>OX419623.1:6289737-11289737 GCA_948473465.1 Lithophane ornitopus
TTCCTGTATCACAAGAGCCAAACTACCTCACAACCACAGCCTAACTAACACAGTTTAAATTACACGTCGTTCAGTTATTCATATATTTTTCGCACGTATTCTTCCTAAAAGCAAGCAGAAAGTAATACCTAACATAATCAACTTAATTTCCCTTAGGTAGGTAAAATCCAGTTCGTAGTTTTTCTACAACAAACAATTACAGTTAAGTGCAGAGAGATGTGGGAATAAGAATTATCCTGGATAAATTCAATCGGAATCAGATTCAGAAAAATCCGTTTTCTCGCCGTACACACCAAATTTGAATTTGGTGTGTTCGGTGAGAAAACGGATTTACATACTTTTGGTTTGTTTTTTCGTAATTGTAATTTGAAAGAGATTGTATACTACAGTTTCCTTTTTTAGTCCCAAGATGTAAGTTGTGAAAGCGAAAGATGCGGACGATGTGGAATAGGGTTCTTTCGTGCATTTCGAGAACAAGAAGGTATTTAGGTATGTCTTCAAATGAAGCAGACCACAGAAGAACACGTACAATAAATTTCAGGTATAGTCTTATTACTTCAATCAATCTTCATTGCTTGACTAACAAACATCCATATTCCACACCAATAAAAAAGACAGTCACATTTGTATTCGGCACCAATATTGGATTATACCAGCTCCCATAAAACATATATGGGTATTGCCAAAATTTCCACTCGTAAATGTTACCTAAAGGAAAAAGTCTAACTGATCCGAACAACTGCCATACGACGAACGAACATCTATGACTTAAATGGATTTCAATTTCGGAAATCGGAGAACAAAATACGAAGTTTCGGGTAACAGTTGGATACGGACACTTCTTGTGTTAATACGAAAACTCGGAAGGAGTTTTCCTTACATCGTAACTTGATATGTAGCATTTTTTTGTTGTTTTCCGCTTGTTTATGGGGTAACAAGATCTGTGGTTATCGTTACGTCTTTAGATTTTTTTTATCTTCATGGGCTTCCACAAAGTGAGGTGCTCGTGGCTAAGTAATAACAGCCGCACGGGTCAATCCGTCAGGTTAAGCTACGCTTGCCGGGGTTGGTCCGTGAATGGGTGACCATCTTTACATATCGAGACTCCTCCGCGCCTCGGAATGCACGTTAAGCCGTTGGTCCCGACTGTCATTCGTTGATCTTTGACAGTCGTTACGTGTCGTCAGAAGCCCGAAAGTCTGGGAACCAGTCTTACCTAGGGGTACCGTATTACCAGTAAAATACTGGTATTCAGCTGCATCCGGTTAGACTGGAAGCCGACCCCAATATAGTTGGAAAAGGCTAGGCAGATTGATTGGGCTTCCACAAAGTCTTCTAATTTTTACAAAGGTGTTTTGACGATAAAAGACTTCCGTGTGGAGATAAAATTAGATTGATATAATCCGTGAAATTTTATAGCAAAATCATAAGTTTCGGTAAAAATAAAATTCTCTCTACGTGAATCTGTACATAAACATAAAAAGAGATACCAACTCAAAAGATAAATCCTTTGTTTCACCACTAATTCATAACCTACGACGCGACGGTGCAAAAACTTAATCCTGCAACGTGCCCGACACGGCGTGTCCGTATTTTCGTAGAACCTACCATTTCCGACGGAGATAGTAAAGTATTATACAACCGTCTAAACAAGATCATGGAATAATAAGGATGGAGGGTTAAGTTGGATGCTTTGAACATTTGATTCGAATTGATGTTCATTTAATCTATCGTATTTAATTCTAAACACTGTTCCATTTTAAAGCAATTCTGTTTCTGTATTCGAGATTTGTGATAGTAAACGAACCCACAATAAAGGAGAATTCAAGTGCGACAGCTTTCCATAGTGTCGGGAGCTAGCCTAGCCTACTGATATGTATCTTAAAATAAAATGTACGCCAGTAGGAATGGCGTCAAAGGAAAACCTTTCATTACAATATAAGGTTTTATTAAATCACTTCAACATAACTTTATTAGCGAGTTGCCGCTGGCTTTTTTATCTGTTTTCGTTATACCGATTTCTTTAGAAGTTCAAATGGTTGACAATAAAGTGTGAGTCAGAAGAATTAAGCTTTACATAGTGATTACACTCAGTCTGTCATTATTAACTCTGCAAATAAAGCAAAGTCAAATTCAAAAAGTCAAGTCAAAGTCAAAAAGTCTATCGATCAAAACTGCGTATTCTGCTAAACGGCGGCGGCGCTGCAGTTTTTATGCCAAATTAATTATTCCATTTCCTCATATCCGGGGTCTTACCAAATACGGAGTTTATCGTATCGTAAAACAATGGTGCTTTAAATTTAATATATAAACAATTAAATTCACCTAGTCGTAAGAGTTTCATAGTATGATCATAATTACAAGGAATACTGCCCCAGGTATTATTTACAAATTAAAACAGGATGTTTAATTAACGCACTTTGTATTTATAGAAATTTTAAGATAGATGAGAGGATAATAACATTCTGAAATTAACGTAAATAATTTAATAGGATAAATTCTATTTTTAAAGAGACCTTTTGATAATTTCAGTCAAGAGACCCATATAAGGCCGCGGCCTAATCGCGCGATGATCGCTTTTAAATAGGACGCGGGGTATAGCGGTCCGAAAGAAATAACTGCCCATGAAACGTTGTTTGACAAATCAATGCCCACTTAGTATGTAATAATATCAAAAGAATAAAAAACAATCAATATATAAGCGCCTTAAGCATGTTAGGTGTTTAATTTTTAATGGTTGCTCAAAAATACCAACACGAAATCTCGGTAATTTTGTTCATAAAGTATCAAGTTTGGTTCATCAAATATTTTATAAGAATGCCCAGAAATAATAAACAAGTTTGTTTATGCAAAAAGTTTTGTGTATAATTATGAGATTAAATGCCCCGAGCCAAATATTATGTTAAGATTATGGTAAAACTTAATATAATAGAAACAGAAAATAACATGTCAGAATGTGTTTACACACCCTTTAAGAAACCGAGTTCCGAACATAATCAAATTAGTTGCTCATTAATTTCTTGTATAAAATTTTAATTTGTGCTGCAAAAGTTTAGGGCAACTTCTCGTATTGTTTTAAGTTTTAATTAATAATGAATCATTAGCGAAGATGAAACTTTAGCCATTTAGCTTCTAATATTAGCCTGCGGAGAATATCCTGTGAGATTCCTTTACTTTCTTAATGTTTTTATTTATTATTCGGTTGGAGGTGAACGCTATGTTTTCCATGAAACATTATGAATATAGAGGGATAAAAAAGCATTCTAAAGATAATTTTTTGCTATTTTCTTGAAGCAAAAGATATTTTTATCTTAAGTTGACTGGAACGTGGAATTGCTGACGTAACTAATTTCTGGAAACGACTGCCGTCTGATCTAGGCAACCCTTATCAATTTACAGTTGGATGCTGCTGGCCATTTAAAAACTCTATTGGTAATTTTGGAGTATCTACTAGAAGAGGCATGGAACTTATTGAATCCACAAAAAAAAAGACAAGATAAAAGTTGCGAAAAGAATCAATGTGAATAAAAACAAAAAAAAACCGGCCAAGTGCGAGTCGGATTCGCGCACGAAGGGTTCCGTACCATTATCTATAAAATGGCAAAAAAAATCATATCATGTCTAAATATGGGAAAATATTTGTTTTATTTTAATTTAATTATTTATTTTTAAAGTGAATATTCAACTAAATTAATATTCTGTGAATATTTCAAGCGTCTACCTGTTGCCGTTATCAATATCGAGCATAAAAATCACGTTTGTTGTATGGGGCTCCCATACAACAAACGTGATTTTTAAATATTTATCAAATATTTAAATTAAATTAAATATTAAATATTTATTTTATTCTTTTTTTTTGTTTTTTTTTTTATAGCGGCAACAGAAATACATCATCTGTGAAAATTTCAACTGTCTAACTATCACGGTTCCTGAGATACAGCCTGGTGACAGACGGACAGACAGACTTAGTAATAGGGTCCCGTTTTACCCTTTGGGTACGGAACCCTTGAAAACTAGACACCGTCTTGTTTTTTTTTTAATCAAGTCATGGGTACATAATTGACTTTCACAATCTTACTTCAGTGTTTGAGATGTGCGCACGAATTACAGAAGCTGGGCAACTAATCATCTATAAGATTTAAGTGACTATTTTCGACATTATTTTGCTGGGGTAACGCACACCATTAACTCTGAATAAAATAAAATCAGTAAGCTTGACGATAGAGCATAGTCCCTGATAAGAAGAATTGCTAGTATTATTTTAATTAACGGCCAATGCAAACTTAGGTGATTAAAAACGCCAAGAGTATTACTAGTACTGACAATGTCTTGCCATTAATCCTAGGACTTATGTTGGGACAAAGTTAAATGGGGGATTTAAATACAAAGAAGCTTTATTTTAACTTTTGAGACGGTACTCGCTGATATCTCGCTCACATTTCATTGTACCCATTATATTTATAAGAATGATAAAAGAGCTTTACTTGTATACTTACCCTCTTATTCGTAAACGTTTCTTAAAGTTAAAGAGACGTATAAACGTTGAATGGAAAATGAATGGTTAAACAGTTGCTAATTCATAACTTAACTTTAAGCAGCGTTTATGAATAAGGCGGTATGTATTACGTACTACCGGTTTTCGATTAGCTTTACTTTTTTTACCTAACTGTGGAGAGACCTAAAAGTAGGGTAATTAATATCACGGAACGAGTTGATTTTAATGGTTTTGTTTCCGAAAATATTACAGAATCGTGATCATATCCCGTTTACAAATCATGTTGTTTATTTGTTATAAATAGAGCAGTGGTGGCCCAGTGGTAACGGTCACGACTTACGAGTTGTAACTCGTAGATTCGAACCGTGACAAGCGCTTTACTCTGTGTAAATTATTTCATCGCCACTGCTCTCAAAACGGTGCAGGAAAACATCGTGAGGAAACCGGCATGTCCTAGAACCGAAAATTCGAAGACATGTGACATCTACCAACCCGCACTGGGCCCGCGTGGTGGTTTACGGCCCGCTCCCTCTCACAGAGGAGAGGCCTGTGTCCCAGCAGTGGGAACACTATCAGCCGATTATGCTTATGCCATTGTTATAAATATTGTTCCTTAAAAATTCAATATTACGTTTTACTCTTTGTGCAAGAACGCCACTTAACTTTAACTGATCTATGTCATGTCATTATTTATTGCTGAAATCTATATAAATAAAACAAGGTAGGGTTTGTTCAAGCACTTATAACTCGAGAACTGCTGGGCAGATTTTGATCATCTTCGATTGTTGGATTTGTCTCCGCCAAAAATAGCAGAATAACTATTAAAACATCGGAAAAATTCACGAAAAAACTTTTTTTGGAGAAAATTCGTTTTCTCATACATTCTGTATAGAATAACTTTTAGGTTATGATAGGCATGTAGGTAGGGTAGGTAGGGTAGGTAGGGTAGGGTAGGTAGGGTAGGTAGGGTAGGTAGGGTAGGTAGGGTAGGTAGGGTAGGTAGGGTAGGTAGGGTAGGTAGGGTAGGTAGGGTAGGTAGGGTAGGTAGGGTAGGTAGGGTAGGTAGGGTAGGTAGGGTAGGTAGGGTAGGTAGGGTAGGTAGGGTAGGTAGGGTAGGTAGGGTAGGTAGGGTAGGTAGGGTAGGTAGGGTAGGTAGGGTAGGTAGGGTAGGTAGGGTAGGTAGGGTAGGTAGGGTAGGTAGGGTAGGTAGGGTAGGTAGGGTAGGTAGGGTAGGTAGGGTAGGTAGGGTAGGTAGGGTAGGTAGGTAGGGTAGGTAGGATCATTGGTAGGTAGGGCAGGGTAGGTAGGTAGGGTAGGTACGGTAGGTGCGCCGTAGATAAGTACTTACATAAACTACATATTTTGTGGGACTCTTCTGCTACCTATGCTAGTTTACATTATTATCAGAATATTCCAACAAAATATGCATAAATATTTCCCAAATTCACCACTAATTCTGTGAGAAATGTGAAACCTTAATTGCTAAATAATTATCTTGAGATACCAAGACATGCCTTTAATGTAGGGCATTCCCAAGACGTCGAACTCAAGCTAGCTAATATTTAATTACGATCAGACTGAACCGAATTCCAGTGCGTATTGGCTGCGGTAAAGGCTGCCCTAAGAATGTACCTAACACTAAACTTGTAATTATTTACGAGCCGAAGCTTAGAAACCCTTTTAGTTGGTATATAATTAGTGAAACTTAGGCTGTGTGAGTGTACGTTAGAATTTCTACCGTATTTTCTGTAAATGTTGTGTTTATTAAGAGAATACGTAATCGAAATCGTTGTATTTACAAGGCAGCTGTGAGCACCGAGAGGGGGGGACACCCAAGAAGTTCATGTAATTTGTTAGCATCTAATTGTGCACTTGTGTGTCTTTTGCGTGTACTGAATTTATTTGTTATCTATCTATCTATCTACAATAGTGAAATTATTGGTGATATTCTTCAGAAAGGTTAGAAAAAAATATTTGGTTCATAATACTCGCAACCGGCCGTGCGTGTATGACACGCTATGGTGTATGACCAGATGTATGAACGTCATCGAAACAAAAGGAATATGTAAGGGTAGCAGGTGGAGTTCTGTAGTTTCTGCCTACCCCACAGAAAGGCGTGTTTTTTTTTTTTTATGCAATCCTAAAATTCTCAAAACTATAAGAATCAGTACACAGCTTATTTTGAAAAGAGATAACAGTTTCCTGCACGTGCTAACATTTAAATGGTTTCCGAACAATAAATATTCAATTCAGTGCAAGGTTAGCGAGATTAATTAATCATGACAATATTATCATATGTCCCTGAGGAAATGAATGTATCTAACGATGAATAATGGTCATGACACACTGGAGACTGACGTCTCAATCTTTGACTTAATTGTTATTAAAGTTGATGCAGATACAGAGTAGTCTTTGTAATAAGTGCGAGAATGATAAAAAGACAGATAGACATGATATAAACTCAATGACGATCTCTGGTGACATCAGACGACGTCGGGTGATTTTTGTCTCAGGAGAAACGTGTCACTAAATATTTTCGCCTAGTGAATAGCATTAAGACTAAAATAATCTTCTCCAGCAGATTTCTATAGTATTTGACACCTAGTTGCAAAAAAATCAGACGGTTATAATTAAAAATGTGAAAGAAAGTTTAAAAAAATCTTGCAGTCATTCAGGCAGTTATCAAGTACTTCGAACTCATCCAAGTTGCGAGGCATAGTGTGTACCGTGGCCGTAAAAAAACACATTTTCATTTGCTTATTTTCATCACAGTGCGAGTGGGCTAAAGTTTTTTTAAACGAACTAAACACAAACTGGGTTACGCCAGTATAAATAATTTGCCAAAGCGTGTTCATGTTAAAATTGCATCAAAAGCTTTGTACTACACCTACTCAGTGAGTACAAGCTGGCAAAGTTTTTAACGCGATTTGACTGAATATATTTTCAAGTTTTTTGTTGAAGAGTAAAATTGCTGTGGCATGGACATAGTAGAGAGAGACGAGTAGAGACAAATGGGATTTTTAAGCAAGTAGCGTGTACAAGCAAAAAGTAGATTATATTGTCAGTAGTAAGGTTGACTTTAAAAAATAATTATTGATTGATTATTATGATGACACTTTGCTCAATTATGGTAGACTGATTCGAATCAATAGTTATCTATTGAATCTAGAATCGAATCAGTGTACCGTTAAATCTGATAAACTCCTCCAAATTACTCGATATTCCAACAAATTCCAACTAATTCAATCTCCGAAAATAGAAGGAATCCCCTTCGAAGATATGTCTAAATGTAATAACTCTGTTACAAAAGATTTTAATTAAATGCCAAGTTCAGACCAGACCAGCTGTCTGAAGTCTGACGTGGACTGAAATAAGATCTGATATCGGTGATCACCCCTGTCATACTAGTTATAGTTGTTGCATTTCCAGCGTTCATTGCAATTTAAACCTTATGCCAACGGCAAAAGGCACATGACGCGCGCACCACTTGCAATGACTAGGTATCTAGTTCTACGATGAACTAAAAAAAAACTTTTTTCTTACGAGTCAAGTTCACAAAAGAGGTTTTATTCCAACAATTGGCGCGAATGGAGGACGTCTCCTGGGCATTCGTGAAGGACACGATGAAGGTAGTTTTTTGAAAGATTGTGTTCAAGGGAGCAATTTTATCATACTTTGACGACCTAGTTGTTGTATGTTTTGCAAATAATTTTTGTATTGTACTTATAAGAAATATAAAAAATTGTGAAATATCACAATGC
This sequence comes from Lithophane ornitopus, assembly GCA_948473465.1. Classification (NCBI taxonomy): domain Eukaryota; kingdom Metazoa; phylum Arthropoda; class Insecta; order Lepidoptera; family Noctuidae; genus Lithophane; species Lithophane ornitopus. The sequence goes on from OX419623.1 coordinate 6,297,994, forward strand.
CGACCACGACCTTACGACTTTTGAGTTAATGATAGAGCACCTAAGCACCTTTTTCTTTTGATATCAATGGTAGTCGTATAATCTGTTTTTATATTGTTTGAGCCCTGTAAGTTTATAGGCACCGAACACCATTATGAATCATGATGAAATATTTGCCAAAATAAGTTTGATAATAGCCAGCTACAGCACATACAAAGAAAAATGAAAACCTAAAAATCGTACCAAACCACAATTAATTTTTCAAGGTACTTAAATAGACAAGCAAAACCAGCTCATGAGTAAGTAACGAGACAAACCCTCGCGATGTGAACGCATCAGTTACTCCTCCTTTATCTAAACAGCTGTACAGGGCGCCATCTTCGTAAATTGGCGGCAGCGTGGAGAGATGGCCGCCATTTGTTAAATTCAACAGATCAGCACCTTGCTCGGAGCTCATACGTTTATATGGTCCATCTGCTTCAATATGTTAAGTGGCTATAAGTCTAAATCAGGTCAATGGATGTGCTAAGAGTCTAAGATTTTTTTTTCCATTTTATTTGGAGTTAATTGTCTGGACAGTCGTGTGTACATGTATAGAATATTGTAAATACTTAAATTGTAGTTTGAATCTATAAATAATGATGAGGGAAATTACGTACAAAATATGAAACGTGAGTTTTTGATTATAAAATCAGATGAGACATTAAAAAAACGTGTATTTGCGGCAAACATGACGCTAAGAGAGGATAAATACACGAAAAAAACAAGTTGGGGGAAAATATGTGAAAGCCTAACAAACAAACAAACTCACATTCGCATTTATAATATTAGTTAGGATAAACGAAACTGTATCAAGCGAAAATTGACAGTTGTTTTTCTTATCTACCCACAAAATAATTATTGTACAAATGTCTAGATTTTGTAAAACGCCCAACAATATGGACCTATGTTTAAGTTTAAAAATTCTTATGTAATTGAATTATTGTATTCATATGAGAATAAAGTTACCTCAAACCTCAAGCTCACAAATTCTTTAATTCTTCAAAAGCTCCTGACCAAACCACCTCGAACATAAAAATCGCATTTATAAATCACAGATATAATTCTACTTCCTCAATAAATTCAGTTCTGCGGTATATTTATGGTCTAGGCGAAAACACGCCGAATACGCTTCGAACTAAACGGGCTACGATATATACAAATTATGGTGTTATATGGTAAACTCACACAAATCATGTGCGCGGTAAAGGAGCCAACTTAGGCAATAAAAGGGGCACAATATGGCGCACAGCAAATGGCCGAATGATGATAACGTATGAACAGATTAGTTCGGTGACCTCCAAAACTTTAGCGAGATATTAATACATCCACCTAGTACTGCCAATGACCGTTCATCATTTTGCACTTAAGACACATAACATAACGCCTTGTTTCCTCGAAAGGTTAGGCAGAGGTGTACCCATAGTACACCCACATTTCGCCAGTTATGTTTAAGTCCCATGTAATAAATAGGAGGCATCCGGAGTCTATTGCCACCATCAGACAGAAATTCCAGACTCCTGGCTGCTACTAAGAAATTCCAGATGGAAAAGCCCAATAAGATTAAGAACTTTTTCTTTTATTAAAGATAAAAAGCTAAGCATGTAATAAAAGATATCGTCAAAGGTTTCGTACTCACAATTCTAATAATACCTAATTTGACAAAAGAAAACCGTTGGTTATAATTACATTCTGAAAGCCTTATTTGTCTCTGCAACTGCTACCTGTAAACTTGATTAAGGCGGAGCCAAAATTAGCCACTCACTTTTAAAAATTGTGAGCTTAATACAAATTCAGATGAAAATGTTACAAACAAAAAGTAAAAATAAAAAAGCTGATTCAGTCGCTTTATTACTTCTTTGACATTCAGACATTGAAGGTCGTTTGTACGTGAATTCCGTGGCGTCATTCTTTCATACAACGATTTATTATTATTGTGTTGTCTGTCGATGTAACGCGCTTCGAATTGGAGACAAATCTAATATTGTTGTGGCTGTCGCTGAGACAAACTCGTCTGTAATAATAACAGCTTTCTTATGTAACGTCTCTGTGGTTACATTGTTTCATATTTTTGGCCTAAGATCGGGAATTTATTTCGTACCCGAGAGTAATCGATATCAAACATTTATTTGTGCTCGCTTTTTCTCCTTCTAATTTCTTTTTATACGCTCGTTAGTCCAGTGGTCGCAAGCGTTAATGCTGAATATGAGGACGTGGATTCGATTCCCAAGTCGGGCAAAGTGTTATTGGGTTTTTCTATTAGGAATTTTTCAGTACGGGAGCCCGTAACCTGGTTTGTAAAAAAAAACGAAGATTTTTTATATTCAAGTTTCAAAACACCAGTATGGACAATTCTGCTAATAAGTACCTTATTTAAGTATAGAAAATATACCTTAGGTATATTTAAGGACACTAGAGAGAGATAATACATAAAAAAAACTTTAATTAAAACAATAGCGGTCGCTATAAAAACAATTGACGATACGGTTGGCGCAGTGGCTGAGCGATGGACGGCTGCGCAACGTGTCGCGGGTTCGATCCCCGCACGGAACAAATATTTGTATGATCTGCAAGTAGTTGCTCCGGGTCTGGGTGTTAGTGTATGTGAGTTTCTATGTTTGTAAACGCACCCACGATACAGGAAGAAATTCCTAGTGTGGGGCAACGTATATAAAATATATTTATAGTATAAAAACTATTATCGGTTTGTGGCACTCTTGCTAGTTTTTGTGACAGTGTCGTACTCTTTCATAATTTTAGTTAGATATTGTCGATTCGTACCCGGTTGATGGCAAAGGGCTCGCTCCCTACTACACATAACTGGCGAAACGTGTGTGAACACTATACTATAGGAACATCTCTGCCTAACGCTTTGGGGATAATATTTTGTTATGTTATATAAAACAATTAACTGCCAGATTCATAAAATAATCGAATAAATACTAAATATCATCCATTCTCTAGTGCTTTACACTAGAGAAATAACAGCCAGCCGCCAAGTAAGTGCCAACTTAACTTAGTAACTAAGTTAGATTAACTTAGGCGCGTGTTGCGCTAACCATAAAGCCTATGTCATAGTTAAGTTTTGTTAAGGAGTTCACTCACATGCCGCTTTAGTTGTACGAATGGGGTTGGAGATTCTTATATATCGATAACGATATAGATAGATTATGCATAAGGCACTTTAGTTTTTGAGATCGATAGGTATTGCAAGTTCACAGTAATAATTAAAACTTGTGTTTACTTATGTAATTACTTAATAACGTATTCCCTGAAGGGTTGGGCAGAAGTATACCACATTTCGCCAGTTATGTTTTAGTCCCATGTAACAGGGGGCGAGCCTATTGCCATCGATCGGGCACAAATCCAGACTCCGGGCTGCCACTGAGAAATTCCAGATGGAAAAACCCAATAACACTGCCCGATCCGGGAATCGAACCCAGTACCTCATGCTCAGTAGTAGCGCTTGCAACCACTAGACAAACTACTGTTTACTTTTAAATGTCACGTGTTTTAGCTAATTCAAATCTGAATATTGGTGATAATATGATAGAACAATACTATTGTGCATGTATCTTTAATTATTTATCTGTTAATGTATTGTAATAATTCTAGGAATGACACTGAAATAATTTAATTACTATTTAATGAATACTTAACCTGAATGAATTTGTCGTTTTGAAGGACATTCCAATAATTTGAATATTTCAAAATATTAGGTCTTTACCTATGAAATTGCCGTTCTGCAGTACTGGCCATTTCAAATCAAAATAATTTTTGTTTGGCTAAGAATTCTAATTTCAAATTAATTTTATTTTAAAAACATGGATTTTTTTTTCCAAAAGTAGTCATTTCTTTATTGATTAGTGTTACATTTTCATCGCATTTCAATCTTTTTCGTCATCATGGATACGTTAAAAATTCGAGTAATTATGGAATATGAGTACCGTCGTGGCAGCAACGCGGCACAAGCGGCACGCAACATCAACGACGTTTACGGAGCTAACACTACAAACCAACGCACCACCTGTTATTGGTTTGCTCGCTTCCGTTCTGGAAATTTCGACCTGAAAAATGAACCTCGCGGTCGTCCGAAGACTTTGGTCGACAATGACGAATTAAAGGCGATTGTGGAAGCTGATGATACACAATCTACGGCTGAATTAGCAGCAGCTTTCGACGTTAGCGTCAAAACAATATTGGTCCATTTGCGTCAAATTGGCAAGGTAAAAAAGCTTGACAAAAGAACTGGTGTTGGAAGCTCTCCGTCATCCGCCCTACTCACCAGACCTTGCGCCTACAGACTACTACTTTTTCCAGAATTTGGATAACTTCTTGGCGGGAAAAAAATTCAATACCCGAGAGGCAGTACAAAATGCCTTTGAAGAATTTGTTGCCTCCCGTCCAGCTGATTTCTTTAAGAAGGGCATCAATAAACTGCCACTGCGATGGCAAAGATGCATTGATTGCATGGGTGATTACTTCGATTAATACAAATAAAAAATTCATGAAAAAAATTCGTTTAAATTTTTTCATACAAAACGGCAATTTCATAGGTAAAGACCTATTATTTTTATCTGATTTTTTATGTCTCAATGTCAATCTAGATTCTGATAAACCATGATTTTATAAATTGTTTACAGTGTTTTCTACAAAAATAAATTTGATTTGATTTGATTTTTTTGTGAGCTTCCATAGCAAAAAGCTTATCCCATTTGCAATCTAATCTGGTATCAATTCGAATTATAATTGGTTATTCTTCACTCAGAACGGTTTTCAAGGGCGATAATGTTTTCAAAAAAATTCTTTTCCAACATGGCGGGCTCATGTCACTTTTTTCGAACTGTAATTTTCATTAAAAATGTTGACGAGTTGACGAATGATGACGAGGCCTGAAAAATAATGAGGTGTAAGTAAAAATTAACCTTACCGCCGCCGGTAGCACACCTCCGCCGCGAAACCATAGTAGCGAAACCGCACTTTTTACAACCGCAGTAATTTTCGCATCCGATTCGAGAACATGACGCGAGCCAGTCATTCACAATTTATTCCTTGACTGTACTATACGGCAATTATTAGTTCATCTAATCTACCAAGCCAAGTCAGAGGCCCATGGGCGGCATAAAAAAACTCTTACACTAGGCTAGTAAATAACCAAATGAAAAAAAAAAACTAATCTAACATGACCAAAAAAACAAAACACGATCTTCATATTTCCTCCCATTACCCTTTATTACTGCTCCCACAAAGAATGGGTCGCGTACGGTGGCTGGTAATCTTCGTTACCTCGACTCCTGGGCCCACACACTGAATCCAGGAGTGGCTTGGTCTAATACCCGTCAACACGGGAAGTCGTAATGGTGATTAAATAAGGGCCGGTTCCGGTAGACCGGTACAAATGAGCCCATTTATAGAATACGTTACGTGAGGATGTCCTCAAGTAACGGTTTGATTGTAGAGGAATTTGGTTTTGTTTTTTATACATGATGATATTTTAGTGATATTAGTAAAGGAGTGTGGTTACAAAGTGATTAGGAATAGTATGTTAAAAAAAAAGTAAAAACATGTCAACAATATTCACTAGGCATACTTTCCCCTCTGTTACTAATTTAAAAGTTATTGTAGTTTTTAATTGAATTTGCTTAAACACTCAAATGAATCATTCACAGAATTATACCTTCATGTGGCACTCTTGTACGTGTAAGTTTTGCATGGTTGGTACTACAACAATTTTCAACCTCTGCTAAAAGTTTCGATCCGCTCTGAAACTCGTAATATTTCCCGAGAGTGGATTCAGTTTAGGTATTTTCATAATGCATCACTTAATATCAGTCACGTTAAATATTAAAGCACAATGCATTTAGAGATCATTTATATCACTCATATTAACATTCAAGCTGAATATCACCTTGGGACAGTGAAAAATAGTTTATCTAGGGAGAACATTTTACCAAAGAGTTATATTAAAGTGGCCAGAGTTTTTTTCAAACTGTAAATATTTCTAAAAGTTAAAGAACAAAAATCTTACTGGGTATTGTGTAACCCGGTAACTGGATTTTGGAGGTCAGATACGCAGTCACTCCATGTTAAATACTGATATTCAGCAGCATTGGGTAAGACCCGACCCTAACATAGGTAGGAAAAATGCAGGCAGATGGTGATGATGAAAAAACACAAGTTTAAAAAAAAACTTGTTTTTGAGAAAACATCTTAAAACACTTATATACTGTTTGCATATTAGGCACAAGAGAAATAAGCTTAAAAGAAAAAAAGAAAAAAGCTTAAAAGAATATTAAGTTGATAAAAGTGAAACCACAAGTGTAAGTATAAACTGTTTATGACATCAAGTTTAAACAAGATCTTGGAGAAAAAATTGTTTTCTTCACTTAGTTCAACGTGTTTACGTAAACCTTCTGGGTAATCAGCCTTGCAAAGTTACAAGAAAATAAAAGCTATATAAGAATTTTCGAATTAGTTTGTTTTTCTTTCAATATTGTATATACTAGGCTTCTTGCTTATATGTCGGTAATCCATTAAGGGGATGTAGGAGAGGTCATTTACAACCAAATGACCCCCTTTGACTCCTATGCAAATATCAACAATTTTCGAGTCATTTGACATTTTATTATTTTTATTTCAGACATTTTTTAATCTAAAATTTCAAATTACTCGTAACTGGTTGACATTGGCATAAGGGTCGTCAGGAGTCATTTGTTTGCAAATGACCTCTCCTACATCCCCATTACGGATTGTCGAAGTAAAACCAATAATCATGTATTTATATAAGACTGTGTGTGAAAAATGCACCATAAATAAATATAGGGGCAAAATTATGAAGATATAAATATTACTATATTTGTCAAATCATTTGCACCCCTACCTATTAAACCAAGCATTAAAAAGCGACTCCCTAAACCACGATTTATCGAAGATTCTTAAAGTCAGTGAGTGACCAAGCGGTCATAAACGAAGAGGTACTTACACACAAAATGGAATTTATGGACCCCGTGAAGGTGTTAAGCTATAACATTTTTTAGAAGCATTAACGTTACTTTTCTCTGATATAAAGTGCGGATTTACGACGAAATTACGAGGCATTATGTACAATTTGGTGGGTGCTTTCAAATTTATGTTTTGTTACAGGAATGTACGGCAAAAAGCTTTATGAACAACAAACTAACAACCATCGATGAAATATTGTCCTGTACCAGTTATCGGAGCGCAGACAGCTAATTTGCAGTGGTACAACATACACACCAACAATACGTTACAAACTCCACAACTCAGAACTCTCGAATACAAAATATAACAACAAAGTATGCAGAACTACAAACTACATTGACAACGTTTGTATAGAAATTGTATCAACTTTGCAGCTTATCTTTAGCTAGCGACAAAGAGAACGCTGAGCCAAACACCAGCCTTGCCTTGCCGTGCCTCGCCTCGCCTTGCCTCGTACCGCTATCCGCAGCTTTTTGATAAGCGCACCGCTACATCGTCTTCAAAGTGAAGATTTGCGTACCCAAGCATCCTAGTAACAATGTAGCTAAAGGCTCGGCTTAACTTCAGACGTTCAACTAGGTCAAACAACAATTTATGCGATCGGCATGAATGTATTGCTTTCTATAGGTACTACTGTGTAGGTCGAACTTAGTTATTCGACTGTAAAGGACTGTAAAGAAAGCAATAACAATTTATTTTTTTATGGTTCTACAATCTACAATCCTATACGGTGTAGACTACTACGGTGTAGACCGCTACGGCGTAGACTGCTACGGGCGGCGTAGAGTGCTACGCAGGTTCTGCTACGGTAGATTTTGATATGCATTAGTTTCTTTTCCTCTTAAAAGGTTCAAAAGATAGACTAGTGGTTCATTAAAACTGGTCACAATTGATGATAATTATAGAACCCGATGACACTTTAACTATAAATTAATTAAATTAATTAGAAATAAAAATGAGATTTGTTTTACATTCATTATTCCTTCAACGTTTTCTAATAAGGCTTAGAATAGTTATCATCTTGTGGGCGGTAAAGAACAAAATCATATTATGACTATTATTGTTCAAGTCAAATTACACAGTACTTTAATAACATTATTGTCATACAGAACCGTTAATCTCTCGCAATATAATATGATACTGTTACATCGGTACCAAGAACTCTTAATTGCGATATAATTATACAACCTACAAATTATGTGCAACTCCCCTTTGATTAACCGTTGTAGAGTTCAATTTACATTTCACGCGTTTATATCCCGGGATTAACTGTGATATACATATTTAAGGATGGCACTTTTTAGCCGGATGTGTTCGACTTCCGGCTTCTTTCGTTAAAAAATCTTTGTGTCCGGGTTCCTTGAATGTTATATTTTGTGTCATTAAAGTATGAGTCAAAGACTTTGTACCTGAAAACTCATCAGTAATTTTCTGGTTTTTGCCAACGTGAAAGCCACTGAAGGATAATAAATCTTGTCAAAGTCAAAGTCAAACCATTTATTTAGGCACATTAAAGGCACTTTTGAACATCAAAAAGGCACCTTTGAACGTCAGAACTTGCACTAGGGTACTACCTACTTACATTTAAGCGAATATTTTATGGAACTTGTAAAGTTACTAGGTGTTACCCGCGACTTCATCTGCGATCCAAGATGAAAAGTAGCCTATATCGTTCTCCAGATCATGGTCACATGGCTAGTGCTAAATTTCATCCAAATCCGTTTCGCCGTTTTAGCGTGAAACGTAACAAAAACTCACTTTCGTATTTAATATTAATAGTTAGGAAGTTAAGATAAAGGGTTGAAAAAATGTTACCAACATATTTCGGATTCTAGAATCCGACGGATTTTAAGGAAATAGCTAATCCAATGCTTCGTATGTCTGAAAAATTCGTCTGCTCGACAAGGTATATCACGCAGTGAATGTTGTTGAATTGTCATAATGAAAAGCATTGTAAGTGTGTTACGTAATTACCACGCCGATTACAACACCAACTGTAATATAATTATTATCAAATACATTAGAATAAAAAAAAATCGATATTTCGAATTACTTATACAACATGTTTTTTTTTAAATAACTCTAGTGTATTAATGAACCCATGTCAAAGAATTTACTGGCACATGCTTTGTTCCGTTTTTTTTTTCATTTTTCATACAAAAATAATTCGACAATGTCCCGATTATTTACTTAAAACAATCCCGTGAAAAAAATAAATTCATTATTTTATGGTCAATTCTTGTCTATAAAAAAAAGACAACGTCACATTTTCTTTACTTTAAATGTGAATGATTGGTTTAAATGAAAATGATTTACACGTACCTATCAATGAAACTTAGATACTTACACACATCGAGAGTTTAATGATACGATATCTTAAAAAACAAAAAATACATTGAAAAATAATTTATATGCCTGTTGATTCTTTGATATGGTCTCATTAATACCCTAGAGTTATGGGATTTAAAAAAAACAGGTTGTATAGAACGCTCTACTCTTCTCCTCTTGATTTTTGGCAACCCTACCTATATCGCTAGTTTATAACCAGCACCATTTAGCAGTAAATGAATATTACTGTATGAAATAATTGAAAATAAACAGTCATCATGAGATATGTGTGCATTTAATTGGTTTCGAATGAATATAAACATTTGTGTTATAATTTGAGTACAAAACGTGGAATGCTTTGAATTGATATTCGAATAACACGTGTTTTTACGATATCCTCTTTACTAATATTATTTTTAAGCTAACAATTTCATTATTTTGTAATTAGGTTTTCTTTATAAATAAAATGCTCTGCTCCATTTTAAAAAGTCAATTATTTTATGAAGAATTTTTATATTTTTATCTACCCATTTAGTATCAGTGTAAATAATGCTGTGAATAATCAAAATACGTATACATAATTATTTATAAATGCTCACTGATTACGCTACCTAAGTCAGGTGCGGTGTTGGGGGTGCGGCGAATGTACAAGTATCTCCCGTGTCCCCGACTCATGGTAGTACTACGGACAGTGGGGTTTTAGTCGGTAGGATTCCGACACAACCCTCCGTTTTCCCAAGACGGAGGGTATCCATGAGGATTTAAATAAATAAATAAGCCTTTTACTTTTCTCATTTTCTCATGCAATTTTACAATATTCGCTAGAATGCAACAAAGTTAATAATAATTTTATGTTTCCAATTTTAATAACATAGTTTAATTTTTTAACTTACAATTTGAAATTTTATTTACAATTTTAAATAAAATATAGAATCTAATTCTAATGATACTAATAACAAATAAAGGGGAGGGGCTCATTGGGCATCAAAGAATTCGTCCGCATCGCTGTCAATGGGAAAAGTGCCCAAAAGGCTGGCAGCATTGCCACGTTGAATGGCAATGCTGATTCTTTGGGCTAAAAATAGGCCAGCCTTCTGGTCACGTGAAGAGTCGACCAATCGCTTAGCGATGTCCCGAAATACTCGATGAGCACTCGGACCCCACGGCCCTAGTGTTTCAACCCCAAACGGCTCAAACATATAGCTCCCAATAAGGTTGTTATATTTGCGCCGTTTGAGGTTTTCTGCTCCTGCAGCAGCTGCTCCAGCACAGCACGCCGTGCTAGGAAGATGGGATGGCGCGAGGGTGTCGACACAGGTTGCGTCCCACACCGAAGGTCTACCCAACTTCCAAGGCATTATGGTCATTCGCGGGCCTAGGGCGCCGTCGCGCCGCGCGTGCAGAACGCAGCCTTTGCGCCTCCTTGATGACTTTCGCCAGAGAACGCTTCGCGGTGCGTTGTTGAGCAGGGGTCGGCCTTCTTTAAAATCTTTGTATACTTGAATGAAATATATTTCACAGAAGCACAATTCAATGAATTTTATAATGACATTTTTTTTTATTTTCAACACACTTGCTCGTAAAGTGGCTCTTATTGAACTGCTTTTAGGTTCAGCTTCTACTGTTTTTAGGAATTTAGTTGAATTTTTTAACTAAATATATTATTTTTAATTCCATTCTAGCCTTCATCCGCCATTCTAGCTAGCTGTCCTGCCCACCTCCACTTTAATTTCATAGAGTGGAGTAGGAAATCCTTGCATGAGGATTTACCAAAGAAAAAAAAAGTTGCAGGTCATTATGAACAACGAGTTTCAAACTCATCTGATACATCTGAAGTTATAGATCGTCATTAACCAACTATTTCACCACGAAATATTCAGCGTGCATCAAAACCCCGTCCGGTCCGTGAGGATGTTGTTAAGAATACTGAGAGTCTATTTATGTGGTTTTTTTTAGGAAAAAAAAAAAACTTTGCCGGCTTATTACATGGGGCGCGGGCGGCCGTCTTTTAGCGGGTGTCTACAAGTCATAACTTATGAGCTCTGTAGAAAATTTACTAATTTATAATGAAATTGGGGTAATTTTGGCACTAAAAACGTGGATTTAAAATTGCAAAAACTTTTTTTTTTTTTTCTCTCTTGTTGTGTTTATGTGCGCCTCTTTCGGATCGGACAGGGTTTTTTACGTCCTAATAATATCCTAACCATTTAACTTACAGCTCTTCGTATAAACCTACCACAGCTCTGTACCGCGTGTTAGATCACTAAATCTTCGTTAAGCGAGGGACGACAGATGGTACGAACCCGAGTAAACCGCACACTAATATAATATATGTGGACTACGCTTATATTGAATTAAAGTACGTGACAGCTTTGATAAAATTTCAACTTATCTACTATATTCTTTCAAGGTTGGGACAATGAACTGGCTGTAAAAAGTTTTGTGAGTTCGTTGAACTGAAATGGATGTGATTTTGCTTGTATTTGAAATCGTAATGGGCTTTACTTATTTTGATAAAAAAAAGAAAGTGGCACAGATTTTAGTGTATCAATTTGCGTTGTCATAAAATATAGTAGGTATTTGTTTAAAATAAAATAATTTGTTCAAACAATAAACTTATCTACTTGCTAAGTGTCACCATGAATCAGAGTTTTTGAAAGCTCTGGTGATGAAATATTTTTACCTTTTATTTTTTGTTTAGTTAAAGTATTGGGTGCAGTCGTCGCCCAGTGAAAGAAAGAAAGAAAGAAAAGAAAATACATTTATTCAGTACATACTAAAAGGCACACAATATACATAATATACAGCAGATAAAAAATAAAAATAAAGAAACAAATAAGAAGGTAAAGTAGGACATTATCAGGGGAGTGTGCCTCACGGCTGCGCCAAAAAGGCCCAGTTCAGCAAAAATGCCAGACAACTAGTGCCTGACGCTGGTTTTCAACCGGACCCGAAAGTGTGAAGTTACGGATGCAAATCAGTTTTATATTGTGATGTGTGTATGCATACCTACTTAAATAAAATAAAACAAAATAAGTGTCACAGTGGTAACGGCCGCGACTTAACAGTTGTAGGTCGTAGGTTCGAACCCGGACAGGCGCTTTACTTTGTGAAAATTATTTCTTCACCACTGCTCTCAAAACGGTGACGGAAAACATCGTGACGAAAATGGCATGCCCTAGAACCAAAAATTCGAAGACATGTGACATCTACCAACCCACACCCGCGTGGTGGCTTACAGCCCGATCTCTCTCACTGAGAGGAGGTCTTTGTCACAGCAATGGGAACATTATAGGCTAATTATGCTAATTGACATTCAAACTTAAGATGATTAAGCAATTACGAGGTATTTTTCTTACGTCCGTAAGTGTGTGTAGTAAAGAAGATGACTTATGATCTGTAGTAATATAATGACTAGAGCATGGCAAATATTCTTGAGTATCTCCATAACTATATTAGATGGAATATTTTGTTAAACATTGATAAATAATATTATATTCTGCCTAATCCAGTTAGTCTAGACAGGCTTACGTGAAAATAATATTATCCTTAGAAATTCTGCACAAAGTGGATAATATAGTGAATGTGAATCTCATTTTGTAATCTTCGACGAATAAAACGATGTTAGAAACTTCGAACTAATATCAAACCTCGCTTGGTGTGATTGTGGTGTGTTCAAACCTTGTTAGAATATGGAGAATAATATTATATGTACATTTACGAAAAATTATAGAAAAGATAAATAATAAATTAAAATAGTTTTTATCGTATATATATTTATAACTAGAAATACGCTAATTCACACTTGCGATACGTGAAACATAATTATGACATATTCTGTCTGTATGATCGCGATTAACTCTAAAAATACTGAAAGGATTTTCATACAGTTTTCACCAATGGATGGAGTGATTTATGAGGAAGGTTTAAGTGTCAGTGTAGTATAATTTATTAAGGTTTTGTGTAAATTGTCTGAAATAAGAAGATGATTGAGAGAGATGTCGGAAATCGTGCTGACTGGCTTTAGAGGCGTGCGCCGCATAAACCAATAGTTATATGAAAACAATGTGTTACGGAATTAATAATTTTTAAAAGAGTAACGGTGGAGTTTCTTGCCCATTCTTCTCCATACGAAAACTACCTTTTGGAAGGGGCAACTAGAATCAGTTCTATTTCTCTGTTTTTGACGTTCAAAAGTGCCTTTTATGTGCCTATTTCAAATAAATTATTTGTCTTTTAATACAACGTTTACCTGGATTAACATAGGGTACTTTTAATCCTGGTAATACGTACCCGTGGGATACTTCCGACATCCACGCGGGTGAAGCCGCGGGCTAGTTGAAGATATTTTAGTTTTAGATAGGTATTTTATTACAGTTGTATGTAGTTTCTCAATGTGTTTTACTGTGTACATAAATAATAAAATAAATCAATATTTTTTACAAAAGCTTTTGTTAAGTACACGACCTTGCCCAGTTTTTGGTTATGTTCTACATCCAGTAATTAGGTACTCTCGTACTTTTGAACTTTCAACATTAATTGCCACTATACATAGTTTATAGACTACTATGACGAAGAATGAGCAAGAAATAGGACCGTCGGTTTCATCAAGTTAATGAAATATTTTTGGTAACATTGTTTTCGTGACAAAGTGTATAATTTATGAGAAGTAATAATAACAACTTATCCCAAGTATGGTATATATTTATTCAAACACCACTAGCCTAGGAGTCCGCGTCCCAGTTCTAATCTAATCTCTAACTTGGAAATCTTTTTCGGGAGAAACTTTCTGAGCTAAAAGCTCTTTGGACAATACAAGTCTTTCGCTTTTATCTTGGTCGACGTGAATTCAGTTTGTCTTCTAAAGTAGCCTCTTTTTGACTCAACAGATTTTGTTTTTTAACAACCGTGCTGGTGGTATAGTGCAAAGAATAAAGGTTAGCAGGCGGTCAGGTTTTGGGCGTTTTATATGTTTTCTGATGGTAATTATGATAATAAAGTAAACAACATATCCAATTAACGTTTGTTTTTAGTCGCTCTTAAATCCAATATCACTTTATGGTATCTGTAATACCCAATCAGTGTAGGCAATAATATTCCGAAATTCTCTCTTCAAGAACATAAAAAGATCTAATAAAATCGATGTTTACAAAATATTAAAAGATAGCTATTTATTTATAATTCATTATTGTTAATTTGCTTTATGGAAACAAAAGACCTCAGTCAAGTTCGTTTAAGCTTAGTAAAGGCTGTGCTTCTAAAAATAAATACGGGTAAATAATCTCCATTTGATCTTTCTTTTGTGTGTTGTGGAGATCAAAATCGAACTCCGAAGAGGGTGAAAAGGGGTAAATCCTACAGTCAACAGCCTACAGCCGACCCCGGAAGTCGTAAGCGCAATTAAGTCGGCTTGTCTGTCCACACAATAAGTGGAAAATCAACGGAACTCTTTTGAAACTTTAACCGGGATCTTATTCTACACTTCATATGAGTAATTATTAAAATACGGTCTCCCCTACTCACATTTTGTCTGCATTAAAATTGCGAACAACAAAGCAACGTGCAGTCTCGTATGATAATTAAGGGGTTTATATAGTCATAGGATTTTTATGGCGTCGGTTTAATTTATTTCACATCCCACTGACACCATTCTTTTTATATTGTCCGACGCAACAAAAAGCCTCTATATCATATCCTTACAATGAACAAATGTAACTTTTTCCCTTTTAGACGAAAATATATTACGGACAATTTTTCACGAACCCTAAAAAGGATAATAATTGTTGTATTGTCGCCAACTTCGTCCAGATTAATTGCTGTATTTTATAACAGGCCTGGGTTTCGAGGTCACTGTTTATATTATTATTATTCATCTTTTACAAATGAAAGGGTATCTGAAAGGCCTGTTAAATCGCCTGAAAGTTCTTTTCCTAAATAAAAGGAGCTCGCTTTTCCACTCGACTTAACTTCGATTATGGCCTGTCATAATACAAAAATCAATTTCGCTATTGCCTTCGTAATCCATTTTGTTTGCGCATTTGAATGTGTAAAAGAATTGTTGGAAATCTTTTGAAAGTAAAATTGGCAGAGAGTGACTGCTTGTAGGTATTAAAATGCCGCATTTATACTTAGGCTGAGCATATGCTGAGACGCAGGTGGTGCAGGGCAGGGCAGAGCAGATTTTGTAATGCATGAACATACTGACAGCTGGTTGTCACTTGTTTTTGAGTCACAGATAACGCAGCACAACACAGCATGCGTCGGGCAGAAATCAGTGCTGGCTCTACAACCAGACGCAGAGCAGGACAGACATATGTCCGCGTCCCATGTGCCTGCGCCGCAGCTGTCAATACCTTCATGCATACCCTAATGCTTTTCACTTGCTACGTACCGCCCATATTTTAAGACCCACAATAGGTATTACTTTTACCCAAGTGAATGACGATGGCACTATATCAACGGAACAGAACTTACGAAATCCACTCCACCACGTACGGTGACACGTAACGTAGAAAGTGTTAGAACTTATTCAAAAACTATTAAACAACGAAATCTATTTAAAGTCGTGAACAATACTTATAAGTACAAGTATATTCGTCGTCGTTTCCTCGTGTTTCACTTTTAGAAAGTTAGCCGTGTCTCACGAGGTTTAACGAGCTAACTTTCTGAATAATTCTACTTGCCTCCCCAATAGTTCAGCTGAAAGGAATGGTGGGACTTGTATAACTATTTATTGAGACTAACATATTAGCCGCTGAGGTCGCACAAATTAGTTTCTATGTTTATGGCTTCGACGAGGGTGCAGGTACAGTTGCTGCGTGAGATAATACTATTTTCATGTTTGCCCCAATAATGAAAATTCAATCAATACAACAAAACAGAATTTTGTTATTTTCACAATAATTTCAATACTTATTTCGCACGTACGCCTCTGCATAAACCAATAATAACTTCCTACTTCCTGAATTTATTATAAAACATTGAATTTATTATGAAATATTGGTCATCATTGTTAGTATGAAACGAAATATGAAAACAAAAGAAAATAAATACAGCTCTAGAAATACCCAATTGTAAAATACGGGAAAGAACTTTTGACACAGAGCCGTGCTAAACTGGGTGAATTCAGAAACTTCCGGTGTATGTAGGCGAAAGCCGGAGTATCTTTGTGTTCAACCCGTCTGCCTCCTTCGTGTTATTGAAAACAAAAACAGTGAGAGTTTATTTCTCCTACACACTAACTAGCTTTTGCCAGCAGCGTCGGTCGCGTGAATGTCGGAAATTATCCAAGGGGATCGTACTACTGTGACAAAAAGTATTAATCGAGGTCATGGTCTCTAGCCTTGTGAATAATTTCAGCCAACTTCATTCAGCAATTCGAGGCGTGATTAATTAAAAACGTAATCAATCTGCTTAGCCTTTTCCTAACTATGTTGGGGTCGACTTCTAGTCTAACCGGATGCAGCTGAATACCAGTAATTTACATGGAGCCACTGCCTATCTGACCACCATAAACCAGTAACTGGGTAATACGATACCCCTTGGTAAGACTGGTTGTCAGACTTTCGGGCTTCTGACGACCTGTAACGACTGTCAAAGATCCGTGAATGACAGCCGGGACTAACAGCTTAACGTGCTTTCCGAGGCACGGAGGAGTCTCGGTATGTAAAGACGGTCACCCATCCACGGACCAACCCTGGCAAGCATAGCTTAACCTGATGGATCGACCCGTGCGGCTGTTATTACTTAGACACGCCCATGCAAACATCAAAATTCATAAATATACAAATAGGTACAGACTTTCACGTATTTGTATGTTCTATGTTCTATGTTACGGGTTTGGTTTCCGCACTTAGTCCCTAAGATGGACCATTGTGCGTGGGCCATGGCGGCCGTTGTGGGTTATTCCATCCAGCCCACCTCCCTCCAGAAGTTTACCAACTCTACTGGTTTGCACAGAACCTCCGTGTAAGATCTGGGTGACCCTAGAGTTTCAGTTCTAATCTGGGCGACGCCCGTGCATTCAAAGAGCACGTGCGCGACGGTTTCCTCGGCCTCCATGCACGCTCTGCACAGAGGACTGTCCGTTATGCCTATTGTGTGGAAGTGTTTGTTCAGCGAGCAGTGGCCTGTGATGGTCCCCGCCACCAGACGCAGGCCATTCCTGTCCAGGCGTAACAAACGCCTGGTAAGCCTGCTGTCCAGAAATGGAATAGCTTCCTTGGACTGCCTGCAGCCCGGTGCCGAGGGCCACCAGTTCGCCGCTTGGGTATGGGTGAATTCCTGGAGCCACCTGCGTATTTGGTTAAAGGGGATGGGAACGATGGGCTCGGGCCCACAAACTGAAGTGCTAGATGCTCTTCTAGCAAGCTCGTCTGCTGCGTCGTTGCCCAGCGATCCACTGTGTCCTTTAATCCATTGTAGTGTCACCTTGTTGCAACCGGATACCGTTACACGTTCTAGTGCATTGTGACATTCTAGTGTAAGCTTCGAAGTGATGTATTTTTTCTGTAAGGATTGGAGAACTGAGGCACTGTCGGAGAGTATGCGTATGTTGGTAGCCGTAACTCTCCTGGCTTCTATGGCATAGGCCGCCTGTATGATGCCCACACACTCCGCCTGATAGACGGTGTTGAACATTCCTAGCGGATTGGATATATTAATGTTGAGGTCGCGTGAGAAGACTCCGACTCCTGTACCGGAGTGGGTCTTCGATCCGTCAGTGTATACTCTCATCTCTTTCGGTCCTGAGTAGTCATTCTGTTCCTCTGTGAGTGCTATGCTGTAGTATCTGTGAAAGTGGTGTGTCTTCGGGGCTTTGTCGCAGGGTGCTGACATCATTGGCTGTCGCTTGACCGCATCATCCTTTATGCGTGTGTGCTTAACTCTGGAGTCATTTGTCAGGGTTCCTGATAGGTGGAGCCTAAAGGCGGCCAGGGCCCGTATATGTATAATAGGTATATTTTGGACGTAGGATTTACGTTGATGCGTTCGAACTACGCATCAATGACCTGACGTCACACAAAAATCCTGACGTCACATAAATCCTTCATCGCGCAATTAAAGTTTACCGTGCAGTGGATATATATACAAGAACCCAACATCAATCGTTGGGCAGTTGCCCGCCAGACACAACACCCGTCTGGTCGGAGGATCTCCCTTTTCTATGGTGGATGAGTGAACTTTACACCCTGTTCCTCATACCCCTATATTAAATTTACCCTAAATTCACTTTTTTTTAAATTCAAGGTGACATTATGCTTTTTGAAATTAAAATATTTGGAAAAGCTACAGTATTTGTTTACGGTCAGCAAAACATTTTCGACGCATGTTTGGAAACTTTGTTAGTTATGCGTCAACGGTAAAATTGTATTTCATAAGTTTGCATAAAAACAGGCCGTTTTGCATTTTACGTTTGAACGGTTGTCCATAGATTTGTATTTATGTTATCAAACATTGGATGAGAGTGCTGTACGTTGCCACCAAGTTATGAAAAATTGGATCCTATTTTAGCTTTAATAGAACTGTGAATGTTCACGAAGGAACTGATACTGTTTTTAAGGTTTCCGTACCTCAAAAGGAACAAACAGAACCTTATAGTATCACTTCGTTGTCCGTTTATCTGTCAAGACCCTTTTTCTCAGGAACGCGTGGAGCTATCAAGTTGATATTAATATCAAATACGATCCCTTGGAGCTCTAAAAAAATCAAAGTCAACTGAATAAAAAATATATGCCCATTTATGCGACACAAAACCAATAAATACTGTATTACTTCCCGTTGACCAAGAATAATGAAAGGTCACTCAGTACAAGTAAAGGAAAATGTCCGAAAGTCGTTAATTTGTAGTTTTATCTCATAAAAAAATATATTAGCAATAAGGGCAGCTTTTATAGTTCAAGTGTTAGTGCTGACGCGGTAGAATGTACCTTAGAACTGGTAGTAAGTGCACGCGGCGGGTCGGCCCTTGAGATTCGTTTCCTTATAGCGGAACAGATTAGTATTCCCTGTCCATCCTATAGGCCGGAAAATAAACGTTTTTGCCAAACCAATGTTATGCAAACGTAAAAAATCGAGTTCTCTATGTAAGTAGGGTTTCCTAAGTTGTTTTTGTAGTGATCTGAATAATTTTGAGCGAACACTTAGGGTAAGCCGATTTTTTCGACTTTGGATAGGAGAACGTTTGCACCCGGAAATAATATAAAAGAAATAAGCTAGATTTATTATTTATGATACACCTGCATTACTCAGAAAATATACAAGAATACAAATCATATTTCTGGATCGTGAGGTAGAAAATAGACGAGTACCAAAAACTCTAAGTACACAAATGATGTTATGAAACAGTTCCAGTTATTTCTACCTTTACGGCACAGATACCACAACCGCCAACCATAAAACCGCATTGTGACGTCAGTAAAAATGAACCAAGAAAAAGAACCCACAGTCTAAAATACTTTCATTTCTAGAAATAACGAGACGATGCATTAAGTCGTTAGGGTTGTTCAATGTCGCCTTCGGTCGTGCGACAACTCGGGGGTACAACAAGCGACACCTCTATTGTTACCCCACCAAGAAAAGAAGGCACTTTGTCATACCACCCTTTGTTACTGAACTAATGCTTCTTAATGCGGCCGGTGTACCTAAGAGCACGGAAACTGGCGGCATCGTTTGTGATTTTGTGTTTTTATTTTTGGCGAGTTTTAAAACGAGGTTGGAAGTACAGACGTGAGGGAATGAAATTCATGAATACGTTATATTTTGAAGGATACAGATAACATTTTATGTTTTTTGTAGTGCTTTGAATAGAGAGTTAGCACATAAAGGTAATAATTGTGTTTCAAGATCATGAAAAATTCTCTAAGGAATTGATCTCATCGTTTTTGTACAAAACAAACCTGAACAGCTAATACTCATACTGGAACGAATATAAATGTTCTCTTAAAAATGTAATTACGCAATGAATCACACTGAAACTTTTGCAATACACAGAAGAAATATTTTCCTTCCTGAATACATTTTATAAAATAAACGTAATTATGATGTAGGACCAAATGGTTACATCTTGATCTATGACAGAGGTTACGGAAAAGTATATAGCAGCAAGCCATGGTTTAATTGAAAAAGACAGGAAATTACGGAATGGAAATAATGGGAAGGATTTATATCCTGTTTCCTCTTTTTATGGAAATACAATTAAGTCCAAATTGAACTGCTTAAAATATTATTGAAAGTGTCTACTTATGCTATTTTATTAGCAAGTCATGGTTTTATTGCAAATGAAAGGAAATAAATAGAAATTTTATATAATATTCCCCATGTCTGATGTTTTATTACAACAGGCGTAATAGAAGGTAAAATTAGTGCGGAATACATTGTTACGTTGTAGGGGGCATAATGAAGGTAGCAGTGAATCTCTCGTTAGCGGTTACATTCAGGCAATGTCTACAGGCAGGCAGCCGGGTAGTTGCTTGCTTACCGACTGTGGTACGGTATTGCCGGTTGCCATAACTCGGGCACCCACCCGCCTCATTGCGGGCGGAGCACTACCTTCTAGAAAATTATATTCATGTTTTTCTTGCAAATTAGTTTTAGTCTAATATTGTGGTACGTGGAAATTGGGAAGACTCGGCTTTTACTAGGAAAAAGAAAGCCTATTAGCAAGAAAAATAGAAGTTGATCAGAATTTTATACTTCAGATTGACTTTAAAAACAGGATTTATATCCTGTTTTTCTCTTTTCATGGAAATACAACTAAGTCCAACTTGAACTAGTTATAAATTATTATTGAAAATGTCTACCTTTTTCCTAATGCTATTTTATTAGTTGTTTTGTTAAACATGAATAAATAGCAACAGCAAAAAAAACCTTATCAAAATAGTATAGGTACTTAAAACATTAACTACCCTTACATAACGATATAATAAAATCGACCATTCACATAAAACGAGAACCAAGAACTGTTCAGTGTTCTTAGTGAAGTTAATTGTGTTTCGAGTAACTAAATCCAAGTTAATGAGACAACTTGTAGTAAGTAAACTGGCCCAAACAGTAGCAAATACTTTGGGAGTATTAAGCGCCCGTAATGTTCGCGTATTGGACGTAGAATCTCAGCTTAAGCTGTACGGGATTGGTTTGAATGAGACCATGTACAGTCATCAAGTTGAGTAATGTATGTGGGTCAGTCTTATGGAGGTCGGGACTTTATAGCTATACTTTTATTCTTTTAACCTCTGTGTACTTTTACGAGCTGTCACTTTTGGTCCCAGGTTTGTGGTGTGACATAGTTTCTGCCTTCGATCCGTGGTCTCGAACACAAGTCTCTCGAACCACTATTTTATTGAATACCCAAAAAAAAAGTTTCAAAGTAAACTTGCGCGACTTTCGGAATTAAACATTTATCCCAAAAGGCACTTTTTTTTAATTTTTTGGACGATAATTTTATCAATAATACAGCATTGATCTGCGGAGAAATTGCGTATTATAGTTTGACCGCGAACGCTGTTCCGCGACCGCTGCTCCGCGCCTTAAGAATGCGTGGCGTTGACCAATAAGCAGCGGGCGGGACGCCGCGCGCCGTGAGGCTTGAATTAGGGGCCTGCACTGCCCCCGTCTCGCTGCGCACATACCTCAGGCAAACTATAATACGCAATTACTCCGCAGATCAATGTTTCCATTATACAATGTGGAGACGACAATACAACAATGAATGAAAACACTGACAATACTAATGCATAAGAGTATTTTGGAACTATCAAATAAATCTTAACATCGAAATTAAAAAAGTCATTTTTTCAAACAAACTAAATAGTAGTGATGGGCCGACTATGGGATTTGCCGATCTTTGACGAGCTATCGTAACTATACTATTGGATATATTTGATTAAATTTTTGTATGTAGACCGAGAACGTCATTAGATATACGGAATTTAATTTTTTGTCGTATTGTCGTCTCCACCATGTATATTACTAGCTTCATCTTTCTGACTGACCGACCCCTTGACAATTCAAAAGTGATTGGTTTATTTGAAATAAATTCTTTGAGTTTGAGTTTATTATATTATGTGAAATATGTAATTCTATTTACTACCTATTTGATCATGAATACAAGTAGATACTAGAGATACCCAATTATTTTATATTATGTGAAGTTACACGTGTCTCAATAAATTAAATATTGAAAAAACTTCTTCGTCTTGTCCCGAAACATAAGTTCTTTGATCATGTTTATCCAATCATTCTTTAATTACTATAAAAATAAGGAATAAACAAAATTAAACAAATTATTTACGTACCTACTTAGGTACTGTGAACTACTTATAAATTATTCTGCTGAAATAGAATAAATTATTCAACACGTAACCGTCTCACAGAGAGGCAGCAATCCCTTCTTTCAGACGTATTGATCACCTTTCACGACCCACGTTTCTTAATAATGCTTTAGCATAAGCATAGCTTATTCAGGCTATAATTTTTCCACCACTGGGACACAGGCCTCCTCTCCTCGAGGAAGGCCTGTGTCCCAGTAGTGGCGCAGCGTGGTGGATTACGGTCCACTCCTTTCCTCGAGGGAGTGGACCGTAATCCAGCACGCGGCGTCCAGTGCGGGTTGGTAGATGTCATATGTCTTCGAATTTTTGGTTTTAGAACATACCGGTTTCCTCACGATGTTTCCTTCACCATTTTTGAAAGCTCTAGTGATGAAATAATTTACACAAAGTAAAACGCCTGTCTGGGTTCGAACCTGTAACCTACAACTCGTAAGTCACGGCCCGGTTACCACTAGGCGACTACTGCACCCAATACTTTAACTCAACAAAAAATAAAAGGTGATGGGGTTTGATCTAATAGATACAGTCGGGGAAATTCATTGTTTCTAAGGTCAGCGCACACCAAGAGCAGAGCATTCTCTGAGACTACTGAAAAATGAATCTTATGACCATTCCATACGAACACGCAAGCTTAACGTGTATTTAATTTTGCAATGTATGGAATTGTCATAAGATTCATTTTTCAGTAGTCTCAGAGAATGCTCTGCTCTTGGTGTGCGTTGAGGTTATAGCCATTTCATACAACTGTCAAAGAATGACAGTTGTGTTGAATGTACGGGCAATTTAAGTTTGCAGTCAATTTGGCATACAATTAATTTTACTCATTTTACCTATTTATCGAATTTTCCTTTACTAAAACCAAACCTTACTTAAAAGAAAATAAATTTTCAAGTTAGGTATAACTAGATATTTTCTGTTTATCTCGTGGTTTCTCAACAAAATCTAATAACACTCAACAGTTAACAAAGTTTTCTTTATTTTATTACTTTCTACGAAAGACATGACGTCAGAGAAACCTGACCGGTAACGTTAAGAAGTTAGTTAGGAGCTAGTTAGGAACATAAGCCTGATTGACTCGATACAAATCCTTTGCCTCGTTATACCAAATGTTTATACCCTTTGAAACATACTCGTATTTTATTTATATATCGTCTTTTATTTCGAGTTCTTTGTTCTTTGAGATCGTATTCTGTTGCTGATTGTTCTTGAGATTAGTGACTTGTTCAGATATTATATGACAATTCTGTGCTGTACTTTATGCTATAGATGTGTCAAAACCTTTTGGCGTATGGCCAAATCTCAAATGCTCAAACTTAAAGCATTTATTTTAAATAAACCAATTACAGGCACTTTTGAATTGTCGACCCCTTGACAGACAGTCAGTCAGAAAGATAGTTGATTCCAGAGCGTAGTAGGTTCCTATGGAGAAGAACGGGAAAGAAACTCCACGGACACTCTTTTAAATAAAATAGAAATATTGAAATTGATGTGACGTTAAAAGCATCCGTAAAAAAGAGATAAAAATAATTTTTTTAAAAAATAAGCCGTGGCAACAAAGAGATGACCAGTCACTATTGATGGCACCGTTCACGAACATGACGTATGAAACAGCACCATTCAGCAAACCCTTTTGAAGGGAACTTAATGATCCAATACACACGCCACCACCAGCGAGACATTTGAGTGAGCATGACAACCCACAGCCGCAAGGGCATATTCAAGTCAATAAAAGGCGTACCCAGAAATGGTTGCTTTAAAGTAGGTAGGTACATACTGCTCATCCATGTGCTAAATCGGAACTAACGCCATTTAGTTTTATTTAATAGATTTCACAAAACAATTGCAAAAATGTTGAAGAACAGCGCCTGTCAACGTCATTCGCCTATAGGTTTCAATGGTGTTTATAACAATATCAATTTCCTCATATAGTTGTTGCATTTCTCGTCAATCATTGTAATTAGGGTTTTCATAAAAAAACACGCCAACAAGAGGTCTTCAATTCCAACAATGAATGTAAAATATATGATGACGTTCGTCATTCGTTTCATTCATTCATTCATCATTCAGTCACGACTAAAGAAAGTATAGGCGCTTTGACACTTTTTTTAATTTATTTTTTATGGTTCCGCATGGTTTGACTTTGACACTTTTGACAGGTGCGTGGACCTGACGTCTCAGTGAAATGACGAAATGTTCAGAAAACCCTCATTGAAACCTAATGTCAATATTAATATTATATTACCTTATTTGTTATTAAACCACTAGGTACAGCTGTATAACGTTATTAATACCATAGCCAATAAACATTTAATAAAAAAATAGGTATTGGATACAAATAAAGGAGAAAAAATCTGAACATTGCTGTTTCACCGTCAACACCATTTAACTCAGTTTAAAATTTAATTAAGTTCTGCAGTAGTAGTATTGTAACAACCAATTGCTTGTTTCAACAGTTGCGCGGAAAACCAACCTTCCTTTTTCAGACAAGCAATTAAACAATTTAAATTTTTCAGTTTTCCTTCTTTTATATTATGTTCTGTTTTTATTTTTGCAGTCTAAATATTAATTGTAGTCTTCCTAGCATTTACCCAACTATTTGGGGGTTGGCTTCCAATCTAACTGGATGCAGCTGAATACTAGTATTTTTTTTGAACCGACTGCCAATTTGACGTCCACGTCCCAGTCACTGGGATCTCGGTACCCCGAGTGAGCTTGCGGTCTATTGATTGAAGCAATACCTTTAATACTGGCATAACTTTAAAATAAACATAACAAGCAGCAGTCATAAAAGTCAAATAACAACCATATTTTTATTTAATTCCCAGATCATCGAAACGGACATTTAATACAAAGGGAATTCCAAAATTAAATCTTCATTGACTGGCCTCGACGGTACAGGCGGGTCCATAAATACGTGTGATGGCAACTACCGTCATTTCCATTCTCAAAGATACGGTTGTTAATGGGTATAATAAACGGATCATTTCGGGTAGTGCGCGTAAAGTGTGATCCGGAGTATTATAGCGTATTGGAATGGTAAGTTCAGTGTTACGACTGATGGTTTTGTTTGCAGTTGTAAATGTTGGAATGAAGACGTTTTAGTTAGTTTTGATTGTATCTATTTTATTTGTTGTATCGTCATAAAGCAGTGATAGTGCTCCTTCTACATACTAGTTTTGTGAAGTCCGTTTTATTACCGTGTTCTAAACACATGAATAAACTTTTAGTCAATGAGGATTATAAAACATTTTATGCGTATGATAATGTAATGTTTGTTATCAAAGCTAACTGTTAAATAAATTAACAGAAAAACATATCTTTCAAATTATCTTCCTCCTATAATATGTACCAACTAAAAATTAATCTGCTTTTCCTTAACATGTCTAAGTGAAACAAAGCGGTTTATTGTAATGCGCCCAAATTCATCATTAGTTTCTTTCATGTCTAGTCTATCTTTAAGGGGGATGAGCTAAGGTAGCCCGCGATATTCAAATTTTCTTAAGTTTTTTGCAATTTTCAGGTCAGTGTCAGGTTGGTCAGGTGTATTGCTGATTCTAATGATTATAATTCTATTAATAAATCTTTGTTACGGTCGCAAATCATATTTAGATCAACATACAAACTGATACTGACGTGCAAATTGCAAAAAACGTAAGAAAACTTGAATTTCACGGGTTACTCTAGCGCTTTCGCTATAAGGACTCGATGGACTAAAATCCTCTTCATAACTTATTTTCCTTTCGTCGTACAATCACTTGAGTTCAAGACACAAACACCACTAACCAAAATCCTCAGTTCCTGTGACCAACAAACTCACTTAAACTCTTTCGCTCATTCCATTTCCTATAGAAATATTTCTAACTTTAATAACACAACTCACGTACCACATCGTTACATTACTCGGCAACTTCCTCGCTCATCTAGACTCTATGTATCTTGGTCCCTGGACGGTTGACACACACACAGAAATGTGGGAAATAAAATTTATCTGTATTTGCTGTCAGAGCAATAAAATGTTAATGTCAGATATTTTGAGTTTTCAGACAGTGTAAGTTATTTCATCATCATCATCATCAGCCTATAGCAGTCCACTGCTGGACATAGGCCTCTCCAATTGCACGCCATTCAGCTCGATTCTCGGCAGCTCTCATCCAGCTGCTACCAGCCACCCTGCGAAGATCGTCGCTCCACCTAGCCTGAGGGCGTCCTACCTTACGTTTGCCGATTCGCGGTCTCCACTCAAGAACACGTCTACCCCAACGGTCATCAGTTCTACGGCTAATATGGCCGGCCCATTGCCACTTCAGCTTGCTTATTCTATGAGCTATGTCAACACCTTTGGTTCTCTGCCGGATTACCTCATTCCGAATTCTATCTCTCAGAGAGTAAGTTATTTGGCGTTGTAGATTATGAACAGACAGTTGGATCTCAGAAATATTTTATATTCCTGTACCTACAATGGAATTGTTTATCAGCACGCGTAGCATGACGGGTTTTGTCGACGGAAGAATAGACAAAATAACTGATAAACAATCACAATCTGTCATTTTATCTATTCTTGCGATGACAAAACCCGTTTCTGCGGTGGTCATGCTACGTGTGCAAGCATTTTAAATGTTGAAAACTAGATAAAATAGTTGTTTGCGACTACACGTTGCAAGACAAGTACAGTTTTGACTTCAGTATCAAGGTTGATTAATTAGTTAATCAAAGCTTTCCCGAAATTCTCTGTTGAGGGTTCAAATAATCTCATACCTAATTCAACACTTGTACTAATTACAACTTAATATTTCGCAAATTCAAAACCAGCCCAAAACAACCTCAAAAATGAATAAAATAATAATTAATCCTCCTCCATTGAAATGATAAACAAAACGGGTCACATTTTTCACTTAAAACCCGCGACGTGATTTAATAGAATACTAAAGCGAGAGGGTAAGTTAAGACAGCGGCACATCATTAGGCATGAGTTAATGAGTCCACACTTACCCCAGTTACAGGCCCTCTGAGTACCTTCTGTGTAACACACATTCTGCGTCTCACTTAATAATGACGGCTTGCTGATTTATATGGAGGGAAGATTATGTTACGTAAGAACGTGTCAGAATTTGTGAGTAAAGTTTGCAAAATTGTAATTTAAATCTGTGTTTTGTTATTGAATACTTTCATGTCATTTTGTGATAAATATTGAATAAAACATTTCATAAACGTTTTTGATTATCAACTTTGAAATACAAAACATGCTGACTCTATCTACTAAAGATATACCTAATTAGTGTAATCTTGGTGAAACAAACAAACAACAGAACACGTTCCGAAACGACGCAAACAAATGACTATATTTTTTTAAACAAAAGAGAATTGATTGTTTTTTTTATTATAATTATCGAATGCCTGGGCTAATTAATGCCTGCCAGTATTTTATTTTCTTTCCAAGGACAATGTAACACATTATCACTTTTTATTGAACACCCCTAGTACATACTTAAACTCACGCCATCTTCCCATGGGGGTAGGCAGAAACTACAGAACGCCACCTACTTCCTTATACATACTTATACTCCTTTCGCTTCGTTTACATTCATATGGTCATACACACACGTCCGTTGCGAGTACTACGCACCGCACCTGACCTTTCTGAAGAACGTTACCAATAAGGTCACTATAACTTCAAATAATGCTTCCTTCAAAAAAATCTCTACACTACCTTTACACGCAGGCACAGTGAAAATAAAGCACAGCCACACAGATAGAAGATTTTAAACTCAGCGTGGAGTTTCTTGCCAACACTTCTCCATAGGAAACGACCAATTGGAACCGTGCACCTAGCTTCTAACGTTTCATAAGTGCCCATGTAGGTTTTATGTGAAATAAAATATTTTGATTTTTAATGTCAGCTAAACTGCGTTTTATTCGGATGAATTGAATGTGACGAAAACTTTACAGGCTACGACGATATTTGTCCTCAACCCGGAAGTATGTAGAGTGATTTGTGTAACACTACCCAAAACATCGGAAACACTAGAGGAAATCATAAGGAAACGTTTATTATTACCACACTTAATCGATGAGGAAATGTAATTCACCTTAACGCGTCGATGCCTCATGCTCAACGTGACAGATATCATCTCTATCTTTTTATTTTGGGGAGAATATTTTAGACTAGCTTTTGCCCGCGGCTTCGCCCTTGTGGATGTTTGAAATTATTCCACCAGGGATAAAAAGTATGCCGTGGGATATTTTCCGACATCCAATTGTACGAAACCGCGGGAAAAAGTTAGTTATAAATAAAAATGTAAATACTTTGTTTACCTGTTATAGTTTTGCAAAATTTTTACCGTATTTTAGGTTAGTAA
The DNA here is from genome assembly GCA_948473465.1 of Lithophane ornitopus. Classification (NCBI taxonomy): domain Eukaryota; kingdom Metazoa; phylum Arthropoda; class Insecta; order Lepidoptera; family Noctuidae; genus Lithophane; species Lithophane ornitopus. Next base: position 6,327,029 of record OX419623.1, read on the forward strand.
AATCCGTTCAAAAAACTAGTTTGCATAACAAACATTGGTGATAGTTCAATTTTCCATAAAACCAACAGTTCAAATGAACAGCGGTAAAAGGAAATTGTATTGTGCACCGATGGGGAAATACCGTACAACACACGAATTTAATAACAGCAGCACTTTTATAACATTGTTTAGTTTCACCTAAGTATCAAGAACCTTTTACTAGGAAGGACATAAATAGCATTTAGGTACAAGCAGAGAAATTAATTGTTAAGAAAAATTACACCCTACTTCAACTTGACGTGCTATACCCATTACAAGCAACTGTCAAAAAAGTAGAATATGCAATTTTTTTCTTTCTATAAAAACCTAATTCGGCGTAAAAGAACATTTTACACCAAAAAAAAATAGCCAAATCAGTCCAGCCGTTCTCAAGTGCGCGCTCACCAACGAACAGCATTTTATTTTTATTAATCGACTTCAAAAAAGGAGAAGGTTTTAAATGTTCGTCTGTATGTATGTATTTTTTTTTAATGTATGTTCATCTATATTTTCGTCAATTGTGAACTCATTTTGAAAATTATTTTTTTAATTTGGAATATTCCGCGGTGTAATATTAAGTTTGTTTGGGTAATTTTTGAGTTAGCATCGATACTACGTATTTAATCCAATTTAGGTTGGTAGTCATGGTTAATGATATTCGATTCCCTTTTTTTTTGGGTGGGAAATCATCAAATGACTTCTCCCGTTCTAGGCGGAGCGGAAGGACGTGTCAGACTCTTACTGACTAAAACCCACCCGTGTTCCTTCAGTTGCCTGTTGCCAGGGTCCACTCACCCAGGGGTCACTCACTCAGGGACACCTGTCAGGCATCGGTCCTGACGGACCCCGTCAGATATTCGTTTCCCTGACTTTACCTTTGTCTAATGAAAGCTCATGAAAAGTTTTTTAAGCCAAAGTTTTAAAATACAAACAGCCAGATTCTTAAATGATGGTACTTCTGAATATTTTCTACTGCAACACTACAAGCATGTTTCTAAGCCAAAGCTTCAAAATAGATTCGCAAGTGATGTACTTCTGAATATTTTCTACTGCAAATCTACAAGCATTGTTAATTCACAGCTACATTGTTCCAAGATCGTATAAGTAAAAACAAAAGAAAATCGATGACGCAACACTGAATCTGAGCTAGTTCATTACCCCTTCTTTTGTTTTATGTAGATAATCTGACTAGTCTTTATTGTACTCTTTGTTAGCAAGCAGAGTTAAGGAGCCGCTTCGTTCCTAAAGCCCCGCATTCATACAGTGACGTATTTAAATTGGGTAGGGTATGTTTAAGTAGATTGGATACTGTTTGGTGCTTTTTAAGTTATTTATATCAGTTTTTTCGTTAACGTTGAGGCAATTTTTTCGATTAGTTACTTAGAGTTAGAGGAAAACTAGAATGTGGAGGAAGAATAAACTACCTATTTAATCCCCGAGGCCCAAAGGGGAGTACCATAAATTTTAAGCCTGTGTCTGTCTGGACCATCAAAGATTTATTTATTTATTTATTTATATATACTTTATTGTACACCAGAAAATACATAGCGAAAATAAATAAATTGAACACTACAAAACATACAATGGGCGGCCTTATCGCTTTCTGCGATCTCTTCCAGGCAACCTTAGAATGGACAGTGATTGCGTGGAAATCAAAAAATGGGGTTGTCATTGGTGCAAAATAATAAGTAGGTACTTAAACTTACCAATAGATACAATATACTATAATATATAATAATATATATATGCTATACAATACATACATAAATACATACATACTGACTTTAAAAGAATATTTATGTAAGCAACGAAAAATAAATGACGACTACAGATTATTACAGATGAGAACAAGATCACATCAACAAGTAATGTTCCTTCACAAGTCTCTTAAATACAGGTAACGATTGCGCGCGTTTTATTTGAACTGGCAATGCATTCCACAAACGAGCGGCCTGAACAGAAAAGGATTTGTCGAAGAAATTTGTGGAATGCATTGGCATTTTAAGCTTCAAGTTATCTGAAGACCTTAAATATTTCGTATGGGAGTCACAAAGATACTCGAAACGTTTCTTAAGATAGAGAGGGGTGGAAGGGGAAAAGAGCACATTATACAAAAGGGAAAGAATATGAGCATTCCGGCGAAGGCGAATTGGTAACCACTTGAGCTTCACACGAAATTCGGAAACATGGTCATATTTGCGCAAACCAAATATGAACCTTATACAAACATTTTGAAGCCGCTCAAGTTTATCAAGTTGGTTTTGAGTAAGGTCAAGATAGCTGGCATCAGCATAATCAAGGATGGGTAGAAGAAGTGATTGTGCAAGCGCAATCTTAGTGGCAGTCGGTAGAAAATTGCGTAGTCTCTTCAAAGATGCAGCGGATGCAAATAGCTTGCGGCTAACTTCCTGTAGCTGGACAGTCCAAGAGAAGTTCTTGTCAATGAATATCCCCAAGTTTTTTACTTTTTCGCTGAAGGGAATAACAGAGTTGTCAAAAAAAAACTTGGGGAAGAGTCGTCCAATCAATCCTTGACACCGTCCTAGAACTGCCAACGACAACAACCTGCGTCTTTATGGGGTTGACCATAAGTCCAAACCTCTTGCTCCAGTCGCATATACGGGCTAGATCGCGATTAATCACTAAGATAGCCTCGGAAATATTACCAAGTGGAGCTCGCGAGTAAATTTGTAAATCATCTGCATAAAGATGGTAGGAAGAAATTAGTTCGTCGGAGATTGAGTTAATAAACACTGCGAAAAGTAAAGGGGATAGAACGCCACCCTGTGGTACACCGGCAGAAGTATTACTCCAGGAAGACAAGGTCTCGCCAATGCAGATACGTTGCCGGCGACCGAACAGGTAAGTACGAAACCAGTCAATTACCGATGGAGATATATTAAGAGAGCATAGAATGCCACGCAGAACATCGAAATCAACAGTATTAAAAGCATTACTGAAATCTAGCAAAGCTAAGACCGTTAGATTACCGTTTTCCATGGCTGACCTTATATCATCCGTAATATTCAGAAGCGCTGTGGTGGTGCTATGACCAGGATGGAAGCCAGACTGGAAAGGATTGAGGAGATTATTTTTGGAGAGGAAAGTGCTTATTTGATCGTGGATTAACCGTTCAAGGACTTTGGATAGGAATGGTAAGACGGATATTGGACGATATTCAGAAAACGATGAGGGATTACACTTTTTAGGTAACGGAATTATTTGGGCATCTTTCCATGAACATGGAAAGACACCACTAGATGCAGAAAAATTGAGGATATGACAAATGACGGGAAGGATTACATCCAGCACAGGTACTAACATATTACGGCTGATACAGTCACTTCCCACTGCATTGGAAGTAATCGATAGTATGCTCTTCTTAACATCACATGCGGAGAATTGACCAAAAACAAATGGAGAGTAACTGGGAGTCGGAAGAGAAGAAAGATAATTCAGTGTATTACATTTAGTTGTCCTATCAAAATCGGACGAAGCAGTAAAATGATTATTCATTGCATCAATGTCTAAATCTTTTGGGATTGTCTCTTGTCGGGTTTTACCGACCCCCAGTGACCTAAGAAATTTCCAAACTTTGGATGCGTCCCCACTTTGGACAGAAGTGTGAATGTGATGGCGATTAGCATTCCTACACACCTTATTGCAGTGAGTACGTATTGAGACATATCTTTCCCTGTTAGCGTCATTAGGCCTGCGCTTAAACTTCGACTTAGCCGTCACTTTTTTGTGCATTACTTTTTTAATCTCTTCTGTGAGCCACAAAGATCCTCAACAGATCAATCGATTATCATTATTTACTTTTTTGAAAGCAATTTTACTGCAAACTTCGTTACAAACTGTTTTAACATATTTTTACTTTCAGGGTTAGTTCACATTTAAGAAAGCCCTTTTTCGTACTTTAGACATACATTAAGTAAATGCATATTGGGTCATAGTCCCGTCACAAACAAATACACCTCAAACGGAAAGGTTAAGTAAGATATCGGATCTTTTTACCAAACAAGATATTGAAATACATATTGTTTTCCTTGCAGCTTGTTGGAAAGCACATTCAACTTTATTCATAAATCGAAACAAATAAAACAGTCAGTAACTGAAACATGCCAATTATTTTATATTGGTTCGTCATAATTTGAGATTTGCATTTACGTGAATTTGCAATAGCAGTTCTGAAAATCAAAATAATTTGATGGACTGTTTACATTCGCTTAATTTTATTTTATTTCATAATATGTTGGGACACTGACTCATGTACCACGAGCTCAGGAGTCAAGGCTTGATAAAAATGTAACACCTTGTTTATATCAATAAAACATTTTATTATTTATTACATTCATAAAGTATAAACAGGAAAGTTAATTGATTCAGGCGTGACTTTGCGGAAATCCATTATAAAATACAATAGACGTAGATATATTTAGTAACCTATTCCGCTTGACTATTCTTAAAGAGTCCTAAAAAACCCTGTAAGAAATCGACACGTGTTTCACCTCTCAACGAGGCATCCTCAGGATGACGATTAACCAATTGCAAACCAGAACGCGACGTGTTACCACACCGAGCGCTGGACGCAAAGTCAAACTTTGCGTCCAGCGCTCGGTGTGGTTTGCAATTGGTCAATCGTCATCCTGAGGATGCCTCGTTGAGAGGTGAAACACGTGTCGATTTCTTACAGGGTTTTTTAGGACTCTTTAAGAATAGTCAAGCGGAATAGGTTACTAAATATATCTACGTCTATTGTATTTTATAAACAGGAATGTCAAAATACCACGTCCTAAAATAATGTAGGTAGGTATAGCCAAAACTAATACTCATAACTCATTCTTGGCTTACGGGGCATAGCTTAGTACTAAATAATGTACAGTCGTTTCCTAAACGTAATATGTAGGGAGGCCTAAAACGGCAAGCCTTGCCGAGTAGGCGAACAAACAGGTACACGTAAGATGGTTGATATTCACTGAATACATAAATGTTTTGCTGATAAATAATAATGCTTGGAAAATTGCTTCGTGTTGTTGATGTAGCATGTTTCACTTTTTATTTTGTATACTGTGATAATTACGGAATATTAATTGCCAGACTAAAAAGCCTAGTTCTGTTTTTTCTTAAATATAACTAGCGACCTACTCCTGCTTCGAGATGTACTTGGTTAAATGAATAAATTCTGTAAGCGATGGTGAAAACCTCATCAAAATCTGTTGCGTGGTTTAGAAGAACAACGAAGACACAGACAAACGCGAAAAGCGACATTAATTTGAATAGCGAAATGAAACATGAAAGACGCGTTGAGCTGACTCCAAATAAATTGAGCTATGAGCAAAAGAATGATGACGATGATACTAGCGAAATGAAAGTCAACTCAGCCTTCACAGTTGTGAAATGCGACACTTATCTAACCCCGAAAAAATAACAATATCGTACACAAAATATTAGCAAGAAACAATCTCTACGCGATTCTAGTTTTTTCATAATCCAAAAATCTGCAAATACCAAATATTAATATTATAAGTTATTTAACCAAAAAATGCCTTTCATTTGATCCCGTTGTATTCTCATAAGCCTTTTTATTCATACAAAAAATGTATCTAATATGTAAGATTAATAGAACATTTTGTTTTCAGTTTCAATCATTCGGCGCTGCTTCATAAAGTAATCCGCCATGATGGATTAGGTACCAAGTGTATGAATTTTTTGTACACGTTTTCCGGAACACGGAGGGAGCGAGCGCTTTATAACAAAGGATTAATAATACTGGCCTGTAATTGTCCTACTGCAGGGCAAAGGCCTTTTTCATAATAGCAAGGAACGAAGCATTGATAACCACGTTTTTTCACTGCGTGGTTGAATTTAAATAATTGACTAAAACCTTTATAAAAACGGGTTCCTCAAAACCTTTTTCTTCAACAGTAAACTAGTGGTCATTTAGGTCATAAATGACGATTAGTAACATATCGATGGGTACTAATTAACCGACTGCCCCAGAAGGAGGGTAATGTTTTCGAGAGTATGTATGTATGTATTTTTAGAATAACTTTTCATACAATATATAGGAATGCTATTTATGTGACCAGAGGATAATATTTTACCAAGTATTTCCCCAGAATTCAGTCGGATATTTCGTATTAGGTATCCACTTCAAAAGTTTAGTTCGTAGAAGTTCTCTCATAAAATAATTCTAGGCAAACGAATATTTTTGATTTCATAACATGTGCCTATTTTATTTCTTATCACAACCTTTAGTATTCATAATTAATAATTCGCGTATAATATAGCAGGAGAGCGGACAAAATAATGGCGAAATCTTATTCATTTATTTATTCTTTTATTCACAAGGCAACTACAACAGGAAACAATCACAAAATATCTCTAGGTCTAGGTGGGTTATTATTTCACATACCTACTTTATTCATTTGAAAATCTATTATAATTATTATATCCTAAAGATTGATTTTGGAAATTGTAAAACTATTAATCTCAATTAAATGATGCCAATAAAGCGACATAAAAATATTTTGATTGAAAAGTATATTGAAGTTTTAAAATATAAATCAAATGTTACTTTTCAGCCTGAAACAAGATTAAGAACTTAATTTAGAAGAGTACCTTATTTTTTAAAGAATTTATTGAGAAAAAGATTTCATTTTCGCTAAGTAATAGGCTTAGCTAGCCCATTTGTGTTTCAATAATGAAACTTCGAATAATCCATTTTAATCTTAGTTTTATGGGTCGAGACAGACAAATATTTGGGTAGAGATTAATAATGTTATCTCGACTGCTCATAGAAATATAAAAGAAAATGATTACTTAGTTACAGTTATTTTAGCTAAAAAATAAGAATAATCATTTTGTTGACAACTGTCTCCGACTTCGCCTCTTCGGCAAACGCTAATGCTGAATCTGTATTTGACTGCCTTGTCAGTCTAGTGGTCGCAAGTTCTGCTGAGTGAGCATCAGGCCCTGCGTTCGATTCCCGGGTAGGGTAAAGTAATAATGGGTTTTCTTTCTATCGATCTGAAATTCTCAATACCAGCCCGGAGTATGAATTTGTGCCGGTTTATGGTCATAGGTTCGCCTCCATCCTCCTCCGTCTTACATGGGACTTAAACATAACTAGCGAAATTGTGGGTGTATTATAGGTACACCTCTGCCCTAACCTTTCGATTAATACAAGCGTGATGTTATGTGTCTTCGACGAAATTATTAGTTATTTACTTTTTTCTTTACAATTTGCTTAAGTATAATATCGATCTTATGACTGAAATCATTTAAATGCTTCAAAATAAAAGGTATGAATGAAATAGCGGACGGGAATAGAGGACAATAGAGGACTAAGTTGTCTATGGTACCGCTTCAAACTTTCCGTAGTTCAGTTTCGTTGTTGAAAATATAATAGTATTTCTCAAACTACCGTCTACAAGACCTTTTTATATTGCGCGCTATGTACCTACACGGAAATATTTTTCTTGTTAACACTAGTTTTCTCTTAAAAGGGCACCCAAACGTGTTGCCTGACTAATATTTTTACTATGGCATTCATCAGCTCATCTCTCATAAACCTTGTATTAACAAATACTACTACGAGTGACAATTTTGTACAGGGCCAAAGAAAACCAAACAGAATAATGTCAACATTTGAGATGAAATTATTTTGTTAGGCATTCTTTATATAACCTTCAATTTTTTTTAAGAATCATCTTTAGCAACAACAAAGCATAAAGTGGACCAGAATTTATTACATTTTTCATAACAGGAAATCGTAGAGAGGCCCTCGAAATGGACGATGCGATTTATTTGATTGAGGTTTTTTACTGAAATCTTTTTTACAAAGAGTTTTTGAGTTTGTATGAAACTTCTTAAAGGGACATTTCTTTAAAAAAAAATTATCTCGTATGGTGGCCTGAACCTGTCTCACTGTAGAGCAAAGCACTTTTGTCATGCAAAGGAGGAATAATCAATGATCACCAAGCGTGCTCACAGTGTTTTAGCCATTTTCCACAATTATTAGTCGAGGTTTCCTCACGATAATTTTCACAACCGTTGTTGCCTTAAAACAACAAAAAAAAAACTTATTTTATTATTACAACTCCATCTCAATGCTGTACAACCTCCTTGCGAAAAATACTCGATACAAACTCCGATGTGATTGGTTGACATTTTCGACAAGGAGTTTAGCATTAGAATAAAAACTGTTTAGTGTTCTTTGCTGTCATTAGTAAATTGGCGCTTTTTTATACTGTAAGTTGTATGACCACAAAGTTTAGTGCTACTTCATAATAAATCGATTGAAAATGCATTCAAGTGATGAAGAAGATGTGTTAACACCTGAGTTTATGAAGGGCGGCCGATATAGTAGAAAACTTGCTACCCAACAAATCACGGCTAGTTTACACCGAAGCCTACGAGGAGTTTTTCAAATGGAAAAATGAAAATCAAGCTTCTGGACCATTTTCAGAGTCTGTTATCCTAACTTATTTTAATGAGTTGTCTAAGAAAAAGAATTCATCGATATTTTGGAGTACGTATTATATGCTACAGTGTACTATAAAAACAAGGCATAACATTGACATAATAACATACTCGAAGTTGCAAGTTCTTTTTCTCGTAGTCATGGTATAAAGTATAGTATGCAACTCTTGAATAAAACGGATTAATATCGAGGACCATGAATCACTCGCGTCTCTTAGGATTATAACACTTGAATCAGTCGCTATGCTCGTGATTCAATCGTTAGAATCCTTCACTTGATGCATCTATGGCCCTCGCTTTAAATCCGTCCTTTATTCACTAATTACATAATATACTATTATTTAAAAATCGAACTGCTTTTTTTATATCTAGCCAGAAACAAAACACTATCCACAAAAGTAATTTTACCGCTAATGATTAACCTTCATTGTACAATTTGCTACTACTAACCTCTGAGGTGGAATCCCCAGCGGTTAGTACAATAGTACCAGTATGTTACCTGACGCCGTTAAATCTCCGGTTTACAACACGATAATGTCTCCTTGCGGCTAATGTTAGCCATCATGTCGGCTTTAAACTTGCTACGAACGCGTCAAGAATATACTGAGCCTGATTTTAGTAGAGTTTGTATGTTTTGGCTGGCTGAACGTTGTTTAGAGATCGTTTTGAATTTGTGGGTTATTGAACCCAGTGTAGGTTTATTTTGGATAGTTGAATTTTCTGAATTAACTAAGTACGAAACTAAGGTGATTGATAGAAAAAAGTGATACTCGTTTTAACGCTTCTATTTATACCTAGAATTCGTCATTAGGCAAAAAACCAGTATACCTATAGCAGCTTTCTGATCCAATTTAGATCATTTTGATAAATGTTACTCACTATACATTAATAGTTCAATGAATTTGTAGCCTTGGTAGAGATTAAGGGAATATAATATCAAGCCAGACAATAAATTATTCTGTGAACAATAACTACTATTATTTTGTTCAAGAAGTGCTGTGATATTATTGGAAAGCTCGATCGCATGGGATCTATAAACAAAATCTGATAACTACTTTTGTTAAATATAGTATATCTAGTTACAGTAAGCATACATTATTATGATTATTTAAATAATTTTTTTACAATGGAACAATAAATTATTCGTATTTTTAATATAGAGTCCTTACATAAGAAAGTACCCTTTTACTTACCTACAGAAAATCTTAATTTTCTTTTCTACTAACTGTCATGAATGAGAGAGACCATATACTATGCAAAACGGAAAATATGACGAGTGTAAACTCTCAAAACAGTGAAGGAAAACATCATGAGGAAATCGGCATGTCCTAGAACCAAAAATTCGAAGACATGTGACATCTACCAACCCTCACTGGGCCCGCGTGGTGGATTACGGCCCACTCCCTCTCACAGAGAGGAGGTATGGGTCCCAGCAGTGGGAACGTTATAGGCTGATTATGCAAATATGCTGTATAAACTAACTAACTTTTCAGGCCCAACACATTAAACAACCTACACAAAACAGTATTAAAATTCAGCGTGACAAAACCAACACGTAAATAATAAACGAGGGCATGAGAACGACTAGTGCTGCCACGTGTCAGAAGGCGTAAACTATAGTTAGGGCAACCCTATAATTACTGACTTAATCATTTATACTAGGTTCCTATGATTATTTAATTAGCTGCCATGGATAATGAAATGTTGCGTTAATGTCGAATGTCAAATATGCCGAAATATACTGGAAAACATAAATTTTATTAGTTTTCAGAAATTACCGTTTGCGCACCACCGTTCTACGTGGATGTGACTATTAATTACCCAAAAAAAAAATAGTTTTTAACCCCCGACTGAAAAAGAGGGGTGTTATAAGTTTAACGTGTGTATCTGTGTATCTGTGTGTCTGTCTGTTCCATCGTAGCTGCCAAACCGCTGAACCGATTTTGTTTTTTTTTTGTTTTGTTTGAAAGGTGACTTGATCGAGAGTGTTCTTAGCTATTATTCAAGAAAATCGGTTCAGCCGTTTGAAGATTATCAGCTCTTTTCTAGTTGATGAATGGATGTGAGCATCTTTCACAGGTCTAATCGATCGGAAATTTAGAATTCTGTTACTTCAATGATATTAGAAGAATATAGTAACCTTGAACTGATGCTGCAGCATCACCTGGATGCAGGATACCCAACTCCCTCACCAACTTACAGCAGAGGTATCGTGTTTGGGCTCATTGGAAAGGACTCAAAAAATAGGTTACAAATGGGTGGTGATCAGGGTCTGATGATGGAGTAGGAAAGAGAAATGAAACTAAATTAGAAACTAGCTTCACTGTGGCAAAAGTACGTACAGCTACGCAGATTTCGGCGAGCCACGGGTTGATCATAGCGTTTCAACTAGTAATATAATATGAAATTTAAAAAGCTGGAAATAAAAGTTAAATTAAAAATTTAAAAAACCCCCGACAAAAACAAAGCATTTACAAAGTACGTAAGTAAGTTTTACTTTTTAAATGCTTTGTTTTTGTCGGGGGTTTTTTAAATTTTTATTTTTCCTTCATTCGATTGGCGATTGGGTAAGCAAAATAAAGTTTAGTGCACTGTTATGCATATAAGTAGAACCATTGGTTAGAGCCAATATAAAAAGGAAAAGTGAATTAGGCTTTGCCCAAACGTAAACACGCTAGTGGTTAGATTCAGCGGAAAAGTTGTGTAGCGCCTAACCACAGCTAAGCTAGACAGAATTTAAATAACACATCGTACCAAACACGTTTATTATGTACCCGAAACCAGAAATGACGTACATTGTACCAACAAAAGCGCGTTCCGCATGACAAAATATCGCCCCGTATGGACATAGCCGTGGATTTATTACAACGGGGCTATAGAAGACCCTGAAATTATACACGACGTGACGTTGAAGAGACTGAAGGATTAAAATAACAAAATATTATACAGTGAAAAAAAAAACAGTTTTTCCCTAAATTGTGCGAACATAAATGTGATTTGCTGAAACAGCAGATTATTTTTTCGCGATTTCATGGTTTCTCCCATACTGAAAGTTGTTCATAATGACGAGTACAATGGCCTTTTAAGAGATTTCGTGTATGAATAGATAGGTACACCTTATATAAATGAGGTGTATCTATTCATACACGAAATCTCTACGAATGATCTGTACGTTGAGGACGGGTGTCATCACCGAGTCAGGTCTAAGAAAGTCTGGCGTTACAATTTGAACTCGTTCCTGACAGATTGACCGGTGAAGGCACAAAATAAAGAAAACTGGAAAAATATGGGGGGGACCTTTGCCCAGCAGTAATAACATAGGTAAAAAAGGTAACTAAATAAAATAGTGTCACTTTTTTAGTGTCACAATTTGATTTGATTATTATGATAACTTCGAACGATACATCGATATTTCTTCACCCAATCTTTTAGTGCGACATGTAAAAAATCGGAAAAAGGAAACTGTTAGCGGTAAAAGTTTTCTCGCAAAAATAAATTCTATGTAATTTACTGTCTGACATATAACTACCTGGAATTTATTCCAATGAATATTCATGTCGACTGATTCACTACCAGCTGAATCAGTGTTACCTATAAAATATGGGATTTCACGAACAAAAATGTGAATTAGTGGCGCTATCAATTTTTCCAGTATGTATAACGATTATTTGAAGCGATTTTAAAGTTCAAAATGCAGTTTTATGAAGACGATTCTTTTTTTGTTTTTAGAGTATTTAAATATGTCTGCCATCTGTGGGATATTTTAAGTTTTTATTCAAATAACTTTTGACTACGGTACGTTATGCTTGAGATTGAGATGTTCTGAAGTAAGGGAGAATAGATATGGGAATAAATACGGGGGCATAATAGGCAATTTATTTTCTGTAGATGACTTTTTGTGATTTTTTAGTTACGTTACCCTACGTATATGTTCATGCATGAAGTTATACCTACTAAGACGAAACCGGCTTTTTAACTTGAATTTTATCAAGTAAAAGAATAAAAATAGATTTATTTTAATATGTTGAAAAACAAACTTGGTTAGAAAGTTAATCTTAACAATTTGATTGATAAATTAGATTATTAGAAAATGCCTCTTGACGTATATGAGGAATTTTAAATTAAATCAACATTGAACTCAGTAAAATTTTGTAACAATTAAATGAATCTTATAACAATTAACTTAAGTAGCATCGTAACTCAACTCTGGCTCTAATTTGAAGAGTGATCGACTGTCACAGAAGAGAATAATTGGTACGGGCGTATAATTAACTTAAACTTTTTCCTGCTGACTTTTATTTGGGTCGTTAAATACTCGTTTTTCTTTTATTTGTTCAGTTCTATTCTTTAGAAAGAAATAAAGGAAAGGAATTGAGCTGTTTTGTGTTTCTGCGTGATAACTAGGACAAGAGCTTATTGGAAAATATATAATATATATATATTGTGATGAATGAAAAGTTGAGCTATAAAAAAATCGGAAACTGACATGACTGCACTGTGCCTTTTCATCAACTCATATTATTCAGCTTCTATCTACATTATGTACTTACTATAGTGTTTGTATGTCTAAAACCAGTATTAGGTATATGCAAACACTTACCAAATCTAATTCCGTCCATCAAACACGTTATCGGACAACATAACGTCTAATTCCAATCTAAATTTAGTCCAACAAAGAGCCTGATACACACACAAAGGCTGACCAACTTCCTGCGAACCGTTATTACCGGATGGTCACGCAAATATCAAACATTAGTGGGTTCACACTGTACAGACATTATAACAACCATTTAATTTAGTTTTTGGAATTAAAATAGTTAAGATACGAACACCTTCCCTAACACAGGAAAACTTAACGTTTATGGCAGGTCAACACGTATAGTGCTCACACATTAAAGCTGAATAAGTATTGATTTATCTATATTTACATTTTAGAAGTTTTTCTAGATGTTCTACAATATTAAGGCAATATTAGAGGTATGACTGTAAGAATGGACGAATAAAGCATAGTAGAATCGGCAGCGTAATATAAAGTTCTCTCACAAACAAAAACTCGTGTAAAGTGCACCGATAGTAACAAAACTTTTATCGAAAAAAGAAACATAAATAATATACATGTTAGTATCTAAAATAAAGAAACAAAACATTCGCAATCTGCACTGTGCTCGTCCGTATTCAGAAAACGAGACAGTTTCGGATAGCAACACCATCGTGGTGCAAAGTTGGGGACGCCTCGAGCCGTTAAAACATTCAGTTTGTCCGTAAATAACTTGCCTTGTGCATTCGATACTAGCTGTATTTTGGACCCAAAGGATTTCGTAGAGGGAATTTGATTTTACACTCAAAAAGGAAAACCATTATTGACAATGTTTGGCATGCTAGTTTCGGTGATTTTCTGTCGCAGGTCGCAAATTCCAGCTCAGTAAGAATTTCATTTTATTGCTAAGGTTAGCAGCGTATCGGTAAAATTCTTTTTATGCTGAAATCCGGTAATCACGTTTCATCAGTTAGACCATGACCTTGTGCCGCTTGAATTCCGTAAAAACAGTCGACAAAAAAGAATACCCTTTATCACTACGTTTGTATAAATATCATCTTATTGTACTTTACTCCCCAACGTAATTCACAACTGAGCGAGTATGTGACAAAAGAGAGATACCTATAATATGAAGACCTGGGATCGCTTTTTATTATTTCATGGGGTTGTAAATAAAGGATAGTCCTCAATCAATTAAAGTTCTTCATACCCAAACAATTAAAGTTCTTCATACATGGGTATGAAGAACTTTAATTGTTTGAGGACTATCCTTTATTTACAACTAAGTACACAACAATTATATGCGCTCAACTTTTTGATTTAGACCTTTTGTTGAAAACTTTCATTGTCAAAAAAAAAGGTAGTTTAGAAACTTTTAGAAAGTAGAGCATGTTTCAAAACTATACATTTTATAAAATAAAGTCGCTTTTCGTGTCTGTCTGTGTGATCGCGTTCTTCTTTTAAACTCCGCAACGGATTTTGATGAGATTTTCAACTTTTTAGGGAGTTTCATTATGTTTCATTCAATTAATACTGATACATAGAAATCTCGATCTTTTGTCAAGTTGTAAAAACAGTGCGAAGCTGGACGGATCCTATCTATAATATAATATAAAGTTGTTCTATACAAAGCAAAATAATGAAAACGAACTGCAAGCTCGTTATTTTGTGTGTTAGTAGTACGAAGCAAGTTAATAGTGACACGTTTTATGTTTCCCTCGTGTGGGTGGATTTTAAATAGACAGTGAAGTGACTGCTCAGCTTTTATTGAGGAGTTTTTGCCAAAGGTTCATTATTTTACTATAATATTTTCCGTTATTCAGTTTTTGTTATACATTGCTTTACCATGTCCAACAATTTCATGACAACGAAAAGGGAATTTCATATCAGCAGAATTATGCTTTGATTGCCTGTTGGTTTAGTCGTCGCAAGCGATCGATTGCGATCGCGACTATTCCCGGCTCGGGCAAAGTGTTATTGGGTTTTTCCATCTGGAAATTCTCAGTGGCAGCCTGGAGTCTGGATTCGTGCCCGGTTGAAGGCAATAGGCTTGCCCCCTATTACATGGGACTTAAACATAACTGGTGAAATCTGGGTGTACTGGCCTCCTCTCGGTGAGAGGGAGTGGACCGTAATCCACCACGCGGGCCCAGTGCGGGTTGGTAGATGTCACATGTCTCTGAATTTTTTGGTTCTACGACATGCCGGTTTCCTCACGATGTTTTCCTTCACTGTTTTGAGAGCAGCAGTGAGGAAATAATTTACACAAAGTAAAGCGCCTGTCAGGGTTCGAACCTACGACCGCCAACTCGTAAGTCGCGGCCATTAACACTAGGCCACCAGCTGCGGTTAAACAGGACCTAGGTACCTACCCAGGGTTGGACTCTGTCCGCCCACTGAGCGACCTTAAGGAAGACGGCGCACAGTTGTCACGAGCTGCCTTGCACACTTTCACAGTTAAGTTTCAGGGAAACCCGTTTACAAACTTCCCAGTGGGCCCGGGCGTTGCACAGGCGTTGGGGTTTCAGATCGGTCTTTTGAGATGTAACGGTACCCCTTCCATGTGCAGATGGTGGTCACTGGGGTTTGTAAAGTAAAAAACCCACACTCCCCGGTCTTATCCCCAAAGCTCGGGAGCCTTTTGAAGGTTTCCCACGAAAACAAAAACAAAGTTATTTTACTTAGGTATAATATAAACAGTTAGGTAGCACGTTCGCAAATCTTATGCATTATTTAGCATCACTTCATAATAAACTTATTTTATATAAAATTGTAAGATATCGTAACTCACATAATTCAGCAAATATTATATAAATCATAAGCAAGTATACGAAAGTTGGCATATCCTTCCTCCCACTTATCTCGGACATCGTGACGGAACGGAGAAAGTTAAATGAGGAAGAAAATCTATGGGTTGTTCGGTTAAATCCCGCTCCGGTGCTAATTCACAAACTACTTAATCTTGTTACGTAGGAACAAGTTTTAAGGGGACAAAGATTGAGGGCATTTATGCGTGTTGAACGAATACTTTCACTTATTTATGTGCAATCAACGGTTACTTCCTGAAATTATATATTATGTTAGTTAGTAAAACACTCGGTGGTGTTTGGAGATGACGGTTATGTCCAGTGGCCAGCCGTCATCCGTTTCTCGAATGAACATGACGCGAGTCAGTACATTGAACTACTGGGGTTTTGCTGCTATGATTTCGCAGCGGAGGTGTGCTACCGGCGTCAACCACTATGACAGTTAGGCTAAGAACTCACGGAAGAAGAAGCTGCCGGCCTGCAAACGCGGCGGGCACGGGTGAAAACCCGAAAATCCGCGAGTTCTTAGCCTAACTATAACACAGGAATTTTACTTCAGCAATTTTCATATTAAGCTGTAGATACAATTTTTTTTTTTCTAATAATTTTCTTTGATCAACTTACCAAGCATTTGGTTGCTGTCTAAATTGGTCATACCTACATGACACTACAAAACTCCTTTCACCGACCAACGATATTTCGTCATTGATACAATTATATTACCTTCACCTGTCATTAACGAGACACAATAGAATTTGAATTTTGATCGGTATTTAAAAGCCCGATGACACATGATAGGATAAATCGCAGTTGATCTTCAAGTCTCCCAGATCTAGTCTCAAGATTCAAAATGGCGATGGCGCCATCCACACTCCACAGACTCTCGGCAAATATAACGGCAATTAATTTGTTAAATGCCGTATTGCTTGCGCCACGATTTCAACTTAGTTCATATTTCTGCTGAACAACTCTATGGGAATCAGTTTATTACTTTGATAACAAGTTACTGGTGAGTTTAGTGTTAAATTTATTTACATTTTGGCTGTTACCTATCAATGAATAAAACGTTTACACTTGAATTATTATGTAGGGCTAACAAGCTTACCCGATATATACTTAATTACTAAGAATAAAAACTAGTTAAAAGTGTAAGTATTAATACACTGTAAACACACACACTTGGTATTTAAACACTTCAAACATCTGCATAAACGTTCACATTTTATAACATTAGGTAGTAGAAATTGGGATATTATTATTTCATTTTTTTATTTGTATTCAAGGAACATTAGGTGCATTTGAGGCCACACACCATAAAACCAAGTACCATAACACCAAGTGATGAGTTCAAGCGTAGCATAGAATAAGAATGAATAAAAGTGAAACTCCCGTTCTGAACGCTATCTACATCGCGCTTTTACCCTACAGTTTAATGGCATATACGTTCAAAACACTTTTACTTTGTTAGCTTAGTTGTTAACTGCATTGTGCATGCTGTGGTCTCGTTAAGTTAAGGAGTACACCTACTCAATACCTGATGTTGCCCATTATTTCTGTGTCATGTATTGTGTTATTATCTTTTATATATTTTATATATTCTATTTAAATAAATAAATGACACAGCCAGTATCGTATCGACACTAGGGTAGATGGAACGACGATCTTCTTTTGTTGGCTGGTAGCAACTGGATGAGAATTGCCGAGAATCGAGCTGAATGGCATGCAATTGGAGACGCCTATGTCCAACAGTGGACTGCTATGGGCTGATCATGATCGACGATCCCATTTTGTGCTCCACCCTTGATCACAGACCTCTATAACTCTGTTTTGGCTTTGGAGAACTTTGGTTTTAGCATAGTGATGAGGTACGGCAGAGGTGATGCAGCATCGTTGAAAACACAAAGGAAAGGTGCATATTGTGCATAAGAAGATGTCGTATCTATACATTATCAATCTATGGCATTACCAACTGTAGATAGTTCGGCCACCGATTAGATGCCTCATCCGCTCTTACGTTGAGGAGATTGTTAAGGGACCAGTAACCGAGGATGTACTATTGACCGTTATGATAGGATATAGCTTTGGAATGGGATAACTTTGTTGATCTTCAGCAACATGTTACGGTAATATTAAAGTACTGTAATATTTACTTAATAAAATCTTAAACTCACTGACAGACACTGCATGACACAAGAGTGCCTTATAACAAAGATGAGCACTAAGTATTTTTGAATATTCATCCCCTAAAGATATCATCTAGGTCAATCGACTATCAAAATGAAAACCCTGCTCTGGAAAACTCAAGGAAATACTTTTCATAAGAAAGTGAAACGACACACGCATAAGTTCATCCGGCGACTTCCAAACTTATATAAGTAAGCGAGTATTCCCCATACTAGTGCCAAAGCGACTCAGAAACAACAAAAAGCTCATTCTACCATCCAGTACTTTAATTTCAAAATATCGCAATAAACGGAATATGGAAATTGGCTAAGTTACTTACTTACATGAAGTTTTGAATGTTCCGCGCTCATCGTAAAATCCAAGCACTTAAGGCGTCTACACACAGAACTTCGTGATAAACTCTATAAGTGTGGTAATTTTGTTGAATTCTAAATTGGGACGAATTGTTTCGTCTGGAAATCCCTCAGTGGGCCAACTTTTTCCTTTGTCGCTACAATTGTGAAAGTTGCGGTTTGAGTGAGAACCCACTTATGTTAATTTTGACGTGGATTTGAGTAATTTTGTTGGTTATAATGTTATAATTGAAGCTGAAGTGTTTATGAATGCGAATTACCATAAATTAAATAAGCCTTCGTTGTACTGTGTTCCATGATTCTAAAATAGGTATCGATAAACAGAAGTACAAACTACGACATCCAGCTTTAAAAATACTGTTTTTGGAAGTGATAATAAATAAACATGACCTCTGAGATTGTTTCGGTATTTCTTCGCAAGGATCAGTCATATAGGAAATGTCGGCGGCATCTTTTTTTAAAATATTGAAAAAAGTTGACGTATCATCTCGATAAGATCTTCTTACAGAAATAAACATCATTTCATCATTTCGATTTTAAATATGAAAAACAACGTGAAAAGGTGTTAAAAATGCAGGAATAATTCTGAAAGCTACTGATGTAGGTATTTTAATTAAAATATCTCTACAGTTATTACGAATCCTTTTAACGCCCACTTAATAGCCAATTTGCTGACTGCTAATAATACTTATGTACAAAAACATTTCTCTTATAAATTAATTATATCTGTTTCAGTTCAGCCTGACAAAGGGCTTACAACCTGTCACTTTCAATGTCCTCAAACAACCCTTGACTATTAAATAATAATACCTTTTGTTAAATTGCGTGGGATACTCCCTAAGGCAACGAAAATTTTAAAACAATCGAAGAAAATAATGTAGGTCAATTCTTTGAATAAGTTTGTTTACCCTTAAGGCACCTGACCCACCACCCGGAGATAACGAGAAGCGAGTAGAGCTAGCAACTAAAATGAGTTAGCGAGGAACGAGCAGCATCTGTAGTGGGATAGGTGCCTAAGTATCGAACCGATTTATGTACCGATTTTTTACTAGCAATGCCCATTTCAGGCCATGCAATTCCGAAGAGGCTTGTTCTATATATGAAAACTTGTAACATCAAGGGGATTGTCTTTGTTTTGTTCACCTAAGAGAACAAGTTAAAATCTCCTTTGAAATTTGCATCTTCCATGAAATTCATTGGATCGTCTCATTTGTGTTGTTTATACATTTAGTTGTTGGCAAAAAAATCAGTAACAATCAACACTTTATTTTATCAACAGAATGCACTGTTTATTTAAACATGGGTTAAATCCTAACCCGTTGAAACACAAACCTAGCGAAATCAATTAAGCACAACACGGAATTCGCTTTGATCAATCATTGAACAACAAAGGTATCGAAAATAAAACCAATTGGAACTATGTATTTTAAGCACTATTTTGATTGAAACTATGATATGCTATTAAAAATGTTATGACATGACGAGTGTGAATGAAATTAAGAGCCTATTGAAAAATCTGCCCTCAATAAGCCGATAACTTTCATTTGACGAATAAATATTGTTGTCAAACTGACATATTTACTTTAAGTTATTTATTTATATATACTTTATTGTACACCAGAAAATACATAGCGAAAATAAACAAATTTAACACTACAAAACATCAGTTATCTGAATGTAACCTTAAAAGTAATAAAAAAGTAATTCCATTAGCATTTTATGCAAATTGTATAGATAAAAGTATTTTCACTTTATCATAATAACATAAGAAAACCTGAACATTTTCGGATTTTATTTGAAAAAATCGGTGTGGAAAATAATCGTGTCCATCTTTTATCGCTCTCTTTTCTGTCACCAAAAATTGCACTTATATACAAAAATAATGTTCTGTCCCTTTCTGTCTCGCAAAAATAGAATGCTTAGTTAATTATGTCATTGCACTCCAGTACTTTCTGATCGTAGCTAAGCAGAGAACAAAAATAAAAAGAAACATTAACAAGAGAATTCTGTACTAGAGAAAAAGATGAAAAATATCAAAATACTTAAGTGTTTTTGTAACAATTTCATCTGGTCCACTGTTTTTAACGACAAACAAAACGGAGCGGGACTGAGTTCGGAACTTGGAGTATCGTTTGTCGAACGTTGAACTGCGCTGCCGTGCTTCTGGTGTGAGGGACAAGTCGTAAAAGGAAGCGGTTTTGGTATTTTGAGAGATAAGACAATGCTTCGCGTTATAGTAACAAAATACCTAACTAATTTTTACATTATTACTTTTTTTTCCATCTGGAATTTCACTCATGTTTTTGCAAAAGCCCTATTTTTTTCCAGTAAGATAGAGAAAATGTTTTCACCATTGTCTAATTATCCGGATTTTCGCAATATCCCTAGGGTTTTCAGACAAATCAATCTGCCTAGCCTTTTCCCAACTATGTTGGGGTCAACTAACCGGATGCAGCCGAATACCAGTATTTTACATGGAGCGACTGCCTATCTGATCTCCACAACCCAGTAACTGGGTAATACGATATCCCTTGGTTGGGTGGTTGTCAGACTTTCGACGACCCGTAACGATTGTCAAAGATCCACGAATGACAGCCGGGACCAACTCAACGTGCTTTCTGAGGCATGGAGGAGTCTCGTTATGTAAAGATGGTCACCCATTCACGGACCAACTCCGGTAAGCGTAGCTTATCCTGATGGATCGATCCGTGCGGCTGTTATTACTTAGCCACGAGCTCCTTTTCTCAGACCGCTATCTCCTATAAACTTGTCCCACAAACATCGCAGTATCTATGTTCCCTTTCTCGGTACAGTTTTATAACTAGAACCCGAGGATGTCCCGCTGACAAGTACCATTCTACAAAATTATTTTATACCACTTTTTAGCAAACTTCTGAATGCCCAAGCGCGTTGCTCACGCTTACAACGTCGGTGGACGTTTTTAGCAAATAATGGTCAATTTAATTGGAAAATCTGTCGGGTTTACCTTTATTAGGTTAGTTCCGTGGTTCTTTAGTTTTGTAACGCCTGCTAAGCTTCAGACCAAGCTATATGAGCACGTCAACGGGTATCAGTCATCTTAGACTTAGCTGAATATTAGTCATACCTACACGAAGCAAATGTCGACAAAACTCTGAAATCCAATTAGTAAGTTACACCGGTAGTTCAATTATAAGTAGAACAGACGGGTACTATCTCAATAGTACCCGTCTGTTCTACTTATAATTGAACTTGCTCGTAGATACAAATTAATACGTGAGAGTAGTAATTTGTATCTACGTGCAAATTTCTGTCAATAACGAATCCATTTATTCCTGCCTGGTCGTACCAAAGCAAAAAGCCCTGACCAACCCGAAAACAAGCAGAGATATACCTTTATTTACGTGGTTTCAACACAACACATCAAACTGATGCGAAACCAAACAAAACTGCCGTGACCCGAATACGTCTTTTGACAAACAATGTAATTTACACAGCTCGTTACCACAGAAGGTCGGTTTCATACAACCAACGTAACAGACACACGCACACATAGACGCGTACCTACGGCGATCTCAAACTATCTCATGAAAACAAATGCGAGTCGCGAGAGCGAGTGCAACTCGCTGTATGTATGTAGACGCGTTTTTATGTGTGCGTGCGTGTTAACTCTTTCTAAGGAGTTCATTTTTTATACCTACCTATTCTGTGTCCCTACTGTTATGCTTTGAATTACGACTACGAACCAAA
This sequence comes from Lithophane ornitopus, assembly GCA_948473465.1. NCBI lineage: Eukaryota > Metazoa > Arthropoda > Insecta > Lepidoptera > Noctuidae > Lithophane > Lithophane ornitopus. The sequence continues at coordinate 6,349,144 of OX419623.1, forward strand.
TTCGCACGTTTATTTGCAACCGAACCCCTTTCTCAATTAATCCCACAATTAAGCTACACGTGAAATTGAGATTTTAGAATTTATTGGTGTCTGTGTTTGCATGGTCGATTGTATGGGAGTCCCGAATTAGATGGCTGTGATGCGGAAAATCAAACGGATGTGTGAGGTACTGGGTTCTGATGTGGTATTTCGGTCACTGGTGGTTTCCAAATTAAACCTGTTCATACGAAGCAAGTTCAGATGAGCAGCACCCTATAAATTGCATAGCACACGATCAATCACAATCTGAATCATTTTGAAAGATATCTAATCCATTGCTTCATAATAATATGTTCGAAAAATTCGTCTATTTAACAACGTAAATAACGCAATTAATGTTGTTGAACTGTTAAAATGTAAATTAGGGTGCAGTTTGCCAAATTTACAAAATTAGCAAAGAGATAAAGTATAGTGATTTACGGGTGATGACATAAAACTATCTTTATACGGACTACGTGTTTTATAAAGGCTCTTACATATTGGCGCGAATAGTCGCGCGACGCGACGCCGGAAACAAAAGGGTAACGAATTTTATAAATCATATAATTATGTACCTAAGGTTGACTGCTAGAAAATGCCTCAGGCATTACCTCCGCCTTTGTACAACCCGTGCGCATTAACATGGCACCTGGCTCAATGACGTTTGCAGCTCCCCTCGCTTCCCCTCACGGCGACGACGGGGCGCTGCGCGGGTAGCGGGGGGAGTATTGAGTTCCGAGCCAGGTGCCATGTTAATGCGCACGGGTTGTACAAAGGCGGAGTTAATGCCTGAGGCATTTTCTACCAGTCAACCTTAGGTACATAATTATATGATTTATAAAATTCGTTCCCCTTTTGTTTCCGGATGCATGCTTTTTCAATTTTTTATTTTATTTTTTCAAGCATTCCAACTCATGAGAAGTATACCCATATATGTCAGTGCCCTAAATAAATACTTCGTTTAATATAAATTCATAATCGATCATTGAGCAGTAATACGTTTCTTTAAAGCGATGAATAATCGAATCTTTTCCACATTCTGAAAATCATAAAAACTGTTTCCAATGTAATAATCAAATACTTTTCATAAAACATACCAATTGATACTGAACAAAGGCCCCCGCAGGCGCGACACGACGATACGATTCTGGTCGGACAATTTCACAAAGTTTTCATAGAAATTATTCTACTAGAGCCGGGTCACGGTGTCGCGTGGCGCCTGTCTGCGGGAGCCTTAAACTGAAATAAATTCTCATTAAATCTGAACGAAAATCGAGATCATTAAAGTTGATATTAAAAAAGTTTTTGGCTCAATCGAAACTTCTCAAGGAGTAATTTTATCTCTGGAATGTTCCCTGATCATTTTTTATTCAGTGAACTTTATTTTACTTCCTATTTATCTTTTGTTTTCGATGCGGGTGGTCAGGACACTTGTGCTTTGTGCTTGTGTGAGTTCGTTTGATGATTTGGACGTGCTTATGTCGTAAATTTATTATTGCAATATTTTAAGCGAAAATGAATTATGTTTAAATGCCTCGTAGGTCTAGTGGTGAGCATGATGTCCAGGTACGTTTCCGTTTTTCCATCTAGAATTTCTCAATAACAGCTCGTAGTTTGGATTTGTGCCCGGTTGATAAGCTCGCCCCCTACATGGAACTTAACTGGCGAAATATGCGTGTACTATAGATACGTACACCTCTGCCTAAACCTTCGGGGAATACAGGCGTGATATTATATTATGTTAATGTTGCCCTATACTTTTAACTAAGTACATGTCTAAAGTTATTTAAAAAAGATGATAAAACAAAAATTTGCAGATTTTTGCAGTTGTGACGCAATGGGTTTTTTTACTGTTTGATTATTATTATTTACATTTATCATATTTAATTCATGTGACTGTTCCTTACGATTAATATTACCTTTTGGATATAACATCCCCTAAAATATTAAGAAACGACCTGATGAATGATGATGCGAATTTTGTCAACCGTACACGCCGCCGCACCGTGCCGGTCTTTAGCGGTTGATACCGTCAAGGCCGGCCGTGTACCGTTGTACACGGTCGATGCACGCGGCTTGAATCTCTATTTTCACTGATAAATAAGGGCTAATATAGTCTGTAGGCAGTTTGGCTCTATGGCCTGATGGAAAAACATTAAACTAATATTGCAAAACTCTAATAGCATTTTAGAAATCAACACCTTACTAGCTTATTCAGATTCCGTTTGGAATTCCACTCACTTCGCAAAGAAAAAGAGGGGCGGCCAAGTTCGCGACCCGAGTCGGGAACCCATGAGGACTGCATTTAAACTGGTTATAAGTAACTGGCGTTATTCCAACAAACGTGCAGTTGGAATACGTTCAGTTATGTGTTATTTTTTCATTTCAATGTGCAAAGACATTTTAATAATGATACATTATATTCAACCATATTTCCCTGAGAAATAAAACGTTGGAACTTGGAACGGTCCGTTTATTTCGTGAATGTTTTATTCTGTGAGACAGTGTTTTGATATTCAGTGGCTGGATCTTTTGTGGATAAGAAGCTTATGACACATTTCGAAGACACGCTTAGTTTTTTTTTTATCATATGATCCATATAAGAAGCATATATGAATAAATATAGCTCAATTTACGCTGCTCAAATTGAGCTACATTCAACGCAAATGAGTTTGACCGCTTGGAAAGATTGTGAATTTACTTTCTGTTTTAATGTACAACACTTACGTTTAGCAGAGCGTGGAAAGGTTCCGAGTGATTAGTTCGTCTCCGATGGTTAGGTACACAACACATTTATGTACAATTGTACATACACGAGAGTGTTTTGCCTAAGATTTTTTTTTCACAAGACCCACACTGACATTTCATAGTTCTTGTTTTTTTTTTTATAGTTCAGTCTTTGAATAGGGTCAGTCTTCTGAGATATACAAGCTCTAACAGTCTGGATCCATTCTGGCCGCGATCATCGTGTTTATTTTGATCGGTGAACCCGAATGAGTCGCCGCGCTGTCAGAGAGCACGTTCATTTTCCGAACAAATGAACGCCGCGATCGCGTATATGCGGATCAACTTCAAACAAAAAAAAAATCAAACATTCTAAATTCAAACCACTTCCTAATTCGAATAGGTGTTTACCCCATAAAAGTAGAATGTTATTGCCGCATCTATGATAATCGTACGCCGGACAATTTCACCATTTAATGGTCTTGTAACGACCACTTTTATGTCAGTCGTATTCGTCGCAAAATAATAGTGATGTAGGGAAAATAAGAAGGTAGGAAGAAAATTAACGATAAGGAAGCCCATAATATTAAACTGTTTTGTTGTTAATGGGTAATTTTAGTGATAAAATAATGTGTTGTGTGTATCTGCATCTTAGTGTAGAAATATATTTTTTTAAGTTTTAGTTTTAATAAAAAAAGAATGAATTCAATTCAGTGGATTGGTGATATTCACGTAAATTAAAAGAGCGCTTTACATCGCGATTTCTGTCGTACTTGCTTAAACACTAATGGTAGTGTATAGGCAGGGTGTATGTGTGTGTGTGGCATGTGTTGTGCATGTACCTACATTTCTAGTGAAGTTTGTGAATTTCAGATTTTAGTCAGTGATGAAACCATGAGGTGAAATGGTACCAAACCATTATCCATGTTTAATTAATTATGATTAGGAATTTATAGGGTGTCAAAACTGGTAACCAATTAATCCAGCCGTTCTAACGTACTCATGAATCGCTAAACACAACGAATCATCTCAATTTGCATGTTCCAAGTCTAACCACCAAACTATTACCGCTCTATCGTTTCAAACGTCAAACGATTAATCGATACTACATGCACAAAGGAATATCGATTATATCGCGTTGATTCCTTTGCTACAACTCCAACGAGCGGTACTTTACGATGCCTAATTAGCATGTGAACGTATGACAGTTGACAAAGTTAGCATCTAGGTATGTGTACTTTACCAAGTAATTGAGTATCGGATATGGAAGTGGAGTTCGATGCAACCAATTACGGAAGCGAGTAGGATTGACAAAGAATCGATTCTCGATTCTAAAGTGCCTCGTACTAATATATTTCTCTTTAAAGGCTTTTATTGTGAAATTGCTTATTAACGAGCAAGTAATTTCGTGGAAGATTTGTTAGCAATCGTTCTCGGATAAATGAAAACGTTTTTTTTTTGTTAAATTAAACTAATTATAGGTTTAATAATATAAAGTAGATTGTATTAATTCAATATCTATTTCTTAGGTACCTAAATCACATTCAGGCGGAGCTGTACGAGGGGTACAGAGCGGCGAAGACCGCCCTCCAGGAGGAGATCCTGCGGGCCAGGGCACTGGCCCGCGAGGAAACGCTGGGGACTCTGAACGCAGATCCGTGGGGACGCCCATACAAGATGGTGCGGGAGAAACTCCGCCCATGGGCTCCCCCGCTGACACAGAGTCTCCGGCCTCAGCTTGTGGAGGACGTGGTGAGCGCTCTGTTCCCTTCGAGAGGGGAACATGCCTCCCCGCTCATGGCTCCGCCTAATGCGGTGCTCGATGCGGACCACACCGCCGACGAAGATGACGATGCTCCGGAGGTGACCGAGGCAGAAATGAGAGTGGCGGTACGAAGGCTGAATGCCAAGAATACCGCCCCAGGACCCGACGGCTTACCTGGTAAGGCCTGGGTCCTGGCCATGGAGGCTCTCGGGCCTCGACTAAGGGGTCTCCTGAGCGCATGCATGGAGAGGGGCCAGTTCCCACTTCGTTGGAAGACGGGGAAACTGGTCCTCATAAAGAAGCCGGGGCGCCCTGCGGACTCTCCGTCCGCTTATCGGCCCATCGTGCTGCTCGACGAGGTGGGCAAGCTCTTTGAAAGAGTAATTGCAAACCGCCTCGTCGGGCGGTTGGTGCGGGTGGGGCCGGATTTGGCGGAGAGCCAGTTTGGTTTCCGCAGAGGGCGCTCTACGGTGGACGCCATCATGCGCGTACGGGCCCTCACGACGGGGGATGCTGTGGCCCGGGGTGGGGTCGTCTTGGCGGTGTCTCTAGACATCGCCAATGCCTTCAATACCCTGCCCTGGAGTTGCATAAGGGAGGCACTCCGGTACCACCGGATGCCGACCTACCTCTGTCGTGTGGTCGAGGCCTATTTGACGGACAGGGCCGTCATCTACCCCGGTCACCAGGGAGTGTGGAACCGGCGAGAGATGTCGTGCGGTGTCCCACAGGGATCCGTCCTAGGGCCGCATCTGTGGGACATCGGATACGACTGGGTGCTGCGCGCCGACCTCCCTCGCGGCGTCAGCGTAGTTTGCTACGCTGACGACACGCTGGTCCTGGCGCAAGGGAGGTCGCACCAGGCGGCGGCCGAACTCGTGACACGCGGGGTTGCGACAATCGTCGATAGAATCCGGCAATTGGGACTCGAGGTGGCCTTGCACAAGTCCGAGGTCATGTGTTTTCATGGCCCTCGGAACGCGCCACTGTCGGGTTCCCAAATCACGGTAGGAGGGGTTCACATCGGCGTCGAGTCGACGATAAAGTATCTAGGACTCGTCCTCGACAGCCGGTGGAACTTCGTGGAGCACTTCCGTCGTTTGGCTCCCAGGCTGGACCGGGCCGGGGCCGCCTTGGGGCGGCTCCTGCCCAATCTTGGGGGGCCAAACGCCTCCTGCCGGAGGCTCTACGCGGGGGTCGTGCGGTCCATGGCCCTTTACGGGGCACCGGTGTGGGCGCGTTCCATTAGGCTGCGGCCAGCCCGCCGGTTGAACGCGTCCCAAAGGGTCATGGCCATTCGGCTGGCCCGGGGATACCGCACGGTCTCTCGTGAGGCGGCGAGCCTCCTTGCCGGATTACCGCCATGGGATCTGGAGGCGAAGGTCCTCGCGCACATTTGGGAGTGGCGCGAGGAGATGAAGCGCCGGGGCGTAACTCCGCTGCCGCGAGAAATCGCGGCACAGCGGACAGAGCTCCGGCAGGATCTCATGGCCGCATGGAGAGTGCGATTGTCGCAACCCAGTGCTGGGCACGCCACAATTGCTGCGATAAGTCCCCTCTTTGAGGAGTGGCTGGAGAGGCGCCACGGCGTCCTCACCTTCCGCCTGACGCAGGTCCTCACCGGACATGGTAGCTTCGGGAGGTACCTGTGCAGGATTAGGCGGGAGGAAACGCCCGGGTGTCACCACTGTGCGGATCGTCCGGAGGACACGGTGGAGCATACGGTGGAGGTGTGCCCTGCTTGGGCGGAGCACCGCCGTGTCCTCGTGGAGGCGATTGGCGGCACTGACCTCTCGCGTCCGGCCCTGGTCCAGGCCATGGTACGGAGCGAGAGGGCATGGGAGGCGGTCACCTCCTTCTGCGAAGCAGTGATGCTCGCGAAGGAGGAGGCGGAACGCGTGAGGGAGAGGCAAAGCCTGCGCCCTCACGCCCCTAACCGCCGCCGCTGGAGACACCCTGGGCGTCGGGAATCCCAGGCGGATTCCCGGCCACCATAGGCGCGGGCTTGCGGACGGCGAGCAATGGGTAGCTCGCCGTCCGATAAGGACCAGGCCCGGGTCGATGGCGCGTCGTGTTCCACGCGCGCCTCAAAGAGATGTCAGCACACCTGACGGGGTCCGTTAGGACCGATGCCTGCCAGGGTTGCGGAATAGTCCGAAAGGGATACCGGGACCCTGGCAACAGGCAACCGAAGGAACACGGGTGGGTTTTAGTCAGTAAGAGTCTGACACGCCCTTCCGCTCCGCCCAGAGCGGGAGAAGTCATATGATGATTTCCCACCCAAAAAAAAAAAAAAAAAAAAAAAAAGGTACCTAAATCACACATTATTCAATAAAACAGTCCGTTCTAAAGTAAAAATTCAAATTACAGACCGTATAAAAATCTGTACATACCTCCATCGCACTACCACTTCGCCCCATGGCGACCCGACATCGCCTCAAACTGTTTAATCCTGAAACAAAACAAAAAAAAAACATACTTTTAAACCACAGGGTCTAGAAACATTTCACTTGGCACTAGAGTTCAGTATACCTACAACGAAAGTGAGCGCTAAGGAAGGATTTCTAATTTCATCCCCTAGAGTGGAAAAATAAAGGGCAGAGGAAAAATAAAGGAGGGGAGGGGTTAAAGGTATACAAGTTTTGTATGGAAGTTCGTTATTATTGGCGATACGCAATCCCATCGGTCATACAAAACTAATTTTGAAACTAATTTATTTGTATATTTATTTGTTAACATAGGTACATACATTTGGTCTTATAAAAATTTCACTAAACTAAATACTTTTCTATCTTCAAAGCGTTCATACCAAGGGTTCAAATGTTAATAACCTTTTGTTAAAAAAAAATAGAAAGGATATAATCCGCAAGTTAACGACCTAACAATAATTAAAAATGTTTAAGGAACTCGCTCCAGTGAATGCGGTGCGAGTTTGCAGTCACGCCTGCCGCACGCGATCCGATTTAGTATAGATCTGAGTTAGATATGCAACTATATACTCGAAATTATGGCGAGGTACATTTAAAAGTTTATGCTACACAACGTATTTTGCAGGATATTGAGTGTTCTGTTGGTAGGTGAGAGTTTCTATAATATCTTTATTAAAATAGATACAGGGCGAAAGACCAGGGGGCCTAAACCGGCCACATTAGCAATTCCTCTAAAAGCCGTTCATTTCCTGAATCCCAGCTGTCATTAGCAATTCCTCTAATTTAACATAAAAGCAATTCGTATTTTGTGAACCATTTTACGAATCTCCATAGAAAACTGTCAAACAGATGAATTCTTTCGTAATATGAATTACACGCTATTATGAATTGTCAGTTTATGACATTTTACGGTGATTCATAATATTTTAATATTATGATTCTGCTAAAGTGACCGTTTTAAGCCCCCCGGCTCTAATTATCAACGCGTTTAATTTTCTAGTAGCCTTATGGTAGATATTTCAAAAAGGACCACAGTAGTCCTCAAACCAACCCTTTCCTTGCTTAATTGCGTAAAGCTCCATCATCAGCCTATAGCAGTCCACTGCTAGACATAGGCCTCTCATATTGCACGCCATTCAGCTCGATTTTTGGCAGCACTCATCCAGATGCTACCAAAAAAAAAAGCTCCCCTGATCCCAAAATATACATTTCTAACTCATCACCTGCCTAGCATTTTCATCATGTTGGGGTGGGCTTCCAGGCTATCCGTCTATATTTCACATGACGCGACTGCCTATCTGACCTCCAACCAACCAGTTACTGGTTAACAGGATGGTAAGACTGGTTGTCAGACTTTTGGGCTTATGACGACCCGTAACATCCGTCAAAGATCTACAAATGACATGAATCAACGCCTTAACGTTCGTGCGTGTTACATACATTTCTGACTTAATCCATAAATAAACATCCCACTATTATTAAAGTCAGTCAACCAGCTAAATTCTTAGTCAATAATCGAATCATCAACGCGTGTACTCAATGACTGGTAAATGCGAAACTACAAATGAGTTATCATCAGGAATCCAACATAATATCGTTGAGGTAAACACCCGCACGTAACCTACACATATTTATCAATAAAATAAATGCCCATAAATTACTTATTGGTGATAAATGTTCCAAATAGTGATGGGTCTAATGAAATATCAAACAGATTATTCGGTTGTTTGATACGTAAAAACAAATAAAAAAATTGTTTGTCTCGAACATTGTGTCAATTCATAAATTGAGGCAGCTCCGGTAAGTTATACTTGTGTCGGATCAGTCTCACTGAAAAAAATGCTCGAATAATCATTTGTAATTCGAATAATTACTTCGAATCTTGATTTAAATCATTATGTTTTCGTATCGACTATGTTGTGTTAAGCCTACCTATTTCCTTACACCAAACTGAAGTGTCGATTCTTTATTCAATACTTCACTTTTTGGTGTCCACTTTTATTTTTTTAAATTACTAGGGAACAAAACTAAAGCAAACCCCAATAAAAATATTTACATGGTCAAAATTTTCAAATAATTAGATGAAGACGATGATATAAAAAAACATAACCCTTCCTTGGCAGTCCGGGTAACAAACGAATGATTTTATATTAATCGAATAATTCGAAATCATTGGTACTCGAACAACACACGAACACGCCCATCTCTGCGTTCAGAGTTTATAACCGTAAAGCGTTTATTTTAATGGAAAAATGACAAACGAGCGACATTATTTGCGATCATCCGAACAGATATGCTACAATTACTTTGTATTGTTTACCGTATGTTCCGATGTATCGATATATCGATGATTTCATTCGGTCAACACATTTTAACCGATACGCTGTTGTATTAGGTTTATGTTTGGACGATTTGTCCTTTTATAATCATTCAATAATTGTGTCGTAAATATTAATTTTAATTATTTTGCACTAAAGAAATACCTACTGTTTAATTACTTGCCGGAAGTTTTAATGCTTCATAAAGTTTTGTTTTATAGTTGGCAGCTAACATGTCTACAAATACTTTTATTTTAAAATGTAGGGCAATAAATTACTTCTCCTTGAGTAATATTACATCGTTACTTCAGGGAGATTGAAAGTTCAGAACTTACCTAAGCTGTCAAATTATACTAAAATAAAATACTACGAAACAGATTTATACGAAACCCAGAAATACACCGCCACATAATCCACCGAAGTTTATTTCATCAAACAAGTTTGTCAACTCTAAAAACCTGCTTATCGTTCATCTCTTTCTGGATTTGCCAATCAATCTGCCTAGCCTTTCCCATCTATGATGAAGCCTTTCCCATCTATGATGGGAAAGGCTTCTAGTCTAATCGGATGCAGCTGATTACCAGTATTTTACATGGAGTACCTGCCTATCTGATCTACACAACCCAGTTACCGGGTACACGATACACTTGGTAGGACTGGTTGTCAGACTTTTGAACTTGAGCTTCTGACTATCCGTAACAACTGTCAAAGATCTACGTATGGCAGCCGAGACCAACGGCTAACGTGCTTGCCGAGACACGGAGGGGTATCGATATGTAAGTAATGGATGATCACCCATCCACGAACCAACCGCGGCAAGTGTAGCTTAACCTTCGATCGACCCGTGCAGCAGTTATTATTTAACCACAAGCACCACTCTTTCACTCTTTCTGGATCTGCCGTTTAGAAAAACAACGATATTGTTCTTTCATTGTATCCAACAAAGTAGGCTACATTAAATAGGTACCTACTTACATAAAGTACGTAAGAAACTGTGCGCCTAGAACGAACGCGTGGAGCAAACATGTCATAACTAAACAGCGAACACTAATTGTGAAAAAATTTCGTACCAAATGCTTTATGATTTTTTTTTTTTTAGAATTCAATAAAAGTAAATATTATTGTACTGTAGTCCAACATTGCCATACTTTTAATATTATTTTACTACGAACTAGAAAAATCAACAAAAACATACAGTATTCGTGATTCTCGGTTCAAATTATCGAAAAATGTATAATGTTTTCATTGTTTTCTCTTGTTTTCTATTCTCATATCTAATTTGCTTCGTTTGCTGTTAACTTTTTCTAGCTTCCATTAGCAGGATTATTTTCCAGCGTTGTTTTCGTAGAATGCAAGCAATATTCTTTTTATACATAGACGATAATAAAAGGCTACATGTAATTACCGAAGCATACAAAAATGCAACTTGGAAATTATTATTTTCAGCAGCAGGCAGAAAGAAAAAATAATCACACCAGAGGCCCTAGACAGAGCGACATTCTATCAGCGATAACGATGATGGAAGAGGCAAAAATGTATAGGACTGACATAAGCTATCGAAAAGCTTATGTCAACCCTGTTGGGCGTCGTACTAGAAATACGAAACGCTTTCGAAGCGATTGTCACTTGTCTAGGCCCTCTGAAATACTTAGTTGGCTACACGTAGTGACTGTAAGAAGAAGGCTTCCACTTAGCATGATGCTATTCTATGGGGGACCCAGAGCACTGCGCTGATTTTTAGTGGTCAACCCGGCAGCACGGTTTAACAATAACTTTTAAACGTGTTATATAAGTAAGTAAGTAAGTATATGCTTTATGTAGGTATGTATGTATTTATTGTATATGTAAATGTTACACCACTGACTACCTGCAGTATTATCTCTCCTTCTCGCTTTAATCCATCCAAAGGTTGTCTAAAGATCGCTTTTAGCGATAAGACCGCCCATTGTGTCAACCTATGTTAAATTTCTACATTTATATCTGTATTTTTTATGGTGTACATAATAAAGAGTATTCTATTCTATTCTATATAGCAGATGGTTTTCCCTACAGCTATCGTTTCAGACCATCACCGCACGTCCGTCACCCGAGTGCCAGGATCCTGGACCCCGAATGTTTGTGTACATCGGCGCGACCGCTAGAACTCGGCCCGAGATTATGACGGGCCGATGTGCTGGCAATACAAAACACACTGCCGTCGCACCGGCGCCGTTCACCTGGCTTTTGTTTTGTCTATAATAACAATAATGAACCGCCGATTTCAGTCGCGGTGGACAAACAATCGCCGTCTCCGGGATGTCGCATTCGGTTCGAATACCGTGCACCTAGCTTCTGACGTTTCATAAGTGCTCGTTTCTCGTTGACGTCTCATTGACGATTGCGGTGGACAAACAATGTAAGGCCCGCTTGCACCACAAATCACTAAAAGCCTAAATCACTAAACATATTTAAACATCATTCTGTCGCTGTCAGCTTCAAACGATTGAAAGAAACCGAACGATGTTTAAAAATCGTATAGCACTAAATGTGTTTAACTAGGTATTTGTAGTGCAAATGGGTCTCAGAATTATTAAAAACCATGACTGGATTTTTACTCGTAGGTGCACTACGCATGTAAGCCATATTTCATTATGATTAACCTGTGTAGCATATGTAAACATGCATTTAGAGATTTTCTGTGTGTAAAATACAAATATACCTACTAATCATAGTTGAGTTGTGACTAATACAAACTGGATAAAGCAACGTAGACGTTGGCAGTATCAAACACAAGATTGTACATTAAGAAATATGATGAGTCACTATTTCACAATAAATCATTTTCATAACCAACAATGGCCTTAATAAATACATTATTATTATCCCACAGACCTAGAACAGCACACTTGAACTTGTACTAAAACTAGTTCACCATGATTCACAATAAAAGAAATGCTTAAAAAATAATAAAACATAGTTATGTATCGCGTGCCGACTCCAACAATACACAAATTGCGATCGACATGAAAGCCTTAACGATTGAGGAAATTTGGTAAATCACTTCATATAAACGAACAATGTTGCGGTTTCACAATGAAACTGTTTAATCAGAAATGAATTTGGAAAAATGTCAAAGGTCGTTACGCCCTTTCTTTGGTTAATAGCTTGTTTTTGAGCAACAATGGGCAAGACAAATTATCAAGTCATTGGTTTTAATTTTCCGGAAAAGTGTTCCAATTGTTTCAATTTATCGAAAATTCTTAAACAAAGTTTTAATCATTTTCTAAGGATTTAAGAATATCGAGGAAAAGTTTAATTAGCCATTTTCTTTCTATGTTTGTTTTAAAAGCAGTTGTTAAAATATTCTTGACTAACAGCCAGTTGCAGAAACGAACTTTTACTTTTGAAGCTGTCATTAAATACTAATCTTCCATTAACTTGTTGCAGAAAGCAACATTAAACTCGATTTTAATGGTTCCTTGATGAAATTAACGTAATGTTTGTGCAAAAATACTAGCTGATGCGCACGGCTTCGCCCGCGTGGATATCGATTATTATATACTAAAACCTTACTCGAGAACCACTTTATTCATTGGTGAAAACAGCATGAAAATCGGTGCAGTAGTTTTTGAGTTTATCGCGTACAGGACGACAGACAGACGCAGCGGAGGACTTTGTTTTTTAATATTTAAATATCAATATTAAAAGATGCTCTTGGCACAAGCTGCAGCCAGCTAAAAACAAAAGATAAACACGGGTAAATACATAAACACGCAAATGCAAACTCTATACCTACGTAGGTAGTGTTAAGCTAATGTTCTGCATGTTAAAGTTCCCGAATAGGTGTCATTCGGGTCGCCACACTCGTTCACAGGTTTGCATAAACGTGAAACTAGAATTCGCGCCAAATTCAGTTCAAACTCGGCTAAAAGGAGATTCGAGTTATTGACTCAAAGCTGTTTCTTTGCAAAAACGATTTCAAAAATAGATGCTTGAACTTCCGTTCATCTTTTATTTAGAATGGTCTTCGTGAAATGCATACAAACGATCTTATAATAGATCAAAAGAGGATATTACTGGTAGGTACTACCGCTAACGAGAATAATAATGATACGCTAGGTTCATTTGTATTTCTTTTACTAATTACTTATTATTTTTATGAACCACACAATGCTGCAGTACTATAATTAGCAAAGAAAAACGTAGGTTAATAAGTGCTGTACCTATTCTTTTGTTTTTGTAATGTAATTAAGGAAGCATTGGATTGTCTTTGTTTAGAGGTATTGTTCGGCATACTATTATAGGAAAGGTAGCAAAGTCTGTGTATCTTATCAAACTAGTATTATGAATGTAAAAGTTTATAAGTAACTAGCTTCCGCCCGCGGCTTCACCCGCGTATGGGTAGGTATGTCGATAAAAAGAAGCCTATGTCCTTCCTAGTGATGCCATCTATCTCCTTGCCAAATTGTATCAAAATCCGTTCACTGGTTAAGGCGTGAAAAGGTAAGGAATGTATGATAAAACTCAAAACTCAAAGCATTTATTTCAATTAAACCATTTACGGGCACTTTTGAATTGTCAAAGAGTCAGAATGTTGAAGCTAGTTGCCCATTCCAAAACGTAGATCTCTATGGAGAAGAACGGGCAAGAAACTCCAAGGACACTCTTTTAAAAATGGATATAGATATTAGAAAATCCTGGGTACAGTATTCTTGTTGCTTCTATATGTGAGAACGATGTAAAACAAAAAATAATCAAAAACAAATCCAAATATAAGATTAAAAATAAGCTCTGGCAAATAAGAGATGACCAGTATCAACTGACGGCGCCCGTTCACGAACATGACACGTGGATCAGCACCATCCAGCTCAACCATTTTGTAGGGAACCGAATGATCCAACACACGCGCCACCATCAGCGAGACATTTAAGTGAGCATGACATACTCTCATCTGCCATGCTCTTTCAAGTCAACATCCATCATGATATTAGTATGGATTATGTTTGTTTGCTACTTGACCACACCGAAAAGGCTGAACGACTCTTGAACACATGTGTCATTATGATTAACTTAAATAACACTCCAAGGTTAAAAAACTAAGTTTAAAAAAAAAACTTTTGAGAAACTTGCGTTCAAAACCCTCTTATGCAGTAGTAAAGTAAAACTCCTATGCAATAGCAGTAGGTTTCGTTAATTAAAATGTAAGATTAGCGACTGCGCTTGTGGTTACATTTAGGAGCCACCGCTTTTCATGGTTTTGTCGTAAAAGGAAACCTCCTTTGTCAACGTTTACGACCACGGTTTAATCCCTTGATGATGATTACATCAATCCTTTCTTCCATGGCTGTGGGTTATGGCAAGGAAGAGGATTTAGTATTAAGATGGGTTTAGGAAAAGTGCAGAAACATTCCCACATTGACCTGTGTCTTCAATGGACTTAAATTGTCAGATTTAAAAATTGAATTGCGACCAAAGATTTAAATCACTGGATTTGCCCTCAAAGTCGCGCGAAAAGTTGTCATAACTGAGAAGAGTGAGCTCACACAATATTAATGGCGTTTCCATGACAATCAAGTCAAGTCTCAACCACATTGTGTGTGGTGTCAAAACAAAACAGAAACGCGACCATCTTTTGACACGCTAGGGCGAATCTACGATGTAAATCTTTGATAGTTAATATCCAATAGAATTCCTACCTTTAACGTTACCAAAACAGTTGGAACGTTGACATTGACGCTTTCATTTCAATATTGAATAATATAGGATTTCAGCTAAACCAACTACTCACATAATACCTTTTTAGGGTTCCGTACCCATAGGGTAAAACGGGACCCTATTACTAAGACTCCGCTGTCCGTCCGTCTGTCTGTCTGTCTGTCTGTCCGTCTATCACCAGGCTGTATCTCATGAACCGTGATAGTTAGACAGTTGAAATTTTCGCAGAAGATGTATTTCTGTTGCCGTTATAACAACAAAAACTAAAAACAAGAATAAAATAAATATTTAAGGGTTTTTTTTGTCGTTTTTATAGATACGGAAAACTTCGTGCGCGAGTCCGACTCGCACTTGGCCGGTTTCTTTTATTTGTAGTTTACTTGTAGTACTATAAGTAGTGCTATTCTATAAAAACTTACGAGGGACGACAATTCTGTATTCTCCGTGGAAAAGAATTTCGAAATAGATAATATAGATACAAAACTTCTGCATGTCATTGTCACTCAGAGCTAACTTGAACTCAATAGTGGTTCTTTCAGAATAGCACAGCTGTTCGTCTATAAAAGAGAAATCGTGTTAGTAAGCACCATATTCCCGTGTGTCTGTAAATCTGACAAATTGCTTGCGTAAGCAATGGTGACAGGTCGACGAGCGCACAGCAATTCTATCAGGTATCGATAACTAGACGAGAAAGGAAAAACTTGCGACGTTCCTGTATCGGATTTGTCACAAAGTGTGGAAAACTACATTGGTAAAAACACATTGCTGCAGTTTATCTTTTTCCGAATAAGACAAGTTGTTGCATCATACATTTTTATCCTTTATTAAAATGTACCAGGATCTTAAAATAATTAACTACAATCTTGCCTATACCGAAGACTTATAGGTACAATTTTAATCTAACTGTCATCATCATTAACTGTAGCGATATCTCCTAATTTCTGTTTAGTAAATAGCGCCAACCACTTAAATAACATATTATAATAAATAAAATAAAATAAATGTTGTCTAATTCAGGCTATTAGGTCCATATTGTGTTAATATTACATTATCTTAAAATTAGGTTAGTCATGAGGTGATCAAATTAATGTATTGTATCAACGAAATAAATTATATAAATTAAAATTGAAAAAAATAAAATTAAAGCGTACACATAAACATTAAATATTATGTGTGTTCATACTAAGACTTGCACATACCTAATAGTTAAACGATGTACATTATATATAATAAGTTAATTCATGTCAACGCAAATAAGATACTAAAACTTGTTTTAGAATATTTGTATAGACGAAATATATAGCCAATGTAACAAAATTAATCACGATAGAAAAATAATAAGATCATTTGTAAATGCCCATTGTAACAATCTTTTTATTACCTATTTAATAAAAAAAAACAATCAAAATCAATATTTTATGTTAATTAAAGTTTCAGTTATTTAACTAATCACAACAATCAAAGTTATAAAGATACAAACTCAATCGCCCATGTAAAAAATCGAATCAAAATAAAAAAGTTGGTAATTTAAAAACAGTTCTTTTCACAGTTCATTGGGAAAGTAATAAAAGGGTATACAAAGTAATCGCGGTAATTTTTTTTATATGTAAATGGAAATCAATTGTTTGGTTCACGTGACCGACAATGAGTAATAAGTTCAATATATTGTTTGGTGTAAACGGACATTTTCGCTTGTCACGTCCCGTGGTACTTCGTCGCACTGAAGTATTTTACAGGATTTTTTTAAATTGTAAGCAATTTAAAGCATTTTCGTTCTCTAAATAAAGTTGCATTTTTATAAAAGAAGGTATGCGTCTTGTACTGTAGAGCATTTTCTTTTTGGGAAGATAGTTGTAAGTTTTTGAAATATGCTCCAAACAATGAGAAAACTAACGCATAGGATCTCAACAAGCGTGCCAAACTTTGGACAGTAACATTCATGTTGCATGTGTATTGTTTATTCTGATAATTGTATTTAGTTTTATCAAATTTTTCTTCACGATGATTCATGAAATTCACTGGAAAATCTTTAAAATTGATTTCACTTTAACATCCAGCTATATCGAGTAAAAAAACTAAAAGCTAGCTTTATATTCTAGAATTGCAAAGTTACGTCGCCAATATAAATACAATAAATTTTAATAAAGCAATATAAACGTAGCCATTTTTCCTGAATTATTAGTTCGTTTAAGAACCAGTCACCTTAATTAAACGTACGCGACCCGTCGTTCATTATATCGAATGAATTGTGTTTTCACAAAAATGGTTTCACCTAATAATTCTATCCACAGCTGCGCACGGCACTCTTAATTGACGTAATTGAAAAGTTAAAACCTCACGTTTTCCCGCTCACCTTTTTAAATATTTACTTTAGCACCCAATTAGTGTGTCGCTAGTAGATTTTCCTTTACAACTAAGGCTTGTTGCACACCTAACTTACACAGCAATGGCGTCGATGAACGTTAACGTATAGTGGACCGCAATTTACTTTAACAAAAGAACACTGAACCGTTAAAAAAAACAAATTGAGACCAATGCTTATTATACAAAAATATTTCAGTTGGATTCTGGAACATATATGTGAATATACAGAGCCAAAGTCGCTTTAGGAAGCAAAACGGGCATGCAAATGTCGAAGTTACGCCGATAATGGCGTCAAAAAGCAAAAATATTCACGTATGACGCGGTAGATGTAATTTACATGCTTTTCTCGTATTCTGCTGGTTTAAACCTATGCAAAACGAGCCGAGCGTCGTATGCCATTCTAAATCCTTACCGCACCGACGTCGTTATGTCGATACTTGTGTACGAGCCTTTAAAAACCCCGTCCTTTCGCGTTCACTCTAACAGGGTCGACTTTGCGCTAAGTTAACGGTAAAGCTAATTACGTTTATTTTTCACTTTACCTGCAAATTAAGGTTTGAATATTCTAATTTATTATTTCGTTTAGACGTGACCGTTGAGTTACCTGAGGTCCGCTTGATAACTGAAATACTACGGAGATAAGAGGAGAAACAAATTAAATTACTTACGAAAGAGTACACAACAAAGGTTTTGGCAGGTAACAGAAAACGGAATATAATTAAAAGAAAGTTAATGTGCTTGAAAACAACACGAGAAACCGACGGCCGGCATTCTGAAAATTGTTCGTGACTGCGAAGAATGCTTGAAGAACACCCACCAATCAAAGGCGACCTTTATGATACCTCGCACTAGGTTCAGAATAGAGCAATTTAAAGCATAATATCAACCATGTTCTAAAGGCTAGGTTCACTAATGTCGATGAATCGTTGCGTGAGGAGTTTCATTATAACGGTATACGTGGAAATTCACTTGGTCGTCCGCACCCATTTCGGTATAATGAGCACGCACTTTCGGGAAAGTGTTGGGCGTCAATCGCGTGCGCTACCCAGTAAATGAAACTATGTTATTACATAAAGCTTTTATATTAATCTTTTTATACATTGAAACTAATTAACTAGGGCTTGTTCATTAAGAAAAGAATAAGTGGTTTGTGTTAAAAAGGGAGGTAGCGTTCGTGTAATTACAAGGAATCGTTTTTGTTAGCCGTGTAGTGCATTCTGTTTTAGTTAACTGATTGCATTATTTCAGTAATTTGTGTAAGAAAACCTCGTTAGACAATGTTTTTGTTATGAACTGATTGTCTCTCTAGCAAAAACAATCGTATAGTCTACTTCATACTTCGCATTTACAATAATAGTAATCCAGACAGAATTCGGTGCAGGAGATATTACAGTGTCAAAAGTGTATGCGCGGACACAGGTGCACTCTCTCTTCCCTCACTCTTATAGTCCGATGGGACACACGTGAAAAACAAGCAATGTAAAGTGTATTTAAATAATTTAAAGAATGATAAAATTCAAGTGGTCAGAAAGACAAACAGTAATCGCAATGAAAAAACAAAGGAGATTCGAAGAGTAAAACCAAAATCAATGTAACTCTTGTGGTATTATCATAACTCTTCAAAAAAAGTTTTCTTTTAAGAATCCATTAAAAAGACAGCCATTTCGAATTTGCTATAAAAAAAATAAAGATATCAAACGATAGCTTCAAAAGTAAATGAGATTATCTTTTTGCGAACTGTGGGTCTAAAGTAATATAAAAAACGACTGATCAAATCACTGTTTAATCTATGTTTGTCCAATCTATGGGTGATGCTGATGATACATAAAGCAAAAATTTGCTTGTAGCAAAAAATTTACCAAAATTCTGTAGGATACTTGTATCAAAATCATTCAGAATTTAATGCAATACAACCAATAATATCAATAAATACTATTATAAATAATAACTTTAATATGCATATTTTATACATTAACTGTACTAAAATACGGGAACTTGAGATTTAGGAGGAGATATAAACGTAAAATTTGAGTGATTTATAAATAGACCAAAATCTAAAGGAAACAAAAATATTTTTAAATCACCTGCTTATTTATGTAGCTAAAGTGTATTGTAGAGACACCCACGTAATTAAGAAAATAACAAACCAGCTATCATTACTTCCTTCACGTCTTTAAATCTGGCTTTAAAAGCTAACAACTAATGCCTATAATAAACGAACATGTCTACAGCATCGCATAGCTCGCCTTACAAAGAATTTCAGACAAGCTTTACAACCGTTTTTATGGGCCTTCGCCGTCAGTGATTTCAATTAGCATATAAAATGTTCAGCTGCTCCTCAAATATTTTAAGGTTCTTGAAGTACACCCTTATTTGTCTTGCTTCTGATGTGTTTACTGCTTGAATTAATCAGTATCATGAATAACAGACCTTAAAAATGGGCATTGCCTGAATCAAATCCTTTCATGTATTTTTTTGTCTGAGAAATTCGTTTTACCATCTAATTTAAAAAGGCACTTCGAATTCGAATAAGCGAATCGCTGCTCATTTTGTGAGAAATAAAAATTGATATTTCCATAAATTATGATAATTTCACGAGGTCGTTTTTCATTAATATAAACAATACCGCCCAAAACAAAACAATACAAAACGAAATAGAAAAATAATTAACACAAACAAAGCAGAACGATTCCGAATCAAAAGAACTACCACTATAATGTGAAACCATTACGGTCAGCCAGTCGGTTTTACCCATAGATACAAGTATATTCCTATATATCCAGTGAAATAGAATTCTAAGTCAAAGGTATAAAGAACAAAATCCAACTGCTTATTTTTCATGTGCATAGTTATTTCGGTCGGTCTATACTGAGGGTGCGAAAGTTCATTCAGGCATAACAATACCCCTACTGTAGAGGCCATTTAAACTTTTCGATGCGAATTTGTTCGCGTGAAAAGGAAGCGAGATTGAATAAGGAACACTCGAATTCTATATTTGAATTGCTTACTTTGCCATGAAACTCTGAGAAGGTTTGTATAAAGTTGAATAGAATAATACAGGTGTATCTTGATTTTTTAAACATCCTATAAAGTCAACACGAGACTCTTCGAAATCTGGAACTTTTGAACTTTCGAGTAAGTTTTCCGTTTCGTTCGGCGACACAAAATATTTCTTAAGGAAAATTGAGCACTCGTGGATTTTAGGTGTATGTTTGAGGGAAATTAACTCCTTAAAAGTTACACGACTTTTCAATTTGGTACAACATTTTTACAACGAGTACTTTGACAAGTCCTAATAGCTTTTATTACGCGCTGTGTCAAATGGTTAGAGACTCCATTTTAAAGAGTGATAATAAAATAGATCATTGACAACCTTAGGAAATAACTACTAAGGTATGAAAAAGTTTTTACCAAAACCTTAAAATTAAGATTTTCACTCCAAATAATGACTAGAATAATGATGATAACTTACAATGTATATTTTTCAACTTATTGTACCCGTATTCTTGCAAAATTAATATTTTTATAATTATTATATTCTATAGAGCCACAGTAAATAATTTCATCACCACTGCTCTCAAAACGGTGAAGGAAACCGGCATGTCCCAGAACCAAAAAATCGAAGACATGTTACATCTACCAACCCGCACTGGGCCCGCGTGGTGGACTATGGCCCTCTCCCCTCACAGGGAGGAGGCCTGTGTTCCAGCAGTGGGAACATTATAGGCTGATTATGATAGAGCCACAAATTCTCTACATTATCCAGAACCCAATAATATTAAAATAAAGGTCCTCATCATTTTCCTACCCTCATCCCAATTTATTTGTGGTCGGCACAATATATATTTTTCTTCCATACTTCTTTTTAGCCGTCATGTCACCTCGGTAGTCAACCTCTTTCTAGCCATAATATCATCTTTCACACAGTCCATAAAAAAAGAGTATTTTCTAAAGAAAGTTCGGACGAACCCATAGTAGCGCCTCAGGGCGTTATAGTCAACGAGTGGATATAATTGCGACCTTCCGATTGCGGCCTAGCCGTTTCACCGCCACGCTTCCACAGAAATGGACATAGTAGATATTTATAGTTCTGGAACACCTCAGGTGTTCAAGCTTACCACCAGTAATTAACGCCCACATAGATTCTGAAGCAGGTTTGTTTTCTACGTAGACAATTAATGGGGTATTGGCCGAGTAAAAATAGATAGTAGGAAATAGTTTTCGTTTGATTATTTCGGGTGGGTAGTGATACCATGTTTTTAAGATATACCTTAAGTTAAACGCGTTGCTATTAATGCAGGATTAGTGATAAACGTGGCCAGCTAATAGTTCCAAGTGCCTAACATGAAACAAGTACCATCAAACCGAAAAGAAAAATCTTCTAATCAATTCTTGCCGGCAGGTATTTTTATTGATATTATTCCAACTGTCTATCTTGTCCTTTCATTGCTTCCACGGTGTATCTCATGTTAGTTCACTCCATCAGAGCTCCGTGTGTGGTAATTACAGCTTTATTCGACATAAATTTTATTGAACATTTACAAAAGTGAATCATTCAAAGATTCGAAACCAGCAGTACTACCGTTCAACGCCTATTCTAAAATTGCTCCAAAGCGAAAATAAAAAGAGAACACCACTTCATGCAAAGGCTAAAAATATACAAGCCTTTGTAGAACCGAACACAGGACCGATCTTTAGTCGAATTTTAGTCGATAAAAGACGCTATCGACACAACCAAAGTTCATTCGATCGTCAGCTTGACATAAATGGACTAACTTTACGACTTATTTATAGTTCTCAAACAGCTCAGGTGTACGCTTATGCCGTTATTAATAACGCCCACTGTAGCTCATAGCTCTCATACTAAAGCGACCTACATTCCAGTTGTAAATTCAAATAGAACACCTTTGTGGGCATAAGCGAGGGTTAATTTCTAAGACAAATGTTGGGGCGTTAATATTTCATTATCAGATGAAAATTGTTATGAAATATTTATCAAGCTTTCATTTGTTTTAGCTGTGAACATCCTTACTGTGGTTGGGGTAGAGTACTGTAAATAGGGCTGAAATATTCTACGTTTCGTTAATTTCATGAATATTATTATACAATTGGAATATTTATTTGCGTTTGTGTACGAATGTGCTTAAATAACCATAATCAATCAAAATCCAAGATGGAAAAGTATTATTATTTTGTAAGTGTCATTTCATACGGTTGTAGATCTTTGGTGTTGATACGTTTTCACTTCAATGCATATTTTCCGAAGTATCACGAAAGCGATATCGATAGTGTGGAAACTCATACATTTTAACATGGAAATGTTTTATTTATCTATCTGGTCTACAGTATTATCAAAAGTTTGAGCACAAAACCAAACCTCGAAGTATTTTGATTAAGTCCCGAAGTTGAGTCTGTAACTTTCTTTCCTAATTGCAAAAATATTATTAAGTTCGGATAATTCTGCAGATTATTTTGATAAGGAAGGCTGAAATCAAAACCTACGTGGGTAGTACCTACGTGGGGTAGGCACGAGTATAATCAGCTGAAAATTAATGTTACAAACAAACGAATTCAGTTTTATCAGATTATCATTATTGAGAACAGAGCCAACGCAATTTTCGACGTATAATTTAGTTATCAAAGGGAAATGAGAAAACTCTGCATTTATGAATTCAGTAGGCAATTTCGGAATCTAGGAATTTCGCTCCCTCTATTCTACTGTGTAATCTAGATACCTTAGGAAATGCTCAGTATTTTTACATAGTTATTTGATAAAATGAAGGTGGTGTTTTAAAGAATATATTATTATTTTTATCTGTAAAGCTGTAGTGAGGAGCTCGTGGCTAAGTAATAACAGCCGCATGGGTCGATCCATCAGGTTAAGCTACGCTTGCCGGGGTTGGTCTGTGGATGGGTGACCATCTTTACATACTGAGACTCCTCCGTGACTCGGAAAGCACGTTAAGCCATTGGTCTCGGCTGTCATTCGTGGATCTTTGAGAGTCGTTACGGGTCGTCAGAAGCCCGAAAGTCTGCCAACCAGTCTTACCAAGGGGTATCGTATTATCGTATTGCCCAGTTACAGGGTTGTGGAGGCAGTGGCTTCATTTAAAATACTGGTATTCGGCTGCATCGGGTTAGAACGGAAGCCGACCCCAACATTGTTGGGAAAAGGCTAGGCTGATTGATTGATTTTTATCTGTAAAATCTATCTTTATGCTCGATTTTGCTGGCATTTATGATCGAAAGCGGACGAAATAGTTCATCGGGGACATTGACTTGCTTTGAGAAGTACATTGGTTCACATTTTGTACTATGGACGTTAACTAGGAACGCTCGGTTTCTATAGAAAAGCATCCATCCCACCAAGCAGTTTACTTTAGTAGGTGTCAACTACTAAAGTAAACTGCTCAAAATGGTCACAGCACCTGCACATGTGACTGTTACTTAATTATCCTAGAATGATAAAATTTTAGTTTTTCCTAATTATGTTAATATTAGTGTTAAGATCGACTTTACCCTTAGGGAAAGGGAACGTGAGGCATGAAAATAAAGGGTGAAAAAATTCCCACCTACTAGGTCCACCACGGATGTCCACCTAGTAGGTGGGTATTTTTTGGCCCTACTACCCAAGTAGGTTTTGATTTCAGCCTTCCTTATCAAAATAATCTGCAGAATTATCCGAACATAATATATTTTTGCAATTAGGAAAGAAAGTTACAGACTCAACTTCGGGACTTAATCAAAATACTTCGAGGTTTGGTTTTGTGCTCAAACTTTTGATAACACTGTAGAACAGATAGATAAATATAGCATTTCCATGTTAAAATGTATGAGTTTACACACTATCGATTATCGCTTTCGTGATACTTCGAAAAATATGCATTGAAGTGAAAACGTATCAACACTGTAGATAATTATCTACAACCGTATGAAATGACACTTACAAAATAATAATACTTTTCCATTTCGGACTGTTCCTTAATTATCCTAGAATGATAAAATTTTAGTTTTTCCTAATTATGTTAATATTAGTGTTAGGTTCGACTTTCCCCGTAGGGAAAGGGAACGTGAGGTATGAAAATAAAGGGCCAGAAAATACCCACCTACTAGGTCCACCTAGTAGGTGGGTATTTTTTATATCAAGGTTAAGGCCGTTATGTACAGTCCATATCCATACCGACTGTACATAACGGCTACCCTTAGATATTTCAATCTCTTTTAAATAGTAAATGGTTTCACTTTTTTGAACGTAAATGAGGCAAAAGGAGTATTATAGGATCGTACCAGACGGCGTTATGTAGTTTCTGCATACCCTCATGGGAGGAAGGCGTGTGATTTTATTTATGTATTTATGTGTATTAAATACTTAATTAATTTTATTATTGGCGGAGACTAGCCAGGTACACAGGAAATATCATATCACGCAGATGAGTGCGCAAACACAGGTCCACACTCTCTTTGTTCCTTTACTCTTATAGTCCGATGGGATGGCAATCCGACACGACCCGGGAGAGATCAGGCGCAGAACCAAAGGCTTTACTTCCTTTCCAAGGCAAGGGGGTATCATACCACCAACTTTCAAACTCCGGGCTGCCACTAGAAATTCCTAATGGAAAACACTCAAAAACACTTTGCTCGACCGAAGAATTGAACCTAGGTGGTTAGCAGTCAGGCTTTCGACCACGGGACCAACAGGGCAGTATACTTAATTATCATATCATCAGGTCACTAATGAACGACAACATGCCTTAGCCCATAATAGCCAAAAATGGGTAATTTAATCTATTTCGAACATGCAATAAATACTCACCATAAATGTGGCAATTAAGTGCTCGGTTTATAGGAGATTAACAGAATATTCTCGTGTTGATATTCGGATAGTCCAATAG
The DNA here is from genome assembly GCA_948473465.1 of Lithophane ornitopus. Taxonomy (NCBI): domain Eukaryota; kingdom Metazoa; phylum Arthropoda; class Insecta; order Lepidoptera; family Noctuidae; genus Lithophane; species Lithophane ornitopus. Next base: position 6,374,348 of record OX419623.1, read on the forward strand.
AATTTTCATATGGAAAACAACCGTAAATACGCTTCGCTTCATGAACCGAAATCTATAACAACGATTTTTATCCGCCAGAAAATTGAAAAAGAAATATATTGTAGGGGCATTTTATTCTCAATAATTTTAACGCGGCCATGTTGTAAATTGGGAACAATAGTGAGCTCCGATGGACAGCGACTGAACGTCAATATATCATGCGCTTGACATTTCACTTAGTTAGCATTTTCATTACTACACTGTGTCAACGGAGTTAATTGACTGGAAAGTACCCGGTGTCATTTTGTTTCTTGTTAGATGTGCCTTTTCTTACCGTCTTATCTTCATACATAAACTCACACTATTTTCCCATGGGGGTAGGCAGAAACTACAGAACGCCACCTGTTACGATCCTTACATACTCCTTTTTTTTTACCTCGTTTACGTTCATACATCTGCTCATACACGCACGCCGGTTGCGAGTACTACCTACGCACCTGTACTTTCTAAAGAATATCACCATTAATGACGTCATATTATGTCTTAGTGGTTTTTCATACGTTTGCGAATAGTTATTAAAATTACAGGTAATTTAATAATAATAAAAAAAAAATTTTTCAAGTTACCAGGACTCATAACAATTTACTATAAGTTATGTGGTACACAATAAGTAGTGAGGCGCGTCATTTCAGAGTGGATAAGGTATAACACCCGGGTTTTTTCGTGCCTTATGTCTTACTTGCCCAGAAACTATTTTCAAATTCATACATCGATGTTTTAGTAGCTAATAAAATACTTACGTGTATCCATAACAAAAAAAAAACAGTTTTGCCAAACAGTACAAAGAAAATAGAGTAAGACATCCGTACGTATAAAACTTTCCTCCCCTTAAGACTCCAGATTCTAAACTCTTATAAGTTGTAGTTCTTACAATTCCCAAAGGGAATCTCATTCGAGTAAAACTACGAAGCTTGTCTGGAATATACTGTTAGTTCTATTTCCGTGGTTCGCAGTGAACCTCGGTATAATTTACTACGTCATATTTATTCAATGATGTCACTGTCAAGCAGTATTAATGTTGAAATGCATCCATACTTCCATATAAATTCGAAATTAACTCTTTCTGTCTGTCTGTCTGTCTGTATGTTACGTTTTCACGCCTAAACCACAGAACGGATTTCGAAAAAATTTGGCAATGAGGTAAATGGCACCCTGGGGAAGGACATAGGCTACTTTTTATCGACATACCATGCGGGCGAAGCCGCGGGTGGAAGCTAGTTTAACATAAACGTTAGCTTTTAATGCATTAGTTATTTTGAATTGACCATTTTACAGCGATTGATGTGATATAAAAAACAAGTTATTACGGTTTTTTTATCAACTTTGCCATGTTTTTTTGTCATGTTTGCCGCAAATAAACTTATTTTCTTTCTTTCTAACTAACTAGCTGCGTCGCATTTTTTTTTTTTTGAGATTTGGAAATCATCAAATGACTTCTCCCGCTCTGGGCGGAGCGGAAGGGACTAAAACCCACCCGTGTTCCTTCAGTTGCCTATTGCCAAGGTCCCGGTATCCCTTTCGGACTTTCCCACACTTTTAACTAGCTGCGCCCCGCGGTTTCACCCGCATAAGTCTCGACCCCATGAGAATACCGGAATAAAAATAAAAATCCTATATCCCTCTCCAGGTCATGCTCTACCCCTGTGCCAAATTTCATCCAAATCCATTCAGTCGTTTTAGCGCGAAAGCGTAACAAACAAACAAACAAACAAACTCATATCATATCATAATCAGCCTATAATGTTCCCTCTGCTGGGACACAGGCCTCCTCTCTGTGAGAGGGAGTGGGCCGTAATCCACCACGCGGGCCCAGTGCGGGTTGTTAGATGTCACATGTCTTCGAACTTTTGGTTCTAGGACATGCGGTTTCCTCACGATGTTTTTCCTTCACCGTTTTGAGAGCAGTGGTGATGAAATTATTTACACAAAGTAAAGCGCCTGTCAGGGTTCGAACCTACGACCTACAACTCGTAAGTCGCGGCCGTTACCACTGGGCCACCACTGCCGTTAGTTGCTAGTTAGGAAGTTTGGATAGTATTTAGTTAGATTATTATTATTCATTGACTGCCTCAATGGTCCAGTGGTTGCAAGCATTACTGCTGAGGATGAGGTTCCGGGTTCGATTCCCAGGTAGGGCAAAGTTTTATTGAGTTTTTCCATCAGGAATAACTCAGTAGCAGCCCGGAGTCTGGATTTCAGTCCGGTTGATGGCAATAGGCTTGGCCACTATTACATGGAAGTTAAACTTCTGGCGAAATGTGGGTGTATAATAGGTACACCTCTGCCTATTCCTCTGCTAATCCCTTCGCGGATTACAGGCGTGATCTCATGTTATGTTTATTGACAAACTTTGGATTTGTGTTACGCTACAGTGTTATATATTTTTTATTTTATTAATATTTGTCAAATTTTTACAAAAGGCCTCTGATGACAGCGGTCTAAACAGGCAATTTTAAATAATATTATCGATTTAGTATGTGCCACGACAATACGACAAAAAATAAAACTCCGTATATCTAATGACGTTCTCGGTCTACATACAAAAAAATATATCCAATAGTGTAGTTACGATAGCTAGTCAAAGATCGGTAAACTCCTAAGTCGGCCCATCACTACTATTTAGTTTGTTTGAAAAAAAAGACTTTTTTAAATTTCCATGTTAGGATTTATTTGATAGTTCCAAAATACTCTTATGCATTAGTATTGCCAGTGTTTTCATTTATTGTTGTATTGTCTCCACATTGTATAAATAATCGACGATTGGCAATAGCTGTAACTGTAACTAATTATCCAGCAAAAAATTCAAGTTCAGCGTTAATAAAGCCCAAAAGGAAAAAACAAACCAAAAACATTTTCATCATAACATCACAATTACTCTCCATTGGCCAAATGTATTTTTAATCCGCCATAATTGAACAGATTACTCTGCGTCAGAAAAATAATTGAGCGCATTGTTTTAGGCAATGGACGCCATTTATTTCAATCGTCTCAGATTCATAATGGATTTGATAAAAGAAAATATTTTAATATAATAAAGTGTTGGTTTATTTAGAACAGCCGATCGTTAGCAAAACAAGTTTTTTTTTTTAAATTGAAATTTTTAATTGAAATAATTGATTTACATAAATATTTACAAATTAAAGCCTTAAACTAGAGGTTAAGGTATACAGGGTGTTAGAGTAAACACCGTTTAAATCCTTGAAACCAGTGGTTTGGTTTCATGTATAGAACGTAAAATCAATGGAACAATTTTTTTTAAAGAAAATTTCCATTTTACCACAAGACTATTTCATCACCCTAGGGCGTTAGGGCAACGAACTTGCGCCATAACACGGGTGGGTGGCGCAGGACGTGAACTGACCGGCCGCGAGTGCGACCCCTCCCTCAGTCATTCAGCTGTTTCGCTAGCGATCATGGTGTCGGATAGAAACTTTGAAAGCTACCATTCTCTAAAGGTTTGGCTGCACTTATTTAACACCACGTACCAAAATGAACTGACGCTAACTTAAAAACTTAAATATTTGTGACTCATTTATGACTTTGTCAACGGTTCGAAAAAAAATTTACCTAATCGTAGTTTAAGCAATAAAACGTTATGTCATCACAACATAAACACGAAAGCGTAATGAGATTTTATTAATACAATCGTCATAATTTCTGACTCAATATAACTCCAATACTTATATTTCTCTCTGAAACCATTTGTGGCGGATTTCACCAGCTAGGGGGAACCGTTTACGTCTTGGTTCAAGTTATAATTAAGAGCGTTTACTATCTCTTCAGTAGATATTTCTATGCATATTTATTCAATGCAACGGTCTATGAAATTGTCAATATTGAGTTGATTATTGCTGCGAAATTATAAGATATTTTGGTTCACGTAACCTTACACTAATCAAAAGTAAAACATGTCTATCGAAGCTTCATAACATTACTGCAAATCCCGCTTTGGAGAAAAAGTCTAATCAATTATCCTGCCCAATTTTTAAATATCGCTGAGAAGTCAATCGACACCGACTAGAGTACACGAGCAACTTCGTAAGCGAGTTTTTTTTCGTGTTCAACTCCGTAAGCGTGTTTTGTTCATGCTCAAGTCCGTTAGCAACTTTTGTTCGCGTTTTCTAATCGCTCTCTTAGACCATCGCCACCGCAGTCTCCATTAACTCAGACCACCTCCTTACTCCGAGGGACGCCATCAAGTGCTAAGTTCGCGTGAGCTAAACTTTTACCGCGACTCCTTTTAACACTTCTGTAGCTATTTACATTTTATTACTCCATCCACTGTAAGCTTACCAGAGTTGCCAAACCACTTTATTTGTTTCCTTTATTTATTTTGTGTCGTTTGTGTTTCGAATTAAGTAAACAAGTTTGATATTCCTTCCCGTGTTAATGTTGATGGGGGGAATTTGAACTGGGTTCCACTTTTACTTTTACCGCATAGAAATGGTAAGGAGCTATTACGCGGGCGCGGTGTCGCGCAGTCTGTACCTACTATTATTTTGATTTTTAACTCTAGTCTTCTTTTTGAAAAACAGCAGACGACGGTGCATGGAACGAGCTGCGCCGCTCTGCACCAGGCGCAGTTTGTGGAGTTCCTTAGGTACAGGCTGCAACATAACAACAATCTAATCTACATAATCCTCACATGATCTGACCAAGAGTATGTCTGGACTTTTTGACTCCTGAGTTTGTTTCGCCACTACCTACATCTCAGGGGTAGTCAGGCAGGAAATATCGACACCATCTAGATTTTTTTTTTTAATATTACCATTAATAGTGATGCCTAAATTCTATTTACAAAATAAACTTCCTACATTACTTTATGTACTTGTGGGGTAATTACGGAACATACTTGCAAGCATAAGCATAATTATAATAATAGAATAAACAGCCTATAACGTTCCCACTGCTGGCACACAGGCCTCCTCTCTTTGAAAGGGAGTGAGCTGTAATCAACACACTTGCAATACCAATGCACTGCACATTTACTTTGACAATTCAACAATATTCATTGCGATATTTTCGCTGTCGGGCAGACGAATTTTTCAAACATTTGAAGTACATAATATAATGGATTAGAAAAAAAATGTCCTTCAAAATAATTATGCTTGAAAGAGTGTTAAATTGAGGTGCTAGTTTTTTCTGCTCGATTTTAGTGTCACATTACACAGCTAATGGCGACGCCTTGAATATTTAACGCTGACCTTTGTGAAAAGATGGATATTGTGGCCTTCGCTTACTACCTAACTCACTCATTAATTACCAAATGAACTAATTAATGAGAACTTCATGGTAACGTGCACGCACCTACATAATTTGCGGCACAAAAGTGAAAATAATTCACGTAGCTAGCAGGTACTATTTTTATTACTATTAGGATATTTTACTACACAAAAACCGACTTTACATACGTCATCATAATTATATTAGGCCGTATACGTCCACTGTTGAACAAAGGCCTTCTACCATTATAACGCTACGTTAAACGTTCGTGAGGGGAGTAAACGTTATATGGAGGTACCGCGTTACTTAGCAAAAACTGTATAAAATGAGATACCATGTATTAAATACATACTTAAAAGTGTTTAAAATAAGACACATATTTTAATGATTTATATTCTACTTACGTCTCCAAACTACAAAAGGGGTTTATTTATAAACGTTGCTTAAAGTTAAGTAATGATAAGCAACTGTTTAACCATACATTTTTGACGTTTGAACGTCACTTAACTTTATGCAACGGTCATAAATAAACCCCAAATTCGTCATGCAATCACAGCCCAAACAGCATCTAATGAAAACGTAGCGGACGATAAGTCTACGATATTTTAATACGATCATACAAAACTTGAACATTAATAGAAACCTACATACAACGTATAGTCTAGCGATTAACAGTACCTAATCTGCCAAAAGATTTTCCCGTAGCGCTTTGAAGAAAACATAAAAAGCTCCTTTCATTAAGGCTGACGGCACGGCAGCGGATATCAAGTTTAACGCGGAGTACTTGCCGTGCATGGCCCACTCTGTGCACGGCCCACTCCGTGCATGGCCCACTCCGTGCATTTCTTGCTACAGTTGCCTCCGTTCTTAATCTCCAGCCATTCCCTATTGTTGACATACTATGCCTGCGACCTAGAAACGAACAGGGAATGTACTATTTGTATGACAAAGTTTTTCTGGAGGAATTGTAACGAGGATTCGAAGAATGTGTTTAAGAGAGTGTTATGATGTTGATTATGAAAGGGGAGCAATTTTGTTGTATTCTCAAACTTATTCGGCCTATAATTAAAAAGGATTTTTTTTCTCATGATGCAAAATTATTACACAAGGATTCATTGCTCGTTTCATAAACTCTTTATGAAACGAGCAATGAATCCCGAGAACAAATTGGATAACCATCGTTTTATCGCTGCACAAACGCTTAATTTTAAAGCTCATAAAATGAAATAAGTGTAAACATTCCGAACATTAATTCCCTATAATTTTAATAGAGCCAACAAAAACTTAAAATATTATATCATAAAACTTGAGAACGAGAAATTAGCTGAACAGCAATAAAAACAAAAAATTTAAACCATTTGGCAGGGAACAGAGGCGAATGCGAATGGAAAGTGGCTCGAACGTTAAAACAATGGACTCGCCCTCGCTAATTAAGAAGAAAATGCTCTTGCTGTATATGCTAAGAAAGTTTCGATGCAGACGGTTTTAAGTACATAGTCTTGTATGCTCAATAGTGGAAGAGTTGAGTAATGCAGAGTCGTCTTGTTGTTATGGCAGTGTTTTAAGGAGATCATTTGGTTTCAATTGTTTTTAATACCTTGGGGTGTTAATCCTACAACATAATAATTTCTTTATTTTGCAGAAAGTTTCAAGTAGTGTCGGCCATAGGTATTCTGTAAAAATCTCAGAAAACTTAGGTAAAGTGAGCTAGAAGTGAGCTGTCATTCCACCTGATGCTAGGGATTGACACTATTGACAGCTCACTTTACCTTTTTTTTTTTGTGTTTAGGAAATCGTCACATGACTTCACCCGCTCTGGGCGGAGCGGGAGAGCGTGTCAGACTTTTACTGACTAAACCCCACACGTGTTCCTTCAGTTGCCTATTGCCAAGGTCCCGGTATCCCTTTCGGACTTTCCCGCAACCCTGGCAGGAGGTCACTTCACCCAAGTTCTCACTATGATCTTTTTTACAGAATAGACCGGCTATATAATCATTGAAAACCGATTGTTATATCTTTCTATACGACTGTACAGTGTACATGGTAGCGATATCACCACGAGCACCAAGTACTATGAGCCCAAACAAAAAGTAGTCGCATGCATGTAGTGTACAGTCAATAACATAAATCCAATATTTCAATTCTAAACAATCCAATAGTCATGAATAGTTCAACGGAGGAAGTGGTTTGCGTACTAAAATGTAGTCACTGTTTCAATTTAAAACTTAATTGATTTCTATTTTCAGTGCACAGATCATTGAATCCAATATTGTTTTATTTATCGTGATGTTTATTGAATCCTTTCCATCCTAACTAATATTATAAATGCGAAAGTGAGTTTGGTTCTTTGTTTATTTGTTTGTAAGACTTTCACGCTAAAACGGTTGAAAGGATTTAGATGAAATTTGGCACATGAGTAGACCATGACCTGGAATAGGACATAGAATACCTTTTATCCCGATATCCCCACGGGATTAAAACCTCCTGGTTAAACCGCAGGGCACAGCTAGTCCTGCCAGGGTTGCGGGAAAGTCCGAAAGGGATACCGGGACCTTGGCAACAGGTAACTGAAGGAACACGGGTGGGTTTTAGTCAGTAAAAATCTGACACGCCCTTTCGCTCCGCACCCACAAAAAAAAGGGCGCAGCTAGTAAAATACAATAATAATACTTTTTCTTTAACCCTGTTAAAGCACCTTAAGTTACTAGATATTCTGGCGTTCTGGCAGCAGCACAATAAGTCATCATAATCATGATCATTTCAGCCGAACGACGTCCACTGCTGTACATAGGCCTACGCTTCGCCACTTCAACCAATTCTGTGCTTCTCGCATCCAGCGCTTTCCTGCGGCCCAGTTAAGCACAATAGGTACCTATTGTTAATTTTGGTATTTTTACAAACTGAACCCTTTACCGTCATCCGTAAAATATCACAAACAATAGAAGATAGGGTACATACACTACAGTACAACAAAACAAACAATGTACTCCATACATCACTCATTTATCAGTTTCGCATACATTCTCTTGTCACAAACATAACGGACAGTTCACAGTTCAGTGTCGATGCATGTTTTCCGTTCACAAACATAGACAGGACTGAAAGGAATAGAAAATATACCTATACCTATACAATGTAGGTGTCTTTCTTGCCCATGACGTATTCTCCATAATATGAAACTATCTTTTGGAAGGGCTAGATAACTAGAATCAATTCTATATATCCATACTAATCTATACTTACTATAATTATATATAATATTATAAATTCGAAAGTAGCTTTGTCTATCTGTCTGTCTGTATGTTACCTTTTCATGCCTAAACCACTGAACGGATTTCGACAATATTCGCGGGCGGCAGCTAGTTTACTTATACATTTTGACATTCAAAGTGCCTTTTGTATGGGGTCCCCATTAAGAAACGTGTTTATATTCGGTGGCCCTATAATTAATAATCTTATTTAATTAATTTGTATTTTTTTTTGTCGGCAATAGAAATACACAATCTGTGAAAAATTTCAACAATCTATCTATATACAACGGTTCATAAGATACAGTCAGCTAAACAGACATACGGACGAAAAATCATTAATTTATACATAACTAGCTGCGCCGTGCGGTTTCACCCGCGTATGTCTTGATCACGTGGGAATATCGGGATAGAAAGTATCCTATGTGTTAATCCAGGTTATAAACTATCTGTTTGCCAAATTTCATCCAAATCCATTCAGCCGTTTTTGCGTGATTGAGTAACAAACATCCAAACACACAAAGACACAAACTTTCACATTTATAATATTAGTAGGATAAATCATTATTTATAAAAGTAGAAGTCTTGTCTGTCTGTTTGACCGTGTTATTCTTTTAAACTACGCAACAGATTTTGATGTGGTTTTCAAGTTTTCACTATAGTTTAGTGAATTCAGTCCGGAAAGGCATAAGTTTATTATACATTAATATTAAAGTAAAAAGTTATAAAGAAATCATCGACATCGAGGTATGTTTTCAAAACATAAAAGCCGTACAAAGCAGTGCAGGTCGCCAGTAAGAAATAAATAGGTGACTACTTACAATAATTTCACTAAAGGAATGGCTTAACTGGGGTTAAATCACACGATTCCAGTCTGAAAAAAGCTATCGATCATCTATAGCTTCGTCTCTCTCTCTCACTGGAATCATGATAGCATTAAAATGTTATAATACGGGACCTGGAAACTGTAGTAAACCAGTAAAACACCTACACGCCACCAACAAAGGATTTACACTTAAAAAGTCGACATATCTTGTGTCTCACATTAAAATAGCTTAATTCTAAAACAGTCTTATGCTTTCGACATAAGGTTTGCTTTCGCATACCAACACATTTTACGGCAAATGTCAAGTTGTATCTAGAAACGTAAACATCAACGAGGCGGACTATTCTGAGCTCCACAAAAATAAGAAAAACATTATTTCGCGTTGCTTCAAATCCAATTTTGTTTTTACAGCAATCGTTCGTGAAAATGTCACAGAAATACAGCAATGGATTATAAATGAACGTGAATTGTATGTTTATCCAGTATTTGTACTAGACCTTCCTCGGTAGTGGAATGTTGAAAGGGGAATATTTAGAGGGAGTTCTCTACGATAAATCGCTTCCGAGTCTTATACAAGATTAGGGTTCCGGTAGGAAAGTCTTGTGGATTTTTTCAATGCGGACCCTTTACGTAAATCCTTAAAGGTACTATATCAAAACATCACATGCGAGTTTCTTTCTTTCTGAAAAAGGTAAAACCTTTTTGAGATAGAATATAATAAATAAAAAGTTCAAAGTTAAAGACGCCTTTAGGGCAAGATTTTAAGCAACGGTTTCGTAGAAGGAAAACAAGCATTTATTTAAGGAAGTGCCTCCGCTGCCGGCGCCGGTTGCTGAATTGGCTGCCGGCGCTGACTTTGGTTGTCAGTTTGGCGTATGGAGTAGATAGGCAGGGTAGGCATAATTAAAAAACATGTAATAGAGCATTTTTTTTCCATATTCCAGTAATAAAGTTATCAAGTACTACCCGAAACCGAACTAGTAAGATTAGATTTAATCATTTTAATCGCAAAAAAGGTTAGGTTAGGTTAGAACTGTAACCCTCTACGCACGAGCCGAGCGAGCGTAGGGTTCTGAATACTGGAAGGGTTTCTATAAACGCCGCGATGCCGGTGTCCATTATGGGAGCCGGCGGTGCCGGCAGCCGATGTTTTTAATCTCGGCTGCCGGCAGTAATGTCATTGCCGGTTCCCAATGGCGTTATTTTTGCCGGCGCCGGCAGCGGAGGCACTCCCTTTATTTAATCCTCTCTACTTGGACTACATTATCATTGTTTCTTACCAAGATAGTCAACCGAGTTAATGCTTTGCTTTCGTTGCCAAAACAATGGAAATCTATTTAAATCTGTAAGTGTACTGAGCTGTGCTATTATTGTATTGTTGTGTGTGCAAAGTCACGAAATTGACCTCCTTTTCCATAACAGGGGGGGAATCCCCGAAAACAAGAAAAACATAATGCAGTGACGTACCTATTTTATAGTATCTCAATACTAGCGACCTACCCTGGCCTCGATCAGTCATTAATATCAATGTCATACTTAAAACTATGACTCAGTGATATTCAATCACTTTCTTCAAGAAACAATCTGAATGATGATGAAAATAACAGCCGCATCAAAATCTATCAAGAAATTGCAAAACCATATCCAAATACACAAACAGACAAAACTATGCAACTTCATTTTATCCTACAATTTGAGTGTTTGTCTTCCGAATATTTAGACCCAGTTGTGCCAAAATGTTCCAACCCACATTTTTTTCAGAATCGAGTTATCTATACCAACCAACCCAAAATGAGCCTTATTTTCATGTAGCAAAGACTCATATTAATATCTGTTCCATAGGAAAAGATATACTGCATGTATACCGACCCACATCTATGGGACTTTTGGAAAATAAAATGCAGAAACGATTCATACTATTTGGAACAAAAAAAATCTGGTTAATAAACACAAATCGGTTTTACCACAATGATTCAAGTACACTTGAATCATTGTTGCAAATCAGACATTGAAAACAATTGCTATTAACGTAGTAAGAATGAAGTCAATTTTGTTAAGCTGCAATGATATTATGAAAGCAAAGTATATCCCATCACAAACATAACATGTAAAAAAATCCAAGTCCCGCAACGCAGTTCTTCTACCGCAAAAAGATGTGAGATTTAATGTAAAACCAAGTCTGTTAATTTATTCAGTACCTCTATATATTTTCAGCTGTTTTTCTTGAATAAATAGAATTACTTGGCAATAGAATCTACATACAAGAAAATCTACCTAATATTAGCGTTTATTTAACTAGGACCATTTAAAATAGAAGATTATTCTTATGTGATTAGGTATATTAAAAAAGTAAACTGCCTGGCGAGGTGGCGACGAAAGAAATTCTTTTGAAAAAGAACTACTACTTTTCGATTTTTATTAGAAGCGGTTTTGATAAAGATTCAAGTGCTTGACATTGGAGATAAAAACGGGAAAAGGATTATGTGTCATGAAAATCGTTAAAAAGAATCTATGTTCACTGTAGCCGCATGGCAAAGAGATGATAGCTCTGGTAAAGCTGGATGACATAAAGTCTATGATGCATTTAATTCCAGATGATTGTAAAAGGTTTTACGAAAATTTGAAAGGTAACAAAAGGGTGACCTATGATGTTGACAGATTTGGAACACTTGATTTTGACGTTGAAAACCAAAGTAGATATTAAAGTGTTAAAGCAAGTGGGTTGGATCATTATTGCAAAATTATTTTTGAAATAGACTCATACAAAATTGTTTTTGCAGAAATGATCCAGACGATGTTTTTCATCAATATCTGAAAAACTAGCGGCGGCTGGAAATTGTAAAGCATACTATTAGACACCATATTCAATATTCCAAATATTAATACCTTCATGTGTAACAAAATCAGAATGTTTAAATGGGAAAATTACGTTTAAATGTTTAAACTTAAATATCTCAAAATGTGTCCACGGTGGGTTGGAACATTTTGGCACAACTGGGTCCATTTAATCCAGAATAAGGTCTCCACATCATTGAAATACGCGTCCCCATTGTTCAGTGACACTGAACGCCAGTCACGAATGGATTGTGCATGAACTGGAATTGTCTATGAAAATTCATTAAGAAGATTAACTACAGCGCCAACAGTAGGTTACCGGGCATTCAGGCCCGCTTGACATGTATTGCTGTATAAATATGCCGGGCGTTTCACGTGGTTCAATGTATGTGGGAAAGAGATGATTAAAATGGAGACCAGAGGTAAATTATGGTGAATTGGAGGTGGGTTTCGCGAGTGATAATAGAATTTTACTGACATATAGGAGCTGTCGTTCGGATAACCAGGCGTCTGTGGTATCACTTATCACAAAAACCACCCTTAAGGCTCTTACATACTGGCGCAACTTGTCGCGCGACGCGACTTTTAACAAAACTATTTCTGAGAAAAGTTAGCACTTATTACAAAGCGTAATTTTTTTTAGTGATAATGCAGTAGGAATTGCAGTGTCCATTACAATTTAGGCTTAGATGGTTTGGTCATGTTGAAACTATGAATGAAAGGCGACTAACAAAGGACATTGTCGTAAATGGCCCTAGGACCAACAGACATCTGACGTATATAATAAATAAAAATATATTTTAATAATGATTTTGCGAATAAAAGTCAGACACGGACATTCTGCGTTCTATAATGATCAATTAAAAGGGATAAAATGATTTACGACTTCCTGTCATCAAAAATGCTGCCATCTTTGTCAATCAGATTTGACATGACAATATCATTAGTGATGCCCAATCTTTCATTTCATACACATCGAGAGCGAGATTACTTGAGTTGACCACTCACGAATGTAATACGCATCCGTACGTACTTTCCTTTTCAACCTTTTTCGCTCTAGGATAAAACGCTTCAGTAGTGACTTGTGCGACGTTTTTATTGGTACCATACTCCTTAGATGCAAAAAGAATTACCTACATCAAAACCGATTTTCATATCCTAATTCATGCATCCTAAATAATTAATTATCTTTTTCTATACAATAACTACACATATAGGCGTTTGTGCACTACCTCGTATTTGATTCATATTCGTGTTTTTTCCGAACAGCATAAAAATGGATCAGAAATTCATGAATGGGCGTAAAAGAGCCGGCAAGAAACTCCACGGTTACTCTTTTAAAAACATGGATTTTAAAATGTTTTCAAATTACAGTGTTAATAGGTATGAGAAAGCAGTGTAGGCCTGTCAACGGCCTATTAAGCATAACGGCATTTTTCATCTGTAAAAACTAACTCGATGTGAGAAATTCACGAATATAAAAACATGAAAACGAAGCAGTGCTCAAACAAACAACCATACATTTATTATGAAGGCTATTTCGAATCATATTTTCCCGAATCACGAATACGAACTGAATACAAGGCACAAACACCCTAACTCCCAATTTCTTCAATAAACGTAACAGCCAAAGTAACAGTCAACTGTTCTTCACTAAAGAATAGTTGACTGTTACTTTTGATGAAAAAACTGGCCGTATGTGAGATGCATTGTAGTATTTCAAATAGAATAACGCGCTGGGTACTGAACGGTATCGACTTTGATTAAAATATAATTAATACGGATCTAATATATGGGCATCCCTAATCCTTGTTATGTCATGTCAATCAACTCAACTGTCAAGATATTTGAAGTTACCTATTGTTATTTATTTTCGGAATAGATTCTATTTTTTTTCTCTGATTGCTTTCAACAACGTGTTAGGTACCTGGCTATGATAAACGGAGTTTGTGATCTGCTCAAACGACACCTGGCATTGATAACGGATTTCGCAACGGACTTTGCATACGAAATGGAAAGTGGATATTGTATTAATTGTGGCTCTGCTGGTGGTTCCATGGTGTTGGAAGATGACAAGATTTTTCACTGTATACAACAATTGACAGCATCTCTTTTGGTAAGTACAAAACTTTGGCAAACGCACACTTCTCACGACATCACATCAACAAATGTTGATTTCGGATTTATGGGTTAATCACCCGCTCGAAACTAGTTTGGATCGTCATCGTCGATGCTATGTTTTTTATCATGTTTTTCAGCTTCCATTTTTTCAATGGAATCTGATGTTGAACCATTTTTTTAAACAAATTTTGTCTTGTAAAACTCATTTCGGTGTCAATTTTTTTTCAGGTTCTAGCTTCTTCTTTCTTGTATGAACAACATGCTGGGCCATGACCGAAGAGATGATAAGAACCACATCTGTTACCAAAAGTGGTAGAAACTGTGCTCGTCTCTGCAATAAGACATTAGCGCCTCGAACACGTTCACATCAAGTGATTGAACTCAGAACTGATACTCAACATCATATGAATATCAGAAATATAATCATAGAAAAACTTATACCATTGAAAATCCACTATTATTTAAATATATAGCTGCTGCCAAACTGCTTGCTGTTAACATAATCAAATAAATGGTCAAATTTTTTATTTATTTAGGTTCGTGCTTCTCACCATATATGCTAAATATATATGCCACCATATATCCTTCCTGGCAAAGAGCAGATCATGCTGCCAGACATTATTCTGCACCATCTTCATCAAGAACCACTCAAACAGAAAGTAATCAGTTGAGATGTGCCAATTGAAATGTGGGTGTACTATGTGCTAGTCCCTTCGGGGACTACAGGCGTGATGTTATGTTATACTATTATTTGGTACTTGAGTTTCGCAAGATATAAAAAAAAATGTGCAGGCGGGAGCACAATTTTTAGTAATATTTTAATTACCAACGTAGAAGATGATGATTGATAATAAAATCTATAACGAGAAAGTGTGTGTTTTTATTTGAATTCAATCTTTCAGTCTGGCGCGATGTCTTTACCAAATAAGTAAAATGCTACTTCTACTTTATTTAACACCAAACAAGATAGGTACACATAGGTTTTACATTATCTCTTAGTTTCACTAGCCACTTCTATCATCATCTGCCTAGCCTTTTCCCAACTACATATATTGGGGTCGGCTTCCAGTCTAACCGGATGCAGCTGAATACCATTATTTTACATGGAGCGACTGCCTATCTGACCTCCTCAACCCAGTAACTGGGTAATACGATACCCCTTGGTAAGACTGGTTGTCAGACTTTCAGGCTGCTGACGACCCGTAACGACTGTCAAAGATCCACAAATGACAGCCGGGACCAACGGCTTAACGTGCTTCCGAGGCACGGAGGAGTCTCGGTATGTAAAGATGGTCACCCATCCACGGACCATACCCGGCAAGTGTAGCTTAACCTGATGGATCGACCCGTGCGGCTGTTATTACGTAGCCACGAGCTCCTCAGCCACTTCTATGCAATAGAAATAACATTAGTGACAGCTGACGGGCATTTACTAGCATGTAGTACATTATCTAAGTAGGTAGGTATCTATTGAAAGGATTGTTTCATACTAAATATAACCTCAAAATCTTTGTTTTCTATTGAAATAAATGCTTCCTGCGAGTTGTCCGCCATTAAACTTTGTCTTCATGGGCTTATACTTGTAATTTAGAACACGTAAAATAATTATAAGATGTATGGATGCAGAACAATCTCCTTTACAAGCCAGGTGCGGACGGTGAGTAATGGGTAGCTCGCCGTCCGATAAGGACCAGGCCCGGGTCGATGGCGCGTAGTATTCCACGCGCGCCTCAAAGAGATGTCAGCACACCTGATGGAGTCCGTTTGGACCGATGCCTGCCAGGGTTGCGGGAATGTCCGAAAGGGATACCGGGACCCTGGCAACAGGCAACTGAAGGAACACGGGTGGATTTTAGTCAGTAAAAGTCTGACACGCCCTTCCGCTCCGCCCAGAGCGGGAGAAGTCATTTGATGACTTCCCAAATTCAAAAAAACAAAAAAATGTGAAAGTGGAAACCCCGGGAGGGGACGCCCTAGGAGGACATATAGTGACCTTATTGGTGATGTTTTTCAGAAAGTCAGGTGCGTAGTACTTACAACCGGCGTGCGTGTATGACCAGATGTATAAACATATACGTAAGTAATGTAAGAACATAAATGAACCAAAAGGAGTATGTAAGGATCGAAGCAAGTGGCGTTCTGTAGTTTCTGCTTACCCCCATGAGAAGAATTCGTGAGTTTGTGTATGTATGTATGCAGTGCCCAGTCACGGAACTATTATTAGTTCACAGATATCTTACTTTCCGTTCTACTGATATACAGCAATTTGTCGCCCCACACGACTCCCAAGGGAAATGACGCCTGTAGGTTTGCCTTAGTAGTTTATCATACAGGTCATAGTCAACAGAAACTTTCTCTTAGCATACAACCCGGTCCCTAAAGTACGTTTTCTAGCTGTCGTAATACTTTGCTAAACATACGACGTTTATAATAGTGATAATTATGTAAAAAATATACTGCGATCAATTATGCAGCCTGGAATCAGGATCCATGATCTTGACTCTAGGCTGCATATTATTCCTGCCAGGGTTGCGGGAATATCCGAAAGGGATACCGGGACCTTGGCAACAGGTGGGTTTTAGTCAGTAAAAGTCTGACACGCCTTACCGCTCCGCCCAGAGCGGGAGAATTCATTTGAAAAAAAAAAAAAAAAAAAAAGCCTGCAATTATTGATCTCAGTATATTTTCATGTGCTGCTCTTTAAATAATCCCTAAGCCATCCAGCAATACAACCATGTTCAAAACCCATTATTTACCTCCTACAATGTATTTTTTACCGAAAAGTCCTGCGAAATAACTGCCAAAAAGTTGAATCCAAACCTTAATTTCCATTCAAATCCAATTACCAAGCACCAAAGTACCTAAATTAAGTACAAAGAAGTAGCACATCAAAAATTATCATGAAGAAGAAAAACCGTTTTGCAGTTTATGTCACATGTCTCTATGAGCAGTCAATGAGAAGAAAATATCGAAACCCGCCACACGAAACAGGAAAATATACAAAGGAGCAGTTAGTTAGTTTTAAAACATGTTTAAATATTTACTTACATGTATTACTAACACCTACCTACTGTGAACTAAAAAGTAGTCTTTGAATAAATGAATAAACTAAAAGTCATTCAAAAATAAATTCTATGAAAACAGATTTACTGGAAGGAAAATGGCCTTGTAGGCATTCACTTTGCACAGAAATTAAACATACACGGTTAAATAAACAAATTGCCGCTGTTCTCTCAAAGGCATAACAACCAACAGGAAAAATTTATTCCGGCCAATATTAGGCAGACAACCGACAGGTATTTTTGCCCGTTATTTTAGAAAACATAATCAGCCTATAAGTTCCCATACTGGGACACACGCCTCTTCTTTCTGTGAGAGGTAGTGGCCCATAATCCACCACGCGGACCCAGTGCTTGTTGGTGAATGTCACATGTCTTCGAAGCTTTTGGTTCTAGGAGTTTCTAGGTTATTTTTCTTCACCGGTTTGAGAGCAGTGGTGCTGAAATAATTAACTGAATTTTATTGCAGAATGGGCGCGCGCCTCAAAGAGGTGTCAGCACACCGGACGGGGTCCGTTAGGACCGATGCCTGCCAGGGTTGCGAAATAGTCCGAAAGGGATACCGGGACCCTGGCAACAGGCAACTGAAGGAACACGGGTGGGTTTTAGTCAGTAAGAGTCTGACACGCCCTTCCGCTCCGCCCAGAGCGGGAGAAGTCATTTGATGATTTACAAAACAAAAAAAAAGGGGCTTATAACGGTCACTTTAGCAGAATCATAATATGAAAATATGAATCATCTTAAAATGTCACAAACTGACAATTCATAATATGATCTGCGTGTAATTCATATTTATAACGAAATAATTCATCTGTTTGACAGTTTTCTATGGAGATTCGTAAAATGGTCCACAAATTATGAATTGCTTTTAAGTCAAATTAGAGGAATTGCTAATGACAACTGAGATTCAGGAAATGAACTGGTTTTAGAGGAATTGGTAATGTGGCCGGTTTAGGCCCCCTGCTCATGACATCGATCTCGCCTGATGGAAAGCGATAGATGAGGTCTATGATGGAACGAGCGTGCCCAGAAGATGCCTGTTCACTCTTGCTTTGTAGGCAGACGGGGTATATATTATGTGGAGGGGAACACAGATGCTGGCAGTATTTCATAAAACAGGGAGAAAATTACACATTGAGCTAGAAAAAATGCCCCATATTATGTGAGCTTTCCCGTCAAATTATCATGAAGGTAAGTAAGACTGGCTAGAAACGTAAGTAAATATAATAATACCTGTCCGAACAGAGGCATCACGAACAAAATGACAAGATTATCCTACTTATGTGAGGCCTCGTGGCTGATTGACATATCGATACCTCAGGCCCAAATGGGCTTATGGCTCCGTAGGGGCTCTTGTCTATTACGCCTTTTAAGCCACATTGTATTTATATACTTAGGTACCCGTCTGATATAATAATAACAGCAAGATAATTATTATTAGTAAATTATTTACGAATACAGAATAATAAAATAATTATGTGTTACTTCGTTTTCTCTTAGATCTTGAGGTTTATGATTAATTAGCTTCCAACCGCGGCTTCGCCCGCGTGGTATGTCGAAAAAAAAAGTAATAAAACCTAAAAACCAACTACGACTAAAAAGGTATAAACAAGACCCCACAGACAGACAAATAAAAAACCGGAGTCACACGTAATCTGTTCGATTTATGCGCAAACACGTGTGACTCCGGATTTTTAATTTGTCTGCCTGTGGGGTCTTGTTTATACCTTTTTAGTCGTAGTTGGGTTTTAGTTATTATTACTTTTTTTTTTAATTCTTTTGGGGTTATAATATATATATTTTTGAAATGTGCTCATTAAGCCCTTTCATTTGATACCCAACATACAATACAATATTTATTTTTTAGTTCCTTACTATATGTCCTCTAGAGGTCGCCATTTTTAATGTGACGTCACATAGCCTATAACCAGCGGACAATCAAGACGCTTCCAACGATACCTCATTTGTCAAATTGTGATGAGTGCTTTAGAAGATAGGAGGGAACAGATGAACATACATACATACATACATACATAAAAATGGCGCCCTCTAGAGGACATAAAGTGAGGAACTAAAAAAAAAAATTTAATCGTACCATGTTGGGTATCAAATGAAAGGGCTTAATGAGCACATTACAAAAAAATATATATTATAACCCCAAAAGAATTTAAAAAAAATAAAGTAATAAAAACTAAAACCCAACTACGACTAGAAAGGTATAAACAAGAGACCACAGACAGACAAATTAAAAATCCGGAGTCACACGTAATCTGTTTGATTTATGCCCTCACACGTGTGACCCCGGATTTTTAATTTGTCTGTCTGTGGTCTCTTGTTTATCATCGTTGAAAGCCTGAAAAGTGCACTAAGTCTGTGTAAGTAAATAATTTTAATGTGAGAGCTTTTATGGTTGTATCAAATCCTACGCAATAATCGTAATGTATTTTTAAAATCCTTGAACATTCTACGATTGATGCTGCATTTTATCTTTGATTAAAAAAAAAACGCCTGCCTCGAGAGTCACCCATGTTTAAGCCGTTGGTCCCGGCTGTCATTTGTAGATCTTTGACAGTTGTTACGGGTCGTCTCGTTGGGGGGGCCTAAACCGGCCACATTAGCAATTCCTCTAAAAGCAGTTCATTTCCTGAATCCCAGCTGTCATTAGCAATTCCTCTAATTTGACATAAAAGCAATTCATAATTTGTGGACCATTTTACGAATCTCCATAGAAAACTGTCAAACAGATGAATTACTTCGTATTAAGAATTACACGGAGATCATATTATGAATTGTCAGTTGGTGACATTTTACGATGATTCATGATATTTTCATAATATGATTCTGCTAAAGTGACCGTTTTATGCCCCCAGATAGGCAGTCGCTCCATGTAAAATACTGGTATTCAGCTGCATCCGGTTAGACTGGAAGCCGACCCCAACATTGTTGGGAAAAGGCTAGGCAGATGATAAACTGAAAATCCCATCACAAATTCTTCAATCTTGAATTTAACTCGTAATGTAAAGACTGTGGGAACTTATAAGAACTTTACAGTAAACTTTCTTACTGCAGCTAAGTAATGAAGTCAGTTCTTGCGGTAACTCCTAATATTAATCATTTTCATAAGAGAACGTTCTTCCGTATCTCTTAACACGTTCCCACTTTATGTCTGCAGGCATTGTCTCTTCGTTAAGAACTTAGGACTTGACAAAGAATTGTAGAATTAGTTCATAATATTTAACTGACTGTCCCGCAGCTTCGCTTACGTGACTGTGTGTACTTTTGGCATTATAAGACAATTGAAACGTGAAGTCATGATGTAGATATTCTTATGAAAACTCGCTAAGGCTCAATTTACATTGCCGCGGAACGGAGTGGATCGTGTTTTTGTAACGATATTGTATATTGCATAATTAACTGTAGGTATGTCGATTGTCTTACGTACAAACTAAATACGAACTTGTTACTGCGGGAATTCCCGAGAATGCGCGAGAGTTCTTAAGAAGATGCGGGACCTGTTATTTGGCTCGTATCTAATTTATGCGTTACGCTATTGACATAAAGTTTATATTAAAAAAAAAAAAAAAAAAAAAAAACAGGGAACATAGTTAGTCCATATTAGTACAATTGACACCACCTTACAGTACACCACCTTTAACTACGTTGACAATATTACACTTCCTTTTACATCACTGACATCATATTCCCCGGCCGATTCACTGAGTTACTCCACAGTCGTGCAGCTCAGTGAACCGCCCGAAGATTATGCTGTCACGTCGTGCTGCAAACACCAACATTAAGGTGCTGTGCATGACGGAGGCCACAATCTTTCTCATTACGGCATAGAAATCGCATGTTTTTGCTTGAGAAAACATACCAGGCGCACTACAGTACCTAGGAAGCTTCAGTTATTTACAATTTGTAAAAAAAAAACTGGCTGAACAGCGGGCGTGCGCGCCGCCGCCGCCACTCCCGCGTCGCACTCGCGCGCCCCTTTCGCTCCAGGTGTGTTCATGTCTCAGACCAAATAAAAAACCAAGACAGAGCTCTGCGAACAATACAGTGAAGCATGTCAAAACTACACCACCGCTCTGTGCATACACGCTCACATGCACACATTTACAATCAAACTACACCAAAATATGTGCACACATGTTTACGAAACCGGCCTCACGTCACTGTTGACAGCGCTCTGTCTTGGTTTTTTATTTGCTCTGAATTTCATGTTTAACGCATTTAGGCGCGTTCAACTGTCTATCCACTATTATCACCAATGTCCACTCAGCATTATCAGCCTATAATGTTCCCACTGCTGGGACACAGGCCTCCTCTTTCTGTGAGAGGGAGTGGGCCGTAAGCCACCACGCGGGCCCAGTGCGGGTTGTTGGATGTTACGTCTTCGAATTCTTGGTTCTAGTGGACATGCCGGTTTCCTCACGATATTTTCCTTCACCATTTTGATGTCATCTCAGGCACTGACAAATACTTAAATGAAGAACAACAATTTATGAGAAACTACATTACAGCTACTTTCACACACTAAATGGATGATGATGTTTAGAAAATGGTGTTCATGTCCAAACCGTATTTATTTCAAAGTACCCCGGATCACCGGTTCGAAACAAAGCCGTGTCAGGCCCTAAGTGACCTACAAAAGATTAAACAAGTGAAAAACTGGGGTAAGCGGCAGAGCAGCCAATTGGAAGCCATAAATTTATCCCTTCTCAACCTTGTTACTTTCGCGGATTATTTTTATTATATTTTAAATATTCCTCCCCTCCTAATTTCGCTTTGGGAAATACTAAAATCGCTCATTTGAACTTTACCCTTAGGACTTATTCTTTGAAAGGACCAACCTTGTAAACCGTTGCCAGAGGGCTGACCAAGGGATAATTTTTCTTGTTATTATCCATTCAGAACTTAGGCATAGAAGTTTTACAAATTTTTCTCTCAGTTTAAGTTCTTAAACATGTTCTGTCAGACAGAAAATAAAAAGTTTTTTTTTGTTTCTATATTATTAATAAGCTGTGGAGACAAAAAGTGTCCCTATTATTTTGTATTTATTTCCTAACTTTCCAGTTGACTGCGATTGGCTTTTACTAGTTCACTGAACAATATTAGAATTGGAATCATACAATAAGCGCGTGTATTTCACTTTTATTTAATGTATACCTACAAGGTACCTACTCCATATTTATACCGTATGCCAGATGTACTTGTAAAAAACTTACTTCTGTGTACAGATGTAAGTGTAACAAGTTTAAAACTCAGAAACTCGTAAGTATCAACACTAACACACACTCAATCAAGAGCACAGTACACATTTACCCTTATACTGTCCAAGTTCTAATCCATTTAGCCCGCGTCTTAGCTCCACACGGTACCTAAGGGCTTATTCCACCGTTTTGGCACGAAGAGCGGAAAGCATCGGGTTGTTCGTTCAGACCCGCGTCACGTTCGACCTCAGCTGGTTTGTCCGCGAAACTTGTTCAAATGTTCAGTGTCAAGGAAACCCATACGTCATACGGGACCACAAGTATGTTTGTTTAGGATTATTGTCTCTTTAGACTCTTTAGAGTCAACGTAATCGTTTATTTCTTTAAATATTAAATTGTGAGCAGCAGAGAATAAGGGGTCTACAGTGGTGAATTGAGATTTTAGAATCAATTACTGGAATTTATGAATAGAGCACCAAAACAATTGAAAGATGATGAAGATTTTCATAACTGTCTATCCTTTGATACTTTAAAAATAGTCGCAAATTAAATTTAACAGCAGTAAGTCTTTAATCTATACATAATTACCTACCTTACAGCATAGATAGTTACTTAAGATATTCAATATTTTCTGATCGTATAGGTAAATAATATTAAAAACCTAATATTTACAACCAGTAACAAAAAGAGTGGATGTCACTGAAGCGTTCGCATTTAAGGTTATTTATCTTGCTGCCTTTACAGCGAGATAAATAACCCTAAATGCGCTTCAGTGAGATTCAAAGGTCATCACAATGTCGATAGTACGACCTTGTCCAATCGCTCCCAAATCGAAGCGGTGAAAGGGCTCCAATCAAAAATAAAATGTAAATAATAACAGGCGTCTATTTTGGTGGATTCATCCGTTGATCGTCGCCCGACACGAGTCACAATTAGATTTACTGACGGCCTAAGGCACGTCCCCGACTCTAATCTTGTTTGTGAGGCCCTCACAACAATATTACATATCAATTTTTACGAGAATACCATTCGATACAACACGCGCAACAAAAAAAAAGTATTGTTTTCAAGAGGATCGTGTTGGAGCTATATTCGTTTTGATTTTAGAATCACGCCACTCGATTGAAAAACAATTGAAAAAGCTTTTAAAACAATTTTATAAATGCTGTGGATTTAAAATCCACAAAGTGAATCCACGATGTATATTTTCACTTCGATGCATATTCCCAATTTAATACAAAATGTTCAGCAAGGATAATCTTATCAAATCTTTCTTTAACGTTAGAAAAATCCATCAAAGAGGTGTCTGCAACTTAAATACCCACGTTAGCTCCTTGAAGAACACTTTATTGTCACTAGCTGCAAAGGCGACGTAAACGGGACACCGACTTATTCGAGAGTGAATCAAGAAAAAATAAAAAGGATATTTACGAAGCAATAAAAGGCTCGACAAAGTGTACATCAGCTTTCAGATTTTTGTTTATTTTTTATAAGCAGTTAAGGCTGAAGAATGTTGCAACTCAAATAATTTTACTAATAACATAACAAACCATCACGCCTGTAATTCCCAAAGGGTTAAGCAGAGGTATACCTGTACACCCACACCTACACCTGTGTACCTGTTGTACACCCACATTTCGCCGGTTTTATTTAAGTCCCATTTAATAGGGGAGAGCCTTTTGCCATCATCTGGGTACAAATCCACACTCCGGGCTGCTACTGAGAAATTCCTGATGGAAAAACCCAATAAAACTACGAAAATGGGTTAGGTATATCGAATTATCACTTTCAACTCTTCTTGACGTACCCAATACCGGAATAAGGAATCTTCCAATCACAAAGTCAATATTATTGAATTCCTAAGCATGCATTGTATTCTAAAGGTTCATAAAAAAATAATTTTACGAGCTATAATAAGTATTATTATGCCTCTTCAATTTAAGTGTCTAATTATTACGACATCATAGTAAAAAAAAAAGTGTTAGTCGATTGCTGAACATCAAATAATAATATTATTATTGTAATATTTTAACTAACCAACCAACAGCCGCATAATTGACAATACCTGAGTTCAATTATCACTATAAATGTACTGATAATATTTCAATATTGTTATGTTCAATTTTATTAAATTGGCGAACTTCGTCAGTGCCAACTGATGACAATTAATACAATAACAACTACTAATGAAATGTTGACATAGTTACGAAAATGATGGCTCACCTTTATAAATGCAGTTAATAAAAAGATATATTATTATATTCCCAACATAACCATTACAAATACAAATACACAGCTCAGTTAAAGAACTAGCGAATCCGACAGACGTTGTCCTGTCAAAAAGTTCATACAAAAACGTCATAGAAAAAGGACACACAGTTTTTCCCGAAAATAAAAAAATCCGGGCAACAGATTTTTCTTTCCCTAAAAACCTCATTTTAAACCAAAAAAATTACCAGGGGGCTTAAAACGGTCACTTTAGCAGAATCATAATACGAAAATATTATGAATCATCGTAAAATGTAACAAACAGACAATTCATATTATGATCTGCGTGTAATTCATATTACGAAATAATTCATCTGTTTGACAGTTTTCTATGGAGATTCGTAAAATGGTCAACAAATTATGAATTGCTTTTATGTCAAATTAGAGGAATTGCTAAGGACAGTTGGGATTCAGGAAATGAACTGCTTTTAGAGGAATTGCTAATGTGGCCGGTTTAGGCCCGATGATCGGTTCAGCCTGATGTTCGTTTGTAAGTGCATCACTTGAGAACGGCATTTAATTTTTATTTATATAGATTAAAATCGAATTAAAAGGACTGGCAACATTCCGCATAACTCCTTCGATGTCAAGTGTGCCGCTTTGAAAATTTAATTTGCGTCACTTGAGAGGCAAAATGCACTCTATACTTGTATTCTTCAAAGGCGAAACGTTCATTGCGTTCGGCAAATGCAACGACTTTCATGTTGTTATGGAAATATTTCTGTGTGCGTAAGCTATGTAAATGATAAGAATGGCTAGACTCTGAGCTGTAGTCTGAAGAAAATGGGTTTCCGTCCTGCCTGTGTAGCTATAATATTGTGGCGGTATCTACATCGCCACATGCGAACTACGCATCAAAGACCTGACGTCAGACAGACGTCACATAAATCCTGCATCGCGCAATTAAAGTTTACCGTGCAGTGGACATATATACGAGAACCCAACATCAATCGTTGGGCAGTTGCCCGCCAGACACAACACCCGTCTGGTCGGAGGATCCTCCCTTTGCTATGGTGGATGAGTGAACTTTACACCCTGTTCCTCATACCCCTAAAATATAAACTGTAATAAAGCCAGTCCAGTTTTTTTATAAACCGGACTAAGAGACCACATTTTTTTTGCACATACGAAGGCAATTTTAATAAGAATTATTGTCTCTTTAACCATTCTCATAGTGGATGCTGTTTCAAACTATTATCATTTGAGCATCGTTTTATGTCCAATGTGTTTGTAACTAGAATGTAAGCGTACTATAGGTACACTTCTGCCTTACCCTTCGGGGAATGCAGGCGTTATGTTATGTGTTAAGGTGTCTGAATATTTGTTAAACTCAGGTAACTATGACTGGACATTCTTATTAAGACCCAGTAAAAATCTACCAGCAGCCATGATGTCACTGGATCACTACAAAAAATATCCTAGCTTAAATTCAAATAAATAAAATAATTAAGATATTACTTATATTACACTTACTGAACAACAGAAGTCCAAACTCAAGATTTGTCAGCGGGCAATGGAGCGTAGCATATTAGGTGTCAATCGAACAGACCGCGTTAGAAACATCACCCTGCGCTCCATAACTCAAGTAGCGGTTGTTGGAGAAAAAACAGCCAAGCTGAAGTGGGAGTGGGCCGGTCACGTCACACGAATGCTCCCGAAAAGATGAGCAAAGATCGTCACTCACTGGACGCCTGAAGGAGGACTTCGCCGTCGACGTAGACCGCGGCGAAGGTGGTGTGACGATCTAATCATGTTTGCGGGGCCAACATGGCCAGAAATCGCACAAAACAGAGAGATTTGGAAGGAAAAGGGGAGGCCTTTGCCCAGCAGTGGGACACACAATAGGATAAGGAAAAAAAAAAAAAAAAACTGTAAATTGTTTAAAAAAACACGTTTACACGTGAACATTAAAGTATGATTTTAAAACTCGGTGTTCAGTATTTCCTGACTGACTACTCTGGGAAGAAAGACTGAAACAGAATCAGTCTCTTCCAGACATAATCTTGGCCAGGCTGAACCCCATCCAGGTTAGGTTAATTTGTCTGACATAGTCTTTTTAAGAAATAACCATACATAACTGAGTGGACCAGAGTCAGTGTAGTTTAAAGTATAAATTATTATAACATAAAATTAAAAATATATTATATAAGTATTTTTTAAATGTTATTAATCAAGTACCCTGCAAAACTTTGATTGACGCTTTGATGGTTTGGTTTAAAATTGTTTCGGCATTCATGCGGTTTCCAAACATCCCCAAAATAGAACAAGAATAAAGACAGTCCCATTGAAAGTCCTATGCGCACCAACTGTCAAAAATCTTTTCTATAGTCTCATCG
This sequence comes from Lithophane ornitopus, assembly GCA_948473465.1. Classification (NCBI taxonomy): domain Eukaryota; kingdom Metazoa; phylum Arthropoda; class Insecta; order Lepidoptera; family Noctuidae; genus Lithophane; species Lithophane ornitopus. The sequence continues at coordinate 6,401,516 of OX419623.1, forward strand.
TTCCTAACCGGCAGTCGCGCATATTTTTGTTCCCTGTTTCAATATCGAATAGTATTTTTTTCTTTCAATTTGTTTCACGAGCTCCGCATTCATTTGCTTTGTGGTTCTGCCGTTCAATTCATACAACTGTCGTAGAAAAAACTTTTTAATGGAAGACAAAGAGAAATCAATATTGAACGTAGATGTAGGCGAAATATGTATGACTATTTCGCAATCGTGCGGGTGTCTTGAAATTGAGTAGTTTTTTATAGCTACTGTTTTGAGAAAATCACGTGTACAAAACTTCTGTAGAAATACGTAATAAATCTATAGGCCGACATTCTTTTACCTTCAAAAATGATATCGATATAAAATTCCAATAGTCTCTTTAGGAAGTCAATCAATCTGCCTAGCCTTTTCCCAACTATATTGGGGTCGGCTTCCAGTCTAACCCGATGCAGCTGAATACCAGTATTTTACATGAAGCGACTGCCTATCTGACCTCCACAACCCAGTAACTGGGTAATACGATACCCCTTGGTTAGACTGGTTGTCAGACTTTCGGGCTTCTGACGACTCGTAATCACTGTCAAAGATGACACAAATGACAGCCGGGACCAACGGCTTAAAGTGCTTTCCGAGGCACGGAGGAGTCTCGATATGTGAAAATGGTCACCCATCCACGGACCAACCCCGGCAAGCGTAGCTTAACCTGATGGATCGACCCGAGCGGCTGTTATTACTTAGCCACGAGTCTCTTTAGGACGTATTTGATTTAATTGCAATCTCTTCAATATACTCTAGTCGAAATAAGTTACCCGATGTAAATGTATATATTGTACCTAATAAAAACTCGAAATATATTTGCGAGCGATTCGTGTTGGATCCTTTTATAAGGACATCTGAAAAAATACATAATCGAAATTAATTAAAAATTCAAAGTATCAACAAAAAAAACTGACAATCGAAACAAGTCGGAGTGTTTTCATATTATCCATCATATCGACGCCAAATAAAACCTTATACATACTGGGATATCTTTAAAAACGTCTTCAAAGAACTCGTTACTCGACACGGGATCTATTATTTTGGTTACGCATTTCCCGTAATTACGAGTTCGTACCATGAAAGGCATAAGAGAAGTAAAAAAATAAATAAACGCGTACCGAAATTCAATTCCTTTGAATTTCGTCTTTGATTAATGGAACACACAAATGAAGGTTTGATAGCTCAGTTGTGTTACGTTGGATAAAAACAATTTACATAATGTGCAAACAAAGGGGATATTATTGCATTACACAAAGGATAGAAAGATTTTCGTGTTCATTAATGTGAGAGTAGTATTACCTGCGAACGGGCACGGATTTGGTATTCGTGGTCTGCATTTTCTGTTTGTGTAACGAAAACCAGGAAGCTGCACTGTTAGTGGATTTACTCCAGCCTTATTCAGCTGCAGACAGTAACATTAAATTAATTTTACCAACCAGTCATTTTATGAAAAACTAGCTGTGCCCCGCGGTTTCACCCGCGTAGGTCTTGATCCCGTGGGAATATAGGGATAAAACGTATCCTATGTCCTATTCCAGGTCATGTCTACCCGAGTGCTCATCCGCTCCTCTCTAAAGCAGGGAACGTCGCGGAGGCGCGGCGCCGGCGTCGAACGGTTCGCGTATTGCATTTTTATATCGTGATCTCTTCGAAATTAAATGTCCGATTCGAATGAATTAAAAAGTATTTTACTGCTACATAAATACCCTTGATGTTAAAACTATTTATTTGAATAAGAATTAATATTATGTCGATAAAACTCCTTCGCAAATAATGCATTAACTGCGAAAAAAATTGATTACCATAAGAAAGGTTATAGTGAGTCAATCTTAAAAGATAGACATATGCTGTCGGGGACATTTTTTTTAAATTTTTAAAGTGAAACAATTCCATCATACATAATATTTGCGTAACTTAAACCGTTTACGCAGCGCACGCAACGGACGCAACTTGTTCAACCGCATATATAGATGTGTTGAGCTTTGAATAAAATCTAAATTAGATTCCGCATAACAACGGCCACTTTAGATAATAATGTGTAATTTCGAAATGACCAAAGTGCATAATGGCCCCTCTTCATCATTGAGGTAATAGCCCATACTTACTTTAACAAAAGCGTGGGTAGCAACAGATGCTTTTAATACATGATTCATTTTCTTCCTTTCGAGAAAAGTGGATGAAAATAAAATCAATGCTTTTACATGAATGTTAACATTTTTTAACTTATACAATATAGCATTGGACACTCCTTTCATCATTTCAGCCGAAAGACATCCACTGCTGGACATAGGCCTCGCCCAAACAGTGCCACATCTTCTGGTTCTATGCTTCCCACATCCGGCGGATTCTTGCGGCCATCACAAGGTCACTCCTTGTAGTGTGCCATAGTCTCTTTCTATCGATGTGTTATGTAAACTTCTTGGTACAACCTGTTTCTATACAAATCGTTCATCATTCAACCGAAAGGCATCAAATGCAGGACAAAGGCCCCTGCCAAGGTACACAATATCGACCGGCATTTTCGCATCTATTCACTTATTATCAGCGCCTTCACCAGGTCATCGGTCAGGTCCATAAAACTCGTTAAGTATAGTAAAATCAGTGTCAACCCTACAATGAAGCATAACAATAATTTATTTAGACAGGGCAGAATCGCCGGCACAGTCTTTAGTGCATTTGGCAGCCTGCCTGCCAGGGCATAGGGTTATGTCTGGCTCTCCGGACAATGGCAGATGAAAGATGTGAAATATTTCTCTGCACTAGTCTCTCAAGTGCTTTAACCGTCTTAGTGTACCTTTGTTTCAACCATATTTCAACTTTTAATGTTTAATATTCTTACGTTATGAGTTCTTGTCTTGACTATTACTGCGACATTGGAGTTTGGCCTTCACAAGAGCTTGATGTAGTGTGGAAGACATCGTATAATTCATCAGTTTGTGTAGGTATCTCATTTTTAGTACCTAAGTAGATTAACTTTTATTTGTATTTCCTACTTACAGTTCAGGGCAACCAATAAGACTATCTTCTACCGACTTGGACTCGTCGATGGTTATTCACTTACACTTTTGGAACAATAGCAGCAGGTTTAATGATGGTGAATGTTGCGAATAGGTGAAGGCCGTTCCTTTGGAGTTTCTAAACAAGTGCAAAAGACAATAACTGTGGTACCTACTTTACTTACTTCTTTTTAGGGTTCCGTACCCAAAGGGCAAAACGGGACCCTATTAGTAAGGCTCCGCTGTCCGTCCGTCTGTCTGTCTGTCACCAGGCTGTATCTCATGAACCGTGATAGTTCGTGAATCAGAAATAATATTTCTGTTGCCGCTATAACAACAAATAATAAGAATTAAAAAACAGAGTTTAAATATGAGATTAAATACTAAAAAACAGATTAAAATAAATATTTAAGGGAACCCTTCGTGCGCGAGTCCGACTCGCACTTGGACGGTTTTTATAGATAACTAGCCGCGCCCCGCGGTTTCACCAGCGTAAGTCTCAATCCCGTGGGAATATCGGGATAAAAAGTATCCTATGTCCTATTCCAGGTCATGGTCTACCCATGTGCCACATTTCATCCAAATCCGTTCAGCCGTTTTAGCGTGAAAGCGTGACAAACAATCAAACTCACTTTCGCATTTATAACATTAGTTAGGATTAGGATGGTACGGAACCCTTCGTGCGCGAGTCCGACTCGCATTTGGCCGGTTTTATTAATCTCGCTCGCGCCATACAGTTCGCGGACTGAGTCTGCTGGTGGCTCCAAGCCGCCAATAGTTTAGGTAATTTCTTTTTACGGCGAAAATAATGATAATAAAAAAAAATGCTTAGACTTAGTTCAGTTATTATGCAAAGTTTTATAATCTAATTTGATTTTTTTTTTACTACGATCATTAGCTTATAGCTTTGTATTTTTTTTTATCGCAATAATTATGGAATCGTGTTTTCATCAAACATAGTGGGTACTTAACATTAATCCTCAACTTTAACATAATGTTTATTTCAAATGTAATACTGCAGTATTTTCGACATAACGTAGGATAACGCTAAGCAATAAGGTAATAGAGTCGAGTAGAGTTAGTAATAGAGTAGAGAGTAGAGAGAGAAAGGTTCTCCTTGAAAAAAGTCAAGTTACAGAGCTTACTGACTAACGCTGCCTTGTCAAGGGACGTTAGCCCCAAAGCTTACCGTACCCATTGCTAAACAATTCGTACACGAAGCGGAATTTTGTCCGCATCCGGAATTCAAAGCAGTCACGCGGAATGAATAAAGCCTTATTCCGTTACAGCAATCAGGTCGCCGTCAATTAGGAGTATCGTTATTATGAACGGAATTAAACCTATGAGTAAAATTTATTAGCCGTGTGGTTCCGTATGGTTTCACCATTCGAATACTAATGTGCGGTTTTAATTTCAAACGTGACGAAATTATCGTCGACGTTCACTTCCACGTCTTGGTATTACGATAACGCGAGGAATAGCACCTATATTGTATGCAAAGATAAAATCAATCAATCTGCCTAGCCTTTTTCCTAACTTTAGTCTAACCGGATGCAGCTGAATACCAGTATTTTACATGGGGCGACTACCTATCTGACCTCCACAACCCAGTAAATGGGCAATACGATACCCCTTGATAAGACTGGTTGTCTTCTGACGACCCATAACGACTGTCGAAGATCCACAAATGACAGCCGGGACCAACGGCTTAACGTACTTTCCCAGGCACAGACAACTCTCAGTATGTAAAGATGGTCACCCATCCACGGACCAACCCCGGCAAGAGTTGCTTAACCTAATTGATCAACCCGTGTGTGCGGCTGTTATTACGTAGCCACGAGCTCCTCTACAATTACTATTTTTATAATCATATCAATTTTTTGCCTCAATCTAAGAAGAATACGGCGATAGTACATTCTCGTACAAATTAGGGTGTCCAAATTCAAATATCAGCTACATCGGAAATAATTTAAACAAGGTAGTGGACTGGGCCCTAGAGTCGAGTCGTTACAAGTCGAAGAAAGTTTGAGTTAGTTCTTCATCCAACAACTCTCTATTGATTTAAATGTTACAAATAGTTTCTAAACATTAATTAATTCAGGAGATTATAAATCAGACTGAACAATGAAGATTAAGTTCGTAATAACACTTAACATTCCATCAGTAGATAAATACTTAAATTATCTAGTTAGAAACTTCCTTAATTTATTCAAACATTTAAATATCCAATAATTTATAATCCAAGTTTAGTTAGTTGAATGAAATGTACCTACCTAAATGAAAATTTGTTTAAAGTTTATTCAATCAAAACCAATCCGAATTTTGATTTTAATTGCTTATTCGAAAGTTTCCAATGTATTGTCACGTGAATACTTGGAACTAAATCGAATTTGGGGTTAGATTTCAATTAAATTTCACATTTTAGGTACGGCTTGGTATTTGTGAAAACATTTTGTTGAATTGAATTCTAGAATTGAGGTGTATACCTAGTCGTTTTCATAAATCGAAATCTATGGATTATAGGCCGTCTCTTATGAGTAAATATTATATCAATCAAGGACCGGTCCCCTTAGCTTTCTTTTTTCTGGAATTGACGGCGAATGCGTAGTATATTTGTCATTTGTATTCATAATAATCAAATCTGCGTAGCCTTTTCCCAACTATGTTGGAATCAGCTTCCAGTCTAACCGGTTGCAGCTGATTACCATTATTTTACATGGAGTGACTACATATCTGACCTCCACAACCCAGTTACTGGGTAACATGAAACTCTTTGGCCACGGCTTACGAGGCACGAAGGGGTCTCGATATGTAATGGATGGTCACGTCTCCACGAACTGACCGCGGTAAGCGTAGTGCGTACCTTCGATATTATATTCATATACACATTATAAGTGCAGACATTTATGGTGAGATTACTTACACATTATTTTGATCCGCTTTTGTTCTTTGATATCGTTTGTTATTCTTGAGCGATTTATAATAACACCTGATTAACACGTTTCCAATCTTTAGTAGATTGCGATAACATTCCACCATACTTTAGACAGCAGCAGTTATGTAAATGAGCCATAACACATTTCACCAAAACTTTATCGTTAGTCGGACCCATAATACCATTCATGCAATATGTGACTGTAAATTATAAAGCCTGTAACACATTAGGATTATGAACAAACGTGCGGCCAACATGAATTTTGAGATTTGTTTGTGTTTATACTAGAACCGTTCATAGCCAGCCACCCTCATCAGCTAAATCAAACTATGTGTAATTACTTTACACGACCCGCCATTATTGTGTTATGTGCATGATATACGGAAATGTGATTGCGTCAATTACGGTCACGCGTAATATATTCATTAAAGGAGAGGTGGCCAAATGGTAACGGCCGCGACTCACGAGTTGTAGGTCTTAAGTTCGAACCCAGACAGGCGCTTTAATTTGTGTCAATTATTTCATCACCACTGCTCTCAAAACGGTGAAGGAAAACAGCGTGAGGAAGCGGCATGTCCTAGAACGTAAGTCGAAGACATGTGACATCTACCAAATCACGCCATACCAAATCAGTGCTGTTGGTCGACAGGTTTATTTTTAAAGCGATAATTTGCATCGAACCAAAATTCAGGATCGACACAAATTATCTCTGTTTAAAACAATCATTGCAAATTAAATCAATTGAACTTACAAAAACTGTTAACAATTTATCGGTTTTCAATTACTTAAACATAGAGGTATATTATATTTCTCCCTTTGTGTACTGCTTATTAAATATCACATAATATTAAAACTTGAAACACCATCCGAATTTCCCTATCTTACAAAACCAAGCAACGTCGCAGACGGCGCTTGTACACAAATATTAATTTAATCCATTTGCGAAAGTAACCTCGTTGACACGTTCGGCTCGTCGCGGAAGTATGCTTTAAAGGCAATTTAGAATCCATTAATAATATTCGCAGACACGCTACACCGCAAGGGTGCAGGATCGATACCATCCCGGCTGATTACATTAATTTTTTTTAAGTATTTCGTTACGAGCACTCCGGGGAACTCGGATATTCATGAAGTCATTCCGCTTTTTTGCAACCTGTATACTCGACTAGCTCAACGCTTGCGTGTGTTGGAATGCAATCGTTAAAATATTAGCAAACGTATTTTTTAATACATTGCACTAATTAAGAAATAGGAGTAGGAGAGAGAATAGTAGGAGCTCGTGGCTAAGTATTAACAGCCGAACGGCTCGATCCATCAGGTTAAGCTACGCTTGCCGGGGTTGGTCCGTGGATGGGTGACCGTCTTTACATATCGAGACTCCTCGTGCCTCGGAAAGCGCGTTAAGCCGTTGGTCCCGGCTGTCATTCGTGGATCTTTGACTGTCGTTACAGGTCGTCAGAAACCCGAAAGTCTGACAACCAGTCTTACCACGGTATCGTATAACCCAATTACTGGGTTGTGGAGGTCAACCAGGCAGTCGTTCCATGTAAAATAGTGGTATCTAGCTGCATCCGGTTAAACTGAAAGCCGACCCCAATAGAGTTGGGAAAAGGCTAACTAGGCAGATTGACATTGCAATAACTAAGAAATCGAACTGTGAATGACGCCAAATGCATTGTCAAATTCCCACGAACATTTGTTTTTGACTACCTGACGACTATATTAATTAGACTTTGCAACTGCCTAATCACCAGTGAACTGCGATAGGAGGTGATTATTAGTTACAATCAACCAGGATACCATTGTTAATAGATTCTTAATTCAGAAACAATACAGCTAAAATTATAATTTTATGCTAAAAAATACAATTCTAGAAACAATTGTAAGTTTATTATGCCACATTCTTAACAAACGACTCTCTATGGAATACATACTCATGTGAACATTTTCGATTGAGCCAGCTCGAATAATACCTCGCACTACCTACATATAGTGACAATGTCTATTTAAACAAACGGCAGTCCAACAATTCATACGACATACCTGAAGTCCCCACACTCCCCAAACTCAGCTGTTTGTCTCCAATCCGAGACGCAAACTGTACAAACGCAAACCCCTACCCCAGATAACGCGAGAAGTGACTGTGAAGTTAGTCCAACGGCGCGTCAGATTACGGTCAGACACGACAAGGTTAGTAAATATATGTGTTTCTCTGTAGTTTCCCACATGGAGTAACAGGAGCTGAGAGATTTGATGGAGGATTTCAAGAACAATACATAGTGTTCGTCATAAGTTATGGATTTTTGGGGAACTTTCAAATACTTACTAAGTTATTATGTTTTACATGGGAGTTTACTAATTTTTTTCCGTGCAGTAATCTCTTTTAATGCTGGTTAAATATCTAGTCTTGTCGGTTCTATATAACTGAAGTAGTACATAGGTGTAGTTGCCTAATTTTTATTTGAAAAGTCCTGATTTAAATTATTTAAAACAGTATTTACTTAATTTAGTAGTCAGACTAATAATTTGACTTCAGCGACGATGGTAAACTTGTAAGAAAGACGAGGACTAAATTGAGCAAAATCTAATCTAACCAAATGGCCAAAGTAAACAAATTCAAATCACCAAACTAAACTAAAGTTACAATGAAACAATAATTTCCAAGCTTCCAACAATTTATAATTACAACAAGTCGGAATATTGAACAGGTAAAATAAACAAAAGAACTGTGGCACCCGGTCTCAAGTGGCTCAGTTGTACGGGGGCTAAATAATCACCACTATATAATAGTAAAATATACTATATAATAGTAACTATAATGATATAGTATCTCTATAACTGAATGGGACTATTCCCGTATGCAAGTGGAAGTAAACCTTTTAATGTTAGTGATACTCGCATTGCTCGAGTTATTTTAAGTATTAGATAATATTATGTTGGTAGTGGAATTATACTTTGTGTATAAAAATGATTATCTGGTTTTCATAAATGTGTTGAAAGAAAAATGAAGGAACTGGAATAAGACAAAAGACAAACAATTTCTAAAAATTTGAAACATTTCCAAAATCAACATTCGTCATGTCTACTTAATGAACATCTTTCGGCTGACTTAAAATTGCCAGAACTATGAATCCAGATAAAGATGTATTTTCAGTGTGTGTTCCTTAATCATTCAGTTTTCAGGTTGGTAAAGGAATTCAAAACTATTTTACCTGAAAAACCAGTATATATAATTAAGAATAAACATTAAAATTGGAATCAAACTAACATTCTGAACAAGTTTATTATTTAGCAGTTTCAGCTGTTTCAAAATATATTGCCTATAAATAGACAGACTACATTATTCCAGTCTGAAAACCAATAAAAAGTTTTATTATCATTGCTTTCTCAGATGATATTAAAAGTTTTCATTGTTAGCTGTGTCCGCAGGTTTCGTTCCCACTACGTAGGCAGGAACATAATTTTACTGTCGGAAATACGCCATTAAGCTGCCACCACCGACTTTCTGAATAAACAAATGTGAGGACAAGTTTCAGTAATTATCTAATGGACGCGAAAGTTTTTTGTTAAAATTTAATGTAGGAAGGGATATAATATTAGGTATTTACACATAATTTGTCACATTTGGTTACACAATGTAGAAACGAGAATATTTTTTTCCTGTTTTAATTAGACCTTAAAGGTTCTTAATAATTGATTACAATCTAGCCTAATAGACTAATAAGCAATTTAACTTTACCTTATTATTTTACGTGATAGATTATGTTATAACTAAGAACAGTGTCAATTTACACTTACATATATACAATTCCATAGCATTTTAATAAGATCTGATAATTGACAAAAACACTTTATTCATGTATAGCACAGCATTGTTACTATTATTCATTCTCTATTTTTATACACTACACTAACTCAAATGGTTTAGTTACTATACCATTTGAAACACGGACATAGTGTCAGTATTGCCTCGGCATTCACATGTCGGAGAGCAGACGATAGTGACATTAATTTAAACTTTGTATAATATAATATAATATAATATAATTTTAGTTGTAGCGAATGTGACTGGGTCAAAATGGTTTAATCTCTGATGTTCCAGTACGTCACCAATGTCCAGTATCCAGAAACATGTTAAGTTAGTTGTTTGAAAAAAAAATCGAAGGTACGGTAATGAAAAACAAAAACAAAAGCACACCGATACCGTCTGCTCTGTGCTCGGAGTGTAGAACTCCTAAATATACAAAGGCAAAAGTCATATAGCGTATACTATACACTATCAGCTCATAACAACCTGTACCGAACACTGTGTTGCTCTCGTTATGCTGCAACATACTACAATAATTGGCAGGTAACAGACGCGGTAGGTACGCCTTTTATGAAGATTTCAAAGTTACATAATAAGCCAGTGAGTTTCAAAGCATACGAAACTGTTCGCACGTCGTGTATGTTACGCCAATATGCTCAACTATTTGAAAGAAACTATGCAGTAACCATTTAAAATGTAGAGTAAATCCATTTTGAACCTAAATTCTATCACACAAAATACAGTTTCCGTTGCTGCTTTTGATTTATCACGTTTTCAATTTAATTCGTTCTTTAACTTGATTTTGATGTGTGTTGCTAGTTGCAATAACAATAATGTCGTCTTCTTACAATGTTCCTATGCGTAAGCATAAACATAATCAGCCTATAATGTTCCAACTGCTGGGACACAGGCCTCCTCTCGGTGAGATGGAGTGGGCCGTAATCCACCACGCGGGCCCCGTGCGGATTCGTAGATGTCACATGTCTTCGAATTTTTGGTTCTAGTACTTGCCGATTTCCTCAGGATATTTTCCTTCACCGTTTTGAGTTTAGTACATATGCTGTTATAATAATTATGACGTCATATAAACTATATATTTATACCTCCTGGACGCGATATGCCATAAAGTCATAACTGAGTGTCGATTACTTTTGAGTTTTACCCGTAGTCAGGTTCGTCTTTTTATTTTATTTTACATTAATCCTTTCTACACAACAATGTATCAACCGGTATTTTTAACACAATAAACCTTACAAAGTAACATAATAAGCCAGCAAGTCTGAAACTTTTTCCATGAAATATATTTTCGAGAGAGCACCAACCTTACGTGTCAACATCAAATACTTGAAAGAAACTAATAGTTTACTTAAGGGTTTTCCTTAACGAGATAGTTACGGCAAAACGTTTGAGTTTTCGAGTGTCAGAAAAGCCGTTTATGAACAAACATAAACGTCACACTTATATTCTTTCGAATAGAGGAACCTGTCCCACCTAAAAAAGCTAGTAAAGCTAGCAACTAAAAACGAGCTGGCGAGCAACGATCAGCGAGTGCGTGATAGCGTCGAGCGATTACTCGCTGGTATGCGCAGGGTCGGACTGGCCATATAGTCGAGGTGGCGTATGCCAACCGGGCTCTAACCTGCGCGGGCCCCCCGAGGGGCTGGCGGTAGGAAGGAAAAGTAGATAGTTCATACATACGAGAGAAACACAAAAATAGTTGACTATGAGCAGAGTACATCCCAGCAAAAGCAAAAAAAATTTTTTCAGATAGTATCCCATCGGACTGGGCTAGAAGGGCCCGGGTGCGTATGTCCCAAGCAGGCGTAAGCCTCTCACCGAATGTTCTGCCCGCCTAACGAACGTCGCTGAACGAGTACTCTCTGTGATAGCTCTTGTCGCTGCAACAAACGAGTACTCGCCGGCGCCTCGTGAACATTCAGCGATTAACTACATGTATCTCTTTTTTACTTACACGATACCTACAATCTTGTACGTTTCTTGAGCGAAAAAATCGTTGATAGCTAGTCGTTTCCTTCCGCGGCGGTGGGACAGGCGCCTTACACTGTTTGTTCACTACACAACGTCAACGGAACGTAAACGAGAAACGAGATTATTCGAACAGAACGTCACGTCCCGGTAGTGGTGTGCATCGCTACCGGTACAGTAAATGTATGTATCGCTACTTCGGCGCCGTCATGCCATTCTCATTGAATTCCCGTTGACGTCCTATTGACGTGGCGGTGGACAAACGGTCTTAGGCTAGGCATAGGATATAACAGGATATGATAGGATAGGAGTTTATAACACTCAATAAGGCCTTTTAAAGAATGGAATTTTAAAGTATAGTTCTGTGGAAGTCACAAACAAAAGGGTTATTTCAAGAGGATATACATCATCTTTCTGACAGCACATTGTGTTCACCAATCCGTTTTCCATACGTGGTAGGTAGATAATGGGCACTTACTTACAGCAAGTTTAACAAATAAGTATTATAGTTGAACTTTTTCAACCAAATAGGATGACAGTAATGGATAAATTACAATTCGTAGGAGCTCTACGAAATGTAGGACGAGATGTTATTTAAACAATTACAATAGGACGTCTTCGATGGGCAGGACATTTCGCAAGAATGGACGGGACCAGAGCACCCAAACGTTTACTTGACAATAAACCGGATAGCCGGAGAAGTGGAGGGCGACTAAAATGGTTAGTTGGCGTAGACCAATATTTAAGAACTGTTGGACGGAGAGAATGGAGAGAAAAAGTTGGAAATAGATAACGTTGGAGAATTATACTTGACCAAGCAAAGGCGCGGCTGTAAGGCCAGCTCTTCTCCATAGGAAACGCCCAATTGGAACCGTGCACCAAGCGTCTGACGTTTCATAAGTGCCCTTGTAGTTTCTTGAGAAACAACATTTTTTTTTTTTTACAAAAACACGTTTCCTTTATACAATATAAAAAATACCATTACTTAGAGTAACTTTTTCTGGTGGATGCACTATCTCTAAAGTATTGAATTTAAAAAATATCGTCTTACGTGACATGACGCTAAGAAAGTTAGCCTCAAGAATTTCGCTGTGCGGACTTCAAAGTTGATGTAACTGGAAAATTTTGGTAGATAGTATAATACTTATGTGAATAGAAAGATGTATTTTTTTTTAATATTGCACAATAAAAAAAATCACCAATGAGGCAATTTTTTTCCTGTAATGTGTTTTGTTTAAATACACATAAGTGACGTATAAACGAAGTAACTAATGGAAAACTATTAGAAACCAACAAAAATAAATCAAACTCCCTCACTTTGTTAATCACAGCAAACCCTTTACAATCAAGGAGTATTTCTAACTGAACAAAATAAAACATCCCCAGGCAGTCTCGTAAACGACAAAGTACAGTCAGAATTAATTATCTTAAACATTGTACGGTTAATGTGTATGTAGGTACAGTGTTAATTGGTGCGAAATTGATGTTATTCAACAAGTCGTCTATCTCCCATATTTCTGTTTAATTAATAATCAACAATGTAGAGGTAATGGCATTCCAATGGATGTTACAAAAGAGCATGAAGTGTAAGAGAGATGGCTGTCTGTTACACCGTCGTGTAATGTCTCGAAGTACGACAAAAACCAACAAACGTTACATTAAGAACCTTTAGTAGTAACCTGTAGTAGTAGTTAACCTTTAGAACGGACGGCGTTCTTTAATGTTAAAAGCTGTAGAAATGCGGTCATCTAGAACCAAGCAGTGTAGCATCTCTCGATTCTATAAGTTATAACTGTCATAATCGCAACCCGTACTTGGCCGTGGGAGTACCGACTCCTAGAGAGGAGGCCTGTGTCCCAGCAGAGGGAGCATTATATTATGCCGAGTATGCTTCCGCATCAGCAAACATCAGATGTTATTTATGATCAATAATGGCGTCTGTACAATATTTATAGGAAGTAGACAGTATGAAAAATAAAATACAAAAAAAACAACCGACTTCCAAAAAAAGACAACAAAAAGTGAAAAATAACTTTAATTTCGGAAGTCGGTGTCTTTGGGGTTTCGGAAGTCGGTTGTTTTTTTTTTTATAAAATGTTTTTATTTTTCACTTTTTTTTTGTGGTATTTTAACCCCCAACGGTCCGTATAGGAATCGGCCATAGGTCGTCAGTTTTGTATATAGAACTGTATTTCTATAACAGCTAGGTTCTTATTATAAAAACTGGCTCGAGGATTTAAACCGTGTGATGTTTCAAACCTCGTTCTGTAATAAGACCGCAAATGTCTTCAGAGTCTTCAGAAACCCCATCATTCAGTTACTCTCATCTTATTTTATAAACCACAACTCATAACTTTATAAAGCCAGTAACACAACAGCATCACCTTCCGGATTCAAGTATCACCTCGGTGTAACAGACGTGCGTTGTTCATAACTCCATTGTGCACTCCGGTTATGTTCCACAGCATACAACATTGTCGCAACGTCTCACTTGATTTGTGATAAAAGTGTGTCGCTGCATGCACTTACTGTGAATGAACGGTGAATGTGGCACGCTTGTTCGAACACTTATCGACGTTAGTGTTGTGTCGCGAATATTTTAAATGCACTTTAGTTGTTGATTTAATTGTATGGACTATGGAAAAATTTGGATGAAAAAGCTTCGATTTACTTTTTATTAAACGTCGAAGTAGGAACTTTTTGATGAGACTAGCGCCTTTTGTGCTTTGTATGGTTTTTTTACAATTACTGACAACTGCGTAATTAGCAAGACTTTTATACAGATATCGATAAAATAATTCTAAAAGTTATCAACCCCTTCTCAAAAGTTTCATTGTAACAAGAATACAAGCTTATCGTCTAAAGATTCCTATTTATTTATACTTTGGGACTATTAAGTATTATTTAGGCGACCAAGACTTCACACCTAGAGGATAACTCTACTAGCATAATACGTACGTACTAATAACAATATGTTGCAATCGCCAATCCAAAATTGGCAAGCCAAGCGTTGTTCCCTTACCGCAACAATTAATTGAAGCAGTCTCGTGTTAATAAGGTCCATGTTAAAGCAGTCTGCGTTAACGCACTGGTGATAATTGGAGAGATAGTGCCGTATGACATCAAATCCGTGCATAGAATGCATGGAAGTAGTAGGCTTTTAATAAGTTATTATGGCATCATCATCATCCATCGCTTTCCATCAGGCGAGATCTATGTCAAGAGCTAGCGCATTTTGCAATAAAAAATAAAATTAAAAAAACCGGCCGTGTGCGGCCTCGCACATGAAGGGTTCCGTACCATTATCTATAAAATGAAAAAAAAAAACATGTCTATTGTATGGGCCCCTTACATATTTATTTTATTCTGTTTTCTAGTATTTGTTGTTATAGCGGCAACAGAAATACAACACCTGTGAAAATTTCAACTGTCTAACTATCACGGTTCATGAGATACAGCCTGGTGACAGACGGACAGCCGAGCCTTAGTAATAGGGTCCCGTTTTACCCTTTGGGTACGGAACGCTAAAAATGATCTCCATCACTATGGTGTTTGGTTGTGTGCCAAAAATCACCTAAATCCGTTCAGCCGGTTTAGCGTGAAAGGGTAACAAATAAAAATCTTAATATGTAGTTAAAAAGATCTCAGTGGTCACACAGAGACACACAAAAGTGACTTTATGTTATACTATGTATAAAGACAAATGTTATTTACTGAACATAGCTTATATTTTAGCGATAAAACAGATCAACCTACAACAATAATAAAATTTAGCTGTAAATATTATAAGATTTTTCAAAAGCTTCCGACTTAATTATTAACTTTGACATTTATAAGAAATCGTTAGTTAATAAGCCCTTTTCAACTCGTCAAATTTTTGGGAGTTTTATTAAATTTTGGTCTGTTTATTAGGTAAGTATGTTTATCAGAGATGAATCAATTTATTTTCAGCTATTTCAGCGGCCTATTCATTTCTTATGATGATAATTGACAAACCGTAAAGGGTGATTAAGGAAGGGCAGCAATAAAGAAACCATAATTATAGATTTCAGGACGTGTGAAAGTGGCCTTTAAAAGTATTCAACTGGTCGTAGCCCAAAGTTTTAAGTGTCAAACTGGGAAAGGTTGCACTATTGACATTAAGTTGCTTCTAGCACAAGAATAACGTAATTAAATCAACAATCAATTAAGGTAATTAAATCAACTACCTCCCTATCCTTTTCCCTGCTATGTTGGGGTCGGTTTCCAGTCTAACCGGATGCAGCTGAATAGCAGTATTTTACATGGAGCGAATGCCTATCTGACCTACACAACCCAGTTAATGGGTAACACGATACCCCTTGGTAAGACTGGTTGTCAGACTTTCGGGCTTCTGACGACCCGTAACAACTGTCGAAGATCTACAAATGACAGCCGGGACCAACGGCTTAACGTGCTATCCGAGGCCCGGAGTGGTCTTTGGTATGTAAAGATATGACCCACCGGCACCCCCGGTTGGTGCGTGGAGACCCATCCACGAACCAACCGCGGCAACCGTAGCTTAACCTGATCGACCCGTGCGGCTGTTATTTCTTAGCCACAAGGAAAGTGCTAGAGTATAATGATTAATTTGTTAGAATTATAACGCGAGGTTACGATTCCTACTTATATGCTCAATGTGTTTGTATGTCCATAACCTTGATTATTTTGATCCTTATCAAAGAACTAGCAAAAACCATAAGTATGGCTGACTGGCGTTTATGTATAATCTGTATAAATTAACAATGTTAATGGCCTTTAATTTATACAACGCTGACATTTAAGTCGCCCCGTGTTAACGCGATACTAGCGTACAACGCTTGAAAAACTAATCTGAAATGCAGACTAACTCAACTCCATTTTACCTACGACATGTCCTAGCGTAATTAGCATCTCTCAAATTGTAGTCAACATACTGAAATCGAAACTACGTAAACACAGTTTAATTTTGCGTTGAATAATTGACATTAAAATTGTTTTTTTTTAACTAATATATATTATCTCTCACATCTGCCCTGTGTTTCATATTAATTATGTAGTGTCGTATTGTTACTTAAAACCATTCAATAATATTTTTATATTTTTTATCGTAATTGAATGGACTTTATCTGAAAAATAAATAAAATAATAGTACTAATAACCCTCAGCCATTTACTCATAGTTTAAAAGATCGTAATGTTTCTGTAATCTATGCATTACATCCCTTAACATATTACTAAAGTTATTATAGGTACTCAGCAACATAAACCATTTAAATATTTGTTCACGTAGATTACTATGCGATAATTAAATAATCAATTAAAAACATATTATCAAAGTAAAGTAAAATGTTCGCTGTGTAATCTAAATTCATGTTCAAACCGCCACATGTTCAGTTTGTGGCGATAAAGTTAGCCTCTAATTAAACTCTAATCTGTCCCCAACTTTACACACATTTTCAAACATTAATATAACTTCGCATATAAATATAGAAGTCATTACTTACCTCCCCTTTATGACGAAGCATTTAAGTAGGTTACCGTGTGCACTATTCAGTCACTGCCCTCCTCTAATGTCACTGAACATTGTTTCATTAAAAAACACTTTAAAATGTTACTCTACATTTTCATAACACTACAGACCTATTCTAAACTATAACCATAAACTGTATGAATTTTAACAATCGAACGAAGTTAACACGCGATACGTAGAGCGAGCTACGGCGTAGCACCGCTACGGCGTAGGCGTCCGTACGCTTACAACGACCGAGTCGAACTGAATGAGTTTCCACAAGCATTCCTTCTACTAGGCTTTTAAGTACTTATTTTCTATTTGATTCAAGTAATGAAGGTAATTTTGAATGGGAATCGTAAATGACTAATCTGCTTTTGACACATCGTGGAAACAGGAATCTGGTAACTTTGAAGATACAATGGATAAGGTAGAAAGATGGAAACTTGGGAATATACATTCAATAGGTATTTATTTATAGAACTCTTTCAATTGCCGAACTTCAGTCTAGAAATATTTGAAATCATCTTTTGAATGTGAATGTTTGGGACTTCTCGTACAGAAGTTTTGGAAACCGTGAAAAAACGTGACCAATTTTTGAACAGGCCTATCGGACTCAAGGCAACTTTGCAAAGCGTTTTGTGCCTTATTCGTTTGCCGTTAGAATGAAGATTGGGAGGGAAAAACGGGTTTTCCTGACAATGGCTGTAAGTCTTAGGTACTTATGAGGTACTACTAGGCTTTTTATTTTTAATTTACATAATTATTTTACTCATACAAAAAATTACAGCAATAAATAATTTTATTATATTTTGTAAGTAAAAGGTAAGTCAGTTATTTGAAAAATTTACATAAAATTATAGACTAAACACCAACTCTATGCCCTCACGCTCACGTGCGGTTCAGTGCTAAATCTGTAATCATCTGTAATTTAGTTTATTAAGCGATAGAAAAACGAAAATGTAGGCTAAAATTGCGTGTCTACAAAGTTTTTAGATTAGGGCTCAAAAGTACTCACTAATTAAATGCTAATTTAGGAAAAAGTTTTAGCATTAGGCAAAAAAGATTGGTGGTAGTTTTGATTCCATAATCAAATTGAACATTTTTTTCTGTAAATCAGACTGTCCTTAAAATTCCCATCAAAACATAAAAATACAAATAAAAGCTAACTAAACTAGTAACACAAATCCATACCTTCGAGTGTATAATTATTAAGTAATTATCAAAATGAGTAACCACACGAAACATCAAATAACTATACTTTCCTAATTTATTACTCTCGAAGGTCATTCACTTTAAAATCCACTAAAAAAGATTACTCGTCGTACATTTATTAGAATTATAATTCCTATTAATGTTATAACTAGCTTTTCCAGCGGCTCCACTCGCATTTTTAAGGAAAATAAGGTGAAATAGGTAATAACACAAGTCAGAAACAACGTTTATTCATGTATGATTCATGTTTTATACTACATATTTTTGACAAGTCTGCTGGCGGGGGCATTTCCCTGCAGATCAGAACTTGTCTATTATGGGGGTAAAAGACGGGTAAGTTTTCCTGAATGAGTTGATGAAGTTTACACACTTGATTTATATATAATACTTACATACATGTTCTAAATATAGCTCACAAAAATAAAATTCTATTTAAACCTATTGAATATTGAAACTCAAACATACAGACATATACATTTGTATTATTAGGTACACAGTAGACATAGGATTGCGTGTTCACTATATATTTTAAACTACGGCTTGTTTACGTGTGGTAGCGTGGCCCATGCTTAGTCACGCACTGGGCATGCATGGCCAGTGACCGCGAACTCTAATTAATGTAGTATAAGCTGTCCAAAGTGGTTAAACTTGAATTTCAATAAAGAGCTTAGCATAAACATTTTCAGCCTATAACGTTCCCACTGAAGAAATTAAATGAAATTGTTTATTCTGTAAATTATTGGAGTCACTTTTACAAGTCATATGTAAAAATAAATAAAAAATAAGCTAGATGAGGTCGGCGTTTCCTAGCTGACTACTCTGAGAAGAAAGGCCGAAACAAACTCAGAGGTCACAGTCTCTTTTAAAGTCCAGACATAATCTTGGTCAGGCTATATGAGGACCATGAAGATTAGCGTCTGCAAAGGTCTTTTGAGGAAAGAACCACACAGATTTGAGTGGACCTGTCCAGTTAGTGGGACACAGGCCTCATCTTTGTGATGATACAACGTGGACTTTAATCAAACTCACGGGCTCAGTGCGGGTTGGAGGATGTCTCATGTCATCGAATTTTTGTTCTAGCTAGGATGCCGGTTTCCTCACGATGCAGATGTTTTCTTTCACCGTTTTGAGAGCAGTGGTAATGAAATAAGTTACACAAAGTAATCTGCTTACCTGTCTGGGCTATGACCATGAGCGACGACTCGTAGCAGCCGTTACCCCTAAAGCTAAGCGCAAATTATAGCCGCAGTGCCCTGCGGTACGCCGCATTGCTAAAATGCGCCAACGCACATACGAGCGCATACGAGCATACGAGCGGCGACGGGCCACACCGCAACGCAGTAAATGTTTCGGATAGATTCAAATTCGAACTGTTTCCACTCCACTGCAAGGAGGCTCGCGGAGATTTGAGTGGGCCGTGCCACAACGCAACGCATTATTCCTAAATCACTTTTGCACATTTTGTATGAACCAACGCACACTACAAGTGAGTCGCATCGCAGCGCAAAGTAGTAGCCGCAATAATACGTCTGGCGAGTGGCCCACCAGTGCATGCGCTGTGGATTTTCGCATCTCTACGACGCACCAAATACTCGTGTCACTTTTCACGACCCTGTGACAATTTTGTCATCACCTACACTGCTGCACGCGTAGTATCTGTCATTTTGTCTATTCTTCTGTCAAAAAACCCCGTTTTATTACCCCTACGCGTACGTTCAAATCAATGATGTAGATATTAAGGCAGACGGGGAGGTGGCAACTGAGTTTGAAAATTTCTTCACTAATATTCCAATTTTAACAACCAAAACTCTGTCATCGTCGTCCTCCACTTCTGCTTATTCAATACTAAAAGAATGTGTACCAGAATGTGACAAACTTTTTGAATTTAGAATTGCTACTGCTAAAGACATTATAGAATCTTTTAAAGAACTCGATGTGAAAAAAACTGCTGACCTTTGGGGATTATCAGTACATACTATGTCTTCAATAATTGATGTTTTTTTCACCCTTTTTGGCAATTGTTTTTAACTCTTGTATTGCATCTGGTGTATTTCCTGATCTGATGAAACTTAGCAAAGTGATTCCACTGTTCAAGTCTGGCAGCACAACTGATCCCACGAATTTTCGGCCTATATCGATATTACCTACTTTGAGCAAAATCTTTGAAAAATTAATTTTAAAACAGATGTTAAGTCATTTCAATACACATCATTTACTTCATCTGAAACAGTTCGGTTTTACAAAGGGTCGTTCAACTACAGACGCGGGCGTGGAATTACTGAAGAGCATATTCGAGGCTTGGGAGGAGTCGCAGGATGCTCTTGGCATTTTCTGCGACTTGTCCAAAGCTTTCGATTGCGTACATCATGATACTCTCATCAGGAAACTGTACCACTATGGTATGAGGGACAAGGCTCTCGACCTTCTGACTTCTTATCTGAACAACAGAATTCAGAGGGTCGATGTTAATGGCAAGAGATCTGCAGGATCTTCGGTCACCATGGGCGTTCCGCAGGGTTCAATTCTAGGTCCTTTCTTATTTCTCATTTATATTAATGATTTACCTTACCACATAAGGGATAATCACAAGATCGTGTTATTCGCAGATGATACTTCCCTCATTTTTAAAATAAAACGTCAGTTAGTCAACTTTGAACAAGTTAACGATGCACTCTCTAAAGTGGTGCATTGGTTTAATGTAAATAATCTTCTCCTGAATGAGAAAAAGACTAAACTCATTAAATTTTCAACGCCAAATGTCAGGCAGCTATCTACCAATGTTAAAGTTAATGGAATAGAGTTGGACCCCGTTGAGTCGACAGTTTTTCTTGGAATAACCATTGACGGTAAATTACAATGGGGCCCACACATAGAAAAATTGTCAGGAAGGCTTAGTTCGGCCGCCTACGCCGTTAAAAAAATTAGACAGATAACTGACGTAGATACAGCCAGAATTGTTTATTTTAGTTATTTTCATAGTCTTTTGTCTTATGGGATTCTTCTCTGGGGAGCCTGTGCGGACATTAATGCTATCTTTGTTTTACAGAAAAGGGCTATTCGAGCCATTTACAACCTAGGTCCAAGGGATTCCCTTCGTGAAAAATTCAGAGAAATAGATATTCTGACTGTAGCCTCACAATATATATTTGAAAATCTATTGTATGTACACAAAAATATATCTAATTTTAAGAAAATGTCCGATATTCATAGTTTAAATACCAGGAATAAACACAATCTTGCTGTACATCGCACTCGTCTCCACAGAGTAGGCAACTCGTTCATGGGTCAATGTATACGCTTTTATAACAAACTTCCCATTGACATTCGAAACTTACCCATTAAACGATTTAAAAGCTGCATTAAAACCAAACTTTGTAGAAAAGGGTACTATAAAATTTCAGATTATTTAGAAGACAAAAAAGCATGGGATTGAGCTGCTCGCTCTGCTAAGCATTGTAACATTTTGAATAATATGGAAAATCATCAAAGTATATCAACCAGTTTTATTTACAAATTGACATTATTGAATATTCTATACAAAATGACATGATTACTTTGTAAAGTATTTTATTATTGTGAATGTGAGGACTATGTGATTTTTTTTTTTTTTTTTTTTTTTTTTTTTTTTTTTTTTCTTTCTCAGTTAATTTTATCATTGGTCTGGCAATTTGAGAATTTTATGCGGCCTACCCAAATGTCCTTTCTTTGGTATTGTTCGTCAAGTCGCTGAGCTCCTTAAGTTCTGAGTTGAGCTCCGCCATTACTGACAAATGCTTGCACTGACTGGACAGGTCCACTCAAATCTGTGTGGTTCTTTCCTCAAAAGACCATTTCAGACTCGAATTTACATGGTCCTCATATGGCTTGACCAAGATTATGTCTGGACTTTAAAAGAGACTGTGACCTCTGAGTTTGTTTCGGCCTTTCTTCTCAGAGTAGTCAGATAGGAAACGCCGACCTCATCTAGCTTATTTTTAATATTTTTTAATATGACGTGTAAAAGTGATTCCAATATCCTATTTACAGAATAAACAATTTCATTTCATTTCATTTCATTTTATTTCATTTCATTTCATTTCACTGCTTACCGAGACTTAACTCAAGATAAGTAGTCTACACTGCACATGCGCAAGCGGCATAACCAATTGATAACCGAAAACTTTTCCCAACTATATTGGGGTCGGCTTCCAGTCTAACTGGAAGCAGTTCAGTACAATACCCCTAAGTAAAACTGGTTGTCAGACGGGCTTCTGACTCCGTAAAGAATGACAAAGATCTACAAAATGACAGCCGGAACAAACGGTTTAACGTGCATGCCGAGCCTCGGAGGGGTCTCGATATGAAATGGATGGTCACCCATCCACGGACCGACATCGGCAAGCGTAGCTTCGATCGACACGTGCAGCCGTCATTATTTTGCGACGAGCCCCTCACAAAGAAAACATTAGTCATATCCTCCTTTATTCACAATCGAGCATCTTATGGCGGTAAATACTTGGCACTCAATGCATTTCTTTGCATGATGTATGATCCTTCTCAGATGATTCATGAGCAAAATGGCAAGCTATAACAATCTCTTTTAACGTAGCAAGGGTAAATCCGAACGTAAACCTTTCGCGTTACGATGTCGTAACGGCTTTGCTGATATTAGTTATTACGATGCTCTTAGCAAACCTTAGGTAGAGCAGAGTCATCTTTTTGAAGCCGATACAGGATCCTATGATCCTATATATTAGCGTCGCTTGCCTCGTCAGATAGTTTTGGTGTTCATTCGATGTCAAATATTTGTGTTTTCGTTTGTAAATGCCTTCCACAAATGATCATGAAATCAGTATTGCTGAGCTGTTCATAGTAGGTTGTATTTTTATGCTCGTGACTGTGCTGACAATAATATCATATATTTTGTATGTGTATTCTGTACAGATGCACAGGGGCCCTAGATAAAGTGAAATTCTATCAGCGATAACAATGATGGGAAATACAAAAATATACAGGCATGTTAACTACCTAACTCAGTCCGCCTGTCGATCTGTCTGTTTGCTATCTTTAGGCTTGGGGTGCGGACTCGTGGTCACACCAGGTTGTAAAAAATGAATGTTGTTGAATGCCTCCTACGCTGATGTCGATCGCGTACGCGTAGCAACGTAGTACGCGCCGCGGACGTCAGAGTCGCAGTATGGTGCAATATATAACCCAATGAATGTTTGACGACACGGTTGGCGCAGTGGCTGAGCGATGGACTGCTGCGCAACGTGTCGTGGGTTCGATTCCCGCACGGAACAAATATTTGTATGATCTGCAAGTAGTTGTTCCGGGTCTGGGTGTTAGTGTATGTGAGTTTCTATGTTTGTAAACGCACCCACGATACAGGAAGAAATTCCTAGTGTGGGACAACGTTTTTATAAAAAAAAATATATATATATATATATTTTCGGTCGGTATTTCGGTCGCGTACGTCGGTCGCGCGTATGTACATATATATATATATATATATATATATATATGTACATACGCGCGACCGACGTACGCGACCGACATCAGTGTAGGAGGAATTCAAGCCTAACAAGCTGAACGGCTGAACGGAGAGATGAAAGCTCCTGGGCTAGGACATCGAATACTAAGACTTGTTGTATATCGGTACTACGTTCCCGTGGGATACTTGCCGACGGCGAAACCGCGAGCAAAGTCTAGTTAGATATAATTATTTTCAAATCTAATATTTGTGCAATTGAAAAAGTAAACACTGGTATAATTATCACGATTTTGATAAAATAAGCAGCTCAGTTTCAAACAATGTTCGTTTATAATAAGTAAGTAAATAAATCATAAATATTAAGTTTCGTTCTTTTGAAGTTTAAAATTATAATTTATGACGTTAACACACCATTATTTGATTATACGAAAATGTTTAGATTTTAAATAAATATTGTGAAATTAATTACTTCGTATACAATGCATATTAGACCAAGTTTAACATCTTAAGAATTTCCAACACTGAATTGACTGAGTATTTAATAAAGAAAGAAGAAGAAGAAACATTATTGTATGCATTTAATGCACTGTGTATAGCCGCCTCTGAGAGTCATACTATTGTTAAACCGAGAAGAAAACAACCGGTGATCGGATGGAACAAGCATGTGCGGGACGCTCACGGGGTAGCTCGGGGTAAATTTATGGAATGGGTACAGTGGGGTAAACCGAATGAAGGAAGTTTTTGGGACGAGATGCGGGAGAGTCGTAGAATCTTTAAATCACGCCTAAAGTGGTGCCAAAATAATAGGGAACAGATAAAGATGGATATCCTCGCGTCTCACCATTCGAAGCATGACTTTCGTAACTTTTGGAATACTACTAGTAGGCTAAATAATAAGCCGGGCTTACCCATGAGCGTCAACGGTGTGAGTGAACCGAAATGTATTGCGGAGTTATTTAAGGATCACTTTATGGTGAAATCGTCATTGGGACCATCACGGTCATTCAATGTGGAAGGGTCACATGGACAGGAGAGAAACACCAGATTCACAGCGAAGGATGTTCGGAGAGTTTGGAAAGTCTCCTGGCCATGACAGCCTGAGCATTGAGCATCTAAAGCACCACCTGCCCAGCGTCCACCTGCCCAGAGTTCTTGCCATGTTATATACATTTTGTACAGGGCATGCGTACTTACCAGCAGAGATGATGAGGACCGTGGTGGTACCAATTGTGAAGAGTAAAACCGGTGACCTAAGCGACACGAGCTTGTGTCGCTTAGGAGCGTGTTCTTGTGTTCACGAGCTCACGAGCGTGTTCTTGTGTTTGAAGCAAACTGTCAGTTATTACTCCGATAGGAGCACACCTATTAATGCATGTTTTCTTGACCTCTCGAGGGCGTTCGACCTGGTTAACTATGACATCTTATGGCAAACATTGATTAACAGCTCAATGCTTCTCGAACTGATAGATATTTTCAAGTACTGGTATCTTAACCAAGTCAACGTCGTTCGATGGTCGAGTGCTCTGTCGGAGCCGTACACGGTGGAGTGCGGGGTGAGGCAGGGAGGGCTAACCTCGCCGAAGCTCTTCAACCTGTACGTGAACGCACTGATAGAGGAGCTCAGCAGCATAAGCTACGCGGCTCAATATTAGTTACGCGGACGACATGGTGCTGCTGAGCGCCTCGGTGTGTGGGCTGTCCAGGTTGCTGGGCATCTGCGAGCGTTATGCGCTGGATCACGGTTTGCTCTATAACGCGAAAAAGAGTGAATGCATGGTCTTTCGGGCCAGGGGTCGGGTCTGCCCGGATTCTGTTCCATCTATTAGACTGAACGGAGTCAAGTTGAAAAGAGTTCAACAGTTTAAATATCTTGGGCATATCGTGACCTCTGACCTGAGAGACGATGCGGACATCGATAGAGAGCGGAGGGCGTTGTCTGTGAGCGCCAATATGATCGCCCGCAGGTTTGTTCGTTGCTCGGGGGCCGTCAAAATAACTCTTTTCAGGGCGTTTTGTACGTCTCTATATGCGGCCAGCCTGTGGGTGTCATATACCCAGAAGCACTACAACGCTCTCCGGGTGCAGTGTAATAATGCGTTCAGGGTGTTGTTGGGGCTGCCCCGGCACTGTAGCGCTTCGGGGATGTTCGCCGACGCCCGTGTCGACTGTTTCTACACGACGATGCGAAAGCGGTGCACATCTCTGAGGCGCAGGCTCAGGGGCACCTCCAACACCATCCTGAGCGTATTTGCGAACAGGTTTAATGAGCAAATGACTCAGAGGCAGGCGTATTTTTAGTTTTATTATATTTTTATTATGTTATTTTTTTTTATTAGGTAATTTAATTGTTTTTATTTTTGATTTATTGTAATTTTAATTTTTATGATCCTTAAATGGATTGAAATAAATGATTTTGTTTTTTTTTTTTTAATTTATACGTTATAAACCTCTATAGATTTTTATTTTATTTATTTGGGAAAATAAACAGTACAAAAATACACATTGCAGCATTACACAAAATTTGAGCTACTGAGTGAGTAAATAGCCACGACATTTTCCAAATTATTATTAAAATAGTATTATTATTATTAGTTGCGTATGTATTTATTTATTATAAAGTAGGTATAACATTTATGAAGTAGGTATGTATGTATATTTGTATGTAAGTGTATGATCATATTATTTGTTTTAGTTTATTAAGTGAATTGCTTTGATTATTATGTATTTTACTTTCTCACGAATTTTACACACGGTGTCTACATCTCTTATCTACTTTCCTATCATAAGCATCACCTTTGTACGTTCTTTTTCTGTTCTTTTCTTCTTCCCTGTTTATTATGGTTAAATAAATAAAATGATAAACGGATAGTTTATAATATTTGTTTATTACTGTAAACGAATATTGTTGCCATAGGAGCGTGGGGATTGACACAAGAAAAGAGAGGGTCATGCCTAGCAGTGGGTGAACTCGGGCTGTGGATGATGATGATGATGACGAATCGAATATTAAGGCTACCATCAGACGGACTGCATCGCAGCAACCGCGTGCAGTCGATATATTCAACTGCATTCAGTTGTACTTTCGACTTCGTTCAGTCATGATATCAACTTCACGCAGTCGGCTGCAGTCGTGTGAAGTCAATATTAACTGCATGCAGTCCATCTGATGGCAGCCTAAGAAAAGACGAATATTTCAACGCGGACGAAATCCTAACTAGTAAGATACATACAGTTAATAAAATTAAAAAACCGGCCAAGTGCATGTTGTACCATGCACAATTAAGGGTTCCGTAGTTGGGATAAATTTATAAAACAAACAACATTGTAGTTGAAAAACTTGTTCTCCGATACAGAATGTATGGAAGAATATGTTTTTACAGCTGCAAATTTAAGTTGGTCGATTATTACTCGGTAATTTGTGGAGCCTACGTAGCGGTGATAGTTTTCCTTTAAATTTCGTTATATATACTACTGCCGTGAATTTTTTCACATATTCAAACCCAACCATTTAGCTGGCAGGGGGGGGGGGACACTTGGCTCTAACAAAAATTTGCACTTTAAAGCTTAATATTCCGCAAACGGATCCCTGAATCCAAAAATGGTTTTCACAAACTCACAATATTTTTAAACGACCTTTCCAACGATACCCCATACCATGGGATTGACGAGAAAAAAAAACCATCCCCACTTTACGTGTAGGGGACGTACCCTAAAAAAAAATTTTTTGCTGTTGATTTTTTTTACCACTTTGTCGGCGTCGTTTTTACGTATATCCATACCAAATTACAGCTTTCTAGCACCAATGTTCTCTGCGCTAAGCCGCGGACAGACGGACAGACGGACATGGCGAAATTATAAGGGTTCCTTGTTTACTACGGAACACTAAAAACTGCCTAATCAAAACCCATCAAGGCATAAAATCCAAAATAATCACTTCTTAAAACTTCAAGCGCCAATAACAAAAAAAATATGTATTCCCTGGTTTCACATTATGTGATACAGTCACGAATATTTTACCATAATTATTGCTGCCATACAAGTCATGTTCGGTTTGACTATTCGTGACAAATAACTGAATACTTATAAAAGACCTAATTGGATAGTTTCATTAGGTATTGTATATTGTGCCTAATAACCATCCTAGTAAATTAGTAGGTTCATTTGGAAAAAAAATCGTATGGCCCACTCCAGTCAGACGAAGGCCATAAAATAATTGTGATGGTTATTACAACGAATCAACATACAACTAATCGTTCAGACTTTTATTAGCTTGTTATAACTTTTTCCTGCGAATCGATAAAAAAACAATACGTTTTTAATAAAAAAATCGAGGTCTCATGAATTTTGTAATTATTTGTTTGTGTTTCCACATAAAAGTATTTCAGAGTTTACTACAAACCCATAGACTTAGACAGAGACCTACTTTTAAAGCCGTACATTGTCAGTCTAGTTTATGGTCACGTAACCCAAACCATACGTTCACGACAGGTTTTCGAATGGGAATTACAGACTTCAGCATCAAATTCAATTCGAAAACCCGTCGTGGCCTAAAAGTTACGTAGGATCTAGCCGAAATTCATCTACTAGTCGAATTTAGAGAGCCTACTAAGAGAGCCGGGTGATCTGTAACTCAGGATACTCCTACCACAGACACCTTTCTCTATTTAAGATTGTGCATCTCATTAACCTGTGCCTGTAATATGATGTTGAGATAAATAAAGATTTTTGATTGATTGATTGATTGATTTAAAAGTAATCTCTACTTCCAGAACTAAAAGTACCTTTGAAGAGAGTAGTATAACAAACCAAACTGTAATGAAATAGGTATCATCTGGAAGTCAAACATTCCGACAATTGTTTATGTAACGTGCAAAATAGATCAAAATACTTACAATCCCAAGTTTAACGCTCTCAAAACGTAGTGTAAACGCATCGCAAACGCAAGTGCAAAACGTTTAAGTCGCGCGACCTACTCAAATGATGTTTTCCATTCTTATATCATTATAAGAGAGAGATACTTGAAAGTAACTATACTATACTGTATGTATACTAAGTATTCATGATTCTGTACTTGTCTCAAAACGTGCAAAGGCCAACAAAAAGTTTCAATCCCTGTTACTGAAAACTATTACTCTGCAAAACACAACTTTAAAACTCCCAGCATTTCTTTCGTGCACAAATAGTAGAAGTGAATCCTACAACGTGTTACCTGTATGTCCTGTGGGTGTACTCCTGTACTGTAACTGGCAGTTCTCAGCTATTTAGCCAGTGCACACTTCCACAACACGGAGGGAACGCCGACACAATTATACGGAACACTATAATGTAGGAACTTTGCACTCTTAGAATTACGTGGACTAACAAGAATAGAGTACGGGAAATGCGCTTTTGCATACCTATATGAAAGGTTTTGCCGTGAAACAATATTATGACAAGTCTATTCACAAAATTAAACGGCTTATTCCGCTTATTCACCCCAAAAAATCCACCCTAAGGTGGATACTCGGAAACTTATGTCCAAGAATCCACCGTAATCCTATAAATTCCGTTCATCCTACTAAACCTAGGGTGGATTCTCGGACATACGTTTCCGAGTATCCAACTTAGGGTGGATTTTTATAGGTGGATAAACAGAATAACTCGATCAAACACGATGATTGTACCTATTAACATTACAAAAATGTTTTCGTATTCTTTAGTAATGTGGAATGTGAAATATCTTGATACACTCAAGCCTTCCATTCTCGAGATACCAGCTACCTATATTAATTTTTAAAACCAGCTTAAGAATATTTCATTATATTATACTTAACTAGCTTCCACCCGCGGCTTCGCCCGCGAGGTATGTCGATAAAAAGTAGCCTATGTCATGATTTAGACAGACAAAAAGAGTTACTTTCGAATTTATAATATTAGTATGGATGAAAATCTTAAATTCATTCATTTACTGTCTGACGGCACAGCTTAAACCGCTAGATGTAGAAACATGATATTTTGCACAACAGTTCCTTATTTATTAAGGGGTTAAATAGAGGACGAAAGGTTGTATGGAAGTTCGTTCATTTTGCCGATGACAAATCCAATCGGGCGCACGGCTTGTGTATTTCCTATAACAACAACAACTTAACATCACGCCTGTAATCCCCGGAGGGTTAGGCAGAGGTATGCCTATAGTACACCCATATTTCGCCAATCAAGTTCCACGACAGGGGAACGGAGCGAGAGGGCATGGGAGGCGGTCACCTCCTTCTGCGAAACTGTGATGCTCGCGAAGGAGGAGGCGGAACGCGTGAGGGAGAGGCAAAGCTTGCGCCCTCACGCCCCTAACCGCCGCCGCTGGAGACACCCTGGGCGTCGGGAATCCCAGGTGGATTCCCGGCCACCATAGGCGCGGGCTTGGGGACGGCGAGCAATGGGTAGCTCGCCGTCCGATAAGGACCAGGCCCGGGTCGATGGCGCGTCGTGTTCCACGCGCGCCTCAAAGACATGTCAGCACACCTGACGGGGTCCGTTATGACCGATGCCCGCCAGGGTTGCGGAATAGTCCGAAAGGGATACCGGGACCCTGGCAACAGGCAACTGAAGGAACACGGGTGGGTTTTAGTCAGTAAGAGTCTGACACGCCCTTCCGCTCCGCCCAGAGTGGGAGACGTCATTTGAGGATTACATACCGAAAAAAAAACAAAAAAAAGTGGGCAAGCTTATTGCCAACAACCGTGCACAAATCTTCGAGCTGCTACTGAGAAATTCCAGATGGAAAAACCCAATAACACTTTGCCCGACCTGGGATTCGAAACCAGGACATCGGTCATGCTCAGCAGTAGCGCTTGCGACCACTAGACCAACGAGGCATGTCTTTTATCTGCTTTTCTAACTTTTCCTTATGCTGAAAAATCCGATTGGTGAAACTAAAAAAAAACATCTCATTTACTGACAAAAGGACTTAACTATCTAGTTGAAACAATTAAAAGTTAACAGCGAACTAAAAAAATAATCAAGCGTGTCGAAAAGCTACTACTATAGCCTACTTTTAATATTAATATAATTATACATATTATAAAATATAATCTTAATCCTAACCTATATAACATAATTAATATTATAAATGCGAAAGTGAGTTTGTTTGTTACGCTTTCACGCTAAAATGGCTGAATGGATTTAGATGACATTTGGCACATGGGTAGACCATGCCTTGGAATAGGACATGGGATACTTTTTATCGCGATATTCCCACGGGATCGAGACTAAGGCGGGGCGCAGCCAGTAAAATTATAAATGTGAACGTTTGGATGTTTGTTACTCAGTCACGCAAAAACGGCTGAACGAATGTGCAGGCTCACAAAAAAGGTCGTGGAAGGGTAAAAAAGAACACATGAAAACCGTGCAGTTAAAAATATACCCATAAACAAAAATTAAGTTGCCATCCACGGACAAAAGTATAAAGTTAAAGAAATACAAAAACAACTTGATGGAACCTAGAATGGCCTCAAATGGCCGGTAAGCTGAAGTTACTGGGAAATAATTACAGTGCTCGCAGGCATGAGCTTCACGGTTTAGGTTATTTTGCATTCGCCATTATTTCAACCTGAACGGCCGAACTGACGTGGAAAGGCTGAAAACTACACATCTATAGAGAATGAAACTAAACAACAAACAAAAAATAGCCAGTGCTACACAGGCTATTATTTTGCGACTTGTTTTGTTTTGAACTAGTTTTATTATCAAATGTAATACGAAATAGGATTAGAACCGTAATTACTTCAATTTTACTTTCCGGATTTGAAAATCTAATTAAAATACCACCTTGCACCTCGCAAAACAGCTTGATCGAACAGATTGAAAATAAAAGTCAGAACGCATTTTTTTATTTTATTAATAACTTTTATCACTGACCAGGGCCGTAGGCAGGGGGGGGTTTTGGGGATTCAATCCCTCCCCCGAAATGTGAGAACCTAGAATCTCAATCCAAAGTTAGACCTTCATACTCTATACAGATTGTAATCTACATATTTCGCTTATACGGACTTTATAATCTACAAAAGCAGTAAGTTTTTATGGACTCTGATTTTGTATTTAATGAAAATTTTTCAATTTTTCGATTTTTTTCGCTTCTTACATTCTCTAACTTTTCTGCATAAGTCGAAAAACTTATAGGTATATTTCTGCATGAACGGTCGAAGAGAAAAAATAACCTAACTTATTCGAAGCGGGGTGCTAAAAATTTCGAGCTCGCTTCGCTCGCTCTTGCATCATCATAATAATATTCTCCATAGCGGCCCTTATATGCTAAATTGGCCCGAGCATCTCTTTTTATTAATTTAATTTATTTATTAATATACCCAACTTCGACACAATTATTGATATTTCAATAAAATGTTAATGATGTCGCTGTTTTTTGGCCATGATTGCAAAGTGGTGGGAAAAGAGAAACAGGGCTTTGATAATATCTAAACTCTTCACCAATTTGAATTCTGACTTAGAATGTCTAAAATCGTAAAATATTTTATTTTTAATGATTATCCGCAAAAGGAACAAAAAATGCTGTGTTAAAAATAACAATAAATAATACTATTTCTTACAAAACTGTACTCTTAAATTTACCCTCTCTGTAATCAGAAATACTTACTTTTTTTTTAAAGCTTGCTTAACCCAAGAAATGAATTCCTGGCTACGGCCCTGTCACTGACCGCAACCATAAACATCGCCATAAGCATTTTTATTATTTTATTATTTTTGTCTATCAAGCCATTCAAGTAATCAAGAAATCGTATCCAAGGATAATGACTGCTCTACGATCTATAAATTATGAATCAACCTATTCAAAAATATTGAAATCCAATAATAACCACTTATTGGATTTCCAAATTAACGTAAAATTGACGTAAGACCGACATCAAACAGAATTTCTACCATTAACGCTGCAGCTTACCTATAAAATAATTACGTTCCCATATTTTCGTTAAAGAGAATATTTAAGGAGCCCGTTCCATTTTACGCTGTGTGCATTTCATGTAGTTCAGTATATTCTTGTTTAAGAAAATCTGCAGTGTCTCTATTACAAAATATCATGCTTGGAGTTGTGTAGCGCGGCTATCTAGGAAAAATGTTGTTGAATAAATAGGGACACTATTAGATGCAAACGGGAAAAATTATCGGGATACATACTAGAAATATTGTACTTAAATAGTTAAGGGGAATATTGATATGAGGGTTATATTATGTTGCTCTTGTGATTGTGTTTAAAATGCAATTAAGGTTTTGTATTTCCTGACCAAGATTTTCAAGAGTTTGTTTCGGCCTTTCTTCTCAGAATAGTCAGATAGGAAACGCCGACCTAATCTAGCTTATTTATTTTTTTTACATGTCGTGTAAAAGCGACTCCGATATCCTATTTACAGAATAAACAATTTCATTTCATTTAATTTCAATGCTGCTACTAACAAAAGTCTGTCAAAATCACAATGCACTTTATTGTCGTTATAATAAAGTCACTGTTGGATTGCTGCTACTGATAAATCTGCAAAAACCACAGTGAATTTTTTTGTCATTACAGTATGGTTACTCAATGCGGCATTATTTTTGTATGAACATTGAGTGTAGCGATTATTTAAATGATCACAATCTGGCATTTCACCTGCAAAAGGATTTTATTATAGTACTCCCATTCGTTAGTTTTATTAGATATAGAAAATAGGTTAACCGTGAAATAAATCAATATGTATGTAAATTATTAAATAATTTGACCGCATGCTGCCCGCTAAAATCTAGTTCATTTTATATAATTATCGTTTTAGCTCTCGATACCTAAATACTCATTTGATTTGTGATTGATTTTGAGGGTAATTAGTTGCAATTATATATCTTTTGTTCGGACGAGAGGTACGTATGGTCAGCAGTGGGGTGACATAATAATATGTTGTAAGTATAAGCAGTGTTGTGCAAGATTACCTAAAATTACCAAATTTTTCAAGCTCCTGGAAAAAATAAGCATGTTTGTTCGAAGTTCGAGTTCGAATACTAGTCACCAATGGGTAACTGAAGAGGCAAAATGATACCTACACCTTCTTAAACGTCAGGATACATTCCTAAAGAATATCCTGAAGGGAGAAATTTCATCAATCAGGAAAGAAACGAATGTGTGTTGGTTGAGAAAAAATTAAGGAGAAAGAGAAGGTCGTGATAGCAAGGTCAGAGGGGCATTCATAGAGAAAGCTAAAAAGTCGTAGACCGAAAACAATGGTAACTCTTAGGTGGTATATTATATCCCGCTTCGTTTTTTCATCAATGTCTATGATTTATTAACAAAACAAGTACACCATCAAAATATTTAACACCTCTGAACCAGAAAACTTTAAGTACCTAAACAAAGTTGTATTACAATGCAACTGCGTCCTGTTTCAGCATATCCGCCAAAAAGGGGTTTTGTATTCATGGAGTAAAATAAACGCTGGTAACGTATAGCGAGCCGAGACAGGTGGCAAGTGATGTATGACTATTACATGTTCTTTGTTCTACATTCGCGAATTTGTAAATTCAATTTTTGCATAACAAATCCTTGAGCTCCAGAGGCGCTTGTCATGGAGAATATTACTACTTACATGTTTGTTGGCGAGTGCTGAGTTATTGAGCCTTTGAAAAGATGGCGGCTGACCGCCACCGAAAATCATTTGCAACATCAGGGTCTGCTATTGTTGCTAACTTTAGAGGATCATACTGCATTTGATTGATAAATACAGAAAATTACATCAACGTCTTGTATTTCTCCTATATTAAATGTAATTTGAATACAGGATATTTTTTCAGAAGAATTACGTTATCTATCCAAAGAGTATAGTAAGTAATAGGTAGTATCTATCTAATAGGAGACCATAATCCCGTAAAATCAAACATAGAACGCATAAATATGTCAATTAAAAAACTTCAAAATTCCAACTATCGAGTCCCATAATCGAACGCGACCCAAAACTTCTGGCGTACCAATTTGTATGAACAACTGAACACGCTCACCTACATGATACGATTATAACATGCTATGTGTGTATAGCAAACATTTTCGGTGGCAACGGTCCAGTGTAATCGACACTGTAGCAGCTGGCGTGTCGTGTGATAACCCCGGATATTGTGCCAGTTAGACGATGGACTTCGAGCCCCTCCGATACATGACGTGCAAGTCAGATGGCTCCCATTTTATTTTAAACCTACTCGACAATAGGCACACGTGAGGACCTAATGGCTGCGTCAGCGAACGGTATTCGTGTAGCTGATATTTGGGCCAAACAAATAAAAAAAGCATTAGATATTTTTGCCATCAACATGCTAAGAAGAATAGATAATCTTTGCAGAGTTAACGTAAATCAAACTTTCCTGAAGCACGAAATATATTTCTTTTTTTTTGTTAACCTCGACACCTTAACAAAACCCCCGAATTCACAACATCTGTTGCAGTACATATAACGTGCTAATAGAGTACATTCCTTGAGTTTAAGAAACTTTTTAATACGCTATATATTTTTCAAGTTACAAGGGGGCCGTGCTGAAAACGTTTAGCTGGCATCTGGCACCCCCTTTTTTGCATATTTCTTCAAAAGTACAGAGCTACATTGAAAAAGAAACCGGTACATATACTCCTACAGGCGAGTACATTGCATTGGTGCACACCTAAAACGCAAAATTTGGGGGGCCGTGCGGGGCATACGTACATCACACTGCTGGAACGCAGGCGTCCTCTGTGTGAAACAGATTAGACCGTAATCCACCACGCGTCCCTGGGTCGGTATATGTCAAGTCTTCAAATTTCTAAATTCCTAAAGTGCAATATACCCATGGAAAGAGCTTTTCAAGGGGAAACTTTCTTAAAACTTGCCAACTGTTGGTCAGTTCGGAATTAATGACAAATGTGTTTTTTTTTTGTTTTTCTGCAACTACTTGTATAATATAGGTATTTATGTGGGAACTCGTGGCTAAGTAATAACAGCCGCACGGGTCGATCCATCAAGTTAAGCTACGCTTGGCGGGGTTGGTTCGTGGATGGGTGACCATCTTTACATACCTAGACCTCTTCTGTGCCTGAATACCCGTTAGTCCCGGCTGTCATTCGTGGATCTTTGACAGTCGTTACGAGTCGTCAGAAGCCCGAATGTGACAACCAGTCTTACTAAGGGGTATCGTATTACCATGTACATTTGCCCAGCACGGCCCCCCAACATTTGCGTTTTAGGTGTGCACCAATGCAATGTACTCGCCTCTAGGAGTATATGTACCGCTTTCTTTTTCAATGTAGGTACCTCTGTTCTTTTGAAGAAATATGCAAAAAAAGGGGGCCGTGCCAGCCAAACGTTTTCTGCACGGCCCCCGTGTAACTTGAGAAATATATAGCGTATTAAAAAAAATCTTAAACTCAAGGATTGTACCTACTCTATTAGCTCGTTATATGTACCGAAACAGATGTTGTGAATTCGTAATAACAAATAATATATACATGTGGATAGGGGGCCGTGCTGGAAAAAACATTATAAAAAAAAAAAAAAAACAAAACAACCTTAGCCAAAAACGATAAAAAAATAATTGATGTTTTGCAAGTAGTTTCTCATACAACTTGCTACATTTGAAAAATAAACCAATTTTATTTCATTCAGCACGGCCCTCTATAGTTGCCTATATCTTTTTAAATATGACATGTTTGTTTACAAAATTCGACTTCCTGAATGTACATTAGGAGTACATTCGTTGCAAATAATTTGCGATTCTGCTGTATTAGTACTTTATAAGATAAATTGCATCAAAAATATCATATATTACAACTGATGGGGTGACCATGATTCCATAAATTAGGTGGTACCTACTCGTACGTATATTCGATACCTGACTACATTGAAATAAACATTCTTTTTTACAATTTGTTTTGTTTTTCTTCGAAATGAATATTAGAGATGACCTCTTATAAAGAAATTATATCAATTAAAATTTGTTGTGTGCGGTCGCTATTAGTTCACTGACGCTACCGTCATTTTTGAAGTGGCGCTGGTGTCGCGGTTGCTTCATGTTATGCTCAAGTGTTTATTGATGAGTCACATCTTCTCCCTAGAGTAAGATTTTTATGCGCCTAATATACCTACAGCAGTAAATGTAAACACTGCTCCAATAATTTCAGTATTCACGTGTTTTCTACGTGTGGTTGTGGATTGAATTCTATTTCAAGCACGGAAATGGATTGTTAAAATAAACAGGTAACTTTTAACTTACTCTGTAACTCTTACCTTGAAAAACGTGACAAGTGCCGTGACAAACAAAAGATCTCGTCGTTCTGTCTCATTTTTTTACACAACATCGGCATTTATGTTGCTCTTTTTCTTGTGTAAATGCGACAAAAGATATCAATTTGTCTATATCATTCTCTGTCTACGTTTCAGCATAAACAGCCAAAACTGTTACCGACACCATAGAAAATACAAAAAAAACTAAAATCGGCGGATATTCTCGACTTTTCCTTTTTTTCTTCATTTAATGTTTACACAGTCTACAAAATTCCATGGAGAACTAGCCGATATTTTTATATCTGTGGTCAACGTGTCTATTAGTATTCTTGGTTATGAACACAACTTGTTCAAACAATAATAGACTGTATCATAATGAAAAAAGACTTTGAAGTGGCACAGGCGCAGCGGCGGGAAGAGCTGAAAAAAAATGCTATACTACGTGTAAACCTAAGTTTCCGATAAACGCTGTGAAGTTGTGCCTCAAAACATTATAAAAGTGTAGCCAAAGTGTTTCGAATTCCGTGTTAATGTTATCTAGTGTTATTAACGTCTAAAAACCACAAAAATCTAAATCAAAAGTTTCAAGTTTCGCCCAGTGAAAAAAATCTACCCACATATTTTCTCATTAATAAAACTTTTTACTATCTCTCAGAAATGTCACTGTCAAAGTGTCAATGTCAACTTCAAAGCAGTGTTGCCACTTAAAAAGTTAAATTACCCCAAACCATCGATAGCCAAATAGAAAATTCTAAAAAGAATAATGCAAATGCGACCAAAATATTAAGTCAGCAAATATTCCACAAAAGCCTATTTATTAGTCGACCAAGATCAAACTCTTGTAGTGGTACAATACCTACTAGTAACGCAAGTGCGACGATAGATCTAGTAGACCCCGAAAATGCTCCTGAAGAAAACTGGGTGGAAGTACCCGGACGTAAAAGACCTCGTAGCCCAGACGGTCCACCAACTAGCCAAAAACAAACCAAATTAAATACATACTGGCTAAGTGCTCCCGTAACTACTTTCAACCGTTTCTCTAGCCTTGATGTTACAAATGATCCCCCTGAAACGGCTGAAAAGCCCACCAAACCACCGCCATTGTTCATAGACAAGGTTAGCAACATTCAGCCACTCTATGATATGCTGAATGACACAGCCACTGATCAATACGAAATCAAGATCCTCCGTGGAGAACAAGTGAAAATCCAGCCAAAAACAACAGAAGCATATACTAAAATCTACAAGGAACTACAAAAACGTGAAACTGAATTCTATACCTACAAACACAAAGAAGAAAGGAGCTTTCGAGTTGTCCTTAAAAATATCCACCCGTCTACTAACACCAATGAAATAAAAGTGGCTATTGAAGAATTAGACCACAAGGTTACAAATATCTGGAACATAAAGGATAGAAAAACCAAAATACCTCTCCCACTGCACTATATAGACCTCAAGCCAAACCAAAATAATAAAAACATTTACAACGTTAAGCGCCTTCTCCACTGCTGCGTTGTATTTGAACCACCTAGACCAAAAAGAGAGATCCCGCAATGCTCTAACTGCCAGAGATATGGACACACGCGTAGGTTCTGTCACCGCCAACCCAGATGTGTTAAGTGCGCCGGAGCACACGCTACCCTAGACTGCTCGAGAAAAGAGCGATCAGATAATGTACGGTGCATCCTTTGTGACGGGAACCACCCCGCAAATTACAAGGGATGTTCGGTATATAAGGAATTGCAAAAAGTTAAGTATCCCCCGCTGAGACCAAAAATCCAACACAGCAATGACACACAAGAAAAAACTGGTGGATCAATTAAATATAGCCGATATGAAAGTGCTGGCAATAAATCATATGCAGAAATATCATCTGATAG
Source organism: Lithophane ornitopus (assembly GCA_948473465.1). NCBI lineage: Eukaryota > Metazoa > Arthropoda > Insecta > Lepidoptera > Noctuidae > Lithophane > Lithophane ornitopus. Next base: position 6,440,597 of record OX419623.1, read on the forward strand.
ACCAACTAAAGAAACCCAGCTAACAACACACCTGCCTCAACCTAAACCAAACCCGTCACCTGACATTAAGGAATTTATGCAGTCACTCATGAACCAGATGATGCTAATGACTAAGATGCTGGGAGATCTCATGTCCATGCTTCCAAATTTAATGCATTAACACTATGCATCTGGAACGCAAATGGCCTGTCACACCACTCAGAGGAGTTAAAACTTTTTTTATACCAACACAATATTGACATAATGTTAATATCTGAAACACATTTCACTGCAAGAAGCCATATGGAATTCCCTGGATATAAGCTTTATCATACAACTCACCCTGATGAGAAAGCATATGGTGGATCAGCTATAATCATAAGAAGTAAATTAAAACATTACGAATCAGTATCGTACTGCAAAGCACCAATCCAAGCAACAACTGTCATAGTTGAAGATTGGGTAAGCCCCGTTACTGTGTCAGCTCTCTACTGCCCACCGAAACATATTATCAAACAGGAAGAGTTTAGCGAATTTTTCAATTCCCTCGGCGATCGCTTCATAGCTGGAGGGGACTTCAATGCGAAGCATAGCTATTGGGGATCAAGATTAACGCTCCCAAGGGGCCGTGAGCTACTTAAGACTGTTGAAAAACTAAAAATGGAAATCATATCAACAGGGGAGCCTACATATTGGCCCACTGACAGGAAAAAAGTACCTGATCTAATAGACTTCTGTGCTGTTAAAGGTATCTCGAAAAATTACTTTCAGTGCCAGAGTAGCTATGAGCTATCTTCGGACCATTCACCAGTCTTAGTTACCTTATTAAGTCATTTCAAAGAAACTCCAGAAACCTGCGTCCTTCACACCAAAAAGACAGATTGGGAAGTATTCAGTTCAATGTTCGATCAGGCTCTGACGCCTACAGTCAGTTTAAAAACAGAAGATGATATAGTAGCAGCAATAGAATATTTTAATAATTCGGTCCAAACTGCTGCCTGGCAATCTACTCCTAACAACAAATTCTCTACGAACAAGAAATCTATATCTCATATTATATTGAACAAAATATCTGAAAAACGAAAACTTAGAAAACAATGGCAACAATTTAGATCCCCTGATGATAAAAGAAAATTAAACTATGCTGTTAGGAAACTCAAAAAGCTTCTAGACAAGGACAGAAATAATAGTATCCAGACGTCACTGAGCAACCTTGATGCTACAGCTGCTACCGACTACTCACTGTGGAAAGCTACCAAAAAACTTAAGCGGCCTAAAACGGTGTCTCCCCCACTACGAAAAGCCAACGGGTGCTGGGCTCGAAGTGACGACGAAAAATGTTCTACATTCGCAGAACACTTAAAAGCAGTATTCCAGCCTCACTCCTACGAGGGGCCCCCAAAGCACAAAGAAGAAGTTCTACGAGAAGTTCTGCTTGATTGTGATTCCTCTTCAAGCCCCGCCACAACGTTTACGAAGCAAGAACTAATAAGAGTTATAAATAACGTAAAACCTAAAAAAGCTCCTGGATATGACTTGATAACTGGCATGATTCTGCAACAACTTCCAGATTCTGGCCTAACCTTCCTGCTCTCTATTTTTAATGCCATGTCAAGACTTTGCTTTTTTCCTCCCCAATGGAAAACAGCTAAAATCATAATGGTTCCTAAACCAGGAAAACCTCTTGATGACCCGAAGTCATACAGGCCTATAAGTCTACTTCCAATAGCTTCAAAGGTCTATGAGTCGCTCTTGCTATTACGTTTACTGCCTATAATTAAAGAAAAACATTTAATACCCGACCATCAATTTGGGTTCCGACACAAACATGGCACTATAGATCAAGTCCACCGGCTCGTTAGTAAAATTCACAACACATTTGAAGACAGGGAATATTGTGCTGCTGCATTCCTTGATATCTCTCAAGCGTTTGATAGAGTGTGGCATGAAGGTCTCCTCTACAAAATAAAAAACAGCTTCCCAAACAACATCTTCCGAAGTTTGATGTCGTACTTGAGGGACAGGTATTTCTTTGTACAGTGTGGTGAAGCTTTATCAAAACTTTGCCCTATTTCTGCTGGGGTTCCGCAGGGCAGTGTGCTTGGACCGATTTTATATTTGATTCATACTGCTGACCTCCCAATATCAAATTTAGCGACTACAGGAACCTTTGCGGATGACACAGCCATGCTGGTGTCCCATACTGATCATAGAGTGGCATCAGCTATGCTGCAGACATGTTTGGATGACATAGCCCTCTGGCTCAAAAAGTGGAGGATAAAGGCCAACGAGACCAAGTCGGTTAATGTCACATTCACTAGGAGGAAGGATACCTGCCCACCAGTGCAGTTAAATGGAGTGCAAGTGCCTCAAGCTGAACATGTCAAATACTTGGGTTTATACCTCGACAGACGTCTTACTTGGAAAAAACACATTTTTACAAAACGGAAGCAACTTGGACTGACACTAAGAAAGTACTACTGGATAATCGGTCGTCAGTCACAATTACACCTAGAAAATAAAACCCTACTATACAAAGCTATAATCAAGCCTATATGGACCTATGTCATCCAGCTATGGGGAACAGCAGCACACTCTAACATAGAGATCATACAGCGATTTCAGAACAAGCTTCTAAGAACAATCACAAACGCCCCATGGTTTGTACCAAACGAAGCTCTACACCATGATCTGAAAATACCAACGGTCAAAGAGGAAATCAAAAGCTATATCAAGTCGTATAAACAAAGAATAACTCGCCACCCAAATTGCCTGGCAAACCAACTAATGGATAAAAAAGGAATACGCAGGCTAAAACACAGAATTCCACAGGATTTGATTGGACAACCTAGCTTGGTGCTACATAAATCCTAGGATGTGTCCAAAGTGCATAATAAGTAATAGGGGGATGGGTGTGTCATAGGGCGCATGCCAAGCACGACATTTATTTATTCACACAAATTACTGAATGTCCTTTATATAGCGACAGATTGTAAGGAAATAGACAAAAAATAAAAAAAACGTGTAACCTAATTAATGCAATCTCCTTTAGGATACAATAGACGTAGATATATTTAGTAACCTATTCCGCTAGACTATTCTTCAAGAGTCCTAAAAAACCCTGTAAGAAATCGACACGTGTTTCACCTCTCAACGAGGCATCCTCAGGAAGTCGAATTTTGTACACAAACATTTCATATTTAAAAAGATATAGGCAACTATAGAGGGACGTGCTGAATGAAATAAAATTGGTTTATTTTTCAAATGTAGCAAGTTGTATGAGAAACTACTTGCAAAACATCAATTATTTTTTTATCGTTTTTGGCTAAGGTTGTTTTGTTTTTTTTTTATATTTTCTTATAATGTTTTTTCCAGCACGGCCCCCTATCCACATCTATATATTATTCGTTATTACGAATTCACAACATCTTTTGCGGTACATATAACGTGCTAATAGAGTACATTCCTTGAGTTTGATTTTTTTTAATACGCTATATATTTTTCAAGTTACACGGGGGCCGTGCAGAAAACGTTTGGCTGGCACGGCCCCCTTTTTTTGCATATTTCTTCAAAAGAACAGAGGTACCTACCTACATTGAAAAAGAAAGCGGTACATATACTCCTAGAGGCGAGTACATTGCATTGGTGCACACCTAAAACGCAAAATTTGGGGGGCCGTGCTGGGCAAACGTACATGTATTACCCAGTTACTGGGTTGTGGAGTGCAGATGGGCAGTCGCTCCATGTAAAATACGGTATTCAGCTGCAATCGGTTAGACTGGAAGCAGCATTAAAGCAGATTGATTGATTGATTTATGAAAGATTGATAAAATCTGCAGTTTTTAAAGACTTTGAATATTAGTGATGTAGACTTGGTAAAAAAAACATTTAGTCCATCAGTCGGATAATAAAAAAATATACCTACGGATGGATGATGCCATATTTTAACTCAATGTATTGCCGTAACTAGATGATTACGTAAAAAAAAAACACGGGTCCAATATGAAAAAAAAGGATCTGATGGACAAAAAATCGTGATAAAACCTGCATGGAAAGATTCCTCGAATCGATGTTTGCACCTCATTTTATTTTAAAATTAAACACTTAAAAATGGTTGAATCATGAGTTTATTTTTTATAATAAACACAAAATAATTTACCACCTATGTTACGTACCGTACATACAGTCGGTATTAAATTGTGATACAGTTTTAGTACATTTTATATTCTATACATAATAAATACCAAAGTCGATTTTCGTGTCTGGTTGTGTGACCACGATTAGGAGAATTTTCGTGGGTTTTGTCATAATTTTTATAAGTTTTGTGTTTAAAATTATGAAACAATAAATTTTATTGTTTCATAATTTTATTAATACAGATAGACAAAAGTATAAAAATTACATCATTTTTCCCTTAACCTCACCGATAGGCCGTAGCGCGTATGGTCACCGCCACCGGTGAGGTTTACCTGATACAACGGAAGAATAGACAAAATCCGTCTTCCGTCGACTAAACCCGCTTCTACGGTGGTCATACTACACGTGCTGGTGTGCCCTTACATATTACAATTTCTAGTGTCCCATAGTGTTTTAAAACACTTAGTTTGGCCTTGGACACTAAAACTGCACTTGTACGCATGAACGACCTACGTTCCATTACTTTGCAATTTTATTTCTGCGGGAGTGCAGACAATAAATCGTCTTGCATCCGTGGATCTATGTTATAAACATGAAAAATAAAATGCCCGTTAATTACATTCATTATTGATAAACGTAGCGGAGAATCGAGTTTAGGTGCAACCAGACTGCCATCGATCAATACTAGCGATTTCCACACCATAGACAGACGTCGAATGACAAAAGTCACCCAGCGACCGTAATGCAGCTGCCATGAACCACACAGGATCGACCGCAGTCTGGTTGCACCTTTAAGGCGCGGGACATACACAAGAGGCGTGGGGCGGCGGTATTTCATATTGTGCCTGCGCCACGCCCGCGCCGCGCCGCCTGTGTATGTTCCGCGCCTCGTCGCTCCTATACATTTTGTATGAAATATGTATTTAAAAAGACCGACGCAACGCCCGCGCCACACTGTCGTCGCCACGCCCGCGGCACTCGCCTGTATGTCGCTGTGTATGTCCCACGCCTAAAATTTCGTGCGAATGTAAAGGAATGTCTATATCCAAGCCGGCAGTTGTCTGCTGCAGGCGGATAATGATAAAAAATAGAAACGTTTCCCCTCCGAAGTGAAGATAACGAATATTTAGGTTTTAGCCGTAGCTCGACCCACTGTGAGATTTGAACTTTATGAGAAGAAGTTAGTAAATTATGTCGACTCGCGGTAAACTTTGTTTGCGCGATGCAGGATGTGTGTGACGTCAAATCTTTGATGCGTAGTGTGCATGTGGCGATGTAGACGCTGTGGGCTGTCTTGTATCTTGCGATACTTCACAGTGCCAGTTGAGGTTCCAGTGAGTCGAAACCGTGTGCCGCATAGTTCGCGGTGCGTTGGAACTGACTGCGGTGATTCTCAAAAAAAAACAGCTGTTCCATACATTTTGTAGATTTAAGTGAACACAAATGTATGAAACAGCTGATTTTTTTTCGCGATTTCAATGTTGGTCCCATAGAAAAAGTTGTTTAAAATGATGAGTACAATGACCCCTTTTCGGGTTTAGCATTTAAAAAAAAACTAATGTTGTAATTCCCGGCTTCCTCACGATGATTTCCTTCACGGATTTCAGTAATGTTCAAGATACACTCAGATATGAAAAAGTCACATTGGTAGTTGACCGTATTTGAACCCTATAAACAAACTCGTGCATAAGAGGCGACGGGTCGTCATACCATAAGATGGCGCCTAAAACTCCGAAACCTGTTCGTATTTACTTCTAAGCTTGTCCATAACTTAAACATGATTGAACAAAAATGAAAAAGATACGAACCTCATTCACTTTTTCCGTGACATCAATTAAGTAGTTCGTAAACATAAATTGGAAATGGTTTCTTCGCATTTTATTTATTATTGATTTTTTTTACTGAAATTGTAATTAAGGCCCTTTACTCACTGGTTGGTACGGTATCGTTTCGATATAATACCGAAACAATACCGCACTGCTTTCGTTCCCTCATTGTTCGGTAGGCAGGCGTGCGGTATACTCTGTACCGAAACAATCCTATAATTTACTAGCTTTTTGTAGCGGCTTCGTCCGCTTGCAAGTCGGATATTATCCCACGGGTACGTACGTTCCCGTGCGAGAGTATAAAAAGTTTCAAAAAATTACTTTAGACTAAGAGGTGCTTTAGACCATCGAACTGAATAACTTTCACTATAGGAACAATTTTAAAAATCGCGAAAAAAAAACCGCTATTCAGTCAAAATGTAGAAAACAGCTGCTTTTTTTTCGCGATTACAGTGTTGTTGCCATAGTTAAAGTTGTTCTTAATGATGAGTACAATGACCAAGAGATTTCAATAAATTTGTATGAATAGATACACCTTATAATTATTATACTTAGGATAGGATATAACGATCCCGCCCCGTTCCCGCGTATACCGAGCAATCAGGAAACGCTCATTGAATATAGCCGGTCGGTAAGCTATCGGTACCGAGCATATCGATCTCGTACCGACCAGTGAGGAACGGGCCTAACTGTTAATTTGCCTAATGATTTGACTAAATACGTAAATATACTTACAAATTCGCCATCATTTCTTTTATCGATTTCAATTTTATTTTGTGGTCAGGGTACTCATATAAATCTGGTAAGTTGCAATCATAATCAGTATTGTAAATATAAGACCTTACCAACTTCTCTATGTCTTTTGGTCTGGGATAAAGACTTGCAACCTCTGTAAAAGAATAAAACGCAAGTATTTTCTGATGATATTTTCAATTCCGTAGCTGGAAGTAGACCCACAGAAACTAAGTAAGGCAATGTTATTTGCTGAACTGGAACTATTTTTTGCTGAACTGGGCCTTTTTGGCGCTGCCGTGAGGCACACTCCCCTGATAATGTCCTACTTTACCTTCTTATTTGTTTCTTTATTTTTTATCTGCTGTATATTGTGTGCCTTTTAGTCTGTTTTTTTTTTTTTTTTTTTTTTTTTTTTTTTTAAAAACGTTGCCCCACACTAGGAATTTCTTCCTGTATCGTGGGTGCGTTTACAAACATAGAAACTCACATACACTAACACCCAGACCCGGAACAACTACTTGCAGATCATACAAATATTTGTTCCGTGCGGGAATCGAACCCACGGCACGTTGCGCAGCAGTCCATCGCTCAGCCACTGCGCCAACCGTGTCGTCGTGTTGTCTGTGCTGAATAAATGTATTTTCTTTCTTTCTTTCTTTATTAATAATTATAAGTAAAAACCGGCCGAGTGCGTGTCGGACCACGCACAATGAAGGATTACGCAATTGGGATGTATTTGTCCCAAGAAGTTGGTCGATTATTACTCGAACGATGTGTGTGGCCTAGGCGTTTCTCGCTTATTAAGAGCCTATACTACCTTTAATGAAATTCACTTTTTATCTCGCTCGCACCATACTACTCGTGGATTGAGTGAGAGCGAGACGGAGTGGGGTGCTGGCGGCTCCAAGACTCGAATAGTTTGGGTAATTGATTTTTACGGTGAAAATAATGGTAATTTAAAAAACATAAGACCTGCTTTATAGTTAGTTCAGTTATTATGCAAAGTTTCATGAACTAATTTGAAATATTTTTAATACCACCGGTTTATAGTTCGGATTGGAGGTAACTTTGGAAAAAAAATCTATCGAGAAAATTTTATGTAATCGTGTTTTCGTCAAACATAGTACCTAGCATCAATCCTTAACTTTAACATATTATATTTATTTAAAAACTAGGTGCGCCCCGCGGTTTCGCCCGCGTAAGTCTCGATCCCGTGGGATTATCAGGATAAAAAGTATCATATCTGTTAATCCAGGTTATAAACTATATGTTTGGCAAATTTCATCCAAATCCATTCAGGCGTTTTTGCGTGATTGAGTAACAAACACACAAACTTTCACATTTATAATATTAGTAGGATTAATGCAGTATTTTCGATATAACGGAAGATCATAAAGCAATTTGAGGTTGTATAGGCTCCGACGCGACGTTCATAGATCATGTTATAAGTTTGACAGCTATGTCGTTCCGTGTATAGCTTGCACTCTGAAACGACGCGCTCCACTACCGCATTTTACGCACATGGTAATGACCCAATGGGGCGCGTCCATTCAGAGTGGACAACCTAATCGTAGCTCCCAAACGGGTGGTCCAATTTAAATAGATGGATATTAAGAGTTACCATCGCCCTGATTCAACAATCTTCTGTGGCACAGCCTGTATCAAAAGGAAATAGGGTCGGTTCCCTCTCCATACAAACGCTCTCGCCTATTTTCTCTCTGGTTTATGTCCTTAGAGCAATGATTTTTTTACAGTAAAATAAATAACAACTAGTTCTCATTTCTAACTAGTTTCATTATCTTTAGAAGCACTGGAACCCTCAGAAAATGCTCAAAATTGCCTGTTTAAACCGCTGTCATAAGAGACCTATTGTACAAATTTGACACCTACCTATTAATGAAAATCATAGGGGCACAGTAAATATCCTTCTTTTTCAATTTATAAAATATCTTTCAAATTGGTCCAATATTGGAGGAGGAAATAGACGAGAGCCGAACCTCGAAGTATGACTTTTAGTATGGAGAAAAGACCGACCCTAATTCCTCTTAATGCAAGGTAACAGTGAACTTAGTTTTTACGTACTTTGTTTGTAGGCGTCTTCAATCACTTTGACAGCTATTTTTATAGATAAAGATGGGATGGTGTTGAGAGATGGATAGATTCGGCCAAGCGCTAAATCTTCTTCACTAACGTTGTCCGCACAAGTCTGAAAAAGAATACTACGATCAGGAGCCACATACTCATTACCCAATTTCCTATGATCCCTTTCCTTGTCCTGCAACAAACTAATTCTTGAATATTGTTTTGTAAGAAAAGTTTTCATAAAATTATAATGTTGTATCATTTGAAAAAGCTTTCTTTGAAATATTGGATTCACTCAGTCTTCTTTGCTGTTTCTAATACGTTTGCGACAGCATAAAATCGAAGTTACAATGTGTGGTAACTTGCGAGAAGACTGAGTGAATCTATACTTCCATACTAATATATATGACGGCGTCAGCGATGGCTGAGCGATAGGACCGTCATCATCTAGATTTGATGGTACGGACTCCATAGTGCAGGTTTGTAATAACACACGATGATACAGCAAATCAGTTAGTATTTCACTTTCAGAACAATCATCACAGTAGGTACATTACTAATAATGTTGAAATCTTTCCTTCTCGCTATAATCCATCCAAAGGTTGTCTGTAAAAGATCGCTTTTAGCGATAAGACCGCCCATTGTGTCACCCTATGTTAAATTTCTACATTTATATCTGTATTTTTTATGGTGTACATAACAAAGAGTATTCTTTTCTATTCACGCACTACTTTCCACGTTCGGGCAAATCGATAGTTTCGAAGAAGTGGAGGCCTGCATCCGTTCGTGTCCCTCACAACACTGACTCGTGGCTCCGCCACTTCCCTTACCACGACTCTGTCCACGTGACGCCCCACTCGCGTACTACAATAATCAATTGAGAGACTATTATCGCTCAACTTTCATAATCTACGACATATATACTTCAAACTTATTACTTATAAATACTTATATAATATACCTATAATATATATATTTATATTAATATATAATATAATCTATACTAATATTATAAAGCTGAAGAGTTTGTTTGTTTGTTTGTTTGAACGCGCTAATCTCAGGAACTACTGGTTGGAATTGAAAAATTATTTTTTTGTTGGATAGTCCATTTATCGAGGAACGCTATAAGTTACATAAAATCACGCTGAGACCAATAGGAGCCGAGCATAAATGAAAAATGTTGCAAAAACGGGAAAAATTATTCCTTTTTGAGAGCTTCCGTTGCGTGCGCTGCGTAAACGGTTTAAGTTACACAAAAGTTAATGCATTATTTGCGAAGGAGTTTTATCGACATAATATTAATTCTTATTCAAATAAATAGTTTTAACATCAAGAGTATTTATGTAGCACTAAAATACTTTTTAATTCATTCGAATCGGACATTTAATTTCGAAGATATCACGATATAACAATGCAATACGCGAACCGTTCGACGCCGCAGCCGCGCCTCCGCGACGTTCCCTACTTTAGAGAGGAGAGGATGAGCACACGGGTAGACATGACCTGGAATAGGACATATTTCCACGGGATCGACATCTACGCGGGTGAAACCGCGGGGCACAGCTAGTATATTATATAATAATAGTATAAATTCGAAAGGAGATAGATCATCCTGGGAAAGGACAGAGGCTACTTTTTGTTTAAAAAATAATCCTTCAAGGGGTGATATAGGGGATGAAAGTTTGTATACAAAACCCAGCATTTATAAAGTTAGGCTCATGAAAATTCAAATTTATGGTTTTGGTAAGAAATAAAGAATTATGTCTTGCAGCGTTTTAGTAAAATTATCCCCCAAGGGGGTTTAATAGGGGATGATTTTAAAATTAACAATTATTATTAATCCTTATTAAAAATTATTAGTCCTTCTACTTATAAGGGATGAGATATAGTCATTAGTCAGTTCCCGTGAGACGTTATCCGACATCCACGCGGGTGAAGCCTAGTAGATTAATGATTTATAATATTGCGTTACCTACATTATCTGGTTAAATTAATAAATACAGTATGTTATCAGTAGTATAGCGTCTACACAAGCAAAAAAAACATAACCATAAAAAGTGTTTTTTTAAACTTAAAAAAAAATAAAAATAAAATACTCTCAAAAAATATTAAATTGATACGGAAAAGAAACACTCTGTATACGCACACTTGTCACACTTGTCTTTCTACGTTGAAATTCAAGTGTGCGTGTACAGTGTTTCTATTACGTCTCAATTTAACAGTTTTGTGCATATTTCACTATTTCACTACATATTTTTTTATATTTTTTTTTTAAATTGTACTATTTTTTTAGCATGTATTGATGATATACTATTGCGGGTTCTCGGGAATGCCCTTTGTTAGTTAACACATACTGTATAGTGGCGGCATAAATAGTTATGATGATAGTATTTTGCCGGACGAGCTACTACACAAATACACTTCTCATCAGAAAAATCGAAACACCTTGCAAGTTTATATTTTGTAAGGATTATCAGGAAAATATGTATATTTAGGAATATATATATACAGGGTTATTGGTAAAACACCAACAACCTCTTAAGGAGTCATTGTACTCATCATTATGAACAACTTTTAATGGGAACAAATATGAAATCGCGAAAAAAAACAGGTATTCCGTACATTTATGTTCGCATATCTCGTCAAAATGTACGGAACAGCTATTTTTTTTTCGCGATTTCATATTTGTTCCCATAGTAAAAGTTGTTCATAATGATGAGTACAATGACTCCTTAAGAGGTTATTGGTGTTTTACCAATAAATTTTTACCAATAAAAACGGAAGTGTTTCGATTTTTCTGATGAGAAGTATAGCTCAACTTACTACCTGTACTACCACTACCACTAAATACGTGAAAATACGAATAAGTGTGTTCCCCGGGGATAGGCGAGGGATTATATCGGGATCTGCAGTAGAGGAGCACATTAAAACTGAATATAGTAGCAAGTGAATTAATTACCATGGCTGCGGCTAGGAACATGGTATCGGGAACATGATGAGCGAAACAAATGAGCACTCCGAGCGCTACTCCCGGAAATACGTAGGAGTTGTTACCCTGGCCTGTGATATATTCCTTCCCCTTATATTTGACTGGGGGGAAAGGCGAACCAGATGCATATATGCATCGACCCTAAAACAATAATTATTATCTATTAAATAAATGCTTATCTTTACTTTGCCTTCATTATACTTGTACTCCATTTGAAATAAGATTAGACATTTAACCAAGCCTTTTTTACCGTCCGTTCAACCGATTTTGACTTCTATTGCGTTGGAGGCATGACAAATGGCAGCTGCAGTAGACAGTTGGTTTTGTGTAACTTTTTTTACTTTCAATGCTATCCTTATGCCTACGGTATAGAAGTCAAAATCGGTTGAACGGACTGTATAAAGGTTTGTTTAAATGTCTATGTCTTCAAACGAAGTATAGTAAGGGTTGCCCAACAGACAACTTCACATGCTTATTATAACCTTAACGAAGCCGAAAGTCCCTTGTTCTTCCCGTCGTTGTACTGCACCATCATAGCTCCTCACCATTCGACAAGTTGTTGAATCGAAAATGACATATTTTGCTAATATGCCTTGCCCCCGACAGCAAAAGCTGCCGGAAGAATAGATCAGCTATGGTGCATTGATTGAACATGTTCGATTCGGTACGGAAGCGTATCGATCGGTTGATTTAAACGTATAATGTTTTCATGTTTTGAATTTGCGAACAGCCTTTAGAGGACTCTTTTGATAACATTGATTGATCATATTCGATTCAGCACGGAAGCGTATCGATCGGTTGTTCAAATCTGGGAACCGGTATGGTCCAGTACAGTATTATGGAGATGTTGAAGGTCGTCCAACATTTTTGGACATTTTGTTTGTCGTCGGTCTACGATACAGTTTGCAGATTGAATATTGTATTTCATTCCACGGCGTCGAACTACCGGATTTGCCTTATCACGACGACCCGGAGCATACATACCTTACTATTTAGCCTCACCAATTCAATCAATCTGCCTAGCCTTTTCCCAACTATGTTGGGGTCGGCTTCCAATCTAACCGGATACTAGTATTTTACATGGAGCGACTGCCCATCAGACCTCCACAACCCAGCAACTGGGTAATACTTTCGGGCTTCTGACGACTCGTAACGACTGTCAAAGATTCACAAATGACAGCCGGGACCAACGGCTTAACGTGCTTTCCGAGGCACGGAGGAGTCTCGATATGTGAAAATGATCACCAATCCACGGACCAACCCCGGCAAGCGTAGCTTAACCTAATGGATCGACCCGAGCGGCTGTTATTATTTAGCCTCACCAATTGCAAGTTTTAAAAGGTTTTCACCTCAAAAACATTGCCTGTTTTTGATCGCGTTATATTTAGTGACTGGGCTACACCAGAAGCCCTAGACAAAGTGAAATTCTATCAGCGATAACGATGATGGAAAAGGCAAAAATGTATAGGATTCTTGAAATGTCGTGACAGTGGATGCCACATCGTTTCAATTTAACGCTGCGCGGCGGTCGAACTTGATATTACTGTTTATATTCATTAAGTACGTGCAATAATTTTGCTCCATTTTATCTGTTCGACGCCGAGCCGTAGACTTAAAAACAATATTCAATCGGTATTGTAAACCGTATCGTAGACCGACGTCAACAAGAATTGGGGAATTCTACTCCGAACTTTCGAACGTCGTTAACACAGCGAATACTTAAACACGCGTAATTAATAGTCGTTTCTCAACAATTATTTTTGTACAATTGATGTACAGAATGCATATATGACGGCTATGTGATGGAGGGTCTTTTTACGTCCAGTAAGTATAACGTAAAACCAGTTATTTATATTATTAAGTATTATAATACCTCAGTATTGTCATAAGCAGACTGAGGTGAGCATTCTGCTTTTATCGTCGGATTTGAAAGTGCAAATATTTGCGGTCGTTCACAATTTTTGGCCATTTGTTGCAAAATTTCAGGCGTAAAGGCACCGCCTACTGTCGACACACCTGAAAACATAATGTAGGTACTCGGTATATATGTATAGTTATTTTGAGATGAAGTCATAGAGGCTCAGATATACACTCAATCTTACCTACTTGCTAAATTCCAATTTGCATAAGCGAGCATGTAACGTTAAAGGCTCATGCAAGCTGGCGCGATATCGCGGGCGCGACAAGGGTCGCACCTCGCACTGACTGTCGTGCCCGCGATATCGCGCCAGTCTGTACGAGCCTTAAGACGGAAAAACGTTATACCGTGCAGTATCGTATCGGCCACGCACACGCGAAGGGGGCCATAATTAGAATTAATATTTACGCATATATTGATTTAATCGACCGCAAAAATATGTTTGGTTGTAACCGAAAATATCTCATTATCTCAAAAACGAATGGACGTAAATGAATAAGTCACTTAGAAATATAATAATCTTTCTTTTCTAATAAAATAATCTTTTTTAAATTATGGGATCCAACGATACCCCATACGCATAATATGTGCTTTGATTTTTCTTTCATCACTCGATTACAATGTAACCGAAAGATTGGCTCTCCATTTCCTCATACAATGAATGAATAAAATGGTACCCAATGGTAATGGGACACCAATGTTTAGCGTTGCAATTTATTTCCAATTTTTATAGATATAAGTATTGCAAATATTCGCCGAGTAAAATGGCTGTGTAGCATCCGGACCGAAAGGACATGACGAAATTATAAAATGGTTCCGTTTCTGTCATTTGGCACTTTAGAAACAACTGTATACACACTTTTTTTTAATGGAACAGTTGGCTAGGAAAACGACATTTATTTACTTACCAATAAGTGCGGTTGCCTTCATAGTCTTAATAAAACCTGCAAAATCCTTCGTTGGTTCCAAATCTGTCCCGAACTTAGTAGCGTGTGGTGGGATTCCACTCGAGCGTTTCTTCGACAACAAACCATCGATGTCAAATAGGAAGATTTTTTTTACAGCTTCTTCCATTTTAAGGCCTTCCTGGACCATCGCATCGCATAACAAATTTGCTATACCAACGCCTGCCTGCAGAGTGTAACATGTATGTACTAATCCATAAAGAACACTAGTTAACCGTTGATTTCATCCGCAAATGTACCATGTCGCAGCGTCAACACTGATTTACCATCTTTTTTAACGCGACTACGGCGAAGCAAAAAGGAGGGTTATGATTTTGAGTGGTATGTATGTATGTTCTTGTGTCATATCTTCTAAACTACTCATCACAATTTGACAAATGAAGTGTCGTTTGAAGCGTCATTAAATTATGGCGCCCTCTCGAGGAAATAAATTCATAACATTTTTTTTTATTAGGCTTTGGTACCTACTATACATAAATGACTTTAATAAAATATGTTAAAAAGAGATTAATTATTAGTAACTAGCTTCCGCCTGCGGCTTCGCCGGCGTGGTATGTCGATAAAAAGTATCCTATGTCCTTTCTCAGGTTCTAGACTATCTGTGTACCAAATTTCATTTAAATCGGTTCAGTAGTTTTGGCGTGAAAGCGCGATAGACAGACAGAGTAACTTTCGCATTTATAAGATTAGTAAGGATAGTAATGCATGTTATGATGCTAACTTCTAACCGCCTTATTCATAAACGCTGCATAAAGTTAAGTTATGAATTAGCAACTGTTTAACCATACATTTTCGACGTTTATACGTCTCTTTTACTTTAAGAAACGTTTATGAATAAGAGGGTAAATATTTAACCTAGATATAAGTTACCTTCATGTAATAATACTCGCTGCGCCCTAACAGGGTCATGTACTTGTAAGTTTTAGCCTAGCCCGTAACTGAGTGTACATTGTGCAAATAAATAAAAAACGACAGCGACATACGTCAGCTCGGACAACAAAGATATCGGGTGAAAATATCGAGACGATATGTAATGTAGGTAACAAGATGTAACCAACAGCTTATTGTCGTGCGGTATATATGCCACAGCAGCCCCGACTAATAGTCGCGTTGCGCCAGCAAAAGCCGCAATGAACAAGTGCACTGTGTCGTCCGCAGATATCGGCACGAAAATCAGTATGTCGGCGACGATACCGCGTTGACTACACCGACACAGTGTGAAAGCGTTTACCTAGTAGTAATTGTATGAAACTTTCAGTTAGTCTGACGATAGCTTATCATAATCGTTATCATCCAATGTGAAAATGGCCTTAAAATTTCTACCCAAACTAGTTGACCTGAATTCCTGCTATGTATTACCTAAATTTTATTTATTTATTTATTAAGTTCGGACAACAATATGGTCCAGTTTGTTAGTAAAAATACCTTATCACTAGTGTTAGTAGTACACAAAACTGAATGAAAACTTACAGAACCGGCTCCAAGAAATACGTATATATTTTCATTAACTTTTTTTTTGGTGAGTCTGCAAGCAGTTAACATACCAGCGACCGCGACACTCGCAGTCCCTTGAATATCATCATTGAACGTACAATACAGATTTTTGTATTTCTCAAGATAGCGGGTAGCGTTTGCCAATGCGAAATCTTCAAACTGTTAACAAGAAAGTACCTGTTATTGCTTGAAAATTAGCGATCATGTACTACGTTTTCTATGTACTCGTATAATAAAATAACCACCAACTTAGGCTGTACGGTTTTCTGATTCGAACGAAC
The DNA here is from genome assembly GCA_948473465.1 of Lithophane ornitopus. Taxonomy (NCBI): domain Eukaryota; kingdom Metazoa; phylum Arthropoda; class Insecta; order Lepidoptera; family Noctuidae; genus Lithophane; species Lithophane ornitopus. Next base: position 6,457,003 of record OX419623.1, read on the forward strand.
GTCAGGTTTTTTTTCCGTTCGGAAAATATACAAACGTGTGCGCCTCGTTGAACATTTTGTATGGAAAGCAAGCATTCAGGCTTACGAATCAGGAAACCGCACGGATATCAATAGGGTGCTAGGTACTAGGATATGCAAAAAAGATCTCGTAAAAAAGGGTCGGGATCGCAGGTCAGGGTCTTTGTCAATATTAAGATTCGCGACCATAACAAATATGAATTAACAGAATTATAATCATTAGAAAGTACATCTCTCGAAGTTAAATCAGCTGTTCTCAAATGTCATGGATTTTATGAAAAAGCCATTCCATGGAAAAAATCTTACTTAGAGAGATAATCAATCAATCAACACTAGACTCGGACAATCTAAGAAGTCCGTTTTGACAGATAAAAAATCCTATGTGTAGCGATGAAAATAAATATTGGTTTCTTATGATTCTCGAGACATGTCGTTAAAGATACTTAAAGTAAAGTCGTTAAAGAGTTTGTAATCGACTTATCTACACTGCTTAAAACAGATTTTGAAGACATAACGTTTTATTACAAGTACGAGATTGTAAGTATATGTCTAGGTATAAACATTTTAATGAAACTTAAAAGTTACTTGTATAAGTATATAGTTGCTATATCTCTCGCAACACGCATCCATGAACTCTTGAACAAAATCATCTAATTCCTGGCCTTCTGCTCGCTTCTGTCGTATACCTATGTACATCGGATCGTCTAGCAGCAGCTGAAAAGGAATCGGAACACTTATACAAAATTACGTGTGTCCTTATTAACTGTGTTACTGTTCTAGTTATTCATCGTTATATTTAGACTGTAATATTTAGATTCATAAACGTTTAAATATTCCAGATTTTCTGCTTAGCAAACTCTGGCGATAAGATAATTATGTAACTACTTATACAGGCATTTTTCATCACGAGTCAAAAAAATTACGGTATAATTATTTATATCTATCTATGTAATAGTTAAAGGTAGCCTCTTCGCGAAATTACAGATGTATTGTTAGGAAAACCTAGAAGAACCTAACTTTTAGTCAAGCTTCAATAATCTGTTTAGGACGTTGCCTAGCATATCCTAGAAGCGACTAAGGCAAATGCATCAAAAGTCGTTTTGTACTGCACGTGTTGCATGGTTACAGGTTTACGTCACGTGAGCACAGGAGTCACCAAATGGCAGACCGCCACGCCGACCTATTTTGTGTTTTATGTAAACATTCAAACGTCGAAAGCAAAATAATCTGTTTAGGACTTTGCCTAGTCTATCCTAGAAGCGACTAAGGCAAAGTTTATAAGATCTTTAAGTCCAAGAATGTAAGGAGAGTGGCCGTAGTTCTTTGTTTGACGAATGCAAAGCTAGCTAACTAGTAAAGGTACTAGTGATAAAAAATTAACAACCGGATTATTGGTTCCCACGTCCAAAGTGATCGGTAAGCAGTAAGTGGGAGGAACCCCTGCTAACGCGGTGTACAAACACAGCTTGCCCACAGGTATCCCCATGCCGTAAGCACCGAGGTCGCCCAGACCCAAAATTCTTTCTCCGTCAGTAACAACAATAGCGCGCACGTTCGGTATAGGCCTGAAAAAAACGGAACATAAAATAATAATAATAAAAATATACATACCGTATGTGGTCTGTGGACAGAGAACCTGTTAACTAAATAGAAAAGATACTATGAGAAAGTTGTTCAGTTTGATGAGCCACGCTCTTAAAGGAGATTTTCGTTTCTGCTCTGGAGCCCAATAGCATTAAGATATATACCAATGGAAAGATCTCATCAAGAAGAATATTTCTTATTTTGAAGACTTCTCTTGATCGTTAGTACGAAAGGAGCTACAGAGCTTTAAATGTGAGTGATTAAATATTATTGGAATTCTGGTAATTCGTCAATTAAATAACTTTTAATGATTCAGTGCCCTGCAAACTGCATCTTTGAAGCCTATAAGCGAACATTTTAAAACATTGGTCTCCAATAGATGCCATTTTAGGAACAATGTTTTTAAGAGTCGGTCGACCGGACGGATCGTTAAGCCTGACGGTTACCCCAATAGAAATGAGATATATGCCAATGGGAAGATCTCTTCAAGGCTAATATTTTGTGATAGCACGCTTCTCTCGGTTGTTAGTACGAAAGGAGCTACAGAGCTCTAAATGTGAGTAATTAACCATTCGTGAAATTCAGGTATTTAGACAATTAAATAACTTTTTTTAACTTAGAGCCTTGCAAACATGATTTTGCAAACCTATAAACGGACATTTTAAAACGTTGACCTCCTAGATGCCGTTTTGGGAACAATGCTTTTAAGAGTCGATCGGCCGTACCACGGATATCGAGGGATATGGCTTGGAGGCGTAGTACATGTCGCCTGACCTTGGCCAACCTGGGTGTATATGCGCCTGACGACGGTGCGCACCGTGTATTCTATGTTTCCATCGAAACATGTCACTGTCATTTCGTATTTTTACAAAATGCCGAATTTTTCCGTGCTTATTTGCAAAAATATGGCAATTTCAACAAACCTTAAGACAAGTGGCCACCGATAAGTAAAAAATCAAAGCATTCATTATAATATTTAAGGATTTTATAAATATTTAATTGTGACATTTCAAAACGATGCATTAGTGGTGTGCAGCGCTGAGATATGGATATCGATAATTGTTAGTTGTTCTTACGGATTTATATAATATACTAACATTTGCTAATTAATCTATATTTATTAATTTTATATTATAAAGCTGAAGAATTTGTTTGTTTGTTTGAACGCGCTAATCTCAGGAAGTACTGGTTGGTATTGAAAAAATCATTTTGTGTTAGATAGTACATTTAACGAGGAAGGTAATAGGCTATATAACATCAGGCTACACGACTAATAGGAGCAGAGCATACATGAAAAAGTTGCAAAAACGGGAGAAAACCTTTTGAGAGCTTCCGTTGCGTGCGCTACTAGAACAGTTTAAGTAACGCAAATATCATGTATGATGGAATTGTTCCTCTTTAAAAGTTCTCAAAAAAACGACAGCACGTCTATCTTTTAAATTGACTCACTATAACCTTTTTTATGCTAATCAAATTTGTTCGAAATTAATGCTTTATCGGAAATAAAGCATTAATTTGGAGTTTTAGCAACACAATATTAACTCTTATTCAAATAAATAGTTTTAACATCAAGGGTATTTATAATAATAATAATAATCTTTTATTAATCTTCATTATTTATGTATCAGTAAAATACTTTTTAATTCATTCGAATCGGTCGTTTAATTTTGAAGTTATCACTAGTATAAAAATGCAATACGCGAACCGTTCGACGCCGGGCGCCGCCGCCGCGCCGCCGCGACTTTCCCTACTCTAGAGAGGAGAGGATGGGTACTCGAGTAGACCTTGACCTGGAATAGGACATAGGATACGTTTTATCCCTATATTCCCACGGGACCGTGATCGACCTACGCGGGTGAAACTGCGGGGCACAGCTAGTATAAAATAATATTATTGGAGTTTGTTTACTCCTTAAGAATCGATTTTCATATAAGGCCCCCGGAATGGATATTTTATGAGGAGAGAAATTTATAGAAGCGTAACACCTTGTTTTATTCATAAGTAACACGGATAAAAAATTTGAAAAAACATCGTACATATTTTACACTTCGATCTAGTTATTTCAGCCGTTTTTTTTTGTTGAGGTGTTATTTTTATGCATTTTATTTCAGTTTTAAATGACTTTTGAATTATAAATTAGATTTTAATTACGTCAAAATACGCCCAAAAATACTTCTCTTTTTTGCAGTCGGTTTTCATCATAGATATCCTGTTATCATCGATATTTTTATCGATCAAATATTTAAATCAACCCCTCATCCCTAGTTGAGGCTAGAGCTGCTTGTGTGCGTACAGTCGCTGTATCTATACTTTCTTATGCCCGCCCGTTTGAGCATGTGTGCATTAAATAAAAACAAATGTGTTACGCATATTTGGTTGTGTGAGTGCGATAAAAGCATAATGTGTGCAGTATGTATTTCTTTTGCTTCTGTGTGAGTTTCGGGAGTGGGGAAAAGGTGGCGACACTTGAACTTGAACAAATATAGATAGAAGGCATATCTCCGGATATCTATGGGCGGTACAGATCGTTAAGCCTTCGTTAAGCCTGTCGCATCCTCCAATAAAGTTAAGATATATGCCAAAGGAAAGATCTCTTCAAAGGAAATATTTCGTGATGACATTTCTCTCGATTGTTAGTACGAAAGGAGCTACAGAGCTCTAAATATGAGCAATTAAGTATTCATCTATTTAGGTCACTAACTCTGAACTGACTAACAATAGGCAAAAGTCGTGTTTGTAGCAAAGGTTATCCCTGAAAAGCTCTTTTCAGTGGTATATATCTTATGGCTATTGGACGCCAAGAATTCCTTAACTTCGGTGCGCAATTTATTACCTATTTAGGTCATCATCTCCGAACTGACTAACAACAGGCAACATTATGTTAGAAGCAAAGGTTCTCTTCGAAAAGCTCTTTTCATTAGTATATCTTATGGCTATTGGGCCAACAAAATTCCTTAACTTCGGTGGCCCAATAGTCACCTATTTATGCCATTAACTCCGAACTGACTAACAATTGGCAATAATCATGTTAGTGTAAAAGGTTCCCCTCAAAAAGCTAAAGCCATTGATGTATAACTTATGACTATAGGGCCAAGAATATTCCTTAACTTCGATGCCCGAGTATTCACACCCATTTGGGTCATTTACTCCGAACTGACTAACAATTGGCAAAAGTTATGTTAGTAGGAAAGGTTCCCCTTGAAAAGCTCTTTCCATTGGTAATCTTATTTTTATTGGGCTTCAGGGCAGAACCCCATAAGCAGGGGCCCATTCTCCTTTGACCACACAATATCTGATACATGCTGTAGGTATATACAATTGTACATTCGCAGTGGTGACAATTTGACATTGCCGGCGCCATTATTTCGTTGCAGCTGCAAAAAAAATCAGCTGTTCCCTACATATGTGTTCACTTAAATCGACAAAATGTATGGAAAAGCAGATTTTTTTTTTCGCGATTTCTATGTTGGTCCCATAGAAAAAGTTGTTCAAAATTATGAGTACAATGACCCCTTTTCGGGTTTAGCATAAAGAAAATATAATGTTGTATCGATGTATGAAGCAATTAATTAGCAATAGATTGTGATTAAAAGTGTGTTACGCAATTAGAGTGCTGTTCAAATAATATTATTATTAATATTATAAACTTACCAATTCTTAAGAATGCTGGCTATTTTTCCCTTATCATGTAACGTTATGAAGAGACCTCTAGGTCTTTTGTAAACTAGTCCAAATCTTTGACATACTAACCCCACAGTGGGGGTGTAAACTAACGGTAAATAACCTTCAATATCGGTACCTAGTAATTTGTAAAATAATCTTTCATTTGTATCCTGAAAAAAAAAAATGAGAAATAAAATTTAACTTTTGTTTCAGGTACTCCAGAACATTTTTAGGGTCCCGAGTCCCCGGCCTTGAAAGGGTTTTTCCTATAAGGTCGGAACCCTATTAATGCTCGATTCATCTCGAGAGGGACTTTTCCCTTGAGGGACATTCTTTAATGGGAAAACTTTCTTAGGAAAACTTTCTTGTCCAACCCGCTTGGGGTTGAAATACTAGGGCCACGGGATCCGAGTACCCCACTTGGTTTTTCAAGACATCGCCAAGCGGAAGGTGGACTCTTCACGTGACCAGAGGGCTGGCTTATTTTTTAACCGACTTCTAAAAAGGAGGTGATTCTATGTTCGACTGTATGTATGTTTTTTTTCACCGATTTCTCCGTCAATTGTAGACCGATTTGCAAAATTCTTTTTTTGTTTGAAATGGTAGGTACTACCAATGGTAGGTATACTTCTGAGGTGGTCCCATTGTCATCAAGTCAGGATCTGATGATGGGATCCTGGAGATATCAAGGGAACTCTTTAAATATTATAGGCACACCTATAACGATTTGGGTATTTTTTATAGTAACTCATGCAGTTGCTCTTGGAAAGCACCATTTGGTGAAGTGGAACTGATGATGAAGACCGCAAATGGTCACCGGAACTACTCAATAATAAGTATTTCACGGATTGCGATTTGATTAGGTACTTTAATATGGTTGCCAAGCAATTTATGCTCGTCACATTGCATATGGTGAAGTGGAGCTGATGGTGAAGTACCAGGAGAATTACTCAACAATTAACGTCCCTGCAGTGGCGGATTTACAAATTTTCAAGGTATAGGCTGTAAATTTTTTGGCGTCCTTGCCTCTACAATTGCCATGTCCTAGATTATTTTTACAATCCAACAATTTCGTTGAAAATTCACGTAAAATAAAATTTTACTCTAGATTAGGTTTAGAAGTTTGCTACACGGAAAGTACAATGAAAAAGGAGAGGGGAAAGTCATACAGTCGGAAATATTTCTTGCAGGCTTCTATACTGTAAAATATTAAAAAAATAGCAAAAAAAACGGGCCTGGAATTCGCCGCCCCAAAAATCTGCCGCCCTAGGCCCCCGGCCTAACCTACCCGGCAGGCTGACTGTTGGTAAACCCGCTACTGCGTCCCTACACCGAAAAAAGCAATATTTTGTAAAAGGTGATGAGCAGTTGACATTACACTATCGTAACTTAGATAAACTGTATAAACTGACCTACTAAAAAGCGAGAAATAAAAACATTTTTACAAAAAAAGGTAACGGACTTCCAAAAAAGCACTACAAAGCGATTCTAATTTCGGAAGTCGGTGACAAAAAACTAAAATTAAAACCAAACCACCACGTCGTTACGTGGTGCACATCCCAGAGGGTGTTATGATAGATTTATATATTTACCAGTAACTCAGCCAAATAAAGATGTTTATTCAAATTATTTTTGAATCTTCCAATTGAATAAGTGCATATATCCAATTGATGTTGTTGCGTTTGAACCGTGCCTGCTAAAAGTCCTTGTATGCCAAGCGTTTGCCGCTCTGCAATCGTGAATGCGAGGCCCTAGAAACAATGTGTTTAGCTAGTACTTTGTTTAGATGTCCTGAATTTAATAAAGTATAAACTGTAAGCAAAAATATACGCTTATGAAACAATTATCCGTTTCGACTTGTAAGTAATTCACACGAAAGAAAAAATGCTACGCTTAAGGGTCAAAACCAAAATTTTGGACATTTTCATTTATGTTATTTTTATGTCACAGTTGCTGTGCTCGGGAGACAGCCCTATGGCTGTCTCCCCGTCGCCTGCGCAGCATTCCTTCTGTAAGCTGACAACTAGCCGTTCGCGGGTGGACGGTGAGCTACCAACTGTAACTGGCGCATGAACAACAAGCTGTCACCTCACCAGTGGCGTGCCAGCAGCAAGCAGTCGTCTTGCTGACGGCGTGTTGGCGTCAAGCGGCCTGGGGGCCAAGTTATGGTCTCACATTGATGAGTTATTGACAGATTTGACATACAAAACCTGTCAAAAACTCATCATTGTGAGACCACGGACACGTTTGTAAATTAGTAGACTTGGCCCCCAGATAATTTGCGAGGCGGTGCCGAGCCTTTACTGCGCTCGAGCGATGCGGTTAGGTACATCTCGCTAAAACGGTTGAACAGATTTGGATTTCGCACATGGGTACCTAGACCCTGACATGGAGGACATAGGTGTCGTCGTACTAGGCAATCGCCCGCGTGATGATGCGATGCGATTTCGAAAGAAAAAATCGCATGATCGCGCGATAGTTAATTAGGACATTCAGTAGATACCAGTATATTCAATCGCACGTTCGTGCGAACATTTTCTTAGGAAGCACGCATCATCGCACGAGTAAGGCCCATTAGGACTTTTTTTTTTGTGGGTTGGAAGTCATGGAATGAAATCTCCCGCTCTGGGCGGAGCGGAAGGGCGTGTCAGACTTCTACTGATTAAAACCCACCCGTGTTCCTTCAGTTACCTGTTGCCAGGGTCCCGGTATCCCTTTCGGACTATTCCGCAAAATTTTGGTTTTGACCCATAAGTATGCGCTTTTTTCTATAAGTGCGCCTCAATGAAGGAATTACCTAGGAATATTTTAGATATTTTATACTTTAATATTTTATATAAACTTAATTTTTTCTTGTCTTACCTTGTTGAGGAACGGTATTCTTAAATAGTCAATAGGTGCGAATATATTTTTACTGATATCACCGCTGCAATATTTCCGAATGTTTATCATACTGGGCTCTGCAATCGTGTTGAAGACTGTTTTTGCTAGATGATTGAAAACTACAACCCTTGTGCCGTGTCTGTGCCAAAAGAAAAAAAAAAGAATACCTATAGTAACTAGGTATAATTACAGCAAAAAAAACGTAGGGAGCTACATAAAAAAAAAAGAACCAGCACTTTCACGCAACTTCTTTTACATACAAACCTCATCACTTGCTGTGGGGTTGAATTCAGAAATATCTTTTTTTTTCTGTGCAATGCCCAAAAGGTTATGACTTATGAATTATGATAATTAACATTATTTCTATTTTCTATCTGCTGTACGTTGCCTATGCCCAGCAGTGGACGTATTTTGGGCGAAATGATGATGATGATCATACGTCTGCTGGGTGTGTTTGGCAATTGGGCGCAGAAACTTTTTCTTTTTAAGTTCTCCGATTTATAAGGCTAACGGGGGTTTGAAGTTTGTAGGTATGTGGGCAAAGTCGCTGGCAGCTTTAAAGCTTAATATTTGCAAACGGATCCCTGAATCCAAAAATGGCTTTCACAAACTCCCAATATATTTGAACGACCTTTCCAACTTTTTATCCCATGATGTGGAGTATAGATAGACGAGTAAAAAAAACACCCACATTTTACGAGTCGGTAGTACCCTAAAAAAATTATTACTTCCGGTTTCCACAGCGTTGATCGCAGACATCTTTCAATTTTGCTTCTTCGTCGTCGTAATGAAGTGAATCTAATTTTTAGTAGGTAGCACCATCAGGGCTCTGCCAGGTCCACTTTCTTTGCTCATGCTTTCTGAAGAAGGAGTTCATCATAAAGAGGCTCTCCCTCTCCATAGAACTGGCCAGTAGGTGGCCCCAGTGGTTTCAACGTCCACAAGGGACTTAAGGACAATAAACCTGACACCGCCTTGAGACTGCTGATCGCCCTCCCGGAAATAGGCCAAGTTCCCGGATTTGAGGATTATTGAGTCCTCACCCTCTCTTTGGACATCTTAACCATAATCGCCACGCTTGGCAGGCGAGTTGGCGATCGCAGTATGGCGTTAGACATCCACGGGAAGAAATGGGTTGGTGCGATTCTTTACGTCCAGCACCATACGGACTCTTCCGAATAAACAAATATAAATAAGAAACAAAAAACAAGACCTACATACTTACAAATTACGTAGCAAACTTTCCGACATTTTGTATAAATTTGTAAAACAATGTAAAACAAATAAATATAAAAAGTTGGTGTTAAAAAAAACGTCCAACTGCCGTGTAAATTGACAGTGAACAAAACCTGACATACAGACTGAAAAAAATTCACGCCGCGCCATACTGGCCAGTAGGTAGGTACTTATAAAGTTTCTATCACGCAATAGACCTGTTTCGAGTTATTTATTATAATCTGCCCAAAATAAAATATAATTGTCTTAGGCCAAGTTACACGAATGCACACATGTAACAGCTGACAGAGAAGGGTGGCATCGCATTGTCAGGCAAATCACGGCTGTCCGAAATCTCACTGCAACTTGAGACCACGACCGCTCTGTCAAGATAGCACCGACAAAGAAGAGAGGCCAGGTTCCCACTACGCCGGACCGGCAGATTTACCGGCATGGCAAAACTGCCAGAAGAGCTAGTGGCTAAAGAAATTTAAATTAAGCTGTTCCCATTATTATCTTATTATTACACGTTGTACAGTTGGTGGCGTAGTAGTATTCATATTCTACTTTATTCTCGTAGAACAGTAAAAAGTCTTTTAGAGCGAAAAACAGTTTAGGTAATACCTCAGACGAAGTAAAAAATCTTCGTCTGAGGGTGATACTTACTTTTTTTAACAGTAGGTATGGTTGGCAACCCTAGTCTCGTCGTAGTTTGTCGAGGCCTTTTAAACACCGGGAGGTGTGCAATCTCAGGGAATAGGTATATATTTTAAATAAACCAAAAATGCACCGTGATATGGTCGCAGTGGACCAGGGGCTCACATTTTGATCCCATAGGATTACTTACCACATTTTCGTCTCTCGAAAGTCGAGAAACTCTCCCGGCGTTTCTAACAGAACTTTTTGTAGTGATGCAGTAGCGATGCTGTCGCGCGTTCGCATCCATAAAATCACGATGCGGTCGCTAGCTGTTTGCCCTCGCCCACACCACGATTCTCAGTCACGATGCAAACGCGATACTGTCGCGCTTCAGTCACGATGCAAACGCGATTCAGTAACGGCACAAAAATGCCACAGTTGGAAGATGGACTCCGTTGAGGCAACATTAGTCACGTTTTATTTGATGATGCTTTTACGTAAGCAGCCGAAGCGTGGTCAATGAAAGCAGCGTCAATGTTGGATGTGCCCATTTAATAGAGAGATAACTTGTTAGACATTATGTAACAACGTTTAAAATACTAAAAAACTATGAGCATAAATTCAGAAGTTGTTGTGTAGAATGTCATATTCGACGTTTTGTGAATTGCTTTCCATTGTAAAACCAGAGTTGACACGCAGAAATACAGTGATGAGACAACACAGTCGCGATGCTGTAGCGCCTTGGCATCGCTTCTGTAGCGCGTTGCAAATGCAACTAACGCGCGTTAGTAGCGAAGCTACTAAAAGTCCTTACCTTTTCCCGCATTAACGTCTAAACGTATCTGGATGTTCAGCACAAGAATAGACGTTTTTTTTTTTTTTTTTTTGAGTTTGTGAAATCATCATTTGGCATCTCCCGCTCTGGGCGGAGCGGAAGGGCGTGTCAGAGAAGAAGATTACTGACTAAAACCCACCCGTGTTCCTTCAGTTGCCTGTTGCCAAGGTCCCGGTATCTCTTTCGGACTTTCTAGCAACCCTGGCAGGCATCGGTCCTAGCGGACCCCACCAATTGTGCTGATATCTCTTTGAGGCACGCGTGGAACACGACGCGCCTGGCCTGGTCCTAATCGGATGGCGAGCTACCCATTGCTTGTACCAGCGAGCTAGCTATTGCAGTGGCCGGGAATACGCCTGGGATTCCCGACGCCCAGGGCGTCTCCAGCGGCGGCGGTTAGGGGCGTGAGGGCGCAAGCTTTGCCTCTCCCTCACGCGTTCCGCCTCTAAGACCATGACCCGGGTTAGGACATAGAATACTTTTTATCCCAGTAGTACGTCCCCGTGGGATAATTTCCGACCTCCACGCAGGCGAAGTCGCGGGCAAAAGGTAGTGAAATAAAACAAAAATAAACTATCTTTGGAACATGTTTAATGAGTAACATCTATAATTTTCATTTTAACAATCGCATTAACTAATCCACAATAATGTTATTTTTCTTTGTATGTAAAACTAAAAATAACTATAAAAAAAACGAACGCTGCATTACAATAACGACGTGACACATTAATTGACGCAATAAAATCAGTGTAAAAATAAAATGTAACCCTGATTTTAATAGTATTTCCAGATAATTGACCAACTTACAAAAGATGCTTCCATAATATGACCTAAGTTCCGTTTCATGCAACATTAAGTCAAATATTTAACATGTACAGTGGGATAATTTTTATTATACATCGTCACAGCTAGGTAAATCACATAATATCACCTGATACGTAATATAACATAAATAACAGACTACTTAAAATAAAAACATTGCTTTTATTTCGCTCTGCGAAAAATTCCTCTCACTATCATTACAATACTGAACTCAATAAATAATACTTGGTCAAATTTACAATGAAAACTACAGAGTTAAGTTTTATGATTTATTCGTACGTAGTTAAAGTTGAAAGAGAACCGTTTTTGGCATGGCCATATGATGAGGAGAGATGAAACGCATGTGACTAACCATGCGCTTGACCAGCACCCTAATTGCGTAACACACGATCGCAATCACAATCTGTTTCATTTTGACAGTTCAACAACATTCATTGCGTTATTTACGTTGTTTTCGAACATATGAAGCGATGGAATAGCAAGTATCCTTCAAAATTATTAAGATTGTGACGGATCGTGTGTTACGCAATTAGGATGCAGAAAACATTATACATGCAAACGTTTCGAAACTTGTCACATGAAACAAATCTCACAACTTGTTGAATTTGAGTTCGTACTACATGAAACTGAGTGTTTTTTTGACAGAGTTCAAGAGTTGTTGGGTAAAATTGACATAAAACGACAAACAAGTTTCAGTTTAACAAGTTGTGCGACAATGCAAACGCAGGTCGACATTGACAGAAAACCAAAATTTCAACATGATATGATTTGAATGTTTCAACAGCACGGATACGAGTGAGAGTGATGAATATAAAGGTTTATGGATGGAGGGGTTAGAGGGAGACCAAAGAATTGATGCACATTTTGCGCGGACCCCAAGAAAAATGGAACATTGACAAGAAGAGATTTGCAACTCGTTGTGTAAAATTGTGTAGTATTGTTTTGTCAAATTCATGAACAAACAATTAACTATCTTAAATTCATTGCCATAAAAACTGTATTCCAAACCGTCAAAAAAAAAAAAACAATGTAAAATAAATGCGTGTATAATGATGTGTGGTCATTATTAAGAGTCTATAATACCTCAAACTGCTTAGCATGATCCTACGTTATATCGAAAATGCTGCAGCATTAATTTTGAAATAAATATATGGTAAAGTTGAGGATTAATGTTAAGATAGATAGAATACTCTTTATTATGTACACCATACAAAATACAGATATAAATGTAGAAATTTAAAATAGGGTGTCACAATGGGCGGTCTTATCGGTAAAAGCGATCTTAAAGCGTTAAATGTTTGACGGAAAACGATTCCATAAAATTTTCTCGACAGAAAATAACTGAACTAAATATAAAGCAGATACTGTGTTTTTTAATTACATTTATTTTCTCCATATAAATAAATTACCAAAACTATCGGCGCCTTGGAGCCTACTCCCCGCCGCCTACTCAGCCCGCGAGCGTGCGAGTTTGCGAGCGACATAAAGAGTGACTTGGAGCTGAGGTATTATGGACTCTTAAGTTGGTATTTATTAATGTAACAGAATTACAAACTTCATAAAAAACTTTTTTTTATATGGTGCACTACTACATTTCCACAATAAATCCTAGACATTCTATCCGATTACTCTCTAACTGTCTTTATTTTATTCTCGTTTGTATTTCCTTTTCTAATGCTTATCATAATTATGATGTGAAATGCATTTAAATAGATGACCTGCATTTTGATGCTGCGGTGACTAGACTTTTCTTAACTTTCATTCCACAAATTGTATTATGTGTAATTATTTGAAATAATAATATTCACAACATTTAAGTAGGTACATTCCATTTTGCTAAACAATTCATTTACAACTTAAAAATAATGTTAGAATTATATGTTACTAAATAAATAGCTCGCCGCATCACAAAATTAAATGAAAACTAAGATATGCAATAAATAACTATTGTAATAATGATGTCTAAGTAAACTAAATTGAAAAAAAAATTATAAGTCAATAATATTTTAACCGGTTTAACACTACTCTACTTTTAAAGTCGAAAATCTAATAATCCGAAATGCAACTGTGTAAAATTTAGTGATCAAAGCTAAAAACAATGTTAAAAGGCCACCGTGATTATTATTTTCACTCTGAAGACTATAATAATCATTTATAGACAATATGTTATAATATTATTATGTTAAAATGCTCAACTACTCGCTACTTGCACACGATGAATACAGTCGAAACACTACATTAAATATGGATTTAGTCCAGTCACTCTGAAAGTTTGTTACAGATTGTACAGTGGTCTGTGAATATATTCTGAAATACTGCTTTAATAATAACGCCCTTTGATGAAAATAAAAAACTTACAGATAATACTTTTAAAAGAATACCTAACCTAACATTAGAGAGTAAACACAACAAGAGATTCGAGTAACTGGACGTTAAACCCAACTGTTATAATATATAAGATTTCTAATTCGAATATTAAATATTTATGTATATTAATTACGGAGGTATAAAATACTTTGTGTAAATTAATTATTGTAACAATAAGACATGGACAACATGAACACTCCCAAACAAAGGCGTTGTGCACTGAACGCGTCTTTATTGCATTTACTACAAACATTCGAAAACGAACGTTCCATATTTAAAATTAATAATAACTTGCCTGTCATCTGCACGTAGGTTAAATGTAAATCCATTTTTATACTGCCTGGCTTTTTTATAATTAAAATCGGATGTGTAGAATATCATACGTTTAATGATTTATTTGTCTCATTTTGATTGAACAAGTAAAAATGTACTAAAATTATGATAAAAGTAAATTATTCAAGGTGGCATTCTTGTTTTTGCTCCCCGTGTATTACATTAATAGCCGATGCCGTCGCTGGCAAAACGTGGGTGTACAATAGTATACCTCTGCCTAACCCCACGGAGAATACAGGCGGGATTTTATAAAATACTTTCAATTAAAAAATCGACTTATCTGTAACTACACAGAAGTTTTTTTTAATTTTAATACAGAAACTAAGTATATGGATTTTTACGATTAAAACGGGCGAACTTTCCTATTAAATTTGACACATAACCGAAACAATAAAACGAATACCTACTAGTGATTTAGATGTTTTTCGGAACAGGTTCTATTGGCCTTACATCGAACTTCTCTTCGGGTTTCCAGTCCCACACGATCGGCATAGAGCTTTCGTAGTAATAGCTATACATCTGGTTTTGTATATGCTTCATCAGGTCTTTCGGCTGGGGGTAGACTGAAGCTAACCCTGTGGAAGAAAATGGACTTTAGTAGAAAGGAGATAAGATTCAAATTCGATTGCAACAACTTATACTGGAACTGCTTACGACTCTACATAACATAATGTTTAATGAAAAACTTTACTCAAATAATGTTACTAAAAAATATTAAATTACATTTTAAGATTATGTTGAATTTTGCGCGAGGTCTTACTTACAAATTACAATGTACGGTTGCTGAAGGTACAATAATCAATACTGTTCTAAATATTTGTTTTAATCACTGTTATGGTTTAGGTACTACATTGTACTTTATTTTTTCTACGTCATAAAATACAATAAACTTGAAATGAAATCGAATATTCTACATTTAATATATTCTATATGATATATTTTCTACGCAAGCCCGATTTAACAAAGTCCCCGATGCGTCGTTTGTATTACTACTAAGGTTTTTTTTTTTAAATTCGTTTTTAAGATTCCGACTTAACCTTGTTCCCACTGTCAGAGGTTTTTCTCAAGAACTATGTAACGTAAGAATTTGAATTTTGACATTTTGTAAGGTCTGGATGACGCGCACACGGATCACCAGTCAAAGAAAACATTTTTTTTAAAGATTCTTGGATCTTTGACAGACGTTACGGGTAGTCAGAAGCCCGAAAGTCTGACAACCAGTCTTACCAAGGGGTATCGTGTTACCCAATAACTGGGTTCTTGAAGTCAGATAGGCAGTTGCTCCATGTAAAGTACTGGTATTCAGCTGCCGGTTAGATTGGAAGCCGACCCCAACATAGTTGGGAAAAGGCTAGGCAGATTGACAGCAATAACGGCAGACGTACGGAACAGCGGTACGGAACCCATGCCCGCTTTTTTTACATATAAACAAAACTACCTACACGAACAACAATGTTCTAAAATATACAATCGATTGAAGCAGGACCTTTTCTAATCAACTTACGTCCATTGGCCATTCATACTGTTCCGGTAAGTGAATGACGTATCGAAAATCATACCGACATTTAAGGATGTGCGCTCTTAAATCTTTTGGGATTGGGTATACTGATCCGAGACCTAAGGAAATAACGAATCTACGTAAATAACGTAAAACGAACCATGCTTTATTCCTGTACCTATACATTTCGTTTATACTTAAGTAAAGTAAACGAAAATAAAATAACGTCTTCTGAAAATTATAATTATGTTATACTCTAGCAAATCTTAGTGATATTATTATCTAGAACTAGCTGTGCCCCGCGGTTTCACCCGCGTACTTAAGTACAGTAAACGAAAAAATAATAATTGAAAATTATAATTATGTTATACTCTAGCAAATCTTAGACTCCATTTGAAATAAGATTAGACAGATAAGCCTTTTTTACATTCCGTTCAACCGATTTTAAATTCTATTGCGTTGGTGGCATGACAAATGGCAGCCGCAGTAGATAGTTGGCATTGTGTAGCTTTTTTGCTTTTAATGATAGCATAAGCAAGAAGTCAAATTCGGTTGAACGGACTGTAAAAGGGTTTGTTTTAATGTCTAATCTTATTTCAAATGGGGTATAGAACTAGCTGCGCCCCGCGGTTTTACCTGCGTAAGTGTCGACCCCGTGGGAATATCGGGATAAAAAGTATCCTATGTCCTAATCCAGAGGGCCAATTCTCTTACTTAAAACGTTCACATTCAAGTCGCAATATGTCGATTGCGAATGCGATGCGAATGTGAACGTTCTTAAAAATAAGGGAATTGCCCGCCAGGTCATGGGTCCACCCATGTGTCAAATTTCATCCAAATCCGTTCAGCTGTTATAGCGTCAAAGCGTAACAAACAAACAAACGATATAAAGTTGGGATAGTTTGGATTTTTGATACACTTAAAACAACACAGTAATATGTATTGGGATCGTGGCTAAGCAAAAAGGGGCTCGTGGCTAATGGCCGATTCAAATAATTTACGGACCCTTATCGGTTAAAATTAAGGCTCTTGTATCTTTACCAATAATGAAGCAAAGACCTCATAGCTTTGCATAGACCCTCCCATATAGAACTAGCTATCACAGGTAAATCACGAATCTATTTATACGCCCAGTTTGGCAATAAAAAATGCTACCATCGGTAAGCAAAACGAATCGTTTTTGTTTATAGGAACCGAGCTAAAAATAAGTAAAAGTCGCACGGGTCGATCGATTTAGCAATGCTTACTTACCCAGGTCGGTTCAAAGATGAGTGACCATAGAGTTCCTACCGAGACCTCTTTGTGCCTCGGAAACCACGGTACCAAAGTCTGTTTTTGAATCTCGTAGACTAATTTGACAGGTGCAAATGTCAAACTCCATAATGAAAAACAAACAACAATCACTTGAAATGTCAAATTAGTCTACGAGATTAAAAAACAGACTTTAAAGTCAGAAGTCCGAAAGTTTGATAAAGCAAAGGGTAGTGTTAAGCGACGTGAGCTATATATATTCCACCCGAGGCTAGAATGAAACTATTGACACTTTACCTATAATTTAAAGGTGCGATTTTTACGGAATAGGTTAGCTGAAATGCCTGTATTAATGATAAGGTTGAAGGTATATAACGTACCTTCATCGTAGGCCATCTTTGCGACCTCGAAGGCGATATTGACAGAAATATCTTTAATTTCCGCGAGAGACGGGTAAATACGACCGATGGCAAGGTCCTTTTCGCTGACGTAGTCGGCTAAAGTCTGAAACAATATATATACAATGTTAGAATATAATAGAAGCAGGGTAGGCATAAATAGTACGACACAACTTAGATGTAGCATCGGCAAAATTCGTAAAACCGATCACCATCCGAACTGAATGCGTCTTGCTGGTGAAACTGCTTTAGGTGAAAATGATCTTTACGCAAACGCAATAACTTGTAAAGTTATATAACAAAATACATTCGTAAAATTTAAATGAACGGCAGCAAATTTTAAAATTTCTTTTACATCTAAGGTGTGTCGTACTGTACCCTATCGAACGAAGCCAATTTCGTTTAGCTTCGCTCATGTAGCGGTTCATAGTTCGCGCTGTGAACCGAAGTATGTAAAACGCAGAGCTTAGCCCAGAGAGGAAAATGTTGATGAATATTTTAATTAAATTATACTATGTAATCGGTCAGTAAAATAAAGATTATGTCACCGTAAGATTGTGAGAACCGTTACTTTTTAATCTATCGGTATTATTGTTATTATTTCCGGTAGATTACAAACTGTAGAAAATTTTGTGAACTGCAACATACCATTTACAATTTATTTATATATACTTTATTGTACACCAGAAAATACACAGCGAAAATATTTATTTTAAAATACATTGTTAAATTTAACACTACAAAACATACAATGGGCGGCCTTATCGTTAACGAAACGGTTCGGATTCGGTTAATTTAAAGTTTATAATCTATCCATGGGAAAGTTTGTTGGCAGAGATGGCGGCGTTAGTTCCGATTTTGGGCACGCGTCAAGCGATACTTGTGACAGTATTTGAATAGGCTTTACATACCCTAGCGGCAGTCAAGAACATGCTCTCGGGTATGTGGTGGGTAGCGGTCGCGATGACGCCGAGAGCTATTCCGGGGAAGATGTACGAGTTGTTTCCTTGTCCAGTGTGGAACTCCTTGCCGCCGTACTTCGCGGGAGGGAACGGCGAGCCAGACGCGAAGATACAGCGGCCCTGCAATGTAACGATAATAGGTTTTATCTTTGATTCTAACTTAGCATTATCTATACAATCTATACATCATCATAAATTAGCTGTTCCCCGCGACTTTGTCTGCGATCCAAGATGAAAAGAAGCCCATGTCCTTGTGCCAAATTTCATCCAAATCCATTCAGCCGTTTTAGCCTGAAAGCGTAACAAACAAACTCACTTTCGCATTTATAATATAAGTTAGGATTAGCCGCTTTTCGTGTATGTCTGTATGACTAGGCTGTTTTTCTAAACTACGCAACAGTTTTTGAACCACTTTTAATGGTGTAATTTAAGAGATTTCATTCCAGAAGCTTTATGTGCATAATATATTGATTAACCCGTCGTATACCTAATAATTAGAGTGACAATTTAAAATCCATTGTGTCTCGCGTGGATCTATGTTTCGGCAGGTATACGACGGGTTAATATACATGAACAGTATTCTGTAAAAGTTAGTCTAACTAGAACTCACAACAAAACTCCTAGCACTGTAAAATCTCCTAACATTGGCCTCGTACAGGAATTTGTTTTTAATACTGTGTTTTTTTTTCTGTTTGTGTCATTTTATTTAGTTAGTGTAATTTATGTCTGTGCGAGTAAAAAAAAAAAAAAAACTTCTTTTACTTAGCGGGTCGATGGCAAAAATAACATAAAAAATTATGTATTTTTAATATATAATAAATACTTATTCTTTCTTTTTTCCTTTCTAAAACATACCTCTGTATTGTCATAGGCAGCTTGAGCGGTGCACTCAGCTTTACTGGTCGGGTTTGAAAGCGCGAAGATGACAGGTCGTTCGGTGTTCAGAGCCATCTGTTGTAGTACTTTCGTTGTGAACGCACCGCCGACCGTCGAGCATCCTGTAACAAAAATTCGTTGTTTTAACAAAGAAAGAAAATAGAAAATAGATTTATTTTAGATCCAGGATCCACCGGTCATCGGTCCTTCAACAAACATAGCCAGCTCACTGCCAAGTCAAAATCGGTTGAACGGACTGTAAAAAAGGTTTATTTAAATATTCAAATGGAGTATACATGGATAATTTCAACATGTATGATGTAACATGATTTAGTTACAATATTTTTGATTTAAAAGAGTGCCCAAAAGAGTTTCTTGCCTAAGACCAAATAAAAAACCAAGACGAAGCGCTGCGAACAATACAGTGAAGCATGGCAAAACTACACCACCGCTCTATGCATACACGCCTTCTGTGCATTAACAACCATTTACAATCAAACTACACCAAATTATATGCACACATGTTTACGAAACCGGCCTCACGTCACTGTTGACAGTGCTCTGTCTTGATTTTTTATTTGGTCTGAGTTTTTTGCCCGTTTTTTCCATACGAACCTACTAAGCTTTGAAATGTGCAACCAGCTAAATCTTTCTTACTGATCGACTCCTTTGACAATTCAAAAGTGCCTGTAAATGGTTTATTTGAAACGAATTGATACCCGCGGCTTCACGCGCTTGACAAATTATATACTAAAACCTTCCGCGAGAACCACTCTATCTATTGGTGAAAACAGCATGAAAATCGGTGCAGTCGTTTTTGAGTTTATCGCGAACAGACAGACAGATGCGGCGGAGGACTTTGTTTTATAATATGTAGTGATAAATTCTTAGTTTGAGTTTTGACTTACCAATAAGACAACTGGGCTTAATCTTCGCGACGACAGCTTCAAAGTCCTTTTCTGGCTCGATATCCTTTCCGAAAGCTTTCGCGTGTGGCGGCACTCCTCCCTCGCGACGTGTGGACAGTAAGCCATCAATATCGAACATGTACACTCGGTCTTGAGCCTGTTTCTCTGTCAGACCTTCGGCAACCATGGCGGCTACCGTCAAACTGGCGATGCCGTTAGAAGCCTGGTTTGATAAGAAAAATATAAGGTTAAAAAAAAAACTGACTTTAAAGCCCGCTTACAACACAAATCACTAAATACGTTTAGCGCTAAATGTATTCAAATCATACGATGATTTGAATACATTTAGCGCTGTATTTAGCATACTGTTTCTGTCAATCGTCTCGAAGATGACGGAGACAGAATGCAAAAAAGCCTTACAAGATGAAAAAAATATCTATGGGTGAAATATGGCCTTTGATTTAAGAATTTGCACTGAGAAACAGAACATAGAGAGAGGATAGAGGAGCTCGTGGCTAAGTAATACCAGCCGCTCGGGTCGATCCATCAGGTTAAGCTTCGCTTGCCGGGGTTGGTCTGTGGATGGGTGACCATTTTCACATATCGAGACTCCTCCGTGCCTCGGAAAGCACGTTAAGCCGTTGCTCCCGGTTGTAATTTGTGGATCTTTGACAGTCGTTACGAGTCGTCAGAAGCCCGAAAGTCTGACAACCAAGACTGGTTGTCAGACTTTCGCAACAACAACCCAGTTGCTGGGTTGTGGAGGTCAGACAGGCAGTCGGTCCATGTAAAATACTGGTATACAGCTGCATCCGGTTAGACTGGAAGCCGACCCCTACATAGTTGGGAAAAGGCTAAGCAGATTGACTGAGAAACAAAACAAGGAGACATTCTCTTTATTCTACACAAGGAGAGATTCTGTATCAATAGAAACGGGTAGTTTCCCATCTCCAGTCTCGCCTGCGACTCTTGTATAAACATTCTCTGCTGCTGACGGTTGAGAAATGCTTTGAATGATTGAACGCATTGAATGATTGACTTTAAGTTGATTGTTCTGATAAC
The DNA here is from genome assembly GCA_948473465.1 of Lithophane ornitopus. Taxonomy (NCBI): domain Eukaryota; kingdom Metazoa; phylum Arthropoda; class Insecta; order Lepidoptera; family Noctuidae; genus Lithophane; species Lithophane ornitopus. The sequence continues at coordinate 6,478,317 of OX419623.1, forward strand.
TACCTTTTCTTTTGTTTTACATAAACCCAATAACTCTTTGCCCCACACAGGCATCGAAGCCAGGACGTCATGCTCGGGAATAGCGCAAGACAGCTTTATACTCACAGAGCCCGCTCCAAGGAACAGATAGATGTTTTCACTAAGCTTCCTCTTGGTGATTCTGACAGCGGCCATGAGACCAGCGACGGCCACACTGGCGGTACCTTGGATGTCATCATTGAAAGTGCAGTACTTGTTACGGTACTTTATTAGCAGACGACCCGCGTTTGCCAGGGCGAAATCTTCGAACTGAGGGGAAGAAAAAAAAAATAGTAATAATTAGCGACCCGACTGCATCGCGAGAAGGAAAACCGACCAAGTGCGAATCGAGCTAGCATACTAGATTTCCGTACCACCAAATTTGAAGGAAAATTTAATTTTGCAGTGGCAATGTTCTCCTGTTGGTCTACATACCAATTTTTTGATGCTATTTTCGTTGTTACACCAATATGCATAAATGTTAATTTTACAGTCATACCTACTATATGTAAAACAAGTTTGCTAACAATATAAATACATAATACGACTTGTGAAACGTTTAACTATGCTAATGTTATTGTAATGCGATAAAACTCGAAATTATTTTCAACATAGAAATTCCTAAAACCAAGTAATACATTGAAGTACCTAATATCTAATAATACATAATATTAGCTACTAGCAGCGCCACGCGGTTTCACCGGCATAAGTCTCAATCCCGTGGGAATATCGTGATAAAAAGCATCCTGAGTGTACCAGGTTATAAACATCTGTATTCCATATTCACAAGACAAGTATTTTCACCCAAATCTGTTCAGTAGTTTTTGCGTGAAAGAGTAACAAACATCCATCTTTTCAACATCAAACTTTTGCGTTTATAATATTAGTAGGAATAATCTTTTATTTGAAACAAATTCAATAAAAAAAAACAATGTTAAACAAAAGAGAGTTACTGTCCCACAGCTGGGCAAAGGCCTCCCACCTTTGCCCAGCAGTGGGTATAATTAAAACAAAAAAAAACGGTATCTGCAAAAGTTAAAACTAGCATAACAAATGTATTGTATTTTAATATCTAATTTATATCACTATCTTTAAATAATGCAAAACAATAGCTCAATCGTAGAAATTATGTCGTATGTTTCCAAACTATGTCGGTCTACATTACTACTGGCAGAAAAGGTAAACCAAAAAGGACCAGTTTTTTTATTTTTACAATCAATCGACATCATGTTTTTAATTGAACAGTTAAACACCAAGATAATAAGGTTCATTATTGAACGTCTCGCTGAATAATGGATAGCAGAAAATGTACCGATAAAACCTTAATTCGCTCAACTCGCTCAGTTAACTAGTAAACAATGTGCGTTTAGTCACGCTTAGCCATTTATGTGGTAACGAGAGTGCAACGCTATAACCTGTGCCCTGAAATCTTATACCACTAATACCACGGTATGCAGAATATGTTAGACACATAAAAGCGGTGTAACGTCGCAAAGTTGAAATCTTTGGGCATTTCGCTAAAACCGATTTTATACAGTAGTAGAAACCAGTCGTGTGGCTGTTGTTTGTCATTTCGATTGGACGGCGTTGGCGCTGCTGTTTGCGGTTGCGGTCGCCTTCGGAAGAGCTCCTTTAGGGCGTTTGTGCACTACTTACAAGAAAATTTATTGTCCGGCAGTCCGATTTTTTACGGTCCGATATTGATAGCACCTATATTTCGAAGCAGTAAGGTCTGGTTTCGTACTTCAAGTAATACTGTTTTTTTTTTTTGTGGGTGGGATAACATCAAATGACTTCTCCCGCTCTGGGCGGAGCGGAAGGGTAGGCATGTCAGACTTTTACTGACTAAAACCCACCCGTGTTCCTTCAGTTGCCTGTTGCCAAGGTCCCGGTATCCCTTTCGGACTTTCGCGCAACCCTGGCAGGTCTGCTTCGCTCACATTTTTGCTGCCGGACAGTAAATTTCACACAAACACCCTTAGAAACTTTTCGATATGCGTCACTGACTTTTGCAATGCGACGTTGCAACGCTTTTACATGTGTCGAAGCTCTGTCTACACAGTTTTGGATCAGGACCTTCCGGGCTGCGAGCCTCGGACGGCTCGCAGCCCGGAAGGTCCTGATCCAAAACAGTGCAGTGACTGTATATTTCATTAAAATAATGCTCTCCAGAGCATTCCGAGAGCAGCCACCCAGCCTCTGCCTGACGGGTCATTGATCCTGATCTTGACATTTGTAGATAACATTTACCTTGACCTCTACTCTCTTGGTTAGTTTATTATATAATCTAGTAAGCGCATCTCAAGGACACGCTGACATTAAAACACGGAAAAAATATTATTGAAATTGTAACGAAACCGATGATCTCTTTTTATTTGTAAGCACAATATTTATTATTTGCGTATACTTAACAATGTTATTTTTTATAAAAAAAACAAGGCATGTGTGCATAGGATTTCTCATCACATCGGCAAAAATTTGAACTTCCATACAAAATTTCATCTCCTCCCTTTAGGGAATGAATTTTCAAAAATCCCTTCTTAATGCTCACTTTTCTTAAAAGTACTGCGTCAAATTAATAATTTAATTTATTTGTCTCAGTATACCGAAAGTGAGCATTTCAGTATACGTCTGCAGAGTTTCGCTAGTTAATTTTTGACACATGCAATTTTGCACAAGTGCTATACAGGGTCAAATTATGACCCTGTATAAGGAGCACTTGTGCAAAATTTCATGTTTCTAGGAACGTTCCAGGCTGACGTTGTCTGTCAGAGAATTAATGAATATAAGATTTTTATAAAATAGAAGATTGAGTGTCATTTCTTTATTATTATTATTTATTTATTTCAATCAACTTTGGATTATACAATTAAACTAAATTAAAATTTTATATGTAAATTAATGCCTCTATTTCAAGAAGAGGCAGCCAAAATGTGAAATATTTCTTCATAGTGGTGTAATTGGCGTAGTAACTACTACCGGGAAATACCGAAATTTAAATAAAACTGAATCATGTTATCTGGAGTAACACCTACGTCACTTCGCGTTGTACGGTCATTGAAAACTAACTTCCTGTGTTATATTATGTAGGTAAGTATGTTATTAATCTAACAGAACAGAAAGCGATGAATCCGGCTTCATTTGAGCTATAAAAAATCAATAACATAACATCACGCCTTGTTTCCCCGAAGGGTAGGGCAGAGGTGTACCTATAGTACCACATTTCGCCAGTTATGTTTAAGTCCCATGTAATAGGGGGCGAGCCTATTGCTATCAACCGGGCACAAATCGAGACTCCAGGCTGCTACTGGGAAATTCCAGGTCGAAAAACCCAATAACAATGCAACCCAGGATGTCATGCTCAGCAGTAGCACTGGTGACCAACGAGGAGATCTTAGAAGAGGTACTAAGCGAATACACAGACAAACTAGAGATTAGAGAAGACATATTGTTTACCGAACATTGCCCGTGACATTCGTGTAACAATCAGCCGGTTAGGAAGGTGCGAAGCCATAGATGTGGCAGCAATAGCAATGACATCAGTACGGCGTGCTGACGTCACTCGACACCTTGGTTTTTCTAAGTCTGGTATAACATGTCGTGAACACGCAATTTTGTTGCGTTTAGACACTTAGTGTTACCATGTATTAAGTAGATTATTTAGGATGAATCTTATTATAGATATTTATGTATAAGTTATCCTCAAGTATGCATTACTTATCCAAAATCTCCTTTTCGATAATATCCTTATTAAGACTTAAGATTACATCTATATGAGAACATCTGCTCAAATCTCTGTTTCAAGAACGTTTAGCATGATTAAGGTTTTGCACGATAGTGCGTAGAACACGATTGGACATAACGGATATGATATGCTTCCTTCAAATGGACAACGCGTCGAGGACATAATATTTATGCAGATATAGCAGCTAATTTGCAATATAATCTAATCAGACTATAGATATTTTTTATACTGACCTACCCCTAATTTTTGTCAGAAGACGCTTATTAAATTGAATCTTGTAAACACACATTTACTTATAGTATTGAGTTTTATAAATTTTAATGCATATTTTTTATGAGTGAAAAATGATAATATAATACACCTGTAACGTATATTACTATATTATAATTGCCTAGTTATAAAACATATTTTAATATTTTTAGATTTTAAACATCTTATTTAAACCATTATACCTACTAGGTGTTATAGCGATAAATCTAAGTCAATAACTACAAACATATCGGTCCCTTATCATCAGCTTTATTTGGAAATTACCAGATGCTGTCACATATCATTCAATTCTTAATCGATTATATGATGTATGGGATAAGATTACGTTATGTAACGTACGTTTGGGTGGACACTACATACGGTATTACGTATTTTCTCACGTGTTTCATGTACCATGTTAAAATTATTAAAACGGAAAATTATTATAGATGTCCGTCTGTCTGTTACAGGCAATTTTCTCTAAAACTATTCGACACTCACGACCCAATGGGGGTAAATGGCATCATCGCGGCAGGCCTACATGGAGGTACTCTAGATAAGTTCAGAGAAATATGGAGGCATTTGATTTGCAGTGGGTCACTACACTAAGGGCTTAAAAATAATAATAAATTAAGGCGAAATCGCCAGGGTAACCCGCGTAGGGTGTCTCTTATCGGGTCATTGTACTCATAATTATGAACAACTTTCACTATGGGAACAATCCTGAAATCGTGAAAAAAAAAAACTGACATTATTAAACACCTACATTTTGACGAGCTATGCGAACATAGCTGGGAACTGCTGATTTTTTTCGTTGTCGGTTGGTCCCATAGTGAAAGTTGTTCATAATGATGAGTACAATGACCCTTTAGATTTCGTGTAAGTATGAAAAAATACACCTTATACAAGGTGTAAGGGTAAACACCGTTGTCATTCAAACCATGGATAATTGACTTAAATATAAAAATAAATGACCGAACACTACAAAAAAAAAACATTATTTTCATTAAAAGATTTAAAAAAGTTTCTATCCGACACCGTGCTCGCTAGCGAAATAGCTGACTGACTGACTGTGGGAGGGGTCGCGCTCGCGGCCGGTCAGGTCACGTCCCGCACCGTGTTGAGACGCAAGTTCGTTGCCCTAGCGCATAAGGCAACGAACTTGCGTCTCTTGTGGTAAAATGTAGATTAAAAAAAAAAGTTGTAATTTTCCATTGATTTTACGTTCTATAAATGAAACCAAACCACTGGTTGCAAGGATAACGGTGTTTACCCTAACACCCTGTATAAGACCACTTTCAATGAGACTTATTTAATCTTATCTTGACATAATGCAGTATTTAGGTTTCCTTATACGATAAATAATTACGTCAATAATAATTGATTCAGTAACTGATTTAAATCAAGGATGATTAAATACGTGCAAAGATAACATAATTGCACGATAATGAATTGATAACATCGATATCAATAAAGATAGCAATGTCTGACTGTAGTACTATAAATAAAACTGCGTTTTAAACATTTGAACTGGCAGTTTAGCACTTTTTTTTTTTAACGACTTCTGCTCATTTACCGTTCTCTTATACATAGTTATCTGGGGTAATGTCTGATAAATTAATCTCTAAGCAAATTAACTATTTATCTTAAATTGCTCCACAAAATATGTCATTATTTGACAGTTGTATGAAATATGGCTGTATCACGGAAAATTGACGTAGGGTGTCAATTTTGATTAATTTCCCTGACTGCAAAATCTACGCTATTATCTCTTACCATAACAGGTTTACGCCGATGTATCATAGTTCTATGACTTATCATTATACATTGTATAAGTCGTGTAAAATGATGTGTCATCCTACTAATATTATATATGTAAGAGTTTGTGTGTTCGTTACTCAATCACGCAAAAACGGCTGAATGGATTTGGATGAAATTTGGCAAACAGATAGTTTATAACCTGGATTAACACATATGATACTTTTTATCCCGATATTCCCACGTGATCGAGAAAAAACCGGGGTGAAACCGCGGGGCGCAGCTAGTTCAGTATAAATCTATGACTGTAAGGAAAGGAACCCAGGTAAGCATCATTGTGATTCATTACTGTTACGGCTACTCTGTTTATGATACATTTCCCCTTCTAAAATAATAAACGTATCACATTTTTTTCTGTGATATATTAATGCATGATTGCATATGCATCTCGACCCTGGTAATTCCAACATTGCTTTGTAACTTAATATTATAAACGCGAAAGTTTGTAAGTATGTATAGATGGACTGTTACTCTTTCACGTAAAAACTACTGACTGGATTTGGATGAAATTTGGCAAGATAGTTTATAACCTGGAATAACACATATGTTACTTATAAATCCGATATTCCCACGGGATCGAGACTTACGCGGGTGAAACCGCGGGGCGCAGCTAGTAGTAGATACATACGAAAAGCTCACCTGTAATAATGTATTCTGTCCGTATCTCAGGACGACAGCTTCCATAAATTCGTCGATAAACTCATCGTATTCTTTGCCTCGTACGCGCTTCTGTCGGAGACCAATGTACAATGGGTCCTTTAGAAGATCCTGAAAAATCAACCTTCTATCAAAACCAGTAGAGTTCAAATTTGAAAAATATTATAGTTGCAGCTTTTGCTAAGCGTACAACTATTCTGAAATTGTTTATTAAGTAACTCAGTAAACGTAAGCAAAGACGTATGATGATCGTATTTTATTAATTTTACTTTCAGCTTTTCTTTAATCGCACTATCGTGTCGTTCAGATGGTTTGGTATGTATCTTTACTTAAACAGATGTTTTTTTCAAGTGTTTGCTGGATTCGACGTTCAATATGCAAATAATGAGACACTTGTGATTGTAATCTATTAAAAAACCAGTCATAATGAATATATACAATTATTTTATAGCGAACGTACAAAAGAAAAAATATTCATTCACCTTTTTAAAATTCCATTGTAGTTTACAAACATAAAACAAAACCAAAAGAACGAAAAATAATGAAACTAAACAACTAAAAATCAAAAATAGACATCGGTTTTGGCCTTGACATTATAAAAACGTACATAAATTACGATACCTCATTATCGGTGCCCACGTCCAAAGTGATGGGGAGACATTGGTGAGGCTTAATACCGGCCAGGGCAGTGTACAGGGACAGCTTTCCCACAGGAATGCCCATGCCATATGCACCGAGATCCCCGAGACCCAGAATCCTTTCTCCGTCAGTGAAGACTACTGCACGAACATCGGGTTCAGGCCTATAAAATAATGTTACTTTTAAGATTGCGTAAAAGGCCAATAAAAACCGGCTATTGAACTGGTTTTTTCAAACTGTGGCCATGAATATCCTCTTAACGAACATTTATTTTCGTGAATGGTGATGAGCAGTCAGCCTGAGCAGTCAGCCTCCGTACCTGGCGAATATTTTTATTTTATTTTGTTGCCGATATTCGAGAAAGAAGAATATACCACTATCTCTATCAGTCATCTCGGCTCGTAACTTCGGGAGCCGATCGTAGGCTTCGTAATACATTGAGCGGAATATAAGGGATTTTACCAAGATCAACTACGCTTATTGGCACAGACGGATTGGCGGTTATTCGGAATGGCGGTTTCTGTGGTTTATTAAATCATATTATCCCTGAGTCGCTTTTCCGACCATAATGGAATCAATAGCTTTTCATAATGTGCAAAGTGTGGACTATTCATAAAGGCGTGTTTACACTAAACCATAGACGTAGACGTCCAGGAATAGGCTAATCAGATTATTTCCGATAAATAATATTATACATTTCAAGTCACATTTAGGCGTCTAAAATAGGTTATGAATCAAACAGTGTACTATAAATAGGAGCTCCCAAAGGCACAACATCATAAAAACAAATGAATTATACAACTACAGTCTACGTTCGTTCACCGCAAGCTTTGTTTACACACGATAGAGTCTTTGAAGTATCGCTCTCGATCAATCTCAAAAGTATTTTCAAACGATGAAAAGAAATTGTTGCTTTATTGCTTTATAGGTTGAGGATAAGGAATGAATAACGATATGAAATGCCGTTATTGTGATTTACATAATGTTTTTATTTCTTTTAGAAGCAGAATTTCTATTGTTCATTCTAAAGGTAGGTTTAAACCAAATGAACATAAAACCAAGGCATTATTTTCTTTATATTCAGTATATTCTAGTATGGATGCTCTAGACAAAACAATGCTCTGTCCCTGTTTAAACAAAAATAATTCGTTAGAGTGGGGACAGAATTATGTGCACTCCGGTTGACACACACATTGGTCTAAACCGACCTTAACAGTTTTGTATGGTTGTATTCATGTAGAACGCCGGTAACACATAATTGCCAGCTCTTTTCGGCGCCTGCAAGCGCTGGTTGCCAACGCTGGGGGCCTACCACCACCACTTAGAGCAGTATTATTTTAATCTTACTTCGTGGGGGAAAGAAATGGAGTTATACGTTCTGAAGAGCTTCATCTCTTTCCTACACTAAAGTAATATTAAATAATACGTCTGTAAGCGGTGGTGGTAAGCCCCCTGGTCGGCCCAAATCAGCGCGAATCGTCGCCGATAAACGCCGACAAGTTTCTATCTAATTAGCCGGCACCAGTTCGCGCCGATTTGGCAAAAAGTATAATAACTGCCTGAGCCGAACAGTGCTGACAACCAGCGCTTGGTTGTCAACGCTGAACACACCCTAAATCATGACCTTTCTTAACCCGCGGAGGCGTCAGTTTATTTCAGTAATACAAATAGTTTTGTCTATCGATTAGAAAGAAACGCTCACAAAATGTTTGAAACCGGAGGTTTTGTACAACGAAAAGCAATGGTTATAATAGTATGTTTCAATACAATTTAACAAATATCTAAACAAACCCACTTGTTTAGAGTTAACGCACAAATTGTCGACAAACTGTTATCCATTGATAAATTGAGTGATTTAATTATTTAAATCATTTATGACCTAATTTTATATCACCTCATAAAAAAGACGTTTTTCATTGGAGAACTGAGGTTATTTTATAACCTTACTGTATTGAAGCTATGGTAATAATATTACTGTAGGTGAGCTGTGTTATTACACGACTGTTTTATGGTCTCTATTTTACTTTTCAATGAAGTGATGAAACACCGATAACGATACTACATTAAACTTTAAATAAGTCTGAAATTCATGGAGCAATTTAAATTCATGACATTTGGTATTCGCTCTTGCTGTCTATCGATTTTCTCTAGCCGTTACCAGTCTAGGTCAATCCAGGTCGACCTGGCTTAATGCTTTAACAACTCAAATATTTTTTTAATATTTTATTTCACATAAACCTACATGGGCTTATGGGCACTTATGAAACGTCTGAAGCTAGGTGCACGGTTCCAATTGGTTGTTTCCTATGGAGAAGAGCCGGCAAGAAACTCCACGGTTACTCTTTTAAAAATAATTGGCTGTTACAATATTTTCGAATTACAATGTCACTAGGTATGGGACGACAGTGTAGGCCTTTCAACAAGTACCAGGTAAGTACTTAACAAAATAGAAAATGTTCAACAAATCTACTACAGTCCACTAAGCCTACATCGTTCTCACATTCACAAGATGAAAAAGAATCTATACAAGAGATAAGTAAGATAATAAAAATAAAAACCTATTCAAACCAAATTACATGATTGCCATTACAACTGTAACAAATCTAAACAATTATCATGTCCACAACCACATGTTATATCATAGAAACTGGTTTTTTCGACGGAAGAATAGACAAAATGACAGATTGTGATTGTGTATCTCTCATTTTGTCTATTCTTCCGTCGACAAAACTCGTTTCTATGGTGGTCATGCTACGCGTGCTGATAGGAAATGTCGAAAAACATGACGTCTTAAACTGATTCCGATATCATATTTACAGAATAAATCATTTATTTCAACTATCATAGTTGTAAGAGTTTCGATTTCTAGAACTCGTTTGTTTAAATAAACCAGTATCCGTCGAAGCAAAATGTAAACTATTTCTATTCATAGCCATAAATTAAACTAGACATGCTTTGATTCTAGCACACGAATGTAATGAATAACACTAAAATGCCATATTTCGGAGACACTGATAAAATGTTTGACCAGCTAATCAATTACCTACCAGCCAAGACTAATTTTAGCTGTTTTAATTTGTTAGCAGAACAACAGTCAACCGAAACACTTCCGAATAAAGACAAGATATAATAAGTGGTAGAATAAGGATTAAGAAGTCTTGCCAGGAGCTGTCGTGTTACGCAGTAACTAGGTTGTGGAGGTCAGATAGGCAGTCGCTCCATGTAAAATACTGGTAATAAACTGCACTTGGTAAGACTGGAACCCGACCCCAATATTATGTAGTTGGGAAAAGGTTAGGTAGATGATGAATCCTACAGCCATATAATGAGCCATATAACCATCGCGCGACCTAGACGAGTCGATAGACTACTTATTTATTAAAACCCATCAAGCCGTTAGGATGCTTCGAGAGTTTAAAGAATCTCACTTTCATAAACCCTGTGTTTGCTGTCGCACCGATGGGTAAAAATTAAGACGCAATCAATCTGCTTAGCCTTTTCCCAACTATTTTGGGGTTGACTTCCAGTCTAACAGGATGCAGCTGAATTCCAGTATTTTGACTGGTTGCCCGAGTTTTGGGCTTCTGACGACCGGTAACTACAGCCAAAGATCCACGAATGACAGCCGGGACCAACGGCTTAACGTACTCTCCGAGGCACGGAGGAGTTTCGGCATGTAAAGATTGACATCGTAGCTTAACCTAATGGACCAACCCGTGCGATTGTCATTACTTAGCCACGAGAAAATGAACACTCACCAATTTTTAATAATGTTGAATATATGTCCCTTGTCGTTGATGGTGATGAAGAGGCCTCTAGGTCTTCTGTAAATGAGACCGAACTTCTGACACGCCAGGCCCACGGTTGGGGTGTATACGATCGGCAAATACTTCTCAACGTTCTCCGCAAGAAGCCTGAAGAACAACTTCTCATTTCTGTCCTGCAATAATTCAATAAAATTATTAAAAACATTGCCATGTTTACTTTGGAAAAGATGGTGGTGGTTAGGCTTGTAAATTAAATTAACTTAGCCTATCGCAGTACAGTGATGGAAATAGGACGTAGGTCTTTCCATATTGTGCCTGTTATTGGTTACAGTGTAAAAATACTAAGTAATACAATTAATTTTAAACCAATCAAAAATAAAACGGGACATGTCTTTGAAAATCCAACTTATGGATTATTCCAAAATTATAGTAAGGACTACAAATAAATAACTACTTTTCTTTTTCTAAAAACAATCTTGGCTGATGTGAATGCCAAAAAAAATTATACCAGTCTACGAAATCAAAATAAGTATGTCGAAACCGGAGGGGCAATTCCGTTATAAGAACGTTCGCATTCAAATCTCAATCGCAATCTGTCAAAAATACAATCAATTTACCAACATTTTTGACAAGTTTGACAGATTGTGACTTGAATGTGAACATTATTTATGAAGTACGAGAATTTGCCTTCTGCTTGAAAGAGAATGTAGAGATTAGGTACCTACTTAAACACAAACGCAAAGTTTTAAATAATAAATGCGACATTTGAATGTCAAAGGAAATTAAGGTAATAGTTACCATTAATAAAATTATACACCAGCGCACAACAAACCTCACAACAGTCCTTTGTACGTAATTGAACAAATTATCCGGTAAACTGCTTGAACCATATATATACATTGCACCACAAAACGCGTTTAGCGCTATACGCATTAAAAAATCGTCTGTCAATCGTTTGAAGATGACAGAGACAGAATGATGTTCTTAACGCATTTAGTGATGTGTGGGGCAAGCGGGTCTTAATGTTTTGCGTCAAACAATTAATTAATTTGTGTTCCACAATTTGCGACAAACGCCCTGTCCTATTCTTATTTTATATCCGGCCAATAAGTCACAATACTTTTGTGAAAAATTTACATATTTTACAGGGTCAAACATTTTGGCGGCAGCCACAACAATGGTTCACAGCCTTTGTTACTATTTGTTTCAATTTAAGCCATTTCAGACTATAATTTATTGGAGCTGTTTAAAACGGAAACACATTTAATTTATTCATAATTGTATTTCTGGGTATAATCTTTATTAACAATTTATCAACGTTACGGTATGTTTTTAAATTTGGAGTTGGACAGAGAGAGGTAATGTACTGTATGATGTACACAATTCATACACACCAATTATCTCTAAGTGCAGAAAATGTTTAGTTCTTTATAAGCCTTCTTTCAAGCACTTCATTTTAACAACGATCCGCACAGGTCGATGACGAATTTAGGTCAAGGCCAACAAGATTAGCTAGATTGCTCATTGCAGTGATTCAAGCAAGGGCAGTTTCAAAAAAAATATAACGCTTTTTTGAACTAAGGACATTAAATACTTACTGTGAGTAAAAAAAATGAAAGATATGATTGTTAATTGTTCACCTTTTAAACGTTTCTTTCACCACCAGTTGTCCAAATAAACCAATTAGGTACACACCAAGTCAATAATATCCAACATCAGTCACTCCACCCAAGTAATTTTAAATTCAAGCAAAAAATGTATACTCACCGTATAAAAATCCACTCTTCACGTTTAGTACATTAACTCAACAAATCCAATAAGCATAAAACTTCATACCTCGAATTCCAATCTCAAACTAGAATTTGTACCAGGGACCGAAACCGGTATGATTAAATACAGGTATTTTTTCGGTTATAAAATTTATAATTTTTACAGGTATTTTAATTAATTTTAATTTTTTCAGGTATGTGACATCTGCCAACCCGCACTCGGCCCGCATGGTGGATTACGGCCCACTCCCTCTCACAGAGAGGAGGCCTGTGTCCCAGCAGAGGGAACATTATAGGCTGATTATGATATGATTATGACAGGTATTTTTATAGGTTACCTTAAATTGAATACAACCAGTATTAATATCGGTTACCGAAATAAAAATTACCTCTTATCTTACACGTGCCGTCGGCATTAGTCGAAGGACGCACAGCGCCAGTGTGTGTGTAACCGGTATTAAAACGGTTACCTAAAAGAGGTATCTTGTTTCTTCTTCTTGGGTTACCCAGATAGCGGTAACCTTATTCGCAGAAGTGACCAAAATTCTTCGATACTTGTACCGTAATTTGTAAAGGTTTTCGGTCCCTGATTTGTACAATATCCACTCCATACCAGACCCTGTCTCCAAAACCCAGTTTGTATAAATAGCTTCACAGAATCAACGGTACCTGTATTATGTTTAGTCACCTGTAACTCGACGAGGTAGAGATATTTGTTGAGGTTGTCCTCATATCTGTCAATGGAAATAGTACATATTTCTAGCTGTTCCTCTTGAGATTTGAACTTGGCTGCCAAAAGACCATGGATGCCGAGTGCCTGACGCTCCTGCAGTGTGAAAGCTAGACCCTAAAAATATATAACATGTTATATTTATCACTCATCGATATATTACATAAGTGAGTTTTTCACTAATAAAAGGGTCTTATGTTATTGTGTACATAATTTTACTATCATGCCAATAGGGTAATTTATACAATCGGGGAAATATCTACGGAAACTCGGTTGGGCTTGGGATTCACATTATGACATATTCTATAATATGTAGTTTTAAGTTCTAGAAAGCCGTCCTTTAGTGTCGGTTGTTTGTGTCTGCACTATCGACCGATTTGCTTACACGAAACCGAAAATCAGCTCGGGCCAACATTTCTAGGCACTTCATTTTTACTGTATTTTTATTTAAATCTATTTCAAAACAAAGCGAATTTCAATGCTATTGTGATCAATAGTCAATGTCACTCGTTTTTCCTTACATTTAGCTCAATAGTTCAATACCAACTTTTAAGGAAAAACTAAACAAAAAGGAATATTACAATTGACAAATATTCTAGTTTGATCTAGTACACACATAAAAATTATATTGGCCGCATAACGCCCTACTCAAACAGTGGACGGGCTAAGTGGTCTAGGAGTTACTGAACCCTATAAACTACGTGACTTGACCAAGATCATTCGGTTTAAACCAATAATGTTCGATTTACAGTTTGGTTTGAGCCAAACCAAAAAAGAGCTTAAAAATAAATAGGGCGGCAAAACAGCTAAAGTTGCAGCTGAATGCAAAATTAGTTTTCTCATAACGTATTTGGCACTTTATGGTGCCGATGAAATAAATTTAGCCCAACGACTTATTTTAAAGCGGCTGCTATCTACCTATTCATGTAATCTAGACTTGCAAGTTGTGGAATCTATGTACATTTCTTAGGTACCTTATTGAGACGCGGATCTCTCAAGTGGTCGATGCCTCTGACTACATTGGGGCAGATTATGTCGCCGGTGACCTCGTGGTAGTCCCGGCTTTGAAGCGACACTGCTACGATGGATGGGGTCTTCGCAAGAATGGACGCCAGCGCCCGGTGTGGGCCTATAGCGGTTGAGCAACATCTGTAACAAGGATGCAGTTTAAAAATTGCACAAGAACAATGAACTACCTACCTCACTAAGTTTTACATTTGAATAGGAAGATTCGTTTATTAGAAGTCGTCCGCTGGCCAATCACCTGTTTCAACACCTCCGAATAATTAATTCGCCGGATTTTCATACAAATTTTATGCCATTTATTAATTTCTCCTTGATTAATACAAGGACACTATGGATCTGGCCCGTAAACGACCTATCTAAGTTCAGAAAAGCCAATTTACAACAACAACAAAACTCGTATTTCCCAAATATGTTTGAAATTTTCCTGCACCCTGCCAGAATTCCCCGCGTTTGCACATATTCACGAGTGCGTCATAAACTCATAACATAATATAACCGCAGTTCGAGGTTACGTCACGTATCGTTATACAAGAACAGCACAATATAGGTATGCACCTACTTTATAATATTGCACTTCACAACGGTTTTCCTAAACAATAGTTTACCCCATGCTCGGCATGCTCTATGAATCAGGTAGGTAGCTAACTATATGAGCTTTTTTTCCGCTGTATTGTACGTACCTAAGTACTTACCTAGGTACTAGTTGTATGTACTTATTTATGTAACTTAGGTATAGTCCAAAACACAATAAAGGAATATTAATGTCGTAAGGCCATTTAAAAAAAAAATGGTTTGACCTCGTTTTATGTCTAAATCAAGTTCATGGACTTGATGATATAGGTACTTCAGTTTCATGACCTTTATGATAAGGAAATCACACATCAATACAGACATTTAAGTATCTGAATCACAGCTGACAGTCTTGGATCCAAATTCACAATACGAAAGTAAACTAACAACTTCAATCTAAACAGAAATTCATTACCTACCTCGTTGTTAATTTCTAATAGGAACATCAATCATGAATATGGATTATGTATTGTCATAGCCAATACATCAAAGCTGTTCAAACAATAAACAGTTCTGATGTCACATGATTCAAATTGTATTACCAAACATAACAATGACTATTTACAGTCAATCGACACAAATCACGATCAGAATAAAACATTGCAATTCTGTAATAGTAAGCCATTGATATAAGTTATTGATATATTATCTCCCGCTATATGCTCCCGCGATTACCAAGGAACGTTTGTTTATAAACGTGGATAAAAACACTTTGAATTTTAATCTGCCATAGGTAATAAATGGCAATGAGAGAACAGTGAGTGTTTGCAGATTTTGAGGCACTCTTACGATCGTATTTTAGAAAATCTTATATTCACTGATATACATCGCAGAGCCTAAACTTCGGGGTCTAGAAACATGAAATGTTGCATCAAGGTTCCTTAAATACCTAACGAAAGTGAGCAATAAGGAAGGATTTTTGAAAATTCACTCCTTAATCGAGTTAAATAGGGAAGTTTGTATGGCAGTTCGTCATTTATACCGATGGGTAATCCCAACAAGCATTCAGGTTGTACTTAATAGATAAGGTTCAGCTTAAGAGTAGCTTCAAAGAAATCAACACAAACAGAAAACAAGGAAATTAGGGTTTCCGTTAGTTTGGGAAATTCTCCTATGAGGAATATCACGGTTCTCACGATATGTATGTAGCAACAGTGCAGTGTGCGCGATTTAGTATTACATCAAACTGCCTATGAAAACGGTGACTCACTGGCTAAACTGTGGGCATTGGATATAAGAACATTAAACTCGGGCAGTGATGGAGATTTCCGTGACGTAACCCTGGAGAGGAATTTAGTAGTAATACAGGTGACATACATTAGGGATGCCTGAAGGCCGTGAACTTAAATAAGATTAAACTAGCAATGGCAAAAACCCAAATGCACTAACCGATAATTCATCCTTAGATCCAATTTGGGAAATTCCGAAATTCTTACGTCATTTTGTAAACGTTTGACATTCTTTAACTAAATAAGCACCCATTTCTGTGAATGTGCAGGACTATTAAATGCCTTTTTAACAGTTACTGGTTACTGTTAACCATCATCACGTTACCCACTCACAAGATCAAAATTCGCGTCTCGTCACTAATGAAAAGCGCAAACTCAGTGATACATTCTGATCGACCTTGTGATAACTAGTCCAAAAGCAAGTAGCCTAAACCAAAATTTACTAAATTGAATTGAACGTGAAGACTAAACGACTTAAAACGAGCTGCAGCAATAAGACACAATTATGTTCAATTGCAATTATATAGAAGGATTAAGATTGACGATAGATTTATGCGTTTCCAAGTCTTTACAAGAGACTTAACAATCAAACTAAATACATTGAAGAGTAAATTGATACCCATATATAAGGTATATGAAACAACCATTACCTTCTTTCAAGACAACTAAGCTGCACGGAGAGTACAACAACAGTATATAAATACTCAAACACGAGCAGATACCGGATTCGGAAATTAAGAACATGCCCTGGGAAACTTTAGTGCATGAAGATTATAAGTAGAGGAAGACCAAACAAAGCATGGATTGTGTAAAAGATGAAGATGACAGAAGACGACATGGTTAAAAAGGAGGTGAAGATTTGACGGCTGTTAGGTTAGAGATGTATGAAAGAAGTCTTGCGGCGCTGACTATAGTGAATAGAGATGATGAATGCATAATGATACATGATATTAGGGACAATGAGAACCTGGTTTCGCTAAGGACAGCAATCGCGTCGCTTTAAATTAGTTACTTCAGACATAATCGATAAGGAACGGAACGACGATCGTTTAAAATCAAACAATAGACGCCAGAACGTTACTAAATTGTGAACTGATGTTTCTTTTCTCGTTCACGATGTAAATATATACACGTTCAAGCCTCGTGCTACATCATATGACAATAGAAATTTAAATCTAAAGATCGACGATAATAGTGACAGTTATTTTGATTACTTGTCGGTCAGCTACGTCATTTGCGCCACAGCAGACCCTCACAAAAGATAAAAATCCTCATTGGCAGCTTTGTCGGAAATATGGATTACGCTTATCTACATAAATGTATCAGAAAGCCATGAAATAGCCCGTGCAGTTCCATGGATGCAATAAAAATACCGCGTTTATAATACAGTTGCTTATTGCGATTCATTAATTATTTTTCCAACTGTCAATTTCTGTTACTTCTTCTATCAAGATCAACATTATATTCATTTCGATCTAGCATTTCTTTGCGAGCGACGATTTAAATGCTTCTCGTGCCAGATTTCATATAATTTTACGCAGTGTTAACGTGCCAACAAAAAACCGAATCAGCGAATGAAATATAAGGTTCATGACCTCGGCTTCAGACGACTTGATACAAGTATTTCGGTGATGCATTGAGCACCTAGCAAAAATTTGGTCGAACCTAGACTACTTAAACATGTCGCCAGATTTAATAATTCAACATTTTTTGGCAACCATTTGCTGTTTTGAATTAGTAAAAGCTTTGTCGTTCAGAGCCGAAAATATTCCTGAAAGACTCCTTTGAATTAGAGTAAAAATGTACTCTGAGAGACAGCAGATTTGGTATTATGAGGAGAGTAGACACCATGGGAACACAGACATAAGGTTTCCAAGTGTTAGTCGTCAGAATCACGGTTGTAAACGTAAAACAAGATATACACGCATCGGCTCACTCAAATCTCGCTACAAAACTGTAACGACTTTATAAAATACGAACCGTAACATCGATAATACATCGTAACATTTTAGATATCAACATGCAACAATGGTAATCGATACTTGAGGAAGGAACCGATTCAATGTCAGCTTCGGTGTTCAAGTTTACTATTACATTTGACGAGGCTTGTACAAAAGTAGCATCGCAAATTGTAACACAAATTAACTCTTTCCGTAACTAGGTACTTAGTTTTTATGATGATCGCGTTATGTAATTGGCTTGTTTTAATAGACGGATCATAACGGGTTTGAGAGGGGCGTTGCCCGCGATGCTGGCCCAACCTTGAAATTACCGCAGAAAAATATAATACGAGCACATTGCTCCGGCATAATTCCCTTAATTTTAAGAACATTCGCATCTCATTCGCAATCTGTCACAAATACCATCAATTTACCAACATTTTTGACAAGTTTGACAGATTGCGACTTGAATGTGAACGTTTTTTAAGTAAGAGAATTGGCCCTCAGGTAACTGCAGATGCAGACTTTTCTGACTCTGCTTGGTAGACTGTTCTGATTGCTTTAAGGTGAAAGAACCATTTGCTCGGGTACCTACTAGATTACGGGTTCGAATCTGGCGTAGGTAGGTACTTACATCAATGAGACTTTCAAATTCAGTCAGTCAGAGATGTCACATTAGTGACAGGCCAAGAAGAAAAATAATTATAAGAATAGATCTATCTGGGTTACATGTCCAAATAGATCTATTGTAATCTTATAATTAGTACTACTGACACAGTTTCTTTGATTGTAGCTTTATAGAGACACATTCGTAATTAAATAATTACTATTGTTTCACGGTTATTCAGTTCGACTTGCGTGAGGATCTCTTAACTAAGAGCTCCGTTCGAGTTCGAAATTAGTCAGGCGAATCCGAAATCTAAAACATTTGCTCGTATGATAAGGCTAACCTATACGTTTTAAAAATACTCAAAAGAGAGTACCAAGCTGTTAACCCCGGGAAACACCTGAAATGATATTATGAACACAATACTATCAATAACTGCGTGAGTAAGGCTGGTTTAAGAGTCACGCTGAACGTCGGCGCTGACGGCCCATTGTGGTAGGTACCTGTTTGTCCTAGGAGCGTTTTAGAATTACGCGTAGCTATCAGCGCTGACGGTGGTGAGAGTCCGGACACCGGTCGCGTACCGATTTTTATGTAATCGCGCTCCTGTAAAACCAGCCTAACGGGACTAGGTACCAACCTACATAAGAAGTTGCGAGAGATTGATACGGCAAATTACGAGTGAGCAAGGGTGCGAAAAATGCATCCTCTATCAAATGCCCCGGCCATACAAATGGATTAAACATACCTACAATGATTCAAACTCAAACTCAAACTCAAAGCATTTATTTCAATTAAACCATTTACAGGCACTTTTGAATTGTCAAAGAGTCGGTCAGTTAGTCAGAGAGTTGAAGCTAGTTGCCCATTCCAAAACGTAGATCTCTATGGAGAAGAACGGGCAAGAAACTCCAAGGACACTCTTTTAAAAAATGGATATAGATATTACAAAATCCTGGGTACAGTATTCATGTTGCTTCTATATGTGAGAACAATGTAAAACAAAAAAAGAATCAAAAGCAATTCAAAATTTAATATTAAAAATAAGCTCTGGCAAATAAGAGATGACCAGTCTCAACTGACGGCGCCCGTTCACGAACATGACATGTGGATCAGCACCATCCAGCTCAACCATTTTGTAGGGAACCGAATGATCCAACACACGTGCCACCATCAGCGAGACATTTAAGTGAGCATGACATACTCTCATCTGCCATGCTATTTCAAGTCAACATACATCATACCATACTAAACGGCTCCATGGTACTCACATTTACAATAATTGAAAAAATGCTTCTAAATTATACAAAACTAGTTTGCAAAGAAATTGAGCAATTAGTATAATCTTATTTTCAGGTTAAATAAGAATAAACAATAATTTCGTAATGTCAGGAAAAAAAAATAAAAAATAGTAAAAAGGGGGAAGCAACACTTCCAATTATGAAATTTTAACTAGTGAGCCCAAGTGCCTGTGGAGTAGGACCAGCGTTAAGCCAAGCATTTTTATCTACGATATAATCATCCAACTTATAATATGCTTGTCTACATAGTGTGCGTTTAATGCATGTTTTAAATTTCTTCTCATTTAGTTGAAGAATATCGAGTGGAATTTTATTATAACATTTTACACAATACCCCATAAAAGAAGTATGTACTTTAGACAATCTGAAACGTGGTTGATCTAATTTGTTCCTATTTCTAGTGTTAAAATTATGCCTGTCACTTATTTTACTAAAAAGATGTAGATTTTTCCGAACGTACATAATGTTTTCATATATATACTGACAAGGTACCGTCATGATGTTAATTTTTTTAAACAGTTCCCTTAGAGACTCGCGTCTGCGGAGGTTGTAGATGGCTCGAATAGCTCTCTTTTGCAGAATAAAGATAGAATCAATATCTGCAGCCCGTCCCCACAGCAAAATACCGTAAGACATGATGCTATGAAAGTAACTAAAATAGACCAGTCTCGCGGTATCCACGTCTGTTAGTTGGCGGATTTTCCAAACAGCGTATGCGGCTGAACTAAGTCGCCCTGCAAGTGATGTTAAATGAGGACCCCACTGTAATTTTGAATCAAGCGTAATCCCCAGGAAAACCGTCTTTTCGACGAATTGTAGTATCTCCTTATTCAGTACAACTTGACAATCACTACTTCTAACATTCGGTAACGCGAATCTAATGCATTTTGTTTTCTTCTCATTTAATACCAAATTATTTACAGTAAACCAATTATGGACCTTAAGCATAGCGTTATTTACGTCGTCAAACTCCTGTGCATGTCTATTTACTTTAAAAATCAGTGATGTGTCATCAGCAAATAACACCATTTGTGGTCGGTTTTTCAGTAGATGAGGTAAATCATTTATATATACTAAAAAAAGGAATGGACCCAATATCGAGCCCTGTGGTACACCCATTTTGACTTTTAAACCTAATGAATTCACACCGTTTATTTGAACTTGCTGCAGTCTGTCATTCAAATAGGATTTTACTAAGCTAAGCGCAAGTTTACCCAGTCCGTAATGCTCAAGTTTCAAGAGCAGTGTTTCGTGATTCACGCAATCAAATGCCTTAGATAGGTCGCAAAAGATGCCTATTGCATCTTGAGCCTCTTCCCATGCGTTAAAGATGTGTTTTAATAAGGTGACACCGGCGTCGGTTGTGCAACGTCCTTTGGTGAAACCATACTGTTGATCGTGTAGGATGTTATTACGATTAAAATGATTGAGCATTTGATTTAACATTACTTTTTCAAACACCTTACTGAAAACCGGCAAAACCGAAACGGGTCTATAATTATTAGTGTCTTTGCTGTCCCCGGATTTGAAAAGTGGAATAACTTTACTGTACTTCATTAAATCTGGGAATACCCCTTGATCAACACACAAATTAAATATTAAAGCTAAATAGGGTGCAATTGTCTCAATAATGGATTGACAAACTTTAGTAGACATGCCCCACAGATCTTCGGTAATTTTGATCTTGAGTTGCTTAAAAGCTTTTACAACGAACCCAGGGTTTATATGTTTAAATTTAAATTCTATAGGACAAGTTGAAACTTTCGCTTTTAGTAAATCAATAGCAAGTGAGGGCGAGGAATTTAAAGTTTCCGTAGTCTTAATTGGAATATTGGTAAAGAAAGTTGCAAATTCCTGAGCAACATCAATGTTAGCGCTAATGAGACCGCGGGAAGTGTCCAGTGTGTAATCAGTGTTACGTCTTTTGTTCTTGTTAGTTTCATTGTTTATAATTTTCCAAACTGTCTTTATTTTATTGTCTGCTGATTTAACCTTGTTGCTAATAAAAGAAGCTTTAGCTGCTTTGCAGACTATTTTAAACGTTTTTGAGTAAGTAGCAACATACTTATTAAAAGTTTCCGTGTTAATATACGGCTTAAGGCCATACAGTTCAAATAATCTTTCCCTACTTTTCCTGATGCCTTTAGTTGCCCAGTCACTGAATAAAAACTTAGGGCAAATAGTTTTGGTTTTTTTCTTAAATGAGTTATTAAACTCTGTTTGCACTAATAAAAAGAATTTTTCATACAAAATATTACCATTGTCTATATTTAGGCCCTGAGTACTTAACTTGCTAATTAGAGTGCTATTAAACCTATTTAAATTACCCGAAGTTATTGGTCTAGTTTGTATCTGCACTTTTTGTAGTGGTGTGTCGGACTCAAAAACAACGGTTTGACCGCTGTGATCAGATGGGAGATAATTTACAATGGCTTTATCTAAATAGTCGCAGCTACAAAAGACATTATCAATACATGTAGCAGTAGTCGTAGTAATTCGCGTTGGTTCCAAAAACACATTTGACAGATTGAATGATTTGAAGAGACTTAATAATCTACTGCTATTTGAATTATTTTCCAAAATATTAATATTAAAGTCACCACAAATAATGACTGATTTATTACCCGTTACAAGTTTTGCCAAAACATCTTCCATTACTGACTCGAATATAGAGTAGTTTTGATAATTGGGAGGTCGGTATACGCACACTATGTAATGCTTATCCAGCTCAACACACGACAGTTCAATGCAATGTTGCACCGATAGTTCAACTATGTCATTACGAGTCTTAGATTTTATACAGTTTTTAATTAAGATTAGTGAACCTCCACGCAGCATG
Organism: Lithophane ornitopus; assembly: GCA_948473465.1. NCBI lineage: Eukaryota > Metazoa > Arthropoda > Insecta > Lepidoptera > Noctuidae > Lithophane > Lithophane ornitopus. The sequence continues at coordinate 6,501,221 of OX419623.1, forward strand.
GATTTTCGGTTAAAACAACTGCCCACCCTATAGTTTTCAAAATTAATTAATGTTTCATAATCTTTCAACCAGTGTTCGGTTATGCAAATAATATCAAGCATTGTTTTTTCTAAAAACAATTCAATTTCTAATTGTTTGGAAGAAAAACCTTGAATATTTTGGTGAAACAATTTCAAGGAATTCTGCTTAGCCCCTTTTTTACAAATATTGTTAACTAATTGAGTGCTAGAAGATACCTTGTGAATGGTGACATTAACTACATTGTTACTGGTACCTTCTGTTGTCTTACTGACTAGTTTAAACTATCGCTAACCACCTTAATATTAGTATTATTACTAATTTTTGTGGTGCTTATTACATGAGACTTCGACATACTACTTATGTCTGAGTTTATAATATTAAAAGCTAATAGCCATGCTATTTGACGTCTAAAACTAATGGGCAGATACGCAGTATCCCTGGTCGATTTTAATTTCTCAACAAAAGTGTTGGTGTCAAAAAATATAAGTTTATCACTATAGTGATTAGCTAATAAATGCATATGGTTATTTAGCATATGTATATAATGATTTTGCCTACTTGACAAGTGCTCGAAGTATGGAAAAGCACACAATATTATTTTCTGACAATTAATCTTTAAGATTTCAGTGACACTGTCAGTAATGTCATCTTTTTTAACATTAGTACTATTGCCTACAAATACAGAAATAATGGCTTTCGGATCGTATTTATTCCCCGTTATTGATGAAATTATGTCTTTGTAGGATTTCCCTGGCATACAATAATTAACAGCAGATGTACTCAGGTTGTTACTTAACAATTTACCTAACCCTCTCCCTAAACTATCTGAAAACATACTAGAACAATAAGAAACTTTACTTGAACAAGAATCTGTCTGTGCTACTTGAGATGAGGTTTGTACATGAACAACATGTGGTATATCTTGATGGGGGATTGAGTCCTGAGCCTCTCCAGACTGGGACTGGTCCTCCTTTGCTTCAGGTTGAAGAGCCTCAAGGTTGGACTCCCTTTGACAACAACATGGAGTCGTGCTGAGAGTCATAGGGACCACTCTGTCTGCCTCATCGTTACACATTTCTACTAACTCGTTTGCAGCAAGGATGTGTTCCTTTATTTGTTTTTGAGAGCTCACATACTTAATATAAAGTGAATGTAGTGACTCTTCAAGCACCTCAATCTCAGACTGTAATTGTTGAGTGTCAATATGATAAATGTTTTTACTGTCTTCTAATTTAACCTGATAGTTTTTTAATTTGTTTATTAGAAAAACACGTTCTTTCCTTAGTTTATTATTGCTGGAAATGTGTTTTTGTTGTTTCCTGAATTTATTGCATTTATTTATGATTTTATTTAGTTTTGCATATTTTTTAATTTTATTTTGACTAACTTTATAACAACTATTATTATGTTTCAATATAGAATCTTCGGTAAGGTCTATTGTTACTAAAGAATGAGGGTTGCAATTAGTATTAAATAATTCACCATATAAGTTATTTGTTTCCCTAGCCCGAGTACAATCTTTCTGTTTTTGTAACTTAGTTATTCGTACATTTGCATGAATTAGTTCCTCTTCTAGGTCCCTAACCTTACACAAAGCCTCCTCATATAGGTTACTGCAATTACTAAAACCATCCGTGACCAGCCGCAGTTTGTCCCGTTCATCAACAACATCCAGGTATTGCTGATGTAGGTGTACTAGCTCCTGTTTTAAGCATGTATTCTTGTTAACGACCTTCTCGACTTCCTTCTCACTATCATCCATTTCTTGTAACAGCTGTTCACATTTACTGTTTGAAGCCTTAAGATCTTGAATGGTTGTTCTTAATTTAAGCTCCAACTCCTGAGCAGCAGCCTTACGGGTCATCACAGGCATGGTTTAAGGAATGAGTACTGAAAGTAGAATTAAAGGAACGGTGAGAACTAATTAAGACAGACAAACAAAACAAAAAATAAAGGAAAGCTAGAAAATGAAAAGGAAAATGGGAGAAGTCAGTGTTGTTTTATAGAGAAATGAGGTAGGCTGTTGAATTTAATTGAAATGCAACTAATATAATTAGATCAAGTACAATGTTACATTGATTCTTTTGTCTTAAGATTTAACATTTGCTTATGTGGGTAGGATGCCTAGATGAAAAAAATTAAATAATCTAGTTTTGCATAAAGATTACATCAAAGTGAGGATAGTTAACGTTATTGTTGTGTTGTACAGTAAAATGATAATAAAATTACTGTATTTTGATAATTAACAATAGGTACTAAGTTTCGTTAGCTATATAAACAAAGTGACTTAGACCCAGTGCAGGGTGCCAAATCAACCAGTAATGAAATTGTGTTAATGGGACTCAATGAATAAGTGAGGGTCTAAGGGACGATTTTTTGCTAATTATAGATTAAAAGTAAACAATACTCCCCGTTTGATCCGCAGGTCGAACATCAGCTGTTCGCGATAGGTTACCGGTAACGGTGGGTAACCAAAAACTGTGTTTTGCTTTGTAAATTTGCAGGAAAACAATAATCCTGAGTTCTTATACAGTTACTTCACATTTAGTTATAATATTACACCTTAATTACACTTAAAAATTAAATAAATCTAATTTAAAAATACGGAACAAAATTTTGACATGTCACTTGGCCAGTGTTGCCAATAACTCTCTGATTATATAGAACACCTTTACCGACTGTTGGCATGGATCTATTCAGTTAAAATTATCTGAGTGTGAGGTAATATACGTAATTACCACGCCCACTGCGACGTAACGTAGGTATATCCAAACAATTTACAAAATGAAAATAAATATTTTCTTTAGTTTTTCTTAATGATGGCATCGGAAAAGTTAATATAGGTAAGTACTAGAGCTAGAGTGACCAGAGATACAACAAGTCAGACTATGATATACAAAATCAAAAATCTAGCAACTATTCAGGTGGTAAAAGTGATAAAACCTATCTAATTACTAATAGATGATAATTAGACTAGGAGTCAGTCTAAACATAATCAATCAAGACATCATAACACTGATGAAGATTAAAGTATTGTTGGTAAATATCAACATAGAAGACTTAGTGAAAAATATTTTGTTTTGCTGGCGGTATTTTAAGGCACACCGCGTCTGTGCCAACTAAGAATATAATGGGACAGAATAATAATAGAAAGTGCTAGTATTATTTGTTGTTGAAGATTTAGAATAATAAATATAAACACCTTCTGTTTAGAATTATACATAGCCATTGACAGAAGATACTTAGAGTGACCTTTTGGTAAAAATATACATGAGCCCACAACCTGTACTATTTAATAGTACAGGTTATGGGCTTATGTATATTTTTTCTGAGTTAAAGTCAGTACAGAAATTAATTTATTGCAGACTAAAAATCTTATTAAAAAAAATATTTGTCATTGTATTTATGCATATTTATGAATTAGTAGTTATACTAATTTACGTATTGTTTGCTAATAAATGTTATCCTCCGTAGTCAAAATACGCGTTTTGACGTGGAGTTGCAGATACCAGCCCGTATTACCTATTACCTAAATGTTCTCCTATATTTTGATTTAAATTAATTTAAATCAGTGTACACTATTATAAATTATTTAATGGTTAGGTAAATAGCAGTGATCAATTCAGAAAATTCCTGTCAGCTTATTGTGTAAAGTACATAACTTGTATGTGTCATTATTTGGCACAAGACTAAATCAATAATATTACTTTCCAACTATGAGTCTGCCCTACTGGTAAATAGGTAATTTAATTGATCTTCCTGTTGAAAATGCTACATTAATACAGGTACTTTATGAATTTGTTATGCCAAATTAATAAGGACAACACAACAATTTATGTAGCCTCAGGAAAATCCCCATTTCATTTTACATCATAATAATACCCATATATATATAATAATACTCAATAGGGTAAATATTTGAAAGTTATGTCTTTTAGGATTTCTGTTCAGTCTTTGTTACAAAAAAATAATAAAGAAATGTAATGTAAATATTATAACATTTAGATACATGAAACTAATATCTAATACTTACTTGATTTAATTATAAATTAGTCAGATGTTTAAACTGATAACAATTAATAAACTAGTCCTAATCAAAATGTTAACATGAGAATCAGATATGAGTTGACGCAAAAACTTGAGATAAGGTGACAGTGATATGTTTTACAATGTCAATGTATTTAAGTTATTATAAGTCTGTAATTTTTTTTAATTATGTAAATATTATCTTGAAGAAATTAAATAAAAACCAGAATATCATGTCAATGACAATAATAACAAAATCTGATGCTGAAAATAACTGCAAAAAGACTTTGGGACTACCTAGTCCCAAAAGGTTTGGAAAGATTTAGATGACATTTAGCTAATGTTTGTGCTGGGATATAGGAATTTTTAATTTTAAACTCTATTAGTACCAATATTGGCAGCAGTTAGGATGTACTATAATATTTTTTTAAATATTTAAAAAAATGCTTAACCAGTAAATGTTGTTGAGGGCAATGCAATGTTATTTGGTCTTGGTTTGGAAAATTGGACAATGCAATTCAGCATAGCCATCCTCTATTTAATTACCTACTAATATTTTTGTAAATTGAAGATAAAACAAACACCTAGTTTTTGAATAAAGATAAAGGCAACTTTTTGGGATAATGGCAGGACGATGAAGATGAGCTCCACCCCTACGACGACACTCGCGGGTTCAAAAATCAGTGACATTGAGTTATGTAAATATTTTATTTCAAATAGAAAGTTATGTATGACCACAATATAAACGAGACCTTGAGTGTCCTGGCGACGAAACACTTCCTTTACCAACTTGATCGATTATGGGGAACCGGAGAACGAAAGCCAAAATCAATCGTGCACGAATAATAATTATCATTCGGCATTTGATTCTTCCCAGAAGCCTCAGACGCGATTATTAGTATGTACAATTTTACGAAGGATCGGTGTGTGACCGTCTCATTATTAGGTAGCTCCCAATTTGTATATAGATCCGATATAAAAAACAGCTGTCACGTTATGTAAACTCCGTAAACTCCAAAAATAAATGAAAAGGTACTCACAATAAAGATTTAGACGCTGTGGTAAACATTTCAAAAAGTATTTTTCATCTAGACAACTGAAACCCTCAGTAAAGAGTGCCCGAGTGCCGCTTTCGTGTAGTATTTTTATTACCGAATATTAAAAAATGTACTAAATAATTTCAGTGACGCCCTCCATCCATGTGGCAGTGAATTTGACTGAAATTACTAGAGCTGTACCTATACACTATACTACTCAAAGACCTGTCAACTAAAAACACTTACTAAACAGTATTGGCACACGCTCAGATAGATAAATTCATAGAGGAAAGTAATATAACAGGGTAAAGGTGATGCGCTAAGATATCCCGCGAAATTATCATATATATATATTATAAAAATCCGCTTAAGTTTTATGCAATTTGCAGGTCAGTGCCATGGTTGTATGTTGACGACGTTACAAATATGGCTTAACAGAATTATAAATTAAAATCAGCAATACAACTCCATACAGAATTGGCCTTAAATGTCATGATTTCATGAAGAGGCATTCAAATATGGTGGGAGAGGCAAGGTTTGCGCCCTCACGCTTGTAACCGCCGCCGCAGGAGACACCCTGGGCGTCGGGAATCTCAGGCGGATTCCCGGCAAGGGTAGGCGCGGGCTTGCGGACGGCGAGCAATGGGTAGCTCGCCGTCCGATAAGGAACAGGCCCGGGTCGACGGTGCGTCGTGTTCCACGCGCGCCTCAAAGAGATGTCAGCACAATTGGCGCGCTAGGACCGATGCTTACCAGGGGCTGCGGGAAAGTCCGAAAGAGATATCGGGGCCCTTGGCAACAGGCAACTGAAGGAACATGGGTTTTAGTCAGTAAAAGTCTGACACGCCTTCCTGCTCCACCCAGAGTGGGAGAAGTCATTCGATGATTTCCAACAATAAAAAAAAAACCATTCAATATGGTATTATGAACTAGGGAGTTTTGTGTTGATGATTTTTATGCTCATAATTCAATATGTATAAATATATTGTATGGCCGCGAATCATGTTGGTTCTATATACAGTTATCTATGTGTATGTTATCTAACGAAGTGCGTTCCCTTAACCTGCAATAATAAAGCGTCCATACATGCTAAAAAACTTAAAATGAAAATAGCAATCGTTTAAAATTAAAATTATTTTATTTGTTTAATTAAATAAATAATTATTTGTAAAATTATTTTATAGGTAAGTACCTACTATCGAACGCGTTGTCATTTTGACCTTCATATCAATCTTTAACATCCTGTATACAAAAAAATGATTCGTAACGTAACCGTGCGTTTGCACTCGCGAAACATTACAACAAAACATGTTGAAATCTTTATCTTCTGTCAATGTTCCATACAATTTTTGACAGGAACTAGAGATTTAAACATGTTTTGTTGTAATGTTTAGCCAGTGCAAACGCACGGTAAGATACAATCTGTACACATACACTCGTCTTTCAACGTGTAAAGACAAATGTGACAAGTATGCGTGTATAGATGTTTCCTTTACGTATTATTAATATTTTTTGTGTATATTTTACTATAAGAAATTGGTATTCAGCTGCATCCGGTTAGACTGGAAGCCGACCCCAATATAGTTGGGATAAGGCTAGGTAGATGATGAGGCAGATAATGATTTTACTATAAGAAAATAATAAATAAACTTTTTTTACCTACTAGATACTGAGCTGCAAATTGAAAAAATGTCAGACAATGTGAATTTCACAATTTCATCATTTCACTGACGGAGTTCTCTGTCTTCCATTTTAGCATGGCACGAATGTTAATTATTTCAAAGGCAGTCGACACACAAGGTGGTAGTGTTTGTGGCTGAGCTGACTGCCCAGTGTGCTGTGCACCCGTAGTGGTTATTATTATCTTATCCTCCTCATCGAAGCATCATTGATGTTTTGAATGTTATTTGTTTATCTTCAGGTAAATAAAACCAAACCAAGATTTTTCTGAAAACTGGCTATGGTAGGTACCACATCAAAGAATATACTACTCTCTACCGAGAGCCGGTAGACCATATTGAAATCACAATAACATCTATTTTATTCCTTCTTTTTTATTTTTACTTTTAGTCGATATAAAAACACAACACTTTATTGATTTTCAAAGACAGTTTTACTCTAATTTTATAAATGCTGGTAACACAGTTACGGATAGATGTCAAATCGCTCTATAGTCTATGAACGATCGAATTTGATTGATGACACTGACACCTGACAGACAGATTGAAATTGAAGAATAGAAAAAAATACGGTAAATACCGTACGGGTAAGATCCGAATGAGTTTTGCTGAAGAACATTAACATATCTGATTGTGAAAAAAACCGATGCCATGATTCGAGAAGATGATCCTCAGTTCCGGATTACTCCAGTCCAACAAATGGCATCTGCATGTTCCGGTGCCCTTATAACCTCGTTATTCAGTAAGTCTTCACTTTCGGTTTTTGTCCAGCAAATATTTACAAAGTTTCATATGATATACCTTCACTTTTTCTAGTGACTCCTCTTGATGTGGTTAAAATAAGGCTGCAAGCACAACAGAAGGCATTGCTGTCGAATAAATGTTACTTGTATTGCAATGGTCTTATGGAACACATATGCCCCTGTGGAGAATCGCCATGGTTACCCAGACGAGTTCATTTCAGTGGAACGATGGTAATATATAACATAATTTTCTTTTTTATATTTTTCAACCCTAACATAATATACTGTGTACCAGGAGGGTGTCGATGAACGGAAGCAGGGTGATGGGAACCTCAACGTCCATCGATTTTACTCCATTTCTGTTCTTTAACAATTACTTATTAAAATATTTGTATAATGGAAAAAATCCAATTTTAGTCTCAACTTTGTAACTGCTCCTTAATTTATAATTAAAAATTTAAAAATAAACCCCATTATTTTTTAAATTTTGCTTAAAGTTAAGTAATGATTAGAGACTGTTTAACCGTACATTTTTGACGTTTGAATGTCTCTTAACTTTAATCTTTGTTTATGAATAAACCCCAAGGTCTAGATTCTGCACAGTGTATATCTGATCTCTTTTTTCACGAATTGTTTGTATGCTTTCAGGATGCGTTTTATAAAATAGCCAAAGTAGAAGGAGTTCCTGCATTATGGTCAGGATTAAGTCCTACTCTAGTCCTAGCTCTTCCATGTACAGTAATTTATTTTGTGACATATGAACAACTAAGATATAGAACGAAAACAAAATATAATAATGTCATGCATAACAGTAAGTAACAAAATTATATATTTTCTAAATGTTATAAATAATTGATATGTTTTTTTTTTATTAATCATACATTTCATATCTCACCACTAAAACAAATAATAAATTATGTCTGTCTTCTATTGTTCTCATGATTGATGACAAATGATAGGAGATAAAAAATACATATGTATTGCCGCAAAACAATATAATTGAATAGACACATTATTGTATTAACTTGTTGAGTTTCCTCACCTTGACTGTAATTGGTGAACAAGTTATATATAAACAATTTTTTTTTTTTGTTATTAGTATTTGGCACTTTATACATGTTTCTTATGATTTTTTGTAGGTATACTGTTGTAACTGTTAGGGTATGAAAAATATCTCAAAAAGAATTTCCCTTAAATCTACAATTTGTCAATTTTTCGAATATAAATCGTGCTGTCATGTAATTTCTAGTGTTAGAGCATGTTTAAATAAATTTTAACAGAACATTTCTTAATGGCTCATTAAGAATAGTTTGGTGAAATCGATCAAACTTGTTAAACAGATGATATTATCAGTTGGTATATTGGAATGCAAATGTTTATCAAAACTTAATCACTTCTTTTTGAGTAATTATTAACAATATTAGCATAAAAAAATATATAAAAATATAAAAAATAGTAGCCCACCAGTATCGGGAACAAGGTCCAAGCTACCGGCGCACGGTGGGCTGAAAATCGGCTTTCATAGACTTAGGGATTTCAATTTGCAAGTGCCGGATTTTTTCTATCGGCACAATTAACAATATTATTATTATGATCACATATTGAACTGACAGTAGGTCAAAATATGTATTTTATGTTCATGTTTGTTTCACAAGTATAATCTTCTATCTTAAAATCTGCTTCACGAAATGGAGAGATATGTGAAGCTTATTATCATGATTATCTTAGTGACGGATATATACCTACCATAATCTGTTAATAAATCATAAACCAAAGAAACATTAAATTACTTTTGCTTAGTAAAACCTTTTTTTATACTTTTCAGCATCACAACCATTGTGGATACCAATGATTTCAGGAGCCACAGCAAGAATGTTAGCAGTAACTATTGTCAGTCCTCTAGAACTTATAAGAACAAAGATGCAGTCAAAAAAACTGACTTATGCAGGTAAATATGTGCCATTTTACTGCCATGGATTACTGCAAAGAAAATTAAATGAATGATTCAACAACATAAAAAAAAAAACTCTGGTTGGTATTAATTTTGAGTTTGAAAGTGACTACACTGTCCTCCCATACCTAGCACTAACCTAACACAGTAATTTCAAAATATTGTAATAGCCAATTATTTCTAAAAGAGTAACCGTGTAATTTCTTCTCCATAGGAAACAACAAATTGTAACCATGCACCTAGCTTCTGATGTTTCATAAGTGCCCATGTAGGTTAATGTGAAATAAAATATTTTGATTTTGATTTGAAATCATGATGTACATATGCAATATTCTATGAATATGATTCATAAAACATTGCTTACATTTTATTCTCACTCAGTATTACAATAATGCATATATATACTCATAGGAACAATAAGAAAACATTGTTCTAGTTATATGTAGTAATTAGCGGAACAGGATTAAACTAATTAACAACTTCCATGCAAAGTTTTTATACAGAACTATATGATATTCACTTATTCAAAGTGCATCATACATTACTTATTATGTTATTATGCTGGGATGTACTCCGGCCTTCTGTGAGAAGCAGCAGGTTGTATTTGTTTATCTTCTCTGATTTCTACATTCTGTCCTGAAAAGTGAAACAAAAAACCAAAATATTGATTGTTTTCATTGATTATTAAGTTCAAAGGTTCAGATAAGCAATCCTATTATTAAATTGTTTATCAGAACCTTTGAACCCTGTATATAGGTTAACCAACCAGGTATATACCTACTTGTAATAGATAATAATCTATTTATACTGATAATATTTTATATCCATATTGCATTATAAGAAAACATTTACAGTTTTATTCATAAACGCTGCTTAAAGTTAAGTTATGAATTAGCAACTGTTTAACCATAAATTTTCGACGTTTATACGTCTCTTTAACTTTAAGAAACTTTTATGAATAAGAGGGTTAGTCTTTATTTTATTTTTATTTATCACTAGTTGCGCCCCCCGGTTTCACCCGCATAATAAATCCCGTGGGAATATCGGGATAAAAGGTACCTAACCTATGTCCTTCTCCAGGTCGTGGTCATGAGAGTTTGAGCAAGAGAGATTTTGGTATTCACGGGCAAGAAGCTCTGGAGGCGTTTCAACGAATGTAATGTGTAGTAACTTTGGTATTCATAGTCTTTGGAAGTTGGTTAACAATAGAAAGATAGGAAGAGTGGAGAGAGGCCTTTGCCTTTAGTATTTTGTATGATACTTAGTTAAAAACTTGAAAATCCTTTTGTTTTCAGAAATCTCGGATGCTTTGCGTCAGGTTGTAAAGTATGAAGGTTTTAGAGGAGTCTTCCGAGGTTTGGGCTCAACGTTATTGAGAGATGTACCATTTTCAGGTAATTATTAATTCTGCTTAACATAAACACATGGTCACAAACTTTGTGTTAAGTACTAATTTTGTAAAATATATGCAAACTGTTCTTCTTATTTTGTTGTTCTTATCTGAATAAGTGTTACATTACTTTATAATATAAAGTACTGTAATGTAAAGATACACTTTATATTATGAGGTCTATCTATTCATACACGAATTCTCTTAAGAGGCCATTAAAATCTCTTAAGGGAAATCATCATTATGAACAACTTTCACTATGGGACCAACCCTGAAAACGCGAAACAAAAATCAGCTGTTCCCTACATTTATGTGCGCATAGCTCGTCAAAATGTAGGGAACAGCTGATTTTCTTTTCGCGATTTCAGGCTTGTTCCCATAGTGAAAGTTGTTCATAATTATGACCCCTTAAGAGATTTATTTTTGTATGAATAGTTACACCTTATAATAGGTACTCAGATACTGAGAAACTATTCATAGTTAATGTCTACTTTCGGTTTTATTGTCGTATCTAACGAAAGGTTGGACTTACGAACGAAATTAGTCAGGTAAACCCGAAGTAAACTCGTAAATAAGTACTTAATTATGTTTCTGAGCTATTAAAGTGTTTCGTTGTTTACTTTAAGGTATATATTGGACTACATTTGAATCAACAAAGAGGGCGTTTGACAAACCGGATTCGGAAAAGAATACATTTTTGTTTAATTTCTTCTGTGGATCAGTCGCGGGAAGCGTAAGTTTTTCAAAATAATATTTCATGCTATTTGTATTTCGACTTTTTGCCTCATACTATTTACTGAAGAAATTGGAAACAATAACTTCTCTCTTTATGATACATCAATGGATCATAAAGAAACATCAAAAAACATCTAACGTTCAATGAGCTTGTATGGCTCATGCCCTGCAGTGGGAAAGTAAAAGGCTGTTTTTAACGCTATAAGCGGTTTACTAATGTGCGATATAACGGAGTGACGCGGACCAGCCCGCAAGGCCGACGACCATAGACAGCCCCCGCACCGTACACAAAGGGTCTTCTCACGGTCCGTGATATTGGGTTCGGACGAAGGTCAGCCCGTAGCGATTGTATCCATTTTTTCATTCCAAAATTTAAAGTGAATGAAAAACTCGCATTGCAATTTTGAAGTTACCGACTCGCCGCGAATTTGACGCACTGCGACAGACGACCCCAGACGGCCCCATGGTGCGTCGGTGCGGGCTGGTCCGCGTCCGTGCCTTAACAAGATCCAACCCTTGAGGCAGGCAAACATCTGGCGAGGCGCAGCGCAGCATGGTTATCACTTCCAAACAATTATCAATATTGCGTATCTTAAAATAAAGTAAAAAACAAATAACATGAGATCAATAACAAGACATCCTTTGTTCGCTCTGATGCACTACGGACTAATGGAAGTTTATTTATTTTCAACTTTATTTCAATAAAATGAAGGTTTATATTTGTTTGGCAGAGACCCCGCGCGCTTGTTATCGCGCATATGATATGCCTCCTAGTGACAGAGACAAAATTCATTGATAACCGTATAAGATAAAGAATGCCTTTTCTAGATTGTGTTGCTATCTATCTTACGTGGGGTGAGCCGATAAGATGGTATACAAGTAGTAAATAGGTACCTACCTAATTATAATATAGTTTACTATCTTATGTTTCAGCTTGCGGCATTCGTAACACTTCCATTTGACGTTGTAAAAACACATCAACAAATAGAATTAGGAGAAAAAGAAATATACACAGGTTGGCAACATTTTATTTTGTCCCCTTTAGCGAAAAATTTAGGATGAAAGGTCCAAAGCAGCCCATGTAGGAGCGAGCGCATTCACTTTCAAATCAGACTGAGTGCAAAGTTGTACGAACACTGACGCTGACGGTGAACAACTCCTTCATGCAGAAGCAGCTTTCATTGCGGGTTTTGTTTCTGCTATAAGACGTTGGAAATACGGTTTATTATTCAATGTTAGCTGCTTTGCGGTCCTCCTAGTTATACATATATTTTGTTTCCTCCTTGTTATATGCCGAGCTTTAATAAACATCTCTGAGGGCTTATCTAGTCATCAGCACTATTCAAATTCTCAACTACTAGAGAGTTATCCTATCATGGCCATCCATAACATAATATGCTGTGACAAGCGCTATAACAATGAGAATTTATGATAATAATTAGCCCTCATGCACACTAGACGTCAACCACGTGGGCCGCTATACGTGCGGCTATCTGCTTTTTTATTTTTTACCCGACTACGGCGAAGCAAAAAGGAGGGTTATGATTTTGACCGGTATGTATGTATGTATGTTCATCTGTTCCCTCATATCTTCTAAACCACTCATCACAATTTGACAAGCTAGGTATCGTTGGAAGCGTCTTGATCGTCCGCTGGTTATAGGCTATGTGAAATTAAAAAAGGCGCCCTCTAGAGGACATAAAGTCAGGAACTTAAAAAAAAAGATTGTTTAATCGTACCATGTTGGGTATCAAATGAAAGGGCTTAACCTTTTAACCGCCCGACTTCATAACGGTTGTCGTGCCCCCAACGCCTGGCATCGAAAAATCGAAAAATAAATACCTACAACAAAGATGATGTGTAATGCATAATTAAAATTAAAAAATGATTAAACGAGTGTCGTTAATATACGACTCTGGCGAAATGGTCACGAAAATATTTGTCGGATAAATCCGACGTAAGCGGTTAAAAGGTTGAGCACATTTCAAAAATATATATAATATATTATAACCCCAAAAAAAAAAAAAAAAATTAAAGTAATAAAAACTAAAACCCAACTACGACTAAAAAGGTATAAACAAGACACCACAGACGGACAAATTAAAAATCCGGAGTCACACGTAATCTGTTCGATTTATGCCCTAACACGTGTGACTCCGGATTTTTAATTTGTCCGTCTGTGGTGTCTTGTTTATACCTTTTTAGTCGTAGTTGGGTTTTAGTTTTTATTACTTTAATTTTTTTAAGCAACCGCTCATACAAAATTCCGGCCAATTCAACTCGCTTGCCGTGCGTTTGCACATATTGAAATCTCTATTTTCTGTCAATGTTCCATACAATGTTTGACAGGAACTAGAGATTTAAACGTGTTTTGTTGTAATGTTTCGCCAGTGCAAACGCACGGTTAGGCCAACTGCCAGACAACTAGTGCTTATGAGGGCTTAGTTCGAGAACTGTATACGGCAACGACGCCGGACCGCAAGATGAAAAAATTCAGAACATCCCAGAATGAAAATGTAAAATAACGCGGCACCGGTGCGGTGCATGGGCGATATTCTTTCGTATACACAAACGTGTGGCTCTGGCGTCAAGTACAGGAAGCCTAAAGCTACAATTCCGTAGCCGACTGCATAGAAATCATTGCAAAAAACCTGCTGCTGCTGCTGCCTGCAGTCGGCTACGGAATTGTACCTTAATAATCACGAATTCCTGGTAGATTGTATTTTGTTTTGGTTTTGTTGATGTGGTTACTGTTTCAGATGGTAAAGTTCATCAAAGAGCTTCAAATATGAAAGAAATAGCGCGGACGATATACATCAATCATGGGTTTAGGGGAATGTTCACGGGACTCCTACCTCGGATATTTAAAGTGGCACCAGCATGCGCAATTATGATTGCGACGTTCGAATACGGAAAACAATTTTTCCAGAAATACAACACACAGAAATATAAGGAAAAAATGCAAAGGTAGATAGCAAAATTCTTTTTTTGTTATGATGTTAGGGTATTTGCCTCAGACCAAATAAAAAACCAAGACAGAGCGCTGCAAACAAAACAGTGAAGCATGCCACGCTCACACCCATTTGCAATCAGACTACATCTCACTAAGTGCCCACATGCTTACGAAACCGGCCTCACGTTACTGTTTACAGCGCTCTGTCTTGTTTTTTTTATTTGGTCTGAGGTATTTGCTATTTGATGTTCTACAATACTTCAGAATTTTTTAAGAATAAAAAATTTAAATAAATAATTTATTCATATTGAAAACTTCAAGGCTAGAATTTTGGTTAAAACTTATTCCTGTAAAATCGTACTAATTTCAGCCAAGGAATAGAAATCGAAATAATTAGAATTGAAGATTAATAGATGGACCTTTATGTTTAAGGTATTGGAGAGACTGTTATTAGGGTACTTTTACAGATACATTGTAGTTAACATAATTGTCATTAGCTAGTTTTGTTTTGTTATTATTTTAAATGGTTGTGTAATTCTCCCCCTGTTTAGAAGTATTTAGGTAACTTGAATATGTTAGGCTAATCATGAGCACTTGGGAACACTTAAGACGCTGACAAGAGCTAAAGCGCAGTCACTGTCCGACTTCATAGAAAAGAAAGAGTTGTGCTGGCAAATAATTAATTTACTTGTCATTGCTCCATTTATAATTCTTTTTACCTTTTGTGGTACAGTAATCCAGTAGTAGGTGCATCGTCTTCACATATAATTATATAATTCATGTATACAAAATAATATTGTAAAACATTTTTAAAAGAGTAACGGTGGAGTTTCTTGCCCATTCTTCTCCATACGAAAACTAATTTTGGAAGGGGCAACTAGAATCAGTTCTATTTCTCTGTTTTTGATGTTCAAAAGTGCCTTTTTCGTGCCTATTTGAAATAAATGATTTAACTTTGACTTTGAATGCTTGTAATTTATTCCAAAATATGAAATAATTATCGAAAGTGAGTTGAGTAAGCCTCTTTGGACAATTTGGCTCTTGTCAGACAATCATTATCTTTATACAATTGTCGTAGATAAGTATCTTGATAATATTTGACTCAGAATTTGTATAATTAGATTATTTTAATTTCAGGCATCAAGAAATAGTGCTGGTGGGCCAACCATCCAGCAATGATTACTCATAATATGAAAAATGGGAATAATCATAGTTTAGCAATATATCGGAATATGATAATAAATGTGATAGAACTGTAGTACAGTTTAAGTATTTTATGGCTGTTCATATCTATTGTGTATAGTTACCAAATCTGAACTATCATTAAAAAAGTTTACCATATCCAAATGGTAGGTAGCTACTATGAAAAATGTTTTTGTTGAAAGTTGTAAGCTTACTGAAGAATGACAACTAAGTCTTAGGAATTAGAGGCCATGTTCCAATGCATATTTCAAAGGAATAAGAAACGCAATTGCAGTAACTTTTTATACCCTGACTGCATTTTCAAAAGGGTAAGTAAGCCACTGACAATGAAACATGCACATACAATATATTGCAAGGAGTTAGATGACTTGCACCCAATGACACTTGGCAATAAGAAGAAACTCAATTGTTATAATTATTTTGTGTAGAGTGCATTTCATCATAATAGTTCCTATGCTGTAATGTTGGCTCATCCTACAACAGTGGAGCCAAAATTATGGCATAGGAACTATTTGAAGAACACTCTTTATCCTGACTGGATTCTCAACTGGTGAGTCTCTGAGAATGAAACATTTCCAGTCAGAAGTACATTAAAATATAACAGTTTGACAACTTCAAGTATTTGATGTGTGACACCTTTTCACACTGTTTACTGCCTTAGAATAAGTAGCAGTAAAGAAAAACCAAAAATGCAATAAAATGGTATCAACAAATTAATCAATAAAACTAATGAATAATTCTGACAATCCTCAAAACTATCGAATATTTCTGTAATTAATGTTTTTTACTTTGAATTTTATTTTTCTCTATTGTTTTGTTATTCACTTTATTTTGTATAATTTGTGACTGTGTAAATAACACAACAAAATAAAGTTTGTAAATATTTTACCAGTTAAAATTGTAAATAGTATGGAATAAAAGTTTTATGATAGTATATTTTAATTGTTTAATTTTAGTTTAGTAATCAACTTTATGGAAAAATATGTTAATACTTCCAATATTTGCACCAACAGCTCTACAGCTTTAGACAGTCCACTGCAATGTTCTGATACAAGGCATAACACAATAAAATAATTCTAGTTTTTTTGGTTATACTTATTAAATTATTGATCAGTTGAATTGAATGCTGCAATCATAGACACAAAAAAAAAACAGTCTTGCATAGACCTGCCTTCTAGTATACAACGAGTTGGATTAATTATTGTAATCGGGTAACATAACTGTAGTATGAAACTAGGCTCATGAAAAACTGCAGTACAGTAGGTAATACTAAAATAATTAGGTATCAACATAGTTGAAAAAAATAAAAACAATTAGTACACCAAACTTATTTATTACATATCCTTAAAAGTAATTAATGTACAATAGAGCCCAACGGTTCTGCTTTTATATTCCCAAGGTCTAATCTGCTATCAATAGATTCATCTATTTGGCCGACAATCGCAACATTGTCACCGCGTATTATGTGAAGTCCAAGCACCACCTGCGCCACACCAGTTGAAGAAGAGAACACTCGCTCATGTGATTCGTCTAGTATTATATTAATTGTTTGATCAAAACCTTTTAAAGTTCCAATGAAGTTTCGACCGTCCGAAGTTATCACTGACACTGTTTGATTTACATAATTTTCTAGTCCCGAAGCCATTGCCTCACAGTTTTAATTGCTTTATCAACAAATAATTGCCGGTAAATACGATGCGTGAGATTGTTTCATAGGCTTGAAAAATAAATGAAAGAAAATCACAAACACGCCGTCAAATCAAAACAACATGACATTAATGACAGTTAGTGACTGACAGACTGAAAACAGAGACCCAGTTTTTGACAGCGACAAAGACAAGACGGTAGAGTCTGTCCAACGAAAGCTGACCACGAATTATTGAATATTTTACTTCACTTCTAAATACAATATAACATGTCTAATTATTATATAATTACGAAATACTGATGTAATTATCGCATAATATGTCTTGAACATTATATAGTATCGACTCTGTTATGCAGTGGGGTGACAGCTCTTGATTTTTTTAAATTGCCGCCGTTTTTCTTGGACAGCTTTCGTTGGACAGACTCTACTGACTGACGCTATTACGAATTTATAGTACTACGAATATTTTCAGAATGAGGCTTTCTTGACAGTGACTACTGAATTATAATGATGAGATGATGACATGACAGTGACACTGCCATCACTCAACTGTCACATATTCAGTGTAACCTAACAAAGTTGTGATTTTCTTTTTCTTCATTTATGAAAACATTATAATTATGATTGTAATGCTTACTGTATAAAACAACTTAAACTGAAACTCTAAGCCACGTTTTAGTATATGTTTCTCATAGTTTTCTTGTCTTTTATGTAAATAACCTATTAGTTAAAATAAAGTTGAGCTTTTGTAAATTATTGCCTTAGTAAATTATGTCTAACCCTATAGTGCAATATATTCTTCTACGTACCGATTTACTGAAGGATTTAGGATGGTCGATAGGATCAGTGGTGGCTCAGGCTTGTCACGCATCCACAGCTGTGCTTCACTTGTACAAAGATGATGAGAACACTATAAAATACTTAGATGATATGGATAATATGCACAAAGTTGTGTTAGAGGTACGTGTGCGTTATGTATAAGTATAGATGTTGGATTTTCTGAACTCAAATGATAAAGTTTTAACATAAGATACATATTGATGCAAATGAAATATCCTGACTTTATTACCAAACTTTGCTTCACATATTGCCATGTGTATAAACAGCTGGCATCTCAATTTTATATCACTTATATATCTTACCAAGGGGTATCGTATTACCCAGTAACTGGGTTGTGGAGGTCAGATAGGCAGTCGCTCCATGTAAAATACCGGTATTCAGCTGCATCCGGTTAGACTGGAAGCCAACCCCAATATAGTTGGGAAAAGGCTAGGCAGATGATGATGATGATGATCTCAATTTTATATCAATTCCTTTTAGGTATACAGAATAATAATTAAAGATAGTTACTTTGTGCCTTTCCAAGGAGATGCCAATTATGGTGGTTTACAGTAATTATGAATATTTTTATATTAATTACAGGTCCCAGACGAGCAATCACTGAAAAAAATTGCAGAAAAATTAAAAGAAAACTTCATATCACACAAATTATGGATAGAACAACCTGAAAATATTCCGACTTGTTTAGCTCTCAAGCCATATCCAAAAGAAGAGGTTAAAAAGTATGTAGGAAAATTTAAATTATTAAAACTTCAAATGAATGCCTGATATGACAATTTTTGTTAATGTAAGTTAATAATAAATAAATAATTTATTAATTTATCTGTTGCTTTAATCATTTCGTATCTTTAGGGCCAGGTTTTTAAATCTTCATACAAGTTTATATGGCAGTTTGACATATTTTTTTCTATACAAAAGCTGTCTAACCGCAATTTTTATTCCTCAGTCACTCTACCTATTGGATAGGTACTCCGCGATTTAGTTGGCCAACTTATAATTGTAAATCTGCAGGCTCCTTAAGATTAACTAATAATTAGAGATATGTAAATTATATTAGAAGCTAGAGCCCCTTTGACAGAGTAAATGAATCTATATTAGGTTAATAAAGTTGCAGGGATTAGGTAGATTGACTCACAATTTGATCGTAACACCTTGAGGGATGTGCTTAGGTAGCCGGAGAAATTCAAATTTTCTTACGTTTTCGTGCAATTTGCAGGTCAGAGTTAAGTTGTATTTTGATTAAAATGAAATATGATTCGCCTGCTAAGTAGTATTAGTATATTAAAGTAGTTGTTGCATTTAGTACTAATCTTAGTTCAAAAATAATAGATTAATACCATTGCCATACAACGTGGCAATGTGGCCAGCCTTTTGGGCACTTTTCCTGTTGACAGCGATGCATACGAATTTTTTGATGCCCTTTGATAATTTCCCCTTGTACATAATTATTATTATTAAGTAGATATTACAAATTAGTTAGTAGTTATATTTACCTGTAATTATGTGAACGAAATAAATAATATGTTTGAATAGATTAATTTACTAAAACATTACCTACTACAAGTCGATAACTTTTCAGCATTATCAGCCCTAGCGACACACAAAATAGATGGCCAAACTAACAAATGTTCAAAACAAGTATTCTGTAATAGGTAGGTACTAATGAATGGCATTTAAGTTGTTTTGGTCGCGATTTCTCCGTTCACAAAATAATTTTATTGCAATTAACAAATCTTAAGAAATCCGTCATGTTGTGTGCGAGGACTTATAGTGCAATTATACGAAAACTCCACGCACGCATTGATAAACTAGTTTATCGCACCTCAGTCTGTGTTAGAAAACACTTGTACTAAGATAAAAACTTTAGATGGATCGATCCCAGTACAATGTGGTATTTCCATTTTCGAGAACTGGGTCGGGCACATACCTGTAACCTGTAATACGGCACTTCCGATTCCACAAGGCTGTATTTCAGAGCAAGTTGCTGATGGATAATCCTGGCTACAAGGTTGTGTCTATGCAAGTGCTCTTCGTTAGCTAGACGAGAACACCGGGAGATAATGTGTCGGATTGATTCTCCCGGTCAGTAGCATGCCCGAGATGCCAACCGTGCCGTCCTTTACAATAAATCTCTTTACAATAAATTTCGTACCTAGTCTGTCTTTAACTTAGAAAACGAGCATTGTATGTGACTGTAGGTACCTAAACACGGCTACACATCAAGCTATTACATTTCAAGTTTATGCTGATCTCGCATTGTATAGGATTTCGGTACAATGCGAGTTCAACTTATACTGGAAATGTATAGCTTGATGTGTAGCCGTGTGTACATCAACAGAGTAAAGGCTCGTGCATACTGGCGCGATAACGCGGGCGCGACAGGAAGCGCAGCCCATGTCGCGCCCGATATCGCGCCTGTTTGTGGGAGCCAAATATAATAAGGAAGCTCACGAAGGTTCGTCATAATGTGTTAGAGTATGTCAAGGCTATCAAATTGCTCAATAACAATATTTCGTAAACAGTGGAACTCACTCTCCTTGAGTAGGTAGGCAATTAAGTAGGCGCAGTAAAAAAACCGGCCAAGTGCGTGTCGGACCACGCACAATGAAAGGTTCCGTAGTTGGGATGAATAATTATGCCAAGAACAAAATTAACATTGTAGTTGAAAAACATGTTTTTGCAACTGCAAATTTAAGTTGGTCGATTATTAAATACTCGTTAACTTGTAGAGCCTACTTAGCTGTGATAGTTTTCCTTTCAATTTCGTTATCTATATTATACAGGGTGTAAGGGACAGCCCTCCGCAAACTCATGGATTGAATTCAGTTTATCATCGGTTCATTATTTCAGGAACGTTATGGGAATCCAATAAACCTGATTTGTTTTATTACCTCACACGCAATGTGTCGTTACCGTGGCACAATACACGTAGCCGCACTTCCCATGGTGGGGGGGGGGCTGGTGCGTTCGCGACGCGTCTTTTATCAATGTAAATTCTGAGCTTCACGCGTCGTTCGCTATAGTATTTAACATTCATTGCTGGTTTTTTGATTTTAGCTGTTTTTTTTTTACATAAAATAGTACTTAACTAAAAAGAAGATAAAAAAAAATGAAAATTTTCCGGAGAAAATTTCCGGTGGATTATGATTTGAAATAAGGAGCTGAATGCCCTCTGTTAATTTGCGGAAGGATGACCCTTACACCCTGTATTTTTTAATATATAGGCAAGGCAAGGGTGACTGATTGACTGATCTATCAACGCACAGCTGAAACCACTGAACGGATTGGGCTAAAATTTGGCACACAGATAGTTATTAAGACGTAGACGCGCACCAAGAAAGGGTTTTTGGAAATTCGGTCTCTAAGGGGGTAAAAAGGGGGTATTTTGTTTATAAGAAAAATCTTATTCCTTGAGTTAATAGACTTGAAATTTGGCACGAATGCATAACTAAGTAAATAATAAAGTTTGTCATTTTTAGTTTTTCTAAACTACCCCCTAAACGGGGATAGGGGGTCGTCAAAGTTTGTATAGAAGAATTTTAACGCGCGCGGTCCGATTAACTTGCAACTCAGTAAGTATTTATACTTTAAACCAAAAATAAAGAATATTGTCATCAGGGTTTTTCAAAAATCTATCCCTAATGGGGTGAAAAGAGGTAGTCTATATCACAGCTCAAACCATGAACGGAACCACTGAACGGATTATGCTGAAATGTGGCACACAGATAGTTATTATGACGTAGGCATCAACTAAGAAAGGGTTCTTGGAAATTCTTTTAGAGGAATAACGGGGTGTCAAACTAAGTAAGTAAAAATTTTAACGCACTGCCGGATTAACTCGATACGGTACTAATACTAAACAAAAAATAAAAAAGTACCTACGTGCTTCGGGGTTTTCAAAAATCAGCTAAACAGCAGTAAGTAAGTACCTACGGAAATACCTACATACTCAAAAAAAAAAAACTTGCTTTTATTGTAAGTACCACTTTGTCAACGTGATTAATATACAAATTACAGCTTTCTAGTACTAAGCCGCGGACAGACAGACGGACATGGCGAAACTATAAGGGTTCCTTGCTGACTACGGAACCCTTAAAAAGGTTGGACCTTCGATAGTCAGATAGTACGCGTTAGAGTTATAGAATGAATTATATAAGTACCTAAACCTTCCTCATGAATCACTCCGTCCATTAGTGACGACAATCGTATGAAAATCCGTTCGGTAATTTTTGAGTTAGGCTGCCATCAGACGGACTGCATTTCAACTGCACTCCAACTGCTGCAGTTTGAATGCAGTTACCAGTACATTACGAATATTGTAGTCGTAGGTACTAAACTGCATTCAATGCATCGTTTAATAAAATTCAAATATTTTCATAAATCGAATACACGAAATCGTATACGTGTGTTAAATTAATGTCACCATTAAAGCGGCACGCTGTATAATAACGAAATTAATAGGAAAACTATCACAGCTGAGTAGCTAGGCTCTGCAAGTTACCGAGTAATAATCGACCAACTTACATTTGCAGTTTCAAAAACATGTTTTTCAATTACCATGTTAAGTTTGTTCTTGGGATAAATTAATTCATCCCAACTACGGAACCCTATAGTGTGCGTGGTTCAACTCGCATTTGGCTGGATTTTTGTATTGTATATTTGCAGATGCAATATATGAATATTCTAATAGCCTATATGTCACTCCCACAAGTAAGACGAATTTAACGACACCTCAGATGTTAAAATCCATCAAGCCGTTTAGGCTACAGAGCGTGCAAAAGAAATAGACATACACACGTGTACATACTCTCGAAAAACATTACCTCGTGTTTACCCTCCTTCTGGGACAGTCAGTTAAAAACTGGTTGGCGAGCAACGAGCAGCGACGCCGATGGGCCGTACGAGGTACCTATGCGTATGTACTTAAGAAGGGTAAGGCCGCATTTTCGGTGGGCAGCGAGGCAACGGCGGCGGCGCGACCGCGGAAGCGATACGCTCGTTTCATATATTTGTATGAACTGTTTTGAGTGAGTTGTGGAAAACGCGGCTTCATTTTATCTGCCTAGCCTTTTCTCAACTATGTTGTGGTCGGCTTCCAGTCTAACCCGATGCAGCTGAATAGGTACCAGTTTTTACATGGAGCGACTGCTTGACCTCAATAACCAAATTACTGGGTAACACGCTACAACTTGGTATTTATTTATTTGCCTAAAATATGGTAAGTACCTATACAAAGGAAGGTGTTGTATAAACATGACCTGGTAACATAACAATTCCAGTATAAGCTGATTGCAGCTCCCACAATTAAGACGATAAAAGGTAGTAATGAGTCAAATTTATACAAATAGTAATAAAACTAAAAAGCTTGAAACACATAACTAAAAAAATATAACCAAGCATTAAATATTAGTATACAATTTTGGTATTGCAGGCGGGACAAACAGAAACAGGCCATATTTCATGTTATTGAATTGTGCCTGAAATACCAAAATTTTATAGATTAAAATCTAACTTCTAACTAATAATAAAAACGCGAAAGTTTGTAAGTATGGATGGATGTTTGTTACTCTTTCACGTAAAAACTACTGAATGGATTTGGATGAAAGATTTGGCAAACAGATAGTTTATAACCTGGATTAACAGATAGGATACTTTTTATCCCGATATTCCTCCCATTGATTACGCTTGCTAGAAGAGGATCCAGCACGTCAGTCTGTCCCGAGCCTATCGTACCCATCCCCTTCAACCAAATACGCAGGTGGCTACAGGAGTTCACCTACACACAGGCAGAGAACTGGTGGACACCGGGCCAGTCCAAGGAAGCTTACAAACGTTTTACGCCTGGACAGGAACGGCTTGCACCTGGTGTCGGGGATCACGGGGCACTGCTCGCTAAATAAACACTTCCACACAATAGGCATAACGGACAGTCCTCTGTGCAGGGCATGTATGGAGGCTGAGGAAACCGTTGCGTACGTGCTCTTTGAATGCACGGGCGTCACCCAGATCTTTCACAGATGTTCTGAACAGACCAGGAGTTTTAATTAGCTTCTGGAGGGCGATGGGCTGGTTGGAATAACCACCGACGGCCGCCATGGCCCACGCACAATGGTTCACCCTAAGGACTGAGTGCGGAAACCAAACTCCATAACATAGAACATCATTGATATACTTACTAAAAAACCCATAGCAATGATTATACCTACTTAATGCTTGTTTTTCACTTTTCATCAGTTATCTGTTTATCTGTTGCTAGCCCTATTCGCTCGTCGTTAATCGCCGGCGATGGGACACGTGCTTTATATCCATAAGTTGGTTGGCCGATTTTGTTTTAAATTGACTCTTTTAGTGGTAGAGCGGAACTGTACGAGTGAACAACATCAAAATAAAAAAATTAAAGTTTTCAATTTTTTTTTAACTATAATAATGGCAAATAAAAGTTTGGACATAATAGTGTTGGGTGCTACAGGTTTTACCGGAAAATGCACTGTAAAACAACTTGCGAGGTTGACAAAAGAAAAATATAGGGATGTTACTTGGGGCATCTCAGGTCGCTCCAAGGATAAACTGCAGAGTTTGATAACGGAACTCAATGGAACAGGTACTTATGTTTAATTTTATGGTTCAGAATAATTATTATAAATTTTTATAATGAAATGACATGAAATTGTTTATTCTGTAAATAGGATATTGGAATCACTTTTACACGTCATATTAAAAATTATTAAAAATAAGCTAGATGAGGTCGGCGTTTCCTAGCTAACTACTCTGAGAAGAAAGGCCGAAACAAACTCAGAGGTCACAGTCTCTTTTAAAGTCCAGACATAATCTTGGTCAGACCATATGAGGACCATGTAGATTAGAGTCTGAAATGGTCTTTTGAGGAAAGAACCACACAGATTTGAGTGGACCTGTCCAGTCAGTGCAAGTATTTGTCAGTAACCGAGGAGCTAAACTCAGAGCTTAAGGAGCTCAACGACTCGACGAACAATACCAAAGGAAGGACATTTGGGTAGGCCGCATAAAGTTCTCAAATTGCCAGACCATCGATAAAACTGAGAACGAAAAAATATAAAAATAAAAACAAAATAACAATCCACATAGTCCTCACATTCACAATAATTAAAATAATACAATACTTTACAAAGTAATCATGTCATTTTGTATATAATATTCAATAATGTCAATTTGTATATAAAACTGGTAGGTATATTTTGATGATTTACCACAATATTCAAAATGTCACAATGCTTAGCAGAGCGAGCAGCTCAATCCCATGCTTTTTTGTCTTCTAAATAATCTGAATTTTTATTATTTTTCATTTTTTTTAACATGAGGTAGGTACCTGTAAGTACCAGTAAAATCAAGTAAGTAAGTCTTGTAGGTAGGTATAGGAAAATCGTAGGTAACACGTAACACCCTTCGAACGACATAAATTGTGTAACTTATAGGGTGACTGGTAATTAGTGACCGATACTTAAACACGTGACTTTACTCATCATTATGACCAATGTTTTACCCGACTGCCCCAGAAGGAGGGTAATGTTTTTCGAGAGTAAGTAGTTATGTATGTATGTTTGTATGTATGTATGTATGTATGTTTGTATGTATGTATGTTTGTATGTGTGTTCGTATGTATTTTTGTATTTATGTCTATTTCTTTGGCACGCTCTGTAGCCTAAACGGCTTGATGGATTTTATCCAATGACCTGAAATATGGTGTAACTTTTGATTGTCCCCCGCCTGAAATACCTTACAAAAAGCAAAGTTCAATCCTTGTTTTTCTCTTTTAGGTTATAAGTTTTTCCAGTCGAGTTTTTTGATTTTTAAATATTTTATACAATGCTACCAACCTGAAATCCATACTATTCGGTTATCTCGTCATAATGTAGGGAACAGTTAGACAGTTAACAGTGGGAACAGGGGTTTACAATGCAGTTTGGTTATTGTGAATCAAGTAGGTACCTAAAGTCATTTGTGTGCCTATAAATTGATCGTCGGGTGGAAATATACCTACCATTTTACGACTCGGCCTACATCGAGTTGCACGAATCGACAAGTTTCGGCGAGATCGGCACGCAGCGCGCAAGCACGCACAGACGTTCCGAATATTATCTACGCTAAGCAGCAGGCCAGCAGTGCTGCCAGATTGCACGCACGGCTACACATCAAGCTATACATTTCCAGTATAAGCTGACCTCACATTGTACGGAAATCCTATTGGGTTTTCCATCAGGAATTTCTCAGAATATCCAGGATTCTGGATTTGTGCCCGTTTGATGGCAATAGCCTCTGTTACATGGGACTTACACATAACTGGCGAAATGGGGGTGTAGGTACTCAGGGCCGTAGGCCCCCCCCTGCCTGGTTTTGGGGGTTCAAAGCCCCCCCGAAATGCGAGAAACCAGAATCTCAATCCAAAGATCGACCCCCTAAGGGTACCTCCTTATACAGATAATTGTAATCTATTTCGCATAGGCGTACTTTATAATCTACAATACCAGTAAAAGTTTGCTTAAATACTGTTTTTTTATCGACTCTGACTTTGAGATATTCTAACCTCCCCCAGCCTCTCAGTAAGAGTATGCTAATATACAGTATTTTTATTGACTCTGACTTTGTATTGACTAAATTCCTGCAACTTCAGCATTCTCTGAGATATACTAACTTCCCCCTAGCCTCTTCCAGGCGGGGTGCTAAAATTTTCGAGCTCGCTTCGCTCGCTCTTGCATCTTTTTTGCATCATCCTTCTAAAACTTTTCTGCATATTAAGTCGATAAAGTTACTTCTCTTTCTGTATGATCGGTCAACTTATTTGAAGCTGAATGCTAAAAATCAACTTAACTATAATTTAGTTTGACAGCACTAAAATGGCACTGAGATTAATTTAGTGAAAATGCTATTCTGAATTTTACGATTTAACCAAAAATTGGATGCCTAGACTCCTCTAACTAAATCTGACTATTTAATCGCGATTAAAAATGTGTGGAATAAAATAAGATGTCATGAACTAAAATTCAAACCAACACCGACTTCAGTTACAAAAAACAGTACTGTATTTTTTTATTTTCTTTTGCTTATATCTCGAAAACGGTGTGTCCTATCGCAAAAATAATGAAAATTTCGACCCCCTTTAGGACACCCTTAAACCCGTAATTCTCAACATGTTGGTAATAATTTTGTTATTTTACACAGAAGATGAATAATACTTAGGTATCATGTTTGAATAGCAGGTTGCCTTGTATTTTTGGATAAAAGATAAAAACTTTTTACTAAAAAACAACCGCGAAATTAATGTTATTTTTCACTTCTTTTTGTACCAATTTTTTTGGAAGTCTGTTGTCTTTTTTGTAAAAAGTTTTTATTTTTCACTTTTTAGTTGTAGTACCTACTTACCCCACACAAATCGAATACCTACCACTACCTGCTATATGAATAACAGTGAGAGTGGAGTCAAAAAATATATCGTCTACATCTTAGATTATAAAATAAATAGACTAAGTGGGAAAAAATACGTAATATGTAAATAAAAATACGTATACGTAAAGCTAACTCAAAAACTGCGCAAGCAAAGTTAATAAAATTTATATGGGACCTCTGAAGCATGACCTACCAAACAAAAAAAGAATCATCAAAATCGATTTAAGTATAATTGGCGGAGTAATCGCGTAACATACATACAAAAAAAAAACACGAATTGAGAACCTCCTCCTTTTTGAAGAAGTCGGTTAAAAATAATTACAATGTAAAGTTAGCTTTCGTATTGCACTCCCTCCACCTCGCTAAGGGTCAGTGACTGAACTGGGCCCGTGTCACCTCAACCCGAATAATAATACCAGGTACTACGTCGTCAAAACGTCTAAAAAAGTTGTGTGTAGGTACCTACCGTCGGCATGAAATGTATCGACCTCTTAAAATATTAAAGAATTTGTTAAGTAATTAATAGTTTATTTTTTTATGATTATGTAAATGTATATATTACATGCATAATTATTATTTTAAACTATTGTTTTGATGTGCAAGAGTGACATAGAAAACTTTTCTATTGTTATCAGATCCGACGTGTGTCATTAATCATTATCTTAGCAAAGAACCGCTTGTTTTTTTTAGTCCAGACAATTTATATTTAAAGTAGAATTGATAGAAATGTTTTGCTTATGCTGATGATGATAATTTCACTTTGTTAAACTGGTGATATAGTACCAAGTAATACTTATGTCGCGTGTTGCCAAACGCCTCCCAAATAAATCAATCGAGCTCCTCATCCTTACCTTACTAATAATATAAATGCGAAAGTAACTCTGTCTGTCTGTCGCGATTTCACGCCAAAACGACTGAACCGATTTAAATGAAATTTGGTACGCAGATAGTCTAGACTAGTCTAGAGCCTGAGAAAGGACATAGGCTACTTTTAATCGACATATCACGCGGGCGAAGCCTCGGGAGGAAGCTAGTTCATAATAATTATGTGAGGCGTGTTCTATTCTCAGGCAAGTTCAATGTTATTGCTTTTGGTCCCGATCTCTTGTATAGTTCTTATCGCTTCTTGGACATCTTTAAACAAAAAAAAATTAAAACAATTAACCATATACCTAGGTACTTAAAAATAAAAAAGATTATAATTATGGAATGTTTTTTTTTGTTTTATTTCGAAGAATAGGTACTTAAACCTCCAACTATCACTAACGAGATCCGACACAATAGAATTTTAATTGTTATCGGCCTTCTAAAGGCCAATCGCCAGTTGAGCGGTGCGACAATTTTTAATAAATTTAAGGTTTACTTTTGTTAAGTCCATTTGTTCGCCCAATCGATCTATCTGTACCGTAACTTTTTTTTTCTAAAATCTTCTCCCGCTCTGGGCGGAGCACCCGGGCTTTTTAGGCTTTTCTATACATATAATAAATCTGTAGACGAGGCGTTTCTGTACAATGAAAAAAAAAAAAAAAAACGTAGTTGGAGTGTCCAAGAATAACCAACAGATGCCATTTCTACCATTTTTGGAATTTTTGTCTGTTTGTCTGTTCGTTTGTTTGATTGTTCCAGTATCACGTAAAAAGTACGAAATCAATATGATTAACTTATAAACTCAAATATTGTGTGTAACTCGATGTTTCATTAAGTCTTTGTTTCATCGCAAAGCTTCAAAATATCAAAAGATATAAGAGTTTAAAGTATTCAAGAAGAAATTTTCATTAGGTACGTAATGTAGATACACGTAACGACATCTATTGTCGCAAAATGACACTAGCGTAAAATCAGGTAGGTTTGTGAGAACGTGTGTAACACACGATCATAATCATCATAATATGTTCACATACTTCGCGCGGAAACATAACGCGATACATTGTGAATTTACCCAATCTAAAGTTTGGTTAATTGAAGTTTTCCAAATCCATTGTTTGGTAGTAGTGCCATAGGTGGCGCTATCTATCTTTTAAATCATGATACAAATATTAATCATGAAAAAATGGTGATAAATTTTAATTTCTTAAAAATTGTAGATTCTTACATCGAGCAAAAAGTGAGTAATTAAGGCACGAATGCGCTTACTAAATTAACACGAGTGCATTAATTACTCACTTTAGCAAGGTACGTAATCTACTTTTCTTTCAACTACCAATGTACCTGCTGCGATAATATATACCTGCTCAAGGTTAACTCAACTCAATCCAAATCAAGTTAGGTCAAGTTAGGTCAAGTTAGGTCAAGTTAGGTCAAGTCAGGTCAAGTCAGGTCAAGTCAGGTCAGGTCAAGTCAAGTCAAGTCAGGTCAAGTCAGTCATGGAACCCTACGTCTTTTCTACATAGCTTACAGAGTGTTCGAACGTTTTCCCAAATATATTGACAGTATCACTTCGTGCTCGATAGATGGCGTTGTTCATTTAACGTCATTTTCTGAATCGCGGTGTTAAGAGTCTCCGTAGAAGAATGACTTTCGCCGAATTCATAATTATCGAGTATTTGGCTCATTTTGAATTGAACACATAATCCATACTAATCGATGCTTAAAAGTATAATTTCGATAGTAACTCTGTCTGTCTGTCCGTCTGTAATTCTGTATGTTACCTTTTCACGCCTGATCCACTGAACGGATCTCGATAACTGTTGGTAAAGAGATAGATGGCATCCCAGCGAAGAACATAGGCAATTATTTTCTCAAAAACAAATTTAAGGGGGGGGGGGGGATATAGGGGATGAAAGTTTTTATGGGAAACCTATCAATTTTAGAGTTCCGTAGTCAACAAGGAAGCTTTATAGTTTCGCCATGTCCGTCTGTCTGTCTGTCTGTCTGTCTGTCCGCGACTTAGCTCAAAAACTTTTAATCGACCAACTTACATGTGCAGTTGCGTGCAGTTGCAAAAACGGACTCTCTTCAAGAGCGTTAAGGGATTGAGAATATAGTCATAGTCCGTATCTTGAGAATCTGTCCACTCAATCAAAAGTTATTACTACTTGGCTCTTGGCTTGGAACGAAGAGTTTGAGTTTATCAGTGAGTACTTACTCGATAGATGGCGTTGTGCAAATGGATGCGCCGGTAGCCCGCGAAATTCAAATCTTAAGTTTTTTGCAATTTGCAAGTCAGTGTCAGGCAGGTTGTATGTTAAAATGAAATTGTTTATTCTGTAAATAGGTTATTGGAATCACTTTTACACGTCGTAATAATATCAAAAAAAATTAAAATTAAGCTAGATGAGGTCGGCGTTTCCTATCTGACTACTCTGAGAAGAAAGGCCGAAACAAACTCAGTCTCTTTTAAAGTCCGAACATACCTAGGTCAGATATCGGCATATTGGTCAGGCCCTATGAGGGCCATGTAGATTAGAGTCTGAAATGGTCTTTTGAGGAATGAACCACACAGATTTGAGTGAACCTGTCCTGTCACTGCAAGCATTTGTCAGTAATAGTGGAGCTCAGCTCAGAACTTAAGGAGCTCAACGACTCGACGAACAATACCAAAGAAAGGACATTTGTGTAGGCCGCATAAAGTTCTCAAATTGCCAGACCATTGTTAAAACTAACTGAGAACGAAAAAATATAATAATAAAAACAAAATAAACATCCACATAGTCCTCACATTCACAATAATACAATACTTTACAAAGCAATCATGTCATTTTGTCAATATCCTACATATAATATTCAAAAATGTGAATTTGTATATAAAACTGGTAGGTATATTTTGATGATTTTCACTTATTCAAAATGTAAAAATGCCAAAATGACAAAATGTTAGCAGAGCGAGCAGCTCAATCCCATGCTTTTTGTCTTCTAAATAATCTGAAATTGTATAGTACCCTTTTTTTCAAAGTTTGGTTTTAATACAGCTTTTAAATCGTTTAATGGGTAAGTTTCGAATGTCAATATGATTCGCGATCGTAGCAAATAGTAGCTTTACAGAATAATAACCATTAGATACAGGAATACAACTCCTGCAATATTAGTTAGATTAGATAAATAAATATTTGAAACAACTGCGACTCATTATTTAGATCAACATAAAACTTGATACTGACCTGTAAAAAGCAAAAAACATAAGAAAATTTGAATATCGCAGGCTCCCCCAAAGCTTTCGCCTTAGTTTCCATCGTCCATACAATATGCCATAGTTTTTCATTAATCTTTATACAATATTTTTTCATTAATCTTTCCGACAGTTTCATACTGCTGTCCATACTATCCACACTATCACCACAATATAGATATGGACTACCACTAATATATAAAGTTACTGGCTGTCTCATGTCTGTTACGTTTACGCCGTAACGCCTAGGTCACCTAGACAGACCACGTGGGTTATGGGACATAGGATACTTTTATCCCGGTAGCACATTCCCGTGGGATAATTTCCGACATCCACGCGGGCGAAGCCGCGGGCAAAAGCTAGTACTGACTAAAATCCACCCGTGTTCCTTCAGTTGTCTGTTGCCAAGGCTACCGGGGCCCTTTCTACAGGTACGGTACGGATCCAGGGTATCCGTACGGTACCTGTAGTAACAGATTGCCCTATTCTATGCCGGTCCCCAGTAGTATAGCCAGGAGACTTCAGCGAGAAAATAGTTAACTAATCCTGGGATTAAGTACTTACTATTATCTCGCTGAATTCTTTCTAATCATTTATTTTTTCATATATTATTGTAGTAACATCTCTCTAGTTACTAATAAATATCCTACATTTAAATGTTAAGAATGTGAAGTTTTTTTGTGTTTCATTAACATTAAGTATACTTAATGTTAATGAAACACAAAAAAACTAGTAGGTAGGTAATAATACGATTCGTTAACCGGATTAAATAAAGTGGCGAAAAAATATTTTATGTAGGTATTTATGATAATTAAATAGCTGCCTATATTCTATAAGCTTGTGGTTACTCACCTAGGTACTAATTAGTTGGAAGGTAGGAAAAGGAAATAGCATTTTAAAGTCGGATTGTTAGAAATGTTCTGCTTATGCTGATGATGATAATTTCACTTTGTTAAACTGGTGATAGAGTTCCTAAGTAATAATGTCGCGGATTGCCAAACGCCTCCCAATGGAATCAATCTGTCTAAGTAGTAGGATGCAGCTGAATACCAGTATTGTTAGAAATGTTCTGCTTATGCTGATGATGATAATATCACTTTGTTAAACTGGTGATAGAGTTCCTAAGTAATAATGTCGCGGATTGCCAAACGCCTCCCAATGGAATCAATCTGTCTAAGTAGTAGGATACAGCTGAATACCAGTATTGTTAGAAATGTTCTGCTTATGCTGATGATGATAATATCACTTTGTTAAACTGGTGATAGAGTTCCTAAGTAATAATGTCGCGGATTGCCAAACGCCTCCCAATGGAATCAATCTGTCTAAGTAGTAGGATACAGCTGAATACCAGTATTGTTAGAAATGTTCTGCTTATGCTGATGATGATAATTTCACTTTGTTAAACTGGTGATAGAGTTCCTAAGTAATAATATCGCGGATTGCCAAACGCCTCCCAATGGAATCAATCTGCCGTAAGTAGTAGGATGCAGCTGAATACCAGTATTTTACATGGCACCATTGCCTATCTGACCTCCACAGCCCAGTAACTGGGTAATACGATACCCCTTGGTAAGACTAGTTGTCAGTCTTTCTGGCTTCTGACGACCCGTAACGACTGTCAAAGATCCACGAATGACTTAATTGTGCTTTCCGAGGCACGGCGGAGTGTCGGTATGTAAAGATGGTCACCCGTCCACGAACCAACCCCGGCAAGCGTAGCTTATGATCGATCGACTTGCGGCTGCCTGTTGTTAATTAAACAGGTTTATAATCATCATAGATTTTCTGGGTTTCCATAGATGTTTTCGAGTTTATGAAAAACGTACCTACCTACCTATGGAATAATAAAAATATCAGTATGCATGTTGGTGATTTCGTAAATCAAAACTGTGCCTCAATTACGTCACATAAAAATCCACATGCCGATGCAGTTTTTATCAGATTCGGGTCAAAGGCGCGATAGCGCGCCCGTTTGCAATTCCTCTAAAAGCATTTCATTTCGTTCCGCATCGCTGCTTCCCTGCGCCTAGGAGCCCCATGTTGTACTTCTCATCGCTGTCACTGTGGCGAAGTTGTCAACAGCCTCGGACACCACGGCCTGTCTTGCAGCCGAAGTGCGGATCGCTTAGCGCGGCACGCTAATATTAATGACATCATCCGACGAGCTCTTGTCACCGTCGGCGTTCCAGCTGTATTAGAACTCAATGGCTTGGCACGCGACGATGGCAAGAGGCCGAACGGCATGTCCTTATTTCCATGGAAGATGGGTAGGCCTTTAGTGTGGGACGCAACGTGTGTCGATACTCTTGCGCCATCCCATTTACCTGGCTGTGCTTTCCTGGCTGCGGAAAACCTCAAGCGGCGAAAGTATAATAGCCTTATTGGCAATTATATTTTCGAGCCGTTTGGGGTTGAAACCCTAGGGCCGTGGAGTCCGAGTGCTCATAGTTGTTGTATATTGTACCTACTGCGCGTACGACACGCGTGTGTGCGTGTCGGGGTGCGCGCGCCCTCGCATCAACGAAAACTAGTATGACAGTGACTCGCGTTTGGATTGCACATGCGCTACCCCCGCTCCCGATAAATACGTAACAGTGGCGACGAGGATTAAAACACACGAAAATGTGGAGTGGAGTTTTTGGTGCTATAACCAACTTTGACCACCTCACAAGCGAGTGGGATACCTACAAATCACGGCTCACGCAGTGGTTTGTTGCGAATGATGTAAATGATGAGTCGGACAAAGCCAAGGTCAAAAGAAAAGCAATAGGTATTGCTAAGTGCATTGAGCGAGTCAAGCTACAAGCTAGCGAGTGACCTGGCGCTGCCGCAGAAAATTGAGGACGTACAATACGACAAAATCATCGATTTGTTGGACTGTCATCTTACCCCGAAACGGCTAGGTTTCGCGGAGAGGTATAATTTCTACTCGGCTACGCAGCGCCAAGGTGAAGGTCATACTCAGTGGGCAGCAAGGATTAGGGGATTGGCGGCACACTGCGGGTTCAAGAATCTGGAAGAGGCCCTTCTAGATAAATTTGTGATGGGAATGGCAGCAGGTCCCGAGCGTGATAAGTTGTTCGCAAAGGATCTGCAGGAACTGACGCTGGTCGAGGCCGTGAAATTGGCTGAAAACGTGTGCGCGGCGCGTAAAGCAGCAACGGTCACCCAAACATCGAGTGGCGCGGGCGGCAACATCGTGGCCGCCGCCGCCGCCGCCGGCGCGGTCGCCGCGAGCAGCGCGGCTCCTGATGGCGTGTTCAGCATTTCCAAGAAAGAAAAGTGCAGTGTGTGCGGATATACCAATCATAAGTCAAATCAGTGCCGTTTTAAAAATTACAAGTGCAACAAGTGTAACCATAAGGGTCATTTAGTTAGAATGTGTGCGGCTAACTCGAAAGTAAATTGCGTCACGAAAAATGATGCGGATGTCGGAGACGATGGTAAGTCACATGTACTTAACATTAAATGCGTGAGAGGAAGACCAATGACGGAGTTGGTACATGTAAATGGTGTATTTTTGGAGTTTGAAATAGATAGTGGTTCTGTCATGTCATTTCAGATCATACATACCATTCGTATTTCAAGGAAGTGCCATTGTCTGACACCGATAGAAATTTATTTAGTTATACGGGAAGCAAAATTATAACTTTAGGTTTCATTCCATTGTCCGTGACGTATGTAGGTAGCACGCAAGTTTTAAAATTCTACGTAGCGCGCAGTGGCGGCTCGCCGCTCTTAGGCCGTGAATTCTTACATAAATTTAACTTTCTTTAAAGTTCGCCCCGGCGCGGCGGCACCCGTTAATTTTATAGATAAACCACAGAATCGCGAAATCACTAAAATAATTTCGCAATTCCCAAATCTATTTTCTAATAAATTAGGTTGCTTCAATAAAAATAAGGTATCTTTAAAATTAAAACCGGATACAAAGTTGTTATTTTTTATAGCAAGGCCGGTCGCTTTCGCTTTGAGGGTAAAAATTGATGTGGAGCTGAATCGTCTTTTAGATCTTGGGATATTAGTACCTGTAGAATATTCGGAATGTGCCTCGCCTATAGTCCCGGTATTAAAAAAAGACGGTGTTGTTAGGATCTGTGCAGATTATTCAGTAACTATTAATAAACAGTTAATGATTGAAAAATACCCAATACCAACTATCGATGAATTGTTCTCTAAATTACACTCTGGTGGTTCACGGTGGTGAACAGTTCACCAAACTTGACCTTTCTCGAGCCTATAACCATTTTTTATTGACAGAAGACTCACAGGCCCTAACATGCATCAACACGCACCGTGGCCTTTTCAAATATACAAGGTTACTGTTTGGGCTGGCGAATGGCCCGCCGTTTTTCAACGCGCTATGGAATGTGTGCTCGCAGGATAAGATGGTGTAACCATATTTTTAGATGATATTTTAATAACAGGGAGTACGAGCACATAAACAGGTTAACGTTAGTTTTAAAACGCCTAGAAGATGCAGGGTAAACGGTTCAGAAGGATAAATGCGAATATTTTAAAAACGAAATTAGCTACCTTGGGCATATTATTGATAAAAATGGCATACGGAAATCTCCAGATAAAGTCCAGGCCATATTAAAAGCACCAAAACCGACAAATGTTTCGCAATTACAATCATTTTTAGGGTTAATAAACTATTATAGAAGCCTGCTTCGTGCCAATCACTTCGTCGGTACTAAGTTCATTACATGAATTACTTCATAAAAATAAAAAGTGGGAATGGAGTTCAGTTCACGACGAGGCATTTGAACAAATTAAGAAACTGCTTGCTTCCGATCAGTTACTAGCCCATTTCGATCCTGCCGCAAAACTGATCCTAACCGTAGATGCTTCGCCACAAGGTTTAGGTGCTATTCTATCTCAGTTATCACGTACCGACGACCGCGAGAGGCCTATCGCATTTGCTTCACGGACGCTCACAGCAGCGGAAAGAAATTATTCACAGTTACAGAAGGAGGCTACGGCAGTAAGAAGATTTCACCAGTACTTGTATGGTCGTGTCACACCGTTCGTATTACGTACGGATCAGAAACCGTTGATAAAAGATTTTCGGCCCGCATCGTGGCATCCCGGAAGTATCTGAGAATGGGCTACAACGCTATGCATTATTTTTGTCAGCGTACAATTATTCCATCGAATATATTCGCAGCGGTGATAACAGCGCAGATTTTTTATCTCGAGCAACTTTAATGGATGAGAACCGGGTGCAGGACGAAGTGCGGGGGGAAGACCGCGACTGTGAGGAGCGCGTTGCTTGCGTGAATTTTGTTGTTGAAGGAAGTTTACCTATTACGCTAAAAGAATTACGTCACGAGACCGACAGCGATGAAATTTTAATAAAAGTAAAAAATCATGTAATAAAGGGTTGGCCGCGTAAAGTTCACGACCCCGAATTGCGAGCGTACTTTGACTGTCGTTCCCAATTGGCATTGGAAAATGGATGCTTAATGCGTGGTCATAAAGTGGTTATTCCGCATTCGCTTAGAGAGAAAATGTGTGGAGAACTACACGATTCGCACTTCGGGGTAGTAAAAATAAAGGCAGCCGCACGCGAAAAATTTTGGTTTCCGGGAATCGATGCGACGCTTGAACGGTTGGCAGCCGCCTGCAGCGTGTGCACGCAGCTGCGTCCCTCGCCGCACCGCGCGCCTCCGTCGCCGTGGCCCTATCCGCCGCATGCCTTCTATAGAATTCATTTGGATTTTCTTGGACCGTTTCATAACCAAATGTTTTTAGTTATAGTTGATGCATTTTCCAAGTGGGTCGAATGTTACACGGTTAGTACAACATCATAATAATATAGATCAAAAACTGTTATCAATAGATTATGTGATTTTATGTCTAGGGTAGGTATACCACACACGGTGGTGACGGATAATGGTACTTCTTTCACGTCTAGGGAGTTTTTTGCATTTTAAACGGTATTCAACATGTTTTATCACAGAGGTATACCACCCGTCAAATAACGGGCAACCCGAAAGTTTCGTTAAAATCATTAAAAAAGGTCTCAAAAGTATCATACTGCAATCAGACACTAAAATACCTCTACAAGAAAAAATCGCAAAATTCTTATTTGATTATAGGAACTCCAAAAATAGTACCACAGGTAAATCTCCAGCAGAAGTAGTTTATGGTCGACCTCTACGCTCGCGGCTGGACTTAGTTAATCCACTTCAAGACGCTTCGACATCCACGGATCTTTCGCTGACCGTAAGGAAAAATCAGTCCTTACAGAGTAAGAACAAAGGTGGAAGGAAAAGACCAAAATTTAATTTAGAAGACGTTGTTAGGATCAACCGAATTTATGGAAATGATAAATTCTGTTAGGTGCAAGGAATAATCTTAGAAGAGATCGGGAATGTCATGTATTCGGTGTATATTCCGGAATTAAAATGCAAAGTAAGTCGTCACAATGACCAGATTCGACGGTTTCAATCCGAAGGCGGTTCAGAGGTACAGAACAAAAAGAAGGATTGGCATTTGGACATAGAAGCCGATGACAGTAGCGGGTCGTCGCATTCTGAATCAGCAGGAGTAACGGATGAGAACGACCATTCCGAAGGCGCCGAATTCCCAACACCCGCCGAGGAGGTTCAGCTGGGAGAAGAGGAAGGGACGAGTGCTGAGCCATTAGCCTCACGTTCGCCCTCGAGACCAGATCATTCACGGATAATGAGTCCCGACCGGTCTGTACCGCATCTCACAGAAAAAAGCGGTGAGAATAATTTAGAACCTGACCAACAGAACCGTAGATCCAAACGACGTGTTCCGCCTGTTGGAATGTTGTATATTGTACCTACTGCACGTACGATACGCGTATGTGCGTGTCGGGGTGCGCGCGTCCTCGCATCAACGAATAAAACTAGTATGACACTGACTCGCGTTTGGATTGCACATGCGCTACCCCCGCTCCCGATAAATACGTAACAATAGTCTGTTTAATGAAATCTCCAAACGGCTGCTTGACACTTCTCGTGACCCAAGGGCTGGCTTTTACCTTGTTCAGAGGCTAAGCATTGCCATTCAACGTGGCAATGCCGCCAGTCTCTTGGGTACATTACCAGCCGACAGCGATGCGGCTGAACTGTCAAACAGATGAATTATTTCGTAATATCAATCGCACGCAGATCATATTATGAATATTGTCAGTTTGTGACATTTTACGATGATTCATAATATTTATCCTATTATGATTCTACCAAAGTGACTGTTTTAAGCCCCCAGATATTTTACTTCCGATTATTTAAGGTGATTTGTACGGTCAGGCAGAAAATCGATAAGTAGGTATTTAAAATAAATTTGTTTTCCAAAGAGTTTGGTTTTTTAAACATAATTTTATAGAACGCCTATGTCAAGTACTTATAATACCTATATAAGTACCTAGCGTAATTTCATTCGTTTTTAAATTGTCTGAACAAAAAAGACAAGCGTTCCTTTACTAAGATAATGACACACGTCGGATCTGATGACCAAAATTTTCTATCTCACTCTTGCACATTAGGTTTTACAATAGTTTAGTAGAACATAAAAGACAAGAAGGCGATTTCGGCGATTCTGCTTATATGAATAACTATTTAAATAAATTAAAACAGACTTTACTACAGAACAAGTTCTAACATTCAATTTCATTTAAATTACATTTATTCATAAAAATGAATAAATAAAACCTTCAATATTTTAAGAGGTCGATACTTTTTCATGCCGACGATACACACTAGGTACTTTTTTCGGCGTAGTATTTGTTATTATTATACGGGTTGAGTTGACACGGGCCCAGTTGTCACTGCGGGTCAGTGACAACTGGGCCCTGTGCCCGTGCCGGGCAACTGTTTGTGGGAGCTTTTAGGCCGGACTTTTTATTCAATACATTTGATCTTAACTTATCTACGTCTACTTATCTACTATCTTACGTGTGTTTCTTTCTCATTTACAGGTTTGGATACAAAAAATATGACAATAGTAGAAAGCAACATTGAGAATCGTGAATCTTTGAAGAAAGCATTGCAAATGGCGAAAATTGTCATCAACTGTACTGGACCTAACTCAATCCTTAGCCCGCCTATCGTGGAAGCTTGTATCGAATGTGGGACACATTATGTTGACATATCTGCTGAAATGTTTGTAAGTTTTTATTCATTACCTAATTGTTTGTTATAATTTTCATTTCTTAAAATTTTATGTACTTAATTTCTTACAAAATAATCTTCGGAAGATTAAATTTTAATGAACGTACTTACCTACTTATACTCCATTTGAAATAAGATTAGACATTTAAATAAGCCTTTTTTACAGTCCGTTCAACCGATTTTGATCTTCTATTGCGTTGGTGGCATGACAAATAGCAGCTGCAGTAAACAGTTGGCATTGTATAATCTTTTTTGCTTTTAATGCCATCCTTATGTCTACGTTATGAAGTCAAAATCGGTTGAACGGACTGGATAAAGGTTTGTTTAAATGTCTAATCTTATTTAAAAATAGAGTATAACCAAAAACCGGCCAAGTGCGAGTCGGACTCGCGCACGAAGGGTTCCGTACCATTATCTAATAACGGCAAAAAAAAAAACACGTTTGTTGTATGGGAGCCCCCTTAAATATTTATTTTATTCTTTTTTTTAGTATTTGTTGTTATAGCGGCAACAGAAATACATCATCTGTGAAAATTTCAACTGTCTAGCTATCACGGTTCATGAGATACAGCCTGGTGACAGACGGACAAACAGACAGACAGACAGACAGCGGAGTCTTATTAATAGGGTCCCGTTTTACCCTTTGGGTACGGAACCCTAAAAAAGGGTCTCACCATTCTATGGTGGTGGTTCAGGGACCATTTTATGATGGCCAGGCCATTTGAGACAATTTTGTCCCAAATTCTTTTTATTCTATAGTTCTAATAGGTAAGTAAGTACTTATAATAACTTTGTTTACAAGTTTTATTTATTGTACAAATGTACGGTTAAGAGCTCGTGGAGCTTTACACATTGGACTTTGTACTATTCTTATTACAATCGCCGCACTGTGGATCGAAAAAGAGCTCTAGAAGACTTAGGAGCTTAAAAATGTTAAAGTGTCGATTTTTTGCTTGAAATCGCTTCGAATAGCCAATATCATGCATAAATATACATAACTAGCTGCCCGCTCCGGCTTCGCACGGGTAGCTCTAAGTACCTACCCTACCCTACCTATCTACAGTAGATATCTACCCTACCCTACCTACCTACCTACCCTACCTATCTACCCTACCCTACCTACCTATCTACCCTACCCTACCTACCTATCTACCCTACCCACCCTACCCTACCTACCTACCCACCTATTTACCCTACCCTACCTACCCTACCCTACCTATCTACCCTACCCTACCTACCCTACCCTACCTACCTACCCTACCTACCCTACCAACCTACCCTACCTACTAACCTACCATGCCAATCTACCTACCTACCAACCTACATGCCTACCTAACCTACCTTCCCTACCCTACCTACCCTACCAACCTACGCTACCTACTAACCTACCCTACCAATCTACATGCCTACCTACCCTACCTACACCTACGTACAAACCTTCTCCTGAGAATAACGAACACAACAAAAAAAGAATTATCCAAATCGGTGCAGTTGCTCTCGAGATTTGCGCTTAGCAACACATTCAGCGATTCATTTTTATATTATAGACATCATAGGATACAATCTGGTAGGTAGGCAAAGTGACAACTTATGTATTTTTTTCAAAAAAAATGTATGGCTAATGCTTACCTATATCTCCGGAACGGAGAGAATAACCAGAATATCCTTGCACACGGTTATGTAACTATTTATTTATGACTTTTTGACTTATTCGATTTTTACAGATAAAGAGATGTTGTTTTTAAAAAAAAAACGGCAGTAGATCTCGTTTT
Source organism: Lithophane ornitopus (assembly GCA_948473465.1). NCBI lineage: Eukaryota > Metazoa > Arthropoda > Insecta > Lepidoptera > Noctuidae > Lithophane > Lithophane ornitopus. The sequence goes on from OX419623.1 coordinate 6,542,891, forward strand.
ATGAAGTACCTATGTCACTTTACTGGTTTGCAATTGGGGCGCGGGTTCAGTATATATAAAAAAGAGAGCTAAAAAAAGTAAAAATTTTGTATACGGGCTGTTTTAAAAATAAAAATCCTGTCCGATCCGTTAGGAATCATAATGAGAGTCGATTTTTTTTCAATGGGTTATTTTACCTGCTCAATTCATGGGGTGCGGGCTGCCGGCGCGGCGTTACACGGGTATCTACAAGTCATAATCATAACTTATGACCTCTGTAGAAAATTTGTTAATTACAATGAAATTAGTGTAATTTTGTTACTAAAAGCGTGAATTTTAAATAGTAACAACTTTCTTATTTTCACAAAAAAATTTATTACTTTTTAACCGACTTCTTCAAAAAGGAGGAGGTTCTCAATTCGTCTGCATGTTTTTTTTTTTTTTTTTTTTTTTTTTTTTGTATGTTTGTTACTCGTTTACTCCGCCAATTATGAATCGATTTTGATGATTCTTTTTTTGTTTGGTAGGTCATGCTTCCGAGGTGGTCCCATATAAATTTTATTAACTTTGCTTGCGTAATTTTTGAGTTAGCTTCAATATTACGTATTTTTCCCACTTAGTTTATCTAGACGATATCCTGTTAGACTCCTTCACTATTATTTACATAGCAGGTAGTGGTATTCGAATTTGTGTAGGGTAGGTACCACAACTAAAAAGAGAAAAATAAAAACTTTTTACAAAAAAAAAAAAAACAACCGACTTCCAAAAAAAACACTAAAAAAGTGAAAAATAACTTTAATTTCGGAAGTCGGTGGCAAAAAACGGAAATTGTAAAGCAAAGACACCGACTTCCGAAATTAAAGTTATTTTTCACTTTTTTAGTGTTTTTTTTGGAAGTCGGTTGTTTTTTTTTTTGGAAAAAGTTTTTTTAATAATGTTATTGCGGTACCTAGCCCTCTTTTGGATTAGACAGGGTTTTTGTAACATGTTGTATAAGGTGTATCTTTTTATACAGGAAATCTCTTGAAGGGGAGATTGTACTCATCATTATGAACAAATTTCATTACGGGACCAAAACTGAAACCCAAAAAAAATCAGCGGTTCAAATAACTACAAATAATGTAGGGAACAGCTGATTTTTATAATTTTCTGATAAATGAAAAAGTTATTTATTTAAGTACGTACAAAATATTTACTGTACTTATAGAGGACTATACAACCTTATTTATTCTTTATGCGAAAAAAAAAACAGCTGTTCCATACATTTTGTTGATTTAAGTGAATACAAAACGTAGGGAACAGCTGTTTTTTTTTCGCGATTTCAATTTTGGTCCCATAGAAAAAGTTGTTCAAAATGATGAGTACAATGACCCCTTTTCGGGTTAAGCATAAAGAAAAAATAACGTTGTATATGCCACAATTTCTTATTCTTTTGAATTCAAAATATGTGTTGGATCTAGTTAAATGTACTATGGTTTCTTTTCAGACCCCATTTTTTTTCATTTTGTGCGATTATTGTGGTGTTCAAAACGTATTTGTGAGAAAATTTTGTATGACTATGAGGCTATATACCATTTTTATGAGGGCATTCTGGGGATGAATAAATTATCTTTAATTTGAGACCATGATATCCTCGCCCAGTTGTGATTCCTAATGCCTTTACAGGGTACCTACCTAATGTTATAGGTAAATGTTATTGGTAGGTCGTAGCGTCCGCGTCCTTTACAACCTTCGATCAATGATCGAAGTTTAAAACTTCTGAAAATTGACGTTACGGTCGACTTATACAACGTGCCGCTACAATGGCGACATTATTTTAACACACGGGTAGGACGAGTGGCCAGTAATCATAAAAATTATAATAAAATAAAATAGGTAATTGGTCAATTGAAAAAATTAAATTTTCAAACAAACTAAATAATAAAAACATAACCAAATTGAGATCACTCTGTGTAAAAGATTCATTCATAAAGCTACCAGCAGGCCTACGTTCTATCGGTCCGATTCTTTGTCGACAAAGGATCGGAATTACCAACGATGTGCTGTCGACTGTACATACTACAGAGCTATACCTATAGGGTCAGCTATTTACTAATAAGTACCTACTTAAGTAGTTAATAAATAAAAACTTTATTGTTGAAGAGAGTACAAATTCAATTAAGTAACAGTTCGAAGCAAGACTCGGAACCGGTATAAAAATTACCGGTTAATACCGGTTTATTTCAGTGTTCCTCTGAACTTTTCTAAAGAACGTAAACGTTTAGAGAACTTTATTTAACCTAAATTAACCGGTTAATTCAACGAGCGGCAAGTTGGTAAAAGCTTTGCAACTTCTGACTACTTGTGAGGATGCCGCGCTGAATAAAAACTGAAGTACTAACTGGTTTTAATTGCTTTTAACCCATAAATCCGAAAAAACCTTTATATAACACTCTTCCAAATACCGGTTTAAAAAACCCGGTATATGCGAACGAAACCGAATGTAAAGGTTTTTACGTCAAGTACATACCGAACCGGTATCCGTGTCTTGGTTCGTAGTTTCGTAGATACCCTAGGTAGGAGAAGCAGAAGGTAGAGACAAAGATTTTTATACTGATTTATTATTATTTCAAACAGCATATTCTTAACTTGTACCGGAACTTCAACAAGGCTGCAGAAGGCGCAAGTATTCTAGTGGTACCTAGCTGTGGATATGCTGCCATACCGACCGAGACTGCTATGATATATCTAGAGAAACAATTCAAAGGTATTGTACGCATTGATTCCTTACGAATAAAATAGAGTGATTCGACAGTTAGCTTAGATAAGGCTAAATCTAAAGCCGCGAAAAAAAAACAGCTGTTCCATACATTTTGTCGATTTAAGTGAACACAAATGTAGGGAACAGCAGATTTTTTTTTCGCGATTTCAATGTAGGTCCCATAGAAAAAGTTGTTCAAAATGATGAGTACAACGACCCCTTTTCGGGTTTAGCATAAAGAAAAAATAACGTTGTATATCTTAAGTCATACTCATAACATAACAGATATTAAAAAATAACAAATATCAATTTGTTCCTAACAATATAAAATACCCGTTACTTAAAATAACAGACTCTCAAGACTGTTACCGCGGCTGTTACTGTTAATACATTATAACAATCCCCACACAAACTGTTACCACGGCTGTTACTTACATACACACACACACAAAGGAAGGAATATAGCAAGGTTATCAATTTCTCTCTCTTCCTCATTAAAGAATGGAAGATAGTCAATTGAGATTTAAATACGTATTTATCGCCCGTACAAAAATAACAGGCCATTATTTAATAACAGATATTTGGAACTATAATTTTTTTGTAACAGTAACGGTGATAACAGATATGGTGTTTAACCTGTAACAACCCATCTTTACCACTGGTGACATGCTTTGCAGCACGCAGTGTTGCCAATTTATCATTTTTTATGCGTAATTTGGCAGTTTCTTCTGTTTTGATTTTTACTAATATTACTTCAGCCAAAATTTGCCGTATAACGATTTTTAGTGATTGTTAATTTCATAATTGCTGCCATAGATGATTTATGTTCAAGACTAATTATAATTTGTTCGAGTTGAGGCCCCATGCCTAAGTTAATAAATTATGACGCCACAAAAACAAATCGGTAGTATTTCGTCACAATTTTGCCTACAATAAGTATTAGGTAAGTACTGGTGTCGGGATTTCTACCTACTACGCATTAGGGAGCGCGCGCGCGCTCGGCGCCGCACCACCGCGCCGATCATGTGTGCGTGGTACCTACTGGTTGTATTTGGGTACCTACTTTCATGTTATGGGTATCTAAATTCTATAGGTATAAACTTACTACTTAATATAATTATATTGTCTCAAAGAATTGATAAAAATAAATTAACTGAGTCTGAGTAATAAATTGACTGAGTAGATACTGTCGGACCATAATCACTAATCAATCTTAAACAGTAACAGTAGGTACCCATGTAAATGTGCATGGCATCGAATGCAAACCATGATGGTCTGTAAATTTCGTCAGCACCAGATTCTGTCCTTCTAGACTGCTTTTTTTTTTTTTATACATTCCCTTTAATTGATGGGTCAATAAAATGTGTCTCTTTTTTTTAATTCTTCGATAGAGCAATGTACTGAGAATTTATCATTTATCCTGATCCAGGTGTCATTTACCAAATTCCTATTTTAACGTTGTTTTTTACTCTTAGGGTTCCATAAATACATGGTTCTCCTTCAAGCAACTCAATAAATTCTAGGCACTCGTTGCTCCATTTCATCTTGCGATTGAGCAAAGCGACCGTTCCGCTCAGTTATTTATGAGACACTGGGCTTGCAGGCTACGCTACGCACACATTTGAAATTCGAACGCGCTACGCCCACATTTGAACTTTAAATGCTTTGATGTGCGCTCGAAAAACCGACACCGAATTGAAAAGTTGAAATAAGTGATCAAACTTTGATGAAATACTCAAACACCCCTGCCACACATGTGTCAAACAAGTGTTCAAATATGTGTTCAAATATTGTTGCTATGTTTGGCGCCGGCATTGATATGTGCTCAATCAAATGACACCGAATGGCAAAGTTGAAATATGTGATCAAACTTTGATGAAATACCTAAACACCCCTGCCACACATGTGTTCAAACATGTGATCAAATATTGTTGCTATGTCTGGCGCCGGTATAAGAGAAAAACGAGGCTAAACGCGCGCGTAGGTAATTCCACTGCTTTGGTGAAAATCACCATTTTGCGACAATATTGCCACGATTTGCGGAATGCGAGACGCCGCCTTATTCCGCTAAGCTTAAACTTTGTCCCTTATTATAAAAAGGGTGGGCCACAAAAGTATAACAACAAACTTTGTTTTTAGGGACACTAAACACGGTAGAATGTTACACCGAACTATTTATACCAAAGAGAGCGTATATTCCTGGACGAACTCTTCTACACAATGGAACATGGACATCGCTTGTTTATGTGTTGGAGCATTTCAAAGACCACATGGCTCTATGGAAAGAGCTATTCCCTAACACTATTGAGCCAGTGCCTGAAGAAATGAAAAGGTACGTGTAGTGTATGTATTTAATAGATATGTAAACACTATCCCATGCACGCCAGCAGTGAGGTCGCTGTCACTAATGTCAACTGTCAGTTCACTACGAATGGCGGGAGACGGTAGAAGGTGAGGTACCGTCACGCTATGGGCTGGGTCGTTGTGATGAGCCAGTGTAGTGATATAACCAGCTTAACACGGAATCTACAGGATTCTACAGTACGTATTAAAAAAAACCTACATACAGAGTAGCCAGCCACGTATTTAAACAATAAAAGATTATCAATTTTTTATACAACGTTAGTTTTTCTTTATGCTAAACCCGAAAAGGGGTCATTGTACTCATCATTTTGAACAACTTTTACTATGGGACCAACATCGAAATCGAGAAAAAAAATTAGCTGTTCCCTACATTTGTGTTCACTTAAATCGACAAAATGTATGGAACAGCTGATTTTATTTTCGCGATTTCAATGTTGGTTCCATAGTAAAAGTTGTTCAAAATGATGAGTACAATGACCCCTTTTCGGGTTTAGCATAAAGAAAAACTAACGTTGTATATTGCTTGGTGCAATATAAAATTTTAATTACAGTGCGTTTCAGAAAATAGTTCCTATGCCGTAATGTTGGCTCTACTGTTAAATTTAAGAAACGGACCTAATATGTAGCGCCTAGCGGCGGCAGCGTAGCGGATTCGTATTAGTCCTACAACAGAGAAGCCACATTACTGTATAGGAACTTTATGATGAAACGCACTTTAAATCCAGGGTCTATTCCATATTTAAAAGCTAGTTTCCAATTGATTATATTTCCAACTATACATTAATGTCAACTGTACTTCAGTGTTAATTATATATAATTAGGTAATAAATGTTATTCTTTCTTTCTTTTCAGAAAGGGAAAACAAAAGTGAACAAAACATCCGACTTCCAAAAAAACACTACAAAGTGATAGATAGGTAAATATCTTGATTTTCGGAAGTCAGTGTCATTAGTTTTGTATTTTCATTTTTTGCCACTGATTTCCGAAATTGAAGTTATTTTTCAGTTTGTAGTGTTTTTTATTGAAAGACGGTTGTTTTTTTTTTTGTAAAAAAGTTTTTCTCGTCGTCGAGGTCGTTTAAAATAATGGGAGTTTGTGAAAACCATTTTCGAGTTCAGGAATCCGTTTGCGGAATATTAAGCTTTAAAGTGCTAATTTTTGTTAGAGCCTAGTGTATATGAAAAAAATCACGGCAGTAGTATATAATATAACGAAATTAAAAGAAAAACTATAACCGCTACGTAGGCTCCACAAGTTACCGAGTAATAATCGACCAACTTAAATTTGCAGTTGTAAAAACACGAGGAGAACAAGTTTTTGACCTACAATGTTAAGTTTGTTTTATAAATTCATCCCAACTACGAAACCCTTTATTGTGCATGGTTCGACATGAACTTGGCCGGGTTGATAATTTAAGCGACATAATTTCTTTTCTGCATATTTTTTTTTTTTATCCTGTTGATATCATTTTTCTTTGCAGATCATTTTTCCACCGCCACAATCGCCGAACTTGGTTCCCTTACCCTGGAACCGAGAACGAATTAGTAGATATGTCCCAAAGATATTTGCACGAGAAAAGTCAGAAGAAACCCGTACATTTCAAGGCTTATACCACAGTGCCAATGTTCTTCCATTTCATTATAGTTCCTTTAATATTCCTATATTACTATTTGAGCTACTTCAAGTGCTTCAGAAAACTATTAATTAATTTCCCACGCCTCGTCACGTGTGGTTACGTATCACAAAGAGGGCCTTCGGAAAAGACGAGGCAAGAAATGAAGTACAATTTCATTTTGAATGGTAAAGGACGGGAATTAGGAGCGGATTTGAATTCGAAGCCGACGAAAACAATGTCAGTTAAGGTAGGTTGACGTTCTGAATGCTGTAAACATAAAAACTTACTTTAAAAAAATCATAGTTACTAAGTATTAGAAACTTTTTGGGGTCGTGGTTTCACCCTGAATTGACAAATAGAAATATCCAGAATGAGCTAGGGTTGCCTTACCATCTTAAAACCGCGACATTTTTAAAACAGCTCACCTCTAACCTGGTATTTTCACAGGTATCGGGCAGTGATCCAGGTTACGACACAACAGCTGTTGCGATTATCATGAGTGCAATCACAATACTTAGAGAAAGCTCTAACATGCCCAAGTAAGTTACTTGAAATACACCTATCTACTTTGTCATTTTAAGTTAATTCTTCTGCTACTCTGTTATTTCTGTAAAGGTGGGTAAAAATATAGTGAGAAGTTTTTTATTTAATCAGTAGTTATAATACTATGGAATGTATCCTGAAGAGAATATAAAAGTACCTACCTATATCTTATTCCGTTATACAAAGTTATTTAAATATTTTTCTTATCTATGTATAATGCAAAAATGCGCAATGCATTGCTGAAACTAGTCTCCTAAGCTTGCTCCTAACTTGCGCGTTCATGGGTTCATGGTAAATAACTCGGGAGTTAACAGCTAATAATTCAGGGTTAATCAAATAATTAATCTTGCGCCGAGAGTTAGAGGTAAACCTAGAGGCAAACACAGGGCACAGACATGGCATAAATGACTAAACGTGCAAGTGGGCGAACTACTTCATAAGATAGGTTTATTAGTCGCGGATTTTTCAACACAGGATTAGGCTGCACAGTATTATTTTTGCCTCGAAAAACGGACATCCCCTTTTTATTAACTTATCCGATAGAACAGGTTATTTTAAAAGTAAGAGTAAAATACCGATGTGCCATTTTACACCAAACACGAGTAAAAAAATATTTTATAAATTTTTGATCTTTTCTAAATTAATTAATTACAAAAAAAATACGCATCATTTACCCTTTTCTTTATTATTTGTAATAAAACCATATTCAATATATTGGAAAAAAAATACAAAAGAGTACTAACTAGTACACATGTAAAGAAATATGCTTTTTTTGTGTTTTGAGATTTCGATTTTTCATGGTTGTATCTTTGCTTAGTTGGATTCTATATTTATTGTAAATCATCTTTAGACCACAACCAATCACTGAAAAAAAAACCAAATCCAAATCTCGCGTTATCTAGGAATTATTCACTTCTAACGTTTTTTCTGATAATTTTGATTTTAGGGTCATCACTTCATAAAAAATAATACTTTTTGTTAATATGTAGGTTTAATCCTAACGAGGGCGGCCCCTTCCCCGTACCACAAATTGCCCTTCATTGGATAAACGAAAAATTCGTTTATTGTACGTCATCGTATTTAACGTCGTATGATATTAGTAAACTTACAAATATCCAAATAAATATCTAAACTGCTAAAATTGTACATTTACAAAACTAGTAGGATTACTAGCATTATAATTCCGTATTCATTTTAATTTTATTTACTTTTTAACTATTTATAAAATAATATGAAAATAGTTGGATTTATCATTAACAATGTGAAAATCAATGAAATTGTAACTTCTTTCAGATACCTATGTTATTATGTCCTTTATTTATTTTTATACATATTATTTTACATTTTTAAATATTTCTTAAAAATAAATATATAAAAAAAACATTTAATAATATATAAAAGAGTAGCCAACCGGTATCGGGTATTGACATTTTCACAAAAAAAAACATTCATAAGAAATACGTCTTGTGCCAACCCTAGCGCCTAAATTTCAGAATCCTGTAAATTCTAGATAACATAAGATTTGGATATGATATTTTAAATCGGTACTTCTTAGTGCCAAGCAACAGCTTGTATCGATATTGAATCCAAATGCCATGAAATAAGCCCATAAAAAAATAAAATCGAAAATATGTAAAATTCCTTGTAACTCATACATGTTTAACGATAAAAATTTAGCGTTTGCTTGATAATTTACTTAATATAAAGCATCAAGTAATTGCAATCCAAGATATAACAAAAACGGATTGGATCTGAAGCTTTTGCGATTTCTATGGTTTTTATGGAAACCATAGAAAAAAAATTGAAAAATTTATATCTCCCGATTGGGACAAAATTGTCAAACGGGTATTTTACTCTTACTTTTAAAATAAGCTGTTCTATCGGATAAGTGGGATGGGTACCTATGCGTAAAAGGGGGATATCCGTTTTTCGAGGCAAAAATAATACTGTGGGCTGTTGCCATATTTTTTAAGAAGTTGTTTGTACGGAAATATGAAGGACGCAATAGGACTCCCACCCTGCCCAACGTTACGTGATTTTTGGTCAAATCAAAACCCAGAGTTTTGACCAAATTGGCTTCAATAATATTGTATCAGCAAAGTCTTTACTGAAAACAAACAGTCGCCTTACAGAAAATACTGTTCGCTAGTATACCTACATTTTACCTATACCTACTTACTTTTCTTTTACAGAGGAGGAGTGGTGATGCCCGGAGCAGCGTTTTACAGAACTGATATAGTTGATAGATTGATGCAAGAAGGTTTATCTTATGAAGTGGTTGGGGATAAAATATAGTTAACCAAATTATAAATAATCAGTTAAATAGGTATAAAGTTATTGTTAGACAAAGAGTTTCTTATTAAAAACCTGCTTTTGCGAGGGAAGTGGGATTGGGCTGGCCATATCTGTCAAGTCAGCTTTGCAGTGAACTAAAGTTAGGTACCCCAAAGTGATAGGATATTGTCTTGAAAAATAACTTTAATTTCGGAAGTCGGTGTCTTTGCTTTTCAATTTTCGTTTTTTGTCACCGACTTCCGAAATTAAAGTTACTCTTCACTTTTTTAGTGTTTTTTTTGGAAGTAGTTTGTTTTTTTTTGTAAAAAGTTTTTATTTTTCACTTTTTAGTACCTACCTCACAAAAATTTGAATACCACTACCTGCTATGTAAATAACAGTGACGGAGTCAAATAATATATCGTCTATATAGACTAAGTGGGAATAATACGTAATTATTGAAGCTAACTCAAAAACTACGCAAGCAAAATTAATATGGGATCAGCTCGGAAGTAAAAAAGAACGTTTCGAACTAAAAAAGAACTATTTTTTTTTTAAATCGGTTCACAATTGGCGAAAATATCGATGAACATAAACAAAAAAAATACATACAGACGAACATAGAACCTCCTCCTTTTTGGAAGTCAGTTAAAAAGAGAAGTAGCGTTGTAGCAGTTCTTAGCGGCAATGAAACCAAGCGACAGATATGACTGTTTTTTTTTTGTAAAATATGATACCTGTTGGTTTTAAATGGTTAGGTTAGGTTTCGAAATCGCGGGCAAGTTTTTTACCAGTTCCTGGGTTGGAGAAATTCTGCATTGCTTAATGCAAATTACTTACAAATTATACGAATTTGGTGAAGGAGTTAGGATACGATACAAATGATGAATATGAAGTCCCAAATCAACAGACTGTCTTCGTAGTCTGTCGTATCGTTCTGTATAGGTACTCTAAGTGGTGATAGTCACCTATTTAATTTGAGTAAGTTGTAACTGGACTAGTACCTACTAGTACCTAGGTATTTAAATTGTCAATAGAGAAATAAAATTATAGATGTCACTGAATTTTTGTTTTTAACCAGCTTAAATGGTAGAGGTTATAGTATAGGGATCGATTACTCATTGAACACCCTTTTTTCCCTTAGTAATCATTATATTACTTTTTTATTCATTGTTGTTGTTATTGTACTGAGCACTGAATAAAAATGATGTTAAGCAAAAACATTATTTTGGCATTTTTTATTTAACCCCATTTATGAAGTTTGTTAGGCTTAAGGCGAGGTTACCCGGAAAAACGTCGTTTTCTATTGTGTTTTATTCGTAGATAAGACGGATATAAATTTTGAGGAAAAAAAAAAACATAATTGATACTTCGTTCTTTAGATTTCGGCTAAGCGAAACACGACACGATTCAATTAAATTTATTTATTGCATCAAATATGGTAGGTACATGAAGTTCTTATTACATAAAATATTTGGTAACACACATTTGGCCAATATATAAGCATGCAATAGTACCTATACAATTTAACACTTATGATTTAGTCAAATATGTCTGTGCTTTATAGTATAAAATTTACAGGGACTCTTTTGAAAAACCTCATCTACCGAATAAAAACACTCTTGCAACAACCACTTTCGCAACGCAACACAAAACTTATTAAAGGGTAGTTCAGTTATTGACCGCGGCAAAGCATTGTAGACCAGGGGAGCCATATAAACGCAGCTCCGCCGAAAAAGTTCTAATTTTGGAACAGGCATTTTGAAATCTTAATGTGTAGGTTTCCTTTTATTTGTGTTATGAGTCATACAAAAAAAACGAAAAAAATATGTTCATGCTATTTAAAACCGATATTTTAATATTATATCAACATTAAATACATTTAATAGATATTTCATCTTGAAAACTTATCATGTTTCATAAAATAATCGCGCATTAATGAAATTTCTGGTTTTTTTTTCCTTTTGAATCTAAAGAAATCTCCTTCTGTAGACTGTTCAGATGCCAAGTAGTAAGTTTAAGTGACGGTTAAAAATAATTACACTTACTTTCGATACTTGTATTTCGTTACATTAAATCAGTTATATTATCAAATATACTTAACACGACGTACTAAAAAACATATAATTCAACATTTTGAAATAAAACGTATAAACATTTTGTTCACAGAATTCTGGTCTCCTTCTGTAGACGCATAAAATAACCCAAAATATGCCAACGATGAACGCATCGTTATTATTTTGTTTTTTGTGTTGGTAGCACTGTATTCTCTGTAATTTGCTCGATTGTGAATTTTACGTAAAGTGCGTCTGACGTGAAAAATCGCTATTTTATTTAATTACACACGTTTTTGGTCGAGATCAGTGTTTCTTTCCTGTGCAAAGCACACCCGATTAATTAGCCTTTAAAAATAAATAAAACGATCAAGATAGTGTATGCGTATGGGCGCTGTATGCAAATATCACATTGCTTAAATTCTAACTTCATAATGTAGGATGCCATGTTTTGATTTATCAAAATGTGTCTCTCGTGTAGACATCTTTACTGTAGACTTACCGCCTTATTCATAAACGCTGCATAAAGTTAAGTTATGAATTAGCAACTGTTTAACCATATATTTTCGACGTTTATACGGCTCTTTAACTTTAAGAAGCGTTTATGAATAAGAGGGATAGTGTAAAAAAATAAGTTTATTTATTTATGGTCAAGATGGTGATTTGGCGAATCACAGAAAAAAACGGGCGACGAATTTCACGTAGGATGATTCTCACGAGGATTGATATATATTTTAATTTATATCAGTGGCGAAGGTTGTTTTTTTGGGAGAGGTAACCCGGAGCAATAAATGCTTACCTAGGACAGCCGTGGCGCACGTAGCCCTAAGTCCAGTGTCACGCATTGGTCCGCAGACGTCCGAATGTACCAACTCCAATGGTCGCTCGGCCCCCTTGCCCTCTCCTTTGGGAAATGGCTGTGTTGACAGCTTCCCCTCAAGGCAGGTTATGCAGTCCTTCAAACAGTCCTGGGTATGATCCTGAAACATTACTCCAGACACATGACCTTTCAGAGTACTCATACTTCTCAGACCTAAATTTCCCAACCTGCGGTGCCATAGCTCAGTAGAAACAGCTACTACGGTACTCTCTGTCTTTTGCTAGAATAATTGCTGAAGAATACGCCTTATTGTGCAAAGGCTTTACAATGTTACGATTTAGTTTATAAATTCCTTTATCACACCCCACAAGAGCTATACGGTTGCCAGAGACCTTACTATCATAAATGCTGCACCCACTTCTATTAAATTCAACAGTAAGCCCACTTTCAACGAATTTACTTACTGACATTAAATTAGTGGCTATCTGTGGCACATACAAAACATTTTTAAGTTGTCTTACCTCAGTTCCAAAGTTTACCATTAAATCTCCTACACCACTACACTTCAATTGTTCATTATTAGCTACAGCAACTGTAGTGTGTTTTGCATTACAATTAAAGTCTTTATAATTCACCATATCTTCTTTACAATTTGTCATATGACATGTATAACCGGAATCGATGAACCATGCATTACTTTGATGAACAAACAAAGCTGAAGCGAAGCTTGTAGACTCATTCTTCTTGTCATTCTTCATCTTGTAGCATTTGGCCTTGATATGTCCAGGCTTATTCCGATAATGACAGACCATTGTCTTCTTCTTGAAAGAGTTTTTCGAAATTAAAGCTTTGTTGTTATTGTTCGATGCACCATCATTTCTCCGCAGCTCTTCTTGTAAAAGTCGAGTTCGTACAATCTCGCTGGTGAGATCATTGGTTAAACATACTGTTTCAAGATTAGAAACCAAGTACCTATTCAAATTCCTGAGGTAGACCACTCAATATTTCTGCGACTTCAGCATCATCCGTTTTACGGCCAATATCCGACAGCTGCTGCACGAGGGTCATGACACCTTGTATGTACTAAGACATACTTGAAAACTGAGTATAATCAATTCTATGCAGCTGTCGCAAAAGTAACACCCGCCGTAACAAGCCCTTATTTTCAAATATATCAGCTAAGCTTTTCCATGCATCTTTTGCTGTAGTAGCATTCCTGATGTATTGATAAAGCGTAGATTTGATGCATAAAGCTATGCGCACCAAAGCACGCTGATCTTTCATCAGATCAGTCACAGTGCCTTCGATTGTATTCCACAAGCCATCCATAGTAAACAGCATTTTTATTGCAAAGGATGATGCCTATTTTGGTACCCTGCTCCAATAGCCATGTGTAATACATCGTTGGATAGCCCTTTTTAAGCTGAATAGAAGTTACTATGGCGCCTAATTCGAAATCCTTGTCCGTTCGGAAGTATACTGTACCAAACATGTCAGTTTTAGCAATACCAAAATAAGGTATTTTTTTAGATACTTCATTATTCACTGCCCTTTTTCATTAGAGAGGTTTCGACATCACACGCTACCCAGTAACTGATCATGGGTTCACTACTTCCCTTTCCTCCTAACGGTTAATCCTGGATTTCTATCGGTATGAGGTGTTGGCAAATAAAGCTTGCATAGCATTTCAGCTTGGTACCGAATTGGCATCACCATGAAAATTCATTCATAAGTACTGCCTGATTGGCGGCGTGTCGATGAGGTGAGGTGGTGCTGATCCGATGCTGGACTTATAGATGACCTTAACGGTTGCAAAATAGCAGTAATTGTCCTGTAAAACGTCCATTTACACCAATGTTTATTATGCTTTAAAAAAATATTAAATGACGGGAAACCAATTCAAACCATCGGTCGATCTTTTGAATTGGTTATGAGTTATGACTGCGCTGGTTCTTACTATTCTGCGACTGTTTAGATATTCGCACTCTGGACTCCGGTTACAGTTTTTCTTGTTCACTCCGGCTATCTCTTGGATTTTGTTATCTGTTAGTAGAAGAACTTTTAGGTTTCAGGCAAGCGATTTGTTTTTTCCGAATTATCACACGGAACAAAAATAGGTGGTATGTATCTATTTGGAAAATACTTAATGAAGGCAAGGTGGCAAGGTTTTTCTGCAGTGAGCATTAACACAACAGAATAATTATCCTAGTTAGAAAGTGCACTGGAGATGTAGGTACCTGATTACGGGATTAGCGAAGATGCTTGGCGCTTACGTGGGCGCATGCCATGTAATACCTAAAAAGTACAATTTTATTTGTTACTTATTAATTAATAATAACGATAACAAAACACAGGTACTGGTACTCTTACAATATCAATTGTTTGGCACTAAGGGTACTCCAGGCATGCGGGATTTACCGCCTTCTGTCTTATTTCTTAAAGATTCTATCGTAGACGATGTTTGAAAAATGTTTTATTTAAATGGATGAATACATTTCATGTATGTATCATGGTTCGTGGCTAATTCACAATAGACGCACGGGTCGATCGAAGGGTACGTTACACTTTCTGAAATCGGTCCGTGGATGGGTGACCATCCATTCCTTACCAAGACCTCCGTGCCTCGAAAAGCACGCTAAGCCGTTTGTCCCGGTTGTCGTTTTTAGATCTTCGACAGTAGTAACGGGTGGTCAGAAGCCCGTAAGTAGGACAACCATTCTTACCAAGGGGTATCGTGTTTAGATAGGCAATCGCTCCATGTAAAATACTGATATTCAACTGCTTCTAGGCTAGGCAGATGATGAATGTACAACATAACTGAACATCATGCCTGTAATCTCCGAAGGGTTAATCAGAGGTGTACCTATAGTAAACACACATTTCGCCAGTTATGTATTACTCCTTTATTTTAATAATTAATAGCAAACGTCATAATTTAAGATCGTGATTAGATGATCGATCACTACGAAAACGTACGAAAGGTAGGTAGGCACTTATGGGAAAAGTTTTTTGCGATTTCTGACTTTTCTAGTAGGTATAGGTACTCTAACCTCAGTTGGTCCAAATGAGTGTTTGAATCCTTATACAAAACTGCATTGATTGTCATCATAAAAATAAAATGTTATAATTGACGTTTTTCTAGCCGACTGTACCATATTTCCAAAATCTGTGAATGCAGTTAGCAATTACTCAAGAAGTTAAGGACAGTCTCCTAAGAACATTTTTCTATAGTTACAACGATTAAGGTAGCTTCCCTTGCTGCCTCGTCTCAACTTCCACCCTGTATTACTCCGATCGGACAAGGAATCGAGAAAAAGGCTTTCGGAATTCTTGTACTAAATCTAAATACCTTTCTAATGATATATCATTTATTCCTATTGGAGCGGGTACCAGCTTCCATACATTTCGTGGCATCATTCTTTCCAATTTAAATAGTTTGGTACACCTTCTAATTTTTCTATAGACATCAAGCTATTATTATTACCTTGCAAAGCATTTCCATTGCTCGCTTCTTGAGGCGGCGCCATTTTGGAACACGCCACACAAAATCGGAACCGCACCACCAAGTAGTAATCCAAATGTTTGAGGTTATGTTCTACACGCGTTATCTTTTTTCCTTATAACTTTTCTGGGTCCTTAACCTGTTATTACGAACTAATGGAACAGAGCAATTAGTGTCTGCTCAGTTAAGCTTCTATTACTATGCGTTTGCACCAGAAAACATTCAACATGTAGATGTTTCGAAACTTGTCACATGAAACAAATCTCATTACTTGTTTTGTTGAACTTGCGTTGGCACTGTACGAAACATGAGTAAATCTTAAGACAGATCTCAAGATTTGTTGTAAACTGCGTTCGCACTGTCTAGAAGCATATACAATAGACATGTTTCGTATAGAGATTTGTCAAGTTTGCGTTCGCACTGTTGTTTGTTTACGTCAAATTATGTCTCGCAACTTGTCTATTGCTTGATGTTCACTGTTATCCGAGTATGGTGGTAAACATCCCGTGTTTATACCGAAACATAGAGTGGTCCAAAGTTGCTTTGGCAAGGTTTCCATGTTTGTGGAATCCAAAATGTGTGGACTATAAAAACCGACCAAAGTGTCAAAACAAATCTTACAACATGTTACTAGATTCATACAGATACACGTTGATAAGAAATTGGTTTGTAAAGACATGTGGCGAAACATGTCAAGTGACATGAAACATCAAACATGTTTCACGTCAACAAGTTGCGTGACAATGCGAACGCGAGTCGATACATTGACAGAAAACAGAGATTTCATCATGTTTTTATGTGAATGTTTCGCCAGTGCAAACGCACGGTCAGACGTGGTCGTGCAGAGTTGCTACAGGTGGCATGCGGTGGGATTAATTAAAACACAAAACCATTGTGACTATTCATGTAATCCTTACACATAATAAGTTGTGATGAATAGCTACTTTAAATTTATTGAAGGGTACCAAACATTAAACATAATTAGGAAGAAACAAGAAAAAGTGTGTTCTCACCGTGACGACATTTTGACAAGAGGAAGTAGGTATAGACCATTGTCTTTGTATAGAGTGAGAACCATCCTCTACAATCTATGATCTATGAACGATAATTAGAGCGTATCAAGTACGTTTCAACAAAATTTTTGTTAAAATAAACTGATTTACGTATTATTTAATTTTTATTTTTACCCTATCTTTAACAGCGGGGTTAAATGATCCCAGGGATCATATTACCCCAACCCCATGGATCATTTTAGACACCCGGGTGTAAAAAATGATCATTTACTATATCTTGACAAAAATGTACCTATTATGTTTAAAGATCTTGTGAATAGAATTGTATTCTACTCTTACTAAATTATAGGCCGATAGACTAGGTTTACAGAAAACTTATCAATTTCACAAAATTCATTGTCCATGTAGTTTTTATATCTGTTCTCCCTTACGGATCATTATGTACCACTTTCCCCTATGGGCTGACATAATGTGAAATATTAAAATATTATTTTATACCACTAATTTCAAAAATAAGTGTTTTCGTGTTTTCATGCTCTCGCCCCGCGTCGGCGCGTCCTTTCTTTAGTCCCAAGCGGAACGTCTTGGAGGTCGGCCATGTGCCAATTTTTGCGAATCCGCCACCCCGCTAACTTGTTAGGTACCTACCGATTGAGTTCTGGCGTTTACTATGTTATTTTTGCTTTCATATGTCACAGCGACTGCATGTACTTGCAGTAAATACATTGCTTCTTAACTACTACCTACGTGTGTCGCTAAGTGACTGGACAAGCAATGTAAAAATCACAAAACGATACCTACTTTGCCGCTGTAGCTTGCGACGTTAGTGATGTAGGTACTCGTGCAGATCTTCTAACGTAGGCTATCGACAATAATGTCGATTACCGTATGAATTTATAATTATTACTATTTGAATTGAATTGAATTACTTACAAAATGTATAAGTAAGTATTATAAAGTGTAGGCGAGACAAACAAAAGTTACACGACATTTCAGGTTATTTGTTTGTCCCCGCCTGCAATACCAACATTTTTGTTGTTCTCTTTTCAGTTATTAGTTGCCAGCTCTATTCGCTCGTCGTTAATCGCCGGGTGGCCCACATCCCTAAGTTGGTCGTCAGATTTTGATTTAAATAGACCCGTGTAGTGGTAGTTGTGGTGGTAGAGCGGAAATGTACAAGTGAACAACAACAAGATGAAATAATAAAGTTTTGTAGGATCAAGGCATGTAACATGCAAACACACACGCATACACGCGCCCGCGTCTCCCGCGTCCCGCGCCCCGCGCCTCGCGGTCGTTCGCATCCCGCTCCGCACTCTATAGTCCGGTTCGCATCACGGTCGTACACGGCACGATTTTGTACCAGCCTCGATGTCTCACTCGAATCCTTTGAAACCTTAGATCATTTTTTATCATCTAAGTTTGAAACTTTTAAGTATTTTCTACTGGTCTGAATGACTATATTTGTGAAGCAATTCTGTGCATTTTTTAATAAAATAAAATAATGGCAATTAAAAGTTTGGACATAATAGTGTTGGGTGCTACAGGTTTTATCGGAAAATGCACTGTAAAACATCTTGCAAGGTTGACAAAAGAAAAATATAGGGATGTTACTTGGGGCATATCAGGGCGCTCCAACGATAAACTAAAGAGTTTGGTAACGGAACTCAATGGAACAGGTATGTTTATTTATGGTTAAGAATAATTGTAATTTATTTTTATAACTTTGTACCTTAACAAGACGTACAGTCACGGACTTAAATTGATGAGCCACTTTCAAACTTTTCAATTTTGCAATTTCATATATTCACGAGATTACACGATTAAACACGAACTCAAATCGCATGCTCGTAAACAAGATGAAAAATAGTGTTATCCATAGAGGTTAACTAATACGTTCTCAATATAAAATAAATACAATGTTTATCGAATCTATTTGATTCTGACCTCCTTTGAATCAGAGCTCATTAACTCGATAATTCTGAAACCGACAGTTGAAATGTCTAATTAAAATTTCTCCGTACGCTAACGTTACTATGGCTACGCCAAAACAATCGTCGCTAGGTTACGATTGCTAGACCTGCAATAGGTTGTCTTTGGGTAGTCACTCTGCTGTCAAGTTTGTAGTTCTGGCTCTCAGTTTAGCGAACTGGTAAAGATATTATATAATTTTCTTCTTCTATAATACGAAGACATGACTTTCCGTGTCTGGATGTACGAGTATAACCGACTAAGCCCGATTTGCATTACAAGGCTAAAATGCGAACAGTGCCAAGTGGCTCATCAATTAAAGTCCGTGACTGTACCTACCTGTAGGTACAAGTTAAATCAAGTAAGTAGGTAGACGTACCTAGAGCTGGAAAATCGTAGGTAGGTTACATTTATTTATGTAGGATTCTTGTAAAAACAAAACTAAAAATAAATAAATTTATAAATTCTTAATGGGAGAATTGGTTTTAAGTAAGTGCCTAAGCAGACCGAACATATTTAATTAATTCTGATGATCCATCGGACAAAAAGTAATTGTGATAATAATGTAGGTATGTCATGTGTGTGCTCAGCTCAGCGCCGCCCGTGCAGATATTGCATTACTCTGCAGTCTCAGCCAAATTCAATGTTTTTGCTTTTTGACCCGACCTCTTGTATAGTTCTTATCGCTTCTTGGAAATCTTTAAACAAATAATCTCTTTGACTTTGCGTCCAGCGCTCGGTGTGGTAACACGTCGCGTTCTGGTTTGCAATTGGTCAATCGTCATCCTGAGGATGCCTCGTCGAGAGGTGAAACACGTGTCGATTTCTTACAGGGTTTTTTATGTATGACTCTTGAAGCTTAGTCAAGCGGAATACGAATAAGAATAGTCAAGCGGTTACCTACTAAATATATCTACGTCTATTGTATTTTATTTATAATGGATTTCCGCAATGTCACGCACGCCCGAATCAAGCCATTAATTATAATTATTACCTAGTTAATTAGGTAGCACCTCTTTATACTTATATTCCATTTGAAATAAGATTAGACGTATAGATAAGCCTTTTTTACATTCCTTTCAACCGATTTTGAATTCTATTACGTTGGTGGCATGACAAATGGCAGCCGTAGATAGTTGGTATGGTGTAACTTTTTTTGCTTTTAATGCTATCCTTATGCCTACGGTATAGAAGTCAAACTCGGTTGAACGGACTGTAAAAGGGTTTGTTTTAATGTATAATCATATTTCAAACGGGGTATAGTTTAAAAATAGTAAAGATTATAATTTTATTTCGAAGAATAATTCAATAGATGTTTTGATAAAAAGG
Organism: Lithophane ornitopus; assembly: GCA_948473465.1. Lineage (NCBI taxonomy): Eukaryota > Metazoa > Arthropoda > Insecta > Lepidoptera > Noctuidae > Lithophane > Lithophane ornitopus. The sequence continues at coordinate 6,563,095 of OX419623.1, forward strand.
ATCAGTTTAGGTAACTCCATTCGTTTGCCCATTCGGTCTTAGATCCGTAGCCTTACCGTAGTAACAGACTAACCTATTCTATGCGGGTCCCCCAGTAGTAGATATAGCCAGGAGACTTCTGCGAGAAAATAGTACCTAAATAATCCTCGGACTGCCTACTATTATCTCACTGAAGTCTCCTTAGTAACTTATTTTTTAATAACTTTCATATTTCCCTATCCTACATTTAAACATAACATTGATGAAACAATAAAAAGCTAGTAGGTAGGTAGGTAATACAATTCGTAAAGTACCTATTTATTAACCGGAAGATATAAAGTTGCGTAACAAATCTTATTTTATTATGTAGGTCATTTAAAATAGCTGCCTATACTCTTTAACCTTGGGGCTTGTGGTAACTCATCTACTAATTATTTGAAAGATATTTTTTAGGCCTAAGAATGCGGCCACCGATGAATTTTCCATACAAACGTAATACCTAAGTCATCTGAAATTTGAGCATATTTCCTCCATATTATGTTGATATTCGGATTAAGACAGTATTTATCTAGGTTCCTACTAGGTATCTAAACAAATTTTTACGGCGTAAATGTCATTTTTTCATATTGTTTTTTCTGTATCATAAACAACAATATACAGGGTGTTATGGTAAACACCGTTCTCCTTTAAACCAGTGGTTTGGTTTCATTTATATAACGCAAAATCAATGGAAAAAAACAACTTTTTATTTAAAAGAAAATCTACATTTTTCCACAAGAATATTTCCCTATATGCAAGGGCAACGAACTAGCGTCTCAAGTCTTCAACACAGCGGGCGGCGGTTGGCGGGGGCGGGCGGGGCGCGCAGGACTTTACATGACCGGCCCCGAGCGCGCGCCCGCCTTCGTCATTCAGCTGTTTCGCTAGCGAGCGAGTGCACGTAATGTAAAGCCGTGTCGCGGGGTCGCGTAGCACCGCCCGCTCATTTCTCGTGCGTAAATAATAATTGTAGTTATGTGATTATATCTTACACTAATGAACAGTGCGTGCGTGTGTTAGTTTACGCTATCGCGGGTGATAAGAGTGATAATTCAGATCAGAATTGTGCTAAATCGTGAAACTATCTTGGCGGCCACACAGAGGATGCGTAGCTACTTACGGCTTGTTCACCGGCCCACGCTCAGGATCGTGGCAACCAGCAAATCCACATGTAGACACGTCACAACACCTAAGGTGACCTTTTGAAAGGACCTTTGGGGTCAATCGCCTCGAGAGAAGCCAGTATTCGTCAAGCTGGTCTAAATTGACGATCATTCAGAAGTACCTAACCCGTCAGGGCGGTAAATGCGGAATATGAAATGTATTGCGTCAGCATTCACGGATCATCAAGTAATATGGACCTACGTCTCTCGGGCGCGCGCGTATCCTTGAGTTTGCGGACGGTCTGATATTAACTTTTTAAAATCTTTTAAGGAAAACAAGGTTTTTTTGTTGTTACTAGGTCATTTATTTTTATATTTTAGTCAACTACATATGGTTTGAGTGACAACGGTGTTTACCCTTACATACTGTATTATTAAGTTACAAATTATAGAAAAAAAAAAGAAAAATCCTTAAGTTTTCATTCATCATTTTAGGTATTACGGAACATATCCAATTTTCAATAGCTAGTATTGCTATCGCGTCAAGCAAATGTCATGAAATGAAATGAAATGGTTTATTCTGTAAATAGGATATTGGAATCACTTTTACACGTTATATAAAAAAATATTAAAAATAAGCTAGATGAGGTCGGCGTTTCCTATCTGACTACTCTGAGAAGAAAGGCCGAAACAAACTCAGAGGTCACAGTCTCTTTTAAAGTCCAGACATAATCTTGGTCAAGCCATATGAGGACCATGTAAATTACAGTCTGAAATGATCTTTTGAGGAAAGTACCACACAGATTTGAGTGGACCTGTCCAGTCAGTGCAAGCATTTGTCAGTAATAGTGGAGCTCAACTCCGAACTCAAGGAGCTCAACGACTCGACGAACAAAGAAAGGACATTTGGGTAGGCCGTGAGAACGAAAAAATATAAAAATAAAAAATCACATTCACAATAATACAATACTTTACAAAGTAATCATGTCATTTTGTATAGAATACTCAATAATGTCAATTTGTATATAAAACTGGTAAGTGTTAGTTGTAGATATACCTACTTGGATGATTTTACATAATATTCAAAATGTTACAATGCTTAGCAGAGCGAGCAGCTCAATCCCATGCTTTTTTGTCTTCTAAATAATCTGATATTTTATAGAACCCTTTTCTACAAAGTTTGGTTTTAATACAGCTTTTAAATCGTTTAATGGGTAAGTTTCGAATGTCAATGGGAAGTTTGCTATAAAAGCGTATACATTGACCCATGAACGAGTTGCCTACTCTGTGGAGACGAGTGCGATGTACAGCAAGATTGTGTTTATTCCTGGTATTTAAACTATGAAAATCGGACATTTTCTTAAAATTTGATATATTTTTGTGTACATACAATAGGTTTTCAAATATATACAGGGTGTTAGGGTAGACACCGTTATACCCCAGAGAAGAATTACATATGTCAGAAGACTATGAAAATAACTAAAATAGACAATTCTGGCTGTATCTACGTCAGTTATCTGTCTAATTTTTTTAACGGCATAGGCGGTCGAACTAAGCCTTCCTGACAATTTTTCTATGTGTGGGCCCCATTGTAATTTACCGTCAATGGTTATTCCCAGAAAAACTGTCGACTCAACGGGGTCCAACTCTATTCCATTAACTTGAACATTGGTAGATAGCTGCCTGACATTTGGCGTATAAATGAGAAATAAGAAAGGACCTAGAATTGAACCCTGCGGAACGCCCATGGTGACCGAAGATCCTGCAGATCTCTTGCCATTAACATCGACCCTCTGAATTCTGTTGTTGAGATAAGAAGTCAGAAGGTCGAGAGCCTTGTCCCTCATACCATAGTGGTACAGTTTCCTGATGAGAGTATCATGATAAACGCAATCGAAAGTCTTGGACAACTCGCAGAAAATGCCAAGAGCATCCTGCGACTCCTCCCAGGCCTCGAATATGCTCTTCAGTAATTCCACGGCGTCTGTAGTTGAATGACCTTTTGTGAAACCGACCGAACTGTTTCAGATGAAGTAAATGATGTGTATTGAAATGTCCTAATATCTGTTTTAAAATTAATTTTTCAAAGATTTTGCTCAACGTAGGTAATATCGAAATAGGCCGAAAATTCGTGGGATTAGTTGTGCTGCCAGACTTGAAAAGTGGAATCACTTTGCTAAGTTTCATCAGATCAGGAAATACACCAGATGCAATACAAGACTTAAAAACAATTGCCAAAAAAGGTGAAACAACATCAATTATTGAAGACATGGTATGTTCTGATAATCCCCAAAGCACAGCAGTCTTTTTTACATCGAGTTCTTTAAAATATTCTATAATGTCTTTAGCAGTAGCAATTGTTAGCAGTAAAATTTTGTCACATTCTGGTACACATTCTTTTAGTATTGAATAAGCAGAAGTGGAGGACGACGATGACAGAGTTTTGGTTGTTAAAATTGGAATGTTAGTGAAGAAATTTTCAAACGCAGTTGCCATCTCCCCCTCTGCTTTAATATCTACATGTCAATGTCAATGCGTGTGTGGTCGTACAGTTCACGGTAGCTGTGTGTATCGCTCCGACAGGCACACTAGCGCAACATAGTTTGTAGCACTCGATTTGTAATTGCGACCGACAACGCTCCCCGGCCCCTTAAGAAAAGGAAACGGCATTTTACAGTTGGATTGTTAGACGTGGTCTGCTTAGGCTGATGAGGAATTGAGGATAGTGTCACTTTGTTAGACTGGTGATAGACCAGGGTAATATTAATTATGTAGTGTTACCATACGCCTCCCAAACAAATCAATCTGCCTAGCCTTTTCCCAACTATGTTCGGGACAGTTGGGTCTGCTTCCAGTCTACCCGGATGCAGCTGAATACTAGTATTTTATATGGAGCGACTGCCTAACCTCTACAACCCACTGCCTAACTGGGTAATACGATACCCCTTGGTAAGACTAATTGTCAGACTTTCGGGCTTCTGAAGACCCGTAACGACTGTCAAAGATCCACAAATTAATGTGCTTTCCGAGGCACGGCGGCGGCGGAGTCTCGGTATGTAAAGATCGTCCCCCATCCACGGACCAACCCCAAAACATAGCTTAAATTGATGGATCGACCCTTATGCGGCTGTTATTTATAAAAAAAGTTTATAATTATCATAGATTTTATGGGTTTGCATAGGAGTTTTCGAGTTTATGAAAAACCTATGGAATATTAAAAAAACTTTTTACAAAAAAAAAAAAACCGACTTCCAAGAAATTAAAGTTATTTTTCACCCTTCCGCGTTTTTTTTGGAAGTCTGTTGGGTTTTTTTTTGTGTTTTTATTTTACACTTTTTAGTTTTAGTAGGTACAGTCACGGACTTTAATTGATGAGCCACTTGGCACTGTTTGCATTTTAGTCGTGTAATGCAAATCGGGATTAGTCGGTTATAATCGTACATACAGACACGGAAAGTCATGTCTCCGTATTAAAGAAGAAGAAAATTATATTTTAATATATTTACCGGTTGGCTAACCTGAGAGCCAGAATTACAAACTTGACAGCAGAGTGACTACCCAAAGTCAACCAATTGCAGGTCTTGCAACCGTAACCTAGCGACGATTGTTTTAGCGTAGCCACAGTAACGTTAGCGTACGGAGAAATTCTAATTAGCCATTTTGACAAATTCGAAAATAACGTCTCTGTCATCGACATTTCAACTGTCACTGTCTTCGGATAGGTTTTCAGTATTATCGAGTTAATGAGCTCTGATTCAAAGGAGGTCACTAGTAATTTGCCATCTTGTTTACAAGCATGCGATTTGAGTTCGTGTTTAATCGTGTAATCTCGTGAATGTACGAAACTGCAAAATTGAAAAGTTTGAAAGTGGCTCATGAATTAAAGTCCGTGACTGTACCTATCCCACACAAATTCGAATACTACTATTCGAATACTATCACTACCTGCTATGTCAATAACAGTGACGGAGGCGGAGTAACTTAAGGCCGCCCCCTACCTCAATTTGCTTAGCATGATGCTCCTTTAAACCGAAAATACTGCAGGATTAATTTTGAAATAAAATGTTAAAGTTGAGGATGGATGCTACCTGAGTTTGGCGAAAACACGATTACGCACATAATATTTTCTCTAGGTATAGAAAAAAAAACCACAGTTACCTCTAAACCGAACTATAAACCGCTGGTATTAAAAAAATACTTCAAATTAGATCATTAAACTTTGCATAATAACTTAATAACTGAACTAACTATAAAGGCCTTTAGTTTTTTATTTTTTAAATTAGGTAGGTTGGTACCATTATTTTCACCGTACAAAGCAATTACCTAAACTTTTCGAGGCTTGAGAGGCGCCAGCACCCCACTCCGTCTGGCTCTCACTCAGGCCGCGAGTAGTGTGGTGTGAGCGAGATAAAATCTGAGGTAGGGTACGGGCTTAAAACAAAGTGGGAAAAATACGTACCTATTATTGAAGCTAACTCAAAAAGGCAAAGAAGTACCAAAGCAAAGTTAATAAAAAATTATATGGGGCCACCTCTGGTAGGTCATCTACCAAAAAAAAAAGAAACATTAAAATCAATTCCTATTTTGCGGAGTAATCGCGAGCAAACGCACAAAAAAAACCGGCCAATGAAGGGTTCCATAGTTGGGATGAATTTATAAAACAAACTTAACATTGTAGTTGAAAAACTTGTTCTCCGATACAGAATGTATGGAATAACATGTTTTTACAGCTGCATATTTAAGTAGGTCTATTATTACTCGGTAACTTGTGGAGCCTACGTAGCGGTGATAGTTTTCCTTTTAATTTCGTTATATATACTACTGCCGTGAATTTTTTCACATATCCAAACCCAACCATTTAGCTGGCTGGGGGGGGTTGACATTTGGCTCTAACAAAAATTAGCACTTTAAAGCTTAATATTCCGCAAACGGATCCCTGAATCCAAAAATGGTTTTCACAAACTCACATTATTTTTAAACGACCTTTGCAACGATACCCCACACCATGGGATTGACGAGAAAAACAAAACCATCCCCACTGTAAGTGTAGGGGAGGAACCCAAAAAAAAAAAAAAAACGATTTTTTTTAACACTTTGTCGGCGCGTTTATCTGTATATCCATACCAACAGCTTACAGCTTTCTAGTACCAACCGTCTCTGCGCTAAGCCGCGGACAGACGGACAGACGGACATGGCGAAACTATAAGGGTTCCTCGTTTACTACGGGACCCTAAAAAACATCAAAATTTGTGCCTCAATTTCGTCACATAAAAATCCATATAACTAGGTACCGATGTTTTTATTAGATTCGAGTTAGGCAGGACTTTTTATTCAATACTTATCATTAACTACGTGTGTTTCTCATTTACAGGTTTGGATACAAAAAATATGTCAATAGTAGAAAGCAACATTGAGAATCGAGAATCTTTGAAGAAAGCATTGCAAATGGCAAAAATTGTCATCAACTGTACTGGACCTAACATAGTCCTCAGCCCGCCTATCGTGGAAGCTTGTATCGAATGTGGAACACATTATGTTGACATATCTGCTGAAATGTTTGTAAGTTTATTTATTAAAGTTATACTTTTTTTTTTTCAATATATTTACAACATACTCTTCAAGAGATTAAGTTTTATTACTTACTTATCTGATCAAAAAAATTTTGTTAAAAAAATAATCTGTACACTTATCATCATTCATCAGGGCCGGGACATTATAGGCAATTTTTGTCCTAAATTATTTTTCTAATATACAGGGTGTTAGTGTAGACACCGTTATCCTTGAAACTAGTGGTTTGGTGACGCGATTTCAAGGTTGGTCCCATAGAAAAAGTTTATTATAGATGACACCAAACCACTAGTTTCAAGGATAACGGTGTCTACCCTAACACCCAGTATATAATAAATCTTTGTTTACAAGTTTTATTTACTGTACAAATCTGTCTGGAGCTCATGGAGCTTTACACATTGGACTTTTGATTTACCGGTCTTATTACAATCGCCATAGAGGTAAGACTCGCACAAGCTTCATGTGCTCTTGACTGTACCTAAAATTCATACTTTTCCCATTCTCCATAAATCAACTTGCCTCCCTGCGCCATCGGCTGGCGACGTGCTCGGGTCCCCTGCATAATTTTGCAGTAGGCTACATCATAGTTGGAATTTAGGGACCTTCTACTACCTACTAAGTACTATGCTTCGATATTTGGCCGTTATATAAAATTGTATTCATAATAATATTTATTCCGTAATCAAATAAATTGTAGAGGCCTTCTTCTAAGTATGGAGATACCTGTAACAGAAGACCTCCCGGGATCTTCCATATTTATGTGTACAGTACAGTGTATGTACACATACCTACAAAGCTTGTTACTATGGGAATTTTAACAAAGTAACGAAACTAAAGCTAGATAAGTTATTTAATTAAAGTATTTCTTTGCCTGTCTGTACAAAGCACTGAATTGGTAGTAAAACACTGGAATTATTCTTCGGATCGAGTGGGCGCGGACCCCTAGGATCAAATATCGTTGTTTTATGCATTTTTAAAGTAGAAATCAGAATATTAGATATATAACTTTCTTACGGTGTGGTCAGGTGATGTTTAGAATAGCTTTTTTAACACTTTGAAAGACACTACACACCCATTTGATTGTCGTAATAACAATAAAACATAATTGTGTCTCGTTCATTATCATCATCAACTGCTTACAGCAGTCCACTGCTGGATATAGGCCTCTCCAATTGCACACCGTTCAGTTCGATTCTCGGCAACTCTCATCCAGCCGCTACCAGCCACCATGAAAAAAAAAGAAAGAAACAAATTTTATATGGCTTAAGTATTGGTGATTCGCCCGAATTTACTCGCCCGAAACGGGTGAATTGACACTTTTCAATAATATGTATAAGTATTTTTTTCTTGAGGCGTTTTGCACGCGCTACTTCTAAGTAGCTCGCAGATTTTTTTTTTTCTTTTCCCCAGGTTTTTTATTGAAAATAACTAGCTGTAGTTTTTCGGAATTTTCCGTATTTTATCAACGAACGCGTTTCTTTATTTTCATTCGCATATAAGTTGTCGGAAAATTAGTATTTAAAGCAGTAAATTTCATATTTTGTATATGCCCATATTTTAATTTCTTTTTCGGATCTTTAATTACTACCCGTTTCGTAATCGTACACATACGAGAGAAGCAGAAGATAGAGGCAAAGATTTTTATACTGATTTATTATTATTTCAAACAGCATATTCTTAACGTGTACCGGAACTTCAACAAGGCTGCAGAAGGTGCAAGTGTTCTAGTGGTACCTAGCTGTGGATATGCTGCCATACCGACCGAGACTGCTATGATATATCTAGAGAAACAATTCAAAGGTAAGTAGGCATTGATACATTAGGAATAAAAAAAAAAAACAACACACTTGCTCGTAAAGTGGCTCTTATTGAACCGATTTTAGGTTCATAATGCAGTGTATTATGGAAGCGTGCTTTTTGCTTTATATTACCGTAATAGTGCGGTAATGTGCGCCACAGATTACTATTTACTAGTCGGAGTAATGACATGGCAGTATGGAATTAGTAAGTACTATCATGGCAGCATGGAATTTGTATTCAATAGAAATTGTTTTTGGTGAAGCTTTTTACCAAAGACAAGTGCTCAAAAGCAAGTTTTTATTTAAAAAAAAGAACCATAAGCAAATCAGTGGAGTTTAGTTATGGTAAAAAAAATCCCATGCATGCCCATTTTTTTTTTTAGTTATAGTATTTTTTTGATTTTGTATTTTTTTTTTCTTATTCAAATCATATTTTTTTGTATAGGCTGTCTAACGGTTTTGCCAGTGCCTTTATTTACACCTATGGAAAAACAAAATAGCGCGCCATTTTCCATTAATATTTTGTATTAGTATCGTTGTCGTTGTGTGGTTAATTATTATCAAAAATACAAAATTTAAAGTATTGTCACCAACCGACATATAAGTTTTTAAAAGAAAATCCGGATAGTCTGTACCTGGCAACAAAGGTCAGTTAAACTTTATAAATATCTATCATCTTTATAGTTACGTTATTGTAGCATAGCAACAAGACTGTTTTTTTCCTCGCAAGTGTGTTGAAAAACGTCGTATGAAACTCGTGCGCATTGATTAGTACACTCTCGGCTACCTTATCGCACTCGCCTGCGGCTCGCGCGAATAATACCGCCTCAACTTTAAGGCGCTTGGTCCCGTTCAGTACCGTAACATGGTCAATTTAAAAAGCCTACTCCTCATTAACGACTTGGATAAAAGGTCTGAAAAAAATACATGTTTGCCATAGATTCATGTACAACATTTTAATCGAGCAGTTTTTTTCGTAAGACTAATACTTTTGCCTTAAAAAAATATCTACCAAGACGCAATTGTTGGCTAATAACTACTAAACGGCTTTGATGTTTGGAAATAGTTATATACTGAAAAATTGATGGTTAGAGGTACTACAGATTGTTCGTTGCATAAATGTAAAATAATCAATATTTTTAAGAATATTACCCCACTTAGAGATAGAGGTTCAGAGGTGCTCTGCGCGGGGCGCGGGCGGCAGTCCCGAGTTAGCATTGCTACGGGACGGCTGTGTCGCTCGCTGCTCCGCCCCGGCTATCGACCGACTATGCACGTTTGCGTGTGTTAGTGCAAATATTTACGAACGAATTGTATCAATGTGCGTTTATAGACTAGCTCGCTGCAGAGAGCCCAAGTCAATTGTGCGCGTAGGCGCTTTGTTGTTGAGTTTTTTTTTTAACATGCAATTACTTATTAATACTTTTTTTATTTACATTCACATAATTTACATACAAATTTATAATATAAGTAGACCAAAAAAATATGTTAATGTAACATAACATCACGCCTGTATTCCCCGAAGGGTTAGGCAAAGGTGTACCTTTAGTTAGTACATTCTTCCATACGAAATGTACGGGAGAACATGTTTTTGTAACTGCAAATTTAAGTTGGTAGATTATTACCTACTCGTTAACTTGTAGAACCTGGTATAGCCTATAGCTGTGATAGTTTTCCTTTTAATTTCGTCATACATTATATACTACTGCTGTGAATTTTTTCACATATCCAAAATTGGACGAAAATAAAAGGTGTATCTTTTATACACGAAATATTTTAAGGGGTCATTGTACTCATCATCATGAACAGCTTTCACTATGGGACCAAGCCTGAAATCACTTTACTTTATGTTCGCATAGCTCGTCAAAATGTAGAACAGCTGACACTTTTTTCGCGATTTCAGCGTTGGTGCCATATGCACACGGCTACACATCAAGCTATACATTTCCAGTTTATACTGATCTCGCATTGTATAGAATTTCCGTACAACGCGAGGTCAGCTTATACTGGCAATGTACCTATAGCTTGAAGTGTAGCCGTGTGTACAATGACCCATTAAAATATTTCTTAACTACATACCTAACTATATACCTACCTACATACTTACCTACATACATACCTAGAATACCTACCTACATACCTAGAATACCTACCTACATATACCTACATACTTTTATATCTACATGTTGTACTTAGTAAACGTTTAAAACTCCAGCACAGACCTACATAACATAGGTTTTTCTGTTGCATTTAGTATACGCGTTATAGTGGCAACCTATTCTTACCATTGCATTGCTAAAATTCGCGAAAATTTAACATGTACTTGTAGCCGTAAGGGGTAAGCAATGGATCCGCAATCGCAGACGTCCGGGATCGAATCCGAAGCGATATTTGTTTTTTGAAACCATCATAATTATTTATAAGTATTCTAAGCAACAATGTTAGTTATTATTTTAACTATTTATGTTTATTTATAATCTATTCATTCTTATTTTTGTTTTTTTATGAAGTTTAATATTTGTTATTGTATTATTATTTAACTATTTATAGATATCAGTATTCAGCAGACTTTACTGAAAACTAATAATATGATTTAGACTTTATGCATGTTTTTTTGTTAATGTAACGTATCGTATGAACACAATAAAGTCGAGCACGTTACTCGGTCATTTATTTATATATTTAAGTCAACTTTATCTTTAAAAGTTTACTTTAGTTTGTTGATTTGTTTATGTGGTTTTTATGACTCAATATAGGGAGCAATAGGTGATTTTGATTTAATTTGTCTTAAAATTTCACTCAACAGTCCAAGTATAATACGGCAAATTTCAATGGCCGCTTTTTCAGCGTAAGAGCAATGCATTACAACCTCCTTTGAATTTAGTCGTACAATATAAATCGTCCCTGTTCTTTTCAATAGAGTCGATTTTTTTTATTATGTTTTTATTTTTTTAAATTATTTATATTAACTTTTATACTTTTTTGTATTTAGACTAGAATTAAATTAATATTCTTGTATAGTTTTTAACCGACTTCCAAAAGGAGAAGAGGTCATCAATTCGAAGATTTTTTATGTTTGTATATTGATTTCCTACTTATTTTATGGGCCCAACTGAGTAATTCTTTTTATGGTCTTTGTAAGAATAGTCTTTGGTTGTGCCTATACAAACATTATTATGACCTGATGATGAACATAAGAGCTACATAACGGAACTCTTCATAGAACAATAATTGCAAATCTTTGATAACAACGAATTTTGTTCAGTATACATAAACGGGTTGTTGATAACCGCATTCCAAAGTGGGGAGGAAAAGGTTATAGTATTAACTCGAGTTTTTCTTTGAATGATTCCATTTATACATTTTATAATAATGTTGATTTCGATTTTAGGTAGATATCTCGTATAAATGACTTGGGTGACTCTATAGTCTATAAACTAAAATATGAAAGTAAAAGAACTCGTACGTTTATAGAAACGTACGAGTTGTTTTACTTTCATATTTTTTTTTAAATATATTTTAGTTTTCCTCGTGACCCAATACGATGTGGAGAATGGACATCAATCGTCAGCCAGCAAAGGCGTGAAGAATTTTTTAAGTTTTAACCTAATTAGTTATTTAGTTTCGATAACAACAATACCTATTATTATAAAAGTATAAATATGTGTTTGGAACACACATTTATATACATTTTAAAAACTCTTAAAATACTAAGTAAATGCATAAAAAAATTAAAGTATAAAAATATATTCGACTCCATCCATGCCTTGTTCTACCGGCAAACTTCGGTCATAAAATTTTATTGCTTTATAAACATTGCTTTGTAAAAACAACTTTAAAACATGCGCGTAAGGTTGAATTTCCAAACAAGTATGTTTATATCATGACTATAACTACCTACGTATAGTTGGGGACAGTTTTGAGTATTAATTTTGTTCGAGACTGTGCATCTTGGGTTTTTATATATCAATGAATGCAATGGTAAGAATAGGTTGCCACTATGACGCGTATTCTAAATGCAACAGAAAAACCTATGTTATGTAGGTCTGTGCTGGAGTTTTGAGCGTTTACTAAGTACAACATGTAGATATAAAAGTATGTAGGTATAATGTAGGTAGATATGTAGATAGGTAGATAGGTAGGTAGGTAGGTATGTAGGTAGGAAATATTTTAAGGGGTCATTGTACACACGGCTACTCGCGTTGTACGGAAATTCTATACAATGCGAGATCTGCATAAACTGGAAATGTGTAGATTGATGTGTAGCCGTGTGTATATGGGACCAACCCTGAAATCGCAAAAAAATAATCAGCTGTTCGACATTTTGACAAGCTATGCGAACATAAAGTATCACGTGTATAAAAAGATACACCTTTTATTTTCATCCAAAGACATGCTAAAAAATAATATCCAGTAAAAACTTAAAATATATGTAACTTATGTATCTATCTATACAAATGTCAGCCTTGCATCTCCGCCATTCCTTTCTGGAATCGTAGGCAAAATAGGCGTCCTATGCGCGCAACTCTGCGCCCTTGTATTTTCTTTGATCGCCGTTTTAGTTTAGCGCGCCACCGCACGCGTTTTACGTATTCGGGGAGTAGGGAGTTTAGCTCCGCCCACATGCTCAAGGTCAGTGAGGAAACTATCGCCCTTAATATCCAATAGAGCACACTCGTATCACAATGTACTATTATTTTTCACTTATTCGTTGTGGTATACATTTCCAGTATAAGCTGAGCCTCGCATTGTACTGAAATCCTATACAATGCGAGATCAGCATAAACTGGAAAATATAAAGCTTGATGTGTAGCCGTGTGTACCTACCCCACACAAAGGAGAATGACCTCTAATATAGGGCACCCTGCGCCAAGCCGAAAAGTCCGCTGTACTTCATATTTTGAGTGTTAAGTTCGAGAAAGTGAATGACGCGAAATGTTAGAGTTGGTGACAAGTAAGGTGGTAATATCGGTCGCTTTTTATTCTTGATTTGGCGATAGTTTCCTGATGGATGATTGATTATCAGTGATCGGAATAGGTAGAGCTAATCTACCTAAAGTTCGAAAAAGAACAGCGACAAAGTGGAGACGCCTTACGACAAAATATTTTTTCGGGATTAATGTCTCAGGTATCGAAGTACAACCAAAATTAATAAAGTAACTAACGAATACATTTCCTGTTTCTGTTTAAAAAAAGATTCTGCACGATTTTTATTGTTTAAAAAAATAAAGGTAATCTCCTAATCTTCGTTTGAACGATGTAAGTACTTAAGCGCGGAAGCTAATGTTATTTACATACCAGTTTTAATAATTATATAACTAACAAAGTAAAGTTTTAGTTCCGAAAAATAGTCCCGAAAAAATATTTTAGTCGTAAGGAAGTCTCCACTTTTTTTGTCTCTGTTCTCTGAACTTTAGGTACATTAGCTCTACCTATTCCGATCACTGTTGATTATACAATACATCACTCATAGTAAATATTAATTCTTGTTGTCAGTTAAACTTAGTTAAGATTAATTAATAAATTATATTATATTCATATTTACATAATGTATGTATAAGACCTCGACCACTAGAGAAAAGAAATGTACAAATAAAACAATAGGTACGACACTTGGGTGGCATTCGGAAACGCCTTGCAACACGTAGCATTGACTATCCACCCAAAGCACATATCACTGCACATAGTGACCGAATGTTGGTCCAGCATTGCTATTCTGTAACCATCTCACCGTGAAAACTTAGGTGAAGTGAGCGTGGAGTGAGCTGTCATTGTCATCGATACCTACTGATGCTAAGGCAGTGACAGTTCACTTCAAGCTCACTTCACCTACGTTTTCACGGTGATATTTTTTACAGAATAGCACAACAGGTATCAGTTCGGAATCAAAGGGACTTTTTCTTGTATCAATGTGAAACATTCGTAATATTATGAATAGGTACTACCAGGATGGATCTGAAAGCATAAAAACTGTTATTTAATTCTTGAATTGAACGAATAGTCGCGAAAGTGGGTAGGTACTTTAGAAGCTAGCTATATTATAAATGCTTCTACTAGGTGAGGTAATACTTACAGGCGCTGGTGCAATCTATGATGTTAAAACGCGATCATAGCCGCGGATATATTTTCTAATTTGTCATTTATTCTAAACTAGCTGCGCCCCGCGGTTTCACCCGCGTAAGTCTTGATCCCGTGGGAATATTGGGATAAAAAGTATCCTATGTGTTAATCCAGGTTATAAACTACCTGTTTGCGAAATTTCATCCAAATCCATTCAGCCGTTTTTGCGTGATTGAGTAACAAACATCCAAACACACAAACTTTCACATTTATAATATTAGTAGGATTAGTAGGATTGTTGAATTAATGCAATACGTCACAGTATAAATAGGTACCATTTTATCTTTTTGAATCGGTTTTATTTTCTTTAAATGCAAGTGTATTCCAAAAAATAACAATTTAAATTATTACGCCGCAACCGTGACGTGACCTAAAGACTTTTTTGACACACATGAAAATATATTATATATACCTAATATTAAATTATTAAATAGCAAATCAGTAACTACATAATTATCTTCTTTATTTAATGTTCGTTGGCAGGTACCTACCTATATTTTTTAAGTAGTAGCAACATTCAGAAATGAAGTGCAATGACAGTGACATCACATAAGCGAAAAATAATGACCTACCTACCTAATTATTGTACTAGAAATAGGGACCTATTAATTCAACCAGGTTTCAGACTGGCTAAAGTAGACTCATCTTCCATGGGGTACTGTTTAAAATGTTATAATAAAATTCCTCCCCACATAGTTCAACTGAATGAGACGAAATTCAAAACTTGTATAAAACGTACACTATGCAGGCAGGCATATTATAAGTTGGAGGATTACATCGCTGATAAAAATGCTTGGCTTAATGCTGGTCCTGCTCCACAAACACAACTAACTAATTAACATTTGGAAATACTGTTGGAGCTGCTGAAGACTGTAAGACCATCTTTGCATTGTATAAACTCTCTTTTGTATTGTATAATTGCATAGCACAGGTGTGAGTACTATGTACTATAGAGCTATCATTTACCGGGTAATATGTGTTTCATTGACTTGAATGTGCCTTGGCGGCTGGGAATATGTCATGCTCCCTCAAATGTCTCGCTGATGGTGGCGCGTGTGTTGGATCATTTAGCGCCCTTCAAAATGTTTGAGCTGAATGGTGCTGATCCATGCGTCATGTTCGTGAACGGGACGCCGTCAGTTGTGACTGATCATCTCTTAGCTGCCATGGCTTATTTAAATGTTTGATCGTTTTTTGTTTTTACTTTATAATTGCGGACACTTTTAACGTGCTTTCTACATTGTTCTCACATGTATAATTTCAAAATGAATGATATAACCAATTCTTTGAATAATTTTTTTTTTAACCGACTTCTTCAAATTGGAGGAGGTTCTCAATTCGTCTGTATGTTTTTTTTTTTTTTTTTTTTTGTATGTTACTCGATTACTCCGCCAATTGTGAATCGATTTTGATGATTCTTTTTTTGTTTGGTAGGTCATGCTTCAGAGGTGGTCCCATAAATTTTTTATTATCTTTGATTGCGTAGTTTTTGAGTTAGCTTCAATAATTACGTCTTTTTCCCACTTAGTGTATGTAGACGATATTGTTTGACTCCGTCACTATTATTTACATAGTAGGTAGTGGTATTCGAATTTGTGTGGGGTAGGTACCACAACAAAAAGTGAAAAATAAAAACTTTTTCCAAAAAAAAAAAACAATTAACTTTTCTAAAGTAGGTTGTTTTTTTTTTTGTAAAATGTTTTTATTTAAAAGAGTGTCCATGGAGTTTCTTGCCCGTTCTTCTCCATAGGTACCTACTACGCTTTGGAATGGGCAACTAGCTTCATATTTCTGACTGCCCGACGTGTTGTGTATTGTATACCCATACCAAATTACAGCTTTCTAGTACCAAATCCAGTCTCTGAGCTAAGCCGCGGACCAACGAACATGGCGTGGCGGGGCCTTGTTGACTACGGAACCCTAAAAAGAGACTAAATGCGCGTTTAATACCGCTGCATTGGTGAAAAACGCCTTTATGCGACAATATTGCCACGATTTGCGCACTATTCCGCTCAGCTTAAACTTTGTCCCTTATTATAAAAAGTGTGGGCCACAAAAGTATAACAACAAACTATGTTTTTAGGGACACTGAACACGGTTGAATGTTACAACGAACTATTTATACCAAAGAGAGCGTATATTCCTGGACGAACTCTTGACGAACACAATGGAACATGGACATCGCTTGTTTATGTGTTGGAGCATTTCAAAGACCAACTGGCTTTATGGAAAGAGCTATTCCCTAAACCTATTGAGCCAGTGCCTGAAGAAATGAAAAGGTACGTATTTAGATAAGTAGTAAGTACCTAAACAATAAGTATGAGAAGAAAGAATAGTTATTTGTTATGCAAGGCTCCAAAGTTGTTTTTTGGCGCGAGCACTTGTATGGAATCCTGGGCGTTAGGAGGGTTTCAAAGGTACGAGACGCAGAATAAAATTGCTGCCGAGTGAAACACACAATTTTTCACCTCATTACAGGAAATGCGAAGAAAATTGCGAGGAAAATGCTAGGTGTCTCCATGCAATGAACAAATGTTGTACGCTTGTATGTGCTTTTCGCGCAATTTTTCTGGAAGAAAGCTCAATTCGGCATTATGTATCGCTTGCACTAACTCTGCACTGCTTAACTAACTCATGATGGAAAGTTAATTGAATATACGGAAGAAAATTAAATATAGTTTTTTGAAGTGAAAACTTCTTTAGGCGTGCTGAGCGATATTTTTTCGTGCTGGCCAGTGCCTATTAAGTATTCTAAAAATGAGGTTGGCGCACTGACATGCAATAAGTATTAGGGAGTGCCTCCGCTGCCAGCGCCGGCTCCCAAAAATAACGCCATTGGGAACCGGCAGTAATGTCACCTCTCCCATAATGGACACCGGCGGCGCGGCATTTATGGAAACTCTTCCAGTATTCAGAACCCCAACTAACTAACACTAACAAAAAATTTTTTTTCTGTATATTCTAGTCTTTTTTGGCACTCGCCGGCCGCTGCCGCGGCACCGCTCGCTACGGTCGCTCGGCTCGTGCGTAGGTGGTCACAGTTCTAACCTAACCTTTTTTTGCGATTACAAATATTTGACCTAATCTAACTAGTTCGGTTCCGGGTAGTATATACCTTATTACTCGAATAGGGACATTATTGAATATGGAAAAAAACAACAAGTTTTTTTAATTATGCCAAATTGAGAACTAAAGTCAGCGACGGCAGACAATTCAGCAACCGGCGCCGGTTGCTGAATTGGCAATGTTAAGTTTGTTCTTGGGATAAATTCATCCCAAACACGGAACCCTTCATTATGCGTGGTTCAACACGCACTTGGCCGGTTTTATTGTTGATAATTTAAGCGACATAATTGTTTTATGCTGTATCGTTTTTGTTTGCAGATCATTTTTCCACCGCCACAATCGCAGAACTTGGTTCCCTTACCCTGGAACAGAGAACGAATTAGTAGATATGTCCCAAAGATATTTGCACGAGAAAAGTCAGAAGAAACCCGTACATTTCAAGGCTTATACCACAGTGCCAATGTTATTCCATTTCATTATAGTTCCCTTAATGTTCCTATGTTACTATTTGAGCTACTTCAAGTGGTTCAGAAAACTATTCATTAATATGCCACGCCTCGTCACGTGTGGTTACGTATCACAAAGAGGGCCTTCGGAAAAGACGAGGCAAGACACGAAGTACAATTTCATTTTGAATGGTAAAGGCTGGGATTTAGGAGCGGATTTTAATTCGAAGCCGACGAAAACAATGTCAGTTAAGGTAGGTTGACGTTCTGAATGCTGTAAACATAAAAACTTACTTTAAAAAAATCATAGTTACTAAGTATTAGAAACTTTTTGGGACCGTAGTTTCACCCTGAATTGACAGATAGAAATATCCAGAATGAGCTAGGGTTGCCCTACCTTCTTAAAACCACGACATTTTTAAAACAGCTCACCTCTAACCTGGTATTTTCACAGGTATCGGGCAGTGATCCAGGTTACGACACAACAGCTGTTGCGATTATCATGAGTGCAATCACAATACTTAGAGAAAGCTCTAACATGCCCAAGTAAGTTACTTGAAATACACCTATCTACTTTGTCATTTTAAGTTAATTCTTCTGCTACTCTGTTATTTCTGTAAAGGTGGGTAACAATATAGTGAGAAGTTTTTTATTTAATCAGTAGTTATAATACTATGGAATGTATCCTGAAGAGAATGTAAAAGTACCTACCTATATCTGCCTAGCCTTTTCCCTACTACGTTCGGGTCTGCTTCTAGTCTAACCGGATGCAGCTGAATACCAGCATTTTACATAGAGCGACTGCCTATCTGACCTCCACAACCCAGTAACTGGGTAATACGATACCCCTTGGTTAGTCTGGTTGTCAGACTTACCTATATCTTATTCCGTAATTTGAACAGCGATTATACAAAGTTATTTAAATATTTTTCTTATCTATGTATGTATAATGCAAAAAAGCGCAATAATACCTTGCATTGCTGAAACTAGTCTCCTAAGAACCAGTTGCGCGTTCATAGTAAATAACTCGGGAGTTAACAGCTAATTCAGGGTTAATCAAATAATTAATCTTGCGCCACCGAGAGTTAGAGGTAAAGCTAGAGGCAAACTCAGGGCACAGACATGGCATAAATGACTAAATGTGCAAGTGGGCGAACTACTTCATAAGATAGGAGGTTTATCAGTCGCGGATTTTTCAACACAGGATTAGGCTGTTGCCATATATTTTAAGAAGTTGTTTGTACGGAAATATGACGTACACAGTAGGACTCCCACCCTGCCCAACGTTACGTGATTTTTGGTTAAATCAAAACCCAAAGTTTTGACCAAATTGGCTTCAATAATATTGTATCAGCAAAGACTTAAAACAAACAGTCGCCTTACAGAAAATACTGTTCGCTAGTATGCCTACATTTTACCTATAACTACTTACTTTTTTTACAGAGGAGGAGTGGTGATGCCCGGAGCAGCGTTTTACAGAACTGATATAGTTGATAGATTAATGCAAGAAGGTTTATCTTATGAAGTGGTTGAGGATAAAATATTATAGTTAACCAAATTATAAATAATCAGTTATGTCTGTGTATTGTTAGACAAAGAGTTTCTTATTCTAAACCTGCTTGTGCGAGGGAAGTGGGATTGGGCTGGCCATATCTGTCAAGTCAGCTTTGCAGTGAACTAAAGTTACCCCACTATGGCCAGATAGGATATTATCTTGAAAAAAGAGAAGTAGCGTTGTAGCAGTTCGTAGCGGCAATGAAACCAAGCGACAGATGACTATAGACTGGTTTTTTTTTGGTTATTTATGATAATGGTTTCGAAATCACGGGCAAGTTTTTTACCAGTTCTTGGGTTGGCGAAATTTTTGTAGTGTTTAATGCAAATTTCAAATTTGGTGAAGGAGTTAGGATAGGATACGAATGATGAAAATGAAGTCCGAAATCAACAGACTGTCGCTTCGTAGTCTACCGTATCTTTCTCTATAGGTACCTACTCTAAGTGGTGATAATCACCTATTTAATTTGAGTAAGTTGTAACTGGACTAGTAAGTATTTAAATGGTCGATAGAGAAATAAAATTATAGTTATCACTGGACTTTGGTTTTTATCCGGCTGGTAAAGGTGGAGGTTATGGTATCCATTGACCATTGACGACCCTTTTTCATGTAGGAACGTAATCCTTATATGTATTACTTTTTATTCATTGTTGTTGTTATTGTGCCTACTGAGCACTGAATAAAAACTATGATACAAACATTATTTTGGCATTTTTTATTTAATTCACTATTTAACCCTAACCCTGAAGTTTTTTTATGAAGTCAACCAGACATCAGTGGTATTTGTACTAGAACCTTGCAAATCTTCAACAAAGGAAGCCGCTTGGCACAGGCCTACCTAGTGGTCACCTCAGCTGATTTAGCCCTGTACCCACGTGGCACCACCCTGCAGGTAGGTGGGGAAGGGGGGAAAAAACCCATTTACTGCGTTGCACTCTTACGTCGATATCTGCAAAAGTTTCGCAAATAGGTAGTGTTTGGTATCGTTTTCGTATAATTCAAGGACGAGGAATTCATTTCTGAAACAACATTTTCACTCGTTCATAGAAAAAAAGAGAGTTCGGCGCAAAAATAGAAAATTAAAAATTCTTACAAAATCTTTGCTTACAATTAAATTATGAGATTATGCTTTATAAAAAGGTAGGTAGGAATAGTAGATAGTTTTTTTTAAATATTTTGAATTATTTCTAGATATTTCTTTAAGAATAAATACTACATGAAGCACCTATACTATAATCTCATAATTTAATTGTAAGCAAAGATTTTGTAAGAATTTTTATTTTTTATTTTTCTATTTATTCGCCGAACTCTCTTTTTTTCTATGAACGAGTGAAAATGTTGTTCCAGAAATGAATTCCTCGTCCTTGAATTATACGAAAACGATAACAAACACGACCTATTTGTGAAACTTTTGCAGATATCGACGTAAGAGTGCAACGCGGTAGATTGGTTTTTTTCCCCCCCCCTCCCCCACCTACCTGCAGGCTGGTGCCACGTGGGTACAGGTAGGGATGCAAGAAGTGCCAAAAAAAATCGATATTTATACGTATATCGTATGGATATTAAAAAAAAAAATCGGTATCGATTTCGATATATCAAAAAAAAAAAATCGATATATCGGTGACATTTTGAAATAATAAAAAAAAAACGATCTTTAATTGATAATTAAAAAAAAAAACTTTTTACGGCTCTGTATTCCAGCAATTTTACTCAGTGGCGATAACGGTGTTGCTATTGGAAAAAATAGGTATATCGTTTTTGATATTTGATATTTTTTCTGCAAGCCTAGGTACAGGGCTAAATCAGCTCAGATGACCACTAGGTATGCCTGTGCCAAGCGGCTTCCTTTGTTGAAGATTTGCAAGGTTGACGACACTAAATACCCCACTACGATTCCCTTGTTCACAAACTAAACTAAATTTAAGTTCAGTGCATCTATTTCTTTGCTTTTCATTAAGAAGGGGACAGAAGATAAATTTCAGTTTAGTTAGCGCCTGACATAAATTGACGTCATTTTAGTAGGCAAGTTTTTAATCACGTCTAAACATAGAAGGAGTAGTGACAGGCGCTAATTAATTTGACAGGACTAAACTAAAATTTATCTTCTTTCCTTTTCTTAATGAAATAGAAAGAAAAAGATACACTGAATTTAAATTTAGTTTAGTTTGTAGACAACGAATCGGCACCCTTGTGATTCCTTGAAAATTGGAGCACACTGACTAACGGATAGGTTAGATTTTCTGTGTGATTTAGGTAATCTTCACTAATTTTATAAAGAGGAAAGATTTGTATTTTTGTGTGTATGTTTGTAATGAATTAACTCAAAAACTACTGCGCCGATTTCACCATTAGGAAGCTACATTCACCCTGAGTAACATAGGTTATATTTATTGCTAGAAAAGATTAGGGATCCTTACTAAAATTCCAATAATGTAACCCAAGGTGTAAAAAAAATACCTAAAATATTTTTTACATCG
The DNA here is from genome assembly GCA_948473465.1 of Lithophane ornitopus. NCBI lineage: Eukaryota > Metazoa > Arthropoda > Insecta > Lepidoptera > Noctuidae > Lithophane > Lithophane ornitopus. The sequence goes on from OX419623.1 coordinate 6,585,247, forward strand.
CGTGCGCTGCGAAAACTATTGAGGATAGAATAAAATAATGTACTACGACTTTGCAGAACACATTATTTTTAACAAAAAGTGTCGCGACAGCATATGTCTAGCTATTATAGTTATGCCACAATAAGTGTTCTTTTATTTTGAAAATTTAATTGAAATGTCGCCGCTAGAAAAGGCTCTTTATTTGTATCTTGGTATTATTATTATTGTTTATTGTTAATTCAAACGGTAACACCAATTACATTAATTAACATAGAAATTTTACCAGTAGTAAACAGAAATATCTTAAATACTAACATATAATAGAGGACAACCTAGCATACTTACTCTCGCAAAACATCAGACATACACGCATAATTCTGCTCCATTCATCAGCAAACAGATCACACTCAGGATTGGTGGTCAGGAGGGCGTTAAGCATCCTTAAGGTACGACACACAGGGGACTCAGCTCTGGCGACAGTTTTACATAACGGCGGCGCAAACAGATTGCGTCGACGGCTTTGGCGATGTGCGATGTAATACCGGCGCCAGACATAGCAACAATATTTGATCACATGTTTGAACACATGTGTGGCAGGGGTGTTTGGGTATTTCATCAAAGTTTGATCACATATTTCAACTTTGCCATTCGTTGTCATTTGTTTGAGCACAAATCAATGCCGGCGCCAGAAATAGCAACAATATTTGAACACATATTTGAACATTTGTTTGACACATGTGAGGCAGGGGCAGTTTGATCACTTATTTCAACTTTTCCATTCGGTGTCGGTTTTTCGAGCGCGCACATCAAAGCGATTAAAGTTCAAATGTGTGCATAGCGCGTTCGAATTTCAAATGTGTGCGTAGCGTAGCCTGCAAGCCGAGTGTCTCGTAAATAACTGAGCGGAACGGTCGCTTTGCTCAATCGCAAGATGGAATAGAGCAACGAGTGCCCTAGAATTTATTGAGTTGCTTGAAGGAGAACCATGTATTTATGGAACCCTAAAAGTAAAAAACAATATAAAAATAGACGCCTGGATCAGGATTAATGATAAATTCTCAGTAGGTACATTGCTCTATCGAGGAATTAAAAAAGAAGAGAAACATTTTATTGACCCATTAATTAAAGGGAATGTATAAAATAAGAAAAACAGTCTACAAAGACAGGATCTGGTGCTGAAGAAATTTACAGACCATCATGGTTTGCACTCGATGCCATGCACAATTACATGGGTACTGAGTACTGTTTACTGTTTATGATTAGTGATAACCATCCGACAGAGGCGCCGATTCTCTTGTCACAAAATTCTCAAAACTAAACTAAAAATCACTAAAATTGAGTCTACCTAGTCCTGTCAAACGACCAAACTCATTCTGAAATAGACTATGGTGCCAATTCTGTTGTACACCGAACACAGCAGCTTCGACGTGTTTTTATATGGAATTTTTCACATTTTGTATGGAAAATATGCAAAAAAAAAAAAATTACCATCGTGTTGAGCCTCGGGGGTTTATGGGCATTCTAAAGGGGGTCGAAATTTTCATTATTTTTGCGATAAGACACCATTTTCGAGATATAAGCAAAATCGAATTTTATTCCACACATTTTTATTCGCGAAAAAATAGTCAGATTTCGTTAGAGGATTTTAGATATAGAACCAAATTTAGGATAAAACGTCAAATTTAGAATAGCATTTTCACTAAATAACTCAGTGGTGCCGATTCCCTTGTTCACAAACTAAATTAAATTTAAGTTCAGTGCATCTTTTTCATTCTATTTCATTATGGAAAGGACAGAAGATAAATTTTAGTTTAGTCCTGTCAAATTAATCAGCGCCTAACGTAAATTGACGTAATTTTAGTAGGCAAGTTTTTAATCGCGTCTAAACTTGTTTGGAGTAGTGACAGTTTGACAGGACTAAACTAAAATTTTTCTTCTGTTCTTTTCATAATGAAATAGAAAGAAAAAGATGCACTGAACTTAAATTTAGTTTAGTTTGTGAACAAGGGAATCGGCACCATTGTCGTCTTAGTGCTGTCAAACTAAATTATAGTTGAGCTGTGTCAAAATATCTGTGACTTAAGTAAACGAACCTAACGTAACTATAGGTAGGTATGTATGTAGGTAGGAAGGTAGGGTAGGTAGGTAGGGTAGGTAGGTAGGGTAGGTAGGTAGGGTAGGTAGGTAGGATAGGTAGGTAGGGTTTTTTTTTTTTTTCCTTTATTATTTGATTCGCTTTTTTTCTTGTTTATGATTTGTTTATTTGGGGACTGTTCTCATTTTCGACAGTGCCCGCGATTTGATACGGACACTGTTGTTTTCATTTTTGTTATTCACTGTTGGGTTTTTTAATATATATAAAAATTTAAATTATAAATATGAACTATTCATAAATGTTATATAATACATAGATAATATTTTATGTGCCGTTAAAGGTCTTAAGTTGGCTCAGAATTTTAGAAGCGTATGTGATATACGCCTCTAATACTACTTCTTTTCGCGTAAGCATCCCGATGTCATATGCCGTGATACCAAATCTCTCAGAGATTGCCTCATATTGCATGCGATCCATGGCGAATCTGGGGCAATCCCTGAGGAGGTGGTCGAGGCTCTGGACGGTTTTATCGTTGCAGGGACAATATTCGTCTGCAGTTATTTTGAAACGGTGGAGGAATTGTTTATGAAAACCGTGTCCTGTGAAAATTTGTGTGATGTAGAAGTTTGGTTCTATTTTTTTCCGGAATTTATGTATTGCTAATAGTGTAGGGAATATGGTTTTTGTGTGTTGTCCCTGCTCACTCGAATCGTACCTGGCTTGCCACTAAGCCAGGTTGGCTAGTCTTAGTTTTTGTTTGACATATGACAGCGGGTATGCGCTGTAGTCCGGCGCTTTATGAAGCCGAGTGGCCGTTTTTGCAGCAACATCCGCAGCCTCATTGCCTACAACTCCACTGTGCCCTTTCACCCATGTGATTTTGATGTGTGGTGGTGTGTCCATGCGTGTGTGTTTGTGATTGTGTATGGTTTTGTGGATCTTAGTGATCAGTGGGTGTGTGTTGCTCCGATCCGCGATCGCCTGTATAGCCGACTGGGAGTCAGAGAAGATGGTGGTGTTGTTTTGACTTCTTGTGTGTGCCCATTTGCAAGCTTCCAGGATGGCCAAAAGTTCAGCCTGGAAGACTGTGCAGGTGTTGTGAAGTTTAAATTTTTTAGTGATGGCTGTACCTCCTGGATCGTAACAAACGAATGCCGATCCAACGGCACCGTCGTCCTGTTTGCTGCCGTCAGTGAAGATGTTGTGTTGCATTTGGGGTGTCAATTGGGTCGCCTCGTCTTCAGCGTGTCTATGTGTCCGGATGCTGGTAACTGATTTAGATATTCGTAAAGCTGGATGAAGTAGTTCACCCCATGTACACCTAGTGTACATTCTTAATTTATTAAATATACGGGTAGCTTTGCCCAGAACATATTTAAGGTGGCTGTTGAATCGCAGTTTTTCGTCTAGGATGACGCCAAGCAGTTTTATTTCGGGCACAAATGATAAGCTGATGCCGTCCATATGGAGCTGTGCAGTTTTTGCTTTGGGTGTGAAGGCGATGACTTGTGTTTTCGCCGGGCCGAAGGTCAGTTTCACGCGTTGGCCCCATTCGCTGATGTTGGCGAGAATGTTGTTGGCTAGTTGTTCTATTGTTTCAGACGTGTCTGCCGTCACCACCAGGAGGACGTCATCCGCGAAGGCTTGTAAATGGCAGCACGGTGGCAGTTGCATCTCTAGGAGCTCGTCCAGGATCAGGTTCCATAGAACCGGACCACAGGCGGATCCTTGAATGCAGCCCTTTGACAGGGTTTTGCGGACTCGGACTCCCGCGTGATCCAGTGTAGCGGTTCTGTCTTGCACGTAGTTTTTAATTAGCCCATAGATGTTTTGCGGCGTTCCAATGTGTTTAAGGCGATGGAAGAGGGCAGGCCACCAAGCGTTATCAAATGCCGCTTTTATGTCTAGTGATATTGCTATAGAAAGTTTGTGATTTTCGTTGGCGTGTTGTATGTGACTCAGAGCAGTATGGATGGCTTGGGTGGTGTTCTTCTGTTGACGGAAGCCGAATTGTTAGGGGTTTAGATTGTTTCCCACCTCAGCGTGGTGGGCTACCCTTTTGATGAAGAGTTTTTCCAGGAGTTTTCCGAACACTGGAATTAGACCTATGGGCGGAACGATTTGAGATCGCTTGGATCATCCTTTCCCGGTTTAGGAAAGATCTTTACATAGGCCTCCTTCCATATTCGGGGGAAATACTGTAGGGCAAGGCATCTGTTCATGATTTCGGTTATTAAGCTGGGGAAATGTGCTGCAAATTGGAAGCAAATATCTGATGTGAGATTGTCGAGGCCAGGGGCTTTGCTGGGGCATATCTGTTTTAGTTGCTCCAGAACCTCTTCTTCCGTGAATGGATGCTCATCTTCCGTGTTGGTAGTAGGGCTGTGGTAATGACGTCGGAGTTCTACTTGTGTTGGCATCTGGTCGCAGGTGTCGTCAGGATAAAAGTGGTTTAGTAGGGCATTGGCCGTCTCCTCTCCATCGGTGGTAAATCTGTCTCCTACTTTGATAGGTGGTCTTCTGGGCGCAGTCTCCTTGAGAAGCCGGTTCGTCAGCGACCAAACGTTTTCTTTCTGCTGAAGTTCGCAGAACTTGCGGAAGTTTGTGGTAGAGTCTTTTTTAAGTTCTTCCGAATAGACCCGTTTCATGTTCTGGCTCTCTTCCAGAAGGGCTTCGAGCGGTAAACCCTGCCGTTTTGCGTTGTGTATGCGTCTATGGAGATTAATGATGTTAGTTTTCTGGGTTTCAAGGTAGGTAGGGTAGGTAGGTAGGGTAGGTAGGTAGGGTAGGTAGGTAGGGTAGGTAGGTAGGGTAGGTAGGTAGGGTAGGTAGGTAGGGTAGGTAGGTAGGGTAGGTAGGTAGGGTAGGTAGGTAGGGTAGGTAGGTAGGGTAGGTAGGTAGGGTAGGTAGGTAGGGTAGGTAGGTAGGGTAGGTAGGTAGGGTAGGTAGGTAGGGTAGGTAGGTAGGGTAGGTAGGTAGGGTAGGTAGGTAGGGTAGGTAGGTAGGGTAGGTAGGTAGGGTAGGTAGGTAGGGTAGGTAGGTAGGGTAGGTAGGTAGGGTAGGTAGGTAGGTAGGGTAGGTAGGTAGGGTAGGTAGGTAGGGTAGGTAGGTAGGGTAGGTAGGTAGGGTAGGTAGGTAGGGTAGGTAGGTAGGGTAGGTAGGTAGGGTAGGTAGGTAGGGTAGGTAGGTAGGGTAGGTAGGTAGGGTAGGTAGGTAGGGTAGGTAGGTAGGGTAGGTAGGTAGGGTAGGTAGGTAGGGTAGGTAGGTAGGGTAGGTAGGTAGGGTAGGTAGGTAGGGTAGGTAGGTAGGGTAGGTAGGTAGGGTAGGTAGGTAGGGTAGGTAGGTAGGGTAGGTAGGTAGGGTAGGTAGGTAGGGTAGGTAGGTAGGGTAGGTAGGTAGGGTAGGTAGGTAGGGTAGGTAGGTAGGGTAGGTAGGTAGGGTAGGTAGGTAGGGTAGGTAGGTAGGGTAGGTAGGTAGGGTAGGTAGGTAGGGTAGGTAGGTAGGGTAGGTAGGTAGGGTAGGTAGGTAGGGTAGGTAGGTAGGGTAGGTAGGTAGGGTAGGTAGGTAGGGTAGGTAGGTAGGGTAGGTAGGTAGGGTAGGTAGGTAGGGTAGGTAGGTAGGGTAGGTAGGTAGGGTAGGTAGGTAGGGTAGGTAGGTAGGGTAGGTAGGTAGGGTAGGTAGGTAGGGTAGGTAGGTAGGGTAGGTAGGTAGGGTAGGTAGGTAGGGTAGGTAGGTAGGGTAGGTAGGTAGGGTAGGTAGGTAGGGTAGGTAGGTAGGTAGGGTAGGTAGGTAGGGTAGGTAGGTAGGGTAGGTAGGTAGGGTAGGTAGGTAGGGTAGGTAGGTAGGGTAGGTAGGTAGGGTAGGTAGGTAGGGTAGGTAGGTAGGGTAGGTAGGTAGGGTAGGTAGGTAGGGTAGGTAGGTAGGGTAGGTAGGTAGGGTAGGTAGGTAGGGTAGGTAGGTAGGGTAGGTAGGTAGGGTAGGTAGGTAGGGTAGGTAGGTAGGGTAGGTAGGTAGGGTAGGTAGGTAGGGTAGGTAGGTAGGGTAGGTAGGTAGGGTAGGTAGGTAGGGTAGGTAGGTAGGGTAGGTAGGTAGGGTAGGTAGGTAGGGTAGGTAGGTAGGGTAGGTAGGTAGGGTAGGTAGGTAGGGTAGGTAGGTAGGGTAGGTAGGTAGGGTAGGTAGGTAGGGTAGGTAGGTAGGGTAGGTAGGTAGGGTAGGTAGGTAGGGTAGGTAGGTAGGGTAGGTAGGTAGGGTAGGTAGGTAGGGTAGGTAGGTAGGGTAGGTAGGTAGGGTAGGTAGGTAGGGTAGGTAGGTAGGGTAGGTAGGTAGGGTAGGTAGGTAGGGTAGGTAGGTAGGGTAGGTAGGTAGGGTAGGTAGGTAGGGTAGGTAGGTAGGGTAGGTAGGTAGGGTAGGTAGGTAGGGTAGGTAGGTAGGGTAGGTAGGTAGGGTAGGTAGGTAGGGTAGGTAGGTAGGGTAGGTAGGTAGGGTAGGTAGGTAGGGTAGGTAGGTAGGGTAGGTAGGTAGGGTAGGTAGGTAGGGTAGGTAGGTAGGGTAGGTAGGTAGGGTAGGTAGGTAGGGTAGGTAGGTAGGGTAGGTAGGTAGGGTAGGTAGGTAGGGTAGGTAGGTAGGGTAGGTAGGTAGGGTAGGTAGGTAGGGTAGGTAGGTAGGGTAGGTAGGTAGGGTAGGTAGGTAGGGTAGGTAGGTAGGGTAGGTAGGTAGGGTAGGTAGGTAGGGTAGGTAGGTAGGGTAGGTAGGTAGGGTAGGTAGGTAGGGTAGGTAGGTAGGGTAGGTAGGTAGGGTAGGTAGGTAGGGTAGGTAGGTAGGGTAGGTAGGTAGGGTAGGTAGGTAGGGTAGGTAGGTAGGGTAGGTAGGTAGGGTAGGTAGGTAGGGTAGGTAGGTAGGGTAGGTAGGTAGGGTAGGTAGGTAGGGTAGGTAGGTAGGGTAGGTAGGTAGGGTAGGTAGGTAGGGTAGGTAGGTAGGGTAGGTAGGTAGGGTAGGTAGGTAGGGTAGGTAGGTAGGTAGGGTAGGTAGGTAGGGTAGGTAGGTAGGGTAGGTAGGTAGGGTAGGTAGGTAGGGTAGGTAGGTAGGGTAGGTAGGTAGGGTAGGTAGGTAGGGTAGGTAGGTAGGGTAGGTAGGTAGGGTAGGTAGGTAGGGTAGGTAGGTAGGGTAGGTAGGTAGGGTAGGTAGGTAGGGTAGGTAGGTAGGGTAGGTAGGTAAATATCGTTCTTTACTTATAGATTACAGGAAAACCCTTAAAAAAACATGGTAAATCTCCCAATATTGTGCATACAAACTTACATTTGCGTAGTTGGAACGTATGGGAGAACATGTTTTTCAACTACAATGTCAAATTCATCCCAACTACGGAACCCCTCATTGTACGTGGTCCGTTACGCAGTTAGCTAGTTTTTTCTAGTATACTCCTTAATGTAGTGTACATCCACCTTAATAGGGAGTGTACTGAATCTATCTTCAACCGTTCCACAATTCCACGTTTCCCAATTGGGAGAATTCACTTTCTTCGTGAAAAAACAAAACTTACGGGATGCGTAGTGACCAAAGCGTAATCTACGAAGCAAATAAAATGTTAACTAGCACGTAATATCTTTTTCAACAAACCTCGGTATTTGATACAAAAACCGGTTCGATGTTTAAAAAAAATGAAAGGTTCAAGTCCGAATGCCGCGCGTACGCATTTCTGGCAAGGAAGCGTTTGAACTAGTTTGTGCGTTTTTGTTTTGAATTGACCAGTAGTAGAGCGAAACTGTAGAAGGGAACAACAAAAAGATAATAACAAGAAAAAAAAAATTGTGATAAACTAAATATGGCAAATAAAAGTTTGGACATAATAGTGTTGGGTGCTACAGGTTTTACCGGAAAATGCACTGTAAAACATCTTGCTAGGTTGACAAAAGAAAAATATTGGGATGTTACTTGGGGCATCTCAGGTCGCTCCAAGGATAAACTGAAGAGTTTGATAACGGAACTTAATGCAACAGGTAAGATTAAATGGTTCTAAATAATAATTATGATTAATCTTAATAACTTGTAAAGAAGAGGTATTATAATATATAAGCAAGCAGCCTATAATGTTCACACACAGGCCTCCTGTCAGTGAGAGGAGTGGGCCGTAATCCAACACGCGGGCCCAGTGTGGGTTGATAGATAGGCATCATACTACTTCGAATTTTTGGTTCTCGGGGTCTCGGACATGCCGGTTTCCTCACGATGTTTTCCTTCACCGTTTTAGGAGCAATATCCTTAAAAACTCTCGGATTGTGATCGAAAGCGTGGTACGCAATTTGGGTGCTGATGGATATATTATAATGAGAAGCTTTGCTGAGTTTTATCAAAACAGTCGGTGTCTTACTATAAAACAACTTAACAATTTATTTTTAAACTGATTATAAATTCGCTTGAGACCTTGAGTGAGCGAATCCAACGGGAATCATTTTTCTACCAGCTTGCCATGATGGAGGTCTTTTGCAAAAGACCTCCACTTTTGCAGAAAAACTTCGCAGTATGTAGGTAAGTACGTAGGCTACACTACAATACGGATCGAGTTTCAGGAGTGTTTATAAATGAAAACCTGCTAAAAATTAAAATTATTTATTTATTTAATTTATATAAGGGAGAAGTAATTTGTTGATTTGCCACCATCAAAAAAAAGAACCTTGGTAGGTACCTAATATTTTGAAGAATACCATATTAAATCATGACATTATAATAGTCCTCCAAATCAAGAAAATATTTAGTAGTTCCCGGATTACTTAATGTAGGTAGATACCATTTTCTCGCTGGGAACTGGCATGAAAAGGACAAGTCTGTTCCTAGTGTTACTACTAGAGTCTGGCCAACGAAAGCTGTCCAAGAAAAAAGGCGGCAATAAAAGAACCAAGTGCTGTCAACCCACTATTTATTATTTAAGACATATTATGCGATACTTACATCAGTACCTATTTCATATTTACATATCTAATAATTAGATATGTTACCTATATTGTATTTAGAAGTGAAATAAAATATTCAACAGATAATAATTCGAGGTCAGCTTTATTTGGCCAAACTCTAGATTCGGATAGACCGTAATACTTATTATGCTTGCTGTACGTTGCTTGTACGTTGATGAAACATGAGAAAAATCCTCCAGATTGCTCCAGAGTGAATCTCCTTTTATTTTCGTCTTTATCAGACTACTTCTATAACCTTTTGATATTTTCAATAGGTTGATCGAAACGTTTAAAAAAATTTCATAACCGGCCAAAATAAAAAAATTCGAAGGCAATCAAATTATACCCGCAAGGTTACCTACTCACCTACTTACTACTTAATTATTTGGAAAGCAAAGCCTATTAATTATGTGGAAGGCTTAGATTTCATTATGCCTTACCTACACTGCTTTAGCATTTTGATGGTCGGATTGTTCTCATTCCGTTCATATGTATGTTAATTACAATTTAATATATAAGAACTGTGATGCAATTACATAGGGTCTATGTCCAGCGGTGGTCTGTTTAATGTAATATTCATTATGTCGGTTTGTGTGGTTACAAAACGTATCAAGGTTTTATTTTATTGAAAGGAACAGCAGGTACATTAAAATAACTTATAACTACTTAGTTAACAAAATCAAGTTTTGTCAATCATATTATATGTATAACCCATAACGCTATTCACAGGTAGACATAAACGTCAAACGAAAAAATAAGTGTAGGTACCTAAGAGTCGAGAATTAGTAAAGTTAGTTACCTACAAAGTTAAAAGCTTTTTACAAAAAAAAAACCGACTTCAAAGAAAAAAACTACCAAGTGAAAAATAACTATAATTTGGAAGTCGGTGGCAATAAACGAAAATCCAAAACCAAAGACACCGACTTTCGAAATAAAGTTCCAGTTTTACCATTGGGACGGAAAACAAAAAATAATTTTGAAAATTCATCTTTTTATGACGGAGTTATGCCCGAAAATACATTGAAAAAAAAATATTAACATCCAAATTGAGAAACTCCTCCTTTTTTGTAATCGCTTAAAAAGTGACCTTTGTAAGTTTGATGATTATTCAGAAAGGGTTTAATATCAGAGATTTCCTTGGTTTGGATTGAAGTTTTCGAGTTGAAAAACTTATGGAATAGTTCCAATTTTATGACGTTCAAAAAGTACTTACGTACCTACCTACCTAAAAGAAAACTGTGTCTAATTTTCGTCATACAAAAATTCACCTTATCAATGCATTATATAACGGAATCGATGTTGGGGAGGAAATAATAAATATTTTTGATAATATACCTAATTACTACGTGTGTTTCTCATTACAGGTTTGGGTACCAAAAACATGTCCATAGTAGAAAGCAACATTGATAATGGTGAATCCTTGAGAAAAGTATTGCAAATGGCAAAAATTGTCATCAACTGTACTGGACCTAACTCAATCCTCAGCCCGCCCATCGTGAAAGCTTGCATCGAATCTGGAACACATTATGTTGACATATCTGCTGAAATGTTTGTAAGTTTTTAACCGACTTCTTCAAAAAGGAGGAGGTTCTCAATTCGTCTCTATGTTTTTTGTTTTTGTATGTTTGTTACTCGATTTCTCCGCCAATTATGAATCGATTTTTTGTATGGTAGGCTTTGTATGGTATGCTTTCGAGGTGGTCCCATATAAATTTTATTAATTTTGCTTGTGTAGTTTTTGAGTTAGCTTTAATATTACGTATTTTTCCCACTTAGTTTATCTAGACGATGTTTTCATTTACTCCTTCACTGTTATTTACATCAGCTAGTGGTATTAGAATTTGTGTGGGGTAGGTACCACAACTAAAAAGTGAAAAATAAAAACTTTTTACAAAAAAAATAAACCGACTTCCAAAAAAAAACACTCGAAACTGAAAAATAACTTTAATTTCGGAAGTCGGTGCCAAAAAACGAAAATTGAAAAGCAAAGTCACCGACTTCCGAAATTAAAGTTATTTTTCAGTTTTGAGTGTTTTTTTTTGGAAGTCGGTTTATTTTTTTGGTAAAAAGTTTTTAATCTTAAACATCTCTCCATAGATACAGATACTTCTACGAGTCCTACAAGAGTAGTGATGGATGATAAACAAATTCTAGCGTTTCGCACGAAAAATAAAAGGACTGGAATCTGTGAACCATTTCAATGTCCAAATAACTTTTATCTGAAAAACGTCTTTTAATTAAAAGGTTACTTTTTGTAAATGACTATCATTTGTATGACATTTGAAAACAATTTTGTTTAAAACTAAGGTCGGTACAGTAGGCCGCAAGTCAGCGGTAATACTTCGAGCTGGGGGCTTAAAACGGTCACTTTAGCAGAATCTTATTATGAATATGAAAATATTATGAATCATCGCAAAATGTCACAAACTGACAATACATAATGTAAAATGTAAATCGTAAAATGGTCCACAAAATAAGAATTGCTTTTATATCAAATTAGAGGAATTGCTAATGCCAGCTGGGATTCAGGAAATGAACTGCTTTTAGACGAATTGCCAATGTGGCCGGTTTAGGCTGTTCTAGCGTAGCACGCAGTTTCAATGGTGGGTGTTATTCACAAAAATTGTACATTTACTACTCCGTCCGCGTCCAGCTTGATTATTTTTTATCTGCTATTTTAATATTAGCTAAATTGTATTCACCCTTATTCTAAAAGTGTAGAAATACAATTTATAATACTCAGTAAAATTATCGAAGAGTACAATAATCCAATATTTCAAATTTTAAAACTGTGTCCACAGAAATTTCATAGAGAAAATCGTGTCCACCTTTACTTAAAGTAACATTAAAAATGTATTTAAAAAAATCTAATTGTGTTAATATACAACTTAGTATTTTTTAGCATAGTTATCCATTAAAATAGATTATTCTTTAAAATAAATAACACAAACAGTGATTTATACATAATATTTACTTAAATAAATGAAAGTCCAATATTATACTCATCTCTGTTTTTCTTCTCGGTTACAGTGTTTTACAACATTATTTCTAACTTAGAAATAAAATTATTTACTGGCAACATTACACAATAAACACTGTTGACAGGTGGCGTGACTGTCGATTCGACCATTTTGTTTCTTTGCTCAGTGCGGTCAATATTGTGTGGCACGTCATAATTCGACATTTATTTGTGATATCTGTTTTCATGGTCTATCTGAATTCGGTAAGTACTTTCCAAGTTTTATATTATTATGAGAAAAGAATCGTGGTTGCAGAAGTGAAATCGGTAGAGAGAATTAGTAAAAATTAATTGATGACGGTTACACAAAGTATTTTGTAGGTTAGACACGTGCAAAATGTTCATATATGTTATTTCTCCGTTACGTTTCTCTGTTATGTAACAGATATGAAAAGGTAAAGCTGTGTCTATTATAATATAATAAATTTTATTGTTCAATAAAAAAAGTACACCTTTTTATATTACAATGTAGGTCACCTATTTATAAAGGTTTCAATTTATGTAGATATTAATATATTTGCAGATATTGATTTACGTATGTACTTACTTAACACAATGTGCCCGTACAACTGTCTGTTGCCTATAAGCAGGAAATAGACTATTTACGAAAAAATATTTTCATAGTTGTAGGTTGTTAACCGGTCAACCGGTTGCAACGTTTCTATAGTAAATACAGAAATAATAAATTTTAAAAACTACTGGAATAGGTCTAATGCATGCTCCCGTTTCAATGATAGGAATATACTATTGCATTTTCTCTTTGAAGTCGGATAATAATTTATTTGAAATAATAATATTTTAAGCAATAATATTTAAAGTACATAATTACTTATTGTTCCTTTTCATTTGTAATGTAAAATTGCATGATGATTTGCATTTTCAGACAAATTGTTGTGTAGCAGGATTGATAAAAAATAAGTATAATGAAAATATATGTAATGTTTACTTTTGTTTTAGATGAAATGCCTTTGACATCAGCGGAGCGACAAAAAAGATACAGAGAACGGTTAAAGCAAAATAATCCTGTTAAATGGAAAGAAGAAAAGAAAAAAGATGCTGAGAAAAAAAGAACAAACTATAAGAAGATATCTGAGTTATCAGAGACCGAAAATGCTATAAGACGTAAAATTTGGCGGCAGCTGAAACAAAAACAGTTAAAACACAATGACAAAGTAAACAAAAACTTTAATCGCAAAATATATAAACAAAGATATTACAGAATTACCAAAGAAAATGAAAAACAACAAAGAAAAATAGATGTACTGAAAAAGAAAGTAGATTCCCTAAGAAAAAGAGTTTATAGATACAAATTGTTATTGACATGTCAGCAAAATTATAGAGATGATAGTAAAGAAAATGTAGAACCTGCATTACCAACAACGCAAACTTCACCAATATCAAAAACTGAGTCCTTCATTCAGCAGTTAAAAGATGTGCCTTCGCCAGAAAAACATAAAGTAAGAAAAGTTATACTCGAAAAGAAAATTTTGAGCGAATGTTTAACAAACTCATATAAGAACGCTAAAAGTAACACTGAAAGAAATATTTTAAAAAATATTGTCAGCAATGCTGTGGTTCAAAAACATAAAATGAAAACTAGATTGGGTTACTGTATTGGTTTGAAAGGTCGGCCCCGTAATATAATAGGACAAAAAAATACCAAATATGCAGAGTTTGTCAGCATAATACGAGATTTCTATTTACAAGATGACGTTTCTCGAACAACTGCTGGAAAGAAAGAGACAAAGACCGTTAAAAAATTGAAGATGCAAAAAAGATATCTACTTGACAACATAACTAATTTATATAACAAGTTTAAACAAGATACAGGAATTAATTTGTCTTACACGACATTTTTAAGAAATAAGCCTTTTTATATAGTCAGTCCAAAACTTTCAGATCGTGATACATGCGTGTGCAAGAAGCATTCAAATATTGAATTTAAATTTGCCACCCTTAAAAGATTACAAGTTCTAATTGGACATAAAAGTATAAATGATCTAGTGAAATCTTTAGTTTGCAATTCGAACTCTCAGAAATGTATGTATGGGCAATGTACAATCTGTAATTTCAAAAGAATAACATATGATTTAACTACAATAACCCTTGATAAAAACGTTACATGGCTGGAGTGGTCTATTAAAGAAGTAGAATATAAGAAGAATAACTTAATAAAGAAATGTAAACGAAACGTAAAAGAAATCAAGACTGGCACTTTACAAGATTTAGTGACTAAGTTTGAACAAGACCTACAGGATTTTAATATTCATATATACAATATCAGCCATCAGTACAAAATGTATAAAGATATGAAGGATAATCTTGAACCTAATGAAGTCCTCTTACATTGTGATTTTTCGGAGAATTTTACTTGTAAAATGTTTCAAGAGATCCAAGCAGTTCACTTCGGGGCCTCTCAATATCAGATATCCTTGCATACGAGTATGATATATCAAAAGAATAAAAAACCACAGAGCTACTGTACTTTATCAGATGCAACTGACCATTCGCCAGAAGCAATCTGGGCACATTTAAAACCCATTTTAACCCACATAATTGAAAAGTCACCAGAAATTGACACACTACATGTTTTTTCCGATGGGCCAACGACACAGTACCGACAAAAGAAAAACTTTTTTTTATTTAATATAATCACAAAAGATTTCGGTTTAACTGGGACCTGGAATTTTTTTGAAGCCGCCCAGGGGAAGGGAGCAGCCGATGGCGTTGGTGGTGCTATTAAAAGGCTTTTAGATAGTAAAGTGGCACATGGCAATGACGTCCTTAACGCCGAATCTGCATATACTCTTTTGAAAGAAGAAACCAGCGTTAAACTTTTTTGTATCGATGAAGAGGATATAAACAGCATAAAGGAAGATCATAAGGCATCCATGCTATCGCTTATAGCTGTCCCCAATACTATGTAAATTCATCAAATTCAAACTACAAATCACTCACACAATATTGCGTCAAGAATTTTAAGCTGTTTCTGCGCTGGTTCACCTAAAAGGGGAATGTGTGATTGTTATTTACTAAAAAAACATGACTTATTAAAACCTAAAAAACGTACAATAAGGCTTCCATCAACATCTGAATCAAGTGATGATGATGATGAAGTAATTGTGCCCGAGAAACGTATTCTTTCAATAAGTTCCAATAAAAATAAATCACAAATAGCTATTCTCTCCGATGTTAAAGTTAATTATGACCGAGAAACATTGCTAACTTTGATGGGATCCTCAAAATCTTATAACATATCTACAAATGATATACGAAAAGATTTTAAGGAGCTGATCACGCCAGATGAATCATTACCTTATGTTTCTAATACTGACGGCAAAATATGTGTTTTAAAAAAAGCTCCTCAAGAAAAACGTTTTTTCAAACGTAATTTCTTTTTTGATTTATCTGATGATAGTGAAGATAGTTTCTAATAAGTATTTTTGTAAACAACAAAATGAATAATGATTATGTTAATTCTTTAGTGCTGTGCTTCATGGCATGACTATGGATGTACCTACTACTAACTTAGAATTTGTGCTTTTCTACAACAGTTTAGCAAAGTTCTTTACTCTTTAGACTTTGAAGTAGTATCATAATTTCAGTATATGGACAGATTTTGGAGAACTCTTGCTCCAAAATCTGAATCATATATTTATCCAGAAACTATACAGTATATAGTTAACTATATCATAATAATTATAAGGAGAAAGCATCTGTGGTCGTGCCATGAAGTTTTAGTAATCTATGCTCATAAGACTGATTAGCGAATTAAAGAAAACGAATTGTTTTAATTGTAGATTAAAAATATACCATTTTCAGTTTTTAAAAATTGATGATTATTTTTTGTTTTGTAATTGTTAACATAATAATAATTATTATTAATATACAGGTTTAGTTGATACGCATCACTTTTTAACGCAATATTTTAATACATAAAACTACAAAATCACTTAGTACCTTTATGTTACAAACAAGGATGTTACGTTCTTAGACTGTTGTCATTGATAAATGTTGTCACCATAAAGTCCTAACCTGCGATATTAATTTTTTTTCCATAATAAGTGATTCTCCTCAAAATTACTTTCCTAACATTATCGTAATAAAGCAATTTTACGAGAATTCAGTTACCGTTTAATTACTACTCATTTTAAAAGTACTTATTATTTTGATATTGAGTATAATATCATATTAGTATTATGATACAACCTTCATCTATGAATAAATGATCATTAAAATAATAGCTTTTTATTAATCTCCCGCATAAAATGAATGACCCATTAAATAATAGTAACATTTAATTTTATACGTATTATGAACTAGTCCTAACATTTCCAATCTGTTATCATTTCTGTTACATTAAATTTATTTTCATATCTTTTTCATATCCGTTACGTACAATTATTATGAATAACACCCTGGTATGAAAAGAGGCCCGCTTATACTTTCTTATTACACTGAGTTGCGGCCTGCCGTACCTACTAGAGAGCTTTTGATGTTATCTCGAAAATATGAGAGAAGGGAAAAAGGAGAGCCCTACTGGGTCAGACTGTCAGACAATGTGGGCTGGAAATTATAACAGAGGCTAAATCCTGTTACGGGTTACGGCAGGAGCTATTTACAAATAAGTTTTTTTTTATTCATGCTGATACGAGAGAGGCAGAAGATAAGCTATGGTTTTTTTTTCTGATTTATTTTTCTTTTTCTAACAGCATATTCTTAACTTGTACCGGGACTTCCACAAGGCTGCAGAAGACGCAAGTGTTCTCGTGGTACCTAGTTGTGGATATACTGGCATACCAACCGAGACCGCTATGATATATCTAGAGAGACAATTCAAAGGTACATTGATTCATTTGCAACAATTAAGCTCCCATATAGCCTTGGCGAAAATTTATGGGATACGAGAAAATCCAAATTGAAAATTTCAAAAAATTCGTACCTATGAATATTACTTTTCTCTAAACTCTCAAATTGCTTTCATTGGTATTCTATTAAAATTGGTAATATTTTAACCAAACCATCAAAGTAATCTTTTTTTTTTTAAACATCCAAGTTTTGAACTTAAAGGGCACGTTAATCGTTGAAGAGTTCTCCTGGTACTTCACCATAAGCTCCACTTCACCATTTATGCATTGTGACGAGCATAAATTGCTTGATAACCATATTAAAGTAATCGAATCGCAACCCGTGAAATAGGTACTTATTATTATTGAGTAGTTCCAGTGCCCATCTGTGGTCTTCATCATCAGTTCCACTTCACCAAATGGTGCTTTCCGCGAGCAACTGCACGATTACTATTAAAAATACCCAAATCGGTATATGCATGCCCATAATATTTGAAGAGTTCCCTCGATTTCTCCAGGATCCCATTATCAGCTCCTGACCTAATGACTATGGGACCATCTTGAAAGTATATACCCTATAATACAAAAAAATTATTATATTTTTAGGTACACTGAAAACGGTAGAATGTTACACCGAACTATTAATACCAAAGAGAGCGTATATTCCTGGTCGAACTGTTCTACACAGTGGAACATGGACATCACTTGTTTATGAATTGGAGACTTATAAAGACCACCTAGCATTATGGAAAGAGCTATTCCCTAAAGATATTGAGCCAGAGCCTGAAGAAATGAAAAGGTACGTAGAATGAGTCCTTAGTACCTTCATAGCAACGAGATTACGAGAATACAATTAGATACCTACTCGTAGTTCAAGACTACTGGGTCTCGTGAACCCGCTAGCACCAATCCTACTATCCTACTAATATTATAAATGTGAGAGTTTGTGTGATTGTGGGTTTGTGTGTTTGGATGTTTGTTACTCAATCACGCAAAAACGGCTGAATGGATTTGGATGAAATTTGGCAAACAGATATTTTATAACCTGGAGTAACACATAGGATACTTTTCATCCCGATATTCCCACGGGATCGAGACTTACGCGGGTGAAACCGCGGGGCGCAGCTAGTAAGCTATATTACCTACATACTTTTTCTACAATTATCATTCATCAGTTATGGATGGCATTAAAAAGAAAAGAGAGAAAAGTAAAGTCTACGATATAATATAATTATTCTCTCAAAGGTTAACAAAAAAAAATAAAACAATAAAAACAAAAAAAAAAAAAAGCGGTAAATCACGAAGCATTCTACAATGAGGAGACGACAAAACAACAATAAATTAAAACATTGGTAATACTATACTAATGCATAAGAGTATTTTGGAACTATCAAATAAATCCTAACATGGAAATTAAAACAGTAATTTTTTCAAACAAACTAAATAGTAGTGATGGGCCGATTATGGGGTTTGCCGATCTTTGATTAGCTATCGTAACTAAACTATTGGATATAGTTGAATAATTTTTTGTATGTAGACCGAGAACGTCATTAGATATACGGAGTTTTATTTTTTGTCTAATTGTCGTCTCGACCTTGTATAGTTTCTGGTTTCCAAATAATTATGAGAATATGAATTTTTTACATACTTTTTACAGATCATTTTTCCACCGACACAACCGCCGAACTTGGTTCCCTTACCCCGGAATCGATAAGGGATTAGTAGATATGTCCCAAAGATATTTGCACGAGAAAAGTCAGAAGAAACCCGCTCATTTCAAGGCTTATACCACAGTGCCAATGTTCTTCCATTTCATTGTAGTTCCCATAATGTTCCTATACTACTATTTGAGCTATTTCAAGTGCTTCAGAAAACTATTAATTAATTTCCCACGCCTCGTCACGTTTGGTTACGTATCTCAAAGAGGGCCTTCGGAAAAGACGAGACAAGACACGAAGTACAATTACGTTTTGAATGGTAAAGGCTGGGAGTTAGGAGCGGATTTAAATTCGAAGCCGAAGAAAACAATGTCAGTTAAGGTAGGTTGATTCTCTGAACATTCTAGGTACCTACCTAATTACAGACCTAATTTTTTAAAAGAACGTGTCTCAAGTTTTTTGGAACCGCGGATTCAGGTACCATTGGTGCCAGTATTATCTGGAGAGGACACGTTCAGAATGAGCTAGGGTTGCCTAATCCTCTTGAAACCAGGATATGTTTGTGAAACAACTCTGTTACCAACTTATCTTACCTGGTATTTTCACAGGTATCGGGCAGTGATCCAGGTTACGACACAACAGCTGTTGCGATTATCATGAGTGCAATCACAATACTTAACGAAAGCTCTAACATGCCCAAGTAAGTTACCTACTTAAAATAAATCTACTTTGTTAATTTTAAGGCCGCACACAACCTCAAATTGCTTAGCATGATCCTGCGTTATACCGAAAACACTGCAGCATTAATTTTTAAATAAATATGTAGGATGTTAAAGTTGAGGATTGATGCTAGGTCCTGTTTGGCGAAAACACGATTACATAAAATTTTCTCTATAGAAAAAAATCCAAAGTTACCTCTAAACCGAACTGTAAACCGCTGGCATTCAAAAAATACTTTAAATTAGATCATGAAACTTTGCATAATAACTGAACTAACTATAAAGCAGGTCTATTGTTTTTTTTTTATAACCATTATTTTCATCGTTAAAAGCAATTACCTAAAGTTTTTGAGGCTTGAGAGCCACCAACACCCCACTCCGTCTCGCTCTCACTCAGGCCGCGAGTAGTATGGCAAGCGAGATAAAATCTGAGGTAGGGTACCATAGGGCCCATAGAGTAAAGTGATATATATGTACAGCCTTAAGGGGGATGCGATAAGGTAGCCCGCGAAATTCAAATTCTCTTACGTTTATTGCAATTTGCAGGTCAGTGTCAAGTTATAAGTTGATTAAAATATAATTCGATGATGGTAAAAATAATCCCCAAATGTCATGTTTTTAACTAACTAACTTAGAGAGCTGTATTGCTGATTGAAATATGATTCGCGACAGTAACAAATATGGATTTCCAGAATTATAAACATTACAATCAGCAATACAACTCTCTAAGTTAGTTAGTTAAAAACATGACATTTGGGGATTATTTTTACCATCATCGAATCATACCTGCAAATTTCAAAAAACGTGAGAAAATTTGAATTTTGCGGGTTACCCTGAAGCCCCTAAGATAATTCTTTAGCCCCCTGTTATTTCTGGAGAGGTCGGTATTATTCAGCAGGTATAATATGGACCTATGTATCCTGAAGAAAATGTAGAAATATCTTATTCTGTAAGTGAACGATGCCAACTAAAAAACAACAAGGTTATTCGCTACCTTGGCATTATAAAAAGTTATTAAAATATATTCATTATTCATATTCATATAATTGCATTCCACAAGGTAAAAACAAGATGTTAACTTAGAGCTAAGAGCCGTTGTAGGCCCTGTCAGGGCACAGCAAATTTATTGTTACATAGGTAGGTACATAGCTAATATTTAAAGTTAAAAATCTCAGTCAACTAAAATTAAATTATACATTGGTAACTGAATTACATTACATTATAAAAGATAAGTTGTACGAGTATCACAATTATGAATTATTAGTATTAGTAGCATTTTATAGGGAATTTACTCATTGTGTATTTAGTAGTCATATTATGTTTAATTAAATAGTCTTCCTGATATATTTAAACATGCCAATTATGTGTTTAATAGAAATAATTTTAATTTATTAATAAAGGTGTTGTATTTATTTATATTTCTTATTTCTTCCGGTAACTTATTAAATATTTTTATCGACATGACGTAGGTATTTAGTAGCATTGCTCACCTATGCTTTTCTTTTACAGAGGTGGAGTGGTCATGCCCGGAGCAGCGTTTTACAGAACGGATATAGTTGATAGATTGATGCACGAAGGTTTAACATTTGAAGTGGTAGGAAACAAAACAGTATAATAGTAATAAATAAAACATAGTAACAAATTATAATTAATAATAAGTTAAGTTTAGACTGAGGTTGTATTGTTATTCTTATTATAAACTTGCCTGCCAGGCGCGGTCCGAGGGGTCATGACCCCCCCCAAAATCATTCAAGCTGTCGAGAGACTGAATGAATGATTTACGTGCTTTACTAACTAAAAACTGTAGGTACTTAGATAAAGAGACCCCGATGGCCATACACAAAAAAAAAAAATTGTATACTTATTACAATTAGGTCACCATTTCCCTAAAAATATTACTCGGCACCAATGGTGACCCCCCCAAAATCTTGGGCTGCGACCGCGCCTGGCCTGAGCGAGGATTGGGCTGGCCACAACTGTCTCAAGTCAGGTTAGCAGTGAACTCAAGTTACCCCACAGTGATATTGCCATGAAAATGAAACTAAGCTGAACAGATGACTAAATACTTGATTTATTTAAGTAAATTTGTAGGTCTGTATGGTTTCGAAATCAAGGAAGGTGTCCAGTGCCTGTGTTGGAGAGATTTGCAGGCTTAATAAATTATAGCAATGTATTACTCATTGGTGAAGGAGTTAGGGTAGGATACAAGCATTAAAAAAAAAATAGATTAAAATTAGAATAGGGTATCCATAAAGGCATTGACGACCTATCATGTCCACGATTTTCTGAAAACTCCAATACCTATCATTTTTTATTGAGATAATTATGTACTTAGGTAATAATTATAATAAGTACTTTTTTATCATTATTATGAGCACTGAATAAAGTTGTGATAAAAACATTATTTTGGCATTTTTATTAAGTACTTAATCTTATTATTTATTTTCATAACATTCAGAATTGAATCATTTACACGACGTTTATTAGACAGGAACAGTCACACACACAGTTGGGAATGGCAACTGTGAAAATGGTGCTGTCGTTTTTATACTCCATTTGAAATAAGATTAGACGCGTAGATAAGCCTTTTTTACATTCCGTTCAACCGATTTTGAATTCTATTGCGTTGGTGGCATGACAAATGGCAGCCGCAGTAGATAGTTGGTATTGTGTAACTTTTTTTGCTTTTAATGCTATCCTTATGCCTACGGTATAGAAGTCAAAATCGGTTGAACGGACTGTAAAAGGGTTTGTTTTAATGTCTAATCTTATTTCAAATGGGGTTATAGTTCCCAAAACACGCAAATTATTATGTCACGTTTTCATGTGCCTCATATTTTCCAAAATACCCTAATATAAGAAGATTGTGGCCTAAAGCAATTCGTAGCGATTTAAAAAAAAAAAAACTTTATTTTGAAGAAAGTAATAACAGCTCAAATAATTTCTTGAAGTACCTAATGAAATCACCGAATATAACGAAATAAAATCAAATTCGATTCGAAATAAAACGAACTTCACAGACGTTTCGATAACTAATCACTCAAGTAATTAAATCATCAAATCTTTTTTTTATTTTATCGTGTTTAGTTATCCATCACGTCTGTGGAGTTTAGCTAGCTAATCTAATTTGACCCTGTATTATGATGAGTTGATGACTTACGACTTCCATGCGAATGAAGTTCCGGCAGAAGCTAGAAAAAATATTGAAGCAATTAATTAAATTTCCTTTAGTTAAATCTTTCTTTTGTGATATTTTGAAGGAAAAACAACTGATTTTAATAAATCGAAGGTCTCTTTTGGTCATGTCCATTATTTGTACCTCTACTAGGTAGTAACACTAGTAACAGACGTAACATTAGTTACACTAGTACCTAACAGATGAACTGTATTATTCTATGCCGGTCCCCAGTAGTAGGTAATATAGCCAGCGAGACTTCAGCGAGAAAATAGTAAAGTAATTCTGGGACTACCAACTATTTTCTCGCTGAAGTCTTAGAAACTTATCATAATAGGTACCTACTCTCAGAATTGCAAAGGAAATTACGGCAGGGCCAGACGGAGATGGCGGGATGAGAATGGACTCCTTTAATAAGAACTGGTGGTTAGAAGCTATAAATAGAGAGAACTGTAAAGAGGGAGGCCTTTGCCCTGCAGGGGGACATCGTAGGGTTTTATTAATAGTCATTAATTAATTAATTATGTACATATTTTTTTAATAACTATTAAATTAAGTAATTTAATTCTAGTGTTATCTATTGTTAACTTCGTTTGAATTTCCCGCCATGATTAGTTCCTACAGAACTGCGCGCTGGTGTAGCATCAGTGGCGTAACTCCCAAGCGGAAACTTCGCAAGTTCATCTGTGCACATTAATTCACAGTGATAAGATAAATTACGTTATTCTCTCAGAGTAACTCTGATATTATTCTACTCTTTGTTAAAGTTAGCAACAATTAGTGTACGTGTGTCGTGTAACGTGTTACTTTTCGTGCATTTTACGATTTCATCGTTATTTATTTGATTTTGGAAGAATTAAGTACGTAGGCATTCCTACAGTAAACTTAAACTTTATGTGGTAAGTCACACCACTCAAAATATTTACATCGTGGTAAAATTTTGTTATTAAAATGTGTTAGTGTGGTTTGTTTTTAAGTTTGCTAAACCAATTTTGGACCGTGGTTAAAGTTTATTAACAAAAAAATTATACCACATTTAATTTGCAGGAAGTCTATTAGTTAATTACCTACCTACCTAGTCATAAGCCTAAGAAATCTTGGTCGAATTTCAGGCACCGCTGCCGATCACAACGGAGACTAGCAAAAGTACCTACGCAGGAAGAGGAGATAGGTACTAAAGAGCCCAAGAAACGTTTAGTGTGTGCACGCAGGTGCACTGTGTCTTCCTATAAGTTACCTCACTCTCACGGCCTGATGGGAGCGCAATCCAGCAGAGAGAACTCAGCCGCACGTAAGTTTCACCGTCGTCGGGCAAAGTGTCATTGGGATTTTCCAGTACCTACGGAATTTCTCAACAGCAGCCCAGAGTCTGGATTTGTGCCCGGTTGACGGCAATAGGCTCGCCCCGTATTCGTGGTAAATAAAGATAACTGGCGTAATGTGGGTTTACATGGTACACCGTTGTCTTACCCTTCGGATAATGGTGCCGATTCTGTTGTTCACAAACTAAACTAAATTTAAGTTCAGTGCATCTTTTTCTTTCCATTTCATTATGAAAAGGACAGAATATACATTTTAGTTTAGTCCTGTCAAATTAATCAGCGCCTGACGTAAATTGATGTAAGTATTAAAAAAAAAAAAGATTTTAATCGCGTCTAAACTTTTATGGAGTAGTGACAGTTTGACAGGACTAAACTAAAATTTATCTTCTGTCCTTTTCATAATGAAATAGAAAGAAAAAGATGCACTGAACTTTTAAATTTAGCTTAGTTTGTGAACAACAGAATCGGCACCATTACAGGCTACTTTTATCCCGATATTTCCACAGGAGCGAGACTAAAGGCTCGTGCAAAGTGGCGCGATATCGCGGGCGCGACAGGCAGTGCTACCGGAGGAATTGCTAATGTGGCCGGTTTAGACCCCAAGACTACATATTCATTGATCCTCTCAATATGACCAAACCATCTAAGCATAATCTAAACCTACCTATTCATTTCAATTTTTGCCACTACAGTCACTGCCTTATCTCTTCATTCCTCAGGCTGTCATTCATAAATTCATAGTTTCTATTTTTACTCATGCATTTTTTCTCAGTACATTTGAATAAATTTTAATAATCTCTGTGATTTTAGGCAAACAAAACGCAAAAATTATAGAAACACCGACCATTATTCTTCAAAGGGGTTTAGACATTCTTAAGAAAGCGGTGGAAGAGGACAAGAATCAAAACTATGAAGAAGCTTTACGATTTTATGTGCAAGGTGTAATGTACTTACTTCATGTTGCTAAATACAATACCGAATCTCAACAAGCAAAAGATCGTATAAAAGAAAAGTGTGCAGAATACATAGTAAGAGTAAAAAACATAAAGGCTTACCGCAATCAGATTCATGGTGTGGGGTTGATTGATAATTTGGAAACACTTTCAGACAGCAATGTATTAAGTATGGTAACTGAAATAATTTGTATGTGCGGAGATTTCATGGAGCTTAAACAACCTGAAAATGAGAAATAGCACATACTAAGCAAGTACAGCCTATAAAATGAAGTCCTCATGTTTTTATTTATAATTTCTTTCTTTCTATTATAAGTCCTTGCCTCTTTTTTTGACTTATCTATCTAGAATGTATCCTGTGAATTCCTTTGCCATTTTGCCTTTGTTAATAAAAACCAAAAGTTGCCAGGAATAAAATAACAATTCTGCAATTTTTTGCACATCTTTATTACTTTAATCTAAGGTTTTTATTTATTTAAATTATTTCTGGATAATAATATAATTTCGTAATAATATTTGTGTTCTTTACACAATGTTACTCATAATAATAAAAATTAAAACGAAGACAGTAGGTACCTAGTTGACTTACTGAATTCCAGACAACAGATTTCTTTTTTTAATGTGGTAATGCAAAACTATATGTCATTTTATGTGACTAACAGCCAGCGATTCAGGCTATTTGGTATTTTAGATTTTTCGTCGCAATTTGTGTGATTAAAAAAGGATTAAACTCGAGTATTGCTTAAAATTAAGCATTATTACACTGCCGTGGATGGTAAGCCAGTATTTTAACATTTACAACTTAGTTGAAACACCTGAATTCCATGGCCGTTTGGTCCGTGATCTCATTTGGCTGCCGAATTCGTCATTGGGCAAAGCCAAACAAATAGACACTTAAATTAATGACCAGTAAGCCTAAATTGGTTAATTTTTACTAGCAACCATTTTACTGTCGTAGAGCAATACAATGTTTCGATAAAATCGTGCAGATTGTTTTGCTGGTCGGATCATCATACAAACATAATACATACTTGCACCATCGTGTTTTTCCTCCTTGTTGTCATTAGGCGTGTTCTCACACTTACGGTTGGATACAATAGATCTGTCTATGTGTGTATTAGTATAATTTCGAGCCTAATCTGGACCTGGTGGTATATTCAACTGTTCTAAAGCGTAATATTACAGCTGGGTAAATTGAAAGGCTATCATTGGCCATTGCTGTCACTTTAATAGAGCTTGATTAAAACATACTTTCAACAAAATGTAAAAAACCTTCAGACTGCCGAGATCATCTTGCTAAGTTCAAACAATCAATATTAAGTGTTAAAGGTGCTTTTTGTAGAGGTCAGATAGGCTGTTGCTCAATGTAAAATACTGGTATAAAGCTGCCTGTGGTTAGACTGTAAAACAACCCCAACATATTTGGGAAAAAGGCTAGGCAGATTATGATAGATGCTTTTTAAGGATTGTTTTTAAAGTTCCAGACCTCTGTTTAGATTTCAGTTGTTGGCATTCATAGTTGTGACCAAAGTCTTTGCTTTTTTTTTTAGCAATAAATTCTTTGAAGTTGCATAACTTCATTGCCACAACTGCATAGAAGCTGCTATTAACAAACCAATAAATAAAAAAATATTGTGTCACATCAAGATAGTTAGTATAGATAGTGGTCAAAACCTGTGCTTAAGTAGTGAAGACAGAAAAAAAAAGAAGTTTTTTAAACATTTTAAGAGTAAAACATTGAATTTCATACATAAAGTATTGCCATTAGTTAAGAAATATTGAACTATTCTGCTTTATTTACTTCTGTCTCGGGTGCTAAGAGTAGATAGAAGTACTTAGTTTTTATTTGTTATTTAGGAAATTGCAGAGGAACAGGTAGCCAATTTGCATAATTACTATTATATTTTTTATACCAAGTAAAAAATTGATGTAGGTATAATTTAATTGTATCACAATACTTACTTATACTTACCCAAAGGAGAGGCTAAATAATAACAGCCACTCAGATCGATTTTCAAGATTAAGCAATGCTTGTCGAGGTCAGTCCATAGATAGGGTGACCATCCATTACATCCCAACACCCTTCTGTGCCTTGGAAAGCTCATAAAGCTGTTGATCCCGGCTGTCATTTGTAGATCTTTGACAGTGGTTATGAGTAGTCAGAAGCCGGAAAAGCTGAAAACCAGTCTTACCAAGGGTACACAGTAACTGGGTTGTGGAAGTCCTATAGGCAGTTGTTTCATGTAAAAAATTGGTATTCAGCTGCATCTGGTTATACTGGAAGCCTACCCCAACATAGTTCAGAAAAGGCAAGCAGATAATAATGACTTACTTATACCAAAATGAAAGATTTGTTTAAGGTGTTTAGGAAATCAATGAAAAATCAAACTTTGAAGTAAAGAAAGAAATATGGTTGACTTAAGTTTTGACAGAGGAAAAATTGGGTTGTTTTTATAAGGTTGTTTTTAATGTGACACACACAAGTGATAATATGACTGTAATGTAACATGGGTATGTAATTGTTTTCCAGGTAAACATTTGGTAAAGGAGAATGGCATCATCCAATACTTTGCAAAAGGCTATTGACCTTGTCACAAAAGCTACTGAGGAGGACAAGAATAAGAATTATGAAGAAGCTCTACGATTGTATGAGCATGGTGTAGAGTACTTTCTTCACGCTGTTAAGTATGAAGCTCAAGGTGAACGCGCTAAAGAAAGCATAAGAGCGAAATGTCTCCAGTACCTTGATAGAGCTGAAAAACTCAAGGAGTACCTCAAAAAGGACAGTAAGAAAAAACCTGTCAAGGATGGAGAATCCAACTCCAAAAATGACGATAAAAAGAGTGACAGTGACAGTGATTCTGACAATCCTGAGAAGAAAAAGCTTCAAGGAAAACTTGAAGGGGCTATTGTAGTAGAAAAACCACATGTCAAGTGGAGTGATGTTGCTGGTTTAGAGGCAGCTAAAGAAGCTTTAAAGGAAGCTGTAATCCTACCCATCAAATTCCCTCATCTTTTCACTGGCAAAAGAATACCTTGGAAGGGAATCTTACTCTTTGGACCTCCTGGTACTGGTAAATCTTACTTAGCAAAAGCTGTTGCCACTGAAGCTAACAACTCAACATTTTTCTCTGTTTCGTCTTCTGATCTCGTTTCTAAGTGGCTTGGTGAATCTGAGAAGTTGGTAAAGAATCTATTCGAACTGGCTCGCCAACACAAACCAAGTATCATATTCATTGATGAAATTGATTCTCTATGTTCATCTCGTTCTGACAATGAGTCTGAATCAGCTCGACGAATTAAAACTGAATTTCTTGTACAGATGCAAGGTGTAGGCAATGATATGGATGGTATTTTAGTTCTCGGCGCTACGAATATCCCGTGGGTGCTCGACTCTGCTATCAGAAGACGTTTTGAGAAGCGTATCTACATCGCCCTACCAGAAGAACACGCACGTTTGGACATGTTCAAGCTGCATATGGGGAACACAAGACATCAACTCACTGAGCAGGATTTGAAGGTACTAGCTGCTAAGACTGAAGGATATTCAGGTGCTGATATAACCATTGTAGTTCGAGATGCATTGATGCAGCCTGTGCGTAAAGTACAGTCAGCTACACACTTCAAAAAAGTATCTGGTCCTAGTCCAGTAGACCCTAATGTTATTGTAAATGATCTTTTAACTCCATGTTCACCTGGCGACCCTGGTGCTATGGAGATGACCTGGATGGATGTCCCTAGCGATAAATTGAATGAACCATCAGTTACAATGTCTGACATGCTTCGGTCCCTAGCAATATCGAAACCTACTGTAAACGATGAAGACATGGTCAGGCTTAGGAAGTTCATGGAAGACTTTGGTCAGGAAGGATAGAGTGATGCATTTTACTTATTTGAAGATATAAGATTTTATTGGCTGTATTTACTGGAGTTTATGCACAGTGCCTAATGTGTTGCAAATGGAGTCTTTTTATTTTTATAAAATTTTCAATATAGATTAGACCACATGACCTGTATACATTTACACAATTATCATTAGTTGGTAATTAATTGTACACATATTCACATCTTCAGCTTTTACTTTCATTTCACCGTGATTGTCAGGCGGTTTAAATGTGTGGTGTGTTACAGCTTTAAGAATTTATGTCTACAATAATTCTGATAGTGTTAAATGTTTAAATAATAAAATAATGCCTTTACCGTATTTCACGCAATAAATTAGTATACATTTCTAGGTAATTTTTAAGAAGTTTGGTCCGTCATCAAAACATTAGTTGATGTTTTGGCTCAGGGATAATCAAAAACTAATGTTTTTGACATTTGTTAACAAGGGGTACAGAGGTCGTATTATGACATATTAATGCCATCATTTTTCCAGTGTGAGTAAGAGACGGAGCTATACATCCTTTTTTCACAGTGGAATTATGAGGGCAATAATACTTCATAATATAGCCCCAGAACTACAAACTGGCTTGCTGAGAGAATTGTTTTTGGATTAGGAAACTTGTATTCTACGGTTTTACCTCATGGTTATTCACCCAAATTGTCCAATTAATCAATTGATGTTTAATAGTTTCAAAACACACTACTTGATTAGAGTTAAGTATGCTTAGCTAGTTTAAATATAATTGCTTTCTTCAGAGTTAGTATTATATTAACAAAGTATATTTCTATAAATTATGAACTGTTTTGTAATGTGAAAGGCTTAATATTCCCCAATTTTAATCGAAAATACGAATATCTTATCTATGGCAGTATTCTATAGTGTTCACTTGTCTTGAATTAATTTAACTTTGCAACATATTTTTTAGGCAACAGGGTTCAAAACAGATTAGTGAAGTGCATCTAATTGATTATTTTGTTTGATATTAACTAGGATGCATGTCATCATTGTGATATTGGCTCGCATTTTTTTTTATGTGAACTTTTCCGAATTCTGTACATAAAACTCATAAAAGAGCATCTTCCATGTATTTATACATAGTTTCAAATACTAAAATATTTTTGCACATTAATAATAATATTATCTTAGTTATTATGATTTCGCAAACTATCGTAATATACTTTTAATTTTGATCTTTTGTAGTGTAAACGTTTCGTTTGTTCATTCTTTTGTATATTGTTAAAAATAAGTGATTACATATTATAATGTTCTAAAATACTATGTTTATTATTTCGACTGTTGAGAGTATAATAAAACGGCATAATACAAATTTACCTTTATTTACATTAAGTAGGTAAGTACATAAATTTAAAAATGAAACTATCACGATATCTTAACACAGACAATGTTGAGAGTTATCATTATTAGCAAACTGAATGATTTGTTCCAGCTTGAAGAGTTTATTTCTGAAAATAAAGATAACAGTTGTTTAATATTAGGTAGACAGCAAAATGGGTATGGTATAATAAACCTTTTATTTTATAACTGCAGATCAAACACTGCACACCACACACACACTGCAGTGTAAGCTTGTAAATGCCCTTCAATTTCATAATAATTTATTATTATTGTTTAAGAACACTGTAGTATGTTAAATGTAAGTTTCCCGCATAGAATAAAATAAATTGTATTGAAGGCATCAAGGCACATATTACTTTAGGCCGACCGCTAAAGAGGAAATAGGGTGAGTCCCCTCCATACAAACGCTCTCGCTTGTTTTCTCTCTGGTTTGTGACCTTACAGCAATGATTTTTTGCAATAAAATAAATATAAACTAGTTCTATGCCCCTATGTTTTCCGTTTCGATGATACATTATATGTAGAAGCACTAGAACCCTTAGAAAATGCTCAACATTGCCTGTTTAGACCGCTGTCATCAGAGACCTATTGTACAAATTTGACAACAATTAAGGAAAAATGAAAAAAAATGGTGCAGTAAATATGCTTCTTATTCAATTTATAAAATATCTTTCAAATTGTTTCAATATTGGAGGAGGAAGTAGACGAGAGCCGAACCTCGAATTATGACTTTTTGTATGGAGAAAAGAACGACCCTATTTCCTCATAGCCGAGTCCGTTCCTGAGGTAGCTGCGGGAGGGGTGACAGTTGTCACAAGTTGATGAATCACTCAGCTCACGACACCACATCCCGCACCGCGCAGCTACTCCAGGAACGGACTCAGTATAGAGGTCGGCCAATAGTAGCTTTGAAGTGGTACCTACTCTGTGGTAGACAGGAAATTCATTAGGTATGTAGGTACCGCTATTTTGCTGAATGTACTTAGGTATATAAATCATTGAGAGAGTGTCCTGCTGACCTATATATTTTGGGCAGCAGCTATGCAAACTGCTTTAATTGATTGTCACTGCAGCCATACTTATAATACTTATCACTGCAGAATACTTATCATTTTGTTAGTTGGCGAGAAAGTAAAGAAACAAGAGGGAAAATAGAAATAAGTAATAGTTTTTACCTATAATGACAGTGCGTTCCCTTCTATGAGTTCCTATAGTGGCGACGCATTTGAGTTTCATACGAGGCTTGGTGGGTGCCCTAAGGCCGAGGGTAGACACCAACAGCCCCTGCGAAGCAGGTTTGGCCCCAAACGCGATCAGCCACGATCTATCTGTGATCTGGAAGAGTGAGAAAGCTGGTAAATCATAAGCAAATAATTCCCATTTTGATGTCTTCATATTTCTGACTGGCCGACTCCTTGACAAATCAAAAGTGCCTGTAAATGGTTTAATTGAAATAATTGGTTTGAGTTTTGGCTTAAAACTATGCCTTGGCGTCTTTTTGTGCATCTCAAATAGGCAATTCCCATTTTGTTGTCCTAAACAGGTGGTAGCTAATTAACTGCGACCATAATGGATGCACTTTCTGGACATTTATTTTAAAAAAAAACGTACATTATTAGAAGCACAAGAATTTTTAGAGGCTTATTTATAAAATAAAGGTTAAGTTAAGTACCTACTTCATTAGAAGGTTAATAAGTGTTTAGGGGATCAATTAAATATTTCTCTATTATTTATTGAGTAAGTACCTACCTACTCAAGTATTTTATTGGGTTAACTGCCTCCTTTGAGGTAGAAACGGCCCAAGACTCTCTCCATCGTTTGTCCCACTTTGTGAGCTAGGTATGGATCAGCTGGAGGGCGGGTATGGCCTAATGTGACATGGCTCGAGAGTCAAGTCACACATTTTATATGACTAAACTGTGATAAAATATGTGATCGAGGCATGTCACAAGGCCGTACTCGCCCCGCAGGAAGGAAAAACAGGTCGCAAACAAACTGTCTAATAGATTCCTTCATAAGCTCGAAAAAAAAAACTGGTCAACAACCTAACGCAATGAATTGGTTGAACTGTCAAAATGAGACGGAGACGCTAGGACGTGAATTTCTCGTCTGTCTTTTTAACGTATCGAATACAAACCGGATACGGATAAGTGGGCAAAAGTCCTGTTTTTTGGCGCAACCCGTCCGCAAATGTGGTTAGGTTAGATTATACGTAAG
Source organism: Lithophane ornitopus (assembly GCA_948473465.1). NCBI lineage: Eukaryota > Metazoa > Arthropoda > Insecta > Lepidoptera > Noctuidae > Lithophane > Lithophane ornitopus. The sequence continues at coordinate 6,617,420 of OX419623.1, forward strand.
TAAAAAACTTTATTATCTTCTTAAAAGCTTGAGGCGTGATGATTCTGGCCTCAAGCTTTTAAAAATATATTAAAGTTCTATGTTAATCTACGTACCTACCTTTTTTTTTTGAGGGTGGGAAATCATCAAATGACTTCTCTCGCTCTTGGCGGAGCGGAAGGGCGTGTCAGACTTACTGACTAAAACCCACCCGTGGTCCTTCAGTTGCCTGTTGCCAAGGTCCCGGTATCCCTTTCGGACTTTCCCGCAACCCTGGCAGGACATAAGCCGTGACATTACCTTTTGCCCGTCGATTAGCCACTGCAGGTCTGGCGCAGGAAATGACTTGGCCGAAGAGCAGTTCACATCCAGTGGTTCGTTTAGTTTGTACGCTCGCTCGTGACCCGTGATGCGTGGAGTTTCGCGGGGGAAATCTGAAAAGATGATGTGGGTAGGTTTAGTAGGTTAGCAATTTTTGAGTGTCGCATCATCATCATCATCTCATAGGAATCCACGCAAACTCAAAACTTAAAGCATTTATTTAATTTATACCATTTACAGGGACTTTTGAATTGTCAAAGAATTGGTCAGTTTTGTATTAAGAAAGTTAAAGCTGGTTGCCCATTCTAAAACGTAGATCTCTACGGAGAAGATCGGGCAAGAAAATCCAAGGACACAATTTTAAATAAAAAAGATACTTATTACAAAATCCTGGGTACCTACATTACCTATTCTTGTTGCTTCTCTAAGTGGAAACAATGTGAAAAAACAAACTAAAGAAACAATTAGGTAAGTAGGTAAGTAAAAATATAAGATTAAAAATAAACCATTCAACTCGATTCTCGGCAACTCTTAAGTATCTAGCTGCTACCAGCCACCCTGCGAAGATTTTGTCTAGACTGTAAATCCCTCACGTTGCATAGTTCAAACTTTTTGAACCGCGCTTTCGCGGACGTGACGCAAGCCACGTGCTTTAGAGAAGGTGAACATCCTCGGATATACTACCACTTTGTATCGAAATCCAACGAAACCCCACGACTTGCGCAACAGATGAACCGTCCAAGGAACTTCCCCTGACTGCATGTCCCAAGATCGACCGAACCGAGGGAATTTAGCCTTTAATAATTACTAGCTGCGCCCCGTGGTTTCAGCCGCGTAAGACTCGATCCCGAGTGAATATCGGGATAAAAAGTGTCCTATTCCGGGTCATGGTCTACCCATGTCCCAAATTTCATCTAAATCCATTCGGCCGTTTTACAGTGAAATTGTAATAAACAAACAAACTCACTTTTGCATTTATAATAGTAGTCCGGCTTTTTAACCCCTTGCCATCACTTGGAGGACTGGTGTCTATGAGGATTGGATCTCGAAGAAAAGTAGACCGTATTTCTTTACTTACAGTAGACTTCCATGAAAGCTTCGGCCTGCGCTGAGTGGAAGGAAGGGGCTTCCTCTGAAACCTCACACCGATACAACCCTCGAGATTTGAGCGTCAGTTCCCGCAGGTGGACGCGGCGTGCTGTTGATTTCTCCAACTGCGGAAGATATTGTATCACTTGAGAACATATTTAAGTTGTCCCGGCTGTCATTCGTGGATCTTCTCTTTCTTGGTCTTAACGGGTCGTCAGAAGCCGGAAAGTCTGACAACCAGTCTAACCAAGTGGTATCGTATTACCCAGTTACTAGGTTGTGGAGGTCAGATATGCAGTCACTCCATGTAAAATACTGGTATTCAGCTGCTTAAGGTTAGACTGGAAGACTGACCCCAACATAGTTGGAGAAAAGGCTAGGCAGATTGATTTTTCGGATCCGCCTAATACCACACACAATAAATCTTAGCATTCTCTACTTAGCTGCAGCATGCATATTACTTCAATCATTCCTTTAATACACCATGAGCTATTCAGAACCTCAAAACAGTTCGTGCCGATATTCAGTATTTAAACTCACGTCAACTTTGACTCCATCTAGTTTATGTGCGTGCTGCGGAGGCCTGAGCCGCGGCATGTACCGATAGAACTCCTCATTGTCCCGGTACCACTTCACGGAGTACAGCCTGCCCCCCTCCAGGTCGTAGTCACACGTCAGTGTGGAGGACTCTCCTCTCTGCTTCAGGGTTGGCACTGATATGCCGACTATGCGGAGGCATATGCATACTGTGGAGGATAGGAGGAATTATTAGAGTAAAATTGAAAAATACTATAAGAAAAATGTATATTCTCGTACTGAGATAGAACGCCGATTGGTCAACAAGATTGAACTCTGAGTCTCTGAGGGTTGGCAGTTGCATAAACTGGAAAGTAGGTACAGTCAGCCTCCAGATATAGGTATAAGTACATCAACAAGATTTTTTTCAATTGTCTACAATCTTTGTTCCATAATATTGTATCAATGTGTAACCACAAAACATATCACACATTGGGTGTCTACTAAATTGTAGCTACACAGTGATAGAGCGTTATGGTCCATATTGCATATTAAATGAAACACAATTTGTGGACAATCATTTTAATTCTTGGTCGATGTAATGAACACTTTTTGAGGATGACTGTACTTATTTAATATTTGGTAAAAAAAAAAAAAAACAAATGGAAAAAAATCTATATAACCATCCCTAAATCAAATAAGAGCCAGAAAAGGCAAATTATAGCGAATGTTCCTATAATTTTGTCATAAAAACCATACAAGATTTATAGATGAAGAAATATCTTACTGTACCTATAGATAATAATTTTATTATGAATAACATCAACACAACTATTAGAACCATATAAACTGCAATATTATAATAGACGAACTATATATTTACACACACAATACGATGCAATACTATGAAACTGAATGAATTGCTGAATTGTTTCTGAACTCAATGTTTGTGAATGAGAAGTTGAATTCAACGCGATTGGAGTCAATGAAAATGTTAAATTATTTGTAATTTCTATAGATTAATTATTTTATAGATGGCATAAAATAAATACCTAAACCACTATTGAGTAAATTAAATAATAGTAAAATAGAAGACTATAAATCGTCTTATTTCAATTCCATAAGTAATTTAATATGAAAATCGTTTGTACGTAGGTACCGAGTAAGCAATTCATAAAGAACGCAATACATAATTGGTAAATGCAGAATAAAACATGCCTTACTAACAACACTTTTACCTTTTATGTAAGAGAATAAAAAATAACAAAACACAGTCAAACTCCCCATTTTCACTTAATTGCCACAATCTACACTACACTTATCTTCATTAATGTAAACTTTATTCAAATATGAAGAGCGTCACATATTTTACATAAAGTAATTTTAACAACTCCAATTGAAAGTAGGTCACATGGTTATTTGCAACTTTCGTAGCTTCTCAAAATTTGATATTCCGTAGAGTGCGCCCGTTTCGTAGCACGTAGCGGATGCAACTGTTGCTACGCCGCGTGAGGCGCTACGAGACCGACTCGTAGAGCTACGGTCGTAGCACACACGAAATAATTTAAGCCGGGAGGTTTCTGTAAAACAGTTTACACCAGACCTTTAATGTCATAATGAGGCTGTAGGAAAGGGATGGAAGATTACGAGTGTTTACATTTGGTATCATATTTTGATACTGAGCGTACGGCGTTCTTATATAATAATGTAAATAGAGAGGGTTCAGTGTATTTATTCAAACATCGCACGTATGTATGTAACTCAGGATACATGTACTTCAAAAATATTCTTTCAGTAAGCGATGTGACTAAAGTTGAGAACTCTTAGCTCCAAAAATGGTAATAAGTACTGGCGGAATTATTCATGCTTAGTTAATCATTCCCGACTATTGACCCACTGCAGAAAGGCCTCTTCTCACACAAAGAAGACATGAGCATTGATAGCGGTAGGTCAAGGCGGAATGACAATTTCAGATTTATATGAACTACTAGCCCCGCGGTTTCACCCACGTAAGTCTCGACCCCGTGGGAATATCGGGATAAAAAGTATCCTATGTTCTATCCTAGGTCATGGTCTAGCCATGTACCAAATTTAATTCAAATCCGTTCAGCTGTTTTAGCGTGAAAGCGCAACAAATAAACAAACTCACCTTCGCATTTATAATATTAGTTAGGATAGTTAGGATTAGGATAAGTCCGGATTTCTTCATAATGTTTTCCTTCATCAATGACAGTGATGTCCAAGAGATACACTACCTACCCAATTTATCAAAAGTCATGTTGAAATTCAAGCATATTTGATTATAACCACTATATCTAGTTAACTATCCGAGAGTCCGCTGCTCCTTACTTTATGAGGTACTTAGTGCCAGATAGTGTTTATTACGAAACACAGCACTTGAGTGCCACTCGTAACTTTGTACCAGCTAGAAATAATGTGCATTTATGTTTAGTGATTGAAATAACATTGTATGTACGAATTATTATAGATGTGAGGAAGACTATTATTACCTGAATTAATTATTCAAATAAATAAGTTTTTTCTATCTTTCTTTTCTTTCTTTCTTTATTCGTTGGCTTAAATTACGAATAGGCTTCTACTGTAGTTATTGTAGTGTGAGTTTTAGTCTGTGCTAAATAAATGAATTATCTTTCCTTGGGGTCGGCTTCCAGTCTAACCGGGTGCAGCTGAATACCAGTATTTTCCATGGAAAGACTGCCTATTAGATATCCACAACCCAGTAACTGCGTAATACGATACTCCTTGGTAAGACAGGTTGTTAGACTTTCGGGCTTCTGACGACCCGTAACGACTGCTAAAGATCCACGAATGACTGCCGGGGCCAACGGCTTAACGTACTTTCCGAAGCACGGAGGAGTCTCGGTATGTAAAGATGGTTACCCAACCACGGATCAACCCCGACAAGCGTAGGTACCCGTGCGGCTGTTATTAGTTAGCCACAACATACTGGGGAGTAGTGAAAAAAAACTTCGCGTGATAATCTCAACTCCTTAATATGGTCTGGAAATTTCTTCCCTTCGCTGTATGATAACATTTCCCTGCAGCGATATAATAACAGGGTGATATCAAAATAAGCGCCCAATTAATCCTTTAAACATAATAACCGTCTGAGAATAAAACCTAAGGGTAATAATGATTTAATTAAACTGATATTTTGACTACACTCGTAATTTAATTAAACATTAATACTAAAGTAATAAAGCGTTGGATAAACATAATTAAAAATGCCTTTGGCAGGTAATGGCGTTCACCAAATTACCATTGTAATACGAATAATTAAAATTAATCGCCAATTAAAGTGGTGTAATCTATTATTTTAATGGCAGTAGAATTGATGCGGTTGCGTCGTACACTATGTTTAATGGTTTACTTCAACCTTTAAAGAGAGTCAATAAATAATTATTAAGTATGTATAACGTTTTGTATGAACTCTGTAGACAAACCTCGTATTAATAAAACATTATATGAGTTAGTAAATCCAAGTGTAATGTCAGTTTAACCACACACTTAGGCCCGCTGTACATACACGTTTTTCTTGCCATTAAAAACTACGGCTTTGCCGTGAAAACCTACGGTTAATTCACCGTATATCGTCCAATAGTCGGCAGTGTTGTATGAATCACTATGGAAGCTTGTTGACAGAAATGACGGCATGCCGTGACGCCATTTCTGTCAACAAGCTTCCATAGTGTTATATATAGTGATTCATATTAAATAGAGATTCCGTCGTCGTAAGCGTCGTCCGGTGGTTTGCCGTGTCGTGGTGTAGGTATATGTCGCGGCCATCTGGTTAAATTAGCCACTTCTCAGTTTAAATAAATGACTACACGACATTCTGACAGCCATCTGGTTAAACGTTGCGCTCAATTACTTGTATAGTTGTCCTTCTGCTATTTAATTGGATGCCGGCGTTTAACGAACGGCCGGTGTCCAATTAGCTGGCAAATTTAACCAGATGGCTGAGACATATACAAGCTCATACGACTATTTTTTTAAGGTGCGGCTAGCGCGCCATACCGTGAAGAAACCGCGCCGTGTACACTTTTTGTGTGGTTACCTTTTATAATATTTCTGCAACGTTATTAACAAACAGAGAAAAGGTTTTTTTGGCGACCAATTCCAAACAGGAGCAACACTGCAAGATACTCTACTATACTATTTATATCTTCAGTGACATAAAATGTAATAAAATTATGCAAAAACATACCCATCCGCAGAGATCGTTACGGAGTTCAAAGGAATTTCCCGGCACCAATAAATTCAAGTTGAAACTCTCTGTACTAATGTTGCCTGCACTTCTAAATTGGGGGAGACTTTGTTATATTAACTCTTCTTTTGCGGTATAATACTACTCCGTAGCATAAGGCAGTACCTAATCTCTAATCTCTGTTCCAAAGGAACCTCATAAAAGTGTAAACAAACTCAATTCAGGTTAAATTCTTACGCAATCACTAACTAAAGAAAATTAGTAAAACGTTCATCTGTATTAAGAAAGTTTAAACTTTTTATCTCACCACTTTTTCCAACTTATGTATATAATTCATCGATGATTTTTTCAATCACAATTTAATCATGATTGTTATTATTGAATAACATGATTAAATTATCTCAAGATTAAATTGTGATTGATAAAATCATCGATGAATTGTATTTGTCATAGAAAATTAAGGTTACAATATTAACCTCATTGTTAAATAGAATTAGAATTTCGAGTCCAAATATTGACATAATCAAATCAAATAATTTGTACGTGGCACTACAAATAGGCATCCATCCATCGTTTTCAGATCCATTTGTTTACATTTTCATCATATACTTTAGAACAGACCATACGAGTCAATTTTTCACTATTGCAAGTTTGTTCACAGTGTACAATTAAGAGTTGTATTAAGGGTCCTATCTCCAACAAACCCGTTACTTTCACAACAGAATTTCAATCAATCCAGGTGTATTGTCGATCCGGACACAAAGGTCGCATACGTTTATGTTATTAGTCCCTGATTACATTATACATTCATCGGAAGCCAGATTTACGTAAACAGCTTATTATGCGGTACCTCGACGTAAATTGCATAGCACCATTCAAACATGGCCGCCCCTGTGATATTCACGATTTAATTTACGCCAAAACTCGCCTTTTACGCTTTATTTTTCGAGCGAGTTTACGTGAAAAGGTTTTAATCAATTTACATTATTAAAAATGTTAGGGCGCATTATTAAGCGTATGAATTTGTGATCAGCTTGCACGATTCTATCATCTCATGCAGAGTTCATTATTGACGAGTTTTATGCTGAAATATTAACATAGTCATATACCGGATTAATTAAAATCTTTGATACCTTCAATCGAATCTGCAGATTTTATAAAAGTTTCTCATAAATGCATTAAAAACATATTCCTTTTCTTGTCAGTTGTAATACCCCACCACAATAATATTTCCGAACAATTTTTATATTAAATAAATAAAAAGAGTAAGCTGAAGCTCTTGATAATGTTGAATGCACGTAGAATATACGGGTGTAGGAAGCCATAAGGAGTGGGTAACGTAATAACTGTCAGACGGACCCGAGTGAAAGGCAACAGGTAACCGGTAAAATAAGAGTATCATGTGTAGCACTTTTGCTGTGAGATATACGGTAAAGTGTATGTGTGTAAGGGTCCGGGTATCGATATCTGGATTATTAGATTGTTTTCTTTTGGAAAAGTCGTATCTCAACTTAATAGTAAGTACACAGAAGAATAAGATTTTATTGTCAAGAAAAACTTCTTCTGTCAAGAAAAAATGTTTCATGAAAAGTTTTTGCCACAGGGTCTGGCCATTCGTGCGGCCAGAGTCGGGTCAAAATCGAGATAATAAACTGCACTTATTTTATGTAATGCAAAAAAAACTTTTTACAAAAAAAAAACAACCGACTTCCAAAAAAAACACTAAAAAAGTGAAAAATAACTTTAATTTCGGAAGTCGGTGGCAAAAAACGGAAATTGAAAAGCAAAGACACCTTTTTTTTTTTTTGTTGTGGTACCTACCCCACACAAATCCGAATACCACTACCTGCTATGTAAATAACAGTGAAGGAGTCAAACAGGATATCGTCTAGATAAACTAAGTGGGAAAAATACGTAATATTGAAGCTAACTCAAAAATTACGCAAGCAAAGTTAATAAAATTTATATGGGACCACCTCGGAAGCATAACCTACCAAATAAAAAAGAATCATCAAAATCGATTCATAATTGGCGGAGTAATCGCGTAACAAACATACAAAAAAAAAAAAAAAAACATACAGACGAATTGAGAACCTCCTCCTTTTTGAAGAAGTCGGTTAAAAATTACAAACAACAGCAATGCTTACTGCTACTCTTCAATAAAAATGACTGAAGTCGTGGCGTCATAGCTGAGCTTTCGTGGAGTTTCACAAATGTGTGCTCTGCCTGGACAAGTTCACTGACTCACAAAAACAAATCTGTGTGTTTTTTTCCTCAGAAGACAATTTCAGATAGATCGTCCTCACAATATCTGGTTAAGAATGTGTCTGGACTTTAAAAGAGATTGATCTCGGAGTTTCTTTCGGCCTTTCTTCTCAGAGTAGTCGAACAAGAAACGCCGACCTCATCTAGGTTTTATAAAATCATTTATCAGTAGATTAGATTCTGGGTACCTAATCTGTTAACGCTCAGAGACAAAAATGTTCTTAATCCTCAACTCCCTATAACTTCAAATCACATCAACAGTCGAAATTCTAAGCTATTCTCAAGACGCAACTAACAGCATCGGATGTCGGCACTATCGCTGTTGTCTGTGATCAAATTAACACTTCATAAAAAGGTTTCTTGCACCAAGCTGTTACACCAAGAGCTAGGAATTCCTTTGTTGTACGACACAAAGAACAAGACAGCTTTATTGAAACTACTCGTAGATTAACGGCACGCCACCTTTATATATAACAAGCCCCGCGACTTCTGCCGCGTGAAATTTCTTGTTCCCCCGACCCACCCCGTTGCATCGCATTGCCTGCCCGCACTATTACTTCGTTTTCGCTCAGCGTTCTTTCTTATTTATTTATTTTTTGCTAACGGTCCTGGTGAGAAGTTAAATAGCATATAACCTTCCTCAAGAAAGGGGCTATCAAATGCAATAAGATTTTTTTTAATACGAGTGGTAATCCCAGTGATTAGCGCGTTCAAACAAACAAAGAAACAAATTCTTCAGCTTTATTATGCATTCAAGCATCCCAGTTGAGCGTTGGGCAACCATGGTTGCCGGGCGCTCTAGCGGTTAGTAGTATCTATGAATATTATTATGAGTATATAGGTTTTCTTCTAATGTTTTGTATGGTAGTGTAAAATTGCAAGCAGTAGGTATTTTATTGTTTGAACTTTTGTGAGTACCCTTTTTTTGCTATCCCAAAATATATATATTGCGTTTGTGTACAGTCACGAGCAAAAATATGTATACACTCAGCAGAATTCAGTACTGATTTCCTCGCGGAATAACGATTGCAACTTTGAGATGATACCTATTTCATAATAATATGGGTTCCAAAATACTATGTTCGTTATAACATAAAGTTACAATCAATTCAGTAGGAGAAAATCACATTTAAAAGTTGCTAAGTGTATACATATTAGTGCTTATGACTGTACGGGAATAAAACTATGCGGATTATTGTCTTCTGCATATTGTGGTGTTTGTATGTGTTCGTGTATCATACTAAGAAAACCTTTTTTTGGACTACTACTACGGCGTTTACGCCGTCCGAGCGCTGTTTCACTCAAAAACTGTACTATTCAACCCAGATAATATACATCAAACATTATTTAAAAAAAACATATTAATTTACTGATCATTTTAGGAAATAGTGTACTCTTGATCAATCTGCCTAGTGTGATGTTGGTTAGTCCATGTGTTCATGGGTACCCATAGTTTAGAAGAAGTGATTTTGACTTTCCATTTTAAAAGAATCTACAAGCGAGTACCAGCACTTGGCCCGCGTCGTAGATTACCACTCCCTCTCGCCTGGCCTGTGTCCCAGCAGTGAGAACATTATAGGCTGATTATGCTTATGCTACAAGAGAGTCAAACATGAAGCAGACCCAGACAGCATGTTTATTCCATTAACAAATCAAAATCTTCACAAAAAAAAACCTCTGAACGTTACTTTGCACGTAAGTTACTCCACCCAAAGGAAGTATAAATCACTTCTAGGTAAAATATAGTTCACCCTTGAAGACTGATGAGTCCCGTTACCTTAGTTTCGGTACTTCGGTAAACTATTGGGAAGCGCTGAACGATTCTACTTCCGAAACATACTGTGGGGAGGAGACTAATGACTTCATGGCAGATATCCGGGAGCTTTTGACGTAAAGAGGGCGCGAGAGGCTTTACGTACTATGAAACGTAAAGTCTTTCTGTTTGTCTGTGTTTTAGTATCAGGAACGCGCGCTGCGATCAGCTGCGCGGTGCGAGAGGCTTTTGAGGGACTGATTTTGTTACTGTTCATCATGGTTTTTTTTTCCTTCAAAAATATGTGTTATTTGGTTAGATTTAGTGATATTTTTTTACTTTGGAGTAAGTAATGATAATATTCTCAGCAGGCCTAGCCAAGTTACAAATGTTTCGTATCGAATCTCTTTCTACAATCGTTAACGCCTCGGCGTAAGCGATTTTAGAAAACGATAAGTTGGTAGTCAAGTTGACACGACAGAGTCGATGGCTCGTTCTTCAATGTCTTTAGAAAAAGCCTTTATTTTAGTCTACGGTGAGCGTTCCTACAAACTTCAAACTATAACGTCAAAATATAACTCTTTGCAGTCAGTTGCAGAAATATGGAGGTAGAGGTTACGAAAATGAAATAATATGAATCTTAATCATTGCTTCATAAAGTGCAACAATGCTTGAAGCATTTGTCTAGATCAAACTTATATGGAACGTATGCACACTAGACCTTTGCATACACTATTTCACTATCCACACTCGGATAGTTCGGTACCGGTTTCAATTAAACTTAACCCATTGAACGCAACATCACGTGCTTACCGACACAACCCTACTTTTTAACTAGTTCCCTATCAGTATACGGGTTAGTGTAATTGTTACTAGTCTGCATATATGTATAGGTACTATAAGATTGTAGACATATCGACCTGAAGTTGAGGTTGTGAGTGAAACCAAATATCACGTGCTTTATGAGCGATATATGGGTGGTTGGTAGTTGAAAAGCTCGTATATTTTAGTCGTTGCTGGTAGAGAGATGGGGCCTGGTCGACAATTTAATTCTGGCTTCCGTACCGCTAAAGGAAACAACGGAAACCCATATAGGATCACTTCATTTTACGTCCGTCCGTCTGCCTGTCTGCCAAGACCCTTTTTCTCAGGAACGCGTGGAGGTATCAGGTTGAAATTAATGTCAAATCGGTCCCTTGGAGCTCCAAAAAAAAAACTTCTATGTCAACGGAATAGAAAAACAGCCTTTTATGCGACATATTTTGATACTCTCAAATAAATCTAAACGGCAAGAAGCAAGGTTTCACAGCACAAGTAAAGGAATAAATTCGAAAATCGTTAATTTGTAGTTTCATCACAGATTTTTTTTTTTGCGTTTACAAATTTACATTTTCAGTTGGAGAATTGACCGTAACGTATATCGATGTATGGGAGAATATTTTGTTCAACTACAAAGTTAGGTTTGTATTTGGGATAAATTCATACCAACTACGGAAACCTACAGTGTGCGTGGTCCGATACGGACTAGGCCGGTTCTTTTTTAAAATTTTCTGAATAATAATTTGAATGAGGAATGTTTTAGAACCAAAAATTCAGAGACACGAGACTTTCACCACGTGGGCCTAGTGCCTGGGTGGTGTATAAGATAGATGGGACGTCTTAATCTTGCTCAAAGAGATTAAGCAGCGGGAATATTAAACGCTGGTTATGCTAAAGCTTGTATTGAATGAATGATTTTTATATAATGAATTGACTTGGATTCAATGAATATCACACTCGTTTCCTATTTATCTTTTAAAGACAAGTCACTTTTGGAAGTGTTAACACATTGTTTATGATGCAATGTACGAATACAATTTTACGGAACTGTACGTTTTTGTAATATGTAAAGAATTCTAATTCGAATTTCGACGTTAGCGTTTGTCCGTCACGGCCTGGTTAGCAAAGCCCGCCTTATATCCTGGTTTATAATAAACATAAAGCATCCCGGCGATTTATGTGAGTGTAAAATCGTTTCTCCCTTGTGTATTTTATTTATTTTTATAAAATATTGCTCATAAACTTTTAACATAAAACAAGGCACTTTTATTGGTTCGCTACGGCCAGCGATGCAATAAACAGGATATCGCCTCGTAAATTTATGTGGATTGATACTTTTGAATTGATATCGTCCGTGGACGGCATCTAACGGGCTTTTGATAGCCAGTTATGTTTACTTCGCTATCTGCAGTTTGGCAGCTGTAAGGTTCTTTTCACATTAGTATTTAGTTGTATGGGGGAGCGAATCATCAACTTGAGTGGAATAGCAAGTTAAATATAAAGAGAGGACACTGCTGGATGCTGATATTTATAGAAAATGCCCCATTTTATTTTTTTAGTTTTCCTGCCCTTTAATTCGTGTAAGTATTACTTCCTCTTCTATTATTTACTTGTACATTGCTGTGTGCATTGGGATGTGGTGCCTATTATTATTATATTAAGACCCCGGCGACGGATGAATTCTCCATACAAACGTAATACCAAAATCATTTGCAATTTGAGCATATTTCCACCATAATGTGTTGTTATTCGGATTGAGACAGTATTTATCTAGGTTCCTACATCTTTTTTTTTCCAAAAAACCTAACTAAAATGAAGTTGTAGCCAATTGAATTTCGCACATTTTTACAGCGTAAATGACATGTTTTCATATTGTTTTTTCTGTATTACAAACAACAATACTTGTGATATTGTTTCAGCAGAAACATAGCCTATATTATCAAGTTACAAATTATCGAAAAAAAATTGAAAAAACATTAACTTTTCGTTCATCATTTTGGTATTAAGGAACACATCCAAATTTATCATAAATTTTCAATTGCTAGTAGTGCTATCGCGTCAAGCAAATGACATGTCTATGAAAATGTGTGCGTGGTCGTACAGTTCACGGTGGCTGTGTGTATCGCTCCGACAGGCACACTAGCACAACATTTGTAGCACCCGATTCATAGTTGAGATCGATGCTCCGCCGGCCCCTTAAGGTATAATCATGATCCATATGCATTTTGCCTTAAGATTTTTTGCCTGCGCCATCTACGTCATGTGAAAGTGATTGTATGGAGCATATTCTGTGAACCCTCAAATTCCCCCTTTATTTTCTTTCATGGGAACAGTTCCCAGCCCTTTTTTTTTTGGAAGATACGCACATTTTGATTATTTATAATGATTTTGCACTAATATGCTTTGCAATACATCAGGGAAAAATACAATAGCAAAGATAGAAAGCACTGCGAGCAACAGTTAACCTAACTGTTGGCAATTTGTGCCGGCATGAAATAGAATAAATCGGTCTGGTATATTGCTCATATGCAGTAAACAAATTTACATCCTATATCCACTCAGACAGCGACTGGAATGCGTTGGAGGGTTAAAAGTTGTTGTAACGTTCTGGTTGCGGTGAATACTTGATCCAAAAACCTCGTGTTTCAATAAAATTGGACTGTATGATAAGTTGTAAGGGTAGGGATTGCGTTGCGTTCCTTCGTAGTAGGTGCGTAAAAGCCAATGTGATGTCTATTCCGCTAGAGAGTTAATGGCGCAAGTGTTATTGAGCCAGATATTGGCCTGAAATGTAGAATTGTATACACATTAGGCCGAATGTTGCGGTGAGGTCATTAAGTGTGGCCTCATCGGTCTGGATTTGAACGTACATAATTAACTGGCCAAATAATTGGACCTGCGTCGGGACGTGACGTATTACTATCGAGGGATGGATGCGGGATGTGGTGCCTATTATTCATTTCGTACTTAAGTTTGTACGTTCATATTCTATGAGTCTGATGGGATTTTGTGAGACGTTATTGCATAACTTGAGAACCAGCATGCTTTGAATAGAATGATAGTTTAAATGATTTCTGGTTAAAAACACGAAACTTGACTTTAAATTGAAAGTGGTGGAGGATTGCATAATCAAACTGAAAGAAACCAGATGCATTCTATAAAACTTTTATAACCAAATTATAGAATTCTACCATTTATGAAGTTTTTAAACAAGTCACCTGAAGTGCAAAGAAAAATTGTGAACTTTTAAAAATATCTGATATTATTTGGCATACAATTTCATTTCAAGTTATTATGAAAGGCAGGACTGCAGAAAGCTTGTCAACTAGATGGTGCACTTAGCGTCGACCTTCTATTGTTTTACATTTTAGCACCAGAAAAGTTTTTCGCCTGACAATAATAACTGAGGACATTGACACCTATAATAACATAATGTTAAGTCCATCTCTGCAAAGTTTTGCGGGTGTCCATTTTGTAGTAAGCTAAATAAAATAAAATAATTGTTGTCTCCTATTATGTAACATGCAAAAAGAAAGAAAAGGTAGATTTTCGGATCAAATTGTGGATGCGTTTTTTCAACTATACATTCTATGGTGTAGTAGATAAGGTTTGCATGTGCTTCGGGAGTTAACCCACGTTTCTGCCTTTCTGAAAGTTTCCGACCAACCAAGTTGTGCAGCTAACAAAAGATTAGACAGCTGATTCTTTATTCAGACATCGCGCCGGGCGTGAAGATTTAGTTTTACTTACAAAGTTAGGTACCTACTAATCTAACGGAATGTATTCGTGGGCCTACAGAATCGCCACCATTATCAAATTCAACAATACTCCTGTATTTTTTTCAGTGGTGTAATTTCTGTTGAAAATGAGTCTTGAAAGCGTAGGGAAAACACAAAAGACGGTGGACCCTCGACCCTCGGATTCTAGTAGAAATGAGACCTCGTTGTCGACTCTCTTCGGTCTCTGGAGTAGTTAATAGCTACTTCGGAAGACACTTGTTACTTGAACAAAAGGTGAGCTGTATACGTACAGGTTGTATTTTTTAAAGGGCCTTTTTTAGCAGATTATTGTTGGTAAGTTGTTTATCATGAGTCCAAAACAATTATAACAGTTAAATACGTGCCTAATTTTATATTACATTTCGGTGTTTTAGTGATTTTACCTCATTAGCTACAATTTATTTTCGATTCATGTCGAAACACTCGATTGAGCGATTACAAACTATTCCCTTCATTTTGAAAAACAGAAGCCCTGTTTTTCAAAATGAAGGGAATAGTTTAATAAGCACGCACACTGTATACGTAGAAACGATTTTCACTAGTGGCTGTTGTAGCAAGTATTTTTTCTTAGCACTACAATTCGAAAATTGGTAACTTTAGGGGATAAAATACGGAAAATTATTAACATTTAACATACTTTTTCCTACTATTTTTCAGTAACACATTTTGCATTTAATCAATAAGTACTTTAAACTTTTCTGACGAACACATGTTTTGTAATAAGGAATTGTTAGTCTCGGCTGTCATTTGTGTATCTTTGACAGTCGTTACGGGTCGTCAGACAACCAGTCTTACCAAGGGGTTTCGTATTACCCAGTTACCGGATTGTGGAGGTCAGATAGGCAGTCGCTCCATGTAAAATACTGGTATTCAGCTGCATCCGGTTAGACTAGAAGCCGACCACAACATAGTTGGGACAAGGCTAGGCAGATAATGATGACATGTTTTGTAATAATCAAAAAGTTTTAACCAACACATTTACAGCTTAAAAAACTTAAACATTAAAATAAACAAATAAATTCGGGCTGCACCATTCTTGCCTCGCTTACAAAAAAGTGGAGAGGGAATACTCGGGAATAGCATCCAGTTTGCAAGCTTTTCATAATGCCACAAATATTATATTGTAGCGTTTAATTTGAGAGGGTTCCCTGCCTCGCAGAATAATATTAAAAGAGGTTGCTTTGTGAGGTGCTAACAAATTGGCGGTAAAGTTTGCGCGCGGACGCCGACGCGCCGGCGACTCTCGGCCAGCGGGAAATACACACGGACGCACATCCTAATCCTAACTAATATTATAAATGCGAAAGTGAGTTTGTTTGTTTATTTGTTTGTTACGCTTTCACGCTAAAGCGGCTGAACGGATTTGTATGAAATTTGGCACAGAGGTAGATCATGACCTGGAATTGGACATAGGATACGTTTTATCTCGATATTCCCACGGGATCGAGAGTTACGCGGGTGAAACCGTGGGGCGCAGCTAGTAATATTATAAATGCGAAAGTGAGTTTGTTTTTTTGTTTGTTACGCTCTCACGCTAAAGCGGCTGACGGATTTGGATGAAATTTGGCACATGGATAGACCATAGCCTGGAGAAGGACATAGGCTAATTTTCATCCTGGATCACAGACGAGGCACGGGTTTAGGGTAGGTAGGTAGGTAGGTATGTAGTGTAGGGTAGGGTAGGTAGGTATGTAGTGTAGGGTAGGGTAGGTAGGTATGTAGTGTAGGGTAGGGTAGGTAGGGTAGGTAGGGTAGGTAGGGTAGGTAGGGTAGGTAGGGTAGGTAGGGTAGGTAGGGTAGGTAGGGTAGGTAGGGTAGGTAGGGTAGGTAGGGTAGGTAGGGTAGGTAGGGTAGGTAGGGTAGGTAGGGTAGGTAGGGTAGGTAGGGTAGGTAGGGTAGGTAGGGTAGGTAGGGTAGGTAGGGTAGGTAGGGTAGGTAGGGTAGGTAGGGTAGGTAGGGTAGGTAGGGTAGGTAGGGTAGGTAGGGTAGGTAGGGTAGGTAGGGTAGGTAGGGTAGGTAGGGTAGGTAGGGTAGGTAGGGTAGGTAGGGTAGGTAGGGTAGGTAGGGTAGGTAGGGTAGGTAGGGTAGGTAGGGTAGGTAGGGTAGGTAGGGTAGGTAGGGTAGGTAGGGTAGGTAGGGTAGGTAGGGTAGGTAGGGTAGGTAGGGTAGGTAGGGTAGGTAGGGTAGGTAGGGTAGGTAGGGTAGGTAGGGTAGGTAGGGTAGGTAGGGTAGGTAGGGTAGGTAGGTAGGGTAGGTAGGTAGGTAGGTAGGTAGGTAGGGTAGGTAGGTAGGGTAAGTGGGGAGAGTAGGTAGGTAAGGTAGGGTAGGTAGGTAGGTAGGGTAGGTAGGTAGGGTGGGTAGGTAGGCAGGGTAGGTAGCGAAGCCGTGCGAAGCCGGGGCGGACAGCTATGTAGTTGTAAAATAAAGCCACTAAATAATAGGTATGCTTAAGTACTTGTTTATTAATTTATTCACGTTCATACAAATTTCTTTTAAACTGTTAAGTAACTGTAATTTAATAATTTTAAGAGGTTGTGACAGATGGACGGACAAACAGACAAACTAACCGACGGACAGACAGACAGACAGACGGGCATGACGAAATGATAAGAGTTGCTTGTTCAACTACTAGGTTTCTCTAAGGAAGTTTTTACTTAGTAATAAGTCGGAGACGGTTTGCAAATACTTAATATAAAAAATGTAAAACATGAAAAAACATAATTATCAGTTTTCATAGTAGGTACGTGTGATTCACGTTTCTATTGACTAAGCAATTTCCTGTAAATAAAGTAGAGCTCTAGATAATGTTATTTACGTAAATGCTCTTCAAAACTGAGATCGGTGTGTATTCCATAATGGTGGAATATTTGAAAAGAGCCCGCGTTGCCGTCCGCCTCCTTTGTTCTCAAACCGCTTGGCTGACACAAGCGCGCGCGTTATGTTTCAATAAACGCTAGCTACGATTACGATACGTTATATCTACGTCTGCACGTACAAATCATTCAATACTAACTCGATTTAGTCGATATTCTGATTCTACTGCAATATCGAAGAGATCTGATAGTTTACTTGATGATTGGGTAACGGATGGTTGATATTACCTATAATAATCTTATGAAAGTCAAACGTGGCTGAAAAGGTGAATACTAGCTACTTTGAAAATGGCTTATCAAGTTGTAAAGGTTAACTCCCTGAACCTAACAAGGTGAACAGAGCAGTGTTGTTGCAAAAAAAAACACAAAAAAGTGAAAAATAATTTTAATTTCGGAAGTCGGTGTCTTTCCTTTTCAATTTTCGTTTTTGACCACCGACTTCCGAAATTAAAGTTATTTTTCACATTTTAGTGTTTTATATGGAAGACGGTTTGTTTTTTTGTAAAAAGTTTTTATTTTTTACTTATTCGTTTTCGTACCTACCCCACACAAATTCGAATACCAGTACCTGCTATGTAAATAACAGTGACGGAGTCAAATAATATATCGTCTACATACCTATAGACTAAGTGGGAAAAAATACGTTATATTGAAGCTTACTCAAAAAATATGAAAGCAAAGTTAATAAAATTTATATGGGACCACCTCGGAAGCATGACCTACCAAAAAAAAAAAAATTGTCGGAGTAATCGCGTAACAAACATACAAAATAAAAAAACATTCTACGAATTCAGAACCTCCTCCTTTTTGAAGAAGCCGGTTAAAAATCGATTTTGCCGCGGCTATTTAACACCAAAACCACCAATTTGAGCTACTTATTCCCCAAATTTGCCCATACCCATGAGTATGAGCCAAAGTAAACATACATACGATGACGTGTTCATAATTTACCGAGAGCGAATCGTTCCGTCCCTGTAGGGAACGTCGAACTGTAGACACGTCTCGGTGGTGCAAGTGTTGAATAACTTAGAGCAAGTTCCACTGTGCTTCACTCACGGTACATTAATACCGAGTGTGATACTGTTTGAGTTGTGGGACCGACACTGGGGTGTCGGTGTGTGACGGTGGGTAATTGAGGGGTTAAGATTATGTAGGTGTGGGTCTAAAGTTATAATTTAATTAACTTGGTTATACTATACATAATTTGAGTGCCTTGCCCTTGCTGATAAAAATATGGCAAATATCATGCTGCAAGGACATCTTCAGGCTGTGTGATGTCAAGGACTATAATTATGTTACAAGCAGCGCCTCGCGGTTTCATACGTCTCGATCCCGTGGGAATATCGGGATAAAAAGTATCTTAAGTGTACCTATACTTTTATCTCGATCCAGATTATAAACAATTTGTGTGCCGAATTTTATCCAAATCCATTCAGTAGTTTTTGCGTGAAATAGTAACAAACATCCATCCTCACTACTTTCGCATTTATAATATTTATGTTTATGTTAATTATAATCAGAAACCTTGTTCTTAATTCTGGTTCATGCTTCCGTAATGGATTTCTTCTAAAAGTCCTATACAATTTGTAACTTAATTATGTTGCATGGCTGTGATTGCCGACTGCAAGAAGACTGCCCATAACACTTTCTTATTAACCGCCTTCTAGAAAAGGACGAGGTCCTTTGTGTACGCGTTCGAGTTCTGATTAAATATTTGAGTATAATAATGTTCTCTATTTATTTTTGCTTATTTTGACGAAAATACAACAAACTACAGGCACTTCAATTCCATTCATCTTACGGTCTCTTTTCTAGAAGATTGTTGCAGCGAAAGCACGAAAAGTTCCATAAATATGCAATAAGCAAAGAGGTGTATCAAAATAAAAGGTGCTTTCGTCTCGACGTATCTTCTAGGTCTCAACGTATCTTTATTTCAATCGTGGAAATATTTTTTGATTGTTTCAGGAAACGGGAAAAAAGTGATAGCTTTGGGTATTAGAGGATCCTCTGTAACTATAGTCGTAATGTAGGTAAAGTGAAGATTATTTATTACTTTCTCGTTGATCACAATGTCACCGCATATAGTTCCACGAAAATGTCTCAAAAGTAGAAATATTTCAACAAAAAGTTATAAAACTAAAACTCAACTACGACAAAAAATTCAACTAAAAAGGTATAAACAAGACATCACATGCAGACAAATTAAACATCTTTTTTTTTAGTTCAAGACTTTGTGTCCTCTAGACGGCGCCATATTCAATTTAATGTGAATGTATAATCAGCGGCCGATCAAGACGCTTCCAACGATACCTCATTTGTCAAATTGTGATGAGAAGTTTAGAAGATATGAGGGAACACATGAACATACATACATACATACCGGTCAAAATCATAACCCTCCCTTTGCTTAGCCGTAATCGTGTAAAAATATATTATTATGAACCTATGTGTATATTACGTACAAATAACCGAGCAGAATTATAATGGTCATATTACTTGTTAGCGCGAACCCTTTGACGGCGCATAACTCAAAGGATCTCACCGAGTGCTGTGTTTGAATCGCTCGACCTAAATTTTAGTCCTAGCTTTATAAACTTATAATAAAGTATATAACATATTTTAGAACCGTTAACCCATTCTTGACCACTGTACCAATTTGGGAACACTTAATAAATGTGGCTAGATAAAAAAGTTTTGACAATAGTTAATATTTTATTACTTTGCCGTGCAGTCGAGGGTGTGTTCTTTAGGTAATAACATCGGATTATACTAATTTATACAAAAATCTTTCTTTTTGGATTCACTGAATTTCGTTATGCGGAGGACAGTACAGGTAAGCGTAATTTTGTTATTATTCTTCATTACTGATGATGAATATCGAGAATATTGTTTATATTTTCATAAAATAAGTACATAACCTAACATACAAATTTATTATATTGCAGTTATTTGACATGTATATAAAAATATAGTGACATAAATATTGGTGTGCCAATTTGGGCACAACGGCTACAGGTGTACTAAAAATTACCATTTTATTTACAGAATCAATATGAATTGCAGGCAATATTTAAGTGGCACTAATGTCTTCAGGGGCTTAGACGAAGCTATCCTGCTATTGTGCAATAGCAGATAATAGTAACGACGACTTGGAGTATGATTTAGCTATCATTCCACCAGAGCCAAGTGTCGTGACTGACGAAGAAGAAGGTGATGATGTTGTGTAACTGAGTCACTTGAACGCTGAGAACTTGTTTTGGGATACTCATACTGTCGGGCCAATTAATATTCCGCCGAAGTGTCGCCAGACACTATCTCAAAGATGTTCTGCTTGCCCTTCATCATCCAATATTGAAAGTTTACAGTTGGATGGGGTTGATCACGATAACGTCCCTGAAAAGCTTCCAAAACGAGTGCGCTGTGCTGTGTGCCATATCAGAGGCCGTTGGAGTTGCAAGAAGTCCAAGAAAACCCTGTGTATTGTAAAATGGTGTTTCGCTCATAAGCACCCACAAGAAGCCATTGTGCCAATTTGGGTACACCCCTGTAATTTCATGAAAAATATTATTTATTTACTCTTGTAGTTACTTTTCAATTAATAAAAGAATTTTGAAAATACGCTCAATTGTTTTGATTTGGCCACTAATGGGTTAAATCTAACTCATGTAAAAATTCTATTATTAACTTATAATCAAATTTTAAAAAAACGGAGTGTTTAAGGGTTACGTCTAAAGCGTCCACGAAACGATCATTTATTTTCGTTGGATCCTAGTTTTAGAGGTATTAACGATGGGTCCCATTTGCTATTTCCATTGAATCCTATGTTATAACAATATGTGTACTTACCAGAAGAAAAGTGATTTACCTTTATCACACATTAAAAAAAATAACAGCAGCAATTGTCAATTTTTACGGGATTTATACACATTCATCCGCAAAATGATCGTCTACCGAATGCAATTGAAGCCATTGTCAATTTTACTACATTTGCAATGATCGTTTCAGGGTTTACTTGCATACAATATTTTGATCAATATTTTTATCCAAGTTTAAAGTTAATTTCGTATAGATATTAGGTTTGTTTTAATTTTAACTTCCGATTTGTACCTACTAAACTTTTTATCAATTACCTATCGAAAAGTTAAAAAAAAGTGTAGTAAATGAGTAATTATAGATTACTTTTTATTGTTTTTTGTTTGAGCGCGTTTTCTGGAGCTGCCAGTCGGATTTGTAAAATTCTTCTTGCATTTGATAGCCCAATTCTTATTGCCGGGGCTACATTGTCGCGTTATCGCGAACTTTACTTCGCGCGCTCTCTGTTGCTCATCGAGACGTCGAGCGGTGTGCGAGAGAGAGCGCGCGAAGTAAAGTTCGCGATAACGCGACAATGTAGCCCCAGTATAAGGGAGGTTATAGTTTATAAAATATCACGCTACGACCTTTAGGACCCGAGCAAAAAGGCAAAACGTCAGACAGAACGCTAAGCTAAAACGAAGAAATAGCGCGGGCGAACGGTGGGATACGACGCGGTGGGTCGGGGTCCGGGGACGGGCAGAAGCTAAGTATAGTCATTCAATAACTTACGCATTTTGTTTTTTTGCGCTCATGCGTTTTTGTGATACACATTTTTATTACATTGCATTTATATCGATCAAAAGACACTAGAGATTGTCAAACACAACGTTTACAATACCTATCACACTATATCATCATACTCTATCAAAACATAAAATAAGGACACAACGGAACGCAATAAAAACGGACCAGAAATCCGTCCGATGATTGATGTAAGTTAAACATTGTAATTACGAACGTCGCCTGCGACCATTGTGCGTTTACATTTTAATGGAAATTGCCATTTTTCATTGGCCTCATACTACACTTGATTGATGCTTATATTTTTATTAAGATTTTTTTTCGCGATATGGCATTTGATAAGATTTTATTTGGCTGAGCACAAGTGTCATGCCCCATTTACACGATGCGTTCATAGAGAATATATGAAAGAATATTTTGCACTGTGCCGGTACTGTGTCGGAACTGTGGCTACACTGATATGTGTGAATCGATCATAAATCGTAGATTTGCCGTCACCGTACTTAGTCGTGCGAAAATTTTTCCATACTGAGGACTCGGAACAAATAAAAAACCAATACAGAGCGCTGCGAACAATACCGTGAAGCATGCCAAAACTACACCACCGCTCTGTGCATACACGCTCAAACGCACACATTTACAACCATTTACAATAAAACTACACCAAAATATGTGCACACATGTTTAAGAAAGCGGCCTCACGTCACTGTTGACAGCGTTGTCTTGGTTTATTTGGTCTGAGACTGAGGAGAGTGAATTAATAGTGTGCGAGCGCACACTATGACAATGACGTTGATGACGTTTCCATGACAATCAAGTAAAGTCTCTGCGACCTTAAATGTATGTGTCAGAGGTGTCAAAACGAAACGGAAACGCGACCATCTTTTGACGCAGCAGGGTCAATCCACGATTAAAATCTTCGGAAAAACCCAATAACACTTTACTCGACCTAGGAATCAAACCCAGGATCTCACGCTAAGCAGTAGCGCTTGCGTCCACTAGACCAACGAGGCTGTCGAATTTGAAGATATTTCTCCATAAAATGGGTTGAAGGAGCCGCGGTAGCTTTTCGTATAAAATAATTACTTTCTGATGTTCGATGTATTATTAATCCTAACTTCCTAACTAATATTATAAATGCGAAAGTGAGTTTGTTTTTTACGCTTTAGTATTTTGATGAAAGGTACAGGGGTAGACCATGACCTGGAGTAGGACATAGGTGACGATTCTCTTGTCACAAAATTCTCTAAACTAAACTAAAAATCACTAAAATTTAGTTTAGTCCTGTCAAACGATCAAACTCATTCTGAAATAGACTTTATATGACACAACTTAACTATAATTTAGTTTGACAGCACTAACATGGCACTGAGATTAGTTTAGTGAAAATGCTATTCTGAATTTTAACTACCTTTTTTTAACTGCTATTCTAATTTAACCTAAAATTTTGTCCTATATCTAAAATCCTCTAACTAAATCTGACTATATTTAATCGCGATTAAAAATGTGTGGAATAAAATTAGATGTCATGAACTAAAACTCAAACCAACACCTCGACTTCAGTTACAAAAAACAGTACTGTATTTTTTTTTTTTTCTTTTGCTTATAT
The DNA here is from genome assembly GCA_948473465.1 of Lithophane ornitopus. Classification (NCBI taxonomy): domain Eukaryota; kingdom Metazoa; phylum Arthropoda; class Insecta; order Lepidoptera; family Noctuidae; genus Lithophane; species Lithophane ornitopus. The sequence continues at coordinate 6,641,247 of OX419623.1, forward strand.
CTCGAAAACGGTGTGTCCTATCGCAAAAATAATGAAAATTTCGACCCCCTATAGGATACCTTTACACCCCTAATTCTCAAAATGTTGGTATTTTTTTTTAATTTTTTTTAGTTATTTTCCATACAAAAACTGAAAAATTCCATTAAAAACACGTCGAGGCTGCCGTGCATGTGCGCCTCTGGCTCTAAAAAAACACGGGGTAGGGAAAACAAGTACCAAATGGAGGCGCGCGGTTGTTAAATTCGATTTTAGTTGTGTCAAAATAAGTTTTAAATTTAGAGAATTTATTTGGTAGAATAGCTCCAAGATTCCTATAGTCAAAAGTAAGGAATTGATAGTTTAGTTCGGTGTACAAAAGAATCGGCACCATAGGCTACTTTTTATCCCAATATTCCTACGGGATCGCGACTTAAACGCTCGCCTTTACGCGGGTGAAACCGCGGGGCGCAGTTTGTTTACTAAAGGTAGTTAAACTGAAATGGCTGTACTTAAATAATAATTGTGAACTGATACCGTTTTACTGTGATATTATTGACTTTTGTTATATAATAAAGTAGACGAATTTTATTTTTACTAGCCATAAAATCCATACGGGTAACATATTTTTTTTTTTTTGGGAACCAAAAATGTGGGAATGTTAATTCTATACGTAATATGTAACCTAATAAGTATTTGAATGTGTGGATGGGGCAGAAACCATTAGGAAATAAACGTAAAATAAACCGTTAAATCCGTTTATGGTCCAGTTAAGACGGATCCCAGCCAATAGTAAGTCACCAACTTAAATTGCTCGGTCAGTGTAAAACTTTGTAATGTAACAAAGTTCGGTTAACACTGCAGAATGGCCCAATTCAGCCAATTTGCTTCAGTTTGAACAAAACCAGGGCTATTCTTTGGCTACAGAGATTTTTGATAAAAAGCTTTTTGCTGAAAACTTTATCGCGGAACTGTTTCGTCACGTTTCGGGAGGTTTTATGTAATCACAGTTTTTTTTATCCTCTCATATTTAACCAACATAACAAATTGTTCTATTGTTTCCATTATTTGATACCTGTCTGTTGAAAGTCTTGAAAAGTGTTTAGGGGCATGAGGAACAGGGTGTAAAGTTCACTCATCCACCATAGAAAAGGGAGGATCAGACGGGTGTTGTGTCTGGCGGGCAACTGCCCAACGATTGATGTCGGGTTCTTGTATACTGGGTGTTAGGGTAGACACCGTTATCCTTGAAACTAGTGGTTTGGTGTCATCTATAATATACTTTTTCAAAGGGGCTAACCTTGAAATCGCGAAAAAAAAAACAGCTGTTCCATACATTTGTGTTCACTTCGACAAATCGACAAAATGTATGGAACAGCTGTTTTTTTTTGCGGTTTCAAAGTTGGTCCCATAGGAAAAGTATATTATAGATGACACCAAACCACTAGTTTCAAGGATAACGGCGTCAACACATCCCGTATATGCCCACTGCACGGTAAACTTTAATTGCGCGATGCAGGATTTATGTGACATCAGGATTTTTGTTCGATGCGTATTTCGCATGTGGCGATGTAGATACTGCCACAAGTGCTTCAAGTGCTTGAAAAATGGATGACAAACACAAACTGTATAATAAACTACCTGATAATGTAACGAATAGTGATAACTTAATAATTATATACATTCAAAAAGCCCTAGAATAACACGTTAGAAAACAACACTAACAATATCGATTGTCACCTTTAACTCTTAATTTTATTATTGTGAACACAAATCGCACTTACTTTTATTTTTATCTTACTTTTCTCAATAGTTTAAGTGAACTGTAACGTTCTTTTTTTTCGAGAAATTAATATCTTTATACTGAAACGAAGGAAGCGAGTATATAAATTTGTAATTAGGAAGAGCAGGATATCAATGAATTTTATTACGATTTAAAGAGTGGTTATCAAGATTTTTTTTGTTACTAGTCTATACATATTATAAGTTTTATATAACATGTTCAGTTCAGCAAATCGGTAATTAGAAAAAGTTCAAAGATACCAAAGCATGATTCAAACCTGGCATCAATGAATAAATGAACATTAACCAACAAGTGTCGAATAGTTTCTAGTACAGTCGCGTTCAAAACTGCGTGGGAACGAGAGTCGAATTCACTCGGTGAGAATGAAAGAGGAATCGTAAAAGGCTTTTGGATTGAGAATGCTGAATCATCGCGGTGTTGAGAGGCGGGCGTCGCGCCGCTCTATACTAGTGATGACGTGCAATAACGAGCTAGTGATGTGTAAGGTGTCGATAGTTTTGACGTTAATATTTAATGGGCTTTAAAAAACATGAGCTATGATTTTAAAAACAAAAGCATTAGCTTGTAAAATTGCGATAATACTAAATACCTACTTGTGGTGAAAACTTTGTAAAGTTTTCAGTTGTCTTTACTTTTGTAGATCTACAAAAGTACCTACAGACAGACTACTGAAAATATAGGTAAGATACACAACGAGCAACTATCGTTGTTAATCGTTGAGCTATTCATGGTTAATCCTACTGATTCTGTTGACAATGAGCTTGGATAATTTTAATTGTGTATTATATCTGATGACCTGTGTTCGTAAAAATACTATTAAAATTACTTAATTTGAGTTTATTAATTTGTAGTTTTAGTAATTATGTGATAACCATCTGCGGGTTGAGTTCAATCGCACCGCGCTCGATAGTTCGATACATTCCATTCTATTGATATATTTTTCGGCTTATAATCTTAACACACCTGTGACATCACTACGGTCACACCATAAGAACTAGTGCCTAATCTTGCGCGGGATCTCAAAAGGAGGGTTTGAAAGAGGCATACTGGTGTCTGTTGCCTGATGAAAAACCGGCTCAAGTGTGACAGCCCTTTAATATTCACCCCGGTTCTTTGTTTCGGGCGATTGACGAAAATCGCTACCGTGTGCCGAGCCTGGGGCACTACCGGTCTCTGTTTACATACATTGCAATTTGTTTGCTTAGGTCCACGTGAGCGCATTTTCGGTTTAGTACTGTGGACTTACCGGTTTACGTTTGGTTTTACTCTAATACTTGGACTATAACGTTTACGGATTACGGAGCGAAGTGAAACACGAAATGTACGTGTTCGGGAATATTTACTTTAGAAACGCGGTTGGAACCTGGATGATATGGGTTAACGGTTTATACAGGGTGTCCCTGGAAGTATGGATCAAATCGAATAGGGGCGTGGGCACGGTAATTTCCAAACTTTGTAATCCAAAAAAAAGTTCTCCGTTAAGGATAACTTTATTTTACCATAGGCTATTTTTTTTTATTAACTTATTTGTCCCACTGCTGGGCAAAGTACTCATCCATACTTTTCCAATTTTCTTTGTGTTTTGTTTTCTCCAGCCTTTCAGTCAGAATAAAATTAAATTAAAGTTAAAAATCGTAAGATTGAAATCTCCCAAGTTAACGGCGAAATCCATTGAAAACTACTTATTTCAGATAGCACAGTTTTTTTTAATAGGAAAATGGTTCTTTTCCTTTGTTTTTATTCCCGATAGATGCAATTTCTGTTATTGTAACTACAGTAGGCCAATTAGCTCGCAACGGGAGATCTCTTGAGCACTCAATAAGTATCTGAATTCAAAGAGCGGTAATTGAGCTTTAATTTATAAGTTGTTTGTCTTTGAAAGAAGTTGTTTTGCGAATTAGATAGGACCTATTATGAATTTGTTTAAAAGAGTTGAACTTAACCTAACTTCAAATTTTATCTCGCTCGCACCATACTACTCGCGGCCTGAGTGAGAGCGAAACGGAGTGGGGTGCTAGCGGCTCTCAAGCCTCGAATAGTTTAGGTAATTCCTTTTTACGGTGAAAATAATGGTAATAAAAAAAACATAAGACCTGTTTTATACTAAACACTAATAATAAATAATAACTGAACGAGGTCTTGCAAGGTTTCATGATCTAATTTGAAGTATTTTTTGAATACCAGCGCGCGGTTTATTATTCGGTTTAGAGGTAACTTTGGATTTTTTTCTATAGAGAAAATTGTGTAATCGTGTTTTCGCCAAACATAGGACCTAGGATCAATCCTCAACTGGTATTATAACATTATATTTATTTCGAAATTAATGCTGCAGTATTTTCATGCTAAGCAATTTGAGGTAGTAATATCCCTTAATAATATTGGTACGAGAGAAATGTTTTACTAACGTTACTTATTCCGGGGTAAAATCATTGACGCTGACGCTTCATGAAAGAGAATTGTCAAAAGGCAAAGGATTGTGATATTGTTCTATAGTTATTACATACTGTGTTTTAACTTTTTTCAGAATCAAAGAAGGCGTGGATTCGACATGGCGAGATCGGGGTAAGTCTAAAGATTTATTAATAAATAATTAGTCCATAGTATTACGTGGTATTAACACAGCTTTAATTATGATTAGTACTGATGAAAACATCGTTACCTACATATTGTAAAACGCATCATCTATCTGTATTTACAATTTTGCGTTAGTGCGCTTACCTATAATTCGGAATTGCATATTCGATTAACGTGTTTTTTTTTCTTTTATTTTTCGCGAATACGAGTAGAGCCATGGCATAACTCATTTTAAAAGTTATACAATTTTCCGTTGAGCATACGTCACCTCAACTCACCTCATACTCTAGGTAAAAATCTTCCAAAATTAAGTAGTAAGTAAAAATTCACAAAGCGCTGTTACAGCGGACCTGACCTGAGCTCGTTATCCTCTGGGGAACTAAAGTAGTTCACTGTCCAAGAGTCCACTAGTTTGCTAAAGAAAATAAATGTACGAGAATGTTTCTAACTACATGGGTGCACTTCCGTTAAATGTTTAGAAAAAATATCTTTGTTGTTATAATTGGCTCACACCAAATAAAATACTTACCATAGCTTTGTCAACTTGCGACGTGAAACATGTGTGCACTTATTTTACTGTAAGGTGAGGTGTAGTTTGGTTGTAAATGTGTGCGTGTGAGCGTGTATGTACGAGCTTCACTGTATCGTTCGCAGCGATATGTCTTGGTTTTTTATTCGGTCTGAGTAAACTGGTACATCCAAATCTTTTGCTACGGCGCCTATTCATGTAGCCGTTGATGAGGAATCACTTTTATTGGGTGAACAGATAGCGATGTCGTTGTATCTGGAGTTTTTATAGAATGGTGCCGAAAAGTACTGACAAAAAAATAACCAATACTTACATATCTCAAACAACGAATCATCATAAATAGGTAGTTTATACTAAACTTCAGGCGTTTCAATGTTATGACCAAAATGGAGAACATTTACGTTTGCGTCAATAAGTTATTCAAGACAATAGATATAAAGTTTAGCATTTTGATAAAGATTAGAATGCAGCGGCTGAAAAGTTCAGCATTTCAGGCAAGACGACAAGGATCTTTCGGCGCGTGGCCAAAATCTGAACTAACGCCGACATCTTGCTTTTTCAATACAATTCACAAATGTTTACCTACAGCGCCCCTCGTTAACGTCAATGAAGTGCCAAAGGATCCTTGTAGCACTGTATGTATGCTAAGAGAGTACACATCATCATCGTGGATCTATACCGCAACGTCCAAGCACTTGATTTAGCAAAGAGGGGTAGGTAATCCTATCAAGATCCAATTGTGACCTGGTAGCAGCCATCGCAATGCAAGCATAATGCGCTCCACAACTCGATTAAACTTGAAATACCCTCTAGTCCGTCTGGGCACACTTCAATGATAACTTGCAGAGAACTACAGTACAGTTCGACGGACCAGAATAGAGTTGGTTAGTCTGTTCATGTATTATTTGTGTTATGAAGCTGGGTCTCGTTAATGTGTCTGAGAAAATACAATAGACGTAGATATATTTAGTTAACCTATTCTGCTTAAGTATTCTTCAAGAGTCATAAAAAACCCTGTAAGAAATCGACACGTGTTTCACCTCTCAACGAGGCATCTTCAGGATGACGATTGACCAGTCGCAAACCAGAACACGACGTGTTGCCACACCGAGCGCTGGACGCAGAGCGAGCTCGAAGCGGAATTATGTATATCTACGTCTATTGTATTTTATAATGGCTTTCCGCAAAGTCACGCATGAATCACTGTGTCTGATTAATTTCGAGGTGTTTTCAGATGAGAATGATTTCAGTTGATTAGTATAATAGAGTCAAGCTATCTTGACAATAGACCGAAGATACATAAATATAGGTACTGGGTGTTAGGTTAGACACCGTTATCCTTGAAACTAGTGGTTTGGTGTCATTTATAAAATACTTTTTCATTTAACATTGAAATCGCAACAAAAAAAAACAGCTGTTCCATACATTTTGTCGATTTAAGTGAACACAAATGTATGGAACAGTTGTTTTTTTTTGCGATTTCATGGTTGGTCCCGTAGAAAAAGTATATTATAATTCTAGACATATAGATCCCTTTCATTTTTAAAACACACAAAATGTACAGAGGCGGACTTAACTTGGGCGGGCCTGACTTTTATGATTTCTAACGTGACGATATTATCGTGGACGTCCACGTCCACGTTAATCATCTATTTACAGTAACAGCGAAAGTTTAAAATCATAAAAACAAATGTTTCTGGCTAGCCTAACGCATACCAATATGGTTAAAAGAACATTTTTTTTTAATTGTTTCCATTCCGGTAATAGTTTAATTAAACTAACGATGATGGGGATAATGTTCATTTTAACTTTTACGTGGAAGTATTATTTTGTGCATGACCAATTTATTTCCTTTCAAGGCAATTAAAAAGAAATACCTACAAATTCAGCGAACAAAACACTTGTTAAATTCGGTGAAAAGTTTAATAACTAAATGTTTAACGTTTACTGCTCACAATTTTTTACACGCAATCTTGGACGATGAAGGCTCCAACGCGGTACGCCATCTTTTGAGCATTTCTAGATTTAGTGCAGTAGGAGTAGCGAAGGAGAATGGAGAGCAACATGTTTAGCAATACAGTGACATCTAGCGAGGGGTAGCGAAAAGTTTTGCGGTAGAAGTTTCTTTTCTCCACGTTTCATGCATTTGGGTTTTCTGTAGAACTCCGACTGTAGTTCCACTTTTTCCCTCAAGACTGCGCTTTCAATAGTTTGGAAGCACAGTTTGGAAGATACGTCATTATTGTGGTTATAATGGGTCATTGGTATATTTCCACACCTCACCTATATATGAAAACATTCGTTCCATAATGTGATGTGCAAAAATTGATGATCTTTTCTCTATCTACGTAGGTATCTTTTTATGGTGTACATAATAAAGAGTATTCTATCTATCTATCTTTTATCAGTTATCAGGCTATAGGGATAGATTTTAATACAGTGCCAAGTCCACAAGTTAACTTTATTTGGGTTAATTGTTGTTGTCCTGAGAATAATTTGATTACTCCAACTTTAACGAGAACCCCATTTACAAATGTAAATATTTACCCCAAAATAAATTCCCATTTCTAACACGTGCCATTAGATAACAACAGAGGCGCAATAATTATCTAGAAATTAACGAAGGACCACTTTTTCTCATTTTTTTCTCCCGCAATAATAAAACGTTGCTAAATGAGGGCTAAAAATTACCGCCGCAATTATTTCACGGGTCGAATATTTTATTTTAACAGACAGGGTACTTCTGAAGGCTCAGAACTGGGCTGAGACAAAGAAAAATAATAAAAAAAATACATCGGAGCGTTTCACAAAGGGTCTCTTAACGCTTTTTGGCGCTCAAGGAGGTCATGGAAAACGGCTGGTACACGTTAAATATAATTTTTCTTTTTGTTATTCAATGTTTTTTCAGTCTGAGTATCGTTCGCGAAGGGGATACCTACTTACAATTTATGACGTAATTTGTTCAAAAGGCCTCTTGATGTGAGTGTTGTCATTCTTTTTTTAGCTGGAGTTTTTAAATTCCTTCGTAAATAGTGAAAAGGATCATTTAGGGACATTTTATTCAGGACCATTAGTCAAACGTCCTTTTGTTTTCGATGCTGTATTTAATATATAGCAAACTTCGCGTTCGATGCTTCGGAAGCTTAGCGGATGCACTGTAGGTAGGTAATGAACGTACTAAGGAAGTAACTGGGGAAGCTTAATCGACTTCTAATATCAGTTTAATGTCGCGTTAACTGGGTCGTTTCCACAATTACTGTCACGTAATTAAGAACGTTTTTAACGGCGGTTAATGTTGCAGTGGTAGGTACCTATATGAAATTATGATAATGACAAAGTAGTTGAAATCATAGTTAGGTAAAGGAAAGAAAGTTATATTGTCTCATGGAGTCAAGAATTTAGTAACGTTTTTTGTTACATATGAGGAAATTATGAAAATGGAATATACGGATCCCTACCTATTATGCCATATTATGTACTTACTGTTAAAAAACAAAAGTCTTGTTTTAATATTACTGTTTGGATAACGGAACAGCGCGCTGGCAGCCAAGCACGTTCATTTGTTTTTTTTGGCCTCAGACAATTCGTATCATTTGAGATGTTATTTTTTAATTTCCACCTTAATTGAGGTACAGTTTAGCACAAACCTTCCTGTATTTAAATGACATACAGTTTTGGTTGTTCCAACCTTGGTCTGACACAGCGTATAGGTACTTTAAATCAGAAGCCTATTTGTGTTACACACTTTCAATCACAATCCGAGAGTTTTGAAGGATATTGCTAATCTATTGATCCACAGGTTTAGAAAATTAGTCTGCTCAACAGCGTAAATGACGCAATGAACGTGGGTGAACTATCAGAATGAATTAGTAGAGTGAAAGAATACTACCTATCCACTTCTACACTACAGTTTAAACTACAGTTTAAATTATATAAGTACATTTTTAGTGATATTTATTTTAGAAGTATGTATGTAAGTATATTCTCTTAATGTATGTTTATATTTAGGTAAATTAGTGAATTGTTTTTTTATTTATGTATTTTTTTTCTCTTCTACTCTTCCACACGTTGTCTACATCTCTTTTATCTACTTTCCTGTCGCAGGTATGCTGGAAGAGATTTCTTTAGAAAAAACCGGCCAAGTGCGAGTCGGACTCGCGCATGAAGGGTTCTGTACCATTATTTATAAAAACGGCAAAAAAATCACGTTTTTTGTAAGGGGGCCTTTCTGTTTTGTAGTTTAGTAGTTGTAGTTAGTTTCCTTAAATATTTATTTTATTCCGTTTTTTTTTGTATTTGTTGTTATAGCGGCAACAGAAATACATCATCTGTGAAAATTTCAACTGTCTAGCTATCATGGTTCGTGAGATACAGCCTGGTGACAGGCGGACAGACAGACAGACAGACAGAGAGCGGAGCCTTAGTAATAGAGTCCTGTTTTACCCTTTGGGTACGGAACCCTAATAAGCATTGCCTCTGTACGTATCTTTCTGTTCCTTTCTTCTTGTCTGTATATATATGTGTGTGTGCAAAAATGGTTAAATAAATATATGAAACCCATTCCGATCAATTTTCATTTTATGTGTGTTACGCAATTACCTCGCATACCAAACTTTAGCTAAAGCTGCAACTTTATACCACAGCAGAAACACATTTGTTGATTAAACAGATAATATCAGTAGGTACTGAAAACATCCCCATCAGCTTTTAGCGAAATAGTGATGTTCCAAATGTTCCAATCCCATTCACCCATCTGAAACTACATAAGTTTAATAAGTTGGCTCATAAACGGAGCTAGTTTTACGTTCCTATAAGCCGCGGGATGTGATCGCCTGATAGCTAGGGTTATAAGCAGTGAACATAAACTTTGCATTGGGTAATTTTGTGGGTATCTGATGGTATTACCTGGTGCGTTTGATGGTAACTTTATCAATGACTAGCTGCGCCCCGCGGTTTCGTCCGCGTAAGTCTCGATCCCGTGGGAATATCGGGAAAGTATCCTACGTCCTATTTCGCGTCATGGTCTATCCATGTGCCTCCAAATTTCATCCAAATCCGTTTAGCGTGAAAGCGTAACAAACAAACAAACTTACATTCGCATTTATAGTATAAAGTTAGGATGTGGATAAGGTGTATTAAGGTGGATGCGCTAGGGTAGCCCGCGAAATTCAAATTCAACGTAAGTGCATTGAATGAAAATTTCATGAAATCGTCATTCAATGCACTTACATGAACTTAGAGAGTTGTATTGCTGATTCTAATGTTTATAATTCTGTAAATCCATATTTGTTACGGCTGCACATAATATTAAGATCAACATACAACCTGATACTGACCTGCAAATTGCAAAAAACGTATGAAAATTTTAATATCGCGGGCTACCCTAGCGCATCCACCAGAAATATAGTAAAATGTAGTGTGTATAGTAGAGTGTAGATTTTTTTGGAGAGATATTATATATCTTAGAACTTTTTGGCACCTACTGTTTATCCTCCTGTGTATAAAAAGAGGATAAACACCTCTTGTTATATTATCTTTAATACATTACGTCACCCACAGAAACTGAGGGTTTATTAGTTGCCGGTGACACGGCCCACATTACAACACCAGCTGGCAAATCAACTAAAGTTTACGGTTAGCCGAATATTAGCCCGTTTGCCCAAACTCCGCAACGCCAAAACCATCCATGACCCTAATTAATATACAAATTCAATATGACGTAAAGTTTACTAGCCAATCTAGATTACCTATATGCATCGCTAGAGTGAGCACCTGAGCGTCAGGCACTAGTGCTTACGTCAACACTGCTAATTGGCATCTGACTGCAGATCGATTTGATCTGCTGAGGCAACCATGTTTGATTTCAATTTGAATCCACTCGCATCCCTGTTACTTTTCGGACGCTTCGTATAAAATACTACGGCGTAAAGCCAAAGTGGTGGAAGGTTGGTTTATTTAATTTTGTTACATAGTTTATTTTGTTTTGGTTTATGTGTTGAAAATGTTTGCGGTATCGTTGGATTAGGTCTGTCGTTGATTTTGGTTTTTGTTTAACTGAACGGAAAAGCTTTGGTTGTGTGCTGTTTGTCTTATTCGTATTTTATTTTGGTTCCTTTGACGTGCTTTTTGATATTCACTGCGATATTTAGGTACCGTAGTGCACGTTCAAAGTCGAAAACTTGTGATGAAACAGAGCTTTAGACGCATAACCTAAGTGTTTATTTTCACTTTTTTACACCACTAACAAAACAGTCATACACAAACTTTGAATAAAATTGTTGTGCGGAAATTGAACTCACAAAACGGACGCTCCGCTATCTAGGATGTCATAAGGTTGTCATAAATGTGAAATGACTATATTATAGGAGACGTGGCAAAAGCACCCTTTACGGTTGGAGTACCTTATCTGGGAGCAAGGCGTGGCCTTTTCAAAGACTAGCAGGCTCGGCCGTACACCCTATTGTTTAGTCAACTCTGATCAATATTTTTTTTCTTTTAGTGATCAACGAATGAATTATATACTATAAATGTATAAAAAAAAAAAAAGAGATTGGGATATCATCAAATGACGGAGGGCTTGTCAGACTTTTACTGACAAAAACCCACCCGTGTTCCTTCAGTTGCCTGTTGCCAAGGGCCCCGGTATCCCTTTCGGACTTTCCCGCAACCCAGGCAGGCATCGGCCCTAGCGGACTCCGTCAGTTGTGCTGACATCTCTTAGAGGCGCGCGTGGAACACAACGCGCCGTCGACCCGGGCCTGGTCCTTATTGGACGGCGAGCTAGCGGATCAACTACCCTGGATACAACATTCACATCATCGTATCTACCCAGTAGGTATAAGCCCAAAATAATAAATCATTAGTAAGTAATATCAGTTCATTAAAACTATTGGATATTGATGTAATTATCTCATCTGCTAAAAGCTTTTCTACGAAAATTAATTAAATGGCGCATTTCAAAATTGATAATTATTAATTTTGATAGATACCAATCCATATTATTCGCAATTAGGCAATAAAATTATATTCCATGCCAATCAATATACCTACCTACTGTACCTAGTTAGTTCTACGTACCTCCTTACCTAGAGATATGTAGGTAAGCAGGTACGTAGAACTAACTAGGTACAGTACGACACAACTTAGATGTAGTCTTGGCAAAATTCGTAAAACCGATCACCATCCGAAAGGAGTGCGCCTTAAAAATCACCAATCTTTATTACTGTTTTAGTTGAAAATGGTCTCTACTGCAACCGCAATAACTTGTAAAGTTATTTAACCAAATACATTCCTAAAATTAAAATAAATGAATGCTCGAATTTATGCTACATCTAAGCTATGTCGTACTAGGTACTCCATTCTAAATCAAGATGGAATGTAACTACTAATGAAGGTAGGCTTGAGAACTTGCTTCATCAACAGACGTAATATATATTTGCAGATAGTTCCCGCGATAACTCGGATTGTCCTCATATCTAAGCAATTATCTAGAAACGCTGCCCTTTCATTACTTCTAACGCTTATGCTGATATAGAATGTAATTTTGTAAGTTTGGCAAACATTGAGAGGTTAATCTGAAGACAGGTTCTCATAAGATACTGGTAAAGGTATTTGGAAAAGATACTTAAAGATTGGATTTGATTAAAGTTAAAGTGTCATCGATCATTTAAAAAATATATTTAATGACGCTGAGAAAATTATGAAACATAATCCTAATACTTAATTTTTCGAGAAAACCCAGATTTTTTTGTAAGTAATATTTAAGCAATTTAAAAAATTGTGCTGAATTGTGCTTAGAAAATTGTGCTGAGCCATTAATCTATCTATTATGGCTAGGACTGCGAATGGAGTTCAATAAAGGAATGGAAATGATATGCAGCTGATATTGCATATCTATCTATCTATACTATAATATTATAAAGCTGAAGAGTTTGTTTGTTTGAACGCGCTAATCTCAGGACCTACTGATTGGATTGAAAATTTCTTTTTGTGTTGGATATTCCATTTATCGAGGAAGGTTATAGGCTATATAACATCACGCTAGGACTAATAGGAGCGGAGCATAAATGAAAAATGTTGTAAAAACGGGAAAAAAATATTCCTTTTTGAGAGCTTCTGTTGCGTGCGGTGCGTAAACGATTTAAGTTACGCGAATATCATGTATAATGAAATTGTTCCTCTTTAAAAGTTATAAAAAAAAGTATGCGACAGCATATGTCTATCACTTAAGATTGACTCACTATAACCTTTTCTTATGGTAATCAAATTTGTTCGAAATTAATGCATTATTTGCGACGGAGTTATATCTACATAATATTAATTCTTATTCATACTTGAAACTTAAAATTATATTTTCCTTTATTATTTTACTCGCTGAACTTGCACCCGAGATAGGGCAAAATAAAACAAATTCAAGCATGGTCAAAAATCACGGTTGCAAAGCCGTCAACTGAATGATATACCTACACGGATTGGGTGGAAAAACGATCGTTTACTTTTTACAACGTTTAATTTAAAACGTTACAAACGACTCGTACTTTGCAACTACAGGAATTTTAACACAGAAAGAAGACAAATAAACATCAAATATTTACAAAAAGTTGCTGGTGCATACGGTGAAGCTTTTTCCAAAAAAATGGTAAAAAAATCACTAGCTGTGCTACATTCCTAGTTTCTAAAAGGTTTGTAACGTGTACAAAATAAAACGTCAGGTCGCATAAACCTCCAAAACTGTACAGTGGACTGTGTAGTAGTCTACATAGTACTGTACTCGTAGTTAGCTGCAGTTTCGCCCGAGGGCGGTAAAATAAACCTATTTGGTGATACGTATCTCTGGAACCTTTTTACGTATGCAGATAAAACAAGATGAAGTGCATATTGAACTAAAGGAATATATTGTCACCTTTGCGTGGGGCGTTTTGGTCCAAGGGAATTTAAGGAAATTTAAGTTTAGGTAGTTAGAGGTAAAAAATTTACACGCACGAGTATGTCCTAAGTTTTTTTTGGTTGTACCTACTACGTATCATATTGGTATTCATATACAGCTAAAAATTGTATAGGTTCGTACAAGTAGGTATCTCCTAAATGTATTTTGTTTGCGAATTTTTCCAAGCTCCTGAATTTTAGAGCAGGGTCGGGTAATATCTCACAGTTTTAATCGCCTTAACTTAACAGCATTGTACCACAGATCCCAGTACTGAGCATAATAATTTATTATTACTGACCTGCTGTTAATGATGATACTTTTAATCCCCTAAAGCGTTCGCATATAAAATTACGTGGCAAAAGTTTCAATTACCTACAGCTTCGTTGTTTAATTTTGAAACTCATTTAAAAATGATAAATATGTATCGACTACAATAGTTAAACACGCTTGGAACACGAGACTTGTTGATTTAAATGTTTGTTTTATTTATAATTCACTGTCGTTAAATTGGTGATATCTACAAACTATCGACTGCGTGAAAATCAAAAGGCATTGTTTCCTTTGGCATTTGAGTAGGTATACAATCCCAGTATCGACTCTTGTTGTTAGAACAAGTTTCGAAGTAGATCAACATGGCTGTCAGGTCAGCTGTCCATTTCAATTCTTCTGTAAAAAGTTTCAATTGAATGAAGTATTGGAACAGCGAGTCTCTCGAGGTTATTCTGATGAGATTTAAGGCTTTTACGTTTATTTTTTTCATGTGTGTAGGCATCTGTATGTAGGCATTATACCTAGCAGATAATGCTTTGTCATTTTATAGGAGACGGAAATAACTCAATCAGTATGCCTGGTAGACCGTTATCTATTGCTTTATTGGAAGCAAAATCAATATGACGAACAAAGTCGCGAATAAAAGCTAGTACACATATGTTAGTAGGTATATGATGTGTATCGTAACATATTTGTTGCATCGGCTTGATCGAGTCCTTTGTTCCAAAAGCCATCAGCCGGCCCAATCAAGTAAGAAATTGGTGATCTCGGATGAAAGTCGGTCCCTTTCCAGAGCGCTGTTACTAAAGATAAGCTTCTTAGTATGTGATGGAAATGTCCCCCGGCGCAGAAAATGTATAGAGGGAGGGAACAGACGTTTAGTGAATTATGTAAATGCTTTTAATATTAAAATTATTGGGGAATAAGAAAGAAAGCCGGAGTTGAAGAAGATGGCTGTAGTGGTGATGTGTATGTGTGGCGGGGACAAGGTGACAGGTCTTCATAATCCTAACTATGCTAACTAATCCTAATCCTAACTAATATTATAAATGCGAAAGTGGGTTTGTTTATTTCTTTGTTACGTTCTCACGCCAAAACGGCTGAACGGATTTGGATGAAATTTGGCACATGGGTAGACCATGACCTGGAGATGGACTTAGGCTACTTTTCATCCTGAAGTCGCGGGTAACAGCTAGTAATTTAATATAACGAATGTTTTACTGATTTTAGGTATATTATATTCCTTAAAGATTAAAAGCATCTCTCCCAATTATCAAATGTTTATAAAATTGGTTGCCGAAGTTCATTTATTTTTATCGAAATTCAAAGGTTACGATCAAATATTATGCTTTGGTTAAGCGTCGATATTCACACAAAGTTTCTTAGATTTAAAATCATTGATCCAATATAAATTTCCAATATCTATTGACTTAACGGTCATTTCCCCTTTCGTCTCCCTCGGGACTATTACCGCCGTAATTGGCCTGAGGGGTAAAATTTTAATGAAATTATAACACGTCAAGCTCGATTAGTCATAGGGAAATGCCGTATTGAGAAGGGGAATTCTCAATACGGCATTTCCCTATGACTAATCGAGCTTGACGTGTTATAGTTAAGTTATTTTGCGGTATTCGTCATGGTAGTATATTTGCATGTATATTACAAAAGTGAGGCATGGTGGTTTTTCGAAGAAGCTTATTACAGAAAAGATGACAGATTTTTCGAAAAAATATCATTCGTTATTTTCATTTTCTTCTGACACGGATCACGTTTTCTGTTTGAATCATAAATCAAAGTGAGTTTTCCAAGCTCCAACTTATAGTAAGTGATCCATCTACATTGTCGACAGGACAGTAACTGAGGATAGTAACAATCTCGAACGCTAAACTTCTTACGTGTTTGTGTAAGTTTTAGTTTCGAGCATCCTTAGCTTTAGATGAAATTTGAAATAGACGGGCTCAGCTATCCAATGAAATACTAACTTCGTCTGTAATCTTAGGAAACATGAGCAAAAAGTTAGTTCCCATCTTGTTAAACCGTAACCTCATCTTCTAGTGATTTGTAAGGCTCCGTCGGCGACCACTCACAGTTCGTATGACTACGGTCACATAGTTTCGCCAGGGTGGTAAAGTGGGCACTAGATGTGTCGAGGGTCTGGCTAGACGCCAAACGGCTACCTCCGCAGTATAAGGCGGTGTGCATACTCTGTACGAAGGAGAACATTTTTAAAGAGTTGCGTTGCTGTTTTGTTTTGTGCGTGCGCATTTTCCTGGTGTTTTAATGAGCTTGCTATGGGAGCTTTTTTTAGTTTTCTGAGGCGCAATTCTCGAATTTTTGAATACGTTCACATTCTAACTTCAGTCTCAATCTGTCAGTAAACCTCTAATTTCCTTACTTACCTATTTTTGACAAGTTTTTGAGTTAAGGTTTTAAGTATATGTACAAAAATTGACCTACAGGTTTTAGTCAGTAGTAAATAAGGTTGTGTTTGTGGAGTTACAGGCAATTATACAGACTATATAGTAATATAATACATAAATGCCTCGTGTGCTAGCTCGTGGCCACATAATAACAGCCGCACGGGTCGATCCATCAGGTTAAGTTACGCTTGCCGGGGTTGGTCCGTGGATGGGTGACCATCTTTACATACTGAGATTCCAACGTGCTTCGGAAAGCACGTTAAGCTATTGGCCCCGGCTGTCATTTGTGGATCGTTGACAGTCGTTACGGGTCGTCAGAAGCCCGAAAGTCTGACAAACAGTCTTGCCAAGAAGTATCGTATTAAGATAATAGGTTGTGGAGGTTAGATAGGCAGTCACTCCATGTAAAATACTGGTATTCAGCTGCATCCGGTTAGACTGGAAGCCGACCCCAACATAGTTGGGAAAAGGCTAGGCAGATGATTATGATGACATAAATGCCTCGTGTATGCAAGTAATGTATTCAAACTCAAAGCATTTATTTCAAATAAACCAATTACAGGCACTTTTGCACTGTCAAGGTGTCGGTCAGTCAGAAAGATGAAGCTAGTTGCCCGTTCCAAAGCGTAGTAGGTTCCTATGCAAGAAACTCCACGGACACTATTTTAAATCAGAACAATGTTTAAAATTATTTTTAACAAATTATTTTAGTCATCAAAGGATCAATACATAAAAAATGCCCAATGTCTACATTTGAACAAGTTTTTCCAAGGTTATAACAACGTTAGTCAGTAACGTATGTTACATATACATATTATGTACTCATATAAGCAAGGTGGAGGGTATCATAATCATCCAAAATTGATGAAATTCCGCTCGCACCTGCGGTTTCACTGCGTGTTATGTTTGCATATTTTACCCAAAACATATGCGTACATATAAGTGATGACTAAGCAAGTCGGAGTGGCTCGTGGCTCAAATATACGGGCCGAGTCATCTCCTAATACTAAGCTGTCAAGGTTCGCATACCGAAGCCCCTCAGTGCCTCAGAGAGAATGTCAAGGCGTGATCCTATAGTAAGTGTAGCTTCATACTATACTACTACTACAGTACTATTACAGTAATTAGAGGTACTATTACAGTAATTATTACAGGTAACTGAAAGTCTGAAAGACTCATTAGATATTCAGTTAGTCACCTTTTTCATACTCTTTTTAAAGGCTATCTTTGCGTATCCCGTCAATAAGTCAAAGTCAAACAATTTATTTCAATTAGGCACATAAAAGGCAATGTTGAACGTCAAAATCAAAGAAGTAGAATTGATTATAGTTGCCCCTCCCAAAGGGTAGTTTTCGTATGGAGCAGAATAGGCAAGAAACTCTTTTAAAAATCTTCAAAAATATTTTGTATACATTTAGGGGTATGAGGAACAGTGCCAGTTGCGGTTCCAGTGAGTCGGAACCGGGTGTTGCATTGTTCGCGGTGGGTCGGAACTGTTTGCGGCGGTTGTGGTGATTGAAGTGATTGCGGTGATTCCCCAGTGGGTCGGGGTGATGAGAGATTGAGGTGATTCCCCAGTGGGTCGGGGTGATGAGGCTGAAGGTGATGACCAGGAATGCGCGTTCGCTGCATGCTGGTGGTCAGGATACCCGTTGACGCCTCGGGTGTTGGCTTGGCTGTGTGACTCGCCTCACTGAAAGCTTGCGGGAGTAATGATGATGACGTCACGCTGGAGTAGTTGCACGAAGGCTGCGTTGACGTTCATATTCGGGGTCACCAATTTAGGGGTATGAGGAATAGGGTGTAAAGTTCACTCTTCCACCATAGAAAAGGGAGGATCCTCCAACCAGACGGGTGTTGTGTCTGGCGGGCAACTGCCCAACGATTGATGTTGGGTTCTCGTATATATGTCCACTGCACGGTAAACTTTAATTGCGCGATGCAGGATTTATGTGACGTCTGTCTGACGTCAGGTCTTTGATGCGTAGTTCGCATGTGGCGATGTAGATACCGCCACATACATCTTATATGTTAATATAAGTTATATTTACCGGCATTTGGTCAGCTTATCAGGGTATTTTTAAATTATGTACTTGTCATAGTGAATAAGTTGCGATATGATTTAAAAAAATCCTAAGTTATTAAGATGATAAATGTCTTGCCACTCAGTTGCTCGTGTGCCCCAGCCTTAAAGGACCAGTACTGTCGGTACAGGATGCTGATTCAGCTAAATACCGAACGATAATAACGTGTTCAAGTAAACGATGCCAGACAGCTGACGTCACTGCTTTGTGTACCTGTATTAATTGCTGAGCTAAATCTACTACCAGAGAAATACGCTGTGAGTACTTTTAGTTAAATACCGCGAAAGTCTTAAGTGTTCTATCGAATGTGCGTGTAATTAATGCTAAGCATTTCTTAGGGAAATGAAGCAGTGTCTACTTTGAAGAAACAAGGGATTTTGAAAGCTTATTAAGGGTTATGAATTATGCAGGTGGTGAAAGGATTTAAGAAGAACGGTTTGCGTGTTTAATTGAGAAATAAATAATAATGATTTAGTAATTTAGAAGTTTGGGCATGATTGACGAGAGAATGGTATGGTTTACGAGTAGGTAGGTAGGTGGTTTTAAGGTGTATTTTTTTGCTGTATAATGCCAATAATCGCATTTTTCTTTTTCTTTTCTATCTATGGAATAGTGAAAAAATTGCTGATTTTGTAACTACAAAGTTTATTAACGTCGATAATTATGCATTATTACTCATTATCATTTTATAATCTCTAAGTACTTTACTATACTGTGCTTTATGTAAATCACACTCACATGATATCTAGATTTTATACTTGGGTACCTTCGCATGTAGGAACCTACTCACGCCTGTAATAATATTTTATAACAAAGTTAGTGAGCCGCCAACAGCTTGGCACACGTAACACATAAATTATACACTAAAACCTTTTTCGGAAAACCTTACAGTTCTACAAAATCCTAGGCACTAAAATTGAGAACGAAATTCTCGGAATGAAACCAATAATAGAGACTGCGGGTTAGTTTTGCTACTAGCTCCGCCCCGCGGTTTCACCCGCGTAAGTCTCGATCCTATTCCAGGTCATAGTTTACGCAATGTGCCTTTGATCTAGATACGATCAGCAGTTTTAGCGTGAAAGCGTAACAAACAAACATACTCACTTTCGCATTAATAATAGAATAGAATAGAATAGAATTTTCTTTATTCAAGTATCATGACTCAAAAATGGTTAGTAAGACTTACAACTATGTTAGTAAGAACTCACAATTCACAAAACAAAACAAAAACAAACAAATAGGATCACCGTTGTGGCAACCCATGTGAGATGGTACAACAGTGACCCACGAAAACACAGTCTAGGCGACTTGAAATCATGCTTAGGATACTGTTGGAGCTGCTCCACACCCTGCGCACCATGGAAGCGCACCTTTTGCGCATGGTTGCGTAGAAACAATGTACATGCGCAATAATAATATTTGTTAGGATTAGGATGTACCTAAATGAGCTTGACTACTTATCTACCACTGTGTAATAAACAAACTAGCAACCATGGTGATTGTTTTAATTCTAACTTTATTTATTTTTAATATTGTGCGTTAGGTAATCTATTCGTTTGGTGGGGCTTGTAGCAAAGTAATAATAGCCGTACGGGTCGATCGATCAGGTCAAGGTATGCTTGCCGCGGTTGGTCCGTGGATGGTTGACCATCTTTACATACCAAGACCCCTCCGTGTCTCAGAAAGCACATAAAAAGTTGGTCTTGGCTATCATTTGTAGCTCTTTGACAGTCGTTACGGGTCGTAAGAAGCCCGAAAGTTTGACTACCAGTTTTACCAAGCTGTATCGTGTTACCCAGTGACTGGGTTGTGGAGGTCAGATTGGCAGTCGCTTCATATAACTGGTATTCAGCTGCATCCGGTTAGACTGGAAGCCGCCCCAACGTTAACAACATTAGGATAAGGCTAGACAGATAAGGTAATTTATTCCTTTCTTAATTTTTGATGAGATATTATAATGTCGTTACGTAATACATGTACATACATGATTAAAAGTACAATTTGCAAGTTTTGCTCCTCTGAAAAGACATCTCTCAATTTCAGTTTCAAATTCTAATATTAAATGGATACGTTATTTCGTATCACAAGACGCAAAGAAAAGTAATTAAAGCATCCTGTCGCTCGTGTCATTTCTCTTCTTATTAAAATTGTTTGCTTACAACAAACAAATGACAAATGAAATTTCCGCACATGAAAGCGTATTTCATCGTTCATCCTACTTGTAAACTTTGTACTTCACAACTTTGAAACTCGTAATCGTCGTAACTTATAATTGCTCACTTAATAACATCAAAAACGTAAATTCTCAACATTTAACGTAAGTGAATTCAGCGAATAACGCGATCGGATATAACGTCGTAGTATCTCACTGATTACCTTCCCCGGCGCAGAAAATAAAGTTGTGAGAACTCTTTAATAGAATATCCTTTGAATAGGTTGCTGAAGTCGTCTTGTAAATAACGTTAGAGGGCTCGACAGAGGTGTCAGAAGTTGGCCAAGTTGCCCAAGTACGCCGAGAACGCCGAGTACTCCTGTAGCGTGGGAGTTGAAAACACCCAAACTTGAAGACCCCTCTAAATCTAAACTTTTCTTTCGTTGACAGCGCTTGAGACATGACTTTCGAGTTGTGGACTCACATATGTGAGAATTGTTCGAGATGCGGGTGTTAAAAATTATCTGAGTTTGTGTCGAGAACATTTTAAGTACGGAAAGTTGGTCTTATTTCAACAATACTTGTGTAAGTCGGAACCTTCTAACATACCGAGTTTCAGTAAAGTTAGTATTCTCAGCTCGTGTTAAAAGGGTTATTTATTTGTGACTTGATATTTACATAATTAGGTACAATCACCATTATCATCTTCTTGCCCTTGTCCCATATTACTTGGGGTCGGCGCAAGCGCAACATGTTTTCTTTTTCCACTCTGTCAACAGTCACGCTATCATTAAATCCCTTCTCTTTCACATCATTCCTCACACAACCCATCTATCTTTCCTTTGGCTTTATCCATCAACATTTATATTCATGACTCTTTTACGACATAATTACAATAAGTAGAATAATTATCGTTACCATGTTATATGTTTCACTTACATAATATTTTATGTACCAAAACAATAGCTACTGTTTCACGCTAATTGGTTTTCCAATTAATTAAATTATTCGCGCTAAATATGAGAGATTGGTTAATGTGTAATCTGGGAGTCACGCAGCACACCCCACTCTCATTAAACATAATCTAAAATACCTATATACAAATAAATAAAATTGAAGTTCTGTTTGTAATTTCAAAATAATAGCTTTTTACTAAGTTCATATATTATTCTTTGTACCTCCGGTCACAGTAATTTCAAAACAATAGCTTTTTAATAAGTTCATATATAAAGTTTATATATTATACCCGTATATATAATATAGTTATTAGACCAGTATTTTAACGGTTATACAGGTCTTATAAAAAACCAACAATAAAAAAAAATTGTCTGTCTTTCTATCTGTTCCGGTTAATCTCCGAAAAGACAGAACCGATTTTGACGGGACTTTCATATGAGGCAATTTTTAATTTGACGTATAATTTGAAGGTCGTGGGAAACACCTGGATGAGGGACGCACGGAACCGGGAAGTATGGCGGAAAAAAGGGTGGCCTTTAGCCAACAGTGGGTGATTCCGGGCTGAAATGGTGATGGTGATGATAGTTTTAAGGCAATTCTAGCCGCAATTACTACTATCATAATAGTTACAAAACTATCATAATAAACGCACAATACAATACATTTTGCCTAAGCTGTAGTGTACGTTACAAATTCACAATAAAAACTAAGTCCAACAAATACAACACAAAAACAAGTCATGAGTACAAATACTTTAATATCAATATGTAAACTTCGATATTCGGCTTAATAAGATAACTTCGCAAAACATTTCAGTAATTTCCTTTCATATATGTAGGCAAGGGAAAAGGGTCGATAAAAGTTTATTAATATTTTGAAGGCAAAATTTTTATTGATATTAGCCATCCTTAACAGAGGGGTAAACATTGACCACAGCCTTCCTTATTTAAGAGGGTAAAATGTCCAATTTTTTAGACTTAATAGCAAAAATATGTATAAATTCAGACATTTGTATGGAAATACGTTCAAGGTTTTTTGCTTTACACGATCTTGGGTTTGCTTATTTATTCGCATATATCATTTAGTAAGTTAAAGTAAGGTTCACATTTGATTTTACCGATTCTATGAAAATTTAATCGTTATACAATTCACATTCTTGTTCCTTTACGTTTTTGCTAAACCATGCTCGTTACAAAAATAAAAATAATTTAGACATAAAAAAATTTCAAATTCGTTACTTGGAATTCTTGTTCGCAATTCAATATAATGTGCCATTCATGCAAAAAGTTCCTAATTAAATCTTCAAATAGATATTCTCACAAATGTGAAATTTCCACCAAAACGTTATGATTAATTAGTCGGAAGGTATGCTTGAATACCTCTCGTCAAAATAAAACGTTGAATACAGAATTCGTGCGAAAACGTGCCAGCTACATGGTTCTCGCTCGTATTAATTAATAGGGAGTTCTGGTACCTAAGCTAAATTTTTAAGTAAATTCCAGTAGTGATTTGTCGATCAAATTAATGTGAAAATTAAAGCTATAAAATGGCGTGGCGCTTTGATATATTTTTGTTCTTTTTTCTAGCACCCTAATACGTGACCGTCCGAAACACCCTTAAGCACGAAGTCTTTCGTCGATACGAAGAGTAGGTATATTATAAATAATTCTAGAGATACTGTTTTTGCAGGAAAGGTGTTTGAATATTTGTAGAAGGTACCTTTTCTTACCACCAAGTGGAAGATGAAATATTGTTACAACTATGAATGATCTGCAGTACGAACACCTGAGACATTGCGGAGAGGTACTCGAACTTTTCTTAGGCTATCTATGTCTGCACGTAGTACTATTATCGATTTCAAGTACTAACGTTTTTGAGCAAGTATTATTCGATCTCACATCATTCGATTTTGAGTACCCCACTTTAATAGTCCTAATACGAATTTAATTTACTTATTGAGATACAAATACAAATACCAACACCAATGAATAGTGCAAGATGATTAAGTTGTTGAATTTGTTGTAGTTGCTAATGTATGAAGAGACAAAGAGTAAAAATTTCTACATTCCTTGTCCCTTTCCCTGTCCATCTTAGTGCTTAGGTAAAACTGAGATGGATATTGTTTTCAAGTATAAAATTAATCGTTTGACGGACACTGAACGGGACACAAGAGAAGATTCAATAATTTTGACAAAATTCCGTCTTTGCACTCACCCTTGACATTACATGTTTTAAAACCCACACTGGCCGCATGAGGGTAAATAGTTAAATGCGGACGCGAGGCATGCAGAAAAAACCGGCGAGCGTGAACAAGTTATACGCATGACTTTTAAAACACTATAACTGAAAAATGCGTCAGTCGTCGCATGATTTTTATCGCCGCTACTATTTTCAAAAGAAATTATTGAAATAATTAATTTATCGCACGCAATCCTTTTAATTCCTAATAGGGCTGATGACTGCCCGGGCATATGGAGCGAATCAAAGTGAACCGTGATGAAAGGGGAACTAACGATCCATTTATTAAGCATGCGTGTTACTGATTCACTCATTAGTATGACTGCAAAATAGTACTTTATATGGATATGTTCCGTTCATGTACATGACTCTCCCGAGACCGCGCTGCGGTATAGACGTGTACAGACTGCCGTCGCTAGGTAAGTTAAAATGAATGTGTTCAGAAGTTTTTATGACGCGAAATTAGTAAAATTTCAAAATCTCATTAATAAAGTGAATCAATAATGTAGTGCATCTAATCATAACAAAACAACTAAATAAAATCAGTTAAAACATAAGATCTGGGGGCCTAAACCGGCCACATTACCAATTCCTCTAAAAGCAGTTCATTTCCTGAATCCCAGCTGTCATTAGCAATTCCTCTAATTTGACTTAAGAGCAATTCGTAATTTGTGAACCATTTTACGAATCTCCATATAAAACTGTCAAACAGATGAATTACTTCGTAATAAGAATTACACGCAGATCATATTATGAATTGTCAGTTGGTGAAATTTGACGATGATTCATAATATTTTTATATTGTGATTCTGCTAAAGTGACTGTTTTAAGCCCGCAGATAAGCATAAGATTACGCTCACTGCTAAAATCTATAATGTAAGTGTAGATACTTACATTATAGATTTTAGCAGTGAGCTGTCACAAAGTAGGTAGATAGGGCATAATAACGAAAATTGTAAACTTACACCGCTAATCCGCGAGTATAACCTAAGTCAAGCGATAACATAGAACATAAAACTCTAACAATTTCTACATGCAGTGTAGAAACAGTAAAAATTTTGTAAACAATTATGTTTTCTTTGGCTGTATAGATTTTAAGAATAGGTAGGTACTACCTTTAAGGGGGTGCATTGAATGACTATTTCATGAAATCATGACATTTGGCACTTACATGAACTTAGAGAGTTGTATTGCTGATTCTAATGATTATAATTCTGTAAATCCATATTTGTTACGGCCGCAAATCATATTTAGATCAACATACAACCTGCTACTGACCTGCAAATTGCAAAAAAACGTAAGAAAATTTGAATTTCGCGGGCTGCCTTGGCGCATGGGGTTTCTGCGGCCGTTGTCATGGTGACCTGAGTCGAGTATGAGTCGGCGATTTTCCTTCAGACGGACTTACATTATTGGCCGCATGCTGATATAGGTAGCTGTGGAAGTCCTCGATCCCTGCCATACAGGGTGTCCTATTTTAGAGACCACATTGATGTACCTAACGTTTGCTGAAGTTTTCGGAATAAAACTATCTAATTATTATTATTAAAATAAAATGTTATAGCCTACATGGAAATCATATAAACACCTCATGCAACATTTTCTTTTGTATTATCTTTTTTCTGTCCTTATGTAGGTAAGAAACAACACACTACACAATGCGGGTAACGATTTATTAATTCATATATTTGTATATCTACTCTGCTTTTATAATAGATTGTTTACTGACTAATTGCCTAGCAACCTGCAAAACCCTATAAACAATATACGGAAGAGTATTCTGGAATCAGAGTACATTTTGCGTCGCGTAAAAAAATAACCTTACCTATCTATCCATCATCCGTTGGATGTCTCCAAGGACGAGGAAGTTGTCGATACTTAAGTATTTATGTAGAACTTACTGTTGAAATTATCAATAGGATAAGGCAAATAAGACCTTTACATTTGTTTAATCGCGAAATACCTTCAACATGCCACTTTAGTCTGGCCCCGGGTATTCTATAGTGATTTCCTGAAGTGATACAAAGTTATTAGTGTATGAAAGGGCGGGGTAGACCAAGCCATTCTGGTCGCTTGTCGCTGTATCACCCACTCGCCCCGGGGAAATCTATATGAAAGCGAAACCAATGAAATAATGTTTTCATTACTTGTTATATTTCATACGTATATCTCACATGTAGCTAATCAAACTATCTAAATAAAACATGAGTGTTGCCAGGCGTGAATTTCCCGGAGGGTCGAATTATTTAATTTTGTCGTCGGGGTGAATACTTGACGGCGATGTAATCTTGCTGCACTATGTAGTGTTGCGTTTCGTTTCACCCAGGTGTACCTATTCAAAATAAAAAAAAGAATACATGTAACAATTTGTTAAAACGAATTGAGTTTTTAAACACCCACTGGGGATATAGGTTTCTTAAAGAGATAGTCAAATTCCTAAGTTTTAAGTGTACAATTCGTAACCCTTCATCGTAGTATAGAAATAAATGTAGGTACCGGCAATTTCGTCACAGGTGTCTCTCTCTCTCTCGTATCTCGTTTTGATTTTATTTTATTTTGACATTACGTCTTAAAAGTCTTGACTTCACGCTATTCGATGCAAAGGCGTCGCCATTCAATCGTACTGTCAAGCCAGAATTAAATTTTATACTAGTTCTGTGACTGCCGTGATTGATTGCTCCAGCATTAGAGACCGATGACCTACGGAATATACGATACGAAACGGAATATGAACGGAATATTATAATTATGATACGGAATGTACGATTTCTATCTCGCTCTATCTTTACCAACATTGGCACCTACTTTCAAGCAAAAAAACTCTAAACAAAATAATAAACATTAAAACTGACGAGACTAAAACTAAAAAGACTAAAACTAAAAAAAAACATGTTTAATTCAATAACCACAACATATGTAAACTGAAAACAAAAACTTTTAGAATCCAAACACAGGTAGAGCTTAAAAAAAAAATGAGCATGTGTACAGTTTGTTCTAGTCTTGAATGTTTTTGTTTTTTACGAGAGAGAGATTTGAGATTTACAATTCAGTGCAACCGCGCTTTTGTAAGCAATTCCGATATTAGAATTATGTGAGATGACTTCTAATTCTTCTCGACTTACAGGTGTATCCTACACGCTAAATCTCTCGACTTACAGGTGTATCCTACACGCTAAATCATTCGTATATTAGAATGCATGATTGGTTTAGCGCAGCGGTTCACAAATTCTTTTGGCGACGGATCCCTTTTGTAAAACGAAATATTTGACGGAACCCTAGAATAATCAAAACCCGTCAAAGTCAAAGTATATATTAGTATGATTTTTGGTGATACAGTAGGTCTTATAATTAGGTTATGGTAACTCAAAAAACTACCCATTAACTATTTAACAATATAAGAATTTAAAATCGCTATTAGGTACATACAAATTAACAAAAATTTAAATAGTTAGAAAAGGTACAATCAATTTTTATAATATTTAAACATTTAGGATACAATTAATTATTATAATAAATATTCAAAACACGTACTGACATACAATATTAATTATTATTTTAATAAATTAACATTAAATATTAATAAATTAGGGGAGAGAGACAAAACAAAAAATAGGTCAGTCAAAGATCTTAAAATGAATAGCATGCAATTAGTAGGTTCTGAATTCAACATGACATTGATCTAAATAAAATATGATTTAAAGAGACTCGTCCGACAAAACTTCTTTTAAGCAATAGTAGGATTTATCGACTAGCAGGTCATGAAGTTTCTTTTTAAATAACTTAATTTCTGAAATGCTTCTAATGTTAGTTGGAATTTTATTAAATACTAGCTGTGCCCCGCGGTTTCACCCGCGTAGATGTCCATCCCGTGGGAATATAGGGATAAAACGTATCCTATTTCCTATTCCAGGTCATGTCTACCCGTGTGCTCATCCTCTCCTCTCTAAAGTAGGGAACGTCGCGGAGGCGCGGCGCCCGGCGTCGAACGGTTCGCGTATTGCATTTTTATATCGTGATATCTTCGAAATTAAATGTCCGATTCGAATGAATTAAAAAGTATTTTACTGCTACATAAATACCCTTGATGTTAAAACTATTTATTTGAATAAGAATTAATATTATGTCGATAAAACCCCTTCGCAAATAATGCATTAAATTTGAAAAAAAAAAATATTACCCTAAAAAAGGCTATAGTGAGTCAATCTTAAAAGATAGACATATGCTGTCGCGGACTTTTTTTTAGAACTTTTAAAGAGGAACAATTTCATCATACATGATATTTGCGTAACTTAAACCGTTTACTCTCAAAAAGGAATAATTTTTCCCGTTTTTGCAACATTTTTCATCTATGCTCCGCTCCTATTGGTCGTAGCGTGATATTATATAGCCTTCCTCGATAAATGGACTATCAAACACAAAAATAATTTTTCAATTCCAACCAGTAGTTCCTGAGATTAGCGCGTTCAAACAAACAAACTCTTCAGCTTTATAATATTAGTATAGATTGTTGGAGCAACCCAAAAAACACTTTCCTGCAAAAAGCGTGTCTTAGTAGTGATTGTGCATAATTTATCCCGATGGCGCACTCGGCTACGGCTACGTTATATGTATATTCTTCATTAATAATCATAATACTTGACATTAACATTTGCATGATGCAACTCATTATTTTTAAAGCTTCCTCAAGAACTCATTTTAGATTTGCTTAATCGTTGTTTTTTCAGATGTTGCAACACTTGTTTCACAGGGTCCAAGATTTTTTTTTTTTGACGTAGTAGCAGTATCGCGTATAAAAAGTAAAGGCCTAGTTGTAGTTCCATTGTATCCGGCATAGATACGTATTTAGCATATGCCGCCAAATCTAAAATTAGTTCTTGAGGAAACTGGGCTCTTCAAACCCTTTGTGGGGGCTCCGCGAAAATACTGGTTCATTGTGACCAGTAATTTCGCGGAGCCCCCACAGAGCCCCACATAACACTGGTTTAGCGTATAGGATCCATTCATGCACCCTAATTCATTCTAAAACAGATACCTTAGCAACTCAACGCGCGTACACCACGCACTTGGCAGGTTTTTCGGATTAGAGACGTCGAACGGCTGTAAAAGTCCATCACCAAGTATTTATACAGGACAAAGGGTCTGTTTGCACGGCCTATTGACAGCTTTGTACCGAAGTGACGGTACTGACTGTATGTCTATCGCGATTAAGTTACTCTTTCGAACTAACACCGGGATGAACCAATTTATGTAAAGAAAATAAAGGTTAGGTTTTGATTAAAGGCTCTTGTTTTTATAAGGAATGTTTGTGTTTTAAATTTCGAAATTGAATATTATTTGGTTGTACTGTTTTTGGGAGGAGGTTGTTTAGTTTCAATTTTACAGGCCAGTTATTTTAACGTTTTAAGATAATGTTTATTATCATTATTTCATCATGTTTCCTTTACTTGTTTAGGAAAGAAGTTTTCTATGAATATTTTTACATAAATCAATAGTAGGTACCACTATATTCCACAGACGAAAGCTATTTTCTCTTAGGACCATTGATAGCAATGTTTGCCCGCTTTGTCTTCGATTTCAGCACATTATGTCCAAAGTTGATCTCTTTTTGACTCTGATTTCTATTGAAAATAAAAACCAACTGTAAGCTACGCACGTATGCGAAACTTCTTAAGTCGTAAAAACTTTTTACGTTAAGACGCTAATTTCTTTTGAAAACTAGATTAAGAAATTAAAATTGAATTACAAAGTTCTTTAATTCCAATTAGGTACAAGTAACCTTCAAGGCGTAATAAATGTTTTGATGAGAGATTCTCTTAAAAACTATTTTTCATTTGGAAATAGATTTGTCTGTTTTCTATTCAGATGCTTTGGACAGTGAAAATCAATTTTGAAGTTTTTAAGTCTTTTAGATTAAAATTAATTTATTGTAATCAATCATGCTAACTATTAGTTGTTTGGACAGCTCGTAATTTTAGAATTAAGACAGAAGTTCTTTCCATTCAATGTATACTTACTTACATTTTGTCTGAAAATTCCAATTCACTGTTGCATCTTATAATTTTATTGCATTCAATTTGATTTCATTCAAAGTCGTTCTTTGACAGTCGTTACGGGTCGTCCGAAGTCCGAAAGTCTGACAACCGATTTTACCAAAGGGTATGTTTTACCCAGTTAGTGGGTTGTGGAAGTCAGACAGGTAGCTTAATTGTAAAATACTGATATTCAGCTGCATCCGGTTAGACTGGAAGCCGACCCCAACGTAGTGGGGAAAAGGCGAGGCAGATTGATTGAAGATTTCATTCAAAATGAATGTAAAGTGGTCTCTCTTAGATAACTGATTGCTGTCATACGCAGTAGTTAGCGCACCGACATAAAAGAGCTCCCGCAAGAAATTCAATCGCGATAGTTCAGATGAAATTGATTTTTGCCCGATTAAAATACTCAAGTAACAACACTTATTACGGTAACGTTCAGAAACTTATCAAAGTTTACCGACGCATTGAGTTGAAACTCTTTCGCTTTTACGATTGAATTTATTTTTCAAGCATTCGTAAATATATTGAAATGTATTCGTACGGTTATTAGAAAAATTATGCATCTGTAAGTTGTGAGACGGGATTTCGGCAAAAAAGTCAGAAACTAATTCCAGTAAAGTAGGTAAGTGGTTGTACTTAGTCGTAAATGGGCCTCATTTGTAAGTTGAATCTTCTTTGCGGTTCATTTAATTTTGCCTCTCAGTCCTACTATCCTATCCATAGATATCCGTGATCCTATCCTACTTCCTACTTAATATTATAAACGCGAAATTTTGTGAGTATGGATGGATGGATTGATGTTTGTTACTGTTTCACGCAAAAAAGACTGAACGGATTTGGATGAAATTTGGCACACAGATAGTTTATAACCTGGATTAACTTTAGCCGATATTCCCACGGGATCGGGACTTATGCGGGTGAAACCGCGGGGCGCTGCTAGTACTTAATAAATGAAGCTAGTCCGTCGTTCTACAAAATAAGCAGAGATAAATAATTTAATTATTCTAATAACTTTCTTTATATTGTTAAAGACGCTACAAAAAGATAAATAAACGCATTAAGCGAATGAAATAAGCAGGTTCTTACAAATGTTTGCGGTGAAAACCGACTCATTATGAAAGTTGTAGGCACTTTCCTGGAATTAAATTTATTCAAAGCAAGCATTTTCACAATTTAAAATCCGACAAACTCGACAAAAAGTTGACTTGCGTCTAAAATTTTCCGCAAATTGTAAACAAAATGAGCGAAGCGACAGTAACAAAAGGTAAAGAATTTAATATCCACCGCGGCATAGGGAATGTTTGTAACAATTTGTTTTCTTGCCGCGAAAATCTTTTTTTGTTTCACAACATAGGTTTAAGTGTAACACTTTGTAAAATATTTAAATCCGCTGTACATGTGTGAATTGTAAATAGTATAAATGTTGCCCGGCTGAGATTTAAGGCTATTGCCTGTTGCATTCATACTGAAGTACCTATTACTAAGTAGTACTTCTTCCCTAAACCGATGAGTCTTTATTTAGTACTAGCTTTTGCCCTCGGCTTTGCCCGCGTGGATGTCGGATATCATCCCAGTTTAACGTACAACCGCAGACTATGACTTTATATCCCTTAAATCCTTAAATATTTTTTTAAAGAAGTACTTAAAAATGTTGATTTTACAAATACGCTGTAAGACATAATTCCTTATTTCTTTCCAAAACCATAAATCCGAATTTTCATATGCCTAACTTATAGCGGCGAGGGGTCAATTTTTATGAGAGTGAAGCCGAAACGGTGCCTGTCCGAACTTATGAATAAAGTAAACATTAATTAAAGACTTTCCTTAACTGAATTTAATACCATCTATCGTCAAGTAGCAGAACCAAACAGACGCTTAATATAACTTTAATATTAATCATAATAATAATCATATTTTTCTCTTCTTGTTCTCACACACTATTGTCTACATTTCTTTCTCATTTCTCCTTTCGCAGGTCTGCTGGAAGAAATTTCTTAAGAAATAAGCAGTACCTTTGCACTCATATCATAATTATGCCATATCTCTTTGTATTTTACTGTGTGTACATAAATAATAAATAAATAAATAAACTTTCTTTTTACAGAAATAAACTCAAATATCATTTTAAAATAATTAAAGAATCCAATAAAATACACGTGAACCGGTGAAAACTAAATAAAATGTGCAATATTCCTCTATCTCGTTCTCGCTGACGCATTTTTCTATATCTGTCTCTATCGTAACCCGGTTTACATCGGCTTGCTCTCATCCTTATCAAGCGGTAACACGTGACCTAAAGTGACGTCATGACGGGATCACTATTGTATGAATTTTTAGTTCCCGATTCTGACGTTTTGGCGCCGGGTTAAGGCTCGTGCAAACAGACGCGGTACCGCTGCCTGTCGCGCCCGCGATATCCGATTTTATTCTAGGAAACTTTTTGTTTTTGTTGTAATTCAAAGGTAGAAATAGGCGTTTTTGTTGTTTGAATGTTATGGTGAATTAAATAGTAGTAGGTAGTAGTGTAACTATATTTTTGGCAATAGTAGTCGATATTGACTGTGCCATTTTTCAATACCAGTAGACTTGCTGATGCGAACCTCCAAAGGGAAGCCGGTAGGAATCGTGTTCTATGGTGCTTTCGCCACTCCTAACTTATGAAATGCTGGGTTTCCTATTTCATCCCTTATCACCATCAACAGGATTATTTTTGAAAAAAAAAGTAGCCTATGTCCTTCCCTAGGATGCCATCTATCTTCTCGCCAAACCACTGAACGGCAGTGGTTTAGGCGTGAAAAGTTAACATACAGACTGACGGACAGACAAACAGACCGACATACAGACAGAGTTACTTCCGAATGTATAATATCAGTATGGATGTTTCCTTAATATTGTAGATCTAATGGCCTTGTACAATTGAATTTCGGTTTCATAAGCATGAATTATTTTTATTGTTAAACGTAATATGTATTCTGTATTCTGAAAAATATTAAAGCCTTCCTTTGCATATGGCTAATGTTTTCACTTCAGCATAATACATGAATACTTTATTGTATAAAGAAAACATGTATGTCCTTGTATTCATCAAGGCAAAATAATTGGTTGTGTCGACGACACAATCCGTCTGTGACGTATACAACTTACCAGATAGATATATTATTATCAGAGTTCAAAGCGTTAAATTGCGACATGCCAATACCAGATACCTACGTTCTAATAGAAAGGATTAGAAACATACTAGGAATCGGGTCCTCAAATATCCGTCTGTCTTGGGTTCAAAAGGAAAGGCCATCACTCTATAAGGTTGTAATCTCGCAAAGTATTGGATACGTACTGGATTGTGGGGATCAAAGCGTGTAACTGTCAGTTACGAATGGAACCTTAGATCAGCTGCCTTTGAGTAATGCTGGCAACATTGTGCTGGGTGAGTGCGGTGCTCAGCAGATTAGGCCTTTGGTATCGAGTTACGACGCTGCATTGTTCGTAAAGGCTTTCGTGCACCTTGAAAGTGGATAGGTTGCTGTTTTGGAAGTGAGTGAAGATTCTGCTTTGAGATTGGTCTGTACTCTGTTGGAGTAATATATGGTTACTGTTACTTAGGATTTAGTGATGGTAACACCGAGTGAAGCTACTTCGTGGGCGATGAAGTTATTTGAAGGAAGGAACTACCCGCCATTACTTTTTTCAAGCCGCGAAACGCGTTTGATTTTGTAATTTTTTGAATTAATATAAGTTTCTATGTATTGCTAATACGTGTTTTAAACCTATATAGATATAGAACTAGTTAATAATAGGTGAAATCTTTGTCATATTTAGCGTGTGGCAGCAATTTAACATTTAATTGGCTTATTAATGTATCGTCGGCGTAGGTGGAGAACTAAATAACTACGATTTACGTTAAAATGACTTTTTACCATTTTCGTTACAACCTAACCATGTTGCATATTTCCGCCTGACAAGCATTTTCATATTCCTGTTCTGTTCAGAAATATAAATATGTAAAAATAAATAAATGTCCAAAACTATTACTAAATTGTAGAAGAAAAAGTAAATAACTCAATAAAATAAATCTATAACTATGCTTTATGATAAGTTGAGGATTGCAAGAGTTACATAAAATAAGTTGTTTAAGTTTTCTTCAACTCGAAATGTTATAATCAAATAACCATGTTCAAGGTTATACAGGTACAATACCAGGTTCAACTAAATAACTCGAGATGTTTAATTTGCACATTTGAAACTCTAATGTTACACACTTCAATCTATGAATAATTTATAGTATCGACTTCTTCTATAACACAATATTAATCAAATAAAAGATGCTTAGCAAACATAATTAAATAAATGAAGTTATTTATTACTGCTATAAAATAATTATTTTTAAGAATTAATTTACTCTGTCTGTCATATTCATCTGACGCATTGGAAAACTAAACAATAATCTTAAAAAGTAGCTAATTCCAGTATACTTACAATATTATGTTATGGAAAAATTAGATAACTTATTTTTTTTACTTCTAGAAAGAGTTTCGTTTGTTAAAGCATATAAAAAGGTACAGATACCCGAAGAATATAAAATTGTCTCTCATTTAATAATGCCATCAAAAATTCAACAAAAAAAACAGTAAATCGCAATTTCCTAAACTAGAAAAGAGTTATTCAGTTCTCCACCTACGGCGACGGTATATTTCTTCAAAAAGAGCTAACACGTTCCTCGGTAAACACGCGTACTGTCTCAATTTTACAAAGTACACTAATTAAAATGTGTTTTGTTTCGACTGTGTAATTAAGGTTAAATTACAACCATTTCCAGCGAAAATAATGTGTTTCAATGTCGAGAGACAGAAAAACAGATGCTTAACTAATATTTGTGAAGTCTATTTGGAAGACCTATGCCCTGTAGTGGGACGGTACCTATTGGAAAAAATGCTCTAAAGAAAACTTTAATATTTTCAATTAGGACCTGCAGTTAATTTGGTAAATGGGTATGCAAACAAAAACATAAATGATCAAAAATTAACACAAGTTAGTGATTTTGTTGCATCTCGAAACTTACGCCACTTATATTTTATCCTAATTTTGATTGACAAACTGATTCCTAGTCTAGCGAGCTATGTGTAGATCTATTGGCTAACTTTTAAGATCGAATATATTATCTGTTAAACTTTAAAGATGGCGAAAAAAAAAGAATGTAGATTTGTTTCAAATGTTGTGATATCATTTTGGTTATTTTAAAATAGCTTATAACTATATCTATGCTGTAGTATTTTACATTCATACCTACATGTAAGGTTGCAAAATACTATTAATTCAGTTTTTATAAGATTAATACTGGTATACATCACTGAAAATATGCGCTCAGTAAAAGCTGAAGTTGAAAACAGAAATGATACTATTTTTTAAAGGTTAGAAAAATCGGAATCACTGAGCAACACTTGTTGCCATTTTTTTGCAGTACATTCAGCAAGAAACTGTGGTTATTAGCCATTACTGTCCCACTGCTGGGCAAAAACCTCCCACTCTCTTTCCACCTCTCTCTGTCCAGAACTATTACTCTTTCGTTATTTTCATTTTTCAATCGATTCGATAGTTTTTTTATTTCAGAACACCAATTGTAAAGTAACTAAATATATTTTCGATGAAAAAATAATTTAGGTACCTACTTTAACAATTGGTACATGTAGCATGTAGGACCCTAATATAGTAGGATACCTACTATACCTTACAGTTATATGGACTAGCAACCCTAAAGATAACCTACAGTAACTTAAAGTCATTTATATTCACTGTCTACGGCCCTCAGTCGATACTGAGGGCCGTAGACAGTGAATATAAATGACTTGGTGTTATACTCCATCGTTGAAACCCGATGGTTTCAACGATGGAGTATAACACCGACAGTCTTTCGCCTACTATATATTTTTTAAGACATATAGCATGTAGGACCCTTATATTGTAGGATACCTACTATACCTTACAGTAATATGGATAAGCAACCCTAAAGACAACCTACAGTAACCTAAAGTCATTTATATTCAGTGTCTACGGCCCTCAGTATCGGGTTTCAACGATGAGTATAACACCGACAGTCGACACTCGCTGTTCGCAAGTTCGTAGACACAACAAATAATATTAGTAGAAATATGAGACGTCTTACTGGCAACTATGTTTCCTCTCCTTGAATTGTTATTATTAAGAATGTTTTTGAATTGAGCAGTTACTGTTTAACAGCTGCACGAGTCGATCTATAGGGTAAAGCAACGCTTGCTGAGTTTGGTCTGTGGATGGGTTACCGTTCAAATACCGAGAACCAGCTGTGATTCATAGATCTTTGACAGTTAGGGCGGGTACCCACTACCCGAGACTTTCTGACTAGAAGCCCAAAAGTCTGACACGCAGTCTTGCCAAGGGGTATCGTGTTACCATGCAGTAACTGGGTTGTTGGGGTCGCAGTCGCTCGATGTAAAATACAGGTATTTGTGTTATTCTTTTGATATAAGATTGTTGTATGAAATCTGAAAAATCTACTGTAAATTTCTAAAACGTGATCACGATTTCTTCTGAACTAGGTATGAATTATTGCAAAATTCCTTTTCTGTAATCATCCTGTTAGAAAAAAAAATCTTGAAGTCATCCATAAAACTACTATAAAGATTATTTTTCAACGTAGACTATGTACAATCGAAACGCCCTGCAATTTTTTTTTGTGTTATCTTTCAGGATAAGTTTTTTAGTCAATTTTTTTATATATTTAGTCAAATTAATTGGATTATTTTTTTATTTCGTATTAAAAAATAATCCAGTTAGATACTGACTGGAAACTCGCGAAATTAATCAACTAAAAATAATTTTCTCTCTGACATATTTTGAGCCGCAAAATTATAAATTCATTATTTATTTTCACTAGCAAGTTAAGATAAAATTGAAAATGACTTGAGGGTGAAAAACTTTTATGTGAAGATAAACTTGAAAAAAGAAAACGAATACTTGACGCATGAAACAATCTAAATGTTTTTGTAGACATAAATAACATCATGCTTGTATTCCGATTGTATTCTTATTTTAATAAAAACGAACAAACTACTTAGACTACCTGTGCGAGGCCAAAAAGGCTCCTACCTCAGCATAATGCTGCGATATTTAAAAAAGAAATAAATACCACAGCGCTGGTATTCTGATAGGGCCCGCTGTGATGCCACGGATACGCCTACATACACATATAAATCCCACTAGGGGATTACAACATAAAAAAAATACTTATATAATAACCGTAAGTATAAACTTTAGTGCATGAATCGACTTATGGGCATCAACCGAATAGAAAAACTCAATAACACTTGGCTTGACCTGGGAATCGAACCCAGGACCTCATGCTCAGTAGTAGCGCTTGCGACCAGTAGACCAACGAGGCAGGGTTTTTTGTAGCGTTCCTAGAGTTTCAGAATCGTTAAAAAGAATTGAATAAAAAATAATACTCAATATTATAAACGACCGAACACCATCATTTTCATAATTATAAAGAATATGATCAAAAAGAAAATTACTAGTTAAGTCTATAATTGCTATACTGACTTATCGTACTTTAATTACAGTAATAACAATTAAAAGTTTGATAATTACTGTGAAATTTCAATGCGGTCGGAATACATTGGTACGAAAGTTTTGATTAGCTTGTAATTCATTTAGGATACCGCACGGGTAGAATTTTAGGGTTAAGGTTATAATTATTGAGGAAAATTATTATTTCAGCCACTTTAAACTATGAGAAAATTTAAATGAGTTTGGGAATAAAATCAGCCTTTGCAGAGTTAGCAAGCGTTACTTAAGAAAGCTTCAATAAAAGAGAGCCTCATAAATTCTTCTTCAGAGATTTTCTTAATAATACATGGATTAACAATTCATTTCAGAATAATACACCTTAGTGTCATGACGACTCTGTTTAATTTTGGCTTGAGGTTATTGTTCATTTTCGAGTGGGATATTAGTTTTTCATTTCCCGTGTATTATTTTCATAATTATATTTATACATATATGTCATATTTATGACTAGCTTCTACCCGCGACTTTGTTCGCGTGAAATTTCTTGTTCTAACATAAAAAATGACACTATGACATCAATGATACTCGGCAATACTGTAACTTGCCATTAGTAAAAGAATTTTCGGAATCGGATCAGTAGTTCCGAAGATACACCTACATACAAACTCACAAACACAAACTTAGTTTCAAAACATTTAACATATTTGCTAAAATATTGACATCATTCTAGACTAGAAACTAGTTACAGCTGTAAATATATTTATTTGTGCGGAACCCAGTGGCGTCTGCGAGTTGGTATCGTAAACATTTCCGCAACAAAAGTTGTGTTTAGTTGCAAATACAGGTAATGAGCAAGTTAACACAACGCTTCCACGTGAGACTGGGTTGTTTACTATTGTTATTTAACTTTTATATTAAATTTTGTAGTGTATGATAGTGTACGGCCAATGTTTTTATGCTGCATGCTTAAATTTGGAGCGTATTATAACATCAGGAGAACAGAAACTTGTAGTTTGCCTGATAGATAATCGGCTTTTGTATTTTAATTCACGGGCGTGAATGTGAAAAATGAAAAACCATTAGTTTTTCATGTCATTCGTTTTTATGGTCAGATGTCATGAAACCTAATTAGATACATATTAAGGCCGCGTGTCCACGGCAAGAACAATTGCACAAGACAAAAATCTTGTGTAGTGCCGACGCAGTGTATACTATACTCCATTTGAAATAAGATTAGACGTATAGATAAGCCTTTTTTACATTCCGTTCAACCGATTTTGAATTCTATTGCGTTAGTGGCATGACAAATGGCAGCCGCAGTAGATAGTTGATATTGTGTAACTTTTTTTGTTGTTAATGCTATCCTTATGCCTACGGTATAGAAGTCAAAATCGGTTGAACGGACTGTAAAAGGGTTTGTTTTAATGTCTAATCTTATTTCAAATGGGGTATAGTCGTGTGTAGAAACGACACGAATTCTTGCATAGACCCGGCGATTTTTCTTGCCGTGGACACGCGGCCTAAAAACCTTTTGAAAAACAGCATCACAAAAGATCATGGTTTAATTTTCTGAAAATTGATAACATGTACATGCTATCTCATACTTATCCAGAATTCACATGTTTCGTCCCATCTTTATAAAAAAATGTCCATGGATATAAATCACAAAACCCATCAGTGTTCACACATAAACTATCCTATACAAGCTTGCCCTTTGAAAGAACATTGAACGTTCCAAAAGGTGGATAAAGGCGAAACCGATATGGAGAACTTTGTGAAGCATATCGGTCTGTCGCTTAAGTGTGCGCAATTTAGTACAGGTAACGACGTCATTTTGTATCGAATATACTCCTAACGTGTACTTAAACTGTTATAGCCTTTTTAGTACGTTCCTTTAGCGTTTTTTCCGTGGCCTTTACTTAGAATCAATGTTAATAACTCTCTAAGAATGAGTCGTTTGCTTGAGTAGGGTAATGGGAAATTATACGGTTAGTAGTTCAACGAATGTGGTTTTAATGATTGCATATAATACGAATTAAGCCATAAGTAGACTTTTTAACTTTGATAACCTGAACCCATTATGCTTTTTCATTCGCAAACAGTGTTGGTACCTACTTATAGCTGTAATGGATCTTTTGGCGCATGGCCAACATTGGAACTATCGGCGCCATCTTGTTTTTTCAATACTATTCACAAAACAATTGCACAAATGTTTACCAACTAAGCCCCCCCCCCTTTTTATTTTTGAGGGTGGGAAATCATCTTTGGGTGGGAATTCATCGACTTCTCCTTTTGCTGACCAAAACCAGCCTTGAACTGACCAAAACCCACCCGTGTTCCTTCAGTTGCCTATTGCCAAGGGCCCCGGTTTTCGGACTTTCCCGCAATAGCGACCCCCTTGAGTGTGACGTTAACAGTGCCCCCCTGTTAACGTCATTCGAGCGTCAAAAGATCCTTGTAGCAGCTAACCTATACATGCCATCAAATAGCTAGTCTAAGAAGTCAGGATGTCGTAATAGGCAGGCGCGGGCTTGCGAACGGCGAGCAATGGGTAGCTCGCCGTCCGATAAGGACCAGGCCCGGGTCGACGGCGCGTCGTGTTCCACGCGCGCCTCAAAGAGATGTCAGCACAATTGGCAGGGTCCGCTAGGACCGATACCTGCCAGCGCTGCGAGAAAGTCCGAAAGGGATACGGGGCCCTTGGCAACAGGCAACTCAAGGAACACGGGTGGGTTTTAGTCAGTAAAAGTCTGATTCGCCCTCCCGCCCCACCCCGAGCGGGAGAAGTCATTTACGATTAACCATAATAAAAAAAAATTGTTGGTGATAGGTAATATGGGCTGCTGACCGCAACTCCACGTCAATGCGCGTATTTTGCGTACGGGTGGGAAAAATTATTATTCGATCCACCCTAGTTCCTCAAGGAAGGCCAGCCACGCCTTGGTGTTACTGTGTCTCACGGAGGGTATCTGGGTTACCGAAGTACTTTGCCCTGTAAGTGGCCACCACCGGGCAGTTTAAAAGCACATGAGCTGCTGTTCTCGTCGTCCTCCATGCAGGCCTTGCACAGCGGACTGTCTCCTATGACAAAGAGGTGTTTATTAAATGACCCCTGGCCAGTTATTGCTACTGTAACTATTTGTAACTGTTGTTCAGGATGTCACGATAACATCATTTCTCCGGGCCGGTAACAAGTAGCGAGGATACTATTTCCAGAGCCTTGGCTGACTATAAGAACCAGAATAAGAATAAGAATGATTTATTAGTGAAACATAGGTTAAAGGTCAAGGTCTTAATAATAAAATGTTACGCTATGTTTTGTCATTGATGACATAAAAATTACAATATTACGTACAATATTAACCTACTAACCATCAGAGTAGGTAACTATTTCTTCCGGCGTGGAAAGTTCGAAGCTATATTGACAGGTCTATCAACGAGCTACGCTAAATAGAACATTTGTCTCTATAGTCTAAGAAAATATGAAGACAGAGTTTCATATTGTTATACACCATAATAGTTGAGCGATGAATAAGTTTATGCATGATCGATCAAAATTGTTTCAAACAAAAAACTCTTTGACTACCGCTTCTAATTTATATGAAAGCCTTTTACATTATATTAGGTATCTATACAAATAAATAAAATGGAAGTGTCTTGTAATGACATAATAACAGCTTTTTACTTAAATGCATGAAGAAAATACTTACGGTAGGAACTTTAAAAAAAAAAGGTTCTACCTCTCTGTTTGTTCGGGCTAATCTCCGTAACGGCTGAACCGATTTTAACGGTACTTTCACTGGCACATAGCTGTTGTTATAAGTAGTAACTAAGCTATTTTTATTTAGAAAAAGAATTAGGGTCAACGCGGACGGACCCGCTTGCAGCAGTTAGTTTAGAATAAACAAAGGAAGATAGAGGAGTGCTTTGATAGACAAGCAGTTTGTTTTATGCGCTCTTTAAACTTCAAAATTTATTACCGTGGGTAGTTTGAACAAGATCACGCTCAGATACGAACAGTAAAAACTCGAGGTTAATGACCTCTACTTACTTGCGACGGAAAACGAGTGTACATACAATGAAGAGGTACATACAATGAAGAGGGTTGGGGGAATTGGGGACAGAGCAATGTAAACAAAAAAGGAGTGCCTACTTACCCAGATCTATGCGCCTCAAAGGTGAAGATTTATAAACGGAATTCTTGGATAAGAATATCTTTCAATTTAGTTCAGGGGAAGTAAAATGGCGGCTTTGACGACCATGATAATAGTCATTAAGAAAATGCCGCATGGCGTCCGGAGAACGGACTTAGATAGTAGTATGATGCAGAATACAGATAGGTAATATTTTTACCAAACATAATATATAATTTAATCTCCCAGAGCCCGCTATGTAAAACTCATATTATTCAAATTTAAAATTTATTAATATTTTGAAAAAATATCATTCATCAGTGGAAAATATAATTTTGATAGACCCACCCATTATACAACGTGCCGCTACAATGGCGAAATTAATTTAACACACGTATACGATTTTGCGTATTCGTTTTATGAAAATATTTGAATTTCATTAAACGTTATTATTTATTGATTTATTTTCAATTTTCTAATTTAACATCGTGGAGCAACCTGTTCTTAAAGAACTGTAGCGAAGAGGTCATTTGCCGGGGTCACGGATCATATGTAGGCGAATAGAAGGAAAGCCGCGCAATTTCTTAGAAATTATGCCGACAAAGGACCTTACCGATTGAACGTAAGCCAGCTGGTCGGTAGCTTCATGAATGAATCTTTTACACAGAGTGATCTCAATTTTGGTTATATTTTTATTATTTAGTTTGTTTGAAAATTTAAATTTTTCAATTTACGAATTATTTTATTTTATTATAATTTTTATGTTTACTGGCCACTAGCCCTACCCGTTAAATTAATGTCGCCATTTTAGCAGCACGTTGTAAACAAAATAGTTGGATTCATTAATGAGAATTTAATATTCCAAATTGAATATTTCTATGTGGAAACTTTAAATGGAAAATAAAACCACGAAACTATCAAATGAAGGTTCGTTTATATTAATAAATTGAATTTTGTACACGCGAGGCTTCTGTTCTCTTTTGTGAACACAATTAATGCTAAAAGTTTGTTTCAAATGACATGTTTTGAATTTATGGTCACATTCACTAAAATCATGGAATTCCAGAAGTTAAAAATTTTAGATTTTTTTTTATTGTTTCAATTTATGAGTTTTATCTATAAATACTGCGTTATTCCAGGATGCATTTTCTTGTCACCACAGAATTTCCATAGAAAAACCCTTGTTCTCACTTAGGTATGTAAGTAAGTTTGTTCAATGCGTGTATGGGCCAATAAGCATGTAAAAACGAGTAATGTTTTTCGATGATTTTTTTCTGATGTCAGTAAGAACGAAGATAAAGGACATCATTCGCTGTCCATACATTTTAGGGCTATAATGGTGAAAGTGCCGGCCAAACAAAAAAAATGCTATATTCCGAAAGAGTACGTTTTTCTCATCATTTTTTATTACTACAAGCTATTACTTTAATTAGATTACAATTAATTACTTTAACTAAACATACTGAAAACAGTATTTTTCTAAATCGTATAACAGCGCAGGGAATTGCCCTAGAGATTTGGTCTGATAGTAAAAAGTGAAGAGAATAACATGTTCTAACGGAATATATCATTTTTTTTGTTTGGCCGGCAATTTCATAATTTAGCCCAAAATGATTTTTCTCCTTTGAAAATCGCCAAAATATTTTCAAAGGTAGGCATTTGGATAATTCGTCAATACTTGGACGGTTTGTCAATATTTTATTTGATGTTATTCCTTTTTATACGACATATTAAATAAAACATTACCTAATTGAATTTGTTTCGCGTTTTTCAAAGTAAGTTGGGGCAGGCAGACTGGAATTGGAATAAGTAAAAAAATAAATATATACCTAATTATTATCGCAAAGGAATTCCGTCCCTTCATGTAAAATAAAAGGATTAAGGTTGATATTTCGTTTGATGTCGTAATGAAAACACAAAAGTAAAAATGTGAATGATGAAAATGTGTGTCGAAAACAACCAACCAACTTTGCAGCAATGTCAGTACGAAGTTTTGTAAGATTGGGAAATGGGATTTATTTAGATGGGTAAACCCGTCGGCAAAAATGACGAAATTCCATACAAACTTTCATACCCTATTTAAACCCATTTAGAATTTTCAAAAATCCTTCCCTAGTCTGTTTTTTAATCTCGTAGACTAATTTGACATTTCAAGTGATTGTTCTTTGCTTTTTCAATTTGGAGTTTGACATTTGCGCCTGTCAAATTAGTCTATGAGATTATAAAACAGACTTTAGTGCTCGTTTTAATTATTTAAGGAACAGTTGTACAACATTTCATGCTTCTAGACCGAGCGGTTCACGCTGTGCGTTGTCTGTCAGTGAAAGAATGAATTTAAGATTTTATGAACACTTTCAAGGACACTAAACACAGCAGAAGTTTTATTGATATGTTTCGCCTATGGGTGTTAAGTGCCTGTCACAGTGTTAAGTAAATAGAACTAAGCAGCCAACTAAGACTCGACCGTCAGTTGGCTGCCTCATTGGTCTCAAGAGAACGCAAACTTGACTACTGCATTTAAGGTCCATTAGCTTAGTAGGAACCTGGGGTCTAAATGCGTCAGGTTCGCAGCAAAAAGCTCGCACTATAGTGTTGTATTTCCTGTAGGTACCTTGGTGAGCTACAACCTTCACCTGCCCCATCGAATATAGTTGCGATGTTAAGTAATAAGTTTTTTTTGAACCACACGTACGAAATGAAATGTTATTTAGATGATTTGTTAACAGAAAAACAATACCTCCTAGTAATGCCCTCTAGTTTCTACTTCAAAGGCACGATATTCGGTAATAGATTTTAAGTTTTTAATATGTTCTCAAGTAGGTTAGTGAAATACTTGTAATTTTTTATTGAGAAATAAATTTCTTTAACCATAAACCAATATCACCTGTGTACCATTCAAGATCTTGCGCACACCTCTTTGTTACGAAAAAGTAAAGCTGTTTACACACAGCCCATATTTTAATAGTTGTTTACCATGCGCAA
Source organism: Lithophane ornitopus (assembly GCA_948473465.1). Classification (NCBI taxonomy): domain Eukaryota; kingdom Metazoa; phylum Arthropoda; class Insecta; order Lepidoptera; family Noctuidae; genus Lithophane; species Lithophane ornitopus. The sequence continues at coordinate 6,685,866 of OX419623.1, forward strand.
ACTAGAACGTGACGACAAACTAAAGGATGGTCACCGATCAAACGGCTGTGTAATGTAGTGCCTACCCACTACACACGTCAAAGGAGTTAAGGCTGTTTGCACAAATATTTGTTCAGTGATAGGCACACGCTAACTGGTGCCAATAAAAATGTTTATACCACGACCATTTTGTTGCCGATGTTTCCAAATTAAAAAATAAAACTGCATAGAGAGGATCCTCATATTTCTCAATCCTTTCGTATTTTTCCACGAGTGAAAATACATATGTAGAGTTTGTAGAGTTAGAAAAGTCAGTTAGCTGTAGTTTGTGTATGCTAATCTAGCAACCGGTCATTAATAAATTAGCAATATATTTTTTATCAGCAATAAATTGTAGCACGTGTGGCAAACGATTTTAAACTCAAAATGATTTTTACTAAACTTACTTTTTGGTCTCGATTGTTCATGTTTCATGAACTTTATATTATTTCTTTCAACGTCAGCACGACAGCTGTAGAGATTTATGACTCAACTTTCTGAGTGCAATTTATTTAAATTAGTGTCTTAAATTATTATTACACGAACAGTAGATGGTGAATAATTTTAATAAATAAAAGCTTTAGTCTTATCAATAAAATGTTTCTAGTTTGTGTTGTTTTTGCAACCAAGGGAATAATAATTTCCCTTGGTTGCAAAAACAACTAATTTTAGGAACTAATTATTACTTAATAACTCCTCCCCAACTGATAATAATATTATTGCGCGTACCACTAATTAGCAATTCAAATAGAATTAATTATGTAATGATCAATTAATTCGTGAAATTAGTTTGTGTTTACTTCTCAGTAAACACATAAGTCTCCATAATCAGCATCACCATTTCAGTCGAAAGACGTCCACAGCTGGACATAGGCCCCAAGGACCACCACTTCGACCGGTAGTAGACATAATTTATTATGTTTAAAATATAAACCACAAAATAAACTTTTCAAAAGCCCTAACAAAACTGTGCCTGTGTATTTCAACTTCAAAATTGATAAAAATGGCTCACACAATTTTACATTAACTACATATTTTATGAGTTAGCACAATACTGGAAGCAATAACATCATTAATTCAAAATCTCACGCGTAATGGTTACATTTGTATGCGTATATAACCGACGCCGACGTAGGCTCTACACTCAATGTATGGAAATTTATTTCAGGGGCCTGTAAAGTTTTATAACCCTGCGGTTATGACTGGGTTTATTCGAGCAGATTTATTAGTGACCCACCTCTAGGACCCAGGAATCGTAATCTGGGAACGTTAATTCAGCTGTGACTGCGTGTCATTTTACGACTGCGGGGCCCGGGGGCCTGTTGGCACGTTGTCGGGGCCTGCAGCGTTTTAGTGTTAATTCGTGTTTGAGTGAGCACTTTGAAGGTATATTAAAGTTAGCAATTATATCTGTACGAGGTATACAGGTACAATATTGTGTTTTGCTTTAATTTAATTATAGTTTTAGTATTATTTTGTTATATTAAGGGCGACGTACTTACATTATTTGTAGGATTTCTGCAAATGAATACAATATAATCATAGAAATAAATTAATTTAGGATTTATTTTGTATTTATAAATCGATCTTCCCACGGAATGTTACCAAGCAGCAATTTTTCATTATGTTCCACATTAAACGGTCCGAGAAAACTTAAAGAATAAAGAACTGGAAGAAGGAATTCTACGCATTCAAAAGTTCTGTACGAGTTAAGCCTCGTGTGACAGGCGCAACGCGACGCCACGACGTGAAGTTTTCTTAGAAAGTTTTGTTAGAGTCGCGTTGCGCTGTCGAGTCGCGCCAGTCTGCACGAGGCTTTACAGACGCATGCGGAAGGAAATAGCTATTGAGAAAGTTTGGGAACTCTTGTGTTTTAATGAAAGTTGAAGGTACCACCCAGGCCTGCACTGGAAACATATTGCACGAATTGATAGTTTCACTTGCGCTTTTATTAATAACTGTTAACTTCGGTTTTTGTGTGATTTGTCAAGCTTAGTTAACTATGTTCGGCAGTGGACGGCAGTTTTATGTGTCAAGAGGCACTTTCTCTTTTCTCGTTTCCTGGTGGTAAAGGGACTAGCCATGGTCAGGTATATCAATAGCTGCAAACACAATGTACCTAACCACAGATTTTCTTAAAAAATGAAATGAAATGAAATGAAATGAAATGAAATTGTTTATTCTGTAAATAGGATATCAGAATCACTTTTACACGTCATATTTAAAAAAAAAAAAAATAAGCTCGATGAGGTCGGCGTTTCCTATCTGACTACTCTGAGAAGAAAGGCCGAAACAAACTCAGAGGTCGCAGTCTCTTTTAAGGTCCAGACATAATCTTGGTCAGGCCATATGAGGACCATGTAGATTAGAGTCTGAAATGGTCTTTTGAGGAAAGAACCACACAGATTTGAGTGGACCTGTCCAGTCAGTGCAAGCATTTGTCAGTAACCGAGGAGCTCAACTCAGAGCTTAAGGAGCTCAACGACTCGACGAACAATACCAAAGAAAGGACATTTGGGTAGGCCGCTAAAAGTACTCAAACTGCCAGATTAAAACTAAAGAAAGAGAGAAAAGAGATAATAAATATGATCCACATAGTCCTCACATTCACAATAATTAAAATAAAATAATACTTTACAAAGTAATAATGTCATTTTGTATAAAATATTTAACAATGTCAATTTGTAGGTTTATAAAACTGGTATATTGTAATGATTTTAGATAATAATTAAAATGTCAAGTTCTAAGGTTTTAGCAGAGCGAGCAGCTCAATCCCATGCTTTTTTGTCTTCTAAATAATCCGCAATTTTATAGTACCCTTTTTTACAAAGTTTGGTTTTAATACAGCCTTTAAATCGTTTAATGGGTAAATTTCTAATATCAATGGGAAGTTTGTTGTAAAAGCGTATACATTGACCCATGAACGAGTTGCCTACTCTGTGGAGACGAGTGCGATGTACAGCAAGATTGTGTTTGTTCCTGGTATTTATACTATGAATATCGGACATTTTCTTAAAATTTGATATATCTTTGTGTACATACAACAGGTTTTCAAATATATATTGTGAGGCTACAGTCAGAATATCTACTTGGTACAGGGTCGAGTTCTGAGAGATTTCTTTGCGATTTGGGGCTTTTTTCGGTACCTCACTAAGTGGAGAAGGGATATTTAATCTTTATATGAGACAGAACCAATTTGCACCATTAAAAAAATTTAAAATTGACGTCGTGCCGCCCTGCCCTTACTGCCGTCTCAAAAACCACCCTTATTTCCTGTACAGGAAGGTATACCTGTGTATAATACAACACCTTCAATAGGTATATGATATGTTTTCTCTTGGACAACCTTAGAACGGTCAATATTTGTAAACGAGAAGCAAGAGACAATTCAAATTATGTAAATGCCGATCCAATTGTGATGAGATGATTACACAGCTGTGCATATGACGTCACCGTTTAACAGTAATGCCCAAATGCATATAACAAACAACATATTATGCAGAAAGCCGGCCAAATTCACATGAACATCAAATCAATTACATTTGCATACAAACTTACATTCGGTTAGTAGGTATTTGTTTACCATAACCATACTGTTAATGTATGCATATTTGCTGAAATAATAGGCCTGGCCTAAAATAGGCCTATTATCTATACAACATTATTTTTTCTTTATGCTAAACCCGAAAAGGGGTCATTGTACATACTCATCATTTTGAACAACTTTTTCAATGGGACCAAAATTGAAATCGCGAAAAAATTTCAGCTGTTCCCTACATTTGTGTTCACTTAAATCGACAAAATGTATGGAAGAGCTGATTTTTTTTTCGCGATTTCAATGTTGGTCCCATAGAAAAAGTTGTTCAAAATGATGAGTACAATGACCCCTTTTCGGGTTTAGCATAAAGAAAAAATTATGTTGTATAATTTATTTCAAAATCAAAATCAAAATATTTTATTTCACATAAGCCTACATGGGCACTTATGAAACGTCAGAAGCTAGGTGCACGGTTCCAATTGGTCGTTTCCTATGGAGAAGAGCCGGCAAGAAACTCCACGGTTACTCTTTTTAAAAATAATTGGCTTAACAATATTTTCGATTTACAGTGTTAATAGTTATGGGAGGACAGTGTAGGCCTTTCAAAAAGTTTCAGGTAGGTTAGGCTAAGCCTACAATGTTCTCACATTCACAAGGTAGAAAAAAATCTATATAAAAGATAAATAACGTACTAAAGATAAAAAAAAACCTATTTAAACCAAATGACATGATTGCCATTACAACTGTAACAAATCTGATTAATTATCATGTCCACAAAAGCCTGTAAAGTATATAAATGTCAAATAATATTATGATGATGTCTGTTAGGGATGAATGCAAAAAAAAAAACATGGTAATTTGGGAGCAGTTAATAGATTCTTACATAATTATCCCGTTAATGAGGTACCAGGGAGGCCACATGTGCAGAAGGAATTATTGCCAAACTTCCCTGTCTTCAACGTAGTCTTTAATGTTATAGTATGTTTTTTTGACAAGGACACGTTTGATGAGGGTTTTGAAATTACCATCGCTAAGTTCTGTAACCAACTTTGGCAACTTATTATAAAAGCGTATACTGTTTATAAGAAACGACTTACTAGTTTTAGTTAATCTAAATTTGGGTATCACAATTTCATGTTTACTACGTGTATTTATATTATGGAAATCGCTTCTTATTTTGAAAAGTCCTAAGTTTTTGCGAACATACAAAATACTTTCTAAGATGTAAAGAGAAGGCAGAGTTAGTATATCAATTTATTTGAATTTATTTCTAAGGGACTCACGAGGACCCATTTTATAGAGGGCGCGAATAGCCCTCTTTGCAAAATGAAAATTGAATCTACGTCAGCTGCCGATCCCCACAGCAGAACGCCATAAGACATAATACTGAGGAAATAAGCAAAGTATACTAACCTTGCAGTGGCTATATCAGTCAACTGCCTTATTTTTCTTACTGCAAATGCAGCTGAACTTAATCTGCCTGAGAGAGCTCTAATTTAAGGGAGTGCCTCCGCTGCCGGCGCCGGCTCTCAAAAATAACGCCATTGGGAACCGGCAATGACATTACTGCCGGCAGCCGAGATTAAAAACATCGGCTGCCGGCGACGCTGGCTCCCATAATGGACACCGGCGGCGCGGCGTTTATAGAAACCCTTCCAGTATTCAGAACACCAACTAACTAATCCTAACTAAAATATGTTTTTCTGCATATTCTAGTCACAGTTCTAACCTAACCTAACCTTTTTGCGATTAAAAGTATTAAACCTAATCTTACTAGTTCGGTTTCGGGTAGTACTTTATGACTTTATTACTGGAATACGGAATATGAAAAAAAAAAATGCTCTATTACATGTTTTTTTAATTATGCCTACCCTGCCTATCTACTCCATATGTCAAACTGACAACCAAAGTCTGCGCCGGCAGCGGAGGTACTTCCTTTATTTAATCTAAAAAATCTATATAATTTATTTAAAGTCGCTTTTTAGGGTTCCGTACCCAAAGGTTAAAACAGGACCCTATTACTAAGACTCCGCTATCCGTCCGTCTGTTTGTCTGTCTGTCCGTCTGTCACCAGGCTGTATCTCATGAACCGTGATAGTTAGACGGTTGAAATATTCAAAGATGATGTATTTCTGTTGCCTCTATAACAACAAATACAAAAAAACAGAATAAAATAAATATTTAAGGGGCTCACATACAACAAACGTGATTTTTTTGCCCATTTTATAGATAATGGTACGGAACCCTTAGTGCGCGAGTCCGACTCGCACTTGGCCGGTTTTTGTGTCTGTATGTGACCGCGTTGTTCTTCTAAACTATGCAACGGATTTTAATGCGGGTTTCGCCATAATTTAGAGAATTGATTTCAAAAGGTCCGGGTGGTGTGGTTATTACATTCATATTAAACTTATTTAATCAGCCTATAATGTGCTGGGACACAGGCCTCCTCTCGGTGAGAAGGGGTGGGCCGTAATCCATCAACGCCCCGTGCGCGTTGGTAGATATCATCATATGTCTTCGAATTTTTTGGTTCTAGGTTATGCCAGTTTCCTCATGATGTTTTCCTTTACCGTTACTGTGAAATAATTTACACAAAGTAAAGCGCCTATCTGGGTTCGAACCTACGACAGCTCGTAAGTCACGGCTGTTATCACTAGGCCACTACTGCTCTCAATATTAAACTTACATAATTATAATAAAGGAATCTGGATATTTTGTCAGGTCGTAAAAACCGTGTGAAGCAAGGGTGGGTCGCTAGTGCTATAATAAAATAAGAATGAGGTCATTCTGGCCGTCTGAAGGTCTCTCGTATTAAAAACGTTCAAAATCTAGTCACAACAGTAATTTAGAGGTATTTTTGACTGCTTGGGACTGAGGAATGAGAATGTTCTTTGAAATACGGGAATTGGCCCTCTGTTGTTTCAATGATTGCGGGCCGACCCACATATAGCGTTGAGACGTCGTCGCATCGCAAAAATCGACGGCACCCTAAGATTTTCTTAGGAAATGGCTGAAGCTTCTGAGTTGCAACCTCGCAAAGCTTTTAGGTATGTGTGTCGGCCCTTAAAAATGACTTTCATAATAAAAAATAAAAAATAAAAAAAATAATCTTTATCATTGCTCATCTGATACATACATACATAGCCAAAAAACGACTGCAAATTAATTTAAAAAAAAAACTTGATGACTTGAATTCAGAACAAACCGTAACCAATGGAGTACAACAATAGTTATTTATGCAACTGTTATATAATACCTAGGTAATTATTTACAGTTGCATACAAGACTTTATCTACACCCATGATATGAATCCTCTATAAAAGGTACTTTGCAATACTAATAATATCAACAAAAATGGAGGGATACGAGGCACGAGAATTAGAATTTTTCGAATTCGAATAACATCGATGTTTTTTTGTTTTAAATTACGGTGCTTTGTTAGTGAAACGTGCCTGCATGACAATGTTCTTTTTTTGAAATGAGTTGTATTATGTAGTACAACATTATAACACCCGTTTGGACGATATTATCGTTACTATGACAACATTAAAACAACCAGTGTTTTAAAGTTCGCAATAAGCTAACTTTTTCGTAACTTTTATGGAGGATTTATAGCATGGGTGTAGATAAAAGACATTAATAACACCACATTGATTACTTACTTCTGTGTTTTTACTGAGGCAAAGTTTCCTTTATCTCGGCTCGTATATAGAAGAACAACATCAAAACAAAATAAATGATGTTATGGCCACACTTTTACGAAGTATTTTGTACTTATTTTTCCTTTACTTTTTATGCTTATTTGCCTTTGCTTGATGGACTGTGCAAAGAGATAGAGAGGATACAGTCTATGGCCGTTAATACCGTTTTTATATTTCGAATAGCTGTTTGAAATATTTTTTTCGTTATTTTCTTACTTCTTTATGAGTTTATGTTAGTTCCATATGATCTGACTGGGGCATTATGTAAATAAAAAAGTTAATAAATAGGTAGGTTTTTTATTTTTATGTATTAGGTAGGTATTGCAAACTGCAAAAACAAAACTAAATAATTAATGAAGTAAGTAGGTAGCCATGTCTGTATCTATGTGGGAAATGTGTGTGTTCAATATGGGCACTCAAAATTATTTAACCGAATCTTTCTTCTATGTGTGCCTACCTTAAAAACTTCATAACTGACTAACTAAAAGAAGCTTTAAAAAGTTTCATATCAGTAAAACTCAATTCAATAAAAGTCCACACTGTTCTTTTTTGTTGGAATCAGCAAAAGGTCCAAGCTGAAGTTAAAAAGATGGGCAAAGATGAAACAACCCAAGGGCAAAGATGAAACAACTTATGTGGATGTAGATATAATGTGAATCAAATAGGATGTAACCCACGGGCATAGTGGAAAAGTCTCATGTAGAAGTAGATATCATGTGAATAAAATGGGATGTGTCACCCACTGGCACAGTTGAAACGTCATACATCGAAGTAGATATAATCTGAATCAAATAGGATAACACTCACGGGCACAGTGGAAAAGTCTCATATGGAAGTAGATATAATGTGAATAAAATGGGATGTGTCACCCACGGGCACAGTTGAAACGTCTTAAGTGGAAGTAGATATAATCTGAATCAAATAGGATGTCACCCACGGACACAGTGGAAAAGTCTCATGTGGAAGTAGATATAATGTGAATAAAAGGGGATGTGTCAACCACGGGCGCAGTTGAAACGGCTTAAGTGAAAGTAGATATAATGGGAATGAATTAGGATGTGCCCACGGGCTCAGTGTTGTAACGTTATACATGGAAGTAGATAAAATAAGAATGTGTGACCCACAGGCAAGGTTGAAATCTAATGTGGAAGTAGGCAATGTAAAATACAGGGCGTTATCGATATTGACGAGCAAACTGTTACTATGAATCTATAAGTATATGATTCTAGACCAACCAGTGACCCAAACTTTCTTCGGTGGGGGTTTGGAACCATGTGCTAAAATGGTAACAGTTTATCGATAAGCCATCAACCTGTATAAGACAAATGGTTTCAGTATCTATTTCACTGGGTATACTCTTCCAAAAGGAAACCTGCTCCTAAGTAAAATGTTAAAGCAAGCGCACTCATACATAATCCTTCGTTAATTGCAAAAGTTGCTAGTACTTATCTCTATGCAGCTAATTCTGTGTGCAGCAGAAATTGCTAGATGCAATCACGAATAGAGATTAGCATATTAAACCAATTCCTCTCCTAATTAAGGTACCACTTAGAGATAATAGAGTGATAACAAGAAACGATTAGATTTGCGATATAATTTGTATAATTTGTGTAATTTGTAAGGGTTTCGACGGAATCGGTAAATTCAGGATTTCACTTTAGAAGGTTCTTACGTTATAAAAGCAGATTAATTAAAAGTGGTTGGGTAATCCTGCCACAGGATCTATTTTCGAAGTGGATTCAAATAATGTAAGTCGAATTACTTAAAGTATTTTTGGATTCTATGAGAGATTGACCCATGATTATAATTTTGTTCGTTTCATAACCTACCTATATTTTAATAGAGTGTCAACCAACTCAGCATATCGCAGTCCACTGCTGGACATAGGTCTCTCTATGGCTGCACCACAACACCCTGTCCTCCGCCTTCCGCATCCAGTCCGTCCCAGCCACCTTTTTAAGGTCGTCTGTCCATCTAGCTGGGGGGCGCCCCATACTACGCTTGCCAATACGTGGTCTCGACTGCTCCACCGGCCATCGGTCCTTCGACAAACATGGCCAGCCCACTGCCACTTCAGCTTGCTTACTCTGCAGGCTATGTCGGTAACTTTGGTTCTTTTAACTACCTGCTACTACGAAGAAGAAATAGAGTGTAAACCATCTTAAATGTAAAGTGTATTTTTTTTTAAGAAGTTTTCAACATGATAAGATTCTCGTTTACGGGAAAGTAAGGAAAAAATATTCAAGTATCTATTAGATCTCTTATACCTAAATAAATCACCCAAAACTATTTCCATTCTTATTTCAGAATTACATGTAGATAAAGCTGAAAGTAGCAGCAAATAAGATGAAGACATTTCTCCCTATGTATGTCAGGTGCCCCCAACTTTCGAGGGTCAAATCTTTTTGTCCGTACCCGACTTTTTCTTGGAAACCCTTGATGAAGTTCGAAGAAATTCCCTTTTGTAACCGATAAAATAGCCAGGTTCTTTTTGTTGGCCCGAGTAGATCTGGAGACTTTAAGTAATTACATGGGTTACTTACCTAATTGTGATTGGATTGAAAGTAAAAGTATTATACCTTTTGTTTGGCGGATGTATTGGGTGAGTTCGCCTTGTAAAAGGGATTTTGAGGCTTTATACATTTGGTTAGTATGTATATAAAAAGCGTAGCAGGCAATAAAAGTTTATATTAATACCTGTAGATGTATATTTATGTTTTCATATGTGCCCCGTTGATGGCAATAGGCTCGCCCCCTATTACATGGGGCTCAAACATAACTGACGAAATGTGGGAGTACTATAGGTACACCTCTGCTCACCCCTTCGGGGAATACAAGCGTGATGTTATGTTATGTTTGCGCACGGTCTGATTAATGTCTTAAAGCTCGTGCCTTCACCAGATTTGAAAATGAGTTGTAATCAATATTTCCTATAAATAACATTCTTTTAAATGGTCTGATTCAGAGCTCACCTGATTAAGGAGAATTTGATTTAAATACTGTGATTGAATTTCTATTGAGAGTGACGGAAGAGAGAGTTCACCTATGTCTGCGCACACACATAGCACTATAATATCTCCCGCGCCGAAGGCTAGTCTCCGTTGAGATTGGCCGCCGTGGCCAAAATACGGTCTGGAGGACTATATACCTATTTAATTATATCAATACTTTCGTTAGAATAAATCATTCTGTTTACTGGATCGCGTACCGTTCTAGTTATACCCAAGGCTAAAGGTGGGTACTTGGAATCACTTGATTAACTAACAGATTTATTTGATCCGAAATGTTATTAATAAATAATTCATGGTATCTGTACATAAATAATAAAATAGTAAAGAAGATTTTTTATCCTTTTGTCTGTTTGTCTGGATTTATGTTCCGGATTGGCGCAAAAACAGCTAAACGGATTTGGATGAAATTGTTTATAACATGAATTAACACATAGGGTACTTTAATCCTGGAAGTATGTTCCCGTGGGATATTATATTCCGACATCCACACGGGCGAAGCTGCGGGAACAAGCTAGTTATTAGTAAAGAAACAGCTTTATTATTATTTACTTGATATTTCCAAGTATTGTTGAATTTTCATTAAAAAACACGTGAATCCATGAGCTGTTGATAAGTGAAGATTGGTAGATCTCTGCCTGAGGAGAATTGTCATGTATTTGATCAAATGTTTACCAATGCCGATAGACGTAGTCCCGTGTGATAGGGGGAGACTTGTATCAAAGAATTGTCGTTGACAAAATATTTTTCTTTTTGGAGAGGCTTACCTATCGACGAAAAAAAGGTTTTATTTATAACTACCTACATTGTTTTAAGTTGGTAGGGTATATTTTAGCTGATAGTAAGTCGTGAATATGGTTTCAATATTTGATTAAAACGTTCTCCAAACTGAAACTGAAATAAGAGAATGTAAACTTGTAGTACCTAAGTACACGAGGGTTATTTTTAATTCGATGTGAATTTATCTGCTATTCATAATGTAGTTCACCCGCCCAAATGAAACAAGATACCCAGAGGCTATTACACTGTCTGATAACACTGATATTAGTTGTCACTCGGTCATTCACTCATTTATGTCACTCGTCGCCATAGAAACCTACTACGTTCGTTACGTTCAAACCAGTCCAAAGTTGTGCTTTGTGCGTGTGTTATTGTTTGTTTGCTTATTTATTGTTTATTTAAACACTTACCCGTAACTTTTCTGCACATTTTAGATCGATATACATATTCTTGAAAGCGATATCTCACTGTCGATTTTGTTTTCCTACTGTAATAACGATACGTGTCAGTTTATCGGTGAAATGTAATTGGATACAATATTGCGGTGCTGAGTTGATTGGAATCATGCATCAATGTTTCGGTGCATCTAATGTGGTTTTGCGCGTGCAACGTATTTAGAGACGTCCAGACAGTGAATTTTCCGTACAACTGCAAAAAACAACATGAGGGTTGATGTTGTACATTCTGCTGCCTTCAAAATGGTTATAATCTTAATGGTGCTGATCGCTGATCCACGCATCTTGTTGGGACTAACCGTCTCTTCACTACCACGGCTTATATTTATTTAGGTTTTTGAAATAAATGCTTAAAGATGGAATAAAAAAGACGTACCTACGCTGTTTGTGAGAGATTGGTTTTATTTTCCTTTACACTGATCGCCTTACTAGTATGTGGAATTATTCGATAAGTTACAAGCATCTGGTAGACCCACTCCAGATGTTTTTAACTATCCTAAGTTAGCCTCTCCACCAGAGACGTGCTTAGCGATAGAGATGTATCTAATAGGATCGTTTGATTTTCATAGAATAGTTTGATTTTATTCTGTCTCTCACAGTCTTGGTACATTTTAAACTGGTCCCAGCCGGACCTAGTGGCGAGTTATGCCACATCATGTTGTTATTTATGTTGCTAAATCTAGTCAAGCCCTACTAGGTTACGCCAATTGTTTTTTAAATCGAAATTCGTTACTGAACAAGTTATGTATAAAACGCCTGACAGAAAACGATTAGCAATCAATCGTTTTTTGAAGTGAAACGAATGAGCTATTTGACAGGAAAAGTATTTTTTTTGTTCTGAAATATACAAAAACCTTTAGTTTAAATTAAAATAGAGGAATTATTTCAGGTCTACGGTGCTTTTAAATGCACCATATATAGCTTTTGGTCATAATCGTTTTGGTGAGGGTATGCATGTATAGGATCAGGTCATGGTTCTTTCTGGGTAAGTAATGAAGTCATTATTAATTGTTATATTCTCTTAGACTTATTCTCAAAAGAGATGTTTTAATTACTGAATTCGTTCAAACGAGAACTCACTCATTAAACAATACGTACATTAATTATAAACAATATTAAAATGTACGAATAAAAAGTAATGAATCCGACGCAAACAGATGTATCTGGAATATTAATTAATTTCGTTTGTTTTAATTAACACCACGGGATTACGGCGTTACGGCCACGTTTAATGAAATGAACATAATCTTATTATGACGGCATGTTAGCATTAAATATGAGTAAACAAGGCTCTTAATATAATTAAAGTAGCATATCGCATTTCGTGCGCGAGTGCTCGGGTTACGCAGCATGCAATTTTTTACGGCCCCGGTGTCGAAATATGTCAGGTGAGAAGGCAGGTTCTAGTTTATATTTCCACGTGAAATAAGCTGTAAATGTGCCCAGTTTATGTGGTTTTAACACGATTTTACAAAAATTTGTAACATATTTTCAAACAAACATAAAATTAAAGCAGTTTCAATTTCCTAGTCTGTGATAACCCGAAAATATCAGTTTAATAAAAGCATTTACTTTATCCACCCAGATATTTAGTAAACAAATAGCCTTCATTCATATCAATAGATTGATTAATCACGCATCTTATATTACAGCATTAATTTCCTAAATAATTATTTGCTCTAGGACTGGGCGTACATGATTTGACAGTTATTATTAAGGCGCGCAAAATGGCGGCTATATGTCACAGCTGGACACGTTTCACTCCGACGGCCGTCTATCACGAGTATGAAAGGGTGAGTGGCAATCAAATTGTATTCACATTCAGGTACTCAATTGCTCTCTTTTGTGCTTATTCGCTAGACCGTTTAGGGCGCGTCAGACCGAATGGTCTTGCTGATTTTCCTTTGCATTTTGCGATTTCGTGTGTGAGCGGCTGGCATATCTTATTTCATTTTATATAGTAACCATGAATGATATGATTTGTCTTGAAATTGTATGTAATGAGCTAGCAGTCATTACCTATACGAGCATTGCAGTCTCTGAAGAGAAAACCTGTAAAGCATTCGAAAAATTCATACTAAACTTCAAAGTCTCAAACGGGTCCCTTCTCCAATTTTTAGCACCATCTCACCAAACCCACAACCATATTACAAACGAGTCCAAAATAATACCAAAGTAAATTGCTCTCATTCGGCACTGAGAGACTGCAAGTGTGCGCTTCGTGTTCAATTTGATCGAAACTCTGGCGCAAGCCAAGAACACTGTAAGTGGTAAAACGCCGGTCACGCACTAAACTTGCAAGCAACTGCTAAGACTTCTATCTTTGTGCACTGATCGCTGCCGAGTTTTCCAGCTATGTGTGTGTGCTATACGTGTGTTGTATTTGAAAGTTCGGGTTCATTTGCATTGCAGACAGTGTGCATATTGAATTCGTATGTACGTTGCAATTTTACCACAATATCGTGCTGTGTACTAAGTTATTAGCTTTTAAAAATTATCTTTCGTAATTCTAATGCTCAGCAAATGGCTTGCTAGCGATATTAATATGTACTTCATCAGTGAAATTACAGTGTTGCTTCAGCAGCGGTCAGTACCAACAAATGTCCAAGATCCTTCGCATAAAACGGGAGTGATGTTACCCACACATGACACAACTACATAGATAAATGAAATGTTACAGTTAATAACTTAATTCGTAAGTATTTCAACGCTGTTTTTCGGAGAATTATCTCTAACATCGGGTACAATTCTCACGAATGGCAATATGCAACAAGTCTGCAAGCATTACAATAATCCGTTCCATCAATTAAGCCGAACAAACTGCGCTAAATAGTCTATGGAACACAAACACAACGACAATCCTAGAGGATTTGAACAAATGACGCGGGTTTTAACTGAACCTTAGCCTAATCTCCATTGATCGGTGGAACTACATACGTATGAAGTTCTGTGTCTTTGTTCAATGGCTAATCAACGACGTCCTTTGTTCTTCCAAGCAAGTTTTAAAATTACCTTTAAAGTTTGATTTACGATTTAAGTCCTAAGGTCCGTATTACAGAAGGAAACTCAAGTATTGATCTCTCTTTAAAACTAGTTTTAAGTCCGCTTTTAATTTTAGAACGTTGCTCAAGCATAGATTCATTGATCTTAGTTCAACTGAGTTTGGCTTTATTTTAGATCGCTACTCAGTTACTCAATCGAACTCAAGCAGTGATCAAATCTGTAATCACCCAAGTGTGGTCGAGACCGCGCTTGAGCATAGATTGTCTAACAAATTGTCAATATTTCTTCTGTTCAACTAGGCGAACTATTAATTTCCCGCAATACGGATCTAAGCAGCCTTTTTGGTTCCTGTGCTGTCATTATCAGTTTTTTTATTTTCTATTACCTATATGTGTAAAGTCTTTTAAAATTTCTATTAGTAGTTTTTTTTCCAAAGTACTAAAATTTTTCTTCCGTCCTGCCATTTTAAAAGTGTTAAGTATTAGGAATAAAATCAGCTAAACAATAATAGTTTAGGGTTCCGTAGTCAACAAGGAACCCTTATAGTTTCGCCATGTCCGTCTGTCTGTCTGTTTAAAATATACAAACAACAAACTAATGTTTTTCACACTGATGTTTTGACATACTGACATTTTAAATAGCATACTTATTTAAGGCCACAAATACAAGTCTTTTAAGCTTGACAATTTTGCTTACAAAATTACTATACTTCACTTCAAAGAGCTTTACTTCAATAAATGGGGCATTTTACTATTCAGGAATGAAATAATAACGCTGATTTCCTAAATAACTGGGCTTCTATGGTGTATTTTAATATTTCTAATCTAGTGAAGATCGGATCAAAGTCGGTTATTATAATAAATCGTAAACGAAAACAGGCTGATGCATAGACAATACACTTCTCTGCTTGAGGCTCGATTTGAGTCTCGATTCAGCTGAGTATAGATTGATTACCGTTCTGGAATAAGACCGATGCTCAAGTACTGATTCTATACTCAAACAGTGATCAACTGATTGCAGATCAAACTGGACTTGAGGAACGTTCTGTAATACGAACCTTAGAGTGTCACTAATCTTGTTTGAGGTGACTCCAAATGATTAATTTCGTTGCTTCCCACCTCATACGCCTACCATACCTACTCGTAGGTCGAATGGCTGTGTTTTCTTTTCATCAAAGAGCCTCTCTAATTGAATTAAAATAAACGAGGACACCAGAAAAATAATGTTAATTATGTGTAGAATTCTGCCTACGCCAGGCTCGCCCAACATCACTCAAGTTACGGAATTTTCGTCTATATGGAAATGAAATGAGAATGGCCCTGGCATTTAATTCCACGTTAAATTGTAGGTATAAATTAAATGCAGCTACATAACAGGACGTTACCGGAATTCCGTACAACATTACACATTGATGGTTTCGAGGAAATAACAGCATTTCAGTAATTACGGCGTAAATACCTGTAACTGCTCCTTTCTATAATTAGATAGCGGGGTTAATGAAACATTCAGACTAATCCCATCGGCAAACGGCTATCGGTAATCATGTGGGGAATTATTAATGGAGGGCTGGAGCTGCAGTTTGGTTAATTTATATGCTACTGCATATGAATTGCTGGAAGAAAAGTTGACTGGACTTATTAATGGTTTTCACCCTCTATGGGATTGTTTGATAGCGAGGAAATTAATTTAAAAGCAATTTAATGGATAGGGATTGTTTTGTTATTTACTTATGAATTAAACACACTTTGAAAACAGTTTGAATAAAAACAATTCCTAATTGAGAATTCTTTTACTGTTGCAAGAAGAATACTGTCATTAAAAACACAATTTTCTGTCATAAACCTTTTACGACTTATCTACTGGTCAAACATTGTATCTGGTGAACGCGACATCTTAGGGTCATTTCACACCGAGACGCGACGCGAATACAATATCGAATTTATTTAATACACAATAAGGTACACGCGCTGCGCAGCACTGCGCATCTCAGCGTACTTTAACACGTGTCAACGCTCGAACTGATATTATACCTTTTCCTGAAGAAAATAAGTTCGATAATTGGTAAAAAGTGCGCGCAGCGTCGCGTCGCTTCACGTCGCGGTCTGGACTGACCTATTGCACCCCTCTACTACCACATAAAGAACTTTGAAAACAAAGACACACGTTCTAAATTATTCTCTTTTTTCCCCACCGAGCGAACCATGCGGTATCACACGACGTTGGCACACACACAACTATAAATAATCACAATTTGTTGGCTCATCGCCTGCGAACACACACGAATTAACGTATTTCATAGATACAACGTTTCTTGTAACAGTTGACTCGTTATTTATGGGAAGAAATGCGGTGATACGTCATGTTTTGTGTTGGTCTTTTTATTTACGGTTGTTTGTGATTTAGGGGTGAGCTAAACTATGGCAAAGTAGTAATATGATGACACTACAAAATTTTTGTATCATAATAAATAACAACATATTTTTGACGATCATTTTAAAGCATTGAACCCGGCCTTGGAATATAAAAGTAATGATGACAGGAACTCATATTAGTTTAGGTACTATATAGGCTGGATATTTGCGACGGGATTGCCCTGAACCTTATGAGGTTCATGGGACAGCGAAAGTGTTAAGGACAGTCTCCTAAGACTGTTTTCTTGCAGCGAAAACGGTTAACACAGTGTATTGAATGAAAATTTCATGAAATCGTCAGTCAATACACTTACATGAACTTAGAGAGTTGTATTGCTGATTCTAATGTTTATAATTCTGTAAATCCATATTTGTTACGGCCGCTAATAATATTTAGATCAACATACAACCTGATACTGACCTGCAAATTACAAAAAACGTAAGATCTCAAAAACCCACCCTGTGTAATATTATGTATGATGTTTTTGACACTATGTCGTGTATAAAAGGTAAAACAAAGCAAAAATAAAATATTTACCTACTCCGAATAATTGTATTCTCATATAAATTCTCTAATGACTACAAACTTTTTTGGCACTGCTTACATTTCCGCCCAATGTTGTTTCAGGTTCAACTTAGTATTACACGAACTCCGTTTTAAACTTCCATTGTTTAAATATTTACGTGTTTAAAAGTTTAATTAAATATAATTATATTTGTTTTCATGTTTCATTTGATTCAATAGCATATGCATAGGCACAATCAGCCTTTAACGTTCACACTGCTGGGACACTATGGAGACTATTATGGATAAAACCTTTTACTTTAAACTAATTTTCAAATTTAAATTCGCACATTACCAAGCCAGAGATATAAAAAATAAAACAAACGAAGTAATATTTTCGACGATATTTCAGCGGAATGTATAAAATTAAAACTTTGCCCAAGATAATTATGCGTAACTTAAGTCCTATTAAGTTAATAAAATACCACTGGACGCCGTTCATAGGCTCTCGTATAATTTAAATTTAACGTTCGCTGGGGCTCAATAACTTTTGTATTATATTTTTCTGACTGAAACAATTATATTTTATGTGAACTCCATTGTGTTTTCTGAGATATAAAGTTAATGAAAATCTCAACAGGCTTAATAAAGGCTGGCCAACAAATTTGATAAGCTGTGAGTTCGTGATAAGGCCTTTGATAGAACATTGTTATTCAGATCACATTCTCAACGTGGTGAAGGTTTTTTTTATAAAATTACTTTCGTTATGTTTTCTTTTCGGATGAGTTAGGTATTGACAGAGCTTTGTTGTGCCTATGTGTGGGGATCGACAGGTCCCTAGAGAAGGGAGAGATTAGAAGACCAATAGCTGTCTATTTCGACTTTTTAGCTTTATTCACTGTGAGTGGTGAATGGTTCTGTCGATAGGTATTATTAAATCCAATTATAATTACTATTGTATTGGTAGATTTCGACGAATTCTATACTGATATCGAGTGTAATTAGGCTAGCAAGGCCAACTATTAACGTTAAATATTTTAGCTTTAAGGTTTTGATAAAATAAACTTGTAAAAATGAAATGCTGTTCGTTGTTACGCACATCACTTGAGAACGGCTGGACTGATTTGGCTGTTTGGATTGAAAATGTTTGTAATAGTCCGAATTAGACTTAGTAAATAGAATAAGTTTAAAAAAATCGTCCTTATTCTATGGGGTTTTTGTATAAGCATAATTAACTTATATTGTTCCCACTGCTGGGACATAGGCCTCTCTTCGAGAGGGAGTGGGCTGTAATCCAACACGCGGGCCCAGTGTGGGTTGGTAGATGTCACATATGTCTTCGAATTTTTGGTTCCAGGTCATGCCGGTTTCCTCGCCGATGTTTTCCTTCGCCGTTTTGAGAGCAGTGGTAATTAAATTATTTACACAAAGTTAAGCGCCTGTCTGAGTTCGAACCCAAGACCTTCTACTCGTAAGTCAGTGTGGTTACCACTCCAGGGTTGCGGGAAAGTCCGAAAGGGATACCGGGACCTTGGCAACAGGCAACTGAAGGAACACGGGTGGGTTTTAGTCAGTAAAAGTCTGACACGCCCTTCCGCTCCACCCAGAGCGGAAGAAGTCATTTGATGATTTCCCAGAGGGTGGTTACCACTGGGTTGCCACTGGGCCACCACTGTTCTCCCGAAGTATTTTTGTATGAATTATTGACATGACAGGACAACGTCTGAGTGAGTTTGTTTGTTCTTTGTGACGCTTTCATTCTAAAACGGCTGAACGGATTTGGATGAAATTTGACACATGGGTAGACCATGTCTTTGAAAAGGATATAGGTTACTTTTTATCCAGAATCCTAGACGAAGTCGCGGGTAACACTAACAGCTAGTATTTAAAATAACAAAGTCTCACGTCATAAGTCTCACTTGGACGCTCCACATTTTTAAGTGCGTAAAATATTTTAGTTATGTCGCCTCGGCTCGTATAAGTAACATCTTTTCATAAAATATAAGGCAGCCTAATTTACGTAAGTACCCATTTTGGTGTAATACGTTTTCATGAAGTTTTTATTCAAAGGTAGACTAATGCTGTTTCATTTTTTATGAGGAATTTACTTTAAATTGGCTTTGTTAACTCTATTTTGAGTCTAGACACATAAATGCTGACAGCTTTGAACAAAATGGGAAAGTAAAATGAATGAACAAAATGGGAAATTAAAATATAATGTTACTACAATTATTTACTATCTACTTAGGGCGAATTTCTCCAATGAAACTGAACGCATTCAGCACATCTTAACCGCGTTCAAGAGCTGTCAGTGTTTTCCACAGAAAATATGACACTGACAGCCTTTTAATGTACCTAGTTTATATGCTGATCGCGTACAATTTCTTTAGTGAAATTCGCCCTAAATAATCAACTTGCCAAGTGCCTTATGCTGCCATACTGCCAATACGTTTGTTACACATAGGTTAATGACGATGCGTATTAAACAAATGCATTATCGGTACCCACAACCGACATTTACAATTCCTCTTACAAAACTTGACTAGCTTCAGCTATACTTACCAAGAGAAAAACTTTTACAAAAAAAACAAAAAAAGTGAAAAATTACTTTAATTTCGGAAGTCGGTGTCTTTTCATTTTTCGTTTTTTGCCACCAACAACGTCTCGGTTGTTTTTATTTTTCAATTTTTTGTTGTGGTACCTACCCCACACAAATCCGAATACCACGACGGAGTCACATAGAGCATCGTCTACATAAACTAAGTGGGGAAAAAATACGTAATACTGAAGCTAACTAAAAAACTACGAAAAGTAAATATTTCTACGGGACCACCTCTGAAGCATGACCTATCAAACAAAAAAAGAATCATCAAAATCGATTCATATTTGGCGGAGTAATCGCGTAACATACACACAAAAAAAAACATACTGACGAATTCAGAACCTCCTCTTTTTTGATGAAGTCGGTTAAAAATAGCTCAACTTGCGTAAGTATGACGTTATTGACTTAATGGTTCAGTGGTTGGGTGGTGTAGTGGGTATGGTCCAAGGGGTATTATATAACTTAATTGGGAGTTGGGGTTTGTGGAGGTCAGATAGGCAGTCGCTCCATGTAAAATACTGGTATTCAGCTGCATCCGGTTAGACTGGAAGCCGACTCCAACATGGTTGGGAAAAGGCTAGGCAGATGATGATAATGATTCAGTGGGTACTACTGTGGCGGTATCTACATCGCCTCAAAGACCTGACGTCAGACAGACGTCACATAAATCCTGCATCGCGCAATTAAAGTTTACCGTGCAGTGGACATATATACGAGAACCCAACATCAATCGTTGGGCAGTTGCCCGCCAGACACAACACCCGTCTGGTCGGAGGATCCTCCCTTTTCTATGGAGTATGAGTGAACTTTACACCCTGTTCCTCATGCCCCTAAATTAACTAGCTTAACTAGGAATGAGTATAAGCCACAGTAGTTCCGTCAAGTGTCAGTGGTGTCGACACTTATTTATTTATGGGGTATCTACATCGGGTGGGCTGGCCCATCAACGGCCACTATCAACTTGAGTGGAGTGGGGTCAAGTGTTGCGACGGGTGAAATTATTTTGCGCCAAGCTTTTTCGTGGTGACGGTTCCAAGTAGGTCTCGTGATATTTAGAGGATCGCTTCATGAAAAGATAGGTCACGTTGGTAGTTTATTAAGCTTTATTTATTTATTAGGGGAAAACAAACAGTGACACATTATATTGTGTAGGAAGAAATACAAAAAAATTACAATATAAGCTATGTTGAGGAGGAAATATACGGGCAATATCTGACTAATATTCTACTTATGTGAATGTATGTGCAGATGTTTGGATGTTTGCTACTCAAAGACGCATAAACGTCTGAACAGATTTTGATGACATTTGGCACATAGATAGAGTATGTCTTAGATTAAAAATATACCTAAATTGGTATAATAAAATAGTAACCAAGTCAAAATAGTACATTAAATATTTTTGAAAAAAAGTAATTGCTATGAGGGAACGTATTTGATTCCGAATATTCTTCGAAAGTTCTTAGAATTTTTGGCCGTTTGTCTGGATGTGTGTTCCGAATTGGCGCAACAACGGCTGAACGGATTCTGATGAAAGGAGGACCGGACCAAATGGTCCCCACGACCAATAACAACCACACCTATGTCCTTAGATAGGCATTTTAATATAGAGCAACAACTACTATGGCAGCACAAAGATAGTTTATAACCTGGATTAACATATTGGGTAGGTACTTTTAATTCCGGTAGTACGTTCCCGTGTGATATGACATCCACGCGGGCGAATCCGCGGGCAAAAGCTAGTTAAAACATAAAATACTTTTAGTCCACGTCATTTTGAATAGGTAGGGTTTATGAGTTATTTTGCCTTGTGGATGGAGAAAAACCACGCGTATAAAACTAGTTTTATCTCCATTTTTTACTGTGGATGTCGCGTAAATGCTAAGTCCATATTTTATCGAGCAAATTGCTTGCCAAGCGCACGACTCGATGAGCAACACAACAGAGCTTAGATAGAGAAATGTAGTCCGCGCGGTGATATTAGAAAAAGGTTGTTTTTGCTGAGCGCGTTGGAAGGTCTTTTATCTTAGGTACACTTGTTTATTATACTCTTTTCAAACTGGATACATAATATGAGGTAAAACTTCGGGAAAAATATTTTCTAGCCTTTGGATATCTTATTTTGTCTTGTAAACTATCTTTTCATTGAAGAGAAGGGAAATAAAAATGGAAGATTTCTACATATTTCTAGGTAAAATGAGACAAACAAGGTTATTATGATCAAGTATTTCTTCCGTGGTTAATATTCTTAGACATAAAATGCTATATATACCTAATGTTCAACTTCTTTTGTTGAGTCACACACCTATAGTCGACCTCTTTACTTTGGATTTAAAAGCAGTGAGGTTTTTTTTTTCGGTACAGAGCATACCACTGCTGCTTACCGAACAATGAGGAAACGAAAGCGACCGGCCAGTGAGGAAAGGGCCTTAAAAACAATTTTCAGAAAAATTAAACTTCACTAAGGTTGAAACTATCTAACTGTCACATAGGCAAATAAAACTTGTCGTGGACAGACGTGCAAGTGACATTCAACCTTAGGGCCATAAAGCAATTCGGAAGGTGAGTAAGTATACCTACCAGTGAAAAACTTTATTATTTTGTTCAGTCACACAGAATACAATTCTGCTAAACTAAGACAATGGTCAACGTTTAGCTAGGAGCTGTAATGAACTCAAAGTACGTACCTACAGTAACACTATCACAATTAACTTCTCGGTTAGCTTGCTACTTGGTCCAGATGGTATAATTAAGTGGCCCACATAAGGATCTCGTACGACCGAGCTAACCAACTTTGTCGTCAGTTATAAAAAGTTAAATAAATGTACAGCACGTAGTCATTCTTCTTTCGTGACGTCATGAGCTATTTTGTTCTTGAACAAAGAGCAGCGACGTTTTAGCTCGTTTGCAGTTTGTCACTAGTTTATTTGATTAAATAATGATAAAAAGGGCAGTCATTTATCAATTCCAATCTAGCAAGTTGTACATAATGTTAGTGTATATTTCATTTAAAATTGTAAATAAAACCACATAGAGTAATAAAAAAATCTAGCAAGTAAGCACAGAAAGTAGTTGCTAATTGTGAGGACACTGAGAAAAAAAAATACATCTCCATAGTCATTTGGTTCAAATAAAGACTATGGCGCATGGTCTTCCTGTCCTATTACTATTTGGATTTACGCCTAAGAGCGATACCAACCGGCTATAAAACTCAAACTCAAACTCAAAGCATCAGTTCATCGCAATGATCTTCTTCACTAGAGCCAGTCAGCACCCCAATTGTGTAATACACTTTCTTTCACAATCCGAGAGATTATGAAAGTCTAATCCGTTGCATCATAATGTTTGAAAAATTTGTGTTTTCGCCAACGTAAATAACGCCATGAATGTTGCCGAATCGTCAAAATGAAAGGCATCACGCAATTATTAATCTGGTACCTAATAATGTTGGGGTAAATAGCAGACCTATTTACCCCAACATTATTAGGTACCAGATTAATAATTGCGTGATGCCTTTATTCTAAATGTTGCATTCTATTTTCTCTGGCCAATTTATGGGTCAGCAGCGTATTTGCGTTAAAATCTCTGGCCAGCAGAAAATTCACCGCAATAGACTCATTTGCTATCGGATAGCTTACAATATGTTAGAGGTTTAGTCCTTAATGTGACATCGCAGTTTCGACATGCCTAGGGCTGCCAGTCTTGGAAACTTTGGGACTATCGAATCAATCGAAAAATCGAAAAAATTATAAGAATCGGTACCTGGTCGACCGAGCTCTGCTCTGGGAAATAGAGAAAACGAATTTTCTCAGAAATATGACCTAGCTAGATCGATTTTTTACCCCTTATATTGCAACTTTTATCGAAATCGTTAGAGCCGTTTTTGGGAACGTGATTACAAATACATACAAATATTGCTCATCAGTACAGGATAATCTACGTTTCAATATGTCAAAATTAGCCTTAACTTTTCAAAATTATTTTACTACTTTTTTAAATTGATTGTCGGTGAGATGAGATTTCGGCTACGTTTTGAACATTTTTAATACGGGAAATGGCCTTCTGATGACGTGTTAATTTGATTTTAAAAAGATGAGGCTTAGCCTTGGCTGAAAAGCCAAATACCGTGATTAAAAAAACTGAAAAAAAGTTCGATTGCTGTTGATGCACTTGCCACAAAAGAATTTACATTCACTGAATCTTAGTGTGGGAAGTCGGTACAATTTATGAGAGAGGTCAATAGTCCAAAGTCTCCAATGCGTGCAGTTAAATCAGTTGAGCGGTGCATGTAAGTTCTGGCTCTCTCTTGGTGCCAAAATGCTAATGGCACACATAAATGTATTACCCAGACAAAACTATAGTTTTGGGTCACGTGAATTAGTGAGATTTATCGCAACGTAGAGATAATAGTTCTCTTTCATTAATAGTTATTAAAACAATAATAACAATATTTTTAATTAAAATTAAATTACTATTAAAGTAAATATCAAGCTTACTAAAGCTTCACATATTTACGAGATAATTATTGCTTGCTTTGGTAACATTTAAAATAAGAGGATTATATTTTTTAAATTAGAGGATTATATCCAGGATAAGAATGCTTGGAAATATGCTGGTCTTGCTCCATAGGACAATATTCGAGTCTGGAGAAAATCAAACTGGTTGCTAATCTAGTTGTATAATTTAAATTCTTTGTATAACATAGATTTTTACACATTTTGTGATTACTTAAACTCACACACTGTCTTATTAGTATCATTTGTAAAAATGTTAGGAATATTGTGATATTGTATACTTTTACAATGTTTGTAAATATGTGCACCATATGAGCACCATGTATCTATCACATAATTTTTCATTTGTCATTGCTCCATTTTTAATTCTTTTTACAAATTGTGGTACAGTAATCGTATTCTAGGTGCATCGTATTCACATGTAATTGATGTATACAAAATATTGTAAAACAGTTTTTTAAAGAGTAACGGTGGAGTTTCTTGCCCATTCTTCTCCATACGAAAACTACCTTTTGGAAGGGGCAACTAGAATCAGTTCTATTTCTTAGTTTTTGCAGTCAAAAGTGCCTTTAATGTGATGATTTGAAATAAATGATTTGACTTTGACTTAGATTTCATTACCTGCACGCTTCCTGATATGAGAGAGTAGATACAAATGGAGAAAGTAATTAATTTAATTCGGACATTTTGCACATGCTGAACACCCTCTCATATTAGGTTATGCACCCAGCAGACCTACTCAAGTAAGGTTTTTGATTTATTTCGAGACAAAAGTTATTTTTAGTAAGAAAAAAAAACGATCGGCAGATCGGCACATGTTTTTTTTTTCTTTTCCGTGGCTTTTCCACTCTGGTTTAAACTAATTAAAAAACTAATTGAAATAAAATTATTTGACTTTGAAAAAAAAAAATACTATGTAATGTAATATTTCTTATAATATTTTAGTAATAATTAAGGCTTGTACAAACAGGCGCGATATCGCAGGCGCGACAGGCAGCGGTACCTTTGTCGACAAAGGTACCGCTGCCTGTCGCGCCTGCGATATCTCGCCTGTTTGCACGAGCCTTTAACTAGTTGCGTTGTGACAATAGTTTATGTTTAATGAGGTTTCAATCACACCACTACCCCTGTGTTGTGATTGAAGCCTCATTGTCTATGACAAGTAGATCTTTTTGTTATCTTTGGTAGCTGTCAATAAACTGATGTCTTAGGATGTGCAAAATGTCCGAATTAAATTAATTACTTTCTCCATTTGTATCTACTGAACACCCTCTCCTATCAGTTACAATATGTGTTGTTATATTTTCAGTGATAGGTTGATAAATAGGTTGATGTCAACAAGCAAGTTTGGAACATTATTATTACGCCTTACCGCTATCAATACGAAATTCGAATTTTTACACTAAAAATATATTACTCGGCGCTCCTAAATAAACTCGAGCTCAAGTAAGTAATCCGTGTGTTTGGTCAACCCTGTGGACAGCGGCTGATCTAGGTTTGTGTTCGGAAATGAAGCTGACCGCGACCCGACTATCATCTGCCCCGACTAAACGGGCCTCCATATTACATCCTTTGAAGTTCCGCTTTACGTCTACCAGCCTCGAATATACGTGGACATTTTGTTTGTGAATAGTTCAAGTACCCACAAATGCACGAATTTAAATAAATGTTTTATGTTTGTCATTTCTTAATGTGAAAAGTTTGTGGAGTTTGGAAGGATTTCCATTCGAGTGGAAACGTTAACGTTGATAAACTTTGTGAATATTAAATGAAATGGAAAACTCGATACAACGTTTGAGGGTAATGTTATATAGAGTTGTGACTTGTGAAGTACTCACATGAGCGGAATGTTTTATGTGTCGCTTGAAATGTTTTTGCAGGCATCATACCGACATTGTTTTATGAGTACGTTACGAATATTCGATACAAAGAACATCTAACGAGCAAATATTTTAATGATTCATGTAAATTATTTAAATCAAGCTGTTGCTGATTATGAGGTCCTAAACCGAATAATGTGCCCGGCAGTGTGTCGCCATTGGCGCAAGAAGCCGCTCAATGCTTTTGTCATTTAATTTTCTTGTTCAGATATACCATGGTCTAACCGACATTGTATGAAATAAGAAATAAGTCAAAAGTAATTATAACAATTAAAACGTTTCCTCGAAATGTACAGTATTACAAGAAAAACAATTATGGCAGACCCGAAATTGATCGTCAATTAAATTATAATGAATGCTGTCAGAAACTTTTACTGAATATTAATTATAATTAATGAATGCAAATCGTTTACCGAACCAATTCGTTTGTAAAGTTATACGAGACTATACTATTACTGTTTCCAATAGTCCCAAAAATTCATTTCAAGCCGCCCGCGATCACATCCAATCAAATTCCAATTTGCAGTTAAATCGATTTAAATTTAACGAAATAGAGCGCTCATTTTATGGAGACCTTAACTTACCTATACCTACATATATTATACTTGAGTATTTTTTAATAGGCGCGGGCTTCGCGTCGTTCCGTAGCCTACCCGTAGCTAACCTAACCTAACATATAATTACACACGGAAAAACATGGTTTTTCATGTTGATTAACACGTACAAAACGCTAATTGCGCTGCTGTTTACTTTGACAATTATATACTTCAAGATTTTTCAAACATCATTAATGCAAGCTTGAGTGTCAAGTCGTATTTTTGCTGTTAAGGTCTAAGGACTTCATGTATAACAATATTTTGCAAATATAATGAAATTATACCCGCCGTATTTGAGGAAAGAGGTAGGGTCGTTGGAAAACCTTCGGCCACTGTGTGAAAAAGCTCTATTGTTGTTCCTCTAGCAGGATTACATTGTGTTGGTACATACAGGCCAAAATTATTCTTCAGCCACGACCCTCTCGCCACTTTTGACGACGTCGGTCGTCAAAATGACAGAATGAAAGGATATTGCCCACTTGCAGAACGGCTGCAGAAAATGTAATATTTTAGAGGAAATGACAGTGTCTAAAATTGTGTTCACTACGTATTATTGCACTATTTTAGTCCAAAATTGGTCTTAAATATTGTTTTTTTGGCATCACATAGGTGACTTTGTCTATCCGTTGTATACTCGACGCAATGTATAATATTCATTATAAGGACTTTATTGTTGATTTTTTAAATAGTTTGTTCAAATTGTTGTTTCCAATCAGCAAATAAGCCAGTTTTGTCATTTCTCATTCATTGATCATCATGGTAGATCCTGGATTACCTATAAAATTGCATTATGTGGAATCCTAAATAAAAAAATCGCTGAAACGTGACAAAAATCTAGGGGAGTATCAAATTACCTTTTGTGCCAGTATAAACAAACTCATTTGAGAAATAGGTGTTCCTATTTCTCAAATGAGTTAATACTGGCATTTTCCCATTTGTTTAACAGGCATATCATTAAGTATTATGTAGATTTATCCTGTTCTGTGTATACACGCATGTGAAAAGGAAATTTCACGCGCCGACGATCACTAATGTTTTTATTGGGAGCACACCGGGAAAATTGGACTCGTTTATTTTTATAGAGCTTGTATAGACACTGATTTCTAGTATTGGGTACATAATTTTGTAAAAGTGCCTTGTAAGGGTAAAAGGTTTTGCTGGTTAGAATGTTAGGTACTGATATAAAAGGGACGTTACCTTGTTATATTTTTCGTAGGTGGTATTACGTTTTTATATTCTCTGTAATGTTCTTTTCATATAGGTATCATAAAAAGTGACTGTGGAATTTCTTTATACAGAGTTGAACATTTATATTATATAGGTAATAAGTACACCTATTTTTCCGGAGATATTTAGCAAGCAAAGAAAAAATTTACTTACCATACCGTAAGTCAAGTTTAGGAAGCGAAGGTTAAAGCGTAGTAAATTGGTAATTATCTCGCAGACATAATCAAGTTGAGCTACTGTTCCATATTTCTACTATGACTACAGTTCGTCTGGGTCAAGCTAAAACCGACGTAGTTCAGTAAATAGAAATAGCTATTGCAAGCGAAACTGTCCCAAACCGCTTTATTTCCTGTTGGCCATCGATCGGTCATCGAATGCAAACTTGCGTCTTCTATGTAAAACCAATACTACAAACTGAATATATTTGCAAGTTAGCTGCGATGTTTTATTTTGTGAAAATATGTATGTCATCTTACTATTTACTAAATAACAATGAGGGGATCGTTATTTGCTTTTAAATTGTAGGTGCCTACATAATATCTTAGAATGAAGATTGTAGACAGTTAAATGAATTCTTGTCGATGTGTGTATGTGTATATGTCACGGGATAATATGGGAAAAATGTTTTTTTTAATCCTTGGATTTTTGCAAAGGACCTCATTATTAGAAACTAAGAAAGATTTTCCGTAATAGTACGAGCTAATAACTCAAGAGTAACTTAAGTAGCACTGGGCAGGGCTCATTGCTCGCAGAAAAGATGGCCGAAAGGTTCTGGAGTGGCGACTGTGTACCGGAATACGTAGCGTTAGAAGGCCCCCCACAAGGTGACCCGATGACCTGGTGAAAGCCGCAGGAATCCGCTGGATGCGAGAAGCACAGAACCGGTCGAAGTGGCAGTGCTTGGGCCTATGTCCAGCAGTGGACGTCATTCGGCTGAAATGATGATGACGAGCCCGATTGGAAACGTGATAGCTGATTGAAAAATCTAAGTGTCAATTCATAACATCTTTATTGTTATGGTCAGAACATGGGTCGAATGTAGTTGTTAACCAATCAGAGGGGCAATTCCCGTAATATTTAAGAACGTTCGCATTCGCAACTCATTCGCAATCTGTCAAAAATACAACCAATGTACCAACATTTTTGACAAGGTTGGCAGATTCCGACTTGAATGTCAACGTTTTTACCCGACTACGTCGAAGAAAAAAGGAGGGTTATGATTTTGACCGGTATGTATGTATGTATGTATGTTCATCTGTTCCCTCATATCTTGTAAACGACTCATCACAATTTGAAAAATGAGGTATCGTTGGAAGCGTCTTGATCGTCCGCTGGTTATAGGGTATGTGACGTGTCACATTAAATTAAAAATGGCGCCCTTTTGAGGACATAAAGAGAGGAAAACAAAAAAAACAAAAAACAAAATCGTACCATGTTGGGTATCAAATGAAAGGGCTTAATGAGCATATTTCAAAAATATATATATTATAAACCCAAAAGAATAAAAAAAAAATTAAAGTAATAAAAACTAAAACCCAACTACGACTAAAAAGGTATAAACAAGAGACCACAGACAGACAAATTAAAAATCCGGAGTAGTTGGGTTTTAGTTTTTATTACTTTATTTAAGTACGAGTATTGGCCTTCAGCGCATTCGTTAGCAAAACATTCAATTTTCAGCCAATCGGACGTTCATACTCGTCGTTTTTGTTCGCGATTATCCTAAGATAATCTTTACACAAAAAACGATTTGTCTTATTATTGTGTGACTTAACCTTAACTTCGTGGTTGATATCTATGATTTTAAGGGCATTATATTTGGAAAGGTATTGCTACATACATAACTATAGAACATAACGTAATTTGGAATATAATATGAGCATGTTTGCTAAGATGATATGGGGCCTGATATATTACGCCATTAATTAAATTAATTAGGCCTGTTCACTCCGTTTACATTATGAGCAAGATGACGTATTGCTTTGAAACCCGAAATATTAATAAAGAATGTGATAATTATGATATAATTTCTAATTTTCTCACTGCAAGCTGATTTTCACAAAGATTAGGAAAGAGTGTCAGAGATCACCATGCTTGCGCACTAGATGATGACTAAAAATTAAGGTTTTCTTTCAATCAAAAGTTTTTCTTTTAATTTAGATAGATAGTCTTTAATATACATATAAGAATAATAATAAAATTATACGTGGTATTATCGCTCTCTATCAGTGATCTGTGCATTTTCTTTATTAAATTAAGAAAAAATGTGTCGTTACTAAACCCAAGTCTAGAAACGATTGCCTTAGAATTGCCATTTAGAACATTGATATCCAGCACCAGATACTTAGCCTTTAAAACCAGACCAAGCTTTATTCACGTTGCAAGCTTAAAGTTCCCCACTGCAACGTTAGAAGTCGTAATACCACAATCGTACGCACGACTTAATGTCCCGAGTCTGAACCATAACATTACACGTAAATTCACCCGCTCAGTATCCACTTTTACACAAAAAATTGAAACAACAAAAGCCCTAATCCTGCACAAAGCATAACACCCAGAGTCCAGAATACATTTTGTAATTAATGCGACCGTGTGAGCACGATATGCAGCGGCCTGCGCCCACGTTGAGACCATGAATCATTTTATATGCATTGGTTATTTTCAGAGTGCGAGGCAACGCAACAAAAAGGGTTGGAGTTTGAAAGATAAAAAGGCGTGTATCCACCATACACGTTGAATGGCCAGCGGAAAAGTTTCCGCAGCACTTTTGAATGGTGAAATGTAAATAGAGGTATTTTTAGGTCAACTTGAATGGGTAAAATAACACGCCTGATGTTGATGTTAAAAACGTAAATTGGCTGGTTATTTCCTTTTTTATCGTTCGTGCTCCATATTTGAATATTAAATCGAATTGATTGTTCTTTTGTTGGAAAATGTGGAAAGATTTTTATACTTGGATCAGTTATCAGACTGGTGGCGCTGGCGTGGTTAATTCTGTAATATTTAATCTATATTATTATTAATCTTGTATTAATATGAATTAATTAAATAATTGTATACTTAATTTGACCTTACTTATACGACAAGACGGTGGTATACTTATTAGTTCCGATTTCAGATTGCAGACTTATCTTGCGAGCACTCTAGGTTCATTATTCGATCGATTTATTCCATTGACTTATTTTTACCCGACTACGGCGCAGAAAAAAGGAGGGTTATGATTTTGACCGGTATGTATGTATGTATGTATGCATGTATGTATGTTCATCTGTTCCCTCCTATCTTCTAAACCACTCATCACAATTTGACAAATGACGTATCGTTGGAAGCGTTTTGATCGTCCACTAAAGGACATAAAGTCATAAACAAAAAAAAAAGAAAAGGGCTTAACGAGCACATTTCAAATATATATAGGTATATTAAAAGAATTAAAAAAATATTTAAGTAATAAAAACTAAAACCCAACTACGACTAAAAAGGTATAAACAAGAC
This sequence comes from Lithophane ornitopus, assembly GCA_948473465.1. Taxonomy (NCBI): domain Eukaryota; kingdom Metazoa; phylum Arthropoda; class Insecta; order Lepidoptera; family Noctuidae; genus Lithophane; species Lithophane ornitopus. Next base: position 6,717,593 of record OX419623.1, read on the forward strand.
ACCACAGACAGACAAATTAAAAATCCGGAGTCACACGTAATCTGTTCGATTTATGCCCTTACACGTGTGACTCCGGATTTTTAATTTGTCTGTCTGGGGTGTCTTGTTTATACCTTTTTAGTCGTAGTTGGGTTTTAGTTTTTATAACTTTAATTTTTTATTGTATTAGTATTTTTCTCTTACTACAAGTACACATCATTCCACCTATAAAAAAACTATCAAAAAATTGTAAAGAGACCAAAATAAATAAAAATAGCTAGAGTGAAGAGGGCAAAGGCAGGCAATTGATAATTATTTATGCACATCCAGTACTATGGCTTCAACAATGCCGTCAGTTCCCGTGGGCGTCACAAGACTCGACTAAGGGATTACTTAAGTAGGACGGGACCATTGTGGCTCACACGAGAGGATGCTTATAGATTCCTTGTGAACTAACTAACCAAGAAATTATGTTAGGTTGTTAGGTAAGAAATGGTGAAATAATTTAAGACGCAAGCCTACTTTTTGCACGACGGTTCTCCCTTTGATTTTCTTTAAAAAAAAGTTCTATAGTTATAAAACTCTCGGGTAGGTAAAGTTCCAGTGTTTCAATTAGTTGAATCCTTTTCTGTTGAAATTCTTTGAAACTTTGTTTTTGAAAGTATCGGAAAAGGAAAAGTTATTCAGTGTTATTAATTTTAATCTGGTCTGTAAAGGAAATTTTCTCAAACATGATTGGAAATTGGAGCATTATTTTGAAAACCTTCGGGATTAATCGAAGCTGCATGGGCCAAATACATGCGAGCAGGCGGCCAGCAATGTTAATATGAAAATCCATAATCTTTCGTGTTTAGCAACCGAATAAATTACTATGAAAACTCATATCTGTCGTGTTATTAAAAACGGAACGAAGTTTACTTCGATATATGACAACCATGGAAGTAACTCATCAAAGATTTTATTTAATATCACTTCTCGTCGATTACGGCACTAAAAACACTAATTATTGATATACATAATGCATGAGAGACACTCCACGCACGCGCTTTGACATGACTTGCAACGTGTTGTAACGCGCAAATTTTGACAATATTTTTAAAATGTTGCCAATGTTATTTTGGTGATATTTAAAGTTTTATTTGACAATGTCACCCGACTCACATGTGAGTTAGCGGGGATTTGCGGTTTTGGAAAAGCTAAACTAGCGGTACTTCATCGGTGGGGTAATCGATCAGGGATTACAGGCGTGAAATTATGTTATGTCATCACTATTTCTGTTCTATGCAGGAATTAAAATCGGTCATCCATCACTGAATTAACCCATGCAAGTGTATCTTAACCTCATTGATCGATCGATTCATGTATTTGTTATTTCACCACAAGTGTATAATATTTCACCATGTTTCTTAGTTCTTCTAGATTTTGAAAGTGATAAATGTATGCTCCCGTGACGTCTCGTGTTTGAGTTTGCCTACTTTTGATTAATCGTATCCTTTGGGAAATACTCTATTGTTGTCTTGTTATTTCGTACTTTTATGTGAAGTATCCGAGTTATTTTTTTGCGGTTGAAGGAAATATCGAGTAGGTACAATATCTATCGGTTGTTTTTTGTTGTTGTATAAGATGTTGATTCTTCTTTATCTTCTTGTGCCTGTGTAGGTTGCTTACCTATTTCTTACTACTACATAAACAATTTTATTCTTAAACTGAGATTAGTAGTTTTTATAAGTCTTGATCACCAAGCCTAAGAGCGTTCCCAGACGGCATATAATCGGTGGCAGATTTTTTGTAGGACGTGTACGTTGATACAATTTAAACTCTAGTGTTTCATTTAGCTCCTACAAAAAATCGGCCACTGATTGTTTGCCTGAGTAACTGAACTGAAATAAACTGCTATTGGTCAGTTTATTTCATAAATCTTCAATAATATTATAGAGAGAAAAGATTTGTATTTTTGTTGTAATGAATAAACTCAAAAACTATTGTAGCGATTTTAAAATTCAGCTGTAGGATGCTATATTATAATCACTGAGTAGCATAGGCTATAATTTATAAAGATATTACTCGGGTGAAGCTGCTGGCGGAAGCTAGTCAACAATAATTATGATAATTAAACACAAAGTGCAGAAGTATGTAAAGAACAGAGTCGGTTTCTTTCATATATAAACAATTGTTACGGATATACTCTTCTCTTAAGTCAATCAATCTGCCTAGCCTTTTCTCAACTATTTTGGGGTCGGCTTCCAGTCTAACCGGATGCAGCTGAATACCAGTATTTTACATGGAGTAATACGATAGCCCTTGGTTAGACTTGTTGTCAGACTTTCGGATTTCTGACGACTCGTAACGACTGTCAAAGATCCACAAATGACAGCCGAGACCAACGGCTTAATGTGCTTTCCGAGGCACGGAGGAGTCTCGATATGTGAAAATGGTCACCCATCCACGGATCAACCCCGGCAAGCGTAGCTTAACCTGATGGATCGACCCGAGCGGCTGTTATTACTTAGACACGAGCTCCTCCCAAACTCTTCTCTTCTAAGTGAAAAATGATATTTAAAATGTCCAGCTAGACTGTCAGACTTTAATAAAAATGTATTGCTTGTATATACGACAGCTCACATTATGTAAATCATATATGGCTAAAACTGTTCTAATTCAATATCACTAATACAATAACCGTGAATACAATTTCAATACAAATTACATAACCAAGCCTATCTAGTAAATCGATCACAGACTAAGATTAAATATGGAGAATGGCCTATAAATGTTTACGATATAACTTTATAAAGTACCAACACTCTCGTGGTACAGTCGAGGCACATTTCATAGCTCGCCATAACTACTTTGAATCGAAGCGGCCTATTGAACGTCAGTGTTGCTCAAAGTAGGTGATCGAATTTGAATTAGAGTAAAAAGAAAGTTATTGTTTAAAGAAAGTTCAAAGAAAGGGACCTACCTACTTGAGATGTTACGGATGAAGTAGGTAGTTTAAACTGATTAAGACTCGTGTCCTAAGCGGAGGAATTCTTGAACTCAAACTCAAACTCCAAGCATTTATTTCAATTAAACCATTTACAGGCACTTTTGAACTGTCAAGGAGTCGGTCAGTCAGAAATATAAAGATAGTTGCCCATTCCAAAGCGTAGTAGGTTCCTATGGAGAAGAACGCTTTAGAAAAGTTTTTTATTTCGAACTATGTGGGTATAACGAAATAAAACCTTGTGTATTTCACGAATCAACAAAGTAACATTGAAAGAAATTCTGAAGAAAAAAATACTCAAAAAATAGTTTGAGCATTTACGTTCTCTAAAAATCCTTTAACGAAAGCTCAACTTAAGCCAACGTTTGACTCGCGATTCCAAATCCAAAAAAGGCAAAAAACTAAGTTTGGCAACCATTGATCGAGCCCTAATGATTGCTATAAACCGGCCATGTATAGTCGGCCGGCTGCCCCTAAGAGTTGTAAGTGCAACGTAATAATCGTAAACTGGCCGGTTAATACGCCAGGCGGGTTGGACGGCCGGCGTTAATCCCATATGTGGCAAGCGCGGGCTTTCTCGAGCGCCCATCCTTATGAGATTAAAACTAATTTTAGTAACACGTTGCTATATTTTGTGGGTAGGATGGTTTTTTTATAGGTGCGTAATTTATTGCTTGTTGATGGCTATGAGGATGGATAAATATGCTTGAATGGGTTCATGGAACTTAATAAATACGGTATACGAGTGGACTTGCCAATCTGATGTTAAAGTTACACTTCAATGAAAATATTTTACAAAATTTTGTTCGTAGAATATTTTTAATGTTTTAATTTTTCTATATAGGCCTCCGTTTTAAAACGCATTAAAAAAGAACGAACGTCCCACTAATGTTGCTTTGCGTGTGTTTTTATAATTATGCGTGGACACGACTTTGGCCTAACGAAGGGGGATAACGATGCTTCACTGGACCGCTGTCCGAGTAGCTATGCACGTGACGTAGACAAATGCGTCTGTTTTATACTTTTTAAAATGTTATAAATTCATCTCTTTGTTTTCCTTTTAAAAGCGACCGTTAACAAATTCGATATCTTATTTGTTTTTCTAGACAAACAAATAAGATATCGAATTTGTTAACGTGATGCCATTTTATTGTTAATGTAAAAAGAACCCAACAAGCATGCAGTATGTCAAACTTTCATCGAACGGTAGACATTGCTACGAAGGCGTAGCGCCCCATCTACGCCGTAGCTCAATATCTACGGTGACCGTAGCACGCTGGCAATACAAACTTGGCTCGTTGCTTTTGGCGACAAAGGAAATATCCTTTTTGTAAAAACATTAAAATGTCAAAACAGCAATCGAGATACTTAAATATTTTTTTAAAAGCAACCACTTTATTATTCCAATTGTTATCATTAAAAAATACTGAAACAAAATTTACAAAATAAAATAATAAAGTTGAAGACCACTTTCATTTACACCTGAAGGTTAATTAAGTTAGTAAGTCCCTTTTGTTAGAGGTTAATAAGGCTAAAATAAAAACGAAAACTGTAGATCGGTGTCTAACGGTGAATTTTCTTCTTCATTTACCAAGAATTTTCTTGGTTGAAAATTCTTGGTAAATTATATTATTTTATTTATATTTGTACATCATTCCAAAATATCCAACAGAATCCATCGATGCTCACAAGCTTAACTTTATCTAAAAAATATATATATCAAGTTAACAAACTATGTAGATGTTAAATGACGCTGAAATGTAAACACCGCGAGTAGACGTTTAATGATAACAATGACGTGGCGATTTGTGAGCGAGCATCAATCATTGATCCGTTGAAGTGAGATGATGTATGGACGGCCTGTCTGGAATCACTGCTGTTGTTTCGTTCTGAGCATGGAGTATGGAGTCAACAGAGTGCTCATAGGCACATAGGTAGAATGTTTCATATCATAAACATTGAAAATTGCACAGAGAAATCAAACGCGTAGAAAACATTTGACGTGTAAATATAGGATCTATTTGTTGAATATATATGGCTTGAATAATCTTTAGGTTGAATTTTTGATAATTATTATATTAAACATTCAACATAATACAGAGAAATTAGACGTTCGGAAAACACTAACGTTTCAATATTGTAACCATACGTTGAATACCAATTGTTATTCACTGTATACACAGTAGTAATGATTATACGTCAAGCGTAGTAATCATTATTACTGTGCTATATTGACTCCGTCAATCAGTCTCCGAGACCCTTCCACCAACTATGTTAACCTCCGTAATCGTGCTGGGCCTGCAAACACAAATATTTCCTGCACACATTCTTAACTAAAAAAGTCGTTTGAAATTCCCACTTTGTTCAGCAACCACGCCTGACCTGCACATTATCACTTCATTTGCTTACTACTCTGTGGTAATGAGTATTCCATAGCTGTTTGTGTCATCCTCTGTAACAGGCAAGACAATGGGATTCACACGTTTAAATAATTGTAGCGCAGTAGTTGGTATTGACTGCCAATCAACCTTTCGGAGCCATTGAACTAATCTTGTGAATGCATTGTTACAAAGGTGTTATGTCAGTGATGGACATTCGAAACGTTCCTAGTAGCTCTGTCAATGCGATCGAACTTTGTGTGTGTGAGTCTACTTGTGTGACGTTTGACCTGCGATTGTGAATAGGAGATTGATTTGAGTATGGTTGGTATTAGTCTGGTTATTCTAAAGCATGCAATTAAGTACCGTACAATCGTAAAGATGGTTAATTAAGGCGGTTTTAATTTAAACGTAGGCAGGGAGTCTGAATAATATATAAGTGATTCAATTGTTAGTAGACTAGTACCTACTTACTGAAACTTTTATTTTCATATATTTATTTCATGGCTACATTATTAGAGTCGCATTTTTATATTATCAAATGCGTTAAAACTCAAGTGATTTAAGTCACTTCTACCCGATTTCTAATTTTATTACCTACTCATTATTTCAATAATAGGTACTTTAATTATTATAGAAGTTAAAAAAAAAAATGCAAAATCTATATTGAAATCTTATTTCGTTTTCAGTTTAACGATTACTTCAGTGACTCTTTTCCTCTCTCAAACTTGTGCAGGAACAGTTTCAAAGCTGAAACTTTTACAGCTAGTAGCTAGAACTCAATAATTTTATTTTATTTCAACACACGGGTAAAAAGAAAGAATATAAAATGTTAGAAATAGCGCCATGACAGTTTTACAGTTGGATGTATTTTAGAACAGTTTTGAAATACGATGATCCTGTATTTTGTGAGGTTATGTTCGTGGTAGGTAAAGGTAGGTAGGTAGGTACTTTTACCCTGTTTAATAAGTTGTCATTATTTTACACCAGTGTTAGAATAAAGACGTCCAGAATATTTACAAGAATAAATGCCACATTTTGTTTAGATTTCCTCGCTGATCAAGTTATGCAAGCACTAGGCTGTAGCATGAGGTCCTGGGTTCGATTCCCGGATCGGGCAAAGGGTTGTTCCATCTGGTTTTCTCAGTAGCCCGGTATCTGGATTTATGCCCGGTTGTTGTGAGTAATAGTCTCGCCCCCTATTACATGGGACTTAAACATAACTGGCGAAATGTTGGTCTACTATAGGTACCGACACCTCTGCCTAACCTTTCGGGGAATCGGGCATGCTGTTATGTTATTTAGAAAGCTATAAACGTACCTACAACATATTAACGTACCTGCATAACGCAGGAAGACCGAACCTCGAATTGTAATTCGGTTAAAATACACACGACTCCCGAATTCCGAAACAACAACCGTATACCTAAACCGTGTTTTCGAATACGAAGACTCCGTTTTCCTATAAACGTGTTATCGACTAATGTAAACGAATCATTAGGCTGGTCACTCGATTCGTTTGTCCCTAAAAAGGTAAAATTAACCAACCAACCGTCTGTTATCAAAGCTCGAATAAAAAGCTAATCCGATTGTTTTTGTTTTAATACTCAGCAAACTATATTGGATTCGTTACGTCGTCGCCGAGGTTCGCTGGTCCATTAGGCTAATAGCTGGGTAGTGAGACGGCAGAAAGAGATTAAGCTGTGCTCAGTCATCGTTTTCCACTGCTATTAATTGATAAGTGGAAGCTCTCAATAGATTACTTTAAAAAGTGTTTCGACAGACTCACGGTTGATTGAAAGGGTTTGGTTACAGGCGAAGTTTTCAACTTTTTTAAAGGGAAAAAGCTTATTGATTTTGCAAAAGGTTTTGTGAATATTAATTTTCAATTTCGTGTAGGTTTTCAGTTTTTAGAATTGTTACGGCAAAAAAGTGTAGTAATTTTAGTTTTTTCATGGAACTAATTGTCAGTTACAACGAACAGTTTTCATTACATTATTATTCATTCATCCACTTGTTTCGCTCACATTTTGAATAACTTGTGTAACGACACAACTTTATACATAGAGCCGATTTGAAAATCACGCCTGACTATGTTAAGACGAGTTTAAAGATTATATTACTTGTTATCCCACAGAGTACCGTCTACAAGCACTATAATAACCGTTATCCTTATTTGAGATTCAAAAACTTGTGCTGGGATATTACATCCAGTTAATTAAAATTTCTGAGAAAGAATTTTCCTTCACTAGTTGGACATTGTGTTCGTTATATGCTTATTACATTTTTATCTTTTTACTCTCAGCGACACAACGTTCAACCTTTTAGAAAGAAAGAAAAATAGGTTTATTTGTCACAAAACACGTGCATACAAAAAGATAACAGTAATCAGCAATATTAAACAAAATAGATCTAAGTACAAATATGAGATCACGAGAATAAAGATAAATAATCGGCAGCTGCACGTCATGACTGTGACAAGAAGGCTTCCACTCAGCATGATGCTGCGCTTTGGGGGACCCACCGCACAGCGCTGATTTTCAGTGGTCACCCGAAAAAAACGTAATCAAGTCAGGTTCAAAGATTTGTACATAATAAAAAGTTAAAATAAACAGTTCTTAGAATATAATACAACTTTAAGCAAAACGAATTAGGTATATAAATATTATTTAATAGGTAACGTGAAAATTCATCCGCAGGCATCACTGTGCGTACATAAATACACATGAGAATTGTACAGTGTTTTGTCTCGCTCCCACCCTTACCGCTTATAATATAAAAAATATAGTTGCATTCCCCTATTGCGTCTATGACGAACTACGAAAAAATACCGAGTGAAATACCGAGGTAGGTCGATGTACCGCCGGACAAAGTCCTCCGCGTATGAAACATATGAAAAAAGATATTCCACAAATTACTGTTACTATGGTCTACTCATATCTACCAATATCTGAGGTCGAATATTAAACGTATATTTTTATCGAACAATATCCGATATTGGCGCTTGTCCCGAACAAAATATTCTCACAATACATCATTCTTCCCCCAAAACTGTGTTCGACAAAATTGGTTCGTGTGTAAAAGATCAGTGTGAGTTCACGTTGAGAATCACAAATATAGGGAATGGTCTATGAGGCACCGATTTTATTGCAAAACGGAGCCAAGAGAGACCGCAACACTATTGAGTCGTAATTTTTCATGGTAAGATATTGTTACTGTTGCTCAGAAATCGGCCATTTGTATAATAAGTCGATAGCGATCGTCGTTTCCGCCCTCAATAAGACGTCGCGCAGGAATTTGTTTGGGTTCGCCGAGGTACTTCGCCTAAGTGTCGATAGTTACAGCTGGGACAGTGAGTGCTTAAATTATTCTAAAGCTTTTACGGATACACTTTCTTTTGTAAAAAAAGTTGGCTTAATGTCGATCGTGAGAAGTTATATAGCTTTAATACCAGAAATGGAGCAAAAATCCCTGAAGACTTTTCCGTCTAAGACGTAAAACGTGATCCAATTTACAATGCCTTCTAATATTTCAGATTTGTTACGATCAAGTTTATTACAAATTGGAAACGTCTCAATGTATCCCTGGAGATCGAGCGGCCGACCTTTCATCTTTGATTCCTCCATCGGTTATGATGAGATACTCATTTCAAGTAAGTTTGGTGAGTTAGTTCCCAACAAACAGTCAAAACGACAACTATCTCTTGCGATGTCGGTGACAGAGACATAAAATCAAAGTGGCTAATACTTACGTAGATACATAAGTTCAGTTATTGTCGCAGTATGGAACTGGATGGTCCTTCAGTAATGGGAATTTATTTTAGTAACCTGAGCATAGTTTCATATTTTGGAACAATAACAAGAAGGTAGTTAATGAACAAAAAACGGCCGTGTAATGGTTTGTTGTAAGAAATTGAACTTAGCTAGTTACTCTATTTTAATAACTATTTTAGTTTACTTTGTAGTAGAAAATACGAAATTATTATACTGACTCAAATATAATTAAATAAAAGCTTTTTCATACCTCTACCTTTTAAAATGAACAAGGAAGCATTTCATTTTTACGAAATAGAATCTCAATTGAAATGTTACCCGTCGAAAATTAAACCCATTTGTAATGAAAAAATCCGCTGGTAACACCGCAAAGGTTCATAGCTCATCCATAATAAATTTCTCCATTTACTCCTATATTAATATTGTACATTTGAAGATTTATCCAGGGACCGACGCCAGATTTGAGTTGTTGCCGGCTCTTTTATGGAATATGCAATGTAATACCGCAATTGTGAGCGCATATGGTACAAATGTATTTATTGGATGTATCGATTTGTAATATTAAAATTGCACTGAAGTTTTATCTATCGGGGCTAGTAGTTACATGAGCTAGAAATGTAGTTAATTACTTTGGGAACATAATAAATATTATAAAACAAACCTAGACCTATTAAAGGTCTAAGATTTATTGGATTTATCTGAAAGGTGACAGTAGTAGACAATAGGCTCGCCCCTATTACATGGGACGGCGAAATATGGATACTATATGTTATGTTATGTGACAGGGGTTTGCCAAATTAGTGAACGATAGATATTATTCATTAGTTTATTAGGAATGTGACCGTAGAATGTGTGACATGAGATCCTCAGAATCTTACGAGATTAGATTCTTGTCTACTCAAATATTCTATCGGACCTATCCTAAATTCTGAACGTGACCGCACTACATCGGAATTTCATACTCAATTCCCAATACTTAAATCCTACATCGCATTATTCCCAGGAACCATTTACTCCAAATAGAGTGCCCAATTTAACACCAGATTTACACATTAACTTCGCCATTTCCTCAAGGATTAGGTACCTAATAGAACAACAGGGTTCTTTGTAAACTTTGACCCAATGTTTGTGACAAACACTGTAAGCTTCTTAACTTACATACATTTCCGAATAAAACCTTGTAAAATCTGCATTCAAATACCTCTCGGGTGTTTTTCCGACAGCCCCACTGTACTTGCAAGGAAACAAGTAGTTGGTAGTGCGAACTACCCTCTTTCTGATGCAAATAATTTGGGCGAGCCGGAACTTTCTTCTTTGATACTGTTTGTGAATAATAAAATGTTTTTATAGTGTCATTACCATCTGGGTTATACTTAGACCTATTTTTTATTCTGTTTACGTGCTTGTGTAGTCTCTGTTTCTTTATTTACTCTTTGTAATTTATTATAAGTTTCATGTGAGTGAGGTTGTGACAATATTTGTTTTGTTTTTTATTAGTTTCGTGTAAGTGATACGAGCATAATTTCTTGTAGTGTGTTTGATGTTTATTTGGTTAGATATTCATGTTTTATTGTTTGTCTTATGAATTTGATACGTACTACATACTGAGCTCATGTGTTATGTATGTTTATTATTAATTTATTCTTGAGTTCATGTATTCATTTATGTTGAGTATTAATACATATTTATTTCCATCCCAATGCTCTAAAAACATTTACTAAGCCTCTTAATAAATTCTATGTGTAACGTAGACAAGTAAAACGGACACAAATAAAACGTAGACACAAAAACAACTCGACACCTAAAACATTCTCGCCTACTCTAGAATAAAACATTTCCTTCTTTTTATACAGGAAGATTTAGGCGCCTCGCAATATTGCAGCAATTTTCACGGCCGTAACAAACTCTAGGTCATTAGGATTACCATAACAAGAATGGGGCTGTGGTAATAAAATTACAAATGTGACCATCGGATGTCATTACGTATTCGCTCCCACGTCCGGCTGAGACCGCGCGACCGCGTCCGAGCGACGACGGAATTACGACTATTGTCGACCGCTGGAATTTCTATACCTACCGTCATTTATATCCATATTTGGTGACGATGCCCGTATATGTATTAGTGCACGGTGGAAAGTAATAGTTTTTCGTAATTAAAGGTTTTGGTCTTTTGTTGGGTGCAATTAATTACAGTAGGTTCTTGTTTTATTTTTTGTCTCTGTCTTTTGAGTCCATCTTAATAATGTTAGACGTCTAGTTAGATGAAAATTAAAGCAATCATCAGAGTTCAAAGCTCTGTCGATTCATACAATGAATACGGAGATGCCCTCAATGTGAACAGTGAAGCATACTCCGAAACCCCTGAAAATATCGTTATCAAAATATAATTTCCCTGAAATGCAGTTCAGTAAGCTCCATAATTAGACGCTTCGCCCACTCAATGTCTATTCCTGATTAGGACTGACTCAGCCGGGCTGTCATGGCGTCCGTACTGACCGCTCATTCTGACTTTATTGCAGACAACGCAGTGACGTACCGCCCGTCAACTAACGGGAAATTCTCCCGTAACGTGGCCTAAAATGCTACAAATGTAATAAGGGCCCATTCACAGGTACCGCAACCACACCACTGCCCATATAGTAAAAGTACTCTGTGCACACCACATCGCAGCGATAAAATGTGGGCAAACAGTTGTTGAATGTAGTGTGAATAAAGTCGCTGCTACTTTTTACCCGACTACGGCGAAGAAAAAAGGAGGGTTATGATTTTGACCGATATGTATGTATGTATGTTCATCTGTTCCCTCATATCTTCTAAACGACTCATCACAATTTGACAAATGAGGTATCGTTGGAAGCGTCTTGATCGTCCGCTGGTTATAGGCTATGTGACGTCACATTACATTAAAAATGGCGCCCTCTAGAGGACATAAAGGGAGGAACTTAAAAAAAAAAAAAAAGTTTAATCGTACCATGTTGGGTATCAAATGAAAGGGCTTAATGAACACATTTCAAAAATATAAATATTATAACCCCAAAAGAATTTAAAAAAAAATGTATTAAAAACTAAAACCCAACTACGACTAAAAAGGTATAAACAAGGCACCACAGACAGACAAATTAAAAATCCGGAGTCACACGTAATCTGTTCGATTTATGCCCTAACACGTGTGACTCCGGATTTTTAATTTGTCTGTCTGTGGTGTCTTGTTTATACCTTTTTAGTCGTAGTTGGGTTTTAGATTTTATTACTTTATTGCAGTTATGGCTAGTGTTTGTAGACAGATCGGCTCCGGTAGCGACAGAGTTGTCGCGCTGTGGTTGCGTTGTGGCTGCGACATCGGCTTGATGTGGTTTCGCACACACGGTTGATTATGACGGTCAAATGTGTTCCGTGTGGATAGACAAATAACATTTTCATACAAATTAGCGCTCGTCCACGTTGAGTCGCTGTAGTGTGATCGGGCCTTTGAGAGCCTTAGTTGTTGAACAATACGTTACTAATAACTTTAGTCAGGAAAAATAATTGTTAGGCAAATAAACACCCTACATCACTTTATTAGATAGCCTTGTCAAAGCCATTTCATACAACAGTCAAAAAATGACTGTAGTGTTTTAAATAGCCTACGGACAATTTAAGTTCCTAGACAATTTGCTTAACAATTAATTTGAGATATAAATATCTCATTAAAAAAAATATCTAATAGGCTCATCAGTCTGTATTTATTTATTACAAAAGCCTGCACGAATACGATCAAATATGAGCAAGTTAAAAATAACCAAAGCCAATGTGATACGATCCCAATAAATACATAAATCAGCCAAAACTGTTATTCCAGCAAATATTTTTGCATTCCACGATGGCTTAAACAAGCGATAGAGATGTTGGTCACGTAAAATAAAATATTCATGGTACAGTGCATAAAGTCGAAACCCAAACATAGTAAACTATCGTATGAAGGGATATTCCTTTGTTTGGTTTCGCTACTGTCGAACACCGGACGTGAGGCGTTGTTTCACATAAAATCATGTAAATTATTATAGCAGGACGGGAAAGTTCAATTCCTTCATATCGGGCATGTTTGCCCAAGAATGTTTATTGCCGCCGTCGGCGCTACGAGATTTGCTTATAAGTTTGTTCTTTGTCATTTTCTTTTACGAAGCTTATAAGATAGGTTCCTTTGATTTAAGTTTTGTGAAGCTTCTTTGGGACTGTTTAGTAATAAGGGTGCGTGCGAGCGTGTGAGTGGGTGTCTCAATGATATACGCGCAACACGTATGATATAAAATGGGGGGGGAGTGTCTTTAGAATGTATGGTTCATAATTTTACTCTAGATAATGGTACAAAAGTCTGTGGTTAGTTGTGAAATCCTAATCTTTATCCTAACTAATATTTTAATGTGAAAGTGAGTTTGTTTGTTTGTTTTTTAAGCTTTCACGCTAAAACGGCTGAACGGATTTAGATGAAATTTGGCACATGGGTAGACCATGACTTGGAATAGGACAAAATACACTTTTTATCCTGATGTTCCCACGGGATCGAGACTTCCGCGGGTGAAACTGCAGGGCGTAGCTATTGCCTGCCAGGGTTGCGGAATAGTCCGAAAGGGATACCGGGACCCTGGCAACAGGCTACTGAAGGAACACGGGTGGGTTTTAGTCAGTAAAAGTCTGACACGCCCTTCCACTCCGCCCAGAGCGGGAGAAGTCATCGTAGCTATTATTTCATATCTTCCAAAACGAAATTCCTGTTTTGATTTTTATAAGTGCTTATTTAGTTTAATTAAGAGTACTATGCATCGCTCCTCTTAATATAATCCCTTAGTTGCTGCTTAAAACAACACGGCACATCTGCTTTCAAAGAACGTTCGTATAAATTATTCAAGTACCGACTTCTTACTTTTCCTTAACTTGAATTGTAAAAGGCCATCATTCGCTGAACAAATACTTCAATCCTCTGCCGTAGACGCACTCAGGTGAAACATTACGCCCATTAGCCGAATGAGATCTCCCCGAATTAGGTCGATCGAATGGCCTACGAGACGAATTATCCGCAGACTCGATTCACGGGATTGTCGGAATCCGACGTTGGAATAATGTAGATACCTACGCCTCTTAAAGAATTCCGCAAACATTTCCGTGTTACTAAACTAAGAGTGATGTAATTTGTACGCGCCAACTAAGTTAACTTCTGCTCCGAATTAATGGCGCGAGAGCGTCTAATGTTGCCCAAATTCAATGATTCTTCTTTTTTGAAAGGTAGTTTTAAGTCGACGCTCAGTAGAAGTTTCAAAATTTTGAAACATGTTCCGAATAATGAGCAGGTCTTACGTAAGTAATAGAATAAGTTTTATATCTTACCGGAAATTTCTTTATAATAAAATTCTTTTCAATTAAAATGAGTGCTCCGAGCTCTCTGTCCAAGAAATGTGTAGACGAAATATCTTTCAGTTTTCTGCATTAAGAAGAAGGGGAAATAAAACGTGGAAGAAAGTTCAAGATTCTCTTTCCAAAATAATTTAATACAGGTTTATAATCTATGAGTTTATAAGCCCTGAAATTCAGTTTCCTTCGCTTGACGATTTCAATGCTTTTAAAGTAAAAGCAAGTCAATCGCATTACTGAAATACTCGTTATGAGAATTTTCCGAGAAACTAAGTGCCGCGGAAGTACAGTATGTCTAAAGACAAAAACGGATATCGGGTTAAGAGGAACAAAGAGCAGTATTCTGTTACATCGCAAACAAAGTTTTCACTTTGTATGTATTCCAATAATCGCGGTATGATATCGCGTTACGGTTCCCTGGATCCAGAAATGTAAAAAGAAATTCGAGATTAAAAGCTTTTGTATTTGCTATTATAGGTTTTGTTTTTGTTCATAAAAGTTGCAAAGGCGTTTTGATCAGAAAATTAAGAAATATCGTGCGTCAAAATAATAAGACTCTGGTCACTGCTAAATGAATTTATCTTTGAAATAAGTAAACTTCATTATGAAAATGTTATTCAATTTAAAAGTAAATAATTAAACAAAATTATGCAGCTAGCTACCGCAACGAAATCTACCCGTAGATTTACGAGAGCTTAGAAGTAGGTGGTAGGTATATGGAGAACTTTATTATAAAAACACCTATGTACCTACTATACCCATTTTTGCAAAGAAATAAATAATTTGATTTGATTTAATTTAGGTATGATGACTATAAAAATAGCTAGTTAAGAGGAAAAGCGGTACTTGAAGGAACTATCGCTGTCACGAGCGCTCGCGTTCGGCCGCTATTCGTGCGATAAGGACAGCTGTAGATCGAACTGAATAGCCTAAGTTTGTAATAAAAAAGTTATAATTCGAGATTTGGCTCTCGTCTATTTCCACGTCCAATATTGGACCAATTTGAAAGATATTTCATAAACTGAATAAGAAGGATGTATACTGTGTCCCTGTTTTTCTTTTTTCATTAATAGTTGTCAAACTACACTAGACCTCTGTCAGCGGTCTAAATAGGCAATTTTGAGCATTATTAGAGGGTTCTAGTGCTTACAAAGATAATTTATCATCAAAAAGGAAGACATAGGGGTTTAGTCTAGGAATGACTGATTCGCGAAATGATTAGGTACAGAGTCTATAATTGACAAATTCTTGGAATGTACAATTCTATAAAATGACCGATTCTATCGACCGATTCTATACTACTTATACTTTACTGTATCATTGCTTTAAGGCCATAAACCAGAAAGAAAACAGACTAGGGCTTTGCGTGGAGAAAAGACCACCTGCATTTCCTCTTAAGAGCTATTCATACTAACCTATTTTTTTTTCTTACATTAACATCAAACTTTTATTTTTCTTTCTATCAAGTCCACTGTAAAACTGGGATGTAAAACCATTTAAATGTACCGAGAACAATTTTCCTTTCACAATTTTTTTCTCTTGATTATTAATCTGTTGGAGAAAGGGCAATTAGCGGTCTTTGAAGGAGGTGAGGGCCCACAAATTGTAGTTTAAATTTCAGTATAAAGGGCGTTATTAAATCCGAGTGACTTCGGGTGAAATGCGTGACGAACCCTGGAAAAAGGTTTGAATGAATATTTAAATATGGACGAGAGATAATACTCTTTGATGACTGATTCATCGGCCTTTGAAAAATATTTTTTGCGAGTTGTTTTCACTGTTACTAGTGAAGCGGAAGATGAACAAGTCACCCTTGAGGATTTATCAGTTGAAAATATCGCTTTTTGGGAGCGTGTTTCGGACGTAACCGTTGTTTTACGATGGGGCTCTGTTCACTTTTGACATGACTATCGAAATTCAAAGTTAATTTTGGCGCGTTTAGAATTACTAATGAAATACGCTGTTATTGTTTGTGTTGATCTGTGATCGTGGAATTGGGATTTGGAATAACGAACACTTTCATTTTCGAAAACTAGATGAAGTATTCTTATTTATGGGGGATGCGCTAAGGTAGCCCGCGAAATTCAAATTTTCTCACGTTTTTGCAATTTACAGGTCAGTATCAGGTTGTATGTTGATCTAAATATGATTTGCGGCCGTAACAAATATAGATTTACAGAATTATAAACATTAGAATCAGCAATAAAACTCTCTTAGTTCATGTAAGTGCATATTTGCATATATGGAGGTCATAAAAGTTGACCAAAATGGCATCCCACAAAAGTTTCCGTGGCGACTTCCTCCCTGCTAATAACAAACTGCGGTCGTCAATCCGTCTTCCAATCCGGGATGATTACGGAATTTTCCGCTACTATCCGTTTCACTACTAATTGCATCAATCACTAGACGTCCAATGTTCGTTGACGAGAGCCCAAAATACATTGTGTCAATTATTTCATCACCACTGCTGCATCTACCAACCCGCACTGGACCCACGTGGTGGATTACAGCTCGTAGAGAAGGTGGAAAATTATAGGCTGATTATGCTTAATAATGCATAAGCTAAAATACTGGGATAGGTTTTAACAAAGGTATCAATTTTTACAGTCTCCGCTGCAATATCTGCAGGACGAATAGTTGGTTACTTTAGACCCAATTTCTCGGGTTGCACATTTTTTTACAGTTATCGAACATATTCAGTCGGTTGGTACTATTGGTATATTAATAGTAAAATACCCTTGACTGGGATATCTCAACCACTTCGAAGAAGACTGGAATCCACAACGTCTTGCTAACGCTACCAAAGTTTCTTTAACTTTGAACAAGTTGAGCAAAAAAAACAAGTACAGTAAAAAAAAATCCTTAGAGGGTTCTTACTTCGCCTGCACCGTGCACTTTGAATCCATTCCAGTCCAATTACGTCCAAAAGTGAACACAATTAGTATGCATCAAACAGTTGCTAAAGACCCGTTACTCGAGTAAAGGTGAAATTTTAATGTTTTAGTGAGATAGGGGCCCTAATTACCACCTTTCTCACTTGGTCCCTGTTACAGCCTCTGAAGACTTAATTAGTCCTGAATTATATGGAAAGTGTCTGAGAAAGGGCTCTTGTGATACGAACGTAAGACAGTCTTAGTTTAATGGTAAAACTTGTTTTTGAGAACCATGATTGTTTATTTAATTTTTGGAAATGAATAAATCTAACCTTAGTTATTTGTACAAACTAATTATTATTAAATCAATGTAACGACTGCCAGACTGATTAGTTGACAGTGTACCTGTAATGGGTAATTGCTCGAAGACCATTATCATCAAAGTACTTACAACTATTAATAACGTGAAAATAAAAAGTTTGTACATAGATGAAGCCTCATACAACGGCTACTTCAAAATGATGTACTAGCCGTACTTTGCCAATAACATTTTAACATTTCCCAGTGAAAATATGAAATATTTCATGGATTATACAATCATTAAGTATTGTTTATTAAATGAGTATCGACCTGTTTGCTTATCGCACAGTACGCAGTCGAAACCAATCGCATCTGAGTCCATAACGGGTGCCGATGTATTTAAATACTCGGCCGAATGTAATATCATGCATGAGTTTGTGATGATATGGATCATTTTTAATGCATGGACATGTAGTGCGAATAAAGTGAATGTTGAATAAATCCGTATTTTTTAACCGACTTCTTCAAAAAGGAGGAGGTTCTCAATTCGTCTGTATGTTTTTTTTTTTTTTTGTGTGTATGTTACGCGATTACTCCGCCAATTATGAATCGATTTTGATGATTATTTTTTTGTTTGGTAGGTCATGCTTCAGAGGTGGTCCCATATAAATTTTATTAATTTTGCTTGCGTAGTTTTTGAGTTAGGTTCAATAATTACGTATTTTTCCTACTTAGTGTATGTAGACGATATATTGTTCGACTCCGTCACTGTTATTTACATAGCAGGTAGTGTATTCGAATTTGTTTAGGGTAGGTACCATAACAAAAAAAAAATCTTTTCTCTAAAAAAAAAACAACCGACTTCCAAAAACACTAAAAACGTGAAAAATAACTTTAATTTCGGAAGTCGGTGGCAAAAAACGAAAATTGAAAAGCAAAGACACCGACCTCCGAAATTAAAGTTATTTTTCACGTTTTTAGTGTTTTTGGAAGTCGGTTGTTTTTTTTTTTTTAAATAGTTTTTATTTATAGCTATAACTTGGTAATCTCCAAGTTCTGAAGGGATCGTATAGTCATCGCACTATCGCTTGCCCTCAGGTGGGAAAACGCAAGCCTTCTCCTCAGCTAGCATGGCTGATAATGAGATTCATATCGTATTTGTTGTTGTTCATGTTTTATTTTTCTGGTACTGGCTAGACTTATGTCCTATTAGTAAGAGCGTTCCTCAGATGGAAGGTGTTGTCTACATCTTGTCGTGAAACACTCGGTATCTTTTGCAGCGCCGATTATAGAATCTTAAATAATTTCTGCAAAGATCAAAAGGTTTTAGAAAAGATTTTTCTAATTAGCTTATCGTTATAGTCCACTGCTAGACATACCTAAGTCACGCCAGTTATTTATTTTATGGTTGTTTTGGATTTTGCACCTCTATGTTTTTTATAAATCCGGGTATCGGATGGTACTTACCCTTACCTGTCAAATAAAAAACATTTCAAGCATTTCATTCCCCTCATCGATATACAGCCGACGTCACTTGACAGCATATCGACGAACGTTAATATAATGTTGACATGACGTCAACCGATGTCGATACGTAGTCGAATACCAATGGCTTTTAGTTACAAAAGTCGCTGGCGCCGTCACCCGTGTATAAGCACTAAAAGTGCTTATATACGGGTGACGGCGCCAGCGACTTTTGTAATAGCACTTCACATTTTATTTAATAAACCATAGTACTCGGAACAAGAGAACGTGTGTTTGTTATGAATTATATTTTTTTATGTTCGCGTGTTGGTTTCTACGTTATGATTTCTGCCCCGGCTTACGTGAGTGGATGAGGCTCACAGCCATGAAATATGTACTCTCTTGAAGATGGAGTCTATCTATTTATAATAACTTGATTTCTAGCTATGGATAAAAGGTTTTTCGATTATCCTTTTACCATATTACTGTGCCTTTTTCTTTTTTCACTTTATCCATCTTTAGTCCTACTTTTTGTCTGTCGTTGCTTATATAATTTATATATTATAACTAGTATTCGTCTTTGTCTACTGTTTTGGCTGCCTGATTTGATGTTAAATAAAAACAACATATGAGTCGTTCGTTCGTCTTTACTCTGTAGTATGTAGATAATCAAAGTCCAACTTTGTTATTGTTGTTTGTAAAGTACAGTATACCTATACCATAACACATTTACTACTAACTTTAAGAGTTGTAAAACCTGCGCTCTCTGTCCCAGGTGACATCCAACTATTCTGTTCTTAAAAAACTGTCTTGCTGTACCAGACTATTTGCAAGCTACGCAATAGAGATCGATGCTCCATTGATGGTTTGATGTATTCAAAGCATACCTTACCATGTTGATACACGTCGCCCATGCAAGTAATACAACATGCACGCCACTTATGCTTATGTCATCTACAGAATCCACATTGTGCTTATGTAATAGGTTTATATATAAACCTATAGTCTTAATGGTATGTGAAGCTCTTGCGGAACCAAACCGTACAATATTACCGAAAGCGTAATACTGGGTAGAATTGAAAACGTTCAATATAATTAAACCATCCTATATATAAGTGTTAAGAATAAAATATCATGAAAATGACAGGCTAACGAATGGATATGTAATCAAAAAATGTCAACACCATGTACTCGATTGAATTAGAAAATGTACCTGTCACTCTATCTGCGGGTGGTCGAGGGGTAAGTCTCATCAAAAACTACAATGTTCCTGCCAGCACCATGTTGATAGTATTGTTAATGTTGCCCCATGTAGTATTTGATAAAAAGAACCACCCCCATAAAAACCGCTGCAACATTGCAACCCGACCGCGACTGCGAACTTTTTTTTTTATGTTTGGAAATCTAAAATAAAATGACTTGTCCAGCTCTGGGCGGAGCGGCAGGGCGTGTCAGACTTTTACTGACTAAAACGTAACCGTGTTCCTTCTGTTGCCTATTGCCAAGGTCCCGGTATCCCTTTCGGACTTTCCCGCAACCCTGGCAGGCATCGGTCCTAGCGGACCCCGCCGATTGTGCTGACATCTCTTTGAGGCGCATGTGGAACACAACGCGGCATCGACCCGGGCCTGGTCCTAATCGGACGGCGAGCTACCCATTGCTCGCCGTCTGCAAGCTCACGCCTATGGTGGCCGGGAATCCGCCTGGGATTCCCGGCGCCCAGGGCGTCTCCTGTGGCGGCGGTTAGGGGCGTGAGGGCGCATACCTTGCTTCTCCCTCACGCGTTCCGCCTCCTCCTTCGCGAGCATTACTGCTTCGCAGAAGAAGGTGACGGCTTCCCATGCCCTCTCGCTCCGTACCATGTCCTGGACCAAGGCCGGGCGCAAGAGTTCATCGTCGCCAATCGCCTCCACGAGGACACGGCGGTGCTCCGCCCAAACAGGGTATACCTCCACCGTATGCTCCACCGTGTCCTCCGGGCGATACCGCGACTACGACCTTGCATTATGGATTCCTAGTTGATATTTTATGTGAAGTTGTAGAGTTGCCATACGACATTTTACAAAAGTGAAAGAGCGTTTGAGTATGTAATGTAAACGATTAATCGCTAAGGGTTACGCGATGCAACTGCTAAAGAGTTGCGTAACATTTGCGTGCAATATAGTGTAATCTGAAAGGGAACAACAAGCCTTGATTTCAAT
Source organism: Lithophane ornitopus (assembly GCA_948473465.1). NCBI lineage: Eukaryota > Metazoa > Arthropoda > Insecta > Lepidoptera > Noctuidae > Lithophane > Lithophane ornitopus. The sequence continues at coordinate 6,738,932 of OX419623.1, forward strand.
GTTTCTATACATTTTTTTGTTTTTGTTAAAGTACCGTACTGTTAACGAAGTATTCGTGAAAATAATCATTCATATAACGTAAAGAAATCTGCGAAGCTCATCCATCATGCTGTTTGTCATCATAAGTAATGTCGTCTATTCATTTAGTAGGTATCAGTATTATTTTAAACACTCCCATCAAATGTTGTAATCTAATTAATTACTTTTCTTCCTAAACCATTTTGTTGTCACACATAAACATTCCGCCCACTACATGAGAAACAAAGTACTGTAAGTTGTGTACCTTTAACAAACCCTTATAAGTTAAGGTCGGCGGCAAGTAACACCAGGCTAGGGAGGGCCTCTGCGTGTCGTAATGAAGTTAGACGCATGTAATTTGCTCCCACCACTCGCTCCTTGCTCGTTCCGAGTTCGTTAATCCTGAAGTTTGAGAAGATAATTAGGGGCGAAGCAATTTCCGGGAAAATAAGAGTTTTGGGTGTATTGCCCGCATAAGATGCTGTAAATAGAATGATGAACACAAATGAGGTGAGTATGATTAGATTTTGTACAGGATTTGTTGCCAGGTAAAATCTTGCTCGTATTAGTAAGGTCCTTTCAGATAGTTATGTCAGTAATATCATAATCCTATCTTAAATGCGAAAGTCAGTTTGTTTGTTTGTTACGCTTTTATGCTAAAACGGCTGAACGGATTTGCATGAAATTTGGCACATGGGTAGACCATGACCCGGAGAAGGACATAGGCTACTTTTTATCCTGGATCGCAGACGAAGTCGTGGGCAACGGCCAGTACATTATTATAAATGTGTCACCCTAATCAGGTAAGTTACCGAGTCACTCAGCCCACGCCTGGATTTATGTCACAATTTGGCTTAAAACGGTCACTTTAGCAGAATCATAATATGAAAATACTAGCTGCACCCCGCGGTTTCACCCGCGTAAGTCTCGATCCCGTGGGAATATCGGGATAAAAAGTATCTATATATCTGTATCTAAGTATCTGTATGTATATCCAGGCTATAAACTGAACAGAAAATCTGTTTGCCAAATTTTATAAGAGGAATTTAATTAGAGAAAAATTTCATTAGAGGAATTGCTAATTCGGCCGGTTAAGGTCCCCAGGGTTCTCTCGGTCAAAAAACATAAAATTAACACATTTTCGCCTCAAGTCCTGCTTAAACAGATAATGTATGAAAAAAACTTTTTAAATTGTCGAATTGTCAGATTACTGCCTGTCTGACTTACGGTCAGTGCACACTGAGCAGTCAAACGCTTGAGCAGTTTGCATTGATAAATTGTGAATCAATTAAATCATAACTAAATAACCTTCCTTTTTGGAATTGCCGCAGTCAGGTAAATAGAGATGAATATTCTATGGATGCACTGACAAAAATGATGCATGTCTAAAAACATACACCTAAAATCATGGAAACTGTCAAAATACTTCCTCTGCTTGCCTACAAAGCCTACATGACCTTACTTAAGAATCGCCACATTGACCTTCAAACGACTCTCGTGACTTTCACTAGGTCATTGGTCCACCTTCAGTCAATGTCAAAAATATACAAAATCTTATTCAAATTCTACAACGATTTTATCCTCTTTAATTTTGGTATATAATGAGATGCTGAGCATCTTCGCAAACATAGGTACTTTTGGGAATTGTATCACATTTCAACATTTGAAACGACTTTGAAACTCGCTTTTTAGATTTCTTAAGTTTAAGAATACCTAATATTTTAGTCAACATAAATCGAGAATTTATGAAATGCAAGAAATCTTTCTATATTGGTTTATAAATTGTCTTTGACCTCGAAACAAAAGTAAATTTATTCTCGAGCTAATAAAATACAAAGTAATGAAATTTGTTAGAAATAAATGTTGTGTTAAAGCTCATCAAATATTTATTACGACGCGCTGATTGAGAAAAGTAATCCGCAGCCCTCCCCCCATTCCAGAGATCATTATCTTAGCCCAACTGCCTTAGGGTATTGAGCGTGGTCATAAGCGAAGCGGGAGCGGGTTTGAAAAGCTCGACATGACTGTTAGGTTGAGAGGCTGGTATTCGTTTGACTATTTTAGATACAGAAGGAAATTAATTATTGGGTAAGTTGACATCCTACGACAATTTGCTGTGTTATAGCCATTTTATACAACTGTCAAAGAATGACAGGATGTGATTTGAATACACGAACAATTTAAATTGGTAGACAATTTGCTTAGCAACTAATTTCCTTGACCAGATCAAATATTGAAGCTCATGTATAGAAAAAAAACTTAGTTAACTATTTCAGTCTGTTTTTTCTTACGTAAAGGTGGCTCGTAAATGTCTATTACCTGATATTATAACTTTCAAAAGGCCATTTTAGTTCCCTGTTAACAATAAAAAACTCATCACACACTAATTTCCCGGCAAGCTTAAAATAAAATTTCACAAAAGAATCACTGAAAAATTTTAGCTTGATGACCTTATTATTATTAAGCTAGTCAGTTTTATTGTTTTATTTTAATTGATAAAATATATACATTAGGTAACTTATACTAAATTAACTAAAAGGACTAACTAACTATACCAATAATATAAAAACGTTTTGCTTTACTTCAAATGTTCGTATAAGTAACTCTAAACTTCGTTCGATCCTCGTAAGCCATTACGCTCCATAACATCGATTTACCGAAAGTACGGTAACTCAAAAGGTAATCGAATAATATAGGAGGCAGCTAAGTATTTATGATGTTGGAAACGCTTTTTCCTATAGTATGTAACAGCCTATAAGGAGTGTCCGGGGAAATCACACGTGAAAGGGAATACGAACTTCAGGACTTTAGCCTAAGTTATGAGTAAAAAGCGCGTTCGTGTAGGGTTAATAAAGAACAGATTTTTAGGCTGATTGATCGGTGAATGGTTGGTACTAAATTAAACGTAATAATTTATTATGTAATTATTTAACTATTTGAAAGGAATTGATTCAATAATGGTTGTATATGTGGATAAGTAATCTTAAAACTGTAGTCACACGTGTCATCCATTGCTAAATACAGGGTGAAATTTTATTCGTTTAAATCCTCTTAAGGGGTCATTGTACTCATAATTATGAACAACTTTCACTATGGGAACAATACTGAAATTGCGAAAAATAAATCAGCTGTTCCCTATATTTTACAGAGGTATGCGAACTTAAATGTAGGGAACAGCTGATTTTTTTCTTGGGCGCTTATACGCTTGCATCTCTTTACTTGGGCAGTATGAGGGAGTCGGATGAAGTCTGTGGTCACCCTCTTTCAATTAATCCACAAGTCGAGTGGAGTCATATTGGACGAAATCTGTTTGTCAAGCAAATCACGAACCGAATTAATTCGGATCGATTGCCATTTTGGGTAAAAAGTGAATTTTCATCATCATTTTGTTCCACCTTCCTCTGGCTAAATTTGTCTCATTCTCTGGAAGAAAGAGAACATTGTAATATGTAATATGCTGTCTCTTTCCTTCCTGTCATTATTAACTGCGGCGGGACCAGATGATACCTTACCCGTCTTAATTAGAGATCAAATGACACAACATAGTACCCTTGTTTACCTTAAAATGATGAGTAGCTAAGAATTAATAGTGTGCTGGAAAATTAATCTTCTCTAAGAAGAGTGCTCAATGCGCTTCAATGTATTTCAGTCTAAGTACCAACAAAGTAGTTTTACGAGTTAATACTTAGAGTTTTATTCCCCACTTTTATAACCGTCTGAATGAAGCCTTGAAACCCAAGGTTATTAAAACTATAAAACGTAAAATCCCGAGTCCATGAAAGGTGAATCCAACAAAATATTCAAGTGTGCCGTCGGGAAAACGAGAAGGTTGAGAAATTCTTTGTAGTATTGTATCTCGATTTATTAAATTTGATCTGTTCTGAGCAGATGTCTCTTGATTTATTCCTTTTTATGTTCTCAAAGGTTCAAAGGGCGACGTAAGAAATCCCTCAAGTTGATTTGCAGGTTACTTTTGAATTGTATAATGTATGGGCTGTAGATACTACAGATATCTTGTAAAATATTAGTTTCACAAGCTTGTTTTAGATATTTTTATTCGTGTAGGAATCGATATTTTATTTAGATGCTATTCATACAGGTTCTGTTTATTTTTTTTCAAGTGTAGGTGTTATGGACCAAGTGATTATTAGGACATTATGAAAAATGCCCGGGCAGTTTGAAAAATGCCCAATATGAGAGGGCAATGTGATAACAACTATTGAAATAATCAAATTGACCGGGCATTTTTTATAATGCTAGTCACCTATGGGGCATTATAATTAAAACCAGATTTTAATACTATTATTTTAACTTCAAACGTAGAATCAATCATGATTTCAGCCGAAAGACGTCCACTGCTGGACATAGGCCTGGTATCCTGCCTTTTCACCAAAAATTGTTTGGCAGATTATCACTTGCCAACCAACGTTTCGCCGATGTTTCACTTTGACAACTAATGATTAGCAAATTTTTGTATGCAACGTTTCATTTGGTAGAATTATTGTAATGCTGATTATTATAATAACACAAAACGTTTGGGACATTTATCATTTGTCAAACATTTCAATCTTAGGTTACGATAATGTTAGATTAGGTTAGAGTATGACAATATTTATCATTTGTCAAACATTTAAATCTAAGGTTACGATAAGTTACAACGCACGAGCCGAGTGAGCGAAGCGAGCGTGCCGCGGCAGCGAACGGTGATGTGCCAGAAGCGAATCGCTTTTGTAAAAGGAAACAGTTAAGTTAGGTTACATCATATTAAAGATAAAGTAAAAAAACACTCACTCACTGAGCACTCTTCAATACTCAACTCATTTTAATTGAACTCGTTGAAAGTTGGCATTCTGCCACTTAAGTTTGGCAATACTTCGGGCTATGTTGGACATGTCCGTTACCTTGGTTCTCCTACGGATCTCTTCATTTCAGAATCAATATTTAAAATCAAATAAAATATTTCCATTCATAGATACTCTGCTGACCTATGATGACTTTACCATAATTAAATGTTAAACTGTTGTTAAAACTGACTGGTCGGACTGGAGCGGGCGCGGCTCCGAAATGCGAGCCCCCACCCCGCGCGATACCCGCACCCCGTGCAAAATACCTGTGTATTATCAGATTGCCCAAAGACCACGGCAATATTTATAATAACGAGGCAATGTGATAAATAAGGAAGTTCAAATTATAATTTATTATTTTGCCCTAAGTAGCTTGTCATTATTCATAATGCGCGGGCATTATGAAAAATGCCCGTATTTATCACTTGGTCCATAACATAGGTACATCGGTTTTGCAAATGACTAATAGCAAATAAAACAAATTATTTAAAAGACAAAAACCCGACTGCAAAAACTAATAACCGAAAAGAGAAAAACAAGCATTGAACTTTGTTTTTTGTAAGGTATTGGGGACAAACAAAAGTTAAACCATATTTCAGGTTATTGGTTTGTCCCCACCTCCAATACCTTACAAAAACCATTTTTTATATTTGATACCAATATTGTTGTAATTTATTTAAAAAAAAACCTTCCCCTCCTTTTTTTTTTGTATTTGCAGATTAAATATATACAAAAAATATAGCCTATGTTACTCTCACAATTAAGACGAACCTAACGACACCTCGTATGTTAAAATCCATCAAGCCGTTTAGGCTACAGAGCGCGCCAAAGAAATAGACATACATACATCCAAACATACATACAAATTTAAGGGTATGAGGAACAGGGTGTAAAGTTCACTCATCCACCATAGAAAGACCAGACGGGTGTTGTCTCTGGCGGGCAACTGCCCAACGATTGATGTTGAGTTCTTATATATATGTCCACTGCACGGTAAACTTTAATTGCGCAATTCAGGATTTATGTGACATCTGTTTGACGTCAGGTCTTTGATGCGTAGTTCGCATGTGGCGATGTATATACCGCCACACAAACATACATACAAACAGACTTACATACTCTCGAAAAACATTACCCTTGTTCTGGGGCAGTCGGGTAAAAATAATCTGAACTGTAGTGTTCTATTATTATTATTTTTTTTTTTTATATGTTTAAACATCTCGGGACCCTGGGATCCCGGACCTTTGGAAGGCGTGCGAGGGGCCGAAGCCAACTCGCAGAGGCCCCTTAGACAATTTTAAATGGAATTAGGCACCAACCGACGATTATCCCTGTTCGCACAATGCAAGTGCAGCCAAGGACAACCCCCGGTTGGTGTAGGACTATTAATTGCAGAATATGGAAACAAAGATATTGGGCTACGGGTTTGGGTGGTTTAGTGAACTGGTAATCTTGAACTATGGAAAGACTATGGCCCCTGCCTAAACAATGTTTTTAAATATAAAATACAAAGATAAAATGGCAGGGGTTGACTTGCACATTCAATAATGGGCCCCCCAGAACGGTCGCTAGCACAAAGTGTCGTAGCGACAAGGGGGCAACATGTCCTGAGGTGCTTAAAAGGAGTGGAGAGGTATTCCACGGCTATCAGGACAATCCCGGAAGTACGGTCAAGATCCCTACCAGCATCTTACTGGAATACTTCCTTCCTCCGAGCAGGTTTGCTCTTGCGAATCTCCACTCAAGCCGGCCAATAAAGGCAAGAATGAGGTGGGAGCTCTGTTCCTCGTCAGTGTTCACTCTAGCCGGCCAATAAAGGCAAGCCAGAGGTGAGGAACAAGACATCTCCCGGGAAATAGGGTCCGTGGGGTCGCAACCGCCCAACAGCTCGCCACATGCTGCCCTGCGGGTTTTTTTATCTCTCTTTGTCTGGCTCCTCACTCTAGACCCGTTTCGGCAAAGTAAACTCTACCGGCACAGACCTAGACTTCGGAGCACGCAAGCCCCACCACGACGTCAACGTAGAGATACGGCGGTGGGGTTATTATTATTACTATTATTGGTCCTTATCTCGCTCCAATATTTTTACATCCTTTTTTTTTAAATATGAAACACGTCAACTCATATTTTTCAAAAGATAATAATAAAGTATAAACACTTATCTGCCATGATAAATGTATTTGAAGAGAGGCGATATTTCATGCCGTCCGTACTTCTATCTTTCGTTTTGAGCGAATCGCTCTTCGTTTTTGGCGAAAGGGTTAAAATCCTGTGTCTATTCACCGGCTGATGTCGATCACGGGTCGAACTCTGACCCGTGGGCTATTCAATAACGGTGGCAGGTGAGCAGGAGGTATCCTTTCATGAGTAGTGTGACCAGGAGTTTCGGGGGTTACGGGTGACCTGTTTTTCTGTAGGTAATCATTTTGAAGTAGGGTTATTCAGGTATTACCTAAAAGTTCTTGGGATAAGTTATAAAAAACAGAGATTTTACATAACTACCTAGGCAGTTTCTCTCGGTAAGTAGGTAATAGGTATTTTTCAAAAGTAAGTATGTATTTGAAAGGTATCAGACAGATACCGAAGCAATTTTTTGTTTGAAAACATTATTGTGAAGTTGTTGTAAATTCCTAGATGTGTCTTATCTTTTTGTAACATCTGAAAGAAAGAAAAAACTTTTATTTGCGGTAAACATGACGCAAAAAAGAAAATAAACACAAAGAAAAAAATAAGAAAATGTTGGGTTCCCCCAACATTTTCTTATTTTCATGACATGCGTCACATCCACGCCAAACGTCCGTCGCTCAGCATTATGTTGCGACCCTATGCAAGACAGAGCCCCAGCGCTGGTATTCAGCGACAGCTGGCGCTGACGTAATAACGTCGACTGGTGCGGCAAACTATTATTAGGAAGCTATACCGGTACAGCGTACCTCCTTTAAGAAAATCATCATAAATATCTGTAAAATGAATTCAGTAAGATACGGTACAAGTTCTGTCACAACACCCGCTTCGTCTCCTACCGCAGCCAATAAAATCCAAAAGCTGTTTGAATAAAAATGTTTTTGTCCCGGAACAAACTTACTAAAGAACACACTACCTCCGGTGTCAGTATCCGCACAGGAGTAAGATGAATTGCCTCAATCCACTACAGCGTGCGATCGCGATCGTCACCCACGAGTGTACAACCAACCCTATTCATATTCACTTACCTGTCTTTTCAATTGGAGTACTTCAATTTGTTTTATAGTTCTACATATTATGTAAGCATAGATGTAGTTGTGTGCGTCGGCTGTAGCTTGAATATAAGTCTCAATATTCATTATCATCAATGAAAAGCATTACTAGTTAATAAAATGTTTGTTTGCTGTTAACACTTTTCCATTTTGACAAGAACTTTTACGGTCAGTCTTTCGATGTTATCCTAACTATATAATTATAATAATATATTATTTTATTTTATTTTATTTATCCTAACTTCCTAACTAATACTATAAATGCGAAACTGAATTTGTTTGTTTGTTACGGTTTCACGCTAAAACGGCCGAACGGATTTGGATGAAATATGGCACATAGATAGACTTTGACCTGGAGGAGGACATAGGCCACTTTTCATCCTGGATCGCAGATGAAGTCGGGGACAGCAGCTTGTCATTAAATATGTTTCTTTCATATCAAATGAAACATGAGATCAAACACCAAATCTTGTCCCGGTACAAACCACTCAATCCACTACAGCATGCGATCGCGATAGTCACCCACGAGTGTACGACCAGCCTTTTTCATATTCACTTACCTGTCTTTTCAATTGGAGTAGCTACTATACTACTTTCATTTGTGGAGAGGTTATGGAGAGGGAAGGGATAGATCAGTAGGTGCGTTAGGTTTTGAATATGGACGAATATGTGGCGGCATCTACATCGCCACATGCAAACTACGCATCAAAGACCTGACGACACATAAAATCCTGCATCGCGCAATTAGAGTTTACCGCGCGATCAACATATATACAAGATTCCAACATTAATCGTTGGGCATGGGCAGTTGCCCGCTAAACACAACACCCATCTGTCTGGGCGGAGGATCCTCCCTTTTCAATAGAGGATGAGTGAAATGTATACCCTGTTCCTAGGTATAAAAATATAAGAAGGAGATCAATTCCCAAAGTCAGTGTAAAATGGTCTAAATGCTTTCATCCATTTGTATCATATATCACGTTAAAAGTAGCGGCTTTTGATAGTCATAGGTTTTAAAACCACTCTTAGTAATGTTTGTCTTCCTTCGTAATACCTACTTCTTTCACTATTTACAGGTACAAAAATACAAATAACGCCGCTTGTATTTACATACCGATATTTATTTTCGATTTGTACTCGAAGTACTGAAAATGTACATAAAATTGACTAAATGAATACTCATCTGACTGAAAAAAATATAAAAAGTTTCCGTATTGTTCCAATTATGTAGATATCGAAAACACAGAATTAAGTATTTTTTATGATTGAAGAATTCAGTATGACGAATACCACCTGCACGTTAATTTTGTTAAAAACTTGAAATTACTATGAACAACGAATTTTATATGGAAATAACAACTTATAAAGTAATAAATAATTTAAAAAAACATAATCGTTATATCCTGCCAAGTTCGTAGTTTTAGCCTACGATACTGATATGAGAATGGTACGTCAGGTGACATCAGAGCTTGACGTAGCTAGCTACGCAGTCGAATAAGCACTGGCATAATATTTGCGTTTCATTGCGAATAATATTATGGTCGGGTCGGGCATAAAGTTATCGTGTAAAATGCTCGAATTAATCAATCATGAAGAAACAGTCACAGAAACCTGTTTTATATACATAATTAATGAAATATTTATCTATTCTTTTATGTGTCATTATCGTCTTGTAATGTCTCCTTTATCATCAACCGTCTTCAGTGTCTGAATCATGTACATACTTGGTATCTTTTCTTCACTTTAGGTACCTACATCGCAAGCTTCTGTTTCATCTTAACACAAACGTTAGCTTTTGTGGTGTTACAGCGAAGATGAATCGCTTTCATTCAGCCCGCTGAATCGTGAGCTCCACACGGATCGTTCATCACTTACGAAGAATTGAATACGTCATCTGAATTACCATACTGTTTTATATGTGATGGTGGGAACACGTGTTCCTTTACACGCGCCGACTTAAGCTAGCGCTAGATTATATCCTCTGCCTAGTGTAGTGTAGACTAATAACTCTGTAGATATAAAGTTTCAAAGAGTGCTTAACTATAAATACTGTTTACAAGAATTCGTGCTGAACTATTAATTAGGCAAATCTCTGTAAGGTTTTAAATCTTAGGAAGAGTTTTTAGAGGTCATTATAAATATTAATCAAACATAACTGAAACAGATGAACAGTTTACCAAAGTGACTGAAATTTATTTTATGGGTTTACTCTATTGCATTAGTTCTGACCGAGTATTTAAAACAAAATTCGGCCTAGCGAGTCATATTAGGGCACACGCTAGGTAATAATAATTCTAAAGGGTCGCCGTTATCGAAATCGATAAGGAGGACTATTTAAACTGTGTCCGCACTGAATCAGTGCTGGTGCGACGTGACTTGATGTTTCTATGATAATTTATTTTTTATCTGTATTTTTAATAGGTAAGAAAGGAGTTTGAAATTTTGAACTTAGCAACTTGAAACCAATGTGTCTGCAAAACCTGACGGTGAAGGCAAACATCGTCTGGACTTAAAATTTTCTGAAATCGTGAATTCTCACTTTGAAAGCGTGATGATAAATCGTGACGCATGTGCCCAGTGTGGTAATTACGGTATATTAAAGTATAATTTCTCGAAATTCGTAATTACAAGCTGATGGTTAATTGGAAGGTGATCATTGAAGCGTGTTGATGTCAAACGTGATTATTAACGTTTCGATGCATCAGGCCAATTGACAGATGTAAATAGTATACATACATGATATAATAAGTGCAAGCGACGTAGCCGTATATGTTAAGTCCTAGCATAAAGTAGATGATATATTGATTAGAGTAAATAACCGATGTCTTTTTCTGTTATGTGCTTGCACCTCTATTTTGTGTTTACATTAGCAGTAATTCCTAGAGGACCTCGTGGCTAAGTAATAACAGCCGCACGGGTCGATCCATCGGGTTAAGCTACGCTTTCCGGGGTTGGTCCGTGGATGGGTGACCATATAATACATACCGTGACTCCTCCGTGCCTCGAAAAGCACGTTAAGCCGTTGGTCCCGGCTGTCATTTGTGGATGTTTGACAGTCGTTACAGGTCGTCAGAAGGTCGAAAGTCTGACAACCAGTCTTACCAAGGGGTATCGTATTACCCAGTTACTGGGTTGTGGAGGTCAGATAGGCAGTCGCTCCATGTAAAATACTGGTATTCAGCTGCATCCGGTTAGACTGGAAGCCGACCCCAACATAGTAGGGAAAAGGCTAGGCAGATGATTAGCAGTAATTCCTAAATACTTTTGTAAACTAATTTATTATGATGTTGGTGTTCTTGAATAAATAAATAAATAAGTCATATTATAGACTTGGTTGCGCGTTTCTTATAAAACAGAAAGTTATTATTTTCTTGTAACGAGTTTCATCGGGCACATATGTGCCGTCAAAGCGTGATTATGTGCCTTTTGTTTTTAACAAAAAAAGCTTTTGTTCCCAGCTGTGTAGAATCCGATAATAGAGTTTTATTATGAAGCGTACTTACGTTTAAATGCTTCCACGAATTTCATTACACAAGTTGAGTGGATTGGATTTATCTTTTTGTTAAACTGCTATAGCTGAAATAAAAGTAATTTCGTGTGTTTTTGCTGTGTTGTGTGTGTATGTGGAGTTGATTGTTTTAAATATTTGCCTTGCTGTATTATGCAATAATCAGAAAGGAATGTTATTACAATATACAGTCAATAGATAAACATAATTCATTGAATATTATTTGTGTTACTTAACATAAAACTCAGATAAACAATGTCAAAGATTTTGACAACAACAAACATTGCTCTCTTTTTGGGATTTGCCGCAGTCGGGTAAAAATAAGTTGTAAATAAGGCTGCCCGATAAAGTTGTAAATAAGGCTGCCCGATAAAGTTGTAAATAAGGCTGCCCGATAAAGTTGTAAATAAGGCTGCCCGATAAAGTTGTAAATAAGGCTGCCCGATAAAGTTGTAAATAAGGCTGCCCGATAAAGTATATCTTTTGTTGACTGAACTTCTGTAGTGGGCATTAGCGCAGAAGCACGGTTTTCTAGACGTCTACTGGTTCAATTTACAGAATTCATCCTCCTTACGAACATTATTAGAACCAGACTCCCAACGTGTCACGTTGGTAGATAGATACACTAGATCCCTTATATCAAAGGTGGGAGAAATATAATTTTCTCGGAAAATGTATTGCGTGGGCGTTGAATGCAACAGAAACGCGTGGGAAGACGGTAACAAGCTCTAGACGTCTTCTCTTTAATGATGATGGAAATAAAATTAAATGTGATATTTACTTTGAATTTCGTTATAAAATGATTTGTTGTGCATTTGTGTCATTATTTTTTCATTGACACAAGCCACAGACGAAGAAACGGATGGAACGTTGACATCCTATAAAAAACATGTCTACGAACTCTGCATCTAAAACCTAATATAGAATACGACAAGTTCAAACAAGATCAAAGTTCAAAGATTGACGTTCGACGTAATAATTATATATCCCTGTGAGCGAAGAACATTTATGTAGCGGAGTTTGTTACTATGTTTCCACTGCATAAACTGGATTAATGATTGAGCGCTTTGCTTATATTTGATGCCGAAGTCAAGTACCAATGTTAGTTTAATATTTTAGTAATTTTGGCATTTTTACGGCAATGCAATTTTTTTCAGATTTATATTTTATTGTTTTCTCGTGTACGGTTTTGCCATCTGTGAATTTGTCCCTGTATCTTGTTCACGAGAAATACCTGTTGACAATACAAATAATTATTGTTCCAATGTCAAAATAGAAGCCTTTGCACAGAAGAAGTACCTAGGTAGGTAGAGTACCTACCCCGGTACTCTTGTGTAAAGGCTTCTACAGGCATATGTCTGAAGTACGTTCTATACACGTCTTTATTGCTGTGTTTCTCACATCTTTAGACACATCTACACCCTTTGAGAGTCAGGACCTTTACTATATTCCGACGAATTTAGAACAACGCCATGCTTCCTAGAATATCGGCTACCCTGAAGTGTTAGCTGAAGTGGTTCGAGAATCAAAATAGAGTCTTTAGTTTTCCAAGGATTAAAATGTAACAAAGGTTTTATAAATGTTAAAATGTAGTCAATCTGTATTGCGATCACCCAAATTGTGAATAGAACCTAATAGTATTTTTGCATCTGGTCTTTGCCCCAAGTGGATCCGGAGTAGTTAATTAATTTGAAGCAGCTGAAAAACATCTTATATCGCCTCAAACTCGTGACACGCTTATGCCGGTTCAAATTTAAAAAAGGAATTTTGCAGGTTCAAATTTTGCAGGTGCAGGTTCAAATTTAAAAAAGGAATTTTGTAATAGGGATGAATGACCTGGATGTGCCAGACAAACATTGTACATCATCAGTCGCGGAGGTTTTAAATGCAGTTCCAATTAAATTAATTTATATTTCCATTGTATTATTTGGTGTGGTTTTGAATCAAAAATATTCTATTAGAACAAAAGCCTGTATTTGGAACACGTACCTAGAGTAGAAACGCCGCAAACAACCGCAATGTATTATCAGCAATAATTCAGGCGTTGTAACAGTTCAGTAATTCAAGCACGTGAAAATAAATGTGATATTAATTATATCATGGTATCGCGTAAAACCACAAACACGTCGATTAAATTAATTGCGCCGATGTATTATGTTACTGTGCAGTATAACCTAACGTTACCTATGTTAGTCGCCTCAACACGTGCTTTATGTAAATCTTCTTATATATAAAAATGAATTGCTGTTCGTTTGTCTCGCTAAAACTAGAGAACGGATGGACCAATTTGGATAATTCTTTTTTTGTTGTGTAGAGATGATGTAGATCGTTGTAGGTAGGTAGGTAGGGTAGGTAGGTTGGTAGTTTAGTTAGTGCTACCCATACGAAGCCGGGACGGGCAGCTAGTCTAGTAATATATTAAAATAGTGTAGGTTAGTTACGGTAGTTATCATTACACTATCCACAAATGTGAATAAAATTTATTTTGTTCCGTTATACTAGCTATAAACATTTGGTATCCATATCCGTATCAATTGAAATATTATGCATAATAAAATATATAGTCTTAATTTTTTTTCTAAATAATTATTTATTTCTACCTAAACTTACAGATTATTAAAAATATATAATTTATCAAGAACCTACTTTGTTTCAGTCACTTTCAAAACTTTAATTTCGCTAAGTAGAAATCTCTTTAAAACGTTTTATAAAGTACAGGACACACTGTATGTAATGTTGAGCGGTCCATCAATCATGTTGCATTGTGTCGCTTTGGGCTTAGCCATGTGGAAACAAGCCTTATCATGACTCCACTTTATAAATGAGTTTTGTGTTTTGGGAGTCAAAAAAATACAGTTTTAAAGCCACCAATGGGGAAACATTGCATCGATAGAACAATGATTATGACTAAAGGCTCCCACAAAAAGGCGCGATATCGCGGACGTGACAAGGGTCGCGCTGCCTTTCGCGCCTGCGATATCGCGACAGTTTGCACGAGATTTAAGAAGGAAATGAAGATTTAAAAAAAACTGAGATAACGACTATAGACATGTTAACTATAGAGGTGTTTTGAAGAAAAACATACGCAGCGCAGAACCCAAATAATCTGGGATAAGGGCAGAAGGATGATGGTGGGTAGAAGGATGATGGTGAGCAGAAATAAGTATGATGTTCATTGCTTCATAATCATATTTCTAAGCATTCAAAATCAAAATCAAAATATTTCACATAAGCCTACACCTAACACTTATGAAACGTCAGAAGCTAGGTGCACGGTTCCAATTGGTCGTGTCCTATGGAGAAGAGCCCGCAAAAAACTCCATGGTTACTCTTTTAAAAAAAGCCGGCCAAGTGCGAGTCGGACTCGCGCACGAAGGGTTCTATAAAAACGGAAAAAAAATCACGTTTGTTGTATGGGAGCCCCTTAAATATTATTTTATTCTGTTTTTTTTGTATTTGTTGTTATAGCGGCAAAAGAAATACATCATCTGTGAAAATTTCAACTGTCCAGCTATCACGGTTCATGAGATACAGCCTGGTGACAGTCGTAATCAACTTTCTATTCTCAATACTTATCCCCAGTCAGTCAATAGAACCAACAGTACCAACACACCTAATTCTACTGTTACGGTATACAATACAAATTCACTGTAGTTATCGGACATTCAATATTCATAGTGTTACAGGCGGACGAGACGGCGAGACACATTCATCAAACGTGAGCTGCAAAAGGCAAGCGGTTCGATTACATGACGTCAGCATTCAATAACGGTCACTTGCAAACTTGCCACTAAGCCATTGTGTTGCTCTTGCTTTTCAAATAAAAAAGGGCGTTGTTCAAATAAAAAAACCAGCCAAGTGCGAGTCGGACTCGCGCAGTCGATTTTCGTACCATTGTCTATAAAAACCGCAAAAAAATCACGTTTGTTGTATGGG
The DNA here is from genome assembly GCA_948473465.1 of Lithophane ornitopus. Classification (NCBI taxonomy): domain Eukaryota; kingdom Metazoa; phylum Arthropoda; class Insecta; order Lepidoptera; family Noctuidae; genus Lithophane; species Lithophane ornitopus. Next base: position 6,754,474 of record OX419623.1, read on the forward strand.
AGCCCCCTTAAATATTTATTTTATTCTTTTTTTTAGTATTTATTTGTTGTTATAGCGGCAATAGAAATACATAATCTGTGAAAATTCAACTGTCTAACTATCACGGTTTATGAGATACAGCCTGGTGACAGACGGACCGACGGAAGGACGGACAGCGGAGCCTTAGTAATAGGGTCCCGTTTTACCCTTTGGGAACGGAACCCTAAAAACAATTAACATCAATCTGCCTAGCCTTTTCCCAACTATGTTGGGATCGGCTTCCAGTCTAACTGGATGCAGCAGAATCAAAGTATTTTACATGGGGCGACTGCCTATCTGACCTCCACAACCCAGTAACTGGGTAATACCCCTTGGTTAGACTGGTTGTCAGACTTTCGGGCTTCTGACGACTCGTAACGACTGTCAAAGATCCACAAATGACAGCCGGGACCAACGGCTTAACGTGCTTTCCGAGGCACGCAGGAGTCTCGATATGTGAATATGGTCACCCATCCACGGACCAACCCCGGCAAGCGTAGCTTAACCTGATGGATCGACCCGAACGGCTGTTATTACTTAGCCACGAGCTCCTAAAAACAATTAACATCGGGATGTTAATTGTTTTTTTATTTGAACAACGCCCTTTGAAGAGTGTTGAGAATAGACCATACCATCACTTCTTCTTTGATGAAGTAATTAAGTGTGAATGAGTTGCCGGCAATTATAGTAAAATCACCGTTTAAAATCCGTCTTCGGTAAACACCCTTGTTCTCAACCACTTCATATTGCTGTAAGGCGGCTCCTACTCAATAAGCCCTTGCACTCAAACAATTCATTATTGTCTCGCTATAACATTGTCGGTCCATAAGCTCCAATGATTTCACGTGAGCAAGACGTGCGCATACTTATCCTACACGGTGCATTTGAAATATGGTGCAATAAAAATTAATGTCGCTCAAACTTTTGTTCAATCAATGCGCAATCTTCAATGAACCCTAAACGGTCAAAAACATTGCGCAATTCGTGATATTGTGCAATATAATTGATCGTGTCATTTGTGTTAGTACCAATATTAAAAAAATGGCCGCTTTATTTGCCAATGCAACGTATTTTTAGTGACATAGTGAACCAAATTATCCCTTACATGCAAATACTTCTAAAGAGATGATCAATAAAATAAAGTACCTACCTGAGTGTTCATCAAATAGAGCTAAGAGGTCAATTAATAATGATTAGCTCTAATTACTTATTAATGCAACATAACATGCTGTTAGCAGAGCTCAAACTAATCAATTATTGATGCCCTGAACAAGCAGTCCCAATGCAAACACGAGTGTTTGTTATACTTTCATGAATTAGATATCCGGATCGTCTCCTTTGGGAACAAATCATAAAAGTCAAATAGCGTACTACGAGATTGTTAAAATGTATTGAACTTTTATAGTAAAATATATTACCCATTGAAATAACTTGTGTTTTTATTTCAATTTCCAAGATATTATTTACATAATATAAGCCAGTCTTTGACAGTTGTTACGGGTCGTCAGAAGCCCAAAAGTCTGACAACCAGTCTTGCCAAGGGGTATCGTATTACCCAGTTACTGGACCTGGTTACTGGTTGTGGAGGTCAGATAGGAAGTCGTTCCATGTAAAATACTGGTATTCAGCTGCATCCGGTTAGACTGGAAGCCGACCCCGACTTGGTTGGGAAAAGGCTAGGCAGATTACCAAGTTGTTTTTGAAATGCTTGTGAGGTTTTATTTGTTCGATACAGCATTTTAGGTGTAGGTATTCAATCAAATCAAATTATTTATTATGAATCAATTCTTATATGTTGGCAACAACAGCCAGCTCTTAGAAAGACCGATCAATAAATATAAACGCCAGTACATTATTTTAATAATACAAAGAAAAGGGTTATATATTATGCAAGCAAGAGACATCTTTGCATAACGCAGGCAGCATTAACATAATCATAAATGCCGCTACAGAGCGTTCTAAGCAAAAAGGGATAATTTCATAATAATTATGAAGTAATTCTTAGAACTGAATTTACCTCAAGCCAAGGTACCTTCTATAGTCTGAATTTCTGTAACTTCGAGAACACGATATCAAAGAATCTTTGTTACAAAATTACCAAAAACCTCAAACAATCTTGAGGCAATTAAAATTAAATATTCATAATTGTCGTCTGCTTATTGATATTAGATGCACAGATATTACGAAAACGAAATAATTATTACGTAACTGATTTCGAATAAGCAAAACATATCGGCGAAATTTTGATAAACATGTTTATTCAAATCAGACCGCTTGGTATCGCATAAATCCTCATTGTTGCTTTGATAGGGAAAGCAATAGCATGCAATATTTTTCTTGTACATTTTTATTTATGGACTAAGAGCATGATGGATAATTCTGATATTCGTTTCGCTCATTACTTTTGTTTATGAGTGGATAAAAATATTTTTTGTTTTTTTTATGCTTCGTTTATTTGGTGGATACTTTGGTATTCAAAGCAGCATTATTACCTGCATACTGTTGTAGTCATATAATTATTTATCTAGTACCAGCACGCGTAGCATGACCACCGTGGAAACGGGTTTTGTCGACGGAAGAATAGACAAAATGACAGATAAACAATCACTATCTGTCATTTTGTCTATTCTTCCGTCGACAAAACCCTTTTCTACAGTGGTCATGCTACGCGTGCTGTAGTAGATAACATATAGACTCATCGTCTTGTGTTAGTATTTAACAATACTATGTTAAATTATGTGTAATTGTTATACTGTTTATTATTTATTTGCACAGATTAAAACAGAAACCCTCGGTGGATCCAGTTCTTTCACAGATGTTTTAAACAGACCAGGAGGAGACGAGATCAACGTCTGGGAGGCCGGGTGGTTGGAATAACCACCGATGGCCGCCATGGCCCAAGCACTATGGTCCACCTAAAGGACATTTAGGGGCATGAGGAACAGGGTGTAAAGTTCACTCATACTCCATAGAAAAGGGAGGATCCTCCGACCAGACGGGTGTTGTGTCTGGCGGGCAACTGCCCAACGATTGATGTTGGGTTCTCGTATATATGTCAACTGCACGGTAAACTTTAATTGCGCGATGCAGGATTTATGTGACGTCTGTCTGACGTCAGGTCTTTCATGTGGCGATGTAGATACCGCCACAGACATAAGTACGGAAACTAAACCCTCTAACATAGAGCTATTTATTTTATTATGTTGTTCTTTATTGGTACAAATCTTTTAATGAAACCATGTATCATTTTATACAGCACATAAAATTCTCCAGAGAAGAGTGAAGTATAAAGGTATTCATAGGCCAACGGCAAGCAATTTCTCACTGTCGCTATATATGCATTATTGCAATTTTTATACCAACCAAACGTATGGTTCCCTGGAGTACTATACACCAGAAAGGTAGAAAAAATATTACATACATGCTAGAAATATGCCCTAGTTTCTTCCTATTTAGATACTAGATGGTTTTTTATTTTATTTCAATATCACACAATTATTATAATTCCAATTCTTATGTATAAGTAGTCAGGAACATATCTAAGTAACAGTCAGGAAAAAAGTCGATTATTACTTCAGTTAATTCAATCTTAATTAATGAGCAAGATATTTAAATAAAGCACTTGGCTATTTTATGAACTAAATAAAAAAAACCGTTTGTCGAATCATTTTGATGATAATAATTAGTGACAGTGTTAATGGACTAAGTTGCGGGCCATAGTTTTTTTTGTAGTTGGCGTTGTTGTATTGATTTTTAAATAGTTATAAAAATATACAGTCATTGTTATGAAATGGCAGCCAAAGCTGTGGTTTCCTACAAGAGCGGTGGCAGCCCTAAGCGGCCGCAGTGATAACTGTCATGAAATTGATGGCACAGCGGGTTTGACTGAATCTGTCTGACTGTCACAAAACGTATACGTTTAAGTATATGTTAATTTTCTTTTGTATATGTTTAGGTATATTTAATGTTTTAGTATAAGTTCGCATAATCATGTTTTTCTCTTCTTATTCTCATACACTATTGTCTACATTTATTTCTCATTTCTCCTTTCGCAGGTCTGCTGGAAGAAATTTCTTAAGAAATAAGCAGTACCATTGTATTCATATTATAATTATGTCGTATCTTCATGTATTTAACTGTGTGTACATAAATAATAAAATAAATAAATAAAACGCTCTCTAAGAAAACACACCAAGTTACTTCATAAATAAAGTTTCAGTGATGTCATTCGCCTGTAAATTGTGGACGCTCTGGGGCAAGGACTAGGAGACCGTTATTGAATGCTGACGTATTAATTATTGAGCAAAATATTTAATTAAAATCGGAACGGAAGTAAAATATAAAGAATATTTTACTCTTAGCTATTGTAAGAAAAGCAAAATTTTAGTTGACCGTACCATTTTATGTCAATTTTTATTATAATTTCTTATGTCAAAGTGTAGGTTGAGGATAGTTCTAGTAGGTACTTGACGTTGTTGAATTGATTTTGTAGATAGCTACAAATTATACAGTTGCTAGCTTCTGCCCGCGACTTCGACTGCATTTATCGGAATAAAAGGTAACCTATATCCTAAACCAGGTCATGGGGTACCAATGTGCCAAATTTCATCCAAATCTGTTCAACCGTTTTAGCGTGATAGCGTAACAAACAAACAAACTCACTTTCGCATTTATAATATTACTAGCTTCCGCCCGCGGCTTCGCCCGGGTGGTATGTCGATAAAAAGTAGCCTATGTCCTTCCCCGGGATGCCATCTATCTCCTTGCCAAATTTTATCGAAATCCGTTCAGTGGTTTAGGCTTGAAAAGGTAACATACAGACAGACAGACAGAGTTACTTTCGAATTTATAATATTAGTATGTATAATAAAGTTAGGATAATATAATATATTAGTTAGGATTGTTATAAAACGGCGGCTAACTAGGTAATATACGAAGAAAAGCTTGAGCTTTTGTTCGTCTTAAATTCGTCGTCGTTTGAAACATCATACAGGCGAAGTCGTGAACTACAGCTAGTTGGTACTTTTAATAATTATTTATGCAACTGTTATATAATAAGGGGTATTAAAACACGAATGTGGGTTTATCACATGAGTATTTTAATACCTAATTATTTACAGTTGCATACAAGACTTTATCTACACCCATGATATGAATCCTCTATAAAAGGTTCTTTGCAATACTAATATCGAACAAAAATGGAGGGATACGATACACGTGAGTTCGAATTTTTCGAATTCGAGTAATAGATGCTTTTTTGTTTTAAATTACGGTGCTTTGTTCGTGAAACGCGCCTGCATGACAATGTTCTTTTTTTGAAATGAGTTGCATTATGAAATTTAGTACAACATTATAACACCCGTTTGGATGATATTATGGTTACTATGACAACATTAAAACAACCAATGTTTTAATGTTGGCAATAAGCTAACTGTTTCAGAAACTTTTATAGAGGATTTATAGCATGGGTGTAGATAAAATAATACATCTCTACTCCATCATTAAAAACGTGACGTGTTATGATCAAGAATAACTTATTGGTGGAGCTACTAGAAATGTATTGTTCTTCAAACTCAGTGCTTTCGATTCCAAGAGAAAGCTGTGTGACGAAATACTCCCAATTAGCACCTAAATGGTGAACTTAATGGAAAATTCACGAGTCCCAGCTGCAGATGGAGATGCCGTTTCCCATTAAATTTTAATACTAGGAATTCCGTGTACAATTACCAAGTACTTTAGTGCCTCAAGAAATTTTAATGATGTTACTTTAAGATCTTTACAGATTTAAAGGTTTTATTTTATTTTATTACGGAGAACAACATTTTTTACACTACATAAAACACTAAAATATTCTAAGTTAGAGAAAGATTACCTACTAAAAAGGATAGCAAAAATTTTTATGTACTTATTGTATGTCTTTAAATTGGAAACTTAGGGTCGAGGACTCCTGGCAGAGTGATAAGCTGCTGCGTAATACTTGTCTCGTTTAATCCTCGCACAAAAAATGTTTGTATGACCTAAAGATCCTTGTTCCCAATCAAGGTCTTTATTTCAATATCGGTTACGTTTTATGACGTATAATCCTTCTAGTAAATTAAATTATTATATACCAAAAAAAAAAACCTGTCCTATCCGAAAGGGGCACATAGGTACTGCAATAACAATACAAGAAAAAATAAAATATTATTATTGAAAATAAAAAAGTTATTGCAATTTGAAATTCACGTTTTTAGTACCAAAATTATCCCGATTTCATTATAAATTAGCAAATTTTCTACAGAGATCATAAGTTATGACTGTAGATACCCGCTAAATGACGGCCGTCCGCGCCCCATTTCATAACCCGGTAAAATTCCCCATTAAAAAATACCACATAAATAGACTCTCAGTATGATTCTTAACAACACCTTCACGGATTGGACCGGGTTTTTGTTACACGCTGTATAGCTAGCCGCCGCCGCCGCCGCCGCCGCCGCGTTTAGCTGTCCGTTTGTTAACATCAAGCAAGAACGATGCAAATTCATTTGCATCGTTCTTGCCAATAAATACCTTCATACCAATAAATACCTAACATCTAATAGCGTACCTATAAGTTTGAAACTCCTAACAAAATTCGTGTTACATATGCAAATCTCCTATAAATTCTGTGAAACTGAGCTTACATAATAAATCAGCGCGATTCCTGTTGGTTGCCGACGCAAAGGCTTGTATCGACCGGTTTCAATTAATTCGAGTAGAGAGGTAAATATCACTTTAGTAAATAACTATATATTAGGAACTCATTATGGTTATGTATGGATACTGTAATTATAGAACTTGGTATGTTATTATATAATAGAATGTGTTGATGAGATTGTTGTTTAATCTTGTTTATTTTCTTTTAAAATGATTGCTAATGAGACACAACCTCTAAGGTTGTGGTTTTTTTTTAAAATATCGCAGCATTATGCAGAATTAGGAGCCTTTTTGGCCTCGAACCTTTTTTCCCGAATATTGTTTTGAATGTTCCATTTTTTTTTGTGTTTCCTGCGCGTGTTCCAATTACATTATTTTACTTTCTTTCATTCATACGACTTAAAGATTATAAAGTGAACAGTGTGACTTCCTAAAACAAGAATAGAAAGAATTCTTTGCAATACGAGTGAGTAAAAAACATCTTTTCCTTATTCAATGTGTCGTTATGAAGAGGAAAATTGAATTTTCCTTATACCTTAAAATATTTTACATGCTTTTTCCTTCCAGTTCGAATAAAAAATAAAAAATAAATTGTTTAATTCAAGTAACTCAACTCATATACAAACAGATTTATAAAAGGTAAAGGTAAGGTAATATTAATAAAATAAAAAATATACATCATAGACAGACGTGTCCTATGAGGCCGTGTCTTATGTATCGTGCGGCGATCGCTTTTAACTAGGACGCAGGGCGATGCTAGTTTCGACTTAGGTATCACAAGTTATGACTTTTCTTGGCTCGCCCTGGGGAATCAAAATTTTTTTCTTAGTGCAACTGTGAAATCTCTTAAAATAATATTCTTTAAACATAATGTATTTTTGTTTTGTATGATTAAAATAGCTTTGATCATGGAAACAGCGCTGTCACACAAACAGTCTCAGATCTAATTACCTACCTATTTATTATTTAAAAAAAGCATACAACAAGACAATGTTATCTAATATTAAGAAAAGTTGAAAACAAATAATGAACCAACTACGACTAAAAAGGTATAAACAAGACACCACAGACAGACAAATTAAAAATCCGGAGTCACACGTGTTAGGGCATAAATCGAACAGATTACGTGTGACTCCGGATTTTTAATTTGTCTGTCTGTGGTGTCTTGTTTATACCTTTTTAGTCGTAGTTGGGTTTTAGTTTTTATTAGGTACTTTAATTTTTTTTAAATTCGTTTGGGGTTATAATATTTATATTTTTGAAATGTGCTCATTAAGCCCTTTTATTTGATACCCAACATGGTACGATTAAACAATTTTTTTTTTTTAGTTCCTGATTTTATGTCCTCTAGAGGGCGCCATTTTTAATTTAATGTGACGTCATATAGCTATAACCAGCGGACAATCAAGACGCTTCCAACGATACCTCATTTGTCAAATTGTGATGAGTCGTTTAGAAGATATGAGGGAACAAATGAACATAGATACATACATACATACCGGTCAAAATCATAACCCTCCTTTTTCTTCGCCGTAGTCGGGTAATGAGCACCCAAGTACCTGACTCATGCCGCTCGCAGTACTCCTACGCTTCTATTACAATCTTGGCACCTTTTACTTTCTACCTACCCACGCCAACTTTTATCGATAAATCGTCAAAGTGAAAAAGTATCGATACTTTTCTAAATAGCATGAAGCGACGTTAAAGATGATGTAGACATGCAAGTTCTAAAGTAATAGGCAAACCAGACAGGCGTGATTTATATTTATAGAGAAGAGAGAAAAGCTTTTACACTGATTGTAAGGTTAGACGGGGCGTAAAGGGAAAATTGTATGTATCTCATGGATAGACAAACTTTACATCCACATAAGGCCCATTGTGGCAGTTTACTATTTAATCATATAATCATACTAACAAAACCCGACCGACTAACAATTACTGACATTTACTATAACTAGTCACAGGTTAGGTTCGTTTTATTTTATATCTAGAATGTCTATTCCTAATAATTGAACGGCTCATTTTGTTCTACCAAGTAGCAAGTGCGACGGTAATTGGGTTTTTCTCTCAGAAAAGAAGTAAGATTGGTACAAGGTCTGGGATTAGGTTTTGATCAGAAAAAGGCAGGCGAGACAGACAAAATTATGGGATACTAGCTTTTGACCGCGTTTTCGCCCACGTGAAGGTTGAAAATTATCACACGGGGTCGTACTAATGGGATAAAAAGTATCCTATGTCGTGAACAAATCCGTTCAGCCGTTAAGGCATGAAAAAGTAACAGACGGATAGACAGAATTACTTTCGCATTGATAATAATTATGGTTGTATATTTTTCTATCGATTTCGCCTTCATAGATATGATTATGAAAAGTACGTTAACAAACGTGTGGATCAGAGAAGGACTTCTCTTTGCCTAAAACCACATGTTTTTGAATTAAGCATTACTAAAGTATGTACCTCCGTCTTCCCGAGAAACCGACCCATTTTCTCTCCAAAATTCACACAGTACGAAAATAGTATTTGATTTGATAACTTTAATATGGTACTCTGCGTATTTGCGTACAACTAAATTTAATTTCACTACATTAATTTAGAGTTAGGAGAAGGGTTGCCGGGAAGGGTGGGTTCCCTATTTCTGCCAGTCAAGTGTACTATTTCGTATTTAATTAAGGCTTGGTTAACAAGGAGACTTATGGCCGATTCCTATAATTTACGGACCGTTATTGGTTAAAATCTTAAGAATCTTGTATCATTACCACTAATTAAGTAAACACCTCATAGCTTTGTATAGTAGACCCTCCCATATACAGCAAAATTAGCTTACGAATCTATTTATAGGCCAGTTTGGCAATTAAAAAAACTACCATTTGCAATTGGTAAGTAAAACGATTTGTTTTATAGGAACCGCCTGCATTAGTAAATAGAAAATTAAATAAATTTTGTTTTAAGATAAAAATTAATGCGGTTTCGTCTGCAAAGTTTTGTCTTGTTTTGTTTTTACAAAATAATCTGTTTTGAATGTGAATTTGAGGTTGTCTAAAGAATAATGAGATAAGTTTTTAACAATGTTGTAGTAGTAAAATTATTTTTTTTAATCATTTTTTTATTGAATTTTGTTTATTTAATACTTTAAACACACAAATGCAACAACTAAAATGAAAATAGTTATTTCATTATTCAAAAAAGAAAATCGTGTTAATTATTACTGGTGACATATCTAATGATTCAAGCGCTACTGCTGAGCGTGAGGTCCTAAGTTCGATACCCTTGTCGGGCAGTGTTATTAAGTTTTTCTAATTAGGAATTTTTCAGTAGCAGCCTGGATTTGTGTCAGGTTGATGGCAATAGGCTCGCCCCTTATTACATGGAACTATTATATATATCATATTTCGCCAGTTACGTTTAAACTGGCGAAATATGGGTGTACTATGGGTAGGTATACTTCTGCCCAATCCTTTGGGGGAAACAAGGCGTGATGTTATGTTATTATTTTACAGCCCGATGGTTGAACACAATTGATTGTTTTTAATCTTCAGCCGTAAGGTGATTGACTCTGTTTAAGAACAATGGGTCGATTCCAAGTATTTTTGACTCACCTTATTGTCAATACATAATCCACTTTTTAATATGAGGTCATTAGTTCATGTCCTTAAGGAGCTCGTGGCTACGTAATAACAGCCGCACGGGTCGATCCATCAGGTTAAGCTATGCTTGCCGGGATTGGTCCGTGTATGGGTGATCATCCATCTTTACATACCGAGACTCCTTCGTGCTTTGGAAAGCACGTTAAGCCGTTGGTACCAGCTGTCATTTTGGTTGTGGAGATCAGATAGGCAGTCGCTCCATGTAATGTACTGGTGTTCAGCTGCATTCGGTTAGACTGGAAGCTGACCCCAACATGGTTGGGAAAAGGCTAGACAGATGATGATTAGTTTATGCCCAACGTAACATTGTGATTCGAGTTCTCGACAAATTTAAAGATGTTGCTCACTTTCAAAATTTATTGAGTTTTATTGTTTAGAGACAAATAGCTTAAATTAAATTTCCTAGTTGAACACTAAATTGAAAACATACTTATATAAACTTACTGGTTTCATTTTAAAGTTCTTGGTAAGTAGGTAAGTTTTTCAATAATATAAAAGTAATAATGAGTTTTTTTTTTCAATAAAAAAACATAAATATCAGCACCATTTGATTTTAGAAAACTTAAAAATAGAAACGCAAAATAGGGAAACCCTTTTTTACCCAAAAACGTTCACAGTAACAGCCGTCCATATTGGATATTCCCTAACATTAAAAAGAGTGCACGGTAAAAAAAAGACAGGTTATCGATTATCGGTAAACGGTAACCTCGCAAACGGTTTCCCATTATTTTTCACACTTTTATATTCGTAAATTAAATTCACTCTTCACCGGAAAAGGTCGCCCTTTTTCAATTAGAATTCAATTAAAATGTGGGGACCGTTTAATTTTTCGATATAGGCCGGCACACAAACATAGTGCGAATAAATCTTTAAAGCAATTCAAACTCAATTACTAGAGTTTACTTTTGCCTAATGGGAAAAGGTTTCCCTTTGTTACGAGTTGATTTAATTCGTTTGTATTTGGTCACTGGATACTATTGACACAATGGTGGCTGGTGGTTACGATTTTCATTGTAGAAAAGGTATTGACATCAATAAAAATCCATTATTGATGACTTTAACCGATTGCATTGTGATTTTGTATTTTCTAGTTTTATTTTTGTATGCATTTTGTGTGTTGTATTTTCTTGTTTGACTTTGCGGAGGTGAGCTTTAACGTAATTCGGCTTCAAGATAGCAGTTGTGCGGTAAAATTGGGGCAAATTACTTTTTGTTTGTTTTAAAATATACAGGGTGTTAGGGTAAACACCGTTATTCTTGCAACCAGTGGTTTGGTTTCATTTATAGAACGTAAAATCAATGGAAAATTACAACTTTTTTTATTTATTTTTTAAATTTTCATTTTACCACAAGAGACGTAAGTTCGTTGCCCTATGCGCTAGAGCAACGAACTTGCATCTCAACACGGGCGGGGGTTGCGGGACGTGACCTGGCCGGCCGCGAGCGCGACCCCTCCTTCAGTCAGTCATCTATTTCGCTAGCGAGCACGGTGTCGGATAGAAACTTTTTAAAATCTTTTAATGAAAACAACGTTTTTTTTTTGTTGTGTTCGGTCATTTATTTTTACATTTAAGTCAACTACCCATGGTTTGAATGACAACGGTGTTTACCCTTACACCCGTATAATTGAATTGTTTCTCTTATTATTTATGTTTCTCGTCAGGCCTCAACAAATATAGGTTTAATAAATTTTTAGAAACTAAAAAATTTGCATGAAATAAACCTTCTCAGAATATCCTTGATATTCTGAGAATTCATCACTAAAGCGCATTATTATAAAGGAACTCGCACCATTTCTGGTGAATCGTGTCAAAAATAATGTGAACAAATGACGATAATTACGCGTAGCTCGACAAAGCATCACCGTGAAATGAAATACCTACTCTACATTACAAAGAACTCAAGAATTGTACGAAGTAATATATTTATACACAACTTCAATTCCAGTGAATACACAAAAGTAATACGAAACGACATTGCGAAACGCACGTCAAAATAACATCAAACAAATACCTAGTGGTTGTCTATCGGAGTCTCAATGCTAATGTTCTGTTGATCTCTTATATAGCTACAAAGTTTGTAGATAAAATCTGTAAGGGTAAAAACTACCCTTTTTATCAGGAGTATCTTTATGGTTTAGGAGCTCGTGTACGATATTTATTTAAATTGGGCGAACTGATCGAGGCGCACATTATTCTATGAACTAAAGCACATTTCCATGTCATAAAAAATACTAGGATTTTATTCTTCCTAGAACTTTTCATCAAATAAAAGCACGGTAAGTATATGACATTGTCCGTAGCTACTCAGACCAAATAAAAAACCAAGACAGAGCGCTGTCAACAGTGACGTGAGGCTGGTTTCGTAAACATGTGTGCACATATTTTGGTGTAGTTTGATTGTAAATGGTTGTAAATGTGTGCGTTTGAGCGTGTATGCACAGAGCGGTGGTGTAGTTTTGGCATGCTTCACCAGGTATTGTTCGCAGTGCTCTGTCTTGGTTATTATTTGGTCTGAGCGTAGCTATAAGTGTTTTGTGAAGTTTAATTCGGGTGATGTCAATTGCTATATGCTAACCTAACCTAACATTGTTTTTTCGAAAATAATGGTTTTTACTATTTCCTGATTTTCATGCAAACGACCTTTGATCATATTATTAAAACGCTTCAGATGATCTAATTACATAACGTCTAGCTCCCGAACTAATAAAGATGGCTCCATCCGACTGCTCTAAATACGATTTCGGGCTTGTGAAAGTTTTACACCGGGTCGCCGACATAAATTACCATAAATATACGCTCGGTCCGCATACAAATCCGTAACTTTTGATTCTGGATAGTTATTCGATCAATTACCGAGTTTCGTTTCTAAAAGAAACCGTTCAGTTTTATAACTGGCCATTTATTATGTTTGGAATTGGAGTAGAATTGTAAATTAGAAATAAAATGGAAAACTGCGGGGTAATTTCGTAACGCTTCAATCAAAATACGCAATCTGTAAAAAATTCAACTGTCTACCTAGTACTGTTCATGGGAACATTCCGCTGACAGATATACGAACGGACGGACGGACAATAGAGGCTTAGTAAAGTTTGGCACCCTCCGTACAGAACCCTAAAAAGTAGCAGGTCTGACATCATAGCTTGGATCAAAACATTGAAACCCATCGTCGGCTCAGTTTTTTTATAGTCTCTGAAAATAATTACAGGCCAGAAAATGCTACCATAAAGAAGAAAAAACTAAAGTCGAAAAGTCGGTATTCTGTCGCCGAATTTATGTTTATTTCTTCCGCTAGTGGAAAATAAGGAATAATTGAAAATTGGGAAAAAGCCAAGACAGTAATTGCGGGCCTCAGAGGCGACGAGTGATAGTAGGCAGATAAATATTCAAATATTCCTTAATAGTTCATATTTAGAAGAAACGTAAATTTAAAAAAAAATTACTTATTACTGTTATTAAAAAGAAATTCGTTTAATTTCCAAGCATGGAACGATGATTAATCTTTTATCAAAAGCAAAGTACCACTTAAAATGGCACCAGTAGTACCTACTCCAATCTTAATGAAAATAGGGATATAAGTACCTTGAAGTACCTCAAATACCCGCAAAATAAATTGGATTCTATAGAAGGAATATCTGTAATAGAAACCTTTTATCAACTTGTTACATACAAATACAGATCTATCGTTTATCGCAGAAAATATCAGATACAAATTAAATTTCTGTGCCATAAGTATTTCCTTAACAACCAGTTTTACCAAGGCGTATCGTGTTACTCAGTAACTGGGTTGTGGAGGTCAGATAAACAGTCGCTCCATGTTAAATACTGGTATTCAGCTGCATCTGGTTAGACTAGGAGCCGAGACCAAAATAGTAAGGAAAAAAAACTAGGCAAATTATAATGAACGAAGTATGTCGTCAAAAAAACAACAAGCTTTATGAAAAACTTTTTCCACGAAACCAATTAAAGCGATAAAAGATAAAACACGAACTTTTTAAGCGGCTCAGGAAATATTAGAACTAGCGAATAAACTCTTAACTTATTCGCCTTACTTCAGTAAGTTTCCAAGTTGTTTATACAAGAAGTACGTGTCGCAAAGGCTTTCGCATAAATAATGTTGTTAGAAACATTATGAAGAACTTGACACGTTAAGTCGAATTTGCTAGTTTGAAAAATTGCGAGAATAAGTTTAAAATGAAAGAAAGTATGACAGGTTAGGTACTCTTCCTATAGGTATTATTTATGTCCAACCGAAGACTTCTGTATCTAATAAAAGTAAAGAAATAGTTAATTAACAACATGAGACAGTAAGTAGTAACTTTGTATAGAAAACTTCAACCATTTTTCTTAATAAACTACTTCAGCACAGAACTGAATATTGTTAAGTCATTCTTGATAAGAATAAACAATCCTAATGCTAACCGAAATTCCCATGGGATCGAGATTTATGCGGGTGAAACCGCGGGGCGTAGCTAGTATTATCCTAACTTATATTACAAATGCGAATGTTAGTTTGTTTGTTTGTTTCGCTTTCACGCTCAAACGGATTTAGATGAAATTTGGCACATGAGTAGACCATGTCCTGGAATACTTTTTATATCGATATTCCTACGGGATCAAGACTTACGCAGGTGAAACCGCGGGGCGCAGCTAGTATTTATAATTTTTTTGTCCTCTTTGTAATTGTCACTCTGAATATAGTTGCAGTTGACAGAGACTTATCCCTATAGACTGGTGAAGTAACAGCTAGAAAAAAAAAAAGAAATCGCTCATTTCAAAATACATACATACATAATTATATAAAGAGTCAATGAGGACATTTAGCTGGCTCTTCCTACTAAAGATCACCAAATACTAACACATAACATCGTTCTTGAATTCGCCAAAGGGATAGGCACCACTTGCTCTATAAAACATCAATATTCATCTATTAATCTAAATTATTACTTAACTCTTTTAGAAACGGTTAAGTTATCAATTAAATAAGTGCATTCACCAACTAAATTTTACCTTTTTATTACATTTATAAGCAGTGAGAATAATTCGCTAGTGAAAAAATATTTCATCCTTTTTTCGTGATGGATTTTTGTCAGAAAATAAGTCCACACCGACCCAATACATGTTTTCCTCATAGACAGCCGAACAGATATGACGAAAAGGCAAAAGTAAATAAACTAGGTCTAGCAAATAAGCTCCTAATCCCTAATAAGGTCTTGAGCTCGGATCCAATCTCGTTGAATCAATAAGAGATGGATTCATTGGTAGTAGAAGCACGCATAGCTTGGTGCGATGGTAAGCAATAATAGGCACAAAGAATGGTGGCTATCTTCCTTATATCTATCTTTCCTTTCCAGTTTTTAGGGTTCCATACTCAAAGGGTAAAACGGGACCCTATTACTAAGACTACACTGTCCGTCCGTCTGTCTGTCCGTCTATCACCAGGCTGTATCTCATGAACCGTGATAGTAAGACTGTTGAAATTGTCACAGATGATGTATTTCTGTTGCCGCTATAACAACAAATACTAAACAACAGAATAAAATAAATATTTACGGGGCTCCCATACAACAGACGTGATTTTTTTTGCCGTTTTTATAGATAATGGTACGGAACCCTTCGTGCGCGACTTGGCCGGTTTTTTTTTATTCTTCATGTCTCAATAAAGTTAAATATTTTTGGTTACCTGTCCGAGTTATTATTAGGCAAATGTCCTAGTCTGTAGTAAAATGTGGTACACCTCTACCTAATCCTTCGGGGAATACAGACGTGATGTTTTGCGTGTGTCTAATCTGAATTTTGCTTTTTAATTTTATTATTATTTTATATTTTGGGTACCACTCACTCTAGTCCATATTTGGCATCTACCACCTTCAATTTTATCTACACACTAGCTGTGACCCGCGATTTCACCCGCGTATATGTCAATCCGCATCTGTCGCGAACTTTTTTTTAGAACTTTTAAAGAGGAACAATTCCATCATACATGATATTTGCGTAACTTAAACCGTTTACGCAGCGCACGCAACGGAAGCTCTCAAAAAGGAATATTTCTTCCCGTTTTTGCAACATTTTTAATTTATGCTCCGCTCCTATTGGTCCTAACGTGAGCCTATAGCCTTCCTCGATAAAGGGACTATCAAACACAAAAAGAATTTTTCAATTCCAACCAGTAGTTCCTGAGATTAGCGCGTTCAAACAAACAAATAAACAAACTTTTCAGCTTTATAATATTAGTATAGATTATTTAAACAAGTCTGAGCCCTTTACTTTGGTGACCGTAAAATCGAACGCCATGCATTCATCCTCCTGACAACAAACATTACAATAATCCAATCCGAATAAATACAACAACAATGGAAATTAACAATAAGCACACACAAGAACGTGTTCATGGATAAATTAATATTAATTTCCTCATTACTGGATACATCTGTAGTTCTGCAAAGCATCGACACACAACAGATGTCCGTTGCGTGGCTTTAACATAAATGATCGTATTTTATTACACATTATTAAACATAGCACCGATTAGATACCTATTGAAGCAATTACTTGTGAGCACTTGCTGACCACAGACTGACAAATTATTTGTTAAAAAAAATTAGGAAAATCTCTTTTACAATATTTGTAAATATGTGAGCACCATGTATTTTACACATGATAAATTGATCTGTCATTGCTTCATTTTTAATTCTTTTTACCTATTTTGGTAGGCATAGTAATTTTATTCTAGGTAAATTGTCTTCACACATTATTATAATTAATGTATATTTTAAAAGAGTATCTGTGGAATTTCTTGCCAATTCTTCTCCAAACGAAACTACCTTCTATAAGAATAAATTTTGGTTTACTAATGTTTGCCATAATTTAAAATGCCATAATTTTATTTATCATACTTGTATTTGCCATAATTTCATTAGAAATAACGCTTCAGTTGCCATAATCGTGAAATTACATAAAATCATTTTCACTAATTCATTGGTCATAATCGATCAAGTGTCATAATATATTTCATCCATATATTTTTCATTTTCAATAATGTCGTTTTCCATAACATTTATTCATCATAATATTCATTTGCCCATACTAGCACAACAATGCTAGTTCAGTACAAGCAAACCTAAAAATAACCCAAATGATTCACTAACAATAGAGCGGAGCTGGCTCTCGGCGGCCGCTGCCGCGGCACTGCAACAGAGGAAATCTAGTACGTTGTATGCTCACAGTTCTAACCTAACCTAACCGTTTCGAATTTGACAAACTGTTTATCGTCTAAAGATTGTTTGCTGTAATGAATCCTTTGATTACGGACCAAATGCGTTAATGACATTATTTTTTGTGATAAAAATTGTAAGAGTGTAGAGATTATGATTATTTGGGTTATGAATGTTACGTTTTAGAAGTTTCAAAATAATTTCTGAACTCTAATGAGTTTGTAGGTATATACTTAAGTAGTAGGTATATCTGCGGATTACCTTCGGATCTTGACTATTCATCTGAGTTTCGTAAGTACAGAGTTACCTATATTAACGAATTTATTTATTTTGGTTCAAACCAAAAATACCTACACTTTCGCAAGGAAGCTCTTCGAATAAATTGAACACCTAATCATTATGTAAATACTGAAGCCACCATAAAAATTGTAATAATATTGAACGCTCCAAAAAGTTGGTCAAAGTTTGGAATAAGAAGGCGCTTCGGACGGAAATTGGGGAGATCAAGGGGCAGATGTTTCAGGAATGATAAAAAGTAACGATTTGTGATCAATCGCAACGTTTTTGTGCCAGAGAAGTAGGACTCGAATGGTCACAAAAAAAAATCGGTCGCGTTACTATTTTCTTGTTTCATGAAGAGCATACCAAAATAATATTGTATATTTTTATCACACCAAACTTTACGTGACCCAATTTTTGTGTGTTTGCTCACTTTGTTTAGCTACTATAAAACTAATGCTGAGCTCACATGTTTAAATTTTTAAGGGTTGAAATTCACGTAAAACGTAGTCCAACTTACGTCACCTTTTATACAGAAACATCTGAGCCATTTCTAAATATAAAATAAAACTCCATCTTGACATCCCGCGAAGATATTCCATGTTTTGATGTATCGTAACTTTTCCAATAGGAAACATTCTGAGCTCTGCAGACAGAAAATAACTTTTCAACACGAACATTTCTGTTATCTGCAGGTGTCCGTCGGAAGCAAAAATGTATAGATCAACAAAACTACCATCTAACTGGGGAACAAAAATTGTTGAAATGAGTTTTAATACGTTTTTCCGTACTTAATGAGATTTTCTGTCAACACGGAGCAGAAGTTTATCAATTCCTCAGCTTGGGAGCGGTGACGAAATGAGACTGATGTTATTTTTCTACATTGGACAATCTGGTTGTTACTTTTTGATTTATTAAGTTTTGGTGCGGAATTTTAGTGTTGATGTTAACTATCTAGTTTCTTTGATATTAAGGTAAAAAGAGATATTTTAAGCATGAAGTAATAGTAGGTATACATATGTATCGTATACATGTTAAAATACCGCCTTTTGTGAAAACTTAAATTCAGTGGACTATTCAGCTAAATTAGGTGAGAGGCACGATGTGTATCACTAATTGGGCAGGTAAAAGGAGGGCGGAAATTTTGAAAAAAAATACTATTGATAGAACAAGACTATTGGACTATTTACTCTTAAATGCTAGTTTGCGAAACTAATAAGCGTCAGAAATGCATGATGTCTCTTTTTTTATGATCGGATGCAGAAAATTTTAGCGCAAAGTCTTTCGAATTAACGTTGACACAATTACGTCAAGTTGGCAATACTAACTAATGTCGCGAATTAAAATGCATTAAAACGTTCGGTGTCTAGCAGTCTCAGCGAATGCAACTTGAATTAGCTACCGTGAAATTCTAAATCGGCGGGCAGGGTGGTTAAACCTGTTCCCCATTTGTTTCTTCATCAAAATATTACGTGCACGATACAAAATTACCACCCCACGCCACAATAACCAGTGATGAGCATACAAAGATTACAAGTGCAGGCATTCGAGTCAAAACCAGCGACAGGAATATAATTAGACCGCAACATACCAAATTTAGTACGAACAACCGCATTACATCATTAATTTTGTTCACGATCGTGCTAACGAAGGTCGTTTGAAGCGAGTACAACACTAGTTCTTATTATAATGATATGAAGGATCCAGACGCTTCAATTATTACATTTTAATTACCAACAGACGCTGTTTGAGAGCTCATTTGATTCTTACTTCGTTTGTTTGGTTCGGTTGCCGTTTTGTTAATTGAGTTCGTCTATTAACTAAGACGGGTCTTAAAGCGTGTTTCTGTTCATCGGGAGGTTACGGTCTGGAGTTTTAATTTTTATTTTTATTGTGCGAGTTTAGGGGAGTAATTAATGGATATTGTTTTATTTGATGTTTGTTTGTTTGTTTTGTTTCAGACGGAGTGGGAAGCGACATAGTGAGTGGAAGAATAGCTCTTTTATTTGTTTATTTTTCCTTCCAAATTAATAACAGATTCCGAAGTAATTTGAAAAATAGCTTATAAAAAATTGTTGCCTTATGAACTAGTGTCAAAAGTAGGAAAGACAGAAATTACAGATCGCCCGAAAGAAGAAGATAAATACTACACCCGTATTTTTTTTCTATACATCATATTGTTGTTCCAAAGCTCGACGCGATAAAACGATCATTATCACACGACCTGGTTTCGCCCACCGCTAAATATAAGCCTCCCCTTTTTATGTCGCTTCCCCGGATTTAGCACCAATACCACAGTTTTGTTTAGCCGGTTCACGCTCCCCTGAACGTTACTATCGAGTAACCTGTAATAATAAAAGTAAATCAAGTGTAATAAAAGCTAAAAAAATATAAAATATGTTTATAGAATAATGTTTTTGTGCAAATTGTAGAGCAGTGGTGGCCCAGTTCGAACCCTGACAGGCGCTTTACTTTTGTGTAAATTATTTCATCGTCACTGCTCTCAAAACGGTGAAGGAAAACATCGTGAGGAAGCCGACATGTCCTAGACCCAAAAATTCGAAGACATGTGACATCTACCAACCCGCACTGGGCCCGCGTGGTAGATTACGGCCCATTTCCTCTCACAGAGAGGAGGCCTGTGTTCCAGCAGTGGGAACATTATAGGCTGATTATGCTTATGCTTTATGTATGTTTTTCAGGATGAAACGAACAGGGAATATTAGAATATTTAATTAACGTTGTTTTTTAATAATGTTTTTATGCTATATAAAAAACAAATCTATGCTCGTGTTTTTATGTTCGTTTATTTTGCTGTGATCGAAATAGCGATGTATCTAGGACGAGGGTAAACGTGGCTCGAGGCAAAATAAATAATGAATATGGGCTAGGGGCTACTAGCGATTAAATAAGTTAGATACTACTAGGGCTTTATTGGACGAGTGGTAGTTTTATCGTCATTTTTGTCATGTTATATGTTGCGGAATAAGACACGCAGGTTATAAACGTCTTGTTGGTTCTATGTCACAATAGGAGTGAGAAACTTAGATTTAAAATATGTGTCTATATTTTCAGTTTGATTGGCGTGCTCGTGGCTATGTAATTACAGCCGCACGGGTCGATGGATCAGGTTAAGTTACGATTGCCCGGGTTGGTCCGTGGATGGGTGACCATCTTTACATTCCGAGACTCCTCCGTGGCTCGGAACGTTAAGCCGTTGGTACCGGCTGTCATCGTGGATCTTTGACAGTCGCTACGGGTTGTCAGAAGCTCCAAAGTCTGACAACTAGTCTTACCAAGGGATATCGTATTACTTAGTTACTGGGTTGTTGAGGTCAGATAGGCAGTTGCTCCATGTAAAATACTGGTATTCAGCTGCATCCGGTTAGACTGGAAGCTGACACCAACATAGTTGGGAAAAGGCTAAGCAGGCTAGGCTATCCACTCGCAATAACAACTAGGTTTGATTATTATTTTTGGAAAAAAGTTCCTTATTGCACGTTATATATACTCTGCAGTTCTGCACATTTGGCGAATGAGAGCTGGACCCAAAAAAATGTAACATTTTGAACGTCACGACACTTTTGTTCTGTAACAAAATTGTCGTGACGGTCAAAATGTCGAGTGTGCAAAAGCGAAAGGAACTTCGTTCCAACCGGATGTCCTACACCTCTCGACTGTATTTTATTCTTTTGAGATTTAATTATTCAGTGTAACAAAGTTTTACCGTTTATTTGATTAGCGTTCATTAGTTAGGTACGGGAAATTATAAAATAGTACATTATTGTCGCGGCCTGCAACTGGCGTATTGATGGACGATGCACGCCAAATCGAAATTTAAATAAATCTTTCATAAGTTACCACCCTGGTTACCATGTGTACAAATAACACGACAGATATGAGTTCATACTAATAATTATATTTGGCCGCTCAACACGCCAGATATGGATTTTTCTAATAACATTGCCGCCTGCATCGTCCAAGCAATTTCGATTTATCTTGAGGTTGTCAACGTAATGCTCAAATTTCCAAGCATGTTTGAGAAAATACTTCAGTCAGTGGTAGATTCAATTTTTATTTTTCAATAAATACTCTACACATTTACTATAACATAAAAATAAATTCTTCAATCTTAATTCGTCAGTTATTCTCCTTTTCGATTAAATAATTCTTAACCTTCTGTGAATATTCTTCATGTCTTACATTTCCATACCATAAATCACTTTATGTAAAACATTGGCTAATCCAATTAAGCCTTCCACATGCCTATAAAGCAAAACTAACATAAGTTTACGCAGAATAATACACCCTTAGTCACAGTAACAACATTGTTAAAGTCTCCACCGAAGGTTATACAACGGTATATCCTGTTCAAATTATACGCGCTCTGACATACTTCTGCCTAGTTTGAAGGGTACAGATTTACTAGCAGATTTATACTACCTAACTAATTTATTCATGATTGAAATGCTTAAATACTAATTCTAAGGCTTATGTTAGGCAATAAAACATTATATTATTCAAGACTCGGGAGCTTTGTTGTTTTAAGTCTAATGTTGAGAACACAATGTACTGTAGGTATACTTTCTTGAATGATTTTAAGCCGCGATTTCTGTACCTTACCGTCGGTTATTAGTTCGAATAATCACTACATATTATAAAAAAAAGTCCTACGCCGCGTCTGTCTGTTCGCGATAAACTCAAAAACTACTGCACCGATTTTCATGCTGTTTTCACCAATGGATAGAGTGGTTCTCGAGGAAGGTTTGAGTATATAATTTGTCAAGCAGGCGAAGCCGCGGACATCAGCTAGTTACTTATAATTTAGATTCGTGCTTTTGTGCAGAGTATTTTAGTAAAACGTTCTAGACTCGCGACAATCTCAGAAGTCCGTTTTGACAGCTATCAAAATGCTTTGGGTAGCGATGAAAAAAAATTGATTTCTTATAAACTGATTCTCGAGACATATCGATTGAACATACTCGTACTTAGAGAGTTTGTAATCTACGACTTATCTGCATTGATAAAAAATAATTCTCAAGGCTTAACGTTTTATTACATGTACGAGAACGAAACGTCAAAACGGACTTCTTAAATTGTCGCGAGTGTAGTTGCATCAATAGTGTAACAATGTTACCAAAGCTAAGCTTGTGTTTCATAGTAACGCGGGCGCAGCGGCGTAGCAAATTCACTACGCCGTAGCGTGGTCACTACGCCGTAGCATAGTATCCAAAAAGTAGTGATATCTTTATAAAGCAGCTTAGTTTCTACATATTGCGGTAGAAAGTAGCATTGTCTTCGTACCCACCGTACCGTAGTTCCTATCACGTATTAAAATATCAATTGCATAACGTAGTTTATCCATAAACTGATAACGCAAAAAGCTTTTATTTTTATATGCATTAGAAAAACGACTTACAATAAAATTATTGTAACCAGAACCCATTTTACAGAATTGCTTACTTCAACCAAGAGTACAACTAGTTCTTGATCCATTTACGAGAACGGCACGTGCCTGCTTTACAATACCGCACCCTCAAGCGAACCCTTTTCCGCCCCACCTGAAATAAATTTCAGTCTTTAGTTGCATTTTACGATGCCCTCAAGATTTCTTCCTTTAAAACGTTACGACGAACTGGGGTTTTTTACAAGTAGATTGTGGTGTCGTAAAAGGGATTTCATTACGACAATGTGCAGCGTTTTTCTGTCTTTTCTTAATATAAATTGCTAAGATTTTTGTTATAAGTTTATAAGAGTGTGTATTTCAATTAATTCCGACGTAAATTTTTCCCATATACATTATCAGATGGTTTGTGGATAGCGCTGAAAAACATGTTAAATAATGATGCTTGTGGTAACCTACTTTTTTTAAACAACCCACAAACGCATTTTCCTCCATATTTCAAGCTGAAGGAAATTACACTAACATGGTCTGACTTAGCAACAGTTAGCCATTAGCGATACGAGTCTAAAAGTTACAATAGTGCATAAGTAACGAGGTTGTTAGCCTATCGCGAAGTCCATCGCTTATCGCGAATCTTTAGACGCGACTACACTAACGATTTGTGTTGGAGGAGACTTTCTGTTTATTTCTGCTGATAGTTTATCAGATTATAAAGGTAAAATCGATGGAAGGATACTTTGTCCTTCCCTCGATGTATATATAATCATTTATAATATATAATCATTTTGTTTTTGTTATCATTGCCAGAATTATTGACGGGTCAAGAGAGATCAATATTATGACAGTTAATATTTCGAAGCAATTGCGATAAGTTATATCCCACCAAAATCATTTTCATGTAAAATGTCTCATGTAGAGATCTCATGTAGAGCCAAGCTTCTAACTCTACACGCCCTAACTCTACAAGCCCTAACTTCACAAACTCTACACCTTAGTCAAAATATGTTGCTTTGCCGTTTCGCTACCGTCACATCGTAAGGTGAAAAATATATTCACTGTTCATTACTTTTCTGTTATACAATAGTTAATTGTTCATTCATTTAGTTAACTTTTGAGGAATACAGGTGAGATGTTATACAAGATGTAAGGGACGGCCCTCCGCAAACTGATGGGATGAATTCAGTATATCATAAAGAAATTACTTGCAATGTATCGTTACCGTGGCAAAACACGCGTAGCTGCACTCCCCGTGTCGGGAGGGAGGGGGGGGGGGGGGGCTCGAGTATTTTAACATCCATTGCTGTTTTTTTTATTTTAGATGTTTTATTTACATAGATGGAGTGCTGCGTACAGAGAATGTAATTTTATATTGAAATAAAGGAATAATAACTGAAAAAACGACAAAAAAAATGAATACTTTCCTGAGAAAATTTCCGGTGGAATATGATTCAAAATAAGGAGCTGAATGCCTCCTGTTAATTTGCGGAGGGCTGTCCCTTACACACGGTATTATATTGTTAATCACATACAATGAACGTACTGAGCAGTGGCGTGCCTAGGGGTCAAAGTCAGGGCAAACAGACAGGTTTTTTACGATTAAAAAAAATAGCCAAGTGAGCGATTTACGGATTTTCTATGTTGTTCATGGTAACACCATTATTATATAGTGTTATTTTTATTGATAGGCTTAATTTTGAAGGCAAGCCGGGCTTTTGGTCTTCTATGGAAGGAACGCTACTGGCACTGAGTATGTATAAAATAAACTGACAGGAAAAACATGATAAAGACGTCTAATAATACATAGTTTATCTGCCCAAAAAACCTAAATCTTCATAAAGAACAATCTATTTTTTATACGAAATCCAATTCCACGCAACCCACTTTTTCAGAGACATTAACAACGGCCATCAATGGTCCATAAGCTCAGATTACCGAATGCTCACAATTTGTCTTTGTGTCAAGCTGATCCAGGTTGTGGACATCCAAGATAAAGGTGTCGTGCCAGTCAATAAATTGGCAATCAGGCCGGTCTCCCGAACCCGAGCATGCTAAGGGGATTGCATCCCAACATGTGCATTGTACTGGCTCAGTGGGGAATTGAATTGGATTTAAACAGATAAACTGCCCATATCATTGATTGCTCACGACATACTGATAAATATTTACATCCGCACTGCAGACCACAGGTGTGTGAATGTTTGTTCTATAATTATTCTCAAAAATTGTTCGAACGATATTTTTTCCTTGTTTTTATTTGTGTTTTGATTGATATTGCAAACACTTTATTGTTACATATTCCCTGCGGGAAGGGGCGTGTGGCTAAGTGATAATAGCCACATGGGTCGATCGATCAGGTTAAGCTGCCCTTGCCGCGGTTGGTCCGTGGATGGGTGACCATCTTTACATACCAAGACCCCTCCGTGCCTTGGAAAGCACGTTAAGCCGTTGGTCTCTCTGTCATTTGTAGATCTTTGACAGTTGTTACGTCAGAAGCCCGAAAGTCTGACAACCAGTCTTACCATGGGGTATCGTGTTACCCAGTAACTGGGTTGTGCAGGTCAGATAGGCAGTCGCTCCATGTAAAATACTGGTATTCAGCTGCATCCGGTTAGACTGGAAGCCGACCCCAATATAGTTGGGAAAAAGGCTAGGCAGATGATTCCCTGCGGGTTTTCAACAGTTTTAATAACTGAAGCGACTTAATACATGAAGACTTTAATTTAGCGAAGACATTGTGAAGTGCTTAACATATTTCACAAGTTGTCGCAATCAACTAGGGTTAAGAGAGTCATGTTCTAGTGATCGTAGACGATGGGTAGCAATTTGTCACTACTTACAGTATTTACCCTATGTGCTTCGAAGTAGGTTATTGTGCGACCCAAAACTTTATGGCTGCATGAAGTTTCAAGTGGTGACGTAGTTTGTGTTGTTCAAATTGTTTACTCAAGGTATAAGGAGCCAAATAACCTTTACCAGTATTATAGTAGGTATACTGCGTATTTGGTCGCAACTGACGTCTTTTTAACCGTTCAGTGTTGAATATTCTAAAAATTTGTTTATGGCACATCATTTTCACCATCATATTTTAGGCTCTCTGTTATTAGTCAATCAATAGCACGCCATTTAACTGGATCTTCAGCTGTTCTTATTCAGCTGATAGCAAGCACCACATAGACAAATATTTTCCAATTTTCATGATTCTATCTGAATGAATTGGATCTGCGTTGTCTGGAAGTCAATTAGTCTAACGAAACTGTTTTAGAATTATTTAAGAAAACTGAGCTCCTTGTTTTATTGTAGTTTGCAAAATTGTTGTTATTAGATGAAATAACTTATTTAATAAATAGCGGCTCTAAACATGAGAACAACAACATTGTATGAGTCCCAACACAAAACTCATAAAGTGAGGTTATATTTAAAGTTAAAATTACTTCCTGTTGCGGTATACAACTCGACTCCACGTGTGTGAAAACAGAATCGATAACAAAAGTGAAAACAACTGTACAATCGAGATAGCAATGGCATAGCGAACTTTACCTTTGTTTCAAACACTCGTAAACTAAGTTCAGGACGTTAGCTCACCCCTAGTTTGTACTTTCAACAAAAATGGCATCTGAAATGTTGCTTAATTTGTGTTCACCAACATCCGTGAAGGTTTCAAACTCGTTGTTCAATTTTCAGAGGCAATTTCAGTTGGAACAATGTGCGATGGACTTTTTTTACTCGAACAAGTACAGACACAATCATAAAGACTAATGATCGGCCCCGAAGCTTTTAACGAGGTAAATTACTGAACGAACAAAAAACAATTTAGAATCGGTGTCGATCATGTTTGGGGTCATATTGAATTTTTATATAAAATGCCGCAAAGGGAGCTTGCTATCGGTTGTTTTTTGTTTATGTTTCTCTGTACCTGCTCTTTTATGTTTATTTCATCAACCCTGTTTTATCAAAACGATTTTATATTCAATAACCATAAATTGAATCAGAGGTGTATACGGGCGGGTAATTTAAATTGAATATAAATGGTTTACATTACTCAGTGAAACCACACAGTAAATTTTCATTTCGTTTATGAAATATTCATCGTAAAATACTGCTGTGTGTACCTTTTGTTAACATACCTACATAATGCAGAAATGAAGAAGCGTAATCGATTCGTACGTGTAATACTAATTTATTATTTATAATCAGTTAACGCAGTTCATCGTAAACATAGGCCGCTCCAGAGTGCCGTGACATCTCTCGGTCCTTTCTCCATCTATTATTATGTAACTGCAACAGCTAAAAATTATTTGAAACAGTAGCTATTTAAAACGTCTAATGATTCACAACCCAGCAACGAAAGTCGCAACAGTAAATTGTTATAATTAACAGTTGAGACTTCCGTACTTTATAGAGTTAAAATCCTCTCTCTAGATTTTAAATTACATTTCTGTAGCTAGACTAAAGAACGGCTTGAAAAAGTCGTTCCGGCCTTTGCGGGCGTGCAATGGAACTAGTTGAAGTCATTAGAGTCGATGTGACAACGGGTCGGCTCCTGTGAAATGGCTAATTGCATCGCCCCCTCCCAATTGTGGTCGCGTAATTATACCGGCGCTCCGACACACACAGTAATAAATGTAACGATTACCGGTATGCTGAAAAACGGGTACTTTCTGCTGCTTAGATAGTCGTAATGTTGCAGTGGTGGAATTAGTTTTTGGAATTTAGTAGGTGTTGTAGTTCTGGCTATCAGATATGATTGTTATAGTATTTAGAACATACGCCTCTTCTTTTGTTATTATATTATTACGAATGTATGCGTAATTTCATAGTGTAGCTGAACCACTGAACTCTACTTATCTTATGAAAGCAGCGCTTTGTTATTTCAGTTAATCAAACTCGATACGCTATAAAATTTTTGGAAAACGCGAACGCTGCAGAAAATAAATAAAATGAGATAACCAACTGTACAACTGTTGTCAGATTTGTTTTGGATTCGAACAGAACAAGCTTTTGATTGCGTCATTCAATAAGTTTACAAATAACAGAATGCCTGACGGCGCTAGAATTTTCCCATTCAATCGAATTTAATTGGAGTCGTTGGCGTCGCACTCTGATTGGACATTTGAAAGTCCGGTCTGTACCACAGCCAATCACTGGACTACCCATTTTCCGGTGCCGTGGCTGAACTAATATTAGCTTTAAAGTTGGCTACCGCAGTTACCTGCTCATTGCTCCTCTTGGGATTGCGTGTTCTATGTTTACCGCAATAAAGTGGCTCACAACTTTACGAGCGACCACACGATCCATAAGAATGGGGTAACTAAAAGCGGATAACCGCTTCCACTATTCACGCCAGATAGTTAGCACTTCAAAATTCAGACATGCGCTGGAACAAGTTGTGCCCTAAACTATGCATGTCGGGGGCCAGTTGTGAATAGTTCTGTCAGGTGTAATTCCTGAGAGGGTGAAGTCTGACCTGTTAGCTTTGCTTCCACAAAACTGAGCTGAAGCTTTGTTGCGTTTAAGTTAGGTATGCTAAGCGGTTGTGGTCAGTTATGTATTTGTTGAGAATTTGAAACACAAAAGGCGCTGTTTAGGTACTGTCAAGCATTTGTGTACACTATCTTTACTCGCAAAGTACGGTGTCTGTCACTAGCAGCCACTAGCATTTTAATTTGTTCCACTACTTTCACTAGACATACAGTTAACTGGATATAGATTGCAATCGCTCGTGAGGAGAGGAGCTCGTAGCTAAGTAATAACAGCCGCTCGGGTCGATCCATCAGGTTAAGCTACGCTTGCCGGGGTTAGTCCGTGGATGGGTGACCATTTTCACATATCGAGACTCCTCCGTGCCTCGGAAAGCACGTTAAGCCGTTGGTCCCGGCTGTCATTTGTGGATCTTTGACAGTCGTTACGAGTCGTCAGAAGCCCGAAAGTCTGACAACCAGTCTAACCAAGGGGTATCGTATTACCCAGTTACTGGGTTGTGGAGGTCAGATAGGCAGTCGCTCCATGTAAAATACTGGTATTCAGCTGCATCCGGTTAGACTGGAAGCCGACCCCAACATAGTTGGGAAAAGGCTAGGCAGATTGATATAGATTGCAAACGCTGGAGTAACTACCTAATGCAAAAGGAAAAGCTTTATTTTTTATTGCTATCGAAAGCGAATTCTAATCTCGTTTTTCCGTGTCATTTAACAATAGATGGCTTCATTATCGTTCAGAGCGTTCACCTTAACTTTACAACTTGGATTTATGTAGGTGTTCTTTGTAAGAATTATAGACTTGCTAACTGTGGCCTGCAGTATTTCCAGTGAAATGGTGAAATTAAAAATTCTATTCTAAAATTGAGATTAAATTCCGTGCCCTTTTCGTTCCTTGGCAGACGCTGGCAGACTTTGTTTTAGTGTTCCCTGTTTTTGAAGCGATCGACTTCAAATGGGGCAGGTTATGCTTTCGATGGGTAATGGTAATCATGTTTTATATAATTTTTAATCAGAGTCATCGCGGGGTAACGTGGCTATTTTCTTTAATGGTGTTTATGCGCAGTAAACAAGAAGTGTTGTTTTATTTTATTCTCTTGTACAAGCCGTAAACATCCACTTGTTTTCTTGAAACTGCTACTTTATTTTCTAGTTAGTTGTTTCCTCCAGATATCTAATTAGTGATCTTCTTGAACATCTTCAAAGTTATTTTTTTCTACCTCCTCGTTAGAGAAAGATTTTATCTCACAATCATAGTTTATTTTACCGTAACTCTCTACAAAGGCGTTCGGCTATTTTTAGTTTCATATCCGATGATTACCGAGACCGAAGATTTAAATTTATGTAATAGCAAATTGTCTAAATAACCTCCTTTAAAAAAAAATCGGTTACAAAGAAACAACGTTCGTTTTTCGCTTGTCTACCTTACTGAGGTAATCCCAGATGAACCTGATGAAAGCAATCATGTGGTTGACAACAGTCTTAGCTTGATATCTTTTAAGACCAAACCCTAGAGTTCACCTAATAATCATTTTCATACTGAATCAAGAATAGAGTCTTAAATCATAAGTTATTTACTCATTTGAGTGTATAAATAATATTCACCTCTTTTCAGTTCCTTCCAAATAAACAATACTACATGCAATAATATTCATGAAAACCAACCAAATCAACGTAATCGACGTAATCCCCAGTAATTAATTAATCAGTTCATTTGATCTCTAGTAATTAATGGAACATTGCTCGTTGGTTTATAATGTTATTGCTTTGATGAATTAAATTAATTAGGTTAAGTACCAAAACATTTAGGCCATTTTTTGTAGTGTTTCCATTCAAATAATGAAGTATTAACAAACCATTGTAGTTTGTGTAAAAAAAAGAAAAAAATATATAGCTTCAATCAATATTAATTTCACTAAGTGTAATTATTTTTGCTCGCCATTTTTGGTACTTACCAAAATAAGTATTGTTAGTTTTTATTTAAAAAATTATATGAGTAGGTACCTTTTAATACTACTTCTTACTTACTTAATATTACTTCCGGTCCGGCCGTATAGGATGCCGTCCATTGGAATAAGTGAGGGAAGAGTCAGTGCACCTGTGTCTGCGTACACACTTGCACACTATAATAACTCACGCGCTGATGGCCAATCTCCTCTGAGATTAGCCGCCATGACCTAAATTAGGTCTAGAAGACTATTATTATTACTTGTTGGAAAGCTAGGCACATAAACAATAGGTACTTACACAACCTACGCTTGACGTATTTTCAAATAATTTCTGTTACAGCATAATAACTCGCCATCGAGTAAATTTTCCTGTGGCAATACTAAAAAAGCGTTTAAAGAAGGTACAATATTCTCGTTCGTTCGTTAATGAGACGTGGGACTATTCGACTAGACTAAATTGGGGGAAAGTAATTTCGTAAATGGCCGCCCAGTGTACAATTCTACACCTGTTTCAATATATTTATTGTTACTGGTAAATAAATTCGAGCGTTTGTAGGTATAAGTTTTTGTTGGAGTTGTTGTGAAAATAGGGGCATAAGTACTTTTACGTGTATCGGTTGTGAAAGTGCGACACGATCATTTAAATATCTTTCCAAGTAATTATTATGATATGACGTGTTTTGTTCAGGGATTCCCTCCTTCATTCTAGGAAAAATAGCGGGTGCGAAAGCTGTCACGTTTCTATAAAAATTTGTATTGTATTATTATTTTATTTACGAAAAAAATGCCCTAAAAATAAATTACGTAAACGTACGCGAATTGTAGTTTCAGAAAGTGTTCAAACAAACTTCGCTAGAATAAAGTAGCTGCACAACTAAGTCTAGAGTACTGCAGAAATGCATAGAACAAACTATTAATGTTTGTTCGTGACAAAAATGTTCATATTTCCTGAAAACCGCATCCTATCGTGTGGACTACCCCCATTTTCAATGCTTGCAATATCTCACCGCCACCCAGCCGTAAAAGGATTTCTGAACGAGAGAGCTTAAATAAACAGTGCTCTTAAATCCCCCTGCAAAGGCTTCCAAGGTGTCATAGCTACTAGTTAAATCAAAGTGGAGGCGTCACACAATTCCAGTCAGTTGCCACGAAGCCGAGGCCCGCTTTATATCAACATTATGCGACAGTTATTTCAGGCAAGAGAGATCCGGATAGCCCTCCAGTGAATATCCTGCGAATGAAATGTGGAATCTCGAGCAATGAGCTCTCCTGCAATTTTATTTTCCACATTCGTTGTAACCAATTTTTATTTCCAGAGGATTAAAATCACACGTTCGTGAAGCGAGTGATAAACCTGTGCTATTTATGTTCATGAATTTGAGTGGGCTTTGAATAGCTTTAAGCATTGACATTTTAAGTACAACGGTTCAGACATTTATAAATTAAGCCCCGAAAAAGGTTGAATCACTGAAAGTATTTACATGTAAAGTGAAAACACGATTAATCTTGATTCAGAGGATTTTCAAATTTGGGTTATGAACAAGTATTTGCCCGCGGCTCGGTTGAAAATGGATGGAAACTAGACTGACTTATTGTGTGCCTGGATTGAAAGGATTTTAACGCTTGTCTATTATTAGTTACAGGTTACTTACTTACTAACACACACACACACACACACACATTAATTGATAACGTCGGTCTGAATCAATTAACAATATCGAAAACAATTACTTTACTATAAAATAAAATAAAAGATTCTATTAAGGTTTCATTTGTTGCCATTGGGCAAGAATTAAGTCTAGTTATGTGCCTACGTTTTTACTTTTGTTTTCAGGTTTAATTTCCAAGCTATGAATTCTATATTGTTTATTTCTATAAATTAGACAATCACGTTTAAACGTCAAAAAATATCTATATTATTGAACATTGACAAACCAAGGTCTAACGACGTAACTCCTGAAGATAAAGACACACGAACAATTTTACAAAAATCGCTTTACCAGAAAATTACCATAAAATCCGGGGTATGCTCCTCAATAGGGCGCTAAGCTGAGACTTGACAAGATCAGGGGCGTTTACCCTAAATTTTTGGAGATTATTATTAAAGCTCTGTGGAGGGATAAAATCTGATATCGTTAGGTTTTACGACTGGCCGTGATTGCTGGCAGCCCGGCCGTTGAATATGAAGCAGCCGATCAACGGATACATTGAGATATTTAAATATCGCTTATAGAATAGCAATAGATAAGACTTGCTTCTATTAAGGTACCTAAGTATTATTAAATTAAGCACATTTTACATTTTATATTATCGACATGGAAATAAGGAGTGTTGAAGCTAATTAGAATAGGCATTAATTTGTGAAATCTTCGTCTTGTTGAAGTAGAAGGGACGCGAAGGGAGTCGTGACTAATTGAATTTGTTGGTGAATTTCATTAATGTCAAAAACATAGACTTACGAAATCTGTACTAAATATGTAATCAGGTACTTAGCGTTCAATAATCAAAACAAAATTTACTTTAACCTATTTTACTATTGAATCGTTTGGGTCTAGAAATTAACCTTACAATCGGGATTTAACCATACTGAAATTAAGTAGGTCTACTTCGCATTCATAAACTACTAAAAGTGTTGTCGCTTTTTTGTTGTTGTTTTTTAGCTATAAGTCTTCCATGCTGTATTATGTAAATACATAAATTAATGAATAAATAAATATAGAAAGTAAGTACTTAGGTATAATAAAATCGTTACCATAAGAACTCTACCTCAATATTTTATTAAAAAATTACCCTACCTACTGCACGTAAACCTAAAAGGTTTTAGAGGCACCTAGCTATTTTTATAGCTAATCTCCGTCGGTCGTGTTTTTTGTGACGTACGAATAATTCCCGGAAAGCCCAACGCAGCGGAAAAAATATTGCCTACAGCACTGGCTCCGACGTTTTTTTAACGTCAGCTCAATTTTGCAGGGTATGATAGTCGAGTGATGCGTCTGGCCTATGACAAAAAAGTCAAGAGTCGCTCGAAATTGGGCGAGGGGTGTCGGTAGTTTTTTGCGTTTACAGCTGTACGCATTGCAGTTCAGTGCAATTTTTTTAGCATATTGAATGGTGTGAAGTGAGCTCATATGAGCACTTGTGCCGTTTTTTTTTGTCAAATAAAATGTTGGCGTTATGGACGAAACTACTCGTATTTGAGGAGTTATTGAAATGTAGGTATCATGAATATCCTGTCGCTCTCTCTGTCTCAATACACTTACAAACAACCTAAACTAGTTACATAAGTAAACTTAAATCTCTCCTGCGCGTCCAATATAACAATGCTTTCAGGATGTTGTTGAGGCTGCCTCGCTACTGCAGCGCGTCGGAAATGTTTGCGCAAGCCCGCACCGACGGCTTCTATGCACTTATACACAAAAAAACGGCGTCACTGCTAAGGAGAGTGAGGGGCAGTCGGAACAGCATCCTGAAAACTGTAGCCGAGAGTTTCGGCTCTCCGACTGTTCAGCAGTTTGTGCGGAGGTTGATTTATACTAACACTAGGCAATAAGTTATTTTTGTATGTTATTAACACTATATGGATATTTTGTGTCCGAAATAAAGAGTTTCAATTTCAGTTTCAATAAAACTTTAGAATTATGAAACTCGTGGGTTACAGTAACAATCAAAATGAGTCAAGTCCAACCGTCATTTCAAGAAAGTCTCCATGTGGATACATTAATTTCAAAGTACGTCGTGAGTCTTGATAAATACATGATTGTGTAATAAAGAACTAATATCGGGCTCCATATTGCATTCCAACCGCAGGATATGTCCAAAATCTTATTTTAAAACGTAAATTAAAGAATTAACTTCGTCCATATAAAAGGTGTAAAAATTAAACTTGAGCTATAAAGTGCTGTTGTTGAGCTCTGAATGACTTTTGGCACCATTCCATTGCATGGGAATCGTAATTTCGTTCTTTTGAATCGTAACAGTTTTGCCGAATGATGTCCATTTTACGTTCTGGACCCATACGTTTTCTGAAAATATTGTAATTGATTTTACTGAGGAAAAGGCTATTTTTATTTTTTACAACAGTATTTAATAAGTACATACTAACGCTGATACTCCTTATCATTTACCCTTACATCCTATGATATTTTTTTTCCTACTCTAAAGTACCACTAATCATACAAAATGAATTAGCTTGGTAATTCATTTTGTATGATTAGTGGTACTTTACGTTCACTTGATTAAGTGCCTTTTAAAAGCTTCCAACGCACTCCCGATATACCCACAGTTCCATCAGCACCATGTATATATACGACATATTATGTAGAGGGTGCTTTGAATTAAATCAATTATACGAGAAAATATTTAGGTCACCCTCCTAGTCAGGTAGTAGGTACGTAGTCGGAAGGTAAAAATAACAAGATAAAATACCGGCCAAGTGCGAGTCGGCCTCGCGCACGAAGGGTTCCGTACCATTATCTATGAAAATGGCAAAAAAATCACGTTTGCTGTATGGGAGCCCCCATAATTCATAAATATTAATTTTATTCTGTTTTTTAGTATTGATTGATACAGCGGCATGAAATACATCATCTGTGAAAATTTCAACTGTCTGACTATTACGGTCCATGAGATACAGCCTGGTAACAGACGGACAGACAGACAGATGGACGGACAGCGGAGTCTTCGTAATAGGGTCCCGTTTTACCCTTTGGGTACGGAACCCTAAAAACTACTTCCGAAGTATCTCAGAAATAGACAGAAAGATGAATCTCAATTGATGATGAACTATTTTATC
Organism: Lithophane ornitopus; assembly: GCA_948473465.1. Lineage (NCBI taxonomy): Eukaryota > Metazoa > Arthropoda > Insecta > Lepidoptera > Noctuidae > Lithophane > Lithophane ornitopus. The sequence goes on from OX419623.1 coordinate 6,789,922, forward strand.
TATAATGCATTATGATATATATATTTTTCCTTATTTATTTTTTTCTCTTTGTTCCTCTCAATCAGAGCACCCGCCATCTAATCTCTTCACCACCCTTGGTTGACTGGTAGAGAATGCCTAAGGCATTAAGTCCGCCTTTGTACCTTTTTTTTTTGTGTGTGGAAAGTTTAAATAAGTAAATAAATCTCAACCTTAATCAGAGAACGTGGACTATTGATAACAGTGAGCTATTGTGTAAAATTAGTAGGAATTCTATTGTTCCTTTGTCCTTTTATAAACGTTTCGAAAATAGTCACGATCAGTCATTATCTACGAAGGAACTGAAAAGACGTTGAAAGTATTTTGTAAGATTAAATCGAATCAAAGCTTTAATTTCGCCCTAAGTAGCTAACATGCGTTCCTGAATTTGAAGTTGGACTTGTCAAACTCTACTTTAATATTGCCCAGATGAAAGCTCGCGAAAATCAAAGTTTCTTTGCATGAAACGTATGAAATTTGAATTTTGCGGTGTTGTGACATATTGCGTTCAACGGTCATACCTACTTAGTAATAGCTAAAAATATATAATTGTTTCTTTTGCGGGTGGGTCGAAAAGTTTTTAAGTTTTTGTGTACTAATGCTATTTGCGTATGAAATGAATGTTTTTACGTAAGTGAATCACAATAGCTGCTTAGTTTGTGTGTCAAAGTTCTTTTTACCCGACTACGGCGAAGCAAAAAGGAGGGTTATGATTTTGACCGGTATGTATGTATGTATGTATGTATGTTCATCTGTTCCCTCATATCTTCTAAACCACTCATCACAATTTGACAAGTGAGGTATCGTTGGAAGCCTCTTGATCGTCCGCTGGTTATAGCCATGTGACGTCACATTAAATTAAAAATGGCGCCCTCTAGAGGTCATAAAGTCAGGAACTTGAAAAAAAATATTGTTTAATCGTACCATGTTAGGTATCAAATGAAAGGGTTTAATGAGCACATTTCAAATATATATATATATATAACACCAAAAGAATTTAAAAAAAAATTAAGTAATAAAAACTAAAACCCAACTACGACTAAAAAGGTATAAACAAGACACCACAGACAGACAAATTAAAAATCCGGAGTCACACGTTAGGGCATAAATCGAACAGATTACGTCTGTCAGTCTTGTTTATACCTTTTTAGTCGTAGTTGGGTTTTAGTTTTTATTACTTAATTTTATAACTATATTCTTAAGTTTAAAAAATGTTCTCAAGTTAGTGAAATCTTTGTAATTTCTTATTGAGAAATAAATTTCTTTAACCATAATATATCACTAAGGTATATTTGATAGACATTTCTTCAAACAAAAAACTAGTCGCTCAATACACTTGTAAAAGAGCACACGTTTTTTTCTCATTAAAATCCCATACAAAGCAAAGTAAACCTTATTCCATACAATACGCGGAATCACCCTAAGTAGTACTCAAGTAGAATTCGACAAGTTCTACACTTCTAATTCTCAATTCAGAAACCGGGTGTAAGTAAGTATCCGTAGGAAATGCGTAGGCGCGCAATCGCGACACTTCGCGTGAAACCATGCGAACCTACCTATTTTTTGATGTATGTACTACAAATATTTATAGAAGACACACCCAATTAACATCGTCCTTGGGTTGTCCATCGTCCAAGGTTGATCAGAATAAAATAACACAGATTTGCTTCTTCGATATACCTACAATGCAAAAAACTTTATCCTTCATTCACCTAAAACAATTTTATATGGCACGTAGGTATTTAATTATTTATGTCTTTTGTCGTCGTCATTTCCGTGCCGATAAAAACTCAAACTCCAAACATGTGTATTGTGTATTGTAATGTCTGTTACAAAAGTATTTGGTGAAAGTGTAAACAAACCCTGTTTGTCTAGTGTAAATTCTTACGCAATTACTCATTGGAGGGTATTAGTAACACATTCATCATTAATCAAGTTTTACCTTTATATCTCACTGCTTCTTCCAAGAACTTATTGTTTGAATAACTTATTTTTGTAATTTAAAATTTATTGCTGAAAATTGAGATTGTAAAATTAACCACAATAATTGTCAAAAGAAAATATAATGATAAAATATATAGAATTTAGGGTTTAAATATTCATATAATGCAATCAAAGCACTCAATTTGTAGCGGCACTCAAAAGGGCTCCAACAGGTACATTTTTTATCCATATGTTTACATTTTCATCAGAGACTTTTCGAATAGACCATAGGTACATGTGTGCCTAAAAACCTGAGCAAAAATGTCCTTCGGAATAATCTAGATGGCAATAGTTTTTAATAAATCATTATTTACTTGATATCTTCACTGTACAGCCAACAAAAACATTAATCAGGACCGTTTGTTTGTGCCTGTCGGGATATTGTTGTTTTTCTATAGCGACAGTATATACGGATATTTACCCGAACAACGGATGCCGCTGGGTCCCTTTAATTTCCGGTTGCACTTGTGTCCTGTTTATTCTCGGCTTTTCATCAAATTCTATTTAATAGGACGACAGGCGGTCTTTATTGTTTAGATTAAAGTACTTACGTGAGGTTCGTTGAGTTATTACTGTAATAAAATGTCTCCTTTCAGTCATAAATTATGGGAGATTGGATAATTTTGCTGTAAAATATTTTTTCTTTATTATTTTGCTGAAATTTAAGTATTACAATGTACAGATGCTCAAATAATTAATTACCACTCAAAATAAAATATACTATACTACTATATATAAAATATACCTTAGCAAAGAAAGTACATACTTGTAGCGTAGAAAAGAAATGGATATAACTGGTATGTTACTGCAATCTAACATAATATTATTAGTCCTTATTATTTTACTAAGACCAAAACGAAGTTACGTTGAATGTTCTTCAGAAATTTGATGCGAATATTAAGTGTCAGAGCAAGGAAATTTTAAAGAAATATAGCGTAGGTGTAATGAGTCCCATAATTTAATGAATCTCATCTATTTTGTAACTCGTAAAAACGCCACACAGTAACGAATCGCACATAAAGACATTAATAGAAAACAGAAATTGTATACCGTAAGCACCTCATTTCTAGCTCAGAGCACTAATTAGGTAACGATCGCGACTGATTGGGAGCCTCGCAGGTACTCCGCCGAGCCAACAAAGACGTTGAATACCGAAACACTTGAATTGGGGACTCATTAGAGCCTCTTTGAGTCGGCTTGTTTGACATCCACGTTGAATTCGCTCTCATTTGCCACTCACAAACGTTGATGACTGCTAAGCTCTCTGAAGAATTGGAACAAGCTCCTTTTTAGATATCACGAAAGAAAAAAATATTGAAATACTTTTATTGTACCCTTGAAATAATGTTGGGGGATTAGAAGGACGAGATCATTAAGGATTTCGAGTGTAATATTAAAATGTTTTTTCATTCTGAGAATCTTGAGATAAAATGTAACGAGAATCTGCTTTGAAATAAAACAACATTTTACTTTAGGTACTTGTATTTATTTAGTTCAAAGAGTATCAAACTAAAGCGATCTCGTGAGGCATTCAGATGGAATAAGTAGCTTTTCTTTTAAGGTAGACGAACTCGGGAGTCGAAAGATACGGACGGTCGTGTGGTATGCACGTAAATTAACAGTTTTTGTAAAATTTTACTATTCAGGCTTTGGAAACTTTCATAAATCAGTGTTAATCCATGCCATAACCAAATATTCTCCATTCATATACCAAACGTTTATCAAAGCGTTATTAATGTTATTAATTGGAATACTATTATAGTATCCATTAACCATTGCAACCGAACCAGCAGCGGTTGCGGACTGACAGCAAGCTCGAAGTCAGTCAGAACGTCAGCCATATTAATGTCAGGGCCTGATTAATCCCGAATCGCACGGTAATTGGATTTCTGGCACAATTACGAAGCAAGATTACCAAAGCCACCAGTGATTGACACTGGGACCTAATCCCTAACGTTCTCATTTGGTGACACATTGTCGTCAAGTTTAGACAATAGAGTTACGAACCCGAATCTCACTTAGAACAAGATTAATGAAGCCCGCAATATTTTATTCTTGTAAATGTAATTTGTTAAGCTGCTGTGTTATCTTGGGACTGTTTTTCTTGTTTTTGTCATTATTTCAGCCACAGACAATTAATTTTATTTATTTTTGCTAAATTTTCTGTGCTGTTTTGTGTGAAACATTAAGATTAATTAGTTAGATGAATTACTGTTTCGTATTGTGCAATGTTTTAAGAGTGTACCAAATTATATTTTGTTACTATTATGGCATAATGGTATCATCAAACATGCATGAAAAATATACCATATTACCACAAAACCCTGTTTATCAGTTGTTTAGCCTTAACACCTTTTAAACATAACATTTCTTATGGAGTTTGACATAAAACTGACGCTAAACACGCGTTGAACAAGTGTCTAAGTTTTTGTGGTAAGACCCTTATTATCATTTCAATTGAGAATACATTTTTTTCCACATAATTCTGTCCATTATAAAAGTCCATTTCCCACTATCCTTTTTTATCTTGCCGGAATAAAATCCGCTTTTTTGAAGCCAGTATTTTATTAACAGCTGTACATTTTCCACATCCGTATACCAGACGCGATAGTGCACTGATCACGTAAACAACTACAGTGTGTGTTGGTCGTTAGCAGGCAGTAGTCTTGTGCCTAATTACTAATTGTGTTTATACGTACGAAGGTGATATATTTCATTTACTAGGAATATCGATGCCTGAGGGTGTTGCGAGGGTCGGTGAATAAGACCTGCATTAGTGTTTGGTAGTTAGTACTATGAGCAACTTATGCATTATTTTTGTGAGTAGGTACGGGGCACAGAATTATAGAGATTTATGACATCACGGGCGCTTTACAGAACAAAAGAGCTCACATGCACAAACAGTTTTCTATAGGAGAAACAAAATATAATTTTACCTTGGAATCGAGACTGCTGTCAAGTGGTGTCGGTCTATTCTGTAAAAATCTCACCATGAAAACTTAGGTAAAGTGAGCGTGAATGCAGCTGTCTTTCCACCTAATGCTAGGGATTGACACTATTGACAGCTCACTCTAAGCTCACTTCACCTAACTTTTCACGGTGAGATTTTTACAGAATCGATCGAGCTGGAATGACAACTCACTTCATGCTCACCTCACCTAAGTTTTCACAGTGATATTTTTGCAGAAAAGCCATTACCTACTCGTAGCTTAGTAGGTAGTCAATCTATACACAGGTTTTCAGAAGTATTTTGCACTTTATAGTGTTGTCTTTTTGGAAGGCAGTAGTATTTATTGTAAAAACTTTATTTTATTTTACGCTACATGTGCCAACTTCTGTTTTGGTACCTACGCCAAATCTTACTTCATTCTTTAGTTTGTATTTTTAGGCGTTCTGCCATTAGCTCAGTGATAAATAAAAAATAAACCAAAAAGGTTGAAGTGAAGTGGTAGTTGGTACTGAATAGGGCGTAATGGAAAACCTCTGTCACTTGCCACTGAGATTGTTATTTATGGATATTGATAGCAGCCTGTTTCTCCTTTTTAATTTAACGTTAGAAAAATTAGCGCTGAAATTGTTAACCTAACCCTTTTGTTGGCATTTTTAAGTTCGGCATTCAAATCCTTTTCAGCTTCAGAGATTGACAGAACCATTACTTATGCTGAAATGGTTAACTCTGAAGTTTTTCTTTGTATTGCATAGGTACTGATATGACAGGATAATCTCGTTAAAAACAGAATTGATTGAAATGCCTTTGATTCCTTCGGAAATCTGTTGAATGACAGCAGGAGGGTTTTTCTCAGTACAAGTGGTTTTTAACATGTGCCACAACTTAAAAATCATGGTTTTCAAAATAAATATAAAAAAACTGGTTTTCAGAAGTATTTTTAACTTTTTAGTGTTTTCTTTTTGGAAGTCAGTTGTATTTATTGTAAAATAGTTTTATAATTTAACATTTGTTGTGGTTTTACATGTTTGAGCATATACTCAGCAACTTTATTTCATTTTCCGTAAGATAGTCGGTTAAAAAAACTACTACTCGCGTGAACCTTTTATTTCTGTCAGAAGTGTGTTGGTTCTTTGAGAATAATAAATACAACTCATTTGGCTAAACCAGACCAAACATTCATACTTTTTGTGCCGGCTGCCAAGAAGATAACTTTAATTTGTATGACAGTTATAACCATCTGGACAGCAATAATCCTCGAATGTTTAAGTTTGGATAAAAGGAAAACGGCCGAAAAACAGTTCAAGGCAAAAACTTTTACCCAAATTGGGGTCTAACCAAAGCTACTTCCAAATTGTAAGTTACGGCGTCAGAAAAAATAAAACCTAACGTTTTGTGACTACATAAACCTGAAGAAACGGTCGTATAGATTTTGGACCTCAATATTTTTTATGTTGGCACGTGTTGTGTATTGAAAATGTGTATTTTTGGTACAATCTGGGGTTGAAAGAAATATGTTGCGAGTGCTATTGTGTCCGTAAGTAACTGGTCTTTAAGTTGTCGTGGTAGGGTACTTACATAACGAAACATATTTTCCTCATGGGAGGCAGAAACGAAGGGCCTCCTTTTGCCATGATCCTTTTTTATTAATACCACCTTTGTTCCACAACAAAGGGACATTAAAACAGGTTTCACTAGTGTTGATAGGGACTTAAGAACGTACGGCGTTTTCTGGGCAGTCAGTTACGCCGCGACGTTTGCCGGCAGGATAATCTCTGCATATCTGTACAATAATGGTGTAACGAACAAGGTGCGGAGGAGAATAGAAAAACATGTCGCTGTAATTAATTTGTTTTTAATTAATTTGCATTATCATCATCATTCTCCCTAACGTATCCCAATTTATTTGTGATCGGCGCAACAATATTTGCCTTTTTCTTCCATACTTCTTAGTTTAGTTGTCATCTCGGCAGTGACTCCATTTCTAGCTATATCATTTTTCACACCGTCCATTCATCGTTTTTTTGGTCTTCCCATATTCGTATAGCCATTCACATTCATACTTAAAACTATTCTGACAACATTTTCCTCATTCCTTCGCCTCACCCCACATGCCCATACCAACACAACCGATATCCATACAACGTTTCAGTCACCAAACTTCCTCTTATATATTAATTTTTATCCATTTGCGTAACACCACACATCCCTCTTAGCATTATCATTTCAGCTGCATGCAATTGCCTTTCATTTATCCCTTTTGTGGCCGACAAGACAGCAGGACTAAGTTGTTTTATAAATCTTCCCCTTAAGTTCAAGGAATGTTTGAAATGTTTCTGCCTTTTATTGATTGTTCCTATGACCTGCCGTCATTTCAACTATCCAGTGTAAATTCTGTGATTCTACTTCGCCATCGCTTTGCACAGGTGAACCGAGATACCGAAAGTCGGAGCAGATCGGTAGAAGCGCGCGATCAAGCGCTATGGCCCCAGAACTGGAGAAACCGCCAAAATCTCAGAACATTATATTCGGTTTTGTTTCTGCTGATTTTCAAGCCACTGTGCTATGCGATAGTTAGGTACTTTGGTTTCACTTAACGGGTACATAATGTTCCACGAATTGTCTGATAAATCGACAGCTTTGAATTATAAGGCCAACCGTTGTCGACTACCTATTGAAATGCAACTTGCTCTATTGTACCCTTTGTGTTTTGTGGTAAATGTCACTATCAATGTTAATGGTCGACCATGATGTGACTATGTGACCGCCATTTACAATGCGTTCGTAATGAATGTAATACGTACGTGTTATGTTTTGCAGAATAGGGTATCAGAATTGTTTCACATTGAAATGTTTCTGCCTTTTATAAAAAAAAAAAATCTTTTGAGTGTCTTATTATAAAAAAATATTCTTGGTCTTGATAGTTACTTTGTCAGGGCCGTCGGAGAAAAAAGTACTATTTTGTAAAAAAAAAACGCTTTTCCGAGGGACCTGACAAAGTCGCTTTTATTTTTCGCTTTTTCTAAGGATCATATTTAATATTCATAATAGTAGTATTATGATCTTTTTTGATCTGAGAGTTTAGATTTTTAAATCCAGATTGTTTAGGATTGTCTGAATCCATTTCTTAGTTAAATAAAACTCACGTGTATTTGTAATCTGTACTCAATATTATTTACGTACGCACTCAATTTTACTCGCGTCAGATAGCGTATTTTATTGAAGCAGTTAACTTTACGACTTTGTTAAATATGTACTGTGGTCTTGTTCAGTTACCGCCTACGAAGTTATCTCATTTATGGCTCAATTTGTGGCTCAATTTTGGTTTCATTATAGCTTTCGATTAAGATTTGATTTTACAGTCTGTGTTAAATTAGGACTCATGTCTGCAATAATTTGACAAATACTATATGGTTCGGTGCAAATATTCGTTCATCTAGCTTATTGTTCAATTAAATTATTATTATAATTGCATTGGTGACGGGTTTTGAAATTATTCGTAAAAAAAAAAAACACCCAGATTGCGTTCGATCGATAATATCAATCAATCTGCCTAGCCTTTTCCCAACTATGTTGGGGTCGGCTTCCAGTCTAACCGGATGCAGCTGAATACCAGTAATTTACATGGAGCGACTGCCATACCCCTTGGTTAGACTGGTTGTCAGACTTTCGGTCTTCTGACGACTCGTAACGACTGTCAAAGATCTACAAATCGTGACATAATTTTCAGATGATCAATATCAGTCGTCGTTTTTCATACACCCAAAATAAACTCAAAACTATGTAGTAAGTACTTATTTATAAGCGATACTCAGCCTTCTTAAGGTTCTGCAGTTATAAGCACTTGCATAGGTACTACGTTGCATGCTTGCTACGTTGAATGACATGGAGTCATGTAAGTTTTTTTTTCACAAAGGTACATTATTTTTTCTTAAGCCAGCACACATGCATTCACCTCATCTAGGCTAGTTTTATTAACCTTTTCAAATAGCCAAGTCTAAGCTAACTCTAGTTTTATTTTGTGTGTTTAAAAAAAAAAGTGAAAAGTATCGTAATATTTAAAAAGTTACTCTGCTAATATTTATAAAATATTCACTACACACTGTAATATTTAAAAAGTTACTCTGTTAATATTCATTATAAAGTATTGACTACACACTATTCAAACGTTACGATTAAAAATGCAAGCTACAAACGACATAACATTTCCTGTGAGCAGGGGGCCTAAAACGGCCACATTAGCAATTCCTCTAAAAGCAATTCATTTCCTGAAGTTCCAGCTGTCAGTAGCAATTCCTCTAATTTGACACAAAAGCAATTCATAATGTGTGGACCATTTTACGAATCTCCATAGAAAACTGTCAAACAGATGAATTATTTCGTAATATGAATCGCACGCAATCATAATATGAATTGTCAGTTGGTGACATTTTACGATGATTCATAATATTTTCCTATTATGATTCTGCCAAAGTGACTGTTTTAAGCCCCCAGGTTTTAATATAAAACTGTTCCAACTTTAATAAATAATAAAACAAGAATATAAGTAGGATGCAGGAAAACACAAATTAATATGGTACATTTGAGCCTACCAGCCAAATGTAAGCGGTAGGGTACCCATATTTTACGGCAGGATACAGGCGCAGTCGAGCTGCGGTTTCACTGCACCACGTTACAGGTGTGTCTCTGTTTTAATCTCCTAATGGCCACCCTACCACGCTCCTAACCGAAGGGCGCGTTTACATTAACAGAATTCATCGTTTTTTTTTAAACGAATTGTTTTTCACCCTTGAAAGTTTGGCAATTTATCTTGCGGATGCTTTTAACAAATTGGTGGCGTTTCTTAAATATTTTCTTTAGTTAGTAAAAGTACACAAGATTGCCCGATATTGTAGTAAGTACAGCATTGCTATTTTCTAACCATCACACCGTGAAAACCTAGGTGAAGTGAGCGTGGTATGAGCTATCATTATCATCGATATCTACTGATGCTAAGGCAGTGACAGTTCACTTCCAGCTCACTTCAGCTAAATTTTCACGGTGAATGCTGTATGTACGTACCAAGTAATATATTGTTTATTTTTTATTAATTATTAGTAATACAATTAGTAGGTACTGTAGTTAGTAAGTAATACAACTTACGCTTCCAATGAAAACACACCATAATATTTTGTTTGCCATAGAAAAGGCCGTAGAATTCGATGCGTAAAATTTATTTTACGGACGCCAAATATTGCGCTGTGAATTTATGAGACGACAAACGTTAAAATAAAAGGATCCGATTGACGGATTGTGGAATGCTTTCGACATTCCACAATAAATGTATTTTTGTACAGATTTTGGGACGAAATGTTTTCGGTATACAAACAAGGGACCCTTAGATGTCAATCTCTTTTAAGCCTCTCTAGGAACCGCGCTACAATAAATGATCGTACTGGGGGATAATACTGTAATCACCGCAAGGAAACTAGATTAGTTATAAATGTTATCAGTATTCAGGGATAGGGTCTGGTTGACTAACTATTCACCTATTGGTCTATATTTCTTGTATTTAAATAATTATAAAAATGATTTTATTTGATAATGACACCTATTTTAAATAACAAACATCGTATCATGATTTATCGTAGTTATTATTATTTAGTGGTTTTGCCAAGCAGGAAATCTTAGTCTAACCGAGTAGGTTGACCACAGTAATGCCTGGGGTAGGTTGACTTATACAGAAATTATGTAAGTGTAAAATCATGAAAAGGGATGAGTAATTAAACAATATTTCTATTCAATAAGCCTCAAAAAAAACTAAACTACTTAAAAGTTAGAACGTTCTAAAGTTAGAACGTTCACAATATATATATTTTTTAAACATTTTTATTAATTGAAAGTCTCACATTCTCAGTTTTAGTCTCATTTTCTTATATTTCTTTTAATTTCATCAGGTAATTTTATTTAAAGTCTTTTATTGAACGTCAAAAGATTCGCCACCGCTTTACGTTTATTTTATTTTAAATAACTCGGCGACAACCTTGTTCTATAATATTTATTTTACGTCAACCTACCCCACAAAAAGTTAGTCAACCAGCCCCAAACGCCATTTTGTCCTTGCTGTCGCCATTCTGTATCTGGCTAACATAAACGCAGACTTGGATTTGAATAACACTGTTATGTAGTTCATGAGACTTTTATATTACTAGAAAAGTAGTTCACCATAGTTAATTTTCACATACGAATATGATAAATCAAATACGTTTTGTCACTTCTACTAAACGATGCCCGGCTGAGATGTATTATTATACTTCGCACAAAGGTGGGGGTAACGAGATGCATCCTCGAGTGTAATTAGATGACCCAAAACTCGCCAGCAGTAGTAGTTGCTCTGTAGTCAACCAGACCCGGAATCCCCTACGCTACCCAAACTCAAAGAGGAATAAAACTTTGAAAGGGACCGGTAAAATTCATTCTGTGAAACGCTGTCCCATTTCCATAGAAACGAAATCCTCCTCTATTCGCTAATATAATTCTCAGAAGTAAAAACGACTGCATCAGATAAAACTTGAAAAAACAAAAAAGAATAAAAATTAAATTGCTGGTGAACAGATTTTTCTAGTAAAACAAAACTAAGGGCGGACTTCACCAATGAAACTGAACGCGATATGGGCCCTCTATTACAAAACTTTGTAATTGCAATTTACAAGTTACTAATGCGTGTACCACAAAACTCTAAGCCACACAATTGTAACGGAAAAACCTTACAAATATGTACACCTACAATATTGTAACTCACACGTATTTTTTTTCAAGTTTTTCTATAATTTTGTAGAATTGTAGAGGGCCCCCGCACATCTAAAATGCGTTCAAGGCTGTCAGTGTCAATATTCCATAACAATGATGATACCCTTAAATGCGGTTTAGATGTGCTGATCGCGTTCAATTTCATTGGTGAAATCCACCCTAAGTAGGATTTCTCAAATACCTTTTTTCTCGAAGATAAGGAAAATTAAATCTAGACATTTAAATCAGGACGACATTGTAAGTTAGATAGGCACTATCATAGCTATTATCTTTTAAATGTGTTTTACGAGAGAGTGTTCGTGAAAGTTCTATACTGCTTAAGCTCTAAACGCATTGTGAATTCGCTCAGCGCTGCAGCGCATGCAGCGTGCGCTAAAGCATTTGTAATTAAAAAAGGTGAATGTTCTGACTCCTTTTTGCGAGATTACGAAAGTAATGTTGCAGTTATTTTTGCGTTTTATACTCTACTAACTTCCGCCCGCGGCTTCGCCCGCGTGGTATGTCGATAAAAAGTAGCCTATGTCCTTCCCCGGGCTTAATTTTCGAAAATCCTTGTTATACATTATTACCTGATACTAACTGATGATTGATTGACTGAATGATTGATTTTCAAGTTAACTAAACCGTGCGTTAAAATTTTTCCATACAAACTTTGACACACCCCTATTCCCGTTTAGGGAGTAGTATAGAAAAACAAAAAATTACAAACTTTATAATTTACTTAGATAAGTATTCGTGCCAAGTTTCAAGTCTATTAACTCAAGGAATAAGATTTTTCATACAAACGAAATTCCCCTTTTCACCCCTTTTAAGGTCGAATTTCCAAAAACCCTTTCTTAGTGAACGTCTAGGTCTTTATTACTATCTATGTGCCAAATTTCAGCCCAATCCATTCAGTGGTTTAAGCTGTGACGTAGACTACCCATTTTCACCCCATTAGGGGTAGATTTTTGAAAAACCCTGATATACATTATTCTTTATTTTTGGTTTTAAGTATAAATACTGAGTTTCGAGTTAATCGGACAGCGCGTTTAATTCTTCTATACAAACTTTGACACATCCCAATGCCCGTTTAGGGGGTAGTTTATAAAAACTAAAAATGACAAACTTTATCATTTACTTAGATAAGTATTCGTGCCAAGTTTCAAGTCTATTAACTCCAGGAATAAGATTTTTCATACAAACGAAATCCCCTTATTTCACCCTCTTAGGGGCGGAATTTCGAAAAATCGTTTCTTAGTGGAAATTTACTTTTCATAATGAACACACCCTCCAAATTTCATGTTTCTAGGACCCGCGGTTTAGGCTGTGCGTTGATATCTCAGTCACCCTAGCCTTTTATATATATAGATAGGTATATTTTGAGTACGGCCGGAACAGTACTGTGTGGGATAAATAGTAATAGGTAATCACTGCCTCGTTTTTTTTTATGGTTGCAAGCGCTACTGCTGAGCATGAGGTCCTGGGTACGATTTCCAGGTCGGGCAAAGTGTTATTGGATTTTTTTTGGAGTCTGGATTTGTGCCCGGTTGATAGCAATAGGCTCGCCCTTGTTACATGGGACTTAAACATAACTGGCGAAATGTGGTAACCTTTCAGGGATGGCAGACGTGATGTTATGCTATGTAGTAAGTCGTTTTAGAGCTCTATGTGAAGTCATCCAGGGAAGTACTACCACCATATCTAGATATTTCTGATTCAAAGCAGCGTTGATGTATTCTAATTCTGAAGTTATGCAATGGTAATTTGAATGAGCATACCTATGTATTTCAGAAGTTCTTCTTGTATTAGAGCAGGTTTATGAGCCGGATCTGTGTAATCGGATCGGAATAACAGCTGTAATCGGAACTGCCTGTTATGACATGCCGTCGTGGTAAAATAATTCGTCAATTATCGCCATTGGTAGCAAGTCTTAATACCCAGGGTAACTTGTAGCATGAATAGATTTGTGGTGCTTCCTGCAAAGTAAGGGAAATTAATTGTTTAGCATAGTGACGACCAACATAAAACTGTCCGCATATTTAAATCACAACTTTAACAGTTTTGATTGCTTTAGCACGGTAAAATGGCGTAGGGTGTTAAATTGCTTAAAAAATAATTTTCCTGATTTTACAAGGTAATTTATCCTGCGTTATGAATGCCAATACCTATATATGTATGGCTCCAGGTTCTGTAGTTCCTTACTCACCATGCGAAAAAGGCTTAAAAATGTATACAGCACTATTTACTTAAACACACAATTTAGAAACCAAATTAATATTATGTCAGTTTTAGTGTTCAGAACTAATCCCTTTCCAGAATTCCATTAACGTTAAAATGCCTTATTACGTCATAATAAATGAATTTTAGCACTTGATGGGATTCCAATTTGGAACAAATGCGAGCTCGACAATATTCGCTCTGTATGTAATTTGCTGAGCCGTGGCAGGATTCAGCTTTTAAGTTAATGTATGTGTTAATTGTAATACCTAATATTCGCTCATAATTATTATAGTAAACAAGTAATTAATCATAGGCATACAAATTATAATAAACATACATGATTTTGGAATGTTCATGAACACCAAATTAAATAGTTATGAAAAGCTTATTTGGTCTAAAATAAATAAGGTGTGGTCCCATGAGAGACTACGATTGGAAATTTATTTATTGTATGAGCAAATTAATTTTATAGGTCATGCAAAAAATGTAGAGTATATCTGCATAAGGTACTGAAATTATGAAGGATTGTACATTTTTATCTATATCTTTTGCTCATTACTAAATACTTTCTTCGAACAAGAATCCTTACCCTGTTTACACCCATAATCTTATTATAATACTTGTTTCTGAGAAGTCTTGTCAAAAACATTTCGTGTTCACATTTCTGACAATATGTATACAACTTGTTTTAGGTGTAAACGATGAAAATAGTACGTAGCCACATTGTTTTTAAACATTAAAGAAAAAAGGTTTCGTGTTAATATGTAGAATGTAATGTTTTTTATAGACCTGTTAGTTTCAAGGCTGATTCAGATGTACGATAAATAATTTTTTCCTCCTACTGGTCGCCCCCAAGTTGCCCATTTTAAAGTTTAGTGGTAACGCAGTTACAAAAAAAGAGAATATTATTATAAATAGATAGGCAGTCGCTCCATGTAAAATTCTGGTATTCAGCTGCATCCGGTTAGACTGGAAGCCGACCCTAACAAAGCTGGGAAAAGGCTAGGCAGATGATGATGAAACAGTCTTTATATATTGACAAATATCTCGCAATTTTGAAATCAATATTGATAAATTATGTAAAAATTGCAGTTCGATTATATTATTGTAGTCTTAAAACATTCAGAGGAATTACAAGGGATGTACAACGCAGTGTACAAGGGGCGGCCTTATCGCTTAAAGCGAATTTATCCCAGGCAACCAAATGGATATTAAAGAAAAACATTAAAAGACAACAGGCAGTCCGGGTGTCAAAATAAAAAGCGACCAAGTGCGAGTCCGACTCGTACACGAAGGGTTCCATAGGTTCCGTACCACTGTTCAATGTAATAAT
This sequence comes from Lithophane ornitopus, assembly GCA_948473465.1. Classification (NCBI taxonomy): domain Eukaryota; kingdom Metazoa; phylum Arthropoda; class Insecta; order Lepidoptera; family Noctuidae; genus Lithophane; species Lithophane ornitopus. Next base: position 6,805,194 of record OX419623.1, read on the forward strand.
CCTACATTTTTTTAAAGACGTTTCTTCGGACCCCCTTAAAATTTTAACTTTATTTTATTTTTATTATTTGTTGTTATAGTGGCCATAGTAGTACATAGTTTGTGAAAGTTTCAAATTTCTACTTTTTGCGGTTCAAAAGAGCCTTATGAGGGAGGGACGGACAGCGGAGCCTTCGTAATATGGTCCCGTTGGCACCCTTTGGGTGCGGAACTCTAAAAGCGTCAAATTAAAACACAATATTGTTCCTACTGATATCATACGTATGTATCATTATTTTCGAGAGTAGGTCGGCATTGTAAAAACGAAGCCTACACCTTGACAAGTTTCTTTTAAACTTAATTTCACCAAAACACACCCACAAACAGAAAGTAGTATAAACTGTTATTACTTTGCTTCGGTAATAGAGTTTGGTATTGGAAAACTTCAATGTTTTTGTTGCTGCGTAGGATCTTCGGAGAAAGTTCTTCAAAAATATTTTTTTATTTGGAAGTCTTCCAGTAAAATAATAAACTTTTTTCTATTAAAAGTTTAGCATATTTTCTTAATATTATGGGCCTCAATGATTTTGCAATTCATGGGTAGTCTTCGTATAAGATTTCATGTTATTAATCTGTATGAAAATGGGTAAAAATTTCTGTATTGCTGTACTGTTTTTTACTTTATTTAAGACACCTACTAACACACCACACATACATTTATTATCTTAACTAAAATGTATAATCATGCTTTGGAATGTAACCACGGATATCGATGTAACACTAACTTTCTGACTAACTGACGGACTCCCTGACAATTCAAAAGTGCTTGCAAATGGTATAATTCAAATAAATGCTTTAAGTTTTAGTTCTGTGCATCCCATACTAAATTACAAGTGTAAAAGCTCTCTAGGAAAATCGATGACCACATATAAAAATACTTTTAAAACTATTACGTCCACCAAATGACTAGACTAGACTAACAATCCTAAGTTCAAGCTCTCATTTTGGATTGCGCTTCCAAATGTCTTAAGTTGTCTTACGGGTATAAGACGACAAACTAGAGCGGGACTTCGGACTAAAGTGGTTCGCATCGACCGTTTTGCAAGTTGGTACCATGCCAGCTATTATTAATCGCTTCTAGAATTATTGTTTTGTTTATTGCCACTGTGGGCGTATTATTACAGTTTGATGGAGTTAGGTGGCTTGTAGCTATGTTGTGCCGTATGTTCTGTCTCTCCTTCTCTAACTATGTGTTTCTCTCTTACAGATTAGCAGTATTCGCTTTTGCCGTTTTGTGGTGAGTGTTTTCTTATTATATAACTTTTTAACCGACTTCTTCAAAAAGGTGGAGGTTCTCATTTCGTCTGTATGTTTTTTCTTGTGTGTATTTTACGCGATTAATCCGCCAAATATGAATCGATTTTGACTATTCTTTTTTTGTTTGGTAGGTCATGCTTCAGAGGTGGTCCCATATAAATTTTATTTACTTTGCTTGCGTAGTTTTTGTAGACGATGTTCTATTTGACTCCGTCACTGTTATATACATAACAGGTAGTGGTATTCGAATTTGTGTGAGGTAGTTACCACAACTAAAAAGTGAAAAAAAAAAGCTGCGTTTTTTTATGTAAAAAGTTTTTGGTGGGATAGGAAGGACTAAAACGTCGTACTGGATATTCTTTCCCAGAGTTCTCGTAAAACGGCTGTAAAACTCAAATTATGCAAAATATTTTTAAAAGCGGTTTTAGTATAAAAACAATTAAGTACCTCCGTGTAATGTTCCCATCTAATAGTAGTCTTGTCTCATCAGAATGAGACTTAGACTTTATTCTACGGAAAATAAAATATATGAAATACCATTCGTTTTGGGAAATGTGAAACTATGAATTAGAAACTTTATAGTATAATGTTCACAATTTCGTTAATAAAATTAGGCCATTCTAAGCCATCTATTTCATATTAGTAAACAAATATTCATACCGTGTTTGACCAGTAACCAAGTGAAGCAGAGTGAGTCCGTGCCAGATCGCTCAAAGGGACAGTGGGACGGTACACAAGCCACATTGTACAGACGAAATACGAGTTACTCGAGTAGGGAAGACGATGAATGCACACACTTGAATGAAATTTAATGGATCATTAGTAAGTACCTAAATGTGGGAAATCTGACGATACTATTAACGTTGTCGGCCTTTTTTATAAACGTTGCTTAAAGTTTAGTACTGATTTTCATTAGCTTAACCATACATTTTTGACGGTTAAACGTGACTTAACTTACAGTTGAAACGTGTATAAATAGAGGGTAATGTCTCTTCAAATCTTCACGCATTTCGGGAGACAGTATATTGAAATCGATTAAATGTATGATTTTACTTTTTGCGTCACATATGAACCTCCTCTAAAATTATTCCCAGGGAGTGGTACAGTGAAATTGAAAATAAGACACGTTTTTTTCTTCAAATATGGCATTATATGAAAACAAATGGGTCCCACTTATCGGCTTAACCAAAGATACACTTCACCGATCCAACAAATCCGTCAAATAATTCCTGCACTCTCCTGGAGATTTACTGAGATCCCCACTCGCCCTGAGAACGGGTGATTTTGTCCTGTTAGATCTATCCTACTGCCCAGGATCGGCTGCATTAGCTCCAAATCCTCCAGAGTCTCAGCGTTCCTCTTACATTGTGAGTTCATGGAGAAAGAGAAGCTGGAAGTCCTAATTTAAAATGTATTCACTTTTCATCTTCAAATGATCAGATATCTGTTTAACAACAGAATATTAAAAAAAATCATAGAACTGCGAAAGGTTTGACACCTCTGACATCTCATGTTCTGCAGAGTTTTTCATCGTGAGTTAGCTGATAAAATTAAGGGGCTCCAATCTCCGTAGGGATGGATACGGGAGCAAAAAAACTGCTTTTCACCGAAGCAGAGCAGAACATTCTTTGGAATGACAATTAAAAAAAGTTTTATTTCTATTTATATGATTCAGTTATCTCAAAGCAATGCCCACACCAATGAACTCAGTCACGCATCTATAAACCTCCCAGATATTTCCTCAAACATGTATTCGCAGCAGTTGGTACCTAAAACCAAACTTTTGCGTTCAATTCTGAATGTCTGGCTCGCGACTCGATCCACTCTGAACTCAAAACACTCGAACGAACGGCAGTCGAAGTCTTATTAGTGTACAACTTAAGTCTATGAGCAATCGGGAAACCACTTCACTGTGATTGGCTGTAGAGTTATTATTATTATTGGCTTGCCGAGCTTAATCTTATTATTGGTAGGTTAGATTCAAAAGGGATTCCAAATTCAGGTTGGACAAATTTCACAAAATCATGTACTTTTAACATTTAACATAATACACACTGACGGCACACAGCGGTGAAAGAAAACTTCTTCTGACATTTCCTTTCGTCATTTTTGACATCGCGTCTTACTACAATCTGTCATTTTGTTTTCGTTTTGTCCGTTTCGGTTAACCATACAATAAGCAAGCTAATTAACGCTCATGCCTTCTTTGTATGAGAAAAGGCGTTTGCCCTACATTGGAACAATATTATTTGGATGATTTTATATTGAAAACTGCGATATCGAAAGCTGAGCAAACTATATACAGGACGCGGCCCTTGGAAAATCCTGGATTAATCACGACAGGCAAAAAAGAGAGATTATTGAAAACTGCAAAGCTTTTAGGGAATTAAAATAAAACGAGGAAGTAAAGCGAGACAAGCTCTTCATTATGTTAATATCTTTGATAAGATTATGTTTTGTTTGACGTTCATAATATAATATATTGAGGATGTACTTGTTAGATTGCTTATAATTATATTAAATCGTATTTAATGGGTTCAATCAAAATCAAGAAAATATCGTGAAACAAACAGACAACACTGCTATACATTTTTTTTTCTAAACTTTTTTTTGTGCAAAATACTAAAGTATAAAAATGAAAAAATATGAGAAAATAAAGAGTTGAAGGACAAACTAGAGGAGAATTCAAGTGATAACTGTAAATAGACAATAGATTGCTAGACCTACTGAAGAAAAGAGGCATTGTTGTGCTACTAGATAAATAAAACGCTCTAGAAAAGCCGTAACCCTTTTTCTCAGTCACTTTTACGACTCCCACACGTTGATAAGAACTTGATACATTTTATATTTCCTTTTTACGCTAGGATCAGCTGATAAAAACTCGCAAAAATATTCACAGAGGCGTCTATCGTCTCATTGTTTGCACTATCTATGCTTCCTACATCAATGTCTGAACAGTGGGATGCTTTTGTCGCGTCGAGGGATAGCGCCGTCTATTCTCACTTAATACGAATACAATGCATGGTATTCTCGGCCGATTTATCCGCTTTTGTTACTGAGCTGCCGCGCCGATGTTGGCAACAGAAAAACTTTCAAACGTTTAGTGCCGCCGTCTTCCTGTTTGAAATTTATTTTGCTATAGTGCCAATTTGAGTGGAAGTTTCTTTATTGGAGCTTTTTGTTGAGTTGGTTTATGTTTTATTTATAGTTAGTTGTGTTTTAATGAACCTAAAATAATGGTATGAATTTTAATTTTCTACCTTTCTTAGTGCTTATGAAAATAAATTTTAACATTGTTTACGTCGTAGAATCGTAGACCATTTGTCTACATTTTTTTATCTAAAGATAGCACAAATTAAGTGTTATCTATTGTGAAAATATTAGTCTTTAAAGATTTGCTTTATTGTATCTTTATGACATTACTTGTGCTGGTTGTACCATTTCTGCTTATCATCTCAACCAAGTTGTTTCAACCAACCAAGGAGAATATTCTACAAAGTTAGACCTCCTTAGTTTCCAAAGAAAGGGACTGATACAATACGTATACAAACAAGTCTGAGTCAAGCTTAGGTACATACATTTGAAACGCAAATATTACGCTGCGTTAGTAAACAAAATAAAGCGAGTTCCCTTGAATTTGCTTGAATTTAATGTCGCCTTATGTTTGTTTTATATTACAATGTTTGTTGAAGTTTTAGAGATGGAATAGAGAGGCTCGTGGGTATATAGCAACAATAAGATCTGCGTGTTGAGCTTTGTATTTCGCGGTCCGCTCATAACTATATTGAGAAAAACACATTGAGAGATACTTAATACTCACCTTTAAGAGCACTTCTGAATGCCGTGAGTATCACTAGAGTCGATACTCTACTTGAAATGTTGGGATATATCTACCAGAATTTTGGAGATCTGAGAGTCAGACGGATCAGAACTATTTTTACGTTATTAAAGTAGGATAGGCTGATGATTTTTATGGCTGTACCTAGTCGTTTAAGAACTTGAACAGGTGTGCCATAATTTTAAATAACATAACATTTTGCCTAAATATAACCCAAAAGGCTCAGCCAGAGATTTTATAGGTATCCCTCATTCTCAAGTTAGCTATAGCGTCGGCCAAATTTCCACTAACCGGGCACAAATCTAGACTCCTGCCGTCCTGCGCCAATACCATTACTGTAAATCATTATAATATTGGTAGTTATGAAAACAGTTCTTGTATCAAATCCTCTCCATCAATTTCATATAAGCAGGGACTCAGTTTAATGTGTTAGTAGAGGAAATTAGTGTTTAAGATATAATTTATAGTTTACAAGTTTGTTGAGAGATGTTTTGTATTAAAGTTGTTTCTGAATTGTCTTCACAGTTTGTTCTGAAAGGTGGTTTGAACTTGTAAGTTATTAGTTCATGTTTTTGTAGACTTTCATGAAGTTTGTGAGAGAGATAAGTAAGTTGATCTATGTTCAACCTCGTCTTCTTTGCTTAAGCTGATGTATTCAGGACAGTACAGATTACTAGAGATATTGTTGGATTTATTACCATAATCGGCTTTCGCTAAAATCACTGCAACGAGGGTACGCAAAGGTAGGACCTTTGCATACCCTTGTACTTAAAAATATATTTCCATTAATGCCATATTTTAGAGACGGATGAATGATGGCCAAGTAATCTCAATAAATGATACTCCCGAGAAGAGTTGAGGTGGAATTTCCTTTGCACAAACCAACACAAATAAAAATGTATGTTTCTTAGTAATAGGTAGAGCCACTCCCAATAAAATTAAATTAAATGAACATAAACGAATCGATCGTAGCAAGTGGTGTTCTGTAGTTTCTGCTTACCCCCATGAGAAGATGGCGTGAGTTTATGTATATGTATGTGTAAAATTTTATTGTACGGAACTAATGAATACCTATGATATAAATCTGCTATCGAAGCGTGTACGAAGCAAACTGATGCCGCCGCTGAAGCCAATGTCAGTATTTGTATGTCAATTTGACTAACAATCCAATTAGCCCCCTCGACAGTAACAGAATACTAATTATTCGGGTGAAAATACGAAGCCGACAAAAACATAGGTATCTGATTGAAACATGTGTCATTGTTTAGCTTTCGATTGGGAATTAATTGACGATTATTGTAGGTGTACTATTTGTATAGTTTATTTACTCAAGTAGTGACGGAGCACCCAAATGGTGGGTCAGAATTTAATGTTATATAATTGTTGAGTGTGATATTATTAATATTTTCACTTTGATATAAGCGCATGGACTTTATGAGGATTTGGGAAAGACGTTAGGTGGTAGTATTTCCCCGGACGACCCTCTTCACGAACAAAGCATTTTTACTGCGTTTTCTTCGTTTAATAAAATGTGGTTTTGAAATTAATGTGATAGTCTACGTAAACTACTTCTTTAACAATTTTCTTTTGCACTTTTAAATAGGAGTACCAAACAAACATAGTGCCTCTGAACCGCAATACTACCTTTCTGTCCAATTACGAGTTTATTCTATTGCTATAGTTGGATTACCTACGTTAACATAATGACATCAATGCGGCTTAAACACGGCACCGCTCATATTATGAACTTTCGAACGAACTCTATCTAAACCATATTATTATAACTTCGCATTTGGTTTCATGCTCGTTAAACCGGTTTAGCTGTTTAGTTAACTTTTAACCGACTTCTTCAAAAAGGAGGAGGTTCTCAATTCGTCTGTATGTTATTTTTTTTTTGTTTTTTTTATTTTTTTTGTTTTATATATTTGTTACGCGATTACTCCGCCAATTATGAATCGATTTTGATGATTCTTTTTTTATTTGGTAGGTCATGCTTCCGAGGTGGTCCCATATAAATTTTATTAACTTTGCTTGCGTAATTTTTGAGTTAGCTTCAATATTACGTATTTTTCCCACTTAGTTTATCTAGACGACATCCTGTTTGACTCCTTCACTGTTATTTACATAGCAGGTAGTGGTATTCGGATTTGTGTGGGGTAGGTATCACAACTAAAAAGTGAAAAATAAAAACTTTTTACAAAAAAAAAACAACCGACTTCCAAAAAAACACTAAAAAAGTGAAAAATAACTTTAATTTCGGAAGTCGGTGGCAAAAAACGGAAATTGAAAAGCAAAGACACCGACTTCCGAAATTAAAGTTATTTTTCACTTTTTTAGTGTTTTTTTGGAAGTCGGTTGTTTTTTTTTTGTAAAAAGTTTTTATTATGGTAATAAGTTTTCTGTAAAATGTGATCAGATAATGAAATGACTTTTGTATTTGCCATAATTCCTTCTCTAGATACATCAAAAAATGTCAAGTTGTTTTCACCAAAATGCACGCAAATAAAAATATTTAAAAACAATCACTCGTAAGTAATCAAGCAGAGTCCTACTACTGCGGGAACTATAATAAATAATGTTTATATACGAAAACACCTCTTCATACGCTGGACTAATTAGTTTACACGTGCACTTATAAAAGATTTAAAAAAAAAACCACCTTCATCGCGCAACTTTATTTAGGTACCTACAAACTCCCCAAAATTTCAAACAAAATTCGCCACTCATGTTCTCACCCAATGAAACATTGAAGGGAACTATAAATTAGAGAGAGAGGGAAAAAAACTCTGCATGTTAAGTCTGAAGCACGTAAAGCCGGAAGTCCGGCGACGGCCGCATCCTGCTCCGTCTGCTACTGAAAGCCTTTTAGTTCAATTTAGCGTGAAAAAGAGTCTAGCTATTCCTTGTTTTATGTCACTAGGGAAATTGCTCTCGTCATATCTAAGTTCCCGATTTGAAAGCGTTTTTGCATGACTGATTAAGGGGGTAGTTGGGATTTTATGCGATAACTGCTCTAGGCTAGTGTTGGGTTGCGATCGGAAACGTGAATAGAGGCTTTGAACTGTCGGCTGGCAATTTGTAATAAAAGGTACGTTTTTTATTCGTTCTTCTTTCGTTCGGTACGAGAAGCAACTTGTTTAGAATTTTAGTGAGTGAAATATTGCTCATAACTGAAATATTTTTACGGAGCATTTTGGTTATTAACGGGATTCCATTCGGCCTTCGTTTGATGTGAATTTATTACACACCTGCAACGCCGTCCTTCTCCTTAAATTGTGTAGTAAACCTTGATACCTTACTTCCATTAATTCCATTTCCCAAACGCCCCGTTTTAATCGCAATTAAGCAAGGCGAAGCATTTATCTAAATTGTCAATTTCAATTGAAAATTCCTTATAAATTCTCCAAAATTCTCCTCATTTTCTTTGTCGGGAAATGAAGGCAAATACAGCAAATTCCTTTGGGACTTGCTTTGTAGGACAAAGACAAAACTGAAATAGTTATTGATCCATTAGGAATTCAAATTGCCATCTTTGAGGGGACGTGGTGCCTTGTTTCACGGGAAATTACTATTGTAATAGAAATAGACAGTGAAGTCCGATCTAATATGAAAGTATCCGCAGAATAATTTAACGAGACTTTTAATATTATTGCGTGATTCTCAGATATTATGATAAATAATGGAATTCTTGGTATCTGTAATATTTTCACGTCCTTAATATAGTTAATTGATTCAGGCGTGACTTTGCGGAAATCCATTATAAAATACAATAGACGTAGATATATTTAGTAACCTATTCCGCTTGACTATTCTTCAAGAGTCCTAAAAAACCCTGTAAGAAATCGACACGTGTTTCACCTCTCAACGAGGCATCCTCAGGATGACGATTGACCAATTGCAAACCAGAACGCGACGTGTTACCACACCGAGCGCTGGACGCAAAGTGAACTTGACTTTGCGTTTTTAGGACTCTTGAAGAATAGTCAAGCGGAATAGGTTACTAAATATATCTACGTCTATTGTATTTTACGTCCTTAATATTAAAATGTTATTAGGTATAACCCATTTCTATTTATTTTAATATGATTTACCTTGTTTTTGATAGGTGCGCCGAATTTTAATCTGATTCTAAAATTACACCACATTGCCGCTAACTGCGTTACGACATTTGGTGGCGTGCGTGCTTATTGTTCTCTATAAGGCAAGTTATCAATTAGGTATATGCACAGTCATAATGACTTCTTTCTTAATCGCCCTAGTTCCTTGCCAGGCTCTGTTAAATAACCCGTAACGACTTCCGCCAACCCCTTAAACAAAGCTTTGATATCCTTCAATTTCCCCAACAAGGAAAAAAAATCGCTGCGTATCTATCACGCATCTGCGTATACGATTTGCTGACGAATCTCAACGACACCCCAATCGTTCACAAACAGTAATAAAACCGCATCACCTACCATTTATCTGGGTTTGTTTGTGATGCGAACGTGATTGCGGCCCATACGGACAAAGGGCGTACGAAGAATAACGTCAGATCTGAAGATAATGAGATTTTCACGAGTATCGCGATAATAATCGGTGGCATTGTTTGCGTGCGGCTGCCAGCCGGCAATTATTAGAACAATGGGGTCTAGGAAACAGTTTATCAGATAGTAATGAGTAGTTATTCGTCTATTATAGGATTTGTCTGGAAATAGTTTGGGCTTGTAGATGAGTTTGTAAGCAACTCCCCCTTGTTTTGGAATGAGACTGTTTAGCAACAGAGTGAAACACAAATTGCTCTTGTTAGTGAGTACTAGCTTATAATTGATGTTATTCTAATTTGTATAAGCATTGAAGCGCTTTTATCGTCTTTTTATGAGTTCATACTTCTAGATATTAATTAGGTATTTAATTATTTCTCACAATTCCTGTTAAACAAAAATTAATTCTGCTAATATCAAGACACAGAGCGTAGCTAACGAAGAAAATTCTTTAAAAAGACGCCATGTTATTTGACTAACATTCAACAAATAAGAACGGGCAGAGTTACTTTACAAATGAATGGCTAATTAAAAATGTTTTATTCAGATATTCCCGTTGCAATTTGCTTCGTTAGTAATTGACTGGAGGAAAACTAAATTAAGGGTGGTGTACAGACGCCATTACGATATTAAAACAGCAAATGCTGTAAGTTTAGCGTGCCAACCTTAATGTGATAATATCGGTGGGGATATTACAAAGCTAAGGTTGAAAAACTGCATGCAATGTCGAAGAAAAGTTGATAAGAATAAATGAATGCGGGTAAAAAATATGGCGTGTCGGTCTTGACTGATTTAACATTGTGTTGTGACAACAAAGTAATTTTATTGCTGTATAATCAGAAAGGTACTCTTATTGTTTAATGTTTTAATTACATATTAGCTGTAATTTTACTCGGCAACCTCGCTTACAATAATATTATGAAGAAAATTCTTGTCATAAAAAAAATATACCTACTGCGGTTGTATTTTGTCGCTACAATATTATTATAACAGCCTTATGCGTGAATTATCATGAGATGCGATTAGCAGATCAATCAAAGTTTGACTGTGTTATAAAAAAATCAAAGTTTTCACTGAGTTTACGAAGGAATTTCACACACAAGCACATACATTTTTGGGTAAAATGTTATAATAAACAAAGCGTAATCTGACAAACGTCAGGAAAACTGCTAAGATAAGGGAAGCTTACTTAATAGGATTCATGATAATAATAATTTCCGATATCCTAGGAACAGACTAGAGTAAAAGCTAAAAGCTTTGTGGATGAACGAATCTTAAATTTATAATAAACCTATCAGATGCACACGGAGCGGCCATTAGATATAAGCTGTACTAGTAATATTCACTATAGAACGCTTTGCAAATAGATTATTCGAAGTACTTTATTACTTACTACAACTTAGTACGAAATAAGAAATAAATTATTCGGAAAAAGCAATGGACCTACATATTAGTGTAACTACACGAACGATTAACTTTCACAAGTGGTCGTTTACGACTAATTATTGTAAACTAGCTTCCGCCCGCGTCCTCGCCCGCGTAGTATGTCGATAAAAGTAGCCTATGTCCTTCCCCAGAGTGCCATCTGTCTCCTTGCCAAATTTTGTCGAAATCCGTTCAGTAGTTTAGGCGTGAAAAGGTAACATACAGACAGACAGAAAGACAGACAGAGTTACTTTCAAATTTATAATATTATAGTATGGATATGGATTGTTAACGAACTACTGTTTGTCCTGTAGTGTTATTGCTTGAACCTTTTCTTACCTAATTGAAATAATAATTTAAACTCTAATAATAATTCAAAATAAACATCTTCTCCTTTTTTGCTATCAATTATGTGGGTATGAGACAAGGGTACATTGTCTATTCCTTAAAATAAAATCATTTCGATGTTTTAAATTGATGAAAGTGCTGCTACATTACCACGTTTTGAACGCGTGGACTCTACGCAATCGTAGCAGAGTGCTACGCCGTAGCTCGTTGCGTAATAAGACGAAGCAACGCGAGTGCACTATTGTAGAATGGTATACCTTGTCCACTCTGAAATGACGGGCCCCACCACCGCATTACCGTGTCCGTAAATGCGGTAGTGGGGCGCGTCATTTTAAATTGTTACCTACCATATAAGAACTCCGCTCATGGGCGTAGTGATTCTTTTTTTATATTTTTCAGTTTTAATTCGGAAATATTCTTCAATCAAGTTGAAATTGTTAAAAAAATACGTACGTAAAAAAAAATTAAACATTTATGTTTCATGCTCCAATCTAAATTGTAAAATGCCAAAACATTGGATTATTAAATTATAGACTGCAAAAAATGCGATTATCTGAAATCAATGGTTGATTTTAAATCCCGGTTAGTTTTTGTCTGCCAGTTTGTTTACCTAATAAAGCTGTCGCTAAAACCTTTTTCCTTTAATCTGCTTTTCACTACGCTTGTTATTTTAGCACGGTTGGGGACTTCCTAATACTACTCGTATTAGGAAGTCCCTGTGCGGTACAACAAAAGGGAATCAATGCATCGAGCTTAGCTATCCAGTAATGTTTCATAACATTATGTAACTTACCTTAATCATCACGGCTTCGAGTTCTGGGATAAAAACCGTGTCATTATGTTCACTTACCTTCATTTATCATGTCCCTAAAAGCTCTATAATCAAGTTTCATTTAGGAAAATATTGTACAATTTATTAAAGATAAAACAATCACTAGTTTGATTGAAAAATTCTCGCAGAAACCTTTACCACAAAATCGGATCATAAATTCATTCAGGCAGAACGAAATATTTCCATCAATAATTCCGTGAGTTAGAAAATTATTCTAACTAGGTTTGAAATGCTCAACTTTTGCCATTATGTAAATACAAACAGAAGGTCGGCTCAATACAACGAGTGAAAACAGGCGCACGCACACATATTCGCGTTACATGCATAATCAGCCTATAATGTTCCCACTGCTGGGGCACGGGCCTCCTCTCTTCGAGAAGGAGTGGGCTGTTATCTACCACGCGGGCCCAGTGCGGGTAGGTAGATGTCATATGTCTTCCAATGTTTGGTTCTAGGAAATGCCGGTTTCCTCACGTTTTGAGAGCAGTGGTGATGAAATTATTTACAAGTTAAAGCGCCTGGTTTGGTTCAAATCCACGACCTTTATCTGGTAAGTCGTGGCCGTTACAACTGGCCCACCACTGCTCTTGCGTACGGTGGTTTAAAATTACGTCAAACAAATGCCTATTTCGTGTGCACATGCAGCCACTGCACAGTAGAATAGCATGTCTATGTTTGCGTTCGTTTTCGCTCTTTTTTAATGATAAGCGAAGCTGACCTTCTGTACTCTTCTCTATTCTGGGCCTTTCCGATGCCAAGGTACAGGTCAGTCGGCGGAATAATTTCGTTTATTCTCTTATTGTAATGGCGTCTGGCATTTTTTGCCATTTAACTTTGCCTGCTAGTTCGTTATTAATTAGACAATAAGCGTAGCGTTCAATATTTATTTTGATAATTAGCGTAAATTGTAGCGTTCATTGATACAAATACAGCCTTTGCGCGAAATGGAAATGTTTCTATTTGAAATTCAAGTCGTGAATAATATCTATCTTTCTATTTAGCCCGTAATTTCCCACTAGTGGGCAAAGGCCTCCCTTTCTCTTTTAATAATATTTGAAACATAGAAATTGAATGCTTTACATCAAACAAAACACTCTCATTGAATGGTTGTCAACCTGTCATAAAAGCCTCGACAATAACTAATGAGGCATAAATATTTGTCTGTTTATAACCCAAATTCTACCCGCCCCCTTTTCAATTCATCCACCCAAATTCCGACGAAACTGTCATTTTAACCCCTCATACTAACCCTAGGTGTACCCAAACCAGCGATAGGACTCTCCATCTGTCACGTCGAGCAATAACTACCGGAGATACACCCCGTACTCGGCATTCATCAAGATGACTGACACCAGATTAGATATCTCTCCATATTCGCTACCCGGCAAGGGAATAAACTTGTCTGAGTCGACCGGTTCAAATGGAGATATACATAGATGGGAATTATTTAAAGTGTACCCGGGTTTGATCACTCAAATTAACGTTGATTTTAAATAATTGATCGAATCTGAAATATTAAAAAGTGTTCGGTAAATAATCAGGTCTCGATTTTAATGAGCACGGTCTGGAATCGACTGGTTCTCTTGTTAATTTTTTATTTCAAAAGTACGATTTATTTGAAAATGATGATTAATTTATTTGTAAAGATGTTTTCGATATTTATAATGATTAATAATTATTCTAAAAACGGAATGAATACAAAATAAATTCACTAATATTAATCAAACACTGATTGTAATTGATTGAGTCTTGGATCTTGCGTCAAAAATATTATTTATTCATACAAGTATTATTACCTTTTTAAACTAAAACATTTCAATGTGAACGCAACCGCAGAATTCAATAAGAGAAGATTATAACATGCAAGCAAAAGTTACTCTCCTTGCATTTCAGTAAAGGATACGAATATCTCGGATCCTAAACTTAATTTTCATAACTTTGTATCTACAAAACTTTCAGCCTCATATATCGTATTAACGTTTATGCATGTTATAACACAATGGGATATTCTAATATATTTTGAGTAGAAAAGTTCTTTTATCATATCAGAAAAGGTTAATGTGCCTTGTACATCTTTTTTGTCATTTATATCGTAACTCGTTATTTGCCTTACCGTGTTTCGAGATGTATGTGAAAATGTGCTTCGATACGTGCGGTGAATCCTCGAGCGTGGGCCAGCTTATCGTATTACAAGGTTCTCACCGAGCGATGTAGAGTTACAGGGATGCTGAATCGATCCGATATTAATCGATTCACGTTGCAACCAAATTAGCTTGTTAGTCAAAAAATCTCTGTGGAATTTTGAACGTTGCAGCAGTTCATTTGACAAATAACTTACTTAGTTTGGTTGCATTTTTAAACAACAAATTTTATGCAACGTAATTTTGAAAGAATATAAAATCATTTGTGCGTATCTACCAACTAAATTAAAACATAATTGCAAAAAAAACAAAACAATCGATTAACAACATCGACTCAACAATGCTATGATCGCATCACTAGATGTTTTCAGCTGCGAAGCTTGTTCACGTTGAACGCTGTACAGGAATGTACGCTTCTATCTGTTTACAATTTTGATCAATACACGAGATTAAACTCGCCTTTGTCTGCATTCCGTCCCGGAACTCTGCAATCACCGTTATTATGAAACTTTTAAGTTGCGGGCGGCGAGTGTAATATGTAAGTTTACTTAAAGTATTTATATAATTTTTTGCACGCTTTTGATAGTATGTTAAGATGAGTTTTTGCATGCAGATTTAAGCTACCACGTTTACACATAATCATAATAAATAAAATGACCCAAAATCGTAGATTAACCAAGCCAAGATTCTTTTTTTCTTTTTTTTTCGATACCATTTCAGCTCAATAATTACGACTCCTGTCACTGACTACACTTTCCCTTTGACCAATCAAATTGAAATATTGTATGTACCTACGCGTTCTAATTAGGTAAAAATGACCTGATTCTGGATCCTTTTCTGACGAGAAGACTTTTTACTCGTTCCTGGTCTTGCAAAATTAATCATGATGATAATCTAAAAAGCTTGTTTAATTACTTATTATTTTCTGAACTTTGCTGCTTTGTGTAGGCAGGTATTCAGACGTTGGAGTTTGTTTCTTTCATCCTGTATGTATAACGGTGTACCTACGTAGTTTTAAAAGATTCTAAAGGTTTCTCGGTGAGTCAATGGAATTAATTAGTAGCCACAGGTTATTGAAATTCTATACATTTCCAATGAAGTCTTGTATTCAGTTTTCTAGCCAGCTATTTAGAATTTTCCGAGATTTTTGTGATTATATTCACTTAACATTCTTAAAACCTTTGGACTATCTTATTGTGCCACAGCTGTCCAGTAAGACTTAATTATTTCTTCTGGATTTATGGATATGCTGTCTGGATTTATGGTCATGCTGAAAATTGTAAAACGTTTATGTTACAATTGATAATTTACATTAATGAGCAGAGAACAAACTAGAAACTGTAGTTCAAACCAACATTTCCCTAAATTCATTTATCTTCTTGTAGACTGCAGGCTCACAATATCTTTAGAAACTGACACCTGCCAAATATATTTTCCATTTTCAGACATTGAATTCTACTGCAAAATCTAAGGAGTTTCACACAATGGTTTAAATGGAATAGAACATTGGAAGCGGAAGATAATCCAGGTAAACTGTCCGTCTGTAAGGAGTTTCTAATTAGAACTGCAGTTGTAGGAGTGGTTCCGAGGAAATAAGGATTTAGACAATTGCCGGACGTAACGCGGAAACGGCAAATTCTATTAGCGTAATGTAAAATTCGGACATTGGAGTGATCCAACTTTTATATGACTAGATCTGAAAATTCATGGTTAATTACCGGGGCTTGAAATATATTAATGTTAAAACTAAAGGTTTAATAAAGAACTGTGAGAAAATCATGACACTTATTATACTAACAGACGCACAATTATTAAGGTGTGAACGTAAACGAGGCAAAAAGGAGTATTACCAATAGGATGTTATAATAATAAGGCAAAAACTAATTGTAGTTTCTGCCTACCCCAATTGGAAGAAGGCATGATTTTATGGATGTATGTATATTTATTTAGATGAAACAAAGTATACCTAATTGATTTTAAAAAGTGAAAAATAGAAACAAAACCTTACAAGTTGTCTCTTTACACAATTGAAATTAGATCCAATTTTTCATCGAGCCTTAAAAAAACTGACAAGAAAAATAACGTGACCATAAAGTAATTTCAACCACTACATCATGCAATAAATATTTTTCCTATGAATAGGCTATTAAATCATTCAGAAGCATTAAAAGGTCGCACACAGAGGCGCCAGGCTGTGTGGGGTGATATTGTAAAGAACCCATTATAGTATGGTAGGGTGGTGCTGCCATGTTATAATGGGTTCCCCACGTTTTATACTCGACGTCTATTACAGATCTATTTAATATTAAAAAGGTACGCAGCATCTCCCTGAGTAAATAATTTGAATTCTCATTGTTCATTTTCAAAGTGGTGTTGCTAGAAGCAATAATAAAATGGTTTTAGTAATGTATTTTTTAATTTCGACTCGAATTTTAAAAAGTATATTTCCAAAACAATGAGTTTAAACTCACTTCGTATCTTTCAAATAGTCTCTCTCAAAAATCGTTGTTGGTTTTATGCTTTTTTCCCAGTCGTGAAAGGTACGAATGATCAAATCAGCGTCATACTTGATCAGCTTGTTTAAAAAAAGTCGTATCGGGGTCATGGTTGGAATGAAGTTCCTTTCGCTGTATACAGGGTGTAAGGGACAGCCCTCCGCAAATTAACAGAGGGTATTCAGTTCCTTATTTTGAATCATATTCCACCGGAAATGTTCTCCGGTACCTATTTTTTTTTTTTTAATTTTATTGTTAGTTACTATTCCTCCCCACCACCACGGGAAGTGCGGGTACGTGTATTGTGCCACGGTAACGATACATTGCGTACACGATACATTGCGTGTGAGGTAATAAAACAAATCAGGTATATTGGATTCCCATAACGTTCCTGAAATAATTTCATGAACCAGTCGTCTTAGTACGATATACTGAATTCATCCCATGAGTTTGCGGAAGGCTGTCCCTTACACCCTGTATTAAGTATTAATACAGAGCCTAAACACACCGGCAAAATTAGAGGAACGCAAAAAAAAGGTGCCTTTTTTTTAAACTTGTGGATATTTCGACAAGTTGTTCCGTTACTTGAATGATTACCCATTTTTCATATACATTATGGGCTTTTTTTACATCCAACGTTCGACTGACTGAACGGTAGGTGTGACCTTCTTCAATTATTGTTACAGCCCCGGCGACTTCAGTTGCAGGCAAATCATTCATTCTGTATGCAACATAATGTTAACTCTCCAAACAAAACAAACGTAATGAGCTAGGGCCACCATTGACTGCATAAACCAACTTTCTTATCAAAAACACTTAGAAACTTATAGTGTAAACAAACACTTAAGAGGGTACAATTTCTGTTAGAAGGTTGAAAAATGTAAAAAAAAGCCCATAATGTATATGAAAAATGGGTAATCATTCAAATAACGGAACAACTTGTCGAAATACCCACAAGTTTTTAAAAAAAGGGCACCTTTTTTTTGCGTTCCTCTAATTTTGCCGATGTGTGTAGTTTAAGTTTTTAGAAGCTAAAAACAAAAATCAAAACAAAATCTTTTGACACTTGAAACCTTGAAACTGACTTTTTCGGGCGATTTTTCGTTATGTGACGGTTTCTATTAGTCAACTCCTACCGCAAGCAGCGTTACTTCATTCCAAAAGAACGAAACACTAGGTGCAAAGTGTTATCTATAGCTTACATTTTAGGATTCAATTCAATCTTCAAAGTAGCTAATTAAACAAACTTGTTTTTATTTGTTTCGTACTAATGTCCAGATTCTGTAGTAAATCAAACATTTATAGTGAAACTCTCGTAATTATTGAATTTCGCTTAGTATTACACGCGTTGCACTCCATCTGTTTTTCTACAGTCAAAAGCAATTAGGGCCGAGGGCAAAATATTAATTTTTCTTTTTCGTGTTACAAGTTTCATGGAAATTAAAGTAGATTGCTTTTTAATATCTTTCTTTTGCTGAAAACATGTCGGTAATCTGCCAATCTGGCCTCCCTGATTTTCACTTTAATAGGCTTAAAAATACTTCTACAGATGTAAGCTCGCGAATGTTTCCTTCAAATGTTACCTTTGGGTCGTTTTTTGGAGATGGAAATGTTTTTACCTTCAATACAAAAGTGCTTGTGTATTGAAAACGCTGTACAAATTGTCGGCAGAGATCCCAAGGGCACATTGATAGCGTGTTTCGCAGATACATGTTACCTGGCATCTTACCACCGAATAAACGTTCACTTGGAGTGGTTTGTCAATACGACTCGGAAAGCTTTTACTTTGCGCTCCTTGCAAAATACGTAATATTTTTTGGTTATTGTATGGGTAGATAGAATAGATAGATAGATAGAATACTCTTTATTATGTACACAAAAAAAATACAGATATAAATGTAGAAATTAGGGTAGGTTATTAAGTAGGTATTTCAACGCGGATTTTATTCCCTCGAGGGCCAATTGGTAGGTATTTAATCAAGTGCCAGCTATTGTGTGAACGAACGTTGCTTAGGAGGAATCAATGTCACAATGGAAAAGAAGCCATTTTAGTACTTACATTTTATTTTCTGTGTAATAGAAATATAACGTTACATTCTGGCATATCTTTCATTCATTATATATATTATTGGATATTAAAATTTTACTAGAAGGTTTTTTACAGCATGACATGTCAATAAACAGTTTTCACCTGCTGAGGCGTCACCCTTATCATTTTTCCGATTTTTCAAGGTGTTGAGTACCTCCTTTGACATAGGAAAACTAAAAAAAATATTGATTTCTATTTTCGTTGGAATATTGGACTGACTACCACAATTTTTATTCTAAATCCAATAAAATACCTGCCGCCTTAAGATAAAATGTTCTTTCTTCTAGGGGGTTTGATGAATCGAATAACATAATTCTAATTCTGTTATCGTTTGTCCTAAAAACATACAAAAGTGTTCTTAAGCTAGATACAGATAAATTAAACATACCATCCTATAATATTTCTTGGTAATGGGTTTTGCTCATAATCTCTTCGGGCACAACATTTCTCAATTCAATTCAATTCGTCTTTATTGCAGTCCAAAATCACACATACAGGTATGAGGAGCTCGTTTCTAAGTAATAACAGCCGCACGGGTCGATCCAACAGATTAAGCTACGCTTGCCAGAGTTGGTCCGTGGATGGGTCCATCGTCTCATACCAAGACTCCTCCGTATCTTGGAAAGCGTGTTACGACAAAGGTACCGCTGCCTGTCGCACCCGCGATTTCGCGTCTGTTTGCACGAGCCTTTAAGCCATTGGTCCCGGCTGTCATTTGACAGTCGTCAGAAGCCCGAAAGTCTGACAACCAGTCTTATCAAGGGGTATCGTATAACCCAGTTATTGGGTTTGGGACGTGAGAAAGGCAGTCGCTCCATGTAATTTACCGGTATTCAGCTGCATCTGGTTAGACTGGAAGCCGACCCCAACATAGTTAGGAAAAGGCTAGGCAGATTGATTAAATCACTCATTACAGGTGGTAAGTATTAAATAGAAACAATTATGGACCTGGAAAATTTTAAATAAGTGAGAGAGGAAGAGCGTTTTAATGATTTACCTTCCAAGTACTAAATATTTTTCAGAAAAATAAAACTTTGAATAATAATAAAGTATGTATCTAACTGTAAGTTAGTGTTGTAGGTTCTACAAATTAAGTAAGCACAAACCTTTTCTACATACAATATAATGTATGAATGCAAAGTAGTGTAGTATAGTTTACGATAGATTCGAACTCGTTAAAACTTTGCCTTCGACGCGATACAACAAAGTATCTCTTGGAAAGCTATGTTGATCCCGGTTTTATACGTTTTCGATTATTATGGTTGTCTTGGTGATCCGGGACGAACGTAACAGTGTTTCAAGTGTCCGTCACTCTAGCACGAACTCACGACTTAAACGTAATGTAAATACGAATTCGAACGATTTTTGAATCGAATATATTCTAAATTGTGACAAACTTAATTAGCATCGCCCACAGACGCCCATCATCAACAAAATCTTGAAACTAAGTAAATACTATGTAGCAAAATCAGCCTCTAATGTTCCCACTGCTGAAACACAGGCCTCTCTTCGTGAGGGAGTGGACTGAAATCTACTACTGCGGCTGGGCCTAATGTGAGTTGGTAGATGTCACATGTCGTAAAATTTTGGCTCTAGGACATACGTTTCCTCACTATGTTTTCTTTAACCGTTTTGAGAGCAGTGGTGATGAAATTATTTACACAAAGTAAGGGCCGGGTTCGAATCCACGACCTACAACAGCTCGTAAGTCGGGACCGTTACCCTTAGGCCACCACTGCTTCAAATATTGTAACTTAATACTATGCGCAAAATAAGTATTTACAATTTTAAAATCGTTTGTCTACTCCGCGCGTTCGGTTCGCGCTAGGCTCACTGGGAATAAAAATGATTTGTGATACGTGCAGTCCGCCTTTATTTGGTATTGATTGTAGATTATCTTTGGTCTATAATCCGAGCAATTAATGTTCCGATGTGTATGCTTTTATAATTAACAGTGGACAACATATCAACAGATTTATACTAATAACGGAAAGATCATTAGGGGTATGAGGAACAGGGTGTAAAGTTCAGTCATCCTCCATAGAAAAGGGAGGATCCTCCGACCAGACCAGATTGATGCCGAGTTCTTGTGTATATATGTCCATTGCACGGTAAACTTTAATTGCGGGATGCAGGATTTATGTGACGGCAGGATTTTTGTGTAGTTTGGTCTTTGATGAGTAGTTCGCATGTGGCGATGTAGATACCGCCATATTACTCCGCTCCAGAGACGGGAGGTCGATAGTGCACGACCTTGTCTCAAGTCGAACGCACGCTCCACCCTGTCTCAAAATCTAGACTTCCTCAAAGCTCTAGATCTCTCTAAGTTCACTCCAAATCGTTTGTGTTATATCTGTGTCGTTTGTACAAATTGTCCTTTGTCTGTTTCTTGTATTGCACTTGTATGTATTAAGGAAGTGCCGAGGTAGGCAGTAATACGTATAGTATTTAACTTTAAAATCATTTTTATTGAGTTCTACCCCGTAACACTTTCATTACTTCATCACTTAGGCTGGCTGAGGGTGATGACCAGGGATGCGCGTTCGCTGCATGCTGGTGGTCAGGATACCCTTTGAAGCCGTGGGTGTAGGCTGGCTGTGTGACTCGCCTCAAGGAAGCTTGCGGGAGTGATGATGACGTCAAGCTGGAGTAGTTGCACGAAGGCTGCGTTGACGTTCATATTCGGGGTCACCAATTTAGGGGTATGATGAACAGGGTGTAAAGTTCACTCATCCACCATAGAAAAGACGGGTGTAGTCTGGCGGGCAACTGCCCAACGATTGATGTCGGGTTCCTGTATATCCATTGCACGGTAAACTTTAATTGCATAGGATTTATGTGACGTCAGGATTTTTGTGTGACGTCAGGTCTTTGATGCGTACTTCGCATGTGGCGATGTAGATACCGCCACAGATCTATAATAATATCTTGTTTCCAGACAAATTATAGCTCGTTTTTTGCAAAGTCACTTCAAAAAATGTCTCATTAAAACTGAGCGTACCAGGAATGACCATTTATTTCTTAATTTTTAAGTGAGTTACGTAACAGAAGTTCCTACACAACTAGTAACTTTAAGTTAGAACTTAGCTTAATAAGTTTTTAGAAGTTGTTAGACAAACTGGGGCGGGTTAAGTAAAGTGCAGACCCAAACTTGAATTTGGTCTTAGACAAACTCTATAAGTAAACTGAAACGAACCTAATTAATTTAGAAAAACAGAAGTTGGTTTTGAGGGCTTGAAATTAGTTTTTAGGATCTTTCTAAGTCAGCTAATTTTATAAATTATATTGAGTTGGTTTCCTGTGATCTTTTTGGTGAAAAATAAGTTTTCTGTTTGGATCAGTGGGTAAGTAATATAAACTTTAAATTAAATAAGAGCAAAGATTTGATTTTTTGTATGTTTTTTTTGTAATGGATAAACTCAAAAAATACTGGAATGATAAAAAAATCACCTGTGAAAAGCTACATTATCAGCGAGTAACATGGGCTCGATTTTACTAAATGTACGCTACAAAAAAAAATGTGTAAGGAATTGGTGTTATGTTCTATTTGTCCAAATAAAGTAATCATTTTCTTTCTATAAACAAAGTACTAATTTATTGCTTACAACTTGAATTTACTACATAGGATTTCGTCGGATATTTTCCGACGTCCACGCGGGTGAAGCTACGGGAAAAAGCTCATTACCTATATTTGGACGAAAGACGGCAATATTATTTTCAGTATTATTCTTTACCAAATTAGTAGGTATATTTAGTGGCAGTCATAAAATTACGACTGTTCTATTAAACGAAAAGGTTGTTCGCAATCTACCGTTAGGTACTGCCGGAAGAAATCCACGAAATATTTCATTACCAAAACATTAGCTTTCTCATATTAAAGAAATAGACTGCAATCTACAAACACGTGTCCACTGAATTTATACTAAATTGGAACACGACCCCAAACGTTCAGTATTTCCACTCAATTAAATGACTCGATGGGACAGAAATGCGGGTACAGACAGATTTAATCGCAAGACATTTTGGTTTGCCTTTCATGTGTAATTTCCCACGGGTTGGGTTTGGACCCAGCCTTTGATTATTTCCTCTTCAATAGTCCTTATATTTTTATTTCTATCCTTTGTTTTGACCCAGTTTCGTGGTCATTATATTTTGGTACAGTCACTGGCTTCTCTCGTCTTTGGCTCTTCGTTCGAGGGTGCTTATAGCGGTCTGTTTAAAGTGTTTGGTATTTTAGTCTCGTTTGTGGCTTATCCTGATGATTGTAATAAAATTGGGTAGCTTTCATTCCAAATTTCCTTTTGTTAATTTGGCTATTTTTGTAACATCAAGTTCTCATTAGCTGATGGCAACGGCATGCACAAAGATAAAATCTTTATTCTCTTTTTGAATTCTAAAAAGAAGACACAAAATCACAAATCTTGTTAAGAAAACTGTTTTTACCTACACATTAAAGTGTTTTTACCGCAAAAATACTGTCAAAACTTTCTGTGGATAGGCACAAAACCACTGATTTTTTTAGATTATCTGAGAAAAATACTTCAAGCGTTTATCTCAGAGTTTTGAGATCATCAATCACTTCTAGAGTCCTTTCATTTTACGAGTGTCTCCTTCGCAATTTTTACTGGTCGAGCAGTTGCGCCCGATTCTTTGTTATCTTCGCTTATTAGACAGTAACGTATTTGTAAACGTCTGATGAAGAAAATTGTCCAGACATGTTTCAGCTCGTAGGTAAAAAGTATTTCTTGGAACAGAATACATGTGTTTCCAAGTTTTTATTTATTTATAAAACTTACAAAACAAGAAAACTTCCTAAAAATCTTGGAAACAGACATGTCATTTTCTAAGAAGTATACTGTACTAGCTGAAATATATCTGGACAGTTTTTTTGTTGTTGATTAATGAATAACAGTCCCTGATAAATATGAGTCATTTTGGCATGTATCATACTGCAGTTTATATCAGTATGGATGCGTATTAAATAACAGTATTTTATTTAATAAATGTAAAATTGAATCATTTATGTTTTGTGAGCTTCAAGACCCATACATAAACCTTGATTCTAGTTTAAAACAGATTTACAGCTTAGTTAGACCATAAAAAGAAAATATGTAGAGTACATAAGTTCCAGGAAACAAAGTCCACTCGTAAACTGAGAAATATGCAGAATCAGTGCTTAAATATTTTATCTTTACTCCTATCTTCCATAATTCGTTATGCTGATTGCTTGAAAATCTTGAGAAAGCTTTGAGAATATTCTTTACACGATATAGCTCTGTAATTACACATTTATAACCCTATTTTCCAGTTTCTTTCCTCCAGAGATTCCATTTTCATTACACAGTACTTACAAGTAATGAACTGCATCCTTATGCTAACTACTAAATGATCAGCTTACATTAAAGTGAACCTTAAAATTAAAGAATCAAGAGCGATTTTCGCTTGACAGTTTTTGTTGAAAAGAGTAACCGGAGATTTTTTTATCAAAAGCCGTTTTATCCAGTGTGATCTTTATTTCAGTCTGGAAATGGTTGAGTAGAGCAAGAATATTTATTGTTATATGAGATTAGAGATAATTTTAAGTGGTGTGTAATCTTTTTTTTAGATTTTAACATAAAGATTTGTTGCTTTATTAAGCTTGCTGAAATGGAAGCGGGTTGTAAAGGTAATCGCATTTAACTAGAATTTTTTTACTACATTGAGAGATTTAAAGCAAAGTATAAATAAGTAACAGTATTATGTCTTCATATAAAACAACCGAAACGATGCGCTTCAAAATCTCAGTATATATTACACAACAGTTTCGAGTGCGCGGCAGTGACGTTACGCATAGCGCAGTAAGGTTTATCTACCGAGCGGCCGTAGGTAATTATTTCAAGGTCGCTGCCGAGACATAATACTGTTACTTTATTATACTGTGGTTAAAGGCTTAAATAATTAGATTTCAGAGAATACTCACTAACTTACACTCATTTCGAATTAAGTTTTTAATAAAAAAAAGTCGATTTTGTGTTCCCCGCCCGCGACTTCGCTCGCGTGGATGTCGGTTATTAAATATACTAAAACCTTACTCTAGAACCACTCTATCCATTGGTGAAAACAGCATGAAAATTGGTGCAGTAGTTTTTGAGTTTATCGCGTACAGGACGACAGACAAACGCGGCGGAGGACTTTCAAAGGATAGGTTTTATGATATGTATGGAAAGGATATACTGTAGCGGCTTAATGAAAATTATAGTTTTATAATATAAAATATAATAGACGTAGATATATTTAGTAACCTATTCCGCTTGACTATTCTTCAAGAGTCCTAAAAAACCCTGTAAGAAATCGACACGTGTTTCACCTCTCGACATCCTCAGGATGACGATTGACCAATTGCTCTTTGCGTCCAGCGCTCGGTGTGGTAACACGTCGCGTGCTGGTTTGCAATTGGTCAATGGTGATCCTGAGGATGCCTCGTTGAGTAGGACTCGGACCTCGTAGGACTCTTGAAGAATAGTCAAGCGGAATAGGTTACTAAATATATCTACGTCTATTGTATTTTATAATGGATTTCCGCAAAGTCACGCCTGAATCAATTAACTATATTTTATAATATAAATGATATAAATTGTATTTCTTTCTCTGGCGAAGAGCCGAAGCCTTGTAAGGTACTGAGGTACTGAGCTTTTACAAGCATGAAACATGGTACATTATAAATCATACATTATTCGATCAACCAGAATTCTAGAAAGAGACAACTACTGGCCGCACATTCGCTTTTTCTCTCTCGTACTTTTCGGTCTGTATTCACTGCACAACTGAATACGGAATGCTCAGTCCATTCTCTTTGTCAATACGTGTAACCAAGTTTGTTTACATTTACTTATTATACAGGGTGTTTCGCAGAACGTTGAACATACGAAGATGGTAAAAATTTAAAGTGTAATAAAAAAAATAAAAAATAAAGTTGCCTTGTTTTACCCATTTTTTATAAAAAATACACTTTTAACACGTTAAGAAAGTGGTGAAAATAGCAGAAAGCAAAAAAAAAAAATTTTAATATCCTGTTGGCCTTGGCCAAATAAATTAGGGCTGATTATGTAGCAGATGACCCCACCTATCCACCATTTTCATATGTTCAACGTTCTGCCAAACACCCTGTATAATGTATTTTCTTAAATATGGCAAAAAGGAACCTACCTAACATCAACATTCGTCTATTATCTCGTCCCATGACATTTTCCACATAAAACATACCTACTCTACACTCATATAACTTTTACATTATAAAGACGCGCTCTCTTAAGGACTGGAGTATCAAAGGAAGTTTGCTTTCACGTCACTTTGGCATTACCACACTATATTAGCATAAAGATAGGACCACCCAATTTAAATTGACCTCCCTCCCTCCCCTCAATCCTTGAAAATTTGTAAATTATGGCTTGGTTGAAGACCCAGTTGGGGTTCCAGCATTCCTGGTTGGTCGCTACTAGTTGTTCGTTAGCCAGGGATTGGCATCCGGTTTCCTTATCACGGCACATCCGGCTCCAGAGCCGTTTTGTTTCTTTGAGAGTGTACCGGATGCCCGGGAGCACGACGGCCGATTGTAAACGTTGGGTCGTATGTGGAATTAGCTTGTATTGTTTTATACAAGTGTCTGTATTGAATTTTAATTTAAGTTGTAGATATTTATAAGAGTTTATTTAATTAATTTAATGCTGAAAATTATTCTGTAGTTAAGGGGTATGCGCTAAGTTAGCCCGCGAAATACAAATTTTCTTACGTTTTTTGCAATTTGAAGGTCAGTAGCAGGTTGTATGTTGATCTAAATATGATTTGTGACCGTAAAAAATATTGATTTACAGAATTATAATCATTAGAATCAGCAATACAACTCCATACGTTCATATAAGTGTCAAATGTCTTGATTTTTCATAAATATTCATTCAATGCATTTACCACGTGACCACGTGTGCTTTTATCACAAATGTTTATTTTAAACCATAGTCGGGCGGTAGACAGCTAATTGAAACTCAGAACTCCATCCATAACTCCAGAGTAGAGTTAATTAGATAACCCCATAACTATAGGACGGTGCAACTAACGCGTGTAGCGTGTCCGCACGCCGCAATGGAATGGCGGCTTTACACGATAACAAGCAGAACATGTGACGTAATATTCACAAAATAACAACCTGCATAATGCACTAGAAGTACGGGATTTTCAACTTTATGTTGTTGGTAGTAGGAGTGAGTGTGAGTGTTTTTAAGTTTGCAATTTTAGTGGGTGTTGTTGATAATTCCAGTATACGTCTCATCTTGGGATAACATTAACTCAGCTATAGTTACGAGCCTTTTAGATGAGACCTGTCTAACGATGATTCTCTAAACATAATACTCAGCATATTATGTTTTAGAGAATAATGATAAAGGATTTATATCTCATATTTTGATGTGAAATAAGAGGTTTAATTTGACTTCTAAATGTTAGTTTATAATGAGAAAAAGTAATTTCATTATATCAGTAGGTACAGGGGAAACTAAGAAATCAAAATTCTGCAAAATACAGGCACCTTTATTGTTATATCACCTCTGTTATTCAACAGTTTGTTGAAGCTTAAATTCTCAGTCGAGTAATGAAAATAAAATAAATTTTGTTTCGTCACTCATTCTAAGAAAAGCGAGACATTGCGCCACCCTTACATAATGAAGTCAAAGTCAGAACCATCAGACTCAAGACTCTTCTAGAGTACTACTTACTTATGTAGCTAAAGACAATTCTGTTCTAGGATTTTCTCTGTAGAATCTGTTATAGGACTAGCCTGGTTTTTAGGGTTCCCTACCCAAAGGATTTTAGGTTCAATCTTCTGACTGATCGACTCGTTATGATCGCAATAAACTGTATAAACTGCACCGATAATCGTAACGTGTGTGAGATAAAAACTTTACAGTTTTTACGATTTTTATCACACACACACACGTTACGTTTAATTAAATACGAGTCAGTTGAACGGTACATAAACCGTGTTAATTAAATTAATAACTCTGCCATGGGAAGTAATAAAAAGGACGTAATCTATATGACAGTCTCAGAGGATAATACTAAAATATATAACTATATTCTGTAAAAGTATATTAAAAAGGGGAAGAGCTCATTGGGCATCCAAAAAGTCGTCAGCATCGTTGTCAATGGGAATAGTGCCTACCTAAAAGGTTGGCAGCATTACCACCTTGGATGGCAATGCTGATGCTTCTTTGGCCTAAAATAGGCTAGCCCTTTGGTCACGTGAAGAGTCTCATTACAAAACGAGTTCGAACTTTAGTAAAGAAAAAAAAAACACCCGTTACAAGTCACCCAACCCATAGTGCGCTAATCCGACTCGCTCTTGGCCAGTTTTATGTACCAAGCATTAAGTACAGGCCTGTCATTTGAAGCTCGGTACCAGGGAGATAGGCTCCAAAGGATCTGTGATTTATGTCCCAATCGGACGCGGAATTTCGGCGAATGATATTTTGGGTAGTTTGGAACATTTACTGGTTTTGGCCTAAGCGCGCTAGTAATTAAATTAAACAGGAACTGAGGCCTGAAGTCTGCATAAATTTAGTCAAGGTTTACTTTACTATTTTAAAGCCAAAGGGAGAAGGGGGGTGTGATTCTATAAGACCTCATTCTAAACTTCGAATCTGAATCCGCTGTGAGTTTCTTGATTGGCATTCTAAAAACTCAGTTGATACACTAGCGCTACCCTTGCGAGCGTGTCACCGAGTTGAACTAAATTGACCGTGAGATTGACAGATAAAGTAAGAGATGACGTAAGAAGTGGCATTCTGTAAGGTTATTCCCTCGTCACTTCGACGCTCACTTCGCACTGGAACCCGTTTCAAAATTCGATGTGAGAGTGATTAGCGATGTGAGATGCGAGTTGTTGTTTGAATTTTACAGAATCGACGTACTGATAAGAGTGTCAGAGAGCCAACGCTGTAAATACTTAGGTAGGTATGTGCTTATAATTTTGCTCTGTCATCGGCACATACAAAAGCTAATTAGTGGAAAAAGCTATGTGCTAGTATTTCCCAGGAAGAACTCTTTCCAAAATGGACTCCTTGTCACTAAATACTTGCTGACACATTAAGACAGTTAAGAGTCGTACCTACTTGCCACAATGATATTTGTTCATTTCTTATTTAATTATTTTGATCTACAAAATAAATATTATTTAAAAACTTGAGACGTGTTTTTAAGCAGACGTTAATCATTGCTTTAAAAAGCAATGTATACAAATAAGGGGTAACATTGTCCACATAAAGCGCATATGCAAATAAAGTTCACAAATCCATACTGCCACCAAAATACACCCCACTTCAGCTGATGTTCAGCTGTCTGCAACAGGAGACCGGAATGTAGGCCAATGCAGCGCTGTATTATTAGATTCAGACACAAAGCGAAAACGTCACTAGATGGAGTGTTATGTGGGAACGAGTATTTTCCTCTTCATCGTTGTTTTCAGGTGTACCAGACATTTGTGTTTCGTCTTTTTACATATTGGCAGATTCGGCACGGATAGGTCATCTGGTGGTGAAAAATACTAGGCAGACAGCAAGTTGGTAGTGGGGTTTCTAAGTTGTCAGAATGTGCTTAACAACTTATAAATGAGCCCCTTTTTTTTAATGCTCATTATAATTCTTCAATAATTTGTAGTTAGTTAGCTATTTAATTTAGTACCTTTTGTAAATATATAGTTAATAGTCGAATAATTATTAATTGTATATAAGTAAATTAATGTTAATAAAAATATTTTTACTAAAAATAGCACTACGTGGATTGAGTTTTTGTGTATTTTCATATCTACTAATCTCATTAATGACTTTTATCAATGTTGATCAAAATCATTATTGCTACCATTCTAATCAGAGAACGTATGTTTTGTTATAGTTGGCGCAGTATTATAATGACACTAAAAGTTATAATGAAGGGTAATTAACAAGGTTGTCATGAATTTTTGATGTTCAAATAAAGGTCATATTGTCAATATCAAAACAGAGTTTTTCGTTTTCATAAATGTTTAAAGCAAAGGTTTAAACACTTATAAAAGAATTACGTTCAGTATGAATAAAACATAACATTACGCCTATTTTGGGTTAGGCAGAAGTGTACTTACATAGTACCAGACCCACATTTCGCTATGTTATGTTAAAGTGTACGTTATGTTAAAGTACCGCGTAATAGGGGGCGAGCCTATTGCCATCAACCGGACACGAATCCAGACTCTAGGCTGCTTCTGAGAAATTACTGTTGGAAAAACTCAATAATATTTTTCTCGACCAGGGAATCGAGCCCAGGACCTCATGCTCAGCAGTAGCGCTTGCGACCACTAGACCAACAAGGCAGTTTAATATAAAATCAATACAAATTCGTTTAACTTTTACATTATTACCTACGTGTAAGTAAGTTCATTCAATGTCTCCCAGACGACCCGTTTAGGTTAGTTAGACGGCTAGGTTACCTAGGTAAAGTCAAAACACGGGAAAATAAATTGTTTTCGCCAAAAACTGAAATCATAAATCAAATTAACGTTCAAAGCAAAACTTAGAATGAAACATCTAACCATGACATTTTACTAAGTGCTTGACCTCACGTCACATTCGAAAGCAAATTACAGAACTTGGGACAGACTGGAATGTGATACAATTTGTGTGACGGACAATAATTTTGAATGAGGCCGTCATTCAAGTGTCGGGCGGAACACAGGTAGGCACTCATCTGCTTATAAATAATTAAGGCGAGTGTACATGGTAAAGGTCTCACACCGTATCGTCGCAATTATGCGATGTGTATTTTCCGCTTCCCATACCGTTCGCAATTTCAATTCCAAACATTTGTTTTCGGAAAAATGCTTTAAAACCTACATATATAAAGTTTAGTTTGCGCTACAACTTCAATCATTTTTATAACTTTTTCATTACTGGTCTTTTAAATTGGATTTAGGTACATAAATAAATTCTGAAAATGTGAAAATAAAAACATTTTTGTTTAGAGCACTCAACTCCTAAAATCAGTAACAAAAAACGAGTGTCATTTTAAAATCAATTTGATTTGAACTGAACTAAAGTTGATTTTTGTTTAACAGGAAATAACATTAATTTGATATAAGTACTTGAATAGAATAGATTATTTGCGTCTTGCATGGCTTATGCCCGTATTGTGCCCAAAGGACATGGGGGTATATTTGTGTCTCTAATTCAATTGTTCTATACCAAAAGAGTAGGTTTAGAACGCGTCACCAGAGTAGACTAGATTTCGCCTGTTCAAATGAAATTGCTTTTAACCGACACTCGTTTTAAGGGTTCCGTAGTCAACAAGGAACCCTTATAGTTTCGCTATGTCCGTCTGTCCGCGGCTTAGCTCAGAGACCGTTGGTACTAGAAAGCTGTAATTTGGTATGGATTTACATATAAACGACGCCAACAAAGTGGAAAAAAAATCGTAAAAAAAATTTTTTTTTAGGGTACCTCGTACACGTAAAGTGGGGATGGTTTTTTTTTCTCGTCAATCCCATAGTGTGGGGTATCGTCGGAAAGGTTGTTTAAAAATAATGTGAGTTTGTGAAAACTATTTTTGGATTCAGGGATCCGTTTGCGGAATATTAAGCTTTAAAGTGCTAATTTTACCGAGTTACCGAGTAAACTTAAATCTGCAGTAGTAAAAACATGTTCTCCCATACATTCTGTATGGCAGAACAAGTTTTTCAACTACAATGTTAAGTTTGTTTTATAAATTCATCCCAACTACGGAACCCTTCATTGTGCATGGTTCGACATGCACTTGGTCAGTTTTTGTTAGGTACTGATTTTAGGAGTTGAGTGCTCTAAACTAAAATGTTTTTATTTTCACATTTTCAGAATTTATTTATGTAAATCCAATTTTATTATTTTTATTTTTAATCTGCTGAAATTTACAGCTACGACAAATTTATAGCTTCCATTTGGGCAAGGCTAATGTCCAGGATTTGGCTGTTATGAATAAAACATAGCCCTGCCAATTTATCATCTAATAAATCTAAAACGAGAAATGGACATTTCAATTCAAATAATCCACGATAGACATAACATAAATAGAGGCAAATTACCAGAGATGAACACTCAGAATACTTAATTAAATACTAGAGATCCGCCCCTGTTTCGCACGGTTTTGACAACTTGACAAAACATCCAGATTTTAATATTGTATGTGAATTTAATTTTATTATAAGTTTAGTATTATAAATTCTAAACATAAAAATCCGTTGCGTAATTTATACAACAAGAAAGAAGAACAACGCGGTGACATAGACAGACACGAAAAGTGACTTTAATTTATAATAATATTATAAATTATGTATTATGTATAAATTAAGTCACTTTTGCGTGTCTGTTGGCCCCCTGGCTGGAGGCCCTGAGTATAGTAGCTTAAGGCAGCCACAGAAAAGTCCGGTTAAATAGTTACGATTTTCATCTAAAATCAACTATCTCTCTATATAATACCAAAAAAAAAACCGCGTTCTTCTAAATTACGCAAGTGATTATGTAGAATTTATTCCGGAAGGTTTATGTTTAGTACATTAATATTGAACTCACATATATAATAAATAATTCTTAGGCTAAGCGTATGCTGAGACGCAGGTGACGCAGGTCCACGCAGCGCAGGGCAGAGCTGATTTTATAATGTATGAAGATACTGACAGCTGCGTACGCTGCGGCCGGCGCAGATACGTGAGACTTGTGTCTGCTCTGCTCTGCGCCTGGTTGTAGTACCGGCACAGATTCCTGCACGACGCGTGCAGGTCGTCACTTATTTTTGAGACGCAGTACCAAAATCTGCTCTGCCCTGTGCTGCGTGGACCTGCATCACCTGCTTCTCAGCATAATTACGCTGATTCATAATTTTGTTGCAATCGTCTATTGTTTGTATACTAGCTAGGACGCGAACGTGTCTGTATAGCTACCTCACAGCATGCGCTCGCGGCCTATGTCTGCCTCGCTTGCCCTGCCCTGCAAAATCTGTACTGTGCTGTGCTACATTACCTGCGTTTCAGCATACGCTTAGCCTAAATGTTATGTGAAGTCGTAAAAACCGTGTGACACAGAGGCGGATCCCTAGTTAATTTATAATGTGTTCCTAAACTGTGGGCGGCAGTCTCCATCTTGTTTAGTCAGGTACAATAAATAGTCTGAGGAAAAAAATAACATCGTTAAAATTGTATTTCTGAGAAATGTTGCCGTTTTCGAAAATCGCTGAACTATTGATATCTGAAGGAAACACGTTTTCGACTTACGATTATTCAGCGATATTCTGAAAGTATTTTCTGTTACGCTGAACCTTTATTGGTTTGGTATAGTGTTGACGGGCGTTTTATTAATACCTATTGGTATTTTGTTGGGCTTCATAGATTGCTGTTGACTGAATTGAAAACTGAAACTGAATGGCTGAACCATTCAATTTCCAATTTCAAGAATGAATATAGTAAGGTAGACACAGAGTAATTAAGCAAGCAATGTGTATTGTCTTTGGTGTGACCACATTAAATTGTTACGTGCCCTGACATCAAACAATGGACAATGACAAAGTTTAAACTTTTAATTTGTTGAGTACGAGGCTTTTGGCTACTTTGTAAGTGCCAAAAGCGAAAATTAGTGGTTTTTTCGTTTTTTTTTGTTATGATTTTCGTTTTATTGGTGCAGAATAAACAGTTTTTCTTTCTAGATACTTTTTTATTTTTTATTATATTAGCAGAAATTCTTTTTCAGACCTTTTAGCTCAACTATTTCAAAGCCTACATTCATAAAAATAACACTTTTACAACCGATACCATCAACCTCAATAAATCCTACCTAATCTGAAAATGTACACACGTATCTAAACGTCTTCCATGATCCTTCCAACAAAATAAGTTTCCGTGTGTAAATGGCTGTATTCCTCCGACGTGACAGCAGTCAGATGATATCACTCTGTATTAGACCCTGTCTGATGCCCCGTGAGGCAACCTGCATTCAAATGAACCTCGACACTCGTTCTTAACATGTAACGTCAACAAAGGAGTTGGGTAAAGTAATTTTGCTCATATAGTGACTGTAAACTCAAACAGCGTGCGGGAATTTAAATTGTAATTATAATAAAATTGTAATTGTAATCTTTCACTGTAAAAATATTTCTTATGTCCTACGTTGACAGCAGCACGCGCCTATCGATAGTTTCAAATCGCTGCACTTTTTGAGCGGATAGAATACAAGCACAAAATAATGAGCTTTTTAAATCATAGGTAATTTTCATTAATAATGAGTGGGTTTTTTAAGACGCATGTACGTTATCGTTCATCAAAACATAAAACAACATGGATGTAAAAGGAATTGTAGTTAGCTGACTTATCTCTTTTGTTGACTGTACAAACATTCACACAATTTCCACAAGGATTCACAAAACGTTGGTACAAAAAAAAACATGGAATGAGTTTTGTACAGCATTTGTTACAGTTTGTATATTTTAGTGTATTTTTAGTTTTCGATTGGTTTTCGGTTGTAGCGATGAGGTGTTACTCGGTTTTTATGTTTGATTTCATTTTAATGTTATTTTGCAAATCACTGCAATGCAATTGCGATGCCAATTACGTGACATTTGGTTATTTTTTATAGAGAGTACTACTATTAGCAAAAATTTTATAAACATTTTCTCAAAAATACTTATCAAATCTAAATACTTATCTGTCTAGCGATTTTCCAACTGTTGGGGACGGCTTTCGGTCTAACCGGATGCAGCTGAATACCAGTATTTTACATGCCTTTCTGACCTCCACAATAACTGGGTAATACGATACCTGTTGTTAAGACTGTTTGTCAGACTTTCGGGCTTCTGACGAACCGTAACGACTGTCACAGATCCACGAATGACAGTTGAGACCAACGACTTAACGTACTTTTCGAGCCACAGAGGAGTCTCGATATGTAAAGATGGTCACCCATCCACGGACCAACCTCGGCAAACGTAGCTTAACCCGATGGATCGACCCATGTGGCTGTTATTCCTTAGCCACGGGCTCCTCTCTTTCTCAAAATACTTATATTAGTTGAAAAACATTGTATCCTTAATCGCTCCCTAAAAGAAAATAATAAACGAAACAATACCCACAAACTACGAAATCGAGCGAGAAACGTATTTTCCGATATCAGAAGAAATAGCCACCAGAGATATTAAACGCTAGAGCCCATGTTCACGACAATCCGTACATTCCCATAATGTCTAAACAAAAGCCATCGAAACGATTCGAACCATGAACAACTGGAACGAGGAGTTTAGCTGTTAGCCAACGGACTTATCGAAAAAGTTTCGCCACTTCCTAACTATGTACGGTAATAAAATATTTATTGAAACTCCAAGAAACTGTGGTGTATCGTCATGGTTTGTTTAGTTTTACGTTTGGCTGTGTTTAGTTTTTACTTTATATTAGACCTAGCATAATCAGCCTATTTTGTTCCCACTGCTGGGACACAGGCGTTCTCTCAAAGAAAAGGATTGGGCCGTTATTCATCACGCGGACCCAGTACGGTTGGAAGATGTCACATGTCTTCGAATTTTTGTTTCTAGGACGTGCCGGTTTCCTCACGATCTTTTCTTTCACCGTTTTGAGAGCAGTGGTGATGAAATAATAAACACAAATTAAAACGCCTATCAGGGTTCGTTTCTACGACCTTCAACTCGTAAGTCGCGGCCTTTACTACTGGGTCACCACTGTTTATCTTGGACCTATATTAAGTATAATAATATCAATTCACTTAGGTACCTTGTGAGTCATCGTACGGGTGACTCAACGTTCGCTGTTGAGCTTGGGCCGAGAATTGGGAACTTTCTGTTCATCCCCTTGACAGAATTCCATGACAAGTTTAAGATATTTATTACAGTGAGACAGTTGCGTAGTTTTTATGGCGAAAATTTAAAGTTTTTATTGGTAATAATGCAATAAAATGCCTCTGTAACTAACAGGGCCTATAAATAAAAGTTACAATAAACAATTACTTTAGCCGTTATTTACAGCAGGATATAATGAGCAGCCGATAGATCTCTATAATTTTCCCAAATCGTTATAGCAGCTAATTCAACAAAGTCACGCATAGGTACGTAAACGTTTGCATGCTACGAAAAGTAAATGGCTGCTTTATAAATAAACAACCCTAATTTAGTTAAAGAACGCACAAAATCAGTGGGACTGAAATTTTTTATGGTTTCAACATAATGCGAAAGCGCCAGGGTAACCCAAAATATTAACGTTTTATATTAGTATTTTGCCCTTTGCTTTTTTGCATTTCGGATTTTTTTTATTTTTTGTTTTTAAGGCCCTCGGGCGGCTTGAAAACTCTGACACCAGGTTAGCCACTAACCACACGAAAAGAAGAAGATTTGTATTTTGATTAAAATATGATTCGCAACCACATCAAATAGGAGACTATTTACAGAATTATACATATAATTACTTTTTAAAAGAGTAACCGTGGAGTTTCTTCCCCATTCTTCTCCAAACGAAAACTACCTTTTGGAAGGGGGCAACTAGAATCAGTTCTATTTCTCTGTTTTTGACGTTCAAAAGTGCCTTTCATGTGCCTATTTGAAATAAATTATTTGACTTTGACATTGACTTTATAACGATTAAAATCATCAATACAACTATTGCGCATTATATACTGCGCCAAGGAATGCACTTAGCAAAGTCTGCACACAATTTGAACACTAAAATAAATCAGTACTTAGGGAGAAAAGTGTCATTATTTTTGTCCACTTACGGTAGACGGACCCTAATTAACTTATCGTGTTTTAGGTGTTTTTTTATTATAAGTTCCTACATACTTCCAAGTTACGTAACACATTATTTCAATTTTTTTGCGCTTGACTTCAATTCTTGGCTTGCGGTTCAAAGATATAAAGTAGAAAATTCAGAACCAAATGTTCAATTTTCTTATATTTCTCCATTTCTATTTCGCCAATATCAAAAGGTAACAGTCAAAGAAAACGGTCTTATGTCAATTGTCAGTTCTATAAAGGAATCCTACGCAATAAGATTTGTCAGTGCACTTTAAAATGACTGTATCGACATATACGCCGTGGCGCTTTCTCCGGAATGTTAAAAGCCTCTGGGAAACTGCTCTCTTGATGTTCGAACAAGTAAGCTAATGTTTGTTCACAGTACAACGGTTACCATGTAAAATGGATGGGTAAGTGAAATTTTAGCGGTAACATAAACATAGTTGAGAGTTTTCTTAGCTTAATATGTTAGGAATTATCGGTTAACACGAAAATATGTTTCGGGAAACAAGGGAAGGATGTGCCAGCACCCTAAGTAATCTTATTTAATGTTATGAGGGCTATCATAACTATCATTCAATTTAATTATAACTTAGGTATATTTTCCTAAGTTATAATTAAAATATACCAACCTACGTGATTGGGTAAATAGTTTCATTTGTTTAAGCTTATTTTTGTTCCAGCTTTCAAAGATTCTTGGAAGCAATCAGCTTCAGGTATAGTGAATCAATTCATAATTTAGTTTTACCCCTCGAAATCCACCAGTTTTCTAGGAATCGATTTGAAACTCGAATAAACAGAATCGAAAAGTAATCGCTCGTTTTCCGTACCCGATGTCCGTTTGAGAGACACCTCAAATCCCAATTTAGAGAGAGGTACGTTCTGGGGTTACAGGTTTTTATTTTTATTTTCCAGCTAAATTCGTGTCTACGCAAATCGACAGCTCACCAAACAAATATTTCTCCTTGTTTTCACATGGATTACCCACATTGACAGCCTCTTTGTGTGCTTTACTTACTTTGTACCGAACATCGTCGTTGGATGGAAATATTTTGTAACGTTAACAAATATTGTTACAAATTTTGTACGGGATAATCTGGATATTATTACATTCAGCACATTGTTTTACTACCCAATTAAGTTTTATAATCCAGTATGGCGGAGTATAACAATGTTGTTATACATAGGTATATTATTATTTGGAAAGTACCTAAAACATTGTGTTCAAGATAAAAACAAGATCAAATAGATTACCGTTTGAGCCCCGTTTCATGAAACAGAAACAGTAGATCACTCCTAATTAATAATAGTTAACGATTTTCGCAAATAATGTCCCAAAATGTTGGGTACGCCTCATCAATAGGAGGTCATACATCATTCTGCCTCTAGGAGAGTGGAAGATTGATGGCCCAACTTACTAATTGAACTTCATTAACGACCATAATTAATAAACCATAGCAAAAACACTAATTACGCACCTTTGAGACTGGCGTGAATTTATTACTCATACCACAGAAGAATACAGATGGTTCACGCCGCATTTTAGGTATGAAGCTACAAGTACGCGGTGAGTCCGTCTTGTCGGGGCAATTCAGTCAGTGTAACGTAGTCAGAAGATATAAGAGTTACGCGATAGAAAGTGCGGCAACTTCTAGGTGAATATAACTGTAGGTCATTAGCACTGTGCGACCCGAGTAGCACTTTATTGTGTCGTATTGTGAGTGAAACATCTGTATTCATCTGTGCTCATACCACTAAATGCCAACACAATTTTCTAGGAAAATATTAAGACTTTTGGTTGTATATTATTTGGTAGGTACTTACGACGTGTGTAGCGTCATGATTTTCTGGCAAAGGCTTTTGTATCTTAGAATGAAACAGTTGTGTATTTGATTATCTAATTCTATTATGTATCAAATAAAGGCTTTGCTTTTGTGTTCTACAAACTCCTTTCAATGCTTTGACTGACTTAACGAGCTAACATTGAAACACAAGACGTTCCCCTTTATATAATGGTCTATTTATAAGGGATAACACAAGCATATTGTCCGTTGTTTGAAGTCTATAATTATCTCATGAAGAACCGTAGGTCCTTGCTATTTCTGTCGTACAAATAATGAATGTAAAGGCGAAATTAGCGTAGGTTTATATTTAGCAAGGAATGCTTCTATATTAAGGGTGTATGCTGCAAGCTTTAAACGGATTAGATGCTACTTAGTGTACTAAAAAGAAAATAAATACGAAAAGCGGTTGTGTCGCCTTAAGCTATTATGTACAGGAATTCCCACTTAGGTTTAAAGCTAGAAATAGTGTGTAAATAACCATAAGTGGCTAGGGTGTCGTCTAGATAGTGTGGGTGTTTTCCTAACCGACACAAGCACTCCTCGAATTTTAATTATAATATTTTTTGGTTACATCTCCCTAGAACAAGGTGAGCAAACATCTGAGGGAAGCAGATTACAAAGTGTAATCCCACAAAAGGAAAGGTTTTAGAAGCTTATAGATCCGTTGTCAAAATATGTCGCAGAATTTTTTTCATGAAATCCGATTTAATATATTATTTTTGTTATTCACAAAATCTGAAAAGGTTTTCTAAGAAATTCTTTTAGTTACTTTTATTTTCATGTGTAAAGAAATTTAAAATAGTTTACGCTTTTTTTTTTCTGTGCAAGTTGCAAAAGTTTAGTGAGTGTAACTATTGTTCACTTAAGCGGAGGACTCGACCCGACCCGCCATGCTCCTTTCGCCTTATCCACTAATGCGATCTTTAAACGCTCCACCAGTCTGTAGTCTCAAGCGGGACTCATATAAACATTGCCGTACACAAAACCCTCAAACAGAAAGAATATAAACGACTCATTATATCTATATGAGCCTTAATTAAATAGTGTGTGGGTTTCCTTAGACATTCCCAATGTAGATTATTTTATTACACGACCGCCGTGGGGGTCTTATATTCAAATTTAATAACTTGGCTCAAATTAAGGTCTCGCATGCCCTTCCTTGTTAACGTTAATAAGGTGCGTGTTGTAAGCATAAGTTTAGGCCCCGTCTGACGTCATAAATGCGGACTTTGTTCCGCATGCAACGGAGCTAAGCTACGACGTAACTTTAGAATACAAAGAGGCAGGCTTGTATCTAAGCTCAGAAGAATGCCAGGTTTGAATAATATTTGCAGAAATTGCAGTTAGGATTTCTGAACTGAAACCTGTTTGTGACTGAAATAAGCATGGAATATTATTTTACAAAGCTTTGGACTATTTTATTATAAGGAAAGATCTACATAACTTATAAATATTAGATTCCCCTTTGCTATGGTTTTGGTATGAATATTTAACCAACGTGAGCATTTGTATGTAGCCATAATACACGTATATGTGGCACTTGCGGCGTAAGTCTGCATTATTAGAACTTCATCTGAATATTTCTGGATAAATTGTAACGGAAAATTCTCGGATTGTCGCCAAAACGGGGAAGCTAGTGTGTTTTTTTTTCACATTTCCCAGTGCTCAGTTTTTATTTAACCCATAGCTGAATGCGCGCAATACAAAGGCGTGTCAACCTAGCCGCGTACGTACGTATCATTGACGTTTAACTGGAAGGGACATTGACGAATTGGCGAACGTCATTTTACAGTTTTATCAAAGCACGCAGGTATGCAGATTACACATAGGTATTTGCAGTTTTTGTGTGAATTTTTCATGGCTTTAGATTTGCAAAACAATGAGGTTACTTAAAAATCGTTGCTACTTTATCCTTTGCTTCTTATTTGAAGACTCTAGAAGTCCTCTATTAACAAGCTTTTTTAACAGACTTCCCAAGAAATCTCAAAGACTTATAAGGCGACTTTTTATGTATTTTCTTCACTTTCTTTAGTTTGGGCTAATAAGATTAGGTAACCTTTGTATTCGTTTTGCTTTACTAGAATCAGTACGTGAGTTTGTAAGAAAAATATCTTTTGCTAGTCGGTTTGGGATCTAAAATAACAGCTGTGCGAAACCAAAAACGTTATATATAAGATAATACCAAGAAATGTCAGCATAGCAGTTCTATTCCGAGAAACAAGTTAAAGGACTAACTAATTTTCTCTAACGCCTTAAGTGAAAACTTGTGCAGACCCCAGAAAATTTCCACATATCACTCTATTCGTACAATAGTTGACATTTTAAAGTTAGTCCTTCTTCCCTCGTGATGCGAGTTGTAAAGATACTAGTACCACGTAGCCTAGAGGGCTATAAAGTTGGTGGAATTTCATAGTGAGTCCGTGTCGGGGGACCTTTAGTTCTGAACTGACAACCTCGCTAGAATACGAGGTGCCTCGTCAAAGTTAAGTATGCACATTATAGCTTTTAAAAGACCGGCCTGTAATATAAATTAGCTTTTATATTATAGAATTAACCAAAAAGAAATAAGAATTTTTAACTAAAAAAACATATTACTAAAATAAAATATGAGAGACTTTTTTATTGTCTTGGATTAATTGCTGTTGTATTCATCGGCAATTTCAATAAGAATGACTAGGTATCTGATTTTAAAACATGATACAAAAACGATTTACCTATAAATTCGAAACTACCTAAACAGTACTAAAACTTAAAATAATAATATGACAACACATTATTCCCACTAAAATATGAACCTAATATTCAAAACCGCGCCAGCATAATTTTCCGGCGCCGCACATAACCCACTCCCACCGAAATTCCATTTTCCAAGACACACGGTCTTACATCCTTGTCGTTTCCAGTTATTTTTTTATACACACAGGCACGTATGAGTATGTATGGTGTAATCATGGTTTCATCAAAAGAGCGGCACACTGGCGCACGCTCCACAGCCATCACGGCTCGTCACGACGCCATTCATTCGGCTTCGCTGATGGTGGTCGCAATTATGTCATGCTATGAATGTACACATACTCT
Organism: Lithophane ornitopus; assembly: GCA_948473465.1. Taxonomy (NCBI): domain Eukaryota; kingdom Metazoa; phylum Arthropoda; class Insecta; order Lepidoptera; family Noctuidae; genus Lithophane; species Lithophane ornitopus. The sequence goes on from OX419623.1 coordinate 6,846,907, forward strand.
CACTGTATTTAGCTTTTCAACTTTCGTATAAAAGCTTGTTTTGTTCCTAATGATTTCCCTTTTTTGTTCGGGTATCACGTTTCGCGGCTATTTGTCAGTGAAATTGTGTTTTTGAAGGGTCTATCTAGTAAGCGCGCGCACCGCGAAATGTTACTGAATTTTAATATCACGTCGCGTTACAATTTGTAACTTGAACTTTATTTATAAGATTCATGAACCTGCAGTATATATAAGAAATATACTATTCTATTCTATTTTAAATATTTTGTACAAAACAATTGTTTAAGTTATTTTTCATACATTATAGGTCCGAAGTCGTGAAAATAGAAATTAATTTTCTCAATTTTCAGTAGCGCCAATAAAATAATTATTCCAAATCTTCAGTCGCACATTTTGAAGCTTGATTTATAATAAATTTCGAAAGATATGCCCCTTGTTCTGAGTGCTCTCAAAAATTTAATCGTCTAATTGGAATTTAATCCAATTTATTCCTATGAAATGTTTCTACGGGATAATTTGCAGATGCCTTAGAAGTAACGAAATCCGATACTTGATAAATGGAATATTAAATTTACTAAACATTAATTCATTTCTACAGGTACTTATATTATTTGAACAGAACTAGTATTGAAATCTAAGGAATTTCATCACTGATCGTAATAATTAATTACCTACTTCTAATGGTGTTGGTAGTAATATCGGTACAGTAATATTACCTTCATAGGTGATTTAATTAAATGTTGAAAACATGATAGTAGTATATGACCTAACAATGAGTATCTACGTACGGAACGTATCTCGTCTATTTCTCGTAGATAATGACAATGCCCTTTAGATAACGATAATGGGTTTCCAAAATACCTTTGGCGAAACAGTACCATAATAATAATAACCGAAGTGATCATGACGAACAATTACCGGAGATTTATTGTGAAGGACGGCACGTTTGACATCTGTCGGGCATGCCACCGACCGGGAGAATCAATCCGACACATCATCTCCGGGTATTCTCGTCTAGCTAACGGAGAGTACTTGCATAGACACAAACTTGTAGCCAGGATTATCCATCAGCAACTTGCTCTAAACTATAGCCTTGTGGAATCGGAAGTGCCGTACTACAGGTACGTGCCCGACCCAGTTCTCGAAAATGGAAATATCACATTGTACTGGGATCGATCCATCATCACTGACAGGATTATTGTTGCCAATAAGCCTGATATAGTGGTGGTGGATCGAACAAAGCGGCGCGCAATGATCATTGACATAACGGTCCCGCATGACGAGAACCTCGTGAAGGCCGAGAAAGATAAACAAATCAAGTATCTTGACTTGGCTCACGAGGTTGTCGACATGTGGGATGTGGACTCTGCGATTATTGTGCCATCATTGCCAAGAGCCTCGACCAACATCTATGGAGGCTCTCGTTGGGCAGCTGGATTAAGGGCTTGATTCAGAAAGCGGTACTCCTGGACACGGCCCGTATTGTTAGAAGGTTCCTCTCTCTGAAGCCCTGACCGCCGGTAGCTTGGACCCTGTTCCCGATACCGGTGGGCTACAATTTTTTATATTTTTAAATGTTTTTATATTTTTATATTCTTATATTTAAAAATGTAATTTATAAGTAACTTTATGAAATAAAAGAAAATAACTTAATGCGTACTCCATCTTTCAACATAAAAACCATTTTACGCTATCTGCGTTGAGTCAGACCACCTTCTTCGGGTCATTGGTCCACCTCCTTAGTCTCCTTAGTTTGCCGATTCGCGCTCACCACTCAAATACTTGTCTGCTCTATAGGCAATCGTTCCTGAATGGTCGTGAATAATTTATCTGTATCTGCAATGGCACCCACGACCAGAGCGTTTAAAAGTAATAAACATCAAAAGGGCGTTAAACTGTGCCAAACATCGCCCATCGTGTACACGAACCATTACACCATGTAACGTTTTACTTTGTATACGATAAACGGGATTGGATTCATGAGTTCCGGGCTGAAAATTATGACGTCATTGTAGTGGCGTGTGCACGTTGCACATCGAAACTGACGAGAGGGTTGGTAATTGCATAATATACACGCTAGTGGGTCCTAGCCTTTATAAATCGCGATGCGAGCTTTCACAATACTTGGAAAAGTGTTCGTGTTTATCAAAGAACGCTATTTTCTTAGTATTTTGTAATGATGGTTTTTTACTGAAATCCTATTACTTTTGATGGGTATTGTTGCACGCCACATACAAAATGCTTTTGATAACAGTGAAATAAAGGTTTATATGCGACGAAAATAATATAATTAACAAAAAGATCAATATTTATCCATAATACAGAAACACACTTGCTCGAGGACGGTCTATCTGGGTGTTGACCAATGAGATTTGGGAACCAGAAAGATAAGAGTTAAGAGAGAAAAATAAGCAGGAAACCAACTTCGTTATTACTTTTCGCCCATATATAGTAACAATAATAAGAATCTTAGATAATAAACAGAATGAGCTACATAATAATTTCGCTTTATTAAAACGGAGCCTAGGTCAACACACACACGAGCAAATATTATACGAACAAAACTGTGCGTTTTCAGTATTTCCCCAGAATCCGCATATAACTTATATTTTAGGCGAGACAGTACGCACGTGGAATAAACAAAAACCCACAAAAACTAAGAAAAACCTTTTGCAATAATCTCGGCAAGCTTCGTGCAGTCATAAGGTTCACCCGAGACATGAATATTAACAGAGAAATTTCTTTCCGTTCATCTCACGTTCCAAACAATTTGCCATCACTTGCCATAAAATGGTCCGGCAAAGCGTACATAATGGGGGACAATTTCTTTTACCACCTGCGCCTCTCTATAGACATTTCTGCTGGAAATTGCTATTGCATGAGTCCGTAGATAATTTGCAGCCCTTACTGTCTCTTTGATGGTGAAATAATCAATAGATATTGGCGAAGTTTCGTGAAATTATGTAGTACCCGCTCTATATTGGATGGGTATTATGTGCGGCCATTTTCATTTATGTGCGGTGTTTTCGATGATATACGCAATACATCGTGTAAATTGCAGATACGGGCTTTTGACGTGTTGCAATATTTATTATCGATTGTCTTTTTTTTGTAGTCATTTACTGTTGCAGTGTATATGCCTGGCATTTTAGTGACAACACTTTTTCTCATTTTGAAATCGACAAACCGCTACAGGATGTGCACAAAGAGGTTTGCCACGGCTGATCTATATCCTAGCATTTATTTCGTGCGTGGCGTGGCTGTGAGTCGCAGTGGATTTTCCTGCCTATATTTTCATACAAAGCAAAGCTTTAGTACCTACACGTGCGTAGCTTACCCGTGGGCCGTTGTGGAGCGACGCCTTAACCCTGTTAAATCCTAGTGATCATTGTTATATAGATATGTTTTTTCATGAGGTTTTCATCGGTGCATTTAAAATATTCGTTGATTTCCAAAGCAAAATAAAAACTGAAAAAGCTAGCAACACCTTATAAATATCAAAGTGGGTTAAAGCGGTTTCTTCGCTCGTGTGAGTCTAACCATTTTCTCAGATGTTTCTTACTTTTCGTGATAACGCCTTGGTTTTCAGTAAAATGGGACTTTGTATTTATAAAAAGCATCTTCAAATATGCATACTTTGTTAAAGCAGATTTCTATGTTTTGGAATAGCCGAGCAAGCGTATCTTATCAAGGTAGAAATGAAAATGTTTTGTTTCCACGAAGTGCAACAACTATTTTACTTCTTAGTTTAGGTACCTAATATTGTTTTTCTGACTAGTAATTATATACTCCTTTTTCTTTTGTTTTTAAGAGATTGACTCGCTGATGTGACATGACATCTATCAAAAACAATGGCACAACATGAGGCTCAAATTGAGCCCTGGGATACGCCTTGAGTTCCACTCCTGTTTGTACATAATATAGTAGGATAATGTAGGTAGAAACAATCAAATCTGACTTAAATAGATAATTCTTCAATGAATGCTTTTCTTTCATAATGCTAGTGATGATTTTGTGATAATTGAGTAGTAATTTTTACTGATTATAATGACAATAATAAAAAAATATAATCAATTAATTGTTTCTTCTCGTAATATCTTTTTAATTTTGTTTTATATTTATACAAACTTATAATCCAAAAGCCATCCAAATCTATTATTCTCTGAGTAAACAGTGATATAATATTCATTCAGTATCTGCAGACAATTGTATCGCAGAAAGCAAATACGAATTTCGATGTAGGAGTTCAACAAAGGATCTGCGGCCTCTATTGGATGGAATAATCAATTTATCATCAAAACTATACCGTGGCATTGAATTTTGTTGAATGCAATCGGAAACAGAATCATAAGGAAATATTATTATAAATAGAATACCATAAATTGTTTAAGAACCATGTTTTCAAAAACATTTTTTTATATTTTATTTAAATTGGCCTATTCAAATTTATATAAATTGACCTATTCAATCTATTAGAAGGGATCCGTCAAGGCAGCCAGCAAATCCACTTTTTTTTTTTTTTTGCCAAGTGCAGCACTGTTTTACATTGTATTATATACTGATATATGTTTTGCTCAAAGTGCCGCATTTTTCATTTTGACCAAATTATAACACAAAACAGCGCTAAAATTTGCAAAAATTCGTAAGTAACGTAAGAATTTAGAGCGAGCGGGCAACATTAACAAATTAACAATATTGTTGAATTAATTGGGAGTTTATCGAGGACCTCAGAAATAAGGAATCAAGCTTTAGTAACTTTTATCGCATTTCCTAAACATCTTTGTAGAAGGTAGGAATTAGGATATTTCAATCAACCGGTCAGTTTTATTGTAACTCCATTTTATTAATGGACCGTTTCCGAACCGTCGCGACTTCTCGTTATCGAATATTTCGAAATAATCCTTTAACTTGAATTTCGTTTGAGATATCTCGTTGAAGTAAAATGCAAGTTTCAGCTGGATTTCAGTTTTATTTAAGTTTATAGAATTGTATTGTTCGGTTACCGTTTCTTCCCGAAGGGTTCTTAATCTCTCTTTTAATAAAATGTCTTAGGATATTGGTTGATATATTTGGTTTAGCAACTTTTAAAAGTTACAACTACAAAAGTGCTATGCGTTCTTTGAAGCCAAGAAATGTCAACATTCCGGAAATTAAGATGACATCCCGCAAGATTCTGTCACAGAAGAAGAAAGGTATGTTATTATAATTACTTTTGTTCGGTAGATTCGATTATTTTAAAAAGTGAAGTTTATTTTACTTAAATTGATATGAATTCAACGCAATTGACCCTTACTAGGCTTATTGAGATACATACCATCGACATAACTTTATGTATTTTTCTTTCACCACCAAATCTTAACGCGTTGTTTTTGCACTTAGCCATTGTGCCTGGCCTACTTGCGACTGTGACGCACAGTCCGCATCGAAATCGCGTCATACACCCCTCCTTTTTCAATTTTCACTTTTTAGTTGCTTTTTTTTTATTTTATTTTTTTCAAAACCTCTTGGCCAAATATGATACTTCTGTTGTTTAAGTGTACACATACACACTACACAAGGTCATATTCCGAAATTGCACAACTGAAACAGAAAGGAGTAGTTATATTGATTTATTTTTACACCAACAGAAGACTCACAATCAACTGACAATACTGATCAGCAAACGAAAATCATCGTAATATCATTAATTCCGATGATACCTTCATATTTTATTTAACATTGTGCCAATTTATTGGTTCTGTAATTGTGTTTGTTTTTTACTTATCTATTTATTTATTTAAAAGTCTTTATTTATTAAGTTTATTAAGTATGTTGAAACTGTGTGTACTCCCCGTCACTTGTCCCTAAGGGTTCGTTAGAAAACCAGCGTCAGACAGCAATTGTCTGGCATTAATGCTGAAATGAACCTTTTTGGTGCAGCCGTGAGGCACACATTATTGTTAAAACATTATTTTCTCTTTAATTTTTTTTTTTGTATATTGTGTTTCACGAACTGTGTCCAAATAAATGTTATTCTTTCTTTCTTTCAAATGATAATAAGAAGACGCTTGAACATACACTGTCAAGGCGCAGTGTATAAAACCACAATTACTAATAATGTTCTATCAACCACATCGATATAAATAAAACTGAGTCAGCTAAGAAAAATTCCTTTCCAATTACGCTTACAAATTAATAGCAACTAATTAATTCTGCTTCAAGAAGCCAATGAACGCGCTTTATCATTATTTTTATTTATGAGGAATGTGGATGTAAAAAATGGGTGCCAGCCGCTGACTTGTACCGGCCCGTTCGTGAGGTTTAGTGATTAAGGAGTACGCCTTTCCCTCAAACCGCAGTGAACTCGGCTTGCAGGTAAAAGAGTTATTAGCTCCAAAATGCCTTGTACCAGTAATTGATTTGCTTTTGTTATTTCAAACGAGTTCTGAAGACATTTTTGTCGGTCTTATTTTTCCTCAATTTTTTTTTGGGTTTTTACCTATTTGAGTTAACAGAATGTTACTCAGTAGGTCAATATTATTTTTAAGCGTTTTATGGCAACAAGGGAATCCGTATTTTCTATTGTTAAAGGTAGATAAAGAATTCCTTTAAATTAAGGTAGGATTAGACTAAAACTGCTGAAAAAAGTCTACACACACATTAAAGTAGGTACATACTAATTTGTGCGAGAATAAATTAGTTGATCCAGCAATAAGACATCCATAATATATTATTTCATATTTCACATAATTATCTGAAACCACAATTAAAATAAGTAGGTAAATAATAATATTATAGGTAACCAAGCAGAAAAATCAATAACAATTTTATTCTTTTCATTGAACCGAAACTTAATTTCAAACCAATATAAACTTGATTGCATACGTAAATATAGGAAGGTTCTGGGGACCAGCATAAATATCAATGATGAGGTAATATCGATATCGTGGGTAATTGATAACAGCCGCACGGGTTGATCGAAGGTTAAGCTACACTTGCCGCGGTCGGTTCATGACTGGGTGACCATTCATTGCCGTTAGGTACGGTTAACATTGACAGTCGTTACGCAGAAACCCAAAAGTCTGCAACCAGTCTTACCAAGGGGTATCTTGTTACAGATAGGAAATCGCTCCATGTAAAATACTGGTATTAGCTGCATCCGGTAAGACAGGAAGCCGACCTCAACATCATAGGTGGGAAAAGGCTAGGCAGATTGATTGATCGATAAATACATTTAGTTAGTGTAAAAGTACAGTTAGTTACTTAGTAGACATAAAAAATATATGTCAATACAATTTATAAAGACTTTTTCAATATTGTTCCATTACTACCAACTAAAATATAACAGTATTATTTTTTATTATTTTCAGTATTACAGCCTAGAATATAAATATGAGTCCATATTTATTCTAGGCTGTAATACTGAAAATTCACCAACTGTGTCAATTTGATAAACATTGAATATCTCTGACTGTACATTCGGATTTGTCTTTTGAAACGGTAATATAATTTACTGTGGATATTATAAATTTGTAATTAGGCACCTGATAAATAGGTAGGTACGTAGTTAGCTTAAATCAACTGATGATTTACACTATTTAATTTTACCATTTGAATAACTCAAATTAGTTCATAATGTGAATATTTCCACCACCTATTGAATAATTAACATAAAATGAAAATTATATTAACTCTGTTCGCATGAAATATTAGGTCGTGGGCATAAATTCAGTGCCGTGAATATATTAATGATAGGATAAGCCGTGACTTTAAGGCCTGGTTTTAGCATGTAAAGTACCTACTGGGGTGATACTAAAAAACTGGCCAAGTGCGAGTCGGACTCACGCACGAAGGGTTCCGTACACCATTATCTATTAAAACGGCAAAAAAAAAACATGTCTGTTGTATGGGAAAACCCCCTTAAATATTTGTTTTATTTTAATTTAATTATTTATTTTTAAAGTGAATACATAACTAAATATTCTGTGAATATTTCAACCGTCTACCTGTTGCCGTTATCAATATCGAGCAAATACTAGCAAAAAAATCACGTTTGTTGTATGGGAGCCCCCTTAAATATTTATTTTATTCTGTTTTTTTTTTTGTATTTGTTGTTATAGCGGCAACAGAAATACATCATGAAAATTTCAACTGTCTAAGTATCACGGTTCATGAGATACAGCCTGGTTACAGACGGACAGACAGACAGACAGCGGAGCCTTACTAATAGGGTCCCGTTTTAACCTTTGGGTACGGAACCCTAAAAACATTATTTTTTACGACGAAATGTAGGTAGAACCTACCAACTAACTGTATATTATGACACAACTTAGATGTAGCATCAGCAAAATTCGTAAAACCGATCACCATCTAAACTGAGCGTTCAAAATCTCCAATCTTTATTACTGCTTTAGGTGAAAATGATTTTTACGCAAACGCAATAACTTGTAAAGTAAGTACCAAATACATTCATAAAATTGAAATGAATGAATGCAAGTTTTCAAATGTATGCTACATCTAAGTTGTGTCGTCCTGTACCGTAATAGGCTTCGCTCTTGTAGTAGATAAAGGAAATTTAGAGTAGCTTTCAAGTTTGTGATTTCGTGGTCTACTGTTAGTAGACTAGTTTCGGTCCCTTACTCTTGGAATTTATAATAGGATGTATAAAGGAACATAATGTAATCATTATGTTAAAGGTAATCCTTTACATGCGACAACATCAATAATCATTAGGTATTCAAAATCAAAATCAAAATATTTTATATCACATAAACCTACATGGGCACTTATGAAACGTCAGAAGCTAGGTGCACGGTTCCAATTGGTCGTTTCCTATTGAGAAGAGCCGGCAAGAAACTCCACGGTTACTCTTTTAAAAATAATTGGCTTTTACAATATTTTCAAATTACAGTGTTAGTAGGCATGGGAGGACAATGTAGGCCTTTCAATAAGTAAGTACCAGGTACTTAACAAAATAGATGTTCAGTAAATCTACAGTCCAATAAGCCTACAGAGTTCTCACATTCACAAAATAGAAAATAATCTATATAAAAGACCAACAATAAAAAAAAAACCTATTTCAGCCAAATGACGTGATTTATATATAAGGCAATATTAAAGGACTTGGACAAAAATGAAGCTATAAAATCGGTATTTCATAATTTAGACTGGCCAGTGTTTATACAAACCTGCCCATCATTCTTTTAATTTTAACCTTTAGTCCTCATCAAGGTACCAAGACATCGTACACAAAGGTGTATGATGTGATAAACTCAAAAAAGTTTAAGAATAGATTCTACCCTGTAAAATCCCACTGATACACGAGCAAAATGCCTTTTATTTCTCTATGAAAAATAAATGAAAGAAAGTTTCCAGGATGCTCCCTAGATATGCGGATTTAGAAAAGATGTGCGTACGAACAAGTAGCGACCCCCTCATAATTTCACTTGTCTTGAGCTAGTAAAAAGCAGCTAAGAGATTAAAAAGAAAAAGCATTCTTTTCTCACGTCTATCATAAGAATAGGCACGAGATACTCGAGGATGAAGAGGCACTTTCAAATGCAGTAGGTACTTTACACGTTGTAGGTTTATAAAATGATTTGCAAAACCAGCCCTTCATGGGGGGATGTGAAGGGGCTACGAACAAAACAGTCATAAGAGCGTATACGAGTAACAAACGAAGCTCAATTCCACAAAATATAAGAAACATTATCAACAAACAATTTTGTTTTTGTTGTAAAAGCATAAACTGTATGTAAACAGCTATAGAAGCAAGTAGTGAAAACAAAGCCAATTTTCTTATTTATTTAAATTAACTAACCAGTTAGATCTTACTACAAGAACAGTGGCTTTTCAATTAGGTAATCCTTCGTTAATTAACTCTACCTATTTGTTTTTGAAAACTAATTGAAAAACCATTTTGTTTTAGAGCAGAGTGGTGGCTGAGTTGTAACGGCCGTGACTTACGAATTATATAATAGTCGTAGGTTAGAACCCTGTCAGGCGCTTTACTTTGTGTAAATTATTTCATCACCAGTGCTCTGAAAATGGTGAAAGAAAACATCGTGAGGAAACCGGCATGTCTTAGAACCAAAAATTTTAAGACATGTGACATCTACCAACCCGCACTTGGGCCGTGTCGTGGATTAATAATTCCTCTAACTGAGTTGAGGCCTGTGTCCCAGCCGTGACCTTATAGGCTGATTATGATTATGACATTTTTTTTTGAAAAACTACACTTTTTAAGAATGAAATAAACCTGTTGAGTAGTTTCCAAACAAGCGAAGACAACGTTATTTCTGCACTCATCATCTACCTGCCTTTTCCCAGGGGTGGGCTTCCAGTCTAACCGGATGCAGCTGAATACTAGTATTTTACATGGAGCGACTGCCTATCTGACTTCCACAACCCAGTAACTGGGTAAACGATACCCCTTGGGAAGACTGTTTGTCAGACTTTCGGGCTTCTGACGACCCGTAACGACTGTCAAAGAACCACGTATGACAGCCGGGACCGACGGCTTGACGTGCTTTCCGAAGCACGGGGGAGTCTTGATATGTAAAGTGTAGTTTTTACCTGATGGATCATCGACCCGTGCGGCTGTTATTACAAAGCCACGAGCTCCTTCTGCGCTATAACTTGAATTTCTTCTCTTTTACGTTGTATACTCAAAATTATACACACGAACTATATATGATCACATAACTATGCAAAAGTATCACCAACTACCAAGCTCTTCCGCCCAGTTTAATGAATTATAACCATTAATACAATTACCCGAAATAACTCTAAATGAGCAATAAATACAGACGACAAATATACATACATAATATTATTCTGCTAACATACATATTGCATGAGCAGTACATTTCGTCTCTGGTTTCTCAATGACGACGCCAATTTCACACTTGACAGGAATTCCAATTACTTCCATTTAATGTGAAATGGCAATATGACGGGCTCTATATTGCTCTTAGATTTGTATTGTACTGCACTTATTGATCAATGATACTTGAGACGCAAGATGATATTACGTCCTGTTTATTGGCTTTAATAAGATGGTATATGAAATCTTAGGAATTACTTGTTCTTATATCAGTTCAAGATTGATATTTGGTCATGGAAGCTTTACTAGATAACAAAGCCTTAAAGTGAGGTCATATTTAAAGGACAGACATTACATTAATTGTGTGTGTTAATTGTATATAACTTCTTTCAGCAGAGTCTAGGATCCAATGACATAGAAATTAGATAAAAGTTAACGATGCAGCCTCAAAAACCCGTTGAGTAAAAATTTAAAAAACCGAGTTTAATTTTCACGGTATAAAACTCGTTGAATTACGCTTAAAATGCGCCTGCATACGTAAACGTCTTTTAATATTAGGGCGTAATGCAAAAGCTGTTACAGCAATTACAAACAGCTACCGCATGCATTTTACATGAGCTCTCGAAACCAGCTGGAAAAATCTGATAAAAGCCAACGATGTAGCACATGGCTGCTCGTGATGATACTACAAGTTTCCTCCAGAGTGGCGATTTATCACGTAAGCGGTGAGCTATAACCTAAATGTAAGAGCGATTGGATGCAGGTTCCGTCTGAATGATGCATGAGACGCGGCCAATGTCGCACATGTGCGCGCTCTGCGCAGATGCCAACTGTACCAATATCAAGCTATCCGCTGATACGTCTAATTTAATACGCTGCAACATGTGCCAACTAACGCGGAAACACATAACTCGCAATATACGCGTCACGTGCAAATGGAATGGTTATGCACGGATTATCGATACCCATAGCGCGTACGGATGGCACGACACTGGGTGATAAAAATTTGCGAGCATCCAATGTTCGACGCGACTCGAGTTCGGCCCATAATCGTTGTTCGAAACGTCTTAAAATCCGTCGAACTTCTACTACTGCGCTATTTGCGTCGCCTCTTACATTTTATAATAACGGCAAAGTTAGACAGGAGTATGCTTCTTAAAAGTTTGTACTCGAGGCTCGGATAACGTTGCATCCCGCGGTGCTTGGCACGATTCCAGAGGACATCGTAGTCAGGACGTCGTCGTTCTAAATTATTTTATTATTTCATGACGTTAGTAAAAACATTTAAGTGTTTCGCGCGGAACGTCGGTTTTTATTCAAACATGGTTATTTATTCGACGTCATACGTTGTGAATACAATGTTCGAATATCGTGGAGTGGAAAGCTCTCTGCTCCTGTCGTAACTCAAATATACGAGTCAGTTACTGCCACGTATATTATAAACTATGTTTTGAACCACTCATATCCGTGATATAACTTTCCCTTGTTTGTATAACACTGTTCGTGCTATATGACTTGTAAGGATTAATTCTCGATTTCGTCGAAGTTTTGGCTTATGTTTTATTCATAGAGCCGTAAGTTCTAGACGACAGTGGCGGCGTAGGTACAATTTCACACGAACTTGTGTAAGGTCGTTAGTATCTGGTTACCCAGAAGTAGTATCCGATTTCAACGCTTGAAAGGTCCCTGGTCCTGGTCCCTTTTCGTTTGAAAGATGACGATGAACAAAAATATAATATATTTTGTGTGAAGACCAATCATTTCTGATAGCTTCATCTAGTCAGATTCTCATGCCAACAATGTTTACGTCGTCACCCAGATTCAAATAGTCTGACGCAGTCGTCTCATTATTTATTAAGCATGTTACTCCTTTACAAAATAAAGTTCTGGTTACGAGAATAAATGCTATATTAGCATAATAGTACACTTTTCAGCAAGATTTTGGCTGAAGCATCCAATATGTTGTGACATTAATCTAGACGAACGGTTAAACGTATTGTCTGGGACCTTTCCAGCATATTGCGGTATACTTTATCAGACAGCAGACATCTCCTAAACATGGGTCACATAAATAGCTACAATGAAATATTTTTGCTGGAATAGTTCTGTAGGTTATCGTCCCGCTGAGAAGGTAGGATACGTGAGTTGTTTTCAGGATTTTTTTTCACCTCTTTTCCAATAGACAACTTAGAGAAACAGCATTCATCACTTAAACACAAATCACACAGACAATATCTGTTGGCCTAACAAATATTGTTTCCGAGTGGGAATCGAACCTGCATAGTGTTCAGCAAGATTGATATCCTAACTAGTATTTTAATATTATAAATGTGAAAGTGAGTTTGTTTATTTGTTTGTTACGGTTTCACGCTAAAACGGCTGAACGGATTTGCATGAAATTTGGCATAGGGGTAGACCATGACCGGGAATACAGGATACTTTTATCCCAATATTCCCAAGGGATCAAGACTTACGCGGGTGAAACCGCGGAGCACAGCTAGTGATGATATATAATAATATCGCGGAGGAATCTTCTCTAGCTGCTAAATCTCTCTTCGAGAGAGATAAAAGCAAACAGGTTTGGTTATTTAAAGCATCATATCATTAATATTTTTTTCATCTATACTACGTCGCTATGGTCAAAACATTATCGCCTTCAATCATTACACCGAATATGACATTACACAGTGTTAATAAACAACTGCTCCAAAACAACTCTTCGAGCTTATTGGGTAGTAACGATCAATTGCATAGTCCCCAAGTTGTCGCGTAGAGTGCACTGCGCAATTGAATTTGCATAGTGCGATAACAGTTCCAATATCCGCTAGGGATAAACCGGTCGGTTATGTAATGTACACACTAGAGTATGTTTTAGATTATTAGCCATTATGTGTATGATAATGGGGAAAGTTGCGTGTGAGGGTGTACCTAGTACCTACCCGTTGTTTGTGTAAAAGATTTTTCTGCAAGTGCATAAATTCTGTTAACTGATCTTTCAAGTAATCTTTAACATTATTTTTCCGACGAGATATTGAATGTGTGATTTGAATGAAGTATTAATGACCTATAATATATGGAAGTTTTAAACATAGATTTTCGATATTGTGTGCATCAATTTAATATACTGTAACATATTGCATAATCAGCCTATACTGTTCCCACTGCTGGGACACAGGCCTCCTCTCTGTGAGAGGGAGCGGGCCGTAATCCACCACGCGGGCCCAGTGCGGGTTGGTAGATGTCACATATCTTCGAATTTCTGGTTCTAGGACATGCCGGTTTCCTCACGATGTTTTCCTTCACCGTTTTGAGAGCAGTGGCGATGAAATAATTTACACAAAGTAAAGCGCCTGTCTGGGTTCGAACCTACGACCTACAACTCGTAAGTCGTGGCCGTAACTACTGGGCCACCACTCCTCTCCTCTCCTGTAACATATTAATACATAACATTACCCCATTTACTTCTAAAACCGCCAACACATAACCGCACCTAGTGTTTATAATTACGCTCAAGTACGTGGTACGCTTAACGCGTCGTCAGGCACGCCAGTAATTATCGATATCAGTAAAACTATATGACCTCTGATTTAATTCGCCCGCATCCAGTTAACGATCGCTAGTTTAATAAAAATATACACAAACCGTCCATAACAACAGCCTGAAGTTAATTGCGAGCTTTATAGCCATTAAAAGGTATATTACTGCGCAATATTTACTTTGACAAATGTTAATTTGCATTTTGATTACTATGTGTATTTTCTAGTTGTTGCTGGGCCATTATCGAGTAATTTTTAATCAAAATAATGCGTTCATGTTAATTTTATGATGGATAAAAACATGCAACACACTATGTTTTAACATGGAATAATTATGAAGTTTATTCGATGCGAATTCGAGTAAACGAACAACGGTAGAAAAAACATTCATTCATGTGAATTGCATTCCAATATGCGGGTACGTCTGTACGAATAGTTTTCAAATATCAAGCAACTCCAATATCGTGAGTACCAAATATTTTTCCGATCAATTGATCTCACATACGAGCAATTCCACTAATGTTCGGAATTACATCCAGAGCACTCTGCCCAACGGATAATTTGAGAGATCGTCCAAAGCGCTGGAATTCTCTTGGCCTAGGACGTGATTCGCATTCTCTTCCGGAGGGAATTCTAGGCAATGAGCCTCCACACTCGACCTGCACCTTAGCTACCCTCGAGGAAATTTGCCAAAATATTTTGTGCATCCTCAGCTTTTTAATTTGGCTCGAAAGCGGAGCTTAAGGCAAGATGGTCCAAGTTTAATCTATGGCCGAAGAAATTAAATGCTGAAACATTACGACTGTTAAGTGCCGACAATATCTCTCTGTATTAATTACTATTGTCGTTAATTTGTAGTTTGGTGTTGTAAATGTCGCCGTTAAATGTTTAGAATGTCCACAATGTATAATTAACTTGTTTAACATGCAAAAATGTAATAATACCAGGAAACGGTGTCATTCCTAATGTTTTTTGGTTAACAAAATGTATTAATGTTCGTGAAGTACAAAATCGGGCCATTTATTATGACTCAGCATGTTTTAGACGTTCCTTGCGTGTACATGTCTGATTATGTCTACGATAAACTGACAAGACAAACTTGGATGAATGGTTTCACTAATTCAAGCCGTCTAAATATTTCGTGGTAAACGTCTCGAATAAAGTACTAGTTTCCTTTGTTGCTGGGCAGATAGATTAAGGGGCTTGTGACACCAACAGGCTTGAACACAGCAGATATGCTTACATATTTCATGGCTCCATCCTTTTACCGCCAAACAATACGTCTGAAAGCCTTAAATAAAGGAATGGCTTTTGTTCTATGGTACCAGGCGATCAGCGAGTGCGGAGCGGTCACGTGGTCGGTGTACACCGGCGGGATAATTCGGACGGCCGGCGTTGTTCCCTTGCGGCCATTGTACTCCCGGTACGTGACGTGTATCGCAATCCAAAGACTTATATTAAAAAGAACATTGTTGATGAAGAATTTAAAGTATAGGTCGACTGAAAGACTTAGGGCAGTTTCATGTAAGTGTTCGTAAAAGATAGTGAGATTTTTGTAGTCATAATTAAATGTTTGGAGGAAAGGAATAAAACTCGAAAGTGGAGATGATATAGACACGTCTTCCTCTTTAGTTTTTCATAGACATTGACCCTTACCTACTAGTTTATATAGTATTAACTTTCAAAACACACCGATAGCTTAAGAACCGATTCAGGCTTCAAAAATTCTATAAGATGCATGACTGCATAAATCCACGACTATAATCTTATTCAAATTAAAGATCTCCTCTACAAAAGTGTCACGTTGTACTGCATAAATTCAGTCGAGCACACACAACTGCAAATCCTGCGATAAAGTACTGCAACCACCACATAATATGGTATTTTTGCCAACATTCGCTTTACTAGATGATAATCCGGCTTTGAGGAAACATAAAACATAATATGCGATCTCAGCAACATCGTTTGCTGTTGTTGGTTCCTTATTGAATTACTTTATGAAATTGTAATGAGTTATTTTAGTATTGCTTGATATTGAGTAATATCAAACAGGATTCTGTTTAATATTGAAAGAGGGTAGGTTTGGGTGAACAAGATTTTCGTAATAAATAAGGTAATTAAATTGTCTTCATACAATTCCGTTCTTATGTTCTTATTATTATTTCTTGAAGATAAGGGTCAGCGCATATCAAGAGCAGAGCATTTTCTGAGACTACCGAAAAATGAATCTTATGACAATTCCATACATTCCAAAATTAAATACACGAACACGCAAGCTCGAGCATGTTCGAGCATCAAATTGGACGCTCAACGTGTATTTAATTTTGCAATGTATGGAATTGTCATAAGATTCATTTTTCCGTAGTCTCAGAAAATGTTCTGCTGTTCTTCTCTTTGTGTGCGACATCATAGGAGCATTTACTACAGCAGAAAATACTGTTTATTTATTTAATTAAGGTTCACCAACAGTTGTTACAGATATTATATAGATAGGAACATACAAGTAATTGTGTCTTAAATCAAACTGCACAACCAATTACAGGCAAACACCACATGCAAAATGCTCTTTGTAAATATAAATTTAATTTTATACTGATTTTAAAGATTACAATTATTTAATTTTAAAGACTACTATTTTACTACTACTACTATTTTAAAGGCTGTTGCACATCTTCCTCACAAAAACCCTTTAAAAGGAAGGCAGCAACCCTTTTCGGGAACCAAAATATAAACAGAATATCAATTTGTTTTATAGCGCGGAAATCTACGAGATTTTAAGGAAATCCGACACAGCTCTTATTAAAACCGTTGTCCCAACTCCTGATTACATCGTAAATTCAAACTTTACATCCAAACCGTCATAAATCTCGTACACTCGTATAGTATCCTGCGACAATAAAACGAGAATCTATTAAAAACATAAAATAGCTTTTCAAAACTCCATACAAGGACAAAGAAGGTAAAGTAAAGTAACGCGGGACGTAACAGTAACCCTTTTACGTTTTAGGCTCAACAACCGTAAAAGTATCGAATGTCGTAAAATTGATCCCAGTAATAAAATTACATACCGTGAAGGGCGAAAATGAAATATTGTGTCGCCATTACTTAGAAAAGTATTTCATGTGTAGACGTGCGACCAATGTTTTTGAATTTTATGGTTCAAAACGGTCAAAAAGAAATGAAAAAATAATAAAATTATTATTACTTTGCTTCGTACATTTTAGTAATAATTCCTAAATATTTGATAAGACTGGAACAGAACTTGTTCATTAGTCATTCAAAATAAAACACCATGATGCTTTTAAATTGAATAATTAGTTCTATAAGTTGTGTAAATTCAAGTAAATTGGGCCATAATCATTTTACAAGATGCAGATGTGTTATCCTTAAATCTTTCTGTCTTTAAGTGTGCCTAATACTTGTGAATTCACCCATCATTATTATTTTATAAGCATATGGGTATTTAATCTCCATGCTATACAGGGTGTAAGGGACAGCCCTCCACAAATTAACAGGTGGCATTCAGCTCCTTATTTTGAATCCTATTCCACCGAAACTTTTCTCAGGAAAATGTTTTTTTATTTTTTTAATGTTTTTTTATTGAAAAAACGATGGCGGCGTTAGTTCCGAATTTGACCACGCAGTAAGAGAACCTTGTAATGCTATAGCATGAAAGACAATTAAGTGGTTGACAGGAAAAGTTTTCATGTCGTTGTATGGAGTTGCTAAAGTTAAATAAAAATCAATCAGCTGTAACGAGGATAAGTGATCGGTCCCTGCAGATTAGGTGATGTTATTATAGGACGTACCTTATATAATATACTCTATATATTATGAAGAGTTACATGAGTGGGTCTATGTGTATATTACACTCGAGAAAGTTTCTTTGGTTTACATTTAAAATAAATAAAACCAGCTTTATAGACAAAATTCCCTTACATTTATCTAAAAATGACAGCTCGTAAATAATTATTTCGTCTGTTGGTGACTGTTTATTTGCAAGTTGTAAATACATGACACGCAAAAAAAAAACTATTTATAAAATCAGCTGAAAACGCCGTATTAAATTCAAACAAACGTGAAAATAAAAAAGAACATAAACGGTTATTTAAAAATAAATGTGATATCGGTTTCGTTTCTACGTATTTTTAGTTCGCTGAAAAAACATGGAGTTTTTTCAGCCTTATGTGCCAGATCGAACTAATTGAAATAGGTATGAGAAAGTATATATCACGAATGTGACTAAGATTGGAACATTATGGATTGTTACAATTGGCTAACCAAGCAGTCATAAAATTGTTCTGTGTTACTATTTCCGTAGTGATACACACACCGGCAAAATTAGAGGAACGCAAAAAAAGGTGCCTTTTAAAAAAAACTTGTGGGTATTACGAATTACGAAAGCCGTTTTTGTGTAAATTTCATCGACGGAAGGGATAGGAGAGAAATTTACACAAAAACGGCTCCAGTCCAGAACAAAACTCGACTTCCACTCATCGGATCAATTTGAGCGAACGCTAATCTCGATACTCGATGACTCACCTCAAGTTGTGGAGCTTTTGCTGACACGTATGACTTTAAACCAACTTCATTTAACCTTCTCCTCACTGTTTGTTCACGAACACGTACGTTGCGCACTTCTTATAAGACATTTCGGTCTGAATAGCCGTTTGACGACGATTTCTTAAAGTTTGCACCCTTATAAAACGGTTGTCTACGGCACTGGTTGCACGATTTCTGCCCTGCCCTCGCCTGCGCACGTAAGATCCTGTCTGTCTGTACCGTTGCACATTACGGTGAATCACGTATACTGATACACCTAACGTTCGACTGAGTGAATGGTAGGTGTGACCATCCTCAATCATTGTTACAGCCCTGGCGACTTCAGTTGCAGGCAAATCACTCATTCTGTATGCAAAATAATGTTAACTCTCCAAACAAAACAAACGTAATGAGCTAGGGCCACCATTGACTGCATAAACCAAATTTCTTATCAAAAACACTTAGAAACTTGAAGTGTAAACAAACACTTAAGAGGGTACAATTTCTGTTAGAAGGTTGAAAAATGTAAAAAAAAAGCCCATAATGTATATGAAAAATGCGTAATCATTTAATTATCGGAACAACTTGTCGAAATACCCACAAGTTTTAAAAAAAGGCACTTTTTTTTGCGTTCCTCTAATTTTGCCGGTGTGTGTATACTCGGTTTTTAATGGGGTTCCCAATTTTTTCTTAGTAACAATGAATGCCACATGGCAATCAAGCAAACAAGTAGGGTTTCATGTAGTTTGGGGATTGGAATAATAATCCTATACGATAGAATGCCAATTTTTGTGGTAAAAATGGTAAAAATACATTATCGCTTTGTTCGTGAGAAAAATTACACACCATGATTCTAGTGCGGTTGCCTTGCTACGGGTTTGCTACGCGGCGAGCTACGACGTAGCACTGTGCTACGATTGTGTAGCATCCACGCGTTCGAAACTATTTTGTCCTTTTGATGCACAACAAACGCTTAATAATTCATAATTATTAAGACATTATTAAAGACACCAACAATACTTACCCAAAAAAATAAAATAATTGTTCCTGTTAATACAATTTTTAATAGACTAGAATTTCAAATCATTTGCTCTTTTTTATTACTTCTACATCTTTTACATACAAAATACATAATAAATACATGTATGAATAAGCACATACATCTAGTGTGATACATAGTCATATAGCCACTGTTACAGTACTTCATCCAAAGCCACGCTTTGTTCCCGAATGTTTTGTATTATTGTCGTCCTGTTCAGTACTCACATTTTTCTCTGCGCAAACCATTATGTAGATTTCAATTCCATTCAGGGTAGATTTATAATTTACAAGATTTCCATTTCGTAGGATTTTACTTTTGTTTATAGATGTACAATTTTTTCTCTGCTTTGTTTTTTTGTAGAAATCTGGTTCATTTTTATAAAAATTTGGATAGTATTTTTTAATATTGGTTGTGCTAGATTTTATTATTAGATTTTTAGGAAAATAATTTGACTTAAAATAGAAATATTGGTTTAATTGCGAAATAGGAGGACGGTAGCGTTGTTTTCTGTGAATTTACTAGATTCTAGTAGCATTCGAATAAAAAATATCGGGTCGATCAAAACCTGTTGTTTTGATTTCCTTTTTCAAAAGTCTCCATTGTTGTTATTGAGATGCCAACATGTTATAGTTGAAATGTTCTAGAGTGCTTACACTTCGTAGGGATATTCCGATATTCCTAAGAACAAAGGATTGTTTTAAAACTATGAAGGATTTTTGATGATGCAGCAGTTAGATATTTTAAGTTACGATACTTACACGAAGGAAAAGAGCCGAAAAGTTTTCACATAGTGTTTCATCCGTAACAATTTATTGCCTTTAATCCATATTCATGCATTACTTTAGTCTCTCTGTTATTTAACTTTTGTCTTACATAAAAATAAAACCTCTTCATCCGTTATGGTGAAATTCATTCTTAAGATAAATAAAGGGTCTTAGATGAAGCCGGATATCCGGATTTAAAACCCAAGGAAACATGGCCGGGAATGTGGAGAGCTTTAAGCACTTTAAGTTGATTTTCATTTGTGTTTTTTATTTTTTTTTACGGAAGAATATTTCGGTCCGAGTCTGGATGTTTGTGCATGGAATTTTCCACAGTTAATTATTTGTGGAAATGGTTCAGTATTGATGAAGTCTGCGTTTTGACTCATTATTTTATTGTGGTTGAATGCAGTGGCGTTTATTAATTAGCTTTTGTGAACAAATAGCAGTAAAATTTTGCGGTTTGTTTTGTGTTAAATTGGTATTGGTAATATTGACTAATTTACTGACCCCTAATTGAGGTTGGCCAGTTATTAGCGTTTAAATCATGTTTTATTTGTTTTTTACTACTGGTACTGAAATGCCAACTCAACTAAAAGTCTTAAAACTAACAATTTCATTAAGATATCTCCTACTTCAAGTATGAAGTTTCCAAATTACTGTATAACTTACGAAATATTCCAATTATCCGAGGCCTCCGCGTTTCAATTTGTGCAAGTTTCTCCAGAAACGTACAGTATTAAAGTAAGACTCGCCCGGTCCTCACATAAAACTGGTTGTAATGTGAGTGAGTTCGAGACGGCCCAGTCCGCCGCAGCTGCTCCGAGTAATGCCCCTCACTCTTATACTATCCGGTTTATCTGCAGACCTTCTGCGACACGCCTCGACCCTGATTTATATATGAAAAGTCTCAATTTATTGCATACCCAGTTTTGGTAGTTAATAGCTCAGGACATTCTGGGGTTAGCCACGCGGTCAAATTAATGAGTGTGGGACAAACAGCCAAATGTGAGTGCTTTGTTTTTGTCCGTTTCGGATCAATTGGTTCACGAAACAATTTAGAACTTAAATCGTGGCGACAAGATCCTTAATCGCTTGTAGGTCTCTTAGTAGCTTGGAACCCTAAAAAAAGAGTAGATAGAATTTATTAGTTTTAATTATCCATAAAGCACGCTTATCTCTTTTACTTTAATTTACTCTCCGCTGCTTTTACATGACTTGAGAAACTTATTAACACTTTTTCAGAAAAGGAACACTAATTTAAAGGCGCAAGAAACTTACTTTGCATTTTAAACAAAATTTAAATGTCTGAGACATTTTATATTCTTTCAAACTGGGCTTGAACTAATGAAGCTTGAATAACGATCAACTTCAACCCTAATTAATTCGTCAATAATCTTTTTATCCTATCACAGTTTCTCTTTTGAGTTTTTATTAAATTCTAAGATGCGATTCTATTCTACGATGTATTTACAATTTCTCATTGTCTTGTTTTATTTTTTGTAAAGTTATTTTCCATCAGCAATCACGATGTGGGAGTCTCACTTTTTTATTTCACGCATCCGTACACAATAATGTTAGATACGCAAACACGACAGACATTTATCTGATGCGTAGATAAGACACAAACCAATAAGAAGTGCGGTGTCCGAGCGAAATTTCAATTTGCACCGCGGTTGGACTCGTGATTCGAGTCGGAAGGAATGAAATATTATACGGCTCGAGTTCGGGGCCCTGACCCATGTCAAATCAGCATTCGCAGGTATGCCACGAATTATTTACGGCCAACTCACTGCTATGAAATTTTTTATCGCAACGATAAATCTTTATTAGCCAAGTTGGAGGAATTTTTCCGGGTGTCGGACGAGCCTATATATTTTTGGCCTGGATTTTATTTTCTGTTAAGTTTTTATTCGATATTTACTTTATTGAACTTAGCTCACTTTATAAAGTTTTGCCGATCGGAAGAATATATATGACGTAAGTTCTTCCAAGTAATATTGATTTTGTGTTCAAGATTCAAGTACGGTCGGTTGTCGAGTGCTCTTATCGGATGAAAGGGTCCATGGGACGCGACGTTGACTACGAAAAAAGATAAATCAAAATACCATCATGCTGTCTCTGTGGTACGAGCTGAGACATTTAATTGCGTGCTTGACATTCAACGACGTATCCGATTCATGGTTGACGTGACATGCAATCTATTCCTCATTATACGAATTCCCTATTCCTCTATTATGTTGGGACATGGCTCCCCTATAATCTGTACTAGTATGTCATTCAAGATGCGGAATGATATCTGACATAAGCAATTATGGATTCCAGACTATGATTGAGGCTGAATATGTTCCCTTGTGCCTGAACGTTATCAAGATTTAAACCTGTAAACCCTTGCTTCCGTTCGGTAATTTTTTCATCATTTAGTAGATGCAGGACGCTAATTCGCGTTATTAAAAACGCTCAAGATCTAGTCGCAATTGCATCTCAGCGACAATCAATGGCAAAAACTTGGAAAGAATTAAGGAAAGATATTATATTCAGACTGGATGCGGAAGGCGGAGGACAGGGTATTGTGGCGAAGCCTGGGAGAGGCATATGGACTGCGATAGGCTGAGTTGATTGTTTGATTGATAGATATTTTTGACAGATAGAGGCTGGGATTAGAATGAGAACGTTCTTTAAATTAAAATACAGGAATTGCCTTTCTGATATTTAAAGAACCCAGTAGGTTTATTATCCTGCCTAATAATACAAAACAATTTAAGGTATATTTAAGGTATAATTCTCGGCCTCAGAGTTCTGAACCGGCTATTGCAAAAATCTCAGGTGTTCTTAGTTCTTAAGTTAGACTCACCTTTGACATTTGAGGTCGGTAGGTTAGAAAGTTATAATTGAATAAGTGTTTTCTACTTGTTTGTTTATTGTTTGAGGTTTAAGGGCAAGAATGTGGGCATGCGGATAGTTTCTGCTAGTTAATTTAGGCTTGCAAAAACGTGTGACCTCATGTCAGAAGTTTAATAAGCGTCAGACGTCCAAGTCGATTAGACTATTTGGAACGACATAACTTCTCATATGCTGCAATCATAGACACAGACAATACAATATCCATTGTGCGTCGTGCGGATCCACATTTTGGCATACAATAATAGTGAAACCATTAATAACTTTTAGTAGACATACTAATTTCAACAAATTATAAGCTGTGCCCCGCGGTTTCACCCGCGTAGTTCTCGATCCCATGGAAATATAGGGATAAAACGTATCCTATGTCCTATTCCAGGTCATGTCCGATTCGAATGAATTAAAAAGTGTTTTACTGCTACATATATACCCTTGATGTTAAAACTATTTATTTGACTAAGAATTAATATTATGTTGATAAAACTCCGTCGCAAATATTGCATTAATTTCGAACAAATTTGATTACCATAAAAAAAGGTTATAGTGAGTTAATCTTAAAAGATAGACATATGCTGTCGCGGATTTTTTTTTAGAACTTTTAAGAGGAACAATTCCATCGTACATGATATTTGCGTAACCTTAACCGTTCACGCAACGGAAGCTATCAAAAAGGAATAATTTTTCCCGTTTTTGCACACATTTTTCATTTATGCTCCGCTCCTATTGGTCCTAGCGTGATGTTATATAAAAGATTTTTCAATTCCAACCAGTAGTTCCTGAGATTAGCGCGTTCAAACAAACAAACAAACTCTTCAGCTTTATAATATTAGTATAGATTGTCTAACTGCAATAAGAAGGATTGTGAAAACGAGCTTATTCTTTGTGTTTTGGCGATTTTAAACCGACCGCTACTTAGACCGACTTTCTTAAGTCAGTACTGAATAAACATAAAAGTAGTTAATTGATTCAGGCGTGACTTTGCGGAAATCCATTATAAAATACAATAGACGTAGATATATTTAGTAATCTATTCTGCTTAACTATTCCTCAAGAGACATAAAAAACCCTGTAAGAAATCGACACGCGATTCACCGCTCAACGAGGGATCCTCAGGATGACGATTGACCGGTCGCGAACCCGAACACGACGTGTTGCTACGCCGAGCGAACAGGGAGCTTGAGGAATAGTTAAGCGGAATAGGTTACTAAATATATCTACGTATATTGTTTTTTTTTTAACATATAATTTATAAGATAAAAGTTATAAGGAAAGTGAGCCCAAACGCGTTGTCTGTCGTAAGTCGTTGAGGAGTTGGTTTTTCGTCAGACTCTCCTAGCATTTACACATTAATATATATACCGATTCTTAGTATTGAACCAACTCCGTGATATTAAAATTGTAGACAACATCGAACCTTCAGTGGTCAACATCCTTCTTCAGTCAAGGGTACACAATCGCTCATCATTCGCCTACTCCAAAGGATTTCCATAACGTCAGAGTAAGCTCGACACTTCTGTACACAGCAGATCACTAACGTGTTGTCCCCCAACTTAAGATACATCTGTGCTGTTTGTAGGACACGGGACATGTCGGCCAAATTGCCGCATTCTCGGCCCATGAATATTGTATGAGTAGTCCGTACTGTGCGATCACTTCATCATAACGCTTGAGGGATGGGCAACGCATGCTCCATCCTATTTATCTAGGAGGGGTTATTGGCTTCCTGAATATGCATAGCAAGCCTTTCAGCCTCGGATAGGATTAATGCATGTCTCGTTATTTGAACACTATAATCTTGGGGATTGTTTGTGTTAATTTATACTGGAGTTATAGTTTCTGGATTTAAGCTTGAATATGCGTATGTACTGGGAACTTGTTTGTTATGGTAGTTAATGCGAAGTTTAGCCGTGTAGTAAGATCATCATCACCATAATCAGGTAGCGGTCTATATGTTGTAGGTAAGCTAGATAGCTTGCCCACGTCATATAGACCGCTACCTGTGAAAAGTCTACGTTAATATAATTATAGACATATACAACTTGTAACGTTAAATGCGCAAGACCTGAAAATAGTTTGATCAGAATAACGCAGAATGAATTGAACCACTTTTTAACATAGGCCACATAAAAATAAAAAAATAAAAAATTAAAAACGGTGCCGTGTCTATTGATTAATAGGTTAGTTAAGCCATCACTTGCGCAAACCCGCCAAAATAGGTAAACAAACACAAATTGTTGTCAACCAATTAAAATTTTCTCATACGCGGGATAATAGGTTTTATTTCAATGCAAATATGAATCTTTCAAAACTAAAACAGCACATAAAACCTTTTTTGAATTTTAATTTTTTTCTCTGAAATAGGTCAATTGAATTAAAAATCTGTTGGGGTGTCTGAGGTTTTGCGCATTTAACGTTACACGTTGTAGAGGTTCACTCATATTTTTCCAAGAATAGTAAAACTTGAAGTAGCAATATACTAAAACAAACTGTCTATGTGTGTCTTTTGTCAATATTTACATAACATATTGACCTTTTTTACAACTTCGTCTGCGCTAACGTCTTCTCTCTCGGTTTATTTCTCGATCAATTTATTCCTTACATAATATTGTACCTTGTGGTTTTATAACTTAATAATATTATATTAAAAATAACCCACATTTATCTAAATTAAATTGCACCACAGTTTTAAACAAACCTCATTACTAATACAAAATTGATAATTACAGAACCTTACAGAATCTTTCTCATTAAATCTCATTTCAATCTCAAAAAATATAGAACTGCCTGTTCAATATTATATGTGGATAACAACGTCAATCAAAAGCAACGAAATATCGAACTCCTTCTAATTTTCTATTTAACTTTTGTACGAAACAAACAACGAGTAACGGAAATTCTGTTGTTCTAAATAATCATTTTCATGTCAAAACGCTATCGTGCTATTGATGTTATTAGACTCATAGGGCGTGTGTACACTTGCCGAGTTTGTTCCGTGGATGGGCGACCATTCATAACATATCGAGGCCCCTCGGTACCTCGGAAAGCACGTTATGTCTTTGGTCCGGACTGTCATTCGTAGATCTTTTATAGTCATTACGGATAGTCAGATCTGACAACCAGTCTTACCAAGCAAGGGGTATCGTGTCAACCAGTCACTGGGTTATGGATCTCAGATAGGCTGTCGCTTCATGTACAATACTGGTATTCGTCTGCATCTGGTTAGACTGGAAGCCAACCCCAACACTGTTAGGGAAAAGTCTAGGCAGATTTATTGTTATCAGACTCTATCATAACTCTGTTAAAGATTGTAGAAATGTCTTGAAAATCAGCTCGTGGTATGATAGGATTAAATATGATTTATATCAGCTTATGATTCGTTGAGTTCCATAGCTAGGGAAATATTTATGGGCGTATTTGTTGGAGTTGATACTCAATCTTGTTATGAAGATTTTTTTTATTATGTTAATACAGAAATAAATTCTTTTGCAGAAATTAAGAACTTACATAATTACAGTATTTTAAACAGAGAAGTAATTTTATCAACCCCAACGAAATAAATATTGGAAAGGGCAGAAGTGTGGGCGTTTTGGGAGCTATTTATTGTCATTACTGACGATAAAAAAAGTGTTTATTCTCAAACCAATTTGCATACATAGGTAATAGATGTACCTAGCTTTAGCCAGTTCAGCTTACAGAAATCCAATTTTAGTATAATTTAAACAACGATCAGATTTAAACATAAGCTATTTGATTCGAGATTCGAAAAAAATGTGTCTTTGTCTGATGGACGAAAGGCTTCACAAATAGGGTTTCCATTCTGACGGAACCATAAAAAACCTAATACAATCTCGTATAGGCACATACTTATTGTCGATAAAGTACAGTCACAAAGATAAATTGGGTCATGTCGATACTGATCGAAAAGCGAAAAAGCTTTGTGACAAAGACATTTCCCTATTTCACTTTTACCGATAACTGTATCAAAATACTGTGTATTGAGCATGTTCTAATGTTGGGATTGTACGATTTCTAGGAAAGGCAGAAGAGGGATTTCCTATCTGTTGTATTGGCGACCTTTTGTAATGGGTGGTAACATCGTTAGGATACAAATAACATCTGATTGTTTTCAAAACATAAAAGAACTTTGTTATTGTCGATACAAATCATAACAACTTCAATTTAAAAGCAACTTTGTCCTTCTTTCTTTCTTCGTCCAACATTATACATTAAAAAAAAAAATGACTTATCTAAATAATACAAAACTACACCTCAAAATATTGAATAACATCTTTGGTTAAAGCGATTTCGTCTACATTTGATTGAAGTGTACACATACACACCGTTCGTCGAGATTTGTTAGATTTTCTTTCATTTTATACTAGCCTTCAAGCTTCGACAGACAGTGTAATGTTTAATAGTGACTACATAAAAATAAAATTGCAACTAATATTTGTTCTTAGGAGAAGGCTTATTCACGTAGTAAAATAAGTAATATCCTAAAACATCGTAGGTAGGTTCAATACTTCGTAATATATTCAACACACACCAAGTTTAGCTGTAATGGGTTATTGATCCATATTACATTACACTTTTTACTTTAGGGCGCTGTTACACAATCTACTTTTGCAGCGGTTGGCCGCTGTCCACTTTTATACTTCGTAGATTACGTTTTAATATTCTTTCGCGAACATTTTTAAGAATATTTTATTAGTTCTAAAAAGTTTTATATTGACGGCCTTTTAGCGGGAGTTTGGAAAAATTCCAATAGATATAGGTAGGCACTTAGAGTGCTGTGAAACGTCGATAGCTGCTAATGTATTGATAAGTGGTAATTTTAAAGGCGCATTACAAACATAACTGGCTAAATGTGGGTGCATTTACTTTTATGTATAGGTAGGTACACCTCTACCTAACCCTTTGAGGAAAACAGGCGTAATGTTATGTATAACAAACTTTTATAACAGCGCTATCAAATTTCAGTGTAGCAAACTCAAAGCATTTATTTCAATTAAACCATTTACAGGCATTTTTGAACTGTCAAGGAGTCGGTTAGTCAGAAATATGAAACCCATTCCAAAGCGTACTAGGTACCTATGGAGAAGCACGGGCAAGAAACTCCACGGACACTCTTTTAAATAAAAATATAAATATATGTTACAAAAAATTGGTTACATTATTCGTAGCTTCCCTACATGCCCTACGTAGGTACCTAATTGTTTCTTCATAAAGTATTGTTACTTACAGTGACTCATAAAATTAAAACTCGTATATTTTCTGCGCTATAACTTGTTCAAATGTAATTAAAAGTTCCTCTTTGCTAATAGTTATTTGTTCGTGTTGTGAAAAATCTTTTTCTGCACACTTTCTTTGCAATTAGGTTATTGCGAAACAAACTACTGAGAGTCGTAGAAGATGATGTAATCACTTTATTTTAATTATTTGATGAACAAAATTCTGGATACAAATAAAATCCTTTTTTACAACAGATAACGCACTGAAAGCATTAAATTACATTTACCGTGACAGTATATCATAGTCAGTACTTTTTATAATTCAAAACGATTGCGTACAAACCCATCAACAATGTTAATAGCCACTTCGTGTCACGGAAAAAAAATCAAAACCGTAATATGAAAACATGGATTACCGTGAAAACCGGCATTATGTGTTGTCATGCAACGGACTTGGAAAGCCAGGCATCAAAATAAGCTGGTTTTTTCAACGGAACCTCATAAATTACGTGACATTCATCTTCTTGACACTTGAATAACACGGTCGGCCCCGTGCCCATTAGCCTTTAAACGAAACAATGGGTATAGGTGAAGAGCGGACTCCATGTCTGCATGTCCATTATGTAAAGTTCACCATCAATGATGATTAGGTCGTTGGCCTACTTTTTGGATGAGGTCGGGTGACAGGGCAAATTAATTTGCATTATTTTAGCCGTCGTAAATGTGCTGCAAATATGTTTATTCAAACATAATAATACCATTTCATTTTCCTCTCGTGATGGGCAGTACTCCAAATTTTGCAAACACTAGAAATAAAACAGCACAGCTTGAAGCTACGTATGAAATTAATGCTAGGATAAAAATGTCACACAGTGCATATTATACAGTTAAGCTCCGTTTTGGAAGCGTGTTACTTATAAAATATTTTGGAGAGAACTGAGGCGTTCGTAATTGAATAGCTTACAATTTCAGAAAAAAAAAATACAATAGTAATGAAAACAATGCAAAACAGATACAAATAATACCAAATGTATTTTAATCTACTGGCAAAATCATTATTCTTCTGTCAAAAACGAAAAAAAAGTTTTAGAAATTTCTTACCTACGAAACTTGATCGGTTAATATGTAGAGTACCTACTACTACTACGAATTATGTTACTCAAAACAAGTTGAATTCCTACACAATTCTATGCAAATGATGAGGTCTGCTGTAGAACTAAAAACAAACATTCCAAAGATAAAGAACCGCAATTTCACCAAAATCTCTACAGAAAAATTTAGTAAATTATTCAAATTTTACTTTCGTCTGAATGACAGAAACATTTGGTACATTTGACCTAAGCCTTTCTTTATGTCTTCCAATTTATCAAAACAAACCTTTGAAAGGGTCTTTCTTTTATGCTATCATTTCAATATTTTTGGTAAAAATTATCGTTTATGTAACCTACCTGTGCTTGAAAGTTTCTTTTGATAACTTCTCATTTTTATAAAATGTATTTTAGTTGTGTTATTTGATAGAGCCGGTATTATATTACGTATTTTCTTAATATTGTATTGCAATCGTTTGCTTTACTTGTATATGTGGGTCTATTTTTATCACACTAAGGCCGCGTCCTACCGAAAAGGATCTTCACGCGAACACGCGACTGTCACGTACATTTTGTTCGGCGAACCCGAACGCGTGGTCGCGCCGACGGATAATGCCTTCCGGTTTTCCGAAAAAAATTGTAACTCATGAACGCAACGATTGCATATTCGCGATACTGATCGCTTTTAATACTATTTTATTTAACTACTTACTGTTATGGTTAGTCTACATCATCCCATTGCTGGGAAAAGGCCCATGACTTCTAGGTTTTTCATCAATCCAGGGCCAATATGCATCACCGGTCGTTTGGTTAGCCAGCTCGTCCCGCCATCTTCTACGGGGGGTTTATTTGACTAATCATGTTTATTTTTTATTTTTATAAAACTCAAGTCTCTATTTTATTCTGCCTACAAGAATTTTCGCTCTGTTTTCCTTTCATAACTGTAAGAGCATGGAAAAGGATTTGTTTGCATTTGAAATTAAAATGTCTTGGAGTTTTTACTCGCAGCTCAAAGCTTTTGAGTTATTTGCTATGATGGTCCTGAAGCCTTTTGTTATTTAACTACTTCATAAGGTAAGTATTACACAAGTAAAAAAAAATTAAATACTTTGAATATAAATTCAAAGAATTTTTTAAATTTTTTTGTGCTTTTTTTTCTGTCAAAGTTGTATTGAACTAAAATACAACGGCAATTTAGCATTTTTTTTCCCGACGTATATTACCAAGGTTTTTATATCGACAAAACTCGAAGCTTTTCCACATACTATTCAAAGATTATTATCGTATTTGCTAGCATTTTTTCACGTCCGTAGACAATCCAGTTCTCATGGAGCTTATCACGTATAGTACGCGGTTTTTGCAGTCTCCATGTTTAATGGCGTGGAAACTGTGATAAATTACGCCTTAATGCCTTTTTTCTCTGGAGCGGGCCTATCGCTAAGTGGACCTTGTTTTATTGTCGGTAATGCATGCGTGCGCACCGCTTGACGTTTTTTTTTTAAGTTTAAAGAGTCGCTCTGAATATTAAATATGCGGAAGATTATCTTTAAAAAGTATGATGAAAACTTTGCTAGGTGGTTTTGTTCAGTTAGTTTTTTGTTTTGTGTTGGTATATAAGCAGGGGTTAGGTTACGATAATATTGTCAAATTTTTGGGCGCATACGTTAGTTCACCTGTATACGTATCTGAAAAATAAGTAATATAAATATCCATAAAAGTAATATTGGGGACTTGGGCAAACATGCTTCTATATATAACACTTTTACCCAACAAAATGAGATCTTCAACAAGGATCCCCCTTCGCATATTGTTATGTACATTGACAACACTCAAAGCCTGCATCAGCAGAGGGGACTTAATGTTACCAATTTTTCATAATTTTAACGACAAAAAGCAGCACATTTTTTAACAAAATGAACTCTTCGTTATGTTCATAACAGTAACATATTTATGCGTAAAAGCAAACATAATGAAAAATTATGATCATTATGAAGTTTACACCAGCGTGTCGCGCGGATGAAATCTATAGTTCCATTACACTGGATTTATGATACAGGCATACCGTTATAACAAGACCTTTTACCAAAGGTGCGGTATTCGTTCCGCACTTTCCATAAACATCAATATTCAAATACCTCTAAAAACTCATATGGTCCAGGTTTTTATGACGGGATATTTTTCATCGCCTGAATATTAAACCGGAAATCCCGCGCGGATCGTAGCTCCAATTGAGCCATATTTTCACAGGCTGACCTTTGAATATTCTATTGAGGTTGAAAGGCTCCTGACCGAACTGTTTGAGCAACAGCAAAGCAAACTTACAGTACGATGAACACGCGCCGACATTACTTGAATCCGACATTACAAAAAGTCGATACGTAAGCTAATTTGTTCGACCAGAAAACGCTCTATTGTAGGAATACGCTATTACGGTTTCTAAAATATATTTTTTTATGTTTCCGCTCAGTTTCTAATAGGCCCTTTACTGGTTTTTACGGTCTGTGTTTATTATTATTTCTATTCGGTGAAAAAAAATTCATTGGTGTTAATTATTCTAAAACTAAAATCATCTTGATTTGTTTCTGACGTATATAAAGTATGATAAAAGGTATGATTTTATGTTTTCGTGAGTAATTTTGACAAGCATCAGATTATATTCGTTAAAGATTAAACTGTTGACGCGGAGTAGGTAATTTATTTCAATTAATTCAGCGACGTGACGCCCCGACAGATTCACTGAATCATTTTTCTCCTCGGCAAAGCGAAGACGTTGACAAATGAGCAAATTATTCGGTCACTTCACTACATGTCACTGCGTAAAAAGCAGGCCAGAAAAAAGGAGGCTGTATTTTCTGTTGTGTTTCGATTTTCCGCGTTTTTTCGGACGTGGAAAAATTGTGTTTATTAACAGTCTCGTCGTTGTGCGGCCCTAGAGATATGGGGACTGAAACCGCTAATATTTCAGTCTGAAAAATCACTGTCGATTTACTGCAGTGAAACGTTATAGATAAAAATTGACCGTTCTCAGAGATTCTGCTTCTCTCGGATGCTATAATTCACGGTAGGTCGGCGATACTCGAAGCTTACGAAGATGTTAATATTTAAACCCTCGTCTTAAGTGAACGTTGAAAAACTGTGAAGTGAGCGTTAAAAATTGAAGCAAAAAACTTCGTTTTGCTGGTCGTTGAGGGAAATTATTAACTTGACTACACTTTCCTTTCTGTCAGTTGACGCAGCAATTTGTATCTATCTATCTATGGATTTGCAAGTGAACAAAATGTTTCAAAGTCAAAGTCAAAGATCTTTATTGTGAGACAGTGGTTACAAAGTTGTTATTGATTAATTTCAATCAATATAAAATTGTACTTAGATTTCCTGTTACCCAATTATATCGGTAAGTAAACGTCAAAATTGTGTGTTTTTAACACACAATTTATTATTATTTAACATTACATATAAAGATTTTGTTATCTCATAAAATATTAGATTCATCTGAAAGTTTCTGTAACAACATGAACAATATAAAGCACAAAGAATAGCTATTGCACGTAGTTATTATGATAAATAATGGTCTTTAGGTAAAACAGCAATATTGAAAGTAATAATGAGCTCAGTGGACGGGCGAGTAATGAAAACAGATGAGGTTAGGGGAAGAAAATTTTCCAAACAAATGAAATTACGCACCCAGCAAAAGTCCTGCTTATCTCTCTACCGGACTTTGATATGCAATTATGATTTTTGTTTCAAACGTGTTAAAGTTTATAATAGTGTACAGCTTTTCAGTGGACGGCATATGAGTGAACCTGTGAGCTATATGCATACCATTATAATTACATGTTTAACTACTTTTGCGAACATAATTTGCCACTTTTTATGGAATTTTTATTTTAAATGTTAGCTACTTTGTGTTCAATATTGTTTCGCAGGGTGAGCCTCGTTGAGTATAGTAGTAAGTTGGGCAATTGAAATATCTAAAAATCTCTAAGTTCCATAACTATATTCGTTGAAAAAAAACAGATATGAATTGAAAAAATTGAAACCAATTGAAATGGTTCTCTATTCGTATGATAAAAATAATGATGACTTAAAATTGACACCTTTTTACCAGAGTTAATAAAAAGCATTCAAAATTGTGTATTTTTATAGTCGGAGACATAACAAACCTACAAAGGACAATATTAAAGTATACAATATAGGGTATTTGTACAGACAGGGTTATAACTTTTATTACGACAAAGCCAAGAGACAAGAACAAGGCGGGTCCCGTCTCATAGCTCGTAAAAGGGTTCGTTTCAAATTTCCTAAGATACGGATCATGATGATGGGTTGGGAAACCTTAATTTAAGGCCTGTTCTAAGGATTTAAGGTCACGGTTTTATTGTTAAATACCAGTGTTCCTTTTATTTGGCCTCATTTACAAAGGCGATGTAATTACACTTTTATCTTTTTAAGCCTTTTTTTAAGTTAGGAGATTCAACTTTAAAGTGCCTGCTAAACGGTTGGCAACCACATCCCCGACAGAGGTGACATTGGTTGGCGACCGGCAGAGCTCTTTTAAATTTTGAAGTAAACCATCGTCTATACAATTGTAAACCACCAAGGTCACCTCTGTCGGGACGCGGTTGGCGACCGTATAGCAGGCACTTTATTTGCTATTCAGTGGCCTGTTTCATCGTTAGAAGTTACTTTGGTGAAGACCAAGATTATGGCGAAGTAATAAGTCTTTTTAGTCTGTTTTCTACAAAGGTAATCAAGGTCGATTCTCGAATTTTATCTAGTTATGGAAGGAAATGTATGGAAATTGACAATTTTGAATCGAGATTATTGATTGAGCAGTCAGTTCCCGAATATATATGGGCTTTTGACTACATTTATCAATTATTCTGGTTATTCAGTAGTATATTATTCACGACTGCTAAAGCTACTCATATCATATGTCTTCCACATATGATATGAGTACATTTCCTGTATTATCGTCTATTAATTATGAAAACAAAGTGGTATAGTATAATCTTATTCTAGGTGCATCGTCTTCACATATAATTATATAATTAATGTATAAAAAATCTTGTAAAACATTGTAACTGAATAACAATGGAGTTTCTTACCCATTGTTCTCCATACGAAAATCACCTTTTGGAAGGGGCGACTAGAATCAATTCAATTATTTTTTTGTAAATGTTTACGTTTTTGCTTTTTATGTGTCTAATTGAAAATAATAAATTAGGTATTTGACTTTGAAAGAAATCATTTTTTTTCTGCAAATACTTTTCTTCACAATCTGAACCTTAAATGCGAATCTCGTCATTTGCAATTTGCAAAGTTACGAGCCTTGAAAGTCATTTGCAATTTCTTCTGGTAACTTTTTAAACCAATCAAAATGATTATGAATAATTTTCTCGAATAATATGAAGGGATGTTCCTTTTGCTGATTTAGAATTTATGGAAACACGCGGTGTTTCCATAAATCGCTAATTTGATAGATAGATTTGGACAGTATACCTAGCATATGTTTTAGGAGGTTTTTGAGCGAAAAACTGTTTTGCATCCGGGTAAAAATATGCGTGAATTAATTATGTAATACCTATTTCATTATTGTGAAAAGTAGAAAAAACTCGAACAGATAAACTACCAGCCATATAAATAAAAACCTTCATGAATAATAATGAATAAGTATGTGTTGGTGCGACATTAATCACTATAATTAGTCTGCGGTCACGAGCAGACACTATACAATTCGGAGGGATAAAATACTGCTATTATATTAATTATGTCCTATACAAAAACGTATTGAAAGTTAATAACGAATATCATAGGTATGTAGGTAATTCTGGAATAATGTATGTATGTGGTTAATATGCTCACAGATAGTTTCGTAGGTAAAATTAATTATTATTATTAATTAAGGATTATTTAATTAACTTCATCCTCTTTTAATGTCATGTGTTATTGATTTTCTCAAATGATTTCATGGATGCCTCGTCTTTCCTCTCTTACTATTAGGCACATTTATGGAATTTAGTCAGCTTTTAAGAAAGAAAGAATTGACGTGGCTACAGATGATGATGATCATCATTTCAACTGAAAGACGTCCACTGCTGAATATAGATGTTACAATAAAAATAATAAAATTTCCGTTTCAGTTTACCTCCATAAGCCAAATTACCTTTTCTCCAATTAAGTAAAAACACAATGTATAAAAAACAAACGAATCAGTAAACTTTGAACGTTCACTGACCCGTTATATCCGCGTGACGTCATTCTCCGTGACAGCCACGCATGTCACGCTGCGAGTGCCGACGCTTTATTACTACATGTTAGTTGTTGAAGAGAATTTTCAACACCCTTTTAATCAAACCGTGTGTTTGTTTAACTTAAATTGCTGTTTATCTTAGAGAATGAAATGAAATGAATTTAATTTAATTTCATTTCATAGAGCTCTTGCAGTCTCTGCAAATATGCAAGGCATAATGTGTAACAATTACCTAAATTATACCTAGTCATATTCGCATGAAGAAAACCTACTAAAAAAGGCTTAATGGTGCAGTAGGTGAATTGCCTATAGGTGTTCCTATTATAAACTTCAATATTTCTTCAAGATCAGGAAGACAGCAGAAGTTTAACAATTTATTCCATTTCATCTTTTTATCTTGTTTCTTATAACTATGAAGCCCAAGAACCGAATGTCACGCTACAAGTATTGCCGTTTTATTAAGTAACACCTTTATGATTGAACAAACTCGTGTTTATTTCAATTTGCACCGCATATATAGTATAACAGTACTAGCAACACGATTTCATTCAAAATTAAATTTGTTATCGATTGAAAAGCAATGATGATAACGGTCCAATTTGTAAGGTGAAACAGCGTCATAATATCCGTGTAATTTCAGTGTTCATAATAATCATGCATGTCACGCTCCCAGCGTTGACGGGTTATTACAAACAAAACCTTTTTGATAAACGTTCACGCTCTTCCCTTTGATGCGTTTGACACCATGCAGTTGTCAATTTTCTATAAATAACAACGTATTGTATTGAGTAATAATATATGTGTTGACGTAAAATCGCCGAAAGTTGTGTGTCACAGCACTCATGTGTCAAAGCTTTCTACTACTTTGTCAAGATAGGTCTGTACATTCTTTGCATAAATGAAAATAACATTTCGCGTAATCTTAGAGAGTAAACGAGGAAAAACGAAATGTTGGCTTGCCCACGTCGAAGGAAGATTGTTATTCATCTCTTATTTGAAGGTTAAAAACAGGTATGTAAAATAATATTGCTCGATGATACGTTTCCCACTTTTCTTTTGTAAAACAACTCCATTAAAAATATATTGATGACTTAGCAGAAAAGGTGCTGAAGTTGCATGTCACTGCATTTTTCATAATATATTTACATGTGTCGTCAACACACTGTCACGCTCCACGCGTGGCAGTGCTTTATTAGTAAAACTAAAACGAACATCCAACACTTTTAAATTAGTTAATTCTATACAAGTCAAAAAAAAAAATCCCGACGAGTCACGCTTACAACAACATACCTGGGGTTTATAAACGTTGGTTAAAGTTAACTGACGTTCAAACGTCACAAATGTATGGTTCAACAGTTCAGTTGCTAATCAGTCGCTAAACCTTAATTGTGTTTAAATTCAAAGACAACTTTTCATACTAGGTTCAAGAAAGTTGTTCTTATCACAAACAAGTTTGAAATGCAACTGCAAATAATTCTACTTTACTCAGTATTTACTCTGTTACGCCAATTCGAATTCATCACGCCTTTCACGTCGCCTATCGACTAGAGCAATTTACTTCAATTAGCATCAAGTTCTGCCCATCTCCGATTACTTTTAACTGAGAAGGGTTCTTTATGATCGATATTTTGTACTGTATTTGTTAAAATTGCACATAAGCAATCTTACGTCTTATCGATTAGCACACTATTTATCGATACGAATTTATAGAGTCGATTAAAAAGTAAAGTTTTAAAATAGCAATTTAAACATGATTGATTTATCGTCGACCCAGTGATAAATGGAGCGTTGCCTTCTGTCGCCAAAACTCCATTTCACTTAGTTTTTTAGGTCACAAGCTGACAATAAGAGTGTCTAGACCGTTCACAAGATGGCCCAGTTCCATAATATTTGAAACGGTATCGAAGAGACGAACTTTATAATAATTATTTTAGGGTCATGGTTCTGTTAAACTAATTGCCACAGTACGGATTTTGGTTGATTAGACAGATCTGAAACTAGAATTAAACCATTTAATGTAAATTGTAGTTGTCGCGACACGAAGGCGTAGATGCCATTATCACCAGTGATAACAAAAAAATATGATTTTAGTTTTTTTTTTTTGCTGTTTCTATTAACATACCCGCCGTGTCTGCGTAGCTTCACCAACTTAAATGATCAGAAAAAACCTTGTCGACAGGTAATTTCATACGCAAATTGTTTGCCCTGTAAAGTATAGCTTCGGGCTGACCGTTACGTTGAATATTATGTCAGTATACACTTTCAGTTTCATGTATACCATAATTGTACACATGTTCTGCCATATACAAACATATAAATTATACCCTGTAGCGACATCAGCGTGAGATATGGTTGTGGGGCATGAAACCAGTCATAACCATAATAAATAGGGACCAAATTACTTGTAGTTGTAGATCTGGGGCGTAGTAAATTGTCAGCAGGATACTTATCACTTTTACGTAAATAGGTAGGTACTTGTATAATATACCCTAGGGTTTTTATAAACTGCCCGATTATACTATATACCAACATTCGATATGTGTTCTGGTTCATTTTTTTTTTTAAGTTATAACTAAACATGATTGTTTGCTTTAGTTTCGTTAAGATTTTGCTTTTTATGGTTCCGTAGTCAACAAGGAACCCTTATAGTTTCACCATGTCCGTCTGTCCGTCTGTCCGCGGCTTAGCTCCGAGACCGTTGGTACTACAAAGCTGTAATTTGGTATGGATATATATATAAATGACAAAGTTGTAAAAAAAAATCGTAAAAAATATTTTTTTTTTAGGTTACCTCCGCTACACGAAAAGTGGGGATGGTTTTTTTTTTCTCGTCAATCCCATGGTGTGGGGTATCGTTGGAAAGATCGTTTAAAAGTAATGTGAGTTTTTTGAAACCATTTTTAGATTCAGGGATCCGTTTGCGGAACATTAAGCTTTAAAGTGCTAATTTTTGTTAGAGCCAGGTGCCCCTGCCCCCTGCCAGCTAAATGGTTGGGTTTGGATATGTGAAAAAAATCACGGCAGAAGTATATATAACGAAATTAAAAGGAAAGCTATCACCGCTACGTAGGCTCCACAAGTTACCGAGTAATAATCGACCAACTTAAATTTGCAGTCGTAAAAACATGTTCTCCCATACAGAATGTATGGGAAAACAAGTTTTTCAACTACAATGTTAAGTTTGTTTTATAAGTTCATCCCAACTACGGAACCCTTCATTGTGCATGGTACGACGTGCACTTGGCCGGTTTTTCTATATTTTATCAGTCATGCTGTTTCAATATTGAGTCATCGTTGTTCCACTTGGAGGGACAAATAACTACACACCACAAATACAAGTTTGCCATAACGCCAGCTTATCTTTGCCCTAATACTCTTATTATGAAACCTATAGAAGGTATTGTTTCATGTATAACTAGCTCTAAGCCTGCAAACATTCTGTCCGGGTATTAGGCAAATCCACCGAGGGTCTGCCTAATCTCCATTCAGACAATAGAAGTGCTGGAACATCCAAGTTATAACTTCTTTGTTAATCTGCCACTAACTTGTGTATAAATAGATCCCGGTTTGCGGCTAACTCAGACCTCTGACTGTTCATAGTTGCCTTGGCGAACATAATTTAGTTTACACAATCTAGCGGTTTCGTGAACAATTTATTCGTAAGTACACGAATCTGTCCGAAGTTTTGCTGAATTCTGTTAAAGCTTATTTGATCACCAATTAATCATCTTTTGATTTGATTTGACACCGTTTTAAAAGACTTACATCTCCTCAAACAGCAATTTAAATCTATTGGCCTGGAACTTAACCCATCAAAATGTGAAATTTACCTTTCTGACATGACCGACAGACATTTGACACTTGAGAAAAATACAAATAAAAATTTTAGAAAAAAGTTCACTTCACCGCCTAGGTTCCCCAATTTTAAAAGACAGCTTTTCTCCCTTCATCGACGATTAAATCAAAAAATTCAACGATGTTTCGGACTTAATTTCGTACGGTATTCTATTGTGGGGAAATGCCGCCGACATTCAGACTATCTTTGTTTTGCAAAAAAAGAGTTGTTCGATAAATTTATAAATTAAGTCCGAGACACTCTCTCAGAGAGAAATTTAAGGAGATAAATTTAATGATATGCCCATAAAAATATAAAATTTGTAACGACTAGGGCTTTGCAGGTAGGCTGCGCAGGCCGTTAACGGATAGGTAGGTAGTGTAGAGGAGATAATAGAAACCAGATGGGTAAGTTAACACATTCATTAGTTACGGTAGGTAGAGTACCACTACGAGGCGGCTTGTGCACTGGCCGGATCCCCGCCTTGGGACCTCGAAGCGAAAGTACTCGCGTCATCGTACCGGTTGTCCGAGGAAGCGAGGGCGCGGGGCGAGCAACCGATGCAGCGACACATAGATCTGCATCGGTCTCAGCTTCGCGAGGTCCTGGTGACGGAATGGCGGGACAGGCTTTCACGCCCTACCTCGCCTTGCCTCGACTTCATCGGCGGTCCGGCCGGTGCTCGAGCACTGGCTCGGGAGGAGGCACGGTTCCCTGTGTAGTTTCGGGTGACGCAGGTGCTCTCGGGTGCATGATTGCTTCGGGAAGTACCTATGTCGCATAAACAGGGAGCCGGACGCTCGGTGTCACCACTGCGTTGACTGCCGGGAGGACACGGCGCGGCATACGCTGGCAGAGTGTGCCGCTTGGGAGGAGCCGCGCCGAGCCCTCATCTCAGAAGTAGGCAGTGACTTGTCGCTGTCGGCCGTAGTGAATGCCATAGTCGGCAGCGAGGAGTCCTGGGACGCGGTGGTTTCCTACTGCGAGACAGTCGTCTCGCAGAAGGAGGCTGCGGAAAGGGAGAGGGAGATCTCGTCCACTCACCCGGCCCGGATTTTAGGTTATAGTTAGGCAGGCTTACAGCGCTTATACATTTC
Organism: Lithophane ornitopus; assembly: GCA_948473465.1. Taxonomy (NCBI): domain Eukaryota; kingdom Metazoa; phylum Arthropoda; class Insecta; order Lepidoptera; family Noctuidae; genus Lithophane; species Lithophane ornitopus. Next base: position 6,887,997 of record OX419623.1, read on the forward strand.
TGATGGCACACGTAACAGCGTAGGAGCACACAGTATAGTTATAGCTATAATAATGATAAACTCACCCTAGACTCGAGGCACATGGTGTATATCTAGGGGTTCTACATGATGACCCGGTATTATTGCTGGTTGCATATGAAATGAACGAGTAATGTCAGTCAACTAGTGTTGGGCATGTATTGTAGTGTTCTGCTTAACCACTTAGTAATTTAGTAAGTACTCGACTAAGTTCAGTTGTGAAGCCACAACGTTACAAATTGTTTAAAAAATACTGTGATATACATAATATTAATACTAGGAACAAAGACAAATTTGTTGTACCTACAACTAGGCTCAAGAAAATAGGTGGCTCGTTCAGATGTCAATGTATACGCTTTTACAATATACTTCCAAACCACGTACAAGATCTAAGTCTTAATAAATTCAAAACATTCATTAAACGTAAGTTATGCCAAAAAGCGTTTTATATCATTAAAGATTACATTGAGGACAAAAAGGCTTGGGATTGAGCTGCTCCAATTTTTTATAAAATAAAAAATTGGAGCAGACTTATTTACTTATTGAATTTTGTTAATTAACTGTTTATTTTATTATATACCTACACAGTGACATGAATATTTACTTTGCGAAGTATAATATTATTATTATTTTAATTATTGTGTATTTGAAGACTATGTGGGTTACATTTTTTATTTATCTGACAGTTTGAGTACTTTATGCGGCCTACACAAATTAATGACCTTTCTTTGGTATTGTTCGTCGAGTCGTTGAGCTCCTTAAGTTCTGAGTTGAGCTACACGATGACTGACAAATGCGTGCACTGACTGGACAGGTCCACTCAATCTGTGTTGTACTTTCCTTAAAAGACCATTTCAGACACAAATCTACATGGTCCGCAAATGATCTGACCAAGTTTATTTCCGGATTTAAAAAAAAATCACATTGACATGAATGAATTTTATATATACAATGACATCAGTATTTACTTTGTAAAGTATTATATATTTTTATTTTTTATTATTGTGAATGTGAAGACTATGTGGATCTTTTTATTTTCTTTTGTTTTTCCTAAGTTAGTTTTTAATTAATCTTGGTCTGGCAGTTTGAGTAATTTATGCGGCCTACCCAAATGTCCTTCATTTGGGTAGGCCGCATAAATTACTCAAATACTCTTTGGTATTGTTCGTCAAATCGTTGAGCTCCTTAAATTCTGAGTTGAGCTGCACGAATACTGACAAATGCGTGCACTGACTGGACAGGTCCACTCAATCTGTGTTGATCTTTCCTCAAAAGACCATTTCATACACCAATCTACATGGTCTTCATATGATCTGACCAAGATCCAAGATTATGTCTGGACTTCAAAAGAGACTGTGACCTCTGAGTTTGTTTCGGCCTTTCTTCTCAAAGTAGTCAGATAGGAAATGCCGACCTCATCTAGTTTAAAAAAATGTGATTGACGTGTAAAAGTGTTTGTACAAACCCACTTACAGAAATAAATCATTTATTATTGTTACATCAATCATTTATTATTATTATTACAGAAATAAATCATTTATTATCAATTGACAGACTCTCCAAAATTAATTTACATTTGGCACTCACCCTAATTAGATATTGTTGTTTTGGCCCAAATTTTACATACTTTCTACGCTCTTCCCCCTTATGGAAGCAGTCACACCTCTTGGACAAAATTGACCAAATTATTCACAGCACACTGAGATCCATTCTAAATGTGGCCTTGGATGACCGAGCGTGGCTGCAAGCCACACTACCCATCCGTTTTGGGGGCCTCGGCGTTCGCAAAATTACCAGTATTTGCCTACCGGCGTTCCTGTCCTCTGTCCATAGCCAAAGCCAGAAAATTTTAGCCCCCTGCCTGGTTGACTATGAAGTGCCATGCTTGACCGATGCGGAGAACGCCTGGAAAGCGGCTTGCCCGGATACAGAGCGCTGGTCGGCCGGCACGGCACGCAAGCATTAATGACATCATCCGTCGGGCTCTTGTCACCGCCGGGGTGCCAGCTGTTTTAGAACCCAATGGCTTGGCACGCGACGAAGGGAAGAGACCAAACGGAATGACCATAATGCCTTGGAAGATGGGTAGGCCTTTGGTGTGGGATGCAACCTGTGTCGACACCCTCGCGCCATCCCATCTTCCTAGCACGGCGGGCTGTGCTGGGGCGGCTGCTGCAGGTGCAGAAAACCTCAAACGGCGCAAATATAACAACCTTATTGGTAGCTATATTTTTGAGCCGTTTGGGGTTGAAATACTGGGGCCGTGGGGGGGTCCCAGTGCTCATCGAGTATTTCGGGACATCGCCCAGCGGTTGTTTGACTCTTCACGTGACCAGGGGGCTGGCCAATTTCTAGGTCAAAGAATCAGCAATGCCATCCAACGTGGCAATGCTGCCAGCCTTTTGGGCACTTTTCCCACTGACAGCGATGCGGAAGAATTTTTTGACGCCCTATGAACCCTTCTTTTATATATAATTTCCCTTTGTATATAATGCTAGCATTAGATTGTAAATTGTAAATAAAACCAGTGAAGGGCCAATCAGAGCGCCGAACGCGGTCGATCCGTAAAGTCGAGATAGTTAAAAGAAACTCACACTAGGGCCTCTGGTGTCAAAGTTTTTATGCCGCCCATGGGCCTCTGACTTGGCTTCACATGCTGTCGAGAAATATCTCACCTGAGAGAATATATATCCTTACTGATTTAAAGAAATAATTAGTTTACCCTCTACATCTGTCAAAAGAAAGACGCCTATACAATACCCAAGAACCTTTTAATATTGGATCAAGCACAGCCCTTCTCAATACCATCACTTAATTATTTCTCAATCACCTGACTAACGAGGAAAAAACCCACCCCATTTTCCTTTTACATCAAAAGAACCCCTGTCCACTATAATTACGACAAAGGAACCCTCAAATGCAGGGCTACGTATACATTGTACCGATGTACCCTAGATATTATTTCGGCGTCGGGCTGACGTGGTCAGCGGTAAATATATCGCGGCGGTACATTCGACCGCATCCGTGCACATGAATATTTCATGAGCAGCCCTGATCACCGACGTACTGGTGACAGAATTTGTACTTAATTCGTGGACCGCTCAATCTTATGACGTCACTAGCTATAGCGTTCTTTTGTTTTTGTGTTTTTTTATGATGGAATGTGTGCTCCAGTTCGGGAAATGGACCGAGGAAAAGTATAATGGGATAATGTTTTCCATATTCACGTGAATGATGACAAAAAAATAAAATTTAAAAATACCTGTTTTACACAAAATGCTATTGGGGCTATGAAAATAAATGGGATATTTCCATGTGCGTTTCAAGAATTTTTCGGTCAGCCTCATGCGGGTACCGTGGTTCAGCAGATTGAGTTTGTTATTTATTTGCACGGTAATCACGATTTATTTAATTAATGAGATATTTTTCATAAATGCGACTTCTGTTTAAAACATTTTAATTAAATCAAGCAAAGAATAATACAGGGTGTAAGGGACAGCCCTGTGCAAATTAACAGGGGCATTCAGCTCCTTATTTTGGATGATATTCCATCGGAATTTTTTTCAGGAACGTCTTCATTTTTTAAATTGTTTTTTCAGTTACTATTCCTTTATTTCAATGTAAAATTACATTCTCTGTACGCAGCACTCCATTTATGTAAATAGAACAGCTAAAAAAAAAAAAAAACTTTGAGCACGCCCTACACGGAGAGTGCGGCTACGTGGATTTTGCCACGGTAACGATACATTGCGTGTGTGGTAATAATACAAATCAGGTTTATTGGATCCCCATAACGTTGGCCGGTATTTTTAAACTAATATCGAAGGTATGTAAGTTCTCCTCATGGTCTACCCATGTGCCAAATTTCATCCAAGTCCATTCAGTCGTTTTAGTGTGAGAGCATCACAAATTTATATTATTATTATTATTTTTATAATATTATAATTATTATTTATAATATTAGTTAGGATTAGGACAGTTAGGATAAGTATGGATTTACGTTGGCTTCTAATTACCTTCATTCAGTACACTGTATTGTGGAATATTGCTCAAAAACATCAAAGCATAAATCAATTACTGTCTTCAAAGTTCAAAAGGAAAACCAATTCGGAATCACAATTACCGAGTTTTCACATAATTTTGCTATAATATTTTCAGTTATACTTTCAAACTAATCAATGCGGAATAGAGATCGCTAGGGAGACCATAGATCTGCGTGCTATGAGGACGAATCTCATTTCACAACCCTCGCGGGTGTAGCAACGCGAACATTGCCCTCCCTCGAAACGAAACATTGCAATGCAGCCAGACTTATTATCATAGCTTTTTTGTGCTTTTAGCAAAAAAGTGACGTGTGAATACTAAATATAAATAAGTGGTTTGGGAATTGAGAAAAAAGTTGGACTGTTCTTTGTGTACTTATTGTACTTTAATACTACTAGTCATTTCAAATAGAACCTATTAGTACTAAGTGCTTTTTAAAACTTCTGTTAGTTTTATTTCATTACCTTGTTTCCCTTGTGAGTAGAATTTCACATGGCATTAGAAGGAATAAAAGACTTGGAGAAATATTTGCTTTAATAAAAAGTACCCACCTTGGTTTTTAGGACACAATCTGTTCTAAGTGTTATGAACGCAGTTACGAATACATGGCTATATTATCAATGTCATGCTCAATTAAATGAATTAATCTGTCATTGCCTTTTCAGCAGAATGTGAATGCAACACCAGATTCAGCATTTAACTCAAACCATACCAACATTCCATTCACCAAAAAAAATTATTCAAAACTAATCAATGTTGCAAATGTAGACAGCCGCTAGGGAGTCTATACATCTGCGGGGTTCGCGGACGAATCTCGTTTGGTACCCCCCGGGGGACGCGACGCGCCGACGAGCAACGTGCCACGAATACAGCCACCGTTCCGTGAAACATTGCAATAATGCATCCGTATTGTACAGCGCAGCTCTGATATCGATATGAAAACTTTTATGCTGATTTGAAGAAGAATAAGCGGCTTATTGCGATTCCGTTTCCGAGATGGTATTATATGGGTTTCTTTGGATGGTGCTTTTGGAGTTAGATCTTCGGGAATTTTCACGCATTCAACAGAATGTGGGGGTAATGTCGTACAGAGCTTTTGCTCGAATATTATTTCTCATATTTTATATCCGACTATGAGTCTACGTAATTTTCTTATCCTCGATCTCTTTCATCGACACAAAACTATAATAATATGAGAATTGTTAATGTTAGATATTGGTAATAACATTAACCGGTTAGCAAGATGATAGCGGTGTTGACTGCCTTTTGGGATAAAACGTATGTTAACGTACAATTTGTATAGCTGATATAACCATACGAATTAGGTCGCCATCTGTGGAGACAATTTATTGCTAATAGGTACTAAAAAGCTGAAAGATTTGTTTCTAAAGAGGTAGCTTGCTCTTCTAAATCAGCCTGGGTTTTTATTCCAGAATAATAAAAAATCTACATGCAAACGCCAGCTGTGGAGCACAGCTATCCAATAAATGTCAGTTATCTAGTAGACTATACAGAACATACCCATGTTCAGTGACTAGTTTATGCCCAAGCGACAGATGGCACTATTCATTTTATTCTAATTTAGGTGATGTCAGACTGAAATACAATATTTAATGTCTTTTACACAGTACCTACTCATGTTTTACCTAATGTATTATTTTCAATCGTGATAATCATAGATATAAGAAAGAAGGTGATAATTATATTATCGTGGACTACCGTGGCAAGGAAGTAAAAAATAAGGAAATACGTGCACGTAGTAACGTTGTCGTGGACGGAAATTTAAAAGCGTCTTAATTTATTTCCATACATTTTACTTCCCTGTATTATCGTGATACCGTGGACAGCAGACCATATAAAAAACCAAGACAGAGCGCTGTCAATAGTGACGCGAGGCCGGTTTTGTAAACATGTGAGCACTTAGTGAGGTGTAGTTTGATTGTAAATGGTAGTAAATGTATGCGGGTAAGCATGTATGCACGCGAGTGGAAGTGTAGTTTTGGCATGCTTCACTGTAATATCGTCACGTTAAAAATGATAAAAACGTCCATTATGTGAGCAAAATATGAAGTGATAATACAATCAATATTGATATTTAGAAACAAAAATAACACGATGGTAAGTTAGATATACCGAGTGCTCTTAAGATAATATCTTACTCCCATTCGCGTTTCAGAACTCTCGGATTTTCCCAACAAAGTCCTTTCTCCGGTAATATTCACAGACTACAAAGCTTTGCATATAGAGGAACAAAGAGGTGAAATATCAAGAACCGGAGTAGATGTTACGTCGACTGAATATCTGACGGTATGTCGAAGAAACTGGGGTTATTTTACACCAGCTCTAACACACTCTACGAAATGCATTGTCTTTAATACACAGGTAAGCAACCTTATCTACTCGGATACTTGATACCATCTTGTTATTACCGCAGAGTGGCTACGGTAAACAATAGGACATCCCTCCGGATCACCCCATTCAGAAAAGAGATCTTTAGCGATTCACCCCATGGTAAGCGAAATGGAAAACGGGGTTTATAAAATAAAATGAATATCTACAGGAAGATGCAGCTATTTGTCCTATTTTTGTATAAGCTTAACTGAGACCGACTAAGGCCGAGATCTATAAACGTCTTTAATAAAAAAGTGCTTTTGCTTAGCTCATGTTTTCGTCTCTATCTGGCACTTGTAATTTGACAATTGTGCGATATTGACAAGAATCGCTTACCCAACTTTGATTTACATGCTAAGTAGCGTTTTTAGATCTTGGCCTATGATTGCTAGATTCTACAACATTTAAGGTAAACATAGGTACTTTTCTTTTATTTATTTTTCCAGCAATTCCATACCCAATCATGGTTACGTAACATCTGTCATATCGGGTACCTTATTAATCTATCCAACGTATTATAAGAGATATTTATCAACCATAGGTATATGAGAATAATTTTAATTAAAACTACAGTTTATAGCAATCCCAACGATAATGTAACCGCTCACCAAACATCAGATTGTAAAATTATGATCATTTAAAACTGAATCATTATTGCATTCTGTTACCGCAACATGATTGAGAGTCTGTTGTGTTGATGGTATTTACGGATACTTATGAATGTGTGCGCAGTACGACCAGAGTACTCACACTATGGTATAAATAATATGGAACCTACTTTGCTGTTACATGCACGCACGTGTCCTACGTATTACGAGCCCATGTCGTGGGAACCTGGCATATTTTTGGTGTAAAAACGTACAATACATCAGTCACAAATATAGTCAACTTTAAAAAGAGATACGATTATCAATGAATGACAGAGACGACGCTATACAAAGTGAAACATTTCCTAAAATACGATGTGTCATTTTTACGGCCAGGCACTGCTAAGCCCCGTTTACACGATGCAAGTTTCTTGCCTGAAGCATACAAAAAAAAAACAACAAATGAATTGCATCATTTAAGCACGGTGTGGACGTTGCAACATTTTTTGTTTCGTCAACTTATGGTGTGCCACATGCAATTACATGACACCGTGTAAATCAGGCTTTATTTGAAATTAATCGAAAATCGTAATTTCGTATTAGTAATTCTTAATTCATTCTTAGTAAGAAACAGATAAATGTTTTTTGCCCTAGATATTAGTAGTTCCGGGTCTAGGTACTTGTATACTATGTGATATTGAACTGCAAAAGCATCTCCAATACTGAAGAAATCCAAGTATCAAACGTTTATTGAATCAAAGAAAGTAGTTTCACTGTTCACCGCAGTGTGGAAAGCCATTAGAAGAAAGCTCAATTTGTCGAAGTGTAGATAGTGATCTTGAAAACCAATCTGTTCTAGGTTTATGTGATTTTAACGACTTTTATGTAGTAACAGTGGTTTGAAGTCAAACTGTTGTTTTTCAGTACTTTGATACTGTCAGACCCAGGTCCTCGGTTCGATTACCAGCGGGGGAAAATTTTTTTGCTCAATATGGTTGGTGGAGGGGTTTTTTCTAAGTCCACCTGGCTAGCTACCACCATCTTATCTTAGTCTGTCGCCATAACAACAAAGTATATATTAAACATATTTATATCTTCTAATACGTATATGAAATTCTCGTATCACAGTGTTATTTGCTAGTACTCCTCCGAAACGGCTTAACCGATTTAGGGGTATGAGGAACAGGGTGTAAAGTTCACCCATACTCCATAGAAAAGGGAGGATCCTCCAACCAGATGGGTGTTGTGTCTGGCGGGCAACTGCCCAACGATTGATGTTGGGTTCTCGTATATATGTCCACTGCACGGTAAACTTTAATTGCGCGATGCAGGATTTATGTGACGTCTGTCTGACGTCAGGTCTTTGATGCGTAGTTGGCATGTGGCGATGTAGATACCGCCACACCGATTTTTATGAAATTTCATTTGTATAATCGGTAGGTCTGAGAATCGGTCGTAATCTATTTTTCATACCCCTACGCGGGTGAAGCCGCGACCAGCAGCTTATAATGTATATATGTAATGCAATTCAATGTATATATTATTGTGTTTCGGCAGTTAGAGGTAAGATAGCCAGTTCCTCGGTGGTTACTGGGTGAAGCTGGCTTCCTCATTCGGCCTGGGGGCCAAGTCTACCAATTTACAAACGTGTCAGTGGTCTTACAATGATCAGTTTTTGACAGATATGCCATACAAAATCTGTCAAAAACTCATCATTGCGAGACCACTAACACGTTTGTAAATTAGTAGATTTGGCCCTCTGATTATCACTTACCATCAGCTGATATGAAGGCCAGGTTTTCCCAGTTCCTGCCAGGGTTGCGGGAAATTCCGAAAGGGATACTGGAACCCTGGCAACAGGCAACTGAAGGAACACGGGTGGGTTTTAGTCAGTAAAAGACTGACACGCCCTTCCGCTCCGCCCAGAGCGGGACAAGTCATTTGATGATCTCCCAACCAAAAAAAAAAAAAAAAGGCTTGCCCTGTTGTGGTTGAAAAACAACGAATAAAAACAACAGAAATACATGTAAATGCACTATACTTCTTCTCTGTTTGGTTTCGGAAAATGATTTTAATTTATTGTAGATAGTATCTTCATGTCCAACCACAAAGGAAACCATTTCAGACACATTGACCAAACCATGAGTCACTTGTTAGTGTCACAAGTGTAGTGTGTCACTTACATTGATGCTACTATTACAAGGCCAACCCACAAGGCCCAAACAGCAAATGGAAATTCAATTTATTCAATTTTAAAATACTGTCGATAGGACATAAAAAAGGATTATTTTCATCTGGCTTGTACCACTTTTTTTATTTTTTTGCATGTTATTTTGCCAAGTTAACGGCGGCATCAGTGGCGTTTTTATGACCCTCAGAATGAAGGAATTTAGGGCCTATAATTTTTCATCAAATCCATGTGGAATATTTCACAAAAAAACGAAATCATCCTATTCGAAATAAAAAGTACATGCTTATTTATTCACGACCATTACCAGCACATTGTACATACATAGGTTTTCATAACCGACAATTTATTGCCGATATAAAAGTGCCGTTATATTTCCACCGGTGCTCAGGTCCTGTCGGCTTCCGTCGGCTCCACTCGGCTCCATTCGGCACCCCTCGCTTACACGTTGCCATGGTTTTGGTTTAACATTGATGGAGGTTCGCGGCCAACTGTCATTCGCAATTTATTCCCATGGGATATTGATGTTGGTTTTTATTATTACTTATTGACTTTTTGGAGGCTCATCATATTTGTGATGGACTTGGTATCGATAAATGATTTAATGGATATATTATCTTCAATCATTGATCTTAATTTAAAGAACTACTCACTACAATTTTGTGGTTACCTAAAGATAATTTGTTAGATTTTCCGGTCTGAAACTTGGATGTTATAATATTTGTTGTTAATTATTGACATGAATAATTAATAAATAAATGTGATTAAGATAGTAAATTCACTCAGTGACAGAAAAATCCTCCAATGAATGTCATTTCAGTAAAAAATATAAAAAAAACAATTAACACGACATTTAAATATTCATATTTCACGATTACAGTATTACAAAGATACCGATCAGTATAAGGTTTTATGAGGAAAAATACCTACTTCGAAGAGTAGTAATCAATACCAGGCTATCCACCCTTTCAATTAACTCGGCTTCTGAGTTCTTATTTTTTTTTAAACATTGCCCCACACTAAGAATTTCTGCGTGTATCGTGGGTGCGTTTACAAACATAGAAACTCACATACACTAACACCCAGACCCGGAACAACGACTTGCTGATCATACAAATATTTGTTCCGTGCGGGGATCGAACCCGCGACACGTTGCGCAGCCGTCCATCGCTCAGCCACTGCGCCAACCGTGTCGTGTGTGTTCGATAGAATAACGTATTAAATTACCATATACTGGTAGCATTTTCTTTGTTTTTTACATAGTTTTCATTCACACGGCTTATCTTGCGGAGACTAGTGACAAGGTGGGATTTGAATTCATGTTAACACAGGGTGACTTTGAAAACAATTGAAACAATTTTAGGGGTTACCTATCATATATAAACAACTTTTACTTTTTAACAACAATTTGGGACAAATCGAATTCGCAACAAAATAAACTTTCTTTTATAAAGGTACATACATACCCGATTGGCCCATTTTGTATAACAAGATCGTTTTTTTTTTTGCGAATTCCATTGTTTCCATAGTAAAAGTTGTTTATATTTGATGGATAGAACACCCCTTAAATTATGTCGATTGTTTTCAAAGTCACTCTGTATAAGTAAACCATTATCCATACCCTTGCCGGAATACAGCAACGTAGCATAGCAACAGAAAGACGCCGGAGGGCTAGACAACCGACAATCGCTTCGAAAGCGTTTCGTATTTCTACAACGACTTCCGACAAGATTGACATAAGCTGTTCGATAGCTTATGTCAGTCCTATACATTTCTGCCTTTTCTATTATCGGTATCGCTGATAAAATGTCACTTTGTCTAGGGCGGAGGTTTGGTGGTCCTTCTCCGGATGAGCTTCTTTACCAAGAGCTCAAATACTGCTGCTGCTGCTCCATACGTGTAGGTATTATAAAACGCTAAAGGCTAAAGTTGAGAAGCTTACCAGAATCGTTCCACTGGGTGCAAGAAATAACAAACTGTGATCACCAATTAGCTATGTTCCGCGTTGGATGTTTACGTTATTCTGCTAGTTTTGTATGAAAATAATAGAAAGAAAAGAAAAAAAGGAAGTAAGTAAGTTATTTGCGGCAAACATAACGCTAAGAAAGGACAAATATAATAAAATTAAAATAACCAGTTCCGGGAAAATATGCGTCCCATTCACGCAAAACGGCCATCACTCAGCATAATGCTGCGACCCTATGCGAAACAGAGCCCCAGCGCAGGTTTTCAGTGACAGCCGGCGTTGACGTCATGACGTCAATCGGTGCAGCACATAATGAATGATCAATAACAAAATAAGAAATAAAATAAATACATTACTAAGTGTTTACAAAAATACAATATTTATTGATGGCAACATTCTGTTCCGTCAGCGACTCACGCGCCACAGGTTTACTGCAATCTGTGCGCGCAGCTGTCATAAAAAGTATGTTTGACGTAAAGTTTTGACCTTTTTGACCTTTTGGTTACGTAACAATTAATATGGCGTTATTAGATATTATCTAATGTAATAGGTATGAACATAGTGATGTATTCTATAGAAAAGCAGGTATCCGCTGGATGTGGGACGCAAAGAACCGGTCAAATAGGCGGTGCTTGGGGGAGGCTTATGTCCAGCAGTGGAAGTCTTTCGGCTGGAATGATGATGATGATGACTCTTTAGAAGCTTTAACCCGTCGTATGCCGTAATTACAGACACAATTAAAAATCCATTGTGTCTCTACGAGATCTACCTTCTGGCATGCCAACGGTTAATACGGAAAAGACAGTCGACTGTTTCATTTATATTATCGAATGAATTTATTTGACAAAAATAAATACAGAATGTTATCTTCCAAATGAACCTGTCAGTTAAATTAATTGTAAAAGATAAGAGGTATAAAATGTGTATTAATTCTGAAAGGTTTTCGGTAAATAAAATAACCAGCTTGTTGTTAAAGTACAGGTTTTATTATAAGCTGCAGTTTACAACTCTTATCAACATGCAGTTTCCAAGAAACTTTAATGTTTTCTTTATATTAATGTTTCATTAAATGTATTTACACTTACTTTAAATAAACGCTTACATATTGATTACACTTGCCTTTGTTATTTCTGATACACACTTCTTTGAAGTAGTCATCATGGTTAAACCGCAGTACAACGAGTGGGTTTGCTTACTATTCACAGTTACTGTTTACAAATAATAAGTTATTACCCTAATTTTTACATGATAAAATAGTTTTATAAAAAATTTATACAAGCCGTATTTAGTACTACTTCATCTTAACATAACGATATAAAAGAAATGAAGATTCGAAAACTATGATTGAGTTCAGATGTTATCGTAGCGGAGAAGTCAGTCTTTACCTCGCTAAATTAAGTATAGAGAGTGTAACTAAACTTGACTGTATGTCAGTGCGTTGAAACTGTGTGCCAGTGAGTTCACATCGTACATGTTGGGCCACTCCGGGAGATTTGACAGAGATAGAGATTTCACATTTGAAGTCACGAACGATTCCGGTGGAGCGATAAATATTTCTTTCATTTGTTTTGGTTCATCAGCTAATACAAAATCTTTCAGCATAAAAAGCAATTTTGTCCAGAAATATTCTTCATCCCACTTTAGTGTCCTTCGAACATCGCGTTGTTCTTCCAGAAACGCATATATTGAGTTCTCCGGACCTATATCGGCGAAAACATAAACGGTATTTTCAGCTTTCAACATTTCACTATGTATTTTCTTGATGTCAACGTGACCAAAACGTTGCGTTAGGTAGTTGGATGAGAACACGACGATTCTGGCTCGTGGTTTCACATCTTTGACGTAACGTTTAAAATTTGCCGACTTTCTAAAACAAGTACCATCTTTATATTCTGTTCGCTTAATTGGGGGAATAAGACTTTTCAGACATTCCGTGTTATCCATGATTGGTAACATTTCTCTGGTTACAAATTCTTCATCTTGAGGACAGAAATCCAGGTTTATTCTGAATCCCTTACCCTTACATTTTTTTGGAGTCGACGAATGAAAATTATTTAATTTTTTTTTTACAATTGAATTGATTTGCTTCCTATAGATTATGAACACTATTAAAATAATTGTGTATAGTGATATAACGATGGTCATGAGCGTAATTAGAATTGTGAACCGCATGTAACAGGCTTCTTTAGCCCAGAGTGGACACCGCACATGTCTCAAGTCGACAATCTGGAACAATTAAGTGAGCGTTAGTTCTCCTTCGCTATAAAATATTTAAATATAATTTCGGAACGATATTATCTTAAATATTAAGCCCACCTTGGTTTTTGTATATTCGAGTATATAATCAATGAATAAATAGTTCTCGCATCCACAGTTGAGAGGATTTTTAGAAATCCATACGCTCTTCATGGGTTTTTTCATGACATTTCGGTAATTTTTTAAAGCCTCCTCATCAGTCTGTAACATAAGACATTATTTTAAATAACCCACCCCTGTTTATTTGTTACATAAAGATTTATTTAAATTACTTGAAACACTTACCCAAAGGTTCTGTATATTATTGTGGCTAATATCTAAATTCTCATGGCCATTCACCCACCAGTCCTCAAAAGCTACTTTAAATTCATTGTGACTTATATTCAATAGCTTCAAATTATAAGTGTGGGCAAAAGGCGATGACCTTTTCACCATCCAAGAATTGTTTGTCAACTCTTTGTCCTCAAAATCAAGTTTATTGTAAGCCAGAGATATTGACATTCTCTGTTTATTGTTACTGAACAAATACGACGAAATCGTTTTCAATTTATTATGCTCCATTTCCAAGTATATTAGGCTAAGTAGAGACGAAAAGGTTTGGCTGTAATAAAAATAAATTACGTCACATACCCGATAATCGTATAAAAGGATATTGAGCCAACACGAATTTTACTTACCCAGATATTTCCACAAGAGAGTTATGACATAATTTAAGCCGTTCCAATCTCACTAAAGATGAAAACAATTTAGGCTTCAGCTCGCTCAATTGATTGTAACTCAGGTCCAGCTCGAGAAGATTTATTTGATCGTTAAAAATGGCTTCTGGTAGTTTTCTAAGGTCATTGTATGCTAATGATATGTTCGTAATTAGCGGTGAATTGGCAAAAACGTCGTACGGCACGGTCTCTAGACCACTTCTCTGAATATATATTTGCTTCAAGTTTGGCAAATCCCCAAAAAGGTATTTAGGTAGCTCCATCAGTTTGACGTCATTGTTGAGTATCACGACTGTTTCAAGTTCCGCATTATTTCTGAACAAATTCTGTGGTAGCGATGAAAATTTGTTGGAGAATAATGTCAGTTTCTTTAATTTCTTTAAGGGCTTAAATATTGACGCAGGAAGTTCGTTAAGACCATTAGAACTAAGATCTAATTCTTCAAGCACGTCGACGCCTGTGAAAAGGTCTTTGGAAAACCAGGTGACGTTGCTCTGCCACAGGGAAAGTTTTCTTAAGAAAGATAAATGGGAAAATAAATTCGAAGAAATATTGGTCATGTGATTGTGACTAATTTCTAGAGTTTCCAGTTTTTCTAATGGCTTGAATAACTCTTCAGAGAGGTTTATGGTATTGGATCTTATGTTTAGCCATGTTAACTTATTAATATCCATAAACAAATTATCTGGAAGATGAGTAATCCCATTTATCGACAGAAGTAGCTTTGTCAAGTCTTGTAATCCTGCAAAGTGCTTCCTGTCAAAGTATCCCGACAGGTTTTTTGCATTCTGGAATATCAGTGCCATGGTTTTCGATACACCCATACTAGTCAGCACATCTTTGAATGAGGACGCTGGCAATGGACAATCCTTGAAACTGACAGATTTAAATGAACTCATGTTGTTGGCACATTTTGGTAACTTGCTGTAGTCGAGACTCGATGCGTTCTCACATTTAATATTTATGTAGATGTTTGGCAGTAAATTTATTTTTACTGTTCGACCTGAAAAGTTTATTTTAGGTTAGTAAAAATACTGCAGAAAATTTACGACACTTAAAACGCGACTTTAAAACCGAACATGACGTAATCCGCTTACGGTACGGTGTCGTAATATAAAGAGGGGAAGGAAGTTTGTGTGAAGAAAAATTGAAATCACGTTGTGAAAGTTGCGACTTGGCTTAAAAAGGCATTCGCAAGCGTCAACATTTAAGTGCACTCACCATCGATGTTGCAATTGAGTTCAACGGCGAGCGTGCCGCCGCAAACGCAGTTAGGGTCACTCGGGCACATCAGCCGCGCTGCACCAATTATTTGTAGTGTCAGCGCGGCCACTGCTGCATATATTACTTTGCGATACATGGCTAAAACCACGTTGTCACTAACAACATTTACTTCACCCGCTGTTTCATCACATTCTGTAGTTTTATCGTTTTGTATATCCTTGTCCAGCCCATGTTTTCCTTTTCATCGAATCTGTGAACAATTAGAAACTCAAAATGATTGCTGTAACGTATAAACTGATGTACATGTATTGGTTTTCATTTCGTTTCGAGTGCCGGCACCGGAATTGATTCCGCTATTCATAGTTTACAAGCATCGCCAACAAAAAGCGCTGGGAGATAAATTGCCGAGCGGCAAATATAATGGATCTGTCTGTGCGATAGCCAGTTATCTCGGTACGCCGCACACGGATATTTTCGATTATATTAATAAAACCCATCACAAGATAATTAAAATGATGTCATTTTTATTCATTGAAGTTAATATATAATAATATTAATAATGCAATAAAATAACCATAATATTGTTGCTTTTTCTGAAACAACAAACCCAGTAGGTAGTAATAACCACTTTTTTTTTTGAATTGTGTGATTTGTATTTATTATTTAAATAAATTAAATGAGTAAATACAAATCCACAGATTAACAATTAAATGTACAATAATACTAGTGATCAGTTAAAAAAAGGGGGTAATTTTTACAAAAAATCTTCCTCTAAATGTTAAAATCTCTTTCCAGTAAGGATGAGTAAAAGCGTAGGGTGGGTAATCCAATCTGTAGTCCTATGAAAGTTTTCTACTAAACACTTATGTTAACAAACCTATGTTATAAGTATACAACAGCGTACAGAGTCGATAAAGTACCCCATGTAACCGAGCCAACAATCAAAGGTACTAAGTCAAGTAAGTGACTTTTAAGCGAGAGCGCAGCAACCGCACCACATCGCACTATTGGCCACCACGACACCGCCGTCGTTCGACTATGCCCGATACTGCACGACTTTACCCGATACTACACAACCCACCCAACACGCCACCAGACCGTTATCACAATTTCCGCAATAGGATTAGGTTTGTTTTAATGAACCGTTTTTGGTCGGACATGTATTTTCAACGGATAACATATTGCCTTTGTATTTAAGCGTCCAGATTTTTACGATTTTTTCGAAAAAACGGTTCAGGAAATTGAGCCAAAATAATAAAGTAGATTTTGGAAATATTTATATTATTGATTGTGCTCCGAGATTCATTTCTAAATAACTTTGATAAGTTAAAATTAGACGGAAATAATGAGTACTATCTTATACCTGTACCTACATTGTTTGCAAATAAATGAATCTAAATCTGAATCTGAATGAGCAAAATTCCAGAAAAATGCAACTAATTGCTTCGGTTGTGTTTAAATCTGTTGCGTACTACACCGAGTAAAATGCACTTCAAGATTCACAATCTAAGCAACAAAACATGTTGCTAAAGTGTCTTTGCTGTGCAATAACTTCAAGCGCTAAGCTGCAAGTTATCAGATAATCCAAGTAGACAGTCCAGTTGACTCTGACTTGAATTTATCGAGTAGGGAAATATCTGGCGTTCCGAGACCTTCCTGAAGACAATCGAAATTGGATTGAGGATATATTGTATCTTATGTCACAGCACTACGGTCTGGATAACTTAGATATCGATATTATAGATGGGTATTTTATTTGTAAAAGAAGAAAAATGGGAGTGTTTTCTTTGTACTTGATGTATGAAGGTATGTAATAATAACCATCGTGTAGCGATAGTGAGCTTTGCAAAAAAGGACAGTTATTGTGATGGATGCCATTTTTATTTTATGTCTATAAAATAATTCTCATCGTATTATTATTATCCAAATTAAAGACGCAAATAACTTTTTTGAAGGTCACCAAAAATCTCAATTTTTTTTATGGTGACTGTATATAAGTCGTTGCTACTAATACATTTTCCTTATTCTCTTACCTGATGTTAATTCCATTATCTCCAAAATTCGCTTATTGAATAATCTTAAATCCTCTTTTGGCATAGTCCTACTAATGCACACGCCATTTCCAGAGACGTATATTCGTACTGAAGAGACAACCTTTAAATTACTGACAGACATGAAAATTAAGATAGACGGGCATGTTATATTTTTATTAACCCTTCGAGTACGGGCAGAGTAAGCCGCTTTTCTCAAGTTACAACTAAAGTAGATTTATGAAAGCCTAATATATATATTATACTTTTTAATGTAAAAAGACGTAAAGAGAGTAACTTTGTAAATAAAAGAAAGAACAAACAAGACATAAAATATGAAATTATTTTGGGTCTATACAGACAGCAATTTAGGATAGCCCAAACTTGTTTATCGAGGTAAACATTGATAGAAAAAGGTAAATCGAATTTGCGAAGCGACGGTTAATATCCAAGTTCGTTTTGATAGTTTCTCCTGGGATTAGAAACATGAAAGAGGTGAAAATCTAGTTTGCATAAACAAGGTACCTTTGTAGAATGTTGATCACTTGTTTTGCATGCTTTTGAACTAGTGTTGCAAATAAACCGAACAGAAACTTGTTTATTGGTCTGGGAAGTTATGAAAGAGATAGACAGGTGAAGGATAGAACGTACAGTCAGAGTAGCTAGTTTTCTCTATACTCTATGCATAAGAATAAGTAATCTGCTTAGTTTATTTCACGGAAGTAGAGCTCCTCATGTATCTTTATTTTTGTAACAAACAGTCCAAATCAAATCGAGCAATTCCAATAAACATAGTAGTCGTAATCTACCTACGTAGGCACCTATATGAATTGATTTTGGGAACCTTCAGTAGGTAAAGTTATCCTCAAAAAGATGCATAAATTGAAAAGAATTCATTTGTTTCTCCATTATATTGTATCAAGACGCGCGATACACACTTATTTAAAAACAAAATTGTATTCTTCGAGTTTATTGTATTATTAGAAAAAGTAAAGAACAAAGTAAAGTATACATTGTTTCATTGGAAAAAATCAACATAAATTACAAAAATCATACGAATGTTAGTTCATTGATTCATACGTGGCTGGACACTGAGCAGCGTCCAGCGCTCGGTGTGGCAACACGTCTTGTTCTGGTTTGCGACTGGTCAATCGTCATCCTGAGGATGCCTCATTGACAGGTGAAACACGTTTTGATTTCTTACAGGGTTTTTATGACTCCTGAAGAATAGTTAAGCAGAATAGGTTACTAAATATACGTCTATTGTATTTCATATGAATGTTAGCATTCAAAAGTTCATAATAAACGCAGGGAAGTAGGTATGCATAGATTTCAAGGCTGTAAAATAAAAATAAAATAGTAATAAAGTTACTATTTACGTCCCAATACATAAACCAACGCAACCTAACAAAACGAAATTCAATAGATACAGTGAGCGGCAAACTTGCATAAAGCCGATTATCATAGCAGCAAACGACAGATACGGAACAAATACAAAATACGATGCTACAGCAGACGCGGCGGCACATGCGGCTGGCGTTCGAGATAAATGACCACTGCATTACACAACTTTTTCAGGGAAAACTAACTTGCTAAGTGACTAAGTAGCGTAACAACAGTTTTTGTTTTGTTGTAATATTTTTTTGCTATGAAATACATATAGTAAAGTTCTTATTTATTTATGGTTTGTTTTTCTAGGTAATCAAGCAAGTTGGCTTTGCTAGAATGATATATATTAAAATATTTGTCTGGTATCGTGAACCAAAGAAAACAAGGCTTCTAGACGCAAAGCTATTGTTTCAAGAAAAATCTTTAAATCATTGATATAAACAGAAACACAAAAACAATATATCTGATCAAAATGATCCTATGCCGTTTATGGGTTTTATAATTATTTCATACAGCAGTCTATTGATGGATTTTAAACCACAAAGTTCTCTACTGGCTGTTCCAGCTACTCACATCATTCGTTAGTCAACTTTTCGTATCGATCGCGTAAACCATTTTTTTTTACAAACACGGGCTGTCAGTCGCTCGTCTATGGTACAAAATTTGACTTTTCCAACGTCTTTATTTTGTAGCAGTGAGGATGGATTTCGTAGTTCAATAGTTACCTACATAAAGTGACGTACGGTTGACTTAACGACTTTACTTTGAGCATGCTGTGAATTGACGGATCACACATTCTTATATTTTATGTTATTTGAACAATCTCACCTTTTTTACGTTTCTGAGTTATGTTCATTTTATAATATAATTCGAGAAAAATTCCAAATATAGGTATATATCACACGCACTCATCATATTTTGTAAACGCCGAAGAGCGAATACAAATTGTCCTTTATATTGTAAGTACGATACAAGGAGGTACTCAACACAAGCTACGGTGGTTCAAGTTTATAAGGAAGCTCTCGACTTGGGAACCGTCAGGCCCTTAATCAAACTGTTAAGCAAGAGCTCAAGAAGTTAGTTCGAGCTCTTCGCGACTAAACCTCGCAAAACATAATTGTTACCACTATCTGTATAGTGTACACTGTTCTAAATAGGTAAAGGGTACTGACGCTGAAAATAGTGCAATGGAATTTATGGTACAGTATGCTTTGAATAAAACTGCATAATATGCATGAAAAATTGATTTTACTTTGTCCTACAATAAGGCTATAATAGTCTGGTATTATTGTTATTTTACAAATTTTGTTTGTTAAGGCGATTCATTCCAATGATGAAAGACAAAAATGAACAAACATTTATTACCACCTAAAAGATTTAGGTGCTTTATGAACAAGTTCAGAACATAAAATCAGTGGACATTAAAGCGCCACAGCCGTAGGTCTACCCGTACCCATTCTATGAGATAACTTAACTTCACCCTTCTATGAATGGTCGATACAATATCTAAAAATATCAAAAGCAAAGCTTTTCAGGTCAATAAATAGACAAACGTGAAGCAGAGAGATAGCTGGCCGCATCTGCTAGTTGCATAGCTAGTAATACCATCGGATAGTGACGTCAACGGCCGTTGCTTGGACCGAGTTTCCTATCTCAAAGTTAGACTTAAGGCAATTCTTGGGAGCATAGTCCGAATTCAGTTTCGCGTAAATTTGTATCTGGCTAGATTTTCCACTACACAATACACCTCAACATTTACTAGAGATTTACCTAGACCAGTTGATGTATTGTTAATTCTAATAGATATAGTCTGTTCCAAAAGTATAAGATTAAAATGTTAACAAAAGTATAAAAAAATATAGGATTTGTGGATGCCAATTTGTAGTGCCACTTACATAATGAGTGCTATAAAAATAATAATAAAATTCATTTATTATTCATAAGGTAATGCTTTGATTTCATTATTTGAACAAACGAAAATATAGATTTAGTATAATAGCGTATATACTAAATCTATACATATACCCGAAATTATAATTTTAAACCATTTAAAAGATGTTTTTTATTAGACAATTGAGGTTAATTTTATAACTTCAGAGATTTACCTAGACCAGTTGATGTATTGTTGATTTTAATAGATATAGTCTGTTCCAAAAGTATAAGATTAAAATGTTAACAAAAGTATAAAAAAATATAGGATTTGTGGATGCCAATTTGTAGTGCCACTAACATAATGAGTGCTATAAAAATAATAATAAAATTCATTTATTATTCATAAGGTAATGCTTTGATTTCATTATTTGAACAAACGAAAATATAGATTTAGTATAATAGCGTATATACTAAATCTATACATATACCCGAAATTATAATTTTAAACCATTTAAAAGATGTTTTTTATTAGACAATTGAGGTTAATTTTATAACTTAAGTTTTGACGATTCAATTACAATTTAAAAATGTTATTCAAACAATAATAATTGTTGGTATTATATTATGTACAGGTTGTGAGATATAAAGTTGTTTTATAAATACAGATGAATGTGTTATTAGTGAGTGATTAAGTTAGAATTCAGCTTGATACGGGTTTGTTTCCACTTTCATCGAATAGTTTTGGAACAGACCATACTTACTTGGTGGTTAATATTTATGCAAGTGAGATAAGACCAACAGATGGTAATAGTAGGAATAAATTAAAACACAACTGACGTTAACAACTACGAATCGTCTTGTAATCTAGCTATGTTAATGTTGTGTCTCCTTGCACTGTGCTGTAAGGACCACTTATGTAGGTAGCTAATGTTGTGTAGTGTCACACAAAAGGCGTTGATTAATGATGTGTTAAACGTTATCCGATTCCTATTTCTTACCAACAGTTATTTAAACATTGAACTAGTAAAAATGAAACTTATATTTAATCGCCGTTAGAAAACTTTGTCTTATCTTTGTACAAGGAATGATTTCATCCTATTTCAATGATTAACATTATTCTTTTTCTTTTCGTGTAGTTATTGACTATCATGGTGTCAGAGTTTTTAAGCCGCCCAAGGGCCTCTAACTTCCTTCCTCTAACAAGGGCTTCACATGCCGTCGAGAAATATCTCTCTGGCATGCCGGTTTCCTCACGATGTTTTAAAACAAGAGTGATAATTATATAATACGACCATGAAATAATCTATAATTCCATGAAATAATAAATATAATTATATAGGTACCTATAGTGTATTTATGTTTATATTTTTAAGCTTTATGTATTTATTTAAGTATATGTTAATTTTCTTGCGTATATGTGTAGGTATATTTAATATTTTAGTTAAGACTTCGCATAAACTTGTTTTTCTCTTCTTGTTCTCACACACTATTGTCTACGTTTCTTTCTCATTTCTCCTTTCGCAGGTCTGCTGGAAGAAATTTCTTAAGAAATAAGCAGTACCTTTGTACTCGAATATCATAATTATGTCATATCTCTTTGTATTTTACTGTATGTACATAAACAATAAATAAATAAATAAATAAAATGAATCCAAAAAGTCAGAGGTATGTGGCTTGGGTTCGAACTTGAGACTATATGACTTGGCAGTCTGACGGTCACACCATTAGGCTATCACTGCTAACATTAATAGAAAGCTACAAAAATCTGAATTTTCTAAAACTCGTTTTCAGGCCATGCATCAAATAATACATTATTAGACTCCGGTGTAATAATGTATTATTTGATGGATACCAATATCCTATCAACAGAAAAAAAAAAAAAAAATGCACTCATATCGTTTTTACGCCCACATAATTTTATACCTACTCAATTCCCCCATCGATTGCCAAAACAAACTTTATTCCAAAGACATAAACTCTCATTTCGTATGATAAAGTTTCTGAGAATAAACTCTTGGTATCAGGTGCGGTGAGGTCGTAAGCTCGTCGGATTTAAGGCTTCGCATTCCAGGTGTTACGTTACTGAGGTACACTCTCACAATTAGACGGGTTCAGCAAATTGATGTTGTTTATGAGACACTGGGTAGCATTGGGTAACACTGGGTAGTACTGGGTAATACCGGGTAACGCTGGTACTTTGGTATAATGAGGTTTTTAGCAGTCAGTTGAAATTGGAGTTTTGGTGAGTGATGTGTTCGTCTCGTTAGTGGAAATTGGCTTGATATTAAATTTCAGTTTTACTTCTAAGATTTTTTTGAAACCTACAAGTTTCAATCAACAAAATAATATACAAAAGGGCAATGTCATCCATTCTGTATTTACCTAAAATCAATCATTGAACTACAACAATTTGTTATTAAAAAAGATAATTTTTATTTAATAACAGAAAACCAAGTTTTGGTAAAAAAAAAATGAAAATAAATTACATCAATAAATTTTGTAAATAAAGTGTCAAGACAATTGAAATTTCAACTAATACTACTAATTTGTTAGACTAATAATACATATTTCAACGTCAGTAGAAGAGTTAACACAATAACTATTTATTTATTAAAGGTAGGTACTATAAACAATATATTATACAATTAACTATTAAGTAACTAATTAAATCCTAACTAATATTAAAACTAACTATACAAATAAACAATTAATAACTAAAATATGGCGTCGAAATACATTACCAGCCGACAGCGATGAGGAGGAATTTTTAGACGCCATATTTTAGTTATTAATTGTTTATTTGTATAGTTAGTTATAATTAATATTAGTTAGGATTTAATTAGTTACTTAATAGTTAGTTGTTAACATAATTAGTTCAGCTTCTATGAAGTCTGTTTACACTTGTAAAGAAGCATTTTCGGGTTTCGTACCCAAGGGTAGGTATCGCCTAAGGATAAGCCTTGAGCCCTAAGCGCATGTACTAAGCCTATCCGTCAGTCTGTCTCTATTAAAGGGTATCTTTAGAAATGTAATATGTAGCCAGATCACAGAATACGTGTTACTATAGCCGCTATTATGCCAAATAATAAAAAGAAAGGCCAGCTCTAAATGTTTGGTGGTACGGAACCCTTAGTGCGCTTTGGGTTTTTCATTTTTCATCTGGGAATATAAGCACGTGCTTGTCACACTAAGGGGGTTTCATACCCCGCCTTTTGTCCTCGTCATGTAATTATGTTAAAAAGAACAATGACTAGTCAGTCCCCTTACCTTTTTTTAGACTTGTGGGACAACAGTGTCTGTACCGCAATACAGGAAGGCTTTTGTGATGCACTGACAATTTTCTAGGTTTTTTTTAAATTAAACGCATGCCTTTAAAACCTTTTTCTAAACGTATATAATTTTTTTAATTCAAAGCAATAAGTATTATTATATACTTACTGCTTTGAATTAAAATAAATTGTGTTTTTGTAATCAATATTTATTTCAACTAAGTATGTTTTCATCGATTTATTTCGATTGCAGATCTAAGTCAAATATACCTATAATACGTTCAACTTACTGCTGTAAATCGATCAACGGCTTCTGTAGTGTGTTTTATACAACTAGTAAATAAACAACCTTCGAGCACAAAGAACGTGACAACACAAAAACTTCATAATAAGACAATATTTCACGCTCCTTTGAACATTTCTAATAATTCTACCTTTACCTTTGGACCCCTCCCGTCATCGTCACGTGCCTGTGACACGTATTTTATTATCGCCCGTAGAATTACAAACAAGGCTTTATTTACGATTGTAAAACATTAATCGATGTAACAAACAGTTTTGACGTGACGAAAATTTATTTTGTAATTTATCTGAAACTCGTAGTTTATTTTGAAATTCTGAAGAGATTCTGTAAGATAGCTCTACATAATTTTGGATGAATTTGGTTTGAAACTTTCGAAGTTATCAAAGTTGGGTGAAGTTATTTCTGTAACGTAATTTAGGACTCGGTCGTTGAAAGATCGTGACTAAATAGGAGACAGTTAATTAAAATCTACAGTTTACTTACGAGCAGAATTCTTCTTTTAAGTAGCAAACGTTCACGTAACGGGAGGTACCGTGCTTTCAAATGCATCTCAACAATTTTTGCTTCAACAGCGTGAAAATTAAACATTTTACCCTTTTACTAAACAACAAAGTTTCACGATGTAAGACACCCTCCCACCGCGCCGGTATAAAACATGTTAGCATTACAGAAAGATAACAAGGAAAGGAAGAAACGTAAAACGCCCCTCTGCAATAAAATCCTACTTACGTGATAACGTAATAAAACTAAAGGCAAGCACATAACGTAATTCTATTACAAACATAAAACTCCCATCAGCGTTGTTTACAAAAAACTGTCGTAATAATTTTACTTCCCTTGCTTTTCTGACGTCACTATTGTACCTGTTGTTCTTTCTGTTAGCTGATCACTCAAGTGATAACAATGAGGAACAATGGACCATCCGGACGAGTTTAGGGTTGGTATTCGGGCTTTTATTGTTTCAGGGTCATTCATTTAATTAATTTGTCATTTAGGGGCGGTTGAGTGACAAAAGTACGGCCGACCCAACTCGTTTGCTTATCTCAATTTAAATAGTTGGAGTTGTTGTATTGTTGGCTGTTTTCATTCAAATTAACGGTCCAAAGGTCGATTGTGTTTCTATCGACTGGTGATTTGGGAAAACTAACTTAATAGTTCACCAAAGAACCAACCAAGCAGGAAAGGAGACTGATGAAGAATTAATTACCATACAAAACGTTCTTATTCCTATTTGAAATCGTATCTAAAAGATCAAAAGCTAAAGAACGAAGTAGGCTTTTACATAACGTTCCAATTGAACTGAAAATGGAAAAGTACAAGCTGCCTATCACCTCGCGGAATTGTAAGAGTCAATCGTCGGAAATGGATCTTTGCGTTACTCGATAGCGATGCGATACCAATCGATGCCAATAGCGAATGGTGCAGTGGCGGAGATTCGGCCTTCTATGTCGAGCGCAGACCAGAAACCCTGACCCGGGTCAGGGCTTTGTTGTTGCATCCAGAAAAATATTTTTATAGCCTTGATGGGTTCTAACAGTGGACGTTTGTGACTTATTGATCAAGCTGCCGCTAAAAATAGGTTCGGTATCGATAACAAACTTCAAATAGCTGATTGGAGTTTGGTGTATGGCCTATTTCGACCTCTATTTATATATGTACATTAAACATACCAATTAGCAGTCTGCTTTCAGAATAAAGATGCAATATCCCATTACACGTGAAATAATGTTTATATCGCTGAAACTATCGGACAACCACATTTTGTCAGCAAGATCACTTTAATGAATGTCACTTCTTACTTTTACTTCCGCAGAGATATCTAACTTTGAAAATAACATTTCTTTACGAATAAAAACAACCATATAGGAAAAGCAACCCAAAAGTTTGATGTACCCATTATTTTGTTACACAACACATGTCATATTCTTTTGAAGAGTTAGTTGTGTTATATAAAAAAAACATGGTATAAGTTAAAGTTGGTAATACGATACATCCCGGAGAATGCCCTGGGGACAGTGGGTCATACGTCCCTGACATGTCTTTTTTATAAAGAAATATCCGACTGAGGCCGGAATAACAAAAAATCGACGAAAACCTACGAAGCCTCTTATTCCCTAATGCAATTAAAACAGGCCGTGTGGTAGTGTGATTCTATGAATCTAATGATATCTACATAATGCTGGAGTGACTCAATTGTGGCTTTAGGCAGTGCTTTCAATCAGCAGATTATGAATATTAGGAGTTGTGAGTGCGTCTCAGTACACAACAAGAAATTGAATTTGTGTTACGGAGCTCGGTTTTAATATACATTAGAAGTTTAACCCTAGAATAGGACCTATCATCATCTGCGTAGCCTTTTTCCAACTTCCAGTCTAACCGGATGCAGCTGAATACCAGTATTTTACATGGAGCGACTGCCTATCTGACCTCCACAACCCAGTAACTGGGTAATACGATACCCCTTGGTAAGACTAGTTGTCAGACTTTTGGGCTTCTGACGACCCGTAACGACTGTCAAAGATCCACAAATGACAGCCGGGACCACCGGCTTAACGTGCTTTCCGAGGCACGGAGGAGTCTCGGTATGTAAATATGGTCACCCATCCACGGACCGACCCCGGCAAGCGTAGCTTAACCTGATGGATTGACCCGTGCGGCTGTTATTACTTAACCACGAGCTCCTCCTATCATTCTATATAATTTAGGCTTCAATGACATGCAAGATAGAAAAAAGGAAGGGATACCCTCCCTCCTTTTTAGGGTTCCGTAGTCAACAAGGAACCCTTATAGTTTCGCCATGTCCGTCTGTCCGTCTGACCGCGGCTTATCTCAGAGACCGTTGGTACTAGAAAGCTGTAATTTGGTATGAATATACAAATCAACGACGCCGACAAAGTGGTAAAAAATAATTGTATTTTATTTTTTATTTTTTAGGGTACCTACCTCCCGTACTCGTAAAGTGGGGATGGTTTTTTTTTTCTCGTCAATCCCATGGTATGGGGTATCCTTGGAAAGGTCGTTTAAAAATAATGTGAGCTTATCAAACCATTTTTGGATTCAGGGATCCGTTTGCGGAATATTCAAATTTAAAGTGCTAATTTTTGTTAGAGTCAAGTGTCCCCCCCCCCCCCTGCCAGCTAAATGGTTGGGTTTGGATATGTGAAAAAATTCACAGCATTAGTATTTATAACGAAATTAAAAGGAAAACTATCACCGCTACGTAGGCTTCACAAGTTACCGAGTAATAATCGACCAACTTAAATTTGCAGTTGTAAAAACATGTTCTCCCATACATTCTGTATGGTTTTTCTACTACAATTTTAAGTTTGTTTTATAAATTCATCCCAACTGCGGAACCCTTCATTGTGCATGGTTCGACATGCATTTGGCCGGTTTTCATCTTCCATTTGGTCAAATGAAAAACAGAACTGGTGGCCATCAAACAACGCATTATTTGTTCCTATTTCACTCCTAGCTAGGACGCTGTATTTCACTCGAAGAAAATATTATTTAGACTGTAAACACTGAGAATGTATGAATAGAACGGAATGGGAGTTGTATCCTCCGCTGCCAATAAATTATTACTAGCGTATATCGACGTTTTATGTCTCACTGCCTTAATACTTAATACTGAGTAATACATAAACGGGTTTTTAAAAGCTCTACAGGGGCCTTTTGTGTATTTGTGAAGTGTCTTTAAAATAAAATATTCATGTCGCCTATGTTTTTCAAAAAGGGTTAAAAAAGCGTATCTACATGTACATGTAGGTACCTACATATGCAATGCTAGTTTTAGCATCGGTCGTCACCCCGGCCCCATACGAGACTTGTGGTGAAGTTACGAAACCTACCCATTTGGAAAACAGAGATGTGATATTACACTGTGATAAAAATCAGCTTTACGATTATTTTTGAAAGTTGTGATCACACGTCAACTTCCCATTATACTGTAAAAAAAACAAAATGCGGTATGAAACTGCAATGTAATCTTGAAATTAGTAAAATATTCTACTGATCAACTCGGTATGAGCGGTGGCTCGGTGTGTATCTAGTGAACCGTCTCAGTGTAGCGAACCGTACTTGCTTCGCACGCTTTTTACCGCTTGATAAAACGTCTAGATTTATTTATTACTAGCTGTGCCACGCGGTTTCACCCTCGTAAGTCTCGATCCCGTAGGAATATCGGGATAAAAAGTATACTATGTCCTATTCCAGGTCATGGTCTACCCATGTGCCAAATTTCATCCAAATCCGTTCAGACGTTTTAGCGTGAAAGCATAACAAACAAATAAACAAGGAAACTCCCTTTCGCATTTATAGGTAATATTAGTTAGGATTTGTAAGTTTATTATTAATTTAATATTTATTGTTAGTGTTATTATTAATGTATTAACACATAGGTACCTAAAATAAATTATCTTAATAATTATTGTGAAAACCGGGAAACATTGCGTAGTTTAGAAGAAAAACGTGATCACACAGGTCTGTCTGTATGACCACCAGTTGTTCTTCGAAAAGCGACTTTAATCTATAATTAGATTCTTGGCATAATCAAAAGAGAAAGTTTAAAATCACCAGACGAAGATTGCCAACAGATTTTGTATAAAAACGGAAATGAACAAGCTTCTCTTCACCTTTATTATTTTACACAGTTTTGCCGGGCTTTAATTACTTTTGAGATAATAGCACGAGACAACATTTATAAAGTCCTACGACCGGCATTGAACTTTGTAAATTATTAATTAAAATTGTTGGCTCGGTTACATTTTCAAACTTATTTAAAAGTGTAATGTTAAGATTATTATGTTTAGGTACAGACAATTTGTTTATGTTAAACTGTCTTAAATTTTATCTAAATGTGAAAATTATTAATAAGCCTGTTATCATCCCAACGTGGGTCAAAAGCCTAATCATTAAGGGAAATAGTGCATTGAGGAACATACGCTTATCTAAATCCAAAAGACTGTAACTCAACTAGTTACAGTAAACACTAAACAAGTTACAGTGTATTGGATTGGCAGGGCAGTACTGTGTTTTGGTGACATGAGGTCAGCCGTAACGGTTTTCTCTTGATCATTAAATCAGTGTAGGTACAGTCACATCTAAAATTATGTTATTCAGGGTTATTTTTGTCTGCTCATTCCAAATTTAAAATTATTTATTTTAGGACAAATAGATCCAAAGGAATTTAGAAACTATTGTTAGTACTTGAATACAATTACACAGGATTACACCTATCTTAAACATCCAATTCTATACAGAAATGCCCCTGTGCTGAGACACCCCGCCCCGTCAAGATAACCAATAGGGAGATACTTCCCTAAGGATCATACGACGAATGAAATGCGTCAACACAGGTGTACATTTTCAGCCATAGCTTTCAGTTGCTGTTGTGATTTCCCGCACCCTCCTCATATGTGACACGAGTTTTTTCCTGGCATGACAATCGTGGGTATAAGCCGGCGCGAGCATCTCGGAAGCACTGCATAAACGAGGAAGCCCCAACATCATCCTGGTATAACTAACCCATAGACTACCGTGTACACTTACAGACCCTGACAATATGCTTTAAATAGCATAATCTTGACGGTCCTTGGTCATTGTAATAAATAATCTGCTTTACCGACTCAGCATACGATTATTGCTTCGTAATGTCAATAACGTAGAATGACATTCAGCCATCTTCTTTACATGTCAGCCCGAATTAAAAATGTGAAACTGACAGACTAACAATTACATTTAAAAACGATTTATATTAAATAAAATATTTATATAAAATGTCCAGACCACTAAAAAGGTTTAAGGTCGTTGTCAACTCGGCATTGATCAAAAGTGTATGCTATTTCGAACTTTGTTATCAAGTAATTAAAATTGTTTTTTATGAAATAGCGTAGCTTCAAAAGATACTGACGAAGATATAAAAAGACTTGAGTTATGTCGTTTCGTGTAAGCATACGTCAAGCATAAATGTACCTGCCCTATCTTCTACAACGACCACTCCAAGCATAATTCAAAGGATATGAAGATTTACTTATTAATCAGCCAATAATCAGTGATCGCGAGCAGTGGTGGCTCAGTGGTAACGGCCACGACTTACGAGTGTAGGTCGTAGGTTCGAACCCTGACAGGCGCTTTACTTTGTACAATTTTTCATCGCCACTGCTCTCAAAACGGTGAAGGAAAACATCGTGAGGAAACCGGCATATCCTAGAACCAAAAATTCGAAGACATGTGACATCTACCAACCCGCACTGGGCCCGCGTGGTAGATTACGGCCCGCACCCTCTCACAGAGAGGAGGCCGTGTCCCATCCGTGGTCCCAGCAGTGGGAACATTATAGACTGATTATGAATCAATGATCTTCCAGAGTATTTTTACTACGAATTTTCATATTAATATTATGACCAATGCACAAATTAAACCAAGAAAACCAAACCAACCAAACCAAAAACCAATTAAACCAACCTAACCAAAAACTAATTAAACCATTTTTTATTTATTCTCTGTTTATACTATCTACTATGAGATATTCAGCACATAATGTTTAATCTGATATCCTCGCACCTGTTAATTTATTCCCGACGACCGCCGTATACATTCAATTAATGTTGTTAATACATTTCTGATGACAGAGTTCGATACCTTTGTTTATTGACCGTCAACACACACATATCAACACAATCCATCTAATAGTTCTAAACAACCCGTCCTTGATTGCCGAAGTGATAAACTGTCACTTCTACCTTTATGTGAATTGGCAAGTCAAAATACCAGAGATAAGTAAATACGAGATTCTTTTTTATTCTATAAATATAAATTACCTACCTGGCTCTTTAATTTGTCGATGTTGTTTGAAATAAGACGCGTCAACTAATACATAAAGATACACTAGTAATGGAGAGCCAATAGTCCTTTTGTGAGAACATTCGTCCAATTTAATTAAAGGCGGAAATACGGCCAATTTACAAGAACAAAATATAATATACCTTCAGGGCATAAACTTTGCTTACGCAAGGAATTTTCAAATATTCTTGTCAGAAATCAACATCTGCCCTCGGCTTTATTTGAACGCTCGGTGCAGATGATGAATTCCCTTTTTTAATTTCACTGAGATGGAACAATGCCAACATAAAAGTATTGAAGAAAAAATATTCGGGGAAAAGTCCATTTTAAAGGAAGAAGGAAAATTTCGATATTGAAAAATGTTTGATTAACGTTCGAACAAAGTTGGCTGTTCTGTTTAGAATCTTCCGGATCATCGAAAACAAATAAACTTACCCGGTTATTTATTTATTTAACCATCTATGTACACACATAATAAACAGAGAAGAAGAAAAGAACAGAAAAAGAAGGTATAAAGGTGGTTATTTTATATTAGTAATTATTATAATACATAGGTATACGGTACAAGTAGACATACTCCGCGAGAACAAAACTGAGAGAGCGGTGTAACTACAAAATTAAACACGAAAAGATAAACACCTTCACAAAACACTACATTATGCAATGTGAAAGCACGCGCGGAAAAATAACTCATTAAGGCTGTACAAATAAACTAAGAGCAGAAAACAAGGTAGCTAAACAAAAAGAGAAGCATTCTCTGGTAAAGATCTCACGAGGACCGGAGCGGCTGCCTATGTCGGTATCAAAGGGGCTAATTAATTATCTCGAGCGCTCGTGACGCTATAGAATACGACCCCGGGGTGTAAGCGAGGGTAAGCGCCAAATAGACACTTGTATATCCGTAAAAGGAACGTAATGGGAGCTTATTGTGCACATTCCAGTATTTACTCCCGAAACACACTGAGCAACCAACGACTGAGGAAACACACTTAAGGTACGATTCATGCAAAAGAAAGGAAGTTCCAAGACGACGTCGAGAGATGGTTATTAAAATAAAGTGTGTCATAAAGACTCACGCGAAAGGCGTTGACGGGAAGATAAAGCTACAATTGAAAAAGCAGCGCTCGTAAAAAACACGTCGTTTTTTTATCATAATTATTCAAGCAGTTTTTCTCGCCGCAAACGTATTGTTTCTGGCACCAAGTGGAAGTTTGAAACTAGAACAATTGCGAGAGTTTTTGTACGGTTATTGTAGCCGGCGTTAAGCTCATATCGCGAGATGAAATATTACTTACGTACATGCAAAACACCGTTGTGTTGGCACGATATAAACCCCATTTTTGTTTATGTAAATGCTACGCACCATACTGCGAGATTTCATTACCATAATATTAGCTGGCAGCTCATAATGGGAACGGAAGGAGTGTGACGCACATAATATTAGTGTTAATAATTTATTACGCATAATAAACACGTCGAAACCAAATGAAATAACCAAATGTTACGTTATAGAAATTACGTTGCATATTTTTTGAAACAATGAAAATTCAATAAAATTTTAAATTTAGTTTTAAAATGACTTACCTGTTGCGATGGGTATTTTCCAAGCACTTATTAACTAACGATTACTAGAACACCAATACTAATTAAACTATTATGAAATACTACTAATAAAACGTCCAATTACAGTTGCAAAATCTCAGAATGAAAATGAGAAAGATCTCTACGCCAATACTGTCGTAGAAGGAAGCGTAGGCCAGACCGCTACGAGCGCTACGACGCAACTGCCGTGCTACGCCGCGGACAGCTACGGCTGCAAACACCGACTGCAAATAAAGACAGAAGGAGTCGTTCGGCGATCGGCGGAAACACCCGAACGCTAGCCGAAGAACAAAGTTATTTAAGGGTGGTTATAAAGTAGCTTGATTTTAGTCGCAGATTGTCATCATTATGATATGACTTAACTAGATAAAAAATGGGTTGCTGGAGTAATGGCGCTTCTTTAGTATAATTTGGAAGGGAGTCTACGAAATATTTTTAGAAGTGAGTAAACAGCAATTTATGTTTTTTTTCATCGCTGAACTTTTTTACATAATTTTTACTGTCACGAGCTTCTAAACATTACGTCTAAAAAATATTTAATGTGCTGAAACCTTTATTGATCTACAGAATTACTTCTTATATTTTCCTATACAGGTGAATTCCCTTGCTAAGAATAAACAACTCCACGTCATCCCACGAGTGTCGTGAGAATAAGGGTACGTGGCATCCACCTGTGCACTGATAACAGAAGTACCTACGTATTGCGAATTTGTATTCCTCATGTGTTGCGGGGTCTAATGGCAAGCAAGCCACGTCGTCGTGGAAATTTGAAATACGACTGAAATAGATGGGTATTCATCAACATGTTTACAGCAAGCTTTTAAGGGAAGACAGTGATTCCTGGTCTGTAAACTGACGAATAAATGCGTAATCAATATTACGCCTTTTTTTTTTTGGGTTCGGATCGTCGTCAAATGACTTCCATCACACGCCCTCCCGCTCTGGGCGGAGCGGGAGGGCGCGTCAGACTTTTACTGACTAAAACCCACCCGTGTTCCTTCAGTTGCCTGTTGCCAAGGATCCCGGTATCCCTTTCGGACTTTCCCGCAACCCTGGCAGATCAATGTTAC
Source organism: Lithophane ornitopus (assembly GCA_948473465.1). Classification (NCBI taxonomy): domain Eukaryota; kingdom Metazoa; phylum Arthropoda; class Insecta; order Lepidoptera; family Noctuidae; genus Lithophane; species Lithophane ornitopus. The sequence goes on from OX419623.1 coordinate 6,921,766, forward strand.
GCCTGCAGTCTGGATTTGTGCCCGGTTGATGGCAATAGGCTTGCCCCCTATTACATGGGACTTAAACAGAACTGGCGAAGTGTGGGTATAGAAAGAAAGAAAGAAAGAAAATACATTTATTTATATAGGTATTTATTTGTATAGGTGCACCTCTGCCTAACCCTTTGGAAAATGCAGGTGTGATGTTATGTTATGCGTCAATGTTTAGGTTTGTTAAAAGATGGTTTGGTTTGTTAAAAGATGGTCTGGTTTGTTAAAACATGTTTAAATCCCATAATAGAGTAGCATTTATTTTTAGCTTTAATTGCTAATGGAGATTTCCGTTTATTTTTCTAAGTTATTATGTCTAATTTAACGAATAATTAAAACCCACTTACAAAAATCACATCACTATATGCATGATCACATTTGCATCCTTGCTGACTTCTCAAAAATCTAATCATTTTCAGAGCAAAGAAAACACTGAATAAATTAAATCTACCAAAACCAAAGTTCAAATCGTAATTCTAATTTCAAACAACATTCTCACAGGATAACACGATTAGAATGCGATAAAATCGCAGCTGAATATGTCGTAATATTTTTTAGACCAGCCAGATTTGGCCGGACGTTTTTATGGGAGACGGGTCTTTTATGACACAAATGTGTACAGACCTGTACTGTGATGTAAGAAGATTATAGGGCGCATTGTGATAGATTATAAATATTTTCAAGAATGTGTGCCTCCATACTGATAGGTAGAGGTTTTACTGTGCGTTGACATTACTAAAATAAAATACAACCATGTTTTATTGGTGCATTTTAAAATCGATTTAAACAAAATAATAGATTCTGAACTTCTGGGGCTTACCTGGCATACATGCATAAAGCAGGGCAATATTTGACAACAATTGTAGTGTCATGCGAAGTGTCAAGCAATTTTGTAACCTTGCCTTGCTTCTGCACTATAAGTGCTCTGACTTAATGATTATGATACGCACCCTGCACCTCCTTTGTGGGTATCGCCCAGAGTATATACTCTAAGGTATCGCCAGTTGAATCTATTTTTTTAGTTTAGGAAATATCTGTATAATTTTGTAGTACAAAAACAAGTTTATTTTTTTCAAGTTAATTTTGCCCTACCTACAGTTACGTTTGCCATCAGTTAGTTATCTTAGTTGTAATTTGTGGAAAATGTAGTGGGTTGTATATTTGTTAAGTTTATCAAAAATAAAAGGAAAGATTAAAGGAAGGATTTCCTTATAGTTTTTTTATAAAAATAAAAGGAAATAAACTACCGTAAGTTTTCCCATACAAAAAAAAAAAAAAAAAACATACAAGCAAGGTTTCAACGAAGCCAGTGCATTCTCAACAAGAACTTGTACATAATATTTGCCACACACTTACTACGTAGCTTCCATTATATCTCCTTTGAACATCAGACTTCAGAAACATTGCATAAAATAATATTTTGATAATGCTACCTTTTCTCACTTTACCAACAAACACCGAGATTTTAATCTTTATGATAAGGGTTTTGTTTGTACCTACACAACTTCACGGCTGTTTCTATTGGAGGCAGAAAAAAAAGTTATATAATTACTTACTCATATTTTGAAAATTCCTACAGTTGCAAGAAAGCACTAAATCTTACTAGATCATAGAATTCCGCTAATGAAAGGTGTGACATGTTTGCATATCTGAATGTTACCAAAGAGTTCAAATGAATACTACTAGCTGATGTTTTATTGATACCTATACCACTACTTACCAAAGAGTTCAAATGAATACTACCTACCAGCTGATGTTTTATCGATACCAAAGAGTTCAAATGAATACTAACAGCTGATGTTTTACCAAAGAGTTCAAATGAAGACTATGGCTGATTTTTTATCGATACCTATACCAATACTAATTATTCTCATCTTTGGTAAGCAGTCCCGTTGCCTGACTTACTGACTGAACTACTGAAGTATAGATTATTCCAACTAAAGAAGATAATTTGTACTTGTCCCAGTTGCTTCAGTCAATGATTCGGGTATGTAAGAATACCTTTGCAAAGATTTTCTTTGCTCCTTTGAAAAAGTTGTTGATAAAAGCCCGAAGAAATATAAAGTGAGTTTAATTGAGTCTTCACATTGTCGTCTGTCGAGTTATTCGTACATCGCCAAACTAAAACGATTGTTGGGTATAACTGGGATTTCGATAATCTGTTTTTGCCCCGCGAATCCGCCCTAACAGATCGGGGCGACTATAAATCATTTTCGTATGTTTTGCGGTTTTATGTGGATATTTCGCGACGGCTCGGTTTATCTTGTTGCGATTTAGGATTCAGACGCAATTCTCGTTCAAATATTGTGATTTATAGCACTGAAACAATGTAGTTTATGATACTATTCACTATGTACTGTTTAATTCACTTCACGTTTTCGCAGATTTATGCTGGATATAACTAAGGATCGGTGGGTTGTTTATCATTCTGATCTGGTAAGATAACCCTGAGTTTGGGCTCTCTGATAATATTGCGAATGGCTATAATTTAAAATTGTATTTTAAGACGAGGCTACACTTTCGACAATAAAGTAGGTATAGCTACATTGATCAGGACAGTGCTTTTATAGGGTTCCGTAGTCAACAAGGAACCCTTATAGTTTCGCCATGTCCGTCTGTCCGTCTGTCCGCGGCTTAGCTCAGAGACCGTTGATACTAGAAAGCTGTAATTTGGTATGAATATAAACGACGACGAAAAAGTGGTAAAAAAAATCGTAAAAAATATTATTTTTTAGGGTACCTCCCCTACACGTAAAGTGGGGATGGTTTTTCTTTTTCTCATCAATCCCATGGTGTGGGGTATCGTTGGAAAGGTCGTTTAAAAATAATCTAAATTTGTCGAAACCATTTTTAGATTCAAGGATCCGTTTGCGGAATATTAAGTTTTAAAGTGCTAATTTTTGTTAGAGTCAATTGTCCCCCCCCTGCCAGCTAAATGGTTAGGTTTGGATATGTGAAAAAATTCACGGCAGTAGTATATATAACGAAATTAAAACGAAAACTATCACCGCTACGTAGGCTCCACAGGTTACCGAGTAATAATCGACCAATTTAAATTTTCAGTTGTAAAAACATGTTCTTGAACAAGTTTTTCAACTACAATGTTAAGTTTGTTTTACAAATTCATACCAACTACGGAACCCTTCATTGTGCATGGTTCGACATGCACTTGGCCGGTTTTGGACCTAAGATTTGTTTTAGAACTCTTTATTATATTACTTTTTATTGCACTACGGGGAAGCTCTTGGCCTGAATCTCACCTGATGGTAAGTGATGATCAGGCCGAAGGTGGTATTGAGCTTCACCCGGAATCCTCAACTACAGAGGACCTGGCTACCCTACCTCTAACTGCCGAAACACAACTTTGTTGTTATGGCGATAGACTTATATGAGACGGTGGTAGCTAACCAGGCGGACTTAGAACAAAGCCCTACCACCAACCAAATCGAGCAGAAAATTTTAAACCCCACTGGGAATCGAACCCCGGATCTCTGGGTCAGAGACAGTGGTTTAACCACTAGACCACAGAGACGGTTATGTTATTAAAGATAGAGCATAATTTTGCACACTCGTATAAGAGTTTGGGTATAAATTCAGTCATCCAACCTAACGTAATATTATGACAAACTTTGCTTGTCATTGAACGATATAACTTTTTATTCAGAAATTGTGAAAGTACACAGTCATAAACATAAAGTCGCGAAACTTGTTGTTACCTGTGATGTTGTTATTACTGCCCGCGGCTTCGCCCGCGTGGATCTCGGTTATTATTACAAAAACCTTACTCGAGATCCATTCTATACATTTGTGAAAACAGCATGAAATCGGTGCAGTAGTTTTTGAGTTTATCGCGTACAGGACGACAGACAGACGCGGCGGAGGATTTTGTTTTATAATATGTAAGGATTAGCTACCCTTACAGACGTTGCTCTGTCCTCAATTCCTATACAAAAAAGTTCTTTCAGTTTTCCCGAATTTTCAATTTTTTCCGGCAACTTTTTTCTCTTGGTTAGAACCTGATTTGCCAAGTCGGTCCAGCTGTTCTGAATTGATGCGCTTAACAACGAACAGCATTTCATTTATAATTTACAAAGTAAAATTTCTCCTAAATAAGAAAATGAAGACTCGAAAACTGTAGACTAGAATACTGAGGGAAAATCCCTCAGTATTCTAGTGTTTTCAAAGTCTGTAAATTTTAAATTAACATCTTATTTCAAGAATATTAATGATTTACGCCGACAGGTATAATTAGAATCTTTAATGACGTATATATTGTAAAATAACTAGACTAACATGTTTGTTTGTATTGAATCATTCCAGGAATTTGTAACATAATTATCAAGTAGTTACGATGTATATTACAAGTTATTACTAGACTAAGGATTGGTGGGTTGTTAAGTTAAGTTAAGCATAATCAGCCGATAATGCTCACCAGGCCATCTCTCGGTGAGAGGGACTTTATTTATTTATTCTGAAATTGTATTTACATTTGTAAGTTACATTGTATTAACCATGTTGTATTATCCTAGATATTCAGTTTATAATATTACTAGCTGCGCCCCGCGGTTTCACTCGCGTAAGTCTCGATCCTGCAGGAATATCGGGATAAAAAGTATCATATGTCCTATTCCAGGTCCTGGTGTCCCAGTGTAGTCCAGGGGTGGTGTCCCCTGTGCCAAATTTCATCCAAATCCATTCAGCCGTTTTAGCGTGAAAGCGTAACAAACAAATAAACTCAATTTCACATTTATAATATTAGTTAGGATTATAGAGAGAGTTATGATTGTATATAAAATAGTGAGTTACTCTTTGTATCCTAATCATAGTAGAAGCGATTTTGTTGAAGGTAATAGCTGAAGAGGTTGCTTAGTACACAAACAGAGAAAAACATAAACGTATGTATCGTGGCTACCTTTTTTCATGAAAATTACTTTCTGTTCACATAGGCAAAACAGCAAGCTCATCTAGTATCGTTTTCTGTCTGACATAGGCTAATTGAATTTAGGCATTAGACAATAAAGTTAAGCGCCTGAAGTAAAAGGTCAAGACATAAATTAGATTTATAGTAATTTAATTAATTACTTAGGTTTTACAGTTTGGACCTACATAAATTGTGTTTGTTATTTATATTCAGTGGCGACGTGACTAGACAAACAAACGCCAAGTTAAAAGGGTCCCGCTAATGTACTTAGGTTGAAAAAGGACCTTTCAGTGACACTTGAATAGCACGAGAGAACCCAATATTCTTTTTACCAAATAACCTTTTACCTCGTGTTGCCAAACCTCTGGTTTTTCCCGAGACAACTCCCAGTTTTATTGAAAAATAAACGTCCATGTAGTCAGCCAGTGCCCCATAGTTGCATTGTGCACGATTGGACAGCGGGTAAACGAAACGGGCCGAAACCAATTTAACTTTCAATAAAACTTTTTCATTCGCTGTCCCGAACTGAAATAAAACATAGCCACCCTATGGTTACTATCCTTTTACCAATTCTGAAACTGTCCAAGCTTGCGGAGCGTCCCGTTAATATTAAACGTAATGGTGACACAACCTTTGGATATAAATAGGGCTGGTGTGTGAGACGAGAGCCGAAAACATACCTACATACAGGTATTCATTACATTATGTGTCTAACGCGACGCAAAAAGGACACCTGAGACTTGACGAAACGACGCCGTTTCACTTTTTTTCACACCTCCTTTTGAGATATCACATCTTAAAAAAGAAACTTACGTATATTTGCATAAGTTATTTTGGAACGTGAGCGCGGCATATTGCCGTGAATATTTAATGCACTGCACTGAATACCTTCTCGAAAAATATTTCTTTGAACCATCCGAAACACTATTCAGTGGACTACGCTGAGTGAATAAAAATATCCTCAATAGAAAATGCGTGTTTCATTCCCTGAGAGAGTTTTGTAAGAGGCCTACCTATGTCGAGATGCTTTTAGTGGAATCACTGTATCGCGTGCCCCGTGTAATAAACATTACTGGCGGGTGTTATTAATAGTTGTGTACAGTATTACAAATTGTCTGTTCATTACTGAAAACCTTTCAAGTTTCCGCCAAGGTTACATGAATTTCTCACAAAGTCGTGGGACCTTAAACTTAATCAGGAACAACCTTGCTTAATTATTTTCAAAGACGACCGTTATTAAGTTATAACTTGAGTAAGAAAGTAAGCTTTTGCTTTTATAATTATCTAGGTAACAAAATCAAATTAATATTTTTATACCTTTTTGTAAAATTGATGTAACATTGGTAACAATAAAGCTGTAAATAAACAATAGGGTACGTCGTATACATCCCATAAAAATTCAATTCAGTGAAAACGAGCGAACTAAATTACGTACGAGCCCATTGTACTGTATCGTGGGCATACATCATCTTGATACGAGTACCTGCCCCCGAATTCAGAGGAGGATTTGAATAGATACCCCATATCATTGCGTCGTGAATTGTTCATAAATCTTCCTATATGCCGTCTTTTGTTTAGCCCGCCAGCGTGAATACCCCACGAGGCTTAGGCAAATTCGAGTTCGCCTTTAGAGAAATTGGACGGAATGGTACCACAGTGTGTACGTATAGTACCATCACATGATAGCGGATAATGAATTCGCTGTTTAGTTTATTGTTTAACACAGTTCGAGAAATTCCCTGTTCAGAAATCACTTAAGAGTAGCACAAGCGAGCTGTTAGCACATAGTTAAGAGAACAGGATACGCCTCAGCAGCTGTGTTTAACACTTTAGTCTCCGGATACTGTTGTGACTTTCAAGCATCCGTATTTTGTTTACTAATTTAAACTTTGATTATTCTAGCTTAACATTGTTTTGTGTATTTAATATTATTATCATTACATAACAGGCATCCATTTGACTATTTGAACGTCTTAAAAACATTATTCAAAATTAATTAATTACAAGACATTTCTTGGATATCAATTTGTAGTCCGAAGCATTTCAAAGAAGGTGTTAGTAATTAAGCTTCTACGCCGGTAACAGTCTACCTCGTTTTAATTTCAGCAGTAATTCCAAACGATTCAAAGAGTTCAAAGGGCGGAATTGCTAAAATTAATTTCGAGTTTCCGATGAACTTAATCTTTCATTACCTGAATTGATTCTATTCAGAATCCGGGGTGGGAGTGCGACAAACCGCATGCACCTACCTCAATACAACATCATAATTTATGAAAGCGCCAAGACGGATGAAGTTAGCATAAAATTATTATCATAATTTCTCACCAAAAACTTCCGAGTGAGTTTGCTCCATGAATATGCAAAGGGAAAGTTCACAGTGTGCCAACTTTTTTATGAGTCCTGTCAGAATACTTGTAATACTGCCGTAATTTGAATTTGTATTTCATATTTAAAAATGTTATAATAAGAAAATTTCGGGTGCTAATGCGTGTATTAAAATTTGTGATTTCCATTTTAATTAGCTTTCGCCTAAAGACTTTATTACATTTTTCGGAACAATGTTTCCATTCTTATACCAAAAGTTATGAAAAGCGTTAATTTTCTTAGCTCTGTTCACGAAGATTGTATCATTTATTTAATCAAAACTGAAATGTTTCAGACATGAAATTAGATGAGTCTGATGTGATGTTGAAGGTACTTTAATGTATTTATTCCCAAGAAGACACCTTCATTTCGTATGTAGTATGCCTATATCTACTATTTCATTATTATTTTCTCCGCCACAGTAACACAACTTAATAAATATCCTTCAGGAATTATTTCATACAATTCAGCTTCTTTCTCTGGCAATGTCAAATAATTTTCAAGGATTTCACTAAATACTTCCTTGCCCAGGTTTCAGGCATCTCCGAACAAGCTGTTCATTTAAAGCTAGCTTCCTTCACGGTGGCCACTGCTTTAACACATTTTAGTGAAAGACACGTCGATGTTGAAAGACTTTTCAACGCTTTCAACTTATTGAAAGCTGATATAGATCTTTAAAGAGTTCGGAAAATGAAGTTTTTCTTGGAAAACGTTACTTGATTTGATTCTAAATATATTTTCTCGTGAATCAATCAGTGTACCTGCCACGTAGGTTTTTCCAGATTTAATGTTTATTTATATTGAGAACTTTATTTCATGTAGTTGTATAAAGTATTGACTTCAATGTACCTTCCTGTATCTTGATAAGTTAACCTGTTTTTCATTATAACGTATAAAATTAGACAATTTGATTCCCAAAATAAAAATATTTAAATATTATTTTGTTCCCAACACATGGCTTAAACATAAAATAAAACAGGTAGGTAGGTACTGAAGATTTGAAATACAAATCATAAACCACCTACGTAGCCATATTATGCGAATAAATGATTTGAATTGAAGACTATTCTCATTTGAAATATGTTTCATCAATTATCAGACCCTACGAAATTGTGTAAAAGTGCAAATTGACACTATTCTTAGTTATAACATAATCTATCTCGTAAAATATTAAGTTAGAGTTAAATTGCTTATCAGCACATTAGGCTAGATTGTAATCCATTACAAAGAACATTCGTTCTTATTAATACAGAAAAAAAACAAACAATTGAAATATTTATTACGATGAATGTTTACCAAAATGCAGAAACAAATACGAATATTTATGTATTTCATATTGGTACCTTGAAGTAAAATACAATACTGAAAGAAAAGAGCATGGCAATGATGTCTCCAGGGTAAAACTCCCTTTGTCGTATGCTACAACCCACACAGGAGACAAGACAGCCTTTCCTTAAGTGGGGAGCACACGACATCGTGAAATAAAAAGGTAGCTTTCAGTAAAAGACAAACTAATTTAATAAAAAATGCCTTTTCCAGGTAATTTTTCTTTCAACCATTTACAAAGGCTAATTTATTTTTGCATACCTACATACAAGATTGCTTTAATGAAATATTTGAACTTGATTTTCGTCTCGTAAAATCTGTAATCAAGGTATTCACGAGCTTTTACTTCGTTAACGATCAAAACCCTTTCATTAGTACCTACTTATTAACCTGAAGGTTCTTGAACCGCAGTAATACGATTTCATATCGTTACTTTTAGGGCTCATATTATTCTTTTAGTGAGTAATTGAAAGGGTCCATTATTCTCTGTGTACGTGCACTTATCCGAAAATGTATATGTATATTTGCACAAACTTGTACTACGAAAACAATGACGGCCAACTCTGGTATTTAAAAAACGTTCACAATCAATTCGCAATCTATCAAACTTGTCAAAAATGTTGGTAAATTGATTATTTTTGACAGATTGCGAATGAGATGCGAATGCGAACGTTCTTAAAAATTAAGGGAATTGCAATTCCAAAATTTAATGTCAAAACAGAAAAGTGGCGAACTGTCACTGCAAGGCCAAGTGTGTCACAAAGAAACTAAAATTGAGTGGATCCCGGGTGGCGATGGCGTGCATTGTGGGACGAATCCCAACGGTGTGGCTGACAGGAAAGAGTAATGCTCCTCGGATACTTTTGCACTTTGATCTATAGCGGATCTTTGGTGTCCCTACGCTTTCATCTCACCTGATGTTTGTAAGTGGATTGATTTTGGATATCGAGGGATTTTTAAGTGAATTGGTATGATGGTTTAGTTTATTATTAACCCAGTATTAGTGGGTTACTAAGTTCAAGAACAGAAGAAACGATTGAAAAATGTAGGTGCAAATTGTTTAATAACAATACTAGTTCCCGTTGTAGCATTAATCCGGATGATACTGAAGTAAATTTTGTTCCATTTTTCGACTTAATAAATCCGGTAGTTAGATCTGTTATTGAAATTCTGTGAAACCTGTATCTTTATTGACTAATTACTTGTATTCAGCTTATTATACACATCGTGAAAGAATAGAATAGAAAAGAATGTATTCTTTAGTATGTACACGACACAAATTAAAGATATGAATGTGAAGAAAAAATTACATAGAGGGGTGATTTTCAAAATTTCTGTACATTTTGTTGTGTGAAAACGTCTGCGTGAATATTATCCAAGAAAAATGCATTGAAGAGATCAAACAAGTATTATTATCCTTGAGCAACATTTTTTCCAGATGGATTTCAACATTTCAGATCATAATATTAGGTAATTAAAAAAAAAAGATGTTTACTTCTTCAGTCTCAAAACATTTTCATAGAGCAACCTCGTGTCTCTAAGCACAAGCGCGTAACAAAAAAAGACATAAAGAAGAAACTTCTCACATATTTACATGTTCTAGTTGCACAATATCTCTATGACTCTAATTATGATGTAAATTATATAAAATATAAATAAATAACCTAATGCATAATAATAATAACATTGTTTCAATATATGTCTTCAATTTCGTTCATTTTTGTTATTCTTTTTTGTAACAACAATATTAATTAATATTTGGGGTTTCAACTGGCAACATTCCCCATTTAAAACCGTCCAATCAGATGACAACAGAACGTCTGTCCACCATTTTGACAGCGAGTGCCACTAACAAGAAAAGAGTGTTTGTTCATAAGCAGTGTTTTTTCAACAATAAATCTTTCATTTTTGTTGTTCAGCTATAAAAACAACGGAAAGGCTATCTATTATTATTTTCGCGTAAATGTAGAGAATAATTTTGACCAACAACTAAAAAAAAAACTAGATAACTCCAAGAAGATTCTTTCTAACCTCCAAACTTTTGAGATTATAATTCAACTCATGGTTGATTTCATTTTTCTAACGATTTGTTACGATTTTTTGTTACGTAACAAAAATGAAGTAAAGCCGATTTCAAACAGAATTTTTATGTTTACATATATATTTGATGGATGATGCTTCGTTTATTCATTTTAAATACACATTATTTTTTAAATATTTCAAAAATAAAATAAGTCATAAAATATTTAAAAATGTAAATAATAGTAGCCCACCAGTATCAGGAATACCTACAACATCGTAAACACAACAACATCGTAAAAATCGACCTAACGTGATAAAATATACCTACTCAAGTTAATGAAAGCAAAGTTATTAACTCAACTCAGCTCAACTCATCTCAACTCAGCTCAACTCAGCGCAACTCAGCTCAACTCAGCTCAACTCAGCTCAACTCAGCGTAACTCAGCTCAACTCAGCTTAACTTGGCTCAACTCAGCGTAACTCAGCTCAACTCAGCTCAACTCAACTCAACTCAGCTCAACTCAGGTCAACTCGGCTCAACTCAGCAACAAATCTTAAAGTATTTACAGGAAGCTAAGGATTATCATGTAAATCAACTTACAAATGAAGAAGATGACAACTAACACGCTTAAGAGATGAAATAATAGAAAATGTGATTTTTGAAATTTTGTTTTTATCTCGAACCATTTTATTTTACCCTCCCTGATCTAACTAATGAAGGAGGGACTTTTCATAGTTTCTTTTTAATTTATGACTGTAATTCAACAGACTGATTTTATTATAATAAATTATTAAAATGCGATATCTTTGTTTTAATTATCTTCTGTGAAATAGCCCTAATATTATCTTTTTGTTATTTTTTGTGACATTGTTCATTTTTGCAACGGTACTCGTTTATGTTTCATTTTTGTAACTGTACAAAAATTTTGAAAATCACCCACCTTATGTATTTGTTTAGTACAGGCGGCCTTATCTTAAAAAACGACTCTAAAGACAACCTATGGATGGATTTTAAGGGAAAAGGAGACACGGAAGTAACTTCATTTGACTTTAATATTTTTCCGTATAATAGTACACTATCAAAATGCCAGAGAAAAATCAACACTCCTTTATGTATACAATGCTTTACAGCTAACTCAGACCACATACTGAGCTACTTAAGCATAGTGCTCGCAGCCTGTACGCAGCTTAAGCCGTAACAACATTGTTAGCATAACATAGTATAAAGAGTAACAAACCGTATTGCGACAACAAATAGGATTCGAAAATCAAATCAGTTTGAAATACATTACGTTGCGTGTGTCATAAACCATGGTTTCAGGAATACTTTATAGGTTATATTTATATTGATTGAATTTTTTAGAACATGTCAGGTTTGCATTTCGTAACAAAGCATGGTTTTAATAGTTATCAATAAAATCACGCAAGTTATCGCCAAAGGTCAGATGTATACCTATAGTGTACACCCACATTTGACCAGTTATGTTCAAGCTCTTATCATTAGGGGCTCACCCATTGCCTTCTCCAAACTCCGGCCTGCTACTAAGAAATTCCTAATTAGAAAACCCAATAACGCAACCAACGAAGCAGTCAAAGTGAAATAATCACATAAACATAAAACACTTACAAAAAACAGTTACTGTTTCTAATTAATATGTATATCGCTCAACCACCATGGAACTCGCAATAAACTTTCGATTGCTCAAGTAACTTCTGCACGGTATTATAAACTTGTTTGATTCGCATGCATGCAGTTGCTCATTTAAGTAGGTAATAGAGTTATTAAGTTAAACACAGACGGAAAGGGGCTCCAGCCAATAGTTAAGATGCCTTAATAACCGCAAACGACTGGAAGCAATATGCCATGAATTATTTATGCCACCTCGGTGAAGAAGTTAGTGCCACAAAGAAATGGCGTTTTATTTTTACGGTTTTACTTTAATAAGGTATGAATTTTTAATCGATTTGAAAGTGGAGGTACCTATTTTAGTTATTATAGCGTCTGTTTCGTTAAAGGAGGAGGTATTTGTCCCTATAAAAAATGAGTTTAATAATTATTTAAATAATTACTCGGTAAGTCGGCACCTAATATTTGTTTATTTACAGGGTTTTTAAAACACAGACGTGTAATTTTTTAATACCGAATTTAAAAGTTTCACACGAGATTTTAATACTTTAACACTAGGTACTTTCTTTATTTAAACTCGTGCATTTGACAACTATTTGAAAAAAACGTTAATTAAGGCGACTCTATCAATGCATCGCTCATGTCCACACCCTAGACAGTGGAAAAGGAAAAATAAATAAATTAATTAAGTATCAGAAAACAATGCTTTAATTTTATTAGAACCAGAGGGCCTTGATAATCGGTGCTTTCAAAGCGTTTCGTGTTTCTAAAACGACTTTCAACAGGATTGAAATAACCTTTTCTATAGTTTATGTCAATTCAATCATTTTTTTTTTTTCATTTCTATTATCGTTATCTCTGATAGAATGTCACTTCATCTAGGCCCTTTTGTAATGTTGAGTTCAGCCCACAATAATAGAGTCAAGCATTGCATCCTTCCAATTGATAAAATGGCTTGACATTCTGCACCGACTGGAAAGTGAAGGCGGGCTTCGCTGCCAAGATCTCACCAAAAAAACTTTGTAAACCGCACAATTTTTCTTCCATCCTTACTTACCCAGAAAAAATTTACAATAGCTTCAAAGTTTGTGGGTAGACGGCGTGTTTTTCGCTTCTTTAAGTTTTTCATTGAGGTCATTAAACGCACTCTCGGGGGAATTAGGCTCGCTGTACTAATTAAACTAACGAAAGGCGTTGCTGACGTCAGACGTATGCCACATAAAACGGAGTGCTATTCTCAAAAAGTTTTAACGCTGATGAGTTGTAGCTCGAGGCAGCAATTTAAACTTTGAATTTATAATGAATCCCTCAACTAAAGATGTACGAAATTTGCTCTTGTGACGTGTAATTTCGGTAAATTTCCTGAGGCGTCCGTATGAAATAAACATTAATGTAGAACTCGATTCGAAGTTTGTGCATCAGGAAATTGTTTGCGTAAACCTATACAAATATGTAATATAATTTTTTTTTTTTCTAAATGAATGTTTGATTATCTGTTATAGGAATGAATGATCATCAAATATTCAGCATAGTTTGAAAAGTAATGGTCGTTTCTATGTAAATACTGGTGCTTTACAAACTCTATAAATAAAATCATAGGTCTACGAGTACGGTAAGTACCGATTCACGTAGATATGAAATCTGAATAAATCGGTAAGTACTTTTACTAATGCTATTGGAATCTAGGCATCCGAGGTAAACATGACCGTATGAATTGTAATAAACATGAAGATTCAGTAAAGTGGAACAGCAAAAAAACAAAACCCCCGACAAAACGGAAAAGTAATAAAGATTTTGAAGATTGTACGTCGGAACCGGAAACATCTTTGACTTACGCTAAAGTACTTAGTGGATTGACAACACACCACAGGACATTATCACGTCTTATTATGCAAAAACAATTATCACATCTTTACTACCTTGGCTTACCTAAGCTTATAAACGCTATATAACTATACAATGTCTTCTGGTCATTAATACCTATCAAACAATTGATTCTTCCGAGAATTTAAACATATACATTGATAAAGAAAATGTATTTTTCAGATAACGTCAATAAAAATAAAATTTGCTCTCAGATTGCGGCCTAATGTAAGATAAATCTACTTTTGACTTAAACAACGTGATCTTAAAAAGTAAGGCGATTTTAATGGATTTGAGATCAGATACCCGACATCAAAATATCATTATAAAGGAGAAGGACACGGTTTAGTCAAATCCAGGGTTTTATATTGTTTTGCCAAGTAATATGCATTAAGGATAATCCGTCGTTTTACCGAAAATCGATTTATCGATTTGTTTCCACTACACTGCTTCCTGAATTTTGTATTAAATTTTAGTGACAAGTCGATGGAATGCGTCGTCACATCACTCATACCTTTACTTGAATATACGAGTATTATATGGTTTTGGGTTTTGTTTAATTATTATATTCAAGTCCAATATAACGTCTTTTCCTCAATGAAAATAATATTAATTGTCAATTCTTCAAAATGTTTGACTACAACAATGTTCGATGAAACGTCATTATAAGAATCGAGACAAATTCGATAAAACTTTTAGATTAAATATTTGACTGTTATGAAAAGGGGTTAATTAAAAAGTATGTGAATATGTTTGATAGTTACGTTTTCATGACTAGTTTACCGAGCAGGTCAAAATGAATAAAAAACAACTTTCGTGGAACAGTTTTCGGCGACATGAAATTCGGTATACAGTCTCGGTAAATGAAGAGTGAAAAAAGTCCTAACGTAACGTACATCGAAGGTATGTTACTAATTTAGCAGATTAGTAAACACTCGTAGCTCTTTACTCAAAACTTTTTCTTATATTTTTATCTTGAAATACTTCAGTAACAAATGAACCCACTCAATCGGAAATAAGGGTAAGTGACAACGTCAGGACGCTCTATTTCCCAGCTGTATCCTTCACTAGCTCTAATATCATCAGACGTACTAGGTCAACCAGAATAATATTGTCAATGACCTGATTTTTTACAAAAACAAGCTCAGGATAAACAAACCGTGACTCAGTTTCTGAAAAGAGGCTTAAGTGCAAATTGAAAAGAATTAGGAACATTTAATTTTATGGGAAAACAAAGTGTATCTGGTTTAAACCCTTAATAGGTAAGGTAATACCGCAATTGGTTTTGGCTCATGTTTATTTTCGTTTCTAGCATTGAATGACGTCTTATTATGAATTTACGTGAACACTCATGATTAGATGATAATGTAATAATAGGTACCTGATTAGCAGTATAGTTCGATAACATTTTGTTTCAATAAAACAATAACATATTAGGCATAATATTTAGGTACCAATATTTATTAGTAATCAAAAACCATTTACATCAATAAAATTGCGTACATAGCAATACAACAAAATACAATTTATAATTTTATCCTACTTCTCCATCTCTAAATCACAAAACTGAATATTAAATTCCTCATACGGAAAAGCCACGATAAATAATTTAAGGATGACATCGAAAGGCGGCCGTTTATCATAATTCATAACCCAGATCCTTATAAAAAGAAGATTTACCTAAAGTCGGATGACGTTAAGGAAAAATGTTTAGACATATTGGTGGCGATCCGACAAACATACTAAACTTAAATAAATAGTGTTGTGTTTTTTATTGCGTAATAAGAAATGTAGAGCTGTCAATGTGGACCTTTATTAAACCACTCTGAAGTTTTTGTTCTACTGTTTGTTCCAAAAGTATTTGATGAAAGCATAATACAAACCCTGTTCAGGTAAAATGATTACGCTATTACTCACTAATGGGAATTAGTAACACATTCATCTGCATTTATAAGGTTTCAACATCATAAAGTACCAGTTTTTCCATCAATTATTGTTTGAATAACATTATTAAATTGTAATTGGAAAATAATCTACGAAAATCTATGTTTTAAAATTAACCTCAATTTTCAACTTGAAAAACATCTTTAAGGGGTATTAGCATTTTGGGTTTAAGTATTTAAATAATCAAATCAAAGCACCCAAATTTTAAGTGGCACTACAAATTGTCGTCCACTCACAGGTACATTATCTGATCCGTGTGTTTATATTTTAATCTGATACTTTTCGAACAGACCGTACCTACTCCGTGGAATAAACATTCCGCGAAGTAGGTACGGTCTATTCGCATTCTACGCACGCTTAGCACCTACTGAAAAGTGTATTTCGACATTGTTTATATTATTTGTAGCATATTTTTTATCTACTTCAGGTCTAATATGAAATAGTATCTGAAGGTTCCATAAAAACAAATTTTAATATTGTTCCGAAAAAAAAAAAACTGAACACGGGTTTTGTAACAGTGCTTCGGTAAACAAGTTAGTAGGTACCTATTGTTAAAATACAATAGACGTAGATATATTTAGTAACCTATTCCGCTTGACTATTCTTCAAGAGTCCTAAAAAACCCTGTAACGCTGGACGCAAAGTAACTTTGCGTCCAGCGCTCGGTGTGGTAACACGTCGCGTTCTGGTTTGCAATTGGTCAATCGTCATCCTGAGGATGCCTCGTTGAGAGGTGAAACACGTGTCAATTTCTTACAGGGTTTTTTAGGACTCTTGAAGAATAGTCAAGCGGAATAGGTTACTAAATATATCTACGTCTATTGTATTTTATAATGGATTTCCGCAAAGTCACGCCTGAATCAATTAACTACCTATTGTTAGTTTTCACAAATTAATTATTTATTCACACTTATGACTGTCCCCGCCCTGTGTCTCTAAAAGGGACAGTCCGCCTTGGCAGCGATAATTTTCAGAATGCTGTTGTCAGTAGCATGCAGGCTCTGAAGTAAGGAGGCCGCTTTCTTTCGCATGCCATCATGCTTGGAAACCATCTGTGCGAACCTCCACAAACATTCCCGAAGCGCTACCACGCCATGGTAGTCCCAACAGCATCCTAAAAGTATTATTAAATGGAATACGCTTGACGTTGTAGGGCGCGGCGAGCGTATGACACCCACAGCCCACTTATGTAAAACGATTGACAGAATGCCTTAAAAAGGGTTAGTTTGACGTCAGTACTACAACGAACGAACCTGCAGGCAAGCAATATTATACCTTCTATCTCTTTCTTGTATTCTCTGGTAGTAAAAGATAGCAGGGTGCTAGCAGTGATAGCAGGTGGACCGATGACCTGGTGAAAGTCGCAGGAATCCGCTGGATGCACAGAACGGGTCGAAGTGGCGGTGTTTGAGGGTGCTTGCTATGTCCAGCAGTGGACGTATTTCGGCTGAAATGATGATGATGATGAAAAGATAGCAATACTTTTAGTCTATTCAAGTCGGTGCAGAATCGACGACATTGTTCTCAAATAGTTCTCTCATAAAATAAGAATTTATAGCTCTTCTTCTTCTGAGTTTTATTGTGATTCGTGTATTCGATTATCAAGCAAACGACTCAACTGAGAACCGTCTCGACGCTGTAACGATGTCATTAATATTTGCAAACAGAAAAAATATGTGAAAGTTCTTTTTCTCCAAACATCAAACCCTGTTTCGGGCTACTGCTAAATACTTCTCAAGTTACACATAATAATTAGATAGGTAAGAATCTCATGGAGGAGCTCGTGGCTAAGTAATAACAGCCGCTCGGGTCGATTCATCAGGTTAAGCTACGCTTGCCGGGGTTGGTCCGTGGATGGGTGACCATTTTCACATATCGAGACTCCTCCGTGCCTCGGAAATCACGTTAAGCCGTTGGTCCCGGCTGTCATTTGTGGATCTTTGACAGTCGTTACGAGTCGTCAGAAGCCCGAAAGTCTGACAACCAGTCTAACCAAGGGGTATCGTATTACCCAGTTACTGGGTTGTGGAGGTCAGATAGGCAGTCGCTCCATGTAAAATACTGGTATTCAGCTGCATCCGGTTAGACTGGAAGCCGACCCCAACATAGTTGAGAAAAGGCTAGGCAGATTGAATTAGATAGGTAAGAATGTGAAATCTAATTAAGTAAACAACTACTTACCACATTTTTGTAGTTTTAATGAAGGTAAAAATTAATTGATTAATCTTTCATTTAATAAAATCGTTTGACTGCCTCTTTTTGGTCTAGTGGTCGCAAACGCTATTGCTGAGCATGAGGTCGAGTGTTCGATACCCAGGTAGGGCAAAGTTTTATTGGATTTTTCATATGGAATTTCTCAGTAGCAGTCCGGAGTCAGGATTTGTGCCCGGTTGATGGCAATAGGCTCGCTCCCTATTACATTGGAATTAAACATAACTGGCGAAATGTGGGTGTACTATAGGTTTTGTATAGGTTCATGGATTACCGGCGTGATCCTTTAAAAATCAAATGAAAAAAAAAAAAAAAACCAGGAAAGAGGCAATCACGGATGAAATACCTACATTTTTTTACAGAAAAACAAAACTGTCTACTTAATTGCCTTATATTGCCCAAATTCCTAACGGGTTCGGAATGCGGAAGGGAAGTGGCGGGGCAAAGCTAATATTCTACAAACAAAAGTATTCCACTATTTGATACCACGAAAACGGGGCAACATTGAAAAGGATATGCAACTGTGTAGAAACCGTAATCCCATCGATTACATTTTCGGTTCGGTCCTCTCTTTCTAAGAAGTCTTAAGGGAAGATGCCAATACTAACTCTATTTTTGTTCTTAGTTGAAATATCGTAACAGATCGAGTTCAAGAAGCTTACGTTCGCCTCAAAAGTACCTACTTCAGTTTCGTTAGCGGTGGTGGCTCGACTGCATTTATCAATCTCACCTAACCTGTTTCGTTTTAAGCGAATTACTTCGATAAAAGCGTCGGCACCGCGGCACCGAATTATTCACACGGAACAAAGCGACACCCACCTTTTCAGGCAGGCGTCTGAATTTCCAAATTCATTGCGTCGTAAACAAAAGGACGATTTTTAAAGCTTCAACGTGAATGTGATGCTGGAACGTGTATTTTTCTGTAATATTTCACTTTTGGTGGCCTTTGTGATCGATTCGGGTTTGCTCGGACGTATTCGTCAAACGAATACGTTTGACGTTGGGTCTCTTTTGGATCACATGTACCCTACGTGACTATACGCTTTTAATTTCGGTACACTTGAAAAACAGATTCGCTCTTGGATAAAACAAAGCGGTTTTAGTTACCCGTGTAAGTTATTTACGAGTTTCCTTACATGACTCGTCAATAATTGACAATATTGGTCACTCTTCGTCAAATTTTTTTTTGCAACGGTCTTCTTTTACAAATAAGATTATCCTAATCTATATCTACACTAATATTATAAAGAGGAAAGATTTTTATTTTTGTGATGAATAAACTCAAAAACTACTGCGCCGATTTCAAAAATTCTTTCACCATTAGAAAGCTACTTTCACCTTGAGTAACATAGGCTATATTTATTGCTAGAAAAGATTGGAGATCCTTACTAAAACTCCAATAATGTAACCCAAGGTGTAAAAAAAAAATACCTAAAATATTCTTTACATCGCGTGCGCTGCGAAAACTATTGAGGGTAGAATAAAATAATGTACTACGACTTTGCAGAACACATTATTATTTACAAAAAATGTCACGACAGCATATGTCTAGCTATTAAATAAATTTAATTGAAATGACGCCTATCTTGGTATTAATCCTTATAAAAATAAATTACTTCATACTTAAGACTGCTTCAATACCTTTATATAACTTTTTGAATTATTCAATTCGGACATACTATTCGAAAGATATCATGAGTATAAACATGTAAGTATAGCTCCAAAAAATACCGGCTCATATATTCAGTATACAATAGCTTTTTTGATGATATCTCGGTGGATCTGAGATAGGATAAACAAAATATTTTTGACTACTGAAACATTGCTAAACTAATAGAATAATGAATTAACTCAAATGAAATGAAGTAGGTAGTAGAAAATTCTTGGAACTTGTTTAATTTTATTCTGTGCATTGATTCATTATAAAATCTGTAAGGTCGTAATTAATTAAAATAGAATAAAATTGCCAGTACTCTTTGCATTTCTTTTAAAAATTAAAACTGGCTTGCCATATACATGCGTTTGACTTACAAAAAGAAACGACCGATACTATTCCATTTATCTTTCATATCCAGCTATTCCGGTCTCGTATCTACATTTTAATTAATTTTCTAGTGAAATAAGAGCTTTATTTTCCTCACATTTGCACGTGACTTCGATAGATCAGTGATATAATAAAAAAAAACAAATATTGAATACCCATTTACCCACTCCAGTTGCCTACTTAAAGTTGCGTGTGCCGTCAAACTGTCCAACTCATAACGCAGGTATTTTAAGACCAATTTATGTTTGCCATCCACGTTACTCTTATTTCTTTGTCCTAAGAGTGGTTTTTCTGTATTTTTCAAAGTATAAAGTTGTGGAATTGAGTCGATGTTATTGCCTACGTGTCCGTTTGTCGGTCGAGAGACGGACGGACGCGTGACATAGTGACAGTCTTTATTGAACTAGCAACGTCTGCTCCCAATAACGTGAAAACAAAGTTGGCGTGTTCAAACGTTTTAAAGAATTTTATTTTCTTCGGATTTTTGTATAAAACGTTATTGCAGTACGTGACTGCGGGCATTATTAATTTTATTTCTTGTTTATAGTAAAAATATATTTTTGCCATGTCGGTTGAGGCACTTTTCAAAATATTGCTTCAGAAGTAAGTATTAGGTTTTTTAAGATATTAGGTAAGTATAAAAAGATGTTGTTGGTTCTATAATCCAACACAAAAGTTTTATGAAAAACAAACAAAATACAATCGGTATCCGAAAGTTGTTTTGTCCACATAAAATTCTCTAGCTCTATAGCGATACTATCTATTCCGTATTCAGGCTCAAATACGGTACGGAAGATATAAAACCATTGTTTATTACGTACCTACAACATTAATGGAGGAGTGATTATGACAATAAAGTTAGGAACATGGCGATCAGACAAGGAAGGCGATAACTCCACGACATGACTCCGCAACGTGTCACGCTTTTAGCTGACGTCATAGAGGAGCTAGGGAATGGAGGAAAATGTGGAAATGACGCTTCAAATCGTACTCGTACGAAGTGTAAATATCGGCATGACTATAATATTACATGCTGAGTTGGACTCCCATTTGGTGCAACGTTGAGGCGCACACCGCACTTTGTATACAAAGTGCGGTGTGCGCCTCAAAGTTCGTTATATTTTAAAGTGTGTCGTAGACAATATTGTCATCACTGTGTCTAGTTTTCTTTTAATGTTTTTGTATATTGGCCCCTTGTAGCTGTTTATTAATGTAATTAGTTATTATTTAACCGTGCTTTTTTATGTTCTGCTGTCTTTTGTGTGCACCAAATAAACGTTTTATCTATCTATCTACTAACCGGAAAAACTCAGTGTGATGCAAAGTCTCAGATTTTCGAATGGTTGGACAACGCGTTTTACAAATAAGTTTTATTATATCGACACTCCATTTACACATGACTCCATACCAAACGTGCGACCTCACGTACATTAACCAGGCACCGCAGTGTAAAAGTCTGCAAAACAACTCAGAGCAATATTTATTCAAAGTTACGTCACCCGTCATTTATGTAATGGCTTAATTGGAAAGTTTCGTTGAGTCGGTCAATTTTTGTGGCGTAAAGTGGCACAAACCGAGGACTTTCTCGCGTGCTTCCATGTTTCACGCTCGCAGAAAATAACTTTGATTTTTCAAAGCATGACTAATTGCGTCCGTGTACTTACACAGTAATTACTTAATAATAATGTACTGGAATACGGCGCGTTAAGTTCCTTTGTATTTTTTAAATACTTTGCTCGATTGCTGAGCCATTTGTTGAGCCAGCAAGAAATGTTGGGGTATTTGTGAAATATCTCACTTTATCTAGCATACTTTTCTAAAGCCTGAGAAATTACTTTACTATAATGGATCATACTCCAAGAGCAACAACAATTTATTGATAGGTACCACAGGTAGCATCATCATAATATTATAATAGCTAGCAAACTTTACAATAAATGTAGTCGTGAAAACAATTTAATGACATCACAAATAACATAAACCCGCCGACAGTAGCGTGACTTTGAACGACAAAACTTATCAGTAGCAAAACACGAAACGTTTCACAAATTCTATCACACGCTCAGCAGACTTAACACCTTCGAAAAGCACCGTGAAATAATAAAAAACCGGCCAAGTGCGAGTTGGACTCTTGCACGAAGGGTTCCGTACCATTATCTATAAAAACGGCAAAAAAATCATGTCTGTTCTATGGGAGGGCACCCATAGAACAGACATGATTTTTTTGCCGTTTTTAAATATTTGTTTGATTTTAATTTAATTATTTATTTTGAAAAATTTAGTTATTATAAATATTCTGTGAATATTTATTATAACTAAATATTCTGTGAATATTTCAACCGTCTACCCTCTTGCCGTTATCAATATCAAGCAAAAACGAGCAAAAAAATCACGTTTGTTGTATGGGAGCCCCCGCAAATATTTATTATATTCTATTTTTTTGTATTTGTTGTTATAGCGGCAACAGAAATACATCACCTGTGAAAATTTCAACTGTCTAACTATCACGGTTCATGAGATACAGCCTGGTGACAGACGGACAGACAGACTGACAGACAGCGGAGCCTTAGTAATAGGGTCCCGTTTTACCCTTTGGGTACGGAACCCTCACAACATAACATAATATAGCGCCTTGTTTCCCCGAAGGGTTTGAGCAGAGGTGTACCCATAGTGGGTACCGACACACACATCTCGCCAGTTATACAGGGTGTAAAAAGACCCATCACATAGCCGTCAACTACGCGTTCTGAAAAAATAATTGCTGGGACACGACTTTTATTTTTGGTGTGAAAAATCGCTGTTTACGGTAATGCATTGTGTTTACGGGTCCATGCAAGGGTTCGTGGGGGTACTTACCTATTCTATATCTTTCTGAACGAAAGACTCACCAAAGCCAACAAGCATTTGTTCTACCGGGTGCGTGAGGCGGGTAGCCGTCTCGGATGGAGGTATACATGGACCAAGTTCGGCCGCATTCTGGCTAAGCAGGGTGACGGCAAGCCTACCCAGTGCATCCGCTCAGAGGAGGACTTTGCGCGTGTTTTTCGTTGTGAGATGTCGACTGAAAAGGAGGTTTAATTATATGGTTCCTGCCAAGCTCCTTAATGTAGTCAATGTTCTTCCAAGAATTTACCTTTCTGTTGTATCTGTTTTGTTTTTGATTTACTGTTTTAGTTTGTATTGTGCGAGGCCGGTTATTTTCATGTCTCAGTATACTTTGGTCACTTCTGGTGGTGGCCCAGCTGCTCAATCAATGGCTAACTATGTGTATTTCGTATACTTCGTTCTTCAGCTCTCTATTTTCACTTATACTATATTTACCAAGTTATTTTTATCATTACGGATTTTATATATTTGTTTGGCTATGCATTCTCTAATGTTCGTTATGCTTCACTTTATATTTTTGCGATTTACACTTAGTACTATGTCTTTCAAAATTTTTACACCTCATATTATTATTTTGAACCCTACACTGCATGACACTTCTCTTATATTTATTATATTATTATTACTATATACTGCAATATTTATAAAAAATGTCTAAGGCAAAAAATCTAAAAGTTGGATTGTTTAATGCGGGTTCACTGGGTTCGCGACACGAGGAGTTCCTAGTTGCTATGGAGAACCTCTCAGTAGACATCATGGCGATAAATGAAACCTGGCTCAGGCAGGGAGAGGAGGGTCGCGCACCGACAGTACCGGGCTACCGGCTGCGGCACGTGCCGCGCCCGCACACCGTGCGCGGGGGCCGCGGGGGCGGCGTGGGGTTCTACGTGCGCCGCGGGGTGCGCGTGCGCGCCGTGCCGCACCCGCCGGCGCCGCAGGTCGAGCAGATGTGGCTCAGGCTTAACGTTAACTCGCATTCAGTTACCATCGGCACAGCGTACAGGCCGCCGTGGCTTGATGTGAATGTCTTCCTTGATGCGATTACCGACTCTCTTTCCTCTTTTGCAAGCGCGGACAAAGTTATCTTGCTTGGTGACTTCAACATTAATATGTTAAACCAGCTGGAAAATAAAACAAAACTTCTTAACAACTTTTTAATATGCTCCAAGCTGCAGCAAATTGTTACTGAACCTACCCATTTTACAGACCATAGTGAGACACTTATTGATGTTGTGTGCACTGATGCCCGTGTGTGTGGAGTATCTGTATCACATATACCTGAGCTTGGCCAACATGCAGTTATATCCGTTGAACTTAATTTTAAATTAGAAAAACCTTCCCCACACTGGATCACCTATAGGCCACTCAAGGATATACTGCTGGATAAATTTAATGATGATTTGAATAAGATGGACTGGGAATATATTGTAGGTCTGGAGGATGTGAACTCTATGGTAGCAACATTTAATGAGTATATTTTGAATCTTTTTGACTTACATGCACCCCTTAAGAAAGTTTTAATCAAAGAAAAGTCTTACCCTTGGATAACATATACTGTCAGGGAAATGATGAAGTTACGTGACAAGTGCCATGTTAAGTCTAAAGCTACTAAATCTGAACATCACATAAACTCATACAAGGAGCTTAAATACTTAGTTAGGGCCGCTTTTGATAGTGAAAAGTGTGCATATTTTAAAACTTATATTAACAAAAACATTAAACAGCCTAAGAGGTTATGGAACCATATCAAATCATCCATAGCTATTTCAAAAAAATCAGAGCATAGTCTACCACACTTTTGTAACAACCCTGAGAAAATAAATGACCACTTTCTGGATGTGCCTGGCAGTGGTACGGTCAGTAATGCTGATTTGACTTACTTTGAACGCCACAGATTCAGTAATACTCATTTTCAGCTTAAGGCAGTTCAGGAGGAAACGGTGCTGAGGCTTTTGCATGGTCTAAAGTCTAATGCACAGGGTTCTGACCATATCTCTCTTGAGATGCTAATTATGACTCTTCCTCGTACCCTTGCAGCTATAACGGCCATCATAAACAGATCCATAGCCTCGTCCTCTTTTCCGGATTTATGGAAATTGGCTATAGTTAGGCCCATCCCCAAGGTATCAAATCCCACTAGCATAAAAGACCTCCGCCCAATTAGCCTTTTACCGTGTCTCTCCAAGATTCTGGAGAAAGTGGTGTCTAACCAGCTTCGTGCATATCTTGAGCAGCACGGTATTTTGCCACTGGCCCAATCAGGATTTCGTAAGGGGCACAGCACGGCCACAGCTCTTCTTGACGTAGTTGGCAATATCCTGGAAGCCAGAGAACAGGGCATGGGTACCATGCTTGTGCTGCTAGATTTTTCACGTGCCTTCGATTCAATTAATACCTCCCTTCTCCTCTCCAAGCTGTCTTACTACGGATGTCAGCCAGAAACGGTCCAATGGTTTCAGAGTTACCTGAGTCACCGTTTTCAGTTTGTCCAGGTAACAAGTGACAGTTCTGGAGACGTTATGTCTTCTAATCCCAAGCAAGTGAACCGCGGCGTACCACAGGGATCGATCCTGGGCCCTCTTCTTTTCATTCTGTACAGTGCCGACATCATCAATTGTCTGACCAACACCAAGTTCCACCTATATGCTGACGATTTGCAGATGTATCTCGCGTTCCGCCCTCAGCAGTCTGGTGAAGCTGTAAAAAAAATGAACGAGGATTTAGATAAGATTTCAGCATGGTCGATGAGAAACTCTCTGGTTCTAAACCCAGTCAAGTCCAAGTACATTCTCATGGGATCAAGAAATTTTCTCAATAAGATGGTAGGGTATAATCTGGACTTGAAGATTGACGGGTGCTCTATTGATAGGGTGCAAGAAGCCCGCAATCTTGGGGTGGTGTTTGATGAGCACCTTCATTTTGAGACACATATCTTGGAGGCTGTGCGCAACTGTTTTTACCGGTTAAAGCTTTTGTACCGAGTACGGCCCTACATAAGTGTGGATATGCGTGTCATGCTGTGTGACTCACTTGTTTTATCCAAGCTGAACTACGCTGACACTGTGTATGGTTCGTGCATTCTCAGTAGAAGTGAAAAGTTGATACAGCGGGTACAGAATGCTTGTGCGAGATTTTGTTTCAATGTTCCTCCCCGATCTCACATAACTCCATTTTTAAATAAGGGTAATTTGATGAGAATGTCAGATCGCAGAAAGCTTCATCTGGCTACCCTACTCTTTGGCACAATTCTCACAAAAAAACCAGAATATCTATATAGGAAATTGACTTGGTCACGTGACATAAATAAAATTAAAACAAGAGCATCCTCCTACCTTCTGTTGGCTTCAACGCACAAAACTGCTGCATTCCGTGGTAGCTTTAAATTCGCTGCCTCTCGCTGCTGGAACGACTTACCACCTCCTTTTCGTGCTATAAATACAATTAAGACTTTTAGTACTAAATATAAGCAACATTTGATACGATTGCAAAAGGAATCCAGTTTTTAAACTCACCCGGGGTCTGCACGCAGTTGGTATTGGAGACCTTAGCGGAGTCTTAAGTTCCTAGCAGCACGATTTTGCTTCAATAAATTGGTCTTACTTCACTGTATCTCCTTCTTCCGATTTACAACAAGATACAGACAATCACAACACTCACAACACCTAGATAATATTTGTTGTACCTCTTTCTTGCCATAGTACCTAGTTGTTTTATTCGTATTAATGCGTAGTGTAGCTTAGACAGAACATTATTGGATGAGGTAGTGTACGTATTTCATGTATTGTTGTTCCAT
The DNA here is from genome assembly GCA_948473465.1 of Lithophane ornitopus. Lineage (NCBI taxonomy): Eukaryota > Metazoa > Arthropoda > Insecta > Lepidoptera > Noctuidae > Lithophane > Lithophane ornitopus. The sequence goes on from OX419623.1 coordinate 6,948,797, forward strand.
AATAATTATTTACTTCTTTGTACGACATGACACTTTGACAGCTAAATGCATCACAGATTCGGAATGTGTGAATGCGCCCGCGCGCCGCGGCGTCCCTTCGCTTGTCACCATGGATAAGTGATTTCGGAACGTCTGGCGTGAGTCGATGCACGTATGTTTATAGTTACGGTTTTTATTTAAGTACCTATTATATTTTTATTGTTTTATTTATTTATGTTGTTATCCCATAATGGGATTTATATTATTATGTGTCTGTGGGCGTGTCCGTGGCATCACAGCGGGCCCTATCAGAATACCAGCGCTGCGGTATTTATTTCTTTTTTAAATATCGCAGCATTATGCTGAGATAGGGGCCTTTTTGGCCTCGCACAGGTCGTCTAAGTACCTAGTTTGTTAGTTTTGATTGTTCTTTTATTATTATTATTTTTAATTTTAGTTCTTACTTTATGTTACTGCTTGTTTTTCCTGTGCGTGTCCCAAATAAAATATTTTTCTTTTCTTTCTTTCTTTCTTATTTAAAATTAAGTTATAGCATTTAAAACATGCTTTCTTTAAAAAACGTCTGAAAAAGTTGGAACTTTGTCGTTCAATATCTACGTAACCAGAAGGTTCCTAGGTAGTCCAGAACAAAAAAAATTATCACAATGACGGGAATAACACATTATTTAAGTCCCATGAAATAGTGGGCGAGCCTATTGCCATCAACCGGGCTGCTACTGAAAAATTCCATCTGGAAAAACTCAATAACACTTTTCCCGACCTTGGGATGCGAACCCAGGACCTCATCTCAGCAGGAGCACTTGCGACCATTCGACCAATGAGGCTGTACAGTGGAATAAATTAAAATAAAAACCGAAATTGTGTGAAAATGTTAGCGCGACACTGGAGACAACTTCATTTCTTAATTAATTAATATCGATCGAGCAGAAACTTGGGTAATTAATAGAAACGTGGTCCCTGAAACTTAGATAACCCTTTGCGAAGTTCACGTATTAATCCAGGGAAGACACAATGAAAACTCACTTCGAACGAAACTTTGATACTTGTCTATAGAGCGCGAGTTGGTAAAGTTAGGTATTCGTGTCCCACGGAATTTCCATTGTAATTGGGTGCGTTGCAATTAGCACTTTGTTAATTACTTCAATTTATTTGTTTTGATATCACAGGAATGTGATAGGTATATGAAATATTAACTATTAAGTTGTCACAAACAGCGATGTGTTGTTTGTGTTCAAATGAATAAATTAGTAATATAAATTATGGGTATTTAATGGAATAGCGCATAGAATAATTTTTGATGCATTTTGAGTAAATAAAACGAAAATGGCTGTATATTTAAATAATAAAGTTCTTTACAAATTATTATTAGCCGATCCATAGTAACACGTATTCGGTGAAGATTTCAACTAGATTCCTATAACGGTTCCTAGACCAGGGATACTTTCGTAAAAAAAAACACAAATTGTTATATTATATCTCCCACGACACGACAAATTAAATACCGCACCGCTAGAAACTCATTGGCTCTCGCTTATATGAACTTTTATAACACATCTAGATTTGAATATTTTTAAAGTTAACGGTTTCTCTGCACGCGAAAGCTAAATTACGTTATGCATATCCCCAACGTTCTGCTGACTGTATATAAATATTTATTTATACTGTAGTTAAGATTAGTCCAGCAGTTAGCCTGCGCTAGGGAATTTACGTGGGCGCTATTTTATGCAACGGTGGGTATTCATCAAATGCAGCGGTTGTTTTTTTGAACTACTTTTTTAGGGTTCCGTAGTAAACAAGGAACCCTTATAATTTCGCCATGTCCGTCTGTCCGTCTGTCCGCGACTTAGCTCAGAGACCGATGGTATTAGGAAGCTGTAATTTGGTATGGATATACATATAAACGACGTCGACAAATTGGTAAAAAAAAAAGGAAACAATTTTTTTTTTAGGGTACCTCCCCTACACATAAAGTGGGGATGGTTTATTTTTTTCTCGTCGATCCCATAGTGTGGGGTATCGTTAGAAAGGTCGTTTAAAAATAATGTGAGTTTGTTAAAACCATTTTTGGATGCAGGGATCCGTTTGCGAAATATTAAGCTTTAAAGTGCAAATTTTTGTGAGAGCTAAGTGTCCCTTTTTTTTTTTTTTTTTTGGGTGGGAAATCATCATATGACTTCTCCCGCTCTGGGTGGAGCGGAAGGGCGTGTCAGACTCTTACTGACTAAAACCCAGCCGTGTTCCTTCGGTTGCCTGTTGCCAGGGTCCCGGTATCCCTTTCGGACTATTCCGCAACCCTGGCAGGCATCGGTCCTAACGGACCCCGTCAGGTGTGCTGACATCTCTTTGAGGCGCGCGTGGAACACGACGCGCCATCGACCCGGGCCTGGTCCTTATCGGACGGCGAGCTACCCATTGCTCGCTGTCCGCAAGCCCGCGCCTATGGTGACCGGGAATCCGCCTGGGATTCCCGACGCCCAGGGTGTCTCCAGCGACGGCGGTTAGGGGCGTGAGGGCGCAGGCTTTGCCTCTCCCTCACGCGTTCCGCCTCCTCCTTCGCGAGCATCACTGCTTCGCAGAAGGAGGTGACCGCCTCCCATGCCCTCTCGCTCCGTACCATGGCCTGGACCAGGGCCGGACGCGAGAGGTCAGTGCCGCCAATCGCCTCCACGAGGACACGGCGGTGCTCTGCCCAAGCAGGGCACACCTCCACCGTATGCTCCACCGTGTCCTCCGGACGATCCGCACAGTGGTGACACCCGGGCGTTTCCTCCCGCCTAATCCTGCACAGGTACCTCCCGAAGCTACCATGTCCGGTGAGGACCTGCGTCAGGCGGAAGGTGAGGACGCCGTGGCGCCTCTCCAGCCACTCCTCAAAGAGGGGACTTATCGCCGCAATTGTGGCGTGCCCAAAGTGTCCCCCCCCCCCTGCCAGCAAAATGGTTGGGTTTGGATATGTGAAAAAAAAAATTTGCAGCAATAGTATATATAACAAAATTAAATGGAAAACTATCACCGCTACTTAGGCTTCACAAGTTACCGAGTAATAATCGACCAACTTAAATTTGCAGTTGTAAAAACATGTTCTCCCATACATTCTGTATCGGAGAACAAGTTTTTCAACTACAATGTTAAGTTTGTTTTATAAATTCATCCCAACTACGGAACCCTTCATTATGCATGGTACGACATGCACTTGGCCGGTTTTTGTATAATTTTTTAAACAAACTGTTTTAAAGTATAGAAAACGATTAGTTTTGTAGTTCCAAGTTCCACTTATTTGAACTCTTTTATGAAATTCGCAATCTATAATATAATTTGCCGGACCGAATATGCTATCCATATGATGTGCCTTTATACAATGCTTTCTAAAAAAATCACATTTAACTAAGCTTGAAAACAGTTAATAAATCTTAAGAAGGAAATACCAGTCTTCTTCAGAACACGGTAAACAAAGTAAACTAAAATTTTCTCCTTAAACGCGTTCAAAGATTTCAGTTCGCCACACAGTCTAAATGAGTGTCTCGGGCATGTAATCCCAAGCGTCTAGTTTAACGAAGCGTTGTGAAACTTTTTCGTCTTTGTACACGTAAACAAGCGCATTAACCCTTAAACCAAACTATACTTTGTCCCCTCGCGATAGAACATATTTTACAAAAACTTCTCCTAGTGTCTACTTTTGCGCACTGTTTGCGGATTTTGATGTACTTTTTGGATGCCCTCGTTAGTCTCAGTACGTCTTCAATTATTATGTAGTTCTTATTCTTTTCAAAGTTAACGAACTCCGCCATATTTTGTGTATTATAATTAGTGTTCCTTGATATATTTTCTTTGGGTTTTATAGTGCAGCAAAAACATACTGTTGTTATTTACTACACAAAGTGAATCTGCAGTTTGTAAACATTAAAACTAGTACAGTACAACTATTTTCTTAATGTCCCTCGGGAATCATAGCATTTCCGAATACAAAGGAATTAGCCTGGGAGGAACCGTTGCAAATGAAAAAGTCATAGTAAGCCGGCTGATATTGTCATAGATGGTTGATCTTATATGACTATTATGTGAACCAACCGTCAGCTGCTTAAGTAGCGGTGGGTGCGGGTATGGGTGGTTCCGGAAGTTGCAAAAATAAAAATAAAAAAATTAAGTCATAGTACGCCGCCTGAATTTTTTTTTCATAAGTAGTTTACATAATACTGAGCTAACAATTAGCAAAAGTCGTGTTAGCAGGAATGGTTCCCCTTGAAAAGCTCTTTCCATTGGTATATATCTTATTTTTATTGGGCTTCAGGGCAGAACCCCATAAGCAAGGGGCCCATTCTCCTTTGACAAGACTGTAGTTTAATAGTTACGATTGCAAAAACAATCAGTCAGCTGGGTGCGGACAGGGGAGCTCTGTCATATGGACCCTGAAATAAACTGTGCATTACTCGAATAATCTATATCTTTAGTGCGTCAGCTGACGGTCTTTCCACCGCTACTCACGCAGCTGATTGTTGTTTTCGTACTTTTGATAATTTAAACAATCATCTTTGTTAAATTTCATCCGGCGTACTGTAAATTTATGTTACGTTATTTTTTTACAAGTTCATGCGAGCGGCTGACGCATAATCCCCCCTCCACCATGCAGCTGACGATTTTTTTTCAGCTCAGTATTATGTAAACTACTTATGACAAAAGAATTTTTTTTTCACCACTTCCGTAACCTTTAAATCCTACACCCACTGCGGTTGCATCAGCCGACGCTCAGTTCGGTTATCAGTCATTCGAGATCTATTGAACAAGATGTCAACCGATCGGCTTAAAAACACTACCTAAAATGCAACGGGGCTCGGGCTAAATGCTAAGTTCCATGTCCATCAATTATTAGATTCATCGTGTATAATAATTTGAATTCCGAACTAAGTACTAAATTGTTGTTTTGTTTTGATTTCCGTGTGAACTATATAGAGCTGTAAAACTATTTTTTTCATTGCTAATTCCTCCCATTTTTTTAATTAATTGCATGAAGTTAAAAGAGTATTAACAACTCTATATACTTCCAAGTCGATTGAGAGCGCCCAGTCTGCACCAGTTCAAAGGGTATGTGATAGAAATTCGACGACTGACGAAACACGAAGTTTGCCGAGAGACATTAAGAAAAAAGTTGTACCTACTATACAATATCTGTATAACGCTAAAAACTGTAGACCGTAATTACCGCTTTCATAAAATCACAACATAATTTCCCTCCATTAAGTTGAAAGGAGTAACTGCCACGTCAATCAAGTGCCGTGGACGTATGAAAATTATTTACGTTCGATGTAAAACGACGCAGTATCGTAACGTAGCTCACATGGATTTAATTAAAACCTCAGTTGATTAATTGCGCTCTAGGGCTTCAAAATATTGACCAGCCTCTGTGAAGCATTCATAAAATATACACGCGATTTTTCCTATTAAATCGCCGATGGAAAAATGTTAACAGGCAATACGGAGAGTAAGTTGATCTATGGATTAATATAATATGGTACGGAATATGAAATCAGTTATTTTTCGTTTAGTTTATTACCTTATTATTTTTTATGGTATTATGTAATACATTCACTGATTCATGAAACTTTTAGTTTTATCTGAAGAATGAGTCTACATTTAAAAACGGCTAATAATTTATTTTCACTGCTGCCTTGCATTTCAAGCATACTATAACGTAGTCAAAATTATTAGTTATTCTAACGCTGAAACGGCACAACCTCATTATGATTGGCACAAACCTAATAAACTCGCTATACGTAGGTATGGTAAGTATTAAATCACATGCCGTGTCGAGTAATTTTTTTTTTTTTTTTGACATGATTTGTATATGACTTAAGTCACTATGGTTCCTATTCATACGATGATACATAGATATGACTTTCGTAACCGGTGGTCTCCCATGGAGAAAACAAAAGCAGACCACAAATGTCACAACATCTACGGGAATAACTTGATTTCACGTTTGTAAAAAACGAAAAGTTAATTGCATCATGTTATTTCTATAATTTCAACCAATTGGAAATGGGAAAAAAGAGACATTTATCCGTCTCACTCACTCACGACTGACGTGTTTGTTCAATGAAATACATATTATTTAGTTTTTAACGCGTAATTATTTAATCAAATCAATCTCAAACATTTTTCATTATGACGCGCACTCTCTCTCTTGCAGCTTTTCAAGCTCCTATTATTATTTCTAATATTCTTACTACAAAGTAGTGTTTGTCTCATAATTCCAATAATAGCCATCAACTTATAAAAAACCATGAATGTTTGCCAAAAGGCTTAATTCTCTACAATACTATGTCAATGGTACAAATTTAATACACAATGTGCAATAAAGGTATATTTTCAACGAATTCTCTTTAATTTTAATACCGCTCTAGGAGCTTTTGACTTAATCTACCTGGCATTATTCAACCTAATATTCGACGCCCAAACTCAATGTTCCTCAGTATTAATAATTCCAAGATTAATTATCGCTTTATTAACAATTAGCCGGCGCCATATTTGATGGGAATGTAATTTAAATTAACGATATTGAGCTCTATGCACGGCGCTCAAGTGCTGAGCATACTTGCTCAATGTTTTCATTGTGTAATATTTATAATGTGGACTTTAGCGTCATTTTCGACGTGATCGGGGAAATGTACTCTAAGCGTTAATGGTACTATAAGTAGACGGGCACCTAGTACCAAGCTACGGAGCCTATGTAGATTTATGTGATATAAAATATTTTCATTATCATTTTTGGTGCCTACCACCCCGTTCATTTTATTCTTAACAATTAATTTTGGTGACTACCTAAGTCAGGATAATTAATTTATAAGTCAATTTGCTGTGAAGCCATTTCGTACAACTGTCAAGTGTCAGTTGTGATTTTAAAATACTGTCAATTTAATTTGGTAGTCACTTTGCTCATTAATCCTTGCCTTTACCTACTGATAATTAGTATGTTGTAAATTTTTCAGACAGTGCCCACACCCAGATCAGTTTTGTTTATCGTAGATGGAACAGTTATAACGTGTGTTAAACGTGTATTCATTAGATTGTTGACAACTTTGACTCTGCTGCGAGCTTGAGCTTTCGGATCTCGGTCATAAAGACATTCTTTACTTAGTTCTATAGCTTCAAAAAGTGTTAAGTTGGAAAGTAACAGCTTTAAACAATGTAACTAGCTGCTACTTAATAGTTTTATTTCGTTAAGACTGAAACGCTAGAGCCAGGTTAAATATTTAAGACAAGCAGACAATGCAAGACGTTATTAAAACGCCCTGTTCCACCGTCTTCAAATGCAGATGCTTGAAGATAAGATGATATATATTCATTAGTCAAAAACACGTGTAGGATTACAATTATAGTAGCATTCATTAATTAAAAGTTTCTTCATGTTTTTATTAAAACCTAAATCTTATCTAAATCTTTGTATACCTTTGGTACCTTTTTGTATAATGTTTTGAGAATGTCTGTTTCTATTGAATTCATCATCTCATCATCCACCTAGCCTTTTCCCAACTATATTGGGGTCGGCATCCAGTCTAACCGGATGCAGCTGAATACCAGTATTTTACATGGAGCGACTGCCTATCTGACCTCCACAACCCAGTAACTGGGTAATACGATACCCCTTGGTAAGACTGGTTGTCAGACTTTCGGGCTGCTGACGACCCGTAACGACTGTCAAAGATCCACAAATGACAGCCGGGACCAACGGCTTAACGTGCTTTCCGAGGCACGGAGGAGTCTCGGTATGTAAAGATGGTCACCCATCCACGGACCAACCCCGGCAAGTGTAGCTTAACCTGATGGATCGACCCGTGCGGCTGTTATTACAAAGCCACGAGCTCTGTGTCTGTGTCTGTGTGAGTGTCTGTTTCTATTGAATTGTCATTAATTATTTATGACTCATAGATATATGATTATAGATTTATCATAGTGATCATATTAAGGACCTATGTTTCTAATTTTATGGAACGTGAAACTAATAAAGAAACAAGGCCTTTTCCTACATAATGCTATTTATTTGAGAATAAATCTTCTTCAGTGAAGTTTCTGAGTCTCATGTTCCTCCCAAAGTTATACCCATGAAAGTTTTGAGTGAAAAATTGCAGTAATAATTTTCGTAGAACTGTGAACGTCTTGGCGGACGTCTTTGTAATTAGATCCCCGACTGAACTCCAGTTTCCTACGGTCGTTTTCTTAATAGCTTTGTTAAGAACTTATTTTAATCGTTCAGATCTTTGTACCTAACCTTGGATGTTACCGAAATTCTTTTACGATTAAAAACACAATTACTCCAACTTTAATGCTTTAATTATGTACCTACCTACATTCTACAACCATAATGTAAGAAAGTTGTGGAAAGTAAAAAACTTTATCCGTGGTATTCCTTTAGCCTTTTTTATACATTTTCATAATTAACATTCTTTGATATTCCTTCTTAATTCACTTGGGAAACATCTCGTTGTTAATTAGCAACACTAATTATTTTAGGTTCTTAACGAAAACAGGAAAATGAACAGTTGAGAATTCTTGTCTACAGAGTTCCTGGTTATCTTAGCAATAAATTCAACGATCCGACTACATGATGGCAGATTAATGAGTAAAATTCGTAAGAAAAACAAACAAAAAGTTTGTTTTATTAGTTATCTGTCTAATCTGTTCAGAAATTGTATTATAAGTTAGCAAAGTAAAAACTTGACTACATCAAACCAACATTTATTTTAGATCAATCTTATTCAATTTACTTTCCATGTTTATGAAAATGTGTTTTCAAAAATAAGATACTTGGCACGAATTCAATGAATGTATTTTTTTGTGATGAACATCTGAAAGAAATGAAAACAATGGATCTCACTTATTTATTTGTGAAAAACAAAGGTTACTTAAGTACATTATGTTATATCAATGTCAGTAGGTACCTACCTAGTATAAAATAGTACATATCGTAGGTGACAAGAAAGGTACGATGAAAAGTTTATCAAATAAATTGGTTCACACTTTCTGAATAATATAATATACCTAGATATACTTAATTTAAAGTCAGTGACTCAAATTTTCCATTAGTAAATATTATTAGCTTACCATCTATCTAATAAATTGTTATCAGTGAGGGTTGATATTTCTACAAAGAAGTGAATTCTGTGATGATGGCTATGAGATGTATGAAAACTAAAAGACCCAAATAAATAAGGATAAGAACTAGAGGATAGCGATTGTTATCAGCTAAGTAGGTAGTTGATGAACTGCTCAACACACTCTTGACACAAACACGTGTATGTGACAAGAGCCTCTGATATTAAGTCTCCAAGTTCAAAACATTTACGTATCGGATATTTCGGTCACGTCCTCTCTGATCACAGAATCCAATTTGCAGTACAAAATAATAAAATTTTACGTCGACGAGTGCCGTATCGATTTAAGCAGAAAATTAGATTGTAACCTGCTTTAAATCAATTAACATCTCCATGACACGGAATACGTACGCGGCATTATCGATGCTCGAGATTTTTTATATAACGCTCCTGGCTATTAAATAGAGGGTCTTTTTGCCCAACAGCCCCAGAAAGAGGGTACTTATGTAGGTATATCTATTTCATTAGCACGCTCTGTAGCTTAACCTTTGGTACGGCATACCAAAGGTTAAGCTACAGAACGTGGATCTCGTAGAGAAACAATGGATTTTTAATTGTGTCTGTAATTACGGCATATGACGGGTTAAACGACTTGGTGGATTTGAATTTTGCGAGTGACAAAAGCTATATAATATTTATATTATTATATTGCATCTGCAAATACAAAAAAAAACCGGCCAAGTGCATGTCGTACCATGCACAATGAAGGGTTCCGTAGTTGGGATGAATTTATAAAACAAACTTAACATTGTAGTTGAAAAACTTGTTCTCCGATACAGTAATGTATGGGAGAACATGTTTTTACAACTGCAAGTTGGTCGATTATTACTCGGTAACTTGAGCCTACGTAGCGGTGATAGGTTTCCTTTTAATTTCGTTATATATACTACTGCCGTGGATTTTTTCTCATATCCAAACTCAACCATTTAGCTGGCAGGGGGGGACACTTGGCTGTAACAAAAATTAGCACTTTAATGCTTAATATTCCGCAAACGGCTCCCTAAATCCGAAAATGGTTGTCACAAACTCATCATTTTTAAACGACCTTTCCAACGATACCCCCACACCATGGGATTGACGAGAAAAAGAAAAACCATCCCCACTTTACGTGTAGGAGAGACAGGTACACTCAAAAAAAAATTTTTTACGATTTTTTTTACCACTTTTTCGGCGTTGTTCATATGTATATCCATACATGACACAGGACATGGCGGAACTATAATGGTTCCTCTTGACTACGGAACCCTAAAAAAGGGGAAGAGAAGATTTTATTAAAAGTAAATTACAACAATATTGGTATCAAATCCTAAAAGCTAGTAATTAGTAAATTCCAAATAATAAATCTGAAAAGCTCGAAATAAAGCAAATTAAAAAAAAAATGATTTAACAATTTTGGTAACGCAGGCGGAGACAAACAAAAGTTACACCATATTTCAGGTTATTGGCTTGTCTCCGCCTGCGATACCAACATTCTATAGATTATACCTAATGCTTATTTTTCTCTTTTCAGTTATGTGTTTTAGTAGAGTTTTTTTTTTCAAACTGTATTTTTTTAATTGTTTTATGCCCATCTCAATTAGCCGTTGTATTGTTATAGAACCTAACTAAAGCAACAGCTTTTTATTATTGAGTTTATGAAAAAATCTAAAGAGAACACAATTTTTTTTTTAATTTTTAATTTTTTGTTATTCTCTGTCCCACCGACTAAGTAGCCTCTGAATACGAGGCTTTTGGGTGTAAATGACATCCTTTTATTTTGTAATGTGCGTTTAGTTTGTGCAGAATAAAAAAAATACTTTCTTTCTTTTCTATTTTAGATTTCAACACCTATAATACGGTGTAACATTAGGTATAAAAGTAGTATCTGACATCTTCTGGAATGCAATTTATGAGTATACTATCTCATTACTAAATGCACTTTTTAATAACAGCAAACAATAGACTAGAGGGACTGTGACACACAAAATGACATGATTACTTTGTAAAGTATTTTATTATTGTGAATGTGAGGACTATGTGAATTTTTATTTTTTTTCGTTCTCAGTTAATTTTATCGATGGTCTGGCAATTTGAGAATTTTATGCGGCCTACCCAAATGTCCTTTCTTTGGTATTGTTCGTCGAGTCGTTGAGCTCCTTAAGTTCTGAGTTGAGCTCCACCATTACTGACAAATGCTTGCACTGACTGGACAGGTCCACTCAAAAATGTGTGGTTCTTTCCTCAAAAGACCATTTCAGACTCGAATTTACATGGTCCTCATATGGCTTGACCAAGATTATGTCTGGACTTTAAAAGAGACTGTGACCTCTGAGTTTGTTTCGGCCTTTCTTCTCAGTCAGATAGGAAACGCCGACCTCATCTAGCTTATTTTTTAATATGACGTGTAAAAATGATTCCAATATCCTATTTACAGAATAAAAAAAATCATTTCATTTCATTTCATTTGTGAAATACACTTCCTCAAGTGAATGAACTAAAATCGATCAGTGTTTTTTCCTCCATAGCTGTCGGCCCGTGACTTTTTCAGGCGGCCTCCTAAATTGGGAAAGCAAACGTTTAAATCACTCAGCCTTTAGAAAAAAGGATGGCGTAACTTCTTGTACTCAGATTCACGGCTTCCAACATATTGGGGTTACGAAAAGGCTGAAAGGAAAAAAGAAAGAGAATGACAAACGTACTTTTACAAATTGCGTAATATTCACTGGATTTTTTCCCTTGTTTCATGGAATAATGAGAATAAATGATTGTCATTTTGCTGTAAACTTTTCATACGATAATTTATCTCTGGGGAGAAGAAACTCTTCAAACATAAGGAACAAGGGGACAAAAGCTTGAATAAAATTTACTTTTTGACAACAGTAAAACAACAGTCGTTCAACTTTTCGTATTAGCGTTGATTCTGGTGCCTTTGTTTTCGAATATCACTAAATTCTACAAGGCAGCGAACTATTCCCGTTGACGTTGCCTTTCTGTTAACATCTACAATTTTCACATCCATTTCTCAAGAAGATATATGGCTTGGATATTGTCTTTATTTTACTTGATAGCTTTGAGATGAAACGACGCTGAATTTTTCATAGTTGTATATGGTACTCAACCCAACACTCAACCCCCTTGGTAAGATTGGTTGTAAGATTTTCTGAGGTCAAAGATTCACGAATGACAACTTGCTTTCCGAGGCACGGCGGAGTCTTGGTATGTAAAGATGGTCACCCATCCACGGACCAATCCCGGCAAGCGTAACTTAACCTGATGGATTGACCCGTGCGGCTGTTATTACGTAGCCACGAGACCAATTTGTTCTCTCAATCGCTATCTTTATTTGTAGCATTTGTTGTGTGTAATTTAAGTAGATTTTTATTTATGTCTTGATTCTGTTCTATCAACGTTGCAGTTTTTATACGCTCGCTGTGCCCATAAATGTTGCAAACACAGCAACCAACGCAAGATTATATCACAAAGTTTAATCGAAACATTTTTATCTCTCTATAAACTGAAGGCGGGAAACGCGCAATAAACACGACCAGTATACAACTTTTCAGTTATGAAACCATAATATTCTTCACGAGAAATTTCCAGACAGAGTACGAATAATCCTACTTGGAGAACTTTCTAATAACGCTCTGCTCTTTAGATTCATTGCACCTTGCAGAAAAATTTCAAAACTTTTCCCGGGGTCTTAAGAGATGTTTGTGGAACTTTTAGAATGACATTAATCTTAGTAATTTCTCACCAGATTTGAAAGCGTTAGCTTAACACTTTGCGTTTTTGGATTAAAACTTTTAATCAGTAGATAGAGTTGAGATAAGTGAGTTCGTTTAGCATGTTTGCTTGGTATTTAGATGAAGTTTCTGTCAGGAAATCCGGGTAAATGGTTCCATTTTCGATCTTTGCAAGAGTTTTGATAGCTTTACCCTGATAATTATTTAGGTAAGCAAATTTTTTTAAGAGCAATTTTTTCTATTTAAAGTCACAGACAAGGTTAATAGGTCCTCGAGACAATGAACATAGTAACATTCAGTTTATGTTTTTAGTTTAAAATTGAAATGAAGCAAAATATTTTTTTTATACCCAGCGGACACATTCTTTTTCATTCAATTCGAAACAATAATTTTATGAAAAAATAAGAAAAACACAACTTGTTAAGTTTAAAATTTGAGTATCTTCTCGGCGACACTCAACAATCATAATTAACTAATGATGAAGAACTTTATTTTCAAGAAATTCACTCCAAATACTAAGATTGTTTATCCAAATAAACAAGTTTCGAGTAAATGTTTTGATTAAAAATCCGTTGAACCGTAATGAAGCAGAATTTAATTTTATTCTTTATTAAAGATACTGATTTAGAATGGAATTTAGGAATAAAAAGCCGCGCTTGACTGGCGCTTGTGAATGGAATTGTTTCTTGGAATTCATTAATGTTTCATCGCTCTTAAAAAGTTTTAGTTAAATTTTTTCCAAGTATTTATTTAAAAAAACAAGTAGGTACCTACACAAAGTGGATCGTTGCATAGCAGTGGAACAATAATGGAAAAACATTGGTAAAATGAGATCTTGAATCTTCCATATAAATATATGTATATACAGTCATGGACTTTAATTGATGAGCCACTTGGCATTGTTCGCTTTTGAGCCTTGTAATGCAAATCGGGCTTAGTCGGTTATACTCGTATATCCAGACACGGAAAGTCATGTCTTCGTATTATAGAAGAAGAAAATTATATTTAATATCTTTACCAGTTGGCTAACCTGAGAGCCAGAACTACAAACTTGACAAAGTCAAAGTCCAAAGTCAACCAATTGCAGGTCTAGCAACCGTAACCTAGCGACGATTGTTTTAGCGTAGCCATAGTAACGTTAGCGTACGGAGAAATTTTAATTTCAACTGTCACTGTCTTCGGATAGGTTTTCAGAATTATTGAGCTCTGATTCAAAGGAGGTCAGTATCAAATAGATCCGAAAAACATTGTATTTATTTTATATTGAGAACGTATTAGTCAACCTTTATGGATAACACTATTTTTCATCTTGTTTACGTGCATGCGATTTGAGTTCGTCTTTAATCGTGTAATCTCGTGAATATATGAAACTGCAAATTTGTAAAGTTTGAAAGTGGCTCATCAATTAAAGTCCGTGACTGTACCTATCTATGTATCAATAGTTTTGATAAAGTTTTTTGCCGCATAATATTGTGAGATAATTGATAACTGCTGCACGGGTCGATCCATCAGGTTATGCTACCTACGCTTGCCGGGGTTGATCCGTGGATGGGTGACCATCTTTATATACCGAGACTCCTTCGTGCCTCGGAAAGCACATTAAGCCTTTGGTCCCGACTGTCATTCGTAGATCTTTGACAGTCCTTACGGGTCGCCTGAAGCCCAAAAGTCTGACAACCAGTCTTACCAAGGGTATTGTATTAACCAGTTACTGGATTGTGAAGGTCAGATAGGCAGTCGCTCCATGTAAAATGCTGGTATTCAGCTGCATACGGTTAGACTGAAAGCCGACCCCAACAGAGTTGGGAAAAAGCTAGGCACATTAATTGTGAAATAATTATCAAATTAACACTTTGGTAATGTAAACGACGTATATGTGGATAACTGAATAAAGAGCTGTATTAAAAAAAACAGATATATATTTATACAACATAATTTTTTCTTTACGCTAAACCAGAAAAGGGGTCATTTTACTCATCATTTTGAACAACTTTTTCTATGGGACCAACATTGAAATCGCGAATAAAAAATCAGCTGTTCCATACATTTTGTCGATTTAAGTGAACACAAATGTAGGGAACAGCAGATTTTTTTTTCGCGATTTCAGTGTTGGTCCCATAGAAAAAGTTGTTCAAAATGAAGAGTACAATGACCCCTTTTCGGGTTTAGTATAAAGAAAAAATAATGTTGTATATATATATGAAAAAGTTAAGCATAGCACAAATCGGGTATAAACAATGTAGGTGTAGATACATACTTTGTATACATACCTACTCGTAAACTAACTTTGCAACATAAATGCATAGAGTAGCAAGAATACAGTGCAGCAGTTGTTACTTCTTTGTTTCTCTGTTTATTCCCCAAGAGGGAAGGCGTCGTACTTTCGAACTCGCTCCATAAAAAACATCTTGTAGTTAAAAGACAAGAAGGTACAAAACCAGAATAAAACAGATGCAAAGTAACAAAGTGTATTTTCTTAGTAAGTATTACTAGAGGTTTAAAAACTTGCATTCTTTTGTTAATAAACATACTTTGTTTCTTTGTTCTCGGTGACCTCTAGAAACAATCTCCTAGGGGACCAAAAGCATTGACTCTTTACAGAGAATACAAAGTCACATCAGCATAATATAAATGTTTCGTCGGAATTTCAATGATTTACAGGGATATTCAAACCAATTAAAACACACATTCGTAAAGATAATCAACATAGGTAATTATAAGTTAAAATAACTTTATTAAAATCTTTACTATATTGGATAATATGGATACACAACAGAGATTGTATGTGACCACTCTGTTTAAAAAATCTATTTACACTTTTTCTACAGTGTATTAAAATAAGATCTGCACTTTAAGTTGATGTATCGGTATGAAGCATAAATCCTACGGTGACTTATACTCGACTAAGCACTTATTGCTAAAAGGAATACAAGCAATGGTGTCGAAAACTATTTGTATAAGAAAAATAATAAGGTGGTACTTAACCGCGGTGAAGATTGAATTATAACTATAGTTGACGTGACTTCACGTGACCAGAGGGCTGGCCAATTTCTAGGTCAAATAATCAGCATTTCCATCCAACGTGGCAATGATGCCAGCCTTTTGGGCACTTTTCCCACTGACAGCGATGCGGAAGAATTTTTTGACGCGTTTATGAGCCCTTCCTTTATATATAATGTTTTCCCTTTGTACATATTGCTAGACTTAGATTGTATATTTTAATTAAATAATTAATAACTATAGTTGTCAACTGTAACCATAATAAATTATTACCTATGTTGCATTTCAGAAAGCAATTGTTTTTGCGCGAACCTAAGTGCACGCGCACACCTGACGACAGTCACATGCGACAGGACAGCGTTAGTCTTAATGTGAGTGATGAGGCACACGTGTGTTTTTATCTCGAATGTCAAGATGGATACGTTCAATGTCGATATTATCAAAATGGGTCGCCAAAGCGCGGCAAAAACTCAAATAAAATGATCGCTTCCTGTGATCGCAAGCTCTACTATTGAGCATGAGGTACTGGGTTCGATTCCCAGGTGGGAAAAAATAATATATTGGGTTTTTCCATCAGGAATTTCTGAGTAGCAGCTCATGATTTAAATATGTGCCCAGTTGATGGCAATAGGCTTGCCTCCTATTACAATATGGAATGTAAACAAAACCGGCGAAATGCGGGTGTACTATAGGTTCACCTCTGCTTAACTCTTCAGGGATTACAGGCGTAATGTTAAAGCAAAATTATTACAAGCAGAAGTAACATCAACAGAACAAAATCGACCGCCAGTTAACCTTTACAGCAGATTGGACGGAGTGCGGTCTAGTAAGGTGAAGTTGAAATATAAAGGCGGTTTCAAATAGATACCGCCTCGCTCCAAAGCAGCGTTGCTCAAAGTAAATACCACTCTCAAGGGGTGTTAAATCCAGTGGGCATTTGTTAATTAATTTATCATGGGCATTAGCGATATTTTAGTGGGTAGAAAAAGGGAAATTACTTCAATAAAGTTCTATTATAAAGAATTTTGAAGTACCTACTTAATATTTTTTAGTTGGTATGTACTTAAGGCTTGATTGTTTTCATGAAATATTTTCTGAAAAAGAATCAAAATAAATTATGCTATTATGCTAATTATAACTAAATCCTAATTAATATGCGAAAGTGAATTTGTTTGTTTGTTACGTTTTCACGCTAAAATGGCTGACAGGATTTCGGTAAAAATTTGGCACAGGGTAGACCTTGACTTGGAGAAGGACATAGGCTACTTTTTATCCAGATAATGTCGCGGGTAGCAGCTAGTACATCATAAATAAATAAAGAAGAACGTTTTGTGATATAAAGTTTGAGAAATTTTGCCCTCCGCTATCCTTCATTTACTAAACATGGCCTTTTAATCAGTCACTATCATTTGTAAGTCTGTTTTCATTGTAAATTCAGCAAAACGGCATGCGCTAACTGGAATTAATTCTGCAAGTATCTAGATGTTAGTGCTGCCCACTATTGGGTAGAACGCGATACTATTATTGGTCGTCAGAAAGTAGCTACTCATATTTGTGAAGATTTTTGCAATTGTTTTAACCTTGGACCTCTCTATTTAAAAAGCTCAAAAAGCTTTGCTGAACCAAAGCTTTTTAAATAGAGGACTACACTGTAATACTTTTACGGTATATCTAACCTACCCTAACCTCAGTAGGTACATAAATACCTATAATTTATTTAGCTTTTAGTAATAAATTATGCTTTTATTAAACGTCCACTGCAAACGAAAAATTTTTTTGTGGCTTTTGAAAGCACTTTGTTAAGTCTAAATCTAATAAAAACCATTTATCTTTCTATTCCACAGTCATAGTCTTTGACAGCACCATTAGCGCTTGAAAAGTTTAGTTTTTGCTAAGTTTTTTTTAACTCTTTTCAGCGCAAAAATATGAGGCACAAACACGACGATAGTTTTGAATAATCTAAATATCAAAAGTAGTTTCCAAATTCAAATTGAGTTCCAAATGTTTCGTCCCGAAGGAATGACGCACATGAACAGCTAACTTTAAATTGAAACGTCATCCATAATATTTGTATACAGTTGCTTGCAGATTATGTAAATGTTTGTTTCCATAATGAAGACCCGAAACTAAGTAATTAAGTAGGAGATGCAGAGAACTGACGCCGTCTCTCCTTTCAAACTGAAACAGTCAAGTCTGATGTTAATCGTAGTGAATGTAAAAGGATAAATCGTAAACCGAGACATTGGTAAAGGCCCTCGAGAAAAAAGGTACCCGGCAAACAAATAGAGCGTAAAACGTCATATCATAAATCCCACTTACTTTGCCGCTATCCAACGATTTAGAACTAACTCGTAGTTATAAATTTTCGGATACGCTACCGAAAATAGCTCTGCGGTGAAGGCCTGGTGTGCAGCCAAACAGATGAAATGTAGCCCGTCGCCGCTCCATTAGGAATTAATGGGCCGATTCGAGAAATGTCATCTTCCGGTAAATACTGGTCATAATTCATTTCATAGTTGACAGGCACAGGGCTCGGTTCCGGAATCCTTCAACAAAAACAACGGCCAACCTGCGAATGAAAGTGATTCATTCCGCAAATTAACCGTTGAAAAGGTAATTTTATTTGCACAGATCTCCTCTCGAGGTTGTTAGGCGCGTAAAGCTACTTTAAAGGCACGAACAAGCTTGCTATTAATAAATTGTTTTCAAACAGAAGTTTATTTTCAGGGTGCCGTACCCGAAGGGTGGGGTCCGTACGTCCGACTGTCTGTCAGCGGGCTGTATCTCATGAATAATATAATAATGTAATAGATCGTAATAGATATCGTAATACATATTTCCACAGATTGTGTATTTCTGTTGTCGTTATAACAACAAAATATAATAAAAATAAAATGAAAGGCCATTCAAGAAACGTGTTGTTTTTAATAAAGTATTAAACAAAAACATATTGTCGTGTTTAATATTGTATGGTAGTAAGAAACTTTTCGTGTGTGACTCAAATTCGTACCGGTTTTTTCAAGATTTTGAAACAGTGTTCTTAATTTTTTTGTTGGGTTTTATACGAGTTGATCATGTCCGCCTATGGTACGACAATGCTCGACCAGTTTTTTTTTCAAGGCGAAATCTTCGCAATTATATTTTGATATGCCTACATAGTACCTATTTGCATTTGCGTCAATTTGCCATTCCTAGCGAAGTCATCGACCTTACACTACGAAGTAAACATCAACCAATCCAAATCCACGATAACCATAGATATCCGTGACGAACCCTTATACCATAATGCATATTGAACAACCACAAATAATTTATGGCATCTAATACATCGGAGCCAATATCGTAATTATTGGTGCAAATATAATCTCTATTGTATATAATGTACAGTCAGAAGCTAATGTGGCGTTCGTATTTACACTATGTATGATTAATAGTCGATAATTGACCGGGACAAGCTTTGGTAGGTACTTAAACTATGAATCGCTAATATTAACGGTGCCAAAGGGAACGCGGCCAATACAACAATATCAGATTTATGGTTGTTGCACAGGTAATGGTTGCGTCAACACTAATGTATTTAGTGAGGTAGGTCTGTATGTATAAATTGTGATGGTTTAGATGTAACAGGAAGTGCGTAAGTGCGCTGTATTTGCGGATGGAATTCAAAGTAGAATTGTGTATGTTGTTGTGTAGAACCCATTTATATTATAAGTCAGTCATACGTCACACACACGCATCACACTTAGCGTCATTCTCGACAGCATGTGAAGCCAAGACAGAGGGTTATGGGCGGCATAAAAACTCTGATACAAGGTTAGTCACTAACCACACGAAAAAGAAAGAAATCATGCGTAGATTATTTAAGTAAGTAGTCTAAATAAAAAGGACACTAGAAAAGTACAACATGCATCACTACCTGGTAAGTTAAGTGGCAAAAAAAAATACATACCAATAAAAAATAATAGATTCTTTCTTCAGTAAACTTTCTTTAAGTTCAGGAGCATACAGCAAGACTACGACTTATTATATTGTGTAGTTTCAGTTTAGAACCGATCACTATTTACCATTCTCTCTGTGAATGTCACAGTATGCAATGACCGTCATTGGCCATTGTTATATCATGAGCCGATTTGCACACCTGGGGGCATAAAACGGCCACTTTGGCAGAATCATAATAGGAAAATATTATGAATCATAGTAAAATGTGACAATCTGCCAATTCATAATATGATCTGCGTGCAATTCATATTACGAAATAATTCATCTGTTTGACAGTTCTCTATGGAGATTCGTAAAATTGTCCACAAATTATGAATTGCTTTTGTGTCAAATTAGAGGAATTGCTAATGACAGCTGGGAACTCAGGAAATGAATTGCTTCAAGAGGAATTGCTAATGTGGCCGTTTTAGGCCCCCTGTACTTATATTTAATATATAGCGTACTGCGATTACCATGTGCCTGCCAAGTGTGAAGTTTTGACATTATACCCTCAGGGGTAACCAATACTATGTAATAATTCTGTCATCAGGGGTAACCAATACTATTTAATAATTCTGTATTCAGTGGTAACCAATACTATGTAATAATTCTGTCTTCAGGGGTAACCAATACTATGTAATAATTCTGTCTTCAGGGGTAACCAATACTATGTAATAATTCTGTCTTCAGGGGTAACCAATACTATGTAATAATTCTGTCTTCAGGGGTAACCAACACTATGTAATAATTCTGTCATCAGAGTAAATTAAATATACTTATTCATAACTAGCTGCGCCCGCTGTTTCACCCGCATAAGTCTCGATCCCGTGGGAATATGGAGATAAAAAAGAAGAAATAAAAAAGATATTGTATGTCCTAACACAGGTTATGGTCTACCCATGTGCCAAATTTCATCCAAATCCGTTCAGTCGTTTTAGAAAAAACAAACAAACAAACTCATCGCATTTATAATATTAGTTAGGAAATACTTCATTTGCGTCCACATAAGACGACAACGACATGTCATAATTATAATATTTTGATATACATTATGGCCCATTTGCACCACAAAATACTACGTTTAGCGCTGAACGAATTGCAAATATCCGTCTGTTCCTGTCAATCGTTTGAAGATGATTCCTATCTCTCAAAATGATGTTTAGAATTAAATATATTTCGTATTCTTTTGTCCAACCAATAATCGCGAAATGTTAATACTTGTACTTATTTTGACAGTGTTACCGTTTTTACTGTATAAAAGAGTTTTATTCACGCAATTTTTACATCACAATGAGAAATTACATAATAACCCACTGCACACTACCACTAACACGAAGCAGCGCGCACCGTAATCCAATAAATCTTGAAAAAGAACGGAACGTGGTGCGAATCCAATATCAAAACTAAAGGTTTGTAGAACAAAAGGTTGATGTGCGGATAAAAGAATGGGATGGAGTCGCGTTTCGAGCTGTGAAACATTGGCATGTCACGCCGCATGACGGGGCCGTCGACACCGCGACACTCTCCTATATCAATTTCACGGATTAAACTTCATGTGGATGTATCTTCATGCCGTTATTACACGCATTGAACGTGTTAAATTTATTTCTTTCTGCAATACAGTTAAAAAAAAAAAAAACACTTTTTAGTAGTGGTACCTACCCCACACAAATTCGAATACCACTAGCTGATGAAAATAATAGTGAAGGAGTAAATGAAAAGATCGTCTAGATAAACTAAATAGGAAAAATACGTAATATTGACACTAACTCAAAAACTACCCAAGCAAAGTTAATATATTAACTTTATAGTATATTAACTTTGCTTGGGTAGTTTTTGAGTTACGCGATTACTCCGCCAATTATGAATCGATTCTGAAATCGATTCATAATTGGCGGAGTAATCGCGTAACAAACATACAAATAAAAAAAACATACAGACGAATTGAGAACCTCCTCCTTTTTGAAGAAGTCGGTTAAAAACCAAGTTAAGGCCAAGACGCGTTGAGGGTTCGTACCACCAAAACTATTTGATTATACCTTTTTTATTATTTGCTACATTAGCGGCAGCCATATACACATATTCTGAAAACTTCAACTGGCTAACTATACGTTATAAAGTTAAACCTGTGGCTAACAGACGGACAGACAAAAATACGCTTTTTGGAATAGAATTCCATTGACACCCTTTGGGTGTAGAACCTCAAGAAGGTCTTCTCAAAAATACTTAAAATGTAGACGGAATAGTTAAGGCATTCATGCAGACAAAACGCGGTGCTGCAAAAGTTTGATGTTCGAATAAGAATGGATGGATCCGCGTTTTTAGGGTTCCGTAGTCAACAAAGAACCCTTAAAGTTTCGCCATGTCCGTCTGTCCGTCTGTCCGTCTGTCCGCGGCTTAGCTCAGAGACCCTTGGTACTAGAAAGCTGTAATTTGGTATGGATATACATATAAACGACGCCGACAAAGTGGTAAAAAAAATCGTAAAAATATTTTTTTTTACGGTACCTCCCCTACCCGTAAAGTGGGGATGGTTTTTTTTTTCTCGTTAATCCCATAGTGTGGGGTATCGTTGGAAAGGTCGTTTCAAAATAATGTGAGTGTGTAAAAACCATTTTGGAATTCAGGGATCCGTTTGTGAAATATTAAGCTTTAAAATGCTAATTTTTGTTAGAGCCAAGCTTCTGCCAGCTAAATGGTTGGGATTGGATATGTGAAAAAATTCACGGCAGTAGTTTATTTAACAAAATTAAAAGAAAAACTATAACCACTATGTAGGCTCCACAAGTTACCGAGTAATAATCGACCAACTTAAATTTGCAGTTGTAAAAACATGTTCTCCGATACAGAATGTGTGGGAGAACATGTTTTTCAACTACAATGTTAAGTTTCATTTATAAATTCATCCCAACTACGGAACCCTTCATTTTTTGGTTTGAAACATTGGCAAGTCACGCGGCGTGACGTTCCGATGCGCCCGAACGCCGCACTCTGATATCAATTTCACGGATTATACTTCACACGCGGGAATTTTGAATTTTTCACATCACTATTCTAGGTACATACGCCGCAAACACAATTGTGTAAGTATGTACCTACCCGTAAAATATTATGTCGGCTTTTTTGGGTAGGTACTTCTCATTTACGTGAATAGCAATTTATTAGTGATGGCATTAAAATAATAACTCTGATTTGATTTGATTCAGGATCAATATCCTGTATATCAAAACAGACTTATTCATTTCACATATTCTAATAATTTTTTCAGAATTTTTATGTTTTTTTGTCATTTTATGCTGACAGATGCAGAGCCATGAGCCTTTCACGTGATAATTTAGATAACAACATTGAACTACGCTACGAGATCGATAGCGCGCAGAAAAAGAAAAAAAGAAAATCTGCTCAAACAAAACACACAATAAAAAAAGACATAAAATACTTGCTAATTGCTTGCTTGTTTGTTCTACTTGCTTGCTTACTTGGTTGTTCTGCTTACTTGCTTACTTGTTCAAATGTTGCTGTTTCTTCAGCTCATGTTGAGATAAATACATCAGCCATTCAATAAGGCGGTAGTGGAAGGTTTGATGAAAGTACAGTACCAACGTCAAACACTTTCAGTCAGTGTCCGAAGTAACACTCTGGCTTCTTTCTGGTAATATGACTTGGAATTGAATATTAATATTAATATTAATTTGTATGTATTAATAATTTAAATATTTTAATAATGTATCGAGACTAATATGACTAACTGTGTTTTAACTTCTGATTTATATTTTATTATTGTATGCCTCAACGGCGGGACATAGCTGAACTTATTTTAATTATTTAAGACCTGTATTTATGATGTATACCTATAGTCCACAAAAAAGATGATTTGATTTTGATTTTTGGCTGGCCTAGCCTAGATTTTTTTCTACTTAAAATACTAAATACTAGTAACTGCGACCAAATTGGAAGTAGCGCTATCCAGCCGTGGCACCGCCCGCACGCGGTATGTCACAGTTCTAACCTAACCTAAACAAATTGGTCAGGGTGCCCAGATAAGCCATTCCGCATTACGTCTAAACGTGGGTAGCAGTTTTGTAAAACGTAGCACAATGACAATCCAGCTGAACGTTGTTCAACTGTTTTAAAAAACGGAGCTGTTTTGTAAAACAGATAGCGGTTATGTAAGACAGCTAACTATGCAATCCATCTGCGACATATATATCCTATTATTATATTTCAAACCTTATGTCAATGATGTGACGGTAAAAGTCACTTGACGCGAGTTCGTGACAATGGCTATACTAACACTATGGTTCCATGCCAAAAACATTACAATACAAAACCCATTCTATTACTACCAGAAACTATACAAATTCTCTCTGCATTTGTATAATATGTACGAAACAACACCCTCTAACAACGCTACTAATCGTAAACATAAATAGTAGGGGGATTCAACTGGTGGTAGGTAAAGATACACAGCTCTTGTAACAATATCATCGATTGTTTTATACCCTGTTTTTGGCCTGAATGGCGGTAGTCACGAATCTACGTAAGTATAGTCGACCTCGTAATTGTTTTACCATTTTTGTCAAAAAATCCATGAAGTTGAATCTTCATTAAGGCGGGCCCTAAACTATCATTATATTCGTGATATTGTGCAATATAATTGCGCAAACTTAGGGTAGGCCGCCTTAAGTTGACACTATCTAACTGTGACATAGAAAAATAGACCTTGTCGTTTTATGACGTACAAATAACATTCAACCTCAGGGTGGTAAAGTACTTACGAGGTTGATTATACTTTTAGGGCGAAGCCATACAGGCAAGGGCTTTGCTTGCTGCGTGTTAAGTGACATGCAACCAACGCATGGTTTTACTAAAGCATCAGTGTGGCACTGACGCTTGGTACCACGCTGCATGACTAATTATAGATGTAGTTTCAATTAAGCTACTCACCAAGCGTATGTTTTAGGTAACTGACCTAGTGACGTGTTGTCATTTTCACGCGGACGCGTTTTCACGTCATATTTTTTTGCACAGACGTGGAAAGTGTCAATTTAATATCATGAAAGCTTTAAAGCGCGAACGTGGCGTATTAAAATGAACCGCGTTACATATAAACACGCGGTAGGTATTACTGACGGTTTTATCCGACGCCATGAAAATCCGTCATGAAAAATGTACACCGATTGCATACTTTTTGTTGTATAACCTACCGTTCGTTTCAATGAGTTTTATTTTTATTAAAATAGAGAATTATCTTTATTAAAATAATATCCTAACTACTTTTTGAGCCCACAAAAATACAAAAGTACTTTTTATTGAAATTAATATTTTCAATCCTTTGAGTCATTCATCCTTTATTGAGCCATTTAAGAAGTTTACCAAATCTTACAGAGCAATAAAAGCTTTACGATTCTTGCAAACAAACTTTTGTAAGCGAGTATAAATTAATTAGAAAATTGAGTTTGAGTTGACGCATCAGGCCCCCGCCGTGACAAGTTTTGTTGGCCAAATTTCGGGCCCCCGCAATATGGATTAGGTCAATTTAAAATCATTACCATAATTTCTTATCAAAAACTTTCAACCGAGTTTCGTTCATGAATATTCCTACCTTATTTGGCTGTTCATTCTGCGTTGTTTTATGTTTATTAAAGCTTCACAACCCTCGCTGTCAAGAATACTGCTATTAAAATATACTGCGGGAACTCTAGGCGAGTCCACTTCAACTACAAACAGGAACTTTAAAATATTATGTATCGATCGCTTCCAATATTCAGGCATTATTATTTATTGCTGAGCAGTACGCGGAAAGTTTGCCGGCGTTGGCTGGTATAAAATTTGTTGTAACACATCGGGGCCTCGATAGCCGGGGGTTACTACGGGGGAACTTTTCCATTTGCCAGCAACGTCGTACGAGAGTAGTGGAACACGCCAGTAGCACGCGCCACTCGATAAATCGTCGGCCAACGAACGATCGGAATCACGCTCAGTACCCACGTCCACCTCCAGACAATTTGGCACAGCGCTAAACTTTATAAACCATCAAACCTTCACAATTTAATCTAGTATACATTCTTAAACAACAATTAAATTCATTATTAAATTCCTTATCTCGAATCCGCGAAACTTTTCTTTAAATATAAATTTCCTTTAGTACACAAAGTTTGTAACCGCGACGACAAAAACATAATTGTAAAACTTGGGTTAAGTCAGCGCCAAATTGCCTGTTTTAATTAAAAAACCGTGCGCCGGGGGCCCCGTCGCAGATAACAATTTAATGTAATGGTGATATTCAAAACTCCTTTATGGACGATTCGAGAAAACCTGCATAATGAATTAGGCTCAGTAAATAGACCCACCTCTTACGTTAAGGATTATATTACTAATATAACGCAGACTATGGCGAGAGAGGAGCTGCTTTGATTATTCATAAACTTGGCTTTAACTTATGAAAAAGTGTTTCTAGTTTCACCTAACGCTCTTTAAAACTCGGAACAATACCTGTATTCATGAAGTTTCATGAAGACTTTCTTTATGAGAGGTAAAAAGTAAAGAAAAAGGGCGGTCTTATTGTGTACCGAGTTACTTATTCAAGGCACACATAACCCGATTTACATAAGTTCCGAAGTTTTTCTTCACTTGTATTTACCTGTACGGCACTGGTCTCTCAAAGATATAACATACACGTTTCAGTTGGGACGCAATGTGGCCAATTTGCGGGGATCAGAATTTGCGTAAACCCTAAGAGAATGGGACAAAGACAAAAGGTCGTCCTGGCTGAGATTTATGAAGATTGCGGTCCCATAAAGTTGTGTCAGCGATGTACGTGGAGTGGAAAGAAAAAAACACGATGTTTTGTGCAGCACTACAGCTAAATGGTCGCAAACGGATTCAGTTCCCAGCTATAACAGTGGATCATTGTCGGAAATGAATTATTACTTCGCAACTTTTACTTGAATGCAAGTGGATAAAAGGAGCAATATGCGACCTTTTGTGGTCCATTATTTAACTTGATGGTATTCAGATTCTCAAACATTAATCATCTTGATATAAAGTTGTACTTCGCTTTGAATGTTTTGTAGAAGATATCCTTTACTCGGTACAATTGTATGGTTCTGGGTCACCTTTCTCGACGAAATGAACGTAGATTTAAAAAAAGATATTCGCTCTCACAATCTAGATTGCCTTGGAAGTCAGACCTTATTCTATTTCGGCTGCCTCTCGTCTCTAACCAGCGGAAGCCCTGTTTTTTGCGCCACATTTTCGTTGATAAAAATTCATTACGAGCTAGAAGAAAACGTTACCGCCACTGAGATTTGTAGATATTCTTTGAGCTCGGATTGTGAATATTGCCGTGTGTTTGTGTTTATATTTATGTTCCCGAGAGACTGGGCGTGCCTTATATAAATCTCTTACTATAAAATATATTATCATAAATCATGAGAAATATGTAGCAAAAATAATCTAAAACTTCAAAACAAAACGTAATATTCGAGATTTATAGTACTAATTAGCTAGTATAAGGAGCTTAAGTACGAAAATAAAATACTATCATTAACACGCATTTTTATTTTTGTAGCGTCTCAACATGAGAGTAAGTACCTACTTTAATAATAATATTTTTTTTTAAATGTTTTTATAAAAATATGCAAAAATTTAATTAATATGTATTCAAAATGAAATTAATATATTCATATTAATAAATGTATTTAAATAACACTACAATTATTCACTAAAAATATTTTAACATAATAATACTATCTTTAACTGTTGGTGATATTCATTTTGTTAATGTGGTGGTCCCCAAACTAGTCAGTGCATTTTATTTCTCTACTTCTGTTACAAAAGGCTACAAACATAATTATTTGTTTTCTAAAAACCAATATAGGCACGTAGCGTGACATCAACGTTTATAAAAACCGTAAAGATTCGTCTACGAAACTGAAACACTGAAAAAATATATGGGCCTATTTTAGGCAAGTAACAAGACTAAAATATTTTGTGACACGTCCCAAAAGACTATGTGCGTTAAAATTTCAATATTTACTTTAACCTACGACCTAAACGTAAAAAAGTCTGGCAGACACGAAAATCACCTCATATTATTTTTTCAGAAACTTATAAAGTTTTTCATGCGAAAAGCGAGATAACGAATATGAAAATCAAAGGCAACGTTGTCAGGTAAGACTCAATTATCGATGACGCCGCCAGCTATGAATATTGATAGAAATATTTGCATACTACCCGCACCGACCCACCGATATGAAAGAAAAAACAACACTCGTATGTAGATGCAATTGTATTCAGAACTTGCTTTTGCAGTTGGATACATATTCAGTTATTCGGCAACCCTAGTTAGCGAGTCGAAGCGACTATTTATACTTTTTCATTCGTCAGTTCAAATTAACGAGTTGGATTTGTTTCTGTGAAAGAAAGTTTTTGAAAATGTGTACCTACCTGTGTGGTGAGACTGTACACACAATTTTTGTCGTACAATGTATACATATGAAACCGAGGAGAACTAAATTATTTAGTTCATGACTGTAGACATGAGACGTTATATACGACAGGGACCAAGAAAGTCGTCTACCACTCTAAGATTAAAATTCGTTTTCAGTGCATATGACAAAAATGGCCATTCTTACTTTTCTACAAACTTAGTGATAATTTAGTTCATTTGCTAGGAACTGTTGTCAAAACTGGTATGTGTCAAGCGGTGTGGCGTCACATACATTTATAGGTACCTAATAGTATCGAGTCTTTGTCCAGACGTGATTTTTCTGTGTGACGTCACTCACCGCGCTATCCAAGTATGTTTGGTGCCTACAGGTTATTTACTCATGGACAGGTGGACTTAGTTGCTATAAAGATACCTGTCCCCTTCTTGGTTTATTAGAGAAAAATATGAAAATAGTCTAAACTAAGATAAGCTTGTGCAAGGTTAAGCTTGTGTGTCTTTGGCGTCATATACACACGCACACATTCACATACCCGAGGCATCCAAGTAAAGTGCTACTAATTTTTTTTTTCACTTGATTGACTTTGCCTGGTTGGCGCTGTTGGTAAGCATTTGTGAAATTGTTTTGAGAAATGTGTTGAAAAAAAAAGATAGCGACGTAAGTTCTAATTTTGAAGAACTTGTACAGCTGTGTTTAAAGTGACAGTATGAAGTTCAAGTCTCAAGATAGTTAATTGATTCAGGCGTGACTTTGCGGAAATCCATTATAAAATACAATAGACGTAGATATATTTAGTAACCTTGGCGTAACTATTCCTCAAGAGTCATAAAAAATCTGTATGAAATCGATTCGTGTTTCACATCTCAACGAAGTATCCTCAGGATGCCGATTGACCAGTCGCGAACCAGAACACGACGGTTGCCACGCCGAGCGCTCTGCGTCCAGCGCTCGAACATTGTTAGTTTAGTCTCTGCCGGTTATCTACTCATGTGACCGTAGCATAAGCTAGGAAGTCCAGTACTAAATACGTTGTTATTAGAGCGCAGGTGGACACTGGTGCACACGCTTCTGTAATAATCCCTAAATTACTATAACGATACCCACGGGAAGTACCTGAGGCAACATGGTACAATATTGTTCCAATATTAATTTTACAACCGTTGTAAAGCAGTAGTTTACGCACTTAGTTAGCTCATGCAAACACTAAAACGCAGTGTAAAAACAGATATAACTTATGTTCTAACCCGGTTTCTGGGAACAATTTTCGACAGATCATATCTCCAGGGTTTAAGCCCTCTGCCAGGGTTGCGAAATAGTCCGAAAGGGATACCGGGACCCTGGCAACAGGCAACTGAAGGAACACGGGTGGGTTTTAGTCAGTAAGAGTCTGACACGCCCTTCCGCTCCGCCCAGAGCGGGAGAAGTCATATGATGATTTCCAAAAAAAAAAAACCGTTTAAGCCCTGTTTGAGTTTTTCACAACTACAGGTTTCGATGACATAACTGTGGCTCAATTGAAACACCTCGTACCAGTAACCGATTCCTAGATTTTATCTCCCTTCAAATCGTGCTTCCAATTTTATAAGACATTCGGGAAATTCAATGTCAAAAATGAACATCCGTTACCTCAATTTCAAATTGACCTCACAATTTAAATTACCGATGACAATAGAACGACACATAACCGGATCCTCATTATCTCGGCATGCGATATAACCGATTCTGTGAGTATATGTAAACACAGCAAGGCAAATTACAAACAGATAGCGAGCACAGCCTTCAGTAGTATTTACCCACCCGCATGTGAAATTCACCCGTTCATTATGCGTAGTGACGTTCGGCAGAAACAATAAGGTTGTCGTCAGGTATCAATGTAGCCTTCGCTCAAACGGCTTTGTCACATGAAAATGTTGCCAATTATTTTGAAGTCGAATTTCGAAATTGATACCTGATTTCTCAGAACCAAATACACTTGAAGGTATCAAGTTTCTTTAATAAAATTACATAACACATATTATAAATTACGCAACGGATTTTGTTGTGGTTTTCACGATAATTTAGATTTATTCAGAAAGGTTTTATGAAACTTACATAAACTCGTACTATTAAAGAAATCACGAAATTTTATCTAGTCGTAAAACCTTGTGAAGCATGGCCGTGTCTACAGTTGTAAATAAAATAAAAAATATTAATCATGCACCACAATTGCTTAGAATGAAGTGTTATCAATGTTTTTATTCAAGTATTTTAAGAATCTTATTTTAATTTCACTGCACAAACTTAACATCTCACAGGTGCTAACTAAACAGTCCACAAATTAATTTGTTAATAACAATCTCCTGTGTACATCGTGACCACGCCCTGTTAAACACGGTAAACGCATTAGTGCGCCAACTCGGACTATTCTAGGTATCAGTGCTGTTAACGTTTAGAACTAAATACAGCACGCTACGCTGTCGTAGCGAATATTCTACGTGGCGTAGCACTGCTACGAACGCTACGGTTATTTCGTAGAGCCGCTACACGTACAGCTATTAAACACGTACAATAATTAAAATAATAATAATATTATGCGATTAGTTGTAACTTTTTGATAATCTGTGTTTGATTCAGCTTTGTTTACCGCTATAAATAGTCATGCAACATGGTATAATAGCGATTACAATAAGCTTTTACAATAAGCTTCCAATAAGCTTCCAAGCCACGTACAAGATCTTAGCCTTAATAAATTCAAAACATTTAATAAAAGTAAGTTGTGCCAAAAAGCATTTTATACCATTAAAGATTACATTGAGGACAAAAAGGCTTGGGATTGAGCTGCTCCAATTTTTTCCAATTTTTTTTTAAATTTTCTTATTGAATTTTGTTATTTTTGATAACTTTGTATTTTATTATATACATATATAGTGACATGAATATTTACTTTGTTAAGTATAATATTATTATTATTTTAATTATTGAGAATTTGAGGACTATGTGGATTATATATTTTATTTATCTGGCAGTTTGAGTAATTTATGCGGCCTACCCAAATGTCCTGTTTTTGGTATTGTTCGTCAAATCGTTGAGCTCCTTAAATTCTGAGTTGAGGTGCACGATCACTGACAAATGCATGCACTGACTGGACAGGTCCACTCAATCTGTGTGGTTCTTTCCTCAAAAGACCATTTCAGACACCAATCTACATGGCCTTCACATGATCTGACCAAGATTATGTCTGGACTTTAAAAGAGACTGTGACCTCTGAGTTTGTTTCGGCCTTTCTTCTCAGAGTAGTCAGATAGGAAACGCCGACCTCATCTAGTTTTAAAAATGTGTTTGACGTGTAAAAGTGTTTGTACAAACCTACTTACAGAAATAAATCATTTATCATTTATTAAGTAATTTGCCAAGATGCGCCAAACGTACATAAGAATCGACATTCATGGTGGTGACTCATAAAAACGAATCATAATTATGAGCCCAAACTGGAATTTTAAGATTTAAGATGAGAGCAGTGATGGCCCAGTGGGAGAGCAGTGGTGGCCCAGTGGTAACGGCCACGAGTTACGAGTTGTAGGTCGTAGATTCGAACCCTGATAGGCGCTTTACTTTGTGTAAATTATTTCATCGCCACTGCTCTCAAAACCGTGAAGGAAAACATCGTGAGGAAACCGGCATGTCCTAGAACCAAAAGTTCGAAGACATGTGACATCTACCAACCCGCACTGGGCCCGCGTGGTGGATTACGGCCCGCTCCCTCTCACAGAGAGGAGGGCTGTATCCCAGCAGCGAGAACATTATAGGCTGATTACGCTAGGATGATGATGGGTAATGGAATTTTCTGCGCGAACTGACCGGCCGCGAGCGCGACCCCTCCCTCAGTCAGTCAGCTGTTTCGCTAGCAACCACGGTGTCGCATAGAAACTTTAATTTTTTTAAATATTGAAGTCAACTCTCCACGGTTTGAGTGACAACGGTGTTTACCCTTATACCTTGTATAGAATAGCGAACACAAATAGCATAATTGTGATATACTATGTTTGCCCTACTTCACCGTGCATGAATTATTTTAATCGACTCTGGGTGTTTTTGTAGCATCTTCTCTTGCTGAATGCGTCTGAAATTCTGATATATTAGTATTTGTAAAACCTATATACCTAACTACGATGGTTAAAATACCTAAACACATCGTATAAACTGCAATGCATGAGGAATTTTTAATATCAACAACTGAATGCTCTCCACGTTGCTCGTCCACAAAGCCAATATTTTTAGAAATTTAATATCACGGACTCAAGGGTGTGTATAAAATTTCCTTGAAATCAAACGACTGGATCAAGGTTTACGAGTTGAAATCCTAACTTAATATTATAAATGCGAAAGTGAGTTTGTTTGTTTGTTACGCTTTCACGCTAAAACAGCTGAACGGATTTGGATGAAATTTGGCACAGGGGTAGACCATGACCTGGAATAGGACATAGGATACTTTTTATCCCGAAATTCCTACGGGATCGTGGGGCGCAGCTAGTAATAAAATAAAAAAACCCAAATACAACTGAAACGCTCAAAACAAGTTCACTTTTCAAGTAGCCTGATGCAGTTGGTGGCATTTATTTAGATCAATCTAGTCTCTAACCATCGCGCGACCCAGACGAGTCTACAGACACCTAGTTATAAATATATAGATAACCATGTAAAACACAACCCTGTCTTTGCTGTCACGCAATCGGGTAAAAATAATAAGAATCTTTATTATGAAAACATGTCACGTTTACTGACCTCGAATCGTAATCCGCACTCAATTTTACGGAAGTCAGTTATACTCTCAACGAAAACCGGTGTAAAATAGAAACGGTCACTATAAAACTGGAAATAGTACGTAGTATACCTTATACGAATTACTTTAAGCAGAGTCGAGCACGATTTAGCAATTCACTAGCACGTGTGGGGTGCTAAACAAGTTAGTGCCGTTTGAAATACACAGTAATTCTCCGATGTATTTTGCTGATATCCGACATTATGCACTTTTATTTTCTTGAAATTATTAAAGTCGACAGTTTTGGGTGGGGTGATTTTTGCTGACCTGATGTGTAATGGGAACGAAAATACGAAACGAAAATGCTGTCTGATTTTTCTGACTACCGGTTGATTACAGAATAACTTCACTTTTTGTCTTGCAAAGTGGAGGATCGTAGCAGGTGACGTTCTGCAGTTTCTGCCTACTCCCATGGAAAGAAGGCGTGAGATTATGTATACAACATTCGTTTTTGTTTACACTAAAAAATATATATACCCTAGAAAAATAATATCAGCTATTCCATACATTTGTGTTCACTTAAATCGACAAAATGTATGGAACAGCTGACTTTTTTTTCGCCATTTCAAGGTTGGTCTCTTAGAAAAAATTGTTTAAAATGATGAGTACAATGACCCCTTTTCGGGTTTAGGGTAAATAAAAACGAATGTTGTATATGACTGTGTTGAGTTGTATAATACTGTATTTCTACGTATGTACAAATTCAACACTCGTAAATTCACACTTGCAATCTCCACCATTCCATTACCAACAGACACTTGTAACCGAATGGCTATAGTCCTTGCATAACTAATGGTCTGAGAAAACCAACATGTTTGGACGGTCGCCCTGACACAATCGGAATGGCGAATGAGAGTAAATGGCCATCTGAATGCGAATAAAATCTTTGCGAATTAATCTGTTCCATTCTCGCTCTTCGTTTTATGTTTCGTTGATAGACACTACAATAATAACGTGACGTAATAGCGGCTATTTTTATGTGAAGTTTACTTTTAAGTGAGCTTTGAAAGAATTTGTTTGAAATCATAATAATATGAATTGCTGGGCATCATAAAGGGTGCAGTAACAGAAAATTCTAATTAATATTATAAATGCGAAAATGGGTTTGTTTATTTGTTTACGCTTTCACGCTAAAACGGCTGAACGGATTTGGATGAAAATTGGTATGGGTATACTTTGAATCCTGGAGAAGGACACAGGTTTACTTTTTATCGAAATATCACGCGGGCGAAGCATCCGCATTCGGAAGCTAGTATGAAGAAGATCAGAATATCACATACTACAAATCTGGAGAAAAAATTCAGCTCCACCGTTGTTATTTTGAAACTAATATATTTTAGATTCATCCCAATCTTCAGCTCTCTTAGCTCTTAGCTCTTCGACGTGACCTAAGGCTTTTCTTTCTTCCCAGACTTTTCCGTGCCCTATACTATTTTCACCTAAAGCTTCCCTGCAATGCGAACTATGTCATCATACTGCATCAGGTCTGGAGAACGGCTACAGTATACTTGACCTCATTTCGACAAAGAAGTCGAAAACACAGTCTGTTTCATAAATTGAGACGAAGATTCTTTTACGTATATGAATAAGTTAAATTCCTGAAAATACAGTATATAATAAATTATTCCATGCCAATGCAATATTTCATATTTTTTATCCATTTTTAGAATAACTAATAGTTTTTTCAGCAGGACGTATGTATATTTGGTTTTTATAACAATTTTTGGAATAGGAACGGTTATTAATAATATAAACTTTTTGTTTCTAAAATTTTTGACACCTGCACTGTCCGTAGTTTACATTACTTATTCAAATCGGAATATTGTTATGAATAATATTGCTGTATTTTTGCTATTGACTGGATATCTTTTTGTAACAAATCCGGTTTGTTTGCTTTTCATATCAATTTTTTGATTCGATATCTTATTTTTTTTTAACGAAGATCTTTTTATTATAGCCATAGATGACAAATCTTGTATACAATATACAATCTAACACAAAATTAAATGACTATACTATTCAAATAAATACGAAAACAAAAGGACACATAAAGGCGTCGAAGTACTCGTCCACATCGCTGTCATCCGGAAACGTACCTAGAAGACTGGCAGCATTGTCACGTTGAATGGCAATGCTAATTCTTTGGCCAAAGAACGAGGCAGTCCTCTGGTCAGGTGAAGTGTTGACCAGTCGGTGAGAAATTTCCTTAGAAAAATTATAAAAAAATTAAATTATTTACACTGATACGATTTCTAATTTTGTTTTGTCTATAAAACTTGTTCAAGGGTATTAAATGAACTGAAATAAAACTTTTTATTCTGTAAATAGGACATCGAAAACACTTTCACACGTCATTATCGAAAAAAAAAGACATTTCCTATTTGACTACCCCAGGAAGAAATGGAGAACAAATTCAGAGTATTATGGGCATTAAACTTTTCAGGTATTGCCCAGGTACATACCAGTCCTTTATAGCAACCCCTGGGTTTACTAGAAGGCTATCCAACAATTACTTATGCACCCATTTTGGGTGGTGATAATGTACACAATAAGTAACATTTTCGTACCAGTCACGAACATTATCTTTTATTGCTTAGTTATGGTCTATTTAGAAGTAAGGACAGGTCATTGGCACATAGAATGGCACAATAGTAAGGGTAACGACCGCGCTGAAGTGTTATTAACTACGCAATTGAACGCTGTAGTCGACCTCGTTTCATTTTAGCTTGTTCTCAGCCACCTTGAGAGTCTTCTGTAAAGCCAGCGCTTTTATTTTTTTTACCCGACTGCCCCAGAAGGATGGTAATGTTTTTCGAGAGTATGTATGTCTATTTCTTTGGCACGCTCTGTAGCCTAAACGGCTTGATGGATTTTAACATACGAGGTGTCGTTAGGTTCGTCTTAATTGTGGGAGTTACATAGGCTATAATTTTTTATATATTTCATCTGCAAACAAAAACGGAGAAGAAGGTGTTTTTTCTTAAAATAAATTACAATATTGTTATCAAAAGCTAGTAATGAGTTAATTCCAAATATACAAATTAATAAAACTAAAAAGCTTGAAATAAAACAAATTATTTAAAAAACGAAAACCCGCCGCCATTATAATGCTTGTTTTTCTGTTTTAAGTTATGCGTATTTGCAGGCGGGTTTTTTGTTTTTTAAATATATATTTTTTCTAAAGATTTTACTACTAACAGATAATCCAGACTGAAAGCGAAATTGGACTAAAATAAGTTTACTTTGATCATCTTGATTAGAAAAGACAGCCTACGCAAACCGCAAACCTACTCTTCAACGTCTTCTATTGTTAAGCAGGGATTTATGTGAAAATTATGCATAAAGAAAATTTTATAATTAATCCTAACTAGGTAGGTACCTACTATAATCCTCCAGACCGAATTCCGGCTACAGTGACCAATCTCAACGGATACTAGTCTTTGACGCGGGAGATATTTTGTGCAGAAGTGTGTGCGTAGACACATGTGGACCCACTCTTCCGTTACTCTCATAGTCCGCCGAGACGGCAATCAGACTCGACCGGAGAGAGATCAGGCGTAAGACCAACGGGCCTACTACACGAATCATGTGACCAATTGTGTGAAGGAAATGCTGAAAATTGCAGCTCTGTTGCATAGTCATGTTTCGTGACTGCAATTTGCAAAACAACCAAAGAACAACTTTCGTGAACATACGTTTAAAGACATATATTTGTATTAACAAACACAAAAATTATATATATTAGTTACTTAAGGGTTTATTTATAAACGTTGCTTAAAGTCGTTTAATCGTAAAAAAAATGTATGGTTATGCGCTAAGGCGTTAAGGCGCTAAGGGCGTCTTAAGAAACGTTTCGAGTATCTTTGCGACTCCCATACGAAATTTTTAAGGTCTTCAGATAACTTGAAGCTTAAAATGCCAATGCATTCCACAAATTTCTTCGACAAATCCTTTTCTGTTCAGGCCGCTCGTTTGTGGAATGCATTGCCAGTTCAAATAAAACGCGCGGAATCGTTACCTGTATTTAAGAGACTTGTGAAGGAACATTACTCGTTGATGTGATCTTGTTCTCATCTGTAATAATCTGTAGACGTCATTTATTTTTCGTTGCTTACATATATATCCTTTTAAAGTCAGTATGTATGTATTTATGTTTGTATTGTATAGCATATATATATTATTATATATTATAGTATATTGTATCTATTGGTAAGTTTAAGTACCTACTTATTATTTTGCACCAATGACAACCTCATTTTTTATGTCCACGCAATCACTGTCCATTCTAAGGTTGCCTGGAAAAGATCGCAGAAAGCGATAAGGCCGCCCATTGTATGTTTTGTAGTGTTCAATTTATTTATTTTCGCTATGTATTTTCTGGTGTAGGTACAATAAAGTATATATAAATAAATAAATAAATAAGGTAGCCCGCAAAATTCAAATTTTCTTACAATTTCGCGGGCTACGCTGAACTTTTTGCCATAAGCAGAAGTTAATCAGTACTTAGCTTTAAATAACGTTTATAAATAAAGCCCTAAATGTTTACTGAGCGGTAATGTATGTCATTTCGGCATTATTTAAAGTCATTGTCGGTGCCCAATTTGTGTAAGCACTTTCTAATAGATCGAATGTCTTAGAACACAGCTTCGTAATGCATTCTAAGATTGCAAGGCAGCTAGGCAGCTAGGCTTCTGCTGGAATTGGGTCACGATCCACAGACAACGAGAATTGCAGGAGTAGCATTGTAGATACTGATTAAGACAATCTGATTGGTTGTTCTTGTTTGTACTAGCGGGAATTTATCAACTGACGATTATCGTCAACCAAGTCATTCTATTTCATATAGAAATAAAGATGTCTAATATTGGAACAGTCACTCTAAAATGATATTAGTTAACTAATTATGTAACAATCATCAAAAGCAAAGTGTTTAATCAAATAGATGCTCCCATAGATACTGAATAAATTAACAGACTTGGTTTTACATAAATGATCTCACATCTTTTTGCGAGACTTGCATTTTTTTTTTAACATTTATCTTTCGGTGGGATATTGTTTGACTGATATTGTAATGATATCAAGTAAATAATGAACTGAAAATTTCACCTATCTGAACTAAATTGGGTATTTACAAGTATCAGTCTACGGGAGAGGTATTCACAAAATTACAATCATAATGAGTAATATATAAAATAATAAAAAACAAAGCAAAAATAAAAAAACAAGCACACCGATCTTTTAAATCAGCAACCATTTCATTACGCGATAGAGACCGCCCGTATCAATTCCAGTCGCGTTTACATTATATACCGTGATCCGTAAACAAGTTCGAAGCACAAAATAGATAGATTCAGAAGGTCAGCTCCATACAACGAGCGGAAATGCACGCACATTGGCACGATTCAAGTAGGTACCTAATAGCGAGTGCAAACGCGCTCCCGAGTGCAATTGGCATTCGTGTGAGATTTTTTGAAATCGTCAAACAAGCTTTTTAGTACACACGAAAAAAAACCACTACGCTGGCAATATTCATTTTTATTGTGTACGTTATTGTTTCGAAGAAGGTGCAAGTTAAATAGAAAGATAAAAAATAGCACAGGACCGTATGCATGGAACACATCATCTGCCTAGCCTTTTCCCAACTATGTTGGGGTCGGCTTCCAGTCCAACTGGATGCAGCTGAATACCAGTATTTTACATGGAGCGACTGCCTATCTGACCTCCACAACCCAGTAACTGGGTAATACGATACCCCTTGGCAAGACTGGTTGTCAGACTTTCGGGCTTCTGACGATCCGTAACGACTGTCAAAGATCCACAAATGGCAGCCGGGACCAACAGCTTAACGTGCTTTCCGAGGCACGGAGGAGTCTCAATATGTAAAGATGGTCACCCATCTACGGACCAACCCCGGCAAGCATAGCTTAACCTGACGAATCGACCCGTGCGGCTGTTATTACTTAGCCACGTGCACATTTGACCAAAATTAAAAACTAGCATAAAATCCTAACTAATATTATAAATGCGAAAGTTTGTAAGTATGGATGGATGGATGGATCACGCGAAAACTACTGAACGGATTTGGATGACACACAGATATTTTATAACCTGGATTAACACATAGGATACTTTTTATCCCGCTATTCCCACGGAATCGTGCCTTACGCGGGTGAAACCGAAGGGCGCAGCTAGTAAAAAATAAATGTATGCGTCACTGCCGCACCAAATAGCTTATAGTCTGGTCAGCTCCCTGTATAATAGCTTCTTCTACGTACGTGTCTATGTTTGCACGCTCGTTGTATGAAGCCGACCTTCTGTACCTATCTGTTTAGTGTTATATCATGATCCGTACACAAGTCGGAAGGGCTTGATACTTTGACGGGAGCGATACCGTACAACGATACCGCGAGTGTTGGCTTTTTATTTAATATCGGATAAAACGGTTGACAGTTATGTTGCTATTTATGCAGAGTTTCTACCTGAGTACTTGCTTTTACTTTTATTATCGCGGATTGGAAATTAGGAAAGTCTTGTCTCGTAAAGCTTTAAAAAAACTTTAAAAAGTCGCTTTTCTACAAAAACATTGCCCGTCCTGCGTAGGAAACCCATTTTTAGTAATGTCTTAATCATAATTATTGCTAACATAGTAGGCAATAATTTAAATAATAATACAACAAATTGAGAACTAAAGCACATCGTCTAAATAAACAATTCGTATAAAGTATTTGTTCCTCAATTTTCGAAATTGCACATAGGTACCACTGTTTGTCTCTATATTACCCAAAGGTCGACTCTGTATTTGTGTGCTTGAAGTATTAAATAAATAAATCGTTCGACAGACCAAGACCATCCCGAGTAATATTATTTATTTCTTTTACGTGAAATTCCTCGGTGTCCAAATACTACCACGCTATTCCGTCGGTTCGTAGAAGTGTACATGATTTATGTGGATGTAGGTACTTGTCGGGACGAGGGTATTGTGTATTCGTATCTATAAGAGTCAATAACCTCAGTACATCTGAACAGTTCTCCCCAAAACCCACAACAGTCCTTTCAATAATAAATAATAATGAATGTAAAGCCTACAAAAGAACCTGAGGCCCAAATACTACCCATACCACCCATTGTACACTAGTTTTAAATGTACCTATTTGTACATTTTGTTTTATGTGATGTACAATAAAGTGTTTAATAAATAAATATAGGTACTATCTTTGTGATGAATTCGTTT
The DNA here is from genome assembly GCA_948473465.1 of Lithophane ornitopus. Classification (NCBI taxonomy): domain Eukaryota; kingdom Metazoa; phylum Arthropoda; class Insecta; order Lepidoptera; family Noctuidae; genus Lithophane; species Lithophane ornitopus. The sequence goes on from OX419623.1 coordinate 6,989,125, forward strand.
TCATTTTAACAGAAAGCCTATTTCAAGAGTGCGATCGTTCTTCTTTTTTTTTACTAACGTGTTGAAAACCACGTTGCGTTTCTACCATACTGGAAGGCGACAAAACGATTTAGCGCTTCTTGTTGAATAAATAATGTGAAATATATCTATCTTGTCTCAACACCGTACGATATTTCATCGGTATAGCGAAATACATACACAGCATAAACCGTCAATTTAGGTAATAATTATAGATCTTGTCTGTTTCTAAACTATAGGAAAACACACCTACTATTATTTAGCGTACATGAATTTTGATTCCGTGGGAATTTCGAGATAAAAAGTATCCTATGTCCAGGTCTACCCCTGATTCAAATTTTATCCAAATCCGTTCAGCCGTTTTAGCGTGAAAGCGTAACAAACTCACTATCGCATTTTTATTATTAAAGTAAGGATTTGTATTTTTTGTGGCAGTGACCTCTACTACTTAAATGTCTTTAAACGTCTCACAGGAAAACTTACCACGCTCAATGGACCAACCGACCTTAGGAATCTTAGTATAAAGGAAGGAGGAAAATAAACTTCATTGCAACCAACTCGATTGTTCTTATTGGCGCAGAAAAATACAGCTTTTCTTTTTTCTTAAGTTGAGACTTAACAGAAATGTTTTTTCCAGCTCGGTCAGAAAGCTGTTTTATTTTACAACTAGCTGCGCCCTGCAGTTTCACCCCCATAAGTCTCAATCTCGTGGGAATGTCCGGATAAGAAGTATCCTATGACCTAACCCAGGTCATGGTCTACCCATGTGCCAAACATCCAAATCCGTTCAGCCGCTTTAGCGTGTAAGCGTAACAAACAAACATACAAAAAATTTAATATTTTCTGCTTATATTATTATTATTATTATTTTAGACAAGATCTTATTCCAAAATAATGAAAGACACCATATAAATATAACAATAATGCCTGAATCTCAGTTATGCAGAGGTGTTCCTACGTACGCCCTCATTTCGCTAGTCATTTTTAAGTCCTATGTAATAAGCGAGCCTATTACCATCAATCGGGTACATTTCCAGACTCCGGGCTGCTAATTAAAAAATCCTAATACAAAAAACCCAATAGCACATTGCCTGACCTGGCTACCGAACGCAGAACCTCATGCTCAGCAGTAGCGGTTGCAACTACTAGACCAACGAGGCAATCGCCATATCTACTTTGCAAAAATAGATATCCTTAAAGTAAAGGTCTTACAAAATCCGAGTAAAGGTTCGAAAGTTATAATAACGTATAGCTTCCTGTTTTCCTTAACATTACCCGAAAGTTTTAACATTAACAGAATTCGTAACGACATCGTATTACATAATATGTTACAATAAACATTTAATCACGGACTACATTCCGGCCGAGTTACTGCGTTACAAGGAACCGGAATAAAATATTAAAGAGGACTCGGGACACGAAGTCGGGATCCCGGAAATTTCCGGATTTTATTATTCTGTCTGAAGGACCAGTCTTATGACCCAGGATTCAAGTTCTTTGAAATAAAAACAATGCAATTGTTGTTGTTCGCCTACAATAAGAAGTTATACTTTAGTGTTCTGACGTTTGTTGTGTAGTAAAATGTTGCTTTAGTAAGATAGATTTTTTAAGGTAGTGGTATGTTATCATAAAACACGGTGAGTAGGAAAAGGGCTCATACAAATATTGTTTGTACAAAAAAATATAAGAATTTAAATATAGTAAAAAAAACTCACACATTCCTCGTAGAACAGATAGGCGATGGGGCCGAAAGGCGACCGCGTACTGAAAAACGTAGCGTTGGAAAACCCCCATGAGGTGGACCGGTGGTGGTTGTGGATGATCCGCTGGATGCGAGAAGCACAGAACCGGTCGAAGTGGCGGTGCTTGATGAGGCCGGGAGCGGCCTTCTTTCGGCTGAAATGATGATGATGATGAAAAAAAACTAATAAAAACTATAATGTAGCTTTTAATGTAGAAAAAAAACTAGTATTTATGTGGTTCAGCCAGAGTACAATTTTATCGAAATATTTCAACTCTGTATATTTGACGCTATACTCAGTCAAAGCCCAGATTATCTCGCCATACCATTGGGACTAGTTCGACTCCAATCAAAACGACAGGTTCATTTTAGCATCAAACAAAAATTAATGGAAAATGGAAAGAATTTGCGATCCTACAGTACAAATATAAACTTATTTATTTATTTTGCAATACTTTTTCATACAACTATTTTATGTTCAATATTATCTCTTTGAATAAACCGTATAGATGCCATAATACTAGATAATAACTTTTCTATCAAGTCTGTAGAGATATATATAATAACAGAATATATCTAATTAACTAGTTTAAACTTAGGTAGGTACGACTAAATATTTATCATATTTCATGGTTATTATCTTTCGTCTGAGATCAAGCTAAGTCTTAGCCTAACGTCAGAAGAACCGCTGCTTTGAAATTACCAAAATCATTCCACCAAAACATATATTGCCCCGATAGGTACAATTACCGCGCTAACTACATCGTACAAAGGAAAATTTTGCATCGGCATACCATTAAAGTTATCGAGGACACAAATTAAAGCCTCGATTTCGCTTTAAACCTGTATAACAAGTAATTAATGTTACATTTAACGCAACCACTGAGCATTTCGCGTTAAAGCGAGTTAATTCGCCCTGATGCTGCTGTATTGAACGCGAGACAAACGCGATTCGCTCCGCGATGTGACGTGACAGGACAAAATCGCGGATCCTCATTACGTCACACCAATGAATCGGGTTTCAGCTTTATTTTGCCTGGAAATAAAAAAAGACACCGAATGAATTGGTATCAGGTAGATGAAAGGCAACTGTGCTTGTTGTTGTAATAAAATCTGCTGTATTCAATTTCAATCATTGGTATTTCCACGAAAATAAAAGTTTTTCCCTACACTTTACATATTCCAATGTGTTAAATAGTCCGACACTTATGCTTTTTTTTCTAAAGTTACATAACGTCACGCCTGTATTTATGGGTTAGGCAGAGGTGCATCCATAGTACACCCACATTTCACCAGATACAATGATATTATATCGAAAACGTCCTTATTGGGACGTATTGACTTGAATCTGCGACACGGATGGCGACGAGCAATAAATACGCTTAGTTGAATGATTACGCAATTGAAAACACTAGACGTCTCTTTTTTTCTTGTTGTTTTTATCAAGCCATCTTTTCTATCATTTTTACTTGTAGTAAAATGTAAAATGAATGAAAAGTGGGTATGTGTACTGCCGCTGATGCGCGGAACACTTTTTTCGGTTGTTTTGTGAGTGTATAACATATCTGTTAATATAATATCATTGACCAGTAAGTTAAGTATAATGTCCCATGATAATATATTGGGTTTATTAAATGTTTTTTACGTTTTTTTTTCATCATCATTATTATCAAATATATATAAAATTGTGTAGATCTGTGAATGTTAAGTTGGTATGTTAGTTTTGCATAGCTAATAATCAAACACAAAGTAATCCCCATCTCTCCCGAATTTGCTGTTATTTGCAGAAGACAATCAGTCCAGTTAAAGTCGTTTGCCCAAACACTGACTCTTCTTACGTTTCAAATTAATTATCTTGTCGAACTCAGGATTAAAGCCATTTGTTAATCACATTGGATGAACGTTTATAATTAAGACGGATCGATTTCAAAAACTTTGGAGCTGATGTTGCTAAGACGCTTGAGGTAAGTACTTTGTTTTAAAGTTACAGGTTCTACTTGCGATGACTTTGATATTGTATAGGTAAAGTCATCAAAGGTCATGTGTATGAGAGCTAAGTATAGTGACATTCATGTCACTTGCACTTCATAACGACAAAGTCTGTTTGCTTGCTTGCTTGTGTTACAGTTAACTTTTTATAGTTTCAACCTTAGTGAAGTTGCAATGTACTGGGAATTGTTGTAGAAAGAAGTTAAGGCTCGTGCAAACAGACGCGATATCGCGGGCGCGACAGGCAGCGGTACCTTTGTCAACAAAGGTACCGCTGCCTGTCGCGCCCGCGATATCGCGTCTGTTTGTACGAGCCTTTACGAGGTCGACTATCCCAACTGTGTTGGGGTCGGCTTCCTGTCTAACCGGATGCAGCTGACTACCAGTATTTTACATGGAGCGACTGCCTATCTGACCTGCACAACCCAGTTGCTTGGTAACACGATACCCAAGACTAAGACTGGAAATACTGGTTGTGAGACCACTTTCAAAGAAACAGCAAACAGTTACATTATAAGAACTTACAACTAGTTAACAAAAAAGAGTTTTGACAATAATGTAACCCGCAACGCTGTTCACAGGTAGACATAAAAGTTAAAAGAAAAAATAAGTATAAGTATAGTCGCTAGGAATTTTAGTAATAAAGAAAGGAAAATGATATTTTTCAGATCAGATCAACACTACGTAACTGCATCTAGGAGATTTAAAGCGTTCACACCAAACGTATAATCGGCTGCCGGCTGTGAAATTTTATGAAAAGCAACGGACAGTCAGTTGAAGTCAGACGTTGTATTTTCAAACATTTTGAAATTGACGCTCGAAGTCGGCGGCCCATACGTTTGGTGTGTCCGTAATGCCTACAATAGATCGTCTACCAATAATACTGGTAGAGAGGTCTATACTTAGCTTAAATTCTAGTAAATAAAGTTCTGGGTACGGTGACAGGTAGCCGACACTTTTCTCTTTGAATTACAAGTGCTACGAGGTAACGTCGATCCAGTGCCCACATACTCATATCTTATTTAGCCATCAACCTAGTGGTAAATTGTTTGCCTGTATATATATAGAGCCGTAAATAAGATTAGACGATGAAGGCTGTTCCTTTTAACTAATTAAAATAAAGGTATTTTAGCTACGTACGATCTGTTCCAAAAGTATTTGACGAAAATGTAAACAAAGTTACTTTTATTTCATGATTTACTTAGTAGTAATAAAGAGTTATATTTCTGAAGTTTGCTGTTTTCACTGTACAATTTAATCCCAAATAGGCTTGGTAGTGTCGTTAATTGTAAACGACACTACTTGTAGTGCGGCTAGTAGTGTCCTTGCCAATAAATGAATGGATCAGAAAACGTACTTGTGTAATAGCAATAATAATTGTTGGAAAACACTGGTCAGATATAAAGTTGGAACCTTCTAAATACAGGTGAATGCAGTGTTACTAATTTCAAATTAAATTAATAAATTTTACCTGAACAAGTTTGTTTACATTTTTATTAGATATTCTTGAAATAGACTGTAGCTAATTGTGTCATAGTGAGTTAGTACCACCCACTGTGTGTACTATTTAGATACAAAACCGGTACCAAGAAAAAAGGAATATCAAAAACATTCCGCAACAGCGGAATCCTCTTACGAACATGAAGTTTAAGAGAGTTGGTTACACCAAGTACTAAATATTAATACCGCGAGCAATATCTTCAATAAGTGAGCAGAATTTATATCGGTAAAAACATTGATTCCAACTATATTTTTTTGATTTTACGGAAAACAACATTCAGGAAATATTTCTCAACTTTTTTTGCCATGAATACGAAGCTTTCATATAACAAAGAGGAGTCTCCCCTTTCGTCGCAGGGATGCTTGACTTGCGTGGGAAGATAACCACCTGATATCCTAATGCTCGTTTTAAATAACGTTTTGTGAAATTGCAAACACATTTTGTCGAGACGTAGGCATGTCTTAAAATGTTCTACGTAATCTCCTTTCTTGGTCTAGAGGAGTACAGGCTCCGCGACTCTAGTAGAACAATTTCTATGAAAACTTCATGGAAATTGTTCAACTAGAGTCGCGTTGCACGTGTCTGCGGAGCCTTAAACCGTTGCTGCTCAATAAACCTTTGCCAGCCTCTCGGACTAAACCAAATGTCTAAGATAGGAGTGGGTTCAAGTAAATAGTGCATCGGACCACTGGCTTTGTGTAGCCGGGTGCCAAGGTAAGGTGCCTGTTTTTTTTTTCATTCAGTTGCAATCTGTATTTTAGATTTATTCTAGCCTTGTTAAGATTCCTTGTTTAGGAAGTCTTGTTTCTGGATGATAGATTCATAAACATTTATGTAGGCATACATAAACTCACGCCTTCTTCCCATGGGGGTAGGCAGAAACTACAGAACACCACCTGCTACGATCCTTACATTCTGCTTTTTCCTCGTTTACGTTCATTCATACAATAAGCAGAAATAAAACAATATACTATTATTCTACAAAAATCAAATAAATAAAAGATAGAAGTCCTGAGTCTCCATAATTCGACCGCGCCGAGTAAACAAAAGCGTTATTAGGTTCTATTTTATATGAAAAACGTACTTACATTCTACTCAAGCGTGAAGTAGGTAGGTACTATAAACTCAGTTATAGAGGTAGACATTTAGACCATAAGGGTACTTAGGCATGCACTAGAGCAGTCTTCATATGGTCATAAAACCCGCCATAATGCAATTTTTACTGCAGCTCTAACGTAGGTTCATAGTTATTTCAATAGTAGCTACCTATGTAGGTACCGTAACAATAAAGACGATGGTTACTGCTTTACATTTTTAGTTTTAATGAATGTTTGTTTGCGTAAGGAATGAGCATTACTGCAATAAGTTTAAAACAAAATACATTTGGCTCGAGGTTAGGCCAGTAAAAGCTAACAAAACCAAGATTATCTTTTTTTCAAAGCGCTTATCATTGATACAGAAATTAATTATAGTACATACATTACGATTTTTGGACGATCGTGAAAATGTGGGCCGAGGCGAAGCCGAGGAACATATACGTGAGCCCATCAATGCCTGGTTGCGGCCAAGGCTTGTATCTTTTCTCAAATAATGTGCAGAAATTCAAACTGAGTAAATAAATTACAGAATCAATAATGACGGACAACGATAATTTTTCACGCGCCAATATGTTCATTTGTTTCTTCTTTACTTTAAACAGCTCTATTTGCAAGCCAAATCGAAATTTTTAATATTTGATAAGTTACCTCCTTGGTTGCCATTTGTTGAAGTAAAATGTTCGTTCCATTTTTAAATAACACGACAGCTTCAGTTTCAATTTCGATTTATCTCGAAGAAGGTTGTCAAAATAATTCTCGGATTTTCAAACATGTTTGAGAAAAATAAAAAATGGCATCATATTGGAAAACAATTTAGAGATTTCTCAATACAACGACAACCCTATTCTGCTTACTACTATTCCCTTAATGATAGTTTATATAAAAACGGCAGTTAGGCACTCTATAATCAGGTTAAAGGCTATTTAGCGACGTCTCAGCATTAACGTCGGTAATAAATTGATTTATAGCTCTATTCGTCTTTAATGGCAATATAAAGCGCCCGAAAACTACAATTTATTTACCGACCGCTGTGTCCGGATACCGGCACGGTCCGAAGAAATAAAAATAAATAAGAAGCAGCAGGCCTCGGGTGGTCGCCATGTTTTTCTTGGCAATTTCCGTCTTGCGAGATAGGAGTCAGGAACACGTGAAATCAGAAGTTAACCCTCTATATCTATGCGAGACGACAGTCTGATTTACTGGCTTAATCGAACCGGGGTAAGCTTTATTACACGAGTCTCGGGGGTCCAAAAGCCGGTCGTCTCGTGATCATGGATTACTGGTACATGCTCGCCAATTGTAAAGGACGAATTAGGACGGTTTGATTTATCTGTCACGGTGATCTGTGGTAGTGTGGATTCGGTGTAAGTGAGATGCCAGTGGTTTGCGATGACAAAGGGTTATGATTTAGTCTTATTTGTATAATACTAGCTGCTGCCCGCGGTTTCGCCTGAGTGGACGCTAATTATTTTTTTAAATAAAAGTAGCTTAAGTTACTCCTTATAAATTATCTATCTGTCCTGTCAAAATCTGTCCAGCTGTTACAGACATTATCCGGAACAAACAGGCAGATACACAGACAAAAATGTTAAAAATGTTCTTTTGTTACCGTAATACTTTCCTAAGCATTTAGTAAAACGTTGTTATTTTGACGTCTCAAACAGACACTTCAATTTTATTTATTTCTATAGATGCCTAGATATACGGTTCTGAGTACTGTTTCTTTTGGGTTAGCTTATCTTGTTATCCATTACTTGTAGGTTACCTAGAATTATTTTGACCTTGGCTCAGTCTGTTTGGCAATCCTTGTCATTTATGAAAATGAAGATATAATTAAGTCTTAGATATTACGGTGAGATTTATATAGTTGAATTTCATTTTCATACGGTTTTCCTCGCGTCTATCTTGAGTGATACTTTAATTTAGTAAAAATGTTTACCGACGTTCACCACTCATATACAAGAAGCGCAAAAATACTTATCTTTTTCACAGAAGCGCACATTACGCCTGCAAAACCGTAAAATGCTATAGAACTCTCTACACACTCATCTTCAGTAACACAGCAAAGCCGCTTAGCAACAGAAGTCTGTTTATTGGTAGTAACTTCCACAGTCGAGCTCTTTCACATGGGTTTACTACTACACAAAGTTTTTTACTTGTAGGTATTAAGCTCTGGTCAAACTGAGGCTAATTCCGTCCGGGATGCGGGACGAAAATCACTCACGCATTCCGCGCGGAATTCGCCTCGGTATAACAGTTATTTATGGCACAAACTCAACAAAAAATACGCATTTATTTCTTCCAATTTAACCATAATTGGTGCTCACCAAATCTCTTTTCCGAATGAACACACGAGCAAAACTATGGACATAACTTCCAAGTACCTTAAGATTAAGATTCTTACAAACAATAAAAATATTGTTGGTACAAGTGTACAAGTGTTCTGAAACAATTAGGGCCGCATCACAAACTTACCTCGCCATTACTGTGGAACGACAGAACCCTGTTATAAAGACCACTTAATTCCTTCTTATTGTTATTATTTCCATCTCCCTTGGTTACGTATACCTGTAATAGTAGGTACTTCACTCAATCTTCTTAGTAATAGGCAGGGTTGCCACTTAATTGAAGGCGGAATTTTATATTCCGCCTTCAATTGAATATTGTCATATAAACTATTACTTTTAAAATAACTAGTTTTATTTTTGTATGATTGTTTAAACCAACCATTGGAGGTATATTACATGACATATTTACATTATCAGAACTGCCATGATGTCAAGAGTGTAGCTATTTGTACATAAACATGAGCCTAACTTAAAATATCTATTATGATGAGCACACGCAACACTCAAAGGTGCCAATATTACAAAAAGTGACTAAATTGCATATTTAAAACACACTTTCACGATACATTACCGGAACCTGTTATCTGAAAAACAGATTAAATTAAAAACAGAGGGTCGTAACGACCCTCTTCAATGTCCACAAGCAATTTCTTACAACAATGACTCCGGGTTTAGTCACCCATTTACTTCAGCTGACTCTAATAAGTAACAAAAAAAGATAAATAGCTAGAACCCTCCATATTTTTGTTCTTTTTTGCGAAAAATAAGACGAGATTACTTTCATATTTTCATTTTTGAAATTTTCTTATTTTTATTTTGAAACTAAATTGTAATTTGACTGCTTCGTTCTACCTACTTCACAAGCGGAACTGCTGAGCGTTTGAGCCCCAGGTTTAGATCATTAGAATAGTATTTAGAAAGGTGATAATCCAACGGCTACAGAGACTTACTTAACACTCTGCAATTCTCAAACTTCATATATCCCAGCTCTAATTTTATCATTTGATCGTTTCCTAAGGGAAATACTTAGAAGTCCTAAAACTATTCATAATTCAAATCCTACAGTCCCCGCAGCTCCTTTAATCACATAATAGAGCAAGCTTCTATTAAATATCATATTACTAGCAGCCCTGCTAATAGCCCTTGTCTCACACAGTTCCAAGATAATGCCGACGTACAATATCGTACCAAACGCGGTTATAATTAACTAAGAGCTATGAATTCCCCAGTACACTGTCCTAGAACTTCGCACAAGTATGAGCCTGGCATATTACATAAGATTAATCCCGCTACACGGCCTATGTTTTAACCATTCAGGTATTATTCATGAGACAACCCTGAGACTTAAATCGTTTTGGTTACTTTTGTAGGACTAAAATCCTTTGAGATGTTAATACTTATGGTTGGTGTACAGGAATATGAATGAGATTAAGAACCAATTGGGGTTGAGGATAAACGAAAGTCAAGTTATGATTCAGTGAATCAAACATGAAATACAGATTCATAACCATTTTTAGGACAAAGTTAACCAGTTTATTACTACAGGGTGATGAAAAAATTTAAAAAATCATCTGTTCCCTACATTTTGACGAGCTATGCGAACACAAATGTAGGCAACAGCTGATTTTTTTTGCTATTTCTGGGTTTATCCCCTAGTCAAAGTTGTTTATAATGATGAGTACGATGACCCCTTAAGAGAGTGCCCATGAATTCAATTTCACCGTTTATACTACTACCGTCCACACTGATCCGGGCAAAATAAATTATAAGAATGACCTTAGTTTTAAGACTATTGAAAATGCAGGTAGCAGATTTAATGATGAGAGATATTCGCAGGATTAACACTAAATCATAGGCCTTCAAGGCATTTGGCCGGACATTGTTAAGCCTCAAAATCTACTCCACAGTCAGACGTGTACGTTAACGCAAGTCATAAGCCTCTAATTAAGCATGTACTGGCTTAGTAGCTGTCCATGTCCAACCAAATTTGTGTGTAGTTACCTAATAGTCTTACATCTCAACGTCGTCTTCTTGCCTCAAAGCAAAATGTAGGTAAAATCCCTAAGATGTACAACAGTTTCCTAACTGTACTACGTAATATTCAATCTTGTATAATTCCACCCAAGTTTCAGTGTTACAGACCATCGCCTTTGTTTCTCTCCAACGTCTATTTGACTTGTGGCTTTAACATCTGTTCTCCTGAAGCCTTGCTCAAGAAATGTTAATGCACTTTCACGTGGAAACTTGTCCTTCTATTAAGCTTTTTGCATTTAAAAAGAAATTATTGTTCATAATCTCTGTTGGACGGGGACTAAGATAGTGTTTAATTTGTATTTGTACTAGCTTTTTTGTTCAGGATATTATAGCTTTGTAAGAAAAGCGTAGTTTTAGTTTCAATTAGTTTTTTTTGCGGAGAACTTGCTTCTTACATTTATTAGAACAGTATTGTTTCATTTGTCTGTCTGCAGTATACCAAAAGGAGGTATTCAAACAACTTTTGTATTTGAAAAGAAAATGTGCAGAGCTTTTCATTTCAGCATGAATTCTACTTGTATATACTGAGTTATTGTTTCAAGGTTCTTTAAAAATTCAGCGATATCTAGCACAAACGATCCAATCAGTGCGGTGAACTCTTTGGCAATATGCCCGTTGATAACTTTACAGAAATATTTTGTTTCACCATTTGATACTTTTTAATGGTATACGATTTGATAAGTCATCGGATTATTTATCGCGGTGGCAGGTTTCCAAGACGGGGATCGTGTGGCGTATCCAGTTATATGGAGTAGTAATCTGATCGTCTGCAGTCATTCATCGAAAGATCCTTAGTAATCTCGTTAAATCAAATTAGTTTTTAAAAAGTAAGCCTGCAACCTACAGTTCATACATTATTAAGTTTATAAATACGTTTAAAACAGTTAACCTAATTCAGTGAAACATCGGAGTAGGTACATAAAAACTAAAATAGTGTGGGAATAAAACAGGAGTGACGGAGTGATTTGTACAGCGGAAAGTGTTGTTCCGGCATTTGAATGTAAAGGAAGCGATTCGTAGCGCCGTCGCCATGTTTGGTTTCAACTCCTGCGCGCTCGACGCTATCCGACGGGAATGCTAATACGTTTCCTTAAGGAGGAAACGTTTAGAGTTCTAGCGATTTGTTGAAGGAGCTCTTAAAATACGTTAACATTAAGGAGTTAATGTTTAATTTAATTTATAATGTAGCACGTTAAGGCAGTTTTTCAGAAGACAAAAAATAAACATTTAAAAGTGGCTTTAGCCATAAGTGATCTGAAAATTAATCAAACAGAAACTTCATAGAAATATGCAAGTTTTACCCAAACAGTTACATCACAGAACTATACCTGTGTTCAAGTCTATCCATTGTAAAAACCAATAAAAATCGCTCACAGTCAAACCACAGCTTAATTGGGTTAAGTAAACGTTAACCGTTTTCTACCACCAGAAGACATTAGATAACGTCAGAGGAGTTTTTATCGTTCGTGACAGAAAAGGTTGAGTGACTGCAGAGCCTGTCACCGTCTGTTGTGCCAGGAACAAAGTAGTTCACGAACTCTGCCGATTAGGGCACTACACTTAGCTCTCACACGCTCAAACCATAATTCACACCAGAACAAACTAAGTTCAGCTTTGCATGTCGTATAAAGTATGATTTTATCGCATTTATTTCCACAACAACTGTATTTGGTGGGCGGGCCCAGGTGTAAAGGGGATTTAAAGTTCATTGCACAGTTAGAAGGCGGGGCTTTCACTCATATATCTTAGAAAGCGCTCTGATAATGCTCGTACAACAATGTGCCCCCAAGGAGACGCTCCTTGGCTTTAATATCTGAAGAAGTTATCAAACTTTTTGTTTCCACACCTTTTGTAATTAGAAATAATATTCTCGTTAATGGGTATTCTGTGTTCTCATTTACGGACGTAGAAACTTTGAAAGCATTGTGTTTAGTAAGGAAAATAATATGACTAACACTACTTGTTTCGTACAAAATTAACAACTTGAGTGAAATGGTTAATCTACAAGATGTTTTGTCTTAAAATTGAGCACGGTGACAATTGCATTTACTTAACGAAGTTTTATTTTTACGACGCCATTACGAGTAAAATGAAAGCAAACGGTACGTGACGAAATTGAAACAGCCGGTCTTACTTACAGAGCCGTGGCTTTTGCATAAGTAGAGGCGGTGTTTGTTTAACAATGCAGAAGGTATTTTCACACTTATATTTCCTTTTTGAGATAAACAGCAACCAACGCATTTTTTGTGGAATTGGGTAAAGTTCATAGCTTTTTACCAATTTCGCTAGTAGCAACGTAGCAAGCTACGAGTTTCTGTGGCAAATTGCGGACTCCTTTATCGATACTTGCTACGATTTGCGAAATTCTTTTGCTCCAAGCTAAAACCTAACCAACGAATTAGTTTTGATTTATTTCACTGTTTATCAATTAAAGGTCAACATAAAACTTAAAAGGTGTAACATAAATAAACTCATTAATAGTGGGTGTACATATCGGGTGTAAGGGACAGCCCTCCTCAAACTGATGGGATGAATCATACTAAGACGGCCGGTATATGAAATTATTTCAGGAACGTTATGGGAATCCAAAAAACCTGATTTGTTTTATTACCTCACACGCAATGTATCGTTACCGTAGCACAACCCACATAGCCGCACTCCCCGTGGCAGGGGAGCGCTCGCGCCGCGTTATTTATCAATGTAAATTTTGAATTTCACGCGACGTTCGCTATAGTAATCAACATCCATTGCTGGTTTTTTTTTATTTTAGCTGTTTTATTTACATAAATGGACTGTTGCCTACAGAGAATATAATTTAAAATTGAAATTTAAAAAATAAACAGGAAAAAAAACATTTTCCTGAGAAAATTTTCGGTGGAATAGGATTCAAAATAAGGAGCTGAATGCCCCCTGTTAATTTGTGGAGGGCTGTCCCTTACACCCTGTACTATAGGTACACCTCTGCCTAATCCTTCGGGGAAATAGGCATTATGTTATGTTATGAAATAAATTATATTACATAATCGCGTTTTAATTTTATGATCTGGCTGACAATGGTGACCTCACATTTACCCAAATGAGTTATGAAACTAATTCAAAATCATTTTCGTTATAATTTCAAAATTCTGTGGGATAATCTGTCATGAGCCTTTTTAATAAATAGTCAGAATTAGAAGTTATAACAATAATACGGATCTTATATTAACCGGGAAAATCTCCATGAATTCTTAAAATTCAACCCAGCACATAAATTAATACATTTTTAAACAGACCAGACTTATGGACACATAACTTCGGTTCCGCGTTTTCATTAGTTGTTTAATTAAATTTCCTTTTGCCTTGGAGAGTTATTCCCTTGCGCTTAAAGTTGTGTCATTCCATAAAATAATTTTCTACAAAATGCCCATCTCATGAAATTTTTTAATACATTTCCTCATAATTAAGCAAAGTTAAAATTAACTAAGTAGAATATGGAAGCTGTAAAGATAAAATATGGAGTTTATAACAAATATTAATCAGCTTAACATCACGCTTGTATTCCTCGAAGGGCTAGGCAGAGGTGTACCAATCGTACACCCTAATTTCGCTAGTTATGTTTTAAGTCCCATGTAACAGGGGTCGAGGTAATCAACTGGCCACAAATCTAGACTCCAGGCTTGACAAATTCCAGATGGAAAAACACAATAACACTTTGCCTGACTCGGGAATCGAACCCAGGACCTCACGCTCAGCAGTTGTGCTTGCGACCACTAGACCAACGAGACAGTCTTATAATCAAATATTAATCAACGTTCTTAAAAATATACTACTACTTATGAATAGTTATTTGATTAAAAGTCGGTCTATTTTTTCGTCTATTGCCCCGAGTGAGTAAGCAGCAATAGACGGGCTTTTTTAGCTGACTGTGACCTACAGCCTTCCCAGCTTAATTTAATCGAACAACCAGTCATTTGTTCTGGATCATACTTACACTACATCAGTGTTACTCAAAGTGTGCTCCGCGGAGCCCCTGGGCTCCACAAAGACTTTGTGGGGGCTCCGTGAAATTACTGGTCACAATGAAGCCAGAACAGAGGCTTTGAGGAGCCCAGTTTCCTTAAGAACTAATTTTATTTTAGATTTGGCGGCATTTGCTTAATCACGTGTCTATGCAGGATACAATGGAACCACAAGTAGGCGATTTACTTTTTAAAAGAAATGAAACTTGGATCCTGTGAAACAACTTTTGCAACATCTGAAAAAACGACGTACGGTTTTGATAATTCTAAGGTTCCGTCAAAAATTTCATTTTCCAAAAGGGTTCCGTCGCCAAAAAAGTTTGAGAACCGCTGCACTACATCATTCATAAAAGGTAATCGGAACATGATTGATATCTACAGTTCTATGACAACTCTCACAAAAATTATTACTATAATAATCTCAACCATTATTCTAGTCATATATAAAATAAAATCTACCCAGACAATGATGTCGAAAAAACATTTCATTCAACCATTTGATTCTATAACTATCTTACTGCGCCGTACAGTCAAACACAGTGGGTATAGACCGATTGTGCTGACGGTGCAATCTCATTAAGCTAACAATGGCACACGGAGCTATAAATCATGGCTTTGTGTGTAACCATGGAGGCTTGTACGCCGTCGCCTCATTATGGCCTGCCACAATTATGACATATCACTGGCTGTTTCCTCATGCTACTCTTGTACGTGAGTGTACCTACGTACATTTTGGGTGTGATTGTTTGTTGTGGAGTTGTCATATATAAACTACATATATACTAGTTACATACTAGTAAGTCGTGAAATGACGGTGGACAATATAACTGGGGACTTAAAACAGTCACTTTGGCAGAATCTTAATAGGATAAATATAATATTATGAATCATCGTAAAATGTCAAATACTGACAATTCATAATATGATCTGCGTGCGAATCATATTACGAAATAATTCATCTGTTTGACAGTTTTCTATGAAGATTTGTAAAATTTTCCACACATTATGCCTTTGTGTCAAATTAGAGGAATTGCCAATGACAGCTGGAAATTCAGGAAATGAATTGCATAAAGAGGAATTGCGAATGTGGCTGTTTTAGCCCCGCTGTACTCCTTTGGGGAATACTTATAAACGTATGATATTATGTCATGTTATGTTTTCATTGCAATGAACACAAACATGGTAAGTAACAAATGAAATGAATGAACGTAATGAATGAATGCATCTACGCCTCCTTCAATATCCTTGATGTTTAAATGAGTCATTGATGTATTACCACCGTGTACCTTCCCGATTTATTATGTAGGTAGGTATGTTAATCAAAGAACAACAAATGGGGACGATGAACGTTACCAAATCCCATGCGGTATACGCAGCTTTAAGCGGTATTTATGCGCCGTTTGTAGCTCGCATAAAGCTATAGCTTGCACCATTCCAATACAAATACTCACATAACAGCAGGCAATTTATATCGAAACAGGATTACCAAGCCATTCGAAAATAAAAATGTGGAAAAATCGTCATAAAGCAAGCAATTTCAATGCCTGTTACCAAATCCACAATCGCTTTTTTCTTCGAAAATATTTGTGCTAACAAAATGAAAACTTATAAAGTAACTAGCTTCCACCCGCGGCTTCGCCCGCGCGGTATGTCGATAAAAAGTTGCTATGTTCTTCCCCAGGGTGCCATCTATCTCCTTGCCAAATTTTATCGAAATCCGTTCAGTGGTTTAGGCGTGAAAAGGTAACAAATAGACAGACAGAGGGACAGAGTGGCTTTCGAATTTATAATATTAGTATGGCTTTAACAAAAGAATAAATACTTATTTATAATAGCTTTAGTCAACGCTGTAATTAACAGGCAATCAATTTTCATTTAAACCACGGTCTTCTCCGGCAACAATAACCTTCTTTGTCCCATTTTTCCTTCGTAATTGAAACCGTAAAGGCCTTTTTATTTCGCAGTGAATTTTGTCCAATATTATATTATGCTGACTCAGCTACAGCCAGCAACTCAGTGCCAAATCTGACAGCGGATGGGCCTCTGTCTTTTCCACGTCAAATTTGAGCACCCAATAAGCCGAAATTTCGGCAAAACCAGTTAGGACTAACATACGTCAATCTCAATCAGTAAAATATGAAGATGAATTTTTTGTATACTTTTTGTTCTTCTAAACGAATATCGTGAGATGTTTTGAATAATATATAAGAGAACTAGAATATGAAATTGTATCTCTGTATGTACTGAATATACAAAAAGGAATTCGCACATACAGGTAATGTTAACGCCGGTAGCAAACCTCCGCCGAAAAATCATGGCAGCGAAACCGCAGTTGTTCAATTGTACTGACTCGTCTCATTCTCCGCTACACGAATCGGATTCGCGTAACAGAACATGACGCGAGTCACTACAATTGAACGGTCCGTGGATTGGTGACCATCTTTACATACCGAGCCACGGAGGACCAACTGGTCTAGGTTGTCATTCGTGGATCTTTGACAGTCGTTACGGGTCGTCAGATAGTCTGACAACCAGTCTTACCAAAGGGTATTTGTATGACCCAGTTACTGGGTTGTGGAGGTCAGATAGGCAGTCGCTCTATGTAAAATACTGGTATTCAGCTGCTTCCAGTCATACTGGAAGTCGAACCCAACATAGTCGGGAAAAGGCTTGGCCTTAAGCTTGGTGATTTTTATTGTTTTATTTGAATATACAATCTAACACTTACTTTAATATAAACATAACATAAATAACTATTTACATTAGGTGATTGTTTCGATAATTAGCAGATACCTACACTTTAATTTTCTTTAAACTTTGTCACTTTAATATTTAATATCATAGCAATTATTAAAAGTTTTAGTCGTGACTGTACATAAGACAGAATTACTTATCTTCTAACAGCAGAGGTTCCAAAGGAATAACTAGTCTTTATCCATCCATTTTATTCTGAATTCCACCGACTTGCCTCCCAAGCGATTTAATTTTTCTTTTGTAACATTACCAAGTCATATTACAGGCTTTGTTTTATCATACTCGCAACTGCAGACGAAGCCTTATTCACAGATTTTTTACTCTTTCGTATCTGAAAGAAAGGAAAATAGTCGAAACATTTACTCAAGCAGAACGAAATAAAAAGAAAATATATTAAGCTGGCCTGACAAGCGAACACATTTCGGTTACGAACAAAAGAAAATGTTTCAATTTAACCATGTGTTTGTTCAGTGAAACAAATTAATTTAACGTTTTAAACAATAAACTACCACATAAATCTCGAACACTTTAGTCTAAGATCCATTATATATGCAGAGAGCATGAAATAGACCAGGCGCCGTCTACGATCTACCTACCCCGTGATTTATTATTTTCATTCCAACTGAAACAACCGCCCTCGTTGGCTTTTCTTTTCAAAGAACTAAATGGAGGTAACGAGCATCTTGCTTTAATAATGAAAAACTCAGTGGAAAACGGGACAAATTAAAGACTGCATACAGAATAGCGAGTGGAATTGATAAGTCAAACTTTTTCATCTGCAGGAGAATTGCTTGAGTTGAAATAACCGGTATTCGTCGACCGGCACACCCGCGCCACGCAACGAATAAAAAACGGCCACCGTGAGGTATTTCCATTTCAATTTGCCGCGCATTCGACGCCATCTTTATCTTAATTCAAAGTGAAAATGAAAAGACTGGTTGATGTGGCGGTTATCTTGTTTTAACTTCTTTTGTCACGAAAGTTTTTGTTTTCATTGTGAAAGGGTTTCTTGAAATTATCTTAAGGAAAGTTTTAGGAACCTAAATAGGCTATCAAGTATTGGAACAAATTAAGGACATGTATAGTATTTTTAATGATGTAGCTCTTTTACGTAGCAACATTTCAATGTTCCTATCAAATAAACATAAACAGTTAAAGTCTTAATAACACTACTATATCTAAAACGGCTGACCGGATTTGAATGAAATTTGACACAGGGATAGACCATGATCTGGAATAGGACATTCAATCAATCTGCCTAGCCTTTTCCCAACTATGTTGGGGTCGGCTTCCAGTCTAACCGGATGCAGCTGAATACCAGTATTTTACATGAAGCGACTGCCTATCTGACCTCCACAACCAGTAACTGGGTAATACGATACCCATTGGTTAGACTGGTTGTCAACCTTTCGGGCTTTTGACGACTCGTAACGACTGTCAAAGATCCACAAATGACAGCCACAGCACAAATGACCTGGAATAGGACATAGGATAATATTTATCCCGATATTCCAAGGGGATCGAAACTTACCCGGGTGAAACCACGGGGCGCAGCTAGTATAGAAATAAAATAATACAAAATGTTACTAAATTATAAACGAATTTAACGTTGCAAGGAAAACACAAATAACATCCTTATTTATCGTAAAGAAAGGGCGAAGAAAGAATACAGCTGGCATTAATTACCTCTTAAGATAACAGGATCCATGCTAACAAAAAAAAAAAACAGAAATAAAAAACAAAAAGATATTGTAATTCCAAGATCGTGCTGAAAACAGCTTTATTTTTCTTAACAAACCTAATGATCATAAATCTCTTAAGAGGTATTCGTCTATCTCAGCGTTCTGACTGAAAGTAATCGGATTAACAGAATATTCTAGACACAGAGCTGTGTGAACGATATAAATTTTGATGTTAAAGTATTGTAACGGGCACATTTGAATAAAATGCAGGGAAAATATGAAAAGAAAATTGAATCTTTTGCGATGCCGTCTGCTTCTCATAGTTTGTATTATGAGACAATGCGTTTCAATGTTTCGTATATTTACTTCGCTTTTGTTTGATTTGTAAGCTTCTTTATTTGCTGGTTCAATCTTATGAAAACTGAGGGAGAAGGTAAACTTTCCTCCCGTCGTGTATTCCCAATATATGAAAATATATGAATGTATTTTGTACTTGTGCTATTCATACTATGTTAAACAGTGGTAATTTATGTAGTAAAATAAGTATAAACACTTATTTTCAAAATGGTTACATACTTTCTACTTTTCCGCGCCTTAGAAATGCGCGGCGAGGCCGCGTTGACGAATGAGCGGCGGTATGGCGTTGACGAATGAGCGGCCCTGAGGGTCTAGACAAATGACAATCTCTTGGAAAGCATTTCGTATTCCTTCAATAAGATTGACAGTCAGTCAATGTCAGTCCTATACATTTTTGTCTTTTCCATCATCGTTACCGTTGATAGAATGTCACCTTGTCATCATCACATAACTAACGCACGGAACAGCGGTCTCGGTCAAACTATAAAGGAAGTTTCATTGTTTACAGGTAAGTTACGTATAAGAATAGTCGTCGCTGTGACATAGTGTGAATGATTTCACCATTTTCCATTTCAGTCAGAAATACCGTTCTAAATACAGAGCTTCCTAATCAACAATGATGATGCGTTGGATGGGCAGTCCCCATCAAATTCGGTACACAGTACCTACCCGCGTTCAGTCACGGTAAGCAACTGTTTTAAATTTTAAACCAATAATGATAATAATTTATTTAAGTAATTTATTGCATACTAGCTGCCCCGATAGATGTTTTTCTGTTATTTCTCATACAAAAATCCCATTTAAAAAATAACTCCCATAGTAGGTAAACGTTCAGTTTTTTTCCGAATTTTTGAACATTTTCCGGGAAACGTTTTAATTAACTTACTAATTCTGACTATTACGAACATTTTTAAATAAAAATAGCCAAATCGTTCCAGCTGTTCTAAAGTGTTGCGCTTTTCAACGAACATCATTTCATTTTTATTGGCGTTCCGTACCCAAACGGAACCCTATTACTAAGCCTCCGCTGTCCGTCCGTCCGTCCATTTGTCTGTCAGCGGGCGTGAACCGTAATTGGTAGCTCATGAACTCATGAACCGTAATTGGTAGATAGTTGAAATGTTCACAGATTGTGTATTTGTAGTGCATTTAATAAAGTTAAAAGTTAAAGAGGGTTTTTTGAATGGGTTACAAGAAAAGTGTTTTTTTTTTCGGCGTTTTTTGCTCGATCCCTTTACGGAACCCTTCGTGTGCGAGTTTGACTCAAACTTGGGCACACTCTAGGGCTGCTAGGAGCCGTAGCAGCCCTAGAGTCTGGATTTGTGTCCGGTTGATTGCAATAGGCTCGCCCTATTACATGGGGCTCAAACATAACTGGTGAAATGTATATGTATATACTATAGGTACACCTTTGCCTAACCCTTCTGGGAATGCAGGCGTGATGTTATGTGTATCTATGAAATCTCACCTGTCCGGTGGCTTGAACAGGTTCTCGATGTGACATGACAGTGCCAACTAAGATAAGCTTTGAATAATCAATTTAATCCAACATGATGTTCCGACATGGCATTATTATACCGAAATTCCACGATCCGCGATTTTGCGGACGGACACCGACGAGCCCGGACGACGGACCGTGGGAAGGTGTACGTGCGGGGTATGGCAGACATCGGAAGCTCCTCGGTGCGCGGTGCGTGGCGGTCTGTGGTCGTCTGCCGTGCGTGTCCGTCTGCAATATCGCCGATCGTCGGATTCCACCATTAGATGTCACTTCCTCAGTTCCTGTGTATGTCCTAAATTGGTTCAGTCAAAACAGGAATTGTTAGAACACTATGCGATCCAAAATCTGCTAGCTAGATTTAATAATTCTTAATTAAAAAAAAAAAAAAACAACATTGTAAAAACCCTACGCCCAAAATCGCCTAAAATATTCTTGCAATACACACAAGAAATAATTCAATAACGCCACACTTAATCCCGCCACCCACTTCAATTATAATACGCCAACAAAATTACAACGTCACAAGATGTCGAATTTTAATGAACGCATACATTTCCTCCATAATAACCCGTGGCGGAGTAATCAACAGGAATTGAGCGGCGTCGAGCCTAATCCGATGACGTCACTAATTAGAATATTAGTTAGCCAGACGCGTGATCACAATGAACACTGATCGGTTTACGGCGCGAGAGTTTATGTTGACGTTTACGAGCGAACTTCGACTATGTTTCGGTTTGGTATTTCGATTAAAGGGTTATGTACTACAGGCCTGTACATGCGTGTTTGCTTGTATAGTTATTTTAATGGCTGTTCGATAGTCCCATTGTGTCGAACTTAATTTATTACTTGGGTTGAAACGATACTATAAAACTGATACAAATATCATCTGTAACCAAAGATATTTAATATGTTTAAATAGACCATCAACGCTATGAACTCGTCGAAAAAAACATAGCATCCAGCTGTTGACCGCTAAATGTAGGTACACACACTAGAAAAACAAAATGACGTAACGCGAGTGTAGCTGTCACGTACACCAGCATAACAAAGTTGGCTTGACTGTTTTAAGGCTCGTACAAACAGACGCAATATCGCGGGCACGACAGGCAGTGGTACCTTTGTCAACAAAGGTACCGCTGCCTGTCGCGCCCGCGATTTCGCGTCTGTTTGCACGAGCCTTAAGTTCTTTTGCAGCGCGACACTCTATCTAGACATAGAAATAATAAAAGTATGTAAAATAAAAATATTCCAGTGCATAATATATTTGTGTTATATCCAGTAAACGAAAACTGTTAGTGCTGCTTTCACTTTACAAACACCTATAAAAAAGAAAAAAAAGAAGTCTAACCTCGTCAAAAACTTACAAACTCCCATTAAGAATCGTTACAATACAATATTTCATTCTAATCATCCACTATGTGTTACGAAGGGTTACAAAGTACCGATTAGACGAACGAAATGGTTACATAAGCAATAGAACAAGAAAGTGTTATGTTACTGTAATGTGTTGTTTACGAGAATGTCCATTTTAATGGCTCCATTCTATCTATTTATTCAACACTAGCTGTGCCTCGCGGTTTCACCCGCGTAGATGTCGTATATAGGGATAAAACGTATCCTATGTCCTATTCCAGGTCATGTCTACCCGTGTGCTTATCCTCTCCTCTCTAAAGTAGGGAACGTCGCGGAGGCGCGACGCCGCCGCCGGCGTCGAACGGTTCGCGTATTGCATTTTTATATCTATCTTCGAAATTAACTGTCCAATTCGAATGAATTAAAATATTTTTTAATTAAAGTATTTTACTGCTACATAAATACCCTTGATGATAAAGCTATTTATTTGAATAAGAATTAATATTATGTCGATAAAACTCCTTCGCAAATAATGCATTAACTTCGAAAAAAATTTGATTACCATAAAAAAGGCTATAGTGAGTCAATCTTAAAAGATAGACATATGCTGTTGCGGATTTTTTTTTTAGAACTTTTAAAGAGGAACAATTCCATCATACATTATATTTGCGTAACTTAAACCGTTTACGCAGCGCACGAAACGGAAGCTCTCAAAAAGGAATAATTTTTCCCGTTTTGCAACATTTTTCATTTATGCTCCGCTCTTGTTGGTCGTAGCGTGATGTTATATAGCCTATAGCCTTCCTCAATAAAGGGACCAACCAACACAAAAAGAATTTTTCAATTCCAACCAGTAGTTCCTGAGATTAGCGCGTTCAAACAAACAAACAAACAAACTCTTTAGCTTTATAATATTAGTATAGATTAAGCCTTAAATTATTCGTACATATAAAACGTGAAGATAAAATGGAGCAGATTTATGTTTTTCAGGCTCGGTAAATGGCAGTGATTTGGATTGATTTTCGATTAAGTTGAATTTGAAGTGAAGTTTAATAATCTAGCAATGCTCAAAGAAATTTGAAATACATAGTTAGGCGTGTCATGCAATATCATAATTCAGAGTTATCTATGGTTTAAACCAAAAAGGTTACAATTTTGTTTTTCTTTTCTAAAAATCAAATCATCTCTTTTGCGTTAAATTTTCATTAGTATTTTTAAAATGTTTTGCCATCCGATTAGGGCAAAGTTTCCCACATAATTGAAGCATTGGGAGCAACAAGGGCGTTCGGCACCTAAGGTCCATTTTGATATTATTGCATCAAATTATGCATTGCGCTATTTAGTTTCATATGACAAAAAATCATTTTGATTCATTGATTCTAGATGGCGTGATAGGTATTTATTGAGAGGATTTCACTGCGCCGTTGTTTCATGGATTATTGATATGCGTTTGAATTTCAAACACGTTACGATCTGCAGCTTGCGAAAGTTGTAAAAACATGTCTGAAGTCAGTGAAATCAGTGATTTTAGTGCAGATGATGATCAGACTGATTATGTTCCCCCAAAAAGTCGGTCGGTCGAACGAATTCAGGGAATATTAAAACATACACACAAATATGTTTAAACTTTAAAAAATGATTTCTGTGATTTACTTTTGGATAAAAATGATTCTTTTAAGCACCCAAAGCTATTATTTATGGCTTAAAAACCTTTTCAAATATGAACGCCCAATTAATTTACGGGTTGGATGCAACAAGGGCGGATAACATGTTAGATACATGTTATCCGCCCTTGTTGTTAAAAAAATATGTTATTTTGAAATTTGTTAGAAACTTCAAAATAACATATTTTACCTTTAATACTGGAATCTGATAACTGACTCATGATACCCTTAAATTTTAAAAGTGCTAGAGGTTTATCTTAATTTATTTAGAATTTATAATACATTTAAAACTTTAACTTCAATTAACTCAAAACTCACTTTTTTGTGTAACGCCCTTGTTGCACCCAATGATTCAATTATACATTCACCGCCCGCTGTATTGCATTTTTCCTGACCAGTCTATTAACAAACTATTTAGATACGACTTTTATAACAACTATGGCGAACTCCGAAATATTACCTTTAAAGTTGTGCCATTAACTTGAAACCGTTCGGACGCTAACTGTAAAGTACACAATGAGTAAAATTGTTCAGATCCAGTTCTTACTTTGAAAGTGAAGAGGTGAGAGGGAAGTGAATTTCCCTTTGTAACTTGCTTGCATGGTTACTTTGTAGACTATACAAAGTAGAGCACAATTTACGTTCAACGGACTGTTCAAGATCTAGGACGAGTGAGACTTTTTGACTACCTTGTCTTTCTCTGTAAAGAAAAGTGTTCTTCGTGAAATAAAATAGCAATGAGAAATGAAATTGTTTCAACAGTATTTAGAAACTCTCCGTTTCTAATAGTCTGATAGAACGACGACCTTTGTATAATACAGTTTTATTATTACAATATATTATGTATGTAAACACAAAAAAAAATCTACATTATCATCTATATTAGTTTCTAGCTGCGCCCCGCGGTTTCATCCGCTTAGTCTCGATCCCGCGGGAATATCGATTTCGATTGCGGATTCATAATATAACCTAATCGAAATAAAATATAAATTCTCAAAAAAAAGGTTTTTTTAAGCAATCTTGTATTTTTTTTATATTAGGCTGTCGGTACGGTGGCTTTATGCCTTTGTCTCTCCTGCACCTTCGGTAAGCAAATAAGTAAAAGACCTTGTTAGATGGAATCTCGTAGGGCTTTTTCAGATTTTTCGGTGGTGCGACATCAGCGTGCTCGGATGCCAAAAACATACCGCGTGGCCTATGCACGTACACACAAGTTGGTAAAAAATTGTGCTGTCACGAAATATTGTCGTCTACGAGTTCGAGTGATGACGATATAATGATGAGCGGCCACTGGACACACATGCCGAGACGCGGAAACCCGAATCTGTACCGCGCCACTCCCGCGCATACCGTGCTATCAGCAACGCTCAATTGAAATATAGGCGCTCGGTAAGCTTTCGGTACCGCGTATACCGAGCATGCTAATATCGCACCGCTGCTGCGCCGACAAATCAGAAAAGCCTCTAACTATAAAGAGAATTATTTCCGAACTTCACGCATAAAAAACGCAATAACTGTCAAACGAACAATAAGCAGTCGCCCAACTTCCATAGATCTTTTAAGCGATAACTTATGCTATATTTATGCCTAACACAGCCTTTGTGTGTTTATCGTCTATACTCTATTCAATAAACCGAATAAAAAAGTTGTTTTTCGTTGTGAAGGCTCCACAAAACAAATATTGTAGATAAAGTAAAATTCCTTTGACTACTAAGTTCTGTATTATGACTGAGATGAGATTTAAACGTGTTAGAGCAATTTACAGCAATTCCAAGATGGTATAGAAATTGCCAAGAATTGCGCAATTTAGTGGCTCGTGTAAGAGCACTTTTATATCTACAATTTGGCTTTTTTTTATTATATCACTTACACTGACATGCCCAAGGTGAAGAACAATACACATACAGTAAGAGCTCCTCAGAAATTAGTTAATCCGTTTAAAGACTTTTTAGGCCGAGCCTTAGAGATTTATAAACGTTACTTAACACGTACTTTGGCTTATCTGTATCAAATAACTGTCAAACTAAAAGTAAAAAATAAACGGAAACATAATGTAGGTATCTAAGCCAAAGCACGGGCTAAGTGACATCATATTAAGTCTAAACATATTTTACCCACGATTCGGGGTACGCACAGTAGCTTGCCCTCTCTCCCCTCACTACATCTGTGTTTCACATACATTTTTATCATATAAGTCTACGCGAGTTTGATTAGAAAAGTTAGATGTGCTAATATCTAGTTGGTTAGTTTCGAAATTATAACGTTGCTCGGGCAGGCTCGGGCGGCCGGGCTAGAAACTAATGAAAGTGCTGTTTACTTTACCAACATTGTTTATTGGTTTTTGTTTGGTTGTTATTCTGATAGTCCCTTTTTGAATATGTACAAAAAAGTCTGTTTATAATAAGGTTATAGGCATGAAAAGTAATGAGTTTTTTTTAATGAGTTCTGCGATGGAAAGAAGCATGCCAGGATTCAAATTAAGGGACACAATCAGAAACACAGATATAAGAAGAACTGCCAGGGTTGCGGGAAAGTCCAAAAGGGATACCGGGACCTTGGCAACAGTCAACTGAAGGTACACGGGTGGGTTTTAGTCAGTAAAAGTCAGACACGCTCTACTCTCCGCCCAGCGCGGGAGAAGTCATTTGATGATTTCCCAACCTCAAAAAATAAAAAAGGTATAATAAGGAAGACTAAGGTTAAGAATACAGTGGTGGCACTTGAAATGGGGCTGGACAGGACATAAGCTTCAATGTAAAGTAAACAAATAAGGCAAACAAATGACCCTGTGGTACCCAAGAGACGGGACTAGAAATCGGGGACGCCCAAAAACAAGATGGGAAGACGTTATCCGTCTAACCCTGGGACCATATTGGACAAGAGTTCCTGCGGACAGAGCGCAATGGAGACAGTTGAAGGAGGCCTATGCCAAAAGGCACACCGAGCTGCGGGACATACTATGATTATCCAAATACTTTATGTTAACAAATTAATGACGTACCCAAAGTTTGGAAATAAACGGCTTTATTATAATCAACTTTTAGACCCTATAGAAATTAAATTAAATATAGAACAATTTCTCAGTAGCAGCTGGAGTTGTGTTCAGTTGATGGCAATAAGTTTGGCTTTAGAGTATTTATTACAATTGATATAAACATAACCTGGCTTTGACAGTCAGAAGCCCAAAAGTTTGACTACCAGTCTTACCACGAGGTATTGTGTTATCCATTAACTTGGTTGTGGCGGTCAGATAGGCAGTCGCTCCATGTAAAATACCGGTATTCAGCTGTATCCGGTTAGTTTGGACTTGGGGTCGGCTGCCAACATAGTTGGGAAAAGGCTAGGCAGATTGATTGACATAACTTGTGAATGTGATCTGTTTAACCCGTTGGGGAAAATCGGTTTTATGTTAATTCAATACGTTGACAACCTTAGAGACGGCATTAAAAAACCCCATTGTGTTAGTTCAGATTCCACCTTATTATCGGAACCATTATTTTTTTGTAAGCAAATATTAACTCAATACCCTATACCTACAACACATACACACAGGATGGTGATTTACGGCCGAACCCCCCAGTAACCAATATAATTCTAGCTGTCATTGTGTCACATTCCATAAGGTTCCTAGTCTCTGACAGATTATTTTTTTACACAAAAAAAATCGGCAAGAAGCCAGTCGAGCTCCAAGTCGAACCAAACTACACACCGTATCGCAGCAGCAGCAGTATAGATACCACGATGATAGATACCTAACAAGGAATGTTAATTTTTTTTAAATCCTAAGATCGATCTAACTTGTTCTTGACTGGCTATTCATTGTGGGCGTCATCGAGACATAATAATTATACATATAACATCGTGCGAAAATCAAATTCCTACGTTGAATAAATCTTGAGAAAAACTTCTGTGGCATACGGAAAATAAACATGATCGTTTTTCCTTTTTAGGTCGGAATCTTAAGAATGACCCGAAAATCAACGCATCACGATTAGACAGCAGTCTATCAAACCTAAGCAGTCAGACCCGTTACCATTTCTAAGAAATCTCGCGGTCTCCACGATCGATTCCAACCGATTTCCGATACGAATCACGCACTTTGCCGCAACGGCCAACTAGCCGGTTTCTATAGTTTACCGAGGGCTTAGACAAGTGACAATCGCTTCGAAAGCGTTTTATATTTCTACAACGACTTTCAACAGGATTGACATAAGTTTTTCGATAGCTCATAGTCTTTAAATACATTTTTGCCTTTTCCATCATCGCTATCGCTGATAGAATGTCACTTTGTCTAGGGCGTCTGGTCGGTGCGACCAAAAGTCGTGGTCCTATAGTTTACCTACCACTATGAGAGCTGTTCACATAAATCTTTCGCCAACACGAGAGAAGATCATCCGTTTGCTAACGTAATGGCATCAGTACTTAGAGATGTAAGTTCAATACAGATATCTGTTGCTAGCCCGAATGTTTGCGTGCTTAATGGCAACCACGGCACTAGAAATCGTATCGTGGACCTGCCTGTACAATTTGTAAGGCTCAACCGAAATGGGCTATTCCAGAGATCGTTAGCGATGAACTAGCAATTTGCCATTACACGTAGAGAATTGCGATCTTAATCGTAATGTACGTAGTGGATTTACTGAGTATTGGTAGAGATTAAAGTTCAACAAACTTCAATTAAAATTCGTGCTTTTATGAGAAGTACGTACATTTCTTATAATCGCAGAATTAAAATGCTCAATGAACACGCAGTCGACATGAAACCTACACGCGTTCTTGTGAAAAAGGGTCTTGACAGACTGACAGAAAGACAGACGGACAACGAAGGGATCCTATAAGGGTTTCGTTTTTTCTTTTTGAGGTACCCTGAAAACGAGCAAAACCACTTAAAATCAATTTGCAGCAGCTAAAAGCCAATGCAGTATATAAAGGGGTGTACCTACGTGCGGCTTGCAAGCTTGAACAGCGAACAACCCGCCGCCCGTTCTCGCTACGATCCCAAACCGGTGGCAACGCCGGCTCCTGATTAAACTCATAAATTGGCACGCCAGATGGCGCGCGCCGCGCTGTAAATCTGCAACCAATACGACATTTGTCTCTATTCCCCCCGGTGCGATTACATCTCGTTATCTGGCCCGTAATCAATTCCGTTATAAAACCCATTCGTCAGTGTTATTGAATAATTCCCACCGAGGCCATATAGCGAGGCTGAAGCGAAATTACAAAGGTGAGTATTTCGATTTTTTTATTTCGTTTTCCATTGCTCTTGTTGTTTGGATTGCAATACAATTCTCTAGGCGTGTATACACGAACATCAAACATTATATAAATTAACAGGATATAAATTAGTAAAGCGAACACGAACACCATACGAACACAGTTCGACTTGTGTTTGTGCTCAACTGCCCAGCTTTCTTTAGTGTCCATGGATTCGAAATTGGATCGCCACAAACATTTTTGACGAACACAGTGTTTGATGTTCGTTAGTGGTACGCACATCGAATAAAGTGTTTAATGTTCGTGTATTCACCATGTTCTTGTTCGTTCGTGCATACACGACTTCTGAGAACGAAGCAATGGAGTTTAAAATATAAAGGTTCACGTTTCAGATTCCTGTACTAGAATCCAGATCGCGCCACGCATTCCGCTTCGGATAGCTCGTAATAAATCCACATTTATTACGGAATATATTTACGTATTTTTCGTGTATAATCATTCTTCTTGTTTACGTAGACGAAATGATCCAGAGGTGAGTTGTGCGTGAGAAAATATATTAAAGTTATTAATAACTTATGAGCGCGTGTGAAAATATTATTAATGCGTTCGTCTTCAATGTTGACTGATTATCGTGTAGGATTACGAAAATAAGAAACAGAAAATATAAGAAAAGATGGCCAGATGCTGTCCAATGAATGAGTCGCTCACATTTATTTAATTTGGAATTTCATTTGCGAAATGAACATTTGAACAATAGCTCTCATATTTCACCTAGTTTTCTCAAGCATGCTGGTAGTAGAGCCTGTACAGTTAATTCATCAAACCCAATTCACTTTAGATGTTCAACCAAAATACCTAACAAAATATCCATTAAGTACCATTGCAAATTTAAAACAATACAGTACCAGTCTACAGTTAATAAATTATAAAGTGGGTATCTAAGTGGAATTTAATTTACCAAAGGAAACAAGATGAAGGGACAGATAGAGAAAATTACGAGTGTTCCACGAAACGAACTTTCCAACTGGGAGTTTATTTGTTTTCCCGATGTACCTATACGACTTTACAACAATATATGTAAGCAACTTGTTCCTACTGAGAAACTTAAACGGGTGCTGTTTAAAGTGTAAACATGAAGTACTTATTTGTTTATTGTACAAGATACTATCTCACAGCGGCTTTTGCGTAGGTACTTAGGTATAAGTTTTCCAAATGAAAAGTATGTTTCTTATCAAGCATAATTCATTAATAGGTATATGTTTACAATGGGAATGGGTTAATAAAATCAGTCCAAGTCTGTTTGTTCTCTTACAGAATAACAAATGTCTTAAACTATTCTGTTGACAGCGACACTATTGAAATGTGTGTAAATAAGCAGAATTGTGAAAAAAAATCTAAATATTATTTAAAGAATCGAGTGTAGTGTACATACAGGAAACACACACACGGTACATACCTATTGGATTGTAGCTTCATCTATAAAAAATATATAAAAGAATTTATTTTTATATATATAAATAAAAGAATTTATTTTCTCATAAAAACATATACAACACAGTATTTAAAACATTTAAGAATCATAATACTTAAATGGCGAAACCGAGTATTAGGAACTAACCTATTTTAAACATAAGCACAGGTAAACACGCATACAGCCAATACAAATTCTTACATAACACAACATAACATCAGTCTGTATTCCCCGAAGGGTTGAGCAGTGGTGTACCTACGTATAGTACACCCACATTTTGCCAGTTATTTGTGAGTCCCATGTAATAGGTGGCGATTCTATTCCCATCAACCGCGCCTGCTACTGAGAAATTCCAGATGGAAAACCCAGTTACACTTTGCCCGACCCGGGGATCGAACCCAGGACCTCATACAAATTTTAATCCAATAACTGTAGTAGGTAACTGTAGTAGTAGGTTGCCGGGCAACAGTCTCCACACGGTGGGTGCCTGAGGATGGACGGCGCCGCCGAGGCCGGCCCAGGAAGAGGTGGCGAGACTAGACGCGTACCGCAAGGGTTGGATCGAGGTGGCCCTGGAGAAGGATGATTGGAAAGATTGGGGTAGTCCTTTGTCCGGCAGTGGGAGGAGGACTGTTGCAAGCAATATAGGCTAACAAAAAAAAAATGTGTTTGAAGAACTGAAACGCATCTTTTTACCACCAAGTTATAATTTGAAATAGCACCGCACTGAAATTCTGTATGTCATAATAATAAAGTCTAACGTGTTTAATGCTGTAAGAACACCGATAACCCGTCGTACGGTAGGTGTTTATTCACGCCATAAAATTAATGTTATTTTTTGCTACTATGACATGTAATAAATAACCTTATGTACTTTATTCAGACAGCTTTGTCATAGTTATAATGTGAAAATTTTGTTTAATCGGTGTTTTGCTAAAAATATTCTATTACCAAACCGTGACATAATTATCTATTCACAGTTTACAATACTTACTGAAATGAAGTGATCACGGCGAAAATGATTACGGTAGATTCCATAGTGTTTGTTGCGGGAAAGCCCGAAAGGGATACCGGGGCCCTTGGCAACAGATAACTGAAGGAACACGGGTGGGTTTTAGTCAGTGAAAGTCTGACACGCCCTCCCGCTCCGCCCAGAGCGGAGATGTCATTTGACGATTTCCCAAAATCAAAAAAAATATGTTTCGTAGTGTTTCGCATGTGAGTAGGTATAGCTAGTTTTAATCAGTAGAAATCCAAAACTCACCTGCTACTTATATGAATATATTCACAAAATACCGGGAAAATACTACATTTAACCTTAAATAAACATACAAAATAAATCCAACCGATACATTAGGACGATATTCTTTGTTTATCGTTACGTATTCCATAATAAATTGATAGTTCTGTATATCTTTTTGCCGACTTCAAAACAGGAGGTTATTTGCAGGATCTAGACTAGATACATTGCTACCTCGTCCTTTGACCTCAAAGCTGACTTATTTGTTAACAAAAAGAACATCTATTAGGAAACTATTTTCCTCTCTAACTTTGTACATTTCCACTTTTACTTCGAAACTTAAGGAAAAAACAAGATGTTTGTAAATATGTTGTTTATCTAGATATATTTCAGGCGCATTTTTAGCAACGGATGTACGTGATTACTCATCCATTTTCATTTTGGTTCCATAAAATTCGAAGTTGTTTCATGTTTTTCATCTAAGCACTTTTTATCCATTATATTTTCACGACGATGTCTACTCCGATTTCTAAAATAAAAAGGCTTTAATTTTACTTTTTCTTATTGGTCGTTACGACTGAAATATTTCAGTGTACATAATAATATGTGACTTAAGTTTGTAAGTTTATAATACTATTCTTTTTAACTTCATAGACCATTCAGATTCTTTTCATGGTTAACATGCACTCAGGTCATACCTAAGGAAAAGGTTTGAACCAATCACGTTATGAGGTTTAAATAGTTGACAGACAATTTTTTTCGCACTGCGATAACACCTTGTGAATAGGGGTTCCTTTTGGAGTAAAAAAAAAAACTTTTGACAATGCAAAATATGAGACCCGAGACACTTTGCCTTACTAATTTATACAAATTCATCCTTATTATTCCCGTGACCGTTTACACAAAATTTTCTGCCTTCAAATGACATTTTTAATAATCTCGTGGAGTCGCTTATATAAAGATCGCAGATGTGTGAGTACCAAGTTCTCCTTGGAGACTGGAAGTGATAACAATGGGAGGGCATTTCAATGAAATTTGCATTAGAATGCGTAGAGTGGTGCAACGAAGCCTTTGTGATGAGGCTCTGAACGTGCCCTGAGAGCAAGTTTAATTTTAAAATGTAAAAAAAGGTTCCTTTTTTATCATGGAGCAAGTAATATTTCGATTTCATCAAGAATTATTTCATGATTCATGAAAGAATTCCTGGATTGAAAAGCCATTCACCTGCAAAGCATGCATCCGATCGCATCCACTGTTTTTATAATATATTTTTATATTACAATTCAAACAGGTAAAATAATATTATATACATAAAGATACAAGAGCACAAAGGCACTGCTTATTTTTATAAAAAATTACGAAATTATGGTAAGCTTTCATCATTTCACGAACAAGTTCATAAAAAAACGTGAGAGCCGCAAGAAAACATTGTTCAAAATATACAACAGAAAGCGCGTGTGTTTTATAAAATAGAGGATCTTGTCTAAACAAAACTTTCACAGTAATATAAAACAAACATATTTGTATTTACATAATTATTCAATTCTCTAGTGATAATGCTTACTAAAACTAAACAAATAATAGTTTACAGAATAAACAATTTGTTTTGCAGCAGAAATAGAAACATTGCGAACTAAAAGTGGATTCTAATGAGCGTGAAATAAAATACAAGAGTAAAAAGAGTGTTAGTTATGGTATATTGCAGTCACATACGGAACAGTTAGCAAAATAGCAGATTATTATACTTGACTGCACAGAAAAAAGGCTCATACGCGATGAAGCGCTAATGGCTAAGCTTCACAGCCTGGCTCAGCGTGGTTAATGTTGCCTGCCTGTCGGTCTGCTACAGACTACTTCGGAGAGTGAGCGCAGGATCTCCACAAACTGATCCCATCTATCCCTTTTACTACCGGAGTACCAGACGTACTACAGGGTACCATCCGCACTTGGTTATCCCGACCAATCTTACGTACTCAGCGCTTCTCTTGCAAATTAATTATGCGCACAGCCAAAGTGTGGAGCTCTCTGTCAGTGTCCGTGTTCCCTTCCACATATAACCCATCAGCCTTCAAAGCAAGAGTAAACAGGCATCTTTTGGATTCGCTCGATCCATCGTAGACCTTATCCATCGCTTTCCATTAAGCGAGATCGAGGAAAAG
The DNA here is from genome assembly GCA_948473465.1 of Lithophane ornitopus. NCBI lineage: Eukaryota > Metazoa > Arthropoda > Insecta > Lepidoptera > Noctuidae > Lithophane > Lithophane ornitopus. The sequence goes on from OX419623.1 coordinate 7,023,249, forward strand.
AGCAGGCCGATTCCACAATAATAAAAAAATGCAAAGTTGCCAGTAACACAAAAACATTTTGCTGTACCTATAAATCTTTACACTCGCCTGCGTGATAATTTTATATAGTGATAATTACAGATAATATAGCAATCTACTGATGATTTTGTTTTTAAACCGGTCCTGTAATTCTTTACTTTATGCGTTACAAACAGAAACACAAATCTTTTCTCTTTATAATATTAGTGTAGATATTACGATGAGTCAGACGAGACAATACTTTCGTCATGATTTTACCATTTGTTCTTTTGTTTCGCCTTCGCAACTAAGCATTTCCCCAAGGTTCGGTTTAGCTTATTCTAAGCAAATGCGTCACAGTAAGCGTCTCCCAGCCAAACAGCAAGGAAATGCCCTCATTAGCTGCTTCGCTAAGATCACGTGTTCAGTGGTTTCTCAGACATCTGGTTGCTTGAGACGATGGTCATGAATATTCGCTTGGTTAATCCTGTTACTGCAGCGTAGACACTAATGCAATGATTTTCTGTGTAGGTTTTCTTTATTTTGTGCATTCTTGATAATATCATAGTGGTTTGTCGATCAATGAATTATTCGGAACTGCTACGACAACAATAGCAACAATTTATTTATTAAACTTTGTGCACGTTATCAAAGGTATTATGCACTTGAAATTAATGAACCAGAATATAATGTTGTATGTACAAAACACATGTTTTTACACTCTGAAATAATATTTACAAAAATCATTTCAATTACCTGTATAATCCAACTTTTAATGCAAAAATTATAGAGACCAAACATTGAAATTTCATTGAAAATATTATTTAAATGATCGGGGTAGGCACGAATGGCTGGGATAGCCAACATAATGAGAAACAAATGTTAGCTCATACGGGTTGGTCGGTAAATATTGTATTATCTGTTCTGTTCTGAATAATGTTGTATTAACTCTCTTGCTGTAAATTTTTTGTTTGCATTGTGACGTGTGTGCAGGATTGTTAGACATCAAATCGTAGAGGCAGAGAGTTGAAATAATGTTGGAGGTAAATTCGAACGATATACCTACATCACGATACACGAAAATACTACAATCCTATAGCATTAAAAGTTCCCACTGCTGGGACAGAATGCCTCCTCTCGGTGAGAGGGAGTGGGCCGTAATCCACCACGCGGGCGCAGTGCGGGTAGATGTCACATGTCTTAAAATTTTTGGTTCTAAGACATGCTGATTTCCTCACGATGTGAAATGAGTATTTTTAATTTTAAAATCGAATATAGGTACGGTAAGTCTGCGCGTTCGTGCTAGGCCGTCAGTTTTTACCCAACTGCCCCAGAATGAGGGTAATGTTTTTTATACAATTAAAACGAACTTATGGATTTATTGAGAAAAATCTCATCGAAATAAAACCTTTCTCTCCAATGTTTTCCAAAGTCGGTAAAATAGCCACTTATCCAGGCAACCCTATGAAGCTATGTTAGTTGATGCTCAGATGTATGGCAGTAGTTGGGCATATTCCACGAGAATAGAACGCTTGTGATTGGATGGCCCGAGTACAGTTTGTTCATATTAAAATCATAAAACGTTTAAAGTGAAAGGATCTGACACGTATTCTTTGGCCAACCTTTTGTTGTGTAAATTAGTTTGTTAATTTAGTGGTAACTTGAACATTGTATTTTATGTAGGTACGTAGTCTTTGAATTTAGTAAAGAAAATTGTTAATTTTTTCATTTTACATTACAGAACTAAATCCTAACTATATTTTAATGCGAAATTGAGTTTGTTTGTTTGTTATGCTTTCACGCTAAAACGGCTGAACAGATTTGGATGAAATTTGGCACAAGGGTAGACTTTGATTCGAAGAAGGACATAGGCTACTTTTCATCCTTGATCACATACGAAGTCGCGGGCAAAAGCTAGTTTTTAGTAAAGGCTCTCCTGCGCTGTTAGACATAAAAACAAAGCAGATTACACCACAGCACTAAATTATTTGAACAGCAGCATACAAAGAAACAGATGACTCATTAGTTCCTGCGCACAACACTATCAGTTTCCTGTAACTCCGCTTAAAACTTTCCCTCGCGTCAGCTTCCGTATGTTTGATTTATAAACTTACTAATGAAGCTTCCTACATCCGCGTCAATGTTGCTATATATGTAGCCAAGTAGGAAACTGGGAACAATTTAATTGATATAAAGATAGGTAGAAAGAATAATTCATACCTATACAACAAAGATCTTTTAGCGCGTGGCCACAATCTGCCATCAATCAATCAGCCATCTTGGTTTTTCAATATTTCTGTGATAATTTAAAAAATGTTTACCAACAACGCCCCGCGGTCAATAGCCAATAACCTTTACACGACACGCGCTTTCACTCGCGTTGGGCACGATTGATCGCGTGTAAGCTTGCACGCGCAATCGTGTGTGATTGTGTTTATCCATTTTTATGTGCCTTGAATTAGGTATGTTCGAAGCGCACAGACTTGAATGCATGATAGCGCGGGCGGCGCGCGCGTGCTTTCTCGTTCTCGTTTTCTATCTTTACACGCGCGTTCTTTCCTGCTTGAAAGGCCTTTCACGCGTGAAAGCGCGTGTTGGTCAAAGTTGTCGTGTAAAGGCGGCTAATAGCCGTCTTTACACGACAACTTTACTTTTCAAGTCTGTGCCTTAAACTTACTGAGCAGTTAGTTCCAATCAAGCTTGCTGTTTGGCTAATATGTTAAGCAAGAGAGCGAGTACAAAATAATAGACATGAATATTATTTTATGTTTTCGTAAATCATCATCTGCCTAGCCTTTTCCCAACTATGTTGGGGTTGGCTTCCAGTCTAACCGGATGAAGCTGAATACTATCTGACCTCCACAACCCAGTAACTGGGTAATACGATACCCCTTGGTAAGACTGGTTGTCAGACTTTTGAGCTTCTGATGATCTTCTTTATGTTTTCATAAATATCTTTACCTAAATATCTACCTACTCTCTCAACCAAAGTTAACTAACAAAACAATCTTCTTTTAATTTAAACACCATGATTCTTTAAATTCAACCCCCCAGTTATCACCCATCAACTGAGGCTGTTTAACGATAAATATAGAAGTAAAACACTTTGTAAGTTACTTGATACCTCAGTTCGCGCTTGCAACTATGTGCGCTGTAGCGCTGCACAAAAGACTCCATTGCTTTCTTTTATTGCAGCTACTTGATTTCCTTTTTGCCTCGCTTGGCACTTGTTCATGTTTACTCAAGTAAAAAGTTTCTTTGTTTTATATCAAAGTAATAATATAATAATAAATATAATATCTACCTACTTGTGGCAGTTGTTCTTTAGTTAGGATTAAATGCAGGGTCAGTCGGAACACCATTTTTTACCCGACTACGGCGTAGGAAAAAGGAGGGTTATGATTTTGACCGGTATGTATATATGTATGTATGTATGTTCATCTGTTGCCTCATATCTTCGAAACGACTCATCACAATTTGACAAATGAGGTATCGTTGGAAGCATCTTGATCGTCCGCTGGTTATAGGCTAGGTGACGTCACATTAAATTAAAAATGGCGCCCTCTAGAGGACATAAAGTCAGGAACTAAAAAAAAAAAATGTTTTATCGTACCATGTTGGGTATCAAATGAAAGAGCTTAATGAGCACATTTCAAAAATATATATATTATAACACCAAAAGAAATAAAAAAAATTAAAGTAATAAAAACTAAAACCCAACTACGACTAAAAAGGTATAAACAAGACACCACAGACAGACAAATAAAAAATCCGGAGTCACAAGTAATTAAAAACACACTGTTCGATTTATGACACGTGTGACTGTGGTGTCTTGTTTATACCTTTTTAGTCGTAGTTGGGTTTTAGTTTTTATTACTTAAATTTTTGACTAAATAGATTTTTATGTTCAATCATGCAAAAAAGTCATATCAAAGAGGATTTCCTAAAAAGGGAAAACAATCATCATCGTCTCTGATTTAATACCCACATCGAAAACAAATAAAAACTTTAATTTAAATGAATGTTTTTCGTTTATCAAAAGAAAAACAACCACGAACAACATTGAACAAACGAGTATCATTTTCATTATAACGATTCAGAACCAATCCGAAATCCTAGCAGTGCCTGAAAGTTGCGGTATGTATACCAACTTCACTGGAGAGCCCTTCACTATATCCACTATCGCAAGCTAGGCAAGTGCAACAACTACAAGTTTCAGTGACCACAAATCTCACCCTTGCCTCCCTTCAACTTTGAATCCAATTTAAACCGTGTCTTTGGTCACTTAAAGTTTGTTTTTCATTGGGGGTGTTAAGGTTGATAAGATTCAGTTTCTAATAAAGGTTGCAAGTCAAGTTGCATGTGAAGAGCGGCGTCGCGCTTCGTTATCCGACTGCGGCGGCCAGGACGATGCTAATTGTACACTTGTCATTACAAAGAGTTTGTATTTGGTTAGGATAATATTGTTTGCTTAAAACACATCTTTTGTGCAATCATAATACAAATTATCTATGTAATAAAAATGACATGCTGTTCGGTAATGAGCGAATGACTTCAGAACGACTGGATCGATATGGCATTTTGTTTTTAAAGTGTTCGTAATAAAACGTCCGAATCTGGTTTTCAAATTCAAATTCAATTCAAATAATTTATTTCAGACATGCGTCCATAGTGTTAGTATACAAGATAACTTAAAGACTATTGTTAGTAAACATGAAAATGAATTAAGTTAGTATACAAAATAACTTAAAGACTAAGTGTTAGTAATAATAAAAATTAATTAAAAACGCTAATTGGTGTGGATTCTCACCCAGTGGCGCAGCAGAGGGGAGTCCCACCGATCTGATAACACGCTCAGGAGACTGTTGGTGGCGGTGCGTAGCCGGCCATTCATGGAGGCGGTCCTCTTGCGTATTATGGCGTAAAAGTCATCAGTATGCGCCTCCGCAAACATACCGGACGCACTACATCGCCACGCCCGCCCCAACAGTATTCTGAACGCATTTTAACGGAAGGAAATTTTTTAAAAGATGTCGGGAAAACTGAAAGTGCATTTTCTATGGGAATTTCGTATGAATTATTGAAATGAACAGGACATCGTCTGTCGGGTCAGCTAGTTTTAAATAATTTTAGCTTCATAAAATATAATCGAAAATGTGAGGCAATGCTTTTTCATAAAATTCTCAACCACTAAAAAGATTGTCTAGTTACTTTTGATATTTTTTTATTAATATTTTATTCAAGTCTCTAGTGACTCTGATGATAATATTTCAGTTTTTACGACAAAGTAAATTATTTACACTCGAGTTTAAAGAAAATTATTTTATTTACAATTCTACATTTTTTAATTATTTTTATTTACAAGATTACAGACAAGGTTAAGTTATCATTTAAATAACATTGAGATTTACAAAAACTACTTGCCCGGTGTTAATTAAAACTAGTTGTCTAGAGTAAACTAATCAAATATCTTTCCAACTCAATGATATACTTGTCGACATACCAACTTGTCTTAACCGATTTTTTCAGATAGACAGAATGTAAAACATACCTTAAATTCTTATTATAACAGACAAGACCATTAATGTCACTACAACTGTTATTCAATTAATTTCTACTTGAATTGGCCATATCTGTTGAAAAAACTGTTATAAAACGTGGTTTTAATCACTCATGTCAGTAACTAAATCTATTATTCTGGTCCAAAAGTATCTGATAAAGTGTAAACAAATCGTGTTCAGATTAAATTCTTACGCAATCACTAAAGGTAATTCATCTATGTTAAGAAGGTTGCAACTTTATATCTCACCACATAGTACAGCGCTTATTGTTTGAATAACACGATTAAATTGTAATTAAAAAATCAACGATGAAATTAAGGTTATAAAATGAAAACCTCAGGTGTCAAATAAAAAACATCTTAAAGGTGATCTATAAGTAGGGTTTAAATAATCAAATCAAAGCATTCATTTTTGTAAATGGCATTACAAATTGGCATCTCCAGGTACGTTTTCTGACCCATCTGTTTTCATTTTCATCCGATACTTTTTGAATAAACTATAATAAGATATTATACTCTTAACACCTCACAGTATGTAGTTGTTAGTTTACTGCTGTTAATAGGTTAAGTGCGTAAATGGCAATCAGTTCGAATTATGCTAATATACGGTTATATTAGTACATTAACTATAATTTAGTGCCTAATGTGATTACACGTTATTTTAGATAATAATCACTGCATTCAAATAGCGTTGAATTGTACATTATTCGTTTTATAAACATTTGCCCATTTAATTCTGGTCTACTTAATAATTATCCATTGCTTTATTTATTCCGCTGTGTAATTTAATCGATAAAACCTTACAGTCTGATTCTATCCTATTTTTCAGTTTTAGCACTAGTATTATAAGCAATAAAATAGGATTGTAGTTAAAGGAAAGGACATTGACCATCCATATATGGGAGTTGGACCAAGTGCTGCCCAGAATGGACACATAGTGCATTATGTTCCTTGAGCTTATAAAAGTCTGTAAACCAAAGCTCAATAAAACCTATCCGAGGAGTTTTGAGAAAAACTAATTTTTTGAATATTTTTTAATGGTGAATACCAACCAACCGATGGCGCATTTTATTAAATAAAGGCAGTAATTATGTTAAAAACACATTATTATTTCATTTTTATGCATATCATTTACATGTTAGATATTTTTTACTGACCATCCATAAATGGAAGTTGGGCCAAGTGCTGCCCAGAATGGACACATAGTGCATTATGTTCCTTGGGCCTATACTAGTCTGTAAACCAAAGCTCAATAAAATCTATCCGAGACGTTTTAAGAAAAAAAATTTTTTATGGAGTATTTTTTATTGATGAATAACAACCAACCAATGGCGGAGGAGGAGTTGAGGAGTTCCTATGGGTACCTTTCGGCTGCATCATCAGACCCTGGCTACAAACTTGGGCTATACTAGGTACTTGTCAAGACAAAGCTAACGAGTCCAAACATGATGGTCCTATCTTGTTTGGTTGAGGAGTTCTTATGGCCACCTTCCGGCTCCATCACCAGACCTTGGATACAACCTTGTGTAATAGGACTTTTCAATACGTATCTAATGAAACCACATACGACGGGGCTATCTGGTTTACTTGTGAAGTGCCCGTAACCACCCTCCAGCTCCATCATCAGACCCTGGACACCATGTGAGGCTATAGCACTTGTCAAGATAAACTCAACGAGTTCAAACTCAACGATGCTATCTTATAGATTAGATTAGACAATAATTAAGTAAGTAAAACTAGGTAGGTACCTGAAAAACATTACCCTTTCTCAGGCAATAACTTTTTAACCCTGGGACCGTTTTTTTTTTTAGTTTTTTATGTATAATTTGATGCAAGGAACCATTTGGAAGCACTCCCATGTCTGGGCAGCATTTGGTCCAAATTGGTCAATATCATTTCATTAATATTTGCTAAACCAGACGCTTTTTAACACTGTCAAACTAATTCTTCATTCACACACATCTAGTTTTACTGAAATACCTACAAACAGAATAGAATAGTAGAACCAACCATGAGCAATCAAAACCAGCCTCTTAACTGTGCAAGCTAAGTACTGGCGCCGGAATACAACCCTTTGTTTTGAAACAATGACGTTAAAGCGAACTATAGGCATAATAGCCCTGGTTGGACAGATTGATGAAAACAGAACATGCATATTGCCTACCTAGGTTCTATTGCCGGCATTGTCCTTAAGTATCCTTAAATTGGTACAGAAAACCCCACGTCTGGTTATACTTTGGGCTTTAGCTGACCTAGCGTAGTACGCAGTTTCAATCAAATGCGAGGGCAGCTTATTCTGGTTTTGTTACCACTGACGTACCGGTACCGCCAACTGCACAACCAAATCCCTTATTCGCCAAATCGCCACAGTCATACTTATAAAGAAGAGTTCATCTCTTTGTGTTATTCTGTAAAATTAAAACATGGAAAAGTGCATTTTTTAATGAATATACTAGCTGATGCCTGCGGCTTCGCCCGCTTGACTAATTATATACTAAAAGCTTCCTCGAGAACCACTCTATCTATTAGTTTTTGAGTTTATCGCGATGGTGCGTTTTGATGACCTTTTCGGTATCATCATCATCATCAGCAGCCCATAGCAGTCCACTGCTAGACATAGGCCTCTCCAATTGCACGCCATTCAGCTCGATTCTCGGCAGCTCTCATCCAGTTGCTACCAGCCACCCTGCGAAGATCGTCGCTCCACCGAGCCTGAGGGCGTCCTACCTTACGTTTGCCGATTCGCGGTCTCCACTCAAGAACACGGCTACCCCAACGGTCATCGGTTCTACGGCTAATATGGCCGGCCCATTGCCGAAGTGGCAATGGGCCGGCCATATTAGCCTTGCTTATTCTGTAAGCTAAGTCAATAACTTTGGTTCTCTGCCGGATTACCTCATTCATTTTCGGTATGACCCAGCTGTAAACAAAAATAGAAATCCTCCATTTTGAAGTTACTGCAGTATAATGCTTCTCTTTGTACAACTGTATTCCAATTTTAAACTACAAAAATCCAAGTACCCGACAGACGTCCCTACACATTTCATCTCGTCTCACAAAACGCAATAATTCTTTACATTTCGTAGAGCAACATAATGCGGGAATGCTAGAGCCGCAATGCAAACAGCTGGCCGTCCGCTAGACAATAAGTTGGTAAGCGAAGGAAACGCACACATTTAAAAAAAGGAGAAACCCTGCTGCAATGGAGGCTGCAAAGCTCCGTAGAAAAATGCACAGTAATACCAGAGTACTGTGAAGGGAAATTTAATTTCTGTGAGAAATTGAAAGAGCACTGTACAGATAATGTAGGAAATTATTTCAAATCTTGGGTCATGTTATAATAAAAAGAGGAGGAGCGTGGTTGGATTGTGTAATGAATATTCTGAGATTTAAATTAATCAGAAGTCTTAAAACTATACTGATACCAAAGTTTACGTACCTTTTACGATATCATAATAAAATTATGGATTATTCCTTAATTGTACACCACCAGTAAAAACTGAAACTCTAAAGTGAATTCATTTACTGCAATTAAACTATTCATAAGCACTTTGTAATTCAAGAAAAGATTATTATATAATTAAGGGGGATGCGCTAAGGTGGCCCGCGAAATTTTTTTTTTTTTTTTTGCAGTATCCCGGGCCAAGTCTACTAATTTACAAACGTGTCAGTGGTCTCACAATGATCAGTTTTTGACAGATATGCCATACAAAATCTGTCAAAAACTGATCATTGTGAGGTCATTGTGTAAATTACTAGACGTGGCCCCCAGGTTGTATGTTGATCTAAATATTATTTGCGACCGTAACAAATATGGATTAACAGAATTATAATCATTAGAATCAGCAATACAACTCCATAAGTTCATGTAAGTTCATGCATTGAATGACTATTTCATGAAATCGTTAGCGCATCCACCTTAAGAAAATTACTCCTCAAAATTGTTCTCTGCAAAATATTGGACCATGGATTGTTGATTGTGCACAAATGCGTAGCTCTTTGTGGAACACAATTCCATTCCAATATCAAATTGCACTACATCGAAATTGGATTACAATTTTAACCGAGTCGAATCCGCCGCGAAGTTCACAACACAGCTAAACTCCACAAACAACATTTTAAAAACTAAACATGACTACACCCACTCGAATGTCAACCCTACTGCTTCCATTTCATTCTATAAAATAAAATGCCAGAAACACAATCAACGTGAAAGCCAAGAAACGTTACACTACTGAGTATATTTTTCCATGTTTAAAGCGAGTCGCCGTCTGCAACGGCCGCCTAAGTCAATATTGACTGCAGAAGGAGCATCTCACGACTAATCTTATAGAAACTGTTTGCCTTCACGATTGAAGGTTCGACGCTCTTGTGGAAACTTTGCGTTTCAAATAGAATTTGCATATAGGCTACGGGGCAATATTTCCGGGGTGGACCCCATTTGAATATTGCTGACAAAATGAAGAAATCGAATATCTATCTCAGTCTTTCGTGTGAGTTTTCTTAGTGCAAAAGTGAAATCTGTTATAAAGTACGGCGATGAGGAAACTTTTAAATCGTGTTTTCTTCAGGAATGTGCTCGTTCGATGTTACAGCATCTTGCCTGCATAACAATGTGTTTCCCTGTGTGTGTTTTCAATAGAATTCCATTCGTTCCTGGAACTTAAATTCATAGAATATATTTTAATTCTCTCGGTTTTCCGATAAACTACAGTTTCCAGAAACTACATTAAATATTTTATTAAAAAAGGACTTACGTTTAAATCGTTGGTATTAACTTTCAATTAAACATAATGTATCATCCCAATCTGACATCATACAGAATGTTTAATTAAGTAAATAATTATGTTTTATGTAACCAATTCAGTGTTATTTCAATGATTTATTATTTTAATTCGTATCCGATTTCACGCTAAATAAATATTAATTGTTTTATTGTGTTATGTGTAACAATTAATGGTATCTTTTAATTTATAAAGTTCCCCAGGGAAAATGTATAAAAACATGAATTTTATGTAAGTAGGTACGTACACTCGGCTACACATCAAGCTATACATTTCCGCGATACGTGGGTGTACTATTAGGTACAACAGGTAAAACAGGGGTGATTTTATGTTATGTAAAATATTTATTTAATAATATCCTTAAAAAGGCGGTTTCTTCAGATTAGGTACTTTCATTTATTTTCTAGTAGTTCCAGGATGTGTAGCACTCGATGCTAACACGAAATGCAATGCCAATAAAACAGAGTCACGTAATACAATCGTTGTTGATGGTACAATGATTTCAATTAGTAAAGTAGTGACCTCAAACGTTCTGGTACGAATGTAGGTTTAGGAGATCTATTATTTTTAAATACACTTGCCCATGCTTCCCATGGGTGCAATCTACTAATGTGAAGACATATCAAAACATCGATAGTTCTGTGCTATATCAAAGTAAAATATTTTACACAAATAAACCTTTTGGAATAAATACCCTTGTAAATTATAGTGAAAACCTCATAAAAATCCATGGTGTAGCTCATAAGACTTTAGCAGCACAGAAACACACGAAAGGTTTTGTTTTATACAAATTAAAAACATGAAGTCATGTAAAAATAATGTGTAGCAGCAAATAAATAAAAATATGCTATGTCCTACATATTCAAATTCACCTGTCGTATTCCATTAGAATTCGGTGGACGAAACGCCAAATATACGTACACCTATATGTAAGCGCTTGGCAATAACGCCACATGAAGCTAAGCTTTTAGTTACGTGAGGGCTCCAAAGATCACGTATAAACGTGTGTCTTCGATGTATATCCTGTTTGCTACCTTCACAATAACTTCCATTAAATGCAAACCCCACTAGTCGAAATAGTGTCTTTAGTAGCAAGTTGGACTAGTGGTAAAATATACACACCGTATCATTTTTGCCGCCAAGCAGCATTGCTATGTTCAGTTTTACAGGGATGCTGTTGAACTTACAAGCAGATGAGTCTTTCGTTTTTGTCTGCATGTAGGTAAGGTTAACAACGCCTTGTGGCCAGTTTCGGTCTGTTTAAAGTATATACAATTGTACATGAAACATTTTTTTTCAAGTACATATAACATTCATTCCGAGGGTCTTTTTCAAGTCATCATTTTGGTTCATCCAGTTAGGTCTTATCCTAGAATTACCTATCTGCTGTCTTAACCCAATGACTCTTGCTCCAACAACCACCATGTCTACGGCAGACCTAGGCAGCAGTATCCTAATGCTACTTTTACATGCTAAAATTGTCAGAGAGTTGGGTAATGTCTGGGCAAAGGCTCAATGAATCCCAGCTATTTCGCTAGCTGCTAGCTAGTGTGTACTTTTATCATCATTCTCTTGCCCTTATTTGGGGTCTGCGCAGAATGGCTTCTTCTTCCATACTTCTCTATTATTCGTCAGCTTGGCAGTTTTCTAGAGATATAATCTTTCACACAGTCCATTGATTATTTCTTTGGTCTTCCCCTACTCTTCTATCCATCCACATTCATACTCAAAACTTTTCTCACAACATTTTCCTCATTCATCCGCATCACATGCCATGACTATTATGAACAATAAAGAAATGCTATCCTAACTTCATTTTGCAATTTAATGAAATTCCAAAATATGACAATACAAAGTCTATATTCAGCTCCACAGATCCGTAACACTCACATGATGAATTCGTCCGCATGATATTAATGTTATCAGCGTCTGTCCGCATCAACGGTCGCACACTATTAAAAGCAATATTTCACTGGAACACCACAATTTGCATATATAATGTTGTTGCTTCAACATTAACGGTTCGGTTGTGTATTTTTTACACCATGAGTATTTTATAATTAACTTCTGCGGAAGTCTGCTGTATTGTTCAGATTATTGAAGGTGGTATATCATATTTTGAAAGATGGGTCAGATTATTTGTGTACTGCCAACCAGTTTTACCCAGTATCTGGGCTGTGGAAGTCCATGGAAATTAATACTGGTATTCAGCTAAATCCAGTTAGACTAGAAGCCGACCCCAACATAGGAAAAGGCTATGTAAATGGTGATAAGTTGGTTTAATTGGGGGTGAACAGGCTAATAATTTGCCACGATGACAGTACCCATTGCTTCTTCTTCTCTCACTATCGGAACGGACAAGATATAGGTTAGCGAATTACGAGGCTCAGGCTTTATGAAAGATTTCACCCTGTTAGCGAAATGGTAGCGAGGCTGACTGCCAAGGGTGCACAGACAATTTTACCTCTCTACTCAATTCCAGAGACAATTTGAACACTACATATGCTATTATGGATCTAAGACTAATTAGCCATTTCAATTTATTATCTTGTAAGTATAATAAATGTTGATCGCGCGGTAAACTCTAATTGCGCGATGCAGGATTTTTTTCAGTTCTTTGATGCGTAGTTCGCATGTTTCGATGTAGATGCTGCCACAATATCAACATCCAATTTATTTATTACCCGACTGTACATGACTTCTAGAAATCTTCTGTGTACCCACCTATACAGTGTATATTTTAAACTTTTAAAGGAATAAATTATGCAGTATAGTTTAAAAAAAATGTTCCCACGAGAATAACCAGACTCGCAAGACGCAGATCTATCATATTGACATTGAAACAACTTTGTGGGTTAAAACGAAGATGAATGCTTTAAACGGCGTATACCCCAAGTTTCACCTCTATACTCAATTATAAATACGTTTTAAAGACAACAACCTGAGGCTTTGGAATTAATGAACGTGTTCCCAACAAAGAGATCAGGAGAAAATGTTCATCACTTATTTCTCTAAGTAAAATACTTACCTAATCCCTTGAATGAGAATGCTTCACTCGCTCTCTAATTTGTTTTCCATCATTTTATACCTTTATTGTATCGTGAATTTAATATTTGCACTCTGGTGTGATATTCACACGATAATTAATAGAGAGACAAGATATGAGAGTGCTAAAAACATGTTCTACTAAAATGCTTAAATAAAATCACTGAAGCGTACCTAAAATTATAACATCCATTTCACATTACAGAGCTGGCAACAATTTATTTGTAATATAGTATTATTCAATTATTGCCACTTTGGCGTGTTTTACTTTTCTGCGTAATTATGTCTGCAAAGTTTTGCAACTTACCCCTCATTAAGCTTATAATTTCTCAAAATATAATAAACACGAAGGTTACGTAATATGAGCGAACAACTACTAAGCGATAGTCCCACCAACTGTCGAAAGGTTTAATTTACGGCAAGTATTTTAGTAAAGCGATATGGCAAAGTTAGTTATTGAAATTGTCAGCAGGTATGAGGTCTCGCAGCAAGTTCGCGTTGTTGCTTTGATGTTTAAGTTTCACAGTTAATATGAAACTTGGGGCTGGGACCCGTATAACTTAGATCGCTACTATACGCACTCGCTTACATATTTACAAACTTTCCAACGTTCGAGATGTTTAAGTTCGTACAGAGCAAATTTACTTCCTGGTAAGTGTAAGTTGTCACTGTATTTCGATGTTAATCTTGTGGGAATGGTGAGTTCTACTTGAGAATTATTTATTCAAGTTTTTCAGGATTTAAATATAAGCTATGGTTTACGAACATAATTTTGTATCAATCGTAAAATAACCTTTTTATCGTCTAAACGTATTTCTTTTCACAGTAATGATTTTTTGTTTTGGTTGGATAACCGCAATTTGCAATGGTTTGATATTATCGGCTACAGGGATCATCAATCATCCAAAGCCAAGTAAAACTACTCCCAGAAACTTAGCTGTACAATCTATCTGCTAATACTAAAATCTTTTGTTACCAAACCCAAATCCAGAAAGAGTACATGACTATGGAAAACGTCGAATTAGTGTAACACGCTTACGCTTCACTAAAACATCGAATGAACAATCCCACTTTTTCCATACAAAACCGCAAAATAAAATAGTCTTCATTATTCTGTTTGTATTATTGTTCACAACCACTGATGCAGCTCTACAGCCCGCGGCGAATGAAAATGTTTTTCGCGTTTTTAAACCTCAATGTAAGTATTCAACAGAATTCCTGCGCAAACGGAAAGTTTAAACATAGTCTGGTTTCATACCACTTTGTGGGCTGCGTGTGTTTAAAGCATTAAACAATCCGTAAAACTGTAGGTACGTGTAGCAGCATTTAATTTGGATGTTAAGCTGGGCTTAAATCGGTGCCGACGACGGGCGCCCAGTTTGTTTGACTACTTACTTCACTGTCCAAGTTGTCTAAGACAAACACGAAACTGCTAAACTTGAAGTTCCCTCCGCAGGGTACCGGATTCCCACCACCAACGACGTTATCTTAATTAGGTAAGGCTTTCGGCTCGAAGTTCGGTGACGAATTTATTAAAACTTGTAGTTGTCTGCGACATTTTATTTACGGCCGCCGAGCTCCGACAAGGATGACGCTTGTGGCTTCGGGAAGACTTTCAATGAACAAAAGTTTGTAAATTGTTATTCATATTGTTCTAAAGTTTGAAGTGCCACGTAGCACGATAACGACTTGCAGCAAAATCCTGATCTAGGATACCTGCAGTGTTAATACAAACTTGTGTACGGACGTTACATCAAAAGTATTCTGCAAAAGTCAGGATGTGCTATAAAAGTGCCGAGCCACTCTGGATCTTATGAGTTTATTACTTATTTAAATTAAGTTTCAACTTAACTCCGTTCCAAAGTAACACTGGTTTAAGAGGTAATGTAGTTTTAAGGTTTCGGTTAAGGTGAAGTTGTTAATTTTAAAACTAAAACTTGTAAACTGTGAATTTCTGGAAAGTTAAATTATTTTATCAAACTCAGTTTGAGTTACCACAAATTCAAAGTGAGTCAAACATTTTTATTAATTGTACCAGTTTTATATTTCATGGAATAACAGTAATTCTATCAAAATATATAAAACTGGTACAGTTAATAAAAATATAAGTGGTATCACTTATTTTATTTGAACATGAGGTTCACATCATAAGTAAGTGTGAAATTACCTATTAGTATACCTTTTTTACTCATCATTACTTACCTACTCGTTTTTGTTACATAAACTTTCACACATAGCCAGTACCTAACCATCCAAAGTACTACCATAATAATTCTATTAGGTATAATATCTTTCTCAATATGTATCTCAGTCTATGTAGGTATATATGTATGGACCAAGTGATTATTAGGGCATTATAAAAAATGCCCGGGCAGTTTGAAAAATGCCCAATATGAGAGGGCAGTATGATAACAACTATTGAAATAATTAAATCGACCGGGCATTTTTTATTATGCTAGTCACCTATGGGGCAGCGTAATTAAAACCAGGTTTTATTACTATTATTTTGATTTCAAACGTAGAATCAATATTTAAAATCAAATAAAATCATTCCATTCGTAGACACTCTTCTGACCTATGATGACTTTACCATAATGAAATACCTGTGTATTATCAGATTGCCCACGGCAATATTTATAATAACGAGGCAATGTGATAAATAAGGAAATTCAAATTCAAATTAATTATTTCGCCCTAAGTAGCTTGTCATTATTTATAATGCGCGGGCATTATGAAAATTATTTATTACTTGGTCCCAGTGGCGAAAGGACCATAGAACACGATTCCTACCGGCTTCCCTTTGTAGTTCGCATCAGCAAGTCTACCGCTGTTGAAAAATGACACAGTCAATAGCGTCTACTATTTCCAATAAATATAGTTACACTATGGGTATTTAATCACCATAACATTCAAACAATAAAAACGCCTATTTCTAGCTTTGAATAAGCAAACAACAAAAAATGTCCTAAAATAACCCGGCGGCAAAACTTCAGAATCGGGAACTAAACATTCATACAAAAGCGATCCCGTCATGACGTCACGTGGCACCGCGTGATAAGGACGAGAGCAAGCCGGTGTACAACGGGTTACGATAGAGACAGATATAGAAAAAGTGCGTCAGCGAGAACGAGATGGAGGAATATTGCACAATTTATTTCGTTTTCACCTATTCAAGTGTATTTTATTAGGTTCTATAAATTCCTTAAATAACTTTAAAATAATATTTGAGTGTATTTTTGAAAAAAAATTGAAAGTTAAGTGCATAACATAACTTTCAATTTTGGTTCTGCTATTTGGCGATAGATGGTGTTAAATTTAGTAAAGGAAAAACTTTTATTTTTATGTTATTAATAATTAATGTTTAAGTAAGTTATGACCAGCAACGTTTGGACTTCCCTCTCATAAAAATTGACCCCTCGCCGCTGCTTGGTCCATAACATATACATTCCTTCAATTTCTCACACGTAATTAGCCACGTTACGTTTGCGTTTGCGTTAAAGCCGCTAAGCCGTAAATGTTGACTACGTCTTATGTAAATGCGATTAGCATGCTAATGCATAAGTTTTGGATGAGATTGAGTACCATACGTTTATTTTGGTAAGGAAATTGGGTAAGTAGCCTTTACATACAACAAACAAAAGGTTGTGCTACTGTTTTTTTGTTTATTAAGCTAGGCTGATTAGAAACTCAGCAATGCGTTTCACCGGATACAGTGGACATGGTAGTTATCCCGTTTGATGTTTCATAGGATTTTAGCAACATTGTTTTTGATGTTATTGGATGTCATACAAGCTAACGGGCCTCGTGATGGTAACTGGTTACCGCCCCTTATGGACATTTGTAACACCAGAGGTATTGCAAAAGCGTTGCCATCTCAGACACAAAGATGAGTTACTTAGTTACACTCTAACAAGTCTAAGTTTAATGGTATATTTTCTCCAACATAATTATGTACTAAGATAAGATAAAAATATATTTATCTTGTAAAACATGAGTGAACAATAAGGTCTTATAATTGAGAAAGTAGCTAACATGTTTTACCATTATATATTTTTTTTCATGTCTTTTTTTTACTGTACAAAATACGCTGTATTGCTGATTAGCTACAGAGACAAGAGTAACTCATGTCTTAAATTAATTAAAATAAAAGATTATAGCTAACGGCAAGGTACTTTGCACACATTCAAACACACACCTAATCCTCACCAACAACCTCGATGTTGAATAATTATTTTACAGGAAACATCTAAATATACTGCGATCTGTTTGCAATCCGCTTAAGCCTGGTACTCATCGACGTACGGGGCGGTATTCGATTCTTTAGAATCCCTAGATGTAAGCGCATACTTATGAACAATGCCGTGTGCCGTCATTTATAATAATAAATATTAAATATATTCAAAAATAAAATTGGTCAAATATTAACTTAAAAATCAAATCCTTACATATTATATAAAAAAGTCGTCTGCCGCGTCTGTCTGTCGTCCTGTACGCGATAAACTTAAAAACGACTGCACCTATTTTCATGCTGTTTTCACCAATGGATAGAGTGGTTCGCAAGTAAGGTTTTAATATATAATAACCGACATCAACGCGGGCGAAGTCGCGGGCATCAGCTAGTAATTTATAAAGGTCTCTATGATGTCTTTACAACTTTATTAAGAAATTAGAATGCATTGCGAAATTGTTTTGTTCTTCTTTCATGCAGCAATAGACCAACGGATCGATCTGATTTTCTGCCGTTTGCGTAAATGAAATACTAATAGAAAGTTCAATTATTACTAAGTGTAAGCCACTTAGTAATAATTGTTATGCTATGCATGCAAATTAAATGGGCCGGAGAGTGACATAGACTACTTTAATCCCCAAATCGAAGCAAGCATGTTTTCCGTGGGATAAACCACGCTGCTGAAAGCAAGCCGCTGGTGAAAAATAGCGATGTCATAAATATTATTTACTTACCTAAAAATGCCGTTCCGTGCCGTTCGGTCAGTGAGCGCCCAGCATTATTGCACCTCCCACCACCCCGCGTCCGGCTTCCGGAGGAAACGGTCCTTCGGCGGCAAGGACGGAAGCTCCTGTTTAAGCTGAATCTGATATCCACTGCGCGTTAGTAAACTGCTCGCAATTATCGCTCCGAAGCATTCGTTGCTCTGCTTCAGACCACACAGCTTAGCAATGTTGTATTTATTTAGTTTGGAGCAGAGGGCCTAGACCAAGTAATATTCTATCAGCGATAACGATGATGGAAAAGGCAAGAATGTATAGGACTGACATAAGCTATCGAAAAGCTTATGTCAATCCTGTTGAAAGTCGTTGTAGAAATACGAAACGCTTTCGAAGCGATTGTCATTTGTCTAGGCCCTCAGGTAACTGCTGCTGTGATCAGCGAGTTTTGTATTTTCATGGAGTTTCTTGCTGAAGCTTCCATACGATTTATTTGGAACCATGTTTGTCCATTATTTGACCTTCCTTGGGATTCAGAGACTAAAAAGTGAGTTTCAGTTTGAGTAATGTTCATTTCAACTTCTATGAAGATTACGAGTGGTCTCTCATCAAAATTTTAACCACTTTGGGGTCCGCCGAAACAAATGGCACTTTGTGTTAAAAATATTTAATCACTTAACTAGAAGAAACATTCGTTTTTATTAGTAATTTTGAAGTAAGTTTTTCTTGTATTTTCTTGATATTTTCCTCTCGTTTTGGCAACAGAGGTATATAATATACCTTATATTTATTCTACCCATGACGATGAACATTGACGATCTGAATTGAACTGACAATCATAATGATGAGTAGTCTACCAATTTCGTCAACAATGAAATTCAACTAATTACCTATGATGTTTATTTTTGTAAGACAAGAAATTGGGGAAAAAAATTTAAACTTCAAGATGGCGAATGCTTTCCTAGCTGACTGATCTCTGAGAAGAAATGCCGAAACAAGTACCTACAACATTATATTATTAAGATATTCTGTGAAGCTATTTTATTGTATAACGCGCTAGTGTCCACAACTCCACGTCCAAGTGCGTATAAACATTGTGTAAGTCTAACAATGTTGTTGTTCTCGGCAATATTGAATGCCTATGGTAAAATAGTAGGTAGATATAAATAATAGAAAATTAATATAAATATATAAAAAACGGAAGATACAACTGTAACTAGAACATCAATTCTGATCCTACTTCCTCATTCCTCAGTACTTACTCAAAATGTCATCGGCTGTAATTTTCATAAAGCGTGGAAGGCAAGACAAACGACGGACATCTTTAACGCTCAAACCGCCATCATATGCGGCCAGCATCACTGATGCAAAGAAGAATTTATGTGCTCCATCCATATTGCCCTCTGAGGCACCCTAGGTCGCCGCATTTAACATTATATGCCAGATTTATTGTGAAATACAGTTCCCTCGACCTCTCGCCATTTTTCTAGTGAAAATTGACGAGCATTTTCTTTGACGCCTAAGTCTTTTGATGTTATTGGCGTTCTTACTACAGCTTGCTCTTGTGTTTATGGCAGTTCTATGAAATGTCTATGTCACAGCAAATTGACGTATTGGGTCAATTTGATACATAATTAATTTCCCTTACACTAGGTGTTGTAGAACATTACAATAATAATTAAGGTTATTATGTAGTCGTCTGATAAGTGCCTACCTTTGAAATTCTAACTAATTTTGTGGTTAATCTATTTGCTGTATTAATATTGGTTAACCTTTATCTGATGTGTACGGCTGAATGCCCATCGCACTAATTAGATGTTACACACGTAATTAGTTGTATGCATAAGATTATATTTATTAGATTTCAACACAGCATTATTGACGCTACGGTACTATGTTTGTATACTAGTTTTAACCCGCGCGTTGCGTTTTTTTTTTAGATTTTTGTGTCATATTCTTTTAGGCACCTCTTTAGGTCATGAGCTATACGAATATCAAAAACTATTTGGCCAAGGTCTCAAGGGATTCGCTGTTACTATGAAAATGATGAGAGAATTTCTTATACTTAATTTCTTATTCTTATACTTCACATTCATTATATTTAACAGAATCCCGAAAAGAA
Organism: Lithophane ornitopus; assembly: GCA_948473465.1. NCBI lineage: Eukaryota > Metazoa > Arthropoda > Insecta > Lepidoptera > Noctuidae > Lithophane > Lithophane ornitopus. Next base: position 7,043,704 of record OX419623.1, read on the forward strand.
GTCCTACATGTCTCGAAACGTATGTGTTAGTGTCATACTGTGTTAACATAACATAATACCCAAAAACTTCTACATGCTTCGCTATTTTGTTTAATCACGTAACCTACGCACATGAATGAATCATCAATTACATTAATAACTAAATACGATGTGACTCATAATACTCTATTATACATACTATGCTAAAATCATAGATGTGCCTGAATTCTGTATATTGAAAAGCTTTTTTTTTTCTTTTTACTACGGTAATGAAATAATTAAGGGCTGGTTTTTACCTTGGTCAGAGGCTAAGCATTGCTATACTACGTAGCAATGCCGCTAGTCTCTTGGGTAAATTACCAGCCAACAGCGATGCGAAGGAATTTTTCGATGCCATATTTTATAGTTAGTTTTAATCAGTCATAAAAGCTTTTCAAGAAAATACTAGAAAAAGGCAAAACAATAATATGTCGTGTCTAATGACCGCAGAACGGCTGAAGTAGAAACCTATATTTAAAATAATAAAAAAATGAATTGGATCGTTTCCCGTTGGACCTCTCGGTACCTCACCTAATATAGGCCGTCAGCGATAGATCATACTTGCCCAGAAGTAACCTAATTATTGGATTTTAACTTTATAAGCTACCGGAAAATGGGCGGAGAAACTGGGCATCGTGTTACCCAGTAACTGGGTTGTGGAGGTCAGATAGGCAGACGCTCCATGACGCAAAACTAGGTTGATGATGAAGCTACCGGAAAATACGAATGGTGGTGTTTATGCGTTTTCCGACTTCTATGCGGACGAAGTCGCGGGGAGAAGCTATGTATGTAGTTATCAATAAAGAGAAAAAGTATCACCATATCGCTGACGTACAATACATTAGATTATATACCGGACTGAGACCGTTTCCAATGGCAAAATCATATTATTTTCCTTATAGATGAGGATGTTTTTTTTTTTTGCATTTTCGATCCGCGATTTTTAAAACAATATCAACTCACCGATTACTCTGATATCAATCAAAAAACGCTAAACCATTCTGAGTGCATAGCTAATAACAATTGTTCCACGATCGAAGTCTAATTGTTTTCTCGAAATTGGGAAAAAAATATTAATATCCTAAAATATATTTAGTAACCCATTCCGGTTAACTATTCCTCAAAACTCATGAAACGCCCTGTATGAAATCGACACGTGTTTCACGTCTCAACGAGGCATCCTCAGGATGACGATTGACCAGTCGCGAACCCCAACACGACGTGTTGCGCGCGTTTACCACTAGCCGAGCGCTGGACTCGAGAGTCTCTGCGTCCAGCGCTCGGCGCCTCGTTGAGAGGTGAAACATGTGTCGATTTCTTACAGTGTTTTTTATGACTCTTGAGGAATAGTTAAGCGGAATAGATTACTACATATATAACTACGTCGTATTGTATTTTATAATGGATTTCCACAAAGGGAGCTCGTGGCTAAGTAATAACAGACGCTCGGGTCAATCCATCAGGTTAAGCTACGCTTGCCTGGGTTGGTCCATGGATGGGTGACCATTTTCACATATCGAGACTCCTCTGTGCCTCGGAAAGCACGTTAAGCCGTTGATCCCGGCTGTCATTTGTGGATCTTTGACAGTCGTTACGAGTCGTCAAAAGCCCGAAAGTCTGACAACCGGTCTAACCAAGGGGTATCGTATTACCCAGTTGCTGGGTTGTGGAGGTCAGACAGGCAGTCGCTCCATGTAAAATACCGGTAGTCAGCTGGATCCGGTTAGACTGGAAGCCGACCCCGACAAAGTTGGGAAAAGGCTAGGCAGATTGAATGGATTTCCGCAAAGTCACGCCTGAATCAATTAACTATAAATATTCTATCAAATCTATAACCTGGACGCAACGATGAATATCAGAACTTCTCATCCGTAGCATCAATATATCGTAAAGGCATTTAATTAGAGATCTGTGTGTGTTTGCCTCTCAGTAGTTTGGAACTGCATCTAAGTTCTGAAACTACCAAAGTACCTTTAGCAAATATTAATTGGTGGAAACTTTATAGCCGTATGCTCTCAGTTCTATTCAAAGACAAATACGTACTTACTTAGGTATTAAGGATGACTTATAGTTTGAGTTCTGGAGTGTTTGAATTAGAGACTTGGAGTTGGTGGGTATCACTTTGTTTATCGAGCAGCTTACTGAAGTATGATTATGCACGAGGGTATAATGGGTCTTTAAAATGGCTTGGAAAATAATTGGTGTAACAAATTGTAAAACTACACCGACGTACTATCAACATTGCCGACTTTGTCTTTATGACGGTAACTGACACTTTTCAAATATGTTGCGGCGGCAACTATATCGCCTCATGCGAACTACGCATCACAGTGACGTCACGCGAAATGCTGCATCACGCAAGCAGTGTTTACACTATAAATGAAACCTTTAACGTCTATTCTTTACCTAAATATAAATGTAAAACTGTAGTTAGTAATTTTCTCCAAAATTTAACGTACGACAAGACTGAACAACTCTTTGCAAAAAAAACTTACCAACGCAACTAAAAATCAGATTTAAATCGCTCTTTCATTATATATCTTATACTGTGACTTATACGAAACAAACAACTAAACACACACACACACTCACACACCCGCACTACACACACCCATTCCTCGCTTACATAAATTTTAATAAAGGTTAAGTACTTATGTTAAACTAAGTTTTATGCTTACCAAAGCTCCCACTAAGTGCAGCAAGTTATCAATGAACTGCAAGAGGAAGGCGCCAGTGTCTGTAACACAGTTTATACTAGCACAGACACAGACGTTCACTCTGTCTCAAATAATGCACGTTGAACTTCATAAAATGACGTTTTTCTTTATGTTTGATTGAGATGGACAAATTGTATTTGGCTTTTTGATAATAAAGATTTTAAGATTTTTAAGATTACAGCGCGATCAGCATATATATATATATATATATATCTTCCGGACATCAATGGTAGGGCAGTTACCCTCCAGACCGTCTGGTTAGAGGATCCTCCTTTTTCTATAGAGGATGACTGAAGTTTACACCCTGTTCCTTATTCCTCTACACCGTTCTCTCATCATGCCACACCTTCTCAGCAATTAACTTTTCGCCCTTAATTATGCTTGTTCAGAAACCCTCTGGGTTTCTCAACCAATACGTGTAAGTACGCGTTACAATAAAGACATAATATGAAAAAGTGAATTAAAGCTTATTTATATTGGTCGATAGGGCTCGTATGTGGGGTGCGAGAGATTTCGCAACTCCGCGTGACACTAAAAATGCCCTTATCACTAGGCACATAAAGATGTTGTGGAAGTAGGTAGGTATAGGATAGTCAGCGGGATAAAAAATTAAAAAATGCTTAATTTTAGTTAGCTGTTGTTATCATCAGGGTGTAAAGTTCATAAACGTGTTGCATCATGTGGAAAGAAATCCATTACTGAGTTATAATAGGTACGTAAAAAGTAATCATCAGTCTTTTGAATTACGTTAAATAACAGTATTTCCTGTGATTCATAGTCATTAGCTTATGATTCGTCAATTGGAGGAAACATAATGACAACTTGTTATCTACCGGCTGATACAAAATATTTATGTAGGTACCTACTATTGTTTTTCCGACTGACGTGTTAATGACCAAGTAGTAGGTACCTACCTAGATAGGTACTTTTACAATTAGAACATTAATCTTGGGTTTTATAAAAGATAAGCCGAGTCGTGTGACTGATAGGATTTCCCATTTATAGGCAAAAATTGCGAACTTCCATAAACACTTTCATCCCCTATTTAACATTTAATTTAAGGAAAAATTATTGAAACTTCATCCCTTAAAGGGGTTAAGGGATGAAGTTTCAATAATTCTTCCTTAGTGCTCAACTGCATTATATAAGAAACTTTTGTGCAAAATTTCGTGCTTCTAGGCCCAGCAGTTTAGGGTCAGACCAAATAAAAAACCAAGACAGAGCGCAGTCAACACTGACAACAGTGGCGTGAGGCTGGTTTCGTAAACATGTGTGCACTTAGTGAGGTGTAGTTTGTTTGTAAATTATGGTAAATGTGTGCGTGTGAGCGTGAATGGTTTTGGCTTGCTTCACTGTATTGTTCGCAGCGTCTGACTTGGTTCTTTATTTAGTCTAAGGGTCTGTGCGTTTTTTATCAATGAATTAATGAATTTAAGATACACACATACATGTGTATGTGTAATCTCATAAGCTCACGCCTTCTTCCCAAGGGGACAGGCAGACATTACAGAGCACCTGCTACGATCCTTACATACTCTTTTTGCTGTCGTTCGTTTATTATATATATGATTATGTAAATAATTAATGTGATTTTACCTAAATCTAAAAAATTAAACAAACTTACCAAGCGAAGTTCGATAGTTCTATGAGAATTATATGAACATCGTTATTCGAAGCGATTTATAGTTTACGTATTATGGCTCCCGAAAACTACTTTATCGAAAAAAAATCTGAGAAAACTTCACGGTAGAACAATTACCGGTGTCGCGTCGCGCGACAAGTCACGCCAGTTTGGACGAGCCTTTAAAATGAATCACCTTCCATACACCATCCCCGATTACCAATCCGTCTGCAAATCTCACTGATTATAGAAATGTTCCTTATAATTACTGCCAACAAAAAGGCCAAGTTCAACAGTATATTTTTATAAACGGAAATGATTGTGATAATAAAAGTGTGATAATTTTTTTATCATAGAAATTAAAATTACAATTATGTACCTATTTTTATTTACAAACAAACAAATTAAAATCTCTTTTCAGTCAGTGTGTAAGTACCAACCGTTATGTTTTTTTGTCTGGACATAACAATTAGTGTCAGGAAAACGGGAGAAGGCGTTGACTCCTGACATACAGGTTTTTACCTAGTTTAGGATTCAAAGGCTTCATTATGATTCTGTAACCTCATATTATGTCAATAAAGATTGTAGTTATTTATGCATACCTATTGCTGACACAAGTAGTAAGTAGGTCTGTATCTACCTACATTTACAATTCAGTACAAAACGAACTTAGCGAACCGACGAACTGACCCACAAGTAATATTTCATTTAAAGTCTCATCGTGCGTTCAGAAACTTTACCAAAGCTTGTAAAGTATTTGCTCGAAATTTTCAAGATGGAGAGCAATCACGGACCCGTTCGAACGAAGCAGTTCAAGTTCCGAATCGAACTTGTGACCAGCGAAGTCTTTTTCATTTCTGGACTTTGATGAAATTTTGAAACTCGTCAATGAGGTTTCATTTTAAAATATCCGCTGCTGTTTCAACTAAATGGAATGAGTTGGAATTTTCTGCTGTTTTTTAACTTTTGATTTAACTCTTCTTTTTGTAATTTTATTTTAAACAATTCTTTGACATTTCAGTCGAAGAAACACGGAAGGAGCCATGGCATTTTCAGACTAACATAACTCATGATAAATTATCCATTCGTTTTCAATCGAATTAGTTTACGTACGCGTCTAGAATAAAATATTTTTCAAAAACTTCAATATTTTCTTGTTTTGTCTACCTAATAATTTAATCAAACAAAACGAAACTGAACGTGGCTCAGATAATGTTACAGTTCTGGCAACTTTGACATCAAACTTTGGCTATCTTGTTTAAGAAATCAAATATTTACTATTCTTTAAAATGAAAGATGTTTTCGTTATTGTAAATATAACTTTGTTATCTTATTTGTTTTGTTCCAATGGTCTGTCATTTCCTAATAAAATAAATACATTTTTTGCGAATATTTTTTGTTGAGGTTACTTTAATAATAATATAATATTATATTATGTTGCTTGTTATTATTATTATTTTGCGGTTATTATTATATTATTTTGCGCTTTTGCGCTTATTTTCGTGAAATGTCACAGAGGATTTTCCTTTAGTGATAAAACCTGGGAGAACCCACTGAAACCTATCACAGATGATATTCAACCATTTCACTACATACACTGAATACATAAATTTAATCATCACATCATTAAAAGAGACTGCGACCTCAGAGTTTGTTGCGGCCTTTCTTCTCAGAGTAGTCAGATAGGAAACGCCGACCTCATCTAGCTTATTTTTAATATTTTTTTATATGACGTGTAAAACTGATTCCAATGTCCTATTTACAGAATAAACAATTTCATTTCATTTCGTTTCATAAGGTTAACCTTACGTTATTTAACCAAGCTCAAAACTCAAAACCTTTTTGTTAAGGTTTTTTCTTAATAAATAAGACATATACGTACCTACGTCAAATTTCATCCAGCAGAAGTACCTCCAGTCTCCGGTATCCGTCATTCAATAAAAGTAAAGGAGCATCGCATCGTTACGAAAAGCTCGGTTCGTTCAGGTGCAACTGACTTAACACAATTGAGTTCGTTATTCCAACGACGCATTGTTCAGCCAATAGAGACTTACGGCCCCGATCTGCAATCACCCTGATTTATAGCCTTTAGAAAGTACCAACTAAGGCCACTGTTGCTATAAAAATTGCTTCTATATCTTAATGTTGAAGAATGGTTTCCAATTTTAAAGAATGTCGACTACGTAGTTCGTTCTGAAATTCATTTCTTTTCTTTAAAATATTTTACAGTCGTCTTTTTGAGAAACTCTGAAAAACGGTCTCGTGAATAAGAAATTTTGTATTTGAGAAATCGTGAAACGAATGATGAGTATTCCGATCACGAGAATCGTCCTCAAAAATTATCGCTTGTTCCACACACGAGCTACCTTTGTTCTTATTTTCAATTTCATGTAAAGCGATTCTATAAATTTTAAAATCGCTGCCCAGACAGGAAGTCAGATCGAAATCGTGGCGGTCGGGAGGAAATTGCTCATTCTCACGCGAACGGCCGCCGCCTCACTCCGGGGAATCCGCTCTAATGGAAAAAGTTAAAAAAATATACAAAACTTTTTATTACAAAGCCTCGTTGGACTTTAAACTATACCTACATAAATACACAGCAACTATAAGAAAACTACGAGACTAAAATAAATTTAATATGTTACAAATGGAATTAAATTATTGTATTTTGTTCCGTTCAGAATAATCATGCCTGCATGTTAAATATTTAAAATCGGAAGGAAATTATTACAATCCGCAGACAATCATATTTTAGATAATTTATCTGTTAGGTACTTTCTCAGACGCCTATTTTCTTCGGCAGCCAAAGACACTCGTCGCCGGCCGCGCCGCCGACACGTCTACGGCTGCCGTCGACGGCGTGCCGCTCGTGTATTTGAGCACCGTACTCATACATGACCGGCACGTTGTTGACGGCTGCAGCTGCCTCAGCTGTTGACACGTGCCGCTTGTATGCAAGAATGAGCAATAAGATTACTTTCCGCATTTTATATTTCGGTATCTTAATTATGTCACGAAATCATCCATATCCATACTAATATTATAAATTCGAAAGTAACTCTGTCTGTCTATTTGTCTGTCTGTATGTTACCTTTTCACGCCTAAACCACTGAACGGAACTAATATTATAAATTCGAAAGTAACTCTGTCTGTCTGTATATTACCTTTTCATACCTAAACCACTGAACGGATTTCGATAAAATTCAGCAAGGAGATAGATGGCATCCCGAGGAAGGACATATACTACTTTTTATCGACATACCACGCGGGCGAAGCCGCGGACGGAAGCTAGTATTATATAAACTAACTAATATTATAAATGCGAAAGTGAATTTGTTAGTTTGTTACGCTTTCACGCTAAAACCGCTGAACAGATTTGGATGAAATTTCGCACAAGGGTAGACCTTGACCTGAAGAAGGACATAGGCTACTTTTTATCCTGGATCGCAGACGAAGTCGCGAGCAATGGCTAGTGTTTTTAATAAATTTCACCCCAGCTTTAGTCCGAAAACCATTGATTTAAAAAAGTCAATACCGAAAACGTAATTATTGTGCCCCGACTGCTTTGACCAAGATAAAGTTGATTGATCCTTTGCCGATGAATAAATTTAATGTAGGTAAATGATTTAATGGAAGCATAAGAAGTTACTATTTGTTTTATTTCATACAATAGTAACATTTTACATAGTTACCAATAAAGGTAGGTAAATGCTAGAACCAATTTCATGACAATGACTTTGAGCGTCGCCATGTTGCGTAAAAAGTTATTTAGATTCTTTTGCGGTTCAATTTTTCAGTTATATCAAAGTACAGTGAAGTCTATAATAATTATCTTAGTCAGTTTTCAAATTCTTTCCTTTTTTAAGTCAGGACTAATAATTATTTTTCAAGCTACGGCACCGAGCAGACTATTGTATTGAAAATTATATTTAGGTAAGTATAATTACTTGATCTTGATGACTAAAGATCAGCATAGCTTAGACCTTTGACAAACGTGGAGTTTAATCAACGAAAAAATCTTTTGTAATGGTCTGGCCAATTAATCCTTACATATTACAAAGTCGTCCGCTGCGGCTGTCTGTCGTCCTGCTCGCGATAAACTCAAAAACTACTGCACCGTTTTTCATGCTGTTTTTACCAATGGATAGAGTGGTTCTCGAGGAAGGTTTTAGTACATAATCACCGACATCCACGCGGGCGAAGCCGCGGGCATCAGCTAGTGTGTTTTTTTTTTTTAAACAGAGTTTGTCAGTGTAATTTTTATTCGGTCTGACAATGGTTCTGACATGTAAGAAGCTGCCTAATGTCATGTGACATTACGCAACAATAACGCTGAGTCGGTAAAGCAGATTATATCGTGCAATGAGCAGACGAAAATAGCCCTTAAGGTGACGAACATATTCTGACTGTGACTATATTTACAGCTAACACGAGTAGGTAAATAATACTGCGCTTCAAATTAGTTTTTACCCGACTACGGCGAAGCAAAAAGGAGGGTTATGATTTTGACCGGTATGTATGTATGTATTTATCTATGTATGTTCATCTGTTCCCTCATATCTTCTAAACCACTCAACACAATTTGACAAATGAGATATCGTTGGAAGCCTCTTGATCGTCCGCTGGTTATAGGCTAAACTTAAAATGGCACCCTCTAGAGGACATAAAGTCAGGAACATGAAAAAAAAACATGTAGTCGTCATCGTACCATGTTAGCTATCAAATGAAAGGGTTTAATGAGCACATTTCAAATATATATATATTTTAACCCCAAAAGAATTTTAAAAAAAATTAAGGAATAAAAACTAAAACCCAACTACGACTAAAAAAGTCACACGTAATCTGTTCGATTTATGTTTCCCATATATAGATATATTTCCCATCCCATCAAATATATTAGGTATATCAACACACATTAACTAAGCCAACAACTGCATAGCCTTTTCCCAACTATGTTGGGGCTTCCAGTCTAACCGGATGCAGCTGAATACCAGTATTTTACATGGAGCGACTGCCTATCTGACCTCCAGCAGATCAAAGATCTACGAATGACAGCCGGGACTCGGAGGTGGTACTTATATAAAGATGGTCACCCATCCACGGACAAACCGCGGCAAGCGTAGCTTGCCCTGATTGATCGACCCGTGCAGCTGTTATTACTTAGCCACAAGTCCCATATCAACTATACCCCATTTGAAATAAGATTAGCCTTTGAAACCAACCCTTTTACAGTCCGTTCAACCGATTTTTACTTCTATACCATAGGCATAAGGATAGCATTAAAAGCAAAAAAAGTTACACAATACCAACTATCTACTGCGGCTGCCATTTGTCATGCCACCAACGCAATAGAATTCAAAATCGGTTGAACGGAATGTAAAAAAGGCTTATCTATACGTCTAATCTTATTTCAAATGGAGTATAAGTATTAGTTACTGACATTCAGAAAGGTGGGAATTTTAGATAAGAAACCTTTAGTTTTATTATCTTTAGGTTTAGATTAGGTATCGTGTGTACCTATTTTAACGACCCTTATCACCTTAGATATTATAATATCACCTATGATATTGCTTCAAATACTTCAATGAACATTTGCTAAAGTAAGTTTAAGAAAAAAAAAAAAATGATCCTTACTAATAAATACTACCGAAGCATTATTATCGAGTGTCGCAGTTGACTGTTAAACAAACAAATGAATACCGGCCTTCACTTTCATATGGGCATCATTACACTTGCTCAAGGTGTTTTGACGATTTCAGACTTAAGATTTCTTCACGATGTTTTCCTTCACTGATGTAAGTATGTGATAAACTTAGAAAATAAGTACATATAATTGAAATTTCAAATTGGTACTTAGCAATTCCTCTAAAAGCATTTCATTTCTTGAATTTCCAGCTTTCATTGGCAATTACTTTTATTTAACACAAAAACAATTCATAATATGTGGACCATTTTACGAATCTCCATAGAAAACTGTCAAACAGATGAATTATTTCGTATTATGAATCGCACTATTATAAATTGTCAGTTTGTGACATTTTACGATGATTCATAATACTGTCCTATTAAGATTCTGCCAAAGTGACTGTTTTAAGCCCCCTGATTTGAACTCACAACCTCGTGCATGAGAGACGAGCCCTTAATAACAGGGCAATCACGACATTTACCTACATAGTAAATCTAATTTAATTAATTAAGTGACTTGAATGTCATCTTGAGTGGGAGCATGGCAGAACTAAGTAGTAAAGTCGATCGTCTTCGCGTCGCGTCGCTTCTAACCCTTAAATGCCATGTGTTAACTAGATAACTTTGGAAACACCTTGCGTAGCTAAAGACCACATTATTTCATTCAGAACCAAAGTCAAGCCAAATTCAATAAAGGGCTCTCCCTTTATTGACTTTGACTTGACTCTGGTGACGATTAAACCCGTAGCTCCCATCCCTATAACTTGTCTTGTGTAGCATGAGAACAGTAGTTTGGGAGATGTGACTAGCGCTGACAAATGCGGTGTGTATGTGGCAGCATCCTGGGCTGATATGTATAATCAGCCTATATTGTTCCAACTGGTGGGACACAGGCCTCCTCTCTGTGAGAGAGAGTGGACTGAAATCTATCACGCGGGCCCAGTGCGGCTTGGTAGATCGCACATGTCTTCGAATTCTTGGTTATAGGACAAACCGGTTTCCGCACGATGTTTTCCTTCACCTTTCTGAGAGCAGTGGTCATGAAGTAACTTATAGAAAGTAAAGTTCCTGTCTGGGTTGGAACCTACGACTTGTAACCCGTAAGACGCGGCCCTTTTCACTGGGCCGCCACGGCTGTTATGGTAGTTCCATAATTAAATCGAACCAGGATACACTAAACAGGTCACGTTGAGAACATTAGTGCAAATTATGTACCGTTTATCTATCGATAACCGTAATCTTTAGCAATTTTTTGATAAGCCGAATCTTTAGTAGGTATAAAATAAGAACTTCCCTGTAACAGATAAAAGTTTATAATGTCTATATAATGCTAACAATGAGTAATACTCTATTATCTAATTAAGTAACCTGTAATAGTAGTTATATACTTAGTTAGGTACTTAATTAATAAATAGCCTGCATGCAACCAATGATCAAATAATTATAATAAGTTACATTCAGTGCCTGGAAAGATTTTTAGTACTTATTTCTTTTTTTTCTTTTATGTATCGTCCCTCTCACAGAGGCCTGTGTCCCAGCAGTGGGAACATTATAGGCTGATTATGCTTATGCTATGCTTATTTCTTTTTAAAAATAAACTAAAAGTTCAGTAGGTATACACGTAGCCATTTGAATTTAAAACAAAAGTGATTTACAAAAAAATATTTACTTTAACGAAATCCGGGAATCTGACGTGCATTCTCGTGGATGGCTATGTCAATCAATATTAAACAACTGCTCAGTATTCACTAGACGCCAGTGCTAGCAAGGCATCACATTCAGCCAGTTACATTTAAAAAAAGAACAACCTAAAATCTCTGTGAAGCCAGAAAAGTGAGGATATCATATTACTAAACCGTAACTGACTTCATAAATTTGATACAAATGTTATTATTACTCTGTAAATCATAACTATAAATATAGTTTTTTTTTTAATAACTAGATATGCTCAGGTGTTTTCCGGTACAGGCTTATCTAGTGTACCGAAATATTGTATCGATCGGTAGAGATAAATTTCGATAACAGTTGATAAGTTTTGTTGTAGTTTTAAACAGTAACAACGGTCAGTTCGCTTCAGTCGTGGACAACTGCTTGTCTCGCATTTAGTGATTCGAATCATTCCCATTAAAACAACAAAATGTGGTAAGTTACGTTATGTTTTGTTTTGTTTTCCATTAAGTAACACTGTGTTTAGTTTACTAAATAAGTTGTGTGAAAAACGAGCAATAATAACACAGTATATGTGCGAAGTTCAATTAAATACACGCGACACAATTTTTTTTTTGCAATTATGTTGTTGGCTGAGCGTTAAAGAAACTAATAATCGTACTATAACGTTTTTTTAAATTATGCGGCAATTAATGCAAGGAAGTAAATCGTCGTCATAACATGCACTTTTATTTAATTGCAACGTCATCTACTTTTTTGTTCGCAAATAAACACCATTTTGACACAAAACGTTATAACTTAGCAAGCATTCAGGCAGGACCCAAAAAAAAAGGTAGATACCTAAAAAAAAAATCACTTGTGTGTTTTAGATTATGATCAGCAGAGATTTTAATTATTTTTGTGATATAAATGGTTATCGTCAGAGATTCTAATAATATCCGTCTATGCAAGGCCTGTCGGACCGTGGCACTGGCTTAGTATGTTCGCCGCCGGTTGGTACATTCGTGACGTAAACAGCATTGACCAACCAGCGCCATAATGCAACCGAGCGCATGTACAGTTACCAACAGAATCATTTAAAATAAACTCATTGCAATTACTTTTGTTTTACGCTTCTGACTAAACATGTTTACTTTATTTCCTATAAATTAAACATCTAACTATCTCACGTTACTCAGAATTCAGTTCTTAAACACAAATATTATCTGTATCTTGTTAAAATACTGTAAGGAAAATCTAGTTTTTCCATCGATAAGTATGAAATAGACGTATGTACAAGTAGGCAAAAGATAACAAATGGCAAAAATAAACATTCAATAACACAACAATCTTATCTTATAGGTATCAGTTAACAAATTAAGGTTGATAATCATTATAAGCCTACAGTATTATCATGCATGCAATGTAAGGAACATGATGCATTTTTCATTGTTGACTTTGAAAAATCTATGCTTACCCAATCAATCATCATAATTATTATTTCAATATTTCATACCGATGATCGAATCATGCAAAAATGTTCATATTTCTGACTCGCGCCAAAATTGCTGAACAGATTTAGATAAAAATTAAGTTATGTAGGGCTCTTTAAAATTACTTACTTACCAAAGTCTTCATACCAAAGCCACAACATCTGAATCATAATAGGTACCAAATAAAACGCGGGAATCTGGGGAAATGCATTCCTTTCAATTAATTTCTTAGCCACAAGTAGGTGACATTTAAATATGCAATATGAAATATGAAAAAATATGCAATTGCATATTTTTTTGCTACTGTCACCTAAGACAAGTACTTAATTTATTCGTCGCTGCCATCGACCTCGACTTTCTAGTAAGTATTCTGCTGGCGTTTGCCATAAGACGACCTTTTAATAATGGCGACTTGCATCTGTCGTTGCGTTAAGATACCTAGATTTAAGTAGTATCTAGCCCTTTCAGCAGTTTCATAGTTTTGCTTACTTTGTATTTAGGCATTCAATAAATTAGTCTAAGGTTTGACTTTGGTAAATAAATTGCGTACTCAAAGAACAGAATTAAAATGATGTGATAACAAAGCTTCTGCAAAAAATTATGTTGATAAAAACAAATTAAGCACTATTAATTATTATTTTGATTTTTATTATTTATTGTTGTTGTTGATTAATCTCTTGACAGCACCATTTTTTTAAAAGTAAATACAGTGAATGCTGTTCGATGTAGTGGAAAGCCAAGGAATGTATTTCCCAGACGTAATCTGAAACTGTTGATTAAATTGGCACGTAACATTATAATAATAATATGTAATCTTTATCAAGATAATTTAGATAAGACTAGTTATATTATTATTCAATCATAAAGATAATAAAATAAAAATAAAATGAAATAAGATTTAAAATACTTAGATTCTTTTTTTTCTTTGAAATGCAATGTAATAAGAACGACAAGTACTTTAAGTAAATACAGTAAAAGATTTTATTTTGATAGAGTATATTGTAACGACATCTATACGGCTTTGCTGTTACTACGAAACTAGCCAGCCTGGTACGAAGTTCAAGTTAACGCCGCCCCTATTTTCACAAAATTGCAAGCAAGCACTATCAAGCTTGTAAGATTAAACGCGTATCTGCATTATATGAATGGTCTACTACAAAAGTCTTCTATCTTTTGAAACTGTAAACAACTGGATCAGAAAACTTACATGCGGACGCCAATAAAATTTGTAGTGACAACTGTAAACAGAGTGCTTCGGTTTCATTATTTGAATACCTAAAATTCACCTCAAATTCAATTACAATTTGTAACGTTACTTAAAAAAATTGGTGAGATCTATACCTACTGTTGAAACCTTCTAAAGAGATGAAACCTTCGTCTACAGATGAATTTGTTACGAATTCCCTGTAGTGAGTGATTAAGTAAGACTATAACTTGAACAGGGTTTGTTAACGCTTTTGTCAGATACTTTTGCAATAGACTACTTACAGATACAATTAAACATGTCAGGCCATTAAGTTTCAACACAAAGGTACATCAAATTCGAAATTGGAAGTTCTAAACATGAAACATGATAAATGAGGTTTTTTTTTTATATTAATGGTTCTAAAGTGACAAAAATCAAAACACGCTATTATGGATTTCTTGACACAATAATGCAACAAATCAACCAACAATTGATTGCTATTGTATTTGGCACTTGTGTGCTAAGTATACTTTGGCCAATTTTATTCTAGTTTTAAACTGTCGTAAAATTCTAATAGTGTACAAGCAAAGCAGTGGACATAAAATTAGTTTTACCTACATTGTTATAAACACACAAAGTGTGAATTGATTTTAGTCCTTGAGCTCTTTCAAAAGGCATGTAGACATCATTTAATATAACGAGTAGTTGTTATATAAATAAACAAGAGGCTTGTTAAGACATTATACTGTTGACGTACATAGAATCACATTGGACTTGAAATCCATTGAAGACCAGTCATGCTAAACAGAATAATTTAAAGATTATAGGTACTCGTGCTTATTCATACGATTCGTAAGGATATTGAATGAAAGAAAGAATTCAACATAAACCTTCGCCATTTTCCCATGGAGGTAGGCAGAAACAAATGAATTGTATATTCGCTCTTGACAGAGCGATCGAGGTCGCGATGAAGTGTGTCCAATCGCAGGTGTAGTTGTAGCTCGCCTCACCATCTCTCTCCGTCTGGTTCTGTCAGTCGACAGTCTGGTGAATTCATTAAAAGTGCCTCGAACCGCGTGTTTCTACTAAAAAGAGTATTATAATGAGTAATCCATTATAATACTCTTTTTAGTAGAAACATAATTCATGACGACGGAATTTAAAAAATAGCTTTAAAAGTATGAGGAACAGGGTGGAAAGTTCCTCAAGCTTCATTGAAAATACAGAATCCTCCGACCAGACGGGTGTTGTGTCTGGTGGGCTACTACTCGGTGATTGTTTTCGGACACTTGTATGCACGCTGATTTCGCGGTAAACTTTGCTTGCGCGATGTAGATGTCATGCGTAATTCTGATGTGGCGGTATAGATGTCGCCACAGGCCTACGTTTTATTTTATTTTAGGCTGTATTTTTGATTTTCCAGCTGCTGTGTGTGGAACCTCTTATGCAAGATCCTCAGTTTGATAGTGTCACTACTGTTCATCGTAGCAGTGATACTTCTCATCCTATGGGGCGTCGGAGTCATATTCGGAAGTAAGTACTTTTGATTATTTCTAAAAATCATTCAAAACCATAATGGTATCTAGTTCTTATGAATTAATAACTAACTAAAGAGTAGCTCTCAATCTTTTAACGAGAGTTTTGACTACCTCTCGAGATGTTTTAAGCTTGTTTTCTTAAATACTGAAGGCCTCCATAGACATGACGGAACCGCTGTTTGCCTATGACGACATCAAGCGTATCAAATAAAAACAAGCCTATGAGATTTGAAACTTCTTTTGGCTTCGCCGTAAACGGGTAATGTCGGTGGAAATGAAACTGTATTACCCAATCATTTCTTACGAAATGTATGGGATTTCTTTTTTCATATTCGATACTGCATCGAATGGCATCATAAAAATTGTCATTTTTCTAGCTGACTGTCCCATTATTTAAAAACCTGTGAATGCAATCACTCAAAAAAAATCTCCTAAGAACTTTTTCCTGTAGCTATAATGCCCTTGTGCCCTGTCTCAAAAATCATCCCTAGTCAAGTTATAATTTTAATTACATTTTTTGTCCAACAGATGGAGATAATGGAAACTCTACACCTAGAGCGCTGACATACAACGAAATTACCTACAATCATCCGAAATTAATAATTTAATCTACCTCGTACTTCTTTTTCTTTTTATCGAACAATTTTCCAATCCTTCTCGATTTCAAACGTCCATGGCCAAAGTGTACATTTCAAACAATTTGTCTTACTGTTTTAAAATTACTAATAATTAAATTAATCTATTAACAAATAAGACCGATTTTATATTAGACAAATAAGACCGATTTTAGGCGAGATAAAATAAACAATGTGTTTGCCTCCAGCAGGGATTTAAAACATTATCATGCTTTATCGGTCTATCAATATTCAAGATGAACTGAAACTCTTATATTATGATACCTAACTTTGTGACTTGGTTATACTTTTTTGTAATAATTTATTAAATAGAGTATAAGTTATTACCTATTTTAAAACATACTGTACCTACTCTTTTCTTTCATTCCTTCTCAAGTCTAGTTTTAATTGTAAATAAGTACCTAAATAATTTAGCGTTAAGTTATAATTATCTAATTATTATTATATCATAGTCATCAAAGCTAGTTATTAATATACATTCATATATTACTAACCTAGCGTCTAAAAATTGATGAGATGTATTTATGTATAAAAACCAATATTAGTCTTTGAGACTCGCACTCGATCGATTGAACTTAAAGCCTGATTTACACAGTGCGATTTAACTGCTAGTGGACTATCGTAAGCTGAACCAAAAATAAAAGTTGCACCGTCTACATAGTCTTTACACCATTTGTTGCTTCAATGTTATTGTATGCCACGGGCAAGAAATTTGCATCTTGTAAATGGGCTTTAAATTCCGACACATTACTGAAAAGGTTTAAGGTAGGTGCGCCAAGGTAGCCCGCGAAATTCAAATTTTCTTACGTTTTTTGCAATTTGCAGGTCAGTATCAGGTTGTATGTTGATCTAAATATTATTTGCGACCGTAACAAACATGGATTTACAGAATTATAAACATTAGAATCAGCAATACAACTCTCTAAGTTCATGAAAGTGCATTGAACGACGAATTCATGAAATAGTCATTCAATGCACTTACATGAACTTAAGGAGTTGTATTGTAACGTAAGAAAGTGTGGTTCAGATAGTGTTTTATATTTATTAACTTTTCAAAGGTAACAATTTCACTTTGAGAGCGCCTTTATACTGTTACAGTAAGGGTGGTTTTCAAATGTCAGTAGCACTTATGACGTGCAGTTGACCGTGCTTGCAATCATGTATTGGGGAAGCTTATCGCCGTAAACCTATTTTGTGGGTTTAGGTATACCTATGAGTCATTGACTTGCGTATATTTCCAACCTTCTGTCGTTTGTATATTTTCCTCACAGCGGGTCTTGTATTGCCTGGTAACGAAGTAAAGAACTGAATCCAAATATAGGTACGATACCTTACATGATTGCCTGTGACTTGGACGGAGCAATTACCAAAGCAATGGTAAAACGGGACAAAGATTATTTGGCGCGTGGCAAAAATGAGAACTAACGCTACTATCTTGTTTTTTCAATACATTTTCTGTGACGATTTCACAAAAATGTTTACAAACAACGCCCCCCGTCAGTAAAATTTAGGCGCCAAAAGATCCTTGTAGCACTCTAATTACCTTTGGTCTAATGTCTTCGACTATAGTTCATGGTTTTACCACCATTTAACCTGCCAGTCAAGAAAACTGGGCCAAGTGTGCTTTTATACGTCAAAATTGTGACATAATAAAAAGTACAAACTAAATTCTTATGGTCTATTATTTTCTAATTAAGCATAAACAATTTTTAGTAGAGTTTTGTTGTTTGTCAAACTTAATGACTTTGACAAATGTTCTAATATAACTAGAATGTTTATCTCAGTGTGATCTTTTTGTACGAAATATTTGGATTTGAATGTTAATTCTTAAGTTTAAGAAAGTTTATGACGATAGCAACTGGTGGCTTTGTATAAGGAACATAATTTCTATGTGAAAATAAGCCAAACACATACAAATGTGGTAGGTAATCACACTTTACTTACCTTACTCATTAGTCGTTATTTTAGCTAAGCGGCAAAGTTTTAAATTTGTAGCAGAAGCATAATCAGCCTATTACGTTCAAACTGCTGGGACACAGGCCTCCACCGAAGCTGTGCGGAAATGCATACTGGCTAGACTGGAGTGGTGATTTGTGCTAGCTATAGCGGAGATATGAGTTGGCTAGAGCGGAGATGTGTGCTGGCTAGACCGGCTGGCGGGTTGTGCGACGCTGGGGGAACTAGCGGCGCCGATCCGTGCACGCTGCCGCCGCTCACATCTCTTCTCGTCTCCGCTGCGCGCCGTCGCCTCACTCAATCTGGGCGAGGCACAGCATACATCTCCGCTTCGATCGCGTCATACAAATATGATACATCTCCGCTCAGTGGTAGCCAGACGCATAGTGGATAGGATATGTGTGAACAACGAAATTCTGTTTTTTAAAACACATCTCCTCTCCTCTAGTCTCGTCTCCGCTTTGGTGGAGTCCGGGCTGCTCTTTCAAAAGGCAAGTACAAATAATTTTATGTAACGAGTAGGTGACAACAAACATGAGGCTAGTTAAGATTAAGACAATAAACTGTTAACATACCAACTGAATAACATTGAAATCCATTGAACACAAGACATGCTAAACATTATTATTTATGTCTTTTTTTTTTAATTCTTTTGTGGTTATAATATATATATTTTATATAAAATGTGCTCATTAAGCCCTTTCATTTGATACCCAACATGGTGAGAATACACAAAAGTTTCTTTTTAGTTCCTGACTTTATGTCCTCTAGAGGGCGCCATTTTAATGTGACGTCACATAGCCTATAACCAGCGGATAATCAAGACGCTTCCAACGATACCTCCCTTGTCAAATTGTGTTGATACGAGGTAACAGATGAACATACATACATACATACCGGTCAAAACCATAACCCTCCTTTTTTCTTCGCCGTAGTCGGGTAAAAATAACACTCACAACAGCTGCAGCTGCGTCATTGTTATTCGTGGTACTTACCACGAATAAGCAGGGCAAAAGCAATAAGGATATTGAAAGAAATAAAGAATTAATCATAATCCCACGCCATTTTCCCATAGGGTAGGCAGAAACTACAGAACTTCACCTACGACTACGATTCTACAATATTTTTCTTTTAGAATTTTCATGTTTTATAACTATTAAGTACCTATGGTGGTAGCTAATGACGACGGGATGTATGTTATGTAAAATAACTTTAATTAAATGGATGATCTTCCAACCAGACGAGTGTTGTATCTGTTAGGTGTGGACCAGACCTCTATTGTTAGGTATTGGCATCTATCCTAATTTTGCGGTAAACTTACTTGCACGATGTAGGATTTGTGTGACGTCAGATACCATGCGTAATTCGTAAATGGAGGTATAGTATAGATGTCGCCACATTACATTTTAATTGATTTAAATCGTTATTTTGTATCTTACAGCTGCTGCGTGTTTAATCTCTTTTGCCAGATAATCAGTTTGCTACTGTCACTGCTGTGCTTCACTGTAATAGTATTTTTAATCATATGGGGCATCGGAGTCCTATCCGGGTAAGTAGTTTTGATTATTTGTATAAAGCATTCAGATCATCCGTCTAGCACGTGTTTTGAATACTCTCTCGAGATGTTTTAAGCATCCCTTAGATGGCCTTTAGACATGATGGAACCGGTGTTTCCATTTCCGGTAATGCATGGACATCGGCCATTTTGCGGCCGTTAGATGACGACATCAAGCTTTATGTAAAAAAACAAGCCTTTACGATTTTCAACTTATTTAGGCTTCGCCGTAAACAGGCAATGAGAAATTGAATATGTACCTTAGGTATTAGGTACATATTCAATTTCATGTATATAATTAGTTACTAGCCGGTCACTTCGAGTTGACCGTCGTCGACCGTTAAAAACGACGGCACATCTAGGTACTACTAACGTTGACAAACAATATTAATTGTTTTTTTTTTTTTGTTACCATTTTGTAATTATGGCTTGAAAGTCGTATTAAGAAGTTAAAAAGGTGGTTAACAAGGTGGCGGTGCAGGGGAGCGTGCGGGGAGGTAACAGCCAACTGTAAGTGAACGGCTAGTTTTGATTTAATTGGAACAACAATTTTTATTAAAACATTTTTTTAAAGGAGTTCGTGACGAAGAAATCACTACTAAAGCGCTGAGATTCAACGAAATGACATGCAATAATCCGAAACCAATTTAATTTAAGCAACCGTACTGCTGCTTTTTCTATAAATCGAATATTCATTATGTCTCAATTTCAATGAATGATGGTCAAAATGAACATTTTAAACAATTTCTCTAACCTATTGTTTTTAAATTCCTTATTATTAAGATTATCTGTACTTAATCTTCTTCTTATAAATAAAAATCAATGTTTGTTTGTTCGTATTTTATGCGCTACCATACCGTTTTTCCCAATGCGAGTTAACTTTCTCAACTTATAGCTTCTTACGTGAAGGGCATAGTGCAATTTCTTCAGGCAGCAACGTGCTGGGTACCAGTTAGTCCACTATAATATAGCAAATAAAACCGATTCAGCAGGGATGCAAGTCAGTATCATGCTTTAACGAACAAGTAACAATATTCAAGATGAGCTGAAACTCTTCTAAGATAATTTTGTAACTTCATTCCACTTTTTTGAAATAATTTATTATATAGAGTATAAGTTATTGCCCATTTTCAAACATACTGTACCTACTCTTTTCATTCATTCCTTCTCAACTCTAGGTTTTATTGTAAATAAATGTTTTTTTAAATATGATTTATATTATATTACTAGCTTTTGCCCGCGGCTTCGCCCGCGTGGATGTCGGAAATTATCCCACGGGAATGTGCTACTGGGATAAAAGTATCCTATGTCCCATAACCCACGTGGTCTGTCTAGGCGACCTAGGCGTTACGGCGTAAAAGTAACAGACATGAGACAGCCAGTAACTTTATATATTAGTGGTAGTCCATATCTATATTGTGGTGATAGTGTGGATAGTATGGACAGCAGTATGAAACTGTCGGAAAGATTAATGAAAAAATATTGTATACTACCTACACAAATGTCCTTTATTTGGTATTGTTCGTCGAGTCGTTGAGCTCCTTAAGTTCTGAGCTGAGCTCCACTATTACTGACAAATGCTTGCAGTGACAGGACAGGTTCACTCAAAACTGTGTGGTTCATTCCTCAAAAGACCATTTCAGACTCTAATCTACATGGTCCTCATAGGGCCTGACCAATATGCCAATATCTGACCTAGGTATGTCCGGAATTTAAAAGAGACTGTGAGTTTTTTTCGGCCTTTCTTCTCAGAGTAGTCAGATAGGAAACGCCGACCTCACCTAGCTTAATTTTACATTTTTTTTATATTATTACGACGTGTAAAAGTGATTCCAATAACCTATTTACAGAATAAACAATTTAATTTAATTTCATTTCAACATACAACCTGCCTGACACTGACTTGCAAATTGCAAAAAACTTAAGATTTGAATTTCGCGGGCTACCGGCGCATCCCCCTTAAGAAAATCGCATCATTTGCACAACGCCATCTATCGAGTAAGTACTCACTGGTAAACTCAAATTCTTCGTTCCAAGCCAAGAGCCAAGTAGTAATAACTTTTTATTGAGTGGACAGATTCTCAAGATACGGACTATGACTATATTCTCAATCCCTTAACGCTCTTGAAGAGGGTCCCGCAAAAATGTCAATAATAAGTACTTACATGTGAATTTTAAAATCAAGAGGGGAAAGAAGGGTTTTTACCCTCATGAGGGATGATTTTAGAAAAACGTAACTCTTTCTTAGTTACAAAAAGCATAAATTTTCACAGCCCTAACTTAAAAAAAAACCGGCCAAGTGCGTGTCGAACCATGCACAATGAAGGGTTCCGTAGTTGGAGAGAATTAATTTATCAAACAAACTTTCGCAAAGTTTTATTGTTATTACGTCTATGGGCGTTTACTGTCCCTCAAAGTGTTAACATTGTAGTTAAAAAACTTGGTTGGTTTTTGCAACTGCACATGTAAGTTGGTCGATTAAAAGTTTTTGAGCTAAGTCGCGGACAGACAGACGGACATGGCGAAACTATAAAGCTTCCTTGTTGACTACGGAACTCTAAAAATGATAGGTTTCCCATAAAAACTTTCATCCCCTATATCCCCCCCCCCTTAAATTTGTTTTTGAGAAAATTATTGCCTATGTTCTACCCCGGGATGCCATCTATCTCTTTACCAAATTTTATCGAGATCCGTTCAGTGGATCAGGCGTGAAAAGGTAACATACAGAATTACAGACGGACAGACAGACAGAGTTACTATCGAATTTATACTTTTAAGCATCGATTAGTATGGATCATGTTCAAAATGAGCCAAATGCTCGATATTTATGAATTCGGCGAAAGTAATTCTTCAACGGAGACTCTTAACACCGCGATTCAGAAAATGACGTTAAATGAATAACGCCATCTATCGAGCACGAAGTGATACTGTCAAAATATATCGCAGCAGGTACATTGGTAGTTGAAAGAAAAGTAGATTACGTACCTTGCTAAAGTGAGTAATTAATGCACTCGTGTTAATTTAGTACGCACATTCGTGCCTTAATTACTCACTTTTTGCTCGATGTAACAATCTACAATTTTTAAGAAATTAAAATTTATCACCATTTTTTCATGATTAATTTGTATCATGATTTAAAAGATAGATAGCGCCACCTATGGCACTACTACCAAACAATGGATTTGGAAAACTTGAATTAACCAAACTTTAGATTGGGTAAATTCACAATGTTTCCGCGCGAAGTATGTGAACGTATGATGATTATAATCGTGTGTTACACACGTTCTCACAAACCTACCTGATTTTACGCTAGTGTCATTTTACGTCAATAGATGTCGTTACGTGTATCTGCATTACGTACCTAATGAAAATTTCTTCTTGAATACTTTAAACTCTTATATCTTTTGATATTTTGAAGCGATTGCGATGAAACAAAAACTAAATGAAACATCGAGTTACACACAATATTTGAGTTTATAAGTTAACCATATTGATTTCGTACTTTTTACGTGATACTGGAACAATCAAACAAACGAACAGACAAACAGACAAACAGACGAACAGACAAACAGACAAAAATTCAAAAAATGGTAGAAATGGCATGTGTTGGTTATTCTTGGAAACTCCACCTAAGTTTTTTTTTTTTTTTTCATTGTACAGAAACGCCTCGTCTACAGATTTATTATATGTATAGATATTCATCATCGCTAGTTATAAATAATATATATTATTATATTGCTAAAATAGCGTCAAAAATCGATGTAGTATAATTGTATGTGTACAAAATTCAATGTAACTCTGTAAGACTGGAATAGCACTAATTATTAAAGTTGAAGCAACAATGAAAGTTGCACAGTCTAAATACTGTTTCGCAAATCATTTGTTGCTTAAATTTTATTGAGTGCCACGGGCAAGAAACTTGCCTCGACGTTCAAAAGGGCCTTTTAGTGCCTATTTCAAATAAATTATTTGACTTTGACTTTTGCCTCGTGTAAATTAAAAGTTCAGCCGTTGGTCCCGGCTGTCATTTGTGGATCTTTGGCAGTCGTTACGAGTCGTCAGAAGCCCGAAAGTCTGACAACCAATCTAACCAAAGAGTATCGTATTACCCAGTTACGGGTTGTGGAGGTCAGATAGGCAGTCGCTCCATGTAAAATACTGGTATTCAGCTGCATCGGGTTAGACTGGAAGTCGACCCCAACATAGTTGGGAAAAGGCTAGGCAGATTGATTTTGAGTTTAACACCCCAATAATACTTTAATTATTTAAAAAAAAGCATTGTATGTCGTGGCAGGGTTCAGGTAGTGTTTTATATTTAGTAACTTTTCAAAGGTGTAGATAAATAGATACAACCAACCGCTGTCTGCGCTGGTCCATGGTAACTAACTGACTTTTAGAGAGCCTTTATTCTGTTACAACAAAGATAGTTTTCATTCATTCATGTTACTGCGATGATGTGCAGTTGACCGTGCTTGCAATTGAGTTTTGGAGAAGCTTAGCATAATCAGCCTATAATGTTCTCATTACTGTGATACAGGCCTCCTCTCTTCGAGAATGATTAGTAATATACAACGCGGGCCCAGTGCGGGTTGGTACATGTCACTTGTCTTCGATTTTTTGGTTCTAGGACATGTCGGTTTTCTCACGATGTTTTTCTTCATCGTTTTGAGAGCAGTGGTGATGAAATTATTTACACAAAATACAGTGCCTGCCTGGATTCGAACACACGATCTACAACTCGTAATTCAGAGCCGTTCTCACCACTGCCGCCCTCTGGAGAAGATTAAATCCGCTTATTACAACTAATCGCCTAAAATTTTTGGTCTTTCTTCAAAAGCAAGCAACAGTTACAGTTTAGTTTGTTAGTCAATACATTTCCATCGGTTATGGTGTATGACCTAACTCGTCAGGACAGGTTGATGAAATATGTAACATGTTCAGTGACGTTTGTTTAATTTTCTCCAGAACACTATCCCCGATGTAACTCAGTTGGATAGCAACATGCATTTTCTTTATAACACGTCTCCCTCTGATATACGCTCTATTGAAGTCTGCGAAACGGAGGTACTGAAGGCTATTGACGTGAATAAGTCGGCAGGGCCTGATGGTATTCCTGCTATACTTATAATTCAGTGCGCAAAAAGTTTAACTTTACCACTTACCCTAATATACAATGTCGGCGTTCTTTCAGTGAGGGGGTGGTGCAACAATTGAATAAAAAAGGCCATAAAGACAAAGTAGAAAAGTACAGGCCAATATCTTAGCTTGTTTTCAAAGGTATAAGCAGAAAAAACAAGGTCATGGCCCATCAAAGTATGAAAACCATACCTACGGCGTACAGAAATGAAAAAGAGCTGGATGTACAGAGAAATATGTATAGTTTGCAATGGTATGTGTCGCATTACTGTGGGGATTGTACATTATGGTAAAAAAAAAAAACAAAAAAATTGTGAATACTTATATTGTATCATTTTTATGGGTGACAAAGAGTATAAAAACCATACCCACTCCGTACAGAAATGACTGAGGGTTCTATTTACAGAGTTTATAGTTCACCTAGTGGACGATTTTGATCTTACATTTATATAATTATTATCATTAAGGTAACTTGTAAAACTAGGGAATTAGGGCATAAAAAACAAAATTCATTATTATTATTTTAGTTTTATTCAACATGATCGAAATCTAAGGGTATGGTCACATAGTTCAAAAGGGCAGCAGGTATATTTATATTGTGTTGATGTGGGCTCGTGGCTAGGTAGCAGCCGCACGGGTCAATCCATCA
This sequence comes from Lithophane ornitopus, assembly GCA_948473465.1. Classification (NCBI taxonomy): domain Eukaryota; kingdom Metazoa; phylum Arthropoda; class Insecta; order Lepidoptera; family Noctuidae; genus Lithophane; species Lithophane ornitopus. The sequence continues at coordinate 7,069,540 of OX419623.1, forward strand.
GGTTAAATTACGCTTGCCGAGGTTGGTCCGTGGATGGCTGACCATCTTTACATACCGAGACTCCTCCGTGTCTTGGAAAACACGTAAAGCCGTTGGTCCCGGCTGTCATTTATGGCTCTTTGACAGTCGTTACGGATTATTCAGTTTAGGACAGATTCTAGTTTGGGCAGATTCTTGTTACGGCATATTCTCAGAAGCCCGAAAGTCTGACAACCAGCCTTACCAAGGGGTATAGTATTACCCAGTTACTGGGTTGTGAAGGTCAGATAGGCAGGTCCTGCCGGGAGTTTGTTGCGCCACTTCTTCTTCCCAGCTAAAGCACTAGGAAGTGGTGAAGGGTGGGATTTTTGGGGGACTGTCTTATGTAATTTTGACGTTCGAAAAGTGCTGATTCTCAACCTAGTTTGAATAAATGACTTTTGATTTTGCAGTCACTCTATGTAAAATACTGGTAAGTATTCAGCTGCATCCTGCATCAGATTCGAAGCTGACCCCAACATAGTTGGAAAAGGGCTAGGCAGATTGATTGATTGTACAGCACGATCCAGGCTTGCCCCAGTATGCATGGCAAATTGATCTTGAGCCATTAAATGGAATCTGATATAAGAATTAAAAATTATTAAAGGACTAGCTATATCAGCGGCTACGCTCGCGCAGCTTAAACCTGAAATGCGTGGGCACATATTTTTTTAAGTCATTGACGTTTAAGTTACCCATGACCTTTGTTAACTCTACAGTTTATAGTGCTATTCTAACATTCAATTACTATACTGTCAAAATGGCTTCTTAAAAAACAGGTCTATTGTATCGAATTTGCATATCTGTTCCGACTACTCGTCCTACACCCACACCTACAGTCTACACCTACACCTGTATAAACCATCTCAAGTGGATGTGGTCTACACTGATTACAGCAAGGCATTTGACCGTATAGATCACGGTATCCTTTTACGCAAGCTGCTTCACAGGCGATTTATTCAGATGGTTTACAACTTATATTGAGAATTGCTGTCAAAGAGTTTTACTGAATGGATACAGTTCTGTAACTGTTAAAATACCCTCGGGAATACCACAAGGAACCCTTTTGAGTCCTTAACTGTTTATTCATATTATACATATTGGTTCGTGCTTTACCCGTTAAAAAATATTTTTCTACGCCGATGATAAGAAAATTGTATGCCCTATATTAGAACTTTCCCGCTGTTTTGGTTTACAGCAGGTTTTAGATACAGTTCAAAATTATTGTCTCCTTAATAAACTTGAACTGAATGTTTCTTGTTTGCTTTTTGATGCACACATCGAAAACGTTGTTAATAAAGTTTCCAATGCACTTGGATTTGTACCTACTTAGGTTATCAGCTCATTTTAAAAAGGTAAAAACGTTTATTATTCTTTATTGTGCTTATGTCCGCAGCCATTTGGAGTATGCCTCAATTAATCAATAACATTTATATACACAGGATTGAGAGAATTTGCAAGTAGGTCCTAAGTTTCATGCAGTACAAAACTAGGAAATATACTCCTAATTATATAGCGCGATGTAAGAGGTTTCAAATCTTACCACTGCGAGGCAGTTTAGGATTAGTTACACACAGCAAAATGTTTCGCAAACCTAGCTTGTTACGTGTCCCTCATTCCAAGTCCTCGTACAGGCAGAACTCATTTCTAATCTGTGCGAGCCGACGTTTCAATAAACTATCTAGTGAACATGATTTGGATACGTTCAATTTATCAGAGTTTTTCGGCTTATGCCCGGGTTCCACCAAAGCGGAGACGAGACGAGAGGTGCGGAGATGTGTTTTTAACAACCAATAGAATTTTGTTACTCACACATCTCGTATCCACTCTGCTTCAGTGGCTACCACTGAGCGAAGATGTATCATATTTTTATGGCGCAATTGAAGCGGAGATGTGAGCTGTGCCTCGCCTAGATTGAGCAACGCCGCGGTTCAAAGCGGAGATGTGAACTGTGCCTCGCAAGCTGGTGACGACGCGCAGCAGACACGAGAAATGATGTGAGTGGCTTGCAGTGAGTGGAACTGTGCGTTCATCTCAACATTCAATACTCGCACCACGCAGCTCAGTTCCGCTCTAGCCAGCACACATCTCCGCTCCTCATCTCTTCTCGTCTCCGCTTCGGACATCTCCACACACTCCTCTCTCTGCCAGCCAGGATAAGCTACCCACAGGCTTACCAAGTGTGCTTTTATAATACTACGTTAAAATCATCAAAAGTACAAACTAAACTTCTTTGGTCTTTTATTTTTGTCATCTAATTAAGCATAAACAATTTTCTCTTTAGTTCTATATGTGGACAGTTGTCAAAGTCATTATTAAGAATGTCTTTAGCTGGGTCACAGAACACCAGAACACTATTGCTCATCTGGGTCATATCAGTAGTCTTATTGTACAGAATATTTCAATTTCAGTGTTTATTCATAAGTTCACAAAAGCTGATAACAACAATATTGGGAACATATTTCTATGTTTAAATAGGTCAAATACATAGAAATGTGGTAGGTTATGACAATTTACTTGCCATACCCTTTCGTCGTTTTGTTTAGATTTTTTACTTCGTCTGAGACTGTTGGTTATTAATTACCATTGTTGCTAAATTGTTGGTTATTAATTGTTGGTTGTTAATAACCATGAAAAATTACGTCTATTCTTACTATCAAGTGTAATTCCGAAGAATATTTGCCATTCTACAAGATCTTGTATAAAGAATATAATTACGTTGGTACACCCGACAGCGCACATCATAAACATGTGTTATTTTCGGAAATATAAAATACAACAGAACAAGTTCACAGCGAGTCTGTAAATAAATAATATGTAAACAATGGCCAACTGGTCGCGGAAGATTCTATTTCGAAGTTTTATACGTTGGTAACGGTTGGTAATAGTGATTTATTAGAACGGGTGTAAAAAGACGCATAATGAAGCCGAAAGTCACTTATTATTCCCGTCATTGTGATAATTTTTTTTGGTCTGGACCATACCTAACTGGGAAACTTCTGCTTACGGAGATATTGAAGGTCAAAGTTTCGACTTTTTCAGACATTTTATAAAGAAAGGAAGTTTTAAATGTTATAAATTAATTTTAAAAAACCTCATCAAAATCGATTGCGTGGTTTAGAAGAACAACGTGGACATGCAGACAAACACGAAAAGCGACTTTAATTTATAATATGTTTTATATACTATCAATCCACTCCTGCTTTGCATGGATTTTACGACTTTACATATATCACCGAGATTTCTTTATAATTTGTCATTGTTATAAAGTATAAATAAGAATGATGCCGTGAGTTGATGCAACACTCGGCATTCGTTCTAATTTAGACTTTGTAACAGCGAATGGTTTTACGTTTAACATTTTTATCGTGAATGTGCTCCTTTGATCTCTATTATTTTTACAGCTTCGTATGCACCATCCTTTGTCAGCTATGCAGCTTGGTGAAGGGTATTCTGTACGTAATATTGTTCGTTTATATCGTGTATTTGCTACTCAAATGGATTTTCAGTTGTAAGTATTTACCCAAAATAATTTCGAATATAGTTGTGCAAATTGCTTTTTCCCTCCGATCAAGTTAGCTGTTGCTGTAACTTCATTTGCGTGCAAATTTGTAGGTACACTGACGAGCAATATAAAAAAGCCACTTGAAACGTGCCAAAAAAATCGAAATACCTCCTAAACGACACAAGTACATAGAAAACACCTATAAAACTATCACCTATAAAAGTATCTACATGAAGTAAAAACAATCTTGAAAACAGTTATTATAGGTGTTTTTATGCGCTATTCAATACACTTGAATGTTGCTTTTTACTTCAAGAAGCTATCTTGCCGTTTGGTTTGGGAAATATTTCATGATAAGTTAGCGGCTTTTTAGGTATATTTCTCTTCAGTGTACAAATTTGCACGCAAATGAAGTTACGGCAACAGCAACAGGACCTCGCACAATGAAGGGTTCCGCAAAGATTTAACATTTTATCTTCTTATAGGTTTCCCTGTAGGTATGAATCATTCTGTTTTTTTTATCAAAATTTTAGGCTCAGTGGTTTCGAAGATGGCTAAGAGTTGTAAATTTTCATCTATTTTCTTAAATATCTTTAAAAGTACTTATTTTAAAAAAAATTAAAAAAAAATTGAGATCCTCACAACAAATCCTTTTATTTGATAAGCCGTTAAAGTTTTCTAGGGTGCGTGGGTCCAGCTAATGGCATCGCCTCCACACCAAGACGTGGTCTTTGGCAGGAGCTACTTAAACCCCCTGAAAACTTTATCGAGCTATCGGAAAGCCTTCCACCTGGACACGTGTTACCGTGGCCGAGTTGGAAATACAAAAATAAACTCCGACCCAAGTCGGCCGTAGTAAAAACAATCTCCTCAGATAGGGGTTTATGTACGGCTCAGATCACAAGTGTACACTCGGCGGCGCCTCTTCATAGACAATCATGATCCAACTTCCATCTTGTACCGCATGGCTGTCACTTGTGCACTTGAGGATCTTATGACTGCGTTAGCGAACGGAGTTCCGTGGCTGCGTTTTGGGCAAAACATAATATTTGAACTTTCTCAACAACTTTCTAATTTGCCATAGATAGAGGCTAAGCAGACAGACAGACAGAGTTACTTTCGCATTTATAATATAAGTAGGTATAGATATGAATGAGTAGGATGGATTTTAATAAGTCTTTTTTTGTTTTTCCAGCAAAGTTGTGTTTCGCGGCATAAACGTAGAAGCGGCCGTCTTTTTTAAATTTCTAATCAATTTCTTCAGAGTAAGTAATATTTTTTTCATTTTGTTTCATTTTCAGGTGTTAGGGGTGGTACTGCTAATTTTATACCGAATAAATTTAATTTCTAGTAGTTGTTAAATATTCAATAATCATAATTAAGGAGTCAGTAGCCGCACCAAAGGGGGAATCCAAAGTAACAGTACCTATGTCAAAATTGTTACAAAAACAGCTTTTTCAAAAAACAAAAAATGTAGTTCTGTTTTCCTTCAAAATTGAGGTCATGGTTACTTTGATCGCTTTGCCCTATAATCAACTATGAGTAGTATACTACTCATAGTTTCCGAATTTAGCCCTGATTTGCCATCGCAACAACCAAATTCATTTGCTACGCGACTGGCATAATAATATTCCTTCCACTTCCATGCAGCTGACAATTTTTTTTGGGTTGAAGATGTTCCCAAAAACCATCCCATAAGGTTTTGGCGTGATATGAACTTAACTGCGTCGTAGTTCTAGTGGCCGCAAGTGCTACTGCCTAGCATGAGGTCCTGGGTTCGATTCCTGGATCGCGCAAAGTGTTATTGGGTTTTTCCATCTGCTCAAAAGCAGCCCAGAGTCAGGATTAGTGCCGGGTTGATGGCAATTGGTTCGCCCCCTATTACATGGGATTTAAACATAACTGGCGATATGTGGTTGTACCATAGGTACACCTCTGCCTAGCCCTTCGGGGAATACAGGCGTGATGTTATGTTATATAAAAAATAAACTAACAACACCGCCTGTAATGCAGTCACATAGATAGAACATTGCTATCACGTTACGTAGAACATCCACCGTAACACACGAACATTAACTTAATTAGTAGCATAATTATGAAGTAATATAGGGTATCGTCACAACTATACCTGCGATAGCTAATTTATTTAGCCTGCATGCTCAGTGGCAGATTTACAAATTTTCAAGGTAAAGGCTGTAAATTTTTTGCCGCCCTTGCCTCTACAATTGTCATGTCCTAGATTATTTTTACAATCCAACAATTTCGTTGAAACTGCACGTACAATAAAATTTTACTCTAGAATATGGAAGTTTGCTACACGGAAAGTACAATGACAAGGGAGAGGGGAAAGTCATCGGCAAAATTTGTTGCAGACTTCTATCTGTAAAACATCAGAAAACAGAAGACCGTCAATCTTTTGATTTCTATGAGGTAGCAAAAAAAAATTTGGTACCCAAATTTGCCGCCCTAGACTCAAAGCCTCAGCCTCAGGATCAGCCTGATGGTAAATCAGCCACTGTGCACGCTACTGCAAACTTGAAATTAATTTATATAAACATCTTTTCAGGAATCAAGCTTGATATTTATAATATAAGTCTAAGTTAATGAACTAAGAATTGCATAAGAAATAATACAAGTGATTCTTCACTCTAAAATTAAGAATTTAACCAACAATGTATTTCGAAGAAATGCTGAAACACTAGGTTTAATGAATAAATTATAATAATTTACTACACGATGTTATTTTATTTTATAGTAAAACAGTCTTAAGAATGAAATAGCTGCATAATAATTATATTTGAGATATCTTTCTAAACTGTAGTCAAGAACCGGAGATTATATGGTGAAGAGTCTAAGTAATAGCTGTATTTTTCTGATGGCTTCTCGAGATGTAATGAATCCGGGATGTTTAGCATCAGCGACCCGATACTTTGAGCATTGGCGACCAGCGATTTTAAATAAAATACAATATTGAAGGCGACCGCAGACCGCAAACCGCAGCGGCAAAGTCGTCCAAACGTTATGACATACCGCAGCGACAATACTGGTTTCTATCCTAACTGAAAACTTCTTTACATAGCGATATTGCCTAAGAAAGCTTTACGAAAGCGATTTGGAAGCGTTGGGAAATGCTTTGCGGTCTGCGGTCAGCTTCGGAATTGCACCTTTATTCGGTTTTCGAAAGCTCTATACAGCGAATGACAAAAACCGATAAACCGAACCAAACAAGATAGCCCCGTTATGTTAGGTTTTATTAGATTTTCTTGACAATTGCTATTACACTAGGTGCTGTCCAGGGTCTGATGATGGACGTGGGATCTGGAAGGTCGACATAAGAACTCGTCAACTAGAGAAGAGATCCCCTTTGTAAAGACCATTTTAAATTATTTTGACAATTAGGTACGTTAGCTCAAAGTTTGGGATCTGATGATAGAGCCCGAAAATCGCCATAGAAACAGTTGCTGTAAGTTGCTGTCATTACACCTGCTAGTCGCTGCTTACTTCACCTAAGTTTTCACGGTGAGATTTTAACAGAATTGATCAGCTGGCCTCCAGATTTTATAAAAAAATATTTACGCATAGAAATAATACCCGCTCTACTGTCACTACACTACTACTGGTACTGTTTTGGAATGGGCAACTAGCTTCAACTCTCTGACTAACTGACCGACTCTTTGACAATTCAAAAGTGCCTGTAAATGGTTTAATTGAAATAAATGCTTTGAGTTTTTGAGTTTGAGTTTGTCGATTGGCTTTTAGTGGGCGACTTATCGTATGCGACGAGTAGTCGAATCTTGATTAACATGATGTGTTCCATACATTTTTCGATTTATGTGAACATGCTGATTTTTGTTTTGCTATTTATGTGTATTTCTTTTCGGAATTGTGTTTTAATCAAACCAAGAGACGGATAGCCAAAGATACCCAAATACTTAACAAAAAATCCATTATTTTATGTTAGTTACCATTCACGCTCTTGTCTTTACGCCCACATGATACAAATCAGCGTACGTACTTGTATTTCAATTATTTCAACTAGTTTTTCACTAAAAGGGTTCGTTTTCGAGATGCAGAATCCTAATTCTAAATAGGGTAGTATCAAATCAGTGCGAAGGCTACGCGAACCTAATAATTATATGAATTCAATTGAACGCCCAAAACAACAGATTGCACTATAGTCTAATGAATTTCTAGAGTTATTAGAAGTTTTGAATGGTATAGAATCCATCTTATATATTAAAAAAATATGGATATAAAAGCGTATCTATCATTATCAATACTACTATAGACACTGAGACAGAAATAACGATGTTTTACGTTAACGATTTCCAGACATCGAAAAATATATTATTTTTTTCTAACACGAAACCTTTCGGTAACTTTTTTTCCAAAAACGAAGTAAATAAAAAAGTGTCCCCGTATTCACTAGTCGTTGCTGCAAAACCATTGATATATTTCGCGTCCCTATTTGGATCAAAATTGGTTTCATACGAGAAAAACAACGTTGTCAGTATAAAGTTCTTTAGCAAGTTCTATTCATTGTTTATTATCATAGCTCACCTTGTGGTATCATTGGTAATCATAAGACCACTCAGTTGGCATGACACCAAGTCTGACGTGCCGTTAAACATCTTGACAAAAACTTTTGGCACGTTAAGCAATATTGAAGCGGTTTATTCAGTTTTTGCCATAGCTGTTTTTAACACAAAATACTATGTTGAATTATTTAATAAACTCGATAATATTGATACACATTTTAACATATCTAAAACAGTATTTAGAAGAAGGCGTCTTATTTCAATAATATTGGTCGTATTACCAATCGGGCAAGTGTCTTGCACATTTTGGTTAAGAAAATTTCACTTACAAAATATTGGTGCCCATATAAATTTCTTTTTGATCGTGCTGCAAGGATCGATCTTATACTTCATCGTTGTTAATATTTACTTGAGAATTCTAATGTTGAATACATTGCTGCTGAGAGCAGTTAAAAACACGATGTCAAATCAAAAGAAGATTATATTCCAAGATACAATTAGCGACTTTGTTATTAAGGTAAGACATTTAATTAATCAATCCCTAATACTTGTTTTGATTTCCTATAAACTTAAATCGATACACTAATATAAAGTAGCCAAAGGACTTCCATATTTTTATTAAACTTAACATAATTCAGTAACTTTTATAATAATAAATATGTATGTACAGAGATAAGATCTTCATCTTTACGTGTGGTAGTGACTAACCAGGAGTTTTAAAGCAGCCCATGGGCCTCTTACCTGGCTTTACATGCCGTCGAGAAATATACTTATCTCAGGCATGCCGGTTTCCTCACGATGATGAGAGATAAGATGATAATGGCTAGAAAGAGGTGACTACCGAAATGACGACTAATAGATAATTATGGAAGAAAAACGGACCGACCCCAAATAAATTGGGCTACGGGCAGGAGAATAATGATTGATAATAATATGTATGTATAAAAACTAAAAATTACCATTGCAGAATATTTGCATTGAACCTACAGTAATACAAGAAGAGGATTTGCACTGTTGTTGGTTTGAGCTGATACAAATTTATGATAAAATGGCCGACTGCATTCATCTTTTTAATGTAATGTACTGTGGGCAGGTAATAATTGATCTTTTTCTTCTTCTTTCCATACAGGTGTACATAATTATATTCTATTAATAATCAATTCGTTAAAATGCATTATATATCCTAAATATTCCATCTACTAAAATTACCACCTATTTTTTTCCAGGTATTTGCAATGTACAATTCATGGTTATTGTGCACATTATTGACGATATGTCGATCTTTGTCTCCATCTTTAACGGTAATTATTGTATTAAGTATTATTCAAATTGATTTGTTAGGAATGGATGAGTTACTAAACGGGAATCCTCTGGATGCGAGAGAAGCATAGTAAATATCGATGTGGCGTCGCCTGGGGGAGGTCTAGGTTCTATCTTTCGGCTGAAGTGACGAGAATGATGCATGAGGTTATAGGTAGTGTGTTCAGTTAAATGAAAAATCTAATTAATTTAACCACATCGCCTACCATTGGCTTTGTCGTTGGGCTGCTGTGCAGTTCGAATTAGTGCGGTTAACCTTAATCCTTTAGAAATAAATATGGCAGATATGGTTATTGTGTTTGTGTAGAAAGTGTATCAAGCCACCATATTTATTCTCCCGATAAAAGTTATCGGACGATTAAAAATCAGCCCTAAATAAGGGAAGGTTTTTACAACAATTTTTCCATACAAAAAGTGTCGTGGAATTAAATTGATGTTTAATTTCATTCCACGGATAAAACCATGTGACGTTGGAAAATCAGCCCTAGACTCCGCGCCACCAGTGAAGTCCATCTGAAGCGGCGCTAGTGTCTATGGCATTATATCACATTTCATTAAAACAAATGTAGTTCCACAAGTTTCCGCGGGCCTACTTTCGTGGCGCGCACTCTAAATAATGTTTCCAGAAACATTTTGATGTTGGTGGAAACAATGTTTGCGACTTATGTATTTTTATATACGTACTTACATTAGTATTTTTTTAAAGAATAATCATACATTTTCTTTGCAGTATTCCGAAGTATTCCTGAGTGATTTATTTCTTTATTTGTGCATAAACTTCCGTCCTCTATTTTTGGCGACTGTGTGTGAAATGTTCATGAGGGAAAAGAGGAAAACCTCAGCATTGTTATTGCACGTTTTACAATTAATTGAAGGAGGTAAGATTTAAAGTGATATTGAATAAGCTTGTATCTAAGAAAAGAAAATATTAACAAACACAGTCATATTTGTGATTATAATTTCATAAACTATAAAAACAGCTCGGTGGGCACCTACAGTGCTTTTCAGCATAATTATGTAAGTTACCTCAGTATTTCTGTACCTACCTATTTTTTATTTTATTAGGTAACTTATACATTACTTTCAGAAACACCTAGGTAATTACTTATATTTTTCATCTCCCATACCTAAACTTATTAAACGAGTCTGAACCGCAAACACAACAGTTACTTACTACAGTTACCTACTGTAGTAAGTAATTACCTAGGTGTTTCTGAAAGTAATGTATAAGTAGTTCGTTTTTAATCCCGTAGACTAATTTGACATTTCAAATGATTTTATTTTTTCACATTTTTTTTAATGAAAAAATTGACTGAAAAAAATATTACCCACAATATTTTTGTCATTAAACTTAATGGTTACAAAATATTGTCGGTACTAGGTACATAAAAAATAATGTTGTAACTCTATTAACTCCACCATGTTTCCTTTCCAGATAATCAGCCCTTTAGTCAAGTGAACACTATGATAACACTGGTAGCTTCGCGCAAACTAGATATATCTGCGAACGTGTTTACAATAAATGTACGGACTGTCATGAACTTCGCCGGACGAATCATATCCTACACTGTTCTCATGATTCAGTACTTTTATAGCCACGTTTTGTTAGAATAAAAACATGAACATTATTATATACAAGTTCTTTAATTTTTTGGCGAAACTTCACAGAGATTTAAGTGTACAAAAAATAATTTCTTAGCTCATTATTTCAAGTTGTACAACTGATGACGGGGTCAACGGCTGCTGGTAGATATAACAGTGAATTTAGAAAATCTTTTTATTTTATCGTCATTAGATTTCAATAAATATCTACGCATCACGTCTAAAGAGTTTCGCCTAGTTATCGAATTTGACCCTGTATACATTTAATTTCGCACTGTCTCCTATTATTGTTTTTGGTCCTAGACCAAATAAAAAAATAAGAATAGAAACCGGCGTTTTATTAACTTATTACCCACTGTCGATCGGCATCAATGCGTTCTGGATTTGTTATGTTAAAACAGGCGACAGAGCCAAATAAAGTGGCCCATTGTGAAAATGAAGACAAATGTCAATGTCCATGTCTTTTTCACAAATTTTCACACAAAAGGCACAACCAAGGAACATAATTATACTCACCTACGGCGAGGGCACAACACCACTCGCAATCGAATCGCATACTATAAAATCAAAAAAAAACGTTGATAACGCCATCTACAATCAGCTGGTTGAATCATATGATAACAATATTCCCTATCCAGATTCATAAGAGAGCTCATATAAATACAAAGCAGTTCTTATAATAGAATACAGATGGCGCATGGAATGCAGATGGCGGATTTGTGAATTAGTAAAGTAAAAAAAATAACAGAATCTGTTAGTGTAAAATTACAGCAAAGTTTAAGCTTCATACAAGGTGACCAACCTTGAAATTATTTATTATGTCCGTGTGTAAGTCACACCGACTAAACGATAAGGTTGGAGAAGAGTTGGGACCTCAGACTAGGGAGCCAGTTCCTGACTGTTGTGTGGATAGGTAGACTGTACTTTAAAAATGTTAGAATACCTACCTAACATGACAATGAATAACTATCAGAGTGGGGCGAAACTGGCCCTATGACCGATTATCTTTAGATAAGTCTTACTACGAATTGGCACTAAGGACAGAATTTTTTCCACCTGTTTGTGCCATCTAAACCGTGTTACTACACTTCATTATATCTCTTTTCACTGTAAACGTGCGTTCGAACTCATTTAAACCCAACACACACCCCTGAGAAGAAATCTCCTACAAGAAAACAGAATCACTTTACTTAGGTAGTTGGTTATAATCGTTCGTGAGCGGATGGAACATATAACGGAACATAATTACCTTATCTGTGACTTTCCTCCTCCCCGTCCCGCCGCTCTCTGACGACGCCTCTCCCTCCGCCTCCGCAGCTCCGCCATTTTGTATTCGAAGCTGACACTCCGGCACTCCGGCAGAGGCCGCGTCATTTCGTTCTATTTATTTTGTTGTTACGTATCACCCGTGACCCGGCAGTCGGCAATAGTGCTCGTGTACTATTTCACGTTCGTTCATTTATTTGTGCTGTGATTACTAAAACATTTCCAACATGTCTGGGTGTAAGTATTCTCTAAGATTTCTTTAGGTTTAAGATGTAATAAAGTATTTGTGATTTACTTAGGTTATGTTTATGAACTAACGATATAGATGCCAAAAAAACACGTCGTCATGTGACTCCGTTGTTAATCCAAAATGATGCTTGCCGGTTGCACAATTTTACATCAGTTTTGTTCATATAAGTACCTGTAATTAAGTACCTACCTGTATTAAATAAATCGATATTTAATGTTAGCTGATGGAAGTAGTTGTCTACACTTTATAATAGCTCATTATGATAGTTCGTCATTACGGTACCATCAATTAAGTATGGCATATCTATCTAGGTACTTAGTTAACGAATTTTTATTTGTCATGTTCCTAATTGGAATATTTAGTATCATATATTCATATATTTAGTGGTGCCATTTAAACGAAAGCATATATTTTTTTGTGGAGACACTCGGGTGGGTCAAAACGATGTTGACCTTGAAACTATTTTTTTTTTTGTATACCGTATCGAGTTAAGTAAGAATAATATTTCTTGTAAGAGCTGAGGAGCGTAGTATTTTGTTAATTTATAGCTACTTTGTTTATTTTTATCAGATTTTTACATAGTGTTATCTATCTTAGCATTTATTTTGGGATTTGAAAGTCTGAAATAAAAATTAAAGTCTGAATCACTGAATCAGCCATACGTAGGTACCAAACGTGTGCTGAATACGCCCACAAATAAAGTACCTACCTTCTTCACTAGACTATTAAATGTTTACATAATATCTACTTAGCTTAGGTGCTTTTGTTCTGTTTATCATTCAACATCCAATAGCCTCGCAATTTCTTTAGCTTTCCAAAAGAATGTTTGTTAAGTAGGTAGGTACTAAGGGTATACTAGGGTACCTACTAAATAGGACCTGCTAAGTAGGTAAATATTCGGATTGTTATTGATCTTACTACTTATAAAAAAATGGCGCCCATATATTCGCATATGCGAATATATGCCCATATATTCCATATATGCGCGCAAAATAGTTCGTGGGGAAAGTTGTAGTTCCGGTCGAATTTAAATGCGCATCATCACCATCCACAGCTCGGCTTTACCCACTGCTGGGCATAGTCCTCTCTTTTCTTGTGCCTCATCCAGTTATTGCCCGCGGTAGGAATAATGTCATCGGCCCATCTCGCCACCGGACGACTGACATTTCGTCTTCCCAATGCGCATACCTACCTAGAATCAAGTATTTATTCAAATGGTATCGTTTGACTCTCTTTTCTGTCGTTAATAAAACAACACTCCCTATAAAAATGCTATCGTCATCATTATCATGCCGCAGCCTTGTTCTACCTCCTCCCTTTTGTGCCATGCTTCCATGGTCTGTGCGAGTCTCATCGAGGTTGTCCACGATCTTCTGGTCGTCCACACATCTGGCTGCTGAAAATGCTATACCTACCTATGCATTTGTTGTAAGTTCTTCTATTTATACCAATGAACTTAAATGGAGCTCAATATAGGTGAGCTTCTAATCTAAAAATGTTCACCCCTCCACTAACGAACCAAGCAGTGGAAAGAAATGTGCAATTTTAATTTAGGCGATCTACCTGTAGTCGGGCCGTCGAGAGAATGCGTTCTTGATACCTGTCAGTTTCATACTAACGAACATGTGTTTTGCGAATTTGATCCTTATTACTTTTAGAAATTTTCCAACTGACAGGTGACATAGCTATAGTCAATTTCAATCTTTATTGTCGACCAACCGACGCTTTTAGTAAGGGCGGTTTTCGTAGTTCGATTGGAAGAGAGGAGGCCTGGTGGATGTTTCCCAGCAATGTAATCACTATAGGCTGATTAGCATCATAAATTATTCCTGCTCATCTTTCTAATCAATCTGGATTGGGCTCACCTCAGTTTTCTGTTTGGTTGTCACCGTAAACTGGCAGGGCACTTGATATTTTATTCTAAAATACAATAGTACCTAATTAGTAAGTTTCCTGGTGGGCTGATTCTGTCGCTCACACGGCCACACGTATAACTATTCCATGTTAGGTAGATATTAGGACAATTTTCAACGTTGTAATCTTGCCTACATCATTAATGTTGCAGGAAATAGGGAAATAGGGAAAAAAAAATAGGATAAAAACGGGACTTGGCCATAGGATCGCCCCCCCAATTCATAAGCCTTAAACGTAACTGGCGAAATGTGGATGTACTACATCTCTGCCTTACCCTTCGGGGATTATAAGCGTGATGTTTTTAGTATAAATCGTTTATCAAAAGCACTAGGTATGGAATGTAAGCACACCATCACGTTACACCCGTATCGACGCAGCCGAATACTTTCGGTATCATTTTATATTTGGAACTATGAGATCATCAATGTTTATAAAATTCGAATAGACGCGTTTGCCCACTACACTAAGATAATGAATAAAAACTTCACAGAGCGATGAATGTTTTTGTAAGTATTTGGACTTTTGGAATCCACGTAGATATGGATTAGTCTCATATTCGTAATCGAAATAGGTAGGTGAGTTAAATTCAACATAATCGGTTATCCAGAAAAATAAGTAGGTACCATTGTAAAAATTCGATAAAAACTTTCGGCCGTAATTAGACATTTCAAGGGTCTGTTTCAGAATGTCCGAAATAAATTCTAAGATGGAACAGCACTGGTATGAAATTACTAATCTGCCAAGTAATATTATATTAAGTTATAAAAAATATTAATAATTTGTATTCATTCATTATTTTAACATTTCAGATCCGTACGGCAACCCTCAGCAATACCCGCCACCACAGGGTCAACAAATATACCCGCAGATATATAACCCTGTAAATGCTGGCGCCCCACCGCCGGGCCAAGCCGGTTTCCCGCCGCAGTACCAACCACAATATCAACCTAGTTTCGGGTACCCGTACCAACCCGGCCAGGCAGGTCAACCTGGACAGCCGCCTTCGGCGATGTCCTATCCTTCAGCACCTTCGGCGCCAGGATTTGGTTATGCTCCAGCTCCTGGATACCCTAATGTATCTCCTACTCCAGCTTACGGAGGTAAATTATATTATCTTGGTATATGTTTGTCGAAGGACCGATGGCCGGTGGAGTAGACGAATCCTAGAGTGGAGACCGCGTATCAGCAAGCGTAGTGTGGGAAGCCCCCCAGCTAGATGGACCGTCGACCTTAAAAAGTTGGCTAGGGCAGACTGGATGTAGACCGCAGAGGACAGGCTATTGTGGCGCAGCCTGGGAGAGGCATATGTCCAGCACTGGACTGCAATAGTCTGAGTTGATATAAGTTCAACTCTTTTTAAGGTCTTAAGGTTTAGTCCAGGTTTTTTCTAAAGCGTCTTTTTTCACTGTCTGTGGTTGCTACCATGTTGCAACATGATACTGATCAATGGGGCTTTGATTACTGACACAGGATAGATGACATGATTTTCCAACCAGCCAGGATTATACTATCTAATACGTTACCTGGTTTGTTCAATCTACTAGCTCTGTCCGCTACTTCGTAGGCCAAGGTTTCAAACTAAGTAGTGTAGTCTGATATTTTTCAACGTGTTACATAATCTGTATAATTCTTTAGCCAATATCAATATCATCAATTATTTTCAATCAATTTTTCTGACGAACTAGAATTCTAAAAATTTCAATGACGCATAGTAACAAAACAAAAACAAAAAGTAACAAAACGCTAGCAAAAAACCCCATCGGATATTTTTGGCAGAAGCACACACTTGTATTTCTAATTCTCATCTATTGCTTTCAAACACAAATGTAATCACAGCAATACGAAGATATAATTCAAATATTGGCCAGAATCATAATCATTATTACAATATCATAACATAAAAGTAAGCAAGCGTAAATAGAAGCCTTTATCCTGGTGAATAAAATGGGCAGATAGAATTTCTTTTTATTACCCGACTACGGCGAAGAAAAAAGGAGGGTTATGATTTTGACCGGTATGTATGTATGTATGTTCATCTGTTCCCTCATATCTTCTAAACGACTTATCACAATTTGCCAAATGAGGTATCGTTGGAAGCGTCTTGATCGTCCGCTGGTTATAGGCTATGTGACGTCACATTAAATTAAAAATGGCGCCCTCTAGACGACATAAAGTCAGGAACTAAAAAAAAAAATTGTTTAATCGTACCATGTTGGGTATGAAATATATATGTTATAAACCCAAAAGAATTAAAAAAAAAAAAGGAATAAAAACTAAAACCCAACTACGACTAAAAAGGTATAAACAAGACACCACAGACAGACAAATTAAAAATCCGGAGTCATACGTGTTACGGGCATAAATCGAACAGATTACGTGTGACTCCGGATTTTTAATTTGTCTGTCTGTGGTGTCTTGTTGACCTTTTTAGTCGTAGTTGGGTTTTAGTTTTTATCACTTTATTTTTGAATTCCAGGTCCAGTGGAATGGGTTGCTACGACACCGAACGATGCTCATATGCTCAGCGACCGCGCAGTCGTGGGTGGTTTTGAAGGCTACGACGGTAGCCCCCTCTGGGTCATCCGTGCCAGGTTTGAAGGAGACCTCATACCCGGCAAACTGGCCCTGAAACACAAGGCAGCTTACGTACCATGGGGAGGGGATGAAAATGCTGTGAGGAGTATCGAGGTTCGTTTTTCCGAATTGCTCAACGACGAACAATATGAAATACTAAACGCTTATACTCATAGCAGTCATGCACGGTCGTTAAACGTGCAAGTAGGACGGAGAACGGAATTTCTTCGAACTCTGTACAGATTCTCGTGTCGTCTTTGTCTTTTGGTTTGTTTAGTTAGTACGGAAATTGTACGGTATATTCCTAAAACGGGACTAGTTGTACGATAATGACGAAATACTAATAAAGGTTTTAATTATGTTAAACGCTCATGTATTGAGTGAGTTGTCGTGTAATCAGTACGAAATTTTTTCAAGGTTTTGTGAATTATTCTCTTCATAGAACGTCATCTTCATAATTATGTTTGTGCCAGACAGAAACCGCATTTCTAATAGTTATTAGTAAGTTACTCACATTTTTATGTTGTTATGAGAGTTTGATCGCTCATACACTCACTGGCTTTACATAATATGAGTCATTAAGCAATCCAAATAGCACATTCGCACAAACACAATTTTTATACGTAGATAACGTTCCATAATTAGTCAAAGTTCAAAGGTTCCATCGTGTAACTTTGGAGAAACCGAAACATTTGTTTGCCATCCACGTATTCGTGCGTGGCGTGGCCTTACACTGTTTGTCTACCGTACCGTGGACGGGACGTCAACGAGAAACGAGTTTGTTTACGCGGCCATAATAAATGTACTCTCACTACTTCTGCGTTGTCGTTGACGTCCCGTTCACGGTGTGGTGGACAAATGGCCTAAGGTCGCAGTGGTAGATCTAGCCTACATCGCGAATCTAAGTAAGTTCGTATCTAGCTTAGCCGTGGGCTGCTGTGGAGCGGCGCCTTTATTTACACCTAAGTCACAATAGGTTGACGCACTTATTCTATTCGCCTAACTTCTGTTCTTTCGTAGATAACTGGTGTAACCTTTGAACGTTGACGGACTAAGTACCTATAGTAACGTGGTCCCTGTTCAACTAGCCATGCATTCCTAAATATTTGTTTGAAATACCTATGTGCTCACTTGCCGCTGCAAAGTGCAATCTTAATCCTAATTCTAACTAATATTATAAATGCGAAAGTGAGTTTATTTGTTTGTTTATTCCGCTTTCACGCTGAAACGGCTGAACGAATTTGATAAAATTTGGCACATGGGTAGACCATGACCTCGGTTAGGACACTTTTTATCCAAATATTCTCACGGGGTTGAGATATATGCTGATGAAACCGCGGGGCGTAGCTAGTTAAGTATATTTATAAATGCTGTATATTATTATCTTACTTAATATACTTAATGATCGTTCTTTGCGCAGAGGCAATATCGTTACCAATAAGGTTAATCACAAGGTGCAATTTTTGCGTGTTGGTTACTGATCCATACCGATCCCAATCTTTTGGTCTAAAATAATGACAGATCGCCATAGAATAAAAACGCTACGAATGCATGACCTCTGTCTGTTTACACTAATTCATTCAATGTGACATTCAACTTGAAGTTCTCAGAATAAAACTTAGCCGAATAATAATTTTATTAATTTTTTACACGCATAATTTAAAATATCCAAGTAGGTACTTTTTAATGATAATGATAAATGATTTATTTCTGTAAGTAGGTTTGTACAAACACTTTTACACGTCAAACACATTTTTTAAACTAGATGAGGTCGGCGTTTCGTATCTGACTACTCTGAGAAGAAAGGCCGAAACAAACTCAGAGGTCACAGTGTCTTTTAAAGTCCAGACATAATCTTGGTCAAATTATGTGAAGACCATGTAGATTGGTGTCTGAAATGGTCTTTTGAGGAAAGAACCACACAGATTGAGTGGACCTGTCCAGTCAGTGCACGCATTCAAGAAAATGAATTGTTGAGTGTATGGTCACACACTACATGAATTTGACGTGTTATAGTCAGTATGTCCATGATTCATACGATTTCCAAAAAATCAAAATCAATTTAAGGAACGTATAATGAGCATTTTTTCTTGAATTTTACAAACAATATTTACACATACCCTTTGGCATGTGTCATTGTGATTTTTCAAAAGATATCGGGTTAGATTATTATAAAAATATGGACATTCTAACCGGCTATAAAATTAGGAAAAGTAGGAATATTGCTAGTTCGTTATTCGTTATAAACGAAAGGAAATACCTATATAAAAATTATTTTACCCTATGTATTTATCAGTACCTACAATGCCTGTTTGCGATTATGTGGCACTATTTTAAATATACCACATCAGAGATTGACTCATTAGTAGGTATTGTGAAATTATTTCTGCCATTATTGTACTTGTGTGACGAATAATTTTCGTCATTCTTATTATTACGTAGGTACTTAGATGTCGTATCTACTTACCATATTTAATTAACTTATTGTTAAGCCAATGTATGAGTAATACTTTACAAAGTACCTACTTATTAACTAATGTTTTCATGGATAAGTTTTTATTGGTTAAAATGATAAAATAATGTTTTCATGATTATTATTTTTTAAATAAAGCGAGGGCGTGACCCTGTACCCAATATGTATTGTACTCGAATTTGAAAAATATTGAACTTATCGTACTTAGTGTTACCTTTCGTGATAATTACAGGTACTGTGCGCTCGCCCCGATAGGATCCGATGGCAGGAATGCCGAGATGCAAACATACCTCCGAACGCGGTGGTCGGTGGCAACACATCCAGCGGAGAACCTCTGTACGTGGGCAGGGCTAAGGAGCAAGGGTCATTGACCCCTGGGAAGGTAAGCATGGGATTCCACGAATGAACGCACACTCAAGCACCTTACGTACAGTAATCCCTTCGTCAGTGGGAACACTTGAACTGGCCTAGCGTAGTATGGAGTTCAATAGAATTCGAGGCCAATTTATACTGGTTTTATTACCACTGACGTTCGGCCTACCGTACCTACTCCACTGCACTGTACACGGTTAACTAAATTGCACAATTCTTGGTAAATGCTTCAAATTCGCAGCGATAGCTCGGTGTTGAGGACAGACAGAATGACCACAATTTACGAGGAATCGTGCAATTTTAGAAAATTTAACGTGCGTTTACACGGGAGCTTTAGAATCCTACGTGCTTAGTAGAAACTAAATTTTTTCGTAATGCCTCGGTACAGTACTATGCCCTGAATCCTGAATGAGGACTTAAAACTGTTGTCATTCCAGGCTCTATAATTTAATTCGACATTTGACCTCGTAATTATACTTTCAGGTTCATCCTAGCCACCAAGCGCTGTACATCTCGTTCTCAGGAAAAGAAGTCCCTCATAAAGTGTACGAAATATTGTGCACAGTATAAATGTTTTTATTACTATGTCTTCGATTTCTGTCTAAGATTTTATAATGATAATTGTCATACATGTTTGTACTAGATTTAAAAAGATTATGTGCATACAAGGACTAAGACTGGTTTGTCGAAAGACAATAAAAATGGTCGAATGCTTCCCTAGGAAAATAATGGATGAATTTTATACCTAATGCTTACGAATGTTGAAAGATCTTTTAAATGAGTCCGCACCCTAATTGCGTAATATCAATCACAATCTGAATCATTTTGAAACAGATTGCTAATCCATTGCTTCATAAGTTCGAAAAAAAATGCTCGACGACGTAAATAACGCAATGAATGTTGTTGAACTGTCAAATGAAACAGATTACTCTTAATCATTTACTTAAAATATATTACGCAATTAGATAGCTGTAGAAGGAGTCTCAAATATTCTTAGTTTATTATATTTTTATACGTTTGAATAAGTATTCTACTATTTTGGAAATATATTATTGGAACTTTTACGTCATATATTTTTAATTAGTATACCTACTCAGACATAGATGTGTTTATATTTAAAATGAGTATGGAATAAATTCATGTTTCTAGTAAAGTGTGAGATTTTTACTTTAAAATTAACAAATTAGGAACCTTTGTGTTCCTAGGTGATCCGTAAAATTTATTCTACTACGTGCTTACTTACTTTTTAAGATAGCACCTAATCACTAATAGTTTCGCTCTATTTACCCACAGGAAAAAGATTTTTCCGACATCAAAATAAAACTAGGCATTTAAAAATATATCTTTATTTTCGTCAAATAAGTACTCACACATAATTATTAGGATACATCTACGTACATTAACTTATACTTAGTACACTATATCACTTCATTGGGTGTGCAAAACTTTGTCTTGCAATTTAGTAGAAGAAAAATCTCCGAATCCCGCATAGGAATTTAAGGCGCCGCCGCCGCGTCAACGATATTTTTGAAAAGAGAATATATTTTAATGTAAATGTACAAAATAAATAATAAGTTGCTTAAAAACGATACCTTATCCCGAGGGACAGCTGCAGAAAGACATGTGAGCCAGGTTTTAAACCGGGTCCCATACGGATTTAATTATAGGTCGGTCCTTATAATTAGGGATTTCTTTTATAGTCAGACGTTGTTATCCATGGGGTCTAGACAAGTGACAATCGCTTCGAAAGCGTTTCGTTTTTCCACAACGACTTTCAACGGGATTGATATAAGCTTTTCGAGAGCTTATGTCAGTCCTATACATTTTTGCCTTTTCCATCATCGTTATCGCTGATGGAATGTTACTTTGTCTAGGGCCTCAGATCTTTAAATAATAAATCAAATACCTAGATTGCTTTGAGTCATAAATTCGCTATAAATAGTAACTACTATTATCTTCAATATATTATTATTTTAACATTTATTGAGTTGGATTGTAATCAAACCTTTCATAATTTATATCAGTAGGTATTGTTTCAGTCTCTCAAGCGGTGAATAAAACGTTAAAATCTAGTAATCTGTATCAAAAACTCCTTTTCATTAAATTTTTCTTTACATTCAACAGTTATCGAAGAGATATAATTGTTTTTCCATCTGAAAGACATTTTTGACTGAACCCTAACTAATAATTTTATAGTTCCATAAACAAGTCGACAGTAAAGTGACTTCGTGAAACAAATAAGGCAGAAAATGCCTTAATTTTAACTGTCTTTAAATAAACTTAAACAGGTAAACTGCATGTTTGTGAAGTGATGAAGTTGATGAAGTTACAAAATAATGTGGTAGTAAAACCACCCATTAGGAAAATGGGACCTTTGAGGGCAATCGCCGCTCGGACTTAAACCTCCTTACTTAAGGCACCTTTCCCACAAGAGTAGAGTTACCGACTAAAAACGAGTTGGCGACTTACGAGCAGCGTATGCGCGTCGGCGTCGAGAAATTACTCTTATGCGTATGTACCAAGCGCGAGTCTCTCAGCGAGTATTCTGCCCGCCAAGCGAGCACCTTTGACAGCTCTTGTCGCTGCGAAAAACTTTTACTTTCACGGGATCTACAATCTTTTGTACGTTTCATGAGCGAGAAAATCCTTGGTAGTGAGTCGCTTCCTCATCGGCGATGGGACAGATGCCTTAGTAATGATTAAAATCACCCTAATCGACGTTTTAAGGTAACGGGGCTAAAGTGCAGCGAACTTATTCGGAACATTTCCGGAACATTACTGCCAGTGCAGTCTGACTGCCTTGTGCTTTACATACTTACGTTTTCTCACAATGAGTTCTATTAAGATTTCTTTCATATTTTATTTATCTCTGTTTAAAAAAGTATCTATTCCCATTAAATTATTTACAGTCTAGGCATGTGTCTCATTCTAAACTAGTGTTGTACCTTACTATTGTTTACAATACTTTCTATGAATCCTATTTCTATTTGTGATTGTATGATAGTATCATTTCTGTCATCAGTTGTATTTGTTTTTTTTTCAGTTTCATCAGTCTCGTACGCTTTGTTTTCCATGCCGATCTTCTCTGTGTTGGCTCTGCTTTCAGCTTCTTTGTCTAAGTTTGCTTGAATGTGTTTCTTATTTGCCAGATACAACCATCTGGAATGATAAATACCTACATCGTCAAGTTGCGAAAAATCGGCTACTTTCAAAACTTCAGCGAAATAATATTCTTTGGTAAAAATATGACGTATAAAATGAGTTCTGTGTTTGCTGAAACGACACACGAGACACATAATCGGGCCGGAATCGGCAGTTAGCACAGCTGGGCGGCAAAATAAATATTTGATTTTACCGCCCGGCTGCAGCTGTGCCGATTCATTCTGCTTCGATCAAGCGTGTAGTACCTCTTTACGGTAAAACACAGTCCGGAGTTGAAATATGTATAACATAACAGATTGCAGTTCATACAACATTACGAAAAATAAAACCAACACTTACAAGAATATGGCAACGGCTGGCATTGTCAAACCTCCTCCGAGAAGGAAAAACGCTCCGGGGAAGGTCTTGATAGTCTTGGTATACAACGTAGTGTACATGGGGGCGTAGATAAGCGGCATCATCGCTTCAGCCACGCCGAAGAACGAATTTACTTTACCTGGAATTAAGAAAAAATCATAAATAAAAATATTTTATTGCATTGTATTTTGATGATAAAATTATCGCTGCAACTTATGTTTTCTAGCAGTTTTATCGGTGGTAGTGAAAAGTTACCAAAAGTTAATTTTACTGACAATCATTCACCAAAAAAGGAAATTAAATATAGATAAATTGATAAATCCATATAAAAACGACCGCCAGTTTCGAGCTAGATGATGGTTTAGTTAGATAGATGGCACTAAACATAAATAATTCTTACCCAATTCATCTTTGTCTACCAGCTTGGAGACCATCGACCTCATCGCTATGAACGATGTTCCGTTGAATATTTCTATCAATGGAGCTGTAATTAAAAAAAGAAAATTAAAATACCATTCTATCAGTTCAAGCAAAACAGAAAAGTAGCATTCTTCCATAAAAATTGATGATTGATTGATGATGGCAAAAAAAGTTGGCAGGTTTCCGAAGTTGAGGCGTTAGTAGCTCCACAGCAACCCACGGCTAAGCTGTGTGAGATGTGTAATAGGCTGAATTCACTAGTTGTTTCAGATTAAATAGCTGATATGTTTTTGAGCTCGTTAAAAAGAATACATACCTATGTATATGTGCCACGTCTTCGTAGCAAATGCGTACATGACTCCAGCCAATATCTTACTGGTACACGATATCACACCAATTATTGCATCGTCAAACTTCAGTAGATGGCTGAATACACCCACCGAAAATAAAGTACCTGAAAACCAGGAAAAGTACATAAAAATCGAAACCATAAGACTAGAATCCTGTGTGCAGCGAGGGATTCAAGCTCGCCCAAGACGATGGCACATTTATCCCCGAGGAGAATACTCTACTTTTCGCACGTACTGCAAGGTAATAAAAACCAATTTGATTTTCGAATTAGTAGTTTATGAAACTGCTAAATAACCGGGGAATACCCATTTATGTGCAATTTCATGAACTGACTGTTTTATCTAAATTCATGCAATTTCATCAAAATTACAATAAATAATATCGTAATTAAGATACCCACATCTAACATTATTTCGCTGGGTTACGCGCCACAGCAACCAATCAGCTGTTGCGATGATAAACCAATAATTAGTCTATGATGTTAAATCGCCATTACCGCCACAGATTATGTAGAAACAGCGGTTCAGCGAGTCATGTCTATGGGTGAGTCTATAATATACACATTTTTCAATCATTTTGGACTTGACTATACACAGAAAACAATATATTTTATTAATGTAACTAATAAACATTATTGTAACTTATTATTCCACTATATTAATTTGAGTAATATAATTATTTCGTTCGTAGTTGAGGTTCCAAATTCAAATCACATTATGCACCAGCGGGTCATAAAGAAATTATTTCACCATTCAAAGTCATATATTTGCGTCAAATGAGTGGTGGTGCTCTCGAAGCTTTTACGATCGTCATGTGGTACCTAAATGGTAACCGTCGTTAATAAGTATATATTATAATAGTAATAGCAGTTGGAGACTGCATCTTTTGTCTATTTCTATGTAAATAAAATGACAATTTCCTTCATAGGACTGAACACTTGCCCAGTAGTTTTCCAATTCAATTCAATGCCTGTTTCTGTTCACGATACGCCAACAAGATGGATTATAATAACCATAATTAAGCGATAATTACCTACTAATGAAGTACACATGGCGTAAGTAGAGAACATGCTGAAATCGACCTCGTTCCAGTTGAACCGGTATCTCGTGAAGAGGTACAGTACTGACATTTCACCTGAAATTAGAAATAAAAAGAATTGGGTAATGAAAGTTGGGCAGAGGTGTACTTTTAGTACACCTATATTTCTTCAGTTATGTTTAAGTCCCATGTAATTACAAACAAAACACACACACACGCATGTAAAACTATAAAATTAACATTACCTACTGGTATACAGGATGTGGCGTAAATAATGGATAACCCTGAAACTGTCGATTGGCCAGATTATCATCTATCATTTATCCCACTTATATCGCCATATGCCCATGGATTACCAAATTATTGATATTGTTGATATATCTTATAAAACAAAGTCGAGTTTGTTCAAGTACTTATAAGTTTATAACTCGAGAACGGCTGGACCGATTTTGATGATCTTTAATTTGTTGGATTTTTCTTCGCCCAGAATAGCAGAATAACTATTAAAACATAGGAAAAATTCACGAAAAAAAATTATGCAGAAAATATATGGTATAATATATTATGCGATATAAGTGGGGTAAATGATACATGATACATGATAGTCTGGGCAATCGACAGTTTCAGGGTTATCCATTATTTACGCCACACCCTGTATACAATATCACATCACTAATGTTGCACACCACGTCACCATTTATAGCTACAGAATACTGGTATTATAGCGTGTTTGTGACGCGAACCTATAAGATTTTCCCCTAGCAAAAAATGCTCAACGCGCATGAAGAAGTTTTTGCCTCAAAAGTCGTCAACACTCCTGAAATTAATTTTAAACCCTTTTCCTTACTATTCTAGGTAGCGACTGCTGAGCTTGGGTTCCTGGGTTCGATTCTAATGTCGGGCAAAGTGTTATTGGCTCTTTCCATTAGGGATTTCTTAGTAACAGCCTGGAGTTTAAAAGATGGTGTGATTCCCCCGCACCTCGCAAAGCACGTTACGCCGTTTGCCTTGTGCTTGATATCTCTCCGGTCTTGGCGGATTGCCGTTCCAGAGTGAGGCAAGAGAGAGTGCACCTGTGTCTGCGCACACACTTGTGCACTACTATAACTCCCGCGCCGAAGGCTGGTCTCCGCTGAGATTGGTCGCGATGGCCGAAATTCGGTCTGGATGACTATTATTACCTATTGCTATTGGTATACAGGCAGCTAACTTGCAACTTGTACTTTTAAACAATGTCGTGAGTGTTCTGTAGTTCATTCTTTTACATCCCTCGCTTAGGTATGCCATAAGCTTTAAAAGTCATTACCCACACAATAAAAATGAATTGAAAAGAATGACTTTATTACCACAAAACCGTGTATATCACTTGTTTAGCCGAGACTCCAATTTGGAAAACACGACTTTTCTGTTCGAGTTTGACATAAAACTGATATTAGACACGCGTTGCCGGTCGCCAACACGATGGTCTGACCAAGTAACCTACTACCCAAAGACTACGTCCTCAAGCAAATTTCAGCAGGCGGTGATGGCAACTTTGGACCGGAGTCGATGTCCGTTTAAAGGGGTCCAGTAACCACGATCCTCAGTAATGAGGGACCGATTGAAGAATAAGACACGCGTTGAACAAGTTTCTAAGTTTTTGTGGTAACCCTTAATGTTTGATTTTCAAAGGACCAAAGACCGGTAGAGCAGACGAGTCCTGGAGTGGAGACCGTGGCAATCGTTGTGTGAGACGCCTAGCTAGAAGGACCGACGACCTAAAAAAGGTGCCTGGGACAGGTCACATGCGGAAGACGCAGTACATGGTGTTGTGGCGCAGCCTGGGAGAGGCCTAAATCTAGCAGTGGACTGCAATAGGCTGAGTTGATTGATTGGGTTAAAAGATGAATATTTTTGTCCGGATACCAAATAGTCTCATATATATGATATATTAAGTAGGTACTTAGGTCTCAGAGTGGATTAAATGTTGATTGTGATAATACACGTACATTCAAAAGGATAAAAATAGCGCTACCTACTTGCGTCATAGCGTGTATTTTTTTTTCCATTTTTCTCTTGTATGGAAAAATCCTTTACCTATTTTTTTTTTATTGTTACATGTTCAAGATGATTGTGACTGGGCTATCTATTTGTATACTGAGGATACCGACCATTTACAGATTATAAAGTGAAGAGCTACGTCACTTCAAAGTTATTTTAACTCTGATTTTGCATCGCGATCAAATTACAGTGATCATGATTTTCGTTGCTATAGGGTTGCCAGTGGGTTGCTGCTTAGTTGCTGTCGGAGGCAAAATAACTGTGAAAGGCTATTATTAGGCCAAAGAATCAGCATTGCCATCCAACGTGGCAATGTTGCCAGGCTTTTGGGAACTTTTCCCATTCACAGCGTTGCGGACGAACTTTTTGATGCCCAAGGAACTCTTCCATTTTATTTTATACTATCTGCGCCCTGCGGTTTCACCCGCATCCGTCTCGCTCCCAATAAAAATGGGGAATATCGGGATAAAAGTATCCTATATCCTAATCCAGGCCATGTTCTACCCAACCCTTATGCCAAATTTCATCCAATTCTGTTCAACCGTTTTAGCGTCAAACCGTAACAAACAATCAAACTCACTTTCGCATTTTTTACAATAGTTAGGATACCTCCTTGTACTTATTAGGTAATGTTAGTTTGTATATTGTATTTAAGATGACCAGCCATAGATTGAAATAAAGTAAGGACTGTACTTTCTCAGTAAATCTGGATTGAAAATAACCCCGAAACTAAGGATGGACCAGCTGTTATTTATATTGCTAAAAACCTTCGTCAAATTCATTAGAGTTCATAATTATGAGAAACAAGACAAAACATGGCTAAATAATAACAGCCGCACGGGTCGATATTCAATTAAGCAACGCTTGCAGACGTCAGTCCATGGATGGGAGACCATCCATAACATTTATCGAGACCTCTCCGAGCCTCGGAAAGCACGTTAAGCAGTTGGTCCCGGCTGTCATTTGTAGATCTTTGACACTCGTTACGGGTAGTCAGAAGCCCGAAAGTCTGACAACCATTCTTTCCAATGACTATCGTGTTACGAGGTAACTGGGATGTGAAGGTCAGATAGGCAGTGGCTCCTTGTAAAATACTGGTATCCAGCTGCATCCGGTGAGACTGGTAACCGACCCCAACATAAATGGGAAAAGGCTAGGCAGACTGATTTAATTACGAGAAACAAGTGCGGTACACCAATTCTACCTATGAACATTGAGTATTACATAACCCATAAGATTGATTTTCCATGTAGGTATGTGAGAGCTAAATCAACTGTGTTAATTAATGTGACTTTGGTAATGACTAGAAAACATTTGCGGCGCAATATTGCAATTGAAAGAATGCTGATAATTTATTTTACAATCAATCACCAGACTGCAACTAATATAAAGTCGAGACTTGGTATCTATCTGCCTAGCTTTTTCCCAACTATGTTGGGGTCGGCTTCCAGTCTATGCAGATGCAGCTGGATACCAGTATTTTACATGGAGCAAGTGTCAATCTGCCCTCCACAACCCACAATTATTCCCCTTGGCAAGACTTTATTGGTCAGGGGTAACTTCACGCACTGTTCTTATGATCTCAGGTTTTCTAATCCATGTGACTAAAAAAAAACTCGCAAGTCTGAGATCCTCGTTTCGAAGTTTTTTTCTGAGATTTGACGGATTTTAATACTTCCACGGATTTTCTCATTTCAGTGATTGAGTTATTATTTAAACGTTAGTAAGTTACGATGACGTTTCAAACCTCAATTACCTAACGTATGTCTACTGTCTAGGTCTGTCTCATATTCTTATCCTCATTATTACGAAACAATGTCTTCAAGGAGGTTTAGTCAACAATTTTGTGGTTCTTTTAGAATAAACAA
Source organism: Lithophane ornitopus (assembly GCA_948473465.1). Classification (NCBI taxonomy): domain Eukaryota; kingdom Metazoa; phylum Arthropoda; class Insecta; order Lepidoptera; family Noctuidae; genus Lithophane; species Lithophane ornitopus. Next base: position 7,098,608 of record OX419623.1, read on the forward strand.
ACACGCATAAGTACAGTCACGAGCATAAATATATTACTATGGACAGATCGGCAATAATATCTGATTTCATAATTCATCCATTTATATCTGTCGTCAACATGATGGCAAATATATGTGATCATTTATGGAAGCTATAATACAAGTGGCAGCACATATATGTGACAACAAAGAAAAATCAAAAATATCTGACGAGATAAGCGACAACAAAATATAAGATGCTGCATCGGCTTCAAAAAGATGTGTGTCACCTCTTAAAATGCAATAATATCGGACATGTCTTGCATTATAAACATTAGCCTACTCAGTTAAATTCTGATAATTGCTCGTTGTGATCTACCATATCTGACATCACTTTAGCAATAGGCTCACCCCTTTAACATGGGACTTAAACATAACTGGCGAAACGTGAGTATACTATAGGTACAGATACACTACGCCTAACCCTTCAGGAAATACCGGTGTGATGTTATGTTATGCTGTCAATTTAATAGTAATATATTTATGCTCGTAACTGTACACACTACCTACTTAAGTTTCTATCGGCTACTAGCGCATCATTAATGGGCAATTATCCTTTCCCCTTGATAACAAGTTACGGAATATGATCCAATCGAAGGTAAGGAGGTAATAGTAAATTAGCTATATAACAACAGCTATTGCTTTTGGTGTTCCGGGGTCAATAATGCCTACTTTCGTGCGTAACTACTCAACGGAATCCGTCTACTGCCGGGGTCGATCTAACTTTTACTACACTACGCCTACACGCCCCGCGGTTTCACCCTCGTATGTCTCGATCCCGTGGGAATATAGGGATACAAAGTATTATATGTCCTATTTCCGGTCAAGGTCTTCATCCAAATTCGTTCAGCCGTTTCAGCGTGAAAGCGTAACAAAGAAACAAAAAAACTCACTTTCGCATTTATAATATTAGTTAGGATATATTTAAGGGTAACTAATACGAGTAGGCCACTAAAGACGAACCAGACAAAATGGATTTTTCAAAAACTTAAATTGTGGCGTAGACTCGCAAGAAGTAGAACATCAGCAAGCGAAAGTAACTGATGAATGTGTAAACAAACCTTGTACAGGTAAAATTCTTGTCCAATCAGTCACAAAAGGGCATTAATAATGCATTAATCTGTATTTATCTCACCATTATAACATCAGAAAATTTTATTTGAAAAAACCATTGACAAAAATATTAGTTAAAAAATCATCTCCATTTTCAAATGAAAAACATCTTTGAAGTGATTTAAAATTAAAATATTATAGATTTAAGTAAGTATTCAAATAATCAAATTAAAGCACTCAATTTGTTAGTGGCACTACAATTAATATTGGCATCCACGAGTAGGTACCTTTTCTGATCCATTTGTTAACTTGCTAGTGAAAATATGTACAATGGAAGGCCCAGGAGTGGAACAGAATAAGTTACCAAAAAAAACTTTTTACAAAAAGTGAAAAATAAAACTATTTAATTTCGGAAGTCGGTGGCAAAAAACGGAAATTGAAAAGCAAAGACACCAATTTCCGAAATTAAAGTAATTTTTCACTTTTTTCGTGTTTTTTTTGGAAGTCGGTTGTTTTTTTTTTTGTAAAAAGTTTTTATTTTTCACTTTTTAGTTGTGGTACCTACCCCATACAAATCCGAATACCACTACCTGCTATGTAAATAACAGTGAAGGAGTCAAACAGGATATCGTCTAGATAAACTAAGTGGGAAAAATACGTAATATTGAAGCTAACTCAAAAATTACGCCAGCAATGTTAATAAAATTTATATGGGGCCACCTCGAAAGCATGACCTACCAAACAAAAAAAGAATCATCAAAATAGATTCATAATTGGCGGAGTAATCGCGTAACAATATATAAAAAAAAAGACGAATTGAGAACCTCCTCCTTTTTGAAGATGTCGGTTAAGAAATGATTCAAGTAATAACTTTCTACACATCAATCGTTGTGGAGGGCAATTCCCGTATTTTTAAGAACGTTTGCATTCGCATCTCATTCGCAATCTGTCAAAAATACAATTAATTTACCAACATTTTTGACAAGTTTGACAGACTGCGACTTGAATGTGAACGTTTTTTAAGTACGAGAATCGGCCTTCTAGACCTGTGGGAAACCGAAAATGTATTAAAGTTACGGTCTATGTTTTCGTTTTTTCCTATTTTACACAGCACGTATTAACAAGCATATTATGCCTTGAGTTGGCGTTAGTGCTCTATAGAAAGCGAAACTAAGAGAAAGCAGTGGCGTAACTAACCCGTAACTGCGACCAATGGAAACGTCAGTTCAATGCCAAGGGCGTACCGTATGCGAGATAATGCCAAGTAAATCCGGTCTCAGGATACTGCTCGCCACTTTCACTGATCACCCCGATAAGTTAGATATGTTGCACTATTGCAATAAAACTATGTGAATTTTTTTGTTTTGCAAAAGTGATTTTATTATAATCCGTTTTTCCGTTTTACCTGTATATACCCACAATAAAAGTCATGGTAAATCAATGGCTTTTATTGTGGGTACATACAGGTACAAAGAACATTTTTAGGGTTCCGTATCCGAAGGGTGCCAAAATAAACACATTACTAAACCTCCGCTGTCTGTCCGTCTGTCCGACTGTCTGTCAGCGGGCTGTATCTCATGAACCGTAATAGATAGACAGTTGAACTTTTCACAGATTGTGTATTTCTATTACCGCTATAACAACAAATAATAAGAATTCAATAAAGTTAATAATAAAGGGGTTCCCCATCCAATTTAATAAACGTGTTTTTTGTTTTTTGCTCGATTCTAGTACGGTACGGAACCCTTCGGATTTTTATTTTCTTTAGTATAGATTTCGATTTACAATTTCTAATTTTATCGATGATGCAATCCAATATTTTTAACTTTACACATACTATCCTCAATTTTATAGATTATGCAAAACAATATTTTATATATTGATTTGCCAGAAAATTGCCGAATCCTAGATGGAAGATTTAACCGTAAAATTATTTTATTAATTGAAATTGAGAACCAACTCATTTTTAGGGTTCCATACCTCAAAAAGAAAAACAGAACAAATACAGGATCACTGCATTTTCCGTCTGTCTTGCTGTCATTCTGTCAAGACACTTTTTCTCAGGAACATGGAGGCATCAAAATATCAAATACGTTTACGGTCCCCTGGAGCTCAAAAAAATCAAGCTTCTAAGTCAACGCATTATAAAATACAGCCATGTATGCGACATATTTTGATACAATAAATATGCATATAGGGTCCGGACCTAATTCCCGTTGAACTAGAATAATAAATTAGCAGCAAGGAAAATAAATTTGGCAAGATTCAGGGTAAAGGAAAAAGGCAGAAATGCTTAATTTTTAGTTTGGAGAATTAATTGACCGCTACGTATATCGATGTATGGGGAACATGTTTTTCAGCTACAATGTTAAGTTTGTTTTTGAGATGAATCCATCTCAACTAAGGAACCGCTCATTGTACGTGGTCCGACACGCACTTGGCCGGTTTTTTTTTCTTTGCTTATTCTAGTCTAACAAGCTAGACTATTAAAATTGATTTAATCTGCAATTTATTCCTAATTTAGGTCAATGCTAATATAACTGCAAGTGGTCAAAACAAATTAGCTAAATTGCAATCTCAAATAGTCAACAAATTGATAAATAAAAGATAATTTGAAGCGATTAAATATAATTATCGGAGTTGTGTTTATGTTACACTGCACTAGCTGCGCCCCGCGGTTTCACCCGCGTAAGTGTCTATCCCGTGGGAATATCGGAATAAAAAATATCCTATGTCCTATTCCAGGTCATGGTCTACCCCTGTGCCAAATTTTATACAAATCCGTTCAGCCGTCTCAGCGTGAAAGCGTAACAAACAAATAAACAAACAAACTCACTTTCGCATTTATAATATTAGTTAGAATTAGAATTGTATCGTGGATACAAGATTTCATTTTCTCTAGGCTTAACTGCACTCTCATATACCAGCCTATATGAGTAGGATACTTAAGTAGGTTTTAAATTTTCATGCCTGAGCTTCGATCAACGAACGCCTCTAATCAATTAAACTATGGCCTCTAATAAATTATTCAATAAAGTCTTTGATCAATTAACTTACAGTCAAAGAAAATAACTGAAATAACAACAGCTGATCTGTGCCGATGCGAAAATACCATAATAATTATACAATGTCGAGACGACAATACAACAATAAATGAAAACACTGGCAATACTAATGCATAAGAGTATTTTGGAACTATCAAATAAAACCTAACATGGAATTTTTTTCAAACAAAGTAATTTTTTCAAACAAACTAAATAGCAGTGATGGGCCGACTTCGAGGTTTGCCGCTCTTTGACTAGCTATCGTAACTAAACTATTGGATATATTTGATTATTTTTTTATATGTAGACCGAGAACGTCATTAGATTTCGGAGTTTTAATTTTTGTCGTATTATCGGCTCCACCTTGTATATTATGGTATGTATTTGTAAACAATTTCGCTCGGCCATTGTAAAAAAAACGAAAAATAACTTTTTCTGAAAAAATCTTTCTTTTTCATGTTATTATATTTTTTTGCGGGTTTCATCACATGACTTCTCCCGCCTTGGGCGCAGCGGGAGGGCGTGTCAGACTTTTCCTGACTAAAACCCACCCATGTTCCTTCAGTAGCCTGTTGCCAAGGGTCCCGGTATCCCTTCCAGACTTTCCCACAACGCTGGAAAGACCCTAAGGTCCTGGATTCGATTCCAAGCGGAGGCAAAATTTTCTGCTCGGTTTGGTTGGTGGTAGGACTTATTCTAAATCCACCTGGCTAGCTCCCCCGTTGTGGTAAAAAAATAAATAAAGAAATACTCACCATAAATTGGTCCTATTATAACACACATGACGATGACCAGCATGATAACTCTCAGTCTCCGGTTGTTTGGTCCTTGTTTGAACGCCACCACCAGCGTCTCCTTCACGTATCGAGTATCGAAGAACGTTCGGAACCATTCGCAGCAGTTCGTCGGAGGTTTCTGGAAATATAACATTTGAATTACAAATACCTACTGACTTGGATTAATTTACTTATATCAGACTAGCTTCGCCCGCTTGTAAGCCGTAAATTCACCTTTCCCAATTCAGACCTAGGACCTCCTCAGCAAGTACGTAGTAATTGTCAAATGAAGAAACTCTTAGACTATTTAAAAGAAAAAACGATAACTACGAAAATACGTAAAAAAGCTTACTAAACGTTTTTTTTGGATTTACCGATTTAGAGCAATAAAAACCGGTTATTGTTTCAGTTTTTATTCAGCGTGGCATCCTCACAAGTAGTCATGTTGCAACCCTTTTTACCCGACTACGGCGAAGAAAAAAGGAGGGTTATGATTTTGACCGGTATGTATGTATGTATGCATTCATGTATGTATGTATGTATGTTCATCTGTTCCCTCATATCTTCTAAACGATTCATCACAATTTGACAAATGAGGTATCGTTGGAAGCGTCTTGATCGTCCGCTGGTTATAGGTTATGTGATGTCACATTAAATTAAAAAACAAATTAAAGTAATAAAAACTAAAACCCAAACTACGTGTTCGGGCATAAATCGAACAGATTACGTGTGACTCCAGATTTTTAATTTGTCTGTCTGTGGTGTCTTGTTTATACCTTTTTAGTCGTAGTTGGGTTTTAGTTTTTATTACTTTAATTTTTTACCGAAATGAGAACGCGAACGTTAGAGAACTTTATTTTATCCAAAACCGGTAAACCGGTTAATTTTGGATAAAATAAAGTTCTCTAACATTCGCGTTCTTTAGAAAAGTTCGGAGGAAAACCGAAATATACCGGTACTAACCGGTAACTTTAAACCGGTTCCGAGCCTTGATGTTGAAATTGGACTGGCGCGGCGGGGTAATTGCGTAACACACTAACAGTAGCAAAGGCTTTCCTTTTGATAGTTCAACAACATTCATTTTAGGTTTCAGGTTAAAGTGACTCAGTGAGGCAGTATTGAGAAAGGTTATTTGAAACAAAAATAACCTTCCAACCGCAAATCTGACTATTTTTTGCTTTTCAACGTGGGACTTTATCCCCGTGAGTGCACCTAATGCATAAACGTTTTCACAAGCAATCATTTTTATCGTTTTTTCAGATTACGTTTTTATGTCGCATTTCCATAAGTTCTTGAAAAGGAATAATATTTTTATGTACTTAAGTAGCAATGTACCTACTGGTCACGTACCCACTCAAACCATTGGTACCTATTTATTAAAAGTTTAATGATAAGTATGTTTTTAATTTTTGTTTTATCATGTTTAGATATCGATACCCGTCGATATCGATACATCGTCAGGTAGATAGTTGCTCCATGTAAAATACTGGTATTCAGCTACATCCGGTTAGACTGTAAGCCGACCCTAACATAGTTGGGAAAAAGCTAGGCAGATGTGATTTATCCTCTCACTGCAACGCAAAAAATTACTTCATTTGCTGCTTTCCGTCCATGCGGTGGCCGTGAACATCGAAGGGCGGCGGTAAACATACCAAGTGAAGTAAAAAAAAAATTTAAGTCAATCTGCCTAGCCTTTTCCCAACTATGTTGGGGTCAGCTTCCAGTCTAACTGGATGCAGCTGAATACCAGTATTTTACATGGAGTGACTGCCTGTCTGACCTCCACAACCCAGTAACTGGTTAGACTGGTCAGACTTTCTGGCTTCTGACAACTCGTAACGACTGTCAAAAATCCACAAATGACAGCCGGGACCAACGGCTTAACCTGCTTTCCGAGGCACGGGGGAGTCTCGATATGTGAAAATGGTCACCCATCCACGGACCAACCCCGGCAAGCGTTGCTTAACCTGATGGATCGACCCGAGCGGCTGTTATTACTTAGCCACGAGCTCCTAAAAAATACGAGCTGTAAAATACTTAATAAGTAAAGTTGCTATAGTGAACTTCGATTGATGAAATCTCTACGTCTTTCTTTTTATGTTAGACTACACTGTCCCACTTCTGAGCAAAGGCTTGCCCCAAATCGTTCCAAACATCCTTTTCCAGAGCCTTTTCCTTTTCTACGTCTTAGGTTTTAAATATATTAGTAACCGTGTCATTGAAGACGAATCATTACATAACACTCACGTGAAGTGATTGTATTGCCAATCGAGATACATACATGCAGGGCCACGGCTAAGCAAGCTAGTGAAGGGAACTTCACTAGCCTGATTGCGGTTTCAGTACCTACGTAGAATACATACTAATGTTATAAACCCACTTGAGCTAACCTAGCTAAACTAGCTACCTTTTGCCCACGGCTTCGCTCGCCCGCGTGGATGTCGGAAAAATCCCACAGGAACCAGTATCGGGATTAAAAGTACCCTATGTCTTAATCCATGTTATAAACTATCTGTGAGCTAAATTTTATCCAAATCCGTTCAGCCCAGGTAGAACAGGACCGATGGGTTAGGACATAATGATACTTGGTAGACTTGGCTAATAGTACTGTCTCCAGGGATAATTTCCGAAATCCACGCGGGTGAAACCGCGGGCAAAAACTAGTACAATTATATGCATCGTTTAGAATGAATGGTTTGTGGTCAAAATGTAAATTAGTTTAATTAATTAAACATTTACAGTTAAATCGATCAAAGCGGCTAAAAATAGACATGTCATTTCTATGCTAAGTAGTCGTCAAAAGTAAAAGTAGCTAGAAATCTGATAACTAGTCTTGAAGCAGTTTTATGGGTGTAGGCACAGTATAATAAAGTAACAGTATTATGTCTCGGCAGTGACCTTGAAATAATTACCTACGGCCGCTCGGTAGATAAACTTTCCGCGTCCGTGTGTAACTGCCTCGCACTCGAGACCGTTGCTTACACTGAGATGTCGAAGTGCGTTGTTACGACCGTTTTTATGAAGACATTAAACTGTTACTTATTTATACTGTGGTGTAGGTTGGAATGAGCAACTAGCTTCATCTATCTGACTGACCGACTCTTTGAAAATTCAAAGAGCATGTAATTGGTTTCATTGAATTAAATGCTTTGAATTATAGAGTTTGAGTTAGTTGAGAGTAATGAAGCTAAAAAGCAGTTTTATAATAGAGTGTGAATTTGACATTCTGAAAATAAGGCCTGTTTGCACCACGAATTGCGTTTAGCTCTAGCATAATCAGCCTATAATGTTCCCACTGCTGGGACACAGGCCTTCTCTCTTCGAGAAGGAGTGGGCTGTAATCTACTGTCTGGGTTTTAAGACCCACGACCTACAACTCGTTGGGGCCGTTACTACTGCGCCACCACTGTTTAGCGCAAAGCATATTTAAAATATCATTATGTCTCTGACATCAATCTGACTAGCCTTTTCCCAACTACCTATGTTGAGGCCGGCTTCCGGAGTTTAACCGGATGCAGCTGAATACCAGTTTTTATCCAATACGTCTCTGACATCTTCAAACGATTCACAGAAACAGAACGATGTTTAAATACGTTTACCAATGAACCCATTTAGGATAGTTTAGGAGTCGGGGTTTACCTTATACGTATGACCTTTAGTTAAGGGGCCGGGGAGCGTCATTCGCAATTACAAATCGAGTGCTACAAATGTTGCGCTAGTGTGCCTATCGGACCGATACACACAGCTACCGTGAACTGTACGACCACGCACACATTGAAATTGACATGACATTTCCTTCAAGCGATAGCGCTACTGGCTATTGAAAACTTGTGATAAATTTGGATATGTTCCGTAATAAGTTCCTAAAATGATGAATGAAAACTTAAGGTTTTTCGATAATTTGTAACTTGATAATATAAGTTATGTTTCTGCTGAAACAATATTACAAATATTGTTGTTTATAAAACAGAAAAAAAAATGAAAACATGTCATTTACGCTGTAAAAATGTGCGAAATTCAATTCACACTTCATTTTAGGTTTTAGTGTTTTGGGAAAAAAAATGTACGATACTGTCTACATCCGAATATAAACATAATATTGTGGAAATATGCTCAAATTGCAAATGATGTAGGTATTACGTTTGTATGGAAAATAATTCGTTCGCCGCATTCTTAACCAAGTTGTGTATCCTAGTCTTTAGCAATGCTAAAGGTTTTTGTATCTTTAACGATTTTTATTTATTATTTTATTATTCAGTGATACTTATGGGGTGTTGAAATACCAAACTGCATGTTATTGCACTTTAATTACTTTGGACGAGAGCAATCGAATGGACTAAGGTTAGTTAAACCTTGTACAGCTAAGAACTTTTATAATTATATTCAAATTAACATTATATCCGACTTGTTTTTATCATAAGATGTCATGTGAACTGACCCTTAATAAAATAAGCCTTCCGCAAAAGCGCGCCTAAAAAGTCTTGAAATTTTTTTACGTTACTTTTTGTAAATTTTATTTAAAATAATAACTACAAATAATTGATTAAGTGACCATGAAATCGTAATTATATAACAGTTAGCAAGTTCAATGACTAAAATAGATTATTCGTGCGTAACAGTACAAAAAGTCCGTCAACTTGACCCAAATTGGTGTCACACTCTGCTGCAAGGAAGGCCTTGCAATCTAGTATTTTCTACGAAAGCAAAGAAATAATTGGACATGTTTAATTAGGAGTGAAAGTTATGCGATATAATCGCTAAGCGATTAAGCCCTTGAATCGAATAAAAAAACCGGCGCAGTGCGTGTCGGGGGTAAGGGTTTCATAGTTGGGATGAATTTATCCCAAGAACAAACTTTAACTTTGTCGAAAAACATGTTCTCCCCGTTATATATATACGTCAAGGTCAATTCTCCAACTGCAAATGTAAGTTTATAATAGCAAAAAGAAATGTATGTAATAAATCTACAAATTAACAATTTTCGAACTTTTTCCTTTACTTATGCGAGAGCTTGTTTTTCATGATTATAGGTCAACGGGAAGTAGGTGCCCTATAAATGGCCATATTTTGTGGGCCACCACTCCTCCTTTCACTCATCTTCTGACCCAGTCGGGCGAATTGAACGATTTAAATCTTTGATTTACGCTAGCCATTCGTCCGTGGTTTTAATTGGAAGACCTAGTTAGAAGTGATAGACATGTTTACGAGAACTTGAGACTGACTTACAAGGATTGATTGACTTACGTACCGACAACGTTTATACGTAAATTGATAACATGGCACTTACTAAACTTACAGTCCGGCTGTCGAAAGAATGCGTTCCTGACACATGTCAGTTGGACAATTTCTAGTAGGAATAAGGATCAAATTCGCAAAATACTTATTTGTTTGTATGAAACTGACAGGTGTCAAGAACGCATTCTCTCAACGGCCGGAAATAGGTAAGTAGGTGCATAAGCAAGTTTTCTTAGATAAAAAGGGACTCATGAAAAAGGGAATCACAGAATCATGTCAGATACTGAAATCGATTTTCAAAAATTCAAGTAACTACCTAAGTACAATAAATAATTATGATGTTCACACAAAAAAAAAACATTTAATCTTTTTTGGTTTTGTCATATTTAGATATCCATCACAACTGCGGTTTTTCGCTGGGTAATTTAATTTGACCCTGTGTAAAAGAGTATTCTATTCTATAATGTTTTCTGTAAGGCATATGGGTGTTTTTGGGCTGAATCGTGCTGTTTTGTCGCAAAACCCGAGGCTATGTCAAATAGGACAAAGGTGGAGGTTGATGACATTACGAAGATTGTCGAGTATTAGAAATAATTGTAGAACCAGCCTTGAGGAGCACAGACTGTCACACCGTTTATGGCCAATTCCTTTAGTTTCTGAACCGTTATTGGTTGAAATTAAAACTCTTGTACCTATCTTTATCAATAATGAAGCATAGACCTAGCTTGCCATAGTATACCCACCCTCCCATATGGAAATAGCTATCACACGTAAAATTAGCTTACGAATCTTTTTATTTATATACCCAGTTTGGCAATAAAAAAAGTTAAAAGCAAAACTATTCGTTCTTGCTTACAGGAACCGGAATTAGACCAAAATAAGAAGCTTTACGATACGAGATAAGATTGATTTCAGACGAAAATAACAAGCTTTACGATACGAGTTACGATTATTTTTCCTTATAGGAAGTAACATTGCTAAAATTAATTTGTAGGTGTAGATGAAAAGGTCAGGTGCACTTCGATAAAAATACTTTGTGCAGATAAATGATTGCGTAGGATTATTAATGTGAATAATTTTAGTTGAACGTTTGGTACAACTTTGCTGAATAGCGACAAAACTGGACACAGTAAAAAAAATTGTTTCCAAAAAAGCAGCCTAATGCGAATTGCGAATCCGCCCCATAAAATAGAATAAGAACCGAATATTATATTAACCGAATAGAATAGAATACTATTTATAGAAAAAAAATCATTTCCGTAGACTGAAATACAGGTTTTAACTTATAATGGATGTGTCTTTGCTGTATCTGTGTCCAATCCTTGACGTTATGATCATTTTTCACGCGGAAGACAAATATATTTGAATACTAGTCCCTGTCTGCAACTCAAATAAAAATTAAATCCACAACCACAATTCACAGCACATCACAAGAAATTCTCATACAGAAACTTTTATCCATCTTCATTTATATGATATCATTTATCTATCACCAACCACCAGTAACCAGCACCTATCAGCAATCACCTTATGCACCAATCAACTGTTAACAACCAGAGTTCAGTACCTAAACTAAATCGTATTGTTATAACCAATTAATCATACCCTGTTTTTATACGTATACATACATACAATAGAAAAGTCAAACTATCACAAGAGGATCTATTTAACTAAACGAAGTAAAATGCACCTCTGTTGCTAGGTTAAACTAGTCAGCTAACAATGACAAAACTTTCATTTAAATCCGTTTATTTGTTTTTAGGTAATGGAATAACAAACAAACAGACATGCAGGTAAGACTAGAAATTGATCCCTAGTACCTAAGGCTATATTCTAAGGGTGTACTGTGTACTTATACTGAACTTATGTAAATATTATGTTATTCTCAATTCTACTAATATTATAAACGCAACAGTTTGTGAGGATGGATGGATGTTTATTACTCTTTCACGCAAAAACGACTACTGAACGGATTTGGATTAAATGTGGCACACAGATAGTTTATAACCTGGATTAAAACTTAAGATACTTTTTATCCCAATATTCCCACGGGATCGAGATTTATGCGGATGAAACCACGGGGCGCTGCCAGTTAATAAATACGACTGCCGTTGTAAGCGCAAGGTTATTAAATAAAATCGTTTCCAATATTAATTTTAAGTGGTTAATAGAGTACAAATTAAACTGCATTAAAACTATTCAGTTTTTCAATTATATGATAGCTTAGAACGGTAAAGGCCATGGAGGCTAACTATTTATAATTATTAAGTAATGGAAATGCAACGACTGCACACGACAACAAAAAGACTATTCATATTAACAAAGTCCTATTTGTCTCATCGTGTAAATGCATTACCCGTGTATAAAATTATTCAAATTAAACCGACACTATAAATAATTGCAAACATCAATTGGACCGTAAATATCTATGTTATCGATCCAGTAATTACGATAAATACACAAAGCCTCTTGTTTCGTTCAATGAACCGTTTAATCCAGACTCACTTCCAAGGTGTCTAACATACTGATGCAGACCTCATTGAACACAATAAATAGCTACTTATTGACATTAATTAATAAACAGTCGTGGAAAATAAACATCACGATTATGGAAATAAAGTGTCAATTATAATGACATAAACTCACCACAGATGGATCGCACTTCTTCACTTCCTTGATGCGAACGAAGCCGTAGATAAAGGCCAACACATACAGTGTTGCACTCACAGAGAACACACCGTATAAGCCAATCTTTCGCACCAATATTCCACTGAGAGCCGCCCCGACTGGCACACCCACAGAATGGAACAGATTCACTATGCCTATCCGCAACGTCCTTTGTTCCTCTGTCGTTATATCTGCTATGTAACTAAACACTCCCATGAACATTGTGAACCAACCACCCGTCATGGCTGGAAAAATAGCTTCCGTCACAGCCGCTACTTCCACTGGTAACTCGTAGAAAAAATAAGTATTTATAATCAAGCCTATACTGGTCAAAAATTCTCCGACGATCGGTAAAAGCATACAAATTTTTCTCTGTCCAACTCTGTCACTATATGCTCCGAGAAATATTAATATCCCGCAAGGTAAGAATGATTGTAGTACAGTCTTCCAACCAGTTACTGACGCTACTAATGTTTGTACTGCTTCTTCCTCTACAGTGTAATTGGCAGTTTCTCTTCGAGTTAAAGCGTCACAAATGTGATGATCAAACTGAAGATTCACTCGACAGGCTTTCTCTAAGTATAGATTTTGTGTTGCTAATACAGACAAGACTGAAGGCATCACATAGCAAGCCAAAATGGGTTCTACAGTGATGAGAGAGATCATGCGCCTTAGCTTCTGAAAATGACTTAGTCCTTTCCAACTCTCTTCTTCGTCTTTCTCGTTTCTATTGCTCTCATGTTCTTTATCCAACTTAATGTTTGTCATATTGTCGTATTCTTTAGTTTTACTTAACCTATTCTTAATTACATTAGTTCCATTTAAGTCACCACCATTAACATTAAGAGTTTTATCAGCAGTTTTGTTATTCTCCGCATTTTTGCTATCCACAGCCATGACTACGTCACGCGTATCTGAAACAGAAACATCAATTATAAGTTTTTCTTTACGAACGTTGCATTCGATATTCGAGCATGATTCCAATTTTACAGTATCAATAATAATATCAATTTTAAGGTTATAATTGACATTTGTATAATTGTGAATGTCATGTTTTTCTCATTAGGCTTTGTTCATTTGATTGGTAAATGAAGTACCGGACGTGGTAATCATTCCATGATTGCCGACATGCTTAACGTAATCGTCTCTAACTGTTGGACTGAATCAATTTTACCCAGTTAACAATAGTTTTATCATTCTGTTGGATCCTTTTCATTACAAGTCACGGAGTACTGTACACTGTACTTATGTATCTTTTGTGCAAATTGCTTTTGCGTAGGTTCTTTATCTATGTTTATAGAAGCAGTTGCTACTTTTGCACACGTTGCAGTAAAAACAGTGATACGACACGGATTTTCATATTGATTGAATGCTTAATGTTTAACAATACAATTTAATTTTACGGTTCGCTACAGTTAATTTGTGTTACGGAAATAAGTTTTCCAGCAAGCGATTCAGGCTTTATTGCAGCGAATTTAGTATCAATCATTATCAACTAGCCCAATGTTTTAGAATTACATCCCCATAATAGCTGGAATATTACAATATTTACAATGTAGTATTTAGTTGATCCATACTAATGAAAATGAATAAAATAAACCCACGCCTAGATAGATCATCTGCAGAACTGATGATCTTTCTCCCTATGTTAAATTTCTACATTTATATCAATATTTTTTATGGTGTACATAATAAAGAGTATTCTATTCTATTCTTTCACTTTAATTAATGTTACTAAAAGAACTAATCCGTTGGTATAGTTATCTAAGCACGACCTGCTAAGTGTGTGGTTCTACTGGTCGATTCTCAGGTCGAGCAAAATATTGTTACCACCAACTTCAGACAGTATCTGTCTGCCATTAATGCTGAAATGAACCTTTTTGATTATTTTTCACTTTTTATTTTGTTATTTTTATTTTGTGTTTCACAAACTGTGTCCAAATAAACGTTATTCTTTCTTTCTTGTTGCATTTTCCCATCGAGATTTTCTCAGTAGCTTCCCAGAGTTTGATTTTCTACCTGGTTAATGACAATGTCTTCCCCGTTAAACATAACTGGCGAAATTAATGAATTATGGAAACTCAGTGTCTCCTTGGTGAATACGGACGTGATATTATGTGAATGAAGAAATTAGAATACTGTAGTGGTCACGCGATGTTACTGGATCTAGCAAGTGAATCGTCGTAGGAGCCCCAATTGATATCAATGCCTTTTGATAACAATGATCAAACATATTTACCGTAACAGTAACAGTAATAAAATAGATAATAAAACACAGCATTTTTTTTATAGAGAGCCCAATTTTCTACAATATAATAGGCGTATAGAGACGGAATCATCAGTTGTTACGGGTCGTCAGAAAGTCTGACAACCAGTCTTACCAAGGGGTATCGTATTACCAAGTTACTGGGTTGTGGTGCTCTGATAGGCAGTCACTCCATGTAAAATACTGGTATTCAGCTGCATCCGGTTAGACTGGATGCCTATCCCAACATAGTTGGGAAAAGGCAGATTGATTTTTGACTTAGCGTATAGAGAATAATAATTCTCTATACGTCTACGGAAACTCCAAGTCTACAGATATATTATTATATTTGGGTAAGTCGATAGATACAATGGATATAGAAGATCAGTCGCTTAGCAATATTATCTATTCCGGCTAACAGGATAGATATTTGTTGCACTTCACTTCAAAAATTCAAGCGCCAAGTTCAAACAAAATAGATAACTGTTGTAACGCACGATTTCACAACTATTTTCAACAATTCGTGTTAAAATTGTGTAAAAATCATGTGTATTTTCTGTACTTATCTTGTTTATTTTGAAATTAATATAATTAATTATATTAATTAAAGACTAGTCTTTCGCTAAATATTGTACACTTGGCTTGTATATTGGCTTGTATTAATTGGTTGAACAGCGTAACTATTGTACATAGTTCAATAAATAAATAAATATAGTTGCCCGTGAAATTACAGGCATATGAGTTTGTTCACCTTTGTCTTAGTATGACTGGTGCGATGCAATGCAATGTAGGGCACATCCTAGGTGGACTTAGTCAAATAACCCAATGTAGGTAGTCAGCAAAGAAGCAGCTACGCAAACTTTTTGTATATTAACGGTATTTATTAATTGAAATATGAAAATAATGTACAAAATTGAATAAAGGAAATTACAATAACAAATCGCAGGAACATCTGTTTTTTTCTGATACACTGAACATACATTTGTACACACATGTATGGCTTGTATTGAATTCAACAATAGTACAACTATTTGTATCGCCCGTGTTCATGATACAACAGTGTTTATTTATGTAGATATACCAGCTTTTAAATCCAATCCTACCAGTCTATGGCATGATTCTTGTGCACAATACATTACACAATTGTGAATTTAAAGTCTGTGATACATCACTAAATGAATTGGTACTGTGGTTCCGGTACATCAACAATGGGTATAAGGTATAGACGCGACATTTTATTCTTTGGTCCTGCAGTACAAAACAGAAATGCAGTCAGCCGTTGAATTCATTAGGACTTATGCATATCCTAATGTCTCTCGCAAACAAATAGAGTTGTCTATTGTAGGTTTTATTTGATCTTTTTACAGCGATTAAATCTCTTTGTCGTTTATTTTTCAGTGAATCCAACAAAAAACAGCCAATACATTTATTGCCTCGTTGCACTTATCAACACTATTAATAGATTTATTTTATTTAGTCAGATCAGAAATTAAAATTCCTGGACTGTGGCAAGTACAATGACTGTTTATAAACACGAAATATTGCTGCTCTAGTAAACCTGATGATTCTAGAACAAACAACGACACTTTTGGTCTCGAAGGACTATACATAAACATTGGTCCTTTAACCCTATTAGTTTTTTGAATTCTGTAATGTAATTGCGGTATGACTGGCATATGTTGAAAAGAGTTTTTGTTGTGTACTCGACAATACACCGGGGCCGTGACAAAAAGTCGGCAGTGTCATCACAGCGACCTTGTCCTGCTGATTCCGTGTTCGAAACCAAGGTTGACTGGACCATGTTTATTTACAAGTTTCAAGAGTACCTAGAGGAAAACACTATAATGTCAGATCGTGTGTTCTACGAACAGTTTATTCAGTATTCCGTCGAAGCTTGTTTATTACACTGATGAGTTGGACGGAAGTTGGCATTGCTGTTCAAGGAATCTTGGACTAATAGTTGATTGGCCGCCCATCCCACTCAATCGTTAGGACACTGTGATGGTAAGTATGTTCACATCGTTAAAATTCTTTAACCATAAGATGAATTATTAAGACTCTAATTTGATCTAGCAATGTCTTTGTAAGATTTTTGTTGACTTAATTGGAATTATTTTTAAATCTCATCGCCTTATCAGGAGCTGTTTTTAATCTAATGATCTAAGTTCTATTTCAGGAAAAAATCCATTCCGAGAATTATTTAAGTGGAAAAAATATCTGTATCAATCTGCGAATACATCATTTCAGATTACTTGATTTCATGATTACTTTCATTTGTTTGTTTGTTCGATAAGGTTCGTTTACAGTTTCCTTAGATTTTTAATCTCAAAAGAACAAAAACGTAACCAGGAACACTTAACTAGTATCATAAAATAAGAAAAAACTACTCTTTAATTAAATTGAATATGCTTGTGTACAGTTTTATTCAAAATAGACTCGACTTTAATTGTTTTATTCAACTTATTAACATAATATACACAAAATATGTGGCGTTACATTGTTGAACGCCATTACGTCTGTCAGATGGAATCCCCGTTGATTTCAATACAAGGAAGTGATGCTAAAAAAAAATTAAGACTATTGCAAAACGAACTGAAGTAGGTAGGTACTTACAGAGTAGGTACCTACACGGTAATGATTATTGTACTTATGCTAATAATCAAACAAAATCATCATCTATAAAGTCCAAGTCAAAGTCAAATCATTTATTTCAAATAGGCACATAAAAGGCACTTTTGAACGCCAAATGTACAAAAAAAATAATTGTTGCTAGTCGCCGTATATAAATAAATAAAATTGAAATACTGTTCGTGTTCGTTGCTAAGCGCAAGACTTGAGAACGGCTGGACCGATTTATGTTTTTTTTTTTTTGTTTTAAAATGTTCGTAATAATCCGAATCAGGTTCTTACGGAAAGAAAAATTAGAAAAGTTGCCGGTATTTGTGCATTTTGTATGGGTATTTTGTATGAATGATTGAAATTTGGACAAGACAACGTCTGTCGAGTCAGCTAGTATCTTATAATATACGAACGAGACATGGAAACAGCTTTCTGTAGGTTAGTAGCTAAGCTCTGTAGATTCTTTTACGGAACTTTTAAAGTAAAATGACGTATAGACAATAGATTACATTTTCACAGTGAGTATTGTTAATCTTCCAATGTAATAACAGTTTTTCTAACCTAATGAGCTTCAAAAGGACGAAAAAACAATAATACAGTTTCTAGCTAAACCACGAATTAGTATCTCCGTTTGCCAGTGTCTAGCCCAGCGATTGCCAAACTATGGGTCGCGACGACGTCGCGGTTGCGACCGAATTGGGTAAAAGTTACTTTTAAGCTATTATGACAATTTTTTTAAGACAAATACATCCTTTTCATTGAAATAGCACTCCTTGCATTTAATTAACTA
Source organism: Lithophane ornitopus (assembly GCA_948473465.1). Taxonomy (NCBI): domain Eukaryota; kingdom Metazoa; phylum Arthropoda; class Insecta; order Lepidoptera; family Noctuidae; genus Lithophane; species Lithophane ornitopus. The sequence continues at coordinate 7,117,055 of OX419623.1, forward strand.
TTAAAATTTTCGACTATAACAGAATGTTTTTTTTTCGTATTTGAACAGTTTTTCATTCATTAAAGTTATGCCTCCTTCTTTCTCCGTGACAGCCAAGAGCTGAGTCTCGAATATGGAAGTTTTTTTTTAGATGGGTCGCGGTCTCTTTAACTTTGGGAACCACTGCTCTAGCCTATACAGGGTGTAAGGGTTAACACCGATATCCTTGAAACCAGTGGTTTTGTTTCATTTATAGAACGTAAAATCAATGGAAAATTACAACTTTTCTTTAAAAGAAAATCTACTTTTTACCACAAGAGTATTTCACCTTATGCGCTCGGGCAACGAACTTGCATCTCAACACGGGCGAGGGGTGCGGGACGTGACCTGACCGGCCGCAAGCGCGACCCCTCCCTCAGTCAGTTGTTTCGCTAGCGTGCACGGTGTCGGATAGAAACATTTTAAAATATTTTAATGAAAATAATGTTTTTTTTTTGTTGTTACTCGTTCATTTATTTTTATATTTAAGTCAACTACCTATGGTTTGAGTGACAACGGTGTTTACCCTTACACCCTGTATAGTTCTAGTAAACAGTGTACCTACCTCCAATTTTGTTGTTAAGAAAAACATTGTCTATATACAAGTAAGAAACTGCTTTTTATAACCTAGTGACTGTTAATAACACTAAACTTAACTTTAAATGTTGATTGTGCTGTATTCGGAACAAAACACATTATTATTATGATAGTTGCACATTCTTTAATAAAATAATTATAGAAATAACAAAAATACTCCTCGCCTGAAGGCAGTAATTTGTTTGTTTTCAGTTGTGATTTTGTTTTCAAAACATCTTGATCCTCATTATAATCTTGAATGTCATAGCGCGTTAATTTATGTGAAGTGTCAAAACTTGCATGCATTACTCTATTTACTCTATCATCACCATCATTCTCTATTAACATAGTAAGTAAGAGCACAAAAATATTTTTGAAACAAAATGAACTGGCCTTGTCCTAAATCTTTACAAAGAGCTTCAGAAACAAGATGCCACAAAATAGGGGCATTAAAGAGAAACAAATGACGACCGACAGAAAAGGTTTCTTGAACTAAGTGAAAGTAAAAGTTATAACACTAAAACTTTGACTAATATGATTTTTAATACATAATATTTTATCATGATTATCAGCTAAAAATAACAATGATCACTAAATCATCTGTCAAGTGATATGATTATGACTTTCAATTTATTGATCATTCAGATGTCAGTGAGACCATTTACCTCTTAGGTAATACCACAGTATAAATAAGTAACAGTATTAACTCTTCATGAAAAACGGCCGAAATGACGTGCTTCGAAATCTGAGTGTATATCAGTACGCAACAGTCTCGAGTGCGCGGCAGTTACGCACGGACGCGGAAGGTTTATCTACTGCCGAGATATAATACTGGTCTGATTGATGATTACTTTACTAAGCATGTTTTTGAAACGAACACTTTAGAACTTTTACGCCAAATTCGCATTAAATCAGTATCTAATTATAGCAACTGCAGTGCTAAACGTAAGTGGCCCAGCAAGAAAACCTAAAGTTAACTAAATCATAATGATTCGTATATTGATGAATAATCATTTTGCTTTTTACTCTATGAACTACAAGGTACTAATTTAAACAGACGTACTTTAGGCAAAAAATATATTACAATCACTTAATCATGGAAACTGTGGTTTTCCCGCTCACTGACATGTTAAGTCAAACTCTTCACCGGATTCATTAGATAATATATTAATTATACCTACTTGACATATTAACTATGACTAATTGAATTTTTGCGAATGCATCAGTTGCAGTCATGCAGTTTGATGCCATTACACGACACGCGCTTTCACATTTCGCGATCGGAGTCTGCACGATTGAACGCGGGAAAGCTTGCACGCGCAATCGTGTGTGATTGTTTTTATCCGTTTTTAAGTGCCTTGAATTATGTTCGAAGCGCACAGACTTGAACGCATGAAAGCGCGAGCGGGCGGCGCGCGCGTCCTTTCTCTTTCTCGTTTTCATCTTTACACGCGCGTCTTTCCTGCGTGAAAGGCCTTTCACGCGTGAAAGCGCGTGTCGTGTAAAGGCGGCTAATAAAAGATAAATTGCTTTGCTAAAAGTCACTGGAAAATGCACTTTTGGAGGAACATTTAATATTCTTACCGGTATTTTGAGTCAATGTATAATATTATTATAATTCCTTGAAGTATTAAATCTACAGCTGAGGCAAATATTTATAATAATTATGTTAACTTTGACAAACTCTCAAGCATTACTCGGTAGGTAAACATAAACATATTAGTTTACCTACTGACATAACTAAAACAGCTGTAAAAGTGACTAACACGAAAATCATAAGGTGTAACAAAACAAATATTTTAATGATAAAATCTTCAAATACCGTGCCTAGTAAAGTACAGAATATTGTTATCTTTTCGTCACTTTCCGCGAAAAATCAACTAAAAGCAATGCGGGGTTACAATGATGTTTTCACGATGAATTCCGTTGAAATAAGGCACCATCAAGTATGTTGTTTATGCAGTACATTTTCCTTGTGTAACTTGATAGAAAAAAGTGTACTTGATAGTTATTCTTGGATCTTTTATAATTATACGATAGATAGATGATCATAAAGACAAACTAAAATATACTAAGGCCCGTCGTCTACGGCGCTACTCACAAATAACGTGTTACAAACTCAAATCACCAATTCCTTAAATAAAAGTACTTGCTCACCAATGAGTAGCCAGAATGTCACAGAACTGGCTGGCAGGCTGTCATAAAAATGATAGTACCGGGGTATGACAAGGGTGTGTTTCCCTAGACAGCTTTTTTGCAACCGGAAAGGCAAAAAACGCTGTCTAGGGAAACACACCAACTTACTTTCGCAAATAACGTTTTAGTGACTCATTCGACGTTAAATTGCGGACGTTATGTGGCGGCCACTGCAGTCTTAGGAAACCCTACTTTAACTGGTTACTTTTGCATAGTGTTAAAGTATCATCAAATAATTGAAAAAGTAGTTCGATATTCAATATATTTATTAACGTTTTTGACTAACACCATTAATTTGCGTGTAATTTTTAAACTTAATTCATAAATTCCTCCAACCATAATAATAAACCAACCTAATATAATACACTTGTCCCACTGACAGCGATGCGGAAGAATTTTTTGATGTCCAATGAGCTCTTCCTTAATTTTAATTTTCCTTGTACATAATTCATATATTTTAGTGTTAGTGTTAGCTTGTACAATGGAATTAAGGTAAATAATTGTATTGACTACGAGATTAATAGTTTATAAATAAATAAATAAATTAACAGTAACTAGCCTCAAAAAAAATACAGCATCGTGAACGACGGGCCTTCTTCTGTTGCCACCGTGAGCCGAGAGCCAGGACTAGACATAATATCGTTACGTCTTGTAATTACACGTGTATCTTGGCGCCATTACATTTCGCAATTACTTCACCACAACTTTACGATTGGAAGGAACTCTTGCAATTCCTACCTACCTAGTACAATTTTCTATGAACACGAAATTGGGTTTGCTAGAAGAGCTATTTATATTTTTGTTTTACTAAAACCTGGAGCCTTTAAAACCACAAAAAAAAAACTTACCAGTTTATTTTTCGTTAGGTACTCGTTTTGAAAGTCCTTATTCAAAAATAACCAAAGTATAGGTTAATCGTTTCTTAAAACGAATAATGCTTTAGCTTCCATTAATTAAAATTAAAGAAACATTATTTTTTTGCCCGACAGTAGCAAGTTATTATAAATCCTGAGGCGAAGAATTTCATGGAATCCTTATAAGTAAAATACCCGTATATACGTACATAAACATATTAGATTTTCCATTTCATAACTAACGTTTTGTGGGGTAAAGATTAGTTACACTTGCGGTAACAATTTGTTCAAAAGACTTTTGTTAAAGATACCTACCTACTTACATTATTTATGTCTATTGTCACGTAATGACGCATTTTTTCATGAAAATAAAACAACACACATGCGTTTTGTTTACAAATTCTTTGTCTGTTCGCTATATAGGGCAGTTGCAGGCTATACAATACTAAAATAACAGCTCAATGGGCTTCTCAATGACCGCTTCATGCAGCGGTCATTGGGAGGCCCATGCTAAAGTTAGTCTGACGTTTTCAAACTAATATGATGAAGAATAATTTACTACAATAGATACAAATAAAAGAATACTACATCATCCGGGAGGCAATTATTCTGCACAGCAATTACTACATAGATGATAGATATGTTAAGTTGGGCAACAATAGAATGACAGTACTCACAAGGTCGCCACCATTAGTGAAGATACCATCAGAATCTACTCTTAATACTGCATTTATAGCTCCGTACTTAATATTAGTATTGTTCTTTATAACACGCATAAGAAATACGCCAATGTCTGAGTATTACAGACTTTACAAGCATCCTGGAACAAAAAAGAAAAAAAATAGCGAGTCCTTTCTGAAAATATATATATTATAGGTTATAATATATATATTATAATATATTACAGGTTATGTATAATTATAATTACACTTCTACACGTATTATAAATTAAAGTCGCTTTTCGTATTTGTCTGTATGTCCGCGTTGTTCTTTTAACCACGCAACAGATTTTAATGAGGTTTTCACCATCGTTTAGAGAATTTATTTCGGAAGGTTTATGTGTATAATATTAATAATATTAAATTTACATATAACTAAGAATATTAAAAATAATATTAAAGTTATATATAACTAAGCAATCTCGATGTTTTGTCAAGTCATAAAAAGCGTGCAAAGCAGGAGCGGGTCGCTAGTTATTATTTAAATAGCCATTGAGAGAATACATTATAGGTTTTTCTACATTGCATTAACAAACTTACTTATTATTATGACTTATTTCCTAATTAAATTATGATCTATACCTTATTATTTTGTTAGTAACGTTCTTTATTGCATACTAAAAGTACCTACATAAAAAAGAGCAGTCCAAGAATATTTTGTTATTTATTAGCTTTTGTACAAATAACGTAAATACCTTAGGTTTCACCTAATTAGCGTCATTCATTTTCATATTTCTAAATTATTAGGATTAGGATTAACACATAGGATACTTTTTATCCCGATATTCCCACGTGATCGAGACTTACGCGGGTGAAACCGCGGGGCGCAGTTAGTAATACAATATTTTTTCTAAATGATGGTCAAAACCGCATCAAAATCCTTTGCAACGTGGTCACATAGACAAACACGAAAAACGACTTTGTCTTATAATAAATATTTACGATTATTAAATATACCTACTACATTTTTTTTTATTTTTTTTTTATTTGAATGAAAACGTAATTTATAATAGATAAGAGGCCGCCCGGCCGCCGAGGCCCAGGAAAGATATAGCGAGACGATCTAGACGCGTACCGCGAGGGTTGGATCGAGGTGGCCCTGGAAAAGGGTGCTTGGAAAGATTTGGAGGCCTTTGCTAAGCAGTGGGATAGTGTAGACTAACATTAAAAAAAATATATACTATTTGTTGGAATCTTAGATCTTATGTATAATCACTTGAGTGGGATACCTGAGACACAGGTTTATTCCTAGTTCGGGTAGAATCCAATTATTATACACCTTAATCTTTAGTTGACCCATTTCGTAAATGTTTATGTACATCAAATAAATCAATCAAAAAATTATTCCAATAAACAATTTCAATTCAATTTCTAAAACGTCACGCAAGGGTGTGAAAACGCATTGATGGATTTTAAAAAAAAACAGCCTCATTATAACAACAATTGTAAGTACCTTATTTACTTCGTCGTGCGCTGCTGACTTTGTGTAATTTTTTTCAAAATTCTTTGACATGATAATTACTTCAGTTGTTTGTTTATTGGGGTTCCCATGGCAAAGTCTGATTGTTCTAGTAACTTTGTTCTTTGATTGCTGTTATTTTGGCAATAGTTGTCCACAATAATACAATCAAAGATGAGGTAAGCGGATAAATAGACTGTCTGTAAACAATGGACACAATGCTACAAAACAAACAGAAATCCATGTTCAAGGATTGACGAACGGATTTCCGATGTTTGGGTAGATTCGCCCAAATATGCTAGCTACCTTTGTGACATGTTTGTAAATACGTAGTACAGCAGAATGATCTCTACTGCACACGCAAACAGAGAAGTGCTTTATATGGAAAACATACAGAATAGGTACTAATAACGCATAACATAATCAACACGTTAATAAATCAGCCGCTGAAAAGATCTGTGACTTGACGCGATCACAAAATATAGGGACTAGCTATTTATCCCAAGATATTTAAAAAAAATCTAAATCCGATCAAGAATGACCCTTGCTGCCCTCTCCCAGGGACGCCCTAAGCCGCCGAGGTCCATACAAGGAGTGCCCTTTGCATGTACAGTCACGGACTTTAATTGATAAGCCACCTTCAAACTTTTCATATTTACAGTTTCATACATTCACGAGATTACACGATTAAACACGAACTCAAACCGCACGCTCGTAAAAAAGATGACAAATAAATTACTTATAATCGGAAATAATCTCATCCATATAGGTTATAAGAGAGGCCATAAGTTCTTAATGATAAAAATAAATAAAATGTTGCATTAAGTTTATCCAATCTATTTGATACTGACCTCCTTTGAATCAGAGCTTATTAACTCGATTATTCTGAAAACTTATCTGAAGACAGTGACAGTTGAAATGTCGATGTCAGAGACGTTAATTACGAAGTTGTCTTAATGATATTTCTCCGTATGCTAACGTTACTATCGCTACGATTAAACAATCGTTGCTAGGTTACTGTTGCTAGACCTGCAATTGGTTGACTTTGGGTAGTCACTCTGCTGTCAAGTTTGTAGTTCTAGCTCTCAGGTTAGCCAACCGGTAAAGTTATTAAATATAATTTTCTTCTACTAATACGAAGGTGTCGGGAACCGAATAAACCCGATTTGCATTACACGGCTAAAATACGAACAGTGCCAGGTGGCTCATCAATTAAAGTCCGTGACTGTACCTAGTAGCGTCGTTTATAAGTTTTATGTCTTGGCTGGAGGACTTATTTATTAAGGCACCAAAGACCGGGTAGGCAGCCGACAACCTCGTAGGTTAACTTGCGAGATGCCCTTATACATGAAACAATTATAATAGCGTTGTTATTCTTACCTAAAGGCAACGGCACGTTATATGAGATGGTGCAGTTTCGATTTTTATAAATCTCTCTAGAAAGTCGTGAACCGAGGAAAGGTTAGAAGACTAGATAGAAAAGAAACTTTGTGAAAGTCAAAGTTGTGGGGCATGCATTTGCTACCGAATATAAAAAAAATGGTTGTCGATGATTTTGGTGCACGGTAAAACTCCAATGAGTTTATAATTGCTTCAACATAAATGTACAAATGTACTATAGAATGAATGAATAAAAATATCGCCAAAAAATTTTTTCTACGACCGTTTGGTAATTTGCATAAGCATAGGCATAATTACCCCATAATGTTCCCACTATATTACAGGCCTCCTCTCTGTGAGACTGACTGGGCTGTAATCTATCACGCGGGCCCAGAGCGGGTTGGTTGGATACTTGCATTTAAAGAGTTGCCGAAAAATTTGAACTGTAAGTTTAGTCTTATAAGTAAACGGTAATATTACAGGAATTTCTAGAACCGCTCAACTGTTGAGGCCGATCACAATTAAAATTCTATTGTGTCTCGTTAGTGACAGTTGCAGGTTAAAATAGGTACCTACAGTAAAACCTATGTCTTTGTTAACGGTACCCACCTACTTACATGATAATAATTAACATACGTCAAACAAGTCACATTGTCAAGTAATTGCTATTATATAAAAGGTAGTTTGGTGTAAGGTTTTGTGATAGTAACTTCATAATAGTGAATGGCGATAGTGTATTTTTAACTTAGCTCGCGAAACTGACCGTGACCATGACAGTGCGACTAGTAGGTATGACATAAATCCTAACTAAATCAATTTTGCTTAGCCTTTTCCCAACTATGTTGGGGTCGGCTTCCAATCTAACCGGACGCAGCTGAATACCAGTATTTTTACATGGAGCGACTGCCTATCTGACCTCCACAACCCAGTAACTGGGTAATACGATACCCCTTGGTAAGACTGGTTGTCAGACTTTCGGGCTTCTGACTACCCGTAACGACTGACAAAGATCCACGTATGACCAACCGGGACCAACAACTTAACGTACTTTCCGAAGTACGGAGGAGTCTCGGTATGTAAAGATAGTCACCCATCCACGGACTAACCCCGGCAAACGTAGTTTAACCTGATGGATCGACCCGTGTGGCTGTTATTACTAAGCCACGAGCTCCTCCTCCATAAATCCTAACTCTCCTAATCCTAACTAATATTATAAATGCGAAAGTGAGTTTGTTTATTTGTTTGTTTGTTTGTTACGCTTTCACGCTAAAACGGCTGAACGGATTTGGATGAAATTTGGCACATGGGTAGACCATGACCTGGAATAGGACATAGGATATTTTTTATCTCGATATTCCCACGGGATCGAGACTTACGCGGGTGAAACCGCGGAGCGCAGCTAGTAATGAGATATTTTAAATGCAAAGCAAATGCAAAATGAAACTGAGTTCGTTTGTTTGTTACGCTTTAGCGCTAAACCGGCTGAACGGATTTTGATGAAATTTGACAGATAGGTAGCCGGGAAACTAGAAAAGGACATAGGCTACATTTCGTCCTGTATCGTAGACGAAGTCACAGGCAACAGCGAGTAATAAAATAAACGTAAAAAATATAAAACTATGAAAACTAAACATTAGCATCTGCGATACATTTCAGATTTTCATAGACGGCGGTAAAGCCAATATCAGACGCTTTACTCAATTGAATGATTCACTTGGGTGGAGGTTAATTTTTGTTACATTCCACGTTCACAGGACTAACACGACCCCGACAAAATTATATCGGTAGATCGATTCTGTATAAATGAATCTTCACAGTCTATAATATTGTCTATCCCAAGCATCAGATGGAATGACAGCTCATTTCAAGCTTTTTTCACTTAAGTTTGACGGTGAGATTTTTACAGAATCGACAGGCAGAGCAAACGTTCATTAGCTCCTTTCATTTCATTTTTAGATCACTCGGAAGGTGAGTGAAAGATCCGAAAGCCAAAAACATTGGATACGTTCACTAGTGAATTCATTTTGTGAATTCAATTCATTGACTTTGGAAATTAAAGTTAATTAAATTTAAAAAAATAAACAAACGAACGAAAAATAAAAAACCGGCCAAATGCATGTCGTAGCATGCACAATGAAGGGTTCCGTAGTTGGGATGAATTTATAAAACAAACTTAACATTGTAGTTGAAAAACTTGTTCTCCGATACAGAATGTATGGGAGAACATGTTTTTACAACTGCAAATTTAAGTTGGTCGATTATTACTCGGTAACTTGTGGAGCCTATGTAGCGGTGATAGTTTTCCTTTTAATTTAATTATATATACTACTGCCATGAATTTTTTCACTTATCCAAATCCAACCATTTAGCTGGCAGGGGGGGGGACACTTGGCTCTAACAAAAATTAGCACTTTAAAGCTTAATATTCCGCAAACGGATCCCTGAATTTAAAAAAAATGGTTTCTACAAACTCACATTCTTTTTAAACGACCTTTCCAATGATACCCCACACCATGGGATTGACGAGAAAAAACATCCCCACTTTAGGTGTAGGGGAGGTACCCCAAAAAAAAAACTTTTTAAGATTTTTATTTATCACTTTGTCGGCGTCGTTTATATGTATATATCCATACCAAATTACAGCTTTCTATTACCAACAGTCTCTAAGCTAAGCCGCGGACAAACCGATAGACGGACAGACGGACATGGCGAAACTATAAGGGTTCCTTGTTGACTACGGAACCCTAAAAAACATCATCCATATAGGCTAAGTGGGAAAAATACGTTGGTATTATTGAAGCTAACTCAAAAACTTCGCAAGCATAGTTAATAAAATTTATATTCATAATTGGCGAAGTAATCGCGTAACAAACACATTAAAAAAAACATACAGTCCTCCTTTTTGAAGAAGTCGGTTAAAAATTGAGTGTTTGTTTTTTATTTGCTTACTGTCAGTCGCTATGATAGTAATTACATTCATCTCTCATTTATAGTCCCGTTTCATCACACAAAATTCGGCTATGTCGGATCTAGCGAATGGATCGATCGACACAAGTTTTTATGCCAGTTACGTAGGTACTCGGTAGGTAAGTCGTGTGTGTGTGCGGTGATGTTTGATTGCGAAAATAATTATAGTTAGCGTGACAAGATCGTGTGTGAATCGTGTTTTCAGAGTAATGCCTACCTATAATAGGTCCTTTTGAGCTTAACTTAGAACCCCTATAATTTTTAATATAAATTTTAATAAATTATAGCCGATAAATAAATAAATTTTCATCTGTGAAAATTTTTATTATTTGTTAACAACATTTAATACAAGTCAATAGTTCAAGCGTGCGTCAATAGTGCGAGCAGTGGTGGCCCAGTGGTAACGGCCACGACTTACGAGTTGTAGGTCGTAGGTTCGAACCCTGACAGGCGCTTTACTTTGTGTAAATTAATTAATCGCCACTGCTCTCAAAAACGGTGAAGGAAAACATCGTGAGGAAACCGGCATGTCCTAGAACCAAATATTCGAAGACATGTGACATCTACCAACCCGCACTGGGCCCGCGTGGTAGATTACGGCCCGCTCCCTCTCACAGAGAGGAGACCTGTGTCCCAGCAGTGGGAACATTATAGGCTGATTATGCATTATGCAATAGTTCAAGTGTCTACCTATCACGGTTCAAAAGTTACAGCCCTGTGACAGACGGACGTATGCACGGATAGGCAGTGGATGGAGCCTTAGTAGTAGGGTCACATTGGCACCCTTTGGGTTCGGAATCCTAAAAATGAGAACCCGATAGTTCTGTTAGTAACAAATAGTAATAATCATGTAAGTTTAAATTTTGAATAAACACAGAATTTTTACAATCACGCCGTTTTTTTTAAGCATTCAATGAGGTAACAATTATTTTGGGTCAATTTCATGCAAGTTTTTTGACCCGCAAGTTTATAAGCTACATACAGTTGTTATGAAAGACAAATTCATCGCTTTGGATACTCAGTTAAATCCGGCTTTAATTAACATAAGTTATAATTATGTGTGTAATTAAGATTTTGCAAAAACTTGTTCTTGTAACTTTTAAAACTATGTCTTGATTTATTTTGTAGTGTGTGAATTGTGAGACAAACCTTATTTTTTATTAGTACTATTCTTATTGATTTCTCAATTGAATTAAAAAGCAGCTGAGTAACTAAACAGTTATATAAATATATTATATTATTTCTTTAAAGCTATGTAGACGCGATTTTATGTGTTTCAAATAAAACTTTGACATAAAATAACATAGGTATTATAAATCGTAGATTTTATAATCTTACTTTGTTATATGCAAATAAAGATTTAAAAAATATATTATATATATCTATTGGCAGTAAAAATACTTTGTAATTATTTAGTAAACAGCTATCGAGTGGTTATGTTGTTGGCAAGATAATTATTAAAAAAATCATGTATTCTGTAAACTGTCATAATAATGATTAACTATTTAGGTACTTATCCACTTTTTGTGATTACTGTAATAAAAAAGACTGCGGTGATTACTGGAAATTGGCGAGGAAGTAATTTTAAATTCATTATAATTTTTTGACAGCTTATTTTGACGTTTGTATGCGAAGGCCTTTGTCCGGTTGGTAAGTTCCCAAGTTAATATATAATAGGTACTAAATTTCGGTATAATATATTATTGTCTTTAATATTTTTTTCATCGACTAGGTAATAAAAAGTATCATTCACAATTAAAAGCTTTTTTTTAAGTCCTGAAGAGTATTTACGACTAAACTTACCTTCTAATTAAAAGTTATTCACAACCATGTATCATCACTTCACTTAAGCTTCATTTGTTGTGGCCCTTGCGTATTTACATTTATTGTAATATCTATTTATAAATCCTTTTTATGTATTTATTTTATTTATGTATTTAAATATTCTAGTTTTAAAATTCAATTTGTTTATTAAAAATAAAACATAAGGGGGCCGTTCGTAACGTATAGTCGCAGTGTTCGATTTATGAATATGCAAATAGCGCGCGAACTCCTGCGCTGCGATCCTAGGTGCGCGCGTTCGTCACAAGCGGTAACGGTTAGGTGATTGCAGTTAGTTCACACCGGCTCAGATTCTTAACCATTTCGACAACTCGGCTATGAGCGGATGTTCACAGCCAGTCGCGGACATCGTTGGCCGTCAATAGCAGTCATTTGCTTATAGTACGAACCCGAGCCACGATCGATTGTTTAATTTCAATTCTTACAACACTAACTTGATTCAATAAAGTCGGAAAAGTACTGTTGATTCCCGGTAAACAAACAAATCAAAAGATTCCACGATTTGACTAGAGGTTTATTGATTAATTAAATGCAATTCCAACTGAAAATTACTTTCGTCCATGACCCGTGGAATTGCAGTTACGTTCACATTTGCAGTACTCATGTGTGTTATTATCTTCCATTTTAGGAATGCGCTGGTTCACACCAAATTGCGATTCCAACGTAATTTTACTGCCCAATTTTATAATAGATATTTTTATGTAGAGCCTCACAGTCTTAATGTGTCAATTTGTACAAAGATTTGTATCGACCACGTAACATACTCTGATTTGGAACTGTTTGTAGACTAAAGTATCCTTGCTTCAAGCTCTAATTTAATAGAGCAACCTAAATGAACGAAACTGTTAGACCATGACATATTATTGTACTATGTCCCTGCTAAGTTAATTGAAATTTGATAACGACAGTCTATATCGCTACACTCTATTTGGTGTAGGACATTGAGGATTGCAAATGTAGATTCTGATTTATATCTCTACTTTAGATTTACCTTATTACTTACCAAGTGGGCCATGGAAGACGCCGACGTCAAAATCACTGTCAAAATCGTTGAAGAAGGCATACAAATCGAGGAAAAGGTCCACCAAAGGTCCACCACCTTTGGTGGACCTTTTCCTCGATTTGTATGTTTCCTACTCTTGACAGTTGTGTCAAGAGTAGGAAACATATCACTCCCTGAGCACAAATAGCATGATACGATCACCAATCCATTACTGATTGGCAATGATAACAATAGGTACTGGTATTCAGTTGCATCTAGTTAGACTGGAAACCGACCACAACATAGTTGGGATAAGGCAAGGCAGATGATGATGGCATTGATTCCTCTCCATTATCAATTAATGTACCGGTCTCCGCAGCGTATTGGAAGGACTCTGGAGCCATACCAAATATAATACGAGCCAAACGCCCTACCATTATTATTTGATGTCTAAATAGGGCAAGTCAATAAGGCATTTGACATTTGTACCGCATATGGTACAAAACCGCTTGACACTTTGCATGATACTTTAATGTATGTCTATTATTGACCTGCATAATGACTATATGGAATTATGGAATACCCCTTGGACTCCACTGTGCGCTACCTGCTGCATTGTCCTCTATGAGATTGTCCTCTATGATTTTTTTTTTGTAGGTGGGATATCATCATATGACTTCTCCCGCTCTGGGCGGAGCGGAAGGGCGTGTCAGACTCTTACTGACTAAAACCCATCCGTGTTCCTTCAGTTGCCTGTTGCCAGGGTCCCGGTATCCCTTTCGGACTATTCCGCAACCCTGGCAGGTCTACGAGACCCCTGACACTGTTGTTGTTGCCACGTACGAGCACAACAAGACCGTTAGCATTGACACGAAGAATCAGATTTAAAAGGATTTGGTTAAACATTGAAAACGCTTAACAAATAACCAAGGTTTCCTCAAAGTTATGATTGATCAAATTGTGGCCCATAACGTTTTCAAAGCAAAACACACACAGCTCACAAAACATGTTACAAGCGACAGCCTTGCGTGACGAGGGTACTTTGCTGCAGTGTTTAATACACCATGCAGTTTAATTTTCATACAAATTGTGACAGTTTAGGCTGACCATTCACTGCTGGATGACCTCCCGCTGTTTATACACCTAACCTCATTACTTACCTTTAGATGTAATTCAATTACGTCATCCATCACTTTTACCGATCTAATAACATTGTTTGCGACAGGTTTCATTTGGAAGAATCTAAAATCGACTGCTGGGTTCAAGCCCCTATTGGGTTTTCCTTAAAAAAAACTTAGTAACAGCCCGCAGTCTGGATTTGGCCATATTAGGTACATGGAATTAAACCTAACTGACGAAATGTGGGTATAGGTAATTATTCCTGCCTGTATTACATCCAACACAGCCGTGATTTTATGCTATGTATATATATAAATATAAATAAGTATAAAAAGAAATAGTCATTCAATACAATTTATTCGTTGATAACATACCCAATGGCAATAAGACTTATTCATAGAACAATATTCCGAAACGTTCACACAAATACATTAAAAAATCATCTATATGATGTAATCGAAACTTGTTGATAATCACTGGCACGATAATTGCTAAATAATTGTTTGTCTTATCTCTATTGGTACTAGGTTTCTATAATACTTTCACTTAGAAAATAAACATTAGTGTAATCACATTCAGATCTATACTATGTTGTATTTCAAACCTTATCTTCGCTTATGCCGTCCACCTCATTGTTCTTTCCCTGTGGGAGTTCATTCGTCACTATGTCCAAAGAGCCGTTTTTGCTCAAACCGCATGCGGAAAACACTTTGCTACCAACATCGTGTTTCTTTACACAGTAAAGTACTATTATTAGTATTGTTAACAACACTACTATGGCACCTACAATTATTGGTGCACTCTGGTCCATGTCTTCTTCGGCTAGACTTCCCAGTTTCACGTTCTCCTCTTTCAAGTACTTTTGGAGCTCTGAAAAGTACTGTAGTATGCCCTCTGTTGATAGGTCTGTTTCACCAGTTATAGCTTTAAGGACTGTTCTCCAGTCCTCACTTGCACCAAGAGCCATGCCATCGCTGAAATAAGGATAAGTATTAAAATAATATAAATATGATGTATGAATTCGATTCCGACCAATAAAAGACCAGAGGGCATGGAAAAGGCAAAAATGTATAGGATTGACATAAGCTTCGAAAGCTTATGTCAATCCTGTTGAAAGTCGTTGTAGAAATACGAAACGCTTTCGAAGCGATTGGCACTTGGATAGGCTCTCTGGACTAAATGACATTCTATCACCAGTAACGATGATTTCCATCATCGTTACTGGTAATAGAATGTACTAGTAAATATATTGGATTGAAATGAGTTACCAAAAAGCATATGTAAATTTTGTTGAAAGTCTGCATTTGAATTCCATTATAAAAGCGTTTGTCACTCGACGTCAGGAGGCAAAGATAGCAAAATTCTGAAGCGTAGTAGCAGTAAAATGCTGACAGCATTCGAGGCCACTTATAGCATTCAGGATTAAAGATCAGGATCGTGCATGACATTAAAATAGTGAATGGTAATAATGGTACATGGAGTGCATAATAGTCAAGTTTTTGACTGATCCTTCGAAAACGTGACGTCACTAGTAAATATTATTTTATGATGATGAAAAGAACATAGTACGCTTGTTGAATTTTCAGATTAGCACATTAAGTATTTCATGTTTTTAATGGCGCGACTTCGTTCCTAATGGGGATTCCCTTCATTGATAGATTCATTCCATAAAAGACGTTCAAGAGAACATTGTATGACATTTTGCAGTTTCATGTCATAATTCAGGTGCTAATAAAAGTTATAAATACGACATATCCTATCTGCACATCTCAGAGTTGCGCCATTCACATCCATGGCTAACAAAGAGACAATGATATTATTTTCTCATGCATTTTAATTAGGCCGACAGAGTACCTGAGAAGTTTTCCTGCTTCCTTTACACCATATATGGAGCATTCGTGAAGAGGTCCTGTGTGATTTGCCCTCTTGCAAAGAGATAACAGTATTTGGAATTCTAGAACATGAGATATCAGATACCTGAAAAAAAAAAACTATTAATCACAATCAGTAAAGGTATTATGTGGGCAGTATCCGGGAACAATCGCGTGCGGAAAACCCTAGTAAAAGTTATCAAGGAGACAGATAATACAGGCAGTATGATTCAGATTTTTCACATATCAAACTTCAAACTTAACTGAATGTCACTCAGTATTGGGATAATTTATCATACTTCGCGCTTTCACACAGTAGGAATTGAAAAGATTAGAATTATTACGAATGATGTAATAGGTACTTGGGGCTTAAAACGGTCACTTTAGCAGAATCATAATATGAAAATATTATGAATCATCGTTAAATGTCACCAACTGACAATTCATAATAATATGATCTGCGTGTAATTCATAATATTACGAAGTAATTCATCTGTTTAACAGTTTTCTATGGAGATTCGTAAAATGGGCCACAAATTACGAATTGCTTTTATGTCATTATAGACTCATCTTTTGGACAAATAGTAACTAGATTTTGCTTTCGATTTCACCGGGGCGTGGCATTTATAACATTGGTACGGATTTCCTCTAGCTTTAGGTTCTATCATTAAGTCTAGTTTTATTGTCCTCGATCAGATCCATCAGCTGTACCAAAGAAGAATCTGTCTACATTCGTTTACTTTTTAACATGCTCTTGTCCTTAGGGACGTAAAACGGTCTTAACCATTGTACTTTATCGTGTAAAATATCTACTGTTTCTATCGTCTTTCCACTCATTAGCACTTTCACCGATAAATACATAAATAAGCATACATAATATTACTTACGTAATGTACTGTACATGAGACACAACATGGTACTTCGCCGCTGGATCTAGGTCAGTTTCGTTCCTAGGTACTGGAGGTGATACACCCGTCTCTTTTATTCTGAAACCAAAAAGTTTGTTACTAATTGATGTTGTATTATTGTTGATTTATATAAATAATTCGTATGGTCTACATAATAAAGATTATTTTATTTTTTCTGCAGTTTCTATTCCAACATCTTCATATTATTCATCGTCATATTCATCTTAAGACTAGTATAGGAGCTCGTGGCTAAGTAATTACAGCCGCACGGGTCGATCCATCAGGTTAAGCTACACTTGCCGGGGTTGGTCCGTGGATGGGTCCATCTTTACATACCGAGACTCCGGACTCGACTCGACTTCCGTGCCTCGGAAAGCACGTTAAACAGTTGGTCCCGGCCGTCATTCGTGGATCTTTGACAGTCGTTACGGGTCGTCAGAAGCCCGAAAATCTGACAACCAGTCCTACCGAGGGATATCGTATTACTAGGTTGTGGAGGTCTGATAGGCACTTGCTCCATGTAAAATACTGGTACTCAGCTGCATCCAGTTAGACTGGAAGCCGACCCCCACCATAGTTGGGAAAATGGCTTGGCAGATTGATCTTAAGATTAGCATAACATGGTCAGTTCTACCTTCAGATCTAACTGACGTCATCATACCCTTTTTTCATTTAACGGCCTCAAGATGGACGAAGACTATCTATGGAGTTTCTTGCCCATTCTTCTAAATATGAAACTACCTTTTGGAACCCCAACTAGATTCAATTCTTTTTCAATCAATTTTCTTGTAATTTCAACATTAAAAAGTGCCTAATATTGGTCTTATTGAAAACAATGATGACTTCACGCGCATTTTTCTTTTAGTAATCGTTAAGGCTGTCGTATTGCCGTAAGGCCCTTTGTGCACACATGTTTCTCTTATCATGAATAAAAACTAAAACCCAACTACGACTAAAAAGGTATAAACAAGACACCACAGACTGACAAATTAAAAATCCGGAGTCACACGTGTTAGGGCATAAATCGAACAGATTACGTGTGACTCCGGATTTTTTGTCGTAGTTGGGTTTTAGTTTTTATTACTTTATTTTTTTTTTTATTCTTTTGCGGTTATAATATATATATTTTTGAAATGTGCTCATTAAGCCCTTTCATTTGATATCCAACATGGTACGACAAAACAATTTTTTTTTTTTAGTTCCTGACTTTATGTCCTCTAGAGGGCGCCATTTTTAATTTAATGTGACGTCACATAGCCTATACGATTACTTCCAACGATACCTGATTTGTCAAATTGTGATGAGTCGTTTAGAAGATATGAGGGAACAGATGAACATACATACATACCGGTAAAAATCATAACCCTCCTTTTTTCTTCGCCGTAGTCCGGTCGGGTAAAAACTACGGTTTATTCGCTGTGTGAGGCACGGTCATTAGTGTTGTATGGATCACTATGGAAATTTGCTGACAGGCACGTTTTTTTCTAGCGCGCGGTTTCTAAACTGTGAGTAGGCACGGTCGTCAATGTTGTGTGTATCAGACTTTTTCTTCTAAATAAAAATACCTACATAGTACCGACATACCTACTTGTAATAAATCGTTTATTTTGAATTTGCAACTTTTATTATGTAGTTTTCTATGACTAGGGCTAGCGACCTAGTGCAGATGATGGCAATAGATGATAAGTAAATAAACAGGTATATTCACAGTTAACTTGTGCCACAAATGGATCATAGACACAACATGATTGGACTTCTGATAAGCAATCACCGCTTAGACGAGTGTCTGGAATGAATAATTTATTAAAGTTTCTTAGCCTTTGGCACTTGTTTTTTTAGTGAACCAGCAAACAGAACTTGATTGCAAAAAGTATAAATACCTTTACATACATACAAACATACATACATACACACATACCTACGTAAGTCTATTAATGCCTGCTTACGGCCAAGGCTTCTTGTGTATGGTATTTTTCTCAAATAATGCGTGGAAATTCAAACTAAGTAAATTAATTAAGGTTGCCTGGAAGAGATCGCAGAAAGCGATAAGGCCGCCCATTGTATTTTTTGTAGTGTTTAATTTATTTATTTTCGCTATGTATTTTCTGGTGTACAATAAAGTATATATAAATAAAAATATAAATAAATAAATTAAATACTGATAAGTTACCTCCTTGGTTGCCAATGTTGCCATGTTTCGAAGTAAAAAGTTCGTTCCATTTTTAAATTACACGACTTATGAGTTTTCATAGTAAGTAATTTATTCGGTTGATAAACACGCAAGATATGGATTTTCATACTAATTTACGCATGTATTTGACTAGTAGGCATAGCATTTTCAATTTATCTCAAAGAAGGTTGTCAAAATAATGCTCGAATTTCCAAGCATTATCTCCAATTTTAGGTAAAGATTTATTAAAATTTAAAGTAGCACCTTACTTTTTGCATGCCAAAATATGGCGAAATGTTTCATCGCACAAGAATATTTATATACAGGTTGGAATTATATTCATGGGCATCCTCTTAAGGGGTCATTGTACTCATCATTATGAACAACTTTCACTATTGGACCAACCCTGAAATAGCGAAAAAATAATCAACTGTTCCCTACATGTTCGGATAGCTCGTCAAAATGATACGAGGGAACAGCATTTTTTTCTCAGTTGAATTTCACCTTGTATGACACCTTTTGTATTACCGCATTTAAAGCCTATATGATTTTGTCTTTGACTTTGACTAATTACTTAAAATTACTTACGAAAAGTTGAGTTTGGTTATTCATAATATTATATTGTATCTCGTGAGTTTCTCTCGTGATGACGTCGAATCTCCGCGTACATATTCAGTTTGAAATCGACTACGTACGAGTAGTAGGTTTAAGGAAAACCGTAAGTAGGTTATTTCGCTATGTACAGGAATGATTTTTTAGGGTTCCGTACCCGAAGGGTGCCAAACAGAACCCTATTACTAAGCCTCCACTGTACGTCCGTCTGTCTGTATCTCGTGAACCGTAATAGACAGTTGAAATTTTCACAGATTGTATATTTCTATTGCCTCTATAACAACAAATAATAAAAATAACATAAAAGTCACTTTAAGGGCCGAGTCACACCGGAATGGCAGCGGCCGGCAGCGACGCGGCGAGCACTTTCATTGTAAAATAATTTTAAACTTTATCTACATACTTAAAAGACCAGTATCACTTGAAAAGGTCCCAAAGCGGTGGTTCTGCCCGCGGCTGCCAGCGGCGACGCGAGGCCGCTCGCGACACCGCGGGCGGCCTCGCGCACCCCGACGCGTTTCATGCGCCAATATGTTGATTCGTTTCTTCTAAACAGTTCTATTTGCAAGCGACGACGCCGGGGGCCGCTGCCGGCCGCTTCCGGCCGCTTCCAGCCGCTGCCATTCCGGTGTGACTCGGCCCCAAGGCGGTCCATCCCCATACAAGACACGTGTTTTCTTCGGCGTTTTTTTGCTAAATATTGTACAGTGATACGGAATCCTTAGTGTGCGAGTCCGTACTTGGCGGTTTTTAATTTATGGGCCTATGCTCATTTTATTGCTACCAGTTCTCCTCAGTTCTCCTCAGCATTGAAATCAAATAGGTACTTTAACCAAACTCCTTACCTTACCTAGTGTACATATTAATTTAGTTTTTTTCCTTATTTTGACTAGAAATAAATTGGGTTACATTGTAGATATTTTAGGCAAGTTTGTATTTATCGTTCAAGGATCTTTTGGCGCGTGGCCAAAATCGGAACTAACGGCGCCTTCTTAGTTTTTCAATAAAATTCGCGCCAAAACGTCCTCTATTTTTTTCCGTTTACGCAATTTTTGGTGACAACCTAACATTAAAGTTACATCTGTCCTATTGAGATCTTGATTATAAGTACGAGAATAATATTGACCCTCAGCAATGCCTGAGGGTCAATATTTAGAAGGCAAGGTTTAGAAGCTATTATAAGGAAAGATATGACCCCGCGGATGTCAAATGTGAGAACCGCGGTTTATGCATAATCAGATACACGGACGAACAAGACGTAGTGAACACGAACATCGAACACTTTGTTCACATGTGCGTACCACTAACGAACATCAAACACTGTGTGCGTCAAAAACGAATGTGGCGATCCAATTCCGTTCTTCTGTGTGGTGTTCGGAGAAATTTGATGCAACATTGCGAACATTACCGAATCTAGGGTGGAGCGGGAGGGCGTATCAAACTTTTACTGACTAAAACCCACCAGTGTTGGCGCGAGAGTCATTAGACAATTGCCCATACTCAAAAAAAAAAAAAAAGGTCTACTAAAGAAAACCGAGTGTGAACACAAGTCGAACTGTGTTCGTATGATGTTCGTGTTCGCATTGCTAATTTACGTCCACATGTACGAACCGAATGTTCCATGTTTGATGTTTATGTTCACCACGTTTTTTTCATTTGTGCCTTTAGACTGAGACGTTTGTTGCCCCAGACAACAAAATGTTGCGCAAAAATGTTGTTCGTGTTGTCTGCTCTAGTTGACATTAAACTTCAATGCCCTCAGATGTATAATTTAAAAACTGCGCCTAAAAATCTCTTGCCGTGTTATCCCATCAAGGAAGGGCGCCATAGTTAAAATAATAGCACCTTATCGATTTCCTAAAAAGATGCAGTAACGTTGTCATTGAGAGAGTTGGTGTGTAAGTTGAATATGTAACGTCATAGCATCAATAAAATAAAGGCCTTTGATTGCATAATCAGTCTTTATAATGTTCCCACTACTGGGTCACAGGCCTCCTTTCGGTGAAAGGGACTGGGCCGTAAAAAAAGCTGTTTTTTTAAACTAGAGGTTAATTAATTGGTCTATACACAAATGAATGAAAGTGCTCGATTTGGAAACTTAAATAACTTCTTAGTTGAAGCGTAGCAACAGATGCTTTGTATACCTACACGGTGCATGCTCAACTCAAGGATATGGTGCCAAGTTCTGTTCAAGACGTCACGTTATCACGTGACTTCTCGCGTCCGCAATCTAATCTAGTAATATTAATATTTTTTATTTATTTATTTGTATAGTTAGTTAGTGTATTTTAAGATTTGTCATAACAGGTCATAAAAATAAATCATAATATTTATTTATGTTATCTAAAAGATAAGCTTTAAGTTTAGCTTTAAGTTCTGCCAACTCAAACGCAAACTCAAAGCATTTATTTAAATTAAACCAATTACAGGCACTTTTGAATTGTCAAAGAGTCGGTCAGTTAGTCAGAAAGTTGAAGCTAGTTGCCCCAACACCAACCATAGCAGGAAAAACCAACCTGAGATCCCACCAATGCTGATTCCAGTCCTCCAAACTGCTATTTCCGAAGACATCCCAACGCCATTTATCCAAAACGTAAGCGTACGCCATTAGCGGAAACTTTTCCAAGGCGACCCAAAGGAGATGGTTCAAAGTAACTTCGGGGCTTGTTTCAACCTTCACCAAGTTCAGGGTCTGTAGGTGTTCCGGCGAGGTCAACTGAACGGCGACGATGTCGGAGATTGCATCGTGGAACGCTGTAACACGATCGAAATTAATTATTCAATTATAATTATTTATCTTTTAAAACATCACGTTTCTGATCCTTGAAAGGTCAAACTGAGGTCATACATTCAAGATTGGCATAGAACAATGTTCCATTCTCATGCAGGATCCGAGCTAGTGTTGTCACCTTTTTTGAGGGGTCACCTTATTTGGATCTCGGACTAAAAAACTAAATTGTATTTTTGACACAACAAGGCTTCAATCAGTTTTTGCTGAATTTGATAATGGCGTGCCTGCAGTCCACAGTAGCACTGAACTTACTTCTGCCTGTAGTAAGTACCTATATTTAAAGTGAAGAACATTGAATCAATTTCAAAGCCAGACTTCCGATTTATTTTATTTATTTATTTTATTTTATTAAAACTTTATGCACAAGTAAAAAAAAATACTGTACAGCGGCGAACTTAATGCCTGAGGCATTTTCTGCCAGTCAACCTTAGACTGATGCAGAGACAGACATGGCAGGTGCGACATAATGATTTACTGACGCTTTACTTAATTTTTGTTGAATCGGAAACTTTGACATACCTACAACTTTGGCAAAAGCATAGCCACAATCATTTTGAAAAATCACGCGAGATTGTATTTATTGAACCTCAGATACCTACTCCTTACCATCGAATTTTAGTAGCCAAGAACAGGACTAGTACGATACAACATTTATTAATGAGCTTGATTTCATTAAAGTAACCCCTGTCGTCTTAGATCGGACCGGCACGACTAAAAGCTACTTCTAGGTAGGTACATGAATATATACATATAGGTACCTGGATTTGGTCCATCTCTGTACAACGGAGGTAGACTCCTGTAATGCTTGAAGTATTGGACGTGTCCTAGTAGTCTTGCGGCTCGTGATAGACCCACGACGACATCTGTCACCTTTTCACCGCACCATTTAATCCTAGAAATAATAAATAAGCAACTCAGTTTAAACTTAAAAAGTAACTAATTTCCTCTGCTACGTTATATTATTAATTTCCTCTTTAATTATTAAAATATGAAACTTATTACAAGCTATCCGTTACTTATGTCACAAAAAAAATATGGAAGTTCCTTAACAATATTTTTGCCTCAATAACAATGAATTGACACACTGACATTGCTATGACACAAACGTACAATAAACTGTATGAATTATAAATTAAATAAATATATGAATGGAGCTATTTGTTGCGTTCAAATGCATGGACAGCATTCGTTGAGACTAAATAAATAGACACATCCGCGTTGTAAGGCATTATATGAAACTTAGTTGAAAGGAAATGAAAATAATTAGGTATGTTATATGTATGTGAAGATTAGGTATAATATACATGCATTCAAATAGATTAATTTGAAAAAAGAAAACATATTATACATAAATATATACATATGACTGTTCCTAAAATACCCTAGGTTGATAAAGTTTTCGGTTTACCCTAATTATGAACATAATAGAAAAAACTGACCGCATGCCCTGTCACTTGCAAACCATGTGAGGACCTAATGGCTGCGTCAACAAACGGTATTCGCGTTGCTGAATTTCGGGTCGAAAAAATTAAAAAAACTAACCGGTTCCGTACCCAAAGGTTAAACGGGACCCTATTACTAAGACTCCGCTGTCTGTCTGTCAGTCTGTCCGTCTGTCTGTCTGTCTGTCTGTCTGTCTGTCCGTCTTTCACCAGGCTGTATCTCACGAATCGAGATGGCTAAACAGTTGAAATTTGTTTTTGTTTCTGTTGCCGCTATAACAACAAATAAAAAAAACAGAATAAAATAAATATTTAAGGGGGCTCCCATACAACAAAAGTGATATTTTTGCCGTTTATATAGATACGGAATCCTTTGTGCGCGATTCCGACTCACACTTGGCCGGTTTTTTTGTGTTATTTTTACCATCAAAGTTCGGATTCCTCAATATAATTACATATTACTAGCTGCGCCCCGCGGTTTCACCCGCGTAAGTCTCGACCCCGTGGGAATATCGGGATAAAAAGTACCCTATGTAACACATAGTAGTTTTTACGTGACAGAGTAACAAACATCCATCCATCCATACTTACAAACTTTCGTGTTTATAATATTAGTTAAATTATAATATTAGTTAGATATAATTTTAAATCATCTATAACGGAGAAACTTCTTAAACAAACACAAAAAAACATCAGGAAAAAATATATAACGTGTCGCAAAATGAAGCAATGAATAAAAACATAGCTCATACAAAAACTTCCGAGCACCGGTAGGTGCTAAGCAAAATCACGTAGCTACTTGCTAAATAGATTTGAATTAATCATACGGTCATACCTATGTAAAACTCATTATGTGATTGAAGGTCGGTTTAGTATAAAGGTTAACTTTTACCCTTTTAAAGAGAATATTTGTAGAAAAAAACATGACTGACAGATTTTTAGGGTTCCGTACCCGAAGGATGCCAAACGGAACCCTATTCCTAAGCTGAACCTTATGAATCGTACTAGATAGACAGTTGATATTTTCACAGATTGTGTACCTATTTTTACGCGAACTTTACTTAATTTTTGTAATTTTTTGTTTTAAAAAATAATAATAAAATATAAATTTACAAATTAAAGAGGGTTCTCAACCAAGAAACCGGTTATTTTTAACTAAAGTAAAAAGCGTACGGTCTTACCACAAAAACTTAGACACTTGTTAAACGCGTGTCTACTGTCAGTTTTATGTTGAACTCCATACATAAATGTCATGGTTAAACGGTGTTTTAGCTAAACATAAACATAAACACGGTTTTGTGTAATAAGGATTGTGTTAAAAAATTTATGGTGCTACAGTCTGACTCGCACTTGGCCAATTTTTTATTTCCTGCATGAATGCTTGAATAGTTGATAGAAATAATGAACATAGCCTTTTAAATGCAAAAAAAAAATTCTGGCGCCATTATTGGTGGAATAACGAAAGCATGATTCTAATAACCATCAACTTTTATTATAGTTACCTATAGAATTTGTGTGTGGTTGTTATGTTAGTTAATATTATTTTATTTTCATAAACTAATTCCAGTTCAAAATATTTGGAAGAATAAGAATGAAATAACTGTGGTGAATCAAACGCCTGAAACACCTGAACAAATCAATTGCTATTTTTTCTCTATGAAATACTGTTTACCTTTCTTTCTTTGCTTTGAATTCAGGCGATTTATGATCTATGAAGATGATTCAACTATTATTGTATAGAAAAACGAAATTTCAGATGAAATCGATTAGTATAATTGTATTGAATCTGATAACAATCAGAAAACATTGTTAATTTAATAATATAGGTAATTGATGTCGTCGTTTTAGAAAAAGATAATGGAAAGGTAGGTACAAAATATTTACTTGTAATGAACTCCATCACACATGTCATGACTGGACGGCAAACAATTGGCTGTCGTCATCGTCTCTTTAATATCTTGGAAGGAATCCTTCGCGCTATCGAAGCCAAGGGATTGGTGGAATTCGTCGACTGCATCAAATAGATCTTTGGAAAGTATGGTCTCGTTTTCTGGAAGCTTCGGTCTCATATGATCTGCATACGCGACTACCTTCGGATAGATTGCTTGCCATTCTTGAGCCCATAAGTTACCTGAAATATTTTTCAAATTATCTGCTTAAGCTTCTGCACTGAACAAGGAAAGGGCGAAGTTATCTTAAGATAACTTCATTTTTTTTAAATTGATTTTTGATTGATTCAATGATTATTTTCAGAAAAATAATTGAAAGAAACACATAGCAAGAAAAACCTTATAAAAGATTTCTACACACATATTGCGATACAATTTTTATCAGGCGTCTCTAAAAACTGAAACTCACCTAAAATGTGAGCTGGAATTAGTTTATCGTTACTCTTCAGAATGTCTTTGTAAACAAGTTTTAACTTTGCTCTGACATAATCGTGTAGCAAATCATAGAATGGTTTGATCTCTTTCCAGATTCTATCAACCGTTTCAACAAAATCGTCATCTTCAAATGCGTATCGCCACATATCACCAGCATCAGTAAAGTTTTCTGATTCTGCCACTCTGTTCATTCTCACTACATAATCTTTGAATATCGGGCGTATTTTTTTTCCAGTCGTGTCGCGATAAACTTTCCAATAATACGCCAGTTCTTTTGTATCGTTGCTTGTTTTGAAGATCGATATTACGTCTGGAAAAATTGTTTCATTGTTAACAGAAAATTCGATTACAATTTATGTTATAGCATAATGTAATGACACATTACATTAAATGGAAACATTCACGATCTCATTATTTTGCGTGGACTTTAATCAGTACATTAACTAATTGATAAGTAACATTGTGTAAGCTGTTATCTTAATTAAATACATCATCACCTTTTATAACCAAGACTCGAATCATATCCAAAGTTTAAATACTTTTGTCAAGTTCATTAAATCAAAGATAAAAATAAATAATACTGACTGACCACTCATCGTTCGTACCGAATCTTCCGAGCTGCAACTTGTATTGTAAGCACACACAGTGACACGACTCCAAATCCTTTGCATGGTGTCAATTTCTTCTCTTTGCTGGAATATTATAAAATAAGGAAAGTTACTATAATTTTGTAAAAGAAAGAAAATTACTACTTATTCCTTTGATTAGAGGCAGAATTGAACTCACAAAGGTTCATTGATATACGATTCCAGAATTTATTAGAGTTTTGTAGGTTTTTAACATTCTCATAATCACGAAGCTAGTGCATTGAGATACTTTGCTAATGCTAGAATATAAAACAACTCACAATTGCATCAATATCAACAAGCAACAATATCAATTGAATGTTGCTGCTATGTCCCATAATATGCTTTTTAGCATACATAATGGACAATGCATACGCGTTTGTATTATCGTTTACTTGATTTAAATGATAAAAAATACCTTGCTTTGTGGCATCTGCACATTGGTACCTCGTTCCTTTATGATTCTAATTTTCCTTCTCATCTTCGTATCATTCATCAGTTGTTCGTCGTTCAAATATTTCTTTTTCAGTATGTTCCAATACTGTTTCTTTATTTCATCTTCTTCGGCTGCAATTCGGACCTGAAAATCACAACGTTTAGCAATTAAAACCAACAACTCCTCTCATACAAACTGCAGAATTAACAATTAGGATATTATTTATGAATTATTTTATAACTTATTCGTCTCATTCTCACCATTGTATTTTTTTTAGCTTCATTGTTTATATCTGTGACGTATGACCAAAGAGCATCTTGGGATGTTTTGCAAACATCCAAACTTAGCTTATCCATCTCCTCCATAAACACATCGAGACTTGTGTTAACTTTGTCTAACTCTTCTAACTGATATTTAAATGTTTCAACAATATCATTTGTCTTTACGATCAACGTATTCGGATCTAGTACTGTTCTCATGGCGTCATCTAAGAACTTCTTTTCCTTAACTTCGTCAATATCCATTTCTATTTCATGGCCGCTTTCTTCCGACCCTTCCAATGTTTTATTAGTTTTCTGCGTCTTCTCATCTGCGGATATATCTGACGTGGGATTTGGTGAAAACTGTACAGCCATTGACGTTGAAGCTATTATTAAAATGCATGTTAATCGCTGTAACAACAAACCTCGTTATTGTCTTCAAACTGATGCATTATTTATCAACACAAGCGCTTGTGTCTTGAACAACACGTCTTTGAAAGCAGGATGTGTGGCTGACACAATACTATCTACGATACAGTTCAATGGTAAGCTTAAGGCCAATGTAGGTGTAGGGACATACCTAGCGAAATTTCATCGGCGGAACTTGGTGGCTGGATATAACAAAATATATTTTTATTAGACGCGGTGTATGCGGTTGCTATGGTTTCTAGCTACGACAGATCATGTCGAAAATAAATAATTATGTCTTAACTACACGAAGTTCATTGTGTCGGTAGGGTTTCCGCCACATGGCCATTTTTAAACAGTAGAAATAACAGAGGCTTTAGAAGAGTACGAACGAACGCCGATCTTCGATGTGGCGTTACCCAAACAAAACGCAGTCGGTTGTTGGCGAACTTCCGGCCGACTAATGTTTTCACTTGCGCCAAAACTCGACGTAACATCGGCCTGAAATATTACGTTGCTGAATTTTGTCAGCATTTCGAATGCAAGCAAGCCGAACTTCTGCCGCGAATTTCCCGTAAAGGTCTCGCTAGATTTATACTAAACGTAACTGCCGTATCAGATATCGTGTGAGATGAGAACGATTCGACAATAGCCTAAGTGCAGTAACGTATAGTTGAATAATGACCATATCCTCTTGTCTATGTTGTCTAGTGGGTCGGTCAGTGTTCATGACAAGTGACAACTAATTCTAAAGCTGATGAATAGTATTTGATATGTAGAAACTATTTTTCTTTGTTGCTTCATATAAAATGTGACCAAGAACGATCTTCACGTTATCTTTTTAAGCTTTTCGAATAATCTGGGTAAGTGTAACACTTAGGTATCTAATGAATTAGATGATCTCATAATGAGACTGACGAATACAGGATTAAAAGATTATAACATATTAACCTATTAACCAACTACAAAGTATTAATTTGTCCTCAATTCAACTTTAATATTATCAATTTGAACTGTGGAACTGTAGCAGAATATTAACATCCATCACATCAATAAAGTATATACTTACTTCGACTTATCACGAACGTACATAAGTTTTTAAATAACAGTGCACTATAAACGGAAGTTTTAATGGCAACTACCTGCCTTATCACGAGAAATACACTAACAAGGTAAGAACAGTCTTGTAAAACCACACAGATGTTTATGAATCGGAAAAGGTAGGAATAACAAAATGCATTGTAAAAACTTAAAATACCCACTGTGAACATCATCGTGTTGGTACTTTGGCAGCACAATCCACAGCTGTGTCAACTTGTACAACAACACATATCAACCGCAGCACTGCACCCACCACATTTTCAGTTCCAGACTAGGTTGTAGAATATTTTAGCTACCGTGTAACGCGAACCAGTGCTAAGAGACGACAAGACGAAGGCACACTCTCTGTTTCACTTATTACTGGTTGTTTGTGAATACTGCGATGTGTTTGATCGTTTTGTGGTGGATTTTTCAAATTGGAACAATCGAACGGCTGTTTTGTTTTGAAAACGTAGAACGGTAGGAGCGCGGCGCGCGACCCGCTTGCATGCGCCGGCACATTGTTATGCCACATAGAAATGCCTACCTCAATTCAATAGCTCCACGGTATGGTTTCGTGCGACCGGACGTCGTCGGGTCTCACCGAGCTCGCTCCTTATTATCGTGGTGTGTTTATCGAACGGTTAACACCTCGATTAATAATTGTGTCATATTGACTACATCACTACATGGACTTACGTGATGTCGTAACAATCTGGCAAGTCTCAAAACGTGTTTCTGACAAAACAACATAGGTTCCTAGATTTTAGTTAAGTGCTTTTAGTAGTTACTTTAATGCAACTGTAGAAGAATCCCTTTAAACTTCCAGATTTCCTGATTTAAAATTATGCCACTCTTAAATGGATGACCATTGACAACACTGTCTTGTTTTTAAATAAAACACCAAAATAATAGTAATACAGATCTCTTTTAATTTAATAATAAAAACGAGAAAAACAAACAAAATAACACAATTAAGTACAAGTGTCTAATATTTTAACCTGTGTATCCGTGAAAAACTAATTTAAAAATAACAAATAAATCAAAATTCGTCTTAAATTAATCTTTCTTCAAGAACGAAGCCAGTATGTTGGCACCGGCGACATCCACCTCGTTGTAACCGTATGGTTCCAAAGCCTTCTTGGTCCTCTCGAACCATTTCGTGAGATTTTCATGAGCACTCATGTCGAATCCGAAAGCCTGAAAATACATAAGTATATAACTTACTTACAAAAAATATTTTTTTTTAGTTAGCTTACTTTTGATAAGCAATGTCCGTAGACGTTTTCAATTACCCTGTTGTTTATACTGAACGTGTATACAGCCTACGGTTTATAAGTATGGATGTTATCCCATGTTTTTATAGTAATGTCAGTTAAGCGCGGTCGGACAACGCAAAATACACCCAAATCAAATGGAAAATTAGCAAAAAGGCCCAGAGGGCCTAGACAAGTGACAATCGCTTCCAAAGTGTTTCGTATTTCTAAAACGACTTTCAACGGGATTGACATAAAGCTTTTCGATAGCTTATGTCAGTCCTATACATTTTTGCCTTTTCCATCGTCGTTATCGCTGATAGAATGTCACTTTGTCTAGGCACTCAGTATACGTTGGCCGAGCGACGGACTCGCCCAATTTGTACTGGGGGGCTTTAGACCTTTTGGGTCGACGTAACAGGGCCAGCCGTGAAAAGTGCTCAATGTAACTTTAGGATCTCAGGATAGGACTCTTGATAATTTGATGCTATTCCAGCATTAAGGTGGATTCAAATTTCAGTCACGTCAGTGTCAGGTTGTACCTTGATCAAAATATAATTCGGGACCATAACAAATATCGGAATCATTGATATATTTTTCTAAGTTAGATTTGTTCCACAAGAACTTTTCCATTAGAGATATATTGTTCTTAATTGTTTTGTTACATCAGCGCCGGTTACCAGCGTTCTAAATAAATACACCCTCTCAGCGACTAGCTATAATACAAATAAGCCAGTCATTGACATTTTTTATAATAATAAAGTTAAATCAATGAAAATGTTTCATAAACTAACGTTTCTTCAAAGATATCAATATCATGGCGTATGTTTTCTCAACATCACAGTACGTACGTATCAAAGGTATTTGCAGTCGGATGTTGCTAGTGATTGCTTGGCATCTGCTATTCATTCATCTGATACAAACCTTACCAAGAAATTTGTAAAACATCAACAATCGACTCTTATAACATTAATTATTCACTTAATCTTCTTCTTCACATTCACGTACTACGTACTTGTATTTATAGTCTGCGCGCGACTAGTGGCGCTGCGTGCTAATTCTATACCTGCTGTAATATTTAAAATATTACTACTGTATTAATAATTATTAATCTCATAATTAATAATAATTAATTAAATAATTCTATACATAATTTAACCTACATAAACAACAAGACTGGCGTATTATTTCGGATTGCAGCCGCGCGTAGACTTAAATATCTTGCAAGCACTCTAGTTTTTCAGGTTTTCCACCATTCACCGCAAGAGGAGATGGGTAGCTTCATCCAAGTTGGGAAGGAGACCAAAACCAAGCAAGAGATTGGTGAGATTATTGGAACAATGTAGCGTTTCATAAGAACTGTTTCATCTGCAGTGCACTTACTTACCTACCTATTTATACAACGAGTTTTTTAAAGATATCGTAACATTAGACTCGATGTTTGTATCTAAGTTTCATTGATAAGTACGAGTAAATCATTTTCATCCAACCAATCATTCATATTTAATGCTAAGAAAATGTGACGTTGAAATTTTTTTTTGCGACTGTTTAACCATACATTTTTGACGTTTGAACGTCACTTATCTTTAATCGCCGTTTATGAATAAACCCTTTAATGTTTATTTTTTACTTATTTTTTTCTCATAAGGGGATGTTTAACATAAATAATCATGACTTGGTCGAATTATGATTGTATGAAAAATGAAAATACCCTAGAGTTATGGGATATAAAAAAGAACACGTTGTATATCATGCTTTTGCACTTATTCCAATTTCTTTGGGGTGCGTAGTGATCTTCTATACATCTTCTAGCCGTCCTCTAAGTAGTCACACATTTCTAACCATATCATCTTTTACAAACCCATCCATCCGGTCTTTGGCCTTCCCACTCTTATCGCCATCTTCATTTATACTCCCTATATTTATAAAAACCGGCCAAGTGCATGTCGTACCATGCACAATGAAGGGTTCCGTAGTTGGGATGAATTTATAAAACAAACTTAACATTATAGTTGAAAAACTTGTTCTCCGATACAGAATGTATGGGAGCACATGTTTTTACAACAAAAACAAAATTGCAAATTTAAGTTGGTCGATTGTTACTCGGTAACTTGTGGAGCCTACATAGCGGTGATAGTTTTCCTTTTAATTTCGTTATATATACTACTGCCGTGAATTTTTTCACATATCCAAAACCAACCATTTAGCTGGCAGGGACACTTGGCTCTAACAAAAATTAGCACTTTAAAGCTTTATATTCCGCAAACGGATCCCTGAACCCAAAAAGGGTTTTAACAAACTCGCATTATTTTTAAATGACCTTTCCAACGATACCCCACACCATGGGATTGACGAGAAAAAAAAACCATCCCCACTTTACGTGTAGGGGAGGTACCCTAAAAAAAAATCCTTTTACGATTTTGTCGGCGTCGTCGTTTATATGTTTATCCATACCAAATTACAGCTTTCTAGTACCAACGGTCTCTGAGCTAAGCCGCGGACAGACGGACAGACGGACATGGCGAAACTATAAGGGTTCCTTGTTGACTACGGAACCCTAAAAAGGGAACTTACATCAAGATTAGTAATAGTAACAATGATAGAGATGTCAGCGATAGTGAGATCGTCTCCGGCGACGAAGGCCTTTCCATCTAGGAAAGTGTTGAGCCAGCCCAGTGCCTCGTCCAGCTTGGCAGCATGCCCCTCATTGTACTCCTCGCCATGGAACAGTATCGGGAGCTAGAACACGATTATGTTTGTGATGACTGCTGAACATTTTCTACTATAAGTGTCTTTGATGATCTTTTTTTAAGTTTATTTCAATTGCTTTTGTCACTGTTTTCCAAAACTGTTTGTTACATTCTTTTATTATTGTTTTTCTGCATAATTATATTATTATGTTTCGCAAGTAAATAATTATGTATTTTATATGAATAAGAACTGAATTAAATCAGTAGGTACAGTCACAAGCATAAATATAACTATGGACAGTTTGGCCATAATATCTGATTTATATTTGCCATCATCTTGACGACAAATTATATTAATGGATGAATCATGAAATCAGTTATTATTATTGCCGAGCTATCCATCTTAATCCTAATTATAAATACGAATAATATTAATAAACAACTAATTATAATATTATAAATACGAAATTGAGTTTGTTAGTTTGTTTGTTCCGCTTTTACGCTGAAGCGGCTGACCGGATTTGGATGAAATTTCGCATAAGGGTAGGTTGACCTTGACCTGGAGAGGATCGCAGAAGTCGCGGGCAACAGCTAGTTGTACTAATATATTTATGATCGGTACTACTACGTCTACTTCAATGACAAGAGTTGGACAAGACTTCAGGAAAAATATTCATTCATTACATTCAACTAACATGTATTTTTTCTTGCTCCTGCGCAATGTTCCATACACTTATTATATTGTAACGTATCATCACACCCCATCAAACGTCTGCCGCTTAGCAACATTGATCTGTTCCGGCATGAAATTACAGGCACAATAGGAGGTTGTTCAACTTTATCCTTCCCTGGACGTTGGCGCAATGAAAAATAGGTTTCAATCTTATTTTTATTAGTTACTAGCTGCACACCGCGGTTTCACCCACGTAAGTCTCGATCCCGTGGGAATATCGGGATAAAAAGGTTTTTTTTCCTATTCCAGGTCATGGCTTACCCATGTGCGAAATTTAATTTAGATCCGTTCTGCCGTTTAAGCGTGAAAGCTTAACAAACAAACTCACTTTCGCATTTATAATATTAATAGTTAGGATTAGGATTTTATCTAACTAATATTATAAACGCGAAAGTTTGTTAGTATGGATGGATGGATGTATGGATGTTTGTTACTCTTTCACGTAAAAACTACTAACTGGATTTAGATGAAATTTGGCAAACAGATAGTTTATAACCTGGATTAACACAAAGGATACTTTTTATCCCGATATTCTCACGGGATCAAGACTTACGCGGGTGTAACCGCGGGGCGCAGCTAGTGATTAATATAATAAAATCGCGCCTATATTTTTGTTCAATGCCATCAATCGATACAATACCTAGGCAAAACTCTAAAATAAAATGAAAATTCTTTAAAGTTATCAGCAACTTACGTAAAGAGCGGAGTATCTCACATACAGCGTGCCAAGGTCAAAGTCGAGGCGCTGGTCTACGATAGCTCGCAGACGAGGGTTTTTGGGATACAGGGTATCATCACGGCCATAAGCATTGACCAGATAAGCCATGATTGCGCGACTGGAAGCAAAGAAAAAAAATTATATGGAAGAGATGATAAGTATTTTTTTTCTCGTCTTTCACTTTTCTCTGTATCCCGGACCATTGCAAAGCATACAAGGGGTAAAGCACTGGGTAAAACTCGCAGTGGCCCGTTAGACGTGTTTAATTAAATGAAGCACCAACCGACGATTATCCCTGTATGCACTATACAAGTACATTTGGTGTAGGACTATTAATTTCAGGATATGAAAACATAGATAATTGGACTATGGGTTTGGGTGGCCTAAGTGGACTGCTTCTCTAGAACTATGGAAGGAATATGGTCCCTGCATAATCGAATGTTTTATATATTTTTGCAAACTCAATAATGGGCCCCGAAAGCTGTCGCTAGAACATAGTAACGTAGCGAGAAGGGGCAACATATCCTGAGATGCTTGAGGAGTCGAAAGGAATTCCGCGGTTATCAGGAAAATCCCGAAAGTACGGTCAAGATCCCGTATTATTAGATTTCTTCCTAGAAGACGATTCATGCCATTTTTATGTTGACTATTTGAATCACTGGTGTGGAGCTCGTGGCTAAGTAATAACAGCCGCACGGGTCGATCAGTTAGGTTGAGCTACGCTTCCCGGGGTTGTTCCGTGGTTTTTCCTCATATCGTCAAAATAGTACTAAAATAACTTACCTTTCCCATAAAATGAATCCACTATCATCCATTGTCGGTATTGTATGTTGAGGATTCATCTAGAAGCAAAATAACTAAGTTAAGTAAAGCCAACATTTTCGAGCAGAATTCACCAAAAGGTCGTAAAGCTTATTCTGTATTTAGCATCGACCAGAAACATTAAAGTTATTTAAGCCGTAGTTTCGTGAAAGAGGCAACCTAACATGATTTATTGGTAGCACAAATAAAAATGTGAGCTTATCACGCGATGTTGACAATCATGTTTCTACTAGTAAAATATATCTGCAATATTGCAATTTGGAGTGCTTTGAATTTGACATTATCAAACCCTGTCCAGCACCCTAATTGCATAACACACGATCAATCACAATCTGTTACATTTTGACAGTTCAACAAAAATCATTGCGTTATTTACGTTGTTGAGCAGACACATTTTTCGGACTTAAGAAGCAATGAATTATCAAAATCCTTAAAAATGTTTCAGATTATGATTGATCGTGTGTTACGCAATTAGCGTGCAGATCTTGTACGAAAATTACAGTAATATTCATCTCTGGGCCATTTCGGGCCAAAACAAGAACACTGTAACGTGATTGGGTTGTTACATCATCAATTAACATCATTAGTAGCCCCTTAGCACAGAGAGTTGGTTTGCTTGCTACTTGAAAAATAGCATTGTTGAAGTAAGAAGTTATGGGTTAATTTCCATTAAGCCACAGCGCGACTGTGGAGCCACATCACAAACGATGCCTCACCTCTTGTCATGCTTTCTTTGGGAGGCCAACGATAACGCAATCAAAGTGGCCGAATTCTGGTCGAAGCTTATTTAAAACAGATAGGTAAATCCCGTACCTTGCACCTGCCATGTTTTGCCTCTACATCCCCCTAAGGTAGACTGGTAAAAAATGCCTCTGGCATTAAGTCTGCCTTTGTACAGTATTTTTATTTACTTGTGCATAAAGTTTTAACAAATAAATAAATGGAGTTATCAATACGACGAAGAAAAAGATCTGGTATCCT
Source organism: Lithophane ornitopus (assembly GCA_948473465.1). Lineage (NCBI taxonomy): Eukaryota > Metazoa > Arthropoda > Insecta > Lepidoptera > Noctuidae > Lithophane > Lithophane ornitopus. The sequence continues at coordinate 7,153,355 of OX419623.1, forward strand.
TGTCAAATTATGAAAACTAAAGGGTGCAAAAAAAATCAGCTGTCCCCTACATTTATGTTCGTTTATCTCATCAAAATGTAGGGATCAGCTGTTTCCTTTCGCGATTTCAGTGTTGGTCCCTTAATGAAAGTTGTCCATGATTTAAATTTCACCTGTATAGCATTGGGGATAGGTAAGATATGTAAGGTTGCTAAATTCAATATCTCCTATCACATACCTTGAGAAACTCCGGCGTCATATGCTGTCCTTCCATAATATTGGTCAACACCAGTTCCAGTTCCACCCCCATCACTTTTGCAGCCATGATGATGGACCTGCATGCTGGTGACGGCGGCAGATAATACACCTTGATTGGCTGGTTAGGCATCTTGCTTTTAGAACGTGCTGCCGCGTTGCTGTCAAAAATTATAACTTAGATTAGAGAGTTTTAAACAACAAAAACATTTTTTTTACAAAAATGCTTAAAAACAATGGGTCGTTTATTTGTCCCTTCCTGCTTCAATGCGATTATTTTGTTAATAATTTTATTAGAATTCATACCATCAGGATTTTCCTAGCTTCGTCATTATTCACTAAAAATTAAGCACAAATGTAACACAATAACGTAACACAATAACGTAACATGCATTGTATTTTCTTCTTTTTGCTAAATCATATATTCTATTATATCCCCATAATTATCATATCGTATCGTACTACCAATAAAGGCTCATCAACACTACTGCCGAAATTAACAAATAATATACAGGGTGTTTGGTAGTACGTTGAACATATGAAAATGGTGGATAGGTGGGGTCATCTGCTACTTATTCAGCCCTAATTTATTTGGCCCTGCTCCCCTGGTCTTTTTTTTCTTTTTTTTTTTTCTTCTGTTTTCACCACTTTCTTAACTTTAAAGAATAATTTTTATTAAAAATGGGTAAAACAGGTAAGATTTTTTTTATTTTTTATTTTAAATTACCCTTTAAAGTTGAGAAACTGGTGAAACTAGAAGAAAGCAAAAACATTTTTTTTTAAATATCCAGGGGGCCAGGGCCAAATAAATTAGGGCTGAGTAAGTAGCAGATGACCCCACCTATCCACCATTTTCGTACGTTCAACGTTCTGCCAAACACCCTGTATTCATGAAACACTATGAAAATGCCTGGCACCTATCATGAATTTTCATTATAGGTCCGGCAGATATTGGCCTATGGCATTAAGTCCGCCTCTGTACACTTGAGTGCTTGATGTATTAAATAAATAAATACATACACACGGCTATACATCAAGCTATACATTTCTAGTACAGCTGACCCCACATTGTACGGAAAACCAAAACAATGCGAGATCAATATAAACTGGAAATGTATAGCTTGATGTGGATCCGTGTGTACACCTGCTTACTTTCCGCCTTGATACCAAACAGATATAATACACTTATCAACTATAAAGCTAATATTGATCCAATAAAATATTAACAGGTAGCCTGAACGTGAAAGAAGTCAATTTACGCCCATATTCTGACACATACCAAATATACACTAACTTTAATTGACGTTTCTGAGTGCGGGTATAAGTTTCGAAAAAAATACTACTACAAAATCACCACTGAAAGTGTTATTTAAGCGCATTTTACACCAAATACTTGTCGGTATGTGGTCGAGAATAAACTCATACAGAAAGATAATTATTTATTAAGAAGGATATTTTTTAAATGAGTTATTATGTCCATGCACTACAACCATGAAACCTTCAGCAATGAATGTGAAAACTATGAAAAACATCATTTATTATTTTCTTCTACCATTGCGTGTTGATAATTTATTCTAGTGTTATGTAAAGGTTACAATGAATGTTAAAACTTAAACATGCAAAGAATTATAGTTAGTAATATAAAATTTAAGCGTTTCTTTGTTAGTTCAATTAAATATAGTACGTAGGTACTATATTAGAAATATAGAGTTAGAAATATATTATTCAAATGATGCAGCATTGTCTCTCCTTTTCCCCTAATATAATCCATCTAAAGTGCATTCCATCAAATAGTTCCTATGCCGTAATGTTGGCTCCACTGTTACCAATTGGACCAATACGAATACGCTACGCCACTACGACGCTATCTAATAGGTCCATTTTTTATTTATTTAGCACTCTAAAATGGTTATCTTTAAAAGATCGCTTTTAGCGACAAGACATTCCATTGAGTCACCCATTGTAAAATTTCTCCATTATACCTGTAATTTTTATGGTGTACACACGGCTACACATCAAGCTATACATTTCTAGTATAAGCTGACCTCGCATTGGACGGAAATTCTATACAATGCGAGATCAGCATAAACTTGAAATGTATAGCTTGATGTGTAGCCACCTGTACATAATACCTAAAGAATATTCTATCTATAGATACCTAGAGAAATTACACTGCAATCCATCGCCATAATGGATACCTACCCAACCCATTGTATATTTGACATGTAAAAGTACATTACTGAGAAGACGTAGAGATGCAGCAAGAACCGATTTTCCGAAAATCAAGCAATGACTAAGAGTATACGTATTGTAATAATCTTCCTTAAAAATCAACCTAAGCTTTTATCCAAAGGTCACAATTTGGTAGGTCGTAGTCGCGAACATTATTTAGTTATTTATTTAAAAAACCCAGCCCCAATTATTTACCTTGTGTACCTATGTATTATGTGTGTGCTTACGTGCATTGAAAACTCATCCGCCACAGAATTCAGACAAATTATAACTTACCCAGCGATAAAGAACAGAGCGACTACACATGCTAATCCTCTCATTATTAATTAATGAAATCTGGAAACTTCTTAATTGCAGTTTTGAAACCTAAAGCCACAATAATGATTTAGATATTAGCAATAATCAGGTTCGACAGGTTTACTGGCCACTAGCAGCAGCTTTGGTAGCATGGCTTATGCTAACAAATACAACACACGCATGCACTATACCTACAACTTATTATAATTATACCAGTAAAAATGATATAAAATATTTTTATCTTTTCAATTCAGCATGCTATAGTTAAAAAACAACAAAAACAAACAACATAGCATCATGTTTTTTCAAAGAAAACGAATTTAGGTACCTACATTTCACATTCAAGAAAAGAATATAGTTCATTGAAAACTAGAGCTACAAAAATGTTTTAAATAACTAAAAATTTAACAAGCAAGCTTTTAATTCGCTATGCGCCCCAAACTCACTTCGCTTTTTGAATTTTTTCTACAACAGTTTTGTCCATACATTGGCCCAGTTTGAAATATTTTGATAACACTTTCAACTCAAATAATATTTTAGAATAACAAACACAAGTATAATATTTATTTATTTCGAAAAGAAACCTACACTTAACCGTACGATATTGGAGAAAACACAACTCGTATTTCTGAAAATGCTTTCAACGAACGTCAAATGAAAGTCGGCGCGTCAACCACGTTCCACTGAAATACTGATTTATAAGTAGTCTGTTATGATTGTGAACAGAACCTGTTATGGCCATGGGTACCATAGCAACGTTGGGCGGTGCCATCATAACGACAAGTCATGGTGACCATCAAATCACGGATCGAAATTATGGATACTTATCTACTTATTATATTATTGTTTCGTTGTCATACTAAAAAGGAAAACATTGGTACGTACTTACCTATACAGGGTGTCCCTGGATCAAATCGAATAGGGGCGTGGGTAAGGTCATTTCCAAACTTTTTAATCCTGAGAATGTCGGTGAAATTTTTTACTTTAGACTATCAATTTTTTTTTTCAGTACATTATAGAGTAATCGCCCTTTCCTGTGGTAATGCTTGTACGCAGCTAGAAAACATGTGTTCAATAAGAAAAAATATTTACAGCAAAAGCTTTGATCTGTTAAAAATTTGACTCCATTTTCGAGCGATTTCCATGGGAAAAAGTTTCACTAGCAAAAAAAGAATTTCAGTTTTACCAAGTTTGGAAATAACCTTGCCCACGCCCCTATTAAATTTGATCCATACTTCCAGGGACACCCTGTATTTGTGACAAAAGTGAATATTATAAATTAGTATATTGGCTAGGTGATTATTAGCTGCTATTTATTTCAGTTTCAGGAGTTTCTCAAGGAGAATGTCCTTGAGAAACTCCTACTCAAACAGTCTCAATACAGACCTTTTTCTGACCAGTTATTGTAGTTTATTAAACTTTTGATTTTGAGTAACTTAAGGTTCAAATTGACAACTTAATCTCCGTTCTAAAGTCTGCCTTTGTATTCCAAACTTCACATTGTGGGAATAAAGTTCAAAGTAGAAAAAAAATCTCGATGGTTTAAATCTGATCTAGAGATCAATCTTGTTTTATAATAAGGCCGGAATAGTCTGCAGAGGTAACTTGTATACAAAAGAGAATATTTCATGTTGAATAGTATTGAAAACACGGAGCTTCATTGCTTTGATTTAACTTAGAGAGGCTTCGATTTATAAACGCAATTGTCTAGGTCCTATTTATAACCGTGGTTGATCTGTGATGATCTAAAACCTGTTCTTGCTCAAATAAGACCCCTTAAGACGATTCTTATGTATTTTCTACTCCTGCATTTCGGCATTACCTATGTTTTATACAAAGCAACCTTCATTCCACACATCAAGAGCTCAAGTGTATTATGCTAACAGAATATAAAATATGAATGATGTAACCAATATATTATAACAATATTTTGATTTAAAAGAGTGTCCATGGAGTTTCTTGCCCGTTCTTCTCCATAGGTACCTACTACGCTTTGGAATGGGTGTACAATATATAAATTCCCATGCCTATTACGGCTACGGTGTCAATTTCTCCTTTTTACAACAAAATCCTACTATTTGCCTAATTATTCATACTTTCATATCATATTTCTTTACTCTCTTTTTTTTACAGTCTTTCAGTCTTTGATCTTGATCTCCAGAATATAGTTGTTAAGAAACCGTTTTAAACCAAAATCCGTGGTTTAAAAACCGTGTTAAACAAATTTAAAACGGTTTTAAGTCTCGGATTTTGGTTTAAAACGGTTTATTTACATCTATACTCCTGAATCATCATGCAAACGTATGACGCATACCAGCAGTATCTACATGATGTAATTATAAATAGGTATTATTATGTGTGACTTTTTACTCTTTTATTAGCTTCTTATCTTCAAGCGAACAAATCTCTTTACTCATCACTGATGATGAGTCATCGTCCTCATTAAACTGTTAGTAAAAATTCATGACCAAAGTTGCACTGGGCACTACGTATATTGAATCCAATTTTTAAACCATTACAGAAAACCAACATTCATGGAATGATGTTTCAGTCAATCTGCCAGCCTTTTCGGAACTATGTTGGCTTCCAGTCTAACCGGATGAAGCTGAATACTAGTATTTTACATGGAGCGACTGCCCATCTTACCCCCACAGCCGAGTAACTGGGTAACACGATACCCCTTGGTAGAACTGAAGTGGTTGTCAGACTTTTGGGCTTCCCATAACGACTTAACGTGCATTCTGAGGCAGGGAATCTCGTATGTATTGGATGGTCATCCATCCACGAACTGACAACGGCAAGCATAGCTTGATCTTCGATCGTCACGTCCGGCTGTTATCCTTTAGCCACGAATCCCTAGCCCCATGGAATGATGTTTATAAAAGATCATTCGAACCACGTTTCACGTTTTTCATTATACAGGATCTATTTAGGACCTGTTCGCAACTATATTTGTTTAGTTTTAATAGAATTATATCGCTATGATCCTATGATGGCCTAGGATCAATTTATGACAATTAGAATGAAAAATTCCACATATTCCAAATAATTCAGCAGTTTTTGTAAGCCTTTAGGTAGCATTTTTATTGATGACATCTGCACCGCGAAACTATCGAAACCTACTAAACTGAAGTATAGTCTCAAAATGCTGACTAACTCGTTGGTGTAGTGGTCGCAAGCGAAACTGCCGAGCATGAAGTCCTGGGTTCGATTCCCGGGTCGAGCAATGTGTTTTTCCATCGGAACTTTCTTAGTAGCAGCAAGGAGTCTGGATTTGTGCTCGGTTGATGGCAATTAGACTTAAAAATAACGGGTGAGTTGAGGTTGTACTATAACTCAACTCTGCTACTCTTCGGGGAATACAGGCGTGTTGTGTCTGTGTAGTCTCAAAATTATTTGAAAAGCGACGGAAGTGTGTTGCAGAAAGTCCGGGAAGCGTGCGCCATTTGATTTGAGCAATGTAGCGCGCGGTGCTAGAGTTGGCTGTCAGATGGCACCAACAAATTTTCCGAGAAGTTGGTTGGTACCATCAGCCAAGATGTCAGATGCTAGACATCTTATGCGACTACTCGTTTTTTTTGGATCATATCGCTCATTATGTAGCGTGAAGTTCCACTACAGTTCCCATTACCCCATAAACATGTGTATACAAAAACATTCCACGGCATGATAAACGGATGACACATGAATTGCATGTTATTTCTGTCCACCAGATAACTTGAAACATGTTATTAGTTATTATGAACCGATGTGACTGCGATACACGCTTGTCAAGGTCACTTCCAGACCGTGATAATGAGCTGCGTTTCACACAGATTTATACCAAGTAATTGTAGTTAATTTGGTACATAGGTACGTCAGATTATGGGAACAAAGCTCTAAAATGAAGCATTAATGTTTACATACATTATAATGACTGGATGTTGTACTGACCAAGGTGGCTCTGCGACCGATTGATAAACAAGTTTCTTGGTAAATCGTAAATATCTAGTAGGTACTGTACATTGGTGTTCGAACAGGAATACTCGAGGATTCAATGTCGTCACTCACCGCAGTAGGTACCTACTCAATCATGATATAAATTCCTAGTGGAAGTGCGATTCTTTTCTTGAAAAAACATTACACTCATTGTTTTCGCCTTATAGATACCTAATGCAGACTTTAATCTCTTTGGGATAAAGGAACCGGGAAAGCCTAAAGCTGCTGAACAAAACCAAAGACGTTGTTTCCCAACCCTGTCGCATCGCATCGCCTGCCCGCACTATTAATTCGGTTTGGCTTAGAGTTCTTTCTTACTTTTTTTCATTTTGCTCAGCTCCTAAAAATCCTAGCGTGATATTCAATATGCTATAGCCTTTTTCAAAAATTGGGCTATCAAATGCAGAAAGAATTCTTGAAATCCGACTGGTAGTTCCAGAGATTAGCGCGTTCAAATAAACAAACAAAAAATCTAATTTTTCAGCTTAGATATAGATAAATATATATACTAAATAATAATGCACGCTATTTACTACTATTAATACGGATTAGCTGCTTTTACGAGAATATGTTACATTCAATAAACTTTCTCTATTTACAATCGCGATTATTTATTTTATCAACTTTATGATTGACTAGCTGTGCCCCGTTGTTTCACCCCCGTAGGCAGGCGCGGTCCGAGGGGAGGTCCTGGGGATGCCATGCCATGACCCCCCCACCAAATCATTCAAGCTGTTGATAGACTGAATGATTTACGTAAGTACTTCAATTAACCATTTCCCTAAAAATATTCCTCGGCACCAATGGTGACCACCCCCAAAATCTTGGGCTGCGACTATGCCTCGATCCCGTGGGAATATAGGGATAAAACGTATCCTATGTCCTATTCCAGGTCATGGTCTACCCGTGTCCTCTCCTCCCTAGAGTAAGGAAAGTCGCAGCGCCGGGGTCGAACGGTTCGCGTATTGCATTTTTATACTCATGATAACTTTGAAAATAAATGTCCGATTCGAATGAATTAAAAAGTATTTTAATGCTACATAAATACCCTTAATGTTAAAACTATTTATTTGAATAAGAATTAAAATTATGTTGATAAAACTCCTTCGCAAATAATGCATTAATTTCGAACAAATTTGGTTACCATAAAAAAAGGTTATAGTGAGTCAATCTTAAAAGATAGACATATGCTGTCGCGAACTTTTTTTATAACTTTTAAAGAGGAACAATTCCATCATACATGATATTTGCGTAACTTAAACCGTTTACGCAGCGCACGCAACGGAAGCTCTCAAAAAGGAATATTTTTTCCCGTTTTTGCAACATTTTTCATTTATGCTCCGCTCCTATTGCTCGTAGCGTGATGTTATATAGCCTATAGCCTTCCTCGATAAATGGACTATCCAACACAAAAAACCAATCAGTAGTTCCTGAGATTCGCGCGTTCAAACAAACAAACAAACTCTTCAGCTTTATAATATTAGTATAGATTAGTATTGATTATAATATTCTTGTTTACCCATATTATTTATTTTATCAACTTGTTATATGATTGATTTAATATTCGTGTTTACCCATATTTGTAGGTGAAGAGGGGGTTTCACAATCGAAATTACTGCATCTGTGTTAAGTCATGGAAGTTGCCATTAATGACTTAAGGTGAACACCTACGAATCGGGATAGACGAACGAGGCTTTTATCGAATCGACTCAAACCATGCGACCAAATGCGTGTTCACCTTTCTTATCTGAAAATCCTCGAGTAGAAAAGGTCACATTCGAACAATAAATAAACAGTACTTAATCGATTAAATATGAATAGACGATTAATAGGCCACGTTTATATGAAGAATGATATTCACAACAAAACTCCTGGAAAAACTAAGTGACACTTGCAGCAAACTGAAGGGGATCTGGAAGACCTTTAGGGCTCGTAGACCTTGAGTGAAGACGCAAATTGTCAATCATCTATCATGAGAACAATGAGAGAGGCACAAGGAGACAGTTCCTCTGGAGCTCATTCATTACTCTCTCGTACGTCATACTTCGAGACAAACTTATCAACAAGAGTGTCTGTCAGTGACCTAGCGTACTTTAAATGACTTTGAACAACTTTTACACGAAGATAATGAGCGTTTCCTATCTTTCTTTTTGTTCACGTAAACAAAGACAACTGAATATTTATGTACCTATTTACATACCTATGTCATCCTATAACTATCCTAATCCTAACTATCCTACTATATTTTATTATATATTTTATCCCGATGTTCCCACGGGATCGAGACTTATGCGGGTGAAACCGCGGGGCGCAACTAGTAATATTATAAATGCTAAAGTGAGTTTGTTTGTTTGTTACGTTTTCACGCTAAAAGGGCTGAACGGATTTGGATAAAATTTGGCACATGGGTAGAGCATGATCTAGAATAGGACATAGGATACCTTTTATTCCGATATTCCTACGGGATCGAGACTTATGCGGGTGAAACCGCGGGGCGCAGCTAGTCATTAATTACGAGGTACCTATCTAAAATTACGAGTACACATCACACAGAAACATCTGGTTGTTTCATAACATAATAAACGTATCCGTTGTCTGTAATAAGTGTTAGAAGGATACAAAATTGTATGTAACAAGTGTTCACAATAAGATTCTGTAGTTTTGCATTATGATAAGGTGGTCTGTTAACGCCTACTTACATTTAAGACACTTCTGAACCATCTTGTTGGTCATCAACTAGTGCATCGTCATTAATTTAGAATGGTTTGTTTTCGTGGACAAAACACTGCTTATAATAAACAGTTTGTGGGAAAAAGATAAATTAGTACTTAATTCAAGAGTTTATACAATAGCAATGATTTGTAGAGAGCATCTTATTATGATTCTAAAGGAAATATTATGAGCTATTGATTTTAGAGCCTCGTAACTAGGCTACTATCGATATCAACTCGTTGATAACTGTATAATCTAACTTTTATAAGCCATACTCAGAAACGAAAGAATTACCCGCTATCTTATAAAAATCCCAAAATATCGCGATCCCAAAATATAGTTACTCCAAAATACGATTTGGGGGTACAGTGATTCTGGTTTTCGTCTTTGGGTAGTGTGTATGATAGTCATACCCCAAAAATCTGTGTGTCACCATTTTAATAACTTATTTATTCTTTCACTAGTTTATCGACACCCATAAAACTACGCTAGAAATTCCACAATCGAAATAAAACACAACATTACATGAACAACTTAATAAAAAAATGTTTTATTTATCGCACTCGTACTGGAACTATGTACTTAACTTTGTCACATTTTGATTTGAAAATTATTCTTAAAAATTAAAACTTTGTTAATTGTTCACTTGTCATCGAGCACTTCCACTGTAGACGCACTACTTGCATTATCCTTGTCCTTATTTTCTCCATTGTCAGATCCTTCATTAGCGTTCTTCGATCCAGTATCTGATATATCAGTCTTCAAAGAATTAATTCTTTCTCGGCTTTCTGCTTTGTTCTTCGGAACATTTTGGGTTTGATCATCGCTTATTTTCACTTTCTTACTTTTTGAGTTGCCCATTTTGTGTGTGAGATCCACCGGTTCCCTTGCACGAGTGCGGTATCAAATACGATCCTCACTTCAACGAAGATAAAAATACTGATAAGGGAATCTCTGTAATTAAATGTACTAGCACTCCCGCTGATAAGTCTGTTTCCAAATAAAGTGAAAATTAAACTGCAGTTGGCAGTTGTTACTGAAATATATTTCTGCAGTCAAAACATAAGTGATATATAAACACATACAAGATAAGGCGACAATGACACATCGCCCGTAGATATGTTCCATTGACCGGATGCTTTAATGTCATTTCAAACAATAAAATGGTATGTTTGTGAGAATAAAGGATTTTTAATAAAAATTTTACTTCTATCTTTGTGTATTTTGTTCATTGTATGAAATTATGATTATTTTCTTTTTTGAAATAATCCCGTCTCGGTGGAAGTACTCTAGAATGGATAACATAGACAAACAGTTTTCCTCGGGTGATGTGGGTGATAAAAAAAAACAATAATTCATGAAAATGGAGCATTTTTTTAAAAAGGTGCAATTTATTTCCTTCATTGTGGGGAACAATAAAATGATTCAACTTGTTTTCATACACGTATTTGATGAACTATTATTAAAACAATGAGTGTTGTATGTCAACAAGATAAAGCAACCAGTAACTATACATACATGCACTTATAATCACTATCTTGCCACTCAAGGACGGCGTGTCTATGAAATGACTTCACAGAACAAACAGTGTAAGCAAAACATCTGGAAGTGTACACATTTTTGAGAGTTCAAAAGTAGAGTATATCATATCTAAAAATGGATTGCATTGTCGCATTTGTCACACCACCGATTACTGTTATAGTAAGAATTCTTTTTTTTTCAGAAGATCTTGGACGTAATCAAACGGATCCAAAATCAGACGATCGTAGTAAAGTACCTCAAAAAGTTACTTAAAATTCCTGGTCATAAACCAAATCTATCTAAACCTATCATCAAGTAAAAACTGAAGATGTCTGTAATTTTGGAAATAAAAAATTTAAAGACAGCGTTCAAAGCGACCACGTGATTCAGGTGTTTTTTTTAAGTTCATAAATTGTTTGTTGATGGCTCTATTGTAATTAAATCCGTTGGATGTCCTTCAAAGGACAGGTAGGTTATTGGAAAAAAAAATTACGTGATACGTTTTAATCACCATAGGGGCGAACATAGGTCTGGAGGGCACATTAGGACTCCCGCAGACAGGCGCTTCGTGACTCAGGTAGAAATTTTTCCACTAGAATCGCGTTGCGCCTGTTTTCGGGAGCCTTTATTGTAATCCATCATTCGTACACTTTGACTTGACCAGTCACGCGACGCATTATAAGCAAATCAAGGTGAACTTTTGTGTTGGAAATTGTAATGCGAACCTATCAGTAAAGGATCTTTCTTAGTCATAGAAGTAACACTGCCTTGCCATGATCATAAACTTATATTTTGTTATAAATAAATTAGCTCCTTGCGTATGGTTTTAGCTGCGTTAACTACACGCAAGGGCCCGTACCTACTTAAAATGTTCAAAATCTCGTTTTGATCTAAACTCCAGTATGTTCATCGATGTCAAAAATTTAATGGAAATCCATATAAGGCCGCTTGTGCACCGCTCCGGGAACGGGAACGTCAACAAGAAACAGCTGACGACGTCACAGTAAATGTACTTTCGCTACTTCGGCGTCGTCATCTGTTTCTCGTTGACGTTCGCGTTCCCAGTGCGATGTACAAACAGTATCAATGTGTCTAAAATTGAATCTGCAGTAAAATATAGGTGTACTGTGCAACTACTGTTTTATTAAAACATTTTAATATTTTTGTATTACCAAAATCCTCTTAAAGCCTTAATAATATAGATTCAATTCATTGATAAGTACAATAGTGATAAGTTTAATGACTTGATAAAGAATTATCTTGAACCTTATCCTTTAGTTATTTTATAGTTGGGTACAAATTGTCTATCGATTAGCATCAGTCTTCTTTGTGATTGATAAAGAATAAGGCAGAGTGTTATTTATTTACATTGAGATATTTGAGACACACTACACCATTGATTTTTCTAGGCAACTTAAGGGATTTTTGAGTTCACTTTTAAAGAATTTTATAGCATTCCATTATTGCGTTCACTCTAAAGGACAACATCATCATCGTTTCAGCCGAAAGGCGTTCCCTGCTGAACATAGGCCTCCTCAAGCACCGCCATTTCGACCGGTTTTGTGCTTCTCGCATATTCCATGCGGGAACATATTCCAAAGAAAACCAAGAGCCTCATGCTTTAAGCCTTTATTCTCAATTAATACTTAATTACTAACTTAATACTAATCCCCAATTAGATCTTCCTTCAAAATACTTCCCCATGACCGTTACTAGGATACTCTCGGCCGTTTCCAAATTTTCAGGTGTAAACATTTGCGTCACCATGTCTGTGACTATCGGTAAATACTCCTCGAGGCCCATACATAGGTTGGATAATCTACAGAAGCTTATCAAGGCTGCCGTGATGATGTAGGAAAGGTTTGAACCCAACCAGTAGATAGTATCGACAGCGATCGATGGTACAGACTGGAAAAAGAAACATTCGGTATAAATAAGGAAATCTCATAAAAAAACATCTCATGAGCCTCAAGATTTATTAGAGAACAGTAATTTTGCTCTCATTTCATGTTGTATTTTCTTTAGAATACAAGAATTATTATGTTTTTACCTTTCTGAAATCATATTTTTTTATCAGGATTGTTATTTGTATTGGGTACATCTATCTATATATTATTTATTATAAAAAAGGCAAGGGTGACTGATTGACTGATCTAACAACGCACAGTTCAAACCACTGAACGGATTGGGCTGAAATTTGGCACACAGATAGTTATTATGACGTAGGCATCAACTAAGAAAGGGTTTTTGGAAATTCTTTTACCATAGAGGAATAACGGGGTGTCAAACTAAGTAAGTAAAAATCTTAACGCGCAGTCGGATTACGAGGAGTTACGAGTTACGTAACTCGATACGGTACTAATACTTAAAACAAAAAATAACAAAAGTATGTGTTTCGGGGTTTTTCAAAAATCTGCTCCTAACGGGGTGTAAAAGGAATAAAGTTTATGGGGTAAAGATTGTAAATAAATGTTGAAGTTCGTAAATATTAAGTTTCGAAAACTATCTTTCAAAAGGGGTGGAGGGGTTGTTGAAGTTGATAAAGGGAAGTACGAAATCCACGCGGACGAAGTCGCGGACAAAGTGCTAGTTATTACATAAATCTATATTGATAATTTAAAGCCAAACAAAGTTGGACATAGAGCTAGAGCTAAGCTTACCTTTTGTAATGCAGTCAGAGTACCGACGACGCTTGGAAGAAGTAATGGGATTGGGTTTTCTTGAACAGCCAAGTCAGTCGAATAGTCGATGATTTCCTAAAAATAAACAAATAAACTTAGGCACAGAGGAAGAAGCACAATACATTGAACAATGAATTAGTAATAGCAATAAAACTTACATTGTGTGATTGTGAAGGAACTGCAACAGGGTTCGCAGACGCAATGCCGAAGATTATACTCAGGCAGAAAAAATTCAACAGCATCTTCACAAAATAATGAGAAAGATAGAAGACATTATTAATGGAAAATCTTTTGTTAAAGGTTTTTTTACTCCTTACTTTTGACCAAATAATCATTAAGTCACCATTTTGTAGCTGACCGCAGCCGGCAACAGCAGGCGACGTGTCGCTGCGACACGACTGGTTTCTATATATTTCTATGAAACGAGCTACGGAAGGTATTTCATAGAAATTCATAGAAACTAGTCGTGTCGCGGCGACACGTCGTCTGGTGTTGCCGCCTGCGGTTGCGGTCAGCTACTAAATGGTACCTTATTGATCTTGTAACATAAGAAATACCTTCCGTAGCTAGCAACACGTCTGTTTCATAAAAATACATAGAAACCAGTCGTGTCACGGCGACTCGAGACGCCTGCAGTTGCCGCCTGCGGTCGGCTGCAGAATTGTACCTTTAGTCAAAACTTTTGATAGTGCAAAAAAATATTATGACTTTTGATTTTGACAGTCCAATCGCAAAATTAGGTTCGGTAGGTACCTAGTTTCTGATAAGAGAAGAAGAAAGAAAATTCCATAAAGCTGTCTATAAATTCTGGGTCCTAGATGAGTATACTTTTTTCAACTAAAGATATCGACTTACCTTTACTAAATATAAAGCACTCCTGTTTGTATTCTCCTTCCTGCAATGCACTCTGTACTTCAAGGACTATCTAATTTTAAATGAGCTAACATTAAAATTAGCTGAACTATTTAAAGCATAGGCAATTATTAAAAGTAGGTACAAATATAAGTACCTACATATCAATTAGTAAATGGTTACTTTCTATTAGGTACGAATTTTGACAATGTGAATTGCGTGAATTCTTTATTTAGTTGCCAATTGGCCACTAAATAAATTATTATAACAATTATTAAAAAACTTTGAGATTTGGAAGGCGCTGGTGTCTGTGATACAATGATTTTTTCATTAGTACAGACACCAGTAACCCAGGTCATGGTCTACCTGTGTGCCAAATTTAATTGAAATCTGTTCAGTAGTTAAGACTTTAAATCGTAACAAACAAACTCACTTTCGTATTTTTAATATTAGTTAGAATTAATTTATATTGACAATCGAAATTGATACGTTACGCTACAATACGAGTCAATTCGTAGACCTCTCACAAGATAGGCCAATGATTTGGTAAAGGTTGTGGGAATCCGCGGGATGTGGGAAGCACAGACCGGTCGTTGTGGCTATACCTTTGGAAAAGCCTATCTACAGCAGTGTCAGTCTTCAGCTTAATGTATGTAATCCACGGAATATACAGACGGAATGTATATAATATAGGTGAGACAGACCCATGCTGGCTCACTGGATACGGCTGCACGCGTAGGTGTCAGTTGTTACAATTTTGTATATAGTGTGGTTTTTACTAACATTAGGTTAAGATTGTTAGTAAACAACAACTTAAGGATCTTGTAATATTGATCTGAAATAATTAAATAGACAAAGATTTAAAACTTATGTACAAAAGTAGCAACCAATTACTGGCCCACAGCCAAAGAAGTTTACTGAAAGAAAAAAAAAACAACCCAGATTATATTGTGGTTATGCTAATATTATTTATATTTATTCTAGTTTTGGCCTGTTCTAGTTGTAGCGTGAGGGGCTCGTGGCTAAATAATAACAGCCTTACGGGTGGTCGATCGAAGGCTAAGCTTCGCTTGCCTCGGTTGGTTCGTGGATGGGTGGCCACCCATTACAGGAGCAACTGCCGAACCAGAAAAACCAGAAAAGGTATTTGATCGAGACCCCTCCGTGTCTCGGAAAGAACGATAGGCTGTTGATCCTGGCTCTCTTTCGTAGACCTTTGACAGTCGTTACATGTAGTCAGAATCCCAAAAGTCAGACAACCTGTCCTAACAGGGGGACATCATGTTACCCAGTAACTGGATTGGGGAGGTCAGATAGGCAGTAGCTCCATGTAAAATACTGGTATTCAGGAGCATCCAGCTCTATCGTGACGTGTGTTGAAATAAATTGACGCAAATTTCTTCCAACATACGTAACGATAGACTTGCGCACGCCTAAATTTGCGCAAATAAATTGTTACGTGTGTGGCTAGCATTAGACAGGAAGCCGACCTCAATGTAGTTGAGAAAAGGTTCGGGAGATTGATTTTTGGCCTGTTATATAGAAAGCTAAAAAGGAAGACTCATTTTAAAAAAACCTACTCTACCATTTACTACTACATTACGTGCCCTCAGGGTTCCATAATTATCTAATGACGCCAAAATTACACGTTTCTGTAATGAGCCTTGACCTAAGTACTACCTGTCATCAAACTCCTACTTATAAGCATATTATACATGGTTCTAAACTATAATTCATAATCACATATGTAGACACAGGATTACGTCAAATGATGCTTCGTAAGGATTACAAATTGCTGTCTATCTAATTGAATGAGTGTAATGAAGCTACCATTTTGTTGTATTGTTTACAGCAGTAGGTATTGTAGTAATAAAGGGGATCGTTAACATCACGCCTTGTTTCTCCGAAGGGTTAGGTAGAGGTGTACCCATAGTAGGTACACTCACATTTCGCCAGTTATGTTTAAGACCTATAATGGGGGTGAGTCTATTGCCATCAACCGGGCACAAATCCAGAGTCCGGGCGGGTACTGCGAAATTCCTAATGGAATAACATTACCCTCCTTCTGGGGCAGTCGGGTAAAAACCCAATATCACTTTCCCCGACCTGGGATTCGAACCCAGGACCAGCAGTAGCACTTACGACCACTAGACCAACAGCAACGATTATTTCAGAGAAAATAAAATGGTCGAAATGTCGGGGCACTATACCGTGCCCGTTCATAAAAATGGAGGAACTAATTAATATCACATTACAAGTGTGATGTTTGTTAATTAATCTCACTTCAAGGCATTTTGATAAGCCAAGAATGAAGTTCTTGGGTTGTGGAAGTCAGATGGGCACATCTGACTTCCACAGCCCAAGAACTATATATGTCCCTCCATATAAAATACACTGGTATTAAGCTGTTTTCAGTTAGACTAGAAGTCGACCCCAGCATAGTTGGGAAAAAGACTAGGCAGATGATGAAGATATCACAAGAATAATTCTTGTGGAACGAAGTTCCTTAAAGCGGTAGGAGGTCACTAATTAAATAGAAAATAATCATCACGTAAGGAAAACGCGTTATGGGACTTTCTCGCTCTCGTCTCTTTCTATTATATACGAGTGTGATTAATATCTGTTTTTTCTAAAAATTAAGTGGTATTACATTAAGACATTATGTTAAAACATTCCCCATAAAACTAAATGATAACAATAACTTACTTCGTACCTGCTTATTTGTAATATGACTACAAATTGGCGCTATTTACTGCATGGGCAGGTAGGTACTTATATATAATTTCACGTCTAATTAAGATGCACCTTATACTAAATTACCGCGGATGTACGTCATTTGGTATGACTATGACAAATGTACGCAGATTTATTTTTTACATCGAGGTACTAGAATGAAGTATATCAAGTTAACAGGTATGTTATGACATACCTGTCAGTCGACAGTCGGTAGTCGGAAGCCCGAAAGTCTGACACCAGTCTTGCCAAAGGGTATTGTGTTACCCAGTGTTTGGGTTGTGTAGGTCAGATAGGCAGTCGCTCCATGACAAATACTGGCATTCAGCTGCATCAGGCTAGACTAGAAGCCAACCCCCAAATAGTTGGGGAAAGGAAAGGCAGATGGATGGACATCGAGGTACGAGGAGTTCATATTCTAGCCCTTAAAAATCTAATTAACAATGTAATGCCTTTGTCCGTTTGTAAAAATGTCTACTGGCTACGGTTGAATGCTGCTACGAACTTGCTACGAAACGAAACTAACATATAGGTAATTAACAAAACAACAACATAAACAAAATAAACTGGTTATGTTGACAAACTCACTATGTGAAGAGAAAATATGTTATTAATATCTATCGTAGAACTCTTTGCATAAGGGTATCAAAATAGTACTGAATTAGAAGTTAGGTATTCGTTCAGTGAAAGTGGTATGTAATATTATTACATCGAAGAGGTAAATTACTTTGAAAACGGATTATGCAAACCCAATTTAATATCTGTAATAGCTTTATTAAAAAAGTATCTTTATAAAATATGAATTCAATATAAAACTTCAAAATAAAATCAGTAATTAAAAATGGCGCGACGTCTCCTCATGCCCGTGGCATCTGCAACTTTCTGTATCTTCTGATATTTATCTATTGCGGTCTTTACGAAGTCTGCAGCATGGCTGATCTTCTCCAATCTGTCTGAGGACATCAAAGCTCTCATTTCTTCATGTATGGGTCCAACACCGTGGAAAGCGATCGTACACAAGTTTGTGTAAGTGCAAACGCCGACTGTTAGTAGAGATCCGAGAATAAGAACGAATATGCTGTTGAAAACCCAGGCGATTGTGCGTCCTACGAAGCCAACCATAGCCTGGAAGGAAAAATAACTATAAGAGAAAAGAGCCAACCAAAATTACTGAAAAATGTTTTAGTCATCAGAAAAACAATTTAGGTATAAAAGACGCAAAAAAAAAAACCACACCCATTTTTTTTGCTGCTCGTTAACAAGAGTATTGTGGTATACAATATAATAATATGTGGTATACATTTATACAAAACTTACCCTGGCATATGGTACTTGACTCCACAGCAGACCGAAGGTGGAGGTATCAGGCTCCATCAAGTAATTATTAGGACCGTACATATCATAACTGAAACAAACATTCCATTAATAAAACAGATGAACAGGGGGCTTAAAACGGTACTTTAGCAGAATCATAATATTAAAATATTATGTATCATCGTAAAATGTCACAAACTGACAATTCATAATTTATGATCTGCGTGTAATTCATATTACGAAATAATTCATTTGTTTGACAGTTTTCTATGGAGATTCGTAAAATGGTCCACAAATTATGAATTGCTTTTATGTCAAATTAGAGGAATTGCTAATGACAGCTGGGATTTAGGAAATGAACTGCTTTTAGAGGAATTGCTAATGTGGCCGGTTTAGGCCCCCTGAACACTTTGTACAGATATTTAAGGAATGAACTTACTCTAACGTTAGAACGAAAATCAAGAGAATCACGAAAAGACAGATCAATATGTGATCGTAAAAGTACATTTTATAGGTAGAACTCAAGTAGAATTTCTTATTACAAGTAGAACGTCCTCTCATAGGGATCTTAAATGAATGAAAAGGATTTATGCTAATGCAGTTAATCATTAAGTAGTGCAAAAACATCAGGTCCACATAAAAAGTCTTAAATACAATAAACCATAACATCACGCCTAGTTTCCCCAAAGGGCTGGACAGAGGTGTACATAAAGTACACACACATTTCGACAGATAAGTATAAGTCAAATGTAATAGAGGGCGAGCCTATTGTTATCAACTGAGAAATTCTGCTACTGAGAAATTCCAGATATAAAAACCCAATAACACTTTGCCCGACTTGGGAATCAAAAACCTCATGCTCAGCAGTCGCGCTTGCGACCAGTAGACCAACAAGGCGATCCAAAATATGTCCATATGTCATTAAAATAAGTTTGATATTTACTTGTTGGAGGCAGAGTATCCATTTTCGTAGAGGTACCCCGGTGCATATGGGATATCAGGATATGCTACATCGGCAGTGCCTGGAATGTACCCATTTGCAAGGATACCAACTTCATCCTGAAAATAGAAATAAGACTAATTAGTACCTCGTTATGAACCAAATACACATCGAGCGATATTAGGTCGGGTCGAGAGTTACCTAATTAATCTCAGCACTTGAGTGATCAGATTTGAAAAAGTAACCCGTGGTAGCAAAAAAGTAGACCATCCTAAAACAGCTTAGATGAACAGTTTTAGGAATGCCATAAGTGATGCACTGGGCAGCCTCATAAGTAGGTGATAAAGTCCATTCCAAGGTTGCCTGGAAGAGATCGCGGATAGCGATAAGGCCGCCCATTGTATATTTTGTAGTGTTTGTTATTGTTTTTTGTTATATATTTTTGTGGTATACAATAAAGAATATATAAATAAAAAAATATAAGTAAGTAAATAAATAAAGCTTTACCAAATAACGCCTGTATAGATCAATAGCTTTGCCCGCATGGTATGTCGATAAAAAGTAGCCTATGTCTTTCCCCAGGATGCCATCTATCTCCTTAACAAATTTTATCGAAATCCGTTCAGTGGTTTAGGCGTAAAAAGATAACATACAGACATACACAGAGTTACTTTCGAATTTATAGTATTACTAGCTGATGCCCGCGGCTTCGCCCGCGTGGATGTCGGTTATTATAATATAAACTCAAAAACTACTACACCGATTTTCATGTAAATCGGTGTAGTAGTTTTTGAGTTTATCGCGAACAGGACGACAGACAGACGGGTGGAGGACTTTGTTTTATAATATGTAAGGAAATATGGATTGATGATGATTGTACTTACATTTCTATTAACTTCAGTGGAAACAGCTGGTTGGTCAGCTAACATAGCATCATGGTTTATCACTGGTCCGAAGGATCTTACTGGTTCAATCCTGGCCCTGCCTTGATTCCTAACATCATTAGCTGTATACACAGGATGTTCAGCTTCAGGACCAACTTCCTTCATCACGTGGGTTTCTACAGGTTCCGTTTTGAGGTCAGGTTTGAATATAGCCTGCTTTTCTAACATGGCGTATGAGGAAGATATGTCAGCTGTAAATGCAGTGACGACAAGAGCCAGGAACATTGGTACTATTTTGAACATCTGGAACATTTGAAATTAAATTAGAATATTGAAAGTTGTTGCACTAAGTTTATTTTTTTAAGAAGATAGAACTTGAATGCTTACCTTGCAGTTTTGTCTTTTTTGATCCTATCCCAACGATAACCTTAAAGGAACTGATGCCTGTTGGTCCTTAATTTGTCCTTTTTATAAGACATCCTGGAGACAAGTCACCCCACACAGTTACTACTGTTATCTCCTTATTATTTTGCATAATGGCAGGGTGAACCGACAGATAAGGATTTGTCAAACCTTTGGAATGTTAGACCGTGAATTGTTCCCATAAACTCAAATAGTTTAAATTTTTGGCAATGTCCCTTATCAGAATGTTTTGTTTAATTTTGATGGCGCCATGAACCGTATCATGTCCCGATTTAACAAAGAAATCTTAAAGTAACATTCGTAATAAAGTGACTCAAATCAAAATTTTAACGGTTACGTTTTATGTATAAAAGGTATGTAGGAATGAGAACCAATCGGCTCTACGTTTAAAACCTAGCCAGGTAGAGAAAAATATTTAATGAAGCGTGACGTAGATCTCATAAATACGACCATTAAATTAATATAACATACTTATTAATAACAGTTCCTTATTGGTACTTGTAAGGAATAGAAATAGAAAATGCTCATAAATATTTCACAATACTGGCAAGTAAATTGCTACAAATGGATGACATCAATTATTAATTCCGAAAAAGTACAGAAAAGAAAAGGCTGCTACAGCTAGACTATGAATAAGATATGAAACTGGCCGCTAACAGTGAATAGCTCTTTTCAAAGACATACTTGGAGGTGGACCCACGTACACACGGGCGCCTTTTTAATGCGACGTTTTTTTACCACGCACTGGATTTACAAATCTCGTCGAAGAATCAAACGTTGGTAATCTAACAGAGCTCATCCCTGGCGCATTAGAAAAGTGCACAGTATTGTCAACTCCTGGCTTTGTTAAAAAAACGCCCGTGCATACGTAGCCTAACCCACGTACGAACGGGCACTTTTTGAATGCTATGTTTTTTTTACCGCGCACTGGATTTTCAACTCTCGATGAAGACCCGAACGTTAGTAATCCAACAGAGCGCCCTCGTTAGAAATGTGTTGAATTTTCAACTCTCAGCGCTAAGCCAGGAGTTGCCAATACAGTGCGCGGTAAAAAAACGCCTAGTTAAAAAAACGCCCGTGCCTACGTAGGCTGAATGACCCCGTTTCCTATATCGATTCCTAGCTCTGTTTAATGGAGATATAACCATATCGTGAGGTATAAGGATCATTAGGTATCTACAGCATTTTATGAGAATATTGTGGATATCATTTCAGTGTTGTACTTACTAAAAGTATTGAACACCGTATCTTTGTCTTTAAGATTAATTGTAGACTTAATGGACTACTACTATATGAATATTCTTATTAAAACGCTTTTGTATGTACTAATTCCTTCCCGTACTTTTAACTACGAAGACTAGGGTGGCGAAATACTGCATGTTAGTATTAATTTTAAGATAATTATATCTTCCCACTGGTACAAGTAGATAAGCTTAGGATAAGCGGGTCCTATACATATTAAAAATGGTAAAATACGTGGTTACTCATTCATTCATTAAAATGAATAATTATTTGTAATAGGAATTATGAGTGCTACTCATGTAATTTCTGAAAATATCGTACAAAGATATCGGTGCCTACTACTTTAAAATGCAGGTAAACTAAACAATAGTCGTTTGGGTGAATCACAATCATTAGTCACATCACTGTCTCCTGTCATGCTGTGTAGAACAATATCCCTTTACTGATAGAGTTCTGAGAAAGTGCATTTTATCAGGAAACGGCTGAGTGACCCATAATCAGATGATCGCTTCTGAGTTTAAGAACTAATTATTTCGTTAGTTAATTTTCTGGAAATGGTGACGTAATGATAAGGTCGGTCAATTTGACAACCAGAACCAGATAACTGTCAGTCTTGAATACCTATATTTTTCTGATTTTACTGACTCTCCTAATTTTATTGTTGGAGAACTGATCCAGTGAACCCTGAAAGCGGACCTGTTTCTAATAAATGTTAATGTTTCAATATAATATGTGTGAAATGTGAAGTTCATACTCTGTGGAAAAGCGTGTTAAGTGACGCGTTAATATTTGTTTTGTTTACATAGACACAGTTTTTTTATCTATGGTAGCAATAAAGTCACGTCAGCGGCAAGCTATGTGACCGTAGGGCAACAGTATGCACACGTTGGGTGCCTGGGGATGGACCGATGGACGCCAACGAGGCCGACCCAGGAAGAGGTGGCGAGACCAAGACGCTTACCGCAAGGTTTGGTTCGAGGTCGCTCTGGAAAAGAATGCCTGGAAGGATTTAGGGGAGAACTTTGCTCAGCAGTGGACAGTGTAGGGAAATAAAGAAACACGTGTATCGTAGAAAGGAGGTTTGTTACAACTTACCGTTTGACGTATTCCCAAAACAACAATATTTCCTTTTCAACGAAATCACTCATAATTCCACAAGCAACGAACTTTGATAACTATCATGCTAACATGATGACGATTGTAATTTAGATTTTATCAATTTAGTGATTACCTTTATAGCTTATATTTGCGGCAATAAAAAAACCTAATTAATCAAACAGTTCAGGTGATATTTTCACATTAGTTACAGCAGTCCATTGTTCGAATGTTAGTTTTATCGTATAAAATATAAATGTTATCAATATAGTTTCACACGGTCAGTCATATGGGGGCCCGTACTACGACTACTCGCCGGTCGGCCCTATAGTACGTGTAGTGGTCTATTTCAAATAGAGTTCAGGGTTAAATACCAATCGATTCCCATTCATTAAAAAGTACTTTCCATTATATACCTACCTCTAGAATTGTAAGCCATTGAAATCAAAAGTAAATATTTCGTCATTGGTATGGAAAATTGTGTTGCTAATTGCAATTTTTTCAGACGATGTTGCGTGATTGTTTGCTGAGCCCCTTCATAAATGGTTTTTTTTCCTAATGGTGGATTCGACAGAATAGAAAACATATGCTAATAAATAATAATGCCCCGCTAAGGGCCAATTTTAAGACACTAAGGGCAAATTTTAGGTACTAAACTTTTACACCGAGTTTACAAAAGTCATAAAAATAAATTTTGCCTTTTTGACAGTTTTGTATGGAAAACTGCCAGACGACAATTTTATTCTGACTTTGATAAAATCAGCCCTTAGCGTCTATTCTAAATAAGCATGCTTTTGCCAGGTTATTACAATCATAATGTTGTACTGTATTTAGGTACATTCTATCGAATAGTAGATATACATACTCCATGGTGGATTTTAATTGATTTCAGAATTTCAGTTATGGAGGAATAAAAAGTTTGCTTCTCTAATCCTCTTTGCTTTTAATATTTTGAAATGTTCCAAATTCAACCATTGTTGTTTTATGTCAAAATGGGCTCAACTGTTATTATTAAGGCCACATTAAAATGGCTTTAAAAAAATTACCTAACGATGTTCAATCTTTGTTATGTGCTTCTGTCCAAGTTAACAGCTACAAGAGAGCTATTGAAGAATTGGTAAGTTGCTCAAGCTTTTGGCATTTATTTTTCGATTTATTTTTAATTCTACGTATAGGTATATGGACGACATTTATAGAACTAAAAATACCGAAATACATTGTCTTGTGTGTAGTATTTTATGACTAAGTTATAATTATATCTTATGAACCTGTCAAAAATACTGAATAGTACCTATTATAAAATAATCTGTCTATTATTAAATTACTATCACCAGGAAAGTAAATAAGTACCAATTGATTAGTTAGTTAGACCTTAAATGAACGAGTCTTGATTGTTATCAAGCGAAATCGAATAGGGGGTACCTACTTCTAATGCTGATATCAAACATTGCCACCGCTTGTACGCAGTTAACGATAAAAGATATTATTATAATTAATAATCTTGATTTTAGATCTACAACTCCCTCGATGCGAAATCTACATCGATTGCGATAAGAATACATATTCAAGAAAGTACAATACAAGTTATTGACAATGGTTATGGTATTATAAAACACGATTTTGGTGTAATTGGTCAAAGTTATATGACTAGTAAAGTAACGGATGTTGCGACATTAAAAGCTGCTCCTAAGAATTATGGATATCGGGGTGAATTTCTCGCCAATATTATAACAGTTTCACAAATGGTCAAAGTAACATCGAGGCATGAGAGTACGGAAGAAACATGGGCTAAGACATTTATTAATGGTAAAGAGAAAAAGTTTGGTCAAATGACAACAAGGCCCACAAAAGGAACAACAGTGAGTATGTCTAGACTTTGCCATACAAAGGATTTACAAATTAATTAGTTTTAAAATTGTGCTATTAATTTACAGGTTGACATAAAAGGTTTTCTTTACAATCTAAATATACAAAAAAGAGGGATAGATTCCATAAACGAGCTGCAAAATATCAAATCATTTCTGGAACAATTATCTTTAGTACATAATCACATATCATTAAGTTTACGTGACGACTCTCAAAACGTAATCGTTTTTAAAATTCATAAGAAAAGGGATATTTATCAAACGTTGTCGACTTTATTTAACGTTGACAAAGTTAATGTAATAGAGCTTCAGGTAGAGAAGCAGGAGTACAAAGTTAAAGGTTACATTGGAAAGACGGATAATGAAGTTGACTTGCATTGGATTTTCCTAAACGGAAAGTATATACATAATTGTAGCAAGTTACATGAGGTATTAAACGAGTATTTCAAAAAATCTCTCCATATTAAAGACCAAAGAACACTTAAATCTAAGGTAAGGATGTGTAATTGACTTTCATTCATTACATAGTCATTCTTATACTCATTTAATTTCTTTCAGAAAAATAATGCCGAAGATAGATTATTCAATAAAAATATACCATTTTACTTTATTTTCATAACTTGTCCGTACATAGATTATGATGTTATTCATACATCAAAGCAATCACTTTTAGAATTTAAAAATTGGGAACAAATTTATAAACTCTTAGAGAAATTGGTTAAATTCTATGCAGGTGATTATAATATAATAGAAATGAAGAAGGTTGAAGAAAAAAGAATGAATAAAGAACCAATAAATATTATGGTTAATCAAGATACCCGGGACCAAGTAAAGAAAATCATGGATAAAATATTAGGCAGTAACTCAAAAAAGTTAGGAGTTTCACAATTACAGAATGGAATTAAAGGTAAATATTTTAAGACGTGTTTTCTATTTATATGTACAAATAAACCGTATACAGGATATATACAATTGTTGGGTTTCTCAAATATCTGTGTTTAATAAATAGCTAACATTAATTAAAACGTTACTTATAGGAAAAATGGTAAAACGAAAAGTAAAAAAGCAGACAAATCGTAGCTTTATTATTTCAAAACTATTGCTTCAAAATGACAAAAAAAAAAATAATGATGACAACGCTTCACTAAAAAGTAAATTAGAGCCTTTATTTGAACATAATATTGAACAGCACAATATTCAGCAGACGGAAGAAGATTTAGAAAAAAAGAAAGAACACAACACGCTTTTAAACACTAGAAATCATAAGCAAAGAATTAAGATTCCTGGGTCCAAAAAGTATAAAACCAAAGAGAAAAAGAAAAAGGAGTTGAAAGCCAATATTTTGTCACCAACAAAGAAAAAGTATAAAACAGCAATTAAGCAAAAACTTACTTTAAATAAACATAAAAAAGTAAAAGTTAATAACAACGAAATTAAAAATGTAGAAGGTACAGATTCGGTGTGTAATAGAAGTAAAATAGTAGCTCAGAAGGTAGAAGATTTTTTACACCACACAAAGAAAAGAAATGTCAACGCAAATCAATCGAAAAACGCATATTGGAAAGGAAATAAAAATACAATGTTTTTGCAAAAGAATTATTCTGCAATTAATGATAATATAACTCGGCCACCGAAACCAAACAAATATATCATCGAAAAGTACATTATAAACAAACTTAAAACAAAGTCATACAAAACAACGTATGACCTAGTTCAAACAGTTCTGAAAAGTCAACAAGAAGGATTAAACGCTGACGCTGTGGAAAATAACACGAGCGAAGAACTTTACAGGAAATTTCATAGACGAGGTGACACATTGCGTTGTATTACCAAGGCCCCAAAACGATATACATGGAAAAATAAATGCTTTAGTGGTGAATACTCAAATAATGATGGCAAAAAAGAAAAACCATCTCAGTACACAACCGATATTCCTGTACAATATAAAACATACGAGTATGAAAATAATGTTAGTGAACACCTCAGTCTATATGGGCGAAAAGAAATATCCGATTATAATATGATGGCTACTGTCTCAGAAAAAATGGAATTTATAGATAAAAATCAAATTCAGAATAGTTACTGTACACAAAACGAAACACCTTATCGTAATCGAAATGGTCCATTAAGGGTTCTAACATATGACAGTCATCAATACCATAAAAATGAAGTTTTTGTAAGAAACGACACTGAAAACTGCTATAAGATTAGTAAACGCCAAAATGTAAGGTTTATTACAAAAGAATCTAGAGATAATTTTGTTACTTCTAATGATTTTAAAAATAGACATAAATATCCCTTTAAAACCATTTCTAATAAGCAGGCAAAAACTTTTGATATACATACGAAACAAACCATCGCTGAATCGTATACAATTGAATACTCTAAAAGTAATGAAAATAATTATAATACGGCAGATAATTACATACTTACGAACAACATGGAAGACAATGCTTATAAAAATCATGCTACTGTAAGCTATGAGACTGTATCTCCAATCAATTATCTTAATCCAGTCTTTGGAAATACTTATAAAATACATCCATCAAATTCGCAATTTGACAAAAAATTTACAACTGAAAATCGAATGAAGAGAACACAAACCATTCAGCCCACTGTACTACTTGAAACTTGGTCTGTCCATGATTCTCACTCTGAAGTAAACAACATAGTTGAACCGTTAAATGTTAGTAAAACAGTTTTCTATGATATTGGATCTGACGAAAAAGAGTTTGCTCTTAGCTTTCATGAAAACAACCAATTGAATGACTCTTTATACGGGAACATTAAAGATGGTATTGATGAACATGTTGAGAATGAACATGTCATGAGAACTGAAGGCAATGATGATATAACCGAAAACGTTTTACATCACTTTAGCTGTGCAATAAAAACTCAACAACCAACCTTAATCGATAACATTATTGATGACAACATACAAGATCCAATGGAAAGGAATCAAAACGAAATAACTAATAGAGATATTAGACCAGGTTTGCCTGTTCTTAGCAATGAAAACTTCGATGCTGAACACAATGACTGTAATTTTATAATCAACTTTAATTTTAAAAATAGACCGCGTTTTATGCCCAAAGGTATATTTGATTATTTCAGTTACATTTTTATTTTCTATGAATACTTTATACTCAATTATATCTTTTCAGGAATGTCTCAAATCTTCGAAAATTGTCGCACTAAGACTGCGTGTAACTATGATATGGATATAGACTATTTTAAAGATGTGAGTCTTTTGGGTGACTACTCGGTCACATACTATTATATGACACATTAACTTTTTTAAATTACGTTGTGAATTTCAGAGCATCTATAACGATTTCGCCAACGATGTTCAAGTTAACTCTGAAATATATAAGCCAATAATTCAAAACGTTGAAGATCTCACTACTAAGAATATTCACAAGTTCCAAAATAAAGTTAAAAAAGATAACGCGGCTCTGGTTTTTGATGAAACATCAGTGAAAGATGCTAAGGTAAGTAAGGACTACATAACATATGACCCAGAACAGTAGATCAAAGAAACTTTCTAAAGATACATTATTTATTACGGTCGTTTTTATTATAACTTTGTTATTTCAGGTACTTGGCCAAGCTGATTGTAAATTCATTGTAGCAATTATGAAGAAGCGAAGTGGTCAATCCAAAGAATCGTCAGAGTATCTAATATTGTTTGATCAGCATGCAGTTCACGAGCGAATACGATTAGAAAAAAACTTAGCAGGTACTGATTAAGATACTTTGATTTATTTATAAAATTATTGGGAATATTAGTGACGAAATAAGTTGTAAAGTTAAGATTTTCCTTGATAATCCCGTTCTTAACGATATGAAAGAAAAAGTATGCGAGGAACATGGCAAATAGAATTTAAACCACGGTAGTTTCTCAATTCCAGATTACTTGAACGAAGAAAGATGGACAACTGTTGCAGTGGATAATATTATTTTGAAGATGTCTCAACACGAGATTCTTTACCTGCATAACTATAAAGATAAGTTTACTCAGTTAGGTCTGCAATGGACTATTTTAAACGATAACGAAGTAACTGTTAATTCTATACCTGAAGCTATTCTTGGTAAAAATCCAAGAGAGGTAAGTAATAAAAAATATTGTATACAAATCTCACGTGGTAACTGAGCTAAGTTATGTGCTAGAAGCAGTCGATGCAGTAACAATCAATGAATAGTGAAACCGACACTAATATTTTAAACAGAAACTACATATTTGTATTTTTGTTTGTAATTAATGAATTCAGAAACTACTAGACCGATTTAAAAAATTCTTTCACCAGTAGAATGCTATATTAATAGTGAGTAAATGGGCTAAAGATATCATGCGGGCGAAGCCGCTGGCAGAAGCTTGTAACTAATATTTTCATTATGTTCTCAGGTCGAAAAAGTAATAAGAGCTGTAAGGAATCTAATAGTAGAAGAAATTAACGTTATAAAATTACAAAAAGGTTGCATGTCGTTATATCCAAAATCTATCATGGATTTAGTTTTTAGTGAGGTAAGTTATCTAGCAGAAGAATTCAGCTGGGCTGGGCAGCTTTTAGGAAGCTCTGTCGAGTCTTCTCGTCACGTATTCCGCAGAACCTAAAGACTAAAGTCTTCAATCAGTACGTCCTGCCTGTCATGACTTACGGAGCCGAAACGTAGACATTCACGGTACGGCTGGTCCATAAATTCAAGGTCGCTCAGCTAGCTATCGAACGAGCTATGCTTAGAGTATCTCTGAGAGGTAGGTAATCCGGAATGAGGTAATCCGGCAGAGAACCAAAGTTTTTGACATAGCTCACAGAATAAGCAAGCTGAAGTGGCAATAGGCCGGCCATATTAGCCGTAGAACCGATGACCGCGGGGGTAGACGTGTTCTTGAGTGGAGACTGCGAATCGGCAAACGTAAGGTAGGACGCCCTCAGGCTAGGTGGAGCGACGATCTTCGCAGAGTGGCTGGTAGCAGCTAGATGAGAGCTGCCGAGAATCGAGCTGCGGCGTGCAATTGGAGAGGCCTATGTCCAGCAGTGGACTGCTATAGGCTAATGATGATGATGATGATGATGAAGTTATCTTGTATTGTTAGTACATAAAATATGATTTATCATGACAATTATAGTGCCAGCCATCTACGAAGACGCGCCCCACTCCGCTCCGTACTAAAGTACAGTCATCGCGGAGTGGGGTGCGTCTTAGTTGATAGCAATATCTGTAAATACCTATTAAACTAAAATCAATCAATCAATCTGCCTAGCCTTTCCCAACTATGTTAGGGTCGGCTTCCATTCTAACCGGATGCCAGTATTTAAATGGAGCGACTGCCTATCTGACCTCCACAACCCATTAACTGGGTAATACGAAACCCCTTGGTTAGACTGGTTGTCAGACTTTCGAGCTTCTGACGACTCGTAACGACTGTCAAAGATCCACAGATGACAGCCGGGACCAACGGTTTAACGTGCTTTCCGAGGCACGGAGGAGTCTCGATATATGAAAATGGTCACCCATCCACGGACCAACCCCGGCAAGCGTAGCTTAACCTGATGGACCGACCCGAGCGGCTGTTATTAATTAGCCACGAGCTCCCTACCTATTAAACTAAAATAATGTACATTTATTAGTCGTGCAGATACGCTATCAAGTTTGGTGACCAACTTTCCAAAAGAGAGTGCGTTGAATTGCTGAATGCACTGTCAAACTGCAAGACACCATTTCAATGTGCCCATGGAAGACCTGTAATGGCTGTTATTATGGATATCATAGCTGATAAGCGTGAATATAAGGTAAATAATATAATTTTTTAGTGCAAATTGCACTGGATGATTACCTACTGTTATCAATCTGTCTGATGATGAATTGCTAATTTCCTGTTTGTATCCCAATTATTATGAGTATTCGATTTCTGTTAAGAGACTGTATTAGTGAATAAGAACTTAAGAGACGATTAAATTACTTTCCTAATGATTCATGTGAGCAGCGATTTTTAACTGGAAAAATGACGATTAATAAGCTGTTTGTATGTTTCAGATAAACATGGAAGCATTGCGTCGATTCAGACAAATAAGTACAAGAAAAACTTTAAAATAAGTTGAATTTATTAAAATAGATTAATACAATACTTGCGGTACAATAGATTTTTATCTAACAAAACAAACATCTACTGTCTATCATAATTATGTAGTGAAGTAGTTTTTTTTAATACACTACGACAAGAATCTAAAAAATACTATCCTAGATCGTAATAATTATCATTTCAGACCATAGCTCTGTTACTTGCGACAATAACCTTGTCGAATATGTTTCCGAATCCATTCAACATAGGGAGATATTCTTGTGTGGACATCTGGGAAGCCGACAGCGCAAGGAATTCCCCAAGACACGACACCAACCAGCTCGTTGCCTTTTATTAGTGGACTGCCGGAATCACCCTGAAAAGCAAAATAAGTGATTTTTTTTGGCTTCCATACCTTACGAAGAATTGGCCAAGACTCTGAACTTCATCACTCAAAGACGTAATAAATTAACGTTTCTACCTAGACCACTTACGTGACAAGTTCCTTCTCCAATCTTTGTAAATGTGCAAAACATTTCTTTGGAGACCGGCCTGGAGTATCTCATAGCATATTCACATATTTCCTGACTGAAGACCGGTAATTCCAGTGCGTACATATTGCGGCTCGATGACCCATGTGGCTGAAAAAGTAAAGAAAATCATCTTATTAAGCCAAATTTTTGTTATATCCCTTATATCCATCATCATTTTAGCCGAAAGATAGCATAGCCCTCCCGCGAGAGGCCACCAGTTTTGTGCTTCTCGCAACCAGCGAATTCTTGCGGGCTTCACAAGGACATCGTCCACCTTGTGAAAGGCCTTCTAACGCTACGTCTTCAGGTACGCGGTCGCCACTCCATAACCTTCCAACCCCATCGGTCATCTAAAAGATGAATTACCCGTATTTTTTTTTCTACCATATCATGCGGTAGTTGCGGTAGGAAATCATTGGTAAAACAAATACAATGTAGCGTTACATTTTCTTTCCACTTTTCCCCATAGATAGGTACCTACCCATTAGTTTTCACGTGCAGGACGATCGATATTTACAGGGAATCGATTGACCTTTTAAGTAGGTACTATTAATTCATGGTTACCAACCTTTTTTGCTCCAAATCCCACTAATACGACCTCGTCCCCTTCTCGCAGCTTTTGTCCTCTCAGTTCTAAGATTTTTATGAATCGTAAATCAAATGGAGTCTTTGTTTTAAGTAAAGCGATATCATGCTCTCTGCTAGTAGCATTGTATCTGTCGTAGATCAATATAGATGCGACGTTGCATCGTTTCCCTCCAACATCTAAATTATTTGTGCCCGCTACGATGTTCATATATCTAGGGCTTGCGCTGAAATCAAATAATAATTGTATGCATTCTCAATTTTTACCTACCGTACTCGTCTTTCTGAGTGATGGAGAAAGAGTGACGATTTAGGGTTTGCTACATTTTATTAGCTAGATACCTCGACGAATAAATTTATTATTACAGTATTTTTTTTTTTTACTTGTTCTTAAAGTTTTAATAAATAAATAAATAAATAATATTACATAGCTAGGGAAGAGAATGATCTCGAGTGTTTTTTAGGCATATTGCTTTTCTAAAGACGAATCGCCCCGTCTGTCATCTCGCAGCCACTATGTGGCAGAATGGAATATTGCTCCTATAGGTAGGTACTTCACTTTTTCCTCACCAAACCTCATAACGGCAACAATGTTTAGCTAGGTAGGTACTTCAACATTTTTAACATGAACTTTAGGTACTTACCCTTGCACACAATGGGCAGCAGTGACCACGAACCACTGGGAAACCACAGCACCTCCACACACATGATGACCAGTTAAATTCTGAATAGACGCATGAAACTTGCCATATTCTTCAGGAGCCTTGCTTCCTCCTACTATCCTAAAGTCGATTGCTGAAACTGTTTACACACTCATAAGTAAGTACTTAAAAAGTTTAGAAAAAGAACACTCAAAAAAAAATTGCGCACCTATATCAACTAAAACCAAACTTAAAATTAGGACGAAAACATTATAAAAAATCGTCATTATAACAACAACATTACTCAAGTAATTTTTTATTGAAACTGAAAATGAATCAAATTAGGTATTTTGCTAAACATCGAGACGGTTATCTACGCTATCAATAGTTATTCATTGTATCAACCCCATTATTTTATCTTATTGATAAATCTCAGTTTACACTAGTTATCATTCTAAAATCAAACTGGATAGGGACTGATAAGTAAATAAGGCGCCGACAATAAAACAACCGTTAATCCAGGCCCTCGATCAACTAGAATCTAGATACATTATCAAGGCGTTTTTCTATTTGATTGTAAGTAGATATTATGCCTTAGGTATATGCCTAAGAGTCTATCCCGCCCCATCCCACATAAGTAGGTATCCTACTTTCCTACTAATCCTACTAACCTATCCTACTATCCTACTAATATTATAAATGTGAAAGTTTGTGTATTTGTGAGTTTGTATGTTAGGATGTTTGTTACTCAATCACGCAAAAACAGCAAAATGGATTTGGATGAAATTTGGCAAACAGATAGTTTATAGCCTGGATTAACACATAGGATACTTTTTATCCCCATATTCCCACGGGATGGAGACTTACGCGGGTGAAACCGCGGGGCGCAGCTAGTATATTATACAATGTGGAGACGAAAATACAACAATAAATTAAAACTAAGAGTATTTTGGAACTATCAAATAAATCCTAACATCGAATAAAAAAAAGTCATTTTTTCAAACAAACTAAATAGTAGTGATGGGCCAACTATGGGGTTTGCCGATCTTTGACGAGCTATAGTAACTAAACTATTGGATATATTTGATTAAAATTTTTTGTATGTAGACCGAGAACGTCATTAGATATACGGAGTTTTATTTTTTGTCGTATTGTCCTCCACCTTGTATATGGTGTATCTTTTCATACACTAAATATTTTAAGGGGTCATTGTAATCATCATTATGAACAACTTTCACTATGGGACCAACCCTGAAATCGCGAAAAACAAATCGGCAGTTCCCTACATTTTATGTTCGCATAGCTCGTCAAAATGTAGGGAACAGCTGTTTTTATTATTGTGATTTCATGGTTGGTCCCATAGTGAAAGTTGTTCATAATGATGAGTACAATGAACCCTTAAAATATTTCGTGTATGTAAAGATACACCATAATATAATAGGGCAAGAACTTCCACAGTTAGGCCTTCAAATCATCAGCCCCTTCAAACCGGAACACAGCAACCCTGGCTGTTGGGGGAAGGAAGTACGTTCAACCGCACGCGAACATACTACATAAAAAAGGCGCTGTCAATGACAAATTGTTACCATGGACGTACGGCTGGCTGCACATAGGTATGTGGCGGTATCTACATCGCCACATGCGAACTACGCATCAAAGACCTGACGTCAGACAGACGTCACATAAATCCTGCATCGCGCAATTAAAGTTTACCGTGCAGTGGACATATATACGAGAACCCAACATCAATCGTTGGGCAGTTGCCCGCCAGACACAACACCCGTCTGGTCAGAGGATCCTCCCTTTTCTATGGAGTATGAGTGAACTTTACACCCTGTTCCTCATACCCCTAAAGGTACATAAAATAATATAAAGTAGCACTATACAAGCCATTAATAATAATACGTCCAAAGGTGTTGTAGATAAACTTGAATTTCGCGGGCCAGACAAGGTTGCCAAAGCTAAATAAAGCACTCAACATAAATAAGCATTCACTATTAATTTAAGTGCAAAAATCTTTGACTGCTTTGACTATGATTATTATGTGTAGGAATAATTATCAAAGCAGATTAAGATTTTGCCATTTCATTGTCAAAGTTCATAGTATTCTGTGGTCGTATAGTAGGTAGCGTCCGTAGACAGAGAAGTAGCGTCTGTGGTCAAAACCACAGACAAAACGTCAAAACTCAAACGTCAGTCACCGTCAAAGTAGCTATTTAATCTGTGCGTCAAAGTGACAACAGTTGTGTTCATGTTGTTATATTTGCATTGCCTTCGTTTGCAATCCGAAAATTAAATAGCAAAACGTTTGCAAACAACGATGGATATATTAAAAGCTGAAATCGCAAAGAAACGTAAGTTACTTGAAGAAAGGAATTTAATAGTAAGTAAACTTTTGGATATACTTGCTGCTGTACGTTGTTGATATTTTGTGCATCCTTCAAAACATTCTGTTTGTACAGGACCCAACAAATACCAGGAAATATTTCAAGAGAGGTGAGCTACTGGCTAAAGAACAGGAAGAGTATTTAAAAAAATATGGTCCACAACTCAAGGAGCCAGAAATTCAAGAAGAATCACAACAAATAAAGAATGATAGAGGTTTGTTGCAATAATATTCTTATTACCTACTGTTTTGCTCGAGTTTCAATCTCAAGGTTCAGCAATGCTTGCCGAGGTCAGTCTGTGTATGGGTGACCGTCCGTTACGTTCCGAGAACCCTCCGTGCCTCGGAAAGCACGTTAAGTAGTTGGTCCCAACTGACATTTTTACCTAGATCTTTGACAGTCATTATGGGTAGTGGATTTTTTTCATTCAGCTGAACATATTTGACTAGAAGCCGACCCCAACATAGTTGTGAAAAGGCTAGGCAGACACTCAGACCAAATAAAAAACGAAGACAGAGCTCTGCAAACAATAAAGTGAAGCATGCAAACTACACCACCGCTCTGCTCTCGCATACACACTCAAACGCACCCAGTTACAATCAAACTACACCAAAATATATGCACACATGTTTACGAAACCGGCCTCACACCACTGTTGACAGCGGTCTGTCTGTGTTTTTTATTTGGTCTGAGGGCAGATACTACTGTTTTGCTTGAGTTTCATTTAATAAGTTAACACTTTGAGGGACAGTAAACGCCCATAGATGTAATAACAATAAAACTTCAATTGTGTCATGTCATTCAGTGTCCGTGAAAGTGTTAAGTACTTATAATACTTCTAATTATTTTTTAGCAAGTGAAAGACAAGCGACCAATGATGCTGAAAACACTGAAATTGTTGGCCTTCCAAGACAAGAAGTTATTAAAAGGTTGAGAGAGCGAGGACATCCTATTTGGTTATATGGTGAAAATGAACTGAATTCATTTAAAAGATTGAGAAGAATAGAGATTCAGGAGCCAGAAGCAAATAGAGTAAGTAATAGAAAATAACTCAATAGCTGTTAAGATTGATGTCAAGAAATCACACAATATTTATGGAAGAGCCCAGTCTTATGTTATAAACCCTTTAAACAGGTAGCAGTTGTACCTATAGAGGAGTTTTGTTTATTCTATTTTTATGTTCACGTATAACAACATGAATCCTGTATTCCTCAAAATGTTAGGCAGAGGCGTACCTATAGTACACCCACATTTCGTCAGTGATGTTTAAGCCCCATGTAATAGGGTACGAGCCTATTGCCACCAACTGGACACAAATCCAGACTCCGGGCTGGTACTGAGAAATTTCTAATGGAAAAACCCAATAATATCACTTTCCCCGACCTGGGATTCGAACCCAGGACCTCATGGTCAGAAGTAGCGCTCTTGACCACTAGAACAACGAGACAGTTACAACAATTTTAATGTTCAGCTAGTGCTAAAAAAGCAATTAAATTAAAAATTGTATACTTATTGTATCTTTCAGGGTTTAAGGAATGACTTCCAAGAAGCTATGGAGAAAGTGGATGAAGCTTATTTAAACGAAATATTAGAATTAGGAACACAGGTAAACACAAACTCGGTTTTACATAAGACCATTTATTATTTCCCATAAGTATGATAAAATAATATAAGGTGTGTTTTACTCTTGGAATTCCAAGATTTTTATAGAAATTGCCAAGAATAAGTGTGCCTATAGATTTCAACACATGAGACTATTTCTTTATTACTTCTGCCCCTCATGACAAAATACTACGAAAGAAAACCAAGTGTTGACCGTTAAATATTGTTATTTATTTCAGAGAGATGATAAACAACTAAAAGAAGATGCTCTCGACGATTCTGTCACATATGAGTTCATTCAAGAAATGGCTAAGACTATGGGACAGGGTGATAAAAACCATGATATGAATGTTATTATGACTTTGTTACAAGTAAGCAAGATCATCAAAAATATTTTGCAAATTACAAATAAAAAATAAAAAAGTTTGTTTACCACACATTCTTAGTGTTTTAAAAAAAGTTTTACAAGGGCACAAAAAAAAAAAAAAATGTGCTTGGTTGTCCTTGGTCCAAAGGATACACTAGTTGAGTAGTCTTATTAAATCTGATGTTTTATACAAGCCATTTTCTCTCCAGTTTCTTCTAAAACTTTGGGGCCAGCAGCTCAACTCTGCAACAGGAGCAGAAAAGACCGCAGTCAAACATAAAATGACAAGAGCCACTTTTACACAGACTCAGGTGTACTTGAAACCACTAGTGCGAAAACTGAAGAAGAAAAACCTTCCAGATGATATCTGTGAAAGTCTTTGTGAAATTACAAAACATTTGCTAGAGAGGAATTATATTATGGTTTGTACTGTTTTATATTATTTAAACTAATTTGTGACTACAAGCAAAAAATGTGACTACAAGCAGCCTTTGTTTTGAAGTGGCGGCCGCGAAATCGAAACTCGTAGTGTTGGAAGGCCGCCAATGATCTTGTGACAGCCACAGGAATCCGCCGCGACAAGGATAGGCACGGTCGATGCGGCGATGCTTGGAAGAGGAGGACTATGTCCAGCAATGGACGTCTTTCGGCTGATGATGATGAAGCAGACTTTGGTTTATACCGCACTTAGTTGTAAAACCAACGCCTCGCGCGCACTGTGCGACCATGACCGCAACTTTTGTTAACAAACGTTGGTTACTGTGACCGCGGAAAGTACCTAGAGTTTGTGATCGCACAGTGAGCGAGGCCTGTTACTGGCAATATCAACTAAATTGTTCCTTTTTTGGTTAATTTTATACTTTTAATTTCTCATTCAGGCTAGCGACGCATATCTGCAGATGGCTATAGGCAACGCTCCGTGGCCCATCGGTGTCACTATGGTCGGCATTCACGCTAGAACAGGCCGAGAAAAGATCTTTTCCAAAAACGTAGCACACGTTATGAACGACGAAACTCAAAGGAAATACATCCAAGCATTGAAAAGACTCATGACTAAATGCCAAGAATACTTCCCAACAGATCCCTCAAGATGTGTGGAATATACTACGACTAGATAATAAAACTCTCGCCCATTACATGGAGCTTAAACATAACCGGCGAAATGTGGGTGTACTATACGTACATCTCTGCCAAACTCTTCTGGGATTAGAGTGTGTCTAGTGAAAGCTGAGAGTGAAAAAGACGTATTTTTTTAATTTGCCGCTCTTTTTCAGTCTCAGCTTTCACTAGACAGACTCTATATGCGTGATGTTATGTAGATAATAAAATTGTTAGCACTAATCTTGTTTTCAAATTCCCATATAATTTACTCACTTTTATCAAATTATTCTTGACTAGCTGATGCCCGCGACCGCGGCTTCGCCCGCGTGAATATCGGTTATTATATACTAAAACCTTCCTCGAGAACCACTCTATCTATTGGTGAAAACACCATGAAAATCGGTGCAGTAGTTTTTGAGTTTATCGCAAACACACAGACGCGGCGGAGGACTGTATAATTTGTAGTAATTTATTGATGTGGTAACTCCGACCACTGGACCAAAAGTAAGGTAACAAACCGTGTTCTTATATGTGAAATCTATTGATCGTGCGATAACTGTCTAATTTCTCACTACAGTATTTTAAATTATAGCAAGCGTGTTCACATGGTCACGCAAGTAACGTTAAGTTTTTGAAAATAGGTCACTGCTAAGTTGAGGTGGCCCATTCGTACTCGTGTCGGGTTACCGTCCCATCGGACTATGAGAGTGAGGGAAGAGAGAGTGCGCCTGTGTTTGCGCACACCCTTACCCTTGTGCACTATAATATCTCCCGCGCCGAAAGCTAGTCTCCGTTGAGATAGGCCGCCATAGCCGAAATACGGTCTGGAGGACTATAATAATATCGTACAGGCCGAATGAAACTGGAAGTTTAGAAGTTTTTTAAAGTTTTTATGCACTTTGGAACAGACTGATTAGAGATGCTATCTGGAGCAGGTTTTATAAGGGGTCATACTCTTATCGCAAGATACGGGCACGATATGGACAAGGAATATAATACTCCCCTAAGCTCCCTAGATTAAGTATGTTCTGTGCCCCTAAGGCGAGCCTGTGGGTCTGTGAGCGCTGCTAGAGGCTTTCAAGATGGTATGATGGTGATATTAGAAGATTCAGAAAAAAATTGGGGCATAAAGTAGGTACTCTAATTGTTTGGTTTTGATCATAAACAAAGCTGAAAGAAATCTAGACTTTGTGGTAGGGAAAGAAACAATTTAGTCATTGGTCAAATGTCATTTTATGTCTTGTGTCTAGTGATAAATTCACAAGAATATCAAATATCGAGAATAGGTATTCTTTTGGAAGAAATTTTTTGGAGTACCTATTTTAAAAGTTGGATGTCTCTATTTTTATGATCTGTTTTTGTGGTATTTACTTATTAGTTTTGATTGCATAAGAACGTCTTCCTAAGTTGACGTCAAAATAAACTCCACACTCTTAGTAAATTCTCCTGAGTGAGAATATTTCTAAGTTATTTCACATAAATTTCGTAAGGTATTGAATGTTTCAATGCGATTCCTGTGTTAATTAAACTTAATGATTACAAATAATCTGCTAATGTAAAACGTTTAAAAGTATAAAACATTTAGAGGTAAGGAACAAATTAAATAACAAACACGATTTCGATGGAACAGACTTTGATCACAGTAGTCTATAATGCTCTGTGATCTCGATCATCGACTCATCACTATCACTTTGTTTGTGCTTTGTTGTGACATTGACATTGACATTGACAGACGACAGCTGACTGCAATTCAAT
Organism: Lithophane ornitopus; assembly: GCA_948473465.1. Taxonomy (NCBI): domain Eukaryota; kingdom Metazoa; phylum Arthropoda; class Insecta; order Lepidoptera; family Noctuidae; genus Lithophane; species Lithophane ornitopus. The sequence goes on from OX419623.1 coordinate 7,193,393, forward strand.
AACGTGAAAAAGAGACCGCGAAATAGATCCGCGATCGAGAATTTGTTTCTAAAGAAAATATGAAAACAAAATGATTTTAGACTATGTTATCAAGTTCCATTTGGAAGAATGTTTAAATATTCTATCGGAGCGGGATAACTTAGGTTATTATAGCATCAAAATCGAGTAATTATGCATTGTAATCCGAGTTTTTCAGTCAATGTTTACATCGTGAATTCACTGATTAATTTTACTCTTCTTGTAGCTTTTTGAAACTATTTGAAACATACCCAGATGTCGGAGATAAAGTTTTATGTAGCCCTGTCGAGAGTTTACCGGCCTGCGATAAGGATTTAATAAAAGCCCAGCAAACAATACTTGAACGCGAAGAATATAAAATAACAATTTCAAAGCTGGATTATTACTTTTTAAAACGTAATATCCATGCAAGATTCTTTGGTTTGCCAGTCTGTCCTGAGCTGCATCGTACAGTTTTCCCGAAAAATGTTGATGTGGGATGTTTTCTAAAAGTTACAGGTTAGAACTTGTATGTATTTCCTAGTGCAACACAGAACTTACAAGAACTAAATTCCATTAATTATTGTGTTGGTATTTTCAGGTACAGTTGTAAGAGTAACACAGTCAAAAATGTTAGAATATCAGAGAAAATATGTTTGTATGAAATGCAAATTTGAGAACTGCATTGAAGCCGAGTTTGAGAACAGATACATTTTGAGGGCTCCACATAAATGTGGCAATGACGTCAAAGCATGTAGAAGTTCTACATTTTCACAAGTGCCTATGGTGTCCAGAGAGCACTGCAAGGATTATCAGGAAATTAAAATACAGGTAGGCAGTTCTAAAAAATTCAGACTCATTAAAACTTAAAATATTCTTTCACTGTTCAGTCCATTGCTGTTAATTGTCTAATAGTTGCTCAGACCAAATAAAATACCAAGACAGAGCGCTGCGACCAATACAGTGAAGCATGCCAAAACTACACCACCACTCTGTGCATACACGGTCAAACGCACACATTTACAACCATTTACAATCAAACTACACCAAAATATGTGCAAACATGTTTACAAAATCGGCCTCACGTCACTGTTGACAGCGCTCTGTCTTGGTTTTTTATTTGGTTTGAGACTAGTTGTACCATAATTACCTATTTTAAAAGATAACTGCTTAATAATTGATCATTCATAAATAATCATTTTTCAATTCAATTGAAATGTGTAAGTAAGTATTTCCCAGGCCTCTTAGAGATTCTGACATAACCCTCTGCTCTCCCCAAATGGAGGGTAACCTATTCGTTGTTTGGATTTTTGCTTGAAAAAACTAGAATTATGCTCTGCACCCTAATTGCGTAATTCACGATAGGTAACGTAAGTTACATTGTTGAGCAGATTTTGCTTTTCGAACTTACGTAGTAATGGTTTAGACATTTGTTTCAAACCAATTTCAATTCTGATTGATCGTGTATTACGTAATTAGGGTGCTGGATGCTTGTAAGTATAATTAATAATTAATGTTCAATAAAATCTACAATATTGATCATTATTGTTTTGTTTCAGGAGCAAGTAAACAAACTAAGTATAGGAACAATACCTGGCTCCATGTGGGTGGTGCTAGAGGATGATCTAGTCGATTGCTGCAAACCTGGGGACGATGTTATTATTTGGTGTGTATAAAAACTTTGTTTCCGGGATAACCTTACCTTTCCAATAAATTTTTTGAAACTGTAAAATAAAACAGTTAAGTATAAGTACTCAATATATTTATTGCATTAGACAATCTGAACAGAACAGATTGTTTCATAGTGGACACTGTTGGGCACGGCAAAGGTTGTCATCCAAATCCTAACTAATACAATATTATACCTAAACGTGAAAGTGTAAACTTTGTTAATTGCCCGGGGCACTGCTCGTAATATTACTAGCTGCGACCGGTTTTGCCTGCATAAGTCACGATCCCGTATATCAGGATAAAAGAAATCCTGTCCTAACCTAGGTCATGGTCTACCCATATGCCAAATTTCATCCAAATCCTTTCAGCCGTTTTAGCATACGAAACAAAACAAAGTCACTTTCGCATTTATAATATTAGTTAGGATTTAAGTAAATATATTGAAATAATATGAGTGGCGGCGCCTGCGTTCTTAGGTAAACCAAGCTCGCCACATTTAACTATCCATTGATTCTTTAATAAGTATATTCACATGATAGCTGCTCATGCAATGTGATACATGCTGTCTATTTTATAACAAGTATCTACTAACTTGCCCCCATTTAAAAACACCCTGGAATTGTTTCAACAATTTCAATATTTTAATTTGTCATAACTTATTCCAGTGGCACACTAAGACGCAGGTGGCGACCATCAGTTCATAATAAAAAATCTGAAGTGGAACTGGTTCTTCAAGCTAATTTCATAGAAGTGTGCAATGCACAGAGATCGGAGGTTGTATCTACGGCTCCTGATATAAAGGACTGCTTTGATGAATTCTGGGCAAAGTATGAAGCATGTCCCATGAAGGGCAGGGATAGAATTTTGGCATCTGTTTGTCCTCAGGTGAGATTTATGATAAACTATATGTGAACTTCATTCCATGTGAACAACATTTAGATTTTTCGGCTGTTCCTTTGGGTTGTTCCTAAGTTTTCCTAAACCACGCCAGTATTGAGGCGATCAAAACAAAGAAAAAAAAAATATTGTTCAAGTCATTATAAGTTTTTACGAGATCTCAAATATATTATTAAACCAAAAAGATTTCAGTGCCATATCAAAAGCCAGTTTATTCAAAAGTAAGTCGCCGATAGTCTTGAAAGCCCCACATTTCCACATCTTTATTTTCCTTTACTCTAGTCTCTTTGCCCTGTCTGCTTGTGGTTACTTTTATAAAGATTTTATTGTTCCTGAAATATAACTCTAAAAATGTTTTTGTTTCAACATTCCAGGTTTATGGTCTTCATTTGGTGAAGCTAGCAGTACTTTTGACAGTGATTACTGGGTCGAATCATGTTGCAGAGAATGACAGTAAGAAAAATGGCGAAGATGAAAAACACGCGACCCGTGTGCGAGGGCAATGTCATTTACTTCTAGTGGGAGATCCAGGTACTTAAAGTTATGCACACACATTAAACATTGCATAACATTATAATCAGCCTATAATGTTCCCACTGCTGGGACTCAGGCCTCCTCTCGGTGAGAGAGAGTGGATCGTAATCTATCACGCGGGCCCAGTGCGGGTTGGTAGATATCACGTCTTTGAATTTTTGGTTCTAGGATACTTATACCAGTTTCCTCACGATGTTTTCCTTTACCGTTTTTAGAGCACTGGCACCCACTAGGCATATCTAATTAAAAAGCACTATAGACTCGAAAAGGAGAAGAATATTTACTTTCCAATTTCCAGGCACCGGGAAATCTCAGTTGCTTCGTACTGGTGTGGAGTTGACTGCGCGCTCTGTATTCACCTCAGGAGCTGGCAGTACACGAGCTGGTCTCACATGTGCAGCGCTCAGGGTACGTCTAGCATAAAATAAATATCTGCTTTATGTCAGGGTAAATTAAGTTGATATCAGAATTACTGGTACTATTGAAAGTATGTAAGTCAATACGTTTCAGCAGAAAGTAATACAAATAGATTTATGTCCTGTATTCATGTTCGGGTTGGCTCGGAACAATTCGAGGTAAGCGGAACGCCCGAGCGGCTTTTACCCGAATATCTACATAATGTATTCGACTTTATCGAATCATGCTGAATCATCATTATCCTTAAAGTTGAAAATTTCGGTTTTCTAGGAAGATGGAGAGTGGCAGTTAGAAGCAGGTGCTCTGGTACTATCAGATGGTGGAGTATGCTGTATCGACGAGATCTCTCAACTTCGGGAACATGACCGCACCGCCATACATGAAGCTATGGAACAGCAGACCATCTCAGTTGCTAAAGTACGACACATTTTCAAAAGCTATTCTCGACTTTATCTGTTCATAATAAGGTCGGTTTTAGCAAACAGAATTTAAACGACTTTTCATTTTTCAGGCTGGCATAGTATGTAAATTGAACACGCGTTGTGCAATAATAGCTGCTTGCAATCCAAAAGGACATTATGATACGGATCAACCACTCAGCGTCAATGTTTCTCTTGGAACACCCCTGTTAAGTAGGTAATGTTCATTCTTCATTATTATTAATTTTTTGAAACGTTACGTTTTGAAAACTCATTTTTAAAATGGGTTACAAAATCCCAAAGTCATGTTCTGATTTCAGGTTCGATTTAATATTTATATTATTGGACTCTAAAAACAAAACTTGGGACAAACTTGTGTCATCTTACATACTTTATGGTGACTCAAATCCAATAGAATTTAAGAAAAAATGGAATTTGGAAAAATTGCAGGTAAAATAATATAATATGCTAAGATTTAGAAGTAAAAGTAAATAAAATTCATGATTTTCTTATTTTGTTTTCAGATGTACATTAGTTTAGTTGGGCCGAAGTATTCAGAAATGACGAAATCCGCAAATATGATACTGCAGAAGTATTACATGGCTCAAAGGAAGTCAGAACACAGAGATGCTTCACGCACGACTGTGAGAATGTTAGACAGCTTAGTAAGGTATATGTAATGCATGCTATTTTAGTATTTTGATCTCAGTCAATAATAACCAGTGCGTTACTGTTTTGCTAACAAATTGTCAATTGCGCGTAACCTGCTGTGAGTGGTTGTCTGAATTATCACCAACCAATCGGATTATTAATTTTGACGCTTCAATAGCTTTTGTTCCAGAAACCGGGGCGGGGTTAATAGGCTAAATTAAATCAGACAAAATAATAATATAAAGTAAGCTGTTCTGTAGGTATTGCAAAATAATTTTTGTATACTTAATCATAATAATACTAGTCAGTTATTGTCACACAGCCGGGCAAAGAACTCTTCTAATACATTTAATAATATTTAAAAGTACCGTTTATATTAGCATGAGGGACTACTCTTTTTAAAAATCCGTCAATTATTGCAGATTATCACAAGCACACTGCCGCCTTATGTACCGTAAAACAATACTACCGATGGATGCAGTCGTTGCCGTGTCCCTTGTCGACTTATCCATGCAAGATTGCACCTTAGACGATACTGTGGACGCTTTACACTCCACTGTACCTAAATACCCAGATTACGACTATTTATGCATCGCCAAGAAACTCCTAACAAGATTAAATTTAGTCGATATATGGAGAAATGAACTGTTGTACTACGCAAAACTATTACAAGTTGACCACAGAACTTTAGAAACTGATATAGAAGCGGGAAATTGTAAACTGTTTGCGAAACATGAAGATGTCACTGATGACAACATCCAACTTTCTGCATCTCTTATAACAAGTTCCTATTTCAACAATAAAAAGTCTAAGAAAAATGATGAAATAGAAATTGTAGATAATGTAGAGAATAAAGAGTTTAAAGATGATGGTATCAACGAAAGGTTTGCAGTTACATTAAAGAAACACAAGACACTTAACAACACAGAAAAAGAACCACCAAGTGCTAAAAAAAAAGGTAGTAAACGTAAACGGAAAGAAGTCACTGCAGACATTAGTGGCGTTAAAAATAAATTGCCTAAAAGAGGTAAAAAGTCCAAAAGAGAAGTCCACATTGATGAGGATCAGGAATCAAATAGTGATGAAGAATTTGTTGAAGATAGAAGCGTTTTAAATGCTGTGCCTAGTGTAAATGATGCATTAGCTGATTTAGGCATAGATTTTAATTATGAAAATGATACCAACTATAAACATGTTGAAAATGAAGTCATTAAACCTAAAGAAGAGCCTAAAGAATTAGAAACATCTAAAGAGATGCTTGATAAATCTACAGAAAATTATGATAGTATATTAGACATAAGTATTGGATGTGATACTAAAAATAATACTGAAGTTATAGAAAGGACTGTTAGTAAATTAAAACAGTTTCAGTTTGTTAGTAAACATGACTTTGATAAATATGATGATAAGCCTGGCAAGTCTTTAAATACAACATTAAATAGTTTAACTACTGAAAAGTCAAAATTAAAAGAAAACAATACAAGTTTTAATATTTATAACAAGCCATCCACATCAAAAACTCAGATATCAATATTTGAAGGTTTAGATACAGAAAAGTGTTTGGATTCAGACTCAAATCATGTTACAACTGTTGCAGATGTGAAAGGAAAAGAAACCCATTCTAATTCTTCAAACCAAAAGCTATCTAATCCTAATTCACAAATATCAATGTTTGAAAGTTCAGACTGTGATCTAGATTTAGATATATAATCATGTTATAAGGATAATTTTGGAATTATAAAATAAATCAAACCCTTTGTTCTTATTAGTTTTTATTTTCAACTTTTATCTACATAATATTTACAAATAGAAAATAAATTATTGCAGACAGTTCAATCGCTTTGTTTGCCTCAAGTTAACGAAATTACTGCTTGAAAACACATCTTGTTTAAATAATTGGACGGATTCTCAAGTAAGTAATTACTGCCCTATGGCACTCGCCCAAAACAAAATGGAACATGGAAGTTACTTGGAGTAAATACATAAGTAAAATCATGGGACTACACATTGTAATAGTTTATAGTTATTCTAAATATATTTTTCTTTATAAAATTAATCTGCAGATTATTCTCATAATGGCTTAAAAAAGTTTAAGCTTCACTTTCCATCTTATGTGGATCACCTTCATAGTTGTCTATGAGTAAGTGTTTAAACCTTCTTGCTGTAACTTGGATGTTTTCTTCTTTGGGAGTCACATTTAATATTTCTACTCTGGAAACAAAAATGTGCTGTGGATTCTTCGGGCTGACCAGTTTTATTACATCTACTTCATCTCCTAATTTAACCTGTAAGTAAGTAAGCTTGGTTATCGTAGAATTTCAAGGAATAGGCATTCTGTTGCCAATCTTGCAAAATTAATAAACAACACAGTAATAACACTTACGGAAGCACTTTTCTTCATGATTTTCTTTCCATTCACTCGAATTTTACTTTCATAAAACATTTGTTCTACTTTACTGAAAAGAAAAGAAATTTGATTAATCAGTAAATAAATGAGTTAAACAGAAAAAAGCCATAATGATGTCAAAACTCACTTTCTTGATATATTTAGTGCTGACTTTAATATTACATCAGTTCTCATAGATGTTGTAGAGAATTTGACTACTTTTGAATCTTTTGATAGCGAGGAATCTCCATCAAAATCAATTTCTTCATCATCAGAATCATATTGGCTCTGAAACAAAATTATCACTTGAAAGAGGTTATAAGTTTCTGCTTCATTGCTATTTTATTACTAAATATGGTAATTAAACTAAGTCCTTTTACAAACCTTTTTTGATTTCCAACGAACTGTATTAAAACTATTGTTATTAGGATAAACATTTACAAGTTTTGAGGTTATGTTTACATTTTTATACACACAACTATGTATTGATTTCTTGGTTATTTCTGGTCTTAACATACGGCCAACAAAGGCTGAAGATGTAATTCGCCGCAAAAGACTCATTGTTAAGAATTTCTTTAATAAAATAAATAAAAATTTACTTCAGAAAGATTACCAAACTAAACGTTCCATTTTCTGTAAGCACACTGTCATCAGTGTCATCTAATAATCAAACTAGAGGTGAAGGGAAATCTTGTAGATTACTTACTACATTTTTTATCTCAGTATATTTTTAATACTTAAATTAAAATTCGTGTGAAAAGTAAAGAATATTCTTAAACTGTAACTATAAAATGTATAGAAATGTATGAATCAGATTGAGAAATTACCTTGCGATCTTGCTTGTAATGTAATGGCAATTTAGTTTACAGTTCGGAAACTGCAAACCTTTTGACTAATTATTTGACTTTTAAAAAGAAAAAAAACTAATTATTACAAAATAATTATTACACAAAAAGTTTCATTAGGGCACACTTTATAAATTACTTCTATTAGGTCTTTACCTATGAAATTGCCGTTCTGCAGTACTGGCCATTTCAAATCAAAATAATTTTTGTTTGGCTAAGAATTCTAATTTCAAATTAATTTTATTTTAAAAACATGGATTTTTTTTTCCAAAAGTAGTCATTTCTTTATTGATTAGTGTTACATTTTCATCGCATTTCAATCTTTTTCGTCATCATGGATACGTTAAAAATTCGAATAATTATGGAATATGAGTACCGTCGTGGCAGCAACGCGGCACAAGCGGCACGCAACATCAACGACGTTTACGGAGCTAACACTACAAACCAACGCACCACCTGTTATTGGTTTGCTCGCTTCCGTTCTGGAAATTTCGACCTGAAAAATGAACCTCGCGGTCGTCCGAAGACTTTGGTCGACAATGACGAATTAAAGGCGATTGTGGAAGCTGATGATACACAATCTACGGCTGAATTAGCAGCAGCTTTCGACGTTAGCGTCAAAACAATATTGGTCCATTTGCGTCAAATTGGCAAGGTAAAAAAGCTTGACAAATGGGTGCCCCACGAACTCAATGATCGCCAGCGCGAAGTACGCGTCGAGACGTGCCTTGCACTGCTCAACAGACACACAAATGAAGGAATTTTGAACCGCATTGTTACCTGCGATGAAAAATGGATTCTGTTTGATAACCGCAAGCGCTCAGCAAGTTGGTTGGATCCTGGTTCAGCACCTAAACAATGCCCTAAACGAAAACTTACCCCTAGAAAAGTGATGGTCACTGTTTGGTGGTCTAGCGCCGGTGTGATTCATCACAGCTTCTTACCAAACGGGGTGAGCATTACTGCAGATGTGTACTGTGAAGAACTGAACACAATGATGGAGAAGCTGGCGCATCTCCAACCAGCATTGGTGAATCGATCGTCTCCGCTGCTCCTGCACGACAACGCGCGACCTCATACTGCACAGCAGACGGTCTCCAAGTTGCAAGAACTGGGGTTGGAAGCTCTCCGTCATCCGCCCTACTCACCAGACCTTGCGCCTACAGACTACTACTTTTTCCAGAATTTGGATAACTTCTTGGCGGGAAAAAAATTCAATACCCGAGAGGCAGTACAAAATGCCTTTGAAGAATTTGTTGCCTCCCGTCCAGCTGATTTCTTTAAGAAGGGCATCAATAAACTGCCACTGCGATGGCAAAGATGCATTGATTGCATGGGTGATTACTTCGATTAATACAAATAAAAAATTCATGAAAAAAATTCGTTTAAATTTTTTCATACAAAACGGCAATTTCATAGGTAAAGACCTATTATTTTATTTTTATGAACATGGACTGCAATCACTTTGTTTTGAAGTAGAACCGAACATGCGTATAAACGAACGGCACTCCTATTTCTGTCATTGCTCGTTACTTCTTTGTAAACTTAAAAATAATAAACGATGTGGTGAACGGTGACGATGGCTCATAAATTCATAATCATAACCGTTTACAGATTAGCTGCCGACCGATGTGAGAGCAAACACCCCCACTTGTGTTTGTTTATCACATTTGGTTAAGATCAAACTGAATATGGTTTACTTTGTAGGTAGGCTTACCTTCAACATGCATGATACATTTTCGGGTGCGGTTCAAGTTTATGTCTACCTACTTACATAAATCTAAGAGGTCCCCGAAACGATCAATTGCAATTGATCAATTGCCATCAATTTTTATAAAGTAAGTAGGTATTTAGAGGTAATATTGTCAATCAAATGGCTTCAATTGCATTTGGTAGACGATCAATTTGCGCATTATTGTGCAATCACGTTAAAATTGAAAATTGTAAGTACCTAATTTATCGTTTCGGGGACCCTTAATGTGTATTAGCTCTTCCATTAGGATTGTGTTATAGTTATGTATCAGTATATAAACCCCCTGTCTGCTGTCTAACTGTCATTAACAAGACACAATCGAATTTTAATTGTTATCGGCCTTTAGAATGCCGATCGACAGTTGAGCGGATTATCATAAATCAGTTAGGCCAACTGGCATAAAACGGCAGACACCGCGGATTCGATACCAAACCTATTCTAAACATAGATACGTTTACAATATTGTACTCTACCTACTTACTTACATGCACGAGGCTGATAACCACTTTGTTTTTAGGCGTTCTCGTTCATCATCATCATCATTATTCGATCATTCAGCCGGAAGATGTCACCCTACTCCTGTTAATAGCCCCCAAAGTATCGCCACAACGACCGTCTCTGTGCTTCTCACATCCAGGGTAAGTCATCTGCAATCACTTTATAATTAACTACTCAAGATAATAACGTTCATAATAATTCACCCTCTATAGCGATAATGTCCCAACAAAAAAACACTAAACGGACAAAGAAAACAGATATGATATCCTTGTTGACACTGATGTCAGGACTCAGGGTGCGCGTGTCACGCCGTGGGAGAGTCTCGAACTCTCAAGTGTGTCGATTTATCTCGTCCCGGCGACGAGGAGGCGCATCATTAAAGTAAACAGCCTGTACCTATCCACTGATAATGTTCTGTTTCGTGAACATTTTGCGGGCTAGATTGATGATAAGGACGCTGGTGATGCTAACTACGTAGTTAAGGTTTTAAACGATTATAGCATCGACTTAGGTAACGTAATAAGATATCATAGCCAACCTTGAAGTGGGTTAAAAAACACGAATATCAATCCGTCTGTTAGTAATATTGATTGTTATGAGACGATAAGCCAGTGCATGATTAAGACTGAAAAGTTCATAATATTTTTTTAATCTTTCATGCATGATGCATATTGGAAGCTCGCCTACCCAAAAATAATCATAGCCACTAAAAATAAACTCTCATTTAAAAAGCTATGAGATTTAATGAGAAAAACAATCACGACTGTGACCGAACGAAAACATCCCGCGCTAAAGTCGGCACCCTGAATTTAAAAATAAAAGTGAACTTTTTCTTTCAACACAATTAAATGGGAGTTCGTCATCCAAACGGTATCCAGCCAACCACTTTATCACATTATACACGGTTTGTCTCTTAGTCTTACCAACATGTGGACACATGTCTTGCATTCTGAACGATCTTTTTATTTTAGTACTATACGATTATGTTTACGGCGAGTTCAAAGGGTTTTTTAATTTGACACAGTTTATGGCTTTGTCCCGCGTTTTGACGGCAGTGGATGGAAAAGTTGTGTAGAGTCGCAAGTGGACTATTCATTTATCGTGAAGACAAAACAGTGTTATCGCATAAATTGTGATGTCTCCGTGTACACGGCTGTGGATCATAATCATAAATCTTATTGCACTCTAGCTTTTGCCGCAGATTACTCACTCCTGCTGACGGATGCTCGTCGGGTCCGTTTTTTTGTCGTAGTTTGTTAGTTTTACGAGCAAGCGCAGCAAGCTGCTGTCTCGCTGAAAAATTACAGTAGAATTTATAAAATTAAATCTAGGGTGCTTTTATGTTGATACCGGAGTTATAATATTATCATCATCAGCTTAAAGCAGTCCACTGCTGGACATAGGCCTCTCCAATTGCACGCCATTCAGCTCGATTCTCGGCAACTCTCATCCAGTTGTTACCACCCACCCTGCGAAGATCGTCCCTCCTGAGGGCGTCCTACCTTTACGTTTGCCGATTCGCGGTCTCCATTCAAGAACACGTCTACTCCAGCGGTCATCGGTTCTACGGCTAATATGCAAACATATGAGATTAAACATATTATTGTGCATAAATATACTAAGTAGGTAACGATAGGTACCTAAATTTAGGTATTGCACCCATGCACATATCGTCATTTTGCTTTTGATCACATCGATTCGGTTTTTCCATCAGGAATATCTCAGTAAAAGCCTGGAGTCTGTAGGTATATGTTTCTGTTTGAAGGCAATAGGCCCATCAGCCCCATTATCTGGTACTTAAAAATAAGCTAATGAAGCTTTGCAAAATCGATTTTGCAGGTCCTTCCATATTGAAGCAGTACAAATGCTGCAAAAATTGAAACAAAGTGTTCAAAGAAACGATCGATACTCTTTGTAGCCGTTCAACTTTAAAACAACTGCACTTATTCCCAGTAGATTGAATGATCATTTACTTGGAATAAGTGCAGTTTTACTTTTTATCTCAAAAGCTGCAGCAGTTCTTACCGAATGGAACTAGGCGACTCCTACATTCCACATTTTATGGCACAAGCCTCGATAAAGTTTCTTTAATATAATCGCATTCTTGAACAATACGCGTTTACGATGCTTTATGGCGTCCACAAAGGAAGTTATGAATACATCGGTAGTCGGGTTTCGGTGTTATAATGTTAACAAACATAAACGTCGCTACTCAACCGTGGAGGTCTAATAAAGCAAGGGGCACTTCGTTTAAAAAAATAAAGATTTTGCTAAAGTTGTTGCTTCGTCCAAATTATTTTGTAAAACATGTGCTTAGGGAAATATATAAATAATTGATACAAATTCGTTCATTCTTAAAGATTTGAATTGGTACCCCAATGATAAGAAATTGTGTTATCATTAACCATTAAAGCACATTGGCATAAGGTTTTATTTCAAAACTTTTTTTGTTTATGTTGTTACCCGTATTATTTACGTAAGTCTATTTTAGTTTAGTATTACAAGTAGGTAATTCCCATGTACAGTCTGTGACCTCCATAACCCGGGACGCGTCTTCTTTTTTGTAAAAGGGGTCAAGTAATGCAGAGTACTGACCGTACCTTAGTTATTAAATTATGTTTATTTCTAGCATAAATTTAATAGTGGTAAATATGGCTACGTTTAAAAAAATATAAATAAAATAATAAATTCAATATCTGCCCACTTAGTTCAGTTTGTTACGAAGTGAGTAGAAAATATTAAGTTTGTACTCCGTAAGTTCCTGCAAAGTTTCCATGTTACTTACAAGTAACAGTATAAAGAGCGCGTTACTGATGTCCTAAGTGCAGTGGAAACAAGCACTGAAAAGCTTTTTCAGTATATTCTGTTGGAGTAAAGCAAAAACAAATCAATCCTACTTCAACACTTGCACTATAGTCGTTCTCTTTCTAACCCATAAATATTACTTTTTATTATCCGAGCCCGCCCTTACCACTTGACTGAAATCCTTACTTTCTCATAGAGACTGTACTATACTTGGAGCCGTGTGTGGGATCACACGTCGCTCATAATACTAGTAGAACACACCTTCCAATCTATAAAGAAAAGGATAATAAACGTATTATTGAAATCCTTAAAACGGTCTTTACTTTGGTGTCCAACCATTAACCCTAACAGGTTATGGGCCCAGAGCGCTAAGCCAAAGTGAGAATAAATAATAAAGTGAAATTAAAGGACACTGAAATAATAAAAACTTTCTGTGAAATAACCAGTATAAATAAAAAGTTATTTTAGTGGGAGTGCTTGAAAATGGATTCAAGATCTAAAAGGAACATCAGACAATTTGATGGAGATAAGTATAGTGTGTGGAAATTCCGATTTCGCAATCTATAAAGCGAACTGGAAATACTGAACGTTATCGACGATGAAGCTCCAACAGAAAAAAAATGCTGAGTGGCTTAAAAACAAAGATCAGTTGAAAACACGATAATCGAGTTTTTGTCAGACTCATTACTTGGCCTGACTACAGAAAAAGACACCGCAAAAGAAATGGCCACCGAACATATGGCTGCAGGTGCAAAATTAGAGGATTCCGTTAAAGTGACCCATTTATTCATGTCTCTACAGCAGCAGCTATAATAGCATGATCACCGAAATCGAGACATTGACTGAAGACAATATAACGTTATCTTTTGTGAAAACGAGATTATAAGATCATGAAATCAAACTAACAAGCGAAGGACATGATCTAAGTTTAAAAGTACTTCAGGCTGAAACTTCCCAACGTTCAGAAACAATTTTAAAACCAAGATATGTTATCACTGTGGCAAGAAGGGTTTGAAAAAGCATTGATTTCTTACAAAAGAGCTATTGGAAACAAAAGAACCAACCATAAAACGTATCAGTTGGTGAGCTCGAAACCACATAATGGAAATACTTCTGGATTTGCCTTTATGACGGGCAGTGATACAAATGACAGTAATGATGGCAAAACATTACATACTTTTGGATTGGATTCTGGAGCATCAGATCATTAGATAAATCGAGAAGATTTGGCACTAAACTTCACTGAAGCTAGAAAAACCAATAAAAATTCCTGTAGCGACAAATGGCACGTTTATTCTAGCGACAAAGTTAGAAAATCTCCCGGTTGCTGGTGAGATGGGTGTTCCAGGCATACTACAAGATCTACTTTTCTGTTTCTATATCCTAGGGGATACAGGAGTAGGTTGTAAGACCTACTATTGGTAAGGAAAGTGCAGCTAGCAGGAATGACGGTCGTTTTTGATAAAAACGGCAGTGTTATTGTGTACAATGATGGTAAGCCGGTAATAAAGGGTGAGTTTTTGAACAATCTTATCGGCGTTAACTTTGTGCATTTGAAACATGCTTTAAATAGCGAATGCTCATTAAATAGAGTCGTAAATAATACTTATGAATTGTGGCATCAAAGGTTGGCAAATCAAAATTTATGGAAATAGAAAGATTTTTTGATATTGATAAAATTGATAGTTTTATGCATAACGATAAATTGTATTATGCTTGTATTTATGTAAAACAAGCACGTTTGCCATTTAACAAATCAAAAACAAAAGATTTGAAACGAACTCTATTTAAAGTGCACACAGATGTGGTCCTAAGTCCTTCGTCTGATGGCAAAAAATATTTTGTGATTTAAGTGGATGACTACACTTATTATTGTGTGACCTATTTGTTAACTCGTACATCAGATGTTTTGATACGTTTCGGGATTATGTCGCAAAAAGCGAAGCTCTATTTTTGTCTCAGAATTGTTAACTTATGTTGTGATAATGAAGGAGAATTTGTCCAATGAAATGAAAGAGTTCTATGCGCGAAGAGGTATTAGCTACCACATTACAGTGCCACATACACCGGCTTTGAATGGTATTGCCGAATGTATGATAAGATCAATAACAGAACGGAGTCGTACAATGGTACAAGGATCTAAACTAGATCAATCGTTCTGGGGTGAGGCTGTGTAAATTGCTACTTATTTAATAAAAATCAGACCTACGAAAGCACTGAGGTTGGACGAGCGGAGTCCAAACCGGGTAAAACACCTTATGAGTTATGTTATGGTATAATAATAACTGTTCTACTGTTTATTTGTTTAAATAAAAGTAATAAAATGAAATTTGACGAATAATCGTCAAAGGGAATGTTCGTTGGTTATGAACCAAATGGTTATAAGGTGTAGGATGAGGTAGATGAAAAGTTTGTGAGAGTCAGAGGTGTGGTAATGGATGAGATTAAATTCTTATCAAATTGGCCAGTGAAACCTGAGCCAGAACGGATTATGGCAAGAAATAGTAATAACTCTGTTGACATCCCTGACTCTGTACACCCTTTTGAAAAGAGGTGTGAATCTGATGAATCAATCAGGTTGTATGAATATACTAACGGATATGGTAGATGAAGTTTGTTGCATTCAGAGATGTGGTAATGGATGAGATTAAATTCTTATCAAATAGGCCAGTGAAACCTGCGCCGGAACGGATTATGGCTAGACGTAGCAATAACTCTGTTGACAACTCTGACTTAGTAGACCTTTTTTGAAAAGAGGTCTGAATCTGATAAGAATAAATCAGATTGTTGTAAACAAACTGAAGTAATACCTGCTAATCAATCTGTATAATATGATACAGGGAAGCGCTTGAACTGGTTTTTCATAACACAATGGCAATGTGTTAACTTTATTTCAAGACAATGAAACATCACATAATTTGAGACGTAAAGGACTAATAGTAGTAGTAGACTAATAGTAGGATTCAAAACATGCCTAAAGTTTCTTATGGTGTGAATGATGAGGGTAGCATTTATGATAACTACTTGTTGTGTGCTGAATCTTTAGTATTTGAAATTCCTATCATAATATAGAAATTAAATCCAGGGATGATGAACATCTATGGTAAAATGCTATCAAAGAGGAAATTAATTCCCTTATTGAAAATGATACCTAAAGTCTGGTACCAAAACCAGAGAAAAGAAATATTATCGATTGTAAGTGGGTATTTACAGTTAAAAATGATGAGTTTGTTTGGAAAACCCTTGAAGTATAAAGCGAGATTAGTGGCCCGTTGTTTTAGTCAGTAATATCTGATTGATTATAATGAAACGGTTGCACCTGTTGCAAGGATCGCAAGTTTAAGACTAATATAAGCTTTAGCGAATTAATTTAATTTGTGTGGTCACCTTATGGATGTAAAAATAGCATTTTTGAATGGGAAACTGAACGAGGAAATCTATATAACAATTCCCGAGGGTATCCCGGTTGCAAGTGATATGGTTTGCAAATTAAATAAGTTATTATATGGATTAAAACAGTCTTCACGCTGTTGTTTCCAAATGTTTGATAAAAAGGGGGTTTCAATACTCATCAGTGGACCGGTGCATTTACATTTTTAATGCAGGTCATGTTTTAAGAACATTTATGTTTTCTTTATGTGGGCGATCTTGTGATTTCAACCGCAGATATAAATACAATGAATAGTTTTAAAACATACATAATGCACACTTTTAAGATAGTAGACTTAAAAGAGATCAAATGTTTTCTGGGAATCAAAATAACCAAGTCTGAAAACAAAGTTACTTTGGATCAGGAAATGTGCATAAAAACAATTCTTGAGTTTAACAAAAGTGACTGTAATTCTGTCACTTCACCCCTTGAAGTTGAAAGTAAACTAGATTACGAAACATTAAATTCGTGTGAAATAGTGAAATAACAAGTGCCCCTTGTTGAAATTCTATGGGTCTCTCATGCATATCATGCACTCGACCCGACCTAAGTATTTCGTAAACATCTTCGATATGCAAGCAAAAACAACCATTCATTATGGTCACACTTAAAAAGGGTCTTGCGTTATTTAAAGGGAACCATAAATCTCAAGTTAACTTTTACACGAAATGATTACAAAAATATTATAAGTGGCTTGTTGATTCTGACTGGGGTAGTAATTTAATGGATAGAAAAAGTACTACGGGTTATTTGTTTAAATTATTTGATTAATGCACAATATGCTGGCAAACAAAGAGGCAGCCAGCAGTGGCAACTCTGTCCACTGAAGCAGAGTACATGGCTCTATATGAAGCAGTAAAAGAAACTCTGTGGTTAAAGTTATTAGTAACAAGTATTGGCATTGCGATTCCAGATTTTATTTGTATGTATTTATGAGGATAATAATGGATGCATACCTAAGCATCGCGAACAATCCTACTAGTCACAAAAGGTCTAAACACATTGATATTAAGTATAATTTTTCTAGAAAACAGGTTGAGAAAAATGTGATTAAAATGTTTTATGTTTCTAAAGTTAACCAGCTGGCTGATATCCTGACAAAATCATGACGTTTTACCGAGATGAGAAAGAAACTCGGGGTGACGTTGTAATTATGTACAACGTGGATAAATAAATGATAAGGATATGTTAATTATAAGAGTTTGGTTATAATTATAATAATTAGATGACTAAAATTAAGAGTATCCAGTTATAATGGATGAATTGATTGATGATGGTCTGATTAGGTTTTCCTGGGTTTCCCTAATCCTGCGCAACGAATGTTGGACCATGATGATTGTATTCCCAGAGAGATAGAGGAAGGTGTGTGTGATTTTGTAATTGTATACAGATGGTTGATAAAGGTCGGTAAAGGTTAAGGTAAGGTAAAGGTATTGTAATTAAAAGGAAAGGGATTTATTTTTGAGGGGGCGTGTTGGAGTAAAGCAAAAACAAATCAATCCTACTTCAACACTTGCACTATAGTCGTTCTCTTTCTAACCCATAAATATTACTTTTTATTATCCGAGCCCGCCCTTACCACTTGACTGAAATCCTTACTTTCTCATAGAGACTGTACTATACTTGGAGCCGTGTGTGGGATCACACGTCGCTCATAATACTAGTAGAACACACCTTCCAATCTATAAAGAAAAGGATAATAAACGTATTATTGAAATCCTTAAAACGGTCTTTACTTTGGTGTCCAACCATTAACCCTAACAATTCCTACCATATTTACCATGTATTTAGCTTATCTTGTACCTCGCTTAATGAAATGTTTCGCATATTTCCACCTCTGTTGCTAGCATATTTTGCAGTTGGGTCTGCTGATTGAATAGGTACATGTTGTACCTATGCCCCAAATTAATTGGATTTCATTGTCGTATGTAGGTTCCTGGTCGTGTTTGGAGTATCTTCCGAGTTCCCTACTCGGTCGGATATTCACTAAGTATATCTTTTATCTTTATATTATTTATATATATATTTATTATTATATCTTTATATTTAACTAGCTGCGCCTCGCGGTTTCACCCGCGTAAGTCTCGATCCCGTGGGATATCGGGATAAAAAGTATCCTACGTCCTATTCCAGGTCATGGTCTACACATGTGCCGAAATTTCAGCCAAATCCGTTCAGCCGTTTTAGTGTGAAAGCGTAACAAACAAATAAACAAACAAACTCACTTTCGCATTTATAATAATAATATAATTGGTTTTTCTGTGTCATAATAATATTACGAACCTACATTTACCTACTATAATATTACGATGTTCCTATTTACCGCCGATTGGGACCATTCTAATTTTGAGAACTTCTCCACTTTGCTAATAAGGAGAATCGAATACAAAGATCTCTTCGTTCCTATTTAAATCACATCGATGATACGACGAAAACACAATTCAAAGTAAGTAGGTACTTATTCTGAAAAGCGTTTCTTGCAATTGAAATAAATTCAAGTAGTTAAGTAACCTAGGAATTCCTCAGTAAACGGAACAACTCCAAGAACGGCAGCAGTTACAAAACCATTTCTCTTTCTAAGCTCCGAGCCTTTTATCCACGCCTTTCACGTAACAAAACAACATAAACAAAATCACTGTAACTCCTGATTGATCTTAAATATCACGCCGGCAGCAAAGCGAAGTAACGGGAGCGAGAAATTGAATTTCTCATTTGACGCCCGAGGTATAGTATCGTTTATCATGGAGAGGTGACACTTCATCATGTCATGGTGTCCAGGCCCCCTTTGTGGAGCTATTGGACTGTGACATGGTTGGCAGGTAGTAAGGAGTATGTAATTGTGGAATATGTGAAATAATGGGCCGCAATTATAGACGTGTCAGTTTATAACGGATGTCAAGTTATTGGTATTGGTAGCACCAGTAGGAACTTATAATACTTACTATTCCGTAAATGGGTAAATGGGTTCCGTAGATGTAACAAAGCACCAATTATTAAAGTTATTACCTGCTGATGATAATAACTATGAATATCTAAGTCGGTAGGTACTAGATAGGCAGTCGCTCCATGAAAAATACTGGTATTCAGCTGCATCCGGTTAGACTGGAAGCCGACCCCAACATAGTAGGGAAAAGGCCAGGCAGATGATGATGATCTAAGTCGGTACTGAAAAGATAAATTTTCGCGAATACGCGTTCGTCGGATATGTCACTTTTTGTTCGGAAAACTGTAAAACTGCCTTTGTTGGCGCGACAAAAAGTGACATATGAGCGCGACGATCGCTTTTAAATACACCCATCATTTGTACCCTTTGACTATTTAAAAAGAAGAAAAGAAAGAAAAATTGTTTATTCTGCACAACCTAAACGCACATTACAAAATAAAAATGACATAGTACTAATTTACTAATTAGCCAAAAGCCTCGTATTCAGCTTCGTATCTAATTCGTTACTTTCTACACAAAACAAAAAGCTCAAGTCTCAAACTCCGGTAGGTAGGTACCACCTGTAGAGATTTTATGTAAATCGAAGTCGATGAAAGTTATACTTACCAACTTCTAATAAATTTTTTTATTGGTATTTTATTAGATTTCTTCATGTCTCACTATGGTCATTACAAGAACTGCCAACGAAGCCGATGGGCCAATAGAACCTTGCTGTGTTTATATCTGTTCACAATTAATTAATAGACGTTTAATAATATTAATTTTATATTTGACTGATCAATGAACGCCAGAGCCAGAGAGCTTCGATTCATAAAGTTTAATGACAATATTAAAGTAATAGCTATTAATAATCCCCATTTAGACTTTTATAACTGCGGGGAAGAAGTGTCTTAAGGACTTCATAATTTTTGTGTGGGTTTATGAGAGGACCACATGGTTCATTGGCTTTATTAACCGCCTCACTAATGCAAGTTTTACGAGTAATTTCACGGTTGCTCATTCCGCCACGGCAGGGGGCACCGCTGTCGGTCAGTTCGTTAGATACTTGGCCCTAACTTTGTATTGGATGCTCGTATTGTGATCGTAATGAATACTTTGGTGTCTTTAATTAATGGATGTTTACATAAAGTTCTTGGCAGGTTGTTTAAAATATTTTGTTTCGGTATATGGGCTTTTTTGTTTTTCTTATGGCTTCTTTACTTTCATAGTTTTTGATGCGGTCTTATTTTAAGTGGACGTTTGACTGCAATTCCAATTGCTTACAGGAGCTGCTATGCTGCTTATTTGCTGGTAATTTCACCAGATTGTGGCGTAGGATACCTATGGAGGTTTTGAACAGCACCAAGGTTGCAAACCTACGAATCTTTTCATTTCAAGTCGTCAATCTAATTTTAGGTTAGGTTAGGTTAGTTTCTATATTTTTACAAATAGTATTTTTTAAACTCAAAAGACGCTATGACTCTATGACGCTCACCTTGTCTCTAGAGTCTAGACTATAACTATAAGTAAAGAAAAGAATGAGACGAACATAAAATGTTGCTATTTACAACATTATATTGCGCATTTTATTTTATTTTGTGTATCTAAAAATTTACAGTTTGGCAATAAACTCTTCAAGAAAATTGGAAAATTGGAGAGTGCGAGAGGTCTACATAATTATAGTGTACTAAGAATTGGGGCCTTTAAGCTAAATTCTTGCATCTAGGTCATACATTATTATACTTAATATACCAGCTGCTGCCCGCGGTATCGTCCGCGTGGACCCTAATTCTTTTTCTTTTTCACAATCACACTAGTCACAATTCAACTATGCCGAAAAAAAACATGTCCTTTTTATCGGCATGGAAAAAAACGGCGATATCAACGAAAAGCCGATTCGCTAAGTAGGTAAGTAAGTATACCAGTAAAATCATATGACAAACATTCAATATTTACGCCTAGATTAATGGCTAGACACGTGCTACGTACACTGCGTTGCTATTATAAGCTCATTTTATCAGCTAACAGGTTGATGTAGGTTTAATTAAAATTCAGCACCATCCATCACGGCCATATTGATTTTGTGTCACGTGCATTTGCTGCGTTCGTCCGTTATCAATTAGCTATGATCGTTTTACGGGAATAAGGATTTCGGATGGAGTTGGCTTAGATATAGAAGTTTTTTGGTGTTTGGGATATCATAAATGAGGTAGGTAAGTATTTGTGTGGTGATACGCGATTGGATAGAATAAGAAATGAGGATAAAAGAGGAAGTCTGAAGTGGCACCGGTGACTGAAAAGTTCTGTGGAAATTGGTTGTCATGGTATGGTCAATTTATGCGGAGGAATGCGGAAAATGTCGTGAGAAAAGTTTTCGGTATGAATGTGGATAGCTACAAGAGTAGGGGAAGACCAAAGAAGCGATGGATGGGCTGTGTGAAAGACGAAAGAAGATAATTATGATAGGCTAGAAGGGGGTGACTACCGAGATGACGATTAATAGAGAAGTATGGAAGCAGAAAGACATGTTGCGCCGACCCCAAATAAATTGAAATCAATTAAATGTTTAGGGCTTGCAGAAGCTTTTCTAAGAAAATCTTAGGGTACCATCGCTGATTTTTGCTATGCGATGACCTCGTGACGCAGTTTTGTGTACAAGCCCATATAAGAGAAGGAAATTAATCTTTGAGTATAATCGGCCGCATGTCGCTAGAAGGTAATAATTTGACTTTGACAGCGCATCCATTTCGTATCAGTAATTGGTTCCGTTTTCGTAGTTCAAGTGAAGATTGGTGTAGACAGGATTTAAAGCTGGAGAAACTTAGAACTGTTCTAACAATACATAATAATATATATTACGATATTACTGCCAAACTAAAACAGAGTTTCTTCTCAAAATAAGTTTAGCATGTTTGAAAGTGGGATCTTGATAGTACAACTAGTGATGTTCGGAATCTTGGGCTACCTGGTTTCTGAAAGGGTTATCAATACAAAAATCTGCTGACAGATTGTCAATCTCAAGTTTGGTGATGAGTTTGGCAGACTGAGAGCTAATTAAACCACTTGACATGGGTTCAACAATCTGTCACCTAATTTTAGAGCAGTGATAGCCTAGTGATGTGACCGTCAGACTGCCAAGTTATAGGTCTCGAGTTCGAACCCAAGCTCTGACTTTTCGGATCATGAATCCGAAAAGTCAGAGCTTGGGTATGGTATAACTATAACTTGCTTAAAAAAAAATGGTGAAGAAAACATCGTGAGGAAACCGGCATGCCTGCATGAGAGATATTTTTGTATGGCATGTGACGAAAACGACGAAATTTTGAGTTGATTAGCCTTTCAGAAACCGTGTGTTGCTTGAACTGTTGAGCTTTTTCCAATTATTTGATATGTGATTTTTGTGCAGTTATAAATTTGTGGGACTAGGAAATGTCAACCCACAGGCAACGTCCATGCTGGCTAGATACTCGTTAAAGAGAATGAGGTGCCTCCTACTCCCATCCTGTGGATTTCGTAATAAGTGACTTGTAAGATTTTAAATATGATGGACAGTGGTATCCATCCAGAGGTCTTGTTAGGCCAGTTGATTGGTTGGTAAAGTTTTTGGAGTTGTGGCCCTAGCACTACACCTCTAAAGTTGGGTTGAGCTGAATGGTGCTGATCCATGCGTGATGTTCGTGAACGGGCGCCGTCAGGACTTGGGACTAGTCATCTCTTGGCTGCCATGGCTTAGGTATTTTAATTTTTGAATTGTTTTACGTTTTACGGACGCTTTTAGCGTGCTTTCTACATTGTTCTCACATATTTAATTTCAACATGAATCGTGTAACCAATATTTTGTAACATTTATTTTTTATTTAAAAGAGTGTCGGTGGAGTTTCTTGCCCTTCTTCTCCATAGGCACCTATGTACTACGCTTTGGATTGGGCAACTAGCTTCATATTTCTGGCTGCCCGACTCGAGTCTTGAGAATTCAAAAGTGCCTATAAATTGTTTAATTCTTTGAGTAGGTACTTAGTTACTATACAAAAAGTAAAAATCATCTTGTTTCCTTCTAGTTGTCAGTGTGGTGTTAGTCGCACAGCATGGGGTTCGTTAGTAGTCCTACCTACCTTAGGAGCTAGCTATGAACATTCATTAGTTACAATTACGGTGCAAGACTAGCGAAGGCTCGCACGCAAATAATTATGATTAAGGGCCACAATACACCGAAGCAACACTTACGAACAGATTAGATAGAATATCTCAGATTTTATAATCGAATATCGATTCGATAGCGATCAATGCCTTTCGCTAACCTGAGCTATAATAAGTGAAAGCTGAAGGATTACCTAACTTTCAATCTACACGGCAATAGAACCGCCCACTTTCATCATCTAGAGGAAGTAGTATCCATTTAGACGCAAGTATCATCCTTTAGTAAATTGAACGGTTTATCAAAACACCCCCACGGAATGTGAGATGGCATAACTGGATTGTCTTAATACGATAAACGGTGTAAGGCCAATAAAACTAAATAAGTTAAACGACTCAGGCCAATAAAGCTCCCGCCCTAAAGATGCACCAATAACCATATCTGAGTTACCTACTTTGTCAGTCAAAGGACAGTCATGTTACGATGAGTAATGCGCCAGATGTATCAAGTAATTGACATAAGAATACATGCAAGCAATAAGTTACTGTTAAGTATCACAATCTTTTTCCTTTATGATATTTATATTCTTGAGAAACACAATAAGTACTTTATATTTTCTGCTATCTTCTATCTTAGAATGCAGCCAACGAAGCTTGTGCTCGATTCATTATTTTTTTTTTTTTTTTTTTTAATAATTTTTTATTCATGACCATAGATACAAGTCTTTCAGTCGTATACATAGATGTTTGTAACTTAGGTGTAAAAAATTAAAATAGGATACAAAGACGCCACATGTTCACATCACATCAATATTTTGCATTATCAACTTACCCTTTCGGGTTGCGTGATACATCTCAGTGAGTTATTGTTTAAACATACTAACTATTACAATTAATAACTAACATACATATATGATTACAAAATAAATTAAATTTTTTCTACCGTATTACAGATATATTTATACAAGACACTAAAATATTTCTTATTTTTTAATAATTCCTGAACACTGCGGGGAACACTTTGTTGACGTTCACTAACACTTTCGATGTCACTGTCATTTATTTCATTCAATTCAGTAACTAAAATTAACCGTTGAATATTAAAACTTGAACAATTTATGATAATATGATCTAAATCAGCATCTTCTGCTCCACAATGATGACATCTGCTATTGTTAAATATACGCATCCTATTCAGGTGAGCTGGAGTTTGGCAATGTCCCAATCTCATGCGTGATATAATAGTTATAAATTTTCTTGTGATGTATTTGTTGAAGTCATGATACCAAGGTTTATTCTGTATTATATTTTGTATTGCAGCATACCATCTGCCTTTCGATTGTAGTGTTATGTCCCAATACTCTTTCCACAACTGTATATTACGTTGTTTAAACAGGCTGTAGTAATCGGTGAAGGGCACCTTCAGCAAGTCGGATCGATCTTCATCATGATCTGAACGGGCCGCAGTGTCAGCTACTTCATTACCACGAATGCCACTGTGCGAAGGTACCCATACTAATTCTACTTGAATAAATTTATCTAATAGTTTTTGGATTCTATGTCTAATATTATAAATAATATAATTTAATTTAAATGAAATATTTACATTATGTAGCACAGACAAAACGCTTTTAGAATCTGTAACTATTAAAATATTATGTACATTATTTACAAGACTATTTACATGTTGTAGTGCACAATCAATTGCATAGCATTCTGCAGTGAAAATGCTACACACCCTGTTTAATTTAATACATTTAGTGAAGTCTAACTGTGGATCATAGAAAGCTGCATTTACATTATGATCTGTTTTAGATCCATCTGTGTATATAACATAATGTTCTGGTCTATTGTCTTTAAACTGTAAAAAATCAAATTTATTGTGCACCGCGTCTAAATATATTGCAAAGCTGTTAATAATACCATTATAAGGAATTTTGTATATAGGCCAAATATCATTTTTAACAATATCTTTTGAATTATTATTTACATGTTCAAATATTGTTGGCATTTCAGGTAGAGTTCCACCAACCAAAGAAGAAGCAGAGATGGCATTGGAAGCAATTGACTGTGAGATTTCAGGATGTATTTTTAGTTTCTTAAGTAAAGGATTATCATTTAATGCCAAGACTTTTAATAAAAATCTCTCAGCCAACAACAACCTTCGTAATGTCAAGGGAGGTATACATGTCTCAATTTCTAATGAATTAATAGGTGTGGAGCGCATAGCACCACAAATAAGTCTCAATCCCATATTTTGAATTACATCTAATTTTCGTAATAAGGTGCTATTGGCATTCATATAAGCTAAACTGCTGTAATCAAAATGGCTTCTCACTATACTTTTGTACAGCATACTCATAACTTTGGGGTCAGATCCCCAAAAACTTCCTGCTAAATGTCTCAATAGATTAATACCATTCAGCGCTTTGTTACTTATGTGTTTAATATGTTCATCAAACTTTAATTTATTATCAATAATGACGCCGAGGAATTTATGTTGCTTACCCACAGGAATTTCTACATTATTGTATGAAATTTTAACATTGCTAAGAGTATTTACATTTTTACTGATAACTAAAACTGAACTCTTTTCTGGACTTATTTCTAATTTAAGTTTACTATGGTAATAATTGTATAATTGAGACATAGCCTTATTGATATTAGCCATTGCTATATCTATGTTTTGATTTATGCTGTACAAAAGCAAGTCATCTGCAAATTGCAGGATTTTTACATCTGGTACATCTACATATTTTAATATTTCAGAAGTATACAAGTTATAAAGTAAAGGAGACAAAGTTGCCCCTTGCATTGTGCCTTTGTTGACAGTCCTAGGTCCATGCAATTTATTATTATATTTAACAAATACAGTTCTATTGTTTAAAAAAGAATAAAGCCATTTTAGGATATGACCAGGTATACCAATATCGTGAGATACTTGAATGAGTTCTTCTATATTTACATTGTCAAAAGCACCTTTTACATCTAAAAACACGCAGATTGCATTACAGTGACTTAATTTAACCTGTCTTATATCTGATAATAAAGATACAAGGCTTTCAGAGCAACTTTTACCTTTTCTAAAGCCAAACTGAATAGAAGGAATTAAGCTTTGTGATTCAACAAAATAATCTAATCTTAACTTCAACATATTTTCAAAGAGTTTACCCAAACAAGATGATAAGGAAATAGGCCTATATGAAGAAGCATTATTTACAGGTTTATTAGGTTTTAGAATTGGAATGACACACTGTGTTTTCCAAGACTCAGGTATTGCTAATTCATCCCATAGTTTATTATAAATACTAAGTAATGTTGTTTTTGCATTTATATGTAATTTTTTTATTAACATGTAAGGTATGTCGTCCAATCCCGGTGTAGTATCTTTCCTACTGTGTAAAGATGTTTTCAACTCCTCTATAGTGAAATTGTTCTTGAGAAATTCATTAACTTTATTTTCGGTAGCGTTTTCGAACAAATACTCAAGCCTATTGTCATCTATTTCAGTAGAATCTGCTAAGTTATCTAAAAAACTTGGAACCCATTCATCATTGATATTTTTGTTTCGATTAGTTCCAATTTTTTTAAATTTTTTAATGTATCCCCATATCCTAGAAACTGGAGTTAACCTATTGAAGCTACTACATAATTTTTTCCAAGAAGACGAATTTTCTTCCTTCAGAATTCTTTTCTTTTTTGCATCTAGCTTTTTATACCTTATCCAGTTTTCAATGTTGGGTTGAGAAAAATAATACTTTAATGCATCTTTTGATTTTTCGACAGCACCACTACATTTTGTATTCCACCATGGTACTGGTTTTTTTATAGCTGTGTTTGCACTTAATTTTCGTTTTGGAATTGTTTTATTCCTTAAATCATTTAATGTTTCTATAAAATTATTATAAGCATTGATAGGGGAATCATTTGTTAAGTCCAAGTGGGAAAAACAAGTTTCTGATAGACTATAATATTCGTCCCAATCTGCCTTACTATAAATATATTTTTCTTGATCCACAGGAGATGACGTGTCATACATACATGGTTGAATGTTGATCTCAAGTAAGGTTGGAAGATGATAGCTACCCATGGGATCGTCATGAACATACCAGTTACATAAATGAGCTATTGAAGAGCTAACAAGGGCAAGATCTATCGCTGAAGCTTGTCTATTAGGATAAGGAACAGTTGTTGGTGATCCATCATTCAAAATACATAAGTCAAATTCATCAATTATATTATATAAACATCTACCTCTATTATTATCACTATGGCATCCAAAGGCTATGTTATGAGCGTTAAAATCACCCATAACTATACAAGGTTTTGGTATGTTATTGATTAAGTCCTTTAACTTTGCTGAGTCAAACCTGATACTTGGAGGACTGTATATACAAAGTATTGCCATTGCTCCAAATTGTGCTTCTATAGTGATACATAAGTTTTGAATAGATTCTGAGAAGTGTGTATTAACTATTTTGTACTTTAAACGATGGTTCACCAAAATGGCTACTCCATTATGAGAATTTATGGAATTTTTGTGAATTAAATTATATGTGGGAAAGTGTGGGATTATAGAATTAGATTTTAGCCAAGTCTCATTGAGAAGACAGATATCTATATTTTTTTCCATTAATAGATTTTGTAATAGGCTCTTTTTACTCTGTAAACTCTGTATATTAAACTGTAAAATATTTAGATAATTGTCCATTAAATTAAATTTGATAAAAATATATCTTTTATTTTCTTATGTGTGAGTGGTCCATCAGAGTCACTCTTGTTTCCTAATGCAACCAACGATTTAACAATTGCGTTAATTATAATATCATTATTTGCTACTTGTTTAATATCTAAAATATCATTAGTTTTAGCCTTATCAGTTACCTTGGGTAAAGCAGGGAAAGATTTATCATTAAATGTAAGGGATGGTTTCACAACAGTGGCATACGGTTGCTGCTGAAATTTGGCCTTTTTCTCTTCAATTTTTTGTTTTTTAATGGGACAGTCTCGTGAAATGGCAAGATGATTACCTGCGCAGTTGATGCATGTGATCTCTTCGACATCGCATTCTTTGTAGGAGTGACGACCAGCACAAGAAGAGCAGTGTTGCTCGCCTCTGCAAGTCTTAGCAGAATGGTTAAATTTAAGGCACTTATAACACTGCAATAATGGTGGTATGTATGCTTTCACCTCGTATCTAAATAGTTTTATATAAGCATATTGCGGTAAAGATGTTGATGCAAAGGTGACAGCAACTGTATTGAGAGGTACTAAATTTCCCTCTACTTTACGCATGAATCTTTTAATTGAAATTACTTCAGAGTCGCACACAATATTTTTATATATTTCCTCATTGGAGAGTTCTTTGGGCACAAACCTCAGTACACCAATCCTTTCTGTTAAGTACGATGGTATAAAGGCTTTAAACTTATTTTTCCATAAGAAGTCTTCCATCTTTAGAAAATTGTTGGCTGCAGCCGCCTTTCTGAATGTTATTCCTATTTTATGCGCATTTAATCTATGCACTCCTAAGACTCCTTGAACATTATCTGATATTAAGTTGGTGAGCATGATAGGATTTTTATTCCCTACCTTCTCCTGTTCTGTTGACTCGACGTATACTACATACTCAGAATTTGTGTTTTCTATGAACAGTCTTTTATAATTTGGTTTAGTAAAAATGTTATACTTATTAATTGACTCAGTATTTCTTCGAGTATTACTGTACTTTCTTTTCTTCTTTTCTGCCACGTCTGGCGGCTCCTCACCGCCACTGGTGACACTCATGGTTGTTGGAGGTCTTACCAGATATTATTTATATGGTATTTCTGTACAATTTTATAATAATTAAACTTTTTGCGAAATCAAAATTACCGCCTTGTTTGACTTCCCGCCAAAAAGTCCGCTCGATTCATTAACTATTGTATACTTGCCAGCGTAAAAATATGAAAATAAAATGGAAAAAAAATGGATTCTATTTTAAAATGAAACTGGCCAAAACAGCGCATTTCCTTAGCCTTTATGACGTAGTTTATGTAGACAAAAATGACGTCCACCGTACGGCCCACAAAATGGACCAGTTTTTATAATTCGACACAATCTGGAAACTGGAGAGTGGCCAGCTTATAACCGCTGCAGTGCGGGCAACTACAATAAAAACTTTTTATTGAATCACTCTTCAGACATCCCTGCATTCGAAAAAGGATACACAATTATAAAGAGGAAGATATAGGTACGAGGGAGACCGTATTAAAAGCCGGGAGATCATTAAAATCCTCGTTATTTACTTTTCTATACTTGAAAAGCATGAACATTTTTATTCTTACACATTCGAATCGGTATTAAATTATCGGGTGACAATAAAGTCTCCTTGGGATTATGCGTCTGGGATATTCTTTATACGAGGGCAGAGGTCAGTGTAGGAATATCATGGGTGTTACATCGCGTGGGCGGGTTTTTACTGCACATTTTAGTGGGACAGTAAAATAAACTTGGTCCGAATGTCCTGGGACGGCCGCCGTCATTGTAGCGCTCCTCCGACCCATCGACTTCTTTATGGGCTCTACGGCTAAACTGTTCAACGCTTAAATTTTATTAAGTGACTCTTATGCTAGGGCGATCGGTGTTTTCTGGAATGTTGTGCATAATTTTTCGTAATGTATTGTGCTCTTTCTTTCTTTGGAGATTGTCGGTTTATGCATGCATTGTTTGAATATTTTGTTCAATTTTGTAGAATCTTTGTACATTTTACGCTACGGGCTAAATAAAATATAAAGTCAGTGCGATAACTGTCCGATAACCATTCAGAAAATATACACAATGAATTCAAAACATAGTAACGTTCTTGTGTGGCCAAATGGCCCTTCATTATTATTATGTGCGGATTTTTATTTTATTTTATCCTCTATCATAAGCTTTGTCACAGGACTCGCCTATTACCTACGTAACATAATCCATCAATACGATGCCGAAACCTTCATTAAAGATTGCATTCCTATTAGCTTTTTTTTGCTGTGGCAACGCCATTCATTAATATTGTCACACTCATTTCGGGGGATAATCTACGGGTCCAACTGTGCGGGAGCCAAAGATGTTTATCACACAATATAATATATACCGTTGGGATTTCTATTATTCGCTATCTTATATTGTTATTTTTAATAAGCAAGCTTTATTTTTTGGGTGGCGTCCTATTCATGATATTATATCACCTGTTCATGTTACAATAGTTGATATATTTCGTTATTTTCTTGTTAGGGTACTTTGTAACGTTTTTTTCACCCATCATCGTATTTATTTGATGTTTAAAACGCGTTGCATTTTTTAGTTTGGTTTGGTTTTGCTACAAAATTTTAATGTGGATCCGCAGTGATAACCCGCGAAATTCAAATGTTCTTACTTATCTTACTTTTATTTGCAGGTCAGTTTCAGGGTGTATCTTGATTAAAATATAATTCGCGACCATAACAAATAATAAGTGTTTACAGAGTAAAATTATAAGTATTACAATCATTAATACTTACATCTCTCTAAGTTCGATTGGTTCCTTAAGAACAAAATGTCATACGGAAAAAAACGTAAGAAATTTTGAATTTCGCGGGGTACCACTACGGATCCTCCAAACAAGTTTCTTACTGAAGGTGTCAATCAACAAGATTTATTCAGCGCCATTTCGTAAGGTAAAATGGGCGTTAAGTAAAATAAGCGTTTTTAACCTACGTCAAAATATCCTACGCAGCAGTTAACGTGTGCTGTAAACCATTAATCATCTTATCTTTTTGCAAGAGTGTTTTACTTTTTGCTTAATCAAAAGTGACTCATCGTTGTTAAAGCAACTTTATTTTATTTCTAGCTTGTAACACTCGATGACTTAATTATCACTTTGAGCTTTAATGCATCGATTAGTTACATCACATTAAAACTTAACAATGGGGAGGTGGGCGTACCATAATCGCGTTAATTATATTATCGCCATCCCTACCCGCATATGGGATAACGTACAATGATATTACAACGGATGACATTCTCGCGTTTCGCGTTAATTTTTATATTCTGTGGTTAATTTATTTATGTGGGCGCAATTTTACGGCTGGCAGTAAAACAATTTGTTCTATTTTTGAATTTTATTAGCTGTTTCGAAAATTAAATTGATGCTAGTTTGTTCGACAGTTATTTTGAAGTTATGTGTAGTTAATTTCACAGCAACATAAGTTACTTAATTGGACGCTAAATTATTTTATGTTTAATGTAAATATGGTTCTATTTGATTGAATAATCATATTTTATAACTATTATTTGCGTACAATGCAGCCATAATCCATATTAGCGCCTTTACACAATGGCCACCCATAAACCATAGGTCAAGCAATCTTTAATAGTTTACGTCCGTTGACGAGTGACTAATTGCTTTAAATACCTATTGTTGCAGAAGCCAACAATATCGTTATAAAACAGATTATTCATGGAAACGCTGCTTTATTCACTTCCTTAGCAATTTGAAACGCAAGCACATTTCTTATAATGACAAAAAACTACTGGTTTGTTTTAGAATTGTCCACATAGACGCTGACTCGTAAGCATGCCTGTATGAGCTGTGCTGTGAGTGCTGAGGCCAAAACTAGTCGGGAGATCCCGAAACATACCGACACGTGAGTGTAACCTTACAAAATAATAAAATAAAACAAGAAAACGTCTAACAAAAGAAATAAAAGTAAAAAAAAAAACAATACCACCAAGAAAACCCTCCCTTCTATTTATTTAATAATATTTGGTCACCAAACAGTCAATACAATTTGTATTAGGGTAAACTTTTGTGCTAAGATTTTTTTAGTTGATAAGAAATCTAATCTTTCCGGGCCCCTCGTTTTCTAGTTTTGTGCAGTCCATTAAAATGGTCCCCTGGTTTTAGCTAAATAATACACGGTGGGCGGATAGGGCACAAAACAAAAGACTACGCAAGTACCGGAACTAAACCGCGGTAGTGCACCTCGGGGAATAGGTGAGGTCGCGCTGTGGTAGTATACCGACTGGAGTACTTTTATTAGTTTATTAAGATACAAGTACTATGCCTGTTGCCATTTCCCATCGGCAAAAATGACGAACTTCCATACTTTCATCCCCTATTTAACTCCATTATAACTCAGACCAAATAAAAACCAAGACAGAGCGCTCGCTTCGAACAATATAGTGAAGCATGCCAAAACTACACCCCGCTCTGTGCATACACGCTCACACGCATACATTTATAACCATTTACAATCAAACTACACCTCACTCAGTGCACACAGTCATGTTTACGAAACCGGCCTCACATCCCTGTTGACAGCGCAGCAGTCTTGGTTTTTTATTTGGTCTGAAATTAGGGGGTTCATTTTCAAAATCCTTCCGTAGTGCTCACTTTCGGTAGGTAAGGGAATCTTCTAGAACCAGTTCTTCCAGTTTCAGTTTAGGCTGTGTATTGTCTGTCAGTGAATGAATGAATTTAAGTTGGTTAAGTTGTAGTGCTTACGTAGTTGTTATTTTTGCTAAAAACGATAAGTTAGTATTTCTAGGTTACTCAGTGAAAACTTACATTTAAGCATGTAAAGCTGCTCATACATTTGTAACATTTCAACAAACAATACTCCGTACAATGCTACGTTATCTCATGAAGCGTCTGAATGTATAGTTGAAAAGTTTTTGTCGTATTAACTTGTAATCGTAAAGACAAATAGTTTTTTTAGCAACCCGAATTCTCAAGTATACCTGACCTATGTACATATTTCTACACATTTGTTTTCTGTCGATGAATCGGAAAAGGATAGTTCACCCAGTAACTTACCCTTATGCAGCCACTACGTAATACAGCAGATGTGTGCCCGTGCCCGCCCCGAGTGACTCACGACGACTCAATTACACATTCGATAGTTTTTGTGTTCTATCCCGACTCCCAATACATGAGTGCGCCTTTATGAGGACATTCAACTATGTATGTGTGTTTTTAATTTAAATTTTACGGCTGATGAAGGCAGATTAAGACATTTGGTGCGTACAAATCTGACTGTATAATTCCGAACTACAAATCGTATAATTTAAAACGAAGCAACCACTATTTCTTCGTAGTTAAATATTTCAGTTTCTAACAAAGTTTCTCCGCAGACAGTTGCATTAGTTTAAAATTAATTTTCATAGTTTCCTCGGACTTTATTCACATAAAATAAGAAACTCGTACCATAAAATAAAACAACGCCAAGCAAGATGTTAATACATGATGTTTTACAAGTAACTCAAGTTTTACAAGCGCAAGCCTGACACATTGACTTGAATTTATCGCCAAACTTTACTACTTTCATACATTTCGCTTTACATGTAAGAATGCTCGTGTAAGAGATATATTTTCTAATTTAATACATCCTGTTTCATTCGTAACTAACCGTCTGTCTCGACGTTCCGCTTAGAGCCGAAGTTATTACCATAATATAGCTTGGCTTGTCTTGTCAAACGTACAATGCTTATCTAAAAGTTCCTTGTTTTGTCTCTACGGCGTCGCTAAAAGGAAATACTTGTACAAATAAATAAACGCGGCCCTTAAACGCTTGTCATTGTCAATCCGTTGATCCGATGCTCTTTTTATAGCGCGATGTATGCGCTGCAAGGCGTGTTCTTGAAACTGACCCTTATCTCGAGAGATTTTTTTTGTCACATATGTTTCGGATTAGCACTTCACGGAACGTTGTTTCGATTTGTCATATACATTCACATTAAACTAAGTATTTCACGACATTTTAGGCGATGTTTCTTAGGAAATAAGGGAGACAATTGCATGCACGTTTCTACTTTTGAGGGATTCGTATTGGACGGGTGTACGACCTACCGCAGAACTATAACTTTCGGCTTAATCCCATGTAATTCATGAAGGTTTTTACGAGTTGCACATGATCCATAAACTGTATTCGGATTTAAAAATGTTCTTAATCTTATAGCTTTTATTATTGGAAGTGTTGAAAATGCTCTTAGCACAGCACTATTATTTTAATCTATTACGTTCTAAATCCGTCGTCCCACATGTAAACGATCAGCATGGAGAATTTTGATTTAATTTAATATAAGCTTTGAAGAGTTCTACTCATCATTTGTCATGTGTCAGTACGGCCAAGAATTCAGTTGATTCAAATTTTAAGCTAATGTATTCTCAAGACATCGCATACATTAAACTTTTCATCAGAAATGCTTTATTAAAATTGTTATGGATTCGATGGCGCTTCAGAAAGTAGTAGCCATAAATGTTGATGATGATGGTACATTGACATCATACTGTGCATACATAAATGGTATTTGACTGTCAGTACTGTCACGTCTTTGATTATTTCAGGTGCCACTAGAGCATACCAAACGTATTCATACAAATATTAACTATTGTTAATAGTATTTAAAACCATACAATGTTAAACACACGTAGGTGTAATAACATTATCCCCACTCAAAAATAATATTCTCAAGCTACCATGAGTGAGAACTTATGGATGTAATTTCTACGAAACACTCCTGTAATGACAAAAAGAAGGTTATTTTTGTCAAGTTGCCTACCTTTTTTCAAAATTTATGGAAGTAAGCCTCAATAGCTACAATTTTCATGAAGAACATTGCTTCAAAAATAAAATAAATCACTCACCTGTTTATAAAACGCTTAATGCATGATTAACAATTAGGTAGTATTTATATGCAAAAGAAAACACTATAGATAGGTAGGTACTACATATTTTCAAGCCCAAACATATTCGTAGTCAGGTCCAAAAGTATAAGATTAATTTCACCATTACTAAACAGGTGTGTTCACTCGACGTCCGCAACAAACCTTTGTTGATCGTCACCTGTTGGAATCGTAAACAGTGTCCCGAGACATTCCAACAAGCAATTTAAGCAAACAAGTAATGGGTACACAGTACAGTACAGGGAATCTACTACGACTTCACGAGAGTACGGATACACCAAGTTTCAAGTTTCGTTTTGCAAGCCTGAACGTGCCTAGTATGCAACACCACTTTGAGAGCGCTGTAAGATGTTTGGTTTTATTTTTGCACTGCTGTTAAGGATATATCAATGGGAACTTTCAACCGTTAAAACAGGAGAACATGGACACAAGCTAAGACTGAAGGACCAAAATATTGTTACATTTGACATTATTTTTGAAAGTTGCAACAAAATTAATACAAATATTATGACAAGGGAGAGCCCCTACTGCAAACAATATTTTGAAGGGTTTTTTGTTTACAAATGTCCGAACTTGGAATGGACCTGAGTCACAGCCACGGCGCGCAAGAGTGGTCCGAGTATGTTTTTTTGCGACTGTGAAGACTAATAATGTATGTTGATGTATGGCTAAGATATGTATCCGATTATAGCTACTCTGTTTTGCTGCGACAGTTCACGATACAGAAATCCTATTGGCAACATATTTTTTTAAAGAGTTACAATCTCCTAATTATTTACTAGGCATGCATCCAAATTCCTCATTTTCACTGCCACATCTCGAAATGTCATTGTGTTGTATCCACTTGCGACATTTGCGTGTGCCAGCGCGAGTGTCGTAATTTCTTAATGTTTGTCATTTGTTTTATCACATACATGTGCGTTTTTATCTGTGCACTCTCGTACATATTTTATTATGATGATCGTTGGAGGTTTACAAAAGAATTCTTTTAGATGGTTCAAAGGTTCCTATAATTCATGCACAGTTTTGGTTTCATCATACTTAGAAGATAGTTTCACATTGATTTCGTCATCGTCTCGAACGTAGATAATCATAATAATATGTATTTTATCTATAATGTTATTTGTAAAATCATTATTTGCTCATAAAATTAGTGTTATTCCTCCATTCAAGAGGATGGCTGTTTTATTTAAACAATTCCAATCTTGTTCAAAATTGTTCCCACGTAACAGAATCACACAGCCATTCAAATCTGGAAACGCATCCAAAAATGTGTTTTTAATTTAACAAACCGCTTATAAAAATGTTTGTACAAGTCAGTGTAAACAGCCAATATTATTTTTCTATCGGTCGGTGCGGCCGTAGGTATATTTTAGAGACATTTGTTTGAACAGTTCGTATATTTTCTCCGTGTGATGGGGCGCAGCCGGTCGTAACAGCTGCTCGATGTGAAGACCACTTGAGGTTCTCTGCCTTGTCGAGTGGTCGGTTAAAGTCTGCCTCTTGCCTCTTGCGAACCTCAAGGTCTCGATTAAAGTTTTGTAACAAAATGTTTTTGTTTTCATTGAGATTTTATACGTTGGCAGTGATTGCAGGATGTTGTGTTGTTATTTTTAGCGCGTTCATCCACAAGGTGCAATTATTATGGTCCTTGATTTGATGATATTATGTGTTATGGAAAATGTGATGCATTAGTGCAATTAATATTTACGTTGTCGACTGCCGATCGAAAAAGGGAATGATTTCAGACGCTTGTTTTCCGTATCCTTCGTTTTGTTTATGGATCAACATTTTGCACCACTGTTGGTAAGCAGGTATTCATCACAGTACACTGGCACATTCATATTCTTTAGTGATATTCGGTAACCCGTTTTATTTGGCTGTTCTAATCGCAATAAATCAAGTAAACATTCAACAATTAATACAATATGTGCTACATTTTAAACCTAATGCACCATTACACGGTGAGACTAGTTCCGGATTGACGGCTGCACCACGGATAGCCTCGTGAAGTTTAACGACCCATCACAGCTCAGTTGTCGATTGACTGCAGTGTGCTGTAGGGTAGGCATGTAATGTGCCTTTATAGCTATGTTTTCCAGGCATTGGCTTAATGTTAACGTGTAAATAAATAGTTGCGACTGTTATTTTCCTGTGTGTAAATTGGCCTTTGCATGGAGTTCAGTAGATAGATAGCTCATTTTCAAAAGTTGAACAGTTGGCAGTCTTAACATGTGCAGGTCAACAGGATAATTTGGTATGGACAAACTATACTCCATTTGAAATAAGATTAGACGTATAGATAAGCCTTTTTTACATTCCGTTCAACCGATTTTGAATTCTATTTCGTTGGTGGCATGACAAATGGCAGCCGCAGTAGATAGTTGGTATTGTGTAACTTTTTTTGCTTTTAATGCTATCCTTATACCTACGGTATAGAAGTCAAAATCGGTTGAACGGACTGTAAAAGGGTTTGTTTTAATGTCTAATCTTATTGCAAATGGTGTGTAGATCAATGTAGAAAATCAGATCAGATAAGTGAAGGAAAATATCGTGAGGAAATCTGGTGTTATAAGTCTGAAATCGCCAATCCGCTTTGAGAAACCGCACACACACAAACACACATATACACACACACATTTACGCTCACACTGAGACACAAACACACACACAAACACTCGCAAACTCTCGAATTTATTTAACTTTTTTGTTGTTACCATATTCTTTTTATTTTTGTTAATCTTTTTGCATAAGATTCTGTAATATCTCCTACTGTAATACTCCTACTGGAAGGGGGCACTGGCTCTTGTAACACAGGTATACCACCTAGCACAGGATTCAGGGACTTCACACTATTTTGTAACCACTTTCTTGTGTAGTAAAGATTATGATTATGAGAAAGCGTCCATGCATGCATCCGTCCATCCATGCTCATGCCTTCTCTGTATGAGAAGAGACCTTTGCCCTGCAGTTGGACATAATAGGCTGGTAGTATTCAAACAAATTAATACAGCCTCAAATTAAATTTTCTGTTCAGCAGTTCTGTCCAAAATAACATTTCGACGACTCAATGAAACCACAGAAAGTTCTGTATATGTATACTACATATGTATAGGTACCATTATACCGTGGTATTTTGGCATTTTCCGCCGGCTGTCGCGTCTACCTAATTACATGTCTATATCGATACATTTAGAGATAGCAATGGAAATATTGGTATCAGGTACGTCTGTTATTGTTTGGACTCTGCATTGTGTTTAACAATGTGCATGTATTTCGATTTTGTTGGGCTAAGGTGCGGCTTTGCTGTTAAAGGTTAACTAGATGTAGGTATGCTGTATAAGGTAGGTGCCGATATGTTATGGGTGGTCAATTTACGACTTAGGTACTTTACTATGTTTAAAAACCTCAAAGTTTTTTTTTGCGAACAGAGTACTGAATTAATTTGAAATTGAATATCTGATTTCTTCACAAAAGCTTTGTATTTTTTTCATTTTTAATTTATTTGGAGCACTTTTCAACAAAACGGTGTTATTACTTTTTTTTGGCATTTTGAGAATATTTTGCTACATATTCTGATTACAAAGTACCTACTTAGTAATATTGGTGAACTAGCTTTAAATGAAAAATCTTTCTTTTGTTTTTTCTTTTTAAATGAAAGTCTTTCTTTTAACATTATTGATAAGAATATTGTTTCTAACGACGCAGTGTTGTTACTAAGTGCGTCGAACCCACTTGAAAGCACATGCATTAGCGCCATGTACTCACTCTACGTCACAATTGCGTGTGATTCCGAAGGGGATAAGGAAAGAACTTCATTTGATGTGTGTGACGTGTCCCCGTCACTAGCCTAGTGTTTGCTACAAATGATCAGCTTTGTTGATGGCCTAGTTATCCTGCTTTAGTGGTTAGATTTTAGGGTTTCGTACCCAAAAGGGGCCAGAGGGACTTTACTAATACGCCTACGATAAATAAAACACCTCCTTAAAAATCATTTCATGTTCTTTGCTCTTTTGTCACAATTATTATTGTATATTTTAATGAAAAATATTTGCATATATTATATATTCGTAATCACGTTCTCGAAAACGGCTCTAACGATTTCGATGAACGTTTCAATAAAGAGGTTTACGGGGGCGAAAAATCGCTCTAGCTAGGTCTCATATCTGGGAAAATTCGTTTTCTCTATTTTCATCCGAGCGGAGCTCGGTCGCCCAGGTACTAATATTTTTAAATAGATAAGTATATGTTTTATATACGTTTGTTTGTATTATTGTATGTAAATGGAGTACACCACAGACTACCTGCAGTATAGTCTCTCGTTCTCTCTTAATCCATCCAAAGGTTTTATACGATCGCTTTTAGCGATAAGACCGCCCATTGTGTCTCCCTATGAAAAAAAACCACTTTCATATCTGTAATTTTTATGGTTTACTTACAAAATAAAGAGTATTCTATTCTACGGCCGAATCCTATTAAAAAGCGATCGTTACCCGAATACGCGATTAGTCGCGTGCATATGTCACTTTTTTACGTCAGCGTGACCACGCGTTCTGGTCCACCGAACAAAAAGTTCGAACGATCATTCGCGCGCTGATTGCTTTTAAATAGGACGCGGGGTCCGAGGTCAGTCTACCTATCCGTCCATCCCTCTGTCTGTCTTTCACAGATTATAGCTAAAACATGCTTTTAAGAATTAATTGCTGCATTATTTTAGAGACACGTGTAAGATCCACGAAAGCCAACATCCATCCTGCGTAACTAAATATTTTGATGGAAATCTGTCAACAAACTGCAACGTATATTGTTGCCATCTTGAACTACCGTTCACCATCATTGTATGCATGTGAGAGACATAAGTAACCATTGGTAGTAGGTATATAGACAAACATTAATCGTTAGTAGACAAACCTTTCATTGTCATTCTAGAGTGAGAAGACAATCAATTTGATTAAATGGATCTTGTATTAATTGATGAAGTGATTTTATAACTTCTCAGTACCAGCCCGTAGTCTGGCTTTGTGCCCGGTTGATGGCAATAGGCTCGCCCCTATTACATGGGACTTAAACCTAACTGGCGAAATGTGGGTGGATACATCTCTGCCTAACTTAAGTACGTAGGTACCTACATAGTTCATGCTAATTTTAAAAAGCGAATGCTTATTATCAACGTGTCATGTGGGTTACTAGTTACCTACCTATCATGAAATAGATAATAATGTATTTAATAAAACCGACAGGCGTGAAGTGACAGGCGACAATCCGCAACTTTCATTAACAACTCTCTCAATTTCTTAACAACCTTTAGCTCTTTCAACAATTTTCTCAATTTCTTTTTTTTACTTAACATAACATACATTAAACACGTTACATCCATTACATACATACATTTTCTGCTTTATTAAACAGCTCACTTGTCGTGAAAATGTGTGTTGCCAGTTATATCAAATAGGCCCAGGTAGAAAAGTAGCTCTGCCCGACTGTCTTAACTGATCTGAAACTAACCGACCGTCTTTAAGTGAAATGAAAATTATAGAGGTAACAAAACGTACCTATCCATGATACCTTTTTCTATTGGTTTCAGTCACTTGATCCTGTGATCCTGACTACGAATAATTCACCCCTGCTTGCTCTTCCCCTTGGTGTCATAAAAGTGGCTACTTTCTGAAATATTGAAGAAGTAAGGTAGGTAACAGGATTTACTTTTTCATGAACTTGAATCTCTGGCAGTCAAATTGATTTATGAGAATGGTGGTATATTCTTGATTAAACGGAAAAAATATTTCTTCCTAGTGAACAGAATGCGATGATATTTCGTCATCATTGAATTTTTCGCTAGAAAACAATCTGATCATGATAGAATGTTTCATTTACTCGATGATGGAATGCAGTTAAAACTGTCATCAGCTTTTAAATGCCGGGCAATCTGCAACTGAACAGCTGACTATTGATACTTAGGTAGGTATAAATATTTCACCCTTAACTCAAATAACACAGCAACAGCACTAATTCTCGAAATCACCTGCACGTTTCAGTATACACGTCAATAACAATTTACTTGTACCATTTCTATTACCGCCTGGCGTATTTTGGAGCACTCGTATTCGTCTCGAACCGTGGAGTTTAACGGTCCATTTCGACTGTACCGCCGTATTAGCGCTCATGTTGTTCTCTAACACCAATTGTTATGCACCATGTGTTGTCGACGAAATTACTTCGCCTTTATCCAAAGCGATCGCAGTACAAAGTTCTAAGCTGCAGTTTTGCAGTCAAACTGTTTGCAGAAGACGGTCATACAAATAGTCTTGCGTGTCTAAAACTGTCTGTAGTAAAAATAAAATGAGTGTATAGACTTTATTATTTCTCATGGAAATAATCGTAAATTAAAAAATACTTACTCCACGTTGTGTATCAAATGAACCAAACAACGTGAAATTAATAAAACACACGTTCGTTTGTTGACTCATTTTAAAAATAGCAAACCAATAAAACCTGTTTTTCATTCTGACGTCCCGGATATATGGCAGATATTTTAACAATTTAATATCGTTGGTCAGTACACAGAGAGGCAAAACATTGGACCGTTTTATATTTTAATACGGATTAAACAACGAGTTCAGGGAAAATTTCAAAACAGTGCTGAATGCACGGCGCGGACCGCAAAGGGGGTTGCCATGGTAACCGGCGAGTTTTGACGGCAAGGTGGATACGCAAATTGTGGTGCCACTCGGTACAATATACACAGAGTTGCCATGCGAAAAAGATTCCCTAGGTCTTCCTAATTTCGAACAAAAACAGAAAAAAATCGATTCGGAAAAATTTGAAAAAATTACAACAATATTAAGTTAACGTCCCGCGAATAACATAGAGTTTGTTATACATACAATTTTTATTAATTAGAAAATCCAATTATACCAACAATTTGCACTTCTAACATCTTAAATATTACTTACGGAATACTTTTTTGGTATTGATGTTGTTTGGAGGATAAAACACAAACAATTTTTGAAGGATAAAGATAAAGGAACGGAAGTAAAATGTCTCTAAGAGAACATTCTTTAACTCGGACCCATATTCTAGGGGAAAACTGCGTTACAGAAGGGGTAACACCGTCCTACCGATTTCGTACACACGTTTTATAGCTCATGTTATGTTATGGTGTAAAACTGTACCCGTGTGGGGTCAGAAAGGGTTAACATTACGAGTCTTTGTTTAAAATTTTATTTTCTCCCTTAAAATATACTGTACCTCCGGCAGTTTGCGTCCATTTAGCGAACGCATCGAACAAATTATACCCATCTTTGTTTTGACTAAGTGAAAAGCATTACTGGAGTGTATTTATGCGAGTGTGGGTAGATACTGACAGCATGTTAATTTTAACTGCCAGTGGATGTTGAACAAATAATTTGTGTTGTATTCCTTCATAATTTCTTCGCTTGCAATAAGTTCGCTCCCTATTATATGGGATTAAAATATAATCGGTGAAATGTGAACCTCTGCCTAACCCTTCGGGGACTACAGGCGTGATGTTATGTTCTTAGCTTGCTTGTTTTGAAAAATTACCATTTTCACAGTTTTGCAACTTTATATTTTAATTTATAACTTTTCTTTACCTACTCGTAAAGTTTTGACGCTTTCCTTTCCATTTTCGTCAACGCCATGAAGACCATAAATGTACAAACGTGTCTGTACATAAATAACAAACATTAATTTTAATTATCATATTATCTCACGATGCCTGTATGGTAATCATGTATCTCTCACAATCTTACACAAAATCCACATGTCTCATTAAAGTATTTCCAAGAACCTTTCTGTACAAAAAGAGTAACGGAACATATTCGCAAGTGCTCTTCAAGCACCTTACTCGGTGTTAATGCTCGAATCTCGACGATTAAATCAAGAGTGCTCGAGAAAAGAGCAATCGAAATCTAACGATTATTCTACATGGGACGAGTGGCTATAGAAACTGTAAAGTTGTTTACTTGACTTTGCTAATAAGTGTTTGATTTCTGGTAAAGCTTGAATTGTTTGGAAGAGACTTTTTGTTATGTATCTGCATAATGCACTCAGTAGTAATATTCTATGAATTTTGGTGTCGTATAAATTGTGCCTGAAATTATAAGGTTTTTTTAAATTGTAAGAACCTTAATGGTTTTAGGTTCTAGACTTCTAAAGCTAAACTTTTCAGGTACGCTTCATGTTTTTGATAAAGTTAACATTATTATTATGACGAATGTGTAGGTAGATACTACTAAAAACAAAAACAAAACTCGAAGCCTCAGCCCAATCGATGTAACACCAGCACTATTCCAACCCCATAATAGGGACAAACGATACTGTTGAATATTCTATAAACATATAGTTTCGAACACAAAACGCGATAAAAATCGTACGTTGTTACAAGTCGAGGTCGGTTCTAAAATAAAACGGAAAAGTTTAAATAGGAAAAAGTGAGTGGAAGGAAAGATAGTGAAAAAAGAAGAGGGCAATTTAAACTTGCTCGACCGGCCGAGGGGAGTTCACATTTTATAAGTTGCTCGAAAGAAAATTGCACGACGCCTCGGAAGTTCTCGCACTTAAAATTTAAATTGTGTATTGATTGTTAAGTTCTTGCATGCTAACTTGTGGACGTGGATGTAACCCTTGTATACCTTATTTTTAACCCACAGCACTTTTCTTACGTTCGTGGTTTATAGCTATATATTTTCTTCGGATTTTCACATTTGCTTCCAGTGCACCATATTGGTCGTAGATCAAAGGTCCATCTGTGAGTATAACCGTAAGACTAATCTTGAGCAGCTTATCGTTAACTGCAGCGTAACGTAGTCATACAGTAATTTTAGTGGACTGAACAAAATTAACACTGACATGACATATAAGACATCGTTTGTCCATAACTTACCAACTACCCGTTCCATGAACAACACTGTCTCCAAACGAAGCAACTTATCTCACTGTTTACTAAAACAAAGTACCGATGGGTTGGCGTGCGAGCTCAGACAATGCTGCATTTTAATTTTGTACATGCTTCCTCAACAATGGATCGTAATAGGTCCGTAGATGAGACGGCAACCCAACGGCTTTGTTCCGCAAGCAACACTAAACAATACCTGTGCCACGATGAACTTGCATTATCACACACCTAATGGGTTTTGTCTGTTCGTGTAGGGGTCCAAAATGAAAAGTTGTGTAAGTATAACATAGTGTATTTGCCGTGACAAATGCTTGTTTTTTCCCACGATAGGCAAGGGTGTTTATGGTAATCTTTCATTGTAATCATTGTATGTTT
The DNA here is from genome assembly GCA_948473465.1 of Lithophane ornitopus. Lineage (NCBI taxonomy): Eukaryota > Metazoa > Arthropoda > Insecta > Lepidoptera > Noctuidae > Lithophane > Lithophane ornitopus. The sequence continues at coordinate 7,237,734 of OX419623.1, forward strand.
GGGAGACAAAAGGAAATGTAGCCGCTATCTATTCCGGAATAAGTGTCTTGTCCCGCAGACAAAATATATAGAGGCAGAATAACCGTATTCAAAGAAGTGTTGTGAATTCAGCAAGATCAGTTTCATGAATAAAGTATATTGGACCGATTGACGAACCGTCTTAACTTTGTTACGATGAGATGTTTGTTTACTAGACGGAGCGTTCGATGTCTTTTATTTATTCGTGTACTCTACATTGTCTTTGTCGTCTCAAGGTAATATTCGTCTGCTTTTCCTTATACACATTCGATTGCGAGTCTGCTCCTTCCATTTAAATTCAAACAGTCATAAAACTTGTAACGTAAACACTGGCCTTAAACTTGACTGCTCTTTTACGACTGTCGAATCTTCCACTCGAATTAGTTGAAGATAGAAAAAATAAATAGAGAAGATACTAAAACTCAAGAAAATAAATAAAGAAGATTTATTGAAGAATATTTTAGACTTCTTATCTGTTATTTCCGAAGAATTTATTACGCGATAGTAGTTCGGAACTAAATGTTTTGTGAAAGCGTTAAGTAAGTACTTAAAGCGTTTTATCTAGTCTTAAAATGTTCTCACTATTTATCACCAGTCCTTTTAAGTGAAGTAACGTTAGGTTATCGGTATCAGTACACTGATTTGGACTTTCACACGTAACTGTTACGCAAACTGTCGCGTTTGCGTTATTGTAGTTGTTTGGAGAAGCACTTAGTGACTCAGGCGGTGCCTGCAGTGCCCGCCCACGGGTTCGGCGGCTTTCTTAAACGCAACGTTTATTCTATAAGTACGGTTTCCATCTGCCGGGATTTCTTCATGTCCAGTTGAATCTATTTGCATCGCAATATTAACCGTCGGCAATTTCATATTTTTTGTCATAACAACGTTTTTTATTTGGTTTCATTAATTTGAATTATGAGAACATCGTTACCCTAATTCCGTTGTTGTGGCTAGCTTTTTTCAAATAAATGAGTTCGTTCTTATGCTGACCTCGCCTGGTGGAAAGCGAGCTATTTTAAAGCACAGGCAGTCATGTTAAACTCAAACTTTTGAAAGCATTTATTTCAAGTAAACCAATTACAGGGACTTTTGAATAGTCAGGGGGTCAGTTAGTCAGAAAGATGAAGCTGGTTGACCATTCCAAAGCGTAGAACGTAGGTATCTATGGAGAGTGGAAGTTTTGAAATAATAGATACCTAAATCCCACCTATTGAATATTATTCTTTCCACGTCAGGTTAAATTTAATAACTTCAGAGAATTATATAAACTTCTCTCCCTTCACAATTTATAGCTTAAGTTATGAACTTACTTTAAGTTCGCAAAATGGGGCACGCGATATATTTGATATATGGCCCATCGATATAATACTTACTCAAGTGTGTAGAACAAATTAATATCCAATCGCTACTTCATAACTTCGAAACTCATTGTCCCAAGTTATAAGCTTTATATATGGCGGCCCTACTAGGGAAGTTTCGTGTAAGTTTAGGTACTGTAGGGTGGATATGTACGTAACAGTATCCTTCTATCAGTGTGACAGACGGCCTAATGACGCCATGTGTTCGTTCCCTGAACGTCCGAACTTCGTCAGAATGCGTCTATTTTCGAAACCGCTTCACATTAACATACTGGCTTGTGACTGGATCGCAAATTGGCAGTACTTGCAACATCGTAATGACGAATGGATTTGAAATGCGAAGAGTGCAAGACAGACTCAAGAACTTATAGTTATTAAAATGTCGAAATATAGTTTACTTCATGGCCGCCCACCTAAAACTGGATTTGAACTTGCTTTATCTGAATTCAACGAAATCCTCATTACTTACTAATTTAAAAAAAACACTGTAGCACCTTCTGTTTAAAAGCCATATCATATATCAAATCTATTCAGCAAAGCAAACTCTTACCAAGTTTATTTACAACACCGTCTTCTGTTGCAAATATAGGCCAGAATCCATTTTTTTGTCTCATTATTTATCGTTGAGCTTCAGAAATCGTCGCCGAATTCTTTCGCCTCCATTAAGCTGTCCGTGCGTCATCGCAGGCGTGTTCGTATAAGTTTTATGGCGCAAGTGACGTTTGGGGGCGATACGTTGCTGCAGGACTGCTGCATTTTAATTATCTAGTAGGGTCGCCAGATGGCCCTCGCTGAATTGTAGTAAGTACGTGTTAAGAACTTAGTGGACTAATAATTATGATTTTTGACAAAACCCTGTAGCGAATGGTAACAAAATCGAACAGGTGGCTTTGGCCTCTGGCGGATTGTCAAATAAACCCAACTTCAAGTTGCTCATATAAATTCCAAAACAATCAGTGACGTCTACTTATACCCATTCTAACTTTGTCCAGACGATTGTAACTTTGGAACAATTTGTTCAGAGTTCTCCGAACATTCGAGCTTGTCTTTTGGTAACCCTATCAGGGACACGACAGCCGGGACTTCGGTCTCTCTCCGGGTTTTAATTAGCAGTAATACCGTGCGGAAGTGTGAGGGTGTTCTGATGATTCATGGACTTGCAATACTTGCCACACAACTTCGTGAACCTATTGTTTACCTGCACTCAAATGCAGCTGTGAATATATTAGCTACATTCTCCTTTAACGTGCCCAATTTGGACGGAGATTATCATAATCTGTCTTTTTGTACGGCCATTTTAGCATGTCGAGCTCGAGACATCCGTCGTTAAATGTTGGGAACCCACGTGAGTTTGCATTATTCTTCTACGTATACAACGAAAACGAAGTAATAAGAAGATTGGGAAATATTGTAAACAAAAATCAATCAGACCTTATCAGATACAATAAATTTAAATTCAACGATCAGAGCCGTGGGTGGAAATAAATATGACTTTGATTTTAATTTTATATCCAAAAATTCTTTTTTGCCTGTGTCCAATAAACAGTGGTTCATTGAAAAATTATTAACTGACCTGTACAATAAATCACAGACTGCTTCCTCTATTACTTCCCTTATCGCGAGTTAAAAAAAAACACAGGCCGACGTTACGATAACACTCATAAATCATTGCGGCAACTATTTTTTTTTATAGAATTCCATTAAAATGAGATAGAACATAATGAATTAGTGACAGTTCTATTTTGTTGGGTCGAAATAATGAGCCCTTTGATATTGAAATATCTTTTGTATAGGAAAGTTATCAATTAAAAATGTATCGTCGGAGATTTACGAGTGAAATGCTTTAGATAAATGTCGAACAAGAATATTCTTGTTGGGCTTCGTGTTTTATTGAACTTAGCTGCACTTTTACTGTAAAGATTAGGCAAGCATATTGCTATAAGCTGGTAAGATATTAATTAGGTATGTTCGGTTGTATCAGTGTTTTACAGAATATTTCTGGTGCATCAGTGATTTATGGCGTTGTCTCTAATTCCAACTTCCTAATTTCTTCGGAGTTACGGTATATTTGAAAATCAAACGATAAGCTACCCACCAAATAGAAATTCTTACATTCGAAATATTCGCAATTAATAGACTAACAGCTGTTCTTCATGTTGTCACAGGCAAAGATGTGCACTGATGTCCTGGACTCAACTTCTAGTTCAACTGAACTGAAGAAAATCATACCATAACCAGTAGCATATTATCCAGTGTTTGAAAGCTGCACAGACTCCATGTTTTTGCTCTCCTAAGATAATCACATGTAGATAAACTTCTAACGACACATTGTTTACTACTTTAGCGGCACGTACGTACAGGTAATTTGATTCCCAATCACTCCCACGGTCTAAGCTAAATAAAAACGATTTAAATCAATCTAAATAATTGTAATTACAAGAACAAGTCTAACACGTGATTTAGCTGCAGTAAAGTATTTAAACGTTGGGAACTAAGTAAATTTACGCTAGACGCAAAATGTTGTCTAAGTTACTTCGTACTGCGCTAATAATTGCACGCTTGTTACCTTCTAAGAGAAGGTTATGCTACTGGTTTTTTGCTATTTTGTCAGAGCTTTGTAATCGCTTATCAGGCATTCTATCGGGAGTGCAACAGATTGCGAATTTGGTGTTTTAAGTCATACTTAAGCGGGTTCCTTTTAATTGAACTGCGATCTTCAAATCTGAAATTAATCTGAATCTATTAGATCATCTTCTTCAGTTCAGTTTAAAAAAACGAAATAATAAACCATTTGCTCTACATTATCAACAACATCAATATTCAACCGAAAGACGTCCATTGCTGGACATTGGCCTCTCCGAAGCATCGCCACAACGACTAGTCCTGTTCTATCCGCATCCAGCGACAGCAGATTTCCACCTTGAAGAGGGACCTACTTTTGCTGTGCCTTCATGAGGTATGCTGTATGTTATAATAGGACAAGACTTGTTGAGTGTAAATGGAAACATAATTGGCTATAGGTATCAGATATCATTGGGATTTGTAGATATTTAATGTTCTATTTTCTTCCTATTTATATACACGTGAACAATATTTGCTTAGATTTTATAGATATGAAAGACGTCATAACACGACCTTGTTTCTGGAAATAGCATATAACGTAAAATTTATATGCGGAATTTATTTTGGCATGTCTTTCATATCTTAATTTCATACTGCAGTATTGGCATTGGCTTTGTTGGTGGCCACAAATATCTGCAGTATTTTGTTTTTGGAAGTGACTATGCAGAAGTGGTGTAATTTCTGCCTGACTCACTTCTGTTTCGTCTTTCTCGTCCATATTACCAATATAATTATTATAATCATACTCATCTGTCAAGCCATTTCCTAGTTATCTTCTAGTCTAGCCAAATGCGAATTTGTTGAATTGAATACCGATATTACCAAACTGATATCCTCTCTTTCCTTTAATCCCAAGATCAGCGCAAAAATTATGATCCTGTTTGTTGGTTTTATGTGCCAGCGTAACGGAAACACTAACCCTTGTTATCGGGTATAAAACTTTAACAATTTGCTTAAGCGGTTTATAACAACTGGCGGAGGCTTAGCGACAAGTTGCGTGGTAAACTATGGTCATAACCCTCATTATTTACGAGTAGTCTGTAAGGTACTCTCTGGTTAATGAGGTGGCAGAACCTGATAGTTTTAATATGGGATTGTAAAACACACCCACGCAGCGTTGAGAGGTTAATATTGTTTTGATGGCCGCCTCTTCGATGATGCACACGGGAGTGGTGTGCTTCTGTGCAGTTACAGTGTTGAGGTTAGATTTTTATTTTATTTTTATGCTATCCTGCGCTGGCCCACGCCTGGGAAAAGGCGTCCACCACTCCTGCCATCGTTCGCGAGGCTGCGGGTCTTCGTGGAATCTTTCCAGTTGGTCGCGCCACCTGCTCCGTGGCCTGCCATGACCCCGTCTCACTGTCTCAGAGCACCACAATAGTACAGTTCTGTGCTATTTGAGCACATAGTTTGTCCGGCAAGCGCCAGACATGATTCCCAGTACCGTAAAATTCGGCCCTGAATTTATTGTGACTTAAAAATGAATAGCTCAACTTGCCAATTGGTACCCACTTGGCAAAAAGTTCAGTTCTACACTAACGGTCATCGGTTATGGTTATTTTACTACCATTTAGGTAGTTTATCGTATCACTGGTAGGTATGCACAATATATATTTATGCTGTATATTCAGCCATTAGTTCCACTGTGAACTTCACTAAGAAGTAAAATCCCTAGTGATTACCGAAACTTGGCGAAGCAAGCCAGGTGATAATGTATACCTTGGCAATACTCACCTACTCAACATTTATAATGCATTCTGCAATGTGAACTTACGTGGTATGTTTTACAAAGACGTAATTATTGTGGACCCTGTCGCGCATAGCAAAGTAGGAGAGAGGAAGAGACCTTTAATTTGACTAATAAGTTCGGTTTAGCCACACAATGTAATAAGCATAAAAAAACACAACAGCAATATTTGCTTACATAAAGCAGTTTGGACTGTCTTCATCAAACACAATGTCAGGAAAACTTTTCTCACTTCTGCTAACTTATTTCATCATCATTCATCATGTGAGTGAATTTTTTAACAATTAGTTTAACTCTGAATTTCTTTTTGTTCATATGTTGTATGCTTTATCTAAAGTAGGTACAATGATCAAAGAACTGATATCCTCTCCTTCCTCCTTTATCATAATATTAATAGATTTTTATCATAACAAAATATTCACATGCCTAATAAAGATGAAACTAACGTTATTTATTTAAAATATTTTTTCTCCTTGATCCGATGATGGTAAAGAGGCACCTCTTTTATCGACTAGAACTCTTTCAGTATTACTTTGTCTATGGTTGTCGATACTTGAGTAGGTAAATCTGTAGGCACGCACGTACGTGTGTTCACCGTGTAAGCACCAACACGGGGTGTAGGTAATTGGATTTAGATTGGATCGAATTAGAAATTTTCTTGGCGGCTTTTGTTTTCGTGAGAAATTACTTTTTGATGGGACGCATCAAAATCGAATTTCACCAAGTTTCACCCTGAGTTTGGTAAAGGGGAAACGGAGGGATAACTTAAATTTCCGAGCTTTGGTCACGCTTAAATTGTAATATTAACATTAAGTTACTGTTATTGTTTGGTAGGTCCTCGGAAAATATAACGGGTTTAGAATTGTGACAAAATACCGTCGAGGGCCTACCGCATAGAGGGTGATACATTTAGCCCTTAAACGTTAATGTTCGTAATTATTTACGATAATTAAATTTAAACTGGTTTCGTTTGTTTTGGTTTTAATATAGAATTATGTGGGTCAAAATTATGTGGCTTTATGAGAAATATTTACTCTACTTTGTTAGATCTTCCGGCTGTTTTGGAAATTTAAACTTAGAAATTATGTTTGTATGACGTAAGATTTTATTAGGTGTGTTACTGGTCAGCCGACACGATTGCGTTAGTTAACATTTAATGATACGTAAAGCAATGCTGCATTATTGCATTAACAGTGCATAAATGCTTTAATAGTGCATAAACAGGGTGTTGGTCTGTCGCCTACAAGCAATGTGAGTCACTTGTGTTCGTGGAATTAAATACACAAATACATTTCTTGTTCTAGTGTCAATCCAAGATTACGTGGTGTTTAATCAAGTCCCAGTTCTGTTATCAGTGGAGTACTTAATTCGTTTAATTTATATGAACCGATAGTATAATGTGGTTGTGAATTAATTAAGCTCGCATTAATGAATTGGACGTTGAAACCACCAACAGACACGGAATTGAATTACTTTTGTATTACGGTAATGCGTTGAAATTGTAATAGTTGCCGCTTTTTGATCCCTGGATAAAAATGTGAAGGCTGTTAGGTACGGCACCCTACTGGACAGAGCGCAGATATAGAACCGTCTGTCTAGAAGTGGCATTTAATAGATATCTTTTAGTTATGGAACATTTGGAATGTTTTTCTTCTTACACCGAATGTCCTTAAATTACTTACACATACATATACATATTCTCATAATTTTTAAATAAATCACTTCTGTACTTATATTTTGAAGATACTCCGCCAACGGATTCAACGGTGAAGATTGAACGGAGCCAACTGGCGGCGACGCCGACGTCGTAAAAGATGCCCATCCTTATATAAATATTACCCGTCTCTCCGCTAGTCCATTGCTTACTCAAGGATGCATATCCGGTAGGCTCGCAAATCCCCCCCTATCCCGACGGGCACAGTCTTCCCTACCATTACTCGCACCCTCCGGTCTACTTCTTGATATGCAATGGCCTCTGAAACCACATGAACCATGAGGCTCCAGGGGCTAGTGCCAATCCTGGGGTTCATTCGATTTATCGAGTCTGGTTAAGCCACGCTGGAGTCGGTGCATTTGATTCATTCATTCATTCTGTACTTATATTTTGAACAAACTTACATTTCTGCTTATATTTCTTGATAATTTATTTATGTTTACGACTTATTACGTTGCGAGACACTTCCGATAACAGAGTCGCTTGATTAATATGATTATAATTGATATGCTTGATTTATTATGTATTCAAAGTTTGTTATTGCTTTCATTTGCAAGGCGGAACTTTAATAAATCAATTTGCTCAAGTTATTAACTATTACGGACTTTTTGTGGCCTTACTTAGAATCAATGCACTTTTTGGTGTTGCAATTTATAATAAAAACCTGAAAATAACTTTCTCAAAGCAACGCAATGCCTGGAATGGATTTATTTATTGCTCTGTCGATGAAGTATTCTATATTTTTTATAAACATAATACGCATTGTATCTTGTGGGTATGTTGCCAGATGAAGATACGGATAACGTAATTATTCTCTACCTTCTACATACCATCAGCTCCAATCACAAGTTTTTAGTAGTGTCTACTACCGACCTGCCTAGTAGACCTCCTTGTAAAAGAATTTGTCCAGAGAAATACTACTAGCATACCTATTTCTGTCGCTAAGCAGTGTTGCTGTGTTCCGGTTTGATGGGTGCCGGTGTAATTACAGGCAACATTTCAGTTTTATCTCTAAAATGAGAATGCATCTACTATGCCTCCTGGTATTACAGATGGCTAAGGTAGGCGGCGGTGACCATCACATTCCGTTGGCTAGTTTGTCATCCAATTACATAAAAAAATATCCTTCTACAGGTCGTTGATGCATCTGCAAATACACTGCTACAAGGATCTTTTGGCGCTCGAGTGACGTTGACAGGAGGGCGCTGTTGGTGAACATTTGGGCAATTGTTTTGAGAAATGAATTGAAAAAACAAGATGGTGGCGTTAGTTCCAATTTTGGCCACGCGCCATATAATCAGGAACCCCAAAATAGGTCACTTCATATATCTCTATATCCTCGTCGACCATCTCCGGGGCGCCGGCCACAGGCTTAAACTAATTAGGCCCCCTGGTCTATGTCAATGTTGTCGCTGCACGCGGCCCGGTTTAATGCGTGTGTCTCCATTAGCCCCTCTCTCCCTTAGTTTAAACACCCTGTGCACTGACAATTCGCTAAAATTGATTTGTGTTAGGGGAGATGTGTGCAGCACTTCGTTAGCTTACTCTCTGTTTGATGTTGTTATCTTGTTGGCTGTTGCATTCGCAAACAAGGGATTGGAGTTTTGGACATGTTTTTTACGTGCGTGTGGATAAATATTTTCTTTTTCTTTTTTTGAAGATAACGAGACGTATCTCCTTTGAGAGAATGTAGTTCCTTAAACGGTGCCTATGGCTTGCACAGCTTTAAAGCATATGATGATTATTTTTAATTTTGATTATTATTGCTAGTTCAAAATGGGACAACTGGACCCATGATAAAATAAATACCGCCCTTTATCTCAATTCTTCTTATCTTCCTACCTACTTATGACTACAGCAACTCAATACTTAGTTGCTTTAGTCATAAGTAAATAGGTACAAAGTTTACTTGAAAGGTCAAATCAGGTCTTAAATTGATCAAAACTTCGTCACGTAGTACCTACATTAATCAAATATCGTTATCAGAAATGTTTCAAATCTTTCAAAGTACTTATTTATTTCTATGTTCTATTAACTGTTGAAAATTGTTCCTTGTGGAGCTTGCTATTCTTAGAAGATTGTATTCTCAGATTGTCAAGTTGTTCTTATCATATCAGAATTGTAAGCACTGCGTTGTCTCTTCTCTCTCTGTTTGTTACGAGTCCTCTGAGTTATCTTGACGCAACAAAATGAAATATTTCTTTTACTCTGATGTTCGTAAATTGTGATTGCTTTTTAATTTTATCTCTGCTGATGTCTTTGTTTAATATTTTTTGTTGTTCAGTAAAAAAGTAAGTATCGGTTTTCGTTTGTTTTTGATGAATTCCAAATTGTCCCGTTTTTGTTTTCGGTTTTATAATAACTAGCTAGTCAAACATTCATAAATCAACGTTTAACTATTTCAATATGAACATTGACTATGTGAGCCAATATTTCACTGTGACCCATTTGATAATATCTTGAATTCCTTGTCATAAACTTGTTTGTGATTGGACTCGACGACAAGATTGTCAATTAAATATGAGTATATACGACATATAAGTACAATTTATAAATATAATACATATATTTTACTTAATATTGTTGCTAAATATGAGTATAAGATAATTTAGTTCTTCTCCCCTGCCGCTCTGGAGATGAAGTGTCACGTTCGTGGCGCCGATGCCACCGGAGATGACCGTCACTTCCGTGTCAGTCCGCGAGAGATCTCGGGCGATGATACCCTGAAACACAATTAATTATACATGAATGAACTAGTAAAAAATTACTGGCGAAATGTGGGTGTACTATAGGTACACCTTTGCCTAATCCTTCGGGGAAACCGGCGTTACAGTCTTATGTTTAATAATCTGGTTTTGATCCGGTTTAACTAAATCATCAACCTGTTTAAAGCTTCTCTCCTCTTTTGTGTTGTTATCATGATCTTTTGTGTAGTTTCCAATTGATTTTATTCTTGTCCCAACGTTTCACGACTTATCCAGTTTAATTTTATATAAATACAATAATAGACTTCTTCATTTCTCCCTAGGGAAGTGACATCTTTTTGTTTTCAGTAAAATGCCTCTATGGGTAAAGTGTCACAATGGGTAAAGTCACTTCACAAGTCTATAAAATGTTATTTTTAGTTGACCCAGAGAACGTTCTGGTCAATGTCAAGGACTTTGCAGTTGACCCAAACTACTGGTATAACTTTGGTGCATGCAAGGCCGCTGGCCGCATTGTAGGGGTCAGACGGGCAATCAATCCTTATAGAAAACAGATGTTCAACAGTTTTTGGTCAGACTGGAAGCCAAATATTTGGCAAAAGGTTAAAATGGTGGAAATGTGTAGGTATAGCTAATTGATTAGATAATTAAAACGTCAAAGATGACGCTATCAGTGATGCATTTGAATATTGTGACATATAAGGTAGCGGACAAAATCACAAAAAAATATCTTCAGATTATGGGGAGACAGTCGGTCTAGTTTTGAATGATTATAATATCATTATAATGTTAGTAGTGGCATCACAATAGAATTGAGCCGTAGCGTGGAAGGTCGTTACCCTATTGCTTTAAAGCCACTACAGATACCGAAATAATAGCGATCTTTTTGGCAACGTTTGAATTTTTGAATTTTACTTTTATTTTTTATTATTTTAAGTGGTTTTGGAAATCATATGGTTGAACTGACCCAATTTTTAGAAAACAAGACTTTTCACTTCTTTCCACTTCGTTGATATTTTCACCCTACCCGAATTAAGATTCTAAACGTTGATTCTACACTATGTTGAACAAACTTTTTATGGTTTTGCTCCAAACAGCAGACGTTTAGTAAAATTTTTGCATGTTCCAGAAAAAGGAAAAAAAAGGACTAGTTGCTAAAGTGCCTACGGGTTATAAATCCCTTCTTATTTTTACAACCTCCTTGAGAATCTCAACAGCTGTCACTTTTCTTCAATCCAAGATTAGCAAGGGACTGGTAATACTTCGGTATGTTAGTACTGTGAGCAAAAGAATTAAGTGTGCAGGCAGCTGAATACAATTTCATTTTATTAGATTTATACGTGTTCTGATAGTCCAAGAATTCGTCCTTGTTTGTTCATGTATGCATTTGCCTGCTTGTCTACATATTAATGAGCTTTGTCACCGCAATGCACCTTAACTTATGTTTGCGCTTATACTTATATAACTCAGTACCTACATATCCTAGAATGTAGGTGCGATCCGATACAGTAAAAAAATCAAGCTCTTCAAGTACCTCTAATATTCTTCTAATTTGAACTGAGACGATCATTTAATTTTTATTACAGATTTGTTGATTATGACAGTCATTTTCAAATACCTCCTAAAGTACTGGTCCATCTTTCATAGACGTTCCAATTTTACCTGCACATCCAACTCTTTCTCCGTGTATACGTATCTAAATATATTATTTCGAAGAGCCTATTTCAATATGCACACGCGACATCGTTTCCGAAGCAATTTGCGACACGCTAGCGATCCATGTTGTCGGCTATGTGTTCATCAAAGTTTCATCAAAGCTAAGTGGGAAACCACTAGTTTTACTGGACAAAAATATTCTCTATTTTCATCATGCTTTTTACGTTCGGTTTGATTTACTTTGATGATATGTTTGCATGCTATTTCCGATGGTTTGGCAACGGATTTTGGATCGTGGATGAAAGCTTTTAAAGGTTTAACTTTTAATTGGTTGTACATTTTTAATGGCTTCAATAGACGCACTTTGTAAAATAATGTTTGATGGGAAAAATGGTGCAAAAGAATGAATTGTTGAAGACAGCCCAAACAATTTCACTGCTTATGAATTACCTTATAGATAATGACCGGTCGAGAATATCATGAAGGTTATTGGTGTTTCCAGTACCTACCTATATATGTAAGTTCTTAGTAGAGCATCACAGATACCCGACTAAGTAAAGAACTGGGGTTGAGGTTGACCTCTTTGATTGGGACCAAACTGAACATGCAAATAAAAGTCTTTAGAATAAATCTCAATACAAAATATCGTGAGAACGTTACCACTAAATGCTGGTAGGTAGCAGAGGCTTTCATGTCAGGCATAAACTATCAGCGGAATACAGATAAATCAATTGCTAAGCAATTACCCCTAAGACTGAATCTCGGCTAAATAACTGCAGTCTATGTTTATTCCTTTAGAGGGAATATAAACGAGATAAAACACTATGCATAAATGAATGGTAGACGAGTACACGATGCAATCATTGTGTCAGAGAATTGAAAACAATAGCTATTGAGGCTATAGCTTGTCAACTGTAAACATCCGCTTTCCAAGATATGTAGGTATAAAAGGTGTTCAAAAATCAATTTCATTCATGGGCATCCTCTTAAGAAGTCATTGTACTCCTCATTATGAACAACTTTCAATATTTGACCAACTATGAAATCGCGAAAAAAAGAGCTGGTCCTTACATTTATGTTCGCATAGCTCGTCAAAACGTAGGTAACAGCTGATTGTTTTTTCGCGATTTCAGGGTTCGTCCCATAGTGGAAGTTGATCTGAATGATGATTACAATGACCCATGAAATTTCACCCTGGAGACTAGGTAACCTTAAAATAGAAACAGTATACATAGGCAATCAATCTGCCTAGCCTTTTCCCAACTATGTTGGGGTCGGCTTCCAGTCTAACCGGATTGAGCTGAATACCAGTATTTTTTACATGGTGCGACTGCCTATCTGACCTCCACAACCCAGTAACTGGGTAATACGATACCCCTTGGTAAGACTGGTTGTTAGACTTTCGGGCTTCTGACGACCCGTAAAACTACTCCGTGCTTCGGAAAGCACGTTAAGCCGTTGGTCCCGGCTGTCATTCGTAAATCTTTGACTTCAGTATGTAAAGATGGTCACCCATCCACGGACCAACCCCGGCAAGCGTAGCTTAACCTGATGGATCGACCCGTGCGGCTGTTATTACTTGGCCACGAGCTCCTCTCACAAATAAACTCACTAAACAGTATGCATAGGCATCTCTCTAAATTTAGTTTGACTGGCCAATATAAAGACAAATAATAGCCCAAAGTCAAAGTCAAAGTATTTATTAGTGTGATTGTATCAAGCAAGAGCCGAGTTAAGTATGTCCTATATCCAACAGTTGATGTCTTTCGGCTGAATTTCGATGATGATCTGAAGGCAGTTTATCCATTCCATTGACTTCCATTAAATTTAAACAAAGCCAAAGACAGACCTGTACAGGGGCCAAGTCTACTAATTTAAAAAGGTGTCAGTGGTCTCACAATGATAAGTTTTTGACAGATTTGCCATACAAAATCTATCAAAAACTCATCGTTGTGATACCACTGACACGTTTGTAAATTAGTAGACTTGGTCCCCTGGTAGCCACATACTGGTCGGACAAAAAAGTAAGTAGTTAATCGACACGAAAATAATACGAAGTAACTTCTGAAGTCACTAGTCGTGTACTAAGTTTTGGTAATCATGCCTACTAACGATTTAATCGTGTTACCAGTATGACTGTCCAATTCAATTCAGCTTATTCGAGTCAATTTATGCCAGGCATACGTAGGTTACTCAGTCAAGACAAAGCGTAGAGAAATCTGTATTATATTGGTACGTATCGTCCAGTAAAAACGTAGGTTACTACACTAGAATTAAACGCTTGTATACATTCTGTCAATCGTCAGTCTGCTCCGCCGGCGTCAGGAAGAAATAAAAGTTATTTCAGGAATTCATAATTTTAAATAAAAAATAATTGGAATAGTTCCAATTGTCACGATTGCTATGATATCAAAATCGTCTTAAATATCTCGGCGTCTATTTTCGCATTTCACTGGCGTTGTTTCGGTTTATATACACACGCAATTTTATCCATGGATCGGACATTTAATACTTTTGGCAACGATTGTGCTGTTTATGACGAACTTTTCGATATTTATTAAATAAACTTTTGTTTAAGTTTTTATATTATCAACGAGTTATCCTTTTTTAGAGTAAAATCTACTGCTTATACAGGAAAAGAACAAGCGCTTTCGCTTTCACTTAAAACGATTTAATTAAAAATAATTAAGTACCTTAATAATTCTCTCCTTCGGATCGATGTACATGTAATCCTTGTCTCTCCTTATTAACGGTAAACTCCTGTACTTCACTTTCTGTGTCGATATCAACAGATTGTTCGCCCTCGTACCGACAATAAAGTCTTTTCCCTCATTTAAACACACACACAGCAAAAACACAAACATAAAAATAAACACGAACTTCATTTTAAAAGTTTTTCTAAAACTATAGCATTTTGAGGTTATGTGTGCACTCTCACGTCTGTGGAGCAGAACTGTTTTGATTATGAGGAAAATTATTTATCTGTGACGCTATTTGACGCCATTCGACCTTGCCTCGGCCTCAGACTATATCTGAATATGACTTAATACTACGTCTTCTGTACTTGCCTGTTTTGTTGTATCGCAAAAACTGCGCTTTAAGACTATATTCGTAGACTTGAACTAAAGCGAATTCAAATTCATGTGGACAGAATTAGGTTATTATGATCTAGCTAGTGACATGAAATATTAATATTGATATTCGTATCGCAATCTAGGATATCGCAAGACTTAGTTACAAACTAATTAATGTCGCTTATCGCTATCTACTTTTTATCTCAAGCCTTTACCTGAGCTAGAGCTTTCAGCCCACTTGATTACATACGTAGGATTCAAGAAGTTTAATTTACATCTACATGCGACGCAAAGATTAACTGCCTACATGACGATACCAAGCTTTGCATTTAAAATAATTACTGGTTGTACACCTAACAGACGTCGGCTTAGGCACAGTCGGAGTTGGGACCTCTAAACATTAATAAAGTACAGCCGCAAGCAACACTGACTAGGGCTGGCGCTACTGAGCAATGGCGCTACGGAGCAATGGCGCTACTGGCCGCTACTGCATTTGCAAGATAAATATCGAAGCTGCTTTATGAGAATTAATAATGAACGGTTTCTTATCTATATCAATGTATTATCTGTCTCTTATTACATTTCATTGTGAAGATTAATTCTTGTATATGATATTTCTAAGGTGTCACGAGATTTTCTTAATTTATTGGTGCATGCGTAACTTATGGCTGTCGCTTGTGTCTGGATGTATTATATCCAGATATTTTATTTTCTGTTTGAAACTACTGTCTCAACATAAGCCTATTAAAATCGGAAGGTAGGACCTAGGTAGGTACCTACCTACCAGGGTTGCGGGAAAGTCTGAAAGGGATACCGGTACCCTTGGCAACAGGCAATTGAAGGAGCGTCTGATGGTTTCCCATACTCAAAAAAATAAAAAAACGGTGCGTACCTACAAAAAAATAAGAATACGAGATAATACCGTTTCACGGAGTACATTCACATTTTTTTGGGACAAAATAAACAAAAATCATCGCATTTTGATTTCTACATACGTAAATTGCCAATCGAACAAAATAATACCGCTAAATTGCGCGGGATTGAGTTATTCAGAAATTGAATCGCTATCAATTAAATCGAACAGTGATTGACGCGTTTAATTTAAATTGAATATATTTGAATTTAAATAAAGAACGGAAGGTATATCTAACGGATGGTTGGAGGAATGCGAAATGACTTGGCACTTTTGCGACGACACAAAACTACACAAGCTAGAAGGTGCTCGTACTATGCTAAAAGTGGAATGCGGCATTGTCTCCATATTTATGCCAACAGTACGCTCGTTATTCATACGTCAGAAGTATGAAAGCTTTACACGTACGCGTATCACTACTCGGAAACAATTTTCATTATGACACGCAGCGCGCTGATTACTCTGCGTAGTTATGGCTTTGTTTCCTCGTTTCCGTTTTAATTATTTCCAGACGTGATAAAAAATTTCATGGCAATATTATTAATATGCGGTATTTTGGCACGAATTTGTGTAGGTCAATAAGAAAGGTTGTTGAAATGTTTTTATAGTAATAATGCGAACTGTCCGTTCTCATGAATTTGTGGCTACTATTTTTGTTAGCCCTATGCTTGACCTTGTTTTTGTATCGTAAACATTCATGTTTACAGGATATGTTTTTGTGTTTTATGAAAATAAAGTGTCACTGACTTGCCAACTCGCACCGAAATTCACTTGTGGTTTTTGTCAATATTTGTACTGAAATATGAATTTTCGTTATCGGCCGAAAAAAAATTGAGTTCCAGCAAATCAAACAACTAAAAGGACAGTAACAAAAAAAAAATAAGGTTAGGTTAGAAATCAATTTTCGGTCGGATTCTACCAATTCATTACTCAACACAAAATTCATTAGCACTTAAAAAAAAGCTAGTGGGTAGGTTAGACAGACTTCCTTTCATAAATAATTACCAGATATTCCATACACATAAAGTGTACCTAAATCTCGCAATGCAGTCCTTTGCATGTTGGTTGACAAGTGCGTGCGGTTGGGTGTTATTTCAGACCGCCACGTCACCGCTTTGATCTCCGTCGACTTTTTGCCGAACACTCGTTTAATGTGACGACAAATAACTCAAACAGGAACGCGGTATACTCTTTTTGATTTTATCAAAAGTGACACAAGATGTTCTCGAGTTTTAAATGCGAACACTTCATTAGTGAGATCACCCGTCTCGGTTGTTTGTTGAAGATCTCTGAGATTCGCTTTGGAATGTTTGTTTTTGAGCTGCGGGAGTACCTACTTACATTTAAAATATTAGTGGCATCCACCTCATGAGGCACCCGTGAATCAATAATAACAGCCGCACGGGTTGATACGCTTGCCGAGGCCTGTCCGTGGAAAGCACGTTAAACCGCATGGTCGCGGCTGTCATTTGTAGATCTTTTGACGTCGTTACGGGTAGTCAGAAGCCCGAAAGTCTGACAACCAGTCTTACCAAGGGGATCGTATTAGCCAGTAACTCGATTAGCAGTCGCTCCATGTAAAATACTGGTATTCAGCTACATCAGGTTAGACTGGACGCCGACCCCAACATAGTTGGGAAAAGGCTAGGCAGATTTTAGTAAAAATAAAAAGAGTGTAGACTTCATTATTTCTCTTGGAAATAACCGTAAATTAAAAAAAATACGTACCTACTCCACATTGTGTATGAAATGAACCACACTAGTTGGGAAAAGGCTAGGAAGATGATAAGGCATCTATCTAATCTAAACTGTAGTTTTCTATCCGGAATTTCTTCACAGAAGCCCGGAGTGTTTGTGGTCCTGGTTGATGGCAATAGGCTCGCCCCCTATTACATGGGACTTTAAAAAAACTGGCGAGGGTGTATCTACTGTAACCTACTTTAGGGAAACAAGCCGTAATGTTGTGTTATGTTACTAGAGGCTTAAACATTTGATATCTTGTAATGTATACCCCCCAGTTACGATTTTAGTTATTAAGCCGGATTATCGAATGTAGAAATTAACTTAAATGAATATTTTATAAGTTTGATAGAGATGTTGATGTTAATTCCGAATTGTGAACATTTATTCAAGGAATTAAATACGATTTGTCGTGAGATAAATTCAATATCTTACAAGGAGATTATGGTGTTTAATTTATTGCAAAAATTCTATTATGTTTCATAATTCGGATTAGAAGTAGGTAGTACATAGGTAATATGATAAACATGTTTCAAATTATAATGATGTGCGACTACTAAAATATTATTCATGCGACGGTATAAATAACTGTGGTATGGAAATTAAGTTTTTAAATGCAAATGTAATGGACACCTACATTATTAGGGTCGATAGGCATATAATAATCGACACGTTATCGGATAACCGTAGACTCGATACTGTTGCGGTCACGGTGTTTGAGCTCAAATGTTAGGTACATTGTTATTGCCCTTTACTATTTAAATTAAATCGATTGTGAAATCGTTTCGATCGTTCACACATTCATAATGCACCAAGTCATCCATCACCGAAAAATCGATAAATACTGAATTATAAGTGGGTAGGCGTACATGGCACGGCCATTACCTTCCGTCACTATTTCCGATAGTCGTATCTCAGTGGGGACGGCATCGGAATGTAAAATCGGGTAAAATGCATACGTCGGGCTGCAATTTGGCATGATTGAGCCCGGGACAATAGAGCGTTGGCCGTCACAGCGAGACGGGTGATTCCCGATAAATTGCCGGATATTGTAGGATATACTTTCGATCCGTGAACCGACGCGCTCCCCTAAAGCCAAGCGCACATTACGGCCGCGGCCCAACGCATCTTCATATAAAAAATTGCGGTGCGGCGCCTGCACTGTGCGTTGGTTCATAGAAAATCTACGAAAATAATGAAGCGGATTTTTGCAATGCGTTGCGTTGCGGCATGGCATGTCCCGTCCCAATCTGCGCTAGCCTTAAAGCTGCGGATTTTGTATTTTGATTTAAAAATGCAAAACGGAAAGAGATGGACGAGGTTTTGAATTGCATAATTAATTGTCGAACAAAATTCTATCAACTTTCTATTTTTGTGAATTTGTTACGAAACGCGAAGGGTCATGATGGAAATTAAGTAAAATTAAATTTGTGTGATCAGTCATTTGTCATTTCGCAAGTCGTAGGTCAACTTAGATTAATGATGCCGTCGGTGATGCTGATGAGTTAGCAAAACTACTGTTAAAACAGGTCCCAGTTACTTTTTCATTAAAAACTAGTATCATTAATTTTAGCATCGATTATTATTTATGCAACAATATAGAAGAAAAAAACCACAAGGACACTGAAGTTGAACAAACATTAATAATAAAAAAAAACGGTCAAAATTATTGCAGGAGGTAGTACTACCCAAAACAATGAAAAAACGTTAAAAACAGTCCTCTACGCATAACCTCAAAATATCACTGCTCATATAATATGAGCATAATTGAGTCGACTGTCCGTTCTGTTAAACTATACGTATCAACCGACCCCCCCTGTACAAGCGAATTGATATTTCCTCTTTCCAACGAATACATAGTTAATTGTGTTTCCGGACGTCACTCATTGTTTGAGGGCCAATACATGAATGGTAATGCATTAACTATCTATATTTTTACTCAATTATATAAGAGGAAGGGTTATCGTTTTGCCGGTCGACGTATGTCACATGACTGCGTATCGATTCATTATCTATTCGATTATTAAAGCTAACCATTGGAATCGATTGTTTATAATTACTGATTCGGAAATCAGGTGATTTTTTTTTTACTTCCATTGCTTCAGCCTTTTATAATTTTATTTCTTTGAGTGTAGGTATCAACTTTTTTGTCTTTTCTTTCTTGGTACAATTTTCCCCTTTATAACTTCGTTAAATTATGAAAATTTAAAGAGAGTTTAAGGAATGAGCTCTGAACCATGTAATTGCTGATAAGTGTTTTCAATGTTCAGATTTTGCTAGAAAAAGGGGCTTATGAAAATGTCTAAGTATTAAAGTAAACCGCAGTCTTTTAGATTTGTTTTAATTTTATTTAAACTAAAGTATAGGTATAATGAAGCTACTTTATTTCGGTTCATTATTCTATTTTATGCAAGAATTTTTATGGCTGCGACACCCAGCAACTCACGCGAGTCCGCTGGCTTTGATTTATTTCAACAGACGACTAATTGCGACTCCATAATTATTTTTTACCTACGTAATTGTACCGGCGAATTCTTTTTTAAAATTAATTAATACACAAAGGTAGGTACTTAACTGTAGACTGTAGCCTGCTTGGCGTTTATATGCAACCGACTATGTTATAATTAGTTGATGGTATATTATTATGAGGTAAGCACTATTTCCAATGTCACTTATTATATTTTTTATTTAAATGATCCGGTACTGTTAGGAACAGTACTGATAAAATTTAAATTAGTTAAATGTTATGATATGGCAAAAACCAGTTTTTTCTACTTACCAAAAGATGGAACATTTATCATTTTCTTCGTGGTGTTAGCTAGGTAAGTAGCATAGCATAGCATATCTACGTGTTTTAGTATTTTATATGCAGAACGTTTTTCCTTCATAAATGAGGTAAGTTGTTTTTATGCTAACCCCTTAGATCAATCAATCAACTCAGCCTATCGTAGTCCACTGCTGGACATAGGCCTCTCCCAGGCTGCGCCACACACCCTGTCTTCCGCTTTCCGCATCCAGACACCCCTTACATAACGTCACTTAATTACGTACATCATTGTTACAACAGTAATTTTCTGCTTCACTACCTCAAAACTCCCAATACTATTAAAAACTTTTAATAAATTGTTACCGTAAACTACCCTACAATTACATAAGTCCGAACTTTCGGTGAACGTTAATCGGCTGTCATTATCATTTTATGGTGCTGTCAAAACATTGACAGTCAATTAAAGTTGACGTGTGTACCGTCAATCATTACTGACAGGTGTAAATTAGCATTCAGAAGTAATTCGCGGTTCAGTTGCTGAATTGTTGGTACTGCGAATCGATTTTTGGGTCTGACAGTTTGAATGGTAAATTAATATCGTATTGTGTATGAAGATGAATGGAATAAAATGAGAAGATGCGAAGACTTTAAATCCTTCTTAACTTCTTTTTGGATTTGGATCTTAAACGGAATAATATTTTTTAAAGGTTCAAAACTTTGTAACCATTCAAAACGTCATAAAATCGAGAAGCAGCTTCTTATCGGTCTT
Source organism: Lithophane ornitopus (assembly GCA_948473465.1). Lineage (NCBI taxonomy): Eukaryota > Metazoa > Arthropoda > Insecta > Lepidoptera > Noctuidae > Lithophane > Lithophane ornitopus. The sequence continues at coordinate 7,258,817 of OX419623.1, forward strand.
ATTTTAGGCCGAATATAAAATGTATCGACACAAAATCATAGCTAATCTTCATATAAAATTAAAACTACAAAATAATAATAAAAAGCTAAATAATTAAATGGCTTAACAATGTACAGTAACAATTAAGATTCATATTTACGGCATCGCGTGATGGGCATAAAAGTGAAAAAATAATAATTTCGTTTTAGTAAAGCACCGTGTTCACGATATGAACGAACGTAAGTAAATTATACGTTAATTATATTGCAACAACATTATTTCACGACTGCTATTATTTATGTTGACAAAGGAAATCAATATTACTGAACGAAAAACAAATACGTCGTGGTTTAAGAATCCTGTTCTCGAGACCAAGGAAGCGCGTTCGTCCATTTTTACATAATCAGCCTATAATGTTCCCACTGCTGGGACACAGGCACGACAGTCCTCCTCTCTGAGCAGACACCTTTTCCCTTCAGTGGGACAATACTACAAGTCGGTGTTGACTATTTCATTTCACCACTGCTATTAATTTCGTTGACAAAGGAAATCAATATTCCTATTGGATTTTGGGCGATACCAACCTCTTTTGTTTGATGTTGGCAGAAAACAATATTTCATTTGGGGACGTGGCACGTGGCACCAGTGGTTGCTTGGTAGCTTTAGCTACTGCTACCTGAAAAGACAATAGCTTTAATTAATTTTGCATTTCAAGAATAGGCCCACGGGCGGCATAAAAACTCTGACACCAAAAAGAAGTTCGATTTATAGATAGAAAACCCTTTATTGAAAGTTGGTGTTCAAAATAAATGCAAAGAAAAACAGATTACAAAATGGATCATGCAATGACAGCGATAAAAACGATTTGCCTCAGACGATAATTTCAGACCTCAGGTAGGTTTAAGTCCAATCCAACGTATAAATCAAAAACTGATAATGGAACGCTGTTATATTTTGTACAATAAAAAAGTAGAAATAAATGTACATATTATTTAGAGCTTTACTTTATCATCACCTATATTGAACTTACCAGTTTTCCATTAGAACGCTACTGATCCTTGGCCAGTGTCATCCATCCAGCCGCGATGCGAATAAACGAGCATTCTACAAGCCTATCAGAGGGAAATTCCCTTTTTTTTTAGAACGTTCGCTATCGCCTCGCATTTGTCAAAAATACAATCAATTTACCAAAATTTTTGACAAGTTTGACAGATTGCGACTTGAATGTGAACGTTTTTTAAGAACAAGAATTATTGGCCTTCAGAGTGATCTTTATTTCACAACAAATAAAGAAAAAACAAATGAACACCACACAAACCAGACAGATAACATAATCAAAAGTCTTACGCCCAGACAAGTGATTGCGATATCAAAGCAAGTAATCCTAAATCGTTCCAGTTTGCGTCTGAAAGGCGGCTATTGTGTGCGCATTACAGTGGCTTTGTTAAAATCATATTATAATAAGGGGACACGCGAACTATTGGTATAATACCTCTAACACGACATAAAGCTTGGCGTGGTTGTCGACCGTCGCGACACGCGATTCAGGAAAATATGAAAAGGAGCATGTTTATATTACGTTATGTAAAGTATGACGGTGCCAGGCGGGTTTGTGATCTCTGGCCTTTAGGAAAGCGTTAAAATCACGAGTATTTAAAATTGATGACTAATTGGTAAGCCTCTTGAAGGTTTCCAAAACATTTCGCAGATTATTTTTTAAGATGAGAATTTAAAAACTGCTTCATTACTAAACAAATCATGCCCATTATCTTCCTCGTTATTCTACGATGTTATACATTTGGCTACTTGTATCAAAATATATCAAATTACGTTTTTTATTAAGCAATTTATCCACTGTGTGTGAATATGCTTAATGGTTTTTAAAATAGCGCTATTTTTTATATAGTAAGTAGTTTTGTAAACATGTCTAGCCAACTCTTATTGAATTCATGTACTAACGCAACGTAAACATGTCAGCCTGTTAATTTTAGTTGGCTATGCTGAAAGTATACTCTGTGGTCATAAAATATTAATAGCCACCAACATGATGTTCTTGTTTTTATTTCATAATTTCGTTAAATTTGAATAAACTTCACATAAAAGTTTTTCAATTACATTCATGCACGTCAGAGCACGCTGAACGTAATTTTTCACGTACTTAATATGATTTTTTTTTAAATCTTCCTCAACTATGCGGACGTATAAAATGTTTTATATGTAGTTGTAGGTACAGCAATGGAAAATAAAATACAAAAAAAGTGAAATCTTTTCTGATAGAATTTTTGTTTTTAATTCAGTATTTTAGGTGGCTCGATCACAGTTTCATAATTTTTCACGTAATATGAATTTTATAAATCTACCATAAAATATGCTGAAGTATTGTCGTGTTACATCATATAAGTAAATAGCAATTTAAAACAAAAAATATGTCAAAACAGCTTTTTCTAACAGAAGCTGCAAGAATTATACAAATTATAAACATCCCTGAAAAAAAAAAACTATTATTCAGTCTTTGAAATGGCTCGCTAAGTTACCCATCCGTTTATAATCCTGATTGAGTAACGTATACAAATTAAAACCATAATCGCTTTACTCCCGCTACGCCGTAGCGGTTTCGTAGATACCCTGTAACCCCTCCTCATCAATTCATATTAGAAGATTAATTGTACCCAAATATTCAAATGTGTGTATGTAGGTCGGAACCGTCAAACTGAACCAGGTAAACTCACATGCGGGTATTCCATCATATATTATTAGGTCCTTAGCAGACATGCTACTCTTAGCATCGGTGATGGCGATTTTGCGACTAAATCAAGACTGCATCGCATTTTGGCGACTCTACCCGTGGTCACATTATGAAAATTGATTTTTGAGTTGTCTCGCTTCCGCAAATCGCTTCGACAGGCATCCGAAAGTGTGTGAAGTGTAGCGTTCAGTCGCAGTTATACATTTCAAACTTTCGAAAAACGATTCAATCGCTGATCACTGAAACCAAAAGTAGCCCGTCTGCTAGGCCCTTACGGAGAAACGTCACTTCCCTCCGATATTGCTTTCATTAACCGCTGGATACAAGTTGGCAGGCCACACCTCGCCGTGACCTCACCGCAAGGGGCGCGTCCGCGAATTAGCGAGTCATTGTTTTGTTTACATTTACACGTCAGCAGTTTGATGAGGAACTGGTTACAAGGATTCATAATGAGCTTTAATGTGGCTGGACGGCTTGCGGAGGTGGTTGGGTGATTCATGTAAGCTGACGCTGAAGCTATACTTATGTGGCTGAAGTCGGTTAGGTTGTGTTGTGAATGTTGGGAGCGCAAAAAATCAACTCATGCTTTAAAATATTTAAGGAATATGAATAAAAGGTATTGTTTGTAAGGGATTTACAGAGACAGATAAACAGACTGGTGTGCAAACTTTATCAAGGTTTACATAAATTACGGAAACATTATTGTTAATTTTATCTATAATAGGGCTAGAAAAGACTGAGATTCCATAAAATAACATCAGTAGGTATTACGTCTGGTAGTAAATATTGCATTAGATCAGGAAAAAAATATTTCCTAATCTGCAACGTAACCAACTAACCAAAATGATAATTCAATATCGCAGTATCGGTTCGCACTTTTGATCCTGACAAATAGATCATTGGCGCCCTCGCATCATCTCCTTTCTCAAGAGGGGGTGAGTTTCGGTTATCCTTTAAGGAGTACGAAATATTACAAGATCCTCTGTCGAAAGTGCCAATATGATATAGTAGGACCCTTTTATCGCTGCTTCCTTGGTCCGTGTCGGTCTGATCGCGACGAGGGTAGATAAAGGCTTCTCCCATATTATTATTGCAAGGGTGCGTGAAATTTTGCAGATATGTACGGCATCGTACGGATCAAGGATCATGGGATAATAAGGTCCATTGTTAGCTTCGCGGATTCCTTCGGTTTTGTTAAGTTCGGGCTTTTTTAATATAAGATTTTTTGGAAATGAGGTATTGATGTAGTGGTATTGAATTGAACAATATGTTGGGTTTGTATAAGGTACTTACTTAGAAAACGTCTGAGTGTACGTAATTGGAAAATATATTCAGCTCTATGTATTCACTGCTGTATTTACGTATAAACTCCTATGGAACCAGATTATCTTCGGTAAGTCGGTGTAATTCCCAATAGAGTGATCAAACTGCAAGCAGCACACCGCATCTATGTTGCATGACAACATAAGTTACAAACTGAGCTTAGCATTTCAAATGCATAATTTAATTGAACATAAAACGAAAATTGCTCGTTGACTTCGTTTAACTTCTGTATTTTTTGTAATGTGTGTTATAAACTGTATGAAACGATGAATTCATTATTTGTGAATGCGGACATAACAGAGAGTAATAATGCCTCTATTTAACCTTAAAATTAAACGCAAACTAAATAAATCCACGTTAAACTGACGCACGTATTCATTACGTACAAATAAAGTGACATTGAAAAAGCCATGTTTGTATCGCCACCTCCCCAGGGACAGTGGGGTTTCGCCTTTATCCCCGCGGTGCCCCAATTAGTGGTAAAAGTAAAAATGTGCAGCGGAACCACGCATTACCTAGCCCCATGGGGCCTTATGGGGTCCCAGGGTCCCACGTGGCATCTAATGGTGTATCTTTACTTAGAGGGTGCCTAGTTTTAGCTGCATATGGACCGCTAGTTAAATCAATAAGTGGAAGAAAAAGTGGTGTTTTATTTTGCAACAGATTTTATTGCTGTTGGGTGGGTCGTTGTTTATTCAGTGAGGCCGTGGTTGGTTTTTTATTGGAATACTGATGAGTAAGGGATGAATATGAATAGGGCTTTGGATGATGTTCCATTATACTCGTTAATTTTTAATGGATACAGGTTATAGGGTGCCTTATTTGAGCTATAGGGTTAGGTTAGTACGATCATTATTACAGGTGCACGTACTTGGGTTAAAATTCTGGACAAAATCCGCATCCGAATTGACACCGAAAACTGCTCATTCGGCAGATCTAAGTATCTGGGGGCATGGGAGTGCCCCCGCCAAGACGAGGCAAGCGAAGCGCAAGGGCACTACCTTTTCTAAGCGAAAAAAACGGCCAAGCCACATATTTTGACTAAGGTGTAGAGTTTGTGAATTTAGGGTTGTAGATTTAGGGCGTGTAGAGATAGAAGCTTGGCTCTACATGAGATCTGCTAACTTTTTGATAGTGCGAGCCATATGGTCTCGTCTTGGCAACATTTTACATGAAAATGTTTTTGGTGAGATTCTACACTATTCTGATCTTAATGACAAATTAAAAACGAGTTCCTTCGCAATATTAAAACATCACCTAAAAGATATGAGATAGATAAATAAATTCTTGGAAGAAATTAGTAACCGTTGACACATTGGTCTACTAGTGGTCGTAATTTTCAAAAGACCCGGTTTTTTATTTCTCGGCATGTTTATAACTAATCTGTCATGTTGACACTTGCGATACCATTAACTTTTTCTAAATAAATTATAATGTGTTTTCTAGATTAATAGGCGTTACGACATATTAAGTTTCACGGCAAATGTATCTACCTACTTAAGTAAATTTTGGTATCTAACATCAATCTTTTGGATTTATAGTCTGGTAGTTGGTAGAGAATTACTAGAGAAGCGCGCGAGGGCGGTGGACATATTTATTGCTCGACAAGATAAAAAACAAGAACATGTCGGCAGTTTTTACGTCTTTTGAAAGTTCTATAAAAATCATTGGTGTCCCTTTGTTGGTGTTTTGGTTGTAATGGACGCGTTGAAAGAATTCTTGTAACACTTTCAACAAGGTATTTTTTTTATAGCGAGGACCGAGAAGTAACATAATGTTCGCTTTATTAACGTAGACTTCCAAGTTTTATTTGATACAAGTTTCCATCTTCAGTTTAATTAAGATCGGGAATCTCGGCCAGATTGCTATCATTTGCTTTTCTTATTAGTCATTTTCTTTCGCAGTCGATGAGAGGGCCGGGAAAACTTTGTACTCCACTGAACAAGAAAAGGGGAGCGTTCTGCCGTAAAGTAAAAAAGATTCCGCCCAAGTAATGAGAATATTTCGGAATGAGACCATTTCCGTGAGCATCCCTTTACGTAAGGGAAAACCGGAGCGAATAATCCTGATATTGGCATTAGAACCGGCACTGTTGCTTCAGTCCGGTCCCTTCGCATAAAAAACAAAAGTTATTTGAGCGTCGGATTTGTGGATATTTGACGCGAGCCGTCGAGATATCAACCCTGAACCGAACTGCCGATGGAGTGTCGTCTGACAGAGAGGTTTTTACTGCACTCCGGGGAAATTCACCGATTCCCGCCGTAAAGCCGTGTTCACTGCGAAAACGAAACATGAAACAACAATTTGCCGGTCGTTCTGCAAGCTGCACCGCCAGCCATGTGTACCACTATTGATGTTCGAACTTATAACATGTCTGCACGCTCTAGAAGTCTTGAGATGAGACGAGTGCTCGCTTCAATGTCGTAAAATGCACAACAAAATGACTTTATGTACGTCGTACGAAGCCGACATGTCGAGCCCGGCTGTTCTATTTAATGTTCCAGTTTTATAGATCTTGTCTTCTATTTGAATTTTAATTCTACATGATCATTGTGCCGATGCCGTAATGTGCATGTATAACGAGCGGGTTTATACCGGTCTCTGAGACTCGAAGATGATTATCGCAGTGTTAGTTTCGCTAGATCCTAATCGATACTTAATCGGGAATCGATTATGTAGATGTGCGCCTGCGCTAACAGTAATCTTACTTTATCGATAAATCGATTAGTGGACTCGGTGGAAATTTAGAAATTAGTCGTTGGAAGTAAATTGGAATATTCGAGATAAACAGAAATTGTTATTACGTTTTATCCCCATAAGTATTAACTTTCAGCAGATGGTTCAGATAAGTGTTGTTAGGATTGGTTTTTATTTGCATAATTGGATATCGTATAAAGCGTCAGATAAAGGAATGTACTACAGGTACTTAATTCAGCATAAAAGTGTGGAGCGTGCTCGATTCCAAACAATATCAGAAATATATTGAGCGGAAACTGGCTACATATGGGACGTGTGCGTTTTTTTTCAATTTTGTGTGTTCGACTGTCAAATGTTTTTTTCACTGCAACAATTTCTATAGCTCTGCGGGAGTTTACACGAACATTGTATACGTTTCCTGATCCCAATTCAATCCAGTGTGTCCGTGTGCACCGCATGTGGTTCATTGGTTAACTGAATTATACGTACGCCGATGAAATCGGACGGCTGGACTGTCTGTCCGAATCTATTTTATGGTATTGTTCGCTCTCGTATTAAAAAAGTTTATACAATTTATGGAAAAGTCCAAGTTTTTGTTCGTGTCAAAGTTATGCGCTATTATAATGCGGCATTGAATGAAATCGTATTCAATGAAAGTCGTAACTTTGTAGAATGGAAAATTCAATTTTTAGTACGTCCAACTTTAATTTCTGGAAAGTTTGGAACTTCTGTAGTAAAGTAGACGTACCTAGTCGTTATGCCGGCTTCTCATACTCATTCTGGTGGATTCGATAAAGATATCAGACATTCAATAAGAATATTTGATTGGAAATGTCAGTAAAACATATCTTTAGATAAAAATATCAAGTATCTTAGATCCAAATCCTTGAGGAAATCCCTAACTAGCTGAATATTTTTATCGACAGATCTATGTTATTTCTCCAATTGCTGATACCGATCTGGCAATGAAAGAACATAAAATATATCAATATTGCCCACGCAAGATGTAAGTCAATGAGGAGACATCTTCCCATATTCTTGTAGGCGATGATATGTGTAATATTGGAAATGATCTCGTTAATGCAGTATCTGAATTCCTAAACTAGTGCTGCTTATGCATTTACCTCTCTGGTATGACTTAGATATACCCTTTTTTTATCCACAATAGGGAAGCTCTTGGCCTGCATCTCACCTGATGGTAAATGGTGATCAGGCCGAAGGTGGAAGCGAGCTACACCCGGAATCCTCAAGCACAGAGGTGCTGCCTACCTATATGGAATGGAACTTTTTGCATTAGTGGTCTGCCTCTTTGTATGATTAGCCTTTCAGGGTCACAATATTTGCTTTAAAAAAAATCTTCTTGTAATTTTGACGCCCGTCCAATTTTTTATTCGTCACGATACGTTACATGCCCTTGTGGGATGGAGTTATACTATACAGCCCGGAGTTTGGAAGTTGGCAGTGTCATAACCCCGTGCTTCGGAACGTTGGTCCTGCGCTCCGGTCGTGTCGAATTGCCGTCCATCGGACTATGAGAGTGAGGGAAGAGAGAGTACACCTGTGTCTGCGTTACGCAGACACAGGTGTGTCTGCGTAACGCAGACACAGGTGTACTCTTAACGCACTTTCATAATATTTCCCGCGCCGAAGGCTAGTCTCCGTTGAGATTGGCCGCCATGGCCGAAATGCGGTCTGGAGGACTATACTATATATACTATATTTAATACAAATTATATTTTGCTTGTGTTAATGTGCTTAAGAGAGTTGGGTTCCGATAATTGAATTTGGTTTTATATGACTGTTTTCATTCTTTCCTAACGAAACTTTTACCCATTGAATAAATTATATCAAATCAATTTTATTAGTAAGTACATCACTAATAAAGTCCATTTGATTTACTCCCGCGCAGTGAAGCAGCTGCTGGTTCAAATTAATTCGTTAGTGAAATATAGTTAATCCGGCGACTGCAGGGTTCCCTGTGTCGTGTCGCTCCGCCGGCGCCCTGTGGAGCACTTGAACTCGTACCTTTGACTTTATGAAGACTCTTGACGTCATCATGGGAGTTGGTTTGCTTGTAAAAGGTTTATTTTTATGTTCATAAGGATTGTCATTTAGAATTGTTTGGGGTTTGTCTACTTCAACATAGCTTACTGAACGAATGCTGAACATAGGTTTAGAATATGATTTGTTTTCTAATCAAGAGATTTAACTTATTTAGCTTGTTTTTTCTTGATTAGCAGGATTACAATGCTGATTCTAAAGTACCTATTTAGGTTAGGTTAAGTACCTATGTAGGTTTTTGCTACTGTTGGATCCTGAATTTGGACGTACTTTGGGTAGGTTACTGTACGGAATAACATTGACGAGTTTCTTTTTAATTTTATCTTATACCTACATTGCATTAGCATGTTATGCGTCTAAGTCCCTATTAGTATGGCCCGACTAAAACCTACGAATCTCCAAAAAAGTCATTAGCCTGGTACACCTACTTTATTCCTATTTCCAGTCTCAGCTTTGTTAGTCCGGCGGATAAACTTCACCTATATCACTGTGAGAGCATTCTAGTCATCTACTATGCACGCCCTGAAATTCCAGATTAAAATTTCGATTTGTATCCATAGCGTGTTTTTCTTCGTGAGTTGAACAAAGAGCTTGGATAAACCGCGCAATGGATGTTGCTTTGGGTTGAAAAGTTTGAGTTTTTCATTATCGTGGTAGGGTGTAAGTCGCGGAAACGAGCTCTCGCCTTTATTCCGCCTCGCTGGTCCACGGTACACTAAAATTTTCCAGGAAACTGCAATGTTATTAGGGTAGGAGCCCCAGTCCCCGCGCGTCGGATGAATTCAACTAGGAAGGCAATTTCCACTTTATGACGTGCTATGGAGAACGCGCGTATTAGGCAAGTACAGTACCCATGGTTTACGGTGTTTTGGCTTTACAGGATTTTATGATCGATATGCTGAACGAGAGAGGTTTGTTTGTTTATACGTAAGTACTTATTTTTGCAATATTTGTTTGCTCTTTTTTTTAATGATGTTTAAAATCTTTGCAGATAATATCCAAGTGGAATTATATATAACAAGAAAATATCGAGGTTAATTTAAAAATAAAATTTCAGGTTTCGTAACAACTGGCGCTTTCAGCGTAAGCTTAAAATTCTGGCAGATTACATGCTTTTGCGCTCCTCCTATAGTTGCATTTAAAATTATCCTGTTTAAAACATGGTCATAGGAAGCCAACAGATTAAATTCTTCTTTATTCGTTCGTGTTATGAGATACACCATCTTCAGGATAATGCAATGTAAAAAAAGAGATAACCAGGTGTGCTTAATTTTTTTATTGAATACTCTACCTACAAAATAATGTTGCACTTTAAACCATGATGAGAAAACGTTAGAAATATTATTTGTATCTATTAATTTAGACAGTTGCGAACATCAAAATGGTTTTATATGGTAATGTAAAGTTAGTCATACCTAATAAACATTAATGAGATTAATACCTGTTCAGTCGAAGACTGCAGTTACATAATTTTAGCGTAGATAGATTTTCTTAATTACTTTTCCATTTTATCTTAGGTAGTTATAAAGTTCAAACTCACAGCCGAACGAGCAAAGTAAATGATAAGTGCACAGTCACTTATTTCAATTAAATTTTTAAAGCGAAGGCGACTCAAGTTCTTTTAATACTTACAAGTTTTTTTAACGAAAAAAAACTTTTCTTAATCTCCGTCATTCACTGAAAATAGTGTTAAAAAAGTGCTTTATTTTACTTTTTAATTTTACATTACTAAGGTACGTGTTTTTTTTCTTTTCATTTCTCATTTTCCAGAAGACCATTCAATTTCAATCTAATCCTGTAGTCGGGGTCCCGTCTCGGAAGTGAGCAGTAATCGTCTCATTCACCTTGCTTCTTGCTACTTGGAGGTGATTCAGTGAATTTACACAGAAATGTGAAGCTCGCAACGAATCCTGAGATCAAAAATGAAATAATTATGAAATTGTTGGTCATTTTTTGTAGATTGGCGTCGTTTAAGAAGAAAACTTGTGTTTTTTAAGCAACAGTGAGAAATTCTTTGTTGAATTCTTAAGAAACTTTTTTGACGCAGGTTTCTCTTTCAGTTGTTTTATTACTTTATCTTTAAAAAAATGTCCTCGTCCTAGATAAGACGTTATAAATGAACTTCATTAATTTGGTGCCTCCTAGCTGGAAAAATAATACCCTACCGTCTCGGGAATCAGATTTAATTTCCGATTATTAATTCACTTAATTATTCCTAAGGTACCTGTAGTTTTATACAACAGGTGTATGAACTTTATTTGATTATTTTACTTACGACGAAAGGCATTCTATTCGGTCCCCTGACACCTTAAGGCTAGCTTATAAAGAAATTCATAAACCCGCGGTCACGTTTGGTGACAAACATTACACTCACTTTATATCTTCCCCTTTTAATATTTACCAGGTGTCGTGTCGCTCCTTTATTGCTAGACTTGTAATAATCCCTGCAAACATCTCTTCTCTTAGGACGTCGGTTAATAATGCTTTCTATAAGCGCGGCTTTTGTGTTTATGACCCCTGCTTAAGCATGCAGCCACTGTAGATGTTATTAGAGTAATATCTCTTGCTTTACCTGTGTTTGTGCGATATTAACGATGCTATGAATTAAGCCAGGCATATGCATATGAACAATGGGGATTGTAAATTGATACATTGCATTTGATAGTTCCTGGTTTAAGAGTAAGTAATATAAAACGATTTTCGTTGGTTGACACAACACCACGCCTGTATTCCTCGAAGGGTTAGGCAGAGGTATACCTATAGTACCAACAACCATATTTCGCAAGTTATGTTTAAGTACTATGTAAAAGAAGGCGAGCCTATGGCCATCGTTGGTAGGAAGTCTTGTAAAGGTTTTTTTAACCTCCGACGGAAAAAGAGGGGTGTTATAAGTTTTACGTGTGTATCTGTGTGTCTGTCTGTTCCCTCGTAGCTGCCAAACGGCTGGAACGAATTTGTTTTTTTTTTGTTTTGTTTAAAGGGTGACTTGATCGAGAGTGTTCTTAGTTATGATTTATGAAAATCGGTTCAGCCGTTTGAAGATTATCAGCTCTTTTCAAGTTGATGAATGGATGTGAGCATCTTCTACCTATAGGTCTAATCGATTCGAAATTTAGAATTCTGTTACTTCAACGATATGTGAAGAATATAGTAACGTTGAGTAACCTTGTTTTTGTGGGGGTTTAAAAAAAAAATTAACTTTTTTAGATTAGATTATGAGGATACCGAAAAAAAAAACAGCAAAGTTTCATTGAAAAAAAAAACCTATGTATTACCAAAATAACTTATTCCCAACAACAATACGTACGTTCCACCTGAAGCTTTTCCCAATAGAAATAACCAATGACCCAAATCCTTCGACAAAGAAAAAGGATCCCTACTTTCCCTTTGTCAGCGAAACTTGGAAACAGTTACCATAAATGAGACCTTTTCCCATCGGTATAACGTTGCCAAAGTCTACCGCCACTTCGTTTGATAAATAGCGGAGATACATTTTCATTAGGCCCGTGTATAAATTACCTGATAGTAACAATAAGGTTAGACTTTGGAGCGAGACAAAAAACAAAAGCGACCAGGAAATTAATTAGAGAGAACATAAAAGGGAATATCGTTCTTTTAATAGCACTCTCGCGTATTTCCAATAACGAATTCCCTTCGAATGACGTCTGAGAGAAAAATCGTTCTTCGGTAGTTTTAATGGATGGTAACATTTACTTCGTGTTGAAACTCAGGTAAATTGAGAATCTTGAGGAACGTCGGAGGAAAATGAGAGGTAAAAGGAGTTGTGTTGCAAATGACTTGGGATAATGTGCGGATGTTTGTGAAGACATGACTGTTATCTCAGGAACATAAGCTTTGATGGTTATTGTCTTTGTTAATAATGTAAGATTTGTACGAACTTTTGCTGTATTCCGCGGTTTATCTGTTTGGGAACCGGAAAAACCGTGATTAATATAATAATGTGTATTTAATGGTGATGCTGATGATTATTGCGTACTGTTTAGGACTGTAAACTATAGTTAGTTTACAGTCCTAAGCAGTACGCAATCACGGTTTTTCGGTGAGCTAGTGCTCAACACGGGAGCTAAACTCTGAAAACTATGGTCTACAAATCTGTCCCTAGCGTTGATAATGTGTACTTACCTACCTACTTATGTCGACAATATTAAATTTCGTCATACATCGAAATTGCTGACTGCTCTCGAGTCTGGTGTAATATTTCTCCTGCTCTTAAGTGTGCGTCTTATGGGACTTAAACGACGTAACATAAAATTATTCTTCATTTTGCTTTTGCACTAGCAAAAAATTCAAAAACATGGTCTCCCATTTTGCGACCCCAGTTTCATAAAACTGATCGATCAACAAGATCTGGTATTTATTAACTGCTGCAGTAAAATGTTTACGTGGTTTATCGCCATAACTGCCTGTGTCCAGCCCGAAATATTTTAGGAGCAAAAACAATAAAATTTACAGGAACCGCTATACAAATAAAATTAGCAATAAATTGAGACCTTCTGCGGTGGCCCCACCTGCGCACGGTCGCACGGGGGTGACCAGGCCATAACTCAGTGGAATTGTGCCCGGAGGCCATCGTGCTACGTAAACAATAATAAATACTAACCCTTGTTCGCATCAAATAAAACGTTATGTGCCGGCCCGCAAATTGGTGGTCTCCATGCGTCCGTGTAGCCGGTGGAAGATATTAATTAGCTGTTGACAATTATTAGTGAAAGTTATAACGCTTGTAATTTCTGGTACAGTGCGGGTAGGCGTAATAGTGGAACCGGGCTCACACGTTGGCGTAAATCGCGCTGCGTGAGTTTCATCGTTTACGACAGCTTTTTGGTATGAAGACTTTATTCTGGAATTGTATCAAGGGGCATATTTATTTTGTTAACCTGTTTTGTTCCACTGGCGTATAAAGGGCTCTCCCATAGCTTTCCATTCTACCCTGATTGCTGCTTTTTCTGGCAAATCTCCCGTGATTTCGTAGTCATCACGCCAAACTTTCCTAAGTATAAATATAATGATTGTTTTAATTATATCATTAGCTCAATAGCGGTGCAGAGGTATATCAATTCTAATTAGTGTAATTTAAGGTAGGTACTCAAGCTCAACGTCAAGGTTAATATAGCTACTAAATCCAACACCTTCCAGAACATAAACACTTAACTCTATAATAAGCTAGTTATAAATATTCCATTAGCGTTGCAAATGATAAGTGACAAGCTTGGGGGTGACACTATTTTGCTATTAGCCGCCCAATCCTCCCGGGGCGAGGGAGTGACAATATGTCTCGTGTATCCTCGTTGCGACTCAGCCTTATATCAGATTATAGGTACAGAAGGTTGGCTCTATAGAACGAGCGAAAACGCAGGCGCACACATGGACACGCTTCACGTAAAGTGAGTGCAAGTGCACTGTAACTGGCATTCGTTAATTCATTTGACATAGTTTAACCATCCCAGATATATCTGCCACCTGGACGCGAATTTAAGTGGCCTTTATGGAAAGCACTAAATAGATTGCGTACGGTAGGCCGTCGCAAATACAACTTCGCAAAACGGGGGATTATAAAAGGTTATTGGTAATATGTTGGCAAACCATTATGGGCATGTAGAAGAGGTTCATTTACAACCAAATTGAATGACCCCTTATGACGCAAATGTTTAGAGTATTTTAATTTGCGAGTAATTTGACATTTTATATTTTTATTTTATTATTTTTAAAATACAAAATGTCAAATTAGGTAGGTACTCGAAAGTGGTTGACATTTGCATAGGATCGTCTTACTGGAATTTCCCAAGTGTCCTACTCCTGCACTTTTAAGGATCTAAAAAACGCCACTAACTATTTTAAAAACCACCTTCGAATCGTAAAAAAAACGCATAAGTGTGTGGTGGGTCGGTTTTCGCTCGATGTTTAGATCCGACCTTCTGTAGATACCTGACTATTCTGTGTCTCAGCCTCATATCAGCCTGACTACGGTGAAAGATCGTTGGCTATTCATCCTATGTGTTATGACGTTGTTTTCGCTTATGATGTTGGATGGGCCGGGTGGATTGGACAAGGAATACCATAGCTAGTTTGGATCATTTTACTTGAACAATCGAAAGAATGGAACTGAATTTATATAGGTCACGTTTTTTATATCAATCTCTATTTAATCATCTAATTTCTTTTAATAGGCACTACTAAGGCTTCTTTAGAAAAAGTGACTAACTGACTTTTTTTTTTCCACGAATTTTCTGTCATTATAAGTAGCAGATTAAAACAACGTGAGTTTATCCGCAATATAGTCTTAGCAAGCACTTCTATTCTCTTTCTTCTGCAAGTTGCAGCCATATCACCTTTATTTTATATAGCCTTCATTTTTTTTCTCCTTTCTCCAGTAAGGAAGGAGGAAGTATGTAATAATCCTCTATTAAATTCCGAGAACACTGTACATATTTCATGTAGGTGCGGCAAGTTTCTCCCTTGTGTAATGAACATAGCCAAGCTCTACTAAGACGAAGTGGATTGGTATTGGTGGTCGAACATGGACTTCGCTTAGAGATTGCTTTAACGGTCCAAGGGGATTTGCTATTGAGATACTATTATATTGTAGTAATCTTAGCAAGCCTCGGCTTTGGGAAAAGGTTAGGAGTGAAGATCAGTTTCTTTCTCATTAAGTGTGGTATATATGGCTCCCATACTGGATACTTACTGGAATAAAGGTAAAAACGAGAGACAGTTACCCGGTTTTTGAATTGAGAATTTGAAGTTGAGAACTTTTCAAGCCCGCAAAATTTAAGTAATGCTAAAGTAGAGTTCGACAAGTTTTCAACTTCAAATTCTCAACTCAGAAACCGAGTGCAAAAATACTTGTAAACTGATAGTCCTTTTTGTGAAGGGACTATATAAGTTAAATAATTACGCACATTTAATTAATATAGCAATAATTCTAAAAGGTTAACGGGATAATAAAGAGACACCAACAAAATCGGGAGAAACGTCGCCAATAAATAACGCTGTGATAAAATCAAAGAAGTTGCTTACCACGATTTTGAATTAACGACATATTTAGGATACAATACCTTACCTTACCTTGACGTTTGTTACATGAAGGTAGGTTTAGAATGAAAATGGCACCCTGATTGCGTAACAAACTTGAAAAAACAATAGCTTTCATTTTAACATCGACCTCCGAACTTTAACCATTCCTCTATCACCAACTCTTTTTCTTGCCTGTTTCTATTCGAGTTCTTTCAAGACAAAAAATGTATGTGTAAATAAGTATGCCTAAAAATTTTATTAATATAACATTGATACAAAGATAATTTCCAAATTATTCTAACCCTAAACTCAAAAACCATGTAACGAAACCTCAACATGTCTCAATACCCAGATTAATCAAACATTTTGCTGTGACTTACATTAAAATTATTACACGAAAATGTAATAAAAGGATCGTAAAATCGCACTTTCGACACCTCTGGCTACCGGCGACGCGTGATAGCCGATATTTATGGGTCCAGATAAAGGACGAAAAGTTGTTCATTGGTTCCCCATTATCCTTAATAAGTATGGATTAGTGAGGGTGGGGCTGCATGGACCTCGTCGTAAATTAGTCGAAGACGCTCTTTATAATAGAAGTTTATTATACGACTAACTTTTTGAGCCGGGTTCACTTATGATATTTTATCTAGGCACATCGTTTTGTGTGGGTTAGACTATCGTAACTTTCGAGTAGTCGTTTAGAGTTGTCGTGTTAGAAAGTGCTTCAAGAATTTAACTAATTTGCATTCTTAAAAGGTTTTGCATGTACTGAGAAAAGATTGTTAGTCTCAATCTCAATAAATTATTAAGACTTATTTTAATTTACAAAAATCTTAGTGCCGAATAATTTAAGATGTCAAGTAAATATTCCTAAGCAACACATACAAACTTCCTTGCACATAACTTTAACTATATCAGAGTAATAGTACAGATTTTATGGACGCATTTGTGTGCGTTGTGATAAGTGTGGTTTACGGCCCATATATTACAGGGCACTAAAATTGAGGGTACAGGAACCACAGCCAGGTAGGACGTCTGCACGCTACCTTGAATTAATTATGGCTTTAAATAGTTGTGTCTTTATATATTTATGTCTTTAAGTTGCCGATTAGATAGTTACTTTATGCGTTTTAAAGCTAGTCTTGACTCTGATTGTAGGCAGTGTAGTTGGTTTATGTGTAAGCCTGTGTTATGAATTTCAAAGGGTTTATTATGACTTGGGGTGGGTTTGTTCGATAAGTCATAATATTTTGTACCTAGGTCCTGAGGCCCTAGACAAAGTGACAAGTGTGAAGCGATAACGATGATGGAAAATGTATTGGACATAAGCTATCGAAAAGTTTATGTCAATCCTGTTGAAAGTCGTTGTAGAAATACGAAACAGTTTCAAAGCGATTGTCACTTGTCTAGGCCCTCTGTTACTTTTCTGTGATTGCCATTGGTAATTAAGTCAAGTCAAGTTAATATTATAATTAAGTCATAAATGAGTTTTGAGTGAAGTAAACTTGATACTAAATAGGTACTTCAATTTAATCAATTAGGTACATAATGTTGGCGATGAAAATTGAGATAAAACCTATGATTTTGTCCTGTAATCCACATGCTTTTTGTAAAAAAAATAACAAACACAAGAAATAGCATTTCTAATTCACCCTATTTACCCTAATATTACTCAATTACAATCAAAACGGCTAGGTACCAGAAATTGCCCTCAAATTCGCAACGCAGGGAAGCGGAAAATACAAGACATTCCTAATTTGATCAGTGCGGTAATCCAATCATTTTCGACCTGTGTCACACGTAACACGTTGACTTGGGCTATGTGGGCAATCTCTGTGACGAATTATTTATTACATGTTCCTTGGAATAAAGGCATCATTTTGCTATGGTTTTGCTTATTGGTCATCGGGTTTTGTTGCAAATGTTGTTTGTTTTGTCTTTTGTTATTGAATTTTCGGTTATAAGAAAATAGGTAACCTAAAAAGTAGGTTAATGGAATTAAAATATTAAAAACTTTACTATATTCTTGTAGAAATAGAGCACCTTAGGTTCGTCTACATTTAGGTTTGATAACAGTTTGTACTTCCTATAATATTAGACCTTCTCGGAGTCGGTCTTTTTATTCATATGCTTTAATTTTTGAATAAAAAAACTATCGTTCTTCACTTTTACTAAGTTATTTTATTACAAATAAGCGTCTATTCTTATTATTTCAATCAACTAAAAGCTTTAACTCTTCTGTTAGTTCAGATCTAAATCATAATAATTTTTCAATTCATATTTTTCGTTTGTTTAATTTCCAAATGGGATCGATATCAGACAGTTCTTTTTAGCGATTGTCAGTTCTCATTAAGCGTGTAAAAATAAATGGTGTCTCGACGTGAACCCTCACAGGGAGGGAAATGAAGGGAGAAATTTTTGCCTCACTCATTTCAGTAATTGGCTTATTAATGTTAATGACTGTCTGAATTGACGGCGACGGGAATACTATCTTTAAGCAGTTTTTACACATGATATTATTTCTGAGATTTAAGATCAGAGAAGAAGCTATTAAAAAAAAAATTGATTGGAAACTGACTGAAATGGTGACTGAAAAACATATACAGGAAAAAGTACCTTCTGAGTGTGACCATACGCTCCAGAGTTTCAACCCAAAAACTTTAGTCATAAAAAAGGGTCCTCTTCAAATTCGCTTGCCTTTACAAAAACCCCGGATATAAATAGCTGACCTCTTTCTTCATACCAATTCCTATAATTTATGACGTCAGTAGGTATATGTACAGAACCCGCTATCAAAGCAATATGTCAAACGCATCCGTGCCGGGAAACCGCACACCCGTCACCTGCAGATATTTGTCAAAACTCAAACTAAACAAAGTTATTATTACAGCTAGACGGGCCTACTACCACTGAAAACTCTACCTTATGACGTAAAACAGAGAGGTGATCAGTACAGTTTTCGGGGTGCCGAAATAGAAAGTGTTTGGATCGCTTCCACCAATATTGTATCAATATGTATTAGCCTGTCAGATGTGGTTGCGAGCGGATGTCGGAACTGCTGGATTTATTGTCTAACTTTAATCGTAATCCTACTTCCGCACATTGTTTCGTGCTGTGAAAAATTAGATGTAAAAGTTGACGCAAGCTTTGTTCGAAACAAAAAGTTTAAGTAGAATATAAATCGGTTCTAATTTATATTGGAGACAGAAAAAAATGGAGTAAAGTAGCAACATTTTCTTCACATGTAGGTAAACAGTTGACTTTTATTAGTGAGCCATAAAATAACTTACAGGTTAATTAAAGATTTAGGGAAAGTAAAACTTTATCGGGTTCCTTTATTACCGTTTAAAACTTGGAAATCGCAGTCTGTTATCTACAGTGATTACTCTATTCTAACTCTTACTCTACGTGCAATAACGAAGCTCCAATGTTCATTGAAATTGCCCTAATTTGACATTTGAGAACGAGAAATAAGTCCCATAAAACCGATTTCTATTACCATTTTAACAGGAATCGAACGTTACGGAATTGAATCGCTGCTGATTAATCGATTCTAACTCGTTCCGGCTTTTTCTTTTTTAAGTTGTCCAATTGTTTCATCGGTATCGATTCGTTTTTGTTCGTGCAGGAACGTTTCATTCACCTTTGTCCTATTATCGAATCGTCAAAACAAACGACCTATCAAATGTCTGAAGAAGTCGCGTGTCTACTGAAAACACACATAAATCGAATGCACCTAAAATCGCAATTGGATCACGTAGTCACTTCATTTCCCGGAATCCTCATACCGTTTCGAAGGATCCTGGCTGGGAGGCACCTACCTGAACCCCCGAGGGTGTTGGGGTAATTTATGACCCAAGATAACGAGGGCTCACAGTGGTCTTATCGACTTCCCTAGCGCTTTTTATTTTACTCTAGTGCCTTTTTTATAAGCAAATCGTCTATTAGGAGCGATATCGACCGCAGATAGTGCAAGTGGGCGCCAAAAGAGTAGCGTGCGATTTTTTGTGTCTAGACATTTTATGGCAATGTTAACATTTCCAATTCTGTCAAGGCATTACGTACTTTACCGTTGATATTCGCTGCACCTGTGAGCTATTCTGACTTTTATTATATCTCTTCAAGCAAAACTTTAGTTTTTAAAACCGCTTTTGAATTTTAAGACCTGCCGTAAAACTCAACAGAATTTTTACATTTTGTCAAAACTTTAATACTGACTTTTATCAATGCTGTGTAGTGATCTGTAAATATATAACTCAGGACAGGATGAGTAGGTGGATATCCATACTTTATTATTTCATACCACAAAAACATTACTCTCCTTCTGGGGCAGACGGGTAAAAAGCGACTGAGGTTTAATATTTATACTATGAAATCTAGATAGTCTTCAATCCGATTATCGAGTGACAATCTAAACCGAACATTAACGGTAACTGTCCTATATTTAGCAACAAACCTTAATTATTACCCTACAAATACCAACAAGATAAATACACAATTTTTCACATTCAATACGTAAATAGGCGAAGGGAAACTCGAGGCGCCAATCACCGCGGCGAGCGCTTGAAGAATGGCGTTCATTTCCCGGAGCGATCTCGTTCTTTCCGCGCCAACATTATCATAACTAGCAGCTATTATTTACTTTTCAAGGAATATTACGCCATTGGAAGAAAAGAAAGGAAATTTTAAATGTTTTGCTTTGATTTTTCTGGAATTGGAAAGCTTTTTTATGATATTTTTTCTAGTAGGTAATTGAATTTTCTTCAATGTTTTTTTTATATTTATTCTCAATTGAAATTATAAGAGTTCTTAGGAGGAGTTTGACATGACTGTTAAATATAGTTTAACTAACTTAAACTTCTCAGTAGAATCAACACAACATTTCAACAGTAACTCGGTAAAATGTGTGAACTTGCTCCCAAGAAACTGTAACGCGTATTAACACCTAAACTTCCTAAGGGACCGTCCCTTAGGATGTTTAGGACTAAATCGTTAAAGCTAATCTTCGGTGACCATCTGTGTGACATCAAACCTAAAGGCCCTTTTCACACATTCACGGTTCTCTTGTAGACTGGTTGCTAAAACAGGCAGTGTATGTGAAAAGGATCACGTGCGTGCAAATTGGAGCTTTTTGTACAGCTAAGTTCACGAAACAGTGTGTGTGAGCGGCCTGAACATAACACCCTATAATTATGTGTATACTTACTGCTAATTTGACTATCAATACTACTTGAAATAGGGCTGCTGAGCTACAGATTAATCTCCAAACGATTGAAGTGAAAACAACTGCCATTATTCAATTACACGCAGTCCAGGTAAGGCTATTAAAAGCGTTTTATACTTATTGAAATTCGAAAGATCCAGTTCAAAACGAGATGAGATTTGTGCCCCTGGGATACAATTTAGTTGATTTCACAGCAAAACAGCAGCTGGATAGCGGGAGCTACCCATTATGCGCAGATTTCAATGTGATTACTTGGAAGGAGATGTTTGATAAACAGCTCATTTATCAGCTCGCCAGCGGCTTTGAAAGAAATATTAATTTTGTTGGGAACTTAGCGTTGAAGAGCTAACCGGCGCTGTCTAGACGCCGCATGATATAAAATGTAAAAAACGGAGCGGGAAGTACATTTTTTTTGCATTTTACTCTGTCTGTTGAACATGTCTAGTTTGTAGCTACTCTCATTCTGTTTACATCTTTGTTGTTATTGCTCTGTGAGGTTGTCTTGGTTACCTACCTACTTTGTTCAATTGAATATTTTGAAAACATATTAGACGAAGGTTTCTTCGTTTGACGGTGCAGTGGTATACCTATACTTACCTACTTTGTTCAATTGAATATTTTGAAAATATATTACACGAAAGTTTCTTCGTTTGACGCTGCAGTGGTACTTTTAGTTTTAAAACGCATTGCGACCACTGAATTCTATAAAGAAAAGGATTGTTTACGAGTCAATGAGACTTTTGTTTTTGCACCCATAAACAAGCTCCAAATATTTATAAATACAGTCAGAAATCCCACGAAGAGTCAACTAATAAAACACAGCGCAATAAATAACCCGTGATTGATATGCAAAAACAACAAACCGTTTCGTACAAAGTAACAACTGCGTAACATAAACCAAACAAAGTCAATACAATGCCTGCATATCTACATACAAAATTATTAAATCTCTGTTTATCCGTTGCCGTAATTCAAAATCCAATTTGGTGTTAGATTCGATTTCGGTGGGAATAAATCGGATATCCCATTTGTAACGATGCGTTTGTACAATTTATGTACGCGACTGTACCTATTGAAATTTTGTTTATGAATGTACCTATTTGTGTGGTGATACAGAACCACAGATATACTATTCGGTTTCGATAACGTAAGTTTCTACGATAATTTGGACGTGATTGCGATGTATTAGTAGATGAATAACGATTATATATGAATAACAATGTATTTGGAAACGAAGTGTGTTTATGAAAGATGGGGTTTATTTCATTGCAAAGCAACGTTATTAGACTGGATGTTAAAGACACAAAAGAAACGATACAGCTTTTTATCTGAGAGAGCGAAAAGTTTTTTTGCAAAATCTCTCTCTAAATGTAAATCTGACTTGGCATTCGATCACAAATGTTCATCTTTATAGTTTTGGCAGAAGTCTACCAATAAAGTAATGTTATCTGCCTAGAAAACGCGTAGTAAGATTTAATATTATGAGTAACTAGTGTCTTCCAGGATTTCTTTAATAAACCTCCTTTGCCTTGCTCACATTCATTCATTTATGAAGCTTTTCCGTTGCATCTGGCTAGTCCTCGTGAATATTTTAAGTAAGAAATATACTCGCGCCAGGAAAAAGAAACACGAATTAAGATAAGACCTCTTTTTTTTTTCGGGTAATGGAAAGTGCTTATCTAAAATTAGGATTTCCAAGAAAACTCAACGTTTGTACAGTTAATTAGAACAATTTGGAAATATTACTCGGTTCTTACTGAGTTTTATATAGAGCAGACGGCTTAATTAATAAAAAACGGGGCGTTTCAGCGAAAACTTTCCGGAATTAGCTCGGACGGAAGCGGATCTCGGGTGAAGGGTCGGCCATTAATCATTCACGTTTCGCACCAAAACGCCTTTCATAAAAATATATTAAAGTTTGCCTCTCGTCATACTGCAATCCGACGCCTTGTATGTTAATTTGCTGTCATAAAATATGGATATTCAGGTTTTTATGTTCCTTTAGCATTTTGGAATGGCTCTAGAAATTCAGCAGAAAGAACTGCATGACCGTGACTTCAAAAAACAACTGAACTTGGACAAAATCGCCGACTTCCATACCGTTGAAAATCAAAATAAATGTAAGTTAATTTAATATTTAAACGGTTTTACCCAAATTGGGGGTATCGGACGGATGTGACCCAAAATTACGCGAACTTATTTCGAGCACAGCAATCAAGCATTTATCTCTGAAATATTGAGACTTCAATATTCCTGTCCACCTACATTGATTTCAATTTCAATTCTACCGAAAAAGTGTGAATCTATTAAGCCTTTGTACCTACCCTATAATCACACTTAAGATCTTTCCTTTACCATCAATAATGATCAGACTTAAAGTTGTAACTACAAACTTCGATTAGAAAATCGAACTGGAAATTAAAGTCGCCAGGGTCCCATAAATACGGTTAGAAGCCCGAGGGACGATCGCGGTTCGCTCCTACTGCTACCAGTAAATTGATACAACCCTAGGGTATATTAAACCGACCTATCAATTACATGTGGTATTGATAAGTAGGATCTTATACAGTACTCCCGTGATCTTCTACATCTGATTCTATATTAGGAGTTTTATTGATTTTTATGTTTCTTTGATTAGGAAAAGTTTTTTCGCGGATTGAACTGTGTGTAACTTTGCTAACGGTCGAGAATTCTTTCCTAATTTGAAAAATTAAAAGTTACCTGTTAATGATATTATTTTCACACTGGACACATTGGGCCATATCTTACTTCATTCATGTCATGTCTTTTTACATAAATATTCAAATAGGTGATGATTCTGAGAGAGTCTTCCAAAATCACGTTGACATCTACATAAAAATCGAGATCAAACAACACCAGAAATAACCAGTCCCTAAGCTCACATCAATATTCAGGTGATAATTCAAACGAGGATAAATCGTCGCCATTAATAGGAAACACCGTACACGTGTTAGATCAAAGTACCCATAGAAGGAAAGAAGAAAGAAAGCTCTCGGGGAAAATCAACTCGGCTCACATATTTCGACGATTTTTCCACGTCTCATTTGTTACTTGTCCTAACTTTCGTACTACGTGCGAGAAATTCTTATTTCGTTACTTAATAAAGTCGATGGAAGCCAGATTTAGAGAGGAGATAGCTCTGGCTCCGGCTTCTAGAGTTTTCTATTTAAGCAAAGTTGAAAAAAGTGTTTTCGTTTTATCTTTGTTGAGCAACTGAAGTGTTCCAATCTGCATCATTCCTGTTGAGATAGTTTTTATTTTCTGAGTTCTCAGTTTCTTTCAGTTTATTTTAAAAAATATGGTAAAGTTTATCTTCAGTAAATACGGGTTAAAACACATTTTGTTCCAGAAAATAGACGAAAAAATAGTTAGTAGAACACAAAGGATCTGAGCACTAAAAATATCTTACCTAGCCAAATCGGCGATATATTTCCCGGACGTACTCAAACTACCGACCGTAACCCATTACCATTTCAACGAATGTGGACGCTCATTGTGAAAGTACCCTGGCCGAGTTACGAGCCACGGGTAGTAAGGACCATGCTAACGTCCCATCTGCCAAACCATTGCAGATATTACCGTCGTTATGTGATAAGAATCCACGAATCGAATAAAACACGAATCAATTCCGTAGAATAACAAAGGGCTATTGAATACGTCTTTGTAGGAAATAAATTGGTTTTGAAATGAAAAAGAAATGTGGGTCCTTTTAGGGATTATAATGGGGTTCTATTATTTTTATTCGAATGAAAATATATTTTTAAGTGGGTTCGGATTTATTATTATTATTTATTTATTTCAATCAACTTTGGATCATACAATTAACATTACAAAATTAATTAATTAAAAATAAAAATTCAATTTAAAATAATATCCTAACATTAGTCAGTACGTGAACCATACAGCATTGGTTCACGTACTGGCAGTCAAAACGTTCAGAAAAAGCGTTCAGTATACAGTTGCGGCTGGCCCGCACCCTGCGCACCAGGGATGTGCACCGCTTGCGCATGATTGTGTGGAAACAATCCACATGCGCCTCGGCAAACATCCCCGACGCGCTACAGAAGCGAGGCAGCCCCAAGACTACCCTGAACGCGTTATTGTATTGGACGCGTAGAGCGCTGTACTGTTTCTGCGAATAATCCACCCACAGACTGCCAGTATAAAAGGACGTACAAAATGCCCTAAATATTGCTATTTTGACGCCCTTCGAACACCGAGCAAATCTGCGGGCTATTATGTTCGCACGAACAGTAAGCGCCCTACGTTCCCTTTCGATGTCTGCATCGTCTTCCAGGTCAGAAGTTAATAAATGTCCATGATACTTAAACGTATCAACTCTATTAAGAGGGCATCCGTTGAGTTTAATTGCCAGTAAGCACCTAGGACACCTGCTCTTGGCCCGAAAGACCATGCACTCGCTTTTGTTTGTGTTATACAACAAACCATGTTCTTGAGCATACTTCTCACAGATGCGAATCAGCCTTGTCACACCACAGACCGAGGCGCTCAGCAGCACCATGTCGTCGGCATAACTAACATTTTTTAGGCACACACCTCCCTTAACCGTCATTATAAATTTTATCAATAATTATTCTGTGGTCCAAATTATTACAAACATAGTCACAACATGCACTCAATTCAATTGGAAAGTCAATATCTTTGAAATTATCATTACAAAATTTAGTATATATGTAAATTTGCTTAGGTTTTCTATCACCCCATTTTATTTTATTACATGACAGATTTTTAATATCATTTGAATTGTACAATTTTGGTTTGACTTCATTTAAGTTGCATTGTATTAAAAGAGGGAAGTGGTCGGACCAAAGCACATCATATTTATGTCGGCACAATGAACAGTTTTATTTCGTAGTTAGAAATTTTAATTGATAATGATTTTCGCTAAGGTTTCTTTGAGGTCTCGCTGGACGTCGTGGTGGGTTAAATAGAAAATGTCGGATGAATAGAAAATAAACGAATAACGAATCTTAAAGTTTTAATTTGCAATTAATTAATATATCTTAAAGTTTTAATCTTAAAGATTTGAGTAAAATTATTAGGTTTCCTTAATTACTATCCTTTGATAAAAGTTAACTTGTGTAAGAAATTAGTTACCTCTTATTACATAATAACATTGCCGGTCGTTTCTGAAGCGATTCAGACGCGACGGTTATGCTTCAGAATGATTGCTTTATCAACATGTAAACACAGTTCTAAATCCATCTTCAAAAGAACCCCAGCATATGGCAGATAGATCCCTATCGATGATCCGTACAAGAATAATAAACTCCATATTTAAAGCTTAATCAATATTTGGCCTACCTCAGATAAGAAACGAAAATAAAGCGGGAATAAAACAGAGAGTTATAAGCACGTACTTACCGCGTTAAACGGCGAATAAGGGTTAATGCTCAATGATTAATCGCAAACATAACCCGACTCAACCCGCCTCAACCCTCTCCATTCGTAATATTTCCGTATGTTTAAAGAAAAACCGAGAAAGCCTGCAAGACATGTGTCCTGTCAAGTAGGACGCTTGAGAGGTGTCGCGAAAGACTGATGAAAACAAAAAACGAAAATAAAATATGAAAAAGATGTCTTCTTTTGGCTTAACCAAAATGGTACATTTTTGTGTTGATGTAGTACGTTGCTTATATTTACCGCAAATGTTAATATTTTTGAAGATACCGCTTTTAAGACATTCCTCTCTTGCCACTCATTCATTACAGTAGTTTCCCGTCAGTAATTATTAATTGTAAGCATCATTAACGTACCGTTACTCTTATGCAAATGGGGTTTCCTATTCCACATAAGTAATTTACGTATTTTTACTTTGGTATCGCTTCACTATTATAGCTATTTTGTACACATCCACAGGATCATAATCTCCGTACCGAACCGACAAACGGAAAACTCGATCGGACTCTCGGAAAAAAAAAAGAATCCATTTCATATTTTGCAACATTTAATCTCCGCTTTTACGATATTTTTTATGGCAAAATTAATGTAATCCCGAATTAATCCAGGAAGGAATGAAGCGGGTCCAGAGTCACGTATCACTTCAATTAACTTGCATTTTAAAATCTCTCCAGAGTCCATAAAAGTGTTTTAATTAAAAAGAAAAGGAAGAAGCTGGGAGTGAGTTGCAAATCCGGCTTAGCTGGGATATTGCGGACGAGGAAACTTTCCCTGGCAAAAACCGTTTTTCATGTTACCACTGGGGGAAGTCATACTATTAGTAAAGGAGACTGGGCTCTAGTTATATATTCGTAAAGTTGATGCTGGGAGGTAAGCCCGTGGATGGGTGTAGCTTACAGTGGGTACATAAGTGGCTAGCTGTCAGCATAACTTTGAAGTTAGTTTTGGATGTAGATTCACTTATTCAAGATATAAGATTAGGGTCCTTAATACACAAGTAACAACAATAAGTATCAGTTATTTACTAAGTTTAGTTGGAAGAAGTTTCATAACTTGTATAATGTCCTCTCTTCTTGAGAGGACGTTATTTATATACATATTGATATAACTTGATATGACAATTTGACTGCTAAGGTAGTGCTATACCGTGAAAAGTGGACTATTATAAAAAGAGGGTTAATGATAATGATAAAAAGTTTCCTATGTAAACTGAAAAGAACGAAACTTTTCAAATAATTTTCGAAACGTATTAATATCTATGAGCGTTTGAACAATCGCGGTTTTTACCGCGATCGTCGCTTAACTTCTCAACTCCAATAAAATTTTATTGGAGCTAACTTTAACGATTACTTCCTACAATTTAAGA
Organism: Lithophane ornitopus; assembly: GCA_948473465.1. Taxonomy (NCBI): domain Eukaryota; kingdom Metazoa; phylum Arthropoda; class Insecta; order Lepidoptera; family Noctuidae; genus Lithophane; species Lithophane ornitopus. The sequence continues at coordinate 7,286,693 of OX419623.1, forward strand.
TTAAGATAAGATACACAAAATTCTCTTTAACTGCCTTGAATTATTGCTAGAGTCTTTACTGAATAAATTACTGTTGAATCTAACATATCCTACATTTTTAAGTAAGTGCCAGGAAAGACGAACATTGCCGTGTTTTTGATAAAAAAAATCGTATACAGTCACGAGCATAATACTCAGTATGAACAGTTCGGCAATAATATCTGATTTCAAGATTCATCCATTAATATCTGTCATCAATTAAGATGACGGCAAGTATATGTCGTGATCATTTGTGGAAGGCAGTGGCAGCACAAATATGTAAAATTGAAGGAATACTAGAACTATCTGACGAGATAAGCGACACCGACCGACAAATATAGGATGCTGCATCGGCTTCATAGTAATAAAATAAATGCTCGTGACTGTGACATTACGAATATACGATACCACGGATATCGATACGATACCTACATTTGAAAAATTTAAATGGGGACGACACGCGTCGGTTGCTGAGTCAGTATAAATTTCAGTCAGTATAAATATTAGTTTTTTAATTATTGAGTTTTTCCAAATACCGGTATTAGTTTTTGGTATTAGAATGGAATAAATCCTTTTTTGTACTGCATAATATTGTAATGATATGTAAGTAGGTACAGTTTAGATTCTAGTTGTATATTAACAATGCATTTTAAAATTTATTAAAGTTTTTCATTAATTCAAACTTCTTGTCAAAATGTATATTACGTTCTGTTTTATTGACAACTATTGTAATATTCTGCTCTGTATGCCCAATACTATTTGACTAACAAGTTTCGCAATACAATCCAAGATTTCCCTAGCGATAAATCCTAAGTTGTATGTTAGACTTTACAATTTCAAGTATGAGGTGTTGTTCCACATACAAGTCCTTATTCAGGGGTAATAAATAGCAGCTTACTCTTTCTGTCTCGCATGGAACTCCATTGTTTCCTAACTACGGTGCACAATGCCTGACATGTGTATAGATAAGTATTTAGGGCAAAGATTTAAATCGTTAGATTCGCAATAACACGTCAAAAGATGGTCGCGTTTCTGTTTCGTTTTGACAACTGCTATCGTTTAATAATAATGATTTGTTTATTAATAGGGGAACATTTAAAATAATTATTTTAGCAATTAAAGTAGAGCACAGTTGCTTACTTGCAATGTCGCAGTGACTTGACTTGATTGTCATGGAAATGTGTGAGCGTACTCTTTTCAGTATGGACACTTTCGCGCAACTAAGAACTTACGGTGAGGGCAAATCTAAGAATTTAAATCTTTGTATTTAGGTACCAAAGTGGAGCTGCCTTAACAAAAGGGGGAGAATAGTCACACATCGTTAGTATTAGATTTACTCCGCAGCAGTGGCTGGTTAGAATGCTTTGTATTACAATGTTACAGATATTTTGGAATATTTTGCATTTGTCTCTATAATTTATTGGTCTAGTAAGAGCACAGCAGCGCTCTTGTAGTCTACTCGTTGGATGCCATGGACCTATGGTAAAATTCTTACAAATCCAGTTCTTCAAAGATGGTCCATCCATATACATGGATATGATTATCAAGCTTTTATTGTCCGTGTAGTAGGAGAAGTCTTCTATAATGAAGGCGTAAAAAATAAATAAAATAAAATCTTTTTTATTATACACCTAAAAAGTTATTCTTATTCATTACTGTGAGATAAGCAGAATCGTAAAACAAGACATTCAATTTAATCTCATGACAGCATAAAAAAGAGGTGGAATTTTTAGACAATGTTACTTTATTGAAACCTTATTGAAGGGAACGAGGGAATTTGCATAATTCGAGGCATTTTATCATCGAGCTCGCTTTGTTCACAGAACTTGTTTGATGTTTTATGTCCTTTTCGTGGACCAGATATTCAATGCTTATAGTTAAGTACAGTATTGATTATATTCTCAGGACTTATTTTTATCTGCCTTTGAAAGTGTTTTATAGGACATACCTACCTACCTACTTTTAGTTATCTTGGACGTTTTCTGAGCCGGTACCTAATTGCGTTTTCGTAACCCATCACGACTAATTGGTTTCATCAACATTCATTGCGTTATTTACGTTGCTGAGCAGATTTTTTTCGAACTTTTGACGAAATGGATTAGACATTGGTTTCATACCGATTACAATTCTGATTGATCGTCTATTGCGCAATTAGAGTGCAGATTCCTTTATCCGTTTTCTTTTTCATCTTTATCCGTTCATCTTTTTCATCTTTATCAACATCTTGGAGTTCTTATTATATAATATTATTTCGGCCATGGTGGCCAATCTCAACGGAGACTAGCCTTCGGCGCGGGAGATATTACAGTGCACAAGGGTGTGCGCAAACACAGGTGTCCGGCAGTTCTCTCTTCCCTATCTCTCATAGACCGATGGGACGGCAACCCGACGCGACCAGAGAGAAACGACAGGCGACCAAGGTGTGAATCTACATAGATGCCCACATAACATTAATGATTCGGGAGACATGATCGCATATCTCTTTACTGGCTGGCATTTAAGCAGTCGGATCGATTGCCGTCTGACCTATCAATCCTAAGGGACATCCAAATTCCGGCAGTATGATGTTACCCATCATGCTCTTAATGTTTAATCTCTTCGTCTCTTATGACACCCGAGGGAGGAGATCGAGTGATGTATCGTAGCTGAAAACCACTCGAGATGTTCGTACATAGGTACGATAGGTAGGTAGGTAGAATATGTCGCAAAGTAAAAGTCATCAAGAGTCTAATGGGATAGCGTTTTGATGTGACAGTTAATCCACCAATCGAGCCTTGATTTTTGAATTGATTAGAATTGCTTGAATGGATATATGGATAGATAGATGGAATAACGTATTCTTAAAAAAAAAACTAAGAGTTTTTTTTAAAGAATAGGTACATTAATGTCGCACGTTATGGAATTCGAACTGCCACATAACATGTAAATGCTCCCGAGCTTTGTTTATTAGCACAAGTTAAGACTAAAAAAGTACCAAAGAGTCCCTAAAATACTTCTTCGTAATCAACCGTGCAATCTACATTACGATAACAGCCTTAAGCTACCTCATTTGTAGGAGACTCCATAAAGCATCGCACTTTATTCCTCGCACGTGCAGGGTGCAGTTAAACATTTTTTCTTGGGGAAACTCGTCGGCATCGTGTGCAAGGAAAATTAAAATAAAGCTTTAAACTTGTGAACAAGTTTTAGTACGTCTGCTAACACTTGAGCCTCATAAAAAGTACCTCCGACAAGTCGACGTATTTTTAGACATTTTTATTCGCGAGAACGAAAAAGTGGAGCGGAGGGGACTTGAAATAGTCTTTGTTTCCTTTCATTATACTGGGGTAGTGCAGGGAAGTTGGAAGTTGTTCTGTGTAGAGCGCGAGACGCGGGTCTTATTGAATTTGGTGTATTGAAGTTTTCAAGTATTGTGGCTTTCGAATATATTGCACATTGTTATTGTGTGACGTACGTAGGTACGTTTTGTTAGTCCGAATTTATTTTTCAAATCATTTTAACTTTTTGGTTTAAGCAAAATGTTAAAGTCTGAAAGCACAATTAGCAAGTTCAATGCAATCAATAGATTTCAAATAAAAATGTTTAGTAGGTGTAACCGGCTCTGCTGAACATATAAGTAATGTATGTATATGAATTGAATTGCGAAAAAAAAAGTGGCATAATATTTGCAGACCAACTAGTTTTTGATCAAATATCAAATGCGTGGGCAGAATTCAATACGTATTAGCCAATACCAATAATAAAACAAATGACTAACGCAATAGCTACGTAAAAACCCTCAAAATGATTAACGAGCAAATAAATGTATGAATGACAAATTGTAAACACTACAAACATTCACTTCTACGATTATTGTCTATGTGCACACGATTATGTACCATAAACAAGTTTAATGATCAATTACATCAAAAACAAGATGGTTGGCGCTTAAATAACTAAAATTAAAGTACAATCGCGTTAAGTTACGATGCGAAAGGCCGGTATCAGCTTTGGTACGACCCACGCTGTTGTTGATGAGTGGTGCAACTTATGAGCGATAAGCAGGAAGCGGCACATCATAACTTTTACCAGTAGGTACATACCTAACTGCTGCCTCAATGTAGTGTATGACCAGTTGTATGAACGTGGACGAAACAAACGGAGCATAAGAATCGTTTTTTCTATTTACAAGCGATGTATGCATTTTTGCCCAGCGAATAAAAATTGGATTCTTAATACTAGTTTTTTTTTTGATGTTTGGAAGATATAGATTTCCTATATTTCTCTAATTTAATATTTATTTCAGAAGTTCTTATTCAATAGTTGATTTTTTTCTGGAAATTATATATGAAAAAGTTACCTCCCTTTTTAAATGTCATCTAACGTTTATTTTCAAACAAACGCTTCAGTCTCTAACTTACCCCACAAATCCTAGAGCGTGCAGTTTCACGATAGCTATTAGCAGGTTGCAAATTATGTTCGGTCGGCGTCGGCGCAACGTGGCGTAGGCGCAGGCGCCGAGGCAAGATCTACGCTATACTTCACTATAATTATAATTGGAAATTAATAACAGCAAAATGATCGCCTACCATTAATTCACGAACATCGGCATGATTGTAAATCGTTATTACTTAATCGTCACGTTTCACTTTCTTGAACTTGTTTATAGGTCTTTCACTTGACCTTCAGCTCTCTGTAACTACTCCTTAAATCGAAATTATCTTTGTTAATTTTATGTAAACAAATAAAAAATGTAACGTAGTGTATATTATTTGGTCGTTGAAAAAACATAATCCGTACATATTATAAACCAAAGTCCTCCACCGCGTCTATCTGTCGTCCTGTTCGCGATAAACTCAAAAACTGCTGCACCGATTTTAATACTGTTTTCACCAAGGGATAGAGTGGTTCTCGAGGAAGCTTATAGTAGGTATATAATAACATTAATAACTGGCATCCACCCGGGTGAAGACGCGGGCATCAGCTAGTATTATTACGTTACTTTCTTCTTCAGCGTATCGATGGCAAAAAGTTCCAAAATTCTAAATTAAAAAATCATCATTCCAAATCTACGTAAATAAAAATACAAGGAGATTTTTAATTCATTAGCGAAACTTCACAGACGATGCGTGATTGGTATTGATATCTAATGTTGATAAAACAATCGAATATCTTGGCTAGATTCTAAGTAATAATATGTCTAGTATCAAATAGATAGTATGATTTATCTTTATTGGTTTTAATCTGCCATCATTTATAATTCCTTATCTACCGCTTCGATATCGTGAAGTTTTCGAAATACTGATAAATTGGCAAGATATTTTCAACAATTACGAAAGTTATGTTCCTAGAAATAAAATCGAATACTCAGATACCACGAACCATAAAAATCTTTTGACCTTTTGTCTCAACAACTGAAAAGGAATTAACCTGTAAATTGGCCTGACGTGTCCCTAAATAGACTTCCTTCAGGTACTCCTTACGAATCCAGTGAAGCAAACATCCACCAGTCACCTCGCGTAATAGACAGCGGTGGTCGCCATTAATCAGTCTTTAGACGGGTTAAGCGGAGGAAATACCCGTAAATAGCTGAATGCAAAACACGGCAGTTGTCTGTTCATCAATCAATGGGTGTCGTTCGGGAAAAGCCGGGCGAACACACTTGGGCGTTCCGAACGCAGCGTTTTATGATGAACGGCGTTTGATCTCCGTTTTAGGTATGACAGGATAATCTTGGATAAATAATTATGATGTAGATTGTGTGTTACATGGAGCTCCTAATTTATTTTTTAATTTACGAGTTTCTGTCAGATATAAGTTTTGTCATTAAGAAGTAACACAGATAATAAAAACGAATCATTTTAAAACTAATTTATATAATTATATCATCAACTATCAGTTCCCCTAGGCCTATGATTGTGGAATTCGGTTTCCACGTGGCATGTGCTACTCAAAAAATCCAATGTAAACTATGTATGTAAACTATTAAAAATCATAGTTACTGTTACGTGTAGCGTTTCAACCGCCCCTTTGTAACAAAGCTAACTGTAAACTGCAACCGCTCTTGTCTTATTTGCTCTCAGTAGATGTAGCTATTTATTCTATAAACCATTTATTATTGACATCAACGATTTATGTCCCTCAAAGTGTATTTTAATGTTGCAAACTTCCAAAGTAGGTGGTATTATTCCCACAAGTTTGTCCTGAAGAGTTTTTAATTCTGCGAAAGATCCGTTTATCTTTCTCGGGATCATCGGTGACGAGTGGTTGTGTCATTAACAATCATTTTTGTGTTCACACTCACACCACGGTCGATTGACATCATGACGAAATGGCCAACTCCAGACGTTCTCAGAATTACATTGCTTAGATATTTTTTTGCTGTTTACAAAGTAGCATAAAGATAGTTTACAAAGTAGCACAAAGATGGTTCAGTGGTCAAAGGAAGATATATGTAGGTAGATAGTTACAAGCAAAGCAACAATAAAACTAAGCAACTTTTTACTTTATTTTAAAGATTATTTACAAAAAAAAAAGAAAATCCTTGGTTGATGTACAAAAATTATGTTTAAGTCTCAAATATAAGTTAAAAAGAAGTCTCATATGGCTTCAAGTTTAACCTTTCGTAATACACTTGTGTCAATATTTACAGCATTGCTTTAATTGAACATCAAGGAATCAATATTCAAGGCTCAATTTGTAAAGTCGTATGGATGAAGCAAACTTTAAATATTCGATTTTAAATAGTTGTTCTGGAACAGGCTACTGTGCTCCAAAACATTCGATTGCTATCAGTTTTAAGGTCATATCAATATTCTTCAATCTTGGTGAAAATGAATATGCAATTTTTTATTCACCAAAACGTTCGGCTTAATTGGGCGTGCGTGCGAATTATGATTTAGTAACCGAGAATGGGCTGTCTGTCTAAATAAAAAAGGCAATTTATATGCCGACAACACTGGAATTAGGCCAGATAAATAACAATAACGTCTTTTTATTGTGGTGCTGTTTGTAATATATGCTAAGATGGTTCTTTTTATGGATTTGAACTGGTGGACAATAAAATATTGTAACCAGAATATGATGACCTCTCACACCTCTCTGTTTCTTGCTATTTTAGATGAAAAGGGAGGTTTTCTTCTAGTTTCAGAGCTCAATATCGCGTAGCCATTTTCTCGAATTGCCAGTGCACGCACGTACGACGTAGGCGACATCCGTATGGCTACTGTTTTCCCAACTGATTACAAATGCACTGAATTTACTTCTTGTTTTCAATGTTGAAATAAAAAATACATTTTGTTTACTGCTTTGTTGCAATATTGTAACGCCCACTGTAGTTTTTATGTGTTTTATTTTTATGAATATATTTTTTTATAGTCATCATAACATGGTGTTCTATTGTATGTTTTCAAACGGTTGCATCAGCTTTGAAGCTGCATATAATGGTCATGAATGAAAAAAATACTGTTTTATTTTTCTACAATGCAATGACAGTAATTTATATTTCACCTGTATGGTTAGTATGGCATAATCAGCCTATAACATTCCCACTTCTTGGTCATAGCTTCCTCTCTGTGAGAGAGAGCGGGCTGTAAATCTACGCGGGCCCAGTGCGGGTTGGTAGTGTTCACGTCTTAGAATTTTTGAGTTGGTATGTAATTTCTGTGATTTGGGAAAAAAAATGCCTGTAGCTACTGGTTAGCGTACCATTATTAATATTATCAAGTTTTGGTAATCGTTACCCTACTTTAAAAAAAGTATCGCGAATTTAATCTTTACTCGTTCGACATGATTGTGTACTTGGCTCAGATGTCCAATTTGCATGGAATGACGTAAAAAAATAAAATCACATGACGGTGTCGATATCTTTCGGTATCAGGACCAGTTCAATTAGCAGCTACCCTTTAATTAAAGAGATTGTTGAGTCTGCGCGCCATTACGCACATCTTGTCATCGTTTATTTTGAATGTTGGCAGGGCACATTTTTTTTTTTTTTATCCTTGTGGCCAGCATCAATTCTGAAATTAGGCCTTACACATTTACGAAAAAAAGGGTGCTTGTGGCTAAGTAATAACAGCAGCACGGGTCGATCGATCAGGTTAAGCTTCGCTTGCCACGGTTGGTCCGTGGATGGGTGACCATCTTAACATACCAAGACTCCTCCGTGCCTCGGAAAGCACGTTATGCCGTTAGTGCCGTCTGTCATTTGTAGATCTTTGTAGACAGTTGTTACGGGTCGTCAGAACTTCTGACGACCCGTAACAACTGTCTGGTTGGTGGTCACAATGGTTGTCAGACATTCAGAAGCCCGAATGTCTGACAACCAGTCTTACCAAGGGGTATCGTGTTACGTGTAATTAGGTTGTCCACAACCTAATTACTTGACCTCCAGGTCAGATAGGGATCGCTCCATGTTAAATATTGGTATTCAGCTGCATCCGGTTAGACTGGAAGCTGACCCCAACATAGTTAGAAAAAGGCTAGGCAGATGATAACATTTTCGAAAAAAAAATGGTGGCATTTAAGCGTCGCGGTCGATTGGGTAATTAATTATTGTATGCAGCAATGCACTAAGTGACTACTAGAGGAATGTTTATTTACATTTAAATGTTGGTTGTTTGATAATGTAGCTTCGTGTAATTATACCAAAACCTAAAGTTTAGACTTCGTAATCAAGGATTTTCTACCGCCGCCAGTTTAACTATAATTATGACTTATTACTAAATCGCAGGCGTCGTTAACATTGCTTGTGTGGGCACAATTTCATACGTCCTACATAGTTATTTCACCTTGGACCAGTCATTACGAGGCGTTGTATAGCACATTCACTACATAATTCAATAATAAAAAGTTCAAAAAGGATTGAAGAGCGACCAGCCTCACCTATTAGCAACTCACCCATGTATGGGTTGTATTGTGCGAACTGTGAATGACCTCTTCAGCATAATAATGGGCGAAGGGATGCGCAGGAGCGCGTGCGCCGGAGGGGCGACCGGTTTGAAATTAGAACGTTTTTTATACGATCCCATTGGCTTTGTCGGCGGCCGCCTGGTGCGCTTGCGCTAACTCGACAAATGCGTCAAATGAAATAAGCCGTATTTTATTCCCTTTCCTTTTTGAATGGGCCTTCAAAGTTTCGATCGTGGGGGTTTGTTTGGACAAAAACTTAGTAAAGATTATGGGTTCGCTTTTGTTGAAGTTCTGTATAGAAATTTAATATCGGAGGATTTGTGATTGATTGGACACACATTGGTTTTGTGAAGCTCAACCCTACTGCTGACGTAGGCAGATGGATTGTTATTATTCTGAACCCCACGATTTTGGCTGATAAAGTTCTTTCTGACACCTATTCAACTTCGACCTCCGCAGGGAAATAGGTATTCAGTCAATTTTGCAAATTATTTTACGGTAAGGTAGGCTTAACTCATTTAACTTTCTTTTGTTAAGCGCTGAAATTGAAAAGTGAAAAGCAAACCCATTTTGTCGACCGATGTACCTAAAAGGTTAAAACTGCGTTCTACTTCAGCAAATTGTGTTCATTAAAAATGATCACCATAGTTACATACTAAGACCTGCAAGATTCTTTCGCAATCTTACCAAAAAGGTGAAAATAAGCGCTTTTAAAGTCTGTTTGTGGAGAACAGCAAGTAGGCAAGGTTGTTTAACAGATCATAAAAAAGTTTCTCGAGTGTTAAGTATTCTCGCAACTGACTTAGAACAAATTGGGTTTGTTCACCAACGTGTTTACGCAACTTTGCCCCAAACACAATACTTTTTACTTCTGTGACAGTCAAATCAAGTGATAATGGTTCTTTACACCATAATAGAGTTACATAAAGTTTGGAGCACTCGCCTATCCCCCCATTTGGGACAGAGTAAACAGAGATGAGGGAGGGAGACGCGATAGTACGACGCAAGACTCGAAGCCGCATGGTCGTGTGGGACGGTGGAACCGAGCTCCGAACGCGATGCCGACTTTGTTTACCGAACTTTTTATTCAAATAAAATGACATTTTGAATTTTCGAAATTCAAACGCATGGAGATTACAGTATGCTAGTGAAAAAAATAAATAGTGGAACCTCTATAGTGAAATTGTAAACATGTAAATTATCGATGGTGTGAAAATTAAGCATAATTTGGTGGCAGTATGGTGGATGCTGGTGTTAATGAGTGCGATAACACCATAAATGGAAGGAACCAATTTGTGTTTCTTGTATTTGTGCATTTACTTCTCATTGGACTGAATGGAACTAATGGTAACTATTGCTTTTTTATTTGTTTTGACTTGAACTTTGTTTAAGATTATTATGGTTGAATAGATGCAAGTTCCAAAAGAAACTAGCGCTTCAGAATGTTTAAGTTTTCAATTCGAATTTTAGTTACTTGGTACTCTATCTGATCATCTGTTAGAAGATCCATTCCTTGGTTAAAGTTAGTTTTTTATAATTATTTAAAATTTGAACTACGATTACATCAAGCATTACTTTCATGACTTTGGAGTACTGAAAAAGCTTTAATATAATAGCGATAAAGTTTTTTTTTGTCTATGAAAGTTTTCAAGGACCATCAGGAGTTTACATTTTGATTGACATACCTACACAACCTATTATTGAGCATATAAGGAAGGCATAAACTTCTACCACCACAATAAATAAACGTAGTTTTAGATCTTGATAATCCAATAACAATAACGCACATAAAAAACTGGACTTTATTGGTCCTAAGTGCTGCACCGTAAAACCTTTTTCAATTGAGCGGGACTTACATTTTTATCAGATCGGTTCTCCATCAGGTAATTAAAAAAACAGTATCCAATTAATAAAATGTAGTTCCGCTGTTCGGTAGCCGATACAAAACAATGTAACCTTTTTTTTCTCTTTTTTTACGCTACCTTAATTAACGTTAACGGTCAGTTAAGTGGACTTTGGGCCTTTACGAGTTTTTAGTGGGAACTCTTTGGCCTCATTCTGGATTAATGGTATTGTAGACAGTAATTGTAATATATATATTTTTAAGCAGCAATTATGTTTAAGTTATCAGCGTTAATTAGCCGTTTATTATTCATAGAAAAAGTAAACATTGTTGAAAATTATTAGGCGAAATTGATGTATGGTTTAACAAGTTTTAAATGGGAAATAATAATATAAAAGTTTCACTAATAAATGGGAGAATTATTTAGCTATAAAATGGAAATTTTAATATGGTACATTTTCGTTTAAAACTTTCTCGTTCTCACATTTTCGTCAATGATGTTGATCATAAAAGCTTATTTTAGTTTTATAGACTTTCTATTTAATTGGGATTAATTAAAATTTTATTTGGTGTAACTTCACAACTATTCAGAATTAGGTTTTTTTTTGTTTATAGAGTAGGCAGAAATGTATGTCCCATAACGTTTGTTAACTGGGCGGGGCTTACGTTGTTTCGCGCGCATCCTTTGTCTTTTCAGTATGGTAAATAGACGCGTTCGTTGAAAAGCGCTTGCTGTTAAATATTAAGAGGGCCTGAGGGCCAATTCTGTTACTTAAAAAACGTTTTTGACAGATTGCGAATGTTAACGTTCTTAAAAATAAGGGAATTGCCCCGCAGATTTAACTTGTTTTACGCATACCTAAGTAAAATTGAATAGCGACCAGTTTGTTATAAAGATTTGGTAAAACTTAGATAAATAGGAATTTGTTGCTTTTATGTATCGCATCAAATTTCGATTCAGAATCTCACGACACCATTTCTCAATTCATTTGTCATTCAATTTGCCACTGTATGTTTTTATAGCCTGTGTTTAATTCACAACAGATGTATCAATAGCCAACTTGTAATTTTATTAATGCCGAATCGAAATTAATGTTTTAGCTAAAAGTTCTGACCGGAGAAAATTATGAAAGTTATTTTTTTAAACCTGTTTCTGCAAACCTAATACAGTACGACACAACTTAGATGTAGCATCGGCAAAATTCGTGAAACCGATTACCATCCGAACTGAGTGCGCCTTCAAAATGTCCAATCTATATTAATATTTATATTTACTTAATTTGTATGAGGAGCTCGTGGCTAAGTAATAACAGACGCTCGGTTCTTACAAAAAATAATATTAAAAAAAAAAAAAACATACGAACACTTGATGGTAATTAAATATTAGAAGAATACCTACCTACGCATAAAGATTCTGACAGATCGTGAATCAGCGCAAATGATTAGATAAGAAGGAAGCTAGGAAGAGAACTTAAAGCTCTTTAGCTACACAGAATCTTAGAAACTTTTTGCATCAATACAGGCCATTAACCTTCGCTTTTTCGCCGTGTTGATAGGTATGTGATTTACTAATGCGATAAATCCACGCATTTGACAACCGTGTGACTTAACGATTTTTATCGTTATCATACCGTGATTCAAGATTTATGGTATCTTCATTGTACTCTACTTACGAAAAGTGATATACTGTTATAGTATATCAGTTTTCGTAAGTAGAGTACAATGAGATTTTAAGGCTTACCAATGGATAAGCTTATTTTTCTAGTTGGTCTAGTGGCGCTTGCGGCTACTGACCACCAACTGAGCGTTGGTTCGATTCCCAAATCGGGCAAAGTGTTACCGGGTTTTTCCATCAGGAATTGCTCAATAGCAGCTCGGACTTTGAATTTGTGCAGGTTGATGACTATTGGCTATTGCATGGGACTGAAATATAACTGGCGAAATGTGAGTGTACTAAGGTACACCCCTCTGCTAACCCTTCCAGGAATATAGGCGTAATATTATGTTATGTTATAATTCTAGGTTATCTTAATAAAAGAGGCGAAACGAAGACAAACAAACATAAATAAGGAAACTATAGTAACCGTACTTTTTCAATATAATGAAGCGGTTCAAAATAATCACATTACATCCATTGTGTCAAGCTGTCTGATAAAAAAAGCATAAAATATATTAATCGATTTATTTCCACCGGCTGCACGGTGCACCCACACTGTGCAACCAAAAGAACAAACATTGTCATAGTTATATTATATTGTGTCGCGTTATCACTGACAGTGACAAGTATTAATAAAGGACAACTACCGATGTTGCGCTTGAGTTAGTCTTAGGGCTGGCCGTAAGTAATTTTTATATAAAAAAGTATGTATGTAAAGTACCTCCATGTGTCTTTCGCACTTGTCTATTATAACAATTTGACACATAAGAGATTAAGCTACAACCAACTGCCAATATGAATGATCAGCTCGTGACCCTGTGATAATTTAATCTTATGGTCAACTCAGTGTAGTCATTTTCAACATACAGAAGTGTGCACAAACTAGGCTAGAGGTTTATAAATCCCAATTAAAGAGCTTATTATAAGTGGAATTACGTAACTCACCTATTAAATAAAATAAAAAAACCCTTTTTGTAAGAAGGTTCCCCCTACCTTTTCGCTTGGCTGCACGTAAAAGGTCTACAATTAGTATAAAGACTGCAATTATGTATGTAGTTAATAACATAGGTAGGGTAGTGATTATTTCAGATTTAATTTATACCTACCATGCAGCTGTGGCCGGTCCTATAAATTATTTTGACTGAATTATTTATTAATCGATGCATTTTTCAAATAATTCCACGCATTTTGTTTTGGTTTCATGCTGTTTATTCTTTAATTTGTCAAATATATTTTATTTGTTAATTTTCATTCTTATAAACGGTGTATTTTTTAAGGGTGTTGTATAAAATACCAATGATTTCAGGCGTAAGAATTTCATTCAATTACCTTTGCTAAATAATCTATTTCACAGCCACGTTTTTATCTAAGCACTGTGCATGCAACGACATGCACAGTGCTTAGATAAAAATCTTAGACAAAATGTCTCGGCAAATTATTTTCAAGCCAGTCCACCCTTGACCTCTTCTGAACTTTTTATTGAAACGGATTGCGGTCAAACGCTTTTTATAAAAACAAGACTGACGTAAGTCAAAAGTATCTTCTACAACATTTTTTTTTAGTTTAAGAAAACTTCATAACTGCCAACCCTGTCAAAAGAAATAAAACTTAAAAAATAAATCACAATTATTACAATACCCGAGTGTCGTTTTATCTGAGTGTCTATCTAAATGCAGTGGAACGGACATACGGACAAACGGACGGTATTGAGAGATCCATATGTTACTTTTTATAAAGATGCGGCTCTTCTATGACTAGAGGAATGCTATGCGGATGGAGTAGGCGTCAATCGTTCGGTTTTAATGCATTGTAAGGACAACTTAATTCGATTTATAACCATGCATACTTAGAATTTCTTATGGTTGTTACGAATTGCGTAGAAAGAGTGTAAGTAATTACTATTTGAATTTGAATGGATCAGTGAATCTGTAGCAGTTATGTTATTAAACTATTTGTAATATATTTTACAAGCAACCCGCTCCTGCACCCTTAATTGCGTAATACACGATCAATCAGAGTCGGAATCGGTTTGAAACAAAATTTGTCTAATCCATTGCTTCATAAATTAGAAAAAAAAAACTGCTCAACAACGTAATGAATGTTGTTGAACTGCCAAAATGAAACAAATTAGTCTTAATCGGTTACGAAAATAAGTTTCGCAATTAGATAGCTGCTTCGCACGATATTTACGACTTTATAAAACATCGATATTTCATCGTTATATGTAAAGTGTAATATTAACGTATTATACACATAAACCTTCCGGAATAAATTCTGCTAACGATGGTGAAAAAAACCTCATCAAAATCTGTTGCGTAGTTTAGAAGAGCAACCCGGACATACAGACAAACACGAAAAGAGATTTTAATTTATAATATGTATAGATTAGATAATATGTAACAGCAGTAACAAGTAAGATTCTTACCTGTAATAAAACAATTATTACGTAGTACGCTATGCCACTTGTAGTTTTTTGCACAGATAGATTCAATCGATCAAAACCGCGACGTGAGAATTGATTTCTTTTGCATGTTTATGATAAATGTACTAACATATGTGTTTAAAAATGGCGACAGCTCCACCCAGACTTGATTTCGAAACTAACGAATTTTATAATTCTAACATTTTTCGAACTAACGTAACGTAACTGACTAATACGATGAACATACCTATTGATTGTCTTAACTATGGGTCAATATATTAATAAAAAAAGTAATTCAATGATACACAAAATCATATCTTGAATTAAAATAAATTTATTTTTAGTCACTTCGCATTAAACATTTAAGTCAAGTCGACAAATATTGAAATGAATCATGTCCAACAAGTTTAATAGTTACGACAATGTGTTTACAATTTAATGTGATAAAATTAAACATACAAGGACCATTTGTTTTAAAAGGTTAAAAACCTCAAACATCTGTGAAACAACGTCAATTAACAATGGCTTTAGTTGAGTGCGACCTTATTAGTCACTGTTTAGAGCCGTGATCTACTTAAGTCGGGGTAAGTTTCAGCTTAATGTAGCTGAATCGATACTCAAATTAAGCTAGAAGACTCTAGCTTAGCTTAGATCAGCTAAAGTGAAGTTTCCGTGAACTTTATGTTTGAAATAGGCTTCATTATTGCCTTTTCTCCATTAAAATATTTCATTTATTCATATAATAGCTTCCGTCAGCGGCTTCGCCCGCGTGATATCTTTATAAATTAATAGTCTATGTTTTTCAATGATAAATTGATAATAGAGCATTCTACTGGCGCAAGAATTTTTTAAACCGGTTCTGTATTGTTTTATTTTATTCATTATAAACAAAAAAACAAACATACAAAATTGCAAGTCTTTTCTCTTTATAATATTAGTGAACAGAATGTTTTCTAATGAACTTTAGTAGTCGCGCATCTCATAGACTTTGTGAAATTAAAAGGATTTTGTTTTTTGCGATAATAAGGGATAAAACTGCTCAAAATATTTTTATTACTCCCTCTCATACTTCTCGAACGTGTTCAATAATAAAAAGCTATATTTCTATCACCAATCGTTCAGAGCGATATCCTTTCTGAAATCAAATTGTAGAGGCATTTGATGGCTCCTTTATGTCCACCGTGTAGATTGTTATAGGCTGATAAGATATTATGACAGTTATCATGTAGTTATAGGAAAATGTAAGAAACCCCAATAAACTATTAACTCCTTGTTGACTTGTGAATCTTATGATCTTCTCTCTCTATTCTTCTCACTCTTAATAAATTGGAGCTCTTGGATAGATAGATAAATATATTTCATGGTTCACGTAGATTGCAGAATTCTTAGTTTCATAAAAAGAAGCCTGTGTACTTGTGTACGAAACTTATGATCTGGTTCCTTCTTGTATTTTTTTTAGAAGTAACAATATAAATAAGTACCTGCATTGAGATACTTAGTAATGATATTTAAGTGCTGATAATTATAATAATACTGTGCTGATAATACTACCTTGAAATTTATGGCATGACAGGTATTTATTTATTTAACCATTTGTATATAAACACATATGTATATAAACAGACAAGAAGAAAATAAACAGAAAAATACGTACAAAGGTGATGCTTATTTCTAAAGAAATCTTTTCCAGCATACGGAGCATACCTGCTATAGTAAAGTAGATAAAGAGATGTGAAGTGACACCATGTGTAAGAGTAGAAAATAAAATACATAAAATCAAAAACATTCTTCTAATCGGTAATTTCTGCATGGTTATTAATGTACGGTTTTTTTTCATCATTACATCATTTCTGTATGTATGTAGGTATATCAAAACTATCAAAAGATCAGCTGGTCTGATTGTTACTCCCAATATTATATTTGCATATGGTTCAAGAGGGACAAGCAGATGTTTCAACAAAATAAACATGTGCACCTCATGTTAACCACGTGCGAAATGGTTCATTCAGATGTTATTATTTCATAGATTATACCTACATTTATTTAAAACTTTATTTATTTTATTTGCGGTTATCAGTTTTCTCCGGGCTGTCATCTGTTTGTCGATCTTTGACAGTCGTGCTTATATACGGGTCGACAGATGGTCGAAAGTCTGACAACCAGTCTTACGAAGAGGTATCGTGTTACCTAGTAACTGGGCTGTGGAGGTCAGATAGGCAGTCGCTCCATGAAAAATACTGGTATCCAGCTGCATCCAGTTAGACTGGACGCCGACCCCAACATAGTTGAGAAATGGCTAGGGAGATGAAGTTTTCAGTAGGAAAATTCGATCTGGGTTTACTAAACTGTAACTTTATGAGAGTTGAGTATTTATTCACGATTACGTCAAAGATGTTCCAAATAGGTACAGAATCCATTTACCAATGTAGACAATTTTGGTGAATAGCAATAATATGGTTTTAACCACGGTTTAAAACCATATTATTGCTAAGGTTATGTCTAAAAATTATGTCAGAAAAAAATACAGATTCGAATGGCTCAATTTACTTATTAACTTATTGTATCCTAATTTGGCGTGTTCACTGCCTGAACTGTATTCAAATCTACTCTTGTCCCTTCTCTGCCTGTCTCTCCCTGTCCTTCCTGTAATCCCTCACGTTATCACTCACTTCCTTTTAATTCCTTACAGCACAGAACAGAGCGCCCCGCATCAAGGAGCACCCATCAAATACAGTGTCGGGACGCAGTGAGCCTGCGACTCTGAGATGTGTGGTGGAGGGCCGACCTAAGCCTTATGTGCAGTGGTATAAGGATGGATCTCCTCTGCCGCAAGCTGAGGATGGACACAGAGTTCTGTTGGAAGATGGACTACTATTTTTAAGGTACGTTTGTAATTTTATATATTGTCACTGGTGTTCTGGATAGTTGGATAGTTGATGAGATGGAATTTTTTAGTAGCAGCCAGCAGTCTTTTTTTTTTTTTTTGAGGGTGGGAAATCATTACATGGCTTCTCCCGCTCTGGGCGGAGTGGAAGGGCGTTTCAGACTTTTACTGACTAAAACCCACCCGTGTTCCTTCAGTTGTCTGTTGCCAAGGTCCCGATATCCCTTTCGGACTTTCCCGTACTTTCGGACTTTTCCGCAGCAGCCAGGAGTCTGGGACTTAACATAACCAGTGAAATGTACCGTGTACACCTCTGCATATCCTTTTGGGGAAAAGAGGCGTTATTTGATGTGTTCCGAACCTTGAGATGAGCGGTTTTCAGAAAAATTGCAGTAGAATAGGCTGAACTATGGACATGGAGTGCTTATTTTGATAAGTAACCATCATTTTGTATTTTAACTCTTCTTTGCTGCATATAGGTAAAGGCGTTTTTTTTAATATCCCATCGTAACTCTAGGGTATTAATGAGACTGTATATACTCTCGGTCTCTTCTTAAAAAA
This sequence comes from Lithophane ornitopus, assembly GCA_948473465.1. Taxonomy (NCBI): domain Eukaryota; kingdom Metazoa; phylum Arthropoda; class Insecta; order Lepidoptera; family Noctuidae; genus Lithophane; species Lithophane ornitopus. The sequence continues at coordinate 7,304,967 of OX419623.1, forward strand.
TAACATCCTCATACTATGTGCATGTGCTATTTGGCAATTTCATTTTCCTGTAAGTGTCTCCCTTCCGTTGCTCCAGTTCCGAGGTAATAACATTCTGGAGCAGCGGTGTGTGATCAAAAAGTGTTTTGTAACGATCCTAATTTGAATAAAGAGGTTGAATTTCAATTTTCTTTGCACTAGAAACACGGTTTTGGATCTATATACCTACGTAGTATTTTTGGAAGGAGTAGTATTTTTAGTAGTAGTAGTTTTTTACCAAAAAAAAATGAAAATGAACTGAATTTTCAGCGTCTTAATAAATAATTTAAGAAACTTTGTTTAAAATTCACAAATGGAGTTATTGTTTACAATTTGGTGAGTTGGAATAATAAAGAGTTTATCAATTCTAAATTAGAGTTATGAAGTATATTTATAGTATCACAATAATCGACACTGATATTGTATTTTTGAACTTAACTACTTAATAAAGGATGGCTCGTCAGTTAAAATCGATTGCCAAGAATCAAACTTTCAAACATGACATTACACATAGCATTACGCCACATTACGCCTGCAGTCTCCGGAGAAATAAGCAAATATTTACCTAAAGAACAACAACATTTCACCAGACATGTACGTACAATATCTACCTATTTAAATGCAACTCTTAAATCCTAAACTGCCTCGTCATGAATCTAGGCATAATAAACACCACTTACGTATAATCAAGACAGCTCACAAGATTCATGTCCCCAGGGTTAACCGGGGCAAGAAGGAGAGCGACGAAGGTGTATACTGGTGCGTGGCACGCAACCTGGCTGGCGAGGCCGTCAGTCACAATGCCTCGCTTAACGTCGCCGGTGAGTCCTAGAACATGTACAGTCGATCAAACTATTTTGTATACAGGCATAAATATTCATCTTTCAGTCAAACAAAGAGATTGTTATATAATTATGCATAATGCACCTGCCCCACCACCGCCGACGAGGAAACGACTAGCTATCAACGATTTTCTCGCTCAAGAAACGTGCAAAAGATTGTAGGTCGCGTGTAAGTAAAAGAGTTAATTTATTTATTAATAGTTGATCGCTGACTGTTCCCACCTGGGCGCGAGTACTCGTTTGTCGCAGCGACAAGAGCTACGAAAAGAGAGTACTCGCTCAGTGATGCTCGTTTAGTGGGCAGAATACTCGCTGAGAGGCTCACGCTTGGTACACACGGCTACAAATTAAGCTATACATTTCCAGTATAAGCTGACCTCGTATTGTAAGGAAATCCTATACAATAAACTGGAAATGTACAGCTTGAGGTGTAGCCGTGTGTACATACGCATACCAGCAAGTAATCACTCGTCGACGTCGCGCACTCGCTACTCGTTGCTCGCCAACTCGTTTTTAGTTGCTAGCTCTACTGGCTTCTCGTTGATGGTCGGTGCAGAGACAGGTGCCTTATGCATATATACCAATCTCTTTGTTTGACTGTACAAGAAGTAGGAAGCGGGGTTACAGGGGAGGGGTAATATTTGCATACAAATGTTTGTCGTGTGTCGGAGTACTGTTTAACCTTTGTTGGAGAGATTAATGGGTGGTGTGTATGGCGCTGACGATAGCAAGTGTAGTATACGTTCAAAGATAGACTTCAAGTTTCCTATGTGCGAAACAAGAATTTAATTAAGAGAATTACCTGAACTGTAGCTGGAATATAGGCATCGAAGCAGGAAAAAATGTGATCTTTATCAAAATCGTGGCTCTCCGTTTACTTGCGATATCGGGGCCCTCAGGGACAAACCCGGGAAATCAGTGTCGCACACAATCATAATCGTTAGGTTATATATAAATTTATGTTTTTTTTTTGTTATATCGTTAGGTATGTAGGTAAGAGTTTTATCTGTAGCAAAAGAAAGATAGTAAGCAATAAAAATAGATCTTTTGAATTACCTCGCAAATCATGGTAAACAAACATACAGACTGTACATTTTATTTATTGGAACGCAAATCAACGATTCCCGTCGTTCTCGAGTTAGTTCAATCAGTTGAGTGAAACCTGCCCAACGTAAACATAGTTATAAATCAATCTGCTTTCGTTTCCAATATTCAATAGTACTAATCTTTATTTACTAAGGGAGAGTAGAAATAAACACTAGCTACTTACGAGTCGAAACCTTGTTATGCCAAAGCTGTGCCTTGTTCGGTGCGTTACTAGACACTGTGACATTTTCCCCCACGCTACGATGTCAAGCTGTCATTGTACTTGACTCTGTTAGTTGAAAGCTTGTCCTGCGTAGTAACAGATACTTAATTTCCAGTTCTTCGTGATGAATTCAGAGCAGAGCCAAGAGATGTGCATGTAGCTGCTGGTGAACCAGCTTTGTTGGAGTGCTCGCCTCCTCGAGGAGTACCAGAGCCTTCGGTCCACTGGCTCAAAGATGGACAGTCTTATGACGTTGAACTTAATGGCAGGTAAGAAAAACATAAATGGAGAACAGCATTTGGAACCCTTTTTCAGTCTAAACCACTTATGGCACTGATGTTGTATGGATTGTTTTACTATAGTGTACTGGCTTTGCGAACAGTGAATGCGTTAAAGATTTGTCTTTAAAAAAAAATCAATTTTATGATTAAAGTAACTATTCATCACGTTGTACTGTTTTTGTCTCAGAATGTTTAGTGATAAAGATATTTCCTTTCAGGGTTACAGTAACAGATACAGGAAACTTAAAGATCTTAGAAACATTACCGACAGACAGCGGTCTGTTTAGATGTGTAGCATCAAACATAGCCGGTGAAAGGCAGTCGCGGGCCGCGGCACTAATTGTTTTAAGACGACCACACTTTGTTGTTAAACCTAGTAACGTAACCGCCTTGGTTGGGCAAACTGTCGAGTTTAACTGTCAGGTAATGTAATGTACTGCCTTTAGGGTACAATTTATATCATGGCATATTTTTTTGTTCTAACATTTTCGTAATTACTTTTAGAGTTATGATGCAAGCGTAAAAATAACATGGGTCAAAGAGGACGGCTCGTTGCCTTCCCATGCCACCATAATCCGAGGGCTATTAAGGCTAGAGCACGTGTCTGCAACCGACGCCGGCGTCTATTCCTGCCGAGCCGACAGCCACGCCGGCACCAGTATCACCAGCGCAACACTCACCGTTTACTGTAAGCTCTGTCTCTATTAGGATCGATTTTATTGCATCAATAATTCTAACAACTGTCCGTTCTATTTTAATATGGCCATCTGTTTCAGCCTTACCGCACTTCACGCAAATACCGTCCAATCTGACCGCATGGGAGGGCGATGTGGTTTCTATCCCATGTGAAGCTAAAGGCTTACCTACACCAACCACCTTTTGGATTCTCGAAGGGATCCAAGATTCTTTACTTTTTCCGGAGTGTACGAAAAGTAATTCGAGCTTATTATATTTGGACGGGGCGCGTTCTGAACACAGTGGGAGAGTGATTTGCACAGCTGTCAACGCAGCTGGCAGTATTATGCAAGAGGCTTATCTTAAAGTGCTAAAAAAAGGAAACAATGAACTAAAAGAGCCTTCTATGGATCGTGAATATAGTGTAGATTATGAACGTGAGACGCACATGACGCAATATGAGCTAGTTCAAGCGAGGAAATATTTGCAACAAAATGTATTAGTTCTAAGAAGGGTAGAGGCTTTATCTTCCACATCTTTAAAAGTTGTTTGGGATGTAAGTTATTACTTTTTATTTAGTTTTTGTAGTTCCATTCATTGTGTGGCGCAAACCATATTAACGTTTCTATTTTTAGGTATTGACCGACTACAATGAATACCTGGAAGGTGTTAAAATTTGGTACAATAGCACTACACTAAATTGGCGTAATGCAACTGATGAAGAAATTACGTTACTAAATCCGGCTCATCCAGACGTCCTGTGCTCAAACGGCTCTCTGATGAACGTGGACAATAGTGGATCATCGAGCTACATACTTACAGGATTGATGGCATATACACAATACGATATATTCCTGATGCCGTTTTACAAGATGTTGCTGGGGAAACCTTCGAATTTGATGACTGGGTTCACGGACGAAGATGGTAAGGAGTTAAGGATTCTTTTTTCGGTTTTTGTTTGTTTATTGGATGTGGTTGCATACTTTATGTGTTGGTGATATTTTAGTGCCTTCGGCGCCGCCCCAAAGCGTTACGGCGGGTGTAATAAACGCAACGTCGGCGTGGATACGATGGGAACCGCCACCTGTGAACACGTGGAACGGTGAACTCACAGGGTACTTGGTGAGTTTTGTTTTCTAATTATTGTTTTACTCGATAAAGTTTTATGTTGGGGATTAAAATGTGTTTACAATCAATGTTTTATTGTTTCCGATTGTGATGGGGTGATTGAATGTTTTGTTGTATTCGGTTATTAATTACATTTACGTCAGTTTGTTTTACGAGTTAAACTTTGTATTCATTAGCTCATGTTGTGTAGAAGTACCTATATGTTAAAAGTTAAAATCAATTGCATTCTCTTAGTGCTATTATACTGGATCAAATTAAATTAGCTAGAGAAAATTCGCAGACTAGATGGGCATGGTTTATCTAACATGATAAAACAAAAAAAAAGTGTTGAGATTTTTTTTTTGGTTTCATCGGCCGCAGGTATTGTTAGGTACTGAAAGTATGAGTCTTGAAAATCTGTTATTATTTGTTTTATTGAAAAAACATATGTTTTAATAGCTATGAAAAACAATTGATAGTCAATTTAATCTTCAATCAAATACCTACCTACTCTATATTATTGTAATATTATGTAGTTAATGTAGAAGCTTAATGCTAATATTGCTCTTGAACACAGATCGAGATCCGTGTGGGTGGTAGTACTGGGGGTCGGGTGGTGGGTCAGATGTCGCTGGGCGCTCGCACGCGCGCGGCCGCGGCCAGCTCGCTGCGCGCCGGCGGGCGGTACAGCGCGCGCGCCGCCGCCGTCACGCGGCGCGGACACGGCCCTTTCAGCGCGCCCGCGCACATACACATGCTGCCCACGCAGTCGCAGAGACACTACGTACAGTAAGTGATGCTTCCGATCTATTACAACGAATTTATTGCTGCTCTTCATCTGGCAGACTATCCAGTTGATAACTTCAGCTTTCTACAAATCTTGACATTACGTATATAGGTAATGTAAGCGCAATCGGTCCAGACATTGCCTGTGCTCGCGGTCCTCTAATCATACCTATAATTTATTTCACAAATCCACAATTACTCAGTCACCGAAAAAGCTCAACGAGTATTATATATTATATAGGATACGTTTATAATATTGTTGTAGATATAGACCAACTGATTAACTTCAATGGCCATAAGGCCTAAGAGACTGACAAACTACAAAATATACAGTAGTCCTACTTATTAGTATATTCGTAGGTAAAAGTGTTTAAACTTCAAGCATACGTTACTTAGGTACCTTTTCCTCATTATTGTATGCTAATTTCGACACTCACAGTTATACGATTTCTTGAGTAGGTACAGTTGTTTCTGATTTACTACTCAATTTCGTTTGACAGTTTCTTTTAGACAACAGAATGCGAAATGAAAATGTAACTTTTGTTCTTTAGGACTGAACCACCAAAAGACTCGAATATAACGCATATATTTCAAGAAACATGGCTCCTAGCTCTTGGACTAACATTGTTCTCCATAATCGCAATCGGAGTGTTCAGCATTTACTACATCAAGCGACGAAGCAACATTCAGAGAAAGAAATCTACTGGTAATTTGTAATTGAAATTCTTGTATACAAACAGTTGGTATATCTTAAGGATAAGTAATTGAAACATTGATCCCGATTGTAGGTCAGTCAATTGTGACGGCTCAACAGTGTCTATTGAATAAAGACACTATCTGGTTAAGAGACCGGCCGGTATTCGCCGCACCAACCGATCCCACTTTAGACGTCAGCAGCTGTCACCAAAGTCTTCTTCATGGTGAGTATCGTTTGTTATCTATTCCGATAATCGAGTGTTTATTTTTGGAGCATCATTGACATATTTCTCACGATATAAATTCCATGAAATTGAATACGGACAAAATAACTACGATACCGATTCTGATGTGATAAAATACTTATGTGTTCGGACTGATTTATTATCAAACTGTCTAAATCTAGAATCAAGAAAATGCCTACTAAGTTGAAGACGTTTTAAATGAAATCTTTTATAGAATCTAACGTTGTCCTCAGGTGGGCAATCAACAAGCATTCTAAGTGTCGAGCCGGAATACAGTCTGCCTCAGAATTCCATTCAAGGATTAGACGCGTCGAGTGTTGACAGAATGCGGCGCGGACCACCGGAACCTTACGCGTCCAGCGCCATTTACACAGAACTCAATTTCAAGGTACGCTTTGATAAGCTTTTCGAGAACTCCATTGTTGACTTTAGATAAGATTTCAACGAATTTGCATACGTTAATCCTATCATATATCAAATACCACACAAAATGTTCATATGTGTAACAATAAATATCATTTTCCACACAGGACAATAACGACATCGGAGACTTGAGAAATTGTCCAGAAAGACGATCTCATAACAATAGCATTGTTAGGTCGTGTAATGGAAGCATTCAGTACTCGAACGGAGAATGTTCGACGTGTTGCCATAGCACGTCCAGCAGATCAACTAAAGACTACAGAGAGCCGAGGCATGAGAACGCACATAATGACATTAATGTCCTGGAGGACGACTGTGCCTCTTGTCATACAAATAGGTCCGGATCAAGAAGTCGACAAGACAAAAGCAAGGTGTGTCCGGCGAGTGATTTAGAGTACGACTATCCGCAGTGGCACTGGCTGGGCAGGGAGAACAGTTTCAAAATTCCCATTCAGACGAGTAGACATTCGAACGTAGCGAGGTCGGAGCAGGGCTGTCAAATAAATCTGTGTGATATACTGCCGCCACCGCCGTATGAGGTAAATTGATCTTGTTTACAATTTACCCCTATGCCCCATCAGTGTTTTTCATTGTAATGGACAATGCGGATATTTAGATTTAATGCATTTTTCACAGAGTCCAGAAAACAAGACCGTGTATGGAACTCCAAATAATTAGATGTATACAATGTTGGAAGAGGAAATCAAAGCAATAAACAATATTATCTTTTCAAATTTTAAGGATAAATTACGTGGAAAATTGTTTCGCAGTTTTTAGTGATGTTCATAATGTGGAACTGAAATATTAAGATGGTATTAGGTGTAGGTAGATAATGTATAACGTAATATTCGTCAGACAAGATCATAACCATTGTAGATTAGCCATAGTAGTGCTTGTAATATGTAGATACCGAACTTTTAATATTTGTATCTCGTAATTTATTCCTAATCTATATTCTAGTCACAGTACATAGGACTAGTTTTGCCATTTGTGAACACCATTTTTCTTGTAAGCTAATATTTTGTACCTATACAGTACTCCACGACTTGAGGTTGTTACAATTTTGACTGTAAACGTAGATAAAAATCGAAGCCCTGCATTTCACTGCCATAATTATACCTTTAGGACTTTCTAGAATATTAGTTATATAATCTTTGACTGTGATATTTATATTAAATTTGTGTATTAGAAATAAATGTAACCCTAGTGTAATTACCTAACTTTCCCCAACTTTCAAAATTTTTAATACTTCTCATACCTACCTAACGTAAGAGACAAACAATTTGATCTGTATTCAAAATATTTTCAGAAACAGTTGTGTTTGTACCCGAAATAGAAATTTGAAATATAGCAACTTTATAAAAGTAAAGGTGTTTTATTAGATAATTTATAGAAAAAAAACTTCCTTATCTTGAATAATATTATATCATATTTTACTAGCGACCCGCTCCGGTTTTTACGATTGACAAAACATTGAGATTTCTTAGTTTATATAACTTTAATATTAACGTATTATACACATAAACCTTCCGGAATAAATTCTCTAAATGATGGTGAAAACTTCATCAAAATCTATTGCGTGGTTTAGAAGAACAAAGCGGACATACAGACAAACACGAAAAGCGACTTTCTGTTATAATATTTACAGATTCAAAGAATCTGTCCAATAAAAGTATGAGAACTCTTCCTTTAGTCCTTATTCGGTTTTTGAATTCCAAAAACTTTACAGTAGGAACAGAGATATAAAACTCGCTAAAAGGCGACATAAATAATATACACTTTAGTAATGAAGCACGTCGTTACCTGCGGCTTACAAGCCTCTAGTCGAGTCGTAAACTGCAAAGACTTGTAAACCAACTTGTCGGTGCAAAGATTTATTTTATGATTATAACTTTTATAATCCACGCTAATATAGTAACCAAACTTTACTTAAGTGAGCAGCGAATTGCTTATTTTCCGAAACCAGTATCATTAATCAATCGTGGACCGTATGTGATACATTTCGAGCCCGAAAAACTGAATAGCGCGGACTTATTCTCCGGGCGAAAGGTTTCGGGTTAAGAGCATTTGGCAATAAATCTTTGAGTCCAATTTATTCCTGTCTTGCTTACGTATCGGCTACGTTTATAGCTACCTTTTTGGTGCCGAAAGAGCTTTCCTTTATCAGCAGATTTTCGGACAAAGAACTATTGGATTTAAATGATATCCGTTTTAGTTAGGGAACATTTTGCTGAGAAATTCTGTTTGGCGGTAAGAATATAGGTTTATTTGCTATTTCAATAACAGTATTACGGAATGTATGGTTGTAAATCATTGTTTATGCCAAAGTTTGTGCCTATCCTGTTTAACTATACGGCCAATTTAATGCTTTCTTGTTTAGGATATCTCTTATTAGGTACATATGATATTGATTTCATCTATAGGAGATAGTATAACCACTAATGCTTTTAATTAGAGGCTGCGAACTAAGACATTACAGTTAGTGATTGTATTAGATGTAATTAAAGGAAGTTATTAAACAGAATATGCTACAAGGTAAGAATATCGCAAAGGGAAATAGATTTAATTAAATCAAAGACAAATTAAATTTAATACTTAGAAAATACTCAGCTTAGATCGTACTAGTTTACAAGTCGGCTAAAAATCATCCGTAAAGCCATTTCTGTTTGGAGATTCGTCACACAAAACATAACTATTGGACTCTATGTATGGCCACCATAATATAATTTAATACGACGAATAAAATTTAAATGCTCGTAAACTTACAAGGATCTAAATAAGCGATATAAAAATAGAATTAACCGCATGTTGATGTTCCAAGGAGCAAACTATTCACCATAATATTCGATAGTTGACTCTCGTAAATGTCAGTCCATTCACGCGTTCCAAAAATGTGATAAAATATGTAAACAAAACTTTGGACAATATAGGTCAGTTGTCGTTCTCTGATAGTACGTTATCTTGAATTGATTGATTTTTTTGACGTTTTGAACGATATTTTCGATAAGTATCTAATGAAAATGCTTTCATAAGAGTGTGGTGATATCTATGTTGGTTTATGATCTGTGCGTCCGTCGCACACAATAAAATTGTCGTTAGTTTTATGTTTCATAGAAATGCGTGCAGGGGAATGAAAATGTTGCTTGAATAATGTAAAGTGTATCTAGTGTATTTTAAAATACCATCATGGTTGCATTCTTTATTGGGGTGGGTGGGATGTACCACAGTAGCAGAGTACCTACTTATTATACAGAGCTAGCTAAGTCAGTAGACACTAATAACCTTTATTTAATTTTAAGCCTTTTTTGTCCTACAGGTTCAAAATAAGGTGAAAGTGAAACTATAGTAATTCATAGCAATTAGCACAGGTAATAAAGTTTAGTTTTGTTGCTATTAATCTAGAAAAAAAATAGGTAATTTCTAGTTTTTGCACCAGGCAATCTCAATCAGTAGACATAATTTAAAACCATTACTCAAAAGGACACAGCGAATGCTCACTGTACGAGCATTGATTAGCTGTTGACATCAGCGATAATTTGGACAGCAAGATAAGTATTCATAGTCACATTATCCACAGAATAATCTGTCTACCATTGAAATGGACAGCCTGGCAATATTATCCATAGTATCCACACATTGCAAGCTGTCAGATTTAGTTCAACTGGATATAATGTGGTCGCATTGATATTGAGCTCGCATAACAATACACATGACTTTGTTCAAGCTGCACGGTTCAGTAGGCACACACAATAGTGCATAATATTAATCAAATCATTCATTTACTTAGCAATTTATTATGTTAATGATTTCCGAGAATGGTAATTTTACCTATTATCAGAACCTACCTAGGAACCCACCTATATTGAAATTTTTTTAAGCCGCATAGTGTAGTATTTCTGACACTACTAGTTTATTTAATGCTATCGAAGATGAATCAGTTCGTCTGAAAGATTTAGTACTTAGCAAGTACCAGGGAGTGTAGTAAAAAGTGCTAAGAGATAAAGACTGTCAAATTGTAATTGTTATAATTTATAATGGCGGTTGACTGTACTATGGGCTGTCGACTTAAGTGACCGGAAAAAAGTCTGGGCGCAACGTCAATAAAGAGTTACTGGAAATAAGTTTCAAAGACGGAATGGTTTATGATCTAAGCAGAATGATACGTGAGAAACAAACTTCATCAATCATCGAGAGAATATAAAATACGGTAAGTACCTAATTTAGTCATTTGCGAAACCTGCGAGAAAATATTAAGGTGGAAGGTATGCATAAAAGTGGGCACGTAGGTATTCCAATTTGCATAATTCTGCCCAGAGCCGTAAGTCAAAAATATAAATCAAAACATTATCCTGTACCTACCGCCCTCAACTCTGGAACCACGATAATCAGCACCTGCCATCTCACGTCATCTGGACTCTGGACCCACCAAAAATAATCAAAACACAAAATAATGTTGTTTCCAACAAACTCATTGCTTATTAATATTATATATCACGGATGCAAATATTCCAGGGAAATTTAGAGCCGAAATTAATCTGTAAGTATAATTTATGTTAATACATATATCGGATTCTGGTATATTTCCATGGGGGAAACATTTATCAAGAGATGGTGATCGAAAATAAGGTTAGTTTGCAAATGTGCGGTGGACGACGACGTCTTGCTGGCCTATATCAGATTTGAATATATTTCGACAGAAACATTAAATATGTATCGGGCTAGACCCTGTATATATTTTTTGGTGAATTAAGGACAATATTTCCATTTCTTTATCGAGTTTTGAGAGTTTTTGTCTCCCTACTACGTGAGATGGACCATATTTAGGATGCTGAATAGACGCATTAGAAGGTAGGTAATATCGGTTAGTTGTTATAAAAACCATATTTGGAACAGGATTTTTGAGAGACGAAGGAGAAATAATCTGTAGCAGACAAGTTATTTATTTTATCCTGAAGGCAAGCATACGTACAATTTTTCTAAGACCAAAGATCATGGAAGCAAACCAAGCACTGCAAATATTTACCCTGTTCCGTATTAGGCACAAGAACCTCTATTATTGTTAGGAACTTCAAACAACATAATGTTTCAGCATTACGCTTTTATCAACTAGGTCAAATACAATACTGATGCACTATACGATTACATATAGGTATTATTACTAAATACTACATAACTTAATTCAATCCGATAAAATCTGTTAAAGAAAAATACCAGTAACTATTTACTCAATCAAAACAATCGCATCACAGCTCTCCCAGTAGAGCCTACAAAAAGCAGTTATTATTGCACTCCCTCCCTCCCTTCTCACTGCACTAATCCATTAGTCGAACATGAAAACTTAATACAAATGCCAATAAAAACAGTCGGGCAGGTATTACCGGCCACTCTTGTAGCCCTAGGGTGCACGTGCACCTCACTAGCCACTAGCCACTGAATTTTACAGGGAATACTGTAAATGTCTACGTTATTATATATTTTATTATCGATGGCGAATGTAGTGGAGAATTTATGAAGATTATTTTGTAAAATTATGACTACAGTAAACTTTGATCATTGAATGTTGAAAATTGGTGAGAAATGAAGCTGGAAAATGTTCAGGAACTCGTGGAACACAAACCAGTTCCCACTTAATTCTGCTGGTGACACTTTTCATCTTTTCGAATTGAAGCAATAGATTATTTTGAATAGGGATTTTATTAGAATAAGTTTTTAGTACGTAAACAAAAAGTTTTACTTGGGGTTTTTTCAAATTTAAATAAAAATTACTATCAAGTTCCAGTAGGTTTTTGAACACCTAATATCGAGAACCGTCCATTAAATTCGAACAATAATACAAAATACTCATCTAATTTACTACAAGTTCCAAGAATCTGTAGTAGAACAGAAACCGTCTGCGTTCTCTTAACTAAAATGAGTTAATTTATACAGAAGCGCGAGTCGCGGTCTAAATTTAATTGTTCTTGACGCTAACGCATAAATCTTGGTGAAATCCTAGCGGAAGCAATTTACATAAACGCCGTCATTCCATGGCTATACTATCCTTTAATCGTGCCCGGTTGTATGGTAATTATGTGTAAGTGGCGACTTAAGGAATTCGCCTCTTTAGAAATGTTATTGTTGTTCTATTTATTAGAGACAGGAAGCTTTAAATAATGTTTGTAATATTGAAATTGTTTGCGGTAATAAATCTGTGGGTTGTTAGTAAAAAAGTCTACATAAGACGGTACGGTACGGTACGGTACGGAACGGTAGCTCCGTTGAAAGAAAACGTACCCACCTACTAGTTCATTATAAGCTACATAATTTCTTGTAATTAAAAATAAATACCATTTATTTTACTCCTGAATATTACTAAAGGTGAATGGGTGAACTTGTGTCATATGCATGAAGTCCTAAACATTTTGCGGCATCATTTGGAACAATTTGTAACTATGCAAGGCTATCGACAATTTTAAATACCTACTCAAAGATTACAGTAGTCATTATTTCACTGTAGGAAAGCTCAAAACCATAACAATTCATAACTAACGATGATTTTCCTTAACTAGAGTCTAAACGACCGAAACGATATCGGCCATTTGTTCTAACTTGAATTCAGCCTTCATTTTAAGGTATCATAATACTATTCCTTCGTTAAATTGGTCCTAGGTTTGAAGCCTCCTATTTAGTTACAAAGAGCTTAATCCCGAAAGTGTAGCGGAGTGTGAAGCGAGCTGGTCGAAGGTCACAATTAGACGAGGCGTTTAATTACAGAATTCAGGGTAACAGCGTGGCTTCACCTCCCCTAGTCTTTCACGGGATTCCTCTATAAAGGACATGTTATATTAGTAGAGGGAGAAAGCGGAAAACATGGCGCGCTGTCACCATCAAATAATTTTTTGTCGAGTTCGCTGGAGATCGGATTTCGTTTATTTATTTTTTAAACTTTTCTTTTCATACGTGTTAACATCAACTATGTTCTTGACGAGACAACGTCCTTATTTATTGGAAAGTAAATAATGCAAAATCATTATGCAAACCATGTTCGTAGTTTGGCTAGCCACCTCTCCGCGCGAAGTGCTTATGAATAAAGAATTCGATCGAGTCTGGAATGGAACCACTAGAAAAATATGCACGTGAGAAAAACCATATAACTATCTCCCACATAAAGCGGGTATCAGAAATGTGTGGTCATATTTAAGGACAGACCTATCTTTCTCCTAGCCTTTTCCCAACTATGTTGGGGTCGGCTTCCAGTCTAACCGGATGCAGCTGAATTCCAGTGTTTTACATGGAGTGACATCCTATTTGACCTCCACAACCCAGTTACTGGGTAACACGATACCTCTTGGTAAGACTAGTTGTCAGGCTTGCGGGCTTCTGACGATCCGTAACAACTGTCAAAGATCTCCAAATGACAACCGGGGCCAACGGCTTTATGTGCTTTCCGAGGCACGGAGGGGTCTTGGTATGTTAAGTTGGCACCCATCAACGGACCAACGACGTGTCGATCGATCGCCGTACGGCTGTTATTACTTAGCCACAAGTCGTACGAAGGATTATATATAATCACACATTTCTTATACACGCTGTAAGTTAATTCAATAAATGCATGACCGCTGGTTCTTTTTCATAGTGGTTCAAAAGTTTTGACTAATCGCTTTCGCTAGGTCAATGTGTCCTCTACCTAACCGAAGCTAGGGTTGCCCGTAACTCGATCGTAGTATTATCATCCAACTAAATTGTTACGTAGAGAGCTCTAGTGTACACGACAGAGGTTAAGTACTATCAGGTATAAGGGGTGGGCAAATAACACGTTACGTTGAAATTGTAGACATGGAATCGTGTTTGACTAGCGGAGTAAATTATTTAATATATGTGTACTAGTACGTAGGTGCTGTGTAGTTGTTGGCTTTCTACTCCATTTTAAGTATAGCTCGTTGTTCGTACCGACAACAAGTATTAATTTTCCTAGATGTGACGCCACCTTATTCTATAAGCCCGGCAGAATTTTGGATGCGTCTTCGTAGGAATTTGACTTCAAAATCTTCTCTTTAAAAAATATTTCACGCATCCATTAGGCTCTACGACGTCACCGCCGCCGCAGTCTTCGAATCACCGAAGAATTATTTAGCTAGATAATCAAATTATTTAATTATTGCCATATGACACCGACACGGGTCACAGACGGAGAAAAACGCAACCAGTGTGCGCGCTAAATTCGTACGTCCAATAACGTAGCTATGTTTACGTACGATACAAATTCGTAGGTACCTATCCAATGTGCGGCCGGCCAATACAGCGTGCAGCATTGACTAGCAATACTCGTACATAAAAGGAAATCCCAACCAAATGATCAAACAATGAAATGCCCTCAATTCGCGAAAAAAGGAACGAGTAATCTATTTTAAGGCTGAGACCACACAGTATTGCGCTATACAGAAACATACAACACAATAAAAAACTACAAAACTGAACATTAACCAAATTGTCTGTTGTCCCGATAGAGTAATTTCCCCAAGGCTCGCTCATAAATGAAAAGAGCGGTAATTTTACTAAATTAATGACAGATTAAACACTGTATTGCCTTTTAATAAACCCTCCGATAGTAAATTGTTGTTAAGCCGTCATTATCTGGATTACCCGTAGCTCGATACGGTGATTATAATCAAGTGAAATTACACTTTTTGTGTAATGGACGCATTTTTTAGAATCTATAAAAGCTGCGTATGATAAAATAGATTACATTTTCTCGGTTTTACGGATATACCTACCTATTAAATAAAACAAAACATAAAAAGTTATTTACTAAGATTAGTGTACTATAACGTTTATGGCTAATAGCAGACTGCACTTAATAACTTTTCGCGCAACTACGATTAAGTAAAAGTTTATAATTTTGCAAAATTGCACTGCACGGTCTTCTTGTAGTAAAAAGGCTACAGTTTTGAACAATAGCAACACCGATGCTCCTTTATTTAAGACACGAATAAAATAAATGTTGTAATCAGGTAACACTAGTGGCACGGAGCGCTACCAACAGTACCAACCTTCTTGCTTCGGGCGTTTGTTTAATTTAGATTAAGATTTTATTATGATACCGATTCAATTTATAGTTCTTAGCTTTAAGCATTTATTATTACAGAATGCAATATATTATTATTATGATAAAAGGCTTTTTAATAGCACTAGTGCAGGAAATATCTTTAAAACTAAGCTTTCATCAAACTTCAAACATGTTTACAATCGTATTTCTGTCTTATGACTAAACTGACGAAAAAATTCAAACTCAACGCTTTGTCACATTGTATATTTTGGGCTGACAACATTCTACCGAAGAGCTTGTAAAATGCTACTGCATGCAATAAAATGCTACCGTTATAAATCACAGCTTTTTAATTCGTCTAAAGACATTCATAGCCCTACGTTTAATGCTTTGAAAGTATTTTTTCCCCTTTTATTTCCATTTATTCCCATCCGACGTCATAAAACATTGGCGGTTTTTTTTGGCGTCCATTTCTATCACTGTTCCTCGCTTGCGTGACGTATTTACTTGTTATTGTAACAGGACCTTTCGTTTTCTATTTGGCACTCATTCAAGGGTGTCTTTCTAATTATTTGGAACATTTTCGAATATTTTAAGGATTCTTTTGTCATCCTAAGAATAATTGATAGAATTGGTTAGAGTCTGGCCACCGAAAGCTGATCACAAAAACACGCGCGAAAAAAAAAAAAACAAGACTGTCCCTAAACAAAGTGCGATAATTCGTGTTGATAATTGTAATTTAATTTCATTTAAATAAAATAAAATTTCAAGTATCAACGCGTGTTATCGCACTAGGTACAGGGATAAACAGACTTGTTTTATTTAAATTTCGCGCGTGTTTTCAGGATCAACTTTCGTTGACCAAACTCTAGTAGATGGTTGTATGATTCGAATCTTAAATATAGTTGTATAACCACGAGTGCAGCAAACCAATCTTGCACTTAAGCTTCAGCTAAACATTTTATCAAACCAGAGCCGCGTAAAATGCGAGCAATCAACCTTGGACCAGGACCTGCAAGTTGCTAGACTCACTTCGTGGGAATTCGTTTCACTACATTGTCGCTTTTCACAACGGTGAATATCATGATTTCATCTCAATTACTTTGCGAAAGAAGGTCATAAAGTCTACACTATCTAAACACACGGCATTGAAACATCGCCTTGAACCCTCGGGTTCTTCTACTTTTTATTCCTTATCACAAGTGAGTCGTACCAAGAGCTCTAACAAATTACCGCTTTAAAAGATACGTCGGAGCCGCCTGTTATCTACTCTGCGCCCACACAGGACCGAGTTTTACGGCATTCTATTATCTGTACCACTGGCTAGGCTGAAAATAAACTGCATTGACAACCCCTCACTGCGTTTATCGGGTTCCAGTTCTCAAATAAACAGTTCATTTGGATTTGTTGTTGATAATTCGAGTACTGAGTTACGCTTATTCATAATTTATGTTCTAAATTGTTTCAACCAGTCCAAACACTGGTTGATATTTCAATAGGAAACCCTAATAAAAGCTGTTGAGATCAGAAAAGGTCTAATAAATCTGAAAAGTCGCCCAACAACTCTTAGTTGGCATCAAGAGGCAATTACATTAGCCGAAGTGAAACGAAAACGAAATATCAAAATGAAGAATGCGGCGATCGAAACGTTGGTCGTTAGACATCTTTCCCGAAAGCATTCAGTCTATACTGAAATGTGGTTTGCAAAAAGAGAATGCGACATCAAAGCGTTGGCCGTTGAGGCGATCCGGTCGACGGAGACGTGATACGGTTTAGAAATAACCACAGTAGTCGCAACAAGAACTGTCGACGTCTCAAGACAAGCGCGCACTCGCCCACGGCGATGCAACTGCGAATGTCCGTGTCGAATCCGCCGTGAATTATTTCAGTGGACTTGTTACGTTCCATTTCAGTAAGCGTTTACACTGTCTTCGCTTTTGTGTCGATAATAACTCACCGGACAGCCGGTTGTCTCCATAAATTGGTTCATTAGTAACCATTCTTATTCATAACGACGTCGTATGCGACTTTATTCTGCGTTAACGATTTGAGCAAAACGAAAATTGGTGTGTTGTTCAAGATTATCCATTTTCGAAGCCGTATATTTTATGAAAATAATTGGATTTTATGTGAAACTCGGTTTAATCAAAATTCACGAGGTTTCATACATAAACATGCAGCGTTCTCTTTTACCTGCGATGAAAATTTGGGTCCTGGACACATATAAATGTGCTGTGGTTACGTTATTGACGCCCCCTCCTGAAATAATTACACGTTATGCGAGTTCCGAAAATTACACGAATCCCCCCTTGTAGAGCGGAGCGTGGCGGCGCAGCGGTAATGGCTCGTTAAAGTTGATGAGAGCTTGCGCCCTCGCCCCGCCTCGCTGCCTCGCCGCCTCGCGAGGCGCCGCTGACAGCACGCCTTCCTTCCTGACACATAAAACAAGTTTGGCGGTTCCACTACGCCGCCTTTGACATCATTTCCCGCAATATTCCTCGAAGATACTGCTTTCATATAAATTCAAAGTGAAATGTCCAATTGCGTTTCAATCAATCATAATTATTTACATTTTATTACAATATGTCTCATCTCATTGACGCACGTATATCACGTCCTCTAGCGTGAAAGTTAACGCACTCGTTAAAGATGAAAATAGTTACTTATTCATACCGGGTAGGTACGTCTGTACCGATGTCGGTGACATAATAAATGTCAACGAGATCAAAATACTACTGGCGGCAGCGCAATGCACAGCGAGGCTTTACCGATCCCTCTAATTATATCTAACGGGACTCGGTGCCCGTTTACACCGAGACATTAAAATTAACTGCCGAGTGCGTTTGATCTTTCCATTAGAGCATCACTATAAATAAAGTTACTAATAAAAAGACTACAAAGTAATGAGTCAATCCCGTGTTCGAAATGGCGTGATATTTGAAACAATGTAGGTTACCTATCTTTTGTTGTGAGTCTCGACAGCTTGTAGAAAGGCTGCATATCCAAACTCAATAAGACGAGAATGTCGCGAGACGTCGCAACTTTGCTTTTGACTTTGTTACTTTCGCATTTTGCAGATCGAAATATTCCGCTTGTTGAAATTCGTTTAACTCGAGTAACATTTCGGTACGGGCTTAATAAAATTTCGAGGCACAAGGCGAGCCACGAACGAGACCGGCAAAAAGTCGACAGGAGTATTCGTTTATTTGTAGCGAGATAAAAGTCGCACGCGCTGCATTGTTCTACAAATGGTGTGTAAAAACAAAAGGCGAGCGCAGGCGCGCGTCCGCGGACGACCGACATCGGTCATAATTAATTGCACTCATTCGCAGAAATCTGTCGACAAACAAACACACCGGCGGCGGTGAAATGTCGTTTTATCACTCGCCGCCGTATTCATAAATACATTTTAATATCAATAAAGTAACTCATGTCACTTCAATTAAGTTGACGGAAATATCTTGTCTTGTCTTGTTCCGATTGTAAACATGGCCGGACAACAGGGGACTTTGGTTTGGGTTTCGATTATTTTAATCTCTATTTCATTCGTTCAGATATGTACCCGTAGTCAATAACATTATTTTATGTTGTGATATCTCCATCATTGTGATAACGCCGAAACAATGGTACCTACCTATAAGAAGTTTTTGTTGTTCTTTTGATCTTTCTTCAGATAAGTCACGATAAGTCACAAGTTTTTTCAAAGCATTGCTTTTATTTTTCGAATAAAAACAACTTACATTCTCCTATGCAGGAAAACCAGTCTGAAATATCGCCCTCACATCGTTCCACGCTCTGCTTACTGGGAAGAAAAATGTACATGTACGTTTACAGAGCACAGCCTTAGCACTTTACCTATGGGCCCGACGCCGCAACCTCATGGTATCACCATGATTGAGTCAATAAAACACCGAGGCACCGAGGAGCAACGCGATCACATGAGCTAAATGCAACTAGAAACCTATTCCATCCCTACCAACAACTCGACTTCGAATATATTCCATCCTTCTTTCACATATAAACTATGAAAGAGATATAAAAACTGTTATCGAAAAGGTTGTGTTAGTCGAGAATATTATAGCTATTCTATTCTCACTCTGGGGCAAAGTGCCAATGAAAATCGAACGAGGTCCTTAATAGCGTAGTTTGTTCTATCCGTAAGAGCTTAGCACTTGCCTTTAGTGCAATAAACATTAATTTTTGCTGTACTTGGACGATGCTAATGTAGTTTATTGTTAACAAGTTCCTGGTAAAAAGTAATTGTGGAATAAAGTAAACACTTAAACCGTCTATGTTAGTTTTAGTATCTCTACAGAAACCTATAAATATAACACTGATACAAGTAAGTTTACTGGAAAAGATTTATCACTTGTGTTTGTCTGAGAACTTACGAATAAGTAAAAGAAGAGAAAACTTGGAACAGGAAAAACATATGTTTTTATAAGGAAACGGCTTTGCTATTATGCTTACGTCCGTACTTATCAGATTTTTTTTCGCAACAATATAAAGGTTCTACTAAATCCTCTTGAATGTTTTGCCATGTAGCAAATGTGTTTTCTTCCACCTTACTATTTGTAGATTCTCATTTCTTCAGCTGCAGCGT
Organism: Lithophane ornitopus; assembly: GCA_948473465.1. Taxonomy (NCBI): domain Eukaryota; kingdom Metazoa; phylum Arthropoda; class Insecta; order Lepidoptera; family Noctuidae; genus Lithophane; species Lithophane ornitopus. Next base: position 7,324,977 of record OX419623.1, read on the forward strand.
AACAAAAGGAAATAATTTCTTTTTATTATCATGGCACACATTCGGACAGTTTGTTTAATAAACCAGCGCACAGCGTTTGTATGCCTTAAAATTTACAGGAAATAAAAATCAGGTCATTTGTATTCAAAGTCGAATGCTGGGAGGTACGTGTGTAAGGGAGTGTTGAGGATATTTTACAAGTCGCAGTACTTTGTTGCGGAGCGACAACTGTTAGGACATTTTTAAAGAAGACCACGTATTGGAAATCAAATGTATCGCAAAGACAATGACCCTTCAGTGTAATGTTACGTTTATGTTGCAATGAAAGTCCGTTTTGCAAACACATTTTATTACACTGACCGAAGAGCGGTTGAGTTTCAATTCATCAAAGTAAAACTTTTGTGGTTGGCAGTAAAATTCTTTGAAGTGAGCAAATATTTTATAGTTCTAAGCGAACCATAATATCTCTGCGAAGAACTACGCAAACCAAGCTCTCAAAGTTAGTCGAGAGCGGTTTTGCGTGCAAAAACAAATATTTGCTGGAGCCGTATTTATAAGTAGTTTTCGAAATAGAAACGGCCATATTAAAATACTTTAGTATATCTACCTGAAAATAAAAGACAGAATTGCAATAAAAAGTCTCTGGCATCTTTTTATGCTATGTGTGTTGTACAAAAAAATATTCACCTATAAAAGGTTTGGAATAATCAGAAACTAGAGGCATTTCAAGCCGACCCATATCCTATCAAAAGAATGTCACAGGATAAATCGTCACACGCAACAACAACAAAAAAGCGACGTATCATTATGACGTGTTATTAATCATTTCGCACAATACACGTCAGTTTCGTTTAGGGGAGAAAATAAAGGAAGGCTTCAGCTATTATACCGGCAAAATGTTTGGTTTTATGGATGGTAAAGGACGTTTGTCGATTTGAAAGGATACGTTAACCGATTTTTGGAGAAGGACATTACAAATTCGTGGTTCACACTGGATATGCGATATTACCTCTGCCAAGCCCTTATACCTGCCAGGGTTGCGGGAAAGTCCGAAAGGACCTTGGCAATAGGCAACTTAAGAAACACGGCTGGGTTTTAGCCAGTAAAAGTCTGACACGCCCTCCCGCTCCGCCCAGAGTGGTAAAAGTAATTGGATGATTACCCACCCTCAAAAAAAAAGCCCTTACGGCTTCGCAGAGGTAATATCGCATATCCAGTGTTGACCAGTAACATTAGCACAAAATATATTGCATGCACTCACCTATCTTTGCGTACATAACCAAGCAATTTTTCACAAAATGTTGCTAGAGTCTTCAGGGTTTTTTACCTTTAAAAGCTTTCACACAGGGTAAATAGAATCCAGAATATTTTCAAAGGACCCTGTTAAGCTTTCAAAAAGGTACAAATTGTTAGCAAAACGTTTTGGGGTCTGAGTGTAACTATAAAACCTTAAATTTATGATAGGTCCGAACTTATTCGGCAACTTTTGGACAGGTAATGAATAATGTATACTTGCTTCGAGATCTACTTTCTTGTTATTTACCGTTTAGCCATCCTACGCAAATAGGTTTGAGGGAATGGGTTAACAACGATCGTAGGCGACTTTCTAGTTCAGTTCAGTTTTTTCATTCTGGTCGGTTATATCTCATATGAAGAGACAGAACTTTGTAGATGTGATATCATTTTTGAGCACTTCCCTACCTTTGGGCTCTGGGGGTTCAACTCACAGAGATTCCTGGCCTATGCCTATATATATCATCATCATCAGTCAGTCGAAAGGAGACTACTGTTGGTTATAGGCCTCCCCCAAGCTTTGCCCTACTCTTCTTGCCTCCAGCGGACTCAGTTAACCTTCAAGTCATTTCCACTTTATGGGGTACCCACTTATCGGCCTTCCGTTCTGCGAGAAACGGGTAGCCCACTGCCACATAAAGATAATTCGGTCACCTTTGTTATCCGACGGGTCTTCTCATTTGATACCTTTATACCAAACATTCATAACAATAAACGTAGGTACTTATTACACATTACCTTTCGGCAAAGAATTGAATGTTCTTATAATAATCTAACTTCTTTCACAGCCAATTATAATTTCACGCTACGTTTTTCTAGTCTCCTCTCTAAATGAATGCGTGTAGGGTGCATCGAAGTCATGTAAAACAGCGCATTACGCGTGTCGCGGCAGGGTCGTCGCTCGCCACGGTCGCAACAACTCAATTACGCACCTAAAATAACAGTCGCCATGCCGTGGGTGGTCCCACACCCGGAATAGACAAGTGAACGCTCAAAAACGGTTGTAATAAGCGGATCTCCGCGGTTTATGTTCTTTTTTTGAAACCAGTATTAGATGATTGGTTAATATTAATATTGATGTGTTCCAGTTTTTCTCTTTTGATTTATGGAAGCCTGGTAGTTCTGATAGTTCTGGCTGAGATGTCAGATTTTTGATTAATAGTCGTAACCGTATTTTTTACAAGTGTTCATGTCTACTTAATTTGGATGAATTTAATTAACTGCCCAAAATGAGAACAATAGCTGCTTTGAAATAATTTGACAGTACCTGACCTAACACACCATAATTTATCTTTGTATGCTTAACTGCTAATGTTAATATTAGAAAGTGATCTCCTGTCAGGCTAATCTCCGGGCGCCATTTTTCATCCATCTTCTCGTCTGCGCGCGCGCATGACTGCGTCGCGTTTGTTTAAGATGCGCTTCCTGTCGTCGGAACGTGTTTGTCTAATTTCCGAACTGTTTGTTTAGTTGAAAAAGTTTAGATAGGCGCGCAAATTGATGCAAGTCACGAGAAACGACAGGTTCCTAGTGAAAATATTATTATAGGTCATTCAATTCTTGTAGACACTCCTAAGAAATGCGTGTTTATATTTCATAAAATAACTGGGCCATAGCTTCGATAGGTTCGAAATAAATATGACATATTAATGTTTACTTAAAACATAAAAGGAAACTGAATTACTTTATCGTGTAATGCAAGCCAGTAAACGAGGCCCATCATCCAACAGCGTTCTAAATCACCCTGTTATAAACAATAGTAGGTAGGTGGTAGTTATCATAAAATAATTTAGTTAAACAAATCGACAGTTGCATTTCTCCCACAGTGATAGTAATAAAATAAAATCGAGCTGCGATTGCACGGTGCCGCGCACGATGCTGTCCTAGCTACGATTTATATGCCAGTGATTCATTCCTCTGTTGACAGTTATAGCCCGAGTCGGATATTGCACTTTTGCACCGCATTCCCACTTCTGAATTATGGGTTATAATAACCGAAGACGGCTCCCACATTGAATATGACACTTAAAAAGTTTATTGCTCAAATGTTACGAAAGAGTTCACGGAAGACTTTTTGCCAATTCATCCGTGAGCTTTCCAATGCTTTGTAATGAATCCAAGCGACAGACAGATCGGTTTCCATTTCACCTGATTCGACCTTTACATTCAATTGAATGTAAAATATAATAGCGTTTGTTATATTCAGCTACACTCTCCAAGACCCATTTAACAACGACTTTAACCGGTTACCATAAAACAATAAACGTTATTTACAACTAAACGTTGTTTTTATATTTATTTATACTTCGTTTTGTTCCATGCAAGTCCCATAAAATGTTCCGTAAATTTCTATCGAATCCGACAGTTCTGGGACTGATCGCTCATCCCGCCCATATTTATAGCTCTTTGATTTATTTTGTTATCTCTTTATTGCCCTTCTAACGACAAGCATTCTACTCCGAAGATTAATCACTCACGTCAACGTGATTTAGCAGAGCAACCGATATTTAATGTGCGCTATTTAGATAGAATACGATCCCTGTATATATTTAGACGATCCACTAAGCGGTTAAATGTTCAATCGTCATGGTCATAATTCATTATACGGCCTCCATAAAATGGCACTTGAGAGAATAATTAGATATTGTATTGTACAGGAATGTCGTTACCAGTTACGATACTCAAGGAGTTAAACAGCATAAATTCATTGGCACCGCGGCTAATAAAAGCTAGTAACATCATGTACCTGTTAGATTATTTCGCGACGAGCACTTACCGGTCGCTTTTATGTCATTTTGCATCGTAACATACAAATGTTAAGGAATTTTAATATATATAATTTCCCGTATGATTAGCTGCTGTGCTCTAAGTATAGTATTAAACGCACAAACGCTATTACTATCGTTTCGTGTTGATGGGCGCGTGTTGAAAATTAAAAGGCTATTAGATGTCGTCCCACGCGCCGCGGCAGGTTGTGGGGTTTGTTCCCAGGCGTTGTAAAGTACATAGGTACAAGGTACAAGTGGTAGGTACGGTAATAGGGCCTGCAATTGCGCGGGACGTCGAGACACGACCGTGGGCGGTGGCGCCACAGCCGACTTTGATAGCGCAAACTTAGTATTAGTGTTGTACCCGGTATCAGTTTGAAACAGTGATTAGTAGCGCCGGAGTTGCAAATTTCAATAATTACTAAATCGACCAATGGTTGACGACCGCAGTTTAACAACTTTTAGTTAAACCCAGCCAACCTTCGTTTTACTAAGCAGTGCTATAAAATAAGTCTTAAAAGCTGGTGTTTAGACAGACATTATTTGCTAAGTGGCCTCTTATTAAGCCGCTGTGAGGTGTGTGTGTGTGATGTCAAATCGCCTAGGAATGGGTAATCTAGTAGTAAAATATGTGTGTCTAATTTGTTACAATCTCCGATCTTGTATTTTGCTCGTTAAGATTGCAAAATAGGAACAGACATTCTAAAATACAAATATTATTTCGCATAACATTGTAAGAATACAAAGACTTTAATTTTATTTTATTCCAAAGCCAAACTAACCAAAAAATGTTATAATTAACGAACATTTTTCAACTGAGATTTATATCCCACAAAGTACGTTAACACGTCTCCATATCCGCCTGGAAAGTTACATAATGCCCATATTCCATTAGGCGAGCAAAATAAAAGGACTTAATAAAAGTTACCAACGAGCGTTGCAAATCATTGAAACGTTGACAGGCGTATTTCACACATTTACCTTTTGTTCTGTTATTAAAATGAATATTTAATAACCATGTCTGATGACGTATGCCCGAGTGTTAATACTGAAGGATTTTCATTTAAATCGAATACAGAGAATGAATAATGTGTGAAGTTAAGCCCCTTTCTCTGATGTCGTTAGCGGAACTTCGAAATGAATTTTCTGTGAAACTGTGTGGGACCAAAATAGTGTTAAAGTATCGAAGGAAAGTTCGGTTTCTAATAGAGAATGTGCCTCAAAATAAACACAGTACCTATTGAGAAAGTTGGTTGTCTGTGTTGTGACGCTAATGCGAATTTGCGAACCAGTGACGTAAGCTGTAAGTCGAACTTAGACAAAGGTACTCTTTTCTCCGGAAATCTTCGACAGGGCTATCTAGCAAAAATTTGCCAATTAGGTTTTTTTTTTATCGAAACAAACTATCGATACCAGCAACACAAGTGTTAGATGTCTGGTTATGTAAATAATTGTGTGTGAAACATTCGCCACAAATCTCCTTAGATTCATTGCTCCTGGACCAGCAATTAAGGCAAAGTAGACTCCGACTAGACACCGCTGAATTTACTACCCGCCCTCTTGCCACTATTTGCATAATAATTTTCACTTATGAATAGATATTAAGGCGTTATTGCACTTATAAATATTAACAGCTAATCTCTGTCGAGCGAATGGGAGGGGCGGATCTTAAAGATGATTTTCTTGTCATAGCGTGCTGACAGGCGGTATACTTATGCTCCTAGGAAGTAATACATGATGAATGATAGTTATAATTCTGCTTTAATGAGCATTTTGTGTTGTACAAATGCGTCTATTAAGAGCTTGTTATGAGAGATCGGTAAATGGAGACTACTTGTGGTGTTAATATAAACGAGCTATTGGTGCCTCAAGCGGCGATTTAGAAATATTTCAATGTTATGATGATTTAGTGGGAGCAGTGGTGGCCCAGTGGTAACGGCCGCGACTTACGAGTTGAGGTCGTAGGTTCGAACCCTGACAGTCGCTTTACTTTGTGTAAATTATTTCATAATCACTGCTGTCAAAACGGTGAATGAAAGCAGCGTGCGGAAACCGGTATGTCCTAGAACGAAACATTAAAAAACATGTGACATGTCAGTACCAACCCGCTATTGGCCCGCGTGGTGGATTACGGCCCACTCCCTCTCACAGAGAGGAGGTGTCCCATCCTAATAGTGGGAAAATTATAGGCTTATTATGCTATGATGATTTAATTAGGTATATATTTTTTAAATAAAAACGTTAGTATGCAATGGTTTATCAAGTTCAGATAACATTTTACTTAACTGTATATGTAGGTAGGTATAGAACGGAAAAATTCAGGTTTGTAGCCTACCTACATTTGCATATTTGAAACAAGCCCAGTTATTTAAACTTTTAAAATTATGTAAAACGAAATCTGTTTTTGTTTACATTCTTTAAAACGATATTGTATTCAAAAGTCGTGTGTCTATTATAATGCTATTTTAAATCAACGGTATTGTATATCAAATCACCATTTTCTATAAACAATATCTTCCAAAGTAAGCTGTTATCATTCCACGTATGCTAATACAGTCCGCTTGCATTAAAATAGACGAACAAATATAGCAAAAGATCAAAAGAAACTCATCGAAGAGAAAGATAAAGACTAATGAAGCAATTTCAATGTAAAATCTTTGGGGTTCCTCAAGGTACAGGTATTGGTGAACAGTGATAAAGTTATAAAATCGCTTGGCGTGATGCGTGACCGCACTTCCAAACGCTGCTCGGGGGGAGTTTTATTGAAAAAGTTCAATCCGTGATCTGACTGCGTAAAGATACGGAACCAGTGAAATATGAATAATAATATCGGCTATGTTCTCGGCGCGTACCTTATGGAATCCGGGAAGTATTAGGACGGTGTGCTTTATGCGTGAGTTCGACTAAAGTGCGGTCGGTAAAAGTTGGGGCAGGTGGGTGCGCAATTTTACTTTTGCAGAGTTCTCTTGGCTTCTTTTACCTTTGGAGAGAATATTTGTATGTTTGATGCGCGCCCAGTACGAATACTGGGCCTAAGCTGAGCACTCCTACAGCGAGATACGATGCGCCATACCGGGTCCTAGTTGACCTCGTTGTCTTTAACAAAGTTGGGAAATAGTTATATATTTTGAAATGATATATTCGAACTATCCACCGTGAAATAACGTACATAATTAATTTTGCTTGATTGTAATTTTATAAATTTTTGGCAAGGTTTTTTGCAATAGTAAAATAATATGATAGTAGGAATTTACAAGATCCTACGAAAATTCCATAGCGCCTTGAACACCTTTTAGTTGTGAGACTCATTAGATCATTTCCTTTTCATCCCAGTACGTCGATTCTGTAAAATTCAAACAACAACTCGCATCTCACATCGCTATTCACTCTCACTTTTACAACAATTACCTTACTGAATGCCACTTCTTACGTCATCTCATACTTTATCTGTCAAAATCTCACGGTCAATTTAGTCCAACTCGCTGACACGCTCGCAAGGGTAGCGCTAGTGTATCAACCGAGTTTTTAGAATGCCAATCAAGAAACTCACAGCGGATTCAGATTCGAAGTTTAGAATGAGGTCTTACAGAATCACACCCCAGTCCTCAGAATAACTATACCTCCTTCAGATCAAGGTCGTTAGACATGGTCGATTTCCTGCAATTTTCATTGTCAATTCCCTTATCTGCGTTAATTGAAACCCTTTCTCCTATCGATAGTAAGTTAAGCGTAAAACGACACACGCTCGATACAAAACTTGGGCGTCATACGATTGGTCATTAATCACATATTCGGAGCTGCCGTCAATCACTCTTGTGACATCCTCAAACGAAGCGGTTTGCTCGCTTCAGGTCGTTTACATTGCCTGTCGGGCTACAGTTTGAACAAGGATGTACTGTATAGACTTGGCATGTGACGATGGATAGAACCTTATGTAACGTTGACATAGTACATACTAGCTTTAGCCTGCGATCTCGATCCTGTGGTCTATCCCTTGGTAGCCTAAGTCACTCTTTGGCCCACTACCTATTTGTCCCGTCGATCCACGTGTTGCTGAAAGAAGAAAAAATCCAAAAATACACTTTCGCATACTATGTAGAAGGATTTCGTTTAGCACGCCCAATTATAGCCTATGAAGGCAACGATTTGGTGGTAAAAGACACCGCTCTTAAACTAAACTAAGAAATAGAGCTTATCAATGATGGGAGGTAACTTTCTTTTTAAAATTTATAGCCGATCATATGCTATTTGCATAATGATGAGATATTTTTTTAATTCTGTTCTGTTTGTATCAAAAATTGATATTTTATGCTAACCTCAGGAAAAGTATACCTACCTGCTTTCCGAAATCAGTAAATCTATATATGTGTGTTTGGCAAAGCATAGGTACTTGATTACTAATTACGTATTTATTTTGGTTCAGTGGTTTTGTAACCAAAAGGAAATATTTTAAGGATCGATTTCTGCCTGCACTAAAAACAAGATAGGGGTGGAGTAGATCTATATTGCCAATACCACAATTAAAATATTGCGAACCGTCAATTTGTTTCCACTTAATTAATACCCATTTTAATTATAATTGCTCTTGATTGACTACTGCTATGCAATGATACCGTAACTAATTACTTAAATACATAGTTTGTTAGAACAAGCCGTGTGGTCTCCAGTTACTAGAAAGGCAGTTACAACTAGAGTGTTGTAAGAGGCTGACTAAGGAAATAATAATAGGTACAGTAGTACAGTACTCGGAAGTTGATATAGGTCAGAACCAAACCCATGTGCTCGAAAATTTTGTAAAACAAATGAAGGAAAACAATTCAATTAATCTACCTAGCCTTTTCTCAACTATTTTGGGGTCAGCTTGCAGTCTAACCGGATGCAGCTGAATACCAGTATTTTACATTGAGCGACTGTCTATCTGACCTCCACAACCCATGCAATAACCGGGTAACCCCTCGGTAAGACTGTTTGTCAGACTTTCGGACTTCTAACGACCCTTAACGACTGTCAAAGATCCACGAATGACAGCCGGGACCAACGGCTTTACTTAATTTCCGAGATGAAACAATTGAAGACGTTCACTTGTTTATTCTCGATATTTCATTTCAAATGAGAACATCTAAAATGACATATCAAGCATAGACAAAAGACTGTCACACAGCAGTATGAGCGACAAATATGCCCACCAAATCCGAGCTTTTTCCGAGACTTGATGAGCCATATTGCAAAGGGCTTATTTCTCTTGGGTTAAAGTAGTTTAAATGGCTAAGTTACTGAATTCAGACAAATGCAACCTCATTCAGCAAATTAGTTATTCAGAATTCTAAAAGTAATTGGTTTTTACGATGTTTTCAAATTACAATGTTAATAGGTATTCACGACAGTGTAGGCCTGTCAACAAGTACCAGGTACTTAACAAAATAGAAAACTATGTTAAAATAAACCTAATTAGAAAGAAGTAAGGTCGCGAATGTCACGATACGTTTTTATAAATGTCGCGCTTTAATATTCAGACTTATTCAGTAACTAATTCAGTGTAGTGTGTTCAGAATATTTCTAAATATGTGTTTCCCTGTTCTTCAACTGAATTCAATCTAGTGGAATTGCCCCTTAACGGCCGCTTACTATGAGAGCTTTTCGTTCTTTGTTTGGTATTAGTATAGTTCTTATAATGCTAAACCAATTAAAATTAAAATACCAATTAAAATACAAACAAAACATTACAAATGTCCCGAGACACGATTATAATTATTGGTACAAAAACAAACCGCTTGAAAGGTCCGGACAATATTTCAAAATTACTGCTCGCGTGAAAATTGTTAATAAAAAATATCTTAATTGTAATGGATGGCGTGTTCTGTGATACAACAATAATAAATTACCTCGTAATTATATCGCTCAGACCGTGTTTACCATAATGAGTGAGATAAAGTGGGACGTAGTATTTTCTCTAGCGTTTACCTTAATAAATGGCATAGACTGGCACGGGGCTATGTTAAATGTTTAGTAGTGTACGGCTGTTTGTTTTGCTACTATTAAGCGTATGTGTTACTCACGAGTTCTCTTTGTTGCTAAAACTTACGTCCTGCTTGCAGATCGCTGATATTTTGTTACAGTATAACCAAATATGATTTGTGCTTCACTAAAGTTTAGTGTACCTTCAGCACTGTAAGGTAGACAATACCATCAATATTGTAAGCAATAGGTAGTTTTTAGTAGTTCACTTACGAATACATTTGATAGCAATAAACGATGTATTTTAATAATACCTAACGATTCGTTTTTATTAAGGAAACTAACCGCAATAAAATACAAAATATTAACAGTTTGGCGCTGATGCAAGTCTGAAAATACAATCATTAATTTACTGTTTGAACTCAGCTCAATATAACGTTCAGGGAAACTTCGTTTTTTTTTAACCATTTTCGCTTTAATTAGCAATGCATCTACGAACAACAAAGTAATAAAAGGTTTTCAAATTAAAAGAACACAGAAATGCAATTCACTTTAGACTGAAGCGCACCCATTGTGTTTTTTTCATCAATCGTGAATGTGATGTCTCTTTGTCTGGTATTTTTTATTTCTGCCAAAGGTAGGTATGGTTCCTTTTAATGAAAAGAAAATAGACGGATGAACGTCTATTAATTAACAAATGGAAATTCACGTCACACCATGAGGGCCGTTGCTCTTCAGTTACAAAATACGGCGTAAAATTAATTGAACAATGGTCGATTCGAATTGCAGTAGCAATGAAAACACCAGTGGAGACTACTGGTCAGTACTGGTGTTTTGGATTTCTTACTGAAAGTTTTTTATGAGTTTTTGTGTGTGTTGAGGAACATCTGGTATTTAGCTGCATCCAGTTAGACTGGAAGCCGACCCGAACATACTTGGGAAAAGGCTACGCAGATGATGGTGTGTGTTGGGGAACTCGCTTAGTAATAACAGCCGCATGGGTTGATCCGTCAGGATAAGCTACGCTTGCCGGGGTTTGGATCGTGAATGGGTGACCGTCTTTACATATCGAGACTCCTCCGTGCCTCGGAAAGCACGTTAAGCCGTTGGTCCCGTGTGTCATTCGGTGATCTTTGACAGTCATTACGGGTCGTCAGAAGCCCGAAAGTCTGACAACCAGTCTTACCAAGGGTTATCGTATTACCCAGTTGCTGGGTTCTGGAGGTCAGATAGGCAGTCGCTCCATGTAAAATACTGGTATTTAGCTGCATCTGGTTAGACTGGAAGCCAACCCCAATATAGTTGGGAAAAGGCTAGGCAGATAAGACTAAAAGTTTTTTATGAGTATTTCAGAGGTGGTTTTTCAATAGATAATTATTAATTATCTAAAAAGGTAGGTACAGGTATGGCAGAAGTTTTACTGTCACTATATGCGCAGTAAAATGCTATCAAAATTAAAAATACAGTAAATAATTAAATTGAGAATCTTGATTTTACTCTCCTTAAACATGACATGCTGCGTCTGGACCATCCGAATCAAGATGCTTCTTGAAGTTTTGACTGGAAAAAAATTATAAATAGAAAATAATCAATCACAATGACATGACACACATTTTCGCAGACATTTTCGAGAAAGCATTTTAAACACTTATAACTGTCAGCTGGCAAAACGTTTGATTCGTTTCTTGGAACAAACACTGATGCATCAATTACACGAATCTATTAGTATTCTTGTCAGATATGATCTGTGATCACCTCGGAAGTTGGATCAATATCGGAAGGACTTCCTTCCAAGTGTTCATCCATCCATTATCGATAACTCATCTCGAAAAAAAACAACATCGGACTATGATAATATCTACTTCCCAGTAAATACGCTACACAAAGCTGTTAGAATGAACATATTTATAGGAAACTGAATGTAATTAGAACGAGAATAATTTGGCTTAATTAAAGCAAGGAGTTTATTAACGAGGTCCACATGCGTTTAGTGTTTAAGTAAACCGCTTATAGTGTAGTGAGTGCAACAAAGTTGTAGAGGATAATTATAAAAAATAACTACTTATGAAAACTACGAGATTTTCTTTCCATACACTTCTGGCTTCTATGTTGTTCAGCAAGTCGTGAGTTTTGTATATGAGGGTGAGAGGGTTTTTTCGCGTTATGCGGATTTCACGCTCACGCACGCAGGATTAGCCCGCATGCGTGAAATATCAAACAGCAAAAAAGCTGTAAAACTCGCATCTCGCGTGCGTGTAGCAGGTAGCATAACCCGACCCGTGACACGCATGCGGGCGAGTCCCGCATGACAAAAAATGCTCTTATACGTGGTGGTCAGAGTTAGCAGTTAAACTACCGCAACTTTCTGTTGGAACTATGCGACCAATATCTTAGCCTACTTTATATTAAAAAGTTACGTTGTTCTTTTTCCAATACCTTTTTACAATTTATTTAGTTAAATAATCTATCCGTGGAATTATTTCTAATGGAGCAGATACCGTTAACATGAACTCAACATTACGAAGACTATTAAAATATTTTTGTTCCATTCACGAACAAACGGGAACAAAAGGAATCCATTTTCCAATTTCCAGTACGAAATCCTAAAAATGCTAACAAGTAATATGCCATGATCCTATGAAATGAGATCGTTAGGGGGTTTCTTTTAAAATAATTTGGATCTGTGCCAACGGTTCGAATCGCAACTGGTGGTGGATTTAACCCTTAATGCTCACAGAATTAAAAGCTTCCAATTCTATTTACCGTCCGTTGGTTTGCATGTTAACAGAGAAAATTATATATATACAAAGCTTGTTTGTATTATTTTGTACAGTCTTTCTAACAATGCGTAAAATTGTGTGCAATGAAGATATTAATTGGACAGAGTTTTGCCGCCATGGCATTTCGTTAAATAAATTATTTATTCATGAGAGGAGATGAAGTTATTTCTCGTGCTGCATTCTAATATGATCAATGTAAAATTGTGTTTGTTATTGCCCATTTTTGTAACTTCCTGGTGATATTTTATGTTACTTTATGACTGTTATGTAATACTCATCGAAGAGATAAATTGGTTTATATCTTTGTGATTGTGCTGCAACAATATTTCACTCAACAATAACGTTTTGGACTGTATTTTAGGGGCAGCAAGTTCCAAAACCACTCTTTTTTTTATTTGCGCAGTTCCCTTTCCAATAATATTAGCATGAGTTCTTAAATCTCCAGACGGCGTCCAAACTTCCCAAGTTACAACCTTAAATATCCTTTACTGCAGAGGGAGATCACATAATAACGTAATAATAAGAAAAGTTTTTATTACACCAAACAAAACTATTATAACTGGCAACACAGTTTGCCAGTTAAGTCCATAAAGTTACCGTGTGCTGACCCTTTGAGCTTCTTTTACTATGCTTCCGTGGTTCGAACGTCACTGTTTATAGCCAATAAATTTTGCACGAAAAGCGTAAACTTTTTCGGCTATACGGAAAACTTTGCATTATTCCCCGCTAACTCGCGTAAAAAAGGGTACAGGGTGATTCCTACTTTATATGTAAAGGGTTGTTTGCTTTTGTGTATCAACGAAATAGGTAGCTATAGATAAGGTTATTTTTTGTGTATTGTGTCTGTTTATGGCAGTGTGACTTACTTTTGTTTATCACGAGAGTATTGCAGACTGGAAATTCCCAACAATAATTTAATAGGTAAGACAATTTTCTGTATGCTATGTTTCATACATTCCCATGAACTGAACTGCTTTTGTTTAGGATAGGTACAACGTCCAACAATAAAAGTGCAAAATATTTGAATAGTGCTCAGGAATATGAACAACTTTGAATTTAACAAAATCAGCTGCTCCATACAGAAATGCAGAACCCACCCAAGACCTACTCGATCAAAAGTATAAAATCCCTGATGTAGCTACATAATTATCAATCTTTTCCCAACTATTTTGGGGTCGGCTTCCAGTCTAACCGGATGCAGTTGAATACCAGTATTTTACATGAAGCGACTGCCTATGTAATACCTACATATTAATGAGTAGGTAATACCCCTTCACATACTGTCTTTATACAATTATAAATAAGTATATCTATGACGTATATGCCTACCCTTACCAAGATAAGAACTCCGAATAAGCTTGGATAAATGACTGACAAAAATCAGAATATGGTGTCACATTTCCCATAAGTATTTAACGACTGCGCCGGGATTTATCACTCATGTTTAAAATTAATTTTGAAACGATTGATTTTGGTCATAGATATGGTGTAGGTCGGTATTGATTTCCAATTTGATAAACGAGAGTTTTGGACGAAAAAATTCTGACGACATGAATCAGCGTAGGGTATTGCATATCTCTAGTAAAGGTATGCAATAATACGGAACCCGTATATTAAAACATTATAAGTACTTACTTTGGACAATTACGATAGATCTTTCAAACTTATAAATAGGTATGTTGCTAGCTGCGCCCCGCGGTTTCACCCGCGTAAGTCTCGATCCCGTGGGAATATCGGGATAAAAAATCCTATATCCTATTCCAGGTCATGGTCTACTCCTGTGCCAAATTTCATCTAAATCCGTTCAGCCGTTTTAGCCGTGAAAGCGTAACAAACAAATAAACAAACAAACAAACTCACTTTTGCATATATAATATTAGTTAGAAAAGCAAGAAAATACATTTATTTAGCACAGACAGGGCACACAACACCACGTAAGTACAAGTAAAAAAGAGACAATTAAAAAAAAGAAACAATTTAGTTAGCATTAGGATTAGGAAGTTATGATTACACTGCTACAGCTATCAATAACGTGTTTATTTATTCCAGAAGACTGGAGTCGGGAATCGAAAATAGTTTAAAAAACCTACACCTACAGCAGCAGGGAAATTCAAAGTTCATAATACAAAAATGTACAATCACAGAGAGGACACTGAAAAATCTTTTAAAAATACACAATATCTAAAACCAATCAAATACCGATATATGTATTCGATACTGGATTCCGATATCCAATCGGACGGGCGGCAGTCGAGTCATCTCGCAGAAATATGGCATGAAATAAAATATCGATACAGGAAATAGGCAAGCAATCGGGAGCATCAGGAATCCCGGAATCCCGGGATCACGGACAATCGTTGGAAAAACTCATATGAATTCGGATAGCAGTACGAATCGCCGTTCATATTCAATACCATTATGATAATGTCGGTATACCCACATAAATCTTTACTGGTAAACATGATAAGTTAATGCATACGTAATAAGTAACAAAGTTGTAGTGTTGAATTACTGTTGGATTTATTGACTGGTTTTTATTTATTTGTTGTTGGGAGATGATAAGTTTTATCTGCAATATTTATTTTAACGTACGTACAAACATAAAATCATAGCATAAACATCACGCTTTGCTTCCCCGAAGGGTTTGAGTGAGCAAAAGTGTAGCTTTAGTTCAACCACATTTCGCCAGTTATGTTTAAGTCTCACGTAATAGGTGGCGAGCCTATTGCCATCAACCGGGCACAAATACCCTAACACACGGTATAGACTCCGGGCTGCTACTGAGAAATTCCAGATGGAAAAACCCTTTGTCCGACCCGGGAATCGAACCCAGGACCTCGTGCTCAGTAGCGCAGTCTCGCTTGCCCAATGACCTAAGTATATTATTGTAAATTATAGGGACATAGATAAGCAATGCAAAAATAATTGAATCAATTTCGTCATTATACCCACAATCCTCGCATCTTTCAATTAACGTGACAACCGATCCGTTCATAATAGGATGTACAGTAGGTAGGTACGGTCAGCGACAAATGTAGGCACATGTTCTATATACTTGTAGATATATTGCTATGGGAGGTCTCTGACTGAAACATTATTGATCTTGTTGTTACGGTCTATCTATACTATGTGAGTTAATTCCTAATTTAATCATTCAACTATTTTATATTATTTGATTGTTTGTTAATTTTAATTCAATTACGTATACAAAAAAAAGTAGATATACTTAGCAAAATTGAGAAATTTTATAGAGCATCGCAATATAGGAATGAATTTCAATTACAATAAGTTTGAACACAACGGGATATAGACGAATTAATTTATTATGAATTGATTTGACTATTGTTGGAGGATTATGACATTATTGTAGTTATCAAAACAGAACATAATACTCATATTCAATTAATCCACCGAACCATTTCTAACTCTAATACGATTTGCAGGCATGCAGGAGACGCAATGTACTGCCATCGAAGCGTATAAACAAATGCCCCGTACATTCGTAGTCTAGTACATTCAGTGACAAAACAGACAAGTACAGAAGGTCAGGTCCATATGATGACTGAACCCGCACGCGTGACCTATGCACACGACGACACGTCAAGCTGTTAATTCTAACCTGAACTCATGATTATTATAAACATTTTCCGTACGCTTTCCGGTCGTAGGTTGATTTTTCATCGTGCGTACTGCGAATGTAATAACCGAACTCGCTAATGACATTTTTTATACGTAATTTCTGATCGCTGTAGGTAGGCAAAGTACGAAGCAGTTTTGGAAAAAGTTCTAGGTTTTGTAGACCGTCATCCATGCCACTTGATAATTTCTAGCTAAAACTCTATTTTCTCCCATCAATCAACTCAGCCTATCGCACCACCATCATATGAGTCCACTGCTGAACATAGGCCTCTCCCACGCTGCGCTATTACACCTTGTACTTCGCCTTTCGCATCCATTAATTATCCATTCATTATTCATTATCCATTATCCATTTCTGTCTACATCAACGCTATGTAAATTTTCTACATTTATATCTGTAATTTTAATGATGAGTATTCTATCTATCTCTCCTAGCCACCTTTTTAAGGTCGTCGGTCCAACTAGATGGAGGGCGTCAATTTGTGCGTGCACAAATGTTTTCGCTCATTGTGTGGAGCTGGCCTTCTGCATCTATCTACTCTGTGATTCAGCCGCACAGATTCAACCGACGGATGAATGAGTTCGATCTCGATCGTGAGGGGGGATGTCTATTGGATCTGTTGATCCTTGTCGAACAATAGATGTTGTCGTTGCGTTGTATTGACTAGGTAGGTACTTTTTTTTTTACATCCAGCGCTGCGATGGAAAACATTTAGCTATTTTTTTTTGTTTGAAACTTTTCCTGCGTGTCGTATTTTGTCTGTGGTGTGAACAGCTTTATGTTGTAAACAGAGATTGTTACATGAAGTGAAGCATATGCAAAGTAGGATTACTGGTTAATAAAGATTTTATCTCATTTTACAGCATTATACAGGTATAATTTACGTGCTACAAAATCCACAGATTGTTTAGGTGCTTATTACAGAACGATCCTTAAATCCATGTTTAAATTCAATCACCTGATAACTGATCAAGCTATAATCGACACTTTAAAGCATAGACCTTATTCCAAAACAGTAAATAATCGATCCATAGGTGCTCAGCTGAATTGAGATTCAATCGAGCCTCAAGCAGAGCAGATTTACCTACGTATTGGTTTTGCATCAGCCTGTTTTCGTTTACGATTTATTTTCCATCCAGGAGTTACACAATGAAGTGTGTAAGATACTTTGTTTCCTATTATTCTGAATTAGAGTTTTAATTTCATTTTATAATTTGTTAAGAATTGTACAGAACCTTATTGGCTCTGTCTGTGCGACTAATAAACAATATAGATATAACAACATGTAACCTAACGCTATCAATCTATAACAAAAGATAACAAGAATATAGAAACCACCGGCACACGAAGGGAGGCTGAGTGAAATTGACAGATTTATTTGCGTTCGATAAACCCGGGATTGCGACTGGCTGCATTTTTTACAACGCCCAACCCTATGCGCGACGGCCGGAATAAATTCATCGGAATCCTGAAAATTAGCTGCAGTTTTGTACAGTGGATTTTCACTCTCGCAGACTGAAATATTTATTAGTTTAGTATGCGTAGTAATAGGTGTTGTGTGCCTATTAAATGCTATTGTGTCGTGTATTTGGATTAAGTTATAGTCTAAACTTTTTAGTTGTAGGTTTTGATGACAACGTGGGTAGAACAAATGACTATCACAGTTTGATTAATTGATTTATGAATATGGTAATTTCCCCTATGCCGTTCACGGTTGCGGTCATGAGGGGCCCATGTTCAGCTATGAACATTTATGGGCATTTATGGATGGATATAAAACACCTTCACACACAAAAGGAACACAAAAAAACCGTGAAAAAATCTGCCTTACCATTTACGGAATATTAATTCAAAAAACAAGGCAAAAATCTGCCAGACATCACACATACGCTCGTAAAATGTTCGTCCTACCCGCCACAATTTGGTTTTAACACCGCGTGTGTACCAACGTTGGTCGTCTCTAACCACGTTACGGTCGGCACGGTGCAGCGTCGCAGCGCGGCAAGGAAGCGGTAATTTCCCCTGAGATGCCGCGTATCGACGGACCCGCCTCAATTGTTGTCACAGCGCTCTTAATGCACGTGGACACAGTGCTCTGCCGGTTGATGAGCAAAGCTGCGTAAATAATAAAGCATTTTTCCGCTCGCAATCCCTGATGGAATAAGATATTTGTACTCACTGTGATTACAGTCGGATATAGCTTTGTTGAACCGGGATTTCATACTGAAATTGACTGACGGTGAAGGTCTCCTGCAATATTCTGGAATATGACGTATCTTCTGATATACGGAGTGGATTTTTGTTGTCTTCCCTCTGCATTTTCGTGTTTTTTAAGTGTTTTGAGAAATTGTATAACATCCACGTGATTGTTTTGTGTTGTTATTATTTTCCAGTTTGACCCAAGATGAAAAGATAGAATTAAATAGCCTTTTTTGAATTCGACAAAAAATGTAAACTATCTTGTCACTCTATAAAGACAATCAAATCATTTTATAACCGATCTATGTAGGTGTTAGCTTAATAAAAGAAGATGGTATCTGCTTTTCAGTCTTTAGAAGCTGTAAAAATCAGTAGAGAGGAACAGATTAAACACACTGAAGGTCATAAAGCATGGTACCTAACTGTCAAATTTTAATGATGTTCCACTAAACTTTTATGCTTAGTTCACCCATTTTTCGAAGACCGAAAATATTATCTGCAATAGACTAATAAATCAACTCTCGGTATATATGGGAAATTAATGCTCTGATGTAGCTTGGCAACTGTGTAGGTACTAATTAAAACTTTCATTGACAACTAGAGTTTATATAACGTAGAAAATAAGTAAATTATTCGCGGTGATAAATATACCAATTTTAATATTCATGTAGATGCAAACTTAAAGTATGAAACATTTCCAAGATCAGCAAAGCAGTCGCGCTGCAATTAGAATAAACAAACAAACAGACAAATGCTTTTGCATTAATAACGCTTGTCGCATTACTTAGAACTTACTATGTAACATAGGAACTTGTTCTTAGTGTCAGTGTGTAGATAAGAATCTAGTTCAAATTACGGTTATAAGTCTGCCGAGTTTCTTGTAAAATAGCTGCGATTAAAATTCCAAGCTTTTTATCTGAAATTACTAAGACATTTTTGTAATTTTGTGGAAGAAATAACAATGCGAACATTTTGATGTTTATGAAAAGTGAAAGTACATAACGGTAGGAAAATGCTTCCAATTTCTGAAATTGCTGTACTTTTTAGTAAGTATTTTTATTAACGAAAACGGAAAAATCTTTTTCAAATGTT
Organism: Lithophane ornitopus; assembly: GCA_948473465.1. Taxonomy (NCBI): domain Eukaryota; kingdom Metazoa; phylum Arthropoda; class Insecta; order Lepidoptera; family Noctuidae; genus Lithophane; species Lithophane ornitopus. The sequence goes on from OX419623.1 coordinate 7,344,683, forward strand.
CCTCTGAACCTCTCTTGAGTTGTTTGAAAGTTACGGTGATTTCCTACTTTGAAAACTTTGTGTAATTGTATAATACAACAAGCAATAATAAAGTGACACTAGTTAATTAATATCGAACTTTAATATTAATTTATTAATAGCTTCATAATCGTATCACACTGTCACTCATATTTGTGACACTATCTCGACAACTTTTAATTTTATAAAAACAACTTCAATATCCTTTTTACAATTTAAACAAATAATAGTCTTAAAATTGACATGATTATCATATCGTACTGTCAAGCGTGTATCTTTACGATATTGTGTAGTTTTCTATCATGAGCAAGTTTTGTTATCATCTTTGGCAGAGATTCTCAACCTGTTATGTACAAACTATACCACTATTGTAGAACTTGTTGATAGGTCTACACTGTCCTCGCCAGTGTTGTTTGAAAATATTGTAAAAGTCAATGTGGACTTTCTTACCAGCTATCTAATTTTCATAACTGATTAAGAGTAATCTGTTTCATTTTGACAGATCAACAACATTCATTGAGTTATTTACGTTGTTGAACAGAATTGTCTTTCGAACTTATGAAACCGACTCGAATTGCAATTAATCGTGTATTACACAATTAGGGTGCTGGTTATCTCCATATGAAAGACGTTTCATAGGTGCCCATGTAGGTTTTTGTGAACAATATAATTTGAATTGGATCTCAAGAATTTAAACTGCCAGTGAGATTATATGAACCAATGTTCAAAAAAATCAATCTGCCTAGCCTTTTCCCAACTAAAACCAATGTTACAAACGAAAAATAAAACACGTTATATGAAGGCTAACAAAAGTTAAATCTGTAAGAGGAAACCTCCCCAAATCAATCGAAACTCCAGTGTTCATCAACCCAAATCAATCAAACAATCAGACCCGCTCATACAGGTCTATCGACCTATGAGGTTGCCAACCGCTTATTAAAATTTCCCCAGTTTGAAAACCGCTGGTCAATAAAAACAGTCAAGTAAGTAGACAGTCTAGTGGGCAAGTGGGCGTTCCACTATGCTACCGAGATAACGCCAGTAGCTTGCTCTTGTTTTATGAACAATCTCTGTTTGTTGTTGGTAACTTTGGTAGCTCTAGTTTTATAGGTCGTCGTTTTGTACTTACAGAGTATTTTGAATTGAAACGTCAGTGATTTTTGAGGATATTATTTAAAGTTGAAACTATTTTTTTATTGATTGCTGAAATTATGCTTAGTTACGTAACTAATCAATAATAACGAAAAGCTGCCTGCATTTTTTTTTTTTTTCCAAAAATATATCTGTAGGTACTTAAAGGATTGTGCTTGACTTCAATTTTCTTGCATGAAAGCAAGAGTATGTTAAACAACCAAATAACAAACCAGAAAAATGAATGTAATCGGCTTCATTGTAATTTCCAATTCTTTTCTGAAAATGGAAAAAAGAATCAGGCGTCGGATGACGGACGCAGCCTCCCTGTATGAGAAAAAAGTCAGCGATGTGTCGGATTTTGTCACGACACAGGACACTGCAATACAAATAATACGAACAAAACTGAAAAATATAGCTCTTTCGTACAGAACACAGATCCTTTGTTTGAATATCACAAACAAGTTTTGACAAGGATTGATTTATTTTGTTTGTTTCAATGTCGGTCATTGTGTTTGACATCAATTAATTTACTGACTGCATGCTTATATTATTCCATAATAAGTTATTTTCTACATTTTACAAACGATTCCTTATAATCACGCCTGTAATCCCCGATTAGGCAGAGGTGTACCTATAGTATATTTCGCCAGTTATGTTTAAGTCCCACGTCCCATTAGGCGAGCCTATTGTACTAGATTTTATAAAATGCTAAATTATTTACACGATGTCACCAAAGCCGCATTAACCCCAGCACCTTAATTGCGTAACACATGATCAATCACAATCTAAATCGTTTTGAAGCAGATTGCTAATCCATTGCTTCCATTGCTTCACATGTTCGATAAAAAGATCCGCTCAGCAACGTAATAATGCAATGTATGTTGTTGAACTGTCAAAATGAAACAGATTAGTCTTAATTGTTTATGAAAATGTGTTACGCAATTAGATAACAGGTTGAGCGTGTGAGGGCTGGGACTAAATTCTCGGTTGAATCAATGTTTTCACATGTAGGAGTTTAATAACAAGTTTATATTCATTCATATCATCTGATATTCATATTTTGCTTTTACTTAAGGATTCACAAGTTCTTGTCTGTATAATAAACGCTTTCATATCTTGAACGGGACTCATAGCGGGGAATTTCACGGAGCTCGCCGCTTATACTGCCACCTGCGAAAAGGAAACTGTATCAGAAAATCAGATCAAAAATAAACTCTATTTTTGCAACAATACGAGTTATATTCGATAAGCACGTATCAATTAATATGAAACCACACCAGCCATGAATTTGTGACTGTTGCAGGAGGAACTAAAGGTATCTATAGTGTTATTGGAGTTGCTCGAATAACTATCAAGTACCTAGTAAGTATAAAGTTTAGTGCTGTATCATAAAGCAACGAGGTGTTTGCCCTTTGAGTGAAATGCCAAGTTGGTAATGGGGGCTATAATGCTAACTTCTGTTGTTTTCAAACAAATTGAAATCGAGGAAATGTTTTATTTATTAGGTAGTTACCGCCTTTTCACACGCTAGCGCTGTCGAGTGGCTGGCGCCTATATGAAAGCTTTCACGTGCTACAGTCGACCGCACGGTCGGTGGTAACACTTTGATCTTTAGTTGGCCTAGCGTAGTTTAGTTTTAATAGAATAAAAAGAAGTACCAAGAATAGAATAAAAGTCCAGCTTATACTGGTTACCACTGTCGTGTAGCCTACTGTACCGGTAAATTTCACCCGACTAAGCCCTAATAAACACGAGCGATCTTTTATCGCGCACTGGATTTACAACGCTCTGCTTAGCGCCGATAGTTGAAAATACAACAGTGTATTTTTTTACACACTTGGGGTACAATCTGCAGGATTCTTAATTCTCGGCTCAACACCGAGAGTTGAAAGTCATCATCGTGTTAAAAAATTGCCCGTGTGTACCTGCGCTTAGGCTACGATATTTGCCCGTATGCGGTTGGGACGATCTGCAAAGCGGTTGCGATCGTAGTCCAGCCGCATGCGGGTACAGTAAAGTATCATGAGTTTGCTCATAGGCTAGTAGACTTATCATTGAATTGTAAATCGCTGGACGTTTTGTTAGTTTACTTGTGAATGTTGTGATTAAACAGCTTTACTGATAACAACTACTTAAGGCGACTACTGACTTGTTTTCAAATAATCTCGTTCTGTATCTTTGACTGCAGCTACTGTTGCTTGTTCACCTATTTTCATTGAATGAATAATTATTTTACTTTATGATCAAATTAACCTCCCAAACAAGAATCAATCATTTTCATTGTATTGTTTGTGCCACAGCAGTTACTTGTACAAGTACATTTACATACTATGCGATTATAATATTATAAAGAGAAAAGACTTGTTACCTTATTATTTAATTTTTAGGACGGACTATAACAATTTTTTGTTGGCAGACAGACGTTTTCAGGGTTCCATACCCGACGGTATGGAACCCTAAAACTTCTGCTATATCTCAATCTCTCTCTCTTCGGGCTATATCTCATGAACCGTAGAAGGTTACACGGTTGAAATGTTCACTGATTGTGTATTTTTTAGTGCCGCTATTACTAAAAACAATAAAAATTTAATAAAGTTAAAAACTAAAAAAACGTACTAAGTACCTACTACCAACTATTATTACATTAAGTACTTGTAAAAAAAAGTATAGCGTTAAGTATTGTACGGTGGTAAGGAACCCTTCGTGTGCGAGTCTGACTCGTACTTGGCCGGTTTTTTTTATATTTTTCCGTAGTCATTTATATCACAATGAAGGTTCTCTTCTCTTAAAGTTTTTTGGAGTATTCATTTCGATCTGAAAACAATGAGATAAAGAACTGCTTCTATGGCGGAACTTTCAAACAACCCAGTCAAAAAGCTCGCCCGTATCCCTCACTAGATACGTGTTTGTTAAAAATTATACTTCATTCATAATTATATCTATTATCTGGTCTATATTTACAGAGTTGTCATACATAATATAATTAAATACTATTGTGCTGCAAGTATGAAGCTTAATTTTCAATTTTATAATAGCTGTTCCTCTTATTATGGTCGATGTGTTAGGCCTTAAACTAAACCTACCAGGGAAACATCTCGTATTAGGTTTAAGTGTACAAGTTCACATTATAGCTATGTAAACGAAAATAGCTGATATTAAACGCATTATTGTTCTAATAAACGTTTTAAAGCTTACAAATAACTCGCGTTGAATACAAAAACTCATACTCACTCATAAAGTGACTCCGCTAGCCAAAAGCTTGTCAATAGGGATGATAAAATTTGATGAGGCTCCGTGCCTGCCAGACTCGTAGGTTCAGGGGGAGGCGCACTCATGTTACTGTCACGACGTCCAATCGAATTTTAAAGTGTTTGCCACTGCACCGCAAAAGTGTCTATCAAACTGTTAATTTTAAAATCCAATTTCAAGTCTGCCGGGTTGTTGTGAAGTGAAAAATTGTTCGCGCAAACACGTCATAATAAAACGCTGTGATAAAATTGTAGGAAGAGATTCAATTGTGCCTTGAAAAATGGGTTCCATTTGCCGTTGATTTTTGTCTTTATTGTTATAAATCTCACATAAATCCTTTTTTGAAAACTCGTACTAAGTAATTTGGAATGAAACAGGTTATTAACTTTTCAACATTGAAAAAAAAAAAATACTACTTAATAAAAAATTGTATCTAGCAAAAACTCAAACGCAAACTTTTTAGCCTCAAAAGCTTCGCATGCTCTTACATTAACGGAACTGCGAGAAACCATTGTTGACTATCACAGAGGGTCCCCTGTTTGTTTAGGTAACTAAGTTTGGCCCCGACCCCAGTTCATTGACCAACTATTTAACTTTAGACAACATTGGCCTCCGAAGGACATAGTCATGTCTAATGAACCTAGTTCGGACATGTTTCCAAGTTAATTGAACTACAGTAGGTACCTAGACATTAATTTAGCAAATCGATTATTAGGGTGACATTGCACTATCAATCGAGGATCATAATTATATAGGACTATTTATATTTTATACTATCTAAAATATAACAAAAATATATTATAGATACCGAAGCTCAAAAACGAGACATTATACCTATTTACAAATCTATGAGATATTTGATCCTTTAAACAATGTGGAGACAATAATACGACAATAAATGAAAACACTGGCAACACTAATGCATAAGAGTGCTTTGGAATTATCATTATAAATCATAAAATAGAAAAAAAAATAACCAACTAAATAGTGATAATAATAGTAGTCATGAGGACTATGGAAAGGCAGCTGTGCTGATAGAGAGTTTGTTGCGCCACTTCTTCTTCCCGGCTAAAGCACTAGGAAGTGGTAAAGGGCGGGCGTTTTGGGCGACTGTCTTATGTAATGTTGATGTTCGAAAAGTGCTGATTCTCAGCTTAATTTGAATAAATGACTTTCGACTGGCTTTACCAATCTTTGACTAGCTATCGTAACTTTTGGATATATTTGATTGAATTTTCGTATGCAGACCAGGAACGTCATTAGATATACGCAGTTTAATTTATTGTCGTATTGTCCACTTTATATTATAATTATGATAGTGTAAAGCCCGTAATTCACATGCCTGTAACTTGCACAGATGTATGCTAGTAGCTCGCATGCCATTGAGTCATAATAACTTCTTATTGGTGAAAGTCACGATGGCATCCAAGCCACTTGCTTATTTTTGTGCCAGTTACAGGTATGTGAAAGAGATTGTGGCATGGTTATGTATGATAGAGAAGCGAACTTTTCATAAAAATAGCTGTGCCATATTTACGGTTTGGAACTGGTACATTTAGTTTATTATTGTCGGCTGTAGACTATATACCAGCTCATTGTTTTAATAGAATACTGCCCCGCCTTTGTCCATCCGTGATTGTTGATTGTGATTTATGACAACGAGTAGCCCTTTAATCCCTTGTAGTAGTTATTATAAATCTTGTACAAGTAACTTTATTTATTGGTAGAATTGACTGAATATAGAGCATTTCAATAAAACTAGATATTATTATAGTCGACCGAATCACTAAGGTTGTTTAAAAGTACTATCACATTGACAAATTAGTAACTGTCACATTGACAAATTCCTCTTGTCGTTTTATGAAGAGCAAGTGATGAACACATGACAGTCTTACGATTTTTGTCTTCACTAAACTAGATAACTCGTAATTGCTTTATCAGTTTACCACCCTAAGGTTGAATCCTAAAGTATGTCGTACCTAAATAATTATCTAGTTTTGTGAAAACAAAAATAATATGAGCAGTCTGTCATGATGACTCATGAGACTGTCATTTGTTTTCATAAAATGACAAGATCATAGTTAAATCATAATATTTTTGTCATCATTTTAAGGACTGTTAAAAAAAAAAACAAAAATATAGCTTAGACTCGTTCTTGGTTGTAATAATAATGATTGATTAGCCAAATATTTATTGTAATAAGCTTTCCTCATAAATGGATAATATTTACCTGATGAATTATTTATTATATTAATATTTTGATTGTCACCATAAGCTACGTGAAGCGATTTGTCAAATCTACATAACACCATTAATATATTTCGCAAGTCGCCGACACAATCTTCAGCATACAAGTGTCTGAGCCGGGAGTCGAACCCACGCACCTGATTTGCAACGTCCCAGAGGCACAAGTAGGTGGAGCAGCTCAGTCACCTAGCGAAGCCTAGCGGTTATTCTGTGATGTTTATGACAAGGCATTGTGTTGTTGAAGGAAATATGGCCATATTGCCACACACTGGTCCTATAGTCCTAGAGAAGAGTTCCCCAAAATGACTTGCCATTAAAATAATCGTCGTTTTTTTGAAATTCAGTATCTATCTGGTCATCTGTTTTTAAAAACACTGTCCATGATAATATCACACCCCAGAAATGTATTACTCAACCCTAACACGCCAGTGCCGTTTGGTATTTTCTAGGCCGATTGCTGTTTTACTTTCTAAGAAGCTTTTATTTAGGTGTTATTGTCATCGATTTTTTCAACTGAGCAAATGTTGGTATCTTAAATAAATTCTTATGCTAGCATTCTCTCATAATATACTATTGCACGTCTTACGCACACGCACTTTTCACACACACGAACACACCTCCACACACAAACACTCACAAATAAACAAACACATACACAAACACACACCCCCACAAACACTCTCACCCTCATTTCCACTCTACATCATTACAGTGATTTTTTTCCTTTACTTTTGTAATTATTAATACAGAAGAATAAAAAAAAATGTAAATAAGGCGTTGATGCTAGTAAAGTTACAAATACTTCATTTATTGTTTTCGTACTCATAAAATGAAGACGGCAATCTCTTAATCCTAGGTCTCCGCAAACACCGTTATCTAGACACAAGAAATCTGATATAACAGAATAGTCCTCCCGTAGATATTCGGCGTGGGTCGATTACGTCAGTAAGATCATGAGTTTCTGCATTTCTTATTGCATATCTAATCGAGAGATATGAATAAATTCATCAGGGTATCAATGTGATATTTATTGCGTCTGGATAGGCGATTATTGCGACAGTATTGTATCGAAGTTTTGTTAAAACTAGATTGATTGATTTTGTAACTGGGCAGGTCGACAACCACTTTCGATTCAAGTAGGACACTGGTATTTGTGTAAAGTCAAGTAAACAAGATTCTGAATGTTGTTTCCAGTAGTTTCTTGTCATTTCTTCGCCTTTGGAAATTGCTGCGCTGTTATCTTAGTTTTCTTTATAATGTATGACTTCCAATAATCCCTCTGGGTCTATGTACTTATTTAATGATTTGCATTGACCATTTTTTTTTTTTTTTTTTAAGGAGTTGTTGTATATTGAATTAATCACAATTTTATTTCGGGATTTTATCTGTTTTGTATTTATAATAGTTTGTAATTTAAATGTATGTGTGAAATGTGTGTGTTTAAACTATGAACTAGAATGATGTCTAAAATAAATAAATAAATTAAAATTGAAATTAGTGATTTGGCTTTGACCTTACGAGAAATGAGCCTTTATTTTATTTAGCACATTGTAATACGACAAGAAAGGATAGTATTCACAATTTCCTTGAAGATTTTCCTACATGATACCCATTGTAAATATGGACGTCACTAGCACGTGTAAAATTATTTGCTGATTCAACCTTTTTCATCCTATAGAGCTAGAAACATGAATATTATATGTGGGGCTCTAGCAAGGTTGTAGTGGTAAGTTTTTCAAGTCGACACGGTAACTTTGTTTTACTTATGTATGCATGTCTAGGGGCACTAGGACTTGAGGTAACAAGAAGCTTGCGCCATTTGGAAAACTAAACTAGAAGACATTGTTTTGAGAAATTGTCTCTCTCATTTTTTTGTTCTCAACGGGGTAGCTCTTGGCCAGCACCTCACCTGATGGTAAGTGATAATCAGTCCAAGGTGGAAGCGAGTTTCACCCGGAATCCTCAACCACAGAGGAAGTAGCTGTCTTACCTCTAACTGCCGAAACACAACAATGCTGATAACATTGTTATTATGGCGACAGACTTAGATAAGAAGGTGGTACCTAGCCAGGCGGGCTTAAAACAAGCCCTTTTCTTTCATTCAACTGGCTAAAACCACATGGTTTCTGCTACCATCTGTGGCTGGGGGACTGGAGTCACTCGCACATATATTCTCTCCTCCACGGGTATTAGCCCGACAGATAATGAGATGGGCCCTGTCACCCTACTGTCTCAGTTCCCCCTAAGAGCCTCGCATCGAACACGGTGTGCCTCTGTCTTGAGCCGGTGTCTGTTAAGGCAATGGACTCACCAAGTCCGCTGTTCCCTCGTCCAACTTGAACTACTACAATGAAACCACACAATGTCGCATAACTTTACGAAAACGTTAATATTAACAAGGAATATTAATTCCGTAAGTGCACTAAAATCGTATATTGCCTCTTTTATAGTTCATTGTTAGCATTTATGGCTACAATGAGGGTACTTTACGTAAGCTGTAGGTAATATTCGAGTTGGTTTCGGTTGAAAATTCACTGAATATACCTGCTAAAGTATAATAATAACGTCTGAGTGCATAGCCATCGTTGTACAGAAGTGATATTGTTATTGCTTGAAGAAAAACCACAGGAAAAGATTCCCACAATTATTAAAATAAAAAAAAAATAAAAAAAAAAATATTAAAAAAAAATGTATGATTATCTACTACTGCTCTTGTGGCTTACGTTTAGTGGGTAATGGTTCTTGCACGCCATGGACGATATTGGATAAAAACAACGATGCTGTTTCTTTTTTCAATACACTGGCAGCATGAATTGGCTCAGTCAGGATTGATAATCTAGTAAAACCAATGAAATAAGACTGTAAATTATGCTGAAATCACAAGCAACAACAAACCATTCCTCTTTACAATATCAGCACAATTATATAGCATCCAGTTTATCATCAGCGTAACTTGGCACGAGTAATTTCCTTACTGTTCCGTATGTGTAATTAAAACTAAGCGCGCTATATGTTGCCACTGTCAAGAGCGAGACAGCATGAGAACGTAAGAGAGGCGTTTACTTAACGAGGGCTAAATTATATTTACTTCGTCCTGAATATATAATGGTGGTAGTTTTAACACGAGTTCTGTTAGTATCATTCAAGACGAGTATTTGAGTTCTACGCTGCTCATACCGGTTGCAGGGATAACGAAGTTCCTGTTTAGAATATTGTTCGTGTTTCCTTTGATAATATCCTGAATTAAATATTTGTATCTGCTTAGCTGACAAGTTGTTTATGTCTGTTTATGAACAGCTCTGTGTTATAAAGTTATAATAATGTCGTATTCGAGGTGTATATTTGGGTAAGCAAGTTGGAGCGCAGTTTCTGCATAATATCTTCATTATTTTGGTAAAGGATAACTTTGGTTCATTTCCAGAACCAAATTTTGAAAAGAATTTTGAAGAATGGAAGAAGCAGCAAATCGTAAAAAAAAAATATTTTAGGGAAATAACGGACCCGTTGACATCTAAGACATAATTATCTAAGATTTAATGTGAGGACTATGTGGATCATTTTTATTATCTCCTCTTTCTTTAGTTTCAATCTGGCAGTTTGAGTACTTTTTGCGGCCTACCCAAATGTCCTTTCTTTGGTATTGTTCGTCGAGTCGTTGAGTTCCTTAAGCTCTGAGTTGAGCTCCTCGGTTACTGACAAATGCTTGCACTGACTGGACAGGTCCACTCAAATCTGTGTGGTTCTTTCCTCAAAAGACCATTTCAGACTCTAATCTACATGGTCCTCATATGGCCTGACCAAGATTATGTCTGGACCTTAAAAGAGACTGTGACCTCTGAGTTTGTTTCGGCCTTTCTTCTCAGAGTAGTCAGATAGGAAACGCCGACCTCATCTAGCTTATTTTATTTTTTTAAATATGACGTGTAAAAGTGATTCTGATATCCTATTTACAGAATAAACAATTTCATTTCATATCATTTCATATGGGGATTTTTTTATTGCGAGAATTCAAAAGGCGGTCTTGATGCCGAAAGCATTATTTTTCAGAAAATTTTATATAGAAAATTTAGATGGTGAGATGATCTTGGGATCGACTGAGTAATAGAAAGTAGGAATAGAACATACAGCCAAGAATAATGAGAAAAAAAATTAGAACAGAAGTACAATATCGATGATGATAAAATTAAAACCCAATGTTACGCACATAAATACAATAATCAACTTAAAGAGCGCAAAGGTTGAACTGATTGGAGACCTGTCCATTAATCTTTCAGGTCAATAAATCGAAAATTTTAAAACGTTTAACATCCGCGACCCTTTCATGCTTTTATATTAATGAAAGATGATTCGATCGATGAAATGCTTTAATGGACTATCAATAAGCATTATGTCTACCTGTTCAGTGTCCAGTGCCATTAGTGAGGATTACAATTGTGTAAGCCTCGAGGACATTCGTTCCGAATTACATTACAGTATTACGTATAGAGTAGCTGATATATTGCCATAATCTGTTTGTGTATTAGGATTTATACTGTCCAAATTATTTTGTGTGGCAATAAAGGGTTTTCTATTATCATTTTTGGGATTAAATTGAGTAATGGTATTGTTATTAGTTGTGTCTCTTGGTTATTTTTTTATGGTTGTTTATGGATTGTTGTATTCATGTTTAAGTAAGTTTTGATGAAGAAAATTCTAAACATTATTCTTAGAATTTAATTGTGCTTCATAATAATGTTAATATCATGTTTTATGTTACAATATGTGACATCACAACCGATTACGATCACCTTGGAAATCGTTATGGCTCCTCTTAATACCCCATTGAGCCGTAACGCGTAGCCGTGCAATAGTTGTGGTAATGGCCATTTAACCCCGCTGCTTGTATTGTCGCACGTCATAATGGCTGGGATCTACAAGGTCTAAAGGCCTAGATAATCAACGTCTATTACTACAGGCTAATACTTAGATTTATCTGGCTTGGCCTGCGATTCAAGAATCAAGGTTGCTACGGTTATTTTCAAAGAAATTAGATTGTTTTTTTTCTACTACGACTAACTTTGTGCATAATTTAAAATACATTAACCTCCTTCTGGGGCAGTCGGGTAAAAAAGCTATATAATATAGCAAGCAGTAAATAAAATCCAGGATGGATTGTGTTAGCATCACAAGCAGGCACCTACTGACATACAGCAATACTTTTTCTCATTCTCCAAAAATAAATAATAATTATTAGACATAACTTACTTCCCAGGAGCCGCCAGGAACCTTAAGCCATCTAATTCCTATAATCTGCTCCATGAAAGTTTTCAATGCACAATTTTGTTCAGAAATACCCAAAAATATTATAATCTAGCAAGCGAAATATTTCGAAACTCGAAACACGTACAAGAGAGCGCCGTTGGATTAACTGGAGGACAAAGTTTACGCCCGCAAAGCGTTCGGTTCGGGAGTTGGTCTGACTTAGCACCCGATAGCCGGCTAAGTTATCTGAGTTAGCGTCTGCTAACTTGCGGTTTAAGTTCAATGGTATATTATTATGTTGTCAACTCCTGACGGGTGCTGATAGTAGAGTTGGATGGGAATTTATGTGTGATCTTCTTTTTTCTTCGAGTCGATGGTACAACTTGTGTAAGGATCTTTTAGCACTTGAATGGCGTTGGCAGGGTGGCGCTATTGGTAAACATTTGTGATTTGATTTTGTGAACAAAATTATTTAAAAAAACAAGATGGCGATTTTAGATTGTGGCGACGCGCCAAGAGATCAAACTACAGCTATGTGACAAGAAGGATAACTTTCACCTGGTGCCTATCATTTAAATAGTTTAAGAACTTTCAAGAAGTAAAATCGTTCATAGCATATTTAACCTATGAAGTGCTACTACACCATACCAACCTAGTATTAACTTTAGCTAGATATACCTATTTCCAGTAATAAACCTGATCAATCCATCTCTATGTCATTAGCTAGATATAAGGTACATAATATAAAATATAAGAACAGTTCAAACTATGTCTCTCGCAGTGCCAGCATAAATGGCTACATACATAAAACATTGAATATATGAGAGATTATTACCTATAAACCTAGAGGCAAGCAAATTTGCTCCACTCTGTAGACACGTTAAGTTATAATTTATTGAATGGGAATGAATTTCAATAGAATATGCTCGTTCCTACAAGGTGTGGTCTGCTAAAATTGTTTAACGATTGTCGCTTATTTATGAATGGTGACATACTTAACAGTTTCCTTGTTCAAAAGAGTAAGGGCAACAATGAATGGAAATTATACCTGTCATTACCATCAACCGAATATTAAATTGGTCTTGTCTTATGTCACTACGGTAAAAATGGTAATTGACCATTCGTCATGGACATGACTGTGTTCTTCGAACCGAACAACAGTGAAACCTTACAGAGTAAAGTTTGCGGTAGCCCGGTTCTACTATGTGGTTGATTTTTGAGTGACGTCTCTGACTGTCAAAATTGTGACTACATTATTGTATTGGGTTCCCACCTGTAAAAACTAATGTAAGTGGTAAGAGTATATAAATAAATAAATGTGTCATAGGCTCTAGGTAAATATAGGTTACAATCTTTTATACAAAATAATGAATGGAATGTACGTGTAATTAAATGATACTCAAATGATTTTATTACTGTAATGTCAAAAATAAATTATGTTTTTAAAACTAGATGACTTCGATGTTTCCTATTGAATACTCTGACAAGAAAGACCGAAACAAACTCAGAAGTCACAGTCTCTTTTAAAGTACAGACATAATTTTGGTCAGATCATGTGAGGACCATGGAGATTATAAGTGTCTGAAATGGCCTTTTGAGGAAAGAACCACACAGATTGGAGTGGACATTTCCAGTCAGTGCGCGCATTGTAATTAAACATCAATGCAGAATACAGTTCTTTGACACATTGACTTGAACCACATGACTCAACCCGAACAGTGAAACACAATATCGTATTCAAGACTATATTCAAATGAGAGCGCAGCAATTTGCTGAAAGTCATAAAAGACGTCGCGAAGACAGAAAAGGCGCCGCCCCGTTCGGCATCCACAAAGTGTCGGTGCATCTATTAAAAAGTTTAGGGCGTCTATTTTTGGCTCTGTCGCCGCTGCTGCGCCCAAGAATAATGTGACAACTTGTGGAAGTATCCAAGTAACTTACATGGCACGTTGGCGAGAAAAAATTGCGAGTTTCAACAATGTAGTATCTTGGGACTTGAGATTGTGTTGGCCACCCGCGTGAACTCGGTGAAAGCTTCACCAACTTAAAATTGTATAATGTAGGACTTGAATTATCTTGTTTTACTAAGTTGTTCATTGTTTAAGAATGTCAGTTGACAAGTCTTGGCCATTACAAAGTGGTCGTTTAAATACGACTAAATGCAATATTAAGGTATCAGAATTGATAATACCTGTTATGAATCGTTCTATTAGAGACTTTAACAGATGAAAGTCTAAAAATAGAGAGACAGGACATTTAGTATGACGTATTGATTTCATTTTAAAAGCTTTAGGAACAGAGCAATAAAAACAATGTAACAAACATGTAACCAATCAAAAACAATCAATGGCAGCTGAGGGGAGAACACCGTTAATGGAGACGTCCGCACTGTAAGTAGTTTTTAATATTTTTGGGATGTATCGCACAAAAATAGACAGAATATTGTCGAGGGTGCATTTTTTCCTCTTCTCCCTTCTGACCTTTTAATGCAGTCTCTATTTTTGTAGGTGAAATATTATTAGAACTCTATTAGTTTATTTATATATTTGTTTGAAGACAGACATCAAAAATTAAATTTTAACTGTAGCTGAAAACTTGAAACCTCATTTAATTTCTTGATCTTCAAAGTAAAAAAACGGCAAAATAAATAACTTATATGCAATTCAGATCATTCTGGCACAAACTTATAATTTGTATGCAACTTCGAAACTTTGGAACTACTTTTTCAATTCTCCATAGTTCAAGAACACGTCTGTAAACTAACTAGGCGCAGACAACGCCGGCGGGGAACTTTAAGCTGTAAATTTCAATAGCATGCAAAAGCCACAAATTTAGCCGTAACCAGTTTAGACCGGTTAAAGTTGGCTAAGTTGTTGTACCGCACAATAGTCTGACATGCCGTTCGCTACTTATTTGCATATTGATTTTGCACGTGAAATATGGGACAGAGGTGAATGCATTTCCTTCTAGGCGGTGAAATGTCGTGCTCTATTACAGGTGCAGATTGGCTGCCTTAGGCAATTGTCGCGAGCATTCTGGCGCCGCCAAGTGGCGTGTCGTGATCGATGTCGGGGACAGCTCTATAACAGTATTGAACCATTCATCAACTGAATTTAGCTTGCAGGTAAGTTACTATTTTTAGACGAATTACAATTTGTGAGAGTGGTTTTCGTCAGTTATACAGTGAAGTAAAGTTGCAACATTGTAAATACATTGCAAAATCAGTTTATTTAATTTATTAATTTCATTATAACTAAATAACAGTGTATACCTCTAATAATTTCGGTATTATTAGTTAACAACTGTCATAAATATCGAACAGTTCCAAATCCCAGTGTGCACTAGCGTCTACAAGGCAGTCATTTCCTACATCGGTGAACAGAATATGCATAAATATTACTTAGTCCTGTAATTTCCTACGTGACTTATGAATAAGTATATTGTATGGTGTATGAAATAGGGCTGAGCCCTTTCATAAATGGTGTGTAATAATTGTTGCATGGTGGTTAGAACGCTGGTCCAGCTATTGGTAGATTTCCGGTCTGATTTCTATTATCTGAGATATGGTAATGGTATGGTAAGTAATCTACGACCACTTTTCTATACAATATAACATAGATCGTTAGCTTAGCTAGCTATTGTAATAATGTGAAAAGGACTCTTTGGTTCGAAACTTGAGGTATAACGAATACATAGGTCAATTAGTGTAAACCTTTGAGTTTGATGTTTAACCCATTATAACCCATTATTACCAGTCATTTGAATTATTCCTATTACCATGCAAACAATAACTCTACAGAACGAAGCACCTTTACATTCCCATTATTCTTCAAAATTAATACCTTCATGAAAAAAATCGAATTTAATTTCCCAACAGCCTTTCGTTTCGTCAACTGAACATAAAACCTTGGGGTCACGATAACACAATTATTTTTTAATTTATATACACCGAGCTGTTATCACGCGACCGCCGGCCGCTCGTTTACACGCACCTTTATCAAATGAGCCGCGACTTACTCGGGTTAAACTAATTATTAAGATAAATATTGTTTTAACTACACCTTGTTTTCGGTGAATTTACATGCCTATGAATAATATTTTTAGGTGCGTCAGTGTAACTGCCGGTTAACACATTATACTATTGCGATTTACGGCAATATTTCGACAATTGTTTTTTTGCCAGGTGGCTGAGTTAGTGGGTAATACCATGCGACTATATTTATTGTCGTCTGATTGTAGATGGTTTTGCATATCTCAGCGGAGACATAAGTTTTGTTTATTGGTCTTAAATGGTTTACTTAATTATTATTTCTGTATTTTATGGCATCGATGATAAATATTTTTTTTGTGCCATTGAAATAAAAAATAGTCTCGTATAGGTGTTAAACTGAATACGCCAACGTTCATGTAAACCGGTCTGTGTTAAAGAACTACCGAGATAGGCTACAATAAATAACTTATGTTATCTACAAAAAAGAAACTTGGCCAAAACGAAAACATAGCACACAAGTATTCCTCAAATCCAATTCAATTAGCGCCATCGAAAGGGCAAACACTGATACAATGACATTGAAATAAAACATAAATCTATTACGAATCAAATTGTCCGGGGCAGGCATCGTTTACGCAACAAACATGACCCTAACATCTCTTCAACCCATCGATCCTAGTGGGATGCAAGAGGGGAATAAAATTATCTGAGCCTTCCCATAAACGCAGTCCTGTGAAATGCAAGTCTTTGCGACAGTGGTGCAAGTTGAAAGCGTTAGCGAGTTTAAAGTATCTCTAAATTCACAAGATTAGTGCAGTTCTCTGTTAGTTAGATTACGCTATCAACGATAAGTCATTGTACCAGCTCAAAACATAAGAGTTATATTACAATTTTGATGTCCATACAACAAAGTATATTCTTCTCTGGCTTTGGTCAAATCTTGGCTGGGTTGGATATGGTAAAAAAAGAACTTAAAAGTCTAAAGATCATGTTAATTTATTGATGACACTGTGCGCTTCTATAAATTCTAACGTAGAATTAATATGAGTAATCCGTGCTAGGGCAACACGATAATCCAGGGAAGTAAAATGTATGGAAATAAATGAAGACGCTTTTAAATTTCCGCCAACGTTAACGTTATAACGTGCACGTATTTCCATAGATGTTATGGACGTAGAAGTCCAAGATTAAATCGTCACGTTTTCCATTTTAGTTATAAGGAGTATATTACTTATAAATTGTTTAAATTACTTATTTATTGTTTATATTACTTATTTATTGTTTTAGTTATAAAGAGTACTTACATTATTTAGAAGTAGGAGTCACCGTGAGTCACGTCAAGCTGATTCAACGTTTCAGTATCTACCTAATTTAATATTCTGAAATATGTATGACGAAAAAAGAAATTCAAGTTTTATAATAAATAGGACCAAAAAAAACTGGCTACTTAGTTAGCTACTTGTAAGTCAACACGCAAATAATCCATTTATAAGCAACACTCAACTTCAACACTATTAAAAGTTTTTCGGCTTGTGGATGATTTATTTGAACTGTAACCAAAACCAATGTCTTGGGAAAAGTTATACCTGGCAGTCTTTGTAATAGCTTTTAAAAAGTCCTTTGAATATTAAGCCAAGGTGCTTTAGCTTTAGTGAAACCTTAATGAATTATTCTATTTCAAAAATATCTTTGAAAAAACTGTAGCCGAAGAAGATATTCGCGGTTCGTTGTAGTCAGAAGAGTACGTCTAAGCAATCTCATAAAACATGGAATATATGTTATGGATTTACATGATGTATGGATAGACCAGGAAGAAAAGAAGGCTACTTTAGCTCTTTAAAGAACTGACACTTAGCACGTCAGCATTTTGGTATCTGCGACTCAGGCTATCTCTCTGTGAGAGAGAGTGGGCCGTAATCCACCCCACGAGCCAAGTGCGACTTGGTTGCTGACACATGCTCCTGAGATTTCCATACAGATAATTTGATAAATGACTTACTCATTAATGGCCGATTACTATAATCTACGGACCGATCTATTGGTTAATTTAAGACTCTTGTATCTTTACCAATAATGAAGCAAAGACCTCATACCTTTGCATAGCAGACCCTCCCATATAAGTAGCTAACACAGGTAAAATTAGCTCACGAACCTATTTATATGCCCAGTTTGGCAATAAAAAAGCTACCATTGGTAAGTTAATCGATTCGTTTTTGTTTATAGGAACCGAGTATAAGTCAAAGTCTCATAACTTGGCCCCGTCACTTACAGCTGCGTTAATGTTTTCTAAGCAATTAGTGCCCCATCCCTGATTTAAGGTTATGGTATTCTGCACGCCTGCCCTGGTCACGTGGCATCTATCTCTTTATTTACTTGGACGTGCAATAACATACCGGACTAATTAACACCTGGCCCACGCTTCATTTTCGAAGGGAAGTACGTAATAGCGACCCACATAAGCATTATGACTGATATTTAGCAGTTCCTATGTAAATTTTTGTAGTGGTGTTAAAAGGTTTTGCTGAGAAATCGATTTTTTTAGTTGACCGTTTTATGGCTGTTTATTGTTAAAGGAGTATTTCCTGTCATAATCTGCGAGATCCTAATTTTACAAGATCAGTGCTCTGTTTATCAAAAATTACAAGTCTACACGTTCACAAAGTTACCTAGAATGTTAATTTTTCGTTAAATTCATTGCTATATTCATAATCAGTCTTAATGTTCCCACTGCTGGGATACGGACGTCAAGTCATCTCTCTCTTTTGACCACATTTTAAAAAAGAAAATCGAATAAAAAAATAGTTTGCGGTACTAAGCACGACACTTGTATACTTGTTAGACGGAATAGAGAGTCTCCGGACACTCTTAGGATTTGTTATGATTTTCTACAAGTTGTAACTTACAAATATTTTTTTGATACAAAATCACGCATGAAAGTGTTAAAATATATGTACTTGTGAACTAAATAATGACTCTTGTAACATGTAATTTACACGTGTAGTTTTTTTACCGTAAAAATGCATGGTATACAAGCAATTTTCCTGTAAAAAAAAATTAGGTTTAGTTTTGAAAAACAGAGCACTTCAATCAATTGCCTAAAATACTTTAAATTACAATCTCAAGGATATATTATACTATAATCCATAATTGAGACGTCTGTTTCTAGTAGATTATTCTCTAAGATCACTGACTTCATCATAGATGGGATGGTACAAGTTCAACAATAGTTTCTGGACTACCTGCTGTAGTGTTGAATTATTGATACGGTACTTGCGAAATTCCAGATTTAGTCCTCTTACATGTTTAATTAGAACCCATTATTCGAATTTAAATCGAATTTAACCAGTACCTACAACCATCCATTTTGCATCCCTCTCCCATAGCAAACGAACTATTAACTAATGGCGATAATATTACTGTTAACCCTAAAATGCAACCGCGCAGATTCATTACAGTGCGTAACTAAATCGGCGTGCACGCGGCTGTTTATCGCGGCGGGTCGATTAGACCCTCCACCCTCACACGATGACACCCTATACACCGTACTACATTTCACATTATTGTTCTATGCAAGAAAGAGAACACGTTATACATAAATTACGTACTCTCTCCCTCTAGCATGTTACTTCATGTTAGATAACACAGAGTCTTGAGTGCTTCGCGTATGTTTGTCTTGTATCAGTTTACGCTACATTTAGTGCGGTTGTGGAATTAAAGCTGCTAAATTGTCAAGAAGGGCGTCTCGAGGGAGCAACAAGAGGTTCTAAATCACAGTGTTTTAACCTTGTGTTTTCGAAAAATCGGGATATTGCTGTTTCCTTATTTCCTATTTTGAAACTTTGGTAGATTTGCCTGTTCCTATTTTTGTATTTTCAAAATAAATATTTATTTATTTTTAGCTCTATATTTCAGGATTACCGACCAGGTAGAGTTGTCTATTTTATTTAAGCCAACAGTAATTAATAAAGATTGTTTCGTCTTAACTTGGAGGTTTGAAATATTTCTCCATGTACACAAAATTAATCATTCAAATCTAACAATCGCGGATAAATCTGAGGGGGCCTAATTGTACAAAGCCAACGGGGCTTTTATGTATCAATTATGGGATTATGTGAATTATGAAGGGAGATCATAGTAATCGATCCGAAAAGGAGGGTTGCATCGGAGATGAATTTTTGGCCTAAACTCCCTTCTTCATAAATATTTCGCTATGAATAAATGATCAATCGTTTTATCAGTGAGCATAAATAAGTAGAAATTCACTAAGATATTTTTATATGTTGTCAAAGTCTCTAAAAGAAATAAGTGCACACTTTTTTCGTGCAGGGATCACACATCATAATTAAAAATGAATAGATAAGCACTTAAATCATTAAGTAATGTCAATTTGATCCTTATAAAGTCTCGTTTTTTTGTAGATCCTTAAAAACTTGTCTATTGTTTGTCTATTGTTGTCTACTGTCTATTTCCAGGAAAAGTATAAAAATTATTTATTTATTTATTATTAGGCTCTTCAACAATGAGTACACTATTACTTTACAATTTGTACGTTGCAAACTTAAGTCTAAGCGCCTCATTACTTAAAGAAAAGCACAACATGCACAACATTATGCGCAGAGTGTAACACAATTAAATAATTAAAACAAGTAATACATAGTTTAAGAAATAAATTATTAAAAGCTAAATTGATTACAATAAATTATATAGATTAAATTAAATAGATTAGATTAAATTAAATTATCCAGTGCATACGAAGGTATCTAAGATACTTATTATGCACTTACTGAATCAAACACTGCAAAAAGCATCAGTTATAATAAAACATTCGCAGTGCAATGTATTGAAATTAATAGTGGGAACCACGGGAACCTATTTACTGACAGTTGACAACAGAATAGATAACGAGCTCACATTATTCATGCACTTTTGCAATTTTTAAATTGATGTCCATGTATCGTTGTATCTAATTCTATTTTTCCAGTAAATACTTGATATCATGGACATGTTTTATTCTTTTTTCAAGATAGAATTGCTCGATTTAATGGAATAATTTGTGAGAATGTTGTAGACTTAGTGGACTGTAGATTTGTTGAACAATTTCTATTTTGTTAATAAACCTGGTACTTGTTGAAAGGCCTACACTGTTCTCCCATGCCTATTAACACTGTAATTTGAAAATATTGTAAAAGCCAATTATTAAAAAAAAAAGTAACTGTGGAGTTTCTTGCCGGCTCTTCTCTTCTCTTCTCCATGAGTAACGATCTATTGGAACTGTGCACCTAGCTTCTGACATTTCTTAAGAGTCCATGGAGGTTTATGTGAAATAAAATATTTTGATGTAAAGACAGTAGGTAAGTATTCCTTTTTTCTGCACATAGGTAACTAAACAATAATAAAATGTAGCCAAAAGCCCAGTTTACTCATAATCAGTCAGCTAACTATAATATTAAACTAAAACTATTAGTAGTTTAAGACTTACTAATGCAAAAACATCATCATAAAACGACTGCTTCGTCCGTCTAGTGGTCGCAACCGCTACTGGCTTATTGGTGATTCGCCCAAATTTACTCGCCCGAAACGGGCGAATCGACACTTTTAAATAATAATATTATTTTTCTTGATGCGATTCGCACGAAGTTAATTTATTTGTAAGCGATTCGATTCCTTGAGTTGTCTATTCACCAAAAAATAAATAAACTTCGGGCAAATCACCAATAAGCCACGCTACTGCTTAGCATGAGGTTCTGGGTTCGATCCCAGGTCAGGCAAAGTGTTATTGGGTTTTCCTATCTAGAATTTCTCAGTAGCAGCCCGGAGTCTAGGTTTGTGCCCGGTTGATGGCAATAGGCTCGCCTCCTATTACATGGGACTTAAACATAAATGGAGCAATGTGGGTGTACTATAGGTACACCTCTGCCCAACCCTTCGGGGAAACAGGCGTGTTATGTTTTTATCAACATAAAAAAGTCTTAAAATATCATCTTTGAAATAGGAAGGTGGTAAAGGTGGTGAAGGAAAGTGTTACTTAAATGAAATTTCCCAGAAATGTGTCGGTTGTCGACTCCTTACCTTTTACCAGAACTGAAGTAACCCTTTTACCAAGTTGATTTCCCCGAACTCAATGCCGGTAAAGATTATCATATCGGAGGATTGAAAACGGTACTTCGTGGAAACACTTGAAAAATCTGGAAATGGATTTTGAAAAGTTATATTTTCAACTGTGTCAATAAATTAATTAAAAATGCCCGCATTTGTTATCCTTTTAAATCAAATCAATATCACACAGTTCTATTAAATAATGGTACTAATTTCCTATGCATTCTCAATAAAAATACTTTTCACCAAAATACATAAAAATCTATCGTCACGTAGATACTCGTTTAATATTCATAGTGTCCCAATTATTATTGATGTATTGTATAATAATTAAGTCCTACACAATTACGGCAGTGATTTTTTTAATTATACGTATAATTTACATCAGCACGTTGGCTCGTATTAATTTCCGGCTATTATAAAACCCATGGGCTCGACGGTAATCGGTATATAATGTTGATTGATAGCTCGTACGCATATTTTTACTGATTTTTCATGCAACGAAATTCTGTTAAAACGGCCATAACGATAATGAAAATACGGGCAGACCCAGGAAGAGTTATAGGGTAATAACGGCTATCGATAAAACATATTTTTTACCTAATTCGCTTTCAAAGTAATCTAATAAAAATCATATAAAATTACTTGACAGACTACTCTAAATTAATTATGTTAAGAACTATTAATGTGTCATAAAATACAAGATCAGTAATTTGTAGACTAGTTTAGCTCACCATTAAAGATATATTTTATATAAGCTTCTTTTGAAATTAATGAGAAAGTTATGTAACTATCTACTGTACCATCTGAATGCTGTATCGAGGAATTGCGCAAGTAGAGCTAGAGAATAATTTAAGATTTATTTCGCTAGCTTGAAGAGTGTGAGGCACGTCAAACTTCAACACACTACTTGAAAATCCTCAGCATAAGCAGAAAAAAAGTGAAGATGTATGAATTAAGAGCCGGTGATTCTATTTCACAACCCTAAAGAGTTACTTGCACATGGAAATTTTATTCCGCTAGTTAAGAAAAATCGCTGAGTTTAAGAGAATTTTATGAAAGTTAAACGAGGCGTGAAGTCATTGCATTAAGCGAAGAGGGCTTCGCCAACACTTAATTAAGAATTCACCCCCCATTCACCCCGCCCCCAGCAGTCACAACAAAAGATTCTATGCGAGACTTTGATACCCGCTATCTTCATTAAAATTAATTCAATTTTTAATATCTCTAGAGCAGTGAGCCTGTGTAGTCATGACACGTTCATCTCATTTGTCACTGGATAAAATTTATTGTCGACACTTTTAACCTCTCCATTACGGCTCCATTTTGGGCTATATCATTTTAAATCCGTGTTTCGAAACTCAGTGTTTTAACGTACCTAGATCTTTTTTAATTTTCTGTGCCAACTTTGAATTAAGCGTTGTTTTATTTAAGAACAACAGAATCCAAAATATCACTAATTCAAAATGTGCATAATCATGTTTTCATTCAAACTTATTATTTTGTATAATATTATCAACACTCCCAAATTCTACTCTTGCATTTCCGTACAGCACTCGTAATAAACCGCTTTCTGTTCAACATCATTGCCAAAAGCTTCGATTGTATTCTATTCTGTAATTGTATGTACTTTCAGTACATTACTCTCAACAGCATCGATAATTGCATCCGGAATAACCGAACTCAATTTACCAAAATTGATGAACGTTTCAAAATTCATGCTGCACTCCACATAGATATTAACAAAAACGAAATAAATGGGGTGGATTCCCGATTGTTCGGTCGACTCTCATAACAATACATGCCGAATGGAACACAGCAATTCTATCGGAAAATCCATTCGGCTTCACTCATCCGCAAAAAGTATGACATCAAGCCAAATTATTATCGAGGGGCCGCGATTGCTGCTGAATAGGTACTCGTAATGATTCGTTTAGGGAAATCGGGAATGTTGGCTAGGAATATTTTTGATCATTCCCGGTAAAATGTTGCAGCTATTTGAGGTTCCAATTGTAGAATTTGCTAGCTTCGTTTGCGACTCTATTTACCAATTTTGTTTCCAGTTCGTTTATTCAATTTTGTGGTTCAATGACAAGTATCGATATAGCTATCAGTATTTTCTCAGTAACTTTATACTATGTTAGTATTATTTAACATTACCGTCAATACTACCATATGGTATTTACTGTGTTAATAAAGTCCTAAATTTAACTTTTATATTAAATAAACATTCAAATACCTAGATAAAAAGTTTACTAGATTGTCTGAATTTATATTATAAGATAGTTCCTCGCCTTATATGCAGTTCTATAATAACATAATTATTGCAAAAGGTCACGTAAAGATATCGTTCTTTAATTAGTTTAATCGCCGAACATTCCTGTTATTAAGTATTTTCTTCCACTTTAAGTTTGCAGTCTTGACCGGTTCCATAACGGAGAACTTTATAATTACAGAGCGACTGAAGTTTTCCATTTCAAAACTCAGTAATTACAGACGAATTAAAAAAGAAACTCGCTGAATTAAAAGTTGAAATAGCACGGCGTGCTTTCGCCAGTGCAATATTACTTATGGTCGGTTCCAAAAGTATGTGAAGAAAATATAAACAAAATCAGAAAACATACCTGTGCCACTTACAAATTGAGTGCTTTGATTTAATCATTTGAATACTAAAATCGCAATTCTAATCCTACTAATATTATAAATGTGAAAGTTTGTGTGTTTGGATGTTTGTTACTCAATCACGCAAAAACGGCTGAATGGATTTGGATGAAATTTGGCAAACAGATAGTATATAACCTGAATTAACACATAGGATACTTTTTATCCCGATATTCCCACATGATCGAGACTTACGCGGGTGCAACCGCGGGGCGCAGCTAGTTTTAAATAACCTTAAAGATGTTTTCCATTCAACAATTTTGGTTAATTTTAAAACCTCAATTTTCGTCAATGATTTTTCAATTACAATTTAATAAAGTCATGCAAACAATAATTGTTGGAAAAAGTGGTGAGAAATAAAGTTAAAACCTTCTAAATACAGATGAATGTGTTACTAATTATTTCCTTTGGGGATTAGTGGGTAGGAATTTAACTTGATCAGGTTATGTTTACACTTCCATCAAAAACTTTTGGAACAAACTATACCTACGTATGAACCGTGCGAAATTTATTTGGCACCATTGCTCATAAAACATCTGATTTATGCAGCGCGGTGCTTATTATGAACATGAGTGCTGTCGGCGTCAACTCAATAAAATATTAAAACGACATTAATACACGAACGCATTTTATTTCTCAACAGAATATTAACTGGTCATATTTTTAAAAGACAAAGTAGTGGCCTGTATTAATTCTCATTTGGATAAAGTTTTCACTTTAGTTTATGTGGTCTTGGAGTCTTACAATTTATTTAAGGTTACACGATGAATGCAGCGGAAGAAACTAACTGAGAATATGCAATTAAAATCAATCATTTGAATTTATAGGTGTCAAATGGATCATGGATTTAAGTATTTCCACTAAGGGAAACTGGAAAAGACATGTCAAGATGTTATGAATTGACATAACATAAACTCACACTCAAAGGATTTATTTAAATTAAGCCATTTAGTGGCACTATTGTCATAGGTCGGTACGCAATGCGTTTTTGGCGTTGTCATCTAGATTATAATTACCTTAGGTATTATTCTTTCATAAAGCACTGCAATGGTTAATATGATGATGAAAACTACATTCCACCATTTTAATACCACGCCAGCCGGCATTAAGCATTCATTTGCAAGTGGAATTAATTCAACACCGCAGTGACAACTTTATTATTTTTGTACAAAACCAGGAGTACGCTGTAGGACATGAGGAAATTACCATAAACCGTGGTTAACATTAATTTAGCTTATTGATGGATGTGACATGGATGAATGAGTTATGGATATGGCATACCGTGTTTCATAAACCTGTCTGTATGCATATTTAGTGTCAGCGGGACATGGACACGTTGAAAGCTAATCTTTCACCGCAGTGATTAACGCTTGATTTACTCCTAAGAGATATTAACATGTTTTGACCTTGCGCCTTCTGTGGAAGTTAAAGAAATTAACGTGTCGGCTGATTTCACTGAGTACGGGTATTTTAACCAGTGTAAAATGTTGCCAGATCTTTTAATTCCAAACAGTTTATTTTGTAGGAAGCGCAGGCAAAGAAATTCTTGTGTAGCAGATTTGTTGGTCAATCATTTTTCCTGACTTTTTTTCTTTGATTATGGCGTTTGGAATTTGCTGGCAAACATAGAACACTTTTTTTAAAGATATTTTACAAGGCATTTTTTAATTCTACATATAGACAGTGACGAACCACCGCTTCATCCGAGGTATGTACTTACTATTTTCAATAAATACTACACTGTTTTTGAGAAAGGTTGTGCTCATAGTATATTATTTCCAAATGAAAGTCCACAGTATCTCATCCATTTTCCATAGTTCCGTACTAAACCAGCAGGCGGTCGAAGGGGAACGGTTTCCCGTCGTAGTAGCGTCATATAAAACAACACTCATTCGCACAGTCGGAGTAATTAATGACTAGTTGATTATAATTCACTAGGATATTGCTCTGAAGTTATTCAGGGGATTCGGGCGCAGTGGGCCTTGTCTTGAATTTGTAACATTCATATTTACGCGTTCGTTTATTGCGGTGTTTGGTTAATCTAATTCGATTGTAGAAAATTTTAATTGATTGTGATCAGTTTTTAAATGTGGGGATTGATTAAAGTCAGGGAAAATGAATGCTTAGTAAATTGCTTATCAACCAAAATTAGGCATAAATGTAAAATTACAACTGTTGTTCTTTGATAGTAGTAAGAAAGTGTGTTAATCTACTCCACAGTTCATTTTCGTCACTGAAGGTACATAAACCTTAACAGTTAGCGGAAAATAATAATGCACTATTTTCATTCAAAACTTATCTCTAACTATATGTTACGTTATCTTGAACTTCACGGTCCCAATGCTTTATATAAGCTTTTGTACATAGACTCTTTTTTTTTTTCCTAGCCTAGGCTGTCCCTCTTCTGGGCAAAGGCCTCCCTCCACTCCGTCCATCATTCGCGAGCCCGCGCGTCTACCTTCCAGTTTTGACATAAACTCATGAAAAAAAAATTGTTCATTATGAATTCATAATTTACACACAACAGTAACGAACACGTCCAAAGTACAGAACATAAAAGGGAATACTAATAATATACACACAAACAGAATATTATGTCCCAAAAACTGGACCAATAAATTAAAACAACACAAATATTAAACGTTGTAGGCATAACCTGTGCAGACAATGAAAAGCTGCACGTAAATTCCGCTGAAGGAATTCATAAGGTGGGTCTTTCTTTGAAATACCTTTTCGGGGGTGCATCATAAATCAGCGTAACGAGCCAGCCTTCCGTGAGGTGGCCCAGGTTGGGCCCCCTACTAACATTAAGCTCCTGTAATATTTTCTCACTTACGACAAAATTTTCTGTCTTCTTATTTATGTTGGGGCAAGTTTAGTCGGGACCGAGAACGAGCTGTCATCTCAAGCTGCATGGTAAGTAATACCCCAGCAAAATTTGAAAGACGCGGATGTTTTCAAGTGAGCGTTCAAGCGTCTAGGCTAGGCATTAGACTGCCGGCGGAATTTATAATGTTGCTGTAAATATTAAACCGTTAGAAACTCGTAGGAGCTTGTAGGTACTTTCAGGTTTATTTTAATATTTAAGTATATACGTTCGTGGACGACGTGGATGTGGAATAACATATCATAACAAGGTAGGTAATGTCGAGAGCATCAAAGATAGGATGTTAATTTTCGCAACTCGTTCTAGATTCAGCATGTCCAGTCAGTTCTACATATTTAAGCAAAACATGATAAAAGAACAGGATATTTGAACTAGCAACAACAACAGCATAGCAACAGCTAGAATGAAAGCCTGAACAGTTATAAAACAATATTAATTGAACTTTATTTTGACACTATCAAATAATTCTGAAAATCAAAATAGTCACGTAGATATAGCTTTACAAGACTCGTTTGGCGCATGGCGAAAATGTTAAATTACGTCGCCATTTTGATTTTTCAATGCAACTTCACAAATGTTGACCTTATTGTTTCAATGGGGCATTGTTGGTCAATATTTTGTGAAATTGTCAATCATTTAGACTTTACCTCCCTGCTTGATAAGACAAGAACTGTCTTTAATCTTTACTTATCGATTTGAATTCCGATCTTCATAAATTTTTAGTGCGATCATAAAAACGGCATCACAAAGACCGAGTTAACGTTTCAAGTTGAATCGTAAACGGCGGATAAACTAAGTTAATATTTATCTTTAGCAAACATCTCTTATACAAAGTCTATAATTAGTATTCCTAGAAAGGTTCAAGTTACATTTACTTACTTTGTTTACCTTCTTGTGACTTAATTAATTTCAAGCCTTTAAGGTAAAACCAAGGCAATTTAATTACGTTGAGATAAGATTCAGACAGGGTTTACTTTGTCATCGTCATAACCCGTAAGTGTCAGCTATTAAAATTAAATATTGCTCGAGAACGGAATTATATTCTGCAAATTGGATCCGAAACCTTGGAGCTTTTATAAGTGCCGCTGCTAATAGTATGAAATATATTTTTAAACTTTCGTATGTTGAAACTTTTAGGATTTGTGCCCAGTCGACGGCAATAGACTGGCCTCCTATTACTTGGGACTAAAACATAACTGGCGAAATGTGGGTGTACTATAGGTACAAGTTTGCCTTACCCTTCAAGGAATGGAAGCGTGATGTTATGATAGTATCGAATAACTATAAAAAGAAAATCTCCAAAAGTCATATGATTTCAAAATCCTTCATCTTTTAAAATAATTAACCAGCAGACCATACCTACATAATCATAATTATGCAAATTCCCGCCCAAAACTGCAGTCGAAATCACATCAACGTTGATGGCTTTACAAATTAAAAAGTTACCGCGTCTTACTTTTATTGCAGTCCTGTGTGGCCCTAATTAAATTCCCATATTCATCCGGCTTGTTTGGGGCAGTTACCGTTGGACTTTATTCCCTCTTGTTGCACACTTTTTTCACCACAAAGTTTTTATAGGCAAGTTCAAAGCTGTACCCACTTCAGCGGCTCTTTGTTGGCTGCTCATTTAAAATCAATCGCTGCCATTCTGTCCGAGGGTGGCGACTGAGACGAGATTTCGGAGGGAATTCTTAATTAAGCTCGCCGGATCCTCTTTAGTTAATGGAGGCCCGTCCGAAATCCTTAGAAGCACGGTAAATGAGGGCCGGCGATGTAGCGACGTCAAAAAGAGCAAGATAAGATTACCGGGTGTGATAACTTCTTTTTTAATTTGCGACGTCCGTAAAAGCATTTTAATTCTGTAGGCCCGACAGTAAACTGCGGACGTTTTTACATGACAATGACAAACATAAAAAAAAAAAAATACCTAAGCGAAAAAGAGAATTTTAATACGACTCGGTATAGTTGCAAATTATTCAAATAAGCTCACATTTTCATAATTTATTCAAATATGAAACTGCACAATCCTTCGCAAGGATCTAATTAAAACCAAGACACTATCTTGAGGGAACGATGTAGCTTGACGTAATGAGCTATCGAGCCGAGTAGATTGTTTTCAGTAAGATTATACGTACCATCATTTTTAATGAACATTTTAATAGAGGAAAACTGAAAGAAGCATCACCTTTGTACGTTCTTTTTTCTGTTCTTTTCTTCTTCTCTGTTTATTATGTGTGTACATAAATGGTTAAATAAATAAATAAATAAATAAATGAAGAAAATCAGAATAAAACAAATTTCTATAAGAGGTGCCTTGAGAGAACGGTTGCGGGCTGAAATTCAGGGTTTGAATGATTGTAAAGTGTAATCACTTACATTTGTTTAATAGGTTCTTCTGAATACTAGGTATCTTTGTTTTCTCTGGAAGAAAATACATTGTAATACTGAAGAACCAGCTTAATTATAAAACGGGATCTAATTAAACGCTCTACTGCACGCTGACAGACAGATGAAGTTTATAGAAAAAGTCAACTAAGTTAATTCGTTTCAACAATTTCTTGAACTTCAAAGTGAATGTAGAAAGTCTGAAGGTAACAATCAAAAAAGGTGAAAATTTTGTTCTGAAATCAGTATGATAAAACCGAACAAACACAAAACTCAAATTCGATGTAACGGGAATCGTAGTGGGAATAAATGGGAAGGTTTTATGTCTTCACTGATTAATCCTAGCTATGAGCAAACCAAGAAGTGGCTTAGGTATAGTGATTTCGGGTCCTAGGTAATACGCCAAATGATTAAAAACGATGCGATGTGCGACTTGCGTTTTGTGTTGCGAAACATGTTGCTGACAAATTGTAATATTGCAGTGTCGCTGGCAACATGTGTATATGCCTAATATTCGTGGTTGAACATAGTTTCCTGCCACATTTGATGTTGCGGAAAACCGTTATTGGAAGTTAAGCAACTGTTTTTACCATGAATGAATGGGTTTAAAGATCAAAATCCCAGTTACAAAAATACAGTTACCTACAAAGACAAAGTATGATTATTATACTAACGAAAGAGAACCAGTTTCTGTTTGCTATGGGTAAGGTCGAAATCATGAAAAACAAACAAGCCTAAACAAGTATTCTTCTACGCCCGTAAGGGTTCATTAATGATAATGGATGCCTGTAATTACGCTTTGTTCGTCTAATATTAGCCTTTTATACAACGGACCAATATAGCCTGGTACAGTCAGCGACAAAAATTCAGAAATTGCAACAGAAGTAAAAATTAAAATAATTATTAACTCTAAGCTATTATATATAAAAGGCCGATATTCAAAATGTATAGAAAACTTTGTGTCAATTTAGATGCTGTTTAATATAGTGTTAATTGGCTTTTGTCGCTGACCGTACGTAGTGAGATGCGGATCTAAATTTATATTTACTGGATCGGACATTATTTTAGACTTTTGACCGACTGGGAACATTGATTGTTCCATAATACAAGATTGTACGTTTTTAAAATTTGAAATCTGCTGTAGGTATGAATTAATGACTTAAACAATAACTTACAAAAAAATACCACAAAAGCAAGACTCTTTGATATCAAACATCCGATAAAGGTAGACGTCCCGATTAGCGTCCATTTGTCACTGAGTGCTAGACAGGTGTGCCGGATAGAGCACGTGTCGATCCGACAATACTTCATGTTCCTTCCGCCTCTTCAATGCACAACAATCTTAAGGTTCCGTATTAAAATTCGAAATAGTATTTTGATATTTAGTTTTATTTTTGAATTAATATGATTAATACTTTTGCTGATATCTGTAGTTAGCTATGATCAATAAGACATAGGGGTGCTTTTTCGCACCTGCGGGTGATACGAGGATTATGCATGTCCAAAATTTGGTGATTATAGCAAAATTGCAGAATAATTATTGCTGTTCAGGTACCATACAAATTATTATGTCTTTTCACTGATGTGAAAAGATGTTATTACATTTTAGAAATGTATTTAAAATTCAATTTAACTATTCAATGAATGGAGATAAAACATAATAGAAAGTTATGCTAACGAACGGTTTACTGTGTTGTTAGCATACGGCTGGTAGCATTTGTGGCCGCATGCGAAATTAACAAGTTTTTACGGGTTGTTGTTAGTATACTGGTGTTTGCAGCTCAAGTACGGTTAGTTGGCAGTATTCAAAGTGAATAGACTTCTGTGTTGCTCATTGAAGATTTAAGTTTTTCCCATTATCCCATATTAATAGTACAACTTTGACGTCGTTCGTTCTCACTTTCCTATTTATTTAGGTAAGAAACAACAATTAAAATTGTGAGAACGGAAAATCTATGTTGTAATTTTTTTATTTGTTATATATACTTTATTTTTTACGGAACCCCGTCACCCTATCGTTCTCGCACTTGATCGCTATTTATTTAAATAACGTTCCTTAATGTTGGAACTTCTATTGAACTGTTGATTGATCATCGACTAATAGAATCGAGTTCAAATGAAATAGAATCGAATATTCGGTACCATCATTAATCTTTGCTAAACATTGTTTAATTTATTATAGCTATGAAGAAAGTGTTCCCAGACTGTCATAGGGGGCAATGCACTCTGGAACAATCTGTGAGAATTAGACATACGACACCACATAATTATCGTAACATGAGTCTGGAGATATGAGGCTAGTAAAATTATATTATCATAAATACCTACTAGGGTTGAAGTTATTCGACTATAAAGATCATCGTCTAGTTTCACTTAGGTACCTACTTAATAAGCACATCAAGTAATAGAGAAGGAATATAGAACACCCACATTTCGCTATGCAAATTGATTAGAATCTATAAAATATAATTTATTACCTAATTAATTGCCGTGCGTTAGTCTCGCAAAAAGTCGAAAATGGCTCGAACAATTTGTTTTTTATTTGCCTCAATTCTGGGGTAGGGTAAGGAAAAAGAAAATTTGGAAAAACTCAAAGAAAAAATCGAAAAGAAACGAAATTTAATTTCACGTGGTACAAAGTTCACCGGGTCCGATTTAATAAAACGAGCTCTTATTGTAACAATGTAAATTATGTAATTAGCTCCATTTCATAACAATAGAAAAGTGAGTTAATATTACAATTTCCTTTATTTCATTTAAATACTTATTCATTACATTTTAAATTGGAATATAAAAAATATAATGATGTTGTTATTTTTAGTTAAAATTATGATAATTTATGAGAAATTACAAAAACAAACACTGATGTTTGTAAGCGTCTCAAAAAATAAGTACTGAGTTACTTAATAAACAAAAGAAGTTTGGTAATTTCATTCCTACCCACCAAAATACTTTCTCAACTTAAACTGATCAAAAGCCGTCCCACAACGCAGAGGGTGCATAATTTGCCAGCCGATAGGTACAAATGTGCGGCTGACACTGCTAAATGGGCACGGTATCGTTGAATAATGCCCACAGTTGCCTAACTTGTCTTAAACTATCGCAAACAAAACGTTCGGACGCCGCAGATTTGTCAGTGGTTACTGTCCTGAGATAGTTACGTCGGTTACGACCATAGAGCACGGAATCACAATAGACCACAGAGGTCGGCAGTATATATCTGCCAATATATAAATAAAAATGAAATGCTGTTCGTTGGTAAACGCATCTGGCTGGATTGTTTTGGCTATTTTTTATTTTAAAGTGTTTGGGTCTGGGTTGTTTGGGTGGGTTGAGGGTCGAATTTGGTTGTTATGGTCTGATTTTCCCGGAAAATTATCAAATTCGGGAAAACCTGAATGTTTTTTTTTTTCTATGCAGTTTTTGTATGACCTATTGTTTGTACAGGATATCGTCTACCGGGTCAGCAGTCTACGAATAAAATTCCTGGGGCTGAAAGTGCGTGGAACGGCACAACTTCTGTCGCAGACCGCCTTCAAAGTCGTCAGATTCTATACGTAATTTGTGTCGTAGTGCGAGTAAACGATAACACGCTTGGTTTATATAGAAAATGTTGAAGTGTTGTGTTGTATTGTAGCGTATTATAGTGTACCAAATGAGGATTGCTCACTATCGCTTGGTTTGTATGGACAGTGTTGACGACGCCGCCTGTAGCAGCAGCCGCCGAGGTGTCTCTGTGATCTGTGGTTATGGACTAACAAATGGGGATCGCCAACTATCACTTGGTTTGTATGGACAGTGTTGACGATGCCGCCTCTATCAGCGGCCACCGATGCGTCTCCGTGCTCTGTGGTTACTGACTAACAAATGAGGATCGCTAACTATTCGCATTATTGTTAACTTTGCGAAGTATGTTGCGTCTATAGTTGTTTTGAATGTTCCGTTTATTGTTTAGACTAAATGTCCGGTTTGAATTTGGAGCTTGTTTATTTTTGTTTAGGTACTATTAATTCCGGTGTGTCACGAAAGGATGTACCGTGAATAGATCCTAGATAAATTAAGTCAGATTTTTAAAACTCAATGTTGACTTTGAACCACCTTTAAAAACTTCTTTTATTTGTACCTAGATTTATGTTTTCACACTTAATCCACTGAAATAACCTTGCTCTGTGTACCGATATTGAAAAAAGAAAAGCACTTTGACCAATATTCAGTTGTAAAAAAAAAACCAATGATTTTGGTAGGTGTATAATGCCTCAACATAAAAGTGGTATCTACGACACCGTCATCTGTATAATACCAAGCTTACATCACCACTTTATTAATCCAATTACGTTTACGCCGAGTTCATCAATTGGGTCATTATGACTATCTCACAAGTCCAACTAATAATCTAGCCCTTTACGTACCGTTCACACTAAACATGGAGTAAGCCGCCAACTGTGAGCAGGCTTACTGGCGTATTGTGTGAGTTACGTTTGGTGTGAAAAAACTGAAAAGGTATGAAAAACTGGGCAAGTGACTCAGACTCGTGCCCAAAAATTTCAGTTCTTTATACTTAGCAACAATAGCGGCCATAGTAACACACGTATTCTAGGAAAATTACAATACTGGCTACTTTATTAGCTCACATTCAGCGGCTGACTTTAAGCGAGTATTAAGTTCTGTGTGAACCGGCCTTTAAAGTAACACATAATAGGCTAATCGCTGTCCTTAAGTCGATTAAGCGCGACCATTGAGTGCTCTAATCCGGAATCGCTGATAGCTGAAGATGCAATCCGTATGTTAATGAAGAAAATGGTTCTCATCGTGAATTGGAACGTAACGGGGAGTCGTTGGATTTCAGATTTTATTGAAAAAGGTTGGGTGGTGTGAATTCATAAATGTGTGTGTATTATTTGTTGGACAAAACACTAATTGAACACTCATTCATTCATGGCATTATTGGCATTCTCTCTTCATGAAAAATGTGTACGGAGGTGAAGTTATGGATGAAAATGGAGCCCTAACAAGTTGTTTTTCAATAAATGATCCTTTGCCTTTTTAAATTAATGTAATTTCATTTAACTCAGTATCAATTGTTGGATTTATTAATTAGGTACGTGTTATCTTATCTTCATTTACCAATCAATTTGTGTTCTACTTGTTTATCCATTTCACCGTGAAATTAAACCAATACGGATGAATTAATCAATTTATTCCTCCAATTTATTAACTGACTGATAAATAAATCTGTAAACGGCACCAATTCTCGGGCTTAGTGTACCGTAAATATCAATTACCGAGCTTGTATCGGGAAATTCGGGAAACAGCCGGTAATTGCCGGACAATGTCCAGAGCAGTCCCCTGCTCTGTTGCATTTTGGCGAATATTGGTAATTTATTTTTATTATGCTGCTATATCGAGGGGAATGTTTCCCAGAATGGTCATTTTGAATGCGAACCCATAAAATTTTGTTAGTTAATTAGCTTGGTAATGTTATAGGCGCTAGTTTACGTAAAGTGATAATGTGATAATAGACACGTAGGTGCGTTTGACAGGATGCATATTTGCCAACTCACATTTTTTTGTAATTTGTTATTAAAACTTTTCAGTTACTATTTCATAAATCCTGAAATAAACTGTATTTTTCGTGAACACCCAAAAAATGGTGCCAATAATTGATAATGGAATAAAACATAAATAAAAGCTATGCAACCAACAATATTTCCAATTAAAACAGACAACAGTACCCATATTTCAGGCACACTTCCTCTACATCTCCATACCGATCACCAAGTACGTTCAAAC
This sequence comes from Lithophane ornitopus, assembly GCA_948473465.1. Lineage (NCBI taxonomy): Eukaryota > Metazoa > Arthropoda > Insecta > Lepidoptera > Noctuidae > Lithophane > Lithophane ornitopus. The sequence continues at coordinate 7,380,382 of OX419623.1, forward strand.
TCATCAGTTTATTTCCATAAAACGAGCTCGGAACAAACGAAACCACAAGTTTAGTAAAGCCAGCTTCGGTGACAGCTTCGGGCCCGAAAAAGGTTTTCATTTCCCCCATTATATGGGACTTTCGGACCCCCCTTAAACCATGCGTCGACTCTCTGACACGCATTGTGCCATGATTAATGATTTACAACGCAATTTTCTTCGACATAAAAAATATCTTAGGCTTTTTTTATTATTAGATATGCACTCATAAAAGTGACGTGTCACGTATATAATGGGCTTTTTAATAGGTTTGAGGTTATAAAGTTTTTTAATTATGATGATTAGGCGTTTTATTTAATAATCACGTTGTTTTCCGTGTTCAATGAGTTTGTTGTGTCTAACGGGATTGTATAACGTGTGAATTTATGTGAATACAGCTTTAAAGCGTCTTCATGTATTGCTGAGGTTGAGGTTTATATTATTTTTTCGGAAAATAAAACGTTCAAACAAAATTAGAATTGAACATACTAGTGTGCTTTTTATCATATAGTGCCTTTGCCGTAATGTTCGATTAGTCCCCCTATGCTCTAGTCCTGCTATGCTCGACTCGTAAAATACCTACTAAAAAGTTTCGCCATGCACGAAATTCTTCGATTCTTCGTAAACAATGGAAGGTACAGTTGGAAAGAAAATTGTTTGAATTGAAATTAATATGCGTAAGCGTCAGAAGTTAAAATTTGTTTTGTCTCGTTCTGACAATCAAAAAAGTCTGTCTCAATGACTAGAGCATTGGGGGACTAACCGGTAATGTAGGCTCCACTCTTAAATTTAAAAAAAACGGACCTATTAGGTAGCGGCCGTAGCGGCGTAGCGTTGTCGTATTGGTCCTACATTTGATGAAACGCAATCCACGGCTATTTAGGTAAGTCAAAAGATAGGTAATTCTAGGATTTACAATTCGAATTAACCATGTTAAATATCTATTTCATTTTAACAGGTAGATAATCTTCGTCTGATAGCTCTACCAAAAAATACACCATGAAGGAAAAAAAAAAACTATTTCCCCGAACAAAATCTTTCATACAATGTCCCACTTTAATCCAACACATGTGGCTAGTTGGCAGCATCAAAGCTAAGATAATGGAGACAAAACAAGCCAGTTTAATGCGCCGTATTGGGTTGCAGCGCAAACAGCGCGCCCTAGTGTCAGATTACTGAACACATGCTGCCAAAAGGTCATGAATAGACACCAGTGTTTGTACAGTCAGCAGTGATATGAAAATACGTGGTGGCTGGTGTAAATGTGATGTTTTTTCTGGTGTTGTCAAACGTCTAGCGGTATTGGTGCGAGTGACTTGTGTTGTTATAAGTAATTAATCGTATTAATAAGTTTGGGTACTAGTTACGTTGGTAAACAGGATTCCTTTGACTATTAAATGTTGCTATTGGATGGCAAAAAATCAACCTTTAGCAGTCCGCTGCTAGACTTTGAAGTTTCACAGTTTTTAATAAATCTTCACCTTCAGCGGTCTTCGAGACGTTAGTTTGTTTAGCCAAGGCCAAGGGATTGTCTTACAGTGACCGTTTACACTCTTTACATGCCGATTTGCAGTAATAATCTCATCTGCTCCAACGGCAGTACAGTACATCGCTCCTTCGCCAAGCTATGGCCAGTCAATGCCACGGCATATCGCCAACTTGCTGACATAAGTAGTTACGCAAAGAGGAGGATATACCTCATTAACTGAAATAAAATTAATTAAAACAAACGGTTCGTTACAAAAAAACAACCCTATCTCAAGTTTACCTAGTGTAGTTACCTTTTAGGTTAAGTAATTCAATTGTTTTTCCTACGTTGAAACTTCGCGTGATGTCACATCCGATGTTAGCGGAAGTCAGTGACCGGAAAAACTGTTGTTATTCCACCTAAGGCCATGTGTGATATTTACCTTGTTTTCATAGTCCTTCTTGTCATATAAAACCTCTTTAGATACGCCGTACTCCGTGGTCTACCCGGAAAGGACGGGCTGTTAAAAAGATAGCAAGTGCATTTAAACCCTTTTGGTTTTATCTTTTTCGACGTAGGTTTCCTACCTTTGTGGTGTTATCCGGATTTCCTTTATTTTATGTTGGAATATAAATAGAATACCTTCTCTCGTAAACAACACATTGTGTTAAGGGTTCGCCTGTTTAAGGAGAGACAAAAGAGGATGTTTTGTGGCGTGATGCACCATGCTCCGAGGGCCAGGAAAAGTAGCAATCGCTTTAGAAGCGTTTCGAATTTCTACAAGGACTTTCGTCAGGAAACCTTTCCTTTGCCTATTTCAGTCCCAGACATTTTTGCCTTTTCCATCATTATTATTGCTGATAGAATGTAATTTTTTCTAGGCCTACAATACCGGCTAAGTTACTATTAAGCTAAAATATTATTATCTTTGTAATAGAAGTAGGTTTATGCCAATAGCACAATCAATGGCTAGGTTCTAACTTACAAGCGTTCAAGGCGATTACGTCATAAAAGATGGTAGATTCTTAAAAAAATAATTAAACAAATACGCCTATCTACTCTTATTTTATTTGTACATCTATCTTACTTTCAGAGAATTATCCGGAGTACCAATAAATCTTTACATATTACTGTAATCCATCTTCGTCAGTCGACGCCTACGACATTCGTCGTTCAGCCCACAATGCCGCAACAGATATTTTCTTTTATTCCTTTATTCACGAGCGAACATTGTATTTACAAAGATTTAGAAAGTTTTTTGCTAATGTTTCGCTACTAAAAAACGTAAAAAATACCCTTGCCTATGCAAGGGTATTTTTTTCAGTCATTCCTTGGAAGGACACGTATCTATGTAAAAGTCTTCTAGGTCTTCCATTAAATAATAATTAAGGCCACCCATAGTATTTTTTTGTAGTTACATGTATTTTTTGCTATGTCGTTTCTGGTATACATTAAAGTCTATTATAATTTACATTACCGCCGTTAGTCTAGTGGTCGCAAGCGCTTCTGCTGACCATGAGGGTTCGATTCCCGGTTTGGGCAAAGGGTTTTTCCATCTGGAATTTCTCAGTAGCAGCCCGGAGTCTATATTTGTGCCCGGTTGATGGCAATAGGCTCGCCCCCTATTACATGGGACTCAAACAGAACTGGTGAAATATGGGTTTTTCTGCTCAACTCTTTGCGGAATACAGGCGTGATGTTATGTTGTGTAAATAATGATATTACTCGCTAACCCACAGAAAAAAGGTTTTTTATTCTGAATGTAGTTGTGCAATGAGGAAGAATTTTCAGTTTTGTAGTCGACCAATGAGCGGAATATACTAAATCTATATATATAAAACACAAGGGTGACTGATTGACTGATCTATCAACGCACAGCTCAAACTACTGGACAGATTAGGCTGAAATTTGGCACACAGATAGTTATTATGACGTAGGCGCGCACTAAGAGCGGGTTTTTGGAAATTCGACCTTTAAGGGGGTGAAAAGAGGGGATAGGAGTTATATGGAAAATCGTATATTCATCTATACATATAATAAATCTGTAGACGAGGAGTTTCTGTACAATGAAAAAAAAAAAAAAAAGTAGGTGGAGTGTCCAAGAATAACCAACAGATGCCATTTCTACTATTTTTAGAATTTTTGTCTGTTTGTCTGGTTGTCTGTTTGTCTGTTTGTCTGTTCGTTTGTTTGATTGTTCCAGTATCACGTAAAAAGTACGAAATCAATATGGTTAGCTTATACACTCAAATATTGTGTGTAACTCGATGTTTCATTTAGTCTTTGTTTCATCGCAATCGCTTCAAAATATCAAAAGATATAAGAGTTTAAAGTATTCAAGAAGAAATGTTCATTAGGTACGTAATGTAGATACACGTAACGACATCTATTGTCGTAAAATGACACTAGCGTAAAATCAGGTAGGTTTGTGAGAACGTGTGTAACACACGATCATAATCATCATATGTTCACATACTTCGCGCGGAAACATAACGCGATACATTGTGAATTCACCCAATCTAAAGTTTGGTTAATTCAAGTTTTCCAAATCTATTGTTTGGTAGTAGTGCCTGACTTTACCTGACTTGGTCAAGTCAGGTCAAGTCAGGTCAAGTCAGGTCAAGTCAGGTCAAGTCAGGTCAAGTCAGGTCAAGTCAAGTCAAGTCAAGTCAAGTCAAGTCAGTCATGGAACCCTACGTCTTTTCTACATAGCTTACAGAGTGTTCGAACGTTTTCCCATATATTTTGACAGTATCACTTCGTGCTCGATAGATGGCGTTGTTCATTTAACGTCATTTTCTGAATCGCGGTGTTAAGAGTCTCCGTAGAAGAATGACTTTCGCCGAATTCATAATTATTGAACATTTGGCTCATTTTGAATTGAACACATAATCCATACTAATCGATGCTTAAAAGTATAAATTCGATAGTAACTCTTAAATTTTAAATAAATTAAAAAAATAAAATTTGGAGAGATAGATGGCATCCCGGCGAAGAACAGGCAATTATTTTCTCAAAAACAAATTTAAGGGGGGGGGGGGGGGGATATAGGGGATGAAAGTTTTTATGGGAAACCTATCATTTTTAGAGTTCCGTAGTCAACAAGGAAGCTTTATAGTTTCGCCATGTCCGTCTGTCTGTCTGTCTGTCCGCGACTTAGCTCAAAAACTTTTAATCGACCAACTTACATGTGCAGTTGCAAAAACCCAAACATTCTGTATGCGAGAACAAGTTTTTAACACTTTGAGGGACAGTAAACGCCCATAGACGTAATAACAATAAAACTTTGCGAAAGTTTGTTTGATAAAATAATTTATCCCAACTACGGAACCCTTCATTGTGCATGGTTCGACACGCACTTGGCCGGTTTTTTTTTAAGTTAGGGCTGTGAAAATTTATGCTTTTTGTAACTAACAAAGAGTTACGTTTTTCTAAAATCATCCCTCATGAGGGTAAAAACCCTTCTTTACCCTCTTGATTTTCAAATTCACATGTAAGTTCTTATTATTGACATTTTTGCGGGACTCTCTTCAAGAGCGAAAAGGGATTGAGAATATAGTCATAGTCCGTATCTTGAGAATCTGTCCACTCAATCAAAAGTTATTACTACTTGGCTCTTGGCTTGGAACGAAGAGTTTGAGTTTACCAGTGAGTACTTACTCGATAGATGGCGTTGTGCAAATGATGCGATTTTCTTAAGGGGGATGCGCCGGTAGCCCGCGAAATTCAAATCTTAAGTTTTTTGCAATTTGCAAGTCAGTGTCAGGCAGGTTGTATGTTAAAATGAAATTATTTATTCTGTAAATAGGTTATTGGAATCACTTTTACACGTCGTAATAATATCAAAAAATTGTAAAATTAAGCTAGATGAGGTCGGCGTTTCCTATCTGACTACTCTGAGAAGAAAGGCCGAAACCAACTCACAGTCTCTTTTAAAGTCCGGACATACCTAGGTCAGATATTGGCATATTGGTCAGGCCCTATGAGGGCCATGTAGATTAGAGTCTGAAATGGTCTTTTGAGGAATGAACCACACAGATTTGAGTGAACCTGTCCTGTCACTGCAAGCATTTGTCAGTAATAGTGGAGCTCAGCTCAGAACTTAAGGAGCTCAACGACTCGACGAACAATACCAAAGAAAGGACATTTGTGTAGGCCGCATCAAGTTCTCAAATTGCCAGACCATTGTTAAAACTAACTGAGAACTATAATAAACATCCACATAGTCCTCACATTCACAATAATACAATACACATACATTACATTCACAATCATGTCATTTTGTCAATATCCTACATATAATATTCAATAATGTGAATTTGTATATAAAACTGGTAGGTATATTTTGATGATTTTCACTTATTCAAAATGTCACAATGCCAAAATGACAAAATGTTAGCAGAGCGAGCAGCTCAATCCCATGCTTTTTGTCTTCCAAATAATCTGAAATTGTATAGTACCCTTTTTTACAAAGTTTGGTTTTAATACAGCTTTTAAATCGTTTAATGGGTAAGTTTCGAATGTCAATATGATTAAAATATGATTCGCGATCGTAGCAAATAGTAGCTTTACAGAATAATAACCATTAGATACAGGAATACAACTCCTGCCATATTAGTTAGATTAGATAAATAAATATTTCAAACAACTGCGACTCATTATTTAGATCAACATAAAACTTGATACTGACCTGTAAAAAGCAAAATCATAAGAAAATTTGAATATCGTCGGCTCCAAAGTTTTCGCCTTAGGTTCCATCGTCCATACAATATGCCATAGTTTTTTCATTAATCTTTATACAAGATTTTTTCATTAATCTTTCCGACAGTTTCATACTGCTGTCCATACTATCCACACTATCACCACAATATAGATATGAACTACCACTAATATATAAAGTTACTGGCTGTCTCATGTCTGTTACTTTTACGCCGTAACGCCTAGGTCGCCTAGACAGACCACGTGGGTTATGGGACATAGGATACTTTTATCCCGGTAGCACATTCCCGTGGGATAATTTCCGACATCCACGCGGGCGAAGCCGCGGGCAAAAGCTAGTTTGGTTAATAAACTTGAGACTAGGTACGGCACTAATACTTAAAATTAAAATAACAAAGTACCTACGTGTTTCGGTGTTTAAAAAAATCTGCTCCTAACGGGGTGTAAAAGGGTAATAAAGTTTAAGGGGTAAAGATCATAAATAAATTTAAAGAACGTAAATATTAATTTTAGAAAACTATCTTTCAAACGGGGAAGTTTTCAGAAGAAAGTACTAAATCCACGCGGACGAAGTCGCGGGCAAAGTGCTAGTGTTATCATAAGTAAACTGAATAACACGGATAACCGGGGATTGAAGTTGTTACTGCAAACGAAGGTATAGGCCACGCTCTTTCTAGACGGCGTTCGTGTTCTCCCTACCATATTATTTTGTTTAATGTACATAATATGTTTCCCTCCGGTGGTAGCTAATTCCTTTCCACAATAGAAGGAACTCTGGCAGCATGGAGCAAGCCATGCGGATAGAATACGATACGTGAGTCCATTTTAAATCCGTTACAGCGACAACATACATAGGTAGTTTGAAGATTGCAGTTGTGCTGTAGACGTGGATTACAATGGATGAATTTTGTACCTACATTTTTATAGCCAATATTTTTTAAAGTAGTTTCACGAAATACTAGTACCATTATTAGATAGACTGCCGCTGTCTTTAATTATCATCGACATGATCTTTTGTTTTTTTGTAGAAAAAAATAGTTTTTACAATTAGATATATGAGGGGTGTACTATGCCATATCGAATGCCAAATAATCGAATATCAATTGATCGACCACTATAAATCGAACGTTCATATTACCTAATGGTTAATTAATCGAATATTCAATACATCGTACCTACTCTCAATGCATCGAGTGTTCAAAATATCGAATGTTCGTTTGATCGAGCGGTCACCGCATCGCATATTCATTCCATCGAAATACTGAAAGAGTCCACAATCAATGCTGTAACATCGCTGAAGCTTCCTTCGATTTAGCTAGAGATGCAACCGTGAAGTACCCACGCTTGTCCGACTTACCGCGAGAGTATCCAAAAGTTAGGCTCTTAGTGAAGCCAAAGCCCAATAGATCCCATTGGTACCGTCATAAAATCGAACTAGCCCACAAGTTTCAACGCTGAAAATACCGTAAACGAAAATTCCTTTTGAAAATATCCTGACAAATCGTTGCGAAACGGCGAACTGAATGCAATGATAACTCTGCAGCTCTGCACAAAAGCCTTGCATCTACATAATCGATGGCTTATTGGCATTCCCCCTTTTACTTCTAAATTGCAAATTTTCCGCACGATTTCGCTTCAAAGAATAAATTTTCAGCCGCGAAACGAAATGCAACTGTTCTGTATTTCTTATTCATTTTCCTTCGCGTGCTCCCCTTATTTATTCGCATTGTTAGTTTAAATGGAGTCAACTTACAGAAGAACCACAATAATTTAAGAACACTGTGTTTATTCGAAGGAATCGTATTGTTTGATGTGTTTCGTGACTACGGAAGCGATCTCGTAAAGGCGACGGAGTTTAATCTTTATTAAACGTTAAACGGTTACGAGGCGTACGTACAATATGATGTTATAACAGTGACACTGAGGTCTATCAAAAGCTCGTAACGGCGAGATCGTTTATTTACGATAGCACGACGTATTTTCACATACTTTTGTTACTTTGTGAACTTTTACGCGGGTAAAATAGAACTTATTCTGTTCCTAGCTACTTTTTCATAAAAAATATTGGGTCTATTGCAAAGCCTTCTTAGTAGTTCTTAGTACAAACAAAGCTGAATTGAATTAGTTTAAAAAAAGAAATACGAAACAGAGTTAACAAAGTTCCATCCTGACTACGCGCTAAACGCACCCGAGGCTACTCGAAAACATTTGACCAAAAAGTTAGGAACAACTTTTTAAGTTGGGTAAGTAAATAAAACCTAATAAAAATGAACTCAAAACCATGCGTATAGTCTTCTTATTTATTATTTAAAAAAAAAAAACGGTTCGAGATTTCTTGGAATTGGTTTTACATTTGAGATTATTAATTTTTAATTGGCTACGAATATGAAAAAGATGCAGATTGGAAAAGACGCAGCATTGGTTTGCGATAGCCTGAGTTGACTCTCTTTTATTTCAATCAGGGTACGTTCACCAATCAAACCTAGTTGCGTTATACCCTAGTTGCGTAATAAACGATCAATCAGATCGGAATCGGTTTGAAACATATGTCTAATCCATTGCTATACAAGTTCGAAACAAAAATCTGCTCGACAACGTAAACAACTCAATGAATGTTGATGGACTGTCAAAATTAAACAAATTAGTCTTAATCGGTTACGAAAACAAGTTACGAAATTAGTTAGCAGAGCACAGAAGTTTGCTAAGGACTATTGGCCAAACTTACCCAATAAAATAACTGTGTGGTGACAAGCAAGCAAGCAAGTATTTTACCATTATTGTTTTACTCGACTTAGGTTGCTGACTGTACACACATTTATTAAGTATAAAGTTATTAAGTAGGAATAATATTATTAGAATTTGTACCTACATCAAAATTACATAGGAAAAACTTTAATAAAACATTTTTTTTTCAGTGAACACTATGTCACATATATCATCGCTACAAATATAATATTTCAATAGTGTAATCAACATAATACGTGTTCCATGACCATAACTAACATAACGTTTTCATACAATAAACAAAATTAATTGCCTAATTATTTAAGGTCGCGACAATAATGTAATAAGAAATGGAGTGCTAAGGTGTAGATGAACGGTGACAGCTGAGTTTGGAATATCTCAGAATCGCAATAACATTGTCTTTGAGAATGACGATAAATGCACTGCGTTGATCTAATTTTAGGAACATCAGAAACCTGAAATGAAATTGTTGAACTGTTTAATTGAAAATTCATTTACATTCTGGGTTTCATTCAGTCAGTTTAGCTAACAGACCATCGGAAATCTTCTGACAGTCGATCATCTGGTGAAACATATTTTGCACTATAGCGTTCTATGGTGTAATCCACAACATGTCTGATTTTCAATAAAGCATGCGCTTCCCAAATATTGTGAACTTTTAGAGATGCATGTTAACACTCCATTCTTACTTATTCCTTGTCGAAACCGAGTCTCGTTAATATAAGGCTGCTTTGCAAAGCTTCGTGAAAATTTATCGTTCCTTGTTGTACAACGAAAATGTATATAGTCTTAGTTAAGTAAATAAGGTCCCATTCAATTTTGTGCTTTCTTGCTTTACTTTTTGTTCTAAACTCGGATTCCTTGTTAGTTCGTGGTGTAGAAAAGTCTAGTAGGTACTTATTTCAATGTATTGTTGCTGTGTTGCTTGTTCTGTAAGATTAACTGGTTCTCTGTGGGTTTTAAGTGGATTCATGTAATTCGACTCCTATGGAAGCAATAACAGTGAATTCATTATTACGGTAATGTTTGATAACGTGCTTTTAAATAATTTGTGTTCTTGTTTTTTTTTGCTTTAAAAGAAATTTAATCTACTATAAAAGCTTCTTTGCATAGGTACATTACTTCTTATATACTTACCAAAAGTCTGAATGTTCTAATTAGCTTGATGAATCTAGCTTTAATATATTAATAGGTGTTTTATTAAAATTAATATGGAAGGATATTACTGAAATATAAGTAGCAAAAGAGACAGTACTTTAAAAAAAAAAAATGTTTACATACCGTATAATTAAATTGTTCGTAACCCCAAAAGCCTATGTGCCATTTAGGTAAAATTTTACAAAATAATTTCATCTATACGTGATCGTTCGTTCACTTCCGTTCTAAGTCATTAGCGCCATTCTTGTATTTTATTTATTTTAGAGTTAATTTCCTATCATGTTGCACTTACTATGTTTTGTCTGTGCTTCACCCGTAGACTGGTAGAAAATGCCTAAGGCATTAATAAATACCACCTTTGTACTTTGCATGAATTTTTAAATAATAAATAGATAAAGAAACAGTGGTAATGGCTCCAACTTACGACTCGACTTCTGTAAATAATTTCATCACCACTGCTCCCAAAACGGTGAAGAAAAACATCGTGTGGAAACCGGCATGTCCTAGAACCAAAAATTCGAAGACAAATTGGTAGACGTAGATATCATGTATCTACGTCTACCAATTTGCACTAGGCCCGGGTGGTAGATTACAGCCCACTTCCTCTCGAAGTGAGGAGGCCTGGGTACCAGCAGCAGTGGGAACATTCTAAATCTAAAGTCTGTTTTTTAATCTCGAAGACTAATTTGAAATCTCACGTGATTGTTGTTTGTTTTTTCAATTTGGAGTTTGACATTTGCACATGTCAAATTAGTCTACGAGATTAAAAAACAAACTGTAGGCTGTTTATGCTAAAGAAACAGTACAAGGCCAGAAGCGCCTCTGTGCATATGTAAATACATTAAATAGGTACGTGATCGTTTGGTTCACTTTCGTTCTTCGTCCCCATCTTTAGCTAACATGCCCGGAATGTTGCAGTCTAGACGTAATATTTTTGACGCGTTCCGATGATAGCGAGTGGATATAGGAAATGGCACCATAGAGGCATATGGTGCGAAAATGGTGGGTGTAACTAACTTATGTTATAATTGGTGCATAGTCTTGCGGAAAATTTGTATCGGCTGCCGTTTTAGGAAAGAGAAAGGGCTTTTTTTCGAGGAGTCGTTTAAATTACCATAGGTTCAAATGAAAATTAAGTAAAAGTCATATTACAGGCTGCACAGCGTGTACCTACTTTTACCCTGAACAATAGACTGGTAGGTATAAATAATTATGAGTAAGATTAATAATTAATGTTTGTATTCAATTATTATCGGTATTTTTTACTGTAGGTACTCTAAATATATGGTCAAATTAAATTAGCTTGCGAAACTTCACAGACATGATGGATTTCTATAATGATAAAATAGATTTTTAAACGGATATTTCAAATGTCTACGCTAACTGCGCTCGATGATCCCACAAAAAAAGTCGTCAAATAATATTTTTTTTGTTTTATCATGTTTAGATATCGATACTTACCCATCACATTTGCGGAGTTTCGCTAGCTAACTTATGTTGACCCTGTATACAGCGTGTAAAAAAAACCATGTCCGATCCATGAGGGTGTTGTTAAGAATCATACTGAGAGTCTATTTATGCGTTTTTTTTTGGATGTATTGATTAATAAAAGTACTTTTAAGAATTAATAATAAAAAAACAATTAATAGGTATTTGTTTAAATTTTAGTGCGTCGCACACATATCAATTTAATAGGCCGTAGATGACACCTACCTAGACAAACTGTTTATCTGTCTAAAATACTATAAAGCTAGTAAGTACTAGATAGCTAGTAAACCTAACTACGATTAAATAGTTCCAAGAGATCGGATTGGAACTCGCTGAATCGTTCGAATGGACTGTTTCGTCGGTAATTTGAGCTAATCCCTGGCCATATAACTTTGATTTATTTGTCGTAACTACTAAGTGCTTTGCAGTCCCTTATTTACTAGTATTACTAAAATGTGCAATGAAATTGAATAAATTTTATTTTCGTTTTTATTAGAGGAAGATATTTTATGTTTCCCTTCCGCCTTTTTGAGTGGGTACCATACTTTGCAATGCTTGTGGATTTCTTTGCAAACGTTGCGAATTATAAGTGATTGATGGAGGAACTTATTACATATATGAGTTGTTTGTTTAGATTTTTTGCAAACTGAGCAATGATGTGTAGAATACGTTTGCTTTCATATAATGACATAAAAAAACATCCAATATTGCACCGAAAACAAATTCTGTACTTACAGATTTATTGTAGGAACTAAACGTGGATATGAAACGTCTTACACAGCGTTACCTATTACGTTTGCCTGTACAAGTGCTTCCACTACATCGATTTTATTACCCCGGAGAATAAAATGTTTTGCCCCAAACCTACCCAAATCATACAAGAGATTTATAGCTTCAACTAAACCTGGGTATAAAATGAAGCAGTAAATATTTACATCTCAACGTGAAACTGAAGTCACGCGCCATACTTTGTTCCCATTTTATTGCATACGGATTTATGACTTGCACTTTGGGAACCTCACGTAGTAGGTACTCTATCTATAAGCGATCTTTGAGCAGTTCGATACCGTGGTATGGTGTTGTTATTATTTAGGTTATTTTCTGCCTTCAAATATTGCATTTTTCATAAATAGAGAATTTTCTGGATTTTTTATAAGGTGTGTTGGTAGGCAGTCGCTCCATGTAAAATATTGGTATTCAGTTGCATCCGGTTAGACTGAAAGCTGACCCCAATATAGTAGGGAAAAGGCTAGGCAGATGATGTGCTGCCACTTTCTATCACAATCGGAAGTATTTTGAAGGTTTGTAATCCATTGCTTCGTGATTGAAAAATTCGTTTTCTCGACAACGTAAATAACGCAATGCATATTGTTGAATTCTCAAAGCAAATAGCATTGGGTTCGTAAGAGTGTTCCGCGTTACCCCCCACAGTGACTTCTCACCAGATGTCGCCTCCGCCGCTACCATATACCGTAACACTTACAACACCGTAAGGAAGTTTCCGATGTGAAGACAAACTGGGAACAAAAATTTCATGTGCCTGTAATTTCAAAACGAGATACATTATAGCGATGATTCAGTGCATTCAATGCGCTTCCGTCTTCGTAGAGTTTTATCACGGGTTCTGGAAATAGAAACTGCTAGCTGCAAAATGTCGCTTTTGTTTAGCTTAAACCTTAACAATCGTCTACCTACAGCTGTGGACAGATAGTGTATTATGCACCTTAAACCAATAGAGCCACTTTCAAAAATTGGTCATCAATGTTGCGTCCTACTCATGAAGTACTGAATAAACTGAGCTGTGATGGAATATTGATCTCAGCTATGATGGAATTTCAATTTCAGTTCATCCTGAACAACATCATCAACCAAGGCTTATAACATGAAACACGGCCCGATAGCGACAATACATTTCACAAAATGTAAACAAAACAGGGCCGCACTCGACAATGGCCGGTCCAGGACCGAATTCAACCAAATGGGACTTATATCGAGCCCTCTCGTAGTGTCGTCCTATTGACGCCTCTGCACGCTTTATATGCAAATTGAATGACCTCCAATTTGGTGGAACGGTTGGAATGACATCTTCACATTGGACGTTAAGCCCCATAATTATAGCAGCCCTTTGGTGCGTTATTGGCATATTTTGCGTTTTGACTTCCGATGTTTAGTCTAGATATTATGGCTTTTGGTTTTATGAATGGTCCTATTTGGTGGAAGTGCATTTATAGTGGCCATTTGGGGTAAATGTTCCGTAAAATGATGCATATAAATTACTCAAATAAGCTGCCTGAAGATGTACGGCGCGGCATCGCCGAGGCCGGCCCAAGAAGAGGTGGCAAGACGACCAAGACACGTACCGCAAGGTTTGGGTCGAGGTGGCTCTAGAAAAGGATGCGAGAACATTTATTTTCAAGTAACCAGGACTAATAATGTTAGTAATAATTTACTTACAAACTATGTTAGTAATAATTACAATAATTAATTTGCGGCAGGCCTCAGCAGTATGACAGTGTAGGCTAACATGCAAAAAAAAAAAGATATCACTCTGCCAAAACAGCACATCGTTCGTTGCAGCTTTATTGTAAGATAAAACAAAAAAAACTGTTTTAGCTTACGCTACTACCGTGCCTGCATGCTGTAAATCCAAATAAGAAAGTTAAACATTACGTTAGCTTATAAAACAATTAATACAGTTTCTAAATATAGTTTTTATGAAAAATATAAAACAGAGGATTCATTATTAGCGCACGCTTTAAACTTTACTTCGCGTGTGTGTCTGTACGTAAGTACTTTTCATTAAAATTATAATTAAGTAAAGTGTTAATACCGCAAAATTTGCAATAAGGATAAAAGTCTCGTTAGATATTATAATTCAAACAAAACAGCGACCTTTTTTATAATACTTCGTTAAGCAGTTTTATATTCTGCGACGTTCTCGTTCGTATGTGTTCATATTTACCTACTTAATTTTGCATACTAATATGAAAAATTTACATGTAAGTACAGTTTTGTCACGTAAGTATTTAAAATTTTATCGAATGAATTCCATGAAAGAAATAATTAACTGTCTATGTCTTCATAAAAATAATCAAACTATGAAATAAGTAGGTACCTAATAATATATAAATAAGCCCATTTATTTAAATAAGGCGCAAAAAGACTCATTCATGATTATAAACTATCTATATTTTTTTAATTCGTTTTTTTTTTTTAACCTTAACTTTGTGATTAGCAAAAAATTTCATTCATGTTATTTTGTTTCTCTCCCTATTTTGTAATAAAATTCTAATAAACTCCAAAGAAACTATCTTACAACGCCACAATTTCCATTTAACGACTCGTTTCCTGAAAATAACGAAGAAAATACTCTAGCAGCGATAAGCCGCCGCTGTAAATTAAAATTTAATTGTATAACAAAAGCAGTGTTTGCCTTAACCACTGATAAGCCTGTATAAAAGACCACTTCCTTCAGAGAATGGACTTTGTTTTTATAGTAGGGAAATAAAGCAGTTTTAAAATTTTGCACTGATTACACGGTTATAGTGGCTGGCTATGTTGGTCATGAACGGGTTATGTTGGTCATATACGGGTGGTTTAGTGTGAGGTGAATGTTTCAGAAAATTGGGGTAGGCTTTATTTATTTTGTACGAATTGTTACTACAGGGTGATCAAACTTTAGAAGTATTGAATGTGGCGACAATTACTTAAACAGTTTCAAGTAGTTTTCTTATAGGTATAACGAAATAACGGCTTACTTTTCAAATGTTTAATCAAATTATTATAAAAAGATATATTTATAAACAAATCATTCTATCAATATTTCACCACCATGTATAAAACAAGTTTTTAATCAAGTCCATTTGATTGGCCGGAACTAATATACAAAACACACATTCATAATAGTATTTTATAGACATTAAGTTTGCAAATTTTACGCTTGGCTCATACGATCACAGTATTATTATTTACGATAAAAGGCGATGTCCACTGGCAGCATTTTTAAGGCGGTTTCATCCCGACACGTACAGCACACCCTTATGAAATATTTGACAACCGTTTGTAGTTGAAATATGAATGTTACAAATTATTATAAACTAAACATATACCTACTTGTCTAGTACCTATGTTATAGGGGCTAAACTTAATAATACTGTTCATTTATTTGGCTAGCAGTGCTTTGCAATCTCTCCCGCGTAGACTGGCTAGAAAACACGTTTATGAATTAAAGTAAAGACCACGTAATTCGGTTAAGTTGTTCTCGAGTTGTGCCAAACGAACAGACCGACAAAAAAGTGTGATTAAACTTCTAAGTTTTATATTGAACTGATCAGGTACCACTTGAACAAAATTTCGCGATTTTTCGGCTGTTCTAGTTTTGCCTTTGCTCACCTTTTTTCCAAAAAAGGGTTTTAGTTTTTGGGAGACTAATGTACGGCAATTGATTTTTATAAGATTATGAATTGAGCTGTCATTCAAAAATCAATCAACCAAGTAAGACCAAATTATTGTAGTATGGTAAAAAGGTTAGTCTTTCCCACATTTCCATACCTCCAACAAAGATCGCTACGTTGTTTAGTCTTTAGGCAATACATTACTAGGTTTAATGTTAATTTAAGTACCTATGTCAGACATCGATAAAACAACCGTAAGGTATAAAATAGTTGGGTATTTTGTAGTAAAGTTTATGAAGTGAAAGTCCCTGCATTATAACGGCACGGGTTGAATGTTAAAGAAAAGGTGTGGCCTGGATCTTAATAAAATTATATATTCGACATTTATAGGTTGCAAATAATAATAATGTAGTTATATTGATTTTTTTGCTTATTCATAAAATAAAATAAAATGTAGTTAGGTATTTTGTCGAATTATAACTAATACTATTTATTATTAGAAATTGTTAAGGTAAGCCGCTTACCGGTACAAACCACATGTACAAGAGTTTGATAGACTATCAAACTCTTGTACATGTGGTTTTTAAATAAATAAAAATATTATAAGACGAAAAAGCTATATAGGTACAAAGTAAAATTGTATTTCTTGGAATTTTCTTACGTCTAGGTAACTCAGAACTGAAATATAAAATTCGCCATTCCTACCAGTTTTTACAACACGTTTGAGGTAGACGTATGAAAACCGAATGGTGCATACAAGAATAGTCAGGAAGCGGCGAGTTGTCTGAATGTCTGCCTTCACTCACAAGAGGCGTGAATTCTAAACGTCGTAAATATGAAAAATATCGTGGAAATGTTCGGACGGAGATGCTGCAATAAAAGTTACACTGCAGACAATTTGTGGGGAAACTGCAAAGTATTGTGCGATAAATGTATTGTATGTGATGGTAAATGAAATTTCCGCTTTTCGCGTTATTAGACATTACTGAAATTAAATTGTTAATTTTCGCTAATAAAATGATAGAGATAATGAAGATGATGATGACGATTTAAATGTCTAGAAAAGTGTTAAACATTATCATAAAAAACTAAAGGCCTTGTGCCCGATGACATTTCCCATCGGCAAAAATGACGATATTCCATACAAACTTTCATCCCTTATTTAACCCCTAATGAATTTTCAAAAGTCCTTCCTTATTGCTCATATTCGCTATAGAAAAAACTCATCTTCGTTGTTTGTTAATGAATGAACGAATAAAAAAAAAAGAAGTAGATGACGTAAAGCGTGTAGAAATTAGGCGTTCCACTTTTTTAACATACGGATCAAGCAACTGTAATTTTCTTAGTTTGTTAACTATGTATATCAATTACCTAGTTAAAATATTACTTGGCAGCAAAAGGAAATGGATAGTCAAGAACCCATTAATATGTAGAAGGTTTACGTATTTACCAGCACTTAAGAGTAATTCATCACTAAAATTATAGGGTACTTCTGGAACACGAAACTTGATTCGAAAATAATTATTTGTTTTTCAATATCCTTAATTACATCGCCATGGTCTGTCTTCGAGGTAGCGCCGCTGTTAGTCTTGATGGATGGAGTGCATTAAAATAAACATCTGTCCATTTTTCAACAGGCCCTGATAGCCAATTACACCGCTGCGCTACAAATAGCCACAGTTTTACGAATCATTGCTTTTCTGTTAAATGGGTTTACTAAAACAAAAAAACAAAAAGTTTAGTCGGATATTATGAGCTACGAACTAATAAGTTTCAGGAGATATTAAAAATAGTAAGCTGTCAAATAAATCTTGAACATTGGATGTGTTAGACGTGGGAATAAAATTTTGATAGGTATAAAATGTACGATCAACGTTTTTGCTTGAATGAGGAACAAAAAATTGCCATAATTATCCGAGTTAACAATTACGAGGCTCAGGTAAATATAAAAGAGTCCTCTAGCTGTCGACAAGCATAACAATTTATTTGGATACGGAGCTACCAAGTAATAAGCTTCAGCAGATATTAAAAATAGTAAACTGTTAAATAAATCTTAAATATTGGTTGCGGTAGACGTTGGAATAAAATGCTATCGTAGAAAATGAAAATCATTGGACATTTTGTCGGGAATTGTACGATCAACGTTTTTGCTTGAATGAGGAACAAAAAATTGCCATAATTATCCGAGTTAACAATTACGAGGCTCAGGTAAATATAAAAGAGTCCTCTAGCTGTCGACAAGCATAACAATTTATTTGGATACGGAGCTACCAAGTAATAAGCTTCAGCAGATATTAAAAATAGTAAACTGTTAAATAAATCTTAAATATTGGTTGCGGTAGACGTTGGAATAAAATCCTGTCGTAGAAAATGAAAATCTTTGGAAATTTTGTCGGGAACGTACGATCGACTTTGTTGCCTAAATGAGAAAGAAAAAATTGCCATACTTAATGTTCCGAGTTAACAATTACGAGGCTAAGAGCCAGGGTAAATAAATAAGAGTCCTCTAGCCGACGACAAGCATAAAATTTAGTTTCATACTCGGGTAACTTATTCTTAGCTCATTCTGTGCAATTTCCTATGCAAATTTAATTGTACCCGAGGTCCACGTAAATCTCTACTCTCTCTGGCTGCAAAGTTAATTACGCGCCAGGACTACTCTGTGCGATTAACGAGCCGGCTTGCTTTTATTGTGTCTACATCGACAAAGGAAAGGAAAACGTGGAAAATGATATTACTCGAGGCGCAAATGAACAGTACCGCTATAACACGGATTTCATACCAAAAACTGAACAAAAGATGCTTGTTTTGAGACAAAGAAACGCTTTTGTTGCTCCGAGATTTATGGTTTTTTGTTGATGTTTCGTTATTGTTTATTTTGTGAGGTCCAGCATTTAATCGAAAGGCTCATCAATGTATTGTTGACGTAAATTAATTAAATACATACGGTAGTAAGCTTTTCATCTCGCCGCAGAATTCCTTCGACTAAATACCAAGTGTGTTAATATGAATATTACAGTTAGAAAGTTTTAATAGGGCTGCTGGAAAGAGCACCGCGTGTGTAAAATATTATAAATGCTGCAGGAGTGACAGCTAGTTAGCTAATTTACCAACTGCAGCAGTTAACAGTCGCCTGAGGCCTTACTCATTCAGAAAATAACTCATGAGAAATAAATGAAAACATGGTTCTGTAACTGATTTTTTTTGCATCAAACCAGGAAGAAAACATTTAAAAAAATCACGGATTGCAAAAGCATATACGAACATCCGGGTCAAATACAAAACCTCCCGTTTTGAAGTCGGTTGAATATTTTCAACAGAATGCTTCCAAGAACTCAGCAAAAGAATCAAGCCAACCAGACGACATGTAGTACCACGATAATAAAGTCGCGTGTCTCTCTGATGAAATAGACACGGACATGATAAGATTTAATGACGTGCTACGCAAACACTATTGCAATTCTAGTTTAACGGCTCACACCGATCTATTACCGCAGATAAGTGGAGTTATGTAGCTGTGAGAAATAAAGTATGTCAACTCTTAGAATGCAAATCACGGCTGTGTGATCTTAAGTGTGTGAGTGCACGCGCCGAGAGCTTCACCTTAAGGGGTAGGTAGAACTCAAGGTAAATTGGACGTGACTTGGTTTTGACATAGTTTCTCCAATAGTTCAGGATGTTGACTTTCCGAAAAATAAGCCCCGCGATCATCGTATGAATGAAACGCGTATTAATATAAATTACTAGACGGAAGACTACTTATTTTTATCACGACGGGGACTATCAGCTATCAGAGATGACTCTTGAATCTTTTTTATTCTAAATATGAAATATAATACATAATATATGAAATATTTAGAATAAAAAGATTGTGATTTTAGTGTTTTTCTCCAAATTATGCCATTAACTCATAAGATGTTGGTGGAGATTGGATAAAAATGAAATCCTGATTAAAAGCTACCACGTTAATCCGGTTATTAAGACCCCACATACCTATTGTTCAGAAAATTACTCGTTTAAGGTCGTCAAGATGACTACCAAACTGAACTTCGACAAACGGTACTACGACAACTTTGTGCCCAGTTGATGGCAATAGGCTCGCCCCCATTACATGGGCCTTAAACATAACTGGTGAAAAATTAAAAATGAATTTGATTTGAAATGTATATAACAATTTTGTAATTTATGTACATATTACCTATGATATTTTACAAATATCTAATAACATAAGTTGGTATATCGCTACAACGGCCTCTTACAATAAATTTCCTCTAAATGACAAACGGGCAATATATCCCAGATTCTCGCGTCCAAACAACCTTTGTTACAAAAATCCTGAATATTACTCTGCAATGCGTCTTTCCACGTTTGGCATAAATCCAAGTTGAACAATGACAGCATCAAGTTGTGAGCTATCCAAACTTTCGCCATAACGAACGCTCAGTGGGTTGCACTAACGTACTGTTGACCACAATGTGGATAGTTCCATAAACTAGGATATTTATCAGAAACTAAGCTAAAGATGTGGTAAGGAAAATGGCAGAATGTTGACTTAGTTAATTGATTGAATCATAAAATCTTTGTAGATGTAAAAACGGAAGACAAACGAATAAAGTAAACGAGACAAACATTGGTATAAAAGGGATCTGAACATTGTAACGCAAAAGATGACTCAGATGAATATTTTGTTTGTTGCTACAAAGCTCAGCGTATTATTTTAGCCACTCTGAAGTAAATAAGTTTATAATATAACCCTTTTCCAATATTACTTTCTTGGTATATTACCCACAAGGGGCCCACTATGAGCTTGTTTTTAGAATTAATTAAGCTAAAACCCTTCTTAAAGAACGCTTAAAGTTGCAAGTAATCCATGATATTATAATCTATATCAAAATCGCTGCTAAGTGATTATTAAAATGTTCTAAATTCAAATAAACCCAAGCCCCATCGTCATTTTGTTCAAGGGGTTGCAAAACAACACGTCAAAATTGACAAAACCATTTTGTGATCGAGCGTACCGACACGTAAACAAATGAGGACTATTTATGATATTGGTTCCTATATGATGTCTCTCATTTGTACAAATGACACACACACAGACGTCTATACCTACGCAAATACATATTTATTCATCATCTCGGCATTCGCTTGAGTAATGGGTTATTGATTTCGATTAGGCAATACTTTTATGGTTGTTTTTATGTTAATAGATGTAATAAATCAAGAGTATTTAATTATATGTTTGATTTAAATTAGGAACCAGATGAAATAGTGCAAATATGTTTAGCTTTGCTATTTATGTCTTAATCTCGTGTTGAGGGCAAACACCCGATGATGGAGTGTAGGTAAATAATATTTGGTACTGTAAAAAGACAAGGACTGCGAAAGAAGAAAAACATATATTGGAACTAGAAGATACTTTTTCTAGACTAGAAACATACAGTTCAATAGAAACAAATAAAGGTAAAAAACATCAGACCATGCCTTAAGAGCTTCAACAGTTTAAACAAAAAAGCGAAGTGTAAATTGCTCACGCGAAAAATAGAATAAGTACCGTTAAATGTGAACACCGACTCAATAGCTAACTAACCAAACCACAGCCAATAAACCAGCGTCGTTTGTCCTTAATTATCAACTAGGACAAAGGTAAAGACCTATCTATATTCAGGAGAGCAACCGCCATCCGCCACAGAGTCGCCGAGTCCCGAACTATCACGTTAGCAACGAAGGGATGAAACAAGTAAATTCTATTATACAGATTGTTCTCGCCTTGGATGCCAAAATGTGCTACTTGGTATATGCCAGGATATTTTGCTCGCCAACTAACTTTATGAGATATGTGTTTTGGTGCAATCCTTTTATACAGCGGTACCTATCTGTTGGCTTGAGTTATTGTTTATTTTCCTTCATCATGTCTCTTTGGCGTCGTTATGGCACATTGTGCTGCATCGTTGGAGCTGTCCGTTTGTTTTGTGGCTGAAGTAGAATGTATTTTATGCTTGTCTGACATTATTGTTTTTATCACTTCACACAATTTTTTTTATCTGGGCCTTGATATTTCGTTCAGTCTCAATTTCTCATGTTGTAAAGAGCTGTGCCGCTGTGTTAATGTTGGTATTAATAACTTGTTTTAAAATTCTTTGCGACCGCTGTCATGTTTTTTTATCTTCATGTTATTCATCACCACGCAGACTTCAGTTTACATCTCCAGTTGCTCATAAAGTTTCAAAATAACAAAATCCAAACTGACCCGCATTTTTTCTTTATTGCTGTTCCCAATATAAAGTGTAAACTTCATATCCGACATGTTTAAACTAGTTAATGGAATCATTTGTAGCTATTCTCTTAGTTATTCGAATCGTATGCGCTTGGCGCTCTAAATTTTAATTATAGAACTCTTAATAAGGGAAGCTACTCACGACACGGTATGGTTTCATCACTCCTGTGATGATAGCGAGTCTAATTGGTGCAGTAAATTTAAATAACACTGACACTTTACTGTCGGTGCTCCTCCTAATTGAGAGAGAGAATCGTAAAAATAATTTTACCCGCCTCATTTGTACACTCGGCTTTACTTTTAATTTTATTTTCTTTTGGTGGTAGCTGGCTGATTGAACTGCCTACGTATGCGTAGTATTTAATTTACGATTGAAACTTACTTTAAATCTCTTTGGCGGGAATGGGATTAAAGTTTTTTTATGGATGTTTTGGCGCGTTATTGGAGATGATAAGTTTAGTTCTGGTCATTAAGTATTACTTTATCTGTATATGCTGTGTAGGCCAACAGCCGTAATAAAATCAGTTTTGATTTAGAGAGATTGAGTTTAAAGTTCAACGCTACTATGAACTATTGACGTCTCTTTCTGTTATTTATTGGTTTCATACTATTGTATTGTTATAGGTTCATTCTCATAATTTATAAGGGACGCTATTTCATGTGAGTGAGAATAGTGTAGTAATAGTGGCTGTGTATGATATTTGATTTAAATTAGCAATTTCTCTAAATCGGTTTGTAATTTTAGTACCAATACTGACTTAGTTTATTCATAATTTTAAAAGCTAATTACTTCAGTTACCTCAAGTTCTTATAAGACTCTTAATCAAAACAAATTCTAAACTTAGAAATAATCTTGTAATACAAGCACTAACTAATATAAATACTTACACAATCAGGTATTTGAGTCAATTAATAAAATATCGTTCTAATCGTGTATTAACAGGCACAGCCTTATCAAGCGAAGGCCTTAGTTGACGTAACAAGCGGAGTTATTTTAATTGGTATAATTACCATGCCTGCCACATCGACCAAAGTTACAGCACAGAATAGGTAGGTACAGAAGGCCGAGTACACACAACGAGCGAAAACGCACGCACACATAGGCACGCTTAACGGTACATCGTGAGCCGCTTGCACTCGGGGCATTTGTTTGAGCTAGTTTGCGATCGGCGTACGCACGCGTATGGGTGCGTGCGTTTTCGCTCATTGTATTGAGCTGGTCTTCTGTAACAATCTATTTTGTGGTCACAGTCACAGGGTTTAGGAAATCGAAGCATGCTCGACCATACGGATGCATTATTTCAACGTCATGCGCATCACAATAACGGTTAAAAGGACATTTTTCATTTACGACAGCAGTTTAGTGTTAATATGGTTTAAGTATGGATATGGGCACATATTAGTGGACGTGATAGAAACTTAACCGTCGAATAATTCTTGGACAGTTATTTGTAAAGGTAGAGAAAGTTTCATAATATTATGCTGATGTAAAAGTTGGATTTTCTCATTCATGTTAATATTTGAGTGTGTTTATTTATAACTCTTCTAGAATAGAAAGAGATAGGCTGGTTTATACCACATCATTAGACTTTACCGGAGAAACTGAATGCATGAGTAGTAATATTAGAAGTGCGAATTTTACAAGGCAATATACTTAAACTTCCACGATATTTTGCAAGTCAACGAGTAGAATTACAACAACCTTTACCAAGTAGACAGCACCTTTATTATGCCTTTAAGATATGCAACCTCTCTAAAAACATTTTAAATAAATATTAAATTGTAGATTTGTTTTTTTTTATTTCAAGCACTTCTATTTGTACCTGAAAAATATGGTACAAACAAACAATGAAACATAGCATAATTATGGCCTATAATGTTCCAACTGCTGGGACACAGGCCTGGGCTGTTATCTACCACGGCCAAGTGCGGGTTTTTATTATATTCACGACATTTTCCTTCAACGTTTTGAGAACAGTTTAAGAATGACACATTTTACTTTAATTGACAAACAACGCCGCTTGTTGTCCCTCTAATAAAATATACAAACTGAGCACAACACAGAAATTCTTCACCGCACAAGCGTTTTGACGTAAATAAAGAATGAAACAGAATTTAATGTGACCGCTAATGGTAAATTTCCCACGAGAGCTTCATTTTCAGTATTAGCCGAGTCCGACGTCGGATACAAAACTTTGCTAAACTTCGTACACAGGACGGATAATGTGAAGCGAAATTTAACCGGCGAATAACTGGTACACTTACCACAGTACTCTTTTGGAAGTGCAGCGGCGAGGATAATTGTGTTTTTTTAATATTTTTAACCTGATTTTTTGTTTGTGATTAAATTTTTCGCTTGTGAATATTGTGGATACATGAATTTTATTATGTTCTTGATTGTTATCTGGAATTTGAGGTTATTTTTTAATTATCTTGTTATTAATTTCGTATTACCCAGTTACTGGATTGTGGAGGTCAGCCAGTCGCTCCATGTAAAATACTGGTATTCAGCTCCGTTCATGTATCCGATTAGACTGGAAACCGACCCCAACATAGTTGGGAAAAGGCTAGGCAGATTAAGGTAAGTTCATAATATTATATTGGTCAAGGCAACTTCAATTTTATAATACCTATCTATTTATACAAATTAAAAAACTTTTTACAAAAAACAACCGACTTCCAAAAATAACACTAAAAAAGTGAAAAATAACTTTAATTTCGGAATTCGGTGCCAAAAAACGAAAATTGAAAAGCAAAGTACCTACCCCACACAAATCCGAATACCACTACCTACTATGTAAATAACAGTGAAGGAGTAAATAACGATATCATCTAGATAAACTAAGTGGGAAAAATACGTAATATTGAAGGTAACTCAAAAACTACGCAAGCAAAGTTAATAAAATTTATATGGGACCACCTCGGAAGCATGACCTACCAAAGAAAAAAGAATGAAATGAAAGAAATCAAAATCGATTCATAATTGGCGGAGTAATCGCGTAACAAACATACAAAAAAACAAAAACATACAGACGAATTGAGAACCTCCTCCTTTTTGAAGAAGTCGGATAAAAATGGGATTGTGTTTGTTTTATGATTTACAATTGTCGTAATACCCCGAATTAGGTTTTATGGGAAAAATAAATTGGAAAATCCTGGTAAATGTACTCGTGTAATATAAAATGTGTTCGGGAAAAGCTGAACGTCCTTTTTTCTATGGGATTTTTGTATGAATTATTGTATGGACAGGACATTCTCTGTCGGGTCAACCAGTCCTTGATAAAAAACAAAGATCACCTGACTAAAATATATACCTAAACAGCATTTTTTACCGTAAAACATAACATTGTTACTAGGTAGTAATCATTTATTGTAAGTAGGTAGGTACCCTACTTACAATAAATACTTACAGCCCCGTCTAATTAGTTCAGTCCGAAAATCTAATGCTATTTTCGTGTCCATATTATTGATTAAAAGCTCCACCAAAAAAGATGTTACAACAACTAAAAAACGGGAACAAAATAGAGCAATTTATTTCTAAAAAACGGGTTACCAAAATAAAAGAGGAACATTAATGGTGTTGTTTTGAAATACGAGCGGTGTACAGCTTCCCTTCTTGTAATGGCCCGATTTTTCTCAACAAGGAAACTCGATGAAATGCATCACATTTTTTCCTTCAGTAATAAATTTGGATCGGGATTGGAATGTTTTATCTTTCAACTTTGGATTTATGTTAGTTTGTGTAAGATAAACAACTGGTTCCGGTCGTTTGGTACCTACCTATTTATTTTATTTCAAGAGCTTTTTTCTATAATGTTGTTTGTTTTTTATTTTTACTCACTATCATATATTTAGTACAGCATACCGGGAGCGCGTATCCTATCAGGTAGTTTATCCTTAAAATCCAAATCATTTTTTGTACCTTCGGATGTACCCTAAGTAGGTGATAACTAGTCAAAATTCTTACCAAAATTAGAGTCCTTGTCGACACAAAAATATATTTATGACTTGACACTTTCCAAAACACTAACTTCGTTTAGATTAGTGATATTCCACGAATGTCTGACATCTCTGCAATCTTTACAAATGCCTACTGCAGTTACGGTTACCTAAAAGAGCGGTGTCCGCTATACAACGGCCGTAGTGACGTCTGTCATAAAAATGATAGCAGCGTGGTTGGACTTTACGGTGATTTATTCCATTCTAATAACAAAAACTAATACCACTGGTATTTGTTAAAATTCATATTTATTTGCTATTCCGAACGGACCACTCATTAAATAATTAAATTTAATGTGCATACGAATACCATTATCATCTATTTGGTACAGTTAGCTCCGTCAAACCTAATCAAATTTTTGTTTTCTAATATTTCTATGTGATCGTAATAAAATACTATCCAAATACATATCAAAAAACGCTCTCTAGGAAAACACACCGACTTACTTTACAAAATAACGTTTCAGTGACGTCATTCGCCGGTAATTTGCGGATATTATATGGTGGCGACCGCTCTTCTAAAAAACTCTAGCTTAACCTACATGTTACAACAAATTGATAGGAAAAGCATGAAATAGAAACAAGCCTTGAAAGAAATATACCCTTGTGTTATGAACATGTTGGCTATGGCTTCAAATTGATGTGTCCATCATAAGATTCACGGATCATTAAACAATTAATTATCCATTACACTAATGTTTGCTGTGTTGATTGGTTTGTGCTAATACCATTTGCCACGGCGATTTAATTAAGTACAATCATGTTCGAGCATGCATTTGAGGCAAATGGATTGACAATGTTCAAAGGGTTATCATATCATGTTTATGGTGCGTTCAGTGTTTGTCGTAAAATGGCAAACAAAAATTATGTCTTTATTGTGTATCAGAAATATTTGGTCATATTTAAGGGGTGTGTGCCTACAGACCATCACTCTGAACAACCTTTTGAATGTGACCAACATCGTAATCACGAAAAAAAGAATGCGATGTACCATACATTTGAGTCGAGTAGGTATTGAAGTTTTATAAACGTGATTTAAAGCATGCTTAGCTATTGATTTTTTAATGAAATCCTCCGAAAGCCTTGCTATAGCTGACATCACCAAGCGACAGTGTAGTGGAGAACAAGAGACAGACTGCATTGATTAAAATGATAGAAATAAATCAGATTCGCAATCCAATTCATAATATCTTAACAACTCTATAACCTAACAATTCACTTCAAAGCCTAGTCACAAACACTGTCAATTCAAACGATAATAAATTTCCATTTACGACGAAACCACTAAAATAGAATAATTATTACACAATTAGTACGCAATAGATAGCGTCCGTGTCTAGGAGATGACATAATGAAGGTAATTGATTACGACGGTGTCACCCGACGGATGGGTATAATAGGATCGTTTGTAGACTGATAACTGCTTCGGGTCATTGCAATAATGTTGTCACGTATGTTGATAATTGATATCAATGGCAAAGATGAGGCCGAGGACCAAGTAGAAGATAAACCAAAAGATAGGGCAATAGCTGATAAAAGTTACGAAGTAAAAAAAAAAGTGTTTAACGGCTTGTGCAGACTAGCGCGACTTGTCGCGCGACGCGACACCTTTAATTGTTCTACCGTGAAGTTTTCTCAGAAATCGTTTTGTTAAAGTCGCGCTAGTCTGCACGATCCTTAAAAATTAAAAGAACTCAGCTCTATGACGCTGGCATTTTATAAAGTCGTTTGAAAAAACTAAAATGCAGTGACTAATCAAGCTCGCGTTCACAAGAACTAGGTTCTCGAAGGTTGCAGTAGGACTCAAGGTATGTGTACTTTTGTGATGGAAATTGTGTTGATTAGTTTTACTTGCATTTGCAAAATAGCTAGCAAGACACGCACCTAAATTTTGAGGATCCTGAATAAATGACATAAAAACTTTCTGGTTTTGGGAGTGCGTTTTAGGCCTGTTGTGTAGTGGAATGTAAAGACGATTCTCTTGAACAGACAAAACTAATTCAGTTTAAAACATTCGAAAAATAGTCTAGAAACTACAGTGTGTTGATCACTTGCAAACGGAGCTCCTATTTCTCGATATTCATTGAAATGATGGAATGGTTTATTCGAACTCAAGACCACACAGGCAGCGTGGAGGTCAAATGGCAGTAACTCAGTATAAAATATTGGTATTTAAACGCCTATGGTTAGACTGGAAGCAGCTTCCAATATACATAATTAGGAGAAGGCTTTGTTGATGATGACAAAATGAATAACGTTGCATTCGATTGTTTCGTTAGTGGAGCGAGAGCGAGACTCCAGCCGAAATTACAAGACAGTAATTCGGCCTGATATAAATTGTGATTGGCCCGGACATCAAGCAATAGACAAAATTGACAAACTTATTTTGCTTGAAAAAGGGGCTTTTGGCTGCTCTGTATGTGTATTTTTTTGTTATGCGTGTTTTGTTTGTGCAGAATAAACAATGTTTCTTTCTTTTTCGTAGTTTCGCGTGTTTTCCGTAGATGTCACTCGATAGTGTATACAGGGTGTTAGGGTAAACACCGTTATCCTTGAAACCAGTGGTTTGGTTTCATTTATAGAACATAAAATCAATGGATCTTTTTTTTTTTTAAGTAAATCTACCTTTTACCACAAGAGTATCTCACCCTTTCACCCTAGGGCGCTAGGGCAACGAACTTGCATCGCACGGGTGTCGCGGGACATAACCTGACCGGCCGCGAGCGCGACCCCTCCCTCAGACAGTCAACTCTTTTGCTAGCGAGCATGGTGTCGGATAGAAACTTTTTAAAATCTTTTAATGAAAATAACGATTTATTTATTGTTATTCGGTCATTTATTTTTATATTTATGTCACCTACCCATGGTTTGAGTGACAACGGTGTTTACCCTTACACCCTGTATAGTTTAACTACAAATGAGGCTATGAATCACTTTGTCAGGACTTGACCGTTTTTTTGGGCCCTAGGGTTAAATCCTCCAGTTAGACAAGTGTAATTCGGGTTGGCAACTTAGGCAATTTTTTGTCTCAGTCCGGGATTGGATCTGATAACAGGCGAGCAGCTTGCCCCTCGTCACATCGGGACTTAATGCTATCATTAGAGGAACAGCCTTCCCTTTTGGAGATTAGTCTGTTATACTTATATGTTACGGTTGAGGATGAAATTTGTCATTCTAGATAATAATTTGGACACGTTATATGTCCCTTTGGCTCTGGTTGCCGGTCAGGACAAACAACAGTTGCGATTACAATGTTAAAAACTTTATATCCATCAAATATATAAATACTACATACATAATTTATTTCGAATATTTGTTTTTTTTTTTCTTTCGACTGAAATGATGATGATAACGATGTTGATATATTTTTTATTCAATTAATTGCATTAATTACTGAGCCATTCTGTTAAATAAATCAATTGCTGATCGCTGTTAAATAGAACATTTAGAGTAAAGTACTGAAATCTGATGATTATTTAGAAACATGGTGCGGAAATATGCTCCATAAACACCTTTAACGATCCCTTAATAAAAATAGATGAAGGTAGTCATAGCCAAGTATTATAAAGTAAAGAGAGGTAAGGAAAGGTTAGTAACTAACAAATTAAGAGGCTGTTTGAAACTAATTGTAATGAAGCGTCGCCTACTAACCGTTTTTCCCTATAAACCTATTTAACGATAAACATAAACTTGTATTTAGGTGTGTAAAAGCCTATGCAAATGTACTTTCTGTTTATCTGCTTGTAAAATGTCGGAATCTCTGGAGTCTGATGTTACACCATTGAATCGGACAATGACTTCATTTGTTTTCTTGTATTTCTTCACTAATAATTATTATTTTATGTTTAGTAGCATACCTAAAATGTAATTAATGACTTATTAAGTTAAGTTACATACAGTTACATAATTATGTGTAGGTAATTTACGTGTGTATTTATTTATTTTTTATAATCCTTGGCAGGCCTCACTCCCTCGCACACAGAGGTAGGAGTCCCAGCAGTAGGATCAGTTAAGGCTGATTATGCGTATGCTAATCCTCGGTTGGTGAATCATAAGCACGCTATGAATAATATAGATGAAGGTAAGTACATACTTGCATCCCTTTTGGATCGAAATTTTGATCGACGGGTTCAACCAAGTAAAGTATTACCTATTTCAGTACATAATATTCAGCCGATTGCTTGCCAGAACCCGTCTGACGGTAACTATAGTGACGTTAATCTGGCGATCTCGCAACTGGCTACAAGTGCGATTAGCGCAGGGACCTATCCCGGACTTATTGGGATCCCGGGATCCCTCGGGTTCCGGGCTTTGGGTCGATCCGCTCGTTATTCTGCATTAATGCCCCAAACTTTCCTTGCTAATACCAGTTGATGAAGGAAATTTCATTATATGCGCTAATTAAGAAAAAGGCGAAACCTCTTTCCAATTTCGTTTATCTTTAGGACGTAATCAGATGTTATTTTAGTGGAACTTATTCGAACAACGCATATTAATTTTGGTTATCTGTGTCGTATTATTGTCCTGATGGAGTAATTAATTTTATTAATGTCAAAGGACTACTTTACTCATTAAATGACATAGTTACTGAGGTTCTGGCTCACATTTATGTCAGTTCTGCAGTGTTTATATTAACTGTTTTCAAGAAAATTCACAGTATACCTACATAAGGAACTCAATGTGAAACCCCATATGTTTGCCATAAACCTTTACGTGAACATAGCGTTGTAAACAAAATACATAAAGTTAAACATACAAGAATACACGTACCTACGTCATCTTCCACAAGCTTCTGCGTATTTACTGACATACGGTTTGCACATAGGCTTCTTACTCACTTACCTAAAATTTTTCTGCATGTCAAAACTTCTACCTCAAACACGGTAGATAATGTATTATATCGCGAATGCCCAAGCCCACGGATAAAAAAATCGGCCAAGTGGGAGTCGGACTCGCGCACGAAGGGTTCCGTACCATTCTCTATAAAACGGCAAAAAAATCATGACTCTTGTATAGGAGCCCCCATATTTATTTTATTCTGTTTTTTAGTATTCGTTGTTATAGCGGCAACAGAAATACTTCATCGGTGAAAATGTCAACTGTTTAACTATCACGGTTCATGAGATACAGCCTGGTGACAGACGGACGGACGGACAGCGGAGTCTTAGTAATAAGGTCCCGTTTTACCCTTTGGGTACGGAACCCTAAAAATCTCAATTGCTGCTTGTGATGTTGAGATTTCGTCATAATCACCACATCTAGCAGACGGATTGGTGTTCGATATAAAAAAGTTTAAAATAATGCTCTTCATCCTTTCGGTGCACACCCAAACCAAGAGCCTTTTATTCGCCGTTAACAACACTGAATACATAATACTTAATACATTTTATAAGCATTTTACTACAATGCTTATTCAAGAGTAAGCCACCAAAGCATAATCTTGTCCCCACTTATAATCCCGAAAATCGTAAAGACGGTAGAAAGCAAGGGTTAACCCGTCAGGAGTCGTAAAAGTGAGGTTATATTTTTACCTAAATAGTGAATTCATTTTCCATTTTTATTACATACTTCCCGTCTTCCTACAAAATTTAATCAGCGCAGAATAACAGATTTCGCAGAAAATGAAGATGCTTTTGATACAGTTTTCAAAAAGGACTCTGCAAAGTTTTCCCAACAATGGAAACAAAGGCATTACCAGAAGGAATACGTCAATAAAATCTTTGAAGCATTTCTCAAAGAACCTTTCAAAAGTCTATAAGCCACTGTCGGGCACCCTCTTATTCACTAGAATGGACTTGAGGACTCGTCGATTCCTTTAAAACCCACTGTTGGGGAAATCGCTTTTTCATCCCCGGTAATGGTCTTCGCTCGGAGACATTTTAATTAATTACGACTTCGAGTGCTTTTTTTAGTTCTGCTATAAATTATGGATATTGGCATCTTTGATATAAAGTGAAGTAAAAACTTCGTATTCACCATTGTTTGGTCGGTTTCCATTCATAGCTTTTAATTACTTATCTGCCGGGACATTGTAAGAACTAATACTCTTTGAACGATTAATTTTTATGTTAAGTTTGATGTAGTTTTAGTACTTGAAAGCTAAATCTGTATTTACTTAACAATTAACCATTTGAATGGGCTTCTACCCAAACTTTTATTTACCTACACGCATGAACTAACACGGATTAAGCAAATACATTTACATATTTTATGATTCCTCCAATTTATTGACACTACACTTAAATCACTCAACCTTAACCAAGCAATTAGCACCATCTTCAAAAGAATTATCCATACTGATCACGTATTTACATAAAATAAAAAATAAAGGACACTTTACAAGGGCGGAAAGTTAATATCAAATTTTATAGGCGTGATGTCGTAAAACTTGGTTTAGTACAAAAGGAGTCTATTCTCTGATCACAATCTTGTACTAAGGTGCTATTTATGTACAAATCTCGTTTTACTTCGGGTTTATCACCGGCAGAGGCTTGACTCTCATAAAGACTACTTAACGCCAAAGGCGACGCAAATACAGCCTAAGAGTCTTGTTTGTGCCACTATTTTCTTAACATAACACTGATAAGTTGTTACTTCACTTAGAGGCCTTTTATGCCGCAAAAAAATGGCAGCCTACAAAGTCTGAGCACGAAAATAGGCTTCGAGACAATAGTTTTAACGTGGTTTTTATAAGCAAGTAAACAAAGTAATAAGATTCTAGGTTGTAAACATGTGCGTAAAACTCTTGGCTTAGTTCTTAAGAATAATAAAAAAACAAGGAAAAAAGCTCCGTAAGTTTCGTAGATTTTCATAACAAAAAGTTTTTATACAACGATATGTAGTTATTGCGCTGTATTCGCCTGGTAATAAATAGAATAGGCCACCCCTTTTTTGTGTTAACAGACAGACAGACCAGACAAACAGAATAACATTCACGTGTATACTGATACCACTGGCATTCAATAAATATAAAATCAATTACTTATAACTTACTAGCTTCCACACGCGGCTTCGCTCGAGTGGTATGTCGTTAAAAAGTATGCATATGTCCTTCACCGGGATGCCATCTATCTCCACGCCAAATTTTATCGAAATCCGTTCAGTGGTTTAGGCGTGAATAGGTAACATACAGACAGAGTTACTTTCGAATTTATAATACATATTCAGTATGGATACCTGGATACTTGCAGAGCCATAATTACAGAAGATTGACCTGTATGAGACTCGTACAGACCAGGGAAGCATGGCATATAAGGGAGGGGGCCTTACTTACTCAGCAGTGGGTAAAACAAGGCTGCAAATGATGATGATGCTAGGACTAATACCTACATACGTGGGTTAAAATAAGTAGGTAGGTACTTCACCCATCTTTTACATTGCTTTCTCATTATAATTTTGTTTAAATACGCGGTTTCCTAAATACTAGCACACAAACTAAAGTTCAATTTTGAAAACCTGTCATTAAATACAGTGGCAGCGAATGAAAAAGTTTTGTGGACCGGCGCCATATTTTGTTAAATCCAACTGTCGAAACGTCACGGCGCGCGTATGTGGCCAAAAGATTTAATGTTTTTTTTTTATGTAGCCACAAATGTTTTGAATTGTGTCAATGCAATTTAGTTAGTACTTTACTATGTAGCATAATCAGCCTATAATATTCCCACTGCGTGGACACAGGCCTCCTCTCTATGAGAGGGAGTTAGCCCGTAATCCACCACGCGAGCCTAGTGCGGGATGGTAGATGTCACATGTCTTCGAATTTTTGATTCTAGGACTTACCGGTTTCCTCACGATGTTTTCCTTCGCCGTTTTGAGAGCAGTGATGATGAAATAATTTACACAAAGTAAAGCGCCTGTCAGGGTTCGAACCTACGACCTAAAACTCGTAAATGGCGGCCATTACAACTTGGCCACCACTGCTCTTACCTTCCTACCTAAAAAGAAACCACCCAGTTAAGTAACTAAGATAAAGGAGAAATGGTAAGTACCCGTCTCCGGATCTTGGACACCATTTTAATATAGGAATTTACAACTCATGATACTGGCAAATATAGTAATTGCTATAACTTAGAAATTGTTTCATTTATACAGGTAACATTAGGATCAACTTAATTAAGTTATTTGCATGCCATTATGTATAATTAGTTTCTATTGGTTTAAAAGCTTATAAGATAAACTTGGAACATAAGCTGACTATACTAACCGAATTAACTACTTCTGAGATAACCGTGCTACTAGATACGGTCCTATTAGCAGTGTTTGCTTGTTTCGAGAATATACCAGATATAATCGGGTAATCGTTGAACGTGTGCCGTGTATGTACAAAACTAACTCTGCCTCGAAATCTTAATACAATAGTTAACGTAAGTCCTTTGTGGTTAGGCATTCACGCTTCATTTGAATTCTTTGACACAGCGGGGAACGAAAGTAAGTGCGTTTTTTATGAAGTCTTTAACCTTTAACTCTAAAACTGGTTTGTATTTTAATGAGTTAATACATCAATACATCATCGAGTAATAGCGACGGTTAATATCGACGCGCCGGTTTTCGCTTCGCGCCGCCGCGGGGTGCCGTCTCTCTGAGGTCCCGGCAGACCCCTGGTGGAACAACCTGCCCCCTTTATTGTAGCTGACACGAAACACAGCCGTAATCGCGCCGAAGCAAAACAGCTGTGAGCTTTTGAATTATGCCTCCAAAGACCATAATCTCCGATTCATAGCGTAGTGTTTAAACCGTGAAAGCAATTCATTTTGCATGTCATCGTTCAATAAAGTATTGTACAATAAAACGAACTGCCACCTACACCTTACGGTACATTCGAGCGCAACTTTTATAGACTAAAATATTGATTATGCATAATTTAGATGACTATTACCATAGTGTCACGGCATCGCACGTGTACCGCTAGACAAATACTTGTATGGTTGCCCAACAATCGACGATCTATTCTGACGTACCGTAAAAGAGTAAACAGAACTCCCATGGACCATTACACATCGAGTATTTGTAAAATAATCAAAATGTTGGCTCCGTCCACAAATGTTTGCCAGAAACTCGTTAAGTTTGTGATTTATTTGATCTGATGTGTGCGCAATCGTTTGATAGTTCAGCTTTGTATACCACTTCAAAGCCATGACTTACACACAGTTGAAGTACCTGACCGACTGATCGGACAAGTACTTGTCGATAAAAAAAAACATTACGCAAAAGTACACGTGTTGGAAACCGATTAAGAAAAAAATATCAGCGAGTTGGTTAACTTACTCTTTGATTTAACTCTCTCTTTTCCTTAACATTATAATAGAAAAATATTTATCTAGTCGAGAATAAAATTATCAAGCAATTAACTGGTAAGTGGCAAAAGAAATCTTCGTTCAACATCTTCGAAGCCGCTGTTGGTTTTAAATTTAGTATAATATTATATAGTGTTTGAGCGCTGTGTTTAAATTGAAAATGATAAAGACCACCCGGCTCTGTATGAGGGCATACAGTCGGTGGATCCGTTTTGTGCCAACAGCAGTTGGTTTGCCTCAGAGCAAACAGAACAAGACAAACAAACACTCGATCGGGGAAAGCGGTCGCATTTGATTTTTATTTCTTTTACTCTCAATAGGGAAAAAGCAGTTAACGATTTAACACAAAGAGACTCTCCGATGCCTTTTTGCAAGCTTTTTTTTATTCTTCACCTTTTAATGTCGTGAGTGCTTCACATTATCTTTGCTGGAATGGTCCATTCTCTTTTTGTTTGCAAAAAAAACGTATTTTTAATTCGATTAATATTTATGTCAGTAGATTAACATATTTATTGCAATTAGATGCAATTGCAAAAGTAGTGTGAAAAAAAACAAAAGCTTTTGAATGAATATTGTTTAAAAAAATAGTCGCTTTATACCAACCAGCTCTTCATGTACCAGTGAGGCAAAAAGACTAGCAATTCACTACAATAAAAAGTCAATTTTTTCCCCTCTTGAAAAAATAAAAAGTTTAAACTAAAAATAAACGAGGAAGTTTGAAGCCATCGACAAACTATCACGTCTTTAGGAGCTCAAACTCCCCCACTAACGACGTTATCATTGTCGGAAAGGAAAAACTGTCAGCTTGGAAAGCCTGAAAATGCAACGGGGAGACTAGACGAAAAA
The DNA here is from genome assembly GCA_948473465.1 of Lithophane ornitopus. Lineage (NCBI taxonomy): Eukaryota > Metazoa > Arthropoda > Insecta > Lepidoptera > Noctuidae > Lithophane > Lithophane ornitopus. The sequence goes on from OX419623.1 coordinate 7,416,787, forward strand.
ATACGTTTCCGACCATTCCTTGTACAGACTATAACTACCACTAACCGTAATAAAGACAACCACAGACAATAAAAAACAGTTGATCAATTAAAAATACAGGTTTACAAAACTATTAAAATCGTTTTGTTTATTTTACTAAAGACATGCCGACTGTAGGGTCCAGACCTTGAGTTTTAATTGTGAAAACGAGAAAAACAAGTTTACGGTTTTTGCTATGATTATTGTCAATTACCTACCATACAATAACGAATCGATAATTCTAAGGACTGTGTCTAATAGGGATATTAGGATATTTTTAGCATTTAACTTTATTATTGGAGACTGCAATTTTGTTTGATTGTCGGTATTTTATTCTTAAATTGTAATCGTTGTTTGTATTAATTCAATTAGACGTTTTATATCCAAAAGAGGAGAGAGGAAACCCGTTTGGGTAGAATTATAGAGTAACACAGTTATGCAAAACGTATCAAAACATTATTCACGGAAAACCTGCGTGCAATTGTCATGATGACAATACTTCTAACAAGGAACGAATCTTTGTCGCTGCTTTACTCTAAAAAACAAGATAATTTTATGAAAAACAAAATTTCTAGCGGGCAAACTGAAACTGCTAGTCTGTGTCCGTCAGCAGTAGCATTTATGTGTAAGGTGCCCGGCTCGCGATCCCCCCGTCGCGATAACACGCACGGCACAACTGATGGCACGGTGCGCCCTATACCTATTTGTAATTTACTTAAAAATATGGCGGTAGATAAAGTCAGAGGGTTCTTGGCGGCTAATTCCGCTGTTTTGTTACGTGTCTGTTTAAAGCGTTGAGAATTTGTTACATGGTTTCGACTTGAACGCTCGAACTGATCGTATCGTTTTGAACAATGTGAGCTCACACCGATTAGCAATCGTCCTTTTTTGTTTCGAAACGACTCCTAATTTTCCTTTAGAGGTATTCAGAATAACGGTTTCCACGTAACTTTTCCCGAAGGAGGACCGTTAGATTGCTGCTTCGCTTTAAACTGAAACTCGGTGTAGTACAGATAAAGAAAATGGCTGTGCGCTCGGTAATGAGTGCACGATAATTTACTTTAAACAAAGCTTTTCAAATGCTGGAAAATCTCTGGGATGAAAAAGAAAAAGAATGTAAAGCGAATCAATTGAGAAAAAAAATACGTTACGTAGGTACGTTTTAATTGTAATAACGAAGATATTAATATCCTCGTAGCATTAATGAAGGCGATTAAGAAAGTAAGGGAATAAATTATTTGAATGACTCATACGCTCAATTAAATTCTGTCTTCATTTTAAGATGTCGTCGCATTGAAGCGGGAGCGGAAACGCAAATTAAACATCTCGACGTACACGCGTTGAAAACTCCACGCACACGCCTAATTAATAATTTTGGTAAATTTTAGCACACAGCATCATTGATTTAATTTCGTACTTCCTACGTGCTTTGGCCTTTTCTCATTCTCAAGACAGTAATCTTGCGATTGTCATCTCGAGGAGTAATTACCCGACTACGGCGAAGAAAAAGGAGGGTTATGATTTTGACCGGTATGTATGTATGTTCATCTGTTCCCTCCTATCTTCTAAACCACTCATCACAATTTGACAAATGAGGTATCGTTGGAAGCGTTTTGATTGTCTCCTGGTTATAGGCTACGTGACGTCACATTAAATTAAAAATGGCGACCTCTAGAGGACATAAAGTCAGGAACTAAAAAAAAAAATATTGTTTAATCGTACCATGTTAGGTATCAAATGAAAGGGCTGAATGAGTACATTTCAAAAATATATATGTTATAACCCCAAAAGAATTTAAAAAAAAATTAAGTAATAAAAAATTAAAGTAATAAAAACTAAAACCCAACTACGACTAAAAAGGTAGGTATAAACAAGACACCACAGACAGACAAATTAAAAATCTGGAGTCACACGTAATCGGTTCGATTTATGCCCTAACACGTGTGACTCTAACACGGGTTTTAGTTTTTATTACTTTAATTTTTTTGACATTTCAAGTGATTGTTGTTTATTTTTACAATTTGGAGTTTGACATTTGCGCCTGTCAAATTAGTCTACGAGATTTTATCAGACTTTAATGATGGTCAAATTGAATCCCTTATCAACTGATAAAACATGATATATACCTAAAGTGATAAATTTAATTATTCATGCTCCAATTTTATGAAAGTTTCAAAAACGGCTCATTAACTGAATTAATAGTAAGTAGGTATAATAATCAGATGTCCTTCACGACCCCCCAGGGATATAAAATGGGTCCAACTTGAAATTAGTTCCGGGAATATCTAAAACTTTTGGGTTGCATCCGTATTGTATCCGGGATTAATTTTAACGGCTGTATTAGTTTAATTACCGTATTTTGCCATGTTATGGAGTATCATAAGATTTAGGAGCCGCGGTTAAAGCTGTAGTTTCGCGTCGCTAAAGATAACTTAAGCCGACAAAGGGATTATTTTAACATGTAAACTACAGTTCGCTCAATTATGATGTAGGGTAGTAATGCCACCCTGTCTTTTCGTTATGAAAGGCAAGTAGGAAATGCGATCGCAATTATTCCTAATTTCAGAATTTGCGTAGGCAAAATTAGCACACAACTTTTTCAGCTTTGCAGATTTTTTACTGAAAACCTTACATGATGAGAACGATGACTTTAACACGAGAACCCACAATGCCATAACTAACGTCATAAAACTGTGTGACAGCAGAAAGAGGGAAAGCAGTTTCCCAGAATCAAATGCCCCACTTGTGAAGAAAAAGACAAAACGTCCAACCGGGTGCAATAAACATCAACAAACAACAATTTCGCTATCTCTGTCTCATATGTTTCAATTCCCTTACCAAATCCTCGGAATCATAAATAAAAACAATGCTTCCATAGACAAAGCACCTATTAAGCTTGGTATTAGTCATGGTTCTCTTTGTACCATAAATCACCGAAAAACAGGCACCTCCGACATTGCGTGACGTCACGATATACGCCGATGTCATAATTCTGTGTTCGTTTTTTTTCGGCGTGACTAATACTAGGCCTTAATTGGTTTTAAATTAAACTTTATAGACAATTGTAATTATGTTAGATAATGGGTATTGGTTTTGTAGGGTTCGTTTGTATTTGGTATATTAAAATACAGGTGATTGGTGAGAATATTTAAGTATGAAATTATGTTCATCATCATCAGCCTACAGCAGTCTATTATTGCTGGACATAGGCCTCTCTAATTGCACGCCATTCAGCTCGATTCTCGGCAACTCTCATCCAGCAACAAGTCACCCTTCGAAGATCGTTGCTCCAAGTCTGAGGGCGTCCTACCTTACGTTTGCCGATTCGCGGTCGCCACTCAAGAACACGTCTAACCCAACGGTCATCGGTTCTACGGCTAATATGGCCGGCCCATTGCCACTTCAGCTTGCTTATTTTGTCAGCTATGTCGACAACTTTGGTTCTCTGCCGGATTACCTCATTACGAATTCTATCCCTCAGAGATGAAATGAAGGTAGGAAGGGTAATAAATAAATAAAAAATGTCGAAAATAACTCTCAACTCTATTTAGTACGACAATTCTAGTTGTCTAGAAACATTGTAGATATCAAAATTACGAGTAATTGTCACGGTGAATCGTTAAATAACACAAACATGATTTCTCCCATAACTTCAGGAGTTTACCCCTTACGAGACCGTTTTATGGGTGAAGTAAGTCTCTAATTTCACGATAATTTGTTACTAGATAAGATTAAACGCATAAAGACTCCTTCCGTGACAAAACTCCTTTCGAAATTCCACTTAGAAGGTGGGGCCATAACTTTGTGAGATATCTTACAGAACCGATAACCAACGATTGGGGAGGTACACCTGAAGTGCAGAACTGGAAATTGGGACCGTAACTCAACAAGTATTAGGGGAGGAAAACTCCGTAGACTCGCCATCTGTAGGCCTTATCTACCGCCATAAATATCGTACGGAACCCCGTACGAAACGAGTACGAATTATGGCTCCAAAGGTACTTTCAGTCGTCGTTGTAATGGATAATTCATGCACCCTTCGCCGCCGCTCACTGTTTCATAATTTTCCAGACATTTTTTATAATTATTATCCGTTGTTCGTGACTTTCAACGAGTGCAGATGCCGTGAGCAATAAACCGTCTAAGTTTGAACGCTTCTTTGTTGCTGAAGAATGCTAGGACCTTCCAAAAATACACAGGCTAAAATAATGTGTAACGTTTCAATAGACCCACTGCTAAACAGAATATAACATCTTGGTTAGCCTGGTTATCATTTTGAGCTATATGCCTGGCGGGGACGTAACATGTTCCTATAATTAATTTTGCTTACAGGAGCTGACGTTAATAGGATATAGCCTATCTGCAATCATGTAGTTGGATTAACTAGCTCCAGGGAGTGGAGTGAATAATCAGGATTAAGTTATAACCTACTAACCTTAGGTATAGTAAGCAACAAAAGTCCATTATCACCATTGAATGGGACTGAATAAGTGAAACTTACGTTTAGTATTACATGAAATGCTGAGAAGTAGTGCTTAGAAGTATTTTGTGTCAATTCAGATGAATATGTAAAAGTAACAGTGTAATCGGCTAACCTACCTTGAATAAAGACTATTGGTAGTAAAGTAACACAGTCTTTGGCATAGAAAAGCAATGAAAGCTAATTCGAACACGATTGAATACCGATATTGTCCTATTTAACGAATGGGCATTCAGGAAACCTGTTCATTATCTCTGAACACAGGAAGAAAATATCGCGAGGAACCCACGCTTAATTGAAATGCTGTAATGCCCGGTTTCTATATTTAAACATTAGTTAATGGTTAATCTTAGTTTAAGCATCCCTTGCTGAAATCGTTTACAGAAATTTAAAAATAAATAAAAATAAAGTAATAAAAGCTAAAACCCAACTAATACTACAACTAATAAAAAATCCGGAGTCACACGTAATCTGTTCGTTTTATGCCCTAACACGTGTGACTCCGGATTTTTAATTTGTCTGTCTGTGGTGTCTTGTTTACACCTTTTTAGTCGTAGTTGGGTTTTAGTTTTTAATACTTTAATTTTTTTTATTCTTTTGGGGTTATAATATATATATTTTTGAAATGTGCTCTTTAAGCCCTTTCATTTGATACCCAACATGTTACGATAAAACCATTTTTTTTTTTTTAGTTCCTGACTTTATGTCCTCTAGAGGGCGCCATTTTTAATTTAATGTGACATCACATAGCCTATAACGGCGATCGATCAAGACGCTTCCAACGATACCTCATTTGTCAAATTGTGATGAGTCGTTTAGAAGATATGAGGGAACAGATGAACATACATACATACATACATACATACCGGTCAAAATCATAACCCTCCTTTTTTCTTCGCCGTAGTCGGGTAAAAATAACACTATATACATTGCAGCAGCTAATCAATTTTCACGCCTAAAGACCTAGAGACCTAGGCCAAATATTTTTTGATATTCGGATAGCTCATGTCCTAAAGAGGTGCCATGGTGGTGGTGTGAGGTGTTCTGGTAAGTATTTTATAAATAATAACCTGGTAGGTACCAACTTGATGATGAAATGATTGCGCAAAACTCCATCATGAATTTTCCATGTTATGAAATAGTACTTTATAAACACAAATATAATTAGATACTATGCAGTTTCAGTGTCTCATCAAATCAAGTTTTCAATAATGTTTAAGATCTCTCAGAAGGAAAATGTTAACTAAATTACATCAGACAGCTGTGTCGTAACCATAGATTCATAAGAAAATGGAGTGATCATGCGAACTTTATTAAGGAGACTTGCATACGACGACGGTGTCGTTACATAGTTTATACATTGTAATATCTTGCAAAGAACAGATCACCTCTTAAGGCACAAAATAAATAGGAATTTCTGTACAGAATACTATTCTGTGCTTTAGCTATAGGCTTGCGATCACCGTCTATGATTGCCAATTTGTCTACAAAGTATGAAAAGTACGATCAACATACATGTCCTTTGTAGCGATTATTCAGTCATTATTGTTTTCAATTAGGAAACCACCTGAATAACAGACGCTTCTACCCACTAATACAAATCTCAATTTGTTGTCCTAGCCTGATTAAAGTACGTATTGGAACTCCAATCGCATATTACTCCATGGTTTGAAATTATAATATCCCTGGGTGAAATATTTAACGTTGTCAGACAAGCTTTTATCTAAGTCAATTAATTCGTGCTGTATTGTACTTGATAGAGCTGAAATATCTATGTCTGGTTTTTAGTCGCCTGAGTTGAATGCCCAGTTTATACAACGCTTTTTGCTGTTTTGTATTTGATAGATACAGGTTTAAAAGGTTTTCTGTGGGAATCTGTGTGGGAGAATTATGTTTAGTAGAGGATAATGTCTTACATCTGGTAATAAAAATGATGGTGAAGATGATTCGCCATAAGTAACTTAATTGATTAATGATGATTTACCTTCCAATGAGTCATAAATACCATTATTTCGATATTTTTAACTATTATGGTTCACTTTTTCTATCATAAAAGCCATAGTAAAGTAGCCTATCTAGATAACTGTAATAAATAGATAGGTACCACATCACATGATAAGCCAAAACTTTTACCTCCAACATATTTGCATAAGTGTTCATGCATAAGTAATGATTCTAATCATGGCTGCCTGGCTGCCTTCCTCAATGTCATTTACGTCAAACGCCGACATTCATTTGTTTTTTCCTTGTCACTCCAGCAGCACGCGTATCCCTCTCAATTTTTCTCTGTCATCCTGACTCTTGACTTCGGGACACGGCAGAGAGCTCTTCACTCACAAAATTGCCCCACAGGGGGAGTGCAGATTAATAAAGAAAATAAAATTTGTGGAGATGCTTTCGAGACATGATTTGGGAGAAGTCACGTTCGTTTTGTATGAACTGAATTTCTGATTTTTATTCAAAGTGAATATGAAAAGGAGTATTATTTTTTTGATTGCGTGAGACGGGATGTAAATCTGAATTTGCTTACTGATTGAATTTGACAATACTATTATGAAAATGAGAACACGACTTCACTTTTACATCACATGCGAAAGCGTTGAAATGAAAGGGAAAACCAATATCATAGCGAAAATAAATTCATCAATTAAACTCATAACATGTAATAATAAAGGCAATAGATCTAGGTACCATTAATTTCTAACTGATTGAACTTTGATATTAAAAAGCCCATTAAAAGATTTCGTAACAAATTTTATTGTTGCTCTCAAATGTCTTAATCTTTCGAAATAAATTACACCTTTATTCTATTCAAACAGTTATTAGTTTGCCAGTCATCCAACACCTGGTGTGAAATGCAATCAAGTTTAATTATTACGGGTATTAATAACAAGGGTGCACTCTAGGCTGAGTATGAAACCTGTTGTCATGGCAACGCCCTTCGTTTGGACACAGCCTGCGATGCCGCCACGCACAAATAGGTACGTGCTTAGTTATTTACGAGAAAAGCTGATTACTTGTGTAATTGTGGGGCCACTTTTCATATGGTTGTAATGATATCTGAAGGTTGGAGATGACAGAAAGGGATTGGTTTTCGCAATAAGACTGTTAAGCAGGGGCTTGCTTTTCTTGTTTAGTTTGTTGCTAATTTGGGTGGTTTCAGCTATCTCGCTTATCAAGTACCTATTTCACATGATATTGATTTTGTTTATCGATATGCATCCGAGAATCATTCATGAAAATATTCAATAACGAATCATTAGTTAAGTTATCAGCTGTTTGAAAACCTGCCTTTGTTGTGATCTATATATTATATTTTCTTTTTTGTATGAATATTACGACAAAATATTATTTTTTATCATAAAATAATATTATAATACTTAGGTATTAATTAAAAGGACAATCTGATCCTTTGCTGTATAACTGTATAACAGCCCCATTATAAGTTTACTATTTAGTACATTTAGTTTCTAATCAAAATTAATTTAATAGGAAAATGCTGGGTTAATATCGGGGGTCAAACTTGCATAGTCACTGCAATCACAACCCTTATCGTTTAAATTGGGGTTATAAATAAGTCCGTCTACTTAATTAGAACAGTAGGGATACAGTATTAATTAACGATAAAAAGTTGCTAATAGTTTTGTGGCCATATGCTTATCAACGTATTTTTTTTTATTAATGACGTTTCTAGTCGATAGTATGGTATTTACGATGAAGTGTGATTGAATTAGACCAAATTATCCAATTTTTTGTTACAAATTAAACATGGTTTGTAATTTTAACTGAGTAGTAAACAAACATGGACTTAATTAAAGATAAAAACTTTTTACAAAAAAAAAAACAACCGACTTCAGAAAAAAAACACAAAAAAAGTGAAAAATAACTTTAATTTCGGAAGTCGGTGTCTTTGCTTTTCAATTTCCGTTTTTGCCACCGACTTCCGAAATTAAAGTAATTTTTCACTTTTTTTGTGTTTTTTTTGGAAGTCGGTTGTTTTCTTTTTTGTAAAAAGTTTTTATTTTTCACTTTTTAGTTGTGGTACCTACCCCACACAAATCCGAATACCACTACCTGCTATGTAAATAACAGTGAAGGAGTCAAACAGGATATCGTCTAGATAAACTAAGTGGGAAAAATACGTAATATTGAAGCTAACTCAAAAATTACGCAAGCAATGTTAATAAAATTTATATGGGACCACCTCGGAAGCATGACCTACCAAACAAAAAAAGAATCATCAAAATCTATTCATAATTAGCGGAGTAATGGCGTAACAAACATACAAAAAAAAAACAAAAAAAAAAAAACATACAGACGAATTGAGAACCTCCTCCTTTTTGAAGAAGTCGGTTAAAAATTAGAACGCAATTAATATTGCAACTATAGAATCAAATTATATATCTACCTATATTTTATTCTTGATCATTGACCCTTTGGATTTTAGCACCAACTGAACAAGTTTCCTTTTTTCTTTGCTTTGATTATTTATTATAATTATATTCTAGAATTATCATTATTTGAACATGTCTTTCATATCACTTACTTTGCATGGCGTATGTACGGCTTCTGCACGTCATCGCCAATAAATAAACCACTTTAAGTGGAGTAACTTTAAAGGTATCAATTAATTAAACGTTTATAGGAGTATTAAATCTTTGTAGGTAGCCGGTTCTTTGAGTGCGAACGTTACCATTCATTTGTGACGATTTACAAGCAATTCGCGAGTTTATTGCACTGTAAAGTATTTTTAATTGTGAGTCTAAATCCTTGTGTGAGGCTGTTAAAGATTGGTGTACAGCAGCTGTTAGGAAATAATAAAAGGTATCGTAATTTTGTCTGAGTATCCCTTTTTGGTATTTACGATAGCTTTACACTTGGTTTTTTGCCTTCGTTAATGTATTTTCTGCATCAATGTATTCATACAAAGTAATTTTCAACACAGTTAGTGCGAAATAAATTCTTATTTGAGATTTTAAACAAACAATCATAGTGAAGTATCTCGAGTTCCTCGTTAAAATCAAGAGGTCAACTCATCAGGAATTTAATGATGCAGCTACCAATAAATTGTTTGGGGATGTCAAAGTAAAAAAAAACAGATAAAAAATTCATCCAGTTTTAATTAAGCTGGTTTTACAAAGTACAAATTATCTCCCGATACAGTGTAGGAATCCTGTCTCAGTATAAAATGATATACAACTGTGATTGTTTAAAATATTAATTTAAAAAATTTGGTTCTCATCCGAAATCCCAACTCGCTACACTCAATAAATACGTCAATGATAAAATTGTATAAGGATATCAAACATTTTAAAATATTTACATAAAACGTAAATTTGAATACGAAATTATACTATATCACAGTCACTAGAGAAAGATGAAAACCTAATGCCTACATTACGATACATAGCAGTCTATTTGTAAACACATCCACAAGAACTACAATCTTCGAAAGCCGTCTGTTACACCGTCGCGTAACTACACCCACAGACTGGCCGCAAATGCATTAAGATTATTGATAATGTGTACAAACTAAACCTGAATCCTAATCTTATTGTAAAGGTTCCAATCAATTATGTTATCTGTCTAACTTCTCTAATGTATTGTAGTGGCACGATAAGTTTTATACTTATAAACCTGCCTGAAGATTTTAGAGTGTCGCTAGACAGGCAGTGTAGATAAGTGTTATCCGGGTGTTGGTACAGCACAATGCAGTCGTAAATTGTATTATCTTGGTGAGAGTCTTAAATATTTTAACACAGTATTACATGATACCACTTCAAAGTAAGACAAGACAAGAGCGTAATTCTAGCTAAAGAAAAATCTTATCGGTTTATTGCATTACGTGACGGTGTAACAGGTATCCCACTTTACCTTAACGATCATAATATGCAAAATCCTTTATACATTTGTACAGTTCACTATAAAGTAATATTGCTTGTATTACATCCTAGTGATATTAATTTACAATTCAATTAACTTCTATACGTATGACCTGAACAACCTGATGTCCCTGAGTGATTTGTGAATGCGTGCATTTCTCGATATGGCGATTCCCTGCAAATGGATAAAAGCAATTATTGAGATTAAGGTTTTTATGGTATTTTTTTGTTGCAGCAGTGTTAATCAAATCCTTACCTTTCATAAGGTGGTGGTGGTAGAATATCACATAAATTCATCCTACAATCCTGATCGCTCCTCCCTTCACTTGCGTACCTCATTTCTTGATTGGGCTGTCTAAATGTATTTTCTCTTCCCAACCAATGCCACTGTGGGTAATCATACTCTACTTCGGCCATGGCCCAATCTTTGTTGCCATCGTGATGGCTTGAAGACCGAGAATGGTTTGTTTTACAAGAGGGACAGTCTTCTATTGACATGTCTTGCATTTCATCGTCGTTCCCACATTTTGTCATTTCGCTGTAGTCTTTTGTGAGAGTAGAACTGCTACTTCGACAGCAAGTGGAACATTCCTCGTTTGAGTATTGGTTGCTTTCTCCATAGGACCTGACCATGCTGTTGTCGTATGATCCTGGACTTACAGCGCACTTCATGCATGAATCTTCTGCATCTGTGTGATCCTAAAATTTGAGTTCACTAATAAAGAGCTTAGACTAAAAGTCAAATAAAAATGTATCGAACAAATAACAAGAAAAATCAATCGTTTCAATTAAAAGTGAGACATGAAATAGTCTAAAACAATAAAATGATCTGAGACACACAATACAAAAGAGTATTTTTTACAAATATTCTTTCATTTAGTGTTAGATTGTATATTATTTAAAATATTTGTCATCTATGGTTATAATATATAAAAGCAAAAGAGTACAAACCTGATAATTCAACTCAGTATAAATAGCACTGGACGCGTAAGGTTCTGGTTGGAGTCTCCTTAGTTGAGTTTCCTCTGGTATTGGATTCATAACATTCGTATGTTGCGGAAGACTGTACTCGGCTTCCATAGCCATAGTTCCTATTGAGTGACCACCTATAGAAGTTCAACCAATATTCTTTATAAAACAACATTTTAAACAAAAGATAAAAATATTTTGGTTGTGAATTTTCTTACCATGTAAAAGACTTTGGTGGCAATTTAAAATTTCTATTCTAGGTTCATTTGAGCCTTCAAACATTGGCCTTTCTCTTAGCCAAACAGCTTCCTTGCCTAAAAGACATTGTTGAGCGTTGACAATAGCGGTACCTGCAAAATATTTTTTTTAGTCCTAGCTAGACAATCACATCTTAATTTAACAAGACTAGATCTCGTTGTGACTCATCTCACCAGTTGTGTTTTGGCTTTTCCTTTGCTTCGTCTGCTTTCGCCTTATATAAACAATGACTCCAGTGCCGACTAGTACTAACACTAACAAAGTTAGACATAATGCCAGCAGCCAAGTTTCTTGGAACATTGACACTATCGCCTTGTCCGTCGATGGTTCGGTTCTGAAACAAAATGTTTATTTTCATACCGCTTAGTTCATCGCGCCGTAGGAGACAAGTTCTGTCGGTAAAGAGTTTCCTGGTAAATTGTCATGTCAAAGTGTTTTAGGAACGTACCGCAGTATGAGGAAACTCATTTGGTGACTTCAAAAAGAGAATCTGAGCATTTTGTCCCAATTTTGCTACACATTTGTTTTAGAATTAGAAGAATGTCTGGAAATGAGGTACTTACTGTACGTAGTGTCTCTGCGACTGCGTGGGCAGCATGTGTATGTGCGCGGGCGCGCTGAAAGGGCCGTGTCCGCGCCGCGTGACGGCGGCGGCGCGCGCGCTGTACCGCCCGCCGGCGCGCAGCGAGCTGGCCGCGGCCGCGCGCGTGCGAGCGCCCAGCGACATCTGACCCACCACCCGACCCCCAGTACTACCACCCACACGAACCTCAATCTAAAACAAAAGTAAACCCACAATAAATTATAATCAACTTAACAAATGTCAATACAAAATTCTATTCGTATTTTCTACTGACCAAATAACCGGAAAGCTCGCCGTTCCATGTATGCGGGGGCGGCGGATCCCACCGAATCCACGCTGACGTCGCATTTATCACTCCCGCTGTGACGCTTTGCGGTGGCTCCGTCGGAACTACAATACATTCATCTAACGCTGTAGTTATACGTGGTGTCTTAATTACATGCAACAGTAAACATTTCAATTTCAAATCGTTCTTACCGTCTTCTTCTGTGACACCACTTTTTAAATTAGAAGGTTTACCCAATAACAATTTGTAAAATGGCATTAAAAATACATCATATTGAGCATACGGCAATAAGCCGGTTAAAATATGACTAGAAGACCCGCTATTGTGAACTGTGGTCATTGAAAAATTTTCATACTTCCTAAAATCAGCTAAACTTTCTTTATAAGATATATTGGAATGCTGGTAGTCTTCTTCTAAAACGTATTGTCGGTTAAGAGAGGTACCGTTGAACCATATTTTTACTCCTTCTAAATATTCGTTATAGTCCGTTAATACCTGAAATCAAATCAAGTATTTATTATCAAATCATCAACATGCATCCAAAAAATCAATGCAATTATTGTACTAACATCCCAAACAATTTTAACAGTAGTAGCAGATATTCCTTCCACTCTCCTCAAAGCTAGAACATCCTGCTGCAAGTACCGACGAGCCTGAATCAACTCATATTGAGTCATCGGCTGATGATTTTGATGCTTCGACAACTCTGGGTATGGAGATGATGATTCTAAATCTCCATTAAACGAATTAGCTTCTCTTCTTAATACCTAGGAAGAAAAAATAAATGATTATGAAATTACTCAATTTAAATCGTTTGTCAAAGATTTTATAAGTTTTAAAGACATTAATGGTCCAACCTGTAATGTGGCGGTATGCAAGGCACTGCCAGCCGCACTCACAGCAACACACGTCAATCTGCCAGCATGTTGGGTGGTTACCCTATCTAGGTATAAGGACCCAGTTCCATGGGCAGATTTTGGAAACACTAATTCCTGTAAAACATATAATTTTGTAGCGATGCCAATCTACAATGTCCACAGCTACAAAGAAATTAAAACACGCAAAGAAGGAAAGAGAGAGTGAAGAGGAAGATGAACGCATAGAAAGAGGGGAGAAAAGCTTAGTTAGATTTACTATTATTATTCCGGTTTGGCAAGATTTTTTTAAATCCTTACCTGGGATCCTTCCATAGTCCAAAAAACTACAGGTGGTGGAGCACCCTCGGCCTCACACTGAAAGGATATAGCCTCACCTTCCCATGCAGTTTGGTCTGAAGGCACCCGAGTAAAATGAGGTAGTGCTACAAAAAAAAAAAATAACATTATTTTCTTTGAACAACAAAACATATCTAACACATTAGTTTTCTTAGCTGAGAGACCAATTTTTTATGAGAATATTGTAATTATTTTGGAACGAAAAAGTTTAATCCCATTTCAAGCTGCGTTATCATGTGTTCTGAGCGAGCAATTTAAGAAAAGTTAAAACAAACAAAAATCTTTGGACTGCCGACAAGTGAAAAGGCAGCTCCCACATTCCTGAGGATCAAGAATATTAACGAAATTGTAACGATATCCGAAACTTACAATGAAGAGTAAGTGTAGCTGCTGCCGCACTGCTCCCCGCTTGGCTCTCTGCTCTACAAGTATAAGTACCGGCATCAGTAGCAACAACGCGATCTATTCTGAGAGATCCTCGTCGAATGATCGCGTATGGCGATAATGAGCCATTGTCTCGCGACCACGTCACTGACACATCGGATTCTGGTGATGCCTAAAATTATTTAAGATTTTCAGAAGACGAATATGATATAGACCCAACATATACAACAGTGGATGTGATTGCGATTAAAGTTATAAAAGGAAGACATTTCGAAGCTAAATATAAAGCAGAATTTAATTTGTCTTCATAATTATCAACTGTAAGGAAAGCCTTTAAACAACATTGTGGTTAACAAGTTCAATGAATAAGCAGACTAATTTCCCACTATATTACCTGACAGTGAAATTCAACATTCTGGCCTATTAGTGCCGTTATGTTATTAGGTTTCACAAGAAAATGTGGTCTGCGTAATACGAGCAATGTCGCAGGACGAGATTGTCTTTCTCCGGCTACATTTGACGCTGCACACCTATATACACCGCTATCTGCTGGAAGACTTTCCAATATTCTGAGATCACCACCATTTACAATCATTATTCTGAAACAAAAAGCTAATTTAGAAGACGTACATATAAGTTAAAATACGGCTGTTATTTGTTTATCAACTTAATAAGAGCGAAAATAACCAGATATTTTCAAGAATCATGAATCATTGTAACTTAAATTCGAAATGAAACACATGCCTCAGGCAGATCGTTAAGCCAATAAACGTTCACACGCAAAATAAATTACGTTGTTTGGTTACTCTCCGCATTAAAATATTGACTGCACTAAACAAGACAATATTTATGTAAAGTGAACAATATGGTACCAAAATAGTGGATGAAGTTCGAAGTCCAGAATTAATTACCTCCCGTTAACTTCCACATCTAAAGTTTGACCGTCCTTCGTCCAGTGCACGCCCGGATCCGGGACGCCTTTAGGAGCGGAGCATTCTAGCGTGGCTGGTTCACCACTGGCTACTTTCACGTCTCGGGGTTCAACTCTGAAGTCGTCGCGGAGAACTAGAAAGTAAACTTTTATGCAGCAACACTAACTACTACTTCACAGTAATTTAAAATTGTAGGGCTCTTAAGAAGTTTCTTATCTCAAATCCTTATATGAAAAATTATATTCTATTTTATATCTTTTCATTTTTGATCATTATTTTAAACCAGCTCTCCAATATTCATATCAATTTGTTATCCTTACAGAAATAGATAGCAGATTTACAAAGTATACAATTACTCCATCAGACCGCAGCGAATATCAGTACCTAAGCAAATAAAGATTTCACCCGACCTTTTAGCGGTTTACCGCACAGCAGCATAACCGTGTCTAGTTACATTTGCAAACATCGGAATCAGGTAAAATATATTTGTCGAGATCGATTCCATTGAACGAATAAGGTACGATTTCGTGATTTGTCGAGGATATTTGTGTTTTGCAATAAAGAAGAATTCATTGTGGTTAAAGTAGGTACTAATTTCTTAGTTCAATTAAATATCTTTATTTAGAAAGCCATAAAGGCAATATCGAAGTTTGCACCACTTATAGCATACACAGGTACAGTTTAATTATTAAGTTTCAGATTGCTACCATTCAGAAGTTTAGGGTTGAATGGTAAAGTGTACTTAAGATTCTGTTTCAAACTCGTTATAGTTTCTAGGGATTGTTACCGAGCCTGACAAATGGCAATCGGTTCTAACCTTACTACGGTGAGCTGTAATAATATTAACATCAAACGCCTATTGTGTAATATGGATTCTGTTTAGAGTGTTCAAATATTGTTTCTGAGCTTGATTAATGGCTATTTGCTTTAAACCCACATTTGCATCCTAAAATTCAAACACAAATGCCTATTACGTAATAGCAGTATCAATTTGTGAATGTACACCAACAATACCCACTACCATTACGTTTCCATGGATTATTCAAACCCCACATGCAAGTGCAGTACTTACAGGCAATTTAAACGTACTTACACGCAATGAATCAGTACTTACCAGCGATGGTGAGCGTGGCGTTCTTACTGACCGCCTCGCCGACGGAGTTGCGTGCGACGCACCAATACACACCCTCGTCGTTTTCTTTCTTTCCTCGCATAACCCTACAATTTAACGATCAACTCAATATCGGTCATAGTGCACGGGTAGTATTTTGAATGGAATACGAGTAGCGTTAAATTATAGGTTGGGATATACTCGTAAAACATGGATCAAAGGATTTTTGTTCAAGAAATTGCTGCTGCTTTCCGGATGTTCGTAGAACAGGTGATTTTGATATTTGTGACCTGTAGTTTTCAAATTCAAAGGCTGAGTGGGCTGTCTGCGATTGTACGTACGTCATGTACGTGTCTTAAATCTATGCATATGAACCCTAAGGTGTCTAGACTGTATCGATTTTGACTAATTTAGTGCCTCAGTCTAAGTGAGTTCTGTTGGGTATTGTACATTCTATAAATAAATGCCAAGGACGAATACTTATATAGTTCGGGTAACTTTAAAAGGTTATAAACGCTTGGCTTAAAGCTAAACAAAGTCCCTGACTGATCGTTTTAAAAATGTACAAAGAAAGAAAAAAAACCTTTTGGACGGGTTTATTTCCATGCGCAAGTTCTTTTCGCTTTATATTTTTTATGTCGTGTCAAGACAAGGCGTAATAAAACACCATGTACTTTAGTTTTTTCTGCCTCTAATTAACACAACACTAAAAACTCCGGCCAAATTAGTGTGGTTGTTTTTATGAGGGAACACGCGAAACACACAGAGTAACAGAATATACGAGGTGCCAAGGACCGTGTTCTACAGCCTAATTGAACTGTGTCAAGATTTAGCTTATTTAATTGTTCATGGTCTGAACACCTAGGTATCAAACATCTACTTTTCTTAAAGTATTATTTAAGACCACGTCATCCTAGCGAGTTGTTATTTTATAACAGGGAGTCCAATAATAGTCACAAATTCATAAGATTAGTTACAAATATTGACTACATAAGTAAACATTTTCATATTTAATCATTTACTTTAATTTATTTTTAAATGACCATCAGAAAGAGCTAGCTTGTTTTATAGTATTTACTGTATCCAACTGAATGCGTTTATTTATTATTATCTTTATTTATTGCAATAACTTTATCATCATCATTACTTTAACATTTAATAAATAAACCTCCTATTATAGGAACATTGCTTACATTACAGCAATAACCTTTATTCAATAAACTTTTCATATAAATAGTACAATAACCATGAAAAGTTTGTGTAAGCCCGACGGCTTGCGGCTCTTATATGACCGTCATTACACTAAGTATGTTACATTAATTCTACTTCATGCCTTTGTTACGGTATATTCAGCGGTATTACATTCAAGTTCTTGTAGTATTACTTTTTTTGGTTTAATCAAAGATTTTTATATTGGTATGTCGTATTTAGAATGAAAGACGCGGCGCCGCGAAGTCTTAAGGTTTTGCTTTACTTACCGTATTTCATAAAGTGTTTTATAATTTATACCTAAGTATAGTAATACTTTATCGATTCCAACAGCTTATAAAAGATCCTGTAAAGACCTAATATCGCCTATTACAAGGACGGCCTCTATGACAAGGACAGCCCATTTCATTAAATATTTAAAAATGCTAGTAGCTCGGCGTTAGCCTAAAGCCTTGCAATTACTACTGATACTGATCATGCGCACTAGGGTTGTTGATTTTATATGAATTTGGGATAAGAAAATCTTATACTGGCAATTTTTGGTGAGTAATTTGAAAGGCCACATTTATCAAAATCATATTCGAACTGTAATAAAATCAAATCGAATATTTATACAAAACTAACACACGTAAAGCCTGACATAACAATGATAGGTAGCGCCATCTGTCATGTTATATTCGAATTACAGCGTAACATGAATTAATTAAACCTCGAACATTTATCACGACAGACAGACATTCGAATCTCTGCATTGCCTGCAGTATGCAATGTAGGCGCAGTAATTAAATATTTTGGCAGATCACGAGCATAAACGATTTCTTGCTATGACAAACACGTCACGAACGGTATAATGTTTGAAGAACAATTATTTATGTAACTTGTACTTCAAGTTACACATTGACAACGGTCACAGGGAAAATCCATTTGTAATAAATAAATTATCACACTTGGGCAGTTTCGCGATCGCAGTTTGTTTATTACAGACAGGAAGATAAGTGGTAATCCTGTTGACATAACAGTGAAACAAAAACAAATATACAAGCCATGGATTGCTAGAGGCAGAACTAATAACTAAGTACCTTCTACTAATAAAAAGTCACCCCAGCCTACTCCAGTCTACCGTAGGACAATTATATGCCTCAAAAAGGAAGAAAATTCCCATTTTCACCTTTCCGTAGGTGTGTTGCTATTGGCGATCCGGCGCCGGCGGCGGACGGCCGTCGACTGCAAAATACTAAAAACTTACTTTGCTAACCTTCCCAAAAGGAAGTAGGTAGTTCTAGCAAACATTTCGTTAGTAGGTACCTAAATGATGAGCATGTGATGAGTTGCTAGCTGACGGCCATCGCTTCTTGATTAATACAAAAAAAAATCTGGATGTACTTACAAACCGAGTATTCATAGTAAAAAAAATAGGAATAAAACTTACCTAAGAAACAACAGTCCATCTTCAAGCAGCACTCTGTGTGGGTGGTCAGTAGGGGCCAGAGGGGAGCCATCTTTATACCACAGGATGCTAGGCTTGGGCTTGCCCTCTGACACGCAGCGAAGGGTCGCAGGCTCGCTGCGACCAACTATCGTGTCAGCTGGGTGCTCCTTTATGCGCGGAGCCCGACTTTGAGCTTTGAAAAAAGAATTAAGAATATTCTAATCAGAAAAAACTAATATTGAAACTTTAATTATTTATAATTTTAAATGTTTTCAAAATCACGAATTACAACGTTAGTATCAAAATTGGCAATAAAGATTTTTGATAAAATTATAATCAATATCTGTGTCAATTAATTATTTATGAGTCGTGAAGAAATATTATACCAATATCAATAAACTTTTTATGAGAACCAATTAAAAATAAATTAGTTTTAGATATTATGACATTAGCATCTAATCTGAATTTTAAATAAAAAAACTTGGTCGTGTTTCTTTCGGTTTTTTATTGCGCTAAACAAATTAGTTTTATTAATAGAATATAATACATCAATAAAAAAATGGGTTTATTGATAAATTAAAAAAATACAAAAGAGGGACACTGAACTTTTATCTCTAATCCGTTGCAAATTTTAATCTTGGTACGAAATCTGGAGCTACCTCTACGGTTACACGAACTCTTATCTTATTTTTCACTTACCTTTTGTCGCGCACGGAAAACTGAACAAAAGATGCAAAAGCACTACACACTTGAACTGGTTCCATCCGAGATTATCTCTTTTAATTGGACCCGCGGTCATGCTTGACACTACTGATTAACGTCACTTCTCACTTTACACCGCATAGTTTATTTGTACACGTGAAAACACACTCATTATAATTTTAACCGATAAAAAAGTTCTTGGTTCATTTTTGAATTTCGAATCATAACATCGTCGGTAAATGTTTATAGTTTGCGGAGATCGCGATGTGTTTGCGGCGCGTAGCGACACAAGCTCCCCGTTCGAGGGTCCGAGGGTTACTGCCCCCCACTCTAGTTTGTCATTTCGCGCCGACTCAGTAACGCGCTGCTTTTGCATACTGCTGAAAGCACAAGGAAAGCTTGATGATAATGATTTTCGAGAGTGCACGCCTGCAATAATTTTTACATTAAAAAGTTCTGCTTATTAACTCATTATGGCCGTATGTTTTGCATCTGCTGGCATAAATTTTAAAAGTTATGTTATTGTTTTACTTAAGTTCTTACAGGCAACGGCATGTGGCAATGCTGCAGTTGTTCTTAATTAGCTTGGGACGTTAAGAGGCTTTGTTAATTTAAATATATTTCAAAGTACAAGAGTTATCTTGAAGACCTTCATAAATATGCTTTACCTACAACAATTTCATATCAAAAGTTGATGCTCGATTGTTTGACTTAACAAATTCTTGTTATTAGAAGAAACTGTATTTAAACAAAATCGTATTATCCAATAGCCAACGAAAATTGTATCAACATATTGGTGATAAAACATACTGCCGAACCATTTCCATAAGTAAGATTACCTACGAATGTTTCTAACGAATATTCCACTACCGCACTACGCCGCGCTACGAAGAAGATACTACGATACGCTACGAAGACTACGATCTCCTTATACTTATATTCAATAACGAGTCGTCATACATTTTGTAACTTTCCGTAATTTATTGGAACCTGGTGAATGACAAAAAATTAACTTATTTATAAACATACCTAGTATACCTTCAGGGAATAATGCCAGCTTTCAAAAAGTGTTCGTCATCTTCATGTATGCTTATAGATATGCCAATGTACGGCTCAAAAGTAGGTCACATTCAACAGCTGGTGTCGTCGTTAGACTAGCGAGCATCAATACCAAGAATTGAATGATAAAAAATAGGCACTTAGGCTCAGATTCTAGAACGACGACGCAAAGTCATGAATCTTGATTTGAAAGTGACAGATTTGACACTAATCGCTACTCAAATCTATTTTTTTATCACCGTTGTGATTTTATTAGCAGAATTTAGATTAATAATTAGGTATAATAGCGTCGTTCTAGATTTTTATCAAAATGCATCATCTATCGACTAGGTTAGGTCAAAATTAAATTGAAACAACCACTAATTTATTAATAACTAGCTTCTGCTCTCGACTTCGTCCACGAGTCATGTTGTAACATAAATTGTATCCTATGATATTCGGCAATACTGCAGCTTACCAGATTAGTGACAGAATTTTCAAAATCGGAGCAGCAGTTCCGAAGATTACCCCCTACATACCTCACAACCTCTTTTTATTAAGTATTAGTATAGCATATATTATAACCAACACTGCTATAATAAAAAAATGCCATGATTTTGTGGCCTTTTTCAGTTAATTCCACGGCACGCATCTCTGACTTTTCAGATTCATGTGCGTGTTGGATAATTACCAATTACTTCAAAAACAATGAAGGAAAACATCGTGAGGCAACCGGCATCCCTGAAAGATATTTCTCGACGGCATGTGAAGCCAAGTCAAGGGCGGCTCTAAAACTCTGACACCAGGTTAGTCACTAACCACACGAAAAGAAGAAGCTAATTCCGACCTAAAAATCAACAGAACTTATAAACAATCTTCCTCCAAATCCTTCCTCTCACTTAACGAATACTTCCTGAATCTGCCTTCTCTATATTAACCAAACAAATCCCAAAGCAAATAAAATATTAGCAATAGTGTATTCCGGGATTAGCCAGCGTCGATTCTGTACACGTGGCGGCATGAACGTGTCAATTGGGACTCCTAGCATATGCCAGTCACGTATGTAGCCTAACTGTTTGGCGGTGACGTCACAGATACTGAGGTAGACTAGATAAGAACTTTAATGTTACGGTGCTGATTTTATCTTGATCGGAGTGATCGATTGGATGATGTTTGCATAACTGTCGAAGATCGGGTGAAGTAGATATTGAATAAGTTGTGTACGAGTGGCGTTTAACATTTTTAAACATCGATTATGCATGTCTCGTTTCGTTTTTTTCTTATGTTTCGACAACACTCGACAGCTTACTGTCGAATGATTTTCGAACATCAGAATGGATGTCGTTTAAAAATAAACGTACTTCCATACCCCAAAAATCATGCTAAGCTTTTGTACAGCTTTCTAACATAAATATTTTCATGTTATGCAATATGTGTTACTTTGCTACCGCTTTATTTGAAATAACATGCTACTACAAATCAGACCTAACTACAAATATACAAAAAAAAAATTGATGAGAGTTTCAAATTCAAGAGTTAGAGTTTTGGCAGACTCTAATTAAAGTAGACTCGGAAAACTACTACAAGACCACAGAAAATAAAATCAAAATAAAAAACCTAGAAAACAATCCTTAATTACATCAAAAATACATCGCTCATTACTTTAATTGGCAATAATGCGGAGTCCATTCTTAATTAACTTCATCAACTGGACATTTATTACCACCCGATTCGCTCATTCAGTTCGATTTTATATCCGAGTGCTTCCCTGCGTCAGTCTGAATGTAATCAAGCCGTGGCCGGGACAAAGGAGGCGTCCTTCATTAACTCCGTCCTACTAAAATATTCATTAACCGTAGTTAGTTGATAAGTATAGGATTAGGTCGGCTTTGGTAAGAGGTTTTGGCAAGGATTGAGATAGGTCACTCGATGGGATTTTGATTTAATTTAGTTGTAATTAAAGATGAGTGGTTTAGGTATTAGTGATGCTGCGAAGGTTTGGCATAGAAACTAATAAATTTTACTTTTACTATTTTACCAAATAAATGCGATGCCTACCTGAAACAAATAATTTAATTATGACTTTGAAATATAAAATGTGTTGGAACTGAGCTCTAAAGCAAATTAATACAAAAATAATATAATTCTTTGTGTAGGAGGAGCCCTTAAAACTCAAAAGAAAACACTCATCAAAAAACCATCAAAAAGTTATGCTCACGAAGACAAAAGGCCCAATATTCTACCTTCCGGATACCATAAAGATAAATCCTCAATGTGATATTTACTTCCATACGGTGCAGATGCGGGTCACGTAGTGCAGGCTCTGTGCGTCAGGTGAGGCACACGATACAGATCGTAGACACGTGCCCTCGGCTCACGAGTCACGACCAATCGCTTGCGCCAGGGCGAAGGCAAAAACTGTATAGCTTTTAGCCCCGACTCCGAATGCATTGCACACCCGCTTATCTCTGACTTTCATGTATGGAGTGAATCCGTTATGTGGTAGCGCGTGATTCCGAGTGTTTTTTGCGTCAGATAAACATAACATTTATCTACAGATATGGTAGTAAATCATTTTGGTATTAGGTATCTGGGATTAGGTATGAAAATATAATAATATGTACTTCGAGGGTAGGGGATTAGTAGGTGTTATCCGATTTTAAAGATGCAACTAAGGTTTTTAGAGCCGTTAAAATTCAAGATAATAATAATAATATTTTGAACTTTAATCGGTTAGGCTACATTTCGTTTTACATTTAATTTTCGTTCCTACAATCAGTTTTGATCAGCAATGATGAAGAAAACAAAGCTGAAGCTAAGATCCTAGCTCGCACCCCACATGCACCGCACTTTCTGTCCCCCTAAATATTGCAACGACTTATCTTTGGCTTTGCAGGCATTGTGACGTATCGTCTCTATCAGCTATATTATGTTGCAATAAATGTGGGAAGAAATGGCTTTTTAATATTATATAAAAAAACGTTATTTTGTGTGCGTGCGAAAAATAAATACATACAACATAAACGTAACATCAACGTTTAATACAATTTAGTTTGTTCGTTTCATATAAATAATTGCAGATTCTGAAACATACATTCATAAGCATACTGCAACAGAAACGAAAGAAAAATGCAAATAAAATTCAAGCGGCCACGTAAAGTTTACAAAATAAAGTGGCGGGGCTAGTGAAATAAATTCTCATTCGTATGAAACAGGTCAGTATCGGGCAAGCGCCTCGGGGTCCACTAATTCAATCAATTGGCCTACCATAAATAAAGCAGCCGACAGTTCGCGATACTCGCTCCACACGTAATTGAGAAGCAAGAATATGGACGGCTTCAAGCGACAAATCAATTAAGCCCACGGAGATAAAAAGGATGCATCAATAATTTATTTCGAAATAAATGAGGCCCTATCGGATACGTCTGCAGGATACGCTAATGTAAATTTTACGATAAAGATTAAGACGTGCTGGACTCCGGACATTAATTCTGCGCAATGCAAAATAAATGATTTCGTGTTAACGCTAATGCTAGAAACACGATTATCCTTAGTCTCCCGAGAATTGCCACTAGCAATTAATTGTCCGCCCATACTCGTACACCATTTAATCTATTAACAGTAACACTTAGCGAAGTAGCGTTGGTTGTATATAAACAAAACAAAAGAAATACAAATAAAAACAAACAGGAAATTAGATACCAAAGCCTGGAGGGGCTTATGGAATAATCCTTGTTTTTGTTAAGGGTGCCCTGCCAACAAATGGAAGTGACAGTGTCTACACTAGAAAATTAATCGTGAAAAATCTCTTGAAGCGGGAGGACGTTGGGGATAAAGGAGCAGCCGCTAAATCGTGCCACGTGCGCTGTCTATTAACAGTTGACACTATTGGGCTAAAGCCAAAGGGAGATCAGTAAACACGCTATAAACTTTCGGTATAATTTATTGTGAAGTGTCTATAGATAGTATACGCTTAGTTGAACGGCAGTTCCTTGATCTAAAATGGATGACAATAATTTTGAGTTTAACTGAGCGCAATAATTTAGGCCTTCTAGTTTGTTTTGTTGCCTGTTCGGATTTAGCGTTTATAAATGATAATAAACTATGTAAATTGACAATGAAATACTACCATTCTGTATTGACTTAAATTAAAGTATCCTTTGAAATTAAATTGTTACCGTTTTCAAATTCCAACAGTAACTTTCCAATGTGACTATTCGTTCACTTTAAAATGTTCACAACTATACCCGAATCGCTTTAGCGTAGCAATAGCGATCATTAACCTACCTACATTCTCTAGCATTATATAGCATTATTTATTTCATAAACTGAAATAAACTCCGTTAACGTTCTGAATATTTATCGAGGCCTGCAACACGTTCAAATAACGAAAAACCATACATAGTTTATTGTTGGGGTTCCTACGGAGAGATATTATTAGGGAAAGGGCAATGATGGCTAAAGCGATTCGGGTATAGTTAAAGTTTTGAATTTTCTTAGCCTTAGACAAAGAAGCCGCATCTAGTGATACTTGCACCTCTTCGATCTGTTATCAATACTAGGTACATTACAGTTATCGCGACGTACAATGAGTAACAAATTAGACGAGGTCTACCGCAGGGCGTCGTTATCTCGCGCCGAAGCGTCGCTCCTGCGTCTCCCCATCGCTGTAGGCTTTGCTTATCTTACTTCAATTGGGGAGTTTTCGGTATTAGACGTTCGCTTAATACATGGCTTTTTGATAAGATATCGAGGCTGCCACAAGCAACACTATTCTTCATTAATAAATATTGATTGGTGAGAAAAGGAAAACAGAAAAACAAATGTTATGAGAATAGACCCAATGTTTTATCCTAACAACACGTGTGGGATGTTAAGCTAAGATGCATAGCCCACAGGTGCAAATAGGGCACCAGGTCCATCAACTTATACAGCCTATATTTTTTATAGTCCTCCACCCAGAATGAGGTTTCTACACTCATCAAAATAAACAACTTTTGTTCCACAAGTTGTGAAAATTTATGCAGGTTGTGTTCAGTCTAATAAAAAATATGATCAAACTTCCCCTTTCTTTTGCGATGAGATCCACTATGCAAATTTTGGCAAATGTAGTAAGGAAAAGTGTGATTTTTCTTCCAATTTGTGTGCATATTGCTGTTTTCAGAAAAGTAATATGACAAACAATATAAATTCAAAAGTCATTGCGCGTATTCATCGTTCTACTTTCTCGCCAACCACCAACCATAAATTCTGCTTAAATGAAACAACTTTTTTAAGATAAATTGCAAGATTTGTTACCGAGCAGTGGGCACAATGAGTAACAAATTGCAGTAGAGATACACCGCGCTTCGTTTATCTTTGCAGTAGCGTCGTTCGTGATGCTCTCCTGTTTCAGGGGATATTGTGTATCGGGTTTCGAAATAAAACAATGGCCGCAACTCGAGTCGGACTTCCACTATGCTTTTAAATGTTAATTAACATTTTATATTTAGCTATTCATCGATATAACTACTGGGAGGTAGAAGTAATGAGTAATGCCACCTGTTTTGTTTGGCATGAGTTATTAAGACAATGATCGTTGCATCAGCACGCGTAGCATGACGCTTTCTATCCCTACGAAGAATAGACATAGCTTTTTCTATACAAAATGACATTTCGTTTCTTCATTTTTGACATCGCATCATAGAAATTCTTCTACAATCTGTCATTTTGTCTTTCGTTTCTAACGAACTTTGTCTAGGTCTTTTTATACGTAGACTATTTCGGAAGAAAGTTTTCTACTCAAACTGTCAAAATCACACTGACAACTGACATTTGTCTATAGTAGTGAAGACAATTTGATTTTGGAATCGCCAGTAGAAAACTTTCTACTCCACGGCCACAAAGTATAAACGGTTATCTACAAAATCATGATTTTACAAGGGAGCGTTTTGACCGCAAAACTGTGATAATTAATAGAAGAACAAAGCTATCTTCTCCTATTTTACATCATTTAGTTAATACGGCATAAGTACCAAGGAAATAGTTAAGGCCAATATTACTGTAAGATTGTTTGATCCAAAATACGGTACTTCGACACTTTGAGAAAAATTGTTGTAGTTGACGTAACTTATAATCAGTAAAAATTGAGAATCAAACAGAAAAGAAATCCTATGACAAAACAAAGAATTTTGAGTCAAATTATGTAAGAGTGAAATTTCGTAAAAAGTGCAGTTGACTCTTTCTACTTTGCTGTCGTCGTACTATCTACACGAAACGTAATTTTTGTCTACTCTTCCGTCGACAAAACGGTGCTCATGCTACGCCAGCAGGTTGAACAGTTGAATGCATTAGCCGCAATAAAGGTCTTATCACACAGTCATTGGACGATACTTTGTTACCACTATCTTATACTCACACAATAATATAATATGATATGGTTAACCATAAGTAACTTTGCTTAATACCGATAAATTTTCGAACTTCGGCAAAGATTGTTATAAATTATTATTTATACGATCACTACCACAAATCATACCACTTGATATTCTATAAAGAAGATCATAAAACCGAATACCCAGAGGTAATAGCTCCGTCGATTCTCCATACGATAACGGACTCCCCTAAACACACACTCCTCGCATATTTGTCCTGTCGTGTCGTTATCAGTGACAAGCAGTTTAAAAAAAAATGCGGGTGGCAATTTTTTTCGCTTATTTCCTCGTGGAGAGAATGTATCAGATGTACTATTGTATATGTAACATGTTATATAAATAAATTCTTTAGTTCAGTGCTATCCATGAGAATTTAAATATGTACTAAAATGTATAGAATAATCTTTAATACATAATAAACCTGAAGAGTTTGTTGTTTGATCGCGCTAATCTCTGGAACAGTCGGATTAGAAATAATTTTTTGCACTTGATAGCCCATACCTTGGGGAAGGTTATGTTATTTAACATCACACTACGACCCTTAGGAGCTGATCATAAAGAAAAAGTCAGAATAAACGCTAAGCGAAAACGAAGTAATATCACGGGAGGGCGATGCTATGTGACGCGTTAGGTCCGGAGAAAAATAAATTTCACGCGGACAAAGCTGCGGGCATAAGGTAGTTTATTATAGGATAAGTAAACAAAAAATATACTTACAAAGGAATTATTATTTTTATTAGAAACATCGTCGCGTAATCTATCGCTGTTACATTCTCAAAACATCAGAATCTCTTTTAATGTATAAATTCCATGATCATGTTGTGAACTTAATAAATAGTAAGGAAATTTCTAAATCTGATAAACTTATATCTCCAGTAGCTGTGCTATTTGCTGTTACACTGCGTAAATGCAATCGCGAGATCGAGTTACAAAATGAATGCGTCAGCGACGACGTCGCACCAATAACAATAAGCTTAACTCAGCAGCCAAGCAAGCACAGACAGTTTTATGAATCCTCTACTATTTGACCCTCTTATACAAATTCTCTCAACATAGTGCAGAATTTTAAAAACCTCATACAGAAGACAAAACTGGTGACATCACAGAGCACATAGACATCTCGGCGGCCGCTTCTACAGGCATCATTGTCAACACCTTCGATACAAACCAATTACTCGCACTACGATACAAATTCATCTGCCTAGCCTTACCATACCAGTATTTTACTGGAGCGACTGCCTATCTGACCTCCACAACCCATTTACTGGGTAATACGATACCCCTTGGTAAGACTGGTTGTCAAACTTTTGGGCTTCGGGGTAATGTCTGTCTAAAGATCCACGAATGACACCCGGGACCAACGGCTTAACGTACTTTCTTTCATCTTTCAAGCCGGTCCGTGACCGAAATTGTGCGTTCAACGCACTTTGGACCCACGAATTCTATCAGTAATGCATTCTCTTAACGCTGACTGCGCAGCGATTCCATGCTCTGTAGGAGATTCTAATATCTAGAGCTAAAATTTTATATCAACGAATATTTTTGCATGATTATTTCAGACTCCCTTCATGCAAACATACCACAAAATTTTATGGGATTACTTCAGATAGATGAGGACATTAGAGACTCTTGTCACCAAATGTATCCCACCCCTTTTACCCCTACAGTCGTTATGGGAACGACAGTCTTTTATCAAACGCCACGGAGCGATAATACTTTTGAAACTTCTGCATTTCCCAGAATAGTATGGAACTGTGGACACGTATGTATTTATTGGCTTAGTTCTTTCTGCACGTTGGAACCGTTTTGATAAAGTTGGTAATAGAATGAGAGACTTAAAAAGTTTCATGATTCAGTTATCGATATTGTTGACAGCGTGGGATATTTGGCTTTTCTTCAGTGGTTTTTGATTTTCATTTTTGTGCGTTGTATTCTTTGGTGTTTCGTGTGGTTTGCTTGATGATAGAGGTCGTTGAGATTACGATATAAAACTCAAAATTGAATTAAATTTTTCAAGTTCTGAATTTAGTATTACTCTTCGTATTAAGAAACAGCAAAGCTATTTAGATACTTTCAACTCCATACCGTATGACGCTGAAGGCAAATAATAGCAATAAAAGAAAGTTACAATCCTGTAACTTTCTTTGATATGATATAAAAAATAATAGGATGAGTTGGAACGATACGACATGATATTGTCATTAGTTACAATCAAAGATTTATCTCAATGGTCTGAGTTGAATTGTTACAATTGAGCACATTATAAGGGAATTGGCCTGTTTGTATGACAACAATATTTTGGACAAAACTTTCTCTGATGAAATATGGAAAACCACGTAGCAACATTGTTGAATGGAAACCGTGCTATCTATAAATTGTATCTATGTCTGATATTACAATATTAATCAAACCCAGCCCGAATAAAAGCACGTCATGACCTGGACAAAATTAAAGTACTGATATTGAACTGACAGCAAGTTACGAACAAAACGTTTTGAAAACCCAACAATCAGTAACGTTTAACAAATGAAACTTTCTAATAGAGACGTTCAACCCATCCGTTAACAAAACCATTGTTCACGAAATATCGATTGGTAGCCACGTGGAACAGACAACGGCTTTCATAAAATAAAACAGGGAGTAGATTGTTTCCAACATTTTGCCGGAAGACGTGGAATGGATTTCGGACTAATACGTACCCTTCCTCACGGACCCTCGTATAGAATAGTGTAGGGTTGTAATAGAACGGCTCCGCAAATGCGGAACTTCCGCAAGAAATCATACCTCAGCCTTCACATGTTTTCATGTTTTATCATTTGTCTGCTCCGAAAATAAACGAAGTCCCTTTAATAGGGTAGAGATATAACTATAAATTGCCAGGCTCAGTACAAAGTGAGCAACTATTAAGTAGATCCTGTTTAAACAAGGTGACGAAACCGCAAAACATTTTTTTGTGAAATACATAAATTATTTGCCCTATCAACATTTTGATTACCAATAGGTCGATTTTTTTTCTTGAATTATGTTTTTCTTTCTTTATTTTTCCACCTATGCCTCCGCTTCAGTTGACCTCCGCATCAACGCAGTGAAGCTCTACCTCCACTTTAGCCTCCGTCTTCATCTTCGCTTCCGCTAAGTTGGCCTCCGTTACATCCCTAGAATAGAGAATGCCGTTGCTCCGATTCCTATTGTGAAACTCAACTCGGTGCGTGCAACCCTTCCTTATTAGACAGACGAAAGTTTTATTTCGTAGGTGTGGGTTTGTTTCATTAAATTTTGTTCGTAACACAATATTTTAACGGCAAGTTAAAACATTTGCCTTCGTAATTTGTTTAGCTGGGTTAAATTCACTGATAAATTTGTTTGCGGTTTATTTTAGTAAGTTGGTTATCCATTAAATCTCTTGTAATTATGGTTATAAGTTCATTTGCAGGCGTTGCTAAAGCTTTGCCATACTTTACTCATATTTATATAGTATCATCAACAAGTTTTAAACGTGTATTTATCCAACTTTTCCTGTTCTTTGCGAAATACTCTGGAAAATGAACAAGCATTTTCAAATATCTGTAAGAGACAAACCGGAAAAAATCAAGAGGACGGAAAATTGACGTCTTTATTTAACAAATCATTGGGTTTCGAGAAAAGCTCCAATTTCAGTAGAAAATCTTTATTGCGATAGAATTGACATCGAATATATTTCAATCGTTCTGATTTCGATTCCAATTTTAAGCTATGATTTTATTCCAACTGTATAGTATTTTGCTTGGCTCTTTTAGGTTAGGTAATTTCAAAGGTAATTAGAACAGCGTATCATGCCCGATGAATTATTGTGTCATTGGATTACGTAATAAAAATAAATAAATGAAGTGTGACTAAAAAACAAAAACCCCGACTGCAAAAACCTATAACCGAAAAGAGAAAAAAGTAAAAAAAAGTTTTTTAAATAATTTGTTTTATTTCAAGCTTTTTAGTTTTATTATTATATATATTTCGAATTAACTCATTACTAGCTTTTGTTTGATACCAAAATTGCAGTTTTTATTTTTTAACCCTTTTTATGTATTTGCAGATGAAATATATTAAAAAAATATTGCCTATGTCACTCCCACAATTAAGACGAACGACACCTCGTATGTTAAATCCATCAAGGCGTTGTTAAAGAAATAGACATACATACATAATACATACTCTCGAAAAACGATGTAAATAATAAACAATTTTTTTTTTGTCAATATTTTACTTTTGCTTAACAATAGTAGGCACCTATCGTCTCAGCCGCGAGCAATGATCGCGCTGCAAAAACAATCGCTCTAGCTAAAACAATCGTTCTCAGCCCCAGTTCGTTATTTAATTTCAACAATTATTATAACTCTCATTGACCACCTTGCTAATCGTAAACTTGATTTTGATTGTTGATAGACAACGTAGTGACGTTATTGAATCAGTTCTATTATTTCATTTCGTTCCGACTCACTGTGAATCGTAGTCGTGTCCTTTTAAATTTGCTTCAAGTGTTATTTCAGAAATATGAAGATCCCAGTTTTAGTGTTTTTTGCCTGTTTATTCATAATAGTAACATGCGATCATTTGATATTAGGCAATACAAATAATAATCAGAACATGATACATCACACTATAGCGCACTTTGCGCCAATTCCTTTCATAAAACGAGTGAAAAATGTCTTCTACAGTGGACAATCTGTAATCAATGTAAGTACTTTAATTTCTTTGCAAGGTTTAAGAAAGGGAACAATTAAAAATAGTACCGGATTTATGAGACTTCGGATTTCTTTTCAAAGCACGTAATCGTAGAAAAAAACCAATAGCTAACTTTACTTAATTCCTTGCCTTCCTCCTTAATTTCCTGTTACTTAGACAGGAAAGGAGGTAAGAAAAGGAGATGCTAGAAGAAGATAGAAGAAGTTGTTTCTTCTGCTTTTCTGTTCATAGCCCGCGACTTCCTTTGCGATCTAGGATGAAAAGTAGCCTATGTACAGTCACGGACTTTAATTGATGAGCCACTTTCAAACTTTTCAATTTTGCAGTTTTTCATACATTCACGAGATTACACGATTAAACACGAACTCAAATCGCATGCTCGTAAACAAGATGACAAATGACTAGTAATCGGAAATAGTGTTATCCATAGAGGTTGACTAATACGTTATCAATAAAAAATAAATACAATGTTTATCGAATCTATTTGATACTGATCTCCTTTGAATCAGAGCTCAATAACTCGATAATTCTGAAAACCTATCCGAAGACAGTGACAGTTGAAATGTCGATGTCAGAGACGTTATTTTCAAACTAATTATAATTTCTCCGAATGCTAACGTTACTATGGCTACGCTAAAACAATCGTCGCTAGGTTACGGTAGCTAGACCTGCAATTGGTTAACTTTTGGTAGTCACTCTGCAGTCAAGTATGTAGTTCTGGGTCTCAGGTTATACAACCGGTAAAGATATATTAAATATAATTTTCTTCTTCTATAATACGAAGACATGACTTTCCGTGTCTGAATATACGAGTATAACCGACTATGCCCGATTTGCATTACACGGCTGAAATGCGAACATTGTCAAGTGGCTCATCAATTAAAGCCCGTGACTGTACTTATCCGGGTCATAGTCTAGCTAGAGGCTTCCCATGTGCCTCATCAAATCAAATCCGTTCAGCCGTTTTAGCGTGAAAGCGTAACAAGCAAACAAACTCACTTTCGTATTTATAATATTAGTTTATAGGATTAGGATTAGGATACATTTCATTAGTAAAGGTACCAATACCAGATGACCATGTTATTAAGGCGAAAGCTTCAGGGTAGCCCGCGAAATTCAAATTTTCTTAGGTTTTTTTCAATTTGCTGGTCAGTATCAGGTTGTATGTTGATTAAAATATGATTCGCGGCCGTAACAAATATGAATTTACAGATTAAACATTAGAATCAGCAATATAACTCTTCAAGTTCATATAGGTGCCAGGTTTCATGAAATAGTCGTTCAATACAGTCTTAGAACTTAATGATTATAATTCTGTAAAGCCATATTTTTTACGGTCGCGAATCATAGTTTTAATCAACATACAACCTGACACTGACCTGATCAAGGGCTACTTAGGTAGCTCTTGATATACAAATTTTCTTACGATGGATGATAAGGGGGATGCGTTAAGACGCATCCCCCTTATCATCCATCAGTATCCTAACTAATATTATAAATGCGAAAGTGAGTTTGTTTGTTTGTTACGCTTTCACGCTAAAACGGCTGTACGGATTTGGATGAAATTTGGCACAGGGGTAGACCATGACCTTGAATAAAACATAGGATTTTTTTATCCCGATATTCTCACGGGATCGAAACTTAAGCGGATGATACCGTGGGGCGCAGCTAGTATTTTCATATATGAGATTTACCTCAGTTTTGTTCCTTTTATCAGTGCACCTATAAGTATATATACAGAGACCGCAAAATGATGTATGGAATAAGATTTTGGTATACAGAGCCCACAAAGTTCTGAATGTTTTTTTGGGCAGATGCCTACACTTTTTAGTCTGTGTCCACAAAAACCTGCATAATTGATACAAACGTAGGTATGTCGATTCCAAGAATTTCCCTCGATTTTCTTTCAATGCTCCTTTCCCATCGGTTTAGTCAATACAATTTGTACGATCATCAAATATTCAGGATGTTTCAAGGAATTCGGACATGCCTCCGATTGTATGGGTAACCAGATAACTAACCGACCGTGTTTGTAAATTATTCGTTCGGTTCCAAACACTCTTTGAAAACAATATATCTTTCTCTTTTTTAATCATCAAAATCATTGTTTTGTCCGAATTGAATTCAGTTGAATGAGATCATAATGAGTTTGTGAAAAAATCACTCAATTAGATATTAAATATTTTCACAATATTACTAAGATCAAATTCTTGTGGGCTCGTAAGATCAAATTCTTGACAGCAATTTAATCCTTCACTAAACCCGACAGCCTGTTCTACTTCTCAGCCAGTAAAACCTACCTCTGTACATTTGTGTGATTAAAGTATTAAATAAATAAATAAAACCGCAAGCCGGTAGTGTCTTACTTTATTATCCTATGAATCTCTCTTCCAGAGATGCGCAACATTTTAACACTCTCCTATGTTCACCCTACATGTCCCATGAATAGTTGATGAGTAATCCTTCATTATTTCAGAGTATCATGGCGTACGACAACAATCGTTCAAACGCCACAGCCACGGTAACAGCAGGTGGTATCGGATACACGTACGTCAATATTAGGCTGAAGAGCGAGAGAGGAAAAGAGCTGGATTATGATATTGGGCTTTACTCTTAGAATTTTAACGTAGCTGCCGATATTAATTAGTTTATAGTTTGGTTCCAGACTTTAGCGTTAAGATACCTACTAACATTAGTTTAAAGTTATCTTTACTAACGCTGAATGGATTATTTTGTGGTCTGTAAGAAGTAATTTCGGTAGGTATGTCGCTAACATACGTACCTGCCGAAATTACGTACATACCTCGTATTGCACCTTACTTTTCTCGATAAAACCAATGTTGCACCAATACAATCGTTGGTTTTTTAAATAAGGTTGTAACAAAATATCGAGGGTCGTGTTCGAAGTGCGGTTCTATAAAATTTTAAAAGGGCGTATGCTCGATATTCTGTTACATATAAATGCTCTACTCTAATACTCAACTCATCATAAGTCAAACCCCTTTGTGAATCAAACTTTAGGTAAAAATTCACATAGTCATCTGTAGTTGTTTCAATTTTGTTGTATAGCAGCCAGAATGTTTCAAAATCTAACGGCTTATTTTTATTAAGAGCTTAGTAATAATAATTTATTACAATACAATTTATTCCTGAACTGACTTTTATTTTAGAATAAAACAATGGTATTTTTAATATATCATTCATAATAAAATTAATTGCAAAAACGTAGATAATTCATAAAACAATGAAAATGATTGTAATATAATTGCATCTGTCTGCCTTTTAAGATATCTTTTGTACTATTTAAGAATAACGTATACCTAAGTAATTTTAATTTCATGTGTTAATTGAACAAAGTCTTATGTAGGCTATTGCCACTTGAATTTCAAACCCTGGCTGCTACTATCCCTCTAATAGCTCTGTCAATTGAAATAGATTTGGCTCTGTATAAAAAAAAACCAAACCTTTTGCTTACTTGAAACTTCATAGATAGATTGAGAGATCCATTCTATGACATCTTCTTACCTACACTAATCTGACCATTTAATTTTGATTATAAAATAGACAAATTCAGATAACCCTCCGTTAATATGGTCCACTCAAAATAAATTTATCATATCTGAAAACTTCGAAAGTCTCAATTAAAAAAAATATATTATAAAGTCTAGAACACATCGGGGCGGGCGGTACGCGGCAGGTTTTGCGGTCACAAAACGTACGAGCGACTGGTGTGGGGCTCTTGCGTACTATCATTTCTCTTATGTACACCATACCTATAGGTATCGAGAGTATATCCCTACGACCGCAATGTCGCCCGCAACCGTTGAACGAGACTTTATTTATGCCAAAATGTTTTACTGAGCTTAAAGCTGGAGCGAAAATGGTTAGTGTTAGATAAAACACTAGAATTTGGTTAACAGAATACATAGATGGTTTGTATATGAATGATAACTTATGTCAGTTCTATTATTAATATTTCGTCAAAAGTTCTAGAAACTCACATACACTAACACCTAGACCCGGAACAACTACTTGCAGATCATACAAATATTTGTTCCGTGCGGGGATCGAACCCGCGACACGTTGCGCAGCCGTCCATCGCTCAGCCACTGCGCCAACCGTGTCGTCTAGGTATAGTTTTTTTATTGAAATATAAAAAAAACTATACATATTCATTGATTTAACTTAATTTTTCAATGAAATATTAGGTAGGACTAAGACCAAGTTCTAAGATACATCTGGCTGAGTCATTGTGGCCCCCTTGGTTAATAAAAAAATAACAAGAATAAATTACTAATCAAATTAACAACTGCGATCATGTTCGAACCTCCAAATTAATTATAATAAATCGCCAGTATTTTGTACACCCGTATATTTTGCTTCAGAGGCAGTTATACCCGCTGTCCCCTATTGACCTGCCTCATCCATCATCCTCCAACTTGTTATCCCTTCTCAACGGTTAGTTCATTATATCCTAAGTCACTGAGCATCAATACCGGGAGGTTGTTATTTGTCATCTATGGCAACGAAGGTAAATCGACACAGTAGGTAACTTGGAAGCTGCTTTAAATTTTTTAGTAGGTAAACGTAAATGTAAATGCCCAACTAATTAAATACTGGATGTATTAAAAAAATTAGTTAGGCATTTAATTTTAATATAAAGTATCGTTTCATTGTCATTATTGTACTGTGAACTGAACTGTGTAGGTACACTGCTAAAGGAAATTTTGATTCTGAATAATTGAAAACATAAAATTAAATAAGCAAAGTAAATACCTATCTGGACAATGATAACGAAGTATGTTAACAGCTCTCATTCTTGAAAAATACAATGTACAATAAAAACAATGTGAAAAGCATACTTCCGTCTAGTTATCAAATTGATCTAAGATAGGTACGGGAGTAAATACATAAATATTTTTTGTAAAATTTTCAATGTAAGTAACTAGATATCCTACAAATCCATGTTCATAAAACTTAGTTATCATTCACACTCGTAAGTGATAACACAGTTATCGTCACATTTTTTTCATTTTATTAAGTTTATTGCAAATAATGTACCTATTTTATTTTGTATTCTAATTTTATTGTAATTATTTATTTGTATTTTTGTATTATGTTCTCATAGATAATTACGTGGTAGTCTTTATTGTAAATGCTGCGTATACCTGCTTGTAATACGCTTACTTACCAGCACTTTTATGTTTTTTCTTTCTATTAATTCCTTGCATGAACTAACCAAATTCATAAATGGGGAGGAAATGATCAGAGCATCAAAAAAATCATTCGCATCGCTGTCAACAGGAAAAGTGCCCAAAAGGCTGGCAGCATTACCACGTAGCATTATTATTATTATTTTAAGTCTAAGTTTTTATAATGAATAAATAAAATAAAATCATTTTTATCAACCCTAATTAGGACTATCCCATGTGAACTATGAATAATTGTTAATAAGGACAACATTTACTTACTTCATTTTCTAATTATTTCCTATCTAATAATTATATGTTTCTTGCTAGATTGTATTCGAATGCAATGTTAAATTGTTAGGTAAGTACTGAATAAATAAATTGCATTTCACAGCATACGCTCAACTAAAAGTTGGTAGGTTATCCTAAGCCGTAGCTAATATATCCCTTCCATATGATCGAGGGTTCGGAACTTACGTCTTTATTACGATGATAAGTGAGGTAAGGAAAGGCCTGAGTTATGGAACGAATTTGTGAAATTTATGGATAGTGTTAATAAATGTCTAGGATCGCTTAACCATTTATCTTGTGAAATGGATCTTCACATTTTCTTCAGATCAGAAAATCCGTAGTTTTTAGAATAATTCATAACTAAATAATCATTAATTATATTTTTCTTTATCAGAATAATTATGTAAATTCATCATTCAATGATTTTTTCATCAACCGGAATAGTGCATAATGTAAGTTTAAAATCTTAGGATTACGAACATTTACATGTGTTAAATGCAGTTTCGGTTAGCTGCAGCTTTAAAAACTAACGCAAATGGAAATTCTCGTTCGTAAATCGTTGAAATTTATTGTCATTTTAAACCATAAGGGTAGTAACACATGGGTCGTTTACAAGACGGCGGAAATAATGCAAGTGGTAGAATGTACGACCGTTCTATGATTTAATGTGCAATAACAGTTCCGTGCTATCCACTTAAATGGGTATGTCCCACAAACCGCAAAGTATGCAACGGTTGTGTAGATATTTACTTTCATACAGTTTATTTATAATTAAGCTAGGTATACCTACTTATTTAATTGTTCTTGTATGGTGTTTTTTTGTACTAATGTCTTTTTATTTTGCAATGGGAAGTACGTAGAGAATACATTTTCCTGTATTAAAGTATTTAATACATTTAAAAAAATAGGTAGGCAGTTTTCATAAATGTAAACTTTACCTGCCCGTGTGCATTCAAGACTAGTTAGGTTGAAAATCCGCTGAATGCGCTAAACTAGCTATTGCCCGCGACTTCATCTGCGATCCAGACATAAAAAGCCTCTTTGTCCTTCTCCAGGTCATGATTTACCCATGTGCAAAATTTCATCCAAATCCGTTCAGCCGTTTTAGCGTGAAAGCGTAACAACAAACCAACAAACAAACTCATTTTCGCATTTATAATACTACTATGTAGTTAGGATAATTTTTCAGTGCTAAAGGATTAATTCTGCTGTTCGTTAAAACTGGACCAGAAAAACATAACTAAGTGATCCAGACAGATGTAACAAAAAAACTGCGTTCAATATCGGGTGTAAGGATTTAATAACTAACACGGAAGAAAAGTGTCACAGATTAACTGTTAGATACCATGCTGAAAAAGCCACATATGTAGGTAAAACAAACTTCCTTACACCAAAAACATTAATTCCAAAAAATATTATATCCCCTATCCACTTCCCACAATCGACCACACATACACTTTCTCGTCACGTCACTCGTTGCTGTTCTAATATTTCATAGGACGGCAAAAGGGCAAATTGTATCAGCGGCGAGGCGTCTGGAGTGGAATGTGACAGTGGAGCCAAATTGGAGGCGACAACATGCTTTTAGCGTCTCGTCTCAGCCTCAGACCTCTGTGGATAGTGGTACAATAGGATCACAGCTTTGGCGGGGCCAAAGTTAAAGGAACTTGGCTTTAGATTGTGTTTTGTTTTACTTGAGTAGGATTTGAGTTGCGCTTGTTTTGTACTCGTGCTCTGCAGTAATGTCGTCAGTGAAGCCTAAGGTTGATTCACACATATCAGTGAAGCCACAGGTCCGACACAGTACCGGCACAGTACTGGCACAGTGTACAGTCACAAAATATTGTTTCATACATTCTCTTGTCAGTGTCAGTGTCGACACCGGCAATCACGGTCGTATTCGTTGACAACTATGTTTTTTGCCTGATCACGGACGCCACGGCGGCATCAAAAACAAGTTACTATAAAATATTCAAAATATTTCCTTTCATCTTTAACTAATTCTTTGTATAATGTCATGAATTCCCCTTCTGTGTCTCTTAATTGCCATGCTTCATGCACCCATTTTCTCTTTTTTCCTTGATGCTGCTCTTCTTCTTCGTCTAGAGCAATAGCTATCATTGCTAGCTCCGTACTCCGTAGCACAGCCATTAGCAACAATCACGATACTTGACGACGGACATGTTTTCACTGAAGTTCCGTGACCTGAGTACTGACATGTATGAATTAAATCATTGACGCAACACTGTAGGACTGATACTCTACTGTGCCGGTACTGTGTTGGAACTGTGGCTTCACTGATATGTGTGAATCCGGCTTCCAGTCTAACTGGATACGGCTATCTCAGTATTTTACGCGAATCGACTGCCTATGTTACCTTCACAACCCAGTGTCTCGGTAACACGATATACCTCTTGGTAAGACTAGTAGTCAGACGTTGGTCTAGGTATGAAACGGATGGTCACTCATCCACGAGCCAGCCGCGGCAAGCGTATTAGACTATTAGCCACCCATCATTTTTAATTTTGAATGATGCAAATTGCCGCAAATTTCCCTGTCCCCGCAAGATCCAGTTCGCAAGTTAC
This sequence comes from Lithophane ornitopus, assembly GCA_948473465.1. NCBI lineage: Eukaryota > Metazoa > Arthropoda > Insecta > Lepidoptera > Noctuidae > Lithophane > Lithophane ornitopus. The sequence goes on from OX419623.1 coordinate 7,456,479, forward strand.
CTGTCACTTGGACCACACGTCATCACAGTCTCTACGCGAGTAACTATTATAAGGATCTTGTTTACGAGGAGTTACTTCCAAAGTTTAAGCATCTAACACAATTAAGGAGTTATCTTTAACGTCCCTTTTGTCTAAATATACTGTGCTGACTATAATATGCGCAGTGTATTCAAATTATAATGTGTCTGCGAAATGAATGGAGGTAGAGAGATCCATTGTTGTTGAAAACGCACTGGATGGTGGGATAGGTCAAAGGAATTTTAATTTTAGCTCATAGACATTTTTATTTGTCATTTTTTATCGGTCATTGTTTTCAGGCTTTGTATATGCTGACAGAGATAAAAAGGGCAATTGCACACTTTTTCCATTACCTACACATATAAATAAAATATCATTGGGCATGTAATTGTAACAACACCCATTAAAAATAGTTTCCTAATAAAATAATTTCAAAGATTTCTTGCTACACACTGATACCTGAATCATTGTGATAGCAAGAGATTAGGGTAGTACTTAAAATATATTTGTGTGGGATTGTATGGCAAAATAAACGATTAATCGTGAGTACTACACATCACACTACACATCTATTCTCGCCATTTTTCCCTTCCTTTCTCACTCACACACATACATCCCTTTCTTTCATCCGATGCGTTCCGTTTAACAATTATATGCTGCGTTCATACTTCTACGTAATACAATATTTTATCCCACATTTGTCATGTTCTTTTATGTAAGTATACCACAGCTTTTCATAATACAGTGATACTGAACTTTTCCAATATTCGTCGTTCGTAAACTTCACAAGCCCACATTTAAGTATTCAAAGTACTACCTGAGCAAAATATCGTCGTCATTAGATAAACTATGTTGCACTAATAAAGTACGACTAAGCTCAGCAAATCTGTATGCAAATGGGTCTTACCCGGTATTACTAAGTTTACCTATATACTTACAAGTTCTGTATACGGCCTATGTATTAAATTCGATTGACTTGTAATATTGACTGCTGTTACTGCGATCCGATAAATAGATACACGAATAAGGTTGGTTGTAATAGATTGTAATAGATTCGTTGGTTTTGCGGTATCAGGATATGAATTATGAATATAGGTTTATTCAAGTTGAATGTTGTTTTGTTTAAGTAAATATTGCCTTTTAAGGTTTATTGGTATTGATAAGTTTCTACTGATTTCTTTCGTTTTGTTTCTTCTTTAGTGAGTTATGTTTTTAGGGTTCCGTAGTCAACAAGGAACCCTAATAGTTTCGCCATGTCTGTCTGTCCGTCTGTCCGCGGCTTAGCTCAGAGACCGTTGGTACTAGAAAGCTGTAATTTGGTATGGATATACATATAAACGACGCCGACAAAGTGGTAAAAAATCGTAAAAAATATAATTTTTTTAGGGTACCTCCCCTACACGTAAAGTGGGAATGGTCTGTTTTTTCTCGTCAATCCCATGGTGTGGGGTATAGTTGGAAAGGTCGTTTAAAAATAATGTGAGTTTGTGAAATCCATTTTTGGGTTTAGGGATCCGCTTGCGGAATATTAAGCTTTAAAGTGCTAATTTTTGTTAGAGCCAAGTGTCCCCCACACTTGGCTCTAACAAAAATTAGCACTCCCCTGCCAGCTAAATGGTTGGGTTTGGATATGTGAAAAAATTCACGGCAGTAGTATATATAACGAAATTAAAAGGAAAAGTATCACCGCTACGTAGGCTCCACAAGTAACCGAGTAATAATCGACCAACTTAAATTTGAAGTTGTAAAAACATGTTCTCCCATACATTCTGTAAGTTTTTCAACTACAATGTTAAGTTTGTTTTATAAATTCATCCCAACTACGGAACCCTCCATTGTGCATGGTACGACATGCACTTGGCCGGTTTTTCATAATAGCAATGAGATAGATTCAAAAAACACTTAAACAATGGGTAGGTACCATAAAATGCAATAGCTCCGACTAATAAAACCTGATACTAATAATATAACTTCAGAAAGAAAAACAACAATTATTACTGACTCTAAAACTGAGGATTTTTGCTAAAGATAATAAAGAAATCGAACTACATTTTAGGTTATGCAGATAGGTTTGTTTTTTAATTCACAGTAGCGTCCAAGTGAAAATCTACAACAGGCGTGAAGCAGCGTATAAGTGTAAAGGGCCTAAAGGGTAAAACTTAGACATTCACAAAGTAGCACACTCCCTGTGTCTCTGTGCAGAACATTTGTGTAGTCATTTCAAGAAAGTGACTTTAGATGCTGGTACAAAAGCATTATTCTTTACAAAGAACACACATCCGGAGCAAGACGCTACACTCTAGTTGAGTTATATTGTCCATGACTTTGTAGTTGTTAGGATAAAATATTTTTTCTGTATTTGTAGGTGCTTTGAAAATCCAAGCAATATTCCTGAGAGGTATTCACACTCAACAAGTCAATATTTTCAGGCAAAAAGTTAAGTGTTATTTATTTATTTATATATTATACTTAATTGTACACCAGAAAAATATATAACAAAAAAAAATAACAACAATACAAAATATACAATGGTCGCCGGGCGGCCTTATCGCTATCCGCGATATCTTCCAGGCAACCTTGGAATGGACAGTGATTTGCACATAAAATGGGGCTGTCGGAGGTGCAAATAATAAGTATACAATATACTTAAATAGATAAACATATACATACATATCCTAAATAATAAATATACATACATACGAAATAAGAATAAATATATAATCAGAAATAAGTATATAACGAAAAATAAATGATGACTATTATGTGACGATTATGTTATGTGAAGTATCGAGGGATTTTGGAACCACGGAATCACGAGGGGTGCACCAATTAGCTATTACCTAGACTTTCCCTGCATGATGAAAGAGGAAGCAGGACTAACAGATGGCGCCTTTCTGAAACTATGTAGGTCAATAACTTTCTCGAATGTAATTGCAGGTGATTTTATTCACCTGCAATTACATTCGAGAAAGTTATTGTCGCAACCCAGTGCTGGACACGCCACAATTGCGGCGATAAGTCCCCTCTTTGAGGAGTGGCTGGAGAGGCGCCACGGCGTCCTCACCTTCCGCCTGACGCAGGTCCTCACCGGACATGGCAGCTTCGGGAGGTACCTGTGCAGGATTAGGCGGGAGGAAACGCCCGGATGTCACCACTGTGCGGATCGTCCGGAGGACACGGTGGAGCATACGGTGGAGGTGTGCCCTGCTTGGGCGGAGCACCGCCGTGTCCTCGTGGAGGCGATTGGCGGCACTGACCTCTCGCGTCCGGCCCTGGTCCAGGCCATGGTACGGAGCGAGAGGGCATGGGAGGCGGTCACCTCCTTCTGCGAAGCAGTGATGCTCGCGAAGGAGGAGGCGGAACGCGTGAGGGAGAGGCAAAGCCTGCGCCCTCACGCCCCTAACCGCCGCCGCTGGAGACACCCTGGGCGTCGGGAATCCCAGGCGGATTCCCGGCCACCATAGGCGCGGGCTTGCGGACGGCGAGTAATGGGTAGCTCGCCGTCCGATAAGGACCAGGCCCGGGTCGATGGCGCGTCGTGTTCCACGCGCGCCTCAAAGAGATGTCAGCACACCTGACGGGGTCCGTTAGGACCGATGCCTGCCAGGGTTGCGGAATAGTCCGAAAGGGATACCGGGACCCTGGCAACAGGCAACCGAAGGAACACGGGTGGGTTTTAGTCAGTAAGAGTCTGACACGCCCTTCCGCTCCGCCCAGAGCGGGAGAAGTCATATGATGATTTCCCAACCAAAAAAAAAAAAAAAGGTGATTTTATTCCAGAAGCCATTAAAACCAAGTGAATTTCATATTAATTACTGAAATTCATTGACTAGAAATACAGGAAATTGAAATCATATAAAATTAAATTACTGTTCTATTCGAAGACCACTTACTGCGAAACTTTAATGCCCAATATTTAACTTTAAGTTCATTACCAATTGATATAAATCCAGGATTAATTTCCGTGCATAATTCAGACAGTACTTAACGTCGGCAGAATACCGGGAGAGGAAAGTAATCACAATTATTTATGATCCTACTCTTAATTAAGATTATAATATATATGCACAATGGTATTAAAGTCGACACGTGACTGCTTCACCTCATTAATCTTTGAAGGTGTTTTTTTAATTAACGTTGTTTCATTATTGAGGTAGTGCATTAGTGCATGCCTGATGACGTCCTTTCATTTGCATAGAACTAGGCAGGTGAGGATGCAGTCCAGTAACGTAGGTATTTTCTTATTTCTTCCTTTATGGTGAAACTATAGGTACGCTACTGACGAATCCACATTTTTACTTAACTTCATCAATTAATATTAGTTGAACAATTAGCACACGGTTAGCGGCCATCGTGCGTTCTCTCTAGCTCTTTTATATTATTCTTTCAATACATTTATTTTATCTTAAAGGCAGCAATATCATTTGAGTATAATACAATCTTTTACGTGGTCCTTCGAGCCAGATCACACCGCCGCTCGCCGGCTACACTTCCTCTTATGAGAATAGTCAATTGACGTGTAAAAGTGTTTCTACAAATCCACTTACAAAAATATATTAATTATTTATCTATTATCAAGCCATGACAAAATGTTAGCCAGCAAAAAGGTTGTAGGTATACGCAGCTATACTGACAACACTGCTTTTAAAACAGATTATCCGCAACTGTGGACTAAACAAAACCGGCCAAGTGAGAGTCGGACTCGCGTACGAAGGGTTCCGTACATATATAAAAACGGCAAAAAAAAAATACGTTTATTGTATGGGAGTCCCCTTAAATCTTTATTTTATTCTGTATTTTAGTATTTGTTGTTATAGCGGCAAAAGATAGGTATACATCATCCGTGAAAATTTCAACTGTCTAGCTATCACGGTTCATGAGGTGCAGCCTGGTGATAGACGGACAGACAGACAGACAGCGGAGCCTTAGTAATAGGGTCCCGTTTTATCCTTTGGGTACTTAACCCTAAAAAGGGCTAGAAAGGAGAGATGATGACTAATAGAAGTATGGAAGAAGGAGACATACTGCTCCGACCTCAAATAAATTGGTATAAGGGCAATGGTGATGCTGATCCGTTGCAAACAAAGTCTAGTTACTTACTTCAATATCTGCTTCAAATTTTTGAATGAAAAAACTCGACCCTTTGAAAAACATGGTTTTAATTATTTAAACTCATCATCACACACAACAATTTTTATCTTCTTCATAAAATACCGCCACCATTACAGTTATGAACATTTTTTGTACCTACCATGAAACTATATAACCCATTACCATTATGCACAACACTTGAACCTTCAAACGATGCAACAAAACCTGCATGTAATAATGAACCTTATAACTTAATAACCTTTATGGGTTGCATGCCATGACAATGGCGTTAGATGGAGTCGGATATCGCGTTCGCCATAAATTGTGGGCGACGAGCATCGAACCAGCTCACCATGGAGATTGACATTCGATTAAATGGCTGTCGGTATGGTAAATCGCTCAACTTGAAAATAACGTGGTTCTCGTTCTTTTTGCAATTCATATGTACTTCTTTCTTTGAAATTACTGACATCTGTAAAAAAAACCGGCCAAGTGCGAGTCGGACTCGCGCACGAAGGGTTCCGTACCATTATCTATAAAACGAACAAAAAAATCACGTTTGTGTTGTATGGGAGCCCCCTTAAATATTTATTTTATTCTGTTTTTTAGTATTTTTTGTTATAGCGGCAACAGAAATACATCATCTGTGAAAATTTCAACTGTCTAACTATCACGGTTCATGAGATACAGCCTGGTGACAGACGGACAGACAGACAGACAGACAGCGGAGCCTTAGTAAAAGGGTCCCGTTTTACCCTTTGGGTACGGAACCCTAAAAAACATTGTGAAGGAAACCTGGACTTCGTCCGGTTGAAATCTCTTACCGGGATTGAAAGTCTCTTATATTCTAACCCAGGTCATGCCATAGTCTTCGCATTTATAATTAAATTAAATTATTAAATATACGGTACGGAACCCTTCGTGAGCGAGTCCGACCCGCACATGGCCGGGTTTTGGTAATATAGAAGAGAACTTGAAAATAAAATTAAGTTACTATTATTATTTCTTAGCAGCACTTCGATACGAGTAGGAAGGGATAGTAAGTATTAAAAACAGATCGGATTATGAGGTAGCGGGTTCTATCCAGCGAACTTTTTAAACAATCTTTATTTTGGTTTTCGATCTGATTACGTCCGTTAATTTCCTTTATTTTTTACTTAAAAATTAAAAGGATTTTCATCGTTATTATTATATGCTAGTACTTAAATAGGGTACCTACTTAATAAAATTGATATTGTTAAAAACTAAATTAGCATCTCTTGCTGAAAAACTATATCTTTTTTGTTTTATGTTTTCACAACAGTCACGTAACATTTTTGTCATCAGATAAACTGAAGAGACTTGATCGGGCTTTGAAAATATAAGAACAAAAAAAAAACCCTACAGCATGGTGTCCCTAGTTTTACACGTCGTCGTACGGAAGAAAGTCGCTGGCTCTCATAACGCTTTCAGTGACGTCATGAAAGAGCATTCTTGAAATTTCATCTTGCAAAAATGTCTTATTCTCCTTAAAATAAAACATAACGTAAGGAAACGCTGTGAGACGTGAAATGAGATTCATCGTTTAATATTAAAGGGGACTTGTGACTTGTGATAATTTATATACAAAATACTTGTTTAAAAAATATGTTGTGACAAGGACTGAATTTCATAATTTCATTTGCATAACATATTATTCTTCAGAAAAAGAGCAGTGGTGGCCTAGCGGTAACGGCCTTGACTTACGTGTCGTAGGTCGTGGGTTCGAACCCAGGCTATTACTTTGCGTAATTTATTTCATCACCACTACTCTTAAACGGTAAAGGATAACATCGTGAGGAAACCGGTATGTCCTAGAACCAAAAATTCGAAGACATGTGACATCTGCTAACACGCATTGGGCCCGCGTTGTGGATTACGGCCCACTCCCTCTCACTGAGAGGAGACCTGTGTCCCCGCAGTGGGAATATTATAGGCTGATTATATTAAATATGTAAGTACTAACTTAATTGCATTGGCACAACTCAAAACAATTTGTGGCAGAATAAATTAAAAATCATTAAAAACTTATTACAATTAATTTCCCTGACTTTACCTTACCAAAAACAAAAGTCATCTGAAAAACTGAGTCGCAGTTATTTTCGAGCAAAATTAAAAATATATAAAAGTAATAAATAATTTATTGATCTAGTAACCTCCCATTACACACAATAGCAAAAAGAACGGTATATTTGTATTGTGTACAGTCGAACAAGCTATTTGGTATACAGGCATAATAAATGTATTCATTTTCCGCTACACTGCCAAAATTCGTTTTGATTGTGTGTGTAATTTTACTTTTTGAGCTTATGGCTTAGGAGAATGACGTAGGGATTGTTGACTACTGAAAACACGCACAATTTTTTTTAATAGTTGCAGTTTATCTGCCTGTATACCAAATAGCTTGTTTGACATAATTGTTGTCTGTTTTAAATTGTGTGTATATTATAGTTGAAACCTTTGATTCTGAAACTACTAGACAAAGAATGCCTGTATCTTGGGAGCCAATAGATTCCTCCTAATGAAAAATGTCTTATAATAGTTTACAACGTTAAGTATAGGTAGAGTTAAGTATAGGTACCTACAAGTAGATACCTACTGGGTTCAGCGTACACAACGATTTATCATTCGACCATTTCACTGTTCAAACTATTAAATATAAAAAAAGACCACTTGACTTTGTCATTAAACCTAAAGTACCTAACATTCATTCATATCCCTACATCATAACAACGTAAGTGCATTTCGATCAAATATTTGAACGGGAAAAATGCCCAGCCAGCGAACACTACCATTTGTCATTGTATTGACACAAGTAACCCTGCAATTAACATGAGTTAGCTCGTCCGCCATCGTATCCGCCGATCAATCCATTAGAAGTCCATCCTATTTACTTGTTCAATGTTGTTTCAAGTAGATAGTATTTAACTCCTATGAGCTGTCTGAATTACCACTTGTAATTATGTTACTTTTGTAACCCTTTTTTCGAGTATCGGCTTTATGTATATTGTAAACTATGGATACAATGGCTCATAATATATACATCAATCTGCCCAGCCTTTTTCCAACTATGTTGGGGTCGGCTTCCAATCTAACCGGATGCAGCTGAATACCAGTATTTTACATGGAGTGACTGCCTATCTGACCTCCATAATCCAGTATCTGGGTAATAAAATACCCCTTGGTAAGGCCGGTTGTCAGACTTTCAACCTATCTGACCTCCAAAAGGCTTCTGACGACCCGTAACGACTGTCAAAGATCCACGAATGACAGCCTGGACCAACGGCTTAACGTGCTTTCCGATCCACGGATGAGTCTCGGTATGTAAAGATGGTCACCCATCCACGGACCAACACAGGCAAGCGTAGCATAACCTGATAGATCGACCCGTGCGGCTGTTATTACTTAGCCACGAGCTCATGATATATACTTACAAAAGTTTAAACTACAGTTCCAGTTTTCATCAGTTTATACATTTAAATTAGTAGAAAATCATTTAAAAAGGGCAATATTCTAAGATATTCTATTCAAAATTATAAGACTAAACGTCTGATTCGTAAGTCCGAAGTCTACCTGTTGTAGCACTACCTACTTGATCCCCATGAAAGGATCACAAGACTTACAGCAATAAACAACAAATTGAATTTAAAAAAAAGGATGTGTAGAATGGATTAGATATAGATAGGCTCCTGACTGCTCGTAACGAAAGTTTAAGATGACCACATAAGGCAAGTACGGAATCAGATGCACCCAAGCAGTGTGGGTGGCGACCCTTCCATCCAGGGATTGACCACGAGTAAATTACTTGTGCCTAAGTAGGTACTTCACCTCAAAGATCAATTCTATTTGCGTACATTTAACCACATCCATCAGTGGTATTGTTAGTTGGTTTCTTGAAAAAAATACGTGAAAGATGGAAGAAAACCGACTAAAGTTAAAAAAAAAAATTTGGCTAGCTTTTAAAATTATGGTTTGTTAGGAAAACACTGTGCAGGCTCGAGCATGAAAAACAAGAAAATAACTCGTCATAGAAACAATAAACACGTGATTTACACCATGTTTTGGTCTGGCACACTCATATTATCATTCATAAAAGCGCTAATGACTCAATAAATAGTTAAAACTAACTCATTAATATTTATGTTGGTAACATTAAAGTCAATTCATTACTGATGCTTTGATAACCTTAATGGTAGAGTAGTAAACAACAACAATAACAACAACATCTAATATCGAAGACAGAACAAACACTGACGATTCTACAATAGTTTAATATTGCTTTTGGATAGAAGGTAAAATATACGGCCATATATGAAATCAGAATCAAAATTTCAGACGTTTTTATCGATAATTATGGTATCGTCATACCATGTTTGAATGAATCGTAAGCTTTTATTAAACCGGGTAACACACAGAATAAGTGAAAAAAAAACTCGTCAGTCTTAACTTTTTCAGCACATTTTAAAAGGCATTCTTGTATCAATATCTGTAGTACATAATAATATTAGTATTTACAACAGAACTCAATTTAACTCTTGAAGTAAATAAGGTCCTGCGTTTATTGATGAAGATCGTACTAACATATATAAACAATATTATGCACAGCACAATCAGAACGCACCCGCAGTCCCTCCATCATCAAATCAATAGTCGGAACTAATGCCGCCCCTCAACTGCGGCCAACAGGCAATTAGTGCTAGCCCGCCACCCGCACGGATATCCGTCTACCACGGAGTTAATAGCAAATGGAGTGGTAAGGCAAAGGGGGCAAAAAAAATTGAACAATCATCGGTTTCAGATCTGCGCGTTTAAATATTTGAGATTTACCATTCGAAACACATAACACACTTACCTACTAAGGTCCTTGCGAATAACTAACTAATTATAAGGTTATAATTACAATAACATGTAACTCAATGCTTGATTTCTTTAAGGATTTTAAGCTTAGGGATTATGCTTATGATCATTCCATTTTCTATATACTCCATGACGCCTATCGATTTGCAAGCGGCAATTATCCTTGCGTTATGTCTGGCTATAGTGGGCTTTGATTCGCAAGCTAAGGATCGATTACCGGTATTGGTTAGTGACGGAGATAAGCTTATGTGAGCAATATGCATGGTTCGTTAGTGAAAAGCAATTAGAAGCAACTTAGAAAATATTATACTTCATAAGTTGCTACTGTTATTGTTAGCCTGTATCATCCCACTGCTGGGCAAAGGGCACTGCTCCCCAAGAGTTCCAGTGTTTGCAATCCAGTGCTAATTTGGACCACTGTTTTGTTTTGACAAGCTCGTCCCGCCATCTTCTACGGGGCCATAAGTTGTAATGGAAAGTAAATTGGTATATAACATGAAATAAAGCTGAACAAAAAATTATAGTTCGAAATCTAATAAACATGATAAAACTTTGAGGAGAAGTAAATCTTTCAAGAATCTATGTAAAATTGTGATTTCGTAGAAAAACAAAGATTTCATTTAAAATTTTCTGACTCAGTTGCCAATCGAGCTAAGTCAAATCAATTCACTTGAACAAAATTTTCCTAGGAAACAGGTAAATGTTTTAGTCAAACTACCTACTTAGTTCCCAAAACTAAAAACTTAAGCTTAAAACATGGCGAACTACTAAAAGCATATGAGCATCGTAAAGTTTGCATACTCGATGAACTTGACGGGTTATATGCAAAGTTAGGAGAACGTTGCAAGTTTTGAGACATGCTGCCAATGCTGCTGTCTTTTGCCTTGAGCTGGAGCATTTGTTTCTACCAAGTTAATCTAAAGCCGGCGCCAGACACTGTCACATACATACAATGTGAGATCAAACTTTGATCAAATACCCAAACACCCGTGCCTCACATGTGTTCAAATGTTGTTGCTATGTCTGGCTTTAGCAAGCATTTGCTTATTCCAAAGATTCTAGCTAGAGTCTAGACTAACTCTTTTGAATTGAGAATTTGAAGATTATCATTATTTAAGGCGGATTTTCCTATGGTCCGTTCATACATTTTTCTGTAACCATAAATGAAAAATTTCATACATACTTTTGCACAGTGAATTTACCTTGAGTATTGCTAATGTGGAGTTTGACAAGTAATCAACTTCCAATTCATAATTCGGAAACTGGGTGTAAATGTTGAATCAGTTCCAAAACATTTACTTATCTAGCTCAGCTCTGAAATTGTGAAATAAACAGTTTTTTTTCTTTGTCGTCAGTATTTTCGTCGTTATTTACCGACAACGTTCCAAAAGTACATTAACACGATATACGAGCTATAGTTCTGATAATAATGGCCTTGTTTATAAGGACCTCGAGCACCCTCTACTCAAGATATCCTCTTAAGGAAAAATACTCTACGTATTTTTGCCCCAGCTGGATATCAGGGGATTCCACTAAAGTATTAAAAATAAACTTTAAATGTTTTAATACGGTCCAATACGCCATTTCCTCAAATTCTAGTCGAAAGTTAACGATAAAATGGTTGTGAAAGCGCAATGGAACGTAAAACGAAAAGGAGAATTTCTCGTTTCGTATTTAGGTAGGAGGTTCCCAGTTGTATCGGATTTTCGTCTCGAAGTCAATTCCAGAGTAATTCCATTTCGTCGGGATTAAAAAGGGTCTCGCTGCATAAATTTATCGAATTATTGGCAATTTTTGATGGAACGTTGTAGAGTTCTTTATATTGTATCTACTGTTTAGGCTAATACGTTTCTTAAATTTTCTATTACAGATATACAATCACATCTTACTAACGCATTGTACATAATTCAGATAAAGGTCTGATATCTAAAATATTTCAGTATTTAATAAGTACCTAGTTAAATTAAACCTGAAATAATAAAGGTATAAGTAAATAAATCTTTCAGCTTTCCTGACCAAAACTTCAGGTTCCTTACAATATTTCAGAAACCCCAGTAAAAATGTATTGTTGAACTTACTTTTGACCCGGACTGCCAAGGAAAGGTTATTTACAAACACATCGTCGTCTAAATGTTCCAATCAAGATTGATGCCTCTCCCACACATGTCTTCAAATATATTGTGTTCGGCGCATGGTAATACAATTTAAAGTTTTGGAGCCCACATGAGCCTTCGTCTGGTTGCCATAGCAACGCCCTCCCTCACGGATTGCTCGCCTAAATTCCCAGTAAACGCACGACGTGTGTGGATAAAGGAAGCAATTTTCCGAGAAGGTGAATATCATTAGCCGATTCTATCTTGCTCCTGTTTGCAGATTCCATTAGCTATACAAACTTGGAATCGAAAGCCTTATCATAATTCCGACTTGAACGATTTTGTGGAGACACAATCCGTCCCATCACTAGAATTTTTAAATAAATAGATTGAAGGATTCTTTTTTAAGGAGGAAAATACGTGTCTGCGCACGACTTTTCAGAGTAAAATAATCTTTAAACAGTACTACGTGAGCAGTGAAGCCCTCTTAATTTTATGAACGACCAAATAATCCTTTTAATTTTCAGGAATGAAAACGTTCATTTATTTTGTCCTGTATTCTGTACGAATTAATTAAACTCGAGCACAATGGAATTAATAAGTAACTTCATTCATGATTCTGTGTTAAATTTTTATTTTATATGAATTTTAAACGACGTTCGAGTTGATACCCTCGTATCAACCGCAAAATTTTACAGTAATTCCGCGAATGAGATGAAAAAATGGTGATGTTTACATTTTTCTCTTTTGCTTGTTTTGGAGTTTGCTTTTTAAGTTTTTTTTTTAATATCTTCAGAGAAATACTTCTCATTACATTTAATATCTAGTAGATTAGGTACGTATAGTTGACGTCGCAAGTGCTTTACCACTTTTGACAAGAATTCCCGGAAAATTGAAACTTCACTAAGATTGACTGTAACAAATAAACTAGTATACCTTGTCGGTTTCTGACAGGGGTAGGATGGTTAAGCAATTACGAAGAAGAAAGAGTTTACACTGTAAAACTTTATTTTAGAAGCTATACCATTATGATCTCATATTTATTTTAATGTCAGTCTTAAATGGTCCAAATTTCAATATTGTTCGTCTTGTTATTTTATTTTCCTTTAATATTAATCTTAAGTTTAAGAAGTATTTTGCCATAATTTCTAAATTCTAGTGCGTATAATTTTATAATTATTGTCAGATCACTATATTTCTGCGAATGCTGGATAACCTGTAATTGGCAACTGTTTCTGAGGCTAATGTTACCTATTGTACTTAAGATATTTTAAATACAGAAGCTGTTGGTGTACCTTTATAAATAAATACTTAAAATTAACTCCTATTATTGCATTAAAAATAAATCTTACTCAGATTATTATTTATTATTAATAATATTTTTCTCCTGAAAAAGAAGAGAGTTGGGGTTGGAATGGGAGACACGTAAAAAAACCTCTAAAAAATAAAAAAATATATTTCCAAAATTATGATCTCGTGCCCAAACTTCAACAAACTTCTACTCTAACCTTAAAACACACTACACTGAATAAACCAAACGCTACAGTTTATTTAAAAAAGAGATCCAAATCTTTGGGATTGTCGGAATATATCACGGTAGGCGTGCAATGAAAAAAGAATCGTTCAGCCAGCAGTCGCGTTGGCTCTTCGTTTATTCACCCCCTTTATTTACAGTGGGGATTTTCTGATTCTAGTCGGGATTTTCCCCGCACTATCTATATCGTTACTTCGTGATAGTTATTTTTCGATGCTGTTGCTTTGCTGAAAAGTGTGCCATGTTGTGGCAACTGAGTATTGTCTTTGCTTGTGGATTTGGTCTGAAATCTGTTGGGGTTGTGTGAGTCTATTTTTCTGACAGCCGTATATCTATACTAGTCATCATTCATCATCATCATTTCAGCCGAAAAACGTCCACTGCTAGACATAGGCCTTCCCCAAGCACCGCCACTTCGACCGGTTCTGTGCTTCTCGCATCCAGCGCATTCCCGCGGCCTTCACCAGTTCATCGGTCCACCTTGCCAGTTTCTGCCTTCATGTGTGAATACGACCTATTCTAAGAAAATAATATTTAATTCGTCAGCGCGGTGGTGGGACGTAACTAACAATAGCCTTCCTTGGAAGGAGGCGTTATTATTATGAAGTTGGAGTTCCTAATTCATAATCAGGCAACGTATAAACTGCTAATCAAACACGAACATTTCTGTGCGCCCCAATCCAAAATATAAAACCCCACACTACCCACCCAAGAATTCCTAGACACCTAAGAAACACTAGAACGTTTCCTAGCCATAACAATACACATAAATATCCTAGTAATACCCCACACTATTCTCAGAAAGCTATATCGATAGAATCAGTTATGAGGGTAGAAATCCCCGGTAAACCCTCGCTTATACACCTACGGAATGGAAGCCAGCATCGCCTTAGACAACGGATAATAGTTTCTACATGAATATGTAATAAAGAACCCGGTGTTCCTAAGTTTTCTTAAGGTAAATACAAAAGGAAAAGTTTTTTATTTATGTACTGATGAAAATTGAGAAGATAGAGTAGGAAAGTTATGATAAGGCCATTTATACACATGTTTTTCTTACCGTGAAAAACTACGGTTTATTCGCCGTGTGTACGAACGGTCGCCATTGTTGTATGGATCACTTTGGAAGCTTGTTGACAGACACGGTTTTTTTACGGCGCGGTTTATACTGTAAAGAAACCGTGCCATGTACAAAGGGCCTTACGATACCTAATGTTTAACTAGTAGGTAGTTAAACATTTTTATTTTTAATCGACAAAAAAACCGGACACGTGCGAGTAGGACTGCAGTGTAGGTTCTACAATACAGCCGATGCTCAAGCAACAAATGACAGTTTATAATCGCTGTGATATAACCTAGAAACCTCTATCCATACATCTGTCAGGACCCATTTTCTCAGGAACGGGTAGAGGTATTCCGTTGACCAAGGAACATGATTTTATTAATTTAATAATATTAAATAATAAATTAAATTAATGTGATGATAATAATTATTAATAATGAATTTATTGTAAAATTAATTAATAATAGAAACATTTAAAGCATGTCATTGGACATAAATATTATATTTTTATCATTAAATACATTGTAATGTTTTGCATGTCATATGTCTGACTATGTATTAGGAACTTATTACTGACTTTAAGACCAACACTGTACCAATACTTATTGCAAATAAATGATTATGGGCACCGATGTGATCCTATAAGTAAAGGGCCCCCATATTTTGCTTTTGAGGGGCGGAACCTTAAAAAATTATAAAAGCTTTGTAATACTTGTCCGATTTATCTTGAGAGCCCATTAAAAACTGATTACTTTTTCAGATTTAATTTACAGAGACTCTGATTCCCCTTGTTACCAAATATTCAATATTGCAGTTACCTATTGAATTTAAAAAACTAAAGTAAGTACCTAAGACTGTTTTGACCTTTAACTGATAATGAATTTCCTGTGTCACATGCACCATTACAGGCACAAACATCCATACAAATATTTGTCTCGATACGGGAATTGAACCTGCGGCTGATCGCAGAAGACGGAGTCGCCATTGACTAATATTGGTTCCCAAACTCCCATAATTGCAGTGTGCGTGGGATTATAAAACCAAATAAATATTGCTCTGTTATTATAAACAAGAAGAATACGTAACGGTAGAATTACTATTTAATCAAATAAAATGGGATCACAAGTTATAACCATGGTTTGAGCAAAGGCAGGTAACATTACGAAATCTATCTCATTTTCATTAAGTATAATTTGTAAGTTAAAATATTTGCAAGGTCATAAAGTATTAGGAAAGACATGGTTTCCGTTGTCTGTATCTACTAATCTAAAGTGATGCAACCAGACAATAATCTAGGTTACTTTATTATAGTTTTACATCTCAATCTTTTGACTAAATTACACCATTCTCTCAAATAATTTCTAAAACGCCCACTCATACACCACACGTCAAAATTTACAACCAAAAAAGTTATTAACATTCTATACAATGCTCCATAAAATTGTGAATTAATTTGATTTATGAAAACAACTAACGTGTCTTTACGTTTTCACCAAAATTACACTCCCACGTGGAAGGGCCGACCGATGAGCAATTAATCTAAATTAGAACAATAATTTAACCCTTACCGGTTATTATTCAGAATGAACCGAGCATCAATTCTAGCTCGGTGCTTTCGTTCGCTTCAGAGAACGGGTAACAGTTTATTATTCACAATTTGTTTGTGTTCGTGGTCGAAATAAAAGTTGTTTAATCAGCCTGTTGTGCACAGGTTTCAATTCGTTTTATTTAATCAACTCTCAAGTATTGTTTGCTTGTGAACAACAAGACTATTTATAACTGAAAATGAATTTATTTTATTTTTTGTTATAAAAAACACACAAAGCAGACACTAAGAAGTATAGTAATTTGTATTTTTTGTTAAATACCTACTTCTTAAGATAGCCTAGAACAAGAACGATTAATTACCAAATCGATCCTTTTCTGCTAGAAGGAAATAAATGACTAAGGGTCATTTATCGTTATTTATCAACGTAATGATTAATGCACATTTTCAAAAGGCACCAACATATTCCAAGTACTTTCCATTCCACAGAATGACGTTATAACTATAAATCGAGGCGAAACACAGTAATTATACTAGTTATTATCACAAACTGACAATGTTAATCAGTCTCGACTTGGCATATGCAATTATGAATCCAAGGCGCAACTTTTCAAAACCTATTTAAACTTTACAATAAGTAGGTAGATAATGAAAATTGCATCCTTCATGTCATAAAGAAAAGTTTTTCAAATTTTCTTGTCAAAGTTCGGAGTGACGAGAAGATTGATCGCCTTGTCGACACGGAAGAAAAATAGCAATGGCGAGTTTTCATGAAAATAAATCAGGATTGTTTTTAGTTGAAAAGGTTTGTGGAAATAATAAGAGAGCATGTTTGAAGTATGTATCTAAAATCTAAGTAGGTTGATTATTTCATCCAGAAAATATTTCTTGATTATAACTTATCGAAAAAATTAAGTACTATTTTGTTTAGTAAATGCGAGTTTTCATGAGATTCAATTGTTTTGTTACACTTCGTGTCTTTAATATCATTTTGGTCGTGAATTGAAGATGGAAATGTATCAACTACAACGTCCGTTGTTTATTTTATATTTGACGCGGTTCTTTATTGCAACGGTCGATTTGGCACCAAATGTTGAAGAAAACGTATGATTCCAAAGTAAAAATAATAATTTAGAATCGTCAATATTAACATACCAAACGGTAACAATAGATATCCATTGTCTCCGTTTCAAGACTACTGCTGCATAAACAAAATACTAATCGACCCGGTATCTTCGTTCGTCAGTTTAAACATCATTTGAAAACGAGTTCAATCATTAACGTGTCGCGTCATTTTAGCGAAACTGTGTAAATTAGGAGCGGAGTGAAGTTGTCGTGTCGTCCATTCGTCGTTTATCGAATGAGAGGTTATCTCATTCGCCGCCGTACAGTCGCATACGCTATACTTACTTGTGCAACTATGTGAAATAAAATCGAAATGCGTTTTGTATTCTTGTTATTTGTGCTGTCGTGTTTGTTGTTCGTGTGTGTGTTGTGCTCCGACATGATCATAGGCGATACTGTTCATAGGAAGATGGTGTTCCATCAAAGGGTCAAAGATTTTGCGATACCCTTCAAGAAGAGAGTGAAGAGTTTAACGTTTACTGATCCCGAAAAGAGGACGATAAAGGTTAGTTTATTTTAAATTTATTAAATTAAGGTAGTTTTAGATTATCATAATAACTTCAAGGATTAAATTATTAAGATCAGCAGAATCGGTGAAATTGTTTTAATTCAAATTATTACAAATTAATACAACGATGTGATACGACAGTTTTACAGGTTTCGAATAATATTGATTAAAAGTATATTATTTCAAGCCTTCAAACCAAGAATAAAACCTTCAACTCGATCGAATAAAATTATGTTCGAGATTCTTCACATTTCTGGTACGTCATATTGTAAGAAATATTTTATAGTGTACCTTGACCGGTCAACGTTATCGCTAACTTGTTTAACAATTTTACCTTATTACGTTATTACTTACCTACAATGTTTGTTATTAAAAAAAAGCGGCCAACTGCGAGTAAGACTCGCACACTAAGGGTTCCGTGCCACCGTTCAATATTTAACACTACATTTTTATTTGGTACAACTTTAGAAAAAAAAAACTTATTTTTTGTATGTAATATTGATGGAGACCATACATTTTTATAAGGGACCCTTTGACTTTTAACTTTATTTTATTATATGTAGTGGCCATATTAGTTAGTACACACTCTTTGAAAATTTCAAGTGTCTACATGTACGGTTAAAAAGAAACAGCCCTGTGACAGACTGACGGACAGGTACGGAACCCTAAAACAGTATGTACGTACCTAAGCAGTATCTACAAAAACTGCTTAGTCCACTGAATCATTATACAAATAAGAAACGTTGGTGTCGTCATAAAATTAATTTGGCTAATGTTATACACATCTGTGCTAGAATTTTCTGTCACAATACCAAACTGAATCGCAGCCACTATTAAATCTGTGGGTCAAGGGTGATGCTGATGATGCATTACTTAATCTATGTGTTAGATAATCTTGTTTTGTAAATAATCTTTTATATGATTGATTTTATTGATTAGGTATGATTTTGAATGTTATGATCGGGTCGTAAAATTCAATTTGCATTGGCAATCATCTTATCTTAGTATTCATAAAGGACATAATTCTCTTCCTGTTTAAACATGAAATCATGCAACTAAAATAATTATAAATTTAATTTGAGTCGCTGAAGGCAATTTGCAAATGCTTTGCCAAAAACTGAAGTTACGCGAATAAAAACAGTCGTTGGTAATAAAACAAAATTGTTATCTCAAGAAAACGGATATGACCCGAATACTTATACAAATTCAAGTAAATGACGATCATAACAACACAAAAAAGAATTGTCATTCAAAAATAAAAAAATAAAAAAATATTTTCACGTATAAAGAACAAGCTGATGTATCAACAACTATTCAACTTTAGTTATTTTAGGCATTATTAATGCGGTTTGCAAAATATTTAATATTATTACATATTCATAAAGACAAAGTTAGAAGTAGGTAGGTAAATATTGCGGTTTAATGATGAAGTCAGCACTCTAAAAAGCTAAAATAATAACCTTTGTTCTTGGTAATTAATAATATAATAATAGTCGTGCAAAAACAACAGATTCTAACAATGTTTTAACATTGGAATTTGATGAGGAGGAAGATGTGAAAAAATATATTTTTTGCATTCTTATTTTAAAATACCTGTACCCTGATTTAGAAGTCGCAATTGTCTCATACATTTTGGCAATAAATAGTGTTAACATCGTCAATCCTTTTTGGCCAAGTTTGACTTATTTTTATTTAATTTTCAGGGTGTAGCAGTAGTAGACAACGACTTCTCCCATGCCAGTGCTAACATAACTTCTGGTGGTGTGGGATTCTCTTACGTCACAGTCCGCATGAAAAGTCAAAGGCATCACCCCTTAAACTTTGAAGTGGAAATATACGTCTAGTCAGACAACATGATGGAAGCGAAAACCTCCTTGTAAAGAACTGTACAACAGCTTTAAAACGTTAAGTGAGAGATGGTAAAATAAGTGGCCAGTTTGTTATAGAAGATTATTCTGATGATGTTCGGGCGCTTTCGACGATCTTCGGGCGACTCCGCGACGGCGGTAATTTCAATTGACACCGCTGTTTCTGTTCTACATTTCGAGTATAAATCTTTTGAAAACCCTTTATTGATGATGAGTAAGACTAAAAGACCAAAACTATTCAAAACTTTTCTCAATCTTAACTATATTCTTCTTAAATTTCAAATATAGGCTCTCTGTAAAATATTTCTACCATATAGATGATATAAAGCAAACCAAAAGTTAATGTTAATTATCTTAGTTATAACTATTGTCCCATTGTATGCAATAACAAACCGGTGTCAAAGGACAGGGGATCCCCTGGATACCACGATGACTAAGCGACTAGTATCGCCGTCGCGCCTAATGTCACTATTAGTACCAAACTGACGATAAAGTCATTTAGTTTATAGGTTAACTCCATTAGTTGTATCTATGGTGTAAATGTAATGAGTAATGCTACATGATTCATTAAAGATGTTATAAATAGTATTGATAGTGTACCTTTAAAAGTGTTGAAATCTTTTTCAACGAAGATTCAATTATGGGCCAAGTGCCGAAGTGATCAAATCGTGCTATGAAGCCAGTATCTACTTGGAGGAAAAACATTGTGTCTTGATTTTGATTGATGTTAAACACTTGAACAAGGTTATTATGAATTTGCTACAGACTTTAGTTATTCTTTGTTTTTTTACGTCGGAATGCATTGAAAAAAATATTCAACAAATTACTCCATTGATAATGTGAAACAATGCTTTGATTGTGGTTTTAGCATCATCAGCATTGTAGAAAATTCCATGTGTAGGGAACAATACTTGTTTGTGTAGCTATTAACTAATTAGAGTACATTTGAGATGTTTGTCGTTTATATTTACTGTACAAATGCACTGAAATGATAAACATTGTGATGCGTTCGCGGTCACGTTTGCACTAGTAATGGTAATTTATATGTATATTCACCAGACAGTTTCTCTAGACTAAGATTAGTTATTAAGTTTAAGAGTACAGTCCGGCCGTCGAGAGAATGCCTCCCTGACACCTGTCAGTTGGACAATTTCTAGTAGTAATAAGGATCAAATTCGCAAAACACATGTTCGTTAGTATGAAACTGACAGGTGTCAAGAACGCATTCTTACGACGACCGGACTGTAAATGGAGATCACGAATTATTAATCTGCGTTTACCGTTTACCCAAACTATAATAAGGATGTTCGTAAGTAAATGAATAAACACTGGTCAAATATTTGGAAGTTGTTTATAATTGAGGCATTTCCGTCTGAGATTGTTTTATAATTTTAAAGCATGTAAATGCAAAAAATTGTAATGTATAAGTTAAGGTAGGGACACATTATTGTATATTCAATGTATTTCTAAGGAGGGGGGGGCTAGATGCTCCCAAAATGTTTTTATTTGATAATCGTTATAATGTTCTGTTTAAGGAATATTATGTAAGCAGTAGTAAAGATGTTGAGAATATCGTAATCTCATACATAATTATGTTGAAGGTTGCCTAATAATAATACATTTAATAGATATAATCTGTAGGAATGTTTGCTAAGATATTATTATGAATTATTAATAGTTCTTTGAGTTATGTATATTATGTCAAACAAACTGTATAAATAGGTATCTGCGTAATCTAAATAGAGAAGTTGTATAAATATGATACATTATGTTTAAATAAATGCAAATCAATAGAGTATAATGTTTTATTGCTATAATAATATAACCTAACTAGCTGTTGGTCGCGACTTTGTCTGCAATCCAGGAAGTAGGCAGGATGTACCGATGGGTACATCAGACATTCAGCCGTTTTAGCGTGAAAACGTAACAAACAAATTCACTTTCGCATTTATAATATTATCTATATATATATAAAACAAGGGTCACTGACTGATCTATCAACGCACAGCTCAAACCGCTGAACGGATTGGGCTGAAATTTGGCACACAGATAGCTATTATGACGTAGGCGCGCACTAAGAACAGGTTTTTGGAAATTCAACCTTTAAGGGGGTGAAAAGGGGGTATTTTGTTTGTATTTAAAATATTATTCCTTGAGTTAATAGACTTGAAAGTTGGCACAAATCTTCATCTGCCTAGCCTTTTCCCAACTATGTTGGGGTCGGCTTCCAGTCTAACCGGATGCAGCTGAATACCAGTATTTTACAAGGAGCGACTGCCTATCTGACCTCCATAACCCAGTAACTGGGTAATACGATACCCCTTGGCAAGACTAGTTGTCAGACTTTCGGGTTTCTGATGACCCATAACGACTGTCAAAGATCCACAAATGACAGCAACAACAAAGGATTTTTGGAAATCCTTTTACCAGGAATAACGGGGTGTCAAACAAAGTGCCTAAGTAAAAATTTACGTGCTGTTGGATTAACTCGAAACTCGATGAGGTACCAATACTTAAAACAAAAAAGCACGTGTTTCGGGGTTTTTCAAAAATCTGCTCCTAACGGTTAACGGTTAACGGGTGTAAAAGGGTAATAAAGTTTAAGGGGTAAAGGTCGTAAATAAATGTTAAAGATAGTAAATATTATTTTCGAAAACTGTCTTTCAAAGAGGGTGGAGGGGTTGTTGAAGTTTTTAGAGGAAAGTAAGAAATCCACGCGGACGAATTCGCGGTCAAAGTGCTAGTATTTATATAAGTTAGGTTAGTTGGGATTACGAGATCTAAATGAGACGCGCATAAACCATGAAAGTATGATACAAAAAGGGGGGAGGCCTGTACTTAAAAATCTTTGCTCTTTTAATTTACAAAAGATTCATTAAAACATTCTTAACTCGGCTTTTATTCCAGCTTACCCATCAAGGGCTGCAATGCTGACCGCGCTGTGTTGGCCTGAATCTGCGCTACGTTGCGCTTTATGCCATCATCTGCGCTGCCAGCAACACAGTTATTAAAGACCGGGGCAGTAATGTACTATTGTTTAGTATTGAAAATCAAGAATCATAATCATCATCATCAACACAATAATATCCTGAAGACATTACAACTCACATATTTACCAGTGCTTTTTTTTTTTAAATAACCTCCGTCTACCTTACCATCATCACGCAAAAGGCATAATTGATAAGTCCATTAATAATACCCTGCATATATGCTACATTATATGGTAAGCTCGCTATAGAATTCCCATCACGTCCTTTTCGCTCAGATTTTCGTTGATGTTAATTTCACGCACGTCAATCTCGGAATACATTGTCGTATATTGGCAACCAGAAATTTGTTTCATTATCCGAATTATATTAATATACTCTCTCGCTTTTGTTGAAATTTCATTATAACCTAGATTGGGTCGTTAGTTCGTTCGTTTGCGTGAGGTTTATTATTGTATTAATGAAATATATAATTATCAATAATACCTATTTATGATATTACGATTCGGGATGTTACGTAGGTTTTCGGGTTCTTTGTATTTCTTCATAGAAATCAATGCACTCACTTGAATTTTTGTTAGTAAAGATTGCAGAGATTGGATTAGTCAACAATGTCACCGTCTATAATGTAATGACTATTTATAGACCAATGGCATTACAGTCAATGAGGGCCAGCATTTAGCACTTTATGTAGTCTATGATAGTTTGAAGTGAATATATTTCAGAATACCTATTTATAGGTAATGGTCTAGTGGTCAAAAGCGCTACTGCTGAAATGAGGTCCCGGGTTCGATTCCCAGGTCAGGCAGTGTTATGGCTTTTTCCATCAGGAATTTCTCAGTAGCAGCTCGGAGTTTGGATTTATGCCCGGTTGATGATTAATAGGCTCGCCCCCAATTACATGGGACTGAAACATAACTGACAAATTGTGAGTGTACTGAGGTACACCTCTGCCTAACCCTGGGACTACAGGCGTGATGCTATGTTATTTTATATTTACCTGTTTTTTAATATTTCTTATGCAAAATTCTTAACTTTTATCAAGTAAGGAAGTCTCGTCCTACATTTACTTCGAGATTGAATTATGAAACTAGGCATACAATTATCCTTACCCACATCATTATGAAACGAATGAGTTAATTTTAACCACTTCCTACAAGTCGTTCAAAATAACATAACACGATAACCGTTTTATCCAAAGTATCAATAAAAACCTCTTTGATATCACGAAACGTGTGGAAAATACATGAGGACTTATGAAAGGGAAAAGGCTTAGGACCGGCGCCTCGGTTTTTGTGAACATATCCCCGCTAATAAATCAGAGTAGGCAACTGCCCAGTGGTCAACTGACGTAGATCCATGAAGGAATAGTACCTACTACGGTAGATATAATTATGTAGATTTTTATTTTCAGTTCATCCATTTTTCAACCAAATACTACACTATATATTAGGTAATGTTACTTTCAGCCGTTTTTCTCTTCGATTTTTTTAGCCGTAATTTATTTGTATTTTCTTGGTTTCCCAACTGATTTTGTGTAAAACTGGAATTCCGTTTAGTTTGATTAATCTGTATCATGGTCTAATCCAACTTTTTGATTTGTTATGGATATTTTCAGTGTGCCTGTGTGCCCTGTGTTCCATAAGAATTTTCATATTTATGATTATGATTCGCTACAAACTGAGGAACAATCGTTACAGTGCAATAACCAAATAAACATTATTTCTTCATAATTTAGATACCTACTAACCCAATATAAAAATATCAATTTTTCAAAACAAGTTCAGTAGCCTTTTTTATCATCTCTTATTAACTTAGGTATACTTAAGTACCTGTGTACCTGATTCATTAAAAGGTAGTCAAACAACGTTGTTTTGGTTATATTATCTATTTATATTGGTAACATAGATTAGGTAAACAATGCCATTAGTTGAATTCACTGTAAACATTGTGATTTCGAAACCCGTTATTTACTGAACTATAAATTACAGTGTAATAGTTGAAATGTTTTGATCAAATGTTTAGTTTCAATAGCAGTCTGTTTTGTAGTTAGCCAGTTGGGCTACTTGCTCCGAATTCCAACTTTGGAAATAAATCATTGTTTTTGTTAAATTTGACTCAATAGCACAATCATGTTTTCTTGGCGGAAAATAAAACAAACACTACGTTGTATTACCTCAAAACTGCTTAAACGTACTTAGCCCCAAAATTCCAGACGTTCAAACAATGTAGCAGCTTTGCCTAAATTAGGTACTATAATACGAACTCTCAGCCCTCGAAAAGCCAGTCAGAATTTTATGAAAAAATTCACACATTCAAAAAAAGAACCACCGTCCCACATTCATACATTTGTAAACTGGCATTACGACAAACATGGCGCGAAATAAAAAAGCATAGACAACGCCCGGAATATTTACGTTCATATATTTCATCAAAGAGACAAAGAGGAAGTTGGCGCGAGGGATAAACAAAAAGGGTAGGGTTTTCCCGCCCTCCCTTATTAATGTAATAACTGACACTTTGTTTTATGCGAGTTTGTACTTAACTATAGTTCGTTTGTGGACCGCGATTACTGAGATGCTCGCCGCGGTGTGAATTTTAAATGACTAATTTGCGCAAACAGTAAAGGTACGGAAAATTAGTTTGTTAAGAAATCATTAGCCAGCTCTTATAAGTTTTAAGGATTTATTCCGTATTTCCTGAAAGTTTTTATGGATTAGCTAAAATATTCATAAGATTCGCTTATTTTTCGTTAACTTCATCCTTGTTAATGTTTCGCCCATTCTAGACAAAGATAAGGTAGCAAAGAGATTGAGTAGTATTAAAGACTTGAGATGGATCTAAAGTTCTAAATGCGAACCCTAAGCTTCTCGTAATTAGTTTTCTGTTAGAATATTTTCATTTTCCGACCGGGAGTGGAAATGCACCCGATTAATCGCGATAAAGATCTACCCTATCGCATTTGGATTAAGTTCCTACAGGCGTGATCGATGGCATAATGGCCAACTGTACCTATCTACATACAGAATAGAAGGTAAAGTCAGGGAAATAAATTGTTAAGAAAATTGACTAGGTACCAACTTACATTGTTTGTATATTCAAATCACAACTGTCATTCTTTGACAGTTTTGTGAAATGGCAAGGCAAATTGACGTAGTCTGTCAACTTACTGAGCAATACATTTCCCTGACCGTACAGTCCACAGAGCTTTTGTGCTTTATTTGTTCACATTTCCTTTATCAAGCTGCAAATCGCACAAAGCAAAATGCTGAAAATTCCCGACATAAGCGTTCCTCTTCAATGCTCCAAGAATGAAAACCTTGAAGATTTTCTTGATACCGTTTATTTCGTGAAACAAAACAGAAAGCAGCGTCACGCCGCGGGAAGCCTTCACGTCCGAGACAGGAGTTCCCTCCAATCGCAGTCCAACTATTGTCTACGTTCCATATCAGCCGAACGTTCCGAACGTTCAGGAATTTCCAATAATACCTTTCTACTAACATACACTTGCCACCTAAGAAAAATAATAACGAAGAAAATAGACTTTATGATAAACGAGTTAAGTTTAAAATCGCTTGCTCCATAATGTCGGATAAGCAAATAGAATTTTGCGAAAGGACTTTCGCGATACTAAAGGTAAATTCGAAAGAGTTTCCAGCTCTCAAAGCTATGTTGTTACCAGCATTAGGTACTTCGCGACGGTAAGGTTAAATCGTTGGCAGTAAAAGGAAATTGCTTCAGTAATGGAATTATTTTCTCAGGACGCTCGGTAAAAAATTAAATTATGCTAAGAAACGCGAATAATTTTTCATTTTACTTCAAACAGGATAGGCTTAACGATTTTCATAGGAAAACATGATGTCGATCTAGTTTTATGAAAAAAAAACTACGATTATTATAATGGCTGTATTAAGTGATTCTAATAAACCTAGAAACTTTGTTTCCACGTCTTTGGATAAAAGATAACATTTTTTACTTTTATAAAACTAAACTCAGATTTGTATCATGAATATGTAGGTTATCATAACTTCCGAAATTCTTTCATACAAGGAAGTTTATTCAAACTTTCTTCGTTGCAAAACACTTCTGACTCAGTAACAAAAAATAGGGCAAAAATGTTTGATAGATTTAAAAGTACCCAAGTATGGAGCGTTCGGGTCATCGTTTCAACGATCGTACATAAAAAATGTTTGTGTTACACGATCCATGTGAGGCTAGCTTTTATAAAGACGTTTCAACGAGGGCCGATTGTATTATAAAGGGAGTCATTAACCCATTTCTTTGTGGATATTTTTAGCCCATTCACTGCTTTGTTATTGAACTGTGCTATCAGAACATTGAACTTCCTGCTTCAAGTAATAGATGAATAGTGGTCAATAAAG
The DNA here is from genome assembly GCA_948473465.1 of Lithophane ornitopus. Taxonomy (NCBI): domain Eukaryota; kingdom Metazoa; phylum Arthropoda; class Insecta; order Lepidoptera; family Noctuidae; genus Lithophane; species Lithophane ornitopus. The sequence continues at coordinate 7,483,569 of OX419623.1, forward strand.
TTTATTGCATCGTTTGATTTGTTGACTCTGCTGCAAAAGTAATGTCAGTTTTGTAATTGGAATGTTTTATGACGATAGGTTTTCCTGTTTTATTGCTTTTCTATTTTAGATTATTGATTTTCAATGTTGGAGGAAAACATCCGTGGGATGTAATTGACAATATATCTATTGTCAAATATATCCCACATAATGTCATGACAAACGACATCATGATCAATGATATGGTCATTATAATCATGGTCATGGTGCTGAATGTGATGATGGCATAATGCCTACATTGTTCTGAGACTTACAGAAAACCTTAGATTTTTTGCATTAAAATCGTAATTTTTTTAAGGTGGAAAGAGTTTTTGTAATTTAAACTTGCTGAGCGTGTTCCTTTCTTTAACGCTTGTTGTTAATTATGAACTACATACCTAGGTTTATAATAGCCTTAATTAACTAAGAAGGCATTTTTTTTAAATATCCTGTAGGATATCTTTAAAAAAATGCCATGTGAGAGCGGCATAAAGGCGTTTTTTTCAGGGTTATCATTAGACGTTTTACACTTAGAACATAGAACACTCCGACTTTCATAAACAGAATCTGCCTTGAAACTTAGTAATAAATATGTCAACAAAGACAAAACCTATGCAGGACACGAATATTTAAGTACCAACACAGGTGGAGTTCCTGCTAAGTTTCCACTTCACAAAGTTCTTACTCAATGTTCTTGTACCCAGTACCATGTTATATCAAATTCCCATCGCGCCTTCTACAAAGCGGTTTTAATCTTCCTATAAAACGTTGACAGAGGCGAGGACTGGTTGAGAAGCTAATTGTATAAGACTTGGGGGCCATCCATCAATCAGGCTCTGTCGGGGACCGGGTAGAGACTAATTTGCCCGTTTGTTTTGCCCGTAAGCTCGCGGCTTGCCCGTCCGCTGATAGATGTTTGATTATGGACGGACTCGGGCGTATTATTAGATGGATTTGTGTTGGCATTATCCATGCGAGATTTTAGTTTGAATGGGAAAGTAATTAGATTTGTAAAATTGGTAAGCTGATTAGACACATTGTTTAATTTAGGAAGGCCTTGTTCGTCTCTTAAGTATAGACTCAACTGACATCTGCAACATATAGCGAAGTCGTGTTCCTAAATTCTCACATGTTTTGAAATTGCAACTATCTCCTCCATGACTAATAGACTGGACCAAACCATGATGATTTATATGTAATTAAAATATAATGCTCGTTTCTGATGATCTTCAATAGACAACACCATTACACCCTATAAATTTCAATCCACACAGTATAAAGACACCAATAAACAACCAAACATAACCAACCACAAAAGGCTTCTGTTTATCTCCGTTATCATAAAGCCGTTGTTAGCGGTATCGGTGCACCTACCCGGTATCACGTACTAAAACACAATGAAACAAAGAGGAACTTTATAACTGCAGGGGATCCCGGCAGGCAGGCAGGCATCAGCCTTCGAAATGGCACTCATAAAATAGTTACAACCGAAAAGGGAGTAGGGAGGGAATGTATTCATTGAGATAGGTACGGGAATTTGCGATATGGAGTAGTGGTGCGGGATTAAAAGTTGGGATCCGATCGAGACGAAACTAAATCCACTTCCAACGTTTAGAAGGTATAAATAACATGGGTAGGTATTGAATTTTACTTTAAACTTGTTACAAGTTCAGCTATCTAATTGCGTAACACATTTTTGTAAACGATTACCTAAGACTAATCAGTTTCATTTTGACAGTTCAACAACAATCATTGCGTTAACTACGTTGTTGAGCAGTTTTCTTTTTCGAACTTATGAATCAATGGATTAGCAATCTGTTTCAAAACAATTCAGATTGTGATCGATCGTACGCAATTAGGGAGCTGGTATTGGATAAGCCTCGTAGAAGAATATTCTAAATTATAATTGTTATTTTATTAGGTACTGACAAACAGTCTTACGAAGGGGTATCGTATTACCCAGTCACTGGGTTGTGGAGGTCAGATAGGCAGTCGCTCCATGTAAAATACTGGTAGGTACTCAGCTGCATCCGGTTAGACTGGAAGCCGACCCCGACGTAGTTGGGAAAAGGCTAGGCAGATTTTGATTGATTTTATTTGGCAAATTTACCTATGACAAAACGACAGTATTTATGCGCTGTTTCAGTTTTGAGTTTTCAGTGAAGTAATAATAATAATAATAAACATTTTTATTTCTCTTACACTAAGGCGCCTTAAAATATAAATATTACAATATCTGATAAATCCTTTGTGGGAGACTGGTATCTGCACTAGGAGACCCTGTCACACAGATTACCAGGCCCCCCCCAAAAACAGCGTTTGAGTATTTAAATCTTACAGATAGTTTTAACAAATTATTTTTACCTTTGGAAAACAGTAAACAAAATATAAGAAGGTAATTAAAAAAATTATTACTGAAGAGTGTGGAGTGAAATGTGGTGTGGTGTGGCGTGCATTGGTGTAGTGTAGTGTAGTGTGGTGTAGTGTAGCGTGGTGTGATGCGGTGTAGTATGGTGTGATGGACAGGCTGAGAACACATGGCTCAATCGTCATCCTGAGGATGCCTCGTTGAGAGGTGAAACACGTGTCGATTTCTTACAGGGTTTTTTAGGACTCTTGAAGAATAGTCAAGCGGAATTGGTTACTAAATATATCTAAGTCTATTGTATTTTTCTTAATAAGGAGGCTTTCAGTGCTCTCTTAATCAAGGCTCAGTAAATACGTCGTGATAACTTTCTTGCACTTTGCTTTAGTAAGAGGGTATATTTTTAAAGCAGAGTTTATTTTATTGTATAAATAACTGCCAAGGAAACAAAAGTTACGGTGCGAAAGACTACTTTTGCACAGTTGAGTGGAACATACATTCGTTTTAATGCGTTTATGAGCATTTATGGATGAGTTGTAGTTCAAAGAAGAATGTTTACGTAAGATTGTTTGAATGATATACTCTCAGTTAGTTGTTTTCTGTGATCTATAAAAAGAAACCGCAGCTTTTCAACTATAGTAAGTATAATAGAATGAGTACTTGTATTAAGTAAACTCCTACTGTTGCCATTTTTCCAGAATTAAATACTTCATAGACTGTCCTTTGTGCGTCAGCTTTTATTGCAAATAATACCTCACAGTGGCATCAAAGGGGATTTTAATGGATGTATGTGCACCTGGAATTTTTCAGTAGCCGTCTACGGTTACGTACGGTTCGTTTCAGTTAAATTGTGAACAATATAAATTCCGACTGAAAAAATGTTTCATATGAAGGCTTTATTGGCTTTTATTACTAAAATGAATGATTTACAAACATGTCCAATTTGTTTTGTTTTTCCACATTTTATTACGAAGGTTTATTTGAAAATGATTTTAACAATTCATGGAATTTGATACGCTATTACTTTTTCATGGATTTATAAACATTCGCGGTATAGTCAAAATTCATATTTGAATAAAGGAAATCAGTTGGTAATTTTATATGAACTGTTTAATCAAGATACAGATAGGTAAAATATTCTACCGACCATAAACTCTGAAACAAAAAAAAAATAGATCGTTTTCCCTTCCTCTTTCTTTTAAACAAACCAAACTTTTTGTAACACACCCCAATTTTCTTTGTCTTCTCAAAACAATTCAGAGAACAAGTCCAGGAAGTTTTGTGTAAAGCAATATAATGAAACTTTGGTTATATTAGAGGCTGCCTTCGCATCGGTAACACAATCACGAACCACTTTGAGAAACTTGACGAAGGCTTTTTGGTAAGGGAAAGTTGGCTAGAGACTGGTGTGTCCCGCACATACAAATGACTCCAAATGGAGTGGCAAATGTAAGGGAGAATTATAATCTAACGACATTGCTGAAAGAAGTGAAGTCGTTGTTGGTTCCACTTCCTTGTAAATGGATAAAATTGGGTCCTTGAGTCTGCTTAGGAAAATTAGGTCCATTGGGTGATCTGATGGTGTGATTTGATTGCATTGCTTGTCGTTTTTACCTACCTAGCTGTGAACACAACAAGCAAGCTGCTGTGTGTGTGTGTGTATATATTGGAATTATTATTATTTCCATGATACCAAAATATATGAAAGCTATTGGTTTCTGGTGCTCCTGGAAAAGGATGATTGGAAGCATTTGGGGGAGGCCTTTGTTCAGCAGTGGGACAGTGTAGGCTAACATTAAAGAAATGGTTTCTGGTGCACTCTGTTGCACCTAGTTTGTCGTCTTCTACGACGACTATTTGAATTTCATGTAAGATCAGATCATTGTATAGGTCGTGTGGTGCCTCTCACTCGTAGATGTTATAAATCCATAATTCAGTGCCCTTAAAATTAAGTAGCATAATAGCGAAATAATGCAAGCATGCATTCATTGGCATTATCAGCTGTCGTGTTTACACTACACTCTGTTAAAGGCATAATTTTTCCATGCCCCGACCTGTTGCCAACGTTTTAAGAGGCACTTTACTTTGGGTAAGTATTTAATGTCATCACTACCGTTCACAAAACGGTGATGGAAAACATCTTGAGGAAACGTTCTAGAACCAGAAATTCGAAGACATTATACAAAGTGGAGACGACAATACGACAAAAAATGAAACTCCGTATATCTAATGACGTACTCGGTCAACATACAAAAAATTTATCAAATATATCCAATAGTTTAGTTACGATAGCTAGTCAAAGATCGGCAAATCCCATACTCGGCCCAGCACTACTATTTAGTTTGTTTAATAAAATGACTTTTTTAATTTCGATGTTAGGATTTATTTGATAGTTCGAAAATACTCTTATGCATTAGTATTGCCAGTGTTTTCATTTATTGTTGTATTGTCCTCTCCACATTGTATTATCCACATTATAATAGGTCTTTACCTATGAAATTGCTGTTTTGTATGAAAAAATTTAAACGAATTTTTTTCATGCATTTTTTATTTGTATTAATCGAAGTAATCACCCATGCAATCAATGCATCTTTGCCATCGCAGTGGCAGTTTATTGATGCCCTTCTTAAAGAAATCAGCTGGACGGGAGGCAACAAATTCTTCAAAGGCATTTTGTACTGCCTCTCGGGTATTGAATTTTTTTCCCGCCAAGAAGTTATCCAAATTCTGGAAAAAGTAGTAGTCTGTAGGCGCAAGGTCTGGTGAGTAGGGCGGATGACGGAGAGCTTCCAACCCCAGTTCTTGCAACTTGGAGACCGTCTGCTGTGCAGTATGAGGTCGCGCGTTGTCGTGCAGGAGCAGCGGAGACGAGCGATTGACCAATGCTGGTTGGAGATGCGCCAGCTTCTCCATCATTGTGTTCAGTTCTTCACAGTACACATCTGCAGTAATGCTCACCCCGTTTGGTAAGAAGCTGTGATGAATCACACCGGCGCTAGACCACCAAACAGTGACCATCACTTTTCTAGGGGTAAGTTTTCGTTTAGGGCATTGTTTAGGTGCTGAACCAGGATCCAACCAACTTGCTGAGCACTTGCGGTTATCAAACAGTATCCATTTTTCATCGCAGGTAACAATGCGGTTCAAAATTCCTTCATTTGTGTGTCTGTTGAGCAGTGCAAGGCACGTCTCGACGCGTACTTCGCGCTGGCGATCATTGAGTTCGTGGGGCACCCATTTGTCAAGCTTTTTTACCTTGTCAATTTGACGCAAATGGACCAATATTGTTTTGACGCTAACGTCGAAAGCTGCTGCAAATTCAGCCGTAGATTGTGTATCATCAGCTTCCACAATCGCCTTTAATTCGTCATTGTCGACCAAAGTCTTCGGACGACCGCGAGGTTCATTTTTCAGGTCGAAATTTCCAGAACGGAAGCGAGCAAACCAATAACAGGTGGTGCTTTGGTTTGTAGTGTTAGCTCCGTAAACGTCGTTGATGTTGCGTGCCGCTTGTGCCGCGTTGCTGCCACGACGGTACTCATATTCCATAATTACTCGAATTTTTAACGTATCCATGATGACGAAAAAGATTGAAATGCGAAAAAAATGTAACACTAATCAATAAAGAAATGACTACTTTTGGAAAAAAAAATCCATGTTTTTAAAATAAAATTAATTTGAAATTAGAATTCTTAGCCAAACAAAAATTATTTTGATTTGAAATGGCCAGTACTGCAGAACGGCAATTTCATAGGTAAAGATTATTATTACCAACCCACAATGGGCCTGCGCGGTGGACTACGGCCCACTCCCTTTCACAGAGAGGAGGCCTCTGTCCCAGCAGTGGGAACTTTATAGGCTGATTGTGTAATCACTGTGACCACCTTATAAATCGACTTGACGTAGTAGGTAACAACTTCTTGTCATGTTTTCAGATTCTTACAAGAACAATTTAGTTATTTAAGACTATTTATGACGATGATGATCAATGTTTCATTTTATAAAAATAAAGTAACTAAATAAGTCTTCGTCATTTTCTTTAATTGCTTGAGTTCCGAAATTAAGTGCTTCTGCAATTTTACTGTGTTTCACCACTAACTACAAATTTGTGAGGTCGTAAAAAATGCTGGCATGTACTAGGGCCGCATAGAACGAGGTAGTTCTCCGGCCACTAAAACAAGGTCCTTAACACTTAGGTCGCTGTAGCATCTTTTTTGTATGGGAACATAAATCATTGTAACGAGCGGTCTTTTCCTGAAGCATTTTCTCGCGTTTTCCTTGTAAGGATGCTGCTTGATGATAAACTACTTATGGGTTTAGAAAAAGTTGGTTTATGTTCCAAACTTTGTGGTCGTGTTTGTTTCTTTTATTTGTTTTTGGTAGAGCGTTTATTTGTTTTTTTGGAATGTGTTGCCTTGGAAACTTTATAGTATAACTTTTTTGGGTGTGTTTTTATGATGTGCGTAAAACGCTTTATTGAAATAAAAATAAACCGGAGTTCTGTAATGTAACGGAGCCATAAATGTCCTCTTTTTATTTATAACCATGATATACCTTTTCCTTTTGAATATTTTATTCAAATGATTGTCGGTTACAAAGTAAAAGTATCTCATTATTGTTAACTCCGTCCCAACCTGGTATTATAATTACATTTCATGGTACCTGTAAGTTTAATTAACTTCTATTTATAGCAACAAAACTCATTTCTACGCTCATCAACACGAAAATAAACAGAAATAAAACACGAAACTATTATATTCACAAAACGTACAAAAACTTATGGAAATTAACAGTCCCTTCAAAAGATAAAAAAAGGTTTCACATCTAAACACGTGCTCCAAATACAGGACAGACAGACCGACAAAAGCGTTTATAATTAAAAATGACACTTTTATAATTATTTGAATGTGAATAGAACAGTCTGGAAGGAGAGAGGTGGCTACGGGCCTATTAAATACTTTTTACGTCCTTCAACGGCGACGTGGGCCCGGAAAAAAACGAAACAAGCGTGAATGAGGGCCACAAACGTCAGAATAGTTTTAATTTATGTCAACAATTATTTAGAATACGGAAATATCGTGGATTTTCATTCTACATTAGCACTATTAATATCGCCCACCGAGTTTCTTGCGACACCATCTTGTCTCGTTGTGAAATAATGTCGTTTCTTCGGTCAATATTGATAGGGGTCATAAATTATATCGTTTGACATGTGTTTTACTGGTAGGTATAAATGGATTGTCATTTTACATTGTAAGTACCTAAAAGTTTATGTGAAGCTGGATAATATCTAATATCGATTCAGTGATGTTCTTTTGTCTTGAAGTTCACTGCATAATCGCATGTTGCTTTTATATCGGACAATGACGCATACCTACTCAAAGGTCAATTGTTTTAATAGAGTTGATAACTGCTACAACTAAAAATAAGTGTGATGATATTAGGTACTTAGGTTATTATTTATACCTAATCGGGGTCGAAAACTTAATTTTAAAATTAATTAGAGATTGTGTCGACTATAGGCCAGTCACTGTAGACAGAAGCATCGCGTTAGGTCGCATAAAATTGCACTGTACTGATTTTTTGGGATATTATTAGGCCAGCAGAGGCTATCTCCTCATGAGTGATGTCATGGTTGAGAAACCGCCGCCGGATTGTTTTTTAAGGCTGCCTAACTTCTTACTATGACCATCTTTACCGTGATATGACTGACAGTTCAAAGTTGACAGTTATAGTGATGCGCCCTTCATCTCCTATGACTTTCCTCGTACGATGAGTATTTTAGCCGATACTCTGCTCGGAAGACAGCTTAAACTATAATTTTGAACTTTCTGGAAAAATTGCTTATAAAGTGCTTTATCTCGGGTGTTATTGTACCTACAGGGCTACGGCTGCACTCAAATTAAAGTACACTTTTAAAAAAATGTACTGGGTAACATACAAGCAGAATGCACCTTTTAGAAATTAATAAGTAAAAAACTGCACAACAGGTTTTTCGAGTACCACGCAGTAGTTTTTCGAGTAGCACAGGTCTTTCGAAGCTGCAAACTTGGTTGTACACTGTACTGGTAGGTATCCTAAAAACTTCCCAAAAAAAATACAATGCAGTGCAATTTTTTGCGACCTACGAATGTTTTAAATGACTGGCCTAACTAAGTGAGTACCAACCTATAAATCTATGTTTATAGTATTGCTTTATTTGAAAAAGTTTAAATTTAATACACAGCGAATTAACTATTTAATATTCTTATTAAGTAGGTATAATATGGTAAAGGAAACCTAGATATTAATGATAAACCTATTCAGATCAGAAATGATCAACAGCCTAAAACCTAGTAAACTTTTAGGCATGATTACGTAAGAAAAAATGCGTAAGAATGAATTATTGCATCATTAATACCACGCATATCTAACATTTCCCATTAAACAATCATTTCTTAATCATTAACAGCTGATTATTTTAAACGATTATCATCTTAATCAATTTTTAATTGCCTATTCCATTCTACCATAGGGTTACCATACCATTAAGACACAATCAAAATAAATAAACGTCCATGTGGCGTAAGCCTAAATCTAGCGCCTGCTTATTAAATACATTCAAACATAAAAACACAATTTATCGCATAATAAACGTTATCTTATCTCACAAACAATTAAACACATATTAGCTTTTAGAAAACTTACTAACGCAACTTCATTAAATACAAATCTTGGCTAATTATTGCGTCGATGTAATTAAACTACGGTGCTTCGTGCTTAAAGCTGCTTGTCCACTGGAGCAGCGACAGGCGTCGAGTGTGACGTTAACTTAAAGGCGCTGGTAGTGACGTGACTGAATTGTAACGTGGGATGTTCTTCGACTCAAAACCTAGTCCAAACGGCTCTACTATACCCCATTTGAAATAAGATTAGACATAAAAACAAACCCTTTTACAGTCTGTTCAACCGATTTTGACGTCTATACCGTAGGCATAAGGATAGCATTCAAAGCAAAAAAAGTTACACAATACCAACTATCTACTGCGGCTGCCATTTGTCATGCCACCAACGCAATAGAATTCAAAATCGGTTGAACGGAATGTATAAAAGGCTTATCTATACGTCTAATCTTATTTCAAATGGAGTATAGGGTAGTATAATCTTAGTAGTAGTTAACGTCGGTCTTGCGTGTCAAGGGCACGTTGTAACGTGTATTGTTGTGAAAGAAACCTACAAACTATTCCTTTACACCACGTCACATTTCTAAAGTTGACGTGACTGACCAGCGACTTGACGGTGACGTGGCTGATGTGTGTGCATGAACCTTTACCAACCAACGAGTTTATACCCGAGATCGAAGTAAAAAGGCAGACTGTCCGCTTCATTAGTGGCTGGATAATAAGAAATACCATAATTCAAACCATATAATTACTTTGCATATACAGCATGTGATTATTTTGTGTTATAATGGTCGGGTGTACGGTATCCACTTATTGCACCTGATTAACATTGTACCATATCATCGTTATTTTCCGAATTATTATCGTTTAAGACGCTGATCCCTACGTTTGACGTTGAATCTAATTTTCTCTATTAATGAAACTTGTTCTGCCTACTGCTCTTAAAAATACCTTTCTACTGTATCTGTAATGGGTCTGCTTTTAATAGTCATTGGCTTACATTCTCAGGTCATTTATTGTTGTAATAATTATTAATTAATATTAAAATAGTCCAGGGTTATCTTTTAACATTCAGTATATTTAATATTATTGCGTTCTATTACTGCCTATGTTTATGATTTTCATCTCGTATCACTATTTTACTGCTTGTTTGAGAGTATATTTACGGTTAATGTGCATGTAATAATTAACGTTCGGCTGTTTAATATTGCAAGATATCCATTAACTGAGGTAACAGCTTGCTGTGACGCTTCTTGGCAATTAACCAACTCATGTCACTGGTTATGCCGTAAATTAAACATTATGTATTCAATATATAGTTGAATAAGCATACCTATAAAGGTAGTTCAACTTGTTTTGATAATTTCTTGTTGCTGCGTAAGTTTTGGTTATAATGCATACAGTTTTGAGCAGTGGTGGCCCAGTGGTAACGGCCACGACTTACGAGTTGTAGGTCGTAGGTTCGAACCCCGACAGGCGCTTTACTTTGTGTAAATTAATTCATCACCACTGCTCTCAAAACGGTGAAGGAAAACATCGTGAGGAAACCGGCATGTCCTAGAACCAAAAATTCGAAGATATGTGACATCTACCAACCCGCACTGGGCCCGCGTGGTAGATTACGGCCCGCTCCCTCTCACAGAGAGGAGGCCTGTGTCCCAGCAGTGGGAACATTATAGGCTGGTTATGCTTATGCATACAGTTTTTATTGATAAAACATCAGGATTTCTTAAGATAATTAACACTAATAAAATGGATAACGATGATTATGAATGGTAAAAATCCATACAACTGGATTAAAGTGAATGAAAAAGTAGTACCTACCTACTGTATAAGTATTAAGTGATTGTGAATTAACAATTAAGGTATTGTGAGTTTTTGAACCAAGAGTCAGGGGCGCTGCCAGAATCACCGCGATTGACCAGTAGATTGGTGAAAGCGGAATGATGTTTCGCTGTAGTGTCAGTTATAGTCCAGTTGATAGTAAAGTCGTCTGAAAGATCTAATAAAATAAAAATAATAATTTTGTTCACAAATTAGCTAGAAATTAATAGTCAGTCTACCTTGTATGAAATGCTGTTAAGAATTCCATAAGGACTGCTGCAGAAAAACTGCATAAAATTATGTAAATACCTAAATAGAGAGCCTCTATAAATTTCCAGCTTTTTAATAAACATATTTTTCCATTGTGTTGCAGCACTGGCTATTAAAAAACATCAAGCCACTTTGGTTCGCGTAAACATTGGCCAATTAACTGTAATTTCAGTTCCCTGAAAATTACGAGTCCGGTCTCCGGGGAAATTTTTCATTGAAATAGGAGCAGGCAAAAAGTCAGAACGACATTAATCAAGGAAGAGGAAAAATGAATTGTTCATGCCTTTCATATTATTATAACTGCAGACATTGTACCGTACTTTTTTAGTAAGTCTTTTTTAGAAGTAAAAATTATTAGTGAATAAAGAAATTATTGTTAGAAAAGTTTCAGACTCATTTTCAGTTAGGTTTTGACTAGCTTGATAATCTTTTCATATATACTGCACCAAGATTTAATACATCCCCATTATTGAATTTTGTGGTCATAAGGGACAAAGAATTAAAAATAATAATAATACCAACAGGTAATACAATTCAAGAATATCAGCACGCGTAGCATGATCACATTGATCACCGTAGAAACGAGTTTTGTCGACGGAAGAATAGACAAAATTACAGATAGTAATTGTTTATCTGACATTTTGTCTATTCTTTCGTCGACAAAACCCGTTTCGGCGGTGGTGGAAACTCGACGTCTACGTAGCAAAATCATAATATCCTCTATTTCCCTTTGTTGATACCAACGGAACTTGTGTGCAGAAAGAAAGCAACATTTTTCTTTTCTTTTCAGTTTAGAAAAATCTCAACTTTGCAACTAGTTACTACAATATTTTACAACAGCTGTGGCTTTTACACTTCAGTATGGGGGGAATGTGTGATATTTTCCTCCAAGTGCCCTTTAAACGAATAGTTCTAGGCTTATAAAGCGCGACAAAACATGGTAGACAATTGCTCAAGTACCAACTTAGGGCTACAAAGTGGGCAAACATCAAAGTTTAAAATTTTCCTTTTCAATTGAAGTAGGGTATGTGTGCAGAAAGTGAATGGTGTCGCACCATACAACCTCACAATGTTGGGGGAAGTAGTTTTATGACCCTGGCACCCCAGCGCGCTGTAAGTCCGGGTTGATTCCTTGATCATATAGTATACGTAATTTTTCTAGATTAAAATATCGTGAGTTACCTGGTTGATTTGGGATCAAGAACCCGAAATAAGTGTTTATCGTTAACTTTTGCAGGTATCGTAAAACAATAACATTCTAAACAAAAGCTAGTCGTCAAAGTGAGTGGACCATCTGCATCGTAGCGAGTCCTATAAACAGATTGATTTGTTTATTTTTTACTGTGAAAATAAACTGGTATAAGTTGGTTTGGTTTATTCAGTAGGTACCTGCACTTGGTACACCATCGTGTCTCAATGTTATACTTAATATAATTAGGTACCAAAGCATAGGAAAGGTGGTGTACCTATAGCAACTCTAGCTTCTAAATTCCCAACGTATACTGTACAGCTAAGAATGCACGAGCGTCTTGAGACGTCTCCCCCAAGTCAGTTGCAATTTTACGAGCGGTCGCCCCAAGCCGGTGGAACCCCTGCGTTGCACGCAGACTTCGATGGAAAGTAATGGAAACAAACAACAATATTTTGTAGGCGGAAAATTGCTGGAGGCTCGCTGTACGGGAAGGAATTTGTGTTGAACTTTTTAATCTCTTGCAAAGTGCCAGAGCGATTTAAATAACCGGCCAAGTGCGAGTCGGACTCGCGCGCGAATGGTTCCGTACCATTATCTATAAAAATGGCAAAAAAAACACGTTTGTTGTATGGGAGCACCTTTAAATATATATTTTATTCTATTTTTTATATTTGTTGTTATAGCGGTAACTGAAATACATCATCTGTGAAAATTTCAACTGTCTAACTATCACGGTTCATAAGATACAGCCTGGTGACAGACGGACGGACAGCGGACTCTTAGTAATAGGGTCCCGTTTTACCCTTTGGGTACGGAACCCTAAGAACGATCGAATTGAGAATGTGGTAGGAGGTAAGTAGTCAGACGTACCTAAAGTCTCTTTTTTAATCTCGTAGACTAATTTGACATTAGTGATTGTTGTTTGTTTTTTCAAATTGGAGTTTGACATTTGCCCTTGTCACGAGATTACAAAATAGACTTTACACTTTGGGTGTACCTACTTGATTAAAATTAGGTGCAAATAAAACGGTTCCAATTTTGGCGCATTGGAAGTTTTTAAGCTTAAGGTACCTACTTATAAGTTCTGTTCGATTTATTCTCAAAAGAGAAATATTGCTATATTATATCTACAGGAAGGAAAAACAACTTAAACCACCTATCTAATTAAAAAAAACGGAACATTAAACACCAATGCATCCACACACGCTATTCCCAATTTATCGATGTGTAAGATCAGCGTTATCGCCGTCGCATCTTGACGATGATTTATTACCGGCAACTTAATAACGATAAAAATGAAACTATAGGCCCAATTATGCGTCATTTATAAGAACTCATGCATATAAATCAATGTAATCACGGTGCAGCGGTAATCACAGGCCGCGAAACCGACTTTACTATGCGGCGGTCATACTGAACATGTCACTCATGTCGAGAGCTTAATAACTATCCCATTGAAATACTGGATGTAGGTCTTATCTTGGAAGTAGACAAGACAGGTTAACTCTGGCATCAAGCTGAATATGTTGTTATGGCTAGATAACACCTTACCTGAAGATGTACCCTCTCGGCATCTTTTTAGGGTTCCGGACCCAAAGGGTAAAACGGGACCCTATTACTATGACTCCGCTATCCATCCGTCTGTCTGTCCGTCTGTCACCAGGCTGTATCTCATGAACCGAGATAGTTAGACAGTTGAAGTTTTCACAGATGATGTATTTCTGTTGCCGCTATAACAACAAATACTAAAAAACAGAATATAATAAATATTTAAGGGGGCTCCCATACAACAAACGTGATTTTTTTGCCGTTCTTATAGATAATGGTACGGAACCCTTCGTGCGCCAGTCCGACTCGCACTTGGCCGGTTTTTTCTTCATTGGGTTCCATTTAGGATCTGGATGTTTCAGTTCACTTCACTGGTTTCACTGAATTAAACCTACGAGCCAAACCAACCACAAAACACACAGCAGCAGAACTTTTAATTCAGTAGTTGACTTTTAATTCATTTTCACTTTAAAGCCTATCTTTCCAACATATTATAGGTATTCACGAGCCATTTAAAAGATTTACGCGTTCAGAAGTACCTATCCACTAGGTTCAAAGGTAAGTCGAGCGTGCGTCAACAATGTTTGTACCCTCGCAAAAGCATGAAAGCGAGAAATGCAATACGACAAACTGCAGGCCGTTTATTCTGGAGCAACATGGGAACGGACACGACTGCGAATTTAAAATTCCATTTCCAGACACTACGAAAAGTTCAAATTGCTTCCACTTAAATAAAACTACGTATGCAGGTGTACCTTTATTGAAAGGATCTGCTACTTATACATATTTTAATTTTTTCTGTGGGTAGGATTAGCTGCTTAACTTAGCTAGGTAATTAACTCGGCTCTGATAACTTTAATTTCTAATGAAATGGGGATTTAAAATAATACGTACGTACCTAATACAACATAATTATATCCTAATAATTTAACTAAAACGATTCACAAATTCTCTTGGTACATTACCAGCCGACAGCGATGCGGAGGAATTTTTCGACGCCATATTTTAGTTATTAATTATTTATTTGTATAGTTAGTTTAAATTAATATTAGTTAGGATTTAATTAGTTAATTAATAGTTGTATAATATATTGTTTAGCGAACTAAAATATGGAGTCGAAAAAAATTCATCCGCAGCGCAGTCCAATCGTAATGTAACCAAGAGACTGGCGGCATTGCCACGTTGTATGGCAATGCTTAGCCTCTGGCCGTTTTGAGATTACATTTAAGAGACCATGAGCACTCGGACCTCGCGGTTTCAACCCAGAACGGCTCGCAAATATAATTACCAATAAAGTTATGATACTTCGGCACTTGAGGCCTTCCGCAGCCGCAGCCGCAGCACCAGCACAGAACGCCGAGCTCTTCATTACAGTGTAGTAATCATTAGTAGGTAGATTGGGCCCAACTTAGCACAGGCCAGAAGCCCTAGACAAAGCGACATTCTATCAGCGATAACGATGATGGAAAAGGCACAAATGTATAGGACTAACTTAAACTATCAAAAAGCTTATGTCAATCTTGAAAGTCTTTGTAGAAATACGAAACACTTTCGAAGCGATTGTCGCTTGTCTACAGCAATCGACTAAAAGTAAAACTTATGGCCATAACCAAACACTCAGGGTACTTACACTTTAATTCTATAATAACGTAACTAGCATTAGGTACCTCCCTGTAATAGAAGTTTTGTATTTCATCAAACTTAATTTGCATGGTGTTATTTCATTGCCATTATTGCATACCATAAACTGAAGCAACAACAAATGCTGATAGTGCTACTCATTTGATTCTTCAATTTTATTGTAGGTATGCCATAAGCAAGAATCTTGCATCGTCTAAATGAGACTTAGTTTGCAGTTACTCTTTGGAAACAAGTTGAGTGTGGTAACGCCATCTACAAAACTCCGGTGAAAGGTTTTTCGTGACGTATACTATGAAGAATGACGTCATGTGGTAGGAGTTGACTAGATGGCGCTTATTCCATGTCTACATTACTATAATAATAAAATAATACCTCTGTGTTCATCTTGTTTATTTTTTATACAATAATTAATTCAAGATTCAAATATAAATTGCGATTGCCTTCATTTAAAGTCAACATCACACCTGTAATCCCCGGAGGGTTAGGCAGAGATATACTACTCATAATACACCCATATTTCAACAAATCCAGACTCCGGGCTGCTACTGAGAAATTCCCGATGGAAAAACCCAATAACGCTTTGCCCGACCTGGGATTCGAACTCAGGACCTCATTATCAGCAGTAGCCCAACGAGGCAGGCGGTTCCTTCATTTTACACAGGTATTATTACTTTATGTCAGTTCCTAATTGTTATTACCAACTTGCGCAGCGCTCAGTGTAGTATAGTAATACCACAGATGAATACAGACTCCGCATTTTAGATAGAAGGCTACAAGTACCAAGTCTTATCGGCCAATTCAGTGAGCGGAAGGGAGTCGGAAGACATAAGAGTTTCGCTATAGAAATAGAGGCAACGTCTAGGTGAATATAACTGTAGGTAATTAGCGCTGTGCGACCTGAATTGCACTTTATTGTGTCGTAACAAGAGTCGCTTTTTATTTAAATTATTTTGCGGAGTGAACCATCTGTATTCATCGGTGGTAATAAAGTGTTTTGTGTTTTGTTTTTCAGAGATTTAAGCATTTCTTTCTATTAGAACAAGCTTTGTCATATACTTAGTGTGGTTTTATTTACTCAATTAAATCGTGGGTATGCTAGCAACATTCAATGTATATAATATATGATGTGTTGGGTTATATGAATAGTTGGCAAATTATTATACACAAGAGGAGCAAGTAAAAGATGCATTCAGAATATTAATTCAGTAACAAAAATGGTAGTAAAAGGAAAGACACAGTTACGTTTTTTAAATATTTACTAATTCCAAATCAATCTTAAACACACATCAAAACATACATAATATGCACAATCTCACTTAACTAAAATTATTTATTTTCTATATTATATTGTTTTTGGAAAACAATTTTAGATTTTGTTATTCTCCGCTATTTTAATACTTTAATGAAAGATAATAATAAATATGTACAAGTTCTTTTAAGGCACTCGATTAATATTTGCCCTAACAATAAGTACAAATTAATATTAAAAAACAATGACATGTAATAAGCCCGTCTGCTGATGGCACTAAGCATGTTTCAAGAAACAAAATTGCTAATGTTATTGCTTATGAAACACAGTATATTACTAGTTATTTGCAGACAATAAAATTATTTGTACGTTAAACACATCTATTTCATCACAAATATTTTCACATTAAAACATGAAACGGATTCCTCGAGTTGTTATGGCATTTGCATTTTATGATTAAATCTTTAAATGCTTTTTTTGTATTAGTATGATTTGTACGAACTATTTAGATGCATATGAAGGGTGAATAAACGCAGTTTTCATCCGTTTTTGAACAACTGCTAGGATATGAATCTTCTGCATATGAATGTTTTATATCTGTGAACTCAAAGGAGGATAACAATATTATAATATTTTCAACATCATTGTAAATATTGTCCAGCATATATCTATGAACAAGCAATTTTAGACCTTACTGTAACGACATAAAAACAAAATTAACATGTACGATTACATGAGATGATGTAATGTGAGACGCAACCAAGCAATAAATAGGTTGACATGGTTTTAAAGGTGATTTTCAATGCCCTCTTTTTACATATTTATGGGGAACTAACATTTATTTATGATTATTTGAAAGTGTTAACACGTGCTACGAATAAGGAGAAGTCTCAATTTAATCGTACTTAACTATGCATGAGTGGGAGACCAACAAAATTAAGTACTTATTTTATGAAATATTCATGGACGGAGTGTTAACAACTTCGATGATATTTTCCACTGATGTATTTTTACGAGGATATCTACTTACAAGTGTAGGTATTCAACATAACATTACTTATTAAAAAATATAAAAAGTTTTATTGCATAGAATTTAGCATAGGAAAATTTCTTTTAAATTGGCTCCAAACTCTCGATAAAAGCACCTAATTAATGCAAAACGATAAAAAATTGTTACCTACTAATTAGCTCCTCTACTCTAATTTACTTAAAAACGATTTAATTTTAAAGAAAATAATGTATCTTCACAGATAACAATCGTGATAATATACTTTACCGACCGCATTAATCTCAATATCAGATCTCTATAAAATCTTTTAAAAATATTCTACCAACTTATTTTTGTCGAGATTACTTTATAATAAAATATTATTTAGTATTATAATATCTCTATTGCACTCACTAATCATGATTTATTATTGTTATAATATTGCTTTTAATTACATTATGTAAGCTTTATACATAACAATATACATGTAATGACAAATAATTGCCCTTGTTACATTAAACTTGAACGTTTTTGTAATCTTTGAGATTATGTTTGGGTAAATATTTTTCACTGAATAAACTAACTGCAGATCTCTGATATTTGTATAAGATATAACGAAATCTAGAGATTCCCGAAGAGATTGTAACGAAGGCACTTATAAAGTTAATAATGTTGCCACATCTAAGTAGATCTACTAGACACTAAAACATTTGGGTATTATTATTTATATTCTTAGACAATTAATATTCAAAACTGACGATGATAAATGTATAAAAATTAACATTTAGAAAAGTTAACAATAATTTAATCTCTTCTAACTTAGCTATTAATTAGCATTATAACAATTTCTATAGAACCAAAAAGGTAAGAACATTGTACATTTAATTAAGGCACATGGGATGTACAAATATTCAAAGTTATCTATAAATATTAAGCACTAAGAGTAAAATACAATGCTATAAATATTATTTATTTAAAATGAGAATTCATACACTCATTGACCATTATTTAAAAAAAAAAACGTTTTGTAAAGGAAGACATTGATTATTTAAAATTTTATCAGAAAACAGTAGTCAAATATTACTATAAAATATTAGTCTTTGGTTTTAAAGTAATGTAAAAATGATTGCCGAAGGTTTGTCGGGTCGATGAGTATATGAAGAAACAACCTATATTAGACTATAATCCAATGTCAGTCCAATTATTTTATGAAAAGCAATTTAATATATTTTAGCATCGTAGGTACTTACTTGACGCCATCCTGTTCGTGACGCGCAGTCGCGCCACAGACTATCCATGTAGCGCCGAACGATCAGTGTAGTACGTATAAATTGCGTGCGCAGTACTTTATGTAGTACATTTAATATTTGATTTATAGATTTTTCATCTAACATCAAGTATAATTTTGTTGAAAATTATGACTGCACCACAAAGCTTAATTCATACAATAGTCAAGCTTCTAATGAAGGATATTTTAATGTTTTTGTAAAGAGATCAAAAAGCGAGTTGTGTTAGCAAACGTATTTCAATGTCAAATTAATATCTAGCTACTGCATGAATTAAGCTCAAGTTAGGAGTCAATATTTTACTCAAACCATCTTTTTAAAGTGACGGCGCTAAAAGTGCGAGTTTTCTAAAATATCCTCTATGCAAATAACGTTAAAGAAAAAAGTGATTATAAATATCTATAGCTTATAAAGGTGACACGTTTAACGCCGTGATTTGTCCGGGTAGCCTAACAACACTCGTGCTTCAACAACAACACGTTCAAGCGACAACAGAAGTACAATAAGATACAATATAGTAAATATAGTCGATGGCGTGTGCCATTTCATAAAAAAATTATATAAAAATGTTAATAAAGTTCATCATGTTATAAACATAACAGGCATATAAATGTTAATAGTTAGACTATTATAATACATAGTATAATGTTAAACGTGAAAGGCCCAACAGCTAATAGCTACATGGTGGTCGATGTTCCGATGAGTATGTTACGCGGCGACATAGGGGGCCGGCGTGCAGCGGCCGGCCGCGACTCCTGTTAGTTCCTCGGCGCCGTTAGCACTCACCTAGCCGGGTTAACGAGAAGAGAGAAAAACAGAATGTTAGTATCGATCAAAATGTCATGGTCCGACTACACGAGTACCCCCAATCGCGAGTTAGCACGCTTTACCGCTTGCGTTGCGCTGCCGGCGCCCAGCTGGTGACGTCACGCGGGTTAGAGGGGCGAGAATGTAAGGCGTGTACGTAATGGAATCTCAATATGCGAAAGATAGAAAGTGGGTACCGGCAACATGCAGCCATTCAACAGAAGCGATAAACCGTGGTCTCGGATTGACATGACTAGTGTACGGAATTTCTCATAAAAATAGAAATTTGAATAAAAAATGAGGGGGAGGCTATCAGGCATTCGCGCCGCGACACTTGTTCTGTTTGTGGCCCAGTTAATACTATACGGGTACTTCATTAGTTTACGCAGTTAATGGTTGAAAAATGTTAAGTCAATTTAGTATGTAAATGATAAATCTACAAATATAGGATTAAATGCCCAATAGTTCCCAAAAGAGCAATGCTTGAAACACTAGCGGAGGTGGCCGCGATGTGACGAACATTGCTCAGACAAACAAGCATAATAAATTTATCACTTATGTATAACCATAGCACCCAGATGCAAGTATGTAAGTTATTCAACACATTGCTGCAACATCTCAATACTGTACTTGGCGGCATTCTCATAAAAAGTTGTTAATAAGTTTGTGATAACGAATCAATGTCATTACATATTTGCATGTTAGTGACTCATATAATATAAATACATAGTTACAGATAATCTGCAAGTTGTGACAATAGCAGTTATGATAGTGCACTTAATAATTATTATTATGTCAACAAACGGGAACTTGGCCTTGTGGAGTTGCATGTTAGTTGTGTGAGGCTACAATTGACCAAATGACTGCACGTCATCAACTTTATCGACATATATACTCTTGTAACACATAGAACATTTACTTTAGCACCGCGGACCTAACGAGACTAAAGAAAGAAAACGCTTAATTAAAATTTTCAGACAATTTATTGCGTGTATATTCTCAGAAAATGCATTTATTTACAATCAACAACGGAAACAATACTTTACAAAACATTATCGCATATTATCATTCATTTTATAAAATTACGAATAGCATTTCGACTTAAAATCATTTCATATAAAGAAGCGTGAAAATACGTAACCGACATAATGGATGTCGGCTTTAAATCCACAAGGACACAAGTGCAAATTATCTTAATAATAAACCACTTTCAAATAAGAAAGTAAATATAATACCTAAGGCAAAAATAAAAACAACTAGCTTAAAAAATTTCATATAAAAATCTTATATTGACTAATAGAAAGTTGTGATGATTATGAAAAACATATCGAGTCAAAGGAGTGGCATTACGTTTAATACTGGATTGATGGCACAAATTCTGAGAATGCTCTTTCCTTTGACTAATACTGGGCGAGACTCGAGACTCAGGAAAGAAGGATCTCACAACCGGCTTGTAGCACCTCCGTGGATTCTATTTGGCAATATTGAACACTACCGTCTAGGCGAACATTTACTAGCTTTGCAATAAAAGAATAGTGTAACATCAATCCTTCTTCCCTCAAATATATAATTTATATCTGAAAATATTACGATTGTCCGAAGACATGTTGTGATTTCAATTGTTGCAACAACAGCATTGAAAACAACTACAGACAAATAATTTGGTAACGCTGATGTTCAACTTTGAATTAAGATAGAGCTCTAATAATGCCTCGCATCACAACATGTAACAGATCTAAATATCTATAAAAAAAGAAATATAAAAATCACAGTTTTCAAATTATGCAGTGTCACCTCAGATCCGGTTTGAAGAGCGATTAAGCATCTTATCCTCATACAAACTATTCAAGAACGTAACTAATAAGTACACAAATAATAAATATAAATAGTGACACAGAGAGACAGTAAAGCAAAGGTACCCACGCATACTCGAGACGAATATGGTTGCTCGGAAATATAAAATTGAAGTGAAAATAGATATAATAATATAAAAGTTGAAACTTGCAAGTTTATTGAGATGCATTCGAGTGAGATTCGATATAAAAATGCAAGTTCCAATTTGTACGACACCAATAAGACAAGCAAACGTATTCATCTAGTTGCATGCGCGCGCACGCGCTTCTCACCTTGTGAACAAAATGGCGGCGTGAGAGCGTTTTGGCGGGAATTAAGGCGCCGGTAAGGCAGTGCGCTGGTAAGGGTGCTCCCTGACCTGCGCGAGCCGTTGCGCCCTCCTCACCACACCTAGCGGCATATACACATTTAACATCTGCGTCTTCGCTCAACAACAAAAGCTTCCAACACCGAGTCGGTGAACCCAAACCTTTGCTAATCATAACGTGGATACGGATTAAGAAATTCACTGGAAAACCAATTTGGAATACATTTAAAGCTAAATAGAACTGGGTGTAGCTTTACATCTAAATGCTGCAAAGAAATTTGATCTCATATAAAATAGAAATAGAAAAATGATTTCGTTTTCTACACTTAACGATCGCAAGTACCTAGATATCACTGCCAAATACTCGTCATTGTCGTTCGGTAATACTAAGATATAATTTTTTATTATTAAATCTTCATTTGGCAGTAACACTAACTTCTATTATTATGCTTAGGCCTATAGATTACTCTATTATCTATTTTATTGCTTTGGAAAATATAACAAAATAAAACATTTAAACGAACGGGTCTACGTACACCCGGTCAAGGTACAGGTAATGGCTGGCTTCGATAATTTCATGTTTTAATTAAAATTGACTACAGTGTTAACTGCGATATAATAAACCTAAACAATAATATACGGGTGTATAATATTTTCATAAAGCTCACTCTTTTCTAACCTAACTAGAAATCTTTTAAAGATAATAATAATACTTAGCCTATGGTATGTTTATAAATATAATAATATGGCTAATAAATTAATAAGTTACGATATAATTATTGTAGCAATAACACTATGCACAATGCGGGTACAAATGTTATTGTTACACGCTAAACGTATATAAACATTTAAAACCGCCTAGAATGTTCCACGTTTTGTTCGTAATGTGAGTGTGTATCGCGTTATTAATTTTGTCAGTTTTGTTAAAAATATAGTTAAATATGTAAATGTGTTGTTTTCGTAATTCAATTTGTATTTGGTCCCTTTTGCTTGTAATTGCTGAATTATCTATGCAACTTATTGCGTCATTCAGATAAACTACTGTTAATACGAAAATTTTTTTTGTTATTCACAAGTATTTAACTGGAAATATAGAAAAAAGGATGAAAAAAAAACCACATGCAAATGGTGGAATTTTAGAATACATGATAATACTTTAGAGTAAACTTAGTCCAAAACTCAATGAAGTTTGAATCTACATTAACATAATGTTAATAAATTAGTTGTGTTACAAGCAAGGGTTATCACAAGAACTATAAATGATGGGTTCTATTCATACCAATCATCATTCGAGTGAAGTTTATCAGTAACAAGACGGGTAAATTAATATATATAAAACTCTATGTCTTTGTATATTAAACATCGGTAACTTATATAGAGTTCTATTGGCAGTTTAGATTCAACTAAAATAATATCTAATTTAAACAATTATTCAACTGCCATCAGCCCTAACACGAAACAACTGATATAAAAGAAAATATAATTTCAATAAATATTCTGATAATTATATTAATTTGTAATAAATAGTAAAATTATTCTGTTATATAATAAATAATATATCTTTGACTGCAAGGTAAAACAAAAATTATAATTTGTATGAAACTGTACAAAACAGCCGTAGAAGAAAAAAACAATGTTCGTAAATATTAAAGACGATAACATCGTAGGTACAAAATAATGAGTCGTTAAGCTAAACGTACTTAAAACAATAAAATCTTAAAGTATAAATTGATCATGGCGTTTTATTATGACTGTAAAGAGGACGTCCTGTGAGGCGTTTAGAAGGAGAATTATGATATCAAGGACGGCAATAATGGTGCGTAGTGCGATACGGCGCTTGCAGTCTGCCGTATCTTACTGAGGGCTGATGCGGCCAATGTCAAAAGCCAGCTAGCAGATATCTCGACGCTGCAAACCCCATTAAAATATTTATATCACACACAGTTCAACATAAGCTCGACACCATACGTTAGAATAGTGTACATTAGTTTGTTAGTGCTGTGTATTCACGAGCCTGATTGTTCTTTGTTAAGCTGATTTAAATAAATAGCTGTATTTAGTGATCTAGCAGCATCTACAACCGTTATCGAGTTTCTGTGTCTCATTTACTTTGTTTTGGAGTTATTAAGTCTAATATCGCGCAGCAGGATAATCCCTCCAAAAATGGCTCCAGATGTAATCGGTCAAATCACGTGCTATGGACAAGAAACAATGGCGTTACAATTCTGTCCGTACTCTTTAGTTGTTAAAATCAGTACCGTCACAAAGCCCCTTATAATAGTGTCAATATAGAATACATAAAATAATTATGTGATGAGAAAAGGCTATAAACGTGCCAGATTATTATTGATTCGGCACTCAGTATGTCGTTTTAATTTAGAAAATTGTTGCCAATTCAAAGGCCCCACTTTATAAGATCTACGCTGCTACAAAGACACATGAATTGACCATTCAGGGAAGCAATTTGTGGAGATTATTCTGCTATTTCATGAAGTTGCTGGAAACAAGCTTGTACTGAAAGCTTTATAGAAAATAAGGCATGCGACATACGGATGAGCGTTATAGCCTATAGGTCTTGGGCTGAATTAAACCGAAGGTACTTGGAACACGGGGACCTAAGAAGGCAGGATTCTATTCGTCGCGGAAAATGTGATGAAAAGGCCTGTCAGGCCATGATTGATACGGACTGGCCTATAAGTTTAACTATAAACCTATGATTGCAATGACTGTTACTGCCACTTTCCCAATCGCATTTTTTTATACTGTTTTCGAGGCCTCAGCCTGTGTGTGTTCGTAATTAACATGCGGTTATTTTGTTCGATATTAGCGATAAAAGTTATCAAATTGTATATTTTTAATAGGTACTTATTTGATCATACGTTTTTTTCCTACTATAATAATATTATATTTTTGATTCTAGTGGACGATTGAAAACCCGGTACCGTGTGTATGTAGCGTTAGTAGATAATAAACGATGTTTGATAACTATTTTTTTTTCCTAAACACTGATCGATCATAATCATAATAAATTCTTTTCATGTTCGTTATTACGATACAGCTATTGTTTTTGCATTTCGATATTAATCCCATAAAGGGCATTTTTTTCCAACGGCCCTTTCGAATATTCATTTCAGTTACTACAGTTGCCGTTCAGCTGAATTTCACTTTTAATTACTAATAAATAGCAACTTCAAAAAATTAAATTTAACCGTCCCTAATATTTTGCGACCTACGGTTATCAAACATCGTTCAAAGATATCAACGGGCGAACAACCCACCCGTATGGTCCGCAGTGGCGTACTCCGTCGTCAGCAGCGGGTTGGCGGCGGCGGTGAGCGCGGCGTAGTTGGCGTAGTCGTAGGGGGACGCGTAGATGAGCTGGTGAGCCGGCTCGCCCGGCGACAGCAGACCCGCCGCGGCTTGAGACGAGCCGTTGAGCAGGCCGGCCTGCGCGCCTTGCGACATGCGCGGCGAAAGGATGAGTGGCGCGCCCAGAGGCGCCTGTTGGCGCAGCGCCACGCCGCCCACGCCGCCGCCGCCCGGCGCCAGCAGGCGCTGCGTCTCCGCCGCGGCCGCCGCCACGCGCCGCCACTCCTCGTCCGCTGTGGGATCGTCTGCGTTGTATCAATGGTACTTATATCAGCTCGCGTCGGGTTCCTTGCCTCTTTCCCGGTCGTGTGAACCATTGATGAAAAAATTGCAGCCCATTAGCACAGTTGTTTTGATGAGGAATTCAGATTTGTTAGTAGATTTTGCAGGTGCATATTGACTTTATATTCTTAGGCAATGTCTCAACTACGAATAGCCACGATTTGGCTGTGTCTGGTTAAAATAATGAAGACATCACATCGATCTGTGAAAATCGAGACGACGACCACAAGAGCGAAAGTCATCGTGCACGAGAAAAATATTTTGAATACACGAACTCCTTTATGAATTACACCCATAGAATATCACGCAAAAATAGTACACTGAAAAGCAATCATTATAAAAACTCATTTCGTCGTCCGTAGCAAATTCTTCTTAGGCTCGAACGGTTTCCAATGGCCCTTAATTAATGATAAGAGATCTTGGTGCGGTGAAATCACCCATGTAGTTAACAACCGTAACATGCCACAAATCAATTAAGTTAGTCATCTAAGCAGTCGCCTCGATGACTCACATCCGCAAACAAAAGACACATTTTATGTTCACTTCAACAATAGGAAACGTAATGAAAACAGAGCAGAATATGTACAGTTGTCAGGAAACAATTCAATGAAGAATAATCCCACGACTATTATGTAATTTGTCATGCAAAATTATGTGTCCCACAACTTTATATGTTATCCAGGAGACAATCACAATAACTTGAAAGTACCTCGCTATCGTGCTACATTTCTTAGAAATGATTGAAATTCCTTTGAAATGGAAGTTTGAATGGCATGGTATTTGCACAATAGTTATCAAGAATCCCCAGGATCTTTCCACCAAGCACCCTTGAAATTTTCACTCAAATCCGTAAAGCCAATTTGATGACTGTCTCCTCCATACAGCGGTTCATTGTCTTTGATATCGACAGGCCTATTAGCGTTGATAAGTAAGCCACCTCTGGACAGAGGACCCTCTTCTGTAACTCAATAACCCATCAAGATTGGACGGAGAAAACTTCTTGGCCTACTGTATGGAGATAGATAGTATAGATTTTGGTCACGAAGTACTAAGAAATGGAGTGATAATGAGGTCGAAACTCGTGTCTTAGTAATATACACTTTTTTGGAACACGCCATTATGACTCAATGCCATCCGGTGAATGAGTGAACCCATGAGTTAGCATTCCATTTCTTAATACTCCGTAACAATATTAGTAAGTCTTAGTGGGTAGTTTTAGTGACAAAACATGAATGCGACCATACTTATGAGGCACTGACCGTTGACGGGTACCACAGCCTTCGTGCTAGAGTCGCGGTATGTGCCGTTTATGATAGCCAACTCCATAAGTTGACGTTTCTTCAATTCATCTTCGCCATCGGCTTGCTGTAGAAAAATAAAAAGGTTTTAATGATTAATATGTTCGCGGGGAAGAGCTGGATAAGACTTGCATATATACTAGGGAAGCATGACACAAAAGGGAGGAGGCCAATACGTAGCAGTGGGTGGAACAATGCTGCCAATGATGATGATGATGTTCATAAATAACAATACGAGGATAGTTCAAAAACAACTATATAAGGATAGGTAGGAAGGTACGTTCTCTTCTCAAAGAGTTATTTACTATTATCACTTACATTAAAATTTGTTTTGCAGGTCAGAACCCAATACAACAATGCAGTCACCATTTTCACACTCAGAGACGTCACCCAAAAACGAAACAAAAATGTTTTTAAACTATTAGTCCTATTTTGACTGACAGGGTCCAAATTTATACCTCTCGATTAACGTGGATGATTAATTAACAAGTTCCAAGTAACGACTCTGAGTACCGGCACAAGTCATATAGAGGACAATATGTTAAAAGTGTCACCCTCTGGAATTCCGCCAAAGAGCAAGTAAAGATGTCGCAGAGAGACGCTGTTGAGTATCTATATTGCTCGCCCCACCGGTGTAAACTTTTTTGAGTACCAGCACAAGTCATACAGAGGACAATATGTCAAGTGTCACCCTCTGGAATTCCGCCAAAGAGCAAGTAAAAATCGCAGAGAGACGATGTTGAGTATCTACATTATATTGCCCGCACCAATGCAAACTTTAACAAGATTGTACGGGCCACCGGGACTTTAAACAGCCTCTCTCTCGGACTGTTGAAGAAGACGACCTAACCAGTTGTTTTGGCAAAAAAACATGATGCAATCACCAATCCGTCTTACATGTAAAGACCTACAAGATTCTTTCACGGCCGATTGCTTTAGTTTTCTAGTCAGAGATCCATATTTAGTGAGTCTGAGGACCGGCTCTGTGGTGCGCTGAAATATCCGGGCATAGGTACGACAATATGTCGAACACGAGTTAGGGCTCAAACACGTAATACGTCTACGTATGTGTTTGAGCCCTTATGCAGATGCCGAGCACAAGCACAATGACTATTAATAAATTATTTGATACACCGACGTGAGCTTAGGACCCTAGTTCAAAACGAGATATACCATAAAACAATAAGATGATGCAAAAACTATACATAATTACTTATTTCAGCGTAATTATAAACGAACAATAACGTGCTTTATGGCTAAGAATTGAGAGGTTAAGTTAATTAAACATAATTCTAGAAGTAAAATAAGGTCAGTGTCGGTAAAACACTATATTTGTCCTGTCGTTAACCTTATATTTAGGTGCTAGAAGCTCGTATATCATTTTTGACTTTGATGGCAGTTTCGCAGCCAAGAATATTATTTTGGCAACAATATTTAGAAAAAATTACATTCAGAGAAATGAAGGGAATGAGTCAGAATTCTATTAGTTAACAGACTTGTCTATCCCGATCCAAAAATATCCATAAATGTATTAATTTGGACTAAATGTTGCCGAAGGCGATTACTCGAATAAGTACTGTAATACAACTTGGAAGATGGATTGGTCCAGCAGTGGACTGCGAAAGGTCGAGTTGATTAATTGAATGTGGTTTACAAAGTACAGCAGATAGAGAAAGAGATGGCGATATACACGACCTCTGTCTCATTCTCGCACTGGAGCAATAATGCTTTTGGGTCTTTCCTATACGGCTCCTGATCTCATCTGGCTGTTGGAACCTCTCGTTGTATAAATTAATTGGTAAAAGGCTAGAATGATCATGATCAAGAATAAACTAAATACTTATGGAAACCAAAGATACTAATACTATTTGACCATTTTGTAAAAGTAGAACACGCTATCAATACAAAATTATTAAGGTATCTAGGTAGAAGGTAACCAGTGTTCGTTAATTAGTATTAATGAGTCCAAGCCTTGCAGCGGTTCAACACAATTGCTGATGACGTCATCACGCCTTAAACGCACGGCAATGAACGTAACACTAAATGAGATCTGTATAAAGATAGTAGAAGACTTTATTACATATTTCCCAAGGAAGATTTCGCAGATATTCAGTGGACGAGAAAATATTTCTCGTATCTTTCGAGGAAGAAAAGGCGATAAGCTGCCAGCTTCGTGTCGGACAACGTAAACCACGTATAGCTACGTGGATTGGGATTCCGTGGTCATTGGTCATGCTTTGATTACAAATAGGAATTCAAGAAGTAGAAAATTAAGTTCGAAACGAAAACTATTTGGAATGAAGAAGTCGGTTAAAAAGAAAGGGTACCAAGATTTTTATGCAAAGTTCCATTGAAACTTTGCATAGCCAAATATTTTTTTCCAGATTTCTGTAGGACAAACATATTGATGTAAGAAACAGACGTGACGAATCAGCAAAGGTTCTATCTATAACTTCGGAAGTATTCGGAACCCTAAAAGCTCAAAACTCACTGCGGTGTCCGCAGTGAGTGAGTTACATTCGAGGCCACTGGAGTGAGTGCCAAAATTTCTATTTAGCATAACCGACTGCCAGTATGTTAGGAGAGTTTATCTTAAAACAGATAATATTTGCAGCGACTCGAACAATCCAACGCTCGCGTGGTAACCGACTGTTAAGTTAGTCATAGTTTACTATTACGGAATAATAAAATGTTACGGGCTGTATAAAAGAAAGATCGGAGATTGCGTTGGTCATACTGCATCCTACACGAAGGTATTTTAAGCATTCATTCTATTTTAGTGATATGACACGAATGTGTAGAAGAAATTGTATGCTACTGGAGCTGAACATGCATAAATATGTAGGTAATAGTACCTAGTTGCACAATATATCTCGGTTTTAAACCTTCTTCTACATATATATCTCGGTCTAAACCAGTCATAATAAAGTACCTAGTACCAGTCACCACAATGAGCAACCAAGTTTGTATCCCTTAAAGGTAACCGCAAAGCCGGTCTACAAAGATCGATGACGCTGCTCGTCAACAATCATTACAGAATATCACGGTATTGTTCTAGACGTGGGTTTCTCTTTACAACTTCATGCGAGATGGATTTTACCTTGGCTATATTATATTTTGTCCTGGTCTTAAATATTTTACTGGCAACGACAGTAAATCGTAACTGATGTTTTAATCATTGATGTTTAGGCAGAGCGTCCCAATTTACCATACACCGAAAAAACGAGCACAATTTTTATGAACGTATAGTATCACCACTGATGCCACAACATAACTAATAATGGGAATTACTCAAGACAATGGTGTCTTTAGATTTGAAGAAGAAGATGATGACAGTGTTGCAGCAGGGGACTGACAGCATAAAGGAGAGTTTATGCACTAGTAAAATAAAAGTATATACTTACAGGTACAAGCAGGCGTTTGACTTCATCGACAGCCCTGGCCAACTTGATCTTCGCCCTGTTGTCAGTATCCTCAACTGTGAGTAGGACGTGGAGGTCGTCAGCCAAATGCTCCCAATTGGGCTTTCCTCTGTTTGCATCCTCCTGAAATTCATTCAAACCAAACAGTTTAGATTTTGCGCGCAAAACGGTGATGAAAAACACCGAGAGGACACCAGCATGTTCTAGTTGCGAAGATATATGCCATCCAGCGACCAAGACTGGGGTCGCGTGGTGCCTTCTTCGTCTTACATAGAGGAGGCATGTGTTCCAACAGTGGAAACAAATATTAAGGGCCGATTATGCTTATGCATTCAGTTTAGTTACCGTCCATTGAAACGCTTTCGAATGTTTATGATGCTCCTTATTTAGAACAGTAATTAAAGCGCTTTATGAGAAATCAAATATAGCGGGAAATTGGAATGACGTAGGTACCTATCAACTGCTAAGATCCAATGTTTATGTTATAGGGGATTTTTTGCTGCACTCATGGCGTTATTTTAGCTATTACAGTTTTTTACTGAGAAGTCCAGTTGCTAAATTTAAGCATTGGAATAAGATTTTATAAAACTACCAAAATTCGAGCCACAAGTCAATGTTTTTTCAGGCCAAACGGAGCATTCAAGTACCCATTACAATATTACATTTTACTATTGATAGTTGAAGTATGGTTGTGAATATAAATAGCCACGAACATTGCTATAGTCTCAAGGACGTAACTGAACGTTAATGGGTAAGCACTTCAAACAAGCCCATACAAATCTAAACGGAAGATCCATATTCGTTTCCCAATGTTTGGGTAATACTATTCGTAGAAATGGATTGAATCGGAGAGTTATGCCTCGATATTCCAAGCAAAACAACACTCACAGTTTTGTTCATGAATTTCAAACCCAAGAAGAAATAGAACGGATTTTAAACGTTGTGCAAATAGATGTAAATAAGAATATTAAATGTAAACGGTTCGTGACTTTTCTTCTCATGGACAAAGACAGACTAATTGCTGTTTGCTAGGATGATTTATAGAAGACAGCATGTCAATTGAAACCTGGCAACATGCAAATGACGAAATAAGTGACAGTTAAATTGTACCTACTCACCTAGACAGGAGTGATTAGAGCAAACATCTTATATAAACAATATGCTTACGTTTTGCAGAACATATATGCACACAGGTACCTAATTTAATGACAAAATATATTCTGTATGCTTTTCGTGATTAAGTACTTACTTCCCTCTTGCGTAAGTAAGTGAGGTTCAAAGCAATATTTTCTGTACTAAAAATATACTAGAAACTGCTTGATTTTAATTGATGCGATGTGACAGCACCAGACACTTCCATCAGTAGGTACATAATGTCTGGTTTATACGATGGCAGTGACTTGGAATTTCGGACCCAGTCAGTGGGTTCATGTACACGAGATCGGCAGTAAGTCAGGCGGGGGAAGCTACTGGGCCCGAATAGACGGGTAGGTTAGTCAACTGGAATAAGTTGAGGGCGTGGAGTCAGCACTGGACTGGGTTGAAACTAATGTCTACACGAGCGCAGTTGCAAGTCAGCACTGGACTGACTTACTGTATTGTCACATTATTAGGCTCGTATAAAAACCTGCACCCTTATTGCGTAACACACAATCAATCACAATCTGTTTCATTTTGGCAGTTCAACAATCTTCATTGCGTTATTTACGTTTTTGAGCAGACTAATTTTTCGAACTTAAGAAGCAATAGCTTAGCAATTGCCTTCAAAATGATTCAGATTATGATTAGTCGTTTGTTACGCAATCAGGGGGGCTGCCTTTTAGTTTCTTCTAAAGTGATTGAGGACGAGTAGGTTAATACGTACTTGTTTAGAAAACATTTGGAATGAAAAATCTATTAATTAAAATAAGAAAATATTGAGAAATGAAAGTAACCTGATTTGATTTCCAATCGTTAGCTGCGTGGAAAATATAAAAGTTACTAATTAAAATAAACTAGTTCACTTACATAATGTTAATTTAATGTTTTCACAATGTTTAGTAAAAAGGAAAAGTTTGAAATATGAGTAAATAAATGTTGGTTTTTACCTTTTTCTTATCCCTCATTGATCCTTTGCCTCTGACCATGATTTTGCATCCGGTCTCTTGTTCTAACTGTTTGGCTGTCATACCCCTGGGCCCTAGAATCCTTCCAACGAAGTTGAACTGAAAAGAAGATAGAACAAAGATTAGTTTTATGAATGAATACGAATTTTAGCTTGATTGATCTTGAAAGTTTTGAAATCCAGTAACTTTTGATTACCAGTTTTAATTTCATCAGCAGGTTTTTAGAACCAATCTTAATGTGTTTTAATAAAATAAGAAAGCCGATCCCGATCAACATTCTGGAATTTCATTCATCATCTGTTAGGTAATTCATTCAAAGTTTAAAATTACGAAACGCCGCGGCGACGCCGACGCCACATGCTAAGACCTAATTCAAGTGTGTGACTACATCTAATGCCATTAGCTGTTGGATTAATTACGCGCTTCGTTACACATAAACCATATTTCCTGCATGTATACGCATGCTGTACATACGTTTAACCTCAATATGTAAGCTTCAAAGCAACGGTCAGCTCGATGTATATGAACTGTGAACCAGTATCATTCTACAGTCCACGAGCAAAGCTGAGAAATGGACCAGTTGGCACGCCGCCAAACGCCGCGGTTCACACAAGCGCTTTTTTTTCTAAAGGGATATTTCAGGGAGCCGAACGATGGTTCAAAATATAACAATAAACAAGCGTAGTAAATAAAAATCGAGGTTAGAAATTCGTCACATGTCTCATGCTAAATTGTTTTGCGTGACAGCGTGCAAATTGCTCGAAGTTATTATGCGACTAAAAAATTAACTGACGTCCGTGTCGGTAGCAAACATACATTTAGCGAAGATAGGCAGGCTGAGAAGATTCGCTTTGAAGTCGTAAATTTGAGGGAACATTCAGTATCTCTTATTGTGACAATAGGTTCATTAGATACATTTGATTGCGACGGTTTATTCCACTGAGAAATATGAGATGCGGAAATAGGCACCCCAAACGAGCTGGGACAGCATTCGTTAGCCGTCGCGGTCCAGCGCCTGCCTCGGCGACAGACGACAAATTGTAAATCACTCAAAGAACAGACGAACCGAAGTTACACATACATATATCTTTATCGTACAAATAAATCTTTTAAAAAAAGCCAACTGTACGAAACAATCAAGAATATATGCTGAAAAGCTAGCTATTTCATAGTGAACGCTACAATATTCATATCATCTTCAAAACACATGAGTGATTTCAACGCGCTGCTTTTAAAATTTCATAAATACATCAAAACAAAAACGTTTCAAACCACACAATTTGAAATGATGGAAAATATCATTTAACCACAGGTTTTGAAAGCTTATTTTCTTTGATGTACACACGTAGGCTGCGGGCAGAATTTCCTTCTAATCCGTTTGTATGAGCGTGGTTTCTAAGCAACATAAAATCCTAGCCGTAATCTCGTAGTGATCATAATTCCAAGCGGAGGGCAGTCCCGATGCTATTTAGTGGTTGGCCACAAACTGCTCGCTTGAGAACACTTCCTTTGCTTGTCAACCATTATATTACATTTCCCATTATTGTATAGCAAGGACCTCGTAAAACATTGCGTTGGAAGCGAGACATGTATTGTTATGAGACTTAACTACATAACTAGAAACTGCAATTTTTGTTACAGTCCCCTGTTTTTTTCCTTGTTTCTACGATTGCCAAGGAACATAATCTTCATTAAATCCAAGGCAATTTCATGTTTGGATCACGGGACCTTTTCATGAATTTATAGACGCGAATTTCTCTGACCAGCTGACGGCCTTACAATTTCTTGGAAAGAAATGATCTGCTTGTATAAGGGGGAGTGACTCCTATAAATATCTAATCATAACTTGAGGCAAATTCCAGAGAGACTAATGAATTCCTGACTTCGTTTGGGTGTCAAATTATGTACCTATCTCAAACCAGACGGGTGTAATGAACACGGGAGTGTCTTTACAAATTTTCTTGTCAAGAAAACGTCACAATTTGGCCCACGTGACGGGAAACAAAGTTCGATCGCCGGCGTTTGGTCGCCGGTCGCCGGACGTCGGGCCACGTCGAAATAGCGTCGCGATAGTTGGCGACGCGCCCGTGTTTACTTTATTGCATTTTTTCACTGTTAGTAATATTTTTATGTGAAAAGTAATTATTTTATTTTCCACATTACAGGAATAGATATAGATATATAGGTATGTACTTCCCCGGATTCACGGTCACAGTTTGTCACTAGAATTATTTTCACTGCAAATTTTATATGTGGTTTAATTATGTAATTGCACCTTGTCTACACATCCATTTGCTCAGGTAGTATTTCAAAATAAATACATTTGTAATAATCTTGTTAATATCAATCCGTTCAAATATTACAAGGAAATCGGACAGTGCAACAGTAAACAAAAGCTATGGGAAACGTACGCCGCCGCCGGCGCATCTAATCGATAAACATTAACCAATTGCATTCTAGCCCGTGGCGCATGCGCGCACCGCCCTTTACCTATACCGATACGTACACCGAGTATCTACGATTAGAAGAATTAATGCAAACACCACTTTATCTGAGTATCGGCGGTTATCGGAATTAATGCAAATAAAGTTATTTCAACAATAAATCAGTAAACGCTACTTGTATTAATGCATTATAGGGTCTGTAAATAGGAGTTAATAATCAAGATATCTGTATTGTAATACTGGTATTATAGAACTTTAATCCATGTTTTTATATCCTATCTGACAGGTAATGACGATTTACGTCTCCAGTAATAACATTTGCGCGAATATTTTAACGAATGTTGTTGTAAATTGTATTATTAAGCACACGTTACACACTTGGTATACTTAAGGAACATTATAAATAACGTATGAGAAGGTAATAAGATATAACAAAGTAAGGAAGGAAAAATCGGATCACAAATTCTTATAACACACAATAAATTATTAGAAACGAACGAAGAGTTCCGATAGCAACGTATAATTTACTGTTTAAAATAACTGATAGCGGTAACCATTTATGAAATGCACCGTAGTCCATAACGTGAAATACAGGCTGTTGATATATTCTTCTGCAATATTTTAATTAGGTAGTAATTTTTAAATAGGTACTGGGGATTTTAGTATGTAGGAGTCCGACATAACTCTCTGTTCTTGCCAGACGGAAGGAATCCATGAGGTTTCACTACGGATAAAAGGGTCTCAAACCCTCCCCCCACACTGAACAACTTGTCCTACGATAACTCTAGAGTATTTTTTGAGAAGTGAGTTGGGAGGAGAAGTTATTTTTTATATTATTCTTCCTAGACTGGAAATGACAACCGCGGGCATTGGCGGTCGAACACTTTTCTCCCTTATACCCTTAGTAGTAAGGTTGAAAAGTCATCCACCGTCAGTGTCCGCAATGGCTTTGATAGTCTATGAAAAGTTCATGAATCGGTCTTACAGTGATTATTATTTATTAATAGAACTAATCCTTACTATTGCAGTCGACAAATTAACAGCCCCTTCACGGCCAACACTTATGTATATTGCAGTTTATCGTAGTCCCGTTGTCCCCTAACTGAAAACACAATAGTGTTCATATTGAGTAGAAATGTGCAAGTTTTCCGTTCGTAATTGGCGGTAGTTTTGTGCCGTAATGATAGCGTTCCGATAGTACCGCAAACCACGTGCAGTGGGAACCACAAACATTGTTAGGCGAGGTCGCTTTGATAGCGGGGAAGATAAAATTGTAATAAAGTTTGATTTTACTAATTATTTTATTCAATACTTCAAGCACACAAATGTACAGAGGCGGACTTTATGCCAAGCTTAATTGAGAGGGATTTGAATAGTTGATTTTTCAATGCTGCTGCTAATTTATTTTTCAACAATCTGCAAAGTTAGCTTCATGCGTGTATTAGTAAGGTAATCTTCTTCTACTACACAGTCGTCTCTGACTTATGAAATTGCAAAACACTGGTTTTGATAGGAGAAAGAGCATTGCTTAAACTAGGTGTGCCCATATTATAGCTAAGTTTACAACCAGGTCAACTGACCGTTAGCCGTCAAGGTAACTAAATTAAAACTGAAAATTATTCTTGCACATGTTTCTCTATTAACAAATGGCTAATAAAATATTTAACTTACCTATGACATTATTACATGGCAGCTTTATTTTTTAACATGGCCATAAACATTGTATTTACAGTCCGGCCGTCGACTGAATGCGTCCCTGACATCAGCTGTCAGTTGCACAATTTCTAGTAGTAATAAGGATCAAATTCGCAATACACATACCCTCTTATTCATAAACGTTGCGTTTAAATGTCTAAAATGTATGGTTAAACAGACGCTAAAGAAAGAAATAAAGAAAGATTTTTTTTTACCTATTCTCCACAAACACATACAACAAATAAAGACAAGATAAAAATAATACAAAACTATGTTAAACTAATGTTGAAATTAAACTATGTTGTATTATTTTTTACTCTATTAGTCATAAACTTTGATTATAGTTAATGACTAATAGAGTTTTTCGTTAGTAGGAAACTGACAGGTGTCAAGAACGCATTTTCTCATCGACCGGACTGTAATGAGTGAATTTGTAAAGGTACTAATATTATATACTTAGGGGTAAAGTTTGTAAGTTTGGATCTCTAGAAGTAGGTACTGATCCGATTTAGAAAGAGAATACGTTTAATTACGGTAAACATGACGACACATTTCGAAAATTCTTTCACTTGCAGAGAGTTTTTTATTGTATAGTTGACTACCACACGGGCGAAAACGAAGGCAGAAGCTAGTATTAAATAAACAACGCAAGCCTGATGATTACTATGGTAACCGATGCATGATATATTGATATTCCTTTAATTAATAAATTAATTATACAATTCATTTTGTTGAACACGTGACGGCACTGTGGAATAAAATGATATATTGTACAATTAGTGTTAACTGCTTCAGAATTTACTGTTTATTTTCCGCTTCCTATAGGAATGATATTTTGAAATTGAAATTGATTTGATATTCAAAATCAGTCAATTATTTATATTCTCTCATTAAATTATTTATATTCTCTCATTAAATTATTTATTTTGGTGGTACTTAATGCAAGAAGCATGAAGTTCAATACCTAAATTCATATATTTTTTAATATACCAGAATTGTATAAGAAATTTTCAATATTTTTGGTTAATAGTCCACGAAATTGCGTGTTTACGCGAAAAATTATGAAAATTTTGAATAAAATTAATTTAGGAGTCATCGTCATCAGCTATCCGCCTTTCGCTGACACTTTTACCTCGCCCACTCGATAACAAGCATAGGTAATGCCGTTTCATCGCTTTAAAATATTCATTATTATCATTAAAACTTTGCGTGGTTCACTGTTTCGTGTCATTGTTTAAATCCCGTTATAAATGCTACTGCTTTGCTTATTTTATATCATTGGCACATCAAACGCGTTATTTCAGATTTTCTGCGAAGACTAAGGTGTAGGTATTTTAAAGGTATGAGGCATACAGCAGTTGTTTTAGATATTTAAGTAAATTACAGAAAATGTATCACACGTCAAAATGCATGTAGAATGCTACGAGCTATTTCTTGGAAGGATGAGTGATGGTCTGATGAATCTTCTACTTGTTACGTAACCCTCTTTCTATACTCTGTGTACGTAACGCACAGGAACGTGACAAAACTGTTAATTAAGCAGACATTAAACGCACAAGTATGGTGTGGGCACAACGAGACATGGGTTTTTCTAAAAAAATATCCTTGATATTATTATGTTGATGTACCTAATTTGTATTGTCTTATTCTAAAATTAATTTATTTTTACGTCTGATATACCTATGAATTCGTTTTTACGATAAGGGCATTATTTATTAAGGGAAGATGAGTCATCTATCATTCTGAAGTAATGATTTCAAGATATCTGCCTGAGCAAAAACTATATACGTGCTACTAAGGGCGAATTTCACCAATCAATCTGCCTAGCCTTTTCCCAGCTATGTTGGGGTCGGCTTCCAGTCTAACCGGATGCAGCTGAATACCAGTATTTTACATGGAGCGACTGCCTATCTGACCTCCACAACCCAGTAACTGGGTAATACGATACCGCTTGGTTAGAGTCGGTTGTCAGACTTTCGGGCTTCTGACGACTCGTAACTACTGCCAAAGATCCACAAATGACAGCCGGGACCAACGGCTTAACGTGCTTTCCGAGCCACGGAGGAGTCTCGATATGTGAAAATGGTCGCCCATCCACGGACCAACCCCGGCAAGCGTAGCTTAACCTGATGGATCGACCCGAGCGGCTGTTATTACTTAGCCACGAGCTCCTCTACGGGCGAATTTCACCAATGAAACAAAACGCGATCAGTAGGTACCTACATCTAAACCACGGTCACTATAGTTAGTGAAATTCGCCCTAAATAAATAATTTTCTTTTAAAACGAATAGGTAGGTACGAGGAACAGATCAAATTCAAAGGATTTCCTCTACTTAAATATCAAAGCATTTTACAATAATTTAGAAAAAAATTACTTCAAAGTCAAGGAGGAATTCGATGATGCAACGATCAAAAGTATCGGAAAACGTAATCTCGATTGCAAAGCCAATATGTTTTTCTATTCATGGCTCAGGCAATTCCAAAACAATAGGCGTTTTTTTACCGTAAGGAGATTAGCTTATCAACTTATATAGAAAGTAGACCGTGAACTAACAAAAATCGTACTATAGTATAATCTATGACTGGTCGTTGACTCATTGCTTGCATTGAATTCACTATGTATTTTTTCCTCTATATGCAACTATAACACACTTGAAACTTATGCATAGAGAGAAAAAGGGAATTGTCATTGCTTCTGAGGAAAATCGAGATAAAAATGGACGGCTGTTGCAGCTGTTGCTATTAACTATTGTACAATCCAAATAACAATATTCAATGTTAGTAGGATTTGATGTTTTGAGTAACAGAACACTCCTTATTGTTTCAGATACCTACAGTGAAAAATAATCACGTTATCAAAAAACAAGAAGCAGTTTGTATACAAATAATAAACACAAAATATTAGCCCTATTAAACTTCAACAACGAAAAGTACAATGGAGCAACAATAACAAAACAACTGAACTATTGACCGCCGGTGATTGGCCATCATTAGTGAGGCTGCGAGTATGCCGGATGAGTGCAGGCAGGTGGGTGTGTACGTACCATATTGCAATTGATTGATGGTATAATTCTAACATAATTGTCGTACAACGATTGGTCACGACGCTATACGAAGTCGCCTCGGGGCTGACTGCTGTTGCACCGATTGTCAGTATAAAGCTTAGTGTATATATTCCGGTTCAGATAAATCATTATCCTCATGATCATTAACTTACTCTTCGATAAAAACTGTTGAGTCATAAAACCTTTTCTCATGTATTTCAAGTGTTAGTTTCCTGTCCTACCAAATACGACTAAATATCAGTATTTTATACGGATCACTGCCATCCGACCTCTGCAGCCCAACCCAAAGTGGGGGACATTGGTATCCTCAAACTATCCTACTCATTGTTGCGTGTAACCCTTTTAACCTTTTCCCGTACTTGGAAGTAGGGACTGTACCCACTAACAGGGTATTCCCACTGTTTCGAAATTCGTTTGTCTCGCTAGAAGTTAAATAGAATACACATATTCAAAACAATCAATGGCTAGCGTTGGTTATTTTTGTGTATTCAAATGTTGTGGATGGAATGGAATTTTGGCTACCAACGTAATGGGGAAACGTGTCAATCGCTACACACAATTTTTGTTTTCTTTCTCTGCACTATTTAATTCTAGAGATTTCGGCTTGTTGCCAGGGCTGGACAGATGCATATTAATAAAAATAATATTATAAAAGCACGTGAATTCAGAATATTAAGAAAAGCACTAGAAGAACGAGTCGTTATGTTCTCACGCAAAACGTAAACGTAAAATAAACAGTTTGGGAGTCACTACGTGCTGGCTGACAACAGAAGACTAACACACTCATTACTTATTACATACGCGGAAATGTTTATCTTCTGGCTAGGAAATAACAACATCCTATTAATAATAACAGTTTCCAGTGAAAATACAAGAAAAGAACACTGTTCTATTGCATGCCATGCCAATGCTAAAAAGCTGACAAAATTAACAAGGTAAAAAACAAGTCATGAAATAAAATGCATTTCAACAATCATTAAAAACCGGCCAAGTGCGAGTCGGACTCGAGCACTTTCAACTGTCTAACTATCACGGTTCATGAGATACAGCTTGGTGACTGACGGACAGACAGACAGACGCACGGACAGCGGAGTCTTAGTAATAGGGTCCCGTTTTATCCTTTGGGTACGGAACCCTAAAAAAATAAATAAATTGGAAGATTGGGTCTGTTTACGCCTTTATAAATTCTCAGCCCATAATGGTTAGAAAGATAAAATGATCAATCCATAAGTATAGTGAATTTACGGGACAGACAATAACTTACTGTAAATAGGTACAATAGCAAAGTAATATTGATTAATAAATCAGCTCATACTTTAATGACTTAACAAGCTTTACCCCGGATTAGTCACGAACCTCTGTTACCCATAGATTTGAACGATTTTCTATATAAATGTGACGGACAGGGTAAAATATTTTCAAGTATTACGAAGGACTCAGATGTTTGAAACGTATTAAATACTCATTAATTAATGACTAATAATATGAAACCAGATGTGATTTTAGCTCCATTAATGTGCTGATAATCTTAATAGAAATCACTTCTGAAACCATAATTGACATTAAAATAAGAGCCGATTGAATACGGAAGCCGGTTGTATGTCTATTGAAGATGGACGACTACTCAATTGGTAAACATTGAACTAAACCGATGATTCAATAAGCAAAACAATCATTGAGCAGAAACGAAGTACCTACATAGATACTTAGGAAGTATTAGGCGCAGTTACTTCTAAAAATAATATGGAAGACAATGTACTAATAGATACCGCTGTTAGACAAAGTCTAGAGCGGGCCACGACCCGTGACCCGTGGTCGACGGAGCGCGACCAATCCGATCAACCTCATTACTGAGTACCGAATGCACTGCTGCATCTACCCATACCCATTTGAAGGTATTAATGTAGAAGCCTAATGGTACAAAACGTTCTGAAGACAGCTTCAAATGAAGAAATGTTAAGAGTCGCGTGATCTGTGACAATTTGATGTGTTTGAACTGGTGATAAAGTACTTTTACTTTACTATTAAGAAGAATTTCACTATACAACTTTGGAAACGTATGAAATATTTTAACATATCTAACAGAAACACGATTTATGTTTATTACACTAGTGTTTAATAGATACTTAGAAAAAAAGCAACAAACAAATGCTCTTGCTCAGCTTAGAGGTTATCTATTTGCGATGCAGTTGGATCAATACAGATATTGCATAATTTAGGTAAGTCAGCTGTACCTACTAAAACAAATGTCAGAGTTAGGTAAAACGTTGCGGTTGCGATCGCTAGTTTCATTATTTACTCTATGCTTCAGGTCGGTAGGTACTTTCATTCACAATGGAGAACGTTCATTCATTAAACATGTCCAGCTGTTCCCGAGCATTTAAAGTTATATTTTTCCTTGTCTTACTGTGTGAAAATGTCAGCTGTAGTCATCAATCTCTATCATGCAATTTGCATTCAAGAGTTTGTTTTCGCGTACAACATATTGTGGGAGTCTGCAATTGTGAAACGGGCAAGACGATGCAATTTAGAATTTCTTGTTTGTTGCATATTCTTATGTAGTCGTTCTGTCTTTGTCTTTACGAATACGCAATGTCTTAACAGAATTATTTTTCTTCTTCGTTATGTTATTTATCTTAAGTTGGTTTAAAATCCCACAGGAACTACTTAGCTGGCTGTGAACAGTCACATGCTTATTAAATGACGTAAGCTTATTTTGTGTAAAACTTTACCGTCATCCATTGTTCCTTTGAAACGTTGTTGAGTAACAATCATTAGGAAGTAGTATCGTTGACGATAATAATTGCGTTATTTTATATGGCTTCTATTATTTTCCTACTAGCTGCTGCCCGCGGCTTCGCCCGCGTGTACTATAATTATTTTTCTAAATTATAAGTAGCCTTAGTTACTCCTTATAACAAATCAGCTAACTGGCAGTAAAACGCCCTTCAAAATCGGTTCAGCCATTTCGGAGATTAGCCGGAACAAACAGAGATAAACAGAAAGACAAAAAATGAAAAAAAAAAAAAAAAAAATGGTGTACCATTTACTTCTACTTTCATACACATTTATCGTCATTATGTAAAAAAAACCTGTTATTTTGACATTACAAACAGACACTTCAATTTTATTTATTTGTATGTAGTATGTATGTATGTATAGATTCGTTTCGTAATGTTAAAGCTTTACCTAAATAGCCTGTTAGCAGCACATGCCATTCGCATGGTGTCATAAGTTTGTGCGTTGCGGCGATAACGATAGAAGATAATCTACAAGTAGGAACTCGTGGTTAGCTAGACAAAAGCGTCCGTTATGAGCTGGTGTCGAAGGCGGCTGAACTGTGACCCTTACGTGAAGTAGGACCAATCCAATCAACCTCATTATTGCACACACACCACTCCTTGTTATCAGCCGACAAAGATACCAAGTACTAAATAATATTTCTGAATGCTCTTAACATTAAAGTTGTCTAGCTTATAAAAATACCAATGGATTCGATTGAAAATCAATTGGAATATTAAACTGCCATGATAAAAATAGTGACTATAATAGAGTTCAACGAATCCATTCTTCATTTGTCCAGATTTACAGTGTAAGAGATAAATGGAGCGGATATTAGCGGCACACCCACACATGCGTTTACTGCATACGTTATGGCTTAAGCCATAAGAAAACTTCATTAAATTATACAAAGCAAGGATGGCAGAGAAAAACACAGGGCATATGCGCCCACGCACTGCCACTAATTCAGATAACTAACAACTCGTGCGAAATTCAAAGACAGCGAGGCAACTCAAACCGGACAGCTTTTGTTTGTGAAAAACATGTTTGCATGTGAAAGCCTATAAACGGCACAATATACATAAATTAACGCGAATATATTACTTTTTTACAGAGACACATTATGTGGAGTCGTATTTTCTCAATTTGTCGTTATTATGATTCCGAGCACTACATTATTATAGCCAACTGTGGTATGCAAGGCCACTGAAATATACGAAACTTTGTGAATTTCTAGACTTTACGTGCCGTACATATTTTTGATGCTTTCGTTAAAGAAATATTAGTTTCTGGATAGTAGTTAACTCTTCGTTTGAGGTTGAAACATTTACGAAACCAAGTATTCCTGTTTAAAATAACGGGATATATTAAAACTTGAGTATTTCAATCGATTTAATGATGTATAGATCGGAATATCGTTAATCTATTCGATCTGAAATTCCCGACTGGTCGTAACCTAAACAAGTTTCTCGATGGTGCAGTAGCGCGAATTGTTTAATCTTTTTGAAACACATTCGCGAGCTTTTACTGATGTTTGCACTCGCGAATGATAAAGCACACGCTGCTAGTGCCAGACATGTTTTCACTAAAACAATTCAGCCGTCCGGCCGGTTCGACGGCGAATATAATTCTGTTTTACGTTCTTTCCTATAATAGCCGGTTTATAGCGGTGAGTACGAACTAACGCGATAAGATTACTCTTATATTATTTACGTAATTATACTTACTCGATTATTAGTGAAAGTAT
This sequence comes from Lithophane ornitopus, assembly GCA_948473465.1. Classification (NCBI taxonomy): domain Eukaryota; kingdom Metazoa; phylum Arthropoda; class Insecta; order Lepidoptera; family Noctuidae; genus Lithophane; species Lithophane ornitopus. Next base: position 7,527,789 of record OX419623.1, read on the forward strand.
AATTTTCATTACGATTAACCAGTTAAAACAGAGAAGTGTGAAATATGTCTGCTGTATATTTCTTGAGATGTTAACAAAAATATGGTTAAAAGTTCATCACTGCGAGAAACAACATTTGAGCCCGCTATTGACATTTCAATTTCCAAAAAGAACGAATTTTAACTGCAAGAAAAGCTATACTTAGGTAGTGTTTATGGGTGATACTGAATTTTACTACCCAATCCAGACCAACGCTTCCAAATGCGTCAGTATCATTGGCTTTATAAAATGGACCATCATTTTATTGACCATTCAGTTGGGTTCTTAATTCTCATCAAACCAACGAGTGACCAAAGAAAGTACTTACAACAATAAGTTAGGTCTCCGAGCAACAAGTTTTAAGTAGAAACTAATATCTACTGTGTTGCTGCGTAATACATGACTACAAGGCTTATTTATTACACCTTAAGTATTCTCTGTGCGTTTAGAATAAGTAGCTAAGCTCTCCAGAATCTTAATGAACCATAAAGTTTTCCTCTTTTACGAAAGTAATCTAGCTTCCACTTCAAATAGCAGATAAGGATAATTGCCTGCATGTAATTCAACTAAGTCCATCTTTAAGTTTCCTTCAATAAAATAACAGATGTCTTGCTTTCTCTCAGTGTGAGCTCGGCTCTAAGATCCTCCATTAAGACACGCATCAACTGGGTACTTCTTGGGGAGCAAAAAGCCGAAGTAACGGTCCCCACCGATATGGCAGGATTTAATAACTCCTCCGACCCTAAATGGAGAGAGGCAGATTTCGAGGCACGGGCCTACGACTGTATCGATGTCGATTATTTAGGAAGATCGTGACTTTTACAGTTTTGATGTAGAGCACATCTGTTTTATTTAAAACAATATAAATTATATAGTCAAAATCGTGGGAGAGAAAAGACTATTTGAAAGAAACTTTTCCTATCCAAATTCGGCGATTACGATTTACAGAAGATGTCTATATAGAATTGTATGGAAATAACACAAGATTAACCAAAACAGAAACCGCGAGTCCGCGACGCACATGATTGTATTGGTACGCGCTAAACGTGTTTGCGATTTGTACACCGAAAACTCATAATTTCGCACAATATAAATCTGTGGGAATATGCGTGAATGCGTTTATTACATTTCAAATGCAGCTAGGCTATCGATATTAATATTTGCATTAGGAAATGCGCGTATTTTATCGATGTGTTTACATCACTATGCAATGCGGGAACCTGTGGGACCAGAATGAGGTTGGAACTCTCCATCTAGTGGACTATGATCGAGCAGCTTTGAGCGCCTTCGTATGTGCTCAGCATATCATTTGCCATACTATCAATGCGGAATAGAACATGTTCCGCATTTTTTTGTATAAAGGACTAGGAAAAGAATTAAGTAGCTATCTATCCTGCATTTCTATATGTGCATAACGTTTCAATCCTGAGTGTAATTTTATTACTTTAAACAGAACATAATACATGATTTGTTTATGATTCGATGAATAAATATTAGGTAGGTACTTACTTTGTGGGAAAAATGTGGTTTGTTATATTTTTTCTTGGAGTTTTAAGCCGGAGCGGTTGTGTGTTATGAACCGTTCAGCGTCCAAGGAATTCACAGTTTTTGCTGAATTCAAATATGAAAATTATGATATTCTTATTTGCGTAGCCAAGTAGAACAATTAAAACAATCTAAACAGAGACTGGGTTAATAAAACGAAACAGTGTTATAAAGGTGTTGAAAAACACCCTAAAATCCGCATTAACGTGAGCACAATGGTGTATCAAAGAATGAACACGTTGCTATTTGTTTGAGCTATAAAGATGGACGGTACAGTTACAAAAATAAAACATTTTAAGATATTAGTCACAGCAGCCGGTGTACCGAAACTATTGTTTCGACAATGTGTTCAACATACGAATCACATTGGTACTGTTAGCGCTATTCCTGGAATAGTTAACGTTTACTTTACAGCTCAGTTTTTGTGAGCGAATAAAACATTGATGGTATGATTACCATTGTGAAAACATTATTTTAAGGTTTGGCAAAATACTGCGATTTGTTTATGCAATAAAATCATTCGGCGTGTCAGAAACTATTCGATAGTTTCTAAGAACTCCATCATATGACAACCATGTGCATCGTTAAGGGGTTTCATCATTATTTCTGACGGGATGGATGTCTCGAAACGGTTCTTTTGATCGACAATCAATATCATTCAACGATCAATTTATCTTAAGATTTACGTCTACATTGTTAGATTCCTCGCAATTATTCTGATGATCTATGACAACATTGATCCAAACATGAATATTCATAGTATTGGCTTATATCATTGAAATTGCGCTGATATCTCGGTAATTGAATCAAAGAAGTATCAACTTGATTTACTGCTATAGCATTGAAAACAGTTTGACATAACATAATTGCATTTAATGTTCCTGTTTCTCACATTATCACGTGATAAATACAGTAATTGTTATTCAGCTACTCAAAATTGTAATAAAATTCAACTAAATTAATTCAGTGGGAGAGGTTCGTTAGATGACACCTTATAAGGAGTCTCAGACGAGTTGATGGCGCCAACAATATATTTATGAGTCAACACACATCTCACTAATGTTGATTAGTTTCTAAAACACTTTAAAGGAAATATTAGATCTATAAATTCTCCTTCTGATGTTGAAGAACATTTTATAAATGGTAAAGCGAAAATATCTGCAGATACCGTCAAATACGATGTGCTAATTGCATTAATAACTATTTTGACTGTATTGAAACGCAACCCAAATAAAATATGGTGAACTTTTCGGTCTGCATGTTCAGAATGTGCTTAATATACAAATAAACTAGTAGATTGGAAGCCAAATAGCAGTCGTGCTATTTGGCTCTAATGTACTAAACGAATGTGAACTGATGCATTGACAATATTTTCATCAGCTGTAATCGAAGTTGGCACGAACATAAGGTGCTAGTGTTATCCGATTTTAATAATGAATCATTCGGTTCATTGAACTCGTTGCCCAAAAAGGCACACTATTCGTGTTCGTTTGCAAATGAATAAGAATCAGTTAGTAACAATGAATGGACCATAGCATTGAGGGTCGCCTGAGAATCAACAATCATTCCAAAGACGAGATAGCCCTGACATAAGTCTCCAAATGTAGCAGCCTGCCTACCTTGTGTTTCTATCTGTATGACTAACGCAACTGTTACAGTAAAACTCGCTGTTCGCAACAATTAGCTCAATCTACGAAGAAATTATTAGAATTCTCGTCCGTTAAAAAAACCTTAAGAAAGCTAAGATGGATCTTAAGATAGCTTTATGTGTATCGGGAGTCGGGACGTAATTGACAAGCTTCTTCCTTTATATATTTGCAATTCAATCAATGCTATTGCGTCACAGAAGGATATTATTAACTTTAAAAAAATCTACAATGATTTTGAAATGGGTAACATAATTACACCAGTAAAAGCCATATGCATTCATTACTTGAGTGTTTACAAAGCATTACAATTTCATTATGGTTATAATTGCTTGAGCACATCTCACGAATAATGTGCAGACAAGTTTCGTCAGTATCCAAGCAAGAGTGTTTACACTCACTTATTACAAACGCTGCTTAAAAGACTGTTTGTCTCTTGACAGTTGAATAATTAATGACAGAACAATTATTTTACTGTGTTCTTACAGAAAGTGCTCATTCATATTCTAATACTTAAATGATGTGAATGAAATATAAGTTGTATGAATACGACAAATTAAGTTGTAAACAATGACATTACGCATGGGCCGTCAATCTCTCTCCGCTGAAGGGATCAAAACAATTTGCGAAAATATTATTATGTATAAACACTGAAAAATTGTTATTAATTGGAATTGTACGAAATAACTTTCAATATTAATAAACTATCCATCTTCTTCTTTCCGCCCTAGTCCCAATTTTACTTGGGGTTGACGGAAATTCTTTTCTTCTTCCATTCTCCCCTGTTGACTGTCACATTATCATTCACTCCCTTTTCATTCATATCATCTCGCACACAATCCATCCATTATCTTTTCTTTGGTTTGCTTCTTCTCCTCCATCCATCAACGTTTATATTCATCACTCTTCTTGTTACAAGCCTAAATCATACTATGTGGCAATAACCTTCTCAGCTTCTATGACAGAAATATTTTCCCCTATCAGAGCCAAAATGTAGCAATCCTACACGTATTTCGAACGAGGAAACCAAGGTACAGTACCACAATTAAAACTATATCTTATTTTTACTTTCCTCCTACGTCAACAAGAAATTGGTACAGCATACCTATATAACCTAATAACGTCACGTAGGTATAGCCAATTCAACAAGTTGGGTGTTTTCTGTAAATCCATAAAGTTTGAAACGATGCGGCTTTAATTAGAATTTCTCGGAGCTGTAATAAAGCAGATTGGTCTTACGTGGTTACGAAGTAAATTGGTGGCTTAATTTTCCAGAACAAAAGGAAATACTCCATAAAATAAACAACAAATTCAAAGACTTCCTGGCTTATGATCGTATGATTACAAATATGCATCATAATATTTTTAAATACAGATGTGTAATCATCGTTTTCATTCCCTTGACCTCCGCTGCCTGGCGTTTCAGATAAACCCTAGAATCTAACGCAAGTACAGTGCTAATTACGTCAATACTTACATCTGGATGTTCTTTTACTGGCACGTAAACTTTTTCTGTGAGTGTGGTGACCATGCCTTCAGGCTCTGGTAGAACGAGTGGTTCTTTCTTGACTCCATTTATTTGGAATAAACTTGCTCGGACTTTTGCTATTTCTGTAAAGAGAAAAATACATTTGTTAGCTACGTGGATAACATCTGCTCTAATAAATTTTACACATGAAACATGTCATATTGACTCGTTAATTTTAGAATACCGTCCCAAACGTTTACTAGTAAATATAAAATTTTATGTCCCGTGGAAAATTCCTGCTTTTATGAGTACTTATTTTAGTTTTTGGAAAACTTACAATACCTAATTACGTTGGTATGAATTTGTTTGCGACTTACATTATTTTAATGGTTACAGTTATCTGGAAACCTAGCCATTATCAGCAGCTTCATCATGTAGGTAATCAATATTTTTAGTAAGTATCGGATCTGTAATAAGTTTGAAGGCTACGACAATAGTCGATGACTGTTATGACATCATCTGACAGATATATTGATAGATCTGATGCTGCACCTCTATTATTATGGGTGGCTAACATAACGCACAGAGGCCACCCTAGCCGCAGTGATGTAATTTGAGTTATGACATATTTTTAATAAGCTATACATGACTCATTGACCAGGACATTCAGTAAGTCCGTTATCCTATAGTATTATATGAGCAATATTTGTAATCACGTTCTCGAAAAAGGCTCTAACGATTTCGATGACAGTTGCGGGCATTTACAGGGGCGAAAAATCGATCTAGCTGGGTCTCATATCTGGGAAAATTAGTTTTCTCTATTTTCACCCGAACAGAGCGCGGTCGACCAGGTACTTATTTCTTAATAATGGACCAAAAAAATATTTTAAGCATAACGTTTTGGAACTAACCTTCATGGTATGCCTGTGAAGAAACCTTGGAAAAAGTCATATAAACGTACAAAAACACAATCCTTCTTCCCATGGGGGTAGGCAGAAACTAAAGAACGACACTTGTTACGATTCTTACATACAGGTATACAGTTTTGGAATAATTTACTTAGTGATGCGTAGTTACTCGCTCTATCAATGCAATGTGGTTCAAAGACCATATGGCTGCTTGGTGCAAAAGTATTATATAACACAAGCTCGCGATTTCCCCACCGTATGTGAAGAATCGTTGTGCAAACACAGGGTCTCGTTTTATCTTCCTTATCCAGATAAAGAGGTGATGAGTCATCGGCTAATTTCCGGACGCGCAATCAGACAGCCATCTGTTTCTGAGATACGGTTTAAAATATGTCAAGTTATAATGTGATTATAAGTAACTTATCAGCTAGTCGCACGTGCTGAACATTTTATTTTGTACTAGCTTTACTATCTTCAATCAATCGATCAACTCAGAAAGCCACTGCTTGTATAGTATCTTATCTAAGCGATATCTTAATGCCGAAATTATAAGTTGGTTCCGAAACTTTCAAGTCTTGTCAGATGAATAAAATAAAAAAACTCCAAAATGTAAAATGGAAATTCTCATTTAAATTTTTTATCTGTAAAATACGTAGAGTACAGTTATGCGCTTCAATTTGTTAATCTCTCACGCTATCAAACGGCTCATATGCGCAGACGCACGTATCCGCCTGACCATACCGAGTCCGCTGAGGGGCTGGCGACAATGCGGAGGAGCTTTCACGCCATATAAGGGCGGCAGAGTGAGTAAACAAGCCATTAACCCGCCACGGTGCCCGTGTGATAGCCGATGGATTATGTATTTAATTGCCACCTTTTCTTGCATATTGATGGTGAACGCATTTAGGATGAGATGTTTATGCTTTACATTCTCTGTATTTTTCCCACTCCAAACAACTTAATTGGTAGCTGATGGCATGTACCAGCTACTGAATTTTGCGGTTACACCTAGGTACTTATTTTGTCATTTAAAAAGCACCGCCTTATTCATTGATATCTTGTAAGTTGTTTAATATTGATGCTAAGCTTAGCTACAAAATAACTGACTCATATGACCAAGATAATATTGAAGCAGTTGATTAATTGGACAGTAATCGTCACTGACAGCGTTTGTGTATTTGACATGTTGAATCGTCTGATGGTCAATACAAGGTTGCATCAAGAGCAGATCGTTTAAAAAAACTCCTTTTGTAATATGTCACAACAGACGTTGACGGGTGTCGAAACACTTGTAATGGTCGTAGAACAATGCAGCAGTCTTTGTACTGGTAAATGAGAGTTAAACAAAAACAATCGCGTTATAATAGAGGCTGTGTTTTGTCACAGGTGGTTTTGGGGGCTGTCCGTCCGTCACTCCACATCTCTGCGCCTGAGTTTGATTAATGCACTCGGATTTGACGTGAACGAGTTTCGGAATATGTCGTCTGTAGGAGGTCGCTCTTGCGCAAGCCACCAAACTTGTGTACCTACTTTAAACTCGTGTGAACTATGAGACGGATGATTTTAGTAATGAATAACTATTTGTGCATTCCTGATGAAGTTTCTACGTGTTTTAACGTCTGTTTATGCCACTAGCTTTTATTTCACACTAAAAAGCACAGCTCTAGACGCTATCATTATAACGTATAATGGAAGCGTTTAAAGTAACGTGCAGGAGTTATTTATGAGACTTGCAGATGTAACAGAAAATGTTTAATGACAGCTTGCATGCTCATCGCCTACGAGCATCACATTAACCCATTTCTTGGAGATAATTCTTTCAACTTGCGGGGGAAGAGCTCGGCATATTCCAATGTTTTCACAACTGCGGAACAGATTACTAATTTGAACATGCAATCCATCATAGAGTCCATGAATTTAAATATGATATTAATAATCTAATCGATTTTAATTAAGTTGGTAGTAATAATATACCTAATTTATTATTTGATATATGTGGGTTTCAAAAAATTTGGTTGCATCAATGTAGAGCAAGCGATCCACAAACAGGTAGCAAAGCCAAACACTCAATATAGTTATATTTGTTAACAAGGTTTAATTTTACCATTTACTCAGATTACTCCAACCGCAATCGCGATCGTTCTATAGTACGTAATTCTAGCCTTGCAAGACTCCCTTTAGAATCATGTAAGGGAAATCTATCCCTGTGTCTTTGAGTTAAGATTGAAATTGGGCTGTAGATTATTGATAACTCTATAATATAATGATGTTTGAACGCTCGCGTACGAAGAGCATTCACTATAATAGGAGAGCAAGCAACTTGTGTGTCACTGAATGACAAATGTCAATTGCCGCTTCGATCTTCGAGACCACCTACGGAAAAGCAAAAGCTGTTAGATTACCTTGGATTTGTGACCAAAATTAATGGTAGGTAGTTTATTTACTTCCAATTTAACGTGGCTCTCAAATTAATTCTCCTTGTTGAATAGGTACAGGCAAGAAAACAAGTTCCATATACTGTTATTGAATATGAATAACGTTAGTCGTATGATCCAAACTTATACTTGATCATCTGCTCCTCTAAATATTAATTTCTCTTGTCCTAGTTACAGTTCAATAACATCTTGGCAGTTTTAGTTCTGTTATAGATAAATATTAAACCAATGAATAGTATTTATTCCCCTCCCTGGAATATTGCGACAGCGATCCTCACACACGCACGCTTACTGGTTCCAGATAATGCAATGCAATCTCTCTTGCATTGTCACTGGCCACAATGGCAGACCGCGGCGCATTCGCTCTGTAATCCCTCTCCCTCATTCTATTCTAATACGCATTTAATAAGCTGTAGCTTCAAGCCCGAGAACGATATTATCACACGGAATTGGACTCTTTGCCTCGTGATTAGATTTTTATGCTTTGCCATGAAGACACCGCCCATAAGGTTTTATAGTTTCTATTAAAAACCTTAAACTCTTTATAAGCCACGGTGCGTTCTTTTAAATTATGTATTAAATAAACATGTGTGGTGTTAAGACGGGATTAAACTCGACCCCTGGACAGTTATAATACAATTTTCGACATATTTCAAGATAAATGCGAGTCCGTTGAGAAAGATCACCAATACACTATACGATTAATTTTCATTTTAGCATATTTATAAAATAAAGAGCCGATTGGGCAATTTAACGTTGAAGTTTGAGCAGTTAAGAAACTGTTTTTGCTTGTGGTAACTGTATCGTGTAGTAAAGTTTATTCGGCTAACGAAACTTTCAAAGGTTAACTTTAGCAAGATCTTCAGAAACCTGTCTTGTTACTTAAAGGCACACTTTTAACAATGAAGGAACGCATTCTAATATTTTAAATACAACAGCTCAATCAGAAAAATACGCTGAGTAGTTTTCTGTAACAATGTCATTAAATTAAATAGCCATCTGCGCGCAGTCGCATGTAGTTCCAGTGAAACTAATGATATAATTGGTTCTTAGAATAGACTAAGTCACAAAATCACTTTCGTTAGCAGCGTCGGTCGGCGGAAACAATTAATTTCTTTCATCACCAAGAACAGTGGTGGTATTTTGTAATTTAACGACGACGCCAATGCAACGGCCGTCATAATAACAAACTAAGTAAACGGACGCGCGGTCTAGACAGTGAAATTACAAGGTGGTGCATTAATTAAACTTGACTGTCACAATTGGAGCATAAATGAAGTAGATTTATTTAAATGTGTGAAGGACTGTAACAAACTATCTATCTTTACATTCCCACATTTGTAAAACTCGTATATCTATGAGAAATTCCAAATAAGTACATCTTTAGATTCATCAAGAATTTGAAGTGGTGAACTAACAGTGTCTAATAGCTTTGTTTTCTGCTAGTGTTGAGACTAATGTTCCCTGAATAATAATATATGAGGGCAAATTAAGAACAATGTGGATTGAAGGGGAATTTTCTCACGTTGACCGACGATGCGTAAACGCAGCACCACGGTCAGTAGCGACCGGCTTCACTTGCGTCGACCAACCACGGAGACTTGAATCACGCGAATAATTATGTTGATATATTAAAATGTGTGTGTAATACCCGGACATAAGTGACATTAAAGGAATCCGACTTCTCAGGGAAAGATTTTGTAACATAACAAAGCTGCCTGCTGTATGCTGTGTTACCCACGTAGAGTCCACACAAGAAAATTCAGATGAAGGCTCCCGCAGAAAGACGCGATGCGACACCAGTAAAATAGTTTCCGTGAAGTTTTCATAGAAATTGTTCCACCAGAGTCGCGTCACGACTGTCTGCGGGAGCTTTTAATCTATACAGATATCAGTTTTTATACCGAAATTCTGATGTAACTTGTCAGAAAGCTGAAATACCCGAAAATTGTCAGGCAGAGCACGAAGCACGTAGAAAATTGTAATCCTAATGTACTCGTACATCGCATTTCATAAGTGAAACAAAGTAGAAGGCATTTATAAATATGGAATCACAGAAAACTAAAATAACCTTAACGGATTTTATGGGGAGCCAGCTAGGTTAATAACAACAATAAATAATCATGATGATGACATAAAATCACTGTAAATTGACCACGAATAATAACAAACAATAAACACCTTTGGTAAATCAAACATCATGATGTGAGACGTGGGTTAAATTTTGAAGGTCTGCAAAATAAAGATAGAGGTATACCTAGATGTACAGCTGCATGCTAGATGCAGCTAGGTGTGCTTTAATATGGCACATCAAGAGTTATCAAGAAAGAGAGTGTCACAATATTTATGAATGACAGATGACGAATTTTAGAAAATGTTTGGCTTTATTTATTTACTAAAATATTTATGTACACACATAATAAAAAGACAAGAAGAAAAGAACAAAAAAAAATGTTTGGCTTTGTAGACTACAAAGTATGTCTACAACGCCAAACATTTTGTGCCATATTAAAGGGCTTGCAAGTACTGTAATCAATTTTTGACTTCTTTGACACGTGTTATCTCTGGACAAATGCAGCAGACGTGAAGTAAATGCGGTCCGAATTTTGTTAATGTGACATTGGTGAACAAAGAGCATACATATCCGGTGTGTCCTAGGAGAACTATTGTGCTATTGTGTTTGTGGACGGGCCATTTGTAATCAAGCTTGACAAATTAGATTATTAAGTAATCAAACCGGATTTTACTTGCTTGTTGGAACAAAGTAACAAAACTAATGATCTTGGACATCAAAGCGTATTTAAGTTAGAAGATGAATAAGTTAGCCCACTCAATATCTCATACAATAACAAAGTAGTGTGTATATTAATAGAAGGCGATGCACTTTAGAATGATGAATGGGAACAAGATAATCAAAAGGCAGTAGTGAGTTAAGTTGCCGGTACGGTAGCTCCAGACAATATAGGTAAAGCGTCGAACAGATGTACTGGTCCCCCATGGCGGCACGGGCTTTGCGTGACTATCTCCTACTAATAAAACAAGTCCCTTCGAATTGGAACCGAATAAACTATTGCTTATTGCACGAGAAGCGCGAGATAGTGATAAGATAAAACGACCGTATTGGAAATATTGAATACCTTTGCATAAGCGATTGCCTAACTTTAATTTGTGCCATACATAAAGATCCAATTACACAATTTCATAAGTAAAACTTTGATGTCCGTCTATCGGATTGTCTATCTTTGCAGATATTTTAACATTTTCTGTTGTTTCGTTTTGCATATTCTGTTCTTCACCTTCAACGATTTCTATTCCGATTAAGGAGTTGAAGTCAACAAACTCAGTGTGACTTTTTGACAAAATTTCACTTTTGCTTAACAAATAGGGTAGATAAATGTGGTTATAGTCTTGTAGGGTGAAAAACAGAACGTCTAAATTCCCCAAAATGAGAAGTATTATTTTCAGTAGGTACTCTGTGCGATCTAAGATATGCGCGTGACGGTACATTTAAATGACATTTTACAGCTTATTTAACAACTCACAGAGCTCCTTCAGTAATATCCGACTTCCTGTCCTCGATGTCAAGTACCACAGGCTAATGTCTAGTCATGCACATGCATTATGCAAACATAGAGAAAGAATCAATGAAAAGCTGCAGCTGTTGAATCGTAGAAAAGTTCAAGCATAATTTTAGAGGCAACTGTGGCAACTATACTTAACTTCAAAGCTTAGGTTCACAAAATGGAACCCGTATGGCCATTTGCAATTGAAAAGATGAATATGTAGGTATATCATGGTAATCTCAATTTATTCAAGTATGAACTAAGTTGCAAAGGGCAATTCATTCAAATCAAACAAGTTTAATTTAACCCGGAATTTTAGGACTAAATAACTCATTTATACTTTTTGTTGCTATACCAATAGCCCTAACTACAAGCATCCAATGAGATGACACAGAGCCGATGCGAGATTAAGTTATGTTAAAACTGTTTGTGTGTCGTACGAGTATAATGATGGTCTCAGTATACTACTATCATAATAGATGGTTCTTCCAAGATTCCCATTAGTCATTCCTACAACGCGTGGGAGGATGACAATAATTATACGTAGAAAAGTGACGAAATGAGATTGACGATGAATCATTAATGAATGAAAACAATGATGGAGTAAAGGTACAAGTTAATTTGGACGCTATGCAAAACAATGTATGATGTTGCAAAATAATAAGTGCATAAATCGCAGCAGGAGCGAACTGACATCGGCCATTACGAAATGCACACAAAATGGAAACCAGTTGGAAATGCCAGCGCAGGTTGTCTTTACAATTGTGATTGAAATGATTTTATCTTGAAATTTTTATCTATGAACGATCGGAGGATCGTTGTCACATTGTTTAGGACACTGATGCGACATTTGGAAATTCGCTGAAAACGTCTATTAGGGTGGATCGCCGTCTTCTTGTATTTCATGAAATACAAGAAACATCCGTTACAAATAAAAGCAAGCTTAAATATTTGTGGTGCATACCGATATATATCTAGCCGTTTGGTTTGCAGCAAATTGTGTGAAGTGTGACTGAGAAATATGAATATCGTCAGCGAAACACGTTATGTTAATTTCAGAGAACGTGCACATAAAACAGGTGGTCAAGCGTTAATGGTCCAAAGAAAAAATAATACTCATTTATGAATGGCAGTAAGCAGACATTGGGTGTGAATGAAAAAATAAACTCTTATTTGCATACCACTCCGCAAGGGTAGCTGCAAAACACTCGTTGTTTGTGTGACACTTATAAGTAATGTGCCCAAACACACAAGGTTGTACGGTGATTGCTGATACAGTGGTAGCACATAAGCACACGGAAGTAAAAACGAATACGTTGGCTTCAACAAATTTGTTTTCTATTAAATATTCTTTCGTTAGCTATATTTACATTTCAAAACTAGGTAATCATAACATATGATTTTGTTAAAACTCATCATCATATTTTCTACAAGTTATTTATGTTCGAGAAAGATCAACACAAGCAACCATTTCACAAAAATATAATGGCTTTTAAAGTGCGAACTTTTACTAGGAGCACAAGCTCATGCTGGCATGCTGTTAAAATAATATTGTATGAGCACAACACTAACGAAACGAGAGTTAAATCTCTATATATTGTCTAAGTAGATACGAAGGAATAAGCATGTTTTCATACAAAGCGGCTACAGATTTACGGTCCAATTCGTTAGGATTTACGCAGGTTCGACACGTGTAAATAAGCTCACTAGTTAACATCGCCTAAATGTGTCAAAGCTGAACCAATGGGCACTGTTACGCGTTCGAATTTTCAGAATATTGGCCGAGATCTATACTATTTATTCCCAGAACACTATCCACAGTTGACGGTTCTTTTATTATAGCTATAAAAGCATTGGAGTAAACCGGAGATTTTCGCTGATTTATCGCCTAATATTTATTTTTCACGGTTTACTTGCGAGGCCCATTTGTAAATATAGGACGAGTTTACAGTAGGGAAACTGGGGTTTCCTTTTTATGTCTTATGTCGGTGCCAAACAACGTGTCTTGATGCGACGCGGGCATTAATATAATATGGAACATTATCGTAAAACAACGAGCTGTGGATGTTTCAGTATGTCGTGTCAGTTAGCGACTTTAATGCACCATTATGCTAGTTCAATAGAAAGTTTATAACCTCCGGTGTAGCCGTTTTATAAAGCCGTTCACGCAAAAATCGGTGTCAGGAGGAAGGCATAAAACTTCTTAGTATAGTCGATGAATATAATACAATAATTAAAAACAACCATGAATCAGTTTGGGCGGGGTGTTAAGTTATACATATATATTGTGATTGTGACATGTTGATATTCAATATACATATATTCATGGTTTTTTTTTAAACTACAATAAAACTGGAGTGCGTCAAATGTCGACACCTACCTTTCTGGAATGGGCTTCGTATTCAATGGATGTCTCGTGGGCGTAATTCTGTCATTCAATGTTTATAAGCTATTATAAACATTGAATGACAGAATTAAACCAATGACAAACTATTGAATAAACACTTTAACAACAATTTTAAACATATTTTATGGCGTCATTGAACACATTGTGGATCTCTTTTTACAACAACAATATTGTTCAATTCAAGTTTATATGAAATGAAAATACAGTTCGTCAATATGTTAAGTTGCTTAGAGTAGCTCGAGAACGTGTAGGTTATATAGCGGTTCGTAATATGCAAGCGAGGCGGTTTGTTTGAGGCAAATATTTGACAATAGCAAGCCATGAGCCAGGAGCAAATTACTTGGCTCAGACAGACTCAACCTTGCCATTCATAACATATTGTTAACGTGGCTGGTAGCAACGCCTACAGTGAGACACGCGTCAAATTCGTTTTAGAAAAACTTATTGTAATGAGCCGTCTCACTCAATCACACGTAAGACACACTTCATCTGTGAAAACCACCTACGCAAACTATATTTTGAAGTAGGTAAACATATATGTCAATGTTTAATGGCCCACAAAACATGATTATTATTACCAAGTACCAACATTTATGGACAGTAAAGAATGATGTATTCCATTTTCAAGGATTCATCAACACAGATGCACAATGATTGAATTCAATTCAATTGCAATTCTTGTAATAATCGTAGGTGTAATCAAATACACGTAAGGCCAAGCTCGTCTTGTCGTTGCGAAGCTAATTTTGCTAATTAATTCTGTGTCCCTAACCTAATATAAAGCGAAATGATGCCATAGACACCTTCTTGGCTAGATAAAAATTGGCATTCAGAATCATTCCAAATTGGAATAACTGCCATGAGAAAGTAATGATTTAACGAAAATACTACAAAGAAATTGCCACGGAGTTAAAAACATTTAACGGTTAGGTTAAAGACAGATTTTACATACAGAAATCAGTACAATATTTTATGGAAATACCGTTAAAGAAACCGAGCCCCAAAAGCAAGAAAAGTACACGGAAAAACGGAAGAAAATTGATAATGAATAAATTAAATTAATAAAAGGCCTATGACCAGCAGTGGACTGCGAGAAACAAACGTTTTTCTTAAAGAAAACCAATTGCGTGTAGGCAACAAAAAATTTATAACAGTTTATTATCCTCATCAAAATCAATGAATAATGCACGGAAGAAAATTTAGAACAGTGTACGAGCTTTACCTAATAAATTAAATATTGCTTCCCAGTCTTTTTTTGAACTCTAACAAACTGTACGGAGAGTAGTAATGTCTTGACCAATAAATAAGGCAGCTAAAGAAAGCTACGTTTCTCTATAAAGGCGACAGTAAAAAACACGTTGAAAATCTTTATGACTTACGAGTCGCGGGGCTCTATAGAATTTCTCACGTCTCGACACAAGTGAACGAAGCTTACCTGAAATAAAATATAAACAATATTAACGTTGTGTTAGCTATTGATACACGAAGTTAATGTTTATTAGTTTATGTAATTACTGCTGTCTGGCATAACAATGAGCTATTGATTTCAACAATATCATTGGAGCAGGTTTCCGTAGGGAAATATTGAGTGCGTGGCCACACCAGGTACTATATTTGCACGACAAATAAAACAAATTAGATGATCATACTGTTGCATTTATTCATAGTTAGTGTTATTTCAAACTGAGCCATGTCTATTTTAATAGTGATAACTTATACCATAGCTAGTCTCTCCGAGATTTCCCCGAGGAGAAGAAATAACTTTTCACCGGTAGCGAGGGGGACCTGGGGTTATTTAAGATGTAATTAAGGAATATTCAAGACCCAGAAATAGAAAATAAAATATACATAATAGAAGTAGAGAACACTACAATGATTGCCAACATACTCTTGATTAATACCACAGCGTGGTAAGAACCCGCGAACATCAGTCCGACAATCCCTCTGTTCTAAAATATTCAGACAACAGTTTTCAGTGCGTTGTGCAACAGAGTGTTTGTTTAGCCACCTGACGCAATTGCACGTTCAGCTTTTAAAACCATTTAGTGCTGGTCTGACAATATTTACTAGGCGTGGCAGATTTCGATGCTACTGGTAAACGATTTTGTAAAGAATTTATGAAACCGGGACATCTTGATTGCATAAAATCAATATCGATTTAAACAAAGTTATCATCTTGACATTAGATTATTTAGAATTAACCTATTCGAAACGTTTAGAAAAATCGCGTCTTCTAAAATTATGCACAAACAATCTTATTATTTTGGAGGTTGATTAACAATACAGATCAATAGAAAGGCAGTTGACAACACGAATCATACGAAAATAGCAATGACATAACATATGTTAATACCAATGGACAACCAATAACGAGCATTGTTAAGCGTGAGCACGTTTCAGGGGACTTTGTTGAACAACGGCGCTTATTAGAAGAACCAAATGTTATATGATATGACAGATGAAATAATTCCGTTTATACATTAATAGAGAACTCATTCATAGCTCCGACACTCGAGCAGCGGTCACACGCATCTAGAGGTGATAGTCAGAAATAACCGTCTCTATTTCTTTGTGGATGTTCACGCGTGAGACTCTTGGCACAGAGTTAAAGCAGATGCACGCAAAAAGAAAACAGTGCAATTAAAAATACTGAAAAGAAAAATACTCTCGATAATCGCTTTGTTTTTTAAAAATCCGTCAGCGTTAGTGACGAGGTGCTACGGCGATGACACGCATGTGTATTTAAAAGTCATCTTTATCCTATACAAAACGTGATTTTATGTTTGGTTGTATTTGTCAAAATTCTTCGAATATGCTTGTCTAATATAACATAATTTAAAACTTGGCACAGAACGTTTGTTGTATTTCAGTAAGATGCTTTTTTGTGGACCTATTTTATTCAGATCGCTTCTGATTTTAATCGCGGCCGAAAAACAAGCTAAATTATTTCGAAAATGAATTTATTCACACTCGCTAATATAGAACCCATACTAATCAATGCGTCTCATTGAAAAGCATGTACCTACCAGTTTGTGTCTTCATTCGAGTGTGTATGTTGCGTTGGGTCGTCTTGATGATACCATCGATTTAACGACAAATATTGTATTTAAAAACCGGCCAAGTGCATGTCATACCATGCACAATGAAGGGTTCCGCAGTTGGAATGAATTTATAAAACAAACTTAACATTGTAGTAGAAAAACTTGTTCTCCGATACAGAATGTATGGGAGAACATGTTTTTACAACTGTAAAATTAAGTTGGTCGATTATTACTCGGTAACTTGTGGAGCCTACGTAGCGGTGATAGTTTTCCTTTTAATTTCGTTATATATACTACTGTCTTGAATTTTTTCACATATCCAAACCCAACCATTTAGCTGGCAGGGGGGGGACACTTGGCTCTAACAAAAATTAGCACTTGAAAGCTATATAATAATAATATATAATATTCCGCAAACGAATTCCTGAATGCAAAAATGGTTTTAACAAACTCACATTTTTATCAAACGACCTTTCCAACGATACCCCACACCATGGGATTGACGAGAAAAAAAAACCATCCCCACTTTAAGTGTAGGGGAGCTACACTAAAAAAAATTTTTTTTTATCACTTTGACGGCGTCATTTATATGTATATCCATACCAAATTACAGCTTTCTAGTACCAACGGTCTCTGAGCTAAGCCGCGGACAGACGGACATGGCGAAACTATAAGGGTTCCTTGTTGACTACGTAACCCTAAAAATGGCTAGAGAAATATGGTATAACACCCACTTAATTAATAAGAAGTCATTAAACTCTTGGCTACAGACTTGGGAGTTACGTTGGACCGGCTACTGTACTAGTTGGATGTGTCGAGATGTTTGTTAATCGCATGTGTCTGGTCGAGTATAAAACTTTATTTATTTTGGCTGTTAACAGAGGTAGAAGAACGCTGGTAGAATTGGCCAACCTCCTAATCGTTATTATAATCTCAGTGGTCATTTCTGTCTGTACCTACCATGTAATTTCGTTAATTAAATAATTATTGCTATAAACCATTCATAGATTAATTAATTTTAATGTTAAATTCTGCACATAATGTTGTCATTAAATTAACAGGTGTGTAATTGGAAGCTATTTAAATAAACTCATGTTTGCATTTAGAGTTATTCAGCGACACACATCGAATTTGCTAAACAGGATTTCCCATGTATTTAAGCAATTCAATGAATTAAAATGTAATCAGTTACAAAAGTATCAACGAGGCTGAACAAAGCTAAATCAATTAGTTTTCTTTTAAAAGATAGTGTGTCATTTATTGAACACGCAGTCAGCCTGTGCCTATACTGCTTACACACACTTATAGGATAACTCACGATTTTAGTATATTTTGATGGTTTATCATCACCTTGGGCGTCAAGTTTATGCGAAGCAGTTTTATACTACTATTGTCTTTATGTTCGATTAAGACAAAGCTTACATCATTGACGATAAAATTATATATAGGTAGGCAACATCAAAGTATGCGTTGCTTACCGTTTTAATGCTACATTGTCAGAGGTCGCAGCTCAGAACTAGTTAATTATATGACTTCAGCGACTAAATGTCACAAATGAAGTGTTTTGACGCAAAACCGCGTTTAATTGCAATTAGTTAGGTGTGCTCTTTTTAGATTGTTCACGGATTAATTCAGATTAATAATTTTAGGTTAGTACCAATAAGGTTTCTTTTAACATTTATTATAACATCATCACGCCTGTAATCCCCGAAGGGTTAGGCAGAGGTGTAGGCTTACAGTAACACCCATATTTCACCAGTTATATTTAAAATATTTAAATTCCATGTAATAGGGTGCGATCAACCGGGCACAAATCATGACTCCGGGCTGCTACTGAAATATTCCTGATTGAAAAACCCCAATAACACAAACTTTTTTTGTTACACGGTATTTTTATCGCTATCTGTAGGTGTTAAAATGCCTTGGCCATTGTGAAATAATTAATTATGTTAAAGTCCGCAATACTGCATTCCTTTATTGTTAAAAATGCAGAGTAGGTACTTAGGAAGAGCATAGAAATGTGCTGAAAAATTCGGTCATCGCTGAAATAAATAGACGCAGACAATTTATCGGTAGGAAAAACTGTTGGATTGTTCTACGCCGTATTATCCAAGAAATCGAATGTTCCCTACATTCGATGTCTTATGGATAATACAGCAGACATACCTATTTACGTTGCTTTTTTATTGTTTTCTTCTAGTTTTATGACCCCAACCAAATCAATCATTTTGACATACCTATCTATACTAATATTATAAAGAGGAAAGATTTGATTGTTTGTCTGTTTGTTTGCATTGAATAGGCTCCAAAACTACCGAACCGATTTGAAAAATTCTGTCACTGTTGAGAAGCTACACTATCCCCGGCTGACATAGGCTATATTATATTTTCAAAAAAAATAGGGCTCCTTACTAAAACTCCAATAATGTAACCCAAGGTGTAAAAAAATACCTAAAATAGCCGAAGATAAGTACTAAGTGCTACCCGTGCGAAGCCGGGGCGAGCAGCTAGTATATTATATAACGTGAACACGTTTCTTTGAAGAGTTCGTTTTAACTTTCACGAAATAAAAAGTTATAAAGCATTTTATGGGTTTATTATTATTCGATTTAAGTGGAAAAAACCTATCTTCTTTTAAATAACGTGATGATAATTATCATGGAAATACTTATTGGTATAATGTATGCTCATTATTGATTGAGAAATTTAAAACCAGCGCATTGTCTTACAAGTGTCCATCGCGGATGAATGGGTAAGAATATAAACGTGCGATGCATTCATTCATTTTTCATAACGAGACGTTGGATAGGTACCTACTACTTTTTATCAAACTACCAAAGCCACGCAATGAGAATGATCTACTGAGAAAGTGTATGTAACAGAGGAAGAATAGTCTAAACGTATTCCTAATGATGAGCAAATAGAGAAAGAATAACTTATAGGAAAACTTAAATTTATCAAGAGGCATTCCGCAACCGTCAACACACTTCGTTTCAACATTACTCTAAACATGGTTCGTCTCATAAATGAAAGCAGAACAACAATATATTCAGTCCCACATAGGAAGGAATGTGATCTTAACATCACATCCGCGGATAATAGAACGAACACAATGTAAGTTTAGCGCCGGGCTACACGATATCCATTACAAAACCAGTACCATCTAACACCGACTGCGTCAAAACGTCACTTCAACTGACATGAACACTAAAGGCGCATTTTTATTGATTATGGGGCAAAGGAACACATCGGACCACCCACGGAGGCCTAACATCTAATTGAGCGTTGAGCCCATTGTCCACGCGACAGATAGTTCAAAGGTCCCCAGATTAAATATCAATCAATGAGGTTTTTTATAAAATTCGTCATCTCTTGTCGGAAGAATACTTTGTTACGGCCTGTGGTTTTATTAGCTGTAGGTACTTTAAAAATATTATATTACATTGAATTTAAGTACAGTGAGAAACATTACAGTCGACAAGAGTTTGTTTTGATTCTTTTACTTCGCAATTTTAATTTTAATAAGTGTCTTTACAAACTAAATTGTAGTTTAATTCCTCGTTTCGTGACGGATGGTAACCATTTAGATTAAGAAACGACAAGTTAGCCTCCAGCGAAGTCAACGCAGTTAAAACTTTAATTGAAGTGAATTATAACCATAGTTCTTCATCACAAATATGACGAGCACAGATACGATAAATACACTTCAAGGGACACTGATGAGCTGCTAATATATTGACCAATCAACATAATAAACTACATAATCACACGTCTTGTCTTGATCACTAATATTTTACGACCTGATATCATTCACACAGGTTTTTAACTTCACAACACTTTCTTTGACAAACGTTAGGTGTTTTAAAGGAATTTTGGTGCGCTTTATGTGTTATGTTAAAACTTATGCATTATTTTTAAATATTGATTGATTGCTTGACTTCATGTTGCATGACAATTATGTCTTATTATGTCATCTATTTATAAATAACTATGAACAATTCGACCATGACTCTTAAAGGTACACATAAAACTCTCGAGTAGGTACGTACTTTAAATCTAAATTAATGGTAATTAAAATACCTGCACCGGTAACTTGCAATGCTCAAATAGGGTTGGGTATCTTATTCTTGGAGTATCATACCTATGTATTATTTTATTCTAAGAAAATACATCACGTCACGGCATTTAAATATATATTTAATCTGATACGATTGTTCGTGTTTTATAAATGTAGATTTATTTAATTTCAATAATCATCGATCACGACATTTTACTTTGATCATAACATAAATACAGTAGCTTCACTGGTACCTATTATTAATTAAAATTACTTTTAAAAGTCATTTTTGTTTTTAAAACTGCTGTAGTATTTTAAAATATTACAGCAGTTTTAAAAACAAAAGAGTATCGTATTGCAGCCCTGAAGTAACACAAATCCACTTCATTACTTAAAAGAGGCTTTCTTTATCTCATGGCGGTAGCAGAGATGAAACAAACCGAAAGATTGTTCGGCGGTGAACCAAAATGATAGGTTACAAACGCGATGAAAGCATAATTCTATGCATTTAATAATTTCGAACTGTTCTAGCCATTAATTTGGTTAATGTTGATATCAGGCATTAACATTGTTTGCTGATAATATGATTTTAGTAAACAATATACAAAGCGAGATGCGCTTATGTTAACAATGAACACGGGGTTTTAGCTTTAATCATAGCGTGAAAATCTGCCATAAATCGGAAAATTGTTGGAAGGCAATCAGTCCCATATCTCGTTAAGACAGGGATTTATTGGAATAGAGCAAGAAAAATAATTCAATTGGATGAGTTGTGGTCGACACACATTAAAACGTAAACTTGTATAATTTAAGCATTTGCCCATTTAACTGGAGCCATTCATTTACTATCCAAAAGAAGGTCACTTAGATGTCGCAAGTACTTACAATAACTTATGCAATAAGGTTAAATAAATATGTAATTTGTGGATTAGGTTATGCCCAGTCATTAGCTACCCACGCCGGATCGGAACTATCATTACGAAATTGAAACAACGCTCACTTCCTAAGTATTCTCAAGTAAAGATGTAAGTACCCACCACCTACATGGAATAAGATAATCTTTATATCGAAGGTGAATCGGCCGCCCACGGCAGCGGCAAAAAGTATAGTCATCAGCTTACATCTAACAAAGGTAGCCGATTCGCCGGCCGTCTTAGTCAGAACGCCCATAATGACGAATATGGACATTTGTACAGCACTGTGTAGGTGGCACTTAGAACCCGGCCCATGCCCTTATAAGGTTATATGAAAAGTTCTATCGATATACGCAAAGGTGGCGGCGCAAGAGACCAATTTGGGGTTTAACGATTGTCGCCTGTCAAAATAATACAGGCCGATCTGATGGCGTGGTTCTTAAAAATAATTATTCAAACAGACACTTGACAGATTGCAGCTAAACTAAGAAGAGTAGTTTTTAAAAGAGTTTTCTTGTAAAAACTACCGATTTACAAGAAAACTCTAACAGGTGTTATAGTAATTACAGGCTGGTCTATCCTATCCGCAACTTTCTCGATTTACGCGAGAATTCTCCGATCAAGAAAAAAGCTGAGATTGACGTGAAGATGAAAAAATGGCTTTAATTATCGCCACATCATAACTGCGTTGTGTTATTAGAATTTATGTTCGCGTCGCTTTGGTTTAATCCGAGAATAATGGTGTAACGGACATTCGATAAAGGCCGTCGATGGTTGAGTAGGTAGTCGAGAGCAAATGGGTAAAACAAATCGTTTTGGAACAGCTTCAGTAGACGTAGTTTGTACAAATGTACCTACAGAAATGATATCGCATTTAAATAGGCACACATTGTACGCCCTGAGCGATGTTTGAGCAAGTCCAATTGCTTGCTGGAGTATTGCCGTAGCAAATAATGTCGGTACAAGTAAACAGTTTAAATGCAATGATGTAGCAAAGCTCATTGGGAGCTGGTACATTTAAATAAGAGTATTTGAATAACTAGTAAGAAGTCAGTTCCAAAATTCCCGTTACGAAGTAATCAAGTACCGTTTCGGGGTTGCTAGAGAAAGATATTGCCAAAGCGGTATCACGATTGTCCAACTCTGATCATAAGTTCAAAAAATAATCGTAATTGGTTGCAAAATCATTATAGACAGACATAAAACATACATCTTCAGGTAAAGGTTTAGATTTTTTGAGTCAGTGCGGCCGATATATTTGTAGAATACATCTAACGATTAAATTGTGCAGATCTGAAAATCTAAAGTAGGTACCTACGGCTGAGCAAATACGAGTTAGGCCACCACTTTCCTCTCAAAATGACACTTCCATTAAAATTCCCAATTTGGGACGATTATGAACGTTGAAATATTAGATTGGATTATATGAAATATCGATGGCAAGTAACGGATGTGATGGATGTAGCCACAAGACCATATTTCATGCAATGTATGACCCATTGTATCTAGCCCTGTGACAAATTACGACTGCTAGGCATACAAGTTTCGATGACAATATTGTATATCGCAATGAAATCGGAATTTGCATGGTAGATCTTGTAGTATTTAGGTCACAGAAAACAACTGAATATCAGGTACTGTTCATGTTAGATTGCATTTGATTGGGACAATTGCGTGTTTTACAAATATTATACAACGTCCGGTGGCTATGGCGTATAAACATTGCAAAATATTTAGTCTACAAATAGAACCATGGCTTGTAGCTTCACTATTCCAAACTATTGAACATATTGAATGAAGGAACAAACACCTATTAAAGCACAGTTATCCATCATTGTTTGATTTACAATTTTCAATTTCATTGTGCTCGAAAGATTATACTGATAGAAATGTCAATACAATAAATAGGTCTTTCAGATAAGTCACATTATATTCTTCCTTCAGTTATTAATCACTGGGCGCCATGATTCTTGTCTTAACGGTCCCGTTAACCTTAAGACCCGCCTTTGGCGTAATATAAGGCTTTATTCTGTGCTCTAAACAAAATATCTAATAAATGGCGTCACAAGCAAGTATCATAACGAAGATAAAAGGATCAGTAGCTACACAAGGTCGCATATTGTCAACGTTACGCACAATGTTAGCCACGAAACCGCCTGGCATATTTTTAATTTCAATAGCTATTTACCTTTCTTGTTTGTAAGCATTCATGTTTAAAACATACGTGTGGACAGTGTTGAAAGTAAACTGTAACCTCAAACGCGCCCAGAACTTGTCACGAAATTATGGACTGATTTTATCCTAATGGTCGCCAGTTCACGATCTTTAGATAATATAGATTTTTGATTAGCATAATAAATGAATTTGAAAATATTGCTCACAGCTCAAGTAATGAGTCAAACATTTTCGATGCATTTATACCGTAGGTTGCGAAAACTGACAACAAAACACAGTTCAACCTATTTAACTTTTCAAATGGCATCCATAATCCTAAGCAAACAAATATGCAAAGTCTAAGTCGCACCACATTTCGAAATTGTGAATACAAATAGGGCTAACAACAATGGTCAATGGTTGACGTCTTTGGCAAATTGCAGCTGTTGGTACAAAGAGGTGGATCATTGACGCTAACACCGACCACGCTTCTGAAACACGAGATGTCTGCAACCACTCCGACGGCCGACACACTTAAAATGCTATAAACAATCGAATACCTAAAATAGATTTTATTACCAGAGCAATTGAATCCAATGTCGGTGCAAATGATACTACACTGTTCATTGTGGAATGTTTTACTTCATATGAGATTCTAAAAGCAGCTTACTTAGGCTTATTGTTGGTTGATAATGCGTTGTGAGAACGAAGGGCTTGTATTCTACTTGTACAGGACTTGCGGTTCAGTCATAATAGAACAGTTATTTTATTGTCACTGATTTAGTTTTTAGGTCACGCACTCGCATCTAAAATAATAAAGTTTCAGTTTTATGCATGTGGCACTTATGTTTCGGTGAGTCAACTAAAGACTAAGATGACTGCCATGCCATACCACTAGTGACCTCTAATTCACATCCATGTCAAAGGTCCGCCAATTTAATAACAAATCGATACTCTCAACTCTGTCATAGTGAAGACTTTTAGATAAATGGACGTTTGTTGCTGTGAAGTTGTGTTTTAACATGTTTCCTAGACCAGCCCATTGTCATTAAAATTCTTCAGTATGCAACAATAGGCAGTACATTAGTAGCAAATGTGAAACAACGACAGGAAACAAGAGAAACTTTTGTTAAGACTACGCATCGCATGGGACGGACAAAAAAAGGGGAAAAAAAGCAACTAACGGTCATCCCTTTGTCTTTGCAAGTAGAAGAAATCATTGAGCAACGTGACGATTGTTTTGCAAGATATGTACTCTAAGATAATGAAATGAAAACTGCCTACACTTATTTGTATGTTAATAAATACCTGCTCATTCAATGATTGCTTACATACATATGCATTTTGTTGATTGTTTGTCAGGAAATGAATTTTAATGCAGGGTGTGGGATTTGCACACGTATTTTTACAAAGGAGATCAATAAAATAAAATATATTTTTGAAATGTGTCATACCTACATAATTATACTTACGAGGTGGGAAGGTAGGTACGTTTATCTTGATATATATTTCGTAACGAATAGTAGGTAAATTATAATAACGAAAAAAGCAGCTAACACTGATGCTAAATCAAAATTTCGAGATGTGCGAAACTCAACCCAAAAAAAAAAAGCATCAGATATAAATCAATGTACAAAAGCCAGAACACGATAGAAGAGACCAAGTGCAGAGTCGTATTTTGTAAATGGGCAGATGATAAAATAAAAGTTTAAAACGAAAGGAAAAGAGGCACAAAATTGTACTGTTGCTTGTTTTTACAGTAACGGGTCGACGTTAACCTAATTAAGACAAGTTCTCGTGATCAGCTGATTCTGGGTCACCAACCGTTAAGTGAACATTTTCCTGGATTCACGGTTATGAGGTATCACTTAGTAGGTACTCTATTATGATTGTAATTTAATGGAAGATTTACCACGGCATTTACGTATTACCGCTTCTCGAAACATTTAAAAATACACTAATCGTCATCATAGGCACGTCATGCAACCTAAACTCTATTGACTTAAACAATTCGATGCGACTGTAGGTTTGGTTCGCCATAAATAATTTCCATAGTATGTAAAAAATTAAGACATTCACAGGTAATTTTAGATCTTCCAACTTTTAGGAGGATATTATGTAAAAATTAATAAGCTACACTCAAATTAAAACAGTACCTACTTATCATTCGATTATATGATCGCTTTGGCAGCATTGCCATGCCGGTGCCCTACAAATTAAATATTCTGTGTGCACCTCAAAACGAGCGTCGACTACGCCGTTAATCAGAATTTCAATTAATAGCTTTACAGCTAGGGTTCGAACAGTCGTAAAAAGCCGTGACATCAGTGTGGATCTGAGAATTGACAAAGACGTTAAACGAATTTTAAAAATCCAATGAGCAATGCGATTCCGTAATCCTACATCTTAACAAGGCAAAAAACGAATGTTACCAACCTAATACTTTTTATAAGGACATTTGAAGATTACCTCATACATAGACCGGCGCGGGCGCCCCTCGTGAGAGCTGACGTCATCAACAAAGGAACTGCGATTGAATAATAGGGGTACCTTTGATAAACACAAAAGAGAACCTGCGTACAGGTACAGTATAAGCTAACAGGTGCAACTTGTTTAGTAATATCTTAGAATATGTTGACTCTATTTGCACAGCTTACGAATTTTTTCATATACTTACAAACAAATGGCAGCTGAGAGATTTCTTAAATTAGCACTCTGTTTCACTATGAGGAATTATAATAATATTAATTAAAATGGTGAGTCTTGCAAATCACACCGGAACATTGAGAGAAACTAGTATTTATATACGCAGAGCTTTGATTAGTTCAAGCACCATATCTGCGTTCTCTCTGCATTACAAAGTTTATGCAGACAGTCTTCGCATTGGTTTCCGGTCGTAGATTATTTAAATTTATTACTCACTAGATATTTTGGATCCTCTTTCCATATAGTAAAATAAACACGTTCTAATACTGCTTATAAAACGTAAGACACGCTGTGTTTGTTTACATTATTACTAATCTTTTTAGCGTCCGAAAAGTGATATCATCCTCCGACGAACGCAAGCTTCTATTCGTCTGAAACTTAGCAGCAAGATGACGTTCGTTGAAGTAAAAAAAACTTATGAGAATTGAACATTCAATAGGCGTAATTCTGTCTTACCGCAAAATTAGCGGCATCTGTCGCTTGAGCACAAAATACTATATTTTATGCGCGGTTTCCGTGGAGCAGATTCCGCATTTACAAGATTTATTACGGAATCTATATGTGATCGAAACAAATTACTTCGTAACAATTTAATGCCTTGTTGTCTACTTTAGCGGAAACATATATAATCAATCAAGACTTTGCAGTATGCAAATGACATCTGCGCTATATTACGCTAATTTCTTTGTTGAAAAGCTAAATATAGCCGTTAAATTAATTTATTTTTCAATAGGTATTTGGAGTGATGAAATAACTCTTTGATTTTATTCGTTATTATGTAAGACAACGATGAGTACATAGCGCAAACTAAAACCTAGATCCTTAACCACGTCATGTTCCTACGTCACGTTTAGAAAATGCAGCGACCGATGTGACAGTCAAACATGACAGCCGAATTAACATTATAAGAGACACCAATTTACATAGATTAATTAAATAAACAAAGAAAACGGGGACCGATGACGGGGGAAAATGAATTTAATATGATGAGACGAATTTCTACATCATTTGCATGTTGCTTAAACTCAGTCTAAAATTATAACTGAATGAAGCATTAGCGATATATGCAAACGAAGTCCACGCGATCGGCAAGTTCAAGGCTTTTGGAAGCGGACACAGTCATCCGCCGCGTTCTTATATCAAAGCAATAGAGTTTACATCGGTCACAAACGTAACGAATCGCTTACGATGAATGTTTCAAAACTGCAATCACATTGTTACGTGTCGACGGACGGCAACAACCTGATTGTACCGTTAAGCGAGCCGCGCAAAACTGACCTAGTGCCGGGAAAGTTATCAGGGACGACCGTGTTCCGTTTCACGACCCAAGCCGAGCCCAGCATTCAGATCAATCAAGACTACTTCGTTCAAATTACCCCAACTTTTTTACCAATTCTCGGTAGGAACACTAGGAGAAATCAAATCGCTGATGTCATGCAATAGGACGTTCTAATAGTAATTTTAGTAGATCAACCCAAGACGTTAGTTTCATTATAAGTTATAAAACGGCCAACGGTGTCATATCATTCTCTGTTAATGAACATTAATTCGTTGCAAGTGGAACTGATTCAATTGCTATCACCCATGTAGAGGTGGCATTGAACTTTGTCGAAACAATTTGTATCAGCCGGCTTGTAAGTGTGGCATGTTCAGACGGTGAGTTCAGCCAGTTCTCGATACCTAACGGAAAAGATTCAAACCGGAACATATTTTGATAGCTTCCAAAATTTACGGCCATTTAAGGCCATTATTCCTCTTTGTAAAGAATCACGGGATGAAAAACGTATTTGATTGAGCTCAACAGAGAATTTTAGCTTCTAAGAAAAGGCGCAAAAGCAGAAATAAATCCCAAAATCCAGTACCAGGCCAAACGAAATTGAACGATTGTTTGAGAAAATTGAAACGTATTTCATGTGAGAGGTGTATCAAGGATGTTCTGATGCATGGATAAGGAGTGTGTTGTATATTTATAGTTGCATGCGGGGTCGACGTTCCTCATGCGTCTCCCACGCCGCGCTTGCCCGGTGCGATGGGATCTACAAATCAGTTACACGGTGAAACACTCTTGACTCTATTCGCACGCAACTGAAAAATAACACAAATTCTTGTGTAGAGCCTAACATTTTCCACTACCGAAAAAATAAAACGTAAATAATATATTGTCTATTCTGATTAATTCATCAGTAATGTTAAGTAAGGTCGCACAATTAATTAAGCCTATTTGAATTCCAATTTTCTCATTGCAATTAAGCTCAAGATTTGTCCAAATAAAATCAGATCGATTGATAGCTAAATATGGAACCGAAAACAAACAGGTCGTTTGTGTACATAAAAGCATATTGGCATATCGGCTAGCGATGATATAATATCTTATGAGATTACTTGAAAATTAATTTTATTCCGACATAGGTTTATGACACCAGTTGCTCACAAAGTGGAGCACGTAACTTTTAGCTGTCAGAATAAAGTAAAAGATACTTGTTATTGTAAACAAGAAAATTTGTTTGACAGCAGCTAAAACGTAGAACCAATGACTTAAATACGACGTAATTAATTATTTTTTTAAAGAATAACATATTCCAAATGAAACGAAATATATTTGAAGAAGATTGATAAAATTTATTCCACAACATGACTCACAGACAACCTCTAACTGGGTCATTCTACATTTCTACAGAATCCTGATTATTCTTAGCCAAACATCAGTTCACTTCTGCTTAATTTGGAACAAAAAAATCTACACGCACTTAGCAGATGAAAACATGTGAGAAGCGGCGTATAATTTGATTCATGTAAACACAATAACAAGTATGTTGATGGTGCGAAACTGGAAAGCCGTAAGAAGGTAAGTGGGTTCGTTAATGCAACTACAGTTCGTGCTTTGCCTATTACGGTGCCCAGCAGTACGTGGAGGCACTTTATGACCCTTATGTCCAATAAGCCTTCCTTATGTCCAAAATGTAGATTACATCATTTGGACGGATAGTGTGAACGTTAAGTCCAAACACTGAGTCATGAAATAAAAAATGA
This sequence comes from Lithophane ornitopus, assembly GCA_948473465.1. Taxonomy (NCBI): domain Eukaryota; kingdom Metazoa; phylum Arthropoda; class Insecta; order Lepidoptera; family Noctuidae; genus Lithophane; species Lithophane ornitopus. Next base: position 7,557,681 of record OX419623.1, read on the forward strand.
ACATGCAAATTACAATGTTTCGAAGACAAAATAGGTGGAATAACGCCACACTGAGTACAAAATGCCAAGAGTAATTAGAAACAGTACGTATGACGAATTTTGAATAATTTGGTCACAAGAATAATATAGCTTTGCGCGCTAATGAATTTAGTAGTATGTTCAGTTAAATATACGAAGTTAGTGACACACTTAACAGGTATTTAAAGAATGTTTCAATATCTCTCCAGACGCACCCGACAACGAATAGATTTATTTGAATATATACTTAAAACGATAGAATGCGGATCCAGTGTCATTTGTAACGTCTCATTCATAATTTTAGAGCGAGGATTAAAATAGCGATCGTTTACGTCTACGACGATAGTGAAAAATGAAGCAGGTGATGCGAGGAGTTGTGAAGACACGATGTGGGATGACAAACAAACCTCGGTCATTCAACTTTACAGGAAGAATATTTTTTCTGGCGGCTGAATTTAATACACAAATGTTTATGTTACAGCTTCAGATTCGAAAAAAAGGGTACATCGGTCTGGATGTCTGGGATGTTTTCTTATCATCGTTTCATTATACAATTGATGAGAATACCCGGACAGAAGTGACATTAGCGGTTCATGATGGTTGAAATTTACGTTATACTTTCCAAACATTTTCGTGGACATCGAAAATAAAGTTACACTGACTAATTACTGCTTGGACAGAGTCCCAACCAGATAAACACCTAAACCTCAGCCAAAAATACACAAGATGGCGTCGAGTTCATAATAAAACAATTTAATGGGCCAGCGCGCTTTCCGCGGTGACGAAATCTGCGCCGACGCATTCTCGTTGCGTAACTTGAAACGCGATCTGTGCAAGAGAAAACTGTTTAAGGTCAAAATAATTTCATTTCATCTGTACACTAAGTGAACCCACAATGGAACCCATGGAAGTCTAATCAAATGATAAGTTTCCATAATTATTTTTTATCAATGAGGGCAAAACGAGTTCTGCTAAATAATGTTATCCTGGTGGAATACTCAAATCATTGGGATATGGTAAAAGTCAAAGTCTAAATATCTACCTAATAATCTTACCAGAATTTATTACTGTATAACCTTCGATGCAGTGGCATTATATATAGGCAGTGACTTTAAAATTATTTTAAATATTGCTCTAGTAATACAAATCAGTGGGGCGATGGACAACAAATGAATCTGACGATTGTTTACGCGCGAGTGCGACGGGACGGGCGCGGCGGAAGCTTGGCGGAACCTCGCGTCATTGGCTCGCGTCTGCCGGCCCAAAACTTGGCCACCATCGCCACGCCACGTTTCATTCATGGCACATATCATCCGCTATATCATACGTCACATTCAAGATAACAATCATAATGGAAATAGAAAACAATATTGAATGTAAGCACCGCTCCAACAAAAATTCGACCGCAATCGACCAGTCAGAAATATCTAATATTTCCTAAACTGTACAATTCAAGAGCACTCCCGATACGACTCGTATTCTAATTGTTTAATGAACGATTCTTAAAACAAATACCATTCTTTTATCGCATGCTTTAGATTTAATGAGGCGACCAGATTTATCGTGACCGGAGACAAGTAAGGAACCATTTAGGCACTCCCATCCTGAGCGTCTTGTAATTTTTATTACGCAGGCAACCCCGCCCTGCATTGTTGTGGGGTTTAATGAGCGTACGCTCGTGCCGGCTCTGTTCCTGTTGTGTTAGCGAGTATAAAATATATTGGATACGGCAGACTTTATTTTCTGAATTCTTTTATGAAATCTGCCCGGTGCCAAGAGGAATAAGATTAACATTTTATGAATATCTGAGTCTTTTTATGCTACAATAATCTTACTTTACGAGATAAAAAGGAGACTTCCGGGAATTCGTTTCTATTTTAAGCTTAAACAACGGAGCCCGCGCCATTTTGTCTAATTTCAGCATGCAGCGGCAGATAGCGGGTGCGTACACTCGTAGATACATATGTCTATGATTGAAGGATATTGGGAAAGTACAATAGATGTGCCTTGCAAAGCTTTTACTGGTTACACATTATGTACTTTGAAACCTTCTGAATTTCCGTGTAGAGTTTAAATTAGGCTGTCTTATGAAGTGATACCACGCAATCCTACATTCATTTCAGGACTTACATTGGAAGGAACTGACGGTAACAATAACCTCAAATTTGACACGGCAACATACCTGAAACAAGAAGACAAAATTATATTATTACCATACGAATCGCAACAGTATTAGTTCCAAATAACGCATCCGTGAACCAAACCGCCTCCAGATGGTTTATAAATACACAACGCCATGACATTAAAAATATCCAATTAATTCGTATTAAGGCCTATTTGAAGAACACTTTCAAGCGAATTTAGGCTTAAATAGTATACGGGCAAGGTTCATAAGTCGCGGTCGTCGGACGATGCTTTCAGAGATATCAAGAAGACGGCTGTGTAAGTCGTTACAGGGTTCCGGGCTAGCGTTTGATATTTTTGCTCTAAGAATATTTTTATTTAGAGCATGAAACTAAAATTTACTTTACGATTCAACAGCTTAATTAATAATATATTGTAGACAAAATATTTTGCAAGTAGCTCAAGTTATTATTTTCTTAGAGCAAAATATTAGCATAGCACATTTACTACACTTCATTAACATAGCTTATCATGGATGTAGCTAATAATATTAACTAACACAAAATTATTTGTTATTCAAAGGGGAGAATTTTATCACAAAGCACAAATTATAAAGTCACCGTTAAAACATAATGGAATGCAGGATAGATCGATGAGGACACATGCGGGTAGGAAGCAAAAATTAATAGCTATAGCAGTTAATTTTTGTTAGTATTCAATGGGGATTTCTTTTTGGTATCATGTTTATACAAAATATTAGGTCTTTACCTATGACATTGCCGTTCTGCAGTACTGGCCATTTCAAATCAAAATAATTTTTGTTTGGCTAAGAATTCTAATTTCAAATTAATTTTATTTTAAAAACATGGATTTTTTTTTCCAAAAGTAGTCATTTCTTTATTGATTAGTGTTACATTTTCATCGCATTTCAATCTTTTTCGTCATCATGGATACGTTAAAAATTCGAGTAATTATGGAATATGAGTACCGTCGTGGCAGCAACGCGGCACAAGCGGCACGCAACATCAACGACGTTTACGGAGCTAACACTACAAACCAACTTACCACCTGTTATTGGTTTGCTCGCTTCCGTTCTGGAAATTTCGACCTGAAAAATGAACCTCGCGGTCGTCCGAAGACTTTGGTCGACAATGACGAATTAAAGGCGATTGTGGAAGCTGATGATACACAATCTACGGCTGAATTAGCAGCAGCTTTCGACGTTAGCGTCAAAACAATATTGGTCCATTTGCGTCAAATTGGCAAGGTAAAAAAGCTTGACAAATGGGTGCCCCACGAACTCAATGATCGCCAGCGCGAAGTACGCGTCGAGACGTGCCTTGCACTGCTCAACAGACACACAAATGAAGGAATTTTGAACCGCATTGTTACCTGCGATGAAAAATGGATACTGTTTGATAACCGCAAGTGCTCAGCAAGTTGGTTGGATCCTGGTTCAGCACCTAAACAATGCCCTAAACGAAAACTTACCCCTAGAAAAGTGATGGTCACTGTTTGGTGGTCTAGCGCCGGTGTGATTCATCACAGCTTCTTACCAAACGGGGTGAGCATTACTGCAGATGTGTACTGTGAAGAACTGAACACAATGATGGAGAAGCTGGCGCATCTCCAACCAGCATTGGTCAATCGCTCGTCTCCGCTGCTCCTGCACGACAACGCGCGACCTCATACTGCACAGCAGACGGTCTCCAAGTTGCAAGAACTGGGGTTGGAAGCTCTCCGTCATCCGCCCTACTCACCAGACCTTGCGCCTACAGACTACTACTTTTTCCAGAATTTGGATAACTTCTTGGCGGGAAAAAAATTCAATACCCGAGAGGCAGTACAAAATGCCTTTGAAGAATTTGTTGCCTCCCGTCCAGCTGATTTCTTTAAGAAGGGCATCAATAAACTGCCACTGCGATGGCAAAGATGCATTGATTGCATGGGTGATTACTTCGATTAATACAAATAAAAAATTCATGAAAAAAATTCGTTTAAATTTTTTCATACAAAACGGCAATTTCATAGGTAAAGACCTATTATTTAGTTCATAAATAAATGAAATGAATTTGGACTGAACGAAACATGTACGTAGCTTCTGCAGTGGTTGTTAAAGCCGAAATAATAGAGAAATTAAATTCTGGTCGTATGCAACACAATACAAACTTTTTGGTCCGTTCCACTGAATTTTAGCAAACATCATATTCAGTGAAACGGACAAAAAACGACAGGACACTTGGTATAGTGCAAATTGAGATAAGTAAATAGAGCAACAGAAACACAAACAAAACTAAAGATGTATAAAGAAGAACAGGTAGATCAACCTGTACATGGAAAGACTAAAAAGACATGGGATGGAATATAATGGGAAGAACTGGCGGATGCCTTTGCCAAAAGGCACACCGAAGATCGATATATCGAATTTTAATTTTATGATTGTTAACTTCTTTATAGTAATTAAACCTTTTGATAATAATTTTCCTAAGTCAGATATAGTTAAGAGAGCTAACTAAAAGGTGAATTGTTATTAGAAACCGATGAGTAGAGTAAAGAGTTCTTTTTTGGAGCAGTAAAACTAGGTTTATCGGTGTAATTTGGTATTATCTCAAGTCAGATAATCCCCCATAATTTATATTAAAGTCTACAGAAAGTATTCGAGTAATTCTGTAATGCATATAAATGACCCAATTAGATGAAGTTGGCCAGCATCCAAAGAACAAGACTGGATGCAGTTCCCTCTATTTAAATGACCAGTTTACTTACATAATGTGCCTACTTCTACGTTTTGTAGCTCTCGCTTTGAATCATAGTCACACACAGTACTTTAATATTCATATTAAGTGCCTTTAACAACCTGTTGTTCAGAACCTGGAGAGACGACATTATGAACAGGACCATTACTATCATTAGTACAGAATTACGTAAATTACGAATAATACAGTTGACATTAAACATACTCGGAGACTACCGACTGACCTTAGATTAACACCACAATCTTCTCATCTATAAGCAGGTTCGTTAATAAGATAAACAGTAACTTTATATGCATAATACAAGTGTTATTACAATCATCCTAACCTACATCCAATGTCGCTCAAGGAATTCATTGTACTTGGGTAGACATTCCACAATGCAAATATTCTATGAATTGAAACGTTCTGTTATTTGAAATATTCAATTAAGATAACATTTCGTCGCGCTACGGCATAGTCTATAAATAAGAGATCAACTTTGTTTTACACAAGTGTCTTTCTAGGAATTTAAAAACTTACCTCTGCGGGGGAGACATTTTTTTCACTCGGAACCGCTTTTTACCAGTTATAAAAACTCCAAGTTCATCATATCAGAAAGCAAAAGAGAGCATTATTTATAAAGAAAAATCATGAACATTTATAAATGGTATAATAAAGTAGAAGTAATTAAATTAACAGATGACGTCGCGTAGGCGAGCCAGCAAACACGTGAAGTGTTAGTTGAGCTAGAGAGTGACAGATATATCTGTAATAGGCGAGTAGGAGTGAGATCGTAATAATCTATCAGCATCTGAAAGTAGGTAAAGACATAAGCAGACGACTTCTCGCCGCTGGGCGCTGAGTCATGGCATCACGACCTTTTTATATACGATCTAAAACAGAACATTTAATAAGTAGATTCAGCTGATATATGGATTTCCTGCAATAATTATAATGCTATAATAATAGGTAAGTATATCTTAATTTAACTCAGTGTGGATTTCCTTTGGCCTTGTATCAATGAACCAAAAGTAGCAACAGAGAATGTCGTCACGCTAAAATAAAAAAAAATACAGTATCCAACAGTAATCGGATATTTGTTCAGTTATCGTCAGTGTTTGATATGTGCGGTATAAATCACATATCAACAATTGCACAATCGCATGAATGAACCGGTAAACGTTGTGCGTTCACCAAATTGCTTAATGCGAAATGAATGGGACCCTTAAGCCGTCTACACTAGAACCGACGGCAGAGCGGCGCCTGCGCATCCCACACATGTGGCGCAACGGAGGCACTTTCGTCATGTTTGTGTTGCTTGTTAGTATCGCCTTGCCTATCGATTTATAGAAAGCGAATCTCAGAAACTCAGAAGTCCATGTGAAAAAACTGGCCATACTCAGTGTTGATGTCATACCCTTTTTTTAAGTTTTGAGTGCAAATACTCATTACCATAGCTTGCTTTGATACTTACATTACTGTTAAGACAGTTCGCAGTTTATATCTCAGAACATAGGAATCTATCTATTATGAACTGCGTAATAGCATTAAACTGTCGCCGATCGACAAGTCTCTAAATGTCGACTGTCGGGCGCCACCTACGTACTTCTGTAGAAAGTTGAAGAACTAGACCAGCCCAGTTTGGACGAATTACGAAGTTTATAAGAAATTACGCCGCGTAATGCGATCACTACGCAATTCGGAATAGATAGATATGTTTTGTTGAGCCTTTAATGCTTGCTTGGACTACTGGTTAGTCATCCAGGTATAAGCGAGTATTATAGGATCCCGGACCCCAAATCGGATCCACTGCTAATATTTCTACCAGTGCACACAGTTAATCAGATTCAGATTAAAAACGCTTAGACCTATATTTAAAGAATGACTAATTCTATTATTTTTCCGTTCCATATCCGTAATTTAAATTCGTAACGTGACACCTTATTTCACTTCATTTGCATTAATTACAATAAAAATGAACACTAACATCGATAAAAAGAACTAATTATAATTGGAAACTGTCGTCAATGTAAACATTAAATAACAAGTCAGACAGCGTGCGCCTGCGCTGCATGGATCGCGATTAGTGTGGAGCGTGAAGGCCGGGCAAGCGTTATCACAGTAACAGGGTAAACAATAAATTTCACATTTTTTTTATTAAACTCTGCCTAACTACGTGTAATCTAAATTTGGGTTGCGGACTTATGGATCCAGACTAAAATAAACCCAAAATAGTACAGCAATTGCTGTTGAAATATCAAGCAGATACAAATGACAATGTATAAAAAAAATTGTAGGTGATCGGAAACTCTCTTTAATCCTAACCAATATTATAAATGCGAAAGTAGTTTGTTTATTAACCGACTTCTTCATTTGTTTATTTGTTACAGTTTCACGCTTAAACGGCTGAACGGATTTGGATGAAATTTGGCACATCAGTAGACCATGACCTGGAATAGTATTTTTTTATCCCGATATTCCCACGGGATCGAGATTTACGCGGGTGAAACCGCGGGGCGCAGCTAGTAAGCTACATAAATCTTGTATAAGATTAAAATTTATAAAGCTTGTTCGACTGTACAAGATTTATGAGCCTCGGAAAGTAAGTAGCATTGTTAAAGATTTTTAAGAAATAAAATAACCAGTTATAAGTATATAAAGTGCCAATACTAAGAAACAGTCCAATGATCCAAAGCATGCTTCTAAAGAAATGACTGCTTTACTAATAAATAACGAAAAAATGTTTTGCCTGGAAAATCATTTTCACAAATTAAAAAAGCAGTTATAATTCTAACATCTCAATGTAAAGAGGAAAAATTATTTGACGTGTGCCAAGCAAGATGTTAGTGCACGTCTATAAATTACTCTCATCATCTGACGTGTCTTTGTACTTTGTCTGCAGCGGTAATTTATTATTATAAATGTATTATTTTTATTGCCTTATTCAATAGGATTCATAAGCATTACACAAGATTTACATTCATTCGTTGTAGTTAATACAAAGTAGGTAGGTATCCGTAACTTGCTGTGTCCGAGCAACATTTCTTACAACAATCCTATTCCATGGACCAGATATCTAATGGGATTTTCCAGATTATGCAAAACTATTTGTAGTTTACTTGTCTTTGTTTCATTAACCTTGAATTCTAATCTCATTTGATGTTGAGAGAGGAAATGTTGTTTTTTATCTTTTAGTGGTTATTTGAATCATGCGGTGTTAACGGCTGTTCCAAATATTATACAGTCTGAGAGCTCACAACAATTTCAATACTTCAAATTTATAGCATGAAAAAGCAAGCAGGACCATCCAGAAAGTTTTTGACCTTTCCCAAAATTTAAAACATGATAGCTTAGCACACCAAAAACTAAGTAGCCACCTGTCTAACTAAACCTAGGGATGTTATTAAGCCTTGAACAACACAACCATTAAATGAGACAAAACAAGCCTACATAAATGAAAATAGAATAAACGTTAGTAAAATATTCAATAAAATTGAATGGCTACTGTAACTACTGTTCACGTTACACCAATAGGAATTGTATGTGGACCAGAGGTGCACTTAACCGAGAATCAATAGTCAAGTCGGCTCACCTACAACAAAAGCCTTTTTTGTCAAAACAAGAAGATTTATAGGCCTATTGTGCTAAGTGGGTCAACGATTTTCCATCTGTCCATGCAGTATTTACGTTTCCCACTAACAAAGTAGGTACGTTGTAACTGCTAATGCATAAAACCAGTAAAAGCTTCTAAAGTCTAATCAAACATAACTGACATTTTCGTTTAGTTCGTTCATTTTTTATTTTTCGTTTTGCAGATCACAGTGGTCAATCCAGTCAAAATTGTACATTTGCTAAATGTTATCTCACCAGGAAGTTAAGCAAAATATTTGTAGGTATTATAAATTACCTAGAATCTGAGTAACTATCTGACATTTGATGTCGACCTGTTTGTATTTTTGGTAGGTTTGCAGACATGTTTATTTCTTTACAATACAACGCATTAAACCTACACTTTTGAGCCGACCTTTATTCGCAACAGTAATAGTAAAACGTCACATCTACCGATCACTTCAAAAAACACTTTTAGAAATCGAAGTCTTGAGCGGTGAGGACCAGTTCTCATAAGCATGACACACCCAAATTTTATGTTTAAAAGAGATAAAGAAGCATCCGCCGGATTGTGTGAAGGTTCAGGGAAGTTATTTTTGCAAAATGGCTGGTAAGTATTTATTTAGACTTTATATATTTAAGTAAGGTAAAAGAACCTGTCCCAAATTGTACACAAATCAAACAGCCTGGAACATCAAGTTAGGCCATTGCTACAGTCGACATCAACGTCACGTTTTTGAAATAAGCAATAGGTTGACCTACGCCGATTGTCAAGCATCTAGCGATACTGTAGGCGTCGAGGGCCACAATTAAACAAAGCAGGTCCACCCAAGTTACCTCCGTCGTGGGCTGTCAGCTCCCACGCTTGACTACGACCTTTTTGTTTAGGTACCAGTTAGCAATCCGTCTTATTTCTATTCGTGTTACTAAGTTGCTGAATATTCACGTATGCTAAGTGGTGTCTTAGAGAGAGCACATAAACTTAAATTATGTTAAGATAGAGTTGTCGTGCAACTAGGAAGGTGAGCCAGCTTTGTTCGTATCTCACGTTGATACAGAACTTGTCTTTGTGGCTGAACTAATTGATTTATGGAAAATGATATCAACTATTCTGATTTATGATCGGGTTTCCAGTTATGTCTGCTTTCTATTTCGAATAATAAGCGGAAATAAAATTTCTAATATGTACGTAGATTCAATAAATCATTATGACCCGCGTAGGAGAGCCGAAATGGTGCGATGCCGATGGTGATATTATGGATCCGAAATGTAAAAGCGATATTAGAAGGATTGTTCGGCTCTACGCGTAGGCCTCGGCGTGCCGCCCACGGGACTGGTTCCCTCGACATTCTGAAGCGATCGATTTTCATTTCAAATTACAGTGCTCACGCACTGCCCACACATTCTTCCCGAACGCGTTCTTTGTGCGTTCAAGTTCACTAAGTATGATGACCATCCAGTTTTCATTAACATTCCATGTAGATGTCATAGTTGACTAAAAGGTGCCACTTTTCTAAGTGTTCTAAAATTGTCAATCCTAATCCAGCGTTTCAGAAACGGAATTTTGTAATATTTTCCCAAAATAATGACACAGCTGCGGCACGTATCTAGTAGTAAGACTAGTAGATACATTTTCACGGTCTTAGAAAAATATCTCTCATTAGCAGAACGATCACGTTGCTTTAGATAAAGTGTAGATACTACAGCGGCAGTGTCGTGGGAACGAGCGAAGAATAGAAGTCTCGTATGATCCAGTTTTCTACAGAGATGCAGTGTAGCCTTATCGAGGTCGACGCGATAATGAGTCGCGTGTCAATATTTGCTCTCTGTAACATTTTCTGAAGTATACAATCTCATACAAAGGAAGTAAGAAAGCAAGTGTTTCCACACAATTTACGTAGGTTGTCGTTGTTGCAGGCTTTCCCTCCTCCGTGCTTCAACTACGAATAAAAGGCTTTTTCGCCTTCATTGCATGTCACATTTAGTTGCACGCTTGTCTTTAAGTAGGTAGGATACTAATTGTCACTTCATGCTAGTGCGTGCTAGGATTGTCCCGAAGCAGATTTTTTGTAATTTTGTAATTGTCATTCTTGGCTACCGCGCAGCCCGATCAATCAAGGTCAAGTCTTTTGATAACTATAGCAAGTAGCTGTCTAAATTCCCCGTGAACACAACTGCATGCCTAGACCGTGAAGCCAGCGTTTTATAGTCTGACCAGAGCCTTTGTTCTCATATTGGGTGGTAGCAGTTTCATCTAAATTAGGAGTTGGGTTAGTCTGGAAGCACTTTCCAAAGTGTTTTGAAAAAGATTAAGATGATGATGTTGTCTTGTTTTGTAGATTGGGTGGGTTTGGTTGATCCCTATAAGGAGCCTTCGGGTAAGGTCGGTTGACAGTTAAAATTGATTATACAATATACATCGACGACTGTTTTGAATCTCTGCAATTAAGCAACCCACAGCAAGTTATAACGTGTCAGAAAGCGACTGGAACAACCTTGGCTTCTACACCTCCACGCTACCCACGGCTACCCTCATTTGGTCATCGACGTAGGCGCACCCGCCTAATCGCATACTAAGCAACCTTATAATGACCCAACTAAGACTCACTTTAGCTACAGGGTTGCGGAACCGAGCCTCGGCCTCAAAGGTAGGTGGCGCCTACGCATCAAAACGCAATAATTGCATTATTAAGTAGGTATTACTTGCTCGGTTTAATTCGATTTCATTTAAACAGGGTCACTAGAACTTGTATTGAGTTTTACGGCAGCCGCAGCTTCACATTAATTTGCAAGCCTTCAAGATATGTGACAAGTAGGTACTTCTAAGCATGCATAAAATTAAAAAAAAATCACAAAGAATTCTCCTCTGATATTATTCCGATAAGAACATTGCTTAAAGGCTATTAAACTCATTTTTATCTTTTATCGTGGTTTAATCTGCAAATCAAGTGTGTGTAACATATTTGATAAAACTTATCTATAAATCTGTTCTTTTTATTATCCACTTATATTGTTCATATCAGGAATGATAAAATTTTGAACCGATGATGTTCCATTGATGTCTCTTTATCTTGTAATACATGTCCAATCTAGGTTTGATCCATGTTTTGATTGACGAATTTGTATATTTACTTTGGTTAGCGCATTGTTATCTAGCGATGCTTACTGGTCCTCTTGGAATGCAAACAGCCAAATACTTGATTCGATATGTAAACATTGATCGGTTGATATTGTTTTATTTAACTATCAAATATTCCGTGTTATAAAATGTCAGCCATCACAACATCTGGATAACTCATGTAGTCATGTCTATTAGTCTATACTTAGATGAACTTTAAATTCCATCAATCGGAACATGGTCTTTAATAGCATTTAACATTCTGAACATGGTATTCTTTTATAGGTAGGTACCTACTCTTCTGCGTATGTTAAAGTGAGTGTTTCTTATGCCTTAATGCTGGTTCGCGAAGACGCGTTGAAATCTTTTATTTATTTGGCTATATAAAAATGTTGAAATTGTGGTGAACTATTTTTTTTTTTCTCGTATGCATAATATTCCAGCGTCTAACGAAAATAGCCGTCGTAATTTCTTAGTTCGGCGTAACGCGATACGCCACGCCTGTCGGCTGTCAGCTTGCCGTCGATATTTTCGTCAAGTCGTCAGTGCCCACCATGGACCGGCGTGACATGTCAAATAAACCATAAAATTTCAACAACATCTCTGTTGTGGACCACGGTGATCGTAACTTTTACTGGACACCAACATGAAAAATATAAAACTTGCTAATATCAACGAACAAAACTCGACATTTCCCAATCTGCCTCGGGTGAGTCAAACCTTACCAAACTTATCAAAATGAAATTAAAGAGTCAGCCCTCGAGTCGAGAGCTCTTGCTTTTTAAGGCAAATGTTAAATCAACAAGTTTTCGAGAATGATGCAAGCAGAATATTACCTGAGCCACGTGTTTTAAAATAAGTTCATGCAATGACGGCTGTTGCCACTTTTATTAAAACTTGTTAGCACAAAGCATTGGATATGGAACATTTCATCCACTTGGACTATACCGAGACCAATCTTATTAGATTCATGTGCCACTGACATTATTTCGTAAGTGCTCATTTAAATGCGAGTAAACATTGGACAATATGAGACCAACGAGAACATGAGGACATCTGCTGACGGTTCAATATAACAGAAACTGTCTTTATTTGCATCTATATTCAGAACATTACCTCTTCGAAATAGAACTGACAGTTTGTGCCAGTTAGGCAAGTAGCTATGATAAATATACGTATTAAAAGTATGACTTATGTACTTAGTAGGTACCTGCCTGCTTTATTAAACAAACTCATTAACGTATCACAAGTTGAAAATGACTTAAAAAGGTGAAGTTTCACTAAAACATTAAAAAGAGATAATCACCAGTATAAAGTCTCAATGATTAGCGGATTGCATACAACTTACTATGTATTCATATCCTTTAATCCCAGAGGGCAACGCTAACAGTAAATGGTTATGGCTACGACATTATGACATGTAGAGGTATCGGTCGAATAGACCTTGCTTTGCAGCGATACGTGAGTCGCGTCGCTAATGAGTTTTAAAGTAACACGTCGTCTTTTCAATGAATTCTGTTTCTGCCTCTACTAGTCTTAGAATGTTTATTGGTTTAATTATGAAAATTGTTTTGAATATATATATAGGTAGATGCTTAGCGCGATAGGTTGTGTCTAACTTTAGTAATTTTTTACCCAAATCGTAATTTTAACTTGAACGTGTTATGTCTTTATTTGAACCATATTCAAAAGGAAAGGTTTCGTACGGTCAACCGTGCTTAGACTTTGACAACGCCTTTTTTCATAGCAGTAAGGGTTTTCGTCGCTCAAGTTTTACTTCTGGCCTGTTGTTGACCGTACCTACCTATCCTATGGGGTTTTATGTATATATGACTAGAATATGAGAATATGCGAATTCTGACTTTTATTAAATATTACTTACCTACTGTGTAGATAAGAAAATGACCGTCAGAAGATTTCATACTTACAGCAATCCAGCGCAGACATTATAATCATGTTCTGTTGATCAGCCGGCTCATAATATCAATTAGGGCTTGTGTAGCGAACGGGTATAAGCCCAAGTAGGTACGTACCAACCCACCAGCATTCACTTATATGGTGCCAAATGACCTAAACCTGTTTGTTATTGAAATATCTGCCTTAGGATTATCACAGTGAAACTATGAAGGTTGGTATCAGTACCAATAGGTATAAGTTCAGAATTGTAGTCTCTTCCTATTAGAATCAAGGAAAACGCTAACAAAGCTACACAAATCATTACAAACAAATGGTGACTAAATAAATAAACTGAATAGCTACCTATTTACCTGCCATGAAATACTGATCTATGTAATGAGCTAAGCTTAGCCATTGTTAAACAATCTACAAATACATAAATAACATCTAATTTTCTAAATAATTCATACTTTATCCAAATCAGCCACGATACAGTAAATATATACCAGAAAGTACAAATTAATATACTCACATCAAAATATACATTCTTTATTCAAATCGATTCAGGACTCATTTTGCAAACGTCAAGTGAGTGTAGTCGGCAGGCGCTCAATAGCAAAGATAAGGGCTACATAGTATCCATGGACTGGTTACGTGTGGTACCTAATAAAACGAGGCTATACATCGCACAAGGAGCGGTGCGCCTGCGCCGCGCTACGTACAAATCTCGTATGACTGAGAATGGTGGACGTACGGTACCTACACAGAGTGGCGACATTCCACCAACTCGCGCGGAATGCAAGAATACGGCCCTGCGAACAGGTTACCCCCAGGGCTCGTGATCCTTCATCTCGCGCGTCCCCATTTAAATTATAACCTCAAAATCGTAACTCTACTAATTAAAGATTTATTTACAACAGCTGCGTGGACAGCGAAATGAGACACATTCGTAAGCGTAGTCACCAAACTCGTTTACTACATGTACATTTCACCGATCTCTTTCGTCGTCGGCGACAATCTAACGACCGCTGACCGCAAATCGGCACAGAGACGGTCTGCTTTACTTCGCTTTTCGAAATGAAGGATCGCATTACAAACACCACTGGACCATAACTCGGCGGGGCGAAGACAAAAATAAACTTAATATCGTTTGCGTTGTAACATTTGTCGACGCATCCGATTTATGATCGCCTCGGTGACAAGCATCGACGATAGGAACTAGCACTCTCGGCTGCCGATGTATTATAAATAGTTCGACACGATTTTGACCTACCTTCATCCAGAAGTCGCTCCATGTGCATGAAAACATTCGGGAACGCAGCCAGTTGCTTCCTGTCTTTGAGCAACTGAGCTAAGTAGTCCGCTATACTCTGCGTCGAAGGATTGTTATTATCACACATCATGAGTACTATTTATACAACTAATGACACGTTAAAAGTTTATCCCAACACGATCAATTAAGATATTGTACTTTAGTTACTGATTATTGTTATTTTTGTGAGATTATGTTAGAAAAGTTAAATTCACTTCCACACACATCGAAGTTTCGATCACCACTAGTTGAAGTTGACCGAAGTGAAGTTGTGGATGACTATAGCGCTGCGCCTGCGCTCTTGTCGAATGGATTTTTTGTGAGCGCGTGCGACTTCTGTCCACAGTGTAGGCGTAATAATAACATACGCTGCTCTCGCTCGCATACGCTGAACCATGGCTTATGTCTGTCTCGCTCTCGCACCACAGAAAATAAATGCGAATCAGTCGCCATCTAGCCAACCTATTTACAACTATAATGATATAAGTTGACATGACCGTAACTATTCACTACGTTATTTCCATCTATGTATGACGAAGCAATAGAAGTATTGTTTTAATATTTTTTAAAGTGGATTTTTTCAAAGAAACCAATATTTCAGCTAAATCCTAGTCCGTAAAATAAAAACAAGTAGGTACCATATATGCCTACATTCTTACTAATATTACTTCACATGCCTAATATTTTACCATTTTTGTTAAATACCTATGTTTATTGTTCTTAACGTTACGTTGAACGTGTTAAACGCTTGTGGTAGGTAGTAATTCTTTAAAATACTTTAAATTAGCCAACGTAAGTCCGATAAATTCACAAGAAAGATGACCAAACATATGAGGGCAGAAGGCGTGACAGAATGCGTCTTTTTAGTTCACCATACATGGGCCAAGACACCAGTTTTTTAAAGTTAAACTCGTTGTTTAACAAACGAATATGCAGTGGCATTTAAAAGGAATATTTAAGTACTTTAGAATCTCATTTCTGGCATTGTCCTCTGAAAGTGACAAGTTTAGAAAAACCTTTTAAAACATTTAAGCAAGTAAGTAGGTACCTAATCTTATTCTACATTAGACAAATAACGCTTTCCACCCTTTCGTTATTTCGATATAAACATAAAATAAACTCCGTTATATCAAGATAAATACAAAGTAACGTAATCTATTTACCATTTTCATTAGTAAAATAACTCTAAATTGCAGTAATTTCAACAATATTATACAATAACTGTCGTTATTTAGCCGTTATCTCTGTAATGATATAATAAATGGAGTACTTAGTTAACTAGGCAGGTAGGTAGGTACTTACTCAATTAAAAGCAAATAAGTAGATAAAAATAACTAAGTTTTAAGAGAGCTGAAGCAAATAGCAAATCTTTACACCAGCGGGGTAATTGCGTAACACACTAACAGTAACAATGGCTTTCATTTTGACCGTTCTGCAACATTAATTGCATTATTTACGTTGTTAATTTTTTTCCGAACATATGTTTAAATAGTGTAATTGGCTTCGGCCGTTCTATTTAAAATAAAATAAATAAATATGAAGCAATGGATTAGCAATACCCTTCAAAATCATTCATATTGTGATTGATAGTGCGTTACGCAATAAGGGTGCAGGTATGTAAATAAGCAGCTAAAAGCAATGGATGTAATTGAAAAACAAAGTTAAGAATAAAACAAAAAATTGCCTTCATTTTGAATGTTCATTTTAACCTATTTTAGGCTTTTCATTTTTACCTTAAATCAATCACAACTAAAACTTTTTTTTTGTAGTTTACTAACACAAACATGGATGATTCTGTAAAACATAGTCTGAAATAAAGTTTTTGTGTAGGTATATAAAACAATAGATTTGTTAGCTGAACTATCTACAGCTGACATTCATCATTTTCAATCGTTTGCATAGCTCCGGTAGTTAGTTTGTCACGAGTAATTAGGCTCAAGGACTTATTAAACCCATTGCAATAATCAAGATAGTAGTTCTTCATGAATTTGGTTAAGCGACGATTCACCTTTCTAATAGGCAGGCAGGTATTTCTACGGATTTGAATACCAACTACGACAAAAAAAGATATTGTAATAGATTTTTTAAATGTTTAGAAGAGATCCATGGATGAAAAATTACGAAAATGAAAAATTACGAGTCGTTACGAGTCGTCAAAAGCCCGAAAGTCTGACAATCAGTCTTACCAAGGGGTATCGTATGAAGGTTCCCACAAACAGGCGCGAATCGCGGGCGCGACAAGGGTAGCGTTGCCTATCGCACCCGTGATATCGCGCCAGTTTGCACGAATCTTTACCCAGTTGTGGTTGTGGAGGTCAGAAGGGCTGGTCGCTCTATGTAAAATACTGGTATTCAGCTGCATCTGGTTAAACTGGAAGTCGACCCCAACATAGCTGGGAAGAGGCTAGTTTTTTTTTTTTGGATGGCAAAATTCTGTCTCTAATTTCCGTAGAGTTAGCTTCCTTACTGAATATCTGATGCAGGTAATTATCAGATTTCACACTTCGCAACTGCATTTTGACCTTCGCAACCCAATCTTAGGAGAAACTCAAACAATTTAATTGACTAAAGTGCACCTGAATGGCGTGGCAAAGCAATAACAGCTCCTCCCCCAACACCTACACACTATATATCATCAAGCTAGAGATTTTTTACATAAAAGGAAAACTGTGGGCGAATAGAGAATTGTTTTTCATATTATTAAAGACTAAAGTTACGCAACGTGTTAAGAACATAAATGGAGTGTGATTGCTTAATAATTCATATGTTTTATTATGGTTTTACCTACTTGTGAGGATGATTAATATTTCAGAGCACGTAAGAGGGATTCTACTAAATACCTCGTAGTAACAATAGAACATCGATCAAAACAACTATCATCATGTAAGCATCGATAGGTTAGCGAAGTAGCGTTGGCTGGAATCAACTAGTAAATATACGTATCCAGGCTTTGACAACAAATTGATGATATCAGTACCTATTTAAAAGCGCATTGATAGACAGGTATGCTAGGTAGGTGCCTACCCACCAACACTATAAAAAGACTTTCTGAAAACTGTGTTTTCAGACTCGATAGTAGGTACCTATAAAGGTATCTATCTTCATGTATTGAAGCGAATTTGTAGAACGCACCAGTGTTCCGTTCTAAATATTCACAATCTCTTATTTTTCTATGCAGACAGAAGAATTTAACGGTGCCATGCAAACCATGTTCATTTCTTACTTATCTTGTGCAGTCTTTGTCACTAATGGCAACTTTAAAACTTATTTTAGTACCATAATCGACCTGTTCCACATATGGACTACAATCTGAATATTTAAGACGAAGATACATAGATAGATAGGTTCATACTTAGATACTAGACTTCCCTGAAAATAATTTAGTAAAAAGGAATTTTGACACACATTACATTCTGCAGGACGAATATCCAAAGGGAGACAGTATTTTTGAAAACCTCTAATTATCTTACTAAGAACACCAATTGGTCTGATAAAAATTAAACTTTATATCACCGTCGAAATTCGTTTTTAACAAAGCCAGCACATTCGATCAATTAAAATCACCCAAGTTAGTTTCGTTTTATCAATTCAGTTAAAAGGATAAATGGATAATTGACCCCTATCCGATGTTCTTGTGGATCTATCGAATTAAACGGATTAAGCACACAAGTTCCACGCTCTATATTCCGCTATTATTTCTGAATTGAAAGCTTTATTACGAACCTACATCTTATAGAAGGGTCATCAGTGATGCTTCAATATCTACCATGGCTACACAGTTTGTAATTACCTACTAGTTCAATCAAAGTTATTGCTTAACTTTAATGAACAATCCTATTAAAAACAAATCACACTAACATTATTTATTAGCATTAATGCCTGTCTAGCAATCTATTGTTTCCCATAAAATAAGTCTACGAAGACCACATGCATGTAGGTATTTATTAGCAGTACCTGCGATTAATTACTATTTACCTACTCATTGCAGCAACGTTTACGTCATACTGAAGATGGTTGCACCTTCTTAATTAGAAGACATTTTCCATAAATAAGTAATACCTACCACAGAATAAACTAACAAGGAGGTTGCTTAGAGTGAATTAAATGTGCTGCAAAATGCTAAAAGTATTTAAAATAGTTTTATGACAACATTTTTCACCGATACACGGGCTTGACTACCTTAAAAGTATCCTGATTATGCGGCCGCTCCGGCTATGGCAGCTCGTTCGGACTCTAATTATCGAGACGCTATGGAACTTGGATATACGAAGATGGTCACCAACTAATGCCGCTATCAGGTATCTTACTCTCTGCCAATAATAAAAACATTAGATTGCAAATTTTACTAGCAATTCCAACCTCTCGAATATTCTAATAGGAACTTGGCAAATCGCTTTGTTTTCACAGCATAACTTTAGATAATGATCGTAATTTTACACGTGAGGTAATTAGAATGTACAAACATCATACTTTTTTAACGTATCCCCATAAAAATCTATCAAAACAGCCGTTTACAACAGTAACACATACAAAGGCGAGCAATAAATATTTTTGAAGTTAATTATTGATCGACAACGCATCGTTAAAACGTCGGTAGGTATCACAGATCACAGCCATTACCTACATTGTTTTTTTTTCTCAATAAACAGCATGTGGTATACAATATGAAATTAAAATAACGTCAAGTCCGCAACAATTTTTATGTTCATGGATGTAGGTTGGAGTGCCGTGCGCACAGCTTTGCGTCTTGGATATCTACATGTCCGGCTTTCGGCCTACGATTTGTGCGGCGAGGAAAACATTGCGTCACCCTTCCATCGTGTGACCATTTACTACAAGCTTCCCATCTTTGATCTTAACCAAACGATGACACAAAAATGCCTTGTCCGACTCTCGGACTAACAAGTTTCATATTTATTATTTTTAATACCCAAACTTTCTTCCCCGTTTCCTGTATTCTTCGTAAATCATCGTCGCATTTAATTTTATGAGAAAAAAATGTGCCCACTAGTTTATACAAACTTTTGAAACCATCTAGACGTTTATATATTTTATTTTGACAAGTTATAAAATATTGAATTGTTGAATCGGTGATCTGAAAAAATCCTGAAGGTAAAATTTCTGCTGGATAAAGTTAATTAATTGGACTGAAGATGTGTGAGTTTTTGATTTGATTTATCTTAAAGATCTTACTGTGATAAAATCCATGTTTTTAACGATTTGGCATTTTGGTTAGCTGACAATGACGAAGTAAAGCAAGAGCGCCTGGATATCTACAAGTATAGGCGTAAAGCAACTAAAGCTGATCTACTCACATCTCAAGCTCCACCAAGACTTGCCTCTGGAATCGCCAATATTCGCCTAGAAATAGATGAGACCCATCGACAAAAAACATACGCAATATTACAAGAAGGACGATCAGAATTTTCTACAAACAGCAAACTGCGGACAATCCTGCTGATTTATTCAAACCCTGCTTGGAAAATATTCATACTCACAACACTGTTCATTGCATACATTCTGGACTCTTGTGTTTATACTTTCTGCAATTCAAGCAGAAGACCATTTTGGGCCATTGTTATTTTATTGTGTTTCAATTTCATATTTGCTTTTGACGTCTTCATCATTGTAGGACTGAAATTCTTTAAGAAATGGAGGAAGACTCTTAACCTTGTAGAACCAGATACATTTAAAGTAATTTTGAACATTATACTAGCAATCCCGTACTCATTCTTGTACTTAATGGACGATAATATGCTACAGTTCAATTTTCATGCGATTGCACCTTTGATAGCAACAATACGAGTATATAGGATCATAGAATATTTCTACAACAGATCTTCGCAAGCAGGCAGCAATCAGTGGACTACGTTTTTGTCTCAGTATTTGATACTTTTCTTCTTATCTGTTCATACCTGGGCATGCGTGTGGTATTTGTTTGCGAACAGAACCTTTGACATACATAAACTTCGGACTTCATGGTCACTTGCAGCCATATACTTACCGACAGAGGAAACACTCGACTGGTACTATGTCTGCACATATTGGTCAGTCATGTTTCTCACTACGAACGCCCTCGGGGATTTATACCCAGTGACCACTGCTGAAAGAGTCATAGCAATATTGGCGACATTGCTAGGCTTTCTGCTAACAACTGTGGTGTTTGTGGGGTCCTTAACCTCACAATTCATTACTATAACAACTAGACGTTCCAAATACGTAAGGCAACTACAGAAAATTCAAAACCATCTGAGGTTGATTCAAATGGATTCGGACACTACAAAGCGAATAATCGGGTAGGCAACTTTTCTATCGACAAAAACATTAAATTACTTACAAAGTATCTCTTGCGTTTACGTAGGTACCTAATACTGCCTTTACAGGTATTACGAAGATCTCTGGTACCAAAAATCTGGAGTTTTCAAACCTAAGTTACTCGGACTCCTTCCCTATCCTTTGCAAATGGAAATCTGTTACGACTTGAATGCCGTTCCGCTTTATAGCTCCCTGATCTTTAGGAAATTACCGGAAGCATTCCTTAGGAGACTATCTTTAGACATGACGCACCAGTTTTATCTACCAGGAGACGTTGTATATAGCCATAACCAGAACAAGACTATTATGGTAAGGCTGCATGTATATTATCTGTTTAAAATATTAATTAGATATCTGTTTTTCATTAAGATTATTTATTAATGCATTACTGTTGTAGGTATGTGTGACTAGTGGCGTGTTAGAATTATTATCAGACGAAGATGATGAAAGTCCAATGATTTCGTTTGCAAAGGGGACATGTTTTGGTGAAATTTCTTTAGTCTATAATATACCGGGTAACAAAATATTTAACTCTTACCCATCAAAAAAATTTTCAACATTTAGAAATAAAAAGCCAAATCATCTAATTTTTTACGCTTTTAGCCCGTTGCACAGTTAAAGCGGCAACTTACGTGGAATGCCAAGTCTTAGAAAAAACTAAATTCATAAAACTGATGATCACATATCCAGACCTCGTTGATTCGATGCGCACTGAGATACAAGAGCGAATCAATAGGAGTCGGCTAAGAAAAATGAAGCAAGGAGAAGGAAACGATTTCTCGTTAAATATTTACGCGTCTAAGGATCGAAAGAAGAGCAGTATCAAATGTTTGAAAGATAAATTGAGATATATTCAAGGTATTTCAAGTGGCACCTTCAATTTGTGTTCCCATTCGTCGTATATTTCATTTCTTCACGTTGTTAGGCATTCTGCCAGAAAATTCCGAAATGAAACAGAATTTGTTTGAAATTATCTCCCAAATAAGTTAATCGGAACTTATCACATCCACAGGTGCATCGGAAGTCGACACTTTGACAAAAGACGATGACCTCGATGAAAGTTGCTTGGACCTTTACATCATATCGGAACATGTCAAGAAGAAAATGACAATGTTCACTTGCATCAAGTCCAGGTTTCCATGGATATTAGAAGCCGACTGTCCGCTCGTCAAATATTGGGAACTGTTTATGCTTTTAATCGTATTCTACATATGCCTCGTCTATCCTTATTTCATAGGATTTAAGCGCAAGTTTCCCAATGGAGTTTATTTCTATGCCCAGATAATTATAAACATTTCGCTGATACTAAACATTTTCATGACATCTGTAACTGCAGTTAAGACGAAAAAGAAGTACATAAAGAATTTCAAAAGCATAGTGGGGTACAGGATGAACACTCTTGGCTTCTACCTTGACGTTGTAGCAATAATACCGTTCGAATACATTGTCACGATTCATCAAACTGTGAAATATCACGATAATTACAGGGACCACTTATTTTACTTATGTAAAGGAATAAAGCTCTGTTTAGTTTGGAGGCTGTCAAGTTTCTTTGAGAATTTGGAAAGAAAATTGCTATTGAATTCGCTTATTGTTAAGGTGGCTGTACTAATTTTATTTTTATGCTGTGATTTAGAACTGCATTATTTCATACACTAAAGTTTTAATGTCCCTTTCCAGATAGTCAAGTATTGCGTATACATATGTTTGCTGTGCTACTGGTCCGGCGTCATACTATTCATGGAGTCTTGTTTCGTAAACCGATGCTCGGAAAACTCATGGTTTAGTAGAGCATTGATTTGGGAAGACCAAAAACGCGGGTATAGATCTACCAAGTAAGTTTACGTATTGATGTTTGTTTGGGGATAAGGAAATAAAACATACTATAAACTGTTGCCTATAAGTAGGTCTCGCAGGTGTGTGACTACTTGTAATATACGTGGTACTGGTAAAATCAGACTTTCACGATTTCTATAATTATGAATCGTATTCTTTGAATAGAAACAATCCTTAAGTCGGGTAAAACTTTCGGGTACAAAATGCATAACATTGCATGAAACAAATAAACTACGTAATAAATTATTTTGGAACAGGGATTCATGATTCATCAAGCATACTCTATCAAACTTTTCCGCTGAATGATTTATTTATATGACTCATTTTAAAGACATTATAAATTCTGATGACCTTCGTTACCGCGTATGTATAGTTTCAGAGTGACGGGTGTACCGTTTATATTTTCAAATTAACCGCGAAACCCATTTCACATTATGCACACGTATCGCCGTGTATGGACCTGCGTTGCTATTGCCAAATATTTAGCGAGGTAACAATGGCGTTGAATTTTCCTGTCATCGAACGGGAATGGCTGCGGCTTTCAATGTGCCACCTCGTTATAGCCCAGGTCTGTACCTACTCTTTACCAATCATATCCCTCCAATAGGGGTTCTTTCCGATTTGCTCTGGTATCACACAAGCCTTAGGTTTATTATAACATTAACCTTTGTCCCCAGAACTAAATACCCGATAGTGACGTCTGTATACTTTGCCACGACCATCCTGCTTTCTGTCGGCTATGGGGACTACACGCCCGGAGATATCTACGATATGGCATTCATAGCTTTTCTTAGCCTCTATGGAGTTCTACTCTCCGGGTATTGTGTGTCCGAATTCTCCGCTGTTGTCACACATTGGTCAAGGTAACTACCTACATGTGATTGTAATTTGTCATTGCGAACACTTTACAAAAAATTGTTTGGAACCAATTTGTTAACTGTGATGATTGACTGTAGAAAATGTTATTTCGGACAGCAATATAATCACAAATCCTTAAAATTAATCAAATCTTTGACTGCAGAACAAAAACAGCTTTTCTGGAAGTGATCATAACGATAGATAAATTTATGAAAGAAAACAATATGCATCCAGCAATAAAATCTCGGATTATGGCTTTCTATGAACTGCAGTGGCAATACAACTCGGTAAAACATTCTAAAATATATACTCAAATAGTAAGAAGTAAGTGGAGTTTCTTGTCCGTTCTTCTCCTTATGAACCTTACGCTTACGCTTTGGAATTAGCAACTACTTAGCTTCATCTTTTTGACTGACCGACCCCTTTATGTTAGGTAGACAATTAAAAAGTACCTGTAATTGGTTTATTTGAAATAAATGCTTTGAATTTGAATGATTTCCTTACAATTTCAGGGGGTAGAATTAACAGATGACAATTGGTTAGAGAAGACGGTAGTTCCTTCAGAATTGAGGAAGAAAGTTTTGCATCAAGCTAGATTCAAAGCTCTCACATCTATCAAGTTCTTTCAAGTGAAAAATAAGGCTTATATTCATACTCTGACTGAAGGTAAGAACAAGCTCAAATAAGCAGAATGAATTTTTGAGTTGCAATACAACATCTAAAACTGATTCGCAGACTTTCAACCCCAAATAGGTAGATATCATTAATTGACAGCAATCATCTTAACTACAAATGGCTCGGAAGGAACCGGCCAACACACGAGTTAATCAGTTTAGCAAGTCAAGGCTAAAATCGTTTGGTATCGGGAATTTTCGGAGGCTATAGAGAAATCTACGTTGAGTTTTCTCTATAGCCTCCTAGGTCCTCCTAGGATAGTCCTTAATGTATTTATATTATGATGATAGATGGACTATAAAAGTAGTGATGATTTATTTTTGCAGCGGCAAGAGACATAATTCTACCACCTGGTGAAATTGTATTCTACGGGGGCACAGTAACTAGGGAGTTATATATAATAGAGAGCGGTTACTGCTTAGTGACGTCCAATGAAATGAGGGAGACCAAAACTGAAACCGTCATAGGGCCCGGGAGTCACGTGGGGTTACTGGTTCTTTTGTACGGAATCCCCACTCTTAGCACCGTGGTCACATTGACTCATTGTAAGGTAAGCTCAACTGTGCCCGACTCCCCGCGACCTTTTACAGGTGGGTTGGTATAGTGGGTAGTCGTCCTACGCTCGCTTTCTGCCATTCGACCTTATTTAAGGTTATTCTATACGATTGGATCTTTGTTGCGACAAAGGTGACCGTTATCAGGTAAAATGAAGTAGTTCTAGGTACTCGTTAAGATCTGACTAGGTAAGCTAATTAATACAAGACGCACTGAATAATGTCTTGGTCGAAGTTTAAGTTAAAAAGCTCTGAGGGTAATATATAATATACCTTCCCATGTGAAGGATATCTCTTTCTTTTTTCCCTGTATAAAATTGTATGAGCAAGTTTTTTATTTGCTCATGTCGAGACGAACCTAACTAGAATAGATTGATACAACAATTTATTTTCCTGAATCGCCTTTTAAAACTTGCACGGAATCATAAATAGTGGAAGACCATATCAAAATGGAAATGAAGGAAATACTGGTTGATTAATATCATTTTTTAAACCAAGTTAATCAAATTAGGTGTATAAATTGTCTTCCCAAACGATTTAAGTAACTAAGGATTGAAAAAAAAAATCTCGTAAGAATTATCTTAAAACTTCAACAAATACAAAAAAAAAAATATTCGATTCCATTCCATTATAATATTACTGATCCCAACGATCATGCAATATTTTAATCAGTCTTATTAAAATTAAACTTGTAAACGTGGAGAGATTGGCACATAAAAAGTGAGGCCTATGTCCAGCTGTGGAAAAAGTGGGGCTGGTAATGATGATGAAAACATGAAAACAAACTACTATATCTAACTAATGAGAAAGTTTGTAAGTATGGATGGATGGATGTTTGTTACTCTTTCACGCAAAAACTACTGAACGGATTTGGATGAAATTTGGCACACAGATAGATTATAACCTGGATTAACACGTAGGATACTTTTATCCTGATATTCCCACGGGATCGAGACTTACGCGGGTGAAACTGCGGGGCGCAGCTAGTCATTTTATATTTTCCCTTTTCCAGTTAGTAAGTGTAAGCCACTACGCATATACGTCGGCTCTCAGTCTATTCCCAGACATGAAGGAACACGAAGGCCTAATGAAACCAGAGGAACTACGAACCATGGAGGACCAAGCTAAAGAGCAGAGCACTGATTCTTATTTACAGCATTACAATCGTCTGACGGAGAAAAAACAGAAAGTCAAGATCACCAGTCTTTTACAAGAATTTTTCAACAGTAAGTATTCTTAAGGTACTTAATAATAAATTAAAGTTGCTTTTCGTGTCTGTCTGTGTGTCCGCATTGTTCTTTTAAACTACGTAAAGGATTTTCATACGGTTTTCACCATAATTTAGAAAATTTATTCCAGAAGTTATATCTGTACCTATAATATCAATGATATTAAACTTAGGTACATATTATAAGTAAGTAATAAATAAATCTCGATGTTTTTGTTAAATCGTAAAACTATACGAAGCTGGGGCAGGTCGCTAGTTAGATATAAAGTTTTATTTTGTCATGTTTTACTTAATTCAGCTATAGAAAGATTGAGCAGCAGATGGAGAACCACAAAATATTGTGAAGGATTTCACCTTATTCAACATTGTTGGGACTGATTCAGAAAGCGGCGACTTTCAATTGTTTCTAATGTATTTCCAAACTTACAGTTACATCTTTCTTCTCATTGCAGACTCCTTCATAGACCTTTCAGCAGAATACAAGAAATCCAAGGATAAATATTGGAAATCGTTCAAACAATTTCAGGTTCTAAACAACGTTGCGCAGTATTTGCTGATGCCAATTGCTATAAGACCAGACGGTATATTTTTGAAAACGTGGGCGATTATGCGAGTAGCCACTGCATTTTTATTGTGTCTTCTCATACCGGTAAGTTTCTATTTTGATATGTTTTATGACACCTACAAGATTTACTATTCGTCTTGATTTGGAACGTCTAGACGAGTTTATCAAATCTTTTGTTATTTATTCAACGTGAAAATGGAGTCAGTCTAATAGGGAAGCTTGTTTCGCTTTGAACAGTATACTTAATGCATTTAACACTGAATCATCATTGCGTTTTCGGTCAAAGTGAAATGTTGCCAACTCATCTGTTGAGGTGAAACGCAACTGAATCAAAATAATTATCATATTGAATACATAATGCACAAGTAGGAAGGTACCTTGTTACTTCCGCCGAATTAGGCACCTACACAATCTGAAGACCCGTATAGGTACTTATAAAACTAGGTGGGTGTTTATTTCGACACAGTAAAACTTAACGCATACTTATGCTCATAAACAACTTCCTTTTTCTCGTAACTTCAAGGTGATTGTGTCTATGGCGCCACAGTTTGGGGCATTCAACGTGACACTCATGATTTTGGAAACCATCTGCTATATAGACATGTATTTGATGCTACATGTGGCGTACTACGGCTCCAAAAACCAGTTGATATACCATCCTTATATGACAGCCAAGCATTATCTACAGGTGAGCCATCTAGAAGTTTATAGGGAAACAACGTCTATGCTTGTTTGAAAATGAATTGAAAACGGGTGAAATATAGTTCAACCTTGAACATGACAGAGGGCGTTCTGGGCACTGGTGACTTACTTGCATGGCGAGGCATGAGAAGACAAAGGCCACAATAGAAAGTTTTATGGTCATCCGAATAAGTAGGTAATCTGACAACCATGAATTAACAAACAAATTATAATTTCAGGGGCAATTCGTAGTAGACTTCCTAACATGTTTCCCTTGGTACGCTATCTGGAAGCTATTTGTCCCCAAACATAACGAGGATCATTCCGAAGACGACCACGAGTACAACCACCACATGTTCCATTGCGCGTTGAGAATGATTAACGTTTCGCAAATAATTAAACTGTATGCTGCGTCTTGGGCCGAATCTATAGGCGCTTTGAGAAGGGTAATAAACTTTACATCAAATTCTTGATTGGTCAAGGTGGACCATGACCGGGTGTACTATGCCTTATCGAATGCCAAATAATCGAATATCGATTGATCGACCACTATAACTCGAAAGTCTAAACGCTCGATAGTACGCTCGATCAAACAAACATTCGATATTTTGGACACTCGATGTATTGAGTGTACGATGTATTGAATGTTCGATTTATTAACCATTCGATATTATGAACGTTCGAGTATTTGGACTTTCGAGTTATAGTGGTCGATCAATTTGATATTCGATTATTTGGCATTCGATAAGGCATAGTACACCCACCATGACCTGGTAAAAATCAGGGATGCGAGAAGCTCGGGACCGATCTATGTGTTAATACTTGGGCGAGAGGTCTATGTCCAGCAGTGCATGCCTTTCGGCTGAATGATGATTCGAGGCTTAACTTAACCTGAGCGTCTATAAAAAGGAGAAAATGATCATGCATGTAAGTCTCTCTTGAGTTCATCTGTTACTATAATATAGTCAAATTCCTCTTTATGGATATCTAACAGCTTGACTGTCAATGGCTGTGCTCAAACTATGACGTAATCAGGATACGTATAGTCAAGATCACTGTATGTGATGAGTGCAGCATCTGCCAGCTAGATTTCAGTATTTCAAAACACACGTGATATAGCATAAATCAAACAGATTACGTGTGACTCCGGATTATTAATTTATCTGTCTGCGGTGTCTTGTTTATACCTTTTTAGTCGTAGTTGGGTTTTAGTTTTTATTACTTTAATTTTTTTTAATTCTTTTGGGGTGATAATATATATATTTTTGAAATGTGCTCATTAAACCCTTTCTTTTGATACCCAACATGATACGATTAAACATTTTTTTTTTATTGTTCCTGACTTTATGTCCTATAGAGGGCGCCATTTTTTATTTAATGTGACGTCACATAGCGGGCGGTCAAAACGCTTCCAATGATACCTCATTTGTCAAATTGTGATGAGCGGTTTAGAAGATAGGAGGGAACAGATGAACAAACATACATACATACATACATACCGGTCAAAATCATAACCCTCCTTTTTTCTTCGCCGTAGTCGGGTAAAAATTAATTAAGTAGTCTATTTTGTTGTCATTTCTCTCCAGGCATACTTCATGAGTGTGGTCCACTTCCTTCTGCTAACATTATTCTTCTTAAACCTCTATACTTCGCTGTTGATCACATTATCCTGTAGATACGTTAAGGCTGAGGATCCGGAAGATTTCCAATATAAAATATCAAAACTACCGCAGAAAATACCTTATTTGAAGACTGATTATCATCCTGAGGGCAATATGGTTTGTCAGGAAGGCAAGTAAAACAAAAAGTATTTTTGAGCGTAAGGGGAATCATGTCAAGAGAGGGGGGGCGGAAGGGGGCACACAGCCAGCAATATGCTGGGTAAAAAGCCGCTCGGCTTAGCTCGAATTGTGCCGACCCAACATGATTAAGCGAAGGTTGATGCTTAGAGAAGTTTACCGAATAAAAGCCGAAGCTGTATAATAATTGCTTCGGGTCGGCTTTTTTCAACAAATACTGTCGAACCTAATGTGTCGATCCGAAATGTGTAGCACCCCCAAGAAGTCTCAGCCACGTTAGCACCTTTTATTACAGGGTCTTGGATAGACGGAGTAATAATAGTAAAAGGTAATACCCACATGTCCCCCACTAAGGTATTCCTGCTGGCTTACTATTGGACAGCAACGAGTTTCGGTGGTGCTGGCTTCGGCGATATCACTCCTCAGAATATAGTCCACATGATATTGTGCATTTGCGTTAATATACATGGTGTCCTATTCTTTGGGTGAGTTCATCGTGTTTAAAAAAAGCTATATTTCATTTGTAGTGTTAGAATGTGTTTGTTGTACTGTATGCATAAATATGTCTTGAAATAATTTCGACGATAATCGCAACTGTATTGAAGTTTATTTTATTTAGATATGTGTACGCAAGAATCGCATCATTGAAAGCCATGGCAGATCAAGTAGTGACAAAGTTTCAAGAGGATCTTAAACATTTAGAAATGTTCCTGAATAGAGAGAAAGTTCCATTCGCACTAAAGAAGACAGTCATAGAATACTGGAAGTACCAGTGGAAGAGAACAGGTGGATGGTCGGTATGTGATTTTTACAACATGGGGCAACCAGAGGATCTGCTGCTTTGACATCGCAGTTGCGATCACTGTTCATAGCACAGCACAATACAGCTCATACAAAAAGGACAGAAACCTAAAATACAGATATGATCAAACTACAAATTCAAATATGATCATAAAGAAAACATTCCCACTCTTTCACAAAATACAGACATGAACTCCATAACACATTATCACAGACAGACAACGAGGCAGTAAAAAAGTTTTTATGCATAATTTTCTGTGCAGCACCAATCTATACTCGGTAAACTACATGCAAACTTGAACGAAGACGCAGTATTATACATGTACGAAAAAACTTTAAGAGAAATCCCATTGTTCGAAGACGTCGAGTATTCCTTCTTCAGGGCTTTCGCCAAGAAATTAAAGGAACTTTACTTCCAGAAGGGTTACATGGTTATGAGATCGAACGAAGTTATTGATACTATGTATATCATTTATAGGGGAAAGGTGAGTTATAAACTGAAGATGAATATTATTGAAGAATTATAGCTTGGTTCCACTGGATGATTCTGATAAATTATCAAGCAGATACTTCCAAACAAATTCTGTTCCATTTTTTAATTGGTCTGGTGGACCCTGCGTATACTGACTGTGAATCAGGCCAAATCCTTACTAATATTATAAATGCAAAAGTAACTCTGTCTATCTGTCGCGCTTTCACGCCGCAACTACTGAACCAATTTAAATGGAATTTGGTACACAGATAGTCTAGAGCCTGAGGCCGTCTACAGAAAGAAAGCTGGTAGCCGGCGCCGATCTACCAGCGCTTATAGGAACCAGTCGACGCAAGTAACCGTTCGCAGGCATTTATATGAACAAGCGCCGATAAGCGCCAAACGTCGTCGACAAGTTCCGACAATCGTCCGGTCAGAGCTGGCGCCGCGCCGCCCGCCATTTAGCTAACTAAGCGCTTGCTTTATGTAACTGTTACCAGAATGGACCAGCGCCGATAAGCGCTGGTAGATCGGCGCCGGCTACCAGCTTTCTTTCTGTATACGACCTGAGAAAGGACATAGGCTACTTTTTATCGACATACCACGCGGTCGAAGCCGCGGGCGGAAGCTAGTAGTTTATAATATGGATTATTATTGTAATATTTTCAAAACAGGTAGATATAATGTCAAATATAAATGAAGTGGAGGCATGTATGGGTCCAGGAGGAATATTCGGTAACATAAGAGGAGCAACAAAATATTTGACCATGTCTAATATTATTGCTAGTCGAAACATTGACTTGCTTTGTATTCAAGGGAGGGATTTCTACGCACTATTGAAGGTATTTCATCAAAACTTTGCAATGTAAAAATGCCTCTATGAGTGAGATTTCTAAAGCGTACTTAGACTTTACTGACGCTAGAGTAAAAGCTCAAGCAAGTATAGTAAATGTTTCATACGAGTATGAACCTTATTCTTCTGAAGTTGACTGTCATATTCCTTCAAGCGAAATGTAATCAAGCGTTTCATACGAATATAAACATTATCCTTATAAAAATAAAGTTCATATTCGTATGAGCTTGAGTAAATTGTAAGTTCGCTCTATAGATCTCAGCCTAAGATTAAACGAAATAAGTAACGTAAACATCTTTTATTGCAGAGTTATCCATCAGTTCTAAAAAAAGTAAAGCATTCAGTTGAAACTGCAGCGAAAGACTACGTTCTGCCGACGATAGCATCTGCAAGGAACAGCACGGAAGTAAATTATTTAATTAACATTTTTAATGTTCGTTTTGTATTTCTAAAACGTACTGAATTCACGCGTTTGTATGTTTTTTTTAGCAGTTAACGAATTTTCCACTGTCGTATGAAACTGGAGACGAGGAGGAAGAAGAAGACGTTGAGATAGATGCAAATGTATATATAGAGGTAAAGATTTAATTTAATGGGAGAAAACTGCCAACTTTCACCACTAGTGGCGCTAGCAGCACAAACAGTAAACACTGGTTCCCAACTTGGTAGCTTGTCAAATAAATAGATTTCAGTAAATCTAAAGATTAGGTAGGTATTGCATCAATGCAGCGTTTTCAAATCCACAAAAATACATTTGACGTTCTGTTCTGTTAACTGCTTGTGCTAATGGCGTCACCGATGCACCTAGTTTTGCGTAGGTACCTACACTTTCCTATTGAAGCTTAATGCTTTGTGATTGAACTCTAAAGCAATATAGTATTGGTACTATATTTGTAAGAGAAATATAGGTAGTGTAGGTACTAAATAGTATAGTACTATTTTTCACTCACTCTCTTCTTGAAATAACTAAATATGTCTTTCCAGAGTCCAGACAAAAGCATCGCAGAATCGCACGGTTCGAAGTCTATTACATCGGCAGGAAACGTAGATTATACTCCAGCAGCACTTATGTTTTTCAAACCACACAGGTCATTATTATAAAATGAATGTCTGAGAACGCGGATATTTTAATAATTAAGGTTATGCTCGTGGCTGCAGTAATCACATGGGTGACCATCTTTAAATACCGAGTCTCCTCCATGTCTCGGAAAGCACGTTAATCCGTTGGTCCAGGCTGTCATTCGTGGATCTTTGATAGTCGTTATGGGTCGTTAGAAGCCCGAAGGTCTGACAAGCAGTCTTACTAAGGGGTATCCTCATAGAGATATAATATAGTATAGAGTGCGCGCATCAACCTATGATCAGGAGACATGGGTTAGATCAACGCGACGTTCCCGCCGCGAGCGCTTGTAGTCGTGGTTGAGTGCTAGCAGTGTGCGTTCCTCCAGAGATGTTTTAAATATTTACGCATCAAAATGGTCTAATGTGCAGTTTGATCGTGCAAAAACCATACAAGGAAATACACAAAACTGAAATCCAATATTACATTTAATCGGTAAATTGATTTTATACTTATTTTTATGAAAACAAATCACGTATCGCGGGGGTGAAGGAGACGTGAGAGGCGGGCACGCACAGGCCCGCCCGCGCACCGCGCTCCTCGCGTGACACTGTAGTGATGTGACGTGACTTGATGCGACCAACGCTGTAGTCGATATTTAAAATATTTTTTAAATGTTTCACAGAACAAATAAGAGCAGAATGAAAGCTTCCTAACAGAGCTCAAAATTCTTACCTACTTTCATAGGGCTGTCACTCGGTTATTGAAAATAAAATAAAACCGGGCAAGTAGGACTCGAGATTCAGCAATGAGCACAGATGGACCGACGGACGGACAGACGGACAGGTGGACGGACAGGCACTGATAAGTTTTCCATTTTCCAATTTTGGTACGGAACATTAAAAAAAATTGTGTAGCTTTGAAAGGCGAAATGGTTAATTATGTTAAGCCCAGGTACTCCTACGCACGAGCGATTTTTTTTCGCGCACTGATTTGTTGGAAAGTGTATTAGTACTTATCTAATAGAAAAGGTCAAACGGCATCTTGCTTAGACCCCGTGAACAAACACTCAGTTATATGTTCTGCATGTGCTGAGACGGCCTATACCTAAACATATTTTGGTACCTACATACCCACTAAAACAAAAATACGAAACAAATAGGAGACGAACAATAATACGCCAATACAGGCGGTACTTAAACCATAAGAATAATAAATAATAATTCTTATGGGTAAACCTTATCGCCATCCTAGTTATTTTTTATATTACCTAACTCGTAATTCTATAATAAGCATTAAAAATGGGTAAGGTTTATGTGTAGTATACATAAATGGTACAAAGGACAGGATCCTTTGGATATAAAAAAAAGAAAGTTCTTTGGTTTTCCTACTAATAGGTCTTTACCTATGAAATTGCCGTTTTGTATGAAAAAATTTAAACGAATTTTTTTCATGAATTTTTTATTTGTATTAATCGAAGTAATCACCCATGCAATCAATGCATCTTTGCCATCGCAGTGGCAGTTTATTGATGCCCTTCTTAAAGAAATCAGCTGGACGGGAGGCAACAAATTCTTCAAAGGCATTTTGTACTGCCTCTCGGGTATTGAATTTTTTTCCCGCCAAGAAGTTATCCAAATTCTGGAAAAAGTAGTAGTCTGTAGGCGCAAGGTCTGGTGAGTAGGGCGGATTACGGAGAGCTTCCAACCCCAGTTCTTGCAACTTGGAGACCGTCTGCTGTGCAGTATGAGGTCGCGCGTTGTCGTGCAGGAGCAGCGGAGACGAGCGATTGACCAATGCTGGTTGGAGATGCGCTAGCTTCTCCATCATTGTGTTCAGTTCTTCACAGTACACATCTGCAGTAATGCTCACCCCGTTTGGTAAGAAGCTGTGATGAATCACACCGGCGCTAGACCACCAAACAGTGACCATCACTTTTCTAAGGGTAAGTTTTCGTTTAGGGCATTGTTTAGGTGCTGAACCAGGATCCAACCAACTTGCTGAGCGCTTGCGGTTATCAAACAGAATCCATTTTTCATCGCAGGTAACAATGCGGTTCAAAATTCCTTCATTTGTGTGTCTGTTGAGCAGTGCAAGGCACGTCTCGACGCGTACTTCGCGCTGGCGATCATTGAGTTCGTGGGGCACCCATTTGTCAAGCTTTTTTACCTTGCCAATTTGACGCAAATGGACCAATATTGTTTTGACGCTAACGTCGAAAGCTGCTGCTAATTCAGCCGTGGATTGTGTATCATCAGCTTCCACAATCGCCTTTAATTCGTCATTGTCGACCAAAGTCTTCGGACGACCGCGAGGTTCATTTTTCAGGTCGAAATTTCCAGAACGGAAGCGAGCAAACCAATAACAGGTGGTGCGTTGGTTTGTAGTGTTAGCTCCGTAAACGTCGTTGATGTTGCGTGCCGCTTGTGCCGCGTTGCTGCCACGACGGTACTCATATTCCATAATTACTCGAATTTTTAACGTATCCATGATGACGAAAAAGATTGAAATGCGATGAAAATGTAACACTAATCAATAAAGAAATGACTACTTTTGGAAAAAAAAATCCATGTTTTTAAAATAAAATTAATTTGAAATTAGAATTCTTAGCCAAACAAAAATTATTTTGATTTGAAATGGCCAGTACTGCAGAACGGCAATTTCATAGGTAAAGACCTAATATTAGTAATACACACAGTACAGCAATTTGGCATTTTTTAAATAAAAAACTAAACTTCCGCGTCGTCGTACATATCGCTGCCGCTAGCACATGGCATACCCTTGCGCTTTATCTTTTCACTGAGCTGGCTCTAACCGATTTATCATTTAGCGGGCGCTGGTGCACCCACCGCGCGCCTTCTCCGTGACAGGCCACGCACACATCGCTGTGCGTGTAGTTGTTCCCGCGCGAGACGTTAGTATGAAGCTTACAGTCTGCTCCTTATTTAGTCTTGTGGTATTTATGTTTGAATACTCAAGATCTTATCATCTTTATTTTGTTATGAATAATTTTAATGTGACTTTTGTACGATATACTTTCTAATATTTGTAATACGAAAGTATTATAGCGTAAACGTAAAGTATGGAATGTTACGATATCACATCTAAACTGCTTAACTGATTTTGAACAATTACAAAAATTACATCAAGAATAAAATATTAAAATGGATGATTCAATTAATTGAGTCTATATTTATATGTCTATATTTTCTTAGTTTGTTTGTTCTATGTAAATTAAGTAAAAAAACAGAATAAACAATAAGAATACTCGTGTAAAACTAAAAAAACTGAGTGAGTTTCATAAATAAAATAATAACTATAAATATAATTATGACTAAACACAACCTACAATATAACGATCACACTCACAGGTTATCGACAAAATTTATCGATAGCTCGTTGCCGATTGGCACGTTATTGCACATCCCTATCTGTCATACAAATATCAATATAAGTATCTATAGCTCACTTGTCTACGATCTGCACTAAGCGATTTGTGCAATACGCGCTCTCTATACTATATTATATCTCTATTGGTATCCTATTACCCAGTTACTGGGTTGTGGAGGTCAGATTGACAGTCCCTCCACGTAAAATACTGGTATTCAGCTGCATCCGGTTAGGCTGGAAGCCGACCCTAACATAGTTGGAAAAAGGCTATGCAGATTGATTGAGTGTGTGACTTGATGACTGTTGCTTTAATTAAAATTCACTTAATCATTAATGTTGTCTTCCAGATGGTTCCGTAGCAGCATAATACCGGATAGCAAAATAGTCACATTTATGGGTAAGTGAATCGCTTCATTTATATGAAGCTCACAAAACACTAGTATTCTGAATGAATTGATATTTTAAGGTTTATTCTGTTGTTTATTTCCAGAATATCTTATTCTCATCATATCGTACTGCGATTTCATGTTGCTTGTATACCAAATGGCGTTTCTCTCAGTGCCATATTTCTTCCACGTTTGCGTTATATTCGACATCCTGTTTCTATTTAAAGTTTTTCTGGACATCCATAGCGGTTACATGAATAGATATGGAGATTATGTTTTGAATCCAAAGAAAGTCAGGAAAATGTGAGTCATTCTGAGCTATCGCTTCATTGATGTTGCCTTTGAATAAAGGAGGTCAAAATAAAATAAAAGACGTGGTGATGACCTGAAAGCTAGACCACCAATAGCTATAATTTATCATGTCGTCAATGTTCTTCTGAAATGTCCGCTTTGTGCTCGAAGTGTCTCGGCCAAAGTTGGATAATTATGCTAGTACATGTGAGAGCAGCACATCTAAGCTTTCAACTACCCTGAAAAGTCATCGAACGCAATCTCTGTGGCCGAAATCGGCTAGAAGGCATCATCATCGTATAACAGAGCTGTGCTATACAAACTTCTGAAATCGGCCTTATACCATCTAAG
This sequence comes from Lithophane ornitopus, assembly GCA_948473465.1. Taxonomy (NCBI): domain Eukaryota; kingdom Metazoa; phylum Arthropoda; class Insecta; order Lepidoptera; family Noctuidae; genus Lithophane; species Lithophane ornitopus. The sequence continues at coordinate 7,594,608 of OX419623.1, forward strand.
GCAAGCTTGAAACTGACCACGATTTTGGCCTTCCAGGTATTTCTCCAAAATATATCTTCGAAGAAGGGACTTTCTAGCAAACTTTCTGGTATGCTACCTCGTGTTTGTCTTGTCTTTGGCAAACCCTATGAAAATGGCTTTGTTCTGCTATTCGCGCACGCCTCAACTAACTAGAATTTCGTATTTATTTACGTATCGAACGCATAGGAAATCGAGTATTGGTTCAGCGAATTTATTGTTCAAACTGACGTAAGTATCGATCGATATTTTTAATACGGTTCTTCTACCAAGAAAAATAGTAGGCGAGTCCACAGAAAGTTCGGAGACGTTTACAACTAACGTAACGCTTGCTCACTGTCAACCTCCGAATGTGAGCTAGCGTTACGCAGTACAGATTTTTTATACTTTTTCAACTTTACATCACTCACACTGGACTCAAAATATTCCATAATTACTTCACAGTGAGCTTGCTTAAAGTCGGCGGTTGACCAGGTATTCATTTAGTATCAACCTTCCCACAACTTACAGGTTTGAAATTTTTCAGTACAATAGCCATATGGGCATCGATACTATCGCACGTGAACGCTTGCCTATTCTTCAAGTTGTCATGTCTAACTCCTGTGCACTGCACATCAGCGAACTGGATGTCAAAGGAAGCACTCAATTTGAGGGCAAAATATTCTGAGGTTATTATTGATGCATTTTGTCGAATAGTTGGTCTTTCAAGGTGAGCATTAGTCAGTCAGTTTCAGGACCAAAGTCTCAAAGGGAAACCTTCAGGATTGGACCGAATTAAAAACTGCACGTTCTAGAAGGTATAAGTGACGTTTTCCCAGAAGTATGATAGTATAAGTAAGAATAAACTAATTGAGGCATCCGAAAAGCGAAAAATGGTTTCCTGTAGAATATGTAATTATGTACCCTTGGTATATATTGGTCTTGTTCTTATAGCCATCAGGGAAAGAAGTTGCAACAAACTTTTAACCACGAATGATTAATTAATCTTTTTTTTGTGTTCACAGGGTAATTACTTTGCCTTATACGTGGCAGCGCTGTGGTACATGATCAATTTACTAACAATAACCGGTACCGGAGACGTATCTTCTCAAAACAGTTTCGAAGTTATCGAGACTATCATAGTTATTATCGTTATTAAGTTTTGTACAGGTAAGTGAAAAGATTTAACATACGCTTCGAAATATTTTAGAAAATCCTACCAATATTAGATAATAATGCAAAAGTGTGTTTGTTGGTTTGTCTATCATATTGCATAGAGCCTTCAAGCCCGGTAAGGTAAAAAGTACCTTCGACATAAATAGCAGTATTGTATTGTAGAACGGGCTGATGTCCGCAACACCACGTCCAAGTGCGTATTTTTCGTTTTTATACGAGAAGCATAGAGTTTGTCAACCGTATAGTGTTATAAGTTCTTTACAAACTGCATGATTCCTGTGGGATAGACCACGGGAGTGAACCCGCGGATAAAATCTAATTCCCTATATGAACAGATTCGTGCCTGGAATATTTTCTTTTATCGACTATGTTTTATAAGGTTTCAGTCACTCCTCAACAAACGGTATAGGTAACTAGTAAAGACCTTTTTATATTTTCCAGGGCTTCTCATATCAGAAATGTCAGCAATGATCACAGCTCATTCGTCATCTCGCATAGCATACGATTACGACATCAACGAATTGAGAGATGGACTCAGAGATATGGATCTGAGTGTCCATCAAATGAGCAAAATGTGGGACTATGTACGCGAGCTATGGAATAGACAACAAGGAAAACAGGTGTCCATTTACAGTCTCCTTAAAAAAAAAACATACATACCTAAACTACCGAATTAAGACCTTCAAGAAATTAACTTGTAAGCTTACCTATAAAACTACAATTATAAGACATCGGAATTTTAGGGGAAGGGCTAACATAGCCAATAACAAAACAGATATTTTAGCTTGATCGTCATTTGTTGAGCCTATACTACGCCCACCAGTCTTGTTGCCAAATTGGCAAATGCCAATTTATAACGTGACATCCCAATGTCATGTATGTAGTTAATTCAAAACAGATCGAGAGGACCGTACCTACATAAAAAAATGAATTATTTAAAGAATCTTTTAAACAACTAATAACAATATTTTGATCATAATTTGTCATTACCGCTGAAGTTTATAGATATTTACAGAATTTTTCTAAACTTGATCCCACAGACACCCATTGATGTATAGATCAACCTAAAAACCCATAGCCAACACTGTTTCTTTTATATATATGACAGATGCCTGCCTTGGTCTACAAGCTACCATTCCGTCTCCGTTGCCAAGTAATGCAAGCAGTATACGGATCCCATATCCGAGAATCCGTCATATTTAGCAAAACTGACGACGATTTCCGAAGAATGCTAGCCATGTGGATGAAACACTGTGTATTTTTCCCTGGCAACTATATCGTTCAATGTGGTGACTCAGACCAATGCATCTACTTCATACATAGAGGTCAGGTAAGGGTGTGAGGTAATCTCACTTATGATATCATCGACAATAATTATGTCACTTAAATTAATCATTATTAATATGTATGATTGAATACCCAATCTAAGATAATTTACACGTCCACGCTTCTTAATCAACTATTTACATTAGTGTAATGTATTGTAAGTTGATTTTTGATTGACTACTTATAATAAAATTGACTTAAAATAATTTCTATTGCAATGGAATTTGAGCTTTGTTGCGTACGATATAGAGTTCTGAAATCAAATGTAACTGACAAGATCACAAACTGACTGTTTCAATGAGTCATTTGTAATGGTTACTTTCAGGTTGAAGTGCTAACAGTTCATCCGAACTTGACAGAGTCAATTTATGATGTGTTAGGACCGGAAGACAGCTTTGGAATCGCTCAGGTTCTAGAATTTTGATTTATTATTTAAATAATCAATTGATTCAAAACCAGATTGTTAGGGGAAATGTTCTTAGAAAAGTCAACGGTTTTTAAAAGTGGCTTGATTATTGTATTTTAACCTGTTGCATGCTGTTGATCTACCCGAGACTCAATTTTTATAGTACCTAAGTATCTTTAGTCATGACCTAAATGTTAATAAAACTCATTGTTTTGTTAAGGGTTTGTTCGTGGGAGTGGTCCACCATTTTTCGTTCCGAGCACGCACTGTCGTCGACATCGTATATTTAAAGTTGGACCAATGGAAATACCTACTGGATTATTACCCGAAATCGGCTAAAATAGTTCAGAGGAAAGTCGAAAATGTTTATTTAGCTATTTAAAGATTTGATGGTATGTTTTAGATTACGTTATTATTAATGACTAATGTACTGTTAATTAGAATAATTAAATTAGTTTTACTTTTTAATGTTGCGTTTATTTGAAACCGACAAATAACATTTTTGGTACAAATATTATAAAAATTATTTAAAGCATGTTCAAATTGTGGTAAATTATTTAGCGAAGGCAACCAAATAGGAAAATACTGGAATGTCAAAATCAAAGTATTGAAATGTAGGCTAAAATCGCTTGTAAAATGTGCCATCGCTACTTAATCTATCCATGTGATAAAATAAAACTGAAAAGTAAGTATGTCAAAGCGGCAATATCTGCTTACTTTTCAAAACCTGCCCAATACAATCAACAAATCTTGAATCATAACATGGCATTTAAAAAGGCACAAGATAGGTCGAGATCAACAGATATTTCCACCAACTAATCAACAATAACAAAATACTACAAAAATTCTACTGACCAATTTAAAAAAAGAACTAAAAGCACATCCTGCCCTTTACAAAAAAGGAATAAAACTAATCAAACATAGACAATCAAGTAACCTTACCAAAGAGAGAAATCTTTCATCAATTAGTAGCAAGTTACATATTTTGTTGCTTTCTCTTCCTGGTTACTCTCTGTATGATCTCTGGTACGACGTTGTCGGTCACATCCAAAATTTCAAATGACTCTTGAATTTCTGTTACTGGCTCCAGTACAGTATTATTCCTTGTAGAACGACGTGAAGTCGGAACTTGAGTATTCTTGGCTACAGTATTATTGCTTTTAGAATGACTTGTAGTCGGAACTTGTGTTGGCTCTTCGACAATATTGTCCTTTGTAGAACGGCGAGTAGTAAGTACTTGAGTAGGCTCGGCTATAGTACTGGTCCTTGTAAAACGACGTGAAGTAGGACCTTGTACCGGCTCTTCCAAAATATTATCGTTTGTAGAACGACGTGTCGTAAGTACTCGAGTAGGCTCAGCTAAAGTACTGTTCTCTGTAGCAGCACATGTAGTAGCAACTTGTGTTGATCTGGAATTGATTAAGATTATTATTAATAAGAAGTAGAAAAAAATATCAGTCTTAAACACATAAGGCACATACATAGCGATAAATAATGATGGATTAACAGTAAAATGACTTGCATGTTATAGAGTCCTGTTGTACATATTCTTAAAATAGTGAGGTTAGATACAAAAGCATATTGTTAGCGCTGTATTGATTTATGTACTTACTTACTTAAGTTTATATTTTGTGAAGCTTATGTTTGATGGAATAATGAAAACTAATTAACTGGGGCATGCTAAGATGATTTAGGTGGTCTGACGTATCTACTTACACACCAATATTTTGTTCATAATCATCAGATGATGAACCAGAATATTAAGATTGACGCAGAACATGATCCTGAATTCTAACCCTTACCAACAACTCTAAAATACCACTCACCCAAACCCAGTCAATGTCTATAAATACACAACAAGCACTAATGTGACACAACTTTATTAGCTGAGTGTAACTACTTTTATTATTTTGTCTCTTAACTAAATTGTATTGAAATACAACCACATGATTCAATAGTACAACCCAAAAGTACATTCCATTTTCATCTAAAAACTGTAAATACTGCTACTTCTACAGGATGCAATTAATGATGAATGGATGACCTTACCAAACAGTAATGAATTAGCATTAGGAACGAAGCTTTTTTTTTTTTTTACGTTTGCCGCTTTCTCTTCCTAGTTACTCTCTGTGAGATCTCAGGTATGACTTCTTGGGTCTCATCCATCAGTTCAGATGATTCTTGAGCTTGTGTAGGCTCTGCTACAGTGTTGTTTTCTTCAGACTCACGTGAAGTATCCAAAAGTTGCGTCGGTGGTAATCTGGCACTGATTAAAAATATTATGAAATATCAACTTTTTGTAATATTTTTTATTTTTATTTGAGAACAAGGAAAGGAAATGTGGATCAACCAGCCACTTTATCAGTCCTGAAAATATGCAAAAATAAATACTTTTTGCTTTGCACTAAGCTGCATAATTTTGCGTATTGAAAAAAAGGTCTAAATAGTTATTGCAAGTCTGGCAAAATTTTTATTCTTTGTATATGTCACATATACCATAGGTGAAAAATCTATTACGCTTTCCCGGACCGGGCATTGAACCCAGGGCCCCTAAGCAGTCAAACCAGTAATATAAGTAGTCCAGTAATAGAAGTCAAACTAACCCTTCAGTATTCAAGCGCTCCAGTTGTTCTTGCTCAAAGTCAATTTTGCAGCACGGCCACTTCTGAACCCTCTCTAAATACCGCAACAGGCATTTTGTATGGACAGCTTGACCACATCCTGGACAATTGTAGCCCTGAAATAACATAATGTAAGATTTTAAGAATGATTACTAAAAGCTGGGTCCTGACTGCTGCTCAATTCTTCATAGCAAAAACTGCATTTAAAATGTTTCTGCTTTAGAAGAAATACATGCTTTTCCCATTGATGACATCACAGCTGATAGTTTTCATCTATGTAGATAATTTCAAATATCAAACTTGTTTCGAAATAATAAATTAAAAATTAAAAATAAAACGTTAATTCAGTCATAATTGAAATGATCTCTTTTTTGTCAGACGTAAAAACCATTGCGAGTCGGTAATTAGAAATAATGTGAAACAATTTCAAGTAATAGGGCAGATGATGCATTCACTCAATTAAGGTCTATAAAGTTCTAATTTAAAAAACAATTGTCACTTACTCTGAAAACAACATGTTTACAAAGGATGCATTCCTCCACAGTATGTGGCATGTTCTGTAGAAAATATCCTTCAAACTCATGGATGGCTCTCACTCCTAAGGCATAGTTATCCTGTTCCTTATCAAAGTACCGCATTCTGCACCAAGTGTTCAGCACTTTCTGAAATATTACCATTGTAATGTTATTTATATATTCTGTCCTTGGATCGAAACAAACAAACTACACAAATGAGAATCCATGCCTTAATAAAACACTTGATTGTCCAATCAAATCAAATCAATTCAAATCTGTTGTAGCAGACAGGCCTCAATACACATTAATCATAGGATTCAATTTATTGCCATCTGTATTCTTTATATCAATAAACAAGTATATATATGTAGCTATTGCCAAGCGGGTGCCAATAATCAAGGCGATAGTGATGATACCTACCAGTTCAACAATTAACACCCAAAATCATTATGAAAAACAATACTCACTTGTGCATCAGTTTTAGTGAAATTAGATTTCATACTACTAACTAAATTCATTGCATTTATTCCTGTAATCTGCCTTGATTCAGTACTCATGATATGTTCAATAAGCACCCTGAAATATTCTAGTTCAGTAGAGGAAAATATGTTCTGTGCTTTAGTTGCAGCATCATCAGCCAGAGACAAAAATACAACAACATCCTCATTTGTGACTTCATCTTGGGTTATCTTTATTTCCTGGTAATAAGGTCGTATTTCATCATTGATAGCCTTCACTAAGTCAGTCACTGATGGTAGTTGCTCTTCATCTGAAATGAAATTATTATTTTTTGTGTTGATGCTGTTTATTTGATCTTCAACTGTTTTGATGAGTGGGATAGCAACTAAGTACCTACGTCACTGTTAATTCACATCCCTAAGCCCTTCATTCAGTGGCCAGTGATGGGTGTAATAACGATTTATCCTTGAAGTAGTCCAGCTCATCCCAGCATCACATATACAATTTCACTATAATATATTCTGTATATATTGTAACCTTAGCGCTTCACTAGTTGCATAATAAGTTTGGTGCTTGATTAAGTGCCATGGTATTCTATTAGTTACGTAGTTTTTTGTAGTTTCTTACCGTTAAACCTTTCCAAAACTGCCTGTGCGTCGATGATTGATAAAACTCCTTGACTGGCAACTGTTCTTAGAAAGAATCTATGCATTTTACCGTACGTCATGGTTGATTCTGCAAAATTCTCTCTTTTCTTGAAGAAACAATATCTTTTATTATTTATCGTTAATAATAGCGGCGATTTGTAAACTCGACTGCAAACATTGCGCGATTTTTGGCTGCTTTCCGAATTAGAAATTAATCGCTGTCAGCGCTCATATCGTTATCTTGTGTTCCGTTTTAATTATCACGATTATGACAGCTGACGGCTGTCATCAATTCGGAACGCTCGTGAACGCGCTCACAGTCCTCGCTCAGCTTCATAACATAAACATAACCTAAAACCTTGCACAAGAAAGACCGATTGAATATTTTTTGAAAATAGAACTTCACCGCATTAGTTTGCTTGTTGACTCTATCGACTCTGGTCGCCATGCTAACGACAGCATCAACGGAAAAGAAGGGATGCGCAAGCGACTAACATTAGCCAATAGGACAGTGTAATTAAACTTCTTAACATTCAATAAATGATCAAATTATATCTATTTTGTAGTTTTACTAATAACATCCTTTATCATTTGAATAAGTTTTATATTTAGGTACATATGTATATATAACTTAAATTGTAATAATGCAACTGATAGCTGATAGGTAAGTAAATGTGAAATTCATTCTTGGCAAGTAGTTTTTTTTTTTTATACTTATTCTTATTCGTAAGTATTTAAAAGATGACAAGGGAACTTGTTACCACTGCGCCATGTATTTTTTTTTTTTTTTTTTAAACGTTGCCCCACACTAGGAATTTCTTCCTGTATCGTGGGTGCGTTTACAAACATAGAAACTCACATACACTAACACCCAGACCCGGAACAACTACTTGCAGATCATACAAATATTTGTTCCGTGCGGGGATCGAACCCGCGACACGTTGCGCAGCCGTCCATCGCTCAGCCACTGCGCCAACCGTGTCAATCGCCAATCGTGTGTGGGATGGGTATGTAAATAATGTTCAACAATAATAGTAATAAAACATTTTTATTAAAAATCAAGTAGAATCACAGTATAATCAGACTGAACCTCAGATAGGTAGGTACCCTGCTTGCGCTCCAAGCCACATTCTTCTCCTACTTATTATTTATGCTAATATAAGAAAAATATCAAACAGTACAACAGTAACAAAAGTCATATGTACTTATATTATTAACTCCTTATCTATTTTTAGTAAATATTATGTAAACGCACAAACATTAATAAAATTCACAGATTTACCAGGAATTTCTATTCAAATATTCAAACGGGTACTGATCAAATCTTAAAACTAATAAAAAATCACAAGTAGAGTAATACTTACTACTAATTAAAACAGGTAAGTACTTACTGATCAACAATCACAGTATACTACTAAGTCAACAGGTACTGATCAAATCTTAAAAACTAATAAAAAATCACAAGTAGTGCTACTTATAATAAAACAGGTGCTGATCATATCTATACAACTGCGAAGATTTATAAAAAAACTTAAATTTAATTGTTGTTGTTAGACAACAACTGTAAAATGAATCAGTTCCGTGTGAAAAACCAAAAAAACTTGACTGGCACTGGGTACCAGTAAGATTATTGTTCTTGCTATAACGTCATACACCATCTCAAGATGCATTTTTTCAAAATGTTTTCTATGCTCACTGTATAATGTGAGTAGCAACAAAATGCATGCCTCGTTCCAAATGAATAGAGGTGGTGACTCTTGATCTACTGAAATAAAAAAAATAATATTATGAAGGTACTTCCTACTAACACTGCAATAATATTGTTTGAGATGGATATATTTATAAGAAAATGCTTTTATAACTTTAAAATGATAGATTCTGAGAGCAAGTTGTTAAGAATTAACTGTCAATATACTAATAAGACAAAACCATAGAACACTTTTATCTTACTTTTATTATAGATTAAGTTTTGGAGTAAGCGTGACCATATATACTGTTGTCAACATGATGTTATGCAAACACAACAGGCACATTCAGCGAATAAGTGTCTGCACATAACCAGATAATAATATAAAATACTTACCATATTGTTCTGTTGGTTCATTCAGCAGTGACTGTTTCTTGGCTTATATTTGCATCAAAGTCATTCACCAATTGCTGTACATATTCAGTATCTGTAAACAGCAAGAACTATATAAGTAAACATTATGATTGATCAGAAGACAATAGCTAAAGAGTGGTTTAACTTCACACTTTAAAAACTGTAAGGTAGCTTTTGCAAACAGACAGCTAAGCAGTTGTGATGAGTAAAACATTTGCATCATAATCGTTTGAGCAGTGGGAAGAACTGCAAGTGGGCTAAAATTCAGCACTTAACTCTCTGAGCCCTCTCCTATTGCTCCTGATGTGAGCATGACTGAAAACATGCGAATGTTTTCAATCATGCTCACGCCTCGTCGGCTATATTCACTTGAATACTCATGGTTATTTACACATCAAATTAATAAATATATGAATATCATCAGTTAAATCATAAAATTTCTTCTTCAGTTTAAAAAAATACTGATAGTTATGACCTAAAACAACACAGTACAACTGTCAATTTGACAGCCACATTGACAGCGCTCACGTTGATAATAATAGAAGGCATGGTCGGCGTTATCGCAAGATGGCGCATGTCATGACGTCATCTATGACGATTCACGGGACATCGTTATCGCGATTTTAGTAATTCGGTACAGGTTATAGCACGTTCAAATCGATTATAGCGTAACACGGAACGCACTGTTGAACTGTCCAGAACTGTCAATGTCAATGCCACCAAAGTCAAAATTTTGAAGTTTCTGTGCCACAGAGAAAATAGACTTTTTTTTAAATCAGGTATCCGTATTTCAATCACACACTGGTCTTTTTGGCTAGGTCAAACATTTACAAATACGTATAACGTATATTTTTAAACTATTGCGCGGAAAAACGTTTAATTCTGGTGTTTTGAAGGAGATATGTCTGAATGTGCCTGATAATTACGCATTGCGACGCCAACGGCCACTGTTGTTAGCAGTGCCACGCGCGCGAAGTAACCTGCTCAGTAAAGCGCCGCTGACGCGCGCCCTGCATACACTGAATGACACAGCTGATAGGATAGATTTATTTAATTGCTCACTGAATGAATTCACAAAGGTAACATTGTTTGTATTGTGTTATCCTAATACATAATTAGTAGCATGAATTGTAATTGATGATTTAAGTAAAGACCACGCTACCGCATTAGGATTATTGCCTGTAATGATAGTTGTTTTGCGTTGCTATCTAGGTAGGTACCTAGATAAACACATTTCACATTTCGTTTCAGACGAGGGGGGCGCCTTGACATTCTCTTAAAATTGAATAACTTGTGTTTATATTTTTTGATATCTAAAGTGGGTGATAGACTCGCGTACTTAAGGTACCTTCGCGGCCTTACTCGGCCCGCTGTCGGTGACAGACGTGCGTACCTACTTAAAGTACTTACGCGGTTTTTAAGTTCACGGCCTTACTCGGCTCGCCGTCGGAGACACACGTAAGCTTTCTCAAAATTTCATTGTTAACGCGGCTCGCGGCTCGCAGCGTTGACAGACGACGAGCCAAGGCGGGTTACGAGCAAAATTTCAAACCTGTTGGATCGCCGACGAATTTACTCGGCGGTTTTAAAGTCCGCGTACTTAGCATGACAAACGGCTGAGTAAGCTCGCCGAGCCATAAGTACGCGGACTTGCTCGCACGTCTATCACCCGTTTATGTAGTAAGTGTAATATAGTCCTTTTGATTGCTTTTCACGTAATAATGGGTGCATCCAATATTCTTTTCGAGTATTTTCATTTTTACCCGACTACGGCGAAGCAAAAAGGAGGGTTTTGATTTTGTTCTTCTTCCACATAACTAAATAGGTACACAATCACACCTATCTTCTCGACGTGCATAAAAGCAAGCCGTGAAATCAACTGAGAATTCTTAGCCGGCACATTAGCCGTTAGCTAGTTTTTTAACCGATTTCTTCAAAAAGGAGGAGGTTCTCAATTCGTCTGTATGTTTTTTTTTTTTTTTTTTGTATGTTTGTTACGCGATTACTCCGCCAATTATGAATCGATTTTGATGATTCTTTTTTTTGTTTAGTAGGTCATGCTTCCGAGGTGGTCCCATATAGTTTATCTAGACGATATCCTGTTTGACTCCTTCACTGTTATTTACATAGCAGGTAGTGGTATTCGGATTTGTGTGGTGTAGGTATCACAACTAAAAAGTGAAAAATAAAAACTTTTTACAAAAAAAAAACAATCGACTTCCGAAATTAAAATTATTTTGGAAGTCGATTGTTTTTTTTTTGTAAAAAGTTTTTATTAGAAGAAGGTTGTCAATATAATTGGTCGAATTTCCAAGCATTTTTGAGACAAACATGTTTCCTCCACAATCCTGATGAAACAGCACATAATAAAATTGATTGTTGGTTTATAACAGTTCCCTTATCAAATTTTAGCGTCCAACAAAGCAACACATAACATTATTAAGGAGCAAACGTACGGGCCGCGAGCATCGTGCTCCTATTAAAGTCGTAATTGCTTCCCCGTTCCCTAATTACTACGTCCTGTGTCCCCACGCTCTCTTATCAATTATGGGGTCTCGTCCCCTGTGAGATCACCACAGTTTCAAAGGAAAAGTTTACACACGATAATACAGATAGGTACGTGTGGTTTAGGTATAGGCACTCTAATCTATCAGCCAATTTCTTGTTTCGCGTTTGTGAACTAAACTAGAGAATAGAAATTGGCCTTCTTTATGATCATGACCGTCAATTATGCAGCTACGGGTACGATTAACCAGTTTCCTCCAAAAGTAAGGTAAAGCTCGTCCACTCTGAAATGACGCGCTCCATTACCGTGTGCGTAAAATGCAGAGGTGGGTCCTCTGCATTTTACGCTCACGGTAATGTGGAAATGTGGTAGTGGGGCGCGTCATTTCAGAGTGGACATGCGATAGTTACTTCTATATAGGTATCTTGATGAAATATTATGAAGCTTAAAAGTAACGTTGCAAGAGCGTATTCTTTTATAGAGTCTGGCAATATCTAAGTACCTACTTTTAAAAAGATATTCGTTGAGTGGCGATGGCGACACAAGCACCATTTAAGCGATTGGATATAAAGTTTGAGTACCCATCAGCTTTCTCTACGGCAATCATTTGGGTAGTTACATTATATCCGCCCATAGGTAGCTATATTATTTTTAATGGGTAGCTCTACCTATAGGTAGCTGCAAATACGACTGTGGGTAACAACTTCACCCACCTAAAACATTAAGCTTCGACTTAACAAAGATAAGTACGAAAATATAAACACAAACATAAATTCATTAGTTTTCAGTACCCACGTATGCTTTTATAGACGGCATAACTCTCTCAGTAAATTATCTAAGCTACGAGCGCTTTCAAAACTTTTAATGGAGTCAATTTGGCCTCGCATTCAAAACACCTAACGTACTGGATGCCGAGGCAGGCCAGGTAAGTACGATTTATACAAACATTAGTGCCGAGCCTTTTATACGAGAGCCAAATTTTCTTAGAATTTTCATGCTTTTTGAATAGCGGGATGGCACAGTCAAAGAATTCCATTTCCGAGGAGTAATACACTTGGAGCATGCAAAAAAATTCAGGTTTACACTTTCATTTTTTCCAAGGAAGTGTTTCTCTTATTGAGGAGCCTCCATGGTGGTGTTCCAATATTTACGTTACTATTTTATAGTACTTATTCCTCTATTCTAAGCGCGATGACGCCCGCTCCCGGGAGCTATTTGCTCTCATTTTCCACACACCTTTCTGTGAAATTCGTTCAAGTGCATCGCATACATGAATAGAACGGAAAGAGCGACTGCATGTTTTAATCGAACTACAAAAAGTGGAAAATACACTATCCGTGGCAGACACGCTGGAAGTTTGAAAGTTTGCCAAATAGTAGTTAAAGTTTACCACTTCTAGTGTGTATCTAGTGAATGATTATACTGCTTTAAAAAGTTTTCATGGTTGCCTCTGAAAATATGAAGCCACTTTGTTTGTACCACTTTGTACCTACTTGTTTACCTAAACAGGCTCTGTACCCAAGAGTTTAAATAATGACCGCTAAAACAAAAAAGCTTTTAGAATGGAGAAATATTTTTAAAATAGGAATTAGTGATACTTTAATGTCAAAAACAAAAATAAACCTAAGTAATACGGGTCTCTACTGGTGGTGTCAGAAAAAATACAAGATAGAAAATGAAAAAGTGTCACTCAAAGGGCAATACAGCGGTAAGTCTAAGGGTTTTTCCAAGAGACAATAATGCGATGTTCAATGACTATAGCTGTCATTGTCCAACATTCAGTAGTAGGCGAAGCGTTAACAATTCGGTTTGAAGGCAGTTAGAGAAGTTTTAATGGAGCAATTTGGAGGTGTATTGAAAACAGCCGGCTAGGCGGCTCTCGGAAGCGACAGAATTGAACCAAGCGAGCTCCACCTCAGCCGATTAAGAAAACCAATTCTAATTTCCCAGTTTCGCCTTGTTTCTAGTGTAATTTTTGCATTGTTTCTAGGCTGCGATGTTGGGATTAAATGTTGCTGTACTTTAAAGTAATAGAGACACCATTGGTGTTTCACAGTGGCATTAAACGTTTACTTTGTGTAATAACTATAAAATATTTAGTGATTCCAACGAAGCAATCAATGAATTGTTTGTTACAAAGGATTACAGTAAATTCATATAGAAACCTACGCCTGTAGTTTTGTATTTATTTGGATTCAACACTAAACTAAATGTCTAAATATATACTTAATCAAGAGTTTCAAGAGGCAATAGTTTATTAATGGAAATAGTTATTATCAAATCCTAACTGTAAACATAACTAACGGTCGATCAGATAAACTGACAACGACGAGGGAATTTTCACTAACAACTTGCATTAACTTCATAAAATATAACGTTTCAAAATTACTTCACATAATTCCCTAGATAAACACAAACTCTATGAATGCGATGTGTGCTAAGATTTAATATTGTATTTCTGCATGAAATGACGCAGTTTTGCATAGAGCTAACTGAATGCAGTCCATTAAAAGTTCTAGCAACATTCATAACTCGGTTCTCGAAATTTGGTCTTAGCTAACAGTTTACCTTCAGATATTTATGATATAAAGCAACAGTTTCATATAGTAGTTGATGTCGGGGGATAGTTTAGCTACCTATGCGTATGTTTTGAGCTTTTTAAAACATGGTGGTGCCAAATATGTTCCTGATTGGCTGGCTTTCTAATATGCCAATTTCATAGGTATCACCTAGGGTCCGACCTATGAAATTGGCGTTTTTTTCACACACATAGAGAACCTCGTCACTTCTATGATTTGAAATATTCATCAATTGCTTCGTATTATATCGAATAATGACCATCATAGTCAACTACCAATAGTAAAAAAACCTTATTAAGTACTTATAGTTTTCTAAACATAAAGAATAACTTAAAAATGACTCCTCATTTTGCTAGCAGAAATAACCACAATATTTTTTTTAACTAAGCCATAACTTATTTTTGTCGCTTAATCTCAGTGGCATACCTACGTTATCTTAGTTTTTAAACAATAGGTCATACAAGTTTTAAAACATTAGTGTTCATGGTTGTTAAATAAATTAAGAAAATGTTAGCATGAAAAATGCAACTTCTTTAAAATTCCCCATACAAAACACCAATTAATAACCTAATATGTACCTGCCCACCGACGTGATATGAGATAATTTGTATGAAGGTAGGTATTATATTCAAATTAAAAAGAGCCATATTAATGAATTCATTTTTTTAATTCATTAATTACATCATAATTATCTTTCATTGCGATGAAGTTTTTTCAGAGATTTGGGTTGTACAATTCAGTTGTCCCTAAAGCGCTTGATAGCGCTGCGTCCGTCTGGAAACTTGGCAGTTCATACACAAAGTAACAGATGGAGTTAGTGATCACTGTTCTCTGGGCGCTGAGAAAGTTATCGTAACTTCTTGTAGAAGTAATGAAAACTGAAAAGATGCTATGATGTCTGTGATTTAGAGTTCAGCAGTACTCTAGAAAAAAACGTATTTGGTACTTGAATATTTTTATACAAAATATTTAGTTTTGTTTCTTCTATCAAATACGTTTTTTCCTAGTTGACCGGGGGGTCAACTAGCAAATTTAAAAAAATACGTCGTGTATGGGGATACACGACGTATTTTTTTAAATTTGCCGCTCTTTTTCACTCTCGATCTGCTTTCACCCCCTTTTACAGAATAATTTCACGGATACTTCACCGACTACCCGACGACAGTGATGTATGAAATTATTCACTAAGTGTTTTTGACTTTATAATACCACAAGTTTTATGGAGGTGAAAATTGTACCTATTAAACGAAAATGTGTTCGCACTTTTACTTTAATGTAGTACCTAACTTACATAAATAATAATTTAATAGGGCTTACAAGATCTACAGATTTCACATCAAACGTAAAACACGAGATTATATATTTTTGCTTAGATAATTTTTATTAATTGTAGATACCTATGAAACTCCCATCGAATGATAATATTGAAGCCGTTTTAAACGGTACCTACACCTACAAACCTAGAGTGGCTGATTAGCTGATCATCGTTACGATCGTATCTATATTTAATGAGCTTAATCAATTATGATAAGATGTGTTTGGAAACTAGCACCGGTCACTATAATGCCTGATATTAACACCTGTACGTGTACATACGATTCATGTTGATTATAGCGTTAAGCTGAACGAAAAAATATATAAAGTAGGTACAGGTTGAAAGTTTTGAATGAAATAAACTAAAATATTATTTTAAATTGGTTTCTAAACTTTAATTGAATACGTCTGTTTGCTATTTATACAAGGACTCCTCAAAATAAACCTCGAAGCATGAACAATCTAGAATCAAATCAATTCAGTCCGAAGTGGTTTCTTTGTTTACCTACAAGCGATTTGGTAATTTCATGGTTCCAAACAGAAACGGTTTATCTCGATCGTCTCACTCTTTTTTCAAAGTGTATCGAATGAAATGCCTAGTTACGGTGCTGCAAACCTTTTTTCAGGGGTCCGTCGTGTGTACGGATCCAATTTGGCTCATATTTGATCTGCATTGAGTAGTCACGAATTCGCCGATCGAATACATTACAGATTCTGTTTCAGAATCGAAACGAAGCAGTGTTTTAAAGGGAAATTGTACTAGTGTTTATTTTTGGGAATGTCAACAATAAACATGGCTGGCAGTAAATGGGAATCGTTATGGATTTTTTTTTTAATCTCGTCGTGTTTGTTTGAAGCAATATTTATAGCTTTTCAAATATAAAGAAACAGTTGTAGGAAATCATGATTTCATAGAATGCAATAAAAGGTTCTAAGTATTATGGGTATGTTGCGTTGAAAGGATGATCATCTATTTGCTCTCGTATGAGAGAAAAAAACTACAAGTATTATAAAGCTAAAGAAACACCTCCTCCACAGAAAGTGACCTTACTCGTCTCCCTCAAAAAGGAATATTTACGTTTACCTAACTTCATTTATAAATTTATTTTGGAACAATGGCTTTGTATTATAATAAAAGTGTTATAACTTAGTATAAAAATGTTTCGAAACTTGCCGCGAACTGCTCGACCGAAAGTAATTCAAACAAAGTAGATAAAAGTTGCGGCGCTAAAGAAGCGATTAAAAGAAAAATTAGCATTCTTTCAAATTAATTACTTCCATAATAAAAGTTTTTTTTTATGGGAAAGTATAATCCGAACATTTGTCGCTTACGTTTGATAGTATCTAACTTAATTTGTATCATGTAATCACTGTGTGACCTTATTAGTTCATAAAGTATTCTATAGAGATTCGTAAAATGGTCCACGAATTATGAATTGCTTTTATGTCAAATTAGAGGAATTGCTAATGACAGCTGGGATTCAGGAAATGAACTACTTTTAGAGGAATTGCTAATGTGTCTACCCATGTGCATCCAAATCCGTTCTGCCGTGAAAGCTTAATAAAAAAAACAAACTCTCTTTCGCATTTATAATATTATAAAGTTAGTAGTTAGACAAAATAACGGCATCTCTACGAAAAGCACTCCAAATTGCAAATGGGCAAATCCTTCCATTTGCAAATGTGTAAAAAGGCAACGTTAAAAAAGAAATATTTTTACTGCACAGTACAATAAAGTATGAATTTAAATCGGCTGAACATTGGCGGGTAGTTTTGAACGGCTCCTAACTGCTCTATTAATTCGCAGTTAGTTTCTTTCAGGCTCGATGCTGGGTTTTGCTTTTCCTATCGGTTACTCGTTATGTTCGGGTTTTGCCGGTTTTTCCTCGTACTTTTGGTCGGATGTGACGCCCTGTGGCCCGATCTAGTTTTTCGTGTGTTTTTATTAACTTTGTTCCAAATATATGTCGGCCGGTTTGGTTGTTGAATATCGTTACGAAATATTAAATATATTTTGGATTACATCTTAATACTTTACGATTTATTTACCCTTTTATTTAGACTGGATAAACCAAATTAACCAACGAACTATTCAAATTAAAATACCTACAAATAACCTAACCTACCTATAAACAAACACATCTCTCAATTTCATCTTAATATTGAAACAGGCTATCGAAATTGAAACAGGCTTTAAGTCCGACTCAACTAATGATCTAAATAGGATGTGGACCCTGGATGAAGCAACAAAAATAGTTTTCAACAACAGTACGATTACTTGCTCATTATAACAAATTATCTTTCAAAACATGTTTTTCTAGTTGGTATTTGTAAAACTCCCAACGTTTTTGTACGCACTGAATATAGATAGAAACGGATTCACCGAGGCTTTTAACTTCTTCCAGCAAGTATTAGCTTAGCTTCCCGAACCGGACATTGTTCGTCGATGTTTACTTGCTGTTTAGTTTTTCTTTAATTTTGTTTGTGTTCTTCACATGCCCGCTCAGTTTTGTGGTTTCCACTACCTTTTGTTTTATTTGCACTAAGGAAACGTTTCATGTAGGTCTTAACTGTTTTATATTTAGTTAACGCTGATAAAGCTTTTGAATTTAATTAAAACGGATCTTTTAATTTGGTGCTTCCGGAAATTAAAACAATTTACTTTTATTTTTATTAAGAGATGCAATCAGTTTACTGAGGATACTTTCTGGTTTTCATTGCTGAACATATTATCAAAAGAAATAGAGAGAGATTTAGGTATTTCTGTTGTTAAAATTAGATAATAATAGGTCGATGCTAGCTTTGTCTTTTCTATGTAGATTCAGCCGTTAGCTTAGCCGTTTGTATTTTTCATTGAAATTTTACTGCTTTCCATGAAAACTTTCAGAAATAATGTATCGGAAGTTATATTGTTTTTCTTTTAATTAAGGTAACTTTAGCATAGCTAACAATGTTACTCAAATAGCCAGACTTAAGCAACTTTATAAAAGTACAATCGGAATTGCAATTTTTACGACTTTATAAGCATGACGAAGTCGCACTGGTTGTAAAAATCCTTCAATAGATTTATACAAACGCCATATAGATGGATGCTTATTATTAAAAAATGTAGGCACTGACAGGAAAATTAATTGTAAAAAAAGCCAAGGAATGACAGTTATGGTTTCAATATTATGCGGACAATTTAAGTTGGTAGTCTATTTACTAAACATTAAATTACCGTGACTTTACAGATCGAAATGTCTGAACTAAAATCTCTACCTAAATAACTTACAGCAAAATGAGCAAAATGAGCTGCACTAATTGTCAAACAAAATGGTCGTTTGATATTCTATATCCCGTAGTTATTGTGAGTAATATAAGGCGATATCTACACAAGGCCATTCGTCAATCACGCGCGTCAGTGGCGTCTTGACAGCTCCTGTCATGAACTCTCGAGGCGTGCGCACCAATATGTTACGGACTTTGTAGATACAATAGGAAGTGGTACGGGATAAATAAATAGTTACATATATCTAATTTTGCGGTCAACTAAGCGTTCTGAGGGCCTAAACCTGCCACATTAGCAATTCCTCTAAAAGAAGTTCATTTCCTGAATACCAGCTGTCATTAGCAATTCTTCTAATTTGACATATACGCAATTCATAATTTGTGGACCATTTTACGAATCTCCATAGAAAACTGTCAAACTGATGAATTATTTCGTATTATGAATTACACGCAGATCATGTTATGAATTGTCAGTTTGTGACATTTTACGATGATTCATAATATTTTCATATTATGATTCTGCTGAAGTGACCGTTTTAAGCCCCCTGGTAGTTGCTAGATATCATTTTATATTGATTACTGGCGACCCGCCTCTGCTTCCCACGCTTTTTACGACTTCATAAAATATCGCTAAGTATAATGTTAGTTTAATATTAATGTAATAAATATAAACATAAAGTTTCCATAATACTTTTTCTAAATGATGGCGAAAATCGCATCAAAATTCGTTGCGTAGCTTAGAAGAACAACGTGGTCACCTACAGATTATAATTTTAGGGGCTAAAAATATCAATGCCGATTATTTTATCATTTTCACATAAAAAGAGCTCTTCAAACTTACATATTCTGTAAGCTCGTTAATAATTTCTTGTGTAACTGCCGCAATTATACAGAAACCTTGTAATTAACTTGTAGGCCTCCTGTGATAATGTTTTTTACACTATTATTTCATGAATAGGTATGAACATTTATGCCTCTATCAATTAAATGTTATTAATAGGTTTTTCTGTGTAATTTGACTCGTCTTGTTTGCTTGTTCTTGGCAAGTAAGACCTTTGTATTCAATATCATTACCATACCTAGTCAGGGAGTGATGCAAAAACAGTGGTATCAGCTGCTTCCACCCGGCGCAATTTGTCAAGTGACGGTGAAGTATGTTGCATGCACTAGGGGTAGTTTTTTAAGCTAGTACTTATTTACCTATGTATTACGTCATTTATAGTGTCGTGCCTACGTCGATTACTGTTTCAGAAAATATTTTTTTCGGTGAAATTCAGTCAATAAAGTTCGGCGGAGGACTATAAACTACTAACTCTATTATGGTTCATTTTATTTTATTTGGATCTGCAAGACGTCAAAAGTCTCACAAAAGAAAAGAAAATTAGTCTGGGTCGCCGCAGTCACCGAATAGGAACGCAGAAGCGAACTGGCACTCATTTCTTTTGGAGGAGCATATAACAAGGTCATCATAAGTTTTGAGAATCGAATAAACTCGTTGATATTACGTTTGACAACAGTAATCGAGTACCAAAGCTAATGCGAGCGCAGCCCCAATAGTCTGTTACGTTAATTGAAACTGAGTAAACCCACAGAAGCAATTTATGACGGCTAATAAATGGCACAATGTAGTATGTTGTGTACAGTTTGCCAAGCTGTTTGTTTAGCTGTATAATGGATTATTAGAATGTGGTCGCTCCGTCAAAATGTTGGACGTGAAAAATGTATATGAATTTTTTGGGGATTGGTTTGTCCATGATTACCATACTGTTTGTTTTCTGTTCAGTCTGGTTCAGGAAGTGTTTGACTTGAATATTAATAGGAGAATTGATGATATCAATATAAAATTTTATAAATATTAGATATTAGATACCTACAAAAGTAGTTGCATCAAACTCCAATAGCGATTTAATTATAAAATCAATACTAAACAACGCAATGTTTGATTTTCTTAAAGGAAAAAGGAAGGTAAAATAATGTTAGTGTACCTAACTGTCGTAACTGCTCGGTACTTCTCCTTATTGGAAATCTATTGCGAATAAATGTAACAGCACTGTCTGAACCAAAATCACACATCTGGTACTGGCTAAAAATATGTCTATTGGTTGTAGATGTGTAGATGGAACACAAACGTTGGCTCTTTGCCATTCAGCCGTTTAAAACCTGTGGGAAACTGCCTTTTCATTATTTAATTCAACAACCATCGTATTTGCGCCAATGCCAAAATATATTGAGCGAATTCAATAAAAGTTTGTATACGTGCTATTAAAAGCCACTGTGAGCGGCGATATTTATGATACTGCATAAATGCACGATGCCGACGCCTGATATTGTGAAATTTTATTAAAATCAAATTCCTTTTTGTAATGTATGAGCCTAAGTCCATTAAGTAATCACTGATTACATGAAGTTTTATAATTATCAGGTAGATCTTAATGTGGGTTTAAAAAAAAATTTGTTTAGAATTATGGCAGTAGATAATTTACCGGAAGGCTAGGTAGCAGGTAGAGTTGAAGGTTTGCATACTGATTTTAACACCACATTGAACTAATAGTTAGGTACATGTATCAGCATGAGAAGGCTTAGACTTTATACGCGTAAATTGTATAAAGTCTAAGCCTTCTCATGCTGATACATGTAACTGGAGAAACCTCAACCCCTATCATACAGAATGTCCTAGTTCAGGGGTTGAGACCTCATTGATTTAACGTGTAATGAAGTTTGGAAATAAAATTACTACTTACTACTTAATAGTACCTACTTACTAAAAAGGAGCGAGATAAGTATTTTTCGTCTCCAGTGAAAAATTCCTAGGGGAATCTCAGTAAGTTTATTCTTGAGCTAGGAATTAAGAAGAAAAAATAACAGTCACTTCGACACGGACACAAACCGTTCATGTCAAAAAATAATAAAAAAGATAGCATCTCACACTTCTTTCACCGCAGAACAGAGCTTTCGTCCCTCCCTAAGGTACCATTAGACAACTTGTAGCCCCCCCCTTGCTTTTTACAGCCTGAGCGCCTTAAGTGCCTCGCCTGCTTAAGCCCAGTGATGCTATAAAGGCCGGAAGAGGCCAACAGCATCTGTCCATTCGAAAAAAGGAAGACAATAGACGGAATACTAATGTACCTTGTACAGTGCATTAAACGTGGTCTAAGGCTTTACCGCTAAGTGGTGAGGGCTTTTTGGTGAAATTTGACGTTTAATTTCAGTTTGTGGTCAAACCTTTCTTTAAAGAGCCGTTAAGGCTTTGGTTCTAAAAAGAATTTGGTTTGTTATCTTCTTGGGGTGATTTCATTCAATTAGTAAAGGCAAGTTGGGCTAATCCTTTCAATATTAGTCTACGTTAAATAATAAAAACACAGCTTTTATAAACGTTTAAAACAAAAACCGCCAACACAAGCAATTTCCACGCAAAATAAAATAATGGTCTCGATAATAAACACGTCAAATAGTTCAGTTCATGCGACACGCTCCATCAAATTCCTCTCATACAAGCGGTGTCAATAAATTCATCCTCCACAGTCGCGGTTTAAGGATAACTCACATAGTCTGAATGTCTGCGCAAGACTAACAATGTCAACTAGAAGGTTGCGGTTACGATGTCGGGGTATATAGGCTACAGGTTATGCAAGTATTCGTAGCCAGCATGCCTAGAACTTGGCATTTACCACCACCTTTCTGTAAGCATTTGAGTTTGAAGGCATGCTACGTATTTCCTTGAATATCATGGATAGTGCTTTGACGTTATTGTCGTGCGGAAGTGTCTGCATACGTGTTTTGTGTTTTAGGAGGTTGCTCTTAAAGAGACAGCAGCTAAAGGATACACTTATCCTTTTTTATTTAATGGTACGAGTATCCTTGTACGGTATGTATATAGTACGGTACAAACGCTTATGATTGGAAATGTAAAACCAACTTGTCATAAAGAACAGGGACTGACGCCCATAGCACACCTCCACCGCGAAATCATAACAGCGAAACCGCAGTACCTAGTTCAATTTTACTGACTCACGTCATATTCCGCTACTCGAATCCAATACGAGTAGCGGAACACGCGAGTCAGTAAAATTGAACTGCTGCGGTTTCGCTACTAGATGATTTCGCGGCGGAGGTGTGCTACGGCTACCGGCGTTAAACATACATCTGGCGAAAACTGACAGAAACTTTATCAACCCCTTTTTTTTTTTTAGGTTGTGAAATCTTCAAATGGCTTCTCCCACTCTAGGCTGAGCAGGAGGGCGTGTCAGATTTTTACTGACTAAAACCCACCCGTGGTCCTTCAGTTGCCTGTTGCCGAGGGTCCCCGTATCCCTTTGGGACTTTCCCGCAATCGGAAATATAAGTCCTATGATTATGTAACACGAATCTTCCAAAAGCTTCCAACACGATTCAATAGTCATGAAAATAATTCAACATGATCATTTTGCTACGTGAGTAGTTTCTAACAAAAACATTAGAATCGGAACGGCTATGATTTGAGCCTTTCACTTTCGCCCTTTGAAAACTCATTAAATGAGAGGTGCCAGTATTAATTTAAGCGACATATCTCGGAAAATATCCCAACAATATTACAAAACAAAGGTTGGTACCTAACACCAACAAGCCACGCGTAACGTACGAACTCGCAAATGATAAGTGACAAGCTCAAAGCCAATTCAAAGTGAAAGATAAACAGCCCGAATCTGAACAGACAAAGAAGACTTCTGACAAATTGCTCGTGTTAGCAACTCCATTGGTTCTTAAAGAAAAAATATTGCTCAGGAAAATCATCAGGAAGTTGGAGCAAGAAATATCTTGGGCCTGGTAAGTACTTGTGGACTTCCCTTCGACGGATCATTTAACACTTGATTTGATTAACGATATAAATGCTCGGAGCAAGATGCATGCTGACAATATGACTGTTGCTTTTGTTTTACTTACTCATTAATTTCAGTCATCTATCAAAATAAACAAATGAAGAGGGTAAATAATGGTGTTCTACGTATTGTACATACGGCTAAACATCAAGCTATACTTTTCCAGTATACGCTGACCTCGCATTGTACGGAAATCCTATACAATGCGGGATCAGCTTAAACTGGAAATGCTTGATGTGTAGCCGTGTGTACCTAGATAAAAATGGATTAGGTAGGTGTTTTTATTTTAAGTTTAATTTTTTAGAGGCAGTTGTTATAATTAACAGTTCTCAGCAACTATTGTGAAACTTTTCATTTAGGTAGGTAGGTGCCGAAAACATGAAGTTTTACTAAAGTTATAGGTAACCACTGTTATTTAGGTAAGTATGCCATGCTAGTTTTCAGCAAATAATAACACCTATACAGATAAAATACAATAGACGTAGATATATTTAGTAACCTATTCCGCTTGACTATTCTTCAAACGACGCAAAGTAATTACTTTGCGTCCAGCGCTCGGTGTGGTAACACGTCGCGTTCTGGTTTGCAATTGGTCAATCGTCATCCTGAGGATGCCTCGTTGAGAGGTGAAACACGTGTCGATTTCTTACAGAGTTTTTTAGGACTCTTGAAGAATAGTCAAGCGGAATAGGTTACTAAATATATCTACGTCTATTGTATTTTATAATGGATTTCCGCAAAGTCACGCCTAAATCAATTTACCTATACAGATTAATATTTTTTTAAATAAGTTGGAAAAATTAAATCACTTGTCACAAGAATACCTACTCAATCGCCTAAAAATCTATTACAAAAACTGCGTTTACATTAAAACCCAAGGCTTTGTAACGAGAATAAAATGCAACTACTTTCCATTTTCGTCATACTGTTTTCGTCATAAATAGGTACCTACTCAACATATTTGCTTTCAACAACGGAAAGCACAGCTCCACCTTTGTCAAAATTTCCTGTCTCGTAAGCACTAAGGAATGCAAATTCCACGAAAAGCGCATTCATTAGAACAGCATTCTAGTTTAAATCTAGCGTTTCTTCTTCAAAACTGTGTTCATTTCTCGTTGTAAGCGCAACAACAGAACCTTAATGAGTCAAAATCGCTTTTATTATAATTATAAGAATGAATACCTTTATCGACGAACTAATTAAACTAATCGAACAAGCGTTAAATTAAGATCAACAAAAATCAATCTGTCTAGCCTTTTCCCAACTATATTGGGGTCGGCTTCCAGTCTAACTGGATTCAGCTGAATACCAGTATTTTACATGGAGCGACTGCCTATCTGACCTCCAAAACCTAGTAATTGGGTAATACGATACCTACCCCTTGGAAAGGCTGGTTGTCAGACTTTCGGGCTTCTGACGACCCGTAACGACCGACAAAGATCCACTAATGACAGTCGGGACCAACGGCGTAACGCGTTTCCTCGATATGTAAAGATGGTCACCCATCCACGGACCAACCCCGGCAAGCGTAGCTTAACCTGATGGATCGACCCGTGCAGCTGTTATTAATTAGCCACGAGCTCATAATCAACAAACCTACACAAAAACCTAGTTCGTAAGTACAACAGCAAACTGCCAGTCTTGTGTGCCATTGTTTCTAGAGCAATTTATTTTTACAAGTTTTTATATCAAGCAAACGAGCTATTCATGACAGGACGGAAGCTCGTCTTATCTATAAAACAAACTTTGCTAAACGGATCGCCTAGAAAAAGTTTCGGTGCCTCGAAGACTTTGCCACATCAAAGATCTCGGTGACCTAAAAACTGGAAAGCTAGTGCCTGTTTTGCATTTTCTCCATTGATAGCGTAACGATGGTGATGAAGGAGTTTTGTTGTTATAAAAATATTTTTGTGTTTCAGCTCAGCCGAATGTCAACTGCTGGATTTATGTGGTATATGGATTCTTTCCAAATAACAGGCACATTATCTGGCATGTTTCAACGTATGTAATCAACAACAAAAAGTTTTATTCTGAATTTTATACAGAAAATAAGCTCGTGGATAAGTAATAACAGCCGCTCGGGTCGATCCATCAGGTTAAGCTACGCTTGCCGGGGTTGGTCCGTGGATGGGTGACCATTTTCACATATCGAGACTCCTCCGTGCCTCAGAAAGTACGTTAAGCCGTTGGTCCCGGCTGTCATTTGTCGATCTTTGACAGTCGTCAGAAGCCCGAAAGTCTAACAACCAGTCTAACTAAGGGGAATCGTATTACCCAGTTGCTGGGTTGTGGAGGTCAGATAGGCAGTCGCTCCATGTAAAATACTGGTATTCAGCTGCATCCGGTTAGACTGGAAGCCGACCCGAACATATTTGGGAAAAGACTAGGCAGATTGATTGATTGATACAGAAAATAGAAAAGTGGCAGGGCCTGGGGCCTGATAGCAGTCATTTTGTTATTCTGCACTAAAATTACTGATTAGATCACAACAGCAAACTGCGGAAATGTTATATTAATGATGGGCGGCTTTTGCCCAGCAGTGGAACAGCAACGACTTATAATGATGTAATTTTCGTATTTTAGTCATAAAATTATAATTCTCCACAAAACAAGCTAAGTATAGTTAAAAAAATAATCGGCATAGATAAACTATAATTTTACATCAATTTGATGATAAAAAGCTCAGGGCTATATATCGTAAGTATAAGTATCGATACGATCATTATTTTGTTCATGAAAATGAGAGAAAATTCGGTAACATTTTGCGCTTTGTTCTAAATCGAATGCAACACCACCTCCTATTATTTTGTTCGACAAAGCAAACTGAACGTTGTGCACGTTAAATTCCAATTGTTGTTTCGGTATTTAGAACTTACCGTTTTTTAATTCTTTCCGGTTTAGTGGTTAGTGACACTAATCACCACTTACAGATTTTTTTCGATCCGCGCCGTCTAATGATGAATGGTTATTAAAAAATCTGAAAGAGGTGGTTACTGACACTAACCACTAAACCGGAAAGAGTTGGGCATAGGTACTCTATTTTTTTATAATATGTACAAACAAAAATGAGTAGGTACAATGGTAAGTAAGTAAATAACTTAGTACCTAATAAATATTAACTGTAAACTAGAATTGATAAAGAGAAAATAATACCGACAAAATATTCCTCCACTTTGATTGGTATATAAATAATAAGTAATTAAAAAACGACACTTTCATCTTTATTGATATGACTAATGTAACATTTTCCTTTCTCACATTCTCGACAACAGGGCACCGAAATCATGTTATAACTGAAACGGGCTTTATAAGTGCATAAATTGGCGATCAGCCATCGTGCGGTTCAAAAACGGCTGTAATTGGCGCTACCATAATTTAATTCTGCTAACGTAGTGTTTGAGCTGATGCCAGCAAGCTCAAATTCAATAAAAATTCAAGCCAGCTCCCGACCGAATCATGGGCCATCAATTTTGCTTCGATATGCTCGTTCCTATCGATATCTGGTACACAATCCATGAAGTTACTGAGACTTACTTTTGTAATGGAATATTACTTAGCTTATTAAGAGTATTAGTAATTTTCATTCGGGTTCGTATGGTTTCATTAATTTCTTATCTATCTAATAGGTATCATGATGAAGACCTATATTCATCGTAAGCTCAAATCAGTTTTACGCAACAAAGTTATGTAGACACTACATTATACAATACTGGTATTCAGCTGCATCTGGTTAGACTGGAAGCCGACCCCAACATAGTTGAGAAAAGGCTAGGTAGATGTTACATTAATAACAATAAAAGTACTAGTACCTAAGCTAGCTAAGCTACAGATTTTTTTATTTTATTTTATAAAATGTACTAGCACTTTGCCCGCGACTTCGTCCGCGTGGATCTCGTACTTCCCTCTAAAAACTTCCACAACCCCTCCACTCCCTTTGAAAGATAGTTTTTGAAAATTAATATTTACGATCTTTAACATTTATTTACGATCCCTTAAACTTTATCCCTTTTACGTTAGGAGCTGATTTTTGAAAAACCCCGTATTAGTAGGTACCGTATCGAGTTTCGAGTTCATCCTACAGCACGTTAAATTTTTTACTTACTTATTTTGACACCCCGTTACTGCTCTATGGTAAAAGAATTTCCAAAAACCCTTTCTTTCATTTGTAGTGGTTGTCTACGTCCAAATAACTATCTGTGTGCCAAATTTCAGCCCAATCCGTTCATTGGTTT
Organism: Lithophane ornitopus; assembly: GCA_948473465.1. Taxonomy (NCBI): domain Eukaryota; kingdom Metazoa; phylum Arthropoda; class Insecta; order Lepidoptera; family Noctuidae; genus Lithophane; species Lithophane ornitopus. The sequence goes on from OX419623.1 coordinate 7,622,613, forward strand.
GAGCTGCGATATAGACTACTCCTTTCACCCCGTTGGGTGTAGATTTTTGAAAAACCCTGGTTTACATTATTCTTTATTGTTAATTTAAATTATAAATACTGAGTTTCGAGCTAATCGGACCGCGCGATAAAATTCTTCTATACGAACTTTGACACCCCCCAATCCCCATTTAAGTGGTAGTTTAAAAAAACGAAAAATGGCAAACTTTATTATTTACATGGATAAATATTCGTGCCAATTTTCAAGTCTATTAACTCAAGGAGTAAGATTTTACATACAAACAAAATCCCCCCTTTTCACCCCCTTAAAGGTCGAATTTCCAAGAACCCGTTCTTAGTGCGCGCCTACGTCATAATAACTATCTGTGTGCCAAATTTCAGCCTAATCCGTCCAGTGGTTTGAGCTGTGCGTTGATAGATCAGTCAGTCACCCTTGTGTTTTATATATATAGATTACATCACGTTCCTCAAAGGGTTAGGCAGAGGTGTACCTATAGCACACCCACATTTCGCCATTCATTTAAGCCCCATGTTATGGGGTCCCATATAAAATGTATTAATAGTTATTAAATCCAACGAGACAATTTTATTCAGCAAACCGCTTTCCTGGTTATTACGTTATACTAAATCCAGTTTTCAGGAACTCATCATATTTAATTATTCGAGAACAAGAACTCATAAGGCGAGAAGGAAGTATGCATATCATTAAAAAGTTGGACCACACGCTCCGGGGTTACAATAGAAAGTCACTCGGCGGTGACGTGTTAACAAAATATCGACATAAATACTTACCTATAAGTACCTAAGTACTTACTTTAAATGAGTTAACCGTTATAGATACAGTAATAAATTATTTATTTATTAATATCTGTGCACTACAAAGGTACAAAGGTGGATTTAATGCCTTAGGCATTCTTTAAGAGTCAACCAAGAGTGGTGGAGAGATAAAATAACAGGTACCAATTCCAGAGCACGGAGACGCCTCGCCGACTGTCGCCAGTAGAGACTAGAGACTATACTCTCAACACTTTCCATACAAACCAAGCGTGTCAATAACAGTGCCCTGTGACAGCTAGTTTGCACTCAGTTGCGCTAAATTTGGACATGAATATTATTCGTAAAGGTGTCTCTAATCACTCCCTGCACGGTTATTTTGTGAAATTCAAATAGCAAGCAATTTTTAAATACTTAATTTAATCAGTCAGCAGGCACAAAAAAGATTGGCCCTAAGAAAAAGTGTGAATGAAATCATGGCCCACCCCATAATCTTTCGATGATACCTTTGAGTAATTCGTCAATTCGTTCTACATGCCTACGGCCCATTTAGGACGTTCTTTTGATTTTCTGCAAGTTTTCATAGATGGGCCGTAGGCATGTAGGATGAGTTGACGAATTACTCCCACCTTTAAGTTTACTAGGAAAGAACTAATGAACGCTGAAGAAAGCGTTGTCCTAAACCCCAAACCATGTGGTATTGGTACCATATTGTTTAGGGTATAGGACACTCCTTGGGAAGTGCTGAATGAATTTGACAAGCTGTAAGTTTATTTCGGAACGATAAAGGAACAAGAAGAAACCTTTATAATCCACTTCGGCCCGAAAATCTTCACCATTAGCCTAATATTTTTGGTCAGCTGTCTATCCATAGGTTCTAAAATCTTTTTCCCTTTGATATTACGTTATAAAGAAGATCCATAACAACTATCAAAAAGTTACAAAACTCGAGCAACTAAAACATTTGTAACAAATAAAGCGAAACATTATTTGTTTTGTATATAAGAAAATATAACCTTTATTTTCGTACAGAAGTAAGTTAGTCCCCACTTTCAGTGAAACTTCACCATCGTTCCCACATCAAACACCGAGCAAGTTTGTTAAGTTTTTAACACAACTCTTCTGACTTTTGGAGTATCTTGAAGTTAACATTGACATTTATTCAAAGTGAATCCAAAGACGCTGGAGATGTATTTAATACAAATGTTGTGAAGTTAATCGTTTGGTTGTTTGAAGATATATATTTTGAATTGATTATAATTAGTTCATTAGGGCAATCAATATCGATGGGTTTCTTCGTACGTCTAAAATCACTCACACAAAGTGGGTGAGTGAGGATTTATTCTAAGTTCACTGCCATTTTTTCTGGGAGTGAAAGAACTCAACTTTTACAATGGTAAAATCGGAAAAAGTAAATTGTCGTTCCATTTAAATAAACACATCAAGTTACGAGACTGGGCTATCCTAATCCTAACTAATATTATAAATGCGAAAGTAAGTTTGTTGGTTTGTTACGCTTTCACGCTAAAACGGCTGAACGAATTTGGATGAAATTTGGCACATGACCCGGAGAAGGACATAGGCTACTTTTCATCCTGAAACGCGAAAAAGCCGCGGGAGTAACTATACTAAATACAGAAGTGACTTTTAGATCCAAATAACATAGCGTTACAGGCGAACAGGCTACACGTATTAAAAAAAACGGTCAAAGCTTAATAACAAAAAGCCCACATTCCCCACCTACATAAATGTAATCGAAACTCATGTCAGTTAAACAACATTTAAAGTAATAAAACAAACATTTTGCCTTCAGCGCGGCAACCGCAAAACGTTTCCCGTCATTAACGCCGAGTAAACGGTAATGAACAATTTAAAAGATATTGCGGCGCTATTAAAAATATTCCTGCTATCCCAGATAATGTTCATACTTTCAGAAACACGATAGTTTTACCGGGTAGCGCCGCTTAAGGCTAGGAACACACGGCCCGATCTCCCCACAATTCATTTCTCATTTCCGTAACGTTCGCCCGTCGCTGATCCCCGCTCGGTCACAAACTCTCATCTTGTAACAGGTAATTTATTTTACTTAAAACGCCTTCCATTCCAACAAATAACGGTTTGGAGAATGGAATGAGCTGGATAGTTGCAGTTTTAACTAAGGTTCTGTAAAATATTACTCGATTAGACTTTTCGCGCGCACGGATTCTAAGTCCATGATTTGCCAAGTGAGATAGGTTCTAGTTCGTTTTTTTAGGTTTGTGTTTTCATTGTTGTATCATTTATTATCAAAATTTAAAATCTTATAATGCAGGAATATTAACAGCTTTAAGAAATCGAATTGGTGATGTTCTTATTTTAATAGCAATTTCTTGCATATGGTTTAATTAAACAGCAAATAAAACTCTTTGTTTCATGAATGGTTCGAAAAGCTGTAAACGGTTAAGCCGTATGAATCGATTCTCTGAGCTGTCGATTCGCACTTGAAAGTCGTTCACTTTGACGATTGTACTCGTGCACTGCGTTTTTATGTTCGTGTTTGTTCTTCATGTTAAAAATGTTTTAAAAGTTTGAGTTACAATGTTATATTAAACAAATATTTGTTAAAATTTAAAATATGAAACGAAATAATGTTGTAGCATTAAATTGAATAAAGACTAGGTACTCTGAAATCAACAAACAAAAATAATTACGAGGTGTCAGCAGTAATTTAAATTGATGTTTTCAAAACAACCGTTAAATTACATACAAGCCTGGCAATTAATACTGAAAAATATTTTTAATTCCAAACGAAAACATAAAATATTATACATGTTATGCTGCTTTTAGGTACATGTTTTAGTGTAAATGAAAATAAAAACATTGACAAAATGGCTGCCACTCTTTGCAGTATTACTTTTATTTAGATTGTAAATATTTGTTTATTACTTAATAACCTGGGCTGGATAGCTTACTATTTGAACATGCCAATGCTTCTCAATTTGGCATTGACAGCGCCTTTATGTCGTAGAAGTAAGGGTTGATTTTCGTACCACACATTTCTGATGCACGCTGTATCAGAAGAGCATCCACCAGCTCCCATTCTAAGGGTGATACAGACCATAAAACTGAAAAATAATCAGCCGTCGTTGCAAAAATAATCATTTGGGTCCAGTAGGTATTGAAGTTTTGTACTTATTAATGTTGGTCCGTTTGATGGTCTCTATGACCACACCTTTCTGATACATACTGTATGATAATTATCATACTATATGTCATATCTAAGGGTTCCAATAGCAAGGATAGTTTCCAAACAAACATTTAGCCTTTTATAAATAATCGACTAGGTAATTCGTCAATTTATTTTTGTTGCAATTCCGGACCAAGTTTTCGTTTTACCACAGTTTATTTTGTACGGATTTGGAGCGAATGTGGCGAGACTAATTTCACGCCGACTTTGAAAGAGAGCCAGCGAAAATCAAAGCTCGGTTTACTCGTAAAATATATAGTCTATATTTTGGGTCGGTAGTTAAGCGCTATTTCAGCTGCCGTGAAATATGGCAGTCGGTTCGGATAAAAAATATACTTTGTTAATTTGATATGTCGGCAACTTGTAAGTTACGTTTGTATTGAAAAATCGGCCCTATTGACTGCAAACTTTGTGTATATTTTTTTTCTTCCTTTTATTTTATTCACATCAAAATCAACTACATAAGTAACAATAATTAAAAATACGTGCTGAACACTAGAATTCAGTAAACAACAGAACACTTTCACAACACGATTATTTAAAAAGAAATTAATTTACTCGTATAATGATTGTGATTGTGTGATTGTGAATGATGTAAATACTGAGCAGTATTTTTTATTCCAAAAGAAAAATATACGTCAAGCGTTATTGAATTTAACTTTGAAGGTACTCATCTGTTAAATAGACTTTCTTTAATTATTAGAAGCTACCAAAATATGAAAATATTATGAAGTGTGATAAAATCAATTTTTTTATAGCTAGTTCTGTTCCACTGCTGAGTGGAGGCTAAGCCTTTCCAGGAACTGTTCTCCCGCGTCATCTCGAACTAGACCTTCTGGTCAGCGTCCAGGTCATCTCGCCACAGGTGTCTGGACCTGCCTCTTAAATAGCTGTATATAATCATATTTATTATACAAAAACGAAGCATCTAATAAAAAAGTCCTAAACTGCAGTTTTTTTTATTTTTAACGAAACCCAAACCAATCTGACGGATTGTTTATTTATTACCCTACTCACTTTATTGGCTCTGGCTATTGTCAATTAAAGGTAACGATTTTTAATTGAAGCCAGTATCTTGTTGCAAAGTAAATCAATTAGTGCAAAGGGTGTAGGCGGTGCCCGCAAATTGATTCAGTTTGCCCAACCTCTATGGGCTTGTGCCACAGTCATTTAGACGTTGTGTAGCTAAACCACAGAGCATGGAATCGACATACCGCCTAGATACTGCAGTACATTTATAAAAGTCGTAGCTCAGAAAGTGCCTTGAGCCCAAAACTTCTGACACGGACGCCTTCAAAACTGTCAGTTTTTATAGGTATGTCTTTTATATCGTAGTGTGACTAAACGGTGACACGCTTGGTTTTTATGGAAAGTTTTGACAATGCCGCCTCTAGCAATGGCAGCTGAAGTGTCACCGTGTTCTGCCAACAAAACATTTTTTCCAATTACGGTGTGAAAATTTAAACAGGGACCCTTCCCATTCCCCACACCGTTTTGTACCGGGCTCTTAATAGGACGAACGCTAATGTCAGGTGTAAATAGGTGTAGTCATTCAGTTGATTTTGTTAATGAACTTGGGAGAATCTCGTATATTTGAATGTGATAATTTGATTAGGAAATTAATGAAAAATAAATACAGAAGGAGAATAGACGTAAGTATTAGGCATCCGGTGATAAAGAGTGCCCGGTCCAAAGTTGTATTTGAACTTGTGGGAACAACATGTAGGTATTACCTAGAATATCACATGGTATGGACTGGATGCGGAAGGCGGACGACCGAGTGAGGTGGCGCAGCTGGAGCACTTGTCCAGCAGTGGTCTGCGATAGGCTAAGTTGATTGATTAACAAGTTCTGTGGTTGAACATGCTCTCCCTTTGCACAATTTTCACATGAAAGGAAATCTTACCTTGTAAAGAAGCGACAAAACAGCAGAAGCCAGAAGATATCACTCGCGTTTTAAATTGACAAAATAACCTTTGTCGTTTGGCATAATCCCAGTAAACACCGTATACCACCGTATTAATTAATATTAAAGACCTACATAAATAAACAATGACATTACCACAGCTTCATTCGAGTTTCACCGGAGGTGTGCAATGGTTGTGTCACTGCCATCATTTATGTAAAACTGTGGTCCCTTTAATAAATTAATCAACCGGTGCATTTATGGGCGAGTGGGGCAAATTGCTCAATAATGATTTTCATGGCACAGCTTGTGCAAATTTATAATTTCCTCACACACATTATATAAGCTAATTACGTACCGTTGATTGGTGGACGGAAAATTATTGGTATCAGCAACTTGCGTTCGCGGATCACGCGTTTCATTTAACTTAATTGAATGAAAATCACATGTTTAATTATGAGTAAGAATGATTTCACTCATTCACACTTTCGAGTTTGTATTTCGAACATTTATGTCATGTTTCTTGATCGTTTTATGGCGGGCCGGATCAGCCTATTGAATGAGTGTTTTCTTTTTACCCGACTACGGCGAAGAAAAAAGGAGGGTTATGATTTTGACCGGTATGTATGTATGTATGCATGTATGTATGTATATTCATCTGTTCCCTCATATCTTCTAAACGACTCATCACAGTTTGACAAATGAGGTATCGTTGGAAGCGTCTTGATCGTCCGCTGGTTATAGGCTATGTGACGTCACATTAAATTAAAAATGGCGCCCTCTAGAGGACATAAAGTCAGGAATTAAAAAAAAAAAATGTTTAATCATACCATGTTGGGTATCAAATGAAAGGGCTTAATGAGCATATTTCAAAAATATAAGTATTATAACGCCAAAAGAATAAAAAAAAATTAAAGTAATAAAAACTAAAACCCAACTACGACTAAAAAGGTATAAACAAGACACCACAGACAGACAAATTAAAAATCCGGAGTCGCACGTAATTTGTTCGATTTATGCCCTAACACGTGTGACTCCGGATTTTTAATTTGTCTGTCTGTGGTGTCTTGTATCTTTATAGAGTTTGTAACTTTAAACCTTCTAGGTACATAGTTGCGAAAAGTATTATAACATAAGATGACCTTGAAATGGGCTTAGTCACCGAGGGCGCCCTCAGAAACGCTGGCGCTCGACCTAGACTCGTTCTTGACTTATTGGCCGTAAAAGGAAACAGTCAAAGATGGATGGAAAGGTATGGGGGAGACCTTAGCCCAGTAGAGGGCAGTACAGGTAATAAAAACATTGCCTTTTGAGATTTTCCACGACTTGGAAAATCTTTGTGAATTTGCTTAAAAGACAGCTATATGCCTACCTATCTATACTTAATACTAAAACGTCTTGTGGGTTGCTACACCCAAACATTTCCATTAACCAACAGTATCGGGTTGATAAAACAAACTAAGAGTGTCGATATCGCGACCGCACACTTTAAAAGCCCATGACGAAGGTACAAACAGACACTAAGTATTCAAACTTGGTATATTGCTATCATTGTTTTGCGGTCTTAGGGCTATACCCTTGTAAAGCGAAACACGTATTTGTGGTTATCAAAATGTCCGGGGTCGAGTTGTCTTCAAAGTGCTTTCGACGTGACAATACAATTGCTTTTATAGAATAAACTGGGGCTGCCCACAGCTTTGCCCTCAATGGGCGAAAGCAAGGGGATTCGGGAAAATGAAGGCGTGGTGTGAACTCAATTGTTCCTTGCATTTATTCAAGTGTCCGAAGTTCTGATATTATGTTTTTTTTTTTAATTAGGTACCTTTGAAATTTATACATTACTAGCTACCGCCCCCGCTATGTCGATAAAAAGTAGCTCATGTCCTTTCTCAGGCTCTAGACTATCTGTGTACCAAATTTCATTTAATTCGGTTCAGTAGTTTTGGCGTGAAAGCGCGTCAGACAGATAGACAGAGTTACTTTCGCATTTATAATATTAGTAAGGGTTATTGTTTGCAAATTCACGTTAAATTAATGATATTGACTTGAAATTAATTATTAACAATCACATTAATCCTATGCACGCCATAGTATGTGACACATGTCTGAACCTGTTTCTTTATGTTATCCTGTATTAACGTTTCAATTTTATAATTATTTTATGTGTAATCACATGCGGGCTTGCGGACGGCGAGCAATGGGTAGCTCGCCGTCCGATACGGACCAGGCCCTGGTCGATGGTGCGTCGTGTTCCACGCGCGCCTCAAAGAGATGTCAGCACACCTAACGGGGTCCGTTAGGACCGATGCCTACCAGGGTTGCGGAATAGTCCGAAAGGGATACCGGGACCCTGGCAACAGGCAACTGAAGGAACACGGGTGGGTTTTAGTCAGTAAGAGTCTGACACGCCCTTCCGCTCCGCCCAGAGCGGGAGAAGTAATATGATGATATCCCAAACAAAAAAAAAAAAAAAGGTGTACTTAATCATATAAGAATAACGTTCATGCAGGATAAAAAATACAGATAAAATATATTTAAAATAAATATAATATTTTTAATAAATTTATAAAATATTTATTTTAAATATATAAAATATATTTAAAATAAATATAAAATATATTTAAAATAAATATATAATTATATCTCATTTGTATACGATCTGTTTTAAGTAGTCTCTTTAGCGGTGGTTGAGTTTGAACTCTCGGAAGTAGAAGATACTTCTGCTGTTACCGTTACTTATATTGCTAAAAGAAAAGCAGAGGCTGTATTATATGTAGCTCAGCCGACCCCTTCGGGGAGTACAAGCATGATGTTATAATAGGTAAAATAACACCACAAACAAAAATAAATTCAGTAGCTTTATCTTATTTACCAAGAATTTTATTCTAAATCATAAAAGTTCATTTGATATATCGTATGACGGCTATAACGCTACTTTTATATAAACAAGTAATAATGGTTTCGCAGAACAAGCTAATAGTTATCATGAACCAGTATTACATCATATGGCAACACTATTGTTTGTTTTATACGTAGGTAGAGTCAGCAAAAGAAGTAGAATAAAAACATACAAAAAAGCAGAGATGATTGAAAAAAAACTTGCTATTATCACTCGTTCGTCAAATTGTTAAAGAGTAAAAAGCATAATAAGTATATATATAATTATAATATATACTTACGAAAAAAGCGTAATGCTACCGATGTAGCAGAGAATTAAAAAATCTATTGGGTTACTAAATTAATCAAAATCAATTGGAATAAGGGCAGGGATTTACTATAATAACAAAATTCCAAAATAATAAAAGACTTTTGTCGCTGACTATACTTAACAGTATTAGGAATGTCATGGCATTTTGGCACACGAAAATGCATCATGTTATTGTCCATTCTGGGATGAATTGAAACAATATTGCTACGTACAGTAAGCATTATGTTGGTATAATTTCAAATGATTAGTATCTAATGTAATGTAAGCTCCCACATTTGACTACAGTATTGGACGATGCTAAAATTGTATTGAACTCAAAATTAATAATTATTCTTCCTGTTAAACATCAACTAATACTGATATGATTCTTGCTCAAATTGTGTCCACAGTACCTTTGTGCAGAGTAAATAGCGAGTGCGTTTGTCCTTCATCCTGGACCGTCTTATAAGCCTGTTTACTTGCACCTCGGATGACCTAAAGAATGCCACTACTGCTGCAATCAACGTGGCCACCTGCTGGGCTCAAACAATATAAAATACAAAAATGTACCGTCAGCAGCAAAAAAAAAGAAAAAGTACCTACAATGATATCGAATTAACAATTTATATTTAAATATAAATTATCATAATAATATCGAATTATAATAACATCTAATTATAATAATTATTGTGAATGATATTAGACACCTCGTTAATAGGTAAGCCATGATTGTGGACAGAAACTGGTAACAACAAAGAAAGACGGGAATATAATTATGGGGTAAAAGAGGCCCCCAATCTACGGTCAAGGTAAGTCGTTTTTTATTACACTCACAAGTGGAGAGGTGGTGGAATTTTTCTTTCCTATGCCATGCTCCTTAACCTAACTTATAATAATATTATAAATGCGAACGTGAGTTTGTTTGTTAACTACGTTTTCACGCTAAAACGGCTGAACAGATTTGGATGTTTGGCACATGGGTAAACCATGACCTGAATTAGGACAAAAATAAAATAAAATCATTTATTTCAGGTACTTATTACCCATATCAGACATCAACAAACTAATACAATAAAATATAGCACAGGTACTTTTTAACCCGATATTCCAACGGGATCGAGATTTATGCGGGTGTAACCGTGGGGCGCAGCTAGTAAGCCATAATCCTAACTACTTAAGTGCGAAAGTGAGTTTGTTTTTTTACGCTTTCACGCTAAAACGGCTGAACAGATTTGGATGAAATTTGGCACTCGCAGACGAAGTCGCGGGCAACAGCTAGGTTAAAATAAACTAAAGTAACGATTATCTTTTGTCACAGTCACACGCAAACATAGAGCATCAAAGAAAACAAGATGATAATTATTATAATGATAACATTAAATACATTATCACACTACACTGACCAAATTTCTTCCTTAATAATAAAGGTATAAAAACTAATTTCGTCCATCCACTCGACACACAATAATATCAGTGTTACCTATCTTTTGTCAATGGTCATTTTCCGTCGAATAAACGACAAAAGAGACTGAATACAATGTGACGAAAGGAATTACTGTTGAATCAAGCGTTATTATGGTCGCAATAATAGTTACGTAAACTGCCTATAATATCAGCCGGTTATTGTCCCAGTACTGGCCACGGCTTTTTTAATAAAGAAAGCTGGATTGACCACCCATGGTCACTGCATGTTGGATATTTCAGATATCAAGGTTTCCTCATGATGTTTTCCTTCAGTAATCAAAAAAACAAAAATTAAAAAAAAAATCACTTACGAGATTTTTCGGCCTCGTTGGTCTAGTGGTCGCAAGCGCTACTGTTGAGCATGAGGTCCCGGGTTCGATTACCAGGTAGGGAAAAGTGTTATTGGGTTTTTCATCTGGAATTTCTCAGTAGCAACCCGGCGTCTAGATTTGTGCCCGGTTGATGGCAATAGGCTCGCCCCTCAGACCAAATAAAAAACCAAGACAGAGCGCTGCGAACAATAAAGTGAAGCATGCCAAAACTACACCACCGCTCTGTGCATACACGCACACATTTAAAACCATTTGCAATCAAACTACACCAAAATATGTGCACACATGTTTACGAAACCGGCCTCACGTCACTTTTCACGGCGCTCTTTCTTGGCTTTTTATTTGGTCTGAGGCTCGCCCCTATTACATGAGACTTAAACATAACTGGCGAAATGTGGGTGTACTATATGCAGACCTCTGCGTAATCCTTCGGGGATTACATGCGTGATGATATTATTTTATGTTGAGATTTTTAATTTGGATACAAGTAGATAAATACTGTACCTACTACTTGCTTGGTTTCAATTTGCAATCTCGTGCCTCAAAAACTTAAACACTACGGCCGAACTTAGCTGCCTAGGTCACGATAACAATGTATGACAATTTATATCTTTGTAAATCGTAATTACACTATTTCGTGTTCTGTCTATTCTTTGGCTAATTGTCTATTACGAAGAACAATTTCATCTAATTCCAAGATAGAGCTTTGTGTTAGGATGTGTAGTTACTAGAAAACAGTTGTCGTATGGATCGGTGCTTTCTAAGTCTGAATTAGAGATTACAGATTAGTATATATTATCTGTTATTAAGTCCTAAAACGATAAGAGGCATCCCTATTATATTCTTGTGAACTAATTTTATGTGCGTGGAAATGTTTGGCTTTACACCAAAATGAAATTAGATTCAACTGGATGGGAACCTGGATGAGACTCGCACAGACCAGGGAAGCATGGCACAGAAGGGAGGAAGCCTATACTCAGCAGTGAATGGAACCAGGGTGCCGATGATGATGATGATGATGATGATGAAAACGTATTCGAAACAAAACATGTCATATGTCAGTGTAAAAACTTACCGAAAACCGTCCAAAACTTTCCACAAGACAAATCCAAACATACAAGAGAAACGGGCGGAAACTTTGTTCAACAAAACACAGTTGTTTACTCTTGATACAATCAGTTTCACAGATAGCTAATTCAACTAATTAGAACTAACAGTTGCAGTGATTACGTAATAAGTAATGGTACAGCACCATTGCAGGGACGTTGGTAATTTGCAATGACACATACGGACACACTACATTTGCCGCGCGGCCATTATCATGGGAAATCGATATTGTCTTCTAGATACAATAACACAAATTGTTACTAACATTACACTAGCAGAGTATAGTACCTACATTTCGATAGTTTTTATGTTTATGTTTGTAAACGGCGAGTCAATTGCTCTGAGAAATTCCATATGGATAAAAAAAACAATTGTTTCCTATCGTACGATTAGGGAACGATACGATAATTATATAATACCTACTTCGGACACGGTCATCGAAAAAGTTTTAAAATAAAAATATTGAAAAACTACAATTAAAGTAATTTTCTTTTATGGGGCAAAATAAATTCTGAGTGTTATATCTAGTTGGTAATTAATAATCATACACTTCGTGTTTTTGTGAGTGATTAAATATACTTTGAATGCTTGAATAAATAAAATAAAAGCTTTCTATCAGTTGAGATTGAGACAACTGCTGCCCATTGTTTTTTTAAGTCAAGATACGTACAATATGGTCGTTATAACTTGGCTGGTCTGAACATAGGCGTGTATAACTTTCGCTCATGTTCTCTCACTCACGCTCGCTTCGTGTCACCGTTTGGTTCCAAAAAAATGTTACTGCACAGCTCTCTGCGCGAAGTTCGGAACTGCCAAGTTATATCGGCCGTATTGGGAAATATAAGGAAAGCACAGGCGAAGGCAAAGTTATCTACCTTGCAGTTAGCGGCAAAACCTAAATTTAAAATAACATAGGTACTAATAGGTATGTACTTCTACAGCACGACATAGTTGGTAAGCGACAAAACCTAAAGAAAACAAATTGTTTTGAAAAAGGCAGACTGCTCTGCGGTGCAATGAAGGTTATAAAACTACACTACACCAACCTAGTAAAACGAATCAACAACATTCCCAAAAAAAGAACATTCAATTATCCCCACCCACTAATCATTCATTCACATCAACACAAACACAAAAAATAATAATCACCCTCTTCGTTTCAAATAATAATCGGACTGTGTAAATACACGGGTGTCGGGTGGGCGATACCGATAGCGTGTCCAAACGATGGCATATTGCTCGGGATAATCCGCCCGAGCTATCCGATGACGCGTACCGTGGAGACTACATCGTGATTGTGATCGAGATTTGACAGTTTCGTGATTATACGTAATTAGTATTTGTTATTGTAGTTGGTGATGTGGGTTGTTTCAAGGGTAAGACTATTGGGCTTCTAAAGTCTGTGTATTTAAGGCACAAACCAATGTCAGCATTGTGCTTGAGAGCATAGAAAGTGTATTTCAAATGACATCGTCCATTGAAAATCAGCGCTGTGCTGTTGTACCCACGCCGTCATACCCGCACAGCGTCATGCTGAGTAAAAAGCCTGTTGTCACAGTCACGACGCGCAGCTACCAACTATTTCTGTTCTGTGCTCGTAATTATAGATGTTTTGTTTTAGGTACTAAGTATAATTTATCCGAGTTCACTTATTTTTTTATAAGCACGTGTTTATGTGTCATACAAACCATTTTTTTTTCTTCTCCAGTTTTTTTTCTTGCTTCTTCTTCTGTAAAATAAAGTAAGTTAAGTGGTTGGACGGCAAAATTCGTTTAGATAAATAGTGGATAATAAATAATATGCACTCATGCGTAATACGTACGGCGCGGTTGCTTTATGTAAAACAATTAATTCTTGTCACCATGCGCGAAAAAGCTCATCACACGGTGGCTTAGCAATGCGAGTTTACATTACATTATTTTTATTTATTAAATTTTTTAAGTAATTTTCATTTTTTAAAATGTAATTAAGTTAAGTTAAAAGTGAAAGAAATCTCTAGAATAAATATACCGAGCTGTCGATCTGAAAATAGGAATTGGTGTGATGCAAAAGACCTAAATAAAATATTTTTCTTTCTTTCTTTTAGCTAATGACTACCTACCCATTACAGTTTTATTTTGTTTTATCGGTAAAATAAAAACACAAGGCTGAGAAAAAGCAAATGGGCAAATATATTTTAATATACCTATAATAATTTTCATATGATTCAAATGGACTCTTTATTTAATAGACTTTTCAGTAATATAAGTCGCCTTAGTGGTAGACATTTGAACCAAGCCCCATATACAGTATATTTTTATCAAATGGCCTTTATGACAATTTAGTTCTTCGGTAATTTATTTAATAATAATATTAGATTTTCATTGTAAACCATCAATTCTAGAAGATAAAATACAGCATACCTACTAAACCGCACTCTAATTGCATAACTCACGATTAATCACAATATGAATCATTTTGTAGGATAGGTATTGCTAAACCATTGCTATAATGTTAGAAAAATTTGTCTGCTCAACAACGTAAATAACGCAATGAATGTTGTTGAACTGTGAAAATGAAACAGCTTGGGATTGATCGTGTGTTACGCAATTAGGGTGCTGGATCTAGAGGTTTACATAGAATTCATTTGATACGATAAGTTGACGACATGACTCTTGTAAGTTAGTTAATCCCATTGTGATTCACTTAGAACTTATTCTTATCCACTTTTATTATATTAACACTTCTTTGGAACTTTGATACTGACTCGTAAACTTAATTACCTGTAGTATTTGTCTATTACGTAAATATTTTTTTGATGAATGCTAATGGCAAAAACACTCTTCAAAGAACTTCTGAAAAATTTTTAGGCATTTATATAGAATATAGGCTTATTCACACCACCTATTTATATTATAAATAAGTCTTTTGATTTTTTTATAAGCATGTTTCTATTCGAATTTACCTGTAATTTTCGTATATAAAAAAGCGTTATGTACTGAAAAAAAAGTCAGTTCTATTAAAAATAAAACACCGGTTCACGTAACGTTAAAAACTTTTGCGTGTAAAAATCTTTTATAATATTGGTAGGTTGCTAAAATTATATGCCCGTCATCCTCCCCACAGCTGAATCTTGGACCTTGGAGTTTGGCCGTGGTAATCCCTTGTGAACACAGCCATTATCATTAGTCACAGTACAACCTTGTCACAAAGACATAAACCGAAACCTCCACATTCCGAAGACATTTATTCCCATTTCGTGCAGTCATTTGCTTGTCCTTCAATATTTTGTAGTCACATAGAAAAACGATCGCTCTTTCATCCCGCACTGAGTATCGGCACCGTGATCTATTTGTTGGGCCCGAAACCCAGGCACTTGGAAAATGGTATGTAGTCACGACACATCTTGACGTTTGACTGATGGTGACTCGCGTCGGTTCCTTTCACGCTTGGATTGTAGCGAAACTCGTATACAATTGTAGCTATTTATTGCAGGCCTGGGAAATGATTTGCGGGAATCGACGTCCGCCTCATCTGGTTGGGAAAGAAAGAATTTTAGATATGAAATATGTTGTGCGAATGTTTTCACCAGATTTGTGAGAAAACTGAACTGAGTTGTTCAAGCGTGTCGAATAGTTTTTCGTTCAAGGTTAAGTTTTCTGAAAAGGTTCGACGACTTTCGGCCTGTAGGTAAGTACATAAACCTGACCAATTTCGATTGTGAAAGTACCTACTTCAAATACTTCAATTGTTTCAGACATCTATATTTATTGTTTATCGTCATTATACTATAGGACTTCTAAAAATGTCTATTGTTCAAATATTGAACGAAGAAAAATATAGTAGGGACGCCCTCTACTATATTTTTCTAAAAAACCTAAAAATCATATTGATATTAAATTGCATCGATCAAGTCTACAATAAATACTTAGTGTTCTCAACAGCATACATGCAATATACTCGCATGTATTTCATTAGGGAATTCTCAGAGTTTCAACCGTCTCGCTACGTGATAGATTTGAATCGAATATTATTGGATAGCGCTTTGCCATACAGAAATGGCACTGAGTTTTATTTTATTAACAAGTTCGGCAGTAAAGAGTGAACAGTAAACTAGTGGCGGTATTTATATCACCACATGCGAACTACGCATCAAAGACAGAAAGAAACGTTACACAAATTCCTGACGTCACACAAAATCATGCATTGCGCAATTAACGTTTACAGCGGGTTCGAAATATATACAAGATCCCGACATCAATCGTTGGGCAGTTGCCTGACACGACACGACACCCGTCTAGTCGGAGCGTTCTCCCTTTTCTATAGAGAATGAGTGGAATTTACAACCTGTTCCTCATACCTCTAAAAACTAAATAAAAATGAGTGGTGTCAAAATATTGAAATTAGTAATTAAATAAATACTTGAGCAGTAGAATGCCTGAACGACAGTTACATGTGAGCAGTTAAAAAATCGGAATTAGTCGGTAAGAAATTTTATCTTGGAAGTAGCGCTCGCTGGCTGCTGCCACGGCACCGTTCGCTTCGCTCGCTCGGCTTGCGCGCACTTGGTCACAGTTCTAACCTAACCTGACCCCTTTGGTCGGGGCGCCCAGGTCTAATTATTGCGACCAATTCTGCTCGTGCGTGTGTGGTCACAGTTCCAACCTAACCTATGATCTATTTCTGATGATATCTATTTATCTAACCGCCCATTCCAACATTTTTACTGCCCATTCATTACACTACTTGAGTATATTTGATACTGACATTGTAGGATGAAATAACCGACCAATTTTCTTTTTATGACTGTTCATGTTTTACTAAAATACAATAAACGTAGATATACATTGTTCATGTTTATGAGGAGCTCGTGGCTAAGTAATAACAGCCGCACGGGTCGATCCATCAGGTTAAGCTACGCTTGCCGGGGTTGGTCCGTGGATGGGTGACCATCTTTACATACCGAAACTCCTCCGTGCCTCGGAAAGCGCGTTAAGCCGTTGGACCCGGCTGTCATTTGTGGATCTTTGACAGTCGTTACGGGTCGTCAGAAGCCCGAAAGTCTGACAACCAGTCTTACCAAGGGGTATCGTATTACCCACTTATTGGGTTATGGAGGTCAGATAGGCAGTCGCTCCATGTAAAATACTGGTATTCAGCTGCATCTGGTTAGACTGGAAGCCGACCCCAACTTAGTTGGGAAAAGGCTAGGCAGATGATGATGATGACATTGTTCATGTTTATGTTTGTGTTGTGTTCATGTAGTGAAAAATTAAATTATCTCAACTGAAACGCCTGTTCATTTTCTTAATTGATCATAATAATCTCCCTAATGTTAACAACAGTTGTAAAAACAATTTCCCCACAGGCTATGCCTATAGACTATGAGGCTTTTGGCTAGTTTGTACATATAGTGAATGTCACTCATTATTTTGTATTGTGCGTTTAGTTTGTGCAGAATAAACAATTTTTCTTTCTTTTCTTTCTTTCTACAGAAAATACGCGTCGATCGCAATAATGGATATTATGTGGTTTCGAATCGACAATTTATTGCTTAGCTACGGCCATCTTATTTCCTAAGCGCTGCTTAACATTTTTGTTGCAAAATATTATCTGTGGACTCACAGATCATATTTTGGGAGATAATATTTTATAATTATTTAACACTTGTGTCGCCTATCTTGCCTAGAAAGTAAAACTAGTACGGTACATCGATGCCTTGCTATGGTCATAAGTATTGTATATGACTTGAAAACCCTTTACTACTACTCCAACGCTTTCCCCAACCCAGTACTTATAAAAATCAGCACCCTAATTACGTAACGCACTATCAATCAAAATCTGAATGATTTTGAAGGATATTGCTAATCCATTGCTTTATATGTTCGTTTGTCTGCTCAACAAAGTAAATAACGCAATGAATGTTGTTGAACTGTCAAAATGAAAGCCATTGTTACTGTAAATGTGTTACGCAATTACCCCGCAGGTCTTCAAAATCATCAGTCGCGCTCGCTATCACAAATCAATGCTGCAAATTACTTTTAACATTAAAATATTAATTTCCATTTGCTGAATAACCAGGGAATGTAACGGCGCCCTACTAATAATATAATTTTAATCCGCCACCGGTAAAATACGACCACGTGAAAAATTCATCCATCCATAATTTGTATTGACACAAGTTGATTGAAATTGATTGAATGCGGCTCGAGTACGGTTGCATGATATTTATATGAGATTGCGGTTTTTTCTTTTCAGAGGACAACTGTTACTAAAATCAGTATTGCTTTTGACAGATATTGCAACCGGTGATGCGTGAAGAGTACTTGTATCGTACGCTGTTTTTATTTGTGAAACAGAAAATACATAAATGTGGATCATTTTTAAGTTTTTTCACCGTGTGCGGTGAAAAAAAGAATAAGTGAAATCTGGCATAAATGGTAGGTAATAATAATTTCATTTAATTTGCATGCATGTTCATTTGTTTTTTTTTTTTGACAACCCATTTTATTCGAACCGGTCCAACTAGTTTCTAGGGGGGTTTTTGAAATGGCTAGTCTCACATTTAACCACTGGCCATATCTCATCTGATGCTAAGCAATTTATGCATACGATTTCAAATTAATTTTACTTACGCATGATCATCATCACCATTTCACCCGAAAGATGTCCACTGCTGGACATAGGCCTCCCCCAAGCACCGCCACAACGACCGGTTCTCGCATCCATCCATTACGCATCACTTACGCATGCCATGCATTATTAAAACTAATACATTGTTACAATACATTGACCATTTATTCCTTAGTTAAAGTTAAAATAACTTAATAATTTAAAAAAATGCAGGCTAAACACAAGCAAATAAGTAGGTACTATCTATCTAGCTCAAAATTAAAAAACGGCCCATCAAAACCATAAAAATTCAAACAGAACCACCTCAACAGGTTAAAACCAATTTAGCATCGTAAAGACTGAACGTTCCAACAAGCAGATCATTTTCTGCTCCATCATTCTGGAGCATCAAAGGCCCTCAAATTAAGCTCGCCAAGAACATAATTGCCTACTTTGGCGCGAAGAAGTTTTAATATTTTCAACGATCCGACAACTAGGTAATGATGAGAACTTCGAATTTGATGAATACTCCAAAAAGATACTATTTTTACTAGACTTTTTTGGCAAGAATTCGCAGTAACAATATTTTAAGAAGTTTCTAAAAGTTTACAGACAGTCAATTTTAGATTGTGATTGGCTACACCTCTACAGCGAGCATAAATTGTTCAAGTGTACAGCACATACCTCCCTAGACAAGAATGTTTAATACAATACAAGCACAAAGTTGCGAATAGATACTGCACAAGACAGAATAGGTTTTGCGAATACGATACTGTGAAAAACAAAACAGCCAAACGCGATTGAGAGCACAAAGCGTATCACACGTCGCTAGACAAAGACTGAGTGACAAAAGATAAACTTTATATGAGACTAGTCAATCTCAGTCTCCCCAAATACAGATAATAAGTTGAAGATACAGTATACTGAACACAGACAATTTTTCTCGTATTACTCCGCATAAATAACCAGATGTTCTTAATAAATCGCATAATTTAATATTGTTGTGTACACGATATTCTGTAATAGGGGCTAGCAAAGGGAAAAGAAAAAACAAAATTTGCTTGGCCCAAGAGTGATGGACAAATTTCCTGGTAAACGGCTTCTTCCGCGCGGGGACTATTTGTCTGAATTTGAATCGCATTTGTTTCCAGGGAAATTTGTCTCCTAAGCCTCGGGAGTATATCCTGGGAACGGTTGCGGTACTTCGTCTCTTTTAATTGAATAAAGACCTCTTTATTCGTTCCTTATTGTGTAATTATCTACATACACTGTAGTTCCACGAGACGCCGACTTGATTTTATTTTTCCCATAAAGCTTAGCTGTAAAATCACAGTGTAGGAAGTCAGTATTTACTTTCTAATTTTCCGGTTGTCTTCACGAGGTCTGAAGGCAGACGGGCGATGCCTGGCATGTTATATGTGACAGGAGTATTACAAAACCCCGCTGATAGATGGTATTTGTATAAAGAGGGAAAGCTCAATGCAGATTAAATACTTACCTTTTTCTTACAGGTTAACTTTTATTTACATAATATACAAATTCTAGGAACTTAGATAATTATACTTAGAAACAAATATGATACAGTATGTACAATAATTATATAACATAATTTAAAAAAAAGACCTCATTGGGCGTCAAAAAATTCGTCCGCATCGCTGTCAATGGGAAAAGTTCCCAAAAGGCTGGCAGCATTGCAACGTTCAATGGCAATACTGATTCTTTTGTTTTATACCGTGTTCCAATTAGGAGCAAGTACTTAAATTACCTAGTAAGAGAATTGCCTTAAGTTTATCTTAACGACTGGCTGATCCTATAATGGGTCATATAAATTGCTTATTATCGGTACGAGTGGTCATTAAGAGGAGATACGAAATCCCCTACTTAATGGTGGAATAACACTTGATATTACGCTCCATAGATTTGTTATTTGAGCCTATAGGTTCATATGTCCTAAGCCTTTATTGAGGATAGCTTTATGTTTAATATCGCTACTGGATTATAAAAAAATGTGTGTGGTCGGGGGACCCCCGCCAGGAATGAAGTTCCTTCCCACTTATGATTTAAAACAAAAACTTTTGACACTTAAAAAATTGACTTGTTCGGCCACAACGCTTTTTGGTTACGTGACGTCCTACTGCAACCCGCGAATACCTCGTTTCAAAAATGACCAGAAAATAAGGTAAATATAGAAATATTGCTGCTAATTTAACGTCACGGCGCACTCTTCAACAAACTGTTCTTCAATTAAAATCAAGAGCGGCGGATTAAAAAAAACTTGAAGGGTCCATTCGGAAATAAATTACTGCAAAGAAAAGGATTACTCGCCAATTTTAGATGTCTTTCAAAAAGCTCGGATAGCGCGAAGCGATGATTAAGTTTTAAAAGTTTGCCTAATTTCCTGAATTTATTACCATTTTATTCTTTTACAGACTCTTTACAGTGTTCAGTGAGTATGAAAATGTTTGAATCGTAATAATCAGAGTACTTTTCATGAATTCGAAATATTGCCCGAGAAATGTTTTGACGACTTTCCTTCGTCTAAATTGTTTTATGTTCATTAGATACTTATCACGAATTAACAAAAAAAAAAAACGTTCTTCTAAAATATTTGGTGAGGCCGCTTTTTGTGACTGCTTGAAACTACATTCCACAGAAATAATATAGGTAGATAAATAATTATTTCTTCGTAGATCGATTTAGATAGACCTGCATGGTCATCTCATATCATAATGGTCGTCGGATATTAATCGATGATCGAAACAATGTTATGTGTAGCAAAAGCCGCGTTGTTCAGCGTTTGACGTTCATCTTTCCGCATTGTAGTGCCGATCAATATACACGATGCATACGCATCAATCCTCATACAAGTACCTACCTACTTATGTTGCGAAGCGTAACAAGTTTAAAATGAAAATAAACTAAGAAAAGTTTCTTCGCTCCGAGCAAGCTGTAAAAGCCAACGGGAACTATTACAATCTTCAAACAGAACGCACGCAAGCATTTTCTTATAAGCAGTACAAAATAAACAATACATATTAAAAAATAAAGAAACTAAAGAAAACAAACGTCCCTATATTTACAGAACGAACACTGTTGTTTAAAACGTTCTAATAAATAGACGACCTCATTTAATAGATAAAATAGTAATATTCTCTTAAATAAGGAAGTGATTTCCAGAATTATTATTCTCATTCCGCAATAGAGAACTTTTAACAAGAAAACTTTTCAATGTTCTTCGGCAACAATGTTCCCGGGAAGTTACTGTCGGTACCAGCGAATAAATTTTGATCACTCTATTAAATCGATCAGGGGACACCGCTTAAATAGGTATTTTTACCTGTTACCTTATTTAATTTTGTTCTTCGTAACTTTCGAATGAAAATGTAAAATGTATCTGTTGAATATTTAACAGAAGGAAAAGTGACCCGTAGTGGCTTCGCCGAATATTGTCTAAAAATCTCACTGTGAAAACTTAGGTGAAGAGAGACTGAAGTGACCTGTCATTTCACTTCATGCAAGGGATTGTCAGTCTTCAAGCTCACTTCACCTTTTCGCTGTGAGATTTTTACAGAATAGATGCATATTGTATGAAATTTCGATGAACACGGAGTTCCTCAAGTCATTTCAACTATACCTACGTGACCTAAAATTGTACACAATTAGATATTCAAAATTCATTGCAACCACCAGTGCGGAACGTCGTAAGGTGCAAAGTTGGTCAATATAACTTAGTTCAGACTTCCTTTGTTTATATCGTTTGCCTTGTTTTACTGAGAATTTCCGAATGTATGTAAATTGTAAAGTTGCTCTGCGGTGCAGAATGATATAGGTGTACATTTTGATAGTAGTAGTACAACTAACTGCATTTGGCAAGAATATTATAGGTAAGAGTTGAGACTATTGAGATTTTAAGGCATTGTGCTGCAGACAAAAACAATTTTTTCTTAAATTAATTTCTAAATTACGGTAGAGTACCTACGTATGACTTTGATTTCTTATATTAAATAATGTCCGTCACGGTTTCTTGAAACAGGTATCTACCAAAGACATGTTTTCCAAGGAACCACCTGATTAATGTTCGTAGAGGTATCGTATCCTACATGGAAAAGTATACAGAATGACATTCATACATATTATTAATTATAATTAAGGTGGAGACGACAATACAACAAAAAATAAAACGCCCTATATCTAATGACGTTCTCAGTCTACATACAAAAAAATTATCAAATATTAGGTCTTTACCTATGAAATTGCCGTTCTGCAGTACTGGCCATTTCAAATCAAAATAATTTTTGTTTGGCTAAGAATTCTAATTTCAAATTAATTTTATTTTAAAAACATGGATTTTTTTTTCCAAAAGTAGTCATTTCTTTATTGATTAGTGTTACATTTTCATCGCATTTCAATCTTTTTCGTCATCATGGATACGTTAAAAATTCGAGTAATTATGGAATATGAGTACCGTCGTGGCAGCAACGCGGCACAAGCGGCACGCAACATCAACGACGTTTACGGAGCTAACACTACAAATCAACGCACCACCTGTTATTGGTTTGCTCGCTTCCGTTCTGGAAATTTCGACCTGAAAAATGAACCTCGCGGTCGTCCGAAGACTTTGGTCGACAATGACGAATTAAAGGCGATTGTGGAAACTGATGATACACAATCTACGGCTGAATTAGCAGCAGCTTTCGACGTTAGCGTCAAAACAATATTGGTCCATTTGCGTCAAATTGGCAAGGTAAAAAAGCTTGACAAATGGGTGCCCCACGAACTCAATGATCGCCAGCGCGAAGTACGCGTCGAGACATGCCTTGCACTGCTCAACAGACACACAAATGAAGGAATTTTGAACCGCATTGTTACCTGCGATGAAAAATGGATTCTGTTTGATAACCGCAAGCACTCAGCAAGTTGGTTGGATCCTGGTTCAGCACCTAAACAATGCCCTAAACGAAAACTTACCCCTAGAAAAGTGATGGTCACTGTTTGGTGGTCTAGCGCCGGTGTGATTCATCACAGCTTCTTACCAAACGGGGTGAGCATTACTGCAGATGTGTACTGTGAAGAACTGAACACAATGATGGAGAAGCTGGCGCATCTCCAACCAGCATTGGTCAATCGCTCGTCTCCGCTGCTCCTGCACGACAACGCGCGACCTCATACTGCACAGCAGACGGTCTCCAAGTTGCAAGAACTGGGGTTGGAAGCTCTCCGTCATCCGCCCTACTCACCAGACCTTGCGCCTACAGACTACTACTTTTTCCAGAATTTGGATAACTTCTTGGCGGGAAAAAAATTCAATACCCGAGAGGCAGTACAAAATGCCTTTGAAGAATTTGTTGCCTCCCGTCCAGCTGATTTCTTTAAGAAGGGCATCAATAAACTGCCACTGCGATGGCAAAGATGCATTGATTGCATGGGTGATTACTTCGATTAATACAAATAAAAAATTCATGAAAAAAATTCGTTTAAATTTTTTCATACAAAACGGCAATTTCATAGGTATCCAATAGTTTAGTTACGATAGCTAGTCAAAGATCGGCAAACCCTATAGTCGGCCCATCACTACTATTTAGTTTATTTGAAAAAATTACTTTTTTAATTTCCTTGTTAGGATTTATTTGATAGTTCCAAAATACTCTTATGCATTAGTATTGCCAGTATTTTCATTTATTGTTGTATTGTCGTCTCCACATTGTATAACGCGTCACGCCCATAATCTTTTTCAGAGGTGTACAAATATTTCACCAGTTATTTTTAAGTTTCCCTATTATAAAGTGGGTGGCCTATTGCCATCAACCGGGCATACATCCAGACTCTGGGCTGCTACTGACAAATTCCTGATGGAATAACCCAATAACGTTTTGCCCCATCTGGGCATAGAACCCAGAAACAAAAACTCGCCCGGTGTCGCGCGCCGAACTAGCAATATTATTGGTAATACTAATATGCCAATATTTATTGGGTCATAATTAAAGATAACATATTCCAACGAGAATTGTATTGATCTTTATCATCAGAACACTTAATAAGGAAATGCGTGACTGGTATGAACGACCCTTTGTTAACGATTCCCAAACGGTAAACCAATTCTTGATCACTTTCTCTATCCTTTTAATATAATCGTAATTTTTGATACAATATAATCGAAATTGTTTGCAATGTAACATATCGAACGAATAAATTATTATTTGAATGTTATGATTTATCGTTGTTGCCTTTTTCATTGTAGAAATGTTATATTATATGACTAAAAATTGCAAACACAACGGGTCTCACAAGACGATCTTATGAGATCGTATTTGAAATCAGAATGCCAATTATCGTTCTTAAAAAACAATCAAATTCAAGTAGCAATCTCACCACAGCAACAATTAAAGTCAAAACTTGTCAAAAATGTAGGTTAGTTTATTGAATTTTTAACAGATTGAGACTGAGATTAGTAAGCGAACGTTCTCAAAATACGGGAATTACCCCACAGAACAAATAATCGCCCGGCAAGGTACGGTTAACAACCTGGAACAATGTTCCAAAGACAAATAGATACATTCTGTTTTCAAAAGACAATGGCCATTGACGAAACGCGGTGTTCAACCGTCAAAAACCCGGGCACCGCCACAAGACGTCGGATTGCTTGCAGCCACCAAGGAAATTACTAGGAAATTGCCCCATTATGCTTGCAAGTCGTGAGCTGCATTCGAATTACTTCTTTGCTTGTAATTTTGCATAGTATGAGCGACGATTGCGCTTAAAAGCATCTACGCACGATGGGGAGTCGCGGGAGACATAATGGCATGCAATTGTGGATTATGGCCACATCATTTTAGTTTGTAGATAAGAAAGGACGGTTAAATGTTGATATTTTGCATGCTGGGTGTGTATTCGATAGGTTAATTTTGGGTTTAGTGTATTACTAATGCCAGTCTTTCATACTTAGATTTAAGACATTTATTAAAATATTATATATATATATTGTTGGTTCTGGCCGAGTCTTGTAGGAAGCCCTGGCATTCTCCTTTAAGAAAAAAAATATTTTTCCCTGTTACACTAAATTACTAGTTTTGTAGAATGTTACTGGTAACGCTATTGGGAAAATACTCGACTGGAGTAAATTACTGGTAACACACTAATTGGGATCGTTCCCTGACCTCACAAAAATTACTTTTTTCATAAATATTATATTTGTATGTGTAGTTTTGACTTCGTGTAGGTAGGTAGGTGTAGGTAGGTAGGTGAAGTTAGGTAGGTGTAGGTAGGTAGGTGTAAGTAGGTATGTAGTTCGATAAGTACTTAATGCTACCCGAGCAAAGCCGGGTCGTGCAGCTTGATGTATAGATGAGAAAAACTTTTGTGTTTTACAGTCCATTGAGGGTTGAACGTGGATTAAAAACATTCAAAATTAAAAGTTTACGTTCAACCCCCAAGGGGTTGAACGTGGACAGGGGTTGAGATTCTAGGGGTTGAATGTGGACTAATCCTATGGTGGCTAGATGGTTTTTCACACATGGTTTTACTAAATAAACCGGTAATGTTTAGTTTTGTGTGTACGTTTTTAATCTAAGATTCTTAATGAAAAGTTAAAAACGATTAATAACGCACATTATAAAGATTGTCTTACTCAATGTATAATTCCCAAACACCAAACGCATTCATGAGCGTTATTAATCCGCTTCGTTTTCAATAGCATTTTCAAGCCAAATAAAACTTTATTGAACAATATTACGGTGATATTATTACTCATTGATTTTTAATTAAAACACCATGCAAATGTATCGGCTGTACGGTGGACGTATCGACACCAATACCGTGAACTTTAAATTTTCCGTTATCTGCGTAGGGTTGGTACAAACTTGATTTTAACGTAGTCGACCCCCTTATTGCTTTTTTTTGTCAACCTATATTGTCCCACTGCTGGGCAAAAGTCTCCCCCACAGGTTTTCACTCTTCCTTGTGTGTTGCCTTCTCCGGCCAATCTCCCATAAAAGCCTCTAAGCCATCGCGCCAGCGTTTGCATATTTGCTTTACCATTCTAAAATTGAATGTTACTGGTTTCACGAAACGATTCGACGTCCATCTGTATATCAAAATGTGATAGTAAGATATTTTCAACCTTACTAAAGTTTGTTTGTAGGGTCAATGAAATAAAATAAAGTTTTTGCACAGAATTACTTCACAATATAATCATTGACCAATACAAATAAATTATAGAAATACTTAAAATTTTTGAATTCGAGTGAGACACCGAAACAGTACAAAATCGTGTCGTAACTGGGAGTTGTTGTCAAAAGTAGAAAAGTAATTAAGTTAACGCTGTTTAAGGCGTATTGTCAAAGCTTTTATACGGGGAATCTGTGGGTCAGTCACACCAAAAGATCGCTGGATGTCCTGCGTGTCCAATATAACAACACCTTCAGGATGATGTTGGGGCTGCCTCGCTTCTGTAGTGCATCGGGGATGTTTGAGCTGTATCCTACTGATGGCTTTCATGCCATCATCCGCAAGAAAACTGTATCCCTGATATGCAGAATGCGTGGCAGCTGCAACGGAATTCTGAAGATTGTAGCAGATACGATCTCTTCTCCTCTGTGGAGAACCTTTATAAAGAGGGTAATTTAAATGTACATGTAATGAATGTTAATGCAAATTTTTATTTTATGTTAATTTTAATTTGTCTTATTTAATCCTATCTTATCTTATTTTTATTTTGTTTTTATATTTTAATTTTTAAATTGGAATGTATGGATCTAGTTATCTGAATTAAATGAATTTAATTTTATTTATTTATTATTAACAACGAGATTGACTATGCTTAATTACTGCATAGTTAGGTACACTGGTAAAAATATCATGACTTGGTTCGACGGTAGGTGAAAAAATGTCCATTTATGGTCCTACTTACTTTTTTTTAGTCAGTAAGGCCCGTTTTATCCCACTCCTAGGTAAAGGTCTTCCCCCATTCCCTCTAATTTTCACGCATCTTCTCGCCAATTCTGAAAAAAGATATTTCCAAAAGGGATTTCTATTCTTTTGTCCACATCCCAATTGTTTTTTTTTTTAATAACCCATTCTTTTATTCCTTCTATTAATTGTGCACACACTGACAGTTCTAATAGTCCATCACAACAATGTCACTCAAAGAGCTATGAGGTGTATGGGTGTAGGTAGAAACTACAGAACGCCAGCTGTTACTATCCTATCATACTCCTTTTGCTTCGCACGCCGATTACGAGTACTACGCACCTGAACTTTCTGAAGAACATCACATACAAGGTCCTTCTAGGGCCTCCCCTACCGGCGTTTCCACTCACATCTGCCTTGCAAATACCACTCGTACTTGTAAACTTAATTTTAATAGTAGAGTAGTGAAGCAACCCTATCAATGCAACGTATAAAATCGTGCCGGTTCATTCGGCTCCCGTATCACTACTACACAAATTACACCATTTAATGAGAGTCACATTTGACTACCAAGTTAAATGATGTTTTATCAACAGCCAAATAATTTCCATTGTGAAAGCCTGTTCATAAAATGTAACACCGAATGCTCATGCGCAACCTGATTACATTTATAGCCACTACGTTTTTATCAGGGGGCCTACAACCACATTAGTTATGACTGTATAATTTAATAGCAATACTGGAGCAATGGGAGGTCTTTGCCCAGCTGTGGGACAGTAAAGGCTAATAAAAAGGACGTATAGCTTCAGTTCTTGGATTGTTAGTTAGTATTAATTGGTAGGTAGATAGGATCACCTACAGGAATAAGTTAATAAGTTTACTTTAATATGTGAACTTTATGCTCGAAGTAAACATGAGACGGATACCCGGTTTGGATCCGGTACACTGAAGTAAAGGTGTGTCCAAACATTGAGCGACAAGAGCGCGCAACACGTGGCGTTTGCAGGACACATTTCTGCTGCACTCTAGTTAGGTAAAAATGTTCAGGCGCGGCAGTCGTCCAATCACAGCGCGGCAGGTCACACGAGGCAGGCCTCGCGCGGCAGCCGCGCACTATTGTGTTTGGACACACCTTGAGATTAAAATAATACTGCATGTGTAAGAGGCATTGGTAGGCCCCCGGGAACTGCTTCGGGTTAGCCTACGGGTTGAGTTCGTAGCAGCGCGGCGCTTACCTTCTATTGACGTAGTCGTCCTGTCGTAGCTAGTCCTCGTAGCAGACCGTATAGCTTTTCGTAGCACTGCTGGCAATACACAATAATTACATTGTCAGAAACAGTAATTTTAAAAAATAACTTTGTTATACAACTACATGGCACTACTACTAAAAACTTTGTATTGATTTTACCTACATCTTATTAATGATGCCATTTAGCCGATTTCGGCAACAGCGACTGCATTCTATGGCTTCCTGTCATGCCGTTTGAGAGCTTCGATGTGTTGCTCTTTCAAAGTGTTTATGACTAACGTGGCTTCTTTGGGCTCTTTAACTTCGAGCATAAACAGAACACGTTGGTGGTTTTTTTGTAAGTTTTTTATTCTTACATCGTAACACATTTTGATATCTACTGCTCCATTTAGCTTCTACAAAAAATCGGCCAACGATTATATGCCACCTGCGAACGTTCTACCTATTCCTGTGGGTAGACTTACTTTTAGGGTCCCAGCTACCTAAATCTATTAATCTAACCAACAATCCAATATACCCTATTTGATGAATATTTCGAAATACATCCTCTGTCTATGGTATTCATTGAGACAAGAGTTGGTCCTATTTCCGAGTCCCCTGAACAGTCGATTAAAATATGAATAGTAATTACGTCATACTTGAGAAATTCGGAGGTTCATCAAGTAAATGGGTTTTGTTGGCAAAACTAATGAAGCAGAAATCATTACTTACATTAATTATTAATTAAATTAGTACATTAATTTTTTAATGAATTAGGTAGACGGTTTATTTCTATAAAATTATATTAAGGTACCATAACATAGCATCACCCCTGTATTCGCAGAAGGGTTAGCTAGAGGTGCACCTTTGTGCACCCACATTTAGCCAGATGTCCCATTTAATGTAATATGGGATGAGCCTATTGCCATCAGCCGAACACTAGTGCAGACACCGGGCTGCTACTGAGAATTTACAGATGGTAAAACTCAATAACACTTTACCCGACCTGGGAAGCGAACCCAGGACCTCATGTTTAGTAGTAGCGGACCACTAGACCAACGACAGACAGATTAAGTACCTTATCATGCATAAACCATAAGAGTTAATAGTAATTTAATGTATAGTCTATTTTTTTAATGGGTCTACGAGTACATATCCTAAAAAATTGTTAAAAATAGTACCCAGAAAATAATTACAATAACAAAAAAAAAAAACTATAAAAGGCTTTGAGAAACGCAATATTGCAACCACATGTCATAGTTGTTCACCTCATTACAATCATCCACCAATAATCAAAGAAACACGAATTAAAACACCTCAAAAAAGAAATATGAACTCTTTCCTTTTATTCATAATCGCGATCTAAAAGCAAATGTAATAGCTCGCTGTTACCAGCCAATAATACACTGGAAATCGAGGGTTACGCACGAACAAAGAGCGGCACTAACCCGACATAGCCCGCACAAGGGGGGTTAAGTGTGCTACAGCACTAATCGCCTACAAGTGCCCCTTTAGAAGATTCCAAGTGTTCTTTCGACGGATCACTATTGCCAGAGAAACACGTCCCGATGTTAGATAATGAATTTTCCCTAATTGGATTAGCGTATTGAGTCCAAGTGGTGCTACTCTAAACGTTTGTTTGCGTTATCTAGAATGCATATAATTTCGGGTTTGGGTCCAATTAGGGTTGGACCTCGTTGTCGTAACAATATAGCTCATTGCGGTTCTGCTAATTTCCAATGTAATTGATTAGTCCATTGGGTTTTCTTTAATGTGTTATGTTAGCGATATAAAGAAATTCTAATGGTTGTGTAACGTAAATCTTTTGTATTAGCTGAAAGACACTTGCGCATACTAACACACGTTCATAACAAATGAACGTTGTTGAAATCTTACATCAAATCAAAAACAAAAATAAACCTGTTGTAAGAACAGAGAATGTCAGTGTTTCCATTAATGCTCGGTTCCTATAAACGAAAACGAGTCGTTTTCCTTACCAATGGTAGCATTTTTTATTGCCAAACTGGGCATATAAATAGATTCATAAGCTAATTTTACCTGTGATAGCTACTTCCATATGAGAGGGTCTACTATACAAAACTATGAGGTCTTTGCTTCATTATTGGTAAAGATACAAGAGTCTTAAATTTAATCAATTACGGTCCGTAAATCATAAGAATCGGCCATAAGAAGGTCTAGGCTGTGAAGGTAAAACTAAAACCGGGATCTATGTAAACGTGCATATTATTATTTTTCGTGAATCTCAAAACAGTTTTATTTAGATCACTGTTTTTGTGTAAAGAACCGTGAAAGGTCTATTAACATACACATATGAATATTCAAAACGCCAAACACAAACGCCATTAAGTCGTTTAAAAAGTTGGCTGTCTTTTCCTACGTAGATAAAAATAAGATAAAATAAAAATAAAAATACGTGGCAAGCCAACATGCATCTTATTAAACCGAGACAAGAGCTTGTTTCTCAATGTTTGTAGACTTTGACGTGTCTCTAAATACGTCTTTTGAACTTTGAATAATAATAGGCGAAAATTTTCATACGTTTGAAGTGTTTCTTTGAAAATGTGGCTTTCGTAAGGAGAAATTAAACGAATTTTCGTATTATGTTTCGTTCACCAGTGTCATTTGTCACGCGTATGAAAAGAAAAAGATCCTTAATTTCTCATAAGTTACATCAAAGATATCGTTTTTACTGCTATTTGAATGTCTGAATAGGATCCGTTTGAAAAAGATTTTGTTATTATTTATTTTTATTAATTCAAAGCGTCAATGGCCGTTTCGTGTTGTGAATATTTTAGCGTGAACCACTCTATATGGATGAATATAATTGGACCTATACAAACAGCTTCTAATTCATAAATATTATGTTTATCTTTAAATGAACACCCCTTGCATATTTGAAGTGTGGGCTGAACATTTGCATTTTCTTTAGCATTTATTAAAATGTCTCCACAAAATGCCCACGATATAAACTTTGCATGAATATTCAAACCATCACGATAAGATTTAATGATAAAACTTAAATTTGAGGTTTCTATATTATATAATCTATTATCTCTTTTTATTATTTTACTTGTTTTAGATTTGTTTATTTTTATATTTAATTGTACTTTATTCAATGTTATTTATGTCGCACGTCGTTTGTGTTTGTTTAACTTTTTTTTAATATTCTGTGGGAAATGTTGTTGGCTACACATTTATACTCTCATTATAGTTTTAAGTTCTATGCCATAATAGTGTAATGTGTAACTGTTTATTTTCCCAAATAAAATAAAATAAACCAAGAGCTGGTTCACGAAACCAAATAAATCAAAGCAAACATCTCAGCTGACTTGTTATTGTATTAGCAACACACCTTTCAAGTTCGCATTAACATTAATTATGTCATAAACTTCATATGAAAACATAGTTAGCCATCGAATACCATAACAAATGGCATTCCAACCACAAAGCACACATCAAACGGCCCTTTGCACCTCTAAAATTATATGGAACCCAAAAGAGTTTCCCTGCATTAATTTCAATTAAGTATGTGCGTAACAAAACAATATGAACCATAATGTTGTGCACCCCATAATGTTGTCCTTACTCTGCTAATGATATCTTTGAACGGCACACGCGTGGCATACAAAATGTTTGCTGCCCCTGTAAATTTGCCAAGGCTTAATGAAACCGAGAAACGCACTGTCGAAATCTCCAGATTTGATTAGACCGGCACGCGAAACACGTAGCCTGTTATGTTCATTTGATTAAATAAATGTTTGATTCGGAATAGTTTGCTTAACACAGCGTCTGGCGCTGTCAAGAAATTAGATGCGCTAAGAATTAGTAATTTGAGACTTGGAGCAATTTTAGGGTCTGAATTGTTTTGCTTGTAGACAAGGTTGAACTGGTTAACAATCTGTCACCAGTTGTCCTTTTTGGGATTTGTATACACAACACGTTTTCTTCCATATGTCTTCGAGAGTTGTTGTCGGGCTCAAGTTGTTGCTGACGTTGAATGCCAATTTATACTCACAAAAGAAATGGAGCCAGAAGGTTCAACGTTCGTAAAAAAAAACCCTGTGAAGAACGCCTGACTCATGGGTGCGTGACGTTTTAGGGAGCCAGCAGTAGTTTCATCACCTCAATATTAAAGAATCCAGGTTATTTAAAATCGGAGAATTTAAAATCAGTGTTTTTCTACACAATTTATCGAATAGATACCTGAAAGAACTTTGTTGTCAGGAAAGTTTTGAGTATGAATGTGGTAATAACCTATCCGAGTAGGGGAAGACCAAAGAAACGATGGATGGAATGTGTGAAAGGTGATTATGGCTAGAAAGTGAGTGCCTATCGAAATGACGACTAATAGAGAACTATGGGAGAAAAAGACATGTTGCGCAGACCACAAATAAGGGTTGGAGAAGGATGGTGAAACTCGAAAGAACTATACAATATGAAAATAGTTCATCGAGAAAGGAGTAAGAAAAAAAAAAAAAATTACTTATTAGAGCTTTTTCTGATAACTGACGCAGTACTACAATATAAGACATCGTACGATACTTGATTGCTGGCAGTTCGAAGATAACGTCATATGCGAGCACTAAAAATATACCTGTAAGGAAATTTTCAAATTGAATGCAACATTTCATAGTCCCTGGAATGTCCGTGTACAAGGAATTCTATTCGTATCTTTTGAGAATTTCTAAATTGTTGGCTAGGGTTCCGTAAATCGAGCTCATAAATAAAACCTATATTTTATATGAAAAAAGAATTTTAAAAACATAATGAAAAAAATATTTTCATAGAGTTCTAATTAAAGTGTGCATCAGCTCCTGTAACTTAATCCGCGAAAATAGCACAAGGTAACTTTTAGTTACTGATGTTCGTAAAAAAACTATTAGGTATAGGAACCATGTTCGAATGAAATATCGAAGTTGAATTAACGAGCTATTATTTTACCGCCCTGTCCTACTGCAGGACAAAGGCCTATTCTCTTACAGACTGGAAGTGTAAGGCCAAGACTGAAAGGGCCTCTCCGGTCGCCGACCGCACTGCGATACCACGCTGCTTTAATAATAATAATAATAATAATCATTTATTTCAGACTTAGTATCCATATAGTTACAAACATTAGTGTGTAGGTATTATTCTAATATACTAGTTACTAAATTATTATATAACTAGTCTAATTATTTCACTAACATGAGAACAAAAAGTTACAATTAAAGCAATATGAATAATATTTTTACGTATATAAGTGTACAATATTCCAAGAAAATCGAATGCAGAGCACCAAGGTTACATTGCATGCAAAGACCCCCAGTGCCTTCGCATTGGACTATCAATATTTTCATAAATTGCCCTCAGAATGCTGTTGCCACTGCCACAGCTCCTCTGCATCAGGGAGGCAGCTCTCTTGCGCAAAATTGCGAAATAATCATCCGTACGAGCCTCAGTAAACATGCCTGATGCACTACAGAACCGGGGCAGCCGCAACAACACTCTGAAGGCATTATTATATTGCATACGGAGGATGTCGTAGGCTCTCCGAGTATACTTGACCCACAGGCTGCACGTGCAAAAGGACTGGCAATAGGCCTTGAACAGTAGAACCTTAACTTCTCTAGTACAGCGTGCAAACTTGCGGGCCAGCATGTTGCATCGGATTGCCAACGATCTCCGCTCCCTCTCCATGTCCATGTCATCACTCAGATCATCGGACATGATATGACCCAAATATCTAAAATGGGACACCCTGGTGAGAGCCTCACCTCTCAGAAACACTGGAGGAATGAAATTGGGTACTTAACTTACATTTACCTCTAAACACCAAAAGTTCACTCTTTTTCGTGTTATATATTTCGTTTCCTCATTGTTCGGGGCAGTATCGTTTCGGTATAATGGTCAACCCGTGTGCCTTTCATCCAAATCCGTTTAGCCCTTTTAGCGTGAAAGCGTAACAAACAAACTGAAACACTTTCGCATTTAAAATATTATATTATTTAAAGGTACATAAGGCCCTCGTTACACTATTGGTACCGAGTAATGCCGCGCATGCAGTAAAACGCGTGACGTCATGCGCTACCTAAACGATCCCGCCCCGCTCCCGCGTATACCGAGCAATCAGGAAACGCTTATTGAATTATAGGCTGTCGGTAAACTTTCGGTACCGAGCATACCGATCCCGCACCGATACCGTACCGAACAGTGAGGAAAGGGCCTAAGATTACCTTTGAAAACACAGAAATTAAAAGTCACATTGCTTAGCCTTTGCCTTACGGTGGCTGCACCAAAAAATATTATAAAAATATTTTTGTAATAAAACAATACCCATAACTTTTATGGACTTTGTAGGACACTAGCTTATGTTAATCCCATAGCTACAATTGAGCTTCGTTCAGGCCTAAAAACCGGCTCGTAGAACGAGATTAGGCCCGCCATTGCAAACGCATTCGGCTTTGTTCCTTTTCTATTACGGAAAGCTATGTTCAGGATAACACCGATTGAATTTACATGAAGGTGCATGAGAAAACAATAGGAAAAATCCTTTTTGGATACATTGGTAACCATAAAGTTTTTTTTAAATCGGAAGATGCCATGTCATGTAATATTAGGATATAGTTATTGTAAAAATCTTTTCCTCGCGGCCACCTGTATGGAGGTCGGAAATTATCTCACGGGCACGTACCTACTACTTACCGGGATAAAAACTCTCCTATATCTCAGGTCCTAGACCCAGGTCATGGTAATAGGTGGTCGTGTATAATCTGGTGTATAATAAAGTATATCATTATAAATAAATAATGGTGTACCTGTGTGGTTCATCGCAATCCTTTGAGGTCTTAAAAACTTAGAGAATCTTTCGCGTAAATTAGTATGGATATACAAGCATAACAAATAAAACTGAAAGTTCCGAAATCATTTTTATTTTGCCAATGACAAACCGAAATGTATTCCTTAAGCAAGTGTGTAAACCCACAATCTTTTATCTGTCTTTCGCATATTAGTATGGATACAAGCATAAAAAATAAACCTGAAAGTAATAAAATCATTTTCATTTTGCCAATGACAATCCCAAATGTATTCTCTTATGCAAGTATGTAAACCCACAATCTGTTATCTGTCGCAGAGCCGCGGGCGCAGTCACCACTGTCACTAATATAAAATATACAGCGTCATCAAAAATGCAACGAAACAGCATGAATTATGGTTACAACGCTTCAATGGAAAATAAATATGGAATGTCCGACGTTACCGCCATTTTGTATTTGTCGTCGGGGTCATTTTATCCGCGGTGGATGCTAATTTGGAAATTGTCTGTTACTAGCTGACTCTATAGACGTTGTCCTGTCCAAATTTCTATATGGTCTTGAATTCATACAAAAATAAAAAAGGACGTTCAGTTTAAAAATATCAGCTGTTCCATACATTTTGTCGATTTAAGTGAACACAAATGTAGGGAACAGCTGAATTTTTTTTCGCGATTTCAATTTTCGTCCGATAGAAAAAGTTGTTCAAAATGATGAGTACAATGACCCCTTTTCGGGTTTAGCATAAAGAAAAAAAATATGTTGTATAGGACCACCGCGCAAGCACCTCTACCAAAATATGAAAAAAGAATTTTCAAAATTGGTCCCAAATTGATGTAAATATCGATGAATATTATATAATAATTATACAGAATAATATAGAGAACCTCCTCCTTTTTCAAATCTGTCCAACCGTTCTCAAATGATGCGCTTACCAAAGAACAACATTTTTTTTATTTATAATATAGTCTCGTAACTCGTTGGTTTCTTGTAAAATGTTAGATATTGATATAATTTTAGATGATTCTTGGAATTGAAATGTTTAATTAACAAGGGTTTAACATTAATAATACTTATTCTTATTAAACCTCGAAATAGATTCCTAAGTATGTCCGAAGGCGTTTCTAAGAAATTTTCGGTTGAAAATTGTCAATTGAGGTTGAATATTACAACCTTTTTGGGTTTAATTTAAGATATTAATGTTCCAAGAAAAAAAATGTAAGTTATTTATTTTCCCTACCATGAAATTTTTTAACCAATTACCCCAAAAATAAATCAATGCTGTCGTAAAAAAACGAAGTGATTCATTATTTATGGACGTTAAATCGACAGTACGTGTCGAGCCAGGCAGGCAGCGTGTAGAGTGCAACGCTGCCCTCCGCCGCGTCATATTTATATAGACAATAACGGTCTCATTAATGCATTTATACCGCCATGATTTATTCACACTTTCACATGTTTTTAAGTAACAACATGCGAACGTATTGTCTTTTCATCTAAGAATGTTGGTGAGGAGCAAGATGTTAATGGAATTTCTCTGTGAAATTGTAATTAATGGGACACATTATTACGATTGGGGCTCATTTGGATGTCACATTAGTAATGTGAAATTTGCTTTGTCTTGCAAGTTATGTTTCGTTTACTTAAGATTAACTTAATTCGCGAAACCATTTTGAAGTTTTGTATTTAATTTGAGAACGTGAGCATTGCTGGTAATATTTCTAGATAAGTAACAAGTGGCGGATTTATTTCAAACTAGATGTCGGTTTTAATATGATACGACCCGCACAACGAAAAAGTCCTATAAGCCGTGTTCTAACCAAAACCGATCGTCGCGCAATTTCACGATCGTCGCCTTCTAATTTATGAATATGACATACTCAATCAAGTCTCTCTTGTACGTCAAATTTCATACAAACGATTGCGTCGTTCGCGTACTCGCGCGGCTGTCGCTTTTGGTTAGGACGCGGGGATGGACATATCATAATTCTTAATGATGTGC
This sequence comes from Lithophane ornitopus, assembly GCA_948473465.1. Taxonomy (NCBI): domain Eukaryota; kingdom Metazoa; phylum Arthropoda; class Insecta; order Lepidoptera; family Noctuidae; genus Lithophane; species Lithophane ornitopus. The sequence continues at coordinate 7,660,145 of OX419623.1, forward strand.
CTGAGCAAATCACTCACACACATACCCTAATAAAACCTTCCAAAGTATCAAATCCAAAATCAGTCAGTAATAAGTAGCCTAGTAAAGTTTAAACGGAAGTCTCAGGGGACTGGTCACGTCTTACCAAGGGGCCGACAACTAGCCTCGCAAGTTCCAAGTTCTTTGCATGTGAACTTAACGAGACCTTATCGAACCCAGTGGAAACATACTACTGAAGTTCAACGAGGAATTTACATGTGTGTGGCGAAGTTTCGAGACGAGTTGGCCTACTTGTTACAGGAATTTGTTCTGTGAGATTTTCTTTTTCATGGGAATTAGAAATTGCATGGAATTTTTTATGGAAGAGTCTGTAATAGTAATGATGCCTATTTGCAATTCGATTTTTGAATAAAAACGTCAATATCTAAAATCGAATAGCAAGCGTGTTTCCCTATACAAACAATTTTTTTTGAATAGGCAAGTATTATTTTTTTATAAGCATTCAACCGGTAAAGCATTCCAATTACTTATATTGTTTTCTTCCTGATAACTACAACCATAGCTAAAAAATAAAGCAGCACTTTAAGAGCAAGACGTCGAAATGTTCTGAAAAATTACTCACTTTACCAATTTGAAAATGGCTCAATAACAATTGAAATGCAAAATTTAGCATAATAACTGTGTTTAAAAGAAAAACCCATTTTAAATTTTCCCACTTAGAGTCCAAGTTAGGAAACAACAAATTTAAAAGTAAAGCTTAAAGTTGTGAAACTCGAGAAATAGCACAAAACGGGGTCGTATCTTAGAACTGGCCATTTATATCTAATGGAAAAATGTACAATTTGTTTCAACGCCACTGCTCTCAAATTGGCATCGGAAACTACATGAAAAAACAGGCATAAGTATAGAATTCAAAATTTCATTGACATTTAAAATCACACACTGCATGGCCTTCACCTACCAAAGGTTACGGCCCGCTCTACTATCTCTCAGAGAGGAGGTCTGAGTCCTAGCAATGGGAAAATAGGCTTATTTTCTCGTATCTCGCTTTTAACTTAGCTAGGTCTTCGATATTCGTACCGTGTTTGCCACTCTCTGAACTTATCAATCTTAAAACAATCAATCTACCTAGCCTTTTCACAACTATGTTGGGGTCGGCTTCCAGTCTAACCGGATGCAGCTGAATACCAGTATTTTACATGGAGCGACTGCCTATCTGACCTCCACAATCCAGTAACTGAGTAATACAATATCCCTTGGTTAGACTGGTTGTCAGACTTTCTGGCTTCTGGCGACCCGTAACAACTGTCAAAGATCCTCAAATGACAGCCGGGACCAACGGCTTAACGTGCTTGCCGTGGCACGGAGGAGTCTCGATATGTAAAAATGGTCACCCATCCACGGACCAACCCCGGCAAGCGTAGCTTAACCAGATGGCTCGACCCATCTGTTATTACTTAGCCACGAGCTCCTCATCAATCTTAAAACATATTAACCTATGCACTATGGTTTTCAGACTCATCTTTCTCTACCTATCTACCTACGTTCCATATCATTGTACCTATACTTGCATAGAAACCTTACGTAAAGCCACTGGCTATACCAACCTACGTACGATATATCCTTATCCATTCACGCTTCTTCCACATTCATGAACACTTTCATACATGGAGCTGTTTGTGAGTGCTACACCTGACCGAATCCTTGTTTCCCATCAACATGGGCCGACCAGTCCCTATATGGATTCCCCTTCCAGGTATCCGACAAACAAATACATTGAATTTCCATGCTATATCTACACAAAGCATAATAATATCATTCATGTTGGTATACCTACGTGTACCAACATGAATGATTATAGTACTAATATTTTCAGTTGCAATAGCTAAAGTCTGTGAAATTGTTTATTAAGGAAATTGACTACCAACTTAAATTGTTCGTTTATTCAAATCACAGCTGTCAAATCTACGGGACGGCAAATTGACGTAGGGTGTCAGTGTACTTAATAATTAATTTCCCTGACTGTATATTGTGATTATATACCCTCTCGCAGAGAGAAGGCGTGTGTCCCAGCAGTGGGAACGTTCTAGGCAGATTATGATGATGATGATGTATATTGTACAATAAGTAAAAGAGCTCCCATGGATGACAGAATTTTAAGAGGTGCACTTGCTAAAGGGGAAGAGTTCTTAGGACAAATTATTTCTATCATTATTAATCTGTCTTGGGCGCTATCAGCACTGCGACACTTATTTATTAAATGCCGCAGCATCATGCTGCGATAGGAGCCTTTTGACCTCGTACTGGAGTTTCTGTTTTTACCCGACTACGGCGAAGAAAAAAGGAGGGTTATGATTTTGACTGGTACGTATGTATGTATGTATTTTCATCTGTTCCCTCATATCTTCTAAACGACTCATCACAATTTGACAAATGAGGTATCGTTGGAAGCGTCTTGATCGTCACATTAAATGAAAATGGCGCCCTTTAGAGGACATACAGTCAGGAGTAAACAAAAAATTTTGTTTAATCGTACCATGTTGGGTATCAAATGAAAGGGATAAATGAGCACATTTCAAAAATATATATATTATAACCCCAAAATTAAAAAAAAAAAAGTTTCTTTGAGCGTGTTTATTTTATTTTGTAATCTGTGCGAGTCCCAATAAATACTTTTTATTTTCTTTCTTTTATTTAATCTAGAGCTAAAAACTATCTGCCCCTACACTACAGACCGATACTACACAGCCTCCGGCCTTCTTTATAAACACAACTTTTTCTAACAAACAGATCGGTGTTAAACCACTGTCTAACAAGTACCTTTTCCAGGTGTTATTGTTTGTAACTTACAAAAAGTTTTTTTTTTTTGCAAAATTTCTTCCAATTTTTGTAGGATGTTATTTATAACTGTTTCAGTCACGGAAAACCGTGGGTCTGATAGTGGCCATAAATCTTTGTATCGCCTGGTAATATATACCTAAAGTAAAAAACACTTTTAATAATCTAAGTTTGTGAAGGACGTTAATATACCTTTCCAATAACAGAAAGTAAACTTATATTTAAACTAGCTGCGCCCAGCGGTTTCACCCGCGTAAGTCTCCATCCCGTGGGAATATCGGGATAAAAAAGTATCCTATGTCCTATTCGAGGTTCAGCCGATTTAGAGTGAAAGCGTAACAAACAAACAAACAAACTCATTTTCGCATAATATTTAGGATATGTAATAAATTCAAAGAAGCTTTATCTTAGGTTCAGCCCTGTTCGAGTAAAGTTGTATCAAACAAAGTAAATAAAAATAAAATAGCACTAAGCAGCTGCTTACTAAAGTGCCTCATCTCCTCTATGCTTTGTTTCCACTTGATCGCTTTTTACATATTACACTGGATAAAAACTAGTTCATACGCTTTGTAAATTCTAAGAATTTATTGTAGCTTGCAGGCCCTATTATCGGAAACTGATTCTAAATTACCGACTAAAAGTAGGTCACTGTAATACAATATTTCATTGCACGCATCCCTTTTCATGCATTTACATAATTTCATGCAGGTACATCAACATTATCTTTGTGAAATGTCTTTGTTCCTTTTGCCTGACCGTAAGTCGTCTGAATATTCTGACTGTTAAAATAATTAGTGGATAACGACACCCACCGATGTTATCCACTGAAACTGTAGATAAAAGCAGTATACGTTTTATATTTATAACAGCATACAGACATGCTGTTTACTTAAACGTTGTGTGTAGGTAGCGCCTTAAAATTAATTAAATGTGTCGCAAGCAGACATTTGCGTGCGGTAGAAACGTGTCTCTTGAAGGACTATCACACTTAATCTCCATACAACACATACTTGGCTTTTCTTATGAAACCGCGACATACGACTCGTATTTCACTTTTTGTTCGAAAATATATTTTGACTTTCGAACAAAATAAAAGTTAAAGGAATATAAAATACTTACACAACTTCACGCCTGTAGTCCCCGAAGGATTGCAGAGGTGTACTTATAGTAAACCCGCACGCGCCAGTTATGTTTAAGTCCCGTGTAATAGGGGGCGAGCCTATTTCCATCAACCAGGCACGAACCCAGACTCCGGGCTGCTACTGAGAAATTCGTGATGCAAAAACTCAATATCACTTATCCCGAACTAGGAATCGAACCGAGGACCTCATGCTCAGCAGTCTTTGCTACCACTGCAACAACGAGGCAGTCAAGTGACAATATTGTCACGAGAAATAACCTACAATATTTTTTACTCATAATTCTTGAGTATAAAATATTGTACTTAACAATTAAGTAACTAAACGACAAACTACTTTAGTAAAGCGAGCTCGGCTAAAAGGACCACTTTTTATTCTGCTAATAAAAAGACAATCAGGAAAAATAAGAATGTACATCAGAAAAACATAACTCTCTCTTTAGGTTTCTTACTATAGTACATAAAGTAAAAAAGTTTTTGTTTACAATCCAAGTTTTATCCTTCACTCTGCGAGTATCTTCTCAAACGCAGACCGTTTATATTTATGATTTGTTTCCACTAAACAATGTCTTTGTGTCCGCCTTTACTTAAATAGCGAATAATTAAAAACATTATACTAGAAACCAAGTTTTTTTTAAATGAAATAGCTGCAGCGAATGAAAACCTATTTTACCTTTTTTTAATGTTGAGTGAGATGCACCGATTTTCAACATTAGGAGAGTTCATTCCTGAAATGTCAGGTCATCTATGTTGTAAATTCTTGCATTGCGCTCTAGGCCTATTACCATATTTCTACACATACGCATGCCGTCTAATCAATAAGCCTTCAAAATCTATTACCCATCAAGGGAATACCGCACAGCAACATTGTGCTGTAGCAATGCGGACAAGTCGTCGGTCAGCCGACATCAGATGTCACATACATTAAGTACCTACTGCTAGGTAGGTACATAGGTGGCACCTTCGCGTTGTCAAGCAGCAGGTGGAACGGTTCACAGTGTCACTAATGCATAATTAGTGGGACATTGATTTGGAAATGTATGACCGCAGCAGTTGTACGATTGGAATATTGAGATCGGTGTTCTGATTTAAAATTTATTTTTGGGGCGATTGAATTCGCCTGATGTAATATGAGCTTTTCTAAATCGAATGCTGAAATGTGATTGGATGAAAAAAATATGCATAGAGCCAACCAAAATTTAATAAATGCTCTATTTATTAAACCTGATACCTACTGCTGGCTGGTCCCTTAAGTTTAGTAACCAATACTGATGACTATTCAGATTATACAAAAACAACATCTGCTATCAACAAATGTCGTACAACAATGGACACAAGAAAGCAATTGTCGTGCCGTACCGAGCGCCACCTAGCGGCACCTGAGTCGGCGCCATTAATCCGTGCCCCATCGCAACTGGATCCTTTCAAACTTTATTCATTGTTTCAGTTTCGCTGCACTGAACCCCCTCCCGCATCCCCGCCTCGGTTTACTTAGATTGGATTTGTCTTTCATACACTCACTACCTAATTCAGGGATTTTGTATTTTGCATTATCTTTCACTATGCAGAACACAGAGATAAATAAGCAGTTATTTGGCTATGTATACAAAAAAAAAAATATCGCTGCCAAAGCCGAATTCCTTCTTTGTCTGCTTTTAACATCACTGTAGACCCCAGCTAGAACCAATCAAGAGAAGGTAAAATTGTTGTTTATTATTTTGCTACGCAAAACAATAATACCTTCCAACTCAATCCAAATCCTTTATGACAAAAGCAATACTTGCCTCAGAAACTATCGCCAATTGTACGGATCGTTATTCTAATGAGTTACGCAATTGAAGTAAGTTTTCATTGGCAACCCAACAGTTCGACTAATAGAGCGGCGCTCACGTTTCGACATATTAATCGTTCGGATAGGAATTGTACCCACTTGCCTATTGTGGACGTGTCCCGTAAAGTGGAGAATTACGAACTAATTGTCTCTTGTAGCCTAGTTTATGTAGGTACTTATGTTTCATTATTAACGAAAATTGCATACTTATTAGTATGCAATTGCTTATTTATTAGATCTACTTTCACAGTTTGTAGGTGGGAATAGATAATTCAAACAACAGATTCAAAAAAATCATAATGAGACTATAATGTTCCCACTGCTACACAGGTCTCCTCGCTGTGAGAGTAGGCCATAGGTGTCAAATGTCTTCGACATTTTGTTTCTAGGTTATGCTGGCTATCTCAGCACGATGTTTTACTTTAGCGTTTTGAGAACAGCTCAGTTGAAATAAATTGCAAAAAAAATTTTTACAAAAAAAAACCCGACTTCCAAAAAGAACACTAAAAAAGTGTAAAATAACTTTAATTTCGGAAGTCAGTGTCTTTGCTTCCGAAATTAAAGTTATTTTTCAATTTTTAGTTGTGGTACCTACCCCACACAAATTCGTATACCACTACCTGCTGTGTAAATAACAGTGACGGAGTCAAAGAAAACATCGTCTACATAGACAAAGTGGGAATAAATACGTAATATTGAAACTAACTCAAAAACTACGCAAGCAAAGTTAATAAAATTTATATGGGACCACCTCCGAAGCATGACCTATCAAACAAAAAAAGAATCATCAAATCATAGATATCGATATCCGTTATCAAAATCGATTCATAATTAGCGGAGTAATCGCGGAACAAACACAAAAAAAAAATTAAAAAAACATACAGACGAATTGAGAACCTCCTCCTTTTTGAAGAAGTCGGTTAAAAAATAGAGTCCATGCGCGCCTGGGTTCGTAACCCTACGTGTAAGACGAAGCCGTTACCACTAGGCCACCACCGCTGCTCTCTAAACTTTTGAATGAACAGATCAACATACCTACAGTTTCAATTCAACAGATAATTTTTGATATACCTAGCCATTTTGCTTGTAGGTACCTTAAATCTTCTAAAATTAGCCCAGTTGGCTTATCCGTATTTTTGTCCAAGTTAAGAAAGGTCTGTTTTATCATAATTAGGACTTGTCATGCCTGGGGCTCATTATCGGATCGAAGATACTTAATTATACTTTGAATTTATTATCATCCGTACCTTAGCTTCAGATAAATTCAGACTGAGAATTTTGATTTGAGATTTAATAACTTCTGCTGCTTGTCACAAAAATACAGAATTACCAAGATGTTTATAGAGACAGCTATGTATGTTTTTATGGAAATGTTACATATTCATAGAAGATCAAACGCAGGTTTGTAAAATAAAGAAGATATCGATATCCGTTATCAAAATCGATTCATAATTAGCGGAGTAATCGCGTAACAAACACAAAAAAAAAATTAAAAAAACATACAGACGAATTGAGAACCTCCTCCTTTTTGAAGAAGTCGGTTAAAAAATAGAGTCCATGCGCGCCTGGGTTCGTAACCCTACGTGTAAGACGAAGCCGTTACCACTAGGCCACCACCGCTGCTCTCTAAACTTTTGAATGAACAGATCAACATACCTACAGTTTCAATTCAACAGATAATTTTTGATATACCTAGCCATTTTGCTTGTAGGTACCTTAAATCTTCTAAAATTAGCCCAGTTGGCTTATCCGTATTTTTGTCCAAGTTAAGAAAGGTCTGTTTTATCATAATTAGGACTTGTCATGCCTGGGGCTCATTATCGGATCGAAGATACTTAATTATACTTTGAATTTATTATCATCCGTACCTTAGCTTCAGATAAATTCAGACTGAGAATTTTGATTTGAGATTTAATAACTTCTGCTGCTTGTCACAAAAATACAGAATTACCAAGATGTTTATAGAGACAGCTATGTATGTTTTTATGGAAATGTTACATATTCATAGAAGATCAAACGCAGGTTTGTAAAATAAAGAAGACTGGATCAGTTTAAACTCAATGAGAAGATAATATTTACATTTCAATATTCAATGACAGCAGTAAGCTCTGGCAGTATGTTACACTGCCAAACTTGTCAGCTTTATGGCAACACTACCTTATGTCTATGTTGTAAAAGTGAAAAATGTATATTGCCTGCCAGAGAATATATTTATCGTGGCAGTAAATCTGAAAACATCAGATTTAGAAATTCAGCTGGAGATTTGTTACACACTTGAAAATGTTTTCACAGAGAGCCTTGTTGATATTCTTTAGTTGTTCATATGGAAATTTTTGAAGATAAAGCCGACCCGCTTGTCCTAACTGATATTATAAATGCGAAAGGGAGTTCGTTTGTTTGTTACGCTTTTACGCTAAATCGGCTGAACGGATTTGGATGAAATTTGGCACATGTGTGGCATGGGTTAGGTCATAGGATTTTGACTTTATATTCCAGTAGTATGTTTTCGTGGAATAGCAAGCCGCGAGAAAAAGTTAGTTTTATTATAAGTGCCAAAGTTTGCAGAAAATACGTAATGATGATTTCCAATCCAAAAGTATTAACAAGAATGTTCAGGTTTAAGTATTTAAACGAGTAACCAGTGCTGTATAGAAGCTGATTCAAAGAAAATATAGAATAATCCCAATCAAGACCCAATCAGTGTTGAATTAGTTAATTTGGTTGCATTACACTGTTCTATATGTGCACTTTTGTACGCCCTCTGTAAAGACAATTAGCGCACCAACCTTAAAGGTTATCAAAGTCTATTAATCAAAGCTCGCACCGGGCAACCAGACAGCGCTCTTTAGAGCAAATTCTGTGTAAAAAATATTATTGGAAAACAATTAATTTGGGAATTGGCCAGCTCCGCGGCTGCGGTGCGGCAACGCGCGTGGATCGCCGACAAATGGCGCACGTCATTTAATTCTGCCGATCTCATGTTTGTACGCCCCGCCATCATATTTAAATTGAATTTTGGTATACGTAGAAATGCAAACAAAACCGGATTGTTACGGCGCATAGTTCAACAGAACGATTTCAATGTTCTTTAAAATTAAATTTGATATTCGACGTTTATTTTAATAAGTCGGTATCCATAATAATTGTTATTATAATATTAATATTATGACAGCGATTAAATCATGATCTATCATAGTTTATAGTAAAAACGGCTATTTAAAATGCATTTAAATGAAAACAAAATTAACTGCACAGACTTAACTATAGTTAAACTTAATGATAATTTTACGTTCATTTATTTTTAGTACCACAGTAAATATGAAGTAGAGCTTAAGTTTGAATAGTGAAACAAAGACTAGAAATATAATGGCAACATATAAATGGTAATAAAGATAAATGCTCAACTTTAGTCTCAGTAACAAAAGTGCCGAGTCTTATTTAATCGCATATTTTGTCATCTGTTTGTATGTGACTTTAAATGTGAATGTTTATGCTACTCCACGTTTCGCTTCGCTTTGTTAATCATCTACAGTTCACAAAAGTTGGCATTCGTTTAATTTGAAATATTTAAAACCATTCTTATTTGCCTCCAACTTTATCTCTGTGTTTTGAGGTTTTAGTATGAATCTTTTGACTGTCAAAATTGGTCCAATAATCCTTTGACTATCAAAATTGGTCCATCCAATCATTACAAAATTGGGTCTTTTCAAGGCTCTTTGTCTTTTGTAGGAATGAGTAGCTATCATGTTCTTCTATGAAAATACTAAATCAGCTGCTGTACCTATCTTCTATAAACACGTTCAAATATTCAAACGCACCTAACGAATCATAAAACCGAGATTATTCCAAGAAAAATACAACATAAACTGCATCCTCCGTAAGTTTTCGCCAAGTTTCTTATAAAAATGCTGGTAGAATTTTGACGTAATAATCTGGTGAGATTCATGAGTAACCCGGCTTGTCATTACATGCAGGATGTCGTCATGCTAACGAGCAGCGAGCAAATAACTCCTCATAATACAACCGAGAGGAGGTATACCATAAAAAGGATCGTTGGAAATATTATGCTACTCGAGCGAGTTAGGTATTGTGATAGAAGTGTTTGTTAACGTTTTTTGTTAAGTGAGAAACGCTAACGCTAGCTAACGCAGCTTTACTGAGAATAATTGTAAAGCGCTAATCAAGGCTTGGATACCGATTAAATTTTACAAACCGGTTTGATGGACTTGACGCAAAAAACCATTACATTTGGTTTCCTTCGAATAGACCGGTTTTTTTTTTATATAGAGGTTTTTAAGTTTTACCGGTTTAAAAACCTTAATACTTCAGTTTTTATTCAGCGTGACATCCTCACAAGTAGACACAGTTGCAACGCTTTTACCGCTCGCTTTTTATGCCGCTCGTCGAAAAAACCGGTTAATTTTGGTTAAAATAAAGTTCGTTAAACGTTCGCGTTCTTTAGAAAAGTTAGGGAGAAAACCGAAATAAACCAGTATTAACCGGTATTTTTAGACCGTTTCCGAGGCTGGGCGCTTATACCTCAGATACCTAACCATGTCAAAACTACCCTAATTCCGTAACACACTTTTAATCATAATCCGAGAGTTTTGAAGGATATTGCTAATCCATTATGCTTCATAGTTTTAAAATATTCGTCTGCTCAACAAAGTAATGAACGTGGGCGAACTGTCAAAGTAAAACCCGTTGCGATCAATTGTCATTTAATGAGTGTTAAGGCTCGTGCAAACAGACGCGAAATCGCGGGCGCGACAGGTAGCGGTACCTTTGTCGACAAAGTTACCGCTGCCTGTCGCGCCCGCGATTTCGCGTCTGTTTGCACGAGTCTTAAAGCTACCCCGCTGGTTAGCTAAGCTACTTTAGTTAGTTTTCGTCTCAGACCAAATAAAAAACCTTGGTTTTTTATTGGTTCCTTGGTTTTTTGGTCTGAGGTTTTCGTAGCTTTACAAATTGGCAATTCTTTATACCGACTCAACTTCATAGTAGCGTTTGGCGAATTATATCATCAAACTGGTTATTACTACTATCCACCATCGTTTTGCACAATTTTTCTCACAAAGTATGGTCCGTAGTCACTCTCATTTTACCGTATTTTAAGTAAAAATTATAATATTATTATGTGGCTGTGAGGAATTTGATTTGAAATTTTATGATATAAGTACAATTATTCACGGATTGCATGAGCAATGCAACAATATTCAAATAATAAACATGTAGGTATGTTTCATTCCAGGAAATAATTTAAATATAGATGCTATTCACTGTTATTGGTACATCCTTGTTAGGTTATAAAAGGTCATTTGCACTGCTGAATAAATTGCTATATCCTCTAGCAGCTAACTGCGTCAATCAAGACTGTGATAGCAATGTTACTTAACTAAAAATGAGTCTACTTCTACTTTATCCGTTTACATGTAGCAATTACAACTTATCTGGACATTTTGTTGTCCATCTTTCTGACATGACAGAATAGATTCCTATCTCTGGAGACTTGACTTATCTTCAAACTGAGACTCCTCACGATGCGAACCGAATCGAGAACTTATGAATCAGGCCCTTGATCCAACCGCCTAATTTATAATTATCTTTTATAGTTATTAGATTCTTTTCTATTTTGTAAATGTGAGAACGTTGTAGGCCTTGTAAACTCATAGATGTTTCGATTTGTTGTCCATTTTCTATTTTCTGGTACTGGACAGGCCTGCATTGCTGTTTCTATCTATTAACAATTTAATTTGAAAACATTGTAAAAGCCCATATTTTTAAAAGAGTAGGTAACCGTGGTGTTTCGTGCCAGCTCTTCTCCATATGAAACGATCAATTGGAACAATACACCTATTTTATAATAACCAATTCTACCTACCTATTTTATATTTTATTCTAATTTTATAGTTTCTGACGTTTCATAAATGTCCATATAGACATAGGGAAGTCTCATAAGTGAAACGTCAGAAGGTGAAATCAAATACAAAATTGAATTCCTAGAGCTTTTCTTGGTTCTTTTTCTTTCTAGAATTCGTCGTATAATTTAAATAAGATCTTGCTTTAGGTAGGTAAAATAAACTACATCTCAAAGGCACATTAACCCAATTTAAACCGCATAATTACTGTTATTTATCTGCCCTCATAAACTAATGATATAATAATGAATAAGACAAGTAATTACGACATAGTGATATTTTCCACTAGCACGTGTAAACGAGCTCGCACTGTCGCGAAGTGCGGTCGCATACACTGGCAACAAGCTCGCTCTTATTAATAAACCTACTTAGATTAAAACTAGCGTAACAAATTAACTGACAAGGTTTTAGTAGAAGCTATCAGATTTCAAATTCTGTTTTAGTTCTTAGGCCTGTGTTATATTTCCGTTGTCATTAAAATGTTCTTCTGTGTTGGATCTGGCCGCGCTAGAGACGGTTCTGTCAACTCCATTCATGCAAAACCTAGCGTGTCAGTGAATGTCACCGTTTACTCATAGGAACTGACATGATAGTTATTCTAGTAATGCCCTGTGACAGCTAGCTTGCGCTTAGTTGCGCTAAATTCGGACACGACTGTTCTTTGTAAAGGCGTATAGTCGCTGCCAGCGCCATTTCGTGCTACGCGCTATCATTATTAACTAAGTTCTATATCTTATAATGTCAATATTTTTTACTTTCATAACTTTAATAATGTGTTTTTATTTCATTATGATTGTGAGTCATTGTAGAATCTTTAAGTATTTTTATAGAAATGAATCTGAATTAAATCGACATCAGCTGGTAATAATAATTAATTTAAATTAATAATAGTGGTAATACTAATAATACAAGGGGTATCGTATTACCCAGTTACTGGGTTGTGGTGGTCAGATAGGCAGTCGCTCCATGTAAAATACTGGCATTCAGCTGCTTCCAGTTAGACTGGTAGCCGACTCCAACATAGTTGGGAAGAGGCTAGGCAGATTGAATAGTGGTAATAATAGTTAATAATGTTCATGAAATCTTTATCCTTATTTGTAAGGCAATTTTAATTAAACATTGTGATTTTTACCCGACGCCCCAGAAGGAGGGTTCTGTTTTTAAGAATTTGTAATTACGAGGCTTGACCGACACTTTTAATTATTTAAATGTATCATTATACGCAAGTAGGTACAGCTAATTTTTGCAGACCCTGTGATCCCCTTAACCCTTTTTTCGAAGAATATTAATTTATTCATTAATCTAAAAGAGTTTACAAAAAGTTATTTAAAATATTAAGCAAAAATATGTTGCGTTTATTGAAGTTAATTTTAAACTGGAATTCTGCTTGTAGCTATAAGTAAATAAAATAATAATAAGTATCATAAAGTCAATTTGACTGAATTTTATAAATCTGCGTGTGAATATAATCCGTAGGTTTTCTTATTGTGATTAATTACAATATTACTCAGTAAAACGATTTAACTTGAAATAAAAACATACATTTTAGACACGTCTAGACAAAGTTATCAGTAACTTTATAAACACTTAGGTTTAAAAAATATAAAATAAAACTGCTTAAACGAGCAAGATAATTTAAGACTACTTTAATGTTTTCATGACTTTATTTGAGACAATGACCTACGATGTGAAAAACAAAGAAACCTACCTAATCTAAAATGACCGTGAACAATCGAAGTGATCAACATTCGATATTTCTTTGAGACTATCTCCTCAGTGAGACAATTACCTATAGGCCCAAAAAGGGCTCCTTCATTAAGTCTAATATGAAGACATCAACGTTACATAGTTTAATAAGTTATTGGTACAGTTTATACAAATACAAAGATAGATAGGTAACAACAAAAAACATTCATTTACCTATTTAATTTAACTGATACTTACGTTTCTAAATAAAGTAATATCTCTTAAGAACACTAGTGTCATAATATGAAAGTTTATTACAAAAAATAAGCCTCATTTATGATAACCTATAAAATTATAGCAATTATCACAGTAATTATATTTATAACTTTTAAAGTCATCTGTCAGTAATCATCACAATCTTCCTGCTCTTGTCCCATAATGTTACTTGGGGTCGGGTCAACACATTTTCACTTCCCATTCTCCCCTGTCATTAATTTATACGAGTATAATTATCTGTTAGTAAAATGAGGTATTATATTATATTAAAAATTCCTTGAAAATCGTGTGGGCAGTATTATATTGCTTTTTACTAGCAGGTTTATTTTTAGATACGAGTATCATTTTATTATATTTCCTTGTTATGATTCGCTTCCACGTTTTTTTTTCGTATCATAAAACACTTTTTATGTATTTTTCCTAAGCTACAATACTTTAAATACAAATCAGTTTCCATCTTTCCCGCATAGCAATGCACGAAAGCGAATTTGCCAAGCAGGTAAGACAGTTTTATTGTTTTAGACCTCGCCGATACTTCGATTTGATGACCATTGCCTATTTTGTTTGTATCTATACTCCATTTGAAATAAGATTAGACGTATAGATAAGCCTTTTTTACAGTCCGCTCAACCGATTTTGACTTCTATTGCGTTGGTGGTACGACAAATGGCAGCCGCAGTAGATAGTTGGTATTGTGTAACTTTTTTTGCTTTTAATGCTATCCTTATGCCTACGGTATACAAGTCAAAATCGGTTGAACGGACCGTAAAAGAGTTTGTTTTAATGTCTAATCTTATTTCAAATGGGGTATAGTAGGTCTGAGAGGACAGTGAAGGCCTGTCAACAAGTGATAGGCCTTCACTGTTCTCCCATAACTATAATCAGTGTTATAATTAGAAAACATTGTAAAAGCCAATTATTTTTAAAAGAATAAACGTGATGTTTCCTGCCGGCTCCACTCCATAGGAAACGACTAATTGGAACCGTACACTAGCTTCTGCCCATGTAAGTTTATGTGAAATAAAATGATTTACATTTGGACTAAATCTATTATCCAAAGTCAAATTCAATTACCAAGTAGACTACGAAACAAAGTCAATCGAGACATTATTATTTACCTTTGTTCCGTTTAAATATACCGAACTATCTCATAAACCGGAGTAACGGACGAACATCTAAACTAAAACATTTACTAAGCAAATTGTATTGAGCGCCATGGTTCAGTAGATGTTGGAACTTGGTTCAGGCACAGTCCAAGACTAACCGCAAGGAGTTCGTCATTATTGAAGTGCCTTTAATTGGAACTGAAGAGCAAGCAATTATTATGCATAACTTTACAAGAGCCATCGTCTCTCTCGACTTAATAGAGGTTCCATTAATTGACAAGAATTGATTTTCCAATGCATATTATAATTGTAAATTTTCATATCTTTCAACAATCATATTCCATTAAAAACGAATTTTATATTCACTGAAAAAAAGTTAATTGAAAACTGAATATAGGAACGCATGAGAATAGTAGACAAAAAGCTTCAATTGAACGTGAGCTCTTTCCATAATATGGACATTAAAAAATCCATATATGTAGGTAGGTACCTATTTGAACATTTTTCAGCAACAAAGTTATTTATTATGAGGGTATTTCTATAAAACATTACAAAAGATAAGGAAGTCTTTTTTCACCAAAGCAATGAATACCTCGCGGAGAAAGAAAAAAATTAGTTTCCGCTTTCAAAGTGAGTCCCTTAGATTTTAATATTTATAAAATCCCGTTGAGGACCGGAGTTGTGCAAACTGTCTTCACTTTTTTGCGAGGACCCCAAAGTTGGCGTTTTCATAACTCTTTCTCTGGTGGAAGGACTTTAACAAGTTTTCCGCTGACACAACATCCCCATCCCCTCTAGTCGCTTTTGGGAACGATAAATAGAATGTAAACGGTTTAGCAAACCTTCTATTTGAGAAATATGTTCGCAATAAAGAGATTTAAGATTTTCTAGCTAACCAAGTATACTTTGATTTACGAGCTTTGCTGAATGTAAAAAACGTGTAATGGCCGAAAATAAAGTTGCAACATTTTTATTATTGTCTGCATTGACGTTAGTGTCTTCAACATTGAATTTATTTTAGTGATTGATAATGCTATGACATGATTTATATTAAATTCATTCGTTGAAATAAGCTTCTAACTTTTTTACACGAATGGAGGCATTCAAAGTTAATTTGGTGTATGTTTGCTTTTGCAAGAGAAAATGCTATGTAATACAAACATTAAATATTAATATGTAGTTCAAATAATTTTTATCTGATAAGAGATATCCAACATCAATGTTACCTTATCAAAAAACAGTCAAAAGTTCTACAGTTTTTTTTTTTTAAATACATTTAACACCATTCAATAGATTTATTAAAACTAACCAGAGAAATTAATAATTCTTTTGAAAATAATATTAAAAAAACCGTAAAATACTGTCACATCTCTTTACCTTTATTATGACAAGTTACCAAACATTTTTTCACCGTCAAAATGTTCCACCTTTCTCCTTCGTATTTTTAACCTCCCAACATATTGGGTGTGTTTCGTGGCGACAGTCAGTAAACAAAATAATATTTAGATATGAAGTCGTTATCTGGGGTTGAACTCGCGAGTGTGACAAAGTGACATCTATAAAGGCGGTTGAAGCGGCAAAACACTTGAATGTCGACCTCAAAGAGCCACGAAACACGTAAATTCAATCAGAAGATGCGGTATTGTGGGGTTAGAATGTGGATTGATGTAATTTGTGTGCTGAATTTAGTCACAGAGGGTACTTTTAACCCCTAATTTGTGAAAAATAACGCTTTTCACTCAAAAACACCAAGTTAAAAAAATATAAATATTTTATTTCACATAAACCTACATGGGCATTTATGAAACGTCAGAAGCTAGGTGCATGGTTCCAATTAGTTGTTTTCTATGGAGAAGACCCGGCAAGAAACTCCACGGTTACTCTTTTAAAAATAATTGGCTTTCCAATGATGAAAATCGTTTCTGGTCTGATTTAACGCGATTTTAGGTAAAGGATTTTGGAATAAATTAAGAGGGCAATAGTGATGCACGATCCGATTTTCTTTATAGTATCGATACAACATGATACGATAAACTGATATTTCGGATCGATACAAAAGTACCGGTATCGGAATGATGAATGTTTTTGTTTTTTGTTTTGTTTTTTTTTTAAAAACGTTGCCCCACACTAGGAATTTCTTCCTGTATCGTGGGTGCGTTTACAAACACAGAAACTCACATACACTAACACCCAGACCCGGAACAACTACTTGCAGATCATACAAATATTTGTTCCGTGCAGAACGTTTGAACCCGCGACACGTTGCGCAGCCGTCCATCGCTCAGCCACTGCGCCAACCGTGTCGTCAAAGAATGGATCTTATCATATTGACAAAAATCCATGATGATCAATGATCACTATGATCAGCTAATTTAAAATGTCATAGTTGTTTATTAAATAAAATACTTATCTAAAATGTAGTCCCATGGGTGTCTTTTAAATAAACTCCTACGACCTTTTTTACCCACGGGTTGATGGAGTACAAAAGAATTCCTGGAGCAATTCGATACAATCCTAAAATCGTATCGCATAGTTGCGATCCGGATCGATCCAAAGTATCAATAAAACTACAAGGATCGTGCATATTATAATTATAAGAGGGAATAAATGTCTTCCTGCGATGACATAATAAACTGCGACTTTTCTAATTAAACTGGTACAATTTCAGCAGGTAAGCGAACATACGAAGCTATACTCCATTTGAAATAAGATAATACATTTAAATAAGCCTTTTTTACAGTCCGTTCAACCGATTAACTTAACATACTTACACTTAACTTAACAACTTAACTAAAAATTTAACCCTAAACAAAGCGAAAAACAAAAAAATCCACGGCTACCCTCGAAGTGGTAACGTTTCATTACATTCGGTTTAATTCATCATTCGTAGCTCGTCGTGTCGGTATTGTTCGTGAGTTTGGGCACTTCGAAACAAACTTCTATGCTCAAGTGTTTGCGTTCCTGGCTCTTTAGTAAATTGTTATTCATAGCTTTGTATAAACGCCGCCCTCTCGGAAAGAGTACTTCACTCATACACTCTTACGCTCTTATCTTCCAGTTAATATCATCCCCAGTTGTAAGGAAATTATTTTTCGCTAGTCCTTTGTTTCCTTTGTAACTAGTTGGAGATTGCAAGTTGGTGCGACGTTCCGCTTTAATTCTGATTTTGTCATCCAAAGTATGTTTCTACAAATATAACAACGTGTTGGTACCTATTGTGAAGTTATAATTTATTTAAAAAAAATATTTACTTATAATTATTATCCTATCAACATAATCGACGATATCGTACCTACTCAAGTATTCATTGCTGAAGTAGCTATAAAACCCGTATGTCCCAATATATACCTACAGTGTAAAATGTTAGGTATGAAATAAACACACCTGATCTTTGAATTTAATTCATACTTTATTTATAAGTTGCTCAGCTCTTATTAAGGCGCCCGACTTTATTGCTCGTAAAATATCCCAGCGTTCACCCAAAAGAAAAAATAAACAAAGAAATGTTAGAACCAAGTTGAAATATAACTTAGTTAACCAACCAATTTGATTAATTAAAAAAAGCCACCAAGAAATGCGCCACTCCGAACAGTATCTTTAGATATTCAAACTGAAACTTAAAGAAAAATAAGGATAGCAATAGTTTTCGTAGTTTCACGATCTTAAGATTGATAACGGACATGCGCAATTCTGCTTTAGCTCAGTCTTTGAATAGACACTACTTCTTTGATTCGTACAAAATACAACCTTATACCATTCCATTATATTACATATTCCTTTAGTTAACCTGTAATTGTGTGCACAAACGCATTTGCACGTTACCGTGAAGATGCGTCTTGAACGAGCTACACTCACATATTGCTATCAGTGCACACAGCCGTACATTATAGAGAATCTCGACGACTCGAACTAAGTAGTTGTATATGTATGTACGTACATTTCTGTGTGTATATACATTTTCGTTAAAGCAAGATAGGGTAAAAGAGGAAAAGCGCCCATAGTAAAAGCGAGCAAAAGTACAAAACGGCGACGGCCGGGCGGCCGGTGACAGTTGTCAGTATGTTGTGGAGCACGGTAAGGGATGGTGGTCTCGGGGGAGGTCGGTTTTGGCGCTAAACACTTCGATTTCCCGCGCTTTATCGCCCACGTGGACTGTACTATTAATTAACTTTATAATGACACGCTGTCATAGAACACTTTGATAACTTATTGAAATATTGTGACATCGAAATGAACTCGTGTAGTTTTATGAAAAAAGTAACTTTGAACTCATGATTGTGTCGTGCCATATTGGTAATTATCTTCAATCGTATGAGAATGTAAGTATTTTAAATAATTATCATATCATTTCGAATATTGTTCAAGTTTAATTCAAGTTGCGGTTCTCGTGAAAATTATTTTATTCACAAATTATGAGCAGCGTTTACTGTTAGCTACAATAAATATTTCAGCCGATGTTTTTCAGTACACATTAGTTTACAATTGGAACATTAATAATCGTAGAAATTAATTTTAGTGCTCAATGGGGCAGAACCAATTGAAAATACAGTTTGTTTAATGTGGCTGCACTGATTTTAATTGTTGTTTCCGCAAACCATGATTTATTTAACTTAATACCTGTATCCTGATATTTAAAATATAGCAGTATTCAATATAATTTTTTAATTAAAAAAAAATCTATTGGAAAAAATTAAAGCAACCTACACTTTCAAAAGTTTTAAGTAATATATCTGATAAACATTGATTCTTTGTAAACTTTTAAAATGTTTGCGTCAAGAAAAGAGTTTCAAAGAATTTTGCTTTCTAAACAAAATGGAGTAATTTGTTTTACGGCTTCCGCTCAACTTTGCCAATAAACATAATTAACTTAACTTTTAGTACGAACTGAAAGCGTCACGCACAACACCCTTTGGGACAGCTATTATCAAATTATATCTTATTGTCTTCATTCATAATTCCCGCAGTAGAAAACTTTCGTGTCATGTTTCTGTGTACTTATATTAACGCTTTTGTTCATTATTGTAAATACATGCGTATTTTATTTTTATTTAGAAACCATAGTCAATTTTTTGAAAAAGTTAATTCAATTTAAAAGAAAGGAATACTTTTAAAATTATATTATTTACATATTGCAGTATGTATGAAATATGAAGAATAATTTGAATAAGTTCCGTAAGTAAAATAAAAAAAATCATTTTTTTCCCATTTTATAATATTACCTACTTATTATAAAGCTGAATAAAATAACTACATACAGTATTAAAAAAACATACTCAAAATACAACAAATTCAATTATAAGACTATTGTTGATTTAATAAATACGTTTTTCCAAAAACGAAATGAACAGCTCAGTGAAAAAATTACAATAAAGAAGAAACCGAACATAAACAAGCCAGACCGTTGCACCCTGATGGGTTGATGTGCATTAATTATCTGTGGTCTTGCTAAATGAGCCAGACTTTACCCTCGGGAGCCGCGACACAGGACATGTTAGGATTTAAACATCTACATTGTATGCCAGATGAAGCTCCGAACGTTAGAGCCACGTAGTCATTAATTTTAAATGTTTATGTGTTCAGAAATTATTAGTTTGTTGCAGAGCGTTGTTCGTTGACACTGTTTATATTTTTTTAATCCCCGACGAAAATAGAGGGATATTTTTAGAACTCAGTTTTACAGACTGAAAAAAGTTTTAGTAACCTACGATTGTTGTGAAAAATGTACTCAATTGGAATTGGTTTTATTTGAAGCAAGGATTATGCACACTGTCGCAGGACTTACAATGATGACTTATCATAATATAACTGGCATAATGTGGTACTATATAGGTACATCTCTGCTTAACCCTCTTTTACAAATTTAAAGAATATTGGCATTAAAGATTCCTAGAAATGTTAGCCACAATCATACCATAGATATAAGTAAAGAAATGAAAACGTGATTTCCCAGATCCCAGTAAGCGATTGGCAGCACTAGCAACTTCCATAGAGAAGTCAAATGAGCCAGAGCTCACCCGGGGGGTTACACGTCAATAGATATGAGGATTTACATACGAGAATCTACTTCAAACGATAGATGAAGCTTGAAACATTAGTGCGCTGTCAAATCGTACGTTTTGAATGTTTGTTGGGAGATTAGTTCTTGATATTGTTATGTTTACTGTAGTGTTACAAATAAAACTGTTGTTAGCAGTAAATATCAATCTGCCTCGCCTTTTCCCAACTATGTTGGGGTCGGCTTCCAGTCTAACCGGATGCAGCTGAATACCAGTATTTTACATGGAGCGACTGCATATCTGACCTCCATAACTCAGTAGCTGGATAATATGGTACCCCTTGGCATGACTGGTTGTCAGATTTTCGGGCTTCTGACGACCCGTACGTAACGACTGTCAAAGATCCACGAATGACAGCCGGGACCACCGGCTTAACGTGCTTTCTGAGACACGAAGGGGTCTCGGTATGTTAAGATGGTCACCCATCCACGGACTGACCGCGGCAAGCGTAGCTTATCCTTATCGATCGACCCGTGCGGCTGTTATTACTTAGCCAAGAGCCCCTGATTAAATAAAATCATAATAAAATAATATCAATGATAAAAGCATCAACATAGAAGTACTTAATAATTTGTTTGATAGGTAGGTACCTACAGTAATTACGAACTACCAACTTCCTATCTTCGTTAAAGTTTAATTTCAATTTAAAATCATGATAATCTGAACTGCGGCATGGCATTCATTGGCTGATTAACTTGGTTGGTTATGCAGCCATTTATTCACGGTCTGGCAAAGTGAGCCAGACTTAACCCTCTGGAGCCACGCGATGCATTTGGTGTGTGAGGATTTTCACGTCTCTATAATTTGACAAGCCGTGTATCCGATGGAATTTCCCGTCGGCAAAAATTTCGAAATTCTATACAATCTTTAATCTCTTATTCAAAGAGGTTAAATAAGGGATACATTTTCAAACATCGTTCCTTAGTGTTCACGTTCGTTACAAAACTCTATGCTTCTGGACCCAGCAGTTCAGGCTGGGGATTGTCTGTTAGTGAATGAATTTAGGATTTTTATTCGTCGAATGTGTATGGGAGTTCGTCGTTTTCGCCGATGGGAAATCCCATCGGGCATATGGCTTGTATTTCTATAAATGAATATAATATGAACAAACATACCAAACGACATTCTGTTACAATACAAAAAATAGAACAATACATGAAATGGTTAGCTGCATCTGATACAGATAATTATTATAATTTTATATAATCTGGGGGCACGGGAGTGCCCCCGCCAACACGTAATTATTTTTCAGTAAATACTAGCTGAAAAGTGAAGATAATATTATGAAATACCATCCACCCTCAATCCCAAACAAAATATTTTTATTAAAAAAAGTAACATCTAAAGGATAATTTGCCACTTGATGTAACCCCACAGACAAATAATTATGCTTTGAAACATAAGTTATGTAACACAAACATACTTCATGTACCCACTAGGTGTTTGATATTATCATTAGGGGATTTAAATAATTACACCCACCCCTACCCACATTCGGAAATACTCAAAGTTTACTGTCGTACCGAGTTATTAATATGAAATAGTTTTGTAACTAATTTCGAGGTAATTAATGATAATCTTAGCGACTGTATTTAACATCTGGCTTTCCTTTATGAATGTAAATAAATATTATTATTATCCAAAGATAAAGCAGCGTTATAAAATGTATTTAGCCATATTTTTGAGGCTTTTCGCGTAGATCACCAATTTGAAGACCATCCATGCGCAGTTCAACCACAGTTTTTCATATTGCTCACCCACTGTTGTACCTATTGTTAGTTAAGAGGGACATTTACTTTTAAAAAACGTCGATGTCTTTTTTTGACATACAAGTCATACAATTATTTTGAGATTTTGCATAGGTGATCTTCAAATTGGTGTTCGACATGGAATGCTTCATATTTTTATTCAGACTCATTTTTCCTAATAACTGTACAAAAAGTATAAGTATGACAAGAGCACAACTATAAAAAATATTTACTCTCTATGAGTATGACCTCTGAGACCGCGGCAACTATACGACGTAGCCGGTCATAAGTTTGTCCAGCGCATTTATTTGTTTTACCCTGGTCTTCCCAGGTCTCACATGTCATTTCAGAAGAAAATATTTTTAAGGCAGTACCTTCATTGAACATAAATCCATTGCCCTATCAGACAATAGTAGAATACATTTTTTTAATTTAACTATCTAGGACTAAGCTAGTGTCATAGTATCGCGAGTTCCTGATGTTGAGCAGTATGATAATAACACCTAGAGAAACCGACACATCCACTGATTAAATCCATACATCACTTTGTAAGAGATGGGGTGACATAAGCTTGGCACCATACTGTTAGATTTGCATACATTATTAATATATTCAATTAATTGAGTATATTATTATTATTCATTACTCGTATATTCAATTAATGTATATTTAGAGATAATACTGTTACAAACACATAGTTATTATATTAATAACGGTAATCCACAGTTACACAGTAATTGAAATAAAATGCTACGATATCCGTAGCGCGTCACGTAGCGACCGCTACGTCGTAGCACGTAGGTATTGCGTCCGCAGTACAAATAAATATTAGATACTACCTAAGTTCATTCTATAACGTAGTACAAATAATTCGTAGTAGTAGAAAATTAGGATAATATTTTTTTTTATTTGTTTAGTGATAATATTTTTCTTCTTTATCAAAATGAGTCTGAGCCTACAGCGTATTGAATTCAGATAATGTATTTATTTTTACAGAGGAAAAAACTTTTTTATTTTTTTTGGAATTAGCCCTTTTTGTCTAGATTATTACTTAAATAGTTAATGATTAGGACTACGATTATGATTATTGCCAAATTAATAAATCCTCCACACAAAAGCCCTTTCCTTTCCTTCTAATTAACAACAATATCTTTACTTTGAAATAAAAATCAATATTCTAAATTAATACTAACGTTAAGAAAGAACGTTCCCCTTAATGCTGTCCATCGTCCATCGGAAGCAGTCTAATGAGCCACATTAGATAAGTTCGCGATTGATAGTGGGTATATTTCGTTAGTCACAGTGAAGTTTTTATCTTCCAATCGTAAATGGTTTTACTCCTACAACTTCTAGGAAACAGTCATTTGTTTCACGGAGACAAGTGGCCACTTATTTCGTTTTTCGTTTAGATTAATATATATAAATTCACTACTAAAATGTTGCGCTGAATAAAAATATTCGGTTTCTTGAATGGTAGTAAATATAACATGCTACTATGAGTTATTCATAGATACATCTATAGTCTAATCCAAAAGTATTTGATGAAAGTGTAAACAAACCCTGTTTAGGTTGAATTCATACGCAATCACTCAGTAAACGGAATTAATAACACATTGAATTGTATTATTTAGAAGGTTTTAACCATATATCTAACCACTTTTTTCTCAACAATTATAATTTGAATAACATGATTGAATTGTAATTAACAAAATCATCGTTGACAATTGAGGCTATAAAATTAACCTCAATTGTCAAGTGAAAAACATAATGTTCGATAATTAAAATTACAATTTCGGGTTGAAGTAATCAAATAATTAAATCAAAGCACTCAATTCGTAAGTGGTAAATTGGCATTCTTATGTACGTTTTCTGGTTCATTTGTTTACATTTTCATCAGACACTTTTGGAACAGACCACAGGCCCATTCTCATAAGTACCTTATCAGCTTTTTAAAACGTCAATCAATAATTATAAAAATCTGATGTAAATATAATTTTGCTAATGTCTCAAATTAAAATTGTCATAATGATAGTAATTTTGTTATTACATACAACTTAGGGCTAACATATAAATATACAGGGTGTTAGGGTAAACACCGTTATCCTTGCAACCAGTGGTTTGGTTTCATTTATAGAACGTTAAATCAATGGATTTTTTAAATTTTTATTTTACTTTTTTAATCTACTTTTTACCCATAGAGACGCAAGTTCGTTGCCCTATGCGCTAGGGCAACGAACTTGCATCTCAACACGGGCGGGGGGGGTGTGGGGGGTGACCTGAACGGCCGCGAGCGCGACCCCTCCCACAGTCAGTCAGCTGTTTCGCTAGCGAGCACGGTGTCGGATAGAAACTTTTTAAAATCTTTTAATGAATAAACGTTTTTTTAATGTGGTTTTCGGTCATTTATTATTATATTTAAGTCAACTACCCATGGTTTGAGTGACAATGGTGTTTCCCCTTACACCCTGTATAGGAGCTCGTGGCTAAGTAATAACAGCCGCACGGGTCGATCCATCAGGTTAAGCTACGCTTGCCGGGGTTGGTCCGTGGCCGATGGGTGACTATCTTTACATACCGAGACTCATCCGTGGCTTGGAAAGCACGTTAAGCCGTTGGTCCCGGCTGTCATTTGTGGACTTTGACAGTCGTTATGGGTAGTCAGAAGCCCGAAAGTCTGACAAACAGTCGGGACAGGACAGGAAGAAGGTTTCAACGGATTGTGCATAGCTTAAGCCACTCAGTTTAATTGAACTTTGTATTAGTATGTAGGTTTTTCTTCAGTAAACATTTTTTGATTTTGATTTGATTTGAAGGGGTATCGTATTACCCTGTAACTGGTTGTGGAGGTCAGATAGGCAGTCGCTCCATGTAAAATACTCAGTTAATTCAGCTGCATCCGGTTAGACTGGAAGCCGACCCCAACGTAGTTGGGAGAAAGCTAGGCAGATGATGAACTAAGGGCTATTATATACATACATCTAGGCCCAGTAATTAATTTGTAGGCACTATACCACATTTTATAAGCTTTTAACCATTTTCATTATTATCATTAAAAATCTTGCGTTATAGATAATTTACCTGCTTGTGTCAAATACCATTGAAATACCTACCGACAAACAATTGTATACCTAAATATGAGCATGAACTTTTTATTAAAAACCAAAAACCGGTAAAGATTGTACTGCGTTATCAAACACATTCGTACATAATATTTAAATTGGCTTGCACGGAGACCCAAAAAAACATTGCACTTTCCTTTGTGGCTGTTATTGCATTGCAGTCGCTTTTCATTCGCCGATGAAAATATGACGCTCTGCACTGCACAGTGGTTCAACACGATCATATTTTTAGTTTACATGCCAGAACCACCATTTTATGTCACGTGTAAAATTAAAGGATTTATTAACTTTCGGTACGGAACGCGGAATGTGATGTATTCTATGCAGGTCTTAAAATCAGAAAGTAAGTTAGGTATTTTCAACTTTTTCCATTAGAAATGGCAGTAGGTACCATAATAAGTGCGAGCTGATTTTAACGGCTCTATTTTTAAATAAGAAAATCGAAAACAGTACGTACACTTGTTTTATCGCCCACGATTATCTACTTTTTCTATGGGACCAACCTTGAAATCGCGAAAAAAAAAATCTGCTGTTCCATACATTTTCTCCATTTAAGTGAACACAAATGTATGGAACAGCTGATTTTTATTTTACGATTTCTATGTTGGTCCCATAGAAAAAGTATATTATAGATGACACCTAACCACTAGTTTCAAGGATAACGATGTCTACCCTAACACCTGTATACTACTGGTAATAACGTAATGCGATATGATTAATATTAGTTCCCTCCTCCCTCATTCATATAAGAAAACTACTCATCTCGTTTTCACATTAGAAACATTGCTCCTAATTCAATTATTTCAACACCACGGTCAATGGACTGGCTAATGTCGGCTAACCGCGTAGATAACGTGTTAACGCGACAGTGACGGTACATATCGCAAACAATTAGCTGCTCATTACGATACGACCCCAAAAGTACATTGATCAATCAATTACTGATATGACTGGCAATATATCGGACAGAAGTCAAACTAACGCTAATCGTTAAACTAACTATATTCATCTGTCTTGTTGTCAGGTACAGTCAAATCTTTTATATCTTCGTCAATTTTCGAATTTTATCAAATCCGGACACATAAAATAAAATAGATTTTAAATATGTTGTATAAACCATAAAAATTACAAATATAAAATTGGAAACTTTACATAGGGTGACACAACCCTTTTGCCCTTGTTCTTTAGCCTTTTGATGCTACAACACAAGCAGCTATAAATAAAACTATGTAAATACTTGATAACAAAGATCATAATCATTCGTCAAAGGTGTATGCGCCGGTCGGTTTATCTTAAACTAGCAATTAACCGTGCTCCGGTTACAAAACTTGATTGTGAAAAGAGTTATTAGGTAAAGTTACTCTGAACAATTGGTTAACCAAACAGCGAGTAAAACTTATCCCTATAGTCTCCATTTCTGATACTGTAGCTTATATTATTGCAGCAACTTAGTAAAACAACTCACAAGTCAACAACAATAAAACACAGATGTTATAACCGGAGAACTGTTACATGCATAATGTATATGTACATCACTATACATACATATTACCCAGGTGTAGTGCCTCGCAATTCAAACATGACGTTCCGGTAGCAATATTTTGACTGTGACATATCTTTACGACTATACAGTACAGATATATGTATATGTACATATATATGCCAGCAATAATGTCATTCCACACATTTCAGGTAATAATATACACCGCAGAATCTCATATTTCATAGTCTACGCCGACACCACATGCTGGGCCAAATGTCAAATAAATATTGTAAAATCTTGGTGCTGCTCCCTCATAAACGTGTGATCGTTAGATATAATAGTAATATTATATAGTAATATTATATTTTCGTTCAAGTCTTTTAAGGTCAAAATTCTTGAAATTGGTTTTGGTGTTACACTCTACGGCTTGGTTCTATGGTTTGTAGTGTCTGGGTTTTAAGTATAACCAGGGCGACAAAAATAGCTTAAGATTTTATGTAAGAGATTTTTTTTTCTTTTGAAACGAATCACGACTTTTCTAAATAGCATTTCAAATGAGCTACTGTAAAACTGACAAATAAATCTCTGGCCATCTATTCTGAGAACAAAAAAAAAAATATATAATTTTGAAGTTATTTTACTGTGTACAACTTGAGAGAGATCTGCAACCAGCGGTGGCTTGCGTTAGATTGAGTTAAAATGATAACTAGTTACACCCGAGTTTCAACCGCAATATGCAGGTAGTATAGTATGCAATTAATACCTCGCCGCGGGCTTATTTAGGTAATAGCTTGTTTTCGTAGCTATGCGACAGACCGGCCTGCTACTAAATGTGTAACTATGATTGACGCCAACCTTTTTTGTGGTATGATATTCTTCCTTACTATATACTATACTATACTATACTATACTATACTATATACTTCATTATCATACCTAGCCTTTTCCCAACTATGTTGGGGTCGGCTTCCAGTCTAACCGGATGCAGCTAAATACCAGTATTTTACATAGAGCCACTGCCTATCTGACCTCCTTAACCCAGTATCTGGGTAATACTATACCCCTTGGCTGGTTGTCAGACTTTCGGGCTTCTGACGACCCATAACGACTGTCAAAGATCCACAAATGACAGCCCCGGGACCAGCGCACTAAGGGGTATTCGACCCAAAAACGCGGATAAAAGTCAATGTATACAAAATCCACAAATCCCGGAAACGGTTGATACATATTGGTACCGCAGTGCATAGAGAACAAAAATCTACCCTCATTTTATTTTAGTAGGCTTGCGTTAAATTGTGGGTAGTCGTTATCTTAGTACCTTGCAGCGAATACGTAAATAAATAATAAGTGAACGATTTTAAAGTCCTGCATTTAGAACTAAGTGGTGAAGTTAAGAGCCATTTTTATGATGGATACTATTAAACCAGGTATCTACTTTATGTATTACTCAATTATTTCTCAAAATAATATGAGTATATTAGTAGATACTGTAGTTATTATGAACCGCAAATCAAACAATTCATGATATTTTGGGTCAAAATTATATACATTAGAGTTTTTGTTGTATTTCTGGGAGTTTCCCGGAATATGTTTTTTTTTTCGTAAGTTGATGTAAGTATCCTACTTTTAGAATAAGTTAAGATTGGGTGCCTAAATTTGCCTATTGTATTTTTTTTAATATTCTTTGACGATGTCATTGTACAAAACAAAATTAATTATGCACTTCATATTCTAATATCAACTTTTTGCTCTTGTATATGGTTCTGGTGTCAGAGTTAAGACACGGGAATGTTTATTTAATATAGTCAAAACTAGTACAGAAGGAGAATTTTCAAATAAGTGGGATTTTGTGGAGAATGCGATAATTAACAAATCATCATTTCCCGTTGAACATATACAAGAGTTTCGCCGCTTTTCCTATATTATATCAGAAATCAAAACCAGGTGGCTTCCTGCCAACAGACTGAACATGTTTTCATGTAGAAAAAACGTGATTGGTTGCAAGGTTCAAGGGAAAAACCTGTCCACTGTTCAGGAAAACCGGATTCGGCAACAACCAAGAAACCGCAAGTTTCTTCAGATTGATTTATTGATTGAAATTCTTGGGATTGATCTAAGGTTGATAGAGAAATTTGCTGTAATATTGGAAGTGATTTCCAGTGGGCATCAAATTAATAGTGAACATTTTGCCACGAAACAGAATTGCTAAATGTAGAGTTGTACTCCTGGCATTCCATGACGCCTACCGTGCACAAGGTACTGATTTACGATCCCGTTGTGGTCCAACATGCCCTGTTACCTATCAGAACCTTGTCGAAAGAAGCAGGTGAGGCTCGAAATAAACACTTCCATCAATTTCGCCAAAACTTCTCACGAAAGTTTTCTCGAGAGCAATGCAAACAAGATCCCTTCATGTCCATAGCATAATTAGGGCCAAAACTACCGAAAAGATCAAGGCTATTTAGCGCAGCAGCCATCGAAATGTTATTGCCGAGTGCATGGCAAGTTGAGGAACTTCCTCAACTTGCCATGCCTCCATCAAATGAAGAAGTTGAAATTACCGAGGATATGGATGAAACGAATAATTCTATCGATGAAGACGAGTGGGAATCGTCCTCTGAGTAATTATAGCCTAGAAAAAACAATTTTATTTAAAAAAAATAAGAGTCATTACACCTTTTCCTGAAGAAATACCTTAAATACGTTTCACTCTTTGACAATTTCCAAACACCATTAGTAAAAAAAAAAAATACTGTACTTATTACTGTTTTGAACTTATATGTCATTTAAAACCGCAAAATAATTTTGTCCGTATTTTGGAGTCAAATACCCCTGTGTGCAACGGCTTAACATGCTTTCCGAGGCACGGAGGAGTCTCGATATGTAAAGATGGTAACATCACCCATCCACGGACCAATCCCGGCAAGCGTAGCTTAACCTGATGGATCGACCCGTGTGGCTGTTATTACTTAGGCACGAGCTCCTCACTATATACTAATTACTATGTACTATATTACTATTACTGCGAAAGTGAGTTTGTTTATTTGTTTGTTACGCTTTCACGCTAAAACGGCTGAACGGATTTTGATGACAAAGGACAATGCCAAGAATCGGCTCGAATTGTATGTAGCGTCCGACAGACTTTCTATAATAATGATAATTTATAGCAAAAACAGTCAAAAATTATACAATATAAATAAAATCTGTAGAACCACACCGTTGCAAAGTCATTTTAAATAGTTATTCAATTTAACAACACATTTCATAGATTCAATTTCAATAGAAATGTTGCCAATACCAAAATAAAATAATATCGATACGAAATTGCACTTGCAAATCGATTACAATACTATCAATATGAAGATACGTAAGTGAATTTATTACTTACATAAATCGCAACTCGTAATTATATTAATAAATAGCGTTTAAACACATTTCATAGATTCAATTTCAATAGAAATGTTGCCAATACCAAAATAAAATAATATCGATACGAAATTGCATTTATTACTTACATAAATCGCAACTCGTAATTATATTAATAAATAGCGTTTAGCTATATTTTTGAATAAGTATATTATATGTTATAGTAATGTAATAATAAATATAATTTTTTATTCGATTATCGATACCGTTTAGAATAGTTTACTCATAAAAAAGTAATTATAGTGCTGACAACACTTGATGTAAAACTTTAACTGGCATTTGTCATTGTCAAAAAGTTTGACTTCTCCGCATTTTTTAACGAAATATTTCCGTATTTTTTTGCGTTTTGTGTTGTTTATTGCTGTGTTACTGGACTATTTACGACTAACTTGGCTGTTGAAACTGAGGATAATATGCTAAAAGTCATAATTTAATCGTTTATTTCATGTTATCGTTAAAATCAGAAGTATCAAGTGGTGAACTTTAAAAAACTATAACTTTTTTTGGTGTGCTTCTAATAGAAAACTAATTATTCTATCAAATTCTATATTTATTTCCCTTTTTTATGAAATATAGTTCATCTTTGTCGGTTCTAGCCGAGTCTTGTAGGAAGCTCTGGCATTCTCCTTTCATCTAAATCCCCATGGGTAGACCATGACCTGTAGAAGTACATAGGCTACTTTTCATCCTGGATCGCAGGTGAAGTCGGGGACAATAGCTAGTAAATAATAACAATACCAGCCTATTTCTGTCCCACTTCTGTGCAAAGGCCTTTTCTCCTACAGATAAGGCTCGAGCATTGATCACCACGCTTGCTCAAGACGAGTTGGCGATATCAGACTTTTATTAACTATAAGACCATCCTTCACCGATGACAGAAATGTCCAAGATAAACTCATAAATATAAATAAATATAATGTCTATTTATTTATTTATTTAAGTTTTCTTGCACAACATTACAGAAACACAACAAAGTACACACTAAAAAGTGACACATATAATTGATAAACTGCAATTAAAAGAAAAAATAACCTTATATACATATATGTATTATCTTTCATCCATCTTAATTTAATATAATATATCAATAATTTGGTCATCCATGGGCATATGGCGATATAAGTGGGGTAAATGATAGATGACAATCCGGCCAAACGACAGTTTCAGGATTATCCATTCTTTACGCCACACCCTGTATATTTAACGGAAATGTAAATATAATAAACTTTATAATGTAACGTCTACATTTCCCAAAATAGATGGGAAGGTGGCGATGACGTCAAAAGGTCCCACACAATTTAAGCGAACTAATTACTATTTACTGGGACAAGATAAGTTTCTGATAAGTTTCTGAATTACTTGCTAATGTAGGAATTATATCCATTTAAACTTAAATATAAGTAAATAAGTAATACATGAAAACTCACTTTACAGGGAAACCTATTATTAGCCATACAATACTGTAACACATATTTTGTAACATATTATTATGTATCGCTGTTGGTTGCCTAAATAAAGAAAAGAAAATAAAATAAAAAACCTTGATTTAACAAAAGCTTAAATTATATGCGCTATATTTAGTTACTGTAGGTAATATTCTTATCAGTATTATATTAGAGTCATTACTACGATTTCGTCAACCTCAATATGTCTATGTAACACAAAGGCTGGTCAATTAACTCTTATCATTATTCCAAATGCCAAATGTTCGCTGTTACAAACCTAGGACAACAAATGGACCTAGAACGCCCTACTTTTCCATACCCAATGACTGTTCATTATAAATTGTTCTACGCTATAAATGTAAAGCCCCTGCCAGTAACTTCGTCACCTCCACGAGCTTCCTTTGTTTGTCTAGTACTAAATATAAGCGGCTTTCAAGGCACTGTTCACAGGCTATCTATGCAAATCACATCAAGGACCTGAACTCAAAGAAAATAAACACGAATGAGTAAAGTTAAACGCTGCTACAATTATTACGGAGCCCGTGATCGTCTTTGTAAATAGAACGTAACCTCACCAGCCGTTTCGTGTATTTGAAATTTTGAGCTGCATTTGAACACGAATGCTTTTGTCCGTGAACCGGAATGGGGAACAAAGAACTACACACGGCTTCAGCGGCTGAAGTAACGTTCAATAAAGTAGCATTCATTTTTAAAGGCGCGATTGTCTGTAATTTACATAAAGTAATGAGGAAGTTTTAATAATAAGAACGTATTGTTGTAGGAACAGCATTTTTAGGTTTTTTTTATATGAAAAATATGATCTATATATTTTCAAATTTAATGCCTACGCGCTTAATAAAAAGACATCGTGTTAATAGGTATAAATGGGAAGCTGACAACAGCGTAGGTACTTCAAATAAAATTAAACTCGACGTAGAGTTTAATTTTATTTCAAGTCACATTTCTACGCGCGAAACACAAACTCGATCAGTTATGTATAACATAGAGTTAGTTGGCTGCAGTCACAATAAAAATAAAGGAAAAGTAAAGGAACGATTCTAACGATACTTTTCTGAAGAAAAGAGTCGCAATCAGCTGTTAGATAAAGTTCGACTTGGCGGAGCGCGCAATCTAGAATTGGCGAACAGTTTTAAAACTGTATCCACGTGTTTTACTTTGAAAGGAGGAACTTTAAAAAAATATTCAAGTAGGTACGTATTAAGCAAATAAGTATTATAAACTTGGAGATTTAAGTCCCGGTCTCACGAAGTTCTTAAACTTCTTATACTATTTGGAAGCGGTTTTCCTAAGGAACTCCGTGGTCCAGTTATTTTTGCGTATACAACTACCTACTTATTTCTAAAGAAAACATGAGATGCATAATATTGTGTTCTTTTCATATCTTGTAGAGTTTGGTAACATAGGTAATTTTATTATTTTAAAGATGACAACTTTTCAAATGAACGAATGAATGATGAAAGATTTATAGCTAAATCGAAAATAACAGATACCTACCAGGGGTTCTAAACCGGCCACATTAGCAATTCCTCCAAAGCAATTAATTTCCTGAATCCCACCTGTCATTAGATTCCTCTAATTTGACATAAAAGTAATTCATAATTTGTAGACCATTTTTTACGAATCTCCATAATTTGTCAAACAGATGAATTATTTCGTAATATGAATAACACGCAGATCATAGTATGAATTGTCAGTTTGTGAAATTTTACGATGATTCATATTATGATTCTACTAAAGTGACCGTTTTAAGCGCCCTGGTAACCTCACCGAGCCTGTGTCAATATTAAATTATCTAACCCTTAGTTAAACTGACATCAACCAACCCAAAACATTCGCATTTACTATTTAATCAATATCGGTAAATGCTCCTCAATTATGCATACGTAATAGAAGGCAAAATTTAATTCACATGTACCAGTAGTGTCTGATTTAATCCCGATGTGAATTCGGTTCGAGTCACAGTGGTCGAGACCGACAGTGCTTATTCCGAAGTTTGTAACTTTGCCCGCTCGCCCCATTCGCCTCCTTATGCCCTAAGGATACGTCCAGCTAATATGTGGCTGAATTTTGGGGATTCCAATTTAGTCCTATTTATGCAACACCTTGGCTTCGGACAGAGATTGGGAGTGCAGTGCAGATGCTATATTGATTGTTTAGTCAGAGTATATTAAATATGGAGTGAGAGCTGAGATTAGTAAGGTGAAGTCTCAACTCTGAGATGACGTAAATAATTAAAAGGTAGAGGCTTTCAATTTTATAGTTTAATACCTAAGAATTCAATCGATCAGTAAGAACGTTTTGCGAACGTAGTGCACCTGTGATCATAACAGATTTTTTCAATGACTGTTTTCTTGCCTTTGCTGTTTCAAAAAAACAAAAATATTGATTTCAACTCATATATAAATTGAGGCAGCCCCAGTAAGTTACAATAGTACTCGTGTCGGAGCTGCCTCACTCTTCCTTTATGGTAGCTTTACAATGATGAGTCTAATAGGTAGGTAAATAGAGTTTATACAAAGATTTAAATAAAATAAAGTGTTTGAGTAGGTATGAGCTTCTATGAATTTGTGGAATGAAATAAATTGAATTTTTGACACGTATCTGAAAACTCACTATCATTTGAGCGTATATGCACTGCAGGTACACATGCCACTAAAATATTTGCATACTGTCCAAACAAAATATTTGAAATGTTAACATGAAACATCACGATTTTTACATACTGACAGAGCTTGTTACACATAAATTCAGAAAATTCGTTTCAGAATGTGTTTTAATAATAGCTAGTTAAGTTATTCTTAATACCAACAGTCTTTTAAAATTCAAGCAATATGTATAGTTTTGTAACTTTCTCAATGTGTGAAGAACAGAAAAACTAATTATTTTCTTACCAAAAACCTATGCAATATGTTTACCAAAAGTCATTGCTATCGCTCATTTTTTTTTTTTATTTGTGCACAATTTATTACCTTAAGTATACTGTTGACATAACAATAATAAGATCATAAGGCCGATAGTAATAGTCACAGTACTAGTTTGGTATTATATTACAGTTGACTCCAAAACTCAGATGCCACGGGCTGCCAATCAACGAAATGTTTTGTTTTATGCATTCAGTCTTCATTAGACCGTCCCTCGATTTTTCTGTTTTGTGGCTTAATTAACAACTTCTGCCGTACAGCGCCCTTTGTAGGGTGAGCAGGAAAATGTTTTCTTTGTTAAAAACGTTCGAACATTTTTTTCATTTCTGTGTTCCGTATCTTTGTACTGAAACTTCTCAATCATCGTAATCTCTACTAAACTAGTTTAAGCTGAAAGTTTACAAAATACACGGCTGTTTCTGTTTTTGACGTTTTTGCTTAGAAACATACTAGTAATTTTCATTCGTTTCTTGTACCTAGATGCTTTTTTGTGCCTTATAATTATACATACCTACATAAACTCGCGCCTTTGCGCCATATGGTGTGATTTTATCACAATAAAACCTCCATAACATAATCTAGTCCAATTAAATATTTAAACGGATCCACAATACATATTCCCCCCGCCCAAACAACTGTCAGTCAAGTAGCATGGCGGCCGCAGAGCAATCGCGCGCACGCTGCAATCACGCCGCGCATTGTTGCCGCTCCGTGCAGCGCTTATTGTGCGATGTTGCACCTGAGCCACCGTTCCTCTTGTTTGGAACTAGGACACACAGCGCGAGCGTCTTTTCACTGCAATTGTATTACGCGCCATTGTCCCGTTTCATTTATTCATGGCTATTCACCGAGGACAGCTTTCCCTTTCTAGATTACAGCCGAATATGTGTTGGTTTGAGGATTTTGATACGTTAGCGCGTGTTTTCTAGTTTAATGTTTCGTTGATTTTAATACAAAGTAGGTTAGTACTTACTTATTCTTCTACTGTTTACATTTTTCATTTTCAAATAGAACATAACATCACGCCTGTATTTCCCCGAAGGATTAGACAGAGAGGCATATTTCCCAGTTATGTTTAAGTCCCATGTAATAAGGGCGAGCCTATTGCCATTAACCGGGCATGAATCCAGACTCCGGGATGTTACTGAGAAATTGCTGATGGAAAAACCCAATATCAGTTAGTCCGACCTGGGAATCGAACCCGAGACCTCATTGCTCAGCAGCAACGCTTGCGATCCAACGAGGTAGCCCGAATAGAAATTGAATATACAGGGTGTTAGGGTAGACACCGTTATCCTTGAAACTAGTGGTTTGGTGTCATCTATAATATCTGCTGTTCCATACATTTTGTCGATTTAAGTGAACACAAATGTATGGAACAGCTGACGTTTTTTTCGCGATTTCAAGGTTGGTCCCATAGAAAAAGTATATTATAGATGACACCAGACCACTAGTTTCATGGATAACGGTGTCTACCCTAACACCCTGTATTTGTAGCATAATCAATTATTGAGGATTACAGCAAGTTTTACAAGTAAAACAAATAATATTCATCATTCAGAACCTACAACCAGCCAACCTGAAACCTAAAAACAGTTAAAAAAATAATTGGGGTAAACAGAAAATTGGTCCACTTATTGAAACTCAATCATTCGAATCAATTTCATTGTTTACCTAACCGTTTATTCACCTTGCCGGTTTCCACAAATAACAGACAATTTTTATTATTTACTGTGGTTCAAACCAATAATTGTATGTAACTATACGAATATGTATTCTTAGACGTATCCTAGAATCCTGGATGGCGCTGCTTACGGTAGCGTAACTAAAGAACACCTAGTTTGTTTAAGTACTGTATAGGTACGTGTTATGAGGCGAGTTTTCAATTAATTAAAAAACCATCCAAGTGCGAGTCGATCTATAAAAACGGCAAAAAAATCACGTTTGTTGCATGGGAGCCCCCTTAAATATTAAATTTATTCTGTGTTTATTTTTTGTTATAGCAGCAACAAAAATACATCATTTGTGAAAATTTCAACTGTCTGCCTATCACGGTTCATGAGATACAGCCTGGTGACAGACGGACGAACAGCGGAGTCTTAGTAATAGGATCCCGTTTTACCCTTTGGGTACGGAACCCTAAAAATGACACAAACACAGGCTTGACCTCGTACAGCTCTTGACCACTAAGGGCATCTCAAGCTTTTAAAATCCATGAATTGTTTATGAACCCAGGAACTTCCATGAAGACCCCTAACAAGTCTTAAGTGAAAGCCTACATAACGACGTGTCAACTATTAATTATTTATTTCAACGTCTCAAATTCGTTAACACGAAAAGTATTTTGTGAAACGTTAATTTTATAAAAGTCACTATTACAAGTAGTAGGTATTAAAAACTGTAATTAAGAACTTCGATACAGTTTATTAATTACTGAGTACCGTTCACACAGACCTTTTTCTTGACGTGTATAATTGTCAGGTTTTTAATAAAATACGAGCTCGTAATACATCCGGGCCAAACCACGTATAAATATAATCATAACCACCATTTCGACCTCGGTTCCTTGCTTCTCGATTCCAAAACATACCTACAGTCTTCATAGTTCATTAAAAATTAAGTCAGTCACGTGTTTTAAGAAAAATTGCTTTCATTTTCCTGTCACCTTATGACACTCCATTAGTGGGCCGGTTTTTGTCATGATTTAAAAATATACATACCACAACTTGATTTGCTAACTAAATATCACCTTTAAATAGGTACCATAATAGAAAATAATTCGGTACCGACCATTTTTGGATTCTTTTAAAATCTGGTAGGTACCTAAATCCCTAAGACGCTTTTCACGACACCCATAGGTGACTGAGCTAGTGCAGCTATCCTAGGTAAGTAACTATAACTGCCATGTTCTTCGGAGCAGAAAGAGTAATTTTCAGTTTTAAAGCCGAAGCATAGTGGAGATTGAAGTCATGTGAACAGCCAGCGAGGTAATAAGCCGTTCTTCTCAATTGAGTTTAACAACTTAAGAACCTGATGTACCTACCTCCATTTTGTTTTAGGTAGTGTACCTTAAATAGGTTCAGCTTATACCGGCTCAGTATTATTTTGTTTATTATTTCCGACTCTAAATAGGCACCCACGAGATACCGGTTTAATATTATAAGTCTTGACAAAACGGTACGTTCTCCAAAAAAGTACGTAATATAAACCTATTAACTTAATTAGAGTTCAAGAAGTGACATAAGTCACATTAGGTACTGGTTATAATAACTGGTAAGTAAGGTAAATGTGAAGTCATCAACAAAGCATGCACTAATTTGATACAAACCATTTCAAAACTAAACTCACAATGTCCGTGCCTTTTTTTTCATGTCCGTAAAACGTCAGATATGTGTAAATGCAAGTGTTCCAGCCCGGATGTGTGGCTGGGGCATCTGCCCATCTATCACTCAGATATTGCGTATGCCTGACAGATCTGACGTACCGTTTTGGTTTTTAAGGATTCCGTCAGAACCGAAATCATGTTAACGAAGCTCTTTTATCTGGCTTTATGTCAGTTTACTGAAAAACACAGAATAGAGACAGATAATGTTGCACATTTTTCTTTTTTTATGGCAGACCTTAATCTTTTTCTTAATTTCTTTTGACATTAAAATAAACAATAACATGTTATAAAAGGTTTAATTGAGGTATCTTCCTAATCCACAACTCGAATAGAAAATGAAAATATCATTGTTGGAAAGTTGTGCAGCAAAGTGTCTTTTCTATTTCGCTCTTTCACTTTCTGTGATGACGACATTCGGACATTATATAAAGATAGACATGCTCGTTTGTTAACATTCAGGATTTCGCAAAGCTGATACTGAAAATATACGTTCATTTCTAACGGAACGTTTGAATATCTTTTTGTTCTAATCAACGGCATGGGTTTCGGTACATTGTATTTTAGGCAGATATGTCGATTCCCTGATGATTGATTTCCTGCTGCAATCAGAATTCTGAAAACTTACTCTTACTTCCTTTTATTAGACTGGAAAATATTCAGTGAACCAAGTTTTTCTTCAATAAGTTTACATAAAGTTAGACAATTAATTGGCGTGAAACTTAGATTCGCAGATTTTTCTCAGAAAAACTTAGTTTCTTATAGAAAAATATTTTTTCTTCATTCAATAGAGTCACTTCTATGTCTGTCAGTCATTCTTCTTTCTTTTATGGGCTGTTCTATACGTTCCAAATATTTACC
Organism: Lithophane ornitopus; assembly: GCA_948473465.1. Lineage (NCBI taxonomy): Eukaryota > Metazoa > Arthropoda > Insecta > Lepidoptera > Noctuidae > Lithophane > Lithophane ornitopus. The sequence goes on from OX419623.1 coordinate 7,699,379, forward strand.
GTTTTCATACCCGACGGCGACGTTTAACCTGAATATAGGTATACCTACCTACATATTTAGAAGTATTTTCATTTAGGTAGTAGAGATAATGAAACAGTTCGTGAAACCTTTCTTGAAGTATTAACAACTAGTACCAATGAGGATTAAATCAGTGCGGATGCGTTCTTAGTATCAGGATATTATAAACTGAACCGGTAATTTGGTTATAAATCTGTTTAACTGACGTCAAGTGACCGTATTTCTGCAAGCTTGAAGAGGGGTCGCTTTTTGCTAAAAATTCGAGCCGGTTTGAAATACTTTGGCATTTCCGTATTTCAATTTGGTTCGCCAAATTGCTATAAAATGTAATCGTTTAAAACTATTTTTAACTCTATACCAAAATTAGAGGTAAAAGTAATGTCGCTGTTATTTTCCCAGGCACTACTACGACTATTATTCACCATATATTTACAGTGTAAATCATTAAAACCAAAATAGCGTTAATGCTTTTATTTCTGTGTCAAAAAAATAAAAACCCTCTAAATTACTTTTTAGTTCACATCCACAAAAACGAAATAAAATGAAATATAGTCCCGATGTATCAGCGTGATATTTAGCGTCCATTTTTTCCAGGCGGCTGGTCACTCACAAACTAATTCAGGGCGTAAACAGACTGTATGATACGGGGCACAAAGCTGCGGTCATCCGGGACTTGGGGACGAATGCCATCAATCATGCTGATATTGCGTGACGCATCAACTTGTGAAACGGACGGACGGACGACGGACTGACGACATTTCTCTTTACATGTTTATCGGGATTTAGACCGTTTTGTTATAGTGGAGCTCATTACCTAGGTGGTTTTTAGTTTGATGGTGATTCAGTTTATGGATATTTCTGCTGAAAAATTCGATTGGTGTGTTGGATTGTGAATTTTGGTGAGAATAACAGTTGGTCAATATTTTAAGATAAATTAATTTCACACACTTCTGCCGAGGTTGGACATTTCGTAGGCTAACAAAACAAAATTCTGCGTCTAACCAAGTAATACAAATAAATGTTAAACCGAGTTTTTAATAACGCAGGTAGTATGAAAGGAAAGGCACGCCAAACATGATGGATAAGCAAACAGAGAAACACAACTTCATTCAGGAGCTAAATTTAAATCGCTTGCGTAAAAATTCGTGGGTGAATTTGGTGATTCAAAAAGCGAGCACCCGACTTCCACATCCCATGTATAACCTTTACAAGTAAGTCGGTAAAGAAAATGTAAACACAAATTCACATTTCGAGTATCAGCTTTCAAAGCTCGCAAATAATAAATATTTGCACGATCTGAGTACCGGTCGACAGCACACGATGCCGAATACGTACTGCATTTGAAACATGAAACGCATTCTATAAAAATAAATGTGATAACTTGGAATGGACATCCTGCCTATATTTTAAAATGCGGCCATGCGTTCTAGGATCATAATTTTGTTGGCAGTGAGTCAAAAAGTTAAAATGATGTCTTTCTTTCATCATTGATTTAATAACTGTACTAGAAAAATAACTGGCTGGGCTGGCAATAATCATCAAATAAATAGACTCATAAATCTACGTTTAAGTTTTGAGGAGGAGCTCGTGGCTACGTAATAACAGCCGCACGTGTCGATCCATCAGGTTAAGCTACGCTAGCCGGGGTTGGTCCGTGGATGGGTGACCATCTTTAGATACCGAGACTCCTCCGTGCCTCGGAAAGCACGTTAAGCCGTTGGTCCCGACTGTCATTTGTGGATCTTTGACAGTCGTTACGGGTCGTCAGAAGCCCGAAAGTCTGACAACCAGTCTTACCAAGGGGTATCGCCCAAGTAGCACAAAACTGCATTATTGGATATCACATAGGGTCCACGTCGGTAACTTTAGTATTTATGAAGACTTATTAGAGTTCACTCGAACTGCGAAAGCTGAAAATTACGCTTACAGCTGTATATGCTATGCTAATATAATGCAATTAGTACCAGTTATTCTGCTGTTAGCTGTTTAATTTGTGCCCAAATCAGAGTTATATCAGCTGAAATAGCGCTGCTAATGCTCTTATTCAGCAGGCTTGTACAGCTTAAGATTCTATGGTAGACAGTAGTTCAGATGATATACAGCGGTTTTGTGCTACTTGGGCGTATTACCTAGTTACTGGGTTGTGGAGGTCAGATAGGCAGTCGCTCCATTTAAAATACTGGTATCCAGCTGCATTCGGTTAGACTGGAAGCCGACCCCAACAAAGTTGGGAAAAGGCTAGGCAGATGATGATCTACGTTGAAGTTTTCTGTCATGATCATTCCAACATTCAGAATACCGCTCGGAGTCTGGATTTGTGCCCGGTTGATGGCAATTAGGCTCGCCCCGACATGGGACTTAAACATAACTGGCGAAATGTGGGTGCACTATAGGTACAGCTCTGCCTAATGCTTTGGGGATTACAGGCGCGATTTTATGTTTTATTATCATTCCAAGATTCACTATTTCGCATAAAAGTACGTGACTAAGAAATTTCACTAGGTATTTGTGGAATACCTAAAAATGCTAAGTAGAAAATAAGTGACCTTTAGCAAAGAGATTAAAATAGATTTGACAAGCTTAGGTTTAGGTGTGGGCAGAAGTAGGTACTCAATTAAATGTCAAACACTGTGGTCAAAGCGTGGTACACCCACACTGTATTTGACATTGACACCAGGTATGTCTTGAAATAGACTCGCATTGTTCAATCGGTCACTGATAAGTATCTTGTTTACGCAAACAAATCCATCAAAGGATGTTGATGTAATTCATCCTCTAGTGATGTTACTACCTATATATCTTTACAAGATGTTGCCCGCATCTTTGCCTGCGATCCAGGATGAAAAATAGCCTATGTTGTTCTCCAGGTGCCAAATTTCATCGAAATCCGCTTAGCCGTTTTAGCGTGAAAGCGTAACAGACAAACAAACTCACTTTCTCATTTATTATATTAGTAAGGATTTATGCAAAATAACTTGCTGGGCACATAACAACAAGTATAACAGTACACTGTGGCTTAGCTAAATCAAAGATGCAGGCTGTAATTTGATAGTTAAATGATACAAGAATAACTACCATGCTGAGGAAACCACAATTTTATTTTATACTAGCTGCTCGCCCGGCTTCACACGGGTATCACTTAGTACTTATCTACGGGTTTTTAGGTATTTTTCTACACCTTGGGTTACATTATTGGAGTTTTAGAAAGAACCCTAATTTTTTTTGAAAATTTTATGTATCCTATGTCAGCCGGGGATAGTGTAGCTTCCTAACATGAAAGAATTTTTCAAATCGGTTCGGTAGTTTCGGAGCCTATTCAATGCAAACAAACAAACAATCAAATCTTTCCTCTTTATAATATTATTATATATAAGTATAGATTTGTTTTCATCACATAAGAGTTTCTAAGAGTAAGCTGGCTTATACATCGAAGACATGAGTAATTTACTAGCTAGGCATCCAGTTTGAGCGTATCACACAAAGAATATTACAATACAATCGAATTCTGCTACCTATACATACATAAAAATAAATAATATTGAAGTGTCTGTTTGTAATTTATACAAAATAACAGCTTCTTACTAAACGCAAACGAACGTATGGTATAAAAAAAAAACTATTTTTTAAAATTTTGTCTTCCTATTTGTTCCGGTTAATCTTAGAAGCAGCTAGACCGATTTTGACGGGACTTTCATTGGCAAATATAAGAGCTTTCATTAGGATATTATAAGGAGTAACTAAGGCTACTTTTATTTTATAAAAAGAAAAGAGTGACCACGCGGGCAAGGCCGCGGTCTGCTGCTAGTACGAAATAATAGTCCGCACGATCTATTTTTCTATTATTGGAACCCCGAAACAGCTTTATGATATACCGTTATTATTCTACCTGTAAAGAAAGACATTATTTTTACCTAACAAATCACTTAGCCTTGGGTGTATTTGTTCACCTTGATTGAATTACTCGCTACGCCCCAGTCTTAATATTAATATTGATACACCCAGAAGTCCATTAATACTCGCTTCCTCGAGTACCTTGCTGCGCTGCGTAGTAGAAAATAAAAACATGGATGGTAGTTGGTACTGCTTGATACCGCTTAAAATAAAGTGATCAAATTACATCGAGGATGCCATATTAAGATAATATTATGTTAGAAATTAATTAATTATGTTAGGGGAGCTCGTGGCTACGTAATAACAGCCACACGTGTCGATCCATCAGGTTAAGCTACGCTTGCCGGGGTTGGTCCGTGGATGGGTGACCATCTTTAGATACCGAGACTCCTCCGTGCCTCGGAAATCACGTTAAGCCGTTGGTCCCGGCTGTCATTTGTGGATCTTGGACAGTCGTTACGAGTCGTCAGAAGCACGAAAGTCTGACAACCAGTCTAACCAAGTGGTATCGTATTACGTATTACGGTTGTGGAGGTCAGATAGGCAGTCGCTCCATGTAAAATACTGGTATTCAGCTGCATCCGGTTAGACTGGAAGCCGACCCCAACATAGTTGGGAAAAGGCTAGGCAGATTGATTATGTTAGAAATTATGTGTGTCAACGGAATAATAAGATGAATCATTTCTGCATAAGTAGGTAGGTATTTAGTACTAACTTGCCAACTTAAAATTGCATATTTTGTTGAATTTAATATTTATTATTATGTCGCCGTCACGATTTTGCCATCCTTGCAATGTCAACGTTGAATGTTTGAGGAAGCCCTAACGAACCTAGCAATACATTACACGAGACGCTTCCTCAACGGGCTTTTAAACCTAAGTGGGTAGATAAGCAATTCATATAGTTTATATTTTCCTTTACGGCCTCTACGCCTCTACTAAAGGAAGAGCGTGTAACGGGGAAAATATAAAAGCGTTTAGCACGAACATATCCCACGTATTCAACTAAACAACAGTTTATCGTGAAAATCTGTTCACGAGTGACTCAAGGAAAATGGTCAATTTTATTTATACGAAGTTCAAATAAAGGCACCAGAAGGGTTGGAAGTGAACAGGGAGGGTCAATATTTGCTTCTCGTCAGGCAAAATTGTGGGTGAGCGCATTTGACACCGGACTAGTGGAATTCAAATAGATTCGTGGAAAACATTGCTTCCTTACATTTTTGCTAACAATTGTATACATTGGCCACGGTGCTGTTGGGCAGTGCAGTGACGGAATTCAACTTAAAATATTGCTGTATTTGAAAATAGAAGTTACGTCAAAAATAATTATTTCAGTTATTTAATTTTTTATAAGTACTAATTATATCTTTTTTTTTAATATATAAATTCCAATATAAAAAAATATTAAATTTTATCTTAAATGAATTAAAACAATAATCAATATAAATCATAAAAATTTGAAATTTTAACTAATATAATATCAAACATTTGGATGGCACTTTAGAATTATGCCTACAAAAGTTTACCTTGTACCTACCTACCAAAACTAGTTGGAGACATCTAACTGTATGTCATCCCTGTCTTGCGTTTACGTGTTATCGGCAGTTAGTAATATTTTAGTTCAGTCGGTACTCAACAGTATCTATGCCACCGTTACCATCTTATCTTAAGCTGCTCTGAAGAATAGAATAGAAAGTTCTAATACCCGGGAACTGTCATGAGAGCATAAAAGTTCAAGCATTGTTTTATATTCCATTGTCTTCTTGGTGGCTTTCATAAAATTTCTTATAACATGTTTTATTTGAAGTAAAATTAAGTAGATGTTCTAAAAGTATATTCAAACATTTTATGCTTTGATGAAATGGCTCCTTATATAACTTTACCTTCTCTATTGAAGCAAACGGAAAACGTAGAGGTTTAGTATCTACTAACGTTAGCATGAATTGCTTTTATACACACGATATTTCACTTAAAAGGAATATAACATTAGGTACTGTACGTAGTTAGTTATAAAAACTGACGAATAAGATTAATCTCTGCAAAAGAGGTACGTTTAACTTTAACATTGTAAAAATCCTGGTGTTTTTATTATATTTTTTATTTGCCTGTTCATCCAGACTAATCTCTGAGTGGCAAGATTAAAATCATGACAGTTTCTTTTTTTTTCCTGAATAAAGGCTCGTGCAAACAGACGCGAAATCGCGTCTGTTTGCACGAGCCCTAAAACGGGGCTCGGTACTTAAATATTACGGTAAATTCAACTAAAGACTGCAGTAAAGAATACAAGTGGGCCTAGCAGGACCGCACGGAGTAAAACGTAAAATAAAATGTTAGGATTGAAAATACTAATTTCGAACATAATTATTTACTTAGTATAAGACTTTATTCACATCTTTATGTGATACTTATTGAGTTTATCGCAAAAAAAAATAAACAAAATGCTATAAGATAGTTGTATCTTGATGATTTCATATAGGGTGTGCACTTATGACCACACTATTAGAAGTGAAAACTTACGACTGGAGCCGAGTATACGTGATTCAGCGTCACCGACTCGAGCGTGACGGTTCAGTTTATCTCACTATTCAGAAAGAGCGCAAAAAGTGCCTATAAAAGTATTGACTTCAAAAATCGTTCAAATGTACGTCACGTTTACGTCACGCGTTCGTGCTAGCCTCCGAACGAATTACTATACTAAGCATTACTACGGTACCTCTAAGTGTAAACCATGCACTCAAGTGCACTAAGAGAAAGAAAACATCTCGCATTTTATTTGCAGAGTCTTCGATCTTACTTCTCTTCCTGTTCGAGTAAAGCGAAACACATTGTGACATAAGTGTCGCACACTTGTCGCCATTCCCACTGTGGTTTGAACACTAAGCACAGAAAGTAGAGCTTTATCTAAAGATATTAAAAATGGGTATTTCACAACAATATCTTGAGGAAAATTTCGAGTAGGAATAGGTATAGCTATAAGAGTAGGGGAAGACCAATGAAACGATGGATTGACTATGTGAAGGATTATTATGGCTAAAATGATGACTAATAGAGAAGTATGGAAGAAGACGACATACTGCCTCGACCCCTAAAAAACTAGGATAAGGGAGACAAAACAATTTATTTTTGGTTGTTTAATGGTTTAAAAATGAATTGTAGTTAAATGCCAGGTTACTTATTTCCTTAGATGACTGTACTTTCCATGAGATGGGTCAACAACCTTACTAACTTATATTAGTCAAAAACATTACCCTCCTTGGGCAGTCGGGTAAAAAGAAAAGTCTTCTATTTTAGGTGTAACCTTTTATACATACTCGTAAGGAAAAGAATGTATATTTAAACAAATCCAAAGTCCTTAAAATGATTTACCATTTATTTATAAAATACACTAAAGGTCCTAGTGTACAAATAAATTGTTCCGATCTCTTCATCTTCAATTTTTTATCACAGCGAATTTTCTGTGGCCAACGCCTTCACATCCGTGTCATTCCTAATTTGAACTTTCTATCTCTCGTTATAATGGTGTATCTCCAATTAAAGTTAATAGGGGAAATTAAAAAGTTATCTGGATGTGTCTAATTGGTCCTGTCAAACTTAATGTTGAGCGATTTATTTTATTTTATTTATGAAAGAGAGTGTTCATACGGGAGACGCCCTGTTGTAAGTAATGTAAACTAAATTGTATTTGATCTCAATATAACCTATTTTGGAGATAGTTGCTCAAAAGGCTGAGCAACTTAAATGGGACTGGGCAGGACACGTCTGCCGCATGCTGGACAAACTGTGGGCCCAAATAGGACAGAACTGGTGCCTTGAGACAGTGAGGCGGGGTCACGGCAGACCAGATGACACATGCACTTTATGCATCGACCGCGTTCGGCGCTCCGATTGGCCCCTCACCAGTGAAAGCCAGTGAAGGGCCAATCGGAGCGCCGAACGCGGTCTATGCGTAAAGTCGAGATAGTTAAAAGAAACTAGGGCCTCTGAACTCCTACGTCCAAATAATATTAAGGGTTCTCCACCATAATTTATTATCAGAGCGGCTTCTGTCCGCTTCCGAAAGTTTACGTAAAAAGGACACTCGCGTTGGTCAGAGGACAAAAAACATTTGTACTCTCATTTAGACTTAAAGTTAGCCTTGTACCTCTAGTCACTAAGCATAAGTTAGTGTTAGACTTCTTTTCACTTACATTTAGGCCTTTAGCTCGATTGAGTTCGTTGAACTTTAGTACGGCAAGGAAAGGTTGAGACAAAATTACTGTAAACTTTTCAGTTTCATTGAAGTCTGAAGGGCTAAGGTCAAGAATAAGGCGCCTGTTTGCAGGTCTTACGTTATTCGACATAACATACAAGTTCCTTTGGCTTTTTGCTAACCTTTATGATAAATCGCACTGTTATATTTATGATCGTGGATCACAGATAATCAAGACGTCATAGGTACCTAATAAGTATATAGCATTTAAATACTACAAACCTCGACACTTTGAACAAGGTGACTATCTGTTGCCAAGACACAGTGGGAAACTTGCTTGCGATACTGGTTATCACCCATTTCCAACTCCGTTAGTTATAGCAAACAACGCTGTTTTGCAGTGCGCTCGTAAGCTGCGGTCAAGCGTTCGATGTTTGAATTGACTTGCACAGCGTTGCGAACCAATCAACACACGGAACGCAGAATGATATCCTGCAGCCTGTGTAAACTAGTTAAAATTTTGGCGTGCTTGATTTAGGGACATCCCTAAATCAAGCACACCAACATTTTCCAGATGATTTTTTGTTCAGATGGACTCCCCTTACAGGAGGAGCTCGTGGCTACGTAATAACAGCCGCACGGGTCGATCCATCAGGTTAAGCTACGCTTGCCGGGGTTGGTCCGTGGATGGGTGACCATCTTTACATATGGAGACTCCTCCGTGCCTCGGAAAGCACGTTAAGCCGTTGGTCCCGGCTGTCATTTGTGGATCTTTGACAGTCGTTACGGGTCGTCAGCAGCCCGAAAGTCTGACAACCACTATTACCAAGAGGTATTGTATTACCCAGTTACTGGGTTGTGGAGGTCAGATAGGCAGTCGCTCCATGTAAAATACTGGTATTCAGCTGCATCCGGTTAGACTGGAAGCTGACCCCAATGTAGTTGGGAAAAGGCTAGGCAGATGATGATGAACTCCCCTTACATAACGGAGGCCATCTTAGCGGAGGCGGAGGTGGGAAGATAAATAAATAAAAAACATTATTTCTAAACTTAGTTAAGCTCTACCCAATGGTAGCCTAATCAATATTAAGAAGGGGTAAAAAGCAAAGTAAATATTTTTCACAAAAAACAGTTTTACAGTGTTGTCACCTTTGCACCTTTTAGGCGCGTTTTGTGGTTTATAGCGGACCTTCAAGTTATGTAGTTGAAACTTCAAGTTATCTCGCGACGTCGATATTCTTTGTTAAAAACTTGCGGATATGAAGAAGTACGATTTTATGCGGAGGTTCTGCATTCGCGGAGGCTGATGCGAGGTTCTGTTATAACCCTAGTTTGATTACTGAAGTCCATACATATAAAACAGTTATGTAGCTAACTAACGGACAATTTAGTTAGGTATTTGGGAAGGCATAAAAGGTAAGGAGGTGGATTAATTAAAGGTTTGTTCGAACCTTCGTGCCTGAGCGAGTCAAACGGGGCATTGACATTTTTTATACTTACACAGTCGTACCTACTTCATATCCATTTTTTTTTTGAGGGTGTGAAATCATCATATGACTTCTCCCGCTCTGGGCGGAGCGGGAGGGCGTGTCAGACTTTTACTGACTAAAACTCACCCGTGTTCCTTCAGTTGCCTGTTGCCAAGGGCCCCGGTATCCCTTTCGGACTTTCCCGCAGTCCTGGCTGCTTTCCCTCAGCCCTGGCACTTTATATCCTGAGAGTCTTAAGGGAATCTGCTCTAGGTGCTTTATGAATAAATTCTATTGTTTCATATTCTAATAGGTATTCAGTATCAAACATTACGAGCCATGATTTTGGTTGTGGTCAGATTTGTAAACAGTTTGCCTTGCCGCAATTTATACGGCATCCAAAATTGATTGGCGATTACAGGATTATAATAAATTATATACCTATGTATGTGATTAGTTTAATGCCTGCATTGCGGTGCAGTAATGACTTAGTAATAAATTACCTTCGGATACTTAATAAATGTATTTCGTTTACAATGACATTAATAATACCCAAATCCAACTGTTTTACTAAAAAGGTACAATTTGTAAATACAAATCGTCTTGCATGTTATGCCAACAATCACTTTGTCCCATAATTAGTTTCGAAAATATCTAATTGTTTGTTAATTCTAATTCGAACTAACCTGCCTAACATTTAAGTTTCCGCATTCCAGTTAATTCCCATCCAACCGCTCTCACAGACTGCAATTACGAATCTTCATTTTCATTAAGAGCTCAAATGTTCAAGATTCGGTTTAGATATCACCACTATGGTGCTGTAAGACGATTATGTAAACTATAATGCCATTACGGAAGCTATGTATGGTGGCTTTGCGTAAAACGATAAGCCTGAGGTGAAGCTGCGAGCGCTGATACAACCCAGAAAGTAAATTTCTAAGGAAAATTCAAATAAACGGCACGCGAGAAAACGTATTCGGCTGTATTTAACGAGGGCAAACAGAAGTTTTCATACAGAGAGTACGGCGGAATATAATTGAGTATCAGAATTATGAATTCCTGACTTAAAGCTTGTTTTGGGACTGACGTGTCGTGCCCTCATTTTAAATTTATTAATATGCGATGTATGTAGTTTTATGTTATGATTTTTTGTAACTTATCTCTTCAAAGATAGACATATATGAAGTGAAGACGACATGTTAAGACAAATGAATTAATTAAAACTAGCTGCACCCCGCGGTTTTACCCACATAAGTCTCAATCTCGTAAGAATATCGGAATAAAAAATATCCTATATCCAAACCCAGGATATGGTCTACTCATGTGCCAAATTTCATCAAAATCCCTTCAGCCGTTTCAGCGTGAAAGTATAATAAACAAACTCAAATTCACAATCTGTAATATTAGTTAGGTTAGGATGGATCTAAGGTAAAAGCAGGATTGGAATTTCATGTACCTATTTGTTACCTGTTTGACATTTTTATTTTGTCTTCGATGTCTGTGATTTAAATATAAAAATAATGAAAATGTAACAATAAAGTTTTAATAATGGCAATCAAAAGTATGCCGAGACTTGAATAACAATAACAATATTCGCAAAAAAAAATGTTTTGTCTTCTTCACACGATTGGAATAAAATAATACTTATTTAGTTCTGAAAATAAATAAAGCTATGTGCTTTATTTATTATGTATGAACGAAATAATAAATAGGCACATCGCTACATAATGTAGGTAATTATTGATAGCTTGCCATAACGATTTATAAATCTATCAGAAATCAACTAGTTTAAAAAAAAATTGACTAGTGTTTGTAAAAATCGCAGGTACAAAACAAAAAAAAAATTGCTGCTTATTACCTACTTACAGAAACAAATATCTTTTACAAACTTAATCAGAAACCTCCGAATTAAATTCAACAACTTATTAATTAAAAGGGATAATCACTGACACAGTCAATATTTCCCACAAACTTTTTAAAAAACACAGTCTCATCTCTAGCCGGCAAAAGGGTAGGGTTCACCAATGACAGTATTAATGTCCGATGTGATAAAGGGTGAGCCTATCGCCATTTATCGGACACCGGTCCAAGCCCAGGTCAATTGAGAATTTTCCAACAGGAAAATCACATTATCACTTTGTCCGAATGAGGGATCGAACCCAGAACCTTACCAGCTTTCGTATTTTGTTACCACTTGAGACGGGTTCCTTGTAAAAGGTATGTTAATGTTATTCAATTTGTTATGAAAACAACGACGTGAACGATCAACAGATGTTTATCAATTCGTAACATCATTTGATTTGATTTTTTATCTCCTTTATGTGTCTCATTCGTGTTTTGGTTATTTTTACCTTTTCAGTATCTCTAAAAGTACCTAGGTTTACAAAAAAAAAATTGGTCAATGATTTCTTTGTACCTTAACAAAAACGAAAGTTTTTAATTGTAGACAGACAGTCGCAGAAAATCTAAATAAAATTTTTTTTACAAAAAAAAACCGACTTCCAAAAAAAACACTCAAATCTGAAAAATAACTTTAATTTCGGAAGTCGGTGTCTTTGCTTTTCAATTTTCGTTTTTTGCCACCGACTTTTCACTTTTTAGTTGTGGTACTTACCCCACACAAATTCCAATACCACTAGCTGATGTAAATAACAGTGAAGGAGTAAATGAAAACATCGTCTAGATAAACTAAGTGGGAAAAATTCGTAATATTGAAGCTAACTCAAAAACTTCGCAAGCAAAGTTAATAAAATTTATATGGGACCACCTCGGAAGCATGACCTACCATAAAAAAAAAGAATTATCAAAATCGATTCATAATTGGCGGAGTAATCAGGTAACAAATAAACAAAAAAAAAACTTACAGACGAATTGAGAACCTCCTCCTTTTTGAAGAAGTCGGTTAAGAATGAAACATCAACCTGAAAACTAAGTTTCCAAATCTACTCAAGAAAAATAGGGCGAAATAACTGCTACTTATATCCACATAAAATCATATTTTCGTTTGCCACAAACGGAACACAACTTACAAGTTCATACCGACATCGATAAGTGTTGTACCCAAAAATCCGATTTGCGTTTGATGGCAACAACTATAATTATAATCGCAAACAGGTAAATGTTTGCTCAATGTAATAGCTTTGATCCTATATTTTATGTCCGCAGTGTACCAACACGAAAAAGCGGTCAACTGCGAGTCGGACTCGCACACGAAGGGTTCCTCCGTACCACCGTAAAATTATTTAACACTATTTATTTTTTAATACGTTTAATACGTATTGGGATTTTATTTTTATTATTTTTTGTTAAAGCGGCCATAGTAGTAAACACTTTGTGAAAATGTCAAGTGTCTATTTACCTATCACGTGTAACGGCTAGGGCTTTGCAGGTAGGCTGCGCAGACCGTTAACGGATAGGTAGGTAGTGTATCGAGATAATTCAAACCAGATGGTAAGTTAATACATGTATTTAGAATGCATCTAACACTAGACCTCAGCTAGGTCGCGGGTAAGGTCGCACTGTTCAGTCATAGCACTAACACACTTAAACTAAATGAATTGTACTTCCTTGCACTTAGTTTCAGCGGGAGGCCGGCAGGGCCTTCGTTAGAGGCCGGTAGGCCTTCGATAGAGGCCGGTAGGGCCTTCGTTAGAGACCGGCAGTACGTGTCGGCGACACGTGGTCAACAGGCCTGCAGAGGCCCGCAGGTAGCTTGCGGGGTAGGCCGCAGGTAGTCGGCGACACGTGGTCAACAGGCCTGCAGAGGCCCGCAGGTAGCTTGCGGGGTAGGCCGCAGGTAGTCGGCGACACGTGGTCAACAGGCCTGCAGAGGCCCGCAGGTAGCTTGCGGGGTAGGCCGCAGGTAGTCGGCGACACGTGGTCAACAGGCCTGCAGAGGCCCGCAGGTAGCTCGCGGGGTAGGCCGCAGGTAGTCGGCGACACGTGGTCAACAGGCCTGCAGAGGCCCGCAGGTAGCTCGCGGGGTAGGCCGCAGGTAGACCAGGTTGCAGGGTAGACCTCGCAAGGTCTCGGTAGCGTGCGCTGGCTGTTGCCTGCGCGTCCTGACCCCAGCCGGAACGTCGAACCCTGGAAGCGCGTTAGGGAGCGCATGTCAGAAGCAGTGCAACTAGCAGCAGCCCGCATGCGATGTGCCAGCTTTTTCCCTTCTTCTAACCACCAAGGAAACAGCGCGGGAAGCACAGTAATTAAAAGCTCAACACATCGCAGCGGTTTACAGGCAGAGTGTTTGCCAGCACAGCGTGGCACAATGACAGATGGAGTTAAGAGGTTAAGTATGCGAACACGCGAGCATAAAACACAAAGTAACAATGATCATAGCAGATTGCTCACTTAATATTATATTGATTACCAAATTAATGTAGAACTCACCCTAGGTCGGGGTACGTAGAATCCTGAGGATCAGGGAATAGCTTCTATCAGCTAGGCGAGCGGATATCGAAATGGCAGAGCGTCCTTCGGAAATTAGTGTTGTGCCACGTTTTTAGTGATGTGGTTAGGAACTTACTAATTGTGATATATTTGGACCACTCGACTATTTCCTCTGAGAACCCTCACAACGCTACACACGGTTCAAAAGATACAGCCCTGTGACAGACGGACGGACAGCAGAGCCTTAGTAACTCCTGCACCCTTTGGTTACCGAGCCCTAAAAACGAATTACCCTCAAGAATACTAACGTATTGCGTATTTCTGAAATGGGTAATTTCGAACAACTGTAGTTTTTCAAGGTTGCCATTGGGTAGATTAATTAATTCTGTAATGAAGATACAGGTACGTTTTCAATCCTCGTTAATGTTTCGGGAGTAAAACTTTTCTAATTATTTCATTAGTGTGTGCCTTCTGGAAACACTACGTACTTACGAGTGCGTTTTGTTTACGTCAAGTTGGTGTTACAAGTTTAATTACACAAATTATTTGCTAACGTAACGTGAACGTGAAGTCAAAAAACTCTTTTCAAACACTTCTCTCGAATCTCTTTAAAAATCTCGACAATTGTATTACTTACCTTTTGGAACATGTACCTATCGATTTACTTAAGAATTTGGAATTTAAAAAAATCATAAATTACGTTCCTATTATGTGAAGATTTACAGGAAAAATACGAAGTTCTGTAAGTATCAAAATCAGTGGCGTCTTTCAACTTACATAATAATTATGTATTACAACTTTTTACGGTTAAAAGATTTTGTACAAAGTTTCTGTTCATTAAAGTTATTAAAAACTTCCTCGAATTAATATGCTTTTGGGTATTATTTTTTAGCTTATACCTAAGTTGGTACGCTTGATTTTCTGAGCTCTGGCCTGTATTAAGTTTTGACGAAGCAAGTTTTCTAGAAGGATTTCTCCAACCTGTTAACACGTATGATAGAAAATAAAATTAATTAAGTACCTACCGAATTCACAAGTGAGGCAAAATTTCCATAAATGTTTTACAAGTAAGAAAGCTCGTTCCATAAAATTTAAAAAAAAACACTCGGTAAAATGAAATAGTCGTTTCTTTGAGAACCCAATGTTAAATGTCAGTGTCAAATAAAAAACACAAACACCTACTATCCTTTAAACGCTCTACAACCACGCACGACGCAATGAAACAGCCATAGAACCCAAGGAATTGGCAGTTTGCGGGAAAACCGAACAAAAAGGACGTGTGAATGTGACAGTGGGTAGTAGGGGAGCGACACCCATTCTCGTCACCTGTCGCGCTCTCAATTGCAACGTCCACGAAGTTTTGCACGCAAACAATCCTGCGTTACTGCGCGCCGTTGGACGTTCATAGAAATGGTCCATTAGAAATGCTGGAACGTTGATCGCATTTGTTTGATATTGTTCTTTGTTGATGATTATAAGTTTATTTAAGTGTTGAAAAGTAAGAGACGTTCAATTTTGAATATTCTCTCTTGGTTCAAAATTAAATGTTTTGTTTTAGGTAGATATAATTTAGAAACATTAGAATTTAATTATTTTTTATAACTTGCATACATTTTCAGGCAACTATAAAAATATAAAGGAAACAAAACGAAAATTAATGAAAATACTATACGTAAAACCTTTAAAAATTACCCAGTTTTTCTCACAAAAGATACAATTTAACAGTGTTGAATTTATAAACCAAAATTTTCCACTAGCAATGACAGATAATAATCCCTATTATGTATACCGACGAGGCCACAATTCCCTCAGACTCGTGGTATATATTCTCTGCTCAAATAAGGGAAATAACCGTAAATGTTTGAGTCCTATTAATAGTTTCATCGATTAATATTAAAAACTAGTTGTGCCTGCGATTCCGTCTGCGTAAATGTCAGATATTGAATTGCTAACTACTTTTAAAGGTAACTGCCCCGTTGGTCTCGTGGTCACAAACGCGACTGCTGTTCAATTCCCAGGTCAGACAAAGTGTTATTGGGTTTTTCCATTAAGAATTTCTCAGTAACAGACCGGAGTTTAGAAGGTGGCAGTGTGATACCCCCCGGGCCTCGGAAAGCACGTTAAGCCGTTGGTCCCGCACCTGAAGCCCTAGACAAAGTGACATTCTATCAGCGACAACGATGATGGAAAAGGCAAAAATAGGACTTAGAATTTTAGTATAGGACTGACATAAGCTATCGAAAAGCTTATGTTAATCCTGTTGAAAGTCGTTGTAGAAAAACGAAACGCTTTCGAAGCGATTGTCACTTGTCTAGCCCCTCTGATCTCTCTCCGGTCATGTTGGATTGCCGTCCCATCACATGATCGCCTGTGTGAGTGAAGGAAGAGAGAGTGAACCTGTGTCTGCGTACCCACTTGGGTACTATAATATCTCCCGCGTCAATGGCAAGTCACCGCTGATTTTGACTGCTATAGCCGAAATTACGTCTAGAGGACTTCATCCCTACAAAGGTGCGCGAGGATTGCGTTCGATCGACGTCGACCAGTTTGATCAATACAAAAAAAAAACATTTTTTTTTTGTAAAAAGTTTTTATTTTTCACTTTTTAGTTGTGGTACCTACCCCACACAAATCCGAATACCACTACCTGCTATGTAAATAACAGTGAAGGAGTCAAACAGGATATTGTCTAGATAAACTAAGTGGGAAAAATACGTAATATTGAAGCTAACTCAAAAATTACGCAAGCAAAGTTAATAAAATTTATATGGGACCACCACCAAACATACAAAAAAAAAAAAAAAAAACGAATTGAAAAATCTCCTCCTTTTTGAAGAAGTCGGTTAAAAATATAATCGAGGGCTGATCGATGAATCTCATCCGGCTGCCATGCACCACCCACTGGATCGATCTGAACGATCAATTGACCACAATCTTGGTGCACTAAAGGTAGAGGATATTTGATCGACGAATTGAACCATATTTTGGCTTGATCTGACGCTTTCGTCGCCTACTTGAATTTTCTGAATGAATATTAAATGTCAAAGAGTCCTCTTTAAGATTTATTATGTTACTGGCTTCCGCCCGCGGCTTCGCCCATGTGGTATATAGATAAAAGTAGCCTATGTCCTTCCTCAGACTTCAAAGTATCCCCATACCAAATTTCATCCCAATCGGTTCAGCTTTTAAGCCATGAAAGCGTAACAAACAAACAAGCACACATTCGCATTTATAATAGGTAGGTACCTGTACCCTTTAAACCTATACGTGGGCGGGAAAAGGATACAGGGAAAACATGGTTTTGTTTTAATTGTCTAGACCTTCATTAATATAGAATTGTTTCCAACAAAGTAATAATTATTAGGTAGGTAACTACGCTGGATTTAGAGATTCCGAAAAGTTCAACTCAAATATTATATAAATATAAAACGTTATTTCAAACACGATGTATCATCATGAATCTTATACAAACAGGGTTAAAGAAAAAATCATAACATAATACAAGTTCTGCTTTGGTTTTCTATGTAGCAACGACATTAATAACATAAACAAGAGGCTCATTACAACGTCTTTCACCCTATGACGTCATTAATTAAGAACATTGTTGAATAATCTCATCTCCTAGCTCAACGTGGAATAAAAGGCATATGATGGGGATAATAATCTGATTCGTAGATATATCGGAAAAGGTTTTAAATAGTGAAAAGTAAAATTGAGGGAAACTAGTTGTAAAATTGTGTTTATGTCAAAGAGTATTTTGTCTGATAAAATATACTAGACTCACAATATACCTACCTAATACTAAAATTTGTTAATTAAATTTAAACTAATGATATTTATCTTTATTACCTAGTAGTAAACAAAGCGTAGAACATCTAACTCAATTTAAAATAAGTAATCACAGTATGAAAGTGTATCCGTTTAATATTATCCGACCTTCCGGATAAAACACGGATACTGCGATACTTAATCAAGTATCTGGACGCTCAATTTATCACGTCACATCACTTTATTAGAAAGATACTTTAAAAACTACTAAAATACTTTAAGTTCGTTAAAAATCCTTTTACGGAAACCACAACAATTACAGCTTTTACGGCAATTAATGACGTCATAAATCTTTTCACGAAATATTTTGCGGCATGTTCCGAACGTATCCATCGACATGTGCCTTCGGTGTGAAAAATGGATGATGTTAACTCGGACTGAAACACGCTGCAATAACGTTTCTGACCAATGAGATAGCTAAGCATTCGTCATCATCACATGACGTGACCCACACACGTAACACACACGTGCTTGAAAACCAGAGAACTTCATGAGTTACTTACTAGCTTCCGCCAGTGGCTTCGCCCGCTTTGTAAATTATAGCCTATGTTGCTCAATGATAATATAGCATTCTATGATGAAAGGATTTTTTAAATCAGTCCAGAAGTTTTTGAGTTTATCTAATCATTACAAACAAAAATACTCTCCTTACTAACAAACGTTGTATAGCGTCTGTATAGTCACATAATGCTGTGTATTCTTCTTTCTAAAGCCAAATTACTAAGACTGCAAGAGAGAAAACGGTGTGTAACTATTCACCTGTTATAATACGTTTATTAGTTAGGATGTTGTGTAGAAAAAACATAAAAATATGATCGTTTCAGCACATCACAGCACTAAACTCGCTTACAAAGATTAAACTAAAGATCTAATCATTTACGAGCGACGCCGACGTTTCTATTGTTTCCAATGATTATTATCACACAATATTATCCCCTTGAATGGTTTGAATATAATTTTTGAGCCGCAAAGTGATAACGTCCTGAAAAGGCAGTCGATATCACTACGCGGGCCTTTCTATTCGCCTTCAATAGGGAATATCTTTAAACTCCATATCGGTCGAAATTATCTTATCAGTTTCATAGTTCAATAGGCAGCTACAATTTCATCAAGCATGTCCATCAGTTTAAACTTGCATCACGGACTCACAGTTCTTCCAATATCCTCTAGCTTTGGGATTTAACGGACTGAAGACAAAGGTGAAAATCGGAATAAAAACTTTTTCTCTTTATTTCGAAAGCGAACATCAAACGTGTTTTACCATGTCCATCATTGAATGGAACAGTCCTGAACAAGAGAACACGTCTTTTTAAATTGTAAATAAAAAAACTTTTATGTCATAGACCTTTTTTCGACACTTTTATTACACGCTATGAGCTATGCTCCGAATTTGATTCGTTTGCACTTTGCAATCGACAGGTACTGGAAAAAATAGAAATCGTGTTTCGGATCGCTTTCCATCAAAAATATGTATATTCGTCGATGAGGCACTTTTGTCAAAGAGCATATTTTATGGAACAAATCATAATTAGGACAACTTAAAATTAGGTAGGCACGAAAATCATGCGTTTTTATGCGAATTATTGCTAAAATATTGCTTGAATAACATACATATTTTGAATTTTAGTGGAGTTCTGAAAAAAGTCTGAATTAATTATATCCAGAATTTCTTGGTAGCAGCCCGGAATCTGAATTTTTGCCCGATTTAGGACAAAAGGCTGGCCTTCTATTACATGGGACTTAAACATAACTGGCGGAATGTGGTTGCACTATCTACATACACCTTCAGGAAACCAAGGCGTGATGTTATGTTATACCTATGTTGTTTAAAGTTTAAGCAATAATTAATTACCTAATTAAATCCAAACTAATATTAATTAAAACTAAATAAACAATTAATAACTAAAATATGGCGTCGAAATATTCCTCCGCATCGCTGTAGGCTGGTAATGTATCCAAGAGACTGGCGGCATTGCCACGTTGTATGGGAATGCCTAGCCTCTGACCAAGGTAAAAGCCAGCCCTTGGGTAACGGGAAGATAGTACCTTTAATAAATGTTTTTGTAGCAATAATTAGGTAGGTATGTCTTGACCACTTCCTATTGGCGGCATAACATGACACAAGGTATATTCATAACATACATAACCTTTTCAGTCCATCCTACTCTCAGGTTCACAAAAGTAAAATATTTTTTTTCAACGTTAGCTTAAAATTAATTACGCGTCACTAAAACACGTGTCTCCCTAAACATGATATGTGTGCCGACCGGTGTGACCGTGTGTCCGTTATCCAGTGGGCGCATTAGCGACTCTGACAGTTCATTTATCTTATTTGCAGCTCGGTTAATTAAGTCCTCCCCACAGAGGTGTCGTATAATTCCGTTGCTGATTTGTTAATTTTCTAAAATAATGTCAAGAATAACACATTTGGTTTAGGGCTACGAACCGTAGGTCGATAGTCAGTTCAAAACAGATAAAATTAGGCAGGTAGGTATGTCTAAAAATATTTAGGTTGTCTGAAATCTAATTTCAGGTTGTAACAAGTCAAAAACATGCGGCTTTTTGACATAGTACCTACTGTACTTGAATATTTCTAAGCACTATCTTTAATACTGCTTGTATTTTTTAAATATTTAGGTTACCTACCTTTCAAGGCTAGAAATATTTCAGAACGATGCAATGTGTAACCTATACATACCTATATCTAACTATTTAATTATAATTAAAAAAATAAGGCAAGCATACTACTACGATACAGCTATCGAGTCTCAGCAGAGCTTATGTTTCAGCTTATGTTTCGTTCAGAATTCAGGTATTTTATAATTAAATACAAAACGTAAAATATTTCAGCTACTTATTCATAACATTTTTTGTGCGCAGACGACGTGTCATGTCGGTCTTTTTGAGCCCGTTCTTTTTTGCATCATTTAATTTTGCACCTCCAGTTGTTTTTAGTGGTACAATTTGATGTAAACATATTATGACATGCTGAACCGCCATAAAAATCTGTGCAGATGCAAACATGGGAACATTAAAGACACCGAATAATACTTAGGGATCGTTTGGCTGTGAATATCCGTCCAAATTATTAATATTTTTAAATAAATATTCCATTTGTACATACACGCCTATGTGCCGTACTAACTAAAACTTTAATGTTCTTCTGTTTTACAACAGAAATGAATTAAAATAGCACAAAACCATAATCCTAACTAAATGCCACCGCGTTTACAAATATCAATTTACTGTCCATGTAACAATATTAGCCCAAAAGCTCAGTTAATCTAATATTATAATATTGTGGTAATAGATAATCCAAATGGTTTGTTTGTATCAATAGCGCCTAAAAATCTGGAGCTTTCATTCAGGATAGATAATCGAATATTTACAGATCAATAAATACATGCAGATGGTAAATTACACCATAAAGTTGCATAAAGTTGGTAATCGAGACAGATAGTTCTATGGTAGGTAAAGTTAAATTAATTGTTAAGTAAACAAATTCCTACTTAAACCTATAACCCATTTGAAATAAGATTAGACATTAAAACAAACCCTTTTACAGTCCGTTCAACCGATTTTGACTCCTATACCGTAGGCATAAGAATAGCATTAAAAGCAAAAAAGTTACACAATACCAACTATCTACTGCGGCGGCCATTTGTCATGCCACCAACGCAATAGAATTCAAAATCGGTTGAACGGAATGTATAAAAGGCTTATCTATACGTCTAATCTTATTTCAAATGGAGTATAGCGTCCGTAGATTCAAATCACAACTGTCATTCTTTGACAGCTGTATGAAATTGCTATAACACTACTATTCGGTGATAGCACATCAAATTGACGTAGGGTGTCACTTTGTATACCTAACAATTAATTTCCTTGACTGTACAACGTATTTTCTTCGACGTGTAAAGTTTTACATATTGAATAGTCATTGCCGTTTGAACTAAGGTAAGACCCATTTATCTTACATCAAATTGAATAAAATATCAAAAAAGTTTGTCTTTGTATAGTATCTCCTTTCACTCATAACTGTGTGATACCTAGTATTTTTAATGGGTGTACTATTAACACCCGCGTTGAGCATATCGTATATTGGAGGTAAAATGTACATAATAGTGTAGTACAAACAGTAACAAAAAACTATACACATTTACGGAAAAAATATACAAATACATTTTCGTCATAACCCTCTCATGGTAAGCCTCTTCACATCCTTTTAATAGTTTATGAGAATACTCTTGGCAGTATCGGAGGAATGCGTCCGGTAAAAATAATATCTTATTTATCTTTATAATATTCATATATGGACATCCGGGGAATTAGAGAGTTGAGCACCTTTAATTCAGTTGTTATTCGCACATTATGTGCATTATTTACTTGCTTATTGGACGTAACCTATGAAAATAACAATTAAACAAGACGTTATGCGCGATTCAGAAAAGGACAATGAAATTATCTAATAGAAAATGACTCAACTCTTCCAATCCAATGGTGTGCAGTCACGAACATAAATACCTTATAATTATGCCAGATTCAAAAACGATTTTCTCATAAAGTATTGATAGAAATTGTTTGATCTTACGACCCGAATTGTTATGGGAAAATACCTATTGTATTTTCTGTTTGATACCTAACGTATTTAGCAGTATTATATTTTAAGTCTTTGTACTGACCACAGCAGAAACCACAGATTAAATACGTACTAATTAGATTCGGTAATTACATAGGTATTTGATAATTAGCTTAGGAAGTATGAACGGCGGTTTTGACACCGGTTTTGTAGCGGATTGAACACATTGGTCCTTTTGGTGACATTACCTTTGCCAAAAGGTGGTCGATAAGGATCACCGTTATAACAGTAATTTATTGAAAGAAGGATTTATTTGGTTAACAGAAATAAAATCATGGTGAATTTATTATACTTTCATTTGTGGCGGCATCTACCTCGCCACATGCGAACTACGCATCAAAGACCTGACGTCACACAAATCCTGCGTCGCGCTAACAGAGTTTTCCGCGCGATCGACATATTATATAACTTTCCGACATCAATCGTCGGGCAGTTGCCCGCCAGACATGACACTTTCCTGGTCGGAGGATCCTCACTTTTCTATAGAGCATGAGTGAACTTACCACCCACACCCTGTTCCTCATACCTTTTCATTAAGTATTCTGTAATCATCTATCTCCTGTTTAATTTGTGGTGTACAGTTTTCGTGGAAGTGAAAGTTGAACGCAAATGCATTCCTGAGATTTTTAACATGTCGATATAGGTACGTATTTAACAATAGATCCTAAGAAATATTGACACAGATAGGTCCCACTTAGGAATTTTGCTTTTCAGTTACAAATACAAAAACATCGTCCAAAATAATTATAATGAGTAATTTAAAAAAAAAACTTTTGTACAAAGAATTAATTGGCATCACATAAAACCGAAGAATAATTGAGCATAAAGAATGAACTTTTAAATTCATTTCAGGTCTTCGGAAAGTATCAAAAGTTCTTAAGTAATCTCGATCCATGTCGAAACTTCGTAATAAAGTAACAAGGGGAAGAATTTTTCGTTCATGAAACGATACATTTTTAGTAGGTTCTCCTCTGTGGGCCTAAAACGGTCACATTAGCAATTTCTCTAAAAGCATTTTATTTCCTGAATTTCCTCTAATTTGACACAAAAGCAATTCATATTATGTGGACCATTTTACGAATCTCCATAGAAAACTGTCAAACAGATGAATTATTTCGTAATATGAATCGCACGCAGATCATATTATGAATTGTGAGATTGTGACATTTTACGACTCATAATATTTTCCTATTATGATTCTGCCAAAGTGACTGTTTTAAGCCCCATGTCAGTTAGGATTTTTTCTTTGTTAATGGACGATGAAAGAGCTAGACTATTTTTGATTGCGCAAAGAAATAACTAGTTACAATAATGGCTTTGTTAATGGACGACGAAGTTCTTGTGGTATTTTTAATGCCGGTAAAAACTGTCCATTTTTTAAACATATTTTTCCCAGAAAAGATAAACAAGTTCTTTGACCTCAAACAAATCTGGAATACGTTAAGCTCACACTATAATAGTAACCGTACAAAAATAGCAATAAAACCTTCATGTATGTGGCATTGATTCGGTATGGATTTTCTGACTGACACAATAGACGAAGCCGAACGTTGTGGTGTGTAATAATGGGGAGTGTCCATGCAGAATTGTGGCTTATTCAATAGACGGCCAGTCGGATTTATGTTCCGTTCCATCGAGCGCTGTTATGTACGCACTTTATTCGTTTGTCAATATGTTTTGGGGAACCCTGAAAAAAATTCCAAGACCTTTTACTATCTTTGAATGAACAGGTGGGTTTTTAACGTGAAAATAAGGCAAGATCGTTGCCTCTACGCCTCATGCGATCTCTTCATGTACGCCAATGTGTATTCTAGGAGCAATTTCCAATTTAGCTTCAGCTACTGGAGTTTGTTTTTCATCTATTGCGATATACTTGTCGGATGAGCTTCGTATTCAGCTTACACAAATATATTTTGTATCAAGACAAGCTGCTGAATGTTCAAGACAAGGAGTCAAAGCCATTCTGAACCATTGTTCTTGCAGTGTTTAGTCGTCAGAGCAACTTGTTAATATCAGATGCTCTCGCCAAGCACTGATTTTATAGGTCATTTCGTGCTAAGAAAATATTATGCTTGAATATCCTGAATCCTACCTCAGGTCGGATATTGCAAATAAGAAGACGGTGAACGAGTAATAATATGATATTATAGCTGCCATTTATACTGATAACTGGAAGGGAACAGACGGGGGTCTACCCTGGAAGTGCTAAACACTGAAATTCAATTTTCATTTCCTTTGAGTTTTTCTTTGATAATATAAATTAATGGTTATAAAGAATGGCGCATTGTATTCCAAAACGACCTGAAACTTGCCTAGTTTATTATCACTGAGGAGTTTCTTGTTGTTGTTAATGTGAGAGGTACAGTTTCTTAGTGAACAAATCTTCAGTGCTTCGTCACCAAACGAACTTGAATGACACGTCACTACTTAGTTGATCAAAGCGCTTCCTGTATAACTGTCTAGGCTAAATTACAGTTTGTAACTGTAACTACGAGTTGATGAATTCAACTTGAACGTACACATGTTATTAAGAAGCAAACTTGTTTCTGTATTCCCTTAGTAATGATAGGTTTAGTTTATTTTATGTTTTAGTGTCACTAGGCCGTCCTGTTTTTTGAATATTTAGTACGAAAAATCACAAAAGACAACAATTTTTATTATGAAATTGTACAGGAATAATCCACTGCCTTCTAAACAGCAAATTAGATACCTTTAGCCTTTGTCAGCGACACAAAACCATTTATATTTATTTTTGTCAAAAATACTACACCATTTATAGAAAGGACTGTATATACAGGGTGTGCTAAAACAAAAAAGTATTTATCATTTATGGTAGGCTGCTGGTGACACGTGGGAAAATTGTCGTCATGAATAATGGTTAGCCGACAAGTTGTCAACGGACTGTCGGGCTAAGCTTCACTGACCCGACACTACGTTTAAATATTATATGTGTGCTGTCTCTTAATGTGTGTGTAGTCGTTTATGTGCCACATAAACTATAATATAACAACGAGTTACGGACGCGGTTGCAATAGGATTATGCTTGATTTAATACGAGTTCCTTTTGGTTTTTAACTTTGTTTACGTTTTTGTTTTATTTTTCATTGAGATTTTTATGACTTTTTGGCGACGACGAGACTGACAATGATAACCTCACAAGATAACCTAAAAAGTTGTTATTCGTCACCAGTGTAGAGCAGTCGTGTATTTTAATAAGTGCTCTTCGAATATAACCTATTGTACATAATATAGAAATATAATTCAAACTGCGAAAACAATCATTTGTAATTGCGCCATTTCGTCTGTGTCCTGCACCTCAGGAAAAACAGGCCACACACGGACGTGCTGCGCGACCGTGTCTCACCTCCACGTGAGTGAACCAGTTGCAATTTTTTTGGGTTTTAGGAGCCAATATCCATTTTTTTTTTTTTTTCTCTACAATAACATATATGCATTTACAGAATTAAAACTACCTAAGTTTGCCTCAAATGTCATGGTTTCATGAAAAAATTGTCATTTATTAGGGTGATTTGCTATCGCACCAGTCAGTCATGAGACTGTCATCTAGGATGATGTATAATGGTTTTAACCGACAGCAAAGAAAGGGTTTATTTATTATTTATTTATTTATTTAAACTTTTCGCACACAAAAAAAGGTACAAAGGCGGACTTAATGCCTTAGGCATTCTCTACCAGTCAACCAAGGGTGGTGAAGAGATTAGATGGCGGGTGCTCTGATTGAGAGGAACAAAGAGAAAAAAAATAAGGAAAAATATATATATCATAATGCATTATAAATAAAACAGTTGTTACAGCACATAAATACGCAATCAACTTGTGATACATAAATACTTACATACATATTTACTATAATATATACCTTTAATATATATATATATCTATACATAATATACAAATTCAAGGCAGAGAGGTGTACATGACTCTACTCTATTTATTTTGAAAAAATCTCTGCAGTTTCCGCTTAAATGCATACCGACTGGTGGCCGTCCTGATATCAAGAGGAAGCGCATTCCAAAGAAGAATGGACTGAATATGAAAAGAAGAATGAACAAAGTCAGAAGTATGAGAAGGGCAGAGTAGGAGAAGATTGTTAGAAGAACGCAGATTCTTAGTGTGTGAAGAACATAGATATTGGAAGTGAGACACAAGATAAGAAGGAGGAGTGGGAGAGTTGAGAACGGAGAAAAGCGTGGTCAGAGCACGCAAACTTCTTCTTTGGCGAATGGACATCCATTTGAGCTCAGACCTATAGCTCGAAACATGGTCATATTTCCTCAGGTTGAAAATGAACCGAATACAGTTGTTGAGTAGTCTGTCAAGCTTATCCAACAAAACTGCATTCAAGTCAAAGTAGCACACGTCACCATAGTCGATGATGGGGAAAATTAAAGTCTGCACAAGCATAGTTTTCGTCTTAGCGGGCAAAAAGTTCCTCAGACGATACAGGGATCGCAGAGTACCGCTGACCCTTTGACTAACACTAGAGACCTGGCGTTGCCAGCTAAGTGTCGAGTCCAGATGCAAACCGAGATCCTTCACAGTAGAAGTAATGGGGATGACGGTGCCATTGAAAATGAGTGGAGGAAGAGAGCTGAGCGTCACCCTACCCATCATGCGTGACCTCCCAATTAGAATGGCCTGACACTTTGAGGGGTTTACTGACACCCCAAAACTATCAGACCACTTTTTGATGGCATCTAAATCTCGGTTTACATCCGCTATAGCGTCTGATAAACCTTCAACCCGCCCAGCTGTATATAATTGAAGATCATCGGCATAAAGATGATACGAACACCGAAGACAGTGAGTTATAAAATTAATGAAGATGGAAAATAACAATGGAGAAAGAATACCGCCTTGCGGAACACCAGCATCCAGATCGCGCCAACTCGAAGAGCTCTCATCAACGCGAACCGACTGCTGACGTCCCCGGAGATAAGAAGAGAACCATTCCAGGTTCTCGGGTGAAACCATAAGATGAGAGAGGATAGAAAGGAGAATATCGTGGCTGACGGCGTTAAAGGCATTGGAGAAATCAATTAATACCAGAACGGTAACCTTGGTATCCTCCATCGCTTCTCTAACATCGCCAGTCACTTTAAGGAGAGCGGAGGCTGTACTGTGCCCAGGCCTGAATCCAGACTGAAAAGAGCTAACAAGGTTGTTCCGGTGAACAAACCCCGCAAACTGCTTGTGTACGCAGGCCTCAAGCACTTTAGACAGGAACGGGAGAATGGAAATGGGGCGGAAATTACTGGGTAAGGAGGGATTTGAAATTTTAGGGAGTGGGCGTACATACGCCATACGCCACAAGGATGGGAAATGCCCGGAATTAAGAGAAAAGTTGATGATGTGGGTAATCGGAGGGAGAAGGGTATCAAGGATCCAAACGACCATACTACGACTGATGCCGTCACAGCCCACAGCCTTGGATTTTATGGACAGGATGATCTTTTTAATTTCGTCCAAGGTGACCGGAGAGAGGTGAAATGGTTCTATGATTGGACTGGCTAGGCCAGTAATGTAATCGACCGTCTGGGACAACATTTGGGTATCCAAATGACAGGTGCTTGTGAAGTGACGGTTGATATCATCAAGGCCAATTGTATTAGGAAAACCCACATGACGTGGTCTACCGATACCAAGAGTACCAAGGAACTTCCAGATATCAGCAGGTGAAGAAGAAGAAATGTTGTCGAGAATATGGCGGCGTTTAGCGTTGCGTATCATCTGATTACACCGATTTCTAGCAGCTTTGTAAAAGGTCCGATTTTCATCACTGCGATCCCTTCTAAATTTACGGAAGGCCCGATCTCTGCGCCTCATCGCCATTCGAACCCCTGTCGTCATCCAAGGAGCAGGTGGACGACGTAGTTTGATCATCTTGACAGGAGCGTGTTTGTCGTAGAGAGTAAGGACCGTCCGATCAAAAATGTGCAGTTTTTCGTCTACAGTTGTCGCCGCTGCCAGGTGTTCCCAACTGAGGTCTGACGCATCTTGACGAAGCTTCTCAACTTCCATGCGTGCAAAACAACGCATGTGCAGAACTTTTGGGACAGGTTTAGGCGGTTTTAGGATATACGAGAGGAAAATGAGGTCGTGATGGGAAAAGCCAGGAGCGGGACACTGACCATGAGAGGAAACAAGGGAGGGAGTGGATGTGAGGATTAAGTCGAGCCAAGTGTCATCGCCTGAGATATTGAAATGGGTAGGTTGCAGGGAGAGTACATGGAGACTAACGGACTCAATGATGTGAAGGAGTTTACGGGATCGGGGGTTGTGGTGAACAGCAAAGAAAGGGTTACTTGTTTACTTCAGTTTTTTTTTTTTCAATTGTTTTTGTTTGGCATAATATAACTAAAGGCTCATTTACATTTTGTAGAAGGTACTTCATCATCATCATTATCAGCCTATAACGTTCCCACTGCTGGGACACAGGCCTCCTCTCTGTGAGAGGGTGTGGCCCGTAATCCACCACGTGGGCCCAGTGCGGGTTGGTTGATGTCACATGTCTTGACATGACATGCCGGTTTCCTCACGATATTTTCTTTCACCGTTTTGAGAGCAGTGGTGATGAAATAATTCAAAAATTTCAGTACAAAAAGGTCACAAAAATAATCAATATTTACGGTATCGTTGTTAGTTTCGTTGTCCTAAACTTATTTAGTATTTTTGTTGACGTTAATACTTCGTCAACAAAGTGACGCTTTTCCGTGTGGAGTTCCCCAGGGATCTATTTTAGGTTAGGTTAGTTAGTCGAGAAATTAAACTACATGGCCATCTAACATAAGCATTAAAATAAGCATTTATCATCTGGGTATAGCCCAGATGATAAATGCTTATTTTATTTCGGATCTTACATTCATGGTTTCAACAAAACTTATTAACGATAAATATTTTACATGCTATCTTATTTAAAGCAAAGAAAAAGATTGCTGGTTTGAATTAAATTTAAATAAAATCGGTTGCTAGTTGATAATAGTTAATGCTTTATGTGGAGGTACACATGAAACATTAATTATTAACAATCAGGAACCCGCCCCTGCTTCGCACGGCTTTTACGATATGACAGAACATGTGACGTCTTCATAAAATGTAGTTTAATATTAATCTATTATACATAATTAACCTTTCCTAATAAATTCTCTAAATCATGGTGAAAACCGCATCGAACCCATTGCGCAGAGTAGGAAAACAAAGCGGTCGCAGACAGACATGAAAAGCAAGTTTATAGTAAGTTTATGTATGTGCCCATACCTACTGCAAAAAGCTTGAGAAAAATATCTTAGTTTAAGGGGATGCGCTAAGGTGGCCCATATTATTTGCGACCGTAACAAATATGGATTTACAGAATTATAATCTTTAGAATCAGCAATACAACTCTCTAAGTTCATGTAAGTGCATTGAACGACGAATTCATGAAATAGTCATTCAATGCACTGTATAATAATATGTAGATCAACATACAACCTGATACTGACCTGTAAATTGCAAAAAACGTAAGAAAATTTGAATTACGCGGGCTACCTTAGCGCATCCACCTTAAGATTGAATAGTAAGTTATCATTGACCGCTCACTTGGATCATATAAAAACAAAGCTTACGTCGCTAAGCTACTTGGATCCTTCCGAAGCATAGTTTGATGTATGTTTAGGGGTATGACGAACAGAGTGTAAAGTTCACTCATACTCCATAGAAAAGGGAGGAATCCTCCAACCAGACGGGTGTTGTGTCTGGCGGGCAACTACCCAACGATTGATGTTGGGTTCTCGTATATATGTCCACTGCACGGTAAACTTTAATTGCGCGATGCAGGATTTATGTGACGTCTGTCTGACGTCAGGTCTTTGATGCGTAGTTCGCATGTGGCGATGTAGATACCACCACATCACTCCCCTCCGGAGACCGGAGGTCGATAGTGGGCTGAGTCTTGTATCCTGCGATGCTTGCCAGTGCCAGTTGTGGTTCCAGTGAGTCGGAACCGGGTGCTGCATTGTTCGCGGTGGGTCGGAACTGTTTGCGGCGGTTGTGGTGATTGAAGTAATTGTGGTGGATTTAATATCCATATTTAACACAAATACGCACAATTTACGAAGAAGCCAGAATAATGAAGATAAGAAAAACACACATGTATTTTTTTAACGCAAAGGCTTCTGATAGCATCACACAGCACAATTGATATTTATAATTTAACTTAGACACATTGTTCTAATGTAAATGACTCAGTGTCTTTTTTGAGAATAAATATCTTTAAACCTAACCTACTCCATCACGAAAACCCCAGAGGTCATATAGCATTCATGCGTTGTTATTATTAATTCTTTCGATCTACGCTGCAGAGCCAGGAAACTCGGAATAAGATCGACCACAAAATAAATAGCAAGCCGGGATAACTTAAAAGTGTAAGTGATCTCAGGTATAGAACTAATCATAAAAGGATTACGGATAAACCCATTCAGGTAGACAAAATTGCATTGGAACATCTCTAGCAATATTTTTTCTTTACCATCGTTCGTATTTTTCCCGGGGATTTTAATTCAAGCTTCATTAAACCTTATTTAAAAGTACTCGGACGTTAAAATTGGTCCCCAAATTACAACTTGATATCGTCCACAGGCGATCCGTTCCGTGTTGTTCGAACGATTTATTTAACAATTTATGGCGGCATGAGAATCTGAGTCGAACCGGATTTATTAAGGTAAGCCTCGCAAGAATTTATTACGCCGTTATTCTCTTAAACATCGAATGAAAGAAACCGTGTTTGAACAACAAATTTAATAGACTCGTTAAAACGGCTCGTTACTTCTAACAAACTGTTTAATAATAAGTACATAAATCTTACAAAGGAACTTTCATAATTTTCTCCGGAAAGGCATTTATGAACCTTATGATTGAGAGTTTTTTTGACATCATCATTAGATTTTGTAAGCTTAATTAAGATATTATTAACGATAGTTGCTTGATACAGTTAGTGACCTCTGGCCTTAATAGATTTCGTCTAAAGCTGTTCTTCATTATAATCAGTTATTTCATCATTCTATGCTCTCTAATCTTTCATATACTACTGCCACTTCCTATTGGTTTCCCACCAGTAACTTTTATCACCTCTTAAAACGGCAAGTAGAGGAAAAGAATAGAAGATAATATCACAGTGAAGGGATAACTTACCGTCACCTGTTCACCGTTAATAATACATTACACTCCAACAATATAAAACGATTAAGTTCGAAGTCATAAGTTTCAAACAAAAAAATAAAAATGGATCGTACACGAACCCTTGGAGTTTTTAATCATAGTTTATGGAACAAAGTTTTAATTACAGTTCTGTTCCCGCGTGGCGATCGCTTCCAAGGTTTAAATCCTTTAATTGGAGACCTTCGTTAGCTATAATAATTCTCCTCAGTTTTTTGCTTTACAATTATTGTAAGATCCTTTTCGTATTCTGTTTTGTAATCCTTTGTAAGATTTTCGTCCGTAACAATTTTGTAATGATTAAAGAGGGCATTTATTTTTTGTTCGTCTGTTAGTCACGAATGGTTTTTCCTTTTGCGGATATTTATTGCTATTTGTTGCTGGATATTATTTTTAATTGGTTCAGGGTTTTTAAGACGTACCTCAGGTTTACGTGCCTTAGCCTGTTACTAAGTTAACCATTTTTGCCTTTAATCTGATGATAAAAGAGGGGTCACGGGTGTCAGGAATATACCTAAAGCTAATTCCATTCATGATTACTTACGCATGAAATGTGTGATTAAATTATACCCCTTCCCATATATGATTAAGCCGGCGCCAGACACAGCAACAATATTTGAACACTTATATTTTGAACACTTGTGATGCACGGATATTTGAGTATTTGTTCAAAGTTTGATCACATAATTATAACCGTACCTCACAAGTGTTCAAACAAGTGTCGAAATAAGTGTTAAAATATGTGACTGTATCTGGCGCCGGCTTTAGACCATTACAAAAATATAACGAAATAAAACAAGAATGATGAACGATAATCGCATTTTGTGGATCCGGGATAGATAATTTACATTGATCCCGGGGTATAGGTAGTGTGCCATCAATACAGCTAGGGCTGCAATTAGTTCCCCCGGGATTCCGGGATTCTCCCACACGGGATATTTATTTCTTGGCCCATGTTTACTGATTGCTATTCAGATCAAATGAAACTACATTCCTGCATCGATTTGCGGTTAGAGAATTAATCGAGTTGAAATATTTTTGAAGCGTGAGATTCAGCTGGGAAATTGTGTTTCAGTGTTTGCAACAGTTTTTAAATTGTTCTCTAGGTGACTTTCTTTTCTTATTTTAGAAATGTTTTTGCATTTCTTTCTACCTCGGCTGAATACAGTTTTAATTGCAAACTGTAACGATCTTAAACGTAGATACGTCTATAGATCTACGTCTGCATATATATTAATAACCATACCAATGTATATGTGGAAAGGAACTCGAAGCGAGCAATACGAGATGCGGTAGTCCTGAAGCGGCTTCAAGATGCATATAGACAGTAATTGCAAAACTTTCAGTATCACACAGATATAGGTAGACTCTATATAGAAAAGATATGTCAACGTTGTTATTTGTGACGTAGCTCATATAATGCTTTCGTAATACCTCGGTATAAATTAAACTCTAAATAAGTAGGTATATCATTATAAAAGGATTGTAAAAAAAGGTATGCCAAAAAGTGTTACAGTTTTGCAAGAAGAGGTTATTTCACGCCGTGATTAATGAAAAAGATAATTAATTGTAGATTAGAATTTGTTTCGGTGTTTATTGTATATCCCGATAAAAGTGTGTCCATTTAAGATTAGTTTCATTTTAGTTTACTTGATACTGTATGGTATTAACCTTAAAAAAGAAATAAACTTCAGCAACTCTCGAGGCAACGCAACTTATAGACAAAAAGTTTACAAGAAAAAAACAATAGCCAAATCGAATCACCCCTTACCCAAGTTCCCACCTGGCCCATATTACAATAACTCAAAGAGTTACCATCCTTATTCTGGAGGTCCCCGGTCGTATTTCCCTTCGATTGCAGGCGCGGACAGGCGCTGGTTAAACTTCTGACACTACTCTTGCTACGTCAGCGCCCGCGTAATTGAATCTTGTGGGTCCGACGAGCGGCCCAACGCGACGATTGCTTATGAAAACTGCTCGCTCCGACTTTATTGTGAAAATGAATAGGATTATTGGTTGGTGCGAGTTTTTGGTGAGTGAGGGCCGATTTTGATGGCAGAGTTTTGTGTCTACTGTGTTAGCATGTGTGTCTTATGAAGTGGGGTGTAAAGAGTCCAATTGATTAGAAAGCTTTCTGCGCCAATAAATGCCATATTTTTGTTACATCATCAGGTTATTAATTAAATAGCTACTTTATTGTCGTAGTCTTCCATGCAAACTGTACAACGAATTTAAAAGTCTGTTTTATGTAGGTGGTTATCCTTCAGGCGTACCTAATTGAAATGGAAATGTTATGTTTATTGATATAATGAGCTGACATTGTCATTAAAATGAAATATAAAAATCATAAGACACGAGTATTGATTCACACTGACCTAATTTGTATAGGTATACCTACCCACAATTTTCTTTAGACCGATGCGACGGTTCTTGATTACCAATGAATAACTTATATAAATCATCAGTCACTCTTGGTTGTTTATCTATTCTCCAAATACAAACCACAGTTAACAATATTATTGGAAACTCGACAGTTAATGCTAACAATAAACACTGGAATAAATGGGCAAGTAAAACTTTAAGGAAAACACGAGTTAGAAGCCTGTAGTCACGTACACCACTAACGTTAGTGTGTTTCAAGTGAGCAGTAAACCACAAGTCTAGAAGAATGATTACTTGCCCTAGAATGCGCTTTCGTGTTTACTTTGAAGACACGTTATAAGTAAGAAAGAGAGGAGTACAGATTGGTTACTAAATATTTAGTGTCCTAATTTCTAATTGATTTAATAGTGATCAAGTTGAGCCGATATATTCTGTAAAAAATGTCACCGTGAAAACTTAGGTAAATTGAGCTATCAATAGCGGCAATCCCTAGTATCTGTCGGTCTATTCTGTAAAAATGTCACCGTGAAAACATAGGTGAAGTGAGTTGTCAATAGTGTCAATCCCTAGTATGTGTCGGTCTATTCTGTAAAAATGGCACCGTGAAAACATAGGTGAAGTGAGTTGTCAATAGTATCAATCCCTAGTATCCGTCGGTCTATTCTGTAAAAATGTCACCGTGAAAACATAGGTGAAGTGAGTTGTCAATAGTGTCAATCCCTAGTATCTGTCGGTCTATTTTGTAAAAATGTCACCGTGAAAACATAGGTGAAGTGAGTTGTCAATAGGATCAATCACCAGTATCTGTCGGTCTATTCTGTAAAAATTTCACCGTGAAGACTTAGGTGAAGTGAGCTTGAAGTGAGCTGTCAATAGTGTCAATTCTAAGCATGAGGTGAAATAAGAGTTCTTTATTGATATTACCCAACAAAATTGCATCAACAGACATATTATAAGAATACAGCTATTTTCCCATGGAGATAGGCATCATAGAGTACAATAAAACTCAAAAGTTATTGAAAAAACTGTCTTATATCCCACAGATATAAAAACGATTGCACAGCCCAGTAGAACGTCATAGTAACCCACATCTGTCGTTCGACACGTAACACCGGAATATGCACCTGCTACAATCTATATTCTCTTTCATTCGTACGTACAATATTGAAACAGCGAGATTAAAGTTTCTATGTGTTCACGAATTGATTTTTGAATTGAGTGAAGTTCGCAATAGAGAGAATGTTTCACTCTCTCTAATTTATTTTTCGAGGGTCTTCCATAATTTATAGGTAGGTACTATCCTTCCTGGGTCAGCTGGTAGCTTTTATTGACTTTCCATTTCTGGTTGCTTGTCTTTACCTACCTACTATCCTACCAACTTTAACTCCGTGGTGGTCCGCCCGTTTGATAAGCTATGCAGCTAAATTACAAAATACATAGAGCGACGATCATCTCTTTCACAAACTAATCATAGCAGGTGGCGTTCTATAATTTCTACCTACCCCCGTGGGGAAATGGCGTGAGTTAATTTATGTATGTATCGATAGCGAATTGAGTTTTGAATATTTGCATCGATTTTCTTAATTACTTACTGAGCGAGACATAGTTTGGCTTGTATCAGTGCCTTGGGCGTTACACAGCTATTACGTGAAATATACGTTGACTGCGCTTGCTTCGGTATCTAGACGAGAAAAAGCATGATGAATTAGTTTAGCAATATTAATAACTTCGGTAATAGGTACTGTTGTTTTCTCGATTGCAGATACTTTATTATGCCTATCAAGTTATTAAAACTTATTGCTGATTGTTTGTTTAGTACAGTTTGGTAATAATATGCAGTAACATTATAGGGAAGAACTGAGGCACGAATAAAATAAAACAATTCTTTATTATGTACTAACTTCCGCCCGCGGCTTCGCCCACGTGGTATGTTGATAATAAGAAGCCTATATCCTTTCTCAGACTCTAGACTACCTGTGTACCAAATTTCATTTAAATCGGTTCAGTAGTTTTGGCGTGAAAGCGCGACACGTCAGACAGACAGTTACTTTCGCATCTATATGTATATATGTATAAAAGAAAGTCGTGTTAGTTGTTACACTATTTATAACTCAAGAACGGCTGAACCGATTTGGCTGAAAATTAGTGGGGAGGTAGCTAAGAACCAGGAGACGGACATAGGATACTTTTTTTTTAAGGTTGTTAGTTATGTATGGTAGGGTAGGTAGCTACGTAGGGTAGGTGGGTAGGTAGAGTAGGTAGGGTAGGTAGGTAGAGTAGGTAGGTAGGGTAGGCAGGTAGGGTAGTTAGGTAGGTAGGGTAGGTAGGGAGAGTCGGTAGGTAGGTGCGCCGTAGATAAGTACTTATTGCTAACCGAGCGAAGCCGGGGCGGGCAGCTTGTTTATAATATTAGTAAGGATGTTTCTTTATTAATGTTCTTAGACTATTCCCCACAAAACCATTTTCAGTTTGTCTGTGGAA
The DNA here is from genome assembly GCA_948473465.1 of Lithophane ornitopus. Classification (NCBI taxonomy): domain Eukaryota; kingdom Metazoa; phylum Arthropoda; class Insecta; order Lepidoptera; family Noctuidae; genus Lithophane; species Lithophane ornitopus. The sequence goes on from OX419623.1 coordinate 7,735,880, forward strand.
ACAGATTTAAATTATTTTATAGTAGGTATATTTTTGACCTACTTCGGTCACATAATGCGAAGGGGAGATAGCAGCCTAGAAAAGCTGGTCATTGTTGGCAATACCGAAGGAAAGAGAGCACGAGGCCGGTCGCCAACACGATGGTCTGAACAAGTGAAAGAAGCTACGTCCTCAAGCAAATTTCAGCAGGTGGTGATGGCAACTTCGGACCGGAGTCGATGGAGGCAGATTGTCCGTTTAAAGGGGTCCAGTGACCACGGTCCTCAGTAATGAGGGACCGATTGAAGAAGAAGAATATGCCTACGTTTATATTCCCTACGTGACTATGTTTATATTATCATCACTGTGAAAGGTAAATAAAAAAAAAAGCTGAATAAAGAACGGTCACCCATCCCCTACAGAAAGCTCTACAGTTGCAGCTTAACTTCACAGATTGAAAAGATACAACAGCCATTAAGCTACGAATTCTGTGCTATAGACCATTAACGTATCCACAACGAAATGATAGCGAGAACGACGACATTTGATATTACTGCAATTTCAACTACAGCAATGCAGCATTGTGACTAAAAGACGTAAACAAACGCATTTCAACTTAGAGCAATGGCCGCTCTGAAAATGCAGCTTGAGAAATTCTTTTGATTCCGACTATCGCTATTGTGTGATTAAAGGCGCGGTCACAATTTGCTGGTGAAGAATATGGAAGATAAGAAATCGTAATAAAGATCTATAAACAATAGTTGTCGCAGTCGCTACGACTCGATAACTGCCGTAGCATTAACAGCTACGACGTAGCAAAAGCGTAGCACTTTTTTAACATGCAACTCCGTTTTGGTCGACTGACTTTTGTCATTCTAAAAACTTTTTCGTTCAACGTTGCCCCTGAAATTAAATTTATTGAATTGATTAAATGAAATTAAATTCGTGAGGATGTAGAAGTTAGTATTATTTTCTTGAACCAGCTCAAAAGTTATGTAAGTACCTATCCATATTTACCCAAATCGACTTTTCATTCGAAACTCCGATGCAGTTAACATGGCCTGTAGGGAGTTTTCCTATGGATGCAGTATCAGCAGTCGGCTACTTACTCGTAAGTAACTAACATTCTGCCAATCAATGTCCGGCGATAATGATACCTCGGGACTGGAGATCCTTCGGAACGTAACTACCAATTAATACACATAATAGGTATCTGCATATCAAACATGTGGAATATTGACTTAAATAACGACTATGATATTTTTCGAAACGTAGGAATTTTTAGTATTGAATATCGATTCGAAAACTTTGCAACACGGGATGACAAAACTGCAAAAAATATGCCCATGACAGAAATCGCTACTTTGAAGGTATTTGCGCATTTGTAACTGTTTGATTAAAACCAATAGTGAAAATATACTTGCAACGTTGGTTTTGTAAAAATATTATGTAAGATAATACTTTGTAGGCAACAAGCGTCTTTCTCGAGGCAAATAACTCTTTAAGCTCGCCACTTAAACACACTAATACAAAAGAAAACCTTACAAAGTGCAGGTTAGGTTCACACGTTGAAGGAAAACAATATATTATACATAGTGCTTATCTTTCGCCAGTTGAAACCGTCTACGAAGGGGAATGGATTACCTCAGTATTCGTGGGCGTGTGTCTATTCAGTATGTAAAGAAAGAGTGTGATGTACACTTACGGAAAAACAACATCCTATACCTACATGAAATTTACTTTTAAATATTTAAGCGTGGTAAATAGGCTTTGAGGCTACGGATTCGAATAGTCAACCCACACGCTTCTTACGTCGGTTTTGAGGAAGAAAAATGCTTTACACAAGTGGGTAAGTTTTTTTTTTAACAATATCAATGTCTTCCACTTAAAAACGAAAACCTAGGCTACCTACCGTTGAATTTATATTACAACCTTAAATTCTAGTATTCTTCTAAGGACCTATAGGTGCAAAATTCAACACTTCACCGGCAGATAAATGATGTAGATTCGCGACAATCTAAGAAGTCCGTTTTGACAGCTATCAAAATGCTTTGTGTAGCGATGAAAAAATAATGGTTTCTTATAAACTGATTCTCGAGACATATTGATTGAACATACTTAGAGAGTTTGGAATCTACGACTTATCTACATTAATAAAAACGGATTCTCAAGGCTTAAAGTTTTATTACATGTACGAGAACGAAACGTCAAAACGGACTTCTTAGATTGTCGCGAGTGTAGTAGGTACTAAGAATTTATAGTAAGTCTACGCTTACGTACAGCACATTATTTGTAAGAATTGTGTCAATACTAATAAAAAAACTATTTCAATTCACAATCGAATTTGCTTTAGACCGACTAAACCGGTTTATAATTTAAAAATACAGACGGCTACCTATAGCTTGTGTTGTACTCTAACCGCAGCTGAAAACCTCGCCGCGTTGAAACTCGTGAATAAACTGCATCAGTTCAGCCCACTACTAAAATATACTGAACACCAAAATGCTAGCGAATGAAAGCCCTCTTTCAGATAGGTCCAAAAAAATACAATAACTAAATAGTCTTAAATGAGAAACTTTCTTCACCTACCTAGTTTCTAACTCATGAAATGTGTGTACTATGTGTTGCCTGGGACATTTTCAGACAAGAATTTTTAGTTTTTTTTCCAAAATGTACACTATAAAATTTAACTTCTGTTTCAAACAATAAAGGAAAGCGTCGAACTTTAAAAGTTTTTAATTCCATTAGTCCAGGACTGACTGTGTTAAAGTCCAGGACTGGTTGTTAAAAAACTTTGTATCAGCTTAATACTGCCAGTAACGACACTATTAACGATTGGCAAGGTAAAGAGAAACTAAAGAAAATACATCAGCCAGGTACATTAAAAGTTGAATACTCCAGAGAGTACCTATATTACCTGGTTGCAATGTACCTATTATTTTCTTTGATAGTACAATTTTTCAAGCCATCTGTTTCAATAAAACTCAAATTATCAATGCCGAGATCAACTCATCTCCTTTGAGGGTTGTTGTTCCGTTTCCTATTATTTCGCGGAATATTCTGAGTAATAATTGCAGGAATATTATGTAATATCTTCAGATCTTGGAGCGATGAACGTTGGAAGTAATAAGTGTAATTTGTAACGTTTAGTATTAATTTCGTGAAATTGTTAAATAAACAAAATTATAAAAGGCAAATTGAGACAAATAACCGTTTTGAATTAAATTAAATTTCGTGCACAACCAAAACAAAACAAAATAAGTAACAAAGCAAATATTAGCATTTTGCAGCCGGAAAACAAAATAAAGCTTTTTATAAATATATTTACCATTTTTATGCTAGCCAAAATAAAAAAAACAAGTGCATGTCGTACCATGCACAATGAAGGGTTCCGTAGTTGGGATGAATTTATAAAACAAACTTAACATTGTAGTTGAAAAACTTGTTCTCTGATACAGAATGTATGGGAGAACCTGTTTTTACAACTGCAAATTTAAGTTGGTCGATTATTACTCGGTAACTTGTGGAGCCTATGTAGCCGTGATAGTTTTCCTTTTAATTTCGTTATATATACTATTGCCATGATTTTTTCCACATATCCAAACCCAACCATTTAGCTGGCAGGGGGGGGACACTTGGTTCTAACAAAAATTAGCACTTAATATTCCGCAAACGGATCCCTGAATCCAAAAATGGTTTCAAGAAACTCCCATTATTTTAAACGACCTTTCCAACGATACACCACGCCATGGGATTGACGAGAAAAAAAAATTCACCCCTAATTTACGTGTAGGGTACCCTAAAAAAAAAGTTTTTTACCACTTTGTCGGCGTCGTTCATATGTATATCCATACCAAATTACAGCTTTCTAGTACCAATGGTCTCTGAGCTAAGCCGCGGACAGACGGACATGGCGAAACTATAAGGGTTCCTTGTTGACTACGGAACCCTAAAAACATTTATTCTCATAAAAACACAAGTAAGTAAATCCTATACCGATTCAAGCCCTGCTCAACTTGTCTTCAAGAGATGATATCCTACCGGATTGAGCGCAAAATTCAACGCAACCGTGTGAAGTCACGTGCTGCGATAACTCGCTCCAGACCGCTGTTCTTGCACCTATCATTTTGAAACAAGCATCGTCCAACTCTGGCTTTCTAGCTTGGTTCGAGATCTTGAGGTTAAACGTATCTTGTTGAAAGTGCTTAGTTTAACCATCCGACTTATTCAAGAGAACAGGGATTTAATGTTCGTACCCTGTACCTGCTGAGATTGAGATAGAAGTTTTGATGGCTATAAAAGTAGGGGAAGACCAAAGAAACGATGAATGGAATGTGTGAAAGAAGAAAGGGCTACCGACATGACGACTAATAGAGAAGTATGGAAGAAAAACAGATGTTGCGCTAACCCCGAATAAATTGGGATAGCGGCAAAAGAATTATGATCTTATACTGAGATATGCATGCTATTTACTTGCGTTTTGCCAGCAGTCTTCAGTAATTGCAGCTCCTTTGACTAAAAGGTGATCGAACAGCAGGAGAAAGTTATGGTACAATCACTTCTTCATTCTTCGTAACTCTATACTACTGACTATACTACTTACTGTATCTGTTTAGCTGTAAGTTTTCCTAAAATTATAATAAATAAATATGTACCCAAGTGTAAATATAACCGTATTACGATCTTCAGAAACAGACTGTCACACATTGTATGAGTGACAGAGATGACACTCTATACAGCCCAACTTCTCTCAAATTCAATATGGCATTTTTACTGCCGGGTACCTAACACCTATCTATGTATCTTTGTAGCACACACAAACAATGTCGAACACCTTTCCACAATCGACTTACACGTTGAAATGTCGAATTCGTAAGCTTTGTTTTCATTCCATTCGAGATCAACATGGAAATATAAGTCAACATGGATACAAAAATAAATCAACATCCGTATGTAAAGCGTTAAGTAAATAGGCAGGTGGCTGGATTAATCTTTGTATCCTCCATTTTCGTAGAAAACGCACGGCTGCGAGATTTATAGGCTGTATTTGTAGATCTTTGACAGTTGTTACGGGTAGTCAGAAGCCCGAAAGTCTGACAATTTAACCAGTTTTCCCAAGGAGTATCGTATTATCTAGTAACTGGGTTGAGGATGTAAAAAAACTAGTATTCAGCTGCATTCGGTTGGACTGCAAGCTGACCCCAACCTAGTTGGGAAAAAGCTAAGCAGATGAAAGATGGAAGCTTTTTAATTTATAACCTGTTGCCAGAAAAACTTATGCAATAAATCATTCACCTACCCTAAATATTTCTTCTTATGCCTTACCAATCGTTCTGATATACTTAGCTATGCTGTATAGTAGTAATAATAGTAATAGTAGTACTACTACTACTATTACTATACTATACTATATTACTATTCCCATGAATAAAATATTTACTACACTATTACTATTACTACTAATAGTAATAGTGTAGTAAATATTTTATTAATGGGAATTTTCAATAATGTTCGAAACTCACGTTTGTTTGTATTTGTTTCAGACTAATCATCGACGGACACATGTATTCGCCGTCGTCGACGAAAGCGGCCTGGTGGCTGGCCACGTTTTTTAGTGTATTTGTAACAGGTACGTAAATATCACATTATACAACAAGTCCCCCACCGCGTATGTCTGTCTGAACGCGATAAACTCATAAACTACCGAACGAGTGCGGTCTTCGCCAATGGACGGAGTGATCCATGAGGACCTTTCTCACTCCGTCCATTTATGAGGTGTATAATTCATTAAGGTTTTGCATAAACTGGCTGAAATATGACGACGTAAAATACTCCAGGTGGGATGAACATCAGTTACATTTTAATCTATCTCACATGCTCGACGCTGACGAACAGACTGATAAGACATTAAGACAGAAAAAAAAATTGGCATAATAATGCGCTGTATGACCTTTATAGTTATAAGGAATTATACCCGCCGATTACGGTTCACGGAAGTTAACCTCCGGTGAGAGACCGAAAGAACTCAGTGCGAAGAAAATTATTTCCAAGAAACCCTCTGAAGACTATAGACATTACAGCAGCAACGCATTTTCAAACAAAAAATTGCGGTGCGGCCCGTTTATATTTGCGATGGATTATTAGAAAATGTACGAAAGTGATGAAGGAGTATTTGTGCAATGCGTTGCGTTCCAATGCGGCTCGTCCTAGTTTGCGTTAGCCTTTAGTCCTTTCTCTTTCCTTTTCTATATTGAATCCACATAATGTCATGTTGTTTTCAACCTATGATTACTAAACGAAGCCCTCAGTATCCTTGCTGACTAGGTCACGAATGAGCTTCTCTCATACCTGTAACTCGTGCCGATACGACAGAAAAAGAACTAAGATCTCGTAAATAAGAAGATCCCATTTAAAAAATAAATATTTAAACTAAACCACGAAGTGTTTGTATACAGGTTATGTAATTCACCTGTATCTCTGTGGCTCTAAGCGCCACAGGACAGTAACTCGTGCAGCTACCCCATTACCCGAGAGTACTATACAAATAAATTCAACTCGGTTGACCTTTACTACATGTATGGGACCTTAGTGACACTGTTTTTCTTTCTCGGAATAGTAATTCTTGTTATAGTCTTAGTAGATGGAGGTATTATCCTGCTAACAGTGTCTCAGCTAGGTGCTACACATTATCATCATACGAATTTTTATATAGTTTTACAGCTTTCTTCATCATAGGCAAATACTTATACCAAAGAATAATATCAATTACCCCTACCTACTAATTAATTTATTGTAATTAATTCTAATGTAGGTCAGCTACTTAAAAAGGCTTCTCCAAAAATTTTATAAATCGCTTAGTGCACCATTATCTTCAGAGCAGCTGTAGGTACCTGCTACACCACTATCACGAAATCACAGCCTATTTCCGCTATCCTGTTTCAACCTTCGAAGTAAAATATAAACTTTACGAACTCGCTTCCTAACCAAAAATCACGTCTCCTGTCTAAAATCACGGAATATGCTAATGCTTTCATAAGAAACCTCCCCCGAGCCACACCTGTTTCGCACAACACTTAGGTATTAACCCCTATTAGTAGAGTTTACTTGTTCCGCTAAATCCGACCGGTGCTACGTTACATTTTATCCACACTGCTCCACTGTTCGGTTTAAAGCCTACCCTTATTTAGAGTGCGCGGCTAATACTCGGTGACTGTACCCTAAATAATTGGGTGCTTAGATATGACCGCGGTAATGGATTTTGTTTGAATTTTGTGTGTTTATTTAATTATCCTACTAATATTATAAATGTGAAAGTTTGTGTGTTTGGATGTTTGTTACTCAATTACGCAAAAACGGCTGAATGGATTTGGATGAAATTTAGCAAACAGATAGTTTATAACCTGGATTAACACATAGGATACTTTTTATCCCGATATTCCCACGGGATCGAGACTTACGCGGGTGAAACCGCCGGGCGCAGCTAGTTATCATAATATTTTAGAGTAAGGTGCAGATTATATTTTTAAATCAGGGCCAATTAAATGTTTTGTAATGAGAAAACAGTAAAGAGCATTGCTCTAATCGTCCTATGAACCAACAGTCAACACGAATGAAATTTGTTCGATAAATCCTTAATTATTCTTAATAACCATTACCGTAGGTAATCGCATGGAAGCTTCAAAATCTCGTAAACATTGTAGAGAGTGGTTCCCTACTTAAGTCGATTTTATTCTTGACCTGATTTTACGGCACCTTATTTGGAAGGAATAAAGAATTTAAAAATAAAACACAGACAGATACAAAAACACAAATTAGAAGCTCAGCACACACACTACAGCGCTTGTTTTATGACTTAGTTTTTTTTTTGTTGCAAACGCTAAAGCGCTCGAAAGCGCTGAGCGATAAGCGTTGAGAAAACTAGTTTGTTATAATATCGATAGGTAAATAAAAAAAAGTGTTATCTAACAGGAACGAAGCTCTGACGGATAACAAAAAACCTAAGACTCAAACTTACAAGCAGTTTAAGAGGAAGATAGTAAAAGAGTTGTTAACAAGTTGTTAATTAAAGTATACAAGATACTTAAAAAGTTGTCAACACTTAGACGTAAAACTAAACTGTACAAAAGCTTACACTATCTTCATGAAAATTTTTGGTTAATGGAGATTATAAGAAGAAATTACATAAATTTCATTTTTTTTACTTGACCGCCTAGTTGGTCTTGGGTTCCATTATCGGGTCGGGCTCGCCCCCTGTTACATGGGACTTACCTGACGAAATGTGGGTATACTATAAGTGCACCTCTGCTTAACCCTTCGGTATGTTATTTTATTTTTTCACATACCTAATAAACGAAAAAAAACTTGTCTGTTTCAGAAATTATATGTACTTGTATGAAATTATTTTTAATTTAGTAAGATTTATTTTGAAATTGCCTTCTAAACTTTTAACAATAACATTAATCCCAGTGTCAAACTGTTATAACTAACATTGAAAACGCTGGAAAGTTCTTAGGGCACTTTAACTAAAATTATTTTTCGTTTAGCTTTCTCGACAATGTAATGTTCGTGCCTTAGTAAATAATTAAATAATAATTTATTAGAAAACTGTTTGAGGTAGATTAAGTACCAAGTCGTAAGAAGACCTCTTATTATAAAGTAATAAAAACTAAAACCCAACTACGACGAAAATCCGGAGTCACACGTGTGCATAAATCGAACAGATTACGTGTGACTCCGGATTTTTAATTTGTCTGTCTGTGGTGTCTTGTTTATACCTTTTTAGTCGTAGTTGGGTTTTAGTTTTTATTACTTTATATTTTTTTAAATTCTTTTGGGGTTATAATATTTATATTTTTGAAATGTGCTCATTAAGTCCTTTCATTTGATTAAACAATATTTTTTTTTTAGTTCCTGACTTTATGTCCTCTAGAGGGCGCCATTTTTAGCCTATAACCAGCGGACGATCAAGACGCTTCCAACGAAGGTATCGTTGGAAGCGTCTTGATCGTCCGCTGGTATGTTTGTCAAATTGTGATGAGTTGTTTAGAAGATATGAGGGAACAGATGAACATACATACATACATACCGGTCAAAATCATAACCCTCCTTTTTTCTTCGCCGTAGTCGGGTAAAAATTAATTTAATTGATAATAAATTGGGATCGTGAGACCCGAACTTCACAAAAAGTTAGTTAGCCAATAGTTCGGCTTATTGCATTCATTACTCAAAACTTGCTTACATTGTTTTGGTTTCTATATGCGTAAATTGTTTTAATATTATTAATGATATTTATTTGGAATTCGAGAACAATATGCACAAAATGAAAGTATTGCAATTGAAATAGTTTACGAGGTTTTACGAGTTTCAGCATAATGCTAAGCTGCTCCGAGAAAATTAGCAATGAATGAAGCATAATTAAAATAAAAACTATGAAAAATTAAATTGATGCCTGTATTCAGTAATTGGTGCTGATATTTTTTTCTAACGTAGCACAAGGACAAAATGTTAAATGCAACAAGAAATCTACATTGTTATTTATTATGTGTCGTAATATTGTTGTTATCTTCAACTTTGGCGCACTGCTAAGGACGGTCACGGGCTAAAATACCTTACATATACGAACGATTCAGAAGCGATTTTTATGGTGTTATGAACATAATATTTTCATTATTCGAAATAGGTTTCCTTCTTTTATGCAGATTTTATTATTTGCTTCTTAAATGTTGCTAATACTTGCAGGTGAGATGCCGATCCAGGGGGAGCTGGAACCTGAGTTCCTTCAGGCCCTGGAGAACCACACAGTCACTCAAGGACGGGACGTACACTTTACATGTGTCGTCAATCATCTATCTAATTATAGGGTAAGTAATTATGTTTTTCACAAATCTGGCTTGAAAAATCCACTCTCATGTCTGATGCTGTTGAAATTTATCATGTGCCTAGCCTGTTCCCAACTATGTTGGGGTCGACTTCCAGTCTATTATATTAAATTGAACGACGTATTTCAAATTGAACGACTGCATATCTAACCTCAACAACCCAGTGACTGGGTAACATGATACCTCTTAGTAAGACCATTGTCAGACTTTCGGGCTTCTGACTACCCGTAACTACTGTCAAGAAACTACGAATGACAGCCGGGACCAACGGCTTAACGTGCTTTACTAGGCACGGGTCCCAGCTGTCATTGTCACCTATCCTCGGACCAACATCGGCAATCGTTGCTCAATCTTAAAGAATGACCCGTATGGCTGTTTGTACTTAGCCACTTACCATCGAGGCTTGAGTTGTTGAGTCCATTAGACCAAAATAAGAACAACAAAATAATTTTAACAGGATTTCGCGGCAAAATAATATTTTCCATCGTAACAGAATTTAAAGTTTCGTGTGTTAACAAACTCGGATTTACTAGATTTTACACTTATGGAGGTTAACCTGAATAGCTATCTCATCCAACCGACACGAATATTTTAGAAGTAATTGGCATGTTTTAGAAACATCATTACTCATTCATAATTAGAATAGGAAAAGATTCAACAGTCGGCTATCGAATTGCAAATGGTAAACGATTAATTAAGCTATTTCATTTTGACAGTTCAACAACATTCATTGCGTTATTTACGTTGTTGAGCAATTATTTTTTTCGAACTTTTGAAGCAATGGTTTAGCAATCTATTTCAGAACGATTCAGATTGATCATGTATTACGAAATTAGGATGCTGTTCGGACAGCCCCCGTCATGATGAACATAACTGCAAGTGTAGTCTCGGTGTTTTAGAGGCAACAACCTAACTGCAACCTTATCTTTTCCACCATAAAGGTCACTGTGATTTTGATAGTGATACCATATCAGAGGTAAAATAACTGTGAAAGGACTGTACTTAGTTTTGGAATAATTACGAGATAATTATAACTCAAAATGTGTTATATTAATACGATCCCACAGTACTTACCTATTTATAATGACAAGCTTTACGACGAAACATTTAGATTTGAGCAAGACGAAAGTTATCCCAGGATGAGTTAAATCAAAATTTGCAATAGCAGCATTTACTTTGAGCATGTTTAACCAATCCCAGCGCTTCAGAGCCAAACACAAATATGAACGTACAATATTAAATTCGAGTACTGTGTGATGCAGACTTGTGATGTATTATATCTAAGTAGATACTTAAGGGGTCGAACATCATTTACCAAAAATGTTACCAAAATTATGTACCTACTTTTGTGCCTATTGTTCAATGATCCTAAGTATTTATAAACCGTCAAGTAGTCCTACAACATTTTTTTTACTAGGTACTTGGAGTAAGTTCACTTTTTACTGAGAGAAATAGGTATTCTTCAAATTTTTAGAACCTTAAACATTTTCCAGAGGAAAAATATCGGCTCCTTTGCATATGTACGAGTATTTGTCCCGCTTACACTATAACGGTGGATGTATGCTCAAATCTCTTTACTTGGCGACAAAAGAACGTTTCGAAGAGTGCATTGTGGCATATCGTTGGTTGAAAGGATTTGACACGGATTCAGAGGAGAAACTCGAATATCTTATAAAAACTCTGAAGGATTATCTTGAAAGGAAAGCGGAGTACAAGACGACTGTTTCGTGGAATTGTTTCCAAAGTTTCAGGACCACTTCCCTGTACAGTTGTGTATGGCAATGCTACTTTGAACGTTTTATAACGTTTAGAGAAAATTAGCTTAGAGTGTATGTATCGTGGTCCGATCGTAGAAATAACCTAAACGTGATCTGTCTGGTAATTTCACGATCCGCCGCCATTTCATGATTTGGCCGGTTATATAACGATGCTCCTAATCGAAAGTCGGGCGGATCGACAAGAGCAACCTATTAATCCATATTTCCAGGTAACCACTGGGCATATCGCAAAGTAGTTGCATTCCACTACGACTGAATGGGTTAGGTTAGGTTAGAAATGCGACCAACCGCTCGCGAGCCAAGCGAGCAAAGCTAGCGGTGCCGCGTCAGCGGCGGGCGAGCGCTACATCCAAGTTGGTCGCAGTTACTTGTGTATTTAGTATTCAAGGACCGATATGCCCAAGAGTTGTATAAACTCAATCTCCTTTGTATTATATAATTGCACAGGTGTGAGTACTATGTACTATAGAGCTACCATTTACCGGGTAATTTGTCTTTCATTGACTTGAATGTGCCCTGGCGGCTGGGAATGTCATGCTCACTCAAATGTCTCGCTGATGGTGGCGCATGTGTTGGATCATTTAGCTCCCTTCAAAATGGTTGAGCTGAATGGTGCTGATGCATGTGTCATCTTCGTGAACGGGCGCCGTCAGTTGTGACTGGTCATCTCTTAGCTGCCATGGCTTATTTTAATTTTTGAATCGTTCTTATGTTATAATTGCGGACGCTTTTAACGTGCTTTCTACATTGTTCCCACATGTATAATTTCAACATGAATTATGTAACCAGTACCTACTTCGCTTTGGAATGGGCAACTAGCTTCATATTTTTGACTGACTGACTCCTTGACAATTCAAAAGTGCCTGTAAATAGTTTAATTGAAATAAATGCTTTGAGTTTGAGAATCGCTGGGCAATCGTCGAACGCTGAGCTTTGAACGATATGAGGGATGGAAGATGGTCAAATTATGATTATGGCAGCGTATCGTGATATGGCCATTTCTACGATCTGACCATGACTTAAGCAACAAAAATTCAATGATTTTAAGTACTGTATTCTGGGCACGTAGCCATATTTCATGTTTTTTTTAACAAATACAACTGATGGGTTGTCTTTCAATATTGTATTATTGATATTTATTTAATATCTTATTAAATTACTGGCTGAAATTCAATCCATCTCCCTAGCCTGTTCCCAACTATTTTGGGGGCGGCTTCCAGTCTAACCGGATGCAGTAAAATATTTATATTTTACGTTCCATTATAGTATTTTAGTTTTTTTCTAGCAGAAATTCAATAGATATAATACATATATACAGGGCGTCCTACGGATATGCCACATGGAAGGAAAGTACCTTGAATATTGCAGATGGAACATTTTACTGAAAGAAGACATTTTTGAATTTAAAAAACAATTTAAACTGCATTCATAGATATTTAAATAATTACATGGTTGAACCGGGAATCGAACCCGTTACATGAGAAAAATAATCACCCTGTAGCTTTATCATAAGGATTATTTTTTGCTAAATAACATACTGTCACAAATAAAAGGAAGACCATGAATTTTAGTAAAACTCTTTCAGTAAAACATTCCATCTACAATATTCAAGGTACTTTCCCTCCATGTGGCATATTCGTGGGACGCCCTATATACTAACTTGTGTTGACTGTAACTGAACAAACAAATGTCTCAAAAGTTATTTTTATACTTACTTTTAGGGATTCCTTCCATTGGTATCGAACATCGCAAACTTAGACGTCTGTCTGTTAATCCAGCACAGATGTCTATCTCTCTAAAAGCTTACGGCTAAGCTTGATTTGAAAAGTCATAACTAACAACTTCTCAACTTTTGAAGAACTTTTGATAAAAACGTAGCAGCATAAAATAAACATTGCATAAATTAAAATAAAAGAAAAATCCTACCTTGTACCTTGAATTATAAAGAGATGAGCCACATGATATGAGACTTATAAGAGGCATATTTCTAACAAAAAACCCACGTGCACCAGATGACAAGCCGAGCATAAAATAAGTGGTCCACACTTCGCTGCATCCAACATAAATGTACACTTCATCCATCATAAAGTTTATAATCTATGAAGGATTTTGCTCTCTGCACTCGGAGAAATCATGTTCTTTGGCAGGAGAAAAAAAGACTGAAATAACTGTTTTTTTTACAAGAGAAAAGAAAAATTGATAGTTATATAAAATAAGGATTATTTTATATATTTTTTCAGGATCTTTTCTTCTGAGGTTGTTTTTTATCTACACCCATGCTATAAATCCTCTATAAAAGAAACATTACACTACAACTACAACATTAAAACACAGGTTGTTTTAATGTTGTCATAGTAACCATAATATCATCCAAACGGGTGTTATAATGTTGTACTGAATTTCACAATACAACTCATTTCAAAAAAAGAACATTGTCATGCAGGCGCGTATCACTAGCTAAGCACCGTAATTTAAAACAAAAAAGCATCTATTACTCGAATTCGAAAAATTCGAATTCACGTGCGTCGTATCCGTATCCGTCGTATTATTTTTGTTCGATATTAGTATTGCAAAGAAACTTTTATATAGGATTCATATCATGGGTGTAGATAAAGTCTTGTATGCAACTGTAAATAATTAGGTATTAAAACACTCATGGGATACTATTACCACACGAGGCGAAGCCGAGTGTGATAAACCCACATTCGTGTTTTAATACCCCTTATTATATAACAGTTGCATAAATAACTATTAGAAATTCGCAGCTTTGTAACATTGACAGTTTTTTTTTTCCTTTGTGTACTTGTACATATTTAATATATTTTAGTGTTATATGTATATTACATTTAAGATTTTTCAACAAAAGAAACAATAAAGTTACGACCAGCAAACAGTTTGCCTGATACTTTTTTTAAAGTAGCTTTGCGCAAGCCGTAAATATGGTTAGGTTAGGTTCTTCACGAATCTTTTAGGTGGCCTTAGTTCAACACTGGCCATTATAATATGTTGTAATTAAACTAAATAATAATGGTAATACAGTGTCATGTAACGTTATCTGTCATACAGCATAAACTATAGGCACAAGTTGAGCACAGCGAATGCCAACATTCATCTTAATAGACGAATGATTAAGTGCCTCAGTTAACTGCTGCAGGCGTTTAGTTACCTGTAAAATTGGTTATATAAATATTATAAATGGTTACTCTTTAATGGTCTCAGAAACGGAACTTGAATTTATCTATTTTGTTTTACTGCAATATCTGGTATGGCCTGGCCATGTTGTGTTGATGAAAGAGGAAAAGCATGTGACTAAAAAAGTGATGAATATAATTGTTGATGGATGGATTCTGTGAGAAATGATATGAAGCGTGTGGCGCAAACCCCAAGTATCATGGGACAAGGGCAGGAAGATAATCATGTTTAAATGCAATAGGCATAGCCTTGATAAGCATGAATTATTTTAAAATCAAATGGCTTTCTAGTACGACCGCCGTAGGATTTCCCACAGGCAAAAATGACGAACTTCCATAAAATCTTTCATCCCCTATTTAACTACTTTAGGAGATGAATTTTAAAAAATCCTTCTAACACTTAAGAGCACTAAAGAAGGATTTTTGTTATAAAAGAAACTCTTGCGCACAATTTCAAGCTTCTAGACCCAGCAGTTTAGGCTGTGTGTTGTACATTATGGCCGATAAAGCTTGCCAGGTCTAAATATAGGCTCTGCGAACTTTCGCGCATGACCTCTTACTCACACCGCCTCATGTCACCATTTGGTCCCTTAAAATGCTATTACGCAGCCGTGTCAGTGAAGTAAAGAAATAAAAATAATATGAGAAATAGCGAAAACTTGCCTTATATGTACGATTCCATTTCATCTTGAGGTTCCCTATTAATGCCATGTGAATAAAACTCTTCTTTTCAAAAGTATTATCAAGTTCAAAATAAAGTTGTAACTGAATTTCAGTTACCAGTACTAGTCAAACAAAAACAATAAAAAATCTTGTATTTTACGACTGAAGTCGGTGTGTAGAGCACCGACTGTAATGAACGAAGCATCCTTTATTTGATTACAATGTAAATCAGAGTATGTAAGGATAACGTAGATGTTAGTTATAAAAACTGATTGTTGTAACTGTGTCTTGAATTTATGCGATGCAAGTTTTCTTTTGATTATTGTAGGTACCGTCAGGGAAAAGCAAAATGACACCATACGCCATTTTGCCTTGTTATAGACAACTGTCAAACATGACAGGTGTGATTTGAATATACGGACAATTCAAATTAGTAGTCAATTTGCTTAACAAATTTTCCCTGAGTCTACCTATGTTCTTCTGCTCATTTGATAAAATACTTATATAGTAAAATTCCCCGAAATTGATATTTTTTCCACTAAATTCACTTCTTTCAAATGGTCTTAGAATTCTTTTTGGAACATTTTGTCTTCACTTTTTCTTGCTCTCTCACTCTAGCTTTTTTCTTGTTTACTTGTACAAAGAACTCCTAAATTTCCACCACAAAGTTATCATGTATTCCTCTCACCCCGTAACCTTTCATTACCCATACAAAAACATAATTTGTCTTTATAATACTTTGAACTGAAAAAACAGATATTTCCGTACCTTTAAAAAAACTAAAGAAAATCAAAAAAAATTGGAATAGTATGAATCAAAATTATGTAGAATATAAAAGAGAATAAGACTCACACCTACAAGGTATTAACGATTGGTCGAATCCGCCCTTATAAAAGTATTTTCCTGTTTAAATCAATTTACAAGAATAATAAAACACGTAATTAGGTAGTTACGAAGATTCACTAATTCTATAATTCCACATACTTGAGAATTTGGAACTCTATTTATTTGCACCTACTCATTTAATTCCTTTATCGTATTAATTTTGAACCACTCACAACCTGCAACCATAAAATCTTAGTTATTATAATAGCACCTACTTAAGTAAATATTTGGATTTGACTTCCTACGAAACCCTTAGGTACCTATTTCTTTGTCTATTTTCTTCGCCAACCTTAGATCCTAGAATTGCTAATCCCTTTATGGACTCGTCGCGACATACTTAATGTTTGCAATTTAAAACAAAATTAGGTTTATAACTCATGTGTACTTTAGGTGCATTAATTTACACAAGATGAAATTAACTTTAGAGCCAGAGCTAATTACAAGAACTAACTTAAACACAAGAACTGCAAAACATAAATCGTGTCTATAACTCAAATGAAACAGTATGTAAACATCTAACTATGAAAGCTTGTACGATAACAAAAAGTGGTAGTTGCGACAAGTGCTCGCATTCAGCCGGCAGCTCTAGCCGCGCTTACGCTGAAACTCCACGGAAATAATTCTCACAAACAATGAAATTGTTACTAATTTATTTTCCAACCGCAACAAAGCGAGATGTCACATGAAAAATGCTCGGGAGCGGCGCGGATGAGACACCGTGCATTCCTCCCGCGAAACTCTCCACAATTTCACGTGTCGTACCCTCAGTTTTACATTCGCTACAGCGTTTAAGTCACATTAAGTTTCGTCTTCACTGTGAACAATACAAACGATTTAAAACTCGCGAGAGCTCCGGGGAAATGCGAGCGATTTATGACATTAATCCTAGATATAAAATGAAATTTCACGCTCGTATGCAACGGTACAGAACCGTTTTGTTTCGTAGACACCCGCTCTAATTGCATTGTTAAATTTAGCTTCCGGGTGTTTCATAATATTCTTGACTTTGATTAAACTTCATATGGTGCGTCTGTTTTATAAATGTGTACTGTGTTTGTGTCAATATGAAGCCAATTCTGTCTGTATTGTCTCGTAGTCAATATTTATACTGTCGCTACAGATTATAAGGAATCCAATAAGACTCTGATAGAACTGCGAAATAATGGCAATATTATTTTAGGTGGCGTGGATTAAGTCAGACTCGAAGGCGATTCTGGCGATACACACAAACATGGTGGCGCTGAACCCGCGGCTGAGTGTCACTTACAATAACCACAACACGTGGAAGTTGCACGTCAGCAACGTGCAGGCCAACGACTCTGGCACCTACATGTGCCAAGTCAACACAGACCCTATGAAGAGTCAGGTAAGTCACACTTTTTCATCTACTAAGCTTACGTACCTGAGTTTACAAAGTAACAAGTTATTTCGTAGAGAGCGCTCTTAAACTTAAATGTAACATTTGTCAACAAGATAGCATTTGTTTCCTTTTTAAAGCGAACATTGTGAACATAGCAATACTTGTTGTAAGTTGTGAAACAACAAGAAGTATTCAATCAAGCAGCGAGTGCTACAAGCACTTATTTCATTTTCCAATAAATTAAAATGTAACACTCTGCAAGGGCGAGTGAACGCCTGATTAAGTGCAGTACAAAAATTTATAACAGTGAAGTTACAAATAAAGTTATAGGACGGAGCTTGGTATTTTATAAGACCTCTGTTCATTCATAGAAGACTAACTATGAAATAAGATGATTTTTTTTTTCTGATCTATGAAAGCGACATAATTGTACGTACCTCATATACAGGGTGAAATCAGCTGAACCCTACATTTATGTTCGCATAGCTCGTCAAAATTTAGGGAATAGCAGATTTTTTTGTCACGATTTCAGGGCTGGTTCCATAGTGAAAGTTGTTCATAATGATGAGTACAATGACCCCTTAAAAGGATGCCCATGAATTAAATTTCAACCTGTATTTCTATGTTTTGATGCTTCCTTAATTCCTACATAGTGTTATTTTTCAGGGTAGGTACTATAACAATAATATCCTGGAAAAAAACACTAAGTAGGAATTAAGTGTAACTAGTAACCTACGTCTACGGCGTCAAGGATTATACAGCGCTTTATTTTACTTTTCAAACTCACGGACGAGGTTCATACATTTTACATTAAATCCTATGTAGGTAATCCTATCCAAATATTTAAGTAGGTAATTACTACAGAATGTAGGTGATGAATTTTGGTGTTTATCAAATTAGGGTGAAATTAATTTTCACCGCAAACTCAATATCAATCGGATTTATGAAATTAGCCGACGTTTACATACAGTATACCTATGAAGGTATGTTCTGATTAATTAAAGTTAGCGGCAATGGCCCAACTTCTGACTGGCGAGAAAGAGTTTAGCCCGTGATTTCGATTCCAGGTTTTAAGAAGATCACCATGACCAAAAGGCCAATTCTCGTACTTAAAAAAAAATCACATTTAAGTCGCAATCTGTCAAACTTTTCAAAAATATTGGTAAATTGATTGTATTTTTGACAGATTGCGAATGAGATTAGAATGCGAAGGGAATTGCGCCTCAGTTCAGTGTCCTATTAAAAGCCAACTAATTACCTTATCGAACCGCACTTGCCTATAATCAAAAACATTTTGGCCACAGTGTACCAACCCTCATCACTCACCAAACATCAAGTCACGTTTCTCACTCCACTGTCGACCAAACAAAAGACGCCACTAATAAAGCCTAACAAGCACAATTATTTTTGTCAGATGGGTCATTTATCCGTGGTGATCCCGCCGGACATAGTGGACAGCGTGACGGAGGGCAGCTCGGCACAGGAGGGCGGCAGCATAAGATTGACGTGCACCGCAACCGGGGTGCCGCCGCCGACCGTGTTGTGGCGGCGAGAACACAACCGACCTATAGTGTTTAGACATGACGGTGGCAGGGAGAGGAAAGGTGAGTTTACGTTATTTTTAGTATTGACAATTTTTTTAGTCTACACTAAAAAAATAATATAATAATATAATTAATCTTATCTTATTATAAGATTTACCAAATTGTTTTTTGAAGAAATATTAACACATCTACACTAAGATTGTAAAAAGAAAAGTATTTGTATTTTTGTTTTTAATGAATAAAATCAAAAACTACTAGATTGATTTTAAACATTCTTCCACCAGTAGAATGCTATAATAATTATCACTGAGTAACCATAGGCTATAATTTATAAAGATATCACGCGGATGAAGCCACTGGCGGAAGCTAGTTTAAATATATGTTTTAAACCAAAACAAATGGTAATTAATCATTATTATTAATATTAATATTATGCTCTAAATTACCGTGACGTAAAATACAAATTAATCTGAAAGCAAAACAATTCATCAACCAAATGCACATTGATTTCATGAAATAGCTATACTTAAATCAAATGATAAACCCTGCAGATAATACTGTTTATAACGTTATAAAAATTTATGCACAAATATATAGCACTATGTGCATTAATTCTGGAAGCCGTAATTATACGTTATGTGTTATTAATACATGTATCTGTCAGCCTGCCACTATAACGTAGTGTTATGTGGGTACTTGTCAATTTAATAGTGCGAAATATTATATTGATGCCGAAATGTTATTATTTTATAGGGCTTGGAACGTTCTAGATCCATCTATTTCAACTTTAATTTTATTATACTATGGTCAAAATTTGGACATTATTATTTCAAATATACTATTGAAGATTGCTTTTAAAAGTTAATCATCATCATTAGCATCATCCACAGCCTGACTTTACCTACTGCTGGTTAAAGGCCTTTCTTTGCGTATGCTAGTCCTGGCTTCTAGTGAAGAATTACTCATCCTTTTAAATACTCGTAGAGTTTTCTATGAAAAACATTGACATATAGATAATCATCCCACAGAGGCCTTAGACGAAACTAGATCTTCTTTATTTCTTGTTCTGCTATGAGTATCCAAAATAGGTTATGTCTTAATTCTTACTTTCCCGTCTGGAATAGTACATTGTGATACTAGTGTACTCTTTTGGATATTACAGTCGAGGCGGTATTATTAGCGCGAGCCGCAGGCGAGCGCGATAAGGTAGCCGAGAGTGTAATCATAAATGCACACGCGTTTCATACGACGTTTTTCAACACACTTGCGAGGAAAAAACAGACTTGTTGTAAGAACTTATATGCTACAATAACGTAACTATACAGATGACAGATTTATAAAGTTTAACTGACTTTTGTTGCCAGGTACTGACTATCCGGAGTGTCTTTTAAAATTTCTATGTTGGTTGGTGACGATACTTTAAAATTTGTATTTTTGATAATAATTAACCACACAACGTAAACAATAAGAAATATTTATGGAAAATGGCGCACTGGTTTTGTTTTTACAAAAAAATATGATGTGAATAAGAAAAGAAAATAATCATTTCGTACCTACCATGGCGGAGTCAAATCTATTTATTATTATTTACGCTCTTCTCCCACGTAAAATCGACTTTTTTAATAATTATTTTAACCACACAACAAAAAAGTTAACAAATATTTATGGAAAATGGCGGCTGGTTTTGTATTTTCCGCTAGCGATGCGCGCGCGGGTGTAAATAAAGGCACTGGTAATACCCTTGAACAGCCTATTATAAAAATATAATAATGTTAATAATAATACATAATACGCAAATGGGGTTAAGGTAGTATAATTTGATGAAATTTTAGTAATATTTTAATTAAAAATATGATGAATATAATAACAATAATATAATACCCAATCCCATACAATGAAATGACACAACTGTATGTCTGGCTATTGAGCTGGCTATATTTCTTCCTCAATTTTTTTAACAGATGGCGGCATCAGCGGCTCCCTAATTGCCAGAGACTCTAGTTTTACAACACCATCTAGGAGTCTTGCCTAGATAACGGAACGGTAACGGACACAGAATTGACATTGACAGATAGAATAGCTAGCTACGTATAAAACGTTTCGTGCAATCTTTTTGTGTCTTAGAATTTTTTATAGTACCGGGTTCAGTCAAGTTTAAAAAAAAGATAAATATAAGAATTGAAATAAAAGATAAATTGATGTGTTTTGTTGAAAATACGAGATTTATGAGTGTAAATACATAAATCAGCACTAAACAAAGATGTTTTGATTATTACTAATATTACATTTCATAATTGTTATTTATGCTGCCATCTATGATTTTTTTTCAAGACTAATTTTACTTAGTATAATAATTAATGTTCGGTTTGAGACCCCATGACAGTAGGCATGACATTTCTTTGATGAGATTAAAAAAAACGCAAGTCTCTGCTCAGATGTAAATAGAGAATGCTCATTTATTAGTAGGATAGTTCATACTAATTCAATGTATAGTATCCCACGGACGTTCCAAAAATCAATCTGCCTAGCCTTTTCCCAACTATGTTTGGGTCGGCTTCCAGTCTAACCGGATGCAGCTGAATACTAGCATTTTACATAGAGCGACTGCCTATCTGACCTCCACAACCCAGCAACTGGGTAATACGATACCCCTTGATTAGACTGACGTTCCACTGACGTTTAGATATGGTAAAAAAAAACCCATGGGCACGCATGGGATTTTTCCACTGGTTTGCTTATGGTTCTTTTTTTTAAATAAAACCTTGCTTTTGAGCGCTTGTCTTTGGTAAAAAGCTTCACCAAAAACAATTTTCTATTGGATACAAATTCCATGCTGCCATGATAGTACTTACTAATTCCATACTGCCACGTCATTACTCCGACTAGTAAATAGTAGGTTATCTGTGGCGCACATTACCGCACTAGTGCGGTAATATAAAGTAAAAAGCACGCTTCCGTAATACACTGCATTATCAACCTAAAAGCGGTTCAATAAGAGCCACTTTACGAGCAAGTGTGTTGAAAAAATAATTATTAAGCAAATGCAAATGACACCCTTCGACAATAAAATTCCGTGTTGGAACAATGACAGTGGTTATTAGAATATCCGGACAAATTAAGTTATTATTCAATTGGCTTAACCATGTGTAGTTTTCGTGAATTTTCATACCTACCATGACTATTTTTTTAACCCGTTCTGTCCCATTGCTGGGCAAAGGCCTCCCCTAAATCCTTACAGGAACTCTTTTTCCGCGCTTCCTCGCACCAGCCCTCGCGGTACGCGTCCTTTCCATGACTCTTAATATAGATAAATCAAAACTAACATTATGCCTCTAAACTCAAATACTAGAAGATATATCATTTCTGAAGTATAAAACACATTCAATCAAACTAAATACAAGTTACGCCTTATTAAAACAGCGCAGATGCCTTAGCAGCATGTCTGGTCGGAAGTAATCAACAGTCGGTATTGTAGTGCATAATGAAATGTGCCGGTTCATGGTTCCTCTCGCTACTTCAATATCATATCTACATAATCTTTTGGGCTAATAACTTCTTGGTGGAATGAGATTGATACATAGGTAATACTAAAGCCTGATTTCCACGGTGCGATATAATTGCCGTGGCATATCATAAGTTGAAGCAACAATAAAAGTTGCATCGTTTTGTTGCTTGAATTTTATTGTTTGCCACAAGCAAGAAACTTGCATCGGGTCAATGAGGTTTTAATTATAGACGTGTTCTTGCAAATCTTTACTGTAAAATATTTACCGACGCGACGCTTGAAATAAAACGTTTTTTACACCAAGATTAGAATTACTTCTGATAAAAGTCGCAGTCATTCAAATACATTTTGCATTAAGTGCATTTTCCAAAAGCTTTATCACTTCTTGCATGCATTGTGTCTCTTTGGTACATTCATAAAAGATGTTATCTTCAACTCTTTGCTGTGTGTACAAACAGACAATAAGGCCAAAACGTTAATAGTAATGTAAAACATAAAGGCACTTCACATAATCAACTCTATTACGTAAACGAAGAAGAGAATGAAAATTACCTCAGAGTTTGTCTCGCTTTTGGTCTAAAGGCAAACACGGACTTTTAAGTTTTAGATTAAATTACCAGGTCGGCTAAAAGTGTAAATAGCTTTGTCTGGAATGCTATTTGGTGAAACAGCGTGACGAAAATATTCTTCAATTCTTAGTTAAATATTCATAATTATACTTAACAGTTTTATTTTATTTTATTGATATGTGACTTCATCGACTCACTAAAACATGCACAAACAAAACTCACAAATACAGTTTTAGGTATTGTGAATTCGTCCATTACAAAGTGCACAGCACTAGCAGAGAACTTATAGGTACTGTCAGTTCAATTTCATCAGACAATGAGCTATGTTCATAAATACGATGGGAAATACAGAAATATTTAACTTAACAACAAAAAATACTAAAAAAGAAGTGAATTCAATGTGTTTCAATTAGTAAATTAAATAGTCATGCTGAAAACAGTTTTTGATAAAAATAAGCCACTCTAAAGTTCGTAGCAGTCGTTAATTTAGCTCTGTTAGTTGCTTACATTTATAATTTTCCGAGCTTTGAATTTTCAAACTGCTTTTTATTCATTTATCATGGAAAACTTCTGTTTGAATGTACGAACTTCATTTTTTTTTGGACGTAACTCCTACTTTGAGCTGCGACAATTTTTTGTTACTCGAGAATCAAATCCCAGGACATCAGGCGTTTGCAATGTTACTAAAGCATAAAGTTTTAATATTGGGATGACAAGTAAGACAAAGATGATAATTAGGGTTGATTAGATACTCACTGAATGTAATGTTGCTGTTATTGTTGAGGTAACTAATTTTTTTCAAACTTATGTTAAAAAGATTAAAATTGTAAATATAATTTTATAATTAAAATGAATGTTAAAATTATTAAAAAAAAAAAAATGCGTCTTTCGCATTAGGTAATGAAACCTATAATGTTAGATAAAAGGGAGATAGATAAATGCCTAGATAAACAAGTTCATGAAACTATGCAATAAAATTGACGGTAAAGATATAGAATCGTTAACTAGTGGCTTCATTGTTCAGAGTGCCGGTGAGACGCAGGCGAGCGCATCCAGCGGCTGTAATAACTCGGGAAATATCCTGATTTGTACGTTTCCTTTTTCTTTACTTAAACCGGCAATTTCAGATCCGATTGAGACGGGATTACAATCAATGAAACAATGGATTTGTCGGTAGTTACGGTTTTTAGGGAATCGATTACATTAGTCCTAGTTATTTTAGTTTCAACTGTCAAGTTCTTCTTGAATCGATGCCATGGCTATTTCTACTTGACCTGAATCCTCGAACTGCATAGCTGTAGCCTTTTACGGATCAGAACAACGTGTCACAAATTTTGTTCTCTTCCAGCATTTTTGACCACTTTGGAACATGACTTGTCTTAATGTGAGTTAGACATCTCAGATAAGTTGCTTTATATTATATTATCACTTTATTAAGGAACTAGAGACGTCATAAATAAATAATAATGTTCCCACTGCCATGAATCATGACCATGATACCTGATTAACTGTTTGTGTGCCTCATTTACGCTTGGATAAACGTATTTTGCCGTCGTTACATAAAAGTTTTGGTTTACTGTGTGATCTTATATAGTATATTTATGTGTAGGTACCTGAATTTATCCTTCAATGCTTAAAGTGAGTTGCCTCACCCTGCCACTATTTACATTACAAAATGAAGTAGGTAGACAAAGAAAGTTTTGTTAAAAGTATTATAAATTATGATAACAGACGCTTTGCTTTAAGTTTGTTTTAAGTTTAAGTCCAAATAACATCAGTTTCTCGTTTTCCCTCAAATGCTCGCTATACTCAAAAACTAACAACACTTACTTAAATGTAAGTAGTTTGTGTCTCTGTGCACAACACAAGTGTTTGGTGTCAAGTATAACAGTTTTAAAGCTTTAGTTTAAAAAGCATTCGTCGAGCACTACTAACGTGAGATGTTAAGCTGATTATATAATGCTTTTGCTGACTTATTTTTCATACAGTGTTGAAGAAAACTTAAAAGCCAGTGGCATAATCCGGAAGCCCTTTATAATCTGCCTTCTCAGAATATCACGCTTGTGTTTGTCGACATAATTATTTACATGCACCTTCCCTAGTACTAATTTACCGTATTATAATACCAGTAAGAAGAAATTGGTCTATAATGGCATTTCTTGAAGTTTGGTTGTAGGTCAGGACAATTTACATGAAAGTCACAATGAAATATAAAAGTTGTTTTTTTCTTTTACAAAATACAAGCTAGAATAATTTGCCATCAAACAGAAATGCATTCAGAAAAAGTTAATTGCGAAACAGTTATTGGCGTCGAGTGTATTCTAAACAAAACTCGGGCAAAGCAAAACCAGCTACAACGCAACTGTTACTACTAAATACTTGAAGCACCTCTCATAGGTTGTTCTGTATTGCTACTAGTTATTTCAACGAAAGAATTTCTCATTTCGTTCAATTCCAACATTTTTTTAAAGTGTAAATGAGCCCTTTCCAGTTCATAACGCGAATGTAATGAGAGCAAAGGAAACTTGTAATATAAAAGTTCTGTGTAATATTCACTTATAATTGAATTGTTTAGTTCCACGTAACTTTATTGGAAGAATGCCTTTATATACTGGATTTTAAGTAACTGCATGCGTAGGTACTTCACCATTTATAAGTAGAGCTTCTTCCTGCGAATGAACTACATGAAAATATGTAACTTATTTTCATACACGTATGGTCCAGACTCCAAGGTACATTTAAGGATCTCCACTCGTCCAGGCTATTCTATGCTTTTTACAACAAATATAATCTTCACGGAAAAAAAGGCTTTAAGTTTCCCTTTCTAGGCTTCCCAAAATGTGCATGTACTTAAAATATAAAAGGTTCCATAATAAAGTTAAGCCAATATGCGTACGTAGCTTAAATTGATTAATTAAATTAAATTATGGTAATGCAATGCAAAATGGCTGTTGTCCGATTTACGGCTGGATGCCAATATGAAAATATAAACCGTGTCCACGAAAATAATTCAGTGTTAAAGGAAGATTTAAAATACAATACAAATCTATTACAAGAGATATACTTACACGTGCATACCTAATTTGTTTTATGAAGTAAAAGTTCACGTATTGACACGTGTTTGTGAAACTTTTAATTTAAACGAAAATTTTAAGCTAAATTTTCCTCAATACTCTTTCGTAATAGGAAAATGAACCCGAGCACTGTACTTCACAACACTGCAAAGCGGCAACATCTATGGACACCGCTCTCATTGTTAACCCTTCAGAGCGAGTTTTCCTTTTCCCCCGGGTGCCGAAAGCCGCCATTCTGTTCAAGTCTTTTTTCCAATTCAATCTACTTTGCATTGTCCCCGACACTCGCATGAGGCATTACACCTAGACGCCCCCTACCCTTGCACTTGCTTCCAAGCACTTCTCTTTCCAATGGATTTTATTTACGCAAGAGAAAGCAAGCTTTAATACATATACCGCTGAAGACAATAAGGCGCCTCCAAACGAGATATAAAAGCTTTGAGTTAGTCTCGCGTTCCTTTTAGTAGGATTCCTTTGAAATGAATCGAATAATTCGCGGAGTTTATGCTTATGGACGCCTTTTTATGTGAGGAGTACTTTGTTAAGTGTGAAAATAATGATTGTCGCTTGCGGACTGGGATCGTTGTTATGACAATAATACGGTCTCAAATTTCAATGGGACGGATATAATTTGATATCCCAGCCTACGCATGTATCCAGCTTCTGTTATTTACTAATCACTGAAGCGAAAGTTGATAAGGCGTCTGAAGTTTTGTTTGTCTTCGCTCGGAACCCGAGCCCGAACTTTGGCGAAGGTATTTTGTAGTTCCTTACCTGATCAAATAAGACACTTTATTTAACTTCCATGTTTCTAAAAGCCAGTTGCATTATTGATGACATTTATTTATTAAATGTAGGTACATATCTACACAGCCACGTTACCTCTCCAAGCAGTCCCAATACGTAAATAATGCATCATATTATTATTGTTTTAAGAAAATTTATGATAAAAATGTAATTTAGGTACTCTCCTTTGGTAACTTAAATCGACTTCTTCAAACAAGTTTCTGTCGGACTCTTTTACATCGTCCCGTTGGCGGAGCTTCGACCAAAAAAGGACAACCGCCTGTCTCGACTGAATTTTTATGAACTTTTTTGTTTGCCTTTTTAAGACGAAATGTAAAGTAACATCACCGCGGGCCGGTTTTTGAAAGGGCACTGCATCTTAAAGGAAACTGTAAATTAAGTTTCTTTTTGAATCTTCGCTTTTTCTGTTTCGTTTGCGTTTACGTTATGACTCATATTGTGAAGTTGTTTATTAAAGTTGCATTTACACTGAATGTACTGTGTAGCTTACATAAATATAGGCTACAAAGTACATTCAGTGTATATGCTCTGTTGTTGTCTACAAGGGCAAGTATTTTACATTATTATAATTTTACTTAGAAAAAATACCACTCTTTATGTTGTGACTGTCTGGCCACAAATATAAATCAGAAGGTAGCCTAGCCTTAATCCTGTAAAATAACAGCATTGTGCAGGATAAAATTAAATATTTGCACACCATAGGTAATGGTAGAATGTAAAGGGGCCATAGTTTTAAGATACATACATACATTCTCGTAAATAAATACATTTGATTTGATTTGAGAAGCCATAAGCTAAGTTAGTTATTAATTAATGCACACGAATACATAATAGGTACTTCATGCGTTTTTGAAACCAGATTTAGGTAAGTAATACAACATCATCTTCTAAAACTATTAAGTTAAAGGCAATTGAACATGGGTATTCAAACTACAGGCCGTAAGTACCTACCTCAACCCTAAACGTAGGACATACAAAAGTCGTTTACAGACAATGAACACAAACGTTACGTTTATGCTGTAACAATAGCGTGGTATCCAAACAATTGACTAATAATTCCGCTCGGCAAACTGTTACATACCAAATGGAAATTTCGCGTAACGTTCAGTGCAGCTATTGGCTCTCTTAATATAAATGTGTTGTTCCACGATCGACGCCACTGCATGAATCGTAAATATTATTTATGTTAGTATGATCAATTAAATATAACCTACATTAGAAGTACGTGAAACTATTCCGTGGACGAGAAATATGTCAGAGACAACATTATTGAAAGTAAGTTACTATAAGAGTTATTGTTGAGAAATCATTCCTAAATCATATTACATTATTGTATTACGTAATGATATCACAGTTTGGCCAATCCCTTTCCAACTCCATTTCCCTACAATTGGTACTTAGGAACGCAATATCAATATCTCTTCGAAGTACTTACGCATTGTACTTCACGAGATAACGAGAAAACTTTATTAGCAAGTTTTTTACTTTGCGCCAAGTAGCTACTAAGTGTATTTCATCAGTTTCGGTCAGTCCCCACTAATACTAGACAACGATAAAAGTCCACGTACAAACACCCAAACAGGGAGAATAAAAGAAATACAAAGCAAAAAACGAGTCGGAATAACGTTAAACAATATCGGCGTAGGACCGAAATAATCCTTAATACATCGTAGGTAATACTTTATCGGGTACCCAAGAAGGGTGGCTATTGCGTAGGGGATTACCAATTTTATAAGTTAGGTATTCGTGCGAATGTCACCGCAGTAACCATAACGTTTTAGTGGCAGTTTGCCCCTCGTTGGAACACTTCGTATTTTTAATAAAAAAAGCAATATAGTTTTTCACAGCCAAGAGCTAGGAGAATGGGAAGGCTAGGAATTTTCAATTTAAAAAATTAAATTGCTTTAAACAATTGTTGTGTTGATGGTTCCTTCTGAGTTATTGCGTTGTCTTATCGTCTAACAAGCACTTGTTGCTGTGCCAATCATTGTAAAGGACATCTTGAACGGAACCCTTGACAATTCAAAAGTGCCTGTAATTGGTTTATTTGAAATAAATGCTTTGAGTTTGAGTTTGAACACGTTTTCCTCAAGCAGTTCCGAATAATATACGAGATGCATTGATGCGGAACACAGAGATATCGGAAATGATTGTATGAACTTGAATACGGACGAATATAAATTGTACCGAAGTGATAAAACATTGGATTGAAAGTCTGAAAAATGCGGCAATAGTGACGAATCGCTACTGAGAGCATCGTTAATTCACCAATTCCCTCGACACTGCAACACAATCCCAGTGCGAGGGAATCACAATGAAATAAAATATTTAGTCCTTTGTCTTTTTTTTTCATGAAAAATGCAAGGAAATTGTAGTACACTGTATCAGTAACGGCAGTGCATTTATTTTATTTTCATTTTAATTTTACTAGAAACGAAATCAATATGGGTTTATTTTATATTACTTTTTAGGTAAATACTTATCGTAACGATTGTTTTATTTACTGTTTTCACTTAATACTAGTCTTCGATGCATCATAGACCACCCATAGGTACTATTATATATTATGTTCTCAATTTTCATTTACCGAAAATACCATACATCATAACACAAAATCCAAAGGGGGTTGCGTAATAAATATTCCCTTACACCAACGGAACTGGCGGCAAAAGCCAGTATAAATCTGTAAGTGTCACATATATTATTGGACACAGTTGCATTTATTCAGTACATTTCTGACATGGCTCGGGTATAGTCGCCGATAAAATTCAATAGCATCAAACGTATCTAAATCCTACCTTGTTTTATTGTCACTTGCGATTCAGCTGCTCGGGTTTCACTCTAGTTTTATCCACCTTCGTCCAAACTACGCACGTACTGATGTATCAACAACTTATACATATGTATAGTTGACGCCGTAAATCAATGGCAATGTGTTGGATCAGTGTCGCTTTTGTAGCTTTCCCTAATTTTATGGAATGTCTATCGGTTCACTGCAAGGGGTCTATAGTTTATCTACTGTATGAAGGTAAAACATACAGGGGTTTATTTATAAACTTTGCTAAAGTAAATAAATAAACGACTGTTTAACCATACATTTTTATGCTTTGAACGTCACTTAACTTTAAGCAACGTTTATAAATAAACCTCAATAAGTCAACACTTTCGTATAGTTAGCAGGTACTTTGTCTTTACTTTTAATCTGTGTTTGTATTTCACTTTTGGGTCTCAGATCGACGAGTAAGCGAAATTAGAAACAAAATACATACAGCCAGATAAACCTAAGTAAAGTGACGTATTAACAAAACATATCACGCTCAGTACTCTTGATTGTAACTACTGCAAAGGATATAAAATGGGGCATAAACTGGCTCATATAACAATAAAAATAAATTAGATAAAAGCTCGCAATGAAACTTTACCCATTACTCGGCTCGCGTAAAACACAGTTTCATGGGTTTGTAAGATTTAATTATTACAAAATACTTCCCTGAAAACGTGTAATGTAAAACCTTTCGGTACACAAATTAAGGAACAAAGTTAACATGTTATTTTCTTGTCTTAGAAAATTTGTTAGAAGCATCTATCGATGTTGTAATGTTAGTTGATGCGTAAAGCTAGAATTAATTTCCGTCATTTTCACATACAACTAATTACGTGCAATCATTATCGCGCAGACACGTTAATTGGAGACCTATTAAAATGTGGAATTGACGGCGCCGCTACCATTAATTGCAATTGACTTGTTCAAATGTAACTGACATTAACTGGCGTACTAAGGGGGGGCTGCCCCGGGCCTCCAGTCCTGGGGGCCCCCAAATCTTTAGAATACTTTTAAATCAAATCCCAAACAAGGCCAATATTATGTTCAGTAAGTAAAAAGCAGTATTTGTTGGGGGCCCCTTACGTATGCTAAATGAAATCTAGAACTTAACATTTTCGAGCTCGCTTCGCTCGCTCTCTTCCTACATTCTCATTTACACAGACTTTTCTGTGAAAGTCGAAAAAGTAACTCATATTTATTTATGAATTGTCAAAAGAAAACTATCCGGGGCAGGGTGCTAACATTTTGGAACTCACTTCGCTCGCTCTTGCGTTCTCAAAGTATTCTGAATAGTTCGAGAAAGTAATTCCTTATACAACGTTATTTTTTCTTTATGCTAAACCTGAAAAGGGGTCATTGTACTCATCATTTTGAACAACTTTTACTATGGGACCAACATTGAAATCGCGAAAATAAATCAGCTGTTCCCTACATTTGTGTTCACTTAAATCGACAAAATGTATAGAACAGCTGTTTTTTTTTCGCTATTTCAATGTTGGTCCCATAGTAAAAGTTGTTCAAAATGATGAGTACAATTACCACTTTTCGGGTTTAGCATAAAGAAAAAATAATGTTGTATAAATGTTCAAACGAAAATTTGACCTATCCAGAGAGAGATCTATTCGAGTTCGCTTCACTCGTTCTAGCATCCTGTATTCGTTTGATGCTCCAACTTTTCCGTATAAGTCGCCAAAGTCTCTCCTATTCCTGTATGAATGGTCAAAAGAAAACCCTACCTTTTCGGGATAGTGTGCAAAAATTTCGAGCTCGCTACGCTCGAAATTATATTCTACGTTCTTCTAGTTTTTTAAATTTTTTGCATAGCTGGCGGGTGGCAATTTAGTTTGACACCCCAGGCCCCCAACAGGCTTAGTCCGTCACTGCATTTACAATGTCTGTTTATTTTGACCTATTTAATGTAATTTTCCTACTAAATTGACAGCAGGCGGATGAAAATGATGACCCTCTCGGGTTATTCCGGTTTTGAAAGAGTGTTTAGAATGGCAAACAAGCTGATGGCCTTCCTAAAGTTACGAGGTCACTGTCATCTTTGGTAAATTTCGCATAATAAATCAATAAAATCTTAAGTTTACCAGCTCAGGTCTGGACAAACAATATTTTAAAAAAAACATAGCAATAATATAGGTGTTGCACCAAAGTGAACAACGATGTTCTAATATAAATTGTAAGCGGTAACCGTTCCAAGATGTTAGTAGTTTTGCGCCGCGCCGGCCGGGTCGGAGCCTCCAAATTACCGCAATAACGGTAATTGCAATTTGCTGCTGAAACTACCCACTGTCTTCATTCTCTTCCGTTCTAATGTTGATAAAGTAGCATTGCTTTGTACACGAATCGCGGGTGTAAGTTTGCAATCATTGTAGCACCTGCAATGCCTAGCTTTGAAGGTGTTGAAATATTTTTTCAGGCTTTGTTTGGGTTGACCCTATAATGTTGAGTGTATTGTGTAATAGGTGGGACAGCCCCATGCTGGCCCACTGGATACGGCTGCACATGAAGGTGTCAGTCTTTACAATTTTGTGTATAGTGTGGTTTCACTAACATTAGGTTAAGACTAACAACTTATGGATCTTGTAATGTGATCTGAAATAAATTAATATATATATAACCCGGTTTTGGTAGGGTGTACGTACCAAAGTAGAGCTCTTGATGAAAATAACAGGCTAATTCTGTTTTATGGCCTCGTTTTTACGGTATAAAACGAAGATCCATTGTAGATATCGAGATTATTAATTTTCGAAAAATAAGCGTGTTTATCGAATCCATAAAAAAATCGGTACCTACTTACTTTAAAGCTAGTCACTGCTTTCACTTGATCGAGACTGTCAACATTTTTAAAGCTAGATGCTTAAAGCTTCGCTACGAATGTTAGTAAAACTAATGTTCCCATAAAAGCAGAGATAAATCTTCTTACTCGCTTATGAGGTAAAGTAAGCACTTTATAAAGCATCACTACATTTATTTTTGAGTGGTTCCTTGCCAATAAACTACATTCAGAGCGTCTCTTGTCTGTTCTTGTTAACCAATCATTTCAAATAAAATTACTTCTGATGTGAACTAAATAAATCGTTTGAGTGCATCAAGAACGTAGATCTTCCAGTAAAATAGATACTACGAAGAAAATAGAAGTTGATTTTTACATTAAATTCAAATTGGAGATAAAAGTTTAAGTTTCTGAAGTAAAATGTCTCAGTCGTAGCGATAACAAGCTCCAAGTCTTTCTTAGAGTTGCTTATCGATGTTAAAGCATTATGCCTCCGAGGTACTGTAATGTGTAAAATGAAACTTAGCATTTTTCGAAAGTATTTAGAGAAAATTATCAAATGTTTGGGATAGTTTTGAAGGTTTTTGACACGAGAAGTAGAACTACTTCAGAAAACATGTGTCAATCTGCCTAGCCTTTCCCCAACTATGTTGGGGTCGCCGTTGAGTCTAACCGCATGCAGCTGAATACCAGTATTTTAAATGGAGTGACTGCCTATCTGACCGCCACAACCCAGTTACTGGGTAACAAGATACCATTGGTAGTACTGGTTGTTAGACTTTTAGGCTTCTGACTACGTAGGTAGGCTACTAGCTAGGCAACGACTGTCAAAGATGACAGCCGGGACTAACGACGTAACGGGTTTTCCAAGGGATGGAGGGTTCGCGATATCGAATGAATGGTCTCGTATCCACGAACCGACTTCGACCGACTTCGATCGTTATAATTTAGCCACGACCCCTCCTACAATTAAACATGTATACAGACAAACTACAGACGGGCAAAGAGAATCAGGTAACTTCCATTATTATTTATTGTGGAATGTGTATGTACTGGGTACAGGTATGTATGTAGGTACAGGAACCTGTATACAAATGTACCTACCTATCAAGAGAAGGACTTGAAACTCAATGCACTCACACGCACAAAAATATTTAAGACATAATAATAATGAACGGTATATTTCTATTGTCTATCGTGTAACATCTGAACAAAGAACTACTGTTGCCGATATTTATACATTTTTAACATGTAAAAAATCTTTTATCTTTTTTATACAAAATATAAGATAAAAGATCGCATCGTTACAAACGCCTACGTAGTAAATGATACCTTTGTTTTCTCGCTGATTGGGCATAAAAATATTATGTATCTATTGTCTGTTTATCATTCCGAACAAGTTTCGGGAGGTAATAACTACTGATGTTTTTGTTATATTGAATTTATTACGCTTTCATTTATTCGGTGTTACCCAGGAATACCATAATGTATCTCACTAATGATTTGTAATAGTAGTTGACACTATGCTGCGTTTTTATGCCTATAATCTATACTAATATTATAAAGCTGAAGAGTTTGTTTGATTGTTTGTTTGTTTGGTTGAACGCGCTTATCTCAGGAATTACTGGTTGGAATTGAAAAAATATTTTTGTGTTGGATAGTCCATTTATCGAGGAAGGCTATACGCTATATAACATCACGCTACGACCAATAGGAGCGGAGCATTAATGAAAAATGTTGCAAAAACGGGAAAAAATATTGCTTTTTGAGAGCTTCCGTTGCGTGCGCTGCGTAAACGGTTTAAGTTACGCAAATATCATGTATGATGAAATTGTTCCTCTTTAAAAGATCTAAAAAAAATCTGTCACAGCATATGTCTATCTTTTAAGATTGACTCACTATAGCCTTTTGGGAAAGGGTTTTATCGACATAATATTAATTCTTATTGAAATAAATAGTTTTAACATCAAGGGTATTTATGTAGCAGTAAAATACTTTTTAATTCATTCGAATCAGACATTTAATTTCGAAGATATCACGATATAAAAATGCAATACGCGAACCGTTCGACGCCGGCGCCGCGCCTCCGCGACGTTCCCTACTTTAGAGAGGAGAGGATGAGCACACGGGTAGACATGACCTGGAATAGGACATAGGATACGTTTTATCCCTATATTCCCACGGGATGGACATCTACGTGGGTGAAACCGCGGGGCACAGCTAGTTGGTTTATATAATTATAAACTATACAGCTAACCGGCCCTGCTTCGGAAGATTTTTTTGACTTGATAATATAACGAGATTTCTTTATGTTTTTTTTTATTTTTATGTTTGCCTACACTGTCCCACTGCTGCCAAAGCAAAGGCCTCTCTCAAATCCCAAAGAAGTTTCTTTATGATGCGTTAGTTTAATATTAATGTATTATACACAAACATCTTCCGGAATAAA
Source organism: Lithophane ornitopus (assembly GCA_948473465.1). Lineage (NCBI taxonomy): Eukaryota > Metazoa > Arthropoda > Insecta > Lepidoptera > Noctuidae > Lithophane > Lithophane ornitopus. The sequence continues at coordinate 7,771,168 of OX419623.1, forward strand.
TTATCTGTAATATAATATCAAATGATGGTGACAACCGTATCAAAATCCGTTGTGCAGTTTAAAATAACAACGCGGTGACGCAGTCAGGCACGAACAGAGACTTCAATTTAAATTATGTATAGATTACCGGAAGGAGTTGGGAAGGCCTTTGCCCAGCGGTGGGACAGTATAAATTAAAGAAAAAAAATAGATTATCTACGCGAGGTCACACGTTATTGGTTACAGATTTTTCGCTCTTTCTTTTAATACTTAAATTGAGTTCTAAATACAATTACCTACCGACATTTTAGACTAAATTAAACAAAGACTTATTGTGATAAATGATAAATTATTTATTTTCTGTAAGTGGGTTTGTACAAACACTTTTACACGTCAATCACATAATTTTAAAACTAGATGAGGTCGGCGTTTCCTATCTGACTACTCTGAGAAGAAAGGCCGAAACAAACTCAGAGGTCACAGTCTCTTTTGAAGTCCAGACATAATTTTGGTCAGATCCTTGCGGAACATGTAGATTTGTGTCTGAAATGGTCTTTTGAGGAAAGATTAGAGATTTGAGTGGGCCTGTCCAATAAGTGCACGTATTTGTATAGTCATCGTGTAGCTCAACTCAGAACTTTTAAGGAGCTCAACGACTCGACGAACAATACTAAAAAAAGGACATTTGAGTAGGCCGCATAACGTACTCAAACTGTCAGATAAATAAAAAATGTAACCCACATAGTCCTCAAATACACAATAAATAAAATAATAATAATTTATTATATTATTATTATAATTTGTGGAGTACCTACGGGAGTTGTTACGGGTCTTCAGAAGCCCGAAAGTCTGACAAACGGTGTTATCAAGGGGTATCGTGTTACCAAATAATTGGGTTGTGGAGGTCAGATAGGCATGTAAAATACTGGTAGCTGCATCCGGTTAGACTGGAAGCCAACCCCAACATACATAGTTGGGAAAAGGCTAGACTGATGATGAATTAATTTTAACGTGTAAAAAATGAATAACTAATTTAATTTTATAATATTTTTTACGTGCGAAAAAAATGAATTAACAAATTTAAATTAAAGTTATTTCATTTTTTTCGTCATTTCATGAATGACGAAAAAAATGTGGCACAACGTACAGCGGCCATAAGACTTAATGGAAGCGAATACAAGTCGCTTACAGTGGCCGAAGGCGACGGTTAGCCAGCTATTATTACTAAAGTACTGCCACATTTGTCAGCCCCACCACTTTGTTCCTGTAAGAGTCAGCAACACCACTATATTTCACGTTGTTCCTTTACTTCCTTCGAGTAAAGGATCGTTTACAAGACGAGATTTTCTCGCCCGCAACGATTATCGAATGGAAATTTCAAAAAATTACTTACATTACCACATGCCTAAAGACGCAATTCGTTTAGGTTTATAGCAATAGTAAACAAGTTTTTAAATTATTATAATTGGAAAAAACCGCATGAAATATCACAGGGATACAAAACTCGCAGAGATATTCTCGCCTTTTAACGGGCGAGATACTAAGCTGGTATAAATGAACCTTTAACGTGGAACATCCATGGTACTTTGATGTTATTATGATTTACAAAATTCATTGTTTCGTGTCCATAATTTCTTAACGATAATGTGAAATGTGATGAAAAGGGTTTTCCTAAATAAAGTCGTAAGACTCGGTTCAATTAATTTAAGTGCTGGTAGTAGGTATCACATTTGAAGTTTCTGGAGGTACCCATTTTCCTTAGGATCTATATTGGAATTGAAGCTCATTACGTGGTTTACATTGAGTACCTAGGTTAAAGTGAAATGTGTTTTAAAGGAAATGAAGTTTGGTCTATTCTATTCTCCACACAAATAGATACCTTTCGTCTCATTTCAGAAGATATGAAAACGTTCTATCTGTTTATTTATTTTATTATTTATGTACTCGCAGTAAAATACATTATGGATACGACACAATTATAATTTGGGTAGAAAGGAATTCTTAAGAAATTTCTTTCAGCAGACCTGCGAAAGGAGAAATGAGAAAGAAATGTAGACACAGTAGTGTGTGAGAACAAGAAGAGAAAAATATGAATATGCGAAGTCTTAAGCTAAAATATTAAACACGGAAAACGCAAAAAAATAAATAAAATAAGACACTTATTTGTCCAGAAAAAATAAAAAAGAACGAGAGGTATCTTGGAACACCCGGTTGGAACGAAGTTCCTGACGATTTTGCGCACTTGCTGAATGAGTTCGTTACAAAAATGTAACATTTTGACCGTCACGAAATGACGGTCAAAATCTTATACTTTTTTCAATCTTATAATTCAATTCGATAAGAAATCCGTCCAAAAAAATGTAAAATTAAATACTAACATTAAAAAGGAGCGTTTAATTTTTTTTTACAATAACCATTTTGTATAAAGACGAAAGCATTAACATAAGCGACTTGATAATTGTTCAGTGTTTAACTTTTACTCATTCCAGTGTTCAGTTCAGTTAAGATTATTACGACCCGTCTGTTAAGTGAATGTTGCGTCTTAAAATGCCAGAATGTTTATTACTTTTGTACATAATCTCGTCTGGCTTAGTTATTTACTCTTTAAATGTTGAATACAGTTAAGGTTTATTGTAAGCCGTGGAGGAATTTAGTAAAAGTAATAATAAGTACCTAACTATCTAAATCAAGAGAAGTATTGAATTTTATGTGCTCTTTATTAATTTTCATTGCCCAAATGTCGTAATTAAAAAGATTGCAATACTTTTTCAACGGTGTAAACAGCTGAAAACCTTAACTGGCATCATCTTTTGTCCAGCAACACCACATGAGATGAACAGAGCTTACAAGTCCAAACATTTATCGCAATGGCCCTCCTAATGAAGGTACAGCCTTCAACCATTACCCTCAAGACAATAACCGTGACGATTAACTTTATGACGTCATCCTCGCTTCAACAAATACCTACTACTCTACAAGTCACTGAGACGTAAACAAAAATAGCGTCTCCCCTTGTAACAATATTGATACGCAATAATACAAAGAAACTAATAATGCCAACCTTCCATAATACTTGTAAACGTTAGAAGAGCCACTTGTTTGTCTTCAAAGCAAATAATAAAAAGGGTAGACTAAGTCATAGAAATAATTGCGACAATAATGTTGAAGTTAGCTGACGCAGCCTTCTATTACTACAGACAGAAAAATATCGCTATTTATTAAAGACAGCTGAACCGTTTAGATGTTGTTGGACAATTAGATATCGATGTTTTACTTTTATTTTTATCGATAAATTGTTAACGCTGAGAAAGTTGCGAGTGGAGCTGAAATATAAATCCAACGATAAATAAATACGATTGAATTATTGTCGGAAAATAATTTCTCATGAAACCTAAGCAACTTAAGTACTTAGACTTGAACTTGAAATGTTCTCGAGACTTTTGATTAAGATATTTACCTACATATAGGTAGGTACTTTAACAAAACATAGTTTGCGGTGGAACGCTCTACGAAATTAACATAATGTTTATGCCTTGAAGTTAAAAATACCTTGGAGTTACCAAGTAACCAAGGCATAGACATGGCCCTATTTCGAATATTTAATCGAAAACGCAACCTCTTTCTAACCGACCTCTATCGAATTTGCTGCTTCATTTAAAAACCGCTGATCGGGTATTTCGAGACCAAAGGCAGTGGATTAGCCCCACTTAGGACACTAAAGGATTAAACCCTTGTAAGCACTAAGTAATACTACATGTTCCACAGAAAGGAATTCTAGACCTTTTGACCGCAAGTCACCTAGACCTTAGCATTTTCTTGTAAATATTCGAAGGTATAATGCGTACCTGTGACATTGAGTGGGTTTCTATTCATCGTATCAGATAAAAGCAAGGAGCTACAGGACTGAAAATTTGCCAGCCAATAGACCGTGCCTGAAGTCATGCCTTTCTTTCAAAATGAACAAATAACTTGTCTTGTACTTGCAGCAAACCTAGTCATGCCATAATGGTCATAATTAACAACTAACATTAAATGGGAAAAATGTAATGATTAATGATCGTACATTCTAGAATGAAAGAAAGAAACAATATTTATTAAGACTCGCACAAGAAAATCACAAACTAAACATAATCATAGAAACATAAAAAAAACAAAAGTCAGTTTTCTCAGTATGAGAAGAGGATTTTGACCCACAAGGGTGCAATAAGGCTGATATTATTACACGTCCATTGACACGACTACTGACACACACTAATGACACAACCATTGATTTTTTATACAATGTGACTATAATTACGTCCACTATACACTCACGACTTAAGCCTCTAGAAGGTATAGACATACTTTTTCCAGACAGATGACCTTTCCAGCTAATTAGGTTTTAGAAGATTCATCGTAATACTTGGTCCCATTAATTAATTAATTTTGCTAAACGAAGCGTTATTGTGAGCCGATTTCTTTTATATTATATTGATAGTAACTATCTAATTATCTATTAATAAACTATAAATAAGGTCCCTACTTTTTCGTTTGGTGTGATTCCTTGGTAATCAAAAGCACTTGAGTTTTTAGTTTGTCAAAGTGTATTTATAATCTACAAAGTAGACAGAATACATAGAATGAATTATTTCAACCCTAGTTTAGTAGGTAATTCCCAAAGGGCAGACAGAAACGTACATACGCCGTTTGCCAATACAGTATTAGGTCAGTCCCAATCTGATATTGGGCGAGCTTATCGCCATTTACCGGGCACGGTTCCAATCCCGAGCCATAATGGAGAAATTTCCAACAGAAAACCGCAACGTTTAATTTTAATTTCAATTTTAAATATCGATACAACGTCAAGATGTCACATCCCTCGATTTGACCGACGCTGTAAGCTTCACCAAGTACAAATAGAGAATAGTGGTTGCAGTAATAATGGCTTGGCGTATAACTACTGCTGGCAGAGCGTTAAATTTATATTAAAAACGTCATGACGCAGTATTAAACAACACGTGCGCTTTGTTATCAATGCTATATTATTTACTCTCACACAAACCTCGTTTATGTGCCCATATGTGCGACAAATTGATTACAAAGGGCACAAACAAATAGTTTCTAGTTCCAGACTAGCAGCTGTTAGAGTAAAATTGTAGGTGTTGGGTTTGCGTTTTTTTTGTTGTGTCGGTCGAGCAAATAATTGTTGCCGACAGGCCATGAAATTTGAAACTCTGGTCTAGGTCAATTTACAGGCTTATTTTATTCTGACAAAAAATCCTACCTCAAAAAGCTTTTGTTGTAATGTGGACAGAAATTTAACATCGTTTTATGAACTATTGGTATAAAAACGGCGTTATATTTGTATACGCCTAAAAGATACAAGCCAGTACGGCAGAAAAACAAGATTAATCGTATTAATTAGGCGCCACTGTTTCACTCTGTAGGTATTCGTAGCCATAACTCGGGCCGGAGCAAAATTCGAGTAAATTGTTCGTGCCCCCAAATCAAGTGCCATTGACCGAATATATCTTTTATTCTTTGAACAAATAAATACACGAAGAATAAGTAAATAGATTAGGTATTATGTAGTTTTTTTATCAAGATTTTTTTTGTTGTAAAGAGGAAAAGTTACGCTCATTAGGAAACGGATGATTATTGCTATTGACCATCTATCTAACATAATAAATAAAGGCCCGAGTTACTATAGCGAAAAGAAATGTAGTAGTAATGATAATTACATAGAAATAAAACACCTAATGAGGTAGATTTTTTTTTAATGGCCAATATACCAATGTATCTTACGTATCTTAAACGATTGAGAAACGTATTTTGTCACATAATGAACAATATTCCAATATAATTCCAATCAACTAAGCGAAAATATTTAAAACAATATCGAAGCAATCCACAGCATCTGGCTTCAACAAATGGACGGAATTATATATTTATTGTGATAGGGTTGTTTTGATCTTTGATTGAACCATTAACTTGATTGCTGTACTTTAGAAATTCAGTACTAAAAGTTGAGCAAAGTGTTTTAATTATCGTCTTAACTCGGTGCCAGCGAGCAAAGTAGTATGAAGTTTACGAATTAACTGAAATATCCGCTTCAGACCCTACACAGTTGACTTTTAAAATATTTTACGCGCTTTTTAATTTTTGCATACTAATTTGATGCTAGAGTTTGTAACTATTAATTAAGTGGCCTCTTGTCGGACTTGACGGTTGTTTATGTGCATGTAATTATGTTTGTTTGTTTTTCTTGTTAGGTCTGGATTAGTGTTAGAAATGTGGAGATCGTTTGTTAGAAAGTCTCTTGATCTTCCGAATGCCAATAATATAATTAATGCTTAATCGTCATTAGTAGGTATCATGCAAAGTTTTTACTCAATCACTGATCGGCTCACTTCTACAGTGATCGTACACATAGGTACGAATGACTCGTCTGTCGTGAAGACTTGGTCCTTTAGTAGATACCCATAACATTAGATAACTAACATCACGCCTGTATTTTCCGAAGGGTTAGGCAGAGGTATAACTATAGCACACCCATGTTTCACCAGTTATGTTTAAGTCCCATGTAACAGGAGGCAATCTAATCTATAATTACACAATAATTAGCCATTATGTATCGAGTCTAATACTATCTTATTTAAACTAATAACGCACTACACAATTAAATAGAACAGCTACATACGGCTGCGTTTGCCAACGTGACCGCAGTCAGGCTGTTATTAGTTAATCCGACAAGCCTACGGCACTTAACTGTGCTTAGTATTAGTTTCAATCGACCTTGTGGCCGTAACAGTTCGCCGTAATTTTCATTATTAATTAGAATAAATAATGACCTAAGGTGATTGTAGGTCACTGATTGACGCGGTATCAATGAGGTACAGTCGGGGAAATTAATTGTTTATTAAATTGACGTTTCGACATTTCATACAACTGTCTATGAATGACGTTTGTGATTTGAATTTACGAACAATTCTAGTTGGCAGTCAATTTGGTAATTGATTCGGTGAATAATACACTAAGATTAAAAAAAAAATTAATCATGAGCTTGTTTTTAAAGATAGAGGGCAATTACGAAATCATCCCACTTTTCAAGCAATTTAGTGGTGTTTTTTTTTAATAAAAAATATTTAAAACTTACCTCATTTGCAACAAAGGTACGCCACGCGCCACTCCTGACCAAAACCACCAATCAACCTGAACAATGCAAACATAAACATTATCATTCTGTTACAACTTATATCAAAACATATTTCCACAAATCCCATCGAATTCCTCCCTACATAAAGGTCGGAAGGGTTGAAAGATTCACGCTGAATTTGCGACTAAAATAGCTGACTCAAACCAAAGCCCTGTCAAGCCCAAATTGGATGAATCACGTGACATTACGAATGTATCGTATACATTTATTTGATAAAAGCGTACGCTGAACGTGTCAGGAATGTAATAATGTGGGTATAATAGCACCGCCAATCATGGCCATACGTTTAATATGCGCTACTACTAGATGTTGTCATCATATTAAATTAACAATACGATGTTACAACGTTTAATCACGTCGACTTAGGACTTCCTAAATTAGTTCCTTATTCTACGTAGGTACATGATTCGAAACGTGGTTTACTGAATGTAATCTCGGAACTTTGGTGTTCGCGTTTGTGAATCGCTAAATTGAGCGAATTCCTACGAACAAGTGTATTGTATATGGTTTTGTTATGGATTTGCGTTCATCTCGCTTGTGGGTGGATATCATAAGATTAAATTAGTAATTTGAATCATGACATGGCAATAAGTTGTCAACTAAATCAAATGTCTTTGAATAGCATGAATGAGCAGATAACTAAGTAGTTCCTACGAAGTAAATTCCCACAAGGAAAACCTACAGTGATGAGCGAAAATTGGTTATAGAAAAGAAGCAGTAATTTCAATTTGAAATCAGCAAATAAGTACTAAAATAATTAAAAAACTGTCGTGTTCTGTAATACCAATAACAAAATTCTTCTTTAATGTTTACTAGTAAGTGCAAATTAATATCTTTGTGGAAACATAATTAACACATGTTTATTATTTTCTGTTTCGAACCCTCAAAAACTTCTATAGTTCCGGGATAGGGAAAGGTAAAGTTAATTTTATCTCTATTAAACTTACGTTTAATTTGACTACAGATCTGTTAATGAAAGAAAAACACATCACCTGCATTCGTTCCCATGGTATTGTACCTGTATACCTATTATTGTAAAACTTACGTTCCTGGATAAGGTATACCGTTGTAAAAGAAACGAAAGATGATTTACGATGAAAGTTGTTGATTGTCCTAATATTTATGGCGTAAAGAGTCTATTTCTTACGATAGAGTAACTCACAAGAATCTCAAAAAAAAAAAAAAGTAATAAAAACTAAAACCCAACTACGACTAAAAAGGTATAAACAAGAGACCACAGACAGACAAATTAAAAATCCGGAGTCACACGTGTTAGGGCATAAATCGAACAGATTACGTGTGACTCCGGATTTTTAATTTGTCTGTCTGTGGTCTCTTGTTTATACCTTTATAATCGTAGTTGGGTTTTAGTTTTTTTTTTTTTTTTTTTTTTTAACTCTTTTGGTGTTATAATATATATATTTTTGAAATGTGCTCATTAAGCCCTTTCATTTGATACCCAACATGGTACGATTAAATATATTTTTTTTTTAGTTCCTCACTTTATGTCCTCTAGAGAGCGCCATTTTAAATTTAATGTGACGTCACATAGCCTATAACCAGCGGACGATCAAGACGATTCCAACGATACCTCATTTTTCAAATTGTCATGAGTCGTTTACAAGATATGAGGGAACAGATGAACATACATACATACATACATACCGGTCAAAATCATAACCCTCCTTTTTTCTTCGCCGTAGTCGGGTAAAAATAATCTAGATACCTACACATTAAGCTGTGCCTAATTCTGATAACAATCACCGTAACTTGATTACGCTAAAACGTTTTCTAACATAATAATGACGTGTATATGGGAACACGCTAAAACTTCAGAAAGACGTTATGTGGACGTAAAGTATTCACTTTATTTAACAGAAACGAGCTCATAGCCGTACTTCAATTTATAAGGCACGTATAACGTAATAGGATGCGTTGCCAGCGTTATGAAAACGCTTATAAATCGGTTATAGGGTTCCGTATACAGTTTAATTTCCTAGAAAGCGTTACCTAAGTAAATAAACTGTTATTTTTACCCAGCCACACGCGCCGAGTACAATGCGAACATAAGCCTAATGGATTTAGCGTGTAAGTTGCATTTAGGGGACTTAGTTCATGCAAAATAATCGCACTAGCTCCCCGCAAACACGTTATCATGCAACTGGCTTAAATAAACTTGTTTTTTCTTCATTTTATTTCCTTTATGAAAGTAAATGAACTGTTTGATGTCTTAATTAACTCGGTAGTATACACGAAACTCGCCTTAGCTTGATTCAACAAGTAGCAGTGGTATAACTAACTAAATTAATTTGATTACGCGGTGCTGGATCAACGTCTCCACACAGTTAATGATTCTATTCATGATGATCATAAGCAAAAGTTTCAATGTTCATGTTTTGCAGCGAAGTTGTGTAAATACAGACGTTTCCTTTCTGTTATATTATGAAAACAGACATTAACCCCAGTATAAGACAGTTTTTAGTTTTAGTTTCTGGTAAGTTGCTGAGTAATGCAAGTAACTATCGGTTACGGTTGCATGCCACCGCAGTGCCATGCCCTCGCCCGGTTATTATGTAAATTAAAGAAAAAGCCCCTGCCCAATCGGCCGAATCAACGAATGCGCTTCCAAAGTGTTCATTAACATAATTTATTCGCGCCTGTCAGTGCCGGTCTTAAATTTGTGGAAGGTTATTTTTCAACGTGGAAAAATTGTGTAAAGCGGTCACGTATTTTTTTGCGTCAGAGGATCCGTACGGTGTAGTTTAATAATGTCATAACCAGGGCCGAGTGAGAGCCGCGCGATAACATCGAAGATACATCGCGGCGGTCGGATTTCCAACAATAATTTATTTTATGCGTAAGGTCTCGGTTACCGGGATGGATGTTTTATGCACAAACTTCGAATGAATACCAAAGTGTTATTACCATTATAATATTTATTATAAAATTAAATATTGATAATATTACTCTTTAAAGGGTCGCTTGAAGGTCTTTTAGGCAAATTTAAATATGGTTTCAGTATAAAGTTCTCCGTCGAGACTAATGTAATAATTCACGGGATTACAAGATTCTTAAGTATTAATAGTCTGTCCCTAGTTCAGCCGAACGGTTATTCGAGCCGCTTTAAGTTGTCACTTTAATCTCTTTTGGCTTCGAGCACTACTATTGCATCTAGCGGAGAGATTGTTTAGATTTCTATTCGTTTTATAATGTAGAAGTGATAAAAATAAAGCACCAACCTTCTGTGTTTATACGCATGCTTACGTAGAAATCTGTTGACTAACTATCTATAGTCAATGATTATGTTAGAAGCCATATCTTGTATTCAATATTTTGCTTCAAGACGACTGGAAACGCGATAAGAACCATAAAGGTATATGACCAGAGAAAATGCGCGTCTCTGCCTGTCAAGTGATTTTCCATTTTCCGGAAATATTTTAAATTAATTAATCTTGTAAGCGCCAAAACAAACAATCTCAGAAGTGGGAAAAGGCGAATATCCACTTGACTTAAACGATACTATTAATTTTCCTGGTATAATCCCTCCTCTTGAAAAGTTATATTAATAAAATGAGGCAAACCGACCAAATGCGAGTAATTCTAGTAAAATAAATAATACGTGCTAAAAATGATTGTTATTAGCATCATACGTTATATTTCTTTAAAAAAATGTTTTCTTAATTTTTACGTTAGTGTCTCAAAAAATTAAAAGTACTGCTGAGAATACCTAATACAAACTTATGACCCTTGTTTTTTTGTCGGCTACCAGAGGTATTTCGACAATAACCAGCTTTGTTGTCGCCATGTCCAGTGGTTAACCAATAAAATATTTATTTCTTGGAATGTTTTCAATGACATTTATGTCTTTGTACGATAATTAAAAAAATAACATCAAATTCTTCCTCTGTGGTTAGCAAAATAAACAAACAATTAATTAATCTGAAATTTTAGGGAAACCGGGTATTATGCGGTATGATACCTTAATACCTCAAATATTTCACAACAAACTACGTTGTTTTCCGTAATGAGTCGAACAATGTGACAAGAATTATCTGCCTTTGTGTCAAAGGGTTTCTTGGTCCCTTATTCAGAAACCCGTCCAGATTTTCGCGCGTGCCGCCTGTCGTTTACTTCTTACTTATTAGTGAAACGTAACCATATTTCAGATAAAAAACCTTCATTAAACCTTACGTCAAAAGATTAAAAATAATAATTAGGATCTTATTTAGTATTATTAGTACTAGGTTTTGCTCACGTAAATGATTTATTATTGTTAGTACTAGCTTTTGCCCACGGTTTCGCCCGCGTGGATGTTGGAAATAATCTCACGGGAACAAGCTACCGGAATAAAAAGTATCCTATGTCCTACCACAGGCCATGGTCTACCTACCTGTGTGCCAAATTTCATCAATCCCTTTAGCTGTAAAGGCTATGTACTTTTTGTGTTTATTTTTTTTCTTTGCGTCTTGTTTATCTCTGTCTACTACTTAGCGTTTGTGGTCTACGACAAAATCTTTGTTTCAATGGAGACTTGGAGACTGTACTTCAGTCTCTTCAACGGTGCCAGATCGACTATCAGTATATCGAGGTGCTGAAGTATCTGTATGTAAAGTCCGACTTCAGGACCAGACCTCGAAACCATTCTTCTGCAGCTAGGTGTGGGGAGACGTTAGCTCTCCGAAACTATTCACCGCTGCACTGGAGCATGTATTCAAGGTTCTGGACTGGAAAGGGTAGGCATCAGCATCAGTGGCCAGTACGTCACTCGCAGGAATCCGCTGGATGCGGGAAGCACAGAACCGGTCGGAGTGACGGTGCTTGGAGGAGGCCTCTATGTTCAGCAGTGGACTGAAAATTATAATGATGTTTATCGCAAATAAATGGTTTTTTCTTTCTTTCTATACAGCCATGATTATTTGATTATTCAAATTATGTTATTTGTGTGGTTGTCAGTATCTTGCTACACGCTCTCAGAACTAACTATGTTATGTTCTGAAGTTTCGCATGTTAGGAATACCTACATAAAGTTTATTAGTTAGTATTATCTAATCATTGAACGTGAATTTAAACTTTGTAATCCTAATTATTCATTACATTATCGACTTAGGGTTTAAGCCAATACTCTTGGAAACTTAGTGATGATTGCAGTAGGTACCTATGTGATGATTTCAAAAGAGGCTGTCATGATCTTGAGCTGTAGGTTAACAAAAGCCTACAGCTGGGTGGGCTAAGCCTTTTCAAAGACTAATAAAGAGTTATTGTAAAGAATACCTACATAAGTTTTAAATACCAGGTACCAAAGTATTCAAATTAAAGAATTTATGAATCTAAAATCTCCATACATACGATCTCATACAAGATAAGTGCGCACCATTCAATTTTCATTTCTGGTCAAGGGTAAAATGTTCATGTACATTTCATGCTAATATCATACGAGGGTAAAAGTGATCGGATATCTTCGGTCATAATACTTAAGTGCTTTTATGAAACCTGACGATATCTACGGGGGACGAAAAATAAAAATTAGCAATAAAACGGGACACGAATAAAGATCACCTTTTATGTTTCGTGCTTTGTTTTTTTATGTTTTTTATTTGAAAAAGTTTTTCTTCTGTTGTAATCGGATTTTCTTAAGGCGAAATCGTCAGAGCAGCCCGCGAAATTATAATTTTCTTGCGTTTTTTTTTTCAATTTTCAGGAATCAAGTTGTATGAGATATTTGATTCGCGGCCGTATCAAATATTTATTTATGGAATTAAAATTCTAAAAATCATCAGTACAACTCTCTAAGTTCATATTATAACCCTATGGAGTGACTATTTCATGAAATCATCACATTTGAGAATTATTCTAACTTAAGGAGTTGTATTGCTGATTCTAATGATTATAATTCTGTAAAGCCATATTTATTAAGGTCGCGAATCATATTTTAATCAACACAGAATCTGACACTGAACTGAAAATAGATAAAAACGTCAAATCATTTGAAGTTCGCGGGCTACCGTAGTGCATCCCCCTTACGGTCATTTGGACCTTTCGTTTACAATTTTTTACTTAATGAAGATAAAATACTATAGAAGTGTGGCGGTATCTACATCGCCACATGCGCAACTACGCATCAAAGACCTGACGTCAGACAGACGTCACATAAATCCTGCATCGCGCAATTAAAGTTTACCGTGCAGTGGACATATATACGAGAACCCAACATCAATCGCTAGGGCAGTTGCTCGCCAGACGCAACACCCGTCTGGTCGGAGGATCCTCCCTTTTCTATGGAGTATGAGTGAACTTTACACCCTGTTCCTCATGCCCCTAAATTGGTGACCCCAAATATGAACGTCAACGCAGCCTTCGTGCAACTACTCCAGCGTGACGTCATCATCATCACTCCCGCAAGCTTTCAGTGAGGCGAGTCACACTGCCAAGCCAACACCCGAGGCGCATGCAGCGAACGCGCATTTCTGGTCATCACCCTCAGCCTCATCACCCCGACCCACTGGGGAATCACCGCAAACACCTCATCACCCCGACCCACTGGGGAATCAACTCAATCACCTCATCACCCCGACCCACTGGGGAATCAACTCAATCATCACAACCGCCGCAAACAGTTCCGACCCACCGCGAACAATGCGGCACCCGGTTCCGACTCACTGGAACCACAACTGGCACTGGCAAGCATCGCAAGATACAAGACTCAGCCCACTATCGACCTCCAGTCTCCGGAGGGGAGTGATGTGGCGGTATCTACATCGCCACATGCGCAACTACGCATCAAAGACCTGACGTCAGACAGACGTCACATAAATCCTGCATCGCGCAATTAAAGTTTACCGTGCAGTGCAGACATTGTATACGAGAACCCAACATCAATCGTTGGGCAGTTGCTCGCCAGACGCAACACCCGTCTGGACGGAGGATCCTCCCTTTTCTATGGAGTATGAGTGAACTTTACACCCTGTTCCTCATGCCCCTAAAGAAGCGTTAGTGGTCACTTTGTATAATTTAATCTAATGGCAGCTAGAGTTGTTGATTATCAGGTTTGCTTCAAAGGTGAATAGGTATTCAGAACATGATCTTAATAATAGAGCTCATTCATATGATTAGGTCATCTTTGACGTCACCGATGAATATGAAGGGTGCGCAGAATGTATAATGGGACCAAGCCACAACCAACATATTGAAATTCTTGAAGTTCTCCAAAACTGAATTAAAAACTACACATGTTAGTATCATAGTAGTAGCACATAAGTATTTACCATCATCAGCATCATCATTTCAGCCGAATGACGTCCACTGCTGGACATAGGCTTCTATTTCTATATCTCACCATAAATAATAAAAATATCTGGGATACACGTCCATCTAAAAACCCGTAGATACTTTTATTACTTTTTGATTATCGCATCAGACTGCCTTATAACCACGTTCCAATTATTATGGGGGATACTAAAAGCATCCGTGAACAACATGAGTTATGTCGAGATACGCCCATAACTCACCCACTTACTTTACGGGTATTAAACCCATAGCGAATTATTCTATCAGTACGGTGCTGGAAACCGTTGTATCGCCTCTTTGTCTATAATATAACCGCCATCGAGATCAAATTAGTGTGGCTAACCAACATAATTGTACCGAGCAGGTACATTCAGGGGCATTAATTGAAAAGCAAATTGACAACCTACGTTAATTTGCCGCCGTTATAGCCTTTTCATACAACTGTCAAAGAATGACAGTTGTGATTTGAATATATTCACAATAATAGTTCATAGTCAATTTGCATAGCAATTAATTTTCGTGACTTTAACAAATCGGTTTAAATGTCTCTTAAATTATAAGTCTATCCGAACCTACCCTACGGACTAAGAAAGGGATAGAATGTACGATAAAACACACGTCAATGCAGAACGAATGTGTGTATTCAGTAAGTGAAAAATCGGACTCCGAGTTTCACCGATCATAGTCAGCGGTTGACAGACGAAAATCAAGTTACCGATCGATTGGAAGCGTTCGTCTGTGTTCGTCCTAATGCAATTGTAATACTGTTTGTGGACATTATGTATGTTATCCAAACAATGAATTCGTAATAAGTGACGTTTGTAAACAGGCACTACTGCTAAAATATACATTTTCATTGTGCCATCATTGCGATTTATTTGATGTCAAACAAAACGGTTACAGTATAAAACAATTAGAGCTGCTCAAGATTAATACTTAGTATCATTGTATTAGTTATAAATAACTTCTTGATTGCCATATTAAAACAGGTTAAAAAAAAATTAAGACCCTGGCTTTAGGTTAGAGTACCTGTATTTCAGGAGCCAGTGACTTCTTCTATTTAGGTTACAATAACAAGTTTAAGCAGCAATTAGATAAAATTATGTTTCTTAAAATTAAGTTAAAAAATATAAAAAGAAAATTTTTACTTTGAATTAAAGAAAATGAAATACTTAAAAAAAGATTAGATATAATAAATGTGGGTTTAAACAGAATTAACTTAAAAATCTAGAACATATACTACATTACTACTACATTACAGACAAAAGTTGGACGAGTGTCAGTACGATTTACTTACCAATGTGACTTTTTCAATTCAAATGTACCTTCTGAGTTTATCTTGGACACTACTAACATCAGTAAAGTTAAACAAGAATCTCGACCCGGCTTGAGCAAGCGTGGTGATTAATGCTCGTGCCTTCTCTGTATGAGAAGAGGCCTTTGCCATACTGTGGGATAGTAATAGGCTGGTATTATTATTATATTATTCATATAGATGTGCAAGTGGCCACGTTTATGCGAATAAGAGATTAAAATAAAATAAGTGATTCATAAATATGTGTACAATGTTTTGTTTTTACTTCTAATAATAACATTCGAAATCCATAAATGAAGAGATTAAAATAAAATAAGTGATTCATAAATTATGTCTTTAATATTTAGCCTTACACTGCTTTTTTTTTACTTCTAATAATAACATTGCAAATCCATAAATATAAAGATAACAGTCATTTAAAATACTTACATACTCTCTTCAATAAAAATGGGACCTTATTTCCTTTAAAAATAAATGATAATATTACTTCAAATATTGATTTTTACAAACGTAATGGTAAAAAACAAGCGAAGCGCATTAATTATGCAAAAAACCAGAAAGAATTTTCAACTAAACCCAGAATAGAATTTCTTTTTTTAAATAAAAAATAGATGTTTTGCATTATCTCGCTGTCTGTTTTTTTATTAAAATTACAGCATTGAGTTAATAAAGCATTTTTATTTTGGTCACGTTCGGAATTTTATAGTCGACAGAGGCAGCCTCCTTTTTTCGGATTAAAACGTCACTTGCAGATGAATTTCAACGAGACTGCCAAATGTAACTAAGTTTAAAAAAATCTAGTTTTTTTACTAATGTTACCAACGCAGACCTGTTTTGGTGATTTTTAAATGATTTACTTGTTGAATAAATTACCTATAGTATCCAGACCCCAGAGCATACTTATCAGATCAACAACAGTTTATTAAGAATGTAGCCGATATTCTTTAAAATTAAACCACTACTTATTTTTATAACATGAACGTGAACGCCTGTTTGTTCAATCAAGTTGTAGCTGTTAGCTGCTACGGCGTAGCTTGCGTAGCCATGACGTCATCGCTTCGCCTACGCAGCTACGCCGTAGTATTAATTAAAGAGCAATACACACATTTTTAGATGAACAAAACCTATTGATTTGTAAAATTCATAAACAAGCAAGACTTTTTCATACAGTGCTGTCTTTAATTTTTAATTTGGTTTAGTTACATACAATTACAAGTAACAGATAAAAATAAAGCTGTGCATTTGTTTACGTGGCTTAGAGTTGTAAAACTCACTAAAATGTTGCCCTAAGTTATATCGTTACCTGTTTAGAACACTGAATTCAATTTAGCTAGACTACAACTAGCGAAAGTAGATAATATAATGAAATTAAATCTTAGGTTAGGGTTTTAGTACAAAACTTTCATAATTATTCATTTGCAATTAATTGCCATCATTATTTTATAATAATATATTGTAACATTTCCAATGGGATTGATATTTAAGTGCAATCGAAATTCACAAAGTAGAATACTTACTTGTTATTTATTTTACCTGTCGTTTGAACCATTGAATTGCAATTTTACAAGAATAGCGATTGGATTAATACATGAATTCTAAGTGAATAATGGTAAAATAAAAGCATTGGCATTATTTTGATTTAACTGCAGAATTATAAAGCTTTCATTATAGTACTCTAGCTCTTGCTCGCGGCATCGCGCGAATTGGGAATTTCTCGCACGAAAAAGTAATACCGAGATAAAATTTATCCTATGTCCTAACCAAGGTCATGGTCTTTCCGTGTTCTAAATCCGTTCAGCCGTTTAGGGCTAATTTTACCAATGAAACTGAACGCGATCAGCTCACCACGTTTGTCTGTCAATGTCAATGGATACTTAAACTACAGAACATGTCCCATGGGATTACACGCTCCAGGTCACAAACGCTATTCTTCACATACTCAGTTGGTCATTGCTATCTGATTTAACTCAGTTCGTCACTATGGCGATTCGTCTAATACGGTGTTTTCCACAAACGCGATTCGTCATGAACGCGATTTGTCATAATCGCCGTTTGCCATAAACGCTGTTTGTCATGATCAACCTAAATTATATTTGTTTGGTGTATGACATGTTTCTATACCAGTTAGGTACTAACAGACATATAACTTCACGCGTTATAGTTGGAATAGTAAATATTTTGAGATTGTTTTATATTGAGCTCGTGGAAAAATAATAACACCGCACGGGTCGATCCATCAGGTTAAACTACGCTTGCCGGGGTTGGTCCGTGGATGGGTGACCATCTCTACATATCGAGACTCCTCCGTACCTCGGAAAGCACGTTAAGCCTTTGGTCGCGGCTGTCATTTGTGGATCTTTGACAGTCGTTACGGTTCGTCAGAGGCCCAAAAGTGTGACAAATAGTCTTGCCAAAGGGTATCGTATTACCCAGTTATTGGGTTGTGGAGGTCAGATAGGCAGTCGCTCCATGTAAAATACTGTTATTCAGCTGAATCCAGTTAGACTGGAAACCAACCCCAACATAGTTGGGAAAAGGCTAGGCTGATGATGATGTACTTCCATAAAATAAATATTACGTAAATTATAATAATTTATGATGATTTACACTTTGTTTTATTTATCCGTAATGTGTTTGTGAGGAATCGAGTTAATGACGTACATCGTTGACAACAGGCGAAAGTGTCCAATCGCGGATTATGACGTAATACGTACGTGACGAATAGCGTTTGTGACCTGGAGCGTGTAATCCCATGGGACATGTTCTGTAGTTTGCGTATCCTATCATTCATTCAGCCGATAGACAAAATTACTGCTGTACTTTGGAAAAAGTCCTCCCAAGCCTCGCCACATTATCATCGGTCCAACATTTGCATACAACATGCCAAATAAAAATAAAAGTTATAAAACTATAATCCAACTACGACACAAAAGTCAACTAAAAAGATGTAAACAAGTCATCACAGACAGACAAATTAAAAATACGGAGTCACACGTTTTAGGGCATAAATCGAACAGATTACGTGTGACTCCGGATTTTCAATTTGTTTGTCTGTGATGTGGCATTGCATCATAAAAAAAATTGTTTGTGACTTTTTGTCCACAGAGCCGCCATATTCAGCGGACGATCAAGACGCTTCCAACGATATCTCATTTGTCAAGTTATGATGAGAAGTTTAGAAGTTATGAGGGAACACATGAACATAAATACATACATACATTCAAACATACATACATACCGGTCAAAATCATAACCCTCCTTTTTGCTTCGCCGTAGTGGGTAAAAATGAGCTTGAATGTATTGGTACCTCCTCTTCCATGCTAGAATGATCTGAAAAGAACACCAATAGAAAATAATGTAACCTTCGTTCGCGAGAAATCTATGCCAAGCATGTGACTGCGACAGGCAGAGTTATACCAATTTTAGTGTCAAATTCTACACATTGGAGCAAAATTCAGAGATGATATTCGTGGCGATACGAAATAGAGCGGGAACACCGTTAGGAATTTCGCGCTGATATAACCAAATATCATCGTTCATTTCGGAGGGTATGCGGGTACTACTATATTGGTATATATTTTTCAAGCCGCTAATGATGATGTGTGCTTAATGAATGGTCGTTCGTCATTAATACTGTGGTGAACGCTAATGTCCGGTTTCACGCATTAACTGCGACTAATTCACCCCCCCCCCTCCCCTTCCCCTCTATATGTCACGTCCGAAATATCGCACAGTTCGTTACTGTCCGCTTTTGCTGTACAATCTCTTAATTACACTGACTTGTCGGTCTACCGCGAATTAGCGAAATAGTTTTTGAACCCGTTTACCTAACATTCTAAATTAAAACAAAATGTTGTGCAGTTTTTGAACTAGCTCATACGTAACAGCCGTTATAGTAAGCTAATTGAAGTTAATCGGTCTCTTCTCTGAAACTGCACTGTTTATTTATTATTTAATAAGGGATTGTTGGCACTTACTTCAGTTTCCCTGAAATGCTTTTCACTGAGCAAATATTAATAAATTTCACTTTGTTTTACCGTATTTAAACTCATTTGCATGGGAGAATTCTCAATAAATAGGTAGGTACATCAATATTGTGATTGCACATTCGATTAAATTATGAATATTCATGCATATTGCATAACTATGCTAAGAAAATGTAGCCTCGATATAAATAGTTTTCAATATCTGCCGACTGTTAGGCAGAGCCTACCGCTTGCACATTGTAGTTCCCACAATAATCGGAGGCTTTATAAATCATCGGTAAACTGCGCTAAGAGGAACTTAAGCACAATACCTCGGCACGGACTCGTCATTCCCCCCTCCCCGCTACCTCCATATTTTACAGCTCTTTTACCCGTTCATTTTTAAAATACGATGTTCGACAAATTCACTTAATGCCGCGTTAAATGAACCGTGTTCGCATAATAAAAGATTTTATACTCAAAAGCGATTTCAGAATGGACGATATTTCCGTGAAACGAGAAAATGCCGCACTCCACGTCGACGCTTCATCTCGTCTCTAGTAACGCCGGAATATTTTTTTCGCGCTCGAACGACTCCGAATTCCGAGGAAATAAAGTTAAGAAAACACCACATACAAATAACGCTCAGATTACTTTAAATACTACGGTAAAGTGAGCTCCGGGCTCTTTTACGGATAATTTATTCGTTTATTAAAAACTCCCGTGAAGCTTTATTTTTGCTGTCACAATATTAATTTGGCCCAAGTCTGTAAGAAACATTTCATAATCCGTGATGCTCGTCCAAAGTTAATAAAGAAAACACGAAATAAACATACCCCTTTCTAGGTAAGCCAGGCTAGCTAAAAGTGGCTAATTACTGCCCAAAAAGCGATGTGAAAAAAGGCTCCTTCATTTTTTATGGGCATGTCATGCTAGGCTCATCATCAAAGGTTCGCATAGTTCGCCTTTCATCACGGTTTCGTTAGTTAAAGAGAATTCCGTTTTTATTTTTTAAAAAAGTTTCGCCTTTTACATGGTTTTGAATCTTAGGTAATACTCGTATATAAACAAATATTATTCCTGTCCAAAATAAAATTTTACTAAGCCTCATGTTATTTTTATTTTTTATTATTCATTATTGTCCCACTGCTTTGGAAAGGATTTTTTTCAGTATTTATTTATGATCCAATATTTATACAATAGTTTCCTGCTTATAAATGTATTCAATTTTGCAAATACATGAATTGCCGCCCTCTTATTTCTTAAAATAAATCCGTGTAAGTGAATTCCTCTGTAGATCCCTATCACAATCCTAAAAGCCTTTTAGCGCATAAAATATTCCCACGTGTGGTTTATTTTTGTTGGTGTGTTTTTACCTTTTGCATTGATTACGTATTTTATAATTCACTGTAAGATCGTGAATTTGTTTACTGAAGCTGAAATAAAAAGGTTTTTAAAAAGCATCCTACTTAGATACCTTTTTCTCGTTTTTACGTGGAAATGAGATAAATGTATAAAATGCATTAGCCGGTTATTTTTCTGGCTCGGTTTGGCGCGAGAACGTTTTAAGCGATGAGCTAACCCATAACATTATAACCCCTTTACACATAAATGTACTAAAAGAGATAATTTAACTAAAAGGTTCTATGACTGTGAAGCCGTCTCTTTTTATTTAGATGAAAATGAAAGAGATGCTTTAGCTGATATTCTAGTGCAGTGAAGACATGCTAATAAAACCATTTGTTTCAGTGGTGGACATCCACAAAGGCGAGACCCTGGAGCTGGCCCACGTTCAGAGGACAGACATGGGGGCCTACTACTGCATTGCCAGCAACGGCATACCGCCTACAGTCAGCCGGCGGTATCACGTCGAAGTACACTGTAAGTGACGAAAATTAACTCAGTACATGAAAAATATAAGACTGTTTTTGTAGCAGTTATTGAGAGTATGTTTTGCAGAAGACATATATTCGCTGATATAAAAAATGATGATCTAAATACCCTGTTCCCAGCAAATGACGAATCTTAATGGGAGATTTTGCATTTCGAAAAGGAGCAACAGAAATTCAACCTATTTAAACATACGCGTGCATGGAATTGGGACCCAAAAGGGCAGCCAATTGTGTTATTACAAAGGAGCAATTGAGGGCGTAAGGCCCGAACTCAAGACTTTTCGATCGTCTGTCGATAATATTCAATTTGCTCTTGTTTTCACTCCAATTCGTAAACTGCCCAACAACAGTCAAGAATTTCAAGAAGGTATTGTATCTTAAGGAAAACTTATTTCTTTTCTCCAAAATGGGTACATGAAGTACACTTTATGAATGTCAAAAGATCCGCCCATTCGATTACTTCGCGTTGAGGAGAAAGGCAAGAAACTCAGCTGCCCAAGTTTTACCGAAGTTGTTATTTTATTACGTTCAAAATGTTTTACTTTGGACTTAAGGGTTTTATTTACCGCAGTTTGAATTCACAAAATATTAAGATGAAAAAATACTCTCCTGTCTTTCAGATACTTACTGGTTGAAAGGATTAAAATGCTTCCTTCAAAATAAACTTTAATTAAAGTCCATTAAGACATTACCGGGAATGAATGAAGTGAATGAAGAGTGGCAAATGCTAAAGAGTTGCAGTTTTGTTCGTCTTGCATGTCTGTCTAGTTTCATTTGCTTTTAAATAAGCAGAACCTTATGGAAATTTCAGGGAGACCACTGAACTTTAGCAGATGCTAAAGCATTTTCGATTTGTATCAATATACATGAATCATTCAAAAGTCAATTGTTATCACATCATGTTTCAAATATTCAAGAAATAGATATCTAGACTGACCGATAAATTAAGTACCTTAGAGACGTCTCATTTACGTTTCAAAGAGTTCAAGTGAAAGATACATTCTTTTTTATTTCGTATAACGTTAGCAGAATACATTTCGATAAACATTTTTAATGGAATTGACTGTTCACCCTTTTCAACGTTGCTTTAAGTCTATATTCACGAGTCTGTTAAATTGAACTAAGAGCTTGTTTATCTGGCACACACGTTGAACGAACGAAATTTCTTTTTTTCAATTGACGGATAAAGTATGTGAGTTTAAAACAAAAGTATTCGAAAACCAATCTTCGTTGGTAACGTACCTAATAAAAACTTAATCGGTTTCAGTAAACTTTATTCTATAGTCGTTTTGTACTTCGTAAATTGTAATGAGTATGAACAAAAACTGGGAATATGAGCATGTTGGAATTTGCATGTTTTATGACAAATTATTCAAAGAGATAGATTATATTGCGAGAGATATGTGTATATCCAACACGGAACATTAATTTACGCCTATTATGTCAAGGAATTAATTGCAAAAATATAATAATATGTTTTACTATAGATACAGTGTTTAAATTCACCACTCAGCTAGTATTAATTTCACTAAAATCTACTCTACTAATAAGGAACAGTAACTTTAATTCAATGTATTTTTTCTGTTCAACAGTCATACCGCAAGTAAAGGTGACCAACCAACTAGTCGGAGCGCCGCTCGGCAGTGACGTGGAACTGCAGTGCTTCATCGAAGCCTCTCCCAAAGCTATGAACTCCTGGTACCGGGAAGACGGTAACTGTAAGTATCCCAATGGTTCTTTTAACTATTAACGAGCTTTTGTCTGATGTCGAGAATTATTCCTACGGATCGTGCTACCGGGAAAAAAAAAGTGTGTGTGTCAGTCCGACACGACTGGAGTTTACTCCGTAATACGATAGTTTAGTATTACAATAGGCAAAGCGGGTAAAAAAACTTAAAAAAGTACACTCCACGTTATTAGTTTGTATGGATAAATAAATGGACTGGCCAACTGGTCACAAGCGCGACTGCAAAACGTGATGTCCGGGGTTAGATTCCCAGTTCGGAAAAAGTTTGGATTTTCTCATTGGATTTTTCCATCCGTCATTTGTCAGTCGAAGCCTGGAGTCTTTAGTGGCTATAGGTTCGCCCCCTATTACATCTAATCTAATCTAAGTATGGATGGATGGATGGATGTTTGTTACTCGTTCACGCAAAAACGGCTGAATGGATTTGGATGAAATTTGGCAAACAGATAGTTTATAACTTGGATTAACACATATGATACTTTTTATCCCGATATTCCTACGGGATCGAGACTTACGCGGGTGAAACCGCGGGGCGCAGCTAGTGAAACATAAAAATAACTAACAGGCGAAATTTACTGTGGTAAGTGTACTGTACAGATGTTCACCTGCCTACCCTTGCGGGGAATACAGGCATGCTGATATGTTGTTGCAAATAGACAATAACTAAAAAGGCTTTTTATCTACTGTATTTTACTGACATTTTAAGAATTTAATCCCGAAAGACCTTTGAATTTATTTAGGTGTTTCTCCTACAAAAATATCGCTAAGTAA
Source organism: Lithophane ornitopus (assembly GCA_948473465.1). Taxonomy (NCBI): domain Eukaryota; kingdom Metazoa; phylum Arthropoda; class Insecta; order Lepidoptera; family Noctuidae; genus Lithophane; species Lithophane ornitopus. The sequence goes on from OX419623.1 coordinate 7,795,316, forward strand.
ATAATAATCCGTTGAAAGTGCCGCCTTAAAACCGTGTTTACAGCGAACAAGGTATTATCCCTTCTTTTTCTTAAAAGTCAAAATGTAGACGTTTTCCGTTTTACGAAACAAAATACTTGAGAGATATCAGGGTAACTTTATACACACACCTGAAAAATTAGGAGACGTGCAAAAATGTTTTCCTTTGCCAAGCTTTGAAGACGCTCTCTCGTAACTATTATTTCTGGTTACGCGATATGAAACCGCTAGAAATGTTTACAAGCAACACCAAACAACAATGCATTTTTTTTTTATCTATTCGAAGTAAATTGATGCACCTACATTATAAACAAAAAAATTGTGGCACAATTTCATGATAGTGTATCATGAAATTGTGGCACAAGTTACTTCAAAATAACGTTTTCCAAAGATTTAAAATAAAATACTCATGAACCTATTCTATAAGTTCACTCACTAACAGATCTTTCGTTCCACAGCGCTATTAAGCGACAAATTGACCGAGAACCCGAAGCTCCGTGTATCAGAAACTATAATGAACGACTACTCGCTGTGGATAAACTTGACGATAAAGTCCCTAGCGCCGGCGGACTACGGAACTTACGTGTGTGCCTCTGTCAATGCGCTCGGAAAGATGGAGAGCCAAGTCAGTTTGCATAGTAAGTGGCCAATATCATTATACGTCTTAGTTCGTGTAGCTGCTGCAGCTTAGAACACACACGTAGCGTTACTTCGGTAATGTAGCCAATAGACTGAACATGGCTCATTCCGACGAGTATCCTCGTCGGAATGAGCCCTCTGTCTAAGATTTAATCAGTCTTTGTATCACATGGTTCGTGGAGAGTTATCAGGAACTTCGACCACTAGGTATCTTATTTATAAATATCAAAGAAAACTATATATACCTGAGGCATAATTTCATTCCCAGAATTATTCTAACACCAACATTAGGTTATTAGAAATTATAATAGCAAAACAGACCTATCGCAAGCTTCACGAAAGTTTACTTACGTAACGAAGTAAGTATACTTACTAAGTAAGTATACCTTGATTACTAGATTATTATTAGCTACACTTACCGAGGTCTTGTCCGTAGAAAGGTGATTCATAACATATTGAGACCCCTCCGTGCTTCGGAAAGCACGTTAAACCTTTAGTCCTGGCTGTCACTTAATTATAGATCTTTGACAGTCGTTACGGATAATCTAAAGTCTGATAACCAGTCTGACCAAGGGGTACTGTGTTACTCATCAATCAATCAATCCAGTTACTGAACTAGATTATTGAGTTCAGATAGGCAATATAGGTTTAGGTATTCAGCTGCATCCAGTTAGACTGGAACCCGACCCCAACATAGTTGGGAAAAAGCTAGGCAGACAATTCGGTCCTTTGCTAAACATTTCCAAACCTTAAGTCGCCTTAACTTTATTAAAAAAAATCACAGGACTAGAACTAAGCATGAACGGCTTCGGTGCCGAGGAGCCGATGGTCTCGGGTGCGGCGTGGCAGCGTGCACGCAACTTGCCGTCCCACCGCGCGCGCCCGGCCGCGTCTCATGCGCACCAATACTTCCTCGCGCAACATCTGCCGCCACAGCTGTACGCTTTACTACTCACCGTGCTGCGATATATACATACTTTTTAAATGTTGGTACTATTAAATAGAAGCAGAAATTTGTATAGAGTTGACGTAAGTGCTTCCTGCCTGCTTCCTTACCGAAAGCGACTATCGCGCGCATACGCGATCGTTTACCTGAATAATGACGCACATGCGACTTGATTGATCGCACGAGTATATTATAGTCAATCGCTTTTGGTAGGTAGATACGCGGCAATGACAGAAACAAACGAAAATCATGCCCAAATAATGTATCAGAAGAACTTTAAAAAAAGTATTGCACGACAACCTACGTCTATTCTATACAAATTGTGCCAAACTATGAGCGTATTTGCCATATTATTGTACAGATATCCAAAGATATGTAAATGAACTGTTGACAATTATTATCCTAACATCTTTACAAGAAACAATCTTAGGAAAACCCGTTTTTCTATGTATGAAACTATATACTTGAGGAAGACCATGATGTGAGCTGATTATGTACATATTTATCCATAAAAAACAAAAGTTATATAAATTATTTAACCAGATTAAACTTCTGCCTATATATCTCTTATATAAATTCCGTTCTTAGATTAAAATAAGTACTTGCTTTGTTCATTATTACTTATATTGAATTTACTGGTAGTTGGTTTTCATAATTATGCGTTTCCCTTAAAATTTTTATTTTTTAATTATTAATTTTCAAATGGTAAAGTAATTGTATTATAAATTTCTGTGATTATAATTTGTTTTTACTGGAACTCATTAATAGAACATTGTCTTCTATAAAATAGATTGTCAGATAGACTTACAAACTATACTAATTAAGAACGTATAAGAAATTCGATAGAAACTAATATTAAAATATCAATTGTAATAGCAGGATTTAATGTAAAATCGAATGATAATGTAATAATCGATTAAAATATTTAACTGACTAGCATAAGTTACAATGTAAGCAACTAGTTAAATCGTTAGGAACATTTCAAATTATCGATATTCATATTGTTTTTAACCTATCTCGAAATCTTGTGCTAACGTTACGTTGACTTTGACAATAAATGTGTAATTTATGAAATATAATATTGAAATAAATGTCCTTATGGAACCCTACTTGAATGTGTTGATTTTAAACTGATACTATTTTGTATGCAAAGAACGACTTCAAAAGGCTGCACTGAATAAATGAGGTTCGTAAAATACTAAAGAGTTATGATAAAAACATTATGCGTCGCTGCGTATATGTCATCAACAGACATATGGTATATGGCTATAAAATGGCGTATAGCTCAAAATTACCTATTTTAGTTATCCTCGTACCTAACTAAAAATACTTTAAACTCTATCCACTCCATTACGTTAAAGCTGAAAGCAATAAAGTAAAAAAACCTATGCAGACCGCTCTAAAAGAATCAATCCACATTCAAAAAGCGATCGACTTTACTTTTAAAGCTAATTCAATATCCAGAGATTCCATTGACCTATCCCGAACTAGATAGGTATTGCAGGACAATGACGAATGGTCGATCCGAGCCGCTAATGCATTTTTCGTGTTGCACTTGAATTAATGTGTCTCCAGTTTCATTTCATGGGGAGCGCCGGCAATGGGCGGGTTTAATAACCGTGAAAAGGTCGTATAAAGTTAATCATTTTATTCGACGTGGAGTTTACTGGCCGTTCTGTTATCTCGTCCCGATACGTTGATTCAACCTGTCACTGACATACTCCACTTTACGATAACGTCACAGTCTACGTGAATTTTAAGATGTGATATGGCTTTAAATTATTTGAGATAAGTTTAGTGCTTTTCGTAAACGTTCCAATTTAGTGGCCAATTTAGTGGTAGGTACCTACCCAGTTGATGTGCTGTGAAAAATTTAAGTAATCCAATGTTTCTTCTTTTCTTTTTTACCCGACTACGGCGAGGAGGGTTATGATTTTGACCGGTATGTATGTATGTATGTTCATCTGTTCCCTCCTATCTTCTAAAGCACTCATCACAATTTGACAAATGAGGTATCGTTGGAAGCGTCTTGATTGTCCACTGGTTATAGGCTATGTGACGTCACATTAAATTAAAAATAGCGACCTCTAGACGACATAAAGTCAGGAACTAACAAAAAATATTGTTTAATCGCACCATGTTGGGTCTCAAATGAAAGGGCTTAATGAGCACATTTCAAAAAAAAAAATATATATACGTAATCTGTTCGATTTATGCCCTAACACTTGTGACTCCGGATTTTTAAATTGTCTGTCTGTGGGGTCTTGTTTATACCTTTTTAGTCGTAGTTGGGTTTTAGTTTTTATTACTTAATTTTTTTCACATTGTAAAAGTATTACGACCAATGATTATTTCAAATAAAATATCCCTCAAAGTAAAATAACTTCAAATCTACTTCGTAATTCGAAGCCCGCACAATCATAAATGACAAGCTGTGACCCGAAAATTTGTTTGAAATGGCCTCCAAATTACGTGAAAATATTGTTCAGTTCATTTTAAAATAATCTCTAATAGACCCTGAATCCCTGTTCCCGATTGAACAAGTTGGAAACTTATTAAAATTCTTTCAGTAGTCCTGCTTTTTAAGAACCTTTTAGTGTGGTTTTAAAATTGTAAGGGAGAGAGAATTATTTTAGTCTTTGAATGGACAACAACAAAAATAAGGGTTCTTTGAAAAAAATCTCTGGCTATTATACACTAACTCAAACTACGTTATAACTTTAACAAACAGAGATAGGAAGCAACAACCATAAGACTTTTTAGCTCTAGTTAACTTGTGAACTAGCCACGAAAGTTCAGGATTCATATCTAATGATTATTAAAACGAATGGCAGGGTGCGGTATAACACTCAAACTAAAAGTTTCATCAACATAATTTATTCGGGACACTCGGCCGAGTGGCCCACGCGGCCGCAGCTATTTTTTTCTTTATTCGTTCAGCAGGATATGCTCCGAATTTTGGGCAGACGATTTTTCAGAGGGAACTTCAATTGTGCAACGCGGTCACGTAGTTTTTTAGCGTCACTCGAGCAGACATGCGCCTGAGTTTAATAATGTCATCATAGGCAGCCCCCGGCGTGCTTATGTGCGCTGCGGCCGGATGCTGATAGCCACCAACAACGTGACTTAATATACACCGCGTTTAGAATATGTGTCGATTCGAATGGAGTAGTTGTTGATATCGTTTAAAAACCACTCCTAAACAGTTCTAACATATCCAATCGGTCATTGAGTATTGAATGTTAAAAGCTAGTCGTTCACACTATCAAGTGATATAGTGAAGTTAATTTATCGGTTCCTGAAAACGTTGCCCTCGCTTACCTCCAGCATTCCTCATAACGCTTTAGCAAGGAACCGATAAATATTCGCAAAACTGCACAGAGTCACGATCGTTTGCACTGTTACCAATAAATCGCACACAGCTGATAAACAAACGCGGCCATTGTGATTTGCGGCATTTTGTTACATTCGTCCGCGCGGGCAATGCCGTCATGCGACAATAATTCTTTGAAAACGCTCCTGACAGTTTTGCCGCAAGTGATGCCTCTGCACTAGAATGGGATTTACTATGTCATACGAAACGTTAGCGGTCGACGAGAAATTTTTCACAAAAGCCATTCAAACAAAACCGATGTTAGCTAGCTAAACGGACATTTATAACTCAATGTTATATACCGGCTTCAGGCTTGTCTCCCGTTGTTTGCGGGCAAAACGAGATCGAGGCTTTTTGTCACTCGCAATTTACAAACCAAACAATAAACATCAAAAATAATCTTAAAATCCAGATGAATAGCGAAGACGGGCGTCACGACGGAATAAAAACAAAAACAAACTGAAGGTAAGTCGTCGCGTTATCTTGATCTTAAATACAACCGATTTCTTTAGCCAAAAGTCTGTTTGGAAAAACCTTATCCGGCGTCGGATTCATTAGGATAATTGCACAAGTCAGACAGCAAAAAAGTTAAACTTGATAATTACCTATTGAAAAAGAAGCAGGTCTAGTCGATAAGACAATTATTAGATATTTCATGCTTTGTAAGCAGCACGGAGTTCAAAAATAGAACAAGTTCGTACTTAAATGCAACCAGGCTTCGATCATCGATAGAAGCAACCAGGTTATTAGATTAAAACGCTCTTCAAGAAACAGGAAGTAAATAAGTTACTAAGCTACTGCTTTTACATTTATGTTTCAACTGAACAAAACTGTTCAGTATTCATGTGACACAAAGAAAGCTAATTCACTAACGCGACAGAAATCGCTCGAAAACCTCTTATATAGGAATACGTAGTGCCTGCTTAGCTTTACATAAAAAATAATGTTTTCAATCTTACAAAAGTTCTTTGTTTGTTGATATTATTATCTAATTTTCGTACACTACTTTTAGTAAATTTAAGTACCTACCTATGAATTAGACTACATAAGATGATAAAGCCTAAAATATTCACATTTGTAAATGTATAAAATGGCGGCCGGACCCTGGGTACAGTGGGCTGGAATGAGGACGTCATTCAGTGCGGTGATCAATCTATCGGTCTCGCCGAAGTGACGCATCGATGGACAGCGAAATATATCGATACCGAGACCCGCGCGACCCTACGCAAAAACACGTAAGTATAGACGCGTACATATTTTAGTACCGCTCAATTACTTAGATTGGTACAGTCGAGAAGAGATCCTTTTTTAGGATTTTACATACTCCCCGCTAGTACATATTTTTACGAATTTTCGATTCGCTCGGAGTGTATCAGCGATATTGGGAGTTTCGTCGCAAAGTAGTTTTAGGTTTTGAAATTGGCATGGTTAACACATAGTGGAAAGTGGTGTTTTGCGATCTAATTTGGAAAAGGAAATGATCCACAGGATGTTTTTAAGCTTGTTTGGGTTGACTATACAAAAGAAAGATAATATTGTGTTTTGTAAGAAGTTAATAATGCTTAATTCTACTACTACTAGATTTATAAAACTGAAGCCAGTTCCGTTTAATTGCCTATATTATTAAATGTTGTACTAACACCGGATATATTGAATTAAATAACGCCGAGAGCCGACAACTTTTATTTAATAAAACCTAACCAACATCAAAAATAGACCAAACATTTCCAGAGTCGAAAGTTTAAAAAGTAAAACCAGTCACCAATTGTTCGGGGGCTAAACGCAAACGGCTCAATAAAAGCCAGCGTGTCCCGTTGGTAAACAAAACTGCCAGTCATTAGACTGAGCGAACGAAAACATTCGGTCCAATTATCCGGGCCGAGCGGTCCGCACGAAAAACGCTCGGGTCTGACCGAGACCTAATGACGACGTCAAACGGACTCATCAATCTATTTCGGAGACCTGAAGACCTAATGGGAACTTTGGGTGTTTACGTTAGTAGGTTGTCTTAGTAGTTTCAAGAATGGAATTAAGAAACTTAGTCTTTGAAGGACGAAGGTAGTTAAGCCAGTTTAGAATCACTTCAGTGCTTTATCGAGAAGTGAAGAACAGACTCACCAGTCAAGTTATGACTCTGCGGTCAAACGTCCCCTGGGTTTGATCTCGTCTCGGAGAGTTGAGATTCATTCTGAGACCCTGAAATACAGGTCCTCTAACTTAGCTCTGTAGTCAAAGTTTCACTTTGTGTCACCTATGTTTACCTATAGTAATAAAATATATTTGTTTTAAAAAAAATATGAAACATCCTAAAGGATTGTGTGTCACTAAATTAAAATACTATCAAACGCTGTGGCAATGAGTAATTACAATAATGATTACCATTTAATGAATGGGGCATTAAATGGCAATCATTATTGTAATTACTCGCAAATTATTATTTAATAAGCAAATTAGGTACGAGGTTCCTATTATCACAGTAATTATATTTAATTGGTACAGCTTTATTATTATGTTCTTCGATTATTATTCCGAATTATGGAGATAGATAAATAAGAATTATAATATTTATTTGTTGCAATATAGTAGAAGAAACACAACCCTCAAAAACACAATTAAATGATTAAATAAATATAAACAAAAAATACATTCACAATTTTAGCGAAGTGGTGTCAATACACATTATAAGAAAAGCTGCCAAGTGCGAGTCGGACTCACATACAAAGGGTTCCGTACCACCGTTTATTACTTTGATTTTTTTTATTTGTTGTTATAGCGGCCATGGGTATATACTGTGTGAAAATTTCAAGTAGTTTACCTATTAAGGTTCAAAGATACAGCCGTGTGACGAACGTACGGACAGCGGAGCCTTAGTATAATAGTGTCCTGTAGGCACCCTTCGGGTATGGAACCCAAAAATAAACAGTAAAAATAAACAAGGTGTGATACTAGTATGACACAGGTACCTACTGTTATTTATAATCACTGGTTAAAATAAGTCCGCGTAGGATAACTAGTTCACTTCACTTCAACTACATTACAATTAAAAATCTATTATTATTTAGGATATGTATGTGTATCTATTTTAGTATCAATATACTAATATAAGTATAAGTCTAATTGTAGACTTCTACTACAATTAGACTTATTATTTGCACCTACGACAGCCCCATTTTATGTCCAGGCAAATCACTGAAGAAGAAGACGCGAACAATACTGTAATTTGAGTTTCTATCAATCATGCAATGAGGGTAAAATAAAAAAATCCACACTTCTAAATCATCATGCATCGACATTTTCTTTGTAAACAAAAATGTTACCAACTGAATATATAAATTATGGAATGATATTTTCTTTTTCTTTTTTTATTTTTTCTTTTTTTATTATCATTGTAACAGTGTAAAAAATACATAGAAATGTTACCAGCTGAATAAACTATGTAATATTCTAACTTTTTTTAGGGTTAGGCAGACGTGAACCTATAGTACACTCAAATTTCGCCATTTATGCTTAAGTCTTTTAAGTAATAGGGGAGCCTATTGCCATCAACCGGGCACAAATCCAGAATCCGGGCTGCTACTGAAAAAAACCCAATCACACTTGACCCGAACTGTGAATCGAACCCAGGACCTCATGCTCAGCAGTAGACCAAAGAGGCAGTCCTAAATTTTATAATGTTTTTATTTCTGTTAGTAGAGTTTTAGAAACACTTACACGTCAATCATATTTGAAAAACTAGATGGGGTCGGCTTTTTTTATCTGACTACTCTAAGAAGAAACAAACTCAGAGGTTACAGTCTCTTTTAAAGTACAGACATTAATCTTGGTCAGATCATGTGAAGACCATTTAATAACATAAGACCATGATTCGTGTCTGAAATAGTCTTTTGAATACCACACAGATTGAGTGGACCGGTCCAGTCAGTGCACGCGGTGCCTAGCAAATTCTGTCTGAAATTCGGTTGTAAATATTATATTTATTTTGTGCAAAACGGAATAGCCATTGTAGAATCACTCTTGTCAAACGGATATCCCAATTGTGATTTCATAGCGTTATTAGTGCGTAGCAGAATTGCGGCCAATCCTCTCTGCATAAGCCTACTCGCCAGTTACGACACCCACGGGTCCAGCTATTTGCATCGGATGACAGCCAGCTGATAGCCTCTAAGTTTCCCCTCCATTCTGCCATTAGCATGGAAATTTAAACGTAATAAAGCATCAGAAAACCCTAAGATTCCCGTCTCATCAAAACGAGCACGAACTACCAAAGTGCAGGGGCTTGCTAGTTTTATGAGTGACAAATTACTAAGAAAATACTCATTTACAAGTCTATTATATTCCTTTAGCAAAGGAGAATTTTTAATGGACAATATTTCTGTAAGCTAGTGCGCTCGGGCCGCGTACTTCGCTTTACTCTTTAACTTGCAACTTCAGATGAGAAAATTATTTTTCATTAACGCTCGGTTGCGTTTCAACGTACTGCCAGTGGAATTAAAATCAATTACTTACTTCCGTTAGAACAAAACAAAGTTGTAGAAAATTTTCCCGTCGCGTCGCTCCAGTTTGTAGCGATTTCCACGAAATTCATTGAACGATTCCTATGGTTTAACTGGTCGGTCCAAATTCATTCGATTTGGTAAGCGAATAATGCATTTTGTTCAAAATTCGGAAAACATTTTTCAATATCCAAAGCGAGTTTTTATTTCTTTTTAAGGTTGAAAGCCAGTTTAATTTGCTAGCAAATTCTAAGCTATAATAAGACAAGAAAAACTAGTACTTATCTAGACAAAAGACCCTTGAGCAAAGTTTACGATTATTCAATTTATTTTAAGCAAGTTTTTTAACTACATATCATATAGGGACTAAAAAGGCAACAAAGCAATTCTCATGTAAATTTCTCTTTCAAGAGATAATAAAAAGTCGATTACAAGGAAAGTCGCAATGAAACTAAGAATTTACAGTCACTGAACCCTTTTCACTGGAAAATTCAATAAGCCGTTGTACGGGGGTTCTCACGATGTTACCCTGGTTATGATATTGTTAAGGATCGAGTCCTAGCGAAGCCACTGACACTAAAAAATACGTGACTGTTTTATACGATCCTATCCCACGTTCGTGAAAAATCGGCGTACTTGGATAGTCTCCCGATATAAAGAGATCCGAATAGGCGTTCAGCGGATCACGCCACTTACAGGATAATGCAAGTCTTTTGTCTATGTCGCTCAATCAGTGCTATACTTTCATTCATTCTGGGCTGAATGAATCTAAGGAACAAGAGAGCCGATTGTAGCAAATCCAGCTTCGATTGTAGGAAATGTAGGCGTTTTGTATTTTTTACGGTTTTATAGGAACGATCTGAAAGCTGAAAAGTAAACTGGATTAGGTGCTATTGCTCGTAGATGTGAGCGTAGACACGGGTGCTTTTAGATGTGAATGGCCGAGAACGTTCCGCATTTGGATTAGTCAATTCTACTGCCAGCATGTAGATGGTATTCAAGAATGGACCTTAGTGCAAAGCAGTGACTGAAAGAATCTTTAGTATAAAATCTAACATATAACTGTAATCACATGGGAGTTATTTTTCCATCTGAATACTAAATAAAAAGGAAATATTGCATGTTCATGAATTTATACCAAAAATTACCTAAATAATAATAAAACATGTGCAGAAAGTTTCCATTTACCTACTCTAAGATTGTGCTGGAAGATAATTGGAAAGTAAGAACAACTGAATAGAGCGCAATGAAAATTACTTTTATGAATATTTCAGTTGATTTATTTAGCTTTACCTACATACAATTTCCGAGTTTCGTGCACAATTCAGTGGATATGATTTCGAAGAATAGGTATCGAAAACCTTCAAAATATTGAACCATGCAATACAATTCGTATTTATTTTATTTATTTATTTTATTATTTATGTATTTCATAGCAGACACTTTTTAAAACAATATTTCATCATCCATGCTTTTTGATGAAAATGAATTGGAAACGACATAGACACGTATCAAATAAAAAAGTCTATAACTGAATATGGAACTAACTGAATCTCGGTGAATATTCGAAACGATTGAAGCGGTATCGCTAGATACATTTTTGCGGTTTCAGCGGCAGGTGTCGGGCAGCCATTATCAAATACACACACCAACGATCGCGTGTTATCGCCCCACACTGTCACTTTAACAGATTTATTGGCCGTTCCATTTGACCCAACGCACTCCTGTTCTATATAAAAACGTTTACAGAAAATGTGCTATTCCATACTTCACGAGTATCGAAAGACTTATGATGACGTAATTTATTGAATTGAAACGCGTCTCTGGAATCGGTAATGAATTTTCACTTCATATTTTTCAGGTAATAGTTTTCAAATTCTAAGACTTAGGGTGAATTTCACCAATGTAACTGAACGCGATCAGCACATCATAATCGCGTTCAAGAGCTGTCAGTGTCAATATTACACGGATAATAATGACGCTGACAACCCTTAAACGTAGTTTATGTGCTGATCACGTTCAGTTTCTTTGGTGAAATTCACATTGAGTATAATATGATTCAACCCCTAAAGATGCAGAAGCCATTTGTGTTTTAAAAATTTAAAAAAATAACAGGCAGAATGAAATCATCTCGTTTTGTAATAAAGCTAAAAACATCTAACCATCTTGGTTATAGACCAACTTCAAGCAATAGTTTGACAATAAACTCCACTTCACTCATAATGTCTATCTCAGCTCTCTCCTTTGGGCAGTCGGTAAATCTATATTCTCTATCACAGGTCAATTGAAGCACCTACCTAAAAATACTCAATCTCCAGTACTCAGGCTATACATTTAATTGCTCCGTAAAACAAATTACGTCCACCTCGTTGCTCGTAAATGTCTATAGAGATTTTTTTATTATCTTTACAAATTATTCGCATTGTTTAATGGGGTTTTTTCGCATTGTTTATTTACCCTTTTCATTGCATTGTGTTGTCCGGTCACCGTTTATTCATTTCCCTCAAAAAGCCATGCCAAAGGAAAGTATTTATTACGCATATCGATAAGTATATAGGATATCTGTTATAAAGGAAACGGGCACATCTGAAGATGTGACAGTAAAAGTGTAATATTAGACGATTTATGGAGCGTTTAAAGGCGTTGAAAACCAATGGGCCACGAATAAAGGCGCTCACTCACCAAATAAAATACCAACTCAATACATTTAACAAAAATATGCATGTTATGACGTTAATTTCAATTATTCGTTTTGATTGCATATTTCCTTTATCAGCTTTTACAATAATTAAACCCAGTGACTGCCTTTATTTTTAGAATTGTTCACTGTCGGTCATGCATATCTGCCGTGTTCGGGATTCACACAATGAATTCTCCCTCTGTCGACGCACTGAACAGTAAGCGTTAAAATTATTGGAATTTTATTTAAATAAAAAAACTATTGAATAGCTCGGGAAATACGGCGTTCGGCAACCGAGTCCCCGTCGCGAAGAAGTGTCGCTTAAAATGGCAGAGTGCGATGTATTCGAGGGCACGTTTATATCGCATGTTATTAAATTCTTTTCCTCGCGACTGGTGATGGCAATCGTCTTATTCAATTACACGCCAAACAAGGCATGAGAATAGCTGACAATGACTACACGGAGAAAATGCCGCTATTGAAAATGCGAAGCTTATTTCATTTAATTCTGTTGTGATGTGACAACTCTGACAAGCGACTTCGAGTGTTTTTATAATAAAGGATCGTGAAAAAAGGGTCTTTTCAAGTTACAAGAATACATGAATTTTATTGTTTCAATATTAAATGGCATGAGAATAAAACTTTAATGTAAGCCGCAATAATCCTAGCGATTATGGAATAAAAGAACTAAATGATTCTAAAAAATAGAAAGGTTATATTAATTAAACTTGTCTCGTGTTTATTTTGCGACGAGATAATGCGTTATTTTAAGGTAAATTGACAATTTAAAAACTAATAAAAAGCTCTATTCTGTAGAGACGCGATAAAATATTCTAAAGTGTATTTTATGAGGGGCATATCTCGTCCTTACGAGCCATAACTATAAAACAATCAGCACAAGAATCTCGAATATTCCGCGGGCATTTCCTCAACGAACTTTTATTAAAAAACTTTTTGTTTTTATCAGCGCTTAAATTCTGTATCTATGGAACTCTGTGATTTTACTATCAGCTTCATATTATCAGATTATAACCAGATACCATATAAGAGATACTATAACTGGTCTGTATAAACAACTGTGTTTACAATGTGATGCACGAACGATACTTAGCATTGATTGGTCCCTTTTTCTAAGGTACTCAATTATTGCTATTTATGTAGCGAACCTATCTAACTAATACATCTTTATCTATTCTCATAAATTCAAATCACCTAGTCTGAACGTACTTCAGATGCGTGGAATTTATATCGCCATCACATAGCAATTTTAATAAATAACAAAGTTTCATGTTCGGCTTTGTGCAAGCACTCACTTGTTCACGTATTATGTTCGTATTCGCGGTTGTTCACGGATATTGCTCGCCTGTCCAACTCCTTTCCAAAGCAATCTGTGTTTGACAGATCTCACAGTTTTGATCACTCGAGCGAACCTATACCCTAAGCCTTTCAGAAACCACTGCTCCGTTTTATTTATATTTTCTTTACATAACTACTTTATATAAATTACTCATGCGTGTATTTTTGGGAAAGAGCATAGGGATTTTCGTCGGTATATTCGCACATAAAATTTTAAACTTTAAGCCATGTTAAGCCATGATGGATTTAAGCAACCTTTGAAATATGAGTAGTTGACCGCACTTAGGGTTTTATGTACCTACCAAAATTTTAGCCTAAAACATTTTGATAAAAACATCTCAATTATGGACATGTACCAACACATTATAATAACAATACCAGCCTATTTCTGCAACTGTACAACTGTGAAAAGGCCTCTTTTCATACAGATAAGGCACGAGGATTGATCACCACGCTTGCTCAAGACGAGTTGGCGATTTCAGCCTTTTATTAACTATAAGTCCAGGTTCCCTCACGATGTTTCCCTTCACCGATGTCAGTAATGTCCAAGATAAACTCAGAAAGCACACAATTATGCATTGAAGAACTCACATGCCCAGATTTTAACACATTATGAACTAAAAATACCTGATAGTTGGTTTTCCTCAGATAAAAGCCAAATATGGTTACCATACGCATACGTTATTTTCACGCTAGGGACACAAAATCCGCCTAGGGGCAGACAGAGGTGCTTTAATGTCAGCCACAACGTTATCTGAACAAATTTATAATATCGTCAGTCACAGCGGTGGCTATTTATTTAGGTTTTTATAAGCCTTCTTTATTTATATGCTCCCCACATCAGTGTTAACTACATCATTTCAAGCGAAGCATTTGATGTACGGAGGATAATAAAATGTTGAGGGCCTCTGTGAAAATCGGGGTTTTGCGAACTAGTGGTTGGAATAGTTTTTCGTTTACTTTATTCCAGACTTTATAGTCAGTTCTGTTCTACGATAGGTACTAATTATTTAGGTTTCAAATTATTAAAGTTTAATACAACCACACACAATTCATTGTTCACAATAACAAGGAACTTACTTTGGAGGAAGGTTTCTTCATTATTAAATTTTCCAAATAAACATAGACACCAAAAAAAACATAAGAAAAATAGGAAACAAACCTAAAAACTCACATTCAAGAAATCTTTTTGTTTAACCCCCAATTGAATCCGTAATAAATCCGTGTAAAGACTTTTTGAAGGATTAGTTATAAAAGTCATCTTATGATTTATTTATTCGAGATGAAGATAAATTGAATCCTCTAAATTAAATGGCTATAATAAATGAAATCTTCATTACTCATTGTCAGGAGCATGCCTTCATTCACTCGCTGGATTATTTTGTGGACGGATCATAATCACATTATAAGATATTACTGACATGCATAAACAACAGCAAAATAAATTCGTTTTAATATAGAATTACGGCAAAAAGGCTCTTGCCTCAAACTTAAATCTTGTCAAAATAAACTGTGTATCGTTTTCGAGAATACGCTTACCTCGGCCAAAATCTGCATCTGCAAGAATTAGGCCGGCCTGGGCAGCGTCTGGGAAGCTTCGTCGAATCTTCTTGTTGCGTATTCCACAGAGCCTAAAGACTAAGATTTTCAATCAGTGCATCCCTTCTGTTATGACTTACGGCACCGATACATGGACACTCACGGTACAGCTGGTTCATAATTTCAAAGACGCTCAGCGAGATATGGACGGGCTATGCTCGGAATCCCTCTGAAGGATAGAAACGAGGTGGGCCGGCAGAGAACCAAAGTTGTCGATATAGCTCACAGAATAAGTAAGCTGAAGTGGCAATGGGCCATATTAGCCGTAGAATCGATAGGTAGACGTGTTCTTGAGTGGAGACCGCGAATCGCAAGCGTATAAGGACGCCCTTAGGCTAGGAGGGACGATCTTCGCAGGGTGGCTGGTAACAGCTGGATGACAGTTGCCGAGAATCGAGCTAAAGGGTGTGCTAATGGAGAGGCCTATGTCCAGCAGTGGACTGCTGTAGGCTGATGATGATGATGATGATGATGTATCATAAAGTCTGGAGAAGGAAAAGATTTATGGGCCTTAAATAATTATAGTGTATCAAAAAGCATAATTTAAATAAACTAGAAAAACGAAGTTGTGTGCTGTTAGCACACAACAAAACTTATTACGGACCGAAACTACGTTTTGAAATGGGCAGTTATTTTTTTTTTGGCATTTCTGGACCTTCTAAAGTATGTTTTTTAATGATAAGGTCCAATTGAAATAAACAATATAATTCGGTCTTTTGTACTGTACTATACTTTTATTGTTTTAATATTTTGTGTCCCACTGCTGAGCAAAGGCCTTTTTTCCTTTCAAATCTTTCTGTTTTGTGCGATTTCTGGTACCTACTATACTTTTTTATACAAAAATACCGAGCGCTTCAAAAATAACGTATTTCATATTTAATAGTAAAACTGATATCTATTTCAATCCATTAATAAAATTAATTCTGCCCGCTATAAAAATATTTTAATGCGCTCCGAGCAAACTTACTGCATAAATTATAATTACATGCTGTAATAACATTAGATTTATTAATGTATCGCATAAGACTCGACTAACTACTACTTGTTTTGAACTCCAATAGGTCAATTTTAAACTTCACACCTTGGTCCAAACTTTTGTATTCATCGTGTACTGGCATTTAATAAATAATAGGCATAGTGGACAGTGGTGGAACCAAATCAAGTATTATTATAACAAAAAGTGCTTAGACGTCCATGTTTACAAAGTAACTGTACCATCAACGGCCCCAGAGCACTGATAGCCTCGTGGTGTGACCGTCAGACTGCCAAGTCATAGGGTCTCAAGTTCGAAACCTCTGACTTTCCGGATTCATGTGTGTATTGTATAATTATCACTTGCTTCAAAAACGGTGAAGGAAAACATCGTGAGGAAACCGGCATGCCTAAGAGATTTTTCTCGACGGCATGTGAAGCCAAGTCAGATTAGCGGCTTAAGTGGCAGGTTAGTCTCTAACCACACGAAAAGAAGAAGATCAACGGCCGATGACAAGCCGTAAGCCCTATACTGAAATTCATGTGTTCAAGTTCATTCACGCAACTCACAGCAAATAGCGACTTGTATCAACAAAATGCTGCTTTGCCTCGAAGGATGCACACAATAGTTATGGTACCGATAATTAATGACGTGGTGCCGTAAAAGACAGTGAAAGCAATAGCGGGACTAGCAACAGCTTTACAAATGTTAGATGGACCACTGCAAACACAAAACTGGG
The DNA here is from genome assembly GCA_948473465.1 of Lithophane ornitopus. Classification (NCBI taxonomy): domain Eukaryota; kingdom Metazoa; phylum Arthropoda; class Insecta; order Lepidoptera; family Noctuidae; genus Lithophane; species Lithophane ornitopus. The sequence goes on from OX419623.1 coordinate 7,812,132, forward strand.
CAACTTTGAAAACAAGAAGGAAAACCTTTGTGTAGCAGCGTCATGTTTCAGGCCAACAGTGTGGTATCTCCAACAGTCTATCTGGGCTTTACGGTTAGGTACCATCGCGGACTCTGGCGATGGATCACTTTCCAACCTTAGCGCTAAGGGTGAAAAGTGGTTCACCGCAAACCGCGGCTGTATTGGTCGGTAAGTTAGATGGAAACATAAGTATAAAGTTTCACACGAATAAGCAATTCAGTGCCATAACCCCAAAAATCCTATCGCACAAAACTACACAAGTAGCAACAATAACAAAAGTATCGGTTCCCATTTCAACACCATAGTGTAGGTGACGTGAAAATAGCAAGTTTTGGATTTTTCTCTTGGCCATAATGATATGATAATTCGATTGCCCATTGTGTATTATTGCGGTCGGCCGCGGTCTTGAACCCAGTGGGAATATAAATTTTCAAAGGTAAATACGAAAAAGGCACTGCCGTGAATCTTTTTATGGCGCTATTGTATGGAAAAATGATATGCTCTCGTTATTGAAGAGAATCGTAAGCGTAAATTTTCACCTGTGCTGTTGTACTCGTAATATATTCTCGAAGCCATTATGGTTTCGATTTTGCCGTAAAATCTGGTTATGTGCACTTAATTTGAAACAAAGGGTTTCCATTGTGATGTAGCGTACTAAGTGGGTCAGGTCTGTACATCAGTGGAAACTTTAGTAATTTGCCATACACGACGTACTTACCGTGACGACCAAATAATGTTTCATTTGCAGTAATGAGATTTTGCGTGGGCGTTATTGTAAACCTCTGGTGACGTGTTTTCAATGGATAAATCCTGCCGGCAGACGTAGGTAAACTGCTGGGGGTCCTTGTTAATCACATGAAAACTTTGATGTTTTGCTCGTAGTACTTCGTAGAAACAAAGCAAAACAAACTTGGAACATTAATATCATTAGTACTTATTTTTGGAAATTGTTGTTTTACGCGGCTAGACGGATTCCGTTCATTCCCTCGGAAGAGAGAGACGTAAACTACCACGTCGGTTACACCGTTCAGATCCAAATCCCAGTTAATCCAAGCCTTACTACTACATGTGGCGCGTCATGTGTACTTAATCTTAGTTTCCCTTTAAATTTAACTTGCTCTAAAAGAGAAAACGAGCGTGTAGTTAAATAACTTCAAGTGAGTCACTTACGACTTTCTTCGTCAGACATTTTATCTTTTTGAACAAAATTACAAAGTAATCAAAATAGGTGATCACACGTATTCCGCCGTATCCAATTATCCATTCCAACATGTACAAAAATAAACCTGTGACGAAAATATTCGCAACATTGGATAGCTTTGTAGATGTCAAAGGAAACTATAAAAAATTGTTCCGTAAAAAGAAGATTAAGTAATCACCAACATAATTCTCACCGGCACAAAAAATTTAAACCAACGTACAGGCCAATCATGGTGACTTTATCGAGAGCTGAGATTTTTCCGCCACACTGAACTCAGTAGTGACGTAGCCCTTGATTCGAACGCTACGATTGGCCCAGACCAAATAACGTAATAATGGAATAACCCAACATTTTTTGCGAGCAATAGCAGCCTTTGATTTAAGAATATTCTCTCCAGGCACAACATGCGTGTATTTAACAACATCCCTCTTTATTTAAAGACTTTCTTTGAACTAAAATGTGGAAAATTCTCACTAAAACCCCGGAGGCTAACATAAGGCATTGCGTCCTCATTTTTTTAAGTTTTATTAAGTAGTATGTAATCCTGAGACCCTTTGGCTTAACTGACAACACGGTTGGGTAATGAAGATCCATCCCTCGTGAGCCGCCCATCACTTTTTGGAACGAAGCGTTTTTGCTAAAGAGGGATTAGTGTACCCTCCTCGAGCTCGATTTTCCTGAGATGCTTTATCATTGGGGTTTCCGACTAACATGAGGTTAACTTGTAATCTTAGCTTTATTTGGCCGTTGTAGCGACTTAATACCTTCAAGCTCGGTAATGAAGCGGTTTTTATGAAGACCCTTTCCTTATTTGATTTCGCCATAATGCTCGCTCAATGGTCGCTTTGTTACTCCTTTATTTCAATTGTTTACGGTTCAGCCTAGCCACGGATTTCAATGTAATAGTGGTAGCCTGAATTCATCTCGAAAGGTTACGCAAAAATGGAAAAAAGAAGAACGGATCATTTTTAGATTACAGCAGAAGGGCAAACAAAAAAAGACACTTTTACAAAAAAGAATTTTAATATTAAATTTAATTAACGTTGGTAAACATCGAATGTTTTTAATTATCTTCAGGCCGTTCACTCTGACGTTTCAGCAACTACGTAGATGCTCTCCTTGCGTAAAAAATATGGAATACAGTGAAAAACGTCGAGTCAATTTGCGAGCATTTGTCTGGTCGCCTTTATTTGCCGGTCGAGCGGGCACAAGAGGCCCCTGGCCAGCCACGGTAAATCAGCTTACATTTTTTTCAAAGGTTTTCTGTGTTTGGCGGTCCTCGCATCAGTGGCGTAAAAACCTTTTCATTTGTACTCTAACATGTTCGCTAATTCCGTATAAGTAGATAAACGAGTCAGACAACATATCTTTACACTTGAAATCGATTGAAATGTAGAAAGCATTTTTGGTCGCGTCGGTACTTGAATTTCAAAGTTATCTAACAAGTTATCAAAGTTTACATCGGTAAACAATAGTCGCATTAAGTTTCAATAAGAGTTGACTAACAGTTAGATAACTTTGAAATTCAAGTACCGACGCGACCAAAAATGCTTTCTACATTTTGATAATTGTATTTTGCAAACATCAACGTTAACATAGAACAGGGTGTCATCCATTTATAAACGCGATTACAACGGGTTAAAAATGAACTGACAACGTGAATTTCGAATAGCTTCACGTCTACCTGTCGCCCTTTAATCTTCTATTACCTCACTTACGAGATCCTACGAGGAATAATTAAGCCATATCAATGCAGTGGACCCCTATAAAATAGAGTTGATGGATCGGCAAGTTTATAATTCCGCGTGAGAGATTGTACCTACTCTGTGTAGGTACAAGACAAACCGATTTTGATTCTGATTGTGTTCATTTCACTTGCTTGCAGTTCACTTAGTTTTGCTTTTAGTTTAGCGAAAAATAACTTTAATTTCGGAAGTCGGTGTCTTTGCTTTTCAATTTTTAACCGACTTCTTCAAAAAGGAGGAGGTTCTCAATTCGTGTGTATGTTCTTTTTTTTCCTTTTTTGCCACCGACTTCCGAAGTCGGTTGTTTTTTTGTTCACTTTTTAGTTGTCGTACCTACCCCACAAAAATTCGAATACCACTACCTGCTATGTAAATAACAGTGACGGAGTCAAATAAAATATCATCTACATAGACTAAGTAGGAAAATTTCTAGTATTAGTTTACCGGCATTCATATCCTCGGTCCACGGTACTGAGAAATTAATCAGGAAAATCCTAGCCTCCACACTGATTAATTTTGACGTGCCGTGCCTCACCGAGGCTATGGATGCCTGGAGACTCGCTTGCCCGAATTCAGATCCGCCCGACAATCCATCTTCCCAGAGACGGTGGGATGAGCCGCTCTGCAGAGTAGTACAGAACAACTTGCTTGACACGTCTGCTACTACTGCGGAGCGCGCGCGCCTGCTGGCTGTGGGTAAGTGGGAGTCGGGTCTGTGGCTTCATGCACTACCGTCATCGAACCTAGGAACTTTGTTCGACGACACTACGTTCCGCATCGCTGCTTCCCTGCGCCTAGGAGCCCCATGTTGTACTCCTCATCGCTGTCACTGTGGCGAAGTTGTCAACAGCCTCGGACACCACGGCCTGTCTTGCAGCCGAAGTGCGGGTCGCTTAGCGCGGCACGCTAATATTAATGACATCATCCGACGAGCTCTTGTCACCGTCGGCGTTCCAGCTGTACTAGAACCCAATGGCTTGCGACGATGGCAAAAGACCAGAAGGCATGTCCTTATTCCCATGGAAGATGGGTAGGCCTTTAGTGTGGGACGCAACGTGTGTCGATACTCTTGCGCAATCCCATCTTCCTGGCTCGGCGTGCTGTGCTGGCGCTGCCGCTGCGGCTGCGGAAAACCTCAAGCGGTGAAAGTATAATAGCCTTATAGGCAATTATATTTTCGAGCCGTTTGGGGTTGAAACCCTAGGGCCGTGGGGTCCGATTACTCATAGTCTGTTCAGTGAAATCTCCAAACGGCTGCTTGACCCTTCCCGTGATCCAAGGGCTGGCTTTTATCTTGGTCAGAGGCTAAGCATTGCCATTCAACGTGGCAATGCCGCCAGTCTCTTGGGTACATTACCAGCCGACAGCGATGCGGAGGAATTTTTCGACGCCTTACTTTAGTTATAGTTAGTTAGTTCTTTAAGTTTTAGTGTTTTATGTAAATAGTTAGTTGTGTTATGTATATATTATATAAAAATAAAGACGTCATAATTTATTAAATATATCCACCATTCAAATTATATAGTAGGAAAAAATACGTAATTATTGAAGCTAACTCAAAAACTGCGCAAGCAAAGTTAATAAAATTTATATGGAACCACACGGGAAGCACCAGCTTTCAAATAAAAAAGAATCATCAAAATTGGTTCACCCAATCGAAAGTTCTGAGGTAGCATATGAAAAAAAACAGGTGAATTTATCGAATGACCTCCTCCTTCTTTTGAAGTCGGTTAAAAATAGAATTGATGGAACGACAAGTTTATAATTCCGCGTGAGATAGTACCTACTCTGTGTAGGTACAAGACAAACCGATTTTGATTCTGATTGTGTTCATTTCACTTGCTTTCAGTTCAGTTAGTTATCGCCTCACTGGCTAATCTAATAGCGGTAATAAAGATAAGTACTTGGAAGTGCAATTGCATTGTAACGGGACTACGCAAGATGACGAGCATGAATCGTGACTACAATGTAACAAAGTTACATTACTTCACCAACTCTAACATTTCTAATATAATACCTATAAGTCTGTGCACCTATTTCTAAATGGAGGGCTAATAGCTGATTCGAGGCACGTCGGGGCCGACTCTATCGCAGTTTTCAATCCGAAGTCGAAACTAGAAGATTTGTCACGTACATTGCAACTTTTACAAAGGAACCGTATCATTTCCTCACCTTTTGTCGAAACTTTGTCTCCGCAATTACGACTTAATCAGCTGTGAATAAAATGGCACCCAAAAAAACCCTTGTCTAGTGTCTCAAACCATTATAGAACACTCCTACAACATACTTATGCGTGGGAACCTGGTCTGAATAAAACTCATATTATAGCAAAAACTTCCTGCGGAATTCAATTTTAAGAGGATCCATCCATATTTTTTCGCTGAGTCACGTCTCTCGTCCGCAGTGCAAATAAGAAAATAAATAGTCTTTTTCAATCTCCTGACCATGCCGATATATCGCAACGTTAAATGACCAAGTACATGTAATATGATCAACGAGGTTCTCCATCACAATCCATCAAGTTGAGTCGCTGTACAGAGCGCCGCAATAGTCTAGGTCCCGGCAATCCGACGAAAAGCTCGCCTTTTAAGTGGCTGGATTTTACATTACTCCGTGACAATGGAGGAAAACCTGACGGAAAAAATAAGAAGGTCAGAGTACCCTACTCCCAGACAAAGGTTCTTTCTGTGTAAGCCACTCAAGGTGACACTTTACCCGGATTAAAGTTATCGTAGTCTGCCAAACTGAATACAAATGCAGGGGTGTCGGGCCCGTGTTGTTCGCTCCTATGTGCCTTGTTAAGATGATTAGCTGGTGTTAAGAATGGAACTGCGAGGACTGATTTTATGGCCACGGCTTTTACTGGCTTTTGTGTTGGAGTGATTGATTTTTGATTTAGGAATATTTTTGCGTGAAATATCGTTTTTAAGTTTTATAAATCTTGGTGGATAAGTAGTGACATAATTTAAAACGTCACTTGGGATTTTCATATTTAAATAAACCAAGCTAACAGTTAATTATTAAAAGAGGAAGTCGTAAAATCCATTCTTCGCAAGAAAATGAACGCACAAAAACGAATGCGGATGTCTCCCGTAGAGAGCGTTCCCCCGAGAGCGGCCGGGTTCCTTACACATTTCGCAAATTCACGTTCGAGCTTTAAAGTGACCGGATAATTTTCTTATCCTTTACTTTTAGAGGGAAAACTCGACAAAATTCGCCAACGCTCTTTGTATTACAGCGGTCGTTAAACAACTTGCGGAGGATGGCCGCCGGACGAATATAACAAACTCACTCATTCGATATTTCTTCATCGTCTGTCAAATAAACGGGCACAATAAATGTTTATTGTCCTCGAATTACTCAAGTGAGAAACAGTATAAAGAGAAAAGAATGGGGCGCGCGGAAGGGACCACGACAAAAGCGATCCTTCTTCGGACCACCAGCCGTGACGGCGCTTACATTAAGGTTATCGTCATCCGCCAAACTGAATACAAAGACTCGCCTGGGAAGAGCCCTGTGATTCATGTGACCGACTCGCCGTATTATCATACCATAATACTATATTGAGGAAATACGACATGGATGCTCTTGAGTTTATGAGTTGTTCTTATGGAAAAAATAAGGATTCCGTATAAGCACTTAACAGAAAAATACGAACCTTGAATGGAGCTCCGCTGCTACGATTCAAGAGGATCCTTATTTTATATGTTACGAGCTTCGTAATATGCTATGTAGTTACGCAATTTCAGACATATACGGGTAAAATGTTTGTGAAACTCAATATAGCTTGGTAATTTAATTTAAGAGATTGAATGCCAAAGTAACTCGAAAGTCGAGAAGAAAACATACAATTTTTTTTTTGTATATCATGGAAACCATGTCTTCTTTCTTATCTTATTGTTTTATAGAGCGTAAACTATCCCGATATCTCCCTTTACAATAAAGTAAAGACCTCAAACCAACTCCCACTAATCCGTACTAAATTCGACCGCACCATAAATCAAGCTACCAGGATAACATAAACTGCAATCTCGATGTGTAAACATCATAGTAGTGACATCACGAACGGTAGACAAAGGTCTGAATAACCGCTCGTAATATTATTACGGAGCGTAACAACGAGAGACAAATCCGAGGTCGCAGGCGTCGCGGCCACTGTTATCTGTGACCGTCGGATTCCTCCCGGGAGGAAACATTATCTAACGCCCTGTATTACTGCCACCCGATCTGATTTTCTCTAACGTACTACGACTGTATTTGTAACACAATAACATTTTAGTTTCATTTCGGCGTTTGTATTGTTCGGGTAAGTTTAGGGTTGAACCCTAAATGTTTGGGTGTTTTTTTATAGGATCTAGTAAAACAACTTACGTGGGTACACTTTATCTCTTGAAAATATAACAACATCAATTATCTGTACAAAACAAAAAATAACTAATCTCGCGTGTCCCAGAACTTAATATTTTTTTTCCGACTGCAAGAGTTTTTATAAAATGATCACTGTAACTCACGCGCACGTACGTAAACACACAAATGCTGCCCAGGATAACATTGTTAACATAACGTATGAACAACAAAGCTCAATTTCCCATAGCATGGCAAAACTTTGCAGATTTACCCTTGTAGCAAAAAAAAATATCACTAACTTTAAGCTTTTATTTCATACATTCACCATGTTTTACGTTAATGTCGCATTTATTTTTATAATAACATCATTCGCTCTTATACGGCATTGTTCTCAAAATTTAAATTTAAACAACGAGTTTATTATGATTGATCACCACATCGTAGTCAGATGTCTGACATTATCAATGTCAAGAGCGCAAGTGTGCTATTAATTATTTATTACTGAAATGTAGGTAATGTCTTCAACATCATCATCTGAATGTATGCTAGCGTCATAAAAGAAGCTTTTAGTTAAAATTATATCATAAAATAGGTATGCTTTTCAATGGTAACAGATATTTATAAGATGTCAGGGGTATCAACAATAAAACAATATTGTGCAAGACTTCAGAGTCTTCATTTCGTCTTGGTGAGAAGTAAAATCATTCAATCAAATTAACTGATGTTGATGTTTTCATCGCACAAATATTTCGAAGACATGACTGTAACATCCACCAACCCGCTTTGGCCCAACAACGTGGTAGATGACGGCCCACTTCCTCACACAGAGAGGAGAACTGTGTCCCAGCAGTGGTAACAAGGCCTATATAGGCTTATTAGGTACACTAAATTATAAAATATTAGGTCCGTGTGGTACTAAAATCTCCTAAATATTCCAAAAAATATTTACGACACAAAACTTAAAATCTTCAACCCACATTTACTCAAGCCAAGCAAAACCCTATAGACACAACGTAAACAAAGGCTCGAGATAAGTCATAAAATAAGCATCGCTCTAATTGAAGCTTATTATGCGACACTTAATTAGGTTCATAAAGCGCGACTTTTGCACTCGAGAGCCGAAGCGAATTACTTTGAGAGGGAACTTTGAAGACGAGTTTGTTTTTCAGTGTTGTATGACTTTAGACGCGCATGAGACCGCACGTTGTAAGTGCACACGCTTGTCAGTAAGTATGAAATGGAATTTTAATACCTGCACCTCGATTCCGTAAAAATGTCACCGTGGACTTGCGTGGAGTGACCTGTCAATGTCATCCCACTGATGCTAGGCCACACTATTGACAGCTGACTTCACCTGAGTTTTCTACAGAATAAAGCGGCTATAGTTAGGTCTTTTATCTAAACATATTATTTATTTATTTAATTACTGTTATTACGCTACGATTGAAGATATATAAGTGGAAAGAGGGACGGGAAGCCTTTGCCCTGCAGTGGGTCACAACACAATCGGCTGATAATAATAATCAGGGTAGGATGTGGCGAGTTGTTGGGCTGTAACGACCCCACGGACTCTATCTCCCGGGAGAAGTCTTGTTCCTCATCTCTGGTTTGCCTTTATTTGCCAGCCGGTCCCTCGAGTAAAGACTGACGGAAAATAGAGCCCCCAGCACCTCTTTCTTAACTTTATTGGCCGGCTTGAGTGGAGATTTGCAAAAGCAAACTCGATCTCGGCGAAAGGAAGTATTCTAGATAAATGCTTAGCATACTGGTAGTAGCCGTGGAATACCTCTCCACTCCTCAAGCACCTCAGAACATGTTGCCCCCTTGTCGTTACGTCACTATGTGCTAGCGAATGTTTCCGGGGGTCCATTATTCAGTGTGCAAGTCACCCCTGCCATTTTATGCACGTATATGTAAAACATTCATCAGGCAGGGGCCATAGTCCTTCCATAGTTCCAGGTAACCAGTCCGTTTTAGTCACCCAAACCCATAGTCCAATATCTTTGTTCTGATATCCTGCAATAGTCCTACAACATAGTGCGTACAGGGATAATCGTCGGTTGGTGCCGTATTTTATAAAAAAAAACGTCTAACGGGCTAAATGTCAAAGAGTACTGTAGAGTAGAAATAATTGTTTGTAAAGTTAAGTTTTGGCTAAATTTTAATTATATAGGTACGATTAGTTTAAATGACATGTGTTAACATTTAAATGTGTTTTCTGTTAGTGTTAATTTAAATACGTCTTATATGCATATGAGAGTTAATATGAAAAATCTTCAGGGCATTATTTATGAGCGAAGTGTCTAAGCGAGATAGCTAATAAATATTTAATATCCTACCGTTTATTTAACACCCTTGCAGTACCTCCATAAAATTGTAAAATCGATAGGTAAGTAGGTACTTTCAAATACGCTTTTATTTAATAAGATTTCTTCAAGAATGTATGTATTTATCGGCTGGCACTTTATGGCCTTAATAAATATCAAATCTGGCACTTAACACTTCCATGAGCAGGCAAGTACTATTCAGGACCTCAAAAATATATGAAATCTGGTACATAGCACTTTCAAAAGTAGGCAAGTAGGTACCGTTTTATTTGTACCAGACCACTAAAATGTTAAATCATAGGTACCTAACCAACCATGCTTTTCGCATGACCAACTTTGATATTCCAAACGCGTACATAAAATCGAAAATGGGGCAGCATAAGTACATGAGTTATTAGAGCGCTACACATTTTTCTTAGTTAGCCATCTATTTCTATACTAACACATACGTTGCAATAAATTTTCATATTGCAAGAGAACGCAATATTACGAGGTACGGTAAGTGCGTTATATTTCATGTCCGCGGCCGCGCTCTCTCTGCCTACTTGATAATACAGTTATTCTGCGTACCTATTGAGATATTGTCTTTGTATGGAAACCTGATCATTCTTTAACTATATCAGATGGGAGAATTTGTGAAGCAGCGCACAATATACTGAAACTGTAATATTGCAAGCAATAGTTTAACTTAAATCGATTTGATACCGATCGGTTGCGTTCCGCAGGATACTTCAGCAAAAGTTGTAAAGAAAGGTAGGTATTTATTTAACTTAAATATTAGGTGGTCAGTAATCAACTACTAAACATTTTTGCTATTATTATTAATGTTCTTATAAACATAAACCATCATTAACCCTTAATCGGGCACGAGGAACAATTTTCCCACCCCGACAGCCGAGTCATATATGCTCGTATATTTTTTTAATGGCAACTCCCCAGACTATTTTTTACCCAAATACATTCTTGATTAGTTACTGATTTATTTTATTGACAACCCCACTCTTTCAAATGTCAAATGTCAACGTCAGAATCAAATTAATCCTGAAGCTACTTTAGACAGTTTTCTTAAACTAGATTTTTACCTAACTGTTCGTGTGCATGTATCATGACTTCAGTGCCAAAACACCATACGATTCCATATTCAAATAAATCTCATACAACACAACAACGGACAGATTGGTAGGTCTATTCACGGCTTAAAGCTTCGAAAATGTAGCGTCAGATTTAATTTGAGGTGACACGTGGATTAGACCGTCCCTTATAAACATCAGAGTGACTTGTGTCCCGAACTTGAGGTCCGATTAGTAGGGGAAGATAAACTGCCTGATGCTCTGTTGTGTTTCCTTCCTGATTCTGATCACTAGGGATTATTTATAGTCAGAATGTGCACGTGAGGTAGTTGCGAGTAAATTGGTTAGGATATGATGATAGATTTTAGCAAGAGTTAGTTATTAATGGCATAAAATATGTATTTTACTACTAATATTGCTTGATTTTGGTATTTTTAATAATAATTTGAGGCAGATTGTCGTTAGTATAATCCCTATACACGGAAACTTGCACATTGTCTATAGTTCCAAAATTTCACAGAAGTTCATGTCACTGTTTATTTATAGGCACGTACCTATTTACATAATTTAAAAACTCAAAAACTTAAAATAATAATAATACTATTTACAAGTAAGTTTATAAAACTGAATGGTTGGCCAACATGGCCAACAATGGTCAACAACACTGTTTCAACACAACAATATCAATCTTCAATCCCAAAACATTTGAATACGTTTACAAAATTAACTATTGTCCATATTCCTATCAAGCTCCGCTTACCATTTCAAACCTCTGTATACAAAACAATATAAACCAATATTCAACAAATCCAAAGTGAATTAGACCGTAAATGATAAGTTCAATATATTGAGGAGCTATTTATTATGCCGTCCTATTTACGTGTAAAGCTAATAAAACAAACCACAAGTGAACAACTGGGTGGGAACCAAAACTAACTCACGATATTTGTAAAGGGACACTTAATTGTTTAAGAAACTTCGGCTTCTAGTTACGACCTTTAATTAATAGAGACAGCTATAAATTTTCATATGTAAGTAATAGTGGCATGCGTATATGCAAGCATTAGACAGACACATATTAGAGTAAAATAGTTTATCTGCCGTCCTACACAGAACAGTTTTGCCGTTAGGAAAAACAGGTTTTCTCATTCAAAAATATGCCAAAAGACAGTTGTGACTCTGTAGTGTCATTATACTCTAGGCATGCTTCGAAATTCGAACACAGTCGAGTTTATAATCAAAGATTACATTTAAAACAAATGAGTACGCTTTCGATTTGTGAACGGTCATTTGAGTGAGGTTAAATGATAATGATAAATGATTTATTTCTGTAAGTAGGTTTGTACAAACACTTTTACACGTCACACACATTTTTAAAACTAGATGAGGTCGGCGTTTCCTATCTGACTACTCTGAGAAGAAGGGCCGAAACAAACTCAGAGGTCACAGTCTCTTTTAAAGTCCAGACATAATCTTGGTCAGATCATGTGAAGACCATGTAGATTGGTGTCTGAAATGGTCTTTTGAGGAAAGAACCACACAGATTGAGTGGACCTGTCCAGTCAGTGCACGCATTTGTCAGTGATCGTGCAGCTCAACTCAGAATTTAAGGAGCTCAACGATTTGACGAACAATACCAAAAAAACTTTTTACAAAAAAAAAACAACCGACTTCCAAAAAAACACTAAAAAAGTGAAAAATAACTTTAATTTCGGAAGTCGGTGTCTTTGCTTTACAATTAATGTTATTTGCCACCGACTTCCGAAATTAAAGTTATTTTTCACTTTTTTAGTGTTTTTTTGGAAGTCGGTTGTTTTTTTTTTTGTAAAAAGTTTTTATTTTTCACTTTTTAGTTGTGGTACCTACCCCACACAAATTCAAATACGTGCCTGCCTGTAAATAACAGTGGCGGAGTCAAACAATATATCGTCTACATACACAAAGTGGGAAAAATACGTAATTATTGAAGCTAACTCAAAAACTCCGCAAGCAAAATTAATAAAATTCAAAAAAAAAAAAAAAAAAAAAAAAAAACATACACAGAATTGAGAACCTCCTCTTTTTTGAAGAAGTCGGTTAAAAACAGGACATTTGGGTAAGCCGCATAAATTACTCAAACTGCCAGACCATGATTAATTAAAACTAAGGAAAAATAAATAATAAAAAGAAAATAATGATCCACATAGTCTTCACATTCACAAAAATTAAAATAATATAATACTTTACAAAGTAAATAATTCATGTCATTGTAGGTATACATAAAATGTCAATGTGAATATAAAATCCAGAAATAATCTTGGTCAGATCATTCTAAATGAACTTACATTTTGTGCACTACAGCCGATGTCTGTAAAAATCTCAAGGTGAAAACTTAGGTCAATTGAGCTGTCAAAAGTGTCAATCCCAAGCGATCTCTAGCATCAGGTGACAGCTCACTTCCCCTAAGTTTTCACAGTAATATTTTTACTGAATAGACCTGCAGGTCTGCGCCCAGTTTTAGGTTGTATATTCAAGGGCCAAGGGCGGACGGCGGTGGCGTGAGATAATTTGATAAGAGCCCTGCACGTAATCATAGTCCAACTAACAGTATTAAGTCGTTGCAGACTGTCGAGGACTAAGTGTAAGAGGTCGGGGTTGTTATAATAACGTTTTAACTAAGTTAAGTGACGTTTGAGGCTGTGGGGACTAGGTTTCGATTAGTAGTAACCTGTTTGAAAGAACAAGTAACGCAAAACACGTTGGTAAAACGAATAAGAAGCTTTTCTCATTCGTTGTACAAACATTCCGCTTAATTCATAAGCTTATTGTAAGATTGGAGATTGAGATAAAGTAAAATATATTCTTTTATAATTGGATTACTTAAACTTTATTATATAAGACAGGCATCCTGTATCATACGCAAACCAATAAAAAATTACACACACAAGTGTCTCGCGAAACATTCATGTTTAAGTTAACAGACAACCCAGAATTAAAGTTTCGCAAGTATAATAAAACGAAGCAATAAAAATCTCCAATCTAATTCCCAATTCATTTTAACCCGAACCGCTTCAGATTTCGTACGCATCGATTTCAAATTTATCATCCGTCCGTACGTTCCATAATACAGTCCGCTTACAAATAACTTGCATTCGGATTGAGAGACTGACATATTTCTCAGTTCTTCGAAGCGACTTCCAGAATATTGATCAGCTGAATCTCTCATACCGCGCTGCCAGATGCTCACTGAAAATTACTTTCAAATAAATCTGGTGAACTTGTTACAGACGTGACGTGGTCGATATACCTACAAAGAGTACTTACCAAGTCTTCCGCGATAACGTGTTGAATCACAATGGAAATTATAATTGAGTTATAAGTTGAGACGTCTCTAGTCCTTGTTTATTGTGATAACGGCGGCGTATTATAATTCAGCGAGCCGGTTGCGTGCTGCGTTAAAATGATTAAGTGTATCGATTTATCTCGGGAGAGGAAATGCGGTGTGTAGATGGGTTGTTTTCGGAAGATTATCGTTAGTTATTTGGCCCCATTATTGTAGACTATCCGACATGATTGAAAATTTGCTTTCCGATGAAAGAGATCAAAGAAGATTTCTAATAAAACAGCCAAGTTAAATTAAAACCGATAAATATTAAAGAAACGTATTCAGTACTTGTTGAATAAATTCTTTTCTAAGAAAAAGGCCAAGTCTTGACACATGGCTCCTATCGGATAAGCTATTTTTACTTCGTTTTATTAAGTGGCCAAATTCAAAGAATTTTGTAGATGTTTTAACTCAAAAGAAGTTTTCTTACGATTTTATACCACATTTAGGATAAAAAAGTAAAGTAAGTACCACCTACCTACTAATGATAGGTACTTTTATGAACCAAATACGCATTCACGAGATAGTTTGGAAAATTGAGTACCTAATGTTTATTCTTTGATTGAACGTTTTAAGGCTCTAACATACTGGCGAGACATGTAGCACGACGCGACGCCGCGCCGCCGCATCGTTCGCCGTGAAGTTTTCTCAGTAATTGTTTTGTTAAAAGTCGCCTCGCTCGACAAGTCGCACCAGTATGTTAGAGCCTATACACAAGGTATAGCAAAAATGGTGTTGGACCTGAAAAGGGATCATTGTACTCATTATTATTATGAACTTTTACTAAAACACCAGTGCTAAAATCGCGAAAGACAATTATTAGCAGTGACAGCTTAGTGTGGTCAGTTCGCAAAAATGGAAAAATGTTTTGACCTTGTTTCCGGTCCAAAACTTTAAACGTTTTACGTTAAAAAATTAAAATAACCTATAGTCAAAGTAAAACTTCGATACCTATGTTGTGCCTGTATGCTGTACAATGCATATTTAACGGCGTGTCCATCAGTTTGATGAATGCCTATCAATCGACGCGTCCATATCGCGTCTGAATAATAAGTTATGTATGGCTACCTGTTCCTAGCTCCACAAGGTAGGTAGTTTTGCTAAAGATGATTTTTTTCATTGCTGAAACTCTTGTCCTGTACGACGACAAATTTGGAGGAAAACTAAACTCTTCCATGTAGAAATTAGATTGTACTTACAAGTACCTAGCTATCGTTTTTCACAGCCTAGATCATCTTTTTTGATAAACCAGTGGTAACTGTAAGAATTTCTGTACATCCATGGTCCATATGACCATCTTTACCAAGTCTTTACCTAAAGAAGCTAATAAGCTCGCTAAGCTAAGCTCACTATTACTTTACAGAAACAATAATGAAAAAGTTGTTTCAAAGAGTGACCACTCCTCCTTTCCAATAGTTCCTACAAAGGCATGCGTCAGCAATCCCTATGGTGTGAGCGATCCTTCCATCGTCCATTATATTATCATTATATATCAGCAGAAGTCTTCTTTCTTTCATCGCTGTCGGGGCAGCAACCATTTGCTTTCCATTGCAAAAAACATAAAAATACGCATAATATTATTTACGTTATTCATGAAATACATTACAATAGTAACTAGTGTCGTATTTCTGTCTAACAACGACACTATAATATTTCTTGGATAATATAAATAAAGAGAAAATGAGACAAACTACAGTTTTTTATTCTTGTTGTAAGCACCATTGTGTTCTTCAGCAATGATCTACTTTACATTCCGTTCCTTTATGTTTTATACAAGAATTCCCTATTTATCTAGGTCCTTAAAGTGTTTGAGAATAGATAATTAAGATATAAGAAAATATAATTTATTTCAGGAATAAACAGTGTTTTCACATGAACGTAGAGTATCTAGCTATGTTCCCAAGGCACTAAGCAGACATCCTTAATCTTCTATTATAATGAGAATGAACAGACACACGAATCTCGTACTTACCTTGAAATGAAACTTCTAGGTGCCTACATAATATGAGTAGATACAAAGAGCCCTAAAACTTCGCATCTTTAGGTGTAAAATAAACATTTACGAATAATAAGGATAAACCTAAAAAAATACCGGAAAGTAAACTCATATCAATGTACTTTATTTTGTGGCGTATAGTGATGGATTGACATAAATGTTCCAAATGGTAAATAATGTTGCAAATGGTAAATTATGTCTCACGAGACAAGTGGATGTATACTCTTCACAGTTATTTGAGATATTGGTAGGTATACCTACGAGGTGTAAGTACAAGGATAAGCATAAATCATATATCTTGTCCTCTCTTTCCCCTTCTGAGAAACAATTAAGAAGTACCTAAAGGTAACTCACATCATACCAGTAGCATCTTTATTGTATTAGGCAGGTTAAGATATAAAAAGCAATATTATAATAATTCTACCTAACATCAAGGTGCATTTTTTTATGAACAAACCAAAATAATTATCATTAGACAGTTATATATTTACAATACATGCATTTTCATTCGTTATGCACTCAAAAAACATGTCGTTTAGTAAAGTAAAACAAGTAACCCAATGAAGTACTCGCCGAGCTAGTTTTTTGATTTTACGGAAGATGAGAACTAAGTTTCGCAAAAAAGAAATAACTTGTGAAGGAGAACAATAATTATACAGCAAGAAGGTACTCTCATGTATAAACAATTCACGCTCATACATACTTAACATTCAAAACTGAATTAACTGAATATGTAATCACAAATAACACCCTTCCTAAAGCTAATTGGATGATTGCTACCGTGACGTCTGTGACGTACTTTATATTTATAATTTATTTTCAGCTTTGTTCTCATGTAAGTGACTTTCTGTATTTTTTTTAAACAAAATTAAATATCTTTAAACCTAAACCTATCAGTACTGTGATCACATTATATTGCGATTATTTGATTTCAATTCATCACCGTTTCAGCCGAAATAGGTACGTCCACTGGTGGATATAGGCTTCCCCCAAGCATCGCCACTTCGACCGGTTCCGTGCTTCTCGCATGCAGCGAATTCCTGCGGTCTTCACAAGGTCGTCGGTCATCGGACGGTGGAATCCCATAAGGTGTAATGATACCTTGCGATTTTAATTTATAAAACTAAATTCAGAATGTAGTCAGTCCACATTTAAGCTGCCCATTACCGCAGGTATGCCTCAAAGACCAACGTACTTACTTCCACTATATTGTAGTGTTACAAGATATTTTTATAAACCTGTGAAACGAACAAAGGTAAATAAATAAGTAACATTAGCCAGTATGATTACTTTGATTATATTTTTTATTTTAAAATGTCATAAAATGATATCAACATCTTAAATTTAACATTGATAAATAGTCACATTTCGTACGAATAAATTGGTTTAACGTGAATTCCATTATTTACAATGATTGTCGTATTTATTGTCATTAATTATTTGAAATACAAGTTTCAGTTAGTCAGCTTTATAGTTTAAAATACAAATACATTGAAATAAAATAATATTTACATTGCAAAAACTGAAATTCAACCGTCAAAGATACATATTACCTACATTAAATTAAAAAATCTGAATCATTTATTTTAATCCATATTAAAGGTTAAAAATATTGATTAACTTTAGACTTAAAATGTAACTTATTGAATATTAATTGTATAATCGAAATGTATTGTATAAACAAAATAGTACCTACTTTGTATAAATAGTATGAAATTAAACATCTTAGTATTCTTTTGTAAAAATTGCCAGATTTTTTATACTAAATAATTATGTAAAATTAAAACAAGTAGGTTTGTAACATTTCATAATATGATATTAAATCGAACTGAATAATGATACAACTTTAAATATTCAATACTATAATTATTACTAAATACACGTTCATTCATTTTTACAGTAGAATCGATTCTTATCAAAATTCATGTTTTTATATTCATCGTAACACTATCCCTACAATAAATTCTTTCTCGTCACTTACATAAGACTACGTTATTCTGAAGTCCAAAAGGAACTTCGTCTAATATTTTATTTAACTCATAAACACGAATGAGCCGAATACATTACTTTAATATACTATCCGGAAGACATAAATTTATTATTATCGAATATCCAATTTTATCGTCTAACACTTTTTTTGTTTACAAAATAACTAATTTATACTTAGACCGTTATTTAGAACAAAATATTTAACAAGCTATGAAACAAATAGTGTGTTATTTTGAAAGCAGATAAACAATTACACAAAATTATACATTCTTAACATTTATAAAGCGTCTTATTTTAAAAAGTTATTTTAAAAAAAAATTGAACCCATTCAACTTAAAAGAAAAATCACTGAAATTAGATAGGACCTATGTGACATTTTTCTAAAATTATTGGAATCTTGGTCATTTATTTCGTTGTTCTGGGTACTTGTATGAATACAAAATACCCTCTTTAGACAGAAAACATACTTTATTGTAACAAAACGGAAAATAATACTGAATACTCAATCAAAATTATATCAATCGACTATTAGTAATATGTGAATAACAATGGTCTCTAATTTTATCTTAACGCTACTTACTATTGTCTTTACAATCGTATTGTCATTATACAAATTATTACATACGAACTAGCTTTATTATTATCATATTTTCCTTTTATAAATACAAGTTACCATGCTAATTTATCATGCCAATATTAATGTATAGATTGTATAGAATAATAATACGAGAATAATAAAATGTTAGCTAAACTGAGTTTCTAAAAACCTCTTTTGACACGTTCGATCCTTTTCAAGTCTATCAAATTCTTCTTCAATTTTTATTAAATAGCCGTCTGATATGATATTAATGATATTTTCAAAAATGTTAGTTGTCATTACGTAATTTTTAGTATCAACAGCAATTCCAGAAAAATACCTGTTCCTGAGAAGTGCGAGTTTAATGATTAAAAGTAATTTGCATATTAATCTCGAATGAATAGCGTGTACATTGTCCGCACGCTGAATCCAATTAGTGCCAATTACTTTCAATTAATCACTCGCATTAATCAAGATATACCTAAACAAGCCTAAACAGCCTTACCCTTAAGAAGTTCGTATTTATTGTCTCAATTTACATATTAAGGCTGAAACTCATTATTTTTATTTATTAACTGCCGATAATGTTTTTACATAACAATATTAACATCGAGATCCACTAAAACGTTTACAACAACCTCAAAATACGTACTTACAATTATAAAATTCAACAGCCATGTTTTTATCACTACATGTTAATGCTATCCCTTTTAAATAATTCAGAAATCTAATTTCTTTCTATACAACAATTTTTAGTAGCAATATGAACATGGAAAAGAATGTGGAGGCTTTATTGCCCGTTTTGTAGGCGTCATTGTATACGATGTATTGTCGTGGTGACCCCGTGGGGCGTAGCTTCTGCCGTTCGGTTCTTTGAGCGTATTCGTTGATGGTGTTGTTGGGTGGCGTGAACGCGGTGTTGTAGAAGTTGAAGGCGTTGTTGAGCTCCGCTTGTCGCATGTCGGCGTCGAGCGTGTTCTGGTTGCCGCGGTCGTGTTGCTTCTTGAGGTGACGCTTCGGAGGCCGCGTTGTTGCAAGAGTTGTCGTTGTTGGACGCGGCGTTGTCGTTGTTGTTGTAGTTGTGGTTGTTGTAGTAGTCGTGGTCCTTTGAGGCGTCTCTGTTGAAGAACAGAAGATTTTGATTAGCCTTGGTTTAAAAAAATATAAAATAGGATGACAAAGAAGAACTCAATCCTATTAGGCACCGCCGTTGAGATAAATACAATTATGAATTTATACTACATCTGAATAATTAAGTGCGTGCGACGAACAAAGTCTTTTATGAAACCATAAGTCTACATAAACAACCATCTAATTAAAAAATTACGTAAAGCAAAACTTTGACCTGCAAAACATATTGCGGATATAAACTATTAATGACTTTAATAAGACCGTGCTAGAAAATGAATTTACCTTTCAAAGTGATGATGCCCTCGGCTTTGCCGTAGCCGTTAGCCGCCGAGCATGTGTATTCGCCGAAATCGTTCTTCTTCAGTCGATTAATAGTCAGGTTCATTCGTAGTGCATAGTCATTCAATATCTCTTCTGATATCACGTACTTTGAACTGTTCAGCAGCTTGCCACCTAGGATAAAAGCAAAGTTGTTAGATAAATTTAATCAATAGGCTTTCCAGATAGTGATTTTTGGAACTTTATATTTAAATGTAATGTTTTTTTTTATTTTCATTTTATAATTTGTTCGAAATTATTACATTATTCTTATGTCAATTCAAAAAAATTATAACCCTCGACTTGCATGTCTCAAAATCAATATCCATCAAACTATTGGCGCCCAGTGTGGGCCAGTTTGGACAAGCAATTTTTGTATCCCAGTGTATTATTCCGGAAAAATAATATAAATTTTACTCATTAAAAAACTATAAACACCACACCCTCATTTCAATAGCATAATTACCTATATTTAAAATTGGCGTCCAGTGTGAGGCAGTTTTAACGAGCAGTTTTTTATCGCAGTTAATTTTTAATGAAACAACTTTCGGTCGTTTTAATAAAACTACAACTACGCTCTCACTTCGATAGCATAATTAACAACATTTGACGTTGGCGCCCAACATGGGACCTTGATAAAAGAAAAAGAATATTCCCGAAATATTATTTACCAGCTTGCGATTTTCCTCGCTGCCAGGTGTTGAGTGATTTAGGTGAGGCCTCAACGTAGCACTGGAGGGTGACTTGCATGTCTGCCGCTCGAAGAACCACTGGACTCCCCACTCGCACGATCGGCTCGACTGGACACAAATAATGGAGGGGTTAGATTGAAAGAACGGATGGAGTGGTGGAATAATGGACGTTTTCCTTAAGTGATAAAATAAATTCTTAGTAGTACATTTGTTATTTTGGCACCCATCAAGTCGAATTAGTGCGGTGCAGTAACTCACAACTGGTAAAAAATTTGAGATGTTTTAATATAAAACGAAGCAATCTGTAGTTAGGGTTTTTTGTAGCTTTTTTA
This sequence comes from Lithophane ornitopus, assembly GCA_948473465.1. Classification (NCBI taxonomy): domain Eukaryota; kingdom Metazoa; phylum Arthropoda; class Insecta; order Lepidoptera; family Noctuidae; genus Lithophane; species Lithophane ornitopus. The sequence goes on from OX419623.1 coordinate 7,833,242, forward strand.
TTGCTCTTTTCTAGTAATCGAATCCTATCAGTTTCAGGCATCATAGTTCACTAACACTAGGTAGACGAAATAAAGAAAAAACGTCGACTAAACTCAGGGAAGCCAATTCAACGGAAATCTATTACACCGTTAAAGAAAATGCTTTCAACTCCCGGCCCTTTAAAAAACAATAAGCATACAATACAACATTACCTCGCAACTGTATCCCGTAAATAAACCTAATTACCCATACAAAAGAAATGATCAACAAAGTTTAACTAGGACGAAATTAAGTCCACTCAATTAGGTTTACGCAAGCCTTTAAAGTCAGCCAGTTTTGTTAGAGATAAGTTACACACTTTATATTCTTGAATCTCTATATTTTAACGTAAGTTTGTATACTTTTTGTTTATACAATAATGCAAAACTTCTTTGCGAGTCACACCACGCTTGTTTTATTCAAAGGGTAGGCAGAGGGGTTCTCCAATGGCTTTTAAATTTAGTTCTAATGACGTTGGAAAAACTCCGAACCTTTGCTGCAACTACCTACACAAAAAATGGAAATACACTTTCTTCACTCCCGGCGTTTTAAGTAACGGAAAAAAGTACTTAATATATAAGGCATTGTATCGCCGCACGGGTCGGTCCATCAGGTTAAGGTACACTTGCCGGGGTTGGTCCATGGATGGGTGACCATCTTCACATAGCGAGAGAGATATTCAGCTGCATTCGGTTAGCCTGGAAGCCGACCCCAACATAGTTGGGAAAAGGCTAAGCAGATTGATACTTACATAACACAGAGACTTCGTACCGACGACTCTTCGTCGGGGGGATGCGATTTGCTGCGATGCACAAATACGTCCCCATGTCGGAACGTTGGAGCCCCTTCAGCGCCAAGATCGAGCCTACGTAGTTCTCTACCACTGTAACAAAAACATATATTTAATATTTATGCTATTTATAACTTCTAAATCGAAAATGTCAGTCGATTTTGCAGAGAAATTTACTTAGGGCTGCCTTAGCACTTCACACTTTTACTACTATGTTCTCTAAAAAAAAGATGAAGCATTTTAGAAGCAGCATCGGTCTTTATTCATTTACCTAGGTTATCTGCCTAGTAGGAAAACTAAAAAAAATTAAGTAACAAGGAACAATTCAAAAAAAAATTAGCATCCTTAATGCGCACTTTTGCACAACGTATGTGGAAAAGAGTGCGCAGCCAGATGTGCAAGATTGCGCACGTAGGTCAAGAGTGCGCATCACTCACAAATCTCACATTTATAGCCACCATTGCCTACGTATGCGGTCCATTTTTTGTGCCAAATGTTTTCGCAAGAAATACTCTGGATCCAGTGGTTTAAAATTGTTCTCTAAGCACTTCTGAGCAACCTGGACATGCCCAATTTCTCTCGTTTGGTGCAATTGCTGGCTTCTTTGATTTAACAGTCTTACTCTTCTTAGGTAAACGTTTTTCATTCTTCTTTGAGTATTCTTTTATGTGGAAAATTGCTTAAAATGTCAAATCCTTTGCTTCTCTTTTCGGTCGCGCGACAGATGAGTTTGGATACGGCGACAACTCCAATCATTAGACTTGTTCTGTTACATTCGAATCTACATTTTTTCTCTCCGATGTACTTTGTCTTCTTGTCATAATAAAAACATAAATAATTAGTTCATAAGCATAGCTGTAAACACATTTCATAATAAAACACATATCATTTTAAATAAAAGTGTGATTCAGTGCACAAGACTGCGCGCGCATTCTTTTACATGATCGCTATGCGCACTTTTGCACATGGAGCAATAAACACCCTTGAAAGACCACTACTACCATGTTTTGGGGAGGGCGTAGTATTAACTCAAGTGAAACACGATAGTAATTTGATAGAAATAAACACAAAAAAAACTTTTTACAAAAAAAAAAACAACCGACTTCCAAAAAAAACACTAAAAAGAGAATTTTATTATATTACTTTAATTTCGGAAGTCAGTTGTTTTTTTTTTGTAAAAAGTTTTTATTTTTCACTTTTTAGTTGTGGTACCAACCCCACACAAATCCGAATACCGCTACCTGCTATGTAAATAACAGTGAAGGAGTCAAACAGGATATCGTCTAGATAAACTAAGTGGGAAAAATACTTAATGAAGCTAACTCAAAAATTACGCAAGCAAAGTTAATAAAATTTATATGGGACCACCTCGGAAGCATGACCTACCAAACAAAAAAAGAATCATCAAAATCGATTCATAATTGGTGGAGGAATCGCGTAAAAAAATTAAAAAAAAAAAAAAACATACTGACGAATTGAGAACCTCCTCCTTTTTGAAGAAGTCGGTTAAAAACAGCTTACCAAGTAAGCTGTTTTTAACCGACTTCTTCAACTTACCTATATTTATCATAATCACGTTTTCAAAGCACCTAAGGCCGCTTTCACATTAGGACGTTAGCAGTCCTTCACATTATTCACAGAAATACATATGTGTACCAAATTTAGAGCAAATTAGCTAGTGACAGACGGATAGACAGACAGACGTACTGTTCTTATAATGTGACGGAATGTACTTCTGCCGCGCTACTGTCGCGCTGCTAACGTCCTAATGTGAAAGCGGCTTAAATATTGTAATACAGGTATCAAATTGGAGAATCACTCTGCGTATTCTTGTACACTGCGCAATCTTGCACACCTCTACTTATCGCATTTCAAATAAGTGAGCCTATTAGAGAATTACTCGATATAATTATCTCTTCATTGCATTTAGTAACGTATTAAACAGCTGGCTGGATCTGTAGCGGTTAGTAACCGCAAAGCCAGCCGATTCGGATGAATGACGTTGCTAAACAAAATTAATACAAGTAACGTATCTATACATATAATAAATCTGTAGACGAGGAGTTTCTGTACAATGAAAAAAAAAAAAAAAAAAGTAGGTGGAGTGTCCAAGAATAACCTACAGATGCCATTTCTACCATTTTTGGATTTTTTGTCTGTTTGTCTGTTTGTCTGGTTGTCTGTTTGTCTGTTTGTCTGTTCGTTTGTTTGATTGTTCCAGTATCACGTAAAAAGTACGAAATCAATATGGTTAACTTATACACTCAAATATTGTGTGTAACTCGATGTTTCATTTAGTCTTTGTTTCATCGCAATCGCTTCAAAATATCAAAAGATATAAGAGTTTAAAGTATTCAAGAAGAAATTTTCATAAGGTACGTAATGTAGATACACGTAACGACATCTATTGTCGTAAAATGACACTAGCGTAAAATCAGGTAGGTTTGTGAGAACGTGTGTAACACACGATCATAATCATCATATGTTCACATACTTCGCGCGGAAACATAACGCGATACATTGTGAATTCACCCAATCTAAAGTTTGGTTAATTCAAGTTTTCCAAATCTATTGTTTGGTAGTAGTGCCATAGGTGGCGCTATCTATCTTTTAAATCATGATACAAATATTAATCATGAAAAAATGGTGACAAATTTTAATTTCTTAAAAATTGTAGATTCTTACATCGAGCAAAAAGTGAGTAATTAAGGCACGAATGCGCTTACTAAATAAACACGAGTAATCTACTTTTCTTTCAACTACCAATGTACCCGCTGCGATAAAATATACCTGCTCAAGGTTAACTCAACTCAATCCAAATCAAGTTAGGTCAAGTTCAGGTCAAATCAGGTCAAGTCAGGTCAAGTCAGGTCAAGTCAAGTCAAGTCAAGTCAAGTCAAGTCAGTCATGGAACCCTACGTCTTTTCTACATAGCTTACAGAGTGTTCGAACGTTTTCCCATATATTTTGACATTATCACTTCGTGCTCGATAGATGGCGTTGTTCATTTAACGTCATTTTCTGAATCGCGGTGTTAAGAGTCTCCGTAGAAGAATGAGTTTCGCCGAATTCATAATTATTGAACATTTGGCTCATTTTGAATTGTACACATAATCAATACTAATCGATGCTTAAAAGTATAAATTCGATAGTAACTCTTAAGATTAAATAAATTTAAAAATAAAATTTGGAGAGATAGATGGCATCCCGGCGAAGAACATAGGCAATTATTTTCTCAAAAACAAATTTAAGGGGGGGGGGGGGATATAGGGGATGAAAGTTTTTATGGGACACCTATCATTTTTAGAGTTCCGTAGTCAACAAGGAAGCTTTATAGTTTCGCAATGTCCGTCTGTCTGTCTGTCTGTCCGCGAGTTAGATCAAAAACTTTTAATCGACCAACTTACATGTGCAGATGCAAAAACCCAAACATTCTGTATGCGAGAACAAGTTTTTTAACACTTTGAGGGACAGTAAACGCCCATAGACGTAATAACAATAAAACTTTGCGAAAGTTTGTTTGATAAAATAATTCATCCCAACTACGGAACCCTTCATTGTGCATGGTTCGACACGCACTTGGCCGGTTTTTTTTTAAGTTAGGGCTGTGAAAATTTATGCTTTTTGTAACTAACAAAGAGTTACGTTTTTCTAAAATCATCCCTCATGAGGGTAAAAACCCTTCTTTACCCTCTTGATTTTAAAATTCACATGTCAGTTCTTATTATTGACATTTTTGCGGGACTCTCTTCAAGAGCGTTAAGGGATTGAGAATATAGTCATAGTCCGTATCTTGAGAATCTGTCCACTCAATCAAAAGTTATTACTACTTGGCTCTTGGATTGGAACGAAGAGTTTGAGTTTACCAGTGAGTACTTACTCGATAGATGGCGTTGTGCAAATGATACGATTTTCTTAAGGGGGATGCGCCGGTAGCCCGCGAAATTCAAATCTTAAGTTTTTTGCAATTTGCAAGTCAGTGTCAGGCAGGTTGTATGTTAAAATGAAATTATTTATTCTGTAAATAGGTTATTGGAATCACTTTTACACGTCGTAATAATATCAACATTTTTTAAAATTAAGCTAGATGAGGTCGGCGTTTCCTATCTGACTACTCTGAGAAGAAAGGCCGAAACCAACTCACAGTCTCTTTTAAAGTCCGGACATACCTAGGTCAGATATTGGCATATTGGTCAGGCCCTATGAGGGCCATGTAGATTAGAGTCTGAAATGGTATTTTGAGGAATGAACCACACAGATTTGAGTGAACCTGTCCTGTCACTGCAAGCATTTGTCAGTAATAGTGGAGCTCAGCTCAGAACTTAAGGAGCTCAACGACTCGACGAACAATACCAAAGAAAGGACATTTGTGTAGGCCGCATCAAGTTCTCAAATTGCCAGACCATTGTTAAAACTAACTGAGAACTATAATAAACATCCACATAGTCCTCACATTCACAATAATACAATACTTTACAAAGCAATCATGTCATTTTGTCAATATCCTACATATAATATTCAATAATGTGAATTTGTATATAAAACTGGTAGGTATATTTTGATGATTTTCACTTATTCAAAATGTCACAATGCCAAAATGACAAAATGTTAGCACAGCGAGCAGCTCAATCCCATGCTTTTTGTCTTCCAAATAATCTGAAATTGTATAGTACCCTTTTTTACAAAGTTTGGTTTTAATACAGCTTTTAAATCGTTTAATGGGTAAGTTTCGAATGTCAATATGATTAAAATATGATTCGCGATCGTAGCAAATAGTAGCTTTACAGAATAATAACCATTAGATACAGGAATACAACTCCTGCCATATTAGTTAGATTAGATAAATAAATATTTGAAACAACTGCGACTCATTATTTAGATCAACATAAAACTTGATACTGACCTGTAAAAAGCAAAATCATAAGATAATTTGAATATCGCAGGCTCCCCCAAAGCTTTCGCCTTAGTTTCCATCGTCCATACAATATGCCATAGTTTTTTCATTAATCTTTCCGACAGTTTCATACTGCTGTCCATACTATCCACACTATCACCACAATATAGATATGAACTACCACTAATATATAAAGTTACTGGCTGTCTCATGTCTGTTACTTTTACGCCGTAACGCCTAGGTCGCCTAGACAGACCACGTGGGTTATGGGAAATAGGATACTTTTATCCCGGTAGCACATTCCCGTGGGATAATTTCCGACATCCACGCGGGCGAAGCCGCGGGCAAAAGCTAGTCTATAATAAAAATACACAAATATCAACACTGAAGTTAAGTCCTCAAAATTTACAAGGCGTTGAATTCAACGAGCATAGTTCGTACCCTGAGTTATAAGCGGAACATTGAACTAGTTTAGCCCAACTTTGAGGTCACATAGCCTAAGTGACAGCGACCCAAAGGAGTGTTTATTACCTTTACTTGAAGCCAGTATCAGTAAGCACCGTCAACAGTTATGATCTAGGTCTACATCAATGAAAGACGGCCTCTTTATTTCAGAACATAAATCAAGTTAACAAGCGCATTGAACGGCCGTTTAAAAAAACTTATAGTCATAAAATTTGTAATGTGCCAGACATAAGTGAAGATAAAATGTTTTACAGAAATTTTTGGCGAAAGGGCGATAAGATTTCTGATAAAATGTACTAAATACTGCGGTATTTAGGTACTATAGTTTGTATGTCAGCTTAGATAAAACTTGAGAAAGGACGTCTTTCAGTTAACTTGTCAAAATACCTTGCTTTTTGTTAGGAGAAATATATTTTAGGGATTATCTTAAATTATGAATATTTAAAAAAATAAGTTATAAATATTATGAATATAAAAATAAAAAACAAAGCTGCACTTTAAACAAAACATGAAAATTATCTGATAATTAGTAAAGAAGCTGTGGCACACAAGCCGAGGGCATTGACGTCTCTATATATAATGTTGATATAACATTCCACAGAAAACGTGACTTCAACACGTTTATAATATAGCACATCAAACAAACTAGCACTTCACAACTTATGAATAAAGCGAAACGCGTCTTACATGAATAAATTTACTAAAGCGGCAAAATCTTGGTCCATATTTATTACAACAATTTCGTAACTGAGTGCGCAACGCCCAGGAGATACATTTCGGTCTGAAAAATTATGCCTTACTTTAACACTGAAATGTACTTACTTACACAATTGCTACACCCAACGATAATCTTGAGATAAATTGTTTATTAGTTTAAAGTAACAGCTTATTTGTAAAGAGTAGGCATCTATTAAGAGCGGGTAGGAGCCAAAATTGCCTGTCTTCAATTTGATTTTTCATGAAATTGATAAGACCCAAGTATAAAATAAAAATAGTATGTGTAACTACATGATATTTCTAAACTTTTTGTGGAACAGAAACACAAAATATAAAAATTTTCTCGATAAAAAAATATCACGAAGTTACCTCTAATTTTCTCGTATTTTCGATTTATACTTAATATGCTAATGCCTAATAAGATACAAATTTGATTGATATTTTTATCTTATTATTGAGATATATTGCGATTTACTTAGGATCCAAATTCGTTTACTCCCACTTTTTTCGACAAACTTTTTGTAAGGTGACCCTTGGACGAACATTTCGAGCGACTTTTGACCGTCCCCTAAATAAAACGATTTATTGGCAAGGACACTACCAGCCGCACTACCAGTAGTGTCGTTTACAATTAACGACACTACCAAGCCTATTTTGGATTAAATTGTACAGTCAACACAGCAAACTTCAAAAATATAACTCTATATTTACTACTAAGTAAATCATGAAATTAATCTTTTTACGTGATACCGTCACAACTAAATCTCTCACATACAAACAGGCAAAAATTCCAAAACCGGAGGTTTTTTTTTTACGGTAGATAGGTTAAGTAGGTTTGGTAGATAGGTAGGGTAGGTAGGTTTGGTAGGCAGGTAGGTAGGTAGGTAGGGTAGGTACGTAGGGTAGGGTAGGTGGATAGGTTAAGTAGGTTTGGTAGGTAGGTAGGGTAGGGTAGGTGCGCCGTAGATAAGTACTTAGTGCTACCCGTGCGAAGCCGGGGTGGGCAGCTAGTGTATATTAAATATACCTATAAAATTGGTCAAATAAATCTAGCAGTACCTCCCCTTCTATTATTGAACTGTGATCGTTGCTTTACTATAACTCGGTATCATTGCGGTGTAGACGCGGTTCCGGCGCGGCTCCGGTCCGGCGCCGGTGTGGCTTCGGCGTCGTGTACATGAAGCCTACAAAAATAAAACTCAAAATTGAACCTCAGATTTAAAAAAATCGCGTGAAAAAATTTCAAGTGACCGACTGTAATTCTCTCTTATCTTAGTTTATCAAGTGCATGGCCTAAGGTATCTCATTGCTTGCGAGTTGCATTTGCACATGTAATTTGAGGGTTTCCCTCAATTTTCCCTCATCAGATTCTGACTTGGTCATAATGGGACCACGAGAGCATACCCTTTCAAACAAAAACATATTTTTTATAATCGGTCCACAGTTGACGGAGAAATCGCGTAACAAACAAAACAAAAAGAATATGCAGTCGAATTGAGAACATCCTCCTTTTAGATCAAAAAAATCTACTATTTTTGGAATTTTTGTCAGGTTGTATGTGAGAGATTTAGTTGTGACGGTATCACGTAAAAAGATTAATTTCATGATTTACTTAGTAGTAAATAAAGAGTTATATTTTTGAAGATTGCTGTGTTGACTGTACAATTTAATCCAAAATAGGCTTGGTAGTGTCGTTAATTGTAAACGACACAACTGGTAGTGCGTCTGGTAGTGTCCTTGCCAATAAATTGTTTTATTTAGAGGACGGTTAAAAGTCGCTCGAAATGTTCGTCTAAGGGTCCTTACAAGAAGTTTGTCGAAAAAAGTGGGAGTAAACGAATTTGGATCCTTTTTCGGTTGTACCTACTTTATCAGTCAAAAATCTGTCAAATAAAATGGATGTCATCTTGAGTTCGCTGCAAATATCAACATTGAATTTTATATGTTTATTTAGCCTCGGAATGTATTTATTTATCAATTCATAACAGTTTTAATATTCGTTTTGGAAGTGGTTTTAGTGTTTTTTTCATGTTTTCTATGTCTCAGTTTCTTTTGTGGAATGTGATAAATTACGAAAATATTATTTACGAAAATAAATAATATATCGGCGCAGCAAAAAATTTGAGCGCAGTCCTCTCGTCTCAACAGAGCGACGGCGACTGATTTGTGAAACAAGAATATGCTTGAAGTTACTGCAATGTGCAACGGAAGATAGCTTCTTCCACGAACTAAGAACGTCGTAAGTCCTACAAGCCTGGATTCGTATTAAAACCAAAAATAAAACGAATAAAAAAAAGCCTGCACAATTTTTTTTGCCTTGTTTTAATACAAATAATCATCAAATTTTTATCTTATTAGGCATTAGCATATTAAGTACAAATCGAAAATACAAGAAAATTAGAGGTAACTTCGTGATATTTTTTTAACGAGAAAATTTTCATATTTTTTGTTTCTGTTTTCTGTTCCAAAAAAAGTTTGGTAATATCATGTTACAGCGCACCTACCCATACCTACCCTACCCTACCTACCCTACCTACCTACCCTACCTACCTACCCTACCTACCTACCAAACCTACCTAACCTATCTACGGTAAAAAAAAAACTTCCATTTTTGGAATTTTTGCCTGTTTGTATGTGAGAGATTTAGTTGTGACGATAGCACGTAAAAAGATTAATTTTATGATTTACTTAGTAGTAAATAAAGAGTTATATTTTTGAAGTTTGCTGTGTTGACTGTACAATTTAATCCAAAATAGGCTTGGTAGTGTCGTTAATTGTAAACGACACTACTGGTAGTGCGGCTGGTAGTGTCCTTGCCAATAAATCAATAAAAATTGTTACTTGTTTAGAATAAAAAAGGTAGGTTTTTGGTATATTATTATTAATGGAGTAAAATAATTAAATCGGAAAATTAAAATAGGTAATGGGTTTGTGTGGATAAATGTACTTACGCACACGTTTGTGCACGGGACTTGAAATTCTTCATAAGGACTCTTGTTGGAAATTGTTGGGGAAATTGTTCTCAATACTAGCCCCCTTTTTATGATGGGGATGAGTAACGGTTGTGATGGATTTAAAATTCACAATGATTGTATGGAGACGTCGGCATCGCTGAAAAAATAAAAGTTATCGAACTTTTACGGTCACGTTACAAATTAAAAATCCGGAGTCACACGGGGCCATAAATCGAACAGATTACGTATGACTCCAGATTTTAAATTTGTCTGTCTGTGATGTCTTGTTTCTCTTTAGTTGACTTATTTGTCGTAGTTGCGTTTTAGTTTTTACTGGACTAGCGCGAAACAAAAAGGAGGGTTATGATTTTGACCGGTTTGTATGCATTTATGTATGTATGTTTATCTGTTCCCTCATATCTTCTAAACGACTCATCACGCCTTCTAGATGACATATCATGAAAAACAAAAAATATTTCTTTATCGTACCATGTTGGGTATCAAATGAAAGGCATTAGCACATTTCAAAAATATATATTATAAACCTAAAAAAAAATACCAGCGAACAATCAAGACGTTTCCTACGATATCTCGTTTTTCAAACTTTGATGAAGAGTTCACAAGATACGAGGGAACAGATGAACATACATACAGGTCAAAGTCATAACCCTTCATTTTTGTTGCCGTTGTCGGGTAATAAAAGAATTGCAATCTAAATAAGTGCAAAATTCTATACATTTAAAAAAAAGCCTAAAGAGTTAATGTAACTTGACATGTTTTCAAAGCTACAATATCAACAGTTACAAACAGGAACCCCAATAAACTTTCTACTAAGGGACTAGTTATAACAAGCGCCCGAGTCGCGCGATTTATACACTGCGTTCCTATGTAACGAATTATATCAAGCGTTGCCGTTCAAGCAAGTGCCCATGCCGAGCGCCCTTAGGCCTCATTTATGGAGACGCGGGGCGTGGCGCGTCGCGTGCAGCGTGGCGTTTCGCGGCGCGTCAGACGTTTTTTCGGTTTACGGTGCGGCGGCGCGTGAAGCGGCACTTATCATCGCACGCGTAAACACAAACATATGGCAAAATACGATGTTATTCATAGAGATGTGAGAAGGAAAGAGTGGCGGTGCCCGCCGCGAAAAGTCAAGCGTGCAGCGAAGCACGCGGCGGGCAAAGCTGCGGCGCACGCGGGGTACTCAATCAAACCGACTAGTTTTAGATTAGCGAGAGATGTGAGCGCACATGTCGCAAGTTGCAACTGTCAACTTGCGTCTCCGTTATGCGATTTACAAATAAGACTGGGAGAAGGTTCCGCCGCGCAAAAAACGCTCCATTTCAAGCAAACGCGTGTAAAATCGCTTCTCCGTAAACGCACTCATACAACGCCATATGTTTGAATTCAGTGCGGGCCGCGCCGCCCAACGCCACGCGCGACACCCCGCATCTTCGTAAATGAAGCCTTAGCCTTGTGCCCCTGACGCTTCGACGCGAGTTCCTTTTTCACTATTTTTCCTTGTAGTTTTCTCTGCATTAGTTATAAACTTAAAAGAAACACGGTTCAAAAGTTACAACAAAATGTGAGCGTCAAACGAGCGTCCAACACGCGCCCAAAAGCAGCGTAGGTACTGAGCACGCACCTCGGGCGTTTGTTATAACTAGTCCCTTAGGAACTTAGGCATCCATGTATACATATAGATGAATAGATGTCCATTCGTTTAGTGGTGATTCCGATAATCCTACATTTATTTCTTTTATACAGAACTCGACCTCTTTTTCACAAATTTTTTTGAAGGGGATTGTTTCTCCTTGCGTTTCGCGCAGGAAAGGTTTTAATGACACATACCATTTGTCGTTGCACAAGGTCCTAAATAAAATTTGGTTACATTTAAATTTGACCTTTTTCACGTCAACATTGAGTTTCTAGTTCCAAAACATGAATATGATCTATAGTTCTGAATTCAAGCTTTAGCAAAATAAACTACAGAAGATTGAAATTCGAATTCTATAAACGCCAGGCGAAAAGTTTCTGCTGGCGGGAAGGCATTTTGTTTTGTTTTCGTCGTGTTTGATGAGAGGGGTAGGTAAGGGTTGCGCGGGTGAAATATGATTTTTTGCTGTCTGAACACGCACCCTTAAGTCTGAAGATTGAGTAAATCTTAATAGAAAACAGATCTCTTTTATTCTATATCTCTTATATTAATTTCTTTTGACTTAATGCAAAATAAAAGAATAAAAAACGTTACTAGGTTGACAGGTGGTGTGGAGGAAGTGTACCGACATTGTTGCCTAAATCTTTGGTTTCCTGAACAATTGGTGAACGGACACACATTAACAACTGTCCAAGTACAGAGCGTTTTTTCGGCGAAATTCAAATTTTCTTTTTTAAGTTCATATATGTGTATTGAATAACTATTTAATGAAATCATGACATTTGGCAGGTATTCTAACTGAAGGAGTTGTAGTGCTGATTCTATTGATTATAATTCTGTAAATCCATATTTGTTACGGTCGCGAATCATATTTTAATGAACAAACTACCTCATACTGACCTGCAAATTGCAAAAACGTAAGAAAATTTGAATTTCGCGGGCTGTGCTGAAGATATCGCCTTAATGTCAAATACTGGTGAAAATGACAAATTTTCGTGACGGTCGTTATAATATAACGGAACCGGAAACCGTAGCTTTAGTTCCTTTTTCATTCACTAGACACGTTACTTGGTCCTTAGCAAGAGGACAAATGAATGCTATGCTATGAGAATTCTTTGGCAGGGTCTCAAGTGTCAATGGCGTAATAAGAATTGCAAACGAGCTTCTAGAGAATGAACTAGGAAGGTATGATAACTTGAGCCCTAGTGCTATCTTTATTCCTTGTGTTTTACTCCACCGTATCAAGTTCTGTTTTCATTAGTACTGATTAAAATTCCGTAATGGAAAAGAATTTTATGAACCTAACACAGGCAAAAAATATGCTAAGTACTGAAAAAAGATATGGAAGAAGCTAAGAATATTTAAGGCAAGTACATATATAAAGATGGGCTTTTAACAAAACACCACACAAGTCAGAGACCTTTGGACGGACAGTTAGTTAGTCACTGACAGTTAGTCACTAACCACATGAAAAGAAGAAGAACAAAACACAAAGAAAAGGCTGTCCTATTGGTACGACAGCCTTTTCTGGAATGAATGTGAATCGTTCATACAAATTGCAAAACTCCGATAATCGTATCCAAATCTCAAATCATATCCTCACACTTTAATCAAAACATAACTGCGAAAGCTATTTGTTTCACGATGGCTGTCAAATTAAATTTAAATGGAAATAATTTATCGCTTTATTATAGCATACGACCCCCGCTATACTAGGGGCACATAGAATACTGTTACTACGTAACGCGTACAATATCAAAAGCGGGCGTTTGTATGAAATTGTGTTTTATTAACGGGTTATAAACTTGGGTTGCGACATGTCGTAGCCAACTTGTTACTCTAGACGTCGGCTCTGATTCAGCAATTCCACGTTATTATTGCGCTGAGACTAATTGTTTTCCGATTTCATTCTTGCTGAAATATTTTCTGCAACTGAACGTATTTTAAATGATGATATTGCTCCACTGTTGAGGGACGTTAATTATTATGTAATTAGGTTGAAAATCATGTGGAAAGATATATTGTAGTTAAGTATGGGATATAATAATTAGTTATTATTTCTAGTAAAGATTTTTCGTAAGCTGCGATTTGTATTTTATTTAAACAACTTTTAGACACAGCAGCTTTGCTCTCATAGATTTGAAAACACATCTGATTTAATTTTGTGCTGATAATCTTTACTTATCTTCGTGATATCTTATTCACAATGACCCTAAAACACTCTAACTCCATTCACTCGCCCTTTACATCACCTCTCAATGTCTCAAATAAAATTATCTCAAAGACAATCTAAAGTACTTAAATACTTCGTTAATCCAATTAACGATACATTTGCGTTGTTTTATTATTACTAAGTTAATTAAGTTTGCTTTCGAGATATAAGTTATCGTTTATATCTACCGATATGGTTCACTTGATTTCTTAACTAGATATTATTGTTTCAGAGCCTTATGTTGAGAGCAATATTTTGTTTCATTTTGTTGTATCCAAGTTATTGTTTCCCCGTTGTGCTGCTAATACAGTGACTACTTGACAGGTGATATGTTTCGTCTTAGGGCTTGTGTTCCTTCCCATAATCATGGAAGACGGTAAACAAAGTACATCAATAGCAGTAGCTTCCTTATGTCTGCTCATTACAACTAATTACGAGCACCAATTTACTCGCCCAAGCATAATTATACCATTTCATTATCAATTTGCATTACTTTTCTCCGGAAACCTTCAAATTATTCCCCTTCTTGTTTACATTTTGCAAACGCAGAAAAAAGTGTACAAATTGTTAATTAACGGCGCTCCCTCCTATCACGGTAGAATCAATGATTTACAGTTACTAATGCGCTCAGAAACAAATTCTCAATAATTCCATTCCGACTCGCGTTCGCCGCAAAAGAGGAAAACGAGAAAAGTGGAAAAAGGAAAACGTGGATAGCTACAGCGAAGGCAATTCTTACATATTTAGTGAAGCGTGTTTAACATGTCCAATTAATACAAAGGCAGAGCCGGTTCCACCACTCTGTTAACTATTACAACCACCCTCCGTTTACAGAGGGACGCCAGTCTTTTGTTTACGCTTAATGGCTTAAATAAAACGGGTCAAATTCGTAAAACACCGCACCGAAAAGGTTTTAAATAGCCCAGCGGGGACCGGCAATTTTGGGCCTAATACATTTATATTAAGGTATAAATTACAACACGGGATTAGACACCATTAGAAATACAAGTGTGCGTATGTGTTAAAATGACTAGCTCTATAATTGCTTTAACTTCTATGTCTTTTCACCTAGTGTTGCGTTGCGCTATAAAGGGTACGTCATTATAACTATAAGAGATAACAACCTTTTGTCAGGCCGGTCACTAAGCCGTTCGTTTAATTTCCTGACCGAACCCCGGATTGCTACAATATTTTGTTTAAGTAGTAATTGAGTTCTTTGAACACGTTTTTTCCGCGGAAATGAATTCCGCCGGTGAGCATCAGACGTCGCTTTCTTTTGTTTAATGTTGACAGCCCTGTGCTTTTATCGCAGAAAAAAATGTTCTCATTGAATTTAAATATTAAGTGAACATTTTATAAAATGATTTATTGTATAAAATCATAGGTTTTAATTAAAGCTTTTGACAAAAAATATTTATTGATGGCATAAAATACATTCATTTTACAAGCAATTTGAGTGGGGTTTCTTCTTTAACGTAGCCTCGCCTCATTCCGCCCGTCGATGTGAATAATTTGTTTATCTACCCGTAAGAGACGATAAATAAATATTGTATGATTATGTGTGCGCTATCGTGTCGTTCCATCATTATTTAGATGTCATTCTGTGAGCACGTTGTACATTTATATCGAATTGGAATTTTCTTTCCAATATCCTTAGAGCAATATCTTAATAAATCCCATAAAACTCCAATGTTTTAACCGCTCTAGCACCTGCGCCCGCTCCGGGCGGGCTTTGAATGCAAAATTAGTCTTGTTTCTTTTTTACCACTTAGCCGGATCTCAACTGATGCGAATAAAATTCAACGGAAAATTGACGGTCTATTTTTTGCCTTTGGAAGGTACGTTGATTATTATCTTTTATTTGAAATAATTGGTACTTGAAAGATACAAACTAAATTTATTTTTTATTGGAAAATCGCTTTGTTGTCTTTACTGACAGTAGGCTGCGGTGAAACTCTGTACAGTTTTTAATAGAATGTTTCGCCGACCATCATAAAACAATCGATTGTTTTCGGAGTATATACAGTTACCTACACCATGAAAATGCAAGAAGACCCTCGTTTTATTTCCACTCAAAAAAATAAGGAATTCCCTCAATCAATCACTGTCGCAAGTAAGCCTATCAAGAAATTAAAACTCCCTCAATTGGAAGGATTTAGATCATATATCTAAATTCTTCAGCCCAAGTCAATAGGACAACATTTATCTTTTTCAGTTTGCTTTTTAAGAATAGGTAATATTTTAAGCACTTTTATAATTATTTATTTCAAAAGTATGAAAAACCTAGAGCAAGTTTTAGAGATATTTTTATTGTTCATGAATAGGAAGGAACCAGTCTAGAATAAGAAAAAAAAATATAATCCTGTTGCGTCAAGTTGACTGCATGCCAGTATTTCTTTCACTTAATTCTCTCGGCTTTGAGGATAATAATCCTTGTGTTAAATACATTATTAGCTCTGTTTTCTTTTGTAAAGTGAATGTAGGTTTTCCAGTTTTTTTTTTGTTCTTGTCTCTTCTGTATAAAGCATTATTATCTAGTAATTCAAAGGCTTTTCATGAGAATGTATGCCATTTTTATTC
The DNA here is from genome assembly GCA_948473465.1 of Lithophane ornitopus. NCBI lineage: Eukaryota > Metazoa > Arthropoda > Insecta > Lepidoptera > Noctuidae > Lithophane > Lithophane ornitopus. The sequence continues at coordinate 7,849,527 of OX419623.1, forward strand.
TACAAACGAGAATAAACCATAGACGTATACGCCAGTAAATTTTCGCCTAACGCGATATTTTTTCAACAAGAATCCAGTAATATTTTAGACCGATATTGAAGTGACTAAATAAACCCTCCTTGCCTAAATCTACCTTTTAAGTGACAAAAAAAAACATACTGCCGCTCTTTTCTGTAAAAATCTCACCGTGAAAACTTTGGTGAAGTGAGCTGTCAATTAGTGTCAATCCCTGAACGAATGACAGCTCACTTTACCTAAGATTTCACGGTGAGATTTGTACCGAATAGATGGGCTGATGCTAAGGATTGACACTATTGACAGCTCACTTCGAGCTGACTTCACCTAAGTTTAAATGGTGAGATTTGTACCTAATAGATCGACAGACCTAGGTAACCTCACAAAATAAAACTACAGTATCTAATGAGGTCGCATTTGTTTCTAGGATCATTATGTCTTCACCACATGCTTTTACGTCACCTACTAAAACAAAATGGTTCTCACCTTTAACCTCCTTCCCATCATCATCACGGAACACAATGTTGCGTCCCCCCGTCCTCTTCCAGGATATGGTGGGGGCTGGTACTCCAGCGGCCGTGCAGCGCAGTTCCACAGAGCCCCCTTCAGGAGCGCTGGCTTCGGAGCCATCTTCATCCGCGATGTCTGGTGGTATCACCACTGAGAGGTGGCCCATCTGGGGAGGAGGTTGTTTGTTAGTATGTTTGGAGGCTTAACAGGACAATTGTACTCTATGAAGGTGAAAACAGAGGTGTCCATTTTATCCTTGGTAAGGAATAATGATTTAGAAGTGTAATAAAGTAAAAAAAAACTTTAATTATTCTTTGACAAAAAAAATCTTTGTGGCCAGTGTTCTTCCCTGTTTTAAGTCATTACTTTACAGTGGCTATAGATTTATCTTTGGTCTTAAAATCGAAGCACTCTGATCATTTCATAAAATAGCCCAGAAACGACATGTCAACAGCAACACTGAAGATTGAAAAAAAAAAAAAACGAAAGCTCAATCTTATATTTTCTGGCAGGCATCATCATCATTTACCTAGCCTTTTCCCAACAATGTTGGGGTTGGCTTCCGGTTTAACCGGATGCAGCTGAATACCATTATTTTACATGGAGTAACTGCCTATCTGACCTCCACAACCCAGCAACTGGGTAATACGATACCCTTTGGTCAAGCTGGTTGTAAGACTTTCGGGCTTCTGACGACCCGTAACAACTGTCAAAGATATACAAATGACAGCCAGTACCAATGGCTTAACGTGCTTTCCGAGGCACGGAGGAGTTTCGGTATATAAAGATGGTCGCCCATCCACGGACCAACCCCGGCAAGCGTAGCTTATCCTGATGGATCGACCCTTGCGGCTATTATTACTTAGCCTCGAGCTCCTCCTCCTCCTCGTTATATTTTCTGGCAAGCATTTACCAGTTTTCTTCTATTCAATCGGCCAGCTTAACAGTAATCATCCACCCATAATATTTCATTGTACAAAGTGTTCAATAGACGAGGCCTACGTTAGCATTCAAAGTCCGGGCTTATGTAGGTATGTGTAACTTCTAACCGTTATTAATTATGGGGTGAGCGACACTACAACTTCTATTTAATAACTGTCACGGTTGTAATTAAGATCCTTGGGGCTGGGTACAGGGTATGGAGTACACTAGACACTGATGAGGTTATTTAATAATAAGGGGATAAGTTACATAGATAATTATAATTATAGAGATCCCATTCTTCGCTGGAGATTTAGATCTTATTATAACTCAAAGCCCTGAAATAATAGAATCGTAAAGAAACTTGTACTTTAATACATTGCAATCCCAAACACGCAGTTACCAATCGTGATGATATTAGGTACTGATTCTTTCATGCCGAAAGAATTGAAACAACGATGTGAAAAAAAAATTGAACACAACGATGTCTGTCGGCTAGTAAAATCATTTCTTTATTTGGCCGTATGTAAGAAATCGCTGATCAAACCGCCTGTTAACATAGTGATCAAACCATCTGTTAATTAAAATTTAAAAAAAAACTCTGTTTGCTGTCATTATACTCTTGCCTTTTTCCAATTACGTTACAGTGCTGCCTGACATATTTTTCTATACTGCACTAATTATAACTTATCATCTCTATATTCAATCTCTTTCAAGCCATATCATCTTTCACACCCTACATCCATCGGCTTTAGTCTTCCCCTACTCTTAAAGCCATCCATTTATAGTTAAATCTTTTCTAGCTAACCGTCCCTTAGAGTGTCCTTTTGTTTTATTTTATTATAATCACACTCTTCAGAGGACTTTAACAGCCTGTCACTTTATGTTTTAATTACATTAAAATACAAATTAACGATGTATACTCATTCATTTTGCCGTGAGAGTAACAATTAATTACCATAATTAAGCACACACGGCTTTGATAAAGTCATCGGAGGCTTATTTTTCTTAGATTAAGTACTTTTTATAATTTTAGGAGGATATTATTATAGTTTACTTGTAAAAAAAAAATATTTTAACATAAATCTCTCTCGTACTGTTAATTATCAACTATATCATACTAATCGTAAATCAATCTAAATGTTTTTCCCATTCAATTAATCTAGTTTTCAGTAAAATTCTGATTCATGAAATCACCCACTCACTAAATGACAATGCCCCATTAAAACTAACAAACTCCCATAACATTTCAACCCGTAGGATAAAATGTGTTGTTAATGGAATGAGATGAAGTAAAACTCGTTAAACTGAATTAAATGCACCGTAGCCGTCCGTAGCAAGATGGTTAAACGATGGGAGCGTAGCGGCTACGCTACGACCGATGCTACGAACACGTAGCACTGCTACAAGCTACAAATTGGTACATGCTACCCATTTGTTGAAGTCAATTAAGCTGGCTGCTGGGCTGTAAAAACTTGAACGTATTCGAGTCGCACGCAACACACACAGATATTAATCGGGGACATTACTGACATACTCGTAGTTGGTCCGCGTTGCAGACAAAGGAAAACACAGTCATTACGGCGCTTGCTCCCACGAGAAAACAACTAACTTAACGTAGAACATCGCTGGTGGAGGAAAATCGACTATTATACTAGTTTCATACACGAATTGTTATTGTTTAATTGCTATTCTGCGGCAAAAATTAAGGAAAATTGTACACATTCTTAAAAAACATGTCTTCATTTACGTAATTTCTTAGTCGTTTTGCTTTTGTTTAATTTTTTATATTGCACTTTGCTCTTCATAAACTGCAAAACAGATGCTAACTTAAACGGCTAAACCTCTGAGCATTACTTAATAGAGAACACTGCTGCAGTGTAACATCATATTGCATCGTTTATCTTCAGCGTTAAGCACAATAGCACCTAAGATACCATCTACGCAAGTCCTTTGTCTAACAAATTAACTGACTACAATTTACAACTGGACGGAAAGTAAGGAACGATTAGGTCTTTTGGAATTTAGGATAGGAATCCCATAGTTTGTATTCCTATAGTTCCATCCCCAATTCTAATAATGTAAGGTCAGAGATCCGTGAATGTTGCATGAAGACGTATTGTCCCCATTCCTGGACTCGGCGGACTGACTTTGACAAAATTCCCCGCGTTACCCCCGACCTCGGTATTCGAGGGCCAGGTAGATGCCGAAAATCGCCACTTGGATATTTTTGTACCTTAAACAACACCCCTTTGATGGTAAAAGACAAAGAGCAATTTCACTTTTATATATTTTTTTTGTTTATTTTTTTACGCAGCACTGGACTTTTACGCTGATGTGAGGATGATGTTGAGTTTTGTTGGAAAATTATGTTTTGGAGGCGTAAAATATAATCGAAATGAGTGGCTGTTATGAAAATACTTATTTCCACAAACAATTTAACCTACGTTTTTAATGCAAAAACAGTGACTTATATTTTTTTCAAGTTTAAGCATAACGCTTATAGAAGAATGCGACACACCATTGTCCGCATCTCCGATTCCTTCAGGAAACCAGTGACACACGGATTTTGACAGAATTCTTTACGAGATGCACGACTGAGCGCCACTGAATGAGACACATTCCTCTCGCGAATATTCAGATATAATTTCAACTTCCTGCCATTTTAAACTTATAGTGATATTCCCGTTACATTTTTGCTGATATTTGCCACACATTCTAATGTCCGGCTTTCAAAGAAGGTTTGTAAGCACATAATGTTAACTACGTTTTCTATCTCTTTTCTCTGCAGTGTAAATTCTTGGAGACAGTTTCGTGTCACATGAATTATGTAAATTCGTGGTGCAGCCCGCGAACTGAGTGGCTCCGAGATTTACATCCGGGAAGCGCGCGACCTCACATTATAAATAAATATAAGTTTATGTAATACTATTGTTGCTGAATATACAATGTGTATGTGTAATGAATAGCTGTGGGATACGGGTATCAGTCTAGCTGTGTAGAAACTTGCCTGATTTATGATTTTGACACTCGGTGTTTGATTTTCCTAGGATTTTCATGCTATCAATGCATAATTCAAGGGTTCACCGATGGGTTGATAATATTATTGTGCATAAACCATAGTTTTAGTTTCTATCCTCTATTATTTACTACTATACCTAAGTCCATATATTGTTGAATAGAAATTTCCATAACTGTAACTGTTCCTAAAATCAATCTAGGCAAAATTCTGGGTACAATTGTTATACGTGCTCCTAAAATGGACGTAATCCTAATAACGTAGATTTCAAAGCAGTGTGTGGATTCTATTGTTATCGCAGTGAACACCGCTATTTATTGGCAGATTAACTAGAATATGGAAATCTGCTACCGCTAAATGTCATCTAAAAGCGTTTCCATTTTATTCTTATAACGGGAATAAAAATACATTGTCACTAGAGGGAACTACGCAAGTCACGTAGTATCGTTCCAAGTTATAGATTCAAAGGCTCGTTCCGCTCCGTAGGTTGGGCATCAACAGGTAAGTGAGTCATTTGTTTCCTCGGTGAAACATCTCAGCTGAGTGAGGTCTTGACGTGTGCCGCGAGCCGGGATGCGATCAGGAAGACGGACAAGCAACTTGCACGTGCTCAAACTGTTACCCATTTTTACACGTCACTGTGGGTCAATGTTGACGGCGTTCATTACTTTCCCCATGTATTTACCTGACTGTTTCCTTCTAAATAAAACAACAGAAGGTTCGAAGGTTCCTCCATTGTGTACACAAAGACAATGATTATGTTATGCAGGTACCTACGTGAGTCACCTGATTGATAACCATTATAATTCAGTTAGTTAATTGAAGCTTAATTGGTATACAGAGCGTTTGACAGCAATTGAAACTACTGACCTATTTAGGGCTCTTGGCTTGGGTGTACTAGAAATTAGTTCTTGGCTCTAGGTAATTGGGCTAAAAGCGGATTAATAATTTGGTGATATTTTACTTATGATGCCATAAACTTGAACGAACAGCATCATAAAGTGCTAAGTTCATAAACGTCGTGCGAACACACGTTCTTTATAGTTCTCCCGGATTTAAGGCTACACGAGATTGGCTGTGCAAACATTTGCACGTGAAGCCTTGCGCCGGACGGGGCCCGTTTTTCCGGCCAGCGACGATTAGCTTGCGGGAACTCGATGCGTCCAACCAATTATTTGAAGCTAAAGCCCGCCTGACACTCGCCATGATGGACGGCAGCCGTCACTTTATCGCCTATTTTTTCACCCCCTCTTGACCCGAACCCCTGCTTAGCTTTTATATCGCTGCATTTACGACTCAATGCGTAAGTAGCTACCACAAATATAAATCTCTTTTCGGAATAAAAAACTTTTCACGTATTGTGTTACCAAATCCGCAACGTTAGAATAAACGTGAAAGGGAAAACTTTGTATAATAAGAGAAAAATCTCTTTAGACACTATAAATATTGATGTATTCTCGAGACGGCTTTCACCATATTCAGTTGTGGAGTGGCAAACCCTTATGAAAAAGCAAATACTTTGGTTGAGCTCGCACCTGTAGCCCGACACAACAAAAGAATGCTGAGTAACGCCTGCCGATTTTTCGGCTAAGAAATAATTCACTTGTTGATTCTTCTCTCTAGCTTTCTACTTACATTCCTTTTATGTATTATTTATTTTACTTCCAACGAGCTTTGGCACGTTATCCGGTTAGCGAGAGTACATACAGAGCCGCCGCCAGAATACAAGCAACAACAATATCTGTATGTACTCGAATATCACAAACTAGAACAACTATGCCTATTCGTAGTAAACATGGTTCGAGATAATATTTCAACGAGCTTACGTATAATCCCGTAAGCATCGTAAATCCGCATAGGAAGCTAAGCTTCGCCACAATATTTAGAAGCGCTTGAATTTTAGGCGGTCGCTTTTAAGCCTCGGCTTTATATTGAAGGTGAAATAATTGTATAACATGCACAATAGGTTCACATTTTACAAGGAAGGATTCCTCGGAGCGTCTCAAATTCCTCTGTCGGCGCATTACTAAGTGTTTGTTACGGCGGGCCTTAGTTGCGACATCACGAGGCAACTATGTGTCGAAGAATGTGTTTATGGTGCCAAGAATGAAGCTCCTTAGCAGTGGCGGGATTCTGTGCTGTCGCCGGGTCTACCTACCGAGTGCCGAAGTAACGGCTTCATTTGTGTTGCGGACCTTTTCATTTACCCCACACATATTTTTGTGACTTTATATTCTGTGAACACTACTATACGGAATCGAAATAAAATACGAAATCCCTACATCCGTGTCACATCTGCGAGAGAAACGATAATGATACAATTTTGCTGTTATACATAACGTAATACATAAACGTTACGCAAATAAAAGCACCCAAATGAACAACAAACAACACTCGAACCATTTTTATTCCTCTTGCGGTATCAAACCTTTTTTCCTGATTTACTTTACAAATCCATCGTAATTCCGCCGCTGACCTTTACAAATACTAAAAAGCCTTTTTCCTACCTGTTAAATTGCAAAGCTTTCGTTATGAAAATTCCTTAAATATTATCCTATGAGGTGGAGGAACAATTTATTATAAACTTTCTAATTGTGAAGATTCTTCCGCTTCTCGAATTTCATTATTATTTTGCATCGCCCGGAACTCTTTGCCCTTTAGAAAACCTCAAAGTATTTCTTTATATTTTATACCGGTCGTTTTAAAATCGCGGCCCATAGTAAGAGAGCATCTATCGTCCAACTGGACACGGAGTTCAACGCTGTAAACATTTCGCAAACGGGACTTTAATCCCGGTCATAAAAGTAATCCGCTCATAAAGTTACGCGACGATGGACAACATAAGGGTAGGGATTTTCTCGCACAAAGATTTCTAAGTAATTAAGATAAAATACCAAGAGTTTTTGTATGTAACTGGAACCCAGAAGCTCTCATTTTTCAACGCTCATATACCGAGTTAATCCTCGAGTATGCAATAAAGCTGCTAAAGTATTTGTGTTCCAGGCGAAATTACCCATATTGAAAATACCCTTCGTCGCTAACAGCCGGCTGAAGGCTTATTTATACGCTCGTGTATAGACTTCCCCTCGGAGTAGGTACGTAACTGCCTACTGCCTAGGTACCCACATTAAATTTAGAGCCTCTCTGAATCATTAAATACTCACAATTTAATACAATCCGACGGACTTATGAACTGCTGCGTATTGATTTGTAATTACGAAATTGCTTTTGTTTAAGTTATGCAAAGTATTTGCTATTAAAACGAATTTAAATCGCGACTGAGTTTTATTTGAACGGCAAAGTTTGGAAGTTTGTAATTTGTTTGATTGATAGAGAAACGCTTATTTTCGTATTTTCGTATAGTGGCCACTTGACTGTGTTGAAATGTGATCTTTGTGAGGGGCGAAAAAGGGGTAGGATTACAAAAAACACGGTCGTCCATCACAACCTCTGTCAACACAGCTTCCCATCAATGCCGCAAAAACAATTAGTAGGTCAATATTTATTTAATTGCCTGAAACCGACCGGCCGTGAATGATGACCGGTAAAGCCGTTGTGTGTATTTGTTGTGTTGATGGAAATATTATAATTACCCGATAAATTAATCGTAATGGTCACACGAATAATGTAAGCGTCATTGGCTGTTATATTGTAATGATATGAGGAATTGTGGTGCGACTACTAATGTGACTTCAGCGTGGAAAAGTAAGTAGCTAATAAAATATTTATGAATGTAATAAAAGCGATGCCTAGTATACTCTGGTTTATAAGATATAAAATAAAAATATTTTATATTTATTTCTCACATTTGAAATATATTTTCTCACTAATTGAATGTCATTGAAATATATTTTCTCACTAATTGAATGTCAAATGGAGCAGTTTGTTTACGCATTAGAGCGTTAATAGTGTCAACTATGTCAACATTTACATCGTTGAGAGATGCGCTTGTAACTTGATTCTTTACTTTAACTCTTAGAAGGTGTTGGTAGCAGTTTGTGTAAATAAAAAGCCTTTTCGCTTGCGCCGGAGTAATAGCGACCCTAAGCAAATACGTGGAGACGTAAAGTGAGCAGTCTCTTTTGTACGCAGATATCAACGTATAATAACGGTGAAAAGAATTTTTTGAAATGCTGTTGTTGGTGTTGTCGTAAATAATGAGAAGTTTACAGGTAAAATTGGGGTGTACATAGTTTTAGTTTGTGCTATCTACAAGCTTTATTACTTAGCCACTGACCTGCTTCAAGATAGCTTTTTCATCTACCTAAACGCATGTCATATGTACTTATGGCTATAATTTCTACCGGATTGATAAAGATCGTCTCAAAAAGCTTAGAACACAGCTTAGAGTCTTGAAAGAATTCCAAAAGAAACCTCAAATGACTTGCCTCATTATGCTCAAAACTAACCATTAATTTAACTAAGAAGCTATTAAACATTAAAACAAAACTCAACCTAAAAAAATAGGTACGTGTTGGGCAAGGAATCGCAATTTAAAGTAATGAATGTAAAGAGCTAAACAGACGCAACCATGAGTCACGGTAACAAACAGTTTTTTCAGAATATTCCCTCACTATTTGAGTTGTTAAATGTGTTAGTTGTTCAGAGCTATGGAATTAATTAAGTTTAAATGGGCAGAGGCTTCTGACTGGCCATTTCCACTTATTGCAAAAATTATTACTATAGACTATGCCGTGTTTTCAAATGGTTTTTATGTCTAGTGTGAATATATCAACTGAGTTTAACAGCTACGTGTGCAACTAGCTTTTAAAATAGATAGATAGGCCTACGCTTTCATCAATATCATATCACAAAAATCCTAATCCTAACTAATATTATAAATGCGAAAGTGAGTTTGTTTGTTTGTTACGCTTTCTCACTAAAACGACTGAACGGATTTTAATTAAATTTGGCACAGGGGAAGACCTTGACCTGGAGAAGGACATAGGCTACTTTTCATCACGGATCACGGATGAAGTCGTCGGCAACATCTAGTTACAAATATAAATGTAGAAATTCTATATAGGGTGACACAATGGACTTCAAAATATTTATTTAAAAGATCGGTACTGTGAGCTGCCATTACCTGCCCGGGTTGCTATTGTCACCAACTTCTATAGTGGCTAGTGGCTAGTAACTAGTGGCTTCCAACAGTTACACAATACACACGGAATTTCAGGCCAAAGCTTATTCAAAGCAACTATCGCGCTCAAGGCAACTATGTAGTTGTAAAACGCTTTGCAGCAATATAAACAGCAACGTGGAGCATTTGAAAGTCTCCTCATGAAGATGTCTCGGTGACATTCCGCGCCTCCCTTTGGCAAGCGCGTGCATTCCGCGCACAACTTGACAAAATTCCACCGGTACCCTGCGCGTCGGCGGTGTTATGTCACTACTACCCGCAAAAGGTAAATAACTTAATAAGTGTCAGTTTGTATGTGTTGGTGGATAATAATGCAGACTTCTTTTTCTTAAGGTAAATGGCTTTGTTTAGTAATTATCTACTGAAATATTGTTATGGATGGAGGATATAGAGCAAAAATCTTCCGTGAATCTCGAAAACATAAAAGTTATGATCGCAGATCCATAGAATCTACCAAGCATGGCTTATGGCTGTTCTTTCTTTATAATATCTAGCTCGCTTTGTTCTGCAACAGAACTCTAGGGATTGTGACAAAGGGGAGTGAAACTAAACTCAATTACGGCGCCAAAGATGACGCTTCTATAAATCAAACCAGTGATGGATAAAGGCTAGTGCTTTTACCGATATTTCTAAGCTGTAGAAAGGTCAAATGATTAAATTTATAGACCTACTAGCTGCGCCCCGCGGTTTCACCCGCGTAAGTCTCGATCCCGTGGGAATATCGGGATAAAAAGTATCCTATGTGTTAATCCAGGTTATAAACTATCTGTTTGCCAAATTTCATCCAAATCCATTCAGCCGTTTTTGCGTGATGAGTAACAAACATCCAAACACACAAACACACAAACCCACAAACACACAAACTTTCACATTTTTAATATTAGTAGGATAGTAGGATACCCTTAAATCAATCTGCCTAGCCTTTTCCCGTCTATGTTGGGGTCAGCTTCCAGTCTAACCGCATGCAGCTGAACACCTGTATTTCACATGGAGCGACTGCCTATCTGACCTCCACAATCCAGTTACTGAGTAACAAGATACCCCTTGGTAACTTTTTGGGCTTCTGACTGCCACAAGCCGTCTGATACACTAACGCGTGTCGTGTCTGACAGTCTATACCTTTATGACATGATATCTACCTGCATGAAAGAAGAGAAATCTCATTTTACATGAAAAACAAAGTAGGTTGAGGAGTTATATCTACGAATAGCATTCCATTGTTTTTACATTACCCAATTTGTAAAAAGCGTCATAATCTATAAACAATTTCAACAACAATTGAAAACATCTCATATTCTTTAATATTTCCGACAATGCCTTGAACTTTTCCTCCACACAAGCTGTAACTACACAATGTTTTATACAACCCTGTAACATGTACTTTTTTATCTCATCTGAAAGATAACGAGAGCAAACAAAACAAAACTACGGTAAGGGTTACCTCGTACAACAAAAGTTTTCCGCTACAACTTATAAGCGTAATAAATTGGAAGTATCTACTTATACCGCGGGCAAGCAAAATGTTTACGTTTAATGCCCGCATGACTATGAAAGACACTGTGTTCCACCAAAATAACATACAGAGCTTTGACTCGCGTAAAATGTTTTATCATTTACATAACCAGGCTGGGATTCTTGAAAGGTTAGGGAAAATGGCTCGGAGATAACGGGGTTAAGGTCTTAGAGAAATTCGACCAAAGAATTGGCCTAACGTTTCGGTGCTAAATTTTGTTTGTTCTTATGTGCTAATTTACTCAGGCTACGAAAAAAAATTGTAGGTTGTTTTACGTTCGGAGAATCAATCGCTGCGGATTTCAATCTGGAACTAGATAATTAAAAATAACCCTATTTAACCCAAGTAACTCCTACTTGGGTTAAATAGGGTTATTTTTAATTCTAGCAGAATTAAAAAAAAACCTATTCAACCCAAATGTTTTATGCTCAAGTTTCGTTCTAGAATAATATAGCTTATATTGAGTCAAATGATTAATTCTCTTATTTAATTCAACTCCCATGTCTTTAGATTAACGAAATTCAATGCAAATAAAGGAAATTATCGATCTAATTCGAGAGACAAATACCTATTACCATTATTATGCATAATACAATCTTATAAGGTGTGATACCCTATTAGAAACGAGGGTCGATAAACGCCTTGAGAGGCTCTCGTTAAGTGATTGGGTCAAGCACTTAATGCAGAGAACAGTACTCCATGACACCTATTGTGAGAGTTCTAAGAAACATTGGTATTTGAGATCCCCTATGGGATTGAGAGGTTCGTACGTTATTCTACCAATAACTGTATGATATTATAATGATTACGGGACAAAAGGGAGGAAGCATATAACAATATATACTCAGCAGTGGGTGGAATAAAGCTGTCAATGATAATGATGATTTGTATAGAAAATATATGTTAATTTATTAAAATTTTACTGGTTGCTTTAGGTTTTTTTCTTTGCAGATTCTTCCTAGAAGCTGTGACAGCCCACACATGGACATCGGTGCAGATTTTAATAAGGTTCGTGCAACACTATACATATTATAAATTAAAGTTGTTTTTAACCCCCGACTGAAAAAGAGGGGTGTTATAAGTTTAACGTGTGTATCTGTGTATCTGTGTGTCGGTGTATCTGTGTATCTGTGTATCTGTGTATCTGTGTGTCTGTCTGTTCCATCGTAGCTGCCAAACCGCTGAACCGATTTTGTTTTTTTTTGTTTTGTTTACTACGCAGATATCGGCGAGCCGCGGGTTGATCATAGCGTTTCTACTAGTAATATAATATGAAATTTAAAAAGCTGGAAATAAAAGTTAAATTAAAAATTTAAAAAACCCCCGACAAGAACAAAGCATTTAAAAAGTAAAAAAATAATATGTATTGGCCCTTTAAGTTTAATATAAAAGTTGTAGGTAATATTTTGATCCAAGCGTCGTCGCGTCGGGGGACGGCTAATGAAAACGCCAACATACACTAGGAATAATGAATATATGCTATTGTAGAAAGGATAGCTGCTGTTAATTTCCTATTTTCATGAGCCGTCCCCCGACGCGACGACGCTTGGATCAAAATATTACCTACAACTTTTATATTAAACTTAAAGGGCCAATCAATACAAATTATTTTTTTACTTTTTAAATGCTTTGTTTTTGTCTGGGGTTTTTTAAATTTTTAATTTAACTTTTATTTCTTGTCTGTATGTGTGACCGCGTTGTTCTTCTAAATTACGCAACGGATTTTGGTGCGGTTTTTACCACCATTATTCCGGAAGGTGAATAATACAATAATATTAAACGTATGATGTTTTGACAAATCGTAAAAACCGCGCGGAACAGTGGCGGGTCGCCAGTGCTTTATAAAAGAAATTGAAAATGCTACGATAATGGCATATTAATAAACACTGCTGTAAATAACGTTCCATACAAGCATATGAGAAGCAGGCGAGACGCCGCGCCGCTATCATAATATTGTGCCGAAGTGACGCCGTTCAGTGCGAAAGTTGACGTAATAATAACAGACTTACTTCATGAAAATAGAATGGAAACTTAAAAACAGCGGGGTAATTGCGTAACACACTTACAGTAGCAATTGCTTTCATGTTGACAGTTCAACATTCATTGCGTTATTTAATTTGTTACGCAGACTTTTTCGAAGATATGAAGAAATGGATTAGCACTATCCTTCAAAATCATTCACATTGTGATTGATAATGTGTTACGCAATTATGGTGCAGGTTTCTGTTGAACCCTTTGCAGTAAATATGGCAGACGTAACTTAAATCGTTGGCATAATAATCGAGATAGGTCCGCCAGCTATTAACAATATTGCACCGAAAATCTTGATACCTATACCTAATAACTAATAACACAAAGAAGTTTCACAAACGTTAAAATGCAACTGTCACTTTTACATTTGTGCTGGTTTGAAACTTGACTTTTTCAAATTCGTATTATTTACTTTCTGAGTTGATCTTGGACTTCACTGAAATAATAATATTGTGATGGGAAAAGCATCGTGCGGAAACCTGGACCTGAAATGTTAGTCAACACGCCAACACGACGTAGGTATTGGGCATGCGTGGTTATTCATAGTCAAGCCTTCTCTGTTTGAGAAAAGCCTTTGTCCTATAAGCATTAATATGCTGGGATATCTTAATAATAAGGAAAAGTTTATCCGTCAAACAAGCCTGCCTTCTTGCAATTTATTTTGCACCTGATTTAAATTTATATCTGCATAACTAATTAAGTTAAAACAAAAATCATTTTGGTCAGACTAAGCCCGAATCAGCAAATCTTTTTAAACGTCAAAAATTACATAAATCATTTCTCCAAAACTCCACTTCCAGGGGTTTAAGCCGGGAAAGAGAAGTGGCGCAACAAACTCCCCATCAATTAACAAACTATACCAACACTATGCACAAAAACTCAATATTTGAAAAACACACGATCCAATACAGACCTTAGCAGTAAAATATCGCAGCGTATCGCTGGCTCAGGTAAGTCGCGTCCTCCGGTTATAATAATATTGTATGAAAGTTACTCCGTCACCGGCATGCGAGGAACGACGCCTCGCCGTAACAATTTTGTCTACACTTTGACATGACGTGTTTAGAAATATGAACTCATGGTGTTTTATTTTATATTTTATGTTGAGTTTGTGGTGATTAAAAATGTTTTGACGGTACATTGGCGTTGATAATGAAATTTACTGATTTTGGAATGATGCTTGTATGGTACAAATATTTTAATGGCATGGCAATTATTTACACAGCATTTATTTTAAAAAAATATTAAAGAAAATTATAAAACAAACATTCTGACCTGGACCTGGTCAGAATTTTTATTTCATGTGTCGTTTCATCCGTAAAAACATCTAAGGTACAGGATATTTAAAGAGTACCAAGTTATTTTTTTAAACCACCCTTTTTGACGGAACAATAATAATTTAGAAAGGTCTATTCCCATCCTCGGAAGACTCGTTTATGTAATACAAAATGTATTAACTTTAGCCATATTATTATCTTTACAATTCACTTCTCAATATGAATTTCCTTCTCCAAACTACCTAACCTACATGTAGAGAACGGAATCACGTATCGATGTTTCATCTAGATATATCGGCATGTCTAGCCAAGCAGAAACGTCCGAGATTCTTATCTTAGAATTGATAGATCATTAATCTGTCAATTTAGTCAATATTTCCGATACACTAGACCCGACGCAACGGAACGCTATTGAAAATGCTATTTTATACGCCATGACACTTTAATAGTTTGATAAACGGTGCGTGCATACTCCTCATCTGATGAATTAGTTGCTAAAGTAAGATGTATAGATATTATATACAGAAACGTAACGCCCGCAGTATAAAACTAAACGCACAAGTGGGTAAAATAAAATCAATTGACACAGCAGTCTAATAAAAAACGAGTTTCAAAGTAAGGCTTGGAATGAAAGGCTGTTACTCAACCACGTTCTTATAATTTTTTGTACAGAGGAAGAAATTATGTTAGATCTTAGAAAGTATCTTAGCGCAACGAATACGTTTATCCCGGAAAATGCGGTCAAAGCCGAGGGCAGCAAGTAGCGAAAAATATACATAATACAAAAGCAAGCTTCCGCGTTTTGCGAGATCACCAAACATTCAGCGAGTTTAACAGTATAACATGCAACAGAACAGAACAGACACACGTTCCGTTGTAGTACAGAATATGTGAAAAATGTAGAAGCGAAATACAAAGAATACGGATTTAATTTATCAGATGAAACGTTCGGCACGTGACATAGCCCCGGAGCTCGATGCAAGCTGACGATCGCTATCTATTGCATACATTTTAATATTAGCCGGCTGCACAGACCGATCAGATGGAAACAATTACTGTCCATTATTGATAACCAACGATGCTCTAATGAAACTATGTTAATGTAAATGATTTACTGCTATAAATTATACTCAATACTCCAATTATTTACTCATGGATTCACATTAAAATAATATTAATATAGAACTCAATAGTTCGCGTTTTAATGGTGCTTGGTTTAATCTAGTTGTTTTCCGGGAATATGTATAGTGAACCGGAAACTTAGTAATGAATACAAGTTAATCGAGGTTAGGCTATCAATATTTTCACCATAATTTTAATGTTGTGGTGGTTCTGTATTTAAATCAACAACTTATCATAATATATTTTTACGTAGTATAGATAACGTCTTTCCCAGAAATATTCTTCTAAGAGAGACGGTAACTAACCTGACTCATCATGGGATCAGTATTGATCTGGCACATGTAGGTGCCAGAGTCCTTCGGCTCCACATTGCTGATGTACAGCTTCCAGGTATTGTGCCCGTTGTGCGTCACGGACAGTCGAGGGTTCAGCGTCACCATGTGTGTGTGGATCGCCAGGATAGTCTTCGTATCTGATTTTATCCAGGCCACCTGGGAAATGAAAAGATAGTGCAATTATTATTCGTAAATTCTGTGCTCAAACGTTTTGTCTCTCTCCTAAGTCAATTCAAATTTTCTCTATAAAAGATAGCCGTTAGCAATAAGAGCCGTTGTCCATTCTCGTATGTAAGGTGTATCTTTTCATTTTTTCTTACATACACTTAAATACAGATAAAAAATCTGCTTTGCCATTTATGCTCGCATAGCTTGTGTGTAATGTAGTGAACAGCAGATTTTTTTTTTCGCGATTTCTGGGTTTTTCCCATAGTGAAAGTTGTTCATAATGATGAGTACAATGACCCTTTAAGAGATTTCATGCATGAAAAGATACAACTTATATATACGTACATAAGGGATTGTGTACAGTCACGGACTTTAATTGATGAGCCACCTAAAAATTTACAATTTTACAGTTTCATACATTCACGAGATTACACGATTAAACACGAACTCAAACCGCACGCTCGTAAACAAGATGACAAATAAATTACTTATAATCGGAAATAGTCTTATCCATCGAGGTTGACTAATAGCTAATAAGTTCTCAATGATAAAAATAAATAAAAAGGTTGCATTAAGTTTATCCAATCTATTTGATACTGAATACCTCCTTTGAATCAGAGCTCATTAACTCGATTATTCTGTAAACTTATCTAAAGACAGTGACAGTTGAAATGTCGATGTCAGAGACGTTAATTTCGAAGCTGTCGAAATGACTGTTTTAATATTTCTCTGTACACTAACGTTACTACCGCTACGCTTAAACAATCGTTGCTAGGTTACTGTTGCTAGGCCTACAATTGGTTGACTTTGGGTAGTCACTCTGCTGTCAAGTTAGTAGTTCAGGCTCTTAGGTTAGCCAACCGGTAAAGTTATTAAATATAATTGTCTTCTACTAATACGAAGACTACGAATAAACCCGATTTGCATTACACGGCTAAAATACGAACAGTGCCAGGTGGCTAATCAATTAAAGTCCGTGACTGTACATAATACGGAATCAGTAATAACTGTAGTAAATTAAATAAATTCACCCTTTCTGTCACCCGTCACCCGCACCGTGCTGCACCGCAATCAGTATAGTATAGTTAGTTTCCAATAAATTGCTGTTTAAATGGTGTACAATAAAGATTACTTAATTTCGTTTACACTTTACTAATTAATACTAAACTTGCGGCAAAGATAAGTTAGTTAGCAAAGTTAAGCAGTTTCATGACATCAGCCATTTATTTTCTATACAAAACTGCATTTTTAAAGTGCCGTACGTAAAGGCACCTTGTTACAAAGCTAAACTATCTTTCTGTCTGCTAAAGGAATGCACGTTTTAAACCCATTACATTTAAAGAAAAAATCACAATTTATTTTCTTTGATTTATGTACTATTCCTTCTTACTTAGTGGCTTGTTACCACCACGATATATAGACTCAAGTTGATATGAAATGGGGCAAACTACTTGAAACTATAAGTTAGTAAATATGTATTTTGTTTTCAGTTTACGGCTCGAGTTATTAAACTTCGTGGTCTGATAAACAGCAGTGACAATTCACATTAACACGATACTTTAATATAATGTATAGCCGTATATCACTAGTTGTGAAAGGGAATAACTTTCTTCATAATTGGGAATAGTAAGTGAACACAGAATTATTGTACTATTCTCTGTTCTCTAGACTAGTTTTGTAATCGGTTTTATAGCCATGTTTTGCTGTTGTTGTATTCCATGAGCTTCATAGTTATTCGAATCGGTATTCTATATTTCGTGACGTAAACATATAACATCGTACCTTGTAAGTTCCAAGATGGTTGACAGTGCACGTGAAGTGCACATCTCTGCCCTGAGCCAACGTCAGGTTCTCCAGCGGTGACAGGAATTCAGGCTCCTGCTCACTGTAGCCCGACCCTTGCAGCTGACCTGGTACAAACAATATTCACCTTTAGATCACAGTAAAAAGCACTAAAAATAAATTAAAACTTGAAACCGGTGAAAGGAAAACGGGCACTGTCTGTATACACAAAAGTATAAGTAGGTAGGTATGCCGTTAACTAGCCATTTACTTCTCAAACAAAAGTCAAGCCACCCAGCTCACAATAACTAGAATAAATTAACTGACACTTTACAGGGACTCTCTTGATAAACAATACAGCGAACAGTTGGATCAGCTTTATATTCAACGATAGCCAAATACAATCAGAAGAAATACAGGTCGAATTGGCCTTTCAAATTGGTTTAAATTGGGTCAGGCTTGCACAAACAAAAGTGAGGAAATTGCTGATGCTACTGAATTCTATAGCAATTGATCTACATTCATTAAATAAATCACTGCATCCGCAACCAAAAATTGCAGTGAACTACTGTGTTTACCGGAAAGAAATAGTAGTCATTTAATTCACATCATACATTGAAAAAGAGTACGTATCGAATAATATCAGCATTTTTCCAATATTGGCTACGTTCACTCTGAAAAGCTGAGAATAAAATGAATTCCTGTGAATACGTTTTTACATTCAAGTAAATAGCATTCGTACGTATAGCGAACAAAAGATATGCATAGTGTTAGCGAGTCTAAAGGAACGCGAGAACCATCCAGAGTATGGAAGTGGCGAAGTGCCGATTTGCGAAACAAATACAGTAGCTCATGTTCCAAAACATCATTTGTATAATCCTTCACAATGAACCGGCAGCGCTCAGTAGCCGGCGCCAGCGTTTTAACGCGACCAACATATGAACGCCTGAGTTTTAGTTTTCAGCGTTCGGTATTCGGCGATTAGGGACGTAAATCGGGAAAGGTTGGCGCATAAAAAGGGTCACACTAAATGTCCCATACTGTGACATCAAAACGATTAATGGCTTCGTGCGGGATTTTGGAACGCCGAATATTTTCGTTCAATTCGGCTAATGTGGGGCTGAGATTAAATATTTTTTTCACTTTTTAGCTCGAACCACAAAACGATTCAATTAAAAAAATGGAGGCGCTTTCATTATTTTTTCCCATTCATTTGTAATGGCAGAGATATCTGTGAAAAGTCAAATCAAATGGTTTTATGCAGTAGAATTTGTAAAGCCCGTGACTTCGCTCGCATTCATGTAGACGAAAAGTAATGCCCACCCGCTCCGCATTTTCCTTGCCTACACAGCGTTCTCTGTACTCGTCGATTTGCCGCAATAAAATGGTTCTATCTACTTTCCACTTCAACTTACTTTCCTATTATCATCTCCCGAGACGATCGTTCGGCTAGAATCTAGATAATCAACTTGTTCTAGATTCAATTTATATTTTCCCACTAATACAAGAAGCACACCACCTCGGGAGTTTGAGGGGTCATAAACCCGTTGTTCTCTTGAACCAGATTATCTCGTAATAAGCATGCTTTAACATAAAAATGAGTTTTCTAAACAACCAAAACCAGTGGGTTGTACCAAATGTGTGAACGTTTCAATAAAAAAAACGCTACACAAAAACGAATGAAAATATAGAATTTCCAATAAAGTAAATAAGTACATAAATAATGAAACGACTATTCAGGTGTCAATATTTCATAGAACTGACACAGAAACTATTATTTATTATTATCAGTAGTGTAAATTCAAAAATATTGTAGAAGTGAAATTAATTGGAAACTGAAAATGTAATGAAATAATAAACAAGTTTTGGATTGTTGGATAGATTTATTAAATTTAGTGAGAATAACATTACAATGGTTTGATTAATTCTGAATTGCTTATATTTGTGGAAATATTTAATTTATGAATAACTTTGCTAACGCTATGAAAGCTGTAAACCGGTTTTGTTTTTAGGGTTTTGGTAGATTGCCGATGTCACAGGGCCAAATCAATCAATCTATACTTTATGTTATAAAAAGGTCAAATTTGTGAATTTGTATGTAGATCTTCATACCTCTAATCCGATTCTGAAAATTATTTCAATAATGGGAAGCAACAGTATTGCCGAGTGTCATAGGATATATTTTAGTTAAAACAAGAAAGAATCGTGGGCAAAACACACCCAGCTCCGCCACAGATGAAACCACTGTAGTTTTGAAGACATCACTTCTCCCTTTACTTAGGCCAAGGCTCATCAAAATCTGTCCCGAGGTTATTCAGTTATGATAATGTTAAGCTGATGTTAGGTTCGGAGATTATGTTAGGTTATGTTAGGTTTGGATAGGCTATGTTAGGTTAGGTTTTATATCTCACGACTTTTTCTAACCATTTTTTTTTAAGTTATGTTTGTTTAATTATTACTCAGTAGTGTAGAGTCTGCTCCAATAAAACTCACTTTTATGCACACTTAATACTTTTATTATTTCACTTGCTTGCAACACAGTTAGTAACAGACTGACCCAAAAGCTAACGCGCTACACCGGCAACCAACAAGAGTGGGTACTGGATGTAGCGCGCCACCTCGTTTGGTAAAAGTCATTAATGACATCTTGAATACCACAGTGGGCAAAATACACCCAGCTCCGCCAGTCATATATTAATTATGACTCGAACACATATACACACACATAACAAAAATAAGGATTTTTTTATTATGACATCCATAAGGATTTTCCACGCCCGCGCCGGGTCTGTCAAACTCTTACTAACTAAAAACCTCCCCGGTGTTCCCTTCCCACACTTAGACCATGAGATCTTGTGTGCCTTTCACGATCCCCGGGGCTAATTAACATAACCTAACTTAACCTAACATTGTCAGAACTGAATAACACCGTTACAGATTTTGATGCGCCTTGGCTGGAGTAAAGGGAGAAGTAATGTCTTCAAAACTACAGTGGTTTCATCTGTGGCGGACGTCTTTGTGCCGCTAATACACATCTAACCTTTTTTTTTTTTTTTCTGGGGTGGAAAATCCTCATGGATGTCCTCCGCCCTGGGGCGGGCGGAGGAGTCTGTCAGACTCATACCGACTAAAAACCACCCCGGTGTTCCGACTCACACCTACGGCGGGGGTCGCGGGAACGTAAAAATCTTCCGCATCCCCCGACTGGTGCCGGCCCGCCACTGCGGGCCTCCTCGGGTCAGGGGGGGAGTTAGGTGTTTGAATCCCCCCGTGACGTCTAAGAGGGGCGCGCGTGGAACACTACGCGCCGCCACCTCGGGTCCTGATGTGTGGGGGGCGACGGACGTCCCCGAGTCCGTCACCCCTGGACCCATTTAGGGGGGCTGGAAGAGGGCGTTATCCGCCCTCCGCCGACGCCCGGTGCGCCTGCTGCGGGCCGGGTGAGTGGACGAGATCTCCCTCTCCCTTTCCGCAGCCTCCTTCTGCGAGACGACTGTCTCGCAGAAGGAAACCACCGCGTCCGGCTCCCTGTTTATGCGACACAGGTACTTCCCGAAGCAACCATGCCCCTGCGTCACCCAAAACGACAGGGAGCCGTGCCTTCTCCCGAGCCAGTGCTCGAGCACCGGCCGGACCGCCTCGATGAAGTCGAGGCCGGCGGTAAGGCGTGAAAGCCTGTCCCGCCATTTCGCCACCAGGACCTCGCGAAGCTGAGACCGATGCAGCTCTATGTGTCGCTGCATCGGTTGCTCGCCCCGCGCCCTCGCTTCCTCGCGCCACCGGTACGATGACGCGAGTACTTTCGCCTCGAGGTCCCAGGGCGGGGAGCCGGCCAGTGCACAAGCCGCCTCGTAGGAGATCGTGCGGTACCCTCTGATGACTCTGACGGCCATCGCTCTCTGCGGCTTGCGCAGAACTGCGATACTACCGGCCGTCAGGTCAGCCGCCCAGATCGGGGCCCCGTAAAGGGTCATCGACCGCACGATCCCCGCTTAGAGCCGCCTACAAGCGGCGCTCGGGCCCCCCAGATTGGGAAGCAGCGTTGACAGCGCCCAGCAACTTGGGCGCCAGCCGTCGGAAGTGGGGCCCGAAGTCCCACCGGCTGTCGAGCACCAATCCCAGGTACTTCATGGTAGACTCGACAGCGATCCGAGCCCCCCCGACCACGATGTGTGAGCCGGGTGGCGGCGCTCGCCGGGGGCCATGAAACACCATGTTCTCCAACTTGCTGAGGGCCACCTCCAGGCCTGGGCGACGTATGCGGCCCACCACCTGTGAGACCGCAGCCGTCGCCAGCAACGCTGCCTCCCTGTGCGAGCTCCCCCGGGCAGTGACCAGCGTGTCATCCGCGTAACACGTCAGTTCTACCCCCGGTCCAAGCTCGCCCCTCAGCACTCAGTCGTACCCGATGTTCCACAGGAGTGGGCCTACAACCGAGCCCTGTGCAACACCGCACGACATGCAGCGCTGGTTTCTGCCATCACGTCCCATGTAGGTGACACACCTCTCCGACAGATAAGCCTCAACGATGTGGCGGAGGTAGGGAGGCACCCCGTGATACCGCAGTGCCTCCCGAATACAACTCCAAGGCAGGGTGTTGAAGGCGTTGGAGATGTCAAAGGACACCGCCAACATCACCCCACCCGGGGACACTGCTTCCTCCGCCAGGACTCTAACCCGCGACACAGCGTGGATCGTGGAGCGCCCATGCCGAAACCCGAACTGGCTGTCGTCCAGGTCCGGCCCCTCTCTGCACAAGTGGCCGACGAGGCAGGCTGCGATTATCCGCTCAAACAGCTTGCCCACCTCGTCCAGCAGCACTATGGGCCGGTACGCAGAGTCCGCAGGGCGCCCCGCCTAATACACATCTAACCTAACCTAACATTGTAAGAACTGAATAACCCCGGGACAGATTTTAATGCGCCTTTGCCTGAGTAAAAGGAGAAGTAATGTCTTCTAAACTACAGTGGTTTTATCTGTGGTGGACGTGGGTGTGCTGCCAATACATGTCTAACCTAACATAACATTATCGGAACTGAATAACCCCGGGACAGATTTTGATGCGCCTTGGACTTAGTAAAGGGAGAATTAATGTCTTCAAAACTAGAGTGATTTCATCTGTAGCGGACGTCTGTGTATCGCCAATACATACCTAACCTAACCTGATCTAACATTGTCGGAACTGAATAACCCTGGGACAGATTTTGACGCGCCTTGGCCGGAATAAAGCGAGAAGTAATGTCTTCAAAACTACAGTGGTTTTATCTTTGGCGGACGTGGGTGTGCCGCCAAAACATATCTTACGGAACTGAATAACCCCGCACAGATTTTGATGCGTCTTGGACTGAGTAAAGGGAGAAGTAGTGTCTTCAAAACTGCAGTGGTTTCATCTGTGGCGGACGTGGGTGTGAGGCCCATACATTCTTGCCCACGATCCTTTCACGCGGACAAAGTCGCGGGCAGAAGCTTGCCATAACTGTTAACTATGACGTCCCCCGATCAATGTAATTTGAACTTTAAGAAAAGAAGCACAAACAGTAAAATGTATATTTGTTATTATTCGTCATGCTTTCTAAATATTTAATCGTCAACATAAATTACAGTAAAAAGTTGGGTAGCGTAACGAGGTGTATAAACAGTGTATATTAATTAAAACAAAAGTATATTTGCCTAATATTCACAATTACAAAGGTAGATACAAAATTGAAATGTGTTTGAAATGTTGTCGTGATCATTGACTTCCCAAACACGAAAATTCTATGAATGAAAATCAAATACGCATGAATTTTCGTATTGTTATTAGGTATAGATTTGTACCTACTAATATAAATAATTGCCCATATCATCATCATTTCAGCCAAAAGATGTCCACTGCTGGACATAAGCCTTCCCCAAGCATCGCCACATCAACCGGTTCTGTGCTTCTCGCATCAAACGGATTCCTGTGCCCTTCACCAGATTATCGGTCCACCATGTGGAAGCACCATTTGCCCAAATGGGGATACTAAAATTCTTGGAAATGCAATAGGTAACAATTATTATTTATTATAATCTGAATTTCCTTTCGTTTCTATGAGAAGTAGGTAGTGATATTGTTTGTTGACCAAATACGGTTGATCCGTGGCAATAGCGTGTAGTGTCATATATTAGGGCTTTTAAAGTACCAGTATATTAGCGTCCCCTACAAACACTGCGGTTGGAAAATACCTCGGCTTTATAAACTGCAAAGTAGGTAAGGTTATCAGTTCAAAGCTTAAGCTCAGAGAATTAACATATACAGTGTGCAGACTATAAAATGTTTTGTTTTCAGTTGAAAAGGTATGTGAAAATCCAAAATTTTAGAATGGTTGTTAAATAACCTCTCATCGTTCGTCTATGTGTGAAAGCGGACTATTCTGCGGCTGAAATTTGTCAGTTCCCAGAATTTTGAGCTTACACTAGCCGGTACTGATACTGACCCCACAATATATTCACTACGGAACGTTTACTTGTCACCAATTGTTCGAGTTATCAGTACAACCCATATTCGCATTAGTCGTTTCCCCTGAGAACGGAACTAAATAGAACCTTCAGTGTATTGAGAAAGATACTTCAGTGTATCGAGATATCTGCATCCAGTACAAGGGAAAATCTGAAACAACCCTGGTAGGGAGAAGACTCTAGACAATTAATTGTAATTCTGCCTCAAAGCAGTCCAGATTAGATGTTGACAATATGGCTTGCTGGTATTCTTTTGCACCCATGCAATATTTTTAAAATAAAAACGCAAGTTATTGGTAGTAAAACGCTGAGTTTCTATAGTGTTAAGAGATAAAAATGACACCAAATATATATTTATACGAAATATAACTCTCTCGGTGTTCTTTAGAAAAATTTTGCTCAGAGTGCATCGAAAAGATAAGAAGTAGAGAAAATTAAAATTATTATTTTCATCGTACGACCGGATAATGGATTTCCGGATCAATGCTGGTAATATGACCCTTGTAAATTAAACGGGAATGGATCTGATTCACCCGAAGCTTTAGTAATACGCTCCTAACTTGGCTGTTTACGTGTTCACTCGCTCAGTACTTAAGATTTTCTATCTCGCCGCTTTCACAACTTGCCCGTTGTGAATTCTAGTGTAAAACTTTATCTATGCTATGAAGTTAAGTAATGTATGTGGAGAAATTATTGACAGCTTTATTTGCTTCAGAACTAGAACGTGCTTAAATTTTAATAGTTTTGCATTTTTCTGTTCACGTAACTATGTTGATATTTCCCAGTTTCGTAATTCGCACATCGTCAGGTTTTCTTGGGAGTCGACGTTTGACCAAGTTATTTTTCTAACATGGAAAGTTATCATAAAATATCGTTGAATATGTTCAACGATATAAACTGTTTTGATTTATTACTTTCTTTTTATGACTAATAGCAGCTTAAGTAAACCGTTCCGGGGTTTAGTAGTTTGGTAAATTATATATATTATAGTACCTATATAGCTACATTTACACACGTTGCGTGTCCGATTTTCACCACACTATTCCTAAAATTCCTATTCCACGGAACACAGAAATACAACGTACAGTTTCCCACAGAGTTACAAGTGCTACACTATTCTCCGAATCACAGTCCACTGTGAGCCGATAATGGAACAAAACGTGGCAGTGTTTATAGCAGAGCCTTTGTCACGTCGCATCGCGAGGCAGCCTTGCCGAGTGAAGCGACGTAACTGTCAAATGAAAATTAATAACACCCCGATACGGAACATTCGTCACTCGTCTCCGGCCACACATCATCCCTTTATCGAGTTAAAACGAAAGTAAATATTTTTTGAAGCCAAAAATTAAAGTTGAAATTGAAATACAAAAATATATTTCATTTTTAATGGAATTTTTCGGTGAATGAAAATGTCACATAACATCACGTCTATTGCGTTTATAGCTTAAATATGACAAATATGAATTATATTTCAACTTCATAATGTCCATATAAGGATTATTTTTCCCAAAGATGTCACAAAACAAATTACTCAAAGACGTTTAATAGGAATAAGTAAGGCTTTTATCCTAGTCAAATGAAAATTAATAACTCGGGGCCAGTAGCCGCCAGCCACGCGGGGAACTTTGTCGACCGACGACCCCTTTATCTTGATATCCACCACCCGAGCGATGGATAAAATTATATCTAAAGTCATAAATCACCTACGCTTTGTACCACATAAAATATCATTAACGACATTGAATAAAAAAAACTATTCACATGCTGCTGTGTTCCAATTCAAATGTTACTTTATAACTTATCAGTGAATATGAATTTTAATAATTTTATTAATTATTGCGAACTTCACCGGTCGAGTCGTCCGTATTCGATTACGTAATCCAATTATTCAGTATTTCACGCTCATCGACGTCTATAATTACATTCTGATAGAATTGCGATAAATTCACCACGCGTACGATCACTAATTTCCATACAATTAATCCAATGATTAGCTGTAATCCGATGTGGGTTTAACGCATATCATTCGCATTGCACACAAACATCATTATTTATATAGTACGTGTTTATTTAAATTGTGGAGTTTTCATTAGGAACTATAATTAAACATTTCACAGAGCACGGGGCTGGGATGAAGTGAAAGCCTTAAACAATTAAAAGAAAAGGTTATATAAAGCGTTTTCAATTAAACTTGGAATCCAGTAGGGCAGCGTTCAGTGCGGGTTCCTTACGTCTGCCGCGTCGGAGGCGCGTCGCGGTACGTGAGGGAATCTGGGGCAGTATTGCTTCTAAACTGCAACCCGCCACTGTAGACAGTCGTTAAAGTGCAACAATTTGCTACATCACGTGAAGTGCGGTTTAGTTTTAACTCACGTTCTGAACAAACACGTACAGAAAGAAACAAAGCTAAACGTGCATGGAATTGTGACTTGACATGTTGTTCTTACATGCCGACGTAATTTTACATGCTGCGGTTTTTGAGCTTGTTTCATTTTCAACCTTTGTAAATGTTCTGTTCATTTTAAACGCTTATTTAAATTTTGTAACTGAAAATTTGCATTCCTGTATAAAATCGATGACAATACAAAAGTCCAAGAGCTTGCAGAATTCAAACATTTGCTGCACGAGTCCCAGCTACCAAAACTTTCCTATTTATTTTAGTGATGCTTTTGGAGATGTTCGTTTGTTTAAAGTACTTATTGAATTTAATTTCCTGTGGTATTCATAATTTTTCTCAAACATGCTTGGAACTTCGAGCATTATTTTGACAACCTTCTTCGAGATAAAACGAAATTGCTGTTACTGGTAAAAAACAAGTTCCAATGCGGCCGGCAATGTTATTATGAAACACCACATCTGTTGTGTTTAGCGGCCACAGAAATGTAAATACATTTCTATGAAAACTCATGTCTGTCGTGTTATTTAAAAATGGAACGAACTTTTTACTTCAACACATTCATGTCAACCAAGGAGGTAACGTATCAAAGATTTTATTTAAATTTCGATTTGGCTTGCAAATATAGTTGCTGTTTTAAAGTAAAGAAGAAACAAATAAACATATTGGCGCGTGAATAATGATCGTTGTCCGTCATTGATTCTGGAATTTATAATTAATTTACTTAGTTTGAATTTCCGCGCATTATTTAAGTAAAGTACTACAGGGTGTTAGGGTAGACACCGTTATCCTTACCTTATCCACTAGTGGTTTGGTGTCATCTATAATATACTTTTTCTTTGGGACCAAACTTGAAATCGCGAAAAAAAAATCAGCTGTTCCATACATTTGTGTTCACTTAAATCGACAAAATGTATGGAACAGCTGATTTTTTTTTCGCGATTTCAAGTTTGGTCCCATAGAAAAAATATATTATAGATGACACCAAACCTCTAGTTTCAAGGATAACGGTGTCTACCCCCCCTTTAACACCCTGTATAAAAGGCTTGACCGCAACCAGGCATTGATGGACTCATGTATGTGTGCCTCGGCTTCGCCTCGGCCCACATTTCCACGGTCGTCCGTCAATACGCTAGTTGCAGGCGCCGACAGTAATTTATTTCCACAAACGAGTGGAAAAAAAATGAATCTATTTCGTCTATGTAACCTCAAAGGGCTGTTAACATATTGTTATCGCTCACACGCATACCATTACTTAACTCATTTTAATGAAGTATCAGAGATCAAAACAACGTACCTAAAGTGTAAAATAAACGTGTGTCTAAAACTCGGTGAAAATGATAAAAGCTTTCATTCTTCGACACACAATTTTCAACAAATTTTCATAGAAAATCATGACGAATATTGTTCCAGAATTTTCGGCGAATATTTCGAGTGGTCTTTGGGGCACCAGATCTAACATTACTTTACTATACTAGGAAGGGAAAATTAATGTTTTCAAAGCGGCAAGAGATGGTGGATAGGATATTAAGCTTTTAGTCAGGTTTTCCATTAGTGTGTTCGGTTGCTCGCTCTGTCCAATATTTGTAAACTGTATGCAAAAAGCTTTGGACGAAGTAATAATTATTGTTACTGCGAGATGTATTACTCTCAACTGTGTGCTAGTTAACTTCGCTTGTAAATTACAAGGCTTTTTTTTGTAATGGCGCCTGTATTTCACGGAGATTAACGCAGGGATAAACCTACAAATGTTTACTTATATTTCACAGATGACGGTATTAAGATCCTCACTTTCAAAATATTGCTCTAGAAACTTCGTAAAAGAAAGGATTTTAAATTTTGTTCGACCTAAGAATCAAACTCTAGATCAGGCTAAGGTCCCACCAGCCCCAAAGTAAACTAATAGGCCAATAGGTAATATTATTCGGTCGTACAAGGTAATGGGTATAATATTCTACATTGGAACAAGCTTCGTTAGGCACATTAAGGTAATTTTATTCAAAATGGGCGTTAACTCTCCGCCTTGAAGTTTAACAATGTTTATTACTAATTAAAGTCAGAGGCGAACATAAAGGGAATAGCTTCGTGAAACAGTCAAATACGAGGATCTCTCGCTCTCTCCCTTACCTTATGTCTTTGCCTTGAAACTAGAACATCTGAAGTTCGATATTTCAAAATTCATAATTTTAAATAATAAAGCATTAATTTATTCATCAAAGCTTCATTACCTTGAATATCTGGATGAGGCATAAATAAAGCATATTAGATTATTTGGTCACGGGGTCACCAGATATATAAGGTTTCATACGCGAAATCTCTTAAGGGGTCATTGTACTCATCATTATGAACAACTTTCACTATGGAACCAATCCTGAAATCGAAAAAAAAAAAAAACTTCTGACCAGCAGAGATTTCGTGTATGAAAAGATACATCTTATATAAGCGACAAATGTCTCATTGGACCAATTAACAATCTCCGATAACCAAACATGAAAATAATGGCGCTGTAATTGCCTTACGTCATTCGATAATGTTGTATCTACATTTAAATGATTTCATTCTTTAGCGATCGGAGACTGTCATGTAAGAGAGAGCTTCACTAGCTTACCTGCAACAATAGTGAGGAGCGCAAATGTCGAAACCAGTGGTAGGCCGCCGGTTTCCATGGAAACGGATCTTGAACGCCGCGATGATTCCGCCGTCATGACGTCAAAAGACATTTGATATCAATAAGCTCTTTGGTCGTGCTTCACATCGCGTTATTGGCATAACAATCCTCCTTCTGAGGTATATTGTCTCAAAATTTCAAATAGAATACATATATGAAGAGCATTATTTATCCTACGTTGAGTATATTTAAAACAGTTATTTATTGTCTCGTAAAATTACAATTTTATTGTGGTTTCATTTCAGCCACGCTCGGAAAAACTGGAACAAAAAGAGAAATCAAATGAGTATAAAGGATATTTATTTTTATTTTTCGAGGGAACAGGATTCAAAGCCTTCTGAATGGGAAGTGCGTTACAATGAGAATGAATCTTTTTAATTAAGCAGCGCGTAACGTCACTAAACTGACTTCACGTCTGACCAACTTTAACTTAGCTAAATTTGACCAAGGAATACGTCATAACATAATAAACTACCATGTTCCGATACATCATAAATGAAATAGTTACGTCATACTATTTCATTAAGAGCCATCTGCCCAATTTCTTGCCAACACTTAAGCCCCAACCACGACTTGGGTCTCTACTTAGCGTAGCCGTAAACATAGCTTATATAGCACATTTGACCGTGAAAAAGTTTCTAAGTAAACTAACTTGAACCCGAGTCTCAAAGGTAACCCGTCGTCGCCCGCAGTCGAACCGTGCCTTTACGGTCAAAAGAATGGCGTTAAATAAAGCCTGATTTATTTTTTCATACGCTCATGTGTCTAGGATTTTTAATATAATTTCCACTGTGGGTGGCAATTGTCGTAATCGTGGAGTGAGTATCTAATGGCCTGATTCAAGTTTTTAACTGGGGCAAAAAGTTTATTGTGTTGCCGATTGAAGATGGCATGGATCGTTACTGTAACAAATAGTGCACTCGCAACCTTATTTACTATTTTGTTACAGTACTTTATAGTCATATAAAAATTATTGAATGAGTAGGAATCTTTTCAAAATATTTTACATTGCGTTAAACATATATATTATGACTAGGTAAGTTAAAAGGTAGCGTGCATCAAAATTTACTTTCAAAAATATCTAGTTTAAAAATATGGTGCCAAAACAAACTAACAACCTAAATAAATCTAAATCAACGACAAATATTTACCTATTCCTATGAGGGATCCGTGAACTAAAATACCAAATGTGCGATATTTTTTAGTTTCTATTCAACTGGTTCTCGAAAATACACACATGGGAAGGATATAAAAATAAATAAAGTCGGTACAGCACTATCATAAAATACAGAAATTTTATTTCGCACTCTAGAATTAAAACGTATTTTATCTGCTAGCGTATAAACCTAAAATCGACCACGTATCGGTTTGTTAAAATAGAATACGCATTTCAAAACCCGTGAACAAAAAGGAAAGCGTAATATTTTTTACTTCATATCTGCAAGGAACAACCCAGGTGCAGCACTGCAGTAACCTATACGTGTGTACCGTGCACTACGTGTAGGTATGTACGTAGAAACACATGGTAGTTTTTTATTAGAGCAGTTTCCGCGGCGCAGCGTGCACAAACTGAGATAAAACAGGAATGATTGCCGCTCTGTCGCGATATTGTTTCAAGTGTTTTGTTCCATTCTGCTGGCTCTTCAGTGCTTTTTATTCATCCACACCCAAACGCCGAACTGTCGCATAAAAACGGCTGACTGACGAGGCGGTTCGTACACATCTAGATGTGGCTACACTGGCTACGCATTCGTCTAATAGGTCCCGATTGGTAAATCCTATCGCTTTACATGGTAATTACATGAGTTTTCTTATGAGGCATTTTGATTTGAAATTACATGTAATCATTGAAATTACCTAGCAAATATCTCGACAGAAATGCCAGTTCAATAGTAAATGTGTGGGCAAATACTTGAGATTTTGTTCCACATTTGAAATACTCTAAAGCACTCTGAGATTTCAAAGTAAGGTAAAGGGGACATTAAGTGAGGATAAGTATCGTTCGTGGGCAGGAATATAATAGTTCACTCCGGGGACTGTTCGGCTCCATCAATTGAAACATGCTCTCCCGTGCCGGCGACGGCGGCGGAGTCTTTGCCGTACGAACGAGCGTCGCGACAATAAACAATACAAACAACCCTGGCCTGCGTTTGACACCAGCCCGTTCGGAGTGGATTAGAGCGCTCTACAGGGAGTTCGGCAGCATTTAGGGAACGTAATAGCCTTCCGCCGTGACCTGTTTTAGTTGCGACAAATAGAGATTTACGGGATTGCTACCGAGGGATTTTCAAAGGAGACTGTTCTCCGTAATAAAATTGAATGGTGTTTACTTTGTGGCTGCTTTATTCTCGTTGCCAATTTGACACGGACGCCATTTTAAAAACGATTGACTTTTAATATCTCTGAGGTTTCATAGCGACAGAAGCATCCGACTGTCAATCGATTCCAGCCTTCTCGCATTCGACAGACTGTCCGACAAAGTTTGAAACAATTTAATCCCGCTTGAAATATGCACGAAAAAATTTGTCTGAGCTAAAAGTTAGCGAGGGGAAACCATCTCACAGCGTCGTTAAAATACATTATAATTTTTGGTGGATAAGGAAAAAATCACAATATCGAGGCCAGACAATGAAGCTGGCCAGCGATATCATGAAACATAATTAGGTACCTACGCCCGGAATTCGATAAACTTAATCGTATGAAACCCCATGTTAGGAGCGAGTCGCCTTCAACCCTTGATATTACACAGGCAAACCCCATTTACGGCATTCCGTTGCTTAATAATTTTACATCCGTCCACAAAGACGCCGCGCTGTGTTATCTCACGAGTGGCACGCCACCGATACGAGTGCCAACCAGCCCCTTACTCTACTCCTATTGTCATGTTTACATTGTCTATGCTCATTCCCGAATTCCGATTAACGCAAAGCTAAAATCGCTTTCATATTAATACACTGTTTCTCGGGCAGACACAAGTTACGTAGATAACGAACAC
Source organism: Lithophane ornitopus (assembly GCA_948473465.1). Taxonomy (NCBI): domain Eukaryota; kingdom Metazoa; phylum Arthropoda; class Insecta; order Lepidoptera; family Noctuidae; genus Lithophane; species Lithophane ornitopus. Next base: position 7,881,901 of record OX419623.1, read on the forward strand.
AATTAGGTAATGCCGCCTGCGCTTTGACTACACAATGAAGCTTTTCTGTTTTTATTTAACTTTGTTCGAAGTTTAAACTTTCTTTATGAATTCAAGTTTCGGAAAGTTTCCCTCTGCTTGGTACGGACACTAAGAAAAACTAGGATTATGGGTGAAAACAAAGAACCCGATAAAAAACTACTCGGTACAACTTTTTAAACTGCGGTGTTAAGCAACCTTGGAAATATATATTAAATATTTGTTTTGTACTTTGTCTGTTTAATAGTTTCACGTAGATTAATGGAAGTAAACGAGTTTTATGATTTTCTCTTCCAGATTGGAGTCGTAGAGCAATGTGTGGACATATTATGTAAAACGGCCCGCCGGACAGTAAAACCTTTCTTCACAATTAATTTCACGGGCCGTGTTCAACCTTTGCACTCCCCAGTTTCTTAATTCGCAATTAAAAAGTTAAATTGTCCGGTTAATTGCTGCCATTGTGGTGGACGACGTCTACTTATTATTCAGAATTGCTCTCTGAAAATTTGATGAAAAATTTGCCGAGAACCGGTTGCTAAATCACAATAAGTAATTAGCTTATCTGTCGGCGTCACGCGGGGTGCCGGGGTCTCGCGGGGCGAGGGGGATCTCGCGGGGGGCGGGGTGGCGAGTTCACGTCTTACGTTAAGCTCTCAGTATTAATCTCGACTCTGCTTAATAAACGAAGTGAATAACTTGGATTAAATAAATCACAGTATCCGAATTCTTGGTTGACTTTGTAACCGATGTTTGAGTTTGGCATGCTCGACTTGAGGTGCGCGTATATTGTACCTACCTCGTGACTGTACGCGAGTGTATACAATCTATAAGGCCCGGACTCCACCAAAGCGGAGACGAGACGAGAGGAGTTGTGAGCTGTGCCTCGCAAGCTGGCGCCGGCGCGCAGCGGAGACGATATGTGAGTAGAGTGCAGTGAGTTCATCTCAACATCCAACACTCGCCACACGTAACTCAGTTCCGGTCTAGCCAGCACACATCTCCGCTCCAGTCTAGCCAGTATGTATCTCCAGACAGTTTCGGTGGATACACCCTAGCTGAAAAACATCTCGTCTCCGCTTCGGGCATCTCCGCACATCTCCACTTTGGTGGAGTCCGGCCCTGATACCAGTAATATAAATTAATTGTTTCTGTTGATGAAATAAAACTTATTCTATTCTACTTCTACTTTCGTCTATGCTTGTGACCTCCTTTTCTTAAAAACGATCAGGATACTTCCGAAAAAACTACTACCCCGTAACCTACAAATAACGCGATAGTGATTTTCATACCTTACCAACACCTTTCTGCGAGATCTGATAATCCTAAAGCTACATCATAACACAGTATACACACATTTTCATTGTTGATAGCTATAGAGTGGTTAAGCGATCAACATTGAAGGTATTTGCTTGATATGCATCTGCGTTCAAACCTATGACGTCTGACCGTTCAGTAATTAACATTTTACATGTTTGTATTGCAACAATAACCTCCGGAATCTGAAACCCAGTTCAATTTAATCTGTTGCCAAATCTCCTATTATATCGAGTGTTTTGATTGGCTATTGTTGTTTTGTTTACCTATTATAATAGCAACAAAATGGGAGGGTGAGATAAACTGATCAGAAACTTGATTGGGCTTTCTGAAACCGGAAATAAGTGTTATAAAGGTCATAGTTCTAAATTTTTCGATAGTTTATAATCTCGCTAGATAGATTCAAAACGGTGCTCACAATCTTACGGTGACAGTTATAAAGTCAACAAAACAATAAATATGATTAAAGACTGGATTAGCCTTCGTTATCAATACAGATTTTACTAATCTCGTTCTAAATTGCCTATCTTATTTCGTCTGACCTTCTTCTGGCTGAATAAGTCGAATCTTAACTTTAAATCTTAAGCCGTTGGTCCCGCTGTCATTTGTAAATATTTGACATTTGTTACAGGTCGTCAGAAGCCCAAAATTCTGACAACCAGTCTTACCAAGGGGTATGGTGTTGCCCAGTAACTCAGGTAAGGTCAGATAGGCAGTTGCTCCATGTAAAATACTGATATTCAGCTGCATCCGGTTAGACTGGAAGCCGAACCCAACATAGGTGGGAAAAGGCTAGGCAGATGAATACCAACAAACCAACCAATTATACCAACTTCCATTTTTATATACAGGATATAAGGGTAAACACCGTTGTCACTCAAACCATGGGTAGTTGACTTAAATATAAAAATAAATGACCGAGCAACAATAAAAAAACGTAATTTTAATTAAGTAATTTCTATCCGATGCCGTGCTCGCTAGCAAAACAGCTGACTGACTGAGAGAGGGGTCGCGCTCGCGCCCGGTCAGGTCACGTGAGGGGCGCCCTAAGGTGAAAAGGTGAAATACTCTGGTGGTAAAATGTATTTTTTTATTTGTAATTTTCAATTGATTTTACGTTCTATAAATGAAGCCAAACCACTGGTTTAAGGATAACGGTGTTTACCCTAACACCCTGTATTATATTTAATATTATAAATTGAGTGAAACGTGAAGTGAGTTTGTTTGTTGTTTGGCACAGGGGTAGACCATGACCTGGAAAAGGACATAGGATACTTTTTATCCCGATATTCCCACGGGATCAAAACTTACGCGGGTGAAACCGCGGGGCGTAGCTAGTCGCTAATAAAATCAACGAAGAAAGTGTTTGAGTAGCCTAATGCAACTAAATCTTTTTATAAAATTCCGTAACGTAAACAGGTTAAATATTTGTTTTCATAAAATCTTCGTCCGTTATTACTCAGGAAATGGGATTTTTATAAAATATGTTGACGCGATTAATTTTTTTCCTTGTCTAATTTTTCCTAAGTCCCATGTAAAAGGGGGCGCCTATTGCCATGAACCGTGCACAAATCTAGTCTCCGGGCTGCTACTGAGCAGATTTCCAGATGGAAAAACCCAATAACACTTTGCCCGATCCGGGAATCGAACCCAGGACCTCATGCTCAGCAGTAGCGCTTGCGACCACTAGACCAACGAGGCAGTCACCAAAAGAAGATAAAGTTAAAAATTAAATTTCGATTAATTACATTCATTGTGGCCAAAACTTTGCTCGTTACCGGCGATTCTCTTAAATTCAGGTTTAACTTAGTACTAAATCCCTTTTGGAAGTTTTCAAAAGAAGTATTGATCTGTCACTGGCACGGTTGAGAGACGGTCCGTTTGGCTACCTTGGAGTCTATTGAAACTTTTTATCATTGACTTTCAAATAACTGAATTGCAACTAAAATAAGATTCAACTAACTAAATACGAAGAATATTTGAGGGGCTTTATAACTAAGCAGTATTTAAATTGGATATATTAAATACAGTCTTTCAGATATAAGTACCACAAAGTTTTTGAATAGGTTTACAATATTTTAGTTGTTTTCTGTTTAAGAGCATTCAATAACTTTCGACTAATCTCATTCAAAATATAGTTTGCTGTTTCTTAAGTGTTTTTTGTATAAATATTTTAATGATACGACACTTTTAGAATTGAATCATAATTTAGAGATAAGAACCCAAGTAGTACCTACTTCTGTAAATTGTTGATAATTTACATAATTCTCAAAGTTTTCACGTTTAAAATGCAAAGGTATCTTTTGGTAGTCATGAAAGGATGATTTTTCACAGAGTCTTATCATAAATTAAGATTCTAAAGCTGATTTTAATTATCTCTACTGCTGTACAAAATATGGAACCATGGCAATGAATAAATATATGAAAATTGTCCCGGTATTCATGATTTCTGCTTATCTTTTGAATAAAATCATTTCAATTTTAATAAATAAACGAACAAATATTTATGATGGTAATAATGTGAAAAACACAGTTCACGAAACAAGTAACAAAATACAATTAGCGACCGTTAATTATTTACGGTACAAATCGGAACCGGTAAAGGTATTAGGTACCGAATTCAATTTATCGAAATGTTTGGTCCGTCTGTGGACCAAGTGCATCCCAAATATTGGAGCGGCGCTTGAACTGGGCCATGTGATCCGCATTCGAGGTAAAACTGTTACTAACTGCATAACAATCAACCATATAGATTTAGCTACCGATTGTTAAAAAATATTAATTCGTGGTATGCGTTTAGAATTCCGAATAGCACAATAAAATTCGATTCCAGTGTGCGTTCAATACGTAAAACCAATGAATCGAACAAAGTTGGATTTACTTCACTGCTTTTTCAAGAACAATCTTTAAAGTAAATTAAAACAACTTTCAGTGACCAAAGTAACTTAACTCTTGTTAATTGTTCGAAAAATGTTAAGTCATTTGTGTTTGCTCGTAGATCCAATAACACGACCTTCAATGTACCTACCTACACATAGTAGGCATAGTTAAAGCTTCGTCTAGACTTATTTCTTTTGAAACACCTATATAAAAATCGATGCAATTTTTAATTTAAATTTTGTTAAGAACGGGATTATCGAGATAAATGCCGTGGAAATGATTATTATACCGATAATATCGGCCGTTAATAGCCTGCTCCAAAGCCAGGGTCTTACTGGGCTAAAGGGTTGAGTATTCGTGCCCAGTATTGATTACAGATCGAGTCCGTTGTCTTTAAGAGAACCCTCGTTTCATTTATCTGTCAGTTCAATATTTCGGTTAAACTTGATTAAGGAATCCTTGAATATTTAGACATGGTACCCGACCAATCTTGGCATATTTGACGAAATAAATTTAATCATAATAATTATTATTTTCCTTCCGAAGGGCCTGGAATTTTGAACGATCATTTTACTTAATGAAGAGTTTATAAATTCATATAAGTAGAATCGACAAATAAGATACATATCCATGATACATTATTGGATGAGAAAAAGGTGAATAAGTAAATCATTATAGTGATGTTCTTCACAAAAATGAAGAATGTGTCGCGAATACAAACCCCTCAGTAAGGAAAATCGAATATAAGAATAACAATAAAACAGAAATATAAGAATAATCGACATCCATATCAAATTAAGACTCTTATCTTTTTAAATTCGTTCCTGTACTTTGTAAAGATAAACTTTGTTCAGAATGTATGTAACTATAGCAATAACATTTAAAATCCTTAAACCAACTAAATCATCTTATTCATTGTCAGATAAACATAATGTAAGTAATGAAAATAATGAGTGTAATCTCTGAAAATGGCAAAGAATATTAGGTACCTAAGTATGTTCAGGCTGGCAGTACTTCCATTAAATCTTTTGTTTTTCGTGCAAGTTCACGAAATGTTTTGAGAATTCTATATATTGTTTGTTTTTTGCTCGACGGCACGACATCACGACGAGTTCTAGTGATTTCCTCCGAGACAGCGTCAATGAGATTTACCAAATTTTCCTCTCAAGTTATTTTTATTCTCTGTGCGGGATCGGCGTTATTTCACATCCAAATATGGTTATACGATAAATGTGAAGTCAATAATATTTGTGCGTGTGAACAAACGACTAGGCAAGTGTACATAGAAACGTATCTACTTTATCAATTCTTCCTTTCAAATAAGGTCCACACGGGTAAGATTATAACTTCATCAAATAAATCTTTTTCAGGAACCGATACCGAATTACTAATTTAATTACTTTAAGAAAATATAAGTATTTCTGCTACCAAAACTATTTTAGGAAATAATGAGTTAATTTGAGTGAGGTTACCGTGGAATTCCGTGAATCTCGAAAAGGGATTCAAGTATGTACCGAACCGTTAGCTAGTCGGCAACTAAGACAAATTCCTGAGTCCTTGAATACAGCTGTTAGGAGTGCCGATTTTCACGGTTGATTAACCGTAACGGTCTACCATTCCAGTTTTATTTAGTTTTTGTAGCGGTCTGCGATAGAATATCTCAATATTATTTTCAATAAACGGGCTTGTTTACTCATATTTTGGCTTTCGATATTTCATATGAGCGCATTCGGCTCAAATCTGGTCGGTCCCAAGTTTGAGCAATAAGTACGGTGGCGACATCCTTTCCTTATACAGGTCCGCAGTATATAGGTTCTTATACGTTCGGTGGCTCTATGTTATTGGGTTCGCGGCGGGTACAGGCCAGCTCCGCCTTTATTATCTGTTGACACTGTATTTGTTCTCCGACACGAGCGACTAAATTATTGTTCTCTCGTTTGTCGGGACCTTATTTTATTATTTCCAGCCTTTCATATCTTCCACAAAACCGAGTTTACTTTTAAACAACTTCTCGTGCTACTAATCATATTTTATATCTTCTACTTGTTGTTACGTTTTCCTTTGTATAAGGAATGTCTTGGTATTTATTATCGTTAATATAAAAAGTAAATACGAGTTTAATATTTATTATGAAAGTTTAACATTCCTTTATTTCTTCCTAAAGCGAAAAATGTTAACAATGTTTAAAATATCAGCCGAGGCTGGTGGAGTCATAAGTTAAGAATTAAAGGAGAACAAAGATAAAGGATGGTACAACTTTGGTAAATTATGATTATCTTTATAGGCAACTTCCCGGAGAGACACGGGGTATATCAGCGACAGATAGCTAATGCGCGGAGGGTGACGTCGGCAGCACCGGGCTCTTATTGGGACATGTATTGGAAAATCTTTATGTTATTATTTACGCGGCGAGGAAATTCGCGGCGCTAATACCCGTCGTGTTGTACATTTTATTGAAGTTTTTATTAGAAAATACCATTCATACTAGGTGTCGTTCGCAGAGGAATTCGCCTTATTAGTAACTACTAGGTACTCTTGTTCCCTTTACACGAGGACGTTGTTAGCATTTGGAAATCTTATTAAAATATCATGTTCCTGTCGCAGTTAGAATTTAATATGATGAAATTGATCCGAACAAATATTTATCCCTTAATCCTAGAACCCTGCTGGTTTTGAATTCCACATAATTCCAGCGACACCCGAACTTTACAAACGTGTTGACCTTTGAACGATTGTTGACGAATCCCTGGATAGGAATTTTCTCTATATTTTGATAAGTAAATCCTCTGTAAGTTACGTCAACACAGTCAAATCCTAGTTTATTAAAGCCTATTTTGTAATCAACAGCCGTGGGGCGATACCGCAGCAGACGGAAATTGTGCAACGTTTTATCAAAATGCTTCCGACGCCCGACCGCGCTCGGCGATACCAATGTTTGCATCTGTGCGCTTTACCGCAACCGCTTGCTATTATAGCTATGCCCCGCTAACTCCGACCTGGCTACATCAAACGAAAGGAAAGGGTGGATCCGACAACCTTCGGCTAGGCACGGGTATGCCGAGCATTCAGAGAAAGTGCCACATTGTCAGTAGTCAGCGAAGATTTTTATTAGCTCGGTTATCGACGACCTCACTATATTACACGTCTGACAGGTCGGTACTTTTTGCTTTATTTTACTATCTATAAAAAATACCAATTTGAAAGCTTTTATAGATTTTTTATTAACTTTGGACTTCAGCAATTTAAACTAGTTTCTAAGTTTTCATTATTCTCACTAGTCTGTCAATCAAGTTCGTATTGCGCGTTAATTTGATATTGCAATATTAAAGGTCCAACTTTTACGAATTATATTGGAAACAGACTGCGGGCACCTAAAATTGAACAACTCCCCTCTGGTCACAAATCAAAAGCTCGTCGGGGCAATTATTGGATTTCCAAAATTATTTCATGAAAGCCGTTTATGCCTGCGGTCCATATAAAATATTTTATTGGCTACGTAAAAAAATGCCTCTTTTATCAAAATCAAGGTGTGTACCTAAATGGCTATAATGAAGATTTATTCGGGGTAAACAAACATTGTCGTGCGTTCAGTTATTCAGTTCTGTATTTGGTAAAGCACATAATTAATTTAAGTTTGCAGTAACAGTCTTTTAGCGCAGCAAAATTCACTGAAAACCAATGACTGAGAATAAATTGTCTAAATAAAGAAGGTTTCTTTAAACGGTTCAAAGGCGCGAAGACTACGCGGGCGTAGCAGTCACTGCTACGCCGTAGCTGGTACCCCGTAGCGTAGCAAGACTCGGGATTTTTTACTTTTTGTTGTGAAGTACCCAAGTGTAAAAGCAACTACTAACTACCTAGGGAAATTTTATTTTATTTATTTTGCAATAAGTAGGTACAATGTTTTCATTTACCTATTAGATCACAAAGGTACTAAATCAATCACGTCCTTTGATAAGTCGGAAGTTGAAAATTAAATGTGTTTTAAAATAAAACCTAATCTTTTCATCAATCTTGTATATCTATCGAGTTTACAAAGCCAGTTTTAGCAATCGTCAATGGTATGTACTAAGCTAAGTGAAACCATATATTGATATCTGATATTTGCACGAATTTCATTCGCTGAAACGAAACCAATTTTACTGATTGTGTTGTGGTTTATTTAACTTTTTTACAATTCCCTGAACGTTTCGCATATTGTGCACTCGTGTTTTTCCCGCAACTACAATAAGAGTGAATATCATCTATGGGTGTAGAGTAGATAAATAGATTTAACTACATAGCTATGGCTATGAATGGAGGTAGAATACGAAAGAGGAAGCTAATGGAGTGTGCAGAGTTCGTAAACGACGATGCTTAGTTGTTACTATAGCTACGCACTGTGTTAGGGATGTCATTTTTGTCGTACAAGCTGTACCCGTAACACGGTTCGCATTTTACTGTTTTCTTTCTGAGATGAAAATTACTGTATAATGTCATTCTAACTATTTTCAAAATTTTATGTAATTCGATTTGGTACTTTTAGTATAAAACGTAGAAAAAAAAAAAGGAAATTATGAATACCTATAGTAAGTAATTTTTAGCTCGGAATACTACAAATTATTCACGAGAGAGAATTCGTCGGTACAGCTGTTAAATAATACACAATATTGTGTTCACAGCTCAGTATGCATTTCACAATGACACCGAAGGTTTAATCAGTGAAAGCGATGCCGAAATTAATCATTATTACAATTCCAATTCATTTTTGCGGCATTAAAAGTTATCTGTGCGTTAACCCATCGCTGACCGTATTGCCAGCGAAGCGCTCCCTAGTTATTTCTGTAGTGCAATTTCAATTACTGCAGATGCATAAATTTTATTTGTATCGTGGTAACAACCTACCGCGTAGTTATCCGTCTATAATAGGATTGTAACGTCGTTCCATGTTCGGGAAATAATTAAAACGAGTTTCCATACATTCATTTTCTGATCAGTTATTGATTTAAACCGCGAGTTTAAAGAGTTTTAATCATTATCAGTATTTTACCGGTGTACTTTCTAAAAAGAGCACTACGTAAAGTTGGTTTTTTAATCTCAACTAATTTGATAGGTGCATATGTCAAATTCTAAGTTGAAAAAACAAACAACAATCATTTGAAATGTCAAATTAGTCTACGGGATTAAAACACGAACTTTATCTACTATCAAAAGTCAGAGTAGTAAGAGATATTCTTCCATACTTTCAAGGATATAATATCTATCTGTATCTATGTTATTTTTTAGTGTTACGTGAAGTGACTGCGGACTGACCTCCAGAACCTTTGGAAACCCAATATGATGTTATCTACGAAGGCGTGCGTGCTTCCCTCTATCTGATATAATGTCTTATTTCTATATACTAGTGGGTTAACCTATTATTATTCTATACGTTGACTAGAATACTTATTTACTTGTATAATAGTATCTTTTGAGAAAGGACATTGCCCTGACGCCATACAATGTTATCCTAAGAACATACAATGTACATGAATATACCTTAAAATGTTATCGTTATACTGGTATTCAGCGGCATCCGGTTAGACTGGAAGCCGACCCCAACATAGCTGGGAAAAGGCTAAGCATATGATGATGACCTTAAAATGTTATCGTATTCACATGTAATGTTTAATGATATAATAAAATTAATGTATACAAAATATTGTAAAACATTTTAAAAGAGTAACAGTGGAATTTCTTGTCCATTCTTCTCCATACGAAACTATATTTTAAAAGGGGCGACTATAATTCTATTTTCATGTTAATTTTGACGTTCAAAAGTGCCTTATTTGAAAGGAATGATTCCACTTTGACTTCATAGTCGTAAAATTAAATTCTGTATTATAAATGATGACTACATTATTTAGTTTTTTATTTTTGATTCGTCCAAACTCTAAATAGTTATGGCACCGGAAAAGTATCCGAGCGAAAATAATTGATATCTAAAATATCAAATATATTTAGGAATAATCACAGAGCTCATACGGTTTGAGTTATAGGACTATTAGAGCAATGTTCTTTGTCGCTGTATGGTATGACCGACCTGCGGATGGTGATATAAAATTTCAAAAAAATATTACTCTACAGATGCTCATGCGTCGTATCCTGTCAATAGCAAACTGAAAACTGTCAAACAGATTACTATCTACTACGTAAGTGTACAATAAGTTACCCCTTCAGTAGCATAATCAATTATCTTCAGGTGGATACTTAATCTTTACTTAGTTGGGAAGATTTACAATTAATATTCTGTCATAGGTACCTTTAGCTTTACGTACAAGATGTCACAGAGTCATTACCGTATAAATTGTTAATAAATAAATAAGGTGCGCTTTGTATCGGTGGTAAACCCAACCTCTCTGATTCTAAGTTATTCTGATACTAAAGCTATTTATATTCATAATGAATAGTGTCAAGTCATCATAGAATCTTCTTAAGTCAAAAAGTTGAAATAGTTATTCAACTAACTCTTTCAGTTTATTAGAGCACACGGCACCTTAAACTCTCATATTTGATTCGCAGGTCGAACAAAAAGTGTAATTGAATTTTCCCGTTAGAAAGATGCCCAGTTATAGCGGGATTGGAACTGTGCCCGATAAATGGCGATAAGTTCGCTGCCTATTACATGGCACCTAATAACGTCATCGGTGAACTAGGGGTGTACCGCAGCCTACTCTTGCCACATATTTCAGGGGTCACAAACATGTCGGGGCCGGAATATACTGATGTTGTTTTGATGGAATATTTTGGATAAGTTCGCAAAGTTCCTGACGCTTTTGTTGAAAAATGTTGATAATGATGTTGTGTACATAAAAAATTCCTTGGAAAATGATGAGCGATTTACTGAACTGTCAAAAGAATCTAACGCTCGCTCTACGTCGCAGTTCTTTTAAAGATAGTGCAAACTATTTTATTAAAAATGTTTCTAAGAAAAGAGACTGGCGATGTAAGGGAGTCACTTTCAAACTCGACGTTATAGGAAGTATAATGAAAATATTGTAGCAGCGCTAGCTAAGCTATGATCGATGGCCGTCATGCAGGGCCGGTATTGCATGGATCACGCTAGCATCGTCGGTTACATTAGATTGCGTTTGATGCCGCCGTATTGATAGCAGATTGATTCTAGATGGATAATGTGGATGGGTAATAGGTAATCGATTCTGTTATCGATGATTTTATAACGTTAACCATCCTTTAGGAAAACTAGAAAGAAGTGAAGAAGGCTAAGCTGAAAATAGAGGATACTAAGAAGAACAGATGATCAGCAGTCAATCAAAATTAACATATTTTATTTCACATAAACCTACATGGGCACTGACATACATGAAACGTCAGAAGCTAGGAGCACGGTTCCAATTGGTCGTTTCCTATAGAGAAGAGCCGGCAATAAACTCCACGGTTACTCTTTTAAAAATAATTGGCTTTTACATACAATATTTTCAAATAACAGTGTTTATAACGTATGGGAGGACAGTGTAGGCCTTTCAACAAGTGCCAGGTACTTAACAAAATTGAAAATGTTCAAAAAATTTACAGTCTACTAGGCCTAAAACGTTGGTAGTAGTAGTAGTAGAATATATGAGTTAAAAGAATGGTGAAGGTAGAAAGATGTGGAAGACTTGAAGTATCATTGAAAACATCGCTCCAATTCCATCCCCATCAGCGGCTAGAATTAATCATGTTTTACCTAACAAGTAGAGATTTCCAAAGCACGAAATCATTACAAGATAAAGTAACGTGCTAGATAATACCCTATCTTCATTACTTACACACATAATGTAAGTAAGAGAGAAGAATCGCAATAAAAATCGTAATGATACCGCAATAACGAACTCACGATAACTGCCGAAAGGAATTGATAAGGAAAATATAGGGAGCGTTACATATGGGTACCACATGCTCGACGGAACCCTTATTGGATGGGGCGTGTTGCCTTAAAAGATTCATGGATCCCTATAGAACGGAATGTTTCTGTATTTAAATATTCCGGGAGAACGTAGAATGAGGAATTGGAATTCGGAGGAGGATGTAGCGGGAGTATGTAGGATATCGACATCTCGGTAAATATGGAGCTTAGTACATATTAAGCTGACTTAGGCGCTTAGCATTCCCTGCCAAAAACGCAGGCGAATAAGTGAGGTGGTCATCTAGGGTTGGTGTAAACCTAAATGGAAAAGACTTTCTATAAGTTGCGACTCTCCGTTCTTCACATTTTGTTTGGACTGTCATATTAGTAGATATAATTTCTAGAGAATACAATGTAACGACGTAATATAGACCCATCAGGCCCTCTAGGCACGTGCCAAGTCAATGTAAGGCCGTTAAGTTTAAGTTTTAATTGAAGTATTCAGTTATTTCCTTGTGAGAATAATTGCTGTAATAATGTATGAACAACAAGAACGTAACATGTTCCTTTGTATATATTTAACTTATAAATAAGAAAATGAAAATTAAATGATTAATTTAATGATTAAATTAAATGTTTCCCAATTGTTTTTCTGTAAAATTGTTGCTATGCTGACAGGCCCAGGCGTTTAAAACTTTTTAAATGTAAAACGTCAGAGAAAATGGCAAAGCGTCATTTTGGTTATTCATCGACAGTTCATTCATCTCCAGTGAAACATTGACAGATCCATTATAGCTACGAACAATGGTAGCGGCACCATACAAATTTGTAAGGACCGTTTTTCATAATACGACGCTAAAGTGGCGAATAGCTGCGATAATACAGCGTTTTGTTGTTACCGAATTGTATTCAACGTTTGATAGCATTTACTTTGACGCTGAAAATCTTAATAAACGCCGCGTAATTGAATTGTAGCTATTTACCAATTTTATAATATTAATACACTTTTAATTAATCTTCCATCCATTGATATAAATAACGAACATGTATTTAACTTTAAATATATGACGTAGCGTACCTATGTACACAAATATTGTATAAACAGTGTCGATATGAAAATGAAATAATCAACAACGCGGTTTAATATCGTCACGAGACCGACCTCTTTCGACCCTTTTGTTATTTACATCCCCGATTATAATCGAAGTAAATGTTCTTCCATAACATGTTCACTTCCAAAACATACATTATATCGAAGTTATTTTATAAATATTGATTGAAATAAATAGCCATTTAAAAGGCACTTTCAAACATTGTGAGCACACAGCGTGACATTGATATACACTTTAACAAAAAGTGCACCAAAAAGAACTAAAATAAGAACTCTGAACTTGCAACTTAAAACATTTTTACAAAATAATAAAGTTGTGCAGTTTGGTTTGCTTAAACTAATAAAAAAGTTATTATAAAACAAAAGTGTATTTAAGCACGATTGCATGCATTACCTCGTGACGGTTGCAGCGTCGGAAGCCACCACCCGCGGATATTATTTTGTTGCAACACGAGAGGGCGCGAGGGAGACGGCGAGAAAAGCTCCTTAACAACTTTTTAAAGGGAGCACTCGGATGAAGCGAGCGCAGCGCAAGCCGCGGGTACCGGCGATTCATTAAGAGCGAGCGTGGAGGCTGCGATGGCGACCGCCCCCCGCTCCCCGGCGCTCGGAGCCCCACCGCGCATGCGCCCCGCCGCCCTCCAATCGCGGCCCTGTTGCTTCTGACGGCCGCACAACGTCAAAACGTAAACGCTATGAATACGTTTAATCGCCGCTGAATCTTCCGACAATCGCGATGATCTACGTTTAGATTAGGACAACTTTTGCGGGAAGCGACAGATGCATTGTGCCTGCGAGACGCGACTCCGCTCGACTGGCCAAGACGTTGGCGCACAATTGAGATAAATAATATGACTCTTAGCTCTCAATTTATTAGACCGAAAATGTTTGAATCACGACTGATTTTTTTTTCTTTACCTGCCCGCTATCAAAATATTTCTTGAACACGTTTTATTTAATTAAATTTTCATGCAAGTATAAGCTCAAACAGCCGTAACGAAGCCATTTAAAATCTGGCAAAGTGAATCTAAGCTCGGGCTACTTAAAAAACATAAAACCCGCTCGTTGGCTGACTGTAACCCGCTGAACCTCCATCAAGGCCGTACAAGCTAAATCTAAATCCCTTAAATACGTTATCCAGATATTTATGGCAGGACTAATAGCGCCAGTTAAGCCGAAGACCAGGCGTACCAACGATATTTTTGAAGATAAATGCAAAACCGCTCTGTTTCTTCAAACGTACCTAATCCCGCATAATTAGAAGTAATTGACAAATGAAACGACAGATTTCCAAGTCTACAAAGTTTTGTTTGAATAAGTTTCTAAAAAAATCATTTAAATGTGGGCGGTGTATTAGCTAAATAATTTTTTGATCATTTTCTTAGTTCGCCTTAATTATAAGCTCCCGCTGTCTTTTCTTTAAGAAAAATAATCAGATGAATGAATACCCTTGAGCATTCCAGACTCGTCCTTTGAGAAAAGATTTCTCAGATAAAGAGAAATGTGTACCTTCGCAAAAAGTATGACGCCGAATAAAACGATTCAAAAGAATTCTTTAAACATCCCTTATAAATACAAAACAAGAAATATAAATAGACAAATAAAATATGGATCTCTATTAGGATAAATGTTATGTACATGAGAAAAATATCTAATTTTATCTAAATACCTAACTAAACGAATAGGGACACAGTTGATTTTTATGTTTAAATTGATAAACTAAGTTTAACAAAATAAAACAACGATATAAGTCGCTGAAAATAGTACACATTCTTGATTTTTTTCTAACTACAAGAAAATGTGTAAAAATCGCTGTAATTATAATATTGTCATGAAATAGTTGAATTATAAATCCTTATTTCACTTCAAAACAGCCAAATATTTTCATAACAGATAAGGTCACTTAAAGCTGAAGGCCGAACTAAATCTCTGCTCTTTATAATTGGAATAACATTGTCTATATATATACAGGCAAAATCTTGTCGGGCACAAAAAGGTTAAGGAAAAAACTAAACATTGATGGGGATAAATATTAATCTACCTATATTAATTACATAGTAGAATTGACTAGCTTTTTAATTTTGATTACATATTTATTGTAAGACAAGACAGTGTCTCAAGATGAAACTCTTTGACCAGTGCGTGTTGCCAGTGTCGACCTATGGCTCGTGAAACGTGGTTGCTGACAATGGGCCTTATTGGAAGGCTAAAACTCACCCAAAGGGCAATGGATCTCTCCATTGCCCTTTGGAAGACGTAGCGTTCGAAGGCCTCTCAAGGTGAACCGATTACGGTGCTTAGGGGCCAATGTCCAGCAGTGGACGTCTTTCGGCTGAAATGATGACCGATGATTTGAATACTTACAACTGGCAAGCTAACATAATTTTATGTATCTTATATAATCAGCATGGCCATACATCGTGGCAATATTGCCAGTTTTTTGGGCACTTTCCCTGCTGACCGCAACGCGATCGAATTTGTTGATGCACTATAGTGATTATTTCCCCCTCTTTTGTATATACATTTTGTAAATTAATTAAATTTGTAATTTATTTTTAATTGTATGGTCAGAAGTTGATTGAAATAAAATAAATAAAGATTGATAATTTTATGCATATACATAAAATTAAGCGATTAAACGGCATATATATGGCTCAGGCATTAATTCCGCCTTTGTACAGTATTATTTTACTTGTGCATGCTTTAATAAATATATAATTAATGATCATTCGGATGAACTGAAAGTACTTGGTAAAAATTAACAAAAAGGTTTCTGAAAATCATGTTATTAAACCAGTGTAAGCACACATTAACCAAAGTAAATTCAGGTATTTTTCTTACTACATCTTTCATTTGCATAGCATAGCTTCCGTAAGTGTGTCAAATATGTTAATTAGTTCAAAATACATTTAACATTAATGTAATTTCAGCATTGTTTCAGTTTTTTAACATACTCGTATCAGTAAAGTATTTGAAAATTAATGTTGTCATCTTTACCTATAAGAACTATCTGTAATCACTCGGCAAATCTTATCAGAATAAAAAATAATAAAACCCTGAGAGAGATCTGTTTTTTTTTTTTACCAACGGTTTTTTACCTACAGTCGCGTTGTAGAACTTTTGAGTACCTATCTATAAACACCATAACATATAAGACATACAATTGAAATTAAACATTGTTACCATTAAATCAAGTACTTATACGCCATTTACAGGAATGGCTAATCGAGTAAAAATTTACGTTCAGAAAAGAAATCCTTACCATCTTAGTGTCAAAGCATTGTTAGGTGTACCATGTACGCTTTCGCTTCGCCATTAATCCTTGTCAAAACTTTACAAATTGGAAACCATTACCTTTAGTAAATTATTTCCAGTGTCTTCAAAATTGATTAATTAATCATTATTCCGCACACAACCTATTGCTGTCCATGATTTCGTCAGATTATTTCCAGCTTATTTCAATGTCAGATTTGTGGAGATTGGCTCTTGTATTGCGAATCGCAGGCAAACGGAGGTAAGACAATTAGCTCATCCACTAATAACAACTATTTTGGAGCTATAAATGTTTTGTCCCCAACCAGTCCGGAGTTACTTCAAATCGCTATCGCTACTAGTTAATTAATTCTGTCTCTGAATCGAACGGCTTTGTACGTCATTCAGAAGCCCATCATTTCTAATATGTACTGTTCTAACATTTGTAACGTATCGTCTTTCTTGAAAAGCAATTCGCATGTTCAATATAATATTTGCTAAACATTATATCAATAAGGTACAATGTGGTTACCCGCATACTATGCGAAATGAAATCACGTAACCGTGCGAGAACGTATTACTCAGTTTGTGATACCTACATACAACTTGGAAGAAGACACGTGTATGTAAAAACAAATAAATCCTGTTTCTACCTGATTGGCACCGAATTGTTTACTTACATAAATATCTGTTTACTACTTTCACTCTTGCAGTGAATGAACCGAACTAAAGGCATTAAAGGGGTCGGCCGTAAGCACAGGTGTGTAAAATCAAATGTAGACATCTAAATAACTATTGGGTCCAAACACATTTACTTAATCCTGTTACTATAGTCAGCCCGCATGTAGATATATTTAGGTAGGTAATTAAATTAATCTTATAATCTCACAGATAATGTGAAATTATTCCGCACAGTTAGTTCAGGATTTTCTATAACAAAGATATTCTTCGAAATCTCGGTGTATTTTGGAAATACGAGTCTGGAACTCGTAAACGTAAGTTGGTTCCTAAGCCGCGTATGCTTTAAACGTAGGCCGTCAAATATTTAGCGCGGTGCAGAGCTTCGGCAACTCAAAGCCACGAAGATAGTCCCACTGAAGCACTTCACCTGTACACGCGGTAATTTGTACTCTGACTTCAGGAATTGAATCTCTCTGTAAATAGTTAAGCACTAAGCCCCGTCGAGAAATTAATTCACCTCATCCTGATTGTACGAGAAACAGTTCAATGAGGTTTCGGTAAACGACTTTGACTTTACAAAGACACCGGTTTGTGGGTTCAAACTAAAGCGATTAAGAAACGCCCAATGTGTAGAAAGTCGTTTGAGTGCGATAGCGGAGGTACGTTTAGATATAATTTTTTACTGGAATGCGAGAGCGGACATCGAAAAGGGACCAATAAAATATGCAGATTTGACTGCGGCCGTATTTTTCTCGGTGTAATCTGCATTATTCAGGCTTTGTCACGAACTTCGACAGTTTAACAGCGTTTATCTCTCGCCTTGCAAATTGAGCTACGACTTTAAGACAAACGGGAGTCACTTTCATTATCATAATGGACCTCGGCCGATTCTTTGTTGGTGAGCCGAGGATGGATTCTAGTTGACGTTTTACGAGACGTTCTTTTATCTTTTATACCTGCAGGTTTTGTTTATTTCTTTTGGAACATTCCTTATTAACTAGAACACGGTGACATGCTTTCTTTTGGTGACTATGTTAAGGAAGATATTTTTTAAACTTCTCAGCATGTGTAGCGCCTATAAATAATTTAATTACTTTCTTTAACCTCGATGTATTTTGTTTTGCACGTTTTGCAATATTATTATTGGTCAGCAAAGTATTATTGCCAGTTTCAAACGTGATTCCCAATAAAAACAATTTGTACAACAGCAATTAAAACTGACCATTTGTATCGATACTTCGATATATTTAGGTAAGTAGAAGTAGGCAACCTGTCCAGCAGTACCCATTACAGTATAATAGAAACCTGGATGCACCCCAAACAGAATTCTCATTACCAGTTCAATAGGACATCAATTAGCTTATACAAATAATTAATCGGACATCGCCAAAGAAGTACAGTCACGAGCATAAATACCTTTACAATTACCGCAAGATTCAAAAGCGATTTTCCAAAAGTATTCAAAGTTTTATGGTGTTACGGACACAGTCTTTTCGAAACCAAAACATCATGATAAAGGTCTTTTCTCTCAAAGTTGCAATCGATTTCACGAGAAAATCGCTTTTGAATTTTGCGTAAGGGTGAGATATTTATGCTCGTGAATGTACCTACGTTCGAACATGTTTCACGGTAAAAGCTTTACCGACGTAAGTAGTAATTTACCCATGGACAAGCTCCCTGTTCCAACGGCAAGGAACGGCCGAGTGTCCACCGGACCAAAACTAATCGCTGATAGAGTACGCGCTTGCCAACGATTGGACTATTGATTCGCTACCATCTACCGGCTGGCGTAAATATGTAGGTAGCGTATGGCAGTACGCCATAAATTGATGGCTTAATTTGTATACTTGGCTGTATGAGTGTTTGTGCTGGTAGTATGTACGCTTTTAAAAACTCCTGGAGCCTATTTAATAAAACCGACAGGTGACGAGTGACTGGCGACAACTTAACAGTTCGACAATTTTAAAGGATTTTATTAGTTGTAGTGCTTTAATCAGCACCTTTCGTGAAAATGTGACAATTACGTAATTGTTTGAAAACTATGTCGCATTTTCTGTAATATTCATTAAATTAGGTATCTTCTGTCGTCGGCACGAGCTAGTCGAGCCATTTGAAAGTAGTTGATAGACGAGCTGTCTCAAACGCGCCAGATAGATACTTTGAACAAAAAAGTTTTCACAATATTACGCTAAAAGTAAATTATATTAAAACCCTAGTGATTGTCTATATTTCATTTTCATGGTCACAAATACATAAATAACACGTACTCAATTTTAACATTATGTACCAGAACTTTTACCCTCCATTCACATCAAAACACAATCCTCGGCCAATATTTCATATCATAAGTTCCCTCTCTCAAGGTCCGGTGTATTGGGAGGGCAGTCGGAGGTCACACTAATCGTCGATGACTCGTGCAACGGCACGGCACGAAGCGATTTATGACGACTGTGGACACCCTTCACATAGCTAAACCCATCTCCCTCGTAATTTTACGTCGCGATGTTGTGTGTGCGTTATTACTAAGGGAGTTTATTGAAGATTTTCTGAACTCGCTTTTTGGTGCTACTAGATTGTGCTCGAAGTCGATTTAAATCTCAAACGTTATCGATAGGTGATCACTGAACGTAATCCAGCAGTCACGCACCACATTTGGTTGCTTTCGATCGATGATCGATCTGAACGGTCGATGTGATCTATCGACCGCAATCTAATTGTAACTGAAGTTTTCTTTTGAGTGGCGTGAAAAATTACAGATTTTAGTGCGGTTCGATGTAGTAACAATGCGTGGCACGTGCGTTCCACTATTTTTCATTGCATGTATGGAGACGGGTGAGGTTTAGAGGTTACATCGTTAAGTTGGTTGTAAATTAAGAGGAATCCAACGAAAAATGAGTAAAAGGTGTTTATATTAAGAATTGCAAACTAGATTAGACCAATCAAGCGGGATTAGAGTCCTCCCATCTCAAAAGCATTCCTTACAATCAAACACCGATTAGACGATTACTTTAGACTTTAGAGCCCTATCCTAGCTTACAGGAGTCACAGATGTACAACTCGAAGTCACAAATAACAATAAAGAGCTCGGTTCAAAGATCCGAAGTCCACAAACAAGTACGTTGTAAATCTTGGCAAATCCTATACGTTTTGTTGGGCAATTTATAGTACGAACTGCCGACTAACAATGTCGGTATTCTAACACTCGCTGATTGGTAAATTGACCGATCCATCAGTCTGAAAAATGGTTTACAATGAATAGAGTTTATTCGAGATTGTTAAACGACGTCGTCCGGCCACATGTGGTTCGCAAACAGGAAAATACCCACCTTCACAATATTTTTAGCTTCGTTCGCTTCAGACGGTGTTCATTGTGAATGCGTTTGCTTGGAAGATTTTATATGGAAATATTTTTTTTTACTTACCTACATCTGTGAAGGTGGTTTCCAAAACTTAGCTACCAAATAAAAGATTTTATGTTTGCCACACGACAATTTGGCCTTTACCACAATCCTCAAAAAAACATTTCATATTCATGTTACATAGAAATTATGCAGTTGATTTGGACAGGCGTTGTTACACAGTCAAAGATTTTTATAGAATACTTTTAATTGGTTTCATGCAACCGCATCCAACGCACTCTCTATAGGTCATCAAAAGCATCAATTAGAGCAAACCATGTGTTGGGAATTTCTAAGAAAACTCCGACAAAGGGTACATTAAGGTCCACTAGACGTTTCAATGTTTTAAGTCAAGTGATTGTTAGCTCACCTTATGCCTACATGACACACAAGGCCTTTTCACAGGTGTCTAAAAAACCATTACATTATCTGCCTACGTTGACACAAAATGGCTTATTTTTTTAATATTAATGTAAGACACGCTCACACACAAACCCACAATTCTGATTTTGCGAATATAAGTAATTGACATATTATTTTTATACCACGTAGAATACCATTATCACTAACTACACTCCATGACTCCTAAATCGACCCACCGTGCATAATTTACAAGTAGATCTATCGGTCTAAAACATCAAAATAATTATGAGTCAAAAAAGTTTTTATGCTGTTTTGAAGCCAACATACTGGCAATCATTTTGGTGTCATCATTGTTCCAAATTTGAATCCACGAAACTCTTAAAATGTACCTTTATACAAAAAAATGCAGGTTGGCTCGATTCAGGTCTCCGGAAGTCTATACTGATATCAAGTTAATAATCGGGTATTTCGGAGTTTACCCCTTTACATGTAGGTACACGCCTTGTCCCCACTAAATCTATATATTTTTATTTTTATGGCTCCCAAAGTCTAATAAAATTCTTCTAACAACATAATAAACTCCATACACAAACATGAAACCGAAAAAACGAAAAATTAACCAGATATACTCGTAGCTCGTAGCGCGTAGCCGTAGGCATTAGCTCCAAAATCTCGTAGGTCAAGATAGCGTAGGCCGAAGCCGCGCTACGCCAGTAACTAATCATAGGCTTAGTAATCTTAACCCTAGTCGTGTTCTTGCGGCTAGTATTTAGATACTGATGTTCAACTTGTACCTTGTATGTAGATGCAAAACACTAAAACCCTTGAACGCCACTAACTTGTTGGTTATATTAAAATTACTTGCTTTTATTGTGATGTAAAACGTTTATTCCATCTATATTTGCTAAGGCAAGTTAATATAAGTATTAATACTAAATAAAAAACTCGAATACCTAGAAAAGTCTAAAACACAATAAGGATCAAGAAACGAAGCCTTTAAACTGCAAGTATCAAACCTCAATTCAAAGCTCCATTATACTTTATCCTAAAGGAATATTAGAAATGCTTGTAAGTTAATTAAAAGCCGAAGAATCGAGTTCAACGACACATCCTCGATGAGAAAGATTAAGTACCCAATTCCACATTATTAAAGTCTTAATGAAAAGAACCGAAGGGTCTGGTAAAGTGACTAAAAAACTTTGAATCTCAGATTTGTAACAAAAAATGTGACAAGTCATCAAATCTACATATTTTATTAGAGTCTCCCTCCCGACTGCGACCCTCTGTCGGTCGGGACCGTTCTGTGCTAGTGATGCACTTTCTTGTCGTGGAAGACGTATCGATGTTTTTCTTACATTCTGTCCTAGAAATTGCCTTGAAACTGATTTGCCTGACGACGGAAAACTAAATGATTATTTATATATATTTTAACTAAATCCGAATGATTATTTAATAATATTTCTGTGTTTAATTATTATTATAAGAAAAATCATAGAGTTCTATTGTTTACACGGTATACATGACATTGTACACATTTTGCACCACGTAAAAGTTTTCTGAAACCAAAAATGATAGATGGAAACGTAAAAAATACTACACGAGCCTAAACGGCGCCACCGATTTGGGAATATATGCAGTCGTTACTCTCTATGGCAAAAAATTATATCAAAAAACGGCCTATGCGTTGGATAAATGAATATCTGGTTAAATTTTTATTTAATTATTTTGCTTCATATCCTGTTTGCAAATTGCGCAAACAATTTATTCTTTATAAATATTGTGCAAAATCAAATCACTACCATTTTTTTATTTTTTTGATATCTTTGTTATAGCACTAATAAAAAGGTAAATCTTAGCATAAAATACTCTCTACAAGTACCCACATTTTATTGGTCCTTTTTGTGGGATTAAGTTATAGTATGTTTACATTATGTATACAGAAAATATTTACGACAAATTCGCTCTATATATTTTATACTAAGCGGGGGTTATCCAATAAAATATTTATATCCAACATTCTTTATTGTGTTTCCTAGCTGAAGAATGGTAACATTACATTTTGTTATAAATGTCACTTACTCGTTTTCCGGGAAAACATGCGAAGAAAGGACGTTTGGATTCAACTGAAATCTTTGTGAGAAAAACAATAAGATTTATTTGTATTTTTGATGCCCACCGTAAGAATAGCATAATCAGCCTATAATGTTCCCACTGCTGGGACACAGGCCTCCTCTCTGTGAGAGAGAGTGGGCCGAAATCCACCACGCGGGCCCAGTGCGGGTTGGTAGATGTCACATGTCTTCGAATTTTTGGTTCTAAGACATGCCGGTTTCCTCACGATGTTTTCCTTCACCGTTTTGAGAGCAGTGGTGATTAAATAATTTACACAAAGTAAAGCGCCTGTCAGGGTTCGAACCTACGACCTACAACTTGTAAGTCGCGGACGTTACCACTGGGCCACCACTGCTCTCACTGTAAGAATAGAATACTCTTTATTACGTAAACCATATGAATTACAGATAACATGATCAGCCTATAATGTTCCCACTGCTGGGATACAAGCCTACCTCTCTGTGTTGATTGATAGATGCCACATGTCTTTTTTGTGATTATTTGTTCTAGGAATCGGCCATTGGTTTCCTGACGATGTTTTCCAGGCATAGTTAAAAATGTAGAAACTTTAGGGTGACAGAATAGGCGGTCTTATCGCTGAAAGCGATCTTTTAAGAAAAACTTTTGGATGGATTAAAGGGAGAAGGAGGGACAACAAAAAGATACTTTCTTTTTGTTTAATTCTTAAAACTATCGATAATGGTGATGTAGTAAGGACGGCCCAGTTAATATTACAGGACTTTCAAATAGGTATCAACGACAGCCGGTCGGGTGGCGGCGCGGGCGGCGCGTGGCCTCCACTCTCTGCGGCGACACTTCATAAAGAACACTTTTATACTCAAGCCTTTTATTTATGATGCCCTTTCACATCTTTGGCTTCGTTTTATTGTCTGATATAGTAGACGTATTATTGAATTTCCAATTTAATCATTCGATTGTATTTTGAGTCGCAACGATGTGAATAGGAATCATGATATTTACTTATTGTCTAATTATTTATTGAATACTTATATGATACGATGTAGTGATTGAATTTCGTTATTCAATAATGAAAATATGAATTGTAAATAAATAAATGAGATAAGATATATTCTATTATAAAATAAACCTTAGTATCTTTCAAATTTTGAAGAGGCAAACGAATCTTTTTTGAAAGTATATAACAATTGAAATGTATGAAGCTATTAAAGGCTTCGGTCCATATATTGTCGCTACATTCAGACAATATAGAGCGTTGAATCAAAGAGTTGCTATATATTATTTAAATGGAGAATGGTGCGGGTCTTTTTACTGTGGAGTGGCGGTCCGCGGTACATCGGTCGGCACTCTGCGACGTGACCGAGCGACGCTGCCCGGAATCACATTGACCTGGACCTTCAGCTGGATGTGACACCATTTTTATTGCACTTTAAAATCAGTACAAGTAATAAATAGGTCAAGTCTGCATATATTTTCGTGTCAGATCACTTGGAGGGTTAAGAAAAGGTTGGCTGTTAGCATTTTTTTCTTCTATTGACATTTCTTGCCTTTTGATCTTGATAATTTCTTTATTTCGTTTAACAAATATTGGAGAACTATAAATTGTCTTGAAGATAAACAGAACAAAATGTTTGTCTAATATAAAGAGAAGACAAAATCTTTTGCATTTTATTAGCATAGGTTGGGTTTTTTTCTTTGCAGTCTCTATGTAAGAGGGGCTAAGTATCTAAAATAGATCTTCTTTACAGTTGAAATATCAATATCAGTTAAATAGTACCTACAAACTATGCATTAACTGTAATAACAGCCTTACAAATACCTTTTGGAAATTCAAACGTTACGAGCTCTTTCAGTTCCTTCCACTCACTTTAAATCGAAATCGAAATGTTTTATTCCAGCCAGCGAAAATGCCACGAACGCCTCGGGGCCGATGTACTTGTTCGCGAAAATTTTAGGCTGACTCCATGGATAATGGTCATCAAATATACTTTGAAGAAATACTTAAAGTATAATGCATAAGTTGTTATGTGCAATAAACTTTTCATAATTAAATATTTGAATAATGTTTACAGCTTTAAAATATAAACCTTTCAATTAACGAGCTCCATTCAAAATAGTTTACAATTCTGAAAGCTTCATTTTAATTGAATTAAATGTCGATTGTGCGCAACTTTATTCAAATATTGCAAATAATTTAAGTTTCCCACGATTTTGAGCGAACTCTAAAGTCAACAATAGTCGGATTATTTGCAAATTCTTTACTAAAATACAGTTTTTTTTGTGGGAGTAAAGTACAATCAATTGTTTTTGACATAAATATGAAACTAGTCATGGAATTAGTTTGACTTAAGGCTGCAATATTAGAGTATATTTACATACCTAAAGACTTTAACTATTTCAACATCTGTTTGATGTATGAAGAATCTACCCCAATACACAAAATGCAAGGTGTTAGCCAACATTAAAAGGAACAGAAATGATCTATAAAACACACCTGCGGTCTAATAAAAAACTCCAGATATTGCGTCGAATTGCTTCACACTTCGTTGGTTGTTTCATATTTTTACACACAAAAGCTGAGTGTTACTTGATATAGAATTATTCGATTATATTCGTAATGCCGTGTTTCCTTTCATACCCTTCTCAGCAGAACGACCGGCCGCAAATCTGTGTTTATACTCTTACGATATTCAGTGACTTGGTTTGTTATATAATAACATGTTAGGTGTATTATTTATGGGTTTCTTATTTATTGTAAGACGTTTACTTTGTCAAAAATCCTTTCCTTTCGAAAAATTATATATATATATCTTTGAAATAATGTCATGTAAATTAAGGATTATAGTAAGTTCAGTAGGAACAGTAAGCAAATGTCATTGGAAAGTGTAATTCTTAATATTATTAAAGTTGACCTTGCTCGCAGCTGTAAACACGCGGTCTGTAAGTTCGGCGGCGCGAGTTCACAAGTTGTACCCATTGTGGGAACTAAGATGAACCCCAGGGCGATACCAAGTTTCAGCACGTATATTGAGACTAGAATGGATGTTTGATGAATACGAAATGCGATCTCAGTAGCATGTCGAAAACTTGCTACACGAATCGTGGACGGGACAGTTTAGCGAAGTTTTGTGAAATAAGCATCCGTTTTGTAACCCAAACACCCAAGTATCCGACCCATCGTATAGTGACATTTAATTTCGAACAAATCTAACTAGTTACATACAGTTTTCATTATGCGAATTCATTAACACTGCATCGGAATAGAATTCTGAATTCCATTGAACTGTGGACGAGCGAGCTATATACGTTGGAAATCTAGCTGAAAAGTTGGATAGAAATGGGTTTTTGCTTGTTAGACCAGAGTTGCTCCGCGCAGCAGGAACGCAGGTTTTCTGATTTGTTTTTAAATTTAAAATGTTTTTTAACTTTGCAACGGGCGTGTGTCAAGCTGAAAGAATGTGAATTGTTTTAGTTTGCAAACGTTAAAAATTTAACGTCAATCTTTAAAAAATATTTTTTTTGCGTGAGTTGGCAAACTAAACGTAGTAAACAACTTCAAATCATATCAGAGCTTCAGTCAACGCTAGTCAATTTAAAATGAAAATAGGTAGGTACTAATATGAACAATATGACCTGACCTCTTTACTGCATTATGAGCAACAAACATGACTTGCATACATGGAACGAACATCAAACAGACACCGTGCACCGTCCTGAGTGACACTCGATTTTCTGCGTTCCTTTGCCCATAACCCACAAATGAATTGGCCTGAATAACTTCATTGTGTTTGCCCAGTTCAACAAAGAATAATTGAAGTGTTCTCAAAAGGAACAAAATGTTATTCTCCGATAAAGGACACGCCATCTATCAAATTGATTGAGACACACACCTGAGCTTATATTTTCGTAAAAATTTAGAAGTTGTGTTTATTATTGTTATACTCTTCTTTGTCCCCATTGAATATGAATCTTTCTTTAAATCATTCATTCATAGTCCTCATATTTAACATCACTTCATTATTATATTCATGTTTATTAACCCTTCTCTACCGCGTCATCCTCCGTCACGCTTCGCAAAACGTCCCTTCACCGCTCAAACATCTAAGTGTAAAGAGTGAAACTTTACACAACGATGTCCGCTCGATCCGAAGCAGGCGCAGGCAGACAGTCATCTGACAGGTGGCGGGCGAAGGACCCATTAACGCGCCTTCCGCGCTGCCTGCGTCACTGCGTTCACGCGAGTCGACGTGCCTACCACACCACCCCTCGCAAATGGACAGCTCAATGAAACACTTTCATTGTCACCCGATGAACAGCCCGTTAACGCCTGATTGTCTGGCGAAATTCACTGTTAAACCGTTTATTAGGAATTCGTTGATGAGAATGTTTTGATTAATTCAGAGTTCATTTTGATGTTAAATGTTCAATTGTTAGAAGTGGCGTGTTTTCGTTTCGGTATTTTGATGCAGTCTGGATCAATATACCTTTCTTTTACGCGTGATAAGGGATATTCAACAAAATTTTATAATTTGATAGTTCCTAACTTCTATAATCTGGTGTTGTTTTTTTGGATCTAACAACAACCTCCAAAATTTAGGTTCCGTTTCGAAAAGTTAACATGTTCATGCATTATTCAGAATACTATGCTACTAACAATTGGGCACAAAGCCTGATGGAAATAGTTGCAGTGTGGAGTGTCTGTGAACTACTCCTGACACACGAACTAGGTGTACCAATAACTATGCCCTGCAGCACTTGTCAACACACGTTTAATAAAATACAACCTTTTCGTGCGTTTTCGAAAACGTGTAGAGAACTGCTAGTTTTGCACTACACATTTTTATTGAAAATTGACTCAATGCTGATTGAACTTTTAAAGTCAATATAACAATATTTTATATTTTTTTTATATTAGGCCTATTGCCATTTTCATTTACCCAAAAAACCGTATTTACTGATGAAAATGAAAGCTGAAAACCTTTTCAGTCTACTCTTCAACTGTACAAAATGCAGGTCAAACCTTTATTGTAAATTATTTATGCCCCAAAAAAACTGAAAGGAAATAGGGAAACCAATTCCGATAAATAAATAGAACACATCGCTTAATCCGGATCCTCTATAAAACATGTAACATGAACTACATTACTTCTGCTACCGATCCAATTACTCATCGAAATCGTATCATGTAGTTTTTCCTTATTTTTCCATAACTACTGCCTGGCGCAGAAATCTTAATCCATCAGAAACGGATAACTAGGAATAGCAAAAAAAATGATGGTACCAAAATTGGTACTTATTAAGTACCTATTCATGTAAAGGCGGATAAAGAATGATGTCACAATAGAATCAGCCCGTATATTTTGTAAAAATCTCACCGGGAAAACTTAGGTGAAGTGAGCTGTCAATAGTGGCAATCCCTAGTATCAGGTGGAATGACAGGTCACTTCAAGCTCAATTCACATAAGTTTTCACGGTGAGATTCTTACAGAATAGACCGGCAGAATTATTATGTATCCTTCTTTGTGCTGTCTTGACGTTTTGTGATCTTGAAACCGTCAGCTAAAAAGGTTACCATAGCGTTAACCCTGTCCTTTCGGATACAGTCAGTGGGCAAAACAATTCCAAGTAAAAATATTTTGTTAAAAAAAAAAAAAAAATGTTAAAACAGACGAAAATTGTTTAAAGACAAACTCTTTTTTATTTCGATTGAAACTAGAAGCCTTGCAGTCGAGTTTACATTGATGAATGAATACTCCAAAACATGGAGGATCCATGAGATGCGCGGCGCGGCTGCTCTCACACCTCAGGAAATTGAAACAAATATTGCAATCCCTTCTATCAAACACTCCATATGTACACATTAAAAGCTGTGCGGTATTTTCCAGATACGAATCGTGATATTTTTTTAAATCATTCGTCGACAATTCCATTCGAATTCGATTACACTCAAATCGATTGAATATTTTACAGAATACAAATTGACTTTTAATAGAATCTTTTATTGAGAGTGCTTATTATTTAAATTGGACTTTTTCAAAGTAACAGTCTTAGTTTTTTTTGCAATTTATATATTATTATGGAGTATATTTTAATTGTTTGTGATATGAGTTGATATAACCAGGGCTTGTGGAGATGCGTTGCTGCACCGCAAAACTTTCGAGATATATCGGCGACACTCGCAAACAAAGCGGCACTGCCACAATAGGTACCACTTGTACAACAACAACCACGTTATCAATGCAACTGAAAAAGTAGAAATAAAGCATTTTATTCCTTATGCAGCGGTAATACTGGGTAAGGGAACAGAGAATGAAAGTTAAGAGGGGCAAACTTAATGTTGTAACTCCACACTCGCGCCACACGCGCCGTTCCCGGGAGATAAGAACACGTCATAAAAGAGGCACCCGCCGAAACTTTGCCTTAATTTCTGTATTTTCCATTTTGTAATCACTAACAAGACGTTTTAAACAGAATATGGTTGAGATAAAATTTATATTTCAGGAATTAACTGTACTAAGCCCCGCAATATCCTAGGATGTTAGCTCGCGTGGATCGGGACCTTCCAGTTTCAACTATACATTCGGGTATTAAAATTTTGTCTTTCAAAATAAAGTGGAATGGATCTTAACTGAATGAAGGAATTTAAGCGGGCTTTCAAACGTTGTATGTAAATGAATTTGAAGAGTTAAAATATTTATGAGAAGCTATTTAGGGAATGTTCTTGTTTATAGTCCTCATCTTTATTAACTTAATGAGTTTCAAATTAATAGTGATATTTATGGAGGAAGTATTTACTCAACTAGCTAAGGCATTAAGAAGCTGTTTGAAGTTTAGGAGTACCATTCCCAGTTTAATTGATTTAATAATGTACCAGTTAATACAATCTGAAAACCGAACAAAAGATCTCAAAGCCTTATGATATATAGAAACGGCAATCAAGTGTTACAACGTGGCAATGCTTACACATACACACATACAATACAATACAAGACAATTTAACCACCAATGGTTAAATACGAAAGAGCGAATCGCTGTACGTTGGGAAATTTAACCACGGCGCTCGACGCGAATAAGTATTGCTTCCTAACGCATATAGCAAGTGTTTGCCGACGGAGATTGCAATATTATGTACCAATCTCTTGCCTTTTCCGAGGCGCACACCGCTCACTGCACTTCTTAGCATTGGAAATATTACCCTATTCAGGTCTTAACGTCTATGGTGAGGCGAAAATGTTAGCGCAAGGTGAGTTTGAGGCAAATATTTCGTCGTAAATATGGGTTTGGAAAAATAGGATGAGGAGTTCGTATTTCGTATAATGCTCTGTGGTTTTTGGTGAAATAGATCTATTTGAAGGTTGTCTTCAAAGGCTCTGTAGTACGGTTGCAGCAAGTTATGTTGATTGATATTCCTCTCCCTCTGTTTCAGGAAGGTATATTGTAAGGCATTATATGAACTCGTGTCTCCATAACTATTAAATGTAGCTAGGCTGACTAGTAAGAGATCTTTGTTCAGTAATGTAATTTAAGTACCATTTGATGTCAGAATACATCTCATTATTGACCCTCTTCATACAATGGAAGGTAAGAGCTTTTAAAGGGAATAGGTAATGTTTCTTTACATGTTAGCCCTGACTAGGTTAGGTATAAGAACCGAGAACTATTCATACAATAATTGCGGTTATTCAACCCGACGAAATCGTTAGTATTGAACGTGCGTTCAAAGCGTACGGTTTTGATAGCATTGCGTATAATGGCTGTTTAGTAGGATCTGAATTTTCATAGTTACAGGATCCCTAAGAGCTATATTTATTGGTTCCTCATGGTCATAGTAATATGAACTGTCTCTAAACAGCTTTTACTCGCGGGTTATAACATTTTTCGGACGCCTCAGGCGTTTCCCAAGAAATTATTAAGAAGATTTCCAAAGGTCCTCGGAACAACATTATTTAGGGAATCGTTTGTAACAGTATTTTATTCAGCGATAGCTGTCAGATGAATCATTAGAAGGTCGTCAATCGATCCCTCCCGAATTTCATGAGAGTGTTTACAGAATTTCAGTTCCACTGTCATAAAACTTATTAAAAAAATGAAACAGAAAATTTTAAAATTGAAACGCTCATCAGCTGTAGTGCAAGCCTGAGTATATTTTAAAATACTTCTTTGTGGTCGAAGCTACATTTTCTGATCGTAACGCCTGTTTTAGGAATTTAAATTCTATTTTGTTTGTGGTTGTTTACGGTTTTACATACTTACTTAATGTTTTAGGATAACCCTAAAAGTTTTAAACTGGATCGGAGCCCTTTTAAGTACATGGTTTGATCATGCAGTGAGATGGCGAGAGTTATTGGATGTTCAACTCAATGATGTGATCAAATCAATCATCAAGCAATAATGTGATTTAGGTAGTAGGTAACTTATTAAAACCATAACTTGTTTTGGAACCTTATTAGGTTTTTTCCCAGGTCCGGACGTCAAAACTAAAGACTATCTAAGCGTTGCAACACCTGACATAAAATTACGCAACTTAATTTCAGCCTGATGTGTCATTATATATCTATATATAGGTTATGTAATTTGAAAAGCATTTCAGGCGTAAACACGCCGAATGTTTGTTGCGTAATATTCGCAGATATGTGGCTAACAGTAACCCTTCTGAAATGGCTTGACTATCAGTCTACGTTCTTGATGCCAATCAGTTCTCGTGGCCGAACACAAACCAGCGCTTGTTACATTGTAACATTTCAATTTTTGATAGCGACGCAATATCGTGGCAATATTTGCTTTTAGATCAGCTTTCCTTTGTTCAAAGCAAACCTTTATACGAAACATAACGCGTTTGTTACAGCTCGACAACTGTGGATATACGTTTTTCAATCGGATCGTAATTGATTTTGGGAAGTTGATTGGTATGAAAACTGTGTAATAAAAAACTCTAGGGTAACTCAAAGTTGAACAATTTCAACTTTTCGTATTAACTATCCATTTTATCACGTGTTAAAAGCTAGTTAAGCTAAGTAGCAAGAACATTTTTGAAAATAAAAATTTAAAATAATAAACAGTAGATACTTACTCGGAATTTGGGTAAGGTCACATAGCACGAAAGCGTCGTATCGCCCGGTAGCGTCTAGAGACGAAATGCGTGACGCGCACAATTTCTATCACGGTCCATGGAGAGCCATTCAAAGCCGTCAGTATCTTAGTGGGAGTATTTGTATCTTACTGGGAGTAAACGGTTACACACTTGATTACAGTCCGGCCGACGGGAGAATGCGGTCCTGGCACCTGTCAGTTGGACAATTTCTAGTTGTAATAAGGATCAAATTCGCAACACACATATTCATAATCAGCCTATAATGTTCCCACTGCTAGGACACAGGCCTCCTCTCTGTGAGAGGGAGCGGGCCGTAATCTACCACGCGGGCCCAGTGCTGGTTGGTAGATGTCACATGTCTTCGAATTTTTGGTTCTAGGACATGCCGGTTTCCTCACGATGTTTTCCTTCACCGTTTTGAGAGCAGTGGCGATGAAATAATTTACACAAAGTAAAGCGCCTGTCAGTGTTCGAACCTACGACCTACAACTCATAAGTCGTGGCCGTTACCACTGAGCCACCACGACACACCACACACATATTCGTTAGTACAAAAATGACAAGTGTCAAGAACGCAGTCTGTCAACGGCCGGAATGTAGTATAGAAAGTAAACAATGCCGCCTCTAGCAGCTGCCGCCGAGGATCCGTACCCTGTGGGTAAGCTGCAGAATAAAAAGTTCAAACTCGCAAAGTATGTTGCGCATCTTAAAACGTTACTTAGTTTAAGTTAAGTGATGGACGATGAAAGACACAACAACCAAAAACTCACATTCCACACTCATAAATGATAATTTGTATTACTATATTCATGTATTTATGTGTCTAATTATATATAATATCATATTATATTATATTATATTCATAGTTTTAATAGGTATATTTATATCCTTATATTCAAATTAATATGTTTTATTCCGCAATTTTAGTTATTGCACCTACCACTGTTTGTCTCTGCATCACCCAAAGATTGACTGGTGGGAAATGCCTATGGCATTAAGTCCGCCTCTGTACATTTGTGTGCTTAAAGTATTAAATAAATAAATAAAAAAATGGTGAACACTCATCATAATCACGCACCACGTACACAGTATAGCATGAGAGACGGTAGGTGACATGACAAACGGGCGCGGGCAAACCGGCGGTAGTCGGTAGTGCAAGATTTAGTGCCGCGCGCCCGCGATAACTACCTCTGTTTACACTACATTTAACTTGTGCCAAGTGCCGTGACTGCGGACTAGAGCCGATCGGTCGGTAATGTGGATAAATATTAGTTATGGTCCCCTGTATAATGACAGTTTGAAGGAAAAAGTTGTTTTGGGAAATGAAATCGACTGGGTAGATACAATAACAACAACAATAGACCACTTGGCATCGAATTAATTAGCAAAAGAATGGCTAAGTACGTAATAAGCAATGCCCAATACCTTCAGGGTACCCGGTTATTTATCTCAGAGTTCCTAGATACCAACGCGCGATGGGAAAGGCAATGAATGCGAGAAGAAATGCTTCAGGATCGAAGAAACGGATTATTTGCAATCATCAAAAACAATCAATTGTTTATTGAAGGACAGAAAGTTAACCAAAAAAACGAAACATACAAAACGGCACAAAACAATGACTCGAAGGGAACCGCATACAATTACAATGTAGACCGAATATGCGACCTACCTACTACCAACGAACACATTAAGAATCACTCCTTTCGAAAGCATAGACCTACCTTGTAAAATTCTCTTCCAAAACATGCAAAGCCTATACAACAAGCAGCACATTATAGAAGCATTTTTAACAGAAAGCCCTATCTATCAAGCTATATGCATATCTGAGTCCTGGCTATCCGAAGACAAAATTTCCCTTATACAAATTAGTGGCTATATTGCATCGTCATACTGCCGGAAAACTCGAGGAGGAGGCGGCGTATGCATTCTCTTACAAGAACAAATTGTGTATACAGAGAAAAATTATATCTCAAACATGTCTATAGAATATGTACTGGAAGTGTGCGCTACTGAGTTACCTACACAAAACCTTTTATTAATTACTATGTACTGGAATAGAAGAGAGGAAGATATATTTATTGATACATTAAAACAAATTCTAAACTATTTAAATACAATATATAAATTTAAAATTATTATAGGTGGAGATTTTAACATTAATATTTTAGGCAAAAACTTAAAAACTCACCAGTTTCTGGATCTCATGCTAGAATACAAATTCACTCAACAAATAAAAAGACCTACGCGTATTACAGAAACTTCCTCGACATGTCTTGATCTAATATTTACTAATTTCAGCGACAAAAATATGTTTACAACCGTCGAAAATTTCGGACTTTCGGACCACTGTGGAACAATTATAAATCTAAGCATACTTCAACCAGCGAAAAAAATTACCTGGTACACAAATAAAAGATTATTTAACATAGCGAACATAAAAAAGTTTAAATCTGTATTAAGTACACAAAACTGGCACGAAATTATACAAACAAACAATAACATAAATGAAAATTATAATTCTTTCAACACCCTCTTGATAAAAACTTTAAATCAATGTATTCCTAAACGTAAAATGAAACTTAAAACTAATTATAAAAAATACTGGCTAACTACAGGCATTAGAATTTCCTGCAAAAACAAAAGATTGTTAAAATTATTTTCCATTAAAACCAAAAACCAAATAATTACACAACATTACAAAAAATATTAAAAAGTTTAGTTACCGCTGCAAAAAAATTACAATTTATAAACAAAATAAAGAAATCAGACAACAAAGTAAAAGCGATGTGGAGCATTATAAATGAGAGAACAAATAAAAAACCAAAAAGGAAAAATGCAGCATACAATTACAACACAATAATACTTTTATATCCGAACCCAAACTAATTGCAAATATTTTTAATGACTTCTTTGCATCTATTGGAGAAAACAGCAACAATCCATCTGGCAGTGCACTGGGTGGCATACCAACACAAAATACCACGGAGAACACCATGTTCCTTAGCCCAGTAGAAGCTTGGGAAGTAAACAAATTAATCAAAAACCTAAAAAATAAACAAAGTTTCGGTTTAGACGAAATTCCACCTACGTTATTGAAAGAATGCGCGAATGAACTCACCTTACCATTTTATCTTTTACTAAATCAGTATTTTACAGAAGGCACTTTCCCCGAATTGCTGAAGAAGTCATTAATTAAACCAATCCATAAAAAGAACAATAAAATTGATCCTAATAATTACCGCCCAATAGCTCTCTTGCCCTCAGCCTCCAAGATTTTTGAAAAAGCTATGTGTGATCGAATCTATACCTTTTGCGAAAAATTTAACATTTTGAGCTATTGTCAAAACGGTTTCCGAAAAAATCGTTCCACCACATTAGCTTTCTATAAATATATTCAGGAAGCTCTTAATATTATAAATAACAAGGAATACGCCGTAGGGATATTACTGGACATGACCAAAGCATACGATAAGGTACAATTTAAAATACTGCTTAATAAACTGTATGGAATAGGAATCCGCGGGAAAGCCCATGAATGGCTTACGTCATATTTAAAAAACAGAGAACAAGTAGTTGAAATTGAATACTTTAACCACAATAGTAGAGAAATAGAAAAAATCCGATCTAAAAGCAAAATAACTAACGCTTCCATCCCCCAAGGAAGTGTTATAGGTTGCCTATTATTCCTCGTTTACATTAACGACTTACCGAAAACTATAGACGGACCATGTGTTTTATTCGCGGATGACATATCTTTATTAGTCTCATGTAAAAACAACACAAACATAGAAGAAAAACTCAGTTCCACACTCACAAAAACATGTAACTGGATGACCTCACATAATTTAGAAATTAATTATACTAAAACTAAATTAATGACTTTCCACCCATATCAAAAAGCTCCTCTTCACTTAAATTTTAACTTCAACGGCTCAAAATTGGAAACTGTTGATGAATTTACACTACTTGGACTTACATTAGATAAACATATTAACTGGAAAACACAAATACAAAAAATTCAAAATTTTCGTACGCTCTCCGCGAAATTAAAAAGACAACCAGTCTACAAACGGCCCTCACCACCTATTATGCGTATGCCAATGCATGGCTTAGCTATGGCATAACTCTCTGGGGAAATAGTACAGATGCACTGACACTATTTACCCTACAAAAGAAATTACTTACAATCTTGGTAAACATTGATCAAACTGACAGCTGCAAACCCTATTTTCTAAAATATAATATTCTAACCCTCCCCTGTATCTACATTCCAGAAATATGTAAATTTGTCCGTAAGAATCAAGATTTCTACACAAAACGCGAAGACATCCAATCACAGTATACACTTAAGCACCGATCTAGACTAAACATACCAACATCCAAATTAAAAATGCATTCTACAAGTCCCTACGTAATGTCTATAAAAATATACAACAAACTGTTGAATATATTTATTAATAAACTTAAAAAATTACTGATAAACAAATGCTATTATTACTCCTTAGATGAATATTTAAATGATACACAAAATATGAAAAAAATAATAATAATTATATATTAATGATACGGATTTTTTTAATATATAAATATATAACAAAAATAATAATTAAATAAATTAGCAATTATAATAAATCAAACAATATAGCAATAATAATTATTCGAAGATAAACAATTTATATAAATTAATAAACAGAATTATAATAGATATGTACATACATATCGAAATAATCTAAAATATTTAAGTACACTTTTACAGATAAAACAATACATAAACAGTAGATAAACGAAATGATAGATCCTATTTGCGATCTCCTGACTTTGAATAAATGTAAGTTAAAACTTGCATGATCTCCTTAAACAGGGCTTCCTCTCTCCTACCCTTTTGCTGTGCCCTACAGGGTCCATACTGATCTAAATATATAGTTACCACCTAAGTACACATTATGGTAAAGCAATAAAGATATTGAGTATTGAGTATAGATTTTTCAAACTGTAAGGGTGATTTTCTATTCTATTCTATTTTTTACTTTGGCAAGCAAAGCCGATTTCGACCATTCTGCCACTGTCTAAAGTGAGTTGGAAAAGCAAGTGTGTATCGAGAAAAAAAAATTTGAAAGGGTGAATTTCACCAATGACACGTCTAAACCGCGCTCAAAAGCTGTCAATATTCCATAAAAATGACAGCTATTGAATGCGATCTAGTTAAGCTGATCGTGTTCAGTTTTTATTGGTGAATTTCGTCCCAAGAAACGCTAGACGTCACATAATGCTGTTGGGGACATAAATACTAGGAGGACTGGCCGATCGGTCGGTAATGTGGATAAATATTAGTTAAAGTCCCTTGTATAATGACAGTTTGCAGGAAAAAGTGGTTGTGTTTCATAAAGGTAATGAAATAGATTTTACTTTATAATTGAACAAACGACCCACCCCTGCTTCGCATGGTTTTAACGACTTGACAAAACATTGAGATTTCTTTATGATATTGTATAAGTTAAATATTAATTTATTGTACACATAAACCTTTTGGAATCAATTCTCTAAATGATGATGAAAACGGTATCAAAATCCGTTGCGTGGTTTACATGAATAACACGGTCATACAGACAGACACGAAAAGCGACTTTAATCCTAACTTCTATATATATTATTTCATTTTAATATTATAAATGCGAAAGTGAGTTTGTTTATTTGTTATACGGCTGAACGGATTTGGAAGACATTTGGCACATGGGTAGACCTCGACCTGGAGAAGGACATAGGGACTTTTCATCCTGGATCGCTGGCGAAGTCGCGGGAAACACGAATTTATAATATTTTATAGTAAGTAAGTATATTAGTATTAGTAATTTCTCGAGTCGTCAGAAGCCCGAAAGTCTGACAACCAGTCTAACCAAGGGGTATCGTATTACCCAGTTACGGGTTGTGGAGGTCAGATAGGCAGTCGCTCTACCGCCATGGGATCTGGAGGCGATGGTCCTCGCCCACATCTGAGAGTGGCGCGAGGAGATGAAGCGCCGGGGCGTAACTCCGCTGCCGCGAGAAATCGCGGCACAGCGGACAGAGCTCCGGCAGGATCTCA
Source organism: Lithophane ornitopus (assembly GCA_948473465.1). Taxonomy (NCBI): domain Eukaryota; kingdom Metazoa; phylum Arthropoda; class Insecta; order Lepidoptera; family Noctuidae; genus Lithophane; species Lithophane ornitopus. Next base: position 7,920,046 of record OX419623.1, read on the forward strand.
TGGCGGTATGGAGAGTGCGATTGTCGCAACCCAGTGCTGGGCACGCTACAATTGCGGCGATAAGTCCCCTCTTTGAGGAGTGGCTGGAGAAGCGCCACGGCGTCCTCACCTTCCACCTGACGCAGGTCCTCACCGGACATGGCAGCTTCGGGAGCTACCTGTGTAGGATTAGGCGGGAGGAAACGCCCGGGTGTCACCACTGTGCGGATCGTCCGGAGGACACGGTGGAGCATACGGTGGAGGTGTGCCCTGCTTGGGCGGAGCACCACCGTGTCCTCTTGGAGGTGATTGGCGGCACTGACCTCTTGCGTCCGGCCCTGGTCCAGGCCATGGTACGGAGCGAGAGGGCATGGGAGGCGGTCACCTCCTTCTGCGAAACAGTGATGCTCGCGAAGGAGGAGGCGGAACGCGTGAGGGAGCAGGCAAAGCTTGCGCCCTCACGCCCCTAACCGCCGCCGCTGGAGACACCCTGGGCGTCGGGAATCCCAGGCGGATTCCCGGCCACCATAAACGCGGGCTTGCGGACGGCGAGTAATGGGTAGCTCGCCGTCCGATAAGGACCAGGCCCGGGTTGATGGCGCGTCGCCTCAAAGAGATGTCAGCACACCTGACGGGGTCCGTTAGGACCGATGCCTGCCAGGGTTGCGGAATAGTCCGAAAGGGATACCGGGACCCTGGCAACAGGCAACTGAAGGAACACGGGTGGGTTTTAGTCAGTAAGAGTCTGACACGCCTTTCCGCTCCGCCCAGAGCGGGAGAAGGAATTTAACGAGTTCCCACACAAAAAAAGAAAAAAAGATAGGCAGTCGCTCCTTGTAAAATACTGGTATTCAGCTGTATTCGGTTAGACTGGAAGTCGACCCCAACATAGTTGGGAAAAGGCTAGGCAGATTGATTGAAGTATATTAGTAAATATGAATTATAGTTGTACCTACATATCAGACGATTACTTATTACAAAGTTCCAAATAATAAGATTAATACTTGTAAACGCTTCGTAGAACATGTAAATACCAATCTACTATGTAAGATTCTTGTTGAAATATAGTTGTTAGCCAGTAAATATTTAACACCTATGAAAAGTACTCATTTCAATTTTAATTAAAAGTGCCTTGGCTTCATTTTGAATCATATCGAGCGGACGGTAAAAAGGTAAAATGTAGAACATTAAAGCTACTCTACATTTGCTCAGTTTATTTCGTTTCCGACTCTTTGCTCATGCGAATTTCATATTCGTTCTGTGACGGCCGAATGACCTTAAAAAGAGCTACAAAGTACGAATGACGTCATTCATTAAACGTTGGCGAAATTGCATCTGTTGCATCAACAACTGCGGGTTACAGAGCGGCAGTGAAACGTTATTATTTTGCGACATTTATTTGATTGTGGGCGCACCTTGTAGCTAACAAAGCTTTGACCGTCCAAACAAACAAGCCGTGGACGCAATAAGCTCGCAATTTCGGACGGACGCTCGACAAATTTACCAACTGAAATGAAGTCTCAACTATGGTGCAACGGACCGTTGTCAACAGGCCACGTTTTATTACTCACGCGCGCTATTGAATTTCGCTGTTCCGTTTCCGTGTCCGACACTGCACTCGGTACATGCAGCGTTTGTAGCTGGTATGTTACTATAGCTACTTACATAGCGTTATTATATTGTGTGTTTGAAATGAAACTGTGTTTTCAGAGATCAACTCTTGCTTAGCACACGCGTTTGGATGACGCAAGTGATGGTCCTTATTTTGTAAAATTGTGCTCGTAGCACATCAGGAGTTTCTGTGCACACAACCTGATTACCATCTCATAATGGGAAAATCAAGCCTATCGTCTTTAAAAATCACATGGAGATAACCCAGAAAAAACTAATATTTTCTTAGAAACAACAGGAAATTAAGTTCGTTTTCAATACCGCAAACCAATATAATATACATTTCTTAATTTACTTTAAATACAACGGCCATTTAAATCGAACATTTTCAAGAATATTGCGCCACATTTAATTAGAAATGGGACACGAAGCTAGTTTTACCCGACTACGGCAAAGCCAAAAGGAAGGGTTATGTTTTTTATTTTTATTTACAAACTATATTTACAGATACAAACTTTTAATTAAAGATATAATAATAATATAAAATAAAAATCTTTATTTATCCAAAAAACATACAGATTTTGACGTACAGTTATTTGGTTTCAACATTATTTATAGTTTATGTTGCAAGTTCTGTACAAGAATTATACTCTACCTCACGTAGTTCACGGTCAAGGCTTACAAAGATCAACAATAGACAGATATCTTACATTTAAACACGCTAAATATTATGTAGAACAACAAGATTCTTGACACAATTGTGTTCCAAACATGGCGCCGACGAGAACATTCAGTGTTATTGCACTAGCATGATTGTCGGGAATTTTACCATACCCGGCCCGGGTGCATCCGGATATTCCGGGGCAGTCGTTTGGCGGGACATTAATTACCCGGCCACTTAACCGGGCGTGCCATGCGGCCCCACTGTTTTATGATAAGTAGGTATAACCGGCTCCGATAGTTGTCATTTGTTTTTATCGTTTTTACATAATAAATATTAAATTGAAGTGCGTTGGTGAGGGAATAGTGTGGTGGGTTACGTAAATTATGCCAGTATAGACATGAGTAGACTGCTATAATTTTATGAACCAAAAACATTCACACTAAAATAAAATGAAGACTGATACTAAAATGCTTTCAGGAACTCCAATCGGGTATGTAGAAAATTGTGTGTTAAAAGCTACCCTATGTTACAAAGCATAAGAAATAACTACGTTTGCAATTCAATAGTTTAAAAAGCGTACTCTGCAAAAAGATAACTTTCACTTTACAAATGAAAATACCGAGACGAACATTTACAAGTTTACAAGCATCATTTAAAATTAAACAACTTTTATGTACACAATATTAATAAGTAGACCATAAAGCCGTACGCACACAACTTTTATTAACTAACCACATTACGTACAGTACGCACACTCGCGACAGTATCGCGGGGCGTCATTTGTGAAATAAATCGTTTATAATCAAGTGCTGTGACGTCATCAACAACTGTCTGCGGCCCGACATGTAATTTCCCGGGCGTCAATTATCAGAGACGCGACTCGGTCGAGGGCTTCTGTCAAGACATTTGATAACACCTTATTATAAGCTTCGCTACGTAATAACGCAGTTGCTGACGTTTTTGAACGTTGGAAATGATGAGAAATTAATTAGTTGAGTTTTGATTAAATATTATTTGATTTGTGACAGTACCTATATCACATAAATAGATAAGTATATCACATAACTAGATATATATCACAAAAATGTAACCTTTATGACACCATAACTTTTAGGTTGTGTTGTTATAAACTTATAAAAACAGAGTTTATTAACTTTTGAGTTCTGTACATTTTCCCGACCATGGAAGGTAATCAAAAACATTGACTCTGACCTATCCAGTTTAAACTGTGACTGAATCTCTAAACCGTAGCGTAGTATGCGTAGCACAGTCTACGTAGCGTAGTCTGCGTAGCACAGTGTACGTAGCACTTTCGGCGTAGCAAGGTCTGCGTAGCACAGCACAAACACATCGCTAATCGACAAGGCAATCCCAATTGTCAAAAACATGGCTGAATCTCTAAACCGTAGCGTAGTATGCGTAGCACAGTCTACGTAGCGTAGTCTGCGTAGCACAGTGTACGTAGCACTGTCAGCGTAGCAAGGTCTTCGTAGCACAGTCTACATAGCGTTGTCTGCGTAGCATAGTCCGCGTAGCAAGGTCAAGGTCTGCGTAGCACAGCACAAACACACCGCTAATCGACAAGGCAATCCCAATTGTCAAAAACATTTGTCTTCACAGTTAAAAAACAATAATACAATACCTAAAACACCCGAACAGAATAACACTTAAAATATACTAATCCGGTGCTTAATACGACCTATAACGACTAAATCACTTCACGCTTATTTCCCTAATCGCTCGTAATTTATACGATACCTCCTCGTATTACAAATTGTGCTACTAATACTACAAATCAAACGAAACGGTTTCATTGTAGTTATTCCACTTCTGTTTGGACGAACGATCCCGACTTATTAACTGAAATTGACTTAGTTAAGCGAACGCTTGTGTATGCAAACTACGACATCTGTCAAAGTCGTGAGTGTTGTATGTTACAGTGTATTTAGTTTGCATGTATCATGTTGGTATTTGACTTAACTTCTGTGATGATTTTTTTATGTTTTCTTTTAAAAAATAGACTACTTTTCTTTTTATTTTACTTATTTTTGTTTAGAAAATATTGTCAAAAATATAAATAGTAATTTATTTTTATTTTTTATGTTCTAGTTTTAGTTTTGTTATTGTACCTACTTTGATAAAAATCTGTTATTAAAAGGCTTCGTATGTGTAGGTAGGTACACATAGATATGGAAGAGGGAGTCTTCTGTAACAGGTTCTTAAAAGAAACTCTGTAACTTATTTGTGAAAACGTGTAGATTACTAAAATAAATAAATGAAACTTATTGGTATTAAAAATACTGGCTTGCAAACGCAGGCCCACGTTTTGAATTGCTGCTTTAATGCCATAAGAATAAAAGTACGAAAAATACATCGAGAACCTTAATAACAACCTCAAACTCCTACATCCTGTAACAAATTGCCATCCATCGATCCAATTTACTGGCACATAACCAGTTTACATAATTTGCATTGAACTTTACAAACATAACCGTATTTGATGTGTAAAAGGCGGCGCTTTACCCGTTTAACTACCGGGTAATCAATTAACCGTTGACCGCCTGCATCCGGCTGCAACGGAACTATGATGAGACACCAGATAAATGAACCGGAAATCTGGCCTCACTTAGTTATACAGCGGTCTGTGTGTGCACTAGCGGGTTAAGATAGGAGTGGTTAGTATTGGGCTGACAGGATGTTGTTTAGTTCCATTTTATTGGTGAAAAGAATGTTTTTTTAATTGTAGAAAACATCATTTTATTGTGAAATGTGCATTTAGAGGAGTTGGTAATTACTACCATTAAATCTATTTCTGTTACCAAACAGTGTAGCCAGTTTTTTTTATTGGTTTTGTGCCGATGCTTGTAGGCGAAACATTGACTCGAAATACAGTGAACTCACTATACATATTGCAGTTACATTTTACTACAGTAATAAAACAAACATACCCACCCGTTTTACGACACCCACGTTTATAATTTTGGGAACACTATTTTCGCTTTGTGAGACTAAATATAATTCAGATAAAGGCCCATTGTTATTTGTTATCAATTATCGTCACTTTCAAAGCTTAACTCTGTTATTGACAAATCTAATACCGCAGAATGAAACGAATTGTAAACTACTCCCGCCATAATATCGGTTTCACACCAAAACCTATTTGTTTCGGCAACAATGTTGTTAATCAAACAATAGAACGCTTTACCACTGTAAAGATTATGGGGAATATATAGGTATTGTATCGTTACTTTTTAATTAACAAAAATAAATTGTTGTCAGTGAATGTGGATGTCCCCAAATCTTTCGCTGAATCCTGACGGAGACACGACACCAACAAATCTGTTGGTCCCTTATCTTCCAATCCGGACCCGAAGGAACTTAACCCGAATGATTTCCGAGTCATTAACCCACTCCCACCCGTCCTAAGCTAGATAGACAACATCTGACTTAGATGTGTATCGTGTGAACCTCGGCTTACAGATTAACTGTCACTGATCCCGCTGTTACACAGAATTGGAGTTATCAACCACGGACGCGAAGAAATCGTGCTATCTCCAAGTAATGCAGGCTTAGTCGGCTCCAATCAAACTAAACAAACCCCACTAATCGTATTTCTATTCTCTATCTGGATCTGCGGAGTTTCGTGAGCGCCGGATTACTCCGTATCCAGACAAGACGGAGTTATGGTCCCGTTACCTCGAATGACTCTAAGTAAAGTGGCGTTTTAAGATTACGGAGTCTGTAGTAGTGCGACGGAGCAATATTGAACGCTCATTACAATGTTCTGATAATGGTAAAGGGCGTCCCGAATATCCATTTAGGTAAAATCAATGAGGTTCTGGAAATTTCCAGTTTAATTAAAGGCAGGCTTACTAAGAAACGTTTTAACCTTGAACTGGGAAGAATGTGCTATTCAGAACCAGTAAAAAAAATCATCAAAAAAATAGTGTTATAGTAAACTATTCATCTTATATGTATGTATGTTATCACTGCTGCAGCTGAGCGCATTCCTTAGAAGCAATTAATTGTGCCGCCCTCCTCCATTTATTATGTCATCTTGATGGCGTAAGCGAGCAAGCGCATCCGTTACTAAACCTCTTAACAATGTCAATCTCTTCTCTCTCTATAGACTGTACTTTAGTAACACGTGAAAATGAATTCAGATAAATCCTAATTATATAATATGATAAATAAAAATAAAATCCTAACTATAACTGTAGCTATTACTTATAAATGCGAAAGTGAGTTTGTTTGTTACGCTTTCACGCTAAAAACGGCTGAACGGATTTAGATGCATGTGTAGACCATGACCTGGAATAGGACATAGGATACGTTTTATCCCGATATTCCCACGGGACCGAAATTTACGCGGGTGAAACCGCAGGGCGCAGCTAGTACTTTATAAAAGAAAGTTATCTAAGATAATATAGTTAGGCACCCCTTTGTTTGAGATACAAATATCTTTTTACTTAGTTCAGGAGCTATCTGTTCTGCTTTTGACCACTGTTTGTTCAGTCATGTTTAGCGTATGACTAACCTTATGTGTTTTTCTTTGCACATTAAACTTCTTTTTCTTTAGATTAAGTATAGGAATTAGTTATGTAATTTTTAAAGCGGCCATAAGATACCACGAAAGATACGCGAAATCGAAGAAAGAGAGATGAAACCACAAACCAAGTTGACTAAGGCGCGTGTCATATCTACAAACGTGGCATGTGGCGCGGGCTTTGCGCCAGTCCTTTCATATTTCATACAAAATGCTACGAGGTGCGAAACATACTCAGGTGTCGGGGAGTGATCGTGATGCAAGCGAAATATGAAAAGAGTGGCGCAGCGCCCGAACCGCGACGTCGCCTCGCCCGCCCCACGCTATTGTGTATGTTCCGCGCCTAAGTCTTATTCGACAGCAAGTTAAGGAAAAAACGACTTAAAATCGATTTATTCACTATTTTTACAGTCATAGAATTTATTTCCCGGTATCAGAAACTGCTAAACTGCAGCAGGGATTCAAAATGCCGAAACATAGTTCGAACAAGTTGTTTTAAACTGATTTGAAATGAAAATCGGTGACTAACGTTGCTCGGCAATAGTTTGCAGGACCGTTCTTGTGTTCTTTACTCCTAGTGCTATTTCCTTCCATCGAGTTTGACTCCAAAAACTGACAACTGGTCTCCTCAAAAGACATGGTTCTTTCCCAAAGTGATTCCTATATACAGAATAAACATGGTGGATTCATTTCCTTTCATTCATTGAGTGAATTACAGTTTGCGTTTACTACTGTCAATAAATTGAAATGTTACAATTCTCATCTGCTTTGTCGTGTAGATATTACAGTGTAATTTTATGTACTTTAAAAGAGACTGATAGGTCAGTCTCTTTTAAAGTACATAAATTACTGAGTAAATTATTGAGTTTGGGGCAGTATTTCTTCTCAAAGTAGTCTGCTAGTAAAAACCGGCCTCGCCTAGTTTTAATTAAAAATCCATGTAAAAATGTTTTTTTAAACAATTTACAAAATTAATTACCATTTATCAGATCCTTTTTTTGTTTTTTTTTGTTTGGGAAATCATCATATGACTTCTCCCGCTCTGGGCGGAGCGGAAGGGCGTGTCAGACTCTTACTGACTAAAACCCACCCGTGTTCCTTCAGTTGCCTGTTGCCAGGGTCTCGGTATCCCTTTCGGACTATTCCGCAACCCTGGCAGATTTATCAGATCCTAACAATAAAACGCCACCTTGTCTTTTCTCATAAGTGCTATAAAACTCAAACAAAAGATTTGATTCAGAAAATGCTTACAAGAAATATCTTTCGAGCTAATAGCAGTAAATGGAAATCACCAATCCATTTACCAGGCGTATTCTAGCTAAAGTATGAGGTGTTAGTTCACAGTATATAATTAAATTATTATGTAACAGGACAATGGTTGTTAAGTTTTATTCAATTAGAAGTTGTTAAATTACTAAGAAGGGTTTTACGACGGTACACATTAATTATCTCAAGCTGGCATCTTGTAAAACCGACACGGGCTTAACAAATATCGGAAGCGGCCAAACAAGGCTTCTTAACTTTGAAAATGCTTAGTCACCGCCGAGCTTGTGCGAAAGAGATTGTTTCTGAAAACAACGCCACTCCACAGAGTAGATAAATAATTTTGCTGAACATATAAAACATGTTTTTTACTCTACTTAGTATTTACTCTCTACTCCTTTTTACAGTAACACTTTTCCTATTTTTACCCAACTAAGGCGAAGAAAAAAGGAGGGTTATGATTTTGACCGGTATGTATGTATGTATCACAATTTGACAAATGATATCTCGTTGGATGCGTTTTAATCGTCCGCTGGTTATAGGCTATGTGTCATCACATTAAATTAAAAATGGCGCCCTCTAAAGGACATAAAGTTAGGATCTAAAAAAAAAACTGTTTAATCGTACCATGCTGGGTATCAAATGAAAGGGAATGAGGGAACACATTTCAAAAATATATATTATAACAGGTGGTGCGTTGGTTTGTAGTGTTAGCTCCGTAAACGTCGTTGATGTTGCGTGCCGCTTGTGCCGCGTTGCTGCCACGACGGTACTCATATTCCATAATTAGTCGAATTTTTAACGTATCCATGATGACGAAAAAGATTGAAATGCGATGAAAATGTAACACTAATCAATAAAGAAATGACTACTTTTGGAAAAAAAAATCCATGTTTTTAAAATAAAATTAATTTGAAATTAGAATTCTTAGCCAAACAAAAATTATTTTGATTTGAAATGGCCAGTACTGCAGAACGGCAATTTTATAGGTGAAGACCTAATATTGGTTTGCTCGCTTCCGTTCTGGAAATTTCGACCTGAAAAATGAACCTCGCGGTCGTCCGAAGACTTTGGTCGACAATGACGAATTAAAGGCGATTGTGGAAGCTGATGATACACAATCTACGGCTGAATTAGCAGCAGCTTTCGACGTTAGCGTCAAAACAATATTGGTCCATTTGCGTCAAATTGGCAAGGTAAAAAAGCTTGACAAATGGGTGCCCCACGAACTCAATGATCGCCAGCGCGAAGTACGCGTCGAGACGTGCCTTGCACTGCTCAACAGACACACAAATGAAGGAATTTTGAACCGCATTGTTACCTGCGATGAAAAATGGATTCTGTTTGATAACCGCAAGCGCTCAGCAAGTTGGTTGGATCCTGGTTCAGCACCTAAACAATGCCCTAAACGAAAACTTACCCCTAGAAAAGTGATGGTCACTGTTTGGTGGTCTAGCGCCGGTGTGATTCATCACAGCTTCTTACCAAACGGGGTGAGCATTACTGCAGATGTGTACTGTGAAGAACTGAACACAATGATGGAGAAGCTGGCGCATCTCCAACCTGCATTGGTCAATCGCTCGTCTCCGCTGCTCCTGCACGACAACGCGCGACCTCATACTGCACAGCAGACGGTCTCCAAGTTGCAAGAACTGGGGTTGGAAGCTCTCCGTCATCCGCCCTACTCACCAGACCTTGCGCCTACAGACTACTACTTTTTCCAGAATTTGGATAACTTCTTGGCGGGAAAAAAATTCAATACCCGAGAGGCAGTACAAAATGCCTTTGAAGAATTTGTTGCCTCCCGTCCAGCTGATTTCTTTAAGAAGGGCATCAATAAACTGCCACTGCGATGGCAAAGATGCATTGATTGCATGGGTGATTACTTCGATTAATACAAATAAAAAAATCATGAAAAAAATTCGTTTAAATTTTTTCATACAAAACGGCAATTTCATAGGTAAAGACCCCAAAATAAAAAAATAAAAGTAATAAAATCTAAAACCCAATTACCACTAAAAAGGTATAAACAAGACACCGACCAGACAGACAAATTAATAATCCGGAGTCACACGTGTTAGGGCATAAATCGAACAGATTACGTGTGACTCCGGATTATTAATTAGTCGTAGTTGGGTTTTAGTTTTTATTATTTTACACCTGGAACATAGTAGGCTACTCGGTCATCGTCTGCCTAGCCTTTTTCCAATTATGTTGGGGTCGGCTTCCAGTCTAACCGGATGCAGCTGAATACCAGTATTTTACATGGAGCGACTGCCTATCTGACCTCCACAACCCAGTAACTGGGTAATACGATACCCCTTGGTAAGACTGGTTGTCAGCCTTTCGGGCTTCTGACGACCGTAACGAATGTCAAAGATCCACAAATGACAGCCGGGACCAACGCCTTAACGTGCTTTCCGAGGCACGGAGGAGTCTCGGTATGTAAAGATGGTCACCCATCCACGGGCTATCCCCGGCAAGCGTAGCTTAACCTGATGGATCGACCCGTGCGGCTGTTATTACTTATCCACGAGCTCCTAGTATATATACAGGGTATTTGGCAGAACGTTGAACATACGAAAATGGTGGATAGGTGGGGTCATCTGCTACTTACTCAGCCCTAATTTATTTGGCCTTGGCCCCCTGGATATTTAAAAATAATTGTTTTTGCTTTCTTCTAGTTTCACCAGTTTCTCAACTGTAAAGGAAAATTAAAAAAAAACTTGCCTGTTTTACCCATTTTTAATAAAAATTACACTTTAAAGTTAAGAAAGTGGTGAAAATAGAAGAAAGAAAAAAAAAAGAAAATAATATCCAGGGGAGCAGGGCCAAATAAATTAGGGCTGAATAAGTAGCAGATGACCCCACCTATCCACCATTTTCATATGTTCAACGTTCTGCCAAATACCCTGTATAGTATAGTAGGCTACTCGGTAACGTATAGGAACAGTTAGATACATCAATAATGGTGTCGGCCCCATTACAGTACAGCGATCTGAGAGAGTCTCGCAGTCACAGTTGTAAGCTCGTCGTTCGTCTCGAAACTTGAACCGCGGATCAAACTTTCCTCGCGAGACATGAAACTTGACTCGAATGATAAGATTAAAATATTACATCGGCTTCGCAAACTCACTCAGACATTATTCCAGTGTTGAGTTACAGTAGTCGTTATAATTATAATGTTAACACCGCACTCAACTTAGGCGATAACATAAAGAGGTTAAAGCCTATTAGATCCGTGAGCCGTATATCCTATAATAGGTTCTAACTAAAACTTTATCGCAAGATATAACTTCAGAATGAACACTTTCCGTTTCAGTTGCTCGTTTCAGTCTTATCAGAACGTCGTTGGGAAGGATCCTGAAATTTATATTATTGGTGCAGTGGACGGAAAAAGTCGGGCACGGAGGCACCAATTTGTAGCTTTTGGCAAGCAGTTAATGTTAGGGAGAGGGTAAAAAGTAAAACTAATTAGAATACGAAGTGCAGTGGCAGCATGCAGGCAGTGTGTCTGAAGGTAGGCACTAAGCGGGGCGGTGCGGGCGCGGCCCGGGGCGTTCATCTAATGAGCATCCTGCCTCTCACAATGTACCGAGATGATATTCCGCGGTGGCCCGACGACTATTATTATATTCCGCCAAGCGAACCGCCGCGGGCACGGCGTGCAAGCCTTTTCAAAATAACTATGTTGCGCTATATTTACGACGACTTAAAGCGAACCTCTAATTCTAAATGTGGAGATTATTCCGTTCAAATTACACGCCACTCAGTATTATGGTGCAGGAATATTTTAGTGCGGCTAACCTACAAATTTTCACACTGGCGAGCTTTATTCATGTTGAACTTTACTTACCTACAATAATATTTAGCTACACGTTTCTTTGTACGAGTATCTACCTAATATGAGTAACAGGTACATATAATACCAATGATGATAAAAAATAACAAAAACATTTTGCATTAAAAAATTGGGAGTGCCTCCGCTGCCGGCGTCGGCTCCCAAAAATAACGCAATTGGGAACCGGCTGTGACATTACTGCCGGCAGATGTTTTAAATCTCGGCTGCCGGCAGTAATGTCACCGCCAGCTCCCATAATGGACACCGACGGCGCGGCGTTTATAGAAACCCTTCCAGTATTCAGAATCCCAACTAACTAACCGTAACTAAAATATGTTTTTCTGCATATTCTATTCGTTTTTGGGTCGTAGGGGTCACAGTTCTAACCTAACCTAACCTTTTTTGCGATTAAAATGATTAAACCTAATCTTACTAGTTCGGTTTCGGGTAGTAATTTATGACTATATTACTGGAATATGGAAAAAAAAGCTCTATTACATGTTTTTTAATTATGCCTACCCTGCCTATCTACTCCTTACGCCAAACTGACAACCAAAGTCAGCGCCGGCAGCCAATTCAGCAAATGGCGCCGGCAGCGGAGGCACTTCCTAAAAAATTATGTCAATTTCTGACAACAGAACAACACCTCGTAGTATATTCATTGGTCAAAAAGTTGACTTGGAATGGGACAAGCCTTTAACCATGTAGAACAGAGAATCATCTAAAGAACATTCTCATTAATGAACTCTACAAGTTAATAGGTATTAAGAGTGTGTTCAGACGTTCTACATACGTCTTCAATATAACCGGTTCGGTGGCACGGTTCGACTCAATCCGACCTAATCTCGGCTTACAGGAGATCACAGGAAACGTTACCGTCACCGTAATAACGTTTTCCATTTGTTACAATACGAAAATTATGTGTTTGTACTAAAAATATCAGGAAAGCCAATAGGAATTGAAAATGTTCGAAATAATTAAATAGATCTTCAGTTTAAATTGAAGAAACTCATCAATCAGCCAATATGATAATTTTAGATTTCAGTTAGATAGGTACCCTAAAGACAGAATCTTGTTACCTCCCATACTTAATAGAATACCTCCTCAAATGAATGTCTTAGTTGCAAAATTACGAATAGGTAGACTGACCTTATAACATGAATAAAGTTTAATAAAATGTTTTTGTAACAGTCGTTTTCTTCCTAATTGGTAATCTTTTTGCATTGTAGCAACTTTCGTAGCTTTAAAGATCACCCATTCTTTAACTATTTAATCTTAGTAAAATTAGTGCCGATATTTCCACGTTTTCCCTTTTCAAACTTTAAACCAACTGGTCGCACTAATGATAACTAAAGCTTTAGTTCGAGGAGAGAGCTCCCGCAGAAATTGTTCTGCCGTCGCATAGTCGCGTCGCGCCAGTCTGCGCGAGTCTTTACTCTTTCCTCGACCTAAAGCTTTAGTTATCGTTAGGTTGGTTAAAAGTTTGAAAAGGGAAAACGTAGAGACATATCGCCACTAATTTTATAGGATGCTACAATAATGGCTATCTTTACACATACCCAAAGTAAGAAAGAGATGGAAGATGAGTTTACAAATTGGGTCGACTTAAAACTTTATAACAGGTGACGAAGACGACACTTCAGAATATGTCGCCTTAACATGCATGAGCAATTGAGAACTGCGCACGAGATCTGCAAACTAATTAGCCTGCTGGATATTACTTCTCGTTTTCCTGTTATTATGATATTCATACAGGATCGGTGTCTTAAAGACCAAGGTGTTTAGTTACAATATTGTTCTGTCTGCCCATTCTATAACGTGCAGACAAAACAATATTGTAACTATAGAGTTACAATCTAGTCAACGCGAAGCTACAGCGAAAAATGTCCTAGTAAAGTAAACAAAATACAGTTTCTTGTTAGCTAGAAAGTCCAAATACAAATAGAAAAGACTTACCTATTTTATACTAACCTTTATATAAACAATGCAATTTTCCATTCGGTCGGCGCTGAGAACAAACTAAACGGAAGCAACTTTTCTACTCGATAGCTCCGAGCGAGATGCTTCGCGAGTTTTATGATGAATAATAAACATCGTTTAATGTTTACTATACGTAACAACCTATAAAAGTTTGGTAATAAAAATGTGATATTTATTAATTATTTTACTAATAACATGCTTGTAATATGGCCGGAATTTTTAGTCTTCGAGGGCAGTAATATAACGTACACCTACTAACATGAGACGAATCTTAATTGACTATGTTTTTTTTATACAATTTAATTCGGTTGCATGCCATAAGTACCTTTTTCTTTTTCTTTTTTCGGGGTGGAAAATCCTCTTGTCCTCAGACAGAGGTCTGTCAGACTCTTACTGACTAAAAACCACCCCGGTGTTCCAACTCACACAGTCACACCTACGCCGGTACCTAGCCGAACATCTAACTATGTGATAGATTCATTGAATCGCCATTTATTATTTAAAAAAAAACAAAATGCAAATGTATGGAGTTGAGACCAAACGCCTAGACAATTTTTCACTAAACATACTGAGAGAGACAAGCTTACAACAATACCTACTCTACAATGCATTAGTTACTTCATGGAACTTTCTTATTCCAAAAGCTTAACTTCGACAGAAACATGAAATTATGATTTTAACATTTCCTATTTCAGAAACTGTTGAGAAAATCCAGCAGAAACAAAAGGTAATTGCAGCAGCGCAAAACAAATCCAGGCTTCGCAGTCACCCCGCCTGTATCTAACGACTAGATGAAGAAATAAGCTTTCCATAAGCAAAACTACATTTTATAAAGAAACGAAAGCAAACAACTTTATCTGGGTAAAGTCAATGGAAATGGCGATTCGTATTTTACGCAATAAAGAAAAAATAAACAAAAACCCGCGTGAGATATAGGTACAGGGACATTTCTTGTTGAGCCGTTACGTACCGGGGTTTTGTTTTGGATTTATTGATCCTTTATTGCAGTAAAGACGGCTTGGGTGTGTCTAACCGTGCATTGGAACGAGAACTTGGGAGAATATTTCTAAGCAGCGGAGAATTTATGGTAAAAATGATAATAATATGCTTAAACTTTTCGGAGAAAGGTGGCAAAAAAACTACGGTTTACGGTATGAACTTGCTTAGGAATCTAATCAGCAAGTGACGTAAAAAATAACATACTTGTTATAAGCTTTATATTATTAATCGTAGAATCAGCCCCACTGAACATCGAAATAAGTATAACGAAATATATAGATATTATAATGAATATTAATATATCGTCACCAGAATTGTGGGTTCATTTTTAATAACATACCTATTGATGATAAGATTTACCAATAAAATATCTTTCCACTCATTTCTGTTTTAACGTTCGCAGCAAAAAAAGTAAAACATTCCTACATAAGAAGTCGTATATTTTTTCGTTTTTCAACTTGTCAATAAAACTCGTGAAGTAACAGTAGCTCGCTGACAAGTTTCATCTGTTTTAAATCAATGTTGGTTTCCATTGCCACTAGACAAAGTTTCACTGAAGGAAGCCAATAGAGGGAAGGAAAATAAAAAGTTCCTTTCCAACTTCGCTCGAAGTGTCAACTGAAGTTCAACAATCGACGTGCGAGAGAGTAAGGAAATGTTTCGTGGAACAACGTCAAGATACCTATGCATTTTTACAAGATAACAATAAACATAAGGTCTTTTAGGATAGCCACTACAATTTACATAAAAGGTTGCTGGCCCCTGGGGACCCCCTGGATTTGCCCCAACTTGTAGATATCCGTTACCGTCAATAAAAGTAACTCTCCCGTAGAAATAAGCCCCTTGTATTATCTGCACATTGTTTTATGAAAAGGTCAATTGCGAATTTAACATCCGTTCTGTTTTCTAGGTTACTCAATGGTACTTAGGACAGTATTATTCGTAAAGCTGTATCTTTTGACTGACACTTGGTTGTATTGTGAAGTGGGTGGCGCAAACAGATCGCCAGGCAGCTTTCACGCTGGAGTGGCGCTAAGCGCGACCATTTCATGAAGTAATCCGCACTCCGAGAGGCATTAGCGCCCTCTCCCCGCCCAGCTTTCTCCTACAACACCCTGACGGTGCATTTTCATACTTTTATTGTAACTTTATCTCTCTAAGCTTTATTAAAAATACACTTAAATATTTATTAGCCATCAATTTTTATTTCCAGACAAATGATAGAGGTAATTTCATTATTTAATTGTGTCGGGAAAGACGGAAAGGCACAGATTATAAATATGAAACAATTCTGCATTGTAGCATAAGCCAGCAGCGAACTATCTGGGCGCTGTTTACTTGGCAGTGCAGCGCCAGAGACGGTAGGCGACGATAAGTAGAATCGTTTCACGGCATAATCCTCTCACTGAAGAGGTATTATCGTACTGTGGACTCCGCCTGACTAGGGATAAGCACTGCATTGTGTTGTAAGTGTTGGCGTTTTGACGGGAGCCTTCTTGTGCCAATCCTTGGCGGGAGAAGAGCTAGTGCCGTGCTTTATGACGTATTGATTCTACTTTCACCTGTGGTCATGCAATAGGTATTCAAAATTAAAAATCAATATATTTTATTTCACATAAACCTACATGGGCACTTATGAAACGTCAGAAGCTAGGTGCACGGTTCCAATTGGTCGTTTCCTATGGAGAAGAGCCAGTAAGAAACTCCACGTTACTTTTTTACGAGACCCTAGTATTAGTAAACCCTAGTCCCTACATCAATCAGTTCTTCACTGTTGCACATGACGACCCTGCTTCAGACCATTAGATAATACCTAAGGCTAAAGTGATTATAGCCATAGGCGCGTCTAATCTATTAGGACTTAGGGCTTGCCATAAGAAGACGAGAGAGTCCATTTGAAAACACACCCACCGAGCTAAAACATAGCATATTTTTTGGTGAAACTACACGAAACGGCAAAGAAGACGTAATTCCCTAATTCACACATTTCTTCAAATATTAACAAAAGCTTTTTAAATAGCGCGTTGTTGTGACATCTGTTTTCCGGTCATTGCACCCTGTAACTTTTAGTAAAAGATTTTCCGCCAAGAGCCTTTTGCCTAAAACCTCTTTAGAAATGTCCAACACAGACGCGTTATTTAAGAATCTGGTCAGATCACAAAGCCGTTTACACTGGGAAAATTACGAAGTTAGTAGGTACCTACGTATCTATGTAATATTTTACATCATCATAACACAGACGCACTGTTGATCAGTAAAATATGCTGGCCAATAACGCTTTCACAGTCATTTTAGTAAAAGCCGGCCATTGTCTCTTTGGATCTTTCCCAAATACTGCGGGGAACGTCCGATACGAAGACAAAAAGCCACTACACACTGATGGCATGCACATTGAAAATAAATGCACCCATAAAGCACCTCTCTCCTTTCAAGCTCTTTTTTATATTTCAGAATACAAACAGAAATCGCGGACAAGTTTATGGACAAAAGATTCATAACCATGCAAGTGCTGTACTATCGATAAGTAGCCGAGCCTAATGATTGAAGCTGCATCACGTACAGTCACAATTTGAACTCCCAAACGTGACTCGAAAGTGCGAGCCAAAAAGTGGATTGCAATATTATAAGTTATTCATAAAAATTCATCTCGTGATAGGAAGTACCTAATCTACATTTCGATTGTCATCTGCGTTATTCTAAGGGATTGAATTTTAAGGGCGAAAGATTTATTCTAGGTTAGTCTGTGAGTCTTAATTGAGGTCCATTCAGCTGAGATATTGGTAAACGGTCAGCCGACGGCGGCGGGCGCGGTGCCTGATTGAACTCTCTTTCTTGTGTTATTGTGGGAGTAATCACGGTATTGGCGGATTCAATTACTTATTTTTATTGTGTTTATTTTTAAATTAAGAATGATTTACTGCCCGGTTTTAAATTTAATTAAAATTGCGCCGTTGCATCTTAATTATTTTGTGAAAGGCAATATTATCATAAACCCAACCCAACCCCAAACCCTGCATAAACCTTCGGGGAATACAGGCGTGATGTGATTGTGCTGTTATGTGTTATGAAAGGCAACACCACGAAGTTTTTAAAACGAATAAAAACTGTTTCGTGTCTGATTGTTTTGTTTTTATGTAACTATTAAAATTTTCTCTCTTATCACTACCTACTCATGGTCAAAAGATAGCGTAATATTATGGGTTCCAAATAAAAATAATTGAAGAAGCGCAAGTCACACCATAGGTACCAAGTAACCTACAAAAATCAAACTGATAAGTCAGAATTATCACAACGGATGAAGCATGAAACGGTTCAGTTAGCGGTCTCAAGACGGACTATTGAGGTTTAACAATGGGGCCAATCACGCGCCAACTTCCAACCCCACTGGAGAGCACGTCCTCGCACTTCCGACTTGCGGATACTTCGCGAACTAACTCAGCCACGGACGAAAAATCCCCAATCAATTGAAGAATCATGATAAAGTTAATGATATCGTCTCTGACATCAATTTATTCGAAGCGTGTTCGCGCCGTAATTTTTTCTCACTAATTTCGTATTCGGAGTTGTTAGCGGATTTTTTTTTAAGGTGATGAATGTGATGATCATCTTGAATTTCTTAAACTAAACTCGCGACAATCTAAGAAGTCCGTTCTGACGTTTCGTTCTCGTACATGTAATAAAACGTTATGCCTTGAGAATCAGTTTTAAGCAATGTAGATAAGTCGTCGATTACAAACTCTCTAAGTATGTTCAATTGAGGTGTCTCGAGAATCAGGGACGCAAAGGATTTTTATAGCTGTCAAAACGGACTTCTTAGATTGTCGCGAGTACTTATAGCTTGAAAGAATTTTCTTGTTGTTCTGAAATTAACTGACTTTAGGTCCTATCTTAATATCATCATTATTTAAATCTATAAACTTATTTTAAAATCGAGTACCTATGGGAATAAAATATTTCATAGAAGACGATGCACAAGAGGGAACTAAAATAGAACAGAACTGTTGCCACAATGTTCGCAGGCGATGCAAACCAACAAAACTTTACCTCACACACGCAAGATTGTCAACCTACATCAGCTGAATCCATCAGATACGGCACTCAAAGTTACAGGTACCGCGGTACAAGTCCAATCCGGTGTTGTGCAGTAAATAGGTCGGCTAAAAGTTGTCCCATCTCGCGCGTGCCGGAGCCGAACCGAACTTACAGACGTCTGACGCAGCTGCCGGCTCGATGCTCCTAGATATCTATGACACATGAAACTAGTCAACATTTTACCAACCGGTTTTATTACGACTGGACAAAGGAATCTGCGTAAATGTTCTACAAACTTCGTAATAGCAACCTGCACTCGACGGTAAAGTTTATGAGATACTTGCAATTATGATGTAGGTGCATCGTTTTTAGTGCAAACTCCCAAATTTCCACAAACTAGACGAAATATTAAACCTTGTTGAGTATATACTTTAGAAACTTTCGCATTACGATCATAGTTCTAGGATTTAACGGTTTTCGTTTGAAGAAAGTGAAATCAATTACGAACGATTTGTTTGATATTATTTTAGTGAGTGAGAAGTACGATTAGGCAGTAATGGACTGCTCTTGACGTGGAATTGAATCAGCAAAAACAATTCAACAACAACTAGGTATTGAGACCCGTAGAGTTTTTCTACTCTAGAGAAGAGGCAAAATTATACCTACAAACTAGAAAATGTGAAGCATTAACGCCTGCCTTCACTAATCGAAATGCTAAATTGTCATCCCTTCAAGAGGATTAGGAAATCCCAAGCGATCCCATAAATAAGACAACAACTACCTACCTGAAACGTAAACAGGTACCTAGGTAAGTGAGTATCCAAGTTTCCCGCACGTTATTAAACGCGCAGTCATATCGGAATCGCTATAATCGAATACGCTCCGGTTCATAATCGTATTAAGCTGGGGGTCTGTATCGATTATATCGAGTAGATACACATGCTGAGACCGGAACCGATAGCCAAATAAACTAGCAAACCGCATCGATTACCTGTCAATGGCAGCCTCCAGTGGAGTGACCGCGTCGCCGGACCAACCGAGACCGTCCTGATCATGGAGGTACCATCAACGCTTTAATTACGGAATACTTTCCTTTATTAAAAACTTTTGAATACCGTGCAAAGTACCTTGGTAATAAATATTATATTTTGAAAAAATACGACTACAAGTGAACTAAAATTGCTAAGAATATTCCTCGCTTCTGGCTAAAAACTTACATTCAGAATTCATAATATAACGCAACAAAAAGACAGAAGAATCTGCACAGCAATTTCATTATTTTATGGTGTTAACAACACAATAGAGAGAACTTTGTCTTGACGAAACTTTTCTACACTTTTAATAAGAAGCCCATTCATCGCATACTTTTCATTAGTGGGGAACTGGTGAAGAAGGGGGATGGCTTTATCGCAGTAACTCGTGACACCAGAAAATTAAAAGTGCGGAGTCATGGTTGGGCTATCTTAGAAAATAGGGTGACTGTGCTCTTACAGAACTTAATTAATCGACGCTTAAGCCGCTTCGTGGATATGTCCTACAATCGATATCGAGAGAGACACAGACTTCGTCCACTTCAGAACAGAAATAAATAGGAACAACATTGGAACTGGGCCGAAAGAACTAAGTAAACTATGACTTGTCTAAAAATACGAAGGGGAAAAAATCTGGTTTTCTAGTTTTTCTTTTCAAGGTTTTTCAGCCTACAACCGCAACAGTCTCTTTTTTTTATACACCTCGTTAGGTACCTATTTAATATTAACAGCCAGGACCAAAATTACAACTAAGTAGGTACTGTGCGGCCCCACGCGTAGACAGGGCCCTTTACATGTTCAAGCATTGGTGGTGCGCCCTCTCACGACTGTTACTGACACATAATCGATAGTGCACGAGACGTGTGGCTTTAGCACTGGTTTAAATGGCATCATGATAACAATCAATACACAACACACAATTGAAATGTCAAAGACAGAAGAAATTTTTGAACTTTATGTAAAGTCAGGCAAAATAATTGTTTAGCAAATTGTCTAAAGTCTGTTTTTTAATCTCGACTAAAAACAGACTTTACCAACTTAAATTTCCCGTAAATTCAAATCATAATTGTACCTACCTAATTTATTTGACAGTAATATGGTTTTCTTATGGCAAATGGCGTAGGGTGTCAATTTCATATACAATTCATTTACCTACCTGACTGAGTATTTGAAACTTAGGTGCGTGGGTAGGTACCTACTGTACTTATTAGAGTCGCACTCGCACATTCATTTAAGATGGGATTTAAATTCGCTTATTAATTTTGGAATTTAATCGATGTGAATAAGGTAAGATTGATTGACCAATGACCAGATTCAAGCTAGGTAGGTACTTCTAAGAGGACTCGGCAACAAGCAACCCATCTAGCCTTAGATATTACTGCGATAGGGAAAACCCGATGTAGCTTATTTTGGAACAAACCGATGTCTAGCCGTGTACCTATTTGATTGATTACTTAGGTACATAATTGGAGTTACAAATAACAAAGTCAAAGTTAATTTCTAGTTAGTCCGGTGTATGTAGTAAGTAGGTAAATGTCAAAAATTTCAATTAGGTACCTATATATGCTTGATAGAAATATTGATATAATATAGATAGAAACTTGACTCTATTTTAGTATAAAACACCAGTTGTAGAAATCAGCACCCTAATTGCGTATTACACGATCAATCAGAATTGGAACCGGTTTGAAACAAATGTCCAAAAATCCATTGCTTCTTAAGTTCGAATAAAAATCTGGTCAACAACGTAAATAGCGCAATGAAATAATGAATATTGTTGACCTGTCAAAATGAAACAAATTAGTCGTAATCGGTTACGAAAATAAGTTACACAATTAAATAGCAGCTTTGATTTTTATGTAGGTAATTACCTAAAAATTTGTAACGTGTGAAATCCATTCAGCCTTAGTTTATTCATGATTGAGTAATGTGTAGCAAACATCTTCACAAACTATCATAATATTTACTAAATTAGTAAAGATACAGTCGCAAATCGATGCCATGGCATCAAATTGAAACTTCTCGCTCATAATAAGATCAAGGTCCTCACTCCGTATACCTAAGGTAGTAGTACCTACTTAGGTAGGTATACGGTTTAGCTGTACACCTCAACAGCACTCTTCCTTGAACTCTGAGCGAGATTACAAGCACAACGGCACAACTTCACCTGCACGACTTCATTAGCTTTTACGTGAGAAGACTATTTTGAAGGATAGATTGGCGCAGTGATTTGGGGTTATTTTTGACTTGGAAGTTTGATTTCTGTGCAGGAATCAAACAGGGATACATAAAAACCCTGCAACCAATTTATGTGGCTTGTAGATAATAACTCCCAAAATTGATACCTTATTATTAGTTAAGCATGCTGTAGGTAGATGCGTCTGAATTACAACAATTAAATACCCTACACCTACTTGCAGGAATAACAGAAGTTTTCAGAGGATCAGATGAACACTTTTTAAATAACTAACGAGGGCAAAATACTCATCGAGTCCTTATACATAACTAGGTATAGGTAAGTACCTACCTATACCAAGGTAACGTAAATAAATTGTTGATAGCGAAGACACAGACTTGCCAAAGGTAACGAAAGTATTACACCAAAATATAGAAAGTCGCACGTAGGTAGTTATATAACATACAAAACTTGGTGGGTGTAACTAACATCTTCGTTGGGATTCCACTGCGTCGACAAACTCCTAAAAGTTTGGTTGAAACTTAATTTAGCTGGACTAGTCCACGACCACTGATGGAAAGTTTTAGCAAAGCTCTGTACTAATGGAAGGCGAACTAAATAACTGGAAGCCATCTACCAACTGAGTGAAACGTGATGTTTATATAGCTAAGTAGATATATATACGTCTATATATCAGGGTGCAGAAAGAATTTGTTGTTTGACCGTAGGTAGATATTTTATACCAGCTTTATAGGTACCAGCCCCTAAAAGTATGCACTAGAAAAATATCCGTTAAACTGCTGCGTACATGGCTACATATGTTATGTAGCCATTTAGGTAATGCCATCAGTAATACCTATGTTACATAGGTACCTAAAACAATAAGTGCGTAGGGACCTACCTATAATTCCGTATTTTGGTAGGTAGGTAGGTACCTTGTACCACCCAGTTCTGGAATGCTTTCCAGTTTAACTAACGTAATTTTGACGTTTCATAGGTCCTTGTCTGGAGCCACCGGCCACGTGAACAAAACTTCCAACTTCGTGGATCGTCAGAATTTAGCTAAAGTCGTATAACAGGTACGTGCTTCATTAGGATGCAAATTACTTAATGCACAGTACCAAATGGCAGGTAAGTACATTGCACGTTTTAAGGACTGTTCAAACTCAAACGAATCCCGCGTGGTAGGTAGATAAGCGAGACGAATGATGAGCACGTCACGTGACTATACGCGCCAGTTTGAACACCTATATGTATACTCCTACATGCTCAAGTGAGTTGACGCAATTGGCGCGAGCTTTCGTCCCGCATCTTGCGTGGGATCCGCACCAGTTTGCTCCGAGCTATAAAATATTAGGTAGCTAATTAGGTAGATTTTTATGGGCCACGGGTAGATTTTTATACCTACCGGAGGCGAAGGTAACAAAACGAATATAGAACCTTTTCTGAAGTCGGTTAAAAATATTCTCATTTTTTTATTCTGCCGATATTTTTGATATACTGGGCGGCCTGTAGTTCTGTATCTGTAGATAAAACAACTCACTGAAAACTCGAAGAAGAAAATTCAGATCACTTTATTTACAAAGCAAGTAATTTCCAAAAGTAAAACATAAATACTTCTTTATTTTGTTGAAGAGTTACGAATTAATTCTTAGTCGATTGCGATCATTCAAACTTAAAGTTGCAACCCTAACTATTGCATCAATTAAAATTACAACACTACGGCATACGCGACGCGCCGTTCACATCTGTCACGTTTCTCACACAAAATATTTATAAATTTTATTTCACTAAAATACAGCTGTAAATTGTTAGTATTCGTTTAATTAGAATATATAATCTTGGAAGTGTTCAATGAAGTAATCGACCGTCTTTTCCTTTTTAGATGCAACTTAACGGTGGTTAGAAATGGACCAACAATTCTCATTGTCCTGGAATAATTTTCACGGGAATCTGACTAAAGGATTCGCCGGTTTATTAGGAAATGGCGAATTTGTCGATGTTACTATTGCGGTCGAAGGCCATCTGTTGCAAGCACATAAAGTGATACTGTCAATATGTTCACCTTATTTCAAGAAAATGTTTCAAATGAATCCATGTCAACATCCAATTGGTAAGTAACTAATACCTAACTGTTTTATTGGAATCAAGTTATTCATGTAACCATTTTTTCTATTTATATACCTAGTTGATAAAATAATGATCTAAACCTTGTGCATTTCATCTTCCAGTTGTACTAAGGGATGTGACTCACAAAGCAATGAAAGACTTGCTGCAATTTATGTACCATGGAGAAGTTAGTGTGAAACGTGAAGATCTCACTAGTTTTATAGGAACAGCAGAAGTGTTGCAAATCAAAGGATTGACAAACAAAGAGGTAAGTTTGTGCTACATTACTTTATTGTCTTGAAATAAACTCAATAGGCTATGTAACAGAAATTAGAACTTCCCAATTTCTCTATGCCAACATAAATTCACAATACTGAAGTACCCAATGTCCTTAAACTGATGATCATTCTAATATTTCCAGACTGAAGAAGATGAAGACAGTGAAAGAGAGCAAGATTTACCTAAACACAGAACAGAAACTCAGAACAATACTCCTGATGCTGAATCATGTGTGTCAGACAACTATGAAACTGGCATGAATGACGAAACAACACAAAACAATGAATTAGAGCTGCTAAAACAAAGGCAACTAATAGAAAAACTACATAGAATCAGCAACCTTAAAAGGAAATCTACTGAATTCCTACAAAAAAACTACTTCTCAGACATACTAAACCCTGAAAAGAGACCAAAAACAAAAGAAAAATCTATTTACACTCAAAATAATCAGATATACCAAACAAATAATTACGAGAACATGAAAAACTTATATGATGACAACCCTGTAGATATTTCTTCTACCTACAACACACATTTACAGAAAACAAACCCACAAGATTTTAATGAGAAAAGTAAGGATCAATCTCTGTCTGATAATGGATTTGATTTGAAGACAGAATGCGATGATAGTGATATCATAGTAACAGACCCAGCAGTATGTTCCAATCCAAAAAATTATGAATCTTCAAGAGAAGGGAAAAAAGATCTGTCCATACCCATGGACTATCCATCACCACAAGATAGTAAGTATATTTTGTTAATGAAAAATCTTATAACAATCTCTAAAATCCAGCACTGTGACATAATCTCTACCTCCATGTAAAATTTATTCAAATCTTTACTTCCATTACTTTTGCTTACTAATGCTTCCTCCTCATAGAATCATGCTGATCAATAAGATTAGAGATTGTGTTGAAAATGCAATCATTTTATTTTTCATTCAGTAATTTTCCTGTTTTCTTTTGCATAAAGCTTTTTATTATGAAAACACGATGGCATTTTCAACAATTTACAATCTTATGAACAACTTTTTTGCCTTATATTCTGCAAACAGTGCAATGAAAATGCCCATCGTGATTTCAGATACCAGCTTGAGTTCGTTATTCATCGACCTTAAAAACTTAGTGAATGGTAAGGTGACTAACAATGCACTGAGAACTAACACAAGTGAGGAGTATCCTAGACCGACAATGGAGCACCGACTTGTAACTATTCCGCAAAAGGAAGATGGAAAGAAGAAATATCCACAGCGTTCATGCCGCCTCTGCTGGAAAATAGGACGAAGACGAGACACTAGGTTTATGTGCAGTGCATGTGAACTGCCTTTCTGCAAAACTCCTTGCTTCGGAATCCATTTTAATGATATACTCAAAGTATCTCAATTGCAAGGAGACTATTATGCAAATTAACACAGTTTATTTTTTTATACATAGTATGCTTCACCCCTCTATAGAGGCAATATTCAACTATTTTTAAGTGAAAATAATATTATACATATTCGTAGAAAAAAGATCAACTATACTGTAGGGCTAGTAATGAGGCCTGCTATTTATATTTTTAATACACAAAGCTGAATCATAGATTCGAAAAAGATTTGGGACCAAATCTATAAACTGGATGATTGTGACAAGAACACCTTTTATAGTTGCATAAATAGTGTAGCATAGGTTATTAATAATAAGTACCAGTTACATTTTGGAGTAATAAAGATCATAAAGCACAATAAATACTGTGATAGTGGGACTATGCTCTCAAGTGCCAATTAAATACTAAATTAAAAAAAACTAAAACTATTAAATATAAAATTACATTCAATTAAAGAATAAACATATTATATTTCACACTCTTCATTTGTGCCATCGTGTTTCGCCATAAATTTTTATAAAGACTTTATTGCTCATATTCTAGTCTATTTATTGTACTAATTTAAGGTATCAAATAATAATTTCTGATACTACTTTATATTAATTAGAATAGTGTTTGGACTAGTATTTTGACATGAAATAATTTTGATATCAAAATGATCTCTGTTACACGTATTTTTACATTGGTTTTACACCTATTTTGTGTAAGAACCAAATTGAGATTTACATTCCTGATTATTTTACATTCGTATTTTTTTTTTAATACTTAAGGCCTCTATGTGGAACAATGACTTAATTTTTTAATGAAACAGAAGAACAAGTGCTATTTTTAATGTGTGATGTTACTTAATAATGTGTTTTGAATGATAATTATAAGCGAATGTATTTTTATATCCATATTTGATTAAATGAACTTATAAACAGAACAGACACTTTTTCTTATTATTTTGTTGATTTGAACGGGATTGACACATGAATTTGTTAACAATAATGAGTAACAATTGAACAAGCTGGCTCTAAAACACTTTCTTTACTTGCAGGTGCTCTTTCACTGGTTGTGAATGGATCAAATGAAAACCAGCAGCTACCAGTTCGCTACAAATATATTTATAGTAGGAAAGGCCACAAACAATTAGTGCATATGAACTTTGTTTATACCAAACATTCAACAACCCATGGGAAAACTTCGTGGCGGTGTGTACAGTATTTCTCGTTAAACCGATGTCCGGCCACGGTGGAAACAATAGACTCCATGATCTACGCCATCAATCACCAACACAACCATGAAGATTGTTATGAGAAATTATCAAGAAATAATATCTACGAAATGTGCGTTTCACCCAAATAGAAACTAAGTTTCATGTATATAGTATTATTAATGTAAGTGGACCTCAAACGTATGTGTTATGACTAATGAAGCCTTTCTAGCTTAACTGAGTCAAAGGGATTTTATTATAGCCTCATTGATTCGTAGCTCATGACTACACAAGAAAAATATGTTTATCGAGACTGTAGCTAAGCTAGGAATGATCTTCAAAATGAATTAAGCCTCATTACCGAGGCCTAAAAAGTTCCTATGTTTAATTTAACGATTTTGGTCTATATCTCTCATAATTTGTGTATGTATAAATTTCGGAATGGTTTTTATACGTAAATATACCTTTAGACTCGTCTAGTCAGAAGATAGATTATTCTCATCTTGTAAAAACATATTTCTGTCCCTATAAGGAATAATTAATAAAAAATGTTTATTTACTTCGTATTTGTTTTATTCAACAATAAAAATAAATAGTTTGTTAACAAGTACCTAATAGATACCTAGTGCCATCCACGAAGACGCGCCCCACTCCGCTCCCTACTTGTACAGCTTACTTACAATATGCACAGTAATCACATTGTGGGGCGCGTCTTTGTGGATGGCACTATCAATTATGTACTTGTAGGTAGGTACTTTCAGATTGTCAGTTTATTATTTAACGCGTTTCATATTTCCAGTAGATTGTTCTGCAAGCATCGCTGCCATTCTTTTTCTAGGTCTGTGTTTTTTACTGAATCCAATGCCTGAAACAGAAAAATAAAAAGTAGTAAGTGCCAAAACTCTGGACCACGTCATCGGCAACATCGAAAACTTTCTTACGCGCTTTGGACGGGTCAAAATTAACCCGTCCAAAGCGCGTCAGTACGAAAAAAATATTTTAAGTGGTTTATTGGATCTGGCTGGTAAGTCGTAAAATAATCTTTTTACTTACGAACGTCAACATCGGGTCTTTCTTTTAGGCCAAAAGATCTTGCTACAGCATCGACATCCATTGTTATCAAATTGAAAATATGCTTCAATTTCTTTACTTCAAAAGCTCTCATGTACCCTTGAAAAGCTTCAACTGCCAAATTGTGAAATTGTGGATCTGACATGGCAGCATCTAGCTGAAAATTGTAAAAACTTAATAATAATAGGTGGTCCTATTATGCGACTGTTGCAATCACTCATTTGTTCGCAAAAACCCGAACGCGCCCTCTGGCGGCGCGACTAGAGACTTGTTGGGTTCGCCGACAAATGATCGCGACAATCGCTTTTTATTAGGACAACGGGAACGGGAAACGGGTAATGTAATTTGGCATCGCGTAATTTTGCCGTCAAAATACTAAACAGCCTGTTTCCGTAAAGCGGCCTTCAAATCTTACCTTAGGTTGTAAATTGGAGAATTTATCCCATGATTCATATGTGTCTAAATATATTTTGTATTCTTTCAAATATGAAACGAATTCTATCTCATCTGGTCGTAATAATATCACAGCATTTCCTTCCGCTCCCATGCCCCTTGCAGTTCTACCCACCCTGTGAATGTATTCCTGAAAGATTTAGATAAATCAAGAAACTGATTTGAACCCGCAACCCGCGGTGGTAACCATTCATTTGGCTACTGCGCCAATGGAGCCGATATTTTTTTTAAACTTTTGTTAGTTCATACTCATATGCAGGTATTTAGCAAAAAAGAAACTTATTCGAACTTACATTGGCGTCTGATGGTGGATCAAATTGTACTATCCAATCTACTGCCGGTATATCTAACCCTCTTGCTGCTAAGTCTGTACAAAACAATGCTACCTTTTCCGCATTGTAAAAGTTTGATATAACAGCAGTTCTGTCCGCCTGGCTCATTTTACCCTGCAAAAAATTAGAATATTCAAGTTATAGAATTTATTATTAAATAATTATTTTGGATAGGTAAATCTTTATTAAAAGTTTCAAGCCAATAAGGTAGTGTGCAAAAAGTCTTATCAACATCATAACCAAAGGCATTACTATCAGGTTGGCTCAAAAAGCCATGTGATATCAACTTATATAAATACTTACATGAATACATAACACTGCAGCCTGACAATACTTGCTAAAGAATTCATGGTGAAATTCTACTGACATACAGCTTGAGAAAAACACCATTATCTTGGAGTTTTTCGTTTTCTTTAGTAGCTTGTGTAGCCACCATAATCTGTACTCAGTTTCACATACTGCATACCTGGATTGAAAAGGTAAATTATAGTTATAAAATTAACTACTAGTTTCAAACTTGGAACAATTTTTATGTTGACCTTACAAATCTGATTGATCTGTTAATAACCCTTCCTTTGCAGTCCGGGTAAAAAGAGAGTCCCTTTTTTAACCGATTTAACCTAGATCAGAGAACGTAGATCTCGTAGAGACACAATGGATGTTTAATTGTGTCTGTAATTACGGCATACGACGGGTTAAAAAAGGAGGAGGTTACTTATTCGGCGAGGTTTTTTTTAACAATTAGCAACTTTTGTCTCTTTTGATTAATCTCTCAATCATCTTTTTTACTTGATCTGACGTCAGGATTCAAGAATATTATTAATTACTTACCCTTGTTTCAGACCTTCAACAGTAGCCATGAGATTATCTTCATCAGTGTTTATATTGTGAACCTTTTCTTTCATTGCTGATTTAACCAAAGCATCAGTTCTTTCAGATTGTGTAGCACTAAATAACATTGTTTGTCTATGTTCTGCAAACAGAATTTTAAATAATAATTAATTAAAGAGGCAAATTCTCTTAGTTATCGGGACAGTCATTTAGGTATCATATTAAATCTTATCTTCTTATAAGCTCTAGCTGCAAAAAACAAAAACATCCATAATAAGCAACATTATTTTCAGTAAGGATAACATCACCTTGTTTCTGGAAGGGTAGGTGGTGGTGGTGGGTTAGGCAGAGGTACCTATAGAACACTCACATTTTGCCAGGTATGTTTAAGTCCCATTTCCATCAACCGGGCAAATCCAGACTTCAGAAAAATTCCAGATGGAAATACCCAATAACACTGCCCAACCAGAGAATCGAACCCAGGACCTTATGCTCAGCAGTAGGGCTTGCAACCACTACTAGTTGGTTGAGGCAGTCAAGTACGTATGTTTATGCAAAACCTTCTTACCCTCTAAAGTGAAACTTACTTGGCAAGCGGTTGACAATTTGTTTCAAGTCTTCTTCAAAGCCATACTGAAATATTTTATCAGCTTCATCTAATACTAAGCAACAGACGTTTCTGTAATCAAACTCTTTTGTTCTCATATGATCAAATAACCGCCCAGGCGTTGACACTACAATGTGAACTCCTAAAATTAACAAGTTGAATTATTAAACTGCTGTAGAACTACTTACTTATTATCAGTAATAAGAAGAAATAAGTGCCAGTAACATGGCTAGAATAAATGTATGACCATCACCTGCCAATGCAGATGAAAAAGTGGAAAAATATCAGTTATATAATAATAGTCAGTGTTGAATTACCTTCGTCCATTTATTAGATAATACCAAAACAGATGTAAAACGATTAAAAACATATCCTGCTTACTACTGACCTGCAGAAAGCTCAGCACTCTGTTTCTTCCGACTTTCTCCTCCAATGACCAAAGCTGATGTGATGGTACCATAATTTGTAACAAGGTCTTGCAGCACACTGTATGTTTGTATTGCCAGTTCTCTAGTGGGTGATATGATTATACAACATGTACCTGGAATAAACCCAGTGTTTTTGTTAATTCTGGCTATTTAACCTTTGGTATGTCGGAACGTAGATCTCGTTGAGACACAATGGATTTTTAATTGTCTGTAATTACGACAGACGACCAGTTAATGGACTACATGTGCCCCTTTACCTTATACTCTTGGGTCAGTTGTAATACTATAGAAGTTTTTAGCAATCCCTAATGAAACTTATTTTGTAAGTAGTCAAATATTTTTTAGTTCATCATCAGTCATTAGCATTACAGTAGCTATGTTTCCTTGTAAAAAATTACCTTACAGGGTTTAAACATACACAACCGAAATAGAAACACCTTTAATACATTTTACATTACCTTGAATCTTTTTTTCCATACATTTGATAACAATTTCTACAGCTGGTATAAGAAAAGCTAATGTCTTGCCAGAACCAGTTTTTGCAGTTGCTACTACATCCAACCCATCTAAAGCTGCCGGCAATACCTCAGCCTGGATATCAGTCATTATTTTAAATCCCATTCCTTTTACAGCTTCCAAAGTAGTAGAAGAAACTTGATCTTTTAAAAATTTAAATTTCTTTCTAGGGTTTAACATTTCTTCGTCCATGGCTGTTTTCTGGATTTTGCAAATGCGCAGTGTTAGCGTGTCCAAATATAAAACTGAAACAATGAGTAATGTGCATAAAAACTATTATTGATGATTTATCATCATCAACATAACCAAAAACTTTTACAAAAACAAACGTGAAAGAAAGGGGAAGGAAGCACAGATTGATTACAATAAAATTCTAGATGGAAGGAAGGTCATAGGCTTGCAGAAAAATATCGATATATCGCTTTTTTTTTTTGATATATCGATTTTTTTTGGCGATATTTTTTATTTCGATATATTGATATAAAATAGTAGTAGTCAAGTATCAAAATTGTATCAAAAACGATATATTTTTTCCAATAAGTTATATTTTTTCCAATAGCAACACCGTTGTCACCACTGAGTAAAATCGCTGGAATACAGAGCCGTAAAAAGTTTTTTTTTTTAAATTATCAATAAAAGTTCGTTTTTTTTTTTGACAATTTCAAAATGTCACCGATATATCGATATTTTTTTCGATATATCGATATTTATCGATATTTTTTGGCACTTCTTACATCCCTAAAGTGTCATTATCATGTCACTCCATATCAACACAGATAATTTAGGTAGAAATAGAGGTAGTATCAAATTAATTATTGATGTCGATAGAATAAAAATTATCGATTTCGTTAAAACTGGCAACACTGTTCGATTCCAAATTGACTGAATGATCTGTGGATTTTGTGACAACTGTCATTTGAGATTTACACATTTTGGGAAGTGGGAACATGTGTGTTTTCGTGTGAAATAAATAATTGTTAAAGATTAAAATGCCTACCCCTGACAAAATCCTTATGAGAAAAATAAAAAAGCGAGAGAAGAAGAAGCTAAAACTTATAAATCAGAAGAGTAACGGAGTTTCTGAGGACAATGCAGGTAACATAACCTCTTGAACCACACAATACCTTATTTTCTTTGTATTCAACACTCAAAAATTTATACATTGCACATAATTTCTGCATAATAATGTAGTTTTAATACGGTGTATCTAAAAGTAGCAGAAAAAAGTATTGTACCTACACATTTGCTTTTGCTTTACAGAAGCCGAGACCAATACAGTAAAAGAAGTCCAGAAAAGACCACGTGAGGTAAACGAAACGGCAGTGCCCAAAAGTAAGTGTTATAGACAAAAATGCAATCATAACTTCTTGTGAATTTTGCCCACGGTAGTCATTCAATGCAGTCTTTTTAAAATCTGTTTCATTGATTTGCATGTTACATTCACATGTTGTATTTATTTAAATTCTCATTGCAAAATATCAACATAATACTAAGCCAAGTTAAGTTATACATACAGGGATCTTCCATGTGAAACAAAAAGAGCTTAATAATGAAAAATCCTTTTATTATTACCTACATCCTTTGTTGAACCTAACTAATTTCTGTTATTTTTGGTTTATAGAAAAACAAAAAAAAGTAAAACAGGAAATAAAACCGGAGCCAGTACCAGTGAAGGAGGAGACTGAGTCAGAAAACAGTGGGTCTGAAGCTGAAGATAACAGTGACACAGAGAATGATGCTGAAGATGCTACTAATACTGAAAGTGAATGTAAGTAACAATTTTCACCAGCAATGGTGTTTTTATTTACTTACATATTCCTTTGTAAACATGGTCTCCACAGTCTCTCTTCATAGCCTGTTGTTTTAAAATGATCCCTTTTCAGGCCAAAAACCTTTTTGCATGTTGGTAATCTCAGACCATAGTAAAATCATTACCATGACTTATTTATGTACACACACTGACACACAGTAAAATACATAGGGTTCGTTTTTTATTTTACTGCACAACCATATTTGCCGTAAATATTTATTTGTCAATTTATGAAATGGGTGCTGGGGGCACACCAATTGATATAAAACCAAGCGGTCCATATGTTAAATTAGCCATTATTTAAAAATGTAAAAATAATCATACATGGCAAACAGCTTAGCAGTTGAAATAAATGACTATTAAAAAAATACTAATCTTCAAATACATCCTTATTTTAGTGCCAGGTTCCAGCTTATGCCTTGGCATATTATCAGATCAAAAGTTCACAGCGCTAGAAGGAACAGTTTGTGAATCAACTTTGATGGGCATCAAAGACATGGGCTTCACTACTATGACAGAAATACAGTCTAAAGCTATTCCTCCACTCCTTGAAGGAAGGGATCTGGTTGGTGCAGCCAGGACAGGATCTGGAAAGACTCTAGCTTTCCTTATACCAGCTATTGATCTTATTTATAAACTGAAATTCAAGCCTAGAAATGGTGAGTTTGATTATCAATTGAAAAATGTTCAAGAATTTCTAAACAGACCTTACTTTTACTCCAAATGCGTGCAATAGTAATAATATTTTTTTTGAAAAAAAAAAAAAAATTACAACTACTTTGTAATGATGATAAAAAGGCGAATGTGAAATCTTGACTGCCATAACTCCATAACCAGTTTATGTAAACATCAACATAAAATTGAGTCTCCGGTGAAAACTGTTGAGGCACATTTTGTGTTGCAGTCCCATTTACTGTAGAGTTTGAGAACAGTTGTTTTGTGAACACAGAATGGATATCTGAACATTTAATATTCTTAAAAAAAAAACATTGTTGCTTATTCCATTTTTAAATAGTTTTTATTTTTGTTTTATTTTAGGTACTGGTGTGATTATCTTGTCTCCTACAAGAGAGTTGGCTATGCAAACGTTTGGAGTTTTGATGGAACTAATGAAGTATCACCATCATACATATGGTTTGGTAATGGGAGGAGCTAACAGAAGTACTGAAGCTCAAAAGCTGTCTAAAGGTAACTTCATATTATTGTAATTTGCACATTTTTACCACATACAAAATTGATTTACAGAAACTTTCTATTCAATTCTGATGGAGACTAATTAATTGTTATCTCTGGCAGGTATTAATATACTAGTGGCAACACCAGGACGTCTATTAGATCATTTGCAAAACACACCAGACTTCTTGTACAAAAACTTGCAATGTCTCGTCATTGATGAGGCTGACAGGATACTGGAGATTGGTTTTGAAGAAGAAGTTAAGCAGATCATCAAACTGCTGCCTAGTAAGTAACTAAACAGAAAACATACTTGCCACCATTATTTTCCATCACCTGACTTTGTGGCGGCATCTACATCGCCACTTGCGAACTAGGCATCAAAGACCTGATGTCACACATAAATCCTGCATCGCGCAATTTGAGTTTACCGCGCGATGGACATATATACAAGAATCCAACATCAATAGTTGGGCAGCCCGCCAGACAACACCCGTCTGGTCGGAGGATCCTCCCTTTTCTATGGTGGATGAGTGAACTTTACACCCTGTTCCTCATACGCCTAAAACTTCAACTGCAGGGCTTAGGCTCATTTTAATAACATATAGGTACATGTTATGCAAACTCAAGCCTTTTTTACCCGACTACGGCGAAGAAAAAAGGAGGGTTATTATTTTGACCGGTATGTATGTACGTATGTATGTATAGGATATGTGACGTCACATTAAATTAAAAATGGCAACCTCTAGAGGATATAAAGTCAGGAACTAAAAAAAAAAATTGTTTAATCGTACCATGTTGGGTATCAAATGAAAGGGCTTAATGAGCACATTTCAGAAATATATATATTATAACCCCAAAAGAATTTAAAAACAAAATCTAAAACCCAACTACGACTAAAAGGTATAAACAAGACCCCACAGACAGACAAATAAAAAATCCAGAGTCACACGTGTTAGGGCATAAATCGAACAGATTACGTGTGACTCCGGATTTTTAATTTGTCTGTCTGTGGGGTCTTGTTTATACCTTTTTAGTCGTAGTTGGGTTTTAGTTTTTATTACTTAATTTTTTTCTTACATAATTATGGTTCAGCTGTGGCTTTGTGGCTTACTCTAGCCAAGCTCTTCTGTATTTCTGTTTACGAATTTCATTCTCATTGCTGCTTGTAGATTGGATAATAATAATACTTTAATAATAAGACAACTTTGGTCTAGCAGGCCTCATCAAACCACTATTGGCCTTGCATCTTTGAGAATGCAATTAAAACATGTCTTCTTCTTTCAGAACGTCGTCAAACAATGTTGTTCAGTGCCACTCAAACTAAGAAAACAGAGTCTTTGACGGCCCTCGCTGTGAAACACGAACCTGTGTATGTAGGAGTGGATGATCATAGAGAACAGGCTACTGTTGACTCTCTAGAACAAGGGTATGTATTATTTGTTACATAACAAAACATCATCGCTGTATTCCCCAAAGTGTTAGGCAGAGGAGGAGGATGGCAGAGGTTTATAGTACACCCACATTTCACCAGTTGTGTTTTGAGTCCCGTGTAATGGGGGCGAGATGTTACATTTTTTAGAAAATTGTCATAAAAAGTCATGAAGTTGCAATATCAAGACTTAGGAAAATCTCTAGAATTAAATGATTTTATAATTTGTCGATTTAGATGGCGTACACTTTATTAATTAGGGAAAAATGTTCTCATTATGCTTATGCACCAGATACTGAAATATAATTTTTTTTTACATCCCTTTTTTCTTTCGCTATTTGTTTTTTTTTTTTTTCAGTTACATTGTTTGCCCGTCAGAGAAGCGTATGATGGTCCTATTCACATTCCTCAAGAAGAATAGAAAGAAAAAGGTGATGGTGTTCTTCTCCACTTGCATGTCTGTGAAGTACCATCATGAGCTTTTCAACTATATCGATCTACCTGTTATGTCTATACACGTAAGTACCTACAAAATGTATAAGTAATTATTGGTGCCGATTCTCTTGTCACAAAATTCTCTAAACTAAACTAAAAATCACTAAAATTTTGTTTAGTCCTGTCAAACGATCAAACTCATTCTGAAATAGACTTTAAATGACACAACTTAACTATAATTTAGTTTGACAGCACTAAGATGGCACTGAGATTAGTTTAGTGAAAATGCTATTCTGAATTTGACGATTTAACCTAAAATTTTGTCCTATATCTAAAATCCTCTACCTAAATCTGACTATATTTAATCACGATTAAAAATGTGTGGAATAAAATTAGGTGTCATGAACTAAAATTCAAACCAACACCTCGACTTCAGTTACAAAAAACAGTACTGTATTTTTTTATTTTCTTTTGCTTATATCTCGAAAACTGTGTGTCCTATCGCAAAAATAATGAAAATTTCGACGCCCTTTAGGAGACCCTTAAACCCACCCTTATTCTCAACATATTGGTAATTTTTTTTTTTTCGTTAATTTCCATACAAAAACTGAAAAATTCCATTAAAAACACGTCGAGGCTGCCGTGCATGCGACTCTGGCTCTAAAAAAAAAACACGGGGTAGGGAAAACAAGTACCAAGTGGTACCGCGCGGTTGTCAAATTCGATTTTAGTTGTGTCAAAATAAGTTTTAAATTTAGAGAATTTATTTGGCAGTATAGCTCCAAGATTCCCATAGTCAATAGTAACGAATTTTAGTGATAGTTTAGTTCGGTGTACAAGAGAATCGGCACCATTATTTCATTTTACAAAAATCCTTGTAGTCATGTTTTTGCCAACAAGAATAATGTTATGTTCGTAATTAACGTGTTCAAATTTTTACACTTGTAACTTACTTACTTACTTAACTATATTTTTTTGTATAAAACCTCTATCAGATATATTTAAATATTATCTTATTCACCAGGGAAAGCAACAACAAACAAAACGTACGACGACCTTCTTCCAATTCTGCAACGCCGAGACCGGAATATTGTTATGCACGGATGTAGCGGCCAGAGGTCTGGACATCCCCGCCGTTGACTGGATCGTACAGTATGACCCGCCGGATGATCCCAAGGTATTATTCTTTTCATTAATAGTTAATCCCAGCCTATTATTGTTCCACTATACGCCAAAGCCATTCAGAGAAGGCATGAACATTGATCACACTTTCTCAAGGAGGGTTAGAACTTTTTTGAAAAATCCCATCGTGATGTTTCCTCACAATGTTTTCCTTCGCCGACGTCAGTAACACGTTATATTATTTACTTTCCATAATAAATATAAACTCACGCCTTTTTCCCATGTCGGTAGTCATGAACTACGATTCCTACATACCCCTTTTGCCCCATTCTCGGTCATACATTTACGTACCAAACTGTTTAAAATTGATGTCAAATCGTGCGGTAGTATCGTTTGGTTCGTTGTTTTTTTAATTACTAGTAAGATAGTTGGAGCATTCCAAAAGCATTTCATTTCATTCAACCATTGTAATTTAATCTTTATGTCAATGGTCATAAAAGTGATACTCGTAAAAAGCTGCAACTTTACTATTGAGAACCAATTCACAAGAGCATTACTTTAACAACTATAATCCTATAGTACTATCAACTGTCATGTTTGAAGCATCAAAAATTTCGATAATCGTTGCTTTGATGTGCCGCCCTATGTAGCGGAAAACATTGGCTTGAAACACAAAATGAAGGGCTTTTCGATCCCTTAATAACAGGATAATGGTATTTTCACTTTGTCCTGGGTGCACTAATTAAAATAGTGTTTTTTTATTATAGGAATACATCCATCGCGTAGGCAGAACAGCTCGAGGTCTCGGAACAAGCGGACATGCATTGTTGTTCCTTCGCCCAGAAGAACTTGGCTTCCTCAGATTTTTGAAACAGTCCAGGGTCGCACTCAACGAGTTTGAGTTCTCTTGGAATAAGATTGCTGATATACAACTGCAGGTTTGTAAATATACGAAACCATTTAGAACCCTGTTAACGGCCAGAGCATGTCCCGATAGTTTTAAGCGTGTATACCGTGCCAAAAAAAGGGTGCCCTCCAGGATTAGAAATAGTGCGTAGTTATTCAAGCGAAACGCACACCGCACGGGTGCACGAAATATGTTCGCTCCGGACTTAAAACCCTGACTAGCAAAAACACAGATGTTGAAATTTCATATCAGCTTGTAAATGTTAAAAATGTTTACAACATTATCATAAACTTATGAATGTTTATTGTTTCAGCTGGAAAAACTAATATCAAGAAACTACTTCCTGAACCAATCAGCTAAAGAAGCGTTCAAGAGTTACTTGAGGGCTTACGACTCTCATCACCTCAAGACTATATTCGACATCGACACTATAGATATGGCTAAGGTCTCCAAATCCTTCGGTTTCACGGTTCCACCTGCCGTAGAACTGAAAGTAGCCAGCAAAGGGCCCCCACAAAAGAGAAAAGGAGGCGGTGGATACGGATATTTCAAGTCCTTGAACGCGCCAACTAACTTCAAGCAAAAAGCTGAGAAAACGAAGATCTACAGGCAGAAAGGTAACAACAGGAAAAGTAGCTAGTGACTAGTGTGAGGTAAAATAAAATAAATCACGTTTTATTTTTAACAGTCGTTTTATTGTGATAAACATAACCTTACTTATCAAATATTTACCACTTATCACATTTCAATGCTTTATTTGCATTAACCCAACTCGTTGAATGTCTATCTTGACATAATAATAATCGAACAGTTAGATTACATGTTGTTGATAAACAGCAGTTTAAATAGGTATACTCCATTTAAACTCTTATTTTCTTGATAAGTATTTGTCTGTCAAGAACTTGCCATGTCATTTCTTCTTCGGAACTGAAATGTTATAAGTTAAGAAAATATTGGTGCAATTTTGGGTTCTTTTCTTACAGTAATGATTGGACGAGAGCTTGTCTGAACTGAACATGCGGCTGGCATTGAAATTAACTGGGTTGCACACGACACGTTTTTTGCTGCATGCATGTAGATAACAACGCTGCGCAAATGTTGCCTTTTTGGCAGTTACGCCAGTATGCGATTTAGTTTTAATAGATTATTATGACAGCCTGAACTGCTTCATAAAGACACAGTTCTGATGTGGTCAAGTAGTATTTCATCATCACCATCATCTGAAAGACGTCAGTCACGCTTTTGTAACACGATACATCCACCAAAACCGTGTTCACATTGTGTCTATTAAACGGGGTAGGTATAGTAATCGACTAACCTTATTTTGTTTTTATAAAACAGAGTAAGTACAGAGTTTGTGGATGTAAAACCAACTACTTAGTTCAATAATTAAAGTTCGGCCATTAATCTGTAAACATCGGGTGTTATACAGAGGGTGATGAAAATTTCATTATTTTTAATACAGGACGTCTATTTTTGAGATATTTGCAAAAAAAACTCAAAAATACATTCCAAAGTTATCCATTTTGATTCCAAGTTATCCATTTTAGGACACAACTTTCGATAACACTTGTCTGAATTCACATAGGTACGACAAAATTCAGTCAAGCGGAACATTTTAGAGATTCTCATGATATTTTACCAAATTCTTTTGCTGAATGAACTTACAACTGTGATAATGTTAACAACACAGCTTCATGCAGTACAAATCCAACAATAATTAGACAAAGGTCACGGTCAAGGTCAATTAAAGGTCATCCAATAATCTGTAAACTGTCCACTGTTTTGTTGAAACAAAACCAGGTTAATTAATCGATTACTACACAGCGTTCAATTGACGCTAATTAAACACGGTATAACCATGCTACAAAACATTGTTATTTATTTATTTTATATTTAGAAAGACTTACAGCTAAACAGATACAGTAACAAAATATTGCCAACCACCACCACGCAACCGGCGTAACGGGAAATACGCGACGCGTTTCTTGCTGCATGCATGTAAACAGTTCTTAAGGAAACATTTCTGCTGTGGTCATAACACCTTACTATTTTTGCTGGGCATAGGGCTACACCAAGCATCGCTAAGATTTGTACAACTGGCTGATTCCCGGGAACTACACTATAGTCCGTCTACGAAATATATATACTTAGTCAAATTATAATAAAAAGGATACGAAAATCGACGTGAGGTTGTTCTAGAAATCCAAATGCTTTTGCTGCTAGTTTTAAATCCAACGAATTAATATCAAATATCTTTTTGAGTGGATGTGTCTTATAGCATCTAAGGAATGAGAGATACGCCTTTCTTGCCAGCGTCTTCATTACACCATTATTCGATATAAGACCTTCTAGCTGGAAAAAAAAGAAGATGAATATGACATATAATGGGCCACATTACGTGCATTTTGTCTGCAATACGAGCTACGTTGCCAGGTATTGAATCACGATGCTGCCAACAAAAAAACATGGTTGAAAACTGTTTTGTAACTTGCGCTATTTGTAGTATTAGATTATATCTCAGACAGAATAGATAATAGCTACTCGTAGATGAATCATGATAATATTTTGTTAGATGATGTCTATGTCAGATTATAGATTTATCGTATTTCAGGGCCCATCATGACAGTGCCTCTAAATCGTAGTAGTAGGTAAGGGGGTTTTTTGTGATGTATTTTCTGTTGTGCGGGTGACCGTCCATCATTACTTTATACTTACCATATCTTGAACCTCATCAGGAGGATCACCAAAAGTGTATTTATCTAAAAACACCTTTTCTTTTTCCAAAAACTTAATAAAATTCTCTTCTTCCGGCCTCAACAAGATGACTGCATTCCCTCTATTGTTGGGTCCTCTAGCCGTGCGACCAACTCGATGAATGTACTCCTAAAAGATAAGATAGTGATGAAGTAGTAAACATGTCCAATCGGAATTTATAAATAAGATAAATAATTGCGTCAATATTTTTGTAGCGACACACGCTATATTATCCGAGTTCACACGATATCAGTTGCACTGTTGTGATACATAAGTTTTGTGTTCCAATGAACAGTATTTCATGGAATAGCCGGTCACACACAGATATAAGTCAGTGCACACATTTTCTTCCCCACTAAATGAGTACTCACACAGCCCATTTAATTTAGAAGTCAAGGAGTAAATTATTATAGACTAGCTTTTGCCCGCGGTTTCGTCCGCGTGGATGTCGGAAAATATCCCACGGGAATGTACTACCGGTATTAATACCTAATAGCCGAGGACAACGTCATTGACTCCTAGCGCTGCGCCTGCTGCCATCAACTAATTAAACACCTAAACCTTCCTCATGAATCACTCCATCAGTTGATGAAAACCGTTAGAAATTCCATTTGGTAATTTTTGAGTTTATCGCACACAGACAGACATACGGGGACTTTGTTTTACTTATAATAATGTAAGGATAAGGATGTAACGTTTCACAAACGCGCGTCAATCATTCCAATTTATACCTTAATTCAATAACATAAGAGTGCCATGACGCGCGCTCGTGAATATCATTATGTATACTCAATGTGCAAATAATCAAAACATACCTTTGGATCCGATGGCGGGTCATATTGTACGATCCAATCAACGCTGGGAATATCCAAACCCCGAGCCGCGACGTCAGTGCAAAATAAAACACCGTTTTGCGCCTCAATAAAGTTATGATACGCTTCTTTCCTCCTAGCTTGACTTTGTTGACCCTAAAATAGACCATATTAAAATTATCATGATAATAACATAAATAAAGTGCATGATATTATATTTATCACTAGCTTTTGCCCGCGACTTCGCCTGCTTTAAGGTTGGAAATTATCCCACGGGAACTTACTTAACGGGATAAAAAGTATCCTAGCCCCATGGTCCTGTGTGCCAAGTTCCATAGAATCCGTTCAGCGCGTGAAATGTTAACAGACAGAGTTACTTTCACAATTTCGCATTTAAAATATTTACAGGATGGATATGATATGAACGTATTCATATCATATCCATATCCATCCTGTAAATATTTTAAATGCGAGAGTAATAAAGAAGGTTAAAAACCGTGACTAATCGATAAGAGTACTTAATTAATTATTGGTGTAGAGCAGTGTCTAAGATCAGCATAATCAGAGAAAGCATACATAGTAGGTAATATGTTGCAATTTATCTCGTGATATCGCATATTTCAAACAACTTTTATCATTAGAGTGTGTTACTTAGTTACATCTCGATAGCGACGGGAAACTGATTCGTTCGGATCCGTTTATGAGAATGGTACCTACTTGGTGTTAGGCCCTGCAGGTACAAACTATGCTGAGGCTTTGCATTGTTAGTCAGACAGAGCAAAGGACTTTCTTGCATACATTATTAATGTCGTCACTGACAATAAACACAAGTAGGTAAGGTCTATTCAAATCCTTCCAATATTAATGTCATTCCCACTTAAGCAAACATCAATTTTATGCTAGTGTAAATAAAGTTGATTTTAGGCTGACTAGTAAAGTTGAAAAACTCATTTTAAAAAAAATTTAGTTGTAGCGCAAACTGAACCTTATGTAGGCATTACAGTTGTTTTTCCTAAAACTCGTGTTTGTTAACATGTTAACGTGTTTGGCA
Organism: Lithophane ornitopus; assembly: GCA_948473465.1. Classification (NCBI taxonomy): domain Eukaryota; kingdom Metazoa; phylum Arthropoda; class Insecta; order Lepidoptera; family Noctuidae; genus Lithophane; species Lithophane ornitopus. Next base: position 7,962,853 of record OX419623.1, read on the forward strand.
ATTAAATTGCGAATGCAGAATAGGTAGTTCGCTTCGCAGAATGGATGGTAGCAGATGGATGAGAGTAGCCAAGGACCGAGTTAAATAGCGCGGAATTGGAGAGGCTTATGTCTAACAGTGGACTGCTATAGGCTGATGATGATGATGTGAAAGGGCTTGCAGCGTGAGACAAAAAAATAAAATAATAATAATCAGCCTGTTTCGTCCCACTGCAGGGCAAAAGCCTCCTTTTCCTTTTTCTTTTGACCCACTGCAGGGTTTCCTTTTTCCACTCAGCTTGATCATGAGCCAATATGGACCAGTCTCTCCTATAAGCGTCAAGTTCGTCCTGCCATTTAGCCCCTGGTTCTTCCACAATGCTGTTGGTTTTCAGGAACTGTGCTGTGGTTAAAAAAGAAGTGCCATAAAAAATAATAAAGACAACTTCATACTCACATGTATACTCAAAACAGTAGCTTTACAATGCATTCCAAAAAATTCATGATGAAAGTCCACAGATCTGCATGATGAGAAAAAAACCATGACTTTTAGTTTCTTACTTTTCTTCAGCATTTTGTACAACCATGATATTCTTTTCTCTACTGGGCAGATGTAATACCTGTGAAAAGAAGTGACGAGTTTTTAAAAGATCGAGAAACCTGGATATTCTTCTGGAGACACTTGAGTAGTTATCTTGTAACAGGCATGCTACTGCAACCAAGTATCCAAATGGACCGATATAATGCAGTTGATCTTACAACTACTGGTGGTGTAAATCATAATTATCCAGTACTGGACTGAACAATACCTCCACTCAAAAAAGAAAAAGATATAGTGTTGAATTTTCAGCCTGGTCACAGATGAATACCCACAGATGGTTCACTCCTCAAAATCATTTAAATAAAAAGCGACTCTTGCTACAACACAATAAAGTGCAATTCAGTTCACACAGCGCTAATAATTACCTACAGTTATATTCACCTAGAAGTTGCCTCCCTTTCTATCGCATAACTCTCATATCTTCTGACTACGTTAGTCGTTACACTCACTGAATTGGCCCGGCAAGCTAAAATGCCGAGTAAATCATCTGTACCTATTCATCTGCGGCCTGGTTAAGTAGAGCTAACAATATCACTGCATACTGCATAATCTTATTTATTTGTGAACCGTAATGTTTATATTTACCCTTGTTGGAGTCCTGAGACTGTAGACATTTTGTTATCAGTTACAGATATCAAAACTGGATCAGTTCTCAATGCCAATCTAGCTAGATTCTTGACATTTTCGCCCATAGTAGCACTGAATAATACTGTTTGCCTTTTTGCTAGAAAATTTTTAACAAGTAGGTAATAACTCATGTAAAAATTGATGCTAAAGACATCTTTATTTGAACAGTTGCTCAACTTATCTTTTATTTAAACTAAAACAACAAGATATTTTCACAATAAATACCTGATTAAACAGTGAAATAATTATATTGATACAATACATGTTTTGAAAGTCATGACTTCTTTGCATTTTAACTTTAGATAAAAACTGAAAAGATCCTCAGTTAAAGTGTCAAGTTAAATTGACAGCTCTCAATTTTAATAGTCTTCACATTCTTCACAAGTACCAATATTCCAATGTATTCCAATCAATCTGGAGTTAGAGTAGTTCTAGTTATATAGTTTTATTTTAACACAGATTTTCACAGCAAGTCATCATCATCTGCCTAGCCTTTTCCCAACTAGGGTCGGCTTCCAGTCTAACCGGATGCAGCTGAATACCAGTATTTCACATGGAACAACGGCCTCTCTGACGTCCACAACCCAGTGACTGGGTAATACGATACACCTTGGTAAGACTGGTAATAACTTACCAGTAAAAACTTACTTGGTAATAAGTTGATGATACCAGTAATATGCTTCTGAAAACCAGCTTCCAGGAGCTTATCTGCCTCATCTAGTACCAAGCACTTCAATTTGTCACAGTTAAACTTTTCAGTGTTTTGGAGATGATCCAATAGCCGGCCTGGTGTACTGACTATGATATTTGCACCTGTAATATTGTTAAATGCTATAAATAATTGCTGTGAGAAATTACCTTATTTGAATGTCTTAGACAGAGATATTTTATTCCCACCAGTCTAAGTAGCAAACATTTTAGTTAAATAATTAAATGTTACTTTTATTAAAGAGTCTATGTGCCAAATATATACAAAAATTGTCTTTATTTCTCTCTTTACACCATTTCACAGTCCTCATTATACTAAAATTGTTCAAATAGCTCTTTTTTTTTTCTTGTACTAATACTTAGGAAAAACACATACCTTTCTTCAATTTTAGGATATCTTTAGCTTTCTTCTCACCTCCCACAATAAGACAATGTGATAAATTAATGTGAACTAGTAGTTTCTTTAATACATCAGAAGTTTGCAGTGCCAGCTCTCTCGTAGGTGATAATATTATACATCCAGTACCTGAACACAAAATAAAAGTGATAACACAGGGTTATTAGGGTTTAGTTCAGAATAAAATATCATCCACAATATTGTCTAAGCTGTTTACAATTTCAAGCATGTTTTATATTTTAATAAATGGTCATTTAAAACTGGTTTTTCATAGGCAAGACCAGAACACTTAACAGAACAAAGAAGAAGGTTATGATAACTGTTTGCTGGTAGCAATTGATGATGATTAAGTCACATTACCTCCCTTTGCAGACCACCCCCACTTGACTAAATTATCAACAACCGGTATGAGAAACGCTAATGTCTTTCCACTGCCCGTCTTCGCCGCACCGATCAAGTCCTTCCCTTGTAACAAATGTGGCAAAACTTCGGCTTGTATACGTGTAGGCTTCTCAAGACCCATGCCTTTCAATGCCTTCAAAATTTTATCCTCAACCTTTCCTTCTAACATTGAAAAACAAGACCGCGAAACTATTCGATCAACTTCCATGTCTTATTTTGGTTAACACAAACTCAGCATTGATTGCACTGAAGAAATTCGTAATAATACTACTTAATTACTAGTTACGTTTGCAATCAAATTGCAGAGTAGAGAGGTTTTCATTTACAAATTACGAAATTATTTCACGAACATGTGCCTTTGTTTACGTTTTTGAGTTCATTTGACACTTTTTTGACAGCCTGTCGCCTGACTCAACTCTTTTGACAGTTGACAGTTCGATTCGTGTAATCGTGTCCCTGTCCTCTGTCGGTCGGGATTCGAATCATTCAGCGCAGAATACAAACAAATAAAAGTTCAAGAGTAAAAGGAAAATCAATAAGTAATTGATTTTCCTTTTACTCATGAACTTTTATTTGTTTGCATGGGAAATCCTTGATTTTGTCATAATACGGTAATAAATATCAAACATTTTAATGAAGAATTATATTTCTTGTCATATTTAGTTTATGGAAAACGATCAGACGATGGGGTGTAAGCAGAACCTATTGAAACTAGGACAACCCATGTCTCAAGTTCCACCAACAATGCACAATTCTATTCACAAACAATGTACCCACTACCCACCTATATCTTGCCAAAATCTTGCTTGGCAATGTTCTACTTAGCTGACTTGCATTACTGAATTGAGTCATTGTTGTTTTTTTACGACTTTTTCCACAGCATTCAACCTCAATTACAGTACACGGCACAGAGTACATTTTTAAATAGGTACACGGTACAACGTAATCTGCTCTACGATTCTGTTATACCAACTCTCTCGTGATAAGAGTAGGATTCATTAAAATAATAACATGAAAATAAAAACAAGATCAGGTAAAATTAAACAAGAGGGTAATATTAAAACAATAATTTTATTGATCACTCACAATGTTTTGTTCACTTCATTAAAATTTTATTTTCTACTTGAACTAAAACAGCCTTGCATTTGAGGAATGTGAGAGAAAAAATAATGTATGATGTTGAATATTTCAGTCTTTACATCAAAACACTGGTGAAAAATATAATCCTTGAAGTTACCAAAAAATATTTGAAATTATTCTACTTGATACTCATCTACTAACTCATACTACATTAAATTGCAATTGATTTCCAGTACACTTATGAAACTCTTGTTTATTCAGAATGTGATTTGAGACTTGTCCTTAAAGAAACATGATAATGGATGATGACTGATTTACATTTGTAACTTAGGTGTTAACACATCACATAAGAGTGTGAAAATTTCAACACTGGAATTATTAAAGTTCATCATGGGATGAGTGCTGTGCAGTTGGATGGGATTCATCACAGGCTGCAGGTGTGCTAAACTCCATCTTATATTCACAGCGGAAAGGTTCTGTGACAGATAGGAGTTTAGTCTCCAAACCGCAACTGATATGTACTGTTGTCATTCTGCTAGGCCCGTTCCAGCAGGCTATGCCATTTGTATACTTCATAATTGAGTATTTGTTATGATCTCCACCGGCCCATTCTCCCCAGTTTCCAAGGCCAACCTCTGCACCACCATTCTTGGCTTTTTGTGTTACTTTCTGGTAAACACATAATTTGTACACATACTCCTTGTCTTCATATTCCCAACATTCACCATCTAAAGTGGCATACTCTTGCTGCAAGCCATAATCTTTCTCAAGACTTTGTTGAATTTTCCTAATGTTAGCTTCTATTTCTCTAACTGTGCGTTCTGCATCAGTATGTAGTCTGCGAGCCTCAGTAGCCTCTTCAACTAATTTTTGTGTTTCTTCATCATAAACATTAGTTTGTTCTGCTTCCTGTTCTTGTTCATCTTGTTCATCTTGAGGGAGATCTAAGTCACTGGCATCATCATCATGTCCAGCATATTCGGTGTCAAGGTCACCAGTCTCATCAGCATCTTGTTCTGGTTCAATATCTTCTTGTTCTCCAGCTGGCTTGAACAATCCATCCTTCACCATCAACAGTGGTTTCAATAATGGCCAAGTGGTTGTAATGAAAGTGTCTTTGTCTACACTATCACTCTCACCAAAGAAGTATTTAATTTCTTCTTCATCAAGGTCTCCATTTTGGTCTTTATCAAATACTCTAGCTGTTATTATTTCATCCATTGACAGCACTTCATCATGATTAGTATCATAAGTATTAAAGTGTTCCAATGATTCTTTAATTGAGTTTTGTTTCTCTTCCTCTGCTTTCTTTTGTTTTTCCTGCTCCTCAGCTTCTCTGTATACCTTCAGGGCCTCATTCTCTTTAGCTTCCAACTCGTTTTTGAGGATCTCCTTCTCATCCTTAATCTGAACAGCCTCAGATTTGTCTTTTTCTAACTGTTGTAGTTGTTCTGCCATCTCGTTTCGTTTAGTATTTCCTTTCTCTATAAGTTCTAATCTCAGGTGGCTACCTGCTTTGTACAGCTCAGCCATACGTTGAGCTTCAGCTCTGGCCTCTCGGCCTAGTTCTTCACAAGTGTTAACACATGTTTCATCTGAGGCGTACTCGTCGGTACCGTCACAACAATCGCAAACACCATCGTTCACCCTCGAACTAGGTATATTTAGCGGTCGATGACCAGCGTTTGTGCAATGGAAAAAGCCATTCAGACATGCTGACGTGCCAGGCTCGTCACTGCCGTCGAAGCAATCGCAGTAATCGTCGTTTACATAGCTAAACGGTATCGAAATCGTTCCGTCGAAACAGGTGAAATCTTTTGTCGGCGAATATAGCGGTGCTTTAGATAGAGAGACACCGCGGGGTCTCGGCACATCAGACTGAACGTATGTGAATAAGGAACAAACGATTAAAAATACTGAGTGAAATTGATTGATCCATGTAGAATAGATCATGATTAATTTAAAATTACACTTTTATTTCTAAACACCGGTCACTTGCGAAATTGCAATAGATACATAGAGAAGAGAACGTGTAGCAGAAATGACAGCGCTGACGTTACCCAACCAAAACCCGCCACAAACAAAAACTATTATCTTTGTTTGAGACAGATTAGTCCACAATCAATAATACCCAATGTATAGTACTTACTAATTCCATGATAATGGTGCCGATGCCTCTAAGCTAGATTGCCATAACTCAAATAAAAAATCAAATCAAATCGTATAATGCCAGATTTACTATAAGATTGTCATAGCCAAAAAAAAGTTAAGGAATTTTAGTGATAGTTTAATTCGCTGTTCAAGAGAATCGGCACCAAATCTAAACTAATTTTGATCTCGCTAGTACGTTCTTGTTTAAGGGTTAATTGAAATACACGCACGCAAAGCTGCTAGCAAAAGTTAGTAGCACGTTTCCAAATCGATCTTGAAACTTTGAAATGGTTTGTTATTCTGTGAATTTATTAGTTAGCTAATTGGTCTGTAATTTGTAACCTGTGGTTAGGCTAGTCTATGATCAATTATATTTTTTTAGTGATGTGATGCTTTCAGCTTTCGCTGCTGCCGATTATCGAATTATCTACATGTCTTACCCGACTGCGTGACATCAAAAACAGGGTTATGTTTTTCACGTGTATCTATAGCATCTTTGTAAGTGGTATCATTTATAACCTCGAGTTTGAGGCATCCTAACGGCTGGATAGATAAATATATTATTCTGAGGTTTCTTTCGACTCGTCTAGAACACGTTATGGTTACAGGCTGGGTTTTGTTCTCATAAAAACAAAGCGGTGATTCCGCGGATTTTACACATCGATAAAGTATGTGGTGACAGTTTTTTTTTTTCCTAGCCTTCTCTGTCCCACTCCTGGGCAAAGGCCTCCCTCCACTCCTTCCATCTTTCGCGAGCCTGCGCGTCCTCTTTCCAGTTTTGATGGAACCTATCCAATTCATCCCGCCATCTCCTACGTGGTCTGCCGCGACCCCGTCTCACTGTCTCAGGGCACCAGTTTTGTGCTATTTGGGCCCACAGTTTGTCCGGCATGCGGCAGACATAGTTTATACATTAAAATAGTTTTTATCATTTTTTAAATTAAAATAGTTAAAAAAAAAAACAAAAAAACAACAGTTAAGTGAGTTTGTTTGGAACTTTTTAGTTGCAGGCGGGTTTTTTTTCGTGATTTTCCAGTTAAACTACAAAGTTAAATATACAGTTTGATTCAAACTTAAGGCGGCTCAAACTGTAACTTTTTAGTTTGATTGGTGAAGCTTGGGGAGGCTAATGTCCAAGAGTCTTTTAACATAACTATGTTAAAAGGTCAATGGCATAATGACTGACCCTGTGCTTCCCCTGATCTCGTTAATCCCTTCCATTTTGATAGTACAATACAAAGACGTAAAACATAGGTAAATAGTTTCATAGATTTGTATGCTTCACAACCAGTCTGTGGCAACCAGAAAAGACGTTGTATTATTATAGAAAGGCATCGACTTGTTATTAGAATAGATGGCAATTATTTAACATCGATTTTTGAAAATCGATCGTCTACACATCACTACTAACTTATTTATATTTTTAATCTATCGTGGCAAGTGACAAATTCGCGCACCACAGACAAAGTACCACAAAGTACGCGCTTGTTGTATGTTTGTGTGGTTATGTTGTGAATTTTTTTCATTTTGATTCACGATATCTAATTTTCCCATAATTTGACTGTATGTTTGCAAAAAGTACAAGAAGTTTTGTCTAAGTGAAAGTACAATATCAGCATGGAAACTATACTAGAACAGCAAAGAAGCTATCATGAAGAGCGAGAGAGAACGATGGACGCAATGGTCAAAGAAATTCTTCATAAAAAGACTGGGGTGAGCCATAAATATATTTGAATCCTGTTCACTATCGTCTAACTCAAAAGAAATTATGTTTAAATTATATAAAAAGCCAATGAAATATTTTATAACCAAAGACTGTCGCTGATTGGATATTGAACAATAACATTGTATTTGGTTATTGTTGAAAAGCAAACCACTTGGGAATAGCTTGTGCTGTATGGCATACTTTTAACTATTGCCACTCGTTTTGCACTAGCTTAGCAGCTGATTATGCTATTCTTTATCATTATAGAAATACAGATAAAATTGCTAAATTAATTACTTATTTAAAAATTATTTTCAGCATCGCGAAACTATAAATGCTGATCACCGCTTGAAGAATCTGCATGATGTGAGTATTTTGTTTTGTTTTTCCTTTTTAAACTTACTTAATTATAATTAAATGTTTCTAACTCTTGCTATAATTGGTCTATCTGATCCTTGCCTTTAATTTTCTCAGTAAGTACTCAGTATTCGCTGTGATTGTGGTGAAATTTTGGCGCAATAGGATTTGATAATCTGTAGTGTTACATTGCATGAAGAAGAAGTATTCTTATCTCTTAGTTTTACTGACTATTCTCTTGCTCCAGAGATATGTTGAATCAACCATACGGCTGAAGGAGTTATATGAAGACAAGGATGGCCTTCGTAAAGAAGAAATTGCTGCATTGTCTGGACCGAGTGAGTTCAATGAGTTCTATGCTAGACTCAAGCAAATCAAAGAATTCCACAGAAAACATCCTAATGAGGTGATTAATGAATTCTATTTTTGTTTTTTACTTTAAAATAGAGTGTATGTTTATAATAAGAATATGTAGGTAGGTATCTGAACATTAATGTGTGAAGCAATAGGGCTATATTTACTGCCTTAAGATACATTCATACATAAACTCAACGCCTTCTTTCCATGGGAGTAGACAGAAACATTCGCTTTGTTTATGTTCATAATTATTGTCTTAAGATAATAACATCATCACACCTTTATTTCCCGAAGGATTAGGCAGAGGTTTACCTATAGTACACCCACATATCGCCAGTTATGTTAGTCCCATGTAATATGGGGGCGCAACCAGGCATATCACTAAACTGGAATGATGTACACCTAGTACCTGTTACCCACTTCCGGAGTCTGGAGAGGCTGGTAATCTGTCATACAGGTCTCCTAGTACAGAAACCAGTCTCCTACATAGATTACAATCCACCAATGTACACCTGAATTATGTATATTATTCCTTGTATATTTCTATGTGAGAGAGAAAATAAACTTTTTGTATTTTGTATTGTATTTTGTATAAATCCAGGCTCTGGCCTGCAACTGAGAAATTCCAGATAGAAAAACCCAATAACACTGGCCAACCCGGGAATCGAACCCAGGACCTCATGCTCAGCAGTAGCACTTGCAACCACTAGATTAACGAGGCAGTCTTTGTCTTAAGATATTTGATCATTATTTAGTTCTCTTGTTAAAAACTATGAAGATTGTATTTATTAATGGTTGATGAAACATTTCCTCATAATTTTAAATGTTCCAGATTTGTGTCCCAATGTCTGTGGAATTTGAGGAGTTAGCAAAATTAAGAGAGAACCCAGCTGAGGATTTTACAAGTAAGTTTTATGGTTTTAGTCTCAATAAATAGAAAGATTTATCATTGGAATATTTATGTTTATTTACTTTGTTTTTATTTCAGCTCCTGTTGAGTTCACTGATGAAGAAGGTTATGGCAAATATTTGGATCTGCATGAGTGCTATGAGAAGTATATTAACTTAAAAGGCATAGAGGTAACTTATGTTTTATTTATTTAAGACAATCAATTTCATGATCAAAGTCTAAATTTCAAGGTTTGTTTTTGAACTTATTTTTTTCTTAAACTCATTTTTTTTTTTGTTATTCACAGAAAGTGGACTACATCACATACTTGAGCATCTTTGACCACCTCTTCGACATTCCCCGTGAGCGTAAGAACAGTGAATATAGAAACTATATCAGAGTTCTACTAACTTACTTGAAAGACTTTGTCAATAGAGTAAAACCTCTGCAGGATCAAGCACAGGAGATGGCTGCCGCTCACCAGGAGTTTGTCAAGCAATGGGAGGCTGGAAACTTTCCTGGATGGCCTGTAAGATATTTTAAAAATAGAAAAAAAAAAGCTTATACTATTTACTTTGCATCAAAGACGTTCTGTTACTTTTTTTTATTAATTTAGTATTTCTTGCCCACAGAAAGAAACTGGTGGTGCCTTAACAAATGTGGGAGCTCATTTGGATCTATCAGCTTTCTCCTCATGGGAGGAACTTGCCTCTCTTGGATTGGATCGATTGAAATCTGCCCTGATGGCTCTTGGCTTGAAGTGTGGAGGCACTTTGGAAGAGAGGGCACAAAGGTTTGTTATAAAAATAATGACATGCCTGGTTTTAGCATTATCTCTATAATAAATAATAATTCAGCCAGTGCTGTCCCACTGAATCGCCAACCCCCTTTCCTTTTTGTCTCAATAAGTACTTAATTCTTAAATTTACTGTTTTTTTTTTTAGATTGTTTAGTACTAAGGGTCAAACATCTCTAGACAAGTCTCTAGTCGCGAAGAAGGGTGGCAACAAAGCAAAAGCATCAACCCAGCAAAGGCACAAAGATATTGGTGCTATTGAAGCTCAAGTTTACAGGTATATAATTATTCTTTTCGTGGCTAAATAATAACAGCCGCACGGGTCGATCGAATGTTAAGCTATGCTTAATTGTATTACAGAACGAGACCCCTCCGTGCCTCGAAAAGCACGATAAGCTGTTGGTCCTGGCTGTCATTTGTAGATCTTTGACAGTCATTATAGGTAGTGAGAAGCCCAAAACTCTGACAACCAGTCTTCCAAGGGGTATTGTGTTGTTAGCCAGTAACTGAGTTTTGGAGGTCAGATAGACAGTCGTTCCATCTTAGCATAAGCATAATCAGCCTATAATGTTCCCACTGCTGGGACACAGGCCTCCTCTCTGTGAGAGAGAGCGGGCCGTAATCCACCACGCGGGCCCAGTGCGGGTTGGTAGATGTCACATGTCTTCAATTTTTTGGTTCTAGGACATGCCGGTTTCCTCACGATGTTTCCCTTCACCGTTTTGAGAGCAGTGGCGATTAAATAATTTACACAAAGTAAAGCGCCTGTCAGGGTTCGAACCTACGACCTACAACTCGTAAGTCGTGGCCGTTACCACTGGGCCACCACTGCTCTCGTTCCATCTTAAATACTGGTATTCAGCTGCATCTGGTAAGAGTGCCGACCGCACTTAGTTGGGAAAAGGCTGGGCAGATTGATTCTACGAAATGTATTTAAGAAGGTATTCTAATAAATAATTCTTTAAACGAATACAAATAAATTAAATTTTTATGTTTTTTTTTTTGTCAGGTTTGCCAACATTGTAGGCGGCACGCGTTCCGCGACTATCGAGAATGTCACCCGTCGCGCGGCCCGTGCGGCTGGTGAACGCCGTGACGACAGCGGCGATGAAAGTGATGCCTCTGCAGCACCTGATGTTGACTCTGATGACGATGAAGTGCCCTACAATCCTAAGAACTTGCCTCTTGGCTGGGATGGAAAGGTTTGTCATATTAAAATGTCACGTCATATCTTACTTTTTTGATTTACCAGTATTTCCATTGCTTAGGTCTAACAATAAATTAAACTCTTGTTAAATTTTTCAGCCTATCCCATACTGGCTCTACAAGCTGCATGGTCTGAACATTAGCTACACATGCGAGATTTGCGGCAACTACACATACAAGGGACCAAAAGCGTTCCAGCGGCACTTCGCAGAATGGCGTCACGCTCACGGCATGCGGTGTCTGGGTATACCCAACACGGCCCATTTTGCAAATGTGACGCAGATTGAAGATGCGCTTGCGTGTAAGTGTTTATTACAATTCTAAGAAGCTTTTCTTACAGCAATCAATCAATAATATCGTTACCTCCAGGACTTTACGCCGAAGACTACTAGAAGTGGAAGTCTATACTATATTTAGAATACAAATGTAGGGCTCAAATATTTAATAATCCGTTTGTTTTGTTTCTAGTGTGGGAGAAAATCAAACATCAGAAAGAGAACGAGAGATTCGTAGCAGAAAATGATGAGGAGTTCGAAGATTCCCAAGGAAACGTCGTTAATCGTAAGACGTATGAAGATTTGAAACGACAAGGACTTCTATAAATATGTATAATATTACACACTTGTATTTTATAAATAAATAAATATTAAAATAAAGTAAGTAATAGACAAGATCCAGTTATTTTTAATATTTATTACAATAAGAAAGAAATAAACTGAATTATAAAGGTTCGTAGCCAACGTACTCCAATAAGTCCGTAGAGACCAGTAGCGTCGCGACGACACGTCACCTGCTGCTGCTGCCTGCAGTCGGCTTTTCCTCATTAGGATTTTGTCAGGGGTGGGTTATTGAGATAATTGCCATCATTCGTTGAGTTTGGGGTAATATTATTTTTTGTATGCCTTATTTTATAGTAAATAATTTTAAGTATTTGGGGCACATACTTACCGACGACCATGTGGATATAGAGAGGGAGCGCAGGGCACTGGCGGTCAGAGGGAATATGTTGGCGCGCAGGTTTTACCGTTGTACTATTCAGGTTAAAATAACCCTTTTTAAAGCTTATTGCCAGGGTATGTACACGGGGAGTCTGTGGGTCAGCTTTACCAAAAGATCGCTGGAGGTCCTGCGCATCCAATATAATAATATTTTCAGAATGCTGTTGGGACTGCCTCATTTTTGTAGCGCATTTGAGATGTTTGCGCTGAATCAAATTGACGACTTTTGCGCGATCATTCGAAAGAAAATTTCGTCCTTAATAACAAGGTTGCGGGACAGTGACAACAGTATTCTGAGGACAGTGGCGGAGAACATCTACTCTCCTATTCTGAGACGTTTTGTTGGGGTGATGAACGAGTGAAGTAGTTTAGCTTGTGCCTCGTCCACATGAAGCGAACTCAAATAATGTTGAATTCATTATATATAGATAATTCATACATTAATTATAAGAAATTTACTAACACAGTGGATCTTATGTTGTCCGAAATAAAGAATTTATTTATTTTAGAACTGCTGCTAATGGCGGCTGACCATCCAAATGTGTAACGTATATGGCGGGCAGGTTTATACATATTATCAAAACGAATGCTCATTCATCTATTTAAGGCATAATCGTGTAGTCGTTGATGAAAGCTGCGGTAGCGCCGCAGGAGAGGAAGAAACGAGTGCGTATGTTTTAGCCCCTAAAAGGTAATGCAGGATGCATTATGCGTTTTTCAGCCAGAGGTCGCCTGCTGTGGCGTTAGTTCTAATGGGTATTAAGTAAGCAGCTATTCAAGCACACGCGGTATGTCTTATAACTTATTATAATACAACTGACGGCCGCTGCAGGCCGCGCCCTCCACCACCACCTCTGTCTGAACAGCGCATTATTGGTGAAGTAGTGTAGAATGCAGCACCTTTATTATCTGTAGTTTGAGTTTGACAATAACAATTAATCTGTCATGTCATGATGTCAAACATGTGACATGTGACAGCAAGGCAATAACAAACTCACGCGTGTTATTCTTTGTGAAATTATTTTGTAGCGAATGATAATATTGTTTTGTGAACTATCGTATAGTAATAATAAAGGCAACTTCTTAAGATAGTGCATGACAATGCCGGAGAGTTCAAGTAGCCGTATTTATACCGGCTCCAGAGTTTTAGGTTATGTCAGTACCCATGTGCCCTTTGTAGCAAGATTTATCAAGAGACGAGGCGAAACACTGCTATGTACGAGTGTGGGCAAGTGGTTTCATACTTATGGATGTGATAAATTCCGTTTACTAAGCGTCAGTGGTGAGCACCCTGGTCCTATTACGTATATGAGTGGGGACAGCTACCACGTATATACTGCCAGTGAGAATAACATCTACGCATGGAGACGAGGTTGTGAACTCAAACATGTTTATAAAGGCCACAATGCGTCAGTGCATTTGATGTTTCCCTTTGGTATTCATCTCATTTCTGTTGATGAAGATAATGTACTCAAAATCTTTGATATAAAAGACGAATCAGAGTTTCTTGAACTTGGTTTTGATGAGGACAGTTTCAAGATAACCACTCTATGCCATCCACCAACATATTTGAATAAGATACTGCTTGGAAGTCAACAAGGTCAGTTGCAGCTATGGAATGTCCGAACTTCCAAGTTGGTGTTTACTTTCCAAGGCTGGGAATCGGCCATAACTGTCACGGAGCCAGCGCCTGCCGTGGATGTGGTGGCGGTCGGCCTGGCAAATGGAAAAATAGTCCTACACAATTTAAAATTCGACCAGGCTGTAATGGAATTTGTTCATGACTGGGGAATGGTCAGTGCATTGTCATTTAGGCTTGACGGAGCCCCAGTTATGGTGACAGGCAGCTCAGAGGGTCACATAGTCATGTGGGACTTGGAAGAGAAGAGGGTGTTGTCTCAAGTACAATCTGCCCATTTCTCTAAAATATCTGGGCTCAAGTGTTTGATGTCTGAGCCATTGATGGTGACAAACTCTGAAGATAATTCATTGAAGCTATGGATATTTGATATGCCTGACGGTGGTGCAAGACTTTTGAGGAAAAGGTGAGGAACTTTAGATACAACTTTTTTAATGAAAAAGTATTATATTTTTCCTCTTTCCAAATAAATGTAGAAAATATGTATAAAGTAAGAAAATATAATTTGCTCTTTTTTTCATTCAATTTGAATAGTTATAATATCCAATGTTTATTTTTTAGGGAAGGACATTCGCAGCCACCTACCATGGTTTGCCACTGTGAGCCAAGTGGTAACAATCTTCTAGCAGCAGGCAGTGACAGCAGTTTGCATATCATGAACACTGTGTCAGAAACTTTCAACAAAAGTCTTGGAAAAGCCTCACATAACAGAAAAGCTTCAAAGAAGAAAAGTAAGTACATATTTTTAATAAATGATTGTATTTCTAAACCAAATTCAACAATAAAAATTATTTAAAAACTTAGTAACTAAAGTAAGATATCAGAAATTGGTTACTAGGTTAATAGGTCATTAAATATTTAGTCTAGTAGCGATACATATAATATATGTATGACGAAAGATCTGTCTAGTTAACATCTGCAATTCTTTTTATAAATTAATATATCTACAGAAAACCCACGCGAAATTCCTTAAGAAATCATACAACTCATTTTTAAAAGAACCTTATGTGCTTGCACATTTAGATACTGTTTTTATAAATAATTTCCTACATTCTTTATCACTACATTAAACAGAAACTTTCTTTTGGGACATCCTGCTTCAACCTGTCTGGCAACATACATATATTATGACTAGCTTCCACCCGCGGCTTCGCCCGCATGGTATGTCTATAAAAAGTAGCCTATGTCCTTCTCCAGGGTTCAAAGTATCCCCATACCAAATTTCATCCAAATCTGTTCAGCCGTTTTAGCGTGAAAGCGAAACAAACAAAAAAACAAACTCACTTTCGCATATAATATTAGTTAGGATTATTATGAGGCTGACAGGTCGCGTTTACAACAAAGCGTTTAGTTATCCGCCGACTGTGAGCGCACTTCAGCCTCTGACTGACTGCTCTTTTGTTTTACATTTTCACAGTTGGCGGCCGACTATACACTTGGTGTGTACGCCGCCTTACGTTTTGACGTAAGCGTAAATATTGGTCGAGCAGAAATTCGGCAACAACGTATTTTGTATCGCGTAATTTTCAACATTGTTTTGTCATAGCAACCGAATTACCGAATACGTCGAAGTGTGCATTAAACTACCATAATTTCGCAGGTGTACACAACAGTTAGCCTGAGTGATAGTACCTATTAACAATTCTTTCCCTTTCAGAGAGAACACAAATTGACCACCTAGTTCTACCACCAATCACAAAGATAAGTTCGTGCATGCAACGCGACAAGCAATGGGACAGCGTTGCGTCACTACATGAAGGATTCTTCATGGCCACGACATGGTCGTACAATAAAATGCGAATGGGTGACCATAAGTTAAAACCTCCGGAAACAGATAAAGGAGTTGTGGCTTCATGTCTGACTGTTACACACTGTGGAAACTTTGTTGTTATTGGTAAGTTCTAACTGTAAAACCTCCCTTGACTGAAATAGTTGTGGAAAGCTACCATGGGCCTAACAATTACCTTGGGGTATCCCAATTTTCACAATGTGTTATTGCTAGAGTGTTAATTTATTTACGTATTGTGTTTCTGTTCAGTGCTGAAAAACACTTGGTAAAGTTGTAAACCTATTCTGTCTACTACTTTTGCATTGCACAAAACAAAAAAAAAAACGGGCCAAGTGCGAGTCGGACTTGCACACTAAATGTTCCGTACCGTATTAAAAACACGTGTTTTGTATGGGGGTCGGATACAAGAATTATTAACCTTTTATTTATTAACTTTATTTTAATTTGTATTATGTTGTAGCGGCACACAATCTGTTAAAATGTCAAATGTCTACCTATTACGGTTCATGAGATAGCCGTTTGGCACCCTTTGGTACAGAACCCTGAAAATTACGCATTTTTTTATCTCTTCTCTTTTTTCACCACTCAGGCTACACCAATGGCCAAGTACACAAATTCAACATGCAATCTGGTTTGCATCGTGGGTACTATGGGAAAGAAAATAAACTGGCACATAAAGGTGCAGTCAGAGGGGTGGAGACAGACCTGTGTAACCAGAGGGTGATCACGGTTGGCGCTGATGATCAACTGAAGTTGTGGCATTTTAAATCGGGTAAGGAACATTTTTTTTATTTTGTATAGTAAGCAAATGATGGGTCCACGTAGAAAGTAAACGGCAGCGGCGGTGGTGCGAATAAACTGCAAGTCATTTGGCTTTTTTCCGACTATTACAGTCAAGTTCTGTTGAACCCTATACGCCTAATTATGACTTTAGTAGATGTCTTACAAAAGGTGTTTCTTAATAACCCGTACTACCTTAGTGTTATCGCCGAGAAATAGAGGTGTCCCAATTCGTAAAGGTAGAAGCCAGTATACCATATCAAAAGCTTGCCTGCGGCACGGATTTCGAGGTCATTTAGATAAATCGCTTAATTCGTCATCAAAATGCGACACAGTGGGAAACGTAATCAAGATTCCCATGTGTAGCTGGACAGCGAAATTCGGTGTTTGGTATTCTTTAAAAGAATATCATGAGTACTCCATTTGCTTATTAATCTGTGTTCAAAATTTATTCGAATTCGCTTCTATTTCGTATTGTAGTTTTGTATAATAGTGTACAATGTTGATAGTTAAACTAGGTACCATACCAATAAATGTAAACAATCCCCTAAAAGTCTTTAACCTTCTTTGTAGGTATGTAATTTTAAGCATTTGTAAAACAATTTTACCTATTCAATTTATTTTTGTTTTATTAGTTTAGTTTTAAATCTTTTGTACGCTACTCGTATTTCGAAAATAACAGTAGTTTGTGGTTTCTAATCTCGCTTCATTTGAGTTGTTTTGGCGAATGCACCATGCTGCACTCGTTTAATTGGAGTTTTAAGCAAAATAAAAATGGGTAATCCGGTGTTTTTTGCAGTGTTCGAATTCGAAAAAAGATTCAAATAATAGTCGTGAAGAGGTTAAAGGGAAAAAAGGAAAAATAACTTCATTTAAAGCTATTTTCGAATGAATTACCTACTAATGTCCTTTCACGCGCTGTCACGCGCATGCATCTTTTGATAGAGTCACAAGAAGTTCCTACTCTTAACTTTTGCATTTCATACTTCCTATATACATTATGTACTATATCCGCGTTATAAATCTATTCCATATTCGTTCCATATTCATTCATCTTCGCGAACAAAAGTCACTAAGCATTAAATATTCTTTCAGCAACAACCCCTTACCACGTAATAAGATTAGAAGAATCGGTATCCAGTACAAAATGCCACAGGGACAGCGGGCTATTAGCTCTCGCAAACGAAGACTTTTCTATAACACTTATTGATATAGACACCATGAATATTGTAAGGAAGTTCGACGGCCATGATGGGAGGATAACTGATATTGAATTTGATACTCAGAGCCGGTGAGATAATATATTTATTTACTTTCTTACTTGGATTTCTTTTGATTTTAACTTTCTTTTGTGTTTAGAGTTCTTTTTTCGCTCAGAAAGTTTTTGAAAATTATGTTTTGTTATAGATGGTTGATCAGCTCATCTATGGATTGTACTATTTGTACCTGGGATATACCGAGTGCCAAATTAGTAGATATTTTCTCGGTAAGTTAAATTTTCAACAACTTATTGGTCTATTCGATTCGGGATGAGGGAAGTGTCGATTTTTTTTTGCCATTTACGAACATAAATCAACCTTGCGATGGAAGTTAACATTTATAATATTTTTCATTTTGGGATCCTGTGATGATAGTTTGTGTTGGTGAATAAATAAATAGTGATTGTCTTTTTTAGGTGGAGCAGCCATGCACCTCGCTTAGTATGTCTCCTACTGGCGACTTCCTAGCAACAACCCACGTCGGAGAAGTGGGCGTGTTTCTATGGGCGAACAAATTGCTATACGAGAGAATATTCCTCAAACCGATAGATAAGAAAGTAGTCAATATACCTAAACTGAGTAAGTGTCCCTTGATCTTTTTTTATGACGATGTTTTATTTCTAAGAATTATTTTGTCTCGTCAATTACTACAAATTCTTATACTTTTTCTAGGGTTGCCAAGCACAGCACCTGAGAAGCCAGAAATAGATGACATAGGGACAATAGACTTAGGAGAAGAACCAGAATATAGGTCCCCAATACAAATAAGTGAAGAACTGATAACCTTATCAGATCAGCCCACTTCGAGATGGTTGAACTTACTACATCTAGATATTGTCAAGAAACGGAACAAACCTAAAACTCCCCTTACCGTACCAAAATCAGCACCATTCTTCCTGCCAACCATACCGAGCCTCGAACTGGAATTTGACTTACAGAAAGACAAAGACGGAAATAGAGAGACGCAGCTGTTAATGCCAGATTCTTTGTCAACACTGACAGTATTCGGAAAGAAATTAAACGTTTGTGAGACGGAAGAAAATTACGAGAAGTGTATAGAGAAATTGAAAACTTTGGCGCCGGCGGCCATTGAAGCTGAGGTTACAAGTATGGCGCCCGACGCTGGCGGGAACATTGACGTGATGAAGCAATTCTTAAAAATGTTAGACGTTATGTTAAAAAGCAATAGAGATTTCGAATTAGCTCAATCCTATATGAGCTTGTTCCTAAAGATGCATACTAAAGTAATATCGCAACATGAGGATCTTCGAGAGGTTTTGGTTTCAGTTGAGGAGACCGCGACGAAAGCGTGGTCCAAGTTACAAAACGAATTGTTTTATAATATCTGTGTTGTCAAAGCATTGAAAGATATGTAAGTAATAAAATATTTTAAGCATACTTTTCCGTGTTTCACTAATATGAGTCTTTCAAGTCGTGTAAAAGAATAGTTCCATTGTAAAACATTCAATTCATTAAGGCATTGCAGCGGCATACAGTATGAGGGTAGGTAAACCAAAAATATAAAAAAAGATGAAAAATCCTCAAACTAAAGCTGTTCGTACATACAAAGAGAAAAACCGAAATGTACTAGTGCGGGAGCACGCCCAACAATGGAACATAATAGATGATTCTTTCTTATTGTGAACATTGAAAAAGTGGGTTTTTATAAAAGTCGATGGGAATAGGTAATCTTGGTGGTGTATTAGAGGAGCCTCTTATAAAATAGAACCTTTTAGAAATGATACATAAATACTCCTGACATATTAAATTGTTACCTTTGTATTAAGTGCCCACGTAATGGTGCCGATTCTCTTGTCACAAAATTCTCTAAACTAACCTAAAAATCACTAAAATTTTGTCTATTTCAGAATGAGTTTGATCGTTTGACAGGACGTCAAACGATCAAACTCATTCTGAAATAGACTTTAAATGACACAACTTAACTATAATTTAGTTTGACAGCACTAAGATGGCACTGAGATTAGAGTTTAGTGAAAATGCTATTCTGATTTTGACGATTTAACCTAAAATTTTGTCCTATATCTAAAATCCTCTAACTAAATCTGACTATATATAATCGCGATTAAAAATGTGTGGAATAAAATTAGATGTCATGAACTAAAATTCAAACCAACACCTCGACTTCAGTTACAAAAAACAGTACTGCATTTTTTTATTTTCTTTTGCTTATATCTCGAAATCGGTGTGTCCTATCGCAAAAATAATGAAAATTTCGACCCCCTTTAGGAAGCCCTTATACCCCTAATTCTCAATATGTTGGTAATTATTTTTTATTTCTTTTCGTTATTTTCCATACAAAAACTGAAAAAAATCCATTAAAAACACGTCGAGGTTGCATGCATGCGCGCCTCTGGCTCTAAAAAAAACACGGGGGAAAACAAGTACCTAGTGGAGGCGCGCGGTTGTCAAATTCGATTTTAGTTGTGTCAAAATAAGTTTTAAATTTAGAGAAATTATTTGGCAGAATAGCTCCAAGATTCCCATAGTCAAAAGTAAGGAATTTTAGTGATAGTTTAGTTCGGTGTACAAGAGAATCGGCACCAATATCTTACTAATGCCCACTCCCTCCGAAGTAATTTAAAGCTGTTCTAAGCAACAACCGTTCAGTAGCAACGAAAGATTTATGAGGATTATTCTCTTTTGATAAAATATGAATTTTCCTCTGTCTATGCAATTTTTCTACTCCATTGGATTCCGCCTGTTTGCGGATGATCCCGCGCGAGGGTCTTTGCGGCGTTTATTGAATATTTTTCGAAGGGAATTAAATCGCGGCCGATCGGTTCACCGGAGCCGGCGTTCATTAATGGCCCGCTTCATTTTCGCAATAAGTATTCATTTCTCCACCCCCCCTCCGCGGCCCACGACCGCCGCCGTGAATCTCCAATGAAAATCTGATTGTGCTTCCTTTCCTTTGCATTATGAATATCTATCAAATTCCTTCGCATCTTAGCGATTCCTTTATTGAGACGGATCGAGTGTTAAGCAAATAGCGCGAACGTTTCATTAATGTGTTTAATTTATTTTTTCGTCTACTTTCACGACGTAAATTCATGAGGAATGTGTAGATGTATGTAACAAAGGCTTTGAAAAGTCATTTCGATGTGTATGCGCCTTCATTTGCAAGCGCTTTAGAAAATGTTAATTTCCGGAGGGCGTTCGGAGCGCGTAGCTTCTGTACATGTGTTATAATGTCGGTACGGTTTCAAACAAGCCATGGGTACAATTATTATGGAAATACGCGTGTATATTTCCGTTTGAGAAATGTACCTATTTCTTGTAAGTAATTAATTACAAAGATATCCGCGCACGCATTCCTCATTAGGACATCGGGCTTTTCCGTCGTCGCGATGAAAGAAAATCTAAAGGCGTGTAACTATGGAGATATGTATTGAGAATGGGTTCGGTAGCTAGCTCTGTTATACAAACATATCGTATCGTCACCTGCATTCACTATTATGCATGAGCGACCCACTAACCCAATACGTTTTAAGCCGTTTTCTTAGTCACCGCGTGTGGATAGAGTTCTGCTTATCTAGATATCGTTACCTATAGGAAAGTATGATAGGTACTTTGTATTCAAATTACCTACTCTTACTCTTATCTTATTAGATAGGAAGGTAGGTAACAAGAACACACGTGTTCCAATATTAAAAAAAAAATAAGTATGTAAGTACCTACCCTGAATTGCTTGGTAATGGCCGGAAATTCATAATCAAATTAAATGAACAAATTCGGACCTCACGACTCGCTGGTTTGCAAATTGGGATGTGTAATAGGTAGTTATTTAGCCCACAGGCCATTTAAGGGTTAATCCATTTCATGAAAAAAATTATGTCATATTTTTTCAGAATCAGATTCTTCATATTCACAAAACCCACGTAGGTACAGTCTGGGTAATTAATTGTTTAGCAAATTGACTACCAGCTTGAATTGTCCGTTTATGTATGATTCAAATCACAACTGTCATTGTTTGACAGTTGTATGAAATATCATTACCAATAACAAGCAATTGACGTAGGATGTTAATTCGCATCCGACTTTACACACGAGTGGCAGACACATAATTCTTGAATACTATATAAAAGTTCTTTAATCGGAATAAAGAACAAGGAAATGAGGATTGTCGTCCATTTTCTATTACCGATGCTTTATTCCGCGCCATTTAACTTTTTCAGTTGAAAGTTGAATCTTCATAAATGCGGCGACGGTGGGCGGAGCGCCACTTGCCAGCGAGCTCTTCGCAGCGTCCACTGGGCATTAAACTCAATATCTAGTAAATTAACTATTGATGCAGATTATAAAACACATTTGAGTGGGTTCTCTTATATAAAAAAATTCGTTCTGAAAAGACGGAGTTAGTATTTGTATTTAGTTCTTTGATTAAATTCTACGGACTTAATTTTAAGATTCATTTTACCGTAACAAGCTTATTGGCACTGATGAGTACGTAGGTATCTAAGCGGGTCTTGTAGCTGCAGTTTCATTTGTAGGACTTCTTTCTTCCCAGGTCTTCGAGAATATTACCAAGGAAGGCTGAAACGTCTCTCTTTTCAAGAGAACCCCTTGCATGCGCATGGAAAGTTAAAGTTCAGATTTATGCACTCTTTATGTATAGTAACGTCAGTTTACCTGTCGCTATTGTTATTTACTGACGTCGGCGAACGATCTCTCTTTCTCTGTCTAATATTTCTTCGGGGATGCCCTTCGACGATATATTCATAAACTTCCATGTTAATAATTTTGGGAAGGAAAGGAAAGTCATAAAGTATGTACGAGGAAGTGGAAGAAAAACCTGCGCGAGTCGTAAAACTTTGAACGGTTCGCGTGATGGGCTAGGAACTATTATTACACACGCACTTTTTACACCCAGCACTTTATTTAGCTGGGATAGACACATTTAGATGTCTGTCTCTGTGTTACACGTTCATAATACGCTTAGATATTACAGCAAAAAGATAGAACATGTTGTAGGAAATGTATTTATTATAAAGGTTCAAAAAGACGCAAGGAAAACATACCCTTACGTGCGTATTAAAAAAAATAAACATTCGCTTTTCCCGAGTTCGCTGAGGGACTTGTGCAAACATTGTATAGAGATGCTTACCTACGCATTCATTAAACGAAGCAATCTTATTAAGCTTAATGAGTTCAAGAGCATGTAGCTTCTCACTTACCTGTTCGCGTAATTACATTAAAGCGCTTCCAATAGGCCTCTTCGCAATGTAATAACATCGATTCATCATTCGCAGTGAATCGAATAGATTGAAGACGTAATTATTAATGTCCGTCAAACGCTGTGCTGTATCATCGATAGCGCGTTAACGAGAGTTTTAATCGATACTTTCAGACTGGAAAGTACCTATCGTTACTAATTTACGCATGTTACATTAAGCAAACAGCCGTTATAAAGTGCAGCAAAATTGTTTCATGAAAAGTGTATGGGGCATGGAGCAAGCCGTTTGTTGACTATTGGTTAATTAAAAGCAAACAGAGTGGGAAAGTTTACTTTGTCCATGGTGTACCACTCCGATATCCGTTTTCTGAACTGCCTACGAGATATCGTACGGTCGCGGGTACTCGTAACTTTTATTGTGCCGTTGTGCGGGTAACAGGGTTGAGCGCCGAACGATTTTGAATAAGTGCTAATGCAAATATTATGTTCAGGATTCTTTTTGGTTTTCGCTCCATTATCACGGTTACGCTTAGTCATTGGATGTTTGTATCTGTTCGATACATAGGTATTTGTTCATGTGGCTCCGTTTATGTAGGTAACTCTATGCTTTCATCTTTATCGCCTATATTGGGTCTGGCGTTACTTTCGGTGTCTTTTTGCTCCCTGCTTTTTGTTTTATTTTGCTTTCAGCCAATACTTTGTTTTGCTTTCACGTTTAATATCCAATTTTGTTTTTAGATTGGTTTTTCAAATAATAGTTATTTAAAAAGCCAAACTAAAAACAAAATTTTCATTATTTAATACGATGAAATAATTTTTATTGCATACAAAAATGAGCGAAAAGCTTGTTTCATACCTACCAACCTAATGATAGAGTCTACGTACGAGTTTAATTGAGTTCAGTATTAATTGACTTGTGCACAAACGACTGAATCGCATAGGCAATTTACTCGTTAATGCCTAGGCAGGTATATATATATACAGGGTGTTAGGTGCAAAGTCTTAATGGGGAGATAGTTGACACTATTTAGAGCATTTTGAGGCATACTTGTCTTAGACGAAGAACTTTAAAAAAAAATTTAGTTAGGTATTTTTTTAAATAACCACTACCAATTTCTGACTGGTAATCGCCAAAAGTGTCCCAGTTAAAGTTGAAAAAAATACTAGACACTTCTGAAGTCGTAAAAAACTTATAAAATTGCATAGGTTAGGTATGTCATTAAATTGTATTTATAAAATAGCCTCAATCGTTCAAACCTTTTTTAAAACATGCTCAGAATACTCCAAATGGTTTCAACTATCACCCCATTTGCCTTTGTACCCGCTTCCAAACACTCTGTATATGTCGATGGTCCACACATGAGTGGAACTAAGGTTGTCTGTAGGAGGATGAAAATATCTACATACTTACATAGGTACCTACATGTATTTCTAATGGTAGCGTTTACTAACTTATGTAGGTAATTTATTGAAATCATGTGGATCACTATATTTTGATCCACACATTTACATGCATGTACAATATAATTGTAGGTTCACACGGCTACACATCAAGATATACATTTCCAGTATAAGCTGACCTCGCATTGTTTGGAAATCCTATACTGAGACTAATGCATGCGAAGGCTGTGACTGTGTGTGAAGAGTTCGAGGTATCTAAGCAGAATTTTGTCAATCAATCAGTGGCTTTTTTTTGCATTAAAATAATCTACTTAGATTCCTTCATGTACCTAATAACCAAATCAGAAGAGGAACTTCACAGTGCGCAGTCAGTCGTAGTTAGTTAAGCGAATCGGAAGGATTGACGGATTTGCGATAGCGAAAATGCAATTTTCACTTTTACAATCATACCTAAAGATAGTTATCAAATAATGAATCTGAATAGAATAGTATTCTGAATTCTATAAGGTTATTAAAGCACTCGCAGCGACTCTGAGACCAAATTGTGGTAAGGAGTACTCTGTAATATTCGATGTATCAATGTAGTTACGGCGTTGACCACACAATGGATTAAATTACCGTATCACGGGATACATGTAGTTACATTATACACAGGTCAGTAATTAATCAGTATATAGGCACATGTAATTGATGCTTTACCTATACATTTATTTTATTCACATAACAATGCCTATTACATAGGTAACTAGGATTCAATTGATTGGAGATACAATATAAATCTCATATATACTTCTTCCTAATTATTAGTTTCTTCTTTACAAGATGGCATATCATTAGTTTCTTTTGATATAAAATTATTACTAATGCGGAAATGACATAAAGCTGTAACTACCTTTATAAGTTTACATACATGTGTGACTGTACCTAAATTACCCTAGGCTGATAAAATTTTCGTTTTTCCTAATTATGCAAATATTAGTGTTTTAGGTCGGTTTCCCCGTAGGGGAAAGAAAAGCGCCCCGCCTTCCGCGCAATTCTGTAGAGCTCGACCCAGACTGGCTACTCTCCCACCGCCATAGGAAATGAATTCATTAGAGAAGTCCGATGCCTTGTCCCATTAAAAGGCAAGGAAAGGATTGAATGAGATTGTGAATAAGAATTATGAATTCATGGCTATGAATAATTGGATGTGGTTTTAGAAAGTTAATAAATAATAGAGGGATGCAAAGTACATTATCATTATAAATCTGTGAGTAACCCTTACGTTAGCGTAACAGGTATTTGGTCAGTCATTACTCACACGATACCTCACATCTGCACTCGGAGTACTCAGAGATACACTTCCATAAAGTGACGCAGGCGGCTTTTCAGCGGCATTGCGTCGGCATCATGCTCTTTTGGAGACATGGTCCCTAGCAGTTCTCTCGAACTGATAAACGTGACGAAGCGGCTTTCCCTGCGGCAACCGTGCGACCGTCCTTGTCTAGCAACGGGGCGGCGAGTTCCAGCGGCATTGCGTCGGCATCATGCTCCTAATGAGACATGGTCCCTATCAGTCCTTGGACTGAATATGAGATAAATGTGGTCACCCAAACCCCTGGAAGTTCACCCTTTGCACAACAAGCATATCTGCAAGACACGTGTTCATGTCAGCCTGACCGAATTATTGGTCTGAGATAAAGAATACAACATTCATAAATTACTAGGTATTAGAGTTGAGAGCCGAGTCTCAAGAATCATTATTTAATCGAGTTTTGGATAGTCTCTCTCTTAAAGTCCTATTATAGGTCAGAGGCAAAGAATACAGAATTCAAGAATTAGGTATGTACTATGTAATAGAGCAGAGAATCAAATCTCTAGAATCATTAATTAAATAAGTAGAGTTGTGGATTAACTCTCTTGAAGATCATAGACAGTCCCAAAGCGCCCACCCTTCACCACTTCCTAGTGCTTGAGCTGGGGAGAAGAAGTGGCGCAACAAACTCCCCAGCAACACGTCTCTGTCTGTTTAGTTAAAAGAACTTTAATTACATTACCAGCCAAGGATAATTATTATAATGAAAGACTCACCCAGTCGCACCAACAAACACACACACACACACACTACATTAAATACTAGATTAGTCTAATCTGGGTTTTAATCCAACTATATTTAACTTAATAACTAATACTCGCTATCTTACGACAGCCCACTTGCACTCGGACATGGCCTCTTGGTATTCACCAAGTCTCCTAACTTAACTAGCCTAGAAACGGACGTGTCCGTACCCTATCGTGGTATCAAACCAAGTGTCTTTCTTTTCTTCAAAATCAGCCCTCAATTCCTAAAACACCACGCTCAGCCAACTCGTCTTCCCACGTTTCGCAGAATAGATTTATTGCCGTTTTTGTACAATTTCTCAATTGTTTTAAGGGTCCGTTTGGGTATTTCCTGGGCTCGGTTTATGGTTACCAGATGTGTAACTAGTATTGTGTCCTAAGATTAGAAATCGAATATTTTACGTCGTTTCTTTAGAATTTGTTGAATTATTGCCTTCGACCTTTTCGCGGCACTTGTCCATAGCTTGTTTCCCATAAAATATAGAATTTATGTGTTCCTAAGAGGCATGCACCATGTGCGTGTTTTAAAATAAATATAATATTTTGTTATTAAATTGGAGTAGGTGACAGACAGTCACACATGCTTATGCAAATTGTCACGTTGAATGAATGTGAATATCAATAACTAACCCTTCATACATAAATAATAAGCTTATTATAAATAGGTACCTACCTACTGTTCCCACTATTGGAATTCAGGTCTCCTGTCTGTGAGATCCCAGCGGGCAGTAATACTACCAAGCGGGACCAGTACCTATGCGTTAGTGGACGAACCCTTTTAACTAAGCTGATTATAATAGTCGTAAGAGTAAGTTCACTTCAACAGTGCATTCGAGTGGGATTTGAACTTATGACCTCTTGCTCGCTTGTTCCCATAGATATCCGCTTGTCCCTAAGCTCAATATAGCTCAATATCATACATATTCGGGCTATAATAATTGCTGTATAGTCTTCACGAAAAACGAACTCGAGAAGGAGGACTCGGGGAGGAGCTCGTGGCTACGTAATAACAGCCGCTCGGGTCGATCCATCAGGTTAAGCTACGCTTGCCGGGGTTGGTCCGTGGATGGGTGACCAGTTTCGCATACCGAGACTCCTCCGTGTCCCGGAAAGCACGTTAAGTTGGTTGACCGTTGGTCCCGGCTGTCGTTTGAGGATCTTTGACAGTCGTTACGAGTCGTCAGAAGCCTGAAAGTCTGACAACCTAACCA
Source organism: Lithophane ornitopus (assembly GCA_948473465.1). Lineage (NCBI taxonomy): Eukaryota > Metazoa > Arthropoda > Insecta > Lepidoptera > Noctuidae > Lithophane > Lithophane ornitopus. The sequence continues at coordinate 7,990,478 of OX419623.1, forward strand.
AGGGGTATCTTATTACCCAGTTACTGGGTTGTGGAAGTCAGATAGGCAGTCGCTCCATGTAAAATACTGGTATTCAGCTGCATCCCAACATAGTTGGGAAAAGGCTAGACAGATTGATATAGTCTTCACGAAAAACAAAAGTTAAAATAAATCTTTAGGTAGCTTTTTTGTTTACATTCCGTGTCATGGTTCAGTGAATACAGTATAGGTGTAGGTATTCGAATACCTAAGTAGTTAGTGCCTTATCCAGCTAATCTACTCCATGTGGATAGTAGGAAATGAGAAAATGTAACAGCTGGCTGCGAGAATCGAGGGTTGTGATAGTCCAATAGTGATTATATGGAAATGCGATCATGCTTGAAAGGCGATTTCACACTTGTCGCTTTTTACTGAACCATTGGCGAGGGAACTTTGTGTAGCCATACGAGTGTGAAAGTTACTTTGTTCTTATAACAAACGATGTTTTTTGTATTGACAATGATAACGATTCGTTTGGATATCGGATTTGAGATGATAATAAAGTTTTAAAATGGTATTTAAACGGTACCTACCTACATGTAAGCTCGGTTAAGTGGGATCATTATAAAGCAACGCTGTGATTTATTTCAAACAACCGGTGCCAAAAATACTTTAGTTCCTAAATAAGTACTGGATATCTAGTGACATTGAAATTAATCAAAGTTTCTCATTAATTTGATTGCTAAAATATCCGTAAAGGCGCTTCCTCACCGGAGCATTCGCCTGTAACAATCAAAGATTCGATTTTGAGCATTACGTTATAATACTGCCTCACTGACCGACGAGCATTCGCCTATAATGTAACAATCCAAGATTCGATTTTGAGCATTACGTTATAATACTGCCTCACTGACCGACGAGCATTCGCCTATAATGTAACAATCCAAGATTCGATTTTGAGTATTACGTTATAATACTGCCTCACTGACCGACGAGCATTCGCCTATAATGTAACAATCCAAGATTCGATTTTGAGTATTACGTTATAATACTGCCTCACTGACCGACGAGCATTCGCCTGTAATGTAACAATCCAAGATTCGATTTTGAGTATTACGTTATAATACTGCCTCACTGACCGACGAGCATTCGCCTGTAATGTAACAATCCAAGATTCGATTTTGAGTATTACGTTATAATACTGCCTCACTGACTGACGAGCATTCGCCTATAATGTAACAATCCAAGATTCGATTTTGAGTTTTACGTTATAATACTGCCTCACTGACCGACGAGCATTCGCCTGTAATGTAACAATCGAAGATTCGAATTTTAACAAATTGTCTCCCGGTGAATGTACCTAATGTTACAAATTTTATCATTACAGATTGCGCAATGTGTTATTTATTTATTTAATACTTCAAGCACACAAATGTACAGAGCGGACTTAATGCCTGTAATAATGTCTCCTGCCTATAATCCTGCTGTGTGTAATGCTTGGTTCTCCTCACTCACTAATGCAATGCTCGAACCTGAACTATTACAGTGATTACATTACAGGCGAATGGTCCCAGTAAGGGAGCGCCTTTAAAGACAATTTAGAGTGAACCTATCGAATTATTCTAAATCTAAAAACGGTCGTTGAAAATCTTTATTAAAAATGTTTCTCGAATTTAATCCACCCATCTTGTCAATCGAAAGAAAAAGGGTTTTCGTCAGCGGTATGTTAATTACAGAAACCAGAATACACCCTTTTAGCGTCCGTCCATTTCTGTACGTTTCATGTGCTCTTTGAATGTGTTCGTGATTTGTCGAGAGGATTATTTTAATTCGTGTAAACGAGGCTCTTTGGTACCGTTGTACTTAATTCCAGTAATAAGTACTTGTATATGTACGTGTGTCATTCGCGTTCCTTTATCGTCTTTCTCTACGGCTTGGCAAAGTTTAAAGCGGTGACATTATAACGTGTGTGGAGCGTAAGCGGTGCCGTCATTCAGTCATTTCGAGGATTTGTGTAAATAATAAAACATGACTACCTACTGATTAGGGAGTTAAATTTGCTACGTACCTAAAAGATTAAACTTGCAAATTATTTTAAAATTGCAGTATTTATTTATTTAAAACGGAAAATATATATAAATAAGATACATTTGTAACACATTCCCATCACAGTACAGATAAAGATTGCAACTCAATCTAGGGCCACATTAAGCAATTTTGCCGAATGTTTTTACTTGAACTTCGTATCCATCGCTTAGCGTAACCGCTACGCTAAAGCTACGCCGTAGTACACGACACCGTAGCACACTACGCCGTAGCACACTACGCCGTAGTAAAATCGTCCGTTGTAGGTTGTAAGCACTCAAGTACTCAGATATACCGAGACGTAGGACGTTTGTATGGCCTACAGGACGGATGTGTAATTTGCATGGCTATAAATTATTAAGATGACCAAACGGTCCGCTGACCTTTCCCCTGTTTACAAATTAGGTGCAAATCTGACTGCCTCAATGTTGTAATGTTAATGAATCGAGTAAGGTTGGCAGTTTGACATTATAACTATTATTATTATAATATTTATCAGGCCATAATAAATTATAGTTTGCTGAAAATTTAAATGTCTGTATTTTGAAATAAATAGACTAACATGTTAACACATTAAATCGAATTACTGTATTATGTATGAATAAAGGCTTTGAATTTCATTCGCTTAAGTTTTAAGGTTAAATAAATGTCAATCTTCATTGCGTTGTTACGTTCGAGTTATTCGTGAATTAATGAATTTAGGTAAAAAAAACTTTTTACAAAAAAAAAAACAACCGACTTCCAAAAAAAACACTAAAAAAGTGATAAATAAAAGTCGGTGTCTTTGCTTTTCAATTTCCGTTTTTTGCCACCGACTTTCGAAATTAAAGTTATTTATCACTTTTTTAGTGTTTTTTTTGGAAGTCGGTTGTTTTTTTTTTTGTAAAAAGTTTTTATTTTTCACTTTTTAGTTGTGGTACCTACCCCACACAAATCCGAATACCACTACCTGCTATGTAAATAACAGTGAAGGAGTGAAACAGGATATCGTCTAGATAAACTAAGTGGGAAAAATAAGTAATATTGAAGCTAACTCAAAAATTACGCAAGAAAAGTTAATAAAATTTATATGGGACCACCTCGGAAGCATGACCTACCAAACAAAAAAAGAATCATCAAAATCGATTCATAATTGGCGGAGTAATCGCGTAACAAACATACAAAAAAAAAAAAAAAAAAACATACAGACGAATTGAGAACCTCCTCCTTTTTGAAGAAGTCGGTTAAAAAATATTTGTAAATTGTTAGCTTAAAAGAAAATAGGTATAGTTTCTTTAGGCATTTCCTTGAATATTATTTAGGCTATAAGACTACTTATTGATATTAAATCTCTCAGAATTAATTTGTAATTAGAACAATAGTAAACTCGCTAAGACTTTAACTAACAAGAGCTGACAAACAATAGTAGAAACTGAACTCATTTTACATTTTTTAATAAAAGCCTTTGGTCAGAATGCTGGTAAATAAGATTATACCTGTTTTGGGAGGCTCTCAAATAAGAAACAATGTGTCGTTTCGTTGTATTTAGCTTTTGGGTAAGCGCTGAAGATACCCAACATGAACATGAAGATATACGAAACAGAGTAACATGTTTCTCGCTAGCAATTTCCACACATTTATTTGTCAGACACTTGTTTACGTCCAAATACGCTCACATGTCGCTCTTACAATTTGATGATAATGGCGACTGGTATTAGGTACCTACTAGCTTTTTTCCGCAGCTTCGCCCGCGTGGAGGTCGGAAATTATCCCACGGGATCGTACTATTGGGTAGTATCCTATGTCCTAACACAGGTCAACCTGTGGTCAAATTTCATCGAAATCAATTCAGCCATTAAGGTGTGTAAAGGTAATAGACAGACAGAGACTGAGTTACTTCAGATTTATAATATTAGTATGGATTTTGCTTGATATTTGTACTGGGAGCATAGAAAATAGTTCAGTAGTCGAAACCCTTCAAAATACATAATAACCTGGATTGGCACTGACAGTCGATCTCAACACTGCCTATATGCTATTGTGGTGATCAATTTTCGGTGAAATATGTTCCACATTAACATTTAAATCTATCTTTATTACACGATGAGAATTTAAAAATAGGAGGATATAATGAGGAGGATTTTAAATATAATCCTGGTAACATACTCATTCAGGCAACAATAATATTGTTGAATAAATTATATGTGTGCATTATATTCTACTATAACTAGTGATACTTTTGGAAGGATTAAATTTAATTATTTTGTTACCATATCGTTTACATTGTATGCATTAATCTTTTTTATAGTAGTAGCATTATTCTACTCAAAAAATAATTAAGATATCAGTCTGTTAGTAGAAATGCTTTTTATAGTTTTCGAAAGAATTGAATGTTGAAATGGACATAATAGTTTTTATCAAGATTGAGTTTTTCGAATCTCATGGTGAAGAATTAAACTATGTTAACGAAGAAGTTGACAAAAGTAGAAAAAAAAAGTGACTGTACGATGACAACATAAAATCTAAACAACAGAAATTCTTACTTCACACTAGGTTTAAATACAAATCCCATACACATGACGTCATTACGAGTATTAATTGGCCGTATTTATAGGCGGGCCGCGATCTGCAAGTAGTTGTACGTCGGAATTAGAATGTAATCGGGTACCGGCGCGGCGGAACGGAACAACAAGGATTTACGAGCACCGCCGCTTCCGCACCATGCACCCCCAAACACTCAAAAACTACACCCCTTACCTTTTTGTACTGTGAATAGCTTTTTTTATGATAAGTGGAATAAATTGCGGACGTCCAACCAATTTGTCCAGTCGTGTTGGTTTTTCTTCGTCGTCGCTCGCTACTCGCATATGTATCGTCAGACGGCGGGAATTCTATGCAAAGTGCTCGACAGACCCGTGATTTACCTGTTTCATGTTATTTCGAAATTCTTCCTTTTACAGTAAGTTCGTAAACGTAATTAAGTGTTTCTTGATTTATTCATGTCCAATTAAAGTTGAAGCGTTTGGTTGTGATTTATGAATGGACTGTTAAGGATTTACGATTCATTTGATGTGAACATTTGGTCGTTTACTGCATATTTGGAACGCTTTTCCGGTTTATTTGGATTGATATTGCCATGAACTGATATTGGTAATAACTTATTTGTGTTTAGTTATCGTTTCATAGCAGTTGTAGAAACTTCCCATCGGTCTAAAGTTCTTTAACGAAGTTTGCGAGTCCAATTTATGCAAACAGCAAAGAGCGAAACAGAAGTCAACAAAAAATTAAGCTCCACAGTGAGCTGAGCCGTAGTCTTTGTTCTTCTAATCCCGACTTTCCTTTCAGATAGCGTTCAGTCAGCTCTTAAATTAAGAATTTATTTCAGAACTTCATACTTTCCTGTTCCCCTTTGTGTTGCATCACAATGGAAATTATTATCAATTGGAAAACTTTCCGTTTCCACAACTTCTATAAAGGCTCACGTTTTATTTTCCACTTTTGACTTTCTTTTTGTTTTGTAAGGAGATATCACAGCGGGATATTTCACTGTGCCCATCTTGATTATCAAACAAATTATAAAGTAAGAGACCTCTTTGTAACTTTTAATACGACCGGTGTGATCGTAAACTACCCATTATAAAATTCCTCTGAAACATTAATTATTTAGAATTTTTTTTTTTAAAGCTGTTCGTGTACGGCCATTTCGTAAAAGGGTTTCCAATGGAATATTCATGATTACCCTGAGTAACATTAATGGTTGTTTTGAATTCCCTCATGTGAAAAGAAACATAGTAACGTGGGATATGTTTTCCACGAGTTTATCTTCAAAATTGGTTTCGAGCATTGCTTAAAAATTTGCATTTCATATAGATGTCATGAATAATTTATATCACCAAGCCTCTGTAAATTAAATAGGATTTAATGAAAAAACTAAATATGTACCTAATGCAAGACGTGTACGTAATTTGAGGTCATGAACTCATGATACTGGTATTTTTGTAAATGTACGGGTAATATAAACAAAAAGAGAGGGTGCGGAAACTGAAGGAAAATGGATTTCCGTGAGACAAAGAACTTTTGTTGGCAACTACCCGACTCTTGGCAGTCACAGATAAATAAATCAGTGTTATTGAATTTTAATATTCACACAGAGGATGAGAGATAAATCCTACACGTTATGCATTTTTAACTCAATCAATGGGACGTGGAAGTAAAATGAGTATTATTAGAGCAAATAAAGAATAGAGTAGGCAAAGGCATATTTTATAGGATTATTAATTTAATAATCCAAATAAAAATAACTATAAAGCTCAATACTTCACGACTCCAACGGGAATTTTATTTCGTACGAATAAAACACGTAAATTGAAATAGTCTAACAAAAAAATATAGGACACATTGAGATGACATGTCGCCGCAGTTTATGACAATGAAAGCCGACGAGCCACTTCGGCTGAATTTAATCCGCAGCGGTTAAAGTTCCCTTCAGAAACAATAACAATTCGTTCAACGATATAATGTGACCGCACAGTTTTCCCCGGAGGAAGTTTTAAGTGCAAAAGGCCTCACAAGTTTATGTGTTGAATGAATCTAGGAACCAGCCGCGTAATGTAAAAGTTGTAATTTGATTTGCAACCGTAACCACTAGATCCCATTGTTTTCATTTACCTACAAAACGGCTTTTTGTTCCTCGTTTAAACAAGTTACGACTTTGAGAGTTATGAATAAATAAATAGCTTTTCATTATACCCGCCTCTATCTACTTAAGGCGCCTGCAAAGGTTTTTACTGTCGTTATGAAAATTGAGGAAGATGTACCTACGCGCGCACATATTAATTTCATTGAATAAATTGTACGGATTCCATCTTTTTTTTTATCTCATTTCCGTGTACTCGTTTACGCTACCTACTTCAGGTCGCCACCAACGCTCAAATTATTCTGTTTGTTGAAATCTTCGATCTAATTCAGATGAACGAAAACAACTTCTTAAAGACGTGGTAGGTTCACGTCTTTAAGAAGTTGTTTTCGTCATTAATAATCTATCTATATTGGAATCCGACATTAATAATCTATTTAAGGGCATCATATATATAACATAACCAATATGACGGAAAATGAAGTTATCATGTTCGTAGAAAACAATGAAAAGTTGTTACACCCGTGGTTAGACTTCCTTGACACGTTGACACTGCATTGATGTAGATTATAATAAAAGCTTGGACAAGCGGCTCTCAACTCAGCATACAATTATTCGCAATACAATTGTATTAAGTATATTAAAATTGCATTCATCAATTTTAATTACAGCGAAGTGGCATCAATGCTGACCAGATAATTTAATTTTAAACAAGTACAAATTACATGGACGGGCACGATTGATTATGTGTATGTGACATATCAAAAATAAATACATTCTACTCGGTAACAATAAATTCATGTTATAATAACTGCAACAACCCAAACAATTGTTGGAAAAATCAATTCCAAAGCGTGCAACTGATTAGCCCACATCAGATTTAATTGTAGTTATCCCGTTTGATTACGTTCTATATCTAGTTATTATTTCAAAATACAGCCTGAGTCAACTCGTTATTGATACTAATAAAAACTGTATGTTATTATTTAGCGTAGTAATGTAGGTCATAAGCGCCGACCGGTCGAGCGGGCTACAAGACGGCAAAGCTTCGGAAATATCGGTTACACATTGCAGGCTGGTCCTATTATGCGCAGTACTGAGGTTGCTAATGAAGTGAATATTAGAAAAAACTGTGACAAAGGGGCATTAATGAAACTGCTCGTTAAGAAAATGTGTACGCTGAAAGGACGTCTTTTCCTGTTTAGAAAAGATGTCGTTAATGTACTAATACAATACTTGCTTTTTTTTGTGAAGTTTTTATTCACCAGTTTTCAGCTTAACAGTATCTATAAGGTCGCTGCATATTTTTCTGAGAATTTCCTTTTTGTGAGGACTTTGTACCTGCAACATGCGGCTTACTCTGATAATTTATTAATATTAGAATATTTAATAATAATGGTACCTTATTATTAAATATTCTAATATTAATAAATTCTATATAAATTATCGGGAACACAACGGGAATTCTGAGAATATTCTTTACGCGACACGTTCTCCTATTTTAATGATTCCGGAGATAAGCGTAACATTTCCTTTACATGCCAAGATTTATTATTATCGTGGAAAATACTAACCTATTTATTCAGAATTTGAGCTTGTCGTGGTAATTATTTGATCTAGCAACCCCAGTTAATACAAGGTGTGACAATCTCAAGCAATGTGGTTGCATAGTTAATTGGATAACACGATTGTTTGCTTACATCATCTTTACAGTCAACATATATTACGTACACTGAGGAGGTGTTTGGGGGCTTTAATCAGTACTATTTCACAGTCGACTAAAATTTTACAAGAGACTATTTTGATGGGATTTCGTAGTTTGAAACTAAATACGTTATTTCACATAATTCAGAAGTAATTTGCATGTCGTGCCGGTTCTGAACTTTTGACCCGGGCATTTTCTCGCGTGACCTTCATCAGTTTATTGATGTTTACTTACTAAGGTTTCGTAGATAGAGGGTGTTTCATCAACCCTAAAATGTCTGTACGTTGGCCCATTACAAGACTCGGGAAGAAGAGGTGTGTTAAGTCAGTTTGTTCCTTTCTTTGCAAATAAGGAAAACCATGTTTTTTAAACCAAACATCAGTAGGTACAGGCCTTTGAGTTGCGAAGTTCCTAGCTAATTAACTTTACGAGAGATTTTTATCCTAACAATTTACCGGGACCTAGAAAAACAAGAGCCTCGTTTTATTCGGAGAGCCACTGAAAAATGTGGGTCCACTTAGTGCCTGCTTTGCTTGCTACTAAAGTCATCGTGTCTATCTAGCAGCATAATCTAAAATACATTTGGTAATAAATAAAAATAATGTATGTTGAACGTAGTGTGTATATCCTTTCTCCTATAAATATTACGTAAAACAATGAAAATGGAAACTCCAGAAATAGGTACCATTTTACTGTAAAGGAATACGTGCAAACAAGCCGCATTTTGGTACCAGGCTTTATAATAGTATAGATTAACTTCGGGACCACCCGTCCAACATAGTAAGCGCGAATTAAGTAAAACAACAAAGGTACCTATTTGTTGTTGTGCTTAATACACTCGGGATGTTCACCGGGTACCGTAATCGCTACTTACAACCTTAATAAGTATTTTGAACTCTTTGCTCTAACCTAAATTGGGCCAATTCCCCGTAATTGTTACTTGGATGCTATTTACGTTTTGAATTTAACAGTGTTTGTAAAGGCAAATTATTATATAAATACCTACTTATTTACTTACATATTCGGTTACATATTCAGTCTTACTTACAAGTATTTTCAATACAGCGTATCGTGGCAATTAGCAAAGTGTTACTAGCTTAAAAAACAGCGAACACATTTACAGGCTCTAAAAGGTTTTTATACACAGATACCGCTGTACCTATTTTGAAAATAAAAAACCGTTCGAAGAAACTCGCACATTGAAAATCAAATAAATAATCACGGCCATTTTCGAGTTTAATTCCATTTACGAAGTACAAAAAGGCCAGCTCTACATGAACTATATTCACGAGGATGCCTTTAGCAGGATGGCGGTGCAAACGTCAGTCTTGTCGGACGGCCGCGCCGCAAAGTAATAACAGTCACTGCTAATGGATTGTGGTATTTAGGTAGCAGCCTTCGTACATGTTTAGGCATTAGCCTTATTTTATCTATGACTTCGTGTACCTCTTACACAATTTTGGGCTCCTGGTACATTTGAGCTGGCATTTGTAAGCTGTTTTTTTTTAATCTAAGATTTGTTTTTCCATGTAAAATCGATTGTAGTATTTTCTTAGTTGTCTTCCTACATTTTCAGGCTAAGTCGCATATATGTACATTTAACTCAATTTTGGGCTCCTGGTATATTACCTTAGGTTTTCAGTACTAGTTTCAAAGGATCTACCTACTATAGTTGTTTTAACGTAATTCTGGTCTTTGGTTCGTAACTAACTTTTGAAATCTGTAAATAGAATTGTGTTCTTTAATTACTCTGCTACAATATTCGGCGATATAAATACGACTTGAAAGCTTCCGCGTTTGTCATTAATTTTTTATGTGGGCGTCTAATACACACTGATATTAAATCACGATATTTATATCGCTTTTAGCGATAAGACCGCCCAATGTGTCACCCTATGTAAAATTTCTACATTTAAATCTATAATTTTTATGGTGTACGTATTAAAGAGTATTCGATTCTATTCTAATATTATAAACGTGAAAATCAGTAGCTTTTTCAGTTTCCTTGCTTATTTGGCACGTTTCCTAAGACGAATGAATCTATTTAAATGACCCACTATTTTGAAAGATATCAGTGCATTTTATATGATTCGGAGATTCTTTGACGAGTTTTGTAGCCGTTTTAAAAGATATCTAAACGTGTTGATAATCTTTTACATTTTAAAGCATAGAGACTTCTCTTTGGTTAAATACTGCGAATACAGAAAATATCAACAAAATTCTAGCGTAATTTGTCGATGTAACGACCTACCTACCTTTTCTACAGACTTAAAAATTTTCATTACATTAATTAAAAAAGACAAGTGAATAGGTAATTAATTGAAAGCGGGACGAAAAGTAAAAAAAAAAAGTTCAAATACATTTAGATCTAGGTAACCGAGGTGAACTAAATTGTAAAATTCACATTGAATTAGCTTTTCCAATGAAACGGTCGCGAGTAGGTACTTGACTCAGGACACAATACAACAGTGACAAAGAACCCCTAACGACCCCGAATTTATCGTGAACTTTCCACTAATACCGTCATTAAACAACCCTTTGTTTTCTTCTTTGATAAAAACGCCTCGAAGCACCTCGGAGTTCGTAATTTTTATCTTTCCCTGCTTGAATAGTCACCTTAGGAACAAAAGCAAATACTTTTGCGACAATGACAACAGCTGTCTCCATTGTCTGCTATGGGCCTATGTTTATTAATTTAAAGTTCAGATTTCAACGAGTTTTGTGTTTGTTTTGTCAATGTTTTGATAAAAGTGATGGTCGTTATAATGATGTGCTGAGAGAATGATTAATTTAGGGCAATGCTACCTTGTGAATTCCTTATGGGTTATGGGGTTCAGGCCCTATATGTACACTCGTATTTAGTAACATCATGTTTTTTAGGTGATTTCATTGATCCTACCTAGGTAGCATGACGATGCATAAACTGTGAATAAAATATTCAGGTCAGGATACCGGTAGAAATTATAATTTCCACATACTTATTTAGGAAAATATTTTGCTGTTAAATGTAAGGAATATTATTCTTCTATGTAATATTTTGCATGAGAAAATCCTGGAACGGAATTCATGTATATATAATTTCAACTAGCTACTTTTACATAGCAGGCTGAATTTTTTTTTTTTTTATGATTCCTGGGTCTTTAATATTAACACTGCATGCTTTCAATTCCTTAACACTGTAGTTTAATTACAAGCCATGAAATCCACGCCAGTTTGTGTGAAGTTTCATACGAGAAAATTACATTATGCTCTGAGTAAAATCCGTCGGCTTTCGGGCCCAGCAGGGTGCATACAATTGAATTATTTAAGGTATTATGACGTTAAATTGCCCGGTGGAGGCGAGTATACCGTAATCAGGTAAGAAAGCGGCGGGAGGCGCGTCTGGGACGGGTCCCACCACAGACGAGGAAGCGACTAGATATCAATGGGGTGACGTTTAAAAAAAAAAAAAATGCTCTTCTCGCTCAAGAATCGTAGAAAAGATTGTAGGTCCCATATAAGAAAAAAATTAAAGTTATAAAACGAACCCAACTACAACTAAAAAGTCAGCTATAAAAGGTATAAACAAGACATCACAGACAGACAAATAGATTACAGAGGCATAACTCAAACAGATTACATGTGACTCCGGATTTTACTCATACATACATACCGATCAAAATCATAACCCTTCTTTTTGCTTCGCCATAGTCGGGTGAAAAGAGATACTAATAGTTGCTCTCCTACTGTTGTATACCTCGGTCAAGTACTCGTTTGTCGATAACAGCTGTCAAAGAGATTAGGTACTCGCTCAGCGACACTCGCTTGGCGGGCATAACCTTCGCTGAAAGACTCACTCGTGGTACATACGCATACCAGCGAGTAAATCGCTCGTCGCCTTCACGCACGCGTTGATCGCCAACTCGTTTTAAGTTGCTAGCTCTACTCGCTTCTCGTTAATCACCGGCGGCAGTCTACGAGACAGCTCTAAGATAACCCTTTATATAAGCTCGGTAATTATTAGTTGTTCTTTTAACTTGTATAAGTAAACAAGTGTCGTGTAAACAAGTAAAGTCAAAAGAAAGACGCAGCGCTAAGGTATCCAGCGAAATTTAATTTTACTTACGTTTTTTGCAATTTGCAGGTCAATTTCAGGGTTGTATTTTGATCTAAATGCGATTTGCGGCCGTAACAAATATGGATTTACAGAATTATAAACATTAGAATCAGCAATAAAACTCTCTAAGTTCATGTAAGTGCATTTCGTATGAAATAGTCATTCATGCACTTACATGAACTTAAGGAGTAGTATTGCTGATTCTAATGATGACCTGCAAATTGCAAAAAACGTAAGAAAATTTGAATTTCCCGGGCTATCTTAGCGCATCCCCCTTAAGTTGATGTATGTGAACAATGTTAACACAAGCGTGAGTGAATAGATAATTATGAATGAAGCCTTCATTTTATTTTTCAGTACCTTCACGTGAAACGTTACGTCATTTAATTATTAACAGTATAATTCATCATAAAGCCAAAAACACTTCTACATAAGGTATTCAATACATGCATATTTAAATTCATCTATGTAGTAAACATTTACTTTTACTTCTCGTTTCAAATGTCTTTACCCTGGAGTATTTCATAAGTTACGTTGAGTTCTTTATCCTTCTTCATACTGAAATATAAAGTATAAGTGACTACCCAATAAACTTTATAGGATGTGTTTCTCATGAGGATATGTCAGGACATTATTCCAAGGGTACTCCCGACGGTCAAAACTTTATGCTTAACTCTTCAAACTCATTGATAGGCACTTTGCCTCTAATTTTACGGTAAACAACTGTCAGACACAATTGTTGAACAATTTGTCTATTATAATATGATGTTACAACGAAGGCGTAGAACAAAATTAAACGTTACGTAAGTAAAATATAAATAAAAAACAGTTTCGGAATAGATATGTACTGATTCCTCAATAATTGCCTGTTTTAATTTGTAATCCTAATCTGTTATCGGAAAATCTGTTTATAAATCTCTTTCCGAGTATTCATCATCATTTTCTTTTATCTTCGATTTCCAGTTATATTCAACTATAACTGAATATATTTTCTTACTAGCTGTGACCCGCCGTTTCACCCGCATAAGTTTCGATCCCGTGGAAATATCGGGATAAATGTATTCTATGTCCTAAGCATTTACCATAAAAATTCGTTCAGCCGTTTCAAACAAACTAACTAACTACCGCATTCATAGGTACTATTAGTTAGGATTGCATGTCCTAGGATTCATCGATATTTTTTATTGGAGTTTAAAATTGATCATTGCTTGGATTTTTAAGGATTTAGAACTAAACAAAAATGTATCTCTACTGGCATTAATAGTTGTAAAGACTGGAACAAAAATATCAAGCCTTTGGATTTTCAAAGGGTCATGGTTTCTGACCATGATATATCCGTGTTTCTGACGAAATCTTGGTAGCAATTTTCTCTGTTAGAGTATTGAATTGATGAAAGGTATGGAGCTTCCATTTCAACTTAGCACCCATTTGCGAGTAGATTTTATTAGGTGAGACTTGAACAAGTTCAACACCGATTAAAAAATATGGATGAAAACTGAAAACTAAAAGATGAAAAAGTAGATTCCATACTACCGCAGTCAATCCTAGGCGAGAATATTCTCTCACGTGCCACATACGGCACGCGCTCCAAAGGTTTCCCATCCCGAGTCTACCAAGCGAGACAAAAAAACCGCATTCCGGTAAGCATTGTTCCACTCCAGGAACCTTCTTATAGCTTATTCATTTATGTTCCTGGATTCCTACGATACTCATAGATACCACCAAATCCAATTACATAAAGCTGGTTCCAGACAAACCTGTGGCGCCTCACTTACATTCAGGTTGATTGTATACAAAGTCGGTTTAATTTAGTGAAGTACCGAGCTAACCTAGTTACCCCAGCATAAGTGCAGTTAATTTTCGAGATTAGCATTTGTGTGAGACAATTAGTCGTGAGTAAACTTTAAATAGAGCTTTTGAATAGACTTATTGCCTTGCTTGGGCGCTTAGCCGGAGACCGACTAAAAACTGGAGGCAAAAACTTAAGCTGGTAAGTACACTTCTATTGAACGGAGTGAAGCGGTGCAATTACGTTAGTCCTCTCCCGGTAGTCTCGCCCCGGCGGGCACAAAGACTCGCCCTTGCTTTCATTTTCAATCATCATTTTGTTGAGATTTCTTGCTTATTGCATTCATTGTACGGAAGTCTTAATATCGCGCCACTTTTAAATGAAGTACGCCACAATAGATCGCTTTATTTGTCTAGCACTGAGTATTGTTTATAACTTACTACGTAGCTTTGGTCTTCTCATTAAACCGGTATTATTTTAAGTAAAGAGTCCTGGTTCACTCGCATTCAACAATTAGTGTAGATATTATACTTTTAGATCTCTCTTTCTGGGGTATTGTTATATGGCTAACTACCTGCGCCCCGCGGTTTCACCAGCATGAGTCTTGATCCCGTGGGAATATCAGGATAAAAATATCCTATTTACGTCCTAACTCAAGTTATGGTCTACCCATGTACAAAATTTCATCCAAAGACGTTCAGCCGTTTTAGCGTGAAAGCGTAACACACACAAACTCACTTTCGCATTTATAATATTAGGTTAGGATAAAGTTATTATTACAACCCTACTACAAATGGTACTACACCACAAACTGTGCATTCGATTGGCGGTTACCCTAATGTTAATTAGTAACATTTTCTGGCTAACATTGTCAATCAAATATCCTGTTTACATTAAACAACTAAATTACTGGTATTCATAATTTATTGGAGCTTTTCTCCTTTGACAATTTGTATGGCTATCACTTAGGTGAAATAGCGTCGAGAAGAAATTGCAGCTGTAAGTACAATCTATACCTTTTTGTATTCCATTCACGAACATGGGTTCCCGCAAATACTGCAATGTGAGAGGAGTTTTGTCGCAGCGAAATCTGACTAGGGTAGGCATTATTTATTTCCTTGCGTGCACATATTGTGCAACATTCGTGTTTTGCCTGAAGAAATATGACTGTGTAATTAGACCTCCATGTCTGCACAAGGTGTTTTTGAATAAATGATGATAATACCAGCAGACCTTTTTATAAGAAGGTAAAGAAAAAAAAAATTGTTTATTCTGCACAAACTAAATGCACATTACAAAAAAAATACATAAAAGTGAGTATATTAGGGTGCGTTTCATCAAATAGTTCCTATGCCGTTATTTTGGCTCCACTGTTGTAGAACCTATACGAATACGCTACTCCGTTATGGAGCTACCTAATAGCTCCGTTAAAATTTAACAGTGAAGCCAACATTACGGCATTGAAACTATTTGATGAAACGCACTCTAGTTACCCACCTGGCATGTGACATAACCTAGAACAACTGATGGTTACTGGCAAGGTCGATGGCAAGCGTGCGAAGGATCGTAGTGACTTAGATGAACGGGCCGAATTCGCTCATCCAAACTCCACGACGCGCTTCACAATGCCAAGGACAGGAACGGATGGTGAAGCAGAAGATGACTTCGGGGGAATCACGACCCTCAGTAATGAGGAATACGACGCGAGGAGGAGTTACCCACCTACATGAGGAGTGCAATGAGAAATTGTATTAGAAGTAACATATTTCCAGAAAGCAATATTCCAATAGGATTTTTAGGTAGTTACTTGTTAGAGCTTATGGTGTCAGCATCTATATTCTAGTAACATTCTAAACCAAACGTAGTCATACATAACCGCAATGTCGTAGTTCGTTAAAGGCACAAGGCGTCGTATAACAACTACCGATAGCAGCGACAACAACTAACGTACCACGTGTAACACAGTACCTTTGTCTTTGAATTCCTCGTATAGATACAGGCACTAGTAGGCTTTGAAATATTACTGTGAACAGATTCGCTCCGTCGAGCCCGCCACTGCTCGAACCAATCTGTCTCTCCACTATTCCCGACGTATGCAAGTGTCGGCGTGACGTTAACGGCTCTTGAGAGACAGATCGTTGCTCATTTACAAAATATTAGCTCCCCCTTAATTGGCTAACTTTCCACGAATTATCTTACGTAACTAGCAATTAGCTAGCTCTAGTTAGTTTATCTCTTAGTAATAAGGATTTATGTAAGTACTTACATTCATACAACTTTCCTGACAGTACATTATTAATTTATTTATAACTCACTTTGTTGACCAAACTGCTAGAGAAATACTCCTTTTTATAAGTAATGAAATTAAATTAAATGTGTCCGTACCTACATAAAGTTCAGTGCAAACAAATGACCTACATATTTATTTGGGTTACCAAGAGCTGAAAGTTTGCAAACTCTACCAAGATTCTAATTACATTGGCAATTCTTAATGTAGGTAGGTATTAAACGTGGGAAGATTTAGTTTAATACAAAAGTCTGAAAAGTACAAGCAGATAAATAAGGTCTCTTGTTGACCGGCGTTAATGAAACGCAAACAATCCCTGAGTAAATTCTGCGATGCAAACCGGCTACAAGTTGTTGTATTCGTGTACTGTGCACACCACTCTTTGATCTGCTTCTTTTGTACACTTTCAATGCGGAATTAGAAGTGAATGAATTAATTACTTAGCTCTGCGTTTTGCTGACGCGGGATGTTTACTTTTCTCCATTGAAGGGATTATAGATGATTTTATTTCCGAATGATTTAATTCGATCATATTTAATACGACCACATTTAGTAGAAAATAAACTAAAAAGCAGAGTTAGTATTACTATCAGCTAACAAGCATTTAAACCGTGCAGTTGGAATGACGTAAGCGGTTACATTGTTAGTGGTTGTCGGCATAACACAACACAACACAAATTCGTTTCTGCAATCACGGACGTGGACGTTCGAAATCTGATTTACCGCTGATTTGTGGTCAGGTGCGGCCGCGTACATGTACCTACCGTGCACACTGCCTACCCACACCTATGTAAGTACGTAACTACCTACTACGCAAACCAAGTTATGTCCCAAATATAACTCATATCACCTGTCGTTCCGCCTGAAATATCGTCGCGGAACGATTTTATCACTCACGATGATGTATCCTTTATTGTTGAATACATTACCAAAGTTTGTCCTTTAAAACCCTGAAAATTGTCAGGCTTCGTTTAACGACTTTCACATTCTCTGTTAGAATTTCGATGATAAAAATAACGGGCACGAGAATATTAGGTTTCAAAGCCATGTGTAGGAGTTCGATTTTATTTTTTTCAAAGTTTGTTCTAGGTATGTTCGACATTCATATTACCGGCCTGTTAACAAAAACAGGATTTTGCCATGTCAACAAAAAAATAATATGCTTATAAATTATATCTATTATATTATCTAATGATGATAAAAAATGCTAAATCTGCGAATTTGAATCCGACAGTTTTTCAAGACTGATAGTTTTATGGATGGCGTAGTAGGTAATTACTTTAGGGGTATGAGGAACAGGGTGTAAAGTTCACTCATCCACCATCGAAAAGGGAGGATCCTCCGACCAGACGGATGTTGTGTCTGGCGGGCAACTGCCCAACGATTGATGTTGGGTTCTTGTATATTTATGTCCACTGCACGGTAAACTTTAATTGCGCGATGCAGGATTTATGTGACGTCAGGATGACGTCAGGTTTTTGATGCGTAGTTCGCATGTGGCGATGTAGATACCGCCACAACACTCCCCTCCGGAAACCGGAGGTCGATAGTGGGCTGAGTCTTGTATCTTCCGATGCTTGCCAGTGCCAGTTGTGGTTCCAGTGAGTCGGAACCGGGTGCCGCATTGTTCGCGGTGGGTTGGAAATGTTTGCGGCGGTTGTGGTGATTGAGGTGATTGCGGTGATTCCCCAGTGGGTCGGGGTGATGAGGTGATTGAGGTGATTGCGGTGATTCCCCAGTGGGTCGGGGTGATTAGGCGATTGAAGTGATTCCCCAGTGGGTCGGGGTGATGAGGCTGAGGGTGATGACCAGGAATGCGCGTTCGCTGCATGCTGGTGGTCAGGATACCCGTTGACGCCTCGGGTGTTGGCTTGGCTGTGTGACTCGCCTCACTGAAAGCTTGCGGGAGTGATGATGATGACGTCACGCTGGAGCAGTTGCACGAAGGCTGCGCCGACGTTCACATTTGGTGTTACCAATTTAGGGGTATGAGGAACAGGGTGTAAAGTTCACTCATCCACCATAGAAAAGGGAGGATCCTGCGACCAGACGGGTGTTGTGTCTGGCGGGCAACTGCCCAACGATTGATGTTGGGTTCTCGTATATATGTCCACTGCACGGTAAACTTTAATTGCGCGATGCAGGATTTATGTGACGTCAGGATGACGTCAGGTCTTTGATGCGTAGTTCGCATGTGGCGATGTAGATACCGCCACATTACAATAATTATAATTAGTTACAATACGGCCGATATAACTTGGCAGTTCCGAACTTCACGCAGAGGGCTGCGCAATAACATTTTTCGGAACCAAATGGTGACATGAGGCGAGTGTGAGTGAAAGAACATGCGCGAAAGTTATATACGCCTATGTTCAGACCAGTTGTATGCCTTAACAATAAATAAAGTTTAGTTTATTTTAGAAAAAAAAAAAAAACCTATAGAAACCATTTATTCATCTGGGACTTACAATGCATAGACAGACGAAGGAAAAACGTCTTAAACTTATTATGAAGACTTCCTGAAAAGGCTGAAAAAATGCATTTAAAGAAAATAAACGGCAAAGAAACGCTTCATCAGTTCGAGAGATACGAAGCCAGTCTTCAAACTAATAACACCCCTCATTTTGCGTCCGGGGTTAAAAACAGAATCGTCTATAAAATGCTACAAATTGAGGTTTAACGCTGTAGACAAGAAAAAGGGAAGGTAGCAGTTGCCACGTCGGATCCAGTTACTTGCACCCGTCTGGATTGTGTTATAGACAGAAATGAGAACGTCGAAGTTGGGTTGAATCTCGGCAAACTGTCAAACCTGTTTCATTTACGACGAGCACCTACTTATTTACGTCAAAATTTGCCGACGGCGGAGATAGATACCGGTGCAAGACATATTATGTACTTTTAAGGACTTTTCAGTCACTCCGCCCTAACTTTACTCGTAAATCATAGAGTACTTTGTATTGTAGAACTTTACCTAAATGTAACTTTAACACGCCTTCTTAAATGTTCTCAAACTGTGATGAATAATACAGTCCCATTTTGTAAAACGAAAAAATCACTTTGGCAATAAATTATCGAAGAATCTTTGTCCAACGGTGAACTGAGGTGAAAATAATGATCGAACTTGGAAAACATTTACGCGAAAGATATTAAGGAACGATTATTGGTTATTGCGCGAAACTTTCTTTGTTCGACTCATGATAATAGGCGAGGGAATTATTATGAACAGACTTTTATTGTATTTCGATGAATGAGTATTCCTTACAGATGTTCTTGTTATTGGAGATGAAATTGCTTTAAACTATTAGAAATGGGACACGTGTAGTGCTTTAGGAAGTGCCACGGGAATATCCTAGTAGAGAATTCGAGTTACCCGTCAAACTAGAGCCGGTACACAACAAAGCCATTACCAGTAGACGCGCGGCCCAATCTTATTTTCTAAGTTTAGGAATCGAAAAGTTGTTCACAAACGTCGAGGTATGAGGAAGGAACAACGCAACACGTATGCGACATTTAATGCGAATGCTATTTTTAGTTTCTTAGTAAAATAATTTGTTCTCATTGAATTAATTTTACGTGTAGTTCGTGTGGAGCATGCAGTATAAACCACATGTTTATAGTCGCTTTTTGTTTTACGCTTTTTGGATGGGATCCAAGTTTAAAATAATTATTTTAATTACGATATGAGCCCTTAAAAAAATACATTCACGAGCAAAAAATAATAAAAATTATATATTTTAAGGTTCAACTTTAAATTTTAATATGTCATAAAAACGAAATAAAAACCGATGGTCGTTATTCCGATAGGTAAAAGCGTTTAAGGGCCATATAAGGTCACATCCAGTATTTTGATTGCTATCACAAATGTATTGCCAATGGCTGCCGAATCTGATTTGCTTCTGATTTGCGGCCGCCTGTGACTCGCGCGCAAACTTCCGTGTTGTATTAACGTAGGCCACTGTTGTGTTTACCTCTCACAACCATTATTTGAGGGGACGATGAGTGATTTATACTTAGGTTTAATAGGTAAATGTATAGATAGGTATGTCTACAGAATATCAATAGGTACCTACATTATGTTGTCACGACTCTTGGAGCAGACTTATGTCCAGTAGTGGGTGTCTTTCATCTCAGGATGATATATTCAAGTCAAACAAGGGCATGTAATCTCGATTTCGCAAGATCTCGAATCTCACGAAATCTCGAGCCTTTTTTCGAAATACAATCTCGCGGAAACAATCCCGTTCTTGATTGCAAGACTGAGCGCGTCTTAGCACACTTAGGCTTCTTGAGAAACCATTTTCAATAGTACCTATACTTAATTCATGGATTTATAATGTGTGTGCATCATTGTTGCGTTATGTAAGTGTAGTGTAGATTATTATTACTTAATAAACGTTGATTTTTTGTTTCGAGATTCTGTTCATGTTTTTTTTATTTACAATATATCACCTTAAGTCCCTAAGTAGGCGTAGTTCACATTTCAATAAAAATTAAGCATTTTTTACTTAAAAAAAAAGCAATATTAAAAATAAAAATGCAAAAACTGGATCTCGAAAATCACGAAAACGAGTTCTGGCTTGATTGCTGGGCGAGATCTCGAATGGCCAATCTCGACTCGAGATTGCATTCCCTAGTCTGAAATGACTCAATAATGTGCTTAACGAATACATTAATAATTCAATACTGACAAACATAGTATTAATTTCTCAAATCACAGAGAAGATAAGTGTTGTCAGGTATAATAGGTCTTTACCTATGAAATTGCCGTTTTGTATGAAAAAATTTAAACGAATTTTTTTCATGAATTTTTTATTTGTATTAATCGAAGTAATCACCCATGCAATCAATGCATCTTTGCCATCGCAGTGGCAGTTTATTGATGCCCTTCTTAAAGAAATCAGCTGGTCGGGAGGCAACAAATTCTTCAAAGGCATTTTGTACTGCCTCTCGGGTATTGAATTTTTTTCCCGCCAAGAAGTTATCCAAATTCTGGAAAAAGTAGTAGTCTGTAGGTGCAAGGTCTGGTGAGTAGGGCGGATGACGGAGAGCTTCCAACCCCAGTTCTTGCAACTTGGAGACCGTCTGCTGTGCAGTATGAGGTCGCGCGTTGTCGTGCAGGAGCAGCGGAGACGAGCGATTGACCAATGCTGGTTGGAGATGCGCCAGCTTCTCCATCATTGTGTTCAGTTCTTCACAGTACACATCTGCAGTAATGCTCACCCCGTTTGGTAAGAAGCTGTGATGAATCACACCGGCGCTAGACCACCAAACAGTGACCATTACTTTTCTAGGGGTAAGTTTTCGTTTAGGGCATTGTTTAGGTGCTGAACCAGGATCCAACCAATTTGCTGAGCACTTGCGGTTATCAAACAGAATCCATTTTTTATCGCAGGTAACAATGCGGTTCAAAATTCCTTCATTTGTGTGTCTGTTGAGCAGTGCAAGGCACGTCTCGACGCGTACTTCGCGCTGGCGATCATTGAGTTCGTGGGGCACCCATTTGTCAAGCTTTTTTACCTTGCCAATTTGACGCAAATGGACCAATATTGTTTTGACGCTAACGTCGAAAGCTGCTGCTAATTCAGCCGTAGATTGTGTATCATCAGCTTCCACAATCGCCTTTAATTCGTCATTGTCGACCAAAGTCTTCGGACGACCGCGAGGTTCATTTTTCAGGTCGAAATTTCCAGAACGGAAGCGAGCAAACCAATAACAGGTGGTGCGTTGGTTTGTAGTGTTAGCTCCGTAAACGTCGTTGATGTTGCGTGCCGCTTGTGCCGCGTTGCTGCCACGACGGTACTCATATTCCATAATTACTCGAATTTTTAACGTATCCATGATGACGAAAAAGATTGAAATGCAATGAAAATGTAACACTAATCAATAAAGAAATGACTACTTTTGGAAAAAAAAATCCATGTTTTTAAAATAAAATTAATTTGAAATTAGAATTCTTAGCCAAACAAAAATTATTTTGATTTAAAATGGCCAGTACTGCAGAACGGCAATTTCATAGGTAAAGACCTAATATTTAAATCTAGTTTCAAATTGGAATTCATACTGTAAACGTTAATCGTGAATCGTTCAAGAGTACCTACAGGCTTCAAGGCTTAGCGTAATTGAATACAAAGACAAAACTTCATAATCCAACTAAATAAAGTGTCAAACGAATAAATCAATGAATTGAACAGAGATCCAGCCGAGGCGATTGAATATATTATCTGTTGCCATGAATGCGCTAATGTTGGAGAATTTAATCGGGGAGCGGGCGTGGGAACGGAAGAGCTTCGTTCGTTGGATTTACGAGCGAAAAAGCTTCCGCCGCTTTGGACGTACACGCCTAGCTACATACTTTTTTGTACATAACAATTTAAATAAGTAGTATTAAATTATGGTGATGCTAAAGTTGAGGTGTCTGGTAATGGAGGTGTTAGGAATTTTTTTCATGTTTAAAATTTTGTTTGTTGAATTTTTCTCATTAATTTTGTAGTATTGGCCTTTGTATCTACACTTTACTGTTTTTCGTCAATAAAATGCATATTGTAGATAAAACTGCCAAGGTAATTTTTTTCGAGCATCCTTTACAAACTTATTTTACAGGTAAAGTGAAACCAAACATGTGAGTATATACAATGTGAATGCAGTGAAAATGGTTTACATTTCACAATCCACACAGAAAGAGGAAAACGGTCAAGTTGAAATGCACATGTCGACAGGCGACTCAGACGTTTACACAACAGTCAGTGAAAGTGAAAAGCTCCTTACCTTTTACAAAATATTTTTATTGTTTGCCAGACGGTTGACTTCCATTCCAGACATTTATCTAGTACAAGTTATTTAACAACCGGAGCACAAAATTTCCTCGAGTATAATTTATAAATAGCTCTCGAAAGCGCGATCGCCTAATTTGCTTTTCAGATATTTAGACGTCTCCCCGCTTAAGGGATTACTCTTCATAATGCCCAAGGACCATTGTTGTAGCTTGATAAAATTTAATTTGTCACAAGGAGCGGGTCCTCCATCCAGCCGCGAGCCAACCAAACGAACCGAGGAAAGTAAATGATCACATGAAATCCCAGATCAAGAATTAAGAGCACTTTTGTTTTAGTAAACCGACCGGAATAATAGCTGAAGTTTGGCGTCGCTATGCCGACAAATGATTTGATGGGCTTCATCAGCACTCGACAACGCTCGGATAATGTTTCGTTGCGCGACCTATAAATGAAAAAGTACTTCGAAACAAACTACGTCCGATGATGTACGATAGAAATGGATTTTAACACTGTTTTTTGCGAGGCGAGTCAGAAACAGCGTTGCAATCTTCGTATACCCTTTATGTGTTACATTTTGTCGGGTGAAGCTCTGAATAGGCGGCCAGTCTCTTTGATGGTATTGAAAGAGAAAATGCTTATCGCACCATCGCCCGTAAATAGCCGAGTGGGTGTCGAATTTCTCTACACATGCTACGAAAACACACTTATCCTTTTTACTTAAACTGTTTTCACATCCCTTCTCAATACGCTGAAACTATTCGTCTGAGTCTTGCCCTTTTGGATGTATTGGCAGGTATGTTTATTGGGTATGAGACCTATATGTTTTATGTGACGTAATTTATGCAGGTCATTTTTTATCCTTTTATATATTTTCGTTTTCTAGAGGACTCTTTTGTATCTGTTGACAATAAAACACATCAATTGAAATAAGAGTTTTCTTTTGTATAGATTTTGAACGGAACAATTGTTTTAATGGGTAAAATTATGATCATAGACATTTGCTAAATGATCGTCCATTTGTGCTTGGAAACGTTATTATATCATTAGAAATTCTGAAAAGCAATCCTAAATAAATAAGTCGATTGTTACTGAACAAAGTAACATTTACCTTTAATCCATTTGATAAATCAAAGTTATTATCGTGTGCTATGCTATTAAAAATGTTATCAATTATAATTGAATAAGGTATAAGGGACGAACAATATCTAGCAAATAATTCTCACGTTATCATTACCACTTTACACTCATCTTTGGATTGAAAAAGCTAATGGTTTGGAACAAGTCGAGGTGGTTTAAAATAAATCGGCGACATTCCATTTCCTGCAGTAAGTAATGCGACCTCATGATTCCGTTTTAAAAATTGAATTTCACGTTATCAAGTTTATCTGAGTCTTAGCCGAGGGAACATTGTTAGCACTTCAGACTAATGGTGGGCACTTGGACAAAGAAAATAATAATGATTGGCTTAGGGGTAATCTTCACAAAAAAGGGGGTGCCTGTTTATATTGTCAAAATAACAGCTTTTTACTAAATGCACATGATACTAATGCATACGGTACTTATAACAAGTGTATTTTTATTTTCATTTTTTGTCTGTTTGTTCCGACTAATCTCCAAAACGACTGGACCGATTTTGACGGGACATTCACTGGCAGATAGCTCATGTTCTAAGGAGTATATTAGGTGGAAAACGAAAAAATAATTTGGGTCCACGCGGGCGTAGCCGCGGGCAGCAGCTAGCCATTAATATAAATCGTGAGTGATCAACATTCTTATGTCATAAGAAAGTATAATAAGGTATTCCGTTTGATAACAATTAACATTTAACAAGCAAACTTGGATGGCAAGTTTAAATCTCGTGTTTCGACGTTATTTGGCAAATTAATTCAGAAACTTTATCTTGAGGCACGCGAGTGAAAGATGTTTTTGCAGACGGAGTTTGTTACTTAATAATTCCTTGATTGTAGTCTGAGCTCTCCAGATTTTAAGCCCATAAGTGATTTCCGTGTTCATAACTCTTATTAAGTTAACAAAGACAAGAAAGACCGGTTTATTTTAGCTATTTTATGAATAATTATAAATAATTATAAGGTGTTCTTATCCAACAAGAAAAACCGGTGCAAAGTAGAATTAAATTATGTCGAAATAATATTGTTTTATGAATTTGATTTTGCATCGTAAAATACATTTGAAAGTGAAGTTTTCTGGACCATGAATTTATTATATACTAATGTACAGAGGCGGAGTTAATGCCATAGGCATTTTTTACCAGTCAACCTATGGGTGATG
Organism: Lithophane ornitopus; assembly: GCA_948473465.1. Taxonomy (NCBI): domain Eukaryota; kingdom Metazoa; phylum Arthropoda; class Insecta; order Lepidoptera; family Noctuidae; genus Lithophane; species Lithophane ornitopus. The sequence goes on from OX419623.1 coordinate 8,016,075, forward strand.
CAGAGACAAACACTGGTGTGCAACAACGAAATGAATAAATGAATTCACAATATATTTTGGATCATGTCTTAAAAAAAACCTTTGTGAAGCAATTGACTATAAAAGGCTGACATGATTGACTGAAGCTGTGTCTCATGTCAGGGCCGTAGCCAGGAATTCATTTCGGGGGGTGCTATTGCAAACTTTTTTTTAAAGAAATTAAGTACCTATTTCTGATTTCAGAGAGGGCAGAAAAATAGTAAATACAGATTAAAAAAAAGAGTATTTTCCTCTTTTGCGGAAATCTTAAAAAAAAGAATAGCGAACGAAGCGAGCTCGAAATTTTTAGCATCCAGCTTCAAATAAGTTAGGTTTTCTTTCTCTTTGACCGATCATACAGAAATAGAAGTAACTTTATCGACTTAATATGCAGAAAAGTTTGAGAAGAATGATGCAGAAAAGGATGCAAGAGCGAGCGAAGCGAGCTCGAAAATTTTCGCACCCCGCCTGGGAGAGGCTGGGGGAGGTTAAAATATATCAGAGAATGCTGAAGTTGCAGGAATTTATTTAATACAAAGTCAGAGTCGATAAAAATACAGTACTTAAGCATACTCTTATTGGTATTCTAGATTATAAAGTACGCCAATGCGAAATAGATTACAATTATCTGTATATGGAGGTACCCTAGGGGGTCGATCTATGGATTGAGATTCTGGTTTCTCGCATGTCGGCCCCTCCCCCCCCCCCTGCCTACGGCCCTGTCTCATGTTACAAGAGATAATTAAAAAAAGACTGATTGTCCTTGATCCATCGAATAGTCTTAGGTACTTAGGTACTAGACCACTTCTTTTTCTATATTCTTTCTCAATCATTTCCTTCTTACGTGAAATGAAATATTTTACTCATCCCCTAATGTATAAAATTCCCAATCCAATCTAACTGGGCCAACTTCAAAACATTTCACTGGTTCATTTTCACCGAAGGAACATTTCTTTGAATTTTGTGTTTAGTTTCAAACGTATATACGTAATAAATGCTAGTTTTAATTTGCAAACGGTGTTCGGAAAATTTTACCTTTGCTGTCTCAATATGAGCCTTCTACGAGTAGATGTTTCTGTTGAAACCATATATGTAGAATTATTGAAATAAATAGCTGATTCAAATAAAACGAAATGCGTGTTAAGCGAAATATAATAAAATATTGTTTTGGTAACAGAAATTTTATCATGGAGCTCATCACAATTAACTAAATTACCCAACATGTTGCCAGTTTACTTGGCAAGGGCATAAGCATAATATCATAATCAGCCTATAATGTTCCCACTGCTGGGACAAAGGCCTCCTCTCTGCGAGAGGGAGCGGGCCGTAATCTACCACGCGGGCCCAGTGCGGGTTGGTATATGTCACATGTCTTCGAATATTTGGTTCTAGGACATGCCGGTTTCCTCACGATGTTTTCCTTCACCGTTTTTGAGAGCAGTGGCGATGAAATAATTTTTACACAAAGTTAAGCGCCTGTCAGGGTTCGAACCTACGACCTACAACTCGTAAGTCGTGGCCGTTACCACTGGGCCATCGTGGCAAGAAGCATCATAAAATGGTTATCTATGAAATCTCATAGGTTATGGGAACGTGTCATAGGGTCTTCGTCTTATCAGACTTACCTACTACCATTATCAGAATACAGTTATAATGCAACTCCATTTGAAATAAGATTAGAAAAAACAAAACTTTTTACAGTCTATTCAACCGATTTTGACTTCTATACCGTAGGCATAAGGATGGCATTAAAAGCAAAAAAAGTTACACAATACCACCTGTCTACTGCAGCTGCATTTTGTCGTGCCACCAACGCAATAGAAGTCAAAATCGGTTGAACGGACTGTAAAAAAGGCTTATTTAAATTTCTAATCTTATTTCAAATGGAGTATAGTTGATCTCGTGTTTTTTAGTCTCCTACCACTCGCTGTGACCATTTCACACCATCCGTCCCACCGTCACGTATAAATGCACTATAGAAGACAACTCATCTATGGTCCATTTATACGTGACCAGGAGCCGCACAGCAAAAGGGTAATTATGTTTATTTACTAAATGAAAACAAACACTATCAGCTGGAACTAGGCTCCATTGTAAGCCTATCTCTAATATTGAATGTGGCAGAAACAAATAGTGGAGCTTCATTAAATGTCATTGTGATATTCCCGATAATGTGAGAGTAGAATGTGAACTGTTTATTAATATGTGGCCATAAGTTGTGATATATTTACGGTAATTAATCGGTTTTAAATTCAACAGGATATTGTTATAAAATTGATGAAATTCACGTAATTATTGCTATTCTTCAATAGCAGGTGACATTACATTGATTGTTAGTCATAATTTGCCTAGCCTTTTCCAATTATGTTGGGGTCGACTTCCAGTCTACCCGGATGCAGCTGAATACCAGTATTTTACATGGATTTACTATCTATTTGACCTCCACAACCCAGTTAATCGGTTCACGATACCCCTTGGTAAGACTGGTTGTCAGACTTTCGAGCTTCTGATGGCCCGTAACGGAGGCACGGAGGGGTCTCGGTATGTAAAGATGACCAATCATTCACGGACCAACTTAGGTAGTTTTACCAGGGGGGCTAAAACGGTCACTTTAGCAATTCCTCTAAAAGCAATTCATTTCCTGAATTGCCAGATGTCATTAGCAGTTCCTCTAATTTGACACAAAAGCAATTCATAATTTGGGGACCATTTTACGAATCTCCATAGAAAACTGTCAAGCAAATGAATTACTTCGTATTAAGAATTGCACGCAGATAAAATTATGAAATTGTCAGTTTGTAAAATTTTGCGATGACTCATAATATTTTCCTATTATGATTCTGCCAAAGGCTGTTATCATTGAGCCACGATTCCCACAAATTGATTGTTAGTAAAACGTATCAATTCTGTTTGTGCGCAACAAAATCAGGCCAAACGTACTTATTTACTATGTTTGATGTAATTAAGTGTTGTGACTAACTGATTACCAATGAACCTGTAGTGATTTTGAGGTATATTATAATTGGGTAGTGTAGTGAGCCTGCACTTGAAACATTCTACCCAAACCATGATCCAAGGGGCCTACACAGATGACAGACTTTTATGAGCTCGACTCTTCGACGCGGTACAAGAAGTCTGCGAAGACTGCTGAAGAAATTTAATACAACGACTAGATACCTAGGTAGGTATGTTTTCCATTTTGACGAACAAAACGTGTTCCTCAAATCATCTGTGATCTGTATAAAACCATTATTTCGCTGTACTTTATACATAGTTTCAAGTAAAACTACAAATGAATAAACCTCAAAAAGATTTTCCTGGAAACTCATCGTTCGTACAGTTTTCCCGAATAGAGTCAAAATCCATTACATTGAAAAAAGCACTGCACGTTTTTAGGTTTAGGCAAAAATATGTAAATGCTGACTACAAACGACGGACATGTATTGATAAAAACCTCGACAAGTTTTGCCGTTTCTATCGACAAACGCCAAAAATGATAGTGAATGTTTTGCCCGTTATAAAATGTTTTTCATAGAATCTTTTATTTGAAATAGGCAGGTACCACAAAAGTACTATTTTTTGGCAAGAGATTATAAATATCACTGTTATGAACAGGTACGCCATAGAACCACGAACGAACCACGAACCCTGTACTATATGGCACAGGGGGTTCGTAGCTATAAGGTTAAGCTGTACGCTTGCCGAGGCCGGTTCGTGGATCGGGGATAGACCATCCATTACATATCGAGACCCATCCGTGCCTCAGAAAGCATTAGTCCCAGCTGTCATTTGTAGAACTTTCACAGTCGTTATGGATAGTCAGAAGTCCGAAAATTTGACAACCATACCAAGGGGTATCATATTACCCAGTAACTAGATTGTATAGAGGTCAGCTAGGCCGTCGCCCCATCTAAATACTGGTAGACCACAACATAGTTTTGTTGAGAAAAGTCATATATGGATAACACTTAGTAGATGGAATGTTACCATGATAATTACTACTATTTGCTATTCATGATAATTATGAATACCTATTTATTAAAATGACTTGACAACTTCTTGACAAGCATAATTTATTATTCTTATAATTAATAGTAGCATGTTCAGGTAAGTGGCCTAGCATTCTAATGTACCTATCTAAAGTTCTTTTTTTAATCCCGTAGACTAATTTGACATTTCAAATGAGTGTTGTTTGTTTTTTCATTTGCACCTGTCTGTTTGTCTCTGTTTGTTTGTGTGTGTGTAGTTTAAGGCCTTAGTTATAACAAGCACCCGAGGCTCGCGTCCTGTACGCTGCCTTTTGGGCGCTCAATAAAATTGTATGAATTTTTATGTAATGAATTACATCAAGCGCTGGCGACTCGGGCGCGCGGCATACGCGCGTTCGACACGCGTATGAAACAAGCCCCTCCCGGGCGCCCTTAGCGCTCCCTCGGCGCGTGAACGCAAGTTCTTTTTTTTACTATTTTTCCTTATCGTTTTCTCTGCATCAGTAATAAATTTAAAAGAAACACAGTTATAGAGCATTTTGAGGGTTCAAAATTTACAACAAAATGTAGAAATCTTGTTTCTTTTTCACGAGCGGCCAAACGCAGCGTACTGAGCACGTGCCTCGGGCGCTTGTTATAACTAGTCCCTAAATCGAACAAAATAAAGCTCAGGCCACACTGACGCGAAACCCGCACGGGACGCAAGATGCGACTGAGCGTGTCGATTGTTTTAATGATTGGGAAGCCGCACGACTATTCGTGCTAGTTTGATCATCTCCATATAAGTAATAAAACCCGTTCCCACAGGCGTAAAAATATCGCGGTCAGATTTTATCGCGCGCTGGATGATCAACTAGGTGCACCGAGTTGAAAATCCAGCGCCTGTAGTGGTGAGCCGAGCATTGAGAATACAACATTATATAATGTAGCCCTATACAGTATGTGGCTGTGTAATGCTTGCTAAACCACCCAGCGCCGCGTCAAAAAACACACTGTTGGATTTTCAACACTCACCGCTAAGCAGTGCGTTAAAAATCCAGTGCGTGAAAAAATCGTTGCATGTAGACGGTAGTTGCCCATGCGAACCTGGGCTTAGCTGCCATGCTTCGGTTTAAACAGAGCTTTAAGTAAATACTTGTTAATAATAGTAGGTGAACGTTGAATTATAAAGGTTATAGTTGAGATAACGACGAAACCGGCTTCTTGGCAAATCCCCAATAGCTCAAGTAGGCATTTAATCAAAAAATTATCGTTTCCGTAAACAAGAAATCATTCCGTGGTTGATTGTGTACCTATATAGACGAATGAGTTCATATCTAATAACGTCTAGTATTTACTTATTTAATAATAGGCGATAAAACTGATAAATAATAGTGTTGTTTTTATGAGTGAATAATAAATACTTTTTGAAAAACGTAACCCAATCTTTGTTGTCGCGCAGTCGGGCAAAAAAAAAATGCTTACTGCAGAAGAACTTTTAATTCCTTTTGAAAGTGAAGGTGTAAACTAACATTAATTATTAAAATAAATGTGTTAATGTACATAAATAAATGTGTTAATGTACAAACATTTGAAAGAAAAACTATCAAAATAAACTTGGCCTGAATAAAATATTGCTCATGAAGTATCAGGTATACCTAGTGCCTTTATGTTAATATTATGACGCTGACGCCTACAAATTTCAGATTTTTGCGGAGGTCCGTGGTTTGATTACTGCGACAAAATTGGAGTGGAAAGTATGATATTTTTATTTAGACGCCATACATTGTCACTTCGCCGGAGGATATATCTAAATACGTCATATTGTACAGTCTTTTATTTGCATAAATTAAGATAAGATAATTTTACTTAATTTAGTGTGAATATTCATTTATTTTTAGTCACGCTGTGGCTTTGTAGAAAAAGATGCATTCTTATTTGTTCTTTCGAGTTGTCCTACGTTGTGTTTTTAATCGACATAAAACAAAAGCAGGAGGGTTCTCAGTTCGTCGGAATCAATTTTTTTTTTGCTTTAGTGTATGTTCCCCGATTACTCGAAGTCGGCTGGACGGATTTGGAAAATCCTTTTTTTGTTTAAAAGGGTCAGAGTCATAAAAAAAAAAAACCTAACTTTGCTTGGGTAGTTTTTCAGTTAGCAATGCGTATTTTCAATAATATGCATTTTTCCACATAAATCTCCTGTCACTGTTATTTACATACCAAGTAGTGTAGGTAAAACTTTTTAACAAACTAAAAACCGACTTCCAAAAAAGTGAAAAAAATTCGGAAGTCGACGGCATGAAACGAAAATACCAAGCCGAAAACCGACTCCGACTTCCAAAATTAAAGGCATTTTTCACTTTGTGGTGTTATTTTTGGAAGCCGGCTTTTTTTTTTCTTCAATGTTTTTATAATAGCAGGTAATCAGGTAATAAATGGTATTTAGGCGGAATATGGAATTAATTAATGGGACACACTAATCATAAACTTTATATACAAACTACCTTTTTTATTAATAATGGAATACCGACGTACCTATGTTATTTATTGGTGTCTAAAGATGTCAGTGCGGATGCAAATAAAAGATTGAATAAATATTTTGAGCTGGAAATCTGGCACGAATGTATGGAGTAAGTTAAGAATGTATCAGAAAGACATTGTATTTTTGTCTTTGAAGAATGAAGTCTTTAAGTATTCATTTAGGCCATAGTTGTGAACAAGTCCAGACAGATAAATTGTATCTATACAATTTGCATGTTAATGATGTTGAATTGTTACTAAGGCAAACGTTACGTTACAATGCATGGGAACAAGTAGTACCAACCTAGTAGTACATAAATAATTTTAACCATTATTATTACTTTTAACCGTTCCAATTTGTAACATTTTAGCAAACTGCTATAATATTTGTGAATAACCGAATGTGAAAAAAGAAAAAGATGGCAACAAGCAACTATAGTGGCGTTAAAATCGAAGACATCGAGAATACAGCAAGTGATGTGAAAATTACGTGGAGACCATTTTTGAGACAGGTATTTTATAATTTTTTTCTGACTAACATACAAGGTAGTACCTACCACTGTGTCTAGAAGCAATAAATTTTCCAAAAGATTAATAATAGATTCTTAATTAAAATTCAATGCCACAAAAGCAAGTTCCAGCAGAATGTGGTTTATCTAGTCTATGGCGGTAAAAAAAAGTAAGTCGAAAGTGCGATTTAATCATTATTATTCTAAAAAAAGGCAAAAAACTTCCACGAGTGTTATATTACAGGAGCATTATCAGTCTATAATGTTCCCACTGCTGGGACACAGGCCTCCTCTCTGTGAGCGGGAGTGGGCCATAATCCACCGTGCGGGCCTAGTGCGGGTTGGTAGATGTCACATATTATCTTCAAATTTTCGGTTCTAGGCCACGTACTCTCACGATGGTTTCCTTCACCACTTTGAGAAATTCATCGTACCATCGATATCTCTGCCAACCTCTACTGGGTATACAGGCGTGATTTAGGTACACGTCAAAGCGGTGTTCTATTTGCTCCGTACAAATTGTAAAAGAAGACCAATAGATGGATTTATTGACAGCCATAGGTTTTCATGTATCAAGCACTAATAATAATTTTTAATCGTACCTATGTTTAATTTATTTAAATTAAACCAACTTTAAAAACTCATAGCGGTTTATTTTTCTCCTTAATTTATTTATTTATTGGTAGAGTTGTTAATCGGTGTTGCGTTTCATTCACTGTTGAACATGAGCTTTTTTTTTTTTACCCCACTGTTCCTACTTCTACCATGAGTCGGGTACTTGTACATTCGCCGCACCCCCGACTGGATCAGCCCGCCATGCCTAGCGGGTCCCATCACAAAATGCGGCCGATCCCACGACCGCACGTCCTCCTATAAAGGCACGCATGATGTTGAACATGAGCCTAAAAATACCGTCATAATTTGGTATTCATAATCAGCAGAGCTCGAGAAAATTGTTTGTTTTATGAAGACCCCTATCACACTGGTAAAATGAGGGGTATACGATTGTAGAATGTCTTGAACTCGTTAAAACCAAACGCATGTGTTATTGTGTAGGTACCTACTAACTTAAACGTAATTGTAAAGCTAAGCGGACATTAGGAGCCGCGGCGGGCCGCACCGCAAGTACCGCAACGCAGTAATTGTTAGAAACAGTTTTTTTTGTGTGTTGAATTTGTATTTCAACTGTTCTCACTCCAGTACAATGAGGCTCATAGTACGTAAAACAGAAGCCGCAACAATACGCCTGGCGAGCGATCCACCAGTGCGTTGCGCTGTGGCCGGTGCAGCTCGCCTTTTAAGTGTGTGATGGTACAAACAAAATGTACTAAAGTGATGTAGGAGGATTTTTGCAATGCGTTGCGTTGCGCCCATGTGTGCGCGAGCCTTCATTTACATTTTTTCCCACGTTCTTAGTCAAGTTACAGAACACACATTTATGGACATTATTATGTCTAGATCTAGATGTCAGGCTACCTCGAAAGTTTTGTGGTCGTAAGTGCGAATGCAGAGTATGAGGACCTGGGTTCGAAACCCAGATCGTGCAGTGTTATTGGGGTTTTCTTTTAGATCCAGTAACAGCTCAGAGTCGGTAATTGTTTCCAGTTGATATCATTAGGCTCGCTACTACATGACACTGTAAAAAGCGAAATGAATACCATCAGTAACTCTGCCGATCTCTTTAGGGTTTAGGGGCATGAGGAACAGGGTGTAAAGTTCACTCCTCCACCATAGAAAAGGGAGGATCGTCTGACAAGACGGGTATTGTGTCTGGAGGGCAACTGCCAAACGATTGATGTTGGGTTCTTGTATATACCACTTGTATGTCCACTGCACGTTAAACTTTAATTGCGCGGTGCAGGATTTATGTGACGTCAGGATTTTTACGTGACGTCAGGTCTTTGATGCGTAGTTTGCATGTGGCGATGTAGATACCGCCACAAGGGATTACAGTCGTGATGTAGGTAAATGTTAATATTTGTTAAAATCTTTCAGCTATTCGTGGTCGGAGGTGTCTGGACGATATACTTCGTGCTCGGGTTATGTTACGGAGCCCCCAACGTGTTCATACCGCAAATAAGGAGAGATGCTAACTCCACGGAAGCGGTCAGCGAAGATATGGCTTCGTGGTTGTGTATGTAAATGAGTAAACTAGCTACCTAATTGTACTACTGGCACGCCCTTGCAAGGGTTATAGATTGGCACAGTTAATATTGTTGGAATATCAAAATAAAATTAGAAGTGATTCTTTTTGCATATTTGAGCTTCTGTTAAATATTTTTATATTTTAATGAAATCGTTACCTTTAAACATGACTTTTTCCTTTTCAGCATCAATCCATGGTTACGGCGCGTTACCATGGATACTAATACTACCAATACTCACGCGGCGGTTCGGAAGAAAATTGCCGTTCGTTATATTGTGTGTCAACACACTAATTGGATACATCGTATTTTATTGCAGTACTTCACCTACTGTTATTCTAATTAGTGAAATAATGCAAGGCATGCTTGTCGGCAGCAATATGACACTCTTGATTGTAATTGTCACCGAATACACTTCGCCGCGCTACCGAGGCATTTTTATGACAGTAAAATCAACTATATTCTTTTGGGGAGTATGGATCGCCAATGCAACTGGAACATTCAGTCATTGGAAGAATATTGCGTTTCTAGCTTTTGTATGTTCTATATTATCTCTGACTGCCTTCCTATGGCCCGAGTCCCCGTCTTGGTTAGCAATGAATGGACGTTACAAGGAATGTGCGGCGTCTCACCACTGGCTGAAAGGATACGACAAAGATGCTGAAAACGAGCTAGAGAGCTTAATACAATCACAAAAGGAATATCTGGCACGTTCTAAGCGGAAAGAAGCTACGTGGAGTCGACTCAAACACATCCTGGAAACGATTACTACAAAGGCATTCTACAAGCCTCTTTTGTTGTCTATGACAGTCATGTCGCTTTATAATTTTTCAGGGAAGTTTGTTTGTAGTATGTATTCTATTCAGTTAATTAAGAAAATAACCAACAGTGAGTCTACAGCCTATACAGGCATGCTTATATTGGAAGCGGTCACTATATTCAGCATGCAAATTGGGTGCGTTTTATCGAAATATCTCAAAAGGAGAACATTATTGCTGTCATCATCTTCGATTGGTATTATGTTTTTGTTTTTAATATCACTGTATTTGTACCTGATTAGATTGTCTGTGATAGCAGAAAACAAGATTATATCTTTGTTGTTGTTAACATTATTTTCGATGACTATAAGTTGTGGACCAATGATACTAGCGTGTTCTGTGTATGGAGAATTAACGCCATTAAGATATAGAAGCTCATCTTTACCAACACTTGCTATATTCTCTGAAATATTGATGGCATCTGTTTTGAAAGTGTCACCGTACATTTTTAAATTGTTTGATTTGCATGGCGCCTTCCTATTTTATGGACTCTCAGCGTCTATTTTTACATTTTTATTGTATAAATATTTACCCGAGAGCAAAGACAAAACTTTACAAGAAATAGAGAACTATTTCAAAGAATCTCAAAAGTCTGAAGAGGTTTCACAGGACTTGATGGAAGAGAGAGATAAAAGATAAGTTAATATTAGAAGAAACACCATCCTAACTAATACTCTAAACTAGCTGCGCCCCACGGTTTCACCCGCATTACTTTCGATGGGAATATCAGTGTAAAACGTATCCTATGTACTATGTGCCAAATTTCATCCAAATCCGTTCAGCCGTTTTAGCGTGAAAGCGTAACGAACAAACTTACTTTGCATTTATAATATTAGTTAGGATGCGAAAGTTGAGCATGTGAAACCGCGGGGCGCAGCTAGTAGATAAATAAAGTTCAGATAATACATAGTCAACAAAGTATACGAAGAGCATTTATATGAATAATGTTATTAAAATAATTATTATTAATTCATTGCGTATGTGTTTTATTGCTGTCTATCAGTTGATCCCTATCCCAGCTAAGCCTAAGTCATATCATGGGCTCCATATTTGAAAAAAAAAAATAACAGTACTACCTAGTAATTTATTTTTATTATCAGTAGCATAGTAACAACCTACGTGAATTAACATCATCGCCTTATTTGAGTGTTTATGTTGAATTATTCAATGCACTTATCTTGGAAGTACTTAAATGCCACATGTTCAAAACATGTTTATGTGTTATCAATAAAAAAAAAAAGAATTCGTTGGTGTTGATACCTTTCCTTTTCGTCAATCCAAAGAAGTTTTTTCTTCTTCTTCTTGAATTAATTCAACAAACATTGAAAACCATCGACAAATTTGAACAACCCTTAATTTGTCGATGTCGACCCATTAATATTAACAACTTTTATTATGGGACCAATCGAATTCGCAAAAAAAATTCGACCTGATACAAAATGGCTCAATCGAGTATGAACCTTTATATGGGAAGGATATAATTTATTTTTGCGAATTTGTTTGGTCCCATACTCAAAATTGTTAATATTATTATTTGATGGGTAGAAAACCTACTAAAATTTTTTTTTTTTTTTTTTGTCGAGGTAAAAAAAACGACAAAAAATTCAACCTATATAAAATGTTGTATTATAAATACAACATCACGACATAGTAACTAATTCCTGCTAAAAATATTGAATACCGATATAAACAAATACTTAGAAGTGTTGGTAATGTCTGAAAAAGCCATCACCAACAACACAAGCAGTGGTTTTTATTTATTAAACTGCCATATATTTTTGCTGTTCCTTTGCATAGCTATTCACAAACGCTTGACACGGTTCCGTACAGAATCGAACATTAATCAAAGTTATCGAAGAAGTCCTCTATTCTATCTCTGTTCACAAATCTGAAACCTGATAATTTCGTCGGATTCTATCAAAAATAGGACCGCTATTCTATTCGCTGACGCACATTATTCGCTGTCGGGGACAAGGCAAATCAGCTATCTAATTGCGTAACTTATTTTCGTAACCGATTAAGACTAATCGGTTTCATTTTGACAGTTCAACAACATTCATTGCGTTATTTATGTTATTGAGCAGATGTTTTTTTGGAACTTATGAAGCAATGGATTCGACATTTCTTTCAAATCGATTTCACAACCATACAACAGACTGTTGAATGGTTGTGAATAGCTAAGTATGCAGGTCAGTATATTTTTGGATGAACGATCAAATAATACACCACTTCCCGCTTATTATAGGTATGCAAATATGAAAGTTTGTATGTTTGGATGTTTGTTACTCAATCACGCAAAAACGGCTGAACGAATTTGGATGACATTTGGCACACAGATAGTTTATAACCTGGATTAACACATAGGGTACTTTTAATCCCGATAGTACATTACCGTGCAATATTTTCCGAAATACACGCGGGGTAAGCTGTGGGCAAAAGTTAGTGTAATACAAATTGCTGGTCTAAGTCGTTTCTGGGAAAGTTGGGGCAACCCTTGGTTTACTCAGGACAGAGGTTCAAGCCGAATTTCCCAGAAAGACCTTTGAGTTTATAATATGTACTAATAATAGCAATCTATCTACTGCTAGAAGGTATTTGTAAAGTCAGGGGAAATAATTGCTAAGCAATTTGACTAAGTACAAATTTAAATTGTTCGCATAAGAATTCAAATCACAACTGTGATACACTGCAATTTGACGTAGGGTCACATTAACATTTAATTTCCCCGACTGGACAATGTTAATTTTGTCTAAGCAACTATTTTTTGAAGAACACTTGATCGTCCTTGTCCTGATTTTGATAACAACTATCTAAAGTCTCGTTATAGAAGTCTATTTCTATCTTGTTCTTGTACGCACCATGGCATTCAAAATTACCTAATCAAGAAAGTACCCGGAAGTGGTCGGAGTGCCTGTCATCGTAAACTTCCTGCTTGGGTCAGAATTAGCCGATGCGGTGCGGGTCGAAGCCATCATGACTTCTTGACATTAACTCCAAAGAAAACAAAAGGAAAAGATCACAAGTGTTCTCGGTCATTTTCACTTCTTATACAAGAAACTTACCAACCATGTTGTATGTAAATATTTGCTTTTAAAATACACTTAAGAGTTTTTCTTTCCAGTATCGTTCACGGCTACAGTGCATTACAGCGGGTGTTCGCAATACCCATGGTAACAAGTTTTTATGGACGAAAAGTACCCTTCATAATCATTTGCATAATGACATTGGTCGGGTTTATTGTTTTCTATTGCAGCATTAACGCAATCCAACTATTAATTAGGGGAAATAATGTTGGGAATGCTAATGGCAACCGGCGTAACACTTATTAATAATAGCTACTGAATATTCGTCTCGACAAGGGATGTTCATGATTAAAGCGAATATTTTCTTTTGGTGACTGCCTTGGTCTGCTGGTTGCAAGCGCTGGTGTTGACCATGAGGTCCCGAGTTCCATTCCCAGGTCGGGCAAAGTGTTTTTAGGTCCGTCCAACTGGAATTTTTCATTAGCAGCCCGGAGTCTGGATTTGTGCCCGGTTGAGTTTGGGCTCGCCCCCTGGGACTTCTGCAACATAACTATAGACACACTTCTGCCTAAACCTTCGGGGAATCTAAATAAAATGTGACGGGAGCGTTTTTCAATTGGATAAACATTTAATATCGTATTTTCGGCATACTCCTGAATGTTTTGTTTGGCCCGAGCTGCCTTCCTGTTTGGCATTGACTGGACATTTTCCAAAAATGTGCAGCGTCACAACATTGGCTGAAAGGGTTCGACTGAGATTTGGAAATTGAACTAGAAAATCTCATAGGCCCAAGAGAATTATAGCCGATTTTTTCTACGAAATATCGAAATGGAGTCACACAGGTAGTAAAATGTAAGTGGATTTTATTACACCTTTACATACTACACCGTCATTCGACCACGATTTTCCTTTATTCCAGGAAACTCGTTTGTAGCACGTAGGTAAGCTGTATATAGACTTTATCAAAGCAAATTCTAATATTAGACTGGGTTACTATTCTATGCAAGTTGGTTGTACACAGTTAATTTGTAACCTGTTCAAAATAGGTGTTGTTGTTATTAATGCACGACTTCTTTGTTGTTCCTGTTTTTGTACAGATGTTAAACTATGGTTTTGTTATGACTAACGATTTTGATGATGTTGATGATTGATGATGCGAGGGCACAGAGATGCTGCTGCAGCCTGTCATCACCGAATTAAATAATTATGACTATAGGATATCACTGGTAGCTACAAAGCCAATATTTTAGATAAGATTTTATTATTACAATGATTCCGGAGTGGCAACTGCGAACTGGAAGACGTAGAATTTGTAGTAAGTACAACCCGTGCGCATTAACACGGCACCTGGTTCGGAACTCAAAACTCCCCCCGCTACCCGTGCGGCGCCCCGTCGTCGCCGTACGGGGAAGCAAGGGGAGCTCCAAATGTCATTAAGCCAGGTGCCATGTTAATACGCACGGGTTGTAGTTGGAAAGCCTCCCACAAGGTGGACCGATGACATTATGAAGGCCGCAGGAAACCGCTAGATGCGAGAAACACAGAACTGGTCCAAGTGGCGATGCTTGGGCCTATGTCCAGCAGTCGACGTGTTTCGGCTAAAAGGATGATGATGAGTATAAAGCTGTGTCCAGCTGTAGTATGTCTTTCTTTGACTGATACGATGTTATTAAAATCGTAGTCGCGGTATGAACGACGTTGTAACAGATATGGATTGTGGATTATCGCGAACTAAACTTCGCGCGCTCTCTCTCGCACACCTCTCGACGCCGACGCACAGTGGGTCGAAACTATGATTTTAGTGACTTAGGGCTCAACTTTGCTTTTTTACTTTTTTCTTCATGTGGATGGATAGAGCTCATTAACCTCAACAATAATTGTTCTGATGTATTTTTTCCTAAACTTTATACTTTGGGTAGAAAAATGTGTTTTGTAATTTTTTTGTATGGAGCGGATCAAATAACCTTAAATTCCTGCTAAGTAGCGTGTGATCCCGCGTTGAAACTTTATTTTTCATATACCTTGTCTAGTCTATTATCATTTGATGCTATTAACGTGTGCATAAAGTTGCAACTCTGCCAAATAAATGGATCGAAAAAAATGAAAAAATATATCGAATAAAAAGCTACATTTTTTACTTTCGTAAGTTCTTTTAAGTTAAATTTGATATGGAATAGTAAGTAAAAGCACGTAATAATACACATAGTTACTTAACAACTAACAACAATACATTTAAAAGGTCCCTAATTAGCTTAAATTTACTAATATATGTAGTATTAGTAAATTTGTAAATTTAAGCTAATCACACTAATCATAATACATTTAAAAGGTCCCTAATTAGCTCAAATTTACTAATATATGTAGTATTAGTAAATTTAAAGCTAATCACACTAATCATAATACATTTAAAAGGTCCCTAATTAGCTTAAATTTACTAATATATGTAGTAGTAGTAAATTTAAGCTAATTAGGGATCTATGAATTTCAATTTCTTTGTTTTAATGACTTTAACATGTTTATGAAATGTTATTTTAAGTTAGATTTAATACTGAATAGTAAGTAAAGATAGGTACATAATAATACAAATTAGTAAAGGTAAACTAACATTACTACAACTAACACAAGCAAACTAAAAACTAACTATAAACAACATCAAACATTACTATTTCCTTTCAATTATGAGTTTGACATTTATAAACTAATAAAAAAAACAAGAAACTTACAAACTACCAAAAAATCTTATTCACTATCGCTATGACTATCTTGTAAATTATCTACATCAATAAAATCTATATCGGATTCTGTGGGAAAAATCAGCAGAAGCTCTTTGACTTTTGGAGAGAGAACCATTATATTTTGTTTCACCATTCGAGGTCTTAGACTTGTGATCTTTGGATCAGAAGACAAAAGAAGATTGTGTATAATATCCTCATTTGTCGCCGTTCTACTTACCTTTCTAGAATGACTCTCTCTATATTTCCGGAAATCTTTATTACGAGCTTCCGCTGCCTCTTCCGACAGTTTACCTATAGGTATGGCACCAAAGTGCTTAATTATATCACTCCCATGTACTAACAATTTATGTATACTGGAAGGCATATAATACCAGGGATATAAGTGAACGTACAATTGTGCAGTATCTCTACAAAATTCGGAAAACTTAGAAAGATCCACGCTCTCTCCAGATGCAACCGTCTGAAGAATCACATGAAACCTTTCTATTAAATCTTTATCTATTCCTGTTATGCGAGCTATTGTTTCTGCATCCCTAAAAAATCTTCTGGCAGTATTGCCATCATTGGTTGTGCCTACTCCTTGCTTGACTACGTCAATAAGTAAACCGCATTCTTTCTTAAACGCTTGCTGTATAGCGCTCTTTCTGAGTGACATTTTTTCTTTGTCATCGCCCCTGCAACTCCATTTTTTGAAGTCCAAACGATAAGCTGCAAACAAAAAGAAATATCACTTAAATAAAAATCTCACAAGTAACTATATAACGTGAAAAAAATTATGAACTAATAAAATTATATTTACCGATATGAAGTAAGCACTCCATGCTTCTTATTCAGGCATGTAAAGATGACATTCCATACTGGAACACTTCTTCGTTGTTCTCTTTTTGAGCAAGTGACTCTAAATTGTTCATCTCTGACGGTTTTGCTTTGCAGATATCACAGACAGCTGAAGATGTGTCTGACAAATATGACGATATTTTGCCGTCTATCATCGTCAAGTGCAATTGATGCTTAACTTCAACTTGATTGAACTTGATTGGCTGAAGTCTTTCTATTTCTTCGGTTATGCTAGCTTTTATAGTTACCACTGTTGACTGCGTTTCTTTGGTAAATTTGAACATTATCGGACGGCAATAGAAAGTTGATGAGGGTCGATCGTTTTCCCAAACAATTGTTCCATCACATTGTTGAAGCCTTATAGGAACTAGACTGGCCATGAAGATAGTTGAGTCATCAAACTCTGCTTCAGTCTTTTGTTTATAATTACTTTGACCTGAGGCTCCATCAAAACCCCATTTGCTTATTAGCAGTAACTCAGTTGGCGAATCCAAATCTAAAGTAATCACTTCTAAAAGCCTAGATACCGTCAAGTTGAGTAAAGCTTGCAGTTTAATAGCAGCTCCTTCTTCAGTTATAATTATGTCTTCTTTCCCTGGATAACATTTTGCCTTCGCTTGTTTTATTTTATAATAAGAAGGGTATAAATCAGACCTATTTTCACTTGCTGCTTCTCTTAGGCTTATATACTGCCACTTACTTAATTTAAGTGAAACTAATAAAGACAGTGCCTTATCGGGTGAATATGTACTACTTTTCGGTTTACTTGTACTTAAACACTCTTTAACTTTTTCTAGATCTTCGGGGTGATTTAGTAAATGGTTCATAATTTTTCCTACATCCTCATTTCCGGTGTTTCTTAAACTAGCAATTGTAGTAGCTTTAAGTTCATCCGGGGATAACGAAAGCGATTGGTTAATTTGATCAACGCGTCTTCGTTTTTGCCTGGAGCCCAATTCCTCGAAAGGTTTTCGAGGTGTAAATGTAGATGTCGAAGCTTCTGTAGTAGATGGTGGTAGATTTTCGACATCTTCAGTATTACAAATCTCGAGCCTTTCCTGTTCAGTGTTCACAGCTTCAGGTATCATTCCTTCGGGCCAGTTTATTGCACGTTCCAACCAATCACCATTTTTTCTTACAAACTGTGCTAACGTGCGACTACTTCGTTCCCATCTTGCACTTATATTTGAACAAAAGCGCGTACAGAATTTTTGGAGCTCAACACTGTTCTCTTCGGTCACGTTTATTTTATGTTGTAGGAATTGAAAGAATTTTTGACTATCCGACAGTGACTTGACCTGCTCTCTTAAAATCATAAATAAATCTAAATTGTTAACTAAATTATCCATTATAACGAAAAAGGGACGATCAGAATCACGAGATGTTAGTAGTAGTACGAATAAACGAACACTAGTTAGTATATAATAAATTATGGTCATTTTATACTTCCAGAATCCAGTGACAAACAATGTTTACTAATTTTTCTACTACCCTCATTAACTAATTATCCTAATTAATATTACAGTAATGACTAAAAGTGAAAAACATTGTTTTTTTATAAGGTAAAAGGTTAAGCTAATTACAGTAATTAAACACACAAATAGAAATTAATTGATTTCATATCCACATTTTTAAATAAAGGTCCCTAATTAGCTTAAATTTACTAATATATGTAGTATTAGTAAATTTAAGCTAATTAGGGACCTTTTAAATGTATTGTTGTTAGTTGCTAAGTAATTATGTGTATTATTACGTGCTTTTACTTACTATTCCATATCAAATTTAACTTAAAATAACTTACGAAAGTAAAAAATGAAGCTTTTTATTCTATGTATTTTTTCATTTTTTTCGATCCATTTATTTGGCAGAGTTGCAACTTTATGCATTTGTTTATAGCATCAAATGATAATAGACCAGACAAGGTATATGAAAAATAAAGTTTCAACGCGGGATCACACGCTACTTAGCAGGAATTTAAGTTTATTTGAGCCGCTCCATACAAAAAAATAACAAAACACATTTTTCTACCCAAAGTATAAAGTTTAGGAAAAAATACATCAGAACAATTATTATTGAGGTTAATGAGCTCTACCCATCCGCATAAAAAAAAAAGTGAAAAAGCAAAGTTGAGCCCTAAGTCACTAAAATCATAGTTTCGACCCACTGTGCGACGTCTCGCTGAGCAACAGGAGCGCGAAGTATAGTCCGCGATAACACGATGATGTAGCCCCACCACAATAGCCATAACTACAAATAAACAGATTTTAGGTGCATACCTACCTCTTTGCTTTGTGTGGATGTCTTCATGGATATGTTTTTTCGGTGAAGATGGAGTATTGAACTGCTACTGGTGGCCGTATTCAGCACATTTGGTGAGGACTCTGGCGTCTGATATCCAGAGGAAAGTACACTATACAGTTTGGTAAGTCTCGGTTTTGACACCGGGGTTAATTAATTATAAACGTTGCTTAAAGTTAAGTAATGATTAGCGACTATTTAAAAGCACACGTTTTTGACGTTTAGAAGTCCTTTATCTAAAAACAATTTTTATAAAAATAAAGGGGTTAGGTAGGTACTGGTTTGAAATGCAACACCTAATACATTTCACCTAATACAGAACGCCGTAATGCTTCTAGATCAAAGGAATGACTTACCGTTTGTCAGAACACAATTAATATTGATAAGCCATGTACGGTCTTAACTAGCGATGAGTATAGTATACGGACCTTTGTGATCAACAGCTGCATAACGATCAACAACAAAACGTTTTAGTATTAATAGTATTTTTAGTATAGGCAAATCAACAACAGTTTATTCAAAACACAAAAAAAGTTACAAATATGTAAGTAGGTAAAAGCCATTAGGTATCAATGAGCATTCTCTGTGCTAATAGGTACTTCATTCATAAACATTTTTGTTTACAGCTAAACAAATGTAAACAAGTACTTTATGCTACATGTGAAAATTATGACTTTCAATGTTATGTGAAAGGAGTATGCATTAAGAGGGCTGCCAAACAAATTTGAAACCGTCGGTCTTTGACGTGGAGAAAAATGTGAGGGTACCCACATATGGAAGTTTTAATGTACGAGTCGCGAAACTAATTTTACATTTATATGTATAAGTAGCCTACTATATTATAGTTTTAAATAGAGCTAGAATTAGTTTGTTTTCCTTTAACGTCTAAAAAATAAATATAACTATTGGGAAATTAGAATACGTTATCAATTTAATTCCTACGAATTTGGCTTACAATGTATGCACTAGTATGTACCTTTGCTACGAGTATAAACATAATATACACATAGCAACTATGGAATGTGAACGTATTAAAAATACGCATCTATTTTGTGAACACGCACAGTTGCACTGTTAGCACAGCTAGTTATTTTCAACTCAAAAACTGAAGACAGTGTCAGTTGTTATGTCATCGGGCACTCGTTAGTGTCTATTCCGATCTTCCTGTTACCACTAAATATAACCATTATGTGATTAAGCCCATTCTCGACATCGGAAAATAGCTTCGAGATTCAAGAGACGAAGTCCACGTTATAAATAACCTTTGGCGTCTTTAATTAACGATTTTGGAAAATCTGGAATGGACAAAACAAGCTGTGATTCAATAAGACAAAACCCCATTGACGATTTTTACTAACGTAATTTATTATATCGGTTTTTCTTATCTCGCGTTTACTTTACTCTGACCTGTCAATATAAAAACAGAGATTTTTGACACAGCCGCGGAAGCCAGTGTTTCAGTCAACCGTGTGTTTAATAACTTCCATATTTTACTTTACCGTCGTCAGTTTAAAACTCGCACGCTTATAATTTCCGGGGAATAAGCAAATGTGTGTTTCCAGTTTACTTGCAGTTGGTCGGTGTAATTATTTGAAGGAAATGGGTGAGAATTTTGTTTTTTTTTTATAAAAAAAAAAGAACGTGAGGTTCAAAGTCGTATAGTTATAGGTAGCATTATTATCAGAATGACAGATATTCGTGTAAGTAAATACTTTGTTCGGATATTACTAATTGTGATTAAAATAAATAGAAGTCGTTACTTAATTAATTCCGGATATTATGTATGTATCAGTATCGCTGTCATACTGTTGCCGGCATTTTTATGTGGCTAATTAGGAGCAGTATTAAAGTAGGTTTATCCAGTTGCATGTCGTACGTACTTTCGTGTTGTTGTGTAGACCGATCTGACGAATCTTTCCATAACAATCATTTGACGTATCCGACTCAAATGCGCGTGAGCATAAAGGTAATTTCATTCATGTGATGTTGCAATTTCTCCTACTTACCTACTTATAAAAATGTTTTGCACACATAGTTGTAAGTTAGTGGTAGTTAGTTTCATATTAATTTTGTTGAATTTATTATGAAGTAAAAAAGTAATTAAAAGAAAACTATTAGCTTTTAGTAATGTTATAAAATTGTGGCAACCGTAGGTATAGGTAATAAATTACTGTTCTATGAATTTACTATATTTTCTCTATTATTATAATTTATTTATTTCTTTTTAAATACATACCTAATTCTTACATGTTTAAATCCATACTAATATTGTAAATTCGAAAGTAACTCTGTCTGTCTGTATGTTACCTTTTGACGCCTAAACCACTGAACGGATTTCGATAAAATTTGACGAGAGATAGATGTTATCCCGGGGAAGGTTAGCAGGCCAGGAAGCATAATCTACTTATTAACTACATACCTACCACGCGAGCGAAGCCGCG
The DNA here is from genome assembly GCA_948473465.1 of Lithophane ornitopus. Classification (NCBI taxonomy): domain Eukaryota; kingdom Metazoa; phylum Arthropoda; class Insecta; order Lepidoptera; family Noctuidae; genus Lithophane; species Lithophane ornitopus. Next base: position 8,037,386 of record OX419623.1, read on the forward strand.
GGCGGAAGCTAGTGTTTTTATAAAAAGCATTAAAAAAAACATTTAAAAATATAAAAACTAGTAGGATCAGGGTCCAAGCTGCCAGTAGTCAGGGCTCTAGAGAGAGGAGACTCCTAACTACCTATGCTTATCGTGTCCAGGAAGGAGTACTGCTTTTTGAATCAAGCCCTTGACCCAGCCTATTATTATTATATATATTTATCAATGGGTTTCAAAGGTAACAAGCCGAATTTAAAAAAAAAATGTAATTTTGATGGGTACTGTAACAGTACACAGGTAAATGCGTTTGCGAAGCAAATTGCTATAGGTAGGTAATCGATGTTGCTACAAAACTCTGTTCCAATAGTAAATGTAATAATATCATGTATGAAATTAATAGGCGTAAGTAACTCACTGATAAAGCTATTTATTTGTGCTACGATGCACTTGCGCGCACTCGGTCAAACGTCGCCGCATCGTCGCGCCAATGTGTTTGAACCCTTATTAGTGAAGTCATCCGATTCAGTGTGAGTGCACTGAAGGCATCGATTGTCTGCCTGAGTCTACCTGTGATCAGTGGTTTTCATTAATTTTATAAACATGACTTTTAAAATGCGGTTTCTATCTAAATAGTTTATTTGTTCTTGGCTTGAAAGGAAAACATGGTGAGGATTTATCCGTGTGTTGTGGGTGTTTTGAAAATTTTGGCAGGTTTGGTTATTCCCTACCGAATGCAAGGTTATGAACTTTGATTTACAGTGGAAATAATAAAATATGAAAATACTTGTCTCCAAATATCATCTACCTAGCCTAGCCTTTTCCAACTATGTTAGGGTCGGCTTGGAGTCCAACGGAGTGCGGCTGAATACCAGTATAATTTACATTGAGTGACGGCCTATCTGAACTGTTGTTATTCATCCCTGGCTTCAAATATGTAATGATAATATTTCAAGCATAATTACCGTAGCTTACAGTTCATTGTTTTACACAAAACCTTAATTTATTCTGAATAAACAGGACTTGACGTGCAACAAATTCGTTCATGTGTCGTCATGAAAACAAAAAATATGTGTAAATAATAACATAATAACTATGTATTTGTACAGTACCGTAACAATAGCAAGAATTTCAATGTTTTATTGAAATATTGACGTATGTAAATTATATGATTGAAAATGATTATTATTCAATTTCAGAAGTCACTTCGCGATTGCTGAAGAGCTGTTTCATAATATAAAATTGCACGTTTTTATTAAAAATGGAAGTGGGTACCCGGGAGGCTGCCGAAGGTGAAGACAATGAAGAATGTCTGACACATACGAAGTTCTCGTGGCAGCCATTCTTGAGACAGGTTGGTAAATAACACATGTTTTCTAGTTAGAATTTCTAGGACAGTGTAACAAGAGTGGAAGTTGTTATGATTGATTAGGTAATCTAGTACACTGCTTCGTCTGAGGAACTTTGTACCTAGCTTTGTGTATTCTACTTGTCGTAAAGCCGGCGCCGGACACACTCACATATGTGAACACTTATTTGAACACTTGTTTGAACACTTGTGAGGTACGGTAAAAAATGTGAGATCAAACTTTGATCAAATACCCAAGCAACCGCGGGTGCTTCTTTGAACACATGTGAGAAACACATGCCTCACATGTGTTCAAACAAGTGTTCAAATGTGTGTTGCTATGTCTGGCGCCGGTACAATACGGTATACGCCGGTACTGTCACGAAGAAATGTTGACATTGACGGAACAAGTTTGCTTTCGCGAATGGACAAAAAAAGCCTTCAATGCGTTTTTGCAAAATTCCATTAGTTTCAAATTATTAACACATTGTCTTTATTGTCACATTGTCATTGTCTTTACACATTGCTTACTAAAAACAATTTGTATTGGTTATGTTTATCAAATCTTAAACCTTATCTGCAGTGTTAAAATTAATATATTTCAATTATCAAAGATTTTTTTTTTGTTTGTTTATAGTAATCACAAAATGTTTGTTTTTCCAGTTATACGTATGCACGGTATGCACGTCGATATATTTCGTGCTTGGCCTATGTTTCGGAGCACCTACAGTCCTCATACCACAACTGAGGAAAGAAGCAAATGCAACTGAACCACTCACTGACGACATGGCATCTTGGTTGTGTAATATTCATGTTTATATTTATAAATCCAATTCCTGCCAAACAATGCATTAAAATTTCAATTCAAAACATTTAATTTAGCTACTGAAACGATCTAATAAAATCATCATGATTGAAGACACAAATCACAAATTCAGTTATGTAACGTAAATTTTATTTTGTTTTCAGCTTCCGTTCTCGGCTACAGCTCCATGCCGTGGGTCATTATTCTACCAATACTCACACAATACGTTGGAAGGAAAATTCCGTTCCTGATAGTAACAGTATTGACGATAGTAAGCTTTATCGTTTTCTACTGCAGTACCAGTGCACTGCACATTCTCATCAGTGAAATACTCCAAGGTGTAACTCTTGCAAGTAACATGACAGTTCTCATTGTCATTATCGTAGAATACTCATCACCTCGATACCGAGGCGTGTTCATGATGATCGAGTCGTCAATATTCTTCTGGGGCGTGTGGATCGCAAATGTGACGGGAACCTTTAGTCACTGGAGGAACATTGCTATCATCGCTTTTGTGTGCTGCCTTTATTCTTTAACTGCCGTCATCATGCCCGAATCCCCGTCATGGCTAGCAATGAATGGACGATTCGAGGAGTGTGCCAAAGCACATCATTGGTTAAAAGGATATGACAAAGACTCTGAAGAGGAACTCGAGAGCTTAATAAAATCTCAGAAAGAATATCTTCGCAAGTGCGCTGCACGAGTAAAATCCACTTCGTGGTATAAACTTCGAATCGTTAAAGAAACTGTTGCTGCTAAAGGTTTTTATCAACCACTGTTGCTCTCTATGGCTGTTATGGCATTATATCATTTCTCAGGAAAGTTAGTCTGTTCTATGTATGCTGTAGATTTGCTCAGTCAAATAACTGCTAGTGAGTCGGCTGCATACACTGGTATGCTTATCTTGGATGCTGTTACTATACTTGGTATGCAGATCGGTTGTGTTTTATCAAAGTTAATAAATAGAAGAACTTTGTTGTTATCGTCTTCAGCTCTTGGAATTATATTTTTGTTCATAATATCATTATATCTGTATCTAATTAATTTGCAAGTCATATTAGAAAATAAAATTATTTCTATTGTTTTGCTGACTTCCTTTTCAGTTGCCATAACATGTGGTCCAATGATAATGCCATCCACAATCTTTGGTGAATTAATATTTTTAAGATACAAAAGTTCTTCGTTACTCATTCTTACATTGTTTTCGGAACTGTTAATGGCAACTGTACTAAAACTGTCACCGCATATATTTAAAGCACTCACATTGCCAGGCGCTTTCTTGTTCTACGGTATATCAGCTTCCATTTTTGCATTTATTTTGTACAAATATTTACCTGAAACCAAAGACAAAACCCTGCAAGAAATAGAGAATTATTTCAAAGAGTCCCATGAAATGGAAGAGGATGCCGCGAAAGCGTTTATTAATGAGAAGCCGGATAATTATGACACTCAGAAATGTTAGAAGATTTTTGTTTTTGTAATTATATTTAATAGCATTTACTGACTAAATAATAGAACGTAAAGGGATAATTAAAGTGTTTACAATGTTTCTATGTTTTGATTATTTACTATGTTTGAACTTTAATTCAATTAAATAACTTCTTTGATGTACACAGAAAATTTGATACATACAAAGTTGAGAGTTACTTGCTAAACATTTGTATTTGATTAATAACTTTATGTAGTTTTATATCAATTTTTTTTAATATTCCGTTCATTTTATCTTAGTTTTTTTTTAATATGTAGATATACAAAATCTAGAGTAACGTTGTTTAAATCACAATTACGACTGCCTCTACGATTGTGAATTGTCCAATAGACTCTCGTAAAGTTTCGTCTCTCGACTTAAATAGGTCAAGTTGGGACTGAGCCAGAGTTTTAAGTTGGAGTACAGTGAAGATAATTGATTCACCAAAGCCACAATTAAGTACCTTTTGCAGCCCCTGTCGACAGCACGGGGCGACTGAGCAAGTGAGCAATGACCGAAATTCCGTGGTTCACTGACGCTGTATACTCAGTTGCATCTTTGCATAAACAGGTTCTTTGATCCGAATTATGTGTTTATTTTCACCTTTGATTCAACATTTACTATACTTCGATAAAAAACTAAAAAACACCGGTCAGCCCCAAAATGATGTAGGTATCTATTTATACATTGAGTTCGACAAGAATTTATTTAATTGTTTACAATCATTCAATCATTTCAATATTTTTGTTAGTATAAAAATGAGTACCTACTTATACGTCTTTTTGAGGCTAATTTTACATACTTAGATATGAGTATAATTTTATTGTAGCGATAGTTTTGTGTACCAGATGTACCTAGTACCGCAGAGAATTGAGGAAGTGCATCAATGCAACTCAATAGGTAAGTAAGAGCGTACGATTCAAAATGGCGACAGTACATAAATAGTAAGTGACAGTTGGCAAGTCTGTCGACTGCTCAGTTGACTCTTCTTTGCGCGGGAATGTTGTGTTTGTCTTTTAGTCGCACAGCTGTGGCGAGACTAGTGCAGCTACCTACATACTCGTATATCTGGAAGAGCGCTTCGAAGAAAATACAACTAGTGACTATCCTACTTTAAAAATATCAGATTTGAACACAAAAACAAAAGTGGTCTATTAATTAACATTAAATTATGTAAAAAAACTGTTTCCGTATCTATACACTCCCCTTATCTAAATGGGCTCACCGATCTATTTTGTAAAAGGCTCACCGAGAAAACTTAGGTGAAGTGAGATTGACTTGAGCTGTCAATTCACCCTGATGCTAGGGATTGACACTATTGACAGCTCACTACGATTACAGAATGGATCGGTGGGTCCTTGACAAAGGTGGTAGCGACCACAGTATCGAAGATAACAAGACCTGTAATAATAAAGAAAACTTTTATGATAGTCGGTCACAGATTGGCGTGACTCTGTTAACAAAATTGCACGTAGCGTGTAATCCTACCAGTATTTTAATCTGAAACAATTCCGTATAACGATGCATAATTAAATTAATTTAACTGTATTTGCAAAAGTACATAGAACTGACTTGGCAAATTACGAATGTTCTTTCTGAAGAGTATTATGAGAAGTAGGACCATGTATTCAAGGTGTAATTCTTTTTTCGCGATTTGTGGTTTGGTCCCAGACTTAGTATAAATTATTTGCAATGACACCTCTTCGAGTCCAACACTATTTAAATTCCTCCTTGTATTTTATTGAAATAAAGCCTCGATAATCACATTAAAGGTATGAGTAATATCAACTTAATAGTTCCGCAGTTTACAGTAGATAAGGTTGCCTATCCGTGCCACATTTCAGCTCCATCGCTAATCTTGAATGATTAGCTTCACTTTCAGCCAAAAAAGTTTCTTATCTCGTTCAATCAGCGAGCCCACTTTAATTTACGGAAAAGACGAAATCAGCGGATTTTTTAAACATTCTGTGGTATTTGTGGCTGGGTCTGATTTTCATATAAAGATACTTGGTTTGCTAGATATTCTAATTCTATCCTAAATAACTATTACTAATATAAACTAAAACTAACTATACAAATAAACAATTAATATCTAAAATATGGCGTCGAAAAATTCCTCCGCATCGCTGTCGGCTGGTAATGTACCCAAGAGACTGGCGGCATTGCCACGTTGAATGGCAATGCTTAGCCTCTGACCAAGGTAAAAGCCAGCCCTTGGGTCACGGGAAGTGTCAAACAGCCGTTTAGAGATTTCATTAAACAGACTATGAGCACTCGGACCCCACGGCCCTAAGGTTTCAACCCCAAATGGCTCGAAAATATAATTGCCTATAAGGCTATTATACTTTCGCCGCTTGAGGTTTTCCGCGGCCGCAGCGGCAGCGCCAGCACAGCACGCCGAGCCAGGAAGATGGGATGGCGCAAGAGTATCGACACACGTTGCGTCCCACACTAAAGGCCTACCCATCTTCCATGGGAATAAGGACATGCCGTCCGGTCTTTTGCCATTGTCGCGTGCAAAGCCATTGGGTTCTGGAACGCCGACGGTGACAAGAGCTCGTCGGATGATGCCATTAGTTTTGCTAGAGTTAGTGTTTAGATTTATACCCCATTTAAAGAAATAAAGAAATAAATAACTTATCAGTTCCTAACTAATATTATAAATGCAAAAGTGAATTTGTTTGTTCGTTACACTTTCACGCTAAAACTGCTGAACAGATTTGGATGAAATTTGGCACATGGGTAGACCATGACCTGGAGAAGGACATAGGCTAGCTAGGGTTTATCCTGGATCGCAAGAATCAAAAGCACTATGTAAATATCTGCTACAATAATATGTCTATGTAGTTAACATGTCTTCGAATTTTTGGTGGTACTATGAAATGCCAGTTTCCTCACGATGATTTCCATGAACGAACGAACTAACTTCGAACAAATTCGAAGACATGTGACATCTACCAACTCGCACATTCGCCCGCGTGGTAGATTACAGCTCAATCACTCTCTGAGAGGATCCCAGTAGATCCCTGTGGGTCCCTGTGTACTAGCAGTGAGAACGTTATACTGGGTGTTAGGGTAGACACCGTTATCCTAAAAATCTGGAACGTAGTGGTCGAAATACAATACGGCCGGTCTGAATATAGGCTCTCCGAACCTTCGCGCTTGTTCTCTCACTCACACTCGCCTCATGTCACCATTTGGTTCCGAAAATATGTTACTGCGCAGCCTTCTGCGCTAAGTTTGGACCAGCCATGATTCATCGGCCGTTGTGTACAACAACAAAAATACAAAATGTATTTGTTATTGTCTTTTCATCCATACAATATGAGCGAGGCTATTTATAAAATTAAACTATCACAACCATTTAATTCAGAAAACCTGTGTTATTATGGGCCATTGCAACGTCAATAAGATTGTTTTAAAAATGTGGAAGGACCTTCGTTGTTGGGTTCCGTAGCTTCGAAACAAACAGTTTTATTGTTCACTTTCAGAGTTCCAGTATCTTGCTATTGTCATATTTTTCTAGGTTTTTATAGATTCGGTTAAAAATTGTTTAGATATGTGGAGGACGCCTCCTATAATTTTAAACATTAGAATTTGACGATAAATACCTGACCTATCGTCTCGTAAATAAATTAACCATTATCATACACATTATTTATAATGAAGTAAGTACAATGTTTACAAAATATAATAACCATGTTTGTTATGCGGTTAACCAGTTAAAACGGTTGTTTGTTGATAATGATATTGATAACACATTACTACCCAAATTAAATGCGTTCGTTTGTTCATAATGTCCATGTTTTTGTGTGTGGTGCTGGATGGCTGAATTGCGTTTACAAAAGTTTACCTTTCGATGTTCGACCTTTAAGCAAATCCCCATTGATGGGGATTGTCAATGGGGATTAGTGGAATAACCCAGTAGTAGTTTAAGCCAGTTTTCACAGATCCCTAAAATTACTTAGAAGTAAGGGACTTACTAAATTTCGTTTGTGTTGCTTGCTATATAGTGGTACTTAACTTAAGTTGTACTGCTCTGAAAGGTTTAAGTTATATTTAATATATAGGTACTAAAAATTCTACCTAGTGATCAATCAAATACAAAATTGAATTTTCTAATAGGTTCTGGTAAACGAAAATTTCCGTGAAACTATGAACCTTTATAAAGGTACCAGATACTACGTCGTCAAAACGGTTAAAAAAGTGGTGTACCGTTTGCATGAAAAGTATCCCCTCTCCTCTTAAAAAATTGAATGTTTTGTATTAGGTGATTAATAATTCTGTTATAAATTAAATAACTTATAGTGCTAGGTGGCTCGTGGCTAAATAAGCCGCACAGGTCGATCGAAGGTTAAGCCACGCTTGCCGCGGTCGGTTCGTGGATGGGTGACCATTCATTGCATATAAAGACCCCTTTGTGTTTCAGAAAGAAAGCCGTTGGTTCCAGCTGTCATTCGTAGATCTTCGGCAATCGTTACGGGCAGTCAGAAGCCCAAAAGTCTGTCAAACAGTCTTAGTAAGGGGTGTGTTATCCGGTACCTGCATGGGTTGTGGAGGTCAGATAGCAGTCGCTCAATGTAAAATATTGGTATTCAGCTGACCGACCGACCCCAACATAGTTGGGAAAAGGCTAGGCAGATTGGTATTACAAAGTGATTATAATAATATTTTCTATTTTCTAGTTAGTAAGTTACTTTTAATTAGCTGCAGTAAAATGACATTTCTTTCTGTCATTATGTTAAAAAATGTTCAGAGTTAGTCGTTTTACTGCAGATAGAGTCCGCGGCACCACTGAAGTCCTGGGGAAAATTGTGGAACTACATTTTTTGATGCAATTTGATGATATAGACCATAGCACCGCGTCTATGTGACTTGAGTCCATATTATTGTACTTGAGTAGTGGCGCCGGCGCCGACTCTTATTAAAAGTCCAACTTAGGGACTACTCACACTTGTTCAGCTCCATTCGCGCTTCGCTGCACGATTTTGGTCACACTTATACATTTCTGCTTCCATCAGCCGCGTACAACGTCGTAAGAATTAGAAAAGCCGTTATAGCGTGTTGAAACGCTTGCACCTTGTCGACAAGGAGTCGAGAACCATCCGTGTAGCGCTGTTCTGCTTTGTTCAGCGCTGTTCCGCCGCATTCAACGTCGAACGCGGTGGAACAGCGCTGAACACTATCTATAGCACTCGCATGATAATAACACATTTGTCCTCATTTTATACATACTTGTTTGCCGCGAAAGCTGAATAGACGCAGAAAGCTGAACGGATGCGTCTCCATACAAAATCGTTGTTTTCTATGTGCATAAGCTGAATAGAGCTGAATAAGTGTGAGTAGTCCCTTATCTAAGTGAATGTACTATGAATTTGTGATATAATTGTACTGATTGTCTGACTTACATACTAGCTTTAAAAAATCTAATGGGTTATCATTGGATTTTTTAAAGCTACTAACTATGTAAGTGAACCTATTGTGATGTGATTGTACTATGGACACGTATGAATATAATGCAGTCAACGTTGATGAAGCTGACGAATGGAACAATGCGTCTTCGTGAAAGCCTCTAATGAGACAGATTTCGTTGGTATTAGCACCTACTTAATCATGACAGCGAAATTAAAGAGTTTTTTAGTCGCTAATATGGAACTATTTTACCGAAAAACTGTTTTGCAGTTTGGATAATACTGATTACTGTGGATATATTGTGTAAACAATTAGTATCTCACCGATTGAAGATTTGTTCTTGTATAATATCTGGGATGATGATTCATTAAAAGGTCGAAACGTCTTCACCTAGCAAGCTGTTACACCACCCCGCGTTTATATGCATTAATATTTCACATTACTATAAAACAATGACGAACTATAACTACTAGTGACTTTACTTTTAAACTTCTTATAATTAGTAAGTATAAAAAAAATTGAGGTGATAAAAATGTGTAGGTATTCAATATTTACGTAATAAGAGAATTTGATATAAAGATTAAAAATAAATACGATAAAGATTTTTATTTATTTTTAAGTATTTATAAATTATCTTTAGATGATAATAATTGTAAAGTTGTGTAATTGGACAAAAAATCCTATTGACAGATACACAGCGTTTCTTATTTAGATATTAGGAGCCTCAAACAATTATTCTACTGAAGTCGTTTACTAATATTTTACTTTGTCCATAAAAGTAGGTTATCTTGTGTTGTGGTTTTTTAAATTTTAAGGCCAAATTCCTTTCGTAAACCACATGCGATGTCCTAATTATAGTTCTATTTATGTTTGCGTTGCAGCTATTTGTGTGCAGCGGCCTCTGCTCAATATATTTCGTGCTTGGATTATGTTTCGGTGCGCCTACAGTGTTCATTCCGCAAATTAGGAGGGAAGCGAATGCTACGGTTGACCTCAGCTAAGTTTGGCGTCTTGGTTCAGTAATATTTCTGTGTTATTATTGCAATTGTAGGCTTAAATAATACAGAGTAGCGATGAGGCTAGTACATTGAATGAAATAAATACATAACATAACATCACGCCTTTATTCTGTGAAGGTTTAGGTAGAGGTGTTCCTGTAGTATTGGAGTACTATAGGTACACCTCTGCCTAACCCTTATCTCTCATAGATAATTAAGAATAAAAATTGGATTCTCTGACGAATTCGGTATTATCAACCTAGAAAATTAGATAGAAGAAGTACTAGTATCCCCGTACTATTTTGATAAATAACATAACATCACGCCAGTATTTTACCGAAGGCTTAGGCAGAGCGGTATAACTAAAAAAAATCAGCTGTTCCATACATTTGTGTTCACTTAAATCGACAAAATGTATGGAACAGCTGATTTTTTGTTTTTGCAATTTCAAATTTGGTCCCATAGTAAAAGTATATTATAGATGACACCAAACCACTAGTTTCAAGGATAACGGTGTCTACCCTAACACCCTGTATAGGTTACTCACATCTCACAAGTTATATTTAAGCCCCATGTAACAGGGGGCGAGCCTATTGCCATAACCGGGTACGAATCCAGACTGAAACAAAAGCTGTTCCCAGTAATTTGCCATATCGCCTCTTAGGGTGATAGGTACAATTAGGCAAAATAATAGATACGACAATATTCCAGTGCATTTGCTTATAACACCTTCAGCTTAGAGTTTATTTGGTACACGACGAAAAGTAGAAGTAAATAAAAATGCAAATTGTACTTATATAAACTTATTTCCTTCTCAGCTTACCTGCACGGTTACCTTGGATCCTATAGCAGTAGTTTCGTGGCTTGTGGGTAGAAAAATACCGGTTTTAATCGTATGCATAAAAACTAGAGTCGGCACTTCACAGCATTAATACAATTCTATTGTTAATAAGCTAAATAATGCAGAACATGTTTTCATTTGCTAGCTAGCACCATTACAGTGTTGGTCATTATCGTTACCGAGTACTTACACTTCACCGCAGTATCGAGGCGTGTCTCAGGCTATCGAGTCAGCCATTTTCTCAGGGAAGTATGGATAGTTACCGGTACATTACAAGAACATAGGCATTATTGCGTTTGGCCCGATGCACCTTCCTGGTTGGCAATGAAATGACGTTCCGACTCTTTCGATGAGTGCGTCGCATCACTGGTTGAAAGGATTCGACAAAGAAACTGAGAATGAACTCGTAAATCTTATGAGATCACAAAAGGAATGTAGTCGAATATCTGCTCAAAGCAAAGGAAGTTCATAAAGATGTCAGTTAAGGAGTGTCGGGGAAACAATATTGCGAAAGCGTTTTACAAGCCTCCACGCTAGCTGTCATCATATTAATATTTCATTTTTCCGTAGTATTCCTCAGTACAATATGTAACGTGTCTGCCAATGAATCTACTTGAGCTTATGGTGGAGTGTTGCTATAGTCGGTATGAAACTGCTCATTGGTGAAAAAGTACGTAGGCAAGTTCCGTAAGAGGTATAGAAAAATGTGCTCTATAGTTTACTAGCTATTCTGCCAGTTCACTAAACTCTGTTTCATTACTATACTACTGACTGTTCGCCCCATTGAGCATTTTTATGCACTATCTCACTATGAAAAACAGTCAAAATGACAATCATCGGATCAAAATGCTTAAAGGGACATTTAGTTATTAACAGAGTTTGGACACTAGGTTTTTATTTATTTATTTTATTATTTATGTACACACAGTAATATACATAAAGATACGACATAATTATTATGCGCACAGAGTATGAGAGTATGAGTTCTTTTGTTCAAACACTTGATTGAAACGAGAAATGACAGTGCGCCTAAAACAAGAAATTAGAAAGAGCTTCTAAAATCAGATCGTGCTTCAAAAGTGTTGATAGATGACTATTAAAATATTGATAGAAGTCAGTGTGATTAATCTTACAACTTCCGTTTATCTGAGTGACTGAGCTAATATTTATCAAACTGAATTTATCAGCCTTGAATGTTAGCAAGAAAAACAAAGATTAGCAAGAATTGAACTTTCCAGCCGTGTTGTTAAAGTATGTCAAGAGTATAGTAGGCCCTTTTTGTTATAATACCAACAAATTATGCGATAAGTGATTAGTGATTACTCTAAGAAACTTGACGATTAATTTTAAATTTAATCTCTTAATAAAAATCTCAAGTCATTCATTCATTCACTGACAGACAAAGCACAGTCTAGTCTAGAAGCGTGACATTTTGGACACAAGTTCCTTATAAATCGAAAGTGAGCACAAAGAAAGGGTATAGTCTGTTCGTCATTTTTGCAGATGTGACATCCCATCGGACACACGGTTTATTAAAAAAACTAGCTTTTGTCCGCGACTTCGCCCGCGTAGATGTCGGAAAACATCCTACAGGAAAGTAGGTACTACCAGGATTAAAAATACCCTATGCTAGTCCAGGTTATAAACTATCTGTGTGCTAAATTTCATCCAAATCCGTTCAGCCGTTTTTGCGCCAATCCGGAACATACATCGAGACAAACGGCAAAAAATTCTATAAACTATAGTTTTGGCATCAGACTCGTTCCCGCAACTCGTAGCAATTACTTTTATCAAAAATATTCAATGTATAGTTTTGACTTTATTTCTATTTAGATAAAGATGGTACGACAAAATTGCCATGGACGATGGATGATGGATTGCCATCATCTATGGCAACGTTGTCATAGAATGTCATGCGATGAATATTTAATAAATAAAAAAAACAAGTCATTGATCGTAAAGTACCGATAATCACTTTACCATCAATGACTTGATGTTAATTGAAAAAGTTACCATAAAACATGCCTGGTTAAAACCTTTTATTTGTAAGTAATTAGTAAGAAGACTTACAAACAAAAGGTCTTACCACCGTCTAAGTATAAACATGCTTAGCAGTAAACTAGAGTGTTGAAAGATTGTAAAGTTGCAGGATAAATGTAGGAAGCGACATAAACACTACATAACTTGGGCGGAAGACACTCGTTGCTACTCGAGTTTCCTTTCACACTCTGTTCAACACAAAACAATTTTGTTACAAATTTTTGTGGATGTTTCTGGATTGTTACAGGAATTCTCACTCATTATATCGTCCATTGTTAAGTGAAGACTTATTTAAGTTTGCCTGCTGTCTTGTGTGATGGCAATAGGCTTGCCCCTATTACTTGGGACTTAAACGAAATATGGGTGTACTATAGGTAGGTAAACCTATAGCTAACTCTTCATTGATCACGGACTTGATGTTACGTGTGGTATGAGGTTTTAAAAGGTACTATGTACTACCTAATTAACAAGCTTTGCAAATGGATAGAGGGCGATTTAGGAGAATCCTCATATTAGTACATAGAAAGACGTGTTTTTCATTTCATGACTCCGTTTCTCAACCTTTCTGACGGTCCATTAGTTTCCGTATCTATTCACTGCATGATAGTGGCCGAAAAGCGAGCAATGGCGTACGTAACGGGAAAAAGCTAAGCCCAGAAGAAGTGTGTACTTCTGATAAAGGTTGGGCTAGCAACACACGATATTGTAATTGTAAGCACCATTACACACTGTAGTAGGTATCCCGATCATTCTCAACTCACTAACGATGCGCCAGCAAATCCGTTATCATCAATTTGTCGAGTTAGTCGCCTGTGACAAGTGACAGATAAAATGCAGCTAAAGTCTCTCAGTTTAAGGGTTCCTGTGATTTATTGATGAGATCTCGTCGACTTGGCGACCCCCGCCGTTGGTTTGTCAAACTAACCCGCGACACCACGAACAGAGGCTTCCTAGATATTTCCTAATATCGATCACTTTCCGAAAGTCACTGACTTGATGTGGAATAACATTAGCAATTTTAGTGGGCACTCACTATAATCATTTGGTCCGTGGAGTTTGGTTTTTTGGTAAAAAATAAAGTGATGTTTACTCGATATTTGTTGGGATGATTAATAAAATATTGTGGTAATCAAATTAAATGTCCAATTCAGATCCATCCGTCGTCACCACTAATTATAGCACAATTCGAAAATATTTGATTAAAAATTACATGTCGAAACATATTAGGTATTAGTAATAAAGGTATTACAAAAATGTAGTTGATATTTTCTTTACAAAATAGTAGTAGAGAATGTCCGTATTTGTTTTTTCCATTTAGTCCATAGCACATAGTGGCTAAGCAATGTGTTTGTGACTAGATTAATCTTTTATCAAATAGGTATTCGAGATTATTAATTACCAAATCCCATCATTGACTAGGCTAAACGGCCACATAAAGTCATCAGCTTCAGTTACCAGTCTGCAGCCCAGTACAAACCGGTGACCGGTCTGCACACAATCATTGTGAAACCAATTCATCAGCATGCCATAACAAATTTAAATTCTCAATCATGGAAAATTGCACATTCACTCGATTCTCTCCACTTTATAGGTCGAGAGGCAGAGTAAACAACTGCCGAGCACACAAATAAAAAAATAAAAATGCTCCCGTTAATGAAAACACAACGTAATCATTTTACAAAAATACTGGTTTTCCACGGAATATTACAATACGTACCCACAAAAATGCTATAAAGCATGCAACTTCATATTTGTCTAAAACATACTTGGAACACACATATTCCAATATTTTCAGGTGAACGTATTGAAATATGTGTTTTATATTGCAGTAAACATACCTACATATGTTTGCTACAATATGAAATATTTGCAAGCCGGCGGCGGGGCTATGTATAGTTGTAGCCATGTTAGCAAAATGGTACCTGGTACATAAATGAAAAAATGCGTTTGACTGTAAGTAGGTATTTCAAAAATATTTTTAAGGTTATAAAAATGGCCTCATTAAATATAATAAAACTTAATGCAAGGCAATACACATCCAGGAAACTGGCCATTTATCGTCCTAACCTCAAAAAAAAAAACGTTAGCCACTATAATTAAAGCATATTCCAAATAAACGTCTAATAATAAATTATTGGCCATTTATATCAGAGTTATAGACGTTACAGTCATACATTTACATGTGGCGTGGCGTTATCGAGTGAATAATCAGTTTATAACGTCTAAATAAGCGGCGGGGGCCGACACTACGTTATTTACAACTATGCAAATGGCCGCGTAAAATTCACCAGTAAATCTCTGGCGTGCCGTGGTTCCGAGACAACCGACCTATTAGCACCCGATTTCGTGTAGTGCACACACGAGCGCTGATTGGAAATGTAAAAGGACCGTTGTTGCCTGATGGAGGTAATGGAATATTCCGGTATGGGTTTCCAATCGATTTCTCGTATTATCGTTTGGAGATGTTGAGAGAGAATGGGCAGTGGTAAAATTAAACTGTGTACATTACATACACAGTTTAATTTTAGATTGTTTGTCAAAAGTCCTTTTAATATCAAGCTAATGATGAGTAGGTACCTACCTAGTTCAAAATGATCAAACATTATTGATGAATAATTTTCTAGGTAAACAATTATCTAAAATTAGAGGTAAAGGGCACTAGAAAGTAACGTAATAAGACGAGGTAAAACAGACAATTTCATTAATTTATAATAATAATAATATAGCTTGATGGGCTTATAAGCTGTTGGGCAGAAGGGGCAACGATTTTCACAAGATGGCTAGTAGCGGCTGGATGAAATAATTAAAATGTAAACAGCTTCCAAATTATTAGGTACGATTAAGATTTTGACCTTAATTTTAAAGCGATAAAATTTATTTAACAGCTTTATAATTTTAAATGATCAAAGAAATTGCAAACTAAAAAACCGTTCAAGTGCGAGTTGGACTCGCACACGAAGGGTTCCGTACCACCGTACAATATTGACCAAAAAACGCCGAAAAAAACACGTTTCTTGTATGGGTATCCTCTATAATTTTTTGCTCTATTTAATTTTTATGACATTTATTCCTTTTTCAATATATAATTTTTACATTTTTAAATATTTTTATAAAAAACATTTAAAAATATAAAAACTAGTAGCCCATCGGCAACAGGATCAGGGTCCAAGCTGCCGGTGGTCAGGGCTCTAGAGAGAGGAACCTCCTCACTATGCGTGCGGTGTCCAGGAGTACTGCTTTCTGAATCAAGCAGTACAGTACGGCCCAGCCGCGCAATGAGAGCCTCCTGAGATCTTGGTCGAGGCTCTTCGCTATTAAGCCATTAACCGTAACGATTATCGGTACAATGATTGCAGAGTCCACGTCCCACTTGTCAACAAACTCGTGTGCTAAGTCAAGATACTTGATTTTTTTATCTTTCTCAGCTTTCACGAGATTCTCGTCATGAGGGACAGCGATATCAACAATCATTGCACGGCGCTCTCGTCGATCTATCACCACAATATCAGGCTTATTGGCTACAATAGTCCTGTCAGTGATGATAGATCGATCCCAGTACAATGTGGCGTGACCATTTTCGAGAACTGGGTCGGGCACCTTGTGGATTATTACAAAGAGAAAAGAGTAGTACAAAGGGTCAACTGCACTTTTTACGAAATTCACTCTTTTACATAATTCAATTCAGAATTCTTTGTTTTGTCATAGTATTTTTTTCTGTTTGTTTCTCAATTTTTACTGATTAAGTCACGTCAAATACAACAATTTTTCTCAAAGTGTCGAAGTACCGTATTTGGATCAAACAATTTCACAGTAATTAGCCTTAACTATTTCCTTGGTACTTATGCCCTATTAACTAAATGATGTAAAATAGGAGAAGATAGCTTTGTCCTTCTATTAATTATCACAGGTTTGCGTTCAAAACGCTCCCTTGTAAAATCATGATTTTGTAGATAACTGTTTATACTTTGTGGCCGTCGAGTAGAAAGTTTTCTACTGGCGGTTCCAAAATCAAATAGTCTTCACTACTATAGACAAATGTCAGTTGTCAGTGAGATTTTGACAGTTTGAGTAGAAAACTTTCTTCCGAAATAGTCTACATAGAAAAAGAACTAGACAAAGATCGTTAGAAATGAAAGACAAAATGACAGATTGTAGAAGGATTTCTACGGTGCGATGTCAAAAATGAAGAAACGAAATGTCAGTTTGTATAGAAAAGCTATGTCTATTCTTCGTAGAGATAGAAACCGTCATGCTACGCCTGCAGGGCGTCAAGTTCCGTCTGAGTCCATTTGAGTATGCCAAAAGAATACATCAAAACCGGCATGACCCACCCGTTGAAGGCTCGCACCTTGTTTCCGCCTGATAAAAGACTATTTAACACTTTATTCAGGCGGCCAAAGAAGCGCTCCCTCAACTTCTTTCTGCATTGTTTCATGTCGGCAACATTGATGCCTAATGCTTCCGACATACCCAAATGCTTGTAGGTTTCGGTTGAGGAGAGAGATCTAAGGTGTATGGAATCCGAGAGTTGGATTCCCACGGATTTCATAATCCTTCCTCGCTTTACATGCATGACTGCACATTTGTCCACACCAAATTCCATCCTGATGGCGCTACTGAATGTTTCTGTTACCTTCAGTAGCTCCATCAGTAGCAAATTGTTGGGGGCGAAGAGTTTCAGGTCATCCATGTAAAGGAGGTGAGATATCACCTGACCGCCCCTTCTCAACCGATGGCCTAGACCTGAATCCTCCAGCAGTGTGCTTAGAGGATTCAAGGCTAAGCAAAACCAAAGCGGACTCAAACTATCGACCTGGAATATTCCACGCTCAATCCTGATCGGTTCATCGATCCCCCGTATCTGTCGGCATCCTGGATAGAGGATTATTATTTTTATTGCGGCAATAGAAATACACAATCTGTGCAAATTTCAAGTGTCTACCTATTACGGTTCATGAGCTACAGCCCGCTGACAGACAGACGGACGGACGGACAGTGGAGGCTTAGTAATAGGATTCCGTTTGGCACCCTTCGGGTACGAAATCCTAAAAAAGGATTAAAATTGGAAATTGTTGAAAATGTTCCCCCAGTCTTTTAATATAAAAGACTCGTTCGTTGTTCCTACCTTCTCTAATATCTTCACAATAGCCTCTGATTAATAACTAATAAGATTTTCTCAGAAATGTGCTTGGTACTGGAAGATTATTACATTAAAGCAAAGTGTAGCGACTTTTCGTTAATTGTTTCCATGTATTCGATAATATATGCCAAAAAATATAGTAGGTGCGAAATATGTTTGATGAAAAATAGTAAAAATACTTTTAGAGTATTTTTTTGTGGCCTGCGCAAATGTCCTGCAGACCTGGTAGCGTCGTGTGACGGGTCGTTGAGCTCTCTAAAATAGGGTTGAGCTACACAATGACAGACGCATGCATCGTCTGTCGGAACAGGTCAACTCACCATAACTCTGCATTGTTAGAATCACATAAAATCTTAATAATAATTATGATGTTTTGACTTTAAAAGAGACCATGACCTCTGAGTTTGTTTCGGCATTCTTTCTCAGGGATAATTCAGCTAGGAAATGTCGGCGACATCTAGTTTTAAAAAGTGGACCGAGAAATTGACGTATAAAAGTGTCTTAAAAGATCTACCTACTTACAGAAATGAACAACATTTCATTTCAATACAAGTTAAATTGTATTGAGCTGTATATTTTTCTATTATTTTAATGTTAACGAGGGCAATGACTTCGAAAATTAGTGACGTTATTAGTGTGAATGTCCGTCAGAACTCTAATTATGTACTAAAGTATAATTAGGGATAAACTAAAGAACCTACTAGAATACCCTTGAGTAGAGTACATTGACTTATGAATTCTTAGTTAAATATTTCATGGAATTCAGAATAACAATTTAGGAGAGGATAAGTGCCTAGGCCGTGTTCTAACCAAAGTGATCGTCTGTCGAGCGGACACACGTCGTATCTTGTTTATTTTGTTCGGCGAACCGAACGTGCCGTCCCGTCGGGTCTGTCACCCCAACTAAGGGCACCTTGCGGTTTTCCAAACAAATGACTACCTTAAATATGAACGCGACGATTGCGTAGTCGCATGATCCATCGCTTTGGTTAGGACTCGGGGTAAAGGTCCTATTCAATTTTTGCATGGCTAGACGGGATATCCTCTACATATTATTTATTATATGGCATAGAATAGTGAATGATTTAATACATCAGAATTAAACAATATTAAGCTCTACACAAATCCTTTATTTATGCCTTGGTGTGAAAAGTCGCCTTCATTCTATGGGCAGGGCCACGACATAGGGCGGTGTTCCCGCGCTCGAATGTTCCCGCGCCGCTCTTCTCTCCGCAAGTCGCACCGCGGCAACTCATGCCACGCTCTAAGTAACTTCTAATGTTTTTGGCCTCACCGCGGTCGCAGGACGCAAGACGCCGGTCGCGGGTGCGGTAAGCTATATGTACCTATTCCAAAAGTGAATAAATTCCACTAAGTAAGAAATATATAAACATACAATATTAATCTTCACTCCATACAAAAATTCCCTCTAAGAACACGTTTTCAACAGTCATTGTATTGATAGCCTTTTCGGTAAACGGCTTAATAGCGAAGAGCTTTGATCAATATCTATGAAGCTCTCACTCAGTAGTCGGATTAAAGGCTCAAACAGACGCCGAATATTCTAGACACGCCGCCGATAAGATATTCCTCCCTGTTCCTAGGTAGCATATTTATTAACTTTAAAATTCTTCAATGAAAACCTTAAACATTTTGGATAAAATATTATTCATTCAATATGTCTTTAGCTAATTTTAGGTTCCTAATATTGAAT
The DNA here is from genome assembly GCA_948473465.1 of Lithophane ornitopus. Taxonomy (NCBI): domain Eukaryota; kingdom Metazoa; phylum Arthropoda; class Insecta; order Lepidoptera; family Noctuidae; genus Lithophane; species Lithophane ornitopus. The sequence continues at coordinate 8,057,128 of OX419623.1, forward strand.
ATTTGATCTCAGTTAGGGTTGGGAACCGTTACATTAGAATTCAAGAATTCATTATTTTTACATTTAGATCAACTATTCTCAATGTTTTGCGGAGTTATGAGCTAATTATTTTGAAAAAAAAATTAAGCGTACAGCGTGTACAATTTGAAAAATTTCAAAATAATAAAAATGACACTTTTATAAATGTTTCAAAATAAATTCCTCGTACCTACTTTACCTACTTTAAATGTTTCAACATAATTTCTCATATAATTGGTACCTATGTCATCGACATTAAACATTTTTTATAAAGCTTACAGGTAAATAAGTATTGAAATAATAAATAGCTTGTGCACCTACATGGTAATTAAACCAACGTAAATTATTTATAGCGTGTTATTTAAATTCTACAATAAAGCGAATTTTATTATTGAAGCACACGTCACTTTGTGATCGGAGCGGGGGAGTAACGGGACTAGAGAAAAAAATAGGGTATTTTAGGTGAAAATATAGATGAGCCGGTCTATTCTGTAAATACCTCACCATGAAAACTTAGGTGAAGTGAGCTGTCAATAGTGTCAATCCCTAGCATCAGCCGGTCTATTCTGTAAACACCTCACCGTGAAAACTTAGGTGGAGTGAGCTGTCAATAGTGTCAATCCCTAGCATCAGCCGGTCTATTCTATAAATACCTCACCGTGAAAACTTAGGTGAAGTGAGCTGTCAATAGTGTCAATCCCTAGCATCAGCCGGTCTATTCTGTAAACACCTCACCGTGAAAACTTAGGTGGAGTGAGCTGTCAATAGTGTCAATCCCTAGCATCAGCCGGTCTATTCTATAAATACCTCACCATGAAAACTTAGGTGAAGTGAGCTGTCAATAGTGTCAATCCCTAGCATCAGCCGATCAATTCTATAAACACCTCACCGTGAAAACTTAGATAAAGTAAGCTGTCAATAGTGTCAATCCCTAGCATCAGCCGGTCTATTCTGTAAACACCTCACCGTGAAAACTTAGGTGCAGTGAGCTGTCAATAGTGTCAATCACTAGCATCAGCCGGTCTATTCTACAAATACCTCACCGTGAAAACTTAGGTGGAGTGATCTGTCAATAGTGTCAATCCCTAGCATCAGCCGGTCTATTCTATAAATACCTCACCGAGAAAACTTAGGTGAAGTGAGCTGTCAATAGTGTCAATCCCTAGCATCAGCCGATCAATTCTATAAAAACCTCCCCGTGAAAACGTAGGTGAAGTGAGCTGTCACTACTGATGACTGACCGGCTGATGATAAATACCTCACCGTGATAACTTAGGTGAAGGGATCTGTCAATAGTGTCAATCTCTAGCATCAGCCGGTCTATTCTATAAATACCTCACCGTGAAAACTTAGGTGAAGGGATCTGTCAATAGTGTCAATCTCTAGCATCAGCCGGTCTATTCTATAAATACCTCACCGAGAAAACTTAGGTGAAGTGATCTGTCAATAGTGTCAATCCCTAGCATCACCCGATCAATTCTATAAACACCTCACCGTGAAAACTTAGGTGAAGTGATCTGTCAATAGTGTTCATCCCTAGTCCATCAGCCGGTCTATTCTGTAAACACCTCACAGTGAAAACTTAGGTGAAATGAGCTGTCAATGTGCACGAAGCTCGACTCTTTGTTACAATTTGTTTTTGCAAATAAACGAGTGAATTTGAGTAAGATGTCATCGAGTGAACGTCATGACCTGCAGATCCGACATTTCAACGAAGAGTATAGGCAAACTAGAAATGTTACAAGTAAATGTTTCACTCGCCGTGAGCATTAATTCGAACACCGTATCAAGCATTCGCAGGAACGTTACATTACATGGAAATGCTTTTTTAAATAAAGCTTTTGCTTGTATTGTACCATTCGTAAGAGCGTCACATAGCAATGGTCGAAAAAATGAGAAAATAGTGTATACTTTTCTGTTTGATTTCTATGACCATGACCCTAGGGAAAAATGGACCACACATACTATTGATGTGTTAAAAAAATTCCACTTACATCCTGAAAGAATCCTAAAAGATTATTTTTAGATAAAAGCAAAATTGTGTTGCCTTTTGTTGTTCCTATAGGCTCAAGAGTTTACTTATGTAGTTAACAACGTTCACTCTCGGTAACAACCTCTTTGGTTTTTGTATCACCAAACTAGAGATGTGATCTACTACTCTTGATGATACTCACGAAACATGCGGTCAATCGAAATGAAAGAACAGAAACTGCGTTCATACATTACATGCTTTATCCATTATTGTATGCGTACATTTGTAGGCTAGTACGAGGGATTATTTACAGCACATAGGTTCACTATAAAACAGGATAACAAAAGCGATGGCTCGGGTATTTCAAACAGTCACGGAGTCAATGCAATAAGTGCGGTTTCGTCCGAAGCACTGCCAATCACTCTCTGCGTAGGTATCTGCGTGCCACGACGATGCCTGGACCAAGCGCTTTTGAAGCCCCCAGTACACGCTCGGCGAGCCGAGCGAAACGGCAAAGCACGCAAAAAGGCCCAGTATAAGTTAGCCGAATGACGGGCTCGCCCCAACGTGGCTGAAACATTCAATTAGTAGATTCTATGTAGGTATAACAAACAATTAATCTCATTCGTATCTTAAACCTGCGTACAATATTTCATTGATTGAGTTCACGGAAAACGCGGAGTTATTATTAATTAAGTATAGAAGGACAAGTCTTACCTAAGTAATCCTATGAATCACTTATTGATTATACACAAATCAAATTACGAGGACGTGGATTATTACTGTGCCTTACGTAATAACATGTATCAAACACTCAGAAATGTCCTTTAACATAATTAGGTATGTTCGAAGTACTTTCGTGATAGTGTTTTAATGCTTTTACGTGATGTCAATTTTAACATAAACGAAAAAAAAAAAGCGTAAAACCTGCCTGCCGGAGTGGTAAATTCAATTTTTCACTTAATATTTCATATTAAACTGTGAAGTGAAACACACTGGTAGTTTATGTATATACCCGTATAGTACACACGGCTACAAATCAAGCTATACATTTCCAGTTTATTCTGATCTCCCATTGTATTCGATTTCCTTACAATGCGAGGTCAGCTTATACTGGAAATGTATAGCTCTATGTGTAGCCGTGTGTACAATACTGGCTCGTTTGCAAGGTGAAACTTAATTTTCACGCGGTCGTGCCGGAACACTGCATATGTTTGTAAACACGTAATAAAAGAAAGGTTTTTATTGCGCGAGAAACACGGAAAAATGCATTAGTTGGGCGTTCCATCTAAAATAAATTGCTAAATTGCTCACCCTTTCTACCTCTACAGGGCTATATTCAAGATTAGTTATCTACACAAAACGAATATTATTTTGTCATTAATCGGTGAGCTGGTATCAGAGTAGCCATCTCATAAATATTATTTTAAGCGTGATTACTGTAAAAGCTAGCGAGCAGTCGGTTTCAATTCATAATTTGTGGTACGGTGTAATGTTAATAAAAGCCGATATTTCCTGGGATGCAGCAGCTGGGAGTAGCGCGTATCCAAATGAAAGAGAGCTTTGATACATGTATTCCTGTAACTGCACTGCGGCATCGGTCTAAAGCAAAAAAATCTAGCAACGTGAGAGCCCACTGTTTTCCATTACCTTAATGGAGTTACTTTTCTGTTACATTTTAGTCACAAAATTTTAGACGGGCATGTGGCTTTTTGTTAAACGATATGAATAAAATTTGGACAGCATAGTTTATTCTAAAATAAATTACAGAATTCGTGTACAAAGCCGTATCTGTTCGAAAAGGTATATTTCAAACCGGACGAAATTAAATTTTCATTAAATACACGTTGCCACTCCACCGTCAGAGAACTAACGGAAATGATTTATATTGTGTGACGACGGAAGGTGCAAGGAAAAGCAATAAATTTGAACCTAATTACTGCCAGGTGTCAGAGGCAAGCCGCAATGCCTGAACAACTTTACCCCATAAGTCAGCCGCGATCGAGATGAACGAACCACGTAATTATTCACACAAGTGCGCAATTAAACCAGATGCTTCTTATTATTACTGTGTTGAAGCATAGTTTCCAAGTAACTATTCCAATTTACTACATTAATCACCGTGTTAGTCTTTTGGAACGGAATAAAAGCAACAAAATAATCTTTCGTTAAAAACAGTTACTTAGCTAAGTAAAAAGCAGAAATCGGGGCCTCGGCATTTTCATTGATAGCTCAACGAATGGGAAAGGTGACGTTAATCATCCTGTCAGACTTGATTAAATCTGAAATACGGACCGCGGCGGCATCTATTGAGACAAGTAAATAAATAGCCGGCTTCAAAGTTGTCGCAATGTGCTAACGGGCCAAATATATCTTTAACTGGGACCAAAAGCGTCCCCACCTTGGAAACAAAAGAAATACAAACGACCGCCCTGGCGTGAAATTAATTCAAAGCGATGGGTCGACGAAATTGTATACAAAGGTAAGCGAAAAATAAAAGCGAAACAGCCGAACCAATTTCCAAGGTCTTCTTTAGCAGGCATTGTGGTCTTTATCTAAGTGAAGACCGCAATTGTTGTCATCAAACTGTCTAGGTGTCCACTTCACGAAAGTTATATACACCCTCTCGGAAAGGATCAAGCTACAAACTCTTACATTAGGAGAGCGACTCGTTTTATATCAATTACAAATTCAATTTGTTTCATTTAGAAAGTAGAATAGTCGCCAATGAATCGCTGAGCTTTGCAGATAGGAGCAGAATATTATTATTCTGTGAAAAAAATAGCAACTTAGTTCGTCCATAAAATTTTATCACAGGTACATAAATATCGTACGCAGCTTAATATATGGAGAGTAAAAAATATTATAGATATTGTCTTTTGACTGACACGTTAAACTGGTGAGCGATGCGCAAGTATTTACTGTTCTGGACGCCTGTTGGTGACATAAATGTTGATAACAGCAGTTAAATCGGGATAATAAAGAAATAAAAGTAAAAGGTAATGGGTCATTACGTGTGCTATCCAACGGTTGTGTGCACCTTGTTACGTTCTCACGGACGCTCCTCTGACCGACCGTGTTTCGAGCGCAACATTACTTCCCTAGAACCCTTTTAAGACAATTAGCGAGAAAGTGTAACAAGATAGGTATCCTTGGAAACAGAAAATGCCATTATAATTAAGTGATTGTTATACGCAAGCTTTTATTTCTCTAAACTACTAAAGTAAACTACAAACAACATTTTCCCATTGTCAAGTTGATTAATGTTCTATAATGAAAAAGCTTTATAACTAACAGTATGCGACGTCGAATGTATTTTATTGGCACATAAATCGTAATATTTTCTCAAACTAAATAAAATCAGTTATCGAATCGTTTGTTTATCTGTCAGCAGGTGTAGGCTCGCAGGTAAATGATGTGGAAGGTGGAACGTACGTGAAAAGCCTGCTAAGGTTTATCGACAGATACTTTCATCGGTATTGATTACTTCGTTTGCTTAGTTTTAAAGGCGTTAGGATCTGATAATCCTATTTACTTGAACAAACTTAAACAACATAAAGTAGGGTAAATTCGTTAAGTTAATACAGTATGAGAGAGTGACAGAATTTATTATTGAGTTGTTTGTTCTCAAAGCCAAAAATAGTACTTTATTATCGCCCTATCATAATAATTTAGAGGTTCGTAAGGGTACCTTCATTTCACACTCCCGTAAATCACGTTTTTGTTTGTTGGTGGCAGTCCTTTGTTTTGGACGAGAAATAGCCGGAGCGCTGTCTATGTAGAATATTTGTCTATTATTTCACATAGGTACACATAAGGTTATGTGAGCTTCATTCAAATTGTATGGTAGTACTTTATTACTTATCGCTGGATAATGACACTGTTGGCATCAATGGTTGTTTTGTAAAGAGTGTTCTATGTTTATGTTGATATGATTACACACTCTACGTAGCGTAAACATGAAGAATGTAAGGTTAGGGGCATTGTTCCATTTTCCGTGGAAATTAGATGGTATTTTACTTTAAAACGACTACGGAGAAACCGAAATGGTGTCAGTTTGAATGAAATTTATACATTTTACTTTGCACAATGTGTTTTGCGGCATTTGGCGATTCCATTTATTTGTATCGTTTATTATATCGTATGAGTTCGAGGTGAATGCGCTCCCCTCGGGGCTGTTGGAGTGGTCTATGGGGAGTTTCTTATTTCAGCAGTGACGTCCACAGAGCCAAAGTCTGTTATTATTTAGATCGAGAACTAATATTATTATGTGTTAAGTTCCATTAGAAATGCTGCTAATGTTATCAAGCATTTTAACCACTTATGTGGCAAAGCTGAGATCAAAGCTAAGCCCTAAAACTAAAATAATAAAGTACTCACAATTTTCACAAAAATAAATGGCAAAGGTAAAGTGGGTAGTATTTTACTTTTATACCACGTACCTGCGTTCATAATGAACTCCGACCGTGTGTCGCTAATGCCCTGAAAACTGCGATACGTAGTGCCAAGCGGTTAAGAAGACGACCGTACGTATCTATTTTTAAATGAGTTACATTTTTTTTATTTATAATGAAAATAAATTGTTCCGTATGAGGTATATTTTCCTTTCCATATGTCTTGTGAATATGTTGGTTACTTTTTAAGTTTCCTATTGATGTGTAAAAGTTATTGTTCAAACCTATTCACTGACAATAAAATCATCATCATCAAATATTTATAAAAAAAACATAAAAAAGCTTATTAAAAAATGGCTTGCATCAGCAATTGTTCATCAAAACCATTAGGGATAATCTAAGTATATTTTAACAAGTGCAAACCAAATATACAAATTGCATGTTGCCGAACTACGTGAAATAACTCATTAGTTACCTACCTACTACTCACACAGGAAGACATGGGTCTGATCTTAATTACAATGTAGAATATATAAAGGGACTTCACACACAAGTTAATATATACAAGTCCGTACCTCCTTCAGGATTTTTCATCGCCCACACATGCCACCGCTAAAGCTATTAATCATGTTGATAGCAAAATTAAGACTTAATCCGCAAATTCGAATTTGTCTGACACAGCTGTCGGATGATAATCCTGAATTACGCAAGTCGCTCGGCAAATTTATTTTTAATGCAAATAAATACAGATTCGTCGCACCTGCCTGTCTAGATGTAGCGAATAATTAAGCAAAACATGAAGCGAAATAATACAAATTACTTTGAGACTTAACTCGACTTTATTTTACGAGAATACATTATCTACTTTAAGCAGATTACTTGACAATCTTGACATACTATTACTCAGGCGTAAATTAATACTTGGGTTGTGTTTTGTTGTTTCGTGCGCGAGTGTGAAATTTTGCAGTTATGAACATGGAGTTTCTGGGTGTTTTGACGGCTCGTATTTGAATGATTGCATACGTGGTGAAAGGTATGTAATATAGGTTTGATTGAAAACTTTTTTGTGAGTTCGATGCCCGAAATAAAGCTGTGCGAGTATATGCTGGCGTATAATAAACAAAGGCGGATAATTCTTCAGAAAATCTTTAAAATAGTAAGAGATAGTTATTATACCGTGTGGACAAGTTATCAACGTTTTTCTTTACGTTTTTTCTGATTCTATAGTTTTGGTTTGTCTCATTTTAATAGAAGCTCAAAAAATTATAAATTTTCATGTTTTTCACTAAAGAGTTTTCCGAAGCCTCCCAAATGTTTTTGTCATGCAACTACGAAGACAAGGGTGTAAACCTTCTAAGTTTGCAGAAGCGTAGCGTGTGCCGTCGCGTAGTTAGAGGATGGGTCAAGTGCCTGCAACATTTGGCTATCGTGTAGCAGGAGCGCATAATGTAGGTTAAACTTGTATGGAAGTGGTTTCTAAAGCGTTTTTTCCAGCGCTTAAAGAACATACGTTTAAATGTAGACCACCGTTTTCTTACATAATTGTTTACGGTAAATAAATAGTATCTTATATTTTGGTAGCTTCTTCATGATTATTTGTTTCTCATTTTAAGTAACTACCAGCCCGTGGAGGAGCTCGTGGCTACGTAATAACAGCCGCACGGGTCGATCCATCAGGTTTGGGTGGATGGGTGACCATCTTTACATACCGAGACTCCTCCCCGTGCCTCGGAAAGCACGTTAAGCCGTTGGTCCCGGCGTCATTTGTGGATCTTTGACAGTCGTTACGAGTCGTCAGAAGCTCGAAAGTCTGACAACCAGTCTTACCCAGTTACTGGGTTGTGGAGGTCAGATAGGCAGTCGCTCCATGCAAAATACTAGTATTCAGCTGCATCCGGTTAGACTGGAAGCCGAACCCAACATAGTTGGGAAAGTACTAGGCAGATGATGATTTTAAGTAACTATTAACAGCATCGTTGATGCAGCAGTTGTTAAATATGTATGGTAAAGGGAGGTAAAAGAAATAACACAAAAAATAGCAAGGAAGCGAGCAATTTTCAAAAATACTAGGTGGATATTTCGTCGATTTTTACCGACACTTACAACCATTCAAAAAGTGTCGGCGTAATAATCCTACACGTGGGAAGCTACGGGCAGACCGCTACTATTCCTTTATTAGTTATCATACGGAATGGAATCTGTATTTCGGGGACAAGTAAAACTGTTCTCTTTGTTGAACATCAAGCAGTACTAGTAGGTACTTGCGGCATATTTCTCCGAAGCTCGATATGAAAACGATCAGTAGGAGGCATAACAGAAGCTCTATGATACCAACGTGATTGAAGTCTAAGATCGCCTACAGAAAACTATTGTACAGCTAATAATAGCTTTGTATTGTGCCAATTTTTTTGCCCGGGCATTTTATCGCCTGTTCGCAAAACTGTATAAGATAACAGATTTTCTTTCTGACGGGAGATACTTACCACAATAATATTCTGAAGAAATATAATCTTGGAATTGTCTGGCAGCAGTGTTGTTTTCTCAGAAATATCTCGACGTGATTGCAAACGGCTCGAGGTCGTAATTGCTTCTTCCGCCTCTTGACATCATTATCTTTGCCATTATGCACCAAGCTAAGCTGCGACGGCGACGTTCCACAAACCTTCCATAAATTTATTATTGTACTTAAAATTTAATCTTGCTCCTTCTTGCGCCAATGTTCGGGTCAATTCAGTTGATGTATGACTGAGGATGTTTAGTTCGGTTTTTGGTGAAATTAAGTTTCGATTTCCACATATCTTAGGTGTCTATAGGAATTTTATGTAGCTATGAAGCTTGTGCAAAAGCATTGCAAACAGCTATTTTTATTCTCAAGGAATGGTGAGTTTGATTGACTTTAGTTATGGTATCGTTCTACCTATCGAGTTCTATTATTTTGTTTTATATACTGTAAGATATGCATAAAAAGGCAAGTTATCAGGAAAAAATTATTGCCCAAAATGATAATAAAAAAGAAAATGCGTATATCAAATCCATCTTCTCTGACAATAAACATAATTCCTAATACTTAATTTAAATACGATTCATGATTATTTATGACAAAAACGTTTCTACCTTCATCGACTATTACAGTATCCACATTGGGCAATGTAAGTAAAAGCTTTTTTGACGCGTCGATTTATCACAAAACCACTGATTAATCACCGAACGTTCGATTTTTTATTCAACGGCAGTTGTATAACATTAGAAAATTGAATGAAATCGTTTGAAGGGATATTTTCCTCTTATTCTCAACAATACAACATAGAGAAAGATATTAATAGGGGTTTTCATATCATAGGCGGATATCTCGTAAGAAAGCAGAAGGCGTACGCACATATATTATTACGGATACGTGTAGCACAGTAAGTATTAGATATGGTATGAGAATACAAGCCTATAGACTCGAGACGAGTATCTCGAGACGACTGATCTCGAGAACATTTGTGCAGCCGCTTTCAGTCTCGTATGGAGCAAGTTATTATTTCTAGAGCTCGCGTGATTTGTTCAAGCACTGTTAGATTAATAAAGCCATTGTGAGGGCGAAGAGCTTTATCATTCTGAACAAGTTAATGTCAGATACCGAGTAGGCGAGGCTTGAGATTTTAACGACAAAAAATAGGATAGGCTGAGATAAAATTGTGCATCTGTTTGCGAAGTCGATCGTAAAGTGTGCTGTATCTGTTGTTGGATGAAATTGGTGCGATGCAAAACGGTAATAAATATCAGGCGCAGGCGACGCGTGATATCGATGTTACTGTGAACAAAGAGCATTGCTCTCTCGCAGATAAATCAGCATAAAAATTGGATTCTCTGACGAATTTGGTATTATCAACCTAGAAAATTACATAGAAGAAGAACTAGTATCCCCGTACTATTTGGTTAAATAACATAACATCACGCCAGTATTTTCCTGAAGGGTTATGCAGAGCTGTACCTATAGTTCACCCACATCTCTCCAGTTGTGTTTAAGTCCCACGGAGGCACGCCTATTGCCATTGGCTGGGCACAAATCCAGACTCCAGGCTGCTACTGAGACCTGCCAAGGTTACGGGAAAGTCCGGAAGGGATACCGGGGATTCAACACGGAACACGGGTGGGTTTTACTCAGTAAAAGCCTGACACGCCCTTCCGCTCTGCCCAGAGCGGGAGAAGTCATTTGATGAATTCCTCACCATCATTCCCACTACTGAGAATTCTTGATGGAAAACAACCAATAACACTTTGCCCGACCTGGGATCGAACCTCAAGCTCGGCAGTAGGTAGACCAACGAGGATAACTCAGGTCAATATTTGGATTATTTATTTTTATTTTATTTATTTATTAAGTTCGGACAACAATAAGATCCAATTTGTTAGTAAAAATACCTTATGAATAGTGTTAGTAGTACACAAAACATGGACAACAAAAGCTGGTGACTGCGACAAGATGTACAGAGAACGATAAAACAAGGAATATGCTAGCTGACCATTCTCTCCACATAGTGCCTCAGAAAAGGGGAGTAAGGGCTCTCCACCACTGTTTTCAGGATGCTATTGTCACTGACCCGTCGGTTCGGTACTGAGCAAACATCTCCGATGCCCTACAGAAACGGGGCAGTTTGAACAGCATCCTAAAAACATTATTGTATTGGATGCGTAAGACATCTAGCGATCTTTTGGTGTAACTGACCCATAGACCCCCGCATACAGACCTTGACAAAACGCGCTAAACCAGATGATTTTGACTTGGTCCGCACAACGAAAGAATCTACGGGCCAACATGTTCCCTCGGACCACCAGTGCCCTCGGACCGCCAGTGCCCTACGCTCCCTTTCGATGTCTGCATTGTCCTTAAGGTCGTCGGTAAGTATGTGCCCCAAGTACTTAAATTGGTGTACATTATTTATCTACCTATCAATATAATTAGGACAAATCTATTATCTTGTTTTATAAAATATAGGTTTAATCGAGAATTATAGAGCTAGCGCAAAAAAAATTTAGTAACACTATCTAACATCTATAACGCAGACAGAGATATTGTACACAATATTAATAAATGCGGTGGCGAATGCTCTACGAGATAAAATATAAATCAATGAATGAGTTATGACTTCACTGATAACTTTTAACCCTAGTATACACCAATGTTGTTGTTGCTATTGCATTTATCGACAATGATTGATGACTCTCTACAATGTCCGTTGTTTGTGCAAAGTCAAGATGAAGGTGACATGATAATTTTGTTCTTATTTGTATTATAAATTACAAGCTGTTGTCCGAGACTTCTTTCGCGTTAAAAATTCAATCCTCGTATTGATTAGTGCAGGTTATGATAAAAAAGAAAAACCTTTTTTAGCTCTAATATATGAATCCAATATAATTGCAGAAAATATAGGTGTTACCAGTTCTAAAAGTTGGTGGTTTATTTAATTTTACAATAATATCTAGGTAAAAGGTACTTATTTTATTAAAATATACAAATACCTATGTTGTTATAAAAATTTTAAATTAAAATAAATTATTTAAAATCAATATATACACACTTATCAATAGGTACTATAATAGGAACCCTCAAAATAACACACACTTTAGGACCATTCAATAAAAAACATGTTGCATTCTTAAGTGCCTTGAAAAGAACTGCTCCATATACATAGAGGATTAGATGAGGAAAGATGCCTATTATTAAACTTGACCGCAGACAAACTTAGCTTTGACCTACTCGATACACCGTTCCCAATGTAATCACACTAAGATTAAACCAGTGTTCTAAATTCATTTTGAATAGTCTACATTACCCATAAAGAATATTTAAAACTGGAAATAGTAATTTTGTAAAAGGAACTAAAATGCACAGTGGTAGAGTGTAGTATTAATGAAGCTAGAAAGTTTTCAAGCCAGCCACGAGGAATTGTTGCACAACTCGGTACATATCCACCCTCCAAGTTTGTACGGTGCTATTGCGCTAATATGCATAGCGATATAATATCCCCAGCTATGAAAACTCCTCAACTTTTAAATGCATAAATTATGAATCTGATTTCTTTTAAGTATTAAGTCTTCGTCCAGTTAAGTTACTCGTTTTAAGTAGGTTTTTCTTTGTTAAAAAAGAGAATTGTGAATGGAAGCATTTTAAGAGTAAACTCCGTTATGTTTCTCTTTGAAAATAGAAAAAAATCATTGGTTGAGGTATGACTCTCCTACCTAGATACTTCGTAAAGAGGATTTGTGAGTATAAACTGTGAAACATATTAAAAAAGGCACTTAACTTAGGCTACTTATTTCAAAAGCAATTTAAATAAAAAATAGATGAACACAGTGACAAAGTAAATATATTTTTCGTCAACCCTGTCCAACTCTTATTTGGCATAAAAGTTATATTATTCTAACTAAATTAACGTATAGGCACAAAAACTTTAAACCTTTTTATAAAGTAGGAGTCGTATTACACGTAAAAGTTCATTGTTTTATGAACCACGCTCCATTCGGTTGTACCTAAAAGCAAAGTTCCGAACTACCACGTAATCGGCACATTGTTTAGATACAATTAGCGGGGAGCTCGATGGAATCGATGTGGTCTACAAATCTATCCTTAGCTACTGAGCTGACTCATTTAAAAATATCAAATAGTTTTATTTAATTTCCCTGTAATTTTACATTCGATTTTGCACAATTCTCGTTGTAATTAAATGAGCATTTGTTAGTTACTTAGCGCTGACGAAACTATCGTGTTAGTAACTTTTGGGGTGGTTTAATCGATGTTTTCTGTATTATGTTCGGACAACAATGAGCGTCAGCTGTTCAAATAGAGTGCTCGGTTCAATTTTTATACAAAGCTGGTTTATTATTGAAGAATGTAGGTAAAAGGGTTACTTATCAAGGGTAATTTTCGTAATTATCATAAATAAACAATTGTTCAATGTTTGGTTGTTGGATTGCCTACTACATACAAATTATAAAACCATAGGCATATGAACGTGTTCTTTGGATATAGTTTTTTTGAATGTAAACTGCGTGAAAAATCGAAATTACAGTAGTTTTTGTCGCTCTGCAAATAAAAATAAAAAGAGACACAGTCATGTGTAGCCCAAAAACCAATCAAAGTGGCAATATTTTACGTTGTGTCCATAGGCACGAGTAGTTTTACTATCTGTGCGCTATCGATTCTATGGGTAAACAAAATGGACCAAACGCTGGCGCTGTCCAGTTGACAGGACTGTCGGTTCATAAAAAGAAAGTGTACGAGCTGCAAAATGTACGATTATCTAAAGTACGGCTAGTTTTAAGTTAAGTGACTGCCGTCGACCCATGTAACCCTTTGGGATACCAAGTTTTCAGTGTAGTACTTATAATGTCGACTGTCTGTACTCGTACAATGTTTGACCGTTCTTACTCCCTTACCTACATGGTATTTACGTTTAAATAATATTTTTTATATTAGTACATTTCACATTAACATTTTAACGCGATCTTTTTTTATCCATAACTTAGCATTTAAGAGCCAATTGTTTGAAAATCACTTCAGCTAACTATGTAATTATTTCTACACTGTAATAATGATTACACCAAATGTTTCTTTCCTTCTTTTTTCATTTTAAGGTAACAGTAACAGAATAATGTTATAATTATTTTTAGCGTTAACTTTATTCGGTGAATTGTTGAGCAAGCGAGCCCAAAAATATCATGAAAATAAATAATATATAAGATGTGATTTATATAATAAATAACATCGATGTGTACCAGACAGAAAGAAATTAACTACATCTTACATTAAAATAAATAAGATTGTTTACTTTCTCTTTTAGATTTATCGGGCCGAGTAATGGCGCGGATTCTTTTGGGCATAGACTAATATAATTCAAAATATCGCTGTCTTTTACTCAAAGACTTAATACAGAAGAAAGCATTTAGAGCTGCCGAAGTAATTGAAATGTAGAATCTAAGTAGTATGTATAGTATTACCTGTCTAACAGTTTCAAATTAAATATCAGTTAATATAATTTGCAATTTTCCCTTGTTTCGTGATTATCAAAAACTTAAAAAAAGTAGCAATTAAGTGTAAGGCTGAAGGCTAAATTACATATTTTTATATGTAATTTTTCAGCCTTACACTTAATTGCAATTTCAGACTTTTAATAAATCATTTCTTGACTCTAACCGTTTTGTAAATTAACATGTCTGTTTAAGAGAGCCGGGTGATCTGTAACTCAGGACCCTCAGACACCTTTCTCTATTCAAGATTGTGCATTTTATTAACCAGTGCCTGTAATTATGATGTTGAGATAAGTAAAGATTTATGAGATTACTTTCCCAACTGATTCTGAAAGTTGTAATTTTCTTCTATCTGTAAAATGTTTATTTTCAAATCGTTGGTATGTACTTAATATCTAATCGAATCCAATGACGTAACAATCGAGCAACTATTTTTTTGTATCTACAGGGCGTCCCACGGATATGCCACATAGAGGGAAAGTAACTTGAATATTGTAGATGGAACATTTAACTGAAAGAAGACATTATTTGAATTTAAAAAACAATTTTAGATATTTAAATAATTACATGTTTGAACCGGGAATCGAACCCGTTACATGAGAAAAATAATCACCCTGTAGCTTTAACATACCGATCTAAAGTCATTCATAAGGATTATTTTGAGAAATAACATAGTGTCCCAAATAAAAGGAAGACTCATTTTGAGCATTTGATAAATTGATTAATTTTGTAAAATGTTAAAATTCATGGTCTTCCTTTTATTTATGACACTATGTTATTTAGAAGATAGCTAAGTCAAAGGCACCTTTGACTTAGCTATCTTCTAAATAACATAGTGTCTCTGTTACTGCCTGCATCATCCCACTGCTGGACAAACCTCTCGCTAATGAGGCGCACTAAACAAAACAAAAAATAAGTTTCAACTATGCAATGGCCGTGTGTGAAGTTCTAGTTTTCTACTAAAAGATTATCTAGAACCTGTTCAAATAAGTAGTCCTACTAAGTCCGAATTCAAAACTTTAAATGTAAACACATTTTACTATTAAGGTATCAAAGGCTTTGCTGAAATAATCCCGTAAGTACGATGTTGTGAGGCGTGACGTCATGTGAGGGAACTATATTCCAAACGGCACGAGTATAACGCGGAAAGTTCCCGTGGCGAACTCGCGGCAGAAGGTAATTAAGATATTTAGAACTTGCACATGCTCCGTATTCAGAACTTCTTTATGAATATTAAATACTTAGCCAAAGATCCAGACCCATTACCTAATCTGCCAGGGTTATACCGGAATAGTCCGAAAGGGATTTCGGGACCCTGGCAACAGGCAACTGAAGGAACACGGTTGGGTTTTAGTCAGTAAAAGTCTGACACGCCCTTCCGCTCCACCCAGAGCGGGAGAAGTCATTTAATGATTTCCCAACAAAAAAAAAAAAAAGACCCATTACCTAATACAGAAGCTTTTAGAAATCTGTTGACAATAACAGGCACGAATTTAATGCAGAACTTTGTACCAAATAGTTGGAAAGATTCAACAAGTTTATTCATAAACGAATAAGGAATACATTGACACACACACACTGAATGACGGCACACATTACAACGACACGACTAACATACCCCGACAACCGCCTGAACTTTCAACAAAGTGATTTACCTTCAATATAAAGTGAACCGCTGATTTACAACGACATGGTTCAACAAGACCACCCCTATTATTACCAACAGCCCTTTAAAAGTTCAACAATTGACATTTGCGACGAAGACACTATTATGGGGGGCAATTCAAGCTTATTATTGAGCTATCAGCTTGGATGTCAAGATTGTGGATGATTGATTGTGATCTATTAATATAAATCAGTAGCAGGGGTTCCGTTGGGCAGTTGGCGCACAAAAACGGTGTAATAAGGAGGATTGGTGGCCTGTAAGGCGAGATGCTAGTTTGTAAGTAATCTGTTGATCGCGGGCGGCGCCGGGTAGCGTGTGGCGGCGCCTCGCGGGGGTTCGTGATTGCTGACATTTATCTTGTGGCTGGCTAATTAGCAGCGTGCGCCACTGAACTGACTCTAACCACAATGGGCTACTTCACCCCTCTGATAAGCCAACTGTACGCATATTTTAGTATATTTAGCAATATTTTAATTCTACAAAAACTTTGATTTATTATCAACCCATTGTGCTTTTAATCATGCAATAAGTTAAACAAAACATATTTTAAAACATAATGATGTTCTCATTAAAACAATGTTCTTATTTAAATAAAACTGTTTACAGTACAGAATAATCTATTCACAACACAATGTAGTAACAATGTACTAAAGTTCAATGAATGCATGTAAAACAATATATTTTTTGTCTAGCGCGTGTGCTAATGAAGCCCACTGGGCGGATGTACTGCTCGTAAATACTAGTCCGTTTCGTTTTTCCGCTTCCGGGCTAGTGTTGCCATTACTTCAACGTTACATGTCTTATTTAACCTATAGGTATATTCGCTTAATTTAGAGTTATGCATATATGTTTAAACCCTTATTTATTGGCTATAAAAAGGCCTGCATGTTGTTAGCTTATCGTCTTATCAATATGAATTACGGCCGCCTGGGGTGTAACTTCTTGTGTATTTTTTAGAGAACTTAATTTTTACATGACGTTTATTAGATTATTTATAAGCTAAACAATACAATACGGTTTTTCGGCTATAAAAGCGGATTGGTTTTGCAGATATGGTCTTTACTTTCTGATGGCCTAACGTAGTCATTAACGCACCGTAGACCAAAATTTCCAAACTTTTACTAAATTCAATATTTTGTTGCCAGTTTTTTCCAATTTATTAGATGGAATGAACACAGTGCACATACGAAGTCACTTAAAACGCAGTCTCTATTTGTAAACCTTTCGATACCGGTACGTTGATATTTTGTTTCTCTAAAAGCAAAAAGCAAAATTGAGGAATTACCCACTTGGAATTCCTGTGGAAGTGGTAGATGGTATCGTGGTACGGTTTCTACGGTTTCTACCGCCGGCTACTGAGTACTGATACCTTAGGGGGAGGCTCCCCATACCAAGCCACTTTACTAATGTCGATTATTAACTGCCTGCTACACTCAGAACAGAGAGTTATATTGCCTACTTCTGGAAATTAGTTTGGTACTTAGGGAGCGATTCGCTAAGTCTATTTAATTAGATGTCTATGTTGTTCGGTTGGATTATGTTAAGAGGATTTTGTTGCATGGGTTGGTTTTTTAGGGTTCCATGCGTCCGAATGAAAAAACGGAGCTTTTATAGGTTCACTCGTGTGTTTGTCTGTCTATTCGTCTCTGCCAATTTTCTCCGAATCTAATTGAAATTTGGTACACATATGAATTTGTATGACCCAAACACTGACGTGTAACGAAAATAAATGAATTTTCAATATGGTGGTCACTTTTGGGAGGGACCAAGAAAATTAAAAAAAAAATACCGTGTTACATATCAAATGAAAGGGCGTTCTGTGAGTGTGAATCTCAAATATTTTTTTTATATTTTAAAAATAAATCGTTTCAAAGTTATTTGAGAAAGTAAATGAAAATTGACATTAGTAAAGTGATCATTGAATCCATCTCCGAAATTATACATTGAGGCTAACATTTTGAAGAAAAAAATGTCAACATGGTAAATCTCTCAATATTGTGATTACAAACTTACATTAATTTGTAGTTGGAATGTATGGAAGGACATGCTTTTCAATTACAATGTTAAGTTAGTTCTTGGGATAAATTCACGCCAACTATGGAACCCTTCATTGTGCGAGGTCCGTCACGCACTTGGCGGTTTTTTTTTAATATAAGTAGATTGAGAAAAGAACTGACGTGCTATCAACAATAATTAGTTAATTATAATTATTTTGTATTTGGGATAATATCCACAAAGAAAAACAAACAGAATAAAATAATGAAGCGGGTTTACGAGAAAGGTTTTTGTAGCGTATGTAAGTGTTTACGACAGGATATAATTACTTCACTACTCGTAAAACATTATACTCAAAGAATCCTTCCTGGAAAATATTAAAGTGAACATATTTAATATATTATTTTCAATAATAACATACCTACAAGAGTAGTCGTATTTCTAATATCGACTCGAGTACGTATCCATTTAATTGCAAAAATGTATCTCTGTTTGTCTGTTTGTGACTTCTTCGTGGCTAAACCGCTGAACTGAATTCGATAAGGTACAGAAATAGCTTCAACTCTGACAAAAGACATTATGTCAAAAAACTTAATGAGTGAACTATAAGTGAGAATGTTGATACATTTTTGTTTTCATATTTAAATGTGATGATTTCATTTATCATAGAGTGGTATTTACGGAGGAATTAGGAAAGTGGGATTCGAAGGAGTATGTAAGCGTTCTGTAGTTTTGCTGCCTACCCCCATGGTAAGAAAGCGTGAGTTTATGTTTGTACGTGCGTTGTATTTTCTGGCATAATAAAAAATCGTGGCTCAAGAACTAAAAAAATATACACACGATGTACAGTAGCCCGCACATCAGTGGAAGCAGAACTAGTAAGCAGTTTTTTTTTTTTGAGTTTGGCTAATCTTCCAATTTCTCCCGCTCTGGGTGGAGCGGGAAGGTGTGTCAGACTTTTACTGACTAAAACCCACTCCTTCAGTTGCCTGTTGCTAAGGTCCCGGTATCCCTTTCCCGCAACCCTGACAGGCTAGCAGCTGGCCTCGTATTCTATTGATATTTTCCGGAATAGGTACCTCAATAGTACCTACTTATTATTTTTTGAATCAGCGATTTAGTCAAATCCCGCTTTAGGAAACGGTCTTGGAAGGGTTCGGTATCCCCAATAAACGCTTCGGCTGTCTTCAATATATTTTTATATTAGTCAAGGAATAAAATCCTTAACCCACTAGTTTAAGAAAAGGTCTAGCAATTTACTGTTATTTAAACTGGCTTTGTATTTCTCAATCTTTTCTTTATTGTAACTGTTGGATGTTTATGTGAAATACTGCTTTGAGGAGTATGTAAGGAGCGTAGCAGGTGGCGTTCTGCAGAATCTGTCTACATGCGAAGAAGGCGTGAGTTTATGTACGGTCGCGTTCTGAGAATGTTTACCACCTTAAGGCTTATAATTGCATGCACACATCTATGTCACAAGGTCGATGATTCAAAATTCAAAACATATTTACTTTGTTAAATGTCAATAGGGTAATGTGTCAAGTTTAAAATTAGATATAGCATTTAAAACTTTACTGCACACAGTGTGGTAAAGAAATTAATTTGAAAACTGATAAAAAAAAATATACCGCGATGGTATGTGCATGTGTACAGCTTTATAAAATAGCAAAATCAATACGACTGGAAGAAAAAAAATTGAGGAGTTTTTCCTACGGTGGAAAATAAATGAGGCTAACCAAAAAATGTGTAGATAGTTATTGTGAAATTCGAGGAGCTCGTGGCCAAGTAATAACAGCCGCAAGGGTCGATCCATCAGGTTAAGCTACGCTTGCCGGGGTTGGTCCGTGGATGGGTGAACATCTTTAGTTCTTTACATACCGAAACTCTTCCGTGCCTCGGAAAGCACGGAAAGCGTCATTTGTGGATCTTTAACAGTCGTTATGGGTCGTCAGAAGCCCGAAAGTCTGACAACTAGTCTTACCAAGGGGTATCGTATTACCCAGTTACTGGGTTGTGGAGGTCAGATAGATCGAGTTATTGTGAAATTCGAAGATTTCAGAGAGTTTACACCTACGAAAAAAGGTCACAAGTAAACTTATCATCTTTTACCAGTCACAATTCCTGTTCTATAGAACTGTTACTGAGAACGTCCTAACAAAGCCATCCAATTTACACTTCCAGCTACCTGGAAACCCAGAATCTTACATAAACAGCTGATTCCAATGGTCCAATGCGTCAGCTACATTATAATTTGATTCTAGTTTTTAAAAATAGCCCTAAAAGGATTGAAAGAACGAAGATATATAATTAATGAAAGCCATCATCAAACATCAAAGGGCATTATGGGACACTTATCATTCCAAATAATATGCGATTCGTATCATAATTATTAATCCTCTGTAATTACGAACAAGTGTACGAACAGCATATTTTAATGTTCAAATTACCTATTTGTTCATTAAAACGAGGATTAATGGAAAAACGCATTTAACTCGACCGGTTTGCGTTGGTACATTTAAACTGTTGTCATTTGTTTTGGTGACCCACTGTCTGATGCTTACAGTAAAAACCAAATAAAAATATGTTATCTTTTCCTAATGTAAAGATACTAGGGTATCTTTACTTTAATAAGAAACAAGTTCTGGGCTATCAACTTAGCTGAATACTAAAACCCAACTACGACTAAAAAGGTATAAACAAGACACCACAGACGGACAAATGAATAATCCGGAGTCACACGTGTCCCTCCGGATAAGCTAAAGTTTTTACCCGACTACGGCGAAGAATAAAGGAGGGTTATGATTTTGACCGGTATGTATGTATGTATATATGTATGTTCATCTGTTCCCTCCTATCTTCTAAAGCACTCATCACAATTAGACAAATGAGGTATCGTTGGAAGCGTCTTGATTGTCCGCTGGTTAAAGGCTATGTGACGTCACATTAAATAAAAAATGGCGACCTCTAGAGGACATAAAGTAAGGAACTAAAAAAAAAAATTGATTCATCGTACCATCTTGGGTATCAAATGAAAGGGCTTAATGAGCACATTTCAAAAATATATATATTATAACCGCAAAAGAATTTAAAAAAAATTAAGTAATAAAAACTAAAACAAAACTACAACTAAAAAGGTATAAACAAGACCCCACAGACAGACAAATTAAAAATCCGGAGTCACACGTAATCTGTTCGATTTATGCCCTAACACGTGTGACTCCGGATTTTTAATTTGTCTGTCTGTGGGGTCTTGTTTATACCTTTTTAGTTGTAGTTGGGTTTTAGTTAGTTCCGTTTCAGCCGCGCGTAGACTTATCTTGCGAGCACTCTAAATGGCTTATCCTCATTAAGTGTCATTAACTATTTGTGCAAGTTTTTGTTCAGCGTCTTTTGGCACTTGTAATTCCTGTTCATCTTTTTATGATATTTACAAGTAAGAAGTTTGCCAAAGAGCGAAAGAGCACAGAGTTTAAAACAAAAAACTCGCCGATTAAATTCGTTACCCGGGTCACATCTATAGGATGCGTCAGGACAGGTGGAACAGGATCGTCACACAGTAGATGGTGCTTGAGGACGGGCGTCGCGCGTCGTCACTGATGTAGGCCTATAAGAAACGCTCCTGTAACGATTTGTACTTGTTCCTTAGACACTTACCAATTGGAAAATTTTTGGGAGAGATCTTTGCCCAGCTGTGAGACAAAAAGTTTAAAAAAAGGGAGTGCCTGCGCTGCCGTCGCAGGCTCCCAAAAATAACGCTATTGGGAACCGGCAGTGACATTACTGCCGGCAGCCGATGTTTTTAATCTCGGCTGCCGGCAGTAATTTCACCGCAGGCTCCCATAATGGACACCGACTGCGCGGCATTTATGGAAACTTTTCCAGTATTCAGAACCCCAACTAACTAACCCTAACTAGAATATTTTTTTCTGTACATATCTAGTCGTTTTTGGCGTTGGCACAGTTCTAACCTAACCTAACCAAACCTTTTTTTGCGATTATAAATATTTGACCTAATTTAACTAGTTCGGTTCCGGGTAGTATGTACTTTATTACTCGAATAGGGACATTATTGATTATGGAAAAAAAAAATTATAAAATTATATTATATTAAAAAAATTAGATATATGTTTTTTTAATTATGCCAAATTGACAAACAAAGTCAGCGCCGGCAGCCAATTCAGCGAACGGCGCCGGCAGCGGAGGCACTTCCTAAAAAAAAACGTAACAGATAGCGCTATTAAGTTTAGTTCGCTATTAAGTTAGTTCATACTCGAGTATTAATTATTGATAATTGAGTAGGTACCTATCTAAACGCTTGTTCTAAAACTAATAATTGTTTCGTGAACTCATCCGTAAAAAGTCCCATTTGTCAGATATAATTATCACACAATTTACTTGAGAAGACTATTATGTTGTCTAGGTACTTTCGGGGATTAACAGCTAGGCTGATAATACGGGTGATTATGTTCCAAATGTGATTGAACCGTGATTGATTATATCGATAAATATGACGGATAATCTGCAATTAGCTATGGAGACGCCTGTCGTCAATGGGCTCCGTCCTCAATAGAAGAAGCTACATTGTCAAATACACGCCTATTCAGAATGTTGACGCTACAGTAATATCTTGGCGTATCAAATGTAGAACAGTTGATAGAGAAACGTCTTGCTCTTTGTGTATCTTAATAATACCAGGCGTATTTATATGGTGTGTACAGGCGAATGTATAATAAAGCATTGTATGGTTGTCTTAATATAAAAAGAAATATGATTAATTGTATTTATTTAACAGAACAACTGAGCGGGAAGCACTCAGAAATATTTGATGATTGGAAACATAATTTTCCTGCATCATTCCTCTAAGGAAATTCTTCGATACAAATGCGTTCTTAACTTTTAGATGATGGTTTTTTAAAAGCTTTTCCATTTTTCATGATAAATGGATACAATAAACTGAAATCTTCCTGTCTCGTAGGTACCTAGTTATATTTGCCTCATCGATCAGGATCAAGTGCTATATGTATTAGTTATACTCGTCCCCCATTGCCCATTTTACAAAAATAAAAGGCAATCAATCGAAACCCGCTATCATGTCAAAATGTTGTTCAAGTCCGCTGTACTCGTCTCATATACACCGATCCCTTGCCGTGTCCAAACACAGCTACATCTGCGACTAACCCCTAACTAATGAATCTCGTCGCAGCTCTCACCATGTGAGGAAAAGTAAACACGCGGGGTGAGTAATAAATCTAAATTCGTCCATCAGTGAGTGCAGGCAAGCGTTCAGTGCGCTGGTTGGCGCGAGGCGTTAGTAGTTTGTCACTGGGAGGACACGTTCGGACGTGATGCCCAGTTTATTGCTTCCCCGGCACCGACTGATTGGATAACTCAGGGTAACTACCATAAAAGCCAAACTCGCTTTACTTTTCACTTTAAAGATCCCCCTCATTTTTATAACCTACGTGCAGCGCGACACCGAGGCGCGTTTGTCACACGTGGTAGCTGCCCACGTAACGCACGACTGGGCTAGGATATACAACGCGAGAAACATTATTTAATGCCGCAGGACATTATTCGATTTTTATTTTATTTTTTTGTACTGGGCTGGGATTTGACAAAATAACTGAAAATTGAAGTAAGTTCTGCTTATTTTAATTTAATGTGAGTAAGAATGTTTGCAGTCTTACCTTCTGTGTAGGCGCGCTTTAATATAGATGAAATCGCCAGGTTTTTATAAAAAATTGCTCCCAAGGAATTGCAAAGAGACTGATGCAATCCTCTTTAAATTATGTTGCAGTATCTTCTTAGGTATCTTTATTATAAAATGTTTTTTCAGATGAACTTTCACGAAGTACATTTTCTACAATGAAATATTTAAACTGAGAATAGTAAAATAACTCTCCAGAGGAATGTGATAATGTAAATTTTCTTTCCGTTTTTTTAAACGTCCCAGTTTGCTCGGTGGCTGAGCTTCATGCACAAATAAGGAGTTAGCACGTACACTCGTCTTATCGTAAGGCACGTAGCTCGCTTGATGCCTACTTTATTGCCGGCTAGGGTCCTCGTGAATACCGCTGCATCACACCAATGCACTCCACATTCTTTTTTAATTGGGAGATACCAATGAAAACGTGTGAACGATTTTTCTGCATATGAATGAAATAAAATGTTCGCCGTTCAACTTACACGTATATATCACAATTCAATGCCTGCTCATATTAATCAAGGCATATCTACGTGTAGTTGGTAGGTGTATGTTTGTAGGGCTTTGTATATAATTGTCTATCTATCTGACGTAACAAATTAATTGGACGTTGATCAAATTTGATCGAGCTCCGTAATTCACACGGAGGTGATTAAACTTTGATAAACAAACATAAATTTATATTTTCATAGTTAAACGCGGACCGTCCTTTTCAAGTATATTTTTCAATTAACGGACATAATATAATGGAAGAAGTTTATCAGTTCGTAGTAATTACCTTTTGAAATCAAAGAGAATACTTTGTAATTAATTCCTTCTTATTCCGTTACATTTTATTTTTGTACAAAACAATTAATTGGCCGACACATAAATACAGCTTTTATAGTACGTAAAATTCGTTGGTTTTCCATAGGGTTTGAAACAGATACAATTTAATTTAAAATTCTTGCTATTAAAAAAACTGAATGAACAAAATCTTATTAATCGTTACTCTTCAAAAATAATACTCATCTAAAATAACTTTGTAATGAAAACTCCGACTATTGAATGTTAAACATATTTTCGTCTAAGATGATTACTAAACAATAATAAGCAAACTTTTGCCTACGACGAATGATTGTTCGTTTCACAAAAACAATAGGGATGGGCAAAAAAAAAAATCTGCTGTTCCATACATTTTGTCGATTTAAGTGAACACAAATGTATGAAACAGCTGATTTTTTTTTCGCGATTTCATTGTTGGTCCCATAGCAAAAGTATATTATAGATGACACCAAACCACTAGTTTCAAGGATAACGGTGTCTACCCTAACACCCAGTATTATTAAAAAAATACACGATTTATACTTACTGAAGTTTACATAAACATTTTCAGACGAAGCCAAGTTGTGACAGGTACCTAGGTTGTAAATAAAGCAGCAAATTCCCATGTGCAGACATCGAAACTAGTTAGGTATCAAAAGAACTACCCACCTCATAACACACGTCCATTTTGTCCATTTCCAGACCCTGGGTAAGAATCGGCTCCTCATATTTCAATGGCCCGATACCCCTTTGTATCTGAATGCGTCTCACGTTCTCAAGTCGCACAGTTTACCCCAACAGGCGGCTGATTGAAGATGAAGTAAGTGGCTTATGTTATTCACTCCAAGAGAGAGATCCTTTTGTTTTTAGGTTAATTTAATAGAAAAATATTGTGTATAAACAAATATATAAAAATAGGGTATAAAAATACCTATCAAATCATGGACATGAAACGAAGTACCTAAACATTGAGCAGAACTGGCCAAGTGCGAGTCGGACTCGCGCACGAAGGGTTCCGTACCATTATCTATAAAAACGGCAAAAAATCACGTTTGTTGTATGGGAGCCCCCTTAAATATTTATTTTATTCTGTTTTTTAGTATTTGTTGTTATAGCGGCAACAGAAATACATCATCTGTGAAAATTTCAACTGTGTAGCTGTCACGGTTCATGAGATACAGCCTGGTGACAGACGGACAGACAGACAGCGGAGCCTTAGTAATAGGGTCCCGTTTTACCCTTTGGGTACGGAACCCTAAAAATTATTGCTGGTAGACGAGTTTAATTTTTGGTGTGAAAAATCGCTATTAGCGGCATTGCGCAATGTATCGCACGCAAAATATTGTGCTTATGGGTGTGTGCAACCATATAGGAGTTCTCCTATTGAAAGTTAAGTTATAACATTTATTTATCACCAACTTGCACTAACAGTAGTAACACCAAACATACAAGTTATAGGCTAATAAGAGACAATAATTATGTCATTAAATCAAGACAAAACTAAATTTACTCGCAATAATTATACAAAATTAAATAGAACTATACAAAATTAAATAGAATTTATACAAAATTAAATAGAATTTATACAAAATTAAATAGAATTTATACAAAATTAAATAGAATTAATATTTTTTTTCGTGAAACATTAAAAAAACGGTGGAATTTTGACCTCCAATATTTCCGTAACTAGAAGGTATCCAGATATTTGGTCCAGTAAAAAAAAAATAACACAAGGACGGAGAGTATATGTGACTCACAGCTTCATTAAGCGTCTTTTTACGGCCGTTATAGTATGTGGAGCTCCGTGAGATTGTCAGTATCACCAAGGCGTTGCTGGCCTTCCTTGAGGAGCTGGGGTGGATCTAATGATCGATTTCCCCACCCGTACGCAAAATACGTACAGTCCCTATTACCCTAGTGTGCAGAAAGCATCATCAACTGCCCATAGCTGCAGTTCAAGGCAGGACAGGCCTCTCCAATTATACACTATTCAACTTGTTATTAAGTGCTTACTGTTATTTTATTCTGTAGGCTTTTATTTTGGCTTTTGTACTAGAAACTATTGTGTATGTAACCGATCTATAATAACTTTAGTTCCCGCCTAAATTCATTTCTGAAACAACATCATTATTTCCATAGTAATTAGAATGTACCGGAAAGTGAACAACAACGCGTTGTGGATTTATTTCCTTGACGGTTCATTAACTATCTACATGATGCTATTGTATATTTTATCATCATTCATGGGTTTACATTCGTCTGTCTATCGATTAGTCCCATTTGACTTGACTTCTGTCTGAAGAAGTCATCTTTTTAAGAGTATAATGATTAATTAGACTCTTATAAAGATTAGACTCTAATCTTTAATCTGTTTGTTTGAGAGCAGTCAAGTGGTGGACCAGTGGTGACGGCCGCGACTTACGAGTTTTAAGTCGTGGATTCGAACCCAAGCAAGCACTTTACTTTGTGTAAATGATTTCATCACCTCTGCTCTCAAAACGGTGAAGTAAAACATCGTGAGGAAACCGGCATGTCCTATTACCAAAAAATCGAAGATATGTGACATCCGCCAACCCGTACTAGTCCCGCGTGGTGGATTATGGCCCACGACCTCTCACAGAGAGGAGGCCTGTGTACTCTTTTTGAGATGGATCCCAAAGTTTATCATCGTCATCATCATCAGTCTTTAGCAGACAACTGCAGGACATCAGCTTCTGATTTACTTATAAGTTCCTCCATTTAATCATATGACTGCTCCAATATTCTTCAAACAAACTGTTCCTATGTACGTTCAAAGTACAAGTCAGCTAAATTGTTGCTTTATTTTCATGATCGGATATTGTGGCCGAAACAATAGTGGATTACGATCGTCTGAATCGGATCAAGTAACGTCATAGGTGAAATATAAATTAATGTCATGTTCACCTCCACCATACCTATATAAGTAGCCATCTATTATTACGGTATTGAATGAAAACTTGAGCAAATCTGAAACCATAAATATAGGACGAATATATATTATCATAACCTACAATGATAAAGTTTATTCAGATGAACTAAAACATTTATATTACCGCATAATATAGATATTATTTCTGAAAGTTTACTCAAAAGGCAAGAATAAATATTTTTCCTTTATCAGGCTTCCCTCTTCGTTTTAATTGCGTAAATCCTCTTTAAGGGGATCGTTTTCGATAAAATCTTTTTTTCTCTGGTAACGATACCGAGATGATGTAATTAAAGATTCTGAAATCAGCTTACCTGACTGCTTGTGGTGGCTTCAGTCTCATTAGAGAACTCATCAGATTGATGTTATGTACGGTATTCGCGTACTTCTGTTATGTTTTGTGGTGTAATTATTGCTCCGATACCGGGAATTTTGTAATTCTCGCTTACCTTTACACAAATAACTTCGAGCCATGTAACTATGTACTCTATACCCGTGTTCTCAATAGTTCGCTAAAATTAACATCTTTGGAAAGGGATGGCGGCTATATTTAGCGTTACTACAATTATTTATTCCGTAAAATCGTTGGACGTGTCGTGGTTTCCAACAGGTTCCCCTTGATATAAATATCCTGAATACCGCGAACCTCAATATTGTGATCAATACTGGCAAAATCTAAATCAAAAGTCATTAAATCAAATTGGCTGAGAATCAGTACTTTGCCGCCCGCACTTCACCATTTCCTAGGCTTTAGCTAGGAAGAAGCTGGCTTCATCCATCTGTGGGAAGACAATGTTGTTTTGCTGTAGAACATATTCATTGATATGTATGTATGACAAATCATCATTTCAACCCCAACAACCACTCGAAGCTTATGTATATTCACTTAATAAAAGAACAAAGTGTGATGCTATCAAAGTTAGGTTGAACCGTCAAGTTTTATTTATTTATAGTCTACAAGATAAGGTTTCACTTTTGGCTAGACAGTATAAAGGGTCTACCATAAAAGTCGCCGTTCAGAATTTGTTTTTTGTACAGCTGTGCTTGCGATAGCGTGGTAAGATTAGCTTGCTGTCTCCTATAAATCAGACTGGTGCATAATATTTGAAAATGTTTCATGTTTGCAAGGAGAAGCCAGACTGGGTTTTACTGGCGTCGATGAGTTAGTAACGGCATGTTTGTGAACTTTACATAATGTTTTGGTGTTTAAACTGCTTGAGAAAAGTTGAGTCTTCCTTTTTGAGTTAGGCTTCTTTATTGTGTAGTCGCCCGCGAATAGATTCTTAGCATATTGAAAAAACCGGCCGGCAATGACGAAATGGGTTCCGTAGTTGGGATGAATTTATCCCAATAACAAACTTATCATTGTAGTTGAAAAACATAGGTATACGTCACGGTCACTGCATTTTTTTTAAATGTGATAAAACTAGAAATTAGCTATTTGCTGACTTCATCCTTTATTTTTGCTGAGAGTTTGCTCACGATTCGTTAACGGGAAGCACCCTATATGTTTTGATTTGTTTGCGAGTGTCAAAAGTCGCATAATTGGCCGTATTTTCGAGAAAAAATATGAATGTTAATATGAAACTTCATGAACAATGATCACAGTATTGTGCCACAGTATAATCATTAATCAGTCTTATGGCTGGTGAATTAGTCTGCAGAATGTATGTAAACAACAAATACCTACCTACATGAACGAGTACACTATGTACCTACTACATACATTGTGCTCGATTCAATATGCGTGTACAAACGGTAGAAGCTCTCAAAATAGAACATTTAACTGTCATAGTGACATGATAACAATTAGGACACGGTATTCACGTAAAAACGTCCCCGTCGCGTCGGTTGTATGCATGACTTTATTTCATATATTTTTTGTCAAGTCGTATTTGTCCTATGTGCAAATTAAATATTAATGTTCTAATAATAATAATAAATGCGGCTAATATGTGTACGCATATAGTAAAATATAGAGTTACTATTACCCAATTTCTGCATAGGATTCATTCAAGCTGATAATAATTATGATCATTATTAATTATTTATCATAATACCAACCGTTACGTCCACTGCTAAATAAGCTTACCCAATGAACGGCAAAAGAGGAAATCGCCATAATCTGCGCTTAAATAGAAAACGTAATGGTTGTCGCAGTTTGTTGTTATTACCAGACCGGGCTTGCTGCTACCACTTCTAACGACGTGATTCCCTAGTAATATTTGATGAAAAACATGAGAAAACCTTGTTTAAACTTTTCCGGGGCTCACTCAAAATAATACAATCAATCTGCTTTGCCTTTTCCCAACTATCTTGGGTTAAGAAGTTTAACCGGATGCAGCTGAAAGCAGTACCTAATTTTGGAGCGAATGTCTAGGTATACCAAACTCAAAATAATACAAAATTAATAATGATTATAAGTTCTAAAATGCACAATTAAATAAGGAAATTCAATCAATCTGCCTAGACTTTCCCAAGTATGTTGGGGTCGGCTATCAGTCTAACCGGATGCAGCTGAATACATGGAGTGACTGCCTATCTGACCTCCACAACTCGATTACTGGTAATTTACAGTTTCAGTTACATTACCCCTTTGGTGATAACTGGTGACTGGTGAAGCCTGGTTGTCAGACATTCGGGCTTCTGACAATCCGTAACTACTGTCAAATATCCACGAATGACATCCGGGACCATTCTGACAATCAGTAACTATTGTCAAATATCCACGAATGACAGCTGGGACCAACAACGGCTTAACATGCTTTATGAAGCATGGAGGGGTCTGTAAAGATGGTCACCCATTCACGGACCAACCGCGGTAAGTGCAGCTTAACCGGATCGATCGAGCCGTGCGGCTGTTATTACTTAGCCACAACCCAAATAAAGAAGTGAGAAAGTAAAATTAGTAGCTTAACAACCGACTATTAAAATGGAATGCTAGAATAGTATTCATAAAGATTAAGCCTTAAGGCGCCATGTTCCCGCTAGATACGGGCACATATTTATGTTTGCTAAACGCGGAGCCTCATTTAGTTCGTACTGCACGCGAAGTAGCCGTATAGGTAAATAAGTTTTAATTACTTGTTTATTGTTGTTTCTTCGTCAGTATTTCTATGGCTGTATAAGGAAGTTTAGTTTCCTATAGCGTTGTTTATTACACGGATACACGGCCAGTTCCTCGTATAAAGCGTGAAGTGGTTTTCATCGACGATGAGATAGAGAACTTTGTTGCAGTCATTATCTTCAATTTAGCGCGTACGTCTTACACTGCAGTAGGTGAAGCACCACCTATAATGTAAGGAAAAGGAGGGAAAGTCTAATTGCAAAATATTGGCAAAACAATTTGACTTTTCCCAACAATTTTGGGATCGGCTTCCAGTCTAACCGGATGCATCTGGATAGGTACTAGTATTTTACATGAAGCGACTGCCTATCTAACTTCCACTGGGTAACGCGATACACCTCGGTAAGATTGGTTGTCAGACTTTCGGGCTTCTGACGACCCGTAACAACTGTCAAAGATCTTCAAATAACAACCGGGACCAACGGCTTAAAGTGCTTGCGTGCGTGTACAATTATTAGTATTAATAGGAAAGTTTCATAATGTCCATTGATCTTCAAACGACCAGGAAATTATTCTGTTACAATACAACTCTCAAAGGAAGCAAGAATGGCATAATTTATACGGATCCTCATGGTACATTTAATTTTTCATTTAAATATCTCACCCGAATCAGTTAGTTCCACATGGTTCCATATCGCATAGCCCCTAAAAATAAAAGCATAGCCTTTTGTATGTAAACGGTGCTGGTTGCTCAGCGACTAAAAAGCAAAAATAGAGGTAGAATGGTAAAACTTTTTCTACGTGAAAGCACAACAATATAAGGTGAATAAAAAAGGGCATTGTCTCAAATATAACCTAATAAAACGTATGTGTTTTGTACTCGCAATGCCACCCCGTAGTCATGAAGAATTCTATAGAGATTCACAGCTTTCCATTTTTTAATATCTAGTCCCTCATTCAAACAAACAAAGGGTCTGAATTCTTTTCCGCTGGCTTTAATTTATTTCCAATAAAGATTGCGCGGGTACTTAGTAAGGTGGAATCGGACATTTTCTACGATCGTTTTTACTGAGCTTTCATAAAGACTGATCAGTGGAAAAGTCGTGAAAAAGCGATTTCATCTAATTGGAAATTGAGTTTATTAGCTAAATACGTACTAACGACTTATTCGCTGAGTCTCACAATATCTGGTGTGAGGAGGCAATAAAACGTTTATCTTATTACAGTCGGAGCAGTGTTATGAAACAGACGGCATGCGAGTTTATTAAAACTTGTATTTTCCGTGTCAGTGCTTTTTCTTAAGAATTCTTTTTAGTTTTCGGACTTTTAAATTATAGTAATAAAGGTACTAAGTGATGGATTACGCGTCAAGAATTGTATCAATATTTATATAACACTAGCAGTTGCTCGCAACTTCGTCTGCGATCCAGGATGAAAAGTTGCTTATGTCCTTCTCCGGGTCATGGTCTACCCATGTGCCAAATTTCATCCAAATCCGTTCAGCCGTTTTAGCGTGAAAGGGTAATAAATAAACAAACTCTCTTTTGCATTTATAATATTAGTTAGGATTGTATATTACAAAGTTTTAAGGCGAAGACTCTATAATAAAACAAAAATACCCAAAAATAGTTTCTATATCTGATATAATCTAGTCCGCAAAACGACTTTTCTAGCCAACAGCCTAACGCCTAACTTTAGACCTATTATACTAATTGATAGGTCAGAAATAATAACAGAGGCGGTTAAAAAGTATCTCTACATCTATATTTCACACTACCGAACCTACAAATTAGATATTTTTGGACATTTCTTTGTACTTTCGAATTAGTAATTCCAGTTTAATCTAGAAACTTTTCAGTAGCTATAAATTAAAGCGTCGTCGCATGTGATTATAATCCCGCTCCTGGAGGGAAGGCTACTTATGCAAACTGGTACTTATGCAAAATGTAAGAATCTTCACGCCTGTTTCACGTTAGCTTGTAAGCAGCGCTGTTAGAACAAGTTTCAATCATGATCGTAGTTTAGTAGTGCTTGCATTTAGATACCACCGTGAAAGTAAGTACCCATAGGTTTGTCGTGGTTTTTAGATAGACAGGGTCTGATAAAACGATCTTCCTGATCTCATATTTCTACTTAGATCTACTTTGTTTAATAATATTTTTGTATGTACGTATTTCTGTGACAAATAAACCTTTTTTTCTTCTCTTTCATAAATTACCTGGTGAAACGTCAGAGATGTGATGGTATCGTTATTTTAACCCGTTAAAATAATCAGTAAGTTTATCAATATCTTTTTTTCGTGTTAAGCTATCGGTCCTACGCATCTGTAAAGTTTTACCAGCTTATTTAATTTGACGCTGTATTTTAATTTTTATTTGATTCACAGAAAGCTTAATATACATACCTACCTGTAACACGGCATGGTTTACCATTGTGTGGATATGACTCATGTGCCTGTAATTTCACCGTCATATTCTACTAATTGGACCACAACAATGTTGGTAGCAAATGGTATGGTTGTCATATTTCCTTAAACGTGCACACCGGATCTCTTTTAAGTACAATCAGCCTCAAAAAGATGTAAGCATCGACTAGAAATCATTTAATTGTCTAGAATCTTTGTTAATATTATTATATCAGTGTGTCGTGTGTCAAAACATATTATGCTCTAGCCTCATCCTCGAGATTAATATTGTACATTTGCAGTTCCACTTAAGAAATCGCCAGTCATGTTAGTCAGTTTAATAACCTCCTGAAATCGCCAGTCATGTTAGTCAGTTTAATAACCTCCTTTAGTTTTTTTTTTTAAGTCGGATGCTTTGTTCTCTCTGTCAATTTGCCGTCAATCTTCATCAAGTTCAGAGCTGTGACACAGAAATATTTTACTACTAGAGACTAGAGGTCTACTGAAAAGTAAAGGGAAGGGTGGGTTGTTTCTTCAGACGAGGCTAAATTATGATATAACTTCACTTACAGGTAAGTTTGTTTTATTGGGTACCTACTTAATTGTAGCTAAAAAGCATTATGGTACAGAAATCGTAAACAATCAAATTAATTATTGTTGATTTACACATCTTTTTTAGGCCGACTGTTCTACCCACCTAATTTGATAATGTTGAGTTTTAAACAACAAACAACCCGATGACAGTGTTGTGTTGCGTTCTCCCAAAAATGTAAAAGGATCTAAAGAGCCTTAACAATCTGAAAGTAAACAGAAAGTTTCCGGTACTTTATGGCGCTTAGAGCTGTTTGTTTTAACTCTTAACCGATTACGACAAGATTGTTTTTAGGGTTAATTTTTATTTTGGTATCTAACTAACAATATTGTTTGTGCTCCTTTTGTAATATTATCCAGTATAGGTAGGTATATTTAGTTATGGTTTTCTCAGGTTTTCTTAGATAGACTTGTTAGGTTTAGATAGTAGATAAAGTCGTTCCCATCGGATTATGAGAGTGAGGGAAGAGAGAGTGCACCTGTGTTTGCGCATACACTTGTGCACTAATAAGTACTTATATCTCCCGCGCCGAAGGCTGGTCTCCGCCATGATTGGTCGCTATGACCGAAATTCGGTCTGAAGGACTATTATTAATAGATAAAGTCGGAGAAATTAAATTGTAAGCAAATTGACTACCAACTTATATTGTCCATACTTCAAATCACAACTATAATTCGATTCCGATAATGTTCCATAACGAATTTAATTACCAGGAACCATCAAAGACAATATCTTCCTGACAAAAGTGCATGTTCCGCGTAAAAGCGCTGTACTCAATTTTATAAAGAGTATTTTGTTACCCTCCCTATTTTCCAAGTTTCCTCATGCAGTGGTTTCAATTTCTGGTCAAACTTTTACCTAGTAAACATAGGTCTTCCAAAGTTCATTGAACGATTGTAGAGGTAATAGGTGTTTCATTTTGCAGATGGATTCGTGATTGCAGACCCCTGCATGCTGCAATGGCCAATCTAAGCCAAAGCAACTAGAACATTTCAAACTGTGGACAAAATAAAGTTTCAGTTGATTTTTAATTTAGCTACAGCAGTTGTTGGGGCTGTTTTATTTGCAGAAAACTCTTTTAAAATAATACATTTTACCAGGAACAGTATCTGTCAACAAATTTAACAATATTAACAACCAGCTGGAACAAAATTAAATTTGAGAGACAAAGCGCGAAGCTCGCGAGATGATTGGTTCAATATTGACGCCGGTAGCACACCTCCGCCGCGAAACAATGGCAGCGAAACCGCAGTAGTTCAATTGTATTGACTCGCTTCATGTTCCGCTACTCGAATCCGATTCGCGTAGCGGAACATGACACGAGTCAGTACAATTGAACTACTGCGGTTTCGCTGCTATGATTTCGCGGCGGAGGTGTGCTAACGGGGTGTTACATGTTCTGCCTCACCAACCTATGCCTAACTTTAATATTATCAACCTGTATAGTCCCTGTGTGGGGTAAAGGCCTCTTGATATAAAGCCTCTTCTTAGTGAAGGAATGACCATAATTCACCGCGCTTGCTCTGTGTGTGTTGGCGATTTCAGACGATAAAGTCCCGGTTTCCGCACGATGCTATCCTTCACTTTTAGTGATGTAAAAGATAAACGTTTGTGTTGCATGATACTACGTTAAAAAGTCATATTGTTAGTTACGAGGTTTGGAACCGCCCAATTTGTAATTAAGGTACTTAGATCCAACAATAGCTTGATGGACCTTGGTATTAATTGACATCAAAGTTTTAATTGACTCATAAAAACAAAGAACTATGAACATTTTCATTTTATAACCGTTCCGTCGCCGTCGTGAGTGCGTGTCCAATATAATTCCGTAAAGTGTTCAGGGGTTCATTTCGCCCACAAATTGTAACGATTTAGTGAAATTAACCAACGTGTTGCCTTCATTTTCACACTGCTTGTGGTTGTATGAAATTGAAATCGTGTTGTTAACGAGTTACAAAAATATCGTGTCGGACTGTGATGTAATCTTAACAGCGAGTAGAGGTTTTATTATTTCTCTACGGTTGATTTGGTAATCTTATTTTATCAACATTGATGTTGGTACTATTTTAAAGTGATTATAGTAATTGGAATGTTGTTGAAACTTATTCTGTCTTTTCAGCACGGGCTTTATGAGAGTATTATGTTCCTATCTGTCTATCTATTTAGCCCGTAATATCCCACTGTTGGGAAAAGGCGTGCCTTTTCGTTTTCCACACACGTCTGTCCGCTACTATTCCTGATATAAACTGCCACTGCGGGCCAGTGCTTTTGGTAGGTTCTTCCCTCCATCTTAGATTATTAACTACTAGCTGCACCCCGCGGTTTCACCCGTATGTCTCGATCCCGGGAATATGGAGTAAAAATGTTATCTGGTATTCTATGTCCTAACCCAAATTTCATCCAAATCCGTTCAGCCGTTTTAGCGTGAAAGCGTTACAAATAAACAAACTCACTTTCGCAATTATTAAATATTATTATATTTAATATTAAAGTTAGGATAAAATATTAAATTACTAGCTGTTGCCCGCGACAACGCCTGCGATCAAGGATGAAAAGTAGCCTATGTCCTTCTCCAGATCATCCAAATCCGATTAACAAACAAACACACTTTCGCATTTATAATATTAGTAAGGATTAATTAGTAATTATTAATTATTAATAATGAATTATTAAATATGAATGATTAATTATTAAATATGAATGATTAATTATTAATGATTAATTTAAAGTAAGGATAGCCATGGTAAAAAGATTAAGTAGCATGTTTGTGGAGCGACTGATAGCAACGGGTGCATCGAACGAGCGGTTAGTAGGAACCGGCACTGGAGGAGGCTCTTTTTGTGCACCCCAATTTTAAACTGTTATTTAACATAGGATAAAATGCCTTACCGCGTAAATCTCTAAAGTTATTAGGGAGTACTTCAGGGACGCTAAAAGTTACTAGATAGGTTAAACAACTTAGTTCTTTAGAGCACTGAACTTTTAACTTACTCCGACAATAAGCTGTAGAAGGTAGATAATTTTATTCTTAATCTGCTTATTACAATACGGACTTAGGGATATTGTAAAGTAAACATAAAATGTAATATTTGTTTACCAAAATAAATAGTTGCGCGTGTCCGAAAATTGGACCGCGTACCTATCCCATTTCCAATGGTCAACGCAAACGTTATCAAAGCTTGGTATATTAAACTTTTATAGCTCTATTTAACAGTGGTGTCTAGTGAAGGTTTCAGATCACGAACGGCGTAATCCTGTATCTGATTCAAAGTGAATAGCTCCATTTGTGCCCTCCTGAATGCATCCGGACCCTTCGGAATCGTGACAATCGCCATTGGAGCAGTGTTACCTGAGCTTCCAATTTGGGATTGGTGACGACTGACGACGTGATGGAAAACCTTAAACGAATTCAAATAAAGATTTTCTTTATGTGAGTAGTCTTTGTGAGTAGGGTGTGGGAGAGGGGTAGCTACATACTAAAGTTAGTCTCAACTTTAGTGTCGCTCTTTGAAAACTACTGCGAAGGTATACTAGCTGTCAAAAATGCAGCCACGGACGTATATAACTGAAGAAATATTGTCATTTTTCTCATATTGCATTTAAGTGAGAGATTTATATTACACATATTAAATATTTCTATTAGCTACATTACATTTCTGCACGACAACGTTTCGGATATTGCCACTATTTTAGCAGATAGATTATGTAACAAAACTAAGCTTAGCGACTAATCTTTGCGCGCAATGTTATTGCTGTATAATGTGCGCGCTAATTAACTCTCGGAATTGCTCGCAGTTGTTTCAGTAGTAATGGAAATTGCCAGAAGGG
This sequence comes from Lithophane ornitopus, assembly GCA_948473465.1. Classification (NCBI taxonomy): domain Eukaryota; kingdom Metazoa; phylum Arthropoda; class Insecta; order Lepidoptera; family Noctuidae; genus Lithophane; species Lithophane ornitopus. The sequence goes on from OX419623.1 coordinate 8,094,532, forward strand.
TGCGAGAGAAAGAAAAAAATGGCAATAAGATTCTTTAAAAATCCTAACAGCTGGGTAGAGTTTTTTGTTGAAAATAATTGGATAATTAATTACAAGATAGCTTAAAAAAAACTGTCGTAGGAAAGAAATCATCTCCTATTTGGCTTTCAATTGTCTTTGGAGTAAAAAAATATAGCACTTTTCGTCGATTATAAACGAACTCAGCAGTACATAAATTACTTGATATTCCTTCCTCAAGCCAGGAAGCCAAAAAGAGTGAACAACTTAGAAAATAATCTCAATCTATTCCAAATTACGTAATGTACCGACAAATATTTATTCGAGATGTTAGAACTCGATATGCTTTATTTGTTTGTATAAATCAAGTTTGTCGTGCAAGCATTTCGAATATTACGTTGATATTTTTATGTTGCAGGTTTAAAGTACAGTTATATAATAAAATATGTACTTATGTAATAAATATTTTATATCAAATTTTTATAACATCAATCTTGAATTCTATACAGGATGCGGTAGAGGTGTGCTCTTTAACACCAAAAAATATTTGAGAGTTTTTTTACTAGATACCTTTATGACCGTTTTTTCATAGTTTTCGTAACATAGAGATTTGATCCCAGAGCGAATTAATTTAGCATATAAATTCGTCCATTCAGATATAATTATGGGTATGATTAAAGGTATTTACCCATAATTCAATCGTCATAAGTTGATTAAATCAAGAATATGATAGACGGGATTGACTTTACGCTCATAAGCAGACAACCAAACTGATGACGTAAAAAGAGTTGAGAATTTTAGGTATAAAAGTGGATTTTAGTCAAAAATACTGTTTTAAAATGTAGCAGATCGCGTGCATATATCGTTTCAGTTTTAATGAGCTTCACAAGAAATAGCGAAGGTGACATAAAAAATATATGTGCTGTACATTTTTGCAGGCACTTTCTATTAAATATTACATTCAATTAGTCTTCCTGTCAAAATAACCTGAATTGAAAGTTCTTTGAGGTTTAACCAAATGCATCCAACAAAACATTTGGAAATAGAGGATAATGTAAATTGTTCCTTAGGTGACAACAATTCAGTTCCTATTAACATAATTATTATGTATGAATATGTAATAGGCATTAGGCACGTTGGCCTCTTTCAGTCGTTAACAATTCATATTGGTAGTACAGCACTTCACTAGAACGGCCCTTATAAGGTTAATGACCAACCGAAAAGGGAAGACGAAATAAAAAATTACGGTTACGAGAGCTATCATTAAAATCCCTTACCCAGGAATTCGCTAACCTCGGAATATGTTAGTAGCAACTTATTTTATGTTCGACTTGAAACACCCAAAAGTTGCCCAGTTCTTAAGCCAAGATAAATTCGAGACTAAAAGGGCTGGAAGTTTAATAAATAACGCTTTAATATCCATGATATTGATCATAACGTAACCGCGGTACATGAATCCACGTAGTTACATAAACAAAATAGGTACACCACACACAACAGCGATAAGTATCGTGTATGCGAAATGAATTCTAATGATACCTATTTGTGGCGGTGTAAGGGTACAATCTCGAGCTCGAGAAAATTGTTCGTTCGTCAGATAACAGTCGTTGTGTGACACCTTCGGACGTCTCGGGTGACAAATTTACATTCTTGTCGCGAAGTATCCCGAAACTGTTGTAATAGTGAGATGTCGTCGCTTGTAGAGAGTGGCCTGACTCGGCCGCACCACCTCGCCTCGCTGCCTCGCCTCGGCGCCCCGGAGCGCAGGTGTCGCGTCCCTCCCCGGGCTCGGACCGACGACAAACATGAAATATAGAACTTCCCGGACACCTCGTGCATGATATATGACACTAGTGACGGCTTCGTTCAAACAATTCCTAAACATGCTTTACTATAAATTCTTTTAAAATTTTATATTTCTTTTATGATTTAATCTTGAATTATTGTGTTTTATTGGAATGTGCCTGTGTGAATAAGCACTCTGCTTGATTGATGCATGTTAAATAGTTTGGCAAACAATCCGAAACAAATCATTTTATCAACCAAATGAGAAATCAATAATAATTATTATGCATGGGTAATGAAACAACGAATAAAATATTATTGTAACAATATATTTTATATACAAAGTAGCTTTATAATACAACGTAAATAACTACGAAGAGCCCGAGTGCGGGGTACGAGCGGAGCCCGGCACTGCGCTTGAGCGCCTCGAGCTCGCTGACGTCTGGGCTCTCGTCAGAGTCGCCCACCTCGTTGTACTGCATCTCCTCGAACTTGCCGGACAAAGCTGAAACAAAATACTCGCTCAGAAACACTCGAAATCCTTCGGGGCAATATCGGACGCCATTTGCCAAAATATCAAGTTACTCGACATGACCATTAACTTTTGCCTCTAAACGCTTTAAAGTATTTCTTATCATAACATCAAAAACAAAACTTCGTACTTCGATACTTACAATACAATTTTATTGTCCCGTCCGTGTCTCCGAGGGAATTCTTTGATATGCAACTGTATGTGCCAAAAGTGTTTCTACCAACTTTTTTAATCTTCAGCCTCATATCCACTTCGTAGCCTCTCTCTATGGCTGTGATCTCGAACCTCTTGTCCGCTACAAAGTGAAAATGAGGATATTTTAATACTCGTTATTAATAGTTCCGCGTCAAGCTCGGATTATGTATGATACTTACACTGTGATATGATTTGATCATTTATCGTCCAATAATTAATAGATCTAGGAAAAGCTTCTGAATGGCAGTCCAAATGTACAGTATCGCCTTCTTTTGCTCCCACTAATTGGTTTTGTATAGTCATTATCGGCGGAACTGTAACACAAAAGGAATAATTTCTTGAACTCATCAAATGGAGACTCTCGCCACATCCGTATGAAGCGAGCTAGTTAATGTAAGGGGCTCGCGTAAGTCGGTTGACGTAATTTAGTTCAAATTAGCTTAGTTGCGGTTTAGGATTCAGCTCTAATGCTGGCGACACACGTTTCCGCTCTTTGCGAGGCAACCACAAGTGTGTAGATATATAGCTTAAAGATTTATCTACATTGAGCATTTAATCTCCTTAAAGTCGGATGTACTCTCTGAAATGATGTAGATTTTGGTTGCGGTCGCAATATCAAGTTTTCCAATCTCAAAGGCATTTTATGAAGCGATTGAAGTTGGCTTAAAGCGCGCAACAGACAAAAGCTGGCCGGCGGCGATATGGGCCGGCAGCGGGCTTGAACTATTTATGTCAATGAATTTTCAGTGAATCCGCTGATTAAAATGATAAAGAAAAATACATAATTCAGAGATGTACAGAACTTTTGGAGTTTAATCTTCGGGATTAGTAAGTGTCGAGACTTAATTGAGCCGATACCGGCGATACAATAATGGCACAACAAAGGTAAACCGCTTGCAATAAACGCGTATTGAATATAGACATGAAGAAAAAGGACTCACAATGCACGACCAGCATGACACGCTTGCTGACAGACGGCGGCACTCCATTACTGGCGATACATAAGTATGCTCCCATGTGTAATCTTGACACTTTGACCAGCTGTAGCACTGCGCCATTCACTGAAGAATCTAAATAATTTGAAAGATTAATCAAATAGAAAGAACAATTTATTAAAACAAAGGAGATAAATAATGGTTTGGATTATTTAGAAAATGACGAAGTTAAAGGAACTAAGTGAAGTCATTTATTTTTGTTAGACTTATTTTGGTTTGCTCTTTAACGCATTTGTAAACTTTTCTTCAGGAGGCATAAATTAATTGAACTGAAAGCGCTTTCAATATACCTTCCACTCAATCAAAATGAAATCCAAAAATTATTATAATCGTTATGAGAATGTATCGATATCGATATCGAAACCATCGTACCTTCACTATTTATTTTTATATGCTATGTAAAAGTTTTTCCAAGGAACCATTATTTATCTATAGTTTGCGAGGCTGCAACTTTAAGTATTTGCTGTGAAAATTTCTAACCCCAGGGAGGTAAAGATCAGTGCAAAATTTCCTGTGGAAAATTTCAATGTCCGCAAGAGGCGCGGGACCGCTGACTTTTATTCTATTTATATGTATTTAGTTAGGGTTTATTTTTAAGCAAATTCACTACCAACTTCAATTGTCCGTATATTCAATTCATACATAACACACAACAACAAACACACTTTCTTACGGTGCTCTTACACGAGCCACTAAATTACGCAATTCTTGCCTATACAAAATTGAGCAACTTACAGCAATTTTAAGATTGTATAGAAATTGCCAATAATTTGCTTGCAATTAATTTCCGTGGTTGTTCATTGTGTAGGTTACTTAGCAGTTTAAGTTATATTTAAATGACTTATTAGCTAATAGGGTAGATTGTAATGTGAATAAAGTATGACAAACTGTGATACTTCAAAAAAACCGGCCAAGTGCATGTCGTACCATGCACAATGAAGGGTTCCGTAGTTGGGATGGATTTATAAAACAAACTTAAAATTGTAGTTGAAAAATTTGTTCTCCGATACAGAATGTATGGGGGAACATGTTTTTACAACTTCAAATTTAAGTTGGTCGATTATTACTCAGTAACTTGTAGATTTATGTACCGGTGATAGTTTTCCTTTTAATTTAATTATATATACATGTATGTAATTGTAAATACATGGCATGACATGAATTTTTTCACATATCTAAACCCAACCATTTAGCTGGCAGGGGGGGGAGGACACTTGGCTCTAACAAAAATAAGCACTTTAAAGCTTAATATTCCGCAAACGGATCCCTGAATACAAAAATGGTCTCAACAAACTCACATTATTTTTAAACGACCTTTCCAACAATATCCCACACCATGGGATTGACGAGAAAAAAAAAACCATCCCCACTTTAGGTGTAGGTGAGGTACCCTAAAAAAGATTTTTTTAAATCACTTTATCGGCGTCGTTTTTATGTATATCCATACCAAATTACAGTTTTCTAGTACCAACGGTCTCTGAGCTAAGCCGCGGACAGACGGATAGACGGACAGACGGACATGGCGAAACTATAAGGGTTCCTTGTTGACTACGGAACCCTAAAAAGGGAAAAAAATTTAGGTACCTACTAAGATTGTACCTAAGTTGGTTAACACGACAACATGGCTTTCAGCAGTTTGCGAGCAGGTACTTTGTGTTACTCTGAAGTTAGTGGCAAGTCTAGTAATCGTCCTCTCACAAGAATCCGATTTTGAAGTCTTTATGTAGGTACTGCAAACTTTTACGTTAAGCTCACAAGTCATGGTGAGTTTTTAGTTTTAGTGAACTTTTTGTTCGCTATGCTCCAAAATGAACTAGGTAATACATCTGGTTACAGAGTCCGATGGTGCAAAAAACCACCGGCGAATTATTTTCCAGTTTCTACTGGGTATTTATTTATCTCATGCTTCAAGCACACAAATTTAAAGGGACGGGCTTAATGCCATAGGAATTTTTGGGTAGTACCTAGGTAATACAAATAAGTCAAAGCAATTCATATCTTACTATGCTTACTATGTGTGTCACTGAAGTTGGTGGTAGGCAACAAGTCGCCGGCCTCCTTCCTCCACACGACCGTAGGGGTGGGCACCCCATGGGCCGCACACCTCAGGGTCACGTTGGCCCCTTCCCTGGCCACCTGGTCACTACTCGTCGGGTAGTCCAGAATGTCCGGAGGAACTGCGCAAATCCGTAGCGGTTTTTGATATCTACGCGAATATTTTATTAAATAGAATCTAGTATTACGAATGCTTTCGACATTAGTGAATTAACGCATTGTTTTCTATCCTGGGTGACGACTGGAGTCTTCGACTAAAAAGGTTGGAAATATGATTCGTAAAACTAGATTCGAATTAAATCAACATTACAAGCAAAATACTGAACGAAATGGTTGTTGTTCTAAAATTATTTTAAAGGGAAAAGGGTCTAAATTAAGAAACATTTCTGAATTTGTAAGTAGACTTTGTGTAAACTTTATTTGAAATTCACCTTAACCGATATGAATTAATTATGAACATTACAAGTAGGCATATAGGTACGGTTTGGTACACAAATTGATTATACTACACGCTTGGCTGCCTATGTAAACTAAAAAATAACTTCAAATAAAATTACCTTCGTCATTGGTTTGGTCTCTAGGTCTAAGCACTACTTTGACATCAAATAAACAATGTACATATTATATATTTATTTTACTCTTACATAAATCCGTCAATTATACTATAGGCGAATATATTTTTTGGACCTCCAAACATTCCTTATTACAGTCAGGAAAACATGTTTTAGGTAGTGACTACCGAAATAGTCCGTAGAAGATTCATATCACAGCTGTCATTCTTCATCAGTCGTATGAGATGGCTACATAGTAGATAAGTCAAATCTGCTAAACAATAACTCTCCCCGACTGCCTTAACCGCCGCTCAACTGTCGATCGGCATTCTAAAGGCCGATAACAATTAAAATTCTATTGTGTCTTGTTAATGACAGTTGGAGGTTTATAGATGTACGGGGAACAAGGTGTCAAGTTCACTCATCCTCCATAGAAAAGGGAGGATCCACCGACCAGACGGGTGTTGTTTCTGGTCGGCAACCCGACGATTGATGTCGAGACGTTGTATACAGGGTGTAAAAAGACCCATCACATAGCCGTCAACTACGTATTCTTTACATCAAATTAAGTAACATAGCACACAAATTATTTCTGGGTAACAACTTTTATATGCTGGTCACGCCGTAAACCCTGCTTGCGCGATGCAGGATTTTTCGTGATGAGTAGTTTGGCTGTAGCGTTCTTACATTTAGGAGTTCTTACTACTACGTGCACATACTGTTGTACTTACCTACTACATCTAAGTAAGCCGTTTGGCTCTTCATGGGGTCTGTGTTGAGCTGGCACATATACCAGCCCCGGTCCGACTGCCGGACGTCGTGTATGTGAAGGAACCACACCCGACGGTCACTGTGGTTGACAGCGATGCGGTGGTTCTTGGTTATCACGTGGGTGGCGATCGTCAGGATCGTCTGCGTGTCCACGCGTAGCCACGCCACCTTCATAAACATAACATTATGTCATTTCTCTTTATCTCGGGAGGTTTGCCGGAGGTGTAAAGTTTTCGCCAATTATGTTTCATTGCCATCTACCGGACACAAATCAAGACACCGGGCCGTTATTGAGAAATCCTAATCCTAACTATAATATTGTAAATGCGAAAGTGATATTGTTATTTTGTTTGTTAGTTACGCTTTCACGCTAAACGGCTGAATGAATTTGGATAAAATTTGGCACAGTATCCTATGTCCTATTCTAGGTTATCGTCTATTACCCATGTGCTAAATTTCATCTAAATCCGTTCAGCCGCTTTAGCGTGAAAGCGTAACAAACAAATAAACAAAGAAACTCACTTTCGCATTTATAATATTATAGTTATATACCTAGTTAGGATTTCTGATTTCTCAATCATCATAGGCGAGTCTTCGGTGGACCCAGAATCAGACAGTGATAGATTTTTTTTTAAAATAATTATTATCATGCGGTTTTATGTCAATTAAAATTATGATACTTGTAGGGGTCCGATTCATGTACACAGTTTCCATTAATTTCAGACTATTGAAAATTTTAATTAAGTAGGTTAAATAATATTGGCTATTTAAAAGAAGAAAAACTTATTTGATTTTCGATAAAAACTTGTATCTTATTTATTATTTCACATTGTTTTTTCTTTTTCCGAATATTACCATTTTTGGCCGCTGGGCAAGATTTTATTAAATTCACGGCCGCCTGACAACAGCCAAATCCTGTTAGGTTGAGTTTCAAAATGCCTTTGATGAAATCGCAAAAGGAAGTGCGATTTAAATATTATTTTAATGTAAAGGGCATTGCGTTAGATCCCTTTTTAATCAAAGAGAAGTTTTTCAAGCTACAGTGCGCGACAGCGCAGGAATGCGACTGATTTATAAACCACGAAGGCTTTATCTGCTCTAGTTGTTACCCAAAGTTTATTTTATTTTATATAAAGCACAATTACGAACTTACCTACAAACTTTTATCTCATACATAACCCCTCTAGTGGAAGAATAGGGAATATGCATGTATTTTTTTATATTTTTATTCGATAGTTTACACCGCCAAATAATATTAAAAAAAAATTGAAGCCAAAAAAGCAATTTAAAGTACTTAAAATATCCAACCGACCCAGTCTATTTAAACGCCCTCCATTTGGCGCGCTTGGTGGTGACGTTACATTCTATGAAAACATACAACAACTGTCAAGTCAATGTCAAACACTCATATAAAACGCATTGACATTTGGATGATGTCACAGATTGTTTCGTCACATCCGCTCCTCTGACCAACAGCGTCGCTTTTGAATTTGAATCTCCCACAGGTTTTTGGCACTTTAAAAAAAAAAAGTTCTCGCTCAAAAACAAATATTATTCAAAAATATTGATGGAGGCATAATTCTGAAGTAGTTTATAAAAAAAATACTTGACCCTTATTTGAATCACATGCATTTCCCTATTTTCAAAAATCCTTCTTTAGTGCGCACCTTTGTTATAGGTACTTTTGTGCAAAATTTCATGTGTGCATAATTATTCTCTCAGATAATTGTTTCTAATCTGTTTTCACCGCCTAGCGGCCTTGACGTGGACGGATAAAGTGGAGTAGTATATTTTATTGTCAGATTTAATTGTACCTACCTATCACGGAAACGATAGAAGCGCCCTACGTAATTATTTTCGTTGACTGTTTCGAAGATTCCACTTGTTTACAAACTAAGAAGTACTTACCCTGTATGAGCCGAGGTCATTGACGACGCACGTGAAAACAGCCTCTCGTCCCAAAGAAACAGTCAAGTTGTTTAGGCTATCTTCAAAACGTGGCACTTCTAGAACAACAATAGTATTATTTCATTAGTTTGTTATTGTTTTACCGTTATCAATTCTCATAATTTATTTTAAAAGCTTAAGTTTCGAAGTAATTATAGGAGTCAGTTTTGTGTTTAATTATTTTCTGAAGAAAATTATGTTGTATAATTTAAAATATATTATGTTTCCACGTGGGACTAGTCTTCTAGTTTCTTCCAGGAATCGTAGAGGAAGCGAGTTTATTGGTAGACAATGTCTCGTCTTCCCTAATGAGTATTCCCTAATAAGTATGACCTAAATAGTTGTGTTATGTATAACTATATTATTGTCTAGAGTCATTTTAATATTTATTGTAATTATATTTTAGTATCGTAATTATTTAATAAATAATAAGTATGCTACCTAATAAAAAAATACAAATTGAAGAAGGAAGGCTTAGAAATTATTTGTAGAGGCAATGATGTCACAAATTGTTTCTGTGTTAGTGTTAATCTTTTACTAACATATTTTAACACTATGAGTTCTAATAAATGAATAAATAAATAATAATAATTTAGACTAGACTTTGTATTACTTAGTTATATTTATTAATTATTTTAAACGTCCATTAGCCCTGGACCGAAATAGCTGGGACCCATTGGGGGCGTTTGCCCAGCAATGGGATGAAGGAGGCTGTCAGAAACTAGTTAAACATAAAATTATTGCTCAAAGCAAGAAAAATATTAACATTTTTGGACGTTCCTAATAACTGTCATATATGTTATGCTGACAATCAAACAGCATTATTTTTTGACATTATGTACTCGTTTTCATTTTCATAAAAAAACGGAATACTGAAATCTTTTTTTTATTTTTTTTTATGAATGGAGGTTTGTTCATATTTGAACATGTCACCCCCCTAACCTATAGTTATTAAACGTAGGTAATTAATGTTACTGGGTGAAATCTAACACAGGTAGTACAGGTATATTCCTTTTCCCTTGTGTAGTTCCCAAAATAGGTTTTCCTTAACAATACTAGGAATCTATACTGTCTGACGGCAACTGTTATCTAATTGAACATCAATAGCAAATTAAGAGCTTCTGCTGACGGTTGGCTGAGTTGGTTTTGTTGTCAGTAGAGCATCTAATTGTTTTGCTAATGAGTTGTATCGGTTTCAATTGGTTATATAAACCATCGGCTTATATTTTCGGCTAATTATAATAATGGGATTAAATGTTTTCATTACAGAATTTTCTGAAATATTTACCTACAATAGATTTATTTTGAGCCTGTCCTGACACGCTTCAGCTGAATTCAGAAATCATAATTATTTTAAATTAACCAACTTTATTTAAAGATTACTTTTTGCATCTATATACAGAAAGTGCTGCAGGTTTATAAAAATAAATGCAGGGTAAGTTATCGAGAGGCTATGAAAAGCTAAACAAATTAAACAGTAACAGCGAAGCTAGTGTTTAAAAATAAAATTGAAGATGATAAACGGTTAACAGCCGGCTTGTTAACTAATTATTAACTGTAGAAATATTTACAATAGATTTGTTCCACCCAGTATCGATAGGTCAGCTGAACTCAGCAACATATTTTAATGAACCACCTTTTTATTTTATTGGATGGTCGACAAGCCGAGTACATCTGGTGATAGTGGTCCCCACCTGCGTCCCCGTATAGCATAATCAGCCTATAATGTTCCCACTGCTGGGACACAGGCCTCCTCTCTGTGAGAGGGAGTGGGCCGTAATCTACCACGCGGGCCCAGTGCGGGTTGGTAGATGTCACATGTCTTCGAATTTTTGGTTCTAGGACATGCCGGTTTCCTCACGATGTTTTCCTTCACCGTTTTTGAGAGCAGTGGTGATGAAATAATTTACACAAAGTAAAGCGCCTGTCAGGGTTCGAACCTACGACCTACAACTCGTAAGTCGTGGCCGTAACCACTGGGCCACCACTGCTCCCACTGCTCCTGCGTCCCCGTATGGACATCTGTAATAAGTACCAGAGAGGCATCGTAGATTCGTTGTTATCCCAGAGAATAAACCGAAATATCTGATTTTCTTACGATTTTATCACATTAACCATTCGCTTCAATGTGGATGTGGCAGAAATAGTAATGGTATTGTGGTGGTAACTTGACATAATTTATAGGATTCATATTACTTAGTTAAAAATAATGGTACTAGCTAAAGGAGGGGCGCGAATTTAAAAATGTTCTCGCCAGTTCGTGCCTAAACCAGCAGTCACTGTTGGCTGGTTGCCGGTTGCCGTTTATAAATTAGACAAAACCTTTAAATACTCTGAATTGTTTGCAAAATTCTTAGACACGCTACTTATAAATTCCATCGCATGTTTAAAATTATTCTTAAGCGACTGTAATCTTGTCAAAATTCCAATCTCAAACCTAACCTGCCCAGTTTATTAGAATTCTATTGATGCCTACTCACAAAGTTATCGTAATTATTTCGTCAAAATCTTATATTATCTCTTTATAGAGCATTTAATTAATGTTATTAGATTGAAATAACGATCAATTAGATATTTGCTTTTATATTTAACTTGGATAATGAGAAACTCTGAATTCAGTCTTTTGCTTTGAGCCGTTTGTATCTCTGACAGATAAAGTGATCAATTTGAACAAAGTAGTCGTTGGTATGAAGGCGACATGTTTATAGTCGTCCATATATCACTGAGCTTTATCTCCGCACTAATGTATCAGTATGTATATACATATAAATGTTATTGTTGCCGGCAGTGTGTTCTCTCACGTACAGTCCTAAGCATTTATTGTGCCTAGAGCAAATTTGCTTGCGGGTCGCAATATCCAAGTGAGCGGGCCCTGGGGTGCTATCTTGTTTTATTTGCGCGCCAGAGCCGATAATGAACGTTTTTTCTCCGTATCTATTCTGAGCATTCAATATACTAAAGGTGTAATAAAGGGTAACATATTATTAGTCCTCCCCTTCCTTTCTCCACTGAAATTTTATTGTCGTATAATATAATCAAATTGTAGATGTTAGGACCAGTGAACGATGCTTAAAATATGCTTTAGTTCTGTAAACTTAAGGTTCAAAATGATTTAGGATTATAAAAGATTAGGCAAATAAAAACAATAGATACATACCTTTATATGAGATCGGCAATAATATGGGCAAGTTTTATAGCTCTTCCATTTTGTGGTCAGTATCATATCGTAGTTTAAAATCTTTGTTGTTGTAGAATATTATTGTAACAAGCTAATATAGGTCCGTAAAAGGGTATTTCTTATTGTAGATGCCATATGAGAAGTTTATAGAAACAAATTGGCAGCACTATACCACACTATACGCTGATAACATCATAATGTAACCTAATTGAGCTTTTTTGGGCGGCATGCTCCGTGAAAAACCTGAAACTTGCCCCAACAGCCAGTTAACTTACAGAATATAAAGCGGACTCTACTCTACGCGACACAGGTTAAGAAGTTTAAACATTAATATTTATAGCTGTATCGCATTTGTGATATTTCCTGATGGAATTCACCAACATTTTCCTTAATCTTCAAAAATCTCAGATTGACAAATTCATCGAAAAAATTCTAATTATTGTCCTGGTCCTTTCGCAGATATTTTATAAAATTCCTTGTAGCGACCTGCTATCACAAAAGGTATCTGTTTATAACTTATGAGATGGAGCCCTTTCAAATACCTCTGTACATTTCAGACAATTCCCAGATAACAAACTCGAAACAAAGTTTAAACTCCGCATATTAATGAGCGGATTTGTCTCGATGTATTTCTTCGAAATGAACGAATTGTTTAAGACACAAGGAGGTACGTAGCTGTTCCCTTCAGTAGCTACAAAAGATGATCTTTATCGTTTTATGGGTTCAAGGAGTGGGGTGAACCCCCGGGGAGAATTTATGTCAGAATATTACCCCTCCTTAGAGACTCTAAAAGAAAGTTTTAAATGCTTTATGTCGGTACTTGCACATACGATGTTGCGGACGTTAAATTCTGTAATGTAGTATGTATTTTTACATCGTAAACTGTCATTCACGTTTGCCGATGTCTGCGGGCGACTGGTTTATCGCTCAGGAAGAATACCATTGTATTCCGCATAACAGAAAGGCGAGCACTCCCTATTGTTTTTTTTATCGGACAGCAATTGGCTCTATTCGCCCGGAGTCCGTACACAATTTGTTGAGCCTTGTTAGAGATTGTGTTTATACGTGACGATTGTCGCTGTTAAATATACTTTCGCTTTGTGTGAAATCTGTGTTTTTAACTTTATATTATTTTCTCCTCATAAATGTGAAATTAGCGCTTACTATCGCTTCACATTGGGTCTTGTAGCAATGTGGCCCTAGAGTATAGAACTGCAGTATATAATATAAGCGCGTTCGATTAGCTCGGTGTCTCAGTGCTGCAGTTGGAATTCACTTGTCCCGCTTGTTGAATTAATACTGATAGCACAGTAAGCAAACACTCATTGTGGACTTCATAGCCACCTACTGTCGTTCTAATTGGTCCATTCCAGAGTTAGCCACACTAGTACTATACATAGATAAGTCTTATAAATGATAATGTAGATTATATTAGACAGCAGAATAACATGTTTTTTAATGGAATATTTTTCTAGGATGTTGGCCACATTTATTCAGCACAAATGAATGTAACCAGTACAGAGTCTGAGAGCACGCACAGAAAATATATACGACCCACACGGAATTCGGAATTAGAGTCCGTGACCCAACGGCCAGTCGGACTAGGCAAAATAATCTTCAAGTAATTTGTCGTCTATAGAAAAATGACCATCAGGTTCTTTTAAAGTGTTTTGTTTAATGAATTTGCCAACGCAGTAACGTAGACTAACATATCTGAAAAAATGATGAACATGAAATATGCAAAGGTACAAAATAATTACTAAAGTAATATTCCCCAATTGTTGCAGTTCTTTTATTCACTACCAGATCGTTGCTTTGAAGCTTATAAAGCAAATGTCACGAACAACCATGCATAAAATCCATTGTAGCGAAGTACAAAGGAAATAATATTTTATCACGTTTGCCAGGTTTTACTTTTTAAAACTTCAATCCATGCATTCATATCAGCACGTCCGTCTTGCTGAGGGGATTCAAAGCCCAGTTGGTGCATACGTAGGTAGAGTAGATATGTTTCTTAAACCTTTAAAGTTATATTATACAACGGACTGTAGTAGTAAAAAAGGATCTTTATAGCACGAAGCTTTTGCGACATCAAACGTGTGAACATGTTTTATGGACCTGTGCGGATTAGAACCGTGTGAGGGTATCACGTATCTGTTTCTATTTTTCAAATTCTATGCTTGAAATGTGAAAATGTGAAGCGGAATAAATATCTGTAAGTATAAATCTTGAAATAGTATTGCGCAGTCGATATTTTTTATCCCATTGTAGGAACGTTGCTGGCTCTGTACTTTTTAGAATAGTGTGTGCTCTGTCGAGGAATCACGTATCAGTCACATCAAGGGTAAAATGTGAAAACCGGCTAAGTGCGAGTCAGACTCGCGCAAGAAGGGTTCCGTACCATTATCTATAAAAACAGCAAAAAATCACGTTTGTTGTATGGGAGCCACCTTAAATATTTATTTTATTCTGTTTTTTCGTATTTGTTGTTATAGCGGCAACAGAAATACATCATCTGTGAAAATTTCTATCTGACTATCACGGTTCATGAGATACAGCCTGGTGACAGACGGACAGACAGACAGCGGAGCCTTAGTAATAGGGTCCCGTTTTACCCTTTGGGTACGAAACCCTAAAAATGGAATAGTGAAGAAAGAAAAGTGGGACGAAAATCTGAAAGGTACCTATCATGAAATGGTAATTTCGCATAGTAGTTAAAACGTGATTAAAGGGAGAATCGATATTTTAAATATCATTACATAGGTATTGTTTGCTTCTTTATTTTAGGCAGTGTGTGGGCTTCACGTCTGTATGTTACTATTTTTAAATTCAATGTGATAGTTTTAAGTCGCACTACAAGTAGTAATGCTGCTATATAATATATCTGTTTTCTAGGCACCCTTTGTCTTATAATCAAAATATTTACTGTTGTTATGTCTTCGATGCGTCAATTGTCTAATAAATATAACATGTATGTCATTGATAAATTACCAATGACGTGAGAAAAACGTCACCTGCGAATCGCTCCGCACACGCTCAAGAAACGCTCACAAAACGCCGGTGCTGTAACAATAGCGTGCTTCATCGTAATAAAATGCTAGCGGAAAAATCCAAAGTGTTAATAGAATATTCAATTTACAATCGGAACACTGAATACCATTTAAAACTTATGAAACTTATCATGAAATGATTAGTTTTACAAAAATAGTTTTCATTCGTTCACCATTTCGCTCGGTTTGAATTCATTATGCATAACTTTGAATCAGTTTTACTTAATAATAGGTACGTGTAGTCAACAACAAAAATAGCTGGTATGGAAATAACTCCTTCTTATAATTCAGTAATTATTATTCATTGTTTACCTTTCAATTATGTATAGTGGTTTTTTTACCCGCACCAAAATCCATTCTGAACTATTCACTGAAATGTTAAGTCATGTAGATTTAACATTTATTAATAATTAGATATTTTACAGTATGTGTGAATAGTTCAGAATTCTGGATAACGTTAATTATGTTTAGCTTAGCGTTAACATTAATTTGGTAATAAAATAATTTTAATTATGCTGTATAACGCTTTTGGAATGTAGGTTGTGTCAAAACAAGCATTAGTTCGCACTGCTTATTGCGTTTCATCTTCAACTAAGTTTTAACAATGAAGTTTGATCGCTTGAAGTACATCTTCACTCAGTTGAAAGCGGTTTGTAAATACTAAGATTTCATTTACATTTACTAAAGTTTAGTCTTTGTAACAAAACTCTTAAACTTACAAATAATTATGAAAGTATTGAACCTGCTCAAAAAGATTGTCTAGCGACACTTTTCTTAACTAAAAGTTGCTTTCAGTGGGGTACAACTGCCAAAATTGATTTTGTGGTAAGTATAGCACTACAAGGTTCTTTTGGCGCGTGGCCAAAATCGGAATTAACGCTGCTAATCTTGTTTTTTGAATATATTTTGAACAAAAACACATTATAATTGCACAAATGTTAACCAACAGCGCCCCCTATCAACGTCAAGGATTAATAAAAAAACTGGCCAAGTGCAAGTCGTAGGTATTGCACGGTCGTACAATATTCAGCGTTTTCTTTAATTTTACACTTTATTTATTTTTATAATTTTTTGATAAATACACAGTCTGTGAACATTCCAACTGTCTACCTATTACGGTTCATGAGATACAGCCCGCTGACAGACAGACGGACGGACGGACAGCGGAGGGTTAGTAATAGGGTTCCGTTTGGAGCCTTTCGGGCACGGAACCTTACAATGTAGGTATATGATAACTAAACTCCTTAACGTCTATTTGTCAGACTTGCTGATATTGCTTACCAGGAAAACCTTTTATGCAGATTTCTTTGTTAAAGACAAAAGAGGAAATTATTCATTAGGTATCTATATTCTGCGACGTCGGTTTGTTTGGCAGCGTCTATAAATATGATATTCTAGCATGTCATTACCTATATTTAGTCGATATTGCGTAATCTAAACACCGTCTAAACCGGTTAGTCCCCCTATGTTCTAGTACCGCTATGCTCGACTCGTAAAATACCTACTAAAAAGTTTCGCTATGCACGAAATTACATTCGCGGGCAGTAATGAAGAAAACTGTTACAATGTAATATTTTATTACCATTAAGCACCACAGAACAACGGAAATTGTTCTGCAATTGGAATGGCAGATTTAACAGATCTATTGGCAGAAACCCTAGCTTGCTATTAGGTATAATATGTATATGTTTTTTTTTTTTTTTATATACAGGTGATTTGACTTTGAGAACGGACTTTTAATATTTTACTAGTTTTCTGCTCTCATTTATATTTGTAATATTAGTAAGATAGGATTTGTAACAAAGTATACAGACTTCGCTAAATCTTGTGGGTGCAGTATTGCCTTACAGTTCTATTCATAAACATTTCTTTATTTCGAATTGCTCTGAAACTCGTTTGGTCCTTATCCGTTATTTTGACTTTTTTGATTGTCAGAACGAGACAAAACTAATTTTAACTTACAGATGCTTACGCATATCAATTTGAATTCAAATAATTTTCTTTCCAACTGTACTTTTTTACCTGTACCAATTTCGTGCATAGCGGAACTTTTTAGTAGGTATTTTTCGAGTCGACATTGCGGGACTAGAGCATAGGATAACTAACCGATCTAAACGATCCTTAAATCGTAAGTTGAAATTTAAAAAATAACGTTAATCCAGTGATCGGATAATCGGATGTATATTTACCTAAAGTTCATTTTTGGTTAGGAAATTATGGAAGCGGCTTCTTAAAACATATTTTTTTAATTATAAATCCCGGGATTCCAGAAAATTCGGGAATGCGAAACTAATCTGTAACATGATTAGGAAACGTCGTTTTTAGCATGTGGTATTCATAAAAAAATAAATAAACGGGGCTTACATAATTATTAATGTGTATTTACTTGAAGTTAATTTTAAGCTCCCGTTACGTTAATAATCATTAAGAGATTGAATGGTTTTTCTTTGTAATTCTTATTTATTATTCGTTTGAGATAAATGTTTTGAAAATTGAAATTAAATTAAAAGGAAGTTAATATTTCTTGATTTTTTTTTTATATAAAAGTTAAAATTATTAAATATACCTACACACGATTTGATTCAATAAGAAATAAAAACAGTAAAGGACATTGTCTAATTTTGTATGGAAGTTGGAACAAGTGCTGCCTAGAATACTCACATAGTGCATTTTGTTCCTCAGATAACCGACTAATAGACTAATTAGTTAACTGACTAATTAGTTATATTTTAGTTATTGGCATTGCATGATTTATAATAATAATACAACTAATTATTCAGTTAACAAAACTTAGACAATAATATTGATTAATCGTCTTCATCTTTATCGATTATTATTGTGTCTAGGCATAAAGCAGGACACCTAATCACGTCTTGGTGCCTAGCAAACCCAATAAACCAGACCAAGCACATAGTGTGCGCGCAACAACTGATAGTTGGACAGTTTTTTTTTTCTGGGAATTCAGGAAATGAAATTGCTTTTAGAGGAATTGCTAATGTGGCTGGTTTAGGCCCCCCAATTCGAAGCCAGGTCGTTGTTTCACGCGGCACAGCGGACAGAGCTCCCGCAGGATCTCATGGCGGCATGGAGAGTGCGATTGTCGCAACCCAGTGCTGGACACGCCACAATTGCGGCGATAAGTCCCCTCTTTGAGGAGTGGCTGGAGAGGCGCCACGGCGTCCTCACCTTCCGCCTGACGCAGGTCCTCACCGGACATGGCAGCTTCGGGAGGTACCTGTGTAGGATTAGGCGGGAGGAAACTCCCGGGTGTCACCACTGTGCGGATCGTCCGGAGGACACGGTGGAGCATACGGTGGAGGTGTGCCCTACTTGGGCGGAGCACCGCCGTGTCCTCGTGGAGGCGATTGGCGGCACTGACCTCTCGCGTCCGGCCCTGGTCCAGGCCATGGTACGAAGCGAGAGGGCATGGGAGGCAGTCACCTCCTTCTGCGAAGCAGTGATGCTCACGAAGGAGAAGGCGGAACGCGCGCCTCAAAGAGATGTCAGCACACCTGACGGGGTCCGTTAGGATCGATGCCTGCCAGGGTTGCGGAATAGTCCGAAAGGGATACCGGGACCCTGGCAACAGGCAACTGAAGGAACACGGGTGGGTTTTAGTCAGTAAGAGTCTGACACGCCCTTCCGCTCCACCCAGAGCGGGAGAAGCCATACGATGACTTCCCACCCAAAAAAAAAAAAAAAAAAGGTATGTTGCGCCAAACAGCAAAAAGACTTTCAGTTAGGGCGCTTTAAAAAATACAAACGAATAAAAAATAATTGCTATAAACCGTACACGATCGTCTTACAAGACTTTTCCATTTGCACAAAAGAAAATATATCTGAGTTTTATTAACAAGGCCTCATTAAGCCTGGACATGAATGCAAACAATAAAACTTCTAGCCGTATTTACCATGGTAACATTTTTATCTAAAGAGACTGTTGAAACTTACAATTTTAACGTCAATATTTGTCCTGTTTCATATTATGGATCCTGAATAATAAACGAGAAGGCCCTTTAAAAGTGCGAACATAAAAAAGAAATTGCCGATAAATCACAATATTGTGTAAAACCTCACTTAATCTTAATTTGGGGCGATCGCGATGCCTATGAATGGGCGTTATGCAACGCGACTTATTGTGCCGTGACTAAGTTGTGAATAGCATCGCCAGGCAATATTTTCTCTTTACAACGAGGTTGGTACAAGACAACGCTTTCAGGCAATGACTTGTGCCGTGGGGGGCGATATAAATATTTGCGTATCGCATCGCCGCCTGGCGGCTGGCGCGCGGGCGTGCTTCCCCGCGCCCGCGCCCGCTGCCTGCTGCTCCAAACGTGGCTCGTCACGCGACCACCGTTGCCTCAATGTAAGAAGTTTATTCCACTTTAAATATCCTACGTGAATCGATCTGTTCTACAAATTAAGGTCGGTTATAACGCCATACTACTGTTCTGTCTAGAATTTGTGCTAAAAGAAAATGTGAAAACTTGTCCGTCCGACCCAAGGGAGGAGTTTCCATGAATTATCATAGTCCTGGACTACTATAAACGTACGTGTGAGATTTTCAAATTAAGATTTGTAGCAGTAACGTAAAGATTTTAGGTGAAAATAAACATTTTACTACTGTTAAAATTGGTTAATTTCAGGAACAAACAGCCTCTTTACTTCATTAGTGGCATTCGTAAAGGAATTACGAACGTAATAAATGTACTTACAAGAATTAATTAACACAATTAAACAAGTTTAGTCTACGCAGGTAAATTATTATCACTACATAATCAAATCGAGTTAAAGGGAGTGAAAACTTTGGAGATAAGAAGTGTTGCAAAGAAGATTATTTAAAATATTGAGTAAGTAACAAATTTTCGAACGATCGGCGTGATTCGATAACTTTTCGCCGAAGTTAGCTGTAAGTTTGTCGAAGTTTCCAGCCGTGTTTCTGAACCTTATCGTCCGTGGAAGTAACAAGCCGAGATAAATGAAGTTTAGTTGCTCTTAATTTAATGGCTGGCCGGAAGTTTGGACGACGTGACCGGATGGAAGGGAAGCCTCTTTCCTACCAATTATTCGACTAATTAATAAGACATTGTATTGATAGGATTGTTAGCACCCTTCATAACACTCGGAAACTTTATTTAGCAAATTTACTAAAACAATTAGGTTGGAACTAACTAGGAGTGACTTATCGCATCAAAACAGTTGCAAAACAAACAACGTCATTATTTACTTGAGAAAAATAAGAAGTTGCTCACAATTAAAGTGTGCCGAACGAGTTGCGGGTCGAAGTTACTACGGTAAATGTCTTCCAAGTCTCTCGAACACCGCAACTGAGCAAATGGGGAACGATTTAAACGCTTTCTTAAAGGATTTATCGGAGATGACACAAGAACAAGAGGAACAGAGGAATCGGGGAGGCAAAGTCCTACCGGGGTACGACGGACTAAAGCGGGTACTAAGATTTATTGAGGGACAAATTGTAACAGAATCACTGCTACAGTTAAACCCCTAATTAGTTTATCAGTTATAAATTAAACATTATTGCCTTTTTCACGAGGAAATGATGATTCGGGAACCTTTGCGGTGCGTTTGTCAAAATATACTTTTTGTTATGTAGGTTGTGCTTCAATTAGTATTTAAAGCTTAGCATTATAGGCAGAAATGAACGTCTTGCCGCCTGCATTTTGAAAGAAAGGTAGATGAAACGGAATATATTGCACTATGTATACATATACCTTTTAGTAGGTATAACGTTATTTCTTCTGATTTTGACATTTATAACGCTAGAATTTGCGTAATCTAATGCACAATTTAGTATTATTGACGTTGAATTCCAAATCAAAACTACCGATAATGCGAATCCGAATTTAACGTTGATGTTGATCCTGACGTGAATACCAATATTAAATCAACGTGACTATTCAGTTTGCATTTAGTAGATTTACCAAAGCTGACAACAATAATATAATTTGGACTCTGCGATTGTACCGATAGCATTACAGTGAATGGCTTAAGGAACTTAGGAAAGGCTGGATCTAAAGACTCGATGCAGAAAGCAGTACTCCTGGAAACGGCATGCTTAGTAAAGAGTTCCTGGCTTATGGAGGTCAGATAGGCAGTCGCTCCATGTAAAATACTGGTATTCAGTTGCATCCGGTTAGACTGGAAGCAGACCCCAACATTGGTAAAACGCGGGGCAGATGAAGATGAGTTAGGAGTGCCAGTGTCCGGAGTCCGGTAGCTTGGACCCTGTTGCTGGCGGGCTACTTTAGTATATTTTTTTTTTTGTTGTTGTTGTATTGTTCTTGACCTCGATCTCGCCTGGTGGAAAGCGATAGATGAGGTCTATGATGGAACGAGCAAGCCCAGAAGATGCCTGTTCACTCTTGTTTTGAAGGCTGACGGGTTATACGTGGAAGGGAACACAGATGCTGGCAGAGACTTCCACACTTTTGCCGTGCGTTTTTTAAATAAAACGTAAAATTAACCGTCTGTATGTTTTTTTTTAATGTAAGTTCATCGGTATTTTCGTCGATTGTAGACTGAATTTGAAAATTCTTTTTCGTTTGATAAAGGAAGTTTGCGCGGTGGTTCCACATAATTTTATTTTTATTAACTTTGCTTGGGTAGTTTTCGAGTTAGCTTCAATAATACGTATTTTTCGCGTCTATGTGGATGATGTAATAACATCTTGTCACTGTTATTTACATAGCACAACTAAAAAAATTACTTTAATTTCGGAAGTCAGTGACAAAAAAAAAGACACCGGCTTCCGAAATTACAAAAAAAAGAAACAAACGAACATAGAACCTTTTTTTTGGAAGTCGTTTATGAAGTACAATAAAATGGTAGTCATTTGTTTTAAAATCGTTTTATCTAGTGCAGTTCTGACGTTAAACATAAACAGTAAGTTTAGCCTGAAGATTTAGCTTCAGAGTTTCAGTTTGCAGTCTTTAATTGCATACATTGTCTGAGACGTAAGATAGATTGATGGAATCCGAGTCTGTATTGCGCTTAATTATTGTTGAGATTGTTATTTTGAAGCTAAGCCGGAATATCGGGATATGTACCTGCTCCAGATATCTACAGATAAATTGAATGGAAGAAAGGTAATAAATGTGTTCAAGATATTTTGTTTTGTCATATTTGACCTTATAGGGAAGGTACTTCATTCGATACCTTAATCAGGCATGAGCTTTTTCATTAAATAAAATATACATATTTATTTTCTATCAAAATTGAGGTCTTTCCTTTGACCACGTTGCCCTATTTTCCTTTGCTTTTTACCCATAATTTCGAATTAAGGCCTTTTCCTCATTACTCGGAAAGCAGCAGTGCGGTATGTTCTGTATACCGAAAAGGTCCGGACGTTATGTTGCTGGCATAATTTGTGCAATACCGCTTAAATCGTTGCGACCAATGAGGAAAGGGCCTTAGCCCTAATATGCCATCGCAAAATCATGTTAATTTACGCGACTGACATAATAATTATTATATTCCCCCCCCTTCCATGCAGCTGACTTTTTTTTGGGTTTAAGATGATCCAAAAAGTGTTTTTATAACTTCGACCTGATTTACCTCCCACTTCTGATGCATGCATCTCTTATGCACTTAGGGCAAACTATTATTGTTATGATTTTCAGCCGGTATAAAATAACTTGTTCTAACTAACGCCACCGCCCGTACTATTTTATATTTCCAGGCCGAGTAAAAGAAAATTATGGTTTTGTTGTAGAAAAATCTTGTTAGTGGCTCTGTACTTCTGTAAGTATGTAGGTATTACCTGTTATTGGCAATAAGGTGCTCCGTAATCTCTAGAGTCGCAGCGCAGAATGCAAATCGATTACGATACGATTCTATTTGCTGTAACACAGAATTACAATGTCAAAAATGTCGCGTTTATATTATTTTTACACGTTTTCGGCACGAGGTTTTTAGCATCTTTTATTTTCTATGGTTTACAAATACTATCAGCCAGTGTAGGAAAGATTCAGTATCGATAAAGTCGATTATTTTATGCAAAAAGAATATTTCCCCGTGTCGCTTGCGGATCCCTCAGCAAGTATAGCTGTGAGGCTAACGTTATGTGAAGGACATAATAATTAGCCAGCCCCTGACCGCATTTTGATAAAAAATACATTCTTATTAGCCTCCACGAAACCTTGTTATTGCTCAGGGAATTCCGACCCTTAATCGTCATTTTAATAATTCACGAACACATGTCTATCAATTACCCCGGAGGAAACTTTAGGCGTAAATTCAACCCTATCGTGGGTATATGATAAAAAGGTAGAAACTAGGAAAATTAACTGAATAATAAATGTGTGCGACCCCTGATTATGTTCACACGACAGTCGGTGAGCCCCGGGGGCATTTAACCTTTATTTTCCGACTCCTGTACATGCGGCGGGTTGTTGTGCGTGGCGCTTCATGCCGCTAAGCCGGCTTTGGTCCATAGCTTTGCTGTTATAACATCTCAGTGGACTGTCCCTCAAGCTAATATGCTGTTGCTCAACCGAAATTTAATTTATTCATGCACTGAATTTAGTTTATTATTACTCTGGAGCTTATTAAAAATATTAAAGAAAAAATGGTTTCCCTCTGAAAAATTTTACCTAAATGATCATTTGCAGAAATGTTGATCATCACATTTCTCTTTTTGCATATTAAGTATGTGAAAGTAATTAGTAATCAAACCGACTTCTCGTAACGCGTATTGTTCGAGTAATTACAGTCAATCAAGCATATTAATTAAGTCGTGGTTAACGGTACCCATATCTTACAAATGATTCAATTAGGTAAGATAATAAACTAATTAATAAATATAAATAAACTTTGTATTATAATATTTTCAATGCAAAATGGAAATCGGATAAATTATAAAGTTTTTGCTTAGTAACCACTTAATGGGATTTTTAAAGAAACAAAAAATCTGTGTCACGATTCAGCGTCCTCTCACATAGGAAAAAGAAATAAACGCAAAGATTTCACACGGTAGTCCCTTTTTTTTTTCATACAAAGATTTGATTAAATTTAAAAAAGCGGGCTGTAACATCTGCTTGTCGTTTCGCACAAGTTTCCACTAAGGGAAACCCAGTTATCTAATAATATCTTAGGCGAAGGACTACTTACATATTATTTGTGAACTCGGTTACCAATTTGTTGTGCCTGTATTATATTTACCTTAATCATAACTTAACTTAACTAAAAATAACTTAACTTAAATACTGAATAAATAATAATAGTAACAATGCTGTGCTATAATTACACATGAACAAAGTGTTTTTATCAATTATCTGACTATAAGAAAGTGCTACGAAATTGTGTAAAAGTAGAAATTGACACCATTCTTAGTTATAACATAATCTATCTCGGAAAATGTTAAGTTAGAATTAAATTACTTATTAGTCTATTAGGCTAGATTGTAATCAATTACTAAGAACTTAGTTCTTATTAATAAAGGAAGGAAAAAAAACACTTAACTCTAGGTACGCAAATTTTCCTGTAGTTTATTAGGTATTTAAGCGGATTTCTCATTATAAGTTATGAAACATTTTTTTTCAGTTTCAGAAATTAAAAAACATTCCATCCAATAAGTAAAAGTCTATTGACGTAAAGTAATCACGCGGATAATTAAATTACTTTGTTTTATATTTTTCTGTAATTTTATTAATGTTGCCACAGTTTACGATGTTTATGAATCACTCGTCAGTTAAATGAAGCAAAGAAATCATACAAACAACACTTGATTTAGAATTTTAGAGGCCATTCATTTGTGTCTCGTGAACATCAAGCTTTCTTCTCTTAGCGTGGAATATAAACATAATTATATTTTAGCCACCATATAAATTATATTAAAAACCTAATGGCATTAACTTAATTATTATTTGTAGAGTATACGATAAGCCGCTATAAGTAAGATAATAAACTAAATAATAAATAAAAATAAACTTATTTCCATTATAATATTTTGGACTTCCGGTTAGACTGGAAGCCGACCCCAATATAGTTGGGAAAAGGCTAGGCAGATTATGATGATGATGAGCCGCTATGGGTTTCTTTCCATTCTATTATCGAGAATTTCCTGTTTGTTTCCTCCCAACCTAACTGACGTACCTATAGGTCTTCGCGCGGGGTACAGTCAACTGTTTTGAGACTCCATTCTACCGCTGTTTTGGCCAATTAGTCGTTGGCATGCGGCAGATATTACCTCTATGCCATTTAAATTGGGTCTAGCTACATCAGTAAATTGCGTTTTGGAGCGCAGTGTAGAGTTGCTAACCCTATTAGTTAGTTTCAAATCTAGCGTACTGCGCTTAATGGGTCAGTGGCGAACCTTGAGTTTGGACTTGGAATTTTGGCCGTCAAAGACTAAGTCAACGGGTCTTACGTATACTAAAGCCAGTGCAGCTTTACTTGAAAGTGGTTTAAAGATTCTTTAACTTAAGGGGGATGCGCTAAGATAGCCCGCGAAATTCAGAATTTGACGCTTTCGATCTAAAAAAGAGAAGAGAAGAAAGAAGGAAAAGAAGAGTATTTAGCTTTTACATTGAAATTGAAAATCCTAACTAACATTATAAATGCGAAAGTGAGTTTGTTTGTTACGCTTTCACGATAAAACGGTTGAATGGATTTGGATGAAATTTGGCACATGGCCCGGAGAAGGACATAGGCTACTTTCATCTTGGATCGCAGAAGAAGTCGCGGGCATTAGTTAGTCTTGTATAAACGTTGAAAACTAACAAAATGAGTTGTTTTTCGGACAATACTATCTGAAGGACCCGTCTCAATCTTCGCACCCTAAGGATAAAAAAACATTTTAAATCCTTTCTAAGGGCGCCTAGACATTTCATTTTGATCACAGGAAAGACTGAGAAAGGATCAAAAATGCCTTGAAATAGAAAATCTATTGTTCCACGAAGGCCTTAATGAAGGGCGACCTTCCAATCAAAATGCTGCCTTAATGCTATTGTTATTTTTATCACTAAGAAATTCTGTAGAGTATCGATTGTAGTATGTCCAAAAATAAATGTGTGTTCATGAATAAACCTGACATAGGAACTATGTTCGATACAAAAATAGTATCTGTTTCAATACAATTTCAATAATGTTAGTAGAAGGGAGAATTTGATTGATATTTTTATTTAGATTAAATATTTGTGTGGAATTTAATACGATTTGAAACTTCATTGTGGAACATTTTAAATTGTTTTTACCACTAACATACCTAATTGTTGTTTTATATGGTTCGGCGTTCTTCGAGGACATATACTTAAGTTATATGTGGTAAACAAATACGTAATATTATATTTATTTTCTTCTTTTACACGCTTCTCCTAACGTCACTGGCCAGGGTAACTCCCCAGCTATTCATCTATACCAGACCGCTACTGTTCACTTCAGCACCGCAGCCGCACCGCTCCAACGAAACGGTCAAAGGGGATACATGGCTATAATCACCTCTGTGGCAGTCGGATTGGTGACCGCAGTTTGTTAGTACCGACGGGGGCGCCTGCTGCACTTTCTATGGACGTAATCTCACGAGTCGGGAAGGAATTTCTCAGGAGACTATATGGATTTGTCGCAGTTACTTAGCAACCGGAATTTGACATGGCGAAACCTGTTAGTAGGATAGAAGAATAGTTCGATGATGGATACATACGATGCTATTCAATAGGATAATTAAAGAATTACGAACAGAGATATTTTATATGCTAAATAATAACGTGTTTGAATTTTGATATATTAGGCATCACTGTTTACATACAATTTTACACAAGTCTGTAGGTATATAACCATATATATGTAATAGCCGCAATTTTGCTCACCAACGATATTTTCAATTATTTACAACCTTTATTGCTTTTTTATTTAAATTATTAACAAGTCTCTGCGGCGCTTAATCACAATAATTTGAATAACGGGATATCCGTTATAGATTTACTTTCGTACAAGGTCTGAATATTCGAAAAACTATTTTTATATCTTGTAGTCACGACAGGCAAAGATCACTTTGTCGCCAGACATTTTATTGACACTAACCTGTAACTACCTTAATGTACCCGTATTGTTTGGTATTTGGAGTCAAAGAACTTTTAATAAAACAGTACTAAGTGTTTTTTATATAACCAGCGTAGACCTTTTCTAGTCGTTATGAAACCCACATTATGTGGATGTAATTTTATTTTATTCGTGCTGAAGTAGGTTTTAGTGTTTTGCTTATTTCTGTCAATTTATTTAATGTTAGGTTTTAGAACCTCATAGAATTGAAGTATCAGCAGAAATTTTAACGTCTCACTTTATCCTCGATTTTGTTATCATTAACTCTTCTGTAACTTACCGACGGAATCCTTAAAACAAATCACAACATGGAAGACAAGTCCGAAGTGTATATAGAACAAGAGTTTTCCCAACAACATCATTCAAAACACATTGTATGTTAGCGAAAAAAACTTCACTGTTTGCGCGGCATACTACGCGAGATCGACGATGTAGAAGTTCGTAGCCCGTAGCGGCGTAGGCGTGCTACGTGCGTCCGCGTAGCGAGTCGAGGCGCGACTGTAGGCTGCTACGCGCGGCTTTGCTCGCGAAGTTCCTCGCTACGGTGCACATGCGCTACCGAACGCATTCCACACGAGCTGAATCAAACTTAATAATAATTCCTTCCTTTCCGCTTCACTTATCAATCGTCTGGGAAATACTTGGATTTGATTTTCGTAAAGAGCGTCTTTATGTAATGTGGTGCAATATTATGCAATAACTTATAATTCTGTAAAATTACGCATATGTGAGCCATTTATTCGCAACGTATAAATTGTTTTATATACAAAATCTCGAAAAAGTATTCAGTAACAAAAAGGGGAATAAATTAACAAGCCGTATATCGTCGTAATACTTTAATTTCATTTCACAATGAGCTTCTTGAATAAACATCAACCAATTATTATTTACTTTGCAAAAACACGGCTATTCTTTCAAACAGGGCTGCGTAAAACGTCACTTCTATTTCGTCGTAATTGTATTTCGTATGCTTTCTCTCTATTATTACTTTACGTACTTACCGGAAATTCAAAAACTGGCTGTGTAAACAATGCTACTCCTAGCTACTGAGGGTTTTAAAAGAACGGAAAGGTATTATTAGGTTATATTTATTACGCAACACTTTGCATCATGCAACCGGAATGTGCTATGCAATGGGGTAGACTCTGTAATTACTTGAAGAAATTATTTAACCGTAATTCTTACGTGAATGAATGTAAAGGTGTATTATTTTTTATGGTAAATGCCAATCCTGAAACTCATATCGTAAAAATATGAAACTGGTATTTAAAAACGCGGGCACTTTATAAAAATTGCTTTTTAAACTATTTATTATTCTTTACCGGTGCCAGCTAATTTAATTTATTATTATGCCAATGATAACGTTACAACGCCAATCACATGAAAAAAATATTCTAAAAAAATGGGTATAAAAAGAGCACTCTTTTTCCCGAAACCTTTTACGCGGTAATGAACTGTAACAAAGCTGGTAAAAAACTTTTAGTTGATACTACGCATTCCGAACATTGTCTAGATGCCGAGAATTCTCCGGGAACCGCAAGGAACTTAACTAGCCCAACCTCCGCATCTGATTAATCAGTGAGGAAACATTGTTTCTCTGTTACCCCATGCCCGGCTGCGAGTTTCCTGAATTACCCTCAAATAGTCATAATCCCTACGAAATTATTCAACTGTTCAGTAAGTTTTGCAGTTCCGTGTACGTCTCTTCGGTTACAAATTACAGCTTAGTGCTTTACTGGGTTCTAGAGATGCTTATGTCGGCACCATTTCATTCGGCGACAAGCTAAAGGAATAATTATAGAACCGATCGCCAGTTATTAATAGGTTATGCAGAATTTCCATTCCCGCATAGCAGTACATTTGTCGACAGATATTTAGAGCAGTCCGCTTTGCTTTAGTTCAGTACTTCAGTCGCAGTAAGTGCCGATAGTTTGTTTGCAAAGACACAGACCGTCAGCTGGCTTGTTTAGAGTTCCAGTTTCAGGATACGGCGGCCAGTGCGGCTCCCCCACTGTCACGCCCATGGTCGATATTTTAAACACTGACCATTGTTATGATTATTGCCGCGAATATTAAACCGTATTTACAAATTCTGACCGCAAAATACATCAGTTTCAATACATTTATGTATGAACGTGTCTTTACAATTGGAAACCTATCCAAATATTTTCATTACATTATTACCCAACATAAGAACCGCTATTTTTTATTTGTAAGAAAATCTCTGTTATTTTTATTGTATCAATGTAAGAGAAATTAAGGTAATGGATTCAGTTGCAAAGATAAATTGGAATTGCTCCACGTAATTTGTAACGGTACATGTTGTTTGTGCTTACTTAGGGTCTTTTGTGTTTTGTCGAAAACAAACTAAATCCTTTGTCTGAGAGGTCCTACGGGCCTACGGCGGTTTTCTTATCAGTGGCGTGTCCCTCGCTACACATCTATGAGGCCTATAGTCGACTGCTCAATTCTACCCATCGCAATGATTAGGTACGTTCGAATTCTAAATTCCTTAGGAAACACTCCTAAAACTTTCAGCACCGCGCTTGTATACGAATATTTTATTTCCACTGTCGGTGCAGCATCCTTTCAGAGGCACTTTTTTCAAATATTACTCGCGGAAACAGCGTACTGTTTACACAACCCTCGCCTTTCTGCTCATATCCAATGTAGTTTTCAGTTTAAAATTCATAGCGTAGCTTTTAAACTCGGTTAGATTCTGAATATTCTCGTGGTGAACCTGTTTCTAAATGAGCGTTTAGCCATTTTAATATAGCGGCGCGTTGTTTGAACTGGAGATGTGTGGGCGAAAGGTATTTTTTTTTTGTGAAAAGAGTTTCTTATCTACAAAGATTGCAAGGAAAGTTTTTACAAAAGTCAGAGAGGGCCATAGAAACCTGTACCTCAATCACGAATTAAGTGTTGTATGCCGTAACGTAACACCCAAAAGGTTTCTCTCATTTTCTGTTTTTCCTTGCTACTAATGATCTGGGGAAAGGTTGTGCTTTTTACGTCGTAATAACTGCGTACACATAAATAATTGAGAAGCGGAAAAACATTCCGACACTAAGATTGTAACATAATGAAGTACCTGCAATTGTACGTAAGGACCTTTTCATACCTATATTATTTTTATTTAACCTCTATTTTTTTGCTGGGAGCTTCATTCGAGTGTGCTTGCAGATTGAGCCTAAATATTTACCGCTCAGAATAACAGGCTTGTTTACATTATTGTGCATTTTGGTTGGTTTGCATAACAGAAATGTGCCAGAAATGTACCTGTATTTAAATCATATTTCGGTAAAGATTTACCCTCTTATTCATAAACGTTTCTTAAAGTTAAACGTCGAAAATGTATGGTTAAACAGTTGCTAATTCATAACTTAACTTTATGCAGCGTTTATGAATAAGGCGGTTATAGTTAAAACCTTCTTTAAAGGTACTTGACATCTATTAATAAAACCCAAATAATATTTAGGTGTTAATGACCTACATAAAGGGAAGTTTTTAAATAATCTTGAATGGAATATGATTCAAATATACATTTCTACATAGAAAACTACTTACAATATTGAAAAACTAAAGATTTTCACATCTGAGTAAAAAATTAACTGGCCTTTAATAAACGATAACGGCGGAAAAGATGTTGTAAATATCTTCTTTTAAACTATTTTTATAACACCTACATAAAAGTTAAAAATATGTGCTCTAGGACTCATAATAGATTCTGGCAGGGTTGCGGAAAAGTCCGAAAGGGATACCGGGACCTTGGCAATAGGCAACTGAAGGAACACGGGTGGGTTTAAGTCAGTAAAAGTCTGACACGCCCTTCCGCTCCGCCCAGAGCGGGAGAAGTCATTGGATGATTTCGCACCCTCAAAAAAAAAGGACTCATAATTGATGTTACATAAAATGTATAAAAAAAATCTTAAAACTGAACGAAATATACTCGAGGCTTTGATATCAGAAATGTATAGCTTTTAGAATTTTTAAACCGTTACTTGTGCATATATTTTTGATTTGGTTTGAGCATGAGCGAGCATGCTTTTTAAATAGTGTTTTGCGTAAAATTATTATATTAAAGAGTCTTTTTGTAAACTAAAAACTTTAAAGGTAATAAAGTTAAGTGTTAATACAAAAGTTTATGTTCTTAATGTAAAACAAGACTTGCTTAATAGTTCATACATACTCGTACAGTGAGGCTCATATAGAGTTAATGTCAGTTTGTCAGTTCCAGTGAAAATCTAATAAGTGGTGAGGTCGGCGGCAAGTGGTGACAATGTGCTGTTAGCCATAACGGTAACGCGTCTATCGCAGCTTGAGTGCCAAATGCTCATTTAATTAAGTGACATGGTGCCAACGGAGATGCACTTTAGACTAAGTCATACGATATATATGGATAACTAGCCGTTTGTGTGTCAACTCAATATATTGCTGAGAACATTGCAGCTTCCAAACTTAAACAAGTTTATACATATATGGAGAACGAATCAAAGGATCAAGTGGGTAGAAGTATTGCAATGCCCTGATTTAAAATTTGTTGTTTCGATTTAAAGCCTTATCTCATTTTTGAGGTGTACAGATTGACGAACCATATTAAATATTGGTAGACATGGCTTCTCGATCAATACGGACACTTTTCAAACCCACATTTTCGGTAATCACCATTATTATTCTGACTAAAATCTCTGATGGTAATTTGTCTGCAAATCGTAATAGGTAAAATCTTATAAAATTTCATTCCCAACATATCAAATGTACGCTTATAAAAATCTAATAAATGAAATCGATTTCGGGTCACAGCAGATATCGAAAATAAACTTAACTATCTGGATCGCCCGTGGACACGGCAGTTTGTTTGCGTTTAATTATTCTACGTGATGGGAACTCCGGCCGATCCCTACTCCGAACCTATACCCTGATATATTCCCGCTGTCCAGGATTGAGCTGCATAATTATATTTACACTGACCGTACATAAGTGTACAATGTACAACGAAGGAACGATGTTGTCACAATCACACCTGGCATTTCAATTAACTTTCCTGAAAATGTCGCGACACGTCCATGAATAAGAATTGAGGGTAAATATTATTACCGGTCATTGGGTAGCTGTAAAATTGATAATGTAGGGCTATTTTTGTAGTTGATTTTATAATAAGATAAAGAAGTAACACGATAGGAAGACTATCTTACTTGTCCTCTAGTAATAAGCTATGAAGTAATGCCTTATTCTCCTTTTTCCAAGAAAACTTTCTAAAACTATCGTCAAACTTTCATCGTTTTCCGTTAGTCACAATTATCACAGAGCCAAGTCTGTAACATGCTCTATCCACGCCGTACTGACATTACCAAGTGCCTAATACTTCTGATAATAATCTCGTAAGTAGCTTTAATGGCTGCTTTCAGTATCTCACTGCGGCCCGAGACATTATTCGAAGTAATTATTTTATCTCGGTGAAGATAATTGAATCGAATAATTCGATTTTGGGACTTTTGCTTATTTTAACGGTATATGAGATCATCGAGTCTATCATGAATAATTTTGACGCATGGTATCGTACCTATCGTTAACGAAAATATAAAAATCCTTTATCATTTTGATATTATATGAAACATAAAATTAATTTAATTATTATATATCGGAGCTCGCGGCATGTTAAACTTCGCTTTCCGGGGTTGGTTTGCGGATGGGTGAACATCTTTTCATACCGAGACTCCTCCATGCCTCGGAATAATAAGCCGTTGGTCACGGCTGTCATGGACGGAAGCCCGAAAGTCTGACAGCCAGTCTTACTAAGGGGTATTGTCTTACCCAGTTACTGGGTTGTGGAGGTCAGATAGTCGTTCCATGTAAAATACTGGTATTCAGCTGCATCCGGTTAAACTGGAAGCCGACCCTAACATAGTTGGGAAAAGGCTTGGCAAATTGATTAATATCGGTTTCAAGCGACTATTTCTGAATCAAACTCATTTACTACGTCAAAATAATTCGTGACATTTATACTGGGGCCTAAGTCTACTAATTTACCAACGTCGCAATCAATGGCTCGCCATTGTGAGGTTTTTGACAGATTTTGTTTGTAAAATCTGTCAAATACACACAATAGAGAGACCATTGGAACGTTTGTAAATTAGTAGACTTGGCCCGCTGTTATGTTGAGAAATTGTGACATTATGACGGCGCAGCAAGTGGCACCACCTGGTTTTGTGTCGAAGTTAGTGGAATCACGGAAAAGTTCGGAAAAGAGTGACACTGGCTGGTGACAGTTACTCTGGCAGAGCGTTCGATTTGGCGGTTGCGTGGCGGCTGTTTTGTGAAGATAGAGATGATGTCCGGGGAGTCGCAGTCTTAAGAGTAGAATAAGTATGTTGTACCACGTCCACGAACTGCTATTTTCTGGCACAATCCTGATGATATTGAAGCTGCTGAACCTCCCTCAAACGATGACCACAATGATAAGTATCTTGTGTCGTTATATACTTCATGGTTAAGATTAGACTTGATTATACGTAGGCCACAGTATTCAATCCCATGTAAGTAGCTGCATATCTCATGTCGGGTAGAATTCCAAACCGGGCAACTGATTAAAAACCTCAATAATGTTGGAGAGCTGGAGATCAGAATCAGAGATCGAATTCAGGACCTCAGCCTCACAGATGCGTTTACGTCTGCGATAAATATATATCGTTACCTACTTACTTACAGCTGCGCCTCACGGTTCAACACGTTTTATTCTCGAACCCGTGGGAATATCGGGATAAAAATTCTCTATGTCCTATTTCAGGTCATGGTCTACCTACTTCCCAAATTTTATCCAAATCCGTTCAGCCGTTTTAGCGTGAAAGCGTAACAAACAAACAAACTCACTTTCGCATTTATAATATTAGTTAGGATAGTTAGGATTAAGATTACCCGTTTACAGCCTATAATTAATTTAATTTCTGCTCTTATTTTTGTAAACAAAAACACAATTGAATAGTTGTAATTCTATAAACTTATAAAGATAGAATGGGGGTAATAAAACGAATAAGCCCAAGGACATTATTGTTCTGCCTTGTTTCACGAGATCAAAGATTATCATTATCGTGTAATTGTTTTACGTTGTAAAGATATCTCACACAGTGTGAAAATGAATTCATCGTTCGTTTTTCTGTTGTTATTTTTATGCTTTTATATCTGTAATAATGTAGGAACTTGTATTTTAAAACCTTACTGTATGAACTTTTATTTCTATCAAATGATTGCTATAATCACTTTTATTGTTTCCCTGAATCAATAACAGAAACGCTTGGTACAGGATTTTATTGCAGTGATCAACAACTGAAACTAAAACGTTTCGCTATCATTACATTCTACTCCATTTCCGAATCATTTTCAGCAATTCAATATCATAATACATGATTTACTTACCGATATACGAGCGTAACTCAATAAACGTTGATGTATTAAACACTTGAAAGGTTCAATTCAGCGGAAGGTGGATTTAGTCGATAGCGGTACTTGGTCCGCTCCCCAAACCTATTCGTTTTGCCTGACCAGTTCAATAT
Organism: Lithophane ornitopus; assembly: GCA_948473465.1. Taxonomy (NCBI): domain Eukaryota; kingdom Metazoa; phylum Arthropoda; class Insecta; order Lepidoptera; family Noctuidae; genus Lithophane; species Lithophane ornitopus. Next base: position 8,129,195 of record OX419623.1, read on the forward strand.
CTCCGCTCAGCCTGCCTCTGGGGCACACGATATCCCATTTTGTTCATACTCTGTCAAAAATTACTTGCTTTGTGATCCAGTGCCACGATAGCACAAATGCTATGGCTTTATCTCGATATTCGCTCTTCCTTTTTGATACAGAAAACTGTTATTGATACTAAAACTCACTTTTTACACAGTTTTAGATTAACTGTTTTCTCATGAAATAGAACTTTACGAAAATGTTGTCCCGTTTTATATCGTTTCAAAAAAAGGTTTATCTAAATATTTTGTTTTGAAAGTTTTATAATTTTCTCGTTGAAAGTCGTCTCTTGTTTCAATTGCTCTAATGGACAGCTCAATAGAAATGTAGATTAAACGAAAAAATGTTTTTTTTTTTTTCATCACTTAGGTTGTTCTTTGAAAAGATTCATGTGATTAAATACATTCTTGGAATTATTTTACGTATTTACTTTCATAATTTTGAGGTAAAGGTAAAAAAATCTAGATGCCTTTGAAGATGATATTTCACTATGTTGCGGAAGTTTAGAAACTAACTAAACGATTTCGTTAATCATTAAAGTCGTCCTTAATGGGGAGTTCCGTAGCAGATGTTCCTAACAATACACATAGATATACTACCGATATTAACCGATACTAAAAGCCTATAAACGTTCCGGAGCAATTGTTTATAATATTATGATAAGGGTCGAAAACTCAACATCGCCAAATTAATTCTTAAAAGAAAACAATGAAACCATTCCAGGCATTTTATTAGATGTTTTTCTTGTACTATCAGATATTATAGTAGATCCCAGGTCGAAATTAAAGCCATAGATTAAATAAGATCGCAGCTATCTCGTGCGTGTACCCATATTAGATTGGCCTGAGTAAATTTACTCCATGTCCAAATGAACTAATCCTGTGGGACGCCAGCGACTGAACTTTCATTAAAAAGACAAGGAACGTTTGTCGTACGTGCGTGTCGTGCCGATGTTACAGCGCCGAGGATAATAATAATTGCCGTTGAACTGTTTGAAATCACTTTTTCGATAGTGGCGCAGTAGCATATGACGTGCAACTAAGTGGTGTCCATAAATCCAGACGTGACATGTTCTGTCCGGTGGAGTGTCGCGTGTCCATTCATCGTATGCATGTTGCTGCTTTACGCACCAATGAACTGCTGTTATATGTTTAATTTATTATTAATGAGGTGGCGGAAAATCACTGTATTTTTTATGACTGAAACCTGATCGATGTTTGTTTAATGTAGTAGGTACGTTTACTAAAATAAAAGGTCACTTATTTTTATAAATGTTTTGCACGTAATTGTGGTTGCATGACGAAATAAATGATCAAGATGCCATCGAAAATTAATGGTTTAAAACCATAAGTCATAAGCCAATAAAAAGGGTAAGCGAAAGTCACCTTTGGTCGGCTTTTAACTAAAATATATTAGAATTTAGAGCTCAATTGGGTGGACAAAAAGCTAAGTGAATCAGCGCGATTAAATGGGGCAATCAACGAATTCGCCAACAAAATCTGGCTCATGAAAGGATGACGTTGAACAAGCATTACCTGCCACTATAAATTCATCTCTCATTGTCAACCGCCGCTATCAGCGAAATATCGACTATCCACATCACGGTACGCTTTACGCATACGAAAACACGTTTAAATCGTATTATGATTGCTTTTAACTACAACAGCGAAGCGATTGTGTATAAATTATTGATTTGCTATCTACGTAGATTGGGATTACAATGAACTAAAGCGAGGGTGTCTAGAGAGTAGCAGAGATTATAATTAGAACTAAAACGGAGGCAAATTGCCTTTAGCGTGCTAATGTGTTTTAATTTAACTTGGTTGATAAAAGCTGCGTGCTGTTCAAATAAAACAGGTCTGTGTAGCTCTCTTGGGTGTAGTAGAGAAGAAAGATATCATGAAAGCTGTGATAATCACTCTTTTTCCAAGCAGTCGTTTATATGTTACTTTGCGGTGTGTATACTCACACAGGTCCTATAAGTGAAATTCCATCAAAAATTGAAAATGCATAGATAGTAAAAAAGGAAATAGAAACCTTAAACCTGGATGTTATTTCAAGGCGCTTATAATACTCAAATACAGTCTGAGAAATTTATTGTTAAGCAAATGGATGTCCTTCACGTCAATTTGCCGTGTTATAGCCATTTCATAAAACTGTCAAATGGTTTAAATATACGGAAAATTTAAGTTGGTAGTCAATTTTATTAACGATTGATTTCCCTGATTTTCATACAAAAGCCACTAACAAGAGTTGAAGTTAAAAAAGGGAGTGCCTCCGCTGCCGGCGCCGGCTCCCAAAAATAACGCCATTGGGAACCGGCAGTGACATTACTGCCGGCAGCCGATGTTTTTAATCTCGGCTGCCGGCAGTAATGTCACCGCCGCACAGTATTATTTTTGCCTCGAAAAACGGACATCCCCTTTTTATTAGCTTATCCTATAGAACAGGTTATTATAAAAGTAAGAGTAAAATACCGATGTGCCAATTTTACACCAAACACGAGTAAAAATTTCTTTTATAACTTTTTGAACTTTTCTAAATTAATTAATCCAAAAAAATACGCATTATTTTAGCCTTTTCTATATTATTTGTAATAAAACCATATTAAATATATTGGAAAAAAAATACAAATGAGTACTAACTAGTACAGATGTAAAGAAATATGCTTTTTTTGTGTTTTGAGATTTCGATTTTTCATGGTTGTATCTTTGCTTAGTTGGATTCTATATTTATTGTAAATCATCTTTAGACCACAACCAATCACTAAAAAAAAAACCAAATCCAAATCTCGCGGTATCTAGGAGTTATTCACTTCTAAAGTTTTTTCTGATAATTTTGATTTTAGGGTCATCACTTCACAAAAAATAATATTTTTTGTTAATTTGTAGGTTTAATTCTAACGAGCGGACCCCTTCCCCGTACCACAAATTGCCCTTCATTGGATAAACGAAAAATTTGTTAATTGTACGTCATCGTATTTAACGTTTTAGTAAACTTACAAATATCTAAACTGCTAAAATTGTACATTTACAAAACTAGTAAGATTACTAGCATTATAATATAATTCCGTATTCATTTTAATTTAATTTACTTTTTAACTATTTATAAAATAATATGAAAATAGTTGGATGAATGAAATGATGAAATTGTAACTTCTTTCAGATAACCATGTTATCATGTCCTTTATTTATTTTTACACATATTAATTATCATTTTTAAATATTTCTTAAAAATAAATATATATAAAAAATTTAAAAATATAAAAAAGAGTAGCCCACCGGTATCGGGAATGAACATTTTCACTTATTTATATAAAATAAAACATTTAAAAAAATACGTGTTGTGCCAACCCTAGCACCTAAATTTCAGAATCCTGTAAATTCTAGATAACGTAAGTTTTGGATATGATATTTTAAATCGGTACTTCTTAGTGCCAAAGCAACAGCTTGTATCGTTATTGAATCTAAATGCCATGAAATAAGCCCATAAAAAATAAAATCGAAAATATGTAAAATTCGTTGTAACTCATACACGTTTAACGATAAAAGTTTTGCGTTTGCTTGATAATTTCCTTAATATAAAGCATCAAGTAATTGCAATCACAGATATAACAAAAACGGATTGGATCTGAAGCTAAAAGGATTTGATCTGAAGAAAAAAAATAATGCTCCAATGCCTACCCTGCCTATCTACTCCATACGCCAAAGTCAGCGCCGGCAGCCAATTCAGCAACCGGCGCCGGCTGCGGAGGCACTTCCTAATAAAAATATCTATAACTAGCGAACCGCTCCTGCTTCGGACGGTTTTTACGACTTGACAAAACATTGAGATTCCTTAGTTATTCTGTAACTTTAATACTAACGTATTATACACTTAAACCTTCCGAAATAAATTCTCTAAACGATGGTGAAAATCTCATCAAAATCTGTTGCGTGGTTTAGAAGAATAACGCGGACTTACAGACAAACACGAAAAGTGACTCTAATTTATAATAATGTATGGATGTTTCTGTAAGATAAATTATCTACAGGGTGAAACTGAATTCATGGGCATCCTCTTAAGGAGTAATTCTACCCATCATTATGAACAACTTTCACTATGGGACAAACCTTAATATTGCGAAAAAAAATCTGCTGTCCCCATCATTTTGACGAGATAAGCGAACATTTATGATTGTGTGATTGACGAACACTGCTGATTATTTTTCGTGATTTCATGGTTCCATCATGAAAGTTGTTCATAGTGATGAGTACAATTACCCCTTAAGAGGATGCCCATGAATTTAATTTCACCCTGTATAATTAAGTAAACGGTACTATATATAATTATTTCTGGTTACAATACTTCATGTGGACGTTTGGGTGATTAGCGTGGGTGAAGTAGTGACGTCACAGGGCAGCGATCAATCTTGCAACACGCTTACCACTCTACTGCTGCACGGTGCACTGAAATGATAATTGTTTTTCTACTAAATAATAAGTAATTAAATATGAAACTAGGTGGAAATTGGGAAAGGATGATCGATAACAAACTATTTTTTTTCGAAAATACATACCTATTCATTAAGAAAAAACTTCGCGAAATTGATTTCTACGTTTTTTGTAATATATGTATTTAGATATATCTAGGAAAAACATAGGACCTTCCTTATTTATAAGTTAAACCTTTAATTCTGCATGATACTGCAAAGACAGAAGAAGATAAGCAGAGGTGAAGGGTAAACGCAAAGATCGTTCATGACGACGGTAAGTCACATTCACAGTCACATGTATCGGTTCCAATTTAGAACTATAATCCGAGATTCCGTCCTTCCCAATTTCACCCGATTTTTAAATAAAATCGGAAACGCAGCGACCCATTATACCAAAGCCTTTAAAAAAGGTAATTAACAGTATTTTATTGGTTGCTTCATTCGCATAGATTTCACGTATTTCGAGTCTGCTGAAATGTGATTGGCAACACAGAGAAAATAAAATGTTCTGTCTCTCTAGGGAAGTACTTATACAGTTGGGATTAGATGTGAGCTGTTCTTTTTGGTGACGTAAACCTTTTCTTTTCAAGGTTTGTCGTCAATTCGTCATCCATTGTTCTGCTGAAATGTAGTTGAACTAACCCTAGACTGCCTGTAAGTCTGTTTGTAAAGGCTTTACGAGCTACGCGACTAAGTATAGAGAAAGATTGGTCCCATGTTTTAAAAATCTGTATTTTGAATTGCTAAACGTCCGAAAAAATACCTAATGAAAAAAAATCGTTTTACTAAGCTCAAATAGTTAAAAAAGAATATAAATGACGAAATCATTACGTTATCATAAATTATTTACTTATAAAATTAAATATACAGTGAAAAGGATTACAGAATGAACATTTTTAAATTCAGTTACAATATCCACCCACAAAAAATATCTAGCATTTATATTTTACAAGGCTAGCCAATCGTTCATAATTTTATTAGAGCATTTCGAATAGTTGCTTTTTGTATGCAGTTTCACATTTGCATTTTACGAATGGCGTGTCGTAACACTACAAGTAAGTTATACATTGTATTGTGACGTTTATTATGGCGATCGTGGTCGCTAACATTTATCAACCGCTCCAGCCACAATCATTTGTTACAAAACAACATTTCTTAAGAATTTTAAAAATGTTAATACTAGAACTACGAACACAACGACTCCGCAGTTTGTCAACATAAAAAGTAAAGTGATTAATAACAGTTTTAAATGCAAAAACTTGCATCATTTACACCTCAGCGGGAAATTATTCAAATTTATTCATGAGCCGCGGGAGTAGGTAATCGTCTCTAGAAACTGCATGAATAAATAGGAAGCAGTGTACAAATCACTGGGACGGCCACCCCGCGATATAGTCGTTCACGTCGAGATTGTTCCATGAGGGGTTGCTAACTCGCTACCGATTGTATGCCTTCACCTATTTACCGAAACACGTACAATACTCGTCTCTCATATTGCGTCCATTGCTACAATACTGCCTGTTTTGACTTAAGCTCGTGTAAGCAGTTCATGCTCTACCTTGTGAACGGTTCAAATAAGATTTTTTATTTTACTCATCATACGATTGTTAGGCAAATAGGTTTTTAAGACACCAAGTAATGATTTTCTTGAATTTTCGTATCTACATAAGGAACAAAGTACATAATATTATATAAGTACAAGATAAAGTCACATTCCAACTCGGTATCATCATTTCTAAATTTAATTTTTCTTATGCTAATTCAGGAAATAGAAGTCCCAACTGTGGACGTTAAATTTTAAAAAGATATTCAGTAGCCCGAAAGCTGCGTCATTGTAAGGGTTAACATTTTCTAAAATACGGACGAACTCTAGAATTTAAATAATTTATTCTTTTTTAAACTCGTGCCATCTATCATTCCAGTTTTAAATTAATAGGTATGTGTGTAAGATAGAATAGTTACGGGATAGTATAATTAAACCTTATAAAGTAGAAAGTGAAAAAAGTATATACCTATGGTACCTGTAATTAGTGATCCATTAGTAAAATTCATGCTTTAAATAAAGCTTTATTATTATTTTGACTCAATATCTTTTAATAACGGCAATTAAGAAGACAGCGGTAATGGAAAAATAAAATTATGCTTTCAGGTAACTAGGAAAAATAAAACATAAAACGTTTTCTGTCGGGCTCATAATTAAATAAAAAAATATACGGAAACTTAGGCAGTATTTTATTCTATATAATCGAATTAATCGAATTATGGATTCGTGGACAAATATTATATAAGGTAGGAACCTACCTACATTAGTTTATTCTAAAACAAATAACTTTCAATTTGAGTTAGGTTTATTGTTGAAAAGTTGAAAACATTACAATATTGTATAAGGTCGTAAAAACAGTTGGTTGGTTGGCTTTATTACACAAACTCTAAACGAAATATAATTGAAGTTGGCCGCTTAGTGAGTGTTCTGGGCCACCCTATCATTTTCAGTGTAGCCCCGCAGTAGTAAATGACAATTGGCGGACATCAAAAATTATTTCGATAACCTTTTTATTTTCCTTCAGACGCAGCCTTGGGCGGAATGGCGGTCATACGGGTTAACAACGCGGTCCACCAGAACGCATTAACCCTTTCTTTGCCCCACGAGGATATGGCAAGCTAACGTACACTACGGAATAGACTGGATATACAATAATATTCTGATATTTTCGCTTAGGCTACCATGTTCCCCGCGAAAATATGCATACTAATTGAACATTAAGCTTCTCATTAAAGAGTGAAGCTTAATACACACCGCGTTTTAATTAATATTACAGTCATGTACAGAACATGGGATTCGGATCGGGTAAATCGTTCGGCTTAAACAAAAATTAAGTTTGAAAATGTTCAAAGGCACAAGTTGACGAGTCTGCAACCTCATAAAATTGGCTAATTTCGTCTTTCTTTCTCATTCGTCGGTTGGCACTCGTTGTGCTACTGTAGGCAAATTTTAATAACGCTTACTGCGCCAACCGCGCCGCCCGCTATTTCGCACCATTGAATACTTGAGCACTTTTTACCCCCGATAGAAGCGAGTGGGTCTATGTGTTCTTGTACGACTTTCCTTTGAATATAATTAGGTACTATGACTACGATTGTATTTATATAAGCTTCTTGTATTTTTGGTTTGTTTTACCGATACGATAATTATGTTATTCCTTGTTGCTTGTTGCTTGTTTCATAAAGATAAGACGTTGTTAATAATAATCTCAAAATAAATAGGAAATATTGGATTTGGATTTAGGATACTGAAAACTAAACGTAAGTCAGATGGAACTTAACTAGAGGTATGGAATAGATCTGACGCTATTGTAGGTTTGTAGGTGTTCCGAATATAAATTGTACCAATAATATTTATTTTTAATTGGTAACTACAGAAAACCTAATGGTATATGATAAAACCTATGAGTAACCTATGAGCACGATACAGGAAGAAATTCCTAGTGTGGGGCAACGTTTTAAAAAAAAAAAAAAAAAAAACTACAGAATTCTCCGATTTCTATCTTTAATTTCTCTTCTGAGTATTAAATATCTTGATTAAAGTTTAACAAGGTACTCCACTGCATAAATTTCTAGAAATTTCGCTATGATTGAACTATTTTCATAAAATATAAAAATAAATGAGAATTTCACTCAACCGTTTCATCGCTTAGACAAATTGTATTTTAGGATTTGAAACATTTTCATTTCAAATATGCGGTACTAACGTGAACTTGCGACTTTGTTCGCTAAGCTAATGATTTCGACCCTTTGTCGACCCTTTCAAGGAGATTATTTTCATTTTATCCAAATCTCAAGTTTCCAAAATGTAAAACAATCAAAAATGTATCACTCATCAGTTTAGTGAGTCCTTGAACGTAAACAGACTGTATCGTGTAAGAGAAACGCTACAGATTTGTATTGCATAATTTTTGTACACAGATATCTTCTTCGACAAGTTTGTGCGAGACAACGGCACTATGTGAGTAAAATGTTTCCTTGTTCACACTGCACGTCTTTGATTTTACACTGGCTTCGCGTAGATATTTGAAAGCTAATATTGAACGTACCATGTTCGTGAGGTACCATGAGTTTACTGACGAACTAGATAGTACTTATGGTAAGTCAACTGTGGTCTTCCGTAAAAACCTTAAGGGCGAGCTAAACCTATCGTAACCCAGTGTTATCAAGCGTATGATGTGTCGCTTAAAATGAGTCACCGAAATTGCTCTGCATTTAGTTTGATACAATATTACGGTATGACGCAACATTACCAGATTTTCCTCGAAAAAAAAAAAATTGTTACGTGGGTGCGGCTCAATTTACACCGAGTTACGACTCTGAGACGAAAACAACAGAATCGTCGCCAATGTTTTTCTGTATGCTAAAAATAATAATATTGTTCACAAAGTCTGTTATGCGATAATATTGAAAGAAAACCTGTGTAGGTACTGATTACTGGAAGCCTAGAACATATTAAGCAGTAGACCTTTCAGGGTTGATATCATGGATATTGAACAAAATTCCAACGAACCTTAGATAGGAGACAATGATGGGCCTACCTTCATAATATAGGTATCTAAGGGCATCGCGTGACTCTTTGTATCTACTATAGTTCAGCTTTCCACGATTAAGTCTCGCCTCCATTACAAAACAATGATAAATAAAATACTTTTACTTTGTACCTTTTGTGGTGTAATAAAATACTGATCGACGAATTAATGGCTTAATAATCGTAGTATATAGTTACACGTGGAACGACGCCTTTGATTGTCCTATTATGACTCTGAATTAGAAACGTACCTATTTACGTAAATAAATTATGAAATGCCTAAATACTAAAAGTTTACTGTGTCTATTGGTGTGGGAATTCGAGGAACCTTTCCGCTTGCACTTGTAAATAGAGGTTTTTTTAGGTAGGTTTATTTTTAGTCAGAAATTGTTGGCTTTTCATAACATTATTTTGTATAACGATACTTGTAGATGTATGTATTAGGTATATAATGATTTATTGGAATAGAATTGTGCTAACTACTGATACCTACTAGAAGACTATTTCTTACTCAATAATATTTAAAATCAAATTGGTGTTCAAGAACAAAAGTACATATAAAATAAAAATAGGATTTACTCTGTTGTTTATATAGGTATAATTTTAGACTTTATTTGGATTGTCTAGATTGACCCAGAGACCTAGAGCTCAAAACGGAGCCCCTATCTCCCCCCAAGGGTTTCCTGAACCGGCGTCTAAGACAAGAACTCCTCATATCGGCTAAAATTAATGCTATTAGCGTACTATATTAGTTCCTCGCTTGCATATTCAAGCACTACGATGATAAAACACCTCAGTTACGAAGTCTACTCCAGTAAATTTACCCGTTGAGCGATCTAAGAGCGGTGATAACGCGACGCGAAAGCGTCACGCGAAGACGAGGACGCGAAATTATCAGTATTCATAAGTCATTGATAGGTACTCGTAAACTGTTGATAAAATATGAGGTTAGCTTCTGAAGTAGGACAAAACGAAAACAAAAAATATGCGAAATGAGAAAATGGTCAAATCGGGCATAAGCTCATTTGATAAGGGCATTTGCTTTAACTAAAATGTAGGTTTGTTCGTAGAATGATTTGCTTTTGGCAAAATATAACATCCTGTATTACGACGATCAATACCGATAAGCTCGTTCTGTGTATCGATATAATACCTTGAGCCTTTAGGGCGTAAGGGCTTTTACCCTTAATTTCATCAAAATCAGCTTAATTTTAATTAAGTTTGTGTTGATACTAAACGAAATAGCGGACTCTTAGAAGATATTATTATTTTAGTGTCGACGTAGCTATCGTTTCTTCCGCCTTTAGGTGGTCCCGCAAATTCCAATAATGCCGACAGCACCACTCGTAGCTCCGAATATAGCGTCTCGGCTGCAAATATTGTTCGTACCACACTTAGACGACCCAAGCAAAAATGGTTTTTGACTAAATTGATTTTCTGAAACCAAATAACGCCAGTGACCTCATTCACTGTTTGTATATTCGTATATATTTCGAGAAATCGGGAATTAAAAATCGTAAGAAGTCAGTCGACACTATTAAGAAACTGTTCATCAATTTTATGGACCCTAAATTTCTGGTGGTAGGAAACTGCCTCGAGACATGCGACTATAAACCTGGCTGTCTGGTGACACCGCGACAATGAAGGACAATACTGATAGCTACACACCTAATAGAAATAAATGAAGAAAAATTCAAGGGAAACGAATTCATTTGTTTTCTTTTGTGTATTTGATAATTGGTTCGTCCTATTCAATTAAGAAAACATGCAACTGGCTTTTATGTTGAATACACACACTGTCTTGTTATTAGTGTAGTGTAGGTACGTTACGTAAGCCAAGTTAAAGCAGCATAACTATAATTCTTTATGTGATAATTTCATTTTATATCTGGATAACTTTAAACCAGGTTAATGTAGGTAACTCTAGATATTTACTTTGTAAACATTAGCCTCTTAAGGTTTGCTCCAATTCCGTGTTAAGAGAATCGTCCCAATTAGACGCGGAGTTTTTCTTCGCGTAATTGTTAAGAAAACTTGTGTAACAATGGGACATTGGTTGGAGCCTTAACAAAACGTTCACCTCGTTGGCCCATTCTTATGGTAATTCGACCTCACTGTCACGCGACCTTCTGTCCACACCCCGATAATATGCAAATTAGTCCCCTCTATAAAGTGACCTGAAAACGCTTCATCATTAAGTCTATTTTGGATTCAGATGAATTCAAAAGCTAGATCATTCGCAAAGATAACGCAACTCATAACATAATAGAAGATATCGTGCGACCTACAATATAAAACATAATGTAAGAACTTTATGAGTAAAATTTATATCATCTGCGGCATAATATCAAATTTCATAGATACCCAAATGTTCGGTAAAAAAAACTCGGTTTTAATGGGTGAAACTTCAAGGGCCATTAGTGTAAAGCCTCGCGTCATTCTCCGCGTACAAACTCAAGCTTTTTACTGCAATAAACTTTCTGACAAGCCATTTGTGGCCGGAAAGTGTTCGCTGAAATTAATCACATGACCCACAACAGGCCTTGTTTACTCCTACCCCCGCGACTCTTGATAACTTCTTTATTTCACTTGTGAATTAATGGCTGTCGTTGGTGCTTGCCGTTTTAAAACGGCAATCCTTGAACATGTCTATGTAGTTTTGAAGTTTCCGTCGCCTCACTCAAGGCCATTTAAACGTGCTAATTAAGATTCCCCAATTGAAGTTTTCATTGTTCTTTGTAGCTTAATCTCACAGTTTATTCAGCGAGACGTAAAATTAGTTGAATCAAAGCAACTCGTGTCAGGCACACAACGTTTCAGTAGCATCATGGATCAGATTGAGACTTTAAACTCTGAATTGCGAAATTTCTCTTTGATATTTTGTCAGCAATTCTAAAGTCACGTATTTAATTCCAAGTTTGTCGTCGGGATGCAAAATCAGTATAAATGATCACAATACAAAATAAAATAAAAAGAAAGTGAGGCGAGAATGGAACTACGACAAATAGAAGACAGACGACAAATAGAAGACAGACGCTGGTGAAAAGTTTAATTGTTTGAAAGTCTCTCTAGGAGTTAGGTACCTACTCTATGGCTGACGCGAGTGCAGAATAGCATGCTTGCGGGTACTTGGAGTAATATCGGTTGAATTAATACAAAGTGGCTGTGAGTTTCCATATCTGACATTATTCTTACAAATTGGTAAAGAAGGCTGAAGTCAGGAACCCAAATCAAATAAACCGGATTAGGTCATCGCTTTACGGCGAGTGGAAGTGGCGGGTCATCTCGGAGGAAGCAATTCTCGTGGTCGTAGATTGAATGCAAAATTGGATGAGATCCCACTGTTTTTACTGTATGGATCCCGGGAATTGTTACGTACCAACTTCCCCGCGTTTTATTTTGTCGAGGGCACACATTGTTTGAATGGTTTGATTGAATGTGACAATAGTTATTGTAACTGACGCTTCGAATGCTTTCGGGTTTCTTATTCAACCGTTTTCTCGAGAGATTTTATTCCCTTCATATTGGATGTTTGACCGCTTTTTGGGGCTTTGTAGTTAAAGATTGAAGGGAGGGAGATTTTTTATATTGTATCACGGATGATATATCGAAATATTTTATCAATATTTGATTTATTATGACAGAAGAACTACCTAGATAAGTATAAACATGTATAATTATTAGGTAACAATACCTATTAAATAAACTTTCAAACCTGTAAAATTCCTTTAAATCCGCTGTCAATATTTCCTACAATACACGAACACCACAATACAACTAAGAAAAATGTGTTCCGAACATTATTTTGTTTTGCTTCGAACAGCAAAAGCTGAATTCTTATACTGGCAGTCAAAGGGACTTGAAAACCGCTTTTCCATTTCCAAAGTTTACGAAAAATATTTATACATTCTTGTGACAAAAGAGCGTGTGCTTTAAAGCTCCCGTGAACTTATACTGCTAACACAGCCAATCACGTACGGTAGTGCAAGTAGTGCCAGTTGTGGGAGGTCAAGTGGCTCGCCGTACTTGCATAGGCCAATCGCAATGTTACCTTGCGTTCGTTGCTAACGAATTCTATTCACTAAATAATTAATAGAGCGCTTCGCATGAATGAACATTTTATTAACGATATTTTTATTATTTGCTCAATGAATTAAATAATATTGTGGTGTATAATTTTTTAACATAGAGTACTTTTATGTAGGTACTTACATGACTAAAAATGGAGTCAGGTAAGTATTTGGCCAAGTGGAAAATTAAATTATAATCATTCATATTCGTTCCATCTAGGCGAGATCGAGGTCAAGAGCTGGACCGTTAATTTCACAAAAAAATAAAAATAAAACATTTTATTAAATATTGATTAAATACCTACCGTAATATTCCTTTGAAAATTAAATACCTACCTACCGTATTTAATTTTCAAAGGCAAAATTTATAAATGCATTTATTTCCTGTTTTTATTACGACAATATTGATCCCAACATAAAAAGCAGTTCCAAACTTTACATAACTCAAAGGGAATTGAACGAAAGTAAACTTTCATGTTGGCAATGTTATTGGCATTGTGCAGGATTGCTCGCATTTCTGTTTACACAACATAACACTCGTTTGATTTTTTGATTCTATTCGTTTCGTTGCAGGTTCATACTTTTGCATTCAGATTGGAAACTGAACTCTTCATACGGTAACGTGACAAAAGGGAGCTCCATCAAAGACGCGAGTCATTTTGCGCCTCGTATGACGTCAGACCGCGCGGCGTGTCATTGCCATTCGCTGACTATGGGCACCGCGCCCGCGCTAAAAACTTTGTCAAAAATGTCTTCCAGCCAGAGTGTTTTCAAACTTTTGTTTCTTTTTTTGAATCTGCTTTTGTAAGTGAATGAATGTGCTGGCGTTTCCCTCACACGCGGGCGAAACGGCTACATTTGTGAAGACATGTTTCGCTTACAGGCGACGTTGTACTGTGATGTGTGCTGGTGAAACGGTAATGTTAGTTTCCAAAATCAGCCTTAAAATTATAGAAGTGATACCCTGAAATATCAACTACATTTACATAAAACTTATATAATATTCGAGTGACTTTCCAACCAATCAAGCCGGTGCGCAGTTAAAATGCTTGTGTCTATGATATTAAATGGACTCAAAAGAGCAAGCAATTTATAAAAACTAGTTACCGGGAACTCAGCCACAAGTACTCGTGAAAATTAAACCAGTGAGCTTTAAGTATACTACCCAGAACGCAATCAGCGCTTCAAAATAGAAATTAAAGGCAAAAAACTAAAGGCACTCCTATTGCTAACTGTACAGCCTCTGTATAAATTAATTTCGAGTATTTTGAAGTACCTAAAGCAGGATCCCGCATTAAAGTTTCGGTTTCAATATCGATTGCGGTCACAGACAGCCGCGGATACCACAAATGCTAAAGGAAGAAAATATTTTTTTGTTAATTAATTATGAAGAGCGTAACTATTTTGTCATCTGTAATTGAACTCGCTAGCATTTAGTCTCTTTAATCCATGCTAATATTATAAATTCGAGTGTAACTCTGTCTGTCTGTATGTTACCTTTTCACACCTAAAACACTTAACGGATTTCGACAAAATTCGGCAAGGAGATAGATGGCACCCTATGGAAGGACATACTTTTTATCGACATACTGCGCAGGCGAAGCCACGGGCGGAAACTAGTAATCTGTATATTTTTTATTGATGCGACACTTAATTTTAACTTACCAATACAATGTAGGTACCTACTTATAGTGGATTGTATTAATTATGCAATTTTCTTTTGATTATTACCCAAAAATTCTCCGGTAAACTTTCAGAGTCTACCATAACACGCATAAAATTTAAAAATTTCAGTTAACTTCATTATAACACTGACTGAAAAGCTTTGTTTCAGCCGTGCGGAGTGCAAAGTTTATCCTATAGAGAGCTGCATCTATTAATTTTTGTTAACTGAAATTCTATTCGCAACTTTGCACTCGAAATAATTTTTCTACGTTGAAGTTGGCGGCTATTATTTGCCCAGTTTATTTTTCTCCAAGTATGAGAGCCCTAGAGTTGAACACAGTCTGTGTTCAAGTGAGCCGCTTCGCTGCGCAGCCCCCGCGCACCAAAGCTAATATAACTGTATGTGACGGACGGTATTCCTTCAACCATAACGCTAGCAATAACTGCACAGCTTTGCTAAATGTAAAAGGATTTAGGCTGGATAAAACATTAAATTGAACCAATATCTCTTCACTTCATCGCTCTATTCTTATAAGCTCACGTCTCTTGAAAAATTAATCTAATACGTACAAGATTTTTCGAGTAACCTATTTCATAATTCTAATAGAGGCTTTTAGGGATGCGCCGCTATTTTTTCATAAAAACGTCATGACGCATGGCCTCCATAAGTTTGCCCAGAAAAGAGCGGAGAGAGCTGGATCCATGTAATTAGACGCTACGAAGATTTATGTTACGGAAATTCCCAAATTCTTTTAAAATTTTGGCTGCGACACGTGCTTCTTCTTAAAACACTTTTCCTCTGAAAAACTTATTGCTTTAATAAGTTTAAGTAGCAGATATTTTACAGTTAAATGTTCTTTTACATGTTGTTGAGTGTTTCAATTAAGTAGAATTATAAATTAGGACGTTTTTTAGACGGAATTCCTTTTGTAAGGTTTTTTAAGGGTAGCAATTACAGTTATTATACTAAACTCGTATAACGAGTCCCGCATATCTACAGGCGTAGTTCCGAAACATCTGTGTTTAAACCGGGAGCTTAAGCTTCTAGATCAACGACAACTTACTTAAGACAACTTCTGATACAAATACGAACATTATCTCCGTCCAATTTCGTTAAGCGAGGGGAAAAAGGTAAGAAAATGTATGAACTCCGTGTTTATTCGGGTCCGCTTTATTTCCATCGTCCTTTGGGGGCTCGCTTCATGTATCACTGCAGACGTCAGCCCTGGGTTAATTGTCTACGTGCGTTTTCAGCTGAATTCGTCACGTTCACCCGTTCACATCCCTATCGCAGTTTAGCCCCGTACTAATAAACGTTTTCTAAATCGAGCGCCCAATGTTACATCTACGAATATTCTGTATCAATATTTGTCTTTCTCTCTTTGTTTCGTATTACTAATATGAGAACGGCTTATGAATCTAGATTTATGCGATATATTTTATGGCTAAAATATTACAGGTTAAATTCTGATTTTGGGATAAATGTGAAGCTCGCATGTAAGTACAATATTTTTGTATGTAATTTTAGCGTGGGCGCGACCATATTCTAACAACATGGGAATCCTAAATGTGGCGCTATGGGTGTGAAGCGTTTATTTATTTATGTTAGGGATTTACTGTGAAACGGCTTTAGCAACTAGAATAAAACGTTGACCGAATAGCATAATTTATTCCGTTTATGTGAGGTATTACAGGATGTACAAATACCAAAGGAGGAGATTAAATCTCGATGGTCTTCGGAAATCTACTTTTTATACATAAGTTGGATTTTAGTGAAATAATAATGCATTTCTGTGGTCGCGAAAGTCATGGATCATTGGTATTGTTGGATTGCGACCTTCCATTCGGTTTCATATTTTTTTTAAGAGTATCTAAAACAATTGGAATTGATACTAGATATCAAGTAAATATCTACGATAATAGTGACGTAAGACTCGTCAAGTTTTTAGATGACGACGTATTCTTTCATTTGATATTTTACTATAATCTCTCAAGATCTAAAAATGTACTTGAATGCTAATCTCGAGGAGGAAGCTAGAGTATAATTAGTGATGAAATAAAATAACCTGACAATAAAGTTATATCATAATTATACGATAGCTTCGTCCGAAGGGATTAGCAACTCACACTTCATTTTACTTTTCAGTAGATCCCCAGTAGTAAAATATCTGTTAAGTGTCGTTACAGCCTGGTTACAGCTCTGAACATAAACCAACCCAAAATCCAACTGCCAATAACGAGACACAACAGAATTTTAATTGCTATCGCCTTATAAAGACCAATCGACAGTTGAGCGGTTTGAAGTATTGACGGCAAACTGACAGCGAGTAAGGCATCCGACTTAAAAAATCTAAGGAGGCTATATCTACTAAAGTGCATGGAGGCGAGATTACATGTGATACTACAAATGTACAGTCACGGAATTTAATTGATAAGCCACCTGGCACTGTTCGTATTTTAGCCGTATAATGCAAATCGGGTTTATTCGGTTCCCGACACGGAAAGTCATAATGTCTTCGTATTAGTAGAAGAAAATTATATTTAATAACTTTACCGGTTGGCTAACCTGAGAGCCAGAACTACAAACTTGACAGCTGCAACAGTAACCTAGCAACGATTGTTTAAGCATAGCGATAGTAACGTTAGCGTACGGAAAAATATAATAGTCATTTCGGCAACTTCGAAATTAACGTCTCTGACATCGACATTTCAACTGTCACTGTCTTCAGTTATGTTTTCAGAATAACCGAGCTAATGAGCTCTGATTCAAAGGAGGTCAGTATCAAATAGATTGGATAACCTTAATGCAACATTTTATTTATTTTTATCATTGAGAACTTATTAGTCAACCTCTATGGATAAGACTATTTCCGATTATAAGTAATTTATTTGTCATCTTGTTTACGAGCGTGCGGTTTGTGTTCGTGTTTAGTCGTGTAATCTCGTGAATGTATGAAACTGTAAAATTGAAAAGTTTGAAGGTGGCTTATCAATTAAAGTCCGTGGCTGTACAATGCTAATGTCTTCGGACGAGGCTATAATAATTATAATAGAACTTCACTTTGAGGTAAGTTAGTTTTATCACTAAATATCTATGACAATAGTGACGTACATAGTCCAACAAACGTCACGCGAATCACGGAACTAAAACTTTTGTGCAGGTTTTTAGATGACGATGCTGTATATCCTTGTAAAAAAAGAGGATATTAATTAATGTACAGTTTTCGCAAGAAACAATGACGTGCGCTTTTCATTGGTGTGAGTGAGCCGTAAAATATTGGGACAGGGACTGCGCAGTGCGCAGCCGTGCATTAATCCGATTGGACGAAATCCTGTCAAAACAGTAACACTGGTCCGCATCCGTATGAACACAAGTTTAATGTGAATTAAATACCTATCTTTGGAAGAAGGGTTGGTACTTTAATATAAGCAGTAATTCCTCGTAGCGACTATATTATTTACTCGAGTAATAAATGACAAATATTGTTGTGGAATGTTTGCCGAGTGTTGTTTGTGCGGATATTAAACTCTTTATTTGTACTGTGACATGAATTAGTTTGTGCAACAGAACTCTATTATGCTTTTCCTTTGTATAATTGCTATTTTGACCTTGCTTTCAAGGTCTGTTGAAATGGCATTGCTTCAAGTTATGACTAATAAAATTTATAACCGTATATAGGTAAATTAGAAACTTTCTACATTGTCTGCTACACTCAAAGATAACCTGCCCTGTTTTTCAAAACTTACAAGCCTTGTATTACCAAATGTCATTAGTTAGTTCACGAGTACTAATATTTTGACACTTTTATACGTGATTTCGTTTATCAAAAAATGATTTGTAAGTTACAACTTGTAGAAAATCATAACAAATCCTGAGTGTCCGGCGACTCTCTATTCCGTCTTACAAGTGTCGTGCTTAGTACCGCAATAAATGTTGAAATTCGTTTTTTTTTAATGTGGTCCAAAGTGAGAGATTACTTGATGCCCGTGTCCCAGTGTAGAAGGCTTAAAGTACGTAAGTAGATATTAGATTTTGTAATCAAGTGTCCTTTCTTTGGTATTATTCGTCGAATCGTTGAGCTCCTTAAATTCTGAGTTGAGCTGCATGATTACTGACAAATGCGTGCACTACCTGGACACAAGGTTCACTCAATCTGTGTGGTTCTTTCCTCAAAAGACCATTTCATTTTCAATCTACATGTTCTTGACGTAATCTGACCAAGATTATGTTTGGACTTTAAAAGAGACTGTGACCTTTGAGTTTGTTACATTTATCATTAATCGTTACTCTTGCAATTGGATTGATTGAATGCAGTAAGTATCTCCAATCTGTTGGCATCCTAATTTACGGTTCTTTTTTTTTAAGTTAGCCTGCACTGTACCACTGCTAAGCAAAGGCTTCCCCCAAATTCTTCTAGGCATCCTTTTTTAGAGTCACCTCGATCCAACCCTTGCGGTACGAGTCTAGAAACTTATACATTCATAAAGTTTAACAGCATTGAATTTGTAAAGAATATTGTACATATAGGTACAAAATGTTCATGTAATAATAGTATTTTATTTATAAAACATAAATCCGGCAGTGATTTGTCATTCTAAACGTGATGTTCAGATTTTATTTGACACTTTAATTTATCGAACGTCGAGCCTGCTTGAAATTCTCCATTTAGTTTCAGGTATATGGGACCGATGCCTATCTTGTTTCCAAACACGGTACAAATATTTAACTTCCGATACCGCTTTGAATTTAGCGACCGTGGAAATACACACGGTATTTTTAACTAGACGACCGGTTCGTTTGTGTTAGAAACCAATCTCGTTGATATATCCATTAGCCAAATAGAGAGCCGAGGCCCGCACGCCCCCCTTAACAAAACATCTGCGGGGAAGTATTCGTGGTACGAAGAAACAAACATTATTTTCCTTTCATTTCTATGGTACGTAACCCATGGACGGGCTACAAATAGAATATGATGAAAGGGGTAATACTGATACAAAGAATTACTTTGAGTGCGAGTGGTTAACTTTTCCCATAAATGTTATTAAGCTGTACATTTTACAATAATATTATCATTGTGAAATAACGATAATATTTGCAGTGAGAGAACTGTAATTTCTAGTAATAGTTTGGCAATTAATATTGAAAGTAAAGACTACACAAACAAATAGCGCTACTATATGGTACCTAATTAATAATAATAATAATAAAGTTTATTCATCAAAAAGTAACAATACAATGTGACATATTCGGTGAGCCACAAACTAAGCGTCGCTTGTATCTTGTGGCACTGAATTGATTCAAATAAAATTCAAAATTGAAAAAATAAGGTAGCAAACACGCACGTGGATATCGTGGGAGTAGGTATGTACAAAATAAAACCTCCTGTATATGGTGGGAACGTGAGAAACGGTAACTACATTATATCCTGTCCGCACCCGTTATTTATGGTCACTCGCAATATGCATTCTTTTACTATCATTTTATGTAAATGTGACCAACTACTCCTTCAAGGAAGATAGCAAAATAATAACGCTGTAAAATAAGGTTCATAGTGCTTTTTACTTTTTCTAATTGCCTGCTTTCTTGTAAATAATGTGAGGGTGAATTAATATTGAAATATATAATTGCATGCAGCTAACCCCAGGCTGGCCGGCGTTGCCGGCAACGTGTTATTATGGTAATAGTTTTCAAACTTGAACGGGTCAGTGTTCTTTGTTTCGTTGCAAGTGCTGTTCAATTGGTCACAAAAGTGGCTGGTTTAGTTATCAAAACCTTGTTTTGTTTTATCGCGTTTCTTTATGCATGTGTAATTGTGTCGATGACGCATAATATTGTTTGCAACATTCTATGACAATCTTGTTTAGTTATGTAGGTACTTATATATTTTCTTTATTCTAAGTATTCTCTTTTTTGTAACAATTAGGTTATAGCCATTTGCTCATTCCCAGTCTAAACAAGGAATACAATCATCGGTATCCATTAAAATTTCTAGAAAGAGGGTTCGTAAACCAAAACATTGTTCTAACCGCTATCATTATAAAGAGGAGTGAGTAAACAAAGTGAGCAGAGGACAGCGCGACGTTTCGTTTCTGTTCACAAAATAAAGAGGCCAATAAAATTCTGTTCAGTGCAACAGCTATCGTTCAGTGGAGCGGCTATCTGCATTTTATACTTTCGACGCCATCACTGGGCACTTTATTTCTTTACTTTGTACATACATAGGTATGAGGTATACGTGTATGTACTGTGCTTGTTCGTTGTTTATTTAACGGATCGTGCCCGATGAACGGTTCTATTCAATTGAACGTACCTACATGTACGCCGAAACGTGCTCACAGAGTTTTAATTTCACAAAGGTTGTTAAGCATGTAATGTAAACGAATCTGAACGGTAATGAAGCTCACTTGAAACAGATTTCAGTAAGAGTAAGTACCTACCTACTCTATCTAAATGTTATACTAGATAGAACATCCGGAAACGTCAACGTCAAAACAAATCGTATGCCGTCCGCAGCGTCGAATCCTAAACAGGATTGAAACTTGGACGGGAAGCAATCTAACGGGAACAACAGTACATACAGCGGTCTGCCGACGTAGAGCCCTACGTAATTTAAAGAACAAACAAGCCTCGCAACTGGGTTTACCTCGACTGCAACAAACTCTGCGTCGTCGCTTTAACTTACTCATTTGTCGCTTACTATCACTAGTCCGTATATAACTTAAGACTTACAAGGGTTTCGTATTTCTGTTTAAGCCTTGGCACTTTACTCGGGGTCAAAATTAATATTGTCATCTATAAAACAAACACAACATTTTTTATATAAAACAGATTTAGAAGCCAATCGACGTGGTAAGTCTGTGTGTATATGAAATTCGGAGGCTCAAAAAATGCTATAGCGCCGCAGATGAGTTCGGCTCAAGCGAAGCGTTATCAAGCCCAGTTAATCCTGTCTTCTGTATTATTGAATAAATTTTCCCTCCTGACGTACTTTTGCCATTTTATATCGATGTAATGTATTGGAAAAAATCAGGCCATCGCCATTTCTGAATCGTAACAATGTTTCATGGAAGAAGTCG
This sequence comes from Lithophane ornitopus, assembly GCA_948473465.1. Taxonomy (NCBI): domain Eukaryota; kingdom Metazoa; phylum Arthropoda; class Insecta; order Lepidoptera; family Noctuidae; genus Lithophane; species Lithophane ornitopus. The sequence continues at coordinate 8,151,076 of OX419623.1, forward strand.
TGAGTTAAAGTTAAAGTTTAATTAGAATGTTTCAAGGATTGACGAGGTTTTCATATTAGGTAATCCTATTAGCCGTGGCCTGCTCGTTGTATTACGGGCGGAAGGCGGTAAAGCGGTGCGATGTTATTGTTATGATGGCATAAAGCGAGCCATGTATCTCGCACAACGCAGGTGGCGCTAACTACCGGCAGTGTACTGGAAACTGTCGACACTACGACAACTCGAGACACGTATCTACACACCATACAATGTAATGTTTCACGGTTTGCTGATGCGCAAGTTAGAAGCTTTTACTCGAGTAAACTGAATTTTAAGTTGGTACTTGGGGGCACCGTTTCATTTTCACACACTATCGTTACTTTATTTCACTACGTTCATGTGTTTATTTTGTACTTTTTTACATTTGCCTTTTTACCTTAAACAGATACTAGCGTATAACTATGTTGTTTAACGCCTTCTTTGTTGAAATGGAATTGACATGTCATGAGGTGTGGTCCCACTTAGAATATGCCGTCCAACGTCTTCCCTTGAGTGTCGTAACCGGCGATTAAGGTATTAGGGAAGTGAATGGGAAGCTTCCACCTGTAGGTACACTGATAACATCGCACCGTGAAAGCCTGGCTTGCTTGAGCGTTACAGTCACACTAAACCGTCTAGATTGATGTGAAGAGGTGTCTCAAAATGTTGTTTTTGACTGAAAATTGGTAATTTTTTAATTAAATGTATATAAAATACAATAGACGTAGATATATTTAGTAACCTATTCCGCTTGACTATTCTTCAAGAGTCCTAAAAAACCCTGTAAGAAATCGACACGTGTTTCACCTCTCCACGAGGCATCCTCAGGATGACGATTGATCAATTGCAAACCAGAACGCGACGTGTTACCACACCGAGCGCTGGACGAAAAGTGAATCAAATCGCCCGTCACCCTTACGTCCCACTTATATAGGATTGGCCAGAATCGTTATCAGTGCGATAAGCGCGTCACGATTCCTGCGTCATCTTGTCACCCAATTCAGCATAAATTAGCAGCTTATCGTAGTTTCACTCATAGATTGATGTCAAAAATCAAAATCAAAATCAAAATATTTTATTTCACATAAACCTACATGGGCACTTATGAAACGTCAGAAGCTAGGTGCACTGTCTGTTGGGGAAACACGATAATAACAGATAGATTTGAACCTAATAGTTTATATAATGGTTCGTACATATGTTTTAAAAGGTAAATTAGTACAAAATTATGAAAAAGTACATAAAAACCCTTATATATACATAAAAATGTAAATAACTCTGTGCCTGATGAAAGTACATAACTATAAATATTGTAAATCTCTTAGTTTGATTAAAGTACAAGAAAATGCACATTTTATATAAGGAAAATATAACGCTATGTACAGTTTAGAAACAATTCTTTTGTATTGCTATGTAGCGTAAATGTAAACAGTGTTAGGTAGAGATAAGGAATCCCTTGGCCGACACACCCCTTACCCCGCCTTCACCTCTTGGCCGACAAAATTGAGCCGTACCCCGCAGACACCCGATCCCCTTCAACACCCCCTGCCTGATAAGGTGTCTAGGTCAATTGGACAATATATTAATAATAGTGCGTGACTCACACGCAACTTGTGCATATGTGACAAAATTATAAATATAACTACCCTGTCCAATTTAGTTTAATCGTCACTCAATCGTCAGTTGAATCGCTACTTGAATTGTCTCAGTCGTCTCTAAATCTCCAACGAAGTAGCATCATTGTCGCGTTCCGTAACTCTGCTGCTTCGTATCGCGCTCAGTTTATAGGAAATCTAGTTTCCCTAGATTTAGTTCCTTAAAATAGTTTTGTTTCTTATTATTTCGTTATTTCATTGTCGTGTTAAATCGTAGTTTGTTTCTCGTGTATTTATAATAATAGTGTTAAGTGCTAATGTACACTGATGTGACATATTTGTGATTTATTTGTGATGCAATACAATCTATTAAGCTGACAAGAACTGGTTTCCTTGGTGAATTAAGCCTTCCGACACCCCCGCCTAACAGACTGAGCTCTCGTCTGCTACATTTTGGTCCTTCAGTCGCCGGATAAGGCCGTAGTAACCATGAGTCAGAAGAGCAGCATCACGACTAGAAGCAAACTACGGAGGTTGGCAGAGGAACAAAGTGCTCGTCGCCGTGAAGAAATAGTGTCGGACTCCGGTATGCAGTCTGAACGAGTGCCGGGTTCGCCATCCGTCGCGCCGACAATGGCGTCGACGTCTGCCCTCAATATCCCTCTGACGGGTGGTCGAGTGATCGACTACAGTGCTAGAAGTACGTCAGAGGGACCCCTGGGAGGACAGGCGCCTGGAAGAGGTCGCCATACGTCGCCGCGGAGCAGAGCGTCTTCGAAGAATAGCCGCAGGAGCGTCGAGCACATTAAGAAGCGCATCGAGTATGAAGCTGAGCGTGAGCTAGTACAGCTCAAAGAAAACCTCCTAAAGAAGAGGATGGAAGCTGACATCGCTGAGATAGAAGCAGCCGCTGAGAGTGACGACTCAGCCTCGGACGGCGGTACAGCACAACGAGTGGAGCAATGGATCGACACGACGCCTCAAGCAGGCAATAAGGAAACAGTGCGTGTACCTAGCCCAGTGTTGTGTGACAAGGATGCAGTGCCTAGTGACAAGGATGCAGTGTTGTGTACCCCGTCTGTGGGGCGCGGGCCTACTGGAATGGCCGCGCCTCGCAACATAGCTGGGAATCGCCATAATGTGAGTACGCTTACCGATTACCGTGATAATATTGTGTCGCATGTGTTAGGGACGCCTGTGTCGGGACCGTTTTCGAATGTAACGGTACCCATAGCACAGGCGCGCACGCCAGTCGGTGAAAGGGTTTCATTCCGTCTGCCCGTGACGTACCCAGTGACTACCACTCCGGCCGCAGGTGTACCTCCCGGTTCGACCCGGGAGTCGGATGCACGGCGGACTACATACGGAGCGGGTGAAAGAGAGTCACGAAGGGAGGCGTCGGGCGACAGAGACAGTAAGATAGACCGACTGGCGGATGCAATTACAAGCATGGCTCGACCACGGCCGGTACCTAGACAGGCATATGAATTGCCTAATTTCAATGGCGACCCATCTGACTGGATATCTTATAAAAATATGTACTGGGACACAACCGAGATGTATAATTTCAGAACGTTCGAAAACTTAGCTCGACTTAAAACCTCATTGCATGGAGAGGCTAAGTTGTCTGTTGAAGACTTATTGCGGTCGGGTACGGATCCCAACGATATAATGCGTGCTTTAGATGAAGAATACGGGCACCCTACTTTGATACTAACAAATGTTTTGAAGAAAATAAGGGACCTACCGCGTATTTCAGAGAGCGGCCGCGAGCTTCGTAAATTTACATCTACGGTTAGAAATGTTGTGTCCCTACTTAGAAACATTAGAGCCGACGGCTACTTAAATAACCCGCAAATGGTTGGTGAAATACTACAAAAGTTGACACCAATACAGCGGGCACAGTACGGTGACTTTGCCATGGGGTTAGAAAGCGTACAGGGGGTGGACCTAAGGGTATCTCCGGACTTAAACATAATATCACAATTCTTAAATCATTTGACACGTACTACGTCATATTATTCGCAAGCTAATATGTTTGAACCCGGTCCATCTAAGCCGCCCGTGAGGCAACAAAAGGCAATCGCGCGCCCCTTCAATAATAGAGTACCGTTAGCGTCGGCTCAAAGAATAAACACGCAAAGTGACGAATCTACGGTACCGGTAGAATGTATTATTTGTAACAAAGAGCATGCCATAGAAAACTGCGACACTTTCGGTAGGTTAAACGTGCAGGATAGGTGGGCTACTATAAAAGCCAAGAACACGTGTTTCAAATGTCTTATTAGAAAACATCCGAAAAGGTTTTGTCGCGCCAAACGTTGTGATAAGTGTGGATACAGCCACCACTCACTATTGCATGCAGATAAAGCTTCTAATTCTAATAATAGCAGCAAACAAGTCAAAGATAAGACGGAGAGCGTCACGAACATAGGCGAATGGAGGGCTACGGCTCTGTTAAAAATCGTGCCGGTAACAATAACCGATGATAGTAACACGGAATATAATTGTTACGCATTACTAGATGACGGCGCGACAGTATCGCTTATAGACAGCTCTATAGCTGCAAACTTAGAAGGCCCGCGCGTTCCACTTACATTGAAGACCGCGGGTGGCTACGGGGTCAGCGACCTGACCTCAAGGGCCGTAGAGGTCAAGATAAGAGGGCCAAACGGATTACAACATCAAATCAAATGCAGAACGATGTACAATATGAACTTGCCTACACAAACGGTGTCCGCTGCCATGCTGAGCGACAATGCCCACCTGCGCGACTTGGGTTGCGCAGAGATGAGGGGCGCTAAGCCACTGCTGCTACTGGGGCAGGACAACTGGCAGCTGTTGGTCAGTCAGGACATCCGCCAGGGGCGATCTGGTAAGCCGGTTGCCTCCTTGACCAAATTAGGTTGGGTAGTTCATGGGCCATTTGATAATAATTGTAATGATGTTGAACAATCCATCAATTGTGTGACAGTTTCCCTCCCTGACCTACATGATCTAGTCAAAGCTCAATTTGAGCTAGAAGCGATCGGTATATCGCAAAACGCTCGTAAACATAAAGACAACGAAAGAGCGTTAAAAGTCTTAGAAGACACAAGTAAGCGTGTTCCCGATAGCAACCAATGGGAAGTAGGGCTATTTTGGAAGCACGATAGGGTAGAGTTACCCGACAATTATAATCAGGCCCGTCAACGATTATACGGCATTGAGAGACGTATGCGGAAGGATGCCGGCTACGCTGAGGCGTATTCAAAACAAATAGACCGGCTACTTGAAGAAGGCTATGCGAGGAAGCTGGAGGGGGAAGTTGACAGTTCACCTGTGTGGTACTTGCCACATTTTGGTGTAGTGAACCCCAATAAACCCGGCAAACTTCGCCTAGTCTTCGATGCGGCCGCTGCGTCTCACGGTACGTGCCTCAATGATAACTTGTTGACCGGACCTGACCTTTTGAACTCGTTGCCCGGTATATTAATGAAGTTTCGTATAGGTCCTGTAGCTTTCACCGGAGATATTGCGGACATGTTCATGAGAATTAAGATAAGGGTCCAAGATCAAGGCGCACAATTATTTTTATGGAGAGGCGCGGATCAGACCCGAGAGCCGAGCGTGTTCGCAATGGACTCCATGATTTTCGGGGCCAAGTACCCATGTATCTTGTACCAAGAATATGATTCCTGAACACAACCACTGTTTTGCTTTCTAAGTAATGTAGCATTTTCCTTTATTTTTAGTTAGGTTGTTAGGTTTTATTGTAATTCGTGTTGTTCAGGAATTCATAGAAATTTACAACGATACTGTGGTCTGATACGATCACGGTTGCGGCGCCAAGTAAATCTATTAACTGAAATACTACCGTGCATGATTTGATGGTAATTACCCGTTATTACTGTAGTAGAATTTATAAGCTTGAAGCCTTAATAAGAAATATCTTAGTAGTTAGTGGTATATTTTATTAAGACTGCTTTAGTAAGATCGTATTTATGTTTATTTTGACTTATAGTCAGGCGGGCGGTTGGCTGGAGTTACTGTTTTCTAGTTAATACACGCCAGCTGTTGCACAGATTTGTCTCGGTGTGAATGTTAACACGATGCCAACGGGTACGCTCAGTTTATGTAAGACCACAGAATATACATCGTCCTACAGTTGATTTATTATACGCTTTCTCTGATAATCTGTTTAAAGATACCTAGTTGAGCCAGAGAATTGAAATTCCTGTGTTTTCTATCTAAAAGAGGAAAAATACTAGGCTTATCTTCAATAAACTAGTTTTTTGCTGATAATCCAGACTTGACTGAAGCAGCTGTAATTCTGTACAGCAGGCGGCTCAACGTAATTCCTTTAAAGCCAGCGTTCTGCCGCGTCCTAGTTACACCTGCCGCTGCGGACTCGAAATACGCCGTTTATGAAATAATTTTGTGTAAGAGTATTTCTTTTTTGTATGTAACTTTGTTCGTTATTTTAAGTAGGCACCAGGTGGCGTTAACAGGCGGCGTTGCAGCGGAAATTGCCGTCGGTCGGTCTCGTCGCCGCGACGGCGGGAGACTTGCCTCGCTCCGACCGCACCGACCACTAGACTAGGCCCTTGTTAATTGTAGGCCAACACAGAAAACAATTAGCAACACTCGTGTGCCCCACACCGCCTTGGAATATTTCATTCATTACTCAGATAAAATCACGGACCTACTTACGTAACATGTTCAATTAGATGTAACTCAAACAAGGAGATTATTCTGTTAGGACTTGTTGTTTACTCAAACTTTGAATTGGTTTGTCTGCTTGCTAAGCCAAATACATCTCAGAAAACATAAGAATATAAACTATTAGATTGTCGAATTATAAATTAGAAAATAAAATATGAACAACTCAAGTAAAAGATGACTTCCAACTTTCTAATTAAACAACGACACATAACATGCTTTTGTACTTATAACACCAATTGTTGCCGTAACAATACTTTATATAAAACAAAAGAAACTGGCACATCAATTTATATCAACAGGGAAAGCTAAACAAATGAATATCACGCGTACAAACGAAATGAGAAGGGCGGCTCCATGACTTTAGAACGTTTAATGACCTTTGAGGAAGGCGGTGTGTTTTGACGTTGCATTAGTGAACAATGGAAGTTGGAACTAAAACTAGATCCGCCTTTATCTTCGCAATTGTTATAAAACACAAAGCGCTTAACTAGTTGAAAGCTTTCGGCACGTTTACACGGCGGCTTGGCCGAGCCTATATTCAGCTTACGACGTAACGATGTCGATGGCTCCAATGATACTAGTACTTACTTGTAATTCGCGCTGAAATATGTGAGCATTGTACGAGTCGATAGGATTTGGTTTGAGTCTAGTTTTGCTTTAAACCAGGGTTTGGGAATAAATCGCTAAATTATAAATTGTTTATGAGTGCTAGGTACCTATAATGTATTCAAATATTATTTATGAAAACATTACAGTTGTTATTTATCATAATATATCTGAAAGTTGACAAAAGTTGAGTGTATTAGGTATACCAATACCAATCTTTTTGAGTAAACAAGTAGAATTATTAAAATTAGATTGGGCAAATAAATAATTTACTTTTGAAGTCAAATAGCTTTTTATTTATGGAAGTCTGGCCTCACGCTGTAGCATCAATCCTCAGGGAACTATGTATTTCATTTTTTGGAGTGAAATATCATTTTCTTATTACTTTAATATGATAGGAATTATAAGGTAATACTTTTACCGTTTTAATAATTTAATAAACCTTATACTCGAAAGGTTTAGGTAGTTAAAAAAAGGTAAACAAATCATAAAAAAGGTTTTTTATAGTTGACACTTCCTTGTTTAAAAATACGTTATAACAAAATTAAATTTTTTTTCGATCACGGGATAGTTTCCTCTTTTATTATAGTATGCTAAACTTTATCATTTATTCTTAAACTACTCTTCGTAGATTTAACTGCTTGAGCACAATTTTTTAGTTAGATTTATTATAATGATATAATATTTTGTAATCTGTCTATTGTAAAGAACCCAAAAAGACAGGTTCCCCAAACCTTTTAGAAAATACAACGAATTAGATAACGTTGCTAAATTGAAGAATACAACTGTGATGTAGTTTGGCAACTGAAGTGGTAGGTATTACGTTTAGTCGGTTAACCAGATGCCTTCGTCGATAGCGCTAAAAGAAGAACAGAAAATGTTTAAATTAGACGAAATAATTGAATATACCACTGAACGCTTTATTATTCATGTGACCGATAGTTCATCCTTGTTACCAAATAGATAATAAGTTTACTAGCATAGGTATAAGTTGTCTTTATGTTTACTAACCCATATGGATGTTTCATAACCGAAATAAAGATTATTTTTATTATATTTTTTTATAATCAGCATATAACGTTCCCACTGCTGGGACAAAGACCTACTCTCCACCTCGCGGGCACAGTGTGTGTTACCGGTTACGTCACGACGGTTTCCTTCACCATTTTGAGAGCAGTGGTGATGAAAGTGAAGCGCCTACCTGCTACGACCTACAACTCGAGTCGGGGTTACCACTGGGCCACTACTGGGTACTGCAATCAATATAACGTTATTATTTTAATTGGTTTGAGGAGATCTCTAAGAAATACCAAAAGTTGAAAGGTACATGCAATTTACAGTGTATTCGTCTATCTCATCAGTTGTTCATTCCACATGCATATCGTACTTACAAGTTAAATTCCTTAAATGCAATGAACTTCGGAGTAGGCACTCGTAGTGTAGTAAACATCACAGATTTAGTTGGCAACTCAAACGTAGATATTTCAGCCCCGAATCCATACCTTGCAACTTCCCGAACAGAATAGAGTAATTGCTTCTGAGCTGAACTTCGGAATCAAGTGCATACCCAAGTTTAGTTTCAAGTAATTAATCTATGAGGTAGGAGAAATTGCTGGAGTCATTCGTCAGTCTCAAGCTGTGTATTGAACTTGACGACGGTGGGAGCCGAGGCGTCATATAATTCTGTTACTCTCTCCCACTTCCAGTTAATTGAATACGTCTGCCACACGGCTGAGGAGCCAGAAAATTCGATTCGAGGCTCTAATGTATGTAGCAAACATTCTTAGAGGGAATACTGCTTACTTGTTTTAAGAACACAGGCGATGGATGACGCGTTAATGGAATTGCTACATCTTTAATTGCTCGTTGCTTAGCGTGTTGTTCAGTAAAATGGAGGCAAGATAAGGAGACCAATTTAATTTGCTAGTAGACAATAGAATAATCGAATTCCACATACCTTATTCGTTTAGTCTAGTTCATCTTATTTCAGTCATTTTCATTCTGGTAAGGTCATCGATTTAGGGAGTTTTTTTTAAACAAACAAAAGTCATTCCAAAATAGAATGAAAATTGAACGTCAAACAGACGGAAAACAACGTGATCCTATATGGGTTCCTTTTTTTCCTCTTGAGGTACGGAACCCTAAAAAGTACTGGCTTATCTTTTGAAACCTCTTCTTTTAACTGGCTTATCAGCAATTTTCCTCTCCCAATAAACAGTGGTCCAATCACCGCAATTACAAGTTATCGGTAGGTAATTAAAAAGCACAATCTTACTCATCCTTTATTTTCTTGGCAGTGTGACGTAACATTGTGTGTAGGTACCTTGCAGTGTACTTCATGTAATCCATTAGTCGCTACTTTTCTTTTTACCGTTGAACTTTAACTTGGCACTCTCTTCTCTCGTTTTTCTCTCGTTTTTGAATATTTTTGATCTAAATAAAACAAATATGTAAAGCCAGGTGGTGTTAGTTCTCACATAAATTATACTAGTTTTAGTTTAAAACTATTTTGATCGAAAGAATTGACTGGTATCATGCACGATTTGTATTGCATCCATATGCATTTCGCAGTTAAACTGACAACTTCGAGGATTAAAATTCTTTCTAAAGTGAACTATACACGAGATGGTGAACGGTGGTTTTGGCCTACGCTTTTGCTACGAGCGTAGCAGACCGTAGCGCAGGGCGGCGGCGTAGCACTAACCTATAACCCTATCTTCCGATCTTCGAACATTGTTAGATGATCCCAGGGACGACGTCCATAAATAAGGTCGATGAATACATGATTCTGAATTAATATTTACCTTCAAGTAAGTACATAAAGATCAAAATTAAACATCCTTTATGCAAAGTGTGGTCTTTTTATATCAAAATCAATTGCAGTTATATTCGTTACTGTAGACAAATATTGTCATGCTAAAAGTAAATAAATATTTATGTGCTGCCAGCAGTCGTATAAATATTTTGGAAAGGCTTTTGATGTTTTATGAATGTTGGGATATCGAAGTCACATATGTGTGCATAGGTAGGTATGTATGTTGGTTTGAGTGATGTTCATGACGTACTTATACTTGGTAATATATAGTGAAGTTAATAATATAATATTATTTTAAACATTTCAGGTTTATAATTCCCAACTCTACAAAAAAAACAGACATATTTTAAATTTTACAACTTAAAAGTATGAGTGGTAGATGAAGACATCAGATTTTAAACTGAAATCACCTTTTAATGGTACTCAAAGCGGTTTATATAACAATGAATGAATATCGGTCAATTTTGTTGGAAACTTTTCAGGAATATCCTTCGAAAGAGTCACGTTATCAGTTGTGAGCCATTATTAGACTGTTACGAAACCCGTAAAAATAATCGAAAGATTTTTAGCAACATTCTCTTTTTCAACTTTTTTAAATTTAGACTAGAATAGAATACTCTTTATTATGTACACCAAAAAAATTACAGATTTAAAAATAATGATTTAACTTTATTTTTATTTTTATTTCTCTTTTTAACAATCAAATCAAATTCGGCGTCAAAATCAATTAAAACACGTCGTTTTGGGTTGCAAAAATTTAGGCCCCAAAATTACTAGGCTATAAAATTGTAGAAGTCCGAAATTGTACCAGGTCCTATTTCGGATTTCTATAATTTTCCTTAGATATACCAAGCGAGGAAAATCCTTCGGAATTCACTTATGATCAGAATTTCAAAGGCACGAAAAGTACAAAACACACAGTTTTATTCTACATAATAATAATTGAAAGCAATAATGAACCACAGAGTACATAATATAACAGTTGACTGCGAATTGGAAATACATATTTTAGTATCTACTTAGCGAGCAATGGGCCTGTACCGTTAATATTTGTCGATACACTGCAATACGATTTAAATTGCTAGCTACCAGAAATTGTTGAATTACGTTCTACTGGTAAGAAGCCATGGAAAATTAATTTTACGTAATGTAATTTCATTTCGTTTGAGACTTATTGCGAAGTGAACTTCAGTCTAAGTGTATTTTAAAATCTTAGCAATACCTCGAAGTGAAGCCTTTTAAAGATCGAACTTTTCCATGAGTTCCTAGAAAATAAGTATCTAGCATACCATAAGGAATTATGGAACGACTTTGTCTGTGATTGGTTTTAATAAGTAGTTTTTGGGGAATTAACTTATATTTTTAATAAAAAAAGTAGGTAATATATCCCTCTTATACTATACCTACGATACACATTACTTTTTCTGTAAGCCAAAAGAATGTCGAAAGTAGTATCTTAGGTGACTCATGTTCATTAGCTAGTAAGTCGACTTTCATATGATGACCTTACTAATTGAAGGTCAAACCCAAAAAAGCTTAATAACCAGAGTTTGACACTTGACACTACCTACCACAGTGTAATCTAAGTAAGAATTCCCATTAGAAACTAAGGAGGATGTCATAAAGGAACATTAGCGAACTATAGTAAAATAATAAGATTAGGAATTAAGTGATATAAAACGTGATACTAATGCTGGTGGCAAGTACACTAACTAGTATTAGAATGGAAGTAGAGGAACGTCAGTCAGGTAATTTGGAGGCGGTTCCGATTGTGTGGTGCAATAGACAAGCGAAGAGCTGCTAAAATACGTGTAAGTACCTAGTACCTATGTGCAAGCATTGGCTGTAAACGTTGAAAGCGTACTAAGAAAATAGCTGTTTTGGACACACGTGTTTTCCTGTTTATAGGTCTTAACTAAACCAGAGGGCCTAGACAAGTGACAATCGCTTACAAAGCGTTTCGTATTTCTACAACAACTTTCAGGATTGACATAAGTTTTTCGATAGGTAGCTTATGTCAGTCCTATAAATTTTTGCCTTTTCCATCATCGTTACCGCTGATAGAATGTCACTTTGTCTAGGGCTTCTGATTGATTAATTATGGCTAAAATTAATGTCTGATACCTACCTTTGGGTTGACGAAATCGTCAAAGTCGCGGGAAACACCTGGATGTACACACGGAATCAGGAAGTATGGCAGAAGAAAGAGGAGGCGTATACCCACCAGTGGTAGATTCCGGGCTTAAATTATGATGATGATAAACTACTTAACTCAATAAAATATTAAACGGCAACACACACAACACACTTGTCGTTTCATGTTATCGAGTTATAGCGGCTCCCGTTCTGATTACGTCATGTAAGTGCTTTATATTGGCACGCTAGTAGGTAAGCATTGAAAATCTTACACATGCAAAAACAAATAAATGAAAAGTAAATTAAGTTTATCACCCGCATGCCTATGTACGCATCTCTTTGGCGCATTGTACTTTTGTACTCATTTCCGAGATTCTGTTGTAACTTTTGAATTAAACAAAATTGTTTGTTGCTAATTAGTTTAATTTTATACAATTTCAGAAATGGACGGTCGGTTCTGACAACGTAAATAAAGTTTATAACCGATGACCTTGCTCTTTCATTAATTAAATCATGTTTTAATTATGTTCAACACTACGGAATTTGAAATGCGTTATTAGGTGGTAATTTGTTCCGAATTCCAATGAGCAAAGCATTTTTTTTTTTCATTGAAGCATGTAAGTAAGTTCCTAAATGTTAATATTTCAATAAACATTTTCCTTCGATAGAAACATGTACCTACACACAAAGATAGCTACAGTATGTTGATACAACAAAAAAGACCATGTAATAAATGCGACGTAGGTTGATAAATATCACATTTTTCCGCTCTAGTGAATTTCTAGGAATACGAATTAATAGGATTACGGGAGGCAAACGACAAAATACCTATTTATACTAAATAAACTATTTGACTGGATTCAAGGTAAATCTGGAAAAATGTAGGTAGATCTAATTTTCAGAGTAATCAGAATTCTAAGTTAGAATTGATTTATTAGCCATTGTTATATAAATAAGTAGGTAATAAATTATTACATTGTTATTTTGTAAGCGCCTGTTTTTTAAGGTATACTAATTAACCGCTAAAGCTCTGGTGAGTCACATAAAGTGATTCATTCGTATATTATTTTTAAATTAATGAAGTAGAAAAAATCGTAACGGATACTCAGTGAAACAGTAAAATTCAATAGAAATTAAAGAAAAGGTTTGCTTTAAACCTATTGTGAAAATCTAGGTTTTCTACAATATTTACATAGTAATAATTTTAGATAAACTACAGGGTAACCGCTATATTAAACGAAGAACCTACACACGAACCTTCCTTCTTTTTTAAATTCGCTTAACAATTAATCGCTTCAGCTTATTACCTGACATCGACGCGTCCTAAGTGCTGCGGGTGCAGGAAGCCGCAGGCGCTTCGGCACGACATCATGTACCGTAGCGTGTTACATGCTGCGCACACCTCCGCGGTAATTGAATCCGTGTCTACTGCGATGTGGTGCCGTGCAACCTTCACCCACTCGCTATCTCTTGTGTGGGCTAGTTAGCCTGACCTCTCGTTAAGACGGTGGAAAAGGCCACCTTCCACTGCGTTCCGTAATGACGTTTGATAAAAAGTATAGTGTTTGTCCGAGACTTTCTTCAATAGTTACAGAAAAGTGGAGTGTTGAAGAATACGTTTTAGTGCAACCCTAAGAAAAAGATGACCGAGTTGTGCATAGTGTGCATTGTTTATCTGTCAATCTCAAGACTGTTTTAACGCTATCTCTTGTGTAGGCTAGTTAGCCTTATCTCTCGTTATGATGGTGGAAAAGGTCACAATGCACTTCTGTAATGACGTTTGATAAAAGTGTAATTGTTGTGCTTGTTGTCTGCGACTATTTTCGCATACACACTTCGATTTGCCGCTGTTTGTCCCGCACAGAGGAGGAGTTTAAAAAATATTTTTAGTGAACGAATGATACCCACATAGGCTGCATGTTGTCAGGTATTTCAATAAACCAGTTTCCAGAAAATATAACAGCCATATAAATTTACTGTTCGAATTTTCAAAGTATTCCATTGTACAGAGAATTTATAAAAACAATACCGGTAAAAACAGAACATTGAATCCCACTATTTCTTCTTTGCGAATATGACTTGTATATTTTCTTTCTCTTTGAAAAAATACGGACTGCAATTTATTGTGGTACTTCCACAGTTATGTTTTTTTAATGATTACAAGTCTCTTTTGTTCTTTTATTGCGTAATGTAGCGGTTAACAATTAGTTATTAAATAGGATTAAATATAATAATATATATAATAAAAACAAAACTGTTTTATTTATAATGCATTATGATATATATATTTTTTTTTTTTTTTTTTTTTTTTTTTTCTCTTTGTTCCTCTCAATCAGAGCACCCACCATCTAATCTCTTCACCACCCTTGGTTGACTGGTAGAGAATGCCTAAGGCATTAAGTCCGCCTTTGTACCTTTTTTTGAGTGCGAAAAGTTTAAATAAATAAATAAATAAATAAATAAAATACCGAAAAAAACGTAGGTAAGTAGGTAGATGTATCATAATGTTTTAGACTTAGCTCCATATATATGGAGAAAATCGGCGCGAAATGAGATGACGCAATCGGATCTCTGTATATCCAATTATTTACCTGTACGAGAACACAGATAGAGTGTTTGCGAGTCGCTATGTAATCAAAATGTTCTCAACCACATTCAGTGAATTGAATTTTCTGTTCATCTCGTAATGGGTGGCTTTTATTCCATTGCTAGCAGCAATGAGAAGGTTCCCGAGGTGAGCATTGAAACAGCCGATGAATACATTATCGATATTGATTAAACCGTCTAATCTATAGTATCAACTTCATTACTCACGTTCAAAGTAACTGAAGCTAGAGTATTTATCATTCGTCTAAATATTTCTCCGTATTTAACCACTATTTATCAAGGCAACGATTAATTAAGCTGTATTGTACTGGGTAAAACTTGTATTTATATTAAATGCACTTTGATAGAAACTGCTGCTTCCCAGGGAATTGAATAGCTGGAAACTAGAAAAGAGCAGTTGGATGAACTGATAGAATTACCTACAGCTAGCAGAAAAATATAGTTGTATTCATATCTGGGTAATATGTGAAGAGAGCGAATATGGAATAATATTCGAAGTAAAAAGTTCAAAAAGCTTCAATGATAGATAATGATTCTATTATATTTATTCGCATTAGGCATCCATTATTCTTTCAATAGATTTTATAAATAAATCAGCACGAGTTCGCATCATAACTACATCAGGCGTTCGAAGCAATACGAAAATAATAAAAGATTGATTTTCAATTGAAATGCTTGAACGTGCTGGTCATATCTATAATCATTTCAGAACTGTAAACTTGATATTTTTCCACAAGCTCCCACAAAGGCCCCATAACGAAGTGAAATAGCCAAATAAGAAGGTCTTAATGTCGCAGTTAGCTGAGAATTCTCCCTTGTGAATGCTGGGTCATTAGCGCTATGTTATTGCGAATTACCCCTAAGACTCGGCGCCCGGGACTCTGGCAGTCACGTTTAATCTGAATTTTCCTTATACTATAGCTACTTTGTGCTGTACATGTGAGATTTCACGGAATACTCTAAAGCGGCTTACATATGCAGAATTAAATTAGTCTAATAAATTCAAAACGTTTCGGGCAATATTCGAATGCTAAAAGCTCTGTTCTCTGAACTCGACTTAAATACGTTAAAGATTTGACTACAACCTATAAATGCACATCTTTTATGATAACTATTGCATCGACTGTCATATTACAACCGGAATTTTAAACCAGACGGCCGGAACAGGTATGACGGTTTCAGCCTGGCAACTGGCTGGTATTGTTCATTGTTTTACACGTCGAACGTTGCAAGCGTGAAGCGTATCTGTATTTAAATCACGTTAAAATGTTTTAAGCCCTGTGAACAATCTGAAAGCGAAAGCTGATTTTAAATTACTGAACGGTGGCAGGCAAGTGGGACGAGGGTCTTAAAATCCATCACGCACGACGCCGATCTTATTTAGATAAGTAGCAGTCAGCTGTCGGAAGGCTGCCCTGCTTAGTTCGGTTGACTGATTGCTGCTAATGAATGTCACACTTTAATCTTTCCGTTAAATCCTCACACCCGACACTTTTTCAATAACGTCACAGTTTATCTTTGAAACTTTAGGCTAAACTCTAAATTAAAGTAAAATCGATACGAAACATTTAGAACAAGATTAACTAATATTTACTTGCGTCACAAGGCGTATCTTAATTACTTCAGATGTTAATTAAAGCCGGCTTTCCGCTTAGCTGGATATTTAAAATTAATACCTGAAAATAAATTAATCACATACGATTTCTGTCAGCCACACAAAATTGCATTTAATTAGGTATTATTCGCCACTCAAACCGCAGGTTGTTCAACAAGCCTACATAAATAAAGAGAGGTTTACATATGGACGATCTAACTGAGTGCGTACTGATGTCACCACACTGAATAACACGTTTCGCTTGTCGTATTTAATTTAACACCAGCCAATTTATTTGATGAGCTTCATTTTCATTAATGACTCATGAACTCAAACTTGTTTCTTTGATCTCCTAACTTTTCTGATTCTAATTTTATACTGACTTTAACATTTCTGACTGAAAACTGTGAACAAATAATATTATTCTAGTATGAGTTTTAGTGTTCAACTATATTTCTTGATTGCCAAGTCCAACTATGTAGGTTTAATATAGTTTGAATCGTCCTTCGGTTGTCAACGTTGAACATCTCTAGCTCTAGCAAGCGGTTGACGTTTCGGTTCAGTAAATGCATAACGCTTTAGCTTACGTCACCGCAATAACGGTATTAGTTAGCGTCTCGGCATGTCTACAGAGACCAATGCTAATTCCCCCTTTATACTGTACCTGTGCAGTTTACATCACCAAGTTGGTTATTAACATCAAATATATTATATCAAAGACCAACGTTTTTGTTCTTATAAACCACAGGCATAGCATTTAGGTAATAGAGTCTAGTAGATAGCAGTTTTCATCTTGAAAACGTATTTTACATGAAGAAGAATTGGCAAGGAATTCCAAATTACTCTTTTATATTTATTTAGGTTCTCATATAAATTTGAGCGTAAGTACCTACACATGTGAGAAGCATTTCCCCTGTATATCTTGTGTGAATGCGACCCACCGATGTATAAACTAAATGTGCATCTGGGGAAGCACTTATGTTACCCAGATGAACTGCAACAAATCTTCGCTAAGAAATCCTAGAACTCTTAGGAGATATGGAGATTTCTAACTAGGATGGCGACCACAATAGTCATTGTTAGAGGGATACGAGTTCTGTTTGCAGGAATAGAATTGAAAATTGTAATACTTTGATTAGGTTTTAAAAGTTTTATCCGTGAAAGTGTCCAATTTTTGTACGGATACGTTCATATTTGCAAACTTATATTTGGCTACTATGAATTGACTTACGATACTTTTTGAATTTTACTGCTGATTTTCTCATTAAAGTAGGACATTTTCACATTATTATTATAATATTTCTTTATTCTTATGAAGATAATTGCGTTCTGTATTATTAATTTATTTATAAAACAGAGTATTTTAAAGTTAACTCATGTTTCTTAAAATAAAATTAGATTCCAGACATATTTTCAGACTGAAAAACCCAGGCCGTGTCCTTTACTCGTCTAACTTTTCGAACGGAGGATTTAAAAAGTTTATAAAAAAATTATGAAAACAGCACAGAGTGTTTAAAACAAAAATGAGCAACTACACAACCTACGTTTTAGTCAACTATATTAAACATCAGCTGGTGCATATGTTGCAGGCCTTTAGAATGATTCTGTCAAAGTCAAATAATTTATTTCAAGGTACTTCTAACCATCAAAACAAAAAAATTTAATTGATTCTAGTCACCCCGTTCAAAAGGTAGTTTCATATGGAGAAGAAGGGGCAAGAAACTCCACCGTTATTGAATTGTTTTACAATATTTTGTATGAAGACGATGCACCTAATATAAAATTACCTACAATTTCCTACTACAATAGATAAAAATAATTAAAAATTGACCAATGATAGATCAATTAATTATGTGATAGATACATGGTGCTCACTCACATACATATTTCCAAACACTGTAGAAGTTTATCTCAAGGTATTTTGTTGTAGCATTTAACACAGTACTCCATAAATGGGATTCCATAATTATTCAGTAATAGAATAAATAATTACATAAAATATATACAAGTGTTCCTTATATCTTTTCATAATCAAACCAAAGCGATGGAAGTTATTCTTCACGCTAACACCATTTTGTATTTTACAACGACTGATTTATTTTAGACTTATGCTAAACCCTAGATTTAACGAAGTCTGTATTTCCCTAATTACTAGTCTTTTAGCTCAAAGACGACTTATTGTAAATGCTCGTGACATCCATGGTATAGATTTCAGTGGGAACTCAGATGCTGAATAGAGTCAACTATAAAATAACGAACTTACTAAAGTTGAATACAGGCTTGCCACGACCTCGGATGTTTTATCTCCGGTTGCGTGTATATCTGCTTTGCCTGAAGTGTTATTTTCCACTTTTCCGAAAACAAATAATAGAACCAACTGTCATAATATGAGCCTGTGTACCTATAGCTTTATTTTACTTTGGTTTCAGACCAATGAAACTTCTGTCAAACGGTACAAAAATACGCCAATTTATTTAAACGCTCTAGTAAATTTTACATAAATCAATATAGGTAACTTTCCGATGAAACCTACGTAGCAATCAAATTGAATTCAAATAGGAACGCGATTTAGGAGATAGAACCAGTTTGATTGCCATGTATTTGTGTAAATAAACACGTAAATTACATGTTATCATTTCAATAACTATCCAAAAAAAAGTTATTTATTTTCCAAGAGAATAATTATATTTATTTATTTACTAGCTGCACCCCGCGGTTTCACCCACGTAAGTCTCGATCCCGTGGGAGTATCGGGATAAAAACCATCTTATATTCTATCCAGGTCATGGTTTATCTATGTGCCAAATTTCATTTAAATCCGTTCAGCCGTTTTAGCGTGAAAGCGTAACAGACAAACAAACTCAGTTTCACATTTATAATATTAATTCATAATTAATTAATTATAATATTATATTACATATTATATATAGTTAGGATTAGGATTTAGTTTAATATGTTTTTTATATTTTTGAAAATTTACTTACCTTTTTGGGCATGATAATAAATTAAGGCTAAAGTGATCAATGTTTCTAAATTAATTCTAAATCTCCTACAAACGTTGACTCGAGCTGCCCGCATCACCAACTATGCATAACATAGTAGCTACCTGTTTGACATTCAAGAGATATATCGATATGGCTTGCAGCAAGGCTTATCCTATGCTGATAAAAGCGTCACTGACGCGAATATATCCCGGACACACGTTGCATATAATAAATCCTGCTACACTTAAAGTCGTCCCACAAAACCAAAAGTGCTATTCTGTAATAATTAAAGGTTTTATTTTTGTTAAGCTAAATTCTTGAGAATTAGGTAATCTTGTACACCCGTCTCTTGGCCTACTATTAAGTTATTTGAACGGATTTGGATGAAATTTGGCACAAGGGTCGGTGCCAAATTTCATCCAAATCCGTTCAGACTCAGGGTTGCGGAATAGTCCGAAAGGGATACCGCGATCCTGGCAACAGGCAACTGAAGGAAAACGGGTGGGTTTTAGTCAGTAAAAGTCTGACACGCCCTTCCGCTCCACCCAGAGTGGGAGAAGTCATTTGATGATATCCCAACCTCAAAAAAATCGTAGCCGTAGACTATGAATAAAAGCTTATCAGGATAAAATGTAAGTAAAGTTCCTATTTCCTTCTATAGAAGGACATACTTTTATCCCGATATACCCAAGTGTTCGATTCCGATGACAGTTCATTAATTACGACGACGATGCAGCCACTGGCAGCCAGGATCGTCCAACCGTTTAGGATTTTTTATAGTACCTATTGGTATTGGCTTTAAAGGTATCTCTGCATGTTGAAGTTGTATAGGTTAAACGTGTACCTAATCATATTATGTTTTTAAAAGGTAATTTAATAGTATATAAAGTAGATCTTAATCTCGCTTCTGGATCCGCATAAAATCAGGACAAAAATTAAATCTAATTTTATGAAAAGTAAAGTTGAAAAAGGAGCCGCTAACGTCGTCAGCTACGCAAATTAAAATGTCAATCTATTTTTGCTCCAAAGCAATGTTTTTCCTGTATCGTAACTTCATGATTATATAAACGAAAAAAATATTATTTGACAACCCACAGCTTTAGAATGTTAGGAAGTCTGAAAAAACAAAAACCAGAGTGCAACTAAAAAGTTCAAAACAAGCTCACTTTTCAAGCAGTCTGATGCAGCTATTGGCCGGTATTTTAGTTCAATCTCAGATTTGAGAAAATATAAGACACTAGCTTCCCCCCGCGGCTTCGCCCGCGTGGTATGTCGATAAAAAGTAGTCTATGTCCTTTCTCAGGCTCTAGACTTTCTGTGTACCTAATTTCATTTAAATCGGTTCAGTCGTTTTGGCGTGAAAGCGAGACAGACAGACGGACAGACAGAGTTACTTTCGCATTTATAATATTAGTAAGGATTGGTGCTTCGAGAGTATAAAGAATCCCACATAGCTACAAAGATACCTACTATGTCTTTGCTGTCGGAAACGCAGTTCGCCTCCTCATAATAAAACTGACGAGATGTGGGTACACCCCTGCCTACCCTTCCGGAATTACAAGCGTGAGGTAATGTTGTGTAAAAAGTATGTATATTCTCTATTTCGTGTTCAGATCACAATAGCATTAGTGACGTTACCGAACACTCGTCGCTACGCAACTCTGATTCCGACTAGTGTTTATTTGGGAACCAAATGAAAGGCAATGGTTTGGTTTTCGATGTAGGTACATTCGATCCCTTTGGGAGTTGCCAGCTTTGTTAATTACTAGGCACCATACGGCCAAGCTTGGATAAAACCGACACGGCTTCACCATTACGTACGAGCCACGTTACTTGAACCGTCTTCAGAAGTTCTGTGTTCGGAATTAAACCAATCATGTTTGCTGAAAGAAGAAATGTGATTGTTTGATTTCATTTGAAGAATTAAATACACAGAACCCGCTACGAGTCTTATGGGGCTTTTCTGTTCATTACATTTTCTTATTTTATGCATTAGCATCAAATAATACATTTGTTTGGTATTTTATGCGGTGAGACAGTTAATATTGGTATATCTAGAGACTAAAAGTATAGATAAAAATCGAACATACTATTGGAATTAACGCTAATTCCATCTAAATAAAATATTCAATCCTGCGTCAGTAAGCGTGCCAAACTCCCCAATTATACGATAAACAGCACGCAAAACTAATCAACACTCTCCCAGTAATTACGCCACTAAACTTTGCATAATAGCTAATAAATTTGGACACAACATCCGCGAAACTGCATTTCCTAGTACATAGGCCATATAAATACGCGGTTAAATATCTGCTCTGAAATAATTTACATTCCTAATAACTTCAAAAGTCTTTTTAAAACTTCGCCCGGAGAAACAATGAATGCTAGGGAGCTCCACTTAAAATTTTCCCCAAAGAAATATGTAGAGTTCTGTCGTCTCAAAAGGCGAATTCGTCGTTGGAATCTCGACGGCTGGTTTAATTAGCCGTTTTAATGAATGTCGAGACACGTACGCTGTAAATGCGGCCCATTACCTGCGTAATTCACGCAATGATAACAAAGACGCGGGTCTTGAGGCGCCTCTTCAACGACACTGAACGTCACGACAATGAAAGCTCTTCCGTATTTTTCTGAAAATAACTTCTATTCAAATTAAATGAGGCTTCTGTTTAAAAGATATCTCTTCTATTGAATTAAAAGTAACAATACGAGTACTTAATAGTTTCGTAGAAAACATTGTGGAAAGTTTTCAAGATGGCAGTCAATGTAATAAAAACTAAATACCACTTTACAAATTGGCTTTTAGCAGTCATTGGGAAAATTCTAGGGTGTTACACAGATGTGTGCTAATGGGTCGTTTTTCCTTATTTACACTATACCCTTTTGTCGCGAAACATGAATAAGGGATCTATGAGTTTTACATGCATATAAACTAGTGTAGTTATGAGTACTAAAACAAGGGACTATAAAAACATTTTCAATCCATTTGCCATAAAATAGAGGTCGGGAAAATGGAAAATCGTATATATTTATACCTAAACAAAGTTATCAAACAAGAAATGAAAGACAATGAACGTAACAAAAGAAGTAAATCGTCGTTAAAAGCCGATTACTTTTCATAAAAAAATCTAAATTAAATTATATTTCCTAAAATAAGATTGCTTTACATAGATAGCAGGAAACGCGAATAGCGATTATCGCATTTATGTCTTAATGTTTCTTTAAAAGCTTTTTATATTTTCGCTTATTTATGCTAATCTGAAAGTCGGGAGCAATAATATGGAAAAAATACGGCCGACGGAGACACGGGTCTCCATAAAATGGCATAAGTGGAGCAAACTTGAAACATAATTTAGCTGTTTGAGAACTTGTCTTTGCTCTTCGTTGATATTTTTATTGTTTGCATATAATATATATCATATGTTGATTTAGGTAATATATTGAAATACGTATGATTAATGAATCGAGGAATAAGTACGCAAATAAATAAGAAATTCAATATTATGTTTTCTGTATTTCTCAGAATATTAATAACAGTATTTATTTGTTATGCCTACCAATTTTACCTGTTTTCTTTCAAGCCGATTACATAGCCGTACAAGCTCTTATTCAGCGGTAGATTTTTACCTGAAACAAAAGAATAACTTTAATTAGAATTTACCTCAGTCCTACATCACCAACTTAATAGGCAGAATGAAAAGCACAAAGCCACTTCTACTTTCGTTTTGTTTTTTGTTTTTTCACAACTAAAGAACACAATATGCTCGGAGCGGTGTTTACACGTAATGCTCGTCGCAAATTACAGTACCTACCTACTCGTTAAGTACTTGTAAGAATTAAGTGAGCAATAACACATTGCTAACGATGCTCAGTACTCTAAGGAGTACGTTCCAAACGAGACAAAGGGTCGCGCTGCCTCTTAAACTGTGAGCGCTTATGAGCACTTCTTATTCCCCGTTGATAAGAATTGTTTTAAATTATTTTATTGTTTAATCATTGTTTTAGTTTTAATGATTATACATTGCCTATATTTTAACCTGACTAGTCTTGAGTACCTAATGACTAATGAGACACAATCAATTACCCATTGTTACGTTACTCCCGGGAGTCGCACGCGCATATACAGATTTTCAAGTTATTTGGAAGCTTTACAACATTTTGATAACCTTTTTTTTCTAACAAAATCGTCTTTAGTTTCGTAGAAATAAAAACACAGCTGCGAAAATCGTAGTTGAAAAATATACCTACTTAGCTTGAAAAGACAAACACTTAAATTAAGTCGTCTAGTCCTAAGCTTTGAACTCGGTTAGCATCGCGAACAACAGTTTTGTTTATGGATCTACGTGAGTAAGTTACCAAAATCACTGAAAATACATGGCAATTACATACATATGGAGTTTGAAGATGTTTAACCCAACAGCTTTGTTACATTACTAATTTAACTAAATTTTCCGACCTGTGTTGCTAATGAAACGCATAACTTTTCTATGTGTCCCATAGTTGAAATTAAATCGTGCTTAATCATTCTGCTATTCTTATGTTTAATTAGTCCACTAATGACATTATATCCAGAGAATTTTGTTTATCTGGTATAATCCAAAACCAAGTTATGAGGGTTCAAAAAAATGACGAAGCGCTTCGAGAAAAGGTAGGTAGTGTAATCCTTGCGCTTCGCTTGCCTCGTCTTGGCGGGGGCACTTCCCCCAGATAAGGTATTTGTGATGCTTGTACATTTGTACAATCTACCTTAGATTAGGCATGCAAACATCAAAGTAAACGAGTAGATAATCAAATAAAAATAAAAAATAATATTATTAAATAAATTTACTACGGGTATTAAATTACTTACACATTACTTACTTAACATTAAGCATTTAAAAGTTTCACAGTACTTATAACTTATACTTATTTATAAACGCAGCTTGAAGCGGTCTTAGGAGTTTCTAGTTCTTACGCGAAGTTTGGGGCAACCGCACCGACTCGGGTAGCAAATTAATAGTTGTTACATGTATTGTCGCTGAAAACTGTTTTATCAACAATGTAGATACCATTTGCCTGGTCTTAATAAATTGTTCAATTTAGAATTAGACGATAACCATTTTGATTGTAAAGGAAATGCCTATTTTCTCAATAACGCATTGGGAATAGTTTGGTATGAAAATAATACTGTTCGACATCAGCATGAAATCCTTCAATAGGTCCAGTATAAGCTGAATACGCATTTAGCGGAAATCCTATACAATGCGAGATCAGCATAAACTGGAAATGATTGGAAATGCTTGATGTGTAGCCGTGTGTACATAACTATTTCCTTCACATCAAACTATTGTATGTACATTTTAGACAGTTTCACTCAGGACAAAAAGTAGGTAGATATTGAATTTACACGTGCTGTTTGATATTAAAACGTGATTCAAAGTTATACTCACCCTGAAACACAAACAAACACAATATTACCTACCTAATTAAAAATTAATATATAATCTACGCTGTCCAGTTTTGGGCGGATTGTTTACTTATAATTATAATTTATGGATCCAAAATTTAGGATATAACAATGCTGGACATGAAATATTTATTAATAACAGAACAATTTTCCAGAGACGGCAAGCCTAAATGGTGGTAAAAATTAGTAAAAGTCGTTCCGTAGCAATAATTTGATTAATTGATGTTCGGTTACATTTAAAGCAGCAGATAAACTCTTTTTTTGTGAAAAAATAAGAATGTATCGATTTTTTATAATAATCTAAGTACCTTATTATTTTCAACCCTTTTAATATAATTTTCCTTTTCCATTTCAATTTGTATTTTCATGAATTTCACAAAGATTCTGCAGCTATCTAACTGCGGCTGATTTTATCTGGCGAGTTAATGAAAGATCTTTGCATAATGCAAATCCTTCTACCTGGGAGAAGGAAAAATTAAAAATGTATGTAATTTTATTAAAAAGTTTATGATGGGATTCCAATTCTTACTGTTTACGCCTCTTTTATTTTTTTGGTGTGGTTTCCAATTTATTCCTGCCTGAATCAAATGTTGTGAATGCACAGAAATTGCAAGTGAATAAAACCGGTTATCCAGACGTAACTAATTCGTTCACTAGTCCTAGAAGACCTACTATACCATTTTGGTAAAATTCATCATAATTATATACCTGGCGGCGGGGGTGTTAACGCAATGTGTTTGAAAATATATATTATTATTTCTGTAAGTATAAGTTGCAAATGAAAACTGTCAAATATCAATTAAATATTTCGTAGTAAGGCTTCGATACTTATAATAATAGATAGGTAGGTACTTACCTGGCCTACAGACGTCGCCCACGAAACCAAGTGAACGGTGTCTCAATAATATCTTTATTATTTTATTACAAAAATGGCAGACAATTCGTCGCCAACGCCGCAAAGGGCGAACCTCAAATAAGAAAATTTTACAGGAGAGCCAAAAAACGTTTTTTTTTTCCCGATGACGCGCTTATTTTGATGATATTAAAAAAGATAATTATTATAATAATAAAAAATATCAAATCCGAAGGTGTAATATGGAAACAGGACTACAAAATGAATACAAATATTACAATTTACAATGCCAGGTTTTCCGAGGAAAAGCCGAGAAAAAATATACGCCTTTTCGTCGCGCCGCTTTATCACCTAGACTTACCGTTTATCTAATATTCTCTTAGAGTTGCGTCTCGATGCATTATGATAATATGCGTTGAGGATTTCATGAAATAGTCATTCAATGCACTTACATGAACTTAAGGAGTTGTATTGTGTAGTTGAGTATAATTCTGTAAATCCATATTTGTTACCGTGCGTTTTGCACTGGCGAAACATTACAACAAAACATGTTTAAAATCTCTAGTTCTTGTCAATGTTCCATACAATTTTTAACAGGAACTAGAGATTTAAACATGAACTTGTTGTAATGTTTCGCCAGTACAAACGCACAGTTACGGTCGCAAATAATATTTAGATCAACATACAACCTGATACAGACCTGCATATTGCAAAAAACGAAAGAAATTTTGAATTTCACCATAGCGCATCCACCTTAACATTAAATAAAAACAATTTGGTATTTAAAACACTGTTTCATGTAAATCGTTAATCTAGACAAAGGTAACAAATACAATCAGAAATCAAAAAATAAATAAAACAATGCTATACCTACTGAAGTAGGTACAATATCATCTGCAGAAAAAACAAGTATGTAAATAAAATGTGTAGGTACTATGTATGTATTAAAGTCTTAAACCTTTTCAATCTGCCTAGCCTTTTCCCAACTATGTTGGGATCGGCTTCCAGTCTAACCGGATGTAGCTGAATACCAGTATTTTACATGGAGCGACTGCCTATTTGACCTCCACAACCCAGTAACTGGGTATCAGACTTATCCCCTTGGTAAAACTGGTTGTCAGACTTTCAGGCTTCTGATGACCCGTAACTGTCAAAGATGCACTAATGACTTTTGAATGTAAATGACATAAAATATAATAAACTAAGACAAGTATTATAAAGAGATCAATGACAATTTCAGCCATAAATAGTTATAATTTTACCAACACACCAAGTTTGCACGGAAGTAAAAATTTAAACTCTCAGTTTTGATCCGAGCGTTGAGAATCCAACAGAGAATCCCAGCGCATCGAAAAGACACACAGTTGGATTTTGCAGAGCATTGAAAATCGAGTGCGCGAAAAAAAATGGCAAATGAAGCGGGCCGCGACGAAAGGGCGAAACTGAACTAGGGCTTTGTGCATTACTCGCGAGATGTCGCCGCTTTAAGGCGAACTTCGAGTTTCGTCTTTTCGTTAAATTTACATAGAACTGATTTTGAGATACGCCGTCAATCTTTTTTCGTTTCTATTAGTCTTAGAGCTTCACCCTTTTGCGACGACATAGAGCTCGACAAATGGAGCATTTTTGTATACTTAACTAATTTTTGACCGTTTGTATGAGGTTCGCCCCTTTGCGGCGTTGGCGACGAATTTATCTTATTTGGGTGTAACACCACATCTAAAGAATTTACGTTTTTGCGGCTTCTATCAATTAGATTCCAATTCGTCGAAGATGAGAAGAATCCTACACACAGCCTACATGCGGTTGATTTTATTTCTTACTTTGCTATATACTTTCCAGCTAATTATCAAAGTTCACCAAGTGAGTACCTATTGGAATATTCCTCTAAATATATTTTTCAGTTTTGTATTTCGTAGCGAAATGGTTAAATGTAGGCCGTGGTGGTTATTTGCGGTTAATACACGAAAAATTATTTGTTGTGGAATACAAAATAGTTACTTATCTACCTACTTGATATTGTGGGGTGAGTTTTAATAATACCTGTGTAACTACTTAATTGATATTTTTCCGAGGAATGTGATCATTGGTGTTAATAATGACGTGCAAGCGATTTTTCCCTTCTTTACTTCTCATCTATTGAGAACCAGATGCTACTAATAACGTTATCCCGACTGTTTACCCATGTTTTCATTCCAATCTTCTTTTCAAGTCTTAGTACAAGTTGAGCCAAACTTCAGAAGAAACTTTTTAAAGCTTTTTCTTAAAAAAAGTATTTTCTTTACTTTTTTTTAGGATCGAGATGATCTAAATAAAGTAATGGATACGATGTTCCTGTTGCTCACTAATTCTGATTCTATTTACAAACAATTTATCCTTTGGAAGAAGGCTAATCGTATTGAAGTGCTTCTAAATATAATGAGAGGTAGGTAACTCCTTCATATTTAATTAATTCTTTCTTTATTTATATCTAAAATGTATTATTCCGTAATTTTGGTTGTTAACCTATTTATTTATTACGTTTTTTTTTAACTATGTACAGGTACTTACATAGCCGTGATATCGTAGCGACGGTTATCTAACTAAAACGTCAATCGTCGTCGTCAAAGACGTCGTAGGTACTTACATAAACTACCTACATTATTTAGGTATCCAAAAGTTCTATCATCAGTGCCAAGTCCAGATTGAGAATAATACCGATAAGACTGATACAACTTTAAAAAGCCAGCAATATATTTCCTCCAGGTCCAATATTTAATCAGAAAAAACCAGAGCATCAAGAATTTCTGTTAGCAACCGGCCGACAAGCAAGATTACTGCTACGTGCATTCAATATCGCGGCACTACCCACCTGCTTGCTGTGGGTCCTATACCCGGTCATACTATACGTGCAGAGAAAACCCGTTGAATTTGCAATATGGCTACCCTTTGACGCTAACCTAAGTCCGCAGTGAGTTCGAATTTGCACGTAAAACGTTCATTTTATACCTATACCTACTCATTATGTAATACCGACCGAAACTAGGTGGACAGATTAAGATTATCATAATTTTGTCTACTAGCATAATAACGTGGGCAAGTATTTTACATACCTACATAATTTGGAACTGTTACAAAAGATTGCTATTTCAGGGAAACTTACGTAAAGTCAGGAAAATGAATTGTTAAGCAAATTGACTACCAACTTACTTTGTATATTCAAATCTCACCTTTTATTCTGTGACAGTTGTATGTACCTACTTTAATAGCTATAACGCGACACATTGACGTAATAGGGTGTCCATTTATAAGACAGTTATAAGTTAACTATAAAATTAGAAGTTTTTTTCTGGCGCATCTGGCGGACTGTGGCGGTATCTACATCGCCACATGCGAACTACGCATCAAAAACCTGACGTCAGACAGACGTCACATAAATCCTGCATCGCGCAATTAAAGTTTACCGTGCAGTGGACATATATACAAAGAACCCAACATCAATCGTTGGGCAGTTGCCCGCCAGACACAACACCCGTCTGGTTGGAGGATCCTCCCTTTTCTATGGTGGAAGAGTGAACTTTACACCCTGTTCCTCATAACCCTAAATTGGTGACCCCATAACGTACGCTGGCATAAGTTGCCAACCATAGGTACTATTATGCCTGAGTACGAGCCAATAATGATTTTAGCAAGGTGCAGTATTCGGCCTTATCTTCGTAATACGATCAACGAAGTGCTCTTCAGTGGAGGTATCTACAGTGTTATGTCCGTTAATTGATGCGGTCTATGTAGTCTAATGTCCTGTTAGGAACATGCATCAACTAATAGGGCTATGGTTAGTGGAAAGTTCACTCAAACTTCATTAACTTACCGATCGCAGACAAAACAACCCAAAAGAAAAATTGTCTTGCCTAATTCAGTTATTTTTCCACAGATCACAGACAGAAACTTCTTGGCTTGCCTTCAGTAACACTACAATGGACGTTTTTATAACTTTTTTTCTCGTACTGTGCAAGAAACAGCTCTCTATCCTCAGGTGGACGATTTTCCAAGACTTGTTTTATAGGCAATAGCTGCAAATAAATGTTAAGACCGAATGTTTACACTTTACAGGCTGGATTTAGAACATATTGTTGAAAAGAGCAAGGAGGAAGAGGACCTCGGAGGATTTTATAAATATTTTGGAACGACGATTAAAAATCGTTTTATTGCATTATGACGAGATTATCAAGTAAGAGTCCTTCGAATCTGCTGAAATATGAATATTTAAGAGTTCTCAGATAGCTTTCAATGCCGTTTAAGATTTTCAGGTGAGATCCAGGAAATATTTGGCGGTGCAGTCTTGTATCAATTTCTAGTGAGCGGTTGGATAATATGCACTACAGCTTACAGAACTGTTAGCGTAAGTTTATTTAGCACATGGCTACACATCAAGCTATACATTTCCAGTATAATCTGACCTCGCATTGTACGGAAATCCTATACAATGCAAGATCAGCATAAACTGGAAATGTTCTTGATGTGTAGCCGTGTGTACCAACACATTAAAAACTTACCGTTTCAGCCACTCACCTTTTTTGTGGAAACCATAAAAAATCCATAACTTTTGTTAAAGTGAGTCCTCATAACGACAGAAATTCTCTGAAAAAGTAGGTACCTACACATGCAGGTACAGTCACGGACTTTAATTGATAAGCCACCTTCAAACTTTTCAATTTTACAGTTTCATACATTCACGAGATTACACGATTAAACACGAACTCAAACCGCATGCTCGTAAACAAGATGAGAAATAAATTACTTATAATCGGAAATAGTCTTATCCATAGAGGTTGACTAATAAGTTCTCAATGATAAAAATAAATAAAATGTTGCATTAAGTTTATCCAATCTATTTGATACTGACCTCCTTTGAATCAGAGCTCATTAACTCGATTATTCTGAAAACTTATCTGAAGACAGTGACAGTTTAAATGTCGATGTCAGAGACGTTAATTTCGAAGTTGTCGAAATGACTATTAATATTTCTCCGTACGCTAACGTTACTAACGTTGCTGTTGCTAGACTTGCAATTGGTTGACTTTGGGTAGTCACTCTGCTGTCAAGTTTGTAGTTCTGGCTCTCAGGTTAGCCAACCGGTAAAGTTATTTAATATAATTTTCTTCTACTAATACGAAGACATTAGGACTTTCCGTGTCGGGAACCGAATAAACCCGATTTGCATTACACGGCTAAAATACGAACAGTGCCAGGTGGCTCATCAATTAAAGTCCGTGACTGTACCTAATTCTATGAAATGCGGTACAAAATAAATGTTTTTAGGTAATAATAATGAAAGATCCAGCTTTAGAAAGAAACCGTAACCGTATGAGTGATAGACACGAAGCACTACAAATCCGAACTTTTTAGGCTGCCTGTCCACTAGAGTGGAGAAGAGAGGAGAGGAGCGGAGCTGTGCCAATATTAACCAATAGAATCTAAACTCTGGCAGCTCCGCTTTTCTCTCCTCTTTTCTTCGCTCCTCTCCTCTCCTCTTCGCTCCAGTGGCCATCAGGCAGCCTCAAAATCATTTATTTCAATTAAGCACGTAGAAGGCACTTTTTAACGTCAAAAAAAGAAACTCCTCCTTTTTGGAAGTCGGTAAAAAAATAAGATTGACTTTTTTCCATTTGGTTGCAGATTAATCCAATGTCAGTAGAATTCGTGTCAATGTTGTTGTACATGGGCTGTATTCTAACCGAGCTGTTCATGTTTTGCTTTTATGGCAACGAGGTCACTCATGAGGTAAGGTCATCTCTATCTAAACGTATCTACTTACATTTTATATTAGGTACTTACATTAAATCTTTTTTTCTGGTAATGAGAAGCTTTAATAGCTTAAGTACCCTCCATATAACTTAACATACAACACACGATCGGCAAATCCTTTGAGCCTTTGCAGGTACAGTAGGCTTCACGTCAGAGTTAATAAAACCAGTATAAGCTGACATTTTATTCTATTGAAACTCCATAGGTACCTACCCTTCTACGCTAGGCCAGCTCAAGGTCAAAGTGTTAGGTATCTCCGACTTGCAACTGTACAATTTGCATATACCAACAAAAATAACACTAAATAGTGAAAAATAATCGGAATTCGGTGTCTTTGGTTTAGAATTTTCGTTGTTTTGCCACCGACTTCCGAAATTAAAGTGAATTTTTCCTTTTTTTCGTGGTTAACCCCACACAAATTCGAATACCTACTAGGTACTACCTGCTACATAACAGTGACAGGGACATCATCCATAAAGGCTAAGTGGGAAAATACGTAGGTATTATTGAAGTTAACTCAAAAAAAGAATCATCAAAATCTATTCATATTTGGAAGAGTGAAAAACATTCATAAAGTCGAATTGAGAATCTCCTCCTTTTTGAAGAAGTCGGTTAAAAACAAGATGGCGGGGTTAGTTCCGAATTTTGCCACGCGCCGATAGATCCTTGTACCTACGGTATTTATTTGTTTGCAGAGTGAAAAACTCATAGAATCCGCCTATGCTTTGGACTGGCTGGAAATACCAACAAAACATAAGCGAGCGATTATGGTTTTTATGGAAAGAATCAAACGCACCATAAACCTTGTGGCAGGAGTTTTGATACCACTTTCAAACAGTTCGGTAAGTTTTTAGGTACCTACTTTTTATTAAGAACCTAGGTACTCTAATGTGTTATAACAAGGTTACTTACCAAAATTACATAAGTATAGGTAAGTACCTACCTACCTACATTATTCGTAGGTATAGGCTAAGATGCTTTGACTGGCTGTAGAGCGCAGCGGCGTGAAATACTTAGTACCTACTACCTATACCTAAGTGGGTAGGTACCTCTTAATAATTTGCAACCCAATATTTATTTTGTTTAAACTGCTTCTAACAGCTTTAAATGATAATTTTCAGGTTGTGCGGAGTTCCTACACATTTTATGCATTTTTAAAGAAGACAAATAAAAAAAAAGCAATGTTCAGGATCATTGTTTGCCAGCTTTCCAGTTTCCAACACCTTCCTTTAGAACCGGAACACATACGTGTTAACCTAACCTAACTGTAAGTAGGTATTATCTACATAGTACCTACTTACAGTTAGGTACAGTATTTTTATCTCAAGTTACCAAGCGTTACCAAGTGTACAAACACGCTATGAATATGTGTGTGTCGCTGGAGTTGTCGGTACCACGACCACGCGACCGTCCGAGTCGTCCGACACCAGTATAGTATAATGTACCTACTCTGTGTCCGACACGAATGACTTTTTGAGAACAAATCTAACTTAGAAAGATGTGTCAATGGATGGTGCCGATTCTGTTGTTCACAAACTAAACTAAATTTAAGTTCAGTGCATCTTTTTCTTTCTATTTAATTATGAAAAGGACAGAAGATAAATTTTAGTTTAGTCCTGTCGAATTATCGGACTACGTTTAGGGACAGTCTAGTTTTTATTTAGCGCTTGTTTTCAGTACCTACCGACTTTCGTTGGCCAAACTTTACTTATCTAAAAGCATAACTAATTAACTAATATTAGCTATAACTAGGTAGGTAGCTACTCATATATCGTACCTATTGTAAATGCGATGTGCCAATACCCTTAAGCCTCGAAGCTAGATCTGGCCCTGCTCTACTATAAAGTGCTCTGTGAGCTGAATGAAAATTATGTAGAATAGCGCAACAATAAATAAAGTATTCAAAAAAGTATTTATAGACTTTTACGAATATTCTAAAAAACCTGTTATTCAGTCCACAAACGTTGCCATATATGACACGACGCGACTCGCGACTAGTCTCAATATAGCCATAGACAAAGTCGTGACGCAATAGTGTTGTTATCTATGTCACAAACGTAAAATATCGATACCGAATTTTAACGCATTATGCCTCATTTACATTCTGCCGAGTTGAGCAGGGAAGTGGGCAGGACGGATGTGTAAACACGTTACTTCTCATGCCACTGCCATTGCCACCTGTGATTGCCACTCGCGCTGCTCGGTGCTCCCCAAAATGGCGGTATTTTGTGCGGAAGTCAAAGGACCGGCAGCGCGAGCGGCAGTGCGTGTTTACATTCTGCTCCGTCGCTCAGTACAGTACGAACTTTATTTTATTTTATTCGATATCTTTATAACGAATGTATGTACCTATATTAAATAGACACAGCGCGGCCGCTGTTTTTATTTCGACGTCTGCCATTGCTGAAACTTGAAAGCGAAGTGAGTGGTAGGGCAGTATTTAAACACACATACAATGAAAATTTCATGAAATCGTCAGTCAATGCACTTACAAATGAACTTAGACAGTTGTATTGCTGATTCTAATGTTCATAATTCTGTAAATCCATATTTGTTACGGCCGCTAATAATATTTAGATCAACGTACACCTTGATACTGACCTGCAAATTGCAAAAAACGTAAGAAAATTTGAATTTCGCGGGCTACCCCCATCCAACGTATTATTACATGAACAAGATTTTTTTTTAAATGGAATCAAGGTTACAACGGCATTATATCCGATTTCAGATTTTCAATTCGTTTTCAAAAGCCGTTTTTAAAAATAGATTTTAGGAGAGGCTCCGGTGTCTCCGGCTCGCAGTTTCGATCGTTTCCCTTTCCAGTAATATTATTTGGTTGTAAGTGGTTGGTTGTAAATCAAAATTATCTAAACAAATACTTGTTGTGCAAATCTACTCTTGCCGTGGTTTTGTGAAATCGGTCGGTCTAGTTTGCATTATCGATACGATTCGATTTCAGACTGAAATCGGACTTTAGATTCGTATTGGTCTATCTGACGCATGTCTTTGTCTTCTGGTTGACAACTTGACGTTGACGTTGACATTGTTGATTGTGCCATTCTGTTCTGTCGGTAACGTGTTGTGTGTTAATTTATTAGTTTCTAATAAATTGAACGAGTTATAAAGTATAAGTATTCACCATTCAATATGTTTCGCTACTTTCTTGCTTTCCTGTTGATAAATACGTGTTACCAAAGTTTGGGGAATCCTATCGCACCGAAACCTGGAAATCAATTATTATCAAAATCACTCGCGACACTAGCGGATCAATGCAAAAGTGATGTTTTGTCCAAACATCTTTTAGAAAAACTAAACGATTGCGCCATAGCTGTACCGCCTTATAGTAAAAAGCAATTCCAGTGTTTGATATTCTATGACATTAATATGCAGTTGTGCTCAGATGTAGCTGCATCTAAAATAACTATAAGCGAAGATCCTTTTACAAAATTAGAAGAGAAACAGGATGTCAACGCTGTTTGCACTCTGGCTAAGGAGTGGGTTTTCACCAATATTTCGACCTTCTTGCATTACAAAGAGTCTGCCGAGAAGTACTTGAAACTACCAGCCACTTGTGGGGAAGTATGTGGCCTAGAGGATACTATGAATGAGGCTAACTACTATTGCAAATACTACAAGATGGGCTTAGAAATATTGAAGAGTCAACTTGCGTCTACAATGGCTAATAATGCTATCAACAATGCAGTAGCAGCACCTTTTATATCCGAGCCTGACTTCAGTGCTAAGGCAGAAATCCCTGCACCCGGCAATAGTGATCCGGTTAAACCTCAAGACACAAACACAAAAACATTGAATGAACAAATTATGCAAACACAGCCTGCTGTTGCTAAACCTACACCTCAGAAGGTTGAAGATTCCATTGAAGATGCAGTGGTGAAGTCCGAGACAGTGGCCCAAGCGACGTCCAAACAAACTCCGAGTAGTGATGACTTAGACAACCCTCAAAACATTGACGAGTCAGATATCAATGTGAACAAACCAGAAGATCATGTAGTACCTGCACCAGAGAATGTCATTCCTCATAATGATCAGTTCAACAAGACAGGCATGCTACAGGCAGAGAAACCAGCAGTTGTAAATGTGGTGGCACCACCCGACTTGCCGGTGCAAGCTAACAGTGATCAGAAACTGGTGGCCATCCAAGAAAACCCCAAACCAAAAGCAATTGGTGATGCTGAGGATTATGGTAATTGCTGTTTCTCATAATCATTCTCCTGCCCCTATTCCAATTTATCTGGGGTCAGCATAACATGTCTTTTTTTTTCATACTTCTGTATTAGTTGTCATCTCGGTAGCCACCCCCTTTCTAGCTATATCATATTTCACAGTCTCTCCATCTTTTCTTTGGTCTTCCCCTACTGTTATAGCCATCCACATTCATACTCAAAACTTTCCTCACAACATTTTCCTCATTCCCTGCATCACATGCCCATACCATGACAAACAATTATTGCTCATTGCACATGAGCATCAAGCTAACTTAGAATAACTTTTGTCATGATTAATGAATTAGCAAATAGTTAATTTATGTAAATAAAATATTCACTGCTTTGTATACAATATATTCTACATCCTTTGGTGCATTGCCATACAAGCAGTCAGTGTTACTATAACCTTACTGATTGGCAGCTTGATGCTTGTTGACTTACAGGAGTACTTGAAAGTTATTATGGTTCTAGATTAAATATACTACATACCATGTCAATTCATAATTCTGGTTGTATGTGGTTTTTTCTGTTGCAATAATTGTGATTAAAACAATATAAATTACATACATACATACTCAATACTTTATTGCATTCCATAATGTGTACATAATAGTTGGTAGGTATGTTAAAACATCGAATCAATTATGGACCCAGTCGGGCACAGCACAAGTTAATTTTGACAGGAGAGAGGATGAACGCGCTTTTTTTTTTTTTTTTTTTTAAACATAGAATTAAAATTAGATTGTATCATTTGCTTTTATGGTATTTCTATTTCTTTTATTTTTCTACATACATAAACTCACGCCTTCTTCCCATGGGGTGTGGCAGAAACTACAGAATGCCACCGGCTACAATCCTTACATTCTCCTTTTGCCTTGTTTATTTTCATAAATCTATTCATACACACACGCTGGTTGCGAGTACTACGCACTTGACCTTTGTGATGAACATCACCAATAAGGTCACTATTATGTCCTCCTAGGGCATGCCACGGCATTTCCACTCATATCTGCCTTGTACCTTTTGTTAGTCATCAAAGTAGTAAAGTAATAGGTGTAGTAGTGGTAGTGTTTGTTCTATAGACAATATTGTTTTATAAAGACATTTTGATTATTGAAGTAAGTATTTTTATGCTACCACTACAATGCTACTATTAATTTTTATCTTTCATTATTCATCAAATCCTTAATTAACTACTCATAAAGATAAGATATCATAAATTGGATATCAGTACTTGATCCCTGTTTATAAATTCATCATTAAACTTGTATTTTATTAATGTGATAATGTGCTAATAGTAATTACACCATTGGTGTTGTGTTTGAGAATATTTTATCAAATTATTTTGATTATACAGCATTTAAGGGGGTTTGTCCAAGGTATGATTGGACTTTGCTTATCATTTGCTGGCAGTTTATTTCTGTAATAATCTTTTCATAACAAAACAAATTCTTATTATTTCAGACTCAGATGGCAACGAACCTGATGAAGAAAATGAAGAAAATGGAGCGGAGATCAAACCAGACCAAGAACCTGCAAACCAGCAAACTTTCACTAGGAGCAAATTGCTGGTGCCAGTCGCTCATGATGGAGAGGTTTCACAAAAAGGTTAGCATACAAAAAAATTCTATTGTCCATACAAAACCAAAGCTATTGTGAATTCCAGATATCCTTGCAAATAGAGTTCAAAGTTCAATAACATCAACACTTACTTACTTATACTGGCTGTTGCCCGCGACTTTGTCTGTGATCCAGGATGAAAAGTAGCCTATGTCCTTCTCCAGGTCTAGGTCTACCCATGTGCCAAATTTAATCCAAATCTGTTCAGCTGTTTTAACGTGAAGGTAACAAACAAACTCACTTTCGCATTTTCAATATTAGTTAGGATGGCTTCAAGTCAAGAGCAAGGACTCGAAATTCAACCAGTGGATTATTATAAGTACCTACTCAGAATTTAGATGTGGTGAAGGTAAAATTAAACTTTTAGGTCCATGCTAATTAAAACTAAATATTGTATCCATAAATTCAAAACAAGCAACCTTGTATACATAAGAGTTATTTATAGAGGTCAGATGTGAAGGCACTTTTATGCACGGGTTTATAATAAAACTAGCTGCGCCCCACGGTGTTACCCGCGTAAGACTCGATCCCGTGGGAATATCTTGATAAAAAGTATATCCTATTCCCGGTCATGGTCTACCCCTGTGCCAAATTTCATCCAAATCCGTTCAGCTGTTTTAGCGTGAAAGCGTAACAAACAAACAAACTGATATATATTTCTCAGTAATGTGGCTTTAAAATCAAAGTTAGTAAATGATTTCTACTGAGTGGCAAGTAGTTTGTAGTATTAGGTGCTTGTGGCTAAATGGTAACAGCCGTACGGGTCGATCCAAGTTTAAGTTACGCTTGCCGCGGTTGGTTCGTGGATGAGTGACAATCTATTACATATTGAGACCCCTCCATGTCTCGGAAAGCACGTTAAGCTTTTGGCCACGGCTGTCGTTCGTAGATTTTTGACAGTCGTTACGGGTGGTCGGAAGCGCAAAAGTCTGATAACCAGTCTTACCAAGAAGTATCGTCGCTCCATGTAAAATACTGATATTCAGCTGCATCCGGTTAGACTGGTTCATTTTAATTTTCTTTTAATTATGTCTTAATTACCTTGTAGTAATTAAGTTCATAACTCATAAACGATGAATGAAGAGTAATGATATAGGTAAAATGCAATCAAAAATCTATTTTCATTACTTATATTTTATTACTAGCTGCGTCCCGCGGTTTCACCCAAGTTAGTCTCGATCCTGTGGGAATATCGGCTATTCATGTGCCAAATTTCATCTAAATCTGATTAGCCGTTTTAGTGTGAAAGCGTAACATACAAACAAACACACTTTCGCATTTATAATATTAGTTAGGATTATCAAAATGTTCTAAAATTGGCCCGATATCTTTATGTAATCTTATAATTATGTAATCATGGGTTATTTTGGTCCTGATTGTCTTCTGCAGCTCAAGGCAACTTAATTTGCATAGCAATGTATTTGCATATCATAATTATGCATATCTAACACTATTTTGGAAGTGCACATTAAGGAATGCAAATTGAAATAAGTATACATACTTATTATGCAACACTTATAAGAACTCCGTGCTTCAATGTGAACCAACTACTTAGATAATGAATAAGCTAAGGTGTGTACTGTTATAATTTCGCTTCTTGGAAGCCTAAAATATATTATTTATTCTGTGGAGGAAGAACTGCAATCACAAGTATTAATCACGAAATGGGATCAGCAGCGCCCCGCGGTTTCACCCGCATAAGTCTCGATCCCGTGGGAATATCGGGATAAAAAGTTCTATGTGTTAATCCAGCTTATAAAGGATCTGTGTGCCAAATTTCATCCAAATCCCTTCAGTAGTTTTTACGTAAAAGAGTAGCAAACATACATCCAACCCCACAAACTTACACATTTATAATATTAGTAGGAAGTACAAAGGATACTTCGGGTTATTATAATTTTTAGGGTTCCTGACCCAAAAGGTAAAATGGAACTCAACCCTGTTACTAAGGCTCCGATGTCCGTCCGTCTGTCACCAGGCTGTATCTCATGAACCGTGATAGTTAGACGGTTGAAATTTTCACAGAATAAAAAAACATAATAAACAGAATAAAATAAATATTTAAGGGGAAACGCAAACGTGATTTTCTTGCCGTTTTTGTACAGAACCCTTCGTGCGCGAGTCCAACTCGCACTTGGCCGGTTTTTATTTTCTCAGCACTGGTACTGAGAAAAAAAGTTTCAAGGTTGTTTTACCAAATTAGTGACATAATGAACGCACAGACAAAATAAAGACCCTGCTGTGGGTAATAATAGACGTGGTATTTTAAGAATAATAATTAGTCGTGCTTATTTTTCATAATACTAGTTAGATAATTATCATATTCTGGAAGATCTACTAAGAACTTAGATCTAAAATATTCGTTTTCATTTCATTTTCTTTGTAGTGTATTTTTCATCAATATTGTGTTTAAATTATTATCTTGTGTAAAGTTTATTATTTAACTGGATCATGTTAACTAACTCGTGGCTGTTTATTCAGGTGTGAACAACATACTCAAATAGATTTCTTTGCGTATGTTTCACCCAGTCTCACGGAGTTTTGTGGTCTATATTTGAATAATTAAATAAAAATGTTACTTATGTAGTTCATGAAAATAATTATAATATATGAAATACTCGGAAACTACTTCAAATTGAAATTGTTTAACATTTATAAAGACAGTTTTTCAGTAAAGAAAATGTTCGAATATTGTTTCAGTACTAGTAGGTACTGGCATGGTTTTAGAGCTCTCTGCGAAAGTGCTGGGGAGATTCGCGCATGTTCCATTTATGCATAACGGGGGAAGGCGGCTGATGGACTAATAGTCGTAATATATTTATTGTATTGAACAATTGTCGTTGGCGCCCCGGCTGCTTACCCCATCGCACCTCACTCCCAAGTAAATCCAAAAATCGATTTCAGCGCATTGAAGGTCAGGGCTATTAAATCGCGGCGATACCAATACCTCCTTTGTGAAAAACATTAGTTTCTTGTTACTAATGTACAATTTCGCCTGCATATATATAAATAATAGGCAATTAAAATCTTGAGTACATAAGTAATTACAATTTTATCGCAAAAAAAAAAATCCTTTTACACTTTAACATAACAACTGTTTATAATTTCCAGAATTTTTCCCGAACTCGATGCCTGACGATTTCTCAGATCAGGACAACGACCACTTCTTCCCATTCTTCATGACGTCTGTGGTACTGATGGTATTGCTGTACGTCCTCTATCATAACAAGAGCAAAGTCAGCAAAGTGGTGAGTACGAGTTCATCATCAGCATAATTTCAGCCGAGAGAGATCCCCAAGCATAGCCCGAAGAATTGTCAAACTTAAGTGGCCGTGGGTAGGGCAAATTAATTCGCTTCGATCCAATTAAACTACACAATGGTTTTGTTTTGCGGTCATTACCATCATTTAGATCATTTATTCCGGCAGCCAGGTATTAAACGGTAAAGGACAGATGAAAGGGTGGGTCGCTAGTTTATTAATAATAAAGCATATGCAGGAGGCCACTAGAACTCCACAAGTCTTACCAAAAAAAGTCAGTGCTAGCACAGATATTATAATACTACGTACAGATACCCAATCCCATACAAAGAAATGACACCACCCTAAGTCTGGCTATTGAGCTGGCTATTTTTATTCCTCCATTTTTTAACAGATGGCAGCATCAGCGACTCACTAATTGCCAGAGACACACTAGTTTACAACGCCATCTAGGAGTCTTGACTAGATACTAGGCAAGAATCCTAGATTTTTTTCTTCCTTTTCTTACGTTTTTTCTTCCTAGGTTTTCAATTCTTATATTTCTACGTAAAGTAATAGATTTAAAAAAAAAAATGTTTGAGTTTCCTTAATGAAACGACTAAACGTAAGTTTAAAGTAATGACAGGACAAATTGAGTAAAACGCCATCTATTGTATATCTAAAATGATTAACCGATAGCTACTTTATCATTCTAAGGGTTCGAATTGAAGCAAAAGGCTTAATTTATGTTATTTGTTGAAAATACAAGATTTATGAGTGTAAATACATAAATCAGCATTAAACAAAGATGTTTTGATTTTTAATAATATTACTTCAGCCAAAATTTGTCGTATAACGCTTTATAGTGATTGTTAATTTCATAATTGTTACTTATGCTGCCATCTATGATTTTTTTTGAAGACTAATTATAATTTGTTCGACTTGAGACCCCATGGTGCTAGTGAGTTAAGATATAGGGGCTTACTACGAATTTTGATATTAATGTATTTGTTGAACCCGTTGTGCGAGAGTGAATCCCGAAACGCCTAACAGTTTATACTAATGAGGGTTTTCTGAAATGACGTACATTGACACGTATGTGGCAGCACTATGACGTCAGGTCCTGTCCGACCTGTCAAAAGTGTCAAAGCGCCTCTATTTTCTTTAGACATGACTTAATGATGAATGAATTAATGGAACGAATGATGAATGTCATCATTACTCATCATATATTTTATATTCATTGTCGAAATGGAAGATATCTTGTTAAAGCGGCGCCAACTGGCGGCGTAAATTTTCATGAAAACCCTCTTTAGTGTAGCACGTAGAAATAACAACTAATCAGATTAAGCTAAGCCTATATACTCACTCAAAATACAAAGATCCGATTTGTGAGACAAACCTATAGCCATCGGCACACGGCTTGTTATATCCATAATATTCTAATTTTTTTTCCAGTTCTTTGGCTTAATACTAGAAGGACGTCAAAGCGGTCGCCGTCGCAACAGCCGGGGCCACGCCTACCGTCGCCTGGACACGCTAGA
Source organism: Lithophane ornitopus (assembly GCA_948473465.1). Lineage (NCBI taxonomy): Eukaryota > Metazoa > Arthropoda > Insecta > Lepidoptera > Noctuidae > Lithophane > Lithophane ornitopus. The sequence continues at coordinate 8,192,850 of OX419623.1, forward strand.
ACAAGCCATGAACGCTAACACAGCCGCGCCACCAAGCAAGATAATATACTAATATGTTGCTTAACACTTAGGTAAAATAATCATTCAGTACATCCGCTTAGGGAGAAGTGTGACTACGATCGAGCGATCTGCGAACTGCGTTTTACGTCTTATGAACCCGATAATGCGCGAGGACAAAGAACTTATACTTCCAGCTAAAATCTACTTATTGTTTATGATCATTGCCGATGGCGCCATCTACGATTAACATTCACTAACACACACTTGACTTATTACACACTTGACGTATTTTTGTACAATTATTTGTGTTATTTCGTTAATACAAAATTAAACTTGTTTTTAATAAAAAATAGGTATATTTTTTATTACCTAAATAGCGCAAAAAAATTGGATGAAACGCAATATGCAGTTCGCATGAACGTAGCGTGTTTGCGGAAGATTGTGATAGGCACTGAACTTTCGCTATCAAACAATCACACGCCAAAGTTTTGTAAAGCCAGGTTGTTTAGCTATTTAGTCGGTTTCGCATCTTTCATTTTAATATTCCTCTAATATGTACAATTTTAATACACGTGCGTTCAGAGGCAAGTACAGGATTTTCACTAATAGTGGTGTAGTTTCACATTTTCATACACCATTTAATTTATTCTATAGCCTTCAATTAATTTATCTAGTCCTTGTGTTGCCTGTTGCCAATATGAGAAATGGGTGCTTTTATATTCAAAATTTTGTTTCTTTTATTTTCGTGCCTTATTTTAGATAGAGGAATGGCCAGTACTATACTATTCACCTCCAAAAGTAAATGAGTAGGAAGAAAGTGAAATGCTTGGTTCAATAATTGCACCATTGTCAACAAATTCTTAAGAATAATTTAAAAGTCGTGGACATTGCCATTTTGACGATTGTTTTTGTTTATATTTGACGGATGTTATTTGACATTTTGTTGATTGATCATGTACCAGTGAATTATTAAATAATAATAGTAAGGAGTATGCAACAAATTAGGAAGTGAGACACGGGTAATACTTACTCTTGTAAATTATTTCCAAAAAACAATTTCGCCTTTTTTATTTATGTTCCCATAAATCAAATAAGGCCATATCGTTGCTCTGGTTGTTTTTGTTTTTCTTGAAAGTCAGTTTTTTTGTACATACACGTAAAACTACACCACTTATTTAGGTAAAGTCAGGGAACATAATAAAATTGTGTAGCAAATTGACTACCAACTTAAATTATCCATATAATAATAAAATAATAACTGTCATTCTTTGACAGTTGCATAAAGTCACAGTACAGTAGGGTGTCAAGTTTGCTTAACAATAAATTTTCCTGACTTTATTCCCATTTTAGCTCTCGAAAGTTTTTTCGTCTTGACAATCACATTTTTTGATTTCGTTATCTTTATGTAATGAAAAATGAGGCTGCGTTATCACGACCACGAAGGTATTTAGAGCTCCTGAGTACTTTAAAATTTACAATAATTGAATAGAGCGTTTTAATTGAATTTATCGCTAAAGATTTGGTTTCCTAGGAAAGCGGTTCCGTCATATTATAACGTCTGTCACCAGTATTTGGTAATTTCACCAGTATTTGGACCTGGACATAAGTTGCCTTAGGTAACCTGAAAGTCTTTAAACAGACTGGACACAGGTTGGCCGTAGCAAGGAAAACCTGTTCAGGTGGAGATTCATAGACGACTCTGCCTTGGAGTGTAAATGTGGTGCTGTTCCATAAACGATGGGACCTTTAGGCCGCTTTCCGAATTAGAACATAATCGCTCATAGTGCTCGTTCGAATCGCTCGTGAACGCGCTCACAGTGCTCGCTCCACGTTAAAACTCGCTTATCATATTTGTGTATATACCACAAATTTCTTCTTTGGTTAGGTCGACGGTAGCCAGAAGCACTATTTCGAAAATGACACGTAAGTGTATAGATAAGATGCGACTCGAAACAAAACAGCACAACCGTCGTTTTTGACAGCGCTCACGATGATATTAATCACGGGACATCTATGCGCACTCACGCTAATTCGGAACGGGTGTTAGCACGCTCAAATCGATTACAGCGTAATTCGGAACGCAGCCTTAATATCATGTCCTGCGTGTCCTGTGAACTGATGGACGCTAGTAATGGCGCCAAAAACGTATCCGCATTCTGGGCAGTCCATATAGTTTGCTATTGACACGCTAAGAGGAAGAGATCAGTATTTACATGAAGGTGTCAAAAAACGCTATGTATTTGGAGAGCCGTTATTGTGTGACTGTTCACTGCTTTCCTTGGAAACCAATCTTAGCTATGGAATCACTACCATGCGACTGCGAAGGTGGCATACGCTCCAAGAAACGTGGTTGCGATAACGTTGCATTGTCCTTTTTTTATAGTACGCTGACACAATGTGCACCAAGTGCCTGTCTTGTATAAAGGCATTTTTATATCTTCTAAGCAGCTTCAGTAAAGTTGACAAGTACAATGCTAGGTTAGTAGACAAAACAATATTATAACATACAAAATACTAACAAAATCTCATAACCATTATAATAATTATGATTTTATGTATACTGTGATTAAGAATTATTTAATTTTTTAAAACGATGAGGGTTCCGAAAATTATGAACGATAATAATAATGAAATTATTTTCCCTTTTTTACTTAAGTTTTTTTAGTTAGTTCCTAATATTTAGATGATGGATATGAATTCAAAGGTTGCTAAGCAATGTCTAATGGTTGGTATGAGATCTCAATATGTTATAATATCTTATTAATATTGAGGCTGTTTGGTATATCTGTGCCATCAGAATCGGATGAAAGTTTTCTTACTTCACCGTAGAAAAATGAATAAATAATTAAAACTTAGATTTAGGAGGTGCACACACAATTTTGGGTATAGCTGTCGACGGAAGAATAGACAAAATGACAGATTCTGATTGTTTATCTGTCATTTTTCGATTTTGGTACCTACGGTAAGTTCCGCATTTTTATGAAAGGAAAAATACTTGACAAAACGAGTTGTAGTGCACCTATACCCAAAATTGTGTGTGTACCTCCTAAATCTAATTTTGATAATGCGCAGATTATAATACAAAATCGTGTGAAATGTATGAGGAATCGTTATAAGTATTCATCGTAAAATATCATTTGGGCCTTACATTTTCGGCAACATTAAAATTATGAATAATAGTCATTTATCTACAGTATAATATGATGATTAAATTAATTAAAATTCAGTCAAATGTAGATTTTATATCGTTTTCAAAATATCTTTGTTAAGGAAGGTTTACACAGGTTATATTAAACATTTCTGTATTTATTGTATTTCTATCATTTCACTCCTTATTAGTAGACAATTTGTAGTTTACAATTATTTAAACAAATTAATGTTATTATAAACATAAGTCATGTAATAAAGTCCGGGAAACTAGATGTTATATAAAGCTACTTATGCACTCAATGTTCGAAAACAATAAGATTTGTGTAAATTGTGTAAATAAATGTCGTATGCTAAAAAAAGGCTTGTATTTATGGTAAACAAAAGTTGCTCAACATTGTTGACGTAACTTTTTATTGTAGCAAGAAACGTGTTGCAAGCAACACTGTGTGCAACATGTTCTAGCAACATAAAACCATGTTGCTCCAACAATCTTGAGCAATATTTGTTTACCATGACTATGGGGCTTTATAATCACGTTATAATTCGTGATAGCGTAGAATTCTCAATTACATTTCGATTTTCGTTTTGGTTCCGGTTGTGAATAGTAGCAATATAGAAGTTAAGTATTATCTATTATAATGAGTATTAGTATCAGTTTGAACTTTCATTTCTAGTTACATATTTTGAAGCAACGCGATTTAATTTTATTTTATAATGTAATTAATTAATGTTCTTACAAATCGTGTCCTCTAAGGACTAGTTTAAGATTAGACTTAATTTATTTCACTTTGTATTTATAATAAAGTTCGAAAAACACAGTTTATTTCTTTTATTTAAATTCTAATAGGTGTGTGTGTAGTTACACACATAAGAAGTGAAAGTACAATGCAGGTAACATGCGTGACTGTGTCATGTATATGATACAGTCATTAATGTACCTACTTGGTAGTTTTGGAGACGATCACCATAACATCGGTAAAGTCGTTGAGTTGTCCCTTCCCAAATAAATTCGAATAAAAATTTTGCTCTTACCCATTGTTCCACGCCCCCTACCTATCATTTTTGGAAGTATTAAGATCTTGGTGGAAGTTGCGATGTTCCAGATTCCACTCCGTCCATGCTTCCGTAGTCCGCAATTTGAAAAAGTTGTTTTTAATAGTGTTAGATGGCGCTAGTGGTACAAAATATTATCTCTTGTCCTTGTCATAAGTAAAATTGTCGATTTTCTGCAAATAGTTCTAGTTTCATACAATTAGTTAAATTACTTACTAAAGTTCTGTTTCCTCTACCGAATTAAGGCTCCTTAAGGGGAAGCATCCTGTACGTATTCATTGGTAGTTTCATGTCAAACACAAATTATTCCATTTTGAATACGAATACCTATCTTCCATGATTAACAACCCTTTATGACCAAGCATACCCAAGAACGTTCATTCGCGCGCTTTGTTTCACGAAAACCATACGATCTCTTAGATAACCCTTTATATTCCTAGAAGTACTTTAGTTCAATTTAATTCAATAACAGAATATCCTTGGCAACATAACCTACAAAGGCAAAATTCCGCTTCAATTCGGGGTAGTAAAGAAACTCACTGAAAGTAATAGACAAGAGTCGAGCGGTCTACCCACTAAGTTCATTGAAATAATTCAATTCTATTTTGTCAAAGCAATATAATAAACTGGTTATGAAACAATTCCCGAGTCCTCAAACACTCGTACAAATCGTTACAAAGTCATAAGTTGAAGAAAATACATAGCCGAATAGATCCCTTTTAAGCCAGCTCTGCTGTTATAAAGGGATTGTAACAAAATCAATTTGTGGCCCCTTGAGTAGGGTACATAGATGGATATTTTCATATCCGGCCTAAATTGGGTCATCGGAACCATTTATCACCACGATGAAGTGTTTGGCTATTAGTTGTATAGACGTGGGTAAGTACCTATTTATGTTGCTAATGTAGACTTGCTGCCTTCGTTTATTGTCAGTTTCCGAAGGGATTACCTACCGGTTGTACCGGCTGGCGAACTGGGGGTGTATTGTACCCACATTTCGCCAGTTATGTTTAGGTCCCATGTAATAGGGGGCGAGCCTATTACTATTAACTGAGCACTAATCCAGACTTCGGACTGTTACTTAGAAATTCCAGATGGTAAACCCAATAACACTTTGCCAGATCCGGGAATCGAATCCAGGACCTCATGCTCAACAGTAGTGCTTGCGACAACTAGACCAACGAGGCAGTTTTTTAAACAAAGTTTAAGATTTATTTTAAATTAGCTGCGACCCGTGGTTTCACCCGCTTATGTCTCGATCCCGTGGGAATAACGGTGGTAAGTATCCTAAGTAATCCTAAGTGGTCTATACCTGTGTTAAATTTCTTCCAAATCCGTTCAGCCGTTTTAGCGTGACAGCGTAACAAACAAACACTCACTTTCGCATTTATAATATTAAGTTAGGATGAAAATTCCCATCTGCCTCTCAAGTGAAAAGATTAACATAAGTAGGTACTTAATTTTGTTTAAGTAACGGATTTCATGAACCAAATATTATGCAAATGTCAAGAATAATAACGATAAAGTCTTCAATACAGCTTTAGCTAATAAATCCCTGATCGTGATTTGCGATTTTCTTGAAAGCTTTATTTTGTAGGGAAGATACACGTTCTTGTTATTAACATAAGTACAATAATAATGCAATTCCCTTGTCTGTCGCGTGGCCTTTAAGAGGCCGCATCAGAATACCGTAGGACGGATTCGGATATAATGAAGTGAATACGCTTTTCTTGAAATAAACGGACGCCATACTTATTGCTATACCATCAGCACTTCTCTAGTGCTGGCAGTAACTACTTACCTTCTAGGTAGTTTCATTTGCCTCCATAGTCTACTTACATTAAGGAACTTATACAAAGGGTAAATACCTAGTAGGTACTTTTGATATCAGATATGCAAACGTGGCAAACATTTTGAATGCCTAAGCATCTTGTAGCTTATTAACACCTACCTATCTCTATCTGCCTACATTAAGTAGGCATGGTACCTATCCACCTTTCCTTTAACGAAGGTAGAGCTAATGTGAGGGTAAAGGTATTAGCATAAAATGTTCAAAGCTTCGGTGTTGAAGATTATCTCTACTTCTTAGGTACTGTGGTGTTCAACTCGAAAGAGAAAGTAATCGGTAGGTAGGTAAATTAGGTAATCAACAGTTCACTGTAGGTACAAGAACAGAGGTCACAATTCCGAATTGCTCGAGCGCCAGCCAGCAAGTCACCAGTCTGCGCTAGTTTATTATGTCGCTACCATAGATATCCGTGGTCGCTACGCTACAGATAGGTATCCAGATGTATTTTTTCCTGACAATTCGCCAATAACGCTTGGAAGCTTCTAACAAATCAAGGCAGTCATTCTGGTTAAAGAACATTTTCATGTAGGTACTAAGTAGGTACTTCTTTTCTCTTTTTCAATCTTCAAAGCAATTCCAAATTCATTACACCCAGTGTTCGGGTCTAAAATGGCCACATTGGCAGAATATTAATAGGAAAATATTATGAATCATCGTAAAATGTCACAAACTGACAATTCGTAAATTATGATCTGCGTGCTGATTCATAATACAGTTTTCTATGGAGATTTGTAAAATGGTCCACAATTATGAATTGATTTTTGTCAAATTAGAAGAATTGCTAATGACAGCCTGACCAAGATTATGTCTGGACCTTAAAAGAGACTGCGACCTCTGACTTTGTTTCGGCCTTTCTTCTCAGAGTAGTCAGATAGGAAACGCCGACCTCATCTAGCTTATTTTATTTTTTTAAATATGTCGTGTAGAAGTGATTCTGATATCCTATTTACAGAATAAACAATTTCATTTCATTTCATTTCAGCTGGGAATTCAGGAAATGCATTACTTTTAGAGGAATTGCTAATGTGACTGTTTTAGCTCCCCTGGCCTGTAACCCCTGAAGGTTTGCAGAGGTGTACCTATAGTACGCCCACATTTATTTTGACACGGTTCGAACTTCGAACTACGCAAGGCGGCTCGCCAAGTGTGGTATCAAGCGCACCTCCTAGCTGTGTGGCATGGGATTTACCACCTGGCCACGGAACATTCGCTGGCAGTGAATTTTCGCGCGTGCGAACGGCGAAGCGTCTTGCGACTAAAACAAATGAATAGAAATGTACTAGTAATGAGATGAGTAATGCCACGCCCGACGCACCGCCGTTCGCGCCGCCCGTTCGCGCCTCCCGTCCGGTGGCCAGGCGGTTAGGGGTTTGAACCTTTGAAATGCAATTTATCGCTTCCCGAACACATTAGCCTATTTGAATCAGATCTACATACCTACTTATCAATCAATTTGTTCTCAGTCAAATCAAATTGAACAGATGGCTGATGGGGCCGAAAGGTTCTGGAGTGGCGACCGTGTACCGAAAGACGTAGCGTTGGAAGGCCCTCCACATGGTGGACCGATGACCGGGGCCTACCGCCATCGCTTACAGCAGTATTATTTTAATATTAAGTACTTCAGTGTAGGAAAGAGATGAAGCTCTACAGGACGTATAGATCGATCTCATTCCCCTACGAAGTAAGATTAAAAAAAAAAAGCTATAAGCGGTGGTGGTAGGCCCCCTGGTGAAGGTCGCAGGAATCCGCTGGATGGGAGAAGCACAGAACCGGTCGAAGTGATAGGCCTATGTCCAGCAGTGGACGTCATTCGGCTGAAATAATGATGATGATGAAATCAAATTGGAATTCCTTTTTGAAATTGCACCGTAACATCCAATGTTTTTTCGAATCATGTAGGTAATGTAATCAATTTATCTCAGTTTCCTTAAGCGTGGGCGTCAGGTATTCATAGATACCGGGACCTTGGCAACAGGCAACTGAAGGAACACGGGTGGGTTTTAGTCAGTAAGTCTGACATGCCCTTCCGCTCCGCCCAGAGCGGGAGTAGCCATTTGATGATTACCCACAAAAAAAAAAGGTATTCTTAGATATGATAGGTATATTTGTGTAAATCTATCTCCTTTACTTTATTTGTATGAGCGTGGGAGCAACAAACATAATTGACTAAAAAGGTAGGTACATACAAATTGATAATTAGGAAGCTTTGCTAGCTGTTTTCCTCATTGGTGGTTGTGTTCTGCATGACTTTGCGTCATTGGAGGATGGTTTCATGCTCGTCTAGAGCCTGTTTAGACTGTGCGTTGTCTGTCAGTCATCCGGTCTGGGAAACGTTTCATATTTCAGACAGATCCTTGTGATGGCAATAGGCTCGCCCCCTATTACATGAGACTTTAAACATAACTGTCTAAATGTGGGTTTAACGTACTTTGCAAGGCACGGAGGAGTCTAGGTATGTAAAGACGGTTACCCATCCACGGACAAACCCCGGCAAGCGTAGCTTAACCTGAGGCATCGACCCGTGCGGCTGTTATTTCCCTCATAATATAACCTGAGGCCCTAGTGTGAGTTACTTTTAACCATTTCGACTTTACGCATCGACCGCGTACGGCGCTCCGATTGGCCCTTCACAATTGAAGGCCAGTGAAGGGCCAATCGGAGCGCCGAACGCGGTCGATGCGTAAAGTCGAGATAGTTAAAATAAACTCACACTAAGGCCTCTGGTGTTAACAACTAACCCCAAAAACGAAAAACATTAGTCAACGTCTTAAATCTTTATTAAGTTACGTTAAGCGGCAGCCTAGGTAGCTAATTACACTCGGCTTAACAAGATTACTCAGCATCAAAGCTCGCCCCCGCAGATTTTAATGAAACAAAAATATGTATGAATTGCTTGCTTTTTAAGCGGGTGCTTAGCTCCAGTGGCACATTTATCTTGCCTACTGTCTTACATAACGAAAAGGTTTTGTGTTTTATGATTTAATTTTTATGGATTTTTTGTTTGTTCGTTTCCTTGTGGCGTGTGAATAAGTAGGTACCTCTTCTTCTTAAACGTTCACTTTGGCCTCTGCCTCTCTAGAGAGGACATTGTTATTTCGGTTTGGACCTCGATTTCGAGTAGCGACCTTTGTGATGAAGACAGGTACTTACTTCCACCGTGGTGGCAATATCTCCCGCCTTTGAATTTCTCAACGATAAATGGGAACTCCATATTGAGCTGAAATTAGAGGAACTATGAGTTTACTTACTTCAGGAAATGAATAAATTATAAGTATTTTAATGAGACGTCAACCACTTTTTCTTCCAGTAATTTATTTTATATTTATTGTTCTTATGTTGTAAGTACCTACCGATTTCTATTTATTTAGGTAGATATGTTTGTACGTATGTATGTACCTATGTAAGTAACGGCAAAAACGGCAAAGCAGTTTTTATTAACTCAATCTCCGACGAACTAATTTCTTCCTACCATCTTTATACAGATGATTTACAAATTTACTCGCGAGCTCCTCTTGGAAATCTGTCTGAGGCCATCTTAACGATTAATCGTGATCTGGCCCGCATATGCGACTGAAGAGCAAGAAATATGGACTTATGAGTCAATATTTCTTGCTCCAACCCTATAAAGACGCAGGTTGTGGTAGTGGGCAGTCCTAGGATGGTCTCAAGGATCGACTGGACGACTCTTCCCCAAGTTTGTTTTGACCATTCCGTTATTCCCTTTAGTGAGAAAGTTAAAAACTTGGGGATATTCATCGATAAGAACTTCTCTTGGACTGCCCAGCTGCAGGAAGTTAGCCGCAAACTATTTGCATCCGCTGCATCTTTGAAGAGATTACGTAATTTTCTACCGACTGCCACCAAGATTGCTCTTGCACAATCGCTTCTTTTACCCATCCTTGACTATGCTGATGCCAGCTATCTTGACCTTACTCAAGACCAACTCGATAAACTTGAGCGGCTTCAAAATGTTGATATCCTTTAATATCCAGCCCATATGAATATAAATACGAAAGTGTGTTTATTTTTATTAGGTATTTATGTGTGTGTTTGCCTAATTACGCCTTCACAAAAAGGTTCATATTCGGTTTGCGTAAATATGACCATGTTTCCGAATTTCGTGTGAAACTCAAGTGGTTACCAATCCACCTTCGCCGGAATGCTCATATTCTTTCCCTTTTGTTTAATGTGCTTTTTTCCCCTCTCACCCCTCTGTATCTCAAGAATCGTTTCCAGTTTCTTTGTGACTCCCACACGAAATTCTTAAGGTCATCGGATAACTTAAAGCTTAAAATGCCTATGCATTCCACAACAAATCCCTCGACAAATCCTTTGCCGTCCAGGCCGCTCGTTTGTGGAATGCATTGCCAGTAGAAATAAAACGCGCGCAGTCGATACAAGTGTTTAGGAACATTACTTGTCGTTGTGATCTTGTTTTCGTAACTGTGTAGTTATCTATAGTCATCATTCATTTTTCGTTGCTTATATACTTATTTCGTATGTATGTATGTATCTATTATTATTTAGGATATGTATGTATATGTGTATCTATTTTAGTATATTGTAGACTAAATTATTTGCACCTACGACAGCCACATTTTATGTCCAGGCAAATCACTGTCCATTCCAAGGTTGCCTTGAAGAGATCGCGGATAGCGATAAGGCCGCCCATTGTATATTTTGTAGTGTTTGTTATTGTTTTTTGTTATATATTTTTGTGGTGTACAATAAAGAATATATAAATAAATATGTAGGTATGTACTATATATTCAGTATTTTTTTTCAAACCTACCTACCTAACCAGGTTGGTATACCATATTGCCATATGACATTGATGAGAGATGAAATAATGAAGAATCATGTTTTTGACCTAATTAATGTTTTCTTTGCATTATAGCTGTGCTAGCCCTAAGAAAATAATTGTTTGCGTCTGGGACAATAATTTTTCAGTGAATAAGGTTTCACGTTTCGAAAATTTTTAAAGACCTTTCAATTCAAGGCAGCCTTATAAATACGTCCATAATAATCGTATCTTGTATTACGCACGCAGTTAATTAATTGAAATAATACTTAAATAAATTAAGATGGATGTAATTTTCCTGAAGGTGCTTGATTAATCATCCCATTTTTAATTAACTCGAATTAATGTTAGCTAAACTGATGTTAATCATGACGTAAATGTGTTCCATGTTTTATTAATAGGAGTTTTAGATAGAAAGACATTCCAAAAACTTGCTGAATGAAAGTAGGTACATTTGGTAGAATAGGTAGATTAATTAGATATAGATAAGTTTGGCGCTGGGATAAGGCGGTAGGTACCTACGTATCAAATTCCCGGCTAATGAGGCAATTTTTATGCTGACAACATTTATTCTGCGCCATTTTATTCTCCCCGAACTCCAGTTACAGTATTAAAAAAATATTGAATAATTATCCCAACACACTAACTACTGATGTAGGTACTATTACTGTCGATTAAATTAAATATAACTGCTGCATCAGAAATGAAGAGATCCGTAGGAGAACCAAGGTAACTGACATAAGCCGAAGTATTGCCAAACTTAAGTGGCAGTCGGCAGGGCACATTGCTACTAGAACAGATGGCCAATGGGGCAGAAAGGTTCTGAAATGGCGACCGCGTACCGGAAGACGTAGCGTTGGAAGGCCCGCCACAAGATGGACCGATGACCTGGTGATGGCCGCGGGAACCAGCTGGATGCGAGAAGCACAGAACCGGTCGAAGTGGCGGTGCTTGGGGGAGGCCTATGTCCAGCAGTGGACGTCTTTCGGCTGAAATGGCGATGATACCTAGGTACCTACTTGTGGCCGTCTGTACCTACAGTTTACCTACGTTTACCTGCCAAGGTAGGTAAACTAGTTGCTTACACAAGAAACATTGTAAATGCATGACAAGACTGTTTTAGTTAATTGCTAGTAAACAAAGACAAGGAGGCGACACATACATCCCACTAAGTGACGCAGAACCGTGAGCTTGCGGAAATTTATATACGTTCATAAAACAGCTAAAGGCAGTTATCGTCTTGCTCGTAACAGTCGTACATAAATTGGGATAATCCTACAATTATTACTGTTTTTATATGGAATAGGGGTGGTAAATAAAGACTTCTGAATGTGTGTGATTCTAGGGGGAGGAACGAAATGGAAAAAACACACTTACAGCACGCTTAGCATGACCACAATAGAAACGGATTTTGTACACAAAATGACAGATAAACAATCAGAACCTGTCATTTTGTTTATTCTTCCGTGAACAAAATCCGTAGAAAACTCGTTTCTACGGTTGTCATGCTACGCGTGCAGGCTCACTCTACAGTCGTAGATAGGTACGTAACTAATAAAAGAAAATTGTTCAATATATTTGATTAATGTTGAACTGATGGAGGGATAGTAGTTTCTATTTCTTTTCTTGAATTAGGTAAATGAGACCAACCCAACAATTCGTATTAATTTATTACGAATGTTTGCTCTGCTTTCATTAATTTCACCTCACAATAACCTTTTTTACAAAAAATACAAGAATTTTTCATTAAACGAGCACCGATCTGAGCACAAATGCACAAACATTAATTAAGTAAGTATGAACTCGAATACACTGATGCAGAATACCCTTGACCCTTCAGTGATCTCTTATATATTATACCTTAGGGCGCGTACACATAGAACGTCCGATATTACAGGATCCTTTTTAACTGATCCGTCGCTACTGGAGGTAATATTCACACTGCATTTACAGGACCGATTTTAACGGATCCGTCGCTACTGGAGGTAATATTCACACAGCATTTACAGGACCGATTTTAACAGATCCAACGCTACTGGACTTTCGTTCGATGGCGGCTGTGTGCAGCACATCGCACCCCCTGCCAAGCCTCGTGCGGTTTCGACCCGATAAAACGGATCAGTATTTCCGTTGTGTGTGGGATTTTTTACTGTATCCGGAAAACTGTCATGTGTGTGAACTGGCTCATACAACTACATACGCTAATAACATATACGTTTAAACGGACCTGTAAATCGGACGTTCTATGTGTACGCGCCCTTAGGGGTGACGACATTGGACACACTTTCCCAATAATAAAATGACCAATGATGACCAAACTTTTGAGTAGGGTCACCTTCATTACATGCTGTGCTCCCATGACACGGTGACTTTGTTTTATAAATGATGGATTGGCTTAGCTACCTCGAACCTCGTCTTTTGGAAGGATGAGATTTAAGTAGTGTGTTACGTAACATCACGAATGCGTTCCCTAGAGTAGGCAGAGGTGTCTCTAGTTGTGTTATAAATCACTTGTATTTAAAGGGCGAGGAGCTCGTGGCTCAATGGTAACAGCCGTATGGGTCAATCGAAGGTTCAGCTACTACTTGCCACGGTAGGTTCGTGGATGGGTGACCATTCTTATCACACAATCAGAAAATTGTTTTTTTTTATATTTACTATTCATACATATAGGTACATAATAATTGGACTGATTTTCTTTCGGACCTTATCACAAATAGGTTTAGGACGTTACTTTGTGAAGACGTGCCAAGCACTCATAGGTCGTGCTAGTGATGATGTCATGACCCCATATCGCACGCTGAGAACGAAAGAGACTCAAGTCAAAATTTACGATTTTTGGGAATTAAATAAAATGTGTTCGACTGATTGAACATTTTCTATTTTTTGTAGAATAACTTTTTAATATGAAAACGAAAGTTACGAATTTCTTTTGTATAATATTATTTGGCTTTATCACTTTAAATATAGGTATTTAAAAATATTATTTGTTCTATTTAATTTTTTTTTGGAAAAAATAGGTCACTTTATTAATAGAAATGAGTTCATGAGTTTAACTCATGCCTTAATAAATAAGTGACCGAATTTGATTTATGTCACCTAGGTTGTTAATATAAGAAATAAGAAAGTGACCGATTTTGATTTATGTCACCAAGGTTGTTAATATTAGAAATAAGAAAGTGACCTATACCATAAATTGGAAACTTTATGATTATAAATTGTAGCAAAACTTACGCCCACAAATCGGCACTAAACTGACGAAAAGTGTAATCGGTCGCTACGGTACTAAACTTGACACGTTCAGCTACACCCACTCGCGGTGCAGTACCTACTGATTGCGTCCCTTTCACTCTGGTGCGGGGAGTGTGAAGCGCTCGAAAACAAAGAGACCGAAAAGCCCTCTATCCCTCTCTGACCATTAATGGTCTGTTTTTTAATATAAGTGTGATAAAGTGTACTTTTTGAGTCCTTTTGTATATTTAACTCATTTCACTAAAATTTTGAGTTAGGTCACTTTCGTTCTCAGCGTGCGATATGTTGTACAAATACTCGAATCGATCTACTCGTAAAGGGATTACAATACTCAATTTACGAAAACTTGTGCAAAGAGCCCTAAGTAATCATATTTTGTAGAGTAAGTTGTATTTGTGTAAGCATAACCGCGTAAGCTTTTTACGGGGTGAAGCTAAGGAATTCTAAAACATTATGTTAAAAAAAAAACTGAAAAAAATATATCTAGTAGGTACTTACCTAAAGATTTGCGATTTTACTGCTATAGGTGTTAACTATAAATCCGTTATTTCCAGTTAGGTAAGCTTAGCTTCATTATTTTTAGTTTCGATGGAAGATTAAACATTGTAAGAACCTACGTGCCAAAGCCTGTGAATTCATTTACGTACCTAGTTATATATATATTTTTTTAATTATTGTTTTTTTTAAAGAAATACGAAAGTAAATCTACTGCGACTAAGAGCAACGTTGCCAGACAAAACAACATCAAAAGTTCAAAAATCTATAGGTGAATTATGTGAATTCAAGAATTTGTGTCTGGCAGTTATAATAATTCAATGGGTAGGTACCTAAGTTTAAATGGCAGGGACAAGGTGTCAAGTTAGGCCAATATGTTCCAGGCACTAAGGCATATACCCAAATGAAATATTTTGTTCTCACAATCCAATTTCGGTAAATTGCTATCAATTTCTATCATGAAACCTTCCCGGGTCGGTGATTGTGGCTAGAGGGTGGAAGGCCATTACCATTGACCCGGATTATAACTAGATTTGTAAACTTTAATGACTTCCGTAATGATGTAAGGGTTACCTATGTCATTTTGAAACATAGGTACAGTTACGAGCAAAAATATGTATACACTTAGCAAAATTCAATAACCATTTTTTCGTGGAATAACAATTGCAACTCTAAGATAATATTGGTTCCAAAATAGGTACTATGTTCGTTATAACATAAAATTACCATCAATACAGTAGGAGAAAATCACTTTTAAAAGTTGCTGTGTGTATAAATATTAGTGGTTGTGACTGTACAACTCATCATCTGCCTAGCCTTTTCCCAACTATGTTGGGGTTGGCTTCCAGTCTAACTGGATGCAGCTGAATACAAGTATTTTACATGGAGCGACTGCCTATCTGACCTCCACAACCCAATAACTGGGCAATACAATACCCCTTGGTAAGACTGGTTGTCAGACTTTCGGGCTTCTGACGACCCGTAACTGTCAAAGATGCACTAATGACTTTTGAATGTAAATGACATAAAATACAGATCGGATTCAGAGCGATAATCCTAAGGAATTTTAAAAATCATTCCTTTCCCACATAACGGGCGCATGTCACATTTTCGAACTGTCATTTTCATTCGAAATGTCACAAATGACGTAATCGAAAAAAAAAGGTGCAAGTGAAAGTTAACCTTAAGGTGCCATATGTCATGGAGTTTGTTGTTTACAGAAAGTGGACTAATGGACTAATTTCCTCACATCAATACAAAAACAAACAATGTTTTTCTCGAATCACGTATATTCTTTTTGTCTACATGACTTACTTCCTAATTTTCTTGGGATATATAGCTCGTCTAATCTAGGATACCTAAATATATACCAGCTCTCTTTTTCTTCTCAATCCGTTAAGCCATTTCGTCGTGATTAATTCAAATTCACATCTTTCGAAAAAGAGATCCATATAGTGTTAGTATGAACTTAGCCTATGTTAGTACAACATAATAACTTAAAGATAAACTTATAAACTAGTTGGCTACATGAATATGTGCACGCACAAGCATTACGCGCATTAAGTTACATTCATCCAGATTCTCGCATTTGTAAAATTAGTCGGATAGTTTTAGATAGAAGAAAAAGAAAATACTTTGATAATTCTACTATTTATTATCATCTGTACCTACCTACATATTAACAAAATAGTAACGAAGTCAAAAATGTAAATTCAATATTTTGGAAAAAAAAGTACCTACGAAGTGCGGGAAGGAGTATGATACCTGGATTATTTATTTTTGACCGTTTGTCTGTTTGCCTGTATGTCTGGTATGTTCTGGATTGGCGCAAAAAGGTCTGAACACATTTTGATAAAATTTGAAACACAGATAGTTTATAACCAGGATTAATACATACCTAGGGTTTTATTTTCATAGACTTTTTATCCCAGTACTTTGTTCGTTTCCGTGGGATATATTTCGATATCCATGCGGGCGAAACAACGTAAAAACGAACGTATTTGTGGCCGATCCTTTCAACAAACGGTTCCTGTAAGGCTGAAATGGTAATTGGCGGGGTCCGCTAGGACCGATGCCTGCCAGGGCTACGGAAAAGTCCGAAAACGATACCGGGGCCCTTGGCAACAGGCAACTGAAGGAACACGGGCGGGTTTTAGTCAGTAAAACGTGACACGCGCTCCCGCTTCGCCCAGAGCAGGAGAAGTCATATGATGATTTCCTCAAAAAAAAGGCTGAAATGGTAATAAATAATTTTAAGGCAAAACAGGCCTTTCCAGCCGTATCATGTCTTAATCAATTTCCGCACCTATTTTATTATGCAGTTATTTAATATTCCCAAGTACACAACGTTGAATTTATGGCATATAAACGTCTAGGGCGCTGCCTTTCTCCGGAATTCTTATTTCTCACTCCAAAATGTTGTAAGATATAAAGTAAGTATTTTATCAACGCAGTCATAATAAGATGTATGAGCATATAATAAAATTGACTACGCACTTTCCTTCCAATCTCGAGATAGCTTTCAAGCGTTCGTATGAAATGAAGCTGAAAACCATGAGATAAATTGACACCATTTGCTACTTATATGCTCTGTAACCGCAAAGTAATAACAGCCGCACGGGTCGATCCATCAGGTTAAGCTACGCTTGCCGCGGTTGGTCCGTGGATGGGTGACCATCTTTACATACCGAGTCTTTACATACCAGTCCTCCGTGCCTCGGAAAGTTAAGCTGTTAGTCCCAGCTGTCATTCGTGGATCTTTAACAGTCTTTACGGATCGTCAGAAGCCCGAAAGTCTGACAACCAGTCTTACCAAGGGGTATCGTATCACCCAGATACTGGGTTGTGGAGGTCAGATAGGCAGTCAATCCATGTAAAATAGCGGTATTCAGCTGCATCCGGTTAGACTGGAAGCTGACCCCAATATAGTTTACAAAAGGCTAGCCAGATTAATGTTCTGTAATCTTTTAAATTTTCACTTCCGTTTGTTTTACCCTAATTAAGCGGAGATATTTCGTGGAAGAGGTTTTTCTTGCCATCAGAGGCGTCAGTTAGCTCACGATTTTCGTGTTTGAAATAGATATGCAATCACCAAAACTGCAGTATCACACAGCACCTGACATTTTTTGCAAAGGCACCATTACTTTCGTAATAAAGTTTCATCACTTCCATGTGGCTGGCCACTCTGTGTGCCAGTGTTAGCAGATGCAGCTTTAGATTCCTTTCTTAGTTTTTTTTATCATTCTAATTACTCTCAGGGAACAGTGAAAAGCTTTGAGGGAAACCGGTTTCCCTCATAGGCAGATGCAGCTTTAGATTCCTTTCTTAGTTTTTTTTATCATTCTAATTACTCTCAGGGAACAGTGAAAAGCTTTGAGGGAAACGGTTTCCCTCATAGCTGTGAGGGTGAAGGACAGCTGTGGGACAGCTGTGGGACTATAATAGGCTAATTAAAAAACACACAGATGGACTTAGTCTGCACGGCAAGATATACCTATAGTTGGCATATATTTTTATCTTTGCTCGCCTGTATACTTACTATATACCTAAGTACGATAAGAAATGGGGCAATGATTATCATAAACAATTATAATAGTAGCGGTTGTAGCCCCGCGGTTTCACCCGCATAAGTCTCGACCCCGTCCTATGTCCTTTTCTACGTCATGGTCTACCCTTGTGCCAAATATCATCCAAATCCGTTCTGCCGTTTTAGCGTGAAAGCGTAACAAACAAGCGAAAAAACTCACTTTTGCATTTATTTATAATATTAGTCAGGATTACAGTTAGGATATCACAATAAAGTAATAATAATGTTTAAATAATGTTAAAATGTTAAATCCTAATCCTAACTAATATTATAAATGCGAAAGTGAGTTTGTTTGTTTGTTACGCTTTCACGCTAAAACGGCAGAACGGATTTGGATGATATTTGGCACAAGGGTAGACAAGGATACTTTTTTTTAGACTTACGCAGGTGAAACCGCGGGGCGCAGCTAGTATAACATATTATTACCAACTTCCAAATTGTACAGATAATAAACCAACACGTAAGAAATAATTCTCTTACCTATATATCTAGTAAATTACGATAACTTCTCAGATTCCATAAGATGTAACGTTATGTTGTTGTTTATAGATAGCTGTAAATTATTCCGTTTCATTCCCTACAACAAATGGCTCTAGAAATAACTGTTATCTGTTACTAGATACACAAATAACATTACGCTTAGTAACTCATTAGTGGCTATGTTGCTCGCAGTAATGATGTACAAGGTACCTATGTAGGCATGATTATTATTATGTTAACATGATAATAATAAGTCTACACATAAGCACCTACCTATGTAATGAAAAAAATATAATGATAATATTACATAACAGCACCAGTATTTACTGAAGGGTTAGGGAAAGGTGTTTTGTAGGTAATTACCTACACCTACCCACATCACGCCTGTTATGTTCAAAAGTCCCATAATAACGTTGGCCAATATTTTAATTTAGAAATGAAAATAACGAAGAGCTTGGAATGATATCCCAGTATTGGGACAATTTACTTACATGTAAAATTATAAACCATTAATAATTCGTTATGCGTTCGTCCATCTATTGGTGAAGTGAATAAGAAAGCCAGAGTTATAGATTATGAGTGACAAAGTGACTGACACATAAAAGAGGGCGTACGCAGCGGAAGGAGTGATTGAAAAGGAATCAATACGTTAATTCAAGTTGTTGCTAGGGGAAAGTGATTGATATGTAAATATCCCAAGGCGCGTATCGTAGGAACCTAAAATAGACAATAATATATCATTAACTTAGTGCTGGTCGATAGCTAGTGTTTTAAAAATAGAAATGATCTCAAGAAGGAGATTCTTACAAATAAGTGGAGCTTTATATTCAGCTTTAGAATATCGACGGTTCGTTATTTCCACTGTTAACTCCACTATTTTTTCCACGAACATTCAAGTCAGGTTTTCCTTACGTATTTTAGGATACTTACGTTCATAAAACTTAGCACATTTTTTGACTTACCTAATAGACGAGTTTTCCAGTTTAATGAATAAACAAGTTAAGCCAATGTTGAACCACTTTACGGTCAGCTTTTGTGACCACACATGACCAGCATAAATCTGAAGATACGTCGCTTTTCGTCGGCGTGGGAAAACGGCATTAAAAACTGGAAAACCTGGTGAAAAATGTCACTAGAACTTGTAGACTTGAAGTTTGAACGTGAAGCAGGATTTGTAGAGAAGAAGTTGTTCTAAAGGACATTGTTTGTCTAAACGTGCACTATTAAAATTATAATAATATAAATGCAATACGTAATTACTAATTAATGTTTCAAAAAATCACGTAAATCAGCCTAGTAATCACAGAGAATTAGGTAGGTGAGGTCACGGGTAACCTACAGGTACTTAGCGACATGAAAAAATAACCCGCTGAATGCTTAACCTCCTCCATTTTTTGAAGTCGAACTTGATATTATTATGACGTGTATTTATCAGCTTTGAGAAACATGTTACGGCTATCCTATCTAAGTAAAAGTATTCATTACAAACATGACATATGTTATTATTATTAACCAAAAAGTATATTTTTTGAATTATTAAGTCCCTATCGTGTAGGACATATTTAGCCAAGAAAATCAAATATTTTTGCCATCAAAATAATTACGTATTCCTATTGTTTTTCTGTCGCTAGCAGCTGATGCCGATTATAGGCAGCAATTAATGTAGGTATTCATTCGTTTTCAGCTAACTAGATTTTCGTACAAAATTGCATGGATCAAATTATGATGTGGCGGGTCCGAGATTTGAGCAAAAACTTAGGTACCTACAGGATAGGGGCCAAAATATAGTGAAATGAATTGATTTTATTTTTACCCGACTACGGCGAAGAAAAAAGGAGGGTTATGATTTTGACCGGTATGTATGTATGTTCATCCGTTCCCTCCTATCTTCTAAAGCACTCATCACAATTTGACAAATGAGGTATCGTTGGAAGTGTCTGGATTGTCCGCTGGGCTATTGGCTATGTGACGTCACATTAAATTTAAAATGGCGACTTCTAGAGGACATAAAGTCAGGAACTAAAAAAAAGATATTGTTTAATCGTACCATGTTGGGTATCAAATGAAAGGGCTTAATGAGCACATTTCAAAAATTAATATATTATAACACCAAAAGAATTCAAAAAATATCTATACATATAATAAATCTGTAGACGAGGCGTTTCTGTACAATGAAAAAAAAAAAAAAAACGTAGGCGGAGTGTCCAAGAATAACCAACAGATGCCATTTCTACCATTTTTGGAATTTTTGTCTGTTTGTCTGTGTGTCTGTTTGTCTGTTTGTCTGTTCGTTTGTTTGATTGTTCCAGTATCACGTAAAAAGTACGAAATCAATATGGTTAACTTATACACTCAAATATTGTGTGTAACTCGATGTTTCATTTAGTCTTTGTTTCATCGCAATCGCTTCAAAATATCAAAAGATATAAGAGTTTAAAGTATTCAAGAAGAAATTTTCATTAGGTACGTAATGTAGATACACGTAACGACATCTATTGTCGTAAAATGACACTAGCGTAAAATCAGGTCGGTTTGTGAGAACGTGTGTAACACACGATCATAATCATCATAATTATGTTCACATACTTCGCGCGGAAACATAACGCGATACATTGTGAATTCACCCAATCTAAAGTTTGGTTAATTCAAGTTTTCCAAATTTATTGTTTGGTAGTAGTGCCATAGGTGGCGCTTTTAAATCATGATACAAATATTAATCATGAAAAAATGGTGACAAATTTTAATTTCTTAAAAATTGTAGATTCTTACATCGAGCAAAAAGTGAGTAATTAAGGCACGAATGCGCTTACTAAATAAACACGAGTAATCTACTTTTCTTTCAACTACCAATGTACCTGCTGCGATAAAATATACCTGCTCAAGGTTAACTCAACTCAACCCAAATCAAGTTAGGTCAAGTTCAGGTCAAGTCAGGTCAAGTCAGGTCAAGTCAGGTCAAGTCAAGTCAAGTCAAGTCAAGTCAGTCATGGAACCCTACGTCTTTTCTACATAGCTTACAGAGTGTTCGAACGTTTTCCCATATATTTTGACAGTATCACTTCGTGCTCGATAGATGGCGTTGTTCATTTAACGTCATTTTCTGAATCGCGGTGTTAAGAGTCTCCGTAGAAGAATGACATATGCCGAATTCATAATTATCGAACATTTGGCTCATTTTGAATTGAACACATAATCCATACTAATCGATGCTTAAAAGTATAAATTCGATAGTAACTCTTAGATTTTAAATAAATTAAAAAAAAAAACAATTAAAAATAAAATTTGGAGAGATAGATGGCATCCTGGCGAAGAACATAGGCAATTATTTTCTCAAAAACAAATATAAGGGGGGGGGGGGGGAATATAGGGGATGAAAAGTTTTTATGGGAAACCTATCATTTTTAGAGTTCCGTAGTCAACAAGGAAGCTTTATAGTTTCGCCATGTCCGTCTGTCTGTCTGTCTGTCCGCGACTTAGCTCAAAAACTTTTATTCGACCAACTTACATGTGCAGTTGCCAACCCAAACATTCTGTATGCGAGAACAAGTTTTTTAACACTTTGAGGGACAGTAAACGCCCATAGACGTAATAACAATAAAACTTTGCGAAAGTTTGTTTGATAAAATAATTCATCCCAACTACGGAACCCTTCATTGTGCATGGTTCGACACGCACTTGGCCGGTTTTTTTTTAAGTTAGGGCTGTGGAAATGTATGAGGGTAAAAACCCTTCTTTACCCTCTTGATTTTAAAATTCACATGTAAGTACTTATTATTGACATTTTTGCGGGACTCTCTTCAAGAGCGTTAAGGGATTGAGAATATAGTCATAGTCCGTATCTTGAGAATCTGTCCACTCAATCAAAAGTTATTACTACTTGGCTCTTGGCTTGGAACGAAGAGTTTGAGTTTACCAGTGAGTACTTACTCGATAGATGGCGTTGTGCAAATGATGCGATTTTCTTAAGGGGGATGCGCCGGTAGCCCGCGAAATTCAAATCTTAAGTTTTTTGCAATTTGCAAGTCAGTGTCAGGTAGGTTGTATGTTAAAATGAAATTATTTATTCTGTAAATAGGTTATTGGAATCACTTTTACACGTCGTAATAATATCAAAAAATTGTAAAATTAAGCTAGATGAGGTCGGCGTTTCCTATCTGACTACTCTGAGAAGAAAGGCCGAAACCAACTCACAGTCTCTTTTAAAGTCCGGACATACCTAGGTCAGATATTGGCATATTGGTCAGGCCCTATGAGGGCCATGTAGATTAGAGTCTGAAATGGTCTTTTGAGGAATGAACCACACATATTTGAGTGAACCTGTCCTGTCACTGCAAGCATTTGTCAGTAATAGTGGAGCTCAGCTCATAACTTAAGGAGCTCAACGACTCGACGAACAATACCAAAGAAAGGACATTTGTGTAGGCCGCATCAAGTTCTCAAATTGCCAGACCATTGTTAAAACTAACTGAGAACGAAAAAATATAAGAATAAAAACAAAATAAACATCCACATAGTCCTCACATTCACAATAATACAATACTTTACAAAGCAATCATGTCATTTTGTCAATATCCTACATATAATATTCAATAATGTGAAATTGTATATAAAACTGGTAGGTATATTTTGATGATTTTCACTTATTCAAAATGTCACAATGCCAAAATGACAAAATGTTAGCAAAGCGAGCAGCTCAATCCCATGATTTTTGTCTTCTAAATAATCTAACATTGTATAGTAGGTACCCTTTTTTACAAAGTTTGGTTTTAATACAGCTTTTAAATCGTTTAATGGGTAAGTTTCGAATGTCAATATGATTAAAATATGATTCGCGATCGTAGCAAATAGTAGCTTTACAGAATAATAACCATTAGATACAGGAATACAACTCCTGCCATATTAGTTAGATTAGATAAATAAATATTTGAAACAACTGCGACTCATTATTTAGATCAACATAAAACTTGATACCTGTAAAAAGCAAAATCATAAGAAAATTTGAATATCGCAGGCTCCCCCAAAGCTTTCGCCTTAGTTTCCATCGTCCATACAATATGCCATAGTTTTTTCATTAATCTTTCCGACAGTTTCATACTGCTGTCCATACTATCCACACTATCACCACAATATAGATATGGACTACCACTAATATATAAAGTTACTGGCTGTCTCATGTCTGTTACTTTTATGCCGTAACGCCTAGGTCGCCTAGACAGACCACGTGGGTTATGGGACATAGGATACTTTTATCCCGGTAGCACATTCCCGTGGGATAATTTCCGACATCCACGCGGGCGAAGCCGCGGGCAAAAGCTAGTTAAGTAATAAAAACTAAAACCCAACTACGACTTTTTTTTTTTTACATTTCCGTAAAATATGTCTTTATTTACTCAACACCTGTAAGACTGTAATTAAATTTACAATTTTAAATAAAATATACAATCTAAGTCTAGCAATATGTACAAAGGGAAAAAATTATAATATAAAGGAAGGGCTCATAGGGCGTCAAAAAATTCTTCCGCATCGCTGTCAGTGGGAAAAGTGCCCAAAAGGCTGGCAGCATTGCCACGTTGTATGGCAATGCTGATTCTTTGACCTAGAAATTGGCCAGCCCTCTGGTCACGTGAAGAGTCGACCAACCGCTGGGCGATGTCCCAAAATACTCGATGAGCACTGGGACCTAGTGTTTCAACCCCAAACGGCTCAAAAATATAGCTACCAATAAGGTTGTTATATTTGTGCCGTTTGAGGTTTTCTGCACCTGCAGCAGCCGCCCCAGCACAGCCCGCCGTGCTAGGAAGATGGGATGGCGCGAGGGTGTCGACACAGGTTGCATCCCACACCAAAGGCCTACCCATCTTCCAAGGCATTATGATCATTCCGTCTGGTCTCTTCCCATCGTCACGTGCCAAGCCATTGGGTTCTAAAACAGCTGGCACCACGGCGGTGACAAGAGCCCGATGGATGATGTCATTAATGTTTGCGTGCCGTGCCAGCCGACCAGCGCTCTTGCTGCAGGAAAGGCCATGGTGTCCGAGGCGGTCGACTGCTTCATCGCAATGACAGCGATGTGGTGCCCCACAAGGAGCGCCCAAACGCAGACTTGTAACGAGCCGGAAAGTGGTGTCACCCAGCATAGTGCCTATGTTGGGTGACGGTAGCGCCTGAAGCCAGAGGCCCAACTCCCATTCTCCCACAGCCAGTAGGCGGGCACGCTCCGCAATATTGGTGGACGTATTAATGACGTTATTCCGTACCAACCTGCAGAGCGGCTCATCCCACTGTCTCTGGGAGAACGGGTTCTCGGGCTGCTCCGTATCCGGACAAGCCATTTTCCAGGCGTTCATCGCATCAGTCAAACACGGTACTTCAAAGTCAACCTGAGCAGCGATTAAATAAACAAGACCTTTTTAATTTGTCAGTCTGTGGGGTCTTGTTTATACCTTTTTAGTCGTAGTTTTTATTACTTTTTTTTTCTGTGAATAAGTTTGTACAAATACTTTTACACATTAATTATATTTTTTAAACTAGATGAGGTCGGCGTTTCCAATCCGTCTAATCTGAGAAGAAAGGCTGAAACAAAATGATAGGTCAGTCTTTTTTAAATTTCAGGCATAATCTTAGTCAAAATTTTAATTTTCTTTTTTTTCTATTGCGTTGGTGACATGACAAATGGCAGCTGCAGTACACAGTTGATATTGTGCAACGTTTTTTGCTTTTAATGCCATCCTTATGCCTTTGCGGTTTAGAAGTCAAAATCGGTTGAACGGACTGTAAAGAGGTTTGTTTAAATTTCTAATCTTATTTCAAATGGAGTATAGGTAATCGAAAAGACTCCAGACTGTCTAGATATATTACCTGTTACTGTTCATCAACCTCTTTCCCTAGACTCAATAAACATTGAACTTATTTATTACTAGATGCGCCCCGCGGTTTCATCCGCATAAATCTTGATCCCGTGGGAATATTGGGTTAAAAAGTATCCTATGTCCTATTCCAGATCATGGTCTACCCATGTGCCAAATTTCATCCAAATCTGTTTAGCCCTTTTAGCGTGAAAGCGTAACATACAAACAAGCTCACTATAAAATATCTGAGTAACCTCCATGTAAATCAATATCTGAGTAACCTCAGTAAAGCCCTGGTCCCACAGCCTGTCGAGGCATACCGCGGCCTGGCGCGCGGCCACGCTTGTCTAGGCCTGTTGCGGCCTATGCCGAGCATTCCCACCACAGGCCTCACCAGATCGACGGTTCCCACGGCCTGTCGGCCTGGCCTGGCATGCTCTGGCCTGTGAGAAAGCGGGTCGTGGAACCGCGGCATTAGCCTTTAGATTTATGACTGAGTCATGGTGTGTTTATGAATGAGTTCGCAGGTCATCTTACCAATTAAACATACCGACTTGGCTTAAGCTCCAATGTCTGTGACGTCAAGACTACGCATTATACTAGTAATGTTTTCAGATTTATGCGATGTATTTGAACTAAGTCAACCCACTCACTTTTCAGGGTTATGAAGTATATTATGGGACACTGCGGCAAAGTCAAAACGTTATCCTTTATTTGAGATACTGTATGCTGTAATTTACCAGATGTTGTCTCAAGCAGACCTAAATGTTCGCTACACGTAGTAGTCACAACTCATAATAGGTACTGCTATTTCTCATAGTTATGGTTCCCAGCTAACAATAGCACAAGCCATAACACTATCATAATTCTTCCCGTCGGTAATGATAATGGACTTCTTTTAAAATACCAAGCGATTATGCTACCTACATACCTTCATTATGAATGACATCAACTTAATTAAAAAAAAAAAACCAGACATTTTCTATTCGATCCTAAAGATGATCAAAAATACAGGGTGTAACAAAATCCTTCACGAAGCTGTGTTCCTAAAACGGTCACATTAGCAATTCCTCTAATTACACACAAAAGCAATAAAAAAAAACTGTCAAACAAATGAATTACAGATATGAATCGCACGCAGATCATATTATTATGAATTGTCAGTTTGTGACATTTTACGATGATTCATAATATTTTCCTATTATGATTCGGCCAAAGTGACTGTTTTAAGCCCCCTGTCATCTACGCATTCAGAAGGGCAATTTCCGTAATTTTTAAGAACGTTCACAGTCGCATCTCCATTCGCAATCTGTCAAAATTACTATCAATTTACCAACATTTTTGACAAGTTTGACAGATTGCGACTTGAATGTGAACGTTTGTTAAGCAAGAGAAGTGGTCTTCTGTACATTGTGCAAAAATAATTTCTGTGAAACGACTTATATTTTGGTGAGGAAATTCGCTGTTTACTCACAACACAACGCACGCCGTTAAACATTGTGCTATTAATGTATGTAACGGTACGGTACAGGAATCCTATGTTAGTTACCTTTAGCTGTGTTACGTCCTCGCCTTTAGTGAATGTCGTGAACGTGCTGGCCTCAGAAGTAGGACTCACCTCCTCTAGTAGGCGAAGTCACCTCCCGGAATCGACTCTATTAGTCGTAAGTTTAACATCACATGCGCGAACCAACTTATAACATATAAAACTTGTTTTTGTAAAAAAACATTTAAAAAAATACTTGAAAGTTTGACCTTCAACATCTCTGTAACCAGAAGTTATGGTCCTGTACAAAAAATGATCGTAATAATAGGAAGAACATGTGACTTTCTGCTTGGTTAAGGGTATTTTTACAGCCTTTATACATCATCATTTCAGTCAAAAGATGTCAACGGCTGGAGGAAGCCTATTCCTCCAGCCGTTGTTAGTACAAGGCTTCTTCTGAAACTAAACGAGTATTGACCACGCTTTTTCATTGCACAGAGACCCTGTTTCAGACAGTGAAAATTACAGATGCAATGTTTTCCTACATTGTAGGTCAGTAATATCTAAAAAAAATTTTAGGTACGTAGGTAACATTTATGATGAAATGCTCTTCTAAATAAAGTTAGAAAAATGAATAGTACCTACTAGTGAATCGTCAATCAGTCTCAGGATAATTGAGTTTCGTCACAAAATAAATCGAGCTGACAGAGAAATCTAGTTCAATATTGTTCCCTCGAGTGCCTTTATAAACTGCGTAATAAATGAATATTCTGCCCTATTG
Source organism: Lithophane ornitopus (assembly GCA_948473465.1). Taxonomy (NCBI): domain Eukaryota; kingdom Metazoa; phylum Arthropoda; class Insecta; order Lepidoptera; family Noctuidae; genus Lithophane; species Lithophane ornitopus. The sequence goes on from OX419623.1 coordinate 8,220,631, forward strand.
ATAAGTTGACAAGGGATACTTGTACGTAACGGATTTATGTATGGTTCCTTTTCATGTTGTTAATGCTACTTCTGATGAATTTCTAATCAGTATTTACTTACTTATACATAACCATATTAACCATGTAGGCTCCATTTTTCAAAAAAATGTAGTAAGTAGGTAGGTACCAAAAATCAAAATCAAAATATTTTATTTCACATAAACCTACATGGGCACTTATGAAACGTCAGAAGCTAGGTGCACGGTTCCAATTGGTCGTTTCCTATGGAGAAGAGCCGGCAAGAAACTCCACGGTTACTCTTTTAAAAATAATTGGCTTTTACAATATTTTTAAATTACAGTGTTAGTAGGCATGGGAGGACAATGTAGGCCTTTCAACAAGTAAGTACCAGGTACTTAACAAAATAGATGTTCAGCAAATCTACAGTCCAATAAGCCTACAAAGTTCTCACATTCACAAAATAGAAAATAATCTATATAAAAGACAAACAATAAAAATAAAAATAAACCTATTTCAGCCAAAGGCCTATTGTTAGTTGTCTCCCTTTCCATCTTTAAATTTTCAAGAGGTGCAAATAATATACCTACCTACCAAGTCCTTACAAAGCAGAATTGCAGAATCATGAAAATTGAATTTTTGAAGATTCAATTTTTTTTTATATTTAATTATTTTTGACGTAAAGTACACAGTTACAGGTGAAACTTAATTTAAGCGTGGAAATATTTGAAATATATTTTGATAATTTATTTAAAATTCCGTTTTTTTTTTCGGAATTTTCTGGAACGATTGTTCCTAATGTGGAGACCATAGTGGAGACCCTAGGAAGAAAGGAAAGATTACTACTTGTAACCAACCCATGTCATACTTGAAACGCGGGCGAGGTCAAGAATTTTAACTTCTCATTCCTAGTATAAAGATTTAACAATTCTTTGAGACAAAGTAAGTATATTTGTACAAGTATGAGCTTTCAATTTTGCTTTTAAGACTGCTTCAGAAGTATAGTAATAGGTTCATTTTTGTTGAGAGCTTTAGAGTAGCCTTAGTGGTACACTTTCATCTTGTTTAGATCTCGCGCGTTTGTAGCGAAAACGAGGTCGTGGAAAATACTGACATGTCACATCAGCCATACTGGGGCTAAATAAATACAGATGATTATCCACGTTGTTTACTGCTACTGAATTATGTGGAGCCATTAGTATTACAAAGATGATAGGAGGTGACGTCTGTTACACTACATTTACCGGCTTGGATTATGTTCGGGAATTTGGTGGAAAATTCCAAGAGCAGGAGTGTTTAGGAACAGTAGCAGTTGCGGGAAACTTTTGTAAAGGACTCAATTTGTGTCTGGCACATCTTTTAACAGCTAGATAATGGTAATTGCTTAAATAAGTCGTTGGTTTTTATAAAGAACTAGCTCCCGCCCGCGGCTTCGCCCGCGTGGTATGTCGATAAAAAGTAGCCTATGTCCATCCCCAGGATGCCATCTCCTTGCCAAATTTTTTCGAAATCCGTTCAGTGGTTTAGGCGTGAAAAAGTAACATACAGATAGATTCGCAGAATTACTTTCGAATTTATAATATTAGTATGGACTAGCTGATCGTCTGCGATCCAGGATGAAAAGTAGCCTATGTCCTATTCCAGGTCATGGTCTACCTATGTACCAAATTTCATCCAAATCCGTTCTGCCGTTTTAGCGTGAAAGCGTATCAAACAAAAAAAAATCACTTTCGGATTTATAATATAACTAGCTGCGCCCGCGGTTTCAGCCGCGTGGATGTCGGAACCTTTCTCGAGAACCACTCTATCCATTGGTAAAAAGAGCATGATAATCGGTGCAGTAGTTTTTGAGTTTATCGCGAACAGGACGACAGACAGACGCGGCGTAGGACTTTTTTTATAATATGTAAGGTATGGATTTAGGATTAGGATGTATTGCATTGTAAGGAAGATTTATGTGTATGTTGTTGCTGTTGATTTTTATACCTTTAACATTTATATCTGGATTATCTGGCATAAATCTTGTTCGAAACGTCGGCTTAGCAGTTTCAGTCTGTGAATAATTGGCCAATTTCGAAACATTATAATATACATTACAATCTTGTGATAATTGCTCCGATTCCAACAGAATTAGGTCTGTTTAATATTGATATTGGACAAATTACAGTCGACAGATTTCAGTAACGGTGTCGTCGTGTATTGCCAGCGAAGCATCCATCGGTAAAATATTAATAAAACCATTTACTGTATAATCAATTTTCGCATTCTTCGAGTTTCAATGCTCCTCTGCATGAATACTAATTAGTGTCGCTTGCCCATGAGAGACATAAATTTATTATTCATGACTGTAAAGATTCATTTTAGCTAAAGAAATACCTACTCTCATATCCTATTCCGTGCTCTGCATTTATCTGTTTTATAGTGAAAATTCAAAGCTTTTTCGTACACTGTTAATTAAGGGTGTGTTAGATGAAAATGAGAGCACGTCAACACTGTCAAAACAAGATCAAAATAGAGTTTTTGGAAAATCTACCTAAAATGTTTGTAATACCTTACTTCTTGCTGAATCCTAATTTATTTAATATTATAAACGCGAAAGTGAGTTAGTTTGTTACGCTTTCACCCTAAAACGACTGAACGGAGTTAGGACATAGGATACTTTTTATCCCGATATTCCCAAGGGATCGAGATGTACGTGGGTGAAATCGCGGGGCGCAGCTAGTTTGTAATAATATTAATAACCCTTCCGAGGCAGTCCGGGTAAAAAGAAGGGTTATTTTATGTCTATATACAGGTGGATCCGAAAACACCTTGAAAACTCTTTTTTTGTATTTTTAAATTTAAGTTGATTTCAGTCTATCCCATTAAAAACTTAAATTCCTGCTATAGATCTGTTTTTGAGATATTGCAGGAATGTTAGGAATTTCATAATTTTACGTATGAAAGTAACATTTAAGACGATACTGCCGCAAAAAAAATAATTACAAAATACCCACTACAGAAAGATATGAATATTTGCACCTCCACCGGTAGAAAACTCTAAAAAATGATTACTCGAAAACTACAAAAAATCGTGGAACATACATGGGGTATTTTCGGATACCCCTGGACATGAGAAATCTATTTATTTTTTATGACGGCACTATTTGGTCCACTCTGTATAACAAAATCATCAAAACTTTGTCAAGGTCTGTCATCTTAGAATATAAACAAATGCAGAACAAAACAAAAGTCATCTAACTCTGAAGTTAAAACAAATGACAGCACCGTGATTTAATCCCAGCCAGCTGAAGCAAACGAATTGCAAGACAAGCGGCGCGTCGGATATGATATAACGTAATTAGTCCGAAGCCCACGATTTTGAAAAACATCTCTGGCTAAGCTTTTCCTTGTTTCGAGTTTAGGAAGGCATTGAAATAAAGCCTCCATCGTAGGGCTGCGAAGCGGAAAGCGAAACTTAGGGATAACTGTAATTTGTAGCGCTAAGGCGTGCCAAGATATTTTCCATTTGGAGAGGCGAGCGTCTGGCTGCACATAAAACATTACCGCAAGACCACTGAGCAAGTGCTGTAAATTCAAAACTTTCCACATAACTCGCTTCTCGACGCCTGAATAGTCCTAATTTAGATTTTATATTCACACTCCGGGATCGCATCCCTTCCACGGAAAATTGTAGACTTACATTCTGAGTAAATATTTGTCTTTTTATACAAAGCCGGGTGAGGCGTGCCCACACATACGCGGGGAATATTGCGGCGAGTTTGTTAGATTGTATGTAAATAATGTGTAATGCAGGGTTCACATAAATCTTATATCTAATCAAACAAAAGCTTTGATAATTTCATCAGTTAGGTTAAAAGGTCTACTGATTACGGTCTACTAATATTCCTCGTATTAGCTTAAATAAAAAGAGGAAGCCGACCAAAGCTGATTACAAATTGGGTGTTTTACCTTTGCAATAGAAAAATAAAACGTTGTATGTAACGAAGGAAAATTGGATAATTCACAAAGCATTGCTGGGCCAATTTTGTGTTCTCTAGTTACAAACCAACGATGTACTTAAGTTACAGATTCCTATTTCATCCTAGCTCTGTATGCTTTAGTATATACTAAACACGTGACTTTACTCATAATGATGAGTAAAGTGACGTGTTCAAGTATAGGCCACAAATTACCAGTCACCCTATATATTAAAACATACAGAGCTAGGAACAACTTTTATTATGATAAATCGCGAAAAAAATATCAGCTTTTCCCTTCATTTATTGTTCGCTTATCTTGTCAAAATGTAGGGAACAGCTGATTTTTATTTCGCGTTTTCAGGTTTTATCCCATCATAAAAATGTTCACAATGGTGCCGATTCCCTTGTACACAAACTAAACTAAATTTAAGTTCAGTGCATCTTTTTCTTTCTATTTCATTATGAAAAGGACAGAAGATAAATTTTAGTTTAGTCCTGTCAAATTAATCAGCGCCTGACATAAATTGACGTAATTTTAGTAGGCAAGTTTTTAATCGCGTCTAAACTTGTTTGGAGTAGTGGCAGTTTGACAGGACTAAACTAAAATTGATCTTCTGTCCTTTTCTTAATGAAATAGAAAGAAAAAGATGCACTGAACTTAAATTTAGTTTAGTTTGTGAACAAGGGAATCGGCACCAATAATGAGTAAAGTCACGTGTTTAAGTATTTGTCACTAATTACCAGTCACTATAGATAGTTTGATGTGGCTTTCAATTACCTAAACAATCCATCTGTATAATTGTTCAAATCGTAGCAAATCTATGTAAGTATATGGCTCGATTATTTCATTGGCTTAACGACGAGATTATCTTTCAATTCTCTGTTTGGGATGGCGATAATTTATGGGTCTCTTGCTGCAGATGGGCTATTTAGTATAATGTAACGATTTAAAACCAGACATTTGACAAAAGAGGATTGGTTTGTAAAGTCAAAAGGCCAAGGCCAGATAGATTTCTCATATTCAGCAACAAAAAGTTTGAATTTAATTAAACTCAATTTTAACTGGTGCAAATCAATGGAATACTTAGATAGTTAGAGAGAAAAGTCTGAAATGAACAAAAAAAATAACAGTTAGGTTAAAAAAATACATGAAAATTTTATTTAAATAGTATCTAAAATAAGGAAACGTAAGAAACTATACTTCGTGTAAATTATTTCATCACCACTGCTCTCAAGACGGTTAAGGAAAAAATCTTGACGAAACCGCCATATACTAGAACCAAAAATTCTAAAGATATGCGACATCCACCAACCCGCACTGGGCCCGCGTGGTGGATTATTGCCCACTCCCTTTCACAGAAAGAGGAGGCCTGTGTTCCAGTAGTGGGAACATTATAGGCTGATTATGTTATTATGTTACGGTAACAAACAACTATTGAATTAAAGCTACAAAAAATATACCATTATGCTGCTTTTAGATATTAAAGTAGAAATCAGAGAACAATAAAACAGCTAAAATATATTATAATGCCTATAAAAGTTGGGGAAGCAGTAATCCTAAGTAGCACCCTTTGGTGAAATAAAACTCCATTAGCATATGGGATAATATTCTTTGTTCAAGAAGAATTTTGAAAGCTTTCAAGGATCAAAACTTTGGTAATAACCAGCCGAACATGTAAGCAGATCTATATGAGAATGTATGAGTATACTTGTATAAGTACATACTCGTCTAAATTTAATTAATTATATTTCAGGATTTACTGACTGACGTTAATTGACCAGAGAAAAGCTACTTACATTTATTACAAAATAATGGTAGACAGTACAATTTCTAAGAATAACATTCTGAGAGACTATTCTGTCAGCAAGTATATTCGGGAACCCTTATTTGGTTCAATTAGAGGAACTGTTCTTATATTTGATACATCCGCTGCCGCTGTTAGGGCAATTGGCGTTTATACAAACTGCGTTGTCAAAACTTTCCATAAAAAACATTTCGTACCCAAGTACTTACTATACCTAGTTATTGTTCGTTCTATTAACATTATTGTTTGGGTATGATGCCCAATAGTGAAGAATATCATGTGTCGTTTATTCATTTGCTACCTTTTTAGATTCATATATATATATATTTTTTTAAATCGTAGAATTATAATAATTTCTATAATAATTTCTTTTTTTTAAGAATTTAAAAATAGTAGTCTATCGCCGCGCCGGAGCAGGGTACAAGCTACCGATGGTTAGGGCTCCAGAAACACGAACCTCCATACGATGCGAGCCGTATCGAGGAGTACAGCCTTCTGAATCAGGCCCTTGATACAATCGCCTAACGAGAGTTTCGAGAGATGTTGATCGAGGCGTCTGCCCATCTGCAGTTATGTCATTGTAATGTCCCAGAATAAATAATAGTACTAACGTGTATGTTGAATGAGTAGACGAACAATTACTGTTTTTTTTTAATTGTAACTAAAAATAATATAGTTACCTATTTTAATGTATTAATGTTAAAGGTATGTTGTCATAAATAATTGCAATATTTCACTCAGTAGAGGTCAATGTAAAGCGTAGGTCATGCAATTGATTTAAGGTGTGGACGATAATTGTACTTACCTAAATACATAATGACTGCCTCGTTGGTGTACGGTTTGCACATGTACCGAGTTCGATTCTCAGATAGCGTTACTAGGCAGTTTTCGCAACGTATCTACACACATTTTATACTTAATTAGTAATTTCTATACATACTATTATGACGAGTAGGTAGGTACTCACTTTTCAATTCGGTGCTGGCGCTGCCGCTGCGGCTGCGGAAGACCTCAAGCGGCGAAAGTATAATAGCCTTATAGGCAATTCTATTTTCGAGCCGTTTGGGGTTGAAACCCTAGGGCCGTGGGGTCCGAGTGCTCATAGTCTGTTTAGTGAAATCTCAAAACACCTGCTTGACAGTTCCCGTGACCCAAAGGCTGGCTTTTACCTTGGTCAGAGGCTAGGCATTGCCATTCAACGTGGCAATGCCGCCAGTCTCTTGGGTACATTACCAGCCGACAGCGATGCGGAGGAATTTTTCGACGCCTTACTTTAGTTATAGTTAGTTAGTTCTTTAAGTTTTAGTGTTTTATGTAAATAGTTAGTTGTGTTACGTATATATTATCTAAAAATAATTGAAATTAAGTTAGGTGAAAAAAAAAATATAGCTCGGTTCTCAGGCTCATTTTTCTTCACGTCATCAACCGCTTAATGTTATAATACTTAGGTCTTTAAAAGTTTTATGGTATATTTCACTAACCATATTCATAGCGTAAATAAAACATTGCGTGATGAAAATAAAGAAGAACAAAAAAAAAAAAAAAATAAGTAGTTGGGAATAAAAACTCTAACGAACTTAAGAAATATTTTGACCTACAATAAATGCCAACGCTGAAAATATTCACCTGTAATAAATATTTACAGCAGCACGGCAAGCGACAGATTTATGACCTTATAGATAGAAATTCCTTCCATCGAGAAAATATAAAACGTTGGTATCGTTTTACACAGCTTTGCAAAAAAAACACGCCCTTTTATTGAACTACCGTAAATTAAAAACGGGTTCGCAATTCCCTGAAAGATGTCCATCGGTCGTTAGTACGTGACCTCCGCAGCAATGTGTAATCAGCGGATCTTTACACCTCTGATCCCGATACTGTCTGATGCAGTTTAGTCAATTTTGTTTGGAGGACAACACGTTTTAACTTATAAGGGTGGTCGAGTTCAGTCGAGTCCCGACCGCGGTTCCGTTTGCACGCGCCACATCACGCGAGTGATAACGACCAAACTAACCATAATCACTGTGACTAAAAAAGCAAATAAATAATTTAATTTCAGGACATTAACCATTAATACCCTCTAATATTAATTAATATTTAGTTCACTTTTATTTGCGAAGTGAATTTAAGAGTTGTATAAGTTCTGGAAAGTTTAACAAAAGTTTTTGCGATCTCAAAAGATTTGTTTTTTGTGTTTAGTAAGTATTTTACAAAGCAGATCACGTTTTGTTCACTGAGGATGAGTAAAGCACATTTTTTATTTTCTATTGTGCACAATTCTAATCAGAAACGGTAAGGCAATAACTATAAGGAAAAGGCGGAAAAAAGAAAGAGTTTTTATCCGCTGGCTTTGAAAGGGATGTTTGAGGGGTTCTTAATAGGCTTTTGGCAATCAAGTGAAGTAATCAATGTTTTGCAAGTTGTGTTCCCTTTTAGATGATTAAAAAGAAAATATTTGGCGGTTATAAGAGCCTATGAATTTAAATTAAAAACTTTGAAGAGTTCATCCACAGTAATACTACTCTTAAAAAAAAAAAACAATATTTTTTGGGTGCTTTCAGATTCTGTACTTATCAGAAGATTTCGTGGGGAATGAATGTGGTAAAAAGAAATCTTTTACAACTTTTTCACGCTATATCACTGGTGTATATTTATATAGACTAAACAAATACGAACAGATTTATTTACACGTGCGAATATTTATAGGCACCTAGTTTTTTAGATTCCTTTGATCCTATCCTAACAGACATAAGTAAGTAGTACAGATACAACTTATTTTACTTCAGTTACATGGTTGCTTGTGATATTCTGTGTGCATTTGAATGAGGTTTAGCTATGAATATTTAAGCAAATAATAATTCTAGAATGTCACTAAAATACTGAATTATATAAGAGTTTTATAAACCTTAGGTCTCGTAGGAGGTGGCATTCTGTAGTGTCTGCCTATCCCCATGGGAATAAGGCGTGAGTTTACGCATGAGTTTTAATATATTAATCCTTTTAATATTTATTAATAATCATAATATAGGTATTAAGCCTACTCCCTCTCAAGGAGAGGAGGGCCGTGTCCCAGCAGTGGGAACATTATAGGCTGATTATACTTTGTTATCTTATGAACCTAAGTAGGAAATAAAACCCTTATAACCGGAACACAGACTTAAGTGAAAAGCGCTCTCACGAAATTCAAACCCTCTCTGATATTTCTGTTATTCCTATTATCGAATTCGTTTTACGGGGATTCAATTTGAATTAGGCAATCCTATTTGCATTTCGCATGTTCCCACCATACGCATAAGTACCTACGAAAATATATTGTATATTAGGTGGTATACAATTCCGTCCTTGGAAATCCCGTCGCTTCGCACGCCCCTCCGGAAACCATGAAATGCAATCACGCCCGGCAAATTCTATCAAATTAGATAAAATTTGATAGCATTTGTTGGGTGTGATTGCATTTGATTTGTTTTGTTTTGTTTTTAGCTATTTAGAGGTTGTGTGAAAAATAAACGGCTAGAAAGGGAGTACCTATTGAAATGATGACTGATAGGGAACTATAGAAGAAAATTACACGCTTCGCCGACAAATAAATGAGGAAAAGGGCTGCGAAGATTGGTAATAAATTAAGGAATTAAGGAAAAGGTTTTATGTCCGATTTATCAATTTAAAAATTACGTTAAGTAATTTCATTCCAGCAATGCGAACTGGATTGAGTTTAATTAAGACAATTAATCGGTCCCATTAGGTTTTCCGATTCATGTTAAGCTTATTTATTATCACGCCTCTTGTTGCTGTCCAATTTGGGCTTCACATTCCAAATAACTGTAATTCTTACTTTTTTTTGCTCCACCCCAATTTCCGCATGTATTTCTTTGTTCTTTTTTCAAAGAGCCATAATATGTAGGTATTATTTGTACGCAGTTACTAGAGTAGTGGTGGCCTAGTGAAAACTATACTTTGAGTGAATGATTTCATCACCACCACTGCCCTCAAAACGGTGAAGGAAAACATCGTGAGGAAACCGGCATGTCCTAGAACCAAAAATTCGAACCAACCCGCACCGGGCCCGCGTGGTTAGATTACTGCCCACTCCTTCTCAAAGAAAGGAGACCTGTGTCCCAGCAGTGGGAAAATTATAGGCTGATTATATAGTACTAGATGTAACGATACACAATGGCCCTCTTTTTCCTCAGTTAATGTCTAAGCAATTACATTACCTAATTGAAATTGATCGTTCATGTAAATGTCGGGTACCTAATTCTTTTATGGCCGTTCTTTTTAGTCCCTTCAATGCGCAATGTCAGTCTCGTGTATCATTAGTGTTTTTGAATTCTTCAGATGTCTCTTTAATAAAATTTATGAATGCAACTTTCCTTTGACCGTTCATTCAGTGTTGTATATTTGAGTCTTTTTATACCCGTCTCTTTCTAACTTTAATAAGTGTCATATAGAAAACAGTCAGCAGATTTTTTTTCGATAATATACGGTTTAGCTGCTCGTCGGGCTACCACCCACCACCATATCTATTTCTGCCGCTAAGCAGCATTTGATGTGCTCCAATTTGGGGGGAAAGCGTGCCGGTGTACAGGCACATGAGATATTTGAACTTTGTCTATAGATACAAAGTTCTTTTTAGAACAGGCCTGTTCCAAAAAGTATGAGAAGAAAGTGTAAACGCACCCTGTCCAATTTAAATTATTACGCAATCACTCACTAAAGGGAAAAACATACAAATTAATATACAAATTAATGTGTTAGTAACACATTAATTTGTATGAAGAAGGAAACCTTATTTTTTTTAAAGATGATTGAATATTAGAGTTTCGATCTATAGAACAGACTAAAGGGTGCAAAATACCTGCGATGCTGTTTATTGCTCATGCGGCGGCGTTGACCACTTATCATCTGCACGCTTAGTATGACCACAATAAAAACGGGTTTTGTCAAGGGAAGAATAGACAGAATGACAGATAAACAATCACAATCTGCCATTTTGTCTATTCTTCTGTCGAAAAATCCCGTAGAAAACCCGTTTCTATAGGTGTCATGTTACGCGTGCTGGTAGGGTTGCAGCTAGTTTGCTACTCAAAGTAATTAAAAAGAGGAATTTGATTTCGGATATTTTATTTTTACGCGCGTTCCGACTTGTAGAAATTATATTATCAAGGTTAATTGATAAAAATATCTCTGGAAAGGTATTTGCATACGCTTCGTATTTTCAATATTAAAAGCAAGGTAAAATGCCAGGGTTGCTCGCTCGGTCGAGTATTGGCAGACAAATCAACATAATAATATTTGCGGACAAATAAACAGAGAGCATAGCTATGCTATTTTATCCTATATATAACTTTCATGTGACATGATATCTTCAGCTACCGAATTAAATTTTATTTTCAATTCAATAAAAGCAAATTTATATGGAACCATGTTTGCATAAGAATTTAATATGATTTTTACGACGTTTGCGGTTTTTTTCAGCTAGCTAAAACATTGGAAAATGGCAGGCAGTTTTGGTCTGGACTTTTTCAATTATGATACTTTTGCTGTCGTAATTTCAATGTACCTACATAATATTTCGATTTGGTTTGTTTTATTCTAATAAGAAGAAAATAAACCAAATCAAATTCCTTTATTACTTTGAATGACAATAGTTATTGCACGAACCAGCTCTCGTACACCGTACCGTCTATATTCAGGTGTTATTTCAAAGCAAAATGTTTGAAGTGACATTGTAACACGATTCGGTTGGCAAAGAATACCAGTAACCAACAATCCGGTTTATATTACATTTATGTCTCAGACGACTGACACTTGAACCGAAAATTACAGGAAATTCGGAAATAATACCAAGCTTTATCGCAATTTGAATGGCGCCTTTGAGATAAAGGACGATCTCGTAAAATACGGTATTTCTTTCTGTTCCACCCTTAATTTTGAAAAGTTTTCCTGAACATTAAAGATAGAGAGAGGAAGCATTTATAAGAAAATTCATTGCGTATTCAAAAAGAAGTGGTCAATCAAGTCCCTCTATTATAATGGCTTTCCAAATTACCGGTTTCATTGTTAACTATGCCATAAAAATTGGGGAATAACAAAGAGATCTTAATTATGCTTTACTTTGTTAAGTGTAGGAAAAGTTCTGAGGTATAATTGATATTAATATCTGGTGTTGAGTAATAAAGACGTGAACATGCGTAATTGCATGTGATTTATTTTCAGTGGAAGCTTTTGTCCTTGACCCAATTAAATCTATGAATCTAAAATGTGTTGTAATATAAAAATAAAGTGTTGTACAGATAATTAAACCTCCTGAAAGGAGAACTTTGTGTTAAGACAAGGATAATCAAGTGGAGTAATTAAGTGAAATTCAATTAGAACTGATTGACAGTGTTGTTTACTTCTCTGTGTGTCGTAATCAAATGATTCTTTGTGAAGTGTAAGTGAAATATGTTGCCATGGACTCCGAAATAGATGTCCTATTGTTCATCAACTGCACCCAGCAGATACTGGGTCGGCAGGAGTCCTGGGATCACCTCAATGTCACCCAGATCCTGGACTTGCTCCCGACGAGGATCCTTGAGGACATCAATTTGAAGTGAGTATAAAATGACTGTACCTAATTAATAAATAAATAGCCTTTTATTTCCGTAACGTTCATATTAACATTTACATTTTTGTATAATATTTATTTATTTATTTATATTTATATATTCTTTATTGTACACCAAAAAATATATAACAAAAAACAATAACAAACACTACAAAATATACAATGGGCGGCCTTATCGCTATCCGCGATCTCTTCCAGGCAACCTTGGAATGGACAGTGATTTGCCTGGACATAAAATGGGGCTGTCGTAGGTGCAAATAATAAGTCTACAATATACTAAAATAGATACACATTTACATACATATCCTAAATAATAATAGATATATACATACATACATACGAAATAAGTATATAAGCAACGAAAAATTAATGATGACTATAGATAACTACACAGTTACGAAAACAAGATCACAACGACAAGTAATGTTCCTTAACGAGTCTTTTAAACACTAGTATCGACTGCGCGCGTTTTATTTCTACTGGCAATGCATTCCACAAACGAGCGGCCTGGACGGCAAAGGATTTGTCGAGGAAAGTTGTGGAATGCATAGGCATTTTAAGCTTTAAGTTATCCGATGACCTTAAGAATTTCGTGTGGGAGTCACAAAGAAACTGGAAACGATTCTTGAGATACAGAGAGGTGAGAGGGGAAAAAAGCACATTAAACAAAAGGGAAAGAATATGAGCATTCCAGCGAAGGTGGATTGGTAACCACTTAATATATTACATTTTAGTTAAGGCCCCTTTGGGTATAGGCCTCCTCCAACTTTTTCCAATTGTTTCTCTCCTTCGCTCTCGTCTAGTTCTTTCCGGCAATATGTTTTATTTCATCTGCCCAACGTTCTCTGGGTCGTCCTCTAGATCTCTTACCGCTTGGCTCTAGGCACTGAGTTACCAAATATGTCCATATTCTATCTCTCATCCTGATACCTACCTACTTTAAATAAGAAATGTCACATTTCACATGCATGGACATTTTTTCGTTCCAATGGAATGTAAACTTCTGCCTCGAGCTCGAATGGTAAACATTTATTCAAATTACGTTTTGTACTGCTGATGCCGGCGCTATGTAAAGTGGCCGCCCATTTTGCTCAAGAGCGTGAGTTCTTATTTTTGACGAGTTTGAATTTTTCGGTCAGACACTGTACTATACCTAACTATATTGCATTTTCTTGCTATGGTTTAATCAGTAGTAGTTCTTAGTATGAGCCTGATATATTAACATACCACCGTAATGAACAATTCTAAAAACAGCACACTCGAAAAAATATAAGATTAATCCTAATTAAATCGTCGGTCCCTTGAGTGTAAAACACTTAAACAACCGCCCTCTTGTTTTGAATAAAACTCGTCGTTTCAGTTATATTTAAACAGGCCAACCCGGATGCGGAAATCCTCGAAAATTTCTTCAACTCTACCCTTTATGTCTCTTGTAAAACAAAACAGAGTGAATAATATAAATTTTATACAATTTGGTATAAAATTAGGAGTTTATTCAACAAGTTTTAATTCCCTGAAGAAATTCAACAAGCGGTGCAACTAGTAACTGTATCTTCAAAGAATCACGAGCTCATAAAGTTTTATCGAAATATTCTGGCGAAGTGAACTGCGCTGAATTACGCTTTCATTGATGAAAGCGATTCATACATTTTGTTGAATTTGTAGAAGTTTCCCGTTCAACTTTATTTGTGGTATTGTTACTAGTTTGTCAGTAGAAAGTCAGTCGTGAAAGCATACCTACCTATTAAAATTCAAATAATTTTACATTGTTGTTCCCAAAACTTCAAATAATGTGATATTCGAATATAATAATTTTCATGTTATGAAGTAGCTCAAAACTGCTCAGTGTTAATACCAATAATATATCTTCAAAATAACCATAATTGTAATCTAGATTCATATAAATCTTCTGTGCCATTTATTTACATAATTAAAGTCTTTATTACTTGGATCTATGCCAAGCAATATTGTCACCGTAAGGTATCTCATGCTGCATAAGTAATGGCTCTGTCAACAATTAATCAACTCTCATGTTATAAAGCACTGAGCTTTTATCACAATTGGTTTCCAATTGTCATTGTATAGACACGTATTTCTTCAATAAGTAGGTACATTCATGGACCATCTCTCGTCATCTCAGTGTTCGTTTTCAACTTTGCTATAACACCTTTTAAACCTTTTTTTTTCTTCCTCTTGTCTTACAAGCTCTTAGCTTCCTACTTCTCAACCGATGTACTACTAACTAATTTCTCATCTTTTTTCCGTACAACAGCTTGACTCAGCTTTTCTATTACCAATGTTCTCACTTTTATTCTAAAGGAAAAAATACTACGGTATACCCGTACTGTCATACATATCCGCATGACAACCGACCCGGAAAATCTTCCGGGTCGTCGTTTAGAGCACGTCATCACGTGCTCTACGACGCACCGACGACTGGGGCTCGAACAAACCAACCTGTTATTGTCTCTCTATTTTTAACTATGTACGGGACAATATTTTTTTGGTGGCAAGTATGCAGTAGAAGTCTGGATTTGAGCCCGGTTAATGGTATCTATATAGTGTCATTCTCTAATACATGAGACTTATACATAGCTGCCGATACGTGGATGCAGGGCCGTAGCCAGGAATTCGTTTCGGGGGGGGGGGGTTATTGCAAACTTTTTTTAAAATAAATTTATTATCTATTTCTGATTTCAGAGAGGGTAGAAAAATAGTAAACACAGATTAAAAAAAAAAGAGTATTTTCCGATTTTTCGGAAATCTTAAAAAAAATGATTGCGAGCGAAGCGAGCTCGAATTTTTTTGCATCCAGCTTCGAATAAGTTAAGTTTTCTTTCTCTTTGACCGATCATACAGAAATAGAAGTAACTTTATCGACTTAATATGCAGAAAAGTTTGAAAAGGATGATGCAGAAAAGGATGCAAGAGCGAGCGAAGCAAGCTCGAAAATTTTCACACCCCGCCTTGGAGATGCTGGGGTAGGTTAGAATATCTCAGAGAATGCTGAAGTTACAGGAATTTATTCAATACAAAGTCAGAGTCGATAAAAATACAGTATTTAAGCAATTAAAACAAATTTTCTCTTTTTCAGAAATAAAAAAAATAATATTGCGAGCGAAGCGAGCTCAAAATTTTTAGCATTCAGCTTCGAATAAGTTAGGTTTTCTTTCTCTTTGACCGATCATACAGAAAGAGAAGTAACTTAATCGAACTAATATGCAGAAAAGTTTGAGAAGAATGATACAAAAAAGATGCAAGAGCGAGCGTAGCGAGCTCGAAAATTTTAGCACCCCGCCTGGGAGAGGCTAGGGGAGGTAAGTATATCTCAGACAATACTGAAGTTGCAGGAATTTATCCAATACAAATAAAAGTCAGAGTCGATAAAAATACAGTATTTAAGCATACTCTTACTGAGAGGCTGGGGGAGGTTAGAATATCTTAGAGAATGCTGACGTTGCAGGAATTGATTCAATACAAAGTCAGAGTCGATAAAAATACAGTATTTAAGCATACTTTTACTGGTATTGTACATTATAAAGTACGCCTATGCGAGATAGATTATAATTATCTGTATAAGGAGGTACCCTAGGGGGTCGATCTCTGGATTGAGATTCTGGTTTCTCACATTTCGGGGGGGGGGCCCAAAACCACCCCCCCTGCCTACGGCCCTGCGTCGATGTAGCTAGCTACTATTTATATATCTTTGCCTACCCTTTCAGGCAATACAGGTATGACAATAGGTATTGTTATGCTGTGTTCTTAGTTAATTAGGTACTTTATATGGTATTTTACCTACCTCATATCGTCACACACAATTCATACAATCTAAACGCCTACATCCCGACACCAACCTTTGAGTTTCAGTAACTCAAGTGGCAAGTTAATTGTAGATAATAATATTCTCAGTTCCGAGAAACACAATTAATATCTGCTACTATTTTATTCAGTTGAGTGATTTCTGATATCTGGTGACTTGTCCCTTTTCCCTGTTATAAGAAACTTTGCTTTGCTGTATTTTATTTAGGACTAGCTTTTGCCCGCGGCTTCGCCCGCGTGGATGTCGGAAATTATCCCACGGGAATGTGCTACCGGGATAAAAGTATCCTATGTCCCATAACCCACGTGGTCTGTCTAGGCGACCTAGGCGTTACGGCGTAAAAGTAACAGACATGAGACAGCCAGTAACTTTATATATTAGTGGTAGTTCATATCTATATTGTGGTGATAGTGTGGATAGTATGGACAGCAGTATGAAACTGTCGGAAATATTAATGAAAAAATCTTGTATAAAGATTAATGAAAAAACTATGGCATATTGTATGGACGATGGAAACTAAGGCGAAAGCTTTGGGGGAGCCTGCGATATTCAAATTTTCTTATGATTTAGCTTTTTACAGGTCAGTATCAAGTTTTATGTTGATCTAAATAATGAGTCGCAGTTGTTTCAAATATTTATTTATCTAATCTAACTAATATGCCAGGAGTTGTATTCCTGTATCTAATGGTTATTATTCTGTAAAGCTACTATTTGCTACGATCGCGAATCATATTTTAATCATATTGACATTCGAAACTTACCCATTAAACGATTTAAAAGCTGTATTAAAACCAAACTTTGTAAAAAAGGGTACCTACCTACCAATTTCAGATTATTTAGAAGACAAAAAGCATGGGATTGAGCTGCTCGCTCTGCTAACATTTTGTCATTTTGGCATTGTGACATTTTGAATAAGTGAAAATCATCAAAATATACCTACCAGTTTTATATACAAATTCACATTATTGAATATTATATGTAGGATATTGACAAAATGACATGATTGCTTTGTAAAGTATTGTATTATTGTGAATGTGAGGACTATGTGGATGTTTATTTTGTTTTTATTCTTATATTTTTTCGTTCTCAGTTAGTTTTAACAATGGTCTGGCAATTTGAGAACTTGATGCGGCCTACACAAATGTCCTTTCTTTGGTATTGTTCGTCGAGTCGTTGAGCTCCTTAAGTTATGAGCTAAGCTCCACTATTACTGACAAATGCTTGCAGTGACAGGACAGGTTCACTCAAATCTGTGTGGTTCATTCCTCAAAAGATCATTTCAGACTCTAATCTACATGGCCCTCATAGGGCCTGACCAATATGCCAATATCTGACCTAGGTATGTCCGGACTTTAAAAGAGACTGTGAGTTGGTTTCGGCCTTTCTTCTCAGAGTAGTCAGATAGGAAACGACGACCTCATCTAGCTTAATTTTACAATTTTTTGATATTATTACGACGTGTAAAAGTGATTCCAATAACCTATTTACAGAATAAATAATTTCATTTTAACATACAACCTACCTGACACTGACTTGCAAATTGCAAAAAACTTAAGATTTGAATTTCGCGGGCTACCGGCGCATCCCCTTAAGAAAATCGCATCATTTGCACAACGCCATCTATCGAGTAAGTACTCACTGATAAACTCAAACTCTTCGTTCCAAGCCAAGAGCCAAGTAGTAATAACTTTTGATTGAGTGGACAGATTCTCAAGATACGGACTATGACTATATTCTCAATCCCTTAACGCTCTTGAAGAGAGTCCCGCAAAAATGTCAATAATAAGTACTTACATGTGAATTTTAAAATCAAGAGGGTAAAGAAGGGTTTTTACCCTCATGAGGGATGATTGTAGAAAAACGTAACTCTTTGTTAGTTACAAAAAAAATACATTTCCACAGCCCTAACTTAAAAAAAAACCGGCCAAGTGCGTGTCGAACCATGCACAATGAAGGGTTCCGTAGTTGGGATGAATTATTTTATCAAACAAACTTTCGCAAAGTTTTATTGTTATTACGTCTATGGGCGTTTACTGTCCCTCAAAGTGTTAAAAAACTTGTTCTCGCATACAGAATGTTTGGGTTTTTGCAACTGCACATGTAAGTTGGTCGAATAAAAGTTTTTGAGCTAAGTCGCGGACAGACAGACAGACAGACGGACATGGCGAAACTATAAAGCTTCCTTGTTGACTACGGAACTCTAAAAATGATAGGTTTCCCATAAAAACTTTTCATCCCCTATATCCCCCCCCCCCCCCCCCTTAAATTAGTTTTTGAGAAAATAATTGCCTATGTTCTTCGCCGGGATGCCATCTATCTCTCCAAATTTTATTTTTAATTTTTTTTTTTATATTTATTTAAAATCTAAGAGTTACTATCGAATTTATACTTTTAAGCATCGATTAGTATGGATTATGTGTTCAATTCAAAATGAGCCAAATGTTCGATAATTATGAATTCGGCAAAAGTCATTCTTCTACGGAGACTCTTAACACCGCGATTCAGAAAATGACGTTAAATGAACAACGCCATCTATCGAGCACGAAGTGATACTGTCAAAATATATGGGAAAACGTTCGAACACTCTGTAAGCTATGTAGAAAAGACGTAGGGTTCCATGACTGACTTGACTTGACTTGACTTGACTTGACTTGACCTGACTTGACCTGACTTGACCTGACTTGACCTGAACTTGACCTAACTTGATTTGGGTTGAGTTGAGTTAACCTTGAGCAGGTATATTTTATCGCAGCAGGTACATTGGTAGTTGAAAGAAAAGTAGATTACTCGTGTTTATTTAGTAAGCGCATTCGTGCCTTAATTACTCACTTTTTGCTCGATATAAGAATCTACAATTTTTAAGAAATTAAAATTTGTCACCATTTTTTCATGATTAATATTTGTATCATGATTTAAAAGCGCCACCTATGGCACTACTACCAAACAATAGATTTGGAAAACTTGAATTAACCAAACTTTAGATTGGGTGAATTCACAATGTATCGCGTTATGTTTCCGCGCGAAGTATGTGAACATAATTATGATGATTATGATCGTGTGTTACACACGTTCTCACAAACCTACCTGATTTTACGCTAGTGTCATTTTACGACAATAGATGTCGTTACGTGTATCTACATTACGTACCTAATGAAAATTTCTTCTTGAATACTTTAAACTCTTATATCTTTTGATATTTTGAAGCGATTGCGATGAAACAAAGACTAAATGAAACATCGAGTTACACACAATATTTGAGTGTATAAGTTAACCATATTGATTTCGTACTTTTTACGTGATACTGGAACAATCAAACAAATGAACAGACAAACAGACAAACAGACACACAGACAAACAGACAAACAGACAAAAATTCCAAAAATGGTAGAAATGGCATCTGTTGGTTATTCTTGGACACTCCACCTACGTTTTTTTTTTTTTTTTTCATTGTACAGAAACGCCTCGTCTACAGATTTATTATATGTATAGATTAGATTTCATTCACGTTTTGTTGAAAGCTGGCTTATTGAGCTTGTATTTTCTAGTAACGTAGGTCTTAAATATATTAATTTAACGTATAAACCAAAGGTGAGCCCTTTAGTGAAATAAAAGATATGTGTGTTACGAGACTTCTCATTCTCATTCAAGAAATATTTATTTCTTTCGGTATGCTTTATTTATCATTCGTTACAGGACTACCTGTAACTACCTGGACGACAACAATCTGAAAATTTCACTTTCTTCACTTATTTTTGTTACCTTCCATTTCCACGTAAAGAGCAGTTAATCATAATATAACATCTCCGCGGAAATAACACGTTCCATTTCTAGAATTATTAAGTAAAGGAACGGTTAAATATTTGCTTGAGATAATAAGAAATTCCTTACATTTATTTACTTTCTCTGCTGTCGTTGTTGTAAAACTTCGAAGCCAAGGTGGAATCATTTCGTGGAAATGGAATCCGTTTGCTCCAGTTTTCGCGGCTATCATTAAATTCTAGAGACTGCTTTGAAGCAAGTGAAAATAACAACAACAACAAAAAAAATTACAATACTTTCAAAGAGACTGTATTTTCTTAAAAGCAAGTGTTTTTAGAAAACTTCGTAATCTGTAGTTTGTTATTTATTGCCTTTTTATGATAAATCTTAAATGCAATATAAAAACGAATATATATAATATATTATGTACTTACCTTTATAAAAAAGGGGAGGGCTCAATAAGCATAAAAAAATCCGTAAGCATCGCTGTCATTGGGAAAAGTGCCCAAAAGGCTGGCAGCATAGCCACGTTGGATGGCAATTCTGATTTTAGTACACCTTGATTTCCTATTTTGACCTTCTTCTTATAAGTGACGTTTTGAAGTTGCATTAAAAGTGTTTCTGCTTACTTCGTTGTCTGTTTAGAATCTTGACGCTCAATTATGAACCACTTCCCCGACCTAAATACCTATACTTATTTTTTCTTTATATTAGGACGAAGCCTTCTTGTTCAAGTACTTTTACGTAGAAACCTATCAGTAAACTAGGCCGAGGATGTACGTTAATTAAAAAGTCTGCCCTTTCATATTCGTCTATCCCTGAAAACATGAGCACTTTTATTTGTTCAACAATTTATTTTGTTCTATGTATATTGTTGGTTTTGTTTTTCCACTGAATATACATTTGTACGATCGCGCGCGATATTGATATTCATGAAAACAATCAAAATATATGTGCAGTCATTTGTTTTTTAGGGTTCCGTACCTCAAAAATACCTTATAGGATCACTCCGTTGTCCGTCTGTCTGTCAGTCAGTTTGTCAAAACCTTTTTTCTCAATAACGCGTGGAGGTATCAATTTGAAATAAATATGAAATACGTAGTTCTAAGGTCCCTTGGAGCTATAAAAAATCAAGCTTCTAAGTACCTAAACCCAAAAATAGTCGTCTATGCGACATATTTTGATACTCGTAAATAGGTCATTTAAAACCTAGATAGGGTACTTCCGTTGACAATTAAATTTTAAATCATGTTTGGCAAGAAGCATGGTCTCACAGCATAATTTTATGTTGACAACAATTTATTTGTAAAAAGTAAGCCGTAAAACTTAAATGTAACTAATGTAAGCCTACTAGATGCTGAATGAATAAATAAAAAATAGTAAAAAACTAAAGAAAACGTCCGAAAATCGTTAATTTATAGTTTTCCCAATTAAAAAATGTGCGATTACAAACTTGCATATGCATTTGGAGAATTGACTGTGACGTATATCAATGTATTGGAGAGTATGGTTTTCAACTACAATATTTTTGGAATGCATCCCTACTACGGAACGTTTCGTTATATACCCGTTTTTTTTGTCAATCTATATATTGCCATGTACACAGTTTCATTCTCCGATAATAACGAACATAAATCAAAACCAGCAAATGGAATGGATATCATGTGCGTCATTTGAGACACCACAACTCACAAACAAATTGCTATAATTTTCTTCATGAAAATCGATATGCGGTGGTTACAGATGACTTGTTTACGAACTCCTGTAACTGAAACTTCTGCTCTTCAGTTTCACGTGCTGGTAAAACAGAGAGATAAATAAATGTCAACATTTTAATGGGCTTAATTAAAAAGGGTCCATATTTATTTGGATTTAAAGGTACAATCACCTCGAATATGCTTGGTTTGGCTTGAAAAATACATCGGAGAGGTTCGTGGCTAAATGATAACAGCCACACGAGGCAGCTAAGTCGAGTAAGCTAAGCTTGCCACGGTCGGTTCTTGGATGGGACATACATACCGAGACCCCTCTGTGCCTCTGAAAGCACGTTAAGCCGTTGGTCCCGGCTGCCATTTTGGAGCATGCAGGCAGATGATGATGGTTTGAAAAATACATTTTATGTAGGTACCATTTATATAAATAAACAGGCTGAGTTATAGAAATTGATCCTAGGATGTTCCTCTGTAAAAATGAACCACTCTGTATTATTCAACGAGTCATATTGCTGTTCATAGAATAAAATCTTGCAAAGGAATATCGCCTTGTTTATTATAGCAGTCTAGGTCTTGCTAAAGTAGGCCACTTAGACACTTTGTGTACTTTGTATATCCTTGATGATTGTTCTTATGTTAACTTTAGGTAATTGTTTTACAACTAAACGAAACTTGACGGTGCTTTTGAGTTTCTTAAAGGCGAGTATAGACTTTTGAGTTTAGACTTGTAACCGATTACAGAACATCGAGCATTCGCCAGTTTTAAATTTTATCGAACCGCAAAATCGTTTTAATAATAGTTTATTTATTGGATCAAAATGTCACAAACTTACCTACTTACTTTGTTTATAAAGAACAACAATGTTTGTTCTTGAATCCATACTTCCATCCATACTAATATTATAAATTCGAAAGTAACTCTGTCTGTCTGTCCGTCTGTATGTTATCATTTCACGCCTAAACCACTAAACGGATTTCGACAACATTTGGCAAGGAGTTAAATGGCATCCTCGGGAAGGACAGGCTACTTTTGTTTCAAAAATAATCCTATATAGAGGATGAAAGTTTGTATAGGAAATCCAGCATTTCTTAAGTATAACCCGGTAGTATGTTCCCGTAAGACGCGGGAGAAGCCGTGGGCAAAAGCTAGTTAGCAATAAACTTTTAAAATAATTATAAGTATGAGAATCGTAGTCGTACTAACTTGACTAATGTTTACTTTCATGCATACCGTCTAATTGTGACAACCATCGTCTATCAATTAGATAGAGACCGAATGATAAAATAGAACGAACAATAGTCTATTACTATAGAACCAAGCTCGCTGGCTGTTTGTCAAAGCTGCCGGCTTAGAATGTCGACGTTGGGCGATGCGTTGCGTTGATTCGAATCGACGTCAAGCCGTGCTCGTTTTGAAAGTATTTTTAGGATGGTCGTAATTTAATGATATAGCAGTTTAATATTTTAAAACTTGAGGGTTACATAGTGACGCTGCCTGTACCTTCTATCAAAGCTTCAATCGTTATTCCACGTGGAAATCGCTTTTGAATTCTGCGTAAGTGTAAGGATTTATGTTAGTATCTACACGCAGTATACGCGATAATAATCCTTAATATTATTATAAATGCGAAAGTAACTCGGTCTATCTGTCGCGTTTTCACGCCAAAACTACTGAACTGATTTAAATGGAATGTGGTACACAGATAGTATAGAGCCTGAGAAAGGACATAGGCTACTTTTTATCGACATACCACGCAGGCGAAGCCGCGGGCGGAAGCTAGTATAATATAAATATATAATGCTCAGAAATGTTCTCTAGCAGCTTTATGTATTTAAGAAAATTTCATTTGGCTATAATAGAGGCTCGTCGTCTGTCTTTGAAAGGGAAATGGACAGCGGTCAATAGAGTTCAAAGACTTTTTCTGCGATGGCGGATGTAACAATAAACTACAAATGAATAGGCAGACTATCTCCGAAATCATCAATAAATTGGAGAATGGCTCTTTGGTGCTTTCCTTTGTGAAATAATTATTTTATGTTCCACTTCTTCGTTATAAATAAGTGGTTATTTTCTTGTTAGATTCTGGTGACCAACCTTCTCTGGTTGGTTTTGCTCGTGGATGTTTCGGAAGTAAGTTTGTAAGTTTTCAGAACTGAATCTAAACCATATTGCAACATTTTATGTTTGTCACTTAGGTTTTTCCAAATGCCTTTTTTTGTTTACGTTTCCTTTCACATGTTGTATGCCTAAAATAACTTAGAGACTATAGGTAGGTACTTCTCAATGTCATTGAGAAGCTTGTGGCTACGTAATAACAGCCGCACCGATCGATCAATCAGGTCACGCTACGCTTGCCGGGGTTGTTCCGAGGATGGGTGAAGAATTGACCATCTTTACATAGCGAGACTCCTCCGTGCGTCGGAAAGCACGTTAAGCCGTTGTTCCCGGCTGTCATTTGTGGATCTTTGACAGTAGTTACGGTTCGTCAGAAGCCCGAAAGTCTGACAACAGTCTTACCAAGGGGTATCGTACCCAGTTACTGGGTTGTGTAGGTCAGATAGGCAGTGGCTCCATGTAAAATATTGGTATTCAGCTGCATCCGGTTAGACTGGAAGCCGACCCCAACATAGTCTAGGCAGTCAACATAGGCTAGGCAGATGATGATGACTTCTCAATGTCACTATCATCAGATACGTAAATCGAATATAAGTGATGTGCCATCAAAGGCCAACCCTAGGTCGAGATTCGCATTTAACCGCGTTTAAGAATCATTATTAACTCGTTAGGGCACTAACAGTTTATAACAACTAGGTATCTATGAATTATAGATAGTTGCAAACAAGAGATCAATCACAATTTGATAGAGTTTCCATTTGATTAACTTGTTAAACAATCATGAAACGAGTTTCAGTCTTAATTTTATGATAGCGGGCAATCGACTTTATCCGATTTCTAAGTAACCAATATTGATGTTATTAAACGATAAAGGTTACACCAACATTGTTTTAGGGTTTAATAATTTAACAAACTTAGTTTAGATCACCTATTTAAGGTAGGCCAGAGGAGCTCGTATTACCCAGTTACTGGGTTGTGGAGGTCAGATAGGCAGTCGCTCCATGTAAAATACTGGTATTCAGCTGCATCCGGTTAGACTGGAAGCCAACCCTAACATAGTTGGGAAAAGGCAGATTTTATTTTTATTTAAGGTAGGCCAGAGGCATTTTCTTCTCAGAATTTAATTTTATTGCTATAAATTCGCGCGTAGGTAGGTTGAATTCAAACTGAAACCATCATTACATAAAGTATTACTATTTTATCATTTACGTCCCAAATATGCATGTTTTTAGTCTGAAATAAAGTTATATATTTATACATATATGTATGTGTATATTATATAATAATAAATATTAACTTATTGTTTAAATTCTTTATAAAAGTAATAAAACAGGGAAAAAAAGAAAATACTGTAAGGATCGCAAGGGATTTGACTATTCAATCCCTAGTAGTGCTGCCTTTATGCCCCACAACGGCTATGTTTCAAACAAGTATTGTTTAAACAATGAACAAGACTAGAACCCTCCTCTACTCAATAGGACCTACAACAATGTTGGACATTTATTGCAGTTCCCGCGGGTTTGACACGTTTCTTCGACAAATACGGAATAAAATATGTCACTCGAATAAATCTGGAATACCATCCTTTTTGGTGTTTACGCAGTCCCATTGCGACTCGTCGATTTTATCATTTTCGATGGGAAACTTTCTAAAGGTTGTATCCAATTTTATGGGGTGGAAAAAGCAAAGATTATTCAGTGAGAAAACAGGTGGCATTTTTACAGCATTACGTAACAAAACTTACCTATAGCTTCATGAAAGTCCAGTCCAAAGCCTGATAACTTCTCAAGGCGAGACTGACTTGCCAACACTGCAACATGTAACCAGAACGTGCCTCTGTTACCCTGTAGGTCACTTAGAAGATGCTTTAAGCCCTAAAGTTAACTGGAAATCAGAAGTTAAGAAAAGAAGAAAGAAAGAAAATAAATTTATTTGACCCAGGTAAGGCACACAATATTTATACAAAAAAACAAACAAAGAACATTAAAAAAAAAAAAAAAACGCAAGTATATAAAGTTCCTGAGATTTTTGAGTCGGGCACATTAATTAGGACTACCTCTACGGGGAAGTCCAGCTAGTCATCTGTGTAAGGTTAGAAAATACATCCATGTTACGATGTTAGTAGGTGGGTGTATCCTGGTTACACAAGCTAGCAAGGGTAAAGTGTACACAAGCTTTTAAACACAAACTATCTACCCTTTCCCAGTTAGGTTAATGAAGCACGAACATCGATGTTAACTCGTATCAACCGAATTGACCTCTAACAGGCTTTTAACTTGATCAAACATGTGTCCGGGAACAGATGCCTGATTATGTTAAATTATATGTACTTTGTAGTGTAAGTAAAGCTGCTATTTTCTTTGCGTATAAAATGGAAGCAGGGCGTGTATTGTTTTGAATCATATTCCACCGGCAATTTTCTCAGGTTTCTTTTTCAGTTATTATTCCTTTATTTCATTCTCTAAAAAATTAGATTCTCTGTACGCAGCACTCCATTTATGTAAATAAAACACCTAAAATCTAAAAACCAGCAATGGATGCAAAAGTACTATAGCGAACGACGCGAGAAGCTCAGTGATAAAATCACATCTTCCGCCACGGGGAGTGCGTGCGTTTTGCCACGGTAACGATACATTGCGTGTGAGGTAATAACACAAATCAGGTTTATTGGATTTCCATAAAATTCCTGAAACAATTTCATGTACCGGTCGTCTTATTATGATATGCTGAATTCATCCCATCACTCTGCGAAGGTCCCCTACGTTGTAGAGCAATAGGTATTTCATATTTCTATGCAGTAATATTAACAAATTAATAAAAACAGGTAAATACTTAACAGCTATTTGCAACGTTGCCAACTTTTAAGGAGGTAGCTTGTTTTTTCCCAAAAAGACATGGAATGTTTCGGTTACAAACAGCTCCTATTAATTATACAACATTGCTTTAATTATGCGAAGTGAAGAAATCTTGTTAATGTTTTGACAAACTGTGCCTTATGTGCATGGAAATACAAACAAGGTTTGCTTGTTACGTGGGTGTTAATTTAAATTGTAAAAGGAGCGTAAATAAATACTCCGACCTCCAGGAAAACCAAGTCAAAGGTTATGGACTAAAAATGAACCACTGTTTTTAGAAATATGTATATGCCAACAAGAATAGAATAGATTCATCAGAAGGTTTGCACGCACATTTTTTTTTTCGAGACCGAATTGGCGCCTTTTTCTATGTGACCAACTTACTTACTTTTCCCAATCCCAAAAATCCCAAGTATGAAGAGCAGTTCGTATCTCTATCTGAGAAAATAGCCTTGGATAAGATCCTTTGTTCGCTAAAGGGCAAATTCTTATCATGGCAAATTCGCGTAAGGGCAACTGTAATACAGTACCTACACAAGTCTTAGATAGGTAGGTACACTATGTATTCCTACCAACAAAAAATTCAAATTTTTCATGGCTCCAGATATAGAAATATTTGCAAAATTTAAAAATCATTTCACCACGCTATGCATAATGTTATCACAACTGAAATAATCAATGGCTATAATTTGTCAAAGCGAAACGACATTTTCGATGTGTTTTCGATCTTGATGGCCTTCACCCGTGTCAGAGTGACATGGTTTCCGTTAAAATCTAAAGTGGCCAAAATTTCCTTAAACGCCGCTCAAATCGATATAAATCGAATCTCGATGTCATTTCTGACTATAAATTAGAGGCACCAAATCTGTTAGATTTAAATTAG
The DNA here is from genome assembly GCA_948473465.1 of Lithophane ornitopus. Taxonomy (NCBI): domain Eukaryota; kingdom Metazoa; phylum Arthropoda; class Insecta; order Lepidoptera; family Noctuidae; genus Lithophane; species Lithophane ornitopus. The sequence continues at coordinate 8,248,148 of OX419623.1, forward strand.
GATCAATTGAGAATCGTTCCAAAATAAGGGGCCTTTGTCTGCAATCTGGATCACTGAACCTTTTATGTGACTCTTGCTTTAGAATAACTTAGAAAACTTTATACAGGTGACCCTGTATAAAGTTTTCTAAGTTATTCTTTAGGTGTTCGAAAGGTGTGGTCAAAGTAAGAGTTTGGTATAGACCATTAAACTGAAAGACCACAGCTTTCTGATACACGCTGCCATGTATAGAAGTCGAGGACAAAGTTTGAATTCGAAGTCATACCACTAAACTAATACTAAGGTAATAACACCTCTCTTTTTCCGTCGGGGGTTAATAAAAACAATTCATAAAAGACAGTACCACCCGTCTTAAAGAGGCTCAATCCATTTGGTCGTACCAAAGTAATGAAAGCTGACCTATGCCTTTCCCTTTTCAACTGAAGCCTACAGACGGAAATTAATATAATAAACAATATGTCCCGGAATTAACGCACACCACCAAACACCCCAATTAGAATAATAAATTATAATAATAATACATACACTGACTTTTTCTTAATACATGAAACATAAAACATTGTTTGGCGAAACTTGTGGTCACATTACAAATCTACGCACGCACAGAGTCGCACACGTATGATGAGGGTCCAGCGTAGTAGATACTTCGTCCATTTTGGTTTGTTTTGACTGTACAGCGGAAGTGTGACTATAAAATTTTATTATTTTTGTGATAAAAAATTAACTGTAATAATAATGACAGAAATCGATTCAGTAAACGATTCTGACCAAACTACTTTCATAATGTGTATCAATTCAGTTACACACTGTAAAATCCTTTTTGCGACGAAGGTAGGTTTGAAGTAAAAATCAGGAACACTCGATCTAATCTGTCTTTATCCCTGCACATCTACAGAGAAAATTAAGGATTTAAAGCGCAGTGAGGCTGGATTAACGTTAGTCCGTATACCTTATTCTACTATATCCTAACAAGCGCCTGAGTTGCATGAAATCACAAAAGTATACTTTACATTTGTTACCTAACTTAGTATAGCAGCTTAGAAACAGTTACAATAAGAGGTTTTTTTTTCACTATTCACTTTGGTTTTTTGTCAGTTCAATATTTCAAAAAAGGTTTTTGAATCAATAAACAATTTTTCCCTAAAGGGTACTAAATTGTCAAAATCATTATAATCAAATCCAGGGATCACCAATAATTTTCATTGAGGTTCCGTTATCCAACTTTGGGGCTGTACTAAACGGAGCAACATTAAAATAATACAACAATTCCAATAAAAGTACTCAGGGATGCTGTAAATGCACCATGGTACATTAGAAATGACAAGCTCCACCGAGATTTAAAAATGGAACTTGTCACCACCATCATCCAAAAATTTGCTGAAGCACACGAATACAGACTTCATCCGAATGTCGAGGCAATCCAGCTGCTGGACAACACGGACATAGTGCGTAGGCTGAAGAGAACTAAACCATTTGAGGTCGTGATAGTGAATAAATAATAGTTATGCTGTGCTATACATGTAACACATGAAAATAGTGATTTAATCAATTATCAGACCTTACGAAATTGTGTAAAAGTGCAAATTGACACTATTCTATTCTAGGTATAACATAATCTATCTCGTAAAATATTAAGATATGAGTTAAATTTCTTATTAGCCTAGATTGTAATCCATTAATAAGAACTTCAGTTCTTATTTATAAAGAAAAAAATTGGGTTTCCGTTTTTAAAAATATTGTCGCGGTTCGTTTGGTAGACTATTACTAGCAACCAAAAATCAAACTACGAAATAAAACGAAAAGAAACCTGAATACTTTTTTATGAACAAAATATATAAACTAAAATATTTTTTTATTGTTTTTATTAGGTTTTAGTTATGTCTTACACTTTTTACATAAAAAGGTCACAACGAAATATGTCGGGCAGCGGCGGTCTAATCTAATAAAGTCGCATTTTGCTTGACTACAACGTAAACTCGTCCAAACTTTTTGTTTCCTAGGCTCTTTACTTCTCTTAGTAATTTACTTGCACTGTAATTCGTCGAAATCTCAAGAGGATCATTAGCTAAACATTTAAGTAGATTGTTATTCAGTATAATCTGTTTGTTCGTAACTTCGCTGATACCACGAACTTTACAACCCTCACCTGTAAAATGATCAAAATACAATTATGAAATGTCAACGTATTTTTGTTTAACTTTTGTATAATTAATTCCAACGCAATCTCGAAACTTTGTGATTGTTTACGATGGTGTTTTGAACTTGGAGATTGTCTTACTAAGCGAGTACCTATTTTTTTAGTTTGATTTGTTTTGTTTGGATGAAAATTTCTTGCTGCTTTTTTATTTTGTATTTTATGTAACCTATGTAGGTATACCCGAATGCCTATACATGAGTTCCTCTTATTACTTCTTATTAAAAGGAACACAAATGTATAAGTAGGCACTCGGGCTTCAGTCAATGAAAAGCAGACAAAACTCGTCTCCACTCGCCGACGAGGGGCAGTCTCATTTCCACTTCCACACGTAAAAAAAATAAACGTAGATTGTTTGAACTCTGATGCTCGTTGTGCGTCGATGCATGGCAATCAATAATAACTGCGCTTTGCCAGTAAGGTTTAGAATAATTTAATTTAAAATAAAACGATTCTTAAAAAATAAATTGTCATATTTCTTGTCCTAATTTCAGTAAAAACTGAAGAAGTACCTTGCCGCACAGCTAGACGTCTAGAATCCTCCACGCTGACGTCATTCACATGTATGCATGCACTTGCACATACACTTTACTCTAAAGTTACTGTAAACTCTCCGCACTGAGAGCTCTAACGCAAATTCTATTCTCAGTTTATTTAGGTACTTAAAGTATTTTGATTTTATTAGATTCATAAGCAGATATAGGTATTATTTTAATATATCCCAAAGACATGTGTTTTTGTTATGTGAGCCGGTGTTTCCTATTTTAATAAGCTACATTTGTTCAAGCCTGCTATTCATATTAAATATAATACGAACTGCTTGCGGAACTACTAAACTTAATACAAATTCCGTTACAACAATACCTCCCGGTCTGCATAAAAAACCACATACACCAAAGTCTTCAAGGGCAAGTTCTGTCGCAAAAAAACGTATCGTATAGGTACCTACCTACCTACCTATGTTACGTGAGCTCAACCAAATGGGATACTTGGCCCTTCATAAAATATGACCAAGGTATAAAATCATAGTTTATTTTTCTCACAAAAAGCTTTCTTTTTATGGTTTTGAGCATCTCTTCGACCAATACATTCTCATCCAACAAACAACACTCTCTCAAAAAAAAGTCCCATGAAAGGGTTGTCATTGCGAACCATCCATGGGACTACGCGTGAAAACCGTCATAATTATGTTATAAAAATATTTTTTTTATGATACAAGTATACTCTAGTAAGTATATAATTTAATATATAGAAAATAACATACTCAAATGACAAATATGGCATAGTTATTTTGATGGCTATTTAAATGCTTTTGACTAATGTTGCGTGCAAAATAAATAATAGTCTTTATGGGGTGGTAGCAGGTGGAGCCTCGCCTTGACGACAGTATAATAAAGTAACAGTATTCTGTCTCGACAGTGACCTTGAAATAATGACCTACGGCCGTGCGGTAGAAAGACGCTCCTCATCCGTGCGTAACTGCCGCGCACTCAATACTGTTGCGTACTGATATACACTGAGATTTCGAAGCGCGTCATTATGACCGTTTTCTAGATATAATACTGTTACTTAATTATACTGTGCATTGTCCGAGTGACGATCGATACATGCAGGAATACCCAGACTATCTAGTACAGTTACAAAAGGTCGTAGGATACTAAAATATAACTTACCAGTTGCTCATGTACTCAACAAGTCGTGTGCCCGATGAAACTTTCCATCCGCAATAATGGTCAACTTCCATACTTTCATCCCCTAGTTAATCCCTTTGAGGGAGGAATTTTCAATAATCCTTCCTTAGTGCTCGCGTTGGTTATATAATGTAGAGACAGCAATACGACAATAAACGTTGAGTGTTTTAGAACTTTGATTGTCCTCTAAATCATAATATCGAAATTTAAAAAGTTTTTTTTTTTCAAACAACTGAATAGTATTGATGGGCCGACTATGGGTTTTGCCAATATTTGACTAAGTAGCTAAAGTGACTAAACTATTGGATATATTTGATTGAATTTTCGTATGCAGACTAGGAACGGCAGTTTTATTTATTGTCATCTCCACCTCGTGTATGGAACTCTATACTCCATTTGAAATAAGATTAGACATTAAAACAAACCCTTTTACAGTCCGTTCAACCGATTTTGACTTCTATACCGTAGGCATAAGGATAGCATTAAAAGCAAAAAAAGTTACACAATACCAACTATCTACTGCGGCTGCCATTTGTCATGCCACCAACGCAATAGAATTCAAAATCGGTTGAACGGAATGTAAAATAATAATATTTATTTATTTCAGACAAAGTCCATTCCATTTCATTACGATTAAAATATACTCAAAAGATTAAATTCATTAATTACATGTCATTCAAACAAATAAAATATAAAATAAAATAAATTTGAACTACATACACATGTCAACCAAAATGAATGTATAGTGCAAAAAAATATGTTTCTAGAGCGGCCACACAGACTACGTTGTCCGTTAGTGTAGTCAATAATTGAGAGCTTTTGTAGTACCAGTACTACTATGATAATTTATTAAAAACTAAATAAAACATACTATTATATTATATTATGTAAGTATAATGACATGGTAATGACTGATTTAATTGTAATGTCAGATAGTATTCAAAATAATGAGTACCTAAATAATAGTATGTAATTGAGCATTCAATTTATTGACCTATAAACTTTTATATTGAGTACACAAATAATCACCATATTTTACAAACAAAGTTTACATTCAGGTAAAAATAATTTATCGATACAAGTAAATGGTTGAAGCTCAATACTTCACTGAATGAGTAAGTAAGTACTTTGATTATTATTCGATCGAGGCGTGGGTGAATTGAACTGACCGATGCAAAGCTTATTTGACATAGTTACGGAATAAACTGTTTTCTCCGGTGAAATTTAATTAAATTCTACTTCTTTGGCGACCTTTATATGGAACTTCCAGAGAGATTAGAATGGACTTTCAGTAATACTTAGGACAACTATTAACTACTTATTTATTTAATTATTTTGTTAGGGAAAACAGACAATTGTACATTGTTTAATATACTCATGTAATTACATGTACAGAGTGTTTCTTTTACGTACCTAAATTAATATACCAATTTAATATTTTTGTGAATATTTAATAACATATACAATTTTTTTTTTTAGTTTTTTTTTGAATCTTTTTTGGACGCTATTCTATTGCGGGTGAACGGGGACGCCATTTGTTAGTTAACATACTGTATATTTGTTCTACAGTGTACCTTCTCTTTTCAGGATCACTCTTGGAAACTGCATGGGTCTTGGCGAGAGGCCATTCAGTCCACCATGGTGGGGTCAGCTTGCCTGGTTCATGGTCTTCGCCATCATGCTACTTCTTGCTGTACTGGGCAATACTCTGGTCATATGGATCGTTCTGGGTAAGTAATATCTATACTAATATTTTTAATGCGAGAGTACCTAATGCCAAAGTGATACCTAAATTATAATTCCCTGATGGATTTTTAATTTTCAACTCTCGGTGCCGAACCGAGCGTTGAAAATCCAACAGAGCGCTATTCTGTTTAGGCATTCATTTATTTAGATCTCTCATAGTGTTATTGGAAATATGCATTACTCTGTCTATCTGTCTGTTACCTTTTCATGCCTAAACCACTGAACCGGTCGTTATGAAATTTGACAGATAGGTAGCCTGAAAAAGGACATAGGCTACTTTTTATCTTGGATATTTGCTTAAAAAACTATGAAATACAATTATTTGCTATGAAAGTGTTCAGTGTAAAGTTTAAAGTTGAGAGCACTGCTCTCAACTTTAAACTTTGATGTGATGAAATAATTTACACAAAGTTAAGCGCCTGTCAGGGTTCGAACCTACGACCTACTCGTAAGTCGGGGCCGGTACTGGGTCACCACTGCTCTGCATATTTTTAGATTGCTTATTATTACCTACTAAAGCATCATTCATTTGTAAACAATTTTCTTCCAATAAGAGCGAATGGAATGGGTTGCACATCTCCTATAGAAAACTATAAGTTTGTGAAACATTCTATCTTTATAATGAACCTTTACATTATAGAGTACCTACAGGCTTTATTAATACTGGAAGTGTAACAGAATAATTACTATAGCAGACGACGCTGACGCGACGCGACTTAGCGTCAAAAGACTTTGTTGTAATTAATAATGTTGATGATACCCTGAGTTTTAATGAGGTTTAAAATCTGCCCTGCTCTGCTCTTTTTTGACTGGACAAAAAGGTACGCATGCATTGCCTGTGCCTGTGGCATACCATAAAATTGAAGCAACAACTGACTGGCACTTTCGCCCGCTAAGGACAAGTTTGTTACCGTTCAAAATTGATAGAGGTGTAAAAGGCACGTGGGCAATAATGTGCCATGTATTGCATTCGGTAGTACTCGCAACCGGCGTCCGTGTATGACCAGATGTATGCACGTAAACGAGGCAAAAGGAGTATTTATATAGGATAGTGGCAGGTGCCGTTCTGTAGTTTCTGCCTACCCCGATGAGAAGAAGGCGTGAGTTTATTATGTGTGTGAAGTAACTAAGTTAAGGAAAAACTCTCAACATTTGACCGACAAAGCTTCTAAGGATCCAATTCCAAGCTCTATTATGTATAGTTAATAGATAATCTGTACCTGACGGTATATTTACAACGTTTTAACATTTTAATGTATTAAAATTTAATTTAAACCTCGAAGTTCTTTGTCGTAAGAAAAATGAATGAAACAAGAATGTATTACTTAAGACTTGATTGACGCGGCTTGATGAAAAACAGTTTTCCATAATCTCTCATAAATTATGAGTGAGGGAGTATTTTACCCGACTGCTGCTGAAGGAGGATAAAGTTTATGGCTACGTATGTTTTCCAAATAGGAATTGCCAGCCTTTTTCTTTTCGCTGTTTGACAGGGTACTTATTTCCATACAAACACACAACCACACAATTCTTTCGAACTTTCTCATCATCATCATCATCATTTCTGCCGAAAGACGTCCACTGCTGGACATATGCCAAGGGGGAGCCAAGCATCGCCACTTCAACCGGTTCTGTGCTTCTCGCATCCAGCGGATTCCTGCGGCCTTTACCAGGTTATCGGTCCACCTTGTGGGGGGCCTTCCAACGCTACGTCTTCCGGTCCGCGATCGCCACCTGCGAGCAATGTGCCCTGCCCACTGCCACTTAAGTTTGGCAATACTTTGGGCTCTATCGGTTACCTTGGTTCTCCTACGGATCTCTTCATTTCTGATTCGTTCACGTAAGGAAACTCCGAGAATTTGGAACTTCTAGGTCCTATGATAGAACGAGCGTTCTTTTTGCTGTTTCCACCGCAGATTCAAGCTGCAACAACTCTTGGCATTTTTATTCTCTAAGTAATGCATATCGTTAAGAATACATTATGGAACCTACGTTACTTCTTACTTCCCATTTGTCAGAATGAAAATCAAATTTCCGAACGACAAACGGTTATTATTCAGAAATTCTTTTTTCAAATTGACGTTTCTAAACGATTTTGATTGTAAGCGTTCATTTCAAATCAATCTGGGCTATTGAAAATGTAACGTTGGTAGGTTAGGGGCTTTAGCGAGACTAAAAAAAAGATTATTTCTCGGAACTTCCGTATCCAATCCAACGTTTTATCCTGTGAACCAGTGTGACCGACAGGATTATTTCAGTGGACATGACATGTTTATTTTATCGTGTACCAGGAATTACTTAATTAATTTGTTTTTTTTTAGTATGTTTGACATTATTATTGCTTACAAGGTTTAATCATGATGATTGAAAGTTTATGAAGGAATTGATTAGCTGCTTGTGATATTGGAACGCATTCCTGGAATATTACCAGTTGCTGTATTGAGCTCTCTGTACAATGTGTTCACAAAACTGCAGTCCACCCAAATATTAGGTACATATCTAAATATCTATCCCACCTAATTAAAACCCTGAGTTTTATAGTAGTACACTATAGCTATGCTAGTATGTCGATCCCATCTATCCCATCTATCTCCTTGCCAAATATCGAAATCCGTTCAGTGGTTTTGGCGTGAAAAGGTAACATACATGCGTCCGTCTCATTTATTTATTTATCAGCCTTCTAATTTATTTCATTTTTATTTGGTCTGCAATACAATTTATACACAATCACACTAATTATGTAGGTATATATATATATAAATATAAATGTGTACTTCGTTATTATTATTATGTGACACTTATTTTGTTTTATTTTATTTAAGTAGGTATGCATACACACATCACAATATAAAACTGATTTGCATCCGTAACTTCACACTTTCGGGTCCGGTTGAAAACCAGCGTCAGGCACTAGTTGTCTGGCATTTTTGCTGAACTGGGCCTTTTTGGCGCAGCCGTGAGGCACACTCCCCTGATAATGTCCTTCTTTACCTTCTCAATTTGTTTCTTTATTTTTATTTTGTTATCTGCTGTATATTATGTATATTGTGTGCCTTTTAGTCTGTGCTGAATAAATGTATTTTCTTACTTCTTTCTTTCTTTCTTTCATACAGACAGACAGACACAGAGACAGAGTTACTTTCGAATTTATAATATTAGTATGGTTTCCAGGTTCCAGTTCCAAGAAGGTAATTATCCATAGGTCAGCACAATTTTTTTAACTTGCAATGCTTCGCTATCACAGCTTTAGTTTTATACAGAAAATCTGGATTTTGGGCGAAACAACTCGAACTTCGACCACATAAAATGCAGGGAAAGCCCGTTTGTGTTACATGACTTTCTTCTACGTGGGTTTTGTTTCACCCTGAACATCATAAAAATATCGGGGTGACCCTCTGGCCTTTTTGTGTCTCACTTGTATTCTCCATGAGAAACCCATAAGCAAGGACTGAATTTATGAATGATATAGCTTCAGCCAGCGCGTGATATCTTTATAAATTATAGCCTCAATGATAGTATACCATTCTACTGTAAAATATTTTTTTTAATCGGTCCAATAGTTTTGAGTTTATTCATTACTAGCTGCGCCCCGCGATTTCACCCGCGTAAGCCTCGATCCTATGGGAATATCAGGATATAAAGTATCCTATGTCCTATTCCAGGTCACGATCTACTCATGTGCTCAATTTCATCCAAATCCATTTAGCCGTTTCAGGCGTGAAAGCGTAACAAACAAACAAACTCACTTTCGCATTTATAATATTAGTCGACCTTTTTTATCCCGTTGTTCGCACGGGATCGAGACTTAAGGCTCTTACATACTGCCGCGATTTATCGCGCGATGCGACGCCGCCGCATTGTTCGCCGTGAAGTTTTCTCAGAAATTGTTTTGTTAATGTCACGTCGCGCCTGTTTGTGGAAGCCTTTATGCGGGTGAAACCACGGGGCGCAGGAAGAAATACAATAAAAGAAATCACTCTCAATAATAGTGCAAAGAAATTTTAAAATCACCAATCTGCTTAGCCTTTTCCCAACTATGTTGGGGTCGGCTTCCAGTCTAACCGAATGCAGCTGAATACCAGTCTTTTACATGAAGTGACTGCCCATCATACCTCCACAAAAAAGTAAAGTTGAAAACTTCTTCATACAGATGAATGTGTTACTAATTCCCGTTAGTAGTGAGTGAACTATTTTAACAACAAATACCGAAATTGAAACATTGAAATAAAAAAAAAAAACAAAAAGACTTTTCAAACGTAAAAAATAATAGTAGTGGGCCGATAGATTTTGCAATCAGCCGGCTAGCGACAGTTACTATTTGGATATTATATATCTGTGAAAGGCCCTAGTGAAAAGGGATCTAAGTCCAAAAATGAAACTTTACAGGAGACGCAAAGAACACTCCGTGCGCTTCAAATTGCGTGTTTGACCTCGTGTAGCATTTAAACCGCTACCAAATGAAATACATGTGATGTTTTTTATACGTAAACAATTTATGCTCTTATTATTATTGAGTTATTTTTTATGTAAAGTTATTAGTTTTTGAGATAGTGACTTATACTAACAACAGTGAATTGCTTGAGGGTATAAAAAAAAGTTATACCCCTTCTCCCATAATGTTAAATGATTTGAATGATGAAATTAATTCACACAAGTGAAAATGGATAAGCATTTGGAATGATTATGTGAATACTAATTTCAACCTTCTTTTCCTTTTTTTTGGTGAAAACGGATTTATGTCTAATAATATCAGTACTCACTAAACTATTATATAATATAATAAAAACAATTAATTATATAATAAACACCAAAGCAATTAAAACGTGGGTAATTTATGTTAATTTAGATTTAAAAACACATTTTTTAAAATTTTTCTTTTTATAAGAATACAAAAGTAGTTGAAACCGACTTTTGTAGTTTTTTTGGTGTCAGTTGGACCCTTTTAAACAAGGTAACTTCTTTATTTTTAGAGATAGCTTAGATCCGTTTACACTAAACGATAGAGCATTTTTTTCTGATCACTTCTGTATACTTAACTCATTTTCCACAAAATCGGACTTATACCCCTTTTCACTAGGGCCACAGATATTTGATTGAATTTTTGTTTGTAGACTGGGAACGTTATATTAACCAATTTATGAAATTTAAATAATTTTCGTATTGACATACAATACCTGTAAACCAAGTACCTATCCTTTATCGAAAACAACAAGCATTGCCTATGAAAGGGTACGTTATTGCATTACAAGATACAGTTAACTGCAGAAGTTTCATTCTGCTTTGTAGAACAAAAGTCCATTAGCTCAATACCTACGTAGGTATCTGCGCCTTCGATGATTTGAATTGGTATTCAGGTGCTACTGAGTAATAAATTATAATTATGTTCAGCGATAATAAGGATGGCATTACTTACTGACTCGGAATTTTCCACAAACGCTACCTATCTTCCTGATACAATTGCCTGTCGGGCAAATTTTTTTTTTGAACCCGCGATTTATTGCTTACTAGCTGCGCTCCGCGGTTTCACCCGCGTAACGAGACTTACGCGGCTGAAACCGCGGAATCCCGCGGGAATATCGGTATAAAAAGTATCCTATGTCCTATTCCAGATCATGGTCTACCCATATGCCAAATTTAATCCAAATACGTTAAGCCGTTTTAACGCGAAAGCGTAACAAACAAACACACTTTCGCGTCTATAATATTAGTTAGGATTTAAACCTACACGTCAAAGGTTTAAAAATGATCTCGTTTTGGTGTTAGATAATTTCTAATAATTCAAAGACAAATTATTGTTGTGCTGGCGGTGTAAGCCTGGTTACCGCCATAGAGACGTATTCTTATTCCTGAATAAGAATACGTCTATAAGGCGGTAACCAGCGAGTAGGTATTGTGTTTTTCCTAAGAAAAACACAATTCTCCTTCTGATTACAATGACCTTCACATACAAGTAGGCCATGAGTAGGGCCTTCATTGTCATCCTACCCTCTTATTGACACATTGATATTCGGATCACATTCTACTCCCCACTAGCCTCAGCTTTGGCAACCTTATCTTTGCCCACATGAGAAGGATGTGTCTTTCTATATACCGTACCTACTGATTGTCCTTGCATACAATACAGCATCCAACATTTCCATGTAGATCTACTAATTGAGGAAAATGCCGGGGAAGTAAAGTCAGGCAAATTCATTGTTAAGCAAATTGACAACCTACGTCAATTTGCCGTGTATAGTCATTTCCTGTCCATTTTGGCGCAGCCGTGAGAGGCACTAACACCATTGTTGTTAAATTATTATTTCCTCTTATTTTTTGTATTTTGTGTTTCACTGTACAAAATAAACGATATTCTTTCTTCTGTCTAAGAATGGTTGTGATTTTATTAAATGGGAAATTTAAGATGGTAGTCAATATTTCCCTGGATTTAAATACTACCGCCATTTCATTTAACTTTGTCTGTGGGGTGGCAATGCAGCCGCTATGGTATTCGTCTGGTTTGCCGTTGGTTTTGGTAGAGATGACCACTTATGGTGGGCCGTCTACTCATCTGGACGGAAAAACTATTTGGAAATTGAAAGGGCTAAAAAGGAACTAGGTGACATTAGCGATGGGTGGAAATGAATTGATTTATTTATTGATTCGATGTTGCGCAGATGAGAGCATATAGAAAAAAATATTTATTATTTAAAAGTGTCAATTCGCCCGTGTCTGGCGAGTAAATTCGTGCGTTTCAACCAATAAGCCGTAAATAAACCTAAAATGACCTAAACCTCCTTTAAAATGATGCATACTTTATGCTAAGCAGAGCAGTGGGAAAATTTGATTCGGGATGGGATCTAATTTTTGTTTGCTTTGTGGGTGTTCATGCGTACAGGATTAGTGGGTCCACATCGACTAATGAGAGACCACTAATCAGTTCGAATAACAAATCATTATTAGGGTACGATTTGTTATTCGACACAATACTTACCTGTAGGCGTAGCATGAGCATCGTTTTATCGACGAAAGAGAAGAGAAAAATGACGTTTCGTGTAGACAGTACGACGGCAGCAAAGTAGATAGAGTCAACTGCACTTTTTACGAAATTCACTCTTTTACATTTAATTCGACTCAGAATTCTTTGTTTCGTCATAGCGCCTCTTAGCTTCAACACCGTGATAAGTCCGATAGTTCATTATTTTTTTAATATGATAATCACCAAATTTAAAAAAAAGAATTGTCGGACTTATCACGTTATTTAAGCAAAAAGGCGATAGGGTTTTTTTCTGTTTGATTCTCAATTTTTACTGATTTTAAGTCACGTCAACTACACCAATTTTTCTCATAGTACGAAGTACCGTATTTTGGATCAAACAATTTGAAAGTAATATTGGTCTTCACTATTTCCTTGGTGCCTCGGCTTCGCACGGGTAGCACTAAGAACTTATCTGCGTCGCACTTACCCGACCTACCTACTTACCTACCCTACCTACCTACCCTACCTACCTGCCCTCTACCTACTCTACATACCTACCTACCTACACCTACCTCCCTACACCTACCAACATATCTATCTACCCAACCAACTTACCCTACCTACCTACCCTACCTACCCTACCTACCCTACCTACCCTACCTACCCTACCTACCCTACCTACCCTACCTACCCTACCTACCCTACCTACCCTACCTACCCTACCTACCCTACCTACCCTACCTACCCTACCTACCCTACCTACCCTACCTACCCTACCTACCCTACCTACCCTACCTACCCTACCTACCCTACCTACCCTACCTACCCTACCTACCCTACCTACCCTACCTACCCTACCTACCCTACCTACCCTACCTACCCTACCTACCCTACCTACCCTACCTACCCTACCTACCCTACCTACCCTACCTACCCTACCTACCCTACCTACCCTACCTACCCTACCTACCCTACCTACCCTACCTACCCTACCTACCCTACCTACCCTACCTACCCTACCTACCCTACCTACCCTACCTACCCTACCTACCCTACCTACCCTACCTACCCTACCTACCCTACCTACCCTACCTACCCTACCTACCTACCCTACCTACCAACCTACCTACCTACCATACCTACCTACCCTAACTAATAATAATAATAATAATAATGTGTTCTGCAAAGTCGTAGTACATTATTTAATTCTATCTTCAATGGTTTTCGCAGCGCACGCGATGTAAAGAATATTTTAGCTAATTTTTTTACACTTTGGGTTACATTATTGGAGTTTTAGTAAGGATCCCTAATCTTTTCTAGCAATATATATAGCCTTTGTTACTCAGTGTGAATGTAGCTTTCTAATGGTGAAATAATTTTTGAAATCGGCGCAGTATTTTTTAAGTTTATTCGTTACAAACATACACACAAAAATACAAATCTTTCCTCTTTATAATATTAGTGTAGATGTAGAAGTGTAGATTAACTAAATGATGTAAAATAGGAGAAGATAGCTTTGTTCTTCTATTAATTATCACAGTTATGCGTTCAAAACGCTCCCTTGTAAAATCATGATTTTGTCGATAACCGTTTATACTTTGTGGCCGTCGAGTAGAAAGTTTTCTACTGGCGATTCCAAAATCAAATTTTCGTCACTACCTTAGACAAAAATCATTTGTCAGTGTGATTTTGACAGTTTGAGTAGAAAACTTTCTTCCGAAATAGTCTACATATAAAAAGACCTAGACAAAGATCGTTAGAACGAAAGACAAAATGACAGATTAATGCGATGTCAAAAATGAAGAAACGAAATGTCATTTTGTATAGAAAAAGCTATGTCTATTCTTCGCAGAGAGATAGAAAGCGTCATGCTACGCGTGCTATTTCGATTTGATTTTTATATCTAGGTAAGTAAACTAATAATAAAGCGATTTGTAGAACGCACTATTCTTTTTGAAGCCCAATTTTTGAGGAAACGACCCTAAGGAGCCGAGCAATAAGAATAAAGAATGCTAAAAACGAAGTAATAGCGCGTGTGGGCGATGCGATGGCCGAGGGAGTTTTATAAAAATGTGGCTGTTATTTTAGTATATTGTGTATCTTACGAAATCCACGTGAACGAAGTAGCGGCAGAAGCTATTTATAATATACATATCAGTCGTATGTGTTATTATATTATTCTGAGTTACGATCGATAGGATCGTGACGACGTTCCTGGAATCCTATAAAAAATAGTAAGAATTAACTGTCATAATGGTTAACTTCACGTCAAGTGATTTGCCTGGCAGTTTTTAGCCGCCTGCCAATCATAACAACGAACATGTTCACAGCAAAACCCGTTATTTGCTGTCAAAGACTAATCAAAATAAATCTCTGGATTTGATTAGACTTTTAGAACCCGAATTTTTAAACAAATTTTGTAATGTATTTTTTTTTCTTGTCTACAGCCCACCGTCGCATGAGGACAGTTACCAACTGCTTCCTCGTAAACCTCGCCTTCGCAGACTTGCTGATGGCGACCTTGAACGGGGCTCCGAACTTCATATTCCTGGTTACTGCTGACTGGCCATTTGGAGCAGTCACCTGTACAGCTAGCAACTTCACTGCAAACCTTACCGTGTCCGCTGGAGTGTTCACATTAGTCGCTATCACCGTCGATAGGTAAGTCCATGTTATTTTATTACTAGCCAGTAACAGGACATTGGTGTTAGCCATCGAAACGATCGGCCAGAATTGACATAAAAAAGAAGTTTGTGGAAATTAGGATTTTCCCACCTCTGGGAAAATCCTAATTTCCACAAACTTCTTTTTAACTAACTTATAAATATATAAATATCGGGAATGTCGGGATAAAAAGTATCGTATGTTCTATTTCAGGTCATGGTCAGGGTAATCCCAATCCTAACTACATATATTAATATTATAAATGCGAAAGTGACTTTGTTTGTATGTTACGCTTTCACACTAAAACGGCTAACTAGATTTGGATGAAATTTGGCAAATGGGTAGCCCATGACCTGGATTGACATAGGATACTTTTTATTCCGATATTCCAACGGGATCGAGACGTATGCGGGTGAAACCGCGGGGCGCAGCTAGTACTAGATAACATTCGTTTGCATATTACACAGAGCCTGCACAGATGTCTTATTTACATCCATCGCTTTTAGACTTATCTTTTTACCGCAACATGAGTTACTTATTGCCAAATAGCTCGTGCCGACGAAAAATTAAGGCTGCACGTACACTATCCCAAAAACCATTATTTTTTACGTGTTTAATATTCCAGTCAATGTTAGAACGTAAAGCTGTCATTACCATGTTGTTTCCGAATGACATGGAACAGTTTACACCAAAATCGATTGTCAACGTCACGTATTTGAGCGAGACTTTACAGCCAATAGCGGTCGAGTAATAAACTTCACTTTCATACAATATTTCCGAGAACGAATTAATGAAAAACCAAACTACAAGTAGTTCAATGGTTCGTGTTTTGATGAAAAATCGAATTTCAATGTTCATTCTTGCTGTAGTTCAGTTAGGCGTCATACAAATGATTTTCACAGAAATATTTAATCCAAGCGAAGTTTCCCGAACGGCTTTTGTGTAAGACAGAAAGAAAAAAAAAACATTATTTTTGGAGTTGTTGTGTTTATCATTGCTATTACCGTGCGTTTGCACTGGCGAAACATTCACGACAAAACATGTTGAAATCTCTATCTTCTGTTCTGTCAATGTTCCATCCATTTTTTGACAGAACTAGAGATTTAAACATGTTTTGTTGTAATGTTTCGCCAGTGCAAACGCACGGTTAAAAGTAAAATGACAATGAAAAGGCACCCCTGGGGGCCAAGTCTCACAATGATCAGTTTTTGACAGATTTTGTATGGCATATCTGTCAAAAACTGATCATTGTGAGACCACTGACACGTTTGTAAATTGGTAGACTTGGCCCCCTGTTATCCTGTATATAAGGTAAAACTTAGCATGGTCCTGGTTTATGTAAGTACGAGGACTGTTGGTAAACAACAAAGCACTGGACCATTATGAGACTAGACTAGTTTGAAGAAACTTTGAATGTTGAAGTTAAGTTGAAGCTAACCTAGTGTCAGGTCAGGACTTATCCTGACCTGACACTAGGTTAGCTTTCAGGTAAGTGGAGCTGCAGATATTATGATCGATGTCATAGCAGTATTAGTGTTAACTTTGTGAAATTAGTTTTGGTTTAGTTATTAATCACTGCGGCTAATTCGGTCAATTTGTAAAATACTGGTATTCAGTTGCATCCGGTTAGACTAGAGCCTAGGCAGATTGATTGGTAGTTAAGTCAATTTGACATTGATGAATTTTATATACAATGACATGAGTAACTACTTTGTAAAGTATTATATTACTTTAATAATTGTGAATGTGAAGACTATGTAGATCATTGTTTTGATTTTTCTTAATTAGGCTGCCATCATGCCACCATGAATCATGGTCTGGCAGTTTGAATAATTTATGCGGCCTACGCAAATGCTCTTTCCTTGGTATTTTTCGTCGAATCGTTAAGCTCCGTATGTTCTGAGTTGAGCTGCAACTGCGTGCATTGACTGGACCGATCCACTCAATATGTGTAGTTATTTAATCTCGTAGACGTCAATTAATTACATTATATATTTTGCATTTAATACAATAATTCAATAATATATAAAAAAGGGGGAAAATATAAACATTATCAAAAATCTTACATTACAAGTGTTTGTAGTTTTTTTTTTTTTTATTTGGCGTGTCCTGTTAAATTATTATACGACTTACGAGATGACTTTAGTGAGAATAATAGTCATTTACTTGTATCAATACCTATAGTAGAATTATTCTCATTATAAAATACAATAGACGTAGATATATTTAGTAACCTATTCCGCTTGAATATTCTTCAAGAGTCCTAAAAAACCCTGTAAGAACGCGACACGTGTTTCACCTCTCAACGAGGCATCCCCAGGATGACGATTGACCAATTGCAAACCAGAACGCGACGTGTTACCACACCGAGCGCTGGACGCAAAGTGAATCAAATCGCCCGTCACCCCCACTTATATAGGATTGCTGCTCGGCGCTTATTGGCTAGAATCGTTATCAGTGCGATAAGCGCGATAAGGGGCGAACAATCGCAACAAAGGCGACCTTGGCATACTGGTATTTAATTCGTTCAACAGTGTAACGTTCGCTGTATTATTTTTAATAATTTCTAAACTCTCTAATACTGACATTTTAAATCCTTTATCGAAAGTATGTAAAATTTAGAAAGTGTTATTATTATTTAATGAATGACCTGAATCTATTAAGTGTTGAGCAAAATGAGATTTTTCTGGACAACTATTCCTATAAGCTACAATATGTTCCTTATATCTTGTTTGGAAATTACGACCAGTCTCACCTATGCAAATACCATTACAATCATCGCAATTTAATTTGTAAACACCGTTTAATCAATTAACTATCTTCTCATTAGTTAGAATTACCCCATAGTTGAAATACCCGCTCGACTATAATGCTTTTTTAAACCTTAAACTCTCAAAATATAATATTAACAAAAAATTATAATTAAAAAAATATAACCTTCCTCAAACCACTAACAGACAGACTACCATCGCAAAATTTTACACAATAGCACCCACGGATATTTATGATAGCACCAAACATCAAAATTACCGAAAGAAACTCACTTCACCTCCAGGGGTCCCCAATTTTCGACGAATCCTTTCCAACGTTCATTGAGGAGAAGATACAAAATTTCAATGACGTCTCGGAAAGACTTTTCAAAATTAACATTCATTCGGCCTTCACCCTCATCCGGTATTGTTGCTTTGGACCAAAATTTACATAAAGCCTTCGCTCCTCACACCTCTGGAAACATCCACAACTTTTAGAAAAAGTAGACCAAATTATTAGAAACACACTAACCTCAATCCTAAATGTGGCTCTGGACGACCGAGCGTGGCAGCAAGCCACACTTCCCATTCGGTTGGGTGGTCTCGGCGTTCGCAAAATTTCAAGTATAAGTTTACCGGCCTTCCTCTCCTCAGTCCACAGTACCGATAAATTTACCAGGAACATTTTATCATCCTCACTGGTTGATTTTGAGGTACCGTGTTTGGCTGATGCGTTGAACGCTTGGAAAGTGGCTTGTCCCAATACGGATTTGCCCGACAACTCGTCCTCCCAGAGAAGGTGGGACGTGCCGCTCTGCAGTATTATACGGAATACCCTGGTAAACTCGTCACCTAATACTGTTGAGCGTGTCCGTCTGTTGGCTGGGAGTCGGGCTTGTGGCTTCAGGCGCTCCCGTCATCCACCATAGGCACTATGATGGATGACTCATCGTTTCGGCTCGCTACATGTCTCCGCCTAGGCGCACCTTGTGTTGCTTGCATCGGTGTCACTGCGGCGAAGCTGTCGACAGCCTCGGGCACCATAGCCTGTCCTACTGCAGGAGTGAGGCGCATAGCACGGCACGCCAGCATCAACGATATTATTCGTCGAGCCCTTGTCACCGCCGGTACCAGCGGTATTAGAACCAAACGGCTTGGTACGTGGCGATGGGAAGAGACCAGATGGCATGACGTTGTTGCCTTGGAAGGTGGGTAGGCCTCTGGTGTGGGACGCAACCTGTGTCGACACCCTTGCGCCATCCCATGTTCCTAGCACGGCGGGCTGTGCTGGCGCCGCTGCTGCGGCTGCTGAGACCCTCAAGCGGCGCAAATACTGTAACCTTATAGGCAACTACAGTTTTGAGCCGTTTGGGGTCGAAACGCTCGGGTCATGCCACCGACTGGTCGACACTTCACGTGACCAGAGGGCTGGCTTGTTCTTTGGCCTAAGAATTAGCATTGCCATTCAACATGGCAATGCTGCCAGTCTTCTGGACGAATACTTCGACGCCTAAAGGTCCCTTTGTTTTTATATTTATTTAGTTAGTCCCTTTAGTTTTAGTTTTTTATGTAAATAGTTAGTAGTGTTCTATAAATATTGTATATAGTAATGTAAATAATTCAAATAAACGAATAAAAATGCTTTTTCGATATTCCCATAACTTAGATCTTAGATCATCCTCCGGTTTTGAACTTTGATCTTTCCTACGTTTTATTTTATCTCATTTCGATTGACATTTTTATCCGCAAAATTAGAATGAGTGGTTTCTGAATTTTTTTTTGTTCTGAGGTGTTTCGCCTTGTACAACATTTTTTTTATTTTTTTTAGTCACTTTTGCTATTTTTGTTTGTTTGAAATACCTACGCCTTGTGTTAAAAGCTTGTTTAACAGTTGTTTGGCCAAAACTAGATCTAATTTAACAGTCACTAAATTTTTGCTGAAAGGCTCGTATTGTTTTATTACGGACAGGCGCCCAATTCCAGTGATGTCTTCTTCAAAGACGCCATCACATTTAGTCGTAAACTCCGGCACACTATCCCTTCTAAAGGCTGCAGCAGACAAGCGCGACGCGACACCGGTAGAACAGTTTCCGTGAAGTTTTCATAGAAACTGTTATACCAGGGTCGCGGTAAGCCTGTCTGCGGGAGCCTTCAAACAACTGAAGACAAATTCCGCCAACAAGATACTTTCTTCACGTTTTATGTTCTAATAACTTCCTTATTTACTCTAACTTTGGTTACGACTACTTACTGAAAGAGAAAAGTTCAGCTGGCGAGACTTTCATCAATCAAGTCGTCACGTCGTGCCCTTTGCAAGATAAATAATAAATAAAATACAGGGTGTCCTGCATACTAAACGTGGAATGATCGGAAGGAATTTGTTGTTGTCTGAACCGGAATCAACTTTTAGAAATGGTTTTAATCAGGAAAATTAGTTTAATTTGTTTTATTTCAAGCTTTTTAGTTTTATTAATATATATTTAGAATTCACTCATTATTAGCTTTTATTCGATACCAATCATACACCTCGTATGGTAAAATCCATCAAGCCGTTTAGGCTACAGAGCGTGCCAAAGAAATAGACATACATAAATACGAACATACATACAAACTTACATATATACATAGGTACCCTCGAAAAACATTACCCTTTTTCTGGGGCAGTCGGGTAAAAATTAATTATGTTTGTTCAGTGATATCATCGTACGATTACTAATGTGTCTCTAATTTTGGCTGCTTGGACATTGTAATAGTATATAGATATAACAGACGGGCACGCTCAACAGTATTAGGTGACGTGTTTACCAGGGTATTCCGTATAATACTGCAGAGCGGCACGTCCCACCTTCTCTGGGAGGACGAGTTGTCGGGCAAATCCGTATTGGGACAAGCCATTTTCCAAGCGTTCAACGCATCAGCCAAACACGGTACCTCAAAATCAACCAGTGAGGATGATAAAATGTTCCTGGTTAATTTATCGGTACTGTGGACTGAGGAGAGGAATGCCGGTAAACTTATACTTGAAATTTTGCGAACGCCGAGACCGCCCAACCGAATGGGAAGTGTGGCTTACTGCCACGCTCGGTCGTCCAGAGCCACATTTAGGATTGAGGTTAGTGTGTTTCTAATAATTTGGTCTACTTTTTCTAAAAGTTGTGGATGTTTCCAGAGGTGTGAGGAGCGAAGGCTTTATGTAAATTTTGGTCCAAAGCAACAATACCGGATGAGGGTGAAGGCCGAATGAATGTGAATTTTGAAAAGTCTTTCCGAGACGTAAACGTAACCGTAACGTAACTTTTTGCGGTCGTTTATACCGATAGTTATATTATTTAACTTTATTGGTTTGACGTTTACCTCTCAGCATATAATAATGTAAGTCCACGTGTGACCTTTCAAAGTTACCCTAATAGGTTAGCCACAGGTGTAGGTGTTAGAGGCTTGAAGTTCTATTCTAAAGCCTTAGTAATATCACACAGTATAAAATAGTTTGAATAGGTTCTTATTGCACATAAGTATTATTAGACGATGCTTGTAGAGTTCATATTGCAGTACGATTGTTAGACAGCTGAGGTCGATTTGAAATCCAGCATTCATGTGTGTATTGCATACCAGGAACAATAGACTCGGGGCAGTTTCATAGAATCATTGTTTCATTACTATACCGCCTACGATTTCGTGTTACGTGTAATGTTTTTTTTTTTGTGTGTTTTATAGGCTCGTGCAAACTGGCGCGACTTGTTGTGCGACGCGATACCGGTAATTTTTCTACTTTGAAGTTTTCCCAGAAATTGTTTCGTTATAATCGCGTCGCACCTGTTTACGTAAGCTTTTAGATGAGTTCTTTGTCTTGTCGGGTAGTTCTCGGTTAAAGACATAACTGTATTTTATTAATGCATTCATGAATACCAGGAATGTATCAAAATAATGCATTATGGCAAATTAATCAGCGCCTGACGTAAATTGACGTAATTTTAGTAGGCAAGTTTTTAATCGCGTCTAAACTTGTAAGTAGTAGTGACAGTTTGACAGGACTAAACTAAAATTTAGCTTCTGTCCTTTTCTTAATGAAATAGAAAGAAAAAGATGCACTGAAATTAAATTTCGTTTAGTTTGTGACTAACAGAATCGGCACCAATATCTAGCTATTAGGAAGACAAGAATAGCCACTAAGTTTGTTCGCGAACAAACTAAGTAATGTAAACTTCTTAATATAAGGTTACGCCGCCGACGCTGACCTACAATTACCTACCTACACCATAACACTTACAGAATTTTAAGTGTTTTCATTGAACTATATATCAATCTGCCAAGCCTTTTCCGAACATGTTGGGGTCGGCTTCCAGTCTAACCGGATGCAGCTGAATACCAGTATTTTACATGGAGCGACTGCCTATCTGATCTCCACAACCCAGTAACTAGGTAATACGATACCCCTTGGTAAGATTGGTTGTCCGACTTACGTAACGACTGTCAAAGATCCACAAATGACGGCCGGGACCAACGGCTTAACGTGCTTCCCGAGGCACGGAGGAGTCTCGGTATGTAAAGATGGTCACCCATCCACGGTTAGACAATCCAACATTAATTATTCATGAAGAACAATTTCTATAGGAGTGTCAAAGAATTGAATTCTAACTACACAAATAACTTATTGATCAATCCGAAGACTTGTTGAAGGACAAAAAAGTGGGGGTCAATTGAAAAGATAACTCCTTAACATTCGGCTTGTTAAAATATCGATACAGGTAAGCACAAAAAATGGAGGATTATGTTCAGCAGTGAGTAATATTATTATTTCAAATGTTCAGCAGTGGGTAATATTATTATTTCAAAGCAATTTAACTACCATACGATTGAAAATTTATTATCTGTGCCTACTTCCTACGTAAAATCGAATCGAGTAAATAGAAGTTACATAGTTATTCATAATCATTCTATTTCAAGACAATTGAAACCTGTTAACTGTTAATCGTAAATTACTTTACATACTCAGCATATTAAACGAGATACCCCAGAGGCTAAAACTATATACAACATTACTTTTTGTTTTCGCTAAAACCGAAAAGGGACCTTGAAATCGCGTTAAAAAAAATCAGCTGTTCCCTTAATTTGTGTTCACTTAAATCGGCAAAATGTATGGAACAGCTGATTTTTTTTCGCGATTTCAAGTTTGTTCCCATAGAAAAAGTTGTTCAAAATGATGAGTACAATGACTCCTTTTCGGGTTTAGCGTAAACAAAAACGAATGTTGTATAGTCATACTAATTTTCATAAGATATTTATGCAATTATTAGGTAATTAAATTAGGTATTTTAATTAGGTCTTTTAACAGAAATTTTTTGACAAGTAAGCAAAGGGTATGTTTAATTAACCGGTCAACATACCTTTTGTTTCAGTCCCTATGGTTTTTGATTAGTTGAAAGGTGTTTTTCAAACGATTTTAAAACTGTAGGCACATCGTATGAATGATTTATATAATGCTGTAGGTACCTCAATGATGTTCTTGTGATTGTGATCCCATATCTTTCCTTGTTCCTTTTGCCTATGAGTGAGGCCTACTAAACAAGCTTCTGATATACATATTGACGTATCCCAAGTTCCGTGAAAATAAGTTTTCATCGAATGTTAAAGTTTGATCAATAAGGCGAGATCGAGTAGGTATTCAAAAATCCTATGTACACATGACGGGCAGACCTTGAAATACTTTTTAATTGAGAACTTTCCTTTTTCCAGGACCTATGATGCTATGTTGCTAGGATGCTATGTTGATGATGATGATGTTTTGTCTCTTTGTACCTGAAGGATGTTATATTGAAATGTAATGAAATGTAGCTATCCTGAGTCTTGCTGTCTTACCAAGGGTCTTACCGTTTTACTCAGGAATTGGTTAGTGGAGGTCTGCTTCAGTCAGACTGACCCCAACGTAATTGGAAAAAGGTTAGGCAGGTGATAGAAAATTGTTATTTTGTTATAAACCTCAAACTGTCACTAACGAGACACAATAGAATTTTAATTGTTATCGGCTTTCTAAAGGCCAATCAACAGTAGTAACGGTAAACTTTCATTATCCATTTAGTAAAAAACTGTAATTTTGACATTACAAACAGACACTTTAATTTTATTTATTTGCATACATAAGAGTTTCAACCCCAAACGGCGTAAATATAACAACCTTATTGGTACCTATATTTTTGGTCAGAGTGCTCACCGAGTATTTCGGGACATCGCCAAGTGGTTGGTCGACCCTTCACGTGACCAGAGGGCTGGCCACTTTAGGTCAAAGAATCAGCATTGCTATCCAACGTGGCAACGCTGCCAGCCTTTTGGGCACTTTTCCCACACAGAGCGAATTTTTTGATGCCTAATGTGCTCTTCCTTTATTTTTTCCTTGTATACCTGTACATAGTTATTTATATATTTTGGTGTTAGTGTTAGCTTTTTTTGTATTGTATTGGTTTATACATAAGTTAAACAAGTAAACTAGAGGTGTGCGCCGATGCCTTTCTTACCGGCGGCGGCGTCTGACGTATTTTTTGCCGGCTGCGGCAGCGTCATCGGCGTAATCGGCGTCGTTGTCGAAAATAACAGTTCTGCAGTCTCTGCAGAGGTGCCAGATTGACTATCGGTACATCGAGGTGCTTTTTTTTTTTTTTTTTTTTTAGGGTTTGGATTCATCATATGACTTCTCCCGCTCTGGGCGGAGCGGAAGGGCGTGTCAGACTTTTACTGACTAAAACCCACCCAAGCGTTCCTTCAGTTGCCTGTTGCCAAGGTCCCGGTATCCCTTTCGGACTTTCCCGAAACGCTGGCAGGCATCGGTCCTAACGGACCCCGTCAGGTGTGCTGACATCTCTTTGAGGCGCGTGTGGAACACGACGCGCCACCGACCCGGGCCTGGTCCTTATCGGACGGCGAGCTACCCATTGCTCGCCGTCCGCAAGCCCGCGCCTATCGTGGCCGGGACTCCGCCTGGGATTCCCGACGCCCAGGGTGTCTCCAGCGGCGGTGGTTAGGGGCGTGACGGCGCAGACTTTGCCTCTCCCTCACGAGTTCCACCTCCTCCTTCGCGAGCATTACTGCTTCGCAGAAGGAGGTGACGGCTTGAAAGTCACCCAAAGAGCAATGGAGAGGGCTAAACTCAGAGTTTCCCTGCGTGATCAAATCAGAAATGAAGAGATACGCAGGAGAACCAAGGTAACCGACATAGCCTGAAGTATTGCCAAACTTAAGTGGCAGTGGGCAGGGCACATTGCTCGCAGAACAAATGGCCCATGGGGCCGAAAGGTTCTGGAGTGGCAACCGCGTACTGGAAGACATAGCGTTGGAAGGCCCCCCACAAGGTGGACAAATGACCTGGTGCAGGCCGCGGGAATCCGCTGGATGCGAGAAGCACAGAACCGGTCGAAGTGGCGGTGCTTGGGGGAGGCCTATGTCCAGGAGTGGACGTCTTTCGGCTGAAATGATGAAATAAATACGTCGAAACAAACCATTATGATATATTTAGTGTTTAGTTTACTAGTGTATCTACATTGTACCTAAAAAAACAAATATTACATATTTTGACTTTGGCGCCGATGACGCCGCAAAAAACATCGGCGGCGGCGGCGTGGCGGAAATCACCGGCGGCGTGTGCCACGCCGATCGGCGCACACCTCTAGTAGACACATGCACCGTTATCAAAGAGCCCAAAGAGATTAAAATCTGGAAATAATATAGATATAAATAACGAATATGGAGTTGCTTTTTTCGGGGATCGAAAAGAAATTAATTTACGATCGCTATATGTTTGAACTAAGTGGACCTCTTCGTATCTAGCTGAGCAAGGACCAGGGTTTTAACAGAAGAAAAAAATTAAATAAAAAAAAAAAACTCTGTTAAGTTCAACAAATGTCCATGGCTCGTTCTATGAGGTGATGGCTTGTGTGTTTGTCACTTACACGTGAGACTAACGACATGCATGTGTTGGTTGTTAAGGCACCTCCCGTCGTTTATAAAAACGTTAATATTGACAGCTCGACAGGTGTGCTCGACCAGCAGCCCTGGATTTTATTTCTTCCTTGTTTGTTTCCAGTTAATGGTTTTGTGATAATATTATGTTAGGTAGATTTTGACATGGCTGATCTTTTTATGCATGTATTGTACAGTCAGGGAAACTTTTTGTTACGCAAACTCCCAACGTCCATTTGCCGTGATATAGCTTTATCAAACAAGTGTCAAAGAATGATAGCTGTGTTTTGAATATACGGACAATTTAAGTTGGTAGTAAATTTTCATATCAATTTATTTCCCTAAATTTTTCTCTCCACTCAATCTTGTCTATTCCTCCCTACTTCGGTGTCGCTTGTTCCGCTATTTTCGCTTAGATCTGGTACGGTGCCGTTGGAAGCTTTCCTGGGACCCTTGTGACAGATGTGCGCCACACAAGCGGCAAACATGTCCGGCCCAGTCCCACTTAAGCTTGACTGCTTTGTGGTGACGTCGGCGATTTGTGTTTTGGAAAGCAGCATTGTGCTTCTTAGACGGCTGTTTCTAACTTGTACTTGAACTAATTATTAGTCTCGAACACATATTGTAACTATTATTAATACAATTCTAGTTTAATTTTCGATGAATTTTATAAGGGTTTTCTTTTAAAGCCTACACTGAAAACCTCTGTTTTGCGCGTATATGTAAAAGGGTACCTATCCATAATTTATACTATTAAATTAAACTATAAAATAATGGTTAATTTGGGTAACAATTAAACTAATTTACTTGTCATTAGTCAATCTTTCGTCAATAGAATCCATGCAGTGAGTCAATGTGAATCAGATCGCAATTATCTATTCATATTCATTTCCAAATAATTCATATTATGTTTGAAACGCATTCATTCGTTAATTAAGTACGTACTGATTATAATGATATTCTTGGTGAATAAAAGTTTAACATTCGGAAATTGGATAGCGATGTAGTTAATTCGATTGGGTTTGGTTGGTACAATACAGAATATAGCCGATTAATCATCAGCGGGTGGAACATAGACTTTCCGATCTTTGATAAGGTTCCGGTTCAGATTCATAAAGTTAAAGATAAAGTTCAGGATTCATGTAAAGTTCCATGCTCCATTTGATCGTTGTGGTAATTTTCCTTTCGTCTCAACCACTACTAGGTATATACGGTATGTACGAGGTATATCATCGTAATAATACCTATGAGTGTATATGTGCTCTCATCTAAAGGTATATTTCTCGTACTTAAAAAACGTTCAAATCCAACTTCGTCTCAGTGATAACTGAATTTTAACGTTTTTCAATGTCAAAAACTTGTAAAAATTATGCTAAATTACAGGATTATTTGATAGATTAGTTCCTTCTTCAGTTGGTTGTCCCTTCGATATTTTTTTTTATTGACGTGGGCCTGCCTGATCCCCGTTTCGCATAAACTATTATAATAAATGAGCAATAATTCCAGCAAGAGTTATTCGATCTTTCGTTACTCGATTTCAAGTAGGGTAGAGTACCCATGTGCATATAATATATTTTGTAATCACGTTCTCGAAAGTATCAATATAGGGGTTTACGGGGGCGAAAAATCGATCTAGCTATCTGTCATATCTGGGAAAATTCGTTTTCTCTATTTCCACCAGAGCAGAGCTTGGTCGCCCAGGTATTGTAATGATCAAATCTCTTGTTTGCTGTTATGAGTAATTGCCCGCATAGCAAGCCAGTCAAACTATGTAAGCACTAGAGATTAGAATTGATATCAGATTAGGTACGATTGAATAGGATTATATTGCAATCGTGTTGATGTTATAAACCTAGGATAATGTAGGTAGGTACTATGTATATAAAATGAGGAATATACTATCCCTAAAAACGGGCACAATGAATCGGGCCATGAAAACGGGCAAAAGGCGTAGTTTATAATCAAAATAAACGTAACGTAGTTCAAAATAAACTACGCCTTTTTCAACGGGGGTAAGCAGAAACTACTGAACACTAACTATTTCTTAGTCCACGTTCATACACCGTCAAACACGCGCGGCGGATACAGACACAAAAATGAAAAAAAAACCGGCCATGTGCGAGTCGGACTCACGCACGAAGGGTTCCGTACCATTATCTATAAAAACGGCAAAAAAATCACGTTTGTTGTATGGGAGCCCCCTTAAATATTTATTTTACTCTGTTTTTTAGTATTTGTTGTTATAGCGGCAACAGAAATACATCATCTGTGAAAATTTCAACTGTCTAGCTATCACGGTTCATGAGATACAGCCTGGTGACAGACGGACAGACAGACAGACAGCGGAGTCTTAGTAATAGGGTCCCGTTTTACCCTTTGGGTATGGAACCCTAAAAACGATTACAAATAACGGTTTTACCTCTGCTTTATGTCAGGTTTTCCTCTTTAGAACGTTTTGTATAATTTTTTAATCGACTTCAAGCAGCAGCAGCAAGTAGCAGCCCGGAGTCTGGATATGATGGCAATAGGCTCGCCCCCTATTACATGGGACTTAAACATAACTGCCAAAATGTGGCAGTACTATAGATATACCTCTGCCTAGCCCTTCAGGGATTACAGGCGTGATCCATCCCGGAAAGAGACAATATGGGGAACATAATGTAGGTACTCACCTAATCTAAAATTGTTTAGTAGCTGCGCCCCGCAGTCGCATATCAAAAATCTCAATCCCGTGAGAATATCGGGATAAAAAGTAGGTACCCTATCCTAAACCAGGTCACGGTCTTCCCATGTGCCAAAGATAAACAAACAAACAGACTTACTTTCGCATTTATATATAGGTAATATTAGATGTTGATTATATAATTATATATTATAATTGTTTTGTGAAAAAATTAAACCATAGGTACTGTGTACCGCTTTCAGCCAGTATGGCTATTACGACTTTAAAACGAATGTAGGTACTTTTAGAGCAAGAACAATAAAATCCATATTGCCTTTTATATGCAGCTCATAAAAATAAAGTGTAGCTACATTATGAAACTGCATTTACGAGAGTAATTCTAATAATTTCTAGCAGAAATAATTATTAATATTTAATGGCACTAATTTGCCAGACAATAGCTTTTTTATGGTTCAACTAGTGACCCGCCGCTGCTTCGCAGGGTTTTTACGATGAAACAATGAGACTTCTTCATTATACGAGTAAGTGTAAATTTTTAAAATGATGGTGAAATCCGCATCAAAATCTGTTGCATAAATTAGAAGAACAACGCGGTCACGCAGCACGAAAAGCGACTTTAATTTATAATACGAGTACGTATAATAGGTACTTGTAGAAGCTCGATAATGTTCATGAATGGTGGAATTAGGAATGGAAAAAACTTTTTACAAATATAAAACAACCGACTTCCAAAAAAAAAGTCGTAAAAAGTTGTGTTATTTTATAGTAACAAGTTTTTATTTTTCACTTTATAGTTGTGGTACCTACCACACACAAATTCGAATACCAGTACCTGCTATGTAATTAACAGTGAAAGGAACTTAAAACATCATCCATATAGGCTAAGTGGGAAAAATACGTACTATTGAAGCTAACTCAAACTACGCAGCATGGTTTTTTGGGAGGTTAAAGAAATGTTTTTTTCAAAAGCCAATAATATGGTTTTAAAATTCTCCGAAATTGAACTCAAGCCTTCAATATATCACTTTATTTATTACAGTAGGCCTACCACGAAGCGCAGTAAACGTAAGGTAAATACGAATGAAATTAAAAAAAAAAAATTGAAATACACGTTTCTGCACATAATATTGATTTAGTTTGCAGACTATATTCATGTCTATAATTGT
The DNA here is from genome assembly GCA_948473465.1 of Lithophane ornitopus. Classification (NCBI taxonomy): domain Eukaryota; kingdom Metazoa; phylum Arthropoda; class Insecta; order Lepidoptera; family Noctuidae; genus Lithophane; species Lithophane ornitopus. The sequence goes on from OX419623.1 coordinate 8,277,944, forward strand.
TCATGTTGTATAAACAAAAATGTTATACGATAGTAGTAATACCAATAGTAATACCAGTTAGTAGTAATAGTAGTAATACCAATTCAAAAATCGTTGGAATTGACGTCACGTTTACTCCGCGCGTTCGCGCTGTTTAGCAAAACGAGATAAGTACTTCCAATGGAAACGCTCATTGCAAAGATTTGTGGCTCAAAAGCAATATGAAATTAGATTCAGAAACGCCCGTCTGCAGTATCTATCTACGATTGACTTGTAAATTCGAATATATTTAAAACGTTCGTGTAAAAGAAGGATTCGGAAACCGATTTAAATATCTCTCCCGATTTTGAAGTCCATGTGTTCTTCGTTGATGCTTGCATAGCTTTACGAAGCGAGAGATTTATTATTGAATAGTTTGCGGTTGTGGGCTTTTGACGTATTCATATAAAAGTCTTATGGAATGATTGATATGATTTAAAGTGAAGTATGATAATGTCGTAAATAATAATTATATTGATAGACCGATCAATCATTGTAACAGATGCAGACTTATGTATATTTTGAAGGGAACTGATTGAAAACTGTAGAATTGAATGTTTTGTTTATTTTTCCGAACAGTTTTTAGGATGCGTAAAATAAAAACATCCCTAGTTGAAATCTAGACTTGATACATAACATCACGCATGTATTTCCCCGAAGGGAAAAAGCAGATGTGTGCCTATAGCACACCCACATTTCGCCTTGGGGGCGAGCCTAAAGCCATCAATTGGACACAAATCCAGATTCCGGGCTGCTACTGAGAAATTCCAGATGGAAAAAACTTTGCCCGATCCGGGAATCAAACCCGGGACCTCCTGCTCAGCAGAAGCATTTACCACTAGACCAACGAGATAGTTAAGCAGACTTGATACAATTACAGTTTAAAGGTTATCGTTATAAAGCGTCAAGTTTATTGCTCTTTTATTATTCAATTTAAAACATTCCATTTGTCGATTATTTGGGGTCGATGATCTGTATAAGCTACAGAGCACGGAGTCACCGTTCTGGAGGGCAGCGTTTAGAGGAGGTGGGGCATCTAACCCACACTGGTCCCTGACTCGAAGCTAAAAATTTAGGTATTGTAACAAAATTATTTATTAATTTGGTAAAATTCAAAATTACCGCGCGAAACAATGCAGTACGTATCGATGAGTCGAGTGCACATGCGTCGTTATGGAGTTTTATCCAGAGAAATTCCTACTACTTATATCGAGTTTATTTACTCCTCCCCACTTCTAAAAAAATGCTGGGTACGCCCATGGACGACAGTACTCATAAAATTTGTTGCGCCAAAAGTGCGTTGCGCATAACTTCCGTCACGGACGTCATTTAAAGCCCTCAGTTTCTTAGGTAATTTGTGTCGTAATGCGAGAAAACGGTAGCATGCTTGGTATTTATGGAAAGTGCTGACTATGCCACCATTAACTCCTTGGCCACGACATCACCGCTCGCGCGACCTAAGTCTTGCGTCTGCGACCGCGCGGCGCGGCGAGCACAGAAAGTTATTTAGAGCGTGCCATGAGTAGCCGCGGTGCGACTTGCGGAGAGGAGAGCGGCGAACATTCAAGTGCCGCCGCGTGCCGCCCCGCGCCGCTAGACGCACCGCAAGACGCACCGCAAAATGCACCGCAAAACGCACCGCCCTATGTCTAACACCCTGGCCTAACAGCGTCTGCCGAGGCGTCTCCGTGCTCTGTGGTATACAGCGTGTAACAAAAAACCTTCCCGATCCGTGAGAGTGTTGTTAAGAATCACACTGAGAGTCTATTTACGTAGTTGTTTTCTTGAAAAAAGAAAAAAAAAAACGAATTTTTCTCAAAGGGTTATTTTTATGGGTTGATACATGGGGCGCGGGCGACCGGTGTTTACCGGGAAAGTGTTATAATGAAATTAGTGTAATTTTGGTACAAAAAACGTGAATTAATAATAAATATAATTAAAAAAATATTTTCTGAAAAAAAAAATTGGTTAGTTATTATTAGTACCTAATGTTATTGCGGTACCTAGGCGCCCCCTTTTGAATCGGACATGGTTTTTGTCACATGATGTATAAGCCCATCCGTAACTAAAAATGTTTAATATTCCACTAAGGTGCAAAATGTTTGTTAAACACATTTCTCAGAACTTTATCTTTCTACAGATAAATTACATTGTACAAGTCAAACAATTTAAATAAAACATTTTAAACTTAAACACTTTAAAACGTGATATATTTCTATATGAGCAGCGGTACTCACATTTCACTTTGCGGTGTAATTTATCGCATATATTATATTTCATTGCCTTCTTCGTTGAAAAGATATCTCTGTTGTATATTTTATGAATTGTGAGATTTTCACAGTTTAGGACCCTCTGGTCCTTTGTTCAGTTTGAAAAATGTGGTACCTACCTTTAAATTATTTATGATACTAGGCTACACAAAGTCTTGTATAGGGAACAAGAGCATTTATAGTAAACTAGCTGCATAAGTCTCGATCTCGTGAGAATATCGGGACAAAAAGTATCCTATGTCCTAATTCAGGTCATGGTTTATCTATGTGCCAAATTTCATCCAAATCCGTTCAGCCGTTTAGCGTGAAAGCGTAACAAACAAACGAAAGTGATACAGCTACCTATACTCGTATATTTAAATTTATAGTTAGGATATTGTAATTTTAACACTTTTCATGTACCTACCTAACATATTTTATATCAATAGAATTTACGTAATTTAATACAGATTTTGATTATTTAATTAATAAAAGGGTTGTTAGTGAAACATTTTTGAAAATATTATGAAAACCTGGAAAGGTGCTAAAAACGCTTTTTCTTCCATACACTTTATTAGCCGTCATCATAGAATAGGATAGTTGACAGTTTTTTGAGAAACCAATTAGTAGGTAATGTTCCTTGTAGTTTATTTACCAGTTTTTTTTGGCCATAAAATAGGCCATCCCTCTGGTAGGTAACGTGCAGTCGATCAACCGCTTGGCGATGACTTGAAAAACTAAGTGGGCACTCGGACCCCATGGCCCTAGGGTTTAACCCCAAAATTCAATAAGCCGCATGCTAGGAAATTAAAGAAAGATTCTACAGGCCAGAAAAACTGTTTTTCTCTTGAATCAGTCGTCACATCAAATATTTCGAAAATAAATAATTATTTTGCTGTAATGGGTTACGAGATTTCCCTTTAAATCGAAAAGATTAAAGGAATCCAATGCGAAATGGACTAGATACCTAATGTAATGGACGTTATTGACATTTTCTTTTTGGCTTCTTTCGAAGAGGTTCCGGGTATCCATCAATAAATACGGCTTTAAAAGGAATGCTCTTGGTTTGATCGCTTTTATTGGATAGCTTGAAATTGCGAGGTTTTTAAAAGCAATACGATCCATTCTACTCCAATAGCCTGACAAAAACTAAAGTAATATGGGAAAAGATAATGCTGTTGTAAAAATCCTAACTATAGGTATATGTATAATTATATGATATTATATATATGTCCTAATCCTAACTTATATAATAAATTATATTATAAATTATAAATGCGAAAGTGAGGTTGTTTTTTTGTTTGTTTTTTACGCTTTCACGCTAAAACGGCTGAACAAATTTGGATGAAATTTGGCACATGGGTAGACCATGACCTGAACTAGGACATAGGATACTTTTTATCCCGATATTCCTACGGGATTGAGACTTACGCTGGTGAAACCGCGGGGCGCAACCAGTAATACAATAAATCTTTTTGGGTTCTTCGTAACTTTGACCACATAAGTACCTATTATTATTTCGAATAAAACTATTGTTTAAATTAACTTAACCTCGTACAAATAAACCCTGGAAAGGATCTGATTTTAATACATTTTTTTACTATGGAATCCCGTGTTTTTCAATAACGATACAATAGAATAATAACAACATTGTTAGTTCGTGACCCAAGTGATTCAGGCTAAACCTGAACAAATGATGAACTGTGTTGAACTCGAGCGGTTGATAGACTTGATTGATTTCTTCCCGTGAAGCCCCGCAATTGACGACAATAAACGATGAATACGAAATTGTTTTCGAGTTTGGTATTTTCGGTATATTTTTATACATTACATATTTTCAATACTCAACCGTCTATTTTATTTGCGAAAATAAACAGTTACACATTTCATTACAATATTATGGTATAGAACGTAAATCTAAAATGGGAGTATAAATGTGTAGCCAACAAAGTTAAACAAACACGAATGACGTGCGATTTATATATCACTAGCTTCCGCCCGCGGCTTTGCCCGCGTTGTATGTCGATATAAAGTAGCTAGCCTATGTCCTACCCCAGGGTGCCATCTATCTCTTTGCCAAATTTTGTCGAATTCCGTTCAGTGGTTTAAGCGGGAAAAGGTAACATACAGACAGACAGACAGAGTTACTTTTGAATTTATAATATTAGTATGGATTGATTATAGTATAGAGTATGATTATTGAACTTCCAACCTTTATTTACAATTTTAAATAAAATATACAATCGAATTCTAACATTATGTACAAAGGGAAAAATGATATATAAAGGAAAGGCTCACCGTCCATTGATCTTTCGTAAAAACATAGGTAGGTATGTGTCACAGTCAAAACTGTTAATCGGTCAAAACCAGTTTTTACTGCAAAAAAAACTATTACGACGGTCATATAGGTACCTGCTAAAATTTACGAAACCTGGTAGGTATTTTTTGTGACCCTTTTAACACTAATTTGTTTGTTGTAGTTATTCTAGCTAGATAATAACTAAATAAAAACCATTAGAGAAAACACGTCTTAATTTTTAATGGATTTAACTGAAACCAGTCAAATATGGTTTTGACTGATTAACAGTTTGACTGAACTTATCTACGTATGTAAACTGAAAACTAGCGTTCAGAGAACATCTACGTAAAAAAAAATATCACGTAAATGGGAAAAGTTTTTCAAGAGTAGGTAAAAAGAAACAATAATTAACAAACAGACCGACAACGCTTTTTATATTATTATTAGATGATATCATGGCGGAAACTGTCGTGTGTAGACAGAGAAAACATTAAAATTTTAATAAAATGAAGTATTTTAATTAAAGCTCTGAATACACAGAGGAATTTCATTACAGCTCTTTCTACTCGTATCATTCAAACCGTATGAATAATTCAACAATAAAAAAAAAAAAAATTATAAAATTATGAAGTCTTATAATATTTATTTTTATACAGTTTTATTGTTTCACTGTTGACCTTAAAGTTATTAAAATTCCCATGGCCTACCTAGCTAATGAAGGTTTAAATGCCCTTACCTTCGTTTATATAGTAACTAATGGTGGTTTGGCCATGATCTAGACTCCAGTCTGCAATAAAACTAATCTAATGCTTTATTAATTAATTAAACCTATCCTTTTTTCTGTCATAATTATTACTGTTGTTTTGCCTACAATGTTGATTAGAGTGACCGATATGTAGTCTAGAATGTATGGCTCAATATCTATAGATATTTTAGATATGTATAAATAGTATAAAATAAAGTAGTTTTTCTTGTCTGTCTGAGTCGCTGCTTCGTTCAAAATCAAAATCAAAAGTCATTTATTCAAACTAGGCTGCGAATCATCACTTTTCGTCAAAATTATATAAGACAGTCCCCCAAAACGCCCACCCTTCACCACTTTCTAGTGCTTTAGCTGGGAAGAAGAAGTGGCGCAACAAACTCCCCAGCAGCACAGCTGTCTGTTCAGTTCTTCTAAACTACCTACACAATGAACTTTGGTGCGGTTTTTCACAATCTTTCAGTAATTTATGATATAAATACCTATTTGTTGTTTTATTCATATTTATTTCATAAACAAACCGCGAAGCTTCCATTAATACGGAGTACCATCATTAGGCGGAGTAGAGGCCCAGTACCCACAAAATTTGGGACTTTATTCAGTACCCAAGTTGTTCACGAGCTCTTGAACTGTTGAGCTCTTGAATAATATTTATAAATTTAATCAAAAGCTATTGATTATTAATCAGATGTAAATATGCAGTCTTTTTTCCATAATTTATTTGTATAATATGAACGTTAAGTCTTAAATATTTAATAGGTTTGATTTGAAGAAAGCAAATACCAATAATATCAAAAGGTTACACGCAAGGGTTGAATTGATTGATAGATAGAAGGTCAATCTAAATATTCATTATGAATATTTTAGTGAAAAATAAATACATAATTCATGATTGATTCTGAACTGTACAGGTAAATACAGGGTGGCGATTTAGTGACCTGCATCCGTCACAGGGGTAAAATGTAAAATGCTGGGATTCAGCTGCATCCCGGTAAGATTGGAAGCCGACCCCAACATAGTTGGGAAAAGGCTAGGCAGATGATGATGATCCGTCAAGGGGGTGATTCTACGTGTCAACTAAACAACTTTCGCTATGAAACATACCTATACCCCATTTGAAATAAGATTAGACATTAAAACAAACCCTTTTACAGTCCGTTCAACCGATTATGACTTCTATACCGTAGGCATAAGGATAGCATTAAAAGCAAAAAAAGTTACACAATACCAACTATCTACTGCGGCTGCCATTTGTCATGCCACCAACGCAATAGAATTCAAAATCGGTTGAACGGAATGTAAAAAAGGCTTATCTATACGTCTAATCTTATTTCAAATGGAGTGTAGGTATACATGAAAAAGATTCGTAAAAAAAAACATAGGTGTATCGAAATAGTCTCTACTATTGTATAATTTGAATTTGTTTTTTTTTCACAAATCGGATTTGAGTTTCATTGTGAAAGTTGTTTAGTATGACGCGTAGAATCACCCCCTTGACGGATGCAGAACTGCAGGTGTCTAAATCGCCACCCTGTATAGGTTTGAAAGCTTTGGTAGGAATTTTCTTCAATTTTCTTAAGGAAAATCGACCTTGATTTTCCTTGACAAGATGAATCAAAACATTTTCTTTGATATTAGTAAAAGGTTGGTAAATAGCACCATAATTGCGTAACACAAGATAAATCACAATCTGTTTCATTTTGACAGTTCACCAACATTCATTGCGTTATTTACGTTGTGAAGCAGACAATTTTTCGAACATAATATTTATTGATATTACTTTCATTTCAATGTAAGTATCTAAAACATTCCAAAAACTTATTGTCGAACTTGTCAAGTATTTTCCATGATTTTGATAAGTCTCTGAATTAGCAATATATTTCAAAATGATTCAGATGGTGATTGATGGTGTATTACGCAATTAATAGGGTGCAGAACGGGCGGTGGTAAACGCTCATTGATTCAATTACCAAAATGTGACACCGCCTTCATGTCCACCTGCAGAACCAAAGGGTTTTTCTTATGCTACTGTAATTTCACCGGCACCCAATCACTTTAGAAGCTGAAATAAATAATAAAACTAGTATCAAGTTCTTCCCAATAAGTCAATTTACACTACATTAACACTGTTACAACAAAAATAACAGTCACGCCATCAAAAGTTTATCTTAATACAAACTGTGTGCCCGATGTGTGTTCCCATCGGCAAAAATGACGAAATTCGAAGAGGATTTTTTTTAAACGTTTTATTTACGGATTTGGTGTCCGAAATTTCAAGTTTTTAGGATAGCGGTTTAGGCTGAGCGTTGGCTGTCAGGTAGATTGTTAATGCCTGAATTGCTCTTACGCTGATGTCGGTCGCACGTGCGTATATAAATTGTGTTCTGTATAGCACCATACTGTGACGCTGACGTCTGCGGTGCGTACTACGTCGCTATGCGTACGCGACCGACATCAGCGTAAGAAGAATTCAGGCCTTACAGGCCTCTCTTTGTATCCTTAGTGGACATAATAATTACGGTCATAGTAAAGGTTGTAGACAAGGTAACCAGACGCCCTACATTGATAAATCGAATTCATTATTTGCCTAAGTAATCATAGGCGTACAGCCTGTCGTCAGGCTTTTATTTGCAATATGATGACGTCAATCCTTGTGACGTAATATAGCTCTATTCTTATCGTTGCCGTTGTTCACTTCGTCTTGCTTCCATAAATGCCCTTATCTGTCTCTGACAACATATCCATTTACCAGAATGTCCCGATACAATCGATGTCATCCCTCTTTTGACACACTAATCTGGCTTTTTTCCTTGTACCTATACTTACGGGATGAAAAATTGCCTTTTATTAAGTTCCTCAATTGACCCTCCGTGATGAGTTTGAAAAGAATATATTTGGTAATAACATTTATGTTATGTCATGATTTTCATTAATTTCTTTTGGCGTCATTTCATTATTATGTAGGGTTTAGTTTAGAGTTTAGTTTATTTATTATGTAGGGTTTTTTTTTTGGCAAAATCATCAAATGACTGGGCGGAGCGGCAGGGCGTATCAGACTTTTAGTGACTAAAACCCACCCGTGTTCCTTCAGTTGCCTGTTGCCAAGGGTCCCGATCCCTTTCGGACTTACCCGCAACCCTGGTAGATCATACGTAGGCTTGAGACCTCCATAATGTCTTCCCTATGATATGCATAGTCGTGTTTTCATGAGCATTACAATAATTCATATTGTATAACAAATATTCATATGTATAATTCAAGTCGTGTGTCGTGGTAAGACGATAAGCCTGTCTGCAGGTTGGTAGCAGAGGTGGATCTTGGGTGCGTCTGACTATAATAATAATCCATATCCCGCCCGGAGTTTGGAAGTTGGCGGTGTGATACGGTACACCCCCGTGCCTCGGAAAGCACGTTAAGCCGTTGGTCCTTCGCCTGATCTCTCTCCGGTCGTGTCGCATTGCCGTCCCATCGGACTATGAGAGTGAGGGAAGAGAGAGTGCACCTGTGTCTGCGCACAAATTTGTGCACTATAATATTAGGTCTTTACCTATGAAATTGCCGTTCTGCAGTACTGGCCATTTCAAATCAAAATAATTTTTGTTTGGCTAAGAATTCTAATTTCAAATTAATTTTATTTTAAAAACATGGTTTTTTTTTTCCAAAAGTAGTCATTTCTTTATTGATTAGTGTTACATTTTCATCGCATTTCAATCTTTTTCGTCATCATGGATACGTTAAAAATTCGAGTAATTATGGAATATGAGTACCGTCGTGGCAGCAACGCGGCACAAGCGGCACGCAACATCAACGACGTTTACGGAGCTAACACTACAAACCAACGCACCACCTGTTATTGGTTTGCTCGCTTCCGTTCTGGAAATTTCGACCTGAAAAATGAACCTCGCGGTCGTCCGAAGACTTTGGTCGACAATGACGAATTAAAGGCGATTGTGGAAGCTGATGATACACAATCTACGGCTGAATTAGCAGCAGCTTTCGACGTTAGCGTCAAAACAATATTGGTCCATTTGCGTCAAATTGGCAAGGTAAAAAAGCTTGACAAATGGGTGCCCCACGAACTCAATGATCGCCAGCGCGAAGTACGCGTCGAGACGTGCCTTGCTCAACAGACACACAAATGAAGGAATTTTGAACCGCATTGTTACCTGCGATGAAAAATGGATTCTGTTTGATAACCGCAAGCGCTCAGCAAGTTGGTTGGATCCTGGTTCAGCACCTAAACAATGCCCTAAACGAAAACTTACCCCTAGAAAAGTGATGGTCACTGTTTGGTGGTCTAGCGCCGGTGTGATTCATCACAGCTTCTTACCAAACGGGGTGAGCATTACTGCAGATGTGTACTGTGAAGAACTGAACACAATGATGGAGAAGCTGGCGCATCTCCAACCAGCATTGGTCAATCGCTCGTCTCCGCTGCTCCTGCACGACAACGCGCGACCTCATACTGCACAGCAGACGGTCTCCAAGTTGCAAGAACTGGGGTTGGAAGCTCTCCGTCATCCGCCCTACTCACCAGACCTTGCGCCTACAGACTACTACTTTTTCCAGAATTTGGATAACTTCTTGGCGGGAAAAAAATTCAATACCCGAGAGGCAGTACAAAATGCCTTTGAAGAATTTGTTGCCTCCCGTCCAGCTGATTTCTTTAAGAAGGGCATCAATAAACTGCCACTGCGATGGCAAAGATGCATTGATTGCATGGGTGATTACTTCGATTAATACAAATAAAAAATTCATGAAAAAAATTCGTTTAAATTTTTTCATACAAAACGGCAATTTCATAGGTAAAGACCTATTATCTCCCGCGCCGAAGGCTAGTCTCCGTTGAGATTGGCCGCCGTGGCCAAAAATACGGTCAGGAGGACTATATAATCCATATCTATACTTAATATTATTATAAATGCGAAAGTAACTCTCACTGCCTCGATGGTCTTGTGGTCGCAAGCGCTAATGCTGAGCATGAGGTCCTGGGTTCGATTCCCAGGTCAGGCAAAGTGTTATAGGGTTTTTCCATCTAGAATTTCTCAGTAGCAGCCTGGAGTGCCCGGTTGACGGTATTAGGCTCGCCCCCTATTACATGGGACTTAAAACATAACTGGCGAAATGTAGGTGTACTATAGCTACACCTCTGCCTAACTCTTCGGAGATTACAGGCGTGATGTTATGTTATGTTATACTAGTAGTCCATGACCTAGATTAGGACATAGGACACATTTTATTACAGTAGTACGTACCCGCGATATACTTCCCGATCACCACGCGGGTGAAGCCGTGGGCAAAAGCTATTCATAAACCGTCACTAGCTGTGGCTTTAATGGTTGCTCCCAGTGGCGTTCCTTCCATAGAAGCCCAAAAGCCGGGCCTTCAAAATTGAGCCTATCAATAAATAAATAAAAATAACACTATATAATAATGGTGTTACCATGAACAACATAGAATATCCGTAAATCGCTCACTTGGCTATTTTTTTTAATCGTAAAAAACCTGTTTGTTTGCCCTGATTTTGACCCCTAGGCACGCCTCTGGTTGCTCCTGTGGTCAGGGAGCGTCATTATCACTCCTTTTGGCGTGATCGCAGTAACGTGGTTATCATAACAATTGCCCAACCTCTACGTAATCCCTTAGTCGATTTACGACCTGGGGTGGGAAAGGGGTGCCGGGTGACGCAGAGCTACAGAACTGCACGCTACACAAAACAAACATTTAATCTAATAATAAGATAAACATACATTGTGTAGACAATTTCTAGTTTGCAACGTTTGTTATCTGTCTAAACACTTGTGGCAATTAATAACAAGTTAAAGATTAAACTCGATTTAACCCAAGAATGCTAGTGTAGGTCATTTGTACGCCAACTTTTTTGGTTCTAAGCCAATTTTGTTGACCTAGAAAACTTTTTGTGCTCTTAGGATAGTAAGTTGATCAAAAACAAGAATATTGTAATGGTTCAAAAACTTCCTTTTATTACCTACGACCAAAGTTTGTATAGGGGAGTGCCGCGTGATGTCTGCTCTACTTCAAAGCTTATCTACTTTTGAAATAAGTACTATTATTTATTTACGCCCTATCTGTATTCAACTGGAATCTGACTACTGTCTTTCTGAGGGAGAATTCGATCCATCTTTAATGCCTAGTATAAGTACATCGATTTTTTTACGGTTTTTCCATACAAAAAGTTTCTGACGTCAAAAATAATAAGACTTATACTAGGTATACAAGTTTGTTCGAATTCGCCTTAGGACACTTGTGCATAAACAGAAACTTAGGAGTTAACAACATTCCACGGTTTCAGTTTAATGTCTGAATAATTGAATGTAACTGTTTTGCATCGTGAATTCGTCATCATTTTTAGGGTTCCGTACCCAAAGTGTAAAACTGGACCCATTACTAAGACTTCGCTGTCCGTCCGTCCGTCTGTCACCAGGCTGTATCTCATGAACCGTGATAGTTAGACAGGTGAAATTTTCACAGATGATGTATTTCTGTTGCCGCTATAATAACAAATACTAAAAAACAGAATAAAATAAATATTTTAGGGGGCTCCCATACGACAAATGTGATTTTTTTTCCGTTTTTATAGATAATGGTACGGAACCCTTCGTGCGCGAGTCCGACTCGCACTTGGCCGGTTTTTTTTTTCTTTTATTCAACTTTTTATCTACCTATATTCTTTGTATCTGTTCAGGTACGTGGCGATAGTGAAGCCTCTACAACACAGACTGAGTCGTCGAGTGGCGCGCGCGGCGCTCCTCACCGTGTGGTGCGCAAGCGCACTGCTTGCGCTGCCCAGTCTCCTCTACTCTGACACTTATAAGAAGCAGTAAGTACATTATTATTTTGTTAAATTATACTACCAGCCTGTAACTGTTAGAAGATGATGTGAGAGGACGTGAGAAGGCACGAGAGGATTGATCACCAAGCCTGCTCAGGACGGATTCAAACTTATATTAACTAATAGGTTTCCTCACGATATTTTCCGTCACCAATGTTAGTACCTAATGTCAAATCTTCTTCTGGTTTTCTTACAAAGATTAGCTTCGCTACCTGTAAAAAGTTACGTTCAAGATAAGGTAAACATTCTAGGTACTTACGTGGGAAATTATTACAGGTAGCCCTGTTTGGTTGGAAGCCTAAATCTTCATGCTATCTCTAACATTTCAGGGAAATATTCCACAGGTGTGAGTATTAAGTAAAGTATAAACGATTTTCAATAGATGCTTAAGCGATAAGGTTATTCGTAAGGCTTTGGGCTTCGATTTCACACGCCTTCTATAAGTACCTACATATAATGATAGGATCATAAAGGTCGGTAGACGGCAAATAGGCTTTACCTATTTGCAGATGTCCTTTGAAGAATATTTATAAATAATCGAGTCCAACTCTATTTACTAAAAAGAGTTTCATTCTTCTTACAGAGTGTTATTGACAAAGTAATTTTATTATCATGGTTTACTCCAAGTTCTACTGAATGAAAACCTCAAAATAAATAATATACAGGGTGTCCCGTAAATAATGGATCAAACGTAATGGGTAGGTAGCTTACCTCATTTCCAACAACTAATTTGAACAGTTAAAAAAAAACCGCTAAGGTAACCAAGATATCAATTGCAGCAACAGCATTAAACACTGAATGCTGGTAGAGAAAATGGTAAAAATCGAAGAAATAAATATCTTGGGTATTTATTTATTTAACAACAATTGCTTGCTGTACTTACAGTAAATACCAAAGTGTACAGCAAGCCAACAAAACCTTACCTTACCGGTTTTTTTTTAATGTTTAAATTAGTTGTTGGAAATGAGGTAAGCAGATCCGTTAAGTTTGATCTATTATTTACGGGACACCCTGTATATTACATAAGATCCTCGCCTTATGTAATTTTTTTATTTATTCTGATTTATTATATAATTATTTCTTCTTCTCACCGAGAGGAGGCCTTTGTCCCAGCAGTGGGAACCCGATAGGCTGATTATGATTATTACATACCTACCTACAGATAAATGTGACGGCTGACAGAAAAATGATGAAGAAACTACTAACTATAGGTAGTACCTAATTTTTTTTATCTATACATAATATGTGTTTGTCTGTAAGTCCGCGTTGTTATTCTAACCACGCAATAGATTTTGCTAAGGTTTTCACCATCGTTTAGAGAATTTATTCCGGAACGTTTATGTGTATATTACGTTACTAAAACTAAAAAATCTCGATGTTTTGTCAAATCGTAAAAACCGTGCGAACCAGAGCGGGTCCTAAGTTTTTAATAAACTTACAAAAAAGTGTGATCGATAATTCATAATTAATAATAAGTTTCCATACTTTCTGTATAATGTCTATAAACTCAGATTTTAGAAAAGTTGAACAGAATTACGATATAAAATAATTACATTTGGGACTAAAGTTTTTAAAACTTTACCCTACTAAATTACAACATTACCTACCACTACTAGCGGTAGATTACCACTGGGCAGGCAACCTTGTACTGGTTTTTGTCATGTCATGTGTTTGGTTTTGTCATGTGTGTGGCAACACGCCGTGTTCTGGTTTGCAATTGGTCAATCGTCATCCTGAGGATGCCTCGTTGAGAGGTGAAACACGTGTCGGTTTCATATAGGGTTTTTTATGACTCTTGAACAATAGCTAAGCGGAATAGGTTACTAAAAATATCTACATCTATTGTATTTTTTGCCACCTGATACCTACTAGAGATTGACAGCTCATTTTACGTTAATTGCAAGCTCGTTGCAGGTGACTGATTTGCAATCATTTTCGACTCGGCAATACGCTCAAACTGTAGTCCTACCTAGTCGATATAATATTTCGAAACCTCTACTACCCTTTTGTGTGTCGTAGCCTGCTAACTCAATCGAATCTATCCCCTGATTGTGGACATATCGATAACGTACCGAATTGAACGAATACGGTTATAAGCTAATCGAACCGTAAAATGAGTTATGTGTAGTTCTGAATTAGGAGGCACCTAAATTGGTAAGCTTCCAAATTACTTTTAGATTAGAAAGATTAAAATTAAGTTACAATTATTACTTTTGAGATTATAAGATCTAAAAATACTTAATTACCAGCGAGAGCATGTGTATTAGATTTAATTTAATTTAGGTATGATAAGTAAGCTATTTCAGAGGAGCTCGTGGCTAAGTAATAATAGCCGCTCGGATCGATCCATCAGGTTAAGCTACGCTTGCCGGGGTTGGTCCGTGGATGGGTGACCATTTTTACATATCGAGACTCCTCCGTGCCTCGGAAAGCACGTTAAGCCGTTGGTCCCGGCTGTCATTTGTGGATCTTTGACAGTCGTTACGAGTCGTCAGAAGCCCGAAAGTCTGACAACCAGTCTAACCAAGGGGTATCGTATTACCCAGTTGCTGGGTTGTGGAGGTCAGATAGTAGGTCGCTCCATGTAAAACACTGGTATTCAGCAGCATACGGTTAGACTGGAAGCCGACTCCAACATAGTTGGGAAAAGGCTAGGCAGATTGAAGTAAGCTATTTCAACTAAGCTTATAATTTAAGATCTCACTTACAGTGTCGACATTATTAAAGAGTCATTTCTTAAGTTTAGTACCTGAGCGCAAGTAATCATCTATCATAATGTGGAAGGTATACCTAGGTACTCCTTCTCCTCGTAAACTTGTGAGGCCTAGAAACTTAGAACTCAGTCTTCTAGACATCATCTTATATTTACGTCGTAATTCTATATTAAACATAGTACACTGAATATTTTAGAATCTCCTGGCCTATAAAACCTGCGTGTAGTCTAGGAGACTTAAATATAATTTCCGTCGGTCGGCGGCTAGTCTCAAGGGCCAGGTAACTGTCAGTAATATACATCACGGTTAAGGTTTACTTAGTGAACGCAAAGCTTTAAAATGTGTTCCGTATTACGAAGCAGTTGGAAATGGTATACAAACTTCTTTAATGTACGGATACATTAAATATTAAAATTGGGAACCTAATGGACTTTTGTTGTATTTTCAAATAAATATAATTGTATTAGTCATTTTAAGGGTTCCGTACCCAAAGGGTTAAACGGGTCCCTATTACTGAGATTCCGCTGTCTGACCGTCTGTCACCAGGCTGTATCTCATGACCCTTGATAGTTAGACAGTAGAAATTTTCACAGATGATGTATTTCTGTTACCGCTATAACAACAAATACTAAAAAACAGAATAAAATAAATATTTAAGGGGGCTCCCATACAACAGACATGATTTTTGTAGATAATGGTTTGGAACCCTTCGTGCGCGAGTCGGACTCGCACTGGCCCGGTTTTTTTTTATTATCTCTGTTTGCAAACACAAAAAAAATCCTTTCTCAAACATGCTTGGAAATTCGAACATTATTGGGACAACCTTCTTCGAGATAAATTGAAATGACTGTACTTGTCAAACACAAGTTACGATGCGGCCGGCAATGTTACTTTAGGGGTATGAGGAACAGGGAGTAAAGTTCACTCATCCACCATAGAAAAGGGAGGATCCTCCAACCAGACGGGTGTTGTGTCTGGCGGGCAACTGCCCAACGATTGATGTCGGGTTCTTGTATATATGTCCACTGCACGGTAAACTTTAATAGCGCGATGCAGGATTTATGTGAAGTCTGTCTGACGTCAGGTCTTTGATGCGTAGTTCGCATGTGGCGATGTAGATACCGCCACAACACTCCCCTCCGGAAACCGGAGGTCGATAGTGGGCTGAGTCTTGTATCTTCCGATGCTTGCCAGTGCCAGTTGTGGTTCCAGTGAGTCGGAACCGGGTGCCGCATTGTTCGCGGTGGGTTGGAACTGTTTGCGGCGGTTGTGGTGATTGAGGTGATTGCGGTGATTCCCCAGTGGGTCGGGGTGATGAGGTGATTGAGGTGATTGCGGTGATTCCCCAGTGGGTCGGGGTGATTAGGCGATTGAAGTGATTCCCCAGTGGGTCGGGGTGATGAGGCTGAGGGTGATGACCAGGAATGCGCGTTTGCTGCATGCTGGTGGTCAGGATACCCGTTGACGCCTCGGGTGTTGGCTTGGCTGTGTGACTCGCCTCACTGAAAGCTTGCGGGAGTGATGATGATGACGTCACGCTGTAGTAGTTGCACGAAGGCTGCGCTGACGTTCATATTCGGGGTCACCAATTTAGGGGTATGAGGAACAGGGAGTAAAGTTCACTCATCCACCATAGAAAAGGGAGGATCCTCCAACCAGACGGGTGGTGTCTGGCGTAAAACTGCCCAACGATTGATGTCGGGTTCTTGTATATATGTCCACTGCACGGTAAACTTTAATTGCGCGATGCAGGATTTATGTGACGTCTGTCTGACGTCAGGTCTTTGATGCGTAGTTCGCATGTGGCGATGTCGATACCGCCACATTACTATGAAAATCCCTATCTGTCGTGTTTAGCGGCCAAATAAATCACTATGAAAACTCATACCTGTCGTGTTATTTAAAAATGGGGCCAACTTTATACTTCAACACACATGGCAACCAATGAGGTAACATAACAAATATTTTATTTACGATTTGGCTTGAAAATTAGTGAGAGGTTTTTAAAGTAAAGAAGAAACAAATGAACATATTGGCGCATAGAAAATTATCATTGTCCATCATTGATTCTGGAATTTATAATTAATTAACTCAGTTTGAATTTCCGCGAATTATTTGAGAAAAGTAGTATACAAGCCTTGGCCGCAACCAGGCATTGATGTACGATCATGAAATTGTGGGCCGAGGCGAAGCCGAGGCACACATTATTACGTGTGATGGGGGACGAGTCTCTAAAAAATCATGAAATTCGTGGGACATTTATGAATGGCCCCTTAGTACCTAGTGTTCGATGAGTTCCAATTCAGTGACTGAAGCGTCAAAGTAATCGGATTATCTCAGTTGATTCATACATTTAAAACTTGCTTTCTTTAAAAAAAAACGTCTGAAAAAGTTGGAACTTTGACCTTCAATATCTCCATAATCAGAAGGTTCCCAGGGATGGTCCAGAACGAAACATCACAATGACGGGAATAACACGTGACTTTCGGCTTCGTTAAGCGTGTTTTTACACCCGTTATACCCCACTTCTATTGACGGAAAGCAGCTTGATGAGACCTACAATTTGTTTTTTATTAAGAGTCTTCTTCATGTTGCGTCAATTGCAATCTAAATTGAAGTCAATGAAAGGACCCCGACCAACGTATCTATTGAGCTACAATATGTGTAAAGAACTCCTCATTCGTGCATTCATAAGCGTGTTCAAAAATTTGAAGCTCCTGGAATTAACTGTAGTATAAAATGAAGTCAAATTATGATAAGGAAAAAACAAATTCGAATACCAGTACCTGCTATGTAAATAACAGTGACGTAGTCACTTAAACCGTCGTCTACATAATTATACTAAGTGGAAAAAATACATAATATTGAAGTTAACTCAAAAACTAGGTACGCAAGCAAATTTAATAAAAAATTTAAGGGACCACCTCTGAAGCATGACCTACCAATAAAAAAAAGAATCATCAAATCGATTCATAATTTTACTGGTGAAGTAATCGCGTAACATAAACACAAAAAAAAATCATACAGATGAATTGAGAACCTTCTGCTTTTCGAAGAAGTCTGATAAAAGAGATCATGATGTATCTAACTTTGCCAATTAAGTTTTTGTTTTTGGAGTTCCAAAATATTCAAATTAGATTTCGTCTCTCTGAACTCACAATTACTTAACAAAAAGTTGTCATTATACCAACTTCACAGAAAATTGCTTGTATGTATTTTACAGAAATTAGAAAAGCAGGCAAAGGTAAGACGCGGGGAAAGTTTCAGATTGCTATTGCTATTGCTGATAAAATTGCTTACAAAAGGAACTCCTCATTCGTGCATTCATAAGCGTGTTCAACGAACAGAAAGTTCGTTCGGTCGGTCGAGTTTTAAATAATTTAAACGGTTTTGTAGTACAACCATCTTTAAATCTATATTTATTGGTATAGTTAGTTAGTCCTTTTAGTTCTTAAGTTAATTTAGTATAAGAAGTTTACCCAATGTATATAATTATATTATCTATATGTATACTAATTCTTATTTTAAAAACTATTCAGCTTTGAAATTACACTAAATTATAGCAAATAAAAGCGTTGAACTGTTTTACAACAACACGAGTCACGAGTGTGACTCCTCTATGATAAAATATTACCGTTTGCGCTGTGATGGGAAATGTGCATTCAATATTTTCTAACCCATAATTTCCTAGAAGAGTGGTGGCCGTCATATTATTGCAGCCGTCATGAAAATCTGTCATTATCATCAGTACGTATATTTGACATAAAGGTCAACGCTCTGTATTTATACAACCGTTATTGTGTGACCGTTTACCGCTTTCTTAGAAAAACAAAGCTTTAGTGTGATTCGATAAAAGCAATCGTGCACATAACCGATAGTATAAACAAAGCATAAAGAAAATTTAAGGATTTAAAAGCCAAAAAAAGACCGTAACAATAAAATCCTTTAATAGCGTCTAAGGAAAGTACCTACAGCCAAAGAAATTGTTACAAATTGACACACAACCTCAATTTGCCTATATAAAGCCATTTTATACAACTGCCAAAGATGACAGTTCTGGTTAGACTACACTGATAATTTCAGACTGATAATAAACGTTTTTGACTTTGACTTTGACTTTGACTTTGACTTTCAGTTAGTAGTCAATTTGACAAAGAAATTATTGCCCTGAATTTAAAATTTGTCACCCTTTCCGTTGTATGAAGTTATAAAATATCGGTGTTTGCTCGTTGTTGTACGATCTTCAAAGATCTTGTTAAAAGTTTAAATTGTTGTTTAAATACATATAACAAACATTGGTTGAACAGATTTTGAATTTGTTTCTACTGAAGTTTTCCTTATCTCGAGGAACAGTCGGAATAATAGTCGATTAACACGGTTGCTTTTATCTATGTAAAATGATTTGATAAATTACTTTTCTCCAATTCACGTAGGTAATAATAATAGCGCAGAGTTACTCTTTAAATTTCAAATTAGTTCAGATAATTTATGAATATTATGCTCAAAAATTTATATTACAACAAAACAAAAAAGTCGGGAGTTGTCTTGGGACACCTGTAAGTTTTTTACATATAAAAAATTGTACCTTAAGGCTCTGTATTAAAAAAAAACAAAAGCTCTGGACTTTGAAACTGATTTTTTTGGGCATAATACTTTTCCTCATTTGACGATTTCTACCAGTTAACTCCTACCGCAAGCCGCGTTATAGAACTTTGTCCCAAAATTGAATTTATTGTTAATCAACTTTTGATGCTGTCAAAACACCGTCTGTCCCTCTACTCCCCATGTCATCAAACTCGTTATCCGAAGTATAAAACTATTGCAACGCCGTCGTCGTTAACTTTCAATTTAGTTTACGCTGTAGCAAAGCCTTTTAGTTTATCGTCAGTTTACACCGGGTTTACGTTGTAAAATCGAAAGATAAAGGCACACTAGGTATCTAATTGAAAGGAACGCAAACAGTATCATGTTTGAAAGTACAATATCATCTGTAGTATTGGCACGAACTCAATAGTTTTATATGAGAACTAGCAGCGCCCCGCGGTTTCACCCCCGTAAGTCTCGATCCCTTGGGAATATCGGGATAAAAGTATCCTATGTCTTATTCCAGGTCATGGTCTACCCATGTGCCAGATTACATCTAAATCCGTTCAGCCGTTTTAGCGTGAAATCGTAACAAACAAACAAACTCGCTTTCGCATTTATAATATTATAAGTTAGGATAGCTTAATCTCGTACCAAGCCAGTTCTTAGGATAGTAGCACGGTTGCTCAGTATATGACAGACGTACCTTAAATAGGTACTGCCAGGGAAATTAATTGTTTATCATCTTTTCACCCTAAGTTAATTTGCCGTGATATACGGATGATTTTAGTTGGTAAGTACCTAGTCAATTTGCTTAACATTACATTTCCCAGACTTTACCTACAGGATGCTCCAGATTTATGTACAATTACATTTAGGTAAACATAGGTCTTGTGGAGGCTACTCATAATTTTCCCTGTTGTTCGGCATAGGGCATAAAATGACGCAAAATAGTTGAATCATAAAACGATGGTAGGTAAACCAGCACATTTTAGGCGCCACAAAGTGTAGCGATGTGTTTAAAAGTTTTGACTGTAAGCAAAGCCTGGCACTAACAATGTTAGTACTGTTCGTGACATTTAGCATTTTATTACGTCAGAAGTTATTACTGTTTTATAGATTAGGTATCTGTAGGATACCGTTTGATGTGCTGTCCACGGATTTTGAGACGTAATTTAAATTTATGAGTTTTTAAAGTTTTTATTCCACTTTCTTTGAGGAAAGTTTATTCTATTGTCTGGTATCTCATAGGACCTTTAAAAAATTCGTATTTTTTTGCCGGTTGGCAAAATACTGAAGTTGTTTTACTTTAGTACTTTTTTAAATTCTTACAACAAATTCTATCCTTAATTGTTTTTTGTTTGTTTCAGGTACGTGAATGGTGATAGAGAAATATGTTTTATTAAATGGCCCGACGGCAGTTACCCCTCATCAAGAACTGATTATGTGTGAGTATCATAAACTAAGTAGGTCACATGAGACTTGCACCTACATTATAACTGGCGAAATGCAGATGTACTACAGCATTGCTATTCTGTAACTATCTCACCGTGAAAACTTAGGTGAAGTGAGCTTAAAGTGAACTGTCACTACCTTAGCATCAGTATTCAGTAGGTGTCGATGACAATGACAACTCACTCCACACTCACTTCACCTAAGTTTTCACGGTGAGATGGTTACAGAATAGCAATGCAGGTAAAATAATGCAGGTATAATCCATCTATGAGAATAATTATGCATCTCTAATACCAAAACTGATATTTGGAACTTAATTCACCTGGATGAGAACCTATCAAGATCAGAATCTAGTACATCTGTGCTCTGAATACGCGTGTGTAGGTCTGTACTGTCTTGCTAATTAATTATCAATTATCAATTACTATATTCAGAATACAATGTTCTGTTATCATAGAGCTAACAAGGTCCAACATGGTGTCGTGACGACGAGTAATCAAGATAAACGCCAGTTAAAGCAATCAATCAATCAACTCAGCCTATCGCACTCCATCGCTGGACATAGGCCTGTCCTCCACCTTCCGCATCCAGTCTTTACCAGCTACCTTTTGAAGGTCGTCGGTCCATCCAGCTGTGGGGCGTCCCACACTACGCTTGCGATACGCAGTCTCCAGTCCAGGACTCGTATGCTCCACCGGCCATCGTTCCTTCGTCAATTATATGCATCGATCATCAATCATCAATTCTCCAAAATTGAACGTTCCAGTTTTTCCAAGTTCAAAATTCATGCATTATAAATATGCTATCTGGGGGGTTAAAACAGTCACTTTGGCAGAATCATAATAGGAAAATAATATGAATCATCATAAAATGTCACAAACCGACAATTCATAATATGATCTGCGTGCGATTCATATTACGAAATAATTCATCTGTTTGACAGTTTTCTATGGAGATTCGTAAAATAGTCCACATAATATGAATTGCTTTTGTATCAACTTAGAGGAATTGCTAATGACAGCTGGAAATTCAGGAAAGGAAATGCTTTTAGAGGAAATGCTAATGAGACCATTTTAGGCCCACAGTAAACCTCTTTTACTCTGAGAAATGATCTTTCTTCTCATTAATACAAAAATAATCGTGAAAGAAAAGCCTTTTTTTATAAACCTTGTGAAGGTCAGATTTGAGCTCTAAGCGAACAATAAATACGTTCTTATTAGGTTTCCTAAACTGTTAGAATATATATATTTTTAGAACAGAATAGGTACCGATTGCATGGAATCTTTTGTCGCAAATAAATAAAGCTTTTTAAACCCAAAGCTGGGGCAGGCACGTAGGAAATATATTCACTGAATTAAAAATCGTGGCTAGGAGTCCAGCCTAGACATCGATATATTCTAATATATTGCTTGAATTCTTGACTTCTATACGAAAACACGTTTTGTTTAAAAAAAAATACATTGAAACTTTTTTTAGATTTTTCTTTCAACACCCTGTTTTGTTGTGTTTTTCTCTAGAAATGCAAAAAACCTGTTTTGAAAGGTCACGAATCTAAATAAAAGTAGTTTAGCTGTTCTGTAAACAAACTTTAAAGCTTTTTAAAAGTCTTATTTACACGTTTCCAATCAAGAAGAGAACGAGATTTAACTTTTTCGAGGAAAAGGTTGACCATACAGCAAATTATTTTAGGTACTTAACAAGTAGGTACCTATTTAAAAGTAGGTAACATACCGCTTCAATATAAAACAGGAAAAAGAAAAAAAGAGTTATTTTTGTATCCTGTTAAGATTTGCATCAAGCTAGATGTTTCATTAGCAAGTCTAACAGTTCAGCCGAGCTCATCGAGGTACAAAGTTTTCTCAAAGTTTTAATCGATTTTGTATTACCCAGCGGATAAAACTCCGCGGTTCATCATGTTCAGTGTAGGAGGAGCTCTGTAGGAGCAGTGGTGGCCCAGTGGTAACGGCCACGACTTACGAGTTGTAGGTCGTAGGTTCGAACCCCGACAGGCGCTTTACTTTCTGTAAATTATTTCATCGCCACTGCTCTCAAAACGGTGAAGGAAAACATCGTGAGGAAACCGGCATGTCTTAGAACCAAAAATTCGAAGACATGTGACATCCACCAACCCGCACTGGACCCGCGTGGTAGATTACGGCCCAGTCCCTCTCACAGAGAGGAGGCCTGTGTCCCAGCAGTGGGAACATTATAGGCTGATTATGCATCATGTTCATGTTTTGTGTTTGTTTCAATAGCTTCGGATAAATTTTCATAACGTAAAAGGTTAAGTACTAAACGGCGATTTAATAATAGCTCTTATTTGAACTTATCTACTTGTGTAAAGTGCTAAACACTGCCGTTTGTTGCACTAAAAATCATTCTGCTTTGCTATCCAATCGCTGCGCTGTCTGGGTGACATAATTCTGTTCATATTTTGAATTAACTCACTGACCTGAAGAAGATGAAAAGCTCAAGTATTTCTTTAAAAAAAACTTTGTTGTATCTGTATTTAAAAAAATACAACCAGTTGTATTTATTAAAATACAGACGAAACAAAGTTTTTTTTTGTTAAGCCTGGTCTTAACGTTCAGTGTAGTGACGCTTGAGAGACCTATGTCCAGGATTGGACGTATTTCGACTGAAATGATGATGCTGATGATAACCAGTCTTATCAAGGGGTATCTACTTATCGTGTTAACCAGTAACTGGTTAAGTCATGCAGTCGCTTTATGGTAATACTAGTATTCAGCTGAATCCGGTTACGATTGGGAGACGACCCTAACATATTTGTGAAAAGCCTAGGCAGAATATGATGACCTTGTATATTTTTATTTATTTATTTGGGTTCGGCGCAACATGTCCCTTTCTTCCATACTTCTCTATTAGCCGTCATCTCAGAAGTCACCCCCTCTCTACCTATATCACCTTTCACACAGTCCATCCATCGTTTCTTTGGTCTTTCCCTACTCTTATAGGCATTTATATTCGTACTGAAAAGTTTCCTCACGATATTTCCCTCATTCCTCCGAATTTTAACTTCTCATTTTCTTTGTAGGTATAACTTGGTGTTCTTGGCTGTGACGTACGTGGTGCCTATGTCAGTCATGGTCTGGGCCTATGCGCGCATGAGTGCGGCCCTAAGAGGCCGAGCGATCGGCGAGTGCACGCATCATCAGATGCAGGTCGTCAGGGCTAAAAGAAAGGTGAGTTGTGAGTGTAAATGAAGAATTATTGGGAGGAATAAAAAGTCGTAAGTCTCGATCCCGTAGGAATATCGGGATAAAAAGTATTCTATGTGTTAATCCAGGTTATAAACTATATGTTTGAAAAATTTCATCCAAATCCATTCAGTAGTTTTTACGTGAAAGAGTAACAAACATTCATTCATCCATACTTACAAACTATCGCGTTTATAATATTAGTTAGATATAAAGGCATACCTACCCAATACCTACAATCTACATAGTTTGGAAAATCTGCGTATGAAAGTTGGTACGTCAGCGTGTGAAAACGGCAAAAATGGTGAAGAGCTGAGTCGATTCATCTTCATTCTTCTCACGCTCGTACGCTCGTACGTGGGAATACGTATAGTTTAAGAAAAGGTAAGTTAGGTCGTAATCGCACCCCAAAAGTCGTCAAATATATTATGAAGACAGGTTACCGTTTTTTTTTTAATTTGCCGTCATTTCCTTGTATCACGCACGACTCGCTGGCCAAACTATCTTTCTTTTTGTAATGTGCGTTTTGTTCGTGCAGAATAAACAATTTTTAATTGTTTTCTTTTTCATTGTTTTTGTTACCAAACTTTTCAGTACCTACAAAGTTATTCCTTTACCTAAAATATACCAAAAGGTTTTCAGCTGGGTACGCGAACGCTGTTCTTCCGTTCAATTTAAAAACGGACGAAAATATCTGGAGAAATCTAAATATCGCATTTTATGACCAACTACCATATTTTGCAGATTTTATTTTTGTGTCCAATGAAATGGAATTACTTAATCATTTTATTCTCATTTTGTAAGCATTAACTATTATGAATAACAAACTGCAGGCATTTAGTTATGTACCTACCTGCTTTACTTTGCGGAAAACGTAAATAAATATTATTTTACATGTGCACAATTATTTCTCAGGCTACACGAAAAATAAACCTGAAAACAGAGACTTCTGTTAATTTATCTAATCGGGTATTCAGCCATTTGGAATTAAATAGTCAACCCAAAACTGAGGGACCATGTTTTATACTTAATTCCTTATAAATATTTAGCTCGGAATTAAAGTAGGGTAGAGGGAAGCCCATAATAGAGCAACCACACCCGATCCTTTTAGTCAGTGAAATGAAGTGAAAATGTTGGTTTTCTGTGTTAATAATGTGATGTTCTCTTATTACTTATTAGCTTTTGCCCGCGGCTTCGCCCGCGTGAAGGTCGGACATTATCCCACGGGAAAGTACTATCGGGATAAAAAGTATTCTATATCCTATTCACGGTCATATCAAATTTCATCCAAACCCGTTCAGCCGTTTTAGCGTGAAAGCGTAACAAACAAAACAACTCACATTCGCATTTATTCATTAAAAAAACTTTTACTTTGCAATCTAAATTCTAATGACTCGACTTTGTATGTAGGTATGTTTTGTTGTGTTTGGTATGACTATTATGCGTGTTTGATGTACTGAAAATAAACCTTGTAGTATTCGAAGTAAGAAGACCGGGAAAGAATCGTGGGCAAGAATCTATGGGCGGCACACGCACGTCCACCA
Source organism: Lithophane ornitopus (assembly GCA_948473465.1). NCBI lineage: Eukaryota > Metazoa > Arthropoda > Insecta > Lepidoptera > Noctuidae > Lithophane > Lithophane ornitopus. The sequence continues at coordinate 8,303,638 of OX419623.1, forward strand.
CGGATAAAACCACTGTAGTTTTGAAGACATTACTTCTCCCTTTACTCAGTCCAAGGCGCATCAAAATCTGTCCCGGGGTTATTCAGTTACGTCAATGTTAGGTCTTTCCCGGTCTTTTCGATTCGAATTCTCGACTTTGTATAAGTCGAGAATTTAGAATTTACATTGCAAAGTCAAAGTTTATTTTAATGAATAAATGCGAAAGTGAGTTGTTTTGTTTGTTACGCTTTTATGATATGAAACGAACTTCGCCCGTTTAGATGTCGAAAATTATCCCATGGGAACCTATTACCGGGATAAAAAGTATCCTATGTGTTAATTCAGGTTATAAACTATCTGTTTGCAAAATTTCATCCAAATCCGTTCAGCCGTTTTTGCGTGATTGAGTAACAAACATCCAAACACACAAACTTTCACATTTATAATATTAGTAGGATTTAATTTAGTTAAGGTACTGAAAAGGGTCACTGTAATAATGTGTTTCGGGATTTCTTAAGGCGAATAAAGGCTCCCAAAATGAGTTAAGGGGAAAAAAAAATACCATATAGCAATATGGGAGATAAAATTCAAAGGATATAATACCCTATCTAGCACTACCTAATCTCGATATTTAAAAACGTCCGTAAATGGTGGGTATTTTACTTTAAGAAACTGAAATTCTTTCATTCTCAATTATAATAAATCTTTTATTTCAAACAGTATAGTAACAGATGAAAACATAAATATTCACCTAGAAGTTGCCTCTCTTTCTATCGAGTAACTCTTATATCTTCTGAGTACGTTACGCCCACTGAATTCGAAAAGCCGAGCCCGCCACGTACCTACTTGTAGTTTCAAATGCGGAGTGAACCACATGTATTCATCTGTGCTATATTCCATAATTTATGCTAATATATTTTTAAGATTAATATAACAATACTAATTAACAGTTTATAATTAGCAATAGGTAGACATTACACTACAGGTCAGGTTAACATAATAATGAGACCAATTTATATTTTAGACGGACGGACACTACCTACAATAAAAGAATTTACCTAGGTAACATAATAGTATCGTTTTAAAGTTCCTGATGATACGAGCTGAAACTCAATGAGAAAAAAATATTCAAATTTACTTTCCGCGGACCGCGGGACATATAATGTTCAAGAGCATTCCTCTTAATTCCTATTTTAAAAGAAAATTATTTTTCTTAAAGAACAAACGCTGCGTAATTGGGTTGTATTGGACATTAATAAATTAATTGCTGCTTGATATTTTTTTAATTAAAAATACACTTAAATAGCTGACTTTCCAGACAGCAGCAGATCACAATAAAAATTGTAAAGATACCAATGAAAAGAAATGGAGGCAAGCAAATGAATCCGGAAAACAATTAAAATAAATTAGCGTCTGAGGGTAACCAAAGACCTCATTGAAAAAGAGATGGCTAAAAAACAACCCATAATCGCCAGAAATTTCATATGCGCCGTTTTTTATAAGCATAATATGTACATCACAAACACATCATAATATTCTGCAAAAATGACGTGGTATACTAGATATTTTATAATCAATGAACAATAAAAAAAATCTATTGTAGCCGTGATCTAAGAATTCTTTGGGTCCGTAAATATAAATAATGAAATATACGTAATGTTATTATGAAGTATTATGGGAAAGCATTTTTTCGTAGAATGTTAATTCAACGAAAAAATCATATAATTATGAAATAATATGTACACATCAAACATCGTGATCTATTGTCGTTACTTTATACCACGAAAAATAATGACTAACATAACATTTTTATCAGTCTGATGAATGTTAAGAAAAGGATAGAACGAGTTTGATAGTAAAAGCAAGAGTGAGAGAAACTACCTGCTCCAGCTATGCGCCACCTACCGCGTCTAATTGTGCATGTAAACCAACCATGTATTAAAGGGTATACTTTTTACATTATTTTAATATTATATATTACCAATCATAATAAAGTGATAGTGATAAAATAAAAGTTAAGAAAAATCAATTGAAGTATGATTCTCATACAGTGTTATAACTTCTGTACTATATGGTTTAGGAGGCTGATTTTTTGAAAATTTTATAGCTTTACTATAGTGAACCCATTTTTATACATTTCGTTGCTGGCGATTCTGGGTTTTATGTATAAGACTTTTTAGCCATGTCCTTTAAAACATTCCTTAAGGGTCTGTATAACGCTGTTGTCCTTAGCCATACAAATGCGCGCTGCGTCGTGCATTGCCCGCCAGACACAACACCCGTCTGGTCGGAGGATCCTCCCTTTTCTATGGTGGATGGGTGAATGTTACACCCTGTTCCTCATACTACTAAATTGGTGACCTCGAATATGAACGTCACGCTATCGACGTCACGCTATCGACGTCACGTCATCATCATCACTCCATGCAGCGAACGCGCATTCCTGGTCAACACCCTCAGCCTCATCACCCCGACCCAGTGGGGAATCACCTCAATCACCCCATCACCCCGATCCACTGGGGAATCACCGCAATCACCTCAACACCTCAATCACCACAATCGCCGCAAACAGCCGCGAACAAGATACAAGACTCAGCTCACTATCGATCTCCGGTCTCCGGAGGGGAGTGATGTGGCGGTATCTACATCGCCACATGCGATCTACCCATCAAAGATCTGACGTCACACAAAAATCCTGACGTCACAAAAAATCCTGCATCGCGCAATTAAAGTTTACCATGCAGTGGACATATATACAAGAACCCAACATCAATCGTTGGGCAGTTGCCCGTCAGACACTAAACCCGTCAGGTCGGAAGATCCTCCCTTTTCTATGGGGATGAGTGAACTTTACACCCCGTTCCTCATACCCCTAAAATTGTAAAAAAAATATCAACTGTCCTCTTAGTCTTAGTACTTAACAACATTAAATATTTTGATGGTCTATTTTGGAACCATCGTATTTACAGGCTCCCGCGATTTAAAGGAAAGCAAAAAAAATGGTTGTAATCGCTAAAAAGACCGCTGCTATTTCATCGATATTAAAATACTTTTTATATAGAAGATTAACATTTTTTTGTTCGGGATTTAATGCAAAATGACCTACAGAGAAAAAATGACTGCAATCTGCGTTCCGCTTAATCTGGAATGCATTCACTTAATTTCACAATCTTCGTATTACAGATCTGATATCTTAACGTTTGTGTAATACTCATCAGAATTTCAATTACTTACTAGACTTGGAACTAACAGCGACTACGACAAACAAATATTACAATGGCGGAATCATGGCGAACTTGTGGATAACTTTGGTTTTACTTGCAGGGAAACTATTAACTAACGGTTGTTGTTAGTGTTTGTCTCTTACTAATAGGATCCAGAGAACCTTTAATACTAGTACCTACCTCCTGTAAATTGTAGTACCTAAACATGTTGAATTGATACGGTTGCGGATTGTATACTCCTACAAAAGGACATTGATGATATATATGAGTGGAGCATGGTCAATAAACTCTTTTCAATACGACTAAGTGTTACGTCGTGACGTACAGTCGAAAACGTCAACCACTCCACTATAACTATAGATTGGGTAGTGAAGTAATAAGTCGTGTCGCCACAATAAAGGACCTGGGCGTGACCTTTGACACTGGTCTGACATTTAGAGATCATGTCTCCACTCTTGCCAAGGAATCGTTTAGGCGTTTGGGTTTTGTTTTGCGAAATGCCCGTGATTTTCACAACCCAGATGTAATTAAGCTTCTGTACACCACTTTAGTTCGTAGTAAACTTGAGGCTGGTGCCTGTATCTAGCATCCCTACACGGCAACTCATACATTAGCAATGGAAAAGGTACAGAAAACTTTTCTGAGATTTCTGTATAAAAAAACATTTCACTTCTATCCCTTCATGTGCCCTACTAACTACCTCCTGGGAGTTTTGGGCCTCAACTCGTTGGAGGTTAGACGAGGCCTTCTACAGCTCACAGTAGCCTGCAAAACTCTAAGAGGACGCATCGACAGTCCCGAACTCCACGATCTTTTCTGTCGGCTATTTGTTCCCGACAATTACATCGCACATCGCCAAAGCCGTCGACGCAATCTGTTTGCGCCGCTGTTATGTAAAACTGTCGCCCGAGCTGAGTCCCCTGTGTGTCGTACCTTAAGGATGCTTAACGCCCTCCTGACCACCAATCCTGAGTGTGATCTGTTTGCTGATGAATGGAGCAGAATTATGCGTGTATGTCTGATGTTTTGCGAGAGTATGCTAGGTTGTCCTCTATTATATGTTAGTATTTGAGATATTTCTGTTTTCTGCTGGTAACATTTATATGTTAATTAATGTAATTGGTGTTACCGTTTTAATTAACAATAAACAATAAACAAATGTTTATAATATTTTAACATCTCAATCTTTTTTGTTTCTTATAGTAATGTTTAGGGTTCCGTACCCAAAGGGTAAAACGGGACCCTATTACTAAGGCCCCGCTGTCTGTCTGTCGATCTGTCTGTCTGTCCGTCTATCACCAGGCTGTATCCCATGAACCGTGATAGTTAGATAGTTGAAATTTTCACAGATGATGTATTTCTATTGCCGCTATAACAACAAATACTAAAAAACAGAATAAAATATATATTTAAAGGGGCTCCCATACAACAAACGTGATTTGCCCTGAGGCTACTTCGAGATAGATTACACTACTTTGTTATGACTAAATCAAAAACCGGCCAAGAGCGTGTTGGACCACGCACAATGAAAGGCTCCATAGTTGGGATGAATTATAACTATCCCAAGATAAATCTTAACATTGTAGTTAAAAATCATTCTCCAATACATTCCAACTGCAAATAAGTTGGTCGACCATTATGTACTCGTTAACTTGTAAAGCCTACTTAGTAGTTTTCTTTTAAACTTCGTTATAATTATATTTAAAAAAAAGTTTATTTCAATTACAAAGAGCATTTAGATACATTGTTAATGGAGAACGCCTTTTAAGCAGGAGTTGCTTGTGTTAGGAGTCTCCGCGCTTCCTCTTATCATTTACTATACTTATGCAATTGAAATGTAAACATGCAAACAACAAACTAAAAATACATGGGTAAGTTTTAAATTATATTTAGCGACAGACCTCGTGCAAGGAGGTGCGACGTGACAGCACGAAGCGACTCATACAAGACAATTATTAAGAAAACTTCACGGTAGAACAGTTAGTAGACTCGCGCCGCAACAAGTCCCGCCGGTCTGCACGAGTCTTGATGCATAGAAAAGGGCCAATGCGCGTGTTCGTGTGATATGTGAGAGTGTGGGTGTGAGTGCGACGTGTGAGAGTGTGTAGTGTGTGAATTAAAATTTGTCTAATTTAATATAATGCATGATATTTTAAATGCGAAAGTATTTTGCTAGTTTATTTGTTTGTCTGCCTGCCTGAATACACGTCCACGCCAATAACGGCTGAGCATAACTGTCTGAGAACCGGCGCGGCAGCTTAGGTAGACAAGCCCTGGTTTTGGACACAGGATGTGAGTGTTAGTTAGCCGTACGACAATGTCTTGGGGTCGGAGGAATTCAAATAGATCTTCTTCCACTAACCTGGCACACAGTAACCAGATTCTAAATGTTATAATTATTGAAGTGTAGATACTATAGATTCAAGTTCGTCGTACGTTTTAGTCATAAGCCAATCTGTTACAACTTTTTTACAGTGACGGAGCTTCATAGAGTGTATACGTAATTCTTTATTCAGGACGTTGTATAGGCAGGAAGATCGTCTTGATTACTGCCTTTTAGCAAATGTATGTACTTGTACACTACTACCGTGATTATTTTCACATAACCAAAAACAATAATTTAGCTGGCAAGGAGGGGGGGACACGTGACTCTGACAAAAATTAGCACTTTAAAGCTAAATTTTTCGCTAAAATGGTTTTTAAACACCGCAATATTTTTGATCGACCTTTCTATCGACACCTCACACAATGGGATAAAAAAGAAAAAAATCATCCCCACTTCAGGTGTAGGAAAAATATATTATTTTTTCGAGATTTTGCTTTTCCTCTTTGTCGGCGTGTATTATGTATGTATATGTCATGTATACCAGTATACCCAAGCGAAATTACAGCTTTCTAGTACTAACAGTCTTTGAACTAAGCCGCGGACCGACAAACAGACAGATGGACGGACATGGCGAAACTATGTATATGGGTTCCTTGTTGACTACGGAAACCAAAAAACGTAACAACTGCTGATGAGCAACAGAAACTTTTATTTCTGAAGGACTGTTGCTACTGCTTTTTCTTCAAAAGGGTTCTTGAATATTTTTATATAAATTATCCTAACATGTGAAGAACTATCATGCTATTAGATCTAATTAAAAGTTAAGAGTACTTTCTCACAACTTTACTCGATTGAAGTTTTATAGAATAAAGTAAATATACTTAAATGGGGCAGCACTTATATTATTATTCTATATTATTTTATGAAAGTGCTTCCACTGCCGGCGCCGGTTGCTGAATTGGCTGCCGGCGCTGACCTTGGTTGACAATTAGGCATAATTAAAAAAGCATGTAATATTTTTTTTTCCATAATCAATAATGTCCCTATTCGAGTAATAAAGTATATACTACCGCACAGTATCAGCGGAAGCGGCGTGCGCCCTCGCGGGTACGCCCCCGTGGGACCTGGCGGCGCAGGTGCTCGCCGTAGTCTACCGACGTGGGGCTGACCTACAGGTGGAGAGTGGCAGGCGCCCGCCGCCTGAAGTGATTAAGAGATGGCGTGAGGAGGCTCAAGCCCGTACGCTGAGCGAATGGAGGGTGAGGCTGGAGACGCCCAGTGCTGGTCATTGGACTGTGGGGGCCATCCAGCCGATCCTGGAAGAGTGGACACGGAGGCGACATGGGACGTTGTCCTTCCGTCTGGTGCAGGTGTTGTCAGGGCATGGCTGCTTTGGCAAATACCTGCACAAGGTGGCTAGACGGGAGACGACCCCCGTGTGTCATCAGTGCGGCTGCAGTGAGGACACGGCGCTTCACTCCCTCGAGCATTTTCGTGCCTGGGTGGTGTAGCGCCGTGCTCTCGCAGCAGCAATCGGGGCAGACCTCTCCTTGCCAGCCGTGGCCAAAGCCATGGCCGACGGCAGGGACGTATGGGAGGCGGTAGCGTCCTTCTGCGAGGACGTCATCTCGCAGAAGGAGGCGGCGGAGCGCGTCAGGGAGGAAGACTCCCTCGCTGACGCGATTCGTCGCAGGAGAACAGGGCGTCTGAGGAGGCGCCATGGCGATCTGATGCCGCCCTAAGAGGTGCCAGCGGGCGATAGATCGGGGAGTCTATCGTCGTCGCATTGCATGGCCCTCATGAGTTGTGGCGATGTCTCAGGTGAGCCCGGATATCGCCAAAGGAGTTTGGTGCCTGGAAGAGGGCTGCGCTGGATGGGTCGCGAACGTCATGAGTAGCAGTTCTCGCGGCTCATCCACCAGGCTCACGGCGGTGTTTTTAGTGGGTGCAAGCCCCACATGACCAAACCGTCTCCCCGGACGGTGCGGTATGCGTTAGGCATTTTTCACCGCTTAAAAAAAAAAAAAAAAAAAACAAGATTATCTCGTCCACAGACTCCGTCCGCAGCAGGCGCACCGGGCGTCGGCGGAGGGCGGACAACGCCCTCTTCCAGCCCCCCTAAATGGATCCAGGGGTGACGGACTCGGGCACCAGTCGGGGGTTGCGGAAGATTTTTGCGTTCCCGCGTAGGTGTGAGTCGGAACACCGGGGTGGTTTTTAGTCAGTAAGAGTCTGACAGACCCCTCCGCCCGCCCCATCGAGGATGTCAATGTGGATTTTCCAACTCGGAAAAAAAAAAAAAAAACGGTTAGGTTAGGTAAAAAATATGACAACGTCGCATTTTCTTAGCTTTACATATGAATTTGGTTGTATTGGTATGGTTTGAATGAAAATTATTTAAAAAACAATACAAATTGAAAAATAATTTATATGCCAGTGGATTCTTTAGTTAATATCCTAGAGTTATGGGATATCAAAAAAAAGACGTTGTATACATGTAGCAATATTATAAGCTGCTGTGCCATTTACAGCCCGCATAAATTGTGTTTCTCCACCAGAGCGAAATTGACGAAGTTTTCAATTTATTCTTAGAGCTAATACAACGCTGAAAATAAGGTTTTCCTGTCATTCATTTTCTCGTAAAATTTTCTACCGTTTTGCATTCGAAATCACATTTCGAAGATTACGAGAAGAAAAGAACATGAAAAAAGGATAACCTACATTGAGTTTATTTTGGGCCCAGTCAACTCCAAACCTTTGTACACCCCAGGAGTCGTAGAAAATACGAATTTGGTACTTAGAATGAACAAAACTATCTTTTTTATTTTTTGGTTGTTGTAATGTGCGTTTTGTTTGTGCAGAATAAACAATTTTCCTTCTTTTTCTTTCTTTTTTTTACATATAGACGCTGTTATGTTTGACTACCGAACATTAAATCTATTTGCTTCAACTACTAATAAAACGAATAGTAAGCACCAATATTTACTTGCTTGTCATTTCTGTGTTTGTTAGAAAATGTTCCGCAGTTGGAGTTAAGCCAAACATTATAAAGTTTTGTTTAACATGCAAAAAGACCCGCTTTCCCGAGTCTTCCCGATATTTAAATTAGATCACCTATCTTAAAGTTCTTGTGGAAGTTTTTATTATTGTTTTTACTTTAATCACTGCTCTCAAAAGTGTGAAGGAAACTAGCATGTCCTAGAACCAAAAATTCGAAGACATGTGACATTTACGGCCCGGTCCGTCTCATCAAGGGTAAACGTGATTCATAGCAGTGGGGACATTAAAGGCTGATTACGGTTATGATATTGTTTAAGCAAACATCTTATTATGAATATATACCTACCACAGAACACGTGAAATATTAGCAAAAATCAATCTTAGTCGTATGGTGCGACGGTAAATAACTTACCCTTTAAGCTTTCGCATGAGTCGTTCTTTGAATTGTATCGTGAAAAAACATATAACCAAGATCAAACGTTTCAAGAATTTGTAAAAAAATATTCTAAAACTTTTAAAAGAGCCTGTTCCTCAGCAAAAGCCATACATATTAAAAATAAAATAAAATCTTCTGGGAATAAAATTAAAACAACTTGGAATATTATTAATTCTGAAACGGGAAGAACGACAGTACGGAATCGTGACTTCCATCTAAAAATCAATGATATAGACATTAAGGTAGACGGGGAGGTGGCAACTGAGTTTGAAAATTCTTCACTAATATTCAAATTTTAACAACTAAAACTCTGTCATCGTCGTCCTCCACTTCTGCTTATTCAATACTAAAAGAAGGCGTACCATAATGTGACAAACTTTTTGAATTCACAATTTGAATTTCTGCAATAATCTCCTTAAGAATTTAAAGAATAGCTACGATAAAAATTAATTAAATAGAGCAGGTAACAATAGCAAGCAACTTTGGAAACATATTAAAAATGTCACCAATATGTCTAAACAGCGTGAAACAAACTCAGGCTTACTACTTACTAATCCTTCACCATTCTTGTCAGCTAACAATGTTAATAACTATTTTGTAAATGTTGGAAAAACTCTTGCCGAACAGATCCCGAAACATAGTGACCAACTGCCTTTCCAAAAGTCAAGTAATAGCTGTAACCCAAAATCTTTTGCTATGATAGACACTGATGAAGATGAAATAACGCGAATAATAAACGATTTAAAAGTTGTATTAAAACTAAACTTTGTAGAAAAGGGTACTATAAAATTTCAGATTATTTAGAAGACAAAAAGGTATGGGATTGAGGTGCTCGCTCTGCTAAGCATTGTGACATTTTGAATATTATGGAAAATCATCAAAATATACCTACCAGTTTTATATACAAATTGACATTATTGAATATTATTATATACAAAATGACATGATTACTTTGTAAGTATTGTATTATTGTGAGTGTGAGGACTATGTGGATTTTTTATTTTGTTTTTATTTTTATATTTTTTCGTTCTCAGTTAGTTTTATCGATGGTCTGGCAATTTGAGAACTTTATGCGGCCTACCCAAATGTCCTTTCTTTGGTATTGTTCGTCGAGTCGTTGAGCTCCTTAAGTTCTGAGTTGAGCTCCACTATTACTGAAAAATGCTTGCACTGACTGGTCAGGTCCACTCAAATCTGTGTGGTTCTTTCCTCAAAAGACCATTTCAGACTCTAATCTACATGGTCCTCATATGGCCTGACCATGACCTGATTATGTCTGGATTTTAAAAGAGACTGAGTTTGTTTCGGCCTAATTGACGCTCTCACAGTTGTTTCCGGGAGAGCTGGGAATCTATTCATTAGGTACCAACTGGTAAATAAAGTGAGCTTTTATCATAAATCATTACCCATAATATATTTTGGCCAACGCAGATCGTAATATCCGCGCGCAAAATCTTCAATTAAAATCCATTCATACCAACGAAATTCGAAAATTCCTGAATCGAATTAAATACCGAGCGTTTATTGTTTACTTTGTTAATTAACTTGAAACACGGTAGGAAAACACCAAATATTTACGTGACAAAAATTTGCCTTTTAAGGATACCTATCCTCCATTTTCCTTTGCGGATCGGAATGAACAAGCTCCGACATCCGTATTTCCGGTGCCATTCATACGCGAATAAAAAACTCTAGAATAAATAAAAATGCCGCCTACACACATAGCGTTGTCAGTGATTTCGTTTCGATCCCCTTTGATTCTTTAAAGGGTATTTTTCAGCTAGAATTTGAACTGCAACATAGATAACTGGTCCCTTTTTGTGTGTGGGAAAACATCTTAGTCAAGTTTGCTGACGAATACGGTTGCTTCAGCTGTGGCCGTTCTTTGTGTTGGTATTGGGTTCAAATGTTTCAATTAATCAATAGAACAACAGACAGCTAATGCATGTATAGGTACTCGATATTGGTTACGAACTTGCTTAGACTGTGGGCCGGGCTGTAGTATTAGTACGGCCTGTGCGCCACCTCACATTTGTAACGACTATGCGTATCTATAGCTTGATTGATTGACGAACTGTGTTCACCGTTGTATAGCACACACACGCTGTTTATGTCTTCTTACTCTCGAAATTAGAGAACAACGACAAAAACTAAACTAATAAGTATTTTAAAGACGTAAAATAATGGTTTGTAAGAGGTAATCTCTGGAACTACTTAACCGATTACGAAAAAATCTTTCATTGATAGAAACCTGCATTATTCAGACCAAATATTGGTCTGAGGCTATGGCACACGGGAGTCATCACTGTTTTAATAACATAATTTTTTAAGAACCACAAAATTTTAATTACATTTGAGTTCAGAATAATATCGCTTTGTAGTTTACAATGCGATCGATGAAATTCAATTTAAATTGAACATTGTTAACGAAGATTGGCTTGTGTCTAGCAATGTCGAGGACAACTTCGGTTTTGTCATGGAGACAAGTTTAAGTATTAATCCGATCCAGCCTGTCCCTTGCTGTCCTCCCTCACCGACGCCCTAAGCCGAGGTCCGTTCCCCTCAGGGGGTGCCCTCAGCGTGCAATCACTTAGATTTTAAGTTTTATGCCCTGTCTGGAAGCCTTAATTTATTGAGGCACCCATAGGAAAGTCAGGTTAAGCAGCCGAACACATACAAGCCTGACTGGCCAGAGGACAATCCTAAAAAAAAAAACAAAAGTTTAAGTATTCGTGGAAAGCCTCTAACACAACAAATGTTTATGGAGTTTTCAGTTTCCCGGTTTCTTAAAAACTATTTGATGTTATCGTTTCGAATGTCGCCGAAACCAGTTTATGGAAGACGTTTATTACTACTAGGTATATTAAATTTCAAATTAGTTATGAGGGCAAAGACGAAACTCCGTAAATCCTCGTAGTACAAATTTCATTTTCAAACTTTCTGAAACTTACAGGAAAGTACAAAACACGAAGTTCTGTTTCTAGTCGGCGTACTGTGATCCTCTCGAGAGTCTGCGAACAAGATATTATGGTCTTAGAATGATGTGTAGGTTCTCGGAATTCTGATTCTTAATAATATAGATAATTATTTAAAGGTCTATTATAAAGAGAAGAGTTGGATGGCAGTAGGCTTTTGGGAAGGATTGATAATTGTTATGTGGTCAACCTACTATAACCGCGAAATGAACAAAGTCTTTTTTATTTTATCTGGCTGACTGTATGTAATATGCCCATTTTTTTGCCTCTATATAGCGTGTCAAAAAATCCTGTACGTTCCGTGAGTATGTCGCGTTTTTTTTTGCAATGTGGAATTTTACCGGGTTTTTACAAGGGGCGCGGTCTGCCGTCGTCTAGCGGGAGTCTACAAGTCATAAAATATCACCTGTGTAGAAAATTTGCTAATTAATAATGAAATTGGGGTAATTTTGTTACTAAAAACGTGAATTTTAAATAGTTTATTGTAATTTTATTGTGGAACCGGAAAGTCTTTTTTGTTACATACTATTATAACCAAGTTTCTTATTCATAAACATGTGATCTCCAATCAAAAAGTGTTTGGCCAAAATAACTACAAACACCACACAAGGTAGGACGAGCTTTTACTACAGACAAAATTAAATATAGGCTTTCAGTAATAATACGAATAATAGGTATTATTTGGAATTGTCATAAGTATGATAAACAATGTTATTGAATCAACTCCCAAGAATAGTTTCCTGGATAACGCTAAAATCCATAAACTCTGTAATGAAAAAGCTGCTCACTTCATATTGGGTGGATCTCAACCCTTTTAATATGATATTGATCCCTTAGTCTTATTATAGATAAGAAAACAAAAAGTTTTTTTTAAAGCCAAATAATTGATTCTAACGTACAAACCCAATAGCTGCTATTGGGTTTGTACGTTAGAATCAATTATTTGGCTTTAAAAAAAACTTTTCATGCTGCTTATCATCCGTCGGTGATCGGCCTCCAGCCTGGTTGGTGTCGGATTTACGTCAAATCCTAACTGCAGTAATCTGCATAGCTTTTTTCCATTAAAATTTGGGAACACCTTCCAGTTTAATCGCAAGCAGCTGCTACCAGGACTCCATTTGAATATCAATATTGTAGACGAGGCAACGGGTATTTTTTTGCTCCACAACCAAAACTGAAAAAATAAATTCTCGTGCCATTTCATTCCAGGCACTACCGACTATCCATCGAACACTACCTATCTATGTACCTACCTTCTACTATCTATCTTCCTATACTATCATATTATTTGAAAATAACCAGGTTATTGTTTTCACAGGTAGTGAGAATGTTCGTCCTGGTGGTGATGGTATTCGCGCTCTGCTGGCTGCCGTACCACTCATACTTCGTGCTGACGTATCACTTCCAGTCGGTCGCTTCCGCGCCATTCGCCCAGCACATATACCTCTTCTTCTATTGGCTGGCCATGGCTAATTCCATGTTCAACCCCTTAATATATTACTGGATGAGCAATAAGTAAGTACATAACGTTAAGCCTTTTTTTTCCCAGAAGAATTAGGGAGAGGTGCACCTTTGTACATCCACATTTCGCTACACGTAAAAGGGTTGCCATCAACCGGGTACAGATCCAGACTTAGGCCTGCTTCTGAGAAATTCCTAATGGAAAAACCCATTAACATTTTGCCCGACCTGGGAATCGATACCAGGACCTCATGCTCAGCAGTAGCGCTTGTACTAGACCAACGAGACAGTTATTTAAAAAATAATGTTTGTTTCTTATCGTTTGACTTTTGATGTCAAGTGCGGCCGTCTGTCGTGCGTAAGGAAAAAGGGTTTTTCGATTTTTCGGTTAGAGAATTTACAAAACGTCGCAACCTTGGATTTGGGATTTTAGCCAATAAATAACGTAGGTAAGCTTTGCCTTTCCATGGAATTTGGAACCGCCATCGGCAAACCACGTGTACATAAGTACATCAGAATTCTTCTGTGTAACGTTTGGCAACGGTCCATCGGGAAATTCAGGCGTGAGGTTAGAAAACGAAATCATTTGGTTTTTTTACGCTGTATTTATGTACTATGTACCTACGTACACTTTCCTATTTATATAGGGTGACCTATTTATGGTTTTCTCAAGCCATTGTGGATAGATTCTTACTAGGTATATAGGTCCTAGAGAAAAATGTAGAATGGAAACATGACCATAACTAACTAGTAAAAAAAAAAAGATTTATTATTGAGCTCTTGTTCCTTTCAGCTTTTTTCTCAATGACCTGTAGTTTTTTTGTCGTTAAAATCAAGGCCAAATACAGTGTGTGGCCGACTGTTTACCTTCAAATAGCGCCCAATACTTTGAATAGAGCGTTCCGCAAACTATTTGCGTATTACAGCCTCTCTCTAATACTTGAAATATGTTTGGAGTTTATATCGTAAAAGATTTTAACGAGAAAATTGTGACATATTTCACCTGAGCATCTTCGCCCCTAACGAGCACAACTATCTAGTTCTTTGGGTTGTTGTAAAAGTTGGTACCTTAATTCTCACCAAGACTGGCAGACACGACTAAAATAAACTTTCAAGCAGGTAGGGTAGTTACTTCAGTGCACGGATAAAGTAGAAAAGATTCATTTAGACTGCGAGAGTTGTCAGAAGCTCATTTCTGTCTCTTGCAATTAGCCATAATCTATTTATCCGGTCACTCAAATAATGACGCACTGATTACTTCCCTCGGTGCGTCATTGGCTTAAGCCAATGTAAATAATGTAAAGCTAAAAAGTGCCACGTGACCCCAAAGATAGTTCGTGTATTAAACTGAATTTACTACCTAATGTTCTCTTTAAAACAAAAGACGGATGCTTCGCGCGTTAATTTGGAGGTTTTCTCGTTGTACATAAAACTAGACAGTATTCGTTTCTTTGGATATGCTTGAATATAGCGTCAATTTTACGCTCAGAAAACAGTACGTATACCTCGTATTCGATTGAGAGGTTAACTAGGTACCTAATTATCTTCCTAGATTAATAGGTGGTACTAATAATCTCCTAATTATTCGTACTGGATCCCAATTACACGCTGTAAGATCAAAGGACTAATTATATGACTTTAAATATTTCTGTGAAATCTCAAAATATTGAAAGTCGAATAAATTAGTCTTTCAATATTTCGAGATTTCACAGAAATATAATATGGAAACGTGGGTAGCTGCGCCCCGCGGTTTCACTCACGTAAGTTTCAATCCCGTGGGAATATTGGGATAAAAAGTATCCTATGTCCTATGCCAGGTCATGGTGTACCCATGTGCCAAGTTTCATATAAATCTGCTTAGCCATTTTAGCGCGAAAGCGTAACTAACAAAATCACTTTCGCATTTATAATATTCTATAGTTAGGACTAGGGTGGCATTGATGGATAAAATGGCAAACAATCTTAACGGCACGCCGCCGTTAAAATTGTTTGCTATTTTAGCTCTCTACCGACTTAAATCCACATCAATTTTAATCTATCTTAATGATGGATAGGATCGTGTTCGCATGCGGTATCGGTAACTTTGCTGCAACTCGGGTCTTTAACAACAGCAACCGCACTGTGAATCTCGAATGGTTTTGGCTACTTATTGAATGGTTTTGGCTACTACATTCGACGGGACTTGCGGTCACGTATCCGCATGCGGGAATATGAGAAAATAGCTTTGAGGCTACGCTTGAAGCCAATCACTTTTTAACACTTTTCCATCCATTTTGTATTGGATCGCCGTACACGTAGGTATATAAACTAGGTGGTTACCATCAAAAGAAACGTAAAAACCGTCTGATGAATATTTTATACTTACAATGTGCAATTCAAGCGTCCAGTGTAGTTTTGCAAATAGTTTGTGCTGTATGCGGGCGTAATTTGTTTTGAAATAGCTAGGTTTACACACTAGTTCGTTTTCTATGCATGAACGGCTTCATAAGTTGGCCTAAAATGGCGTTTTTCTAAAATTCAGCAGTCTACCTTTATAAGTCTTTTTTTTCTAGAAAACTCTAGACAAAAAAGACCAAAGATGGTAGCAGACAATAAGCAAGCAATCGTGTACAATTTATTTGGTCTAATGAGAGCTCCGTTTAGGAACGTTTTGCTACTATAAACAGAATACTTATACTACCCTTAATATTGAAACATATCTCTATTTACATAGAACGTACTTTTTGTTATTACCAACAAAAGCGGTGTGTGTTTAATCCAAGATAAATTGCTGAAATATATTGTTCAGCACAATTTAGCAGTGAGAAAAGCACTCGATAATTCAATATTAAACCGCTTCGTTGCAAGTTCGCTGTAAATTCGTGGCTCTATCCAGTTTATTATTTCGCGGAAACCGAGGGTTGGTGTTGTGATAAAATTACAATCCCGACCGCAGGTTTAAGGTTAAAACAATTTCATTCAGTGATAATACCTGAAAATCTCTGAGCCTCTGTTTTTTATTACCTACGTTACCTCGTAGTGAAGACCGCAATAACAATAAAAAAAAACCGGAAGTGTGAGTGTTTTTATGATGCATAGATTAAAGAGGGTTCTAATAAGGCAAATGTGTAATAAAAGGACAGTGACGTCTTTCCT
Organism: Lithophane ornitopus; assembly: GCA_948473465.1. NCBI lineage: Eukaryota > Metazoa > Arthropoda > Insecta > Lepidoptera > Noctuidae > Lithophane > Lithophane ornitopus. The sequence continues at coordinate 8,320,174 of OX419623.1, forward strand.
CATCGTAAAATATTTAGGTAGGTTTGTGCATAATAGTTTGTATGATGAAGGGCTGTGACATTCCCATTTCTGTCTTGCCCAGTTTTCCTTTGTTGTCATGACAAGTTTTAAACTAATTGCGGGTTACGAGGCCCTTTGAATGTATAAATGCTGAAACAAGCTCATAAATAAGTAGGTATAATACGTGAAAGTTTGTGTTGATTCTAATAATTGACAAGTAAGTTGCGATTAAATCTGAGTGACGTAAACCATTAGTAAGTCATAGCAATGTAACTGTTATCTCATTGGAATAAAGTATGAATTAGAATTGTTAGTTATTGTAATGCAGGTAACTCCTAACACGAAAACTGGCAATCGCTTTGAGCAAGCGTTTCGTATTTCTACGGAACTGGCTTAACGTTTTCGGTAGTTAATGTCAGTCGCATTCATTTTTAACTTTTCCCATGGTCGTTATCTTTGAAACCATGAAACTTTGTCTAGGCCCTCTGGTCCAATAACGATCATTTCTAGTAGCATTATTGAGTGAGTGGCGCGCTATGTCTGATGTATCTACTCGGATAACACGTGTCGTGTTATCCGAGTAAACACAAGTTAGTTTACCAGTTTTCGAGTGGGCCGCAATGTCAATTTGTAACCTGTTATTGTCATCGTTGAAATTGAAGTTGTATTAAAAATTGTTTAATTTTCATTTTATTTGTGTCTCTAGGGATTAAACATAGGTCATTATCATCTGCCTAGACTTACCCCAACTATGAAGGGGTCTGCTTCCAGTCTAACCGGATGCAGCTGAATACCAGTATTTAATATGGAGAAATTGCCTATCTGACCTCCACAACCCAGTAACTGGGTAATACGATACCCCTTAGTAAGACTGGTTGTCAGACTATCGGGCTTCTGACGACTGTCAAAGATCTACGAATGTCACGGAGGGGTCTTGGTAGGTAAAGATGGTCACCCATCTACGGACCAACAGCGGCAAGCGGAGCTTAAACAGATCAATCGTCTCGTGCGGCTGATAGTACTTAGCCACAAGCTCATAAAATCAAAGCTGACAGATTTTATTATTTAGATGATGGGGTATTTGTTTTCGCTTATTCTGTGACAAAAAAAAAGCTTTCTGAAATGTCTGTCGACTTAAAATGTCAATCCGACTGTAATTATGTTCCTGTTCTCTCTTGTATTTCAATAGAAAGCTCCTGACCATTATTTGTTTTAAGAAAAGAGAAAAATCAAAGAAACAATCGTATTGTTTACATTGAATTATCTGGCTTCATAGCGAATTGTAAACAATAGAACAAATTGTAAACAACTGCATCAAAAATGTTCGTTTCAATTTGATTCTGTGAAACCTATTTTGATTATGGAAATAAAGAACAATACTGGGTTGATTGAATAGTCTAGGAGCTGTATCAACAAAAGACATCTCTTTGTCGGTCTAGAATATTTGTCAGTAATAAATAAAGCTGAAACCTGAAACTTATTGTCAGAACAAGTAAGTTTTGGGAACTTAAGAAAGTTGGGACAGAAATTCTACGACCCAGTTCAGAACGTATTTCGGATGTGTGTGTGCACATTGTTAGATATGATAATTATGATTAATTCATGTTATTTTGCTCATAGATAGTAGGCTAGCCACTTTATAATCTTGACACCCTTGTAAATTGAACTACTAAAACATTTTAACTGGCTACGTAGAGCACAAAGCAAGCTTTATTCTGCGTTGATTTGTTCATAACCTTAATCCGTGTCCTAACCAAACATATCTGACGATATGCGATTGTCGCTATCGTATTACCTATGGTATTCATTTGTTCCGAAAACTGGAAAGCGCCCTCTGCCAACGCGACCACGCGTTCGGGTTCGCCAAACAAAATCAACACGACAATCGCACCTTCGCGCGACAATCGCATTGGTAGGTACTCTCAATAAACGAATGCATTTCATATTTTCGGAGCTCGATATACATTGTTGAATGTATTCGTTACCAACGTTGACATTATTAATTGATTTGAGGTTTGTTTAGGTGCGTCACGTGATGCTTACAATTCATCTCGTATTTTTTTTTTTTTATCGACTGCTACTATGCTGAATTGGACATGAAGTCCAAAAAAGTTGCCAATATGCTGCAACTACAACATTAACTTATTATATCATCCTGGTTACTATCGATCGTGCCGACACGATAGAAAAAGAAACGAGAAAAGATAATAGTAAGCAAACTTCAGAAAGCAAAGATGTAAGTTTAGGCGTCTAGTGCACCCTTGAGTGGGGTAAAACTAGACAACATTCGACAAAGAACATGAAGCTACCCTTACAATTATCTTACCCAACATACCCAAGTAAATACAGGATAGAATAATACAGGCATTTATAACGTCAGTTTCTACTGATATCAGTCTGTTAAGAGCAAGATTTCAATCTTGATAAATATCCTGAAATTTTGAAGCGCTTCTGTAAACATTCTGCTTGGAATGTTTCCAATGTTTCAATTACTGTTCTCATCTTTGGAAGTTGCGAAATTATATGATTTATAAGGAACTACCTCTTGATCTAAGAAAGAAAGAAAGAAAGAAAATACATTTATTCAGCACAGACTAAAAGGCACACAATATACATAATATACAGCAGATAACAAAATAAAAATAAAGAAACAAATTGAGAAGGTAAAGAAGGACATTATCAGGGGAGTGTGCCTCACGGCTGCGCCAAAAAGGCCCAGTTCAGCAAAAATGCCAGACAACTAGTGCCTGACGCTGGTTTTCAACCGGACCCGAAAGTGTGAAGTTACGGATGCAAATCAGTTTTATATTGTGATGTGTGTATGCATACCTACTTAAATAAAATAAAACAAAATAAGTGTCACATAATAATAATAACGAAGTACACATTTATATTTATATATATATATACCTACATAATTAGTGTGATTGTGTATAAATTGTATTGCAGACCAAATAAAAATGAAATAAATTAGAAGGCTGATAAATAAATAAATGAGACGGACGCGATCTCGGTTTCACTCACATGAAGTATCCTTGAGAAACGAATTTACTTATTTATTTTCTCTGGAGTACATGGCAGCTTGACAAAACAGATAGAAATAACTTCTAACTTGACTAAATTCATGTAAGTACTTACCCGTTGATAGAGATACTCACTGTTAGTGTTAACCCAGGATGATGAGGATGATAACCGAAAGTTGATCCAAATCTGCTCAGCCATTTATGTGTGAGTGATTAAAAAACGTCTTACAAACTTTCACATCTATACTAATATTATAAATTCGAAAGTAACTCTGTCTCTGTAAACTTTTTACGCCTAAAACACTGAACGGATTTCGACAAACGATGGCACCCTAAGGAAGGACTTTTTATCGACATACCGCGCGTGCGAAGCCGGGTGGAAACTAGTTTGGAATAAATTTGAATGTACAGTAAAACAATTGATGAATAATTAAACATAATTTATTCCTTCTTATTGTGTTCACCACTTTGTCACACTAATTCAGGCTCTCCTCTTCTGCCTGCAACTTTCTTTCATTACGATTTGTTTTATGAGTTCATAATTATAAAAGAAAAGAATGAAAAGAAACATTGTTTATTCTGCACAAACAAAACGCACATTACAGAAAAAAAATTACATTAAATACACACATACAAAGTAGCCAAAAGCCTCGCATTCAAGTAGTAGAAGTTTGACAATTTAAAAAGAAAAAAAAAAGTAAAAGTATAAATTAAGTTTCTATGAACGTTTTTCTTTGGGTACCTAACCGAATAGTTGGGAATGATTTTTCATGAGTAGACAGTCTATAGGTACCTACAGTACGAGGAGTAAAACCACGGATATGTAAAACTATGCAGGTATTGTTGATAGTACTAGAATTGCTAAACTAGCTAGATGTTTACACAGTTGATTATGAAAACCACCAAAATAATTCTCCGAAACTACAACAATCAGATATAAGTGTGGCGGTATCTACATCGCCACATGCGAACTACGCATCAAAGACCTGACGTCAAACAGACGTCACATAAATCCTGCATCGCGCAATTAAAGTTTACCGTGCAGTGGACATACATATATACGAGAACCCAACATCAATCGTTGGGCAGTTGCCCGCCAGACACAACACCCGTCTGGTTGGAGGATCCTCCCTTTTCTATGGTGGATGAGTGAACTTTACACCCTGTTCCTCATGCCCCTAAAGGTAAGTAAGCAGGTTAAATTTGACTGGAGTGTTTCTACAGAAAACCATGAGTCATAGTTTTAAAAGTACATATTATACTGCTGTAAACGTTTTATAAACAAAGAAACATTGCAAATTATAGGCGACAAAAAAAAAACATAATTATTATTAATTACCATTCAGTTCCGGACCCCTAAAAAGCTACTTTTACGCTGTCTGTGTATCTTCGAAAGTTCATCGGTCTAGCCGACCGACGACGTGACGACGTGAAAATATTATGAAAGACTAATAAGTTTCAAATCAAGTACCTACTTACATTTTATTTAATGAAGAAGTCTGAGTTTATAAGTTTGAAAGTCTTCTATTTAAGCCTTTATCTACACTTTGATACTGAAAGGAATTAGTTAGAAATACATAAAGTTATTTCTAAATGAAACTATTTATTGCGCTTAACTTGTGATGATCAATGCATACTAATCACGACGCCTCGGTGAAATGAATTACTTCATTTTATTTATTAGTTTTTTTATACCATTCCCCCTCTAAAAAGCTTATTTTATTCACTGTTTTCAGTGAAGTTCAGTGATGTTTGAATTTCGAACTCCATCTCAATGCTGTACAACCTCCTTGCGAAAAAATACTCGATACAAACTCCGATGTGATTGGTTGACATTTTCGGCAAGGAGTTTAGCATTAGAATAAAAACAGTTTTGTGTTATTTGCTGTCATTAGTAAATTGGCGCTATTTTGAATACTGTAAGTTGTATGAACACAAAGTTTAGTTTTACTTCATAATAAATCGATTGAAAATGCATTCAAGTGATGAAGCAGATGTGGGTTAACACCCGAGTTTATGAAAGCGTTCTGCAAATGGAAAAATGAAAATCAAGCTTCTGGAACATTTTCAGTCTGTTTTCCTAACTTATTTTAATGAGTTGTCGAAGAAAGAGAAGACATCGACATTTTGGAGTACGTATTCTATGCTATGGTGTACTATAAAAACAAGGCATAACATTGACATAATAACATACTCGAAGTTGCAAGTTCTTTTTCTCGTAGTCATGGTATGCAACTCTTGAATAAAACGGATTTATATCGAGGGCCATGAATCACTCGCGTCTCTCAGGATTCTAACACTTGAAACACTCCCTACGGTCGTGATTCAATCGTTAGCTTGCTCGTGATGCATCTATGGCCCTCGCTTTAAATCCGTCCTTTATTCACTAATTGCATAATATACTATTAATTTTTATTAAGACGCATCTTTTCAGGGTTATACACGACTTTAGACTTCTTTTTTTATCACTGTTTAACCTATAGTTAAATCTATTTCTAATTAAATCTCGAACTTGATTTGATTCATTTTGTTTGTTCACAGATTTCGGATATACTTCCAAATGGTGTTATGTTGGTGTTGGACACCAAAAACAGCAACATCGACCGACTTGAAGAAGTTAGAAATGAACAAATCCTTTTCTGGTAAGATCCTGTAATTAAAATATTCAGCCATTTCCATGATAATATCGCGTGGGAAACAGAGAGTAGAATAATTAATTTTGCTAACGCTTCCTTGGTGACGTCAAGGGCACAAAACCACGGAAGACAGAAGTGTGTAGTGATTATGGTATATTTAGTTTCTTGCCATCAAGTCGAGTAACTCGCTCGAGTAGATTTCAAGCTTAGTATTTCAAAGACGGCTTCATTTTCACACGACATTCTGAAGACAGAAAGAAACATGATTATATCTATCTCTTATCTTTTCCATATATTGTGTGCTTTCCTTTATTTTCTGCTCGCGACGGCGACGGTGCTTTGTTTTTTTCGCGCTGCAAATGACAGCAGTTGCGTTTGATAGAAGTTCTGTATTCACAAAGGACTCTAATTGCTTTCCTGTGAATCTAGCTGAGGAGATAATATTGAAAAATCCTTGTGTGTCTACAATATTGACCCTGTGTTTATTGAAAATGTAGAGGTCCAACTATAGACAATATAGTAAAGAAAGAACTTAATCACATTTTAATGAGAAACATCAAAACTGCCAGCAAAAATAAAGTAGGTAACTGAATACCGCAAACGACATTTTAGCAGCGATACCGCAATTCATCTTCTTTCAGACTTGTTTTGTTAAAAACATTTGATACTTTCCCCGAAATTCGAATGTTTCCGATAAATTGAGAGCTTCCGTGATTTTATCACTTCGGGGATCAACAAATCCCATGAGCCTCATTGATTAAAAGTTAATTCGGATGTTGTTAGCCTTCGAAAGGATTCGGCTCGAAATTGATGTTCCGTATTTATTTTCAAAGTAAACAATTTTCATAAAATAAAATTGTCCCAACCTGGAAGCCGACCCCAACATACTTGGGAAAAGGCTAGGCAGATGACGATGATGATTTCCCAAACCGTGTCGCGCCTTAAGCCTTAATATTTTTTGATTGCAGCGATTTCTGATACTTGAATAAAATCGTAGTTGGATTCAAAACGGAAATATGAAAACAAGCTGTTTTAATTAAAACCCTGGTGAATGGCAATTTCTCTTAGATTTTATGTAGCTTGCTGCATACTTCGAAGTATGTTGAAGGAAAAAATTAAACACCAAATAAGTGAATAATAATACTTACATAAAAATAAATTTATACGCAGAAAATGTCGGCATTTTGAGAATTTTAATTTAATAGAACCGCGAAATAACTTGATATATTAAAAACTGTCCTATTTCATTATTCGAGTGGTGCTGAAAAATACGATGTTTATAAACATTGGCTTTTCTATTTATATTTTAAGTCTTGTACATACGGCTACACATCATTCAATCTATATTTTCCAATATAAGCTGACCTCGCATTGTACGAAAATCCTATACAATGTGAGATCAGCATAAACTGAAAATTTTTGTTTTTTTTTTCCTGTAAAAGCAATTTATCTTTGATTCTCTTCGTAAACAACAAAGTCTATTGACTTTGTTGTTTAGGCAGACTTAGGACAGATTGAGTTTATTAACGGAATCGGTCCTAAGTCTGCCTAATAAGGTATAAATAAGCCCAAGTACAGACTAGGATTTTGGGCTGGCAAGAGTTTATTATAAACCACACAATAATGAATGTGGCAAGTTTATCCTTTGAGCAAAGTTTCCTAATATGATAATCTAAAACACTAAAGTCTAGTTAGGTTTTGTGTTACTGGCCGGTCAGTGTAACGGTTGTTTTATTCTAATGTACCCATTTCTGCGTTATTTTATATTATGCCGTTTGGAGTGGTTTCTGTGAGCCGACTCTTTAATTTCAACAAATAATTCTCTTTCGCCTAAACGACTAAAAATAGAACAGCTTTAAAATAACGTTATTAACATGCCCGACGTGTTTTGTCATCTGTATTTAAATGTGAGACCTAATGTGGCCAACATTAGGTTAGGTTAGGTTTTAGTTTTTATTACTTTAATTTTTTTTTAATACTTTTGGGGTTATAATATATATTTTTGAAATGTGCTCATTTAGCCCTTTCATTTGATACCCAACATGGTACGATTAAACAATTTTTTTTTTAGTTCCTTACTTTATGTCCTCAAGAGGGCGCCATTTATAATCTATAACCAGCGGACGATCAAGACGCTTCCAACGATACCTCATTTGTCAAATTGTGATGAGTGGTTTAGAAGATAGAAGGGAACAGATGAACATACATACATACAAACATGCTTACATACATACAAACATGCTTACATACATACATACCGGTCAAAATCATAACCCTCCTTTTTTCTTCGCCGTAGACGGGTAAAAAGACTTATTTTATTCCATAAACAATGAAACGTGTGAGAGTTTTTTAGAAGCCCTGACCTTTGTTGTCTGTCATGTTCGTAGTTATTTTCAAAGCTATTTTACATAGAAATATAACGTAATTATTTTTCAAATAGCTTCTGCCCACGAGTTCGTTCTTGTGTTTCTGCCCCCGACCCACCGCGTCGCATCCCATTGCGATCGCCCACGCTATTAGGTACTACTTTTAATTAAATCCGTCTGGTCGTTCCGGACATTACCCCCTACAAACAAACAAACAAATTTTACCTCTTTATAATATTAGTATATATGGTTTAAGTAGCTTCGTCCTCATAGTTTTTCAATGAATTTACTTTTTGCTAAGTTCTGAGTTCGATAATGGCTTCGTGGTACCTATGTCTACAGATCCCAGAATACAAGGCATTCTTTGTGTGAAATCACGCCGTACACGGATGCCATATAACGTAGACCCTTCTATAAAGCTACAATATCTTGTCATAATAATGAATTTGTTTATTTAGTGACAAATCTCTCTTGAATCATATAGAATTAGTACTCTTTATTACGTAGGTACACAACTAAAAATTACAACATCTATTTAGAAATTTTACATAGGGTAACACAATGGGCGGTCTTATCGCTAAAATGAATATAAAAAAATTTACATATAAGTATGTTACTTAAGCAAAACATTCAGACTAATTTAAATTATGTTTTGTATCTGACATTCAATTATCTCACATGATGTTCTCATTGTTATATGTCTTTCCAAAATAAAGTTAGGACTTCACGAACGAAGCTTAATATTTTCCTTGTGATTAAAATTGTTTCAAACTTAAACTCGGAATGAAAGCGATAGAAACAGAACGTTAATCATTCACACTCGTAACATATGTTACAATTGGAAAGCATTTACTTTTAATTAATTGGCTGCTATTAAAATGCCAACTTTTATGGAACGTTCGACGTTTTCCGGAATTGGGAATTACATTTCGATATAGGTTAGTACAGACACTTCAGCAGTGAGCAGTGGCGGCCCAGTGGTAACGGCCGCGACTTACGAATTGTAGGTCGTGAGTTCGAACCCAGACAGGCACTTTACTTTTCATCACCACTGCTTTCAAAACGGTGAAGGAAAACATCGTGAGGAAACCGCCATGTCCTGAATTCAAAAATTCGAAGACATGTGACATCCACCAACCCGCACTGGGCCCGTGTGGATTATGGCCCACTCCCTCTCACAGCAAGGAGGCCTATATCCCAGCAGTGGGAACATTATAAGCTACGCTCTATACTCGATGATAATGTTGGTGCAAGAATTAGTAGTTCTAAATAATAATATAGGTAGGAATATCATAAAAACCATTTTTATTTATGCTATTTTTTTTTATCCTAAAATAGGTACCTGTGGAAACATGAAGGCCTAGATACCTAAGTGGCAATCACTTTCAAAGCGATTCACATTTCTACAGCATTTTGCAACGGGATTGACATAAACTTTAAGTAGTTTATGTCAGTCCCATACATTTAAGACATTTCCATCATCGTTATCGCTAATAGAATGTCACTTTGTCTGGACCCTCAGGCTGAGATTACCAAAATACTACAAGCTAAAGTAGGGTACTCTGAAATATAAATCTTTTTACTTCTCTGGACAGAAACCGTTGCCAGATTACCAATACTTATATTGTAGGTTTAATTATTAGTAAAATTCTCAGAAGCGGCCAGGAGTTTGAAATGGTTCTAGATAACGGGATTGCGGTTTCCCCTCTATTAATGAAATAGCTGCGCCCCGCGGTTTCACCCGCATAAGTCTCGATCCCGTGGAAATATCGGGATAAAAAGTCCTATCCTATGTCCTTTTCCAGGTCATGGTCTACCCATGTGCCAAATTTCATCCAAATCCGTTTAGCCGTTTTAGCGTGAAAGCGTAACAAACAAACTCACTTTCGCATTTATAATATTAATTAGTATATCATAACACCTGCCAGGGTTGCGGGAAAGTCCGAAAGGGATACTGGGACCCTTGGCAACTAAAGGAACACGGGCGCGTTTTAGTCAGTAAAAGTCCGACAAAGTCTAAAGTCTTCTCCCGCTCCGGCCAGAGCGGGAGAAATCATTTGATGATTTCCCAAACTCAAACAAATAATAATAATAATTTATTTATTTATTTATTTACTTTATTTTACAGAAAGCTTACAGGCTAATATCAACGTTAAATTATATGATATGCTTGAGGACAATTGCTAATAACAAGCTAATTGCAATAATCATAATAACTGAAACATAGTTTTATAATAGCTTACATGTGATAGCCAGTTGGTGATATCGTGTAGGTAGCATAATGGCGATCGAACACCACACTGATCCTCTATTTCAACTTTTCAGGGACCATAAAAATGAGGAATCAAACAAGCTTGACGTAACTGCTAGCCATTAAAATGTCACTGAATCCAATGGACACTTCGCAAGCTTCTTCCCTCAAGTGCTTATTGAGTTGTAATCGGAGTGTGATACTATGTTATTGATGAACACTTTCTCTCTGTCACCTTTTATGAAAGTCTGAAAATGGTGTGATTTATGCTTAACCGATAACGCTCGTCATGATTTCATTTACATTATGACCCTGCGATACAATTAAGTGCGGTGATGTCAGTGCAACTTCTTTTAAAAGCTTTTATTTTCGCTCCAACAACTCGCTAGACAAGCTTTTAAATAGTAATGTTTAAAAGATAGGGCATTTAATCAGAGGGGTGATTCTCGTATTTTAAAGATCGCATTCTAATTTCAGTCTCAATCTGTCAAAAGTACGGTTAATTTACCTTCATTATTGACAAGGTTTTGACGAGATGAGATTGCAACTAGAGTGCGTTTCATCAATTAGTACCTTTGCGGTAATATTGGAGTGGTAGAGTGGAGTGGATGTAGCGCAGTTGCGGAGTACCGTATTCGTATTGGTCCTGACATAACAGCATAGAAACTAGGTATTTGATGAAACGCACTCTAGATTTTGAACGTTTTTATAGAAAGTAAATAAATTTATTTGACCCAGGTTAAGGCACACAATATCCACACAAACTTATAACAGTATTGTGCGCCTTAATAGGGGGATTAGCCTACTCCTTAGTTACGTGTATTTTTTATTAAGATACCCAGTACCCTTTTTTCAGTGTGACTGCAGTAAAATGCAAGGCTCAGATACCGGTTAAATTTTCAAACCGGTATGATGTACTTGACGCAAAAACCTTTACATTCGGTTTCGATCGCATATACCGGTTTTTTTAAACCGGTATTTGGAAGATTATTCTACAAAAGTTTTTTCGGATTTACCGGTTTAGAGCAATAAAAACCGGTTAATACTTCAGTTTTTATTCAACGCGGCATCCTCACAATTTGCAACGCTTTAACCGACATGCCCATGCCGCTCGTCGAATAAGCCGGTTAATTTAGGTTTAAATAAAGTTGTCTAAACGTTCGCGTTACTTAAGTTAGAAAAGGTACGGACTACCGAAAAACCAAAATAATCCGGTATTAACCGGTATTTTGTAAACCGGTTCCGAGCCCAGGAAATATTTGTTGCGTGTGTATTAACAAAGTTATTTTAGTATTCGTTATTTTTGTTGCAGTAAGCCAGAGGAACTATCGCGATATATCGTCTTTTAGCAGAGCATGACATTCAAAGAAACGGAGCAACACTTCGCGCTCTACGCCGCAGCATGGTAAAACATATACATCAATTCAAATATTTACATAATTTTTAAGCAATAAACAATAATCGTCGACACTCCCAACCAAAGTAATCATCGCGCGAATACGCGACGTCGCGTTCATTTTGTCGGGGGAACCTGAACGCGTCGTTGCGCCTTCAGACGGCTTTTTCAGGTTTTATGAACTATATAAATATGAACGCTATGATCACTTTGGTTAGGACACGGGTTCAAGTCTTTTGCACTTCCCCACGGAAACAGCGGTATAAGAACAAAATTAAATGGGAGGTATCGTGTTTCTTGGAAAACCATCCGAGGCAAACGGCTGACGCATGAGCGAATTGTTTAATCATTTGTTCACACGGCTACACATCAAGCTATACATTTCCAGTACAACCTGACCTTGCATTGTATAGAAATCCTATACAATGCGAGATCAGCATAAACGCGAAATGTATAGCCGTGTGTACTATTAAGACGACGGCCTTCATTAGTTAACAATACCTTCAACATAATTAACGTTTGTTTTGATATAAATTTAGGATAAGGAAACCCTTCATCTATTTATGTCTTATCTACCATTGTCATGGAGTTGTAGACCTCCAATTAGGCAAAGGATCCTTCTCTAAAAATACCGTTCCTAAAATTGGTTTTCGTAAATCAACTCCGAAACAAATATTCATAGAGTTCTTTAAAAGTTAAGTATATGTGGGTGTACCTAACATAGGTACGCCTCTGCCTACCCAGGGGGGAAACATGGCGTGATTTTATTGTGTTCAATAAAAGTTAAAAGACTGCAGCTCCCGTCAAAATTAGAAACAGTAAGATATGTTTTATTTCTGTGGTGTCGCAATTTGTAATTCAACTTTGCTTGCACACCCACATGTAAGCGAGTTCGGTGCCTACATATAAAAGCAATTTTCACCACATTTTATTCTATCCTCACAGAAATTCTTTCCATCTAGCACGTAGAAGTAGAAAAGTTTCCATCGAAAACACAATAAAGTGTCTTTTATATACCTCGAACGAATGGCACAGGAATGTCTAGTGACATTCTCGCTGCTTTTCTAATTGACCTCGTTCAAATGCGTTGCTTTCATAATGATCGCTTTGACAAACTTACTGGCGGTTGTCACACGAACCAATAAGTTGAAGAGACAAGCGATATTTTCTCTTTTATTTCTAATAAATAGTTTTCCGGGACACCAGCTTGAAGCGATTTGTCATTTATGCTTTCAGCTGTTATGACTGAAATGAGTTTTGTTTCCTACTCTTCTATATTTTCAAAGTCTGCCCCGTTGATCAGTGGCTCTGCTGAGCTGTGCTCTGCTGTTATTAGGTTTTTCTATACGGAAGTTTTCTCAATAGTACCTACGAGTCTAAATTTCTAGGTTCCTCGATAGGTGCAATAATGTGAGGCTTCTTTATGTACACGGGACTTAAAGATGATTGGCTTAATGTGGGCGTACAATTTACTTCGGGAAATATGCTGAAAATGTTTTTTTTTTTTCAATTTTTTATGGTGTAATAAGGTAAGTATCAGTCTGTTCTTGTCCTACCGCAGGTAAAATACCTCAATGTTCATTCCGTCCCGTAAACAAAAGAAAAGAGTAAGTAGGTATTGATCAGTGCGTGGGTAAGTTTTTCAGGACATTAAGTTCAGGTTTCCTCGCGATGTTTTCCTTTAAAGTCAATGTTATCTCAGGGAGTTAACTGCGTAGGTAATTTAAGATGAATCTGTTTTCTATTAGAAGAACTGATTATTTTGAATAACACACAATTCTTGGATGTTTATAAAAGTCAGTAATTATAATGGTTTGTTTTCTAAGTATTTCTATGTTAGGAAAAATACTTGAAATCTGCTTTTATTTTTTATTGTGTTCCTAGTTTTCTTAGCAAGTGTCCAGGATCCACCTGATACCTACAAGTTGTGTTAACTACTTGTTTTCAACACTCGTGTCAAAGAGTTGTCAAAAACATGTCGTTGTTACAGATATGTCATGCCGTGACACACACATGACAAGTTTTAAGGTGCATCCACACCGAAGTTACTTTTTGTGGAGCAACGTTTGCAAGTGTAGCTGGGCAACAGCGGGAAAAAAAAGTTTTTTAGTAAACCTACTAAAAGTTATAGAAAGTTACTCTACAAAAACAAAACTGGGATCTGGATGCGCCTTTAGTCTTAACAATTTTTGGCGCTAACGAAACAGTACCTACACATAACGTGTAGAATGATACCTCGTTGTAAACGTGGGTGAATATGGCATGGTTTTAAGTAGGGTCTAGGTTTCCAGGTCAGCTGCCCCTAGAGCTACATTTGTCAGTGAGTGTAGAAGAGTATTCTCAAGCTCTAGAGAATAGGTAACTACCATTACCTAGGTACAGTAGGACAAGCTATTTGGTATACAGGCAAGATATATTAATTATCCGATAAACTGCCAAAATTCGTTTTTATTTTGTGTGTAATTTAACTTTTTGACCTTATGGCTTAGCAGAGTGACGTAAAAAGATTTTTGACTACTGAAAACACTGACAAAATTGTTTAAAATAGTTGAAATTTATCTGCCATGTATACCAAATAGCTTGTTCGACTGTACATGTAATACTCGTGAAAGTACCGATAGTCCATCAAAGTATTAGGAAGTATTAGGTCAGGAAATAATGGTCATAACCTGTTGAGGTTTGAGGTGTATCAGCAGGGTCACATTACCGTATGCATGAAGTTTTGGAGCAGTGTTTCATTTTAGAATACTTTGTAGGTAAGTATTTTATTTACGTATTAGTTACGTAGGCAACATATTAATTTGCATACTTAGGGTTGAGCAGCATAGAATAGGTAAAGGTTTTTTCCAATCTTGTGAAGTAAGTGATAGTTTCACAGATTGGTACATATAAACTAAGGCGCGATTCCATTAGACAAGTCTTGCATGCAAGTATGACGTCACATTTGCGTACAAGCTGCTTGCATTGGAAACATGTTTTCGAGAGTGTGCAAATTGCATGCAGATTTTACTTGTATACAAGTGTTCAACAATTGAGTGGAAGACTGTGGTCGATGCTGCTTGCGTAACATGCAACTAACGCTTACACGTTCAATAATTGCACGTCACTTGAATAAAATAATGTACAAGTTCAAACTACCTCATACAAGTTGTAGCTTGTATGCAGGTTTGTTCAAGTTGTATGCAATTTGCAACTTGTATACAAGTAACTTGCCCATTGAAATCGTGGCTTTAGGCTACGTACAAATGCTCTAACGTTCAAAACCAGTACTCCTTATAATATAGGTATTGCGCCTATCTGAATGTAGCCTAGATTTGATAGATGTCGCCAGATGACATAACATAAACTTCTAATAGCGAATTTTGTGGTAGTTTAAGGGGTACTAATGTCATAAAAGGATATCTGGGAAGTTTTTTCTATTTTCAGCCCAGCAGAGCTGGGTCGCCCAGGTAGTATAAAGGCAGGCGAAATCGCGGGCGCGACAGGCAGCGGTACCTTTGTCGACGCTGCCTGTCGCGCCCGCGATTTCGCGTCTGTTTGCACGAGCCTTAAAGCGTTTCAGTGTATCTTTAGCAGGAGCATTTATAGTACTTACTATCTCCGATTTCAGAGCCGTTTTAAGCATTTCAAAGGAATAATAGCTGACCTAAAAATAATATACTAACCAGCTCTTACAAAGAATGCATACTACCCTAAATGAGAGCTCAGCACAAACACTGATTAGTTTTTTAATCATAATGGTTCGGTTGAAATATTAAAGTTGATGATTAATCAGCTAAAATAAAATGTCCACCAATATAAAAGATTAATCGAGCTAAAACCTCTCCCTTTACAGTGGCAACATTTTTTTACCTCTGTGTGAATATATTGAACCCGAGAGCCATTATTTCTGCATGATTAACAACCTAAATAATTCAAGCGTTTTAAAGTAAATAGTAGGTTTTGTTTTTAATTCAGCCATTGATAAGTAGTGACACATTCATAATAAACACGTCATTCAGGGAAAGTGATTCAATATTTACAGTATATTTTATACATTGATGCCTGGAAGAGATCGCAGAAAGCGATAAGGCCGCCCACTGTATATTTTGTAGTGTTTGATTTATTTTTTGGCACATATTAATGCTGTACTGAGGAGCTCGTGGCTAAGTAAATGCAGCCGCACGGTTCGATCCATCAGGTTAAGCTACACTTGCCAGGGTTGGTCCGTGGATGGGTGACCATCTTTATATATCGAGACTCCTTCGTGCCTCGGAAAGCACGTTAAGCTGTTGGTCCCGGCTGTTATTCGAGGATCTTTGACAGTCGTTACGGGTCGTCAGAAGCCCGAAAGTCTGACAACCAGTCTTACCAAAAGGGTATCGTATTACCCAGTTAATGGGTTGTGGAGGTCAGATAGGCAGTCGCTTCTTGTAAAATACTGGTATTCAGCTGCATCCGGTTAGACTGGAAGCCGACCCCAACATAGTTGGGAAAAGGCTAGGCAGATTGATTGAATAATGTTGTACTGTGGAATTCAATAATTTTTCATACATTTTGTTCCGCTACCGCAATATTTTTGCAGCCGATTTCGTTGGTAGCACACCTACGTAGTGCTAACGTGGGTTGCAAAAACATTGCGATCAGGTAAAGTTAAGCGCACAGAACAACCGCATCGGGCCGCAGCGCAACGCCTTCCAATACAAAAAGTGCGTTGCGGCCCGCCTGTAGAGAGCGATGGGTTATGAAATATGTACGAAAGTGATGTACTTGGGAGGATTTTTACAATGCGGTGCGACCCGCCGAAATGTGCGTCAGCCTTTATATGTGTGATTTTATATCGTTGATTGTATTATATTATCGTTGTTTTCAAATTCAGACTTTTTTGGTTTCACTACCTAATACGAAAATTTAATAAGAAAAGAATAAAATCCTCACAAAGCAGTTCCTGGAACATGTATTTTTTTTTAAGTGTTTTCAATATTGTTCGATGTATATTGGATACACAACAAAAGCCCAAAGATTTTGCATTAAGAGCTAGGGCAGCTCCTGAACCTTGTAAAGAAACTTGGTAAACCTTATTTGCAAGTCTATTTAGTACCTAACTAGTTCTGTATAATGCTTATTTACGATACATATGGGCACCTACCTAGGTCGATACCTACCTGGCGAAACGAAAATCCGTCGAAACAAAAAATCTGACGAAACGAAAATCTGTCAAAACGGAAACATCCGCTTGTTGCGTGAGGTTGGTAGTATTTGTCGGAGTAAACAATATTTAAACAAAGTGCAGTCACTAGGTATATTAAATTTAGTAACGAGTATTTAGCAGTAATACTCGTAGTTTCATGTCTATTCCGTGAAATCCGTATTGTGGTGGAATTAAAATAACTTTTCTCGATATTCGTAATTTGTTCAATAATTTAAAATCAGGCCGTTTTAATTTGTGAATTGGTATTCACTAAAATAATGAAGTGGCACCAAAACTGCATGGATTGCCCTGCCGATGAAGAAAAGAAAAACTCTAAAATAAAAAGTTAAATGTTGATCGAGGGTACCTTATATTCATCTACAAAAAAAACATTTTTTAAAGTCTAGACTTTTGTTGATTTTAATTACTTACCGTTATAGTTCGTATTTTCTAACTCAGGTACAGCGTTCAAGAAAAGGTTGATACCTAAACAAACTGAAGTCTGACCTGAGGTTAACAAGCCTTAGTCAAATTAAAACTGGCAGACATAGGTGTTTTTTATCTTCTATTGCTCAAAAGTTTTCATTTCAGAATTACAAAGAAGCTACCTATTCATTCAAACTACATAACGAATGTTATTGAAACGTAGATAGCAATGAATTTATTTTATCATAAGCTAGAGAACGTCCTGAAAGTCTTAAAAGCTCTTACGTCGTTACGAAATACCTACAGCTGAAAATATTGCCTTTCGAATTTTGATTCGGAATTTGTAATCCGCTCATTGGCAAAGATGGAGCCTCTGAAATTGATAGAGTTTATTCGGGCATGACGACATAACAGCGATAAGCTTAACATCCCAAGGGATTCAATTCTCAAACAAAGGGCTTGTGAATTGAACCGAAGGAGATTCACGAATTCGGCGATCTATTACGATGGTAATCGATTTTCTTTTTGTTGACAGATCACTCAAATGCGACAGAACTGATAACGAACGGCAACGCAGTGCGAATGAATCCGAGGGGAGAACCTGATGAGAGACACTTTCATATGTGCGACGATCAGTTATAAAATAAGTGAATTATTTGAAGTAGTTTTATAAAAAAACTCAATTGATTGTAAATATAATGATCTCGTTATAGTTTGTACGAGAATTTTGTCAAGACGCTAGATTTTATATAAAATTTTGATGATAAGATCATAACGTATTTCCATTTTTAATACGACACCTATTCAATCTGTTAATTAGCGCTGTAATCGATACATCGAAATTAATCAATCGGGGAACTTATTTGGGTACATATACGAAAGATCCATTGTTTGCTTGTTCTTTTTTTGTTTGAAGATAATATTTTAGGGGGGCTCGTGGCATATTAATTACTGCCACACGGATTGATCATCAAGGTTAAGCAAAGCTTACAGGTCGGTCCGTGGATAGGTAACCATCCATTATATACCGAGACCATGTCTCCATGTCTCGGAAAGCGCGCTAAGCCGTTGCGTTGGTACCGGCTGTCATTAGCAGATTTGACAGTCGTTACGGAACCAGAAGTCCAGAAGTCTGACAATCTGTCTGACCAAGGGGTATTAACCCAATATGTAATTAACTAGGTTGTGGAGGTCAGATAGGCAGTCACTTCATTATAAAAATACTGGTATTCAGTTGCAGGCGGTTAAACTGGAAGCCAACGTCAACATGGTTGGGAAAAGGCTAGGCAGACGATGGTATTCTTCATTTTGAAAATTTCTTCAACTTGACTATATTATCTTGTGAACCATTTTATTGCGTGGAGATGCAAAATTATCAAGGTATTTTGCCTTTTATTTCCTACTAATCTTAAATAATCTGTATAAATAATATTGGCAAATCAAAAAAAAAATACAATAGACGTAGATATATTTAGTAACCTATTCCGCTTGACTATTCTTCAAGAGACGTCTATTGTATTTTATAATGGATTTCCGCAAAGTCACGCCTGAATCAATTAAGTATTGTCAAATCAAGTTTTTTTTCTTGTACCTACTTATGTTATATTAGCTACAAAAGCAATATGGCACCTTTGTGCCGAGGTGTTTTTAAATTGGCCTAATAAACCTGATTTACATAATTTCCTTGTGATTATGTGTGCAACGAATCTCTTATCTTTGAATAATCTTTGAAACAGTCAGGGTCATTCATGAAACCTCATTTCTGATAAGTTCATTTGATAATAGAATAACTTTAATGTACCTACTTGATAATATAAAATACGATACTTTAGAGTTTAGCTAGGAAACTGTTACCGATGCAAATGTAAGTGAATGTAGCCGAGGTTCCGATTTTTTTTTCTTTTTTTTGAACCTATATTGTCCCACTGCCTGTGGGCAAAGTTGTTCTGAAAGTACTATCGGGGAAATGAATTGTTTATCAAATCGAAACGTTACGTCAATTTGCCGTGATTAAGTGACTTGTCGCGCGACGCGACGACGCTGCATTGTTCGCCGTGAAGTTTTCTCAGAAATTGTTTTGTTAAAAGTCGCGTCGCGCGACAAATCGCGCCAGTATGTAAGAGCCTTAAGTTGGTAGTTACTTAGATAAACATTAATTTCCCTGACTTTACCTACATAAAAAACAAGGTTTTTCAAGCTTGTTTTTCGCCGTAGTAAAAACGTTTGTCAGCTGTCTGTTTCACGTGTGATTATTTCGGTATGTAAAGGTCTCAGTGAGTATACTGTACCAAGTAATTGCTTTCACTTTTGACAACAATTCTCAGTTAATTGAAACTTCACTAAGATTGAAACTATCTAATTGTCACAGACAAATAGACCTTGTCGTTTAGTGACGTACAATACCAGAGACATTAAACCAATTAAGTACGAGGTTGATGATACCTGGCTTTGGGTAGAGATTTTATCGGTAAATTCCTGGGAATAAACTTTTACATTGAATGTATGTACTTGGTTGATTCTTTGATTACCTATGGTATGCTACCATAATATATTATATTTTCATATCCATGATTCATAGGAAGACAATACTGTAAAATATAAAAGGTAAATCTAACCATTTTGTTATTTATGGAATAGTTATCTTTATTAATAGATACTATAATAAGACACTATATTAAGAACCTTCATTTCTTTTTTCAATAAAATGTTGTTGTTTACAATCGTCGTTTTATTTTTCCAGCCTACCTCACATGACTGGCTTTTCACAAGGATTTTTTACAAGGCTCTTTGAATCTAAAATTCTGATCAATAAAACTATTAGACCGATTTCCATTAAGTTCGTGATTCAGTGGATTTTCCAATCTAGAAAATAAATTGACACACAGTCTAACATATGAAACCTATTTTTTTGTGCGAACATGGTGACAATAGGGCTTATCGTTTTTATGCTCACCAGCTGGCGCCACTGACGAGTAAGGTCCTATCAGTACATTTATTTGATATGTTTGGGATATGTTTAAATACCCATCAAATGAATATTTACATTATAATGTTCCTAAAATTGGAAAGCATGAAGCGAAAAATATTAGGGCTCGTACAAACTGGCGCGATATCCTGGGCGCGACAGGCAGCGCCACCATTGTCGCGCCCACGATATCGTGCCTGTTATTCTTCCTCCAAGTGCTACCAAATTAGATCCTGAGTTGTTGCTTAAAATCTTAAGCCATAATTAATCAGGAATGGCATAATCTTTACAAAAAAAATGAATAATAAATAACCGATAGCAAATCCCGCAAACAGTGAACGTTCAGTGACATTTTTGAGATTTCGGAGATCCTCACGCTACACAAGCGCCTCTAGCGGCGAATTCATACACGATAGGCGAATCTGACGTTGTATCTGTCAGTATTCATACTAGCTACCTAGTAAAATAAGTACATATAAGATTACAAATCAATAATCTGAATAATCGACTATAGGAAGTCTAACAATAATAATTTATAGGAAATTAGTCATAAAGTGAAATGTTAAAGAAACTTAAACAGCATTGGGTTGCTAGTAGTGAAATTAAATCACTTTGGAATTGATTGGTAAATTAATCTACGGATATCCGAGATTCTATTTTATTTAAAAAAACTATTCTATTTATAAGCCAAGCTACTAATCTTATCTAGGTACTTACTGATGACACTTAACATAGTCGATTGAAAGGAGTTAGTAACAATCATGATTCATACAAAAGAAGTAAAACAACTGAAGTAGGCCAAGGATACTCAAGGTCACCAGGAATTTTCCTGCAATCGTTAGGGCACCGTTTGAAGCAATTACAGGGGACAATTTGCGACAACCGTAAACAACATTAAAGCTACAGTACTATACCGTCTTGATCAAGCCAGAAGTCTGGGATTAATTTATTACTAGACCGACATGGTTAAATCAATTTGGCTTTTGTGCGTAATTTAGGGTGTTACGGGGCTGTTAATGAATTACATAAACTAAAGGGTTTTGTTGGTATATTGTTGTGCGAGCTGCCACATGGCAAATAACTTAATTGAATGTTTTGTTTCGTAATGTTATTAAATTTACTTACTATTGTATAGAATTAAGTTCTTTTAACTGAACAGACAGCTGTGCTGCTGGGGAATTTATCGCAGCACTTCATCTTCCCAGTTAAAGCACTAGGAAGAGGTGATGGCCGGGCGTTTTGGGGGAAGGTCTCATGTAATTAGACGTTCAAGAAGTGCTGATTCTTAGCCTAGTTTGAATAAATGACTTTTGATTTTGACTGGACTTTTCAGTAGGTAGCAGTGGCAGTGGTCATTATCCAATTAGTTCATGATACAGAGAAACATTTCCTGCTGTATCTTGAACAAATTAATGCTACAATACAATCACTTTTAATTTCTGATTAGCAACCATGATTACATGTGGTTGATTGTACATATTGCAGCCATCCTATTCTGTCGAGTTGGTCGATGAGCTACACATTAATAGTGGTAGCGGATTTGGCAGATAGCAGGTTAGAACTGAAAACGATTGCCCAGTTTGTTCTCTAGACGATCATTCATGTACAGTCACTAGTAAGGCTCTTTGAATGCACCCAGTTGCCATGGCTTTAAATGAGTTTGGGATTAGCTTGGATGAAAAACAAAAAGTCCACTAGCGTACAAAATATACCTACCTACAACAAAACTTTGAATAGGTAATATTTCAAGTCTTTTAGTTTATTGGGGGTTAGAAAATACTTATAAGTTGTTTCATAAGTGTGTCAAAACAGAATGTAACCTAGTTATTGGATGTAGGATCTTGTTTCCATTGGAATAGATCCAGATCTCTAAGAGAATCTCCTTAAACTATTTACCAATTCCGGAAGTTGATCTATCATTCACATAAGGATTTTAAAATGTAGAATGTACTAAAAAAATCTAATCTAATCTAAATGTAGAATTACTGCAATAACATAGAATGCAAATGTATACCTACTTATTATTCATACCGAACAATTATACACATTGAGAAAATTTGCTCTGAAAATATGTCTGTTGGCAAGAAGGGAAAATGATGACGATTTTTTGCTTTTTATTTTCTGAAAATGTGCTTTAACTTGCTTAAACGACAATGACAATGACTCAATGATTTGCCACAAAAAATGTTTGATAGGAACAATATTTCAAGGCGCCAAGTTCTCTCAGGTATTTTTCACCGTACAATGTCCGGTGTATTGCTGTAAACCCTTTCAACTATGCGTTTTGTGGAAAGAACACACACAAGTTAATATTACATGAGGAAATCGCGACCTTTTTCTGGCCAATCTAACGCACCTTAAACATGGTGCTATTACCTACAGCTCAGTAGAATATGCCTATAAAGGTAAAATATCGACCTATAATTTCCCAGAAGGCCTATTGTAGAGTCTGAAAATGGTTTAGAGTTATTAAGTATTCTTTCAGACAAATTATTCGCTAGAGAGCTATTTGAAAATAGGTCGATACCCACTGTAAGAAAAGTTCTTACGCCTGTAGGAAAAAGAGATATTGAGAGAACTGATTGGAAGATGTGAAGAAAATCTAGGCATTGTATAACCTTATAAAAGGCAGGTGTTTTTGCGTGGAAAGGTAAAATAGCGATGAGATTTCAGTAAAAAAAGTTGGACAGTTCCAGATTGATGAGAAAAGACGGTAGATAAAACTTTCTGAGCCATTTTCTTTTTGTGACATGATTAGAAGAGAAAAGTTCTTACTTTTTTATAGTTATGAGGAACAGGGTGTAAAGTCCACTCATCCTCCATAGAAAAGGGGGGAGGATCCTCCCACCAGCCACAGCACCGTGTCTGGTGGGCTACTGCCCAACGAACGTTATTTATATGCTATATAGTCGCGCGTCGAACATTGCCTGGACAGTGCACGATGCAGGATTCTCGTGATGTCAGTGTGATGAGTAGTTCGCATGTGGTATAGCATATGCCACACTTTGTTACGATAAAATAAAATATATTTAATAAGGCCAAAATAAGATCACGAAAAGGTTCTTTTCAATTAAATCTTCATTGCTTGGAAAGTGTTACTTGAAAATGGGGTTAAGAATTACGGTTTTATCACAATCCCGGGCCATTTTTTAAGGGAGGTTTTTGTAAGTGGATTAGAATTATAGTTAAAAAAAAACAGGTATCGTTCAGAATGTTTAGAAAATATTGTTTTAAATTCATGTGTAACTCCGATAGCTGACGAAGTTATGAGGAATACCCATATTAGGAGCTATAAACATTAAGGGCGCGGTGTTTTTTGATCAGGTAAACTAATTGTAACGCAAATCGACATCCTACGTCAATTTCAATTAATTTCATTGACTCTGTGGCGGTATCTACATCGCCACATGTGAACTACGCATCAAAGTCATCCTTATCCGTCATCCTGACGTCACTTTAATTGCGCGATGCAGGATTTATCCTGCATCGCGCAATTAAAGTTTACCGTGCAGTGGACATATTATATAGAAGAACCCAACAGCAATCGTTGGGCAGTTGCCCGCCAGACACAACACCCTGGTTGGAGGATCCTCCCTTTTCTATGGATTATGAGTGAATTTTACACCCAGTTGCTCATACCCCTTAAACTCTACTAAACAACAAACAAAGCAAATGCGTAACAAGGCAGACGGTGTGTGAAAAATGGTGATGTTCAAAATATTATGGGGTAAAGTCTCATAACATCTGGCATGGTTCCAAACTTCGAATCGAGTCGAACTCCGACCATGATTTTCCAATAGGCAATTCAATTACAGTTTGCCCCACATTTGCAACCACTAGAGTCTAGAGTAGACTCGATAGGCAATATAGGTACTTTTAAAAATATGTACGATAAATATGTATCTCCGTACTAAACGATAAAAAATTATAAACAAAATAACTAGGTAATTCTGAGGAAAATGATTCATTCCCGTCTTTAAATTGTTGGTTTAGTATTAAGTATTAGTTTAGTTTTCATGTTACCAAATAATTAATTTATCATGCAGGCATGCAAGAACCCCTCTTATGTGAGAGTGAAGGCAATTTCAAAATATAAGAATTAGTACCTACTAAATATAAAAGTTCATTACAACATTAATATTATTATGACATTAGTTTTTTTTCAATTTAGTATTAATATTTAATTAAATAACTGTTTTATAAAACTCAAATAGAAAAAAGAAAATCAAATGATAATAATTCCAATCACCACATATTATAATAACATAAATACAAAAAAAAATGCTTTATGAATTTACTTTCTTAATTATGCAAGAAATAAAGGGCTTTTTTTATTTTATTTATATTAGTTCAGTAATAACGGCTTAATGGTTGTAACCATGGACCAAAAAAAAAACTCGGACAGATTCTCGCGAACAAAAAAGTGTCGCTCAAGTCGGCCAGCACGCCGTACGCACACATTCACACATTAATTGGTCGGCCAATAGTCACGCAAATGTCAACACTCACACATAAATATTCACCTATACGTACAGCGAGCTGGCCGACTAGAGTGACACAGTTTCATGTTAGCGAGAATCTGTCATAAAGCCTCGTGCAACTAGCGCGATATCGTGGGTGCGACAGGCATCGCAATCCTTGTCGCGCCCGCGATATCGCGCCTGTTTTTGGGAGCCTTAAACCCGTTATTAAGGTGCGTACAGACTATATAACATAACATGTTATACAACATGCTATATAACATAACAAGGTAACATAATAAAAAAGGTTACATCATGTGGACGTGTTATAAAACACAAGTTATATAATATGTTACATAGTCTGTACGCACCCTTACTAAACTTGTATTAGGTACTTGTACCTACACTATATTTATTTAGCAGGTGTAAATAAACATAGCACCTACACACGACATATCGGAATTAAACAATACCGAATGTACCTATATGTCGTGCGGAAGCGAACAGGAAAACCTTCCACGAATTTGTAATTGATGGTTAAGTTAGAAAATGATAGAAATGATTAATGGGTAAGTCAAAACTGTATGGCACGAGGCAATATTTGTAGTTTATTCCGTACTTATTTGTTCAATTACCGAATGACATCAAATGATTAACATGGACGGTAACATAATTATTATAGTTTCTAAACTATAGGTTCAAACAGCAAAATTACACATTTCATAACGGTACCTACAACTTCATGATAATTATAAATGATGCATCGTTAAATTTTAAAATCAGCATCGACTTTAAATGTATTTATTTCGATTAAGAGGTTTTTATTTACAATTAGTACAGTACTGCATCACCATCAATATTAATCATGACAATGTTAATAAATGTACATCTGTCTCTACTTACGTTGGAAAGTTATTTATCGCTTTTATTAGGTTCTGTCAGATTCCTGAATGAGATACTGCAAGTTGGTGGTTATAATGTTAGAGAAGGGGATCTAAAAGCTTATCCACACTCCCGGACTCCTAAATCGAGCCACTCTGCATTGTTTTGTATAGTTACTTTTTTTAATGGATGCCTATGGGTTCTCCCTAGGTACCTACTGCGCTTTGAAATGGGCAACTAGCTTTATCTTTCCAACTGACCCACCCCTTGACAATTCAAACCTGAATTCAATGTTTTGAGTTTGAGTTATGAATTTAAAGGAGATAGTTTTGTTCGGGCCCTCTGTATTGTAAAGTCTATTAATCACATTATACCTAAAAAAAAAAAACGATTAATCATTTTAAATGGTAGATATTTTTTTAAATAGATGAAGTATAATGGTTATTACCACTGTAATCTAGAGATCATAGGGATCAAATCAACATGCGTTTCATTAATAGCCGCCACAATTTTTGGTGGGCCTAATCGCCGAACCAAAAAACTATCTCCTTAGGAACAATAATGACACCAAAATGATCGTCAGTATTCTGGTTCAAAACTGCATAAAACCTTTTTCTTTGGCTTATCATTATTTTGATGTTTTTGGCCGTATAACTTACATGGAAATGCACGGTGGCTTGACTTAGGAGTCCGCGAATGTATTTCTAGCTAAAAAAGCGTTAGAGTTTTAGCTCTGAAAAAAATAGTTCGAAGATTTGCTTGATGAGTTATTAGTATAGTTACATTAAAATGCTGCCTAAGGATTTGGCGTTCTGAGGCAGGTAGATATTTATATGTTGTAAAGTTTAAAAAAAGACGTATATATATTTTTTAATCAACTTCAGCGTTCGAATTGTCGTTACCTAGAAAAACTAATTCGATAAATAAAACTATTATGATAAATAGTCATCGATCTAGTTTGAATTGAACAGTTTCCTGTTAGTGTTCATCCTTTAATTATTCCTTTCAAACTACCTACTTGGTATGGTTCTGCCACTATTTACATAAGGCAGTTAAGTTAATCCATAACTAGCTAATACGTAATAAATACAACTGTCGAAATGTGGGTGTACTATAGGTGCACACTTTTTTTTTTGAGTTTGGTATATCATCAAATGACTTCTCCCGCTCTGGGTGGAGCGGAAGGGCGTGTCAGACTTTTACTGACTAAAACCCACCCGTGTTCCTTCAGTTGCCTATTGCCAGGATCCCGGTATCCCTTTCGGACTTTCCCGCAACCCTGACAGGTACGTGCATCCCTGCTTAATCGTTCGGGGAATACAGGTGTGATGTTACATACACATACATACATTACCAATGTCTGCTTACTCTAGATTTTTAAGTTACCTTAATTACAATAATTCGTTAAAAATAAAAACAAGGTGCAACATTTCTTGTAATCAAAAATTGTAAATCAAACATTAATTATGAATAAATAAATAGTGTTCAGTCTCGAATTCCAATGAATAAAAATAATGGAATCTTTAGGTTTTGTCTCTTCAAAATGACTACGCAAATATTACCTCAGTTTTTTTTCATTTTCTTATCAGGTTTTTATAATTTAAGTACCTACACTACCTACTCAAGTGAGCTCTGAAAAATCATTACAGAGAGTTTAAATCGATTCTCAATGTCTGCTTGCTTACTCATGTTTTTAAGGTTAACTAAAAATAGTGTTAAAAATAAAAACCAATGCATTTTTACGTGGTACGAAATAAGTTTACGTGTATTTTTTGTAACGTAAAATCGTAATCAATGTACCTATAGGACTGACATATGCCATGACTCTGCAAGCTGTTTTAATATTTTTAGCATCAACATATTCTTTGAAAATATTACTTGCAATGCCAAAATGTCTAACTTGAGTAAGAGCTGATTTATCAAGGTGTAAAGATTGTTCAAATTTAACAACCATAAAGTCAAATTAAAATCAATAAACTGTGTACTGTATCGGTGTATCCGAACACCGAAGATTTTCGTTGAAAATAAATGCAAATAACCTTTATCCATTTTTTTTATATTTTTCATAATTATTGCTTTCTATTTTACACTCGTGAGTACCACAACCACAAGTGGCATTAATTTACGAGTAAAGTTTTCAGAACTCCTACCAAATTATTTCAGGCATTTCGGATTCACGCTTTTCACCTGTTGTTTTTAATAATTTATTTGGTATTAAATTAAATTTTAAGCGTTATTAGTGTAATTAATGAGAAAGACAGACTCTGATCGGTAAAGTTATTTCTGGTAAAGAAAGGCGGTATCAATTCTAAGTATTCGCTGAATTCTTTCTCCGTTCTATTGAAAAGTTAAAGCCTTGGACACTTTGAAGAAACACTTGAAGATTGTATTATGCGTCTATTAGTAAATTGTTCCAAGAAGTATACCGAGTTATTTTCGGCTTTAAGCAGGTAACCTACATCTACATTTTGATCAAGAGGCTAATATTCGTAGAATTCGTGTGAGGTATTCGTAAGAAACCAATCTTCAACTTACCAAATTATTATTATTTTGTT
Organism: Lithophane ornitopus; assembly: GCA_948473465.1. Lineage (NCBI taxonomy): Eukaryota > Metazoa > Arthropoda > Insecta > Lepidoptera > Noctuidae > Lithophane > Lithophane ornitopus. The sequence continues at coordinate 8,348,304 of OX419623.1, forward strand.
TTTTTCACAAAAGTTACACTTAGCTATTTTTTATTGAAATTTAATGGTCGGCGTCGAATGTTGGTTGAGAACTTATCACCTCTGAAATTATTTGAAATGGTTAAACGCTATATGCTGTCATTTTTATAGCAACCATTATGACAATGATAACGGCAAAAATATGACTGATGGAAATATTTAACTGAGGGCCTAGACAAAGTGATATCGATACCTACTAGAAAAGGCAAAAATGTATAGGACTGACATAAGCTATCGAAAAGCTTATGTCAATCCTTTTGTATACACAATACGAAACGCTTTGGAAGCTATTGCCACTTGGCTAGACCCTTTGATCCTCTAAAAACTTTTTGACCTTGTACACACATTTAAAAATAAGTGAACCTCTAAAAAAATTAAAGTTTTAATTACTTTGGAATCTTTGAGTTTATTTGCTCTTTCATTATTTAATTAGTTAGTAAATAATTTGGCAGCAGAATGCCACGTTGCAGGTCTTTTGATCTTGGAGCAATTTATTCTTATTTTCTGTAAATGGAGTGTGCAGTCGCTCGATCATTAGTAAAAATGTACCTTAGATAAAAATAAAACCAAATAAAAATCTTTATAAATATTCTGTAAATTGATTAGATGGTCGTTTGAGAAAATATGAGTCAAGAAGAGAGCCTTCGCGCTGACGATGATTCGAGCTTATAGTTATTTGTCTTATTTGAGATTTTAATGCATCGAGATAGTGAACTGTTGCGCTCATAATTGATCGATTTCAAGAAATATCGACGTAAGGTTTTCGAGCAAGTATTTTCGATTTCACGTCATTCGATTTCAAGTACCCAACGACACCAACAGTGGCATCTATATTACACCGCTGCCTGATATCGATCTCGGTAGACACTTTAGCAGACCAGAGGCCCTAGACAAAGTGACATTCTATCAGCGATAACGATGATGGAAAAGGCAAAAATGTATAGGACTGACATATGCTATCGAAAAGCTTATGTTAATCTTGTTGAAAGGCGTTGTAGAAATACGAAACGCTTTCGAAACGATTGTCACTTGTCTAGACAAGTGACAAGTGCCCTCTGAAATATTTTTCCAACACACCGCTCGATTACGATTACCTCGTAAGTTAGATGATTCATTTTTTTTGTTTAAAAGATCACAGCTGCGCTTTCCGAATTTCCATAATTATTTTAATTTATCGATGAAATACAACGAGTTTTATCTACAATTTGGCATCTGTAATATTTTAACGCATGCTGATTTATTTTACTTTTGGTAGGTAATATTTTTTTAATTAAATCACTAACGCCCAAAAAAATAAGATGGTAAAATGTTTGTATGGGATTAATCTTATCTTTAGTTGAAATGATATTGATCACAAACACTTTCAACTTTCGAATGCTGTCTTATCAAATCTAGACGCAGATAAGTATCCAAATATTAGAGATATACAAAGCCATGGAATTATTTTTTGTATTATCCTCCTTGTAATCAGGCCCGCTGTTGTCTCATTTCTGATGGGCGGTACTTTGTCTTATTTCATCCTTAATTACGCTTCAGACATTTGACACGCTGAATGAGTTTCCTCCATTTAAATTTTTTGCTTACATTTTTCTTTTTCCGTAGTGTTTACTGTTAGAATGATAAAGCTTTACTTTTGATTTTTTGAAATTAGACAGCAGTATTAATTTTTACGAGTTAGTCCTTCTATGTCAAATTCTCGTTATGTCGGCTTTTGCCTGAACACGCTGGATGTGAGAAGCACAGGACCTGATGATGTGGCGACCCTTGGGGCAGGCCTATGTCCAGCAGTGGAACTCTTTTGGCTGAAATGATGATGATAAGATATTGACCATTATGTAGCCGAGTTTTACAAAAAGTTTGGTTTTGGAGCGCGTCGTGTCTTTCATTCATACAGTTCATTTAGAACACTCGATATGCCATATTAATAGCCGGTACTGTGCATTATGATAATTAGATACATAAATGTATGGAGGAGCTCGTGGTTAAGTAATAACGGCCGCCCGGGTCGATCCGTCTGTATGGCCTTAAGCCTCACATAAATACTGAAACTTTCAACAAGTATGTTGCTACATATTCCAAAATTTTTAGAAATACCTGCCAAATAGCTAAAGCTCTGTATATCAGCAACAAGATCAAATCAGCAGAAGATAAAATAAAAACGGTTTGGAAAGTTATAAATAATGAAACTAATGGGAAAAAAATACGAAACACTGATGTGAAATCAGTGTTTCGTATTTTTTTCCCATTAGTGTCCCGTTACTGGAGACTTCACGTGGTGCCATAAGTTCTAACTTAACCTAATATACCCTCTAAAACGACGGAAGTTTTAAATTCCTCACCCAGTGTTTCAATTGATTTATTAAGAGCGAACGTTCCAGGATGCCCGGTTGAATTTCAATTTAAACATATAAACCCAATGATAGTCATAAAAGCATTTCAGCAAATAAAAATCAAATTGACCGAAGATCTATGGGGATTATCTATCAAAGTTTGTGCATCCATAATTGAGACTATAGCACCATATTTAGCTTTAATATTTAACTTGTGTGTGGATCAAGGAGTCTTCCCAGATTTAATGAAATATAGTAAAGTTGTACCTCTTTTTAAATCTGGAAACAGTAAAGACACCAACAATTATAGACCAGTATCCGTGTTGCCGGTATTCAGCAAGGTGTTCGAAAAGGTAATGCTAAATCAGATGCTTAATCATTTTAACACCAACCAGATCTTACACGATCAGCAATATGGTTTCACCAAAGGACGTTGTACGACTGACGCCGGTGTCACCTTATTAAAACACATATTTACAGCGTGGGAGGAGGCGCAAGATGCCATAGGAATCTTTTGTGACCTCTCCAAGGCATTTGATTGCGTAAATCACGAAACCTTACTTTTGAAACTTGAGCATTACGTACTAGGTAAACTTGCGCTCAGTTTAGTAAAATCTTATTTAGACGATAGACAACAGCAAGTTCAAATAAATGATGTCCATTCAATCGGTTTAAAAGTAAAAATGGGTGTTCCACAGGGCTCGATATTGGGTCCTTTCCTCTTTCTAGTATATATTAATGATCTACCCCATTTATTAAAAAACCAACCACAAATGGTGTTATTTGCTGACGATACTTCATTAATTTTTAAGATAAATAGACGTGCATCAAATTTGGACGACGTAAATAACGCCTTACTGCAGGTCCATAGTTGGTTCACTGCTAATAATTTAGTATTAAATGGGAAAAAAACTAAATGCATAAGATTTGCTTTACCGAATGTTAAAAGTAGTGATTGTGACATAGTATTGGATAAGGAGAAATTAGAATTCGTCGATAAAACTGTTTTCTTGGGGATCACCCTCGACTCAAGGCTGCAATGGGGTCCTCATTTAACATCTCTTGCAGGACGGCTAAGTTCAGCAGCATATGCTGTGAGAAAAATCCGTCAATTTACTAATGTAGATACCGCGAGGCTAGTTTATTTCAGCTACTTTCATAGTATCATGTCTTACGGTATTTTATTGTGGGGACGGGCTGCAGATATCGAGTCTATATTTATTCTGCAGAAAAGAGCCATCAGAGCAATATATGGGCTCCGCAGGCGCGATTCTCTAAGAGAACTGTTTAAAGAAATTAACATCATGACGGTACCTTGTCAATATATCTATGAAAACATCATGTACGTAAGGAAAAATCTAAGTCTTTTCAGTAAAAGAGGTGAAAGACACACTTATAGGACTAGAAATAGGGACCAATTAGTTCAACCGGGTTTCAGACTGGCTAAAGTAGACTCATCCTTCATGGGGTACTGTTTAAAATGTTACAATAAAATACCTCCCCACATACTTCAACAGAATGAAACGAAATTTAAATCTTGGGTAAAACGCACACTATGCCGCCAAGCATATTATAAATTGGGGGATTACATCGCTGACAAAAATGCTTGGCTTAGCGCTGCTCCAGCTCCACAAGGACGCATAAACTAATTGATTGGCATTCGAAAATATTGTTGGAGCTGCTGAATATTGTAAAGACTATCTTGACATTGTATAAATTCAATCTCCTAGTATTGTATAATTTCATAGCACATATGTGAGCACTATGTACTTACCTACCTTAAAGCTACCATTTACTAGGTACGTCGTTCATTGACTTGAATGTGCCCTGGCGGCAGAGAGTATGTCATGCTCACTCAAATGTCTCGCTGGTGGTGGCGTGTGTGTTGGATCATTAAGTTCCCTTCAAAATGGTTGAGCTGAATGGTGCTGATCCATGCGTCATGTTCGTGAACGGGCGCCGCCAGTAGGGACTGGTCATCTCTAAGCTGCCACGGCTTATTTTTAATTTATTTTAATTTTTGAATTGTTTTTATCTTTACGGACGCTTTTAACGTGCACGTCTCTTTTTTTTCTTTTTTACATTGTTCTCACATGTTTAATTTCAAATGAATGATGTAACCAATATATTGTAACAAAATTTTGATTTAAAAGAGTGTCCGTGGAGTTTCTTGCCCGTTCTTCTCCATAGGAACCTACTACGCTTTGGAATGGGCAACTAGCTTCATTTTTTTGACTGACCGACCCCTTGACAATTCAAAAGTACCTGTAATTGGTTTATTTGAAATAAATGCTTTGAGTTTGAGTTTTGATCCATCAGGTTAAGCTACGCTTGCCGGGGTTGGTCCGTGGATGGGTGACCATCTTTACACATCGCCACTGCTCCGTGCCTCGGAAAGCACGTTAAGCCGTTGGTCATCAGAAGCCCCGAAAGTATGAAAACCAGTCTTGCCAAGGGGTATCGTCTTACCCAGTTACTGGGTTTTGGAGGTCAGATAGGCAGTCGCTCCATGTAAAATACTGGTATTCAGCTGCATCCGGTTAGATTGGAAGCCGACCCTAACATAGTTGGGAAAAGGCTAGGCAGATGATGATGTATATGCCTAACGTTTCAACATCTAAGTATTGTACGTATTAGGATGACTTAAATAATAAACATCAGGCATTTTTGATTGTATACAGTATAATATATAGTCCAACACTTATAATTGAGTGTGGAACTACTTTTAGGAAGTGCTACCTAATTACTTGTAGTACTACTCCAGCATGTCTCGAACTCATACAAATTGGTATGAGGTCTCTTGTTTGAACTGAATGCTCCGAACACCTTGCCTGGCCTTCGGACGTTTAATTGATTTTAAACCTTTACAAGTTCGAGCCAGTTAACAGTAATATCCTGATTCCTGATCATTGTGAGTTTTTAGTAGTCCACTGCTGGACATAGTCTCACCAATAGATTCGTCGTAAATTGGGTTCATCATTTTTTTTTGGCTGAAGAATGTGTCTGAATCGACAAAGGTAAGTAAGTAAAATATGTACGCCGAAGTATTTTTTTACCTTTACAGATGGACCCAAGAGGATAATTGAAAAAACTCTTTTTAAATATTTCAACCAATCCAGAGCTTATTACAAAATCGCGTTGATTTTCAACGTTATATTTTATGCAAATAAACGAATGCTATAAAATCGAGTACCTGCCAAAGTCAATAACGGTATTATCTGATCTTGTTCAAGCCAATGGAATTTTCGTGGATTTATGACAGGCCTTATTTTTCTCCTTTGACCCAGTTTAGGAGGGATTATTTTTTTATCTTTATGATACCCACCATTGTTGTTGCTTGGTTCACTGAAAATAAGGATCAAAAAGCCATCCCTTTTTTTCTACGTAGGTTGCGTCCACTAACCTTTGTCCTCGCCGATGTCATTGACCTTAGTGTAACCGTATCTTACAATAACAGGGGATGAGGCAAACAGTGACCTAATTTCCCAAATCAGCCAGTTTATTGTTGATTTGGGTTGATTAGGAAACAACAATCCAGATCAAATCATCACCACACACGTTAATGTTGGATACATTGACGTGTGTGGTGAAGAATTTGCACAAGTATCCGAGCCTTTCGGTATCACGCAGACTTGTGCAAGTCTAAACTTGCGCAAGTATATCGTTATGAAATTAAATTAACTTTATACTTTATTTAATATATTCACAAGCTTGATATTAACTTGCTTCGTTCGTACCTATGTGTTTCCCGGTTACTCGCTTTGTTATCCATTTTTTTTTTACTTTTGCCATCGACTCGAAAAGAACCAGAAGATCCATTTAGATACCTTTACTGTATATAGCATAATTATTATATTGTAAGTTTAATAACATGTTGCTGAGAAGATGAGCTTAGGGAAAATATTTCTCTATGACAAAAAAAAGAATGATTAGGTATGGGTACGTAAGTTTATGATGACGAATGCTGTTACTATCCCAGTGATATTATCTCAGCCACTACCTAACGAAACCCCGAGAAAAACTGGGTAGGTACCTACTTTGAATTGATAGGTAAAACTAAATGGCAGCATTATGTGAGTTCTGTTAAATGTTAATATTCTTCTTGAAAATAATATAAGTACCTATTTATATAACTAATTATTTTTTTATATTATTATGGATTAAAATAATGTGGAATTCACAACAAAAAAAAAAACAGGTTTTGTGGTACAACCATCCAAGAAATAAGACTATTACTTAATAATTACTTATTTAAGCTCTGCCCACACTGAGGCGAAACCCGCGCGGCGCGCGGGACGCTGCTGTGCGCGTCGATTGTTGCAATGATTACGAAGTCACGCGACTATTCGGGCGAGTTTGAATACCTCTATACAAGTAAGTGGACACATTCAGCGCGAGTGAATTTCGTCCCGCATCCGAATCGCCTCAGTTTGGCGAAAGCTTTCGTTTCGTTAAGCTTCGAAATATTTGATGATAGAATAAAGGCTCTTACATACTGGTGCCACTTGTCGCGCAACGCGACGCCGCCGCATTGTTCGCCGTGAAGTTTTCTCAGAAGTTGTTTTGTTAACATCGCGTCGCGCGACAAGTCGCGCCAGTATGTTGGAGCCTTTCCATTCTATCATCAAATATTTCGAAGTCCCAGACATGTGCTTCATTGAAATAACAAGGTACGAGGCACATCGCACTCCTCAAAGTTATTTCGGCAATGTAAGCATGTTCTAGCTGGTCGGAACTAACCTACGACATTTCCACATGGAAAAAATTGATTGTATCTACTTACTATGCTTTCGTTTTTTTGGCTTATATGCTGGGTGTGGTCGTGTTTTCTCACTTATGAGTATCGCAAATCACACCTAGCAAAATATATTCAGGGCCTTTAAAAGACAAGGTGTACATTAATAAACTGAGGGCAAACATCCGAGCTGAAATACGGTTGCTATCTCCTCATGTTCTGAGGACAGTAATGAGAAATGGTTTCGAAAGAGCCCGTCTTTGTGACGCTGTAAATGGTAGTCATTTACGTGACGTAATATTTAAAACCTAACTCTAAGGTAACTCCATGAGTTTCATTTTATTAACTGATAACAATTAACATTAGTAAACAAAAACAAACAAAGTTATAAGTAGTTGCGACCCCTTCCTGATTTATGCGCCACCCCTGTATAATGTCAATACATTATTGTGAGCACGATGAGAAAAACAGCGTGAAGCTTCAAATAAAATACATAAACATTTAAAAAAAAGTTCTCATAAAGAAAACGAAGTGTCACGAAGTTTGTCAGTCATTTTGAATAATACATCTCATTCATTTTGTTCATCCAACTGCTTTAATAAAAACGAATTAATATCCGAGTCATCGCTCAAGTTTCATATCCAAGCGATTTATATGGACCCGATTTTATTACAAACTCTCGATTCCTTTTGGTTGAAATCTTGTCAATATTGAAACTGGGAGTCCAGTTAATTTGTGTAGTAACTACGTCGTTACTGATAACAATAACAATTATTATTCTAAAGGGTTTAATTTGAAAGGCAAATGCAAATTATTGTTTAGTTTATTCAGAAGCATGTTTCAGAAAATAGCTACTTACTTGTTTATAACACTATCAACAGTAATTTGTGTTCAACTGGTACCTACGTATTTCCATAATGCTTTGTTAAGGTATTATGAGGCCGTATACGAAATTTTGTCTTACTAGATCACAGCGGCGAAGGGTCAATTTGTATGAGAGTGAAGCCGAAGCGGTGCCTTTCTGAACTTACTTACTTATGGATAAAGTAAACATTAATTAAAGACTTTCCTTAACTGAATTTAACACCATCTATCGACAAGTAGCAGAACCAAACAGACGCTTAATATAATTTTAATTTTTTTACAGAAATAAACTAAAATATAATTTTAAAATTATTAAACAATCGAATAAAATACACGTGAACAGGTGAAAACTAAATAAAATGTGCAATATTCCTCTATCTCGTTCTCGCTGACGCATTTTTCTATATCTGTCTCTATCGTAAGTAATCGTAACCCGGTGTACACCGGCTTGCTCTCGTCCTTATCAAGCGGTGCCACGTGACCTAAAGTGACGTCATGACGGGATCACTATTGTATGAATTTTTAGTTCCCGATTCTGACGTTTTGGCGCCGGGTTATTTTAGGAAACTTTAAGTTTTTGTTGTAATTCAAAGGTAGAAATAGTCGTTTTTGTTGTTTGAATGTTATGGTGAATTAAATAGTAGTAGTAGTGTAACTATATTTTTGGCAATAGTAGACGATATTGACTGTGCCATTTTTCAATAGCTTAGATAGATAGACTTGCTGATGCGAACCTCCTTTCGCCACTGCTAGATCATGATTGAAATGATCCTGCACCCAGACCAACAAAAAAAGGTTTTTTTTGTTAAAAACCGTTAAAAATCTTTTTTGGTCTGAGGTTCTGCATTAAAACACAGTATTTTAACTGTAAATTAGCAAAATCGGCAGTAATTTCGTATACGGCCTCTTAAGACCTGCTTGCACCACAAAATTTCTGGTTTAGCGGTCAACGAATTTAAAGCATCGTTTTGTTTCTGTTAATCGTTTGAAGTTGACAGGGACAAAATGATGTTCTGACAGAGTCAAAAATGATATTCGCTATAGTGTTTTGCGGTGCAAGCGTGCCTTAGTAACAGCTTATTTTGAAAGTGTTTTCGGGTCTGATATGATCAACCAATAATCACACACACCCATTTTATGTCCATGAAATTAGTTTTATGAAGCCTTTACACCAGAACATTATCAGTAATATTCATTTTGATTCACAATTGATTTTGTCTAGGTCTCTTTATTTTCGATGTAAGTAGATAAGTCTAATAAAAAGTAATTTATTACCTACTAACAAAGGCGTCTACCAGCCGAAGCGAAAGGATTCCTAGGATTCGGAAAGATAATAGGCATTTAGTTAATCTATTTAGTCAAATGAATTATTCCCCTCACTGGCCTTTCGGCTGCCCATTAAATAATTAAATTGAACAGAGGCCCACTATGTATAAGTTGTAACAGATGGCAGGCGCTTAAGTTGTAACAAATTAAAATGAGCTGACTTGGTTTTTTCTTACATTTCAACCTGGAATTCCTTACTGCTGACAGACCTTGTTGTTTTCGAATTAGTTTTCGAAATTTTTCGAATTAAAAATAAAAATACATCCCTCGACAGTGTTTTTCCACAAGTCTGACGATGTATTCAGCCAACGAGCTTACTGACGTCCCGGAATCATTCTAAACTTCAAATAACCGATTTTCAAAGTCCCTTGTCCATGTGTTATTTCGAAAATCTGACGACGTAGTCAACTCATGAGTCCAACGTGCTGTTATATCTTTAGCCGCACAATTTTATCACTACTCTGAACTTCAAACTAGCTCTGTACGATTTAGAAATAGGACCCAGATGACACGCCTGCGGCATTGGCAGTTAATAAACATATTACTACGTTAGTTATAATAAGTTGGACAATGAAAGTTATGTAATATCGGCTTTCTAAGGACCAAATATTACACTGCAGGATTGCCACTGACCCTTCAAGTATCGCCGGTTATTAAAATAGTTTCTGGTGAACAGTCCTTATGTCGACCATTAAAACTTACGCTTCCTGTTTCGGGTAACGGTAAGCCAATGGCTGTTGCATATTGTTTGATTTGGAACTTCGACACCACAAAATTTTGACCGTTGGACTGTTTGAATGAGTAGATTTTTTCCTAGAAAGAGATTGCGGGAAAGATGATCGGCAAAGAAAAATTTCAATAAAGAACGAGAGTTTTATAAACAAAATCCATCGTTATTCCTATTGAATAAAATTAGGAGCTAAAAATTAAACTAGTTCTTATTTATGGTACATTTAACTCTCATCCTAAAATAAATATTTTATTAAATTGAGGAGACGTTAGGTGTATTGTTTAACTTCAGGGTACTAAGTAGGTGTACTTAATATGCTACCCCAGACACGGAAAGAATTAATTATCAAAAAAGGATAATTAAGTCTTTGAGAAAAAGTTACTGTCATAATTTGTTATTTTCGACACGTTTCTGCAGAGTTCATCATCATTTCTCATACGATTTTTCTTCATGATGATGGACTTCTGTTCCGTGTTATCTACCCACAAATTAGCTTATTTATTCGGTACGGTATGGGCTGTACATAATATGAAGGATCTAGACAGTCGTTGCGGGTAGTGGGAAGCTCGAAAATTTGACAGCCGATCTCACTTTGGGGAAAGGCTAACTTTTTAATTATTGCCCACTCGATAAACACTAAAAAAGTCTTCCCCAGGAATTTTAAGATATAGGTCATAATATATTATGTTAATTAAAATAAGGATTAGGTGAACCCAAGTTAGGGTTCAGTAAACTTTAAAAACATTTTAATGCAAAATAAAACATTAAAACCTCTGTTATGAAAGGTACCTAATTAGTCGCTGTATTTTAAAAGACAAAATCAACTAAATCATTTTCTGAAGATAATGACGCTATTAGCTCAGTCGTTTAAATACAAAGACTGGATAACAAATAAAGCTGGCAATAAATACTGAGTTTATATCACCCTCAAATTTTATTCTAGGTCATCAAACGAAATGAGAGAAAAGATGCTACCGACAATACAATGAATATTTCATGCTAGAGGACTTTAAAATCGCGATGAAAAGCCACCCATTGTATATTTTGAAGTGTATATTTTTTTATTATAAAAATATACACTACCAGATTATACATAATATATATACTTAAATAAATAAAATGAAATCTTTTGAGAAACTTAGATATTCTCTTAAACCAAGAATAAAAAGAAACAAAAAAAAACGGGAAATAGGGAATGGAACGTAGAGAAAATAGGGGAAGAAACCGTAGAATGAATAAACGGTGCATGAATAATTGTCTGGTGAGTACCTACTGTCCATATTTTCCACTAAATCGTCATAACTTGACCAGATTTCCTAGAAAATGTTTAGTAAGAAAGTGTTGAACGGGTAATTCTAGATTAAGGACCAAGTATTCAGGACTTGGTGACTTATATTAGAAGTTCAGTTTCTAATGCTTTAGCGAATTGTTCAGGTAGAATCAAATTATTGTATATTTTAACCCTCTTATTCATAAACGTTTCTTAAAGTTAAAGAGACATATAAACATCGAAAATGTACGGTTAAACAGTTGCTAATTCATAACTTAACTTTATGCAGCGTTTATGAATAAGGCGGTTAACCTAGTTTAAGACCCTATTTTGTAAATATTTATGTAAATCAACTATTTCAATATACATACTTGTACATATTATTAGTATTGTAGTGTTAGGTGTATAATAATGTATTTATTATTGAATTACTGTAAACAAAAATATAAATAATAAAAAATAAAAAAAAACAATAAACAATTTCAATTTCTATCAACAATTTCAATCACCGTTTATGCCCTCTCAAAAAGGGTTGGTGGATCAAAGGTAGGTAGTAGGTCATGTTCTGTAATAACAACTTTCTGTTATCATCAATCCATTGGCGTGATGATTCCGAAATAGAGCCATTTTATAGATTATTTTAAACAGAGGGCTTGTAAGGACTTATGACAATAATGATGTATGGATGGAAGTAGCAATTATGTACAAGAAGATTTACGAGTATTACGCAATGCAATATGTACCTTAGTAATCCATCATTCGTCTCAATTTACCGATACACATGTCTTTCAAGTGTATAAATGTATATCCTTCTGAGATTATGAAATAGATTACATCACCACAACACACACACACACGGTGATCAGTAGCAGAAAAGTAGTATACAGAACTGATCAACCGTGTTATTACTGCAATTTCTTTTGCGTTTGATATTAAACTACTTCATAAGATGTGTATTGAAGAAGAACATGAACTTTGAGTTTTCTAGTTGCTAGTTTGCTAGTTGGTTTTTTTAATTTTCTTCAGTTTATTTTCTTTGTCAGTTTTTTAATTTTGCCAATAACGACATAACATACAGTATACACTAGATATATTGAACGTTACAAGTATAAAAACCTTTCACAAATTTCAAGACGGTAATTTTTTTCACTACAACAGTTTTTCTAGTAGTAAAAGCAAAAGAAAACAGAACTAGGGCAAACCTTTGTGGGTTACAAAGTTTAAATGAGGAGTAACTATCTCAGATTTCAAGTATGAGAAAAACTTAGCCACTTTACAGCATCCATAATATTCTACTGAAGACTAAAATAGTTATATAAGGAAGCTTTACATAAAAAATATCGAGTATCACAAAGGTAATGTACTGAAAAACGATGTGGGGCTACAAACAGACCCTTCTCCAACTATCTGTCCAGATGTATTATTTCCTTTTACCTATTACCCCGTGTTTATATCGGTACAATTTGTGATACTCGTCTTCAACAAGACTTGTCAAAAACGTGTTGTATGAAATTTATAAAAACATGTGTTAATAAAACATGCATGTATCATACATGAATTAACGTTGTTTCAGACATTTCTCAACACTTTTCTACAAGTTTTAAATACAACAATTTTTACAACTTGTTTTAGGTGTAAACGTTAAACGAAAACAGTAGACACAACATGTAGACTCATGTTTCATACTTTGGTGTAAACGCGGGGTTACAGAGCGTCTCCAAGTAGGTACACTGTCAGTTCCCTAATATTTCAACGTTCTCCCCGGAAACAGAAAGTCCCACAGGGGTAATATTTCTTCAGATGAATAGCCGATAATAACCTCGTATATCGTAGTTTATTTATTTGTAGTTGGGGTTATCGACATTGAGGTTTTCTGCTAAGATTTCGTGTAGTGTCAATAAATCTATGCATTGTGGATATATTATGCTTTTTACTGCGTGACAATACCTATAGTAAATTTTTTGTAAAATTAGGTACTTATGTATCTTCATAATTTTAAAGATATCATTCGTATTCCCATAAGTAGGTACGTGACAAATTGCTGATGGCATTGATTTCGTCAAAAATACCAAATACCTACATTGATTTTAACACTGTTCAAAATGTTTATACTTAATGTTATGTTAAATCTGAGTGACAGCATATAAAGTACAATACTTAAGATATCAGCCTCGAATCTCGAACGACGGGGTGATGTCTACGTCAATAAAATTGTTCTAAATAAACAACAATCACCATAGCCCCGTCAGTTAAATTTGAAACGACAGACATCAAATGAACTGTATAAAAATATCACGAAAAAACAGGGAAAAAAACTCATATCCAAGGCGGCGTACTGTATCATCAGTTTTTATTTAAAACATGCTTACGTATTTCTTGGAGGAGGTACCTGTTTCTCGATTAACTATTTTCGTAGGCACCTTGTAGTGTAAAGAACTGAACATCCAATTCGTAGGTGCTTAAATTATTTTATTGTAATCTCACAAAAAAGTTATGCCATGTACTTCCATTTTTTCAATTCAATGAATCAAAGATAAACTTTATTTCACAAAATTCCTTCGCATACTTTATAAAACGCGTAGCTTTACGCGCGGACTTTATGGTGTTGTTCCCATGTTCTAAAAAAAGTTTGCATTTTCTTTTTTATAAACTTTTATTTTTTAAGTTTTCTTTTTGTTTGTGGCCAGTGTGGCCGCGCTTTGAGTTAGGAATGTTTAACTAAAAGATCTTATTGTTCTTGAAATAAAGGCCGGAATTAAATAAAAAATGCGGGTGGTGAGGTCCACAACTGCGACGAATGTTCTTTTGTTTTGAGCAGTATGTTCATAGTGACCACAACTTACAAAAGGGTGTACTAAACAACAGTCTGCTACAATAATTTAGAATTTAGGTACTATTTGCTAGGTCAGAATTTTATGTGACGGTCTGAAATTGACCTTTTATGAAAGAATGTAGCGGCTGCTCTTTATTTTTTGGAGTAAATAACTAGAGCAGCTTAGCGGAATACTTGCACACACAGACACGCTACACACACATGTACAAAAACAAAACAAAAAACTGTTGTGACGCGACTTTATACTCTACTTTCTCAAAGCTCCCGCAGACAGGCGCGACGTGACGGCGCGGTGCGACTCTGGTGGATCAATTTCTATGAAAACTTCACGGAAATTGTTCTACCAGGGTCGCGTCGCTCCTGTCTGCTGGAGCCTCCAATTAGATGCATCGAATTACGCGTAAGCCCCTATTTCAAATAATTTTAAAACCGGTTTCGTGATAGTCGGCCTCATGGCGAAGTGGGTACTAATTGATGGGTAAGTATAAAAGCTTTCTTCACACGTATGAGCACAATTCATTCGGTTTACCCGGGTAGGTACTGGCGTCGCCAATCTGCTAGCCAATACGCGTGAATAGGGGCGAACGCAATTGAATGAAGGTAAATGTCCCAACCAAATATGAACAACCTCTGCATTTTATTTATCTTAATCCACCTGAGTTTTATTTCTTACCTACTACAGTCTTTCTTTTCAAAGTTTCAATTATGTGAAACATTCTTGCAATTTTCAAGTTGTTGATTTTAAAAGAGTCACTTATCTTTGTTTATTCTCATGCAGGGTTTGTTTGAGGCAGGTTGAAATTTATGCTACATATCTATACTACATATACTGATCAATGAAGCATCTACACTACCTTGCCTCGGATTTATATCAAGGTTGTGTCTACTGTTTTCGTTTTAAAATCGTTTACACCTCAAACTATACTCCGTTTGAAATAAGATTAGGCATTTAAACAAACCTTTATACATTCCGTTCAACCGATTTTGATTTCTATACAGTAGGTATAAGGATGGCATTAATAGCAAAAAAAGTTTCACAATACCAACTGTCTACTGCAGCAGCTGCCATTTGTCGTGCCACCAACGTAATAGAAGTCAAAATCGGTTGAACGGACTGTAAAAAAGGCTTATTTAAATGTCTAATCTTATTTAAAATGGAGTGTAGTCATAAAGACTAGTTATGAAACATGTTAAGAAAGTCAATAAATAAAATAGCAAACAAGACATCTCTGCCATCAATACATGTCGCTGCTTACCGTACATGTTTTTTCACATGTTTTCGACAAGTCAAGAGTAAATGCTGGAAACCCATAAATATACAAGTTGTAATACCTACTTGGTATTACAACTTGTATATTTATGGGTATAAACGCTGGTTTATGGATGAATAAATAAAGAAGGCAACTGCTGGATTGTGCATGCGCAGGCAGACACTTTTTGTGACTTTTGAACCATTTACATAATTATTATTATTACCGACAAAGCCCGACTTTAGCAGGCGATAATCGAAAGCCGACAATTTGGTTAGACAGTTTTGGCCGTATCGAGATCAAGAGCTATCGTATTACCCAGTTACTGGGTTGTGGAGGTCAGATAGGCAGTCGCTCCATGTAAAATACTGGTATTCAGCTGCATTCGGTTAGACTGGAAGCCGACCCCAACATAGTTGGGAAAAGGCTAGGCAGATGATGATGAGTTTTGGGCGAGGTACCTGCTTGGTAGTTTGTGGTAGGCTTCTCAGGCCACTTGCTTTCAATTCTTCATACCATATTTGGCCTCTGTACCTGTCATGTAGCAGTGTTAGCACAAGATAGAGAGAAATGGGTATCTTTGGAGGAGGCCTTTACCCAATCTGGGGACCTAGCTTAATGCATATTAATAAGATAACTAGAAATAAGTCATTTCACATCAGTAGCAGTAATTAGAAAGAGAATTTTAAGTATGTATACCTAGCAATTAGTAAGTAATTATTTTAGTAACTAAGATGAAATGTAGCTTGGTCAAATAAAGGCTTTTTTATTTTTGTCGTGTAAAAAGGTCAACAAGTTTATCCTTAGCTCATGAAGCTCAATATCTATGTAACGGACAATAGAATCACTTTAGAGGAAAGGACAATACAAAAACCTCGCTCCATTGCGATCCAAGCGTAATTGGTACATACGGCTACACATCAAGCTGTACATATCCAGTACGCTGATCTCGCATTGTATAGGATTTCCGTACAATGCGAGGTCAGTGGAAATGTATAGCTTGATGTGTAGCCGTGCGTAACTATTGTAAAATTTAATGCAAACTGCGCTTACAACTGTTATTTCAGCGTCCACGTGCATGAATTGATCAGATACAGAACACTACTCGCTGAAAAGCGCAGGTTCAACTAGCTAATTAAAATTAAGAGACACACTTTCACCACAAAATGTATTTAGTGCTAAACGTATTCAACGTAACGTGTAACGTTTTTGTACGTTATTTCCTCATTCTGTCATTGTCAACTTCAAAGGATAAGTGCCGATTTTTCGAACGCTAGACATCTTTATCCGAGGAATAATTTTGAATTTCTGTCAGTTTTCCCATACAAAAACTGTCAGGCGTCAAGTTTATTCCACGGATAAAAGATATCTAAGGTTGGAAAAATCAGCCCTGACAGATATAGAACAATGTTTAAAATTCGTTTTGTGCTAAATTCTTAGTGGGTGATGTTCATAAAAGTCAATTAGTGAAACCCCAAATCTAAATCCCAGATTTCACATGATTTATCAACATTGGATATTTTATTGTTATCCAACGATATAATGTCATCGGATACCGTTTAGTAAAATAATTATGGGCTCGGAGTTAAAATGCTGGGGCCACATTGTCGCGTTATCTCGAACTAAACTTCGTGCGCTCTCTCTCGCAAACCACTCGACGTCTCGCAACAGAGAGCGCGCGAAGTATAGTTCGCAATAACGCGATAATGTAACCCCTGTATAAATAAAAGCTGTAATGACATACGATGAGGGTAAAACATTGCCTCTCGGGGTCAGTCCGATGACGGGTGGACATTCCTGACACATTGAGATCCATGCCGGCCGATCCTAATCGAATGTCAGTTGTTACAAGCCCGAAGATGTTGTTATAATCCCACTGAAAGATGACCAGGGCCTCATTACTTACTTGAACTTTGCATGCGGTGTTTGTAACTCTAATCTCTGCTGGTATACACAAAATATAAAGTTAATGTAACACAATTAGGAAGTTGAGTCCCAAGATCAGAACTTGCAAACATTGTTAAAGTTCGAAATATTCCTGAAAGATAAATCAAGCGTATTTAAATAAGAGAATCTAAGCCCGTATTTTATAATAGGGCTCAAAGAGATCCCGAGATGTCTTTGAGAATTTATTTTGAAGTACCTTATTGATAGGTACTTATCTACCTACTGAAATTCTGTAGTAAAGTAATATAGAAGGTTAAGGAATACTTACGAATGATACCTTTTTTAAATCTGTTACTTAGAAATCCACAAAAACGTTTTACCAATTTATCTAAAGTTTTGGAAATCGCAAAAGTGAAGCGTTGAATGTTGTTATTTTCTAAAGTGTCTAGACGTCCTATTGTGTGGTTTTAGATGATTGTGTTGGAGTAATTAATAACACAGTCCAAATAAGTACAGTATTCTATCTTCATATTTTAAAAAATCTCAGTGTATATCAGTTCGCAACAGTACTGAGTACGCGGCAGTTACGCTCGAACACGGAAGGTTTATCTACCTAACGGCCGTATGTGACCCTAATTATTCTAAGGTCACTGCCGAGATATAATACTGCTACTTATTTATTCTGTGAAGTCTCTAAATACTAAAATAATGGTATCATTAAAGCAGTTCATAGTCGGCCTTCATAGAACTTTAATTGCGTTTACGTTGACAGTTCTGAAGAGTCATTGACAAATTATGTATACCCCATTTGAGATAAGATTAGACATTAAAACAAACCCTTTTACAGTTCGTTCAACCGATTGTGACTTCTATACCGTAGGCATAAGGATAGCACTAAAAGCAAAAAAAGTTACACAATACCAACTATCTACTGCGGCTGCCATTTGTCATGCCACCAACGCAATAGAATTCAAAATCGGTTGAACGGAATGTAAAAAAGGCTTATCTATACGTCTAATCTTATTTCAAATGGAGTATAGTAGCTTATTGATAAATGGTAAGAGGGCACGCCCTTTATGCCTGGAGGCTTTTATTTAGATATTAAATTCTGTTCAGTTTTATTTCTGCTTGAGTATAGTTCTTTCTCGATGTTCTTTTTTGGTTGGTATATCGGCGTGTGCTAGCTGACATATGGCTAATAATTCGATTTATGTTTTGTGTTGCGTACCTAATGGAAATGAATTGGCTTATTATTGTATAGAATCATTTTTTTTTTCAACTGAACCGAGAGCTGTCCTTCTGGGGAGTTTTTTGCGCCACTTCTTCTTCCCAGCTAAAGCACTAGGAGGTGGTGAAGGGCGGGCGTTTTGAGGGACTGTCTTAGTAGGTAGTTCATTTAACTTGTTTGGAGTAACATTTATTATTATTGGTTACGCAGTTACACTTATAATTATAACGATTATTACAACTTTTAATTATTTTTATGATAATAGACCATTATCAGTATATAAGTCTTTATTCAGACAGGTATAAACAAGTAGGTACATTTTTTTTTGTTTAATCGTGATGAAATAATGTACTTTATTTTTTTAGTATTATCACGTAATTCCGATTTTTATTTAATTTGAACAATTTTGTCCCGTATCAGTGCCGAAAAATCACAGCAGCCCTACCTATCGATCATAGAATTCGTCCATTTTCCAAGAGTTCACTCAATATCTGTGACGTGGCGCAAATCCCAGTATGTCGTCGACACGACATTTACAGTTCACCTGTACAGTATCGTGCAAAAAGAAGTACCTACATAGTAAAATTCAGCAACGATTGACTCGTGCCAAACATGAAATAAAATGTCGAAATGGGGTGCAATTTGCAGTATAGGTATGAGCTCAAAGATACTGTTCGCTTAATAGATACTACGTTATCGAATAGTTGAATCGATAGGTAGTCGTTCAACGTGTTTTGGCCGCAATAATCGATTGGGTATCTTAAGCTACTAGATGCCATCGATTTTGATCAAGGCATTTGCGTCGATGCGACGTTTATCGTATGGGTGTAATATCACCACAAATGTGTACATCTCTTTGCACGTGACTGTACAATGTGATGTAATGGAACTTCATTACATCGTTCCCAGAATTCTTCAATCGTACATTCCGACATGTCAGTTTTAGAGATCCACTTTTACGATAGACATGTTTCTGAAAGTAATGGTAACATTCGTGTTCATTCGCCTTGGATTTTTTTTCCTTAACGTGTAGTTGAGGGAAAAAAAATTAAGGAACCCAAAAGATGAGGTTATTAGGAACCTATTTATAGGTGGGTGTAAAGTAATCATGGTGACTTTGTAAATTCACCTACCATAGTTGTTTTTGTACATACTAACTGGTCATATTTGATTTATTAAATATATCCATCAGATAATAAACATAATTATCGTTAAAATTATTCTCATTTTATGTACGTTTAGTAGATGCCGAAAATAATTAAATTAAATCAAATGAAATTAAATCGAAAATTTAGCAGTTATGTACTTTATATGCGTAATAAAAAATAATTACGTTGTGCTAATTTCAATTAATCTCTATCACTTGGAACTCCGACTGCAACGTTCAACGTTCATTCAATTGGATGTACCATACATAAATATCCATACATAAATATCCATGTACAGATTTGGTATCTGTACATGGATATTTATGTACCATTACTTACATTGTACCTAAAGTTTAATAATACTGGAAACTGTAATCAAATCTACTCGAGAAACTACGAAAACATACATGTAAAGCAATTTTCTAGTTAAAATAATACAATTCAGCATCTAAATAATACGTGTTTTCGTATACAGTAGATAACTCCAAAGACAAAAGCTGTAAATGAAACAAATATGACATAGTAACTGAAATAAACTAATTTTATAGGTAACATTTACATCAGCGACGAGCTCAGGTATATGACAAGGTTGTCTGTGTGGACGTGACCTGATTTTGAATTTAAGAAGGTTATGTTAACTCAAGTAACAAATAGTTTACCTTTTCGAATTGTCATTTTTATTTATTTGTAAATAGAAATAGAATGCTCATACAAAATTTAATAAATATTAGAGTTACTGAAATTGTTTTGTAGTTCAAGGTTTGAATAGACGCGACGAGACCAGGAGTTATTTCCTCGTACCTACATTTTTATAAGAAGTCGTCTGCGATCGGATCAACATATTTATTTATGCATTTTATTTTGGAAGATCAATGTATTTAGGTACCTACAACATCAGCACTAAATTATATTTTACGATTATTTATATGTTATAGAGTCAACCATTCAGGGATTATCATCACGCCTGTAATACCTGCATGGTTAGGTTGTGGTGTACGTATATTACACCTAAATTTTGCCAGTTATGTTTAAGTCCAATGTAATAGGGGGCGAGCCTATTGCCATCAATAGGGCACAAATCCAAGGTCCGGGCAGCTAGCTGAGAAATTTCTAATGGAAAAACCATCATCCATATTACCTACCACGATAGGGAATATTATAAGGATTATACTGCGGTCAAACTATGTCGGGAATATTAACATTCCCATTATAATGGTGCGACGGGAAATGCCATTATTGGCTGATACGGACCAGCGATATACATTCAGGGAAATTAATAAGCAAATTGACATCCACGTCAATTTGCCGAAGGCGTTTCATACAACTTCTGTCAAAGAATGACAGATGTGATCTGTTTATACGTACAATTTAAGCTGGTAGTCAATTTGATTTAAAAAAAAAACGCACAAAAATATTAAAAATAAAACGAGCGAGTCTAACAGTAGGATGATGTTTACCAACCTCTCAGAAAATGGGTTGGTACCATCTGATGGCCGACTATAGCTCCGCGCGCGCACTTTGCTTAATCAAATATCGCGCTCCCCGTTACACACTTCCGTCCCTTTTCACGAAATCTCTCCCACAGATTGCAGGAAAGCGAGAGGAAAAATGTTGCAAATGAAAAAATCGCACTTACGTCACCATAGACAGTTAAGGTTAATTAATTATTAGTATTTCGATGATTAGCCACTTACCATGGCTGGAAGCAGGGCTCACACAGTACACCCGTCGTAGTTTAAAGTCTGTTTTTTAATCTCGTAGAATACCTAATTTGACAGGTGCAAATGTCAAACTCCAAATTGAAAATACAAACAACATTCACTTGAAATGTCAAATTACCCCAAAAAACGAGATTAAAAAACAGACTTTAATAGATATTGCCACTTGGGACAGCTTAGTGGCATTTAGTACCCCATTTAGTTATTTGAAATTTTCATAAAAAATATTCCTGGTGAACATTTTTTTGGCAAATAAGTTGCAGGCTTTTGCAATTGTGATTATTGATGGCAGATTTATTCAGTTGTTTTATACGTGAATGGCAAAATTGCTTCTACTGATATAAAACTCCACTTTATTATATACCTACTGTTTTATTATAGTCCCGAACTCGTGAGTCGTGACCCCAAAACAAAAGTTGGAACTCTTTGTATTATAGCAAGCAAAACATGCTGGAAGAATATTTTATGAGCGTAATTACTGTGTTATTCTGTTTTTGGAAGTCCTATGTAATTTTGCTAATTTTGCTATAACACATTTTTAAACAAGAAACTGTCAACTATAAAAAACCCTTTTTACGATTTGTTTACCCTTTTTTAACTACCTAAACCTATGGAG
The DNA here is from genome assembly GCA_948473465.1 of Lithophane ornitopus. Taxonomy (NCBI): domain Eukaryota; kingdom Metazoa; phylum Arthropoda; class Insecta; order Lepidoptera; family Noctuidae; genus Lithophane; species Lithophane ornitopus. The sequence continues at coordinate 8,370,257 of OX419623.1, forward strand.
TATAGGGACAAATCTAAACGGAAAATCGCGAACTTCGCTCTATTGTAGTAGGTTTAATGTTTCGGAAGCCCCTCATCTCGGCCAATAAAAAGCGCGTTTGTGACGTTTTCGCTATCAGCTAAATTACGCGCAGAAAATTCTGCTGCGTTTTTCCGCTCAGGCCGGGGTACACGGTCTCGAGCGATGCGACTTCTGACGCGACTAATGTCAAGCAACACACGCGCGCGTCACCTGAGGCCCTAGTGCCAGTTTCTTTTGACTATCTCGACTTTACGCATCGACCGCGTTCGGCGCTCCGAGAGGCCCTTCACTGGTCTTCACTGGTGAAGGGCCAATCAGAGTGCCGAACGCGGTCGATGCGTAAAGTCGAGATGGTTAAAAGAAACTTGCACTAGGGCCTCTGTTGAAAACAACGTCATATATTGCTATAAACTAGCTAGGTATTATCCAATCAGAACGAAGACGACCACTAGAACGTCTGTGTCTACATCATAATCATGATTATGAACATAATGAAGATCTTCTCAAACTATTTCAGCGAACCATATAACACGCGAAGTTCGTATCCCAAAACACTCGCGGGTTTGGTTCACATTAATTTCAAACTTTAGTGACGTGGGCTACTTAAGGCGCGGTGTTATGTCAATATTCACAAAAAACTGGTTTCGTAGATAGGCGAGTATGACGTAACGCAATGAAAATATACAACGTAAAAATTACAGTGGACAGAGAAGGGTTTAAAGAAAATTTTTTACCGAATAGAATAGTAAAAAATTGTTTGATATTTCCAATAAAAATTGCTTCAAAAAATAAACTTTGGCGTCGAATATCTCTGTATTTTCAGCGATAACAACTTTTTTTTTTTTCAGAATTGTATAGTATAAGCATTATTTTAAAACTTTAACCAAACTATTATTTAATTGAATGTGTATATTCCGAATAATCTAAATAAAACAAGTAAAATAAATGCCCATTCGCAGCTTAGTCACATCGTCAACCAAAATATTTATTAAATTTTCAACCTTATTTCACGCTCTCTAATTGTGAAAATAGATCACGCGTTCATACGTTAGTCATCGGGCAGCGCCCGCCACGCATGGACGGTCCCAGTCGCTCTGTGTCGTAATTTAATATTCGTAGTGTACGAGATTTTTTTTGGTAATGGGCAATAAAAATAAAATGGTGCGAAAGGCGTTTACAAGGAAAAGACGAAGAACTCGAAAAAATGATGGAATGTTTGGGTAAGTACAGGGATTATTACGGTATTGTATCATATTCTCTGTTTTTATTTACGGTATGAATTTGACATTTTCTACAAACGTTTGCTAAATCCAAAAACCATTAGATGCACTCTATTCTGATAGCAATAGATTAAATATTTGAATGCGCTGACAATTTCTACAAAGGTTTGCTAAATCCAAAAACAAATAGGAGCACTCTATCTTCGTAGCAATAGAATACATATTTGAATGCGCCTAGTGCAAGCGTCCTTGGTCGAAGCAACCATCGCGACCTTCGCCCCGCCCACAGTATAGAAGAAACTTGCAGATAAATCAGAGTGCATTTTATAATAACAAAATAAACCATTTTATATAATCTTATATTGAGTTATTAGTAGTAACTTAGTTTCTTGATGAGTCCTCTGTATAAGGTTCTTTGCATTACTAATATCGAACAAAAATTGCGGAATATAAAATTTGAATTTTTCGAATTCGAATAACGCTGCGCTTTGGTAGTGACAAGCGCGTGCATGACAATGTTCTTTTTTTTTAAATGAGTTCCATTATGAAATTTAGTAAAACATTAAAACACATTCGGATGATATTAATAATATTTTGCTTTTTTAGATCAATGAAACGAAAACTTTGTGATGTTGATCAACCCAGTACTTCAGTAGAATCTTTGCCTACAGAGTAAGTTATTTGTTTTTGTTTATTTCCTGTAAATATTATCTCAGTCGGTCGGTACCGGCATTTTTCCATACCGGTATAATTACCTTACTAATATTATATTATAAATTATAAAATAGCTGCCCGCCCCAGCTTCGCACGGGTAGCACTACCCTAACCTACCCTACCTACCTACCTACCCTACCTACCAACCCTACCTACCTACCTACCTACCCTACCTACCTACCTACCTACCCTACCTACATACCTACCCTACCTATCTACCTACCCTACCTACATACCTACCTACCCTACCTACCCTTCCTACCTACGTACCCTACCTACGTACCCTACCTACGTACCCTACCTACCTACCCTACCTACCTACCCTACCTACCTACCCTACCTACCTACCCTACCTACCTACCCTACCCACCTACCCTACCTACCCTACCTACCTACCCTACCTACCTACCCTACCTACCTACCCTACCTACCTACCCTACCTACCTACCCTACCTACCTACCCTACCTACCTACCCTACCTACCTACCCTACCTACCTACCCTACCTACCTACCCTACCTACCTACCCTACCTACCTACCCTACCTACCTACCCTACCTACCTATCTACCCTATCTACCTACCCTACCTACCTATCCTACCTACCTATCTACCCTATCTACCTACCCTACCTACCTTTAGGTACTCTTTATGTGGACTGCTTCGTTGGTCTAGTGGTCGCAAGCGCTACAACTGCTGAGTATGGGGTCCTGGGTTCGATTCCCGGGTCGAGCGAAATGTAATTGGGTTTTTCTATCTGCAATTTCTCAGCAGCAGCCAGGAGTCTGGATTTGTGCCCGGTTGATGGCAATAGGCTCGCCCCCTATTACATGGGACTTAAACATAACTGGCGAAATGTGGGTGTACTATAGGTACACCGCTGCCTAACCCTTCGGGGAGTACCGGCGTTATGGTATGTGTGTCTAATTTTTAATTTTTGTTATCAGATCAAAGAAAAGAAAAGTTTATGATACTGATGTCGGTCAACCCAGTAGCTCAGCTGAATCTATGCTTAGAGAGTAAGTGTTGTTTCGATGTAGTTCCCATAAATATGAACAAGTTTCACTATTGTTCAATTTAAACAAAAATGACTTTATCATATCATACAATTTCTTTTAGTTGCAGTCCAGTAAACACGAAACCTGACATATTTGAACTGGTACCAGTGGTGCCAAATTTGAATTCTACAGTGTGAGTACTATATCTGTATTTAGATAAAAACTTATATTTATAAATTTTATATAAAATTTATACAATATAACATTATAATATGTTTTAGGACAAGTCTTGGTTTTGAGGGAGCACCTATTAATAATGAGGATGGACAAAATAATGCAATTTATGCTGAGTAAGTATAAAAACAAATCTATGAAATGTTAGGATATTCCTCTGTCTGTCAGTTCAGAATGTTTAGAGTTGAAGATATGATTCTTATGCACGGGTAACACTACCCTAACCTACCCTACCTACTTACCTACCTAACCTACCTACCTACCCTACCTACCTACCCTACCTACCTACCTACCCTACCTACCTACCCTACCTACCTCCCTACCTACCTACCTACCCTACCTACCTACCCTACCTATCTACCCTACCTACCCTAGCCTACCTACCCTAGCCTACATACCTACGTACCTACCTGCAGTGCCGTAACTAGGGCGGTGCCCAGGCACAGGGCGCAAACCTTGGAGTGGCGCAAAAATGACCAGACCAAGGCCACTAACAATACCTATTATTAATTTTTATAGACAATTCGAACAGAGAACAAGACGAGGAACCGGAAAAATTTTCTAATCATATTAGAAAATTTTTCAAGGGCGCGGTTATAGCAACTCGCACCGGGCGCATAAAAGACTAATTACGGCGCTGCCTACCTACCTACCCTACCTACATGCTTACCTAAATAAAAAAAGCCATTCTATAAAGAATGTATGAGAAAACGAATTTTCTTTATATCTTTTTTTCGTGTTTTTTTCTGGTGTTTTAATAGTTATTTTGCTACACTGGGCGGAAACAAATCCAACAAATCAAAGATCACCAAAATCGACTCAGCAGTCCTCGAGTTATAAGTGCTTGAACAAACCCGATAGATTATTCTTGACTCGTTTTGTTGCAGAAATCAAACTGGTGAAATATATTCTATAGAACCGGAAAACGAACAAACCTACGCTGCGATTACCGGCAGAAGAATTATAGATATAACGTACTTTTTTAACAAACTGAAAGAAATCTCAAATCATAATTCATTATTTAACTGTGGTATTCAATGTTTAACTTTGCTGGGTGAAAAGAGAGTTGGGTTAATTTCAAAGTTTAGATTAAAATGCAAAATGTGTGGATTACTTTTTTATATCGATTCTTCCTTACATATACTATGCAACTTTTCATGAGCACACAAACAACCGTGTTTGCGTGTGTGCGTTACCGTATAGCGCGCAGACGCGGTTGTGTGAGTGCAGTTCTAGCGTTTAAAATCGTAGTCAGTCCGCGCCTTAAACAAAAATAAACGGTTTACATAAACAAACTTGTTTGAAAATACGAGAACTTATTACAAGATACTATTTAGTTAATAATTTGTTTTACAACCGTACCTGATTGCCTGACAGCCTTACCTTTTCCTTTTTTCGTGTGTAAGTATTGCCAAACTTAAGTGGCAGTGGGCACATTGCTCGCAGAACAGATGGCCGATGGTTGTGGAGTGGCGACCGCGTACTGGAAGACGTAGCGTTGGAAGGCCCACCACAAGGTGAACCGATGACCTGGTGATGGCCGCGGGAATGCGCTGGATGCGAGAAGCACAGAACCGGTCAAAGTGGCGGTGCTTGAGGGAAGCGTATGTCCATCAGTGGACGTCTTTCGGCTGAAATGATGATGATGAACCTTTTCCCAATCAAGTGGGGTTGGACTACCCATCTAACCAATTATGAATGTGTCTCATCATTAGTCAAGTGAGAGTGCCACTTATAGGTGGAAAAGAGGTGATCATTGGTGATATTCAGGTATACTAACAACGTTAAAAAAAAATCAGGTCCTAATCATACCTACTAACAACGTTCTAAAAAAAATCATGTAAAACAGAAAGCATCTTTTATTCGATACTGTAAACATCGATATTTGTGGTAATTCAAGTAGATAAAAAGAATAGGGTTCTAATAAAGAAAAATAAAAGTTATAAAAACTAAAACCAAATTACGACAAAAAGTCAACTAAAAAGTTATAAACAAGACATCACAGACAGACAAAATCAAAATCCGGAGTCACACGTGTTAATCAAACAGATTACGTGTGATTCCGGATTTTGTCTGTCAGTGATGTCTTCTTTATACAGGTTTTTAGGGTAAACACCGTTATCCTTGAAACCAGTGGTTTGGTTTCATTTATATGTATAAACGTAAAATCAAATGGAAAAATACAACAATTTTTTTTAAAGAAATTCTACATTTTACCACCCCATGCGCTAGGGCAACGAACTTGCATCTCAAAACGGGTGGATGGCGCGGGACGTGACCTGACCAGCTGCGAGCGCGACTCCTCCCTCAGTCAGTCAGCCGTTTCGCTAGCGAGCACGGTGTCGGATAGAAACTTTATAAAATCTTTTAATGATAAAAATAATTAAACACACTGAACAATACAATATCCTAACTGAAGAACAAAAAGGATGTAGGCGCGGTCATATGGGATGTAAAGAGCAATTAATTATTGGTTCAACCATTTTAAAATACGTTCAGAGATATAGAAAGAACTTATTCATAGCATAAATAGATTACAAGAAGGCATTTGATAGCGTTCCGCACTCATGGTTGATCGAAGTATTAAACATATATAAAATCAATCCATTAATTATATTTTTTCTTAAAAGTACAATGGGATTCTGGAAAACGACATTAAAATTACAAACTAAAACAACAACCTTATCCGACGACGAAAAAGCGATTAAAAAAGGTATTTTCCAAGGGGACTCATTAAGCCCTCTATGGTTATGTCTTGCCCTAAATCCACTATCCAGAGCATTAATCGAATCGAAATTAGGCTTTGATTGAACTGCAGGTCGATATTGCACCAAATTACACATTTACTATATGTGGATGATTTAAAACTAAATGCTAATAAAAATAAAGATTCACATGATTTATTAAATATCACAACAACATTTTCAAAAGACATAAGAATGGATTTTGGACTAGACAAATGCCGGAAACTAAATATAGAGAAAGGTAAGATTATAGAAGGAAACTACTCTACAGACACTGAAGAAGTTATAGAAGCGATGAAAGACGAAGAACTGTATAAATATTTAGGTTACAATCAAGCACGATTGTTAGAACATAGGACTATTAAGGATAAACTAAAAACAGAATACAATAGTAGAATACATTCGTTATGCAAAATGCACCTATCTAGTAAAAATTAATTCAAATCCATAAATACGTTCGCGATTCCTATACTTACTTATTCTTTCGGTGTAATAAAATGGTCTAATACAGAATTACATGCTCTTGAAGTTAAAACAAGAACCACACTAACACAACATAGATATCACCATCCCAAGTCAGCAATAGAAAGAGTCATAATGTCCAGAAAAGAAGGTGACAGGGGACTAATCGAAATATCACATATTCATAAAAGACAAGTCATAAACTTAAAACAATTTTTCATGCGGAAGAAAAACACCAGTCAATTACACAAAACAATTATAGAGATAGATAAACAGTATACACCACTGAACCTTAGCGATGATAGCAATATTGAGACAGTAGATAAAGCTAGACATAGAGAAGAGATACACAGGAAGTGGAGGCAAAAAGAACTACATGGAAGACATCCCAACGATTTACACCAAACATACATAGATAAAGAAGCTTCTAACAAATGGCTAGAGTTAAGTGAGCTGTTTCCTGAAACAGAAGGGTTTATGTTAGCCATTCAAGATCAAGTCATAAACACAAAAAAATATAGAAAATACATAATAAAAGATAAGAAATGATTTATGCAGAAAATGTCACACCAAATCAGAAACAATACAACATATCACAGGAGCTTGTATTACACTAACCCAAAACGACTATACGCATAGACACAATCAACTTGTTAATATCGTACACCAAAAACTCGCAACTAAACTTAAACTCATGGAAGATCCCTACACACCATACTACAAGTACACGCCTAGACCTATTCTAGAAAACCAATTCTACAGAATATATTATGATCGCACTATAATTACAGACCACACTATGTATATATAACAACAGACCTGATATAACACTTGTTGATAAAGTAAGCAAACACACATTTATAATAGATGTAGCAGTCTCAAATACTAATAACATACAAAAAACTATCACAGAAAAAAACAGGAAGTATACAGAATTACAAGAGGAAATTACCAGAGTTTGGAAAATGAATAGAGTCACTATAGTCCCAATAGTAATATCAAGAACAGGTGTTATCCCGAAACAAATATTCAATATTTTGAATGCACTCGATCTATCCAAATACACTTACCTTACATTACAAAAAGCTGCCATATTAAAACTTGCCGCATAGTAAGAATTTTTTTACAATTATTAGACTGCAGTACAGAGCAATTTACCTTCCCAGAATAACAACTAGAATCTCACCTTGGTTCATACCCGTGAGATTCTGAAAATACCAAGAACTAACCTGAGAAAAATTAATTTGATAACCAAAATAATAATAATAATAACCCCACCGCCGTATCTCTACGTTGACGTCGTGGTGGGGCTTGCGCGCTACGAACTCTGGGTCTGAGCCGGCAGAGTTTACTTTGCCGGAACGGGTCTAGAGCGAGGAGCCAGACCAAGAGAGATACAAAAACCCGCAGGGCAGCATGTGGCGAGCTGTTGGGCAGTTGCGACCCCACGGACCCTATCTCCCGGGAGAAATTTGTTCCTCACCTCTGGCTTGCCTTTATTGACCGGCTGGAGTGAACACTGACGAGGAACAGAACTCCCACCTCATTCTTGCCTTTATTGGCCGGCTTGAGTGGAGATTCGCAAGAGCAAACGTGCTCGTAGGAAGGAAGTATTTCAGTAAGTGCTCGTAGGGATCTTGACCATCTTCCTCTCCACTCCTCAAGCACCTCAGGAAGTGTTGCCCCCTTGTCGCTACGTTACTATGTGCTAGCGACTGTTTTCGGGGGCCCATTATTGAGTGTACAAGTCACCCCCTGCCATTTTATCCGTGTATACCATAACATTGATCAGGCAGGTGCCATAGTCCTTCCATAGTTCTAGGTATCTAGTCCACTATAGCCACCCAAACCCATAACCAATATGTTTTGTTTCCATGTTCTGCAATAGTCCTACACCAACCGGGGGTTGTCCTTGGATGCACTTGCATAGTGCATACAGGGATAATCGTCGGTTGGTGCCTCATTCCTTTTGATATTGTCTAAGGGGCCTCTGCGAGTTGGCTTCGGCCCCTCGTACGCCTTCCAAAAGACCGGGACCCCATGGTCCCGAGATATGTAAACATATACAAAATAATAATACCATTTATTTCAGGCAACACAGGCCCATAGAGAAATACCTTAACCTAGACATACATATTTTTATAATCAAAAACTTGGGTTAATAAGCCCTATTGATTAACACAAGTTTTTGATTATTAAGACTATGTTAGTAGCACTTCACTTTGCACACTTTTTTCACTTTGCTTTGTAATATACCATAACAAAATTCTAGGGAATCTATCCATCACACGTGTTATTGCTTCATGAAATTATGACGGTTGAATGGGCCGATACTCTAGATACCACACGAATTTGTGTGAAATTGAAAAAAAAAACTGTAAATAGGATATTATCGGAATCACTTTTACACGTCATAAAACGTCACTCGTAAATTATTTCAACACTACTGCTCTTAAAACGGCGATGAAAAACAGCGTGAGGAAATTAACCGGCATGTCCTAGAACCTAAAATTCTAAGACATGTGACATCTACCTACCCGCATTGGGCCCACATGGATTAAGGCCCACTCCTTCTCACCGAGAGGAGGCCTAGTGTCCCAACAGTGGGAAAATTGTAGGCTGATTATGTTATGCTACAAAATCTTAAAAGGCTGCAGCTTGTTTTTAATTCCACAAATTAAAGGTTACCTACTTAAAGTTTGATTTGGTCAGGGGCTGACCACCACTGCTTACAGCAGTTTTATTTTAATATTACTTCAGTATAGGAAAGAGATGAAGCTCTACAGGACGTATAGCGCCATCTCTTTCCCCCACGAAGTAAGATTAAAATAATACTGCCGTAAGCGGTGGTGGTAGCGCCCCGGGTCATAGTTTTCCTGCAACCTACTTCCTGCAAAATACTTCTACTTCCAACGTTCCAAGGCATCTTCATCAATATTAGGAACCTATGCTGGTTTCGAAAACACAATCTTTGCCGTTGTACTGTTGCAACTCGTTAATCAATTACATATAAACTGTTTATAGAGTAGGTACTAAGTGTTCATGATGTAACTAAAAACTTTAACGATAATTACCTATGCTTAGATAATTATACAGCGTGTAAAAAAAAACCCTGTCGATCCGTGAGAGTGTTGTTAAGATCCATACTGAGACTCTATATGTATAAGTGGTTTTTTTTTTGAAAAAAGAAAATAAAAATCGTCCCTTTTTTTTTTCAATGGGTTGTTTTACAGGTTTATTACATGGGTCGTGAGCGGCCGGTGTTTAGCGAGTACCTACAAGTCATAACTTATGACCTCTGTAGAAAACTTACTAATTTATAATGAAATTAGTGTAATTTTGGAACTAAAAACGAGAATTTTAAATAGATTTAGTATTTTCAGGAAAAAAAAAACTTTTTAGTAATGTTATTGCGGTACCTCTTGGATCCGACAGGGTTTTTGTTACATTGTGAGGTACGCATCGCTATCTCGCTCGCGCGCGCATCCGTCTCGTTCGACGATCGCGCGACGCCTTCATGGTCGCACTGGCACTACTTCAGCCCCTGAGGTTTTGCACTTAAGCTTGTTGTGTGAACAGAAAAATATACGTTCCTATTTCTACACTACTACTCTTGTTTTATTTCATCACTACTTACAAAGCTAAAACATGCTGTATTATTCCTGGATCATTTAATTGCATGGCATGCATTTTACGACGCGTTTGTACTTTATAGCCAACAGCAATATTATCTTTATGTATTTCTTGTTATTTCGTGTTATCTAATATTCCAGATTGCTCCAAAATGAAACTCCTTTTGTGTTTTGCCTGTAAGTAACAAAATGTAATGCAAAAAATATAATTTTATTATATCATATAACTTTTATATTTTATACATTATGATTGATTGAATTTTGTTTATTTTCAGTGGTCTCGATAGTCTTCTTAGTTACAAACGGTGAAAAGATAAAAATAGAAATAGACACACAGGATTTGGTGAACATTATTGAAGGCGCGATGTATTCAGACATTTTAAAAATTTTTGCAACTCAACTTCTTGATAGAACTCAAACTATACGATCTCTTAACAACCCTTATCATCCGGAGGATGGACTATTGAACAGTAATAATAATAATGTTGACGTAACTTCGTCTCCTAAATTAAAAGCCTCAATCGATTCCTTAGAAAAACAAAACGATCAATTCCTAAACGAAAATGCCGTTGGAAGTGAGGATCTATTAACAGACGCCGAAGACATGAAAGCAATAAACGAATCTGTAGAAAAATATAAATTACATAAAATTACTTCAAATTCAACAAAAAATTCTACAGGTAACATTGATATTATGAAAAATAAATTCGACTACAGAACAACAACTAATAACAACAGTATGTCCATCAAAAAGGATGGTATGAGAAATTTTGCTGAAGACAGAGCTTATTTTAAGCCTGTACAAAGAAGATTTGTTTTGAAAGGTTCTAATGACACACCACGTTAAAATCGTATATAAAAAGTGTAATGTGTATAGGACAATTGTAATAAAATGTTTAAAATACTACAAAAAGCTATTTTTACTGAAACGTTGGATACGTAACTAAAGGCGCTAGTGTGAGTTTGTTTTAATCATCTCGAATTTACGCATCGACCGCGTTCGGCGTTCCGATTGGCCCTTCACCGGTGAAGGCCAGCGAAGTGCCAATCGGAGTGCCGAACGCGGTCGATGCGTAAAGTTACATGCACTTGACAAGCAATTATGTCCTTTAGTAAAAATGATAGCGAGACTACCTACAGGTTGAGGTCATGTTGGAAACCAAAATTGACATGTCGATAATTTCATAATAAGAATTAAGTACTTAGTAATTTTTTTGTTTATTTTTTTTAAACATTCAATATTTTATATTTCCAATCAAATAGTATTATTTTTATAATTTGTTTTTTTTAACTTAACCTATTTTAATATTGAGATTATAACAAGTTTAGTTAATTTTATTCAATTGTACTTAGTTATATTTTCTTCTTATTAAAATGTAAGTAACTTTTTTAAGCATCAGCTGTTTTATTTCATGGATTCAAGCGAAATTCCGAATGAATATCGATATCGATAAAAACAAAAATCGATTGTACCGACTTCTCTTTCTATTCTAATTCTATTATTTATTTTTTCCTGGAAGCTATTGCGGGCGAGCATTTCATTGTTTATTTTCCTAAAAGCTAACTGCAACCCCGGCGGCATTCCGCCAAAAGTGACAGACTTTTTTGTTCCGAATATTGCGCTTATGCGTTCTCCAGTTTTATACATATACTCTAAGATTGGCTGCCATGGCTTATTAAATTTTAATTTTTGAATTGTTTTTGTTTTTTTATCTTTTTATTACGGACGCTTTTAACGTACTTTCTACATTGTTCTCACATGTATAATTTCAACATGAACGATGTAGGTAATAAATATTTTGTAAAAAAATAAATATATAAAAATAATAAATAGTTTCTTGCCCGGTCTTCTCCATAGGTAACTATTACGCATATTTCTGACTAACCGACTCCTTGACAATTCAAAAGTGCCTGTAAATGTTTTAATTGAAATAGATGCTTTGAATTCGATATTTTATTTCTTCATGGGCGGCTTTAAAAAACCAGGTTAGTCGCTAACTACACGAGAAGAAGGACAATATTTTTTTTTGTTTGTAATGCCGTTAATGTTTGTTTAACCCTTGGATAACAAAAATGGTGCTACAACACGTCCTTATTGGAGCTATAAACGTTTAGTACATAACATAAATTGTTCAATAAACGACTCCGTGGGTGAAAGGGAGGGAAAGTATTTTAGTGTAGTACATTCACAAAATGTATGGTAATCACTATGATGTTATCGTAGGGTAAATGTAGGTACAGTACCTACGACACAACTTAGATGCAGCATAAAGGAGATTGACCGCGGACGGGCCCCTTTTTGTGGCGCCGTGTCGTAACTTCACGATATACAAAATTTATATCTTATTTTTTTATGTTTATTTGTTTTTTATGAACATTTAGTTTACCCTAGCATTGAAAGACGTAATAAATATTTACTTAACTGAATCTTTAGTACATCCGCCAACGAAACCTAAATTAAATGTTGCCAGATGTCAAACAATATTTGGTAAAAACATCGGAATCGATTGATTGATATCGATACTTAACGGTGTCTATTTTACAATGTCTAAACTGTATTTTTGGTATCGTTTTACTATAATTATTTTAAAATAACTATTTAAGGGTGAGTTGCCTATGGCACTGAAACGCAGGCTCATGGACATGTGTATTCTTCCCGTCTTAATCTATGGCGCACAGACTTGGTCTTTGACTAACATCCAGAATTCCAAACTCAAAGTCTGCCAACCAGCAATGGAGCGCAGTATACTAGGCGTTAAATTAACGGATTGTGTTTGTAACACAATACTGCGCTCCAAAACAAAGATAGCTGACGTGGCTCAAAAGGCTGCCCAACTTAAATGGGACTGGGCAGGACATGTCTGCCGCATGACATATTGACAAACTGTGGGCACAAATAGCGCAGAACTGGTGCCCTAAGACGGTGAGACGGGGTCGCGGCAGATCACGTAGGAGATAGCGAGACGAGCTGGATAGGTTCCATCCAAACTGGAAAGAGGACGCGCGGGCTCGCGAAAGATGGAAGGCGTGGAGGGAGGCCTTTGCCCAGGAGTGGGACAGCGTAGGATAAGAAAAAAAAAAAACTGAATGACCTAAAAAATACACTACTGTACTGTAACTTTGAAAAATCGATATCGAAAGTCGATTAACAAATAATTATACCTGGCAACACCACTCATGGTGTCAGATGTCAGAGATCTATCGTGGATCTATCTATCTGTCAAATCAATAGCCGTTTATTCGTTTCGTGAGTGCTGTTTGTTTTGCGTCGAGTTGAATTACATTCCTCCGTATTTACTTCTGTGATCTACGTTACGATTCAATGCTAACGTGTTTTCGTGTTTTTTTATTGTTAAGTGAGCGAATTGACTCTAGTTTTAACAACAAAATGTCTACACCTGGTTGAGATCGGACAAACCGTCCACTCTCACGACGATGTGTAAATTGTTCCCTTCGTTTGGCGCCTAATCTTCGTAGACGACCTATTGAAGATTTAGACGAACAAATGCTCATCCTTCTACGGTCCTGGGTATCACCTACACCGGTAAGTTTATATTTCCTATCCTAAGACGACCCACTGACCGAGGAGGCCTATATTCAGCTGTAAATGTCTACCTTAAAAGCTGATATTATAATAAATGTTATATCAGTGGTTGCTACAAAACATTACTGTTCACTATGTAACATTGAAAATGTATAAAAATGTGTACTAAAGTGAATGGTGTAATTATCATTATAGGTATTTATATCTATGTATTAAGACTGGTACTAAATAATTGGGTGTATGTAAAGAGTATATTGTGCAGGTAAACATTGCGTGAGTTTGTACAAAAAATCGGTACAACCAATAAGTGAATATGTACCTATTGTAATAGTGAACAAAAATATTATAACTTACAAAGGTAGGTAAAATCAGTTATTTTTTTATTTTTCAGGTATCATCCGAGGATATCCTGTGCCTTGAATGTTTTTTGTTACTGCAAGAGCGTATACTATCAAACACATCTCAAATTGAGGTATCCCCGCCTCTTGGACATCTAAACATATGTTTTAGATGTGGCATTTCTGTAGCAAGTCGCAGAACTCACAGAGTTTCCCAAGACTGCCCTCAAAGGACCTTTATTTTAAGATGGACTCCAGCACATCACGTAAGTGTTATTAACTTGGCAGAATTACCTACTGCATTAAATTGTTGGTATTATTTTTATTAGGAACAAAGTTTTTGTCAGTATAACAATAAACAATAATTTATTATTTTTTAGGTCATACATTTGGAAAGAGTTTGTCGTGCTTGTTGGGAGGCTGCAACAAGAGATATACAAAGACAGGCACTTCGTGACATTAACAGACCTGCACTGGAGTCTGTGGATTTTGAAAATATAGGAATGGATATCTCGGATGCTGTAATTCCTGAACCACCTCCACTGCCACTGCCTGTTTCACCACCACAGGGACAAATATTGCCCCGACCAGTATCTAAAATTAATTCTCTTAAGTATAAACGAGTATCTGCTAGTTCACGTCATTGCCTATTTGTTGGATGTGAGAGAACTGATCGTCTTTTAGTACCGGTTACTATAAAGGAAGTTTTATTATTTCAGTACAAAATATACATTCCTTTTACAGCTAGAATCTGTGAATATCATTTATACAATAATCATTGGGAGGAACTAGAGACCCCATATTCGGATTTTACTGGATTTTAAGTTGATGACATATTTTCGAAACTAGAAAAAGCTGCTGAAAGACAGTTAGACTTCAGTGACATAAACTCAATGGATCCACATTTATGCCATTATTGGTTGGGACTTAATGCAGAGCAATTTAATGAGCTTTTAAATTGTATTCCATTGTTATATGATCATTTTGCAAACCCTTCTGTTGCTGTCAGCATATTTTTGGTCAAACTCAGAACAGGTGACAGCAATCAAAGACTGTCAACCTTGTTTAAAATACCAAGATCCACTTTGGAAAGAAAAATGAATATCGTAAGAAATTGTTTAGATGTACAGTTTGTTCCTAGACATTTAGGTATCAATCACATGTCTATCCAAAATGTAGCATCGCGCAATAGAATCATACCAGAGGGTTTTTTTGGGGATGCCAATATGGCTTCAAATATTAAGCCTGCTATTGTAATATGTGATGGTACATATGTTTACGTTCAAAGCAGCAGTAATTATTTATATCAAAAACGAACCTACAGTCTACACAAATATGCTAATCTTGTAAAACCATTTTTATTTGTTTGCTGTGATGGGCATATTTTAGAGTGTGCAGGACCATATGAAGCAACCCAAAATGATTCATCAATTATGAGTGCTTTGTTTCATAATGAAAATGGTCCTATGCGCTCATTTTTTAGACCCCATGATGTCTTCATTTTGGATAGAGGGTTTAGGGATGTGATTCCTGAATTAGAAACTTACAATTATAAGACTCATATGCCTGAATCATTATTAGAAAATGAGCATCAATTAACCACTGTCCAGGCTAATAAGTCCAGATGTATAACAATGTGTCGTTGGGTGGTAGAGGTTGTGAATGGGAGAATTAAAAGAGATTATAAATTATTTCGTCAGGAATATTTTAATAGAGCGTCAAGTCACCTTATGGCTGATTTTAAAATAGCTTGTTCCCTCTTGAATAAATTCCATCCCACAATTGACGATACGCCCGATGCTGTGGAGTTTCTTAATATTGCCCAAGCAAGATTGAACACAGTCAATTATTTATCAGAATTTATTCAAAGGGAACATATAAACAGAAGACGTACGATTTTCCAAAGCATTAACAGCAGTGCTCCCCATCTAGATAATTTCCCAAGACTAACATTAAGCGATTTAAGAAGATTTGCATTAGGATCCTACCAATTAAAACAGGCACGGTCCTATTATGGGGAGCATGTGCGAGTAAATGGTACCTACAGTGTAGAAATAAGCAATGAATTAATAGAAGAAGATTTGCCCTTAATATTAGGTCATAATAATTATTTAGTTAGGGCCAGAATTAAATCACGACATGTGAGCAGCAGGGTGTATTATACATATTTACTGATAAGTAGAGAACAAAATAGGGCAAATTCTTTAGAGAGAATCATCGCTTATTATTGCAATTGCTTAGTGGGAAATCGTACTGTAGGGTGTTGCGCACATACCATGACTGTATTGTGGTATTTAAGCTGGGGCCGTTTTAATGATATAAGCGCCCCAGCTCAATTTCTGGATAATATATTCTATGAAGAATAAATGTTTTATTTATTTGTTTTTGTTTTTTTTTCATAAACCTGTTTTATTATAATGATTACTTATTTTATACAACACTGAGTAGTAGTTAAGAGACTACTTCCAAAGCTTTTAGTCGTCTTTTTCGATACTTACTAGAAGGAGAGGGCTAAGCACACTAATCTCTATCGAGAGAAAGCGATAGTGAGGCCTATTGTCAGGAATCATAATCAACCTATAATGTTCCCACTGCTGGGACACAGACCTCCTCTCTGTGAGAAGGAGTGGACCGTAATCCACCACGCGGGCCCAGACTGTCTTCGAGTTTTTGGTTCTAGGTCACGCCGGATTCCTCACAATGTTTTCCTTCACTGTTCTGAGAGCAGTGGTGATGAAATAATTTATACAAAGTAAAGCGTCTGTCAGGGTTCGAACCTACGACCTACAAAACGTAAGTTGCGGGCCTTACCACTGGGCCACCACTGCTCTCTGTCTGTCGCCTGTCAGGAATCATCATCCTCATATTAACCTTTAAATGTCCACTGCATAGGAAAGGCGACCCCATTAACATTAACCATAATATATCAACTAGAATGGTACATAATTGTCCATTCAGAAGAAATAAAATCTTGAAGAATTTAATTTTCATAACCTCAATTTCAGCAACCTAAAAAAATAGATTACTCTTTAACCAGGGTGAATAAACAGAAATCGTTTGCAGATTATGAAAATATATTTCTTTATCTACAAAATAAAATAAAAACCACCGTGACACGACAATCTTTTTTGGGGGCCAAAGCTTCTAAGAAAATGGGCATTGTCCTTTGCATTCATTCATTTCAATTTTACGAATGTATTTGACTTTACAAGTTATTGCGTTTGCGTAAAGATCATTTTAATCAAAAGCAGAAATAAAGATTGGAGATTTCGAAGGCGCACTCAGTTGGGATGGTCATCGGTTTTACGAATTTTACCGATGACCGATCTAAGTTGTGTCGTACTGTACGTTATTTGGATTCTAATGTGTTTCTACCAACAAACTGCCTTGCAGTTTGGCGGAGGTAATTAATATATCTTGTAAAAAAATATTTCTGTAAATAAACAATTTTGCACTCACTTTTTTTTTCTTAGCCTAAGCATAATCAGTCTATAATGTTCCCACTACTGGGACACAGACCTCCTCTCTCTGAAAGGGAGTGGGCTGTTATCAACCACGCGGGTTGGCAGATCACATGTCTCCGAATTTTTGGTTCTAGGACATGCCGGTTTCCTCACGATGTTTTTCCTTACCGTTTTGAGAGCAATGGTGATGAATTATTTCGGTACGCAAAGAAAAGTGCTTGGCTGGGTTCGAACCCACGACCTGCAACTTTCCTTTCCGTGTGAATAGAAAATGTGAGGAGCTGTGGGACATAAATAATAGTAATTAAAAAAAAAAATACGCAAGGAGTCTTCCTTGCGTTATTTTTATTTCATAAAGTTGTTTAATGAATTAATTGAATTGGGATTCGGAATAGCAACCCTGGAGCAATTGAAAAGAAAAATGAAGATTAAAACAGTATATACAACGTGCCGCTACAATGGCGACATTAATTTAACACACGTATACGATTTCGCGTATTCGTTTTATGAAAATATTTGAATTTCATTAAACGTTATTATTTATTAATTTATTTACAATTTTCTAAAATACCATCCTGGAGCAACCTGTACTTAAAGAACTGTATCGAAGAGGTGATTTGCCGGAGTCACGGATCATATGTAGGCGAATAGAAGGAAAGCCGCGCAATTTCTTAGAAATTATGCCGACAAAGGATCTTCACCGATAGAACGTAAGCCAGCTGGTAGGTAGCTTCATGAATGAATCTTTTACACAGAGTGATCTTAATTTCGGTTATGTTTTTATTAATTAGTTTGTTAGAAAATTAAAAAATTTCAATTTACAAATTACCTATTGTATTTTATTATAATTTTTATGTTTACTGGCCCTACTCGTGTGTTAAATTAATGTCGCCATTAATGTAGCGGCACGTTGTATAAGTAAATAATTAAAAATGAGGTAATTCGCGTGTAGAAATCGCTGTGTGTGACAGGCAGATTCGCAACGAATTACTTGCTGCGAGTGCAGAAGCGAAGTTTTATGCGATGTAAGCAATACGCAAGCACAAGTAGACGTGGCGGGACTTCAAGGGAACAAATCGTCCTTTCTATGAAAAATGATATTCATTGTTTATTTTTAATATTGTAGGTACCATAGAAATCATTTTACAATTTGTCATATTGTCTTTCGTTACTTCGGTTGAATGCTGCGGTTTACTTGGATTAGCAATCTAAATCAGTTTGTCTGCTACTGTAACCTGATATTTTGTTTGTTTTTTTCAAATTATTGAACAAATTATTTGAAAAAAGACAAAATCTATCATTGCTCTGTGTGCAATGTACGTAAACACTGTATATTGCAGATATATATTTTCTTGATATGCCTTAACAAAATAAACACATTTTTGTCCATATCTGTAAATAAATAAATTGAAACATGACACGGGACAAACAAGGCTTTTAAACTCAAAGATGTCTGGCCAAGGATAGCTGCTGAAGTTCTTTTATTTAATTTAAGTTGCATTAGGTATCCCTTTCACTTGTGAACTTAAAGCTTCTTGGTGCACTTGAAATAAAAAGATTTAATATCGTAGGTTCGTACCTACACAATGTATAAACGATAGAAGTCACCAACTCTTTGATAATGTAGGCACTTCTTATAATGTTGTGTACATGTGTGATGTGACTGTCCAAAGAAATAAGTAATTGTTTCAGTTTTTAATTACTTTCCATATTTCACGAACAATGCCCTTTTAGGCAATTTCCAGTGAAAGTTAAAAAAAAATATTTATAACATCTTTATAATTTTATATTCGTGGAATAAATGGTGAATATTTAGGGGTATGAGGAACAGGGTGTAAAGTTCACTCATACTCCATAGAAAAGGGAGGATCTTCCAACCAGACGGGTTTTGTGTCTGGCGGGCAACTGCCCAACGACTGATATTGGGTTCTCGTATATATGTCCACTGCACGGTAAACTTTAATTGCGCGATGCAGGATTTATGTGACGTCTGTCTGACGTCGGGTCTTTGATGCGTAGTTCGCATGTGGCGATGTAGATACCGCCACAAGTATGTAAACAAATTAATGAAAATGTAAACAAATAATAAAAATGTAAACAAATTAATGAAAATGTAAACTTTATATTTGCTGGTTTTATTTAACCTTTAATTGCAAGCAAATAAATGCGCAAATATTGAAGCCTGCCCCGTATTTTCGTTAAAGGTAAAAGTCGTAGAGACGTAAAATTCCGAAAAGTGCCTTAATAAACATTGTGACAAATCTAAAAACTGGCAACGAGGTACCCAGAAATAGTTTCAACCCCGGTTTAGTAAATAAGTCCGTATAAAAATATATATTTTCACGTGTTTATAATAAAGTGGGTGAAATACACCAAAGACAGACCAAACTCGGAAAAATGTTAATTTGGGCGTTAATTACGTTGCCTGTTTATTGGTCATCTACATAAAGTCTACCACGATGGTATTAAATCCCACGTAAAAGGCATTAAATGAACTATGTTACTTGTCAAATAATATTTCAAGGCATTATAGAGATTTCTAAACAGAAGAACTCAGTATCGCGTTGACTTGAATCAAGCTCAAGTCAAGACCTCAACCTTAGCTTAACATAATAATACCATAACATCCTAATCCTAACTATAATATAATATATAATATAATAAATATAGTTAGGATTAGTTTAATATATCCTAACTTTTAATATTATAAATGCGAAAGTGAGTTTGTTTGTTTGTTACACTTTCACGCTAAAACGGTTGAACGGATTGAGATGAAATTTGGCAATTGGGTACACCATGACCTGGAATAGGACATAGGATACTTTTTATCCCGATATTCCCTCGGGTTCGAGACTTACGCGGGTGAAACCGCGGGGCACAGCTAGTATGTTCTAAAAAGTAGGGTTCAATTACCAATAACGTGAACAAAACAAAGTATAGTCTTTCTACTTTTTATAAAATACAACAAGTACAATCTTTTCCTAATTAATTTACTGTAGGTACCTACCATAGACAACACAGTAGTTCGTTTCTTTTATACGCCCGTATCGTTCGCACTTTAGGATCCAGTGAACTCATGCGAACTAAATTGAAAACAATTTGCCCAACGTGAATTTACAGGCGAGCCTAAGCGAGAGGAAGACGTGACCGAAAATCGAGTGCAATCGAAAAAAATTAGACGATACATTTTCAGTAAGGGTGGCGATTGGCGAGTTTAGTACCTACGCCACTTTTATTTTGATTGAAATTTAATATTGGGCATGTAAGTGGTACCTGTGAACTGGTAGATATGACTTTTACAGTTTTACGCCCGATTTCTGGAACGAATATCAATACAAAATGTTTCTAGCATATTGTCAAGTGCCCGTAAAATGTTGTGATTGGTTAACTGAAGTATCAACAGCCAATTGGGTCACTTGACTTGCGTTTAATTTTAACACGTCGATAATATTCGTTCCAGAAACCTGGTGATATTGAGGTAGTGTCATAATAAAATTCTTTTATGTGCCATTAACACAGAGGAGATGCTTAGCATCAGCTTCTTGTACTTAAGATGAGAAGACAGCACATATTTCCAGGAAGAAATCCATCCAGTGCGGCGAACGTTCAAGTATCTCCCGGGCCCCCGACTCTTGGTAGAAGTAGGAACAGTACGGTAGGAGTCCGACATAACATCCATGAGGATTTAACCAAGGAAAAAAAAATATATATTACAAATATGCTATGCTTACAATAACACACAAAGGCAAAAAAAAAATGTATAAATTATTTTTGTATAAATTATTTCATCACTTCTGCTGCTCTCAAAACAATGAAGGAAAAGATTGTGAGGAAACCGGCTCAGAACCAAAAATTGACATCTACCAACCCGCACTTGGCCCGCGTGGTGGATTACGGCCCACACCCTCTCAACGAGAGGAGGCTGTGTCCCAGCAGTGGGAACATTATAGGCTGATTATTATATATTTGGAAAAAACGAGTTAGTTGTCGAACAAACTATTTGGTATACAGGCAACTTGCTATCACTTTTAAACAATTTTGTGAGTGTGCTGCGTAGTCACTCTCTTAAGTATGCCATAAGCTTCAAAGTTATCATTTTATCACGCGAACAAAAAGAACGAATATTAGCAGTTTGAAAGATGAATATCAGAGTAGGAGAAGACATGGCTAAAAAGGGGTGACTACTGAGATGTCAACCAATAGAGAATTAAGGAAGAAAAAGGCATTTTGCGCAGAACCCAAATAAACTAGGGGAATTTGACGGATATTTTTCCCTGTAAAACAAATAGGATGTTCGACTGTACATGTACTGTCTCACATTATACTGCTGCCAATCATCGAGTAAAAGAGAAATACAAATAAGAGCGTTTCCCTGTCACGTAAAGTTCTTCCGATATTGCGAAAATACAAACAAAAGCTTGCCTTAGGCAAAGCTTTTCTTTATATACTTGTACATAATATTTTAATTTTATTTTTTTGTTTAAGGTGCCTACGTACATAGTTATGAAAAGTTTCTGAAAGTCTTTTGAAAGTTTTCGGCATAATGAAACTCGTTAATCATTTATTATATAATAAAAAAATATAGGTAAAGCTTGGCTGAAGGCTTGGCCTTTTTAGGTAATCTAAATGCTTACTTTAGGTAAACTTTCCGGAATAAATTCTCTAAATGATAGTGAAAACCATTAAAATGCGTTGTTCAGTTTAGATGAACAACAGCGGTCAGACACGAAAATCGATTAATTTATTTATAATATGTATACCTAGAAATTTTATATAGATACGCAATAATACTCATGAAATAAGAGCAAATACCTATATTGTATATAGATGTTTAAGGAGAGAGCTAGTGCTTTTTTAGTAGCATTGTTTAACATGTCTGTCTCCGGAGCCAAATATAACTTTACATACAAATTTTGCGCTCATAACGTTGTATACTCCCTCAGAAAATAATTATTATGCAAATCATTATTCAGTAAATATATGTCAGAACCTGTTATCGTGCGTGGCACAAATTCAATTATTATTATTAAGTATGTTCCAGAAACTGAAACCAAGTAGGTAAAGCCAAAACTCACTCGCGAAGTTAATGTAGTTTTTCAATTCTTATGAACTTGCTCGTATGATATACGCTCGCTTTATTATAGCCCGGCAATTGCCTCTGTGGGTTATTGACCTTACCACTGAACTTTTCATGTCGTTTTATATAAGTTCGTGGACCCCTAGCTTTATGGGGTTTAGCAAATGAGGTTAGGTTTGATAGCGGAAATATTTCCGGATGTGAAGGTTTGTGGTGCTATCTTCTGCTCATAAAACCTTGAATAGATAAAGCTTATTTTTATTTTAGCTATTTGGGTTGCTTAGGCTAAGCATTGGTAGATTGTAGGTACTTGTGTTAGGTTTGGGTACACCTCAATAATAGTGTAACTGATGGAGATCAAAGACACGACCTTTCGCTGCAGTCCGCGCTTTTACCATTTGGACCATTGCCATATGACAATCCATATAATCATAATCATAATCAGCCTATAACGTTCCCACTGCTGGGACACAGGCCTCCTCTCTGTGAGAGGGTGTGAGCCGTTATCCACCACGCGGGCCCAGTGCGGGCTGATGATGAAATAATTGACACAATGTAAAGCGCCTGACAGGGTTCGAACCTACAACCTACAAGTCGTAAGTCGCGGCCGTTAGCACTGGGCCAACACTGCTCTCTTCAAATCCATATACTTACTTTATTTCAAGTGCTCACCAGGCCAATATATAATTATGTTTGCTTATTAGATTTTATTACATCCACAATTGTATACAGGGTGTAAGGGTAACCACCGTTGTCACTCAAACCATGGGTAGTTGACTTAAATATAAAAATAAATGACCGAAAACAAAAAAAAAACGTTATTTTCATTAAAAGATTTTTAAAAGTTTCTATCCGACACCGTGCTTGCTAGCGAAACAGCTGACTAACTGTGGGAGGGTCGCGCTCGCGGCCGGTCAGGTCACGTCCCGCACCCCTTGCCCGTGTTGAGACGCAAGTTCGTTGCCCTAGCGCATAGTTCAACGAACTTGCGTCTCTTGTGGTAAAGAGTAGATTAATTAATTAATTTTTAATTTTCCATTAATCTTACGTACTATAAATGAAACCAAACCACTGGTTGCAAAGATAACGGTGTTTACCCTACACCCTGTATATTCAAGAATGACCGTCACATTTTCAGTTCGATTTGATTAACTTCCATGCTAATTCTCCCTTTGTGCGGGTTTGCTTTTAATTCCATCATATTCAATTAATCGGCTATTAATTAATTTCGGCAGCTAGATTAATTTAGTTTGTAACACAACGTTCGCCCGTATATTCCTACATTTATAACTGCGCAAAAGCTAAAGGAAAAACATTTCTACCTAATGAAATTACGAGTTGTCTACAAATATTTGACGACATTTAATACAAAATTTTCTTTTTGATATCAGTGATGCAAGTAATTGGAATTTATGAGGAAGAAATATTTTTCTCAGAGAAAATATTATTTCTCAGAGGAAATATATTAGAAAGACTTCTAGTTTTAAGAGAACACTTAGTAGAATTGTAAAAACTTTCTTAGTGGGTAATAAAATAACAGATGATAAATAAAAATAAATAAAAAAACAGATGATTGCGAACACTGTTTCAGTTATAGTTTCAAAATATTCATGAAAATTCTGAAAAGACAATCAAAAAATTCCTTTTTTTTTTTTTTAGTTTTAAAGTATTTCATAGTAGAATAAGGAAAATCAAGGAAAATTTCATGAAATCGTCAGTCAATACACTTACATGAACTTAGAGAGTTGTATTGCTGATTCTAATGTTTATAATTCTGTAAATCCATATTTGTTACGGCCGCTAATAATATTTGCAAAAAACGTAAGAAAATTTGAATCTCTCGGGCTACCCTAGCGCATCCACCTTAAACTCGATTTTTAAAGTCAAATGTATGGTTATTGGTGCTGATTCTCATAAATTATGTGTAAAATGTACCAATTTTTGTGATAAACACAAAATAAAATAGGTAGATACTTATCTAGGTATTTTAATACAATTCTTTTTTGTATTTAACGCCACTAGGAATTCAGCTTACGAATAAAAACTAAAACATAAGTGATCAAACAGATTGCCAGATTTGAAGGACATATTTCAATAATAAGTTGAAAATAATAATTAAGAGGAAATGCGGTCCGAGAGACTTTTTAAAATTAGGTATTAGAAGAAACTATTCTTCTTCTTCGGTCTTTATTTGTGCGATAAGGACAGCTACAGATGCGGATGAATTGCCTAAGTAAAAAGTCATAATTCGCGGTTCGGCTCTCACCTATTTCCTCCTCAAATATTGAACCAATTTAAAAGATATTTCACTAACTGAATAAGAAGGATATATACTGTGTCCCTATGCTTTTCTTTTTTCATTAATAGTTGGCAAATTTGCACAATAGGCCTCTGTTGACAGCGGTCTAAACAGGCAATTTTGAGCATTTTCTGAGGGTTCTACTACGTCTACAGATAATGTATCATCAAAAAGGAAAACAGAGATATACAAGTAGTTGATATTTATTTTATGGATGTAAGAATCATAAACCAGAAAGAAAACAGACGAGAGCGTTTATAGGGAGAAAAGACCAAACGCATTTCCACTTAATTGTTTTGCCTATAGCTTGACAGCGGGTATGGCATAGATTATTCCAACAGTTAGGTGCTGATTTTGAACAGAAACGATGACAATGATACTAGGCTATTATGATTGTCTAATATAAACTTGGAAATGTGTAAGTAATTTATTTTTTATTTGTGTCTGTCATTATCCCACCAACAGTGGCAATCAGATGTTGTCTGTTTTGTCATTGCAGGCGAATCAATTGCTACTGCACGTGTCATTGGTATCGAATCGAATTTCATGAGTGACAATCAAATCGATTTTCCATGAATAATCCTTTGTTCTGTCCTAGCTAAAGGCAAGTGACAGTAATATGCGTTTGACAATGACAATATGAAATATCGTTTTGTTCTTTAAACCAAAATTGGAAACCGAAACTTCATATCAATTGGAGCAATTTATTTGCTGACATAAAAACACAAAACCAAGGAAAACAACCACATCCCCAAAAACGGCTTGTTTATGTCCTAGTATTAAGGTTTTTTCAGCACCTCAATGAAGTTATCCTGAACCAATTTCTAACTAACAACGTAGGTCAACTAATATAAAAACGTATTTTTATACGTCATGTGAGCATCGCAACTTGATGGTGATTCCAACCAATAAAAATGTATTCTTAGACGAGATTAAGACCTGTTATCTATATTTATTTAATATTTCATAGACAAATACCTCATTTATATTGAAAACTTAAACATACACATCAAACCGCAAAGATCTCTAAGAAAGTAAACAAGGTTAAGCTAATTAAAAAGAAGCTGCATGCCTTGATACCATAGCGGTACTTAGCATAATTCACATTTAAAAGAATCTGCTCAACATGCATATATTATTTTCTTCACACTGTCCTTGCATTTTCGCCTAAACAGGACTTAGACCAACTACAACAATATGGTGAAGAAAAACATCGTAAGGTAACTGAGATGTCCTAGAACCAAAAAATCGAAGATATGTGACTTCCATCAACCCGCCCTAGGCCCGCGTGGTGGATAACGGTCCACTCGCTCTCCAGGAGGCCTTTTTCCCAGCAGTGGGAAAATTATAGACTAATAATGCAAATGTAAATGCTTATGCAAAAAAAAAATAAGACAAACTGACTCACGCCTTTTTCCCATCGGGGCATGGGAAAAAAGCTTGAGTTTGTATACTTATGTATAATAGGATATTAAAGTAGAAAAGAAATACAAACTGTTAAACCCTTGTTCACATAAAATAAAGAATGCTAACACTCCACACGATCCGAATCAGAGATTGAAGAGACATTTAGATATTAATAACAGTTCGTCGATCTACAACCCTCTAGAGATAGCAATGTGTAACGAATACTGAACTAGTCTGACTTTCAGTACCTATACCTTCTTTATTCCCTGATCGAATGAATAATGATCAAACAATGTTTTATCAAAAACCCGTTTTCGGTAACACTAGACGCGAAAAAAGTAGTTATTAGCGCAAAAAAAGCGATTCACCAACCACTAGGCGATGACTAACGGTGTGACACCGCTTTGCCGATGCCTAATGGCAACTCTGACGGATTTATTAATAATATTGACAGATTGGCAGACAACGAACTTACTTGACTTAAAAAGCAGAGACAAAATGTCAAAATAAAATACAATAGACGTAGATATATTTAGTAACCAATTCCGCTTGACTATTCTTCAAGAGTCCTAAAAAACCCTGTAAGAAATCGACACGTGTTTCACCTCTCAACGAGGCATCCTCAGGATGACGATTGACCAATTGCAAACCAGAACGCGACGTGTTACCACACCGAGCGCTGGACGCAAAGTGAATCAAATCTTTTTTTTTTTTTTTTTTAACTAGGGCATCTCGTAGTTGGATTCTGAATCCGTGACTACTTAACCGGACTTTCCTGTGGCTGCCTTAAGCTCCTAAACTTAAAGCCTCCAGCCAGGGGCAAACAAACTATGCTAAATTATAAACTAAGTGTGCGCTCGCTAAGGGCACCCCCTTTGGGGTACGGACCTCGGCTTAGGGCGCATCACTGACGGGAGGACGGCAAGGCGGGACGGGCTGGATAAAAATAGTATCATTATTATTATCAGGGGAATTTAAAGCTACGTGCTCAGCTGCGGCGCGGGCTGGCACATCATCGGACAAGGGACGGGGGGACGAATTTACACGGGGTCGCGGTCGTGCTGGACCTCGTCGGCGAGGTCGGAATGACGGTAGGCGTCTGTGTTTGTGCACTGTACTGGTGGCCCTATTGCTCTCCTGTAAGAGGGTGATGGGGTCATCTGGCTCAGATAGGACATGCCTGGGACGGCGAATACGACTAATATTAGAAGGGACATAGGTAGCTGCATCGACAACCAGAGGGTTGCGATGTTTGACAGCCGTATCGAAATAACGCTTTGCAAGGCGTTTTAGAAACTGGCGGATAGTGGGAATCTTTAAATCGTGATGTAAGATCTCGTTGCGAACGAAGTAGGGAGCTCCCGTGGCCTTACGAAGGAAACGGTTTTGGAGGGTTTGCATCCTATGGATATGGTGAGCCTTAGCCTGGGCGAAGGCTGGACCCACATAGGTCATGATGGGGCGAATGCACGTGGTGTAAGTTCGCAATTTGCACTTGAGTGACAATTTGCTTCGTGCATTTAGAACAGAGTGGAGTCTACCTAGAGCGAAAGCGGCTCGCGAACGAACCTGCTTTATGTGCTCTCGAAACGTGAGATGTTGGTCGAGGATCACACCTAGGTATTTGGCTTGCTTCTCCCAAGAGATCGGCTTGCCGAACATAGTGATCGGTCTGGGGGGGGGAGGGCGAAGCTACCTCGCGATTTTTGGAAGAAAACCGCTTGGCTTTTATCAGGATTGACTTCGATACGCCACTTCCTGAACCAGGCGCCAAGGTTATTGACAGCCCTCTGGAGAGTGGTGCGTATGTTGTCATTACTGATTCCCTTATAGTAGATGGCCGTATCGTCTGCGAACAGAGCCAACTGTGCCTTTCTACTCTTGGGGATGTCGCTGGTGAATAGCGTGAATATGAGAGGGGAGATCACGGAGCCCTGAGGGACGCCCGCTCTAATGGGTCTGGGGGAGGATAGAGCTCCTTCGATACGGTAGCGGAAGGTGCGGTTCGACAAAAAGTCCCGTACTATGAGTACTAGACGATCCGGCACACCGAGTTGGTATAGCTTGTATATCAATCCGTTGTGCCAGACTTTGTCGAATGCTTTCGCTATATCGAAGAAGATAGCACCGGTCGTATTGCCTCGCTGGAAACCAGCTGTGGCGTATTCTACGATCCGGTGTGCCTGATGCACGCTACAGTGCTGAGTTCGAAAACCGAACTGTTCGTGGGGAATGAGGCCCTTGGTCTCTGCATAATCTCTGATACGCTTATAAATAAGCCTCTCGTAGATTTTGCCTAGAACCTTGAGCAGACTGATGGGACGGTAACTCGAGGGATCCGACTTGGGCTTGCCGGGTTTCGGGATACCTATGACTGTGGCTTCTTTCCACGCTTGGGGGAAGATGTTATTGCTAAGGGCACCATTGAAGATGGTGGCCAGTAGCATTATGAGGTGGGCTGGGAACAGCTGGACCACCTTATTGGTGATACCATCTGAGCCGGGGGCTTTTCGAGTTTTAAGACCTTTGATGATCTCGTGTACCTCGTCGGGTGCGATCGGGGTCACGGGGTCATCGGGGTCTTCTACAGGGGGGAGGGATGTCCTACGTTCGACTTCAGCGTCTACCTCATCGAGGTGAGCTTGGTCTACATGCAGGGTACTGGGAGAGCATTGAGTCTCTAGACTGTCGGCTAGACACTCTGCTTTCTCTTGGTCATCGAAAGCGATTGACTTATCGGGGCGTACTAAGGGGGGCATACTAGTGTATTTCTCTGACCTTAGCTTTCTGGTGAGATTCCAGAAGGCTAGGTGGGTGGGCTCTAGTTCGCTCAGCATGTTATCCCAGCCCGTGTTACGCAGCTCCGCTACACGTGTCTTTACAGATCTCTGTAAATAGCGCATATGGGCTTTGTTAGCGGCACAGGGAAAGACGCTGTAAGCACGAGTGGCCGCGTTCTTCTCGGTTATCAGCTCACGCACATCTGCCGGGAGGGCCCAGCGACGGTCTTCCGTCGCTGGAACCTCCTTAGAACAATCGTTCACGACAGATTGCACGTGATCAGTAAGCAAGTCGATCGCGGCCGTCGTGTCCGCGGTAGAGCTGAATTGATCGGGGATGGCATCCAGCTGGGCGGACGTGTTGGATTTCAGCTTTTCGCTTACTTTCTTCCAGTCCGTGATCCTTTTGGTTGCGGAGGGATGAGAGGGGTCAGAGAGACCTATGCGGGGGGCCAGTTTTATGACTATCGGACGGTGGTCAGAGTTAAGCTCGTCTACCGTTTCTATAGAGTCTAATCGTAGGCTGACGTTCTTAAGGAGCGCCAGGTCTAGGACATCGGGGGCATGGTTGGGATTATGAGGGTAGTGGGTGGGAGTCATCGGAGCGATGACGTCAAAGGTCAGGGAGGAAGAGAGGTCGAACAATTGTCGCCCTCTAGTGGTGGTAGTGGAACTATTCCATGAGGGATGTTTGGCATTGAAGTCGCCCGCTATGATAACGGAGCTACTCAAGCCGAGAAGGGTAGAGATATCGTTCGAGAGGGACTGAAAGTCCTCTGAACCGCCTCTGGGAGGGTGATACGCCGACACTATAGTGATCGGTTGGTGGCCTGACATGCCTAAGCGGCATATTGAGACTTCTATGAAAGAGAGGGTAGGAGGGTCCATAGGGATGCAATATAGCTCCTTTCTATAATAAATGAGAGTGCCGCCACGGTGGCAACGCGTTCTATCGTTACGGACTAAACGATAGTTGGCTATGGAGGGATCGCGGTGGCTAGGTTTTAAAAATGTTTCCTGTAATAGGAGAATATCTATTTTATGGTCGCGGAGAAAGAGAGCTAACTCGTCTCGTTGACCTTGGATGCCATTTGCATTGAAGATGCCTAAGATAAGGGATCGGGGTTTAAACCTAGATAAGATGGCTTTATCCATTATTGGGTCGGTTTAGTGAGGTCCATAAGGGCTTGCTTAATATCTGGATAAGCATTGTAGATCAAAGTGATCTGTGTGAGATCGCATCTATCTCGGGCCGCCTGGAGTTCGGCGGCCATGCGAGTAGCGCGGGGGGACAGAAATTGCATGTACGTCGTCGTGATCATATTGAAAGGATCAGACAAGTATGCGCGGGAGGCCACGGGAGCGGAGGCGGGGGAGGGAGCGGGGCGCGTTGCTACGGGAGCGGGTGCGCGTTTTGCGGGGGGCGCGGAGGGCGCGGGGGGGAGGGGGGTGCATATTGCACGGGGCGGGAGGGTGACGCATAGTGCGCCGGAGGGAGAGTTTGGATACGCGGATCCAAGAGAGAGTAAATAGGGGTTTGCGGGGGGGCTGGGGGCTTAGCTGTGGCTAGCTGAGGGAATACCTCATGATGATGGTGGAGTTTATTCCACGGACTGGGCCTCTGAGGGCTGAGCCTATGTGGGATCTGAGAGGAAGGAAGTGAAGTGGGACATTCCCTTTGCTGACGATTGTCAGCACGCTTTTTGAGCTTGGGAGAGGATGATTTGGGAGCTTTAGAGCAGCCCCGGTAGTTGGCTGGGTGACCCTCCTGTCCGCATAGCACACAGCTGGGAGGGCTGAGGCATAGGTTACGGTCCTTGGGACGGGTGCAGTCGGCCGTGCCGTGCTCGCCCAGGCACTTTACGCACCTGGGTTTCGCATGGCAATGCCTCTGCGAGTGCCCGTAGAGCTGGCAACGATGGCATTGCCCTATATTACCGTTTTACGCGGCTTCTCTATAATGAAGCCGGTAAGATTGCAGAGATATTTAATATTAAAAATGGGGTGATGCCCCTCTACCGGAGAGCAGACGACAAGAACCATGTCGAATGCTTCACCGCCTCGCGAGCGGTGCATGCGGTGGACCTCGTCCACGGGGACGTTTTGCGACAGAAGGTCGTCTTTAATATCGTCAGAGGCGATTTCTTTAGGGATGCGCTTTATGACAACCCTAATTTGTCTGTCCTCTGCGAGCGAGAAGGTGTGGAATGACACACCTCTGGCTCGCAGGAGCTTAGTAAGCTCGCGATAGTCGTTAGAGGTCGGGACCGTGACTTTAATACCCTGTAGGGTAGACTTAGCGTTGGTGAAACCGATCTTTTTGTCGGAACACCATTTGGACACTTCGGTCCACTTCCCCTTGTCCTGAATGAACACGGGGGGAGGGGGCAGGAGCTTTTTAGAGCTCGAAGTATTATTAGAGTTAGAGCGCGCGGGGGTAGCAACTTGTGCGTCGGTCGCGGCGAGAGAGGTGGAGGGGGAAATTACGTTAGCTGTAGCTGCGGTTGCGCTACTCGGCGCTACCGCGGCTACCTGCGCTACGGGGGTAGGGGTGGGGGAATCGTCATCGACGGCGATTACTTTGCTCGCTTGACCGGAGCTATGCTTCTTCTTCTTCCTTTTACTTCCTTTTCCTAGGACTGGGGTGAACCCGTCGTCTTCGGATTGGGACGGAGAGGACGAAGGAGAAGCATTGTTCTCTGAGTCCGAGGCATGAGTCATGAGAGAGGGCGCGTACGCGAACGGAGTGACGGCCCGTTTAGAGGAAGCGGGCTCTGTAGTGTCCATTGACACTATGTCAGAGTCTAGCGCGACTGGGCTGAAGGCCGGACTGGGAGAGCGGCGGACAGAAGGGCCATCCAGGTCAATAGCCGGGAGAGATTGACTAACTAGGGCATCGCTGAAGTCAGCGATGTTAGAGTCTGAGGGACTGGGCTCATCTAGTAGAGGCAACAATGCGTCTACCTCTTTGCGAATAGCAATCTTTTGCTCTGGGGTGGGCTCGGCTAATAGCCTAATGATTATGGAGAGGAGCCTCCTTATGAGAGGGTCCATCGCCATCGCCATGACTAACTATCTAGTTCCTATTTCCTAACATAAATCTATTTTTAAAACTACTAGAAAGAAATCCTATTCCTATCTCCCCGGGAGGAAAGCCCGGGGATGTGTAAACCCTCCCTGTCGGGTATAGACAGGGAGGTTGAGTACTTAAGGTGAGCCCTAAGCTTGCTTTGGCCCGTTGCCTATCTTATTTGTGCAACGGGGTCCTAACGGGGTCCGGTGCGAAGGGGTAGACACACCCAACCACACCGGGTGTGTAGCTGTTGAAGCAAAACTGTCACCAATGCCGACTAGGAGACCCCCCAAGGCCGGACACTGGGACCCGTCCAACGTGACTGCCTCAACCCTGAAGGGGAATCGGCGGGTGCAATTGGGGCAGCACCCTCTCGGCTTCGTTGGCACCGTATAGGTTTCCACCGAGAACCACGAAACTGTGGTTTTACCCTGAAGGGGTACCCAGAAGGGGCCAAACACGCGACGATACGTTTTTGAGAAGTAATCTGTTAAGAATACTTTACTAGCTGTGCCTTGAAAAAGGCAAACAACTAGTAGCAGAAGATAGTCTCTACGACTATAGAAGATCAGGAACACTTGATTCCGGAATCGGGAGCTCACTCGCACTTGCACTGCGCACGTCCGACCGCTGCCGCTGGCGCGCGTCGAGTGATGAGTGAATCAAATCGCCCGTCACCCCCACTTATATAGGATTGCTGCTCGGCGCTAATTGACTAGAATCGTTATCAGTGCGATAAGCGCGATAAGGGGCGAACAATCGCAACAAAGGCGACCTTGGCATACTGGTATTTAATTCGTTTAACAGTGTAACGTTCGCTGTATTATTTTTAATAATTTCTAAACTCTCTAATACTGACATTTTAAATCCTTTATCACAAGTATGTAAAATTTTGAAAGTGTTATTATTATTTAATGAATGACCTGAATCTATTAAGTGTTGAGCAAAATGAGATTTTTCTGGACAACTATTCCTATAAGCTGCAATATGTTCCTTATATCTTGTTTGGAAATTACGACCAGTCTGACCTATGTAAATACCATTACAATCATCGCAATTTAATTTGTAAACACCTGATTTTTTATGGTTTTCTAACCGATCTTTTCCGTTACAGATCCGCCTTAAAGAATTATCTGTTTTAAAAGCTACCCTTATTTCATTTCTAAACAAAGTTTTTGAAACCCTATCACTAATTGACCCTAAGTATGTCAAACTACCTATATATTGATTAGTTTTTTCTGGAGGCAGTGGATACAAAAGAGAACGAACTATGTTACGGCGTTTCGTTTGTATCAAATCATTAACCATTTTCCTACTATAACCATTGCTCTCAGCTATATGATAAATAATGGTTAGTTCTCTGTTATAATTATCTTGGGATAGTGGTACTGACATCAATCTATGAGTGAAACTACGATAAGCTGCTAATTTATGCTGAATTGGGTGACAAGATGACGCAGGAATCGTGACGTCTGTATAAGTTGGTTTTCTATAAATCTGAAAATCGTGTTTGTTGTTAAT
This sequence comes from Lithophane ornitopus, assembly GCA_948473465.1. Lineage (NCBI taxonomy): Eukaryota > Metazoa > Arthropoda > Insecta > Lepidoptera > Noctuidae > Lithophane > Lithophane ornitopus. Next base: position 8,403,783 of record OX419623.1, read on the forward strand.
TCTTGTAATAGTTAAATCTAAAAAGTTAAGGGATCCGTCAACTTCTAATTCTAATTTAAACTTGATTTTAGGATGTAATCTATTGATTTTATTAACAAAAACATCTATTTGACGCAATGTACCCGTCCAACACATAATTATGTCGTCAACATAACGGTAATAATATAAAATTTGTGGCTGTCCAATAATGTATTTATTTTCAAAGTGGTCCATAAAAATATCTGCCATAAGAGGACTGAGTGGAGAACCCATTGCTAAACCTTCTTTTTGTTTGTAATATTGATTATTAAACCTAAAATAATTTTGTTCCATACAAATCTTGGTCAAAGATAACAATTCACAAACCTCGCCAGGATGAACCCGCTGTTTCTCAAAAAGATCTTCAAGTATCTGTAAACACTCCTCATAAGGAACGTTTGTAAATAGACTTTCGACATCCAATGATAATAACTTGGCACCAGTAGGCAAGTTGATATCTTTTACCTTCTCTATTAACTGTAAACTATTTTTTTGACTAAAATTATATAGGAATATTATATAGGACTAAAATTATATAATTATATAGGAGAATATATAGGTAGTTTGACATACTTAGGATCAATTAGTGATAGGGTTTCAAAAACTTTGTTTAGAAATGAAATAAGGGTAGTTTTTAAAACAGATAATTCTTTAAGGCGGATCTGTAACGGAAAAGATCGGTTAGAAAACCATAAAAAATCAGGTGTTTACAAATTAAATTGCGATGATTGTAATGGTATTTACATAGGTCAGACTGGTCGTAATTTCCAAACAAGATATAAGGAACATATTGCAGCTTATAGGAATAGTTGTCCAGAAAAATCTCATTTTGCTCAACACTTAATAGATTCAGGTCATTCATTAAATAATAATAACACTTTCAAAATTTTACATACTTGTGATAAAGGATTTAAAATGTCAGTATTAGAGAGTTTAGAAATTATTAAAAATAATACAGCGAACGTTACACTGTTAAACGAATTAAATACCAGTATGCCAAGGTCGCCTTTGTTGCGATTGTTCGCCCCTTATCGCGCTTATTGCACTGATAACGATTCTAGTCAATTAGCGCCGAGCAGCAATCCTATATAAGTGGGGGTGACGGGCGATTTGATTCTCCCTGGCTGGAGGCTTTGAGTGTAGTAGCTTAAGGCAGCCACAGGAAAGTCCGGTTAAATAGTTACGATTTTCTTACAAAATCAACTATGAGATGCCCTAGACAAAAAAAAAAAAAACAAAAAAAAAAAAAAAAACGATTTGATTCACTTTGCGTCCAGCGCTCGGTGTGGTAACACGTCGCGTTCTGGTTTGCAATTGGTCAATCGTCATCCTGAGGATGCCTCGTTGAGAGGTGAAACACGTGTCGATTTCTTACAGGGTTTTTTAGGACTCTTGAAGAATAGTCAAGAGGAATTGGTTACTAAATATATCTACGTCTGTTGTATTTTATAATGGATTTCCGCAAAGTCACGCCTGAATCAATTAACTATCTAAAATGTCAAAAATTTAGACTTGATTTCAATGCTTACGAGTTACCTAAGTATTGAGTGTTTGCTTAGGTACGCGTTGCCTAACTTGATGTTAATGAACACGGGCAAAGAATAGGCAGACAACATTCAATTATAAATTGCGTATTCAGCCAAGGTCCATCATTATCATCTGTCTCCTTTGTGTCAAAGGAGCTACAACCGTTTTGTAATATGCTTCTACTGCGTAGTAGAAGAGCGCGAGCTGCGAGATAGATACAAATTATTGGAGCGAATACTAGCTAGTCAAGCAGAAAAAAATCGGGACGTCATTAGCTAAGTGTCAATAAAATTCGCAGTCATGTTCTTAAATCAGATATTAGGTATAATTGAAATTGGCACACAGTATTATAGAAAAATCAAATTATTTTAAGCCTGATATAGGCCATTTGGCTGTTTTTTTTTATTGAAGTGCACACTATGTACGATTTATACCAGCCGGCGCGCGTAGGGCCGCTTGAGCGGGCAGTATCGGAGAACATTTTTATGGAATTTACATAGCTTTGAATCCGGTCGAATCCGCGCACTGCATGCTGCGGTAGCCGGTCGGCTCCTCGCGTACGTGGACGGCTGCATTCAGCTGCCATCGCGATTGTTCGACTCCGTTCAGCTACTGTCTTATGTGTGTCATCGCCGGCCGGCCAGTTGAATCACTCTACTCTAGTCGCTACTGGTCGCTCGAGGCGGTGGAAGCGCGCGCATCCGCCAAGGTTCCAGCGGATGTTAACAGTTGGCTGCCGCCGTGTATGAGCGCATCCACTACGACACTGCACCGCGCTCCGACGCGGCCCGGTCTGTGTAAATCGTAGTACACAACATTTTTTTTTTTTATGCCATATCCGAAAAGGGGTCATTGTACTCATCATTTTGAACAACTTTTTCTATGGGACCAACCTTGAAATCGCTAAAAAAAATCAGCTGTTCCATACTTAAATCGACAAAATGTACGGAACAGCTGATTTTTTTTTTGCGATTTCGATGTTGGTCCATAGAAAAAGTTTTTCAAAATGATGAGTACAATGACCCCTTTTCGGGTTTAGCATAAAGAAAAAATAATGTTGTATAGCATAATCAGCCTATAATGTTCCCACTGCTGGGACACAGGCCTCCTCTATGTGAGAGGGAGTGGGCCGTAATCCACCACACGGGCCCAGTGCGGATTGGTAGATGTCACATGTCTTCGGATTTTTGGTTCTAGGACATGCCGGTTTCCTCACGATGTTTTCCTTCACCGTTTTTGAGAGCAGTGGCGATGAGATAATTTACACAAAGTAAAGCGCCTGTCAGGGTTCGAACCTACGACCTACAACTCGTAAGTCGTGGCCGTTACCACTGGGCCACCACTGCTCTAGGGCACCACTGCTCTAAATGTTGTATAAAACGTATTATTTTCCAAACCAAAGAAGAGTTTCCTACTTAAGTTGATTTTAACAACATGACGTTCGGAAAGCTTTTCAAAGAAATAAAATCAAATAGTTTTATGAAATGTGGCGTCCGTATAAAAAAGAAATCCTTTTCAATTTTTATCCACTTTTGTATGCGAACCGAAAGTCTAATACATTATGCACATTATTTCCGCGTGGGAATTCTTAATGTAAGTAGAATAGAACAGTATTCTTATAACGTACCGAAAGAAGTATAGCTTTGGAAGGCCTCCCACAAGGGGGACCGATGATTTTAGTTTACATACATCTATTATTATAAATATTTCGGCAGGAATAAAACAAATATAACCGCTATTAAATACTAGTCAGGGTAAACCTCATAATGAATCATAATTTAAGCCAAATCACGGCTTAAAAAAGAAATTTCAAATTGAAAAGGCAAGTCAGAAACTTGGAGTTTATACCTGGAATATAGCAAAAAATTGTGATGGTACACAATCCAAAGGAATACAATAAAAAAGAGTGACTTGTGGTTTATAAATAGAAAAGGACGTCTTCCTCTTATCACGGCGCACATTTAGAAGTTTTTTGTGTTTGTAATGCGATATGAACAAAAAGTAAGTTCAGAGCTGTCTTCAAGTTTTAATTACTTTGGGAATTTATGTTATCATAAAGTCTTCTGACATTGAAATGTGAATAGCAGGCTAATAGCGTAACATGGTTGTTTGAATACGATGCCAATTTAGCCCGGATTTACCTTCGGATGGCCATGACAATTAAGCGAGATATTTTATCCTTACTGGTGTGTTACACTAATAGAGAATTAATATAGATAAGTAAACTGCTTCTTTCGGAATCAGTTTTAGTTTCATCGCCTCCATTCCCCAGATTTATTGCTTTATTGTTCGTGGGCAGGTACTTATGGTCGCTTTCACTTGCATGATATTCCGAATAGAATTGTGTTTCAGAATAACCCCACAGGTTTAGTGAATAAAGGCCTTTGGTACACCCACAAATGAATATATCTAACATCTTCATCTCTTTGATATCGTTTCGTAGGTACTTCTTCTTTTGTATCCTCACGAATTTATTTTCATTTTAAAGCAATTTGCGTTTTTGGAGAACTATTCATGGATTTCTTCCAAGACTTTAGTAAAGGTTTTAATTTCGTTAAGTAAGTTTTAAGTATTTTCTAAGTAGTAAGGTATAGATTAAATAAAACATTTTATTTTCTTTGAAAATCTGACAATTATTTATTTATAAATAATCATTATTATTATTTAGTTAATTTCTTAAGAATAGGTTTTAGATTTGTAGAATTTTTGTACCTACTAATATAAAAAATGGGATTCAGCTGTAACCATTAGTTTCAGTTTATTTTATTTGTTTAAATTATCTGTACATTTATTTCTAGAAAATACGTTATTTAGTCGGATTGTTTGCATATTATTATTAATTTATTCGGAGTATGTTTGTCCGACTTTGTTCTCCTATATCAGACTCTTATAGGAATCAAATTCACATAATAATATACATAGCATTTTAGGTACCTAGTCCCTTTTGTGCCTATGGGCCCCTTTTGTACTTACTTTTGTAGTTGAAACTACACGTGTGTAATAAAATATTATAAGATACAGTTGTAAGTTAGTCAGGTGTGAAATTAATTTATTCAACTAGCTTATACTTCTGACTAACTGACCGTCTCTTTGACAATTTAAAAGTTAATGGTTTAATTGAAATAAATGCTTTGACTTTGAGTTTATTCCTTACTTCTTAAAGTTGGATGTTGACGATTTTTTCTTAAACTGATAACAGTTTGTAAATTCGGATTATTTCTTATTTTTATAACTTCTTAAATTAAGCTACGACGAAGAAGTTTCCAAACTTCTCTTCGGGAAACTACAAATCAAAACTCTTTAATGCTACAACTTTTACCATTTAGCTTTAAGATAATTAAAAGTTAAAAGATCTTATTACGTAATTAGCCAGGTAATAAGATTCCTTAATCCCAACTTAAAAGTTCACAGGATAACTATTCTAGCGACAAAAGTTTGTACCGTCGAAACATTTACAGATAAACCAAGACAAATCCTCAAGTTTAAGATAGTGAAATATGTACGGGTAGATAGTTGGCTTTTCTCAAGCGCTGTTGATTTTACAACTAGAAACTACATTACTTAAATCGTATAGAAATCTCAGCACCTTGAAATTTTCGTTAACTTATTTGCAACAAGTTCGGAGTATAAATTACCATAAATTATTTCGTCGACAAGAAACTCTTGCGGGAATCGGAGCTCGTCCATAAAGGTTAACGCACACGTACTTACAAGTACTGCACGAGATCAGCATCGCCTCAACTCGACCCTTTCAGGATTATTTCTATGAAACTCCATACTTCTCTAACTCCATCGCATACAGCATCGTCACAGCACCAGCTCGGGATCAGCTAGTAAACAGCAGTCGCTCGGTGACTGCTGTTTGGTAGCTGATCGGATTAAGGGCTTGTACACAAAACTGCGTTCCGACGTCGCATCGCAAAAATCAGCGACGGTTCCCTACGATTTTCTTAGAAAGCTTCTGCGTTGCGAATTCGCGTCGCGCCGATCCGCAGTTTTGTATACAATCCCTGAGGCGACGCACACGTATAAGGTAGGAAATTCACAATCGACGTAAAATCATAAGTAAGTCATTGAAATGTAACTCTCATCTCGATAAGCTAAGGTAAATAAATTATAATTATTTCCGAGATTTTTATCAAACTCACGGTAATCATTTTACTTTATGATAATTGACAATGGAGTTATGAGCTACTTTGCAATGACTTAGTTAGTTTTACGTCAGTCAAAGACCGTGAATGTTGTAACTTAACGGCGCGGCGGCGGCGAGCCGACCATCCTCTTACGGCGAGCAGTCAGCTATTTATGTAAGCGGGGCGATGGCGAAGCTTCGGAGGTGCTGAGCCGATCCGATTAAGTGCTTAGGATCCGGTTAAGTGGTTAGGAGCCGATGAGACGACGAGTGAGGTGTTGCCGACCCGAGCAGTGCTTATACGTGTGCGTTGGCCTTTACTCGGTGCATAGGAAACAGACGCTATAAAACATAGCGAAGACTGTCTGTAAGCCGCCATTCATTCGACTCAGTTTTGTACAACATTGGCGTCAATGCAGCGCACGGTGCAAAGTTTCCATGCCATTGAATATGATGAAGTTTATTTCAGTTCGACTTCTTGTTTTGGTATCATGAATTTTCTGTTTGTATAAAGCTGCTAACAAATATTATGTTGGAGCCAACGTTCCGAGAATTTCTCTACATATTTTATTTTAACATCGTACCTAAGTAACTACATGGAGAACGGTTTTGAGTTAATGTGTTCGCGAACTGAGTATGCAAAATATTGTTCTGCTATGCACGTGTCTTGTATATTGTGTTTCATAAAACTTTACACGATTTAAGAGGATGCATTCTGAAAGTTGGCGACATCTCAAATAGCTGTCAAATACTTTGCTGTTTTGATTAATTTATCAATATGTTATTGTGTATTTAACTTATTTTATCAAATGCAATTATGATCGCTCTGCAGTGCACTAGAATATTGGATACGAATCAAACAGCGACATATTTGACAGCTATTTGACATTGACAGCTATCAGCGACATGATAACTTTATGAAAGTACGGTTTATTAATAAAACACTAATAACCCAACAGCAAAAATGCCAACTAAAAACATAGACATATATAGTAACTAAAAAGGAATGAAAAAACAACGACGTCGATTTTTTCGGTTTTTGTAAATATGGAGCCACACGTTATTACAGACAAGCAATTATGCCATAAATCGTACAGATTACGTGTATGTATTATACGAAAATGTCTTGTCTCGACGTCAATATCTTGTTTATACATTTTTAGTTGGCGTTTTTCAAAATACGGCGAGTAGCTTAGGATTTTTCAGGGAACAAATGAACATTCATACATACAGCCTGTTTAAATCATAACCCTTTTTTGGCTTTACGTCGGGTAAATAGGGTACTTATCAACATAAACCCTCGCGCTAGCTGGTGAAATATTTGCACCGGAAAGCTTTCTCAAAGGCGCTGCATTGACTGAAAAGAAGTTGCTGCTATACAACCAACTGATACACATTTACACATCAATAGCATAATAAAAATGGTACCGCACAAATCGACCGCATGATGCTGCCTTCCCACGAAGGACCTTTGTGTAAATTGAATCAACTTCTAAAAGAAGAGCGCTTTGTCCTTTAGATGTGACCTTTACGTGTTTTTTAAGTCTTCTAACAATGTGGGTTGGTCTTTTTTTTAATTCTAACCAACATCCATTTAATCTAAATATAGACATGCGCTAATACTGTGTGCCTACCTATTGCAAACAGATGCGGTTGAACTCACGACCCCTCGCCTACCTGTCTGCGTTTTAGATGTTTGCCGCTACAAGATCTTTTGCCTATCAGCATTATTATTTTAATTTTAATGTGCAATTTCTGGTTCTCAATTAAAATTATTTTTTTATCAATTAATTATCAATTATCACCTATATTGAAGTCCGATTTGGCTTCAAATACATGGGCATTTACTGAATTCGTATCAACAATAGTACTTTACTGCCGCGATCTGCAAAAGGGGCTTTGATGGACGATCGTGAAAATGTGGGCCGAGGCGAAGCCGAGGCATCCATACGTTCGTCCAAAAATGCCTACTTGCGGCCTAGTAAATTCCAGAATATATGACGAACAACGATAATTTTTCACGCACCAGTATGTGCATTTGTTTCTTTTTACTTTAAACAACTCTATTTGCAAGCCAATCGAAAAATCCTTGGTTAGGTACCATGTGTAGAAGTAAAAAGTTCGTTCCATTTTTAACCGACTTCTTCAAAAAGGAGGAGGTTCTCAATTTGTCTGTATGTTTTTTTTTTTGTGTCTGTTACGCGATTACTCCGCCACTTATGAATCGATTTTGATTATTCTTTTTTTGTGTGGTATGTCATGCTTCCGAGGTGGTCCCATATAAATTTTATTAACTTTGCTTGCGTAATTTTTGAGTTAGCTTCAATATTACGTATTTTTCCTACTAAGTTTATCTAGACGATATCCTGTTTGACTCCTTCACTGTTATTTACATAGCAGGTAGTGGTATTCGGATTTGTGTTAAAGTTTTTATTTTACACTTTTTAGTGGTGGTACCTACCCCGTACCACAACTAAAAAGTGAAAAATAAAAACTTTTTACAAAAAAAAAACAACTTTGGAAGTCGGTTGTTTTATTTTTTAACCCCCGACTGAAAAAGAGGGGTGTTATAAGTTTAACGTGTATCTGTGTATCTGTGTATCTGTGTATCTGTGTATCTGTGTGTCTGTCTGTTCCATCGTAGCTGCCAAACCGCTGAACCGATTTTGTTTTTTTTTGTTTTTTTTGAAAGGTGACTTAATCGAGAGTGTTCTTAGCTATTATTCAAGAAAATCGGTTCAGCCATTTGAAGATTATCAGCTCTTTTCTAGTTGATGAATGGATGTGAGCATCTTTCACAGGTCTAATCGATTGGAAATTTAGAATTCTGTTACTTCAATGATATTAGAAGAATATAGTAACCTTGAACTGATGCTGCAGCATCACCTGGATGCAGGATACCCAACTCCGTCACCAACTTACAGCAGAGGTATCGTGTTTGGGCTCATTGGAAAGGTCTCAAAAAATAGGTTACAGATGGATGGTGATCAGGGTCTGATGATGGAGTAGGAAAGAGAAATGAGACTAAATTAGAAACTAGCTTCACTGTGGCAAAAGTACGTACAGCTACGCAGTTATAGGCAAGCCGCGGGTTGATCATAGCGTTTCTACTAGTAATATAATATGAAATTTAAAAAGCTGGAAATAAAAGTTAAATTAAAAATTTAAAAAACCCCCGACAAAAACAAAGCATTTAAAAAGTAAAAAAATAATATGTATTGGCCCTTTAAGTTTAATATTTTGATCCAAGCATCGTCGCGTCGGGGGACGGCTCATGAAAATAGGAAATTAACAGCAGCTATCCTTTCTACAATAGCATATATATTCATTATTCCTAGTGTATGTTGGCGTTTTCATTAGCCGTCCCCCGACGCGACGACGCTTGGATCAAAATATTACCTACAACTTTTATATTAAACTTAAAGGGCCAATACATATTATTTGTTTACTTTTTAAATGCTTTGTTTTTGTCGGGGGTTTTGTAAAAAGTTTTTATTAAATTACACGACAGACACCTATGAGTTTTCATAGTTATTTATTCGGTCGCTAAACACGACAGATACCAATTTCCATTCTAACACTACCGGCCATCTGGTTGCTTGAAGACGGTTGTCAAAATAATGCTCAAATTTCCAAGCATGATTGAGAACATTTTTCATTTTCTACAGCAATAGTTTTCCAATATATTCCGTGTTGATGCTTAGTGACAGCTCGAGGGAATACCTAAACACAATTTCACAGGCGAATTCATTTTCATTTGGAAGGTATTATTGTATTTACAACCACGATATGACCTGAGTTGATGAGATGAGATGAGTTATGACCTGAGTTCTAACTGGTTTCCCCTCTCTTTAATAAGGCATCGTAACAGGTGAAAGAGGTACCTACGTCCTTGCCCGAAGATACTTGACATATTTCAATTTACTCGAACCTAGTCGTTAGCTCCAATTCCATAGACATCCGAATTCTGGTAATCGACCAAGTGTAATTGCGCCATAACACAGGTAAGCATTCGACATAAAAAATGCAGACTTTATATCAAGCCTGTTGATTGAATCATTTCCTTGGGAAACATCATCATTGTCATATGCGATTTTATAATCGTTTCCAGACAGTTTTGTTTACAAAACTTACAGTTGTTGGTAATAATTATCTTATCCTATAGGTAAAGAAATGCATGAGCCATCCATGACTCCATTTTGAAAACACAATGCTTCCAAAACTCTCATCGATTTCTTGGCGCAACCGTATCTCTAAGGCCGTTTGTCCACCGGCACCGTGAGCGGGACGTCAACGAGAACGAGATGACGGCGCTGAGGTAGCATACTCTGGCGGCTTGTCCACCGCACACTACCGCCAGACGTCATGTTCGGTTCTTACAATACATACATTCTTATATATAAAAGTATATCAAATTCTCGACAACGACTCTACTGCTTTCGATGAAAGTTGCAACTTGGGGGTTTACGGGGGCAAAAATCGATCTACCTAGGTCTTACATCTAGGAAACTCCGTTTTCTCTATGATCACCCCTATGTTCCGTACCCGTCTTTGTTCTCCAAGTTCAGTATAGCTCGGTCACCCAGGTACCTACTATTGCATTAAACATGACACGAGACACGACAAGTCAGACATGCCACAAGCCACAGACGCGACGTGTGTGTGTCGTGTCTGAGTTATGTCGTGTCTTCGGTAACTGTATGTCACCCACAGCTTATAATGGTCTTAATTCCCGACATTGAAGAGCAAATGTGAATTTAGGAACTTGGACAGTTACTAAAGGCGGTCTCTGACGATCGTCATTTATTATTCAGGTAGTATGGAGTATGTCGGGCTGGCGTCCGCGACTCTACGTCCAAGCGCATATTTTGCGTCCTTTATTCAAGTTCCCGCTCGGAAAGTCCATGGTCAAGTGTACCTACGCATGCTGCCAGCTAAAGAAGCTCTTGGACTATGTGGAAAACTGGCGAGTTACTAGAAAATTGATGAATTTCAACCACTGCATGTAAAAATCAGAATGTTAGCAATGGCGCAAATAGCTGTCAAATATTTTGCTGTGTTGATTAATTTGTCAATACTTATTACTATGGTAAAATATTGACTATGAATTGCAATAATTAATATTGTAACACTGCATACTAGTATTTAGTGTTACGATATTTTTGACAGATAGGTACCTATTTGCAACGTTGACAATTTTCTGATTGCAAACTCAAACTCAAAGCATTTATTTCAATTAAACCATTTACAGGCACTGTTGAATTGTCAAAGAGTCAGTCAGTCAGAAATATGAAGTTGCCCATTCCAAAACGTAGTAGGTACCTATGGAGAAGAACGGGCAAGAAACTCCATGGACACTCTTTTAAATCAAAATATTGTTACAATATAATGGTTACATTCACGTTGAAATTATACATGTGAGAACAATGTAGAAAGCACGATAAAAGCGTCCGCAATTATAAAATAAGAACAATTCAAAAATTAAAATAAGCCATGGCAGCTAAGAAATGACCAGTCACAACTGACGGCACCCGTTCACGAACATGACGCATGGATCAGCACCATTCAGCTCAACCATTTTGAAGGGAGCTAAATGATCCAACACATACGCCACCATCAGCGAGACATTTGAGTGAGCATGACATTCCCAGCCGCCAGGGCACATTCAAGTCAATGAAAGACTAAATACCCGGTAAATGGTAACTCTATAGTACATAGTACTCACACCTGTGCTATTATATAATACAAAGGAGAGATTGAGTTTATACAATGCAAAGATAGTCTTACAATCTTCAGCAGCTCCAACAGCATTTTCGAATGTTAATTAGTTAGTTGTGGTTGTGGAGCAGGACCAGCATTAAGCCAAGCATTTTTATCAGAGATGTAATCCTCCAACTTATAATATGCCTGCCTACATAGTGTGCGTTTTATACAAGTTTTGAATTTCAGCTCATTCAGTTGAAGTATGTGGGGAGAGATTTTATTGTAACATTTTAAACAGGGTACTGTTTAATGAAAGATGAAAGATGAGTGTACTTTAGTCAGTCTGAAACCTGGTTGAACTAATAGGTCCCTATTTCTAGTACTATAATTATGTCTATCGCCTCTTTTACTAAAAAGATGTAAATTTTTTCTTATGCATCTTCTTCACTCGCTAAGCTGTGACTGAAGCCAGTCGCCTAGTGTGCAGTGGTAGTGGGTCCTTTCAAATGACGTAACCGTCTGATGTGGCCACTTCTTTTCGTTTCGACGGTACATCTATGATTTTTATATCGTTTGGCCCCAGTTGGTGGCCACATTTATCGCGTCCAATAACTCGAAAACTATGAAAAATCGCGGAACATATATGGGGGTGATTCGGATACCCCACGACAAGACGCGACGGGCCAAAATTTTTTTTTTGGACGTCTATATTCTTGCCTCCCTGTATACACTGTTGCCCTTTACTGCCACGTCAGCGGCAAGCGCAATGGCCCTTGGCCCAACTTACAATGTTCCAAGCAACTGCTAGGTATGGGCGTTACTTCACGTCACTAGTTACAATAACTGGCTACAGGGCATGTAACCGAATATCTAGTTTCGAGTCACACATAAACACGTGATTTTTGTAACTGTTACATTACAATGCAGTGATCGAATGAAAAGCGAGAATCGAAACAAAAGTATGATGTAACTACTTGTAGCTACAAAAGCTTATTCGTTCAAAAAACTTTAAGCTAACGTAATGTACGTATTACTTAAATAACCATTTATATTTTCGTTTCGCAAATAACTGTAATACTTCGATATAATGAATGTTGAATCACCGAATAGAATTTGAAAAATAACTAGTTACTAAAATCACTAGTTTTCAAAACAGGTGACGCGTTCCAAGTCACTAGTTACGTTACATTTCGCGAAAATCACGTAACGACCCATACCTAGCAACTGCATATAAGGACCACTCAAGGCTGAAATCCCAGCGTCGGATGTAGTTGAAGCGAGCATCTATATTTAGGTTAGTAACGTCATCTACAGTATTGTCTCATTTATTCTAGAATTTCTAGGACTATTGAAAGACGTGTTTTTTGTAAAAAAATTGTCAGCATTTTCTATTTCAATAAAGTCAGAACTCTAGTACACTCTCGACCTATTTTAAGTTTGCTGTTCGCTGTAAGAGATAGTCGGACGATACGCCCCATTTATGCAGATATTTTTATATATATTTTTATTTATTTGTCTTCAAAGCAAATCCAGTGTTTGATCCTCTAGAAGTGTGTCCTGCTTGGGAGGAGCACCGCCGTGTCCTCGTGGAGGCGATTGGCGGCACTGACCTCTCGCGTCCGGCCCTGGTCCAGGCCATGGTACGGAGCGAGAAGGCATGGGAGGCGGTCACCTCCTTCTGCGAAGGAGAGATGCTCGCGAAGGAGGAGACGGAACGCGTGAGGGAGAGGCAAAGCCTGCGCCCTCACGCCCCTCACCGCCGCCGCTGGAGACACCCTGAGCGTCGGGAATCCCAGGCGGATTCCCGGCCACCATAGGCGCGGGCTTGCGGACGGCTCGCCGTCCGATAAGGACCAGGCCCGGGTCGATGGCGCGTCGTGTTCCACGCGCGCCTCAAAGAGATGTCAACACACCTGACGGGGTCCGTTAGGACCGATGCCTGCCAGTGTTGCGGAATAGTCCGAAAGGGATACTGGGACCTTGGCAACAGGCAACTGAAGGAACACGGGTGGGTTTTAGTCAGTAAGAGTCTGACACGCCCTTCCGCTCCGCCGAGAGCGGGAGAAGTCATTTGATGATTTCCAATCCAAAAAAAAAAAAAAAAAGTCTTTGATCCTCTGAAGTTTATTTATTTATATTGGTTTACAAGGTCTAAGCCAAAAACGGATTTAAGATATCACGATGTCCTACTATCCTACTTTAAATATATATATACATATATAATATTATATAGGTATGTAAAAGTTTGTATGTTTCTGTTTTTGGATTTTTGTTACTCAATCACGCAGAAACGGCTGAATTGATTTGAAATTTGGCAAACAGATAGGTTATAACCTGGATTAACACATAAGATAGCACACTTTTCATCCCGGAAGTAGGTTTCCGTGGTATAATTTCCGACCTCCACGCGGGTGAAGCCGCGGGTAAAAGCTAGTCTTTGATATTTATATATTTTACTTTCCTGATAGGTACCTAAATTAAGAAAAGATCAAAAATTATAAACAAATACTTTATTATTACTTTTACTTAGATACTAACACACCACTTTCTTACGTACTTATCATTCATTTCCAATAAACAATGTATAAAGTTTATTAATAGGCAATATTATCAAAACAAATACTTTTGTAACTTCTAAAATAACACATAAAATATATACAAATATTTATAAAATGGCCATGATCACACATTTACAACTTAGCATCATAATCTGTACAAATAAATAAAAAAGATATTTCTTGAACACGGAAAATAGAGTTGAACAACAGATTCTCAAATATAAAACAGTTTTCGGGCAAATAGTTCAAACATAATAAGTAGGGAAGGTATTATTGGTTCAGTCAAATTAATAAAAAACTTATGAAAGTAACATAAATCTGGTAACTTATTATAACTTTGTTATGACACCTAGCAAAATTGTTTTGAAGCGAAAAATAAAGACTTCCTCATTTCCGGGAAATTTTCATTTTCAAAGTTAAAAAAAAAATAACCTGTTGATAGTTGGCGGTAACTTTTTTATTTGTCACTTTAACTTAAGTTCTAGCTATTTGTTAGATTTTGTTAGAAATGGCCTCTTGCATCTTGCCATAATGTAAGGTCTACAAACGGTAGTTGATCGCACGGGCAAATCTTGTTCCTGTAAAAAATATGTTATTATTAGTGCACGTTAGACAAAAATACCACTAAAAAGTACACAATAGATTCACGTAATACCCCCGCTTCCAATTTTAAAAGCGATAGTTGCAAGAATACACGATCGTTCGAAATCTTTGTTCGGTGAACCTGAACGCGTGGTCGCGTCGTCAGAGGGCGCTTTCCGGTTTTTCGAACAATAAATGTCATAGTGCACACGACCGTATTCCCGCGATGAACGTTTTCAAACAGGACGCGGCCTAGGGTTCATTAGCTCATAAGAGATCATTCAAGCTCTGACTAGACTCGAAGACTGACTCGACTCGGACTGTACCTTTATGTGTAGGTACTAGATTCATCTCCGATTTTCCTACCATATCTGGTGCTTTTTGTGTGTGCCTCAGAATATTTTTTCTTTCCTTAATCAATTCAAAATACACAACTAAAAATAAGGAAATTCTGAATTAATTGTGATAATTATTATCCCATAAAAACACCATCAAACCAACATCCGCCTGCGAACATTGAATACATTATCACAATAACTCTTCATCGCAAAATATAATTCGATGGGAACATAATCGTATCTCGGCTTCACCTATCAGGCATAAAAGACGGTACTGTAAGTAATGACAGTACTTACCCGTGCGATATCTGCTGGAAGGCTCTAGGCTGCATGACTCGAATGCCGTCACCGTTATCGCAGAGTAGACGAGCCATAGATGAGCCTTTGCGTATCGTATCGAGCTGACCTGTTTATAAACGTACAGTATTATCTATCTATAAAATACACACAATACACTCGCTTATCATAACAACAATGGAATTGTAAACCAATATATTAGGTGTATCTTTTCATACACGAAATCTCTTAAGGGGTCATTGTACTCATCATTATGAACAACTTTCACTAAAGGAACAACACTGAAATCGAAAAAAAAATCGGTTGTTCCCTACATTTATGTTCGCATAGCTCCTCAAAATGTAGGGAACAGCTGATGTTTTTTCGCGATTGCTTTTCATTCTGGTTCGCAGGCATAGTCGCGAGCAACAGCTAGTAGGTACATTATAATACATACCATATATTATTATTCGAATTTTGTTTTGATTTTTTGTAATTAATTCTACAAATTTTACTAGATTTTATCAGCCACTCGCTCTGCATATTTTTTTTGTAATATTAACAATAACAGCAAACATGGTTTTCTTATTCTTCGGTTTTCTCATTGTACAGCAAATATGATTTCTAAAGTAATTACCCGTCAAAGAACATAGTTGTTATTTTTCCACCTAACACCAACGTGAAGTAGCTTGATTAGCTTAGCTAACATTATTTGTGTGGTGTCGAATTTGTTTACTGCAGACATACAGATTAACAAGATTTCTTGAGGAGAATAAGGTTCCGTGTGTACTCGAAAAGTGTTTTGATGACCTTGAGCCACGTGCTCTGAATCTGGTGAATTATAGCACGTTTTTATCAGCCTTTATCCCCATTTTATGCTTTGCTGAAAATATGACGGGTGAACGCTATTCATTCACAGAAATGGCATTATTCGTGAAAGACATGAAGTAATAAAGGCTGTACAGTACCTATTGAAATAGTTTATATTCAGAGAATGGTCAACAATCACGCAGATTTACTTTTAACCAAATAAAATATTATTAGAATGAAACGGTTTGGTTTTGTAAACATAGATTCATTCGACGTCATAACATAATGGTCTGATTTATTAATATTCATAGTAAATAAATATGATAGTTTTGTTTGCTAGGAATTCAGAGAAATAGCAAACAAGACTGATTGGCACAACTATCAGATAGCCTATTTGTCTAGCTAGATCGCCGTATGGAAATATAAATAATAAATTCTGGTTAATACTTTTGTGGCTAGAATATTATTATGTTTTCTTGTTTTGCCAGACAAATTGGCTTTGGGACATAACCACAACTATCCCTGCACGGTTTCAAGTGGTGTTCATATGCCAGTAGGCAGTAGCTTAAAATAGAATTCCATTTTATCGTAGGTCTTCGTTTTTCAGGCCACACAAATATTTGTTCCGTGAGGCAATCGGACCGCAAAAGCTCCCAGAGACTTTGCCAAATAGTCTAACCAGCCGGTCATGTTTTCTATTAAAAAATATTTTTATGTACATATTGCCTTTGAATTTTTGCACCTTTTTTGTATTTCGTTTTATGTATCGATACAAATGTAATTTGTTTATGAAATAAATTACTTAAACTTGAATATGGAAAAATTATAGGTACTTACTGGGCGTAAAAGCAGTGTCAGGATCAGCCCCATTTTCATAGAAGTATCTGTCTCCCACTCGGGTCCTATAGAACTGTTCAGTCAAGATGCACAGGTAAGTAGGCCCGGACTGCGCCCCCGGCACATTGCGCTCCAGTGAGCCTGCTACCACCAGCTCGACGTCTTGAGGAGTCTCGTATAGGTTTCGGAGAACATTCACGTTCTGTGGGGAAAAATCATTTTTCAGAAATGGTATTTATGGTCAATTAAATCTTTTGTTGTTTCGAAATTCGAAATAAAAATGAATACGTTCGAAAACAAGAAAGAAATTTTTTTTTTTTGCTACGCACATGGAATACAAACGGTAGGTATGTAAGGAGTATTTAAAACTAACAAAATGAGGTTTAGAGGGTGGGGGTTGTGGCTTAAATAGAAGGTTCAGCTACGCTTGGTTCGTGGTCGGTTCGTGGACGTACCTCGAAAAACACGTTTAGCCGTCGTTGGTCCCGGCTGTCATTCGTAGATCTTTAGCAGTCGTTACGGGTTAGCCAGAAGCCCAAAAGTCTGACGCCCAGTCTTACCCAGGGTTATCATGCTACACAGTAACTGGTTGTGGAGATCAGATAGGAAGTCGCAGTGGGAAAAGGCTAGGCAGACTGATTGATTGTTTTGAAATTCCCGAAGATTTTTGACCGAAACGTATACCTACGTATAATAAATAAGGTCAAAGCCTTGGTTGAATATGACTTGCACATCATGAAACGAAAGGTCTGGTCTATGACAATAGAATGAATGTTTCAACGTTTGTGAAATTTCAATTTACTGGGAATTGTTGTCAAAAGTGTTAAAGCAATTACGTGGTCGACTATCCGACAACCTATAGATCCCTTTATTTCTTTTAAATAAAGTGACAGTTTTTCTATTTAGTTTTTGTATATTGGCACCTTATTTTTATTCTTTATAGTCATGTAATTTGTTAACATTGAATTGTGATTTTGTGTGTACTGAATAAATGGTTTATCTTTCTATCTATCTATGCAAATCGACTTGGTAGCTTACTTGTTAGGAGAGGTAAGCTTTGTAACAACCACAAGACTAAATAAGGCGCAGACTGTAAGCTTCATACTAACGTCTCGCGCGAGAACACTACACGCACAGCGATGTGTGCGTGGCCTGTCACGGACAAGGCGCGCGGGGGGTACACCGGCGTCCGCTAGAGGGCAAACCGGTTTGAGCCAGCTCAGTCAGAAGGCAAAGCGCAGGGGAATGCCGTGTGCCAACGGCAGCGATACGTACGACGCGACGCGGAAGTTTCGTTTTTTATTTTAAAAATGCCAAATTGGTGTAGTGTGTGTTTTTTATAATATGCAGTAGGAAAACCAAAGAGGTTTCTTTTTTTTTATATCAAAAGGACCCTGTCAAGGAATTATCTATACTACACATGAACTTTTCACATTTTTAATGTATTATTTAGTTACGAGTTAGGTATCCAAAATAACTAGGATGGCAATAAGGTTTTCCCATAAGAATTATTATTTATTATTCTTATTTTTAAGTAGGTACCGCCTGTATATAGCGTATTATTGTTCGTCTCCTATTTGATTCGTATTTTTGTTTTAGTGGGTATGTAGGTGGGTCTTGGCACATGAAGAATATACAGGGTGTTAGGGTAGACACCGTTATCCTTGAAACTAGTGGTTTGGTGTCATCTATAATGTACTTTTTCTAAGGGACCAACCTTGATATCGCGAAAAAAAAATCAGCTTGGTTTTTACATTTGTATTCACTTAAATCGAAAAATGTATGGAACAGCAGATATTTTTTTTACCTAACTAACCATTACTCTAACCTAACACCCAGTATACAATGAGTGTTTGTTTACGTGGTCTTAGCAAGCTGCCATTTGAACTTTTCTATTAGATAGGTACTTACTTAACGTTCATGAAATAGTAAAACAAGCAAGGAAAGCATAGTTTCGCCATATCCGTCTGTCCGTTCGTCCGTAAGTCACAGTGATTTTGGTAAGTACCTAATTAAGTAGGTAGGTACCTTACCTAAAAACTTCAAAAAAAGTACCTATGTATGTAGGTTTAGTTATTTCACAGTAAAATAATTACATAAGTACATTTTACTATGGTTTTTTATTAGCACAACTTTAATCAGCCTAGGTATAATATTAACCATTTCGCCTTTCAAAGCTACACTATTTTTTTTTATGTTCCGTACCAAAATTGAAAAACGGATCAGTGCCTGTCCTTCCTTTCGTCGGTCCGTCTGTCCGTCCGTCCGTCCATTTGTGCTCATTGCCGAATCTCGAGTCCCACTTGCCCGGTTTTATTTTATTTTCAATAATCGAGTGACAGCCCTATGAAAGTAGGTAAGAATTTTGAGCTCCGTTAGGAAGCTTTCATTCTGCTCTTATTTATTCTGTGGTAACAACTATCCGTTATTACGTGTCTTGTAGGCTTAGAAACACTTGCGGCTGAAATAACTTAGTCGTAGTTTGTGTACTTAATATTAACTTTGCTATCTATTGTTAAGATTAGAGGCTATTGTAGTGGGATAGTGAGGTACCTACATACCAAGTATTGGTACATAAAGACTATTGTCTCTATACCTGGTTACCTTCCAATACCTACTGATGCATAATTATTTTTTACGGAAGTATGGAATTTGAAGAATCTATGGAATTAGTATGGACCGAGGGCGATATTGGCTTCGACAATTATTTACAACAAAATATTTTTTGTAGATTTAAGGAATTGTAATTACCTACATACAAATTACACTTCATACGGAACAGTAAGGCCTAGGCCACACGGCGAAAATCAGTACGATATTTAATGTAGGTACCTATAATTTTGGGATCACATAGGAGTTCAATACTGTAGGAGTATTTGTTTTTATCCGCATGGACAATGTTGAGGTGTGATCCCAGCTTTTTAGCGTAAAATATCGTATAGGGCAGCGATGTGTGAATGGCCTATTGGGTAGAGAACTAATAAAGATAACTAAACTAACCTAACTAATATTATAATTACAAAATTGAGTGCTAACGTCCTTTTTTTTTTTTTTTTGGGTGGTAAATCATCATATGACTTCTCCCGCTCTGGGCGGAGCGGAAGGGCGTGTCAGACTCTTACTGACTAAAACCCACCCGTGTTCCTTCGGTTGCCTGTTGCCAGGGTCCCGGTATCCCTTTCGGACTATTCCGCAACCCTGGCAGCGTTAACGTCCTGAATCAATATCTATCGTGATCTTCAACATGTTCCAATAATGAAAAACCATAATATAGTTTATAATTTGGGTTCCTACGCAGTGATATTAGGGGCAATGACTATATTGCCATGCTAAAACGCGACAACGAATAGTCATTTATTCATTTTTTTTTATACCTACATACATTATCTTGACTCTACAAAGAGAGCCGGGTGATCTGTAACTCAGGGTCCTCCTACCAGACACCTTTCTCTATGTAAGATTGTGCATCTCATAACCTGTGCCTGTAATATGATGTTGAGAAAAATAAAGATGTATAATTATGATTTTTATTTAACAAGAGGACACTCTGCACTGCTCTTGTCGTAAAAATCTTTAAAGTATGTTTTTGCATAACAACATTTTTAGGGAAGTAAGAAAACCAAGCTAACACCGCGTAACATTATAATAATTCTAGCAGTACCTATTTCCCACGGAAAATTTTCTCCCTCATTCTGAACATGTTTAAAGGTGAGGTAACTTATAAGAGTAATTTTACTATGCAAATGCTAGTGCAACAAATAGGCTATCGCAAGAGTGCAGCTCGGGTGCTTGTTTTCTTGTTTAGTTTATAACAATCTTTTTATTTTTTTGAGTTCCGTACCCAAAGGGTAAAACGGGACCCTATTACTAAAGCTCAGCTGTCTGTCTGTCCGTCTGTCACCAGGCTATATCTCATGAACCGTGATAGTTAGACAGTTGAAACTTTCACAGATGATGTATTTCTGTTACTGCTAATACCGTAAAGTTATCACCCGTCAGCTGAAGTTCAACCGTAATAAATAAATAAAAATATTTTACTATGTTTTTACTGTGTTATTTATAAAAATCTCGCTAATCACTGATTAGCGACTGTTTAGCTAAGCAAATGGTTAGGTCTTAATCAATGATTAACTTTTCTTTATTTATAAACGCTAGTTAGCAAGTGATTAGGTGCGAAACGAAATAGAGGTAAGATTATGCCTTCGCCACAGATTGTAATCAAAATAGTCGACTATAAAACAGAATTTTAAGAAAAAAGTTGTCAAAAATACCCTTTTTGTATCTGTCGTGACTTTGACAGACAAAAGTCAACAATTTCATCGGAAAATTAGAATTTGAATAAAATCATTTAATAAGTTTATTTAATTGTGTTTGCGATGGTATATCAATGAAAATAATAAGCGTCAATAAATTGGAGTTATCTGGAAAAGGTCTTTGAATTTATATCTACTTAGGTACCTACTTATGTAAACCAATGTAATCTGACCAAATGAATGTGAAAGCAGTAGCTATGTATTTTCATGCTACAAAATAAGCCTGATAAAACGAATATACTATTTTAGAAATGTATGCAGATACCTGCTCACACAAGCTGGTATCTCCATACATTTCCCCCAAAAAAACAACACCTGTTTTATATTACTTTCATGACTTCTCCCGCTCTGGGCGGAGCGGAAGGGCGTGTCAGACTTTTACTGACTAAAACCCACCCGTGTTCCATCAGTTGCCTGTTGCCAAGGTCCCGGTATCCCTTTCGGACTTTCCCGCAATTTCTTTTGCAACAGGGTTTCAGTATCTTTATTAACAGTTCATTTACTTATTTATAGGTATAAGTTTGACTGCTGCCATGAAAGCCACTAGCACCTAGCACAAATACTATTCAACCTCGTAACGATGAGGGAGGAGACCATGCTACGTGAAAAAGATGAGGAATAAGAGTGGCATGAGAAAAGAATGACACCCATGTCTTTGGAGGAAGGATTTTGGAAGTCAATAATAATTAGTTTATAACTAAAAATTAGCTTTATTATGTATCAAAATAAATTATTTATCTATAAAATGTCTCTTGTTATTTGTGTGACTGCCACAACGTAGCTTTTCTTTAGTTCTGAGCCTTAGAGCTGGCTCAATTAGATGATGCCCCTCATCTAATTGGGATAACTTCCGATGAGCTTCCTCACGAACTCGATTCTCTTCAAATATCCTAAACACCTACTGAGCTTCCTCCTAATTGAGGTTTCCAGAAATCCTTTCATCATGACTGTGTAATTCGAATGAGGAATATTATACAGTAGGTAATCATCCTCGTAGTGGATTTAATGAGCTTTGTAGGCGTAGTTCCTGCCGGGTGGCGTTTCAAAATTATGTAATCTTTCTACGTCGTTCTGAAATCCCGTAAAAGATTGCAGAAATCCATATTTACTCAGGCACAACTCGATATTACGATCAAAATGACCTCGAAGCACACATTATACCTATGGGATCGATCAGCTGATTCAAACAAAATCCGCCATCTTGCCTCTTAGCATCCTCTTAACAGTGGACAAGTGGTGTTTAATTTTGACAGCTACTAATCAATTGCTTAGCAACCTGTTAGTGCTAAATAGCGTTCATGAATATAAATTTTGCTAATCAATTGGTTAGCAGTTGATTAAAATTTATAAATATATAGCGTTTATAAATAACATTGTTAGTGTGTGGACACAAATAATATAAAAATAAAATATATTTTTGTTTCTTATAAGTATCACCTACATATGCTGTATGTGACGTACTATCTGAGGAAATCTAGCAAGATCCGTCTACTTGCTTATTATTGTTATTCAGAATGTATTTTTGTTTCTAGTTCTTTTTACTTGCCAAAATATAATCCAGGGCATGAAGGATACAGTTTGATAAAAGTTTTGGTAACGCCTGGCGTCACGTACCTAGTAGGTACAGTCACGTTAGTGCTCGTGACTATAGATACAGTTAGCAAAAGCCGCTGTTCGATTCAACCTTTAATGGCGGCTCGGAAGTGCGGTACTCGCTGCGTAGTACCCCCACCCCTCACCGGCTGACCCATGAATTCGTTATTGCGCAGTTACTCGCCTCATGTTCTGAGCCACTATTAACTTCGAATCGGGGTGTATTCAAAGTGTATATAAACTGCATGCTTTTGAAACTTATTAGTGTTGTTTAAAAAGTGGTCATAACTCAAAGTTGAAAATGTTATTTCACAAGAATATCGCTTTTGAAAATTTGTGCTCGTGACTGTACATGTCACAATAACTTCTTTGTATGCTCCGACAACTTTGTGGTCGTAATAAATTGAATTAATTATATCGCAGCCGTATCCCAAGCGTTTTACTTGGAAGTCACAAATTATATTAGGTACATACATGGTACAGTCACGGACTTTATTTGATAAGCCACCTGGCACTGTTCGTATTTTAGCCGTGTAATGCAAATCGGGTGTATTCGGTTCCCGACACGGAAAGTCATAATTTCTTCGTATTAGTAGAAGAAAATTATATTTAATAACTTTACCGGTTGGTTAACCTGAGAGCCAGAACTACAAACTTGACAGCAGAGTGACTACCCAAAGTCAACCAATTGCAGGTCTAGCAACAGTAACCTAGCAACGACTGTGTAAGCGTAGCGATAGTAACCTTAGCGTACGGAGAAATATTAATAGTCATTTTGGCAACTTCGAAATTAACGTATCTGACATCGACATTTCAACTGTCACTGTCTTCAGTTATGTTTACAGAATAAACGAGTTAATGGGCTCTTATTCAAAGGAGGTCAGTATCAAATAGATTGGATAACCTTAATGCAACATTTTATTTATTTTTATCATTGAGAACTTATTAGTCAACCTCTATGGATAAGACTATTTCCGATTATAAGTAATTTATTTGTCATCTTGTTTACGAAGGTGTGGTTTGAGTTCGTGTTTAATCGTGTAATCTCGTGAATGTATGAAACTGTAAAATTGAAAAGTTTGAAGGTGGCATATCAATTAAAGTCCGTGACTGTACATAGATATCACCTTGTCAGCCTGTAGAGCAGTTATAATACCGTTTCTCTACCCACAAGAATAGATGCCAAAAATGTCACTCGCAAGTTTCCACTTAAAATGAAGTTATATTTAGACTGCACTTCCCTCACTCCCTCACTCATTCTTAATTTATTCTTGAGTCAGACGATGCCAGGTACAAAGTCAGTGCAATATTGTATTCTTAATTAAAAAGACTTAGACGAAAAATCCCTGATCAGTCTGTCCCAGCCACCTCTTCGTGATCGTCGGTTCTTAACCGGGAACTTCCCACGTTCGTTCGTCGGTTCGCGGTTTCCACTCAAGGATTCTGCTCCAACGATCATCGGTCCTTTTCAGACAAGGCTTCAGTCCACTTCCACTTCAGTTTCCTAACTCTACAGGCTATGGGAGTGACCACACTTCTCGACAGGGAATCGGTTTGAGCCTCGAGCCGATCACGTATCACCACACTTGCCGCATTAAGTTCGATGCGGTATCGGCGTCGTATGAACCGAAACTAGTTAAATTACGTCTTTTTCGCTTTTATTCCAGGGCTACATGGACTTATAGCTCTTTCTGTCTGGTTCAAGCTGATTCCGCGTCGATGAGTGTGGTCACTCCCTTTGTCGTTGACTCTATAAACGTTCTATTCTTTAAACGTATTATAATCCTACTATATTTATACTATCCATACTAATATTATAAATTCGAAACTAACTCTGTCTGTCAGTCTGTCTGTATGTTACCTGTTCACGCCTAAACCACTGAACGGATTTCGATAAAATTTGGCAAGGATATAGATGGCATCCCGGGGAAGGACATAGGCTACTTTTTATCGACATACCACGCGGGCGAAGCCGCGGGCGTAAGCTAGTATATAATATCATAAATGCGAAAGTGAGTTTGTTTGTTTGTTACGCTGTCACGCTAAAACGGCTGAAGGAATTTGGATAAAATTTGGCACAAAGGTAGACCATGCCCTGGAATAGAACATAGAATTTTTTATCTCGATATACCCACGGAATCGAAACCGCGGGGCGTAGCTAGTAATATTATAAATGTGAAAGTTTGTGAGGATGGATGGATGTTTGTTACTCTTTCACGCAAAAACTACCGAACGGATTTGGATGAATTTTGGGGCACAGATAGTTTATAACCTGGATTAACACATAACATACGTTCATCCCAATATTCCCACGGGATCGAGACTTATGCAGGTGAAACCGTGTGGCGCTGCTAGTAATAAAATAAACATACCTCTTCCGATATAAAGTCCAGCATATCATGGAAGGTCTTGGGCACAGAAAGGCCACAGGCAGCTCGTGTGGCCGTATATGACCCCAAGCCGTGGTCACGACCTCTTTGGATGTCCGTTGCGCGCAGGTCACCTCCAAAAGTATTGTTGCGTCTGTAGAAAAGAAGAGTTAAGGAATTAAATCATCAAATCACTTGTTTTTACAAAGTTTTAACAACATCCGGGGTTTGAAACGGCCACTTGGCATAATCATATTAGGATAATATTATGAATCATCGTAAAATGTCACAAACTGACAATTCATAATATGATCTGCGTGCAATTCATATTACGCAATTCTATTCATCTGTTTCACAGTTTTATATATCGTGGTTATCTAGTTTCACTAACATCTGGATAATATAAATGAAATAAAAATGCTTTCCATATTGCGAACTTTTTTGGAGAAAAAACGGACCAATCGTAATCCTACGATTTAGAAAAAAAAATTACCTACCACCAAATTATAAACTGAAAAGTAACTTTATCATCTGTAATTAGCTTTATGCTCATAATTATTTCTAAGAGATAATCCAAACGACCTTTTGAATAAAGGGGCTTGTTTATAAACTTTGCTTAAAGTTAAGTGACGTTCAAACTTCAAAAATGTATGGTTAAACAGTCGCTAATCATTACTTAACTTTAAGCAACGTTTATAAATAAACCCTTAAGTATCCGAGCAGCGTAAGACGAACAATAATTATTAGAAAATATTATAATTTGAAATGTTCGGTATCTTAGTTTTGTTATTTAAAACTTGTAGTACAAACAATTAACTAGGGTTAATAGATTTACGATAAATAATAGAAGCTATATCAAATAATCATTACAAGACGAAAATAACAGACTTTTCAGGTCTCAAATCTTGGTTTCATTGTTCTTGAAGCAAAATTGTTATGTTATCTTCTATCCTTACATATTATAAAACAAAGTTCTCGGCCGCGTCTGTCTGTCGTCCTGTTCGCGAACTCAAAAACTACTCCACCGATTTTCATGCTGTTTTTACCAATGGATAGAGTGGTTCTCGATTAAGGTTTTTAGTATATACATCGACATCCACGCGGGAAAATCCGCGGGCATCAGCTAGTATAATATAATTGAGGACGAAATAATGAACCTTTTGATTAATCTACATTAATATTAAAGAGAAAAGATTTGTATTTTTGTTTGTAATGAATAAATTCAAAAGTACTAGAACGATTTAAAAAAATCTTTCACCAGTCGAATGCTATATTATCACTGAGGCTATATTATAACCAACATAGGCTATCCTGTACTAATATTATAATTGCGAAAGTGAGTTTGTTTGTTTATTTGTTTGTCACGCTTTCACGCTAAAACGGCTGAACGGATTTGGCACATGTGTAGACCATGACCTGGAATAAGACATAGGATACTTTTTATCCCGATATTCCCACGGGATCGAGACTTACGCGGGTGAAACCGCGGGGTGCAGCTAGTAATTTATAAAGATATCACGCGGGCGAAGTCGCTTGCGGAAACTCATAAATATAGGTGTAAGAAAGAAAGAAAGAATAACGTTTATTTGGACACGGTTCATGAAACACAAACCAACAAAAAAAAGAGAAAATAAAGCGTGTGTTTAAATGCATAAAAGGAGCACACCCTTTGTAATTTTATATATAGCTTTTAATGAAATTGATCTAGAAGCTAAATTCATTAGTAGCTATTGGGCGTAGGTACGATGCAAACACGGATCAAAAGGCAAAAAAAAAACATTTTGATTGAACATTCATTCATTATCATCCACCGCTAACCACGTGAATAATAATAAGCCAAGCCATTTTCTCACAAATACGCTCCCTTATTTCGAACGGGTAACTTCGTATAATTTCCTTCTCTCTAGAGGTAATATCAGTTGAATCAAATCAGCATAAAATTACGTCGACTATGAGACTACTTCCAGGAATTGCGACTTCAAAGACTTGACAATAGGATCATTGAAGTCAGATGAGATCTTTAGGTAATTCTATCACATGTGTACACAACTGAAAATTATCGAGGCATTGAATTGCCTTTGATGTAACGTCATAATACCTTCATTACCAAACCAAGCATTATATAATAATCTAATCATTATTCACAGACATTGACAGTTCATCCGCGATAGTCGCGCCTAATTTCAGTTTATAGACATATTGAAGGCGCAATATCATATCAGATTGGTTTTAATATTAATGAGGCAATAAATCTCCCTCGGTATCTTCCATACAGTAAAACTTCAGCACAATTTTGGCGACTGTTTTCGTCGTAAATCATCATCATTTCGGCCATCGTTAACCCTTCTCATCTGAGTGCAGAAGCTTATTTTGAATATTTATTCTGAAAGTTAGCAACAATTTTGTCTTCTGCATCCGATGTGACGTACTTTCGATATTGAATGTCGGAGTTTCTCGTAGTATTCGTTTGAAGCTCAAAGTTTTTATTAGTTTTAAAAGTAGGTTTAGCTTACTTGAAAAGAAATTGGGTCATTTCCGAGTCCCAGAACTGGTCGCTGAAGTCTTGTTCCTGCGTTGCGAGTCCTCTCGCCAAGTGATCAAAGGCATTGTCAAGTTCTACTAGTAGCGGTCTGTTGAACCAGTCACTCATACGCACAGTGCCAGTTACACGACGGTTCTCTGAGATAAGTCTGTAAAAATCAAAGAAGAATAGTTTTTATTTTCTTACATATGAAAAATCTTCAAAATTCGGTTTTGTTTCTAGAGAAGGCCCTACATTGTGGTCGTCAGATATAGAAAAAAACTATAGCATTTATGTATATAAAATATTGGTGATATATATTAAGTTTGCCCTGCATAATAAACCCAGATGGGACCGGAATTGCAATTTCCTATCTCATTAATATTTATAGTAAATAAATGTATGGCATGATTGCACTAGAGCCAATTTAGTAAAACATTCCATATTATTATATAGAGCACAGTGTTGACCCTAATGACTGTTATAATGTCCATTATAATTGTAGTATCGAATTTAGTGAGAAGGTGAAAAAATTACATTATTAGCATCCAATTATACAGATCGGACTAACTTACCTATACCCCATTTGAAATAAGATTAGACATTAAAACAACCAAACGTTCAACCGATTTTGACTTCTATACCGTAGGCTTATGGATAGCATTAAAAGCAAAAAAAGTTACACAATACCAACTATCTACTGCGGCTGCCATTTATCATGCCACCAACGCAAAAGAATTCAAAATCGGTTGAACGGAATGTAAAAAAGGCTTATCTATTCGTCTAATCTTATTTCAAATGGAGTATAGTGACGTCCGATCCTTAATTATGTGAAGTTATCTCGTCTTCATGAAACTGGACAACTAAAGATTAAGGTCATCAAATAAAGGATTCTAATGATCGAAAAGTAGTTCTTTTCAATGATCATTAAGATTAATTCTAGTATCTATTACATATGTCTGAAGAAAAAAAAACAATCTCATATGTGGCCAAAATCGGATCCAACGCCCGCCATATTGTTCAAAACAGTTTCTGTGGCAATTTCACAAAAGTTGACTGGCAACAGCGGCCCCTGTTAATGTCAATCGCCAAAAGACCTTTGTAGCAATGATATTGTTAGTTTAGTTAATTAGCCAAGTTTTCTTGCTCTCGATTTGTAAAACACCTACTTTCCACGTGTCTTCTAAGGCCTGAATTCCTCTTACGCTGATGTCAGTCGCTTACGGTCGGTCGCGTACGCGTAGCAACGTAGTACGCAGTATGGTGCTATATAGAACACAATGTATATACACACGCGTGACTAACGTACCCGACCGACATCAACGTAAGAGGAATTCAGGCCTGATAATATTATTTCGTTTCGGAAGTTGGGTAGGTAATCTATTTTCCTGTTTTAACTTATAATATCATTACTCTTAACAAAAAAACTGCAGTTATTAGATTTGGGAAGATTAAATTAAATAAGGGGTTAAGTTCACAAAAGTAAGGAGACAATTAAGACTAATACGTACTTCAAGTAGCCCCTGATCAAGGAGTGGAAGTGTCTGAAGGCGGCTGTTGCATGCTCATCAAGGACAGAAGGGTCCACTCCAGGATTGTAGTCGTTCACGTAGCCATGAGCCCCCGGGTAGATCAGCTTGTTCTTCAACATGTTGTCAAAGCCTGGATGTGAAATAAATAAGTTTAAATATGGATCGAAATCCTCTGCATTTTAAGTGTTCTTATCCTCTCAGATTAACACGAAAAACTAAAATGTGTGGCAAATCGATGCCTTTTCATTGAGCGTATGTTCAGCGTAGTTGTCACGTTAGCGTTCGTTGCGTTTCAATAGCGGAAACGCCGCGTAAACACACGGGCGTTATTGTATTTGCTCACATTCTAAGCTGCGCATTGGATCAATACAAGACGCGAAGGCATACTAACAGGAAAAATCTAGCGGAATATTATGAAAGTAGTAAGAATCCAAAAATATATTAGGAAATTCTTCTTCAAACTTATCACAAAAACGGCAGTCATGGTTAAAAGGGCGATTTTCCCTGTTATTTATCTTTTTAGGCACAAAAGCTCCTTGTATAATGTTCAGTAGATCGTGCGGTTTCCGTCAAGTAATTTTGCCATTATAGAATTCCATCTCTTTGCGTTGGCGTTTAAAAGACGTCAATGTAATGGGCTGATTCATTACTAATGAGCCCTTCGATAGCGTGACAATTAATGCAATATCTCCCATTTATTGTATGGTGGATGGAAGGGTTTTTTTTTTTTTTTTGAGTTTGGGAAATCCTCAAATGAGTTTTTGCGCTCTGGGCGGAGTGGGAGGGCGTGTCAGATTTTTACTGACTAAAACCCACCCATACTCCTTCAGTTGCCTGTTGCCAAGGGTCCTAGTATCCCTTTCGGACTTTCCCGCAACCCTGATGATAACAGGCCTATGATTGTAAAATGTCTTTTTTAGCAGTCATTGATTAAAGCATTTAACAAAAAATATTTTTTTTGACAGCCGAGTGTCATACTGAAGTCGACAGCAAATTATTTCGACTACACACACTACACTACACACTACAAAACACTAATTCAACAGACTACTCTTCGATAAGCACTTGTTGGCCGGATCTCTATTTCGACGGAACATAATACCTTCACACCATATAATAATACAAGCACGGAATACAAGTATTATTGTTCGATGTTTGTTGTTTTTTTTTTTAAGAGGTGTAACCAATTAATGCGACTATAATCGGCAGCAATAACTTGAACAAATCTAGTGTTTTAGATAAATATTACCTAATAAAATTGGAAGATATTCATAATAGTTGATGTGTTGTATCTCAGCGATGTGGATGCGTCTCGCTTCTTGGTAGATAGTCTCGTCATTCCAATGAGGGTTGAGTTGAGCCAGATTGTCGGCGATGCGATTGTGTTCACGCATCAGGATTATTTGGAGGACCGTTAATTGAGGGTTCTGGTTCACACGGATGTCACCTGTTGGAAGAAAGAATATTTAAAATTCAATAAGAAAACCATTACCCTGTTTTTTGTGGTAAGATGGTTGTGGTTGGCGTTTAATCTTGCTTTTATAGGGTTGCGAACTCCTTCTGAGTTCGCAACCCTATACAACTTAAATTGGAAGTATATAACTTTAAATTAAGATTTGCGAGATTACAAACGAGAATTACCAGTTATATTTCATTTTCAGTAAATAACATTTTCCAAATCTCCACCTTTCAGATACAAAAATGCGATCACTTTTGATCAAATTTTCGCATACTTTATTAGCAAATCCCACTAACAAAGTCACAAATATACTACCTTTTGCAGAAAGCCAAGACGACTGTCGTACAATCGTCAGTTATCAAATTGGTATACGTTACTTGTAATGATTTATTAGAAAAAATAGTCGTTTTTCAATCCATTGCAGAAGTTCCGGATAAATAATTGAAGGTATTGCTGTGGTCGTGGTCTTATAAACTGCATAGCGAATTTGCCGCATTTTTATCTAAATCTTAGGTATTAGATATCAAACAAATGCAAAAATTGGCGCCAAATCACGTTATATAAGTACCTACATATTGGAGCTAGCGACGTTGTATAAGAACTCACAGAATAAAATTAGTACCTACCTACTAAACATTTAATTTTTTTTTCTTGAATTTATCTTGAAACTCCAACTAACAATAAATTTATTGTATCTAGGCATCCAAGTTGTTCCAGCTATTTCACAATTTCGCTGCAAGTATGAGCTCACTTGCTCTCTGTGTGGTGACACGTGCGAAACAATTTGAAAACAATACAAACATCACTCATATTACGGTCGTATATTATACCAACTGACCCTGAAAGTGGTTTATATGTACTATAAGCGTTCTTCCCAGTATTGCAAACTACTTGTGCTATATTTATGGGAGGCCAACTTTAATTGGAACAACCTCTACAGCGCTGCTCGACAGTAATTGCCCTCAAGGGGGTTATAAGCAAAGATCAAGAGGATCTTCCTATCAGTATTCAAAGGGGCTTATGATTGTGTAAGCATTCGCTAAGAATGATCTGTTTCCTTAGCTGCCTTAAACTCTGTCAATATACTTAAGTGGATTGTTGTGAACCCTCTCAGCTTAGATGCCAGCATTTTTATTGGCTTAGCTTCCCGAAAAATATTTCGAAGCTAGGTTATTCTCAGTGTCAACTAAAAATGATTAAGATGCGTCGTTTAGTACATATTATTATCAATTTTAATACCTATGTAGTTTTGTTAATATGTATGTAAGATTTGCGGAAATTATGGTTCGATTCTTAAACCAATTCCAGTGTTCTACAATAGTAATCGACGCAAAAGGGTCAATAATCACAAAAAAAACGTCACGGTATTGAAGCTTGGTCATGTTCTAGTAAAATAATACTATTGCATTAGATCCTGCATCCAGCATTTTATTTGGTTACGGGATTCAATAAAATGATGATAAATCATATTTATTTCTGTAAATTCGTTCAAAAAAACCTCTAAACTCTACAAGTAAAAAAAAAAGCAAGATGAGGTCGGTGTTTCCTATCCCACTACTCTGAGAAGAAACCGAAACAAACCCAGAGGTCTTGGTCCCATCAAAGTCTATAAATAATATGGGTCAGGCTATATTATGAGGACATTGAGGTTCAATGTGAACTAGACCAGCTATTACAAACTAAAGATGATTCAGGTAGTAGACTGAGATGTTTGCTGTCCCGGACAATAAAAAGTTGCGCAAAAATTTTGTTCGCGGTGTACAATAAACTTCAATATGATGAGGACCATGCAGATTAGTGTCTAACCGCGAAATGACCATGAATATACTTGCCGGGACCAAGTGGCATCACCGATGCCACCGGGGCCTAAAAGGGCTAAGATAGTCTTTGGAATGAATAACATTAATTTCCTTATAACTTACCAGTCAAGTAGCAAGGTTCAGTGGGTGATTGCGCTGACTCGCAGGTAATGGTAATATTGGGGTCTTGCGGGGGCCACTCTCGACCTCCCCTCACGTTGGTCAGCAGCCGGCCACCGCGAAAAGCTCGGATGGGGTTGGCCTGACCAATACTACTACCGTAGACCAGCGATAAGTCCATGAAGGCTGTGACTGTTGTTATCTGGTATCAAAGAAAGAAAGTAAAGAAAAGTATTTTTACAGGTGAGCTTTTGCAAGTGAGATACAGGTATCGTTTACTCTAAAAGTAGGTATATTCAGCCGCCGATTGGGACGCTCATTGTGAGCCCTTGTGATACAGGGCATTTCTTTGATAGAGTATTGACGGAACGATAAGTTGAATATAAGTTGTGAAAAAACATAAACTGCGTAACCATAAAGATATAATTACTATGTGGCTGGAGGGTTACGCCGCCCTCGTGGGCGGCCTACAATACGCTTGATGTGAACGCGGCCTTATTCTGTAAAACTATATTCGAAGCGAAATTCGAAAAACAAATAAGTGCAAAAAGAAAAGAAAATGGGCGATTTTTTTTTTAGTTTTTCCAAAAAAATAACACTTATGACTCTTAGTATGATTCTTAACAACACCCTCACGGATCGGACAGGATTTTAGTTACACGCTGTAGGTATATATAAAAGGCAAGCGTGACTGAATGATCTATCAACGCACAAATCAAACCACTCTATCACAAGCACGGGTTGACTGTAGTATTAAATTATGATAGGTACCGAATTAAGTACCCATTTTAAATTTTTGTCTCTTATAATTATAACGTAATATTTGGCACAAAATTATGTCCTTCGATTCCCCTATGCTTTCCCTATTACTTTTTCGTGGAAACTGTGGCCTCCGGGGTGTATTAAATTAAATTAACTAAATCAGTTATTTTAAGTGGAACAAAAATATCATGTGAAATTATTCTTGTCTCTCATAATATAAATTCTTGTTTTTATTTTTTAAATACAGCCCGTGTTATGAATAAAAGGGGATTTTAAAATATAATAAATATTAATTGTCTGTGAAATACGTGACGTAAAATTGTATTAAAAGAGACGTTATTGGATTTACTTTAAATAAAGTAAAAGCAATTTTTAAAGAATTGAATACTCGGAGTTTATAACATTTCCTTTTAAATTAATAATAATAATGTAAACGTATCTCTGTCTGTCTGTCACCTTTTCAAGCTTTAACGGCTGAAAGGATTTAGATGAAAGACACACAAGTGGGCTATGACCATAGGATATTTTTATCCAAGTAGTACCTACTCTCCCGTGGGATAATTTTAGACTTCCCGGAAGCGAATTCGCGGGCAATAGCTAGTTTATAAATATTTTATTTTTATTCAGAATTTAGATAGATTAGACCCTAGAAAAGTTAGAAAAAGCCTGGCTTAGAAAGATGAGGCTGTACGTTTTGCCCAAGATAAGAATTTATTCTAAGCCGTATATAACAAAAATACAAAGCGTATTTTATGTTTGGTCTGAATATAATGAGTAAATATTTGCCATCAGACCCTTGGCTACAAAAGGCCAGTCCATTTTTTCCCGGGGGCATTGTGACTGGCTAGTAATGACCACATTTGTGTGTCCACAAAATAATATTTCAAATAAGAAGGATGGAAAGAATTCCAGCTGGACTTATAAGCTCAGTAAGTCACTTCAAGTAAAACTAAAAAACCCATCAATCTAGAAATAAAAGATGATAGTTATCAGTAGCTAATGTCCAAAAAATCTAAGCAATAGATATTTATTGCAAATATACAGCGATTCGATTTAATGTGTTTTCGAACTGGCGTACCAACCGCAATATTTTTCGAAATAGCGTGCTTCGAAATGACTTTATTCAAATTTTCATAAGAGAACCTATCCATATCATCGATGTCAGTTGTTTTCCAATTTTTTCAATATTCATGAAGAAAAGCAACGCTTTTTTTACATCACGATCTGTTAGCGCCATTTGTAGGGTTTCCGTACCCGAAATGTGATGCTCTGTTGGAGCTCTAAAAAACAAGCTTTAAAAATAAAAATACGGCCAATTGTTCGATATATTTTGATACACGCAAATAAATCAAAACTTAGGATAGTATTCCGTTGACCTAGACCTAATCATGAAATTTAGCAAGAAGCAAGGTCTCACAGCACTAGTTAAGGAGAAAGTCCGAAAACCGTTTATTTTTAGTTTTATCACGTAATAAAATACATTTTCGCGATTACAAACCTACATTTGGTATTGGAGAATTCACCGTGACCTATATCGGTATATGGGAGAACATGTATTTCAACTACAATCTTAAGTTTTTTCTTGGGATAAATTCATACCTACTACGGGACCCTTCACTGTACGTGGCCTAATACGCACTTGGCGGGTTTTTACGTTCATACGCCTATCTGTAATAAAAATAAAGACCTATCTGCGCACTTAGCGCAGTGTTCTTCTTTAAAAGCTTAATAATTCCTTACCGGTTCAGCAGGTGCATTAGGAGCTGTGCATCCTCTATCCCTGGTAGTGGTAGTTCTCACAAAGTTCATGCACTGAGTTCCTTGCGGAGAGTGCACGGGGTCATTGGGTGGAATCAGCAGGGGCGCACACACAGGGTTCGAAGTCACGTCAGGAGTCAGTCGGCCATTGTCGTCACAGCACGTCACCAAATCCTTATCTGTATAAATTCATTTATAAATTGAAGTAGATGATACTAAGGTATATATATATATATATATATATACCAGCTCAAGAAAGCTTGAATCGGTCAAAAAGATTTTCAAGCTTTTTCTACAACCGTAGAAATAGAAATAGAAATCATTTATTTGTAAATAATGTAGGTATAGGTACAGATATGATGGTTATTTTGATGAGATAGTCCCGATACATTTTGCCATATGGCATGCAAAATTATTTAATGTAATATAATTAACTAAACAAACAGAAAAAAACATACCATTAACTAAGCAACATTACTATCATTATTAAAAATACATATTATTGAAAAACATTCGGAATTAGACACGGATGTTAACAAATTAAATGAAAACATTTGTCAAAAAATTAAATTACAAAATGTTAACAAATTCAAATTAAAATGACAATTAATCCAATTACAAAAGTCAATAAATTAAATTATAAACGTCAAATGGCCAATAAAATAAAATAGAATTGCAATACCTAAAGCTAAAGATAGAAATGTCAGTTTAACTCACAAAGAAGAACCCACACACCATTGTCAGAAAGTTTTGTCATTAACAAAATCAACTTGTCCAGTAGCAGTTTTGTTAACTTTTTTTAAAAGAGTTTGATGGTTTATTCTTTTAAGTGTATGTGTAGTTTATTATACAGGGTTATTGGTAAAACACCAACAACCTCTTAAGGAGTCACTGTACTCATCATTATGAACAACTTTTACTATGGGAACAAATATGAAATCACGAAAAAAAACAGCTGTTCCGTAAATTTTGACGAGTTATGCGAACATAAATGTACTGAACAGCTTTTTTTTTTCGCGATTTCATATTTGTTCCCACCTTAAAAGTTGTTCATAATGATGAGTACAATGACTCCTTAAGAGGTTGTTGGTGTTTCACCAATAACCCTGTATAAGAGGACTCATGGCTAAAATACCATTTTTTTTTTAAGTAAAGGCGTTTTTTAACGGCCTGTGTAAAGTTGTTTTTATATTACGATCTTATGGGTCCTGAGCGTTGTCGTTTATCCACTACAGACGTAAACAGGTGCTTGTGCGCTCTAACGAATAGGGTAACTTCTGTATACAACGATGGCAATGTCAGTATCCTTAGCGATCTAAAAACAGGTTGACAGCTTTCTGTAGTTTTAAGACCTATAACTGCCGTGCACTTTTCTTTAGGCACGTTTGGTGTTACTTTACAACGTAATGACGTGTTGCGTTAACAATTTTTAAATATAATTGTTTACGATTCTAACGATTAGGTACTTAACAGTTTTTAATTTTTTTTCACTAGTTTACTAGAGAAACAAATTAAAAACTGTTAAGTAATCCATTATAAAGCGTTAGAATCTTTTTTAAAGAAGTACATCTTAAATGCAAAAAAAAAAATCTAACGATAAACCAAATTTTTATGTAGCCTCTCGTCTCTCGTCTAAAATAATCCCTTGTGAAAACATTCCTTTTTTCACGAGTTGTTTAATAACATTTTTTAAAGCACATTTTTATCAAAGAAATTTTTTCTAAACAAACTACACCATGGAACAAGGAAATTGTCAGTAATATTTTTGTGGAACCGATTTCCTTTCCGGATATTGCTGATCTACTATTTTCTCTACAATAGATAAGGTTTTATTAAGTCGTCTCCATCGTTGTCAACGACGTCTATTTGAGCAGTCAATCGTAAAAAGACGCGCTCTAAGTGATTTGTTTGTCTCTAAAATCGAAGAAATGGTCAAACATTTTCGTCGATATTCGAACAACTTTGTTATATTGTTGGCTATCGAGAGTAGTCGTAACAAAAAGTAGATATTTCATCCCCGTAGCGATTTCTTCGCTCCTCGATTTCAAAATGTATGTTTTACTGTCAACGTTGAGAATGCCTATCAATCAAACAAGTACTACCGAGTAAGCATAATGTCAGCAAACGTGTAAACGCTTTACTTGATGATTTTGGTACTTTTTACCCCAAAAATTAATATATGCATACAGCCTCGGACTTTCACATAAGCCAATTATGGGCTATGACATTCTAAAAATCATGCGTCAGCGATTACATACGTATTATTATGATGTACATAAATAAAATTGTGACACACATAGGTAATGTTATAGACTGATGAGATTGAAACAAAGTGATGATATTTTTAGTAACATTTAAACTTACACACAAACTTACGCTCAGCTTCTGTTGAAAAACAATAATTATAATAATTAGTGAAAAAAATCAAATATCGAAGAGATCTACTGGTCGACTCTAGTTAGTTTAGTTCTCCAAATTAGGATAAAAGATTTCTAAAATCAACCTTAGAGCCCCCCGCACATTATGGCCACCAGTCGCCGCTACTAAACGCGACCACCAGTGGTTCAGTCAGACCACTACATGCCACCACCAGCGGCAGCCATTGGTGGCTGGATGCTGAAGGCCGGGACAACAAAGGACAACAATTGGCGGGGAGAAGCCGGCGACTGTGGCCGTGTGAGCGCGCGAGTCGAACGACAAAACGCGGCCACAAGTAGCGAGCGCGGTTGACTCCCGCATCTTGTGGCTCGGCAGCGGCCACTCAAACGCTCGGTGTGCGCCAATGCTATACAAAATGTATGGAGAAACGCGTCCGCAACTTGTGGCTGCCACTAGTCATTCTAATGTGATCGCCATTAGTGGCTCAATGTGCGGGGTCAAAAGTCAAATCTGTGGTCAAATCTTAGTTTAGTTACTTATTGTGATTGGATGACCAAAATAACATCATCCAATTCAATGTTACTACAGGGTGGGCCAAAAGTAATGACATAATATGAATGTGACATAATTTTTGCAAATGGTGTAATAATGTCATTGTGATTTGATAAATAATATATGTCGTAGACATATAGAGAATTAGTTGACAATGTAATGGAGTGATACACACAGTCACACGGCTCAGGCAACGATGGACATTTTGAAATACCAATTTCCGGGCTTTGTGATCTCACCATTTGGCGATTTGAACTGGCCGGTCAGATCGCAAGATATGACGGCGCCTGCAGACTCTGCAGACAAACCACAAACCTTGCAAATCTGAGAAATGTCACCAGTTTGGAGGATGTTTTGCGAGCAACAATTCAAAATGCCGTACAAAGAGCACAAAAAATATGCATCAATTCAAGAGGTGGTAATTTGATCGATAACATTTTTTCGACTTAATATCTTTTATATCATTGCCCACAAAACGGCAGCCAATTCATATTACTTACGACCGCTTCTGACAGTACTTTTGCCCCTCCTTGAATAAGTAAAAAGAGGTAACTAGGTAATACACGCTCCGCAAGTGGCACGTAAAAATTTAGCTAATTACCCACATTTTCTTCGTCTTGTCTCTTTTTCGCTCCCAATAATTACGACATGCCGTCCTACTTCCACGTGTCATCTAGTAGTGTGACATTGTACCGTTTTTAAAGATCGAATGTAGAGTAGGTAATTTATTCTACGTCTTTTTACATATAATTGAATTGATCCAATCATATAAGTTCACATATATTCGACACAGATTCAACTGAATAGAGATAACGTCTATTAAACGAACGCGGAAGAAAGAATTATAGTTAAGAGGCATTATAGTTTCATCACAATACAAACATGACAAAAATATCTGCAGAAACTTCTTATTTATTTGATACAGTTTATTATCCGTTCAGTAACACTTTACTAATGTCACAAAAGTTCATGGCAAGAAACATTGTTTGAACGAAATCCGATAATCCTGGCATAAATCTACACCTACCCGATTTGTACGCCCCTAATGTACAGTCAACAGAAGAGCTAAGTATTCGGGCAGCTAGACAATATATTTTTCAACACAAACATCTGACAGGCAGGTATGGAAAAAGTAGGTAAATGAATAACAATGGATGGTAAAACGATAGTTTTGATAGAATATCGCAAAACTATTTGTTTTTATACCTATTATAAAAATCACTTTTTATTGACGCTACGCTCGTAATACACAACTGCACGTACGTACATTCCTTGCCCTCAAACCAAACTCTTTCGACAAGTGTACGATTAGGTAGCAAAATAACAAAACAAAGTTTGTCTTCCTACGAAATAAACTTCTAAGAAATTAATGTAAGAACTTACGGGACTGTACTACGCCAGCTGTGAGTGACATGTCGTGGGTTACAATTTGTCCCCATTGTTGTGTGTTGAGGTTCCAAATAGGATCGACCAATTGTCGGTCGGGGAACAGCCGAAGACTGATGTCTCGGGGATTCGGGAGTGGACGGCCGGAGGTTGATAATGTCAGGGCGCTTATACCTGGAAAAAAAAGTTGTATAAAATCTCTTGACAACTAATAGTATCGTAGTTTCAGGATTTTTATTAATAAAACTTTACTTGGTGTGGTCTTTGCCCTAGGGTCTTAAGATGTTTTATTATGCTTTCCACTAGTAACTTTTAAACCCCATCCGTCTTGATGCCCTTTGAAAAATTATCTAGAGAACATTAATATTACGCTTATAAAACATAAAGCAATAAACTATTAATTATGGTATTATATCGCAAAACATACAAAATAATGTTCCCTAAAACAGTCGAAACAAAATTCGGAATCAAGCATCTTACATAATCTTTCTACAAAAGCGTCACAAATGTATAGGTATCTGCAAACATAATCAATCTCGCTCCACTTGCTACTTATTGGAATATTTTCACCCATAAATCCCC
Organism: Lithophane ornitopus; assembly: GCA_948473465.1. Taxonomy (NCBI): domain Eukaryota; kingdom Metazoa; phylum Arthropoda; class Insecta; order Lepidoptera; family Noctuidae; genus Lithophane; species Lithophane ornitopus. The sequence goes on from OX419623.1 coordinate 8,443,689, forward strand.
ACATCCCTTCACCCTGTTCACATCTTGTGCCATTAATAGGGCTTAATTAACATATCCCCATACATATATGCGCGATATATTAATTTCTCAGCGTTACAATCATTCATCAAAACGTCGCCAACTAAAGGAAAATGGTTGCAATCCCCTACGACTGAAAGTAAATGTTAATGGAAGGAAGTTATATTATTGGAAATGGAACCAGCGGAGATGATTGACTGTGGCGGGAAGGGATTTACGATATTGAGATAAATACGGAATAAAAATGGTCGATAGAATCGCAGTCAGTATCTTTAGAGTTTATTATTATTCCTGAATTTAATAATCAACAGAAATAATGCACATTTTACGTTTTTACCTTAAATTAACCGACATTTTTGGATTATGTGTGCTACGCGTAATAAGCACGCTACGCGCGTAGTCGCGTAGCTCCACGGGCTACGAACCGTCTCTAATACGAAGCATCTCTGCTACGCGTGTATTACCTACGCTCGTATAATCGTGCGTGTGTATCATTCAATATCATTCAATGCGTGTGCATACTACAAAAATCCATGATGAAGCTACTTATATGTAAATATTTTATAATTATCAGTTTTGTTACGATGCGATGGCATTATTATGTCAGAGTAGAATGATAAGTGTTGCAATTGATGGAAAATTCCTGTTCTTGTATCTTGATTTTTACTTTGATAAACAGTTTCAATTAACTCAAGTCTAACCAAAGACAGTGATAACTTTTCTCCTTATTAAATACGTTTTCTCTCATAATTTTATCTTGTAACTTACTACACGATATAACATAATAGTTTACTCAAAAAAAAAAAAACTACATTAAATAGATACGATTTTACTAATAGCCTTAGCCCCGAAGCTGGTTATTCAGGCTTGAACATTGCCAACAGGCCGAGAAAAAGCAATAAAACGATTAAAGAAGAATGTTTATCCCGAATGTAAATAAAATACTCTATATTAAATTGATTCAGGCAATAAAAAATGTCCAAAGAACTTGGGAGCACACTTATTAATCCAATAAAAGATGCCACTAGTATTATACCAGATCGTGAACAATTCAAGACTCAATCCCCCTTAAAAGTGCTCTTGCGTTCAATTTGTAGATTAAATAGGAACATCAATAATGCAATTACGTCAGTGACGAGTGAAATGGCATGCAAATGTCTGGAACGTGGGCATTTTAGATATTAGCATAAACCGAGCACCGACCCGGAGCCCGTTCTCGGGCATTCGTAAATCATTTGTTACATTGAGCTGCCGTTGAATATACATTCGCATAGCAAACCTATTTTCTTGACACAATATTTTTTTGCTGGGTACATTCAACAGTGGAATCCAATAAATAAAATAATTGTATATTACCTGTGGCAACAGAGTTCTAGAACACATTTTATAGAGAACTAGCTGCGCCCCGCGGTTTCATCCGCGTAAGTCTCGATCCCGTGGGAATATCGGGATAAAAAGTATCCTGTGTCCTATTCCAGGTCATGGTCTGCCCATGTGCTCAATTTCATATAAATCCGTTTAGCCGTTTTAGCGTGAAACCATAACAAACTCACTTCCGCATTTATAATATTAGTTAGGAAACTGCTGAAGTACATTATCTGAGCGGCGCGTTAATATGACGCATCCAGCTATAGACCGAGTCCTATTCCAAAACAAGCGACTGTCGCGCGAGTACGCCATCGTCGCGCTTGTTTATATGAATATGTCAAACTCGCGCGATTATTCTTGTCTCGTATGTATTTATTCAGGTAAATGATCGCGTATGCGCGCGATTGTCGCTTTTGGTTAGGATGCACGCTTGGAAAGAGACTCTAACACAAAAAGACAGAGAGGAATGTCCATAATGTCGAACTTATTTTGCCAAATACTGCAAAAAGGCTGACTTTTCTGCAACGATAGTTTTTTTTTTTTGTAGGCATCGGTAAAAAAAAATGTCGTTCTATCACAGTACCTAATATACCAAAATCAAAATATACCAAAATGTACTTACCATCAGCATAATTATAAGGCGCCAATCGTCCATAAGGCGTTTGGGGCATGCCCCATGCTGGTCGCTGCAGGTTATTGCAGGAGCCATCAATGGCCCTGTACCGAGATTTGGCACAGAATGGGGGTGATAGACCACAGGTCAGCGTGGCCGGGTCCACTGTAGATCCCAATGGAGGTGGTGGGTTGCTGAAACTATACCATTAAAGAGGATTTAATGTTATGAGTTTTGATGGTTGACGAAGCGGAATTTACGTCTCTAAGTACTTAAATAAATTCTGAAGGTATTATTTTTTTTTTCCTTAATAATCAGCACATCTAAAACACTTTTAAGAGCTGTCACTGTCAATATTCCACAGCAATTTTTACACTGACAGCTCTTGAACCCGGTTTAATTGTGTTGATCGCGTTCAGTTTAATTGGTGAAATTCCCCCTTAGGCCCCTCGCTCACGGCGACTTTTTGTATCGATGCTGTCGCGCGTTCGCATCGATAAAGTCGCGATGCGGTCGCTAGCCGTTTGTCCTCACCCACACCACGATTCTCAGTCGCGATTCAAACGCGATACTATCGCGCTTCTGTCGCGATGCAAACGTGATTCAGTAACAGCACAAAAATGCCACAAGATGGACTCCGTTGAGGCAACATTAGTCACGTTATCTTTGGTGATGCTTTTACGTAAGCAGCCGATGCGTGGACAGCCGAGGCGTAGGCAACGAAAGCAGCGTCAATATTGGATACACCCATTTAATAAAGAGTGATTACTTGGTGGACATTATGTAAGAACGTGTCGAATTGAATGTCATATTCGACGTTTTGTGAATTGCTTTCCATTGTAAAACCAGAGTTGCCACGCAGAAATACAGTGATGAGACAACACAGTCGCGATACTGTAGCGCGTTGGCATTGCTTCTGTAGCGCGTTGCAAATGTGACTTACACGCGTTATTAGCGATGCTGTCGCACGTTTCGTAAACGCGCGACAGCATCGCTACAAAAAGTCACCGTGGGCGAGGGGCCTTAGTTGTCAGAGCAGTATTATAATTATGTACAATAAAGATACCTATATTTTTTGTAGGTAGATAATAAGAAATACATGCTTCTTTTTTATATTCGCGATTCTCAATAGTTAACAGGCAATATTCACATAGGTAAAATATTCACAACGCTTTCCTACAGCTTTTTTTTAGTACATAAGCAATTTCATTTCTATTATTTAATAATAATGTTATGTATACACATATCTACAAGTTAATCATGCACTTAACTTTAAGATAAAGAATTGTGTTTCCAACTTCGTTTTTCCTGGAAAATGTAGCTATATTCACTTGTTTCTAGTTATACCCATCGGGCGTGGTTGAAAGCAAATTAAAGGTCATCACACACATATAAACATTGCATCGCATCAACTCCAGCTGTTTAATATTCTCTCTATGATACCACGGAACTGCTTACTGCAATGTACCCTTATAAGCATCGTAACGGCATCGTCTCGGATCGGGATCAGCTGGTAAACGAAGCTTACGTCAGGCCGTAGCAGAGGGTCTTGACGCCGGGGTGATCCGGTTACGTGCTTATGTTGGGTTGTTTATATACAAACAGATTTTGACAGATTTTGTATGATAAATCTTTGCAATGTTTGTTAATTAGTAAGCTTGGCCGGGCCAAGCGTTGATGACGCGACGAGCCGATGAGGTGAGATGGTGCCGATTCGGTACATTGCATATTTATGTGCATGATGACCTTGACACGGAGTCAAGTTTATTCATTTTCAACTCTAAAAAACTTAAAACGAAATTCCCTGGGGAATATTGGCGCTTATAAAATACGTGTGGGAACACGTGTTGGTGACATACATCGATTTAGAACGTGATTAATATCTACTTTGTAGAGTAATAAAGCTGAAGGTTTGACCTTCAGCTTTATTTATACAATAGCTGCTGACCGCGGCTTCGCCCGCGTGGACACTAACCTCCTTACTAATAAACGTTGTATGGCGTCGGTACAGTTACACAACGCTTTGTGTTCTTCTTTCAAAAGTCAAATTACTAAAGACTGAAAGAGAGATATCGGTGTGTAACTATTTACCGGTTATAATACGTTTATTAGTAAGGAGGTAAATATTTTTCTAAAATACAAGTTACCCCATAAATCATCAGCTATCTGCCAGTGAAAGTTCCGTCAAAATCTATCCTGTCGTTTCGGAGATAAGCCGGAACCAACAGACACAAAGTGAGTCAAAAAATTTGAAAATTGTTTTTTTTTTATACGTGCAAGATACCTACTTTCATAATGCATTTAGTAAAAACCTATTATTTTGACATTACAAACAGACACTTCAATTTTATTTATTTATATGTATATGTAATGTATTGTGTGTATGTAATAGATATATTACAAAATGTTTGAGTCCTGTTTTAATAAGGGATAACCTACATCCAACCTTTATAATGGTGTTTCTACATGTAAAGCATTTAGATTAGGACATTCGGAATACCTACTTTTAGGTATGTTACTGCGGATACATAGGGGGCGCTTTGTGATTTTGTACCCAGATATTGCATTTCCGTTCTTTCTTGTGTCACGTCTTCATAATAATCTACAGATGGTCAATTTGAGGCTGCTATTATTACTATAATGAAGCGCAGCTCAATGATAAGAAAGATAGTAGAGCCAAACTCGATATTTTCCAACCATATTAAAAACCCATCACATCATGTTCGGAGTTTGTCACCCTAGCTCTTAGAGTATTAAGCACTAGCTCCATTAGCCCACGTTCGTATGGATGTAAAAACATCCTGGCGTGATTTTATCGCGCGCTGGATTTTTCCTCAACTCTCGCTGTTGAGAATCCAACAGAGTGCATCCCAGCGCGTCGAAAAGACACTGTTGGATTTTAAAATCTCGGCACTAAGCAGAGCGTTGAAAATCCAACGTGCGAAAAAAAATACCGCGGGAAAATATCGCCCGTGCGAACCTGGGCTATTCATCGTTTTAATATAGGTACGTACGTGGTGGTACCTAAATGTGCTAATACGACAATGAATAAGTCTTAATTCTTTAATTTCCGAGAAAGGAATCCAATGTACGCAGGTAGATACGTAATTATCAAGACGTCACTAGCTACCGTATCATAAAATTATATTTCACATTACTTTATTTGAAAGCTTCGTTGTATATAAAAAGGTTTTCACACCCTTTGTAAAAGTATTCATACGTGGGTACCTAAGTATTAAATATTTATGATATGAAAAATGAAAATAGTGTGAAGGTAAAAAGGGTTGATGTATGAACACGATTTTTTCACAGTGAGCGAATTTTTTTGCTCTAGCAATATTGGTAAATGACTACAATTATTTATTTTGTGTTCGGTATTAAAATAAACCTAATGTTGGGTTAAAGCCTATAAAATAATATGTCATAGGTACCTAGTATTTTTTCTTCTGAAAACATGTTTTAACCTATCTTGCATTAAATTAGGTTAGATAAATCATACTCTAATAATATTATTCCTATAAATAAATGCGAAAGTGAGTGTTTTTTTGTAGTGTGTGTGTTTGTTGGTTTGTATTTAATGCACGCAGCAACAGAGCAACGATTGACGTGATTTTCACATAGAGATAGTTTAAGGGCTGAAATATTTACTATCTCAAAACGATTTTAGTATTAATAAGAACTGGGCTCTCATTTATTAGTCTTGTTAATAGTTAGTTTTGTTAAGAAGTATTAAACTAACTAGACGTAATAATAAATTAATTAAACGTTATTTAGTTAATGTAGTTAGTCAAACACATAAACAACAAGTAACCTTATCGTAGCTCCAAGGTGGGCGGGGTGAATCGTCGGGCTGTAGACAGAATCAGTGCATTTTACAACAGGTACATGCAACACAAAGACAAATTAACAACCAGTGCATAATGAGCGGACAGAGAATTGTACAGGTTTCAGACAGGTGTCTGTCCGCAAGTCGAGTGAACATTATTCACAGTTACATGGTGCAGACGATAAACAGCGTCACTAGTAATACGAGGTATGACAAACCTAAAAGTCACAGGATGAAAATATTACGCAACTATAAGTCAATTTTAATATTATTTTATCCACCACACATTCTCTAAAAAGAATGAAAATGACAGTTTGTAAAGTTGTTTTTGAAAAATGAATAATATTTTCGTTCCGCGAATATAATTTCATTTCTTTCAGGTTCTTAAGTTGCATAAAAATATAACAAAGTAACAAGAATCCCACATTATATTGTGAAATGAAAATCTTACATACTCCGTATTCTGGTAACACATTTAGAACAGAGAATTTCAATTAAGTACAATATACAAGACACGTTTCACTGAACATTATTTTGTGTTTCATAAGAAACATTCAAATAGTTTATTTAATACTAACAAGGTGAAATACTAGCAAGTGCTTGTAAGTTAGTTACAATTTCGAAATAACTCTTGTACCTTCACATGCTAATTTACATTGCGAAAACTGTAACAAATCAAAATAGTGTTTATAAATTATTTCGATCTTTGAAAAACTTGTTTTTTTATTTTATTTCTCACCCAAATCCATTGACAGGTAATCTGGCAGGCTGTGGTCCAAAACCTGCAACTTTTGCGAAGGCGGCTCCAGGACCAGAGAGATGCAAACTTGGGTTCTCCAGGAAGAGTTGCGTTGGGTTCGGTCGGAAATTGAGGTGAATGCCCTCTATGGCACAACACAATGCCAGCGCCAGGTATATTGTCACCGTGGCCATTGTATCTGCAAAGAAAGAGAAATGCATCAGTTATAACTCCTTGAAGTACATGGTGATACTTCGATTATTGTGACGGAACCATAACAAATGATGGGAAATCCGCCTGGTTAAGTATGTTGGGGTAAGTTCGGTGTTGGTATATTATCGTACGAATCAAATTCTGAGCCTTTTTAATTAGCATTTATTTTATTTATTACACGACTGCCCAAAAAGGAGTGTAATGTTTTCAGGGTTCATGTATGTATGTGAGTTTCTTTATTCCACCATAACTTTATTGCCTGAACGGATTTGGATGTATGGGGTATCGTTAGAATCCTTACATTATTCCGAGCGACATAGGCCATGTTTAAAAAAAAAAAAAAAAATGGCGGCAGTGTGGCTCCATTTTCAAATGAGAAAAAAAAAACTTCAATTATTTACAATATGGGTATCCAATTGAAGGACTTGATGAGCACATTCCAAAACTAACTTGTCACTAATTAAAAAAACACGACTGCCCTGCTAAAAACGAACTAAAAAGTAAAAAACAAGTTGATAAAATTGTCATTGCAGTCGGGGGATCTCTTAGATTAAAAAGGGCAGTCGTGTTTTTTTTAATTTTTTAATTATTTATTTTTTGGCATTAAAAAAATCTGATTCGTACTAAGTTATTCCAGCCCCGAAATTACCCCAACATACTGTACGTCACTACAGACGGTTAAGATGGCTGTAATCAGGGAGTACCGTTCACATCAATTAGGTACATATGGATACTACTCTAATTGGATCAAACAATAATTAATTGACATTTGTAGTTTCCAGATTATAGACAGTTCATTGCAAGCAAAAACTAATTAGAGCTGATTTTTCCTACGCCGTATAAATTTTCATATTTTATCCGTCGATTAAAATTGATGTTTGATAGTTTTTCCATATGAAAATTATTTTTCGAATACAGATCTCTGGCTTTGGAAAACTGGGCCCTTATTCTTTTAAATCCACTCTTTGCCAGAAAACAACAGAATGTTTCAGATATTCAAAAATTGGCAGAACTCTTAATGAAAATCTATAATTATCAGAAGAATTAATTATCATTATCAAGCTTAGGATTCCGCTAAAAGGCTCTCGGAGACAGGCGTGACGCGACTCCGGCAGAGTTCCAACAGAGTCATGTCGCGCCTGTCTCGGAGACCCTTTACATCTAAACCCGGAAAATCGAAGGAGTTTATAATGTAATGACATTAATATAAACTCCTTCGATTTTCCGGAAGACATTCTAACGTTTTGTTTTCTTACATTATGGATTAATACGTCCATTTTACGTTCGAATTGAATTCGACTAAATGAGGTGAACATAAAGAGGCATTTCAATGCTGAGGGTCCTCACGAACATCGAGGACCTAAAGATCATTATTATAGGACGTGATACTGATTTCCTAACAACAGGAAAATTCTTGAGATTACTTTGACAACTTGGTACCAAAAATGTGGAGGAATTTTAAAATATTGTTAAGGTAACAACATTAAACGGTGCACGTGACATTAATGTCAGTTTTTAGACATTTAAATAGATGATAATGTCACAACTTTTCACAATGACTTGAACGAGATTTCTAAATTAATATAGTAAATAACTAGCACTTTTCTCGGAAAAGGCCTGCAGTCGATAGTAAACACTTTATGTTCTGACTGAAGAGCTGAAATTAGTGACGTACCTACCTACCTATGAAGATAAAGCGCTAAATCACGTAAACGTTGTTCCCACGAAGCAACGATTAACCCGAAAACCCGGAAGCAACGATTAATTGGATTCTACCTCACTGAGTGATCGTGTTAATGTCGTTGCAACAACGAATAATAAAAGTCTTTTATTATTCGTAGCGTTGCAATAGGCTATGTTTCATATCGCAAATACACAGGCCTTCAAAACTTAGTACCACACTTTTAAAATTGCTATTTCTCCTAAACTATAGAAGCCAGAGTTTTGAAATAAAAAACGTTTTGCGATATGAAACATAGCCTTTAGCATAAGTCTTTTATTATTCGTAGCGTTGCAATAGGCTATGTTACTAACTATACTACTGTAAACTATAGAAGCTAGTTTTGAAATAAAAAACGTTTTAAAGCAAATTTCATCAGCTTTCTTGGAAATTATAGTTTATTAAAATTTAAAAAAAAAAAAAAAAAATACAAAGCATTTATTTCAAATAAACCAATTACAGGCACTTTTGAATTGTCAAGGGGTCGGTCAGTCAGAAAGATGAAGCTAGTTGCCCATTCCAAAGCGTAGTAGGTTCCTATGGAGAAGAAACGGGCAAAAAACTCCACGGACACTCTTTTAAATCAGAATATTGTTACAATATATTGGTTACATTATTTATAAATGTGTGTGTGTGTGTGTGTATGTTTTGTTTTATAAATGTGAGTACAATGTAGAGAAACGTGCACGTTATTTTTAATTTATTAATTATTATACATAAGTAACGTTTTTAACTTAAACCAAAAAAAAAAATCATTTTTAACTTACTGGCAAAAAACTCAACATTTATAACTACAGTTTTACGCCTTATTTACATTTTTTTTTTGACACCTTGGCTTTTGAAACCCAATTTCATCGATCAAGAAATAAATGTGAAAACAAAAACAGAAACAACGAGAGTAAAAAGTTGCAGCAATTTGAAAAGGAGTGTTTTTGTTTATAATGTTTTTTTAGCCATTCCGTGAAAGACGGTTATCGGCTATAAAGTAATTATATTTAAAAAAAAAATGTAATCCTTTTTATTTCAAAGATATGTCTTGTGTAATTTAAAAGATATTGCAATTTTAGAAGTGTGGTACTAAGTTTTGACGGCCAGTGTAGTTCAAATTTGCGACATGAGACATGTTGCTACGATATACTTGTCAGGCACTCGTGCTTTTACTAAGCTCCTTAGCTGTGCCACAGTTCATTTGTTATACTGTAGTTGTGCCAGGACTTTTAATGGTTGGCTTCTACGGTCATATCCTATGTGTGCTGTATCTATTCGTCTATATATATTATAAACTAGCTGCGCCCCGCGGTTTCAATTTCGTGGGAATAACGGGTTCCAGGTCATGGTCTACCCATGTGCCAAATTTCATCTAAATACATTCAGCCGTTTTAGCGTCAAAGTGTCATAAACAAACAAACTCACTTTCGCATATATAATATTAGTTAAGATAAGTTAGGAATAGGATTAGGATTAAAGTCACTTTTCGTGTCTGTCTGTGTGACCGCGTTGTTCTTCTAAACTACGCAACAGATTCTGATGCGGTTTTCACCGTCACTTCGGGAAGGATGTTTTGTCAAGGTGTGAAAACCAGCATTGGCACTACAGGGGCAGGTTGCTAGTTTAGAATAACTGCAAGGTATTTAAAAGGAAGGGATTGGGAGATGGTTAACTCTGGGGCAAAACTGAAGAGACAACTATTAGGTAAAAATGGTAATTATGTGGCCATTATTACCCCATATTAAGTATTTTCATAAAAACCGTGGGGAAATTAAAATAAAGGTCTAAATTCTGCTCTAAACATGTAACAATATCTTGTTACCTTTACATAACTATTTATATATTGAATCTCGTGACATATTTACTCATCCTCACAATTTTTCATGAGATTAGTGCAGCAAGTAATTTGTTAAAAACGTTTTCAACAAAACTGAAAAAAATTGTTTCGTAATAGGTACTGCAAGTACGACATGAACACAATCGCCATAATATATCTGATGTTCAAGTATGATTTGAACATTACAAATACTTTTTTTTTCATAAAATTCATAAAATCAGAAAAGACCTTTAATCCTGCAGTGAGCAATTTTCAGAGCCAATTTTCATATTATACAAAGGGTTAAGAGACAAGTAAACGACTCGACAAAATGGAAATAAGACCATTATTCTGAGCTAAAATATTCAGTCGTCCCGAAAATTTCCTAATTTTCCAAGTAGTTTTTCCAATGAGATTACGCTCGCCTACAAAAGTATAAATCTAGTTCTTAGAAGTCCCTGATGCTATTTGTTGTACGACCGATCATTTTGCCCTAATTTTGTCTTCAAGGCACAGAATAAATAAGTAGCAGTATTATAACTCGGTAATGAACTTGGAATAATTACCTACCGCCGCTCGGAGGATAAACCTAGTGGGTAACTGCCGCCCATTCAATACTGTTTCATACGCTGAGATTTCGAAGCACGTCGTTTCGGCCGTTTTCTATAAAGATAGAATACTTACTGTACTTATTTATACTGTGGGCAAAGTTTTGTAAACATCGAAATGAAGTAGGTATACCTATTTATATTTCTCATTTTGGGCAACAAAAGAGCATTGAAAATGATTTATTTTTCATTTCCTCTGATGAAAATTTAAACCTTTGGCGTTGATTAGTTATTTCTATTCATAAAACTCAAAGGCGAGTTGAATGACAGATTAGCTGAATGTTAATGACATTTTCGTTTAGCCTCAACTATTACGAACAAAAGAAATGATTGGTACTTAACACGCGAGGTACTTAATGTAGAGAATTCATAGGAATTTAGGCAGATACAAATGTAAATGCCCCATTGGCTAAATTGGTTGTTGAATACGACTGTCAAACATGAAGTCCGAGTTAATTCTTTGTCGGAAAATCAGTAACCTTGTTCGGTTAGTATTCTTGGGTGACATTAATAAAACTAAACAAAACTGAATTTAATCCTGGAAAGTTTGCGTAGGTTCATCACAAGCACTATCTTGTGTCACAATGGACATAATGGCAAAACTAGAGAAATACAAATTTTAGCATCATGCTGCACACATCAAGTTATACATTTCCAGTATAAGCTGACCTCGCGTTCTACGGAAATCCTATACAATGCGATATCAGCATAAACTGGAAATGTACCTATAGCTTGATGTGCAGCCGTGTGTACGAGGAGCTCGTGGCTAAATAATAACAGCCGCACGGGTCGATCAAAGGTTAAGCTACGCCTGCCGCGTTCGGTTCGCGGATGGGTGACCATCCATTACTTATCGGGACCCCTCCGTGCCTCAGAAAGCACGTTAAGCCGTTTTTCCCGCCTATTATTATACATCTTTGACAGTCTTTACAGCTAGTTAGGAGCCCGAAAGTCCGACAACCAGTCTTACCAAAGGGTTTCGTGTTACCCAGTAGCTGGGTTGTGGAGGTAAGATAGGCAGTCGCTTTATGTAAAAAACTGGCAATCAGCTGCATTAGACTGGAAGCCGACCCCAATAAAGGCGCGTAGCGTAGCCTATTCCCATGGTTGGGAAAAGGCTACGCAGATGATTTTGACTTCGATCGCCACATGCTTACATTAATAACATACATAAATATCTCAGCCTACCCCTTCTAATGTTACCATAGCGTGACGAATATGAGTGAGTACTTAACACGCAACGCATGTAATAAAATATTTCACGGTACACAGTCACCTAATAAATTACATTGATACTTAGTTGATACTCTATAGTTACGTGCAGTTTATAACTATGTGTTAAGTGTGTACGGCTGACACGATAATTAGTTATAACATAAAAACTTGCTTGATGTTTGACTGTCGAAATTAAAGTGAATTATATCGTGCATTAGTTGTAAATGTTTCGTTATTTATATTATAATAATTTAAAGTGTAATAATTTTTGTTTGTAATTTTGTTTTCTAATAAGTCTGACAACCAGTCTTACCAAGGGGTATCGTATTACCCAGTTACTGGGTTGTGGAGGTCAGATAGGCAGTCGCTCCATGTAAAATACTGGTATTCAGCTGCATCCGGTTAGACTGGAAGCCTACCCCAACATAGTTGGGAAAAGGCTAGGTAGATGATGATGATGAATAATTGTGTTTATCTTTAGGATTTCTTATAGAGGATTCATATCATGGGTGTAGATAAAGTCTTAAATTCAACTTTAAACAATTAGGTATTAAAACACTCATGTATGTATTATCACATAAAAACCCACATTCGTGTTTTAATAACTTTTATTGTACAATAGTTGCATAAAAATGATTATTGTCAAGTATACCTTATTGATAAGTGACTGAACCGAATATAATTGATGCATAGAATTTAATTTAGAATTTTTGGTTCTAGGACATGTCGGATTGCTCACGATGTTTTTCTTCACCGCTATGGGAGCAGTGGTGATGAAAAATTTACACATAGTAAAGCGTCTGTCTGGGTTCGATCCTACAACTCGTAAATCTCGGCAGTTACAACTGGGTCACCACTGCGTATACCTAATTAGCTGATGGTTAGCCACTAATTATGGCTTGATTTAGAGCGTGTTATCGTATTAATTTTAATTAATGCGTACCTGTTCGACATTCACTGTTCAAATAACGGTCTATTAGAGAAGTAATGATGCATAAATAGTTACAAAACCCCCGACAAAAACAAAGCATTTAAAAAGTAAACAAATAATATGTATTGGCCCTTTAAGTTTAATATAAAAGTTGTAGGTAATATTTTGATCCAAGCGTCGTCGCGTCGGGGGACAGCTCATGAAAATAGGAAATTAACAGCAGCTATCCTTTCTACAATAGCATATATTCATTATTCCTAGTGTATGTTGGCGTTTTCATTAGCCGTCCCCCAACGCGACGACGCTTGGATCAAAATATTACCTACAACTTTTATATTAAACTTAAAGGGCCAATACATATTATTTGTTTACTTTTTAAATGCTTTGTTTTTGTCGGGGGTTTTTTAAATTTAACTTTTATTTCCAGCTTTTTAAATTTCATATTATACCACTAGTAGAAACGCTATGATCAACCCGCGGCTCGCCGATATCTGCGTAGCTGTACGTACTTTTGCCACAGTGAAGCTAGTTTCTAATTTAGTCTCATTTATCTTTCCTACTCCATCATCAGACCCTGATCACCATCCATCTGTAACCTATTTTTTGAGACCTTTCCAATGAGCCCAAACACGATACCTCTGCTGTAAGTTGGTGGGGGAGTTGGGTATCCTGCATCCAGGTGATGCTGCAGCATCAGTTCAAGGTTACTATAGTCTTCTAATATCATTGAAGTAACAGAATTCTAAATTTCGAATTGATTAGACCTGTGAAAGATGCTCACATCCATTCATCAACTAGAAAAGACCTGATAATCTTCAAATGGCTGAACCGATTTTCTTGAATAATAGCTAAGAACACTCTCGATCAAGTCACCTTTCAAACAAAACAAAATCGGTTCAGCGGTTTGGCAGCTACGATGGAACAGACAGACACACAGATACACAGATACACACGTTAAACTTATAACACCCGTCTTTTTCAGTCGGGGGTTAAAAATATCGCAAACAAATAAGTACCAAGTTTTAATGATGTTTACAATGATTAGGATTTATGATTAATTTGTGCTTTTCATAATCATCATCATCAACATTCCAGCCGAAAAACGTCCACTGCTGGACATAGTTTGTAAAGTTCGTGCTACACGGTCACCAACCGCGTCCCGACAGTGGTGACCTTGGTGGTTTACAACCGTATAGTTGATGGTTTACTATCTTTGATACAGCTGTCGGTCGCCAACCATGGTCACCTCTGTCTGTCCGGATGCGGTTGGCAACCGTGTAGCAGGCACTTTACTGAATCATGCAAAAACGGCTGAACGGAGCACACAGATATTATCTCACCTTACAGATAGGATAGGTACTTTTAATCCCCACAGTACTTTGCATCACATGCATACAAGACGGTATTCTGTTCACGTCACGTTGTGCACAATTTCTGAGCAGTACCATAATAAATAGTACTAGGCTTACATGAATTCAAGATATAAATTTTGCGATTGACCTGTCGTAAACCCGAACCGAATGTTTTGGTCGTGTGTTCGGGTTCGCAACAGGTCAATCGACATGCTGAGGATGCCTCGTTGAGAGTTGAAAGACGTGTCGATTTCTTATAGGGTTTTTTATGACTCTTGAGGAATAGTTTAGCGGAATAGGTTACTTAATATATCTACGTCTATTGTATTTTACACAGATAGTTTACCTATAACGAATTATTTGGTATAATAATTAAAACAGGCATTATTTCACAGAGCACGGAGACGCGACGCACAGTATTTCGTCTAGTACAAGCTAGCGGGACAAAATTCATGACGTCATTTCCAGGAATTCGTGATAACAACTTGTAAACAACCCTCCCAGGTAAGAAATTCTAAAAAAAATTTTGTTTTTCACCTCATTAAGTAGTTTTGTCAAAGTTAAATAAAAAGGGAGTACAATTTTCATTTGCAAATTAGTCGCATTTTTGGCACACTTCTGTCAACCTCTCTTAGAATTGATAGTAAAGTGAAAGGATTTTTTTGTGATGGATTCTAATGATGAAGATGTGCACTTACTTTTCCGACTGGTTTAAAAAAAAAAAACATCTACCTTTTTGCTGTAATTTGAGTTTAAAGTATGATAAATAATCTCACATATTTTTCCTTCATTGTAAACTTTAAAGGGTTGCAACTTTTTTTATCCACATATATCCAACTTGATTCTTCTGTATGTTATAATTAAAACATTCAGGCAAAGATAAATATATATTCTGGCTCCCGAAAATGCCCGCAATTAAAATTATTTACTTTGTTTCAGAACGAGTCGTAACTTTGACAAAACTACAGTTTTGAGAAGAATGTCGCATTTTTTATTATATATGTGTACCTACAATATAATATAATAGATGCTTCTGAAGATTCCCTGAGGAAACGCATAATGAAAATTTCGAGCCTTCCATTAAAATTGAACGAAAAGTGGACATCTTCTAAGTGTACTAAGTTACCACCAGAGGTTCTGCAGTTGATTGTCCCACCTTCATTACTATCCCAATCAACATCAGTCCACGAATTTAGTGAAGGGGATTATTCGTTATCAGAAGATTCTAGCTAATTGGAGAGTGGTGATGAGGAATCTTCTGATTATGACTATTAGATTCGTCTTGATAGAATTATATTTTATTGTTAATATGTTTACCTATTTTATTATGTATTAATTTCTCATAATGTTTTCGTTTTAATTTTATTATATTAGATTTAACATTACCTATTGTAGTTAAATTATTTTTATTTTGTATGATTTAGTTTTAAGAGATATTTTATAGGTATTATGATTGATTTTGTTTTTATGTGTATGTGTTTGTAATTGTTGTTATTCTTGGACTATTATTGTATGTTATTTGATAGACTGAATAAATAAATACCTATTTTACACATATTTATGATTTTAATTTTAATATACCCTGAGATTTTTTTGTAAATATGTTTATATGTATATAGTGCCTTACAGACATAATGAGTAGGTATGTAGACGCTGTGAATTAGAGCAATCAGGGATAACAGTAAACAAAAGTGTTAAATCAGGAGACTACTTCAATCTTGCATCTTGCACGTTTTTTAACGTATAGGAACGCATAAAGACCACAAAACAGCGTAAGGTACCTTAAATATAATATACATAAACAAGTAAAATAAGTAAAAAAATAATTTTGTCTCGCTAGTTTGTAATAGACGAAACACTGTGCGACGCTTCGGTTCCCAATCGCTTCGCCCTGCGAATTAATGCAACAATTTCTGACCATCCCAGCCACCACATCAATATTATTTAACATCATCCCTGAAAACTTTGTCTATAACATAATCATCCTATAACGTCCCCACTGCTGCGACACAGGCCTCCTCTCAGTTAGAGGGAGTGGGCTGTAATCCACCACGCGGGCCCAGTGCGGGTTGGTGGATGTCACATGTCTTCGTATTTTTGGTTCGAAGACATGGGACATGTATCTTTGTCCATGCCGGAGTGTCTTTGACTATGTTAATTAAAAATCAGCATATACCAGCCCAAAAAGTTAAAAAAAAAGACTAGTAGAACCAAACCCATTAATTTATGCAGTTGATTTTCCAAAAAAGGCCGTATACAGAAAGAAAGCTGGTAGCCGGAGCCGATCTACCAGCGCTTATCGGCGCTTGTCCATTCTGGTAACAGTTACATAAATCAAGCGGTTAGGTTAGTTAGTTTAATGGCGGGCGGCGCCAGCGCTGACCGGCGCGTGTCGAAGATTGTCGGAACTTGTCGGCGACGTTCGGCGCTTATCGGCGCTTGTTCATATAAATGCCTGCGCCGGTTACCTTGAGTGGACCGGTTCCTATAAGCTCTGGTAGGCTGCCAGGTTTCTTTCTGTATACGGCTATAGCATCTTTGGCAATAAGTACCTTAATAACTTACCGATAACAAGTTCTCATTTGTGTTCAAACTAAATAAGTAAAAGCATTATCAAAAGAAAAAAGAACAAGAATATTTCAGGATTCTTAGAACACATCACAAGGACGAAGGTAATTCGCGCATGACGTACCAAGAAATGGTCTGGAAGACGGTTGGGACGAACCCATTATGAAGTAAATGGGATGATATTTAATACAATCTATATTTATATGTTTGGCATATAGTAGAAAAAAGAGCTCTGCACCACCTGGATCAATATTCCCGTAAGATAGAAGTTGGTTTAAAAAAGTCTTAACTTTTTAATTTACGCTCGAGTAGATTCGCAAAAAAACTGTGATAGTTCAGAAAATTTGAGTTTCTTGGCTTGTGAACTGAAAACTATCTCTCGGTTCCATTTCAGGAATACTTTTTATCTTAAGTTTTATTTCCAGTACATTTTCACGTATTTTCGAAACGAATCTGATGTGGGTACCACATGAGTAACTTTATTGGAACCCTGCCTGCTTTTTTGTAATATAATTATGTACTACAAGGATGCGCATTCGCTAATCTTGTTTTCAGAGGCTCGGCAAACCTAATCCACTCCATCTTTCAAGCATCTCCGGCAAATAACTCAGCGCTCTTTAAACTGTTTACGCCTTGCAATAAACATGATGTAATCACGTAAGCAACGTTTTTAAAAGCCCCTTAAGTGGAAAACTAGTGGCAGTAGGTACTTACTCACATAATGTATTATGCTTTTCAACCCACAACTGGGCCATAGAATATTGTACGCGCAATATTGGGAGATTTGCAATGTTATTTTAAGACCATAGACTTCTAATATTAGGTTTCCTATAATCAATAAGTAAAGAACTATTTTCTGCATTTTTTTATTTTAGGCTTAGTAGTTTCGGAGATAATAAAAAAATATCTTTAAAAGTATGGATATTAAAATTATAAAAAATATATATTTAAGATCCTCACAACAAGCCCTCTCAACAAGTCACACGGTAGGTACAGTTTGGAAAACTTAAAAAAAAAAACCACTTGCGCCCGAAAAGTGAGACCGCCATATTCAAATTTCATTTTTTTTTTCGTTATAGTTCCCTGTTCACATAAATTGACAAGATAATACTGATGATAGATGATAACAGAAGATAAGACTGCGACGTTCAACCTTCTTCCTACCGTTCTTACTCACTTCTCCATCCTACCTACATTGCTTACTTAGCAAAACCAAAGCTGTTACTTCAATAATGATCGCAATTTTTTACATGTTCACGATTCCTCCGAGTTTAAATAAGGTTTTTTTTTTTTTTCAAACCGCAATGCGTAAAGCACTTATCTTGTAGCTACTGGTAGGTGGCACTTATTTTTACGATCATTTCATATTGTTAAGAGTAGGTTTTTTTATCGACGACCCAAACAATTTTCTGGGTAGTTTCTAAACCTATATTTTATTTACGGTTACACTTATCTCAGTGAAAACGTAAAATCTAGACCTCATAAATTGTCTTCTTCCATTATCCATACTAATATTATAAATTCGAAAGTAACTCTGTCTGTATGTTACCTTTTTACGCCTAAACCAGTGAACGGATTTCGACAAAATTTGGCAAGGATACGTATGGCACTTTGGGGCGGACATAGGCTACTTTTTATCGACATACCGCGCGGGAAAAGCCACGGAAGCTAGTGTTCTATCAGTATTTAAACTATTCGGACGGAAATAAATTTAAAGAAAGACGACGAAATTCTAGCAAAAGGCCAATCGAACATGAAAACGCGCCCACTCCTTACTAAAGTACAGCTTGAATAATCAGCCTATAATGTTCCCACTGCTGGGACACAGGCCTCCTCTCGGTCAGAGAGAATGGGCCATAGTCCACCACGATGACTCATGTACTTAGATGTCACATGTTTTTGAATTTTTGATTCTAGGACATGCATAATTTACAGAGAGTAAAGCGTCTGTCTGGGTACTCGTAAGTCGCTGCCGTAAAGTACAGCTTATAGTACAGTCATCGCGGAGTGGGGCGCGTCTTCGTGGATGGCATTGACTGTAATAACTTAACTTATTTATCCACCCCGTCAATAAGCTTTGTCCCAGCGGCATTTTTCTACTCAAATCATTAATGTCCTCCAGACGTGCTACCATAAAATTGAAATTACTTCATCGCCCTTGGAAATATTACGTCCCTATGTTAAATATGAAGTTCGTATGGGAATTTCGTAAGTAATAAGTGCGTACCAAAATAGCTCGAAGCTAACAAGAAATTTCGCCAACCTAGGCGCCAGGTGTGCTAAATTGACAACAATTTAACTTTGGCGACGGCCTTTTTCTACACAATAGGGTCTGGTTTGAAACTACGTTTATAACACGTGTATTCAAAGTTGTGTAACATCTATCTTTATTATTAACCAATGAGAAGGTATGTATCGCATTAATGTTATCATCATTTAGATGATGCCATTATATATGAGCCATGATATCAAAGTCTGACAACTAGTCTTATCAAGGGTTATGGAGGTCAGAGGCAGTCTCTCCGTGTAAAATTGTAGTATTCAGCTGCATCCGGTTAGACTAGAAGCCAAATCCATCATGGTAGGGAAACGGCTAATCTGCCTAGGCAGATTGATTGATCTACGAACTACGGCCACAAGATCAAAAAACAGCCATCATTGACATTAAAAAAACGGAGTGCAAACTAGTTGAAAAACAGTTAACACCCACAGACGTAATAACAATAAAACTTCAATTGTGTCTCGTCCAGTGCTCGCGAAAGTATTAAAGAATAAACCCTAATGACATTAAAACGGGACAAAGGTACAAAAAAACAACGGTTCGTTGTCTACAATCGCTGTTGCGTAGTTTCTCGGATCAACAATGAATAATGTAAGTGTTCTATTTGTAGTGCTTTTATTCATCGTAAAAAACTTTTACCGAGCTCAGAAATACTAAAAGGAAAAACTATTCTCGCAACTTCCTTAAAAAGCGTTCAAAACTTTGGACAAGGGATAATGGCCCAACAAATAGAAAACAGTATTCAAATCTTCTTTTTTTTATTCACTGACTTAGGGTAAGTTTTATGCTAGTGTGACTACTAAAATTGATTGCGCATACAAGAGATAATGAAAACCAATCATTTGAAGCGAGCCACTTGTTACCTACTTCGCCATGAACGATTAGGTAGTATCGTCGACGGCAACTCAACGACCTTCATTTTTTTTTAATTCAGCTTTCAGTATCGTCACTTACGACCATATCGCATTGTTGTCACGCACATACATGAAGGGCCCTGTCTATAATATTTTCCTTTTAGGGAGGGAGTCTCATTGTTCACGCTCGCCCTTTTTACCATCGTTTCCCGGTAACACTTGCCATTGTACTCAATGCACACTCGACCCTCATCACTTTCAATTTTCCATAATAACCGTAGGACATTGCCACTTTAATATACACGCTCGTAAATGTCCTACGTGGGTGTTGCCAGTTATTCGATAACTAGAGCTATTTTCTGTTGGCTGTTTATCATTTATTTTCTACTAACTTCCACCCGCTGCTTCGCCCGCGTGGTATGTCGATAAAAGTAGCCTATACAGACAGACAGATAGGCAGAGTTACTTCTGAATTTATAATATTATATAGTATGGTTATAGGGCAAATTGTAAACTCCAGTTCTACAGGGTGTATCAGAAAGGTGTGGTCAAAAAAGGACTATCAAACTGAACTAATTTTTTCAAGGGAACAACATCGTAATCGAGAAAAATAAAGTTATAAAACTAAAACTCAACTACGACAAAAAAAGTCAACTAAAAAGATGTAAACAAGACATCACAGACAGACAAATTAAAAATCCGGAGTCACACGTGTTACGGCATAAATCGAACAGACTTCGTGTGACTCCGTGTGCACCTAGCTTCTGACGTTTCATAAGTGCCCATGTAGGCTTATGTGAAATAAAATATTTTGATTTTGATTTTTGATTCCGGACCGCATCCGTAGTCAGGTAAAAATTATGCTGTCCCATACAAAGCGAATACCTTTGAACCTAAATACCTACTCGACCCAAATGTATTGGACGTCGGATAATTTTTTCTCGATTACGATGTTAGTCCCATGGAGAAAGTTGTTCTGTTTGATGGTCTGTACCACACCCTTAAATTTGACCACACCTTTCTGATACACCCTGTAGAACTGGAGCTTACAATTTGGAAGAAGCAATCTCGATTACTGATTGAACATGTAGTTTGGATTTATACAGAAAGTTATAGGTAGTATTTATTGACACGTGTGGTCGGTGGACCATACAAACGTAGTTAGACAGCTAATATAATATTTATACGTTATTTACAGTTGAGAAGTAGGTTCACGTACCGATACCAAAATACGTGCATTTTATGGCGACACTGTTGGCAAATATGCTACTAAGGATACTTAAAATTCTGTATAATTCTCACTCTTTAATTTTCCAGTCTGCCGTATTATAGACTGTAGCCATCAATGCTCTTCAAAAGAGGCGTCATCGAAATTTTGAGCAGGGACCGGAAACCAGTATTAATACTGGTTGTATTCAATTTAAGGTAACCTGTATGTGAATATATTGTAACAATATTCTGATTTAAAAGAATGTCCGTGGAGTTTCTGGCCCGTTCTTCTCCATAGGAACCTACTACGCTTTGGAATGGGCAACTAGCTTCATCTTTCTGACTGACCGACCCCTTGACAATTCAAAAGTACCTGTAATTGGTTTATTTGAAATAAATGTTTTGAGTTTGAGTTTGAGTTTGTAAAAATATAAATGTTGTAACAGAAAAATATAAATATTGATTATACCAGTTTCGGGCCCTGATTTGAGTGTCAGTCAAGTCAGTATAGAAACAGGTAATTAGGTACTAAAGCACGATCTAAAAAAACCGGCCAAGTGCGAGTCGGACTCGCGCACGAAGGGTTCCGTATCTATAAAAATGGCAAAAAAAATCACGTTTGTTGTATGATTATAATAATTATTTTATTCTGTATTTTAATATTTTTTGTTATAGCGGCAACAGATATACATCATCTGTGACAATTTCAACTGTCTAGCTATCACGGTTCATGAGATACAGCCTGGTGACAGACGGACAGACAGACAGACAGCGGAGCCTTAGTAATACGGTCCCGTTTTACCCTTTGGGTAAGGAACCCTAAAAATTATCATTACCCTATTTCATGCCTGATTTGCTCACAGAAGGTTAAGAACACACTTTTACATCGGCATCGATATATATTTACTGAGGTATAATTCCTTCACGACAAATTGAACACACCAACAGTTAAAACGCTTTGCATTTTGATTTATGTCTAGATTTTTCTACGAGCTTTATTATATTATATATATTATATTAATCAACCCTTTTCCAAGCCAAACTTTTTGGTGTATTCACAAGATAAACTAACTGGTTGCTCTTTGACATTAGGTAATCTTTAGATGGGTCTTACTTTTATCAGACCTGTGCCCTGTTTATCAAAACTTACATAGCCAAAGCCTTGTATTACCAAATGTCATTATTTAGTTCACAAGTACTTATACTTTTACAATTTTATTCGTGATTTTGTTTGTCAAAAAATTCTTTGTAAGTTACAACTTGTAGAAAATCATAACAAATCCTGAGTCTCCGGCGACTCTCTATTCTGTCTTAGAATTTTACAAGTGTGCACGACACTTATTAGCGCAATAAATGTTTAAGTAGATTTTCTTCTTTAAAATGTGGCCAAAAGAGAGAAATTACCAGATGCCCGTGTCCCAGCAGTGGGAAAATTAAGGCTGATTATGAATATAGAGAGGTAATGAAAGACAAAATCCATCATATGTCAACAAAAAGTAAACTGTTTAACACCTGCATATTACCGGTATTAATGTATGGAAGTCAAACATGGGCTCTAACAAGAAACTCAACAAATAAACTTGCTACATGCGAACGCGAGATGGAGAGAAGCATGTTAGGAGCCAAAAAAGCAGACAAAATAAAAAACAACACCATCAGACACAAGACCAAGGTTCAGGACATAACCTAAAAATCAGAAGACTAAAGTGGAAATGGTCGGGACACATGATTAGAGGGAAGGATAAATCGGAGCAAAATAGTTACCCAGTGGTACCAAAGAAACGGCCAAAGAAAGAGAGGAAGACCACAGAAAAGGTGGGATGACGACATCAGAGAGGTCGCTGGAAAGACATGGGACAGAGTGGCCAGAGAGAGACAGGAATGGAGAAGGTTGGAGGAGGCCTTTGCCGACTGGCAAACGGACATACAAAATATAAATAAACGCCAAATACGAGACTGAAGACTACACTTTGTTTGTCCGAATAAAAGGCTAATAATAATAATGAATATAGAGATAAGCTATGAATTTAACGAAAATTAACATTCTAGGTAACTTGTGAACGTGTACACTTGTAACTTTTGATAAACAGGTACTGTTGTTTTGTTGCTTGTCAGATTTTCATTTCTCAGTTTTTAGAACCGTCAAAGACGATGTTTCTGACGTTTAAAACGCAGCGTTTCGAACGCCTGTCTGCGTCGTCAAGAGTCTGTAGGGCATGAAACTATGTGGGACAGCCTTGAAGTTGTGTCACAGCACAATTACTGCACAAACAAACAGATACAGTACGGTATACTGTTATAAAATACACTATTGTGACCATATTGTGACACGGAGCGCATAGAATTTAGCAATGGAATGTCAATGTGAAGTCACCCGAAATCAAGCTATTGTTATAGTAATGAAAATGTTGGTTTTCCAACAATGTGTAATAAAATATTATTATTACCAACTACTTTGTCTGGGATTAGGCCACAATTTGGAGATAGGTAAGGGCAGATTATGGATAGATAAAGCTAATTGGACTATTGGGTTTAAAAAAGTTACATTGGCAATTTTTTTAATTATGTAACTAGGTAAATATAATAATATGTAAAACTTTTATGATAAAACTAACTTTTGCCCGCGGCTTCGCCCGTGTGGATGTCGGATATCGTTCCACGGGAATGTAGTACCGGGATATATAAGAAATGCTATATCACCCCTTATGGGATTATTTTTGAAACAAAACGTAGCCTATGTCCTTCCCTAGGATATAGATATCCACTATCTCCTTGCCAAATTTCGTCGAAATCCGTTCAGAGGTTTAAGCGTGAAAAGATAACAGACAGGAGTTACTTTCGAATTTATAATATTAAGTATGGATTTTTAAACATCTGTAATTTTCACAATAAAACCATTTGACAAGCTAAAGAACCAGATGAAATGATCATTAACTTTAAGAACAATTACTGAACTTGTATCGCAAGTTTACGATTCCGTAATCGAAAGAAAATGGATTTAAACTTGTAGGTATACAGGTATGTAGGTACTAGCTGTTGCCCGCAAGTTCGTCTGCGATCCAGGATGAAATGTAGCCTATGTCCTTTTTCGGTTCATGGTCTACCCATGTGCCAAATTTCATCCAAATCCGTTCAGCCGTTTTAGCGTGAAAGCGTCACAAACAAACAAACTCACTTTCGCATTTATAATATTAGTTAGGATAATTATCTCTTTGTTGTTTCCGAACCGGCAGAGTGCGAAAATCATAAAATAAAGTAAGCCGTCTCGGAATGTAACCTAAAGTTTGTTCAATAAAGCTTGTCCCGTGACGCCATTGGTGGTAGCACTCAATTTTGCAGTCAGTAGACAGTAGTGTTCTGTCAGTCCCATTTTGAATTCTATTAGTATTGAAACTAAGACTGAAAAATTCAGTGCTACTAATGGCGTCACGGGACAAGTAATAATGACCGCACCGACCGACCGATGATACTACTATACGTACAGTATAGTAGTATGTTGTACGCACGGCTACACATCAAGCTATATACTTTTCCAGTCTATGCTGACCTCGCATTGTACGGAAATCCTTTATAATGCGAGATCAGCATATACTGGAAATGTATAGCTTGATGTGTAGCCGTGTGTACATATCCAGTATTTGTACCAAAATATTCCTAACATTTAGTACCGTGTCTTATTTGCAGTTCGCCGTCCGATTGTCATCCGATGGCCGGAAAGGTTTCGACGTTATCCGTTTAAGTGTTGTATAACGAATATTTCCTGACTCTTGCTGACTTCTCGTTGTATGACCTCGTTAAAATACATATCTGGGGCTTGTTTTGTAAGCGAATGCGTTCGGCGTTGTCCATATCTACATAAAAGTGACATCATACAACTAGGGATCCGGAAAAAGTATCGATGCCTAAAGTTTTATCGATACTTCTGTTACGATATACCTAGTTACCGATATTTTTTGCTTACCCTGAGAGCCTAAACAAAGTATAACATTCTATCAGGGATAACAAAAGCTGGTGCAGTCAAAAATGTATTGGATTGATATAAGCTAGGTACCGAAAAACTTATGACAATCCTTTGAATGCAATTGTTACTTGTCTTGGTTCTCTTGGCAGTCAAGGCAAGTAAGGAAGTGAGGTACTAAGTAGGTTGGGTCAAATTAAATAACTTAACGAAATTGTAGACTCGACTCCAAGTAACATGAAGTATGAGTTGAATAAATTTTTTTTTTTTGCTTTATCAACCTTAAACATTGTAATTTGGTAATTATAAATGTATAGAATTGGAAAAAAAAAGGTAGTAAAACTTCGCAGAGGTACTGCGTAGGCGCAGTTTTACTAACTTTTTTTTTCCAATTCTCGTTACCATATATTTATTAATATCCCTGTAACTACCTTACATGATTCAACAAGGTGGTCTGTTTACATGAAACAACTTTTTTTTAATGCTAATAAAAACCAAGGTTAAAGTGTGAGTTTTTTTACAATAATCATGAATAAGTTGATTTTAAACTTGGAAAGTTATCATTAGTCACGTTGCAGACTTTAATGAAGGTTAGCCGGTTAACCAACCCTTTTACTGCTACATAACATACGTACCTACCTTTATTAAAGTTCATCAACCTAGCATATGATTTCATATGCGTAATATGTGATTGTGACTTACTAAGAAACTACATTAGTAAACATTTATTCGGAATGGTAGATTAATTATCACACCTAGTACATAGAATCAAGAATTCAATAAGGTATTATTGATTCATTATAATTAATGAAGGGGTTACGTGTTATACACTGTAAATATTAACATGTATTTAGATAGTTCATCATAAAATTAATTAGGCTCATCAATCAGATTTATAAACAATTGAGTTCCAGTTTTCAAAAGCTTATTTCATGATCTAAATAATAAATGTGGGTATTATTACTTATAATCTCAATCTCATCTGCAGATGTTCATTGTTCAGCGACTAACGAATCGTTTTACTAACCTAACTTATATAACTTTTCTGTTTTAGAACCCAATGTCTTGGCACGCGACGATGGGAAGACCAGACGGAATGACCATAATGCCTTGGAAGATGGGTAGGCCTTTGGTGTGGGATGCAACCTGTGTCGACACCCTCGAGCCATTCCATCTTCCTAGCACGGCGGGCTGTGCTGGGGCGGCTGCTGCAGGTGCAGAAAACCTCAAACGGCGCAAATATAACAACCTTATTGGTAGCAATATTTTTGAGCCGTTTGGGGTTTGAAACACTAGGGCCGTGGGGTCCCAGTGCTCATCGAGTATTTCGGGACATCGTCAGTGGTTGGTCGACTCTTCACGTGACCAGAGGGCTGGTCAATTTCTAGGCCAAAGAATCAGCATTGCCATCCAACGTGGCAAAGCTGCCAGCCTTTTGGGCTCATTTCCCACTGACAGCGATGCGGAAGAATTTTTTGACGCCCTATGAGCCCTTCCTTTATATAATTATAATTTTTATATTTTTTTATTTAAAATTGTAAATTAAAAATGGGTAGAAAAGAATAAAAACTGTTCTGTTCTTTCATAAACTCTAGTCGATTTTCTCTAATTAATTGACAGGTCATTTGATTTATGAAAGAACGGTTCGTTTCCCACAGTTTGAACGCGGGTTTACGTCCATTCAACTCGTCGACGAATGTTCCAACTTCCCACGGACCTTTACCTGCAATCCACACTTCGATTTTCACACAAAATAATTGTTCGCAATGTAATTAAGACAATGCTTATAACCCTACAGTATGTATGTTGCATCATAAGCGTAGGTATGCAAGTTCACGCACACTAATGAAAAAACTTCGCAAGAAAACAAATGAATTTCATACGACTACGAGGAAATTATGTACTTTGTGTTCGAAAAAAATGGCCTTTATCAAACGTATTGTGTTTCAAGGGAAAAATAATGTGTCACATTTCCTTATTTCATATAAGGAGTATCCGTTAATGGACAATCAATCCCTCCCAGAAGTGTGAGGTATCACTTTTTTGGACGATGACCTTTCGAAGATGGCATTTTGGCTTCTGGGTATTAGATAAAGGCAATGTAGAAACTCGAGGTGCAAACAGTCAGAAGATACCCTTCGCCGTATGCAAAGAAAGACATACCTAGGTAAACAAAACAAGAAGTAGGTACCTTACAACCAATACATCTGTAGGGAGGAATATTCAGTAGGTAGGTAGAGGTAAGTCTATTCTTTCATAAGGTAAAAACAAAAGAAAAAAGTCTTTGGGAGTCGAACTTCACTATAACTATAACATAATAAGTGAAAGAAAATATTTTATTCCGAAATATTTCGGCTGTCATTTTGAAAAGTGACATGGCGGCACGATAAAGTCAATTCAACTTTAATAAATAATCTATGCTCCCTATCACTTACTTAACTCACACTTTGCTAAAGACAAACACATTTTTTCACCCGAGGGAATTCTTATATAACTAAAGTAAAAAGATTGCGATACTCAAGCACCAAAAAAGTATTCGCAACAAGTAAGTATCATATAAAAGAATTTTGAGGTTTGAAGAATATTTTTTTAACTTTTATTCTCGGTTTTAAAAGAATTTGTAAGATATCGCTCTTCTGAATTAACTTTTACAAATTAAATGAGGCGACTGACGACATTCCGGAATGATAGTTTACAGTAGTATTATGGTAACGTTTTTACGGTTCCGTAACCCAACGAAACCCTATTACTAAACCTCCGCTGTCCGTCCGTCTGTCTGTCAGCGGGCTGTATCTCATGAACCGTAATAGGTAGACAGTTGAAATGTTCACAGAATGTGTATTTCTATTGCCGCTATAACAAAATATAAATAAAGTTAATAGTTAAATAGCCATACAAGAAACGTGTTCTTTTCGGCGTATTTTTTACTTCGGTGCCGGTTTTTTTTATATAACTTCTTGTTGGAAAGATATCCTGGTGGTCCACCAGATTTAGTGGTCACTGCTACCTAGGGCATCTGTAAGATTAGAGGCATCGCAGATCTTTGCAATCTTAAAGACAAAGTTGAAATTTCTCTTGTGCTGGTAATCATAGCACTGTCTATCGACTGTGTATCTGAGCTCGACAACCCAGTTACTGGGTAACACGAGACCCCTTGGTAAGACTGGTTGTCAGACTTTCGGGCAACCCGAAAGTACGACTCATACGACTGTCGAAGATCATAGATTGACAGCCGGAACCAACGGCTTATCGTGCTTTCCAAAGCACGGAGGGTCTCGGCATAATAAGATGGTCTCACATCCACGGGCTGACCGTGGCAAGTGTAGCTTAAACTGATCAATTGACCCGTGCGGCTGTTATTACTTAGCCACGAGCCCCTCAAATACAGCACCCACATTTACGCTAAACACGACTTATTGCTTGGTAACGTTTAATCCTGGTAAAATTCAAATTTATTTTAAGACCGTTTTTATCAGTAGTGGGCTGGGGCAAACAGGGTACCTATATTATTAGAAATAAAACCTAATAAAAATCCAAAGTTTGTTTTTCCTTTTGGCCTAATTCTTAAGAAATGGGCGACAAACATTTTTTCAAGTCTCAATTCTAAATGTTTCACAAGAAAACTTATCAAGTGAAATTGTTTTATCAATGTTCATTGTTCGTAGGTTTAAGTACGCGTAGGAAGATCTATTGGTGTTTAATACAAACATCTTCTTAGAATTCTGTCTTCACCTAGACATCTAATTTAAAAAAAACCCGACCAAGTGCGAGTCGGACTCGCACACGAAGAGTTCCGTACCAAAACGGCAAAAAAATCACGTTTGTTGTATGAGAGCCCCCTTAAATTAAAAAAATAATATTGGTTATTGGGTCTCAAACGGTCACATTTACAAAAAAAAAATTATGAGACTGCCCCAGTAATGTTAGTAATACTTACTGTTGGGGTTAAATACTTATTTTATCCTATTTTTTAGTATATTTTGTTATAGCGGCAACAGAAATATATCATCTGTGAAAATTTCAACAGTTTAACTATCACGGTTCATGAGATACAGCCTGGTAACAGACGGACGGATGGACAGCGGAGCCTTAGTAATAGGGTCCCGTTTTACCCTTTGGGTACGGAACCCTTAAAACTACCCGTCTGTGTGATTCTTACAAATCCGTAGTAACGCAATTGGCTGGAACATTTATTGACAAGAAGCTTTGGTAAAGTTGATAGTACATGGCAAGGTATTTATTACAATCCCTAAAAGGGAACAGGAAAAATGTTGAATACGCAATTGTAAACGGTTCTATTCCGTTTCAAACTAACTGACTGTTATTTCTATAACTGACTTGTTTCAGGTGATTGATTTTTCGCTCACTTCCCATTTGGATTTAGTATAGGTGCAGTTTTGACAGCATACATGCGAATATAATGGTAGATACATTATAGTGGTTTTAACTTTTACAAAGTTCTAAGGCTGCCCATTTTTTATGTCCACGCAATCACTGTCCAGAGAGAGCAGAGCAGTGGTGCAGGCAGTGGTGTGGCTTAGAGCAGTGGTGGCCCAGTGGTAACGGCCACGACTTACGAGTTGTAGTTCGTAGGTTTGAACCCTGACAGGCGCTTTACTTTGTGTAAATATTTCATCGCCACTGCTCTAAAAAACGGTGAAGGAAAACATCGTGAGGAAACCGATATGTCCTAGAACCAAAATTGCGAAGACATGTGACATCTACCAACCCGCTCTGGGCCCGCGTGGTGGATTACGGCCCACTCCCTCTCACAGAGAGGAGGCCTGTGTCCCAGCAGTGGGAACATTATAGGCTGATTATGCTAATCACTGTCCATTCTAAGGTTGCCTGGAAGAGATCGCAGAAAGCGATAAGGCCACCCATTGTATGTTTTATAGTGTTAAATTTGTTTATTTTCGCTATGTATTTTCTGGTGTACAATAAAGTATATATCAATCAATCAATCTGCCTAGCCTTTTCCCAACTATGTGGGGGTCGGCTTCCAGTCTAACCAGATGCAGCTGAATACCAGTATTTTACATGGAGCGACAGCCTATCTGACCTCCACAGCCCAGTAACTGGGCAATACGATAACCCTTGGTAAGACTGGTTGTCAGACTTTTCGGGCTTCTGATGACCCGTTTTGACTGTTAAAGATCCACGAATGACAGCCGGGACCGACGGCTTAACGTGCTTTCCGAGGCACGGAGGAATCTCGGTACAATAAAGTATATATAAATAAATAAATTAAGATCTAAGGCTGTCATCAGACGGACTGCATCGCAGCAACCGCGCGCAGTCGATTAAACCAACGAAAGTAGTACTAAACCAACGAGAGTCATACTAACTGCATTCAAAACAGCTTTGCAGTTGGAGTGCAGTTGAAATGCAGTCCGTCTGTCTAGAGCCTAAGACGTAAAATGTTCAGTTTACTTACCAGCTGTGTCAATTAATTAGTTAGTAGACCATGCCCATGACTGCTGAATGTAGATTTCTTCTTATGTTTTGTCATAACAACCTTTTCAATACAGTTTACCCTATTCGTCTTTCACACATCTTCGGCTGATCTAGCTTAGATTATTCTATCATAAACAAAGCTGTTTACCAATTCGCATGTGCTCATTCAAGCGCATATTTATACATATTAAAATAAAAACAGCGCGCTTCCACTGCAATCCAATTTAATCCGACCCTTTCCAATTTTCGATAAATACTTTTATTTTTAACTTCGCTGACATTTTAATACATTACCAATAAAAAATCATCGGATGCATTCACAAATCTGGACCAACATTAATTTACTCGTAATTCCCTGCGAAAGGGAACACGGTCATAGATCTGTATCTTAGTGAAACTTGTATTGCAAACTGCATGCGCGGTGCTGACAAGTCGGGTATTGCTAAAGAATCGCGAAAACTGACCAATATTTCAGGTAGGAACATATTTGATATGTTAACTCGAATAAGAAAATAGGTATATTTTATCCGAATATTTTTGTACTACAGACTCCATCCTATATGGAACTCTGGAGCTTCATTAGCTTCTTTTCGATATTTCTACAAAATTGTAATATATTACTTTTTATACTGTAAACGCTCACGCAGACAGGTGCGACGCGACGAGACAAACAGGCGCGTCGCGACTCTAGTAGAAAAATTTCCATGAAGTTTTCATAGAGATTTTTCTACTAGAGTCGCGTCGCGCCTGTTTGTCTTAAAACGTATTCATTCGATACTTTACGGTGCTTTATGGTAAAACGGAGAAGGTAATCGTAAGGCAACCTGCATGTCGTAGAACCAATGATTGGAAGACATTCACGAACACGCCCTGGGCTCGATCGTGTGGTGGTCTGTTTCAAAGCAGTGGGAATATTATAGGCTGATTATGCAAATACTTTCCTAATGCGAAAAGAGGTTAACTGCCTAGTAACAAATCACGATGGACTTTTTTGGAAAGTTTTATGCAATCAAATCAATCAATAATTTGTTATTTTTCTTGCAACTATTATTACAAACAATTGCAGTCGTAACGCACTGGTATGCTATCTCAAGATTGTGTTCTATAAATAAACAAGGCAATTGAGTTTTATGCATTTACTATTATTGGTGCAATATATCTTACGTTTGCTGAACAGTTACTTCGCCTGTTATGAAATGTGTCGGCAGCAAACAATGGGCTTGACAGAGAATGGCCTGCCAGGGTTCCGGGAATGTCCGGCCAGGGTTGCGGGAATGTCCGAAAGGGATACCGGGACCCTGGCAACAGGCAACCGAAGGAACACGGGTGGGTTTTAGTCAGTAAGAGTCTGACACGCCCTTCCGCTCCGCCCAGAGCGGGAGAAGTCATATGATGATTTCCCACCCAAAAAAAAAATTTAAAAAAATAAAAAAAAGCATACAATGGGCTTGTAATAGATATAAACTATACGAATTACTTCCGTACAACTGTAGTTTCAAAAATAATTTTAGAAACAGATTTTTGCACTTAATTCCAACAAGAGAAATTGTTTTCAAATATTCCGTAAAATTAATCGTATTAAGTAGGTACGTAGCAATGCTGCCAGCCTTCTGGGTACGTTTCCTGAGTAGGTACAGCGATGTGTGGACGAGTACTTCGACGCCTCATTCTGTTTGTATTTATTTGTATAGTTTATTAGCCAATTAACTAGTAACTAATAATTTGTGTAATAAATAATAATTTGTGTAATAATTGATATAGGTAAGGTTAATAATTAAAATCCCTTACTAATAAATTCCTAATCGTAATTTAATGTCGTCCGCCTTTTTCCAACTATGTCGTGTAACTCTAAAATTAATTATATTAAACTGAAATAATAAACACTCCGACGTGAACAATGATTAAAGACAAGACCATTGATTCTAATTCGTATGATTCTGTAATATTTTGTAACATAATTCTATTTTTCAAACAACTTTTATTTTATTTTTTTACTTGCTATGCTAGTACGTGTTCACAATTTTATATCAGAGGCTAATGAGCTGTGGGATAGCTGTGCTACAGAAAATATTATTATCTTAGTACTAAGATAAGATGCATATATTACATTTAGGGTCACGAACATTTTTTATATAAAATATAGTATTTTCGAAGTCATAGAAAAATAAATATTCGAGAAAAAAAAATTGTAGATTATGTTTCAAAAATATTTGCCTCTCTAGTAACGGTTACTTATTTCTTATAAATGTCTCATAACTAATCATTATTACACTCTTAATTAGGGTTACAAAATACCATTCAGCTTTTATGAGATTAAGGGGCTAGATACTTACTCACACTTATTCAGCTCTATTCAGCTTATGCCCATAGAAAACAACGATTTTCTATGGAGACGCGTACGCATCGGTTCAGTACTCAGCTTTCGCGGCAAACAGTATAATAAAATGAGGACAAATGCGTTATTATCACGCGAGTGCTATAGATAGAATTCAGCGCTGTTCTGCCGCGTTCAGCGCTGTTCCGCCGCATTCAGCGTCGAACGCGGTGGAACAGCGCTGTACACGGATGGTTCTCAACTCCTTGTCGATAAGGTGCAAGCGTTTCAGCGGAGATAACACGCTATGACAGCTTTTCTCATTCTTACGACGCTGTACGCGGCTGATAGAAGCAAAACTGTATAAGTGTGACCAAAATCGTTACGCGAAACGGGAATGGAGCTGAATAAGTGTGAGTAGTCCCTAATGACCAGTATTAGGGACTATTGCGGTCATTTTGCCTTTTTTAATTGAAATGAAAATACCTTTTGCAGTTTCGCCTACTATTTATGTATATTTTTATTAGAAATATAGGTAGGTAGTCTTTAAGCCTCTAATATAGCAGGATACTATATTATATAGTAGAGTTAGCAACCGTAATTACATAGGTACATTTTAATTATGGTATTGTTTGTTGATACGGTAAAATCTGTATTGTAAGAGTTGACAACTGAGAGTGAAAGTGTCATTGAAAACAAAGGATACACGGGTCGTAAGACCAATTTAATGATAGCTAGCTAACCAAACCAGTTCTTTTGATATTTCAAATCGACCTAATCTACAAATCTCAACCAATCATAGCTAGTCTACTTACGGATCGCTTAAACTATAACTAAAAACATTTTTTAAACCGTAATCCAGCCTTAAGTAGAACATGCCTCAAATAAATTATAGATAAAAGACTTATTTATTATAACGTGACTTAACGTTCATAATCTTCACCATAACCACAAACCCTTAGAAAGCCTTTAGAACTAAGAACAATCGAAACGTACATCCTTAAGGAAGTGTGAAAGATTAACGACAGACAATCGTGTAAAAGTACTTTAACATTTAATGCTCAACCAGATAGTACTTAAATATTTAATGCTCACGCAGATATCTTTTACTAGCTGTGCCCCGCGGTTTCACCCGCGTAGATGTCCATCCCGTGGGAATATAGGGATAAAACGTATCCTATGTCCTATTCCAGGTCATGTCTACCCGTTG
The DNA here is from genome assembly GCA_948473465.1 of Lithophane ornitopus. NCBI lineage: Eukaryota > Metazoa > Arthropoda > Insecta > Lepidoptera > Noctuidae > Lithophane > Lithophane ornitopus. The sequence goes on from OX419623.1 coordinate 8,477,947, forward strand.
CTCATCATCTCCTCTCTAAAGTAGGGAACGTCGCGGAGGCGCGGCGCCCGGCGTCGAACGGTTCGCGTATTGCATTTTTATATCGTGATATCTTCGAAATTAAATGTCCGATTCGAATGAATTAAAAAGTATTTTACTGCTACATAAATACCCTTGATGTTAAAACTATTTATTTGACTAAGAATTAATATTATGTCGATAAAACTCCTTCGCAAATAATGCATTAACTTCGAAAAAATATGATTACCATAAAAAAGGTTATAGTGAGTCAATCTTAAAAGATAGACATATGCTGTTGCGGACTTTTTTTTAGAACTTTTAAATAGGAACAATTCCATCATACATGATATTTGCGTAACTTAAACCGTTTACGCAGCGCACGCAACGGAAGGTCCAAAAAGGAATAATTTTTCCCGTTTTTGCAACATTTTTCATTTATGCTCCGCTCCTTTTGGTTGTAGCATGATGTTATATAGCCTATAGCCTTCCTCGATAAATGAACTATCCAACCCAAAATTATTTTTTCAATTCCAACCAGTAGTTCCTGAGATTAGCGCGTTCAAACAAACAAACAAACTCTTCAGCTTTATAATGTTAGTATAGATTTCAAGGGCTCTGAAATATGTGGACTGTTTGTCACGGTTAAATCTGACTACGCGTCGTCTCACGTCTTACTGGCTTCTATAAACCGCGTAGCTCTTGTAGACAAATATCGCTTCACATTTTTTTCCACAAGTTCTGTAGTTACGTTCTTACATATCCTTTGCAGACTCTTGCTTCGCGGTACAGCTTTCGTACGTCGCACATTGCTACACTACCTCTACTGCCTGTGTATGATGCCCTCTGATCCAGAACACTAACAGAACTATGTTTTTCGTCCTTCGTCATATGAATACGTAGATATTCGTGGGACAAAGGACGAAGAAAATGCTGATCTAAACTAAAACTTATTGTCAACTAGCTTCCACCCGCGGCTTCGCCCGCGTATGTCGATAAAAAGTAGCCTATGTCCTTCCCCAGGGTGTCATCTATCTCCTTGCCAAATTTTGTCGAAAATTAAATAAATTAATGAATTTTGCCGTTCAGTGGTTTAGGCGTGAAAAGGTAACTTACTTAAACATACAGACAGACAGGCAGAGTTACTTTAGAATTTATCATATTAGTATCGATGTTACTTCCATTAATTCTGCTTGGGAACACAATTCCACTTGGCAGAATCGTAACTATGAAATGAAATGAAATGAAATTGTTTTTTCTGTAAATAGGATATTGGAATCACTTTTACACGTCATATTAAAAAATATTAAAAATAAGCTAGATGAGGTCGGCATTTCCTATCTGACTACTCTGAGAAGAAAGGCCGAAACAAACTCAGAGGTCAGTCTCTTTTAAAGTCCAGACATAATCTTGGTCAAGCCATATGAGGACCATGTAAATTCGAGTCTGAAATGGTCTTTTGAGGAAAGAACCACACAGATTTGAGTGGACCTGTCCAGTCAGTGCAAGCATTTGTCAGTAATGGTGGAGCTCAACTCAGAACTTAAGGAGCTCAACGACTCGACGAACAATACCAAAGAAAGGACATTTGGGTAGGCCGCATAAAATTCTCAAATTGCCAGACCACTGATTAACTGAGAACAAAAAAAAAAAAAAATACACATAGTCCTCACATTCACAATAATAAAATACTTTACAAAGTAATCATATCATTTTGTATAGAATATTCAATAATGTCAATTTGTAAATAAAACTGGTTACGCACCTCTGACTTTTCGAATTCATGTGCGTATATACTTTGATGCTTTTTCCATATTATTCAAAATGTTACAATGCTTAGCAGAGCGAGCAGCTCAATCCCATTCTTTTTTGTCTTCTAAATAAAACTAGAAGGCTAGAAGACTTTAACAAATAGGTATTTTAGTTTCATTAAAATTTTGTTTAATATAAAGTTAAACCCAAATGACTAATACTTTAAAATCCGACTGCAATAACCTATAACCTAAGAGAGAAAAATAAGCATTGAACTTCGTTTTTTGTAAGGTGTTGCAGGCGGGAAAAAAAAATAACCTGAAATATGGTGTAACTTTTGTTTGTCCCCACCTGCAATAGGTACCTTACAAAAAACGAAGTTCAATGCTTATGCAGTCGGATTTTTTGTTTTTTAAATAATTTGTTTTATTTCAAGGTTTTTAGTTTTATTAATTTGGGAATTAACTCATTACTAGCTTTTATTTGATACCAATACTGTTGTAATTTATTTAAAAAAAAACCTTCCCCTCCATTTTTTTTTATGCAGGTGTTATAAATAAATAAAAATATAGCTTATGTCACTCCCACAATTAAGACGAACCTAATGACACCTCGTATGTTAAAATCCATCGAGCCGTTTAGGCTACAGAGCGTGCCAAAGAAATAGACATACATACATACAAACATACATACAAACATACATACAAACATACATGCAAACATACATACAAACATACATACAAACATACATACAAACATACATACAAACATACATACAAACATACATACAAACATACATACAAACATACATACAAACATACATACAAACATACATACAAACATACATACATACTCTCGAAAAACATTACCCTCCTGGAGCAGTCGGGTAAAAATGCTCGAGTGTTCGAATCTAAAATAGAAATATTCAAATAGGTTTATTCATCGAGAGTTGGTAAGTTTAGGTACCTAATCTGCTTTGAAGGCTTGATCCTTCTTTTTGCTCTGTGATTTCCACTGGGGCTCATTTTAAAGTATTAGTCATTTGGGTTTAACTTTATATTAAACAAAATTTTAATGAAACTAAAATACCTATTTGTTAAAGTCATGTTTTAGCTAAATCTAATCTAACTAACATTATAAATGCGAAAGTTTGTAAGTATGGATGGATGGATGGATGGATGTTTTTTACTCTTTCACGTAAAAACTACTAAATGGATTTGAATTAAATTTGGCAAACAGATAGTTTATAACCTGGATTAACACATAGGATACTTTTTATTCCGATATTCCCTCGGGATCGAGACTTACGCGGGTGAAACCGCGGGGCGCAGTTCTACAATAAATCCGTAACCCAATTATCTGTTGGAATACAATCTCGTTGAACTTCGTTCTATGTAAATCGTTTGTTACAGTTACAGGTCAATATGTCACCGCGATATTTCCCACAGTACATGAAAGGTCAAAATGATTGACTAACCCTATATAAACTACTACGAAAATACTAGGGCACTTAATGTTATACAGGGTGTAAGGGACAGCCCTCCGCAAATTAACAGGGGGCATTCAGCTCCTTATTTTGAATCATATTCCACCGAAAATTTTCTCACGATTAAAAAAAAAAACGTTTTTTCAATTACTATTCCTTTATTTCAATGTAAAATTACATTCCCTGTACGCACTTCATTTATGTAAATAAAACAACTAAAATAAAAAAATCTGCAATGGAACATCCATCTCGAAAAACATTACCCTCCTGGAGCAGTCGGGTAAAAATGCTCGAGTGTTCGAATCTAAAATAGAAATATTCAAATAGGTTTATTCATCGAGAGTTGGTAAGTTTAGGTACCTAATCTGCTTTGAAGGCTTGATCCTTCTTTTTGCTCTGTGATTTCCACTGGGGCTCATTTTAAAGTATTAGTCATTTGGGTTTAACTTTATATTAAACAAAATTTTAATGAAACTAAAATACCTATTTGTTAAAGTCATGTTTTAGCTAAATCTAATCTAACTAACATTATAAATGCGAAAGTTTGTAAGTATGGATGGATGGATGGATGGATGTTTTTTACTCTTTCACGTAAAAACTACTAAATGGATTTGAATTAAATTTGGCAAACAGATAGTTTATAACCTGGATTAACACATAGGATACTTTTTATTCCGATATTCCCTCGGGATCGAGACTTACGCGGGTGAAACCGCGGGGCGCAGTTCTACAATAAATCCGTAACCCAATTATCTGTTGGAATACAATCTCGTTGAACTTCGTTCTATGTAAATCGTTTGTTACAGTTACAGGTCAATATGTCACCGCGATATTTCCCACAGTACATGAAAGGTCAAAATGATTGACTAACCCTATATAAACTACTACGAAAATACTAGCATTCAGCTCCTTATTTTGAATCATATTCCACCGAAAATTTTCTCACGATTAAAAAAAAAAACGTTTTTTCAATTACTATTCCTTTATTTCAATGTAAAATTACATTCCCTGTACGCACTTCATTTATGTAAATAAAACAACTAAAATAAAAAAATCTGCAATGGATGTTAAAATACTATAGCGATCGACGCGTGAAGCTCAGAATTTACATTGATAAATCACTCGAAAATGCGTTTTGCTACGGTAACGATACATTGTATGTGAGGAAAAAACTGATCCACGAAATAATGTCATGTACCGGTCGTCTTAGTATGATACGCTGAATTCATCCCATCATTCTGCGGAGGGCTGTCCCTTACACCCTGTATTTTATTTTATGCAACTTAAAAGAGAGTTAGTGACCTTATTAGTGATGTTCTTCAGAAAGTTCAAGTGTGTAGTACTCGCAACCGTGCGTGTATGACCGTGTATGAACGTTATCGAAGCAAAAGGAGGTATGTAAGGATCGAAGCAGTTGGTTTTCTGTAGTTCCTGACCTCTATGGGAAGAATATTGAACTTTATGTGTAGGTATATGACATTTCAAATTCGAACGACGAATTCTCCAAATATGTATAGTTTTGCTGCGGGTTTGTAAGATAGGAGAACCTATCTTACAAAGAAGGCAAGTTGATGTAAATATGTTTGTTAATGTTATTACAGCCATTTAAAAATTCAGAGCACTTGTTAATTATGTAATGTAAATAATATGTTCTACGTTGGCACGCTTTGCCCGTTATATATCACGGCAAGTTAATTACAGTACGTACTAATGATTCACACGAAATATCTTTTATTTTAATGTTGATGTAGTTTGATGGTCGTAACGTTACAATAGTTTTAATCTGTATTATTTAAACAATTGAGATCAAGGTTAATCGAAGGCCCAAAGGCAATTATTGTTTTTGTTTGAAAAATAAATCTTTAATAGTAAAAAGTGACTCGCTAAAAACTGTAAGCACAGATTAATACAGATGTTTCACGCCGCTAAATCATTTAAATAAAAAGCGACTCTTGCTACGACACAATAAAGTGCAATTCAGGTCGCACAGCGCTAACTACCTAAAGTTATATTCACATAGAAGTTGCCTCTCTTTCTATCGTGTTACAGCGCGTCTTTCTTCGCGCGTTGCGCGAACATAAGTATCTTATACTTATCTTCTGCCTACGTTTCGAATTGAATTGGCCCGACAAGACGAGCCCGCCGCGTATGTAGCTTCATACCTAAAATGCGAAGTGCGCCTTCTGTACTATTCTGTGCTGTAAGTTAGAATGGACGATGACTTTGACTAATTAATTCATAGCTAATGCGACGCCTTTACATCAGTCTGTTTATGCACAAGAAATGAATTAATTATCTAAATTCAAGACATTTAAAATTCAATTTACTTTTTATCTACAGGGTCAAAGAAACTCCGCAGATCTGATGGGTATCAATATCTAATTCGAATCGATTCGAAATTAAAACAAAAAAAAAATCTAATCTCATATTTTCAAGTAACTACACTACAAGTAGGTACCAGCAGCCCCTTGACCCTGTAAACAGCTGCAGTGACTCGAAATTACTTATTTCGAATAAGTTTTTTCTCAAACATGCTTGGAAATTCGAGCATTATTTTGACAACCTTCTTCGAGATAAATCGAAATTGCTGTACTGGTAAATAACAAGTGACGATGCGGCCGGCAATCTTACTATGAAAATCCATAACTGGCGTGTGTTTAGCGGTCAAATAAATCGGTTAGTCCCCCTATGCTCTAGTCCCGCTATGCCCGACTCGAAAAATACCTACTAAAAAGTTTCGCTATGCACGAAATTCTTCGATTCTTCGTAAACAATGGAAGGTACAGTTGGAAAGAAAATTGTTTGAATTCAAATTAATATGCGTAAGCGTCTGTACGGATAAGGACCAAACGAGTTTAAGAGCAATTCGAAGTTAAGAAATGTTTGTCGTTTTGCCACTCTAGACATTGTCAACTAATAGACGTTTTAACATGTGGACGTTCTGCAAGCAATGACATTTTCCCATAAAGACCTTCTGATTCGGAGCGGTTTCAGATAGACCTGTCGTGTTATTTAAAACTGAAACGACCTTTATACTTCAACACATGGCAGCCAAGGAGGTAACTTATCAAAGATTTTATTTAAATTTCGATTTGGCTTGCAAATAGAGCTGTTTAATGTAAAGAGGAAACAAATGAACATATTGGCGCGTGAAAAAATATTTTTGTCCGTCATTGATTCTGGAATTTATCTATACTAATATTATAAAGAGGAAAGATTTGATTGTTTGTTTGTTTGTTTGCATTGAATAGGCTCCAAAACAACCGAATCAATTTGAAAAATTATTTCACTGTTGGGAAGCTACACTATCCCCGGCTAACATAGGCCATAATATATTTTCAAAAAAATTAAGGGATCCTTACTAAAACTCCAATAATGTGGTGTCTACCGAATCAATTTTTTACACCCCAGGTGTAAAAAATTACCTAAAATAGCCCTAGATAAGTACTTATTGCTACCCGTGCGAAGCCGGGACGAGCAGCTAGTAATTAATATACTCAGTTTGAATTTCCGCACATTATTTGAGAAAAGTACCAGGCATTGATGGACTCACGTATGTGTGCCTCGCTTCGCCTCGGCTCACATCGCCTCTTTGCTTCAATAACGTGATACATAAGTCATTTTTTTTTTATTTGATGATTATCATATTAATAAAATAATGAACTGTGGGATTTATCACGCTGTTTTGTCAATAATAAATATCGACACCCCATCACGTATACAGAGTTTCACTAGATAATTTTATTTGACCCAGTACAAATGAAGATTAAACCTAAGTAATTGAAGCAATAAACTCTACTCTAGAAAATTATTTCTGATTCTTTGAAATCTTAATAAGGTTTCTAAGTACAAGGCTTTAGAGAAAACAAGTGGGTGTAATGTTCAATGAGTCGACATAATTAATTGCTACAATGTACATGTATAATCCTCTCGCTCTTTAGTTCCATATATCATTTATTTATTATACAGCTATATATAGCTTTTGCCTGCCGCTTCGCCACAGGGCTGAAATTATCTCCCGGGAACGTACTACCGGGATAAAAAAGTATCCAATGTTCTCATTCAAATCCGTTAAGCCTTTTTAGCGTGGAAGCGTAATAAACAAATTCACTTTCGCATTTATAATATTAGTTAGGACTAGCTGCGCCCCACGGTTTCACCCACATAAGTCTCGATCCCGTGGAAATATCAGAACAAAAAGTATCCTATGTCCTTCTCTAGGTCATGGTCTACCCATGTGCCAAATTTTATCCAACTCCGTTAAGTCGTTTTAGCGTGACAGCGTAACAAACAAACAAATTTACTTCCGCATTTAGGCGACTTCGTCTGTGATCCAGGATGAAAAGTAGCCTAGGTCGTAAGTAGCCTAAATGGTGAGGAAGGAATGTGTGGCTATAATTTATTCAACGTGTGGCTTTTGCCTTTAACTTTTATTCGAAATAATTTTGAACTACACTCCATTTGAAACAAGATTAGACGTATAGATAAGGCTTTTTTACATTCCGTTCAACCGATTTTGAATTCTATCGTTGGTGGCATGACAAATGGCAGCCGCAGTAGATAGTTGGTATTGTGTAACTTTTTTTGCTTTTAATGCTATCCTTATGCCTACGATATAGAAGTCAAAATCGGTTGAACGGACTGTAAAAGGGTTTGTTTTAATGTCTAATCTTATTTCAAATGGGGTATAAGTTGAAGATTGAAAAATATGACTAAGCTTGATTTAGTGACTCAATAAATCAGTCTAGTCGAAATTGAAAGTTACGTTGAGTCAAAACTTTTAAAGAAAGAACAACATATTCTGCAAAATAACACAAAAAAAAAAGTCTATTCTTTTGTAAGAATGTGTGCAGCACCCCTGCGCCAAATAGGCATAGTTTCAAAATAATATCAGACAACGAATGAGTAACTTATGAGTATAATGACCCCTTAAGAGGATGCCCTTGAATTACCTAAATTTCACCCTGTATAAATTGTGCCTAATTTCATGCAAAACGTCTAACAGGCCTCATAAGGATCAAGTTCCCGAGAAAATTCAAAGACAAACATATTAACAATGAATATCTTCGCGGTTTCTGGCTTGGTCTTATAGTGAAAGTTGTTCATAATGATGAGTACAATGGCCTCTTAAAAGATTTCGTGTATGAATAGATACACCTTATAATATTATAACCTCATCTGCCACATCCCATCACCCTAGCTGCCAGGTCATTGACCCTTGATTCTTGACGAGTTGATCCACACTACGTTAGCGAATGTACTAACGAAAATTATATGCTTCAATGGCTGTCGGCAATGGATGTTTGCAAGCACGACTGAAATTATAGATTAAGTAGTCAGAGAAATAACACCTTGGCAGTGTTCTACTTGTGTCTGTTATTATAGTAATAAAAATATAAAAAACAACCGACTTTCAAATAAAACACAAAAAAAGTGAAAAATAACTTTAATTTCAGAAGTCGGTGTATTTGATTTTCAATTTTCGTTTTTTGCCACCGACTTCCGAAATTAAAGTAATTTTTCACTTTTTTTGTGTGTTATTTGAAAGTCGGTTGTTTGTTTTTTTGTAAAAAGTTTTTATTTTTCACTTTTTAGTTATGGTACATACCCCACACAAACTCGAATACCACTACCTGCTATGTAAATAGCAGTGACGGAGTCAAACAATATATCGTCTACATACACTAAGTGGGAAAAATATGCAATATTGAAGCTAACTCAAAAACTACGCAAGCAAATTTAATAAAATTTATATGCGACTACCTCTGAAGTATGACCTACCAAACAAAAAAAGAATCATCAAAATCGATTCATAATTGGCGGCTAATCGAGTAACATACATACAAAAAAAAAAAAAAACATACTCACGAATTGAGAACCTCCTCCTTTTTGAAGTCTGTTAAAAACAAAATATTATCTATCGTTAACTTGATTACATAATTATGCACTTCCTACTTAGAGATATCGGCATGCTAATTTTGACTGACATTCTCTTTCAATCGCTTTCTAACTGATCTATTGAGTAAAGTATCTACAATCGACATCAAAACTACTACTGACGAAGAATTCGGAAATTAATTACTGATTGCTTTGAAATGTCACAAATTAACTCCTGAATAGGAAGTTTCGCTCTCTTGATTTGAATTGAATGTCTTCTACATAAATATTGACATAATATTATTTATGTTATCCTACTAATATTATAAATGTGAAAGTTTGTGTTTTTGGATGTTTGTTCCTCAATCACGCAAAAACGGCTGAATGGATTTGGATGAAATTTGGCAAACAAATAATTTATAACCTGGATTAACACATAGGATACTTTTTATCCCGATAATCCCACGGGATCGAGACTTACGCGGGTGAAACCGCGGGGCGCAGCTAGTACTTTCATAAATGGATGTGTGGGGCGTGTGTGTGTGTGTAATTGGAGGAATGTGGGTGTACTATTATAGGTACATCTCTGCCTTACCCTTCGGGGATTACAGGCGTGATGTTATGTTATATTAATTTACTCACATCTATTTTGGTCCCAAAAATCTAAAAGCTTTTATCACCGCCTGTACTTCGTGATTGGTTCAAATATTATGCAAGATCTTTACAATAATCATGCTCGTTGTACACTGGGTCTGATTGAATGCAATGCAGTGTAGCTAGCCCTACACGCGCACAGAGCAATTACACATATTGCATAATTCAGTATGTACCATAACGTATTTGAGTAATCGATTGATAGCGTTATGTGGTGAAATGATGTGTAACTATTCTAAATATGCATCAGTTTTCAACACACTCCATTATTAGCATGATACTTAAAAACGTTAACAAGTCGTTTTTTGTGGATTTGATCATCATCTGCCTAGCCTTTTCCCAACTATGTTGGAGTCAGACCAGTATTTTAAATGGAGCGACTGCCATCTGACCTCCACAGCTCAGTTACTGGGTAATACGATACCCTCGGTAAGATTGGTTGTCAGACTTTCGGGCTTCTGACTACCCGTAACGACTGTCAGAGATCTACAAAAGACAGCTGGGACCAACGATTTAACGTGCTTTCCTAGACATGGAGGGGTCTCGGTATGGAATGGATGGTCACCCATCCACGAATCGACCGCGGCTACGGTAGCTTCAATTCTATAGAAGCGCAGCTCAAGTTCAGAAAAATATAGAACGTGTTAAAGGTATTCTATCGCTGCTGTGCTTACAGTTGACACCTGCACAAAAATTAGTTTAACGATTATAATCATCAATCTCCATGTCAAGTCATTTGATTGACAACATGTCGGACTTCATTGACATTGATTGACTTTAATTGACTTTCAGAAACCAGTAAAGGTTTACGAAATTTGAACAGTGTTCGATACCTAAAAATAAAACTTACTAGGTTTTGGCCGCGGCTTCGCCCGTGTGGATGTCGGAAAATATCCCACGAGAATATACTACCGGGATTAGTACTCTATGTGTTAAAATACAGCAATAAACCTATTGGTTTATGCAGCGCACTCCAGTAAAGCTTCCAGTCGACATGATTTTTCCGACATCTTTAAAAATCATCGCCCTAATTCAGCCAATTTACACAAAACCAATAAATTATACACTTAAACCTTCCTCATGAATCACTCCGTCCATTGGTGAAAACCGTATGAAAACGTTCTATAGTTTTCAGTTTATCGCGTTCAGACAGACGCAACGGAGGGACTTTGTTTTATAATTATTATTAATTTATTTGATTTTAACTTAGATGTTGATTTTTTTTTTTTTATCACTTTAATTATTATTAGGCCAATTCTGTAAGTGCCTTTAAGCAACCTTTAAGTGACAAGTTCGCTGTAGTTTACAAGTTATAATATGATATGTTCACTTTAAATGTCTCACCTGTAAAACTCAACCTGTCTGTAGGATCTGAGGTAGGACTAAAACAGTACATAAAGTTACAAAAATAACACATCACTCTCAGTTACAACCACTCCTCTTTACTGTCACACAAAGTAAGTAAAAATCCATTTAGAGAACACTTTTCTTTTTTCAGTTTTATGACAAAGAGTTCTCCACACTCTCCGTGTAAAATTAATAAATGTTTTTATTTTCGTTTAACATTTTATTCTCTTTCATGAGAAATGTAAATGAATTTTTATTACTTTGATAAATGGAGTAAATAAACAAAAATCGCGGTTCAAAGAAATCAATTCTAACACATAGGAGAAAAGGCAAGGTAAATAAAACAACTCAAGTTTGGTATTTTGAGCAGTGGCCGCGATTAACGCGTTGTAGGTCGTTGGTTCGAACCCTGACAAGCGCTTTACTTTGTGTAAATTATTTCATCACCACCGCTCTAAAAACGGTAAAGGAAATTATCGTGACCGACATATCCTAGAACCAAAAATCATTGGTCAAATCAAATAGCGCGCGCTTCCCCGGCTTCCTGTTACACACTTCCGTCCATTTGCTCGAGAAAAGGGGATATCGAAAGCGAGAGGATATCGAGAGCGAGAGGAAAGATTTTAATAGGATAATAAACGTATCATTGAAATCCTTAGAACGGCATTTCCTTTGGTCCCCCTTAAACTCTAACAAACACCTTCTGCAAATAATAATTTTATGAATAGGTACGTAGATTTTATTTTAACATTAAAATATTACGAACTAGCTGCGCCCCCGTAAGTCTCGATCCCGTGGAAATTTCGGTAAAAAAAGGATCCTATGTCCTATTCCAGGTCATGGTCTACCCATGTGCCAAAAATCATCCAAATCGTTTTAGCGTGAAAGCGTAACAAACAAACTCGCTTTCGCATTTATAATAATTAATTAATAATATAAATATAATATATGTATATAGTTAGGATTACTATCAACTTTTAAATTGCTTCTGAATGCTACATAGGACACAAAACGACTAGTCAAGTCATTGCAACTACATTATAATTAACCCCTCATCATAGTAGCATTTACCACATGTATTAGATATTTATCTACACCATTTCAACGAAAACTATACATGGTAAATGCCATACCATTACCATAAAAAACTTGGGTCACCTTGCATGGCAGTTCAATAACGCCATACGTGTCATCTTTATTTTACTTAAAAAACCGGCCAAGTGCGTGTCGGACCACGCACAATGAAGGGTTCCGTAGTTGGGATGAATTTATACCAACAACAAACGTAATAATGTATCTAGTTGAAAAACATATCTAGTTGAAAAACAATACGTTCTCCCATACGGAATGTATGGGAGAACATGGTTTTGCAACTGCAAATGTAAGTTGGTCCATTATTACTCGTTAACTTGAAGAGCCTACTTCGCTGTGACAGTTTTCCTTTTAATATACATGGGGAGACGACAATACGACAAAAAATAAAACTCCGTATATCTAATAGCGTCCTCGGTCTACAAAAAAAAAATAATAAAATATATCTAATAGTTTAGCTACGATAGCTAGTCAAAGATCGGCAAATACCATAGTCGGCCCATCACTACTATTCAGTTTGTTTGAAATTTTTTTTTTTTTAATTTCCACGTTAGGATTTATTTGGTAGTTCCAAGCATTAGTATTGCCAGTGTTTTTATTTATTGTTGTATTGTCGTGTCCACATTGTATACTAATATTAAAAATTCGAAAGTAACTCTGTTTGTCTGTATGTTACCTTTTCACGCCTAAACTACTGAACGGATTTCGATAAAATTTGGCAGAGATAGATAGCATCCCGGGGAGATAGGCTATTTTTTATCGACATACCACGCGGGCGAAGCTGCGGGTGGAAGTTAGTTTCATTATTCAAACTACTGCCGTGATTTTTTTCACATATCCAAAACCAATCATTTTGCTGGCAACGGACATTCGGCTCTAACATAAAATTAGCACTTTAAAGCTTAATATTTCGCAAACGGATCCCTGAATCTAAAAAACGGCGTGCCCCATGCCAAATTACAGCTTTCTAGTACTAAGAGTCTTTGAGCTAAGCCGCGGTCAGACGGACGGACAGACAGACGGACATGACAAGGGTTCGTTGTTGACTATGGGAGCCCTAAAAATAAAACAAAACAGGCTAAGTGCGAGTCGAACTTGCATACGAAGGGTTCCACCGTACAATATTTAATTTTAAAAAAATATATTTGTTGTTATACAAATATAAAAATTGTTTGTTGTTACATAGTAACTCCTCCGTGCCTCTGAAAGCACGTTAAGCCGTTGGTCCCGGCTGTCATTTGTGGATCTTTGACAGTCGTTACAGGTCTACAGAAACTCGAAAGTCTGACAACCAGTCTTACCAAGGGGTATCGTATTCCCCAGTTACTGGGTTGTGGAAGTTAGATAGGCAGTCGCTCCATGTAAAATACTGGTATTCAGCCACACCCAGTTCCACTGGAAGCCGACCCCAACATAGTTGGGAAAAGGCTAAGCAGATGATGATGATGACTGGCCATAGTAATACACAGTTAGTAAAAAAATATTTGTTTACAGTTCAAAAGGTACAGCTCTGTGATAGACGGACGGACGGACAGCGGAGCCTTAGTAATCAGGTCCCGTTGGCACCCTTTGAGTACGGAACCTTAAAAATAAAAGATAGAACATATTTTCTCACAAATGAGAATACGGGGAAGTAATGGACAATAAATATGGCGAACAAAAGGTTTCTTTTATAGGTATAATACGGTGGGAATAACAAAACATTTCGAAAGCATATCCTTCGATGAAATGATATCAGAAACTGCAAATAAATCTTATTTCACTGGAGAATGTGAATGAAATGAATGTGCTCAGTTCTTTTGAACGTAAATCTTGAAAGCATGCAAGAGTTAGTGTTCCTTTTATTTCTCTTGTCTCCGATATGAATGCGAGCGAATTCAAACATTCAGTACCTAAAGAATATAGTTTGAAGGTGAAAACTTCTTAGAGTAATCCTGCCAACAAGCATGCTCTGTTTCATTTGTATGGACGTATTTTACGTGCATTTAGATGTACATGTTAAAACACTCAAACTGCATTATACAGGTTGAGTGTTTTAACATGTACTATCGCGGAAACCCATACCTAACTAACTATTTTCAAAATAATATCCCATACACAAGATAGTACACTTAAATGTACGTAAACAACAAACGGCAAGTATAGAGTATAGCTGCGATCTATGACAAAAAACTTGGCGTGTGCAGTTGTGAGTTTACTTACTAAAGTAAATCAGTCTTCTTGAGTGATTATAAGTCATCGAAATGGGGTGCTGCTGACATTATGCGGTCTACTCTACTGGGTTGGCACTATCTTTTCTGTGGGTGAATTCGCGTGCCCCTTGCGGAGTCGTTTTGCCCAAATTTTGTGGATACAGCTTTGAATGAAAGGTGCATCACTGATTGTATAAAACAGACCCCGGTACAAATGCTGTCTCCGATACACGACACTATATGCAAGGACCAAGCCTATTGCCACCAACCGGGCACAAATCCAGACACCGGGCTGTAACTGACAGAAAAACCTATCCTACTCATATTATAAATGTGAAAGTTTGTGTGTTTGAATGTTTGTTACTCAATCACGCAAAAACGGCTGAATGGATTTGGATGAAATTTGGCAAACAGATAGTTTATAACCTGGATTAACACATAGGATACTTTTTATCCCGATATTCCCACGGGATCGAGACTTACGCGGGTGATAATAGCCAGTAGGAATTTGGAGTAAATAAGGAACGGATTGTTTTATAATCACAATCCATACATATGTTTGTCGCCAATAAAGGCTCGTGCAAACAGAGGCGAAATCGCGGGCGCGACAGGCAGCGGCACCTTTGTCGACAAGGGTACCGCTGCCTGTCGCGCCCGCGATATCGCGTCTGTTTGTACGAGCCTTAAAGCAGGGCGTGCCGGATCATTGCCGTGACAAACAAAGGTCGGCGTTCATTGAACCCTTTGTATATACTTACCTAAGCTTTGTTACGACATAAAACTAAACTAGCTAAAAACTCCTAACAACTACCTCGGTTTTAATTAACGAATAAATACCGTTAATTAACTTGTAAAGAGTACTTAACCGTATTTTTTACGTCAAAGGGTTATTTTTTTTGAAGGGCATAACATTTACAGTTGATTCTTAGAAAAATGAAATGTTGGACAAAAAAGTGTGTGTCAGTTTTGCGTGGGTGTTTTTGTATCTTGTTTTTGGAAAGTGGCAACAATGAGATGGCTGGAATATTGTTGATAAATGGAGAAAGGCCTGAGAAGAAATTTTTTTATAAAGAAAAAAGACCGTGTTTCTGTTCTGCTCAAAGGATTTTTTTGTTTTCAGTTCTTACACTGAAGCATAAAGAGAAAGGTATTTTTTTTTTCTGTCCGTCAGTAAAATCAAATATTAATTTTTACCTGTAATGAATTGTTGTACGCCTAACAAACATTGGTAGATTAGACCTTAAGAAGATTTAATATAGTTACAAATTGTCTACTTTAAAAAAACGTAATAGTTCCCTTATTGTAAATATTCACACAAAATAAAAACAGTAATTATGCTGACAAGTGATTGATTGCAATTTTAAATAAAGTTCTAATATAACCTCCATTTATCCAATCAAAAAACAATAATCAGTCCCGTCATCGCACAAAATGCCTAGAGGTACAAAGCAGTAGGTATTGTTTACAAACATTATGAACGCCAACCTTCATGTCAGACGGGAAGGCGTTCAATTCGACGCGGTTTTTGTGTTCACCGTTCAAAAAAGTCTTTGCCGAACTATTGAATGAACCAATTACACGGTACCTATTTTGGTCGCTTTTTACCGTGATTGCTTAATTTTAGGTACCAAAATAATAACAGTTACGTTTTTGTTCGTAGCTATAATCAAATGAGGCCTACTCATTACGAAAAATGTAGGTTAATCTAATAAGAAAATTACAAAATTATTGAAAAACTGGCGTGGAGTCTTACACAAGTCATCATTCGACGGAAATTGGCTAATGCGGTGTCGTGGTGGTAATTACCTATGTGATTTGTCACACGAGGTGCTTTTAACAACCGTGGTTGTATAACAGAATGTATTGGGAGTACTACTCATAACAACAAGAAACTGGCTTTTGAGTAGTGCCTTCTGACAATTTTTCACGAGGTAATAACAAATTCACGCTTATATGTATGAGGTTTTGGACACAGCGAACACAATCTTACACCTTTCATTTTTAAAGTTCAATACGTACAGTCACAAGCCTTAACCATACACTTATGAAAAAATTAAAAGCGATGAATAAAAATTATTCATAGAAAATTTGTGTTACGAACATACGTAGTATTTTCGAAAGCATACTGTTAACAAGCTGCCAGTTTCTTCAAGTTGCCTTCGTTAGTCAGAAAATAGCTTTTAAATGCGTAAGTGTGAGGTATTTATGCTCGTGACTCTCGTAAACTTTATTGATTATATTCTTCATCACATACATGTTGAATCGATCAGCAATTGCAAATTTTACCTGATAGGCAGTAGGTATATTTTTCATCAGCCAGTGTAACTGCCATTTTCATATTTATAAAGCCGTCATCAAAAATAGGCCTTCATTAGGCGGATAATCTGACAGCTTGTTAAAAGGGAACCAGATTTAATGATCACAATATAATTGGAGAAAAAGTCCTTAATCACGATTTTAATGACATGAAAAATGTCTAAAAATTCCTTTGTTTGTAATTTCAAAGGAAGTTTTATATTGCTGAAATTATTGTGTTTTTTTTAAATTGCTGAGTGACTTTTCTGTAGTTAGTTATTAGGTACAAAGAACACTGCTGGGTTTTACTTTCATCTGTTGGAACTATGTAAACACAAACTACTATCTTAGCCTCCTTTGTGAAAAAGTTACGTTGATTCCTTTTTCGTACGCTTGGTGCGCTACTCTTCTTCCTCTCTGCCATTTTCCGCGTTCACATATGTTATAGTGCAATTTATTATTTTTGGCTACAATATACTGTTTAAATATATTCTATCCGTGGTATTATTTCTACAGGTTATGGGCTGTCCCATGTGTACCTAAATAGAATCTGATTAAAATATATTTGTAGTAAAGTAATTCGCGTCGAAAGTGAAAAAAAATGGCGACGTCTAATCTCCAAATGGAAAAATTATCGGGCCGAGATAATTATACTACGTGGAAGTTTGCGGTCAAGTCATACGTGGAACACGAGGATTTATGGGAATGTGTTGATCCCGGCACGGGAGTTGATTCTAAAAAGGATGTTAAAGCCAAGTCAAAAATCATTTTGTTGGTGGAACCGATCAACTACGTTCACATTGAAAATGCGAAGTCAGCTAAGGACGTATGGACAAACCTCAAAAATGCTTTCGAGGACTCAGGGTTACGGGGACGCAGATATTATAACATGGCATAAAAGATTGGGACATTTGAATTTGGCTGATGTAAAGAGGTTAGAATCATGTGCTGAGGGTATAACTATCACTAATAAACAAGTTGATACTGTTTGTATACCTTGTTGTGAAGCTAAGCAAACACGATTACCGTTTCCACATTCCGGTTCAAGGGCGAACGCATTACTGGAGATAGTACATACAGATCTGTGTGGTCCGATGGAAACCCCTTCAGCTGGTGGTGGGAAGTATTTCATAACTTTCACAGATGACTATTCTCGCAAAGTATATGTATATTTCTTAAAGAACAAAATGGATATTAAATCAGTGTTTCAAAAGTACAAAAAAGAGGTCGAAAATGACTTAGAAAAGAAAAGAAAATTAAGATACTAAGAAGCGATAACGGTAAAGAATTTTGTAATAAACATTTATCTGATTTTCTAGCTGTTTCTGGCATCAAACACCAGACAAGTTCTCCGTACACCCCCGAGCAGAATGGTCTAGCGGAACGGATGAACCGAACCTTGGTGGAACGTGCAAAATGCATGTTGTTTGAAGCAAAACTTCAGAAAACATACTGGGCTGAGGCAGTTGCTACTGCAGCCTACATAATCAATCGATCACCATCACGAGTGTTGTCTGAGGTAACACCTTATGAAAAGTGGACTGGTAAGAAACCAAACATTTCTTATTTAAAGTTTTTTGGGTCTAACGCTATGGTACATGTTCCGAAGCAAAAGCGTTCGAAATGGGATCGTAAATCACGTGAATTGATATTTATGGGATATTGTGACAATACTAAAGGATATTGTTTGCTTGATCCGATTAGTAAGAACATAGTGATTAGCAGGGATGTAATATTCATTGAGAATTCTGGGAGTATGAACAATATTACACAGGAACCTGAATCAGTGCCGCAGTCTGTTATAATTCCCCTGAATGCGGATAATAATATGTCAAATTCACAGAATTGTACACAGGAAGGAGAGGAAGTCATATCTGTTAGTGATACATCACATAATATGACAGAAAATGTCAGTTCATCACCTACAACTGCAGAAACGTCATTTGACAGTTGTGTAATGAGTAGGAACACGGATGATGAAACATACTATCCTAGTACAACTGAAACTGAAGACTATGAAGTTTTTGAAAGAAATATTACTTTGAGATCTCATCAGAGACACATACAAGATAATAATTTCATGTGTGTTATGCAGATTTCAGATCCACTGACCGTAGAGGAAGCACTGTCCGGCATTGATGCTAAACACTGGAAAAATGCAATGGATGAGGAGTATCGATCCCTAATAGAAAATAATACATGGGAAATAACTACTCTACCTGCTAAGAAAAGACCAATACCATGTAAATGGGTTTTCAAGACAAAGACTAATGAAAATGGAGAAATAGTCAAATACAAAGCACGGCTTGTGATTAAAGGATGTTCACAAAAACCAGGAATTGACTATACAGAAGTTTTTTCACCGGTGGTTAGACTTGCTTCTCTCAGATATTTGTTTGCCCTGGCTGTTAAATATGATCTAGACATAAGTCAAATGGATGCCGTATCTGCTTTCCTTCAAGGCGATATAGAGGAAGAGATTTTTATGAGGCAGCCACCTATGTATGACAATGGTGAAGATTCGGTATGCTGACTGAGAAAGCCTTTATACGGGTTAAAACAGGCCAGTAGGCAATGGAACAAAAAGCTTGATTCTGCACTGAAAGGGATGGGTTTATTACAGTCTAAACTAGATCCGTGTATTTATCATAAAATAGTAGACAACAACAACATGATTTTCCTTGCTGTTTATGTTGACGATCAGACGATCAGGTATTATTTACTAATAATCAAGAGTCAAAGAGATATTTTAAGGAGGAACTACAGAAACAATTCAAAATGAAGGATCTTGGAGATTTGGTTTATTGTATTGGAATACATGTAGAAAGAGACAGGAAAAAGGGTGTTATATATCTGGATCAAAGAAAATATATACAGGAAGTGTTACTTAAATATGGAATGTCTGATTGCAAAATTGTTAAAACTCCAATAGACATGAACACGAAATTGCAAGGAAATACTCAGGAAACTAAAATCTTACTAGATATTCCTTATCAAGAGATAATTGGGTGTTTATTGTATATTTCACAGGTTACCAGACCTGACATTAGTTTTGTTATTAACATGTTAAGCAAATATAATAACAAGCCCGAAATGAAACACTGGATTGCACTGAAACGCGTAATGCGCTACTTGAAAGGTACTCAGGAGTACAGGCTGAGTTTTAAGCAAAACTTTGAAGAGACTATGGCTCATGGTTACTGTGACGCAGACTGGGCAAGCTCAGAAGATGATCGGCGCTCCTGCACTGGATACACTTTTTTGTTTCAGGGAGGAGCAATAAGCTGGAACTCTAGGCGTCAGCCTACCATTGCTCTGTCAACCACTGAAGCAGAGTACATGTCTTTGTCTTCATGTGTGCAAGAAGCTTTGTGGCTACAGCAATTTCAAGAGAGTTTTTGGCCGCAATTGAAAAATGAAGCTATGGTAATTTACAGCGATAATCAAAGTTCTATCAAACTTTCAGGTACTGATGGCTATCATTCTAGGACTAAACATATAGATGTGAGGCATCATTTTGTTCGTGACAGAGTATTTGGAGGGGCTATTGATGTTCGCTACGTGCAAACAAATATGATGGTTGCAGATGCCCTAACCAAAGCAACATCGCACTCAAAGCTGGCGCACTGCTCAACGAAGATGGGTTTATGTTTAAGAGAGGATGTTGGAACTATGTAAACACAAACTACTATCTTAGCCTCCTTTGTGAAAAAGTTACGTTGATTCCTTTTTCGTACGCTTGGTGCGCTACTCTTCTTCCTCTCTGCCATTTTCCGCGTTCACATATGTTATAGTGCAATTTATTATTTTTGGCTACAATATACTGTTTAAATATATTCTATCCGTGGTATTATTTCTACATCATCAATTAATACCACACGTTCGACCTTAGCAGTAGGCACATAAGAAGGTCCTACTGGAAAACACAGATTACGTATCAAAACTCCAACAAATCAAATCATTATCAATGTCACAATAAGAATAAACATGGCCTTGCTGACGTCACAAGTACAGCCGTTACGTTCAAAATTAGCATTACGCAGACCTGCGCACGCGACTCTAGTTACGACATTACACGATCACTACCGATCGACGCTGTAATGAGATAATTTATAATATGCAACATAACTGTAATCATTGGAATGAGGCGAGTTCCGTTATTGTAATGCAGTCAAATGAAGGGTAATAAAATAAATTGTAATAAATTAATGTTGTAATAAAACCCACGCTTTACATATAAAGGTAAATATTTACAATCTCTTTGTAAGTAGCTGTATAAATAAACGGTGTTGCATAAAGGTGTAAAATAGACGACAGAATTTGTGTGATCACGTCTGCAGGGCGCACAAAAAGCCTGCACCGCGTCGGTAAACACTTTGTGTGTCAGACTACTGTCTGTCATGTTCCTTCATTATATTTCATGTTTTACATTAATTTTGAAGAATAAACAGGCCGGTTTATGTGTTTACCAAAAGCGAAATGTACCTAATAGGTAATTGAAAGCATGAAATATGTTTTTTTTTTAAACAGATTCACCCCCAAACTTACCTCATTCCTTTGGGGAACCTTGTTCAGAATTTAAACATAAAACCGGAAGGATCAAATCACAATGCCTACTGTACACATAAAATATAAGGCCAGCCATTTATCTTTCTATGTTAAACTAATATAACAGACCGCTCTAAGTACGCAGGTACGAGAGAATCTATGCATAAAGGAAGCTAATGAATACTAAACAAGAAAAGGGAAAACAATCTCAACCTTCCCATCTTTGCCTTCATTTAATAACCTTGTTGAAAGTAGTAGTTTATAGGTTTTTACTTTAGGAATTGAAATTGATACATTATTTCCTTCAGAATTAGTGCATTATTAGATCTAAAACAGGAAATTAAGATACCGTGTTCAATCAATCAAAATTCTTATTTTATGAACAATTACGTTGTGAAATGCACTAACTGCTCAAACAGCCTCATTAAACCAGTTAACTTAATAAAAAACTAAGAACTTGATAAAGAAAAAAAACAATAATTAACCAAATCAGCAAAAAAATTGAATCTTCAACAAAACACATCGTAAAAATTAGAATAACCTGCAACTCAAACATTTTCAATACCCCGTTTACAAAGTAGAGCTACTTTCTCTTTATCTGCACTTCGCAGCTGTCGTGGGGGGAAGCAATTGCCCAAATCAAGGCCAAGCCCTCCCTTTCGACCTTGAACGACTTGTATCCCGCTTGTCTGTCACTGCCCTCGCCCGTGATCAGAATCATGGCCATTTTGTCTCCTTTCGAAAAATCTGTGCAATATTGGCTGCATTTTATTTAATTAGTTTTTATTGACATTTTGTAGGTACTATAATGAGTCAAAAGTTGTGAAATAGTCTTTAGTTTTTTACTGTTCTGAAGGATACGGTATTGTTTCTCGCTGCAATATTTCACAATGAAATAACGGTGTACTCGACATTATTTACAGCTAACTAAAGAGGCGTTTCAATTTTAGCTATGGAACTAACCTGTTTTCCGATGTTCGTTGTCACCTGAAAAATATAAATATTTTTTTAAACTTTTTGCACCTTATAATAACGTTATAATAGACGAGAGATAGTATGGTCCCAGTGGAAAAATTTCGCAGGAGTAGATACTTTTTCAGATGTTTTTAAACTAAAGTCTAGACTTGAGAATATTTCCATTTAATCTCGAACTTTCTAAGTAATTCAAATTAGTTTTAAAGATCGCCATATCAAAAACAAGTTCAAAGCATTTTATTTCTTCAGGGATTTTCATTTTTGGTCGTTTGATGATAAAGGCAATCAGAAAAAGAAAATTTTATCTGCTTGAAACGTGTTGAAAACAAAAGCAAATAAAAACAAGCGTAAAAACTTTACGCTTCTGGTGTTAGCCATTTTAACATTTATTAATTTCCATTTTTTATGAAAATCTTGAAAGAAATCTTCCTGAAAGGTAGGATCATAAATTTCACGACTACACGAACACAAAGATGAATAGAATTTTCAAGGAGTGAGCGAGATGTTTTTTATGAATACCGATCCGATTCGCTGCAGCAATTCAACGATAAATATATATTTTTAAATGTTTTTTTAAATGTTTTTTATAAAAATATTTAAAAATGTAAAAAATATGTATTGAAAAAGGAATAAATGTAATAATAATAAACAATAAAAATCTTTATTTATACAAATACCTTCAAAATTCCTTAAAATAAAATAAAATAAAATCTCGAAGAAGGAAACAAATTACCCATACAGATAACATGAAATACGGTTTCTGCTTGTAAAAAAAACAAAAATTTAATTTGATGATAATAAACCTTAAGTACTATTTTGTTGGTTTCAGAAGAAATAACTATAACATACTCATGAGATATTTTATGAATTCTAGGTCACACGTAGAAACACCTCATCCAATAACATCATCACACGTTACAGTGACACATATTTTTTACGATTTCAGGTAAATGGGCCACGTCCCGTCAGTATCACAGACAAGCCTTAAGATCGTAATAAAAAAAAGGCAGAGATATTTTTCAGGCGAATGATTCTGAATTCGTGACTACATGACTTGATTCAGATTTCTGTAATCACAAGTACCCTCGTCACGGTGCCCTGAGCCCAAATATTGAGGATTCGAACATGACGGATTTACCTAGCAACGGAAACATGATGAGCGAATTTGACGAGGAAGAATTTAATGGACGACCACATCCATCCGTTATACCTATATCTAGGCTAACTATCTACACTATTTTAAAAGCCTAGGTAACCTGGATGACCGATGAAACTCGAAACGGATGACTCTATCCTTAGCCTATTAACAGATGGGTGTAAGAAACGTTTTCATTGTTTCATTTTTAAATGTTACATGTAGGTATACCTACTGCATAATAGTGTTTTTATAATTGTTGCCATTATAAAAAATAATATACTTAAATAAGATAATAAATGTAGGTTGGTTGTCTCTTCATCGCCCTAAGGTTGACGGATAAAAATTTCGTAGATTTTATTCCGCCTCTGTACCTGAATCGTGTATAAGGGACAAATCTACACTAATTATAAAGAAAAAAAGACCGATTAAAAAAAATCCTTTCACCAGTAAAATGCTTTATTATCACTGAGTAACATAGGCTATAATTTATACAGATACTAGCTTCTGCCCGCGCGGTATGTCGATAATAAGTAACCTATGTCCTTCCCCAGGGTGCCATCTATGGATATAATGTACTATCCATGTATGGATAGTATGGATAATCCGGGCAAAGCCGCTGGCGGATGCTAGTACTAAATAAATAAAACGCTGAAATACGTGCCAAAATACTACTAGACTACTAGATATTTACTAACTCTCGAAATTCTAACAAAATATAGGAAACTAGCATATCTAAAGCAGCAAACCAGGATATGGTAGACTGCTCTCTGAATTTCTATTAGAGAAACTACTTGAAATTCAAAAGGTAAAGCCGAAATAACTTCAACGATTCTTCGATGTTTAACTAAAATGTATACGATGTATAACTATAATGTAGGTACTAAAATGTTTAAAAAAATATTTTCATACGGTGAACTTTAAAAGACAGTATTTTAATAAAGCTACTGCTGCTCTGCTTAATCAATTTAATAAATATTCTGTAAGATAGAACAAAATTGTAAATGTTGGCTACCATTCTATTATTATCTTTAGAGAGAGATACAGTTTTTTAACGTAGTTCGGCTGCAGATGCTCCCATGTTGTAATAATTTGTTGTCATTATAGTTTAATTTTTTTTTACCTATGGTTGCTGTAATGTTAATATTTATGGTGTCAATAAATAATTAAAAATGTTTATTATTATTATAATCTAATAGAATTTACAGGTACACAGACATTTTTAATATTTAATATTTTCAGCGACAACGATGTAAGCTTCTTAGTTAATTATTGCACTTTACCCCACCAAGCCGGCCCACTGTTGGGGGAAAGTGGAATACTTTCCTCCGGGAAAGTATTATAAGTACTTATTGGAGCAGTCTATTCGTGAAGCACGTTCCGCCTTTTGATTGAGGAAGGTGCTATTTCAAAAGTCATTTATGTCCTTTATGAAGGCACGTTTATATATGAGCTTAGGAACACGTGGGAGACAGTATAATTTCCTCTTTTAGCCACATTGTTGTGTCTTTTGATAATGTTGTAAGTGGCATTGAATTAAAATTGAAGTAGGCAACAGAGAAAAGTACTTACTTACCTAAACTACATTTTATTTTATTTTTTTACCGGACTAGGACTTTAGCAATGCTATTTTATAAAATTAATACGGGATTCGACATGACGCGACAGCGATTTATAAATATGGGTTTTATATCGAAATATTCTCCGATCTTATAAAAAATCAAAATAGTATAGGATATTTTATTTTGATTTTTTTACTGGAATTAAAGGACTTTAGCAATGCTTTTTTATAAAATTAATACGGGATTTGACACGAAACGACAGCGATTTATAAATATGGGTTTTTCATCGAAATATTTTCCGATCTTATAAAGTTATCTAAGTTATATTACCAATCAATTCATTTAAAAAAAAACTTGACATTTTGTCTTTACTTTTGCCGTATTTACTTGTCAATTTCACTGTTTGTCCAGCAAACAGGTAGTGTTAACACACCATTTTCACTTTTTTATGAATAACACCAAAGTAAGATCATACTTCATTCGTTTAGCACTCACTTACAGCTGAACATGGCTCTTCAGCAGCACCAGACCAAAGAATAAGCATTATCAACCGCATAGTAAAGTATCGATGTTCCATTTTTTTTTTTACTTTAACCCCTAATCACCTCTTCAAGGAGGTCGTCACACATGACCAGTTGGTAAGGCGTGGTGCCTTGCCAGCTAACTTTTTCAACAAAACGAACTAAGTCACTTTGTGCAACAGTCACTGTACTGTACTTACGCCAAGTTTTTGTGCTATTGTTATGTAGAACACGAGGCCGACAATGAGGCAATGTGATTCAATGGATAATAGAGCATTTTTAGTTCTGTTCCTCGTTTTTCCTGGTGTTGGGCAAGTTGGTAGCTGTACTGCGCTGTGGCTGTGACTAATTTTGACAACCTATTTGAAATGTTGACTGTAGTACTGTGGCTTATTTATTATAATATGATTGTAGTGTTTTAAGTAAAAGCTATAAGCAAGGAATATATCTACTCTCTTATATAATTGTTTTTATTATCAGATAGGTAATTTAATTAACACCCATTACACAAATTCGCTAAAATACAAAGAGTGTTACGGAGTAGTTAAGTCCGTGATACTCTTTGTTTTTCCCAAATTTAGTCCGATAACCTTGAGATTTATCTATAAATACGTAATTTATTGTACTTACTGAAGGTATTATTAGTATCACACCAGCAGATTGGATGTCTAGCTAAGAACATTACAACGTAC
This sequence comes from Lithophane ornitopus, assembly GCA_948473465.1. Taxonomy (NCBI): domain Eukaryota; kingdom Metazoa; phylum Arthropoda; class Insecta; order Lepidoptera; family Noctuidae; genus Lithophane; species Lithophane ornitopus. Next base: position 8,504,072 of record OX419623.1, read on the forward strand.
CAGTAGGGGGTCAATATCCGTCAATGAAAATACGGGCCCGTCCGAAAGTAGATGATCCGTCAAAACAAGTGTCTAATTCGATTTTTCGGCTGGGCAAAAACACATCGGTAGTAGGGTCAACTGTCAAACCGTGTTGTCATTGATTCTTAGTTCGGGCCCCGACCTAATCGTACTATGTCTGTAAGTGATAAATCAGTAGTAGGACATGCCAGTAACTTTGGCCGAAATTACGGACTTCGGGCTTAAGGGGTAGGCCCCTAGGTACATGCCACGCAAATTATAACAATACCCATTTGTAACAAATAATTACCTGAGCAATAAGGAAAATATTGCAATCACAAGGACTTATCCATTGAAAAACGAATTATCTAACGTAAATGTAAACTATGAATGTTCCTCGTAAATTATATGAAATTGCACTTTTAATTCCTTCAGAATAAAAAATAAAAAAAAGTTAGAAGTGGCGGTGCACTAATAATTTTTAAAACTAGGGAGAGGAGATGAAAGGGGTAATTAAGCAGCGATGAATGCGCTTTAGAAAAACTTGTGTGTTGGTGTTTGTCGGTGAGCGTTGCATTTAAATAGGAAAAAGACTCTTTATATAATATTTATATATAATGTATTCCATTATATATAAATATTATATAAAGAGTCTTTTAAAGTTAGTCTTGTAAAGTTTTTTCCTAAAAATCATGGTTGATTTTTTTGTATAAAATACACAAAATAGTGTGAAATTATTGTCGGTGGAGTTAGTAACCACTGTACCTATGAACCATTTTTGCTATTGGACCAACTCTATAATATCGATACCTATGTTGTTCTAAAAATGTGGAAAGTTGTTTATGTAAACTCAACTCGATTTGAACTTTTGGTACTATACAAAAAGCATTACAATATTCAATACTTAACTGTGTAATACATAAATCTTATGAAGAGAATCCAGAGAAGTCTATCTACGCTGAGACTGTCTGGCCGCAGTGGTTATGTAAATCATCATAAAACAAGAAAACGTGTTTAATTCGTCTATTTTAAATTCGCTTATTTATCGCTTATATATAATAACAGTGCCCGTCGTGGGGAATGCACTCAGGGGCCAATGACCACCACACGGAAGAAAGAAAACAAAGCTAAAAGTGTCAGACATATTACGTAACGTATGTCGTATTATTACAGCATTTTTATATTAATAACATACTAACAAGCGTGGGAAAGTATCGTGCGATCTCTCTATTCCTATCAACTTCCTATTCCGATGTTATTGTTTATCGAGCAGATAATTTTCTACTCAATAAACTTCCAAACCACGCCGACTGACTATAATTCATACCTCGGTGCATCGCGTTCCGTCCGGTATTGGATAACGACGTTAAATAATACATACAGTAAATATTTACTGTATGATAAATGATAATTGATCTAGCTTGATCATTAAGTGTATAGATAGCTGCTTTAGTTTGATGCAACTCAAGTATTAAATGCCTCAATATAAACATCATTCTCCTGCTCATATGAATCATCATTATTTATTTATTTACCTAATACTTTAAGCACACAAATAAAACAAATTCCACACACAAAAAAAAAGCATTAAGCTTTAAAAAAGCAAGCTCTGTGCATTTAATGTACAGAGGCGGACTTACTTTCTACCAGTCAACCTCTGGGTGATACAGCGACAAACAGTGGATCATTCTCCTGAAGAAAAATATATGCTGCGGCGACACCAAAGAAATTGGGTAATTTGGGGTCGCCACAGCATGTCTTCTTTTCTTCTATACATCTCTACTACTTAGCTCGTGGCTAAGTATTAACAGTCGCACGGTCGATCCATCAGGTTAAGCTACGCTTGCCGGGGTTGGTCGGTGGATGGGTGACCATCTTTACACACCGAGACACCTCCGTGTCTCGGAAAGCACGTTAAGCCGTTGGTACCAGCTGTCATTCGTGGATCTTTGACAGCCGTTACGGGTCGTCAGAAGCCCGAAAGTCTGACAACCAGTCTTACCAAGGGGTATCGTATTACTGGGTTTTGGAAGTCAGATAGGCAGTCGCTCCAAGTAAAATACTGGTATTCAGCTGCATCCGTTTAGATTGGAAGCCGACCCCAACATAGTTGGGAAAAGGCTAGACGAATTGATTGATCTCTATTACTTGGTATCTCATTAGTCACCCTCTTTCTAGAAATATCATCTTTCATACAGTCTATCCATCGTCATCGTTTCTTGATTGTTATTAGAAATTGAAACTTTACAGAAAACAACTAATCCGGCTTGCTCAATACATAAAATGAAAATTAATTTTCAACAGATATTGTGCAAATATATGGAACAATCTGCTTTTGTCAAAACTTTTTACGTTTAAGTTTAAAAAGATTTTATTTTTCACTTTTTAGTTGTGGTACCTACCCCACACAAATCCGAATACCACTACCTGCTATATAAATAACAGTGAAGGAGTAAATAAGGATATCTTCTAGATAAACTAAGTGGGAAAAATACAAAAAAATAATCATCCAAATCGATTCATATTTGGCGGAGTAATCACGTAACAAACATACAAAAAAAAACTTACAGACGAATTGAGAACCTCCTCCATTTTGAAGAAGTCGGTTAAAAATAAGAACATACCCAAATATGGTATTCACGGAAAGTTGACCGTTTTGTTCACCAAAGTAACGAAACTAGAATGCCATTAGCCGTTGCCCGCGGGTTCAATTACGTCCAAAGGAATTTACTACACCGAGATGAAAGTATCCTTGTCTACCAAATTGGCTCAGCCGTCAAACCGTGTTCACGAACATTCAAACTTTCACTTTAAAATATTAGGAGGATTCAATTATTATGTCAGACAAATTGAAAATGAAATGAATATTTTGTTTTATATAAGAACAAAATTCAACTATAAAAATAGTTAACAAGACTTTCGATGTTGTCAAGAGTTATGTTCCTACTTAAATATTATACTTACTACAAGGAATATTACGAATTGGTTTCTCAGAAACTGTCAACTTGCCCATTAGATATCGATTTTAGACCAGACGTATGACCCCGCGTCATATTTGAAAGCTATCATCGCGGTCACATGTTACCATAGAAATATTAAAAATATGTTACTTTTTGTTCAGTGAACCTGAACGCGTGGTCACACCGATAGAGGGCGCTCTCTAGTTGTACCTACTCTGGGGTCATCTTTTATACACAAAATAATGGAAGCTTTTAGGAGTTATGAAACGGACAGGGTGTAATTAAAATATTGTAACAAAAGGGATTTAACAGGAACCGCGGCGGAAACAGCAAATTTTTGGAGCGTAGAGATTAAAAAAGTCTTGTTTCAAGTATAAAGCTAAAATGCTTCGACTGTGTGAATTTATTATATTTTGACGTTTTTCATAATATATTCTTTATTGTACCTACATATATCGTAAAGAAAAATGGAGACTTTTCTAGATCTTGAACAGCGCAGCATGTTGAAAATACATAAAGTCGAAAAAACGGCTATACTATGGATAATTGACGTAGAGTATCACTCTACGTCAATTATCCATAGTATAGCCGTTTCATACAACAGTCAAAAAATGACTCATAAGATTTGATTATACGGACAATATAAGTGAGTAGTCCATTTGCTTAACAATAACTTTACTATTCATCATATTTTTTATTGAATATAAGAACCCCCATTCGTTTTCAAGAGAAAGTTAAAAACTTGTTCAACTTTTAGGTGCAGCCATGTTGAAAACTAAAGTACTGTACAGACAGCAGAGGAAAAACTTTTTAATTACTTTTAACAGTTGTTCATACCGCTATACTTTCACTGAATCTTGTTTAATACAAGTGGCTAATTATGCGAATTCCAAGTGGAAAATCATATTTACAAAGATGTTTTGACGCTAGATGTGCCAGTGTTTCCAAAAAAATCAAGAGTTTGTTTCTTAAAAAATAAAAAATAAAGTTTTTGTTTCTTAACTTGACATGCATTCATTGTTGTTGTTTTTTTATTAAAACGGTTCAATTAGGAACAAATCTTTTTGTATATAGGTTCAAACTAAATTAGCTTGTGAAACTCCGAGGACGTGATGGGTATCAATATCTAAAGGCGATAAAACGAACAATTCAAAACATGGTGTATTTTTTTGGAGTTAACGACCGCTATTGTTAAATGATAAAATGATTTATTTTCTTTAAGTGGGTTTGTTGTTGTTTGAGTTTAGAAAACCAGTTTTACCACCCAACCAATAACCCAACAAATAATTGAGCAGAACTGTCAAACTTTTATTGGTTGATTGCGAGGCTTTTGGCTGCTTTGAATGTGTATTTTGTCGTTTTTTTATTTTTGTAATTAGCGGTTTTTCGTGCAGAATAATCAATTTTTCTTTTTTTTTTGTGTATTAACTTTATCTATATCAATAAATAATAACGTTTAATGAAATTCAAATATTTTCATAAAACGAATACGCGAAATCGTATACGTGTCTTAAATTAATGTCGCCATTTTAGCGGCACGCTGTATAACCCCAATCAAACAAAAAAAAAACTGTTTTTCTAAACTCAATCTTCAAGTAACTGCATGTCCTGTAGTCATTGTTCTAAAAGCATGAAATCATTTTTTTTATTTTATCAGAAGGCTAATTCTCGTACTTAAAAGTACGTTCACATTCAAGTCGCAATCTGTAAAACTTGTCAAAAATATTGGTAAATTGATTTTATTTTTGACAGATTGTGAATAACATAAGAGTACGAACTTTTTTTATATCACGTTGGTTGATCGACCCTTCAGATAGATCGATAATAATCACACGGAGTTTCACTAGCTAATTTAATTTGACCCTGTATCATTTAAGGGTAGTATAAACAGAACATGATTTCATAATAGGTACTGCTTGTTGCCAATCATTCATTTAAAGGGCAAACCTTTTGGGTACAATTCATGCAAACTGGTTTAAAATTTAAGAACACTCAATTGACATTGACACGCATAATTTCAGACTCTGTGAAAGTTGCTGTAATTCATAAATTATTTCTTTACGTCCGTAATTAATAACTTGACAGTGTTTATTCTTAAAAATCAATTTATGTTTACTGACAAAGATAAAAAGGTTATGATATATTCCTCCTTCCATAAACGATGAGGAATACGGTGCGAAAAGTCCATTGTTATAACATAGTTAAAATCATTCTTCTGCGCTTATCCATGTGCGAAAAGAAGAGTCTAGAGTCTAAAAAATCAGTTTACTTATTGGAAAAAATATCTCAAAAAGTATTAGGTTTTACAAGCCTTAAATTTAACTTATTTTCCTGGACTATAAATTATTTGATTCCAAATAATTTTATGACTTCATTTGCCTGAAGGCTGTCATCTTCTTTTTCATCGTTTTTTAAAGTAAGAGTTTTAATCAATACACTTCTGAGAAAAAAAAGGTTCATCTAGATAACACATCTACATCTTCGTGGAAAATCGTTTGAACGAACGAGTTGTCGGATGCGGAGCGGTACAGGCGAGCCCAGCGCTGTCACCGCCTACGCCTTCAAAGGGATCAAACGGCTATCTCATAAAAATACTGCACTTACTGCGTAACAACGTCGTGCGTCGAGCTTAATAATATCGCAAGATATTTTAAAATCAAAAAAAATTTTTATTTTGTTCTATATGGAGTGCATCCGCAAAAAGCTTTGTTAGTAAAACAGTAAAAAATAACACGTCAATAGATCTCGAAAATCGAAAAACAAATAAAATTGACCAAAAGTACACTGTGAAGATCAAAAGGAGGAAAAACTCAAAACAAAAAAAAAAAAAATTGTCTGTTGCCAAAGGCTCATAATAATATATTACTAGTTTATTTTTATTTTTATAATGTACCGGGTTTTTCTGAAACGAATAAATATTTTTTTATTTTTTTGTTAAGGAAAGAAATCTGATAAATAAACTTATGAATAAAACTGGTTAAAACAACTTCCATATTATAAAGTAAAACCATAATATAACACGTGTAGTTTTAATTAATTCAGTTGTCTATTTACTTTGCTATAATGCCACTAAAATCGAACATTTGGTTGCTATTAATTACAATTAAGCTAGCCTAAACTCCATATAGTAGACATTTTGTCTGTCAACAGACATAATTAACATGCTGATTGATTAAGTGATCTATAGCTTTGCCATTTGGCTTATCTTGTAAAGTATTGATTTGATTACGGATAACTAATATTTTCATCTGATTGAGATTTCACGATTTGTAAGATAAAATTTTCACAACTCTAAATGCACACTTTATATGAATAAAATGACACAAAACACAGTGTATAAAATAAAATGTATACCCTTGAGACATAATCGAGCAATTCACAATATTTGTTACCGTACAAAAGAAAGTTTAATTAAAATTGAACCATTTTAGTCACATGGACCAAACTGACGAAAATAGCTAAATAAATTCAAACAAAAACCATTCGACATACATGTTATATTTTTATTGTAGGTGCTACTTGGTAGACACTTTTTGAATGTAAACCTACATTTTATTTTTGAAATTTCATTAGGCATTTTCCCGTTCAAACTGCCGTGAAACCTATCACATTACAAATATCAAATAGGATACAGTACGTATTAAAAATAATTGAATCGTATAACTTGTTGTTTTCCAATGGATAATGAAGTTTTATTGTATCGGTTTGACCTGCGGAGTGACCTCTCTCTGTAAACACATGTCTTATTGAAACAAATGAATAAATGATTATGATTATGATTATGATTATTGAACACGATGTTTATCGTTTTCATTTTAGTTTGCAACTGTACCTACCTACTTGCAGATGTCTGTGCTTTTATGTTTATCACTAAAGAAAATATTGCACAAGTTTTATTGCTCGCGAGCTCCTCAGTTTTTCTTTCTTATTGCTATGGGAGAATACACACAGGACAATATCGGAGGACACCGAAGGAATATATGTAATCACATAATCATAGGTGAAAATTGTCAAGTATAAAAAAAAACAAAAATCGCTATTGATTTCGAGCACTGTTTGCAGGAAACATAAATTTTCCAAGTTTTCACTCACACTTTTCATTGATTTTAAAACAAATCTTTCTCAGGTCGCTGGCCCAGTCTCGGATACTCGGATAGTCTATTACTCGGACAGAAATAGTGACTAAAATGGGTAGTACCGTTGAATTTGAAGTTCATACTACAGTGGGCGCAAAAGTTGCCAAGTGATTGCATGAACCGAACCTAGTATTTTTATTGATCTTGAAACTATTCGTGGAAATATTTTCAGTTCCCATAATACGCTCCAAGAGAGGCATCAGCGAAGTCTGCGATGATAAGTTTGCGTCGCAGAAATGGGACTAGTCACACTTACAGGATGCTCTAGGATAAATGGGCCAGGATCGTCACACAGTGGGCGCCTGAAGAAGGGCGTCGTCACCGAGACAGACCTAAGAAATGCTGGCCTGATGATTTAGACTCGTTCAGGCCCGAGAAGACAAAACACAAAGAAAATTGGAAAACTATGGGGGAAACCTTTGCCCAGCACTAGGACAAATATTAGTAACAAAATACTTAGGTACTTAATATACTCAAAGCAATTCAAGTCTACTTCAGAAACATTACACATAGCTTTGCAACACAGATTTCAAAGCCAAAGAAAACTATGTTTTTCTTTCTGCATTGTGATTCATTTTGGTTCGTATTTTAATGAAAATATGTGTCCAATTAATCGTGGAAACAAGGTATTGCTCTCATGAGGATATTAATCTTGATAGGATATCTACTTTATATTAAAGTTGTGCTATGATATTTATTGGATTTACGGATCGGCCGCATGAAGTGCAAAGAGAGACATTACTAACTTTTGAAACGGATAAAACATCTGTGAGTTGTCTGTCTTTAAATAATTGGAATTAACACACTGAACCATTGGTTATTTTTTCCTAGGCTTAAACTACAGACTACTTTCAGGAATCCCTACAAAAATGACTATTGATGCGTCCCAGCGAAAATTGTTAAGACCCTTCCATACGGTTTATCACCTTAAGGCTGAGATACAGATCACATTGTAATTATTACGCACAAGTAATGAACTTGTTCTAGAACCCCTCGCGACTAAATCGCATTAATTATTCCATTGCAATACATTGAACGATAAACAAGACTGAACTGTACATCTTTACTTTCCAACGGTCAATGAAACTGTAACAAATATCTTCACTCGGTTCAATCACAACGATTTGTAGCAATGTAGGTATGTATCAAGCTTTATGGACTCTAATCACGTGTTTCTCATTTCATTACCTAGATCGTAAATTAAGTCTTAACGAACTAAACAGTCCCTAGTGTTTCAGAAGTAGGTACCTATATGTTTATTTAATGTTTGTATGGTTTAGTACCTATTTACTGAGACACAGGTGGGACAGACCATAGTCTACTTGATAAACGCCAACCTTTTTGCCACAAAACCGTGTTCATCAGTTGTTTAGCCTAAACACCTTTTAAACATGACATTTCTATATGGAGTTTGACATAAAACTGACATTAAACACGCGTTGAACAAGTATCTAAGTTTTTGTGGTAAGGCCCCAAATCTTTATGCTCCGCACAATTAGTACCATATTTTAAATGAGATTTTAGGTACCTATCATGAACATTTATCTCAGAATCTAAGGAACTTGTTCAGTTTATTTGGCAACTATAACTTCGTAGAAAAAGCTTGAGGAATCGACTATCATTGGAACACAAAACATTATTTTCACCGTAAAAAGCAATAGGTAACCTAAACTTTTCGAGGCTTGGAGCCGCCAGCACCCAACTCCGTCTCGCTCGCACTCAGTTCCGTTCCAATTTGAACCGCGCGCAGACTTATCTTGCGCGCAGTCTAGTTTCAGGCCGTAATTTGTTTCTTAACCGAGTAAACTTATTTACCTTCACCAAGAACAATTTTATTACCCACATTGTCTGTGTTCCCCAAATCTTTCATCTTGAGAAAACAAACCGGCATGTGATGACGGAAAATCGATTTAGATTTATTTCTGTAACTCTCTTGGGCATAAATTAGAGATCTCGACGGCGCGGCGGCAGCTATTTTATTTAGGAATGAGCATAGCCGTAAGGTGATTTCAACTGAAATTATCTCTCTGTATAATTATCTACATAATTAATTATAGCCATGCAGGTAGCATGGCTATAATTAATTAAAGGAAAAGATTTTTTTATTTTTAAGATTGCATTTTGCTGACAGAACTGTAATAACTACACATCGTGTTTTACGATGTGTAGTAAAAAAATAAATACAGTAATAAGATAAACTAATAATGCATATTTTAGAAAATATTATGCCCCCTCCTGAATGTCGACTAATCTATTATGTGATGACTGTCAAAAAAAAAGGGTACATTACATGTCGAGTCATCATTCGGACACCACGCACTGGCCTAATAAAATGAATGATTATGAATATTATATTCCGGGTGATTTACTTCATTCGTTGACATTTTTGTATGTGCCTGGACACCATGTAAGTTATAAGTAAAGTGGAGCCTGTTTTTGTGTCTATAGATAAAGAAATTACATACAATAATCATCAATATTCAGTGAATTCTAAAGTTTCCTAGTGCTTAAAAAAATTGGGAATATTTAAGATAGTGGGATAATCTATTCAGGAATATTCACACTTTCGGTTTCCTTACTGAATCTTTCTAAGTATTACAGCAACGTATATCCATACAAACTAACCCATCTTCTATTTAGGTTTTTGCCAATCTCTTTAGCCGCTATCAAAATGTGTTTATAAACACAACTGCAACATATTATTAACTCACAATTTACTTGTATAACAAAACAACGTCCTTAAGCAAAACTATAATTATTGTTCCATACAAAAACAAAAACTTGTTTCGTATCGATTTAAATTGTCTGTCAGACATAATGGGAGGTTTGCATAAAATAAAAGTGTGTTCCATCAATTTTATCGATGCTTTTAAGAGCATTTATTCTGAAAGTAGGCAACGGTCGCAAATAGATGTCAAATATTTCTTGTCAATTTTTTTTCAAATATTTTGATTAATTTGGCAATATTACTGTATGGAAATATGGCTAACTATACTCCATTTGAAATAAGATTAGACGTATAGATAAGCCTTTTTTACATTCCGTTCAACCGATTTTGAATTCTATTGCGTTGGTGGCATGACAAATGGCAGCCGCAGTAGATAGTTGGTATTGTGTAACTTTTTTTGCTTTTAATGCTATCCTTATGCCTACGGTATAGAAGTCAAAATCGGTTAAACACACTGTAAAAGGGTTTATTTTAATGTCTAATCTTATTTCAAATGGGGTATAGTAGACTAAAATATTGATTATGAAATGCATTATATAAGATCGTAACACCGAATATTTAGTTTTAGTTGTAAAAAAAGGATTTGGAAACTTTCCAAATGCCTTTTTTACACCTAAAACCGGTTACAACTTAAATTCAGTGTTATAATTGCAATTCATTATTAATATTCTAGTAAGTTAGTTAGCGATATTTCATAGTTCCATACAGTAATATTGCCAAAATAATCAAACAGGTAAATATTTAACAGTTATTTGCGACTTTGCCAACTTTCAGAATCAACGCTCTCAATCAATCTCTTAATATTTGCGTTTAATTTCTTGACAGACATTCTGTATTCCGCCGTATACTTGCGTAACCAAGTGTCAGTAAAGAAATTACTGTGTTTAAATCTTTATCGTGGAAAAAATCACTCTTACCCTTATCAGTAGATACGTTCATCAGTACGTACGTAGTTATATCCGATGGGGACATGCTGTATTCTGTTTAGTGGATAGGCATATTTTCTCCTACAGATATTTTCAAAAGAAAAGAATGTGTGGGAAATCCTTAATTATACAGGAAGTGTCCCTTCTGCGGGCAGGAAACCCAGAAAGGCTTTTATATAAGTTATAAGCTACAAAATCTTCGTTTAGATTTAATAAAACAGACCCCGGACTTTCCCTAATTAAGGAGCCCGTATTTTTGTGCCCTCTGCTTGTGGTATGATGGTCCTGCTAATTAAAAACTTTGCTCTCAAAGTACAGTACGACACAACTTAGATGTAGCATAATTTGCATTCATTCATTTCAACAAATTGTTGCGTTTGCTTAAAAATCATTTTCACCTAAAGCAGTAATAAAGATTGGAGATTTTGAAGGCGCACTCAGTTTGTATGGTGATCGGTTTTACGAATTTTTCCGATGCTACATTTAAGTTGTGTCGTACTGTACCTACCTATGCATGACCCACCGCTCTCGGCCGCGACAGAAAACGAGAGCAGTCAAACAAAAGTGTAATTACCTAAGTTATAAATTATTCAGCCCTAACTAATATTCCAGAGGTGAGTTTAGAGTAGTTTAGATGTTGTTTTGTTGTAAGTTTGTAACTCAATCACTACGAAACGAATGAATGAATTTCGGTGAAATCTGTGGGGGGTGGGGAAATGAAGTGCCCCACTAACGCGGGCACCTACGTAATAATTAACTATTAATTACAACGCAATATTTTCAAATACATATGTATAGAGCTGTGATATAGCACCTTTTCTTATTGACACACCTTCAATGTACAGGTGTTTAACTAAATAAATTAATAACTAAGTAGGTATTTAAGTGTGATCATAAAATATGATGTGTTAACGTTGTATGAAACCATTATAAATGTTAAAGTACGGGCGCCGTCATTACTTAGGTATATAGAACCTATAATTTTGATGTAATCAAAATATCATTTTCAAGCTAATTAGCAGTGCCAATGCATAAGATTGATTTATGACAGTATTATCACTGTTCAAATTACATAACTTTAGGGTCAGTATATTTTATTAAATGTAATTCATGTAGCTTGGCAACTCATAATCAAACAGCAAAAAACACTAAGAACATTTTAATTTCTCTGACTTGACGGTACCGGAAATAGGTGCCTAGATACCAATTCTTCCGGAAAAATCATTTAGATAGAGACATAAGAAAGAATAAAGTTTGTGTTTATAAGCTTGCATTAAATCAGGTGTTGATTTAACGAGCCGGGGAGGCTCTTTAAATCGTATAATAATTCACTGTCGTGCCATCTTTCAATCCCTTTTGGTAAATCATTGTTTAAAATCAGCTTTGAACATACCTTTGAAAACTGGTACAAATAATGAGATTCTATTTTTGGTATCAATTATACTTCAATTTGTCAGATTAATATTATTATATAATAAGTAATATTATTGATTCTTTCCGTCCGACCTATTTATTTTCTGATTATAAAAATAAAAATCAATAAAATAAATAATAAATAGCAGCCCGGAGTTTGGTTTTGTGCCCGGTTGCATGATATCAATAGGCTTGCCACATGGAACTCAAACGTAACTGGGGGCCAAGTCTACTAATTTACAAACGTGTCAGTGGTCTCACAATTATCAGTTTTTGACAGATTTTGTATGGCATATCTGTCAAAAACTGATCATTGTGAGACCACTGATACGTTTGTAAATTAGTAGACTTGGCCCCCTGGCGTAATGCGGATGTACTATAGGTACACCTCTGTCTAACCTTTCGGGGAAACATGGCGTGATGTTTACTTACGACAATATTAAAAAATCTTCTTCACATGATTTTGTTCGTAATAAGAGTCAATATTTTTCATTAATAAGTCTGACACGTGTTTGATCACAATCCTATCTGATAGTAAATATTTTATGGCGGCATTAAAAGCCTTGTCACTCTCTATTTGAAAACCACCAAGTTATAATGACCCGCAAAAGAAAAAGAAATACAGGAAAATTTCAGAGTTTACGGCCCTTTTCCTGTCATGCGTATTTTCGCCCGCGCGTGGATCTGTTCCACGTGCATCCTATCATTACATACATATTTCTCCTATCATGTGGGCAGCACTCGCGCGGAACGTGGATCACCCGCGGACGTGCAACCCTCGTGCGTGCTAACTGGATGCGGGCCGCGTTCTTCTGCCTTCCTTCAGTGTTGTTTTTACTGTGACACTGGTCGCACGCATAGTCATAGTACCTACGCATATAATTAGTCACTGGCGACACGCATGACACTGCAGCGGCAAACGAAATCTTTGTCCTGCGTGTGGCCAGGAGCGTGCTATCACCCGCATGTGGACCAGATCCGCGCGCGTGTGAAAGTATGCAAAAAGGGCCCTCAGCTGTGCGCATGTGGAAAGTAGAAGCGAATTTATTAATGCGGGAAAAGAATCTTAAATGGTTCCATTGAAAATAATTATACAGTTAATAGGTTACATAGCGCAAGAAATACATCGTGTAAAAGTATTTATGAGCGTTACAAAGTTAAATTCAATTTCCTTTAAAACATCAAACTAGAGATAGTGAACGGAAATCGTAAAATATCCTGGTACGTAATACAATTTGTATGCACATATTGCAAAACTCGACTTTCCACGATCTATTGCACAACTTGCCTGTTAAGCACGTGGATATTAGAAAAAGTAACTGTATAGAACAACAAGAACACCTATTTGATTTGTGGTTGATGGCAATAGGCTCGCCCTGGCGAAATGTGGGTGTATTTCAGGTACACCTCTAGCTTTCTGGGATACAGGCCTGATGTTATGTTATGTTATGAATACCTATTAAGTTGGGAGCACCGAAAATATTTTTAAGATCTTATTATTTTCATGCAAGGCCGTTCCTAAATCTTCTTTAGTACCTACTTTAGTAAGTTTTGTAAGTAGACTCTTCTATAAAAAATAAGTAACTTTAAGCACTCTAAGTACTAACTTATTTATTTCGTTCTCTGGGATTGGGCCTAAACTTGTCGCCCAAAAGGACACGTAAAGGTTTTATTTCGCACAGCCTCTATGCTTAGACAGGTAAAGTTACCATCATTGTAATGATTAAAGTGCCCGCTACAAGGTCGCTAACCGCGTCCCGACAAAGGTGACTTTATTGGTTTTTTTTATTTATGGATTCAAAATAAGTACCTATCGAAATTATTATTCACGACTATTATTAGGCCTAAAATTCGATTGTAGAACATCCAAGGACAGATAATTTGGAGTATGATCGAAGACATGTCGTGCCAAGGTAAATTGCGGTCAAAAAAAGGTGGGCAATCATGTGACTAAGAGCCCTCACATACCGGCTGTTAACTTGCCTCAGGTCAGTTTATATGACGCACAAGGCCGGTTGACAGTGTTTTGTTTTAAACGCCTACTGTTTATGCAGCCCTGAGAGGAGCTCGTGGCTAAGTAATAACAGCCGCTCGGGTCGATCCATCAGGTTAAGCTACGCTTGCCGGGGTTGGTCCGTGGATGGGTGACCATTTTCACATATCGAGACTCCTCCGTGCCTCGGAAAGTACGTTAAGCCGTTGGTCCCGGCTGTCATTTGTGGATCTTTGACTGTCGTTACGATTCGTCAGAAACCCGAAAGTCGGACAACCAGTCTAAGCAAGGGGTATCGTATTACCCAGTTACAGGGTTGTGGAGGTCAGATAGGCAGTCGCTCCATGTAAAATACTGGTATTCAGCTGCATCCGGTTAGACTGGAAGCCGACCCCAACATAGTTGGGAAAAGGCTAGGCAGATTGTTTATGCAGAGAGGTTGGTAGAGGAGGTTCCTGTCTCTGCAGCCCTAACCACTGGTAGCTTGGACCCTGCTCCCGACACCGGCGGACCTATTTTTATATTTTGAAACGATTTTTTAAATGACTTACAAAATATTTAAAAATGTATAAAAGTATGAAAATAAATAAACGAGATATTAAAAGGCAGTTGTAATTATTATACATAGTTCAGTGGATGAGAGTTCTCGGCCTCGTCGGCGCCTAGCCTATGTTCTGTTGGAAAAGTTGTGGGAGTTTTACAATTTTATCGTTGTTTCGGTATTTTTATCACTCAGAAGTGCCACTTTCTAGAGTTTTCAGAAACTCAAACGGTACATATTCGTCACACCTGATATTTTTTTATGTTCACTGGATAACACTCGAATAATTTCGCCAAACAAATCCAAAACAATTCAATAAAAGCTCCTCTGAAGCAACTTATATTGAATGGATTGTGAGGTTACATATTAAACGTTTTATTAAGTCAAGAAATGTCAAACGAACGTTCGTAGTACGGTATTGCCAGGCAATATTCAGGCAGAAGGCGGCCAGGGTGTCACGTGACCGCTGACTGGCTTGTTTGACGTGTTCATAATACGAAATTGCAAGGCAGTTCTGTTTACGCCATAAACTGCCTGGAAATAAGAGTTCATAATAGGGCCCCTGGTACATGATTAATAAAGTTGACGGATAATGAGTTAGCGATAGAAACCATATAAAAGTAATAATATTTATTATGTTTTGTAATTATTTACTACGCTAATGTGTTATGTATTTAGATAGATTATACACTTATTATGCAGTCGAATTATAGAATAGGTACTTCCCTATTGGTCCAATATAAATTATGAAAAGATCCTTTTTTTTTTCAAAGTCAAATCGTTTATTTCAAATAGGCTCGTAGAAGGTACTTTTGAACGTCAAAATTTAAAGAAACATTTAATTGATTCTAGTTACTTCATTTTGTATACCTACTCAACATTTCTCCCTAAAATAGAGCCATTGTTGTACCTACTCATTAGGTAATTGCTGACAACCAGCGCTGTTGACGATACGTTCGTTCGAAGTCACGGTATTTTGCTGAGCAATGACCAGATGCGACCCAGAGCTTAATTTTTTCGTTATTTTTAAGTAGATAACGCTGCATTCGGCTTTTTGTTTTTGTTTTGTTGTTCTTGTCATTCGCCAATGTCGCAACAACAGTAATCTAATACGCAATATTGTCTTTGGTCTCTGGCCTTGACATCAACCAATGAACACCTTTTATTAGTTGGATACGAGGCTTTTGGCTACTCTGAATTGTATTTTGTCTTTTTTTTTTTTTTTTTGTAATGTGCGTTTTGTTTGTGCAGAATAAACACTTTTTCTTTCTTCTTTATCTACTCACTAAACAATTACTTAGGTATATTTCATATTGAACATAACAATGTAACAATAATCCCTGCTGTAAATAAATAACGCTCTAAGATATTGTTTATTTTAAATCCTATACTAATATTCGTGAGGAGCTTGTGGCTACGTAATCACAGCCCCCAACATACTTGGACAAAGGCTAGGCATCATCTGCCTAGCCTTATCCATTATCTATACTAATATTGGAAAGAGAGAGAGCGAATTTTGTTAGTTTGTGTATAATGTACAGGGTAGTCTCCGGAACTACGGATCCGATACCAGAAATTATTTAATTAATGGGAAGCAACGGTAGTGCCGAGTGTCATAGGATATAATGTAATAATAGTTCTAAGTGATTACATTAAAAAATATAAAAAATATGCGAACGAAGCTAGTGTCTAACAACTACCACAAAAAACATTACATGAAATAAAAGTGACATATTACACAGAACGATGATCCTATGTAAAATCAAAATAACGTAAAATGCACTGTAATAAAATTTATTTATTATTGTTTTTTATTTAATTTTATTTTCCTAATAAATTCCAATAAATAGACAGACATACATAGACATGAAAGATTAAAATTAAAAAAAAAAAACAAATTTTGCAATTTATTAAAGTGAAATACTTCTCTTTTGAATTGCACATGAAGCATTTTTCAATAAATAAGGTGAAATGAAACAGCTCCGCGGCTGACAACGCCTGCAAACCAGTAATTATGAGAGTGGAGAGTGTAATTAACTCTTTTGATGGAGCTTTCAATGTAAATAGTGTTGAACATTAAATGTTGAATAAACACGGTGCTTTCAGTGGTTCTCAATACGTTCAGGCCAGTATTCGTACACGTTGTTCAATCAACAATCTCGATTTAGATCCCTATAGACTTAAGGTAGCTGCATACTGGACGGCACGGGCGGAGACGGAACGTGGTGTTATGAAAACACGGACGGGTGTTCAACGCATACGCAACGCGACAGTGACCTGAGATTAATGTGTTTGTGTAGAGAACACGAAAACATGGTCACTATTTAGCTCTCTGGAGCGACCGGAGCGACTGTATAAACGGCGGAACGTAACGTGCGTGGGGTGGGACGTGCGAAACATCGTCATCGACGATATTTTTCCCGTCTCTTGGGTGCCACGACATCGTTCCGTCTGTGACGTATGCTCTTTTGTATTCGTCTACATTTGCTATGGAAGGATGTCTAAAAAAATCATCGTCCCGTTCCGTCCGGGTTAAAACTTAAAACACGTTACAACCAGCGCACATTAACATAGCACCTGGCTCAATGACGTTTGCACCTCCCCTCGGTTCCCCGCACGGCGACGGCGGGTAGCGGGGGGAGTATTGAGTTCCGAGCCAGGTGCCATGTTAATGCGCACGGGTTGTACATATGCAGCGACCTTTACAGTTTCTGTCATTCTGTGCTACAGTCGAGATGCATACTACTTCAATAAGGACTTCAGATATGATAAGGACCCACCGTTCATGTTTATTTATACAAGAAGAAATAAAGTTCAAAAAGATCTAAAATAATTATTATGACTAAAAAATAATCCAATTTTTAAAGCCGAATATAAACTGGCCATCATTTTGGTGTCACCATAGCTCCAAATTGGAATTCATGATCATCGAATCACAAAACAAATTCAGGGTAGTTTGATTCATATGTCCAGAAGTGTACATAGTCAAAATTATTACAAACACAGCCAGCAGCTATTTACAACTGCTAAGAAAAAACAAAAAAAGGTTTCAACCCTCAAAACAAACTAACCTGTGAACTCGTTAAACTACCCCGTTAACGAGTTTGACAGACACAGAAGAATTACAGCTTTATTTTTGTTATTGCACAACTGTCTATTTTAAATATACTTTGATATAAAACCGTGGCTGACAGATACATGAAATTCGGGAGTAGGTATGTTCTTTTGAAAAGCCTTAATTAGTGTAACTCCAGTCTACTACTCTAATTTATTTATTTTTATGGCACCTCTAAAAGCTTACAATCACAATGTATCACCTAGGTTTCGTTGCGATTACTATAACCATAAGCGTAATCGCACAATCGCGGTTTTCAAAAGTAACACATCCTGTAAAGACCTCTAGAGAATACTCTCTAAACACAAATTTTCAAAACTCTAACCCTGACCGTGGTTAAACGGTAGGCTATCCATATTCCTATGCAAACGAAGTAGTAGGAATCAACTATCTATGGAGGTACTAATAATAAATCTGATGAGTTTGATATCTGGAACAACCAGTCGGATTTGAAAAAATATTATTAAAAATTCATATATAAAAGCAAAATAATTAATAATTATTTTGCATTTATTTATTCAATTATAAATATTTTTTATTTACCTATAAATAATAATTTCATAGCCCAATTTTTGAGGGTTATAGGCTATTTAAATTTAACATCACGCTACGACTCTTAGGAGCCCAACAAAAAGAATAAAGTCAGAAAGAACGTTATACGAAAACGAAATAATAGTGCGGGCTGGCGATGCGATGCGATGCGGTGGGTCCGAGGACATATTTTATGATCAAACAAGAAATTTCACGCGGGCGAAGTTGCGGGCAAAAGCTAGTTTATTAATATTCACACAAACCGCAGTCTACACTTACCTTAACTTGCGCTTACTCGACTTAATCGAATCGTTGCATAACTGACCGCATTTCAGTACAAAGCAGGTTCACATAAGGTCTGAGACTCTGAGCCCATTTCAATAATAATAAATGTAAGTAAATATAAGCAATAAATGGCGTCGTAATATCAACATTAAACTCATTTCAGGTTAAATGTTGTTCGCTTTCATTTCACGGACGTTTTTTTTTTAATAATTTGGACACTGATCCAGACGGGTATCACGTGAGTTTTGTTCCTACCACGTACTCAACTAAACTCGACTACTAATAGGTAGAACTTTATTGCAGTCACGTACAAAAAGCGCTATTCATTTGGTGTTATTGAAAAGCGATTTTCTTGTAGTATTAAACTACGAGAAAATCGCTTCACTCGATCTCGACTCGTCGTATGAGTCGATTAACGACTCAAAATTTACATATAATTCATAACTAACCACCCCGGACCTGCTCCTGTTTCGCACGGTTTTTAACTCCTGTAGGTACCATAATAGTACCTAAGTTTAATATTAATGTATTATGCACATAAACTTTCCGGAATACATTATGTAAAAATGATCAAATCCGTAACGTCGTTTAGAAGAACAACGCAATGACACAGACAGCCACGAATTAATCCTTACTTACTATCCTAACTATTTATAGGGATATATATTATTATATATATATTTTTTTATATATTATAAGTTTTTCTTTTTTTGTTTATTTGTTTGTTTGGATTTTGAAATTGGACAGGAGGCGTGTCGAATTGGCACATGGGTAGACCATGACCTGAAATAGGACATAGGATACTTTTTATCCCGATATTCCCACGGGTTCGAGACTTACGCGGGTGAAACCGCGGGGCACAGCTAGTAATCCTACTTAATATAATATTATAAATGTGAAAGTTTGTGTGTTTGGATGTTTGTTACTCAATCACGCATAAAAGGCTGAATGGATGTGGATGAAATTTGGCAAACAGATAGTTTATAACCTGGATTAACACATAAGATACTTTTTATCCTGATATTCCCACGGGATCGAGACTTACGCGGGTGAAACCGCGGGGCGCAGCTAGTAATATTATAAATGCGAAAGTGAATTGAATTGTTTGTATGTTACGCTTTCACGCTAAAACTAGTCACTCACCTTCGTATTTATATTATTAGAAGAATATATATTTAAGTATCTGATAAGAAAAGCAATCTAGTTTATAAGGTTTCATTGATGTTGCAGTACCTACATAATAGAGTCACGTATTTTATTTCCACAGTAATATGTTTCTATTAATTAGTTAACAGTAATAAACTGCACTACCAAGAACACGTTATTAATATCACATCAATGAAATTACGAGAAAACTTGATTGATTCATTAGAACACGTTTCCACGTTTATCCTATTTTAATTAATATTTATATGAATGTGAATATTAATAACAATAATCTAACCTTTGAATATTGAAGTATTCATTCGAAACTTTTGAACGATAATTTGCATTCTCCTGAATTTCATTTTTTACAGCTGAATGCGTCTGTTGTTCTACTTAAATTTAAAAAAATATAATGAGGAAAATAATAATATCTCTTGAATCGATAACAAGACTTTATTTCGTAAAGCCGACGGGAACAGAAATATTTTTTTTTTTTTTTTGTCATGTCAACGACAAAAACCTTGGCCCGCTCCAAGAATTGTTGATTTCAGAAAGCGAATTGCCAAATGGAGTGTCGCAGTTATTATAATTGTTATTAATATCGTATCTACACGTGATACGAGCATACAAAAGGAAATGTTGTTTCCAAATCGTACCAAGTTTATTTATTACATAGTTAGGTAAATGATTTTTACCTGTTGTTCGCTCGTTGCACGAGCAGAATCGATTTATTATCCTTATCCTGACTTTAGATACTTTTTTTTGTAGAAATGCGAAAGTGAGTTTGCTACTTACAAAAGCAATTTGTTTTTAATAAGTTCAGGTGGTTAAGTTAATACAAAAGAATCAATTAGTGTTAATGAGTTACAACGGAACATATTAAACAAAATGTATTGCCGTTGTTAGGAGTCTTAAAGGACACCGGTGAAAACTGCTTACAGATTAGTTTTAACAATACTAACTAAATCCTAACTAATTTTATAAATGAAACGGGTGAAACCACGTGGCGCAGCAAGTTGTCTGTCTGCCTGTTTGTCCCGGCTAATCTCCGAAACGACCGGACTGATTTTGATGGGACTTTCACTGGCAGATATTTCATAGAGTAACTTACGCTACTTTCATTTTAGAACAAAAATTAGGGTCCACGCTTGCGAAGCCGCGGGAAGCAGCTAGTTAATCATAATAATCTATTCAGCCATATCTTATAGTCTCATAAAAACGCCCACAGCAGAGAATTTAGAAAGACTATACAGCACAGTAATGGAAAAACTCGAAGAATTATAGCCGTACACACCCCCACCGTTATCAGTACCACGCTTTTAATCGGATGGGTGACAGTAACTTACAGTGAACGTGATGTGCTGTTTCCATTATGTTCGAGACCAGTGCCCCGTTTATCAAAACTTACAAGCCTTGTAGCTCGGACCAAATAAAAAATCAAGACAGAGCGTTGTCAACAGTGACTTGAGGCCGGTTTCGTAAACATGTGCGCATATATTTTGGTGTAGTTTGATTGTAAATGTGTGCGTTTGAGCGTGTATGCACAGAGCGGTGGTGTAGTTTTGGTCCGAGCCTTGTAGTACCAAATGTCATTATTTCGTTCACAAGTACTTATATTTTGACACTTTTATTCGTGATTTTGTTTATCAAAAAATTATTTGTAAGTTACAATTTGTAGAAAATCATAACAAATCCTGAGTGTCCGGCGACTCTCTATTCCATCTTACAAGTGTACAAGTGTCGTGCATAGTATCGCAATAAATGTTTAAATTCGATTTTCTTCTAAATGTGGCCAAAAGAGAGAAATTACCTGATGCCCGTGTCCCAGAAATGGGAACATTATGGCTGATTATGAATATGGAGATGAGCTACGAATTACACGAAAATTAACATTCTAGGTAACTTGTGAACGTATATACTTGTAACTTTTGATAAACAGGGCCCAGCAGCGGTATTCTGTAAAAATCACACTGAAAACTTAGGTGAAGTGAGCTTAAAGTGAGCTGTCACTCCTCCTGACGCAGGGATTGACAGCTCACTTAACCTCTATTTTATTTGAAACAAGATTAGACATTTAAGAGCCTCGATACACACTTGCTTTTCCAACTCACTTTAGACATTGGCAGAATGGTCGACATCGGCTTTGCTTGCCATATTAAAAAATAGAATAGAATAGACATTTAAGAGCGTTTATTCTGAAAGTGGGCAACGTCGCAAATAGATGTCAAATATTTCGCTGTTTTGATTAATTTGGCAATTTAATTTTAGTTGTATAAAAAGGATTTAGAAACTTTCCAAATGCCTTTTTTACACCTAAAACCGGTTACAACTTAAATTCAGTGTTATTATCGCAATTCATTATTAATATTCTAGAAGTTAGTTAGCGATATTTCTATTAATAATCTAGAAGTTAATTAGCGATACCTATTTCATAGTTCCATACAGTAATATTGCCAAAATAATCAAAACAGGTAAATATTTGACAGTTATTTGCGACGTTGCTAACTTTCAGAATTAACGCTATTTTAAATAAACCTTTTTTACAGTCCGTTAAACCGATTTTGACTTCTATCATACAAAAAGATTATACAAAATAAATTACCACAAAAAGTGCTCAAGCGGTTATGAAACCAAACAAAATAGAAGCAGCTCAATGATTGATTGAACCACTATCTATTGCGTTCAGTCAGTCGTTAGTGCGTTTGAACCGTTCATACGTGTGTTAATGGCATTGTCGAAATTAACTAGGTAGTTAGGTACTTAGATTTACATTGTAATTTGACTATATAATGGGGTGGCATGCGATGGTATAATGGCGCAATTGCAATCTGTATTAGATTGCACTTGAGCTTATATTATGTCCAGCAGTAGATCAGCCTACTAATCTTATACATGGGAAAGTTTGTATGTTTATATGTTTGTTACTCAATCACGCAAAAACGGCTGAACAGATTTTGATGAAATTGGGCACAAGGGTAGATTTCCTAAAAACAATTATTATGAGCTGTTTGTGTCCCACTATACGGCGAAGGCGTCCCATCCTTCCTTTCACTTATCCCTATCCACTTTCGACCACGAGCTGGATTACGACTTATCATCCCGGTAGCACGTTTCTGTGGGATAATTTTCAACATTCACGCAGGCAAAGCCGCAGGCAAAAACTAGTGTATAATGAAAGATTCTTGTTTTTCATGTCGCCTCATTCTATTCTAACATCTGATTTGAAAAATCTGTGTTTTCATTGTCTGGATACTAAGGATCTTAATTGCTGTTACTACAATATTTTTGGCCGAAACGGATTTCCGTAAATGTATACCTACATAATATAATAAGAAATAGAACATTTTTATTTTATTTTTATATATTGTAATAAAATATCTGTCCATATCTGTTTTAGTTTAGTATACTAAATATAACTGCAAGGCAGCATTGCAGTTTTATTAACAAAAAACAGATATTGTCTAAGTATTCAATGCTATGTACGCCGTAATTGTCATGTACATTAGTCCTTTAGTTATTAAGATTATTTCTATCATACATAAGTTAATGTATATGATATGGCTGTGCTTTTTTAAATAAATAAGCGTACCTAACTGCCAACAATTTCTTATAGCCATAACATAAACATTTATCGTAACATAAATAATAGATACTACCCATAAGACAATATTGTACCACAATATAAGATATAAGTATAAGGTGACTTGTAATTAGTGACCGCGATACTTAGACACGTGACTTTACTTATCATTACGAACAACTTTCACTATGGGACCAAAAATAAAATCGCGAAAAAAAATCAGCTGTTCCCTACATTTATGTTCGCATAACTCGTCAAAATGTAGGGAACAACAGGGGTGATTTATTTTTCGCGATTTCGGCTTTGGTCTCATAATAAAAGTCACGTGTTTTTAATTACCAGTCACCCTATACAGGGTGTGAGGGTGAACACCGTTGCCACTCAAACCATGGGTAGTTGACTAAAATATAAAAATAAATGACCGAGTAACAACAAAAAAAAACGTTATTTTCATTATTAATTCAAAATTAAAAAGTTTCTATCCGACACCGTGCTCGCAAGTGAAACAGCCGACTAACTGAGTTCCCTCAGTCAGTCAGCTGTTCCGGTCGCGCTCGCGGCCTGTCAGGTCACGTCCTGATTTACACACCCGTGTTGAGACGCAAGTTCGTTGCCCTAGACTCCTAGAGCATAGGACAAATGGTGAAATACTTGAGTGATAAAATGTAATTTAAAAAAAAGAAAAAAAACGTCGTAATTTTCCATTGATTTTACGTTCTATAAATAACACTAAACCACTAGTTACAAGGATAACGGTGTCTACCCTAACACCCTGTATAAGTACGATCAAATAACGATAAATTTATGTTTAAGAAAGAGAAAGACATACATAAAGAAAGGTGTATCTCACATGACACGGATACAATTTACATACATAACATACCATCACGGAAGAGTCGGTCCTATAGGACACTCACATTTCGCCAGTTATGCTTAAGTTCTATGAAACAGGGGGCCAGTATAGCCATCCTGCCAGGGTTGCGGAATAGTCCGAAAGGGATACCGGGACCCTGGCAACAGGCAACTGAAGGAATACGGGTGGGTTTTAGTCAGTAAGAGTCTGACACGCCCTTCCGCTCCGCCCAGAGCGGGAGAAGTTATTTGATGATTTCCCACCGGAAAAAAAAAAAAAAAACTATAGCCATCAAACGGACACAAATGCAGACTCCGGCCTGCTATGAGAAATTCCAGATGGAAACAGTTTGCCCAACCCGGGAATCGAACCCATGATCTCATGCAGCAGTAGCATTTGCGACCACTAGACCAACGAGGCAGTCACGGTTACAATTTGTCGCTGCAATTTATTTCACGAAGACGCGACAATCAACTACGATATTGTATTGTATCGCTAACACATGTCTAGACTATTGCATAACGCCTTAAAGCGTAACTAATGTACCAAAAAAGCGTAACTATATAACACTCACAATATAGGCGACACGCGTCGGATACGGTTAAAGGTCGATAGTGCAGTACCGAAACATCATTGTATTGTATTTGGTGGTGATGTATTTGACCCCAACATATTGATTTATTTATTGATATGGCACTTCAACGACTTACTCACTAAAACATACACAAATTACATACAGTTTTAGGGATCGTAATTCGTCGCTTACAGAAGTGCACAGCACTAGCAGAGTACTTAATGAATAAAGGACGTTTTATATATCGTTAGTTCAATCAGTTATAAGTACAAAATAAAAGGAGAACGAGCTATGTTCACAAATATGATGGAAAGGACGTAAGGAAGTATTTAACTAAATAATAAACAAATTAAATTGCATTTAAAATTAAAACCCCCGATAAAAACAAAGAATCTAATATACGTTTTTTTTTTTATAGCAAAGAACACTCTATCTGTTTACCTTTCAAACAAAACCAAAAAGATCAAAATCGGTTCAGCCGTTTGGCAGCTTCGATGGCTCAGACAGACACACGGATACACACGTTAAACTTATAACACCCCTCTTTTTCCGTCGAGGGTTAAAAATACCTAAAAAGAAGGAAATACAATGTTTCGGTTGGAAGGATCATCAAGCCTTTAGAGCCTAATTGTAATGTAATACCTAGTAATAATTATAGGGACTGAGGAATACAAGAAAGCTTATTCGAGCATTGTTGATGTCACAGCAATATCAAAGTACCCAATGTAGTAGTGTACACAATGTGTAATAAAAGTCACTTAGGTAAATCATTCATGGATATATATCGACAGTTTCGTATTTATATTTACGCTTATTCGTTCAAGGCATCCTGGGAATTTCTCTGCTACGTTATATTTTAATTGGAGCAGAGTATGACAACGGAATACCTGTGAAAATTTCCTCGTTGCTCGGCACAATGAATCCGTGCCTGTTATCGAATACGTAAAAAAAATAAAAACCTTAAAGCTATCTTTAAAATGTAAATAACGGCTACATTTAAATTTTTTGTGCGTTACACCTCCAGATTGTAATATTTTATAATCGTTTTCAAACTTACATAATAAAACTTAAATTTTCAAGGCTTTTTAGGTGGAGAATCGCCGAGTTCCAGTTCTACCTTTCTCAGAAACGGTATAAACATAATTATCGTCACCCTCGAAGGAAATGTTATAAAAATTACCGTTATGCAAGTGCTCTGTGTTCAACGGTTAGTGTTACCACCAAAATATACAGCAATAAAGCCCGAGATAATCATGCGGTAATTTCCTTTTAACTTGCAAAAAAACGGACATGTTATGCACGGTTTGATCGCGTGCGCCTAATTTCGCACGTAATTTGTGTGCATCAATCTGAGAACCGGTGAACTGAGAAATTGTTTTTTTTTTTTAATATTTGTTTACTAATCGGTTATTTAATTACTTTCAATACGGAGATTAAATTAAGTTGGTACAGTTTACAAAAAAAGAGCAAGTTTAGAGTGACAGGTACAGACAACCGAAAAAGTAAAAGTATACATCGTTGTTTTAAAAATATAGCCGTTTGTTTTAAATATATATATATTAAAATTATAGCCGGATTCAATCATTGTACCTATACAGGGTGTTAGGGTAAACACCGTTATCCTTGCAACCAGTGGTTGCGTCTCAACACGGGCGGGGGGTGCGGGACGTGACCTGACCAGCCGCGAGCGCGACTCCACCCTCAGTTCGTCAGCTGTTTCGCTAGCAAGCACGGTGTCGGATAGAAACTTTTTAAAATCTTTTAATTAAAACGTTTTTTTTTTGTTGTTTTCGGTCATTTATTTTTATATTTAAGTCAACTAAACTACCCATGGTTTGAGTGACAACGGTGGTTACCTTACAGCCTGTATAGCATAAGCATAATCAAACTATATTGTTCCCACTAATGGGACACAGGCCTTCTCTCGGTGAGAGAGAGTGTGCCGTAATCTACCACGCGGTGCGGGTTGGTAGATGTCACGTTACATTCCTACGTATTTTTGGTTCTAGGACATGCCGAATTCCTCACGATGTTTTCCTTCACCGTTTTGAGAGCAGATATACCTAATGAACACTCATAACCTTTAGGTAAATGAGTTTAACAACCCTTTTTTTAAGTTTAATAAAAATTATTAGGTATTTATTTCTTTTACCCTAAACATGACTCAAAAAGGTCACTGGTCACTTTGGAAACTTCACAATCATTACAAGACAGGTTTATGATACAAGGCGGAAAAAAACAGAGTATTAACACAAAATAACAAAGAGATCTGCATCAAAAAGATACAATCAAAAATGTCAAATGCATCTCATTTCTCTCTCGCAAACGACTTGACAAAGTAATTGAAGAGGTTTCTTACAAATTTTCTCATAATTTGCATAAAGAGTTTTACTGCCTGTCTATCTTATTTTATTAATGAGTTCTCCAATCGGGTGCGAAATCGTGGGAAATATGTAACGTGCGTGTTGCATGATATTTTACTCAGCGACACTTTGTAGCAACGACTGTCTCGTTAGTCTTGTGGCTGCAAGCGTGACTTCAGAGCATGGGGTCCTGAGTTTGATGCCGAAGTTCGACAGTGTTATTGGATTGATCCAATGTGATTTTTTCATTAGTAGCCCAGAGCCTGGAAATATGCCCAGTTGCTGGCAAGAGGGTCATCACGTTTTTACCCGACTACGGCGAAGCAAAAAGGATGGTTATGATTTTGACCGGTATGTATGTATGTTCATCTGTTCCCTCATATCTTCTAAACCACTCATCACAATTTGAAAAGTGAGGTATCGTTGGAAGATCGTCCGCTGGTTATAGGCCATGTGACATCACATTAAATTAAAAATGGCGCCCTCTAGAGGACATAAAGTCAGGAACTTGAAATAAAATATTGTTTAATCGTACCATGTTAGGTATCAAATGAAATGGTTTAATGAGCACATTTCAAAAATATATATATTATAAGCCCAAAAGAATTTAAAAAAAATTAAGTAATAAAATCTAAAACCCAACTACGACTAAAAAGGTATAAATAAGACACCACAGACAGACAAATTAAAAATCCGGAGTCACACGTACCTAATCTGTTCGATTTATGCCCTAACACGTGTGACTCCGGATTTTTAATTTGTCTGTCTGTGGTTTCTTGTTTATACCTTTTTAGTCGTAGTTGGGTTTTAGTTTTTATTATATAAGGATATGGGAGTACAACAACACAGGGAGGGTTTTCTGAAAAGATGCTCACTAGGTGGCAGCACTGAGACGTCAGGTCTGGGCACCTGTCAAAATTGTCAAAGCGCCTATATTTTCTTTAGTTGTGACTGAATGATGAATGTTGAACTTCATGATATATTGTGGGTTACATTACATAAGCAGGTACATTTTCGATATGAAAGAACACTTGTTAAAGTGGCGCCAACTGGTGGCGTGAATTTTCATGAAAACCCTCATTGGCGAAATATTGGTTAAAGCTCTGCGTCCGCTTCGGGAAATTAGGGAAATACACGCGTCATATTAGGTAAGGTAGGTAATGTTAGTACATATTTTAAACATCGTATCAAGTTACGAGTTATACACTTCTGTTGAAAATGTAGGTTTACTAATGTTAAGCATAAAATAGATTGTCATAATTTACATTGGCATAACGAAATTCAGCATAATGATCATTACGCATAATATTTTTAGGCATAAATGTTTTGCCATAATGTTAATTACCATAAATACTGTTGGCATAATAATAATGTAGCATAATTTTATAAAGCATAATGTTATAAACGCATAATTATATTTACACATAATGTTCTTTGGAATAAAAAAAAAACAAATTTAATCTCTCCTTTGGTTTTGTATTTTTGGTTTTTGCCATCGACTTTCGAAATTTAAGTTATATTTAAACTATGTAGGTAGTTTTTATTTCTCGCTTTTTAGTGGGTCAGTTTGTCTAAGTAACAATAGCCTAATGTCAACTGCTCACCACCTTTCCTTGTAGTTCCGGTGGCAATCTGTCTTCATCATCAGTTCCATTTCACCAAATGGTGCTTTCCCAGAATAACTGCATGAGTTATAATAAAAGATTGAATTTTTAGGAGTGGCCCAAGGGCCACCCCTGCCGCACCTTAACCTAATCCAATAGAGTAATTCCCAAATTATTACGAATAAATATTATGCCTTAAAAAATTATGCAACTCCAAATTATGCTGAAACAAATTAGACCAAATGACAATTATGCCAACCTTAGCATTATGCCAAGGTATTATTATGCCGCAGTATTATTATGCCACAGTATTATTATGCTACTAAAAGTTATGGGAAAACGTTATGCCAAACAATATTATGGCTAAAAATTTTATGACAAGTGGGGGATTCCCGAAAATGAACCGTAACAACAACTAACTCCCCGTTTCCGCAACATCAAGTTTACCGGGATAACATTAACTTACTTGCTTACAAAGAATCCCTACGAATTTCAACCACATCCATCAACCGGGTCTTGTAGCGTGAAAAGGATCAAAGTTGAGGAAGTGAACTAGGAAATGTTACTTTATTTATATAGCAGAAACGTAGAATATCAATGTTTATGAAATGTTAAAGCAAGATGGTTTTTATACAAAGAAAATATAAAGTAAAGGAAATATTAATTATTTCACATGTATAAATCTACATGGGCACTTATGAAACGCCAGAAGCTAGGTGCACTGTTCCAATTGGTTGTTTCCTATAGAGAAGAGCCAGCAAGAAAATCCACTCCACTCCGATAATATTTAATACCTATCGGCTTATAATTGGTATTATTTAATATTTTATCACCACTGTTCTCAAAACGATGAAGGAAAACATCGTGAGGAAACCGACATGTCCTAGAACCAAACATTCGAAGACATGTGACATCTACCAACCCGTACCGGGCCCGCGTGGTGCATTACGACCCACTCCCTCTCACAGAGAGAAGGCCTGTGTCCCAACAGTGGACAAATGATAGGCTGATTATTATTTAATATAAAATCTAATAGAAAAGCGGAACAATAATAAAACAGCATCATTTCATACAATTTATAGGTCATAATATTAAAATAACACGCAACTTTTCCATTTATAGCTCTTTCAAGTTGTAATTATGACAAATGTTAAGTAATCAATTATTATATATCGTTAAGTTACTTTAATTATCGTCATTTCCTAATCTTAAAACACTTTCATTAGACCATAATGTTTTGTACTTATTCTTCATTACTTTATGTAACTAAACAATCACTACTTAACGACTAACTACTTATGATTGCTTACATACCTATGTCTAAAATGCACGTTTGGGCATTCTCAAACCTCAAAAAAAAAATAACTTATAATAATAAAATGTTTATGTAAGCTAGGTATTTATTTTTGAAATATCGCCGCATTATGATAGGAACCTTTTTGGCCGATAGTTTTTTTTTTTGTTTTTCTAAAAAATATGTTAATTTAAAAAAAATGTTTTGTTAGTTTTAAATGCTTCTTTTTACTGTTTGTATTTCCTGTACGTGTCCCAAATCCTAACTAATATTATAAATACTGAGTTTGTTTATTTGTCTGTTACGCTTTCACGATAAAACAGCTGATTTGGCGAAAATTGGCGCATGGGAAGACCATGACCTGGGGGCCGAGTCTACTAATTTACAAACGTGTAAGTCTCGCAATGATGAGTTTTTGACAGATTTTGTATGGCATATCTGTCAAAAAGTTATCATTGTGAGACCACTGACACGTTTGTAAATTAGTAGACTTGCCCCCCTGGAATAGGACATAGGATACTTTTTATCCCAGTAGTACGTTCCCGTGGGAAGCGGCGAGTTCCAAGCGGGCGAAGCCGCGGGGGTAAAAGCTAGTAAAATATAATTCTTTATTTATTCTTTAAGCTACGTAGTTATTCCCTATTGCAATAATAAAACATAGAACTAAGGTACCTTGATTTATTATCACTAAAATACGTACTTACACAGTGATTTATATCCAGTTGTTTTATAGACAACTAGCGACCCGTTCCTGCTTCGCACGGTTTTTACGACTTGACTAAACATCGAGATTTCTCAGATATAATGTAACTTTAATACTAATGTATTATACACATAAACCTTCCGGAATAAATTCTCTAAACGATGGTGAAAACCTCATCAAAATCTGTTGCGTGGTTGATAAGAGAAAAAAACGAAAAGCGACTTTAGTTTATAATAGGATGTATACAACATTACTTTTTCTTTATGCTAAACCCGAAAAGGGGTCACTGTACTCATCATTTTGAACAACTTTTTCTATGGGACCAAAATTGAAATCGCGAATAAAAAATCAGCTGTTCCATACATTTTTGTCGATTTAAGTGAATACAAATGTAAGGAACAGCTGATATTTTTTTCGCGATTTCAATGTTAGTCCAATAGAAAAAGTTGTTGAAAATGATGAGTACAATGACCCCTTTTCGGGTTTAGCATAAAGAAAAAATAATGTTATATATTTACCTACAATTAGAATTAAATGCAAATCAGTAAACAATAGATGACATAATATAAGTTACTGTTCTTGAATGCAGATTTTATGTAAATTATGTTATCTTATCTTACTGACGAGTTTTAGATTTATGCTATTTCGAAATAGTATAATTTGCATTTTGTCACACTCTGGCCTGTCTCTACCTTTAGTAACGGTTCGATAGGTACTTATAGGGTAGAAAAACTTGACAACTACAATCATTGGTTTACCAACATTTTGCTTAATTAGAATTTCTGCACAAATATTTGTTTAGGATACGCAGGTACCATGTAGGACAAACAATTCTGTTCCAATTAGGCCCATACTATAATCACTTTGTACAATAATTAAAATAAATTCAAACAGTGTTTTACTTTCGCTTTTTTGTTGTAAAAGGCATTTTCAAGTCCTTCACATTTAACACGGTTAATTAAACCAAGATTAAAATAAAATGGTTTAAGAATACAAAAAACTGCACCTTCATTTTTTACGTAACCTCGCGTATTTCTAACTAAAAATCCTCAGATAACCTAACCATAACTAATCGATTTTTATTAATATAGTTTGTATATCTAAATCGATAATGAAAATCGAATCCATGAAAATCGTCCAAGAAAAAGCGGCCAAGTGCGAGTTGGACTCCCAAACGAGGGGTTGCGTACCACCGTACAATATTTATCACAAAATATGAAAAAAAACACGTTTCTTGATAATAAAATTAAATTTTAAACTTTATTTTAATTCTATTATTTTAGTTAGGTATAGACGACCAAAGTACCATTGTAACAGAAGGGATAAATCAAAGGGTGTTTTTCACACACTCGATATTTTACTATCAGTCTATTTTCAATGTTTCTCTCAGTCACACACACACACACAAAAAATGTGTCTCTAAACAATGTTCCACTCGCAAAAATGAAAGGTCGCAAGCAACGTCGTACGGGTAAGTCCCCGACGAAGATGGACTCGTGTTTTTTTTTACAACCTTGTGAGATACGGATGGCCAGCAAAACCTTAGTAATTGGGTCCCGTTGGCAACCTTTCGGTACGGACCCCTAATAATCGTAAGTAGATACCGTCTTTCACAACAGTCAGTTGTTTTAACCGTAACTAACCGAGTCGAGGAAAAACGTGCGATAGAGAAAAATAATACGTCATTGTAACCGGCGAATAATAGAAGTATCTTAATGACATTGTCGGTAAAGTGAACAAACTGAATAATTTACAACTACCAATTTAATTGTTTCACTGATTTACTTCGCGTGCTATTATAATCCCATAAAAATATTTCATTGTTTCGTTCGCAATACGCAACTACGTTATATTGCCCATGCGCATACAAAACCGGTGCAGCTTGGTGTTTACAGTCTTATTATGTTTCGTAATACGCTAATTATGGTGTTACAATTTGTTCATCATTAAAGAAAGTGACGAATTATCAAATAATAAGTTAAACACGATTAAATTTATGATCACGATTTATTTTTATGCTTCTACTAACTACTAATTTTATCTCAACGTATCGATCTAATAATTTATATTGTCCGATAATAATAATAATTCATCATCAACAGAATTAATTTATCAATCAAAGCGAGATAAAATTACTATTTCAAAGTGTAATTATAACCTACACTCCTTAGGAGGTATTTAGTTAATTTTCCCACACTAAGATTAATATCTCAGACAACACTGTTCAAGAATTAATTATAGCGTGCAATATTTATGCGTAACCGATAACCTCTTATTTCTCACTTATTGTTAGGTTAAATAGAATAATTAAGATTTAATTAAAATTGTCTTTTTATTTCTTTTAATTAATGACACATAGGTAGTACCTACATGCGGTGGTTGTTGGTACATACTTATTTATCATTTTAAGGCATGATTAATCACCGACCCATGTAACCCTTTAGTTAAATTTAAACAAAGATTCTTGAATTAATTTAAAAATAAAAACATAAAATATTCCAAATTCGAAAATAATTTAATCAATATCAATATTAATTCATAAAACTCACCTGTTCACATAAATCAACGTATCTCCAAAACACTCCACTTTACACTTACATACAATTTAATTGTAACAGCCTTTCGATCATGAAACTCTTTCGCGCGTGCTCACGCGCAGTCAGCCGACGGTGCTGCCAATGCGCCAATCGCAAACAACTAAACCGCGGGAAGGGCGCTCTTGCAAATATATACAGCCAACAAGCGGGGATACAATATTAAAATCATATTGAAATCTTAAAAGTACCTGCTCTTTAATTTAAAAATAACTGCTCACTTTGTGAAGTTAATGAAGTATTCTAGTAAAAGTCACAATGATTGATTTTTATAAAATAAAATTTGCATTAAGTATATTTTTTATTTCATTTTTCGACACTTCGTTTTTGGTAACATGAGACATTAGGTAGGTAGGTACCTAGCCTAGGTAATTCAAACAATCAATAGGTATTGTGAAATATAGCAAAGAGTAATAGTTACACTAGATAGAAAGCAAATATAAATTAAAATTACATAAACCAAGTCTTGAAAAGTTTTTAAATAAAATTAATTAGACCTTATGCACGATCCAATCTGAATAATATAGGTACAAAACAACACAACAATTTAGACCGGGTGATGTAAAAATGTTTTTTCATGTAGAAATAGTGAGAAGTGATTGGTCATTGTCACTACGGCCACATGAAAAGGCATCTAATATGGCCAATGTTTACCAAACGGACATCATAATTATAATGAATATTGTTCTTTCTATAGTTTGTATTAGAGCACATTTTGTTTATTTTTTGCATTTGACTTCGAATTTGTAATTTTTTTTTTTTTGCCAGACTGCCTCCTTTTTCTCGTTGACGCAAGCTCTACTACTGAGCATGATGTCTTGAGTTCGATTCCCAGGTTGAGCATAGTGTTATTACGTTAGTCTATCAGGAAATTCTCAGTAGCCCAGAGTCTGGATTTTTACTGGCGAAATGTGGGTGTACTATTCTTCTGCCTAACCCTTGGGACATTGTAGGCGTAATGATATAATATAGTGTTATGTAACATTTTCTTTTATCCCAATCGATTTTATGGCATTGAAAAGAGATAATATCTAACAAAATATTACCGATAATATAGTTCCGGTAATTCCGATATTATAGTTGCGATATAAGATAGTTCCGGGAATGTTCAACCAAAAACAATGTATCAATGTTTAACAAATCATTCAGAAAGAGTTTGTTTCGGAGAATCCGCACATCAAATTATGAATAACCGGAATATCCGGACTCATAGCTCCGTTGTTTCTAAAGATAATGACGACAACAACACAAACATAATCTCGAGAAAGAGGCAATATAAATAAAGCGACATTATTTTCTAAGTATTTATTATGTAATAGAAGTAATGAGTAATTACCGTGTTCTTGTTTTCTAGGTTTGGTGACACTCATGAGGAGATTTACTTTATTTTCCTCAATCAAGAATGTGACAAATAAATATTCTGCTAAAGTTAAGGCCCGAAAATAGAACATTTACCGCTTCAAAACTGTCAGTTCTGCATTCAATCATCCTGGAATAATCTTAATAAAAGCTTGGATACCTACCTTAACTGCTAATCCCATCAGAGTATTAGTCAATAACGACGATTGCTGAAGTTTGCCTGACTTAACGTTTTATTTGATGTCTGTTTATTTAATTTATCTTTTATTATAAAGTGTATCTATTCATACACGAAATATTTTAAGAGGTCATTGTACTCATCATTATGAACAACTTTTACTATGGGAACAAACTTGAAATCGCGGAAAAAAATCAGCTGTTCCCTACATTTTGACGAGTTATGCGAACATAAATGTAGGGAACAGCTGATTTTTTTTCGCGATTTTAGTGTTGTTCATATTGATGAGACTTTGTTAAAATATTTCGTGTATGAATAGATACACCTTATATAATAATATATCTACATAATTAAGACAACCTATTTACTTATCTCGTTAAAATCCGTTTTTTACGGAAGGTAGTTAGGTTACGTGGAATGTCATTATGAGGTAGGTATTAGCCGTTTATTCCGACATAACTTAAGTATTTTATTTAAAATCTCGAAAACCATGACTCACATTGGGTCGTCGTAATCGTATTGGCACTATTGTTAACTTATTACTTTTGTATTATTTATTACCTATTCTATTAATTGACTCCAGTTAATTATTCCTCGAGAGCAGTGCTAACGGCCGCGACTTACGAGTTGTAGGTCGTAGGTTCGAACCCAGCCAGGCACTATACTTAGTGTAAATTATTTCATCACCACTGCTTTCAAAAACGGTGAAGGAAAACATCGTGAGGAAACCGCCATGTCCTAGAACAAAAAATTTGAAGACATGTGATGATGTGACATCTACCAACCCGCACTGGGCCCACGTGCTGTATTACGGCCCACTTCCTCTCACAAGGAGGAGGCAAATCAAATCAAATCAAAAGTCATTTATTCAAACTAGGCTGAGAATCGCACTTTTCGAACGTCAAAATTACATAAGACAGTCTCCCAAAACGCCCACCCTTCACCACTTCCTAGTGCTTTAGCTGGGAAGAAGAAGTGGCGGAACAAACTCCCCAGCAGCCTGGCCAGGCCAGTGTCCCAGCAGTGGGAACATTAAGTATAGGCTGATTATGTAAATTGCTAAACTCTAAAAAGATAGTGTGCGACACAGTGACGTACGTGGTAGTGAAATATTGTTCTATGAATCTAAATTTTTCCAAATCACTCGTGGCGCGTCTAGGTCATCTCAGTGGTGACCTGGAGCTCCCACGAGATGTGTTTGTCACTAAGGTAAGTCTCATCAATTTTGAAATATTACGACGGTGAGTCAAAATGACGCATGGATTACCTTTAACGTGACTTTTAAGAGTTTGGTTTTCCCTAACTTTTATACGTTTTTTTGTATTGAAAGTGTGAATGTTTTCCTGAAGATATAATTCATAGGTTTAATTTTATTACAAAACAAAGTAAACAAAAGGAGCGGAAATTTGGAGGAAGACCATAATTATCCGCTCTTTTAGAGAGTGATGCCGAGTTTGTTGGTGAGGACACTGAAAGCGAAGTGGAAGACATAAGAGTGAAGATGACGTGCTAATTTATTTAAAAGATTATTTCATAGAGACGCCTAGCTGTACCTAGACAACGTACCTACTTACTTTACCCATCCAAAATGGAGTCTAAATGCATCATGTAATATGGAAATTAAAAAGAGAGCATAATTCTGACTTGTGCCAAAACGGTTTCAGATGGATTTAAAATAAAATGACTGAATACATTATAATATAAAGTAGTTCTTCAATTACTTGATGGTGTAACCGTTTTAGGTGCAAAAAGGCAAAAACGTTTTTTACGTATGAAACTAAATGTTCAATGTTACGTTAATGATCGCATTTCATAGTTGACTATTTAGCCATATTTCATATGTCCATACAGTATTGTCGTTGTCACTGTATATTGCCAATTAAATTTCGGATATTGCCAAATTAATTCAAACAGCGAAATATATGGCGTTATTTTACACTTCAGAGGTAGTCCCATATAAATTTTTATTATTTTACTACTACTTCAATATTACGTATTTTTCTCACTTAGTTTATGTAGACAACGTTTTAAGTGACTCCGTCACTGTTATTTACATAGCAGGTATTTGAATTTGTGTAGGTTGGTACCACAACTAAAAAGTGAAAAATTAAAACATTTAACAAAAAAACAACCAACTTTAAAAAAGTTTATTTTTATTTTAGTAGGTCAGTACTTACATAACAAAAAATAATAATTCTCATTTTCCGCATAACAAATTATGTCATGATAGATAGAAGATAATATAGATAGAATACTCTTTTTTTTACGCCTGGATTATCTTAATAATAATATAATTATCATTCTAGGGTAAATTAACTTAAGACTGTACTTAGATAATTCGTAATTTACATAATTACATACCCACATGGTACATTATTATTGCGTACCTACTTGAGACTCTCTATATGGTCCTTGCGACATTTAAGACACATAGTTTAAGCTTCTTACGTAAAGTGTTTTGCAATACCGCTTAATAGGAAAGCTCTATTCAGAATCTCGTAACAAAATAACCAAAAATTGTACGAGACCATATAAGTGAAAGTGCAGAATGCTTTTAAAGTTATTTATTTCGAAAACTGCAAAAATAGGCACCTACTCCAGAATTCTTAGAGTTTAAAATCAAAACTGCTCCCTATCCATTATCATTAATGAAGTTTTCTGGTCATAAAATCTAATGAAATCACGGTAGGTATGCATAAGTTTCTTCCAAATTTAGTTGAAACTTTTTTACAGAAAAATATAATAATAATATTTTTTATTCAAAAAATTACAAGGCATAAAAATTATTACAATTTTGCTTACATGTACATCTCGTTTGCAAGAGAAACAAGGAAATCAATCTTCATAGTTACACCAAAAATCGGACGTAAATTATCACAGCTCTACTGAAAGCAACGTTTAACTAAATGTTTCATTAGATTTACGGTCATTTTTTGCGAAAAATGCGGAATAGCGGAAAATGGTCCCGAAAAGATCCCGCTTAGCGTTTTATTATTCCACAAGGCAGAAACTGCGGATGAGCAGTTTTATTTTATAACAACTTTCTTCATTCATTCACTCTAATTTCTGTTGAGCCTTTTTTTTTTTCATTCTTCTAATACCCTATTCAGGTATCTGACTTTTAACATATGAGTAAACTTTTAACCAGACATATTGTCTATAAACTATATAAGTTTTAAGGCACACTGCACCCCGTAAACAAAGAAAAATGGTTTATTACCTCTTAACGTAACTAGTTTCTGGAACGAAGTTAGTATATTATACCTATTGGCGCTTTCTTTCACCTCAATATTCTTTTAAAGAAATGAAGGCTTAGCTTTTAGAACCCTCATGGTGTAATGGACTTAAAACCCCTGAGATATACTGTATTTGTTTTCTTCTTTTTCTCCTTCTTTTCGAGGCTATGGTAAATACATGTTAGATACATTTGATTTGGGCCCAGTAGGCCACGCCAATCGTGGCATCAGTGGCATTTATAGGTCCCCAGAAATGTGTACACTTTGGACACTTATACATACGGGACATTGTTTGGTTAGAGGGCCTAGACAAATGACAATCGCTTCCAATGCATTTCGTATTTCTACAACGACTTTCAACAGGATTGACATAAGCTTTTCGATAGCTTATGTCAGTTCTGTACATTTTTGCTTTTTCCATCATCGTTATCGCTGATAGAATGTCACTTTGTCTTGGCTCTCTGGTCAGGTATCAATGGGATCTACAATCTCCCATTTCGCTAGATTGTGACCTTTGTGCTTGCAGCGGCCTACTTAGATCCGCCCGCAGTCGATTGATTGCTTTCCTTCTAGGCCACTGCAAGTCCGTCCGATTTGTTTTAAGAAAACTTCACTGATCACTGTACCTACAATAAGATAGCCTGGTTATTGTACGTCCTCATCAGAATTATTCACAGCTAGCTTCTGCTCGCGACCTTGTCCACGTGAAATTTCTTGTCCCCCCGACCCCCGCGTCACATCGCATCGCCCGCCCGCGCTATACTTCGTTTCCACTTAGCGTTCTTTCTGACTTTTTTTGGAAAAAAAACTTTTTTCATTTGATAGCCTTGATAGGGCCTTGCCCAATTCTTGAGGAAGGATCCTCAAGAATTGGGCTATCAAAACATGAAATAATTTTTAAGCCCGACCGGTAGTTCCAGAGATAAGCGCGTTCAAACAAACTGTTCAGTTTTATTATATTAGTTTAGATAAGGATGCTGTCCCACGGCAAGGGCAAGTACTTAAATATAAATCTGAAAATAAATATAATTCAGTAATGTTCAATAAGTCAAGAATTTTTCATTGGCCTCATTATCTTATTAACATAAATTCTCATAAATTTAATGAGCTGTTAATTATCAAGATATTTTTAGTTGATCGCGTGTTCTGTAGATTTTTTTGGTTTATATTATATATTATACACGAACTTCGATATAAACTTTTGGAAGGCGAAGAGTTCCTATAAACATTAAAAAAAAACATTCCCATCACTCACAACCCTGCAATGTCTAATAAAGTATGAAAAAACAGGAAGTTACGAGAAGAATCCTAATATGAAATGTACCCTTTTTATTATTTATATTTATGTACCTACAAGCATTATTACTACGCGAAGTTAGGGTGATTTTCCTGTCAATATTCAATCTCCATAAATAATGTATAATATACCATGAATAAAATAAGATACTATTAGCTCACATCGTTTCAAATTAGGCTCAAATAGCGTATCTGTGTTGACCTTTACCTTCAAAAAGACTTTAAATATTGCTCAGTGATCAAAATAATGAAAGAATAATCGCCTTTTACAAGTTAATAACAAAATTCTACTATACTGGGTGTTAGGGTAGACACCGTTACTTTTTCTATGGGACCAACCTTGAAATCACGAAAAAAAACAGCTGTTCCATACATTTGTGTTCACTTAAATTGACAAAATGTATGGAACAGCTGTTTTTTTTTTGCGATTTCAATGTTGTTCCCATAGAAAAAGTATATTATAGATGACACCAAACCACTAGTTTCAAGGATAACGGTGTCTACACTAACAACCTGTATAATACGAGACTAACTGTCCCGCTGCAGGGCAAAGCCCTCTTCTCATACAAAGAAGGCACGAACATTTATCACCACACTTGCTCAAGACAAGCTGACGATATCAGACTGAAGCCGTATAAAGAAAGAAAGCTGTCAGCCTACCAGCGCTTATACAGGGTGTTAGGGTAGACACCGTAATCCTTGAAACTAGTGGTTTGATGTCATCTATAATATACTTTTTCTATGGGACCAACTTTGAAATCGCATAAAAAATATCAGCTGTTCCATACATTTTGTCGATTTAAGTGAACACAAATGTATGGAACAGCAGTTTTTTTTTAAAGTTGTTTCAAGGATAACGTTGTCTACTTA
The DNA here is from genome assembly GCA_948473465.1 of Lithophane ornitopus. Lineage (NCBI taxonomy): Eukaryota > Metazoa > Arthropoda > Insecta > Lepidoptera > Noctuidae > Lithophane > Lithophane ornitopus. Next base: position 8,544,350 of record OX419623.1, read on the forward strand.
ACACCCAGTAGGAAACGGTCCACGCAGGTAACCGGCGCAGGCATTTAAATGAACAAGCGCCGATAAGCGCCGACAAGTTCCGACAATCTTTGACACGCGCCGGTCAGTGCTGGCGCCGCCCGCCATTTGAATAACTAACCTAACCGCTTGCTTTATGTAACTGTTACCAGAATGAAACAGCGCCGATAAGCGCTGGTAGATCGGCGCCGGCTACCAGCTTCTTTCTTTCTGTACACGGCCACTGATTAAAGTCCATTTTCACATGGATGAGAGCTGTCAGTGATGTACAAGAGAATTTGAAAAAGTACTTTCAAATTGTACAAACAAAGAAAAAAAAACATCATATTAAGAATATTTATAAATTTATTAAGTATTTATTTATTTAATCTCCCTTACAACTATCATTACATAGGTGTATTCGTCCAATGCGACAGCGGTCCTTTAAATACTAACTTATTTGCAATTTAAAATAAATTTATCATATCTACTAACTTATAATTTAAAGTATACTAGGACTCTAGCACTAAAACAACTTATAACGTAATACGAACTCATCATCATTTCAGCCAGCATGTCTTTAGACCCTGCGTAACTGACTTTCAATCACAACCCGAGGATTTCACGGAAATTTCAAATCTATTGCGTTTGAAAAATTCCTCAGCTCAAAAACGTAATTATGTGGCTGAAATCTTAAAATGAAAAGCATTGCGATCGATTGCCGTTTTATGTGTGTTAGCCAATTCTCTAGCGGTCAAATCCACACTGGATTTGACCGCTAGAGAATTGGTCCCATCGTGGGAACACATTTGTGGACAATGTGGACATCTTACATATTGTCCACAAATGTGGTAATCATGATATACATACATGATTACCAGCAACTAAGACTTCACTGACCACAAGCTTCCTATCTACATATTGAACGGTCGCCAGAATGAATAGACCACAAAGCCGATTGCATTCTAACCGGCGCGCAGCGGCTCTATCAACTAAAGGAAATTAGTTTCCCTACGTTTATCTTCATATCAACTACTTATTCATAGGATGATAATTCTTTACGGAAATTATTTTAGAACTCCACATGCGGTATCTCCTACCTACTTGAGTGCATTTTGGTTTGAGTCCCGATTATTTGTAAAAGACAGTGCCTATTATCGTGAAATTATAATTCTGAATATGAAGAATGTGATGAGTTTTCTCGAATTTTACTGAAAGATAGAACTAGCTCGGTACGTACTTGCTGAAGGATAAAGGTTATTCATCTCAGACAATCGAAAACTTTACTAGCAGGTGCAGTCAAGAGCATGGGAGGCTTATTGCCTCCCATGCTCTTGACTGCCTATTAATCATTTTTTTAAATTATGCTTGTGAGAAATACCAACCAAATTCTCGGTAGGAATCTTAATCTGAACCTTCATAGAATGATTTTCGGGAATTTTGTCGTATTTCATCTTTGCGCCGTATAAAGTGTGTAGGATGTTAAAAACGAATTTTATATAATCCTAACTAATATTATAAGTACGAAAGTGAGTTTGTTTGTTACCGCTCTCACGCTAAAACGGCTGAACAGATTTGGATGAAATTTCTCTCAGGGTGCACCTTGACCTGGAGAAGGCCTTGACCATAGAATACTTTATATTCCCACGGGATCGAGACTTAAGACTTTTGCGGGTGAAACCGCGGGGTTCAGCTAGTACCTAATAAGTGAATCAAGAGAAAGTTGATGTTTCGTGAATATTGTTAGTAACTCCATGCGACAATTAGTTTAACTCTTACAGCCGTATCTTTCAAGTGATACTTATAAATTGATTTTGTAATTAAACGTTTCATGTATTTAATTCAGATTAATTCTTTGGATTAATTCTCCCGTTGAACAACGTTTTAAGAATGAACATAGATCGATTGGATCTTCTAGTAAAGACCTTAGATCGACGTCGGCTCTCGGCTGGTCTTGTTTTCTATCGATCAACGCTGTTCCACTGGGTGTGGTAATACCCTAAATCCTCTGGTCTGGTTTCATCAAATCTTAGGGCAGAGTCAACAACCCTTAGTACCTATTTATCTAATGATATATATTACATAGTAGGTATTATTAACGTTCTTCAAAGAATTTGGTATTTGTAAGAGGATGTAATTATGTGCATTTGCTCACTTTGTCTTTGAACTGTGCAAGGAGCTAAATGATTTTTATCTGTGTTGCCAACGACAGGAAATAGCGTTTTTATTGTATTACACTTTATGCGACAGTAATTATTTAGAACGTCAAAATTTTCTAATGATTTTCTAGTGCGACAGTAATTATTTAAAAAGTCGATTTTCTAGATTTTAAAAAAATCTTCCAATTTTAAACCAGCACTTTTCGAAAAAAATCTGCTTAACAACGTAACGAACTTATGAAGCAATAAATTAGTCATTTGTTTCGAACCGATTCCAATTCTGATTGATCGTGTATTGCGCAATAAGGATGCTGGACGACGTTTTCAAATTTAATTAGGTAGGTCCCCATTATCTGGCACCATAAACAAACCTCGAATAAGAAGCTATAAATTGTCATGTAGTACTAACTCAGATACCTACCGTACCTGAGTTAGTACTACATGAGAATTAATAGCCTCTGATATAGACGAGGTAACTAACTATATACTATACTTACCTCATATGAACTGAAAGATCCTGGCTATCCTTGTGTAAGTCTTGCAATGAAAGATTTATTGTTCTTAACACTATATTTAATATTTCCAACTTAATTACACTTAATCTATAGGGTGATAGTTGGGGAAAATTCGGACAGCAAATCTTTTCAGCAGGTTCGCTGATACTTTAACAAAGAGTTCTATTACCATATGTAATAGAACACCTAATTCATCAAGAGATGGATCATTTTGTACGAATATAAATCTCCAAGGTATTTATTAAAGTTGTACAAGACACACGAAGGGCACAAAGTATGTCATCATCTCATCATCTGCCTAGCCTTTTCCCAACTATGTTGGGGTCGGCTTCCAGTCTGCATCCGGTTAGACTGAAAGCCGACCCCAACATTTTACATGGAACGATTGCACAAAGTATGAAGTTACCTTAAAAATAAACAATAACACCAATATTTAACCTCACAAACAAACAATTTTGCTTAAACGTTTAGAATCCAAAACTTCCAATAGATTGTTTTAACAAAGACACTATTATACTTAAAATTAGTGAAATTAAAGTTACATTAAGTAATATGCTTGCGCAATTTAACCTTTGTACAGTCGAAAACATTTGCTTCTTGGAATGTTTGGAAGGATAACTAAAATATCCGTTTAATGTATCAACCACTTTATCTTGTGAAGAAATTTGAAGAAAATATGTTGTGAAGGTGCTCGTGGAAGATGAACGACTTTCGTGAACTGAGGCGACGAGCGAACATACGACCTGTTTTAACGTTTTTAAGTGAGATATAGTGTATGCCTAATGATATTTCTTAGTCCATAAAAATATACATCGTGTCATGAGCTCACAACAAAGTGTGATCAATTCATTGAATAGGTTTATTTTATTAGATATCTGTGGGCCTAAAACGGTCACATTAGCAATTCTTCTAAAAGAACTGAATTTCTAGCCGTCATTAGCAATTCCTATAATTTGACACAAAAGCAATTCTTATCAAATGGACCATTTTACGAATTTCCATAGAAAACTGTCAAACAGATTTCGTAATATGAATCGCACGCAGATCATATTATGAATTGTCAGTTTGTGACATTTAACGATGATTCATAATATTTTCCTATCATGATTCTGCCTAAGTGACTGTTTTAAGCCCCATGCACACCTGTTCTGGTATGATATGGTTTAAAGAACTTTCATTGTATGTATCTATTACCTCATGTACCCATATTCTGGCAAATAAATGATTTGATTTGATTTGAAATAGACTATTGTTTAGGAAATTAGAGCCTTGACATCTTACGTAAATTTTCCGTGATAGCCATTTCATGCAATTTTCTAAGAATGACAGTTGCGATTTGAATACAAACAATCAAAGTTGGTAGTCAATTTACTTATCTATCAATATATAGTCAGTACAGACTCTTGGCACTTCTCATCACAATCATGGCTATGTAGGTATAAAAATATTAAAATCCATATACCTATGGAAAAAAAACTTCGCCAGTCGATACAACTAATACATTCAGTGAACCGCACACAGAAACGATAAATATTTCACGATATATAATTTGGAAACGTATTCAAGGCAGTTCAAAGGAAATAGGTAAGTATAACGAAAAAATAAGTTCGGCAAAATGGAAAATAAATTCCGTGGAAGTAACAAACTTTACGTTTAATAATACGAAGGAACTCGCAGTCTAGGTGCTGATTTGGAAATTGGGTTTTATCGTTTCTACATTTCTAGAAGATTACGTCTTGACTAAAGAAATAAAATTTCCATCTTTATTAAGCTGGATTGTAAAGTGAAGATTCCATAATGTGGTTCTGTTTTAGTTAAATTATACTTACATTGCGCCTGTCTTTTGGCTACTTATATCAAAGATATTGCTCAAAGGGAACTCATTTTCGTGATTAATGACTGTTATAAGTTAACCCAAACCGTATAGTGGCCGTGTCCATTTCAAACACGGATGATTTCAAAGGATAATTATTATGCTCTTTTACGGGGGACAAAAAATTTGATAAGCTGGGGCAGCATCATCTTTTCATCTTCAAATAACAAATGAACTGCGATCTCCAATTCGTCTACCGAGCGTGTTGATTGCAGTAATTCCATTAAGGCTTTACTGCAATCAACACTGTTGGCAGCCATGATAAGTAGACATTCACTGGCATGTACGAAAATGTACTGGCTGTTTCTCATAGTATCAGCCAGTACATTTTCGCTGGAATTACGTCATAATTTGATATATGACGTGATTCCAGCGAAAATGTAGGCACAGTAATCATCCTTAACTTTAAGAAATTATGTTGACTGTGCCATCGTTGAGCTGATGTCCATTTCAAAGGGTAATTACAATCATGTTATTTTGCGCCCTAATACCTACTTAATAAATAGGTGACTTTTTCTAAGCGATAAAAAATGTACACCTCTTTTTTCAACTTCAAATAATAAATGAACTGCGGTCTCCAAAATTCTCTGCCCAGCCCGTTGATTACAGTAATTTACATCAAGAACATTCAATTTGGCAGTCATTGAGGCCATGTTGAGTAGTAGACATCCATTGGCTGATATTATATCATGATTCTAACGAAAATATGCAGCAATCAAGAAACCAAGTTGACTATGTGTACCATCGTTATACACGGTGACTTTTAATTCACCTTTAACCTTTCAGTAGGTGAAAGTACTTCTGATTATAAACAACTTTCACTATGGAACCATCTACAAAATAACAAAAAAATACATCTGTTTCATACATTTTCATCGGATAAATATTAAATTTTTGTATGAAACTGCTGATATTCTTTTCGATATTTCAGAGTTGGCCTCATAGTGAAAGTTGCTCATAATCATGAGTACTTTTATGCCCTGAAAAGTTAACAGTGAATTAAAAATCACCCTATATAAACCATGAAGGTGAACTCAGTTGCTGGTAAAAGCAGTGCACTAGACAATTTTGCTTGAAGCTCTTTGCTAGCTTTAAGTAATTGCTGTCGGACACAAAACGCACTAAAAAGCTCCGTATCTCTGTCAAGCACAGCTATGTTAGGTTTAATCGCATTAAATCAACTTAATACAGGGTGGCCCATTTATAGTGGTCCAAAACTTTTTTAGAAGCCCCTCTCCAAGAGCTTTCCGAAATACTCTCATGTAGTTACGTTAAACATAAATAAGGTAAATATATAAATAATTTATGAAAATATTGATTTAGGCGTTTGAAAATGATAATTGAATACTAGTTGTTCAGAATTCACATTTGCATGCTTTATTATCAGTACGAGAGTCGAGAATCCTCCATCGTCTGTAATCGCCTGCCATCAGAGGTATTTTGTGTGCTACCCTTTGGCGACATCGCGGTTAAATGACGTCCATATCAAGTTTATGTTACGTTTATGTTCGGCAGGTACCTATGTGTATTTTTACACACATCTTAGGCTTCATCAACACCCAAACACTTTTCGGACGACTGTGAGGACCAGTCTAATAGACCTCAATGATTTCACTGCCATGATTTTTGTAAGTGTTTTAAAGTGTCTCGGTAAGGAACGGTTTCTGTTGAGGCTTCAATATTTGAGATCGGCTAAGCGTCTCCTAATAGCATCATGAGACACATTAGGACCCTTTTTCATCAATAGTTCCTGGCGATAACAGATAGAAAACCATGGTTTCTTGTTAAAATTGTAAGATTTTTTTTTTTTTTGCCAGAACAGCTAGGTACCTACTCGATGTATCGCAGTCTGATCAATTATCGACGTTTTTTACCTTGTAGGTCTGTTTGTCTTTTCTTCAGTCCCTTTATAGGGAGGTGTGGCAAAGACTTCCCAGTAGTTTTAAAAATTATTCTGGAATGTTTTAGGGACATCTGGAACTAATTTTGCCGAACAAGCTTAGTTTTCTCCAAAACTGTAAATAATCACTGAATATACACATACATGGGGGTATTTTGGAAAGACCTAAGCAGAAGACTTAAAAAAATCGTCTTGGGCCACTGTAAAGGGTCCAACCTGTTTATAAAACTACATTATAGACTAGAAACATCTCATATTAGCAAAATTTTTGACTTTTATAATACTTATTAGGAGTAATCAAGTCACTTAATGGTCGCTATATAAAATACCTCTGGGATATTGTTTGATATCAAAAGCATTATAGTAATAACTTATCTAGTATTTGACGGTCTATAAATTTTCTTTTTATTAGTGGTCTCATCAAATTACTTAGATATTAATAGGTCTTATAGTCAACAGCCAGCCAGCACACCTAAACAGTGCTAATATTATATTTTTTCTAGACAATAGGTACCTAAAAAGTCACCTTTACAGTTATCTACGGTAATAGGTACATCTATTTAGATTACTATTAGGGAAGGCATATTGGTGGATTCGCACGAATTTACTTTAAATTGGCATACCTACTTATTTTGAATTTTATATGTAATAAAATTATGGAACTTTACTGCATAAAATTCAAAATGTGCCAATTGCACCTATGTGTTTCTGGAGTTGATGATTCGCCCACAAATAAATTAACTAAGTGCGCCTCAAGAAAAAATAATATTATTAATAAAAGTTATAAAACTAAAACCAAACTACGGCAAAAAAGTCAACTTAAAAGGTAGGTTCAAGACTTCACAGACAGGCAAATTAAAAATCCGGAGTCACACGTGTAGGTAATCGAACAGATTACGTGTGACTCCGGATTTTTGAAAACTATAAAATGGTAAGAACTTCATTTGCAAACAATGCAACCCGTGCACCAAACATTTAGAATATTGAAACGATTTTCTTTTCAAAATTCATGCGAACAGGTTTTGGACAAACGGATAGGTAAGTACGTCTAAGTTAGAATTTCAGAGTCATAGTCAAAGTCAAAGGCCACTGTCATTGTTATCGCCGTCTGCTCTACAATATCTTAATTTAGATAACGACAGCCCACACTGCTCGTCAATTCGAATTTCTGCCAACATCGCGTAACATCTGAGGCAATGCGTTCTCGAAGCGTATATCCTCTTCACAGCTAACAATAACTCGTAAGCAGAGAGTAGACACGTTATTAACATTAACAAATAAGTACAGTACAACTTTTTTCATAATGTCCCTCGTCGTGTTTCGTCAGTCGTCGGATTTCTATCAGTTGCCCTTTGCACAGATCGTTACTCTCTCAATCGACTTGGAAGTGTATATAGAGTTGTTAGTTTTCTTGAATTAAAATTAAATTACAAATGAGAGGAAATAGTTTAAGGAAAATAGTTTTACAGCTCTCATAGTTCGCACGGATATCAAAACAAAACAACAATAAAGTACTTAGTTCTGAATTCAAATTAATATACACGATAAATCTCATATTCGATGGACATGGAAATTAGCATTGAAATGAAATGAAATTGTTTATTCTGTAAATAGGATATTGGAATCACTTTTACACGTCATATTAAAAAATATTAAAAATAAGCTAGATGAGGTCGGCGTTTCCTATATGACTACTCTGATAAGAAAGGCACAAAACAAACTCAGAGGTCACAGTCTCTTTTAAAGTCCAGACATAATCTTGGTCAAGCCATATGAGGACCTTACATGGTCCGATTCGAGTCTGAAATGGTCTTTTGAGGAAAGAACCACACAGATTTGAGTGGACCTGTCCAGTCAGTGCAAGCATTTGTCAGTAATGGTGGAGCTCAACTCAGAACTTAAGGAGCACAATGACTCGACGAACAATACCAAAGAAAGGACATTTGGGTAGGCCGCATAAAATTCTCAAATTGCCAGACCATCGATAAAATAAAATCAGAACGAAAAAAAAAAAAATCACATAGTCCTCACATTCACAATAATAAAATACTTTACAAAGTAATCATGTCATTTTGTATAGAATATTCAATAATGTCAATTTGTAAATAAAACTGGTAGATATACTTTGATGATTTTCCATATTATTCAAAATGTTACAATGCTTAGCAGACCGACCAGCTCAATTCCATGCTTTTTTGTAATTTCGAATTTGAATTTGTAATTCGATTTATATTCAGAAATGCGATTATTCCCGAGGGACATTAAGAAAATAGTTATGCTGTACCTCCTAGCGTTTATACTCGTTTCTAAGTCTAAGAGTAATGATCTGCTCGCAATTGTTCTAAAGCAACTTGACTTAGGACTGCAAATAATATGTAACAGTCTGTCGTCTGGTCTGCAGTTTGCATTGTATAATAGGAAGATAAATAGTTGTATGTCAGAGGTGGTAGATCGCGACTTCATTCGTGTGGACTTCGTAAGACACAAGTAATATGGGAACATGGTGGTTTTCAAAGAATGATGATTCAAGTTGAATGAAAATACGAAATTGTACATCATTCAACTTCCTTAACACTTTGGCGGACAGTAAACGCCCATAGACGTTATTCCATTCTAATACCAAAAACTAATACCACTGGTATTTGTTAAACCTCATATTTCTATTGACTGTACCGTATATCTTTGAACTTGTTTTGGTATTAGGTTAAACAATGGTATCCGTTCGGAATAGAAAATAAATATGAGTTTTAACTAATACCAGTGGTATTAGTTTTTGGTATTAGAATGGAATAAATCGTTATAACTCAGTGTCCGCGAAAGTGTTAAACATTTACGTCATCTCCATGCGGTGAACCTTGCATCTCTGACGAGGCAGTGACGTTAAATGGATGTTGGAAAATTCAAAAGTCAAGGTCCAATATAGGTACATACCTGGAACGTGTACATCCATGCCTAGCCCAGTGACTAAGGCCCGGCACCAATTGGCGGCACGGCATGCCAAGGTATTTTAGGCGACGAATAAAAATATAATCTAACTGTATGGAAATAAAGTTGAAATTTTAATGGTGATGCCTAAGGACGTCGTGGCATGCCTAAGATACCGCTGCATCGTTGCCGTTGAAATTTCAATTTTATCGTCATATTATTAAGTTACATATTTATTCGTTGCATAAAAATCCCTGAGTCGCCCTAAACCTCTTTCAAACAGTAAAGCCCGTGTATACAATAACTTCACTCTTCAAAAGAGGTTTTTTCCAGAGAAAGACTTGTCAATGACTCTTCTATAGTATGGTTAGAGCACTAGAAACGACAGTATTAATTCGCGTCGTTTACAGACATTGTGATTTCCAATGATGCTGTGACTAAGAATTTAAGGGAAAACTCAGATGCATCTACGTAGTTAACTGTTTTACAATAATAAAATCCCTACCTACTGCACTTGCATACCATTTGAATTGCTAATAATAAACCGCATCTGTTTCTGTCGGAACCTTATAAATCAAATGAAAAGCAAGATGATAATACCAAGATTTCGAATTCCACCCGTTTTAGTTAAAATTTTACTGTTTCTGGTTGCGTATTAATATATGAGATCGTTAGCAAAGTTATTACAGTTGTTATACACAACTGTAATAACTGTAATACAGTTTAATTAATTATAATGTTAATTTGTCTGACGCATGTTTGCAAGTGTAGGAATTCTTAATTAGGTTACACGAGAAGCAACTGGCGCCTACATACACATGAACTAACAGTAGGCGGACATGCGAAGGCGTACGTAAAATCCTGAAAAAAAGGGGAAATGTCTCATAGGGTAAACGTAAGATCATAGGGAAAGTTAAAAACTATTTTATACTAACACTAGCTTCCGCCCGCGGCTTCGCCCGCGTGGTATGTCGATAAAAAGTAGCCTTTGTCCTTCCCCGGGATTATACTATCCGCCGTAATCTATCTCCTTGCCAAATTTTATTGAAATCTGTTGTCCATATGTTAAATTTCTACATTTATACCTATCTGTATTTTTTATGGTGTACATAATAAAGAGTATTCTATTCTATTCTACTCTGTTCAGTGTTTTAGGCGTGAAAAGGTAACATACAGACAGAGTTACTTTTGAATTTATAATATTAGTATGGATAAGCGATTTTCTATGAGATAGTTCAAGACACGACTTAGGGCTACGAGATATGAACTGATTCGGTGTCACCACACGTGCACATTGTGCCCTTCGAGGGACTTGGCCAGATTACCGACATTGGCTTGCTTAATTCACTAATAGTACGGTACACTAAGCTGCACATCAGTGGGAACGAAATCAGTTTAAACCTGGCCCCGCATTATTTTGAAACTCCGTACTAAGTATAGGCCAGCTCAAGTTCAAAGTGCTACCACTGATGGCAGTCTCCTGTACAACTATGAATTAACCAACAGTGGGTTAAATTAGCTTTGAATGTTTGATTGACCATAGAAAACATGCTGGCTCCATTAAGTCAGTTCAATGAAACAATCTTAAATCGACCAAAACGGAAGTTAAACGGACTATGGCAGTCCATGGTGATTGTTAAGTATAAATTCTTTTGTTTCACCTCGTTCCGACTTGCCATAAAATCTTGCCTTGAAAACTCGTGTCGACCGGGAGCGACCTTACTTATGTTGCGTAAGTAAACCAATGTATTGGTACAAGTGCGTAGGTTAACGTACCAAAAACCGAGATTTAATTTCGTAACCGTTAAGTCGTGAGAAAGTCCCGCAGTTAATAATTCATTGGTGTTGTGGGATATACATATCTTGGCGCCTTTGCGGATGAGCAGCGTCTGCTATAAAAAAAAACGAAAATGGAAAAAACATAGGTAATCGAAAATCTAAAGACCAAAGTCCAACTGTCTAGTATACGCGTTACGCAAATGAAAAAGTAACACTAAGGCCCGGTATCCACCAAAGCGGAGAGGAGAGCCGAGAGGAGTTGTGTTTGAATAAATTAATCCGATTGCTAAGCGGAGAAGAGATGTGGAAATAACGAAATTGGATTGGTTTATTCAAACACATCTCCTCTCGTCTCCACTCCGTTTTGGTGGATACCGGGCCTAACTATGTGAGCGCGCTCTCAACATACTATGCTTATACCTACTTGTATTAACTATGGCATAATATTGTGGTTGTGGGGTGAAAGTACAGATTTCAATGACATTTTTATCATGCAAAAGAAATGTATAGGTACGTATTTTAATAAATATTAAGCCATGGGAAAGTTGTAAACCGCATTTTTTTGACATGTAAGCAAATACTTTTGATTAAACATAGAAACAAACTAAAACTATATGTAACCGAAGAAACAAAAACAATTTATTTACACCAACAATAAAATTAAAAATAATGAAAAATAAATTGCCAAATTACGTAAAAGATGACGAAAATACCAATTCATTCTTTAACAAACTAAGATCACTTTTAATAGAAAAATCTTATTGCAAAATAGACCAATTCATGATGGATAAAACTTTATAGATGTAGGTAATCCTAACTAATATTATAAATGCTTGTGAGTTTGTTACGCTTTAACGCTAAAACGGCTGAACAAATTTGGATGAAATTTGGCACATGGGTAGACCAGAATAGCATAAGCATACATGCAAGCCTTCGGCATTCGGAATTGATTGTACACTCAGGTCTACAGTTTGGTGGTATATAACATAGGACTTTTTATCCCGATATTCCCCCCCCGAAACCTAGTAGTTCTTTATAAATGTAAAAAATACATTTTCTTTATTTGTAAGATCCGGTCTCATCATCAACATAATAATAATCTATTATTTATTCTAGTGACATTCAATTTATTAGATTTATTTTGATTTAGGATGGTTTATTGACTTAAATGAAATTGAATTATAGTAGGTATACCTAATTCAATTTTATTACTGACAATAAATTGAAATGACGTGATTGTTCTTATTTTCCTACTAATATCCTCTGCCTTAAATTTGACTTTAGTGTGTCATTGTATTTTGTTTATAACTGTTATAAACAAGGACATCATTTCGACATCTAGACATTTTTATTATATTTCAATAAGTTTTGACTCAATTTATGTTTAGGTGTGTTAATTTTGTTTACTAAATCAACAGCAAAACAACTAATCAAATAAATCTGCTGTTCTCTGCATTTTATGTTCGTACCTATAGCTCGTCAAAATGTAGAGAACAGCTGATTTTTTTTCGCGTATTCGGGGTTGTTCCCTTAGTGAACGTTGTTCATAATGATGATTAGAATGACCTCTTAAGAGGATGCCCATGAATGAATTCCATTTCATTCTATATGATAAATGATTTATTTCTGTAAGTAGGTTTGCACAAACACTTTTACACGACAAACACATTTTTAAAACTAGATGAGGTCGGCGTTTCGTATCTGACTACTCTGAGAAGAAAGGCCGAAACAAACTCAGAGGTCACAGTCTCTTTTAAAGTCCAGACATAATCTTGGTCAGATCATGTGAAGACCATGTAGATTGGTGTCTGAAATGGTCTTTTGAGGAAAGAACCACACAGATTGAGAGGACCTGTCCAGTCAGTGCACGCATTTGTCAGTGATCGTGCAGCTCAACTCAGAATTTAAGGAGCTCAACGATTTGACGAACAACCAAAGAAAGGACATTTGGGTAGGCCGCCTGTAGTACTCAAACTGCCAGATAAATAAAATATATAATCCACAGTCCTCAAATTCACAATAATTAAAATTATAATAATATTATACTTCACAAAGTAAATATTCATGTCACTATGTATGTATATAATAAAATACAAAGTTATCAAAAATAACAAAACACAATAAGTAAATAAATATATTTTTGAAAAAATTGGAGCTGCTCAATCCCAACCCTTTTTGTCCTCAATGTAATCTTTAATGGTATAAAACACTTTTTGGCACAACTTATGTTTAATAAATGTTTTGAATTTATTAAGGCTAAGATCTTGTACGTGGCTTGGAAGCTTATTGTAAAAGCATATACATTGACATCTGAACGAGCCACCTATTTTCTTGAGCCTAGTTGTAGGTACAACAAATTTCGCTTTGTTCCTAGTATTAAAATTATGGATATCACTGTATTTTTTAAGATTTTCAAAAATATATTGAGAAGGCACTGTCATTATATTTATCTCCTTAAATTTCTCTCTGAGAGAGTGTCTCGGACTTAATTTATAAATTGATCGAACTCCTTTTTGCAAAACAAAGATAGTCTGAATGTCGGCGGCATTTCCCCACAATAGAATACCGTACCACATTACACTATGAAAATAGCTAAAGTACACTAAACGGACTGTCTCTATGTCAGTTAAATTACGAATTTTTCTAACAGCATATGCCGCGGAGCTTAGTTTTTTTGACAATTTATCTATATGTGGGCCCCACTGAAGCTTAGCATCTATAGTTAAGCTTAAGAATACTGTGCTATCTTCAGGATTCAATTCTTCGCCCTTTATCAATACATTAGTGTTCACCTGCCTAACGTGAGGTAGCGTAAACTTAATGCATTTGGTTTTTTGGTTCATTAAGGAGTAAATTATTAACATTAAACCAGTGAACTACTTTTGAGATCGCGCTATTTACATCGTCAGTAACCATCTGCTGACGTTTAAGTTTAAACAAAAGTGAAGTGTCATCCGCAAACAACAATATTTCATGTTAATCCTTTATGAGGTAAGGCAAGTCATTAATATAAATAAAAAACAAGAAAGGACCAAGAATCGAGCCCTGTGGGACCCCCATTGTTACTATAGATCCGGGAGATCTTTTCCTATTAACGTCAACGCTCTGAATCCTATTACTCAAGTATGAAGTAAGAAGATCCAGAGCGGTGTTCCGGATTCCGTAGTGGCGGAGTTTCCTGATTAACGTTTCATGAACAACGCAATCGAATGCCTTAGACAAGTCACAAAAGATGCCCAAGGCATAGCATTTATCTTCCCATGCATTATAAATATGTCCTAAAAGTTCAACACCGGCATCAGTAGTTGAACGACCCCTTGTGAATCCAAACTATTTGCTATGTAACAATTTATGCCTATTAAAAAATCTTTGCAATTGCTCTAAAATTAACTTCTCAAAAATTTTACTATAATAAAAAAAAATATATATATAATTTCATTCTATATAATACTTAAATATAAAAGAACCAATTGTCCAGTGCCTATAGTTTTTCGATTAAAGACCACCACTATGCTCATTTTACCTTTACATTTTTGGGACTGAGACAAATACTTATTTAAGTCTAATCTGCCTAGCCTTTTCTCAACTATGTTGGGGTCCGCTTCCAGTCTAACCGGATGCAGCTTAATACCAGTATTTTACATGGAGTGACTGCCTATCTGACCTCCACAACCCAGTAACTGGGTAATACGATACCCCTTTGTAAGACTGGTTGTCAGACTTTCGGGCTTCTGACGACCCCTAACCACTGTCAAAGATCCAAGAATGACAGCCAGGATCAACTGCTTAAACCTTCAACTGTCATTAACGAGACACAATAGAATTTTAATTGTTACCGGTATTTAAAAGCCTGATTGACACATGATGGGTTCATGCTGTCCGAGACACTGAGGAATCTCGGTATATAAAGATGGTCACCTATCCACGGACCAACGGCAGCTTAACCTGATGGATCGACCCGTGCGGCTAGTTAGCCACGAGCTCTACTGAAATTAATACCTGAGTATAAATTCCAATTCCAATAGATCTAACGATAATATTACGAAAGTCTAAGTGGAACTTTTTACGTATATTGTATGTAGGTAGGTGCCGTTGTAAAAATAGAGTTTGAGGATTTTAATGAAAGGAGGAGCTTTTGCCTAAGTAATAACAGCCGCTCGGGTCGATCCATCAGGTTAAGTTACGCTTGCCGGGGTTGGTCCGTGAATGGGTGACCATTTTCACATATCGAGACTCCTCCGTGCCTCGGAAAGCACGTTAAGCCGTTGGTCCCGGCTGTCATTTGTGAATCTTTGACAGTCGTTATGAGTCGTCGGAAGCCCGAAAGTCTGACAACCAGTCTAACCAAGGGGTAAGGATTACCCAGTTACAGGGTTGTGGAGGTCAGATAGGCAGTCGCTCCATGTAAAATACTGGCATTCAGCTGCATCTGGTTAGACTGGAAGTCGACCCCATAGTTGGGAAAAGGGTACGCAGATTGAGGATTTTAATGAAAGCCAGAAGATACGAATGCTTACCTACAAGCGTGAAATCTTGATATAGGTACCAAGGCGACGAAACGACTAAAAGGAATTTAATTAAATATTAAAGTTGTAGGTACTGGATTAGCACTTTACTCTTTGCATACTGAAAATCCTTCCACTTCATGTACGCGCGTGTACAGGATATATTTCGACATAATTATATATTATTTCTTACTAGCTGCGCCCCGCGGTATCACCCGCGTAAGTCTTGATCCCGTGGGAATATCGGGATAAAAGGTATCCTATGTCCTATTCCAGGGCATGGTCTACCCATGTGCCTTAAATCTGTTCAGCCATTGTAGCATGAACGCATAACAAACAAACTCACTTTCACATCTAACTAATATTATAAACGCGAAAGTTTGTAAGTATGGATGGATGGATGGATGTTTGTTACTCTTTCACGCTAAAACGGCTGAATGGATTTGGATGAAATTTGGCAAACAGATAGTTTATAACCTGGATTAACACATAGGATGCTTTTTATTCCGATATTCCTACGGGATCGCGACTTACGCGGGTGAAACCGCGGGGCGCAGCTAGTTTATAATATTAGCTAGGAAGTTAGGATTAGGATATTAGATAATAGTTATAGTTATTATATTCATATATGTGCCAACCTAGGATGGTAAGTAGGTACCTAAGTGTCAGGCCAGTTAGGAGCAGTCGATAGTAGCTGACCGAGATGACCATAGGTAAGTAACAACATGGTGATGATTTTGGATATAAACATGAGTATTATAATAATATTATAGCACCCTCGACTAAAACGCAGGCCAGGAGACGAAAGCGAAATAAAGCTAACTTTTTTATACCATGACAACCGATTTCCACACAACTTTTCAGTCACCGGTGCCACTTTCAGACTTCCTCTTATGTACTCATTTCTTATTCTATCCATTCGTGTAACACCACACATCCCTCTTAACATTCTCATCTCAGCTGCATGCAATTGCCTTTCATTCGCCCCTTTTGTGGCCCAACATTCTGATCCATACAAGACAGCAGGTCTAACCATTGTCCGTTCCCAGTGTGTCCCTTTTTTTCGATGGGAAATCTTCATTTTTACCCTCCTTCTTGGGAGAACGGAAGGTTATGTCGGACTCCTACGGACTGCACCCCCACCGTTCCTACTTACTACCATGTATCGGGGGCCCGGGAGATACTTGTATATTCGCCGCACCCCGCGCTTAGGATAGCTAGGTACAACATATAGCAGACGCCTCATAAATTTTGATCACTAGTTTTAGTCAGTGATGTAATTTCTTTTAAAGTAGTAGGCGTTTGGCAGCATTCGCTAGAGGAGTGCTGAGTTAGGCAAAAGCTTGCATAGATCGTCAAGAAATGTTTATACAGCTTAAATCCCCAAGTAACTCGAGGAACAAGATATTATCTCAGAACTAAATGCAGCATAAACTGTAATAACTATCAGAGAATCACAAAAATACTATCATAGAGGCACTTACTGAGCTTCTTCTTATTGTACGTACGTATCGTTGATTCCATACACATATATTATCTATACAACCTTATTTTTTCTTTATGGTAAACCCGAAAAGGGGTCATTGTACTCATCATTTTGAACAACTTTTTCTATGGGACCAACTTTCAAATAGCGAAAAAAAAAACAGCTGTTCCATACATTTTGTCGATTTAAGTGAACACAAAAGCATAAAGAAAAAATAAGGTTGTATAAGTTTCGAGTTCGTAAACGAACATACTTCAGAAGGATTTTTCTCAGGTGTCCGATAAGCTGTAGGTACAATGTTCCAGCAGTCCAGAATAGCTTCCCAAATGTTGAACTTTCAGACAAATCCGACGATATCAGCACCGATATTTATGGTTAGGTATCGTCTGTTACACGACTTCAAAAGGTCCAGTTAAATTACAGTACTGGACCTTTTGTTAAAGTACAAGTCCAACAAAACAAAAAGTAAAGTAAAGTACAGTTTTGTAAAGTACAGTGTTCCATTTTTACCTGACTGCCCCAGAAGGAGGGTAATGTTTGCAAGTGTATGTATGTCATGTCCTTGGCATGTCTATTGTCTATCCTCTAAACGGCTTGGTGAATATGGCTCAAAACGGCTTGGTGAAGTGACATAGGATAAAACATATTTATACATCGCATCTACAAATACAAAAAAAAGGGAGAAGGTTTTTTATCACATAAATTACAACAATATTGGTACCATCAAATAAAAGGTCCGCCCCTAAGATGACCCACTGACCAGCAAATTATTTAAAAACATGAAATAGGAAAAACCCGACTGCAAAAACACATAACTGAAAAGAGAAAAACAAGCATTTAAACTTTGTTTTTTGGAAGGTATGGGACAAATCAATAACCAATATGGTGTAAATTTTGTTTGCCGGCGAGATCTTTAAAATAAAGTTTAATAAAATCATGATATCTTTATAAAAAAACAAAGTTCCATGCTTTTTTTTTCTCTTTTCAGTTGTGTTTTTACAGTCGGGTTTTTTTTTTTTTGTAATATCCTTTTTCCACTTATTTTTGTCTTATAAGTCGTGCCCACAGTCACTAATGGCTGATATATTTGCATTAGTTATGTAGCGATTTTAGAGACTAGCTATGTGTTTAAACTTCAGTTCAAAAGTGACATTCACGTTTCTTCTATTCTATTCGTTCTATTTTTTAATATGGCATGCAAAGCGGATGTCGAGCATTCAGCCAATGTTAAAAGTGAATTGGAAAAGCAAGTGTGTTATAAACACACTTGCTTTTCCAATTCACTTTTACAAGGAAAAATATGAAAAAATAAATTTCAACTGTAGGCACTGATAAAAAATCTTCAATTTTTACAATTGAACTCAAAGCAGATGTTCATGTTTTTTACTGTGAAGTGTCATATATTATACAGTGTGTATCAGAAGTGCGTGGTCATATGTAAGGGTTGTGGTACAGATCATCAAATTGAACAACTTTCTCCATGCTGAGACCATTAACTACACATTTCTGATACATGCTGTAGACGTCAATTATTTATCAATTATTATCAAGTAGTGATTTGAATCAATTGGTAGTTCTACCTATTGTGAACGTAAATCAGCCTTAAGAAACCTTTAGTCAACCTTGGATCTCGTACATTCAGGTAACTACTGACAAATAAAAAACAACCTTTTCCTGAACACCGACAGATCTTGTTCACAGACAAAATATTACCCGTCCACAGTTCCACACCTAAGATGTAAAATTGTGATAGGAAATGTGCAGTTTTAAGTTTTTTGTGAAACTTGATTTATTGCTTGATAAAGCACATCCTGTCCACCCAATTATGGTAGGTATACTATGTATTTTTCATTTAAATTAAACATTTTTGTTGTAAGAATTTGTCTCTGCATCAACATGAAAGTAATTGACATAATAAATATCATAGACATATAAAAAATATCTATGATAAATATAAACATGTACGTACAACATTTACAATTAAATACTTTGTGTGCGTATCGGCTTTATCGCGACAATGAAGCCATCAGCCATCTCGTATAAGTTTAGAGATTCTAAATACTTATACTAGATGGCTATACAACATTATTTTTTCTTTATGCTAAACCTGAAAAGGGGTCATTGTACTCATCATTTTGAACAACTTTTTCTATTGCGCGTGATTTCAAGTTCGATAAAAAAAAACCAGCTGTTCCATACATTTGTGTTCACTTAAATCGACAAAATGTAGGGAACAGCTGATTTTTTTTTTTGCGATTTCAAAGTTGGTCCCATAGAAAAAGTTTTTCAAAATGATGACTATAATGACCCCTTTTCGGGTTTAGCATAAAGAAAAAATAATGTTGTATGTAATATAATACCTACAGCTCACACCACCCGATTTTTTTGTTTCACTATGATTAACTACTACTATGGAACCCGCTACCCTAACGCTCATCAATCGTAATTCAAGCTATCTAGTAGGTATCGCTGAAATTTAACAAAAGGAAGCATCGTCGAAAATTCATCAAATGAAAGTCATACATACATATTAAATAGATTTATTGACGTATAAAAAGAACTTAGGGATAAGAATAAGTCATTCTGATTTAAAAATTAAATTAATTTCAATACATTTATTTTGTTCGCGAATGACATTTAAATTAACAATAAATTCTTTAAACATAATAACATCATATCAAATACAATAAGGCATGGCCTTGTGTATACTTATATTTTTTTGGCAGTTTTATAAATGTGAATATTTTTTGTGACAAATATTTTTTTATCCAGCTCATTCTAATATATATTTATAACTATAAATATATCATTAGTATCTACTAAAAGCAAAACACTTTGTGCTAGATCAGTGTGCAATAAATTGTTTCGAAAAATATTTGTTATTAAACCCAAACAGATTGATTGACTCGATCTTATAAGATATCTCTTGAGCAAACAAATTAATTTAATAAAAGTAGCGGGATTATAGGGCTTTCGGGATTATAATCAAGATATTTTTATTTTTCGAGATTATTAAAGAAATAATCAAGACACAATAGTTTTAACCTTAAAATAATAATTAACGAATTTATTGCCATGTTTTTGCATTCAGTTTCTAAACCTAAAAAAGTAGTAAAATCGTCTTCATAGTGCAGCTAGCATTCACAGAATATTTCCTAATTTAGATAATGTCGACGTAAGTTTAACAAAAAATTAAAATCGCTAGCCGCTAATATATGCATTCCAATTTCCAGCATTAATTTTCGATATCATTGTCAATAGGGAAAAAAAACTAATTTAAAACAATATATGCTCGTAACTTAAAAACTAACAACATAAGTAATTCTTAAGAGAAAAGAAAGAACTCGAAAACAAGACGAGATAACAACAGGAAACAATGAAAAGGAAGCGCTGATATGCAAAATTACTGGGACCAATTTAATTGAATTTCTACATCTAGACAGTCCTCACTTGGATGCACCATAAGTTAATACACACGATTACGATCTAAATAATGACCATGTTGCTCAAGATAACATAAATTTCAGTGAAAACTGGTTAGCCTCGTTATGTCAGCAAAAGCCAGAATCCTTATTTGGATCGTATCGAGCGTCACACGAAAGAAATCTCTTGACATCCTCTTTAGTATTTCCTCATCAGTAAACATGACAATTCATAAGATGTTTTTAACTATCTAAAGTCTACAGATAAAACTGTGTTGCTTTTATTAAACCACAACCCACTAACAACCCTTCGCCAGGGTAGGCTAGAATTTTATTGATGATTCAAATTTTTTTCTTTATTATCCTATCTTGCTTGAAATACCCTGGCTTTACAGTCTAAGTACGTTAAATTAACATTATCAAGTTTTTTAGATGTAATTTTTTTGTTTTTGTTATTAGAAACAATCCTCGGATCTTTTAACATATGGATCTCAAGAATCATAAACTCACGTCCCAAACTCGAGACTTTTTTCTCTATGCAGTGGACTTGACGTCCACATATCACAGCCACTGTACGACACGGTACAATCACACGACAGGCAGATACGACCAAACCTGTCTTCATCATAAATGATAGAAATCTCAAATTCTCAGAAGACACTCGAATGGTCTACACACTAAAGTCGTACGACTTAAAGTTCACTTTCGCTTAAGCATCGAGGAACGTGGTTTTAACTACGACTAACTTAATAAGCACACTGTCACAATCAAACAAAATACTGAATCTCTCGACTACAATTATTAACTTAACGTCTACAATGCAAGCTGGAACAGTCTTAATACATTCTCTATAACTAACTACGTAGGTGTTCAGTTTCATACTTAGAACTTCGTGGTATTGTTACTACAACTGAGTTCCAATCATCAAGTTTTACTTTAAGTAGTTGATGGCTCAAAATAACGTAATAACTAACACTAAAAACTAATTACATAGGCCTAACTTGCACTGCAGATTAACAAAATATACTTAAGCTAAGGGCGAGAATCTACTTGGTGGAGTTTCCCGAGCTGCCGACTTTATTTTTGAGCCAGTTATTGGTGCGGGTCAGAATGTCGGGCTGTTGAGCTGAAGCCTGCCACGCTTCCAAATTCACCTTCTTGATTTCCTCGCACGGTATGATAGGATTGCTGTAAAGACAAAACTTAATAAGTCAAGTTGTATTAAAATAAAATGCCGTAATGAAGGCAAATGTCACATTATGAAGGAAAACTGCTTGCAATAAAGTGATTATAAAAATATTTACAAATAAACAAATGGAGCAGGAAGCATCACAACGAAGGTCTTTATTGTCTGTAATGATTCTGTGTCCATCTGTATCCTGCTTTCCATCAGGAATTGAATCATTAAGACCAAAGTTTCGATGTTGTCATCCAACACAAATGCCACAATCATAACCTTCAGTGACTGCCGTAAACAATGGTCAAGCATATTTTAGACCGCAATAATCTCATAATGCAACCAATCTCTTTTTCTCTAGGTTGCGCCATGTTGTCCCAATACTGTACCTTGTGGCATTCGTTTGCCTATTTATAGCCATATAAAAAAATGGCCCTCCGAGGCAATGTAAATCTTCTTTCTAACTAACAATATTCGTTTGCAATACGTAACAGAACATTGTAAAGCAGTGCAGTGATTTTTTTTAATGACTCGATGATCTATGTATTTCAAATGCCTATGTGGTGACCGTTTGATAGAAAGACCAAATTTCTTGACTCTAGTACTAAGAATTATGATAAATACAATGTGAAACTATAATTTACCTTTCAGAAGCTGGCTGGAACACATCCTTCTGTATTCTGTCGAAGGGTGTGTTGTCACAAAGCAGTCTCGCGACGGATGAACGTCTTATTTCAGCGAGCTGTCTCTTGGTGAATCTGCCAGACTCATCCTGGTGGCTATAGAAGTACCTGTCACCTGTCTTTGTGCGCCATAGCTGTTCCTCTATAGATAGAAAAAACACATTAATTTTAATTGATATAACCAGGTAGATGTTTCTTAAAAATATTTAACAAAATATTCTGCCGCTCAGATAAGTTTAGGGGAAATAAAATGAATTCAATGATTTTACCGGTGTGGTGATTATATTTCAACGCGGATTGTTTTTCTATTGCGCATTTTCTCAAGAATACTGAATTGGTATATTTATATATTTATTATTGGTATTATTGGTTTTTATTATTGGTATTTTTTATATATTTTGACTTAGAAAATAATAATTAATTCCAAAGCCAATGCGTTCAGCTAGGTCATCGTATTCTATATAATTATGCTGTCTGATACTCACTTATAAGACAAATAGCTGTGGGTCCAAGCAGTGATCCAGGGACAGGTGTCTCTGCCATCAGACCGATCACCAGGTCGATGTCACCAGGTTGCTCGTACAGTTTTGATAGTTTTTCAATCGTCTGTGAATAAGGGAGAATTGTTTGTAAACTAAAATCGTTATGAAAATGTTGAAGCCGGATGTTATTGAAATGTAATTTAGCTTGCAGAAACCTGGACCTATATACTTATACATTACTTTCCTGTTATGATTTCAAGTACTTTTTGTGATTTCTCCAAGTGCGTAATTTATGCGCCATTATATAATATTTATACATTTCTACTCATCGACAGCATAAAAATGTATTTGATTTCGAATAGATCAAAAATATACTACTCCTTCAGGAATTCAAAAATTAAATTAAAGAAGTATTGTGTAAGTAAGAAATTCAATTTCGAAATAGAAACATACCTCATCCGGAATAACATCAGCAAGTTCTGGGAAGCTGGAAGCTGCAGGCAATCCACAGAGAGTACGGTACTGAATGTAACCAGGAAGACCGTGGTCACGACCACGCTGGACGTCCACTGCTAGCACGTCAAGACCACCCAGCCATTGATGACGCAGCTGTTGAAGGAAATTAGACTTTAGTACGTGGACGATAGAACTTAACATGTAATGTTTATTAGGGATAAAATTCATACTGGGAGTCCTACGTCTCATTCATACTATAATGTCGGATTAGAATCAAGTCAATCAAATACTATGCAACTAAATAAATAAAATCCAAGATCTGTTACAAATTGTCATTTGTCAACAGTCAATTGTGTTATTAATTAGCCTTTCAAGATGTCGATATCGTTCCGCACACAAGACTACGTGGGAAAAATACTTATTATTGAAGGTAACTCAAAAATACGCAATAAAAGTTAATAAAATTTATATGCAACCACCAATGAAGTAAAATTCTTTTTTTGTTTGAAATGGCGTACCTACCGTAGGCCATTTCAAACAACAAAAAAAATCCAAATCGGTCCAGCCGTCTTCGAATAATCGAGGAACAAGCTTAAAAAAAAACTGAGAAACTGTTCATTTTTTTTAGTTCATGTACGCGCATCACTTCAGAACAGCTAGACCGATTTGGACAATTTTTGGTATTATTGGAATTTATGGATATAATTATTGGAATTTGGTCAGGACAACGTCTGTCGGGTCGCAGCTAGTTAAGCATAAATAATATGCGTTAATATGCAATTATTATTAATTCTGTCGACTTTACTTGCATGTTTACATTATTCATTCATGCTATACTAACGCGAACGGCACGTTATTGACGATAAGGCTAATAATAGCCATGTATACTTCTAGATCAATATACATATTACCGGTTTTCAAGAAGTCACCTAAAAGCGCAATATATTCTCTGCAGTCAATGTCAATACTATATAGTATTGCTACGTCATTAACAAAAGCAATTTGTTTCTAATAAGTTCAGGTGGTTAAGTTAATACAAAAGAATCAATTAGTGTTAATGAGTTACAACGGAACAAATTAAACAAAATGTATTGCCGTTGTTAGTAGTCATAAAGGACACCGGTGAAAACTGCTTACAGATTAGTTTTAACAATACTAACTAAATCCTAACTAATGTTATAAATGCGAAAGTGAGTTTGTTTGTTTGTTGTTACGCTTTCTCGCTAAAAACGGCTGAACGGATTTGGATGAAAGTTAGTGGTAGGGTAGACCATGACCTGGAGAAGAAGATAGGCTAATAAGTCGCGGGCAGTAGACAAGTCAATAGAAGAGAAAATAGGATTGGGATATTTTCACCCCTCTATTGAAAGCGGATGCTTTCATTCTACTAAGTAGAAGATAATCCTCCTCGCCCTAACTTTTTATAAGAAATTACAAGTTCTTACGATGCCCATGGATTTTACTTAATACTAATTGTTAGAAGCAGCTACAGCACCCTAATTGCGTAATACACGATCAATCACAATCTGAATCATTTTGAAAGAGATAACTAATCCATTGCTTCTTAGGTTCGAAAAAAAATGCTGCTCAACAACGTAAATAACGCAATGAATGTTGTTGAACTGTCAAATGAAACAGATTAGTCTGAATCATTTACCAAAAATGTGTTACGGAATTAGATACCTAACCGGTAAGATTTGCTGAATAGTTATTTTAAAAAAAAACGAAATTCACGAAGATCCTTAGCCAAACGCTACAGATCTTCATGAATTCTGATATTTTGTTAATGTAATTTGATTAATGTCTGGGTATAAAATCACAGCATGATTACAAAGCTATTTAATGCTATTATTATCAATGTTATTTAAATAATATCACAATGATGTAAATATATATCTTGTGTCTGCGTTTATGCAGTGCTATACATTATTTACTTAAGGCAAACACGTTCAATGTGACATTCAACCATTGTTCAAGGCGAGAACAAACGTTGGATGAAAATTCATAACATATTATAACAATTCGCTTTGTTATTTTTCTCAGCTACACTTGACTCATACTCGGGAACTCATTTGAAATGAATTTCCAAACATTAGAAGTATTGGATTTTTATTGTTTTTACAACCGAATAATCGCCGATAAACCGACAGCAGTGATAGCCTAGTGGTGTGACCGTCGAACTACCACGTTATCATATAATATAATAAAAATAATAAAAACTTTATTTCACAAAAAGTTAGGTAGTTAATAGGTCTCGAGTTCGAACCCAAGGCATGCGTCACTGACTTTTCGGATTCATGTGCGTATTGTATGATTATCACCTGCGTCGATAATGGTGAAGGAAACACTGTAAGGAAACCGGCATGCCAGAGAGATATTTCTCGACGGCATGTGAAGCCAAGTCAGAGGCCCATACGTGGCTTTAAAACTCTGACACCAGGTTAGTCTCTAACCACACGAAAACGAACGAACCGAATATTAATGTATTTATTTTAACATTCCGTGCTTTGTGCCCTGGCACATACCTACTTATACATACATGCCCACATACCTATTTAACATACGTATGTACTTTGTCAATATAAGTCTGGGTATGTTTTCAAGGATAAGTGCCTGCAACGGTTAGGAGAAGTAAATATTTTTGATCAGTCAGATCGTTAGGTACGAGTTTTGTTAGCATAAATGTGTGAATTGTATACTTCACTTATCAATGTTTACATATTAATCGTACCTTTTGGACTCACTACTGGAAAACCCAGTGAATACAATTTACCTACTTTGCCATTGACATTTCGACATTTATGATAACTGACATTGACTCTAGAATCATAATTACTTCAGCCTAGCAATTAACGCCTACTTACGTCACTGCTACGTACTTATTACCTTCGATCGACATTTAAGTAAACATTGTCATTCAAAGCTTAATCTTCCTTGTGGTAGATAAGGAAGAAATGTTCGTCATTCATTCATAATCTGGCTCCAAGGACCTGTACTGATATTCGAGTGAATTTTGTATCATTGATGTTGTTTTTTCTGCTAAGTATCTCAGTCTTATTTTAGTCTTCCCTTTCTTCCCTTTATTAAACAGAAATCTAATAAAAACTTACGTCATCATCATAGTTGAAGTCCAACCCCTGGCTCTTCTGGCTGATCATTCCTCTCAAGATCTTTTCCAATCCTCCCTTCTGTGAGACCAGCTCAGGTTTGAAGTAGTTGTTCATGAGACGGTGTGACGCCATTTTGTTCGTCTCATCAACCAGCTGGATATCTTGATCCAAGAGACTATTGACAAAGTGGAAACCAGCTGTGGCGAAGGAGTTCGTAATAGTGGGGTCAATGTCTGGGTTGTACCCAGTGTCGTAGCTCTCATACAGCTCATCGAATGCCTTTCCTGTGAAAATAAAAATTTACATTAATTAGCAACAGTTGAATCAAGTGTTGTGAACGTTGACTTGAAATAATTTGATTCAGCATCTTTTCTTTTTCATTTTCATTATTTAGCATATCAATGCCATTTTTATTATATTGTAATAATTGTTTAATAAACAATAAAGGTGTTTGGACATACATGTGTGGCTACAATGCATTTTGTTAGTTGTTTACTAGTAAGTAATCAAACGTTTTGTTTTCAAACAAAGTTGTTTGTACGGCTTCTTGCTTTTCGTCAATGGTTAGGAAAAAATCCATTGGTTTTTATAAAATAATGCCTTGTGTTAATGCAAAATCCTTACCAGTTAATGCAGGTAGCCAGGTCTTGTAAGTAATATGCTGAATTTCAGCGATGACAATCCTCCTTGCCTCGTGGTACAGTCTGTCGGAGTTCCAGCCAGGGTTGAGGGTTGCCAGGGAGCGAGCGATGCGGTTGTGTTCTCTCACCCAGATGGAGTACATACTGGCCAACCAGGGGTGGGTGTTAGCACGAGCATCACCTGGAGAAAAAAAAGAAACATCAATCAGTAAAGGCTTTCGTAGTAGAATAGTCAGGCAGTCAGTCAAAGAATTTAACGATTTATAAAAAAATCTCCTGCGTGCAAAACCCTTGCGTGAGTCATTCGTTTTTATTTTAATCCAGTAACTAATCCTAAATAGGACTGTCTCGTTGTTCTAGTGGTCGCAAGCGCTACTACTGAGCATGAGGTCCTGGCTTCGATTCCCAGGTTGGGCAGTGTCATTGGCTTTTTCTATATGGAATTTCTCGCTAGCACTCCGGAATCTGGATTTATGCCCAGTTAGTGGCAACAGGCTCGCCCCGTATTACATGGGGCTTAAACATAACTGGCGAAATGTGGGGGTAGATACTATAGGTAGGTACTACTCCGGCCCAACCCTTGGGGAAACAAGGCGTGATAAGTAACTAATCCATATCTAACTATTTAGTTGACCCAGTTTGGGTCTTATTGCATGTTGAAGATGAATCATACCAATATAATGTGTCAAAAATTAATGAATGTTCTAGAAAGAGGGAGTAAAACAGTTTTTGCAATGACGCATTTTGTTAATAAATAAATAGGATCTCAAGTCATCGCCTTAGCTTCGTCAAAAGAAAACGAAAGCCAATAAACTAAAATTAAAAATCTATTTTAATCAAGAAGAGAGGTCAATGATACTGAAATCGAAAGTAGGTACGGTACTATAATGTGTTCGAAAGCATTCAATCAATGTGACATCTCGGATTCTTAATCAAATGGGCAACGGGCCCTTGAATGACAGACTTTGATAAATCGATTCTGAAACTGTGTTATCGTACTGTGTACAATTGCCTAAGTTAACTTATGACAATTGAAGTCTTGAAGTGATGTCAGAAAATGCCTCACCAAAAAGATTATTTAACTGATGCCAGCGCTACACATTGGCCGTGGTTCAGGCTTGGCACCAAATCCAATGTTATGCAAAAATCAGTAAAATCCTGGCCAAGCCCGATATACACATTGTAGCCAATGTTCAAATTATGTCCAATGTGTGGCCCCGGCATAAAATGAAGTTGTTTGTATGTCCTTTCTCGTTCCCCGAAATCCTTTTTCGCTAACTGGATTCTGTGCACTTTTATAAATAAAGAATCAGAACATTCCAGTTTAAGATGTGTTGGAATTTACCCAGAAACCTTTTTATCTTATCTAATGACACAATCATTAAAGGAATTGTAATCTTAATAACATAATCTCTTTATCTACCTCTTTATCAGTGTCATCATATTGCCACATGGCATTTATCAAGTTTGTAAATAATGGTTTAATACCTAAAGTTCTCGAGTGTATTTGAAGTTCATGTTAATTTTTGCAATATCCATCGATCTAAGTGTACCTAATATCATCTAAAGTGTGAACTGCATTAAGTTATTAGGAACTTTAATAGGTGGTAACTTTGTTGGTTTATCAATTTGCGACCAGAAGTTGAACATGTTTAAAATATCCAAAAAACTATATAATATACCTATATGTATTTCCCATGAGATCATTTCACACCTTTGTGGCGAGGATTCAGTAAATAGTAGGTACTTTTAGTTTCTATTTTTTTATTCCCTGACTGGCCATTACTTACTACTAGGACATAACGACATTCTCACAGCCCGATGCAAACATTATGGCGGGTCGGATCATGAGGCGAATCGCTGCGCAGTCACAAAATACAAATTCATGTGTCAACGGGGGTGAGGGGTGGGGTACTGCGCAGCTAGTAGCGCACCAGAACCGCCATAAAGCTTGACGCGTACCTACTATAACTACGATAATCCTCATGTGTCATCATGATCCTAGTAGTGTTTTTCAAAATATTTTTCATCACACTAATTTGTTACCCATAGATTTTTAAACCACATACCTCTTAAGACAATGAACCACACGAGACTTACAACAATATCACTGTGCCAAATAACACATCTTGCCAACAACTTGTAGAATTCATTTACAATTAAATATTTATTTTTAATGGAACTTACCCGCATTAAAGCAAGTAGCAGAGCTGCTATCCACTAGGCACTTCTCAGAAGGATTGGCAGCCAAAGGCAGGTGTTCCTCTTCCTCAATGGTGGAAGTCTTCAGCAGACCTCCCGTTCTTTCACGTAAGGCTGCAGCATCCCAGCTGTTTGCGCCGTAGATGTTGGACCCATCCAGGAAATGTGTCGCTTGGTTCATCTGATAGGAAAAAAACATAAGTATTTAGGTATTGTGTCGTTGTGAAAGATTTCTTGGTAATTATTGCCAACGACTACAGAGTAATACGTCATTATTTTTAATTAGGTATAATTCTGTTGCTACAGTCTATGATTGTTATGAAACCTTGTGGTTTATTGATGTAAGTATAAGTAAGTAGTTCCGGAGATCTTATTAATGAATGATACTATAAAGTATGTTATCTAACAAAGAGCGTTCCCGTAAAAATACAGTTCCAATAAAAAAAATGTATATAATTAATGAAATATTCACAAAAAATATTAAATTGTACCAATTTAATACTTTTGTGAATATTTCATTAATTATATACATTTTTTTTTGTGGTAATATTTTTTTAGCATGTATAAACGCTATATTATTGTGGGTTAACGGGAACGCCCTTTGTTAGTAAATATACTGTATATTTAAAAATCAATTGCCGTACGTTAATCTCACAAAAACTCGAAAATGGCTCGACCATTTGTTATGAAACTTTGGTAAGTTGTTGTGTGAGCGCCGGAGAAGGTTTCTAACATAAAAAAGGCATTGCAACGCATGCGGCATCAGCTAATAATTAATAAAGATATGAGATCCATGTATTATGAGTACCTATGATTAATATACGGATGTTTGAAAACCCCGTCGCATCGCAGAATTTTGAATGAGAGTGTGTTAAAACATCTAAGAAAACAATAATATTTAGGAAACTCATGACACCATTATGATGCTTCTATACCTATCGATATCCGTGATACCTATCAATTATATATATAACCGGCCTAGTGAAGGTCGAGGTTACCAGAATCTAATAAACTCATGGCTGTTTTACTTAACAGAGGTAGATAACTGTTATACTAACAAATACAAATCGAAAACGTCGAACAACAGCTGAAAAACCGTACTAGAGTTAGTTTACTTACCTACTTATATCCGGGAAATGAAAATAAGGGCATGTAAAAATGACTACACTACAATACGAGCGACGGGGAAATATGCTGCCTTTCTGATTAAAAATAATACGTTACGTACATTACTACTTTCTTTGGGCAGGTTTTCCCATAGGTAACGATTCAACAACCAGAGACATTCCGACACGCATTTCTCTACTGATTTATTATAGGCACTTCTGGTACTTTGTGCATTTCAACAACAATACCGTTTTGTCTAGGTACATAAACTAACTAGTCAAGTTTATGTAGTTAGGTAGGTGTAATGTACTGTCAAAGACCTGCACTTATTCAGTTAAGTTCATGAAACTAATGAGGATTTTCGGAAATTAACTCGTAAATAGGAAATCATTACCTATGTTTAAAAGATTTTCACAGAGAACTATAATAAGTTGCCAATAGGTAGGTAAGGTACTTAAGTAGGTTGGTACCTACGCTAGTTACACAAAATTCACATTAGGTCGCAAAAATGCACTGTACCTACTGTAAAAATCATTGCAATAAGATACTTACTTAGTGCAATTTTTTGCGACCTAAGATGTTTTAAATGACTTGTATATTCATAGTACATTCATTATAGTCATATTCATAAATCAGTCTTTTACTTGCTGAAAATCACTTAAATAATTAGGTATGTGATTTTCAGTAGGTAAGTTAAAGTTATTTACTTATTATTCACGAAAATGGCTGCTACCCACTCATTGCGATAACATAAATTAGGCACTTAATTCAATTTAAAACAAAAATGTAGGTATTGGAATGTTTACTAAAAACAATTCCAGTAAATCTGCATAATAAGTACCTAAGTAAATGCCTACACTGTGTTTATTGTTTAATGTAATTTAACGCAATCTTCAGGAAAACTGCATTTAATTATTTTATCAGGGTCGCATTGCAAGGCAAACGAACTGCTAGGAATCAATCAAGTTCGTCAATTATAATAACATCCATTCATTATAGGTATTGTATTAGGTCTTACAAAAACATGTTTTTTTCCGGGTCGCATCGTCATCGTCAGTCCTTATCAATTGCATGTTTGTGAACTACTCCGGATATCTCTAATACGACTCAAGTGCCGTTTGCACACCCACAGGGAAATTTTGTAACACTATTTCAATCGGAATGTCATGCTGTTTCGATTCGGAGGCAAGCGATAGCGAATGGAGAGTACAGCGTAAACTCTATTCAAGTCCTTGTTTACAATTGATGTTATTTCCACGTAGATATCAACTATAAGCGAGTGTAAAATAACTACATTAATTTCAAAATGGCTAATTCAAAAGTTAAGTTGTAGCCTATAAAGCTTATAATAATAATTATAAGTGGGGTTTATGGTTATTTTTAAATATTAGTTTACATGTTTGGAAACGAAATCGCGATCGCAGTTTAACTAGGTAAGTCACGAACAAAAATCAAAACATCAACAAGGGAACCTGAAAATGATTGCTCGAGTTGACCATCCGAAGGCGAATGCAAGCTAAATTGGCTTGACTTTCTGAATTGAACTGTGTTACAGAATCTAGCGATTCCTTATGTAAGAGTACGTTGTCATTAGAAGCACCAAGACTAGACTATTATTAGTATATACCCACTATAAGTAGGTATCTACCTACCTATGGCTCGTGTTCATTATTAGTCCGTATTTGATATCAATTGAACCCACTCAGTGCAAGTACAAATCGATAAGGCGAATCTATTAAGCATTGCAAATATTTGAACTCTTGGACCCATAAAGAACGATCAACCTTCTTAATAAAAAACATTGTTATTGCACCATACTGTAAGGAAAAATGTTCCGATGTCAATTTGAAGTCGTTAGCGTAATAGCCTTCGAGATTCGTCTCTCCATTAAAACTAAAGCTCATACACGCATACCTAACTCATTACAAAACAATAATATTGTTGCTTTTATATTCTACACTAGCTGGACCCCACAGTTTCATCCGCGTAACTCTCGATGCCGTGGGAATATCGGGATAAAAAGTATCCTATGTCCTATTCCAGGCCATGGTACTACCCCTGTACCAAATTGCATCAAAATCCGTTCTGCCGTTTAGCGTGAAAGCATAACAAAAACAAACTCACTTTCGAATTAATAATAAAAAATATACCTATTATAGTTAAGGTAGGATTAGTATTTAGCCCGTAGCTCAAATTATGTACAAAGATTACTTTGATTCAGAATCTACGTAAGTATTGCTTTGCTTAGTAATCGGTAGGTATTGTAAAATAAATAGGCGATGTTTGCGTTTTTTTTAGGTCTTTGTTCTTTCAAATTGTTGTTTCGTAACAAAAAAACGCCGATTATGTATTTTTGGTGACACAAACATGTACTTAAAAACTCCTTAAATCGACTGATAAATAAATACTCCAAATCATTAACGATTCAGAGAAGCGGTCAGAGGCACACGTGATATGAAAAGTAATGAAAACATCCAAAATTACGAAGTCTCTATATACAAAATACAAAGACACCGAATTATACTAACACAACATCGATGCATGATCGATGACGCGTCGTTATGTGCAGACAAAGTCTTTGAACATGATCGTATGTATCACAGAAATTGTTTTGCCTTTCTTGATATGGAATGACGCGCGTCTTTCTGTACAAGAGTTCAAGGAACCGAGAATTGTTACTAATATAACTCACTAGAATATTCTTTAAACAAATCTCGGTAATATTAATAAAGTATAAGTAGTTTAAATTGTACTTTAATAAGGGTGTCGAAATTCGAAGACATGTGACATCTACAAACCCGCACTGGACCCGCGTGGTGGATTACGGCCCGCTCCCTCTCACAGAGAGGAGGCCTGTGTCCCAGCAGTGGGAACATTATAGGCTGATCATGTTCATGTAAGCGTGTCGTTTATGCCATTTTGTATTTGTTTTTAGAGTTCGGTAGCCATCCCTAAAAACTAGTGTCTACAACTGAACCATGAGATCATTAGCATATTGAAAGAAACACTAGTTAGTGTAAAAGGATTTCAACAAACGAGACATCGCTTTGAAAACACGTCTGTTAGAAACCTGTTAGAGTAAACTGCTGATCAAAATGAAAAACTATTGCAAATAGGTCTAAAAAAACACTAGCTAGAAAAGACAATTGTCATCTCTAAGAGTCATCAGATCCAGAACTACATCCCTCTGACAGGCTCTCATATGTTTATCACTGAAGAGGTAAACAAATGGTGCAGTCTTACCTGTTCAGCAGCTCCAAAAGTACAATCTCCTCTATAGGTAGTGACGGAGCGGGTGTACTCCATGCAGCTGACGTACTTCTCCTTGTAGAAGGGGTCATCGTAGGGCACGGTGATGGGCATACAGCTTGGGTGGATGTACCTCGGAGCGAGGGGGAAGCCGTCATTTCCGCAACACCGGATAGCCTGGTTCGTGTGAACTGGTGACAAAACACAGCGGTGAGAAATAAAGAGTTTAGGTACCTTTATGTAGAAGCCAATGGTACTGCATTTGTTAACCAAATTGATCCATAAAACGTGGACTGTAGGTATTGTGAGCTGTGTGATAAATTAAAATTGCAAATGTGTCGTGATGTTACGAGTTTCAATCAGACAGCGGTGACTCAAGGATTCTTTTCAATTAGATATAAGTGTTGCAACACAATTTTTATTTTAATACACTTACTAGTTTTGCGAACTGGAGTGTGAACCAGATCATGATAGATGAATTGACTCCAGATGGCCAAAGTCAGGGTCTTGTCGTTGTTAGGCACGTCCAGGTTGTTGGTAAGTTTAGTGCTGACAGACCGAGCTGAAGGCAGAGCGTTGTGGCTTATAGCACGACGAGGCTGCAAAAAAAATACAGAATTATACAACTAATCTAACTCATGCCTATTTGGTTGACTGGACTGCTAAACTGTGACTCAATAAATATTGATAAGTTATCTCAAAAAAAACCAATACAGTTGTTTACTAATAGATAACC
This sequence comes from Lithophane ornitopus, assembly GCA_948473465.1. Taxonomy (NCBI): domain Eukaryota; kingdom Metazoa; phylum Arthropoda; class Insecta; order Lepidoptera; family Noctuidae; genus Lithophane; species Lithophane ornitopus. The sequence goes on from OX419623.1 coordinate 8,578,754, forward strand.
CTAAAGTTCATTAAAACAGATCGAAGTAGCTTGATGAGTAATGTACGAGAAAAAACAGATCCAAGATTGAATAAAAACCAACCTCATCAATGCCGTCAGCGTATCTCGGGTGCAGGAGACGTTTGTAGCCAGTCAGCGCCTGTCCCCAAGAAGAACGCATTTTGTTGTTGCAAGAAGCATCAAAAGAACGATACTTTGACGAAATCATATTCGAACGACACCCGAAGCGTTCAAGAGCAGCACACTCCCCGCCGAACTCACTGTCGCGCAAATGTAACGTGCTGACGAAACTCGCGCACTCATCATTTGGCAAACCATATCTGAATGTGGACAAACAAAACCTGCTGTTATACCCAATGCTATAGACACGAGGACTTCATGTAAATAACAGTGAATTTATAATCAGTCACGTACCTTCGGCACCTCGTGTAGACTAGGTTCTGAGACGCCTTCGTTACGATCAACGAAGACTTCTCATATTGCATGGCGTTGTCAGAGACGGAACCGTCAATCGCAAGTCCCTGCGCCGGAGAGCCAGTTCTAGGAGAGATCCCAGCAGACTGCAAGTTCATTTCCAATCTTCCCAGCATTGACACTTCTAGCTTGCTAATCCTTATTGATCGGTTCGTGTGTAATGTAGTGACAGGTGGTAACCTCCTCAACGTTTCAGCACTCGGGAACGGAAAATCATACATAGGCGGAGGATGACTGAAATCTGTAAAAGTAGAAAACGATTAAGAACCGAGTTCCTATAAATAATAGTTATTGGATGAAGATCAAGTAAGAACTTACCCGTTGATAATATTAGATTAAGCGGGTATGGAGCAATCTGGCTCCCGAATGTGACTCCCGCCCAGAGCATTATACCAAGCAACACCATCTTCAACATTTCTTCCAATATAATACTGCAACAAAGGATCCAACAATGATTACACTACATTACACAACAATACGAATAATTACACTATTTAAATGCCAAGAGACCAACCGATGACAAATTTTAACCATTAGCATACTTCGTTCTTTTATCTGAGACGCTTGGACTCCAACTGATCAACAAACGGGTGGATAAACAGTTTTATGAAGACCCATTTTACGAGAAGGGGCAAGGCCTGTGATAACCTTTGAATGTCCCTGCTGATAGTGTGGAGAATATGTATGTTTCGTCACAATGATTCGCCATTTTTGCCATTATACGCTATATAGCCGAGCCCCCTGAACTACAAGATAAAACAAGCAGTTCCGGCTAAAGATAGATTTAATTAGAATCGTGTATGTAATACCTAATTATAATTAATTGTTACAAGCATGTCTAGTTCAGAGAATCCGTGTCAAAGAACATAAACAAGTGACGAATCAATGTTTGGTCTTGAATAATGATCGTAAACTAATCTAAATGTTGTTTTTCTTTTATTAGATTAGTACGAACAAACTTACTACGCAGAAGTTGGACCTCAATATGATTTCATTCACGTTAACCTTATCCAAGTTGTAAAACTGTTTTTGTAAAGTAAAGAAAGTTAAAACTTAATTTCACACCAGCTCATTTACTAAAACACTGGAAATCTGACGTGCGTCACAACTAAACCAAGAACTTTGAAAGAGGTGGGTAGTTGTTAAAATGCATAATGTAATGGTTGTCATTAAACTTCTGTTTCTATCGAACATTATTTTATTTTTTTGTAAGTTTTATGTAATTTTGCTGTACCTTTTCTTGTGCAATTTGGATTTAGCTTTTTATGCTTGGCTTTAGTGTCTTCTATGATTCATGACAGCTCATACAAATAAATTAAGTATTTCAGAAGTGATATAAACTGCATGTGTGTTAAAATTTCGGCTTGCGTTCCATGTTACGCCTTGCGTCTGAAAAGAATCAGCTGTTCTCTACATTTATGTTCGCATCTAGCTCGTCAAAATGTAGGGAACAGCTGATTTCCTTTTCGCGATTTCTGGGTTGGTCCCGTAGTGAAAGTTGTTCATAATGATGAGTAAGTACAATGACCCCTGATGAGGATGCCCTGAATTAAATTACACCCTGGTGCCGTATTATGAAGGATTATTGCCACCATTTTTCCAGTGTGAGAGAGAGACGAAGCTAGACAAGGCCTATAGCACCATCCCATTTTCGCAGTGGAATAATGATGGCGTTAATACTTCATAATACTACCCCTTTATAGTCTCGTAAGTCCTGTAAAATACGGGTTTGAATCGTTTAAATACCAATACTGAAATTGTCAATAAGGTGAGGAAATCAAAACAATTATTTTTATTGATTCTGGTTCTATAAATGCTTACCTACGTCAGGTAATTAGGCACCTATGTAGGTAGTTGTACTTACTCCGGGACTATACCTATGGCCGCTTTACGCTTATTCGGCTCATTAGATTAGCGAGTTAATTAAAATTGTTTATACGACGCTAAGTAGCTACTGATTAAATAATTACTTAATTAGTTATACATAATCAATTGGTAATACCAAAACAAAAACACTAGTCAATATAAATAATTAGTATAAAATCTGTTTATAAAACTTTACGGATGCTACTTTCTTAGAAAAAAGATAAGCAAAGTAGGTACCATTGAGGTACTATGTAATAACGCGTAGGCACTTAATAGCTAATACTCAATAGCTACTTGTGTTAGACTAGGTACCAAGTTAGATTAGAAATATTCTAGAAGTTTCTTACAGTTTATTTTTATTGTAACTAAAATCTTTCCTCCCGCTTTCCTGCAAGCTGTGGGAGTGATTCCGTGAAAAGCGACGGAAGTGTGTAACAGGAAACCGGGAAGCCCGCGCTATTTGATTTGACCAATAAGCGCACGCGGTGCTGGTGTTGGCCGTCAGAAGGTACCAACCCATTTTCCGAGAGCAGTGGAGAGGAGTGTTGGCCATGGCCATGTCAGACTACGATAAGCGACTACGGTAAGCGTGGACCAACGCTTTACGGAAAAGTGAATCCATACTAATATTATAAATTTGAAAGTAACTCTTGTCTGTCTGTCTATCTGTATGTTACCTTTTCACGCCTAAACCACTGAATGGATTTCGATAAATTTTGGCATGGAGATAGATGGCATCCCGGGAAAGGACATAGGCTACGGAAGCTATAGTCTTCTATAAAAATACTTAAATAAAATTGTAGCTTCTGTTTGTAATATCAAAATAAAAATAAAAATTATGAAAGTACCTTTAAGTATATGGCACTTACATAAACTTACATAAAAAAAGCATTTTTGAAATTTTTGTCTGTGTTTGTTCCGGCTAATCTCCGAAACCGCTAGACCGATTTGGACGGGACTTTTACTGCCAGATAGCTGATGTTATAAGGAGTAACATACTTTATAGAAAAAGAATTAGGGTCCACAACACGCGGGCGTAACCGCGGGCAGCAGCTAGTAAGTACTTAATCAATATTACCTATTTGATGTATCATTCATAGTATTCATAGCTTAGCTACTGCTTAAAACTAGCACCCTAATTCCGGTAAACAAGATCAAACTGAATCATTTATAAGTATAAGTACATATTGCTAATTAAGTAATACATTGCCTCTTAAGTTCGACAAATTTGTTTGCTCAACAACGTAAATAACGCAATGAATGTTGTTGAACTATCAAAATGAGATTGTGATTGATCGTGTGTTATGCCTATGGGTGCATTTAATATCTTGACGACTATTTGTAATGGACTGACTATCATTGTATAATTAATATTTTTAAAGATAATATGATCTATTTGTTTTAAATATTATGACTCTTTATTATAATTTGCATGCTAACATAAGCTGAATATGGTGAAACCGCACGTTCCTACCTGTGTAACATCTTTGTAAACTCATATTATGCGAATAAACTTGATTGATTGATTAAGCTCTCTGATGGCTCGATGAAAGAATCAGGAATAGAAAATAGTAAGTAAGTAGTAAACAACACTTACCTACCGCAACCAAAAGAAACAGAAACTTTAAAAAAAATAGGTGTATTTTATTCGCGGTGTTTTGTTGGTTGTCAACAAAAAATACCTTTTGTAGGTAGGCAATGTGTCATTCACTAACATTTAACAAGTTTCAACAGATGTTATATATAAAGGTAGGACCTCCCAACTGGTATCGGAAACATGTTTATTATTTATAGAGTGATTCATTCAGTCAAGAGCATTGATCCTTTATGAACCCATATGGTCAATAATGACCCTTTTTGACCGCTATCCGGTTAATGTAAACAAACATTAGGATAATACGCGCTGCACTGTTTAACTCCAACATTTTGTTAAAGTCGGTCAAGAATGCACATCGGTGGCATTGATGTAAACTGGCGTTAAAAATAAATGTCTGCTCGGTTCGGTCCACGGCGTAAACTAAAGTCTGTTTTTATTCTCGTAGACTAATTTGACAGGTGCAAATGTCAAAGTCCAAATTTGAAAAAAGAATTATCAACTTGAAATGTCAAATTTGTCTAAAATAGACTTAGTTCGTGTCTTGGTCTGTTTTTGTTTCATCGAAAGTGTTGGTTAGCGTTTACGACGTCTATTAATAGTTGCATAGTTGCATTATAGATCCAGAAGTTTAGTGAACGTAGGTACTTATATAAAAAAAAGTACTTATATAGGTACTTAGGTATTCAATTAAGTAAGTAGAACCAAGATAGGAGTTCAGGATCCAGACTTACGTGGAATGTTCACTACATCCATCGCATTCCGGCCTCCTTCTAGAACATTTCTCTGGCAATATTTTCTTGGCATCCGCATTCAACACGGACTTTCCTTCAATGATCCGTTTAAACAACATAATAGTAACAGCAGGATTTGTTGTTTACGACAATTGTCGCGCCTTAGGCGAATGTTTGATTTGTTTAACACGATTGCAGATGACACTTTCTCAAAGGAGCGATTTTCCATTAGATTGGCCGAGGAGCCAATTTCACCGCTACTGCCAAGCTCGCACTGGAACGTGTATACTTGCAGCAAGCCAACGGGCGTCCGATCGAAACAACAATGACCCCTCTCCCCTCTTCCCCGCCGTGTGATGTCAGAAAAGAAACCTTCGGCACAGCCTAAAGAATGGCTTGCAGCAATTCAATGGTGTTGATGTAAATAGCAATCATTTGGATGGTTTGAAAGTACAGGAGATTAGAAAAACCTGTTCAGTTTTCTCGTTTACTTTAAATTACTTTTTGTCTGCAAGATAATCGTTATTATTAATAAAACACATCGCCTTAACTTACTGGTTCAGTTAGGCTGTGGCATTGCTGCCTTTATTAGTGTGCGAATGGAAGAAAAGTGGTAATTTTTTTAGGACTCTAAAAATTCTACGATTTCTTTTCAGTATTTAATGGTTTTTAAATCTTTTGAAATACTCGCTAACACGAACTACCAATCAGACCACAGTTCATATATTTTTGTCGAATAATTTTTATATATACAATAAAAGTAACACGCATGCTAGACGTGATCATTTACAACGCTAATAAACATGCTCAGTGAATCATACAAATAGTATATTAATGTTAATTAAATTAAATTCGAAGAAAAACCACAGACACATTGAAAGTGCATTTTATTTTATATAAGGTGACGCACAGGAATAAAGTCTCACGAGCACGTGGAGCGCGCATGTTCACAGCGTGGTCGTGCCTCTCCCCCCTCATACTTCTCCAGCCCCCCCTCTGTCCACATTCCCCTCGCCATCAGCTGATCATGCAGCAACAGCGTGCACAAAAGCCGGTTCGCGTGAATCGCATAATATATGACTATGTACACAAACAAAAACCAAGGTAGGTCAGTACGGAGTAAGTACCTACCTATACGTTTCCGTTCCCTGCACGTTCTTACTTACACGAATATGACTCGCTGTGTAAGCAATATGAATAGAATTATACACAGTACGAAAGGATAAAAAATGTTTTAAAACACCTACCTTTAAAATAACGACCGACAAATCCTACCAACGTGGCCGTATTAGGAAAGTGCTTAGTTAGTAGTACCTAAGTAAGTACTTACCTACCTAAATGTAGGTAGGTATATAATAATAAAAAATTGCATTGCACTAAACTGCGTGCAGTCGAAATCAGTCGAATCTATTTGAATTCGCAGTGCAACTGCATAGGTATGCAGTTTAGAACGCATCTTGGGCTCCATCATCATAGAATCCTAGTCAGAATATGCACCAGCCTGCAAGTCTCATGAGCTTGGTCTCACTTGTTATTTGCAGTAGCTGTGTCTATAAACAAATTAACCTTTAATTGCGTAATACACGATTAATAAGAATCGGTTTGAAACAAATGTCTAATCCATTGCTCCATAAGTTCGAAAAAAAAATCTGCTAACTACGTAAATAGCGCAATGAATGTTGTTGAACTATCAAAATGAAACAAATTAGTCGGACATGAAAATAAGTTACGCAATTATTATTATATAGCATATTTCATAATTCGCGTGTCGCAACTTCATATCCCGCACCGGTAATGACATTTTTAGATAGTATTAGTAGGTACGTATACATAGACTCTTAAAAGAGATGTAATTTAGTATTTTGATACGTAAGGTACAAGGATTGAATTTCGGGTTTTGGGAGTTTCAGTAATTTTTGTGTAGAGTTGGGTTTTACATTGAATGTTGCTAAACTCTAAAAGCCAAAACAAATCTTTCAACAGCTAAATAAAAATTCAAAGCTATTAATTTTATTTGCTTTTCTAAAATTATTCAAAATGGACGGAATTGTTTGTTTATTTTTTAGCAACGCTAAATAAATAATCTAAAAATGATTAAAGACTGGTGTTGACTAAAATTACTTGACAACTTCTAAATGTCAATGTCAACGATGCAAATTACGATTTGCTGTCATTTCTTTGCTGTCAAGTGTCAAATCGGGAAAATGTTCCGTGTGTCAAATTCTGAGGATATTATTATTATACTCTTTGTTCTGAGGGCTTGCTTGGGCATCCCGAGTAAAACAAAAAAATACCTCTTTCTGTGTTAAACAAAGCTATCTAATAAGTGGGACACTATGGCATCTCATTTGAGCACTAAAGATCGACTACTGGCATTGATTGACGACATTGAGTTAATTTCAAAGTGAGTAAAGTTGTTTCGTCAAAAGAATATGAAAAAAGAAAGTTTAGTGTTTTATTAATGGTAAATCTCCTATTACAGAGAAATGATAGAAGTGTCGATAGCTCCGAAACCTCAAAAACTTTCTGCAGCAGACCATGCACAGCTAACAGATTTGCTGCTCTCAAAAGATTCAGAATTGAAGAAAACGCTGGAGTTAGCTGATGAACAAGCTAAGATTCAACAGAAAATGAACGATTTGAAGGCTGAAGTAGAAAATAAGGTGAATTATATTTTGTATACGTTCTATTTTCTAACTCATTATGCCAAAAAATCGTCTAATTTGTTCCAACAAACACTAACATTGTATTGTTTATGTAGGATCAAGACATCTTCCACTTACAAAGACAACTCAAAGATGCGGAGCAAATCCTGGCTACTTCATTATATCAAGCTAGACAGAAGCTAGCTTCGATAGTCAAGTCTAGAAAACGGCCCGTACCATCAGAAGATTTGATCAAGTTTGCACACAGGCAAGTCTTTCATTAACTAAAGGCATAAAGAATGATTTATTGTTATTTCATGTTACTATTTTCAAATTTCCTAAATTATTCCTGATATAAAGTAGTTTTGCAATAATCTCTAAACTCTTATTATTTTTTAAAGTATTTAATAAATGTTAATTGATGTTCCATAAAAAATAAATTATGTACTTACTGTTCCTTGTTGTAACAAAAATAATAAATCCACAGAATCAGTGCCTCAAATGCAGTGAGTGCACCTCTTTCATGGCAGCCTGGTGATCCGCGCAGACCATACCCCACAGATCTTGAGATGAGGTTGGGAATGCTTGGCCGGCTCTGCGATCTGCCACTCAATGGCCACACACCGTCTACACTAAATGAACTACACAGAATGACTACAGGCGGAGGTGAGTCAAATTATTCATTCACTTCCTAAGAAATTTATTCTAGCTCATTTGTACATTAAAAGTTTCTATAAAGCAATTATGGGTATTTCCGTTATTGAATAAACTTTATGGCTCATTTTATTGAATGGTGTTTTACATTTCCTCATGTAGTCATAACTTATAATCAAGTTACTACTTGAATCATGTAAGATGCATTGCTAAATATAATTAATGTATGGTCCATAATGTAAAATACCTATAACATTACTATATATTTGGGGAATTATACGAAATTATACTAAACTATTTGGGGAAAGGGGTCATAACATAATATACAGAATGAAATCTGTTTAGTAATAGAAATTCTGACTTCCTAAGTTCTAAAATGAATGATATTTAGTAATGGAATATGAAAGTAAATGGAATAAAAAATTGGCAACGTAAAAACTAAAGCATGTCAACGTTTTGATTTCATCTTGTTTTTATTTGCTCGCAGTGCCAGCATCAGCATCAAACCAATTCACGTGGCATCCGTCAGGCGAGCTCCACATGTCAGTCGCGGGCGGCAACTCCGTCGCCATTGACGGACGCGGCAAGGATGCGCCGAACCAAGAAGATGTAGAAGTTATGTCCACCGACTCGAGTTCAAGTTCCAGCAGTGATTCTCAATGAATTAGGAAGAAAAAGTGTTTGAAACACAATCAAACCTGATAATTATGTATGTGATGGTTTAAGTTCAATAGACAGCTATGTGGTAAGAACTGTGAAGAATGGTTTTTTTGTTGGAAATTACAATATCAAATGAAAAGACTGTTTTATATAATCTGTAATGTAATTTATGTACTATTAATTTAAGACATAATTTGCTGATTAAAATAGTATTCAAACTCATTATCTCCAAGAAACTGTTTTTTATTTGTTAACTATTAGATTTATTTATGCAAAGTTGTTTCTACTGGTTTAAAAAGTGTCATTAGTGCACAAGTTTCTCGTTAATGCGTCTTGCAAGGCAGTTTAATATCTGATTAGAAATATTTAATGAACATATAAGTACAGTAGTTTTTTGTGTAGGGTACATTGTCTGTTCTATTAGTGTCTATAATTAGGTAAGAGCCAGGCCCTGCAGACCAAGCATTATGCAGCATTAGTGTGTTACAGCACCAGAGTGTGAACCTCTTCGTCCAAGGATCCTTGCAACTGGCAACCAACGAGATTAAAGACTCAACATACTACATAGTTACTCTTTACTTTACTGATGACCTATTTACCTTTATTGATACCTAAAACCTATAGGAAAACATTGCTATGCAACAGGCAGTCACCATGGAGACGAAACTTTGTGTACAATACTGGACGTATCGTTGTTCGACATTGACAATTCTAGTCACATAATTAATCTAATTTTAATAAATAAATAGTTTTAGAAATGACTGAGCGTGCTCCCGTCTCCTCAGAAGAAACCCTAGTTCGCTATGACAATCCTGTTTTAGTCACTAAACGGGCGGAAAAAGTCGTAAGCTATAAAATCTTGTTTCAAACATGTTGATTTTTCAAACAGAATCAAGAGGTACATGCTTATTTTATATTATTTACTTCCTATTGCAGGTACCAACTCTTGCTGGATCTTCCATACAGCCATGTGTGCCAACAGAAGCCAAAAAGGAAACAGAAGAAATTCTAAATGCCATTTTACCACCAAAGGAATGGGAAGAAGATGGCCAAATATGGACTCAGAAGGTGCTGTAGTGTCTTTTTACGACTTTGTCCGGTTCATTTCAGCTCTTAAGTAGCAATGATTTGGGATTCCCTTTAGCCCGAAGTTTATCTATTATCGTATCAGGGCCCTTAAGTCTGCCAGGAGTAGGTACCTTCTAAGGTGTCAACTTCCAAAGGCCATAAGTTCTATGCCCCAATAGGACGGTAGGTAGTTATTTCTCTCATATCTACAGAGAAATATAGAAATTAAGTTTAAAAATAATTTAAGAAATACTACTTATTTTAGCTTGTAAACCGAGCCTAGACACGCGACAAAGTACTTAATTGAACCTAGAAAAAGTTATTCGAAGATACTTTGTTTAGAATGATTTATAACTAGATGTGTTTGTTTAGATTTCATCGACTCCAGCAACTCGGCTGGATGTGATAAATTTACAAGAAATGCTGGACACGCGCCTGCAACAGAGGCAAGCCAGGGAAACAGGTATTTGCCCTGTGCGCCGACAGCTCTACACACAGTGTTTCGACGAGCTTATACGACAGGTTCACAATTTTAAGATTAATCCCAAAGTGTCGATGTACCTAACACCTTTCACATTACTACAATAGTAGGTACCAGCTATCGCACTACTTACTCCACGGTGTACCTATGTACTCAACAGACATAGCTGGGCATTAACTCGTTAATCCGTTACTCGTTAATTAACGAAGTTAACATTTTGATTAACGGATTAACTTTTAAGTTAACTTTTAAAAATGTTAACGGACACGTTAACTTCCGTTAATATGCAGACGTCCGTTAATCGTTAATCCAATGCCTAATAGTTATCACGGCACCGTGGCGCGGCGCGAAAAACAGGTTCATACAAGTATGAAACGACAAGTGCCGGGCGGCGCGTGGCAGCGAGTGAAACAAAAACAAAACTAGATATATTTTGCCGGCGCGTGCGAGTGAGAAAGAAAACTGCGAAGAGATTTGTTTCGTTTGATCATTTCATTACTTAGCGCCGGTGCTTAGAGTGACGAGGGTTTTGTTTGTTTGTTGTTATTATAAATTACTGAAGTGTAATTTAGTTAGATAGAAAAAGTGTACTATGTAGTTATTAAAATAAAACCATAATTATCATGGATGTTGGAAGACATGGAATCGGATGGGTTTCCAGCGGTCCTGATGAGAATCCATGGCCACATTTGACTGAGAATAGCGATGCTTGCCGAAATAAACCAAAATAAAAATTCATGTATCAATCCTGAATAATTTGAAACAACATGTAAGAAGGGTACATGAGTCACAATACGTACAGTTTGAAGAGATTGTTAAGGCGGGGTTTGAATTATACAAGTATTTTGTTTTGTTCCTAATCTGTTAACTTCCAGAACCTAAACCAACAGGTTTTATAAGTTCACTAACGCAACGATATAAAGATGCAATTTTACACATATTAACGGATTAACGATTATCGTTAACTTGCGTTAATTCTTCCGAAATGTAACAATATAACGTTTAACGAAGATATTTTTTTTGTAGCGGATTAACGATTAACGAACTTAACTATTTGATTAACGGTGCCCAGCTAAGTCAACAGAATAGAGAGCATCAGCACTTTATAAGTGTATAGATAGATAGATACGCGCACCGTTCGATGTCTCGCTGCGCTTCTTACATACAAGGTAGTAGTGATGATCCTTATAAGGGAACTCTTTTAATACCTTTCTGAGGTTAGCTTGGTCAAACCAGATAATCTTGACAAGTTGGCTTCTTTATTAATTTCATACAAGATTGTACAAACAATGTACCTATTCAATAGATCAACTTCTACAGGTAACAATAAACTGTGGTGAAAGAGGCCTCCTGTTACTGAGGGTTCGCGATGAAGCGAAAATCACGATGGAAGCTTACCAAACGCTCTACTGTAGTTCCATCGCTTTCGGTATGAGGAAAGCTTTACAGGTACCTACACAGTTACAATATGAGTTTTATTATTCTGGACTGACTCGTTGGTCTTGTGACCGCAAACGAGGCCGCTGGACGTACTGGGTTCCGATTCTCAGGACAGTCGAGTGTTATTCAATCGCAGCCCGGAGTCCGGATTTGCGCTCGTGGTGGTAATAGGCTCACCCTAAGCCCTTTACATGAGACTAGACATAAGTGATGAAATGTGGGTGTACTGTACACACGGCTACACATCAATCTATACATTTCCAGTATAAGCTGAACTCTCATTTTACGGAAATCCTATACAATGAGAGATGAGAGTCCCTAGACAAAGTGACATTCTATCAGCGATAACGATGATGGAAAAGGCAAAAATGTATAGGATTAACTTATGCCATCGAAAAGATTCTATACAATTAACTGGAAATGTACAGCTTGATGTGTGTGTAAAACAACTCTGCCTACCTCACCGGGAAATACAAGCGTAACGTTATGTAGAGGAACGCAAATAATTGAATAATAATTATATTCCAGTCAGAGCAAGGAAAATCAGACTTAATGGATCAAGTAGCAAAGTTGGAAACTGAACGTTCTGCCTTGGAGAAACAATGTTTGGAGTTGAAACAAAAGACTGAGCAACTGGAGCGGCGCGCGGCTGAACTGCGAGCAGCTGAGGAGAAACGTCACCAAGAAGAGTTACTCGCTTTGAAGAAGACCAACGCTCAACTCAAGGTGAGGACAGCTTATTCTCTTGTAAACCTATTTTTGAATTCAGAAAATTTACATTCATTGTCTCTTACTCACTGATCAACGTTAGCGTTATGTAGTCTGTTGATATTTGTAATAAAAAGGTCCTTAAAAGAGTAAGTTCGGTAGCAATCGAATTTGAACTTTGTAATGTATGACATTGCGTTTTTTGTTCCAAAACCAGGGCACTGGTTATCAAAAGTTACAAGTCTACACGTTCACAAGTTACCTAGAATGTCAATTTTCGTTAAATTTATAGCTCATCTCCATATTCATAATCAGCCTAAATGTTCCCACTGCTGGGACACGGGCATCAGGACATCTCTCTCTTTTGACCACATTTAAAAAAGTCGAATTTAAACCTTTATTGCGGTACTAAGCACGACACTTGTAAACTTGTAAGACGGAATAGAGAGTCGCCGGACACTCAGGATTTGTTACTCGTATGATTTACTATAAGTTGTACCTTACATAGAAGTTTTTGCTGAAAATATAGCGATGTGTCATATTTACGGCGGCGTACCGTACTTCTTATTGCAAACTTGTGACAGTTTACAATTCCCTAATTGCAATTATTTGCTTTCAGGCGCAACTGGAAGGCATTATTGCACCAAAGAAGTAAAAGTGTTCTACTCGTTATTATTAATTATTTTTAAGATGTTTTTTGTTGTTCTTACTAGATTATAGACATTTAAATTGTGTTCCTCAGATATATTATAATTATAAAGTTAAAATAAACTAGCATACATCTAATTGTGTTTTTTAATGAAACCACATAATCATTTTATTAAAATATATATTAAAACATTTAATTGGGACAAACATACAATGTTTTCAATAGTTTACAATGCACATATCACTAGAAAGGTATAAAGGACACACATTCTTCCATTCAACTCTTCAATTTATTTACCGTAATACATATTTTATAAAACTCAATTATTACATTTCATACAGTCGGAAATGTACACTTTGTTGTTACGTCAGGACATATACAGCAAATCTTAATAATAAACACTGCGGTCATACTGATGCAAATGCGTAATTCATCACCTTCTGTAGGATTACAATCTTTATATTATAACTTAATATAAAATTATTTTTCGGATCAAAATTACAAGAATAATAAAATATAAGTAATGAAGTTTGAATAATAAAATCGTATAATTATAATAAAATTGATTCCAAGAAATCAAGGCACCACATATAAAATTAAATTAATATTATATTAAATTAAAATATTAATACATCATCAAACACAAAATACTGAATGAAACAACAATGCGCAAATAAAATAAGTAATTGTATGCAAGTATTGGTTGATATAATTGTTATATCGTCAAATGTGATGCCACTTGCGTCCCATTCCATTGCGTGTTGTCGATGGTATGTACACCTTTAATATCATCTTACACTCGGCCTACATTCACATTCTGGTTGATCAACCAGTCACATTGCTCAGCAGGTACAGCATCAACATTCAGTCAAAATAAAGACTTGCACGGAATGAAAATTCTTTAAAATTAAATACGTAAAGTATTCAAAGAATAATAACTATTAATATTTTCAAAAATATATAGTAACACCTATCATTAATCTAAAATCTCCGTAGCAAAACTAAAATAAAAAAATAAAAATTGTGATCAAAATTAAAATGCCACAAAACGCATCTCGCTAGTGGATTTCTTCAAGCGCCTTTAAGTAACATAACAAGTCGGTGGAATCTAAATTTATTATCACAGTTACAATACAAAATTAAGATGGAAACTCGTTTCACGAACGTTCGTTTCGTTGAAGAAATCTACAATCGAGTTCGATTCTCGACGGTAGTCGAGTCGTGTCTATTACAACTGTGGTTATAGCCGATGTGTTGTCATGGGGTTGATTGTTCAGGCAGGGTAAGGGAGCGGAGATTGAGGCGTGTTGGGAAAGAGATCTAAGTGACTGTGTCTACTGTGGTTGTTGTTCTGTGTAGGCGGTGACGCGATGCGTGGGCCCAACGGGGATAGCCGTGACGCGGCCGGCGCCGCCGTCCAGCAGAGGGTTCACGACCTGCACGATATCTGGCTGCAGCGAGTCACCCCCCTCTCCCTCCCCCAAGCTAATACCGGCCTCCTCAAGGTCGGTAGGCGCGGTTTCGCTACTCGGGCTAGTTGTTAGTTCCAGAGAAATGATTTTTTCTTGCGTCGTTTCCACCTGTATATATAAATAAAATTAACACAGATGTCCTAGACTTATGCATTACTTTTCGCCAAACAATGAGAAATGCCATGACTTTAAATTACTTTTATTTTGAATGCTATGACATCTACTGGCTTCAGAAAGTTATCCAAGTATTTTAAATGTATGAAGTTCTTTTAGTATTTTGTTTCAGAACGGGAAATTATGAAAGTATTTTTTAAATTCGATAACAAAGTAAAGCTAATTTCATCGGAATGCTCAAAATTATTGTGATTACGTTAGTAAAACAACATCAAACACAAAAGCATACTATAACAAATAAGTAACAATTTTGAGCACCTTGTTGATAAACATGTGATGTTGGTTACCTATGGGAAATGACATGCACTATATACTGTTATTATTCTAATATACAGGCGTTAGTGGGTTAGTTTTGCATCTGCTGCTAAAGCAATGAAATAAGCTTTAGTATATATATTTCTGTAGAGTAATAAACGCAACAAACCATTGTTTTCGTTGAAGCTTGCCGTGTCTAGAATCCAGGTATCGTCTGACAAATTACACAATAAATTAAGTTAGCATGCCATGCCAAAATATCATGCAACACTCATGAAAACATTAAATAGATAAGAAGAAATAAAAGAAAATAAAAGGGGGGAAAACCTTGGGAATTGGGATACTGTCAAATGGGGCAAATAAATTGTATATAACATGGGATTTATAACAATATAGATATTCCATAACTAAAGTCTTGTTATTGCGACGTCGATTTTAATTCTATATAAACGTGAGTGTAATTATATACTACGTGGTGATCTACATTTCATATCTTTCACAGAAAAGTTGCATAATCAATTATTTTATCAAAATCTGCATTATTTTCTTAAATTCCACAAGCTGGCTATCATTAGCAGTCGTCGTTTGTAAGCATACCAAACTTTTTAAATTATTTTTGATATTCTGCATGAATTTAGTGTAAATAATTAAAGAAGCGATTCAAATTTATCTTTTAAACCTCTTTTATTGACTTTCAGATGTTGTTAGTCAGACACTTAATAGTTTAACGCTAGTCAAAAGGAAAAAATCTGAATCATAAATAAGCATTTCGTGCCTTTGTGGAATTTAGTGCAATAAATTGAAATAGAGTTCATAACTGATTAGTAATTTTTCCTAAAAACATATCTACTGCAATTGTGGTGTTTCAAGTTTGTGTTGTGCTAAATGGTGTATTTCGTTATGTGCACTTAAAAGGCCCCGTTAACATTTTAGTGTTTGTACACGTAGTTGATCTTTGTCAGTCGATCTGTTTCATTGTCTTGATACAAATATCGTTTAAAGTTCGTTCGTTTCGTCAGTCTCGAGTAAGGTCTTTTATCGTCTGTCATAATAGTTGCACGTTGAAAGCTAAGCGTAGTTTTAAAGATATACAAAAGATAATAAAAACCACACGATACGGCATTGCTTGTGTACAGCGTCTTACGTAGCACAATGTACAAGTCGCGGCGTTATACGCGTACCTCTTTCTCAATGACTTTCTCAATGTACTCGACGGTTCGCACTCTAGTCTCGCCGGTTGCTGGGCACACGAACTCCTCGGTGCGGAGAGTAATGCGCTCGTCTAACAATTTTTCTTTCTCCTTGACGGCCAGTATTTGGCCCGGTTTTGTACGTAACGCGATACGTGGCAGGGGCCATTTCTATAATTTGTAAAGCCAAATTTGACATTCGCAACCCAATGTGAACGTACAATAATATGCCAGCCAAGCGACATTGATCCCCATCCATGATAAGACATTAACCACATTGTGTTAGTTAAATCATAAGTACTGATACAGGTACTTGCAACAAGACATCGAAGGTATCAATTCAAACATTCAAATTGAATACAGACAGAACTAGGACAGACTTTATCATTGCTTACTGGACAAAGACAATATTCTATCAGTGTTAATCACAATGTTAACAGTTATAGACAAACAAATTAATACATGGATTATTATTGGATTATGACAAAACATTCTAAATCTGAAATGGAAAAAAGATGACGTTGAATATTTGAATGAGAATCAACGATGACAATTTGATGTGATATTTAAAGCGACGTGGGATTATTGAAAGAATAGTGTTTAGGGATAAAACATGATCATTTTTCCATTTGCAGAATCGGTTGCTTTAGTATTTTAATTTGGACAACATTCAACTGATTCAACAAGACAAGGAGTAGCTATTATTTGGAATAATTACCTCGTTCGAAGAGTTCTCCCTATGTGGATCTTCTAAGATGTCACTCGCTGGCCCAACCATGCTTTTTATCACTTTCTGTGATTCAAGAGCCTCCTAAATATACAACACACATTTAATCATATATTGGCATAATACGACAACTCGAATAGGAATATTAATGACACATCAATAATCATCCCCTTACCATCGTCTCAAATTATTTGAGGTTGGCGCGGTGTTTTTTTTTCTTCCATACACGCCTATCAGTCAACATCTCAGTAGTTACAGCCTTCCTAGCCATTATCATCCTTCTTCTTTGGGACAGTCATCTTTATTAAAACTCACAACATTCCTCAAACAATGTCAATGACACATCAATCACACACTTAATCATTTAGCTTTTTTATGCATCAAAATTATGTTAACCTTTAATTAGGTCATTCATTTTCGTTGAGACGATACAATACGGTCGTTATAACTTGGCAACTCTGAACATAGGCGCATATATCTTTCACGCATGTTCTCTCACTCACACTCGCCTCATGTCATCATTTGGTTCCTAAAAAATGTTACTGCGCAGTCCTCTGCGCGACGTTCAGAACTGCCAAGTTATATCGGCCGTATTGTACAGTGATTTGGACTCACGAATTTTACCATTGGCCATTCATCATGAGGATAGATCTACAGTTCTGTTTAACAGCGTGCTTTCTAAAAGTTGGAAACGTCGCAAATGGCTGTCAAAAATTTACCTGCTTTCATTAATTATTTTTTCAAAATAATTAGTGCAATATAAAGCGATACTTCATATTTCCATTCCGAAATATTAACAAATTGATCAAACCACGAGCTGGCTATCATATAGTTACCATTTGACAACAATTTGCGACGTTGCCAACATTCAGAATGCACAGCCTTAAGGCCACTGACCTGTTCGAGCGAGCGCAGTCTAGCGGCTCGCCAAGCGGCGCGACGCGCGGCTCTCGTGGCCGCGTCCTCTACCTCACCGTCCCGTCCCGCGCGTCTGCGTTGTGACTTCGCTGACGGACTCACGCCTCCAGACACACTATGCAAAAACAAAAGAGAAAACACGTAAACATAACGTTTTCCACTGCGCCCAATTAGCCTGCGCCCGTCTATGTTTCGTATTTACTAATGGCGCGGCCAAAGCCTCGTGCAATAATTTCTGTTGTCCTCGTAAAGATTTGTCGCCGCGTATGTAATAATTATAAAACGGAGGTAAAAATATGCTCGAAGCTGAGTCTCTTGTGGGAATACAGTCAGTGACCTGCATAACCCGAACCCTCTTTCCCTCTTATTTTTTGTAAGAGGGGTCAGGAAATACATAACGCTGACCGTAAAGGTGTCTGTCGACAAACATATTTAAAATGTTATAACTTTACTTTAACAACGATTTTTCGCACCAAAAATAAAAGTTGCGAAGTAGTTCCAGCAAAAATGTTTGCTATGTTAAGTACTTAGTTTGATGTACAGAATGCGTAAATAACGGCTATGTGATGGGTGTTTTTACACCCTGTATTTTTCAAGGGCAGAAATATATTTTCTCTTTTTTTTATTCTTTTAGAAACCAGATACTGTATAATGAAACTATTCTATATATCGGCCTTGAATCATAAGAAAACTATGCCGTGCATACCTATGGCCATTCTCATAAGGTTCGTCGTCGGAATGTGAGCTATATCCACTCTGCCGGTCCTCGCCTGGGGACCACGAGCCGAGCTCTGATCGCGACAGAGATGCCATCTTCCTTTCCTCTTCTTGCTTCAATTTCTCCACCTCATCAGCTGATAGGAATGTGAAAACTTTTTCTGAAAACATTAGTAAACTATTAATGATACTCAATTTTCTATTCTCTCCCCGCCTCCCTGACTGGTGATCACTGATCCTGTATATGGCTAAATTAAAACTTGAAGTAATAGTTGCATGTAGAATGGAGTGCAGTTTGCTTAAATAATTAGGGAACTCATGACAAATCAGTGTTAATACTGATTACATAGTGCGTATAGTGAGTGAGAGTGAGGGACCAGAGAGTGCACCTGTGTCTGCGTACACACATGTGCACTGTAATATCTCTTGCGCCGAAGGTCCGATCGAAGTCTGGAGGACTATATAGTATTATAGTGAGCGATAAAATAAAATATTTACAAAATCCTTATACTTAATAAAATATTTAAAAAAAACCCCAAAACTTTTTTAATTTATCTATATTTACCTGGCTTGGGCGATGGCTTGTGACTTTCTTCCATAGCATTTTCGAAGAACTTCTTTTTATCGCTGACAGACGCTTTCACAAAATTACCAGAATGAGGTGGGGAAGCCTGAGGACATTCGATTTGATTAGCTAAACTTACAAGGAAATTGACACGCACATTCAATAAAAAAATGAGTTAAAAAGCTTATGATATTTACAAGCATTGAATTTCCCTTCTCCAGCCTTCACACCCATGCAGTCAATGTTTTAATAATAAACAATAATAAAAATAAGGTTATTGCGGTTAGTAAATCAAACATGCAAAATATAAGTAATTGCAAGTTAAAAACAATAATTCAATGGGGGTAAGTAACAAAATGGGATATGGAGGGATGACAGACTATGTGGTTTTTAGTCAAAAATCCAGGTTGGGTTGTCGACGAACACAATCAAAAGAAGCTGAGTGTGTGTGTGTGCGAGGATAAGATTCCGTACATTGATGTTTACCTCGCCGATGGCGAAGGATTTGATTTTGCTGCTCCATGCGGGTTTCAAGGCAGATGCGGGCGTAGAGCTCCCTTCCCTCAAGGGATCCGAGCTGTTCGACATTCTATCGGTTTCGGCCACTGTCGTCACCTCACCGAACCGAACTCTTCTCTCTGATTGAACACTTTTAGGCGCATCATCGTAATTAGTGGGGACGGATGAAGTGATGTTTGCATTTATATCTTGTCCTAAAGTACTGACTAGAGCGGTATGTGATTTATGATTCAAGAAACCAGTTTGATTGGAAGAACATACGGGAACTGTGCATGTGTATGGATTGTATGTTCCAGCTACAGTCGTTAGAGATGGGTAAGGGTTGATTGGAGGGTACGTGTTAGAGTGAACCATACCCGGTGTACTATTATCTGTCCTCAAATCACGTAATGAACGGTGCACTGGTACATACATTGTTCGTTGATCGATATAAGTTTGATCTGGATGTAAACTACATGGAGAGTTAGGGACGTGTGACACAGTAGGTAGAGTTTTATATTGTGCGTGTAGCAATGCAGGGGCATCGGGGTCTCCAATAGGACTTACAGAAAGTTCTTTATAATATTCATCATTGGCTAAAGGAAGTTCTGGTGTACGGAAGACTTGACTTGAAGGCACTGCTGATACTATAACCGAGCGAAATGGAGCATCAGGCACGACCGGCCCCGACATCAAATGTGGAAAGGCGTCGTAATTTACAAGTGGAGGGACTTCGGTTTCAGGAGAATTTGTGGAATTTGAGGACTGCATGGATGTTTCGGCCACCGCAGGCTCAGGCAGCAAAATCCGTTCAGGAATTACGGTGATAGGTGGTAGACTTGCCTCAATATCTTCATCTTCAATTAATTCACTATCACTAACGTAAGTGTCGAACAAAGGCGGAGGCGGGATGATGAGGTCGGCGTGAAGTACCCGACTCGCTTTAGAGACCGGTCTCGAGACTCCCAATTCGGTAGTCGTTTGGTTTCGGATTAGTAAGGAGCTGAACCCCTCGCATGCATCGTTAGTGTCAATGATCGTAGGCCCCGTTCGTTCGTCATCATGCTCGTCATGCAATGAGTATCGAAATATGTTCGTATCGTTCGTCGACAAGGGGTAATGTTCGGGTTCATCCATCGGTTCTTGTGTGAAACTAACTCGCTTCGTGTGTGGTTTGCGAGGCACTTGAGGTTTGTGTTTGGCGGGAGACGCAGGGGTCGCAGGAGTCGCAGGGGGCGCGGGGGGCGGCCTGCTGGGGCGCTGTAGGCGCGCCAGGTCGGCGGGCGGGGCGCCTGCGGGCGAGGGCGGGGGGGGCGGTGCGGAGGGGGGCGGCGTCCTTGCCTTCTGCTGCGCGAACACCGCGAGCGGCGAGGGGGGCGCCGCTTGCGAACTAGACGACTAACCAAACCAACAAAATATACTGCACCACTCGGTACTTACGCAACTTATTACTTTGGCTACATACGGCTAAAAGAAAGACCAAAACAAAATGCTAGATACTCGAGCGTAATCACGAATTGAGCCAAATATAATTATTTTTTATTTCATACATCGAACAATAGCGAAGCTACTTGCACGAAAATATGAATACGAAAATCAATAATAATTAAACAATATCATTATTTCGCATAAAACCCAAAAGCTTATTTCAGCGACGAACAAAAATCTTCCAAAATAAATGTCATTGAAAACATGCTAACATAAAAACAAAAGAAAACGTCATCTGAAACATCATGTATTTTAATGCAACACTAAACATAACGTCAATTAGAACAATTTTGTACATTAAAAAGTAAATAAAGTAAATGCACAATAGTTTTATCAAATGTAAAATAATTGGCAGTTGAGAATAGTAATTTGGCCAAAACCTTAACAATAAGTCTTACATAATTTAAATCAATTGAGAATATTTTAACAAAAATCTGGTCCTACTCAACAAAGGTCCACTTTTCATCAGAAAAAAATAATTCATCAATACTGTCAAAAAGTTGAAACCGAAGTATATAAACATTTCAAAATTTTATTTCGACGTCACTGTCGTGTCCATATATGTTTTATGTATATTTATAGAATTCTTCTAGTTAGACAAACAGTGATAAACAGGTATATAAAATTGGTCTTTTGGATTGAAGATTACATAGAATACAAAGTGTTACAAATATATATCAGTATTTAGGTGTAAGTTATAGAATGTAGTTGTAGGCTAAATATGTTACTACATAGGTAATTAGGTATTATAATGATATAAATTGGTCGTATCGGACTTATTAATGATGTAAAAATTATTGATTGGTAACATCAATGGAATAAATGCGTAATTTTGCCAAATTCGAAACGTTTTTTATGAAAACATTTTGATTAAATTTAGGTAGGAGGTATAATAATATGATATTAAATAAGGCGATAGGTGGGTTATGTCACAAACTATTATAAGGTTAGGTTGCATAAAGTTGTCCATGTTTTATGAATGAATACTAAAATTCAATTTAAAAAAAATGCTCAATCCAGTAGTTCAAACTAAAATATTGTTTGACACGTATATCATGTTATCTTAACTACATATACCCTTCTCCTTACTTACAAATACAATGATAAATTTTGCTATTATATACATTTACCACTTTATAATTAATGATTTTTCTTAATGAACATTTTCATGTTTTACATGTGGTTGATTACATAATGTTAAACAGCGCGAAGCTAGAACGACATATAGAAAAAGTATGTTTGGATATCTATTCTCAAAACATCATTGTAAACGCACGGACATAAAAGATCATCAATGCAACTAAACAGCATTGCATTGGCACATAGCTATTCTGAATTCAAAACATTTATTAAATTTATTTTTATTATAACACTCATTATATTGGTTAACCAAAATTATAAATGCGTAATTATTATTTTTAATTTTGATTTTCCGTTCAATAACACAGTTCACAGATAGTTTAACACATTAGATAAATAAGTTTACTGGACATGCATGTGTATCCGTTAAGTTTATTGAACATTACTTATTTACAAAGTGTATGGACAGAAGTTAACATTGCCGTACTATGTGTTTTCTTCCTTTTCCTCAATGGATGCATTCTGCAATGGACGTAATACGCTTTGTCATTAATTTAATTATAAACTGCACCAGTTAGGGTCGTCCTCTAGGCAGAACCAATTTACAAGCTAACACATGACGACATTGAGCTAAGCTACATTAAATTAAAATAAGAACTGAACAACATCGTCTTGCTATAAGGTTTGTACTAATAGTACTAGGGTACACTTAGAAGTTCTATTACATTTCAATAAATTATTACGTAGACGTCCCAACAGAGAGAACTTAAAGAAATTGAGGATACATGCAAAACAGTCCTTTAAAGTCAATATCAATGCTGCAATAGTTAATACATTTACAGACAATAGACAGAAAGTTCGCCGTCAAGAGATAGGTGTACTGAAGGTTTCTGTAAAGTGCCACCCTCCCACTTCATCGCAACCAACTACATATTAAAGGCTCACGTAGATATACTAAACAACATTTATTTTGGAAGACAAGGAGTTAAACATACGAATATTATACTTAAAGTACTCAATACAAATATTTACGAATATTTTCATGCAAGCAATATTTATACTACAAAATATACATAGTGCATGCTATCAATATCAGAGTCAGGAAGATGCTAACCGTGCAAAAAGTTATACAGCAGAGTTGTTTCGGCCTTTATATACGATAAAGTTATTTATAATAGTATAATACAAAGCTAAATCTCATTTATCATGCTGTAATAGAAACTTTCCAATTATCAAAATATAAAGCTTAAAATATTCAAGAAATAAATTGTTAATATCAAATTGGAAAATAAAATATAGACTACATGCATACAAATTAAAATTATTTACAGTTGGACACAGAAGAAGATAAAAACATATCTTTCTTTAAAATTTATTTAAGTATAATAATGTTCATTGACCTTCTATCTTATTATGTGACCATCTGTGGGAATTCAAAATCAAGGGAACAATGCGACTAATAGTAAAGAATAATGTAAGATCATTTTCGAACTATTACGCACATATTTCCTAAACTAGAAAAGTTATTTATTTTTCTGGCATTTTTAGAAAGAGGATTTTTTTTTGTAATGTTCTAGCTTTTTATTTTTTAAGAGCTGTATAGCTTCAAGAGAATTTAATGTCAGTATATACAGCTATGCACTAACCTGAGGTTGAAGTGTGTGTTTGGACATAACGACTGTGGTCGTCTTGTGTTGCAGTTCGGGCGATATCGGTGGCGCGGGCTCGAGAGCCATGCTCTCTACGGCGTGAACGATATCTAACACCTGAAACATTCTTACTACTTTAGATATATTCTAGTGCACCTAGTTTTATTGTTTTTAAGTCATCATTCTCTTGTTCTTATCCCAATTTATTTGAGGGCGGTGCTACATGTCCTTTACTTACATACTACTATTACTCATCATCGCCGTAGTCAACCCCTTTCTAGCCATAAAATACCCTATTTGATTTTTTTTTGTACCCAGTGTGAAATATCACAAATGAGGTTGAGTTTGAATTAAACCATCAAGTTCCTTGAACATTTCTGCAAGTTAGTTTAGATGGAGTGTGTTGAACCGTGGAGGTGATAGCAGCTACTATTCTCAACTGAGGCCCTAGACAAAGTGGCATTCTATCAGCGATAACGATGATGGAAAAGGCAAAAATGTATAGGACTGCTTTTCGATAGCTTATGTCAATCCTGTTGAAAGTCGTTGTAGAAATACGAAACGCTTTCGAAGCGATTGTCACTTGGCCCTCTGATGTCACAAGAGTATAAAAACGGTGCCATTAAAGAAAAACATGCTCATGCATGTTTTTCTTTGAAGTCGAACATAGAACCTCCTCTTTTTTGGAAGTCGGTTCATAAAATAAACAAAATCACACAATAATTAGGTACCTTTCATGTTAGAGCTAAAGTACAGTTAAAAGGATACTAACCTTTTCGGGTGTAGACTTTTCCCTCATTTCTGCGACTTGTTTCTCGTGTTCAAACTCAACAAGGTCCTGTTGGAATTGTTGCTCCTGTGGTAACCAAATTCATTTCTTAATTTCATTTAATCTTTAAGTACGTAATGTAGTCATTTCAGTCATTACTTTACTGATGTTCATCTAATTTATTACTTTTTTGGCATAAGCAACAAGTCGCCTTCGAATTAAAGAACAGAAAAAAAAAATACATACAGACGAATTGAGAACCTCCTCCTTTTTGAAGAAGTCGGTTAAAAAGAACATATCATAGATTTCATAAAGGTATTCTTCAGCCTGTTCTTCTCCCACGTTATTGGATGTTTATTAATTAAAGTAACAGTTTAATTTTAACAGCGTTCTTAAACTATAGTCTTAAAATTCAAAGCTTAGGGTGAATGTTTGTGTTCAAGCTTGATATATCAACGAAAAAAAGAAAAACCATGCCAAAATGTCGAATACAACAAAAGGAATATTAGGAAGCGCTTAATATACTGACCTGTTGCTGTTGGTGCAACGTACTATCATCTCTGTCCAGGCTTGACGTTGAGTGAGACAGAGAGCCGCCCGTTTCCGCCGTCCCGCTCTCGCTACCGGTCTGTGTAAACATTCGTTTCGTCTATCTCTTTCTAACAAGCGCTCGCCAAAATTTTGGTTGTGCTCACACAAATTTTGGTTGTGAAACACAAAACACACTCGGGGGCGTGCCAAATGAAATTAGTGTCAACAATAATTGAGTACAAATTTGTATTTACAAAAGCGTGAATTTTGAAGCATTTTAAAAGCATTCATGTTTATTTGATAGGAGAAAATGAATCCTTATTCGTTTTGACTGAATTGTATAGGTATAAAAACAATTAAATAAAAAATGTACAATACTCGACAGAAATGTTCGCAACCCTCCACGTTCTGCTTCCTCGATTCCATCCCATCGATGTTTGCACGCGAGCTGACTTGGTGACTATGGAGTTCACAAATATTTCCGCCGAGATATAGGTGTAACAGATGATCTTACAGTGATCTTCTCCGGCCTGGTATATCCGTAGCACACGACGAGGTGTAAAGGTGCATTGGTGGCTGAACGCAGCGCGTTCACGGCTTCGTTGTGTGTCGCGCCGAGCAACGACACACCGTTCACTTCTAATAAACGCATGCCAACCTGCCACGAGTAAAATGTTTTGTTTTATGTCTACCCATTCTTAGTTTGGAGTGCAAAAACTTGGACTAAATAACAGTTCTTAAGAAGCAGCTTAAACCAGTTTTCTATGTGTACATTTTTTGTAATAGTAATTATATTGTACCCACCTTCAGTCTACCGTCTCTCCTGGCGGCTCCGCCGCTATTTATCTTCGATATGAAGACTCCCTCATCATTAGGGTCGTTAGGGTTGCCACGCTGACCGTTCAAACCGCCCTTTATGTGCATTCCTAGCTTCTCACCTTCTTGTTTGATTATGGTTAGGTCCTGGAGAGTAAACAAAGTTGAAATCGCGGAAATACAAATAATATGAAATTCTATAGGCATTGATTTAAAATATTAAAGGCAAAAATGTAGTACTTGATATAGAAAGTTTGCTATTTAAATCGGGTAACTCGAACTACATACATTCACAAACACTTTATAACATGCAAAGCCACAACACAATACCTCATGCACTCAAAGTAACAGAAGCTTTCATACTAAATATTTACAAAAACATTCTAGATAATAAAAACCTAGCACATGACAGACAAAATAGTAAAGGGTGTAAGTTTCAGTGTAATTGGCATGACAGTAGAAAGAGCTATAAGCAAAAAGGTTTCATATTTAAGATGAAAAGTCGCGTTCTAAAAAGGAAAAGCTGTATTACGAAATAACCATTCCGAATACGACGATAGCTGGGCACACGGACTGACTGGATGAGGGGTTGGAGACTGACATATATATTTGGTAAAGTAACACACATAAGTTCGAGATCGCCGAGCGACGTTCACACTTACAGTTGCGTCAACAATCTCAACTTGTATGAGACCCTGAACGTGTGGCGGTGGCCGTGTTGCGAACGTGTGGAACAAAACAATTGTTTGCGTTTTATAACGACAAAATAAAACTGTATCAATGTGCTGTTCAAGATTCAAAAGATTTCGTCATTGAACAAGAAACACGCTAGTAGATAAGCGACAGAATTCTTAGCAAAGACATACTAGATGCTTTTGTCAGTATAAATGTTGAACAATCATGTGCATCAATGCATAAGCGTTATGCATACTTTTTATTATTGTATACCGCCAAATGTCTACTGTAAGCGACAATACTCAAATCATACTACTCGTGAATTCACATTATGCTTTCAACTTCTCACCATTATATCCACAAATTCGGTTACTTGCATAACATGCAAAACATTGCGCGCTTACGTATGTGTTTGTATGTACACACAGATTACGAATATTCATAACAAGACATACCCAATGGTGGGGACTATATTTTGTTAAATTAAGAGTATTTGTCACAGTTATATGTTTCTTCAATTTATTGTACTTCATTTCAGATGTTGTGTGACACAGGATTGTACAAAAACTATTGACAAACGCTTGACTGAAGACAGTACAAATATTACTAAGCATTTTTTATAGGATGTTCTGAATAATGTTATTACCATATTTCAGATAATTTAATAATTCAAATGACATTGTAGTAAATCTTTTATTTTTAATCCTTTCTTTTACATGGAAAATAATTTTAAACTTACAATAGTAAAACTTATGTTTGTATTTCGTTATCATAATACTTTTCAAAATTACAATAAATTAATAAAAAAAACATTCAATCCCGTGTCACGGTGTTTTGTGTACAGTGTGATGACGTCACAAACCTGGAATCCATTCGGCAGCGGGTCGTGTCGCACTGTGAGCGTGAGCGTAGCGCCCGGTTGCAGCAACAGTTGCACGGCGTCGCGATGCGTTGCGCCGGGCAGTTCTACACCGTTCACTTTCAGTAGACGGTCGCCCATGCGCAACTTGCCTGACCGCGCAGCCACTCCACCAGGCACCACCTATGTAAGGTCATCAGAAATCTAAATCAATCTTTTGTTTTTCATGAGGATTTAGTTGACCGTCGAAGCGAGCGACGTTTCCATCGATATTCTCGCTTTTCGTCGAGCAATGCGCCGAGGTGAGCCTCACAAAAAAAAAACAGTTTTAGCACAATTTCTAACCTAAGGCCTAGTTAAATCCTTGTTTCTAATTAAAGTTATTTCCACTTAAACAATGTGAATTCAATTGATTTTAGACTGACTAGTACAATTGAAAAAGTCATTAAAAAAAAATATTGTAACGCAAACTGAACTTTATGTGTGGGTTGTAAAGTAGTTTTTCCAAAAAACTCATATTTGTAAGGAAAGTTTGTTCAACAACACTTACATGCGATATAAATATTCCGGGTTCCTTTCCACCGAAGGGCACGCAAGAGTGATCGGTTCCACCAATAATACTGAATCCAAGAGATCCTCCTTCTTTGACTAAGGTGACTTCCTGTAACAAAAAAAAAAAACAAATTAAATATATCCATTTAGTTTCAATTAATGTTCTGTTTCAGTTTATCACCGGCTTTCTTAGGCCACTTATTGAGATATCATTTCAAACCTTGCGATGACATAATATGTCTTTCTATTACAAAATAACTTCACCGGATAGTAGCTCTCTATCCGAGAAATTATGTTTGTTGATTACCAATCATATAGGAAGGTTATATGATTTTTCTGCTTTCGGATGGTTTTAAGAATCATTCGAATTTGCTTACGCGACCGGGTTGCGAGACTGCCACCGCTCTGAGTCTCACGTGTATCCCAACATTGGTAATTTCAGTAGACCAAATCCGAATGTTACTAATATTCCCAGGAACGGTACATCACTAATCCATGCGTAGAATATAGGTATAAGGTGAGCAATGTGAGCAGATCTACATCTTGAGCAAACCTGCGTGCATGATCAATTCATGTATGATTCTAAAAACCACCCTCAGTCGCCTTTTATAGTAAGCTGATATCCATTAGAAGAAATGTGAATCACCTCTTCTCTACCCATCTCCTTTCCTGAACCCCAACTTATAACATGAGAATACTGCGTACTAACTACGAAGATTGAAAGGTGGTATGCAATGATATCATGCAGTGTTTGCCCAATTTTTAATGCACTATTTAGCATAATGTTTTTGTTTTTTTTTTTTTTTCGCGGTAAAAAGGAAATACGCGTGTTATATTATTATATAATATGGTGTATTATTTTTGCGTGACACATCTTTACCTAATTCGAAATATATATCGCAATTTCCCAATCAAAGACACACCACCGCTTATTATTCGGAACATTTATGGCTCTTCTGCCAGATCCGACTCGAATCATTCATGTTATTTTATTCCGATATTCACTTAATACTTATTAATTTTAATAATCTAATAATTCAGTTACTTAGGGTAACATCAGCCATACGTCCCTTAGCTACAAGGATTGAAGGCCGTATATTTGAGAGCCAGTAAAGGAATCATTCATTTTATTTTATTCCGAGATTCAGTTAGTACATTTTAATTTCTGCATGTTATAGAAAACGTAGTCAACTACGTCGATCGAGACTATCGAACTATCTATTTGACGAATTTCATGTATCGATTTATCATCGTATTTTTTTATTTAGATGGATTAACTTAATAAAAGAAAGATAATACAACCTATCAAATTAATATTTATCATCGTTTCTATTTCCTACAACTCTTTCGCCATGTCATGGTGTGATTGTGGGTGGATACTAAAATTAGGGAAATGGTCGTCGGTTACAATATTTGTAAATATGTGAGAACCAAGTATCTATTCCAGTTAATATATCTGTCATTGCTTCATATTTAATTCTTTGTACCTTTTGTAGTAGGTATAGTAATTTTATTCCATTACATCTTCTTCACATATAATTATATATTGATTGTATACAAAATATTGTAAACATTTTGAAAGAGTTGTTTATTGTATGGTTTCTTGCCCTCACATATTCTGATAATTTTGTTTTACTTGCACAAACTTAACCGAGTCTAGTCTAATAGTCTAGTCTATTACATGAGTTACTTTAAACACCGATACCCCAGGTTATCAGTGTCTTGGACGAGCAAAACCTATCAAAAATACAACACGCGTATTCCCCTTTAGAAGTGTAAATTGAATATCCCAAAATAGGCGAGACGGATTAATAATTTTGGAAAAATCGAAATATTTACGCGAAAACATTAATTTAAAAGAAGTGATAGTCGGGTTGATTTTAGTTTTGTTGCAGAAGAGTTAAATTAAGATTGAGAACTGAATAACGCTACCAACATTATTGTTAAATTGGAAGAAAACCCGTGCATATTACCTTTCACCTGTTTCTAAAAATACTTCATACTTAAAATGAAGTCATGGTGCTTCCACCACGTATACAGAGCATCGACTTCACAAATCCCTCGAGATCAAAAAATTGTCATTGCGAAGCCTCATTTTATGAAGAGTTGTACTTGTAAGTTGCGTCGTCGTTCAGCATTCTTACTTCGATGATGAGCGGTTCCACGAGTTGGTTGTCGGTGATGCGGGTGACGGTCGTCTCGGTGAAGGTGGACTTGGTGATGGTCTCGGTGACGCGGCCGAGCGCGCCGGGCGGCGGCGGCAGCACCACGGCGGGCGCGCGCTCCACCGTGACGCGCACGCCGCGCTCGGGCGGCGCGTGTGCGGGCTGCGCGCGCGCGCCGCCCAGGAAGTGCGCCGGAATCATCGCTTGGAAGTCCTCGTTGGTAATCGGCCGCGACGGCTGCGCGTTTAACACGTTCACATCGAATCAGTCTACATTTATTAGTGCAGGGAAAAGGAGTCCATTCGACCATGGTAGCGTATCATTATCACCCCGACTAATTATGAGAAATGTTGATAAGAATTTATGCGTATGTAAAGTAATACAAGCCTCGTGTTCAAGTTAAAAAAAATCCAATCAATTGGACGTTTGGTTTTCTCAAGCAAGCTTGAACATTTAGTGCTACGCGGGTAAGATTGCCCCCCTAGTAAAACAGCAGGACTGGTTATCCTGCGCACAAACTTAACTACGGCTATTGCCAGTCCACCAATATCTTACTCCTTCTAATCAGTCAACGCGAACTTTTTTGGCGAGCAATCTTGTTTAGAGAAGTGAACCCATTGTGTGTACCCAGACTAACATAACTCACACAGAATGGCTGTTCCAGACAATGTTCGAGGCTCCGTTTAATTACGAAATTTATAGGGCATGCAAAGGTATGACAGAAGTCATTTAAAAGTCCAAGATTAGTAGCTTGTTTTCTATGATTTATTTTGAGTTTTAGTCTCGAAAATAAACTGAGATTAAATCAATTAATTCGTGTGAAAGCCTCGCACACAAATTATTCCAAAATTTAATTTTCGTAATTTTTCAAGTCCATCCACTAATAGGCGATGAGCAACTGTTGAAAGAGTGAGAACTACAAAAAAACAGTAACGTTCTTTGACTGAGCTTTATAAGTATTTTCTATGATGCATGTTCTAACGTCTAGTCATAATTATTATATGGAAGTTAAGTTCTTTCAAGTTTCATTATTTACTTTAATCTCTTCGTTGTTTGGATTGGTGTGACTTGTGAGGAAATCTAAAAACAAGGATTTTCGAGAAAACTGTCTATTTGAGTTTAAAACTGTTTGCATTCTAATATTGATTTCTTAGCAGCACCTTGTGTTAAAGCTTTGGTGACCTAAAAATATATTGGTATCTGTGCTTTTTATTATGCGAGACCAGTTAAATATGTGCTTATAGGGAGAGGCTTGTAGTTCTTTGACAAACAAACTATTCGATGCATAAAGAAATTCAAATAAAAGATTTTAGTTTCTTTACTTTAATTTATATGCTCCGTAGCTTTCCAGCTTTAAAAATCTGAAAAATTAAAAATAGTGCTTTTATAGATGTTTACGAGAAATCTACATGCTACCATAACTTGTTGGTTACTTTATTCAACTAAAGTTGTGACTAGAGATATATTCCATTTAGTTGGTTCCATTTTTAGCACTACATACATCTGTCTGTAGCTGCGGATCTACATACATAATAAACATAGATTGTACATACATATTTGTATAATAATTTATTATTATATTAGAATGATAACAATAAATAGTTAATAATCGTGTAATATGGCAAAGTTATAAACAATGTAGCGTCGACAATGTTTATTGGCGATAGTGCAATTATACAAGGTCAAGCTGAAGCATTTAAGTTATGTTCAAACAAGTGAATACAATAAAAATGTGCATAATTACTAAAAAATACATAATGATACTAATACACCGTACAACTTTAGAATAAATGTAATGATACGTTAGCATATTTTTTGTTTAATTACAATCGTTCGAAACAGGTTTTAATAAATATGATTTATTACTTTTACCCATGAGGTTTTATTAACAGTAATCGAAGGTCTGAATTGTTGAATGTTTTATAGGATAGTGAAGCAGATAAATGCAAATAAAGTACAGAGATCGCATTTAACCGAAAATTAATAGTTGTGACCGATATCAAATCCGAACATCACGAAATATGAGCTCTATATTTCGGAATGCATCGGACGTAATACCATTCGCAGCTATTGAAGGCTAAATGTCATCGCCGACTTTCAACTAATCTACATAGTGAAGTGAAACAGATAAGGCGCCGCACACAATTGTGGTAAAGCTATGACGTAAAAGCTCGGATGTGAACGTGTTAAACCAATACCATCACCTGCGAATCGGGGTAAGTAATATATGAGTAAGTGAGTCTTACCTGAATATCGTCGAAGACATCGTCGCTAGATCCGTGCACGTTATTGGCACCGGGAGTTAGGGGCGTGCTCGTACTGTTAGTTGTCGGTTTGGCCTGGAGTGAACGAGGTTTAATTTTGAATTTATCTGCGTCGCTAATGTGCACATAAAGCATATTATTGACAAGAATTCTTAAAGCATCTTGTTGGTATTTTTTTTATTTTAACACATCATTATTAGTCCAACTAATCAACAGCATTTTCAAATCTAAATGTTATTTTTGTAAAACTAATGTGCGAAAATGGAAGTCAATTAGACTAATCAAAGTCTATATTAATGCTACGTTCCCAAAATGAAATCTAAACCGAGAAATCCATAGAAAGCGATCACTAAGCCTCACCTGTCCGTTCGGCTGACTCAGTTTTCGCGGTGCGGGTTGCGGTGCGACGGTGGGAGCGAAAGTTGCTTGTTTGTGTACCGGCGCGGGCGGCTGCGGCGACGGTGCGGGCGCGTGTGTCGGTGCGGGCGTGGGTGTCGGTGCGGGCGTGTATGTCGGTGCGGGCGCGTGGGTCGGTGCGGGCTGTGCAGCCGGTGCGTTGTGAGTGTGAGTGTGATTCCCGATAGGTGTGCTTATGTGATTTGTCGTGGGTTTCTGTGTCGGAGTGACGTTCACATTCTGCAGGCTGGTCTTGTGTTCTCTCACTTCGTCTGATGTCGACTTCCGCTGCATCAACTCGCCTAAACGAGGAAAAGATATATTTTAATGGGCGAGAATAAAGCCAAGCGGTTTCTAAACTACGGTCAGACCTTTGGCGTCATTATAAATAATACTGTATCTGAAAAATATGTTTGTAAATAAAATAGCACTATTTCTTTTTTGCCAATACAAAAGCAATTGATCTGGCAAGCTTTCAATACCCTTCATAGAAACAAGTAATTAAGTAGTATATTTACCCTGTTCCGTTGTGATAGTCCGCTGTAAAACGAGCCTTACAAATCTCTCGTGTCCGGTGAGCAGGGAAACGGCGGCTTCGTGAGGAGCGCTCTCCATATCTACGCCGTTTATCTAAGGAAATAAATCTATATTAAGTCTTTGGGTTAGCTGGCTTTAGTACTTAAATGTTCACAACATTAATATAATTAATGTTGTGAACATTAATTAATTAATATTTTAGTTAAGACTTCGCATAATCATGTTTTTCTCTTCTTGTTCTCACACACTATTGTCTACATTTCTTTCTCATTTCTCCTTTCGCAGGTCTGCTGGAAGAAATTTCTTAAGAAATAAGCAGTACCTTTGTACTCATATCATAATTATGTCATATCTCTTTGTATTTTACTGTGTGTACATAAATAATAAATAAAATAAATAATGTCAACAAATTCCTTTCTCTTGTAAAACAGCTTCTAGCTACGTTATCTTGACATAGGTCAGAGTAATTTTCAATATAAATTCTGAATTATGTTTCAACATGATTGCTTTCTTATTATACAAGTTTTCGCTTGCGGAGTAACCAAGCCATATTTGCTTATCTCAAAACTAAAAGCGTGTTTTCTTCTATTCAACGGAAATTCTTCTATAAAATGTTTTTGAAAGCAATACTTTACTGTTTCATCCTATGATGTTACGATTAGTATTCAATGTGAGTGGAATTTGTGCAATCATCTTACAAAAACGTTGCTCGCTTTTGTACTTTGTCTTGTTACTTGTCACTTGTGTATAACGTCGCAATTTGCATCGTTTAAAGGTGGGTTTAGACGAAACGAATATACAGCCAGAACAAGAGCATGCTTTTCTTGATATTCTTCACATTTTAGCATGGATTGGCCAAATAATACACGGTACTTGCTTACATGAAAAATAATTTAGTAAAGTAGGATGTGCATCTGCTCGATTGGTGTAAAACGACTGTAATCAAACTTGTCATATGACAGTACGTGTGCACAACTTACAGAAACCACTTTATCGCCGACCAGCATCTTGCCATCTTTAGCGGCAGCACCCTGAGGCGAGATACGGGAGATGTAGATGGCGTCACTGTCGTCTCGGTACGGCGGCGAGCCCTTCCCGCCGGCTATGCTAAACCCGAGCCCTGCGCCGTCGCGGATTAGAGTTGTGTGGACTAGCACCTTTTGTTGATATACTAGAAATAATGGAATGTTTGGTTAGTACTGTATGTGGTGGGCGTTGTGTAAAACTCATTCAGGTTACAATTAAACTATTACCCCCACTGGACCGGGTTCGGCCGTCCTATGGTAGAAACAGATGTCTACAAGCGCCCGTAAATCGCGAGTTTGGGAATTAAAACCCTATCTCTACGATTGGTTTTAGAATGCTAGATATGAATGGCACCAATTTAAAATGTTCATAATTAGAATGCCAGATATAAGTGGCACCAATTTAAAATGTTCATAATATTCGGCTGACGGTGTAATTAATTGATTCAATTACATTGTATGCCACGGGCATGCATCGTGTAAATCGGGCTGTAAAGTGACTGTTACTTGAAAGTTCAAAGTGTCTATAGTACCGCTATTGATGATCTTAATTTACATAAGTAATCGTATCTCTTGAGTAAATAAGCAAGCCTGCCCTTTTCCCACGAGCATCGAGTTCGGCTTCCAGTCCAACCAGATGCGTACACTATCTGTATTTTAGATGGTGAACTGACGTCTGACCTCCGCAACCCGACTGAGGAAATACCCGTATCTAAAGGTTAGACGGTTATCAGGTTTTATTGAGCTTTTCGATTGCCTGTGACAACTTTCATAGAATAATTTACGATGTTTGAGACTGACAGATTAACGTGCCTGACGAGCTGAAAACTCTCTGTTTGTAAATGTTAATTATTCATCAAACCGGATTTAGTTTGTTTATTTTCACGGAAGCTATTTAGCGACGCGACAGGCGGGATGCGGAAGGCGGAAAACCAGGCTCTTTTGTTTACTTTCGCCACTCGACATACGGGAAGTGTTACTAACTAACTTGTTTTTATGAGTTTCAAATGTTGTCAAACTTACCGGGCGGTATGTATGGCTCAGTAGCGGCCGGCGGCGGCGACGCTCGCAGACGCTGGTACGTGTCGGCGCTCGGCGCGGGCGGGCCGGCGCTCGGCGCGGGCGGGCCGGCGCTCGGCGCGACCGGCGTCACGCTCGGCACCGTTTGGTCCATCGCGTGCTCCTTGTACTCCGGCTCAAACTCTTGCGCGTACTGGTTGCTGATGATAAGCGGTTTAGTTGGAATACCGCGACCCGTCGGAACCTGTTCGAAGAATGACTCGCGTGTTTACCGATACAGTTGTTGCAATAAAAACATTACGAACTTGAACGTTGCATATGTGATGTGATTTACATAATACATACATTGCGGCGTGAATATTGAATGAGATGTTTACCTGTCCATTTTCTAGGGTTGATACAGTGTCGGTTGTGCTTGATATGGAATGATGGCTCGCTCCGCTCGGCGCCCGGCTGTGAGTTCTGAATTAAATTAATTATTATGAATTATGCCAGGATTGTATGTAAAAGTCGAAAAGGTACGCCAGTTACATGTTCATAACGATCTGTTTCTATTTGACCTAAAAATCAGACCCGGATTTAATATCCTCGAAAATTAAATCAGTGATGCTATTCAGTGTTAAGTACTTCTAACTACAAATGTTACACAAAACACTTAGGTAACTGCACTCAAAACTTCTATGATCTAAATAATTTAGGTTCTCGCAATCTGTATTGCAACAGTGGTGATGAAACATTAAGATAAGGAACAAACGGTGCTTACCTGGTCGAATTGGGTGAATCTCTGGTCACGACAAGTGTGAGCGTGGGCCCGCTTGCTTTAAGTACTTCCACTGCATAATAATGATCCACTTCTACGACTGACGTACCGTTCACTGAGAGCACCTTGTCGCCAACCTGAAACAATTTAAACGTTTTTATTGCTACCTATGTACTTACAAACTATTGTATTATATCACATAGGTACAGTCGATTTACACTTCAGTTTTTCAATCCTAATATTGACCAAAAATAAAAATTTGAAGAGCTTAGGTATTGCATGAAATGCAGATAACCGATGTATCAAACCATTTTGTATCAATTCAGATGACATGTAAAAGTTACAGTGTAATCGACTTATTGCTGTACCTCATTAAATGATCTTTCATGTATTTTCGAAAATAGGATGCAATTATTAATATTAGTACTAAAATAAAACAAAAGAGAAGAAAGTATTTCAACGGATACCATAACAATTTAACGACGACATTAATACTTCTAGCAGTGATTCATAAGATTAGAAACGGAAATCAACACTATCTAACACTTGTAAATTTATACGCCATTTGAATAGGTTTGCGATATTATAGTAGCAGTACATAGAGCTCTTTATAAAGGGCGAGCCCCTTTATAAAGAGCTCTATGTACTGCTCCGGGAAACATTGCCATACTCTATTTCTGTAGTAAAGAACTTACTGTGCTGTCTTTCTTAGCTCTGACTCTGGGATGACAATGCACTTACGATGTCTCTGATATTCCAGCCTGCAGCCGAAGCTATTATGCCAGAGAATCAGGTTCTAGGGATTGGCACTATTGCTCACTTCGAGCTCACTTCGCTTAAGTTTGCACTGTGAGATTTTTACAGAATAAGATATGACTGATCTCCATAGGCGCGATCTCACTAGTTGCCTGGCATTTTTTCTAAGCTGGGCTGTTTGGCGCAGCCGTGAGGCACACATTCTTAATTAATTTCAACAAAAAAATAACTAATTTCGTGCAACAAAATACACTTTTTATTTTGCAG
The DNA here is from genome assembly GCA_948473465.1 of Lithophane ornitopus. Taxonomy (NCBI): domain Eukaryota; kingdom Metazoa; phylum Arthropoda; class Insecta; order Lepidoptera; family Noctuidae; genus Lithophane; species Lithophane ornitopus. The sequence goes on from OX419623.1 coordinate 8,615,852, forward strand.
AATATTCTGTGCTAAATAAATTATTTTCTTTCTTTTCTTTTAGGTCGGCTGATTACTTTTTGCCACTTATTAACATTAAAAAAGTTATAGCGGACTTACCCTAAGTCCAGCCATATAAGCGGGTCCATTTGATGTGACTCGAGAGATGAAGATGCCGTCATCATCGCCGACATAAGGCGTGGAGCCTCGTCCCCCAGCTATACTGAGACCCAGGCCACCTGCGGTGCGCGCTATACGGACCTCGATGCATCGCTGATCGCTGACCACGCGGGCTTCACTCTCCGCTCGTTCGGATACGGACTCACCTGTGATAAACAAGAGCATGTTAAGCTTATACTACACACATTACATGACGCCTGAATTCCCCGAACGGTTAAGCGCAGGTGTATCTACAGTACACGCACATTGACCGTATTATCATCAACCGACCACAAATCCAAACTCCGGGCTGCTATTGCTAAATTCCCGTTGGAAGAACCCAATAACACTTTGTCCAACCTGGGAATTAAACACCTCATGCTCAGCTGTACCGCTTGCAACCACTAGGTCAATGAGGCAAACAAGCTAGTACTGTTATCATAATATGAGAAAATACATGGACATGTGCTTGCCCTATAAACCCATCCTGGTATTTTGATATCAGATGCTACCGATATCACTCGCTCTAACCGCACCCTATTCCCTTGGGCATACCAAGGTTATAAAGATAACACTTCCAGTCGATAATGTTTACAAATATCGTTGCTAAATACATTTATTACCAGAATTGTATTCATTATGTCATCCATCAATATTATTATCATTGTAAAACCCTTTACTTTATTATCTACAATTTTAAGTCATTGCTGAAATTGGAATTGATAAGCGTTAATAGAACATTCAGCTCAATGACACGTATTATTCAATATTAAATTAATCCATACTGACTAAAGACATGTCTGATATCTGAACTATTCATTATGTAATGCGTGTTGTTTCGGACTACTGAGTTCCGCCACTTGCGCAATGCTCATGTATCTATTGTCAGCAAGTGTAAGGTCAAGCATTAATATGAAAATGGATATTCGTGAGAATAATACAGCGTTATATGCATAGACCAATTAACCTACTTGTCAGGTTACATAGATAATTAAAGATGAGTACCAGACTTCCCTATAACAAGTAAACAAATTATCCAGAACTGAACGAGGTCTTCTTTGAGTTAATAGTATAGAAGTACCGCCGGCACTGAACTAATTATTGACCCTCCTGTGAATAGGAACAATGCGCTGTATGCAATGTGGTGCATATGTTTGCAAGGTCGCCGCTCAAACGATCATGAGCACAAAAATAAACCATCACGATATAGACATTATGACTGTGCGACGTATCACCTGCGCCTGCGGTCGTCACGATTGTGAACTATCCGTTGCTAAATGTTAAGCCTGCCACCACTATCGCTGAGAGAAATGCTTTGTTCCAAAGACCAATGACAAACGATGCGCGGCGACAATTATTGATGATACGTTTCTACGCAACCGGATTTCTAATTCCACAGATCTTCAATGCAAACAGTACGGAATTGAATAACAAATGAGCGCGCGTCATTCTGTAACGTTCGCACGACAATCAACATGTCGAGACGAATGAATGGGCCATAGTGAAACCATGATCCCGAATGGTCGGGCCCGCGTCCTGTCTTGTACATTACAATAGCCAATCAGTTGCGATACTTTCACCCCCGGATAAGCTTAATAGAATAACTACACAACTATTGTACCCCGGACCAAGTCGTGATAGTCTACAGAGGGATTCGTGACTCTCATTTTACAGTAGTCTTATTGGAAAATGCTCTTTTCTAGGAATGATGGTAATTTAGTTCCAATCTAAATGTAACGGACAGGTGAAAGTCAATGTTGTGAAATGATTCAGTGAGTAATTTAACGAAAAAGCATGTAACTAATAAATAATTGCTGTAGGTACTTTATGAAAGTAATTTAAGTAAGAGCAGTGAAGCAATTTTCATCGAGTATGGAGCGAATGCAGTTTTTGTTGGCGACTGCGCTTAAACACGGTAAAAACTTAGAAGCAATGTAAGAAATTGCAGCTTTGATGACAGGAATAAATCCTGAGCTTGATAGCGGTACGTTAATGTTAAATTAAGAGTGGCAATTTGATTTAACGGCTGTACTGGGCTATGTACACTTTGTAGTAACGGGTGTAAACACGTAAATGCTTGTGTTTGCTCCCTGCGCCACCGCTGCGGCTTCGAGAACATTACGCCGTAAATATACTAAACGTATGACTTCATACATTCATCATTTACAACGGTATAGCACCATTATGTTAAGTGTATGCAGGAACTTTATCCATATTCGCTGTACTAGATGCTTTCTTTTATTTTATAGCAGTATTATGCATTTGTGCTGATAAATAAAATTTCCTATTTTATGTTTACCTCGATTTATCAGTACTTACTATAAATATGTATTAGGCGTACATGTACATATTTTGGATTTTATGACAAAGGTTTCCTTTTCGCAATAATACTTTCGAAGCAATAACATTTTATTTGAATTTTTCTACCACACAGTGCTCATAAATCAAATCTATTGGGATGCAAATGACAAAACAGAATACAATAATCTCCTGAAATAAACGAAACCTTAGCAAAGTACCTTTCTTCTAAAAAGGTTGTCTGTAAAAGATCGCTTTTAGCGATAAGACCGCCCATTGTGTCACCTTATGTAAAATTTTCTAATTTATGTCTGTAATTTTTATGGTGTACATAATAAAGAGTATTCTATCTATCTATCTTCTGGGTAGTAAGACTAACTTTTCTTCAGCAAATACTGATGCTAATGTAGAATATGAAAATGGAAAATGTGAGGTTATACTTTAAAAATAAATATGTAAGAAGTACCTTAGTTTCGAACGTTTGATTCGGAGTTTCCGAAAAATACTGAACATATGAAAGTTGATTTCATGTATTCAAAAATTAGAGAAGGGAACGGACGTGTTAGGGTGATCTGGTTTTGAAAGCTGTTTGGTGTTACAGACTGCAGACTATACGGTACTCTTTGCACGTCCGAGTACGCGCTGCAAGCACTAATCACAGTTATGAAAGATAATTCCAACGGAGGCTAGCAATTTACACGAAAAACACGTAATTATGGTGTAAAAGCTTTATGAAAGCCAGGAGAACAGAAATGTTTCGTAGATGAATGATGGAATTACAAAGTAGGAAGAAGGCTTGTTTAAAGCAAACACATTCGTGTATTATTAAACAAGCTATTTTAGAAGATGACAAAGTTAAAGGTCAATCGTAAAAGGGCAACCTATTCAAAAATAACCCAATGACAATTGATTCTCTGTCAATAATGACAAAAACAACTTAGTAGATACTTTAATAAAACGTACCCATATCTACGCACTTACGAAACACAGGTAAGTAGGTATATAAGTACAATGGCGATGTAACTTAGGAGGACCCATCCGAATACGTGAGCTCAGCGATGACCGCATAACGTAACCATTACTGTTTCACCTTCACACTAGGGTATTTACAAAGCACGTAAAATATGTTACGTATGGCCTATTGAACAGAAGCGGTAGGCGATAAATGTTATTGAGTGCAAGTGCGCCTGCGCTGCAGCTTATAGGTAATAATTATATGCATTGTTTTGCGGTTTCGATCGGCAAGGATTATGTTCATTATGTAGGTACGTATAAAGTGAAGATGAACATTTGAAGCAGATTATTTGTTATTCATTATTTAGTTGCGGTCAATGCCATTTTATTAATTTGATCACTAACGATGACCTATTCATATCGGAATTCGGCAATAACAATACCATATGAGAAGAAAACATTAAAAATCAACAGTTACAAAACATAAATTTAAAAGAAACGTGCCGTAAAATTTGACTGCTAACATTGGGTTATAAAACAATGTTTTTCTTTATGTTACGTATGGAATTCGTGTAGAGTTACTGTCCAATTACTTGCCGTGTCAGATCTTAATTAAAATCTGATATACATGTAACAATATTTTAGATTCGTTCTAATTCCCGTTTGTTTAAAAAATCAACATTGTTATATTAATGTTTGTGGTAAAGAAACCGAATCGGATGCGTTATGTCGATACTCAATACAGGTTAGTTAGGTGAACTGGATGAACATGAATTCAACACATATGGCGAGCCCTTATACGGCTGCACTCCTATAATAATAAGTAGGGTCAGTTGTCTTTACGATCAGTTTAACTTAACTTTAATAGTTAGTTAATAATCTAGAAGGGAACAGGAAGTACCTAATTAAGGATTTAAATAATAAAATTTAAAAAAAAGCGTCGAGAGTATCTCCTATATAAAATATTTACCTGGTTATCTCTTAGGCACTTCGTAAAAAATAATATAAAACTTAATTAATTACAGAATGAGAAATTGTATGAAAAAGTTCCCATAGAATGTGAATGTTATTTTCTATATAAAAACAATAATGAACCTTGACTCGCTTGTCGCAGAATATTATAGAGTTGGTGAGCACGATATCCGTTCCCCGGCAGTATTTCCATAACCATAACAAAGTTAACAGTCCATAGAATTTTGTAGCATGCTGTTCTTTTTTGTTCAAAACATTACACTCAACAATACGAAATGTTAATTTGGGTGAATTGCATCAGAGATTTCGCAAACTAAATATACCTATTGTGCGTGTCACAGACTCACAGGTTACTATCAAATTGAAATCGGAAAAGTAAAATTACAACAAAAATAACTATTAAGTATTTTACACAAGGATACAAATAAGGAACTAATTAACAACATAGGAACTAGGAAGGTACTCTTATAGCGTTTCCTCCCGCTTAGTTATCTAATCGAAGAGAAAGTAAACTTACGCTTTTTTCTCCTGATCACACCCATTTCCTCGTCTAAAACTAGTCCCGGGCTACTTCCTGAATAGGGGCAGCTATGTCCGCAGGCGGAGGTTGATTTACCGGCTCTTGTAACGATACTATCTGGTTAGTATCGTACGTCAATCAAACCGAAGCACCGGCCGGCTATTCGCCCTAATGCATTCCGACTAGGTCATTGTCCAATTTGATGACAAAATAAATTGTCCATAATTTTATAAGCAGTTAGTAAACTTAATGCTTATCAAATTTTAATGTTGTTTATAGATGCAATAAGTGTAACCGGCTTCGGATTTGGTACGGCAAATCAAAACAAACAAGAACACCAAACTGGGTATAACAACGCGTGTAGTGCGCGCAGCCCGGGGCGCACGCGGTGACGGAATGCGCGCGCAACCACCACAAGATCTGGCGGAGGCTGTGGCGCCGGCGCCCGCGCCCGCGACCTCTCCGCCCGATTAAAAATAGAAAGTCTCAACCTGGCGCATACCGATTCCTTTATTTTTACCCTAGCGTTACCTACCCATTATCTGCGCTGATCGATCGCATCTACATCCGATCTTGTTACCGACACTTTCGATTCTTTATGAGTACGTATCGATGTGATCGATTGTATACCCAGTTATTATTGCTTTTATCACTCAAGTATCGTTGTTTTGAATGTGTGTGAATAATAAATTCCTACTTTAGAAACTGCAAGTGTGCAGGCTATAAGTCGAGATCTTAACAGAAGATACTTGAACTGACTCTGGATAAAAAAATATACAGGCTGAAGTAAAGGGCAATACTTCACTTCAACCTGTATATTTCTCTTATCTGGGAATTTTATGTCATTATTTATTTAGCATTGAAACCTTAATTAATTTATTAAGATTGCAGCCATGAAAATATGTATATACAAAAAAATCCGGTCCGAAAAATATACTGTCTAAAAAAAAATTTGATAACCGGTCGAATTATATGGCCCTGTAACTTTAATAACTTTAAAAAATTACAAGAAATACCTAAGCTAAACTTTACATAAACCGGAAAAATTAATGCTTGTGTTAACTTAAACGTTATGGTAAAGACAGACCAAACACCGCAATCAGCCAATCAATACTACTTTGAATTGCAAAATCAAGGTTAAGAATGCAATATAGATAATGAGGAATTGAACATTCATAGCAAAGCACTCAAAATAAACTGTAGACGTAAACTGCTGCTGTATGCCAATATTAATCTAGGTACTTAATTACATAAAATATGTTAAGATGACAGTTAAATAATTACACTACGAAACGATATAATATTACCCGCTATCGGAGAAAATTAGAAATCGCGTAGCAGCCGGGATATGGCTTTCAGTTAACCGTAGATTATTGAACAGGACTTCAGCTTTCGAAAAGCAGTCCAACCGGTGATCTACATACAGGCAATGCACACCTTGCAGGGTGATTAATGTATGCAAGGATGCCAATTAGATACGGCACGCGTCACAGAAGTAGGTAATGGACGTTCAGACCCACTTAATATAGCACTGACAAACTTGTTCTCGAAAGGACACTTTTCTCACCGAACGTTTATGCGTCTACGTTTCGAGTAACGGTCATGGTGACATAGCTCTGTAAGAATTTGTTACTGTTTCTCCGTAGGTGGAGTTGACGATAAAACGTGTTAATCCATGAAAAGCAGCGACCTCTCCTTAAATCCATAAATTCTTGTTGTATCTTAGATTAAGCAGATGTTAATAAAATTTTATAGACTCTCATTAATTTGTCATATAACTAACTCAAGTTACTCTACTTTTTGTATTTTCCTTTAGATTACAAACAAACTAAAAGTTGTATTAGACTGATGAAGTGATGAATAACATCTCAAATGCAAGCAAAAAGCAGTGCATTAAAAGTAAATACAATTAATGATAGGGGATCATGTTCTCAGGGTATCATGTTATTGATGCGCTTCAATAACTCATTTCACAGGTTCACTTTCGAGATCTGCCCGCAGCACGGATGTTAACCGCAACTCACGGTTTCCTGTGCATATTGCAGATTCTATACGACAGCAGGTATAAGATACCTGCTGTCGTATAGAATCTGCAATGTGCGGTCGATCTGACACAGTGCGGTCAAATGCGGTATTAGAGAAACTACGACAGGTATAAAATAAGACATATATTCACGTACACATCCATTGGAACAAACGTCCTTATAATACAAAAGAAAAGATAAGATTAAGCCGGTACTCCGATAAAATTCCAACGTCAAGTGGCGATCGCAAACGCGCTATATGCACACGAGATTAATAGTCAGAGAAATCAGAAAAGGTTACGTATCTCTGCTAAACGCCATTGTAACAGCAATAACAATTAATAAGTTCACGGGGCCAGAATACACAATAACAAGGACTTTCACGGCGTTGAATAAGACGCGGATGCACGAAGATTGATAATGCAAAAGAAAAACATGAGTGCACTACCCGTAGTAATTACTGCTACAGAGAAAGGTGTTTTGTATTCAACATTATAATAACATGAACCAAATTACATCTATGACATTTATTTATTAAGATTCGAAAGTAAAACACGGTAATTTACGTTCGTGTGACGTGACTGATAGATCCCTAGCTTAGTAATATTTAATAATATATTTTCGTTACTGCCCAATCACATTCCTAGATTCATATCCAAATTATCTAAACATTCCAAACTTAGTCACTGTTTACTTGGTTTATTTATATCCGGTGTTAATCTTCGTACCGGTAATTTCTTTATTTTTGAGTCAAGGTTCATGATAAAAGACGTCATGAAAGATTATGTAATTAATTAAATACGACTTTATTGATGTTTGTTTTATTTTGTAAGCAAAACTAACAAAATGGCGCGGTCTAGTAAATCGAAATGCGATGTTATTTGAGTGAAGCTGTGAGTTCACGAGTGTCAATCGTGCTCGTCTCCTTTTCTATCAGGCATCGGTGCACGAACTCGGCTCAGGCACGCGCACCCTGCCTGGTACCACACCGCCTTCTCCTCTGTATTCGCAACGAAAGCTCATCCGTTATTATTTGTTAGGGTCAAATAACCTCCCAACTTTATACACTGCCTGTATTGTACTTTCTATCCGATATCGCCAACCATTACACAACTCTGAGATATAGATTATGGTTTACGAACCATTTGTTATTAGATTTTATACCGTAACAGTCCATTACATAAACCCCGTATCTAACTACACTGCACAAAACGAACTCGAAGATTGGAACGCAAACTTTCAAATAAGGCTATCCTACATAAACTTGAAAACATAAAAGAAGCTTTGTGAGTCACACGATGTATAATGAGAAGATAATATGGCGACTAATCATATTCTTTATATCTTCTTTGTATATGGAATAAAAATTAGAAACGCGTCTTCACAGCTGTATTTGGTATAACCCGAGTAAACATAAAAGACAATAAATAGTCGTCGACCTTCTAACTGAACCAGTGCTCCTTTTGTGCAAATGTTAAAAAACTGTGACACGCGAATATCAAAACGTGCCGATTATAACGGCATCGACTGTTATATCGACGAAGTGATCAAGATTAAAAGAAATTCGAAAAACAATGTTTAACATAATCTCGACTTATCTTCAACTTAGTGTGCAGAATCTATTAAATATTAAAAACAGTGGGTCAGTTTCATTTATATGGGTATTATAGATTAATTATTAGTAAGTCCGGCAAATCAATGTTTAAATTCAATCAACTCGGACATCTTACTTGCTTTAAATGTAAACTCCATGAGGGAACACATAATGCCTCGGACCGCTGACTTCGTGACCGCCATCACAAAGATTTTCTTTTGAAAAGTAATTAAACACCACTGAATTTCAAAATATGGGTAGTTATGGTAGAGGCATATGAAGTACTGAGAGCTAACACAACGGTCTGGCTGGCTCATTAGAGCGCACCAGTAAACGCGGGGAGAGTGCCCTGCTGCAGCTATTGTTGTCCGTCCCGAGGGAGGGTTGGCCCAGATGTCGTCCTATTTACGCACACACGCATAATAAACCTTTTGTTTATATATTTATAGAAGAAGTGACGGCAAAATATTGTTTAATATTACAACAATAAAAGCCTTAACACATTCGAAATAGCGAGGTATATGCACTGTAAAGTTTTATCGATCAGTAGAAATCTGTAGTAAGTTATAAATAACCTCGCTGAATTTAATTGTCGCGAACTAGTTAAGATAAACAGGTTCTCGGTGAGCTTAATGGGTAGTTAGAATATTGATACTAAGTATTCAAAACACTATGGTGGTTAAGCTGAAAGCAGAATATTTTATGGTAGTTATACCTTGATCCAACGTGATATATTGCAGGTTAACGACTAGATTAGTTTCTATTCAAAACGACTTTCTACCGTTGATTTCTCTCCCGACTTCACTATACAAAATATATATTACTTACCAATAAAACATTTCTTGAAATACATTTAAGAAATATAGGAACACTACTTTTGCCTTAAGAATTTCAATGTCACCACCCTTCATATAAAAGTTCAATTATCAGACGTTATGCACTTTTCCAACATTCACAGGAGGTCTTTCTTTCTGCATTTGCAATGGGTGAATACTGAAAAACGACTAGCCTATTACACCTAGTTTTAGACAGATAGACCACTCTCAGGGACAACTAAGAAGAGACTAATATTAGGGTAGATAGCAAGTCCCGTCAACCGACATCAAAACTATTGTTATGCATTTCAGGATGTGCGCTTTGTTGTACCGAGTTCTAACCAGCTACCTATAGCTCTGGGCGCTCTTCGGGATCGTATTCCTAATATACATATACCTAAGATATAACTTCCATACAACCGCGTTTTGCCTTTTAGCCGTAACAGATACATCATAAAATGGACAAGCCAAGCTTGAATTATACTTGGTTACTTACCATTATATCCGTGTACGATTGGCTCCAGTTCGCTTATCCGTACTCGTCTTGGTCCGTACTTTGCAGGCAACGTGTAATGTGTGTTGGGATATATAGGAGTACCCCTTTGCGGATCCTGACGGCTTACTGATCGAGGTAAAGTGCCGTGTAATCGAGCTGAAGGGTCATTGTAGCTGAGATTGCTTCTTTGGTCATCAATGCGGTTTAGTCGTGGCATAGATCCATGCAGTCTAGTAGACTCTTCGTTATAAATGGGATTGTTTCTTCGTTGATCATTACGGCTTATTGACCGTGGCAAAGATCCCTGCATTGACCCTTCATTATAATTCAAATTGTCCCTTTGCTGATCTTGACGACTCACTGAGCGAGGCAACGTTGAACGAAAGTGCTCCTCATTATACAATACAGGATTGTTTCTTTGTTGTTCATTACGGCTTATTGACCGTGGTAACGATCCATGCATTGAGACAGTCTGATTACTATAAATCAGACTGTCTCGTTGCTGATCTTGGCGACTCGCTGACCGAGGCAATGTTGAACGAAAGGACTCCTCACTATACACAGGATTGCCCCATTGTTGGTCTTGGCGACTGACTGATCGTGGCAACGTCCCTTGCTGGATCGATGGATCATGATAGACAGGCTGATACTGTTGTTGACCCACATTATGCAGCTGTTGTGGCTGTTGCTGATAGTTATATGGCTTCGACGAGTCTATATAATCAACATACGGGTTGTCTCTCTCCCTTATACCGTATCCATTATTTTCTGATTGTTGGTAATGATTTAATGCTTGCAAGCTTTGTGCTGGATATCCATATTGATTCGGTTGCCTGCGGTACTTGTCGAGTATATCAAAGGATCTATTGTGAGGTGCGGAGAAACGATCGGTGGCGAATATCTCGCTCACGGGCAGTGTGCTGCTATTGTTACTTGCATTACTGCGGTTACTCCTGTTACTACTCCTGAGGTTGTTTCGACTCAGTGAACCGTCACCACGAACACTTAAAGTCACTTCCAGTCTCTTTTTGTCTTTCATTATGTCCTCTTTTTACACTTTCGTGAGAACCCCCTTGCTATCACCATTTGTTACTTAATGTGTTGGAATTAGAAACGTTGTCAGACTAAATTATGGATTAATTATAGTTTACGGTGTTATACAACGGAGCGACATATCACGCTGAAGAAAGTAAATTGCATCTACGACGGCGTACATCATGAACGATGAGTAATGATGATCGTCGATGTATAAGTAAATGACCACGAGACTGAGAACAAGACCGCCGTTGTCGAAGTTAATTGAGGTTAAAATAGTTTGAACGAAACATCGACACGACTTTCGGACAAAGGTACTGTCAATTCCGTGGCAGGCAATTTGACGTATAGACAGAGGGGAACAATAAAAAAACTTGAAGAGAAAATTCATAGATCCGTTTAACGATTAGTTAACTATTACTCTATCAATCACAGCGACCTCTGGTTCAGCTAGCTAGATAGATGTTTTTCTTTTGTCACTAATTACCTACACGCTACAGTGTTTTAAAAATACAGAATAATTAATACAATAGGCTCAACAAAATTTTGTTCGTGCATTTTTAAACGAATTCGTGAACACATTCACTCCAAAAAGATAGTTAAAACAAAATCATATAAAAAATACAAAACCGCGATTGGAAAGATGGTAAATAATTGCTAAATTAGATATACGAACAACGATGTTGCTTGATAAACAACTTCTTGACATGCAATATCCGCGCACACGGAGTAGATCCGTTTTAATAAAATTTCCAAGAAAACATTTTTATTTCACGATAAGGCACTAACGAAACGTAACCAATTAACAAAGATGACTGTCTGGCAAACTATTTGAACTGATTCGATGTTGAAGAAACCAATATTGATATTATTATTATATTATCACAATTTAATGAACGACTTCCCTCTACTTGAGTGCAATGTTCAGCAACGACTGACAATGAGTTTCGATCGAATAATAATTTATTGTTATAGCTGATAAGATAATGCCGTCAGTTCAATAACTCGTATCAACAAACATGTACATTACTCCCTAGGGGCCTAGAGGCACCAAACACCTTCTATGCAACCTTAGCCAAGTTATTGTTTGCTAATGTAAAACGTATTTTTATCAACTTGGTATGCCGGCCACGTGAATCATGTGAAGTACACTTACTAATACTTGAAGCAGGAAAATATTATACCTTGAGTAAATGGAAAATACGTACACTGGGTCAAGGTTACAGGTGCTCTCTATGCATTGTTTTGGGTACATCCGAACAAATGGTTTTAATTTGAAGTGCCAGTTACAATACTGCTGGCACCGATATTATAATGGCTTGTGAAAAATGAAGCACAAATGAATATAATCAGTGGAAATTATTTAAAAGGAGTTAGAATTCAGATTCAAAGTGAAAGTTTTACTTCATCGAAGATAGCGTATAATACCTACGAAAAAAATTCCCTAAAATATATTTGGCATGTCGCGTATTAGATGAGCGTGTAATGTAAACGTTACAACACGCTACAGGTCGCGAAGTGTTAAGAAACAAGTTGGTGTTTTGTTTGTGAATCAAACAGACCACTATTATCACCTGTGTGCCGAACGCAGTGCGTGGCCGTGCTTAATCTAACAACTTGTTAATTGTTTACTTAGAACTACCAAAATTAAGGAATCTGTTACTGTGGAAACATTTAAAAAGTTATTTTGTAAATACGTCTCATCAGGTGGCGAAGCAACAAAGAAGCAGTTTGCTTACTGTGGTATGACACAGGGAAAGTGGGTACGTGTGCAACTGTGCACGTAAGTGCATGGTATATAACCCGCAATTTTGAAGTAAATGGAGCAAAGCGTATTACCGCAAAGTTCCGTAGAACATTGAGATGTTTTCGAAACAAAAACACAGAAACATGAGTAAATGACGCGTTTATATGTAACAATGTAACAATAACTGAGCAGTGAGCTTGACCTTCATACATTGCTTGAACACACCAGTTTCTAGAATATCATACATACGTGCTTAACAATAGATAATGTTATTTACTCATGATCGAATCAATAACTCTATCATGTTAAGCCATTAAAGAACGCTGTTATTAAATTTCGTTATCACTAAAACACTAATTCCGACACTGAATATTTTGACAACTTAATAACACATATTAAGGAACTGGGATATGAAGGGGGATTGCGTCAACGCAAACCGTTTTATGAGTCGAATGTGATCAGCTTGTGATTCTGACTCATACAATGCCTAACGCAGGTATCACACGAATTTCTGTATCGTTTACTTTGAAGTGTGTCACGCGACTAGAACAACACACTGTTATTAATTTTCACTGAAGAAGGAGGCGGAATTAGCGGCAAACTCGGCACAGGCAAGCGAAACACTGCGGGGCTTCGTTCAACGGAACGAAATGGCACGCCGAGTGTAGGAGATAAGCTGATAACGAAGCGATACCGATTTTATACAACGCTAACATTGCGTATTACAGGTATGTTGCTTCATTCATGTACTTTAGGAAGAGCACGTATAAACTAAGTTATGACCCTAGTCACATCAAACCTAGTCACTGGCAATTTCTTTATATTCTGCATATTCGCATGATCTCTAGTTAAAGAGCGATATGACAATTAACGAGCACACGTTTTCAAGTCGGGAAAGTTATTAGCCATAGTTAGATGTTTCCCACATAAAAATAAAGGCGAGACGATGCGTTTGTGTGTGACGCGAGAGTGACAGACGAGCTCTGCTCGGTTCACGTTCGTGATCGCAAGACGACAGACTATGGTCACGAACGTGTGAAATAATGTCGTAACTATCGAATATCTCAGGGGAACATCGTGCACCACCTAAGTTGTGCACCGTAATAGCAACTAATGAACCGCTTAATTTGCTAGTAATAAATAAAACGTATTTTATGAGCAACTCACCGTCATGGACGTCTTCAACGGGCTCTTCATCATCAGTCTTCGTTTCCTCAGCTTGCTCTCGTTTTTTAATTGCCTGCAAAGGAAAACAAGCTTTATACGCCAGAAAAAAATCGCCACAGACAATCACGGGAGACGGTAAACAGGCAATTCTTAACAAAAGACATAAGCCACACTGATAACAGCTAGTAGAGAAGTAACTTAAATGTCGCATTACACTACATGCCAGTGAAATGGTATGATCGTGACACGACTATACACAAGCGAAGCAAGCCAAACAAAATGCAGTCGAATCTAAATTGAAATCTTTCGCTAAATGTCTTTCTATCTTGCATACGCATCTCACCCGGGCGAGCCATCCTCCTGCCGCTTTCAAGCACCTCATTTTAATATATACTGATAAGGAGCACTTTGGAAATTGCCCGGTGTTTGTTGGTGATTTATTTAACACTACACTTGTATTGAGAAAGCGGCACTTCACTTATCGATTAATCGCGGTACACGAAGCATTGTTAGTCGCGGCGCGGTGGAAGGCACTCATTTCTGCGAGCCTCGCGGAGGGTCTACCGAGAGCGTTGTGGTCGAGGGCCCGCGCGCATCAGCCCGTAACAGCCGCGGTATTCCAACAATTACCCACGGTTGGGTCGTGCTTACAGAAACGGAGCGATTCACCAAGAGATTTATTACTTAGTTACACACTCATTGCAATGTTACCAGATTCTTCACTTAGATTACAAACTAGATTTTGAACTGGTATTTAGAAATTATTTTAGAGCAGGATAAAATGTGAGTGATGTGTGAATAGTCGCCCCGATGATCGTTTTATGGTAATATGTTCACAGAGTACAGGTGCGATGCGAAAGAGATCTCACGACGCTATTGTTTCTGCTATTCTCTGGTGAACAAGAAATTTCGACGCGGACCGTGCGTCAGCTTTTACCCTTTCGCGTTATTGTATAGTCCGCAATTTAGATGCCATTGTGATGCGCAGCACGATTGCACGATAGCAGTATATTTAATTGATGAACGATCAAGAACAAGATACCGTGTACAAAAAATATCATCACTCGCTAATAGAATCATGGTAAATGTAGAGACGCATAACAATCAACCAAGCATTTTTTATCCAAAATATTTTCGCTCAAATTATTTTAGTTATCAAGGCTTTCACTTACATTATTCTTTCAAATTATTATCATTGGACACGTTTGTCAGATAAAATAAAATTGATAATGGAAGGAAATAATCCCAATGAAAGATTCGTAGTTTACGTAGGTACAGTATTTTGTACATGTCATAAAGGATTAATCGTTGTCATGAGGTTCATACGTTTACACATATATTATTTATTTATAATTACTTATTTATAGAAGTATAAAGATGATGCTTGCTCAACCATGGTAGGGCATTTTCTTTTATAAATAGGTTTTGCGTTTCAGTATTATGATGAAAATGAAAGAAGGCGTAAAAGGGAGACTACGCTGAACGCTTTTCAAGTTAAAAATAACTTTATCGTAGACTTCAACTAAATAATACTGCCTTATTTTGACGAGCTTTGAAAACACTGAGAATAGTAAAGAAAGTAATTTTGGAAATGAGACTGTCTGGGTAAAACTGAAACTATAAGAAACTAGCTGTGCCCGCGACTTCGACTGCGATCCAGGATGAAAGTAGCCTATGTCCTTCTCCAGATCAAGGTCTACCCATGTGCCAAATTTCATCCAAATCATCGTTTAGCCGTTTTAGCGTCAAAGCGTTACAAACAAACTCACTCTTGTATTTATAATATTAGTTCGGTTATAGAAAAGGAGGCGTGAGATTTGACCTCTTTTCTCTATTTCTAGTAAAAGTTTAGTTTTGGTCTTCTTAAACTTTTCCTAAACGATCATACCTCCATACTAAACATACGAAGGACATAAAAGGTAAACTCTCAAAATAAAAAATACAACATTCAGAATATGGTTTTATACTGAACATAGTACATCATGCATCAATGAATGAATTTACACTGGTTTGTGAATCTAATTAGAATGAGGGTCGGAGATGACCAAACATCGATAGTACAACTACGAAACGAAGCAAGGTTCTGATATTAACAACAGTACATATGAAGGACACAATACCATAAACTACAAAAGTCTTGTCCGCACTGACAAGAGGAAAATCTAGTGCCATAGGATTTATACTTTATTTGCACAAGCTTTGATGCACCGACAGTATCAGGGATAGAACAATTTTTGTCTCAGATATACAAGTCGCGACACATGTTGCACAACTTGTCAAGTTGTGCGACATGTATTGCAACTTGTGTCGTCGTGCGGACTAGACCGTATAATGGTTCGTGGTTCGTCGAAACAAGAACCAAGTAGTTGCAATTAAAAATACACAATACACACACGATATTATGTTGAAACAATTCAATTAAAATATGAACCCCAACAAACAACAATGTTACTGTTACTTAATGAAAAATATGTAAACATGCAAACAGAGATTTATAGATAGATAAAGATTACACAAAGAAATTACCACTATGATGCAAGGAAAACTAGACTTCAAAATTTGTAATTGAAAATGGTGAACAAAACTAGTTAGGAAGACGAGAACTAAAAATTCCAGTTACAATTTTTCAAGTCCAATAAGGTGTTTTCAAGCCTGTCTGCATCAATCACCAACTTGCTTATTAAAATTAGAAGCTGCGTATGCAAATGCGCCAAGTTCTTTCTATACTCTGATATGAAACCTGCAATACAAGGGCTTCCGGTTAAGTAATGCTTTCCGCGGTTGGTCCATAGATGGACCTTTACATATCAATACCCCTCCGTGCCTCGGAAAGCACGTTAAGCCGTTGGTCCCGGCTGACATTTGTAGATATTTGACAGTTGTTATGGGTCGTCAGAAGCCCGAAAGTCTGACAACCAGTCTTACCAAGCGGTATCGTGTTACCCAGTAACTGGGTTGTGGAGGTCAGATAGACAGTCGCTCCATGTAAATTACTGGTATTCAGCTGCATCCGGTTAGACTGGATGGCAACCCCAAGACCCCAACATAGTAGGGAAAAGGCTAGGCTGATGATGAAATCATACTAGAGTCATCCCAGAGACGAAACAGTAATGTCTCATGTGCTTCTAATTACATCGGCAAACACGCCATTTTACGACCAAATAGGTATGGTAGTACTTTCCCGGAAGATTTTCTTCACATGGAGCTCTACTACAGCTACTACTACTAAAAACCCTGGAGGATACCTTGGTATGCAGCTTCATGTTATCTAGGTGAGTTTTAATGCACGACAGCTATGAATAACGCCATCAGTATGAATGTACCTAGCACCATTCGAGCAAGCAAGACTACAATCAGAGTTAACAGGCTGTAAGTAAGTACATATAAACACAATGCATTAGGAAGACGGTAGCAGCACCTGCGCAATAAGGTCTCGCGCACGCCGTGCGTCGATCTGATTGACGCGTTTGTTCTTGAGGTGGTGGGGTGTGTCGCGGCGGTGTAGCCGGCCGGCCTGCACGGGCGCACCGCGCTCCTCCACCGTCGCGCGCCACGCGACCCGCCGGGGACGCTACCCGCACCACCACCGGGGAACACCCGTGATACCAATGAACAGTCATATCCCGAACGAAGCTTATCAAGTGTCATGAAGTCATGATTTTATGGGTATGGTGGGCAATGGTACGATCACCGATATATCAATCGATGTCGATACAATAAGCACCTCTATCGATATCTTATAAAAGAGATTTCCAAATTAAAAATAAAGAATACGTTACGATAAATAGGGGTTTATTGATTAGGCACAATTTTCTCGATCGACATCGGTGATCATTCGGATGCACTCCTGTCCCCTTTACCCTGATTTTACCAAAAGCAGAAAATAAAAAGTTCTTTGTAAAGAGTACTTCAGATTTTCACATTCGAGGTATGACTGCTAATTTAAATCCATTTTCCAGTGTAAATATGAAAGAATATGCATATGAAAATCAATGTTGACTTAAAATATAATGAGGGATAAGTTGTATCTGTCTGTTGTTGAAAGGTCTATTTCATATAGAAATATTCTAAATAAGATTTCATTGGCATATTTTCATCGATTCACGTTAGTTATAAAAAAATTGGTTTAAAATTAATAATATAGCTACCGGGTTCCAAAAAAGTTAATTTGTTATTTGATTAAAAAATAATGTTAATAGATAGTTTCCTTCTTATGTTAATTGCAGTTCTATGTCATTAGAAAGTCATGTACTTCTATAACAAGCAGAACTAAGGGGGTTAACTTCGACTCTTTGGGTAACATGTTAATCCCAGGCAAATATAAAATAGTCAAATTAGTCTCTGTCCCAAATATAGTTTAACCTAGTTCAGACACGTTTTACAAGCCTTAATTATCATTGCATACAAGGGCCTAGTTTCCATGTCAAAAATCTACCGCATCTAGGCGTGTAAACGCGCGTTAGCGTGCGCTGCATGTGAACGTCTACACTCTACAGTTTTCAAAGCGTGCGTCAACGCGCTCATATTGGAACAGTTGTGTAGCTGTAAAACGATCTCTAAGCGCGTCTCAGCTTGCGTTGTCATGGAAACCGACCCTACAGCGACGTAATTACTTCTATATGGATTAAAGCTTGTAGAAAATCACTTTGTAAGGTGTCTACAAATATGCTCGATTTCTGTCAAAGTTGCGTGCAATCGTCGAAAACGAGCACTTTGTAGGCAGCTATAAGTTTATCGCCAAAAAAATGTATTCAATAGACTTACCTCTAGTTCGTCAGAATCATCATTCTCGTCGTTTTCACCTTCAGACGATTCTCGATCAGCCGCCGTCTGGGTGTCGCTTTCCTCTTCTTTCGTCAATTCGGGAAGAGGCTGTGGTGTGTGCACCGGCTGTAAATGGATTTTATTTAGTATGCATTTATCTAAGTATAGTAAAGTTATTGCAGATATTCTGAGATTAGAATAAGAATGTCTTTTAAAATACGGGAATTGCATCCTGATTTTTTAAGAATTTTCATTATAATCTGTCTTAGTCTGTCAAAACAAATCTCAAAGGATTCATTCATTTTGGGCTAAATTATGAAAGAGCCGGCCAAACAAAAAAAAAAGATATATTCCGTTAGAACATGTTATTCTCTTCACTTTTCACTATTGGACCAAACCTGTAGGGCAATTCCCTAAGCTGTTATTCGAATTTGAAAAATATTAAGGATGAAATATATTCAGGATGTTTTAGTTAAAATAATTAATAATAATCTAATTCAAGTACGTTGTAGTAATAAAAAATTAAGTAGAAAAACGTACTCTTTCGGAATATAGCTTTTTTTTTGTTTGGCCGGCACTCTCACATAATAGGTCTTTACCTATGACATTGCCGTTTTGTATGAAAAAATTTAAACTAATTTTTTTCATGAATTTTTTATTTGTATTAATCGAAGTAATCACCCATGCAATCAATGCATCTTTGCCATCGCAGTGACAGTTTATTGATGCCCTTCTTAAAGAAATCAGCTGAACGGGAGGCAACAAATTCTTCAAAGGCATTTTGTACTGCCTCTCGGGTATTGAATTTTTTTCCCGCCAAGAAGTTATCCAAATTCTGGAAAAATTAGTAGTCTGTAGGCGCAAGGTCTGGTGAGTAGGGCGGATGACGGAGAGCTTCCAACCCCAGTTCTTGCAACTTGGAGACCGTCTGCTGTGCAGTATGAGGTCGCGCGTTGTCGTGCAGGAGCAGCGGAGACGAGCGATTGACCAATGCTGGTTGGAGATGCGCCAGCTTCTCCATCATTGTGTTCAGTTCTTCACAGTACACATCTGCAGTAATGCTCACCCCGTTTGGTAAGAAGCTGTGATGAATCACACCGGCGCTAGACCACCAAACAGTGACGATCACTTTTCTAGGGGTAAGTTTTCGTTTAGGGCATTGTTTAGGTGCTGAACCAGGATCCAACCAACTTGCTGAGCGCTTGCGGTTATCAAACAGAATCCATTTTTCATCGCAGAATTCCTTCATTTGTGTGTCTGTTGAGCAGTGCAAGGCACGTCTCGACGCGTACTTCGCGCTGGCGATCATTGAGTTCGTGGGGCACCCATTTGTCAAGCTTTTTTACCTTGCCAATTTGACGCAAATGGACCAATATTGTTTTGACGCTAACGTCGAAAGCTGCTGCTAATTCAGCCGTAGATTGTGTATCATCAGCTTCCACAATCGCCTTTAATTCGTCATTGTCGACCAAAGTCTTCGGACGACCGCGAGGTTCATTTTTCAGGTCGAAATTTCCAGAACGGAAGCGAGCAAACCAATAACAGGTGGTGCGTTGGTTTGTAGTGTTAGCTCCGTAAACGTCGTTGATGTTGCGTGCCGCTTGTGCCGCGTTGCTGCCACGACGGTACTCATATTAAATAATTACTCGAATTTTTTACGTATCCATGATGACGAAAAAGATTGAAATGCGATGAAAATGTAACACTAATCAATAAAGAAATGACTACTTTTGGAAAAAAAATCCATGTTTTTAAAATAAAATTAATTTGAAATTAGAATTCTTAGCCAAACAAAAATTATTTTGATTTGAAATGGCCAGTACTGCAGAACGGCAATTTCATAGGTAAAGACCTAATATATAGCCCAAAAATGTATGGACGGTGAATGATGTCCTTTAGCAAAAATTTTGACATTTGATTGCTGCTGAGATGTGAGTGTGACTTGAATTTAAATTACGTTTTTAATTACGAGAATTAGCCTTCTGATTAAAAATTCATCTCTGCTACAGTTTGGGTACAGCAGGTACAGTAACATAGTGAGTTTTGTTGAATGACTGAGTGCCTAGACAAAGTGACATTCTATCAGCGATAACGATGATGGAAAAGGCAAAAATGTATAGGACTGACATATGCTATCGAAAAGCTTATGTCAATCCTGTTGAAACTCGTTGTAGAAATTCGAAACGTTTTGGAAGCGATTGTCACTTGTCTAGGGCCTCTGGGGTCAGAAAACTGACGTAGTTAAGGAAATGAAGTAACAGTAAGATCATTTCAACAGCACACAAGAAGCAGGTGTTTTACTTAGGAGTGTGAATCTATTGAACTCTACTATATTTTTTCTGGAAATGTGGCAATACATTGATCTTATGTATACTCAACGCAAATCTTATGTATAATGAACACCACTAACTCTCACTGGTCATAACTTTAAAACGTGAAAGTAAAATTAGAAAATTATATTACTATTAGATTAACTTCATGATTTCCATGTTGGCTATAAAAGTAAGATCATAAACTGAAATAACTGGCCACCCCCCATTATTAATAGGAAGAAGCACGTTGCTTAGTTTTGTTCCACCTTTCAGAAACCTGCAACCTAACTCCGTAACACACTAACACACAATCACAATCCGAAGGATTTTGAAGGAAATTAATAATCCACTGCTTCAAATGTTTGGAAAATTCGCTGATCAACAAAGTAAATAACGCAATGAATGTTGTTGTACAGTCAAAATGAAAGGCATTGTGTTACTTTTAAGGGCAAGTTCCTGAAAGTTTGATCAAATATCTGAACAATCTGCAGTCACATATCGCATTATCTGTTGTTATCATATGGTAGGGTTCGACACGATTTAATATTGAACAGTATTTCAGATATATAATTACAACTAGTTTCTATGGCATCAAACAGACTAGGAAAGATAATTGCGAGTTCTCCTAATTGTATTAAAACTTATCTTGCCACTGTATATGTATCTGTGTTTGCAAACAGTCCATAATGTTCCCACTACTGGGACACAGGCCTCCTCTCGGTGAGAGGGAGTGGGCCGTAAACCACCACGAGGGCCCAGTGCGGGTTGGTTGATCACATGTCTTCGAATTTTTGGTTCCAGGACATGCCGGTTTCCTCACGATGTTTTCCTTCACCGTTATGAGAGCAGTGGTGATCAAATAATTTACACAAAGTACAGTGCCTGTCAGGGTTTGAAACTACCACCTACAACTCGTAAGTCGCGGCTGTTACCATTGGGCCACCACTGCTCTGTCTGCTTTGTCTATGTTTACATGTTTCAAATGCTTTTGATTTAAAAATATTTAAAAAAAAAGACGTAAGCTATCTACTTACTTCAATAGTTTCCACTGGCACTTCAACGTGTTCGGGTAGCGGCATGGTAATCCCGTTGGTTGTCGGTGGTTCTTGTTGTTTCGCCGCCAGCAGGGCCGCAGCTTCCGGCGATCGACCGGCGAAAAGCTTCTGTGCTTTCGCCTTCAAATCCTTCGGGTGAGGTGTATTTTGTCGGACAAACGGAGTCTGTGAAAATGACGATATATTAGGCAGAGTAACAGGCCAACAAGAAGAGATTATCGCTTACTGCATCACAGCGTTTCAAATTGAGAAAATAAACATGCTCATGCTTAGTATTCGAATAATAAGTGTATTTAATAAAAGCTTGTGCCAATAATTTTTGTGAAGTCAAAAGATAAAAGTTAATTTATTAAAGAATAAATTAATGCCGTAATAGATTTATGTACTAATAAAAAATTGCAAAATAAATTATTTTTGTTAATAGTAAATATTGTATAATTCTAGAATGCTAAAAATATCTTTTGCAAATTGCAACATTCAAAAATAACGCTGTGCATTTATTAATTTAGTGTGTTAAAGATAAAAGATAAGTGTCTACGAAGCAAGCGAGTGTGTAATCATATTATGTTAAATATACTAAAGATAAAAATCTTCAGTATAAATGGTACCTAATGAAATGCGACATATTTCGGTATTACTGTCGTGGTCGTCACACAATAATCACAAGAAAAAATTCTATACAAAAATTACTTGAATCAATCCATGTCGTGTAGAAACGCAATGGCTTATCCCAGTAATGTTCAGATTCCTGACTAAAGTACCGAAATATGATAATTGTCACTTAACCTATTAACCGCATAATGTCGCAATGTGTGAGACGAACCAAATGATTCACAGGATATGATATCACACGTAGTCTCTTCTTCGTGACATTACGACGTCTCTTGCTGGCAAAGCTAATCTACGTTAAGTGCAGTTCAAATATTGTGCGCAATGTGGAATAAGTCGGAGGAATATTTTAAAATAGGTAGTATGGTTTTTAATATACTGTGTGAATAAGAATGAATCTTCTGGGGAGCGGCTGGGAATTCAAAACTGCTTAAGAAGTGCCAATCCGAGTCAGGACAACAGGTGTGGTTAGTGTTACGTAACGTTTGATTATTGATATGTGTGTAAGTTCCAAATCGCAGAAAAAATAGTAAATGCTTTTGCAAAAAACAACACTAATTTGTCTATGCATTAGTCTACTTCCAAAGAAAACAAACTATTATCTAGATACTGATAGAGCAAGAGGCTTAGTGGCGGACATCGCATACTCAACTCGGTGGTAGTGCATTCACAATATTTGTAAATAATTTGAGTGTAATATGTTGCAGGTTCCACTGCGGGTTTCAACAAGACGGTAAATAATATCTGTGTTTACAGTTACATTATGATAAAGAAATGATTTTCAGACTAAAATTATTAATAAGTTGTAAAATTAAATTGACGAATGACTTAATAAAAATCTCTATACTTATGCTCATTCAACGTTCAAGAGATAATGCAGGTAAGAAAGATTAGTTTCGAATAAACAATACTAATTATATTTTTACAACTCGACTGCGTAAATACCTAATTGAAAATTTTACTGTGTGATTTGTTGGTATTATTATTTGTGAATGCACCCCGCGAGACGCTTTGCCGCATACCTCCGTGAGGTTAGTTATAGAGGAGGATAGTCGTTGCAGGGAACTCCTCCGCTGTGTTGTGACTAGCTTGCGAACTACGTTAATAGGCCGCCTGAAGGCAAGCATCGACTGTTGTGCGAAGAACGAGTCAGAAGGCATCACGTCATCACTCTCCTCCTGAATCGTCGGAACCTTAAAATTAAAATTTGTTTGTTCCAGGAACAGTTCACAACCAACGAGGTTCTACGTACAATTAAATATTCCTTCATGTTACATCATACCCATGTATAAATAAATGATTAAACATATTTTTACACAATTCAATAAAAATAGTCATTTGCGCAGTGTTTACTTTTCCTAGTTATTTCCTATACTTATTAATAAACATACACAATAATACAATATACATAGTATAACGAACCCTATGTCTAACAAAGTAGGTATTTGAAAGATAGTTATTGAAACACATAATTACCATTAATACTCAATGTAAAGCTGTTTTTTGTTACCTAGCCAAAAAAAGTTAAGTTTTGATCAGGAAACATAAAAAGCTATCTCATTCTAATCAATTGTAGATTAACAAGTGAGGCGGTTGCAATTTTGAGTCTGTAATGCCTTATGTTAGAAAGTCTAGTACGATAATAATTACAGTGTGAACATAAAAAAATCTTTTAAGTATTGAACTATTGACTTAACACAAATAGATGTGATATCGTATCTGTTATAAAATGTTTGTACAGAAACAAAATATATACAATTTGAACAGATTATAATAAGGAAATCTAAGAAATCGGCTTGTCGTTTCATTGGGAAGATCGAATATAATATAGCCAATTATTATTATTATTCTTTCTCTCTAACAACCATAATTCTTGTATACGTTAATATATATGACAGAGGTGTAACAAAATAAAACATGCAAATAAAAGATAAAAAATAATGAAAACTAAAAATTTATTGCATAAATAAACAAAAAAAAATATTAGTAGGTATTCAGCTTACTCTAAATAATACTGAGGTTCTGTTAAGCCAACTAAAATAATAATAATAATATGCAGATCGATTATCAGATTATCACCAAACCTTTGTGACTGTACCTTTATACAAGTTGAGAATTGCAATTTTTGTATTAAACAAATGACAAAAACATGCTAAATATATGCGTTAATAACATTTTTACAAGTATTTGTGTATGTTTACGAAGATTATTCTAAAGCTACAAGTATTGTACTCAGTGCTAGATAAGCTCTGTGCCTCGATAAATTTTCGCGTACATGTATTCTGAACCAAGATCCTACGTTCCTCCACCTCTCTCTAAGCGTGTCACCAGCATGGTAGAAGCAAGAAGATACATTATATTGGAAGTGTTTGTGAGCGTACCTAGTATTAAATTTCGTTTTCCGTTTATTCTTATACCATCCCTTAGTATTGTGGAATAAGTAACTACAACAGCATAGGCTCACCTCTTTGACTTCGGGCATATCTTCGGTGAACTTCACTGAGTGCGTGCGTGAGTTCTCCTTTTGTTCCCAGTTCTCGTCGTCCGAGTCCCGGTCGCGAGACATAGTCGATTCTGTAGAACCAATTCAATTAGTGGAATGTTGGGAATAATGTTTAAGTTCTTGAATTGTTGAAGTACACACGATAAATGAGATAATTATACAGACATAGGCACGCAATTATCATGTAATCACTGAGCAGGTATCCGTCATTATTATAGTCCACGAGGCATTATCTGACGGATATTGACAAATACTTGACCACTTAGTAGATGCACAAATCTGTCAAAAGTCAGATGTCGTTAGTTAGCTGCTTGCATCCTTATCTCATCTGTCAACAGTACTCAATCATTCAAAGTTAAATTAAAATGTATAAATTGTCGATATCTCTAGCGATACCATGAATTTTCCTGGCAGCTTTACTGTAAAATTGTATATTCTAAAATGAAAAAGATTACCCCATAAAGTAAATCTAAACATAAATGAACATAGACAATCACAACACAGCAGCGCTACGTCACAAACCAAACAAACATTTAAAGCCAAAATGATATGACGTTATCTTGCGTTGCGTAAAATTTAATGATTATTGATTAATGATTGTATGACAAGTGTCCATTGTAAATCCTCTAATCATACTAAACCCAGACTGCACCCTAATTTTATGTAACACATTGGTAATGACAATACATTTGACAATTCAAAAAATTGCTTTATAATTTTAAAAAAATATTCTGCTTGACAGCAAAAATAACGCCATTCATAAAATAATATTGAACTTTAAAAATCAAAGGTGTTTTGACATAACATTCCGTGTGTGTTTGCAATTAAGATTCCCGCGGACAGGCGTTATGTGACGATAGTAGAATCATTTCTAAGGACATTGTTATACCAGAATCTTGTCGCGCCTATCTGTGGGAGCCTTTCGGGTGCAGAATGGTAAAATATTCATGTAGGTAAATAAAATAGTTACAACAGTTTATAAGTACTAAACAACACTAAAGTTCTATTCAGTGCAGTGCTACAGCATAATGACCATGAATTGCGTTGTGTTTTTTAAAATAATAACAGTGCGAAATTGACATAATAATAGAGTATCTTCATTTCAACCTTGATGAAGTCGCGCGTCCATCTGATAGTAAAAACTAGTGCGAGGTTTTTTATTTGTTCAGTACAAATAACATCACTTAACACCAGTTGTTTGGATAGAAAATTCATGTACACTTGTACAGTGTACTATTAGGTTAGTACATTTTAACAACACACCTATTTTATCTTTTATTGAGATAATCACAATGGGACGTCACATCATCAAGGGAATACCGTTGCTTTTGATAACTATAATTACTTTATTTTTCATTGGAAAAAATAGTTATTATCAACTCACATTTTACAATCAAATGGACGCAGAAAAATCTCCATAGCAGATATTATAGCCCAAAAAGGTTTTTCATTCGTAACCGTATTGTATTGATACTTTTGTGAACCTTACCTCTTCTATCTAGCTCTTGCGATTGTGAATTAAATCTGTGTTCCCTGTACCAGTGTCCACTGCCGACCTCTGACGTGTGTTCCAGCTCTATTCGTGTGTGACAAGTGCATTTAGTATATTTACACAGCAAAAACAAAACAAGAACAACTCAGTGACAGTTCACGATACATAAAAACCGCTAAGTTGATTTAACAGGAAATGCAAACATGAATCATTCAATTATAGCGAAGAATTAAGCAATAACTTCGCAATTCGATGTCCGATTAAATATTTTCGTGTTGCGTAAAAGGATGCTCATTTAGTTTACAATGGTCCATTATATTTATTGAAAATCGATTCATTGGTCTGGTATGGGTACCGGCCTCAGGTTGAATATGTGCAAACAGACTGAGACGCCCAAAACAATCGGTAGTGCGTATGATAACCATCGCCTTTTACTATTGTGTACAAAAATCTCCTGGGAAGGTTTCTCAAAGATCCAAACCCTTTAAACGAAAGTTAAATGAAAGTCTCGTATCAAAAGGATAAGAGAAACTCGGTAGAGGAAAGCCGAGATTAAACACCAGTATTGTGAACTGTCCCTGATTTTGCATAATTAAATAAAAGCACGAAAAGCATTGGCAAAGACGACATAAATTACGTACCAAAATGCTCACATAAACGAAAAGTACAATGACAGTAATATTCTTTCCTATGATATATTGATAGGAATATTATGATTGCTAGACAATGCGTTTTCCTTAACATTATCAACTCACTTGAATATAATTAAATGAAAAGGAAAAATACCAAAAGGAAATAAATCGAAATCAAATATGATTAAAAAAAAAAAAAAAATTCATAATGCAAAGTTAATACTTTTAACTATCAGCAGATTAAAATGTTCTAATGATCAAATAAATCACAAGCTAATGAAATTGACAATAACCAGTGGTGATAGGCAAAGATGAAGATTATATGAATCAACTAAACCTGAATTCAGAATCTTTTCAAACTCTATGTCTTATCTGACAAAGTTCAAATTGCATTGCAACCAAAATTTCTTTCAGACCTTATTATTGCAAAGTCACTCAAAAATTTACTTAGAGTATATAACGGTTATTTAGATTGTTGCATGTAATTCTCTAATTATCTGAATTCAAGAATAAATACTAAGGGTTTTTCTACAAGCAGGACACCAAAAGCGACACCATGATTATAATTTAAGGGTACATTCATACCTGGTTGTTGGGTATAACTAAGCTGAGGTAGTAAGAAGCAAGTAAGAACATTTTCCCCAGTGGTTTCATCCCTGTCCGTTTGGAAGGTCAACAACGGTTGCGCCTGATTTTCTGATAACCACACCGCCTTCAGTTCCAAATTCACTAATGTATAGGGTAAGTACTGTAACCTGGAACATTATAAATATAATAATATTATTTTCCTTTCTCAACATTCTCAACTACAAGATAAATCATATAGAAATAAGCAAGATCTTCTTTGAGATATGTAAAGTTACATTTTACTTATGTAACACCGCAGTAGGTGCCGATTACAATTTACATTAAAATTATGTAATCTGTCTGGTTACATTAAAATAATCATTTTATTTAAATACTTGAAGATAAATATGCAATTCAATGTCATAATTATCAGCAACAAAAATCTACTCAGAATGCTTAAAACGTGTTTAGTTGTTGCTATTCAGTGAAAGGCATCACAGTTATTCATAGCATATCAATAATATAAACAATTATTTTATCTTCGTTATAAAACTTACCTATTGCCGCTCACATCCAATACATGCAACGATTTACAATTTCCCAGCTCGTTCGGTAATCTCGTAAGTTTGTTATCTCTTAGGCACAACACACCAAGCAAAGTCATATTCCCGATCTCTAACGGTATTTCAGCCAAGGTATTCCTATCTACATTCAGTACAGTCAACTCATTGAGATTCCCTATCGACTTAGGCAGCTCCATTAAAAAATTCTCCGTTAATATAAGCTCTTGTAGATTTGTACACCTGGAAGAGAAATACGGAATCATTAGCGTTATAAATAGCTCAAGATAAACTAACAAAATGAAATATATGATAAACAGTGCGATATACTAACCTTCCAACATTTTCGTTTAATGTATGTAATCTATTTTGGTCCAACTTCAGTATAGCTAACTTGGATAAATCTCCGGTACCATTTGGTACAGTTTCCAGCATGTTTTGGGAGAGATGTAAGTCGGTTAAGGAGCACAGGCCTCCAATCTCTTCAGGAATTTTCTCTAGTTTATTTTCACTCACATCTAGACATATTAGTGCCTTTAAATTGCCGATTTCTGGCGGCAGATACTGGAGTTTATTGTGGTCCAACCATAACTCTTCCAGGGCGGGCAGCTCCCCGATGAAACCCGGCTGTAATTGAAAACGCGACATGGTTATTTTATATGGAAAATAGGATTAAAATACAAAAAAAAAATCAATAACATACCAGTTCTTCAATGTCATTGTCACCCAGATCCAGCCTTTGTAATCTAGTAAGATTTTTCAATGACTCTGGCAGCGACTTTAGTAAATTTTCTCTCAGCTCGAGCGACTGAAGTGAGATCAAACTGGAAAGACAAACAAAAGATTTATATTAAAAGGATTATAGAGAGCAAATAAAAGGCAAGACATTTATTTAATAATATGTAACCTTCGCTACCCAACAATTGTGAAATAATAATTTGATGAGACAACTCAGCGAGGTGGAAACACAATAGAACGACAATCACGGTAACAGCGTCTCAACGACTCCCACTGCATCGTTGCAAGGTTAATTTAACACTATTATTTTATTTTTTATCCCAAATAAAACACCTAAGAAGTCACTCAGTCGTGATTTCCAAAGTATACTCGCTCCATATAAGCCCAGGTGCATATAATAAGATTGAAGAATAACGATATTTCGCACTTATTTCTGTTCTATTTATTTATATTAATTCTTGAAATACACTCGGAAACAAACAAAAAGTTTTTCTGACGAACATTGATTTGATTTAAGTTTATTACTGCAATGCAAAAAATGGCAACCAGTTCAAAGAATTGATAAATGAATCGTGAGAAACAAATACGGAAATGTTAAAACTAACAACTCATTTCACTTTATCTCGGAAACTAATATGATTTTCATAACAAAATGAAAGAACAATAAGGAAGTAATTATTATTCTGTAATATCCGTCCATATAAGGAGTTCTAACATCACAGGAAAATAAAATTTTCTCACAAAAAGACTCCTCGCAATGGCAATAAAAAGATAATGAAATGAAGACTGAATGTTTGTCGGAGTCAGAACTTGGGAATACGAATTTATGAGAAGTCCTATTTTCAGCTCATTGTTGAGCAAAATATTTAACAGTAGCTATGCCAGCGGTTGCGTCCGTGATTAGTTTTTATTTTCCTGCGTGTGAAAATATTCCACGATACAGTAGTTTCTTAGCAATAGAACAAGATTCAATTTCAGAAGAAAATATTGTCGAGGACTAGGAAGGAAAACTTTAACATTGTAACATGGAGATTTTGTTACTTTCCATCGTCTGGTGAAATGATAACGCATCAACATAACGGAGTTCTCTGCATCAACAGAAATAGTAGAAGAAGTATGTGGCATAATATCAGATTCTAGCCTCGCTCAGACGAGGCTGATTGCAAAAACAAGTTAGACATGCACGTAAGATAGGTACTTAGTCGAGGAAACGGAATTCATATCGGACGGAGGCGACACGTAAAACCGCGACGAGTAACTGACTAGACACGTACGAGTTAAGTAGATAAGTCTAGAAGTCTAGCTAGCCGGTTTTATAAAAGCATTTAACAAAATACATTTTTAAGTTCAAGTCCTTCCAACTGACATAAAATTATCATGATTGTTAGGAATGTGGAAGAAACCCTTTTGCGAAGTTAGTATGTTATTAAAGTTTGAAACAGGTTTTAAATTACATTCAATCCAAGACGCGTGTTTATTTTCAAAGTAAACTTTAGTGTACGAGTAAACAAACAGCGCAGCGTTTATTTTTTAAAGAATGTTCTTTTTGGATGAACTTAGAGTGATATGTTTCAATATTAGCTGCTAAAGATATCTGAAAATAAAACGTTGATACAGCGCAGTTTAGCCGAATATTACATTTAGGTAAGTATAACTAGCTTAAAGTGGAGGTTCTCAATTTGAATTAATTTTTTTCTCTTATTAGTATCGGACGGTCCATATTTTTATTCAAATAAGTACATATTTCTTGTGATGAAATACTTAAAGCGAAACAAAAACCCGAAATCTGGAAAAACGTTGAATAATTATGGTATTCGCCACTACATCTTTCTACATTAAAATGTACACGACCGGCACATATAACATTGGTATTCTGCTTGCTCTGTCAGATTTCCAGAAAACTGTTAAATTGCGCCGACGCAACATTCCGGGAAATTAACAGTCACATAAAAGTTAAGTTGTATTTGGATATTCCGTACTGGAAGTCAGAAGTATTTTAAACGTTAATTAACTTCCTTTGCGAGTCTTGGCAAAGATTAAGCAATTGTCTAAAGTTATGGTGTTATGAAAAAGCCCTATTGTTTACTGATAATATGTGAGCACACGTCATGTTTGTTTAGAGCCTTGAGGCCACATTCCGTAGTCGATGTCATAGTACTTAGCGTTGGTTTTGTACTTGTACTACAGCGTGTTCTGACTCACTTTAAGTCAGCTTATGAACTCAAGTAATTAGAATATGGAGTAAACATCACCTATGTATGTGTTCCAGTAAGCATGGTTCGATGTTCGTGACCCAAATCCGGGAATAGAACGTTAATAAAGTTGTATTCTTGTTAATTATGCTATGTTAAACCGCAACAATCACAAAAATGTTTTATGATGTCCGAAAATTAGGTTTATTATAATAATAAAAGCGAGACGTCTTGAAAACGGCTGTGGCTTCAAGGAGAAGTAATATGTTAATTAAATCGTAAAGGAAGACATTAATCAGTGTGAAGTAAAGCAACAGGTTATAGCAACGATGCGTACATCGTAACGCCTACTATAACGGATCGCTACAACTAAGATGATTATTGTTTGTTTTAATGACATGACATATCCTCAGTTACCAGTGTAACAACAAAACTGTAGAATTTTATGGCTATTATGAATAGGTGCCTAATACATTTATGCTCTTTAGAAACCTACCTAAATACATTAATATATTATTATTATTACTTCTTGATAAGAAATTTTCAGTCATGCCCTGAAAGATATTATTAATGATTACCATACAATATTTAACATTTACATTAAAAAACCGGCAACCATCCGGTATCCGGTTTCCTTTACTATCCGGCCGGATACTTAGACTTACCAGATCCGGTCAATTTTAATTAAATTCCTATTTAAAATTTTCGGTAAGAATCCGGTCGTACAACTATACAGAGTAATCACTAAAAAAAAATACAGTTTCCGGCCGGATACTTACCAGATCCAGATCCGGCCGATTTTTATTAAATTCCTTTTTAAATTTTCCGTAAGTATCCGGCCAAACAACTACCAGCTTAATCACAAAAAAACCAATATGTTTCTAAAACACTTTTTAACACTAGCTAGGGGGAGAGTCTATCAATAAATCTATTCATAATATTCTATCCATATTCAAATGAGTCCAGAAAATATTCAATAAATCGAAAGACAAAATGGTTTGAGCTCAATCGCCTGAAAATTTAGTCCTTGATACAGTACCTAATTTACGCAGAGGCTTTTAACGCAATTAATGTAAAACACCAACTTATAAATAGCTGTTCGCGGCTTACGTGCTAATGGATGTTATTGAATAATTATCAATTAATCAATCAATGCAAGTTACTTGTATTGAAACCCGATGAGTTTTAATTGAAACAGCATGCTAACTGCATACACATGTAGTAAACTGTCAAGCCACGCCGCGCCGTTAGTCATCGACATCACGCATACGGTACAGTCACTAGACGATGACGATCATATAAATCTAGTTACTAATAGGGTAGATATCGACTTACATAGGTACACTAGCTAACTAGTATAAAGTTGAAGTTCACCTTGCAAACCTTTGAACTACATAAGTCATCGTTCAGAAATGTTATCAAATCTTCAACATTATTTAGCATAATCAGTTCCGGAACCATTAGGTACTGATAGCTGTCTAGTTTTATGTTTACATGAGTGACAAACAACTCCACGTGATACTTAAAAAGAAGAATCGGTAAAGCTTTTCCCTTCGTAATCCCCGTACAATGGCCTAAGCGTTACACAATAGACGGTACTATAGAGAACAAAAAGAATTAACTCGTGACAGAAAGAACGTGAAACAAGTTTAACAAACGTATTACTTGTTTGTATACTTGTACAGACGTCAATAGGAGTTTATTCTAAGAGCCGACCATAGCTTTCCAGTTCAACTTTCGCTTTCGCCTTATGCTCAAACAAAGGTTGGTCATACAATTTGTAAGTGCAACTATAGACTCGTGACTTCATAAATTTTTTAACTTTCACGACAAGCTACATCAGAATTGATAAATTAGAAGAAACAATCTTTGATCTACATGCAAAATTGCAAATATAATTAAGCCATATTGGATTCTATTTGCAACCCGGTGATGTAACCTGTTATTTATTTAGTGGAATAAGAACAGTTACTCGCATTTGCGAAGAGTCACTGGCTTGAAAAATAAATAATGTATTTCGTCCATTTTTGCAAAGGGAACGTCACAGGTTGCTAAAATCTGCTGAATAATTTAAGCTGACT
Source organism: Lithophane ornitopus (assembly GCA_948473465.1). NCBI lineage: Eukaryota > Metazoa > Arthropoda > Insecta > Lepidoptera > Noctuidae > Lithophane > Lithophane ornitopus. Next base: position 8,649,117 of record OX419623.1, read on the forward strand.
ATTCCCTACTTTATGAATATTTGAACAGTTTCTCTTTAAAAGGTCTCTCAGCCCAATTATCAACGTAGTTCAGATTAAGCTTTTTGTCCCAAAATTTAATGATTTCTTACATGTCAACAAAATTAAATGTATTATAAATGGATTGTAGGCCCGTAATACATTTTGATTAACTATCACTTTATGAAGGAATGGCTCAGAGATCGAATCTGTACACAAAAGGCTTCTGATCAATGTCGAACTAAAATCAATTTCCCGCAGGAAATTAACCAAGTGCCAAGTCGAGCAGACGCAAAGTAATGAAGTTATCAGTAAGCAATATTGAAAAATAATTCGTTCATTAACAGTAGCGGACCATCTAGTCTGACCACACAAACATGCCTATTTGGCTTATTGAAAACTGATTTTATTCGCAGTACTAGCATGTTAACGTAGCTCCTACATGATAATACGGCTACAGACACTTCAAGGCCCAAAACATTTAAAAAATATTGACAAGAAATATTAAGAAAGAATAGATATAATAAGATTATAGCAGGCTGAAGACTAGGTTAGGTACTGCAAGGTTTAGTATAGGGTTTGACAGACAAAATCATTGTGAATTTGTTTAAACACCGATGATCATAAGCCTGAAAATAAAGATAATATTCTCCTAATTCCTACCTAAATTCAAGTTGCCTCCTTGCTTTGACAACGTAACAGATAACGATCGAAAAGAATTTATTTTATTCTTATCAAAGCCACACTCCCAATATTTTGACTGCATTACAATCACAAACTCTAGTGTTTTATCTATCGACATTAGCAGACGTTAAAAATAATTTTACGATGTTCTACTTATCATAGTATGACATAGAGCGAACAGTCACATGAAAACACGTAATAAAAGTGTACAATCCGTTTTCGTGTCGTGACAAAGGACAATTTTTCATTGTTGGTTTATAAATCTTTAGTCATGTCCCACAAAGCCTCATTCCTAACAACAGGACTTAGCCCGAGGTAATGAGCGTTCAAATCAAATATTGCTTTATTTTGCGGTTTTCATTACCGTTCCATCCTTGAACATTATTGACTCGCTCGCTAATTTAATGTTGTGTTTCAGTTCTTTTAATTTAATATTTTTCTTGGATACCAAATTATATGAGGAGAAAGGCAAATTTTATGATATGTGGAAAAAAAGACTAGTTTGTTCAACCCCAAAAACGGTCGTCTCCAACCAGATAACAACTTGTAACTGTGGACAACGGTTATGTCGTACGGTCCATGTTGAGCACTTGAACAGTGAATAGTTTCGACTCAATAAGAATGTTACTTGTTCAGTATTTATTATACAATGTGTATGCCTCACCTGCCAAAGTCGCTGGGCAGGCTGGTAAGTGACATATCATTGAGGCCAAGCACGGTGAGTGCCCGCAGCTGGCTGAACCCGGCTGGAAGCCGCGGGATCGGGTTGCTGCTGAAGTCCGCGATCTGCAGCGCCCGCAGCTTCTTGATATCCTCTGGGATATCGGGAATGTCTGTAAAATAAATACGTTGTTTAATTAACAGTTTACACACCGATGTTTACATAAGTGGCTGGGTTGTATCGTTGTGCGGTGTACAGCTGTTTTCTGTTGCTATATGCTACGTAGAAGCTTTAAAAATGAAACCGGCTCTTCTTGTCAAACTTGATGTCAACAAAATTCATGTCCTTTGTTTGTGTAAATCAAACTAACAAAGGGCACACGATTCAGTTTGCCTTTGAAATAATTATGACTTTGTTGTAGATTAAAATAGCACAAATACAGATTGTTTTGTTTCGATTACAAAACTTGAAGCGTGAGAAATGTAAATATTCGTAGCAATATATTAAAAAGGTATATTATACGGAGTATATGTGGCACAAACGAAAATATACCTAGTCTACTTTCGAAACCTTTCAAGAAAGCACTTCATGTAGGTTACTGCAACATTGAACATCCAAATACGGCACTGGCAACAGATCGCAGTTTCGGCATATGGCACAGTTACCGCCACACAAGGACCTATTGCATCGCACGCATTCAGTGAAGCTAAGGGCCGTCGAAGGTCGACATGAGAGTAATTGGCACATGGACATAAACATTGCGGTCATCAAAATAATTTGCGATTGTTCCACGTTTCCAGACGTTAAACAAAACATTGTAAACGACGCCGAGACAAGGTCGAACCAAGATTTGAATACGAATAACACTTTTAATTTTATCGATGATCTTTATAAAATTGAAATTACCTACTTATGAAATGTTAGTTATTTCGATAGCATCATTCATCAGGCAAGGCGATGACCGCAAACGTCAAAGTTGAGCAATAGTAGGTAATTGTTTGATTTCACTTTCAATTTAATCTTTTTCTACACGTAACATCAGAACATGACACGCTAACAGAGAGAGAATCTTTGGGAGCCTGTTACTTCTCAGTAATAGCCTCCGGACCTTAATTCTTTAGACTCATCAAAGGTCAACGGAGCGGCAAATTATACAGCCGTTCCTATTAAATATTACTTACAGTAGATGTGTATATGTATGTAGAGTTACAGTACTTCATCCATCTTCGCAATTTTGAATTCTCATCTCATTTGGTCCTTCAGTCAGTGATAAAGCTCTTAAGCTTAAAATGTTCATATTTTACTGACGACTTTTAGAATTTTAGTTATTTTAATCGATGAATGAATTTTATCTTCATAATTTTCTGACAATCACTAGCGTTGGTTTAGCCTTTAGCCTATGGTTCCAATGAAGCTAGTAAGGTTGTGATGACATAAAAATATAGGGCAAAATCTGGACCTCATATTGATAAAAAATTGGTTTGAACTGATTACATTCTATTGGCTTCAATTGAAACCAACATGTCGAAGACAAAAATAAAATTATTAGACAAATCGTGCGTCACTCAAGTGTTAAATGTTTTATTATTTAATGTTAACAGTAGCATAAGACGAGGATGATACTGAATACCAGTATAATCTGTCTCATATTTTCATCAAACAATGATTTAATTAATTGTTGGTTTGTCCAGGACAATATAAACTGAATCACAGAGCTTGATTCTTAGCAGAAATATATTACCTACTAAGCTACTGGGCTCTGTTTGTAATTATTTGTTTTAAGTATATTATTAAATAAATACCTAGTCTCATTTTCAAAGGCAGTTTAAGTTGTATTTAAATTACTTATTAGCTACTAGGCTAGATTGAAATATGAATAAAGTATCACCAATCGTGATACTTCACAAAGGGAAAAAAAAAAACAAAGGGCATACTATTGTAAATCAGAATAATTAAACTGGCTCGAATAAACGAGTTCACAAGATTGAAACATCAGCTTAATTTACCTATTATACTTAACAATTTTGCAGGACTTAGGCCCGTATTACAGAACGTCACTCAAGACTCAAGCATTACTTAAAACTAGTCTCAACCAATCAAAAGGCTTTAAACGAGTTTTAAGTAAAGGTTGAGTCTTCAGTGACGTTCTGTAATACGGGCCTTAGTGTCCTAAAATAGGGTGCAAAATTGTTAAGTAGAGTCCTGTACGGAAGCACCTTCAGTAATTCAAGTGTTATTGCTGAATTGATACTTAAAATAGTCATTCCTGTCAATAAAGTTCCTAAAGTTAAAAACAAATTACTTAATAGAGGAAAAGATGAATTGTACTAAATCAAACGAATCATTTACAAAACGTGTTTACTAGAGCAGTTAAATCGTAACAGTCCCCGTAACCCGTAACCGTTGTTAATCGACCAACGGATACAAAGGTAGGTCGAATAGCGTGCACAACTGATATGCATATCAAGAGTTATAAATTTATAACTAGCATAACTGTTACATTCCAGCATTTCTATGACAACATCGTCCTATTGTATTTTCGCTATCGAGCTACTTCCTTAACTGAATAAAGCTGAAAGGGCCACAAATAACGTCACACGAATGTTATAATTTTTGGAAAATACTGCAATTTTAAATTAATCCTTATTATAATACTGATAGAGTTGGTGATATTTTAAAGTATTTCCTTAGAGTTGAAGTTTAGAGTTTTAATAGGCAGGTAGGTACTTTAGATTTATACATGTGACGTCGAGAAGCTTATGACTCGTCCCCCTCCTAGGCACACTTTGTTGAACCCTCCCTTAACGTGTGATGTCATAAGGACCATTGGTATATTCATTTGATTCACCATTTCAAGAAACTTTTTGATGACGATAACAAACAAGAGACTTACACAACATAATTATAATGAAATTCAAGTTAAGATAGATTTTAGCAAAATAAACACCATTACGAAGGCAGTACCAAACTGGTTTTCTAATTTCACGATGTTAACGGTAGTGCGCCCCGGTTTCCGGTTAGCGGGCGGGCATTCCAATGGGCGTGTCGTCATCAATTATTTGTCAAGCCATGAGCTGTGCTTTTTTTATGGATGAACCCAAACGATAACACAGGTCAGTAACTTTTAACCAGAAACTTAATATTTTAATACTATTACTTTAATTTAAGTGGCCCGCACCTAAGGATGGTGCATCGAAAGGGCGCGTTAGATTAATATATTGTATTATTTTCAATCTAAAAATCATGTTTATTATATCAAACTACCTACAGACCTTTTTAAGAAACATGAAATAGCTTAAGAACTGTTAATGTAACTTTTTATTTTAATTATGAAAACATCTGTAGGTTGAAAAGTTTGTAAGCTACTGTATATGTATAGTTAATATAGTTTTTGCACTACAGATAAAGTATCAGATAACTTACTAACACAATCTACTTCACAGTTACTTACATGCAATCTAAATCTAATATTAAATGATATTACATAATGTTACAATGCTGAAGCTACATCGAAAGCAGTAAAGAAATAGGAATAACTTTAAAAAAGTAGCACAATATATTTTAAAAAGTGGAGGAATTTGCAATTGTGCAACAACATCAATAAACGGAAAGTGAAAATGGATTTAATCCATTTCACACACTGTATAATATTTAGATATCATTTTTAATATAATATTTTATATTAATATAATATAATAATTATAATATTTTCTACGACGTGACTACATGGTTAAACAATATTTTAGTATTTTCAGTATAAAACTTCCTGTACGTTCCAAACGAAAATCTTCAATTTAGGTAACAGGTGTTCAAAGCCGTGATAAATCATTCATTGAATGATGTTAAAGTAAAACATATTTTTAAAAGGGAGGCAGGAGAAATGCTCTTTTTGAGTGCGAGTGTGGCTATTTTAAGAAAGGTATGTTTTGAGGATTCTAAGGCCAAGATCTACAAACGTTACTTAGCTCAACTTTGGCTAAGCGCTTCCCTGTTACTGTCGAACAACTGCCAAACTACTAGTGCAAGATAGAGATGGGAACATGTCTAAGTAAAGCACGAGCTAAGTAACGTTTATAGATCTCGGCCTTAGTGTGCCTCTTTGTTTATCTGAAGGGTGCGGGAAGATGGTAATGGCACTTCCGTTGTAATTTGAAAACCGTTCTTAAGATGTTTATTTAAGTGGTAAGTACTAAAAACTCTTGAATGTTTCCGTATGTCAGTGCTCCCAATAAGTTTGAAGTTCACTTCAATCAAATGCAGCATGCTCAAAGACCGCTCTCAAATCATTCCATTAAATTAGATCGAGAATCGTTTAAATTAGCTACTATTCTAAGAGTAGGTCAAATGGAAAGTATAACAAGCGAACAATTAACAAAGCGGTGACGTACTATAATTTTAGCGGAATCATTCTAAGCAAGGTTTGTCCAACTTTTCATTAAGTACTTATTGTTATGAACTTCATTAGAGAATTTGTAGAAGATGTATGTAATTTATTACTAACAGAAAGGCAAATCAAAGCTACAAAACAGAACCAAGATGATTGACAGTACAAGTGGCATATGGCCGGGATCACGTAATATCCGTAGCAAAGCAAAAACCGACGGTGAATCGAATGGGGGACCTAGAAACGGCAACTGGAAGGAAATTAATCTCCATCTTGCGGCGGAATCTCTATTACTATGATTGTCTTATCATATACGAAGATAAACTAGCTTTGCATAGATGCAACTAAGACTAAAACCAATACACATTACTCAAAGTAGGAATTTATTAGATAAGCGAAAAGCTTTTTTCAAAGAGATGGAATTTGGAATCACCGACTCCGACACGCCAAATTCGATAAAGCCGTTTGAAAGGAATAGATAAACAACAACCGACTTCAAAAAATACACTAAAAACGTGAAAAATAACTTTAATTTCGGAAGTCGGTGTCTTTGCTTTTCAATTTTCGTTTTTTGCCACCGACTTCCGAAATTAAAGTTATTTTTCACGTTTTTAGTGTCTTTTTTGAAGTCGGTTGTTTTTTTTTTTTGTAAAAAGTTTTTATTTTTCACTTTTTAGTTGTGGTACCTACCCCACACAAATTCGAATACCACTACCTGGTATGTAAATAACAGTGAAGGAGTCAAACATTATGTCGTCTACATACACTAAGTGGGAAAAATACATAATTATTTAAGCTAACTCAAAAACTACGCAAGCAAAGTTAATAAAATTTATATGGGACCACCTCTGAAGCATGACCTACCAAACAAAAAAAGAATCATCAAAATCGATTCATAATTGGCGGAGTTATCGCGTAACATACACACAAAAAAAAAAAAAAAAAAAAAACACAGACGAATTGAGAACCTCCTCCTTTTTGAAGAAGTCGGTTAAAAACAAACTCGGCATAAAAAGTAAGCAGGTGAATAAATCAGACTCATTCTGAATTCTATTTGCGTGTTTTTTTTTTTAACGTTTTGTTATTGTGGAAAACAAGGATTTGCAGATTATGGAACTACTACCTAGTAACTGTAGATAACTGGACTCATCCCACCATTATGTTAATGACTTCTATTAATCATAATCGATTATAGGTACGGAATTTTCAAATATTCAGTTGTTTGAGTAAATGGTCTCCTTGAGCAAATGCACATTTGGTTCGTAGCAAGCAAAATATCAACGTAATTACTCTCGTTAACCTTCCTGTTAAATACGGACAAGATCCAGTTTATTAATTGAACAAGCAACCAATTTATTTTTAAGAGATGATGTAACAAGTGTTCGGCAGACAACCACAGATTTTCATTGGGTCTCGGACGCACCCATTTCTCATCTCGCACAGTTTGGGTTAGCAGATGTTTGATTCGCGTGTGTGCGATTGCGCGTTACAATAATGTCAGCCGACCTCGCAGTATCTACCTTTATGGCGAGCAAAAAATAAAACAAACATACGGTGTAAGTTTTATAGGTCGCGCGACTCTACATTTATAAACAATACAGGTTCGATAAATGAACAGTAAAAGTTATAGTCGCCGGTCGAGTGGCGGTCTCGCGTGGCTTACCACCACTGGAATCCCATTAGAACGTTATTGAGTTGTTCGTTGTACAAAGCAACCAACGAGTAGTCTATACCGACCCGACGCTCACTATAATGGATGTTGTCGATTCGTAGGAGTCAGGGCACAAAAGATACCCTGAGGGCAAAATCCTATTTGTTTTGCGTGTCTCGCACCAACGAGTCTGTAGACCGTTGAAGTAAAACGCATGGCAGTTATTAATATGGCTCACATGTTACGAGGAAAATGTAGATATAATTGTAAGTAATTATTCAGTAATATGTACAATTTTTTTTCAAAAACTAAAACCCAACTACGACTAAAAAGGTATAAACAAGACACCACAGACAACCAAATTAAAGATCCGGAGTCACACGTGTTAGGGCCATAAATCAAACAGATTACGTGTGACTCCGGATCTTTAATTTGTCTGTCTGTGGTGTCTTGTTTATACCTTTTTAGTCGTAGTTGGGTTTTAGTTTTTATTACTTTAATTTTTTTTAAATTCTTTTGGGGTTATAATATATATATATTGGAAATGTGCTCATTAAGCCCTTTCATTTGATACCCAACATGGTACGATTTAACAATTTTTTTTTTTTGTTCCTGACTTTATGTCATCTAGAGGGCGCCATTTTTAATTTAATGTAACGTCACATAGCCTATAACCAGTGGACGATCAAGACGCGTCCAACGATACCTCATTTGCCAAATTGTGATGAGTCGTTTAGAAGATATGAGGGAACAGATGAACATACATACATACATACCGGTCAAAATCATAACCCTCCTTTTTTCTTCGCCGTAGTCGGGTAAAAAAAATACGTACATAATTAATATGACGAAAAAATCCAAGAGATAATAAGTAATCATTTTGGGTTCGTAATCGGTTAAGTAAGACAAAACTGGTCGCGCTTTTGAGCGGTTTGCATAAACAAATATACAGACGATTGATTCAATCGGTTATGCGTGTTTGTACACGCACACACATTTTGCATTCAAATAATACAATATTTCATGTAATCTAGGTTTTGCAAGCAGGTGGGAGAAGCATTTGAAACTGGGTAAACTAAAGATCTAACTAATATTATAAACGCGAAAGTTTGTAAGTATGGATGTTTGTTACTCTTTCACGCAAAAACGGCTGAATGGATTTGGATGAAATTTGGCAAACAGATAGTTTATAACCTGGATTAACACATAGGATGCTTTTTATCCCGATATTCCCACGGGATCGAGTCGTACGCGGGTGAAACCGCGGGGCGCAGCTAGTCCTTTATAAACAAACGAAATGATATATTAATTTTGCTTCCGGCCTAGCTGAACGATACTAATGACGGAAATTCACGCTCAAATAGCTTTGTAGACCATCGTTGGTGGTTGCAGTTCATTTTTACAACAAATTTCATAATTAAGATATCTAATCTATACGTATTTTAAGTATCTTTATGGAAAAAGCTATGATTAAAAGAACTAAAACAAAAATGATAATTTTGGTTAATGAAAATCCAAATATAGAAGGCTTACAAACAGTCACTGTTTTGACAGCGTTGATATGAAACATCGCTGCTGCATGGCTGTTTTCGAACGCGGGAATGAATTTTATTTGAATATGTTACGTATATTGCATCATACATATTCATAATAGTATAGATTTAACATGCACACTTCAATTATTTTAAACGTATCTTTATTTTAAACATCTTGTTCTAAGTACTTGCTCGCACGCAAGAATTAGTCACACCTGCGACAGTAACCGTGCCATTGCTCCCAACTTGGATATTTCCTGACGCTTTGATTTTATTACTGTACAGTTGAATATTTAATGTAACGACATGTGTAAAGTTACAACTTTGAGAAGTTACAGGTTAATTTATTGGTCGTAAACGATGTTCCACATTGCAAACGATTTGATCCGCACTCCGCAGTTCTCACCGAATTTTATTTTGGCCTGACTTATGTTTAACCAAACAACGACATCATCGATCAAAACCTTAAGAAATATCCACTCTTTTGTGTCTGCGATATAGATGTCTGTCTTGGGTAGGGTTGCCAACCATATTGTATATGATATAGTATCCTGCTATAATAGAGGCCTAAATACTATATTTCTAAAAAAAAAAAATAGGTAGTAGGCCGAACTATTATATATTGTTCATTTCAAATTTCAATACAAAATGGCGAGATGTGTAATAATTATTAGTTATGGAGACATACACACACAACACAGACTCGACAACAAAGGCTCAAAGTAGCATATACATTTAAAAAATAAAATATTTTTAGACAAGTAAGTACCTACCTAATTACTTAGCATAATCAGCCTATAATGTTCCCACTGCTGGGACACAGGCCTCCTCTCTGTGAGAGGGAGTGGGCCATAATCCACCACGCGGGCCCAGTGCGGGTTGGTAGATGTCACATGTCTTCGAATTTTTGGTTCTAGGACATGCCGGTTTCCTCACGATGTTTTCCTTCACCGTTTTGATAGCAGTGGCAATGAAATAAATTACACAAAGTAAAGCGCCTGTCAGGGTTCGAACCTACGACCTACTACTCGTAAGTCGTGGCCGTTACCACTGGGCCACCACTGCCCACTAACCTAATTACTTACCTACAAAGTTTTTGTTCGCCGTCTACTATACATATTTTTACAAGCAATGGCTTCGAAAATATAATATTTGATATAAAAAAGTTGGCAACCCCAGTGTTGGGACTTGAACCAGACTGAAATTTTCTGTAGTAACAGAAAATATCTTTTAACAAGAGTACATAACGATGGTATTCTTAAATTAAACATACACTTCTAGCAATTTATATTTTCGATTTGAGACTGTGATTTATGTTTCACAAAAGCGACAACAAATCTTATAAAATTCTCAGCCCATAACATATTATTCGATTTATTGTAACCAAACCGGTCCAAAAGTGACCTCACTGCGGTGATCCAATACTTGAACATATAACGAAAACCCGCCTTGTGTGATATAATACAGTATCCATGTTCAGTTTATAAAAATAAGGTTCAAATGGTATCTTTATAGACTGGAGAGAAGAATTTATGATATGGGAGAGCGATGAGATTTGTAATAACGACTTTATGGGGCAGACAAGCAAGTAGCGTGAGCAGTGCAAACGCGTGGGTGTATAGAGGACAATACGATGTTCGGTAGCACGCTCCGTTAGTTCAACAGCCCCATGAGCAGTCATTGAAACACTGCTCGCTCCACCTCTGACCTCTCACCAAAAAACAAATAAAACGTCTAGACAGTTCGTGATTAAAAGATTGCAAGTTATTTGCAACCGAATCTCACCACTAACCTAAGCTGAGGATTAGAACGAAACTTTTTAGAAAGCATTAGCCATATCAATAAAGATTAGATGATGAATTCCATTGTGTTGCGAATTGAAGATGAAGAAGATAACTTAGCAATTTGGATTAGTTTCACAACTGAGCATCCTCATCATACTTTTGAAGTTTTAACCTCAAACCAATATCTGAGTATTAAGTAATTGGCAATTAAAATGGAGTTCTCATCATTTCTAAGTACAGCATAATCGGATTATTGCGAGTAACGATAATGAACCCCTTGAGAATACAACTTGTTGTTTATTGTGAAGGGCAGTGGAATTATCCTTGAACTGATAACATCAAACTATGAGAATATCCCCGTAAAAGCACTAACAATAACATACATAATTACGGCAGTTCTTTTAGTTTCAGTTGTTATAATAGTCGCCCCCGTAACTGGTTTATCACCCAAGGTCCAAAATCACTTGCACGTCATAGTACGAGGTCTATTTTTCTATTCAGTCGGTTACATAGTTTCAACCTTAGTGAAATTCCAATTAAGTGGAAAGTGTTATCAAAAGTGATAAAGCAATTAAGAGGTCGACTTTAAATATACTATGGCTATATTTCTCGAAAATTGACAAGGAGATGACGATATTTTAGGTACATAAAAGAAGAATGAGGACCTAGTTTTAGGACGGCTATTCCCTATAAATGTATGTTTGTTATGTAATTTGTGACAGCCAGATTCAAGTGGTTCCAATCCACAACTTATCGTGTTTATCATTGTTGATAATAATTATTTTATACAAATATATCTAAGTAAGTATAGCTAAAATTATAATGATTTCGTCACAAAACATTTGCTTTGCAAGTGCACCGCAGAGAACACGGTAGTCAGGCAGGAGTTCCCAACAATTCTAGATTAAGCTTATATCTCGATCCACTAGAAAGCTTACTAAGTTACTCTAGTAAAGCATCTACGTCACGTAGTTGGTAGGTCATGCTAAGATTGAATAAAGATAGCGCAAGCGGGGAATCGTGGCAACAAGGAAGGCATATTTTATGCTAAACTAGACTTGAAGAAATAACTCAAACAGATTTGCATCTTGCGTCAATAAAGTTTAATAGAAGGCGTTTTTTTAGAATCTCTTCTATTAGATGCTGTGATGAATACTGTTCATGGACTACTGCAAGGCACTATTATTTTTCGGTTAAATTACAAGAGACGACCTACATCGTTGTGTTGGTTACGATATGTGTCGATACAGTGGAATGGGGGAGTCCATGGGAAATGAATCTAGTTATTTTTTCGAAATATATTACTTATCAAATTATTTTCAAACACTTATTCCAATAAGTTGTGCGTTCTGAAATTCAAAGCACATCAAACATCTCGAGTCTCGACAGTACGTTTAAATGAAAATTCGCTGAATATTTACACAGACAGAATGTGAAACATCAGGTTTATTATTAAACTCTAAATTAAGCACCTCGCTGAAGTAATTGCTGGTTTGAAGTAATGTTATTACTACAAAGGTAATTTAATTACAACTGTCAGGATCGACTTAATTAAGTACCCAGATTCACGATGTCGTCAACAGACGGGTCTCTTTGCAAACAAATTGCTAATTAGAGCCTATTAACAACGTTTTCCGCCCAAATTATTAACCACGCTGGGAAGTACATTATTTAGTGTGATATGATAAGGTTTCAGCATAAAATTGCAATACTTCGTTGCATTGTTTTAAAATTCAGAGCGGAGCAGTAAACTGTGAATAATAAATACACAGAGGTTAGTATAGTATACAGCATAAAATAGCACTAACCGCTTGAACCGCGAGTTTAACAGGAAATCTAGTTCATCTACACGGGTCGTTGGTAACGTACTCGAATCACCCACCGCGAACTTGCCATCTATGTAGGTACAAGTAGGTAAAATACACTATACATATACGTATCATGATGTACGTAATCTGAGGCAGTATGTAACCGTAAAAGCCTTAAAAACTGTAAACTAGAAAGTTCTTGATTTACATCAACAGTCGACACACAAACTACCAAAATTGCAGATGTTGACTAAACAAGCTGAAGTTCCAATATTTCGCACAACAAAGAAGTGCGCTTGGGACCCTCGTCAAATTAGTTAATGAAGTGAAACACAAAAGGCTAACATCACACTAGATAACCGCTACCGGGTCAAAATTTGGACGGAGATATTGTTCTAGTGAATGGTCACACATTGGAGTAGTGGATCCAATGTTGAGTTGACTTGAACCTAGTCTTAGGAATCCTCATCAACATCCTCCTGCCTACTTGCCTATTTCCCAATTTATTTGATGTCAGTGCGGCACTTCTTTTTCTGCCTTCTTTCATCCTAGTCCAATGAATACTAGATACTGCGAAATATGATAAAAATTTGATGATCAACTTTTAATACGTTCTGGCTCCGAATGTCTGTATCGTTAAAGGCTCCCACAAACAGGCGCGACGCGACGCCGCTGCATTGTTCGCCGTGAAGTTTTCTCAGAAATTGTTTTGTTAAAAGTCGCGACGCGCGACAAGTCGCGCCAGTATGTAAGAGTCTTAAACCTTGTCTGCAATAAACGAACAGTTACCGTTTCTGATTTAATTTGTATGTTTGCAAAAGCTCGTGTTTACACTACACACAAACAACAAGAAAAGCTTTCTGCGTGGATAGAAACGGTAACAAAGTAGCGGTTTTGGTTGGGGACAGTCACGTTTCAATAGATCAGATTTTCATCTTGACCCGTGAGTATGTGCGCTGTGAAAGGCTTAAAATTACGCCTTATTGAGAACTTTTAGTTTAAAAGTAAACCGTATGATCGGCGTAGGTATCATTCAATGCAAGTAACCCAAGCCCAGAATACAGGTGGATATAAAATCAACTGATACAACGTTCAGGTTATCTTTGCCAAACAAAAGATGATACCGATGATAGAAAAAGATTAGCGACCTAAAAAAGAAAATTGCCAACAGAAACAATATCAAACGCAACATAACGTGCAATGATTACATGTAGTTTGTTGCTGAACTAGTTCGCAAATGGCAAATTCTTGGTGTTCGTCTAATGTGGGAACGCATTTGTTTAATAACAAAGGCTCGATACATGGTGACGTCAGGTTAGCGGTAAAAATAATTATGTAGTTGTGCGGTTTAAATTATAACGTTGAGCGGACAAGGTCGATTGTAGATGGTAAATTATACAAAGGTCTTTTAAAAACATCACTCTTACTGTTTAACGATTTTTACGTTTTACTAGAATGGCCAGATATGCTGGAATATGGATATTCTCGTTTGCATCCTTATCATTGTCATCTGTAGCCTTTTTCATCTACACCTTGCAGTGGGATTAAATACGTCTCTTCCATAGAATCCTCTTCCCTGTTACGACAGATTTCTCTATTTTATAGGTACCTATTTTATCCAGGTCTTCTCGACAAGTGTAGTTATCTCGTATATTACATACATGTATCTTCGCATCGGTCTTCCTACACTTTTTGAACTGCCTATCGGGTTCAATATCTACTCTACCTGCTGTCACCATCAAGCCAAGTGTCCTACCACTTGAGAACCGATCGTTGTTGCTTGTTTTGTTTTGACAACATTAAACGATAGGTGGTTCTAGATATCTTTGTATATCTATAAATAACAGTATGTTATTTATTGGGTATTGCACTATAGGTTTGTGTTATTCTGCTTTGGTTAAAGAGTCTTGCAGCATTTTTCAATCCCTAAATACATCTTCAAGTTTCAGGAGCATCCACTGCTCTCTATTTATATTTTACAATACAAACACTGACTTATTCGCTGCTCTAATAGACTGCAAGGAAAACATAATAAGGAAACTTTGCAGTTTCAATAAAGCTGGTAAGTAAACAAATTACCAAGAGATCTCAATATTATTTACCATGATCATTCGTTTGTCGTTTATAACGTTACAATAAATATACTGAACCACATAACGTTGAAATCGTTGTGTAATGTCAAATATTAACATTATCGTCATTACGGAAATTCTGAAAAACTAGGTTTCTCTGTGTATAACTGAATATAATTGGTTTTCCCAAGTTATCGAAAGTTAAAATTTTCCGACGATTTAAAAAAAAAATAGCGCTTCTTTTCGTACAGTTTCTGCGAGTTTGAAAAAACATTTTTGGTAGAATAAATTTGAGCGCGGAAGTGTTTATAACCACATTATAACGAAGTAAAATTGCACATTATTTATTACTTAGAGCAGCACCAGCCCCGTTCGAGAGACCTTGCCGCTGTCAGCATTGAAACGGTATTCATACCGTAAGTAAACATTTTATAATAGAACAGCTTTAATTTAACGCATCGCCTTAAGTTAAATTGGTGTCAATTCGATGCAAATGTGAAACAGAACTTAAGTTACTTAGTAAGAAATTTAAAAATAGAGGTTGGAGATGTACACGTTTTTGTTGTGCATTGCATACGGGATTTCTTTATAGGTCAACATAATTAGAGGCTATCTGTGATGAGATAATTATTTTCATCTTACATCGATGAACATGAATAAGGAATAGACACAAGGAAACGATGAATGGATTGTGCGAAAGGTGATATTGCTGGAAAGGTGACTGCTAAGATAACTGCTGATAGAGATGATTGAAAACGAAGGTATGCTTCGCAGACCTCAAAATAAAATTTGGACCAGTGCAGGTCAATGATGAAATGATGATAATCGATGAAAATGAATAAGTATAGCTTTTTTGGTCATGCAACAATCGCGACTGCTAAGCAAGGGGTTTGATCCCCAAAACGTACTGTGTTACTGGGATTTTTAATTGGTATGGAATTTATAAATAGCAGCCTAAGTCCCGGAGAGTGGATTTGTGCCCGCTTTATGGCGTAAGCTCACAGCTACTAGGACATAAGACTACACATAACTGAGGAAATGTGGTGTACTACTTGTACTAGGGAACAACTCTTACTGCCCCTTCGGGAGAATACAGGGAATACTATTACTATGTCATGCTGTTATGTTATCAAGTGGAATTATTGTTCATGCAGATACTGTGAGGTAGTGACCTATTATGTACCTACGTCCGTCATTACTAAATGGTGTCGCGTTTTTAGTTGCAGTATTGGCGATAGATACGCTATGTGTTACCATTTACCATGCGAATAATTGGGAACGCGAGTGTATTTGGTTACGTTATGTACCGAATTCATTATAGTAGATTATGTACAGCTAAAACTACAACCGGGTTGTTCAAATTCCGTTTCATTGTTACTTGAATAGTTTGATCTGACATCTGGATCATGCATTTTAGAAATGCATTTTGTATTTAATAAATTGATTTGAAAGTCTGTAAAGAAGGACATAAAGCCACAATGTTAAAACATTTTTATTCGTGGTATCCTTGCTAGAACGTTTGTCATGAGACATGATTCATTTAACCTCAGCCGGAGACAGTCGTACTAAGTTTACAACTTATTCGTGCCAGCTTACGACCTCCGTTGCAAATAGGTTACGAATAATGGTAGAAATTCCCACCTGATACAGTACTAGACAAGAATAAAATAATTTCCCATGGAATAATACACAATAGGGAAAGACGCTTAGTGGAGATTTGCAGCCGCGCGTGGCATTTGCGCAAGGTGAGGTCACTGAAACCTCATGTGAGCAAGTCGACGTAAATCGTTATTATTTATGTTGTTACTAGATGACTCGACAGACGTTGTCTAGGCCAAATTTCAGTCATTCATGTAAAAGTTTCCATCAAAAATGCACTTTCAGTTTTCCCGGCAACTTTTCAAATTTTTCATTCCGTAAAAACCTGATTCGGACTATTACCACGTGACTTTACTTTGATGACTTACTCTATTATGATCATTTTCAAACAAAAATTTGCCAAATCGGTCTAGCCGCAGCCGTTCTGGGGGCCAAGTCTACTAATTTACAAACGTGTCAGTGGTCTCACAATGATCAGTTTTTGACAGATTTTGTATGGCATATCTGTCAAAAACTGATCATTGTGAGATAAAGGCACTATCTTTGGGTTTCTGAAAGCTGATTAGATATTATATTTCAGTCAGTCAATCACAGCATTCACAGCAGTCATGTCTGTTAGAGCAGTTATCTTTAGTGTTGATCAGAATTTCAGAAATCGGGTGAAGTAATTAAACCTAAAAAGAATATGCAATGTGTACGACTATATTCAATAAAGCTAGTAAGCTTAATTAACTCTGAATCATCGCGCATTAACTTAATGTTAGCTAAACAAGACATTTATTGCCGATATTACTTGATCGACCATAACAATAATATTTTCGATAATGGCCTCAAATTAAGTATCGATAGATTCTTTTGCTAATAGAAGTAATAGGTATCATTTAAAACCAGTGTTTTCATCGGGTTTTGAAATCTTTCCGCTCAACTGTTGATTGACAGAAAGACAGAAAGCCGATAACAATTCAAATTCTATTGTGTGTCGTTAGTGACAGTTGGAGGTCTATGTAGGTACGTCTAGGTACTTACCTAGTACCTACATTTACTTAATAAAAATCTTAAAAATTCATGAAATTTTGCAAAAGAGTTCCTTATAGGTTTAGGTACAAGGAAAGTAAGCAGAAAGCGAGGATTTTTGAAAATCCATCCGATAAAGAGCTTTTAAATAGGGGATGAAAGTTTGTATGGAAGTTCGTAATTTTTTTCGATGGGAATTGGGCACATGGTTTTTCCTACATACTCGTAACTTGTAAAAGGCGTCAGGAAGTTCATCCGTTTCACACTTGTTGCTAGTAGAATATAGTAAGACGAATTGTTTTTTATTGTCAAATGATATTTCATTCACGAGTATTTCGCACCTGCTTCGTACGTGAAGTTATGCGCTTGATGGAAAGGACGCGACGTGCATACCGATAACGGGAGGTACCTACATTACCTACAGCCATAAAATAATAATTTTCAGCCTGTTTATTTTGGCTACCAATATTTGAGAAAGTTTTGTACCGTTTTATACTCAACCGAATTTCCACCCGACTGTGTTCTGGGTTTTCATAAGAATCGTTATGATTTTCAAGAACTTACCAAAAGTATAGTAAACAAAGAACGAGGTTAACAAAAAAGTAAGCGTTTCGAACATTCAAACTTTCTCTCAAAGGTAAATTGACCAGTCTTAATGATCAAGAACGTGACGTAATCTGGTGCACAAAAGTATGAAATTACTTTTCTTTGAACGATGAAAATGTAATCGACTGGAGTGTTATAATTTTGTAGAAAAATATTTTACGATTTTGATTTTTTTTATCGTTTACGTTTAGCTCACTTGCAAAATCTTTACTATTATGTGCTAAGTACTTGTTATCTTGGGATCTTTTGATAAGAAGATTTGACAAAAAATAAAAAGAAGGATAATAGAACAGATCTAAAGAAAGTTCACTTCTTAGCAATGTTTTGATGATTTTGTACAGAATTCGAGCGCTTTTTTTTTGCACTCAAGATTCCATTGAATAATATTAATTTATTTCTGTAAAATAAATTGGTTTTGACAAACACTTTTTGAAGTAAACAAATTAATAGGTATTTCAAACTAGATGAAGATTATATTGGATTTTAAGTAAGTAATGTAAAGTGCCAGTGATAATACCTGAAATAATAATCCAAGTAGATAATTGTAGGTACTTATTATTTATGAATAATTTTTTTAGGACTTACCATTTCGAGATACATCTAGCTCGACTAGATTTTCAAAATTCTGTATGTCTGCTGGAAGTTTGTGGATTTCATTATCACTGAGACCTAATCTTCTAAGTCTATGAAGTCTGAAGAAATTCTGTAACAAAAATATACAATACATGAGATCAAAATGCTAACTGAATAATTATTTTGGAAACATTAAAATTAAAATATTCATTGTTTTTGGTATATTTTTCAAACCTTGTTTGACTTCTATATACAAAAAATAAAACCTGGTTGGGCGCATTGAGTTGTAAGGTCAACATTATGAATGAAAACACCACCTGGGTGTTTAAGTTTTGATCATGCTGAATACTTATTTCTAAATATTTGATGAGTTAACTAAAATAAACACCACACAGTTTTCCATAAAGCTTTATTATTAGAAGCAATATTGAATCACCAGTGCATGTCCAGAAAAAGTACTGTTGTATATAAGTAATTCCACCAATATTAGAGTTTTTAATTTGCCACCAATCTGTGCTTTTTGCAGAATCAAGCTACTTCAGACTAACTTTATTTGTAAAGTTGTAAAGTAATAAAGTGAGGTGAGGTTTCAGCAGCAAATAGTATTGTTATAATGTCATTAAATCAGCCCAGCCTTCCAGTCTAACCGGATGCAGCAGTATTTTACATAAAGCAGCCTTTCTACAACCCAGTTACTGGGTAGAAGACTGATCTGACTACCTGTAACAACTGTCAAAGATCTACAAATTACAGTCGGGACCAACATCTTAACATGCGTACCGAGGCAAAAAGGGGTCACGATGTTATGAATGGTCACCCATCCACGGACCGGCCTTGGTAAGGGTAAAATTACCCTTCAATCGACACATACGACAGTTTTTATTTAGCCACAAGCCTTTATTATGATAATGTCATTATTTATTAAGTATAATTATAATTTAAGTATTAAAAATAAAAAACCTTTTTTATGCAGAAAATGATTACTAATGTAGGTGATAGTATGCCACTGTTCAAAAACAGTGGCATACTATCATCATCTGCCTAGCCTTTTCCCAACTATGTTGACAACGGCAATCAGTCTAACCAGATGCAGCAGAATATTAGTATTTTACATGCACATGGGCATAATAAGGAAATTATATTAAAAAATTAGTAACAATGCAACTCAAAATAAAAACTAAATAAACTTATGTAAGTATGAAACTGTTCTCGGGCATAAAACAATTGAATTATATCCTGTTTTGAAATAGTTTTATTGTTCCATCCTAGAGTCAACAATGTATGTCTGTCTGCATTCTGCCTGTATATATAATAAAGCATCTTGTATTTTTTTTAAATCTTGTGTCATTTTTTATTTCTGCATGTTAAGTACAAGACTTTTGAATCAGAGTGCCTCTGCTGGTCTTAAGATCTGAGCTTTTATGACTTGCTTATGACACTTTTTGTATTAGGTATTATTTGGGCGAAATCAAGTTGAGCCTGAATTAATTACAAATGTTTATCTAACTAAATAAACATAATAATAAAAATTTGAAAATCCCATGAGACAGAGCATTGTGTTATGTATGGAGCTGTATGGAATGTTTATGAATCTGTAAAACTCAAACATATGTATGTATTCAGGGACATGACTGTGTATCTACCTATTTACAAAAAGATATATATTTATAAGAAAATGATTGTATGAAATACTCTTAGCAGTCCTTTATTTATGACTTCAAAGCGTGAGAATTGGGTTGAAGAATTGATACTCATTGCGCACCAATAACAACATAAGACGCATTGATATTATTTACACATAATCAGTGATAAGGTAAACGCCCACGAGTGAAACGAATCCTCATATTTAGGTTACAAATTCACTCACCTTCGGCAGATCTCTTATATGGTTTGCATCCAAAAAGAGTTCCTCTAAACTCCTGGAATATCGTAAAATGTCTTCGGGTATTGTTGGCAACGAGCAATGCCGCTTGTCTACACATTCCACTTGGCGATTACATTTGAACAAAGGTATACATCGAAACATGTTGGACACTACACTTCATACAAACTATAATTGAATGAATCACTACAACGACACATATTTGAGCACTTTCAAGAATGTAACACTATTTCAGCATTGTAAAATTGATAACGATATCAAAATAATCCAAAAAACACAACTTACACCTCACCCTACAAAATGAAGCCACAAACTGTCAGAGTTGCCATATCTCTTACCTCAATAAAATTCAATTTTTTCACTAGGCAACATCATGGAAAGTTATTCAATAGGTAGGTAGGTAGGTGGTACCTTGTATAAAATTAATTGTTTGTACGTAGACGTACTAATCAAAATCTTAAGTTAGTTTAACATTAACACATTTGCCAAATAATGTCTTATAAATAGCAAACGCTCTTTTTTTGGTAAAGCCTTGTAAAAAAAAATCTTAGTTTAGTGAGTTTGTCGTCCATTACAGCAAAAAGACTAAAAATTATGAGTAAAACGTTTTTTTGTTTACCCTCTCGCAGGTCAATCAATCTAGGAGGTGGTCGGTTGCCTCTGCTTGCCTCAATAAATTAAGGCCTCTAGCTAGAGCATAAAACTTAAAAACTAAACCACTACACGCTAAGGGCTTAAGGTTTATGGACCTCAGCTTAGGGCGTCGCTGGGGGAAGGCAGCAAAGGACAGGCTCAGCCTGGATCGGAATGAAAGTAAACAATAAGCCTTCTTTGCTTCTTTTTTATTAGGATTACAGTCTTATTCTAGTAGGTACATACATACACACTTTAGTCTCCAGTGACTCGCTGGCGATTTCAAAATCTGTTTGTGGACGTGAGATTTAGAAGTCGCGGGAGTCGCGAGCGTGTCACTGGCTAGTAAAAAAGTCACTGCGTGTGTACCTAGCATTAATGCGAAGCCAAAACTGCGGTTTTAGCCGCGTGCAGTAACCCCGAAACTGCTGAAATTGCATTACGGTGCAAAATTCAGACGTAGCAAAAACCGCTAGTGCTTAATTTATTGATTTGACTGTCTCAAAATCTTTTGAACTGCATGCGGTCAAGTCATCCGGTTGAACCGGTAAGCATTGGCACTTGGCAGCGCTGACGTTTTGTCCTCTGTGCATATATTTATCATTTATTTAATCAATCACCCCTTTCAGAACCCTTCACTGAATAATTTAAAATATAAATTCAATAAGTCTCGAAGGCGCAAGTGGTTTGGATCTTTCTAAACATGAAGGTTACTCGTAGCTTCGCAACTCGCTGGCGATTTCAAAATCTCGATATCGATACCAAAATTCGTTGACATGAGATTTTGCTGGCTACTACAGTCGCTGCGTGTGTATCTAGCATATGGAAACAGCAGTTGACCGGAAATTGGTCAAAGACAATAAACAACACAGTGCTACCGGTACAGCAACCGGATATAGATTTATAGTTTTATGTCAAACACAGATAACTAATGTCAAAGTGAAAGAATACAGGGAAGACTGACATTTCAAAATTTCAGTATTTTCAGTCAAATTCTGAAATCCTAGCCACCCTAGTATTGTATAGCAGTTTTCTAAAGATTTTAGTTGGATTTTATTCAAATTCTTGAAAACTGAATTTTTGTTTTCTTGTCTTGCTACTAATAGTTTCTCCACCTGCCAAGTGGAACACTGTTTATTTTCCTTAAAACCAAATCGTATTCCCAATTATATTATTAAATATTTTTTTGCTCAGGTGAAAGAAGAAACTCTATCAAACACCATGGAATTCAATTTGGGATTTATCGGTGGTGGTAATATGTCTACAGCAATTGTAAAAGGAATCCTAAAAAGTGGTAAGTCTGCTTATTTTTACCCGACCGCCCCAGAAGCAGGGTAATGTTTTTCGAGAGTATGTATGTATGTATATAAAATTATGTCTATTTCTTTGGCACGCTCTGTAGCCTAAACGGCTTGATGGATTTAACATTATGAGGTGTAGATTCGTCTTTAGCCGGATTTACATTACGAAACTAGTTGCGCAACTTATTCATTCATTGTTTTACGTGTAAATAATTATCTATTTACTAAGTATCGATGATGTTTGACATAGGGTATTATGGAACATAACATCACGCCTGTAATCCCCGAAGGGTGCGTCAGAGCTGTAGGCTGTACCTGTAGTACTTCCACATTAATTTCACCAATTATGTTTGAGTCACATGTAATAGAGGGCGAGCCTATTGCCACCAACCGGGCACAAATCTAGAATCCAGACTCCTACTGAGACATTCCAGATTGAAAAATACGATAACACTTTGCTCAACCCCGGAATTCAACCCGAGACCTCATGCTCATCAGTAGCGCTTGCAACCACTAGACCAACGACGCAGACTATTGTAATATAATAAATAACAACAATATTGGTATCAAATTAAAGCCAGTAATCAGTCAATTCAAAATATTAATATTATAAAATATGTAGGCTCTAGTGACGGACAGTGGTGTGATGACATCTATATTGCCACATACAAACACAGTTACGACAATTGCAGAAAGCGTAATTTTTTTTTAAAAAAAGGTAGATAATAATGCTTGTTTTTCTTTTTTCAGGTATGTGTTTTTGGAGTTGGGTTTTTTGTTTATTTTAAATTAAAAAACTAGCAATCCACCATTTCCATACAGTAATCCTCTATGGTAAAAATCTATGATCATGTTTCAGGTGTCCATACAGCATCAAAGATTTGGGTAGCAGGTCCTCACATAGAAAACCTCATACATTGGAGTGTTATGGGTGCTAATGTTACTTCCGAAAATGGAGTAGTATTTGATAACTGCGATATTATATTCTTGGGAGTGAAGGTCAATAAACTGCAGGATGCTATCCAAGGTATTAAATTGACTGCGAAGAGCACGGCAAAAGAAGTGTTGTTTGTCTCTATGTTAGCTGGGATTCAAATAGAGGAACTTCATAAGGTGTGTACTAATTTTAAAGCTTTAAGAGTCATAAAAAACTGTGTAAGAAAACGACTTGTGTTTTACCTCTCAACGAGGCATCCTCATGATGACGATTGACCAATTGCAAACCAGAACACGAAATGTTGCCACACCGAGTGCTGGATGCAGAGTAAAGTAAGTAGAATAGTATTAGTGTTATTTCTTACAGGGTTTTTTATGACTCTTCAAGAATAATTAAATGGAATAGGTTTTAAGCTGCATTCAACCTGCTATTGAAAGTGGGCATTGACAGAAGTATTTTAAAAAGTCCACATAATAACTGCACAGAATTTTATATTTGACCTCCTCTATTACTTATTTTGAAACTTGTCTGCATCAAAATCATACTGTGTATGAGCTGCTCATGCTGTGTAAAAAATATTTGAGAGGGTGACTGCACAAGGTAGGGTATTACTTTAAATCAAAGGTATTTAAATTTAAAAAAAATACATCATCGTCATTCTCTTGCCCAGTTTATTAAGGGTTGGCACTATATTTTTCTTCCATAAATCATTGTTTTAAAAATTCTTCATAATTGACTTCTCAAACCCATTGTAACTGGCTGAGACTTTTAATTAGTCATTAAACATGATGCTATTTACTGTGATAATGGGCTGCACACAGGCACTGTGTATGTAAGATAACATGCAATAAGTAACTACCTATGTAAACACCATTCTTAACACCTGGCTCAAAATATAGATGACTAAAATCTTAATTATTGAGCCCATAAAGAAATATTAAAATACTTAGATTGGTTTGGTTTTAACTGTACTTCTTACAATACACTTTAAAATCAATTGATATTTGATCTTATTTTAAAATATCCATAATGAAAGTAATTTCGTGAACACATATCCTGAACTCTAATCCTTACAATCAAACTTCCAAAAAACAAAAACATATTTAAATACAGGTTTTGTGTACCTAACTATAAAGGTAACAGTCTTGCAATTTTCCTTGTTGAAATTTTGAGCTACCTACTCTGAGCTACATATTCGCAATCTATGAAAAAAAAAAATGTCATACTAGCTGCGCCCCGCGGTTTCACCCGCGTAAGTCTCGATCCCGTGGGGAATACCGGGATAAAAAGTATACCATGTCCTAATCCAGGTTATGGTCTACCCATGTGCCAAATTTCGTCCAAATCCGTTCACCCGTTTTAGCTTGAAAGCGTAACAAACAAACTCACTTTCGCATTTGTAATATTATTGTTAAGATGACAAAATTAATTATTTTCAAAATGTACTGAAAAGCATGTCCCTTGTCATAAATCTTATTTGCTGCTTATTCTATTTTCCAGACCATAGAATCACATTTAAGCGGTGTTAACGCAAGCGTGATACGTATAATGCCCAACACTCCAATGACGGTGGGAGCAGGCATTTGTTTGTACACTCCGGACTCCACAGTGTCGCAAAATAAATGTTTAATATTGGAAAAACTTGTAAGCAATTCTGCGCTTTGTGAGAAAGTTCCTGAAGAGCTAATGGATTCCTTGGGCGCACTGACTGCTTGTGGACCAGCTTATGTAAGTTCTGTTCAGCTTATTAATAAACATTAAAAAAATAAACCTATCAAGAATAGATAGATGTATCATGCGTACAATATATCATACCCTACAATTTTACTAGGATACATACGGACATAATAATTAAATAGCTTAGTTTGGGAACTAGATAAAAAAAGGCTCTTTATATGATTTATTCAAATACCTATCAAATAGGAGAGGCTTGCGTTCCAGCAGTGGGAATGTTATAGGCTGATTATGGTGTGCTGCATTTTTTAATTGCATTTCCACACAGATTGAGACACCCAAATTGTCGAACATTAATCACTTTCTAGTGCTTAAATGGGTCCGAGCGCCGCCGCTAGTTCCAAAGCTAATACCAGTATTAAAAATTACAGATGTACGTGGTGATTGAAGCATTGGCAGATGGAGCCGTGAAGCAAGGCGTGCCAAGAGCGATGGCGATGCGTCACGCGGCTCAAATGGTGGTTGGCAGTGGACAAATGGTGCTGCAGTCAGGCAAACACCCTGGTCTGCTGAAGGATGAAGTTTGTTCTCCTGGTGGCTCCACTATCTGTGGTATTAGTGCACTTGAGAATGGGAAACTAAGGTGAGCTGCAAGAAATTTAATTGAATGGTTTTCAGAATATTTTCTTTTCACTTTTTCACTAATTTACTATCCTTTCGGGTTGAGTACATCTTAAAGATCTCCCAATTTGGACAAGCTTGGATTACTGACTATCATTGAGAGGATTCTCCACCTATTTTTCCACCCTGTGTTGTCTATCCTACCTATCTCTCTCTATGCTAATAGAAAAGTGTTTAATTTAAATAACTTTTATTACAGGGCGACATTGATTAACGCAGTTGAAGCGTCAACTATTAGAAATAAGGAGCTTGGACAGAAATAAGTACTTTGATCTGCTATTTTCGTAAATTCAAAAATATTTAACCAAATTCACCCAAATGAATCTCAATTCAATACTCGCTATCATTTACAGTAAGGGCTTTATTATACTAGTGGATTGCGAGCGTCCTCAAAGCGGAGCGGGCGCGCAACGAACACGCGGCGCATGTGCACCGAATATCACCGTGGTTGAAAAAATACATTCGTTTTCGTCTCCGGCGTCTTCGAAGTAACAAAGCCAACAGCAGTGTCTCCTCGTCGGAATCTATTTTGTTACTGAGTGTATTGTACGTCGTTAACTTGCTATAGACACGCGATGAAAACGTTGCGAATTTGCCACGCGTCCGCGACGTCTTCGATGCGCAGCCGCTCGCAAACCGCTAGTGTGATAAGGCTCTAAAAGTCTGTTTTATTAATCTCATAGACTAATTTTATAGGTGCAAATGTCAAACTACAAATTGAAAAAACAAACAACAATCACTTGAAATGTCAAATTAGTCTACGAGATTATATAACAGACTTAACAATTGTGAAGCTCAATATATTTATGTGATACTTATTTATAATTTATATTATTTATGAAATTGTGAAGAGCTAAAATATTATGTTGTTCGACTTTGTTACGAAAATGTGGAAACTGGACAACTCGAATTTCAAAAAAGATGCTTGAAAAATCATGTAGGAATATTTTACGTGGTGTAAATAATTCGAGATAAGTACTTCTACTTATTGAAGGGCAGGTTCAATGGAAGTGAATGGTTATTTTCTTTTGCGTTAACTAGTTTCCGATTGTTATTTTTGTGATTAAGAATTACGCGTCGCTTCGCGTCTCGGTGTGAATTAACTCTTAAAGATGGCTCAGTATGATATAAATAACCATACATTAAATGTATTCGTTTTTTCTTGTAAGTATTATTGTTTTTAATGTGGACTGTTGCACACTATGTAATCTATGCATTCGTTTTTTCTTGTGTTAGTATTATTATTTTTATTGTGGAATGTTGCACACTGTGCATAGGTACTTCGGAAACACTTGAATTGTTTTTATTATTATTATAAGTATTACTTCAGCATTACCTTATCCAATAAGGCTTCACGGGCTTCTGCTCGTGATATATACTGTATAATCTGAATTAGTCCTGAGTAAAATTATTTATAGATATAAGAGAAACCCTAATGAGTATTTGTAAGTATTACTTATTTTAGTTTAATATTTAAAAAAAATACGAGCTCGGTTCAGGATAAATTAAAATCTATGGAATAATAGTTACTTTATTTTTAATGGTACAGAAATTACAATTCACGAGCCCGCGTCATGTGGCTAAATGATTAAATTGAAATGATTAACGCACGCTCGTGAAATGCGACATCTGTACAAACAAATAAAATTATTGCTGTTCATAACTCGAACACCTTTACTTTGAATTTGCACAGATCGTTGTTATTTTTCTCTCTGTCTTTCTCTCTCTCTCGTGCAACAATGTTTAACGTCATTTTCTGGAGCGTTTTATGGTTAGCGCAGGCAGCAGCAAACATCTCGAGAATTTTTTTATAGATGAATTGATAATAAATCTTATGGTCGCTAATACAGAGTTTGAAATAGCATGCAAGAGATAACTCCGAGAGGTGTGTGTGCAGCATACACTAGCTTCGGCCCCGACCCACCGTGCATCCCATCGCCAGCCCGTTCTATTACCTAGTTTTCGCTTAAGAGTCTGTCCAACGAAAGCTGACCACGAATTATTATCTGTTGAATCTTTTACTTCACTTCTAAATACAATATAACATGTCTAATTATTATATAAATATGAAATACTGAAGTAAGTATCGCATAATATGTCTTGAATAATAAATAGTATCGACTCGGTTTAAGCAGTGGGTTGACAGCTCTTGATTTTTTTAAATTGCCGCCAGTTTTCTTGGACACCTTTCGTTGGACAGACTCTAGCGGTAGGGTCGTAGCGTGAGCATGGTAACTATCCTCAAGAATTGGCCTATTAAATGCAAAAAATATTTTTCAAATCCGACTGGTAGTTCCAGAGATTAGCGCGTTCAAACAAATTATTCAGCTTTATAATTAGTATAGATGTTATAAATTAATGTAGCTTTTCGTGTCTGTCTGTGTAACCGTTGTTCTTTTAAACTACGCTTAAATTCTCTAAATGATGTTAATAATCACAGCAAAGTCTGTTATCAAGGCGCTGACAAGAGGCAAATGTTCTAAGTAAGGTTGTCATAAAGTTTGTGGTAGCAGAAAAAAAAGTTAATTAACAAAAAAAATGATGTTTATCTTGAACATATTTCTCAGTACTTTGTAAGTAGTTACGAAACCTCGTTTTGCTACAAAAAAAAAACTATCTTGATACAATCATGTTAACGGTAAATTAACCTTTTACCTTGAGTTCCAAAATATATTTATTAAATATCAACGTACGTTGGTGTTTCATTAATAACAAAAACGTCGTATTTGAATGCTTGGCTGTTTTTATATTCGATTACTCAACTCATTTTCGAGTAAATAGATCTTCATATTTTGCAATAAATTACAAGCGTTGTGTCATCGTGCTTCTCTTTCTTTTCTATGCAATCTGAAAGTGCAATCCGCGCTTAAGCTCTTGTCAGCGTCTTAAATAAATTATTTTGATTTGGTTCTCACCATCATTAATTTAGAGAATTTATTCCGGAAGGTTTATGTGTACCTATAATACATTAATATTAAACTTACATATTATTAAAAAATCTCGATGTTTTGTCTGAATGTTACTTTCCAAAGCTTGTATTAATTTAGGTATTAGCACAATGTAGATTACAATACGATTGTAGAAGTAAACTGTTTTACTTTTAATAAAAGCTTTATCAAAAATTACTTCTTTTATTTTAGTTTGGGTTTTTGCTGTGGGTATTCATATTCGAAGACATCGTCTCTATGTTCGAGGGTCTGTCTTAGGCATTTTAAGGC
Organism: Lithophane ornitopus; assembly: GCA_948473465.1. Lineage (NCBI taxonomy): Eukaryota > Metazoa > Arthropoda > Insecta > Lepidoptera > Noctuidae > Lithophane > Lithophane ornitopus. Next base: position 8,677,811 of record OX419623.1, read on the forward strand.
TCTGAAGACCGCGAGTATAGAAATTATGAGGATTTTCATAGGTCACTGAATAATATTAAACAAAAACAGGAGTTGTATAATTGTATTAGGTATATTAGCATTCCAAACAGTTTTAATTTTTTTATTCGTTTTAAAATTGTCAACTTAGAACTAAGGATAAACTATTAAGTATATGTTTTTATTAAATTATAAATGCATTTAAAGATTATTCGATTTTACATCTTTACTCGTTAAAAATAAGTAGAACTCGTGAAAAGTGCGCGTAAGTAAAACCACTTGTAAAACTGAAAGCAATCTTCAATTTAAAATCTAAGAGAAATTGGAAGAATGGGTCATACAGAATTAACAGTGAATGTCTGGTAGGGGACGACCCTTGCATTTGTTCACCCATCCGTACCATGCTTCAAAGCCATGGACACCGAAGATGGTCTTAGTGCACTGGGATGCTTTTGAGATGTCATCCAGCAGGAGATCTGTAATTAAAGAAATGTATGAATTCATAGATGAGAGAAGTTGAGGATCGGGAAGGGGCGTGCGATTGGGGAGCCCTATCACAACATAATCATCATTTATTTCATTCGAGTAACAAGACTCAACAACTTTATCTAGTGTTAGTCTAAACAAGAATGCTGCTAAAATACAATAGACGTAGATATATTTAGTAACCTATTCCGCTTGACTATTCTTCAAGAGTCCTGTAAGAAATCGACACGTGTTTCACCTCTCAACGAGGCATCCTCAGGATGACGATTGACCAATTGCAAACCAGAACGCGACGTGTTACCACACCGAGCGCTGTACGCAAAGTACTCCTCACTCTTTGCGACCAGCGCTTGAGAGAGGGTGCCTCGTTGAGAGGTGAAACACGTGTCGATTTCTTACAGGGTTTTTTAGGACTCTTGAAGAATAGTCAAGCGGAATAGGTTACTAAATATATCTACGTTTATTGTATTTTATAATGGATTTCCGCAAAGTCACGCCTGAATCAATTAACTATCTTAAGAATGCTACTATAAAATAAAATAAATCAGTTCATGCTATGTTTATGTGTACCGCCTGTCGTATACGCGTGTCCAGCAGCCGACTGCTTTAGGCTAATAAGGCTTTAAGGCTGACTGATTGGGGTCGACGTACAGCAAAAGGGTAAGCAGAGCGGTTTATAGGTCACCCACATACGCCAGCTTTACCATACCTACCTTACCACCCAGTAATACGGGCAAGGCTTTTGCCACTAACTGGGTTTGCCAGATTTTGGGATACTGAGAAATTCCCAATGGAAAATCCTAATAACACTTTGCTCAGTATGGGAATCGAACTGAGGCCCCAAGCTCAGTAGTCGCACTTGGAACAACTTTAGGCGGATGAGGCAGTCACCTAGACTATTTAATCATACCTGCCTAGACATAAAACTCAGTTGGTATTGTTATCATAATAATTTACCTTTGCATCGTAGGTTGCAGCCTTTGCCAGGTTTGTCGGTAGCGCTGCACCAATAACGGTCGTTTATTTGAAATAGTCCGTAGTCGTGGGATCCATCTGAGTTGGGGCCACCAACTACATGGGTCCGTCTTGAACTCTCCGCATTCACCAGGCACACCCCTGTAATAAAAATAAAACATACTAATCATCGCTGTAGGTATTCCACGACCGATGTCTACATAGAAAGAAAGAAAAGAAAGAAAATACATTTATTTAGCACAGACTGAGCACACAACGGAACGTAACTACAAGTAAAAAAATTCACAATTAAAAAAAATAAGTAGGTACCCTAAGAAAATAAGGAAGTGTGCCTCGTGGCTGCGCCAAATAGGCCCAGTTCAGCATAAATGCCAGACAACTAGTGTCTGACGCTGGTTTTCAACTGGACCTGACACCATTTCACATCACACCATCACACCATTTTTTTATAAATATCTGTAAAGGTGGCGAGTGAGCCTATCAATCTAGACCACGACCTAGTGAAGTTTCTTACGGAAAAACACAATAACTCCGAGCGACCAGGGGATCGAACTCAGGACTTTATACTCAGTAATCGCACACGCGACCGCTAGACCAGCAACACAGCAAAATGCAAAAAGAGCGCGGAAAATATTTAATTGTAGTTTTTTAGCCTTTCTGCTTTTTATAAAAATAACTGAGAAACCGGATCGTGAAACGTATTTGCGCCAAAAGGTTAGAAAACATAGTAGGATTGAAAGACGTCAGAAGCACAAAATCGTGTGCATTGTTCGTGTGATCGAACAGTCTTCCGGGTGAATGATACTGATGTGATGTTGAAAGTGCGGGGGGGGAAATAGGCTGAAACCAGCCAGAGGCGGTGGATGAAAAAAATTAAAGCCTTACCATTAGGTAGGAAGGTAAGTACCAGACTTTTTAGCAGTTTTATATTTTAAACAATTGAATCGATATGATTTGATTTTAGATTTGAATTTCTAGCTATGGATGGTCCGATCTTGTTAATTTTCTGTCGGCCTCCTAAAATGATTGAAGTGACATGGATTTTACATCTGTAAGACACGTAAGTACTTTCTTAGGTATCTAGGTACCTACTTACTTCTATAAACTTAGAAGGCTACTTTGCTTGGGGATAAGTCTCCTCCAGCAAACAAAGAGTATCAGAGTTCAAAACCAACAATCAACTTTTTAGCTCTAGCGAAACGAGAAATTCGAATGTTCATTATATGATGAATTACATTACATTACGTCTATATTCCCCGAGAGGTTGCAAAGGTGTACAGACCACCCAAATATTTCCAGTTGGAATTAATAAATTATTGGAATTAAAAAAAAACTAAGTACCTAAGTACGTATTGATATCAAAATCCTTAACATTGATAGAGGGCAACAATAAAATAAATAAATAAAGTACTTACAATCTTTGAGTTGATGCTCTGGAAAACCATGCTTCCGAAGTTCACGGACCAATTCACATTCTGAGAGTGTTTTGCCAAAAGCTTTTGGCATAAAACATAAAATGACCACAAACAGAATGGCTCGCGTCATGTCGGCACGTTATCTCCTCAAGAATTAAGCAGAGTAACCAATTATACGTGTGTGTCAAGGGTAACAGTATACCGAGCTTTTATAATACCGATGAGGAAAACAACTAATTGATTGGCCAAACCTGTTGAAAGCTACCAGAAAAAATAACTTTGCGTGAGACGATGAAAGCAGTCCAGCGAGCGCTTCAGTATACTTAAGGATCATGCAAGTATTCGCTTATATACTGTATTATTTACCTAAGCCTCTTATCCTTATGATACACAGGGAAAGCTTAGGCACAAAATCCCACACAAGGAAAGCTTGCACAAAATCCCATAAACAATAGGTTTTGTTTAAGGGCAGTCGGTAAATACCGATCAAAACAAGTTGTGCGGTTTTGAGTCAATAACCAGACCAAACAATCAATAATACCTAGATATCTACTAAGTATAATAAACTCATTATTGTCTTTAAGGGCGCACCCTACCTCATATGGCTTAGCATGATCCTCCAGTATAGCCGAAAATACTGCAGCATTAATTTTTAAATAAATATATGTTACAGTTGAGGATTGATGCTAGGTCCTGTGTTTGGCGAAAACACGATTACATAAAAATTGCTCTATAGAAAAAAAACCAAAGTTATCTCTAAACTGAACTATAAACCGCTGGTATTAAAAAAATACTTCAAATTAGATCATGAAACTTTGCATAATAACTGAACTAACTATAAAGCGGGTCTTTTGTTTTTTTTATTTTAATTACCATTATTTTTACCGTCAAAAGCAATTACCTACACTTTTCGAGGCTTGAGAGCCGCTAGCACCCCACTCTGTCTCGCTCTCACTCAGTTCGCGAGTAGTATGGCGCGAGCGAGATAAAATATGAGGTAGGGTACGACCTTAATAAAGAGGCTTACGAATTCGATGCACACGCATTGAATTTAAATGTTAGATCAACGGTGTTTTCGCGGTTGTTTACTTTTTAAAACGGTACAGCTTTATGCTTTGTCTTATTGCTAATTGTATAGGTAATATGGATTTAAGAGAACCTGCGGTGATGCTCCGTAACTGGTGAATGTAGGTACCTAATGTGTCAACTAGAACCATCTTTTTGTTTAGTTTTTACGCAGTTGAATTTTTACGCAGTTGAAGTAGGTTAAGTGTACCTATCTAGAGTTTGCGGGCAACACTATAGGTCCTATAATACCAATGCCAGGTCAAAGTACTCAGCTTTAGTCACAGAATTTCCCAAGTGCCAATCTTCCGTCAGCTTCTCTTCGAAACTAGATGTCTAGAAGACTAAAGGGAGATCACCTGATATTATAGAAAACTTTTTGACTAGAAAGCTGATCATTTGTGTAGAGGTTGAAAAGCTGGACCACCTAGTTTCTGTTGTTATGTGATTTACTTGAAAGTAGCGATACAAATAAATTTTAAGTATCTGTTTGTATAATGTATGTCGAAATAACAGCTGTTTACTAAATGCTGAAAGTATATATATACGTATTTACTTACGGTACTTACCTATAACAAAAAAACTTTTTTTTTTGTTTTCTCTTTTTCTGTCCGTCTTTCTTTCTGTTCGTCCCGGCTAAACTCCGCCGAAACGGCTAGACCGATTTTGACGGGACTTTCACTGGCAGATAGCTGATGTTATAACGAGTAACTTAGGCTACTTACTATTATTTTAGATAAATAATATGATGGATTTCGCGGGCGAAGTCGCGGGCAGCAACGCGTCAAGAATATGCACAAAGCCACCATACTTAATTATGCATATTTTGTGAGGTGGCTGACCTTTACCTAGAGTCGTTTGTTGTTGACTGTATCATAAGATGCTAGATCAACGAATAGAACACCTGTGATTTACTTATTAATAGGTACCAGTTTAGAAATAAAATATTGCATTTTATTTTAAAAATAAACTTTATTTCATGTTATTCATTCCATTTTATGGATTATCTATAGTGGAAATCATTTACACAATCAAATGTGTTGGTAGGGTCTATAATTTTGTTTTATACAGGGTGTTAGGGTAGACACCGTTATCCTTGAAACTAGTGGTTTGGTGTCATCTATAATATACTTTTTCTATGGGACCAACTTTGAAATCGCAACAAAAAAAAATCTGCTGTTCCATCCATTTTGTCGATTTAAGTGAACACAAGTGTATGGAACAGCTGTTTTTTTTTTCGTTTGATGCTATTTTTAAGTAACATTAGAATTGGAAAAATAATGCAGCTTATTTTTTTTTAAACTTCTTCGTAAATATTCATTTATAAACAAAGGAGTGTAGGACTACTTTTTTCTTACAAAATACCTACATAGGTAGGGACAGTTATAATAGGGTTTCATATAAAAATGTTCTACTAAGTACTGAAAACTACATAAAAGTAAGTACATAAATTACAGATAAGTACTAATAAATATTTAAATTAGGAAATTAAATTAGAACGTACACTAAATATCTAACGTAAATTAAGTAAATGTTTATTTTAAGCTCTCATATAGGTACGATAACGTCTGACAGCGATATCTAAACAATCACAAGAAACGGTCATAGATATCACTATTCTATAACATCGTGAGTAACTGTTCACTATGGAAAGTAGTTTATTTGTCTTCATTAAACACGTATATTTTCCTTGTGCTCTGCGGCGGTGTGTAAGGATGATAAGGATGCACACACACTGTCCTCTTTGTGAAAAGGAATAGGGAAACCCGTCGCGCCAGTCCGACACCGATGTCTATACTCTTGTGTCGTGGTATTTCCATCATTGGTATCTCGTCTTCGTCCTGCTTCTTTAAACAATTCAGTTTTCGGATGCTGTTGCGAAACCTGCCAAATGCTGGTATCACCGCTCTTTGAACGCTCGGCAGTCGACGCAGTAATGTCTTCTTCGCTTCTTTATCATCTTTGGCTTCTCTGTCACTGAATCTATTCCAGTGTTGAGTTTCATTAACTTTCACTGATTTCTTATAAATCCTAGTAGTTTCCGCCGGTGCGATCACAGATATGTCTTCATCAGACATCACTATATTGTTTTATTTTCCACATTTTGTATATACTTTGTTCGCTTATCGGACTAGAGTGAGCTCCTGTCTAAATTTTTGGCATTGATTGAGTGTGACGCAGTTTCATGATAAGATATTATCCAGATTACTGTGATTACAGCGACTTGGGTTTATAGTGATTATACGCTGTAAAAATCTCGTAGAAAACAAAATGCAATAAGTCATGTTTTTAATGGTGGCAATAAATACCTACATGTTATTACCGCCAATGTCTCCGAAATGATAGTTAAAAAATACAATGCAATACAAGAAATGATTAAAACCGTAGCCTTGTGTTCAGTAACCGTGAGGCTAAACCACTCTTCCGCCACTGAACTGATCTAAACTTCACTGAGACAATCTGGACAAATGTGATAAACTAAAACATGGCAATTGTGTCATGCTACGCATCATATATGATAAAATGGTAGGAGCACAGCTCCCGTCATATTTGAACAATTAGGTAAGAATCGCGACGATGTGTTAAAAACATCCATAGGTAGGCATACCTTCGCACTCTATAATATAAACGAACAACACAAATCATTTACATTACGAGCAAATGCAAACAGGGTCGGAATTAGCTACATAAGTAGGCATATTAGGTATTGTAACATCATTTTTGTCAGCTTATAGTGCAACCTAGTTCAAGGTTTCAGGATAATAATCTTCCTGTTAGCCTTTCTTCAAATCTTCAAGTTTCATCATGTTATCAGTCAGTCCTAGTGTCTATAGACTCTCTTACCTGCAGCACCCTCCAGGTAATGAGGTTCATTAAAATTCATGGCCGTCAGTGACAAGTAATGAACAGTATGGTTTTATTGAATTCTACCATCAATTAATTAGACGAGGGTAAGATAAATGTCTAACTGTCATTAACGAGATACAATAGAATTTTAATTGTTGTCGGCCTTTAAAAGGCCAATCAACAGCTGAGCGGAGATGACTTGTGTGAATGGAATACCATTGTAGGTAGTACCTAGGTACTATAGGTACCCAATATGTAGTTCTTTTCTGGACGCGGTCATCCATCCATCCATTCTGTTATTAAAAAAATCCTTGTACTTCGTTTTATACTGAGAGGAGGGAAATAAAGTTGAGTAAATAATGCTTTCATGATAATCGACTCATATTTCGATACCCGCATGAATAAACCTTAACTGTACATTATGATATAAAATTAAATTTTGATTTTGCATTTAAATTGTTTTTAGGTAGGTACTTAATTATGTGGGGTTATGGAGAGGACATCCCAGCATGCAACTTTTTGAAATCGGTTCGTATTTTGTCGTAATCCCTAATTTAGAGGCGTTTCACCTCATCCCACGTAGATATAGTTTTATGACGATTTTTTGGTATGTACCTACCTACTTTTTTCCTTCACGTAAACGTTTTGTTCGTTTTCACTACGTGCAAATTGACAAGGTTGAATCGACATTGCTCTCATTTTCGCAACCACTCTGATAGCAAAACCGTAGTATTGAAGTCTTTCGTCTTTGTCATCCGTATCGTTTTCCACATAGGAGGAAAAGAGATAAAGAGGTTTATTTATTACGAAGCGTTGTGCGCAGACGTTGGCGTCATTACACTATTTCCCCGGCAGTGTGACGAACCACCTGCAACCTACAAACAACTGATTCATTCACTTTTGTTTCTTTAACGTTGTGTTGGTATCGTGGACAGAAAGGGACTGTGTTGTTATTATAATCAAATACAAAATATCAGGTAAGCTTTTTTAATAAGGTTTTGGTTTAATTAACAAACATGGGTTGCACTGGTTATACTAACAAAACAGTAAAATTGGTCGTCCACTTACATTAAAATATCAGCTGGTTTTGGCATGTGATAATAATATTCATTTTGTTTATTTACCTACCTACAGTTTTTGTGTGTCACTATAATATATGCTAAATTAAATCACTGCAATATACATCGTCATTTCCATATTAACGGAAACTGACACATCTATAATATCTTATTTATAAATATTATAAAAAGTCGCTTTTCGTGTTTGTCAGTCAGTATGTCCGCGTTGTTCATATAAACCACACAACAGATTTTGATGAGGTTTTCACCATCGTTTAGAGAATTTATTCCGGAAGGTTTAGGTATGATGTATATAAAATACGTTAATATTAAAGGTATATAACTAAGAAATCGCGATGTTTTGTTAAGTCCAAAAAACCGTGCGATGCCGGAGCGGGTCACTAGTGCTAATTTTATTCTACTTAAAATATGTGATAAATAGTGTATCTTCATTCTAATATATATGTTGTTGTTTCAAATATTTTAAATTTAATAATGTACCGCAACTGTGACGTTTCATTGTATTTTAATCTCATGCTTATTAGTTTTAACCATAAATCACATTTATAAATTCTTGTGAGTATATGTAATTTATGTTTAAATTTACATAAACATACAACAAAAGTAGGTACTTTCTATTCATTAGTAAATTTGTTTTTCTTTAGATAGGTACCTATACATATACAGTACGTATAGGTATCTATATATACACTTATAGTATATTATATCGTAGTTGGCTGGGCAAGAACGTACCTAAATAAAGACAGTCACCTCAGTATTTAGCCAAAAATATTTGATAGGAAAGTGATAAATCGGTCCCGTACCTAGGATACTTTTACAAAATTACCCTAAATCAAAGAGATCATGTTCATATTCTGCCCCATGATCTTATATAGCTAAATATCTACAACTGCACAGACTTGTTGACTAAAAAGTAAAAGCCTCTCTTGTTTCACCAAGGAGGACTAAATATTTCCATTAGGTACAAAATATTAAACAATTAACTAAAATATGGCATCGAAAAATTCCGCCGCATCACTCTTGGCTGGTAATGTACCCAAGAGACTGGCGGCATTGTCATGGCAATGCTTATTCTCTCTGAACAAGGTAAAAACCAGCCCTTGGGTCACGGGAAGTGTCAACCAGCCGTTTGGATATTTCTTTAACCTTTGAACGTGGATCTCGTTGAGAAACAATGGATTTTTAATTGTGTCTGTAATTACGGCATACGACGGGTTAAACAAACTATGTATACTCGGACTCCACCCCTTGGGTTTAAACCCCAAACGGCTGGAAAATATAGTTACCTATACTTTCGCCGCTTGAGGTTTTCCGCAGCGGCAGCGCCAGCACAGCATGCTGAGCCAGGAAGATGGGATAGCGCAAGAGTATCGACACACATTTTAATCAGTCATTTAATTTAGTACCTACCTAATGTAAATAGTTAGTCGTCTCTGGCTAAATATGGATGTGGACATGCCCTGACAACTACAATGAAGATTGCACAGTCATAGGGGTTTACCCAAATCACTATAGGCATGTTGATCCTTGCCAAGAAGTAGGCTTCAATTGCAGGCGATACTGTGTGATACTGTGTGATGGTAGTACTATGTCAGTCCCCTAGTCATTTTTTCCAAACACTAAACCCTACGTTAAGGTGGCACTCTATGCCATACCTATTTGTTTTTTTAATTATTTATAGTGTTTCGTGTGTTATTAACATTCTGTTGAATAGTGAAACTTTTAATGTAGTTATAATACCTACTGTACTAGCAATTAGACTAATGGGTATTGGTATTATTCTAATGAAGAGGCCAACACGTGAGGCTTATCTACCTATAGGTTCATAGCTATATATATTACGTTATCAGAATTTTCGGTAAATCCATAGCTATCTCCCTGCCTCAAATTATATCATTAAATACTTAGCAAATATCGAAAACGGATGTATAGTTTTAGATTATGTTGTATAATTTCGTAATAAACAAAAAATATTATCAAGTTGAGGACGTGGTAAGCTGATCATGTAGATTTCAGGGTTTCCTCAAACAGATCGACTGCGACATGAGAATCACCCTAGTTTACCTATACTTACTACCATGCCTGAGAGATATTTCTCGACGGCATGTGAAGCCAAGTCAGGGGTTCATGGGCGGCTTTTAAACTTTAACACCAGGTTAGTCATTAACCACACGTAAATAAGAGAAGACATATCTACCTTTCTCTTGATTCAGCATACTTATTCGATCTATTTGTATAACAAAACAGATGAACAAACGGACATTTTAGGTGAAGTTTCATCTAGTTTAGTTTGTTTTCATTTGGTACTATGAGAGAAAGGAGATTTTTCTGCAAAATTATTAAGACACTTCTCAATTACAAGTACCTATCCGTATTTTCTTTTGTATGGTCACAAATCTTCATAAGAATATAACACATTGCTGCCATGATAAATTGTACTTGCTTTATACGCCTCCAGATACTTTTTAGGGAGCATTAACACCTTACTAGGTACGTGTTAGCTCCCAGATTGTATGTCTTCATATACCCAATATCGTTTTCTGTTTTAATGTTCACCATAACATAATGTTCGACACCATAGAAATATAAATTCATATCTATGTTCGGCACTAAATAAGAAGGTACTTAATTTCGTGGTGTGACTAACTATAATATCATTTAGTTTTTCATAGAAAATAAGAAAATAATAATCAGCTGAAAAACACTGCACAGCCTGATTTTGAATTCTTCAGAGCGTCAAATTAGGATTTTGACAACTTTTACTAAAATGGGTATAACTCTGAATAGCAAAAAAAAAAAATGCCTGTAGACTTAAAAGCTAATTACCCACTGATAATTAATTAGGAAGTGACCTCCCATGACACACAGGTTTTTCAATTTGGTAATAGCATCAAATTGCGTGATAAAAACATATTTGACGAGTGACTGTGTCCCTTTGTGTATCTTTACGTATATCCTTTTGTTTTTCCAAGACTCGGCAGTCATTTTCCGCCTTTGTAGTGTGAGCAATGGCTGACTACCTTATCACTAGATAAAACTAAATGATAACAGACTTAACAACGATAACACTCCGCCATTTTGTCATTCCACATTATGGACTCTGGTACTTAACCCCCTTTGTATAAAATTCATAATATTTTTTTTTAGTTTTGCTCTGTTATCTTGCATGGAGGTGTTTAACAAGTCGAATAAGTAAGTAATAGATTGGTATCGGTTTTAGTTGACATCGGTGCGTGAGGATGGGTTTGTGTTTCTCGCTCGACTGTGGGGACTGTGATGTCTGCTGCAACCCTTGTTGTTTGGCGCTGGGTGCGTGCTGCCTGGTGCCCTGCCTGTGTCCTAACGCGTGCGGGCAGCAACAACCCCCACCGCAGCAAGTGACCGTGATACAGCAGCCGCCAGTCGTCTACGACCAGCCACCTCCGCCGCCTGGATACCCGTACCCACCACCACCAGGAGGATACCCACCTCCCGGCGGTTATCCACCTCCCGGCGGTTATCCAGGATACCCTCCACCGCAAGGATACCCCGGATACGGTCATGATCCCAATCAAATGTACAGATGAAAAGCTTTTAGTTAAGGTAAGAGTACTGTGGACGACCTTTCTTGTTTTAGATGCTTACTAAAAACTCTTACACCCGGTTTTGGAAACGTAAATTATCGACCTGTCAAAACTAAACGCAAGCCAAGTGATTCGATTGGCTGTTGATGATTCAGTGAACCAATCACAGAAGCTTACGGGCCCTTGACAATTTGTTAGCTAATTTTTGTTCCAGAAACGTAGCGTTAATTATGCATGCCTAGATTTACTTGTATGTGAGTCATGAGGTGGAGGTTATAGGTACCTATTCAGCATTAATCGATACCAACATTTGATAACAAAAATCATAGATAAGTTATTGATAATAACTGATATGTTATACCTTGATGGCAGTTAAACACAGTTACTTTCGGATTTTCAGCAGTTTCCTAATAAGTACTGTGCAACTAGAAAATAAATCTCGGATTAATACTGAACTAAGCAACAGCTAAATAAGTGAGTCGGTAAACTTATAGATATACGTAAAGTGTTTACAGTACAATATTTTTGTTCTGTGACGAATTGTGTCCTTACTGTAAGTGAACTTGGTCATTCACCTTGACCTGTCCATATATGATACAGTTGATGGTTTCATGGCAGTAGTATATGAAGGCGAGAAGGGGCACTTTCATGTAAATTGAATTACCCGTACTCAGACATTCAAATTTTCGCTGTCAAGATTATACTGGGCATAATTCTAGTAGCATAATCAGTTTATAATTTTCCCACCGCTGCTGGGTCATATGCCTCCTCTCTGTGAGAGGGAGTGGGCCGTAATCCACCACGCGGGTCCAGTGCGGATTGCTAGATGTCACATGTCTTCGATTTTTTTATTCTAGGACATGCCAGTTTCCTCACAATGTTTTCCTTCACCATTTTGAGGGCAGTGGTGTTGAAATAATTTACGCAAAGTAAATCGCCTGAGGGCCTAGACAAGTGACAATCGCTTCGAAAGCGTTTCGTATTTCTACAACGACTTTCAACGGGATTGACATAAGCTTTTCTATAGCTTATGTCAGTCCTATACATTTTTGCCTTTTCTATCATCGTTATCGCTGATAGAATGTCACTTTGTTTAGGGCCTCTGGCTGGGTTCGAACTTACGACCCAACTCGTAAGTCGCGGTCGTTACCACTGGGCTAGCACTATTCATAATTATAGTACCTAAATTGACAGCAACACAATAAGTGACAAACAATTCTCTTAATAATATTTTTTCTTAGAAAAACTTAATCAATTATTTTTTCAAGCCAAGTAATGGCAGAAACGAAACAAATTGTCGTCACTCGTCAGTCACAGGCCTTCGATTTTATTAGCATCATATTGAGAATGCGCGTCACATAATTATATATTCCTATTATAGTGATGGATACTAGGTACATACTTATATTGTAACCAATCAGTAACGACCGCTATGACAATAACAATCGAGATAATAAAAATAAGTAGAAAGACAATTAACCATCTTGACTAGAATTTTCCAACCATTAAATACCTTATTTGTGCACAAAGGAAAAATAAATAAATAATTATATAATTACAAAACTTCATGACTATAATTCAAATGTGATAGCGAGGGCCAGCTATCGTCATTAATGTACCTACTAAAACGCGTTTATTAAATTTATGACTCATGATAGCTGAAAATACTAATGCTTATTATGTATTAGTCACTTGTTGGTATATGTAACGTATACTAATATGGGATGCCTCAACTTGAGGGATTTGAAGAAGCCATTTGATATTTTTAAGCCTATAATAATGTAATGTATGGTTAATATATCAACAACTACTGCATCGCTACACTACAACACTACTGCAATGATCTTTCAGTGGTCATTGGAGGCTCAGTAGATGATCGCAGAATAGACACGGCCTTCGATGCTAAAGTCTCGAATGACTTATTGTTTGCTGGAAAACACACGGTGCAAAAATCTTGTAATTTTGTCCTCTTTTCCTGACACGTAAAAGTCCGTGTTTGCTGGGCTTGTGCCAATTAACAAGATGTCGGTACTGAATGTTGCTCATCAGAGGTTTCTGTAGACATCAACTGCTATTGCAGCTTTAGCCTTTTCCTTAATTTAATAAATTTGTGTTCCAGGATGTGCAGCAACTGTTCATGTCGGCCGTGCTGCTGCTGCTGCATCCCCTGTTGTTGCTGCGATTGTTGTAAAGACCCCCCACAACGCACCGTGGTTGTCAACCATGTTGTCGTTCAACAACCAACTGCAGGGCCTGTTGTTGTGCAACAACAACCACCACCGTACCGGAGATACTAAATAGCACCACGATAGTACTTTTTTAACCTTTTATACCTATGTTTTGGGGATAGGCTTTCAATTTGGTCAGTATACGGATTGAGACCAACACCGTTATCTCAAAGTCGTTATCTCAGTCACAAAATCTTCCATAGTTTTGAAAAGTCTGTCCGAATCCGAACAGATAAATCAAGAAACTGTTTTCTTAGAATGTAAATCAAGTGATTCAATAGTATTTTTTATAATTCTAAATTATATTCTTTTCAATTATTCAAAAATTATTAATAATTTGTTGTGAAATTAGGTTTGCTGTCAAAGTTAAACATAATTTAAGATTTCTTGTTGTCTATTCCTCTAGGTATGATGATGGTGTAACATTATGTTCTCAGCATAATGTTATCAACCCATTGTTAAAAGTAAATGCGTATAATAACAATCAAAAAATTATTAAAAAAAAATTGTACATACATATTAACCTTTTTAAATATATCTGTCACAATGAATGTAAAAAAAGAAAAGTTGCCTACTTATCGGAAACAGGGTCTGGGTTGCAGAGAGAGGAATCCTTTCCGAATCAGAACTTTTTGATGCCAAATTTTGATTACAAATCATTGTCATGGTCCTGTTTTACCATGGGATCAGGGTCGAAGTGGTGGTGCTTGGGGTTGACCTATGTCCAGCCGTGGACGTCTTTTGGCTGAAATGATGATGATGTCCTCGGTTTTGATTTGATACGCTAAGATGGTTCCTCTCTCTGGAAGCACCTGAATAAATCATGGTATATGCAGCAGCACTTCTACAAAAATAATGTTAAACTATTATTATCTTGTTATAAATATTTTTAATTATAATTTTAGCACATATCAAATATTTTATGGTTCTTTATTTATTTAATGCAACTGTTAATAGTATTATGAATATAAGATAACACTTATTCTCCGAAAAAGAAGTAATAAGACAGATGTGATAATATAATGTCTTATTTGATTAAAGAAAAATAAGACATGAATATTGTTTTGAGATAGAGCTTGTTAGAGAATACTTATAAAAAAGTCCATGATATCGTTAAATCCTACAGTTTCCTCCTAGTGCTGTTTTTCTTACTTCCAACTTTTATTATGATACAAATGTACTTACCATAAACTAATTGTAATATTATTATCTTTTAATTGAGTATGAGAGTACGTGAGTTCTTGCTTTTCCTTATGTCTTAGTTCGAGATAGGAGATATCAGTTATTGTGATAATATTGGTATTTCAAATACCTGTTTTACCTCGGTTGTAAATAAATAATAATAACATACCTTTAAGCCGTTTCAATAATATGGATTGCGAATGCATTCATTTGAAATATAGGGCCTTTTTTATACAAGTTGTGTGGGCTATACACGTAAAACAAATATGGGATAGTTGCAAAGAAATACCTAAGCTTATGTGATGTATTTATATAATTATAATAGTGTCATATTATAATAGCAATATAATTATGTAGTAAGCTCATTTAAGGATAGAGCGTTCACACAAAATATTATATTTTATATGGAAATGTGTTTAATATATTTTGATATGCGATGCAGGGAGAGCTCGATCACTACACAATACCTAAGGAATTTGTTTTTATTAAGTTATTTATCGTATTTTGTATTTATTATGCGATAAAAGTTCCATTAATATAACTGACCCATTTTTTTTATAACGCTTTAATACAATAGGTACCTACCTACTATAATAATATTCCACTGACTAGAAACCCCACAAAAATTAGTTACTCTAAAATAAAATTTTCCAATGATGATACCAATTTACTAAGTAACATTAAAAAAAAAATTAAAACTTATGGAAGTTACCTACCACCACGGATGCATGAGTGGTAAACAAAATTTAATTAAAAACATTGTTTTTAGAAATAAAATAAGATTTAAAAACAATTCCGGCTATAATCAATAAAGATGCATAATTGGTGATGCTGGTATTATATAATTAGGTACCAAAGTCCAAGTTACCTACGAGGACTTAGGTAATTTTAAAATAGGTACCATATAGTAATACTAATAAAAAATAAAAGTGGTTATAAAAAGGTTTTCTAAAAATCTAGAAGGCTGCGGTAAGTATTGGCATGGGCAGCCGCATCATTCTGTCTGCTTAAATCATATGAACCTACTGCAATCATAAAAATCTGCCTGTCAAGAGTAGTTCATTTTGTGAATATCTAATTACATGTTCATTTTATTAGATAATGAGAGGCTTTTGTTTAGGAGAGAACATACGCTGCTGCTTTAAATATGTTCTGCAATCCATCAGTCATTACATTACGGCCATTTCAGTCAAGGGCATAATGCAATGCAAGTTGTGATACCTACGACGAAAGTATTCTGCTCATTATGGCCTTGTCGATCTCGAAAATAATGCACGCGCATTAAAAGGAGATTTCTGTTTGGGGGTAAGTGTCCATGAAAAAACTGTAATTGTAATTACAGTTTTTTCGTCATTCTAAACATTAATCGTATCGATTCCTGTTTGTGACAATATTTGATACTTACTGAGACTTAATAAACTGTTTAGTCACATTTGGTTAGACTTGAAGCACAACACTTTTTCTTTGCATAGATACTTATACGTTTTTTTTTATTGTAGGTAAGTACCTATTGCATCTCGCAGGTCAACAGAGGAGGTTGCCGGCTGCTTAAGCGGGGTATCCTGTGGATCCCTTTTAAATAAGCCAGCCAGGGCAAAAAACTTATAAACTAAGCGACTACACGCTAAGGGGTACCCCCTGTGGGGGCGTCGCGCTGGCGGTCGGCAGCAAGGGACAGGCTTGATCGTATCTAGATTATTTAGGACTGGGGTTACTTTTTTCTTTCGTGTCCATATTTTCTTTTAAATGTTGTAAAATGTGGCAACGTGGACAGCACTAGTGTGACCACATTGAGACCGTCAGTCTGCAGATAAACAATCAATACCTTTGAACGTCTGTTGAGGCACATTAGACAAGCCAGCAACATCAAGTGTTATTTGTCACCGCAGTCATAATCTTGACTTAAACATAATGAAACAGATGATACCTTTGTGCGTCAGAAGTTTCGAGGCGTGTTAATCAGAACTAATTAATTCCTCCCACATTAGATCGAAAGATTTAGGGCACTTGAAGGTGACTAATCAGTCCAGTATAGGTACATTCAACAATGAGGTAGGTTAAATACTAATAAAAACAAATGACTCACTACACATACATAAATTCACGCCTTCTTCCCATGGAGATTGGATTGGATCCCAGAAACTACGGAACGCCATCTGCTACGATCCTTTCACAATCATTTGCCTCGTTTATGTTCATTCATACACGCTCGCTGGTTGAGAGTACTAAGCACCTGATCTATCTGAACAACATCACCAATAAGGTCACTATAATGTCTTCCTAGGGAGTCCCCTCCCGGGTGCGGCGTTTCCACTCACAACTGCCTGCAATCCTTTTGTTAGTCGCCTTTCATTCATCCTCTCAACATGACCAAACTATCTAAACATAATCTTTTCAACTCATTAGGTATTTACATAACATTCCTATTGTATGGAATATTGATCGTATACAGGCTGAAATTTTATTCGTTTTAATCCACTTAAGGGGTCATTGTACTTATAATTATGAACAACTTTCATTAAGGGACCAACCCGAATAAAAATCAGCTGTTCCCTACATTTTGAGGAGCTATGCGAACATAAATGTAAGGAACGCCTGATTTTTTTTCAGGAGGGGTATAATCAAAAATCAAAATCAAAACATTTTATTTCACATAAACCCACATGGGCACTTATGAAACGTCAGAAGCTAGGTGCACGGTTCCAATTGGCGTTTCCTATGGAGAAGAGCCGGCAAGAAACTCCACGGTTACTCTTTTAAAAATAATTGGCTTTTACAATATTTTCAAATTACAGTGTTAGTAGGCATGGGAGGACAATGTAGGCCTTTCAACAAGTAAGTACCAGGTACTTAACAAAATAGATGTTCAGTAAATCTACAGTCCAATAAGCCTACAAAGTTCTCACATTCACAAAATAGGAAAAAACCTATTTCAGCCAAATGACGTGATTGCTATTACAACTGTAACAAATTGAATAATTATCATGTCCACAAAAGCCACTATGAGTTGAAATTAAATTGAAGGTATCTATAATAATAGGAATAATGTCAAATACAATGATTATGTCAAGGATGAATGTAAAGAAAATAAACATGGTAATTTGGGAGCAGTTAATAGACTCTTACATAACTATGCCGTTTATAAGGTACCAGGGAAGCCACATGTGCAGAAGGAATTATTGCCAAACTTCCTTGTCATCAACGTAGTCTCTTTAATCTTATAATATGCTTTTTTGATAAGGACACGTTTGATATGGGTTTTGAACTTTCCATCGCTAAGTTCTGTAACCGACTTTGGCAACTTGTTATAAAAGCGGATACTGTTTATAAGAAATGACTTGCTTGTTTTAGTTAATCTAAATTTGGGTATGACAATTTCGTGTCTACTACGTGTATTTATATTATGGAAATCGCTTATTATTTTGAAAAGTCCTAAGTTTTTGCGAACATACAAAATACTTTCAAAGATATAGAGAGAAGACAGAGTCAGTATATCAATTTCTTTGAATTTGTTTCTAAGGGACTCGCGAGGACTCATTTTGTAGATCGCGCGGATTGCCCCCTTCTGTAAAATGAAAATTGAATCTACGTCAGCTGCCGATCCCCACAGCAGAACGCCATAAGACATAATACTGTGGAAATAAGCAAAGTATATTAACCTAGCTGTGGCTATATCAGTCAACTGCCTTATTTTTCTTACTGCATATGCAGCTGAACTTAGTCTACCTGAAAGAGTTCTGATGTGGGCGCCCCATTGTAATTTTGAATCTAAAGTAATTCCTAACAATATAGTTTCTGTAATTGCATCTAGTTTCTTGCCATCAAGTTTTAGATTTAGACCCACTTGAGGTACATTTGGTAATGAGAACCTAATACATTTAGTTTTGTTCGCATTAAGTAAAAGATTATTAGCTGCGAACCATTCCGAAAGAGTAGCCAGACTATCGTTGACATGTGAGACATCTGTATCTTTTCTATCTATTTTAAAAATAAGAGAAGTGTCGTCAGCGAATAGTATTATATCCGACAAGTTAGCCATCATGTAAGGAAGGTCATTTATATAAACTAGAAATAAGAAAGGGCCGAGTATTGAACCTTGAGGCACGCCCATTTTAACTAGAGACCCCGAGGACGACGCCCCGTTAACATTTACTTTTTGCTGCCTGTTTGATAGGTAAGAAAGAACAAGATCAGCAGCTTGTCCACGAATTCCGTAGTGGTGTAATTTATAGATCAGTGTATTGTGGTCGACGCAGTCAAATGCTTTTGAGAGGTCACAGAAAATGCCAATTGCATCCTGGGACTTCTCCCAGGATTCTAAAATGTGACTGATGAGTTTTACTCCCGCGTCTGTCGTCGACCTACCTTTCGTGAAACCAAACTGGTGACTATGTAAAATCCTATTTGAGTTAAAATGTCTATATGATTCTCTGACTATCTGGTCTAGCATGATTTTTTCATAGATTTTGCTCAATGCTGGTAATACAGATATTGGTCTATAATTAGAGGGATCGCTTTTACTACCCGATTTGAAAATTGGTACAACTTTACTATGTTTCATTAAATCAGGAAACGTACCAGTGTCCAAACATTGATTAAATATGCCTGTTAGGACAGATAGTTTCAATGATATCTCCCAGAACCTTAACAGAGATGCCCCATAAATCTTTAGTGTTTTTTGAGTTAGTACTTATGAATGCTTTTTTAATTGTGGCAATAGAAATAGGCTTGCACGCAAAACTTGGAATTACTTTAGTAAAGTTTTCTTTGAGAAGAGAATCTGCTAAAAAAGATGAAGAGGGGAGAGATTTGGTAACCTCTATTGGGATGTTGGTAAAGAAATTTTCTAGAGTCTCAGCAACTTTTAACTTATCTGAAATGGTTTCATCATTAATTTTTAGAGACAATTCATTCGGATCACGTGGTTTTGTGTTTCCAGTTTCTTTGTTAATTACCTGCCACACAGTTTTTATTTTATTATTAGAATTATCAATTTTGTTAGTTATTAATTTAGATTTAGTTTGTGCGCAGACTCTTTTAAATATCTTAGAATAATTCCTTACATAATTATGAACAACTTGATCAGAAGTCAATGATTTTTCGTAATATAAATTATATAAAATGTCTCTGCTTTTTCTAATGCCAGCAGTGGCCCATTCATTAAATTTTGGCTTAGTATTTATTGTTACTTTTTTTACAGGACATGCTTTATTGAATTCTTTACATACTGTAGAAAATAATGTACCATAGTTTATGTTGGGGTCTTGTGAATCAAAACTAGCTGTTACGAGATTGCTAAGAACATTATTATTAAACATTTTCAATTTATTTTTAGTAAGAGGTCATTACTCAATGGTTTTATCTAAACATAACTTTTTATCTGATTCAAAGGATATAAGTTGACCTGTATGGTCAGACCTGATGCCACTAATTAGAGACGAATCTTTTATTTTACAATTAGTAAATACATTGTCTATGCATGTAGCTGAGGTTGCTGTTACTCGAGTTGCTTCATTAAATATACATTTTAAATTTTATGATTTAAACAGTGAGATAAGCTTACATTTTTCCGGTGAATTTACTAGTAGATCAATATTTAGGTCACCACAAACAAAAACTATTTTATTATTTCGAAAAAGTTTAGTTAGTATTTCTTCCATTACAATTTAAAATGATGACAAGTTTGAGGCTGGTGGTCTATAAGAAAGTATGGCCTTCAACCTCTGCACTATAATAATATGAACCTATAGAGAGTTGTATTGCTGATTCTAATGTTTAAAATTCTGTCCACATTTTTTTACGGTCGCGAATCTTATTTTATTCAACATACAACTTGATACTGTACTGCAAATTGAATTTCGCGGGATACCCTGAGGCTTTAAATGCAATAAATAATATCTGAGCTATATCCGTCAGGTGGCCATGCATACTTATCTATCCGTTCTACAATCACTTGACCGAATTCTCTTCGAAGTTATTGCAAAGAGTCTTCACTTCCATGCTTTTGGAGATACAAATAGTTTACAGGGTGTGCCAATGAACGTAAACTTTGCTATTTGTTTCATAAATACATATTAAATTATGTAACTTCTTTGATTAAGTAGATAAGTTAAATAATTAGGTAATGGTAGCTGTTTAAAAAATATGGGTGCCGATCCTTCTTGCTACATTCTCATACATTATTATCATCTGAAGGTTTGAAATACCGGCAAGAACTGATAAATAGATATCAAATCAGTTTTTTGAAAACTGATTACAGACTAATTACCTACCTAAGGCAATAAACACATTGTCGTGCTTCGAAATCAATCTCGACATTTTCCTTAAAACTATGTTTCACTAAAGGTGAAAAATGCCTTAGGTGATTCATAGAATTCGTATGAAAAATAAATATTTCTTTTTGGTACAGAATTATCGATAATTTATCTTATCTTACTGGACACAAGCTTCGCTTTAGCTAGCAAATGGGCTACATAATAAGTCGCTTTGTAAAATAAAAAACATTTTTTGTATTCGTTGTGGATCAACAGTTGGATAAACTCAAATAAAAGTAAGTTTTTTTTTTTTGTAAGTTTTGTTTCTACTTTCTATATTTAAATAGGTAATAGGTATGAACATCGTTTATTTGTTTATAATTTATTATATAATTAAGGTCATATTTAATCTGAAAGGTTATTTCAGTGCGAGTTTAGTGGAAACGCACCCACATATAACATTTAAATCCTAGAAACGATACCTAATACTTTACTTTTCTCTGGCAGATTAGAGAAAGGTAGGTTCTTTCTTCATCATCTCAAATAGAATCAGAATGTTAAAATAATTATATTACCTACCACATAGCTGTGAACTTACCTATTATTGTTGCATCTAAGAATGTTCTTTTAGACCTGCAGTGGTCGTGGGATGCTACAGGTCTTGATGAAAAGGGATTCGATGCAAGGTGTTATAAAACGATATATATCTAATATATACAGGTTCTTGATATAGTCTTCTACATCCGTAGATGGTGAAAAAAATGGAATCAGATAAAAGTTTTATACCTTTATCTGATTCAATTTTTACCAATTCCATATTATATTATTATGTAGGTACCAAATATGAAGTTTAATTAACAGCATACATCACGCCTGTTCCAGAACGGGTGGGCAGATCTCTAGTCTTAGTAAACCCTCATTTTTCCTGTTACCTAAGGGAACGAATTAACTAACTTAAAATTTTATCAATTTTTCCAGGTTACAGTCATGGGTTTATGCTGTAGTTGCTGCGATGATGACGGCGGCGGCGTGAACGTTGTGGACAACGCATTCAACAACGATGGAGGCGGTTGGGCCCCTCCTCCAGATGGCGGAGACATGGGCAACCACCCCATGAGCATGCAAAGATGACCCTCAAGAACACACGTTGACTGATAAAGCAATCAAGCAACGTTGCTGTTTCTAATGAATTTTAATTATTGAGTTATTAAAATATATATTTTATGCTACCTACGAGGGTGGTTTTATTTTATTTTCGAAAAGTTTATAAAAAAATAGTGCAGAAAATTACGATTTTCAACGTCAGGGTCTTCAAATGAACAACTAATCAATCCTGCCTATACATAACAATAGCTAGCGAAGAAATATTTTCAATTCTAGCCTAACGCCTTGTGAATTTCACAGTTAACTATCAGAATAAAAGATCAAGACCTACATCTTTTTTTTGTTTTTTTTTTTGGTTGGGAAATCATCATATGACTTCTCCCGCCTCGGGCGGAGCGGAAGGGCGTGTCAGACTCTTACTGACTAAAACCCACCCGTGTTCCTTCAGTTGCCTGTTGCCAGGGTCCTGGTATCCCTTTCGGACTATTCCGCAACCCTGGCAGGAACACCTACATCTGTAATTTTGACTGGCGATGGCATATGTCCAGAAGAGGACGTACCTACTTCGGCTGATATGATCGTGGTAAAAACGAGATTATTATGACCCTGAAAAGGTTTACTTATCAAAATACGTACGATCGTCAGTTAGGAAATGGGGTTGTAGCGATCTAGTTTAAAAAATATAATTATAAGTATATTATTATGTCAGTCGAAACTTTTAATAGGTAAATAGTCCCTCCAGACCGAATTTCGGCCATGGTGCCCAATCAAGGCGGGAGATATTATAGTGCACAACTATATGCGCAGGCCGCAAATACAGGTGCAGTCTCTCTTCCCTCACTCTCATAGTCCGATGGGACAGCAATCCGACAGGACCGGAGAGAGATCAGGACCAACGGTTTATCAAAACACTACCATTATTCTTTCCTCTCTCCTCTTTAATACCCGTAACACGCGATTACTCATTTTATTGCCTAGGCCTAGCTATTAGGCCGGCAATGCCTTTTTATGTAGGAATCCTCTCCGGCGCGCAACAACTTACCAAAGTTTCATCACCATCGGTCGAGCCTGCGAGTTTTTGCGAGACTAACGCACAGCAAATAAATGATTTTTATAGCAACCGGGCACACAAATCTAGACTCCGGGCTTTTACTGAGAAATTCATAATGGAAAAACCCAATAGGTAACACTCTGCCCGACCTGAGAATTGGAACCAGGACCCTATACACTCAGCAATAGCGCTCGCGCAAGGTAAGTAGGTACATACCCAAAGTATATGCAAATGGGAATTATATAAACAAAACAAACGTATTATATTGAAACAATATCAAAATATTATATATTAGAATCTCAAAACTTGAATGTACATGAAAAAGTATCGTAAAAATTTAATTGAAAAGTGCAAAAAAATTGGTTGAGGGATGGGATATAGATGGGATAGGGTGTTATATTTATTAGTTTGCTGGTATTCAACCAACAATTCTGCACAGCACTTCGTATGATTTGTGTGCAACTTCAGACCCGCTGAACGAAATGTAGCAGCATCCGTGACTGGGGTGCACCTGAAGAAGAAACATGCATGTAATTTACTATAAACCTCCAGTAATCCAGCTGGAATAAGAATTATCGGTAATTTCAGTAAGTTTAATGGAGATGTAAGGTTCGGTTCTACAGTTGATGCAACAATGGAGGTTTGTTCAACAATGAGCAATGATTCACGTTTCAACTATCATTAATGAAGCAAATTAAAGTGATTTTGAACTGTCATCTTTATCTGCAGTACGGACCCGATACCCGAAATATTCAGGGGCTCAATTTGTTTTTACATTCTTACGTTGAATTGTAATTACTTAATGAAAGTATTAGCACAATATCCTCTTGAACTTAAACAAAAACAAAGGGAGGAAGTTCAGTGTTAACGGACCGTGTAATGTCCTTATTTGTTTTCAAAATGAGTCAGTTAACAGTTTGTGGTTGCAGGCTGCACAAATTAATTATTAAAACCCGAGCGTCATGTTATTTTGCAAGTAATGTCCTCAAGTGCAATAAAGATTTAGTAATTATAGGACAATTCATTGAACAAGTAATGTTATTCAGATATTAATGTAACAACAGCAAAACAGTCGGTGATCAGTTACTTAATATATGTTCGTTGTTTTGCCTTTTCACTTGATGTCGAATAATCAAGAATGAAAGAGAAAAGGATATTTTAAGATTTAAAGGTCCCTGTTTATAAAAGGAATACGTAATTGCGAAAAGCTGACCGTGATGACGTGAGCTATAATTGAATAACAGCAAACAGCATATAGGTGTATATGCCTGGGGGAGGCCTACTTACAGCTGTCGACGTCAATCAGCTGATGATA
Source organism: Lithophane ornitopus (assembly GCA_948473465.1). Classification (NCBI taxonomy): domain Eukaryota; kingdom Metazoa; phylum Arthropoda; class Insecta; order Lepidoptera; family Noctuidae; genus Lithophane; species Lithophane ornitopus. Next base: position 8,702,372 of record OX419623.1, read on the forward strand.
AATGATGATGAACATATGTACAACAGTCTATAAAAACAACTTACTTTGCCAGGCGTCAGAGATTGCATGTGCCTAACGCGTCCAATATAAAGTGGTTCACCACTGTGGCTGTTGCCAGCTGCTATGGCTCCTACTGGGACCTGGCCGTTGCTGCTGTGCAGCCAGTGTACTGCGTGGGGTGCGCAACATAGCACCTAAAGATAACAGTCACATTGTAATATAATAACATAGCATTATGATATTATGATTATATTCCCCGAAGCAGTAATCATAGGAACAAGCAGTTCTACAGGGCAAATTTCGTCAGAGATTTTCATTTTATGATATTCAAATAAATAACAGCTTTATTGTTCTTATTACTCTTGATATTATCAAAATCCTCTTAATGAAAACGAGGAGGACTTTGTTGTTATCTGTTTATGCATGTTTCTACTGTTGAAATTCAAGTTTATTTATCATTATGTGAAGTATTTTTGCTGCCACTTCAATAACATTTATATATGCTGTGACGTACTTCAAAGTTATGTACGGGGACTTCTTTTCCTCCATGTGGCACATAAGCAGAGCGATGTTTGATGGCCAGTTTCCCCGGAATGAATTCTCCGCTGTGGTGAGACCTGATGATGCAGAGGGGACTGCCATCCCAACCTTCCCTGCCAGCTACGTATGCTCTGTGCGTCAGTGAAGCAACGTCCGATGTGGTGGCTGGAATCCATTCAATCGGATCTGTAATGAAAAATTAAGACTTGTTATCACAAAATCGTGTTTAAGTTTCTTTATACTAGAAAAGGCAGCAGAAAAAAACAAACAAGCATATTAACATTTGAAATTCTTAAAACGACTTTATTTTGCATCCCATTACATATATACTAGTCCTCCACACCATATTTCGGTCTGGAGGACTATTATACTCTCATAGTCCGATGGGACGGTAATTCGACACGACCGGAGAGATATCCAGGAGCAGGACCGACGGCTTAACGAGCTTTCCGAGGCACGGGGGCATCAAACCGCCAACTTCCAAACTCCGGGCTGTTACTTAGTAATTCCTAATGGAAAAACCCAACAATACTTTACCCGACCCGGGAATCGAACCCAAGACCCTACGCTCCGCAGTGAGCGCAGACCGCAGTCGCACTTGCGACACCGAGACCAACGGCATTGCATTCAATTCAATTACATAGGTAGGCATTTACATGAGAAAATAAACTGCGACTAGATTAGTCCTTACTAGAGTTCCTAGAGCGCAGATTATTTTCGAGCACTGCCAGCCCTTTGCCCATTGACGCCAATCCCTTCTCGGCTCCCACTCTCAATAAGTTACTCCAATGATTACTTGGTGGAGGTGAGGGATGAACATGGACTTCTGTAAATATAAGGAGTACCATGCTTCTTATGTCTTGCATAAAAGAAGAGCATAGGGCTGAACATTTCATCTTGTGGAACCACATTACATTACCAGTAACAAAATGCTCTTTGAAAATCCAAAAATAAATCGTATCTAGATTTGTGTCAGTTATAATTCAAACTAATAATTTAATTAGGCATGTACTAAAACCGAAAGTTTGGAAATATCATAGCGAATCAATACCCAGTTTGGTACACTCAGCTTTAAAAATTAGGAAATCTAAAAATGTTATTTTTTTTAATTCATATAAGCTAAAGGTAAATTGACAGTCGAATGACCTTGTTTTGTCACTTTTTGTTTCGTCTTATCATACTTATTGGCATGTTATTTCCATATTTCGGATTAGTAGGCAGACTGATTGTATTTTAGATAATACAAGTTACGTGCCCAATGAGTAATATTAAATTTAATGAAGAAATTACACGGTTCACTTTATGCCTTTCAACTAGGATAAAGGAACCAAATTGAAGTACGAGTATTTATATACTACTTTACGCCAATGTAAATCTGTTGGTGTGTTTATTAAATAGTTACATAAATAAATAACTGCGTAAACTTGAAAGTGTATCATCCAATGTCGGCCATACCTACCTTTTCCTTCCTTTCAATCAAAGTGAATCAATTCGGTTGAACCGTGTAGGTACCTAAAAGTCATAACCGAATGCTTCGAAAACTACTGAGAAAAGTTTATCGAATTGTGTATAGTACCTTCAACAACAGTGACAACTGGCGGCGGCTGCGGTGGCTGTTGGTAGATGTAGTTGGTGACGTAGGTGGGCTGGTTGGGTTCTGGTGGCGGTTGTGGCGGTGGGGGCTGGTACACCGGCATCATCACTGGAGTCGGCATGTACGCGAATGACCCACCGGGTGGCGGAGGATGACCATGACCAGTGTAATATGGCGGTGGTGGCCCGTGCGGAGGATCTAAGTTACGAAAAAAACTCTACTTCTACGGTTCTACGGGTTACACTGACAAAAGTGCTTAATCCCGATGAAATTCATCATTAATTTAATGTCACTAGACTTTGATGTAATATTTGTGACGATATAGGTATAGCAATTTATGACCTACATCTAGGTTGTTGATTTTTATTTGCATCAATACTTAATAAGTAGAAATATGTAAAGAATTTTAGATTTGCTCCGTTCTAGAATCTACATTTCAGAATAGAAATGTTATTCATTTGTTTATCGCAAGTGGCCGTATCAGCCCTTGGTAGATTACAAATTAATAAGTTTACAAAAGCAGTTTTTACGTTTTAACGAAATGTAGACTCAAACTTTAAAAGCTATGAAAAGATTACTTACTGTGGGACATGGTGGTAATTACTTTATGTTTTACAAAATAAACAATATACAGAACTGTTTGTTTCACAGGTGTTCAAAGCCTCACTGGACTCTTGGGTTGCTTATCATTTATTTGTACCTATCATCTGATTCACGCCCTTATCATATCGGTTAGAACTTCAACGCATTTCATGATTAGATAAAAAGTAGTTAGACTTCGACGCAATAACGAACTGAAATATTTGTTTTATTGCAGGTACCGGATCTCCATAAGAAAATATTGATTAATTGTATCCAATTACGTGGTTTTATCTAAAAGTGAAAACAATACTGGATTTTACTGTAGGGAAATGCCCTAGCTTATATGAATAAATACGAGACTGCCTTGAATTTAGACACTTAAACACTACATTTTCCAATAATTTACCAAATATCAACAAGACCAACGATAGATCCCTGTGGTACTCCACTACGTTAAACACTCATTTTCTTGACAAAACCCCACAAAAGTAAAAACAAGTAATTCTTTATTTTAATATTACTGTATAACATAAGTTCTTTCTAGTAAAGAAAAGTCTGTATCATTGTATTTTTCAGAACATTTATTTTTTAAACCGTCTCGAATGCGTATGAAAACGTTATTTCTTCAAAACGAAGGCAGGTTAATCCGGATCCTGATACCATCATTGTCATCATTCGCAGACTTTTTACACCCCCTGCCGAGTATAGGCCTCCTCCCTTTTGATCCTGAGATGTCCCCTTGTTAACCGACTTCTTCAAAAAGGAGGAGGTACTCAATTCGTGTGTATATTTTTTTTTCCTTTTTTTTTATGTAACTCGATTGCTCCGCCAATTATGAATCGATTTCGATGATTCTTTTTTTGTTTGGTAGGTCATGCTTCAGAGGTGGTCCTATATATGTAAATTTTATTAACTTTGCTTGCGTAGTTTTTGAGTTAGCTTCAATATTACATATTTTATCCCACTTAGTGTATGTAGACGATATATTGTTTGACTCCGTCACTGTTATACATAGCAGGTAGTGGTATTCAAGTTTGTGTGGGGTAGGTACCACAACTGAAAATTGAAAAATAAAAAGGTTTTACAAAAAAAAAACAACCGACTTCCAAAAAAAAAGAAAAAAAGTCAAAAATAACTTTAATTTCGGAAGTCGGTGGCAAAAAACCAAAAATGAAATGCAAAGACACCGACTTCCGAAATTAAAGTTATTTTCCACCTTTTTTGTTTTTTTTGGAAGTCGGTTATTTTTTTTGTTTAAGTGTACAAATACATGACATTTTTTAAAGGTGATTGTCACACAGTAATGAGTGACAGACGAAAATGTGCATACTAAACTATACTTTTCTGAAAATCCATGTGCCATGTTTACGGCCACATACTGTACGTATGCATTCCTTATATATATTTTACAGAGATGTTTGAGACCAAATCTTCTAATAAATTGTATCACCGGACTAATCGATTATTCAGTGGTGTCATCTATAAAATTAAGTCTGTACTATAAAAAAAATATCAAATCAAGCCTGATAAGATTGTAAAATCTTCGTGATAACAATGTAACATCAGTCATAACAATAACATTAATAAAAAAAAAAATAAGTAAAATACCTGTTGACTATGACAGAATAATTATTGAAAACAGCATGAAGGTTTATGGAATATGGATACTCCTCGTAATCATTTCCAATTTTGCTAAAGTGCATACTCATGTAAAATTGTAGAGCTAACTGAAAATGGTGTTGTAATTACATTTTGATTTCTTTTCAATAGCTGTTCTATGAGAGATCGAGTAGAAATTAAGTATTACTTGCCCATCATATTTTACTGAACCGTTATATACGTTGTAGCTAGTGGTGTTTTGTGACTAATAATGTTCTACAGTTATTTCCGCCCGTTTAACTTAATTTGCAATATTTTTGGATTACCAAAACCTATAATAACAGCTAAAGGAGAATCGCTCCAGATACATTTGTGGCTAAAGCTCTGGTCCTTGTTAGTTGCTGCAGCTTTTATTAGCAGCTATTCATTTGCAATAGATAGAATAATTGATTTTGACGTAAAAAAAGAAATGGAATTAATACCTGATATTATAGATTTAGTTGTAAATATCTTAATTTTAATCATAAACCTTAATAACACTGAAACCATATCCATGAGTATGCACGAAATGTTAGATAACATTTTCAAAGATTTAAATATTAATGGCAATATCCTAAAGTTATTCGCTTACAAAATGTATTTGTGGTATTTTGCACCGATGGTGATATTCATTATTCTAATTTGTATGGAAATCGTAAATAAATATCCACCATTTATTCTTGTGATAAGAATCCCAACGTTTTTATCAATGATGCATTTAATCATGCACTTGTATGTAATGTTAGCACTCATAAAAGTGATAAACCATCAATTGTCTAGAATATTAATTTATAATGACAATGCACGAGTACCTACAATAATTTTCAAGGAGAATATGGGAAAGGGACGCATTCTTCAGTACATTTTTAGCCCTAGTATAGAATTTATGGAAGTAGATAATCTTGTACAATTTGATTTAAAATTTCTTTGTAAACTGTATGACGATCTAAGCACTTGCGTTCATCTTTTGGAAAAATGCTACGGTTTACAGGTACGGTCTGACGATGTTACCTATTTGAATGAGAACCTGCAGAAATTCTTATGGCAATGAGTTTGTTTTCGACTTTTTGTAATAAGAATAAGAATAAGAATAAGAATAATTTATTGGTCCATTGTTACAAAGTAAATTAAAAATAATAACATTGTATGCTTACTGTAACTAGAATATTTAACATGTAATTAAAACAGTGGTCCCCGAACTAGGCAGCGCCTGTATCTTGGGGGCCTGAGTTGCGTTATCTTAAATTTTAAATTGAGACATGGTTTGCGTTAGCTATTATAAATCTTAAAAGGATGTTTGACAATGGACAGAATTCGTAATAATTAGCGAACTATCAAGAGATAAAAATAAATTGAACAAAACAAATAATTCTAAATAATGTTGTAGTGTGCGTGTGTGTGTGTGTGTGTAAGTGTGTGTGAGTGGGGGTGCATTGGTGAGTTGTATATGTGGGTTTTGTGTGAATGACTTGCTTGTAATTTTGGTGCTAACTCACCAAATCCTCAGTATCATTGTATGACAGTGAGAGAAGCCAAGTTTTAGTCATATTTTTATACGAGTGGATGTTAAGATCTTTATTATTACAGCGCTTGCTTATTTTGTTGTAAATATAAGTGTGTGAGTAAGAGGGGCACCGTCTGGCCAGAAGACTGATTGCATTAGGAAGAGGGACGTGTAAGATACGTTTTGAGAGCAGGCTTTGGTAGTCAGGTCTGTTTTTAATAGATTTGTGTGCATGCAGTGCGGCACTAAGTATATATAGTTGACGTACTCGGAGAACCGGAAACTCATTGTATAGTAGATCTGTCGGGAATCTAAAAGGCTTTCTAAGCATCACTTTAATTACCGCTCTTTGAGCTCTTTCTATTTCAATAAATATGCTTTTCCCGGCTCCGCCCCAGACGGAAATTCCATACTGGAGTACTGATTGACAGAGACCTAGGTATATTGTTCGGAGAATTTTAATAGGTGTGCAGTCTCGTAGTTTTTTCATAACGTAGACTAGTTTTCTGACGCGGCCCGCTAGCAAGTGTATGTGAGGTTTAAATGATAAATTTTCGTCTATTGTGATACCTAGATATCTAAGGGAGGAAATGCGGTCTATAGGAGTACAGATACAGTTTGCGAGTGGTGGATTGTGATCGTTGCGGCATGTGTGGAATTTGAGTGTCAATTGGCGAGGAGGACTGGAAGCTATGGTTTTGAAGAAAGTGATCAGCTTAGTTTTTTTTACGTTAAGAGTAAGTAAATTTCTACTAAGAGTCTCGGAGATAGTAAGCAGACCATTTTCGGCAAGATGAAACACCTGTTCCCAAGTTTTGGCATGAAATATGATAGCCGTGTCGTCTGCATAAGAAATTATTTCAGCGTTTTGAAGCGGTGCATTAAGGATGTCGTTCATGTAGAAGGCGAAAAGAGTCGGGCCGAGAGTACTTCCTTGAGGAATTCCAAAATTAATTGGTAGTAATTCACTAGAGTAGTCACCTATTTTTACTAGTTGCTGGCGATTTGTTAAATAACTTCGAAACCAATCTAGCGCGTTTCCTCGTATTCCTATACCCTCTATTTTAGACAGGAGTAATTCTATCGAAATTGTGTCAAACGCCTTGGCTAGGTCAAGGAAAACTGCCAAGACGTGTTCGCCCTTTTCAATGCAGGAAGCTATGGAGTTGGTCAATAAGATACCAGCGTCCTCGGTCGACTTTCCTCTTCTAAACCCAAACTGTCTTTCAGATATTAGATTGTTATGTTCTAAAAAATTTACTAGTCGCTTGTTTACAACTTTTTCGAGAAGTTTTGATAGAATGCACAGGAGTGCGATAGTTGTAGTTCTCCGGTAGTTCTTTAAGACCGCTTTTATGAATGGGACGCACACAGGCAATCTTCCAGCAGTCTGGGAAGATACCATTTTCCAAACTCAAGTTAAAAATGTGAGTGAGTGGTTTTAACAGTGTTTTTTTAAGTAGTAAAATTTGTCTGACACTAATATCATCCAGTCCGCCGGCGCTATCAATTTTAAGTTGATCTATAAGTTTTTCTATTTCGTCCTCATCCGTTGGGTGAAAGAAAAAAGAGTGTCGTGGAGTTTCACGAGGTTTATATTTACTCGCAAGGGATGCTTGGGTTTCAGACAGTCGCGTAAGCATGAGATCAGAAAGATTGTTGCCCAGCGAAGTGAAATAAGCATTACAACTGTTTAAAGAGTCGACAGGGTTCTGTGCGTTAGACAGTAACTGGGAGGAATCACTTTTTTCGGTATTCGGGTTGTAAATAGATTTGATAGTGTTCCAGAGCTTTTTCGGGTTGTCTTGGTTTTTTATTATTAGTTGACTGTTATAATCCGTTTTAAGTTTATGTAGCAAGTCGTTACAAAAATTTTTGTACCTAGTGTACACCAGGCGTCGCATTTCGTCGTTTGGGTAGGATCTTAAGGCTAGATGAAGATTATCACGATGCCTCATGCATCTCATGAGGCCTGGCGTTATCCAGGGTTTTATGTTGTATTGACTTCGACTGACGGTGATTCTACGTGAATTTTTAGCGATTGAGTTGGAAATAGTTTCAATTAGTGAGTTTACGGAGGAGTTAGTGCAATTGGTTGTTAAGACGTTCGACCAGTCTGTGTTTTTCATCTCTGCGGCGACTGCCTCTTCATCAATTTTGATTTTATACCGTGTTTTAGCTTTGGTGAGAGTGTGTTTTTGGGCTATGGCAGCCATGGTTATATCATGATCTGTAATGGATGATTTCCCTATAATCCCTACAGAATTAAAGTTTGACTTGACAAAAATGTGGTCAAGACAGCTGTACCCTCTGGTAGGCTCGGTTATCGCAGGCAAAAGACCGTGTGCTGCCATTAGACTTAGATATTCAGTGTACTTGTTGTTGTTTGTATTATAAATATCTATGTTAAGGTCTCCGGTTACTATAATAGTTGGGTACTTTTTTAATTGTGTAAGAACCGCGTCTAACGAAATCATAAAGTTATCAATGTTCGGGAAAGAGGGAGAGCGGTAAATTCCCAGGACAGCCACCTTATCGTCTAGTATAGTAAGAATACTGTCCGCTTCTGCGACTTCTGTATCCAAAACAGAAATATTCCAAGAGGTTTTAGTGTAGATGACTACACCTCCATTTTTATTTTGTTGAGTATAAGTGCGGGATGCGGAGTACCCTGGTAGTGGATCAAGTATTGTCATGTCACTTAACCAACACGCGTCGCGTTCGTTATTATACTCATCATTATATTTGATTACAGATTTTCTTGTCGATCTGGTTGATGTTCACAAGTGGTGTCGTTGGAGTGACCCTGATTCTGTCCAATCAGGTACTACTATAGGTTTTGATATTTCACTTAGAAACTAGATTAGTCATGTAACTAACTTGATACCTTTACTTCAAAAGGGCCTTATAGGCACCATTCTCACCGCCGTCGAGGAAGCGACTAGCTATTGAGTATTTTCTCGATCCCTTGTAAGTCAAAGAGATACATTTATGAATAGTTGATCGCTGATCGTTGTCACCACTCGAACTCGTAAGAACTCTGTCAAAGAATAACTCGTTTTTAGTTGCTTGCTGTAGTGGATTCTCGCTAATCACTGTTGGTGGGACAATAGCTTAAGTTCGAAACCACACAGCTAGGTGCTTCACTTAGTTCGCTGCGAGCTACATAGGTTTACATACTCCAAGCGAACCACTCATGGTCTTACGGTGCTCTTACACGAGCCACTAAAGTGCGGAATTCTTGGCAATTTCTATACAATTTTGGAATTGCTGTAAATTGCTCAATTTAGAGCAATTCCAAGATTGTGTAATTTGAGCATTTTCTATTTTATTTCAGGCGTCTCTTAAATGGCTGGTGATTGTAAAGAGCGTTTTGCCGTTCTTCTGGTGTTTCATCGGATGTTACATTAACGACCAAATGAGTAAAGAAGTTAACCAGACCGTTACTCTCATTATTAAGTGCTTGATAGACTTTGGATGTGGTATGTATGTTATTGTCCATTTCAATCGTTTCAGTTTCAGACAGACAGAAACAGTCTTTAACCTAATTCACATTTTAATTTCAGTTAAGTCCAGGAAGCCCGTTTTGGAAACGTTTAAAGAACTGGTCAGCAATGATCGCCTTCAATTCACTGCGTGCAGTTTGTTCGAGTTAAGTTACTCGATGTTACTTGGCACTATGCTTAACGTCATTACTTATAGTATCATTTTAATCCAGATGTTTTAGAACATAAATTATTTTTTAGCTAGCGAAACTCCACCAACGTGATGGATATCTAAACATGATAAAACAACAAATAAATTAATTTGATGATGTTTTTTTTAGGGGTGATCAACCGGCGCTTTGGTCACTTAAAATATTAGTTTTTTTGTGTAAACGTCACATACGTTATGGGTATCGATATCTCAACACGATAAAATAGATTTTATCAATTTACACTTAAAGTAAAAAAATTGCCAGCGGTCATTGACCCCAAAACATTCATCAAAGTTTTTTTTTTTTTTTAGACGTTTTTAGATATTGATACTATCACGTCTACGGAGCAGTCTATTTTATTTGGCCCTGTATATCACAACATACAGCAGCCCAGTCCGGTCCGGCTCCCCCATGGGACTCGAACATAACTGGCAAATTATGGTTGTTGGTATATGGGACAAAATATGAAACCGCGAAAAAAAAATCAGCTGTTCCCTATATTTACGTTCGTAAATCGTAAAATGTAGGGACCAGCAGATTTTTTTTTCGCTATTGCAGGTTTGGTCCCATCGTAAAAGTTGTTCATAATGATAAGTGTAGTGACCTCTGAAAATATTTCTATGTATGTATGAATAGATACACCTTATATAATAAAGGTATAGGTAGACATGTTACTTGCGTAGTATAGAGGGATTTTTCTTCGTGTTGTATTGTGTGACGTCATTAAACTGGTTGAAACATTATCTCTTTAATTGATTTGATTGAGTTATTTTGGATTGAGTAATTAGCAAGCATTTTTTTTTTTTTTTTTTCGAGGGTGGGAAATCTTCAAATGACTTCTCCGCTCTGGGCGGAAGGGCGTGTCAGGCTTTTACTGACTAGAACCCACCAGTGTTCCTTCAGTTGCCTGTTGCCAAAGTCTCGGTATCCCTTTCGGACTTTCCCGCAACCCTGGCAGGCATCGGTCCTAACGGACCCCATCAAGTGTGCTGACATCTCTTTGAGGGTTCTTTGAATAATAATAATAATTTAATAGCAACCGTGCGAAGAAGAGTTGGGTTAGGGTTGTTGTAGGGGGTAGCTACTAGAAATGACACAAATTCTTCGTCTTAATAAATAATTATAATAATTTATTAGAGATTCTACAATAACACATAAAACAACACAAATTTCTTAAAAATAAAAATAATTAATTACCAACCTACATATTTATAAACATGTTTTTTTTTTACAAGTAGAACAGTAGCACTTGGTTGACATCTATTTCTGATTGATGCGTTGATCAACAACATTTTCACATCTCGATCTTATCTCGTTAGGGATTACCCAAAACACATTGTGTTGTGTGTTTTTCCAACAATTGACAGATATCAGTATTATTTTCTTATTATTATAGCTGTGGTTTTGGCCTATGAAGTCATAAATATAAGTTGCGTATCTTAATGGTGAATAAAATACTATAAGACCCATGGATAAAATTACTACAGTACTAGAAGATCCCATTACATAACATTTCTATCACTTGTGGTTTGTCATTAGATATAACACTATTAATCCATTGATCAACCCAGGGTATCGACATAGGCGTCTCCCAAATTACACCACAACGACTTCTTCTGCGACTTCCGCATCAATTCTTCCTTCCATTTTCAGGTGCTCTTGTTCATCAAGCCGCGTGTCATATGTTTGTTGATTCACGGTCACCCCTCGAGGACTCGGCTCCTCCATTGACTGTCGAACCTTCGATATACATTGCCAGCTGCTGGCTTGCAACACTTCAGTTTTCTATGTCGGTTCCTCCGGTTCATTTACAACGTGAACATATTTCGCTTGATTTGCTCCCGATGTCATCATCTGCCTAGCCTTTTCCCCAGTATGTTGGGGTCGGCTCCCAGTCTAACCGGATGCAGCTGAATACCAGTATTTTACATGGAGCGACTGCCTATCTGACCTCCACAACCCAGTAACCGGGTAATTCGATACCCCTTTGTCAGACTTTCGGGCTTCTGACGACCCGTAACGACTGTCAAAGATCCACGAATGACAGCCGAGACCAACGGCTGAACGTGCTTTCCGAGGCACGGAGGAGTCTCGATATGTTAAGATGGTCACTCATCCACGGACCAACCCTGGCAAGCGTAGCTTAACCTGATGGATCGACCCGTGCGGCTGTTATTACATAGCCACGAGCTCCTTATCTGTTTTGCTCCCGATGTAAATATTAAATGTTAACTTGAATAGCTTAGGTACACAAACTATAATTCTGGATTGTGAAACTCTGTTTTATTATGCTCTTGGACGATCCTTCGGGTTATCAGGTGGTCCGTAAGGCCTCTCATATGGCGGAGGACGATACGGCTTCTGTTCCTTCTTTTCACCTGGGCCGGACATAGCTGAAATAAAAATATAATAAGGTTATTGATATATCAAGATATAAGCATATGTTAGTTACCATGTTTCTAACAAATAAATTCTGATTACTCCCAATATGGAACATGTGTAAATCTGACTTTTTCACTTCAATGATGTTCAGGAGAACACTATATTCCACTCAGTTTATTACAATATAGTCAAACAATTCAATTTTAACTTGCTTCTGAAAATCTATTGCTAAATATAAAGTCAAAGGATTACTTGTGCACGAAAGTTCTCTCTCATGGGTGTGTTGGGCTGTTTCAATTATTCGAATGACAGAGTTTTACAGTAAACAGCTTTTTATAAATTATAATCACGTAAAAGCACGGTAGGTAAAACCAACAGGATAATCGGTAAAACAATGAAAACTGCGAGGGTGGCGTACGCACTAGTGATCCTTCGTCCACAGTCAGTTGGCGGGGGTTTATGCTCCCGTCCATAGGTATGGACATGCTACACTTTTTAACAGTACCATGATAACTAGGAAACATGATAAATATATTTACTTACTAGAGGGGGCTGTATAGTGCGAAGAGGGATGGCCCTGTATGTCTGGTTTAGCGGGCTCTCTTGGCCTCAGTCATTCCGAATTCGAGAGTTTAAAACACATGCAAATCGATAACTTTTTAAACTTTGCTTTTAAAACACGTTCAAGTAAATTTCATGTGGTTAACAATACACATGTACAAATCTCGACAAAAATAGGGCTCTCAAGCAAAGAAATCACGTCACGATACATAAATTAATCCTATAAAATCTTATAATTTTATTGCCTACCTGGTTTTTTTTTCTTTCTCTGTAGCAAACTGCACGTTAAACGGTTATTTGGTTACTAAATCTTATGTGATGTTAGTAGTTTATAAATACAGCATAACTAGATAACAGCTGTCCGCATTTTATCTTGAAAGAGTTATCTGTGTAGAAAAAGCTTCATGCACTTGGGTTTCCCTGATCTTCAAATGTCTTATGTTGAATGATTACTCATCCTTGGGTTTCTTTATTTTGATATAGGACTATTTTGATGAGTTGATAAGGAATTGCTATTATATTAAGGATGGTGGCGCGTGTGTTGGATCATTTAGCTCCCTTCAAAATGGTTGAGCTGAATGGTGCTGATCAGTCATGTTCGTGAACGGGCGCCGTCAGTTGTGACTGGTCATCTCTTAGCTGCCATGGCTTATATTAATTGTTTTATGTTAAAATTCCGGACGCTTTTAACGTGCTTTCTACATTGTTCTCACATGTATAATTTTAAAATGAATGATGTAATATATTATATACTTCTATACTAATATTATAAAGAGGAAAGATTTGATTGTTTCTCCGAAAATACCGAACCGATTTGAATTTTTATTTCACTGTTGGGAAGTTACACTATCCTCGGCTGACATAGGCTATATTATATATTTTTTTAAATAGGGCGCCTTACTGAAACTCCATTAATGTATCCCAAGGTGTAAAAAAAATACCACCGTTATTTTTTTAATTAGCCGTTATCTACGGCTACGTTATCTACGTGTACTTAGTGCTACCCGTGCGAAACCGGGGCGAGCAGCTAGTAACCAATATATTAAAAACATTTTGATTTAAAATAGTGTCCGTGGAGTTTTTTGCCCGTTCTTCTCAATAGGTACCTACTTCGCTTTGGAATGGGCAACTAGCTTCATATTTCTGACTGACCAACTCCTTAACAATTCAAAAATGCCTGTAAATGGTTTTATTGAAATAAATGCTTTGAGTTTTTGAGATTTAATTTTCTTTGAATTAAGGGGTAAATAGCCTGAAAGTCGGTATATAGCTGCAGATTGGAAGCTCACCGAGGAAATAAGATGATGAGGGAATAAAATGATGCTATGGATGAATTGTAACAAATATTGCACAGTTAAAGTTCATTATTTACTCACGTCGTAGGCTCTTCGACAGACTATGTTTTGCTGTTTTTATTGAAAATCTGACCATCTGAATAGCACATTCATGTGGTCACATTGACATCGTCTCTTGTGCTATGGCGTTCGGGAATAATGACTAAACCAGTAAGGTGACATCGGCTAGTAATTTATCTATTTCTCTAGCACCTGCAAGCAACTACCACCCACACACAGATTTTATTGGCCAATTTGTCGCTAGCGATGTCAAAATCTGAGTGTCGACGTGAGATTTTGAAATTCTCATCGACAAATCGTCTAACTAAAGTCGCTGCATGGTACCCCATGAACTGTGATAATGATTAAAAAGAAACAAAAGGTGTCTTTTTAAACCGTATGTTATCATGTTATTTTATGATATCCACAATAGTTCACAAGTAGGTACTTACTTAAAATCAAAGAATTGAACGAATTCTCGTTTGGGCTGCGTTTAGCTAATACTCATCATCATCATCCATAGCCCGACTTCCCCCACTGTTGGGCATACGCCTCTCTTTGTTTGTGCCAATCCTCACCCCCCTGTTCAGCCTCATCAAGATTTTACGCGCTTTGGCAACAATGTCGTCTGACCTCTCGTCACCTGACGACCGATTATTGTTTTTTTTGGGATGGTACTTAATTTATTTGTACCTACATTTATTTTATATACTTGATACTAATATCAATCAATTGATAAAAAAATACCCAAATAGAAGCAGTTTTTCTTGAGTTATAACCACACTAATAGTGGACAGATTGACAGACAGACGTTACAATAAAATGTTTATAATATGTAAGGATGTAAAATAATGAGGAAATCCGTGTTCTCTGATAAAGCTGAAAGCTGTCACTTCAGTTTTATCTTTTAAGGAATTTCCGTGGTACAGTGAGTACCAAAAAATTCGTTCATAAAATATGAGTTCTTCAATAAATAAATTAACAGATTTATTTTTTCGTCGTGACCATGTTAGATTATGGCCGTCTAAGCCACTGTCCACGTTAATTCCCGAAAGGGATACCGTGGCCTCTGGCAACATACGGGCAACTGAAGGAACACGGGTAGGTTTTAGTCAATAACCTTATTACCACAAAACCGTGTTTATCAGTTGTTTAGCCTTAGAAACACCTTTTAAACATGACATTTCTATACGGAGTTCGACGTAAAACTGACATTAGACATGCGTTGAACAAGTGTCAAAGTTTTTGTGGTAAGACCCTTACCCTATTACCAGAAAACCGTGTTTATCAGTTGTTTAGCATAAACACCTTTTAAACATGAAATTTCTATATGGAGTTTGACATAAAACTGTCATTAAACACGCGTTGAACAATGTCTAAGTTCTTGTGGTAAGCTCAGCCCAGAGCGACGAAAAAAAAAGATGTACGTTGTCATAGCATGGATGCATAGATCTTGAGCCACACACGGTACGCATTTTGACAAAGCGGATTTATGGTAGAACTGACAATATGATTTACTTCATGTTTATGTCTTTCGCGTCATGGGAGCATTGGGAGTATATTTCTTTGCTGTGTCTAAATAAAAAATGTTTAATAAGGATAAGAGAGAGGATAAGGATTCAAACTGGATGAGGTTTGGATCAAAAAACATATAAATTATAATGTGACATCACGCCTGCTTCACTAGAGGGATTGGGTAGAAATAGCATCAACTTGAGAAGGAGTCATTGTACCTACTCATTATGAAATCCCAACAATAAATCAGCTACCTTTACCTTTACCTTTTATTCCATACATTTCTGCTAACAAAATGAGGAGTCATTGCTCGACTTTCAAAACTATAAATAATATGGTTTTTTTGCGTGTAGTTGTTTATGATGGTCATTATTCGATATAATACCAAGCAATTGATGAATATTTTAAATCATAGAAGTTGCCAGTTTCTCTATGTGTGAGAAAAAAACGCCAATTTCATAGGTATGTTTACGGGGTCCTTACACCTACAATAATTTTGCGCAATATTTTTATTGCACAATGATTGAACCCCTTGCGCACAAACTATCAATTATTTTAACGCAATAACATTGATGCTTCAATGTTTTTTCATGAGCAAAATCTGTCTAGAGTACCTTTAGTAAAATATTGTGCAGTGCTGATCCTTCACGGTGCATTGTGCAATACAATTTGAACTTTTCCCAACATTTGTTCAATCATTTCGCAAACTAATCCTAAACGGTCAAAATCATTGCGCAAATGGGGATTTTGCGCAATAATATTGTAGGTTGAAAAACCCTGCTTTGAAAAACGCGGGTGAAAACGCGGGGTGCGTCGGTAAATAATAATATATTTAAATAAAATACCAGATTAAGACATTCATCCCGAGAGTACTACTTCATTATTTTGTGCTTACTGAAATCTCGATGATATTATGAATCAATGTCACGTGACAAAATCTACCAATCGGATAAAAGGAAAATTCAGAAGAGGTGTTGGGGGCGTCAACGTTTGTCTCATCACTGATAACCGCCCTAGAAACTATAAGAAGCTGTGATCCATAATCGGGGAAAATACCAATACGTGTCTAAGGCGGATAAACCCAAGGAAGATGGAAAGACGAGATAGCAGATTTCTTTCTGATTGTAAAACTGTTATCTTAACCGAGAAATTTGATATTGGGGAATACTTTTTGGGAAATACCTTTGGTCACGTTGAGAAAATATTTACTGAAAAAACCTGAACACTTACAATACAGTAGTAGGTTTTTGGTGGGTATTGCAGATGACCATAGGCGACAGTGTCCAGTTTACCATCAGCGCGACCAGTGGGCCTAAACGGTCACATTAGCAATTCCTCTAAAAGCAATTCATTTCCTGAATTTCCAGCTGTCATTAGCAATTCCTCTAAATTGACACAAAATCAATTCATATTATGTGGACCATTTTACGAATCTCCTTACAAAACTGTCAAACAGATGAATTATTTCGTAATATGATTTGCACGCAGATCATAATATTATGAATTGTCAGTTTGTGACATTTTACGATGATTCATATTCGTAATATTTTCCTATTATGATTCTGCCAAAGTGACTGTTTTAAGCCCCGTGGGAATTGAACCCAAGACCTCATTCTTAGCAGTAGCGCTTGCGACCACTACACCATATACAGGCAGTCATCAACTCATCACCATTGCATTATTCAACATCTCTTGTGTTTCCTGTATATTAGTGTGTGCAAAGTATTAATTATTTCGCATATAGATTCGTAGTGCATCAAAAAATCGAACAAATATTTGTTAACCTCGCGGTTACACCCGCGTAAGTCTCGATCCTGTGGGAATATCGGGATAAAAATTACTACTACCCCTGTGCCAAATTTCATCCAAATCTGTTCAGTCGTTTTAGCGTGAAAGCGGAAACAAACAAACTCACTTTCGCATTTATAATATGAGTTAGGATTTATAATATTAGTTAGGATTAGGATTGATACGTTTTCTCATTGAAATAATCAGGATGTAGATTAAAGGCTCATGCAAACTGGCGCGATATCGCGGGCGCGACAGCCTGCGCTACCCTTGTCGCGCCCGCGATATCGAGCCTGTTTGTGGAGGCCATAAAGTGAAAAGAAAGAGCTTGAATGGAATAAGTTAAGGAAGATCAATCTAACATCTTACCTACATATTCGATGATTTGATTCTCCAACGTTATTGTGTAGCACTAGAATAATATTGAACGCTGCTAGACCATTGTTTGCTGTAGAGAATACAAAGGCACTACACTATCCTACAGCATCATAGAGCATTACTAACTTTCATTGCCCAGATTACACGAAAAAACTAAATAGAATAGGTACTAAGGAATGAACTGTGTCAGGGTACTGAAAAAACAGTGTTTTATTTCTTATTTGATATGATTAAATTCATAAAGTGGATATATTTATTGTATTGAATTTTAGGGAAACAGACATCTTTGACAATATTTCAACGTAACTATTATAATCTGTTGGGGAGCAAAGGCCAAAAGCGCGAAATGACAAGTGGGTCTGCCTAGTCGAGTTCAAAATATCACATCCGAAGTAATCCAATTTGTTTTTTTTTAATATTTAATCACCATAATAAAAAAAAAACAAGAACATTGTTATACCACCAGTTTCCTACAGCCACAGATATTATAATCTACAGCTATTGCGAACTGTACGTAGCTCTAAGAAATATATTACGGAAATCAATCGTGAAGGCGCTACAGAAATATTACTAATGCTGCCCAACTTCAAAGAACATTTTATTTAAAGATTCTGAAAAGATTGATCTTTTAGTTATTTATATTTAACAAGAACAAATTGACGTTTCAATCTTTTTCTAATGACCAGTACTTTTAAAGTACCTAATGCTATACCTTTTGCATCAAGCTATACCTTTTGCAGTATAAGCTGACCTCGATTTGTACGGAAATCCTATACAATGCGAGATCAGCATAAACTAGAAATGTATAGCTTGATGTGTAAACCGTGGATAATAGTGTCTGAGATGTATTATTAGATTATGTTCCACTGTAAGTACTGTAGCAAAATAGTGTTTCAATAATTACAGTTTTTTTTGGTATTTTCAATTCTCAGGATCGGATTTATTTAGACAGATACTTACAATGGTTTATACTAGGAAGAAAGGAATTCAGTAATCAAAAGATTCGATTTTTAAACAATTTATTTATTGATTAAAAAATACTTCTGACCAAATATTTTTACGCGTAAACCAGCTTCAAAAATAGGTCACAACAATTTACTTGAAAAAATAAATTGTAACGATTCGAATCCCTAAACAATAATTATAAATAGGTTCACTTAACATGTTTAAACTTATTAAATAATAAATATGGTGAGATTACTTAACCTAAACTAGCAGTAAACGGTAACCAAAACGAATTACTACTCGAGATTCCATGTAAAATGCTTGAGCCTTCCTTTAGTTTAGAAGTTACGGCCGAAACCTTTCGGAGGAGTGGTTTTGCTCATCTGTCGGATTCTATTAGCAGTCATGAAGCATGTGTTGGGCTGGAAGGGCTGTGCCGCAGGAGGTGCATAGCTTCCATTGAGGTTGTACTGGTTTCTGGGTGGCCCGAAGCAAGGGCTGGGCGAAAAGGTCTGGTAGCCGGTGTTCATGTTGGAAGAGAAGGCTGGGTTGCGCTGCATTCTGGAAAATAAATAAAATGTTAGAATCATCAAAGTATTACAGATTAAAAGTAGTCAGACCGACAGCGGTCTTTAAAACTACAGAGTTTTGGAAGGTTATGAGCGATGGAATTCACCAAATCCTTACCAACTCATCTGCCTATCCTTTTCCTAACTATTTTGGGGTGTTGGGGTCAGCTTCCAGTCTAACCGGATGCAGCTGAATACCAGTATTTTACATGGAGCGACTGCGTATCTGACCTCCACAACCCAGTGACTGGGTAATACTATACCCCTTGGTAAAACTGGTTGTCAGACTTAGGGCTTCTGACGACCCGTAATGACTGTCAAAGATCCACGAATGCCAGTCCCGACCTACTACTAACGGCTTAACATGCTTTCCAAGACACAGAGCGGTCTTAGTATGTGAGGATGGTCACCCATCATTAACCTGGTCGATCGATCCTTAGCCACAAGCCCCAAATCTAAACTAGGGAAAACAATTAAATAAGTAGAAAGGAAAAACTAACAGCAAATACTTACGTGAATTTTAGATTTGATGAAATATTTTTGAAATGAATATAAAACTTCACTTGGGGTCCTCAACACAACTTGTTTGTCTATCACTAGAATGTGTTATTATGTTAAAGCACCCAGTACGTGTATTTATATGGATGCTAAATGTTTTATCAGATTTTTATCACTAGGTACGCATTTATAATCCGATTGAACCATTCCCTGGCCTCCTTTGTGATTGTGTCGATGCGATTCGTAAAGTCGGTCAATTGAGGGCACTCTCTGTGTGGTGTTATTTTGGTTCCGTATTCCCCAGACCTCATTAAGGGCTAAGAATGTATTTTGTGCTTGATAAAACAATCTTCTCCCGGAAATATACACTTTAGGGAAAACGTTAACTGCAA
Organism: Lithophane ornitopus; assembly: GCA_948473465.1. Classification (NCBI taxonomy): domain Eukaryota; kingdom Metazoa; phylum Arthropoda; class Insecta; order Lepidoptera; family Noctuidae; genus Lithophane; species Lithophane ornitopus. The sequence continues at coordinate 8,722,289 of OX419623.1, forward strand.
CAAGTGATTAGAAGAGAAAAATAAAGTGACAAAGCCGCGTATTTTCGGATTTTGACAATTTATGGAAAATGGAATGGAAATGATTTCCATTCCATTTTCCATACATAAAAGTGTACTTACCAAACATGTAGGAACATGATATCACTGTCCTCGATTTGGTTTTCCTTACACACGGATTACAAAAAAAACGCAGAATTCTAGTCAAGCTATTTTTAATTTGTTTATCTGATAAAGAGATTTATATTCACCAACTTATCGAGTTAATTATTTATTTGTTGCTAAAAATAAATGAAGTACTTTTCTAATTATTGTTTCGCCATCTTTCTGTCCTCGGCGTAGTAATTGCCAAATGGTTATAATTTGTTCGTTTGTTCTGTTCTAGCCACCATGTGCTATTCGTTTGTGGCATACTTACCTAAAGAAATAGGTACTTCTGTAATCAATAAGACACATCCGTGTTGGCCATTCTAAATCAATTAACATGACCAGAACCCCGACAAAGAGCCAGAACCCAGCCCTCTGGTCATGCGAAACATCGATCTGTCTACGAGAAGCAGGCGCGGCCGCAGCCCATGATTTTGAAGGGGTTCACCATTGGTGCCGAGGAATATTCTTAGGGAAATGGTTACCTAATTGATAAGTACTCTAAACACTTTCTTGTATATGCCCATCGGGTCACTGTGGCTCAAGTACCTACAGTTTTCAGTTAGTAAAACACGTAAAACATTCGGTCTCTCGACAGCTTGAATGTTTTTGGGGGGGTCACGACCCCCAGGAACCCCCCCTCGGACCGCGCCTGACGAGAAGTTCCTTGAAGGGAGTCGAAACGGCTCAAAGTTATTAACAATAAGGTAACGGTTCTTGCGCCGTTTGAGGATCTCTGCAGTCGCAGCAGTAGTGTTGGCGCAGGCCAACGTGCTTGAAATATGATGTTAGGTATTTCTTACACTAAAGGCTGACGGAAATTCGACAAATATTCTATGACAATAACGTTATTCCCTGGTCTCTGCACAAAGTCACGTACCATGCCGATATTTTCTGATAGGTCTGGTACAAGGTTCAAGTAATATGTCGGCGCGGCGGGCGGCGGTGGCAATTGGAAACGACATAAATAATGTAATATATTTATGATTTTGTTGTATTGCTGTGTTTATTATGATGCGATCATAAACGTTTATGCTCAAAGGATTAAGTTTTCAGGTAATAAAATTAAACAATATTACTTGTTTAATTTTATTAGGTTCCAGAAAACTTCGATGCTAACGCCACTTTGATGTTAAAATGATGTAGATAGCTGTAGGACACTCCCAGCGGACTGTTTTATCGATGTTTTTTATTTCTAAATCTGATAAAGTGGCTATATTTAGAGCTTATTATTGCGACTGTCGCATTCTTTATTGTTTCTAAAAATAAAATCATAGATGTTCTCAACCTATTCATACCTTCCACGTTCGCATCACGCCACTGCGGACTTTGGGAGCGTATAGTGATTACGCTCGGATTAGAATCCGAATGTACTGGGTGCGGTCTGTACAGAGATTAAATATATACCCGTACTTATTATTTATCAGGATAAAAAATATCATGAGGCAATTAAGGAACAGTATTTATTAGGGTTAATTAAGTCCATTGTTCGATATCTAGGATCCCTACATGGAATAATCCTCACAAATATGCACACTTCATCACTCCGGCAGAAGATCTTCCGCCTGGCTTCGAACTGCAGTTACAAATCTAGAAATCTCTTAACCAATTGCGGGTCCAGGTTGGCCGCTGTTGAAATAATCTGGCCAAATAGTATCCTCGACCCATCCCGAACACAGTGCCAGTGTGTAACCAATTGCGGGCCAAGGTTGGCAACTGTTAGCTCGTCGTCCGATATAGCTCGCTGTCCAATAAGGACCAGGCCCGGGTCGATGGCGCGTCGTGTTCCACGCGCGCCTCAAAGAGATGTCGGCACAATTGACGGGGTCCGCTAGGACCGATGCCTGCCAGGGTTGCGGGAATGTCCGAAAGGGATACCGGGACCTTGGCAATAGGCAACTGAAGGAACACGGGTTTTAGTCAGTAAAAGTCTGACACGCCCTTCCGCTCCGCTTAGAGCGGGAGAAGTCATTTGATGATTTCACACAATCAAAAAAAAAAAGAAGGTTGGCTGCTGTTGAAATAATCTGGCCAAATCGTATCCTCGACCCATCCCGAACACAGTGCCAGTGTGTCACAGGACATGCTTCACCTCCATTCCTGACCATCATGCAGAACCACTTGCGTCTTTGAGAATTTAAACGAAGTAAATGATAGAGCAGTGGTGGCGAAGTGGTACCTATCGGTCCCGACATATGAGTTGTAAGTCGTAAGTTCGAACCTACGTATTGCGTACAATTTAAATTCATCACCACTGCTCTCAAAACGGTGAAAAAAAACACCGTGAGGAAACCGGAATGTCCTAGAAAAAATTCGAAGACATGTGACGTCCACCAACCCGCACTGGACACCCGACCACCTGGCAGGGCCAGTGGCAAGGTTGGTGGTGCATCTCTGTGAGAGGGAGTGGGCCACGATCCGTTACGGCCCACTCCCTCTCACAAGGATGAGGCCTGTGTCCCAGCAGTGGGAACATTATAGCCTGTTTATGCTATGGTAGAGCTGTCCAGGTGGCTAAAGAATGGTTGGACAAAATTTTAAGTCTAATTGACAGTCAATTGCAAATGGAATGCCCGTCAGAAGTTTTGAAGTTTAGTGGCTAAGCTAGAGTCATTCCTACTTCTTCTTTTCGTTTCACTGTTAAACTTGGGTGAATAAACTTAGTTTTCGAGTCTTCTTCTGCTATCAGCCATTTATCCGAACACTGATCGTATGTTTCCTTTCCGATTAGTTCGTAAACCTCATGATAAATTTATTTATTAGACTGTGGTCACGTAGGTACTTATTTCAAAGTATTGTTTATTAGTCCTCAGTGATTTTTCTTTGTCGGAAAAGTTTCGTTGTTTTCCTTGTTCTGTATCTTGATAATTTGGTGCTACCCAGAACTATATGTTTATTAATCCGTGTACTATTAATCTCTTAGCAATTGGATGGGTTTCGTGATTCATTAGAAATTATGTTGATTAAAAATACCTTCGTAAATACTCGTCATAATAGTGTACGTGATATGAGATAATATTGTGTAATTAAATCGGAAATATCGTGTCGATTCCTACGACACGATATATACTTACGTGAATCATAATCATAACGCATTACGTCAAAAACAATTTTTGAACCCGATCCTACTTACTTAAACTCTGACAGTCGTCAAAGAAGCTATCAGCTTTGCTCCCGCAGTCAGCAAGCTGCAATACAGCGGTAGCTGTATTGCAGCGGTCTTTCCTGATTCAAACGACCAGATCCAACCCCAACAAACAAATAGGCAAGGCATGAATGAATGAGCATGTAGTCTCCACAATTCGAAACCTTTCAATCTACAGAGTATTTTGCCCAAAAGTTAAATTCAGGAATTCCATGGTTTTAGTAAATAATAATAAGTACTCACACGTGCGTCAGAGGTCAGAAGTTCGTATTATATAATTGGCTGAGCGAAGCGTCTCTGCTTCAAATCTGGCATTTGCTTTCGTGTGTCAGTTTGGTGGTACTCCTCCACAGGTCGTATTTTACAACCGATCTGGATGAAACTTCGTATACAGGTTTAACGAATTCATAGTTTTTTTTTCGTCGGTCATTTTTTATTGAAGGGGTTCTTCCTCCAAAAAGGGGCCAAAAGCCTACTGGATATTTCCGCCTTATGAGATCCGATATCGATGGTCCTTATTTGAGAAGTAGTAACATTAAGTTGGTCTCAAAAAAAATTGGTGAAGATCTGATGAGGATCTTCGGCGTAATGCAGCAAATTCCTCACTTTTAGATTTCCACCAGTGGAATCGGCTCTTTAACTACTAGGAAGGAGCACCTGAGACCGCCTTCTCATCACAAAACTAGAGAAGTCTGAAAATAATTTTCAGTATTCTATAAGCCCAATAAAACGGGATATTTAACATGTTTTTAAAAACAAAAAACATGGTTTATATCCTGATAAAAATGTTTGTGCTCGCGAGGTCTACTGTTCGCAGAACATTATTATAATCGTTACGTATTTATCTAAATGTCTCATGTAAATATCTACGCATTATTGAATGCGTAGGTATGTTTTCTTCGCTCTAGAATGTACCTTACCTAGTTGTGAAACGAGATTTCGTGATAAGAATAATTAAAAGATCGATTTGATACGTAAACAACTACTAAACAATGAATTAATTGAGTCCGATGGGTCATGGGTGCATTTGACGCCTAATCAAATTGTTCCCGATTTTTTATCGACTTTTTCGAAAAGGAGGAAGTTCTCAATTCATCTGTAGGTTTTTTTTTGTTTGTGTGTTTGTTACGCGATTACTCCGCCTAATATGAATAGATTTTGATGATTCTTTTTTTGTTTGGTTGGTTATGCTTCAGAGGTGGTCCCTTATAAATTTTATTTACTTTGCTTGCGTAGTTTTTGAGTGAGCTTCAATATTACGTATTTTTCCCACTTAGTATATGTAAACAATGTTCTTTGGTGACTCCGTCAATTTACATAGTACTCGTAGGTAGTCGTAGTGGTATTCGAATTTGTGTGGGGTAGGTACCACTATTAAAAAGTGAAAAATTCAAAAACTTTTTACAAAAATAAAACAACCGATTTAACTTACCAAAAAATAACACTAAAAAGTAAAAAATAACTTTAATTTCGGAAGTCCACCGACTTCCGATTTTTTTTTACTTTTTAGTGTTATTTTTTGGTAGTCGGTTGTTTAATTTTTGTTTTTTTTATTTGTGGTACGAAACCAGGATATAACAAAGGTAAGATAAAAAGGTTATATCCTGGTTTCGTACCCCAGAGGATATGCACACTTTCAAAGTAAGATACGGTTATACTAATGCCAAACATCTCAAGGTAGACAATGATTTTGAAATTGTTTATTAGACCAAACTACACCTAACTACTTGTAAAGTATAAAATAAAAAATGTCAATGTCCTACAATTTTTTTTTGCTATAATTAGATGTGACATACTGTGACATGTTACTCAAAAGAAAATACAAATTAATCTTATCACACCTGAAAATATAATTATCAATATCCTCCTTAAGTAAGGTAAAAGTGGGAAGTCCCAAGGTGATTTAATCTGAAGTAGACATCATATCATAACTCTGTTATTCTCAAATATTTTAGATGACATCAATTTAAGTGTAAATAAACATTGGTATGGCAATGGCCAACCAAGTCACCAGCCAAGTCCAGTTGCCAGTCTTACCAAGGGGTATCGTGTTCCGCAGTAACTGGGTTGTGAAGTGCAGGCAGACAGTCACATATTGAGCTGCATCCTGTTAGACTAGAAGCCGACCAGAACATTGTTTGGAAAAGGCTAGGCAGATTGATTTGATGTGAAATACTAAGAAAAATCAATGTTTTGTTGAAGTCGAGCAAAATGATTCATGAGTTATCTTCGGATTAAACATGGGACTTTTAATTTATTTTACCTTATTTGTTGTTTACACTGCGATAAGGCACTTGTTAATTCCTTGAAGTTCCTTGTTTGCAACATTTTTTTTAATAGGGTCTGTAAGTGGCATTCGCTTTTAAAGCGTTTCGTATTTCTACAACGACTTTTAACAGGATTGAGAACTTACATATAAGAATGCTACTTTGTCTAGGCCCTCAGGAGGTGAGGGCTGACTTGTCTGGTTCACATAATTAGATCAAGCCACGAAAAAGCTGCAGTTAACTAGTAATAACTAAAAACTATTCTCAACTTGCATTTTAGCAAAGGGCGAAAAATTGCCCTGGACTTTGCAAAGACAAAATGAGAGATTTTTAATAATTTTATTATAGAAACTACATTAGGTTACTTATAACGTATAAGGCACCAACCAACGGCATTTATGATGATGATACAGAAAAGCTACTGAAAATCCGAATTGAATCTCTGACTGAGCTGTGGGAAGATTTATTCGGAGAGAATTGAATGGCTTTTTCATCTAAGTTCACATGTCATGCTACAAATTCTTTCTGCCTTTCTATGTCACAGGTAATTTCTTTAGAAGAATATGTAGGTTTATTTTTCCTGTAAGTCTCTTTGAGTTCTAATCTGTTGCCCTTCACTAACTCATTTGAGTTTATCAAATTCTTTTGCTATTTAACCCGGCCACCGATTTAGGATGTGGATGAGGCCACTGTCCCCTTACCTACATTGGCAATAATGCAATCAATCAATATAACTATCTGCATGATAGCTTCGGCGACTTTCTCTAGATAGCCATGTCTTTGATAAGCCACTGAATTCACAACAACAAAAATGTAGGGCAGATTTTTCAAATTGGACATTAAAGGTTGTATGCCCTCTGCAAGTGGCTATTCTAGGTACCTGTCTAAGTCAACATATCGAATATGGCCCCAAGAGGTCTATCATTCTTCTTATCAATAACAGTGTTGACCAGATCAAAGGCATGCCAACAGAAAAGTGAGCGACTTTCCACGGATATTTTAAAGTACTGGTGTAGGTACCTATGTTTGTATTTAGTCTACTGTACCTTCTTCTAAGCAGGATAGGATCTGAGGCCTCGTGTGTAGTATCCATGTAGAAGTTTGCTAGAACTCTATTAAGACGGTGTCTTACTATGGCTTCTGTACAAAATAAACTGAAACCACAAAAGAGCCCCATTTATACGTATTTAGGTTTTCACCGACCTCAGCATCATTATTCGATTCAATCACTTCTATAATAGTTTAGGCTTACAGCAATTGTAACTGCAATATAGGAGTATACTTAGTGCATAAATTAACTGGTGTGCACACCAGAGTCAAACAGTTCATCTCTCCAATTGTCAAATACAACATAAAACATGTTACTGGTCAACTTACCTACTTGGAAGTGTGCGCGCCATTTGATAGTTTAAGTCACGCCATAAAATGGTTTAAGATTCGGCATGATTGTTTTCATATTTTCAGAAAGTAAATGCAGTTTTGGTTCAATCCTGCGCATAGCCCTGTATGCTTACCAAGCCTACCAAGTATTGATATAATTTATACGTACAATAAAACGAGATGGCGCTGTCCAAAATAAAATTCAGCAATATTTTGTTTTCTTAATTTGTGCCTGTAGCAAGACCAGATGGCGCCGTAAGCCGTGTATTAAGTCGTGTCTAGATATGGGTACTCCAAGATTAAAATCAAAATGAAGAAATCTTCTTTAATCTTTTTTGATTTGGCAAATATTTTTTCAAAGGAATACATTTTTAATTGGCTCATTAATTATACCTTTTTACCTGCTTGCTACCAAGCGACATCTTTAGAAGTTTTTATCAAACAGCTTTATCTTGTGTATCGATATACCTATACCAACCTTGGACGTTTCCGACATCCAGTAAGATATACGTAGTGGCCAATGTCATATTTACCCCAAAAATGAATCGCTCCAGAACTTATACCTACTACTGGTTGAACCTGTACTTTAGTAAGAAAAGCAATCAATTTTACGTAAAGTCTTAATTGTCTCTCTTAAATTGTCCGCAACTGGAGTGCGGGCCGGCAGTAAATTGTCCAACTCCATTTTTTTTAATGCAATGGTGCCGATTCCCTTGTTCACAAACTAAACTAAATTTAAGTTCAGTGCATCTTTTTCTTTCTATTTCATTAAGAAAAGGACAGAAGATCAATTTTAGTTTAGTCCTGTCAAATTGTCACTACTCAAAACAAGTTTAGACGCGATTAAAAACTTGCCTACTAAAATTACGTCAATTTATGTCAGGCGCTGATTAATTTGACAGGACTAAAGGCTCGTACAAACAGACGCGATATCGCAGGCGCGACAGGCAGCGGTACCTTTGTCGACAAAGGTACCGCTGCCTGTCGCGCCTGCGATATCGCGCCTGTTTGCACGAGCCTTAAACTAAAATTTATCTTCTGTCCTTTTCATAATTAAATGGAAAGAAAAAGATGCACTGAACTTAAATTTAGTTTAGTTTGTGTACAAGGGAATCGGCACCAATGTGGTGCAATGGCATAAACATTAGCGCCGCGTCAAATGGATTGCAGTGGTGGCGCGGTCTCTATGTTCAAAAACACGGCAAATTGACATAATGTGCCAATTTGCCGTCTGTATGAAAAATTACATAAACAGTTAATTTCCCTGACCGTACATTATAGGTATCGCCGTCTGTCTTTTTATCCTTGGCACTTGCTATCTTATGGCATTATCTTTGTTGTTAGGTACATCTGCAGGTGTTGTCAAAGATTGCAGTATTTAAAAGTATCAGTAAGAGCTATCGGTATATCTCTTCATACTTAACCATCGCTTGCAGATCAATCATCTGGTTTTATACGTCGGGTATTCGACTCCTAGTCTAGTTATCAAACAATACCTACTCGTATTGCGGCCATAATCCTATGGAATGCAACAAATCGATTACTTACTCGAATTTAAAAATAGGATTAGTTGCTAAAGTATGAGAATTGTTACTTCAGGAAACTTTATCTACTATCTATGTACTTCGTTATATCATTACACATCAAAAGCCGGGGCCGAAAGGTTCTGGAGTGGCGACCGCGTACCGGAAGACGTAGCGTTGGAAGGCCCTCCACAAGGTGGACCGATGACCTGGTGAAGGCTGCTGGAATGCTCTGGATGCGAGAAGCACAGAACCGGTCGAAGTGGCGGTGCTTGGGGGAGGCCTATGTCCAGGAGTGGACGTTTTTCGGCTGAAATGATGATGACACATCACAGCATCACAAGATAAGAAAATGAATATGTTAATGTGTGATTGATATGTGAAGAACATAGGACACTGGAGAATTGGCAAACATGTATTCAAAACTCCAAAGAAAATGTTTATTATGTGGTTGTATAACCGTTTATTTTTAGACTTATCTATACAATTTAACAATAACTTAAACTAGCTTTATGGGATAATATACAGTCAGAGATTCAAACGGGTCAGCTTTAGTGGAAGGAGGGGTCAAATCGTTGTGGCGGCGTGGTGTTGCTGATCTTGCGGATGGTGGCAGCGGGCATGAAGCAGCCAGCGTTCGGTTGGAAGTTCTGCTGGGGGTGGTGTGGGCCTCCCATGGGCTGGCCGTACCCAGGAGCGTAGACTGGGCCTCCTGGGTTGTTGAACCTGTTAGGACCACCGGGCGCACCTGGCTGCATCGGCATACCGTTGTTCATGCCGGGGCCACCGGGGCCGGGGTAGCCTTGATTAAATCCTGGACCTGGGCGTTGCATTCTGGGAACAGAGTTACTAACATTAATGATAGTTGTTTATAGTAACTTCCTTTTGGCCACGTTAAGAAAAACTATTCATGGAACACTATTGAAAAACCTTAGAAAAATGCACTGGTTAACAAAACTTCTTGGTCAATTAACAATAAAGTTACATTTTAAAATTAAATACTTACATGATATTATTTCCAAAACTTGAAGAAAATCACTTGTTGTAATATCGACTGATTTTCACAATCTGCTCTTGATATTGGGGAGCGGCATCTATTTATACGTTCTTTGTTATCGGATAATGTCAAAGTTTTGCTATCGCCTCAAATCAGGACGGTTGCCCCTTTGTTTTTGTATATCGTATCCGACCCCGTCTTGACAAAATAATACCTTGTTTTCAAACTTTGATTGTCATCGCTTTCGTTCAGGTTGGTATTTTAAAGTTGGTCTCCTTTTGAACTGAAGGAGACACTAGCAATGCAATAGCTGGATCAGCGGAACTAGCTCTTGCATTGCTTGTAGCTTTGTCCTTATCATTTTTATCGATATTGTATAATTTATAATAATAGCGCTTCCTAAGCCTACGTTGTAAATAGCTGATGTGTGCAAGCACAATAGGTGTCCGTATATTATGTGTTCTATTATTATATTATGTTATCGATAAAATAATCTTTGTGATTTATAATGTGCATTTCGATAGTCAAAATCCGTGCCAATAATTCAAATAATTAAAAATTAAGAGTTAAAGGGCATCCAATTCTATCATTTCTTATCCTGTATTCATTTTATTACTTTTGCCATACATTTTATTCGTTTCTTGGAAGAGAACTTATCATAAGTTACTCTTAACAACAGCCAGGTATTAAGATAGCGATAAAACATTTGAAAATCATTATACAATATACGATAACCACCCTATATAATTTGAAACAGAAAATCATGAACAAAATACCGAAGGGCAAGAGTCTCGGTGAACATTATGCAATCAATCGAACACCTAACTGAATTAAGATTATCATAGTGATAGAGCCGTCTATTAAGATTTTATGTTGACGATAACAGTGATTCATTACGTTGTTGAATTAAGATAATAATAAAATACTTATGTAGAAAAGTGGTGTGATGGCGCAATGCCGAAACGCAAGGGTCGTGTGACAATACGTCAATGTTCAGTGATTAGATTCACTGATAAAACAATCCCAACTCATTGGTGAAATGGTCCAAACTAGTCAGGTTCTAAGGAACAATAATTTTCTAATGTAAGAAGACTACGAATTGAATCCCATACCACATTCATTGAAATAAAAGCTTAAATAAGTAATTATGTCGACGACTTTCACAGCAATAGGTACATTGTATTTTTTTATTTTTTTTAATGATTATTAAGTATGTGAAACATATTCTAAACCTCTTACAGCAAAATTCACAAAACAGTAGCTATTTTGAGGTCGATTAATCAGAGACAAATAATAAAATAAAAAATGTTCTTCACTTATTACCTCATAATTGAAATGATCTTTCATGTTGTGCAATAAAACTTATAGAAATACTGTAGTTTAACTATAACATCACGTAAATTAGCAAAATCGGCTACGTATACGACCTCTTATAGGGTTTCTAAAACTTTCAGATCATCTATTTGTATTGATAGGTCTAATACCTTAGTCAGTTTTTAAGTATTTTTCAGAACCTGTATTTTTCTTTTGCTTATCTGTCAGAATATGACGACGTATATGACGGCTGTCTATTGCGGTCACACCATTGCCTTTGGTTCTCAGAATATTCAAAATCAAATAATTTATTTTCTCTTCACAAAAAATTAGGTAGCACCTACATGTTATAATTTAGAAGCTTAATAATAAAAATGATCTATCATCATATACATCACTGACAGGACTATTGTTGCCAATAAGCCAGACATAGATCGATTAGAGCAGATTAGGGCGTCGCACAATGATTATTGTGAAAGAGGTCCCGCATGACGAGAACCTCGTGAAAGCTGAAAAAGATAAGCAGATTATACCTGGCTTGTAAGGTTGTCGTTATGTGGAATGTGGATACAGCAGTCATTGTGCCGATAGTCGTGACGGCCAATGGCTTATTAGCCAAGCTGACCAAAACCTGATGAGGTTCTCGTTAGGCGGGCTTGATCCAGAAAGCGGTACTTCTGGCCACGGCTCGTATTGTTACGAGGTTCCTCTCTCTGTAGCCCTGACCACCGGTAGCTTGGACCCGATACCGGTCAGCAAGTTTTTTTTATATGCCAAATGTTTTTTTTTATTATGTTTTTATAAAGATATTTAAAAATGTAAATTATATGTTGATAAATGAAATAAAGGAAATAATAAAAAACAAAAACAATTAAAAACTACGTGACATGAGTTTGTGAGAGATTGGTTGGACACAGATCACCAGGGTTCTATCACGTGGTATTAGTTATTAGGTCTTTACCTATGAAATTGCCGTTCTGCAGTACTGGCCATTTCAAATCAAAATAATTTTTGTTTGGCTAAGAATTCTAATTTCAAATTAATTTTATTTTAAAAACATGGATTTTTTTTTCCAAAAGTAGTCATTTCTTTATTGATTAGTGTTACATTTTCATCGCATTTCAATCTTTTTCGTCATCATGGATACGTTAAAAATTCGAGTAATTATGGAATATGAGTACCGTCGTGGCAGCAACGCGGCACAAGCGGCACGCAACATCAACGACGTTTACGGAGCTAACACTACAAACCAACGCACCACCTGTTATTGGTTTGCTCGCTTCCGTTCTGGAAATTTCGACCTGAAAAATGAACCTCGCGGTCGTCCGAAGACTTTGGTCGACAATGACGAATTAAAGGCGATTGTGGAAGCTGATGATACACAATCTACGGCTGAATTAGCAGCAGCTTTCGACGTTAGCGTCAAAACAATATTGGTCCATTTGTGTCAAATTGGCAAGGTAAAAAAGCTTGACAAATGGGTGCCCCACGAACTCAATGATCGCCAGCGCGAAGTACGCGTCGAGACGTGCCTTGCACTGCTCAACAGACACACAAATGAAGGAATTTTGAACCGCATTGTTACCTGCGATGAAAAATGGATTCTGTTTGATAGCCGCAAGCGCTCAGCAAGTTGGTTGGATCCTGGTTCAGCACCTAAACAATGCCCTAAACGAAAACTTACCCCTAGAAAAGTGATGGTCACTGTTTGGTGGTCTAGCGCCGGTGTGATTCATCACAGCTTCTTACCAAAAGGGGTGAGCATTACTGCAGATGTGTACTGTGAAGAACTGAACACAATGATGGAGAAGCTGGCGCATCTCCAACCAGCATTGGTCAATCGCTCGTCTCCGCTGCTCCTGCACGACAACGCGCGACCTCATACTGCACAGCAGACGGTCTCCAAGTTGCAAGAACTGGGGTTGAAGCTCTCCGTCATCCGCCCTACTCACCAGACCTTGCGCCTACAGACTACTACTTTTTCCAGAATTTGGATAACTTCTTGGCGGGAAAAAAATTCAATACCCGAGAGGCAGTACAAAATGCCTTTGAAGAATTTGTTGCCTCCCGTCCAGCTGATTTCTTTAAGAAGGGCATCAATAAACTGCCACTGCGATGGCAAAGATGCATTGATTGCATGGGTGATTACTTCGATTAATACAAATAAAAAATTCATGAAAAAAATTCGTTTAAATTTTTTCATACAAAACGGCAATTTCATAGGTAAAGACCTATTATCTAGTGAATGTGACGGGCCTATCCCTTAACTTATAAATCAATGATACACTTAGGTACAGATTAAAACAATAGAACAAAAAGAGAAGTCGAAAAATTTGTGGGACAAATTATTTTCGAGATGTAATTCTTCAGTTGCTTTATAATCTAAATTATAGAGCCATTCAACTAGAACACTCTCAAGTCTTTGTTGTTAGATGATAGATACGATTACGTATTACGATTTATTTTATTATAGGAGCCTAAGAATGTATAAAATCTTTGAGTGAAGCTCGTTTTTAGACCTTTAGCAATATTGCAGATGAGTATGCAATCGTAGAATCTGGACCGTATCATAACGAACCGATGAGATAAGTAGTCCCGGAAGAGTGTTAGTGGTAGATCCCTGATTCCTGTTTTCCGGCTGGGTACAGTTATTTATAAGGCAAGGCACACTAACGACATAATTATCTCATAATTAGCATAGCGTCTCGGCCGCAACCCAGCTAAATGGAAGGACAACCTGAAAGGTAGCTGGGACGGAGGGAATGCGGAAGGCGGAGGACCGGGTGTTGTGATGCAGCAAGGAAGGGGCTATACCCAACAGTGCGTGCATAGGCCGACTTGATTTTATGATGAAGCGGTTTGTATATTTAGAGTTAAATAGACTACTGACTATTGTATTTAATACACTTTTGAAAACCCTTGCTCAAGGCACCATAGACAAAGCTTTGAATGTTGGTATTTCGAGATTCTTCTTCACTGAAGTCTGAATCCTATTGAGACTCGTTCAATGACAATAAGAAAATATTAGGTAATCATAAACAAACACAAGATTGATATGAGTTATCAATTGAAAGCAATGACCTTCTTTCATTTCGGTGACAGTAAAGGTAACTAATGTACAATATAAATACAATAAAAGAAAATTACTTCAATCAAGTGTTTAGTAATTTACTGCATATCATAACAAAATTTTTGATAGGAGTATCATTTCCAAATACAACTGTTTTATAAAAGATGATAATGAAAAAAAAAACTACTACACTTTTTTACAAAAATGTATTTTTCTTAAATAAAAGATACCTCCCTGTTAACAAAATATTAAAATAATTTCTTGTTATATAGTTATTTAACGGAGTCTTTTGATGGTAACGGTGTTTTATTTTCCGAGTTCTTTTCAGCATCACCGAGATCAATAGTATTCGTTTTTGAACCTGTTGATTGGCCAAGTCTCCTTGTTATTAAGTAAGAAAGTAGTTGGAAGAAAGCTAAAGTTATTCCGGGTAGTAACCACGCATCTGGCATATTAGCAACAGTCTTTGTGTAAAGTAAAGAGTAGAGAGGCGAAGATATCGTTTGCATTGCTGATTCTAATGCCCCCATGACACTGTAGATTTTACCTGAAATTGAAATAGAAAGAATGGTTTGTGATGTTACAAATAATATTGATCGCCTTATTAGGAACAATAAGGATTGCTAAAACTATGGACATTTATTTGACGATCGATCATTGCACTTATTGCATTTGACGAAAACTGACTTGTCGACGTTAAACTCGTCATGTTTCTTTTTTTAATATCTGTGTTTGAAAAACGTACAATGTGATTACATACAAATATCGATGTAACCTTTAAATCAAAACAGTGCAGAACAACAATAGAATGAATAATGTACCTTGTTCAGTTGGTAATATCTGCTTATTCAGTATAGGTCTTTGTACCACCTGCGAGCCTTGTGAGATTATACCGACCAAGGGCACTGTAACAAATAACATATTTTATCATTAAAAATAGCAATACGTACAATCAAAAGTAATAAAAACTAAAACCCAATTACAACTAAAAAGGTATAAACAAGAGACCACAGACAGACAAATTAAAAATCCGGAGTCACACGTGTTATTCGTCGTTTAGAAGATATGAGGGAACAGATGAACATACATACATACATACATACCGGTCAAAATCATAACCCTCCTTTTTTCTTCGCTGTAGTCGCGTAAAAAGAGTTTTCATCGCACGACACGTTCTGTGTTTTTTATGAAGCTGTTCGAAGTTATGTGAAGTTTGTAAAACCTTCAAAGGTTGTTTAATTTCGAGGGGTCTTTTAAAGTAAGTAATCCATCAAAGTCCAAAAACTAAATAAGTATAAATTAGATTACTAGAGTTTCTTCACTGTCACTCCGGAACAAAGGCATCTTAACAGCTTTAGGCATCATTTCTTGGCATTAAGATATTCTAGATCTAGACATTTAGGTACAAAGTTAGGTATCCAACTCGTGATATGAATCGTCATGTTACTGGCCAATTTATCTTAATGTTATCATTAGATAAAACAATGATTGACGAATCAAGCTAGATTATATTCGTAATTTTGTGTCGTGAAGAAACCGTTTCATGTTATGATAACTCCAGTTACTATTGGTTGGATCACCTAATTAGTACAAAATCAGTACGATTTAATGTAGAATACGATTTGAATAAGAATCTAGTACCTAATTGATAAAGAAAAACGTGTAGCGACGTGTGAGCTTTTTTTTTTAATACAACCCTATTCTGAATTGGTAATATCATAATCAGTGTATAACTTTACCTCAGCTGGGACACAGGCCTACTTACTATTAGAGGAAGTGGGCCGTCATCCAACACGTGGTCCCAGCAATTCAAAAGTGTAATTTCAATCAAATCTCTACTCAAATCTAGACTTTTAGTGGAGATTATCAATGCTTGAAACATTCTTGTATTTGAGCTTTTGCGCAGGAAGATTCTGTTGCCCATTCTTGTTAAAAATCCTTTAGAGTAGTCACCTTTTACTATAGCCAGTTCATGAGTTCAATGAAAAGTGGGGATAGTGAAAAATAATGCCGCTGTATTCTTTTTCAGGCACCAAACTACCTTCTCCAGGAATACTGTCATCGTATAGCACGCCCGAAACATTTACAAACATGTATTTATCACCGTACTGTTTTGCCGTGTCGTCATGATAAAAGGAAAATGTGATAAAATCACGGTTGAAAAACAATATAGAAAACAAACAATGATTTATTAATTTTTTATCTATTTAGCTGATAACCCATTTTTAATATTTGAGTCACCATAAAAAATAGTCAGGTTTGTGTTGACAAGGAAAACATTAGAAAAAAGAAATTCCAGCAATTTTAGTAAGTATTTCTAACATTGGTGTAACTCTGCATCAAAAAGTTTCTGAGGCGAGTGCTAATTATACAATACGCATATTGATCCGAAAAGTCAGAGCTGGGTTTGAACTCGAGACCTATGACTTGGCAGTCCGACGGTCACACAATTAAGCAAATAATAATTATTATTTTTATTATCACAACAGATACTGAAAAATTGCCCTCGGTTTACTATAGGCATTCAGCCTATAGCTAACATCTTACTGACTGGCATATATTTTAACACGACATGAGCAGTTATTCTTTTATACTTAGTGCTGATACTACAGATTAATACACATTGTTCATTCCGCAAAATCTTATAAATAAAAATCGAGTCTTGCTACGAAACAAAAAAGTGAGTGAGTGATTCTCCTAGAACTTGCCTCTCTTTCTATCGCGTAAAGCAAACTCTCGCCATGGTAAAATACTGCTCTCTGAATTAGGTACCTAAATGAAATGGAACACTCCAAAAAAAAAACTAGTAGGAATAAAACCAGGGATACTCTTAATACTTACACATAAACACGCACCAAGTCGTAGTAGAAGTAATAAGGCCCGAAGTGGCAAGAATATAGGAGCTGCAGCTGAGCATACCCACAGTTTCATCAGAAAGTCGTAACCGACGCTTTAGTACTGAGAGGATTAATAATGTTCCTGAAACAAGACAAGAGTTTTAAGAAATTCTTTGCAGTTATCAAAAATGCAGCAGTTAAACATAAGGTTAGATTTGCCAACTTTTAGAGTAGGTAATTGTAATTTTTACTCAACATTTTTTATAAATTCGTGTTAGCCCCTTATACCGTAGCCCATAAATCAATCTGCCAAGCCTTTTTCGACTATGTTGGGGTCGGCATCCAGTCTAACCAGATGCAGATAAATACCAGTATTTTACATGGAGCGACTGCCAATCTGACCTCCACAACCCAGTTACCGGGTAATACGATACCCCTTGGTAAGTCTGTTTGTCAGACTTACGGGCTTCTGACGACCCTTAACGAACGTTAAAGATCCAAGAAAGACAGCCGGGACCAACGGTTTAACTTGCTTTCCGAGGTACGGAGGAGTCTCGATATGAAAAGATGGTCCCCATCCACGGACTATTCCTGGCAAGCGTAGCTTAACCATAGCCCATAAATACCCGTAAAAAACCCATAAAAACCTTATATCCATAAATGAAGCCAAAAAGTAGAGTGTAGAGTATCGCGATAGAGCACCTACATAAATCAGAACAAACTCAAATAGTTGCTAATCCCTAAGATTTTGTCCTCCGCGTTAATCAGCTCATTATCGGCTGCCTTCGTCAATAGAGAGGATGCAGATCTACTGCTTGTTACACACATTGACTCAGAGATAATTATTCCTGATATTAGGTGTGACTAAACCGATGTACAGTGACCGATACCGAATGGTAACCTTACCTATCTAGGTTTAATCAGGGGGCTTAAAACAGTCACACAATGGCAGAATCATAATAGGAAAATATTTATGAATCATCGTAAAAAGTCACAAACTAACCATTCATAATATGATCTGCGTGCGATTCTTAGTACGAAATAATTCATCTGTTTGAGAGTTTTCTATAGAGATTCGTAAAATGTTCCACATAATTATTATGAATTGCTTTTGTGTCAAATTAGAGGAATTGCTAATGACAGCTGGAAATTCAAGAAATCAAATTCTTTTAGAGGAATTGCTAATGTGACCGTTCTAGGCCCACAGACCTGGGGTTTTCAATTCAATTATTTTGTAAGACGATATACGTACCAACAAAACTGACAATATTTCTATAGGCGAGGTAGGATCCAAACATCACGTCATTCCAGTGGAACTTGTACCTGTAGTACATGTAAGCGATTAGCACCTCCGCTGTAACAAAGTGTCTATTATTAACTCGATGAACATAAATATTTAATTCTATTATATCCCTTTAAAGAGTTGTAGGAGTTAGGGCTCATTCCACGATACCAACAGAGTAATGAATGAATTATAATATTCGTATTGCTTTACTTAATAAGCTATGTGTGCATCTTGAATTTGGTTTCAATATTTCCTTTCATTTTAGAGAGCGCCATCTAGTGATATCATTCCGAATTAGTGCCTAGAGCGTAGCAGTGTAGTCAAGCGTAGTACATGAAACTGCTACGCCACTTTTATATATCTGTACTGAAACGCCCTCTAGTGACAATATTTAAAACTCAGTACACTCAGATATAGACTTGGTACCAACATAGTATCCTCTTGCCTCATGGGAGTCCGCAGAAACAATAGAATGTCATGTGCTGTATTATACGATTCCTACATACAAACGTACTCCTTATATTTCGTCCTTGTTGTTTATACTTGCATCTGATACTTCACTGATAAAACTACCTTTGAAGGATGTACTTATAGCACAGATCTGCTTAACCCGACCCCTCTTCCATTCTTCACTGATAAAACGGAGTCCGCAGAAACAATAGAATGTCATGTGCTGTATTATACGATTCCTACATACAAACGTACTCCTTATATTTCGTCCTTGTTGTTTATACTTGCATCTGATACTTCACTGATAAAACTACCTTTGAAGGATGTACTTATAGCACAGATCTGCTTAACCCGACCCCTCTTCCATTCTTCTTCTTTGGAAGAGGGGCTGACCCCTCTGATTCCGTGAGTAATGCAGACTACTGACCGTATTAAGTATGGCGGTCGTGAATTTGCGATGACGAATAAGTAGATGATCCTTTTTGGTTATATGACGGTATAAATGCGGTACAAAGAATTGAAGGAAATTCTTTGTACCCCATCATTAGATTGAGGATACGCTATACGTGTCTTCCCGCGTAACGCATCTATTTAGAATTTCGAACATTCTTACATCACAATCGCTGCTATATAGGTCAATTATTATCTATTTACAGTAGCATTTTCTCAACTAGTGCCCACTGTCCTAAACACACAGGGTATTTCAAACATACTAACCGGATAACAACATCCTATCGCCAAGGGTGACGACCAACATAAGAAATATGATCATTCTCTTGCGACCTTCCCGCGGCTTTATCAAACAATGCACCGCGTTGAAAGGCAGTTTCCAATTGCACACCGACACTTTGTTCTCTCTGTTCACACTAACGTCTTTGACTGCGAAGATCACATACAACAGGGATGATATCTGGAATATTATGATAAAATAACTTAGTTTTGAGGGCCTTATACATAGTTTGGGTATTGTAAATTGGTATAGGGAAAATGTGGATAAGTAGACGAAGAAATCTAAATCATAACCCTCCTTTTTACTTCGCCGTAGTCGGGTAAAAAATTAAGTGAAAAAGAGCTCTTACTTTTTATTCACGTTTAGAAGCGTTACCAACTAACTTGGTATAGTATTAGTAAATAAAATGATCCGTTAACAGATTTCAGGAACTGAAAATAAAAGACATATTTTGTCATTCGGAGTGAGCAATATATTCTTCGGGTGTAAATTAATGTGTTATCGACTAATAATAATAAATTCTTTATTTCGGACAACATAAGAACCACTGTGTTAGTAAATTTCTTATAATTAATGTTAGTAAATGTATGAACTATCTATATATAATGAATTAAACACTATAGGTATGTTTTCTCTTCTGCGCTATGTTTCGTTTATTAAACAATGAAAATTTTATTTTTATGGTCGAATAACGATAGAAAACACTCCGCCAGATGTAAATGCCAGGAAAATGTTTTCGTTCACGATATCGACCGGGCATGGCTTGCGGTGTTAGTTGCGAATTCCTGCGTACATACATAGCTAGATGTACTATAACTTGCCTTTTCAGTTTCTTTTTTGCACTTTTCAGTTCCCGCCTAACGCAAACATGGCCGTTTACGGTGTACCGAACGGTTGCCAAAAGAGTATTTGATCGTATTTGGAGTTGCTAGCCAGTATTATATTAGTAGTATGCTATCCGACTTTAGGTATTTGGATTCTTAGGTATTTTGTAAAATGCACGTTTCTATCATCTTCTAATAAATAGTCTATATTATTGTAAAATGTAAAAAGAAAAAATATGTCATATGAAATGACACAAAGGAGTAAAGCATATATGGATTTATATACCTGTAGAAATAAAACAAGTGGGAACACACCGAAGAATCCGAGGTAGCGGTACAGAAGGGGGCCGCCCACGGCGCCCACCACGTGGGCTATCTGTATGGCGGCCCTGTGGGTGCCCATGGTGCGAGTGACGTCACGGCCCGTGGCGAAGCATACCTGTAAGGATTTCGACACTCAGTTTTATAAGGATTCATAGTTCACCATAGTAGTTAATGTAGGTTTGAATATGAGCAGTGGCTTCCGTCGTTCATAATGCTTTTCAAAAAACGTATTACAATGTTCCAAACTAAAGAATCACCAATGAGTATAAGTCAGAATATCGCAGCACTAGTATTTCAATGGTGATCCGTACACGATACGATTTACTAACATGTTAGTAACTATTTTGTGATTATATTATTATGGACTGAATGACTTGCGGTACGGGAAGTACCGCAAGTCCATATTGTTATCTTGCAAAAGTGCGTTATTTGTTAAGAAATGAAATAAAAACTAAAAAAAGATAGTTGAATAATAATAATATTATGTACTTCAGTTTCAAAGTTACCATCAACCAATATTTTCATTGCACTTTTGTACTTCGTAGCATTCGCATCATGTAGGATTTTTTTACACGGCATATTATGTTCTACTGTAGATGCTATGAGGTGTAAACAAAGTCCACATCCGAACGATACCTAGAGAGTAAAGTATATTTTGACCCAGTTTCAGTTCCAATGGAACATGTTACTGGCATTTTCATGGAACATTAAGTGGACCACAGTTAAGATTTAAGTCCATGTCTTTTCAATTAGCTAAATTGACTGAAAACCTGTCTGAAAATTAAGTGGACAATGATTTGACAGTATCAGAATGATTTGAAAGAAGATGTAGCGTTCAAAAGAGATATGCTTGGATGGTTTGAGATGATGAATGAAAAGCGACTAACAAAAGGTATTTGCAAGGCAGATGTGAGTGGAAACGCCCTAGGAGGACATATAGTGACCTTAGTGGTGATGTTCTTCATAAAGGTCAGATGTAGGTATGAACGTAAACGAGGCAAAAGGAGTATGTAAGGATCGTAGCAGGTGGCGTTCTGTAGTTTTTGCCTACCCCCGTATGAGATTTGACAACGTTTTTTAACTGTATTATGTTTTGTCCAGTTGTGATTAGGTATGTCATATTGTCTAGTGATCTAGTCATAGTATTTTTTTGACGTCGCATGTCAAGCCTTCCTTATACAAAAATATAGGTACGTCTTATTCATTCTGAACTATTCAAGCTAATTCATCTGTTGTTGTGATCATGCGTCGCCTGCTATGCTAACAACAGTTTTACTGCAGTGACGACCCCCGTTTCATAGTGTAGTATTTACAAATTGTTTAAATAATCGTAATCTCACTATAAACAGCTATCGTATGCTCTAGAAATGTTTTACTGTTGACTGATTGCTATCTAAACACACATATATTTATAACTCCAAACTGTGGTTTGAACTTAGCCTGTCGTGCCTGCCAAAATTGCAGGCGAATAGAGGCATAATCGATTGTCTTATATTCAAAGAAGAGTCGACAAAGTGCAATGCCATTCTTATCCCAAATAGAAGTTACGAAACTATACGTACCTATATAGTTTCATTCCATACTGATTGAATTTGGGACAAATGGTACAAGTTTGCACAAATATTACCTGCTTGTCAGATCTTTCTCAAAATATTAGACATTCAATTAGTCATCTCATTATCTTTAACGCAATCAAATTAACATTACATAACACATTTAAAATGAATTTAGCGATCATTTTGTTTACTTACATCGCCTATATGGCTGAATGCGGCTGCTAGTAACAGTCCAAAATTCCCGCCTAAAGACATGGGAAGCT
Source organism: Lithophane ornitopus (assembly GCA_948473465.1). Lineage (NCBI taxonomy): Eukaryota > Metazoa > Arthropoda > Insecta > Lepidoptera > Noctuidae > Lithophane > Lithophane ornitopus. The sequence continues at coordinate 8,744,398 of OX419623.1, forward strand.
GAACTGCATACAGCACTTGCGTGGTTGAAGCTCCAGGGAAGACCAACATAAGTAGGACTCCGGTCGTCATGACGCTCATGCCCACCAGCGGCAGTATGAGCAGTGGCTTCCGTCGCCCACTGCAATCACTCCAAGGACCCACAAACAACAGGACCACGGTAGATATGAGAGATCCAATGAAACTCCGGCTGACGTTCACTCCTGATACTACTATTTGACTCTCTGCCTGAAATTGAAAATATAATGATCTGTTATTTTATTATAGTAAAATTATGTATAAAAATTTTCTTTATTGGGCTGGAAAGAATTCCATTTCTTGCATAACAGGAGGTCTGTAGAAGCGGAAAACCTGAAAAGCGTCGTTGTTTAACATTCCCCATTTTGTTTTCTACTTTCAAAAGCTGAGATCGGAGCTATACTATAGGTATATCTTAGAAAGAAAGAAAGAAAGAATAACGTTTATTTGGACACAGTTCATGAAACACAAAATACAAATATCAAAATAAAGAATAAATAATGTTTTTACAACGATAATGTGTGCCTCACGGCTGCGCCAAAAAGGCTCATTTCAGCATTAATGCCAGACAGAATATACTGTCTGACGCTGGTTTTCTAATGAACCCTTATGGACAAGTGACGGGAAGTACATTCAGTTTCAAGATACCTAATAAATAATAAGTCATAATATAAATAAACTAGTATCTAATATCAATAAAAATCATAAAATCTTCTCATCGTTAACAACAAGAAAGCATGATTTAAAACAATAGCTAGAAGGAAAGTAATTTCGAGATGGCCCAATAAGACAAGAGAGTTATATCAAACCGTCTCATTAGAATCTGAAGTCATTAATTTAATTACTCAAACGCAGATAGAAGCTATTGTTGCTAACGTAAATAAGGGCAGACGATTCTATATGTCATTGTACTACCATCCATTTTTGCGGTCTTATATTCCTTTCAGACTTCAATTGTTTTGAAGAGTAAATACCAAGTATTCAAAGCACACATACATAGATTGAATTTATTTGAACATTATGGTGAAGGAAAATATCGTTAAAAAACATATAAATCTCAAAGGGAAAGAATATAAATCAGAAGGGAGCAGTTGAAAGAGCAAACGTGGTGATCTATGTTTGTTCATAAACTCTATATCAAAAGAATTTCTTCAACAATGGGACAATAATAGGCTGTTATTATTTTAACTGTAAGCCATATGAAACAGGGTACAGTTGGATCAGTTTGGTCAGATTTAATATTTACTGGACGTTTTACTTTAGGTTATATCATCAGTATTTTACAGATTGCCTGATTCTTGAGTTGATTTAAATCTGGATGCATTTGGGCCTGTGCTATGTTTAGTCCGAGTACGCCATCAATAGGTATAATTATGAGGTCTATTAGCTGTATTGAAAGTTAAACATAGGATAAACTGGACAGGCCATAGTTCACTTATAGATATTGCTGTTAGCGCTACGCCGTGTTGCGATAATTAATCACTACGGGTTGGTTGACAGTTATTAACTCTCTGTTATTTGTTTACAGAACATCAGTGTATTAGTATTGGAGTCATAAGGTAAACAATTAGATACCATTCGTTTTTGCCTTCACAAACACTTTTTTTATTACCTTTATTATTAATTTTGGACTTGTTACCTCCTTCTGTTATCCCAATTAAAAGTCTTCTTCTTTCATACATTTGCATCGGCCGTCATCTCAGCTTAATTCATCTCCTATGTATGGCATATTATCTTTTTTCATGGTTCTTTGGCCTTCCCTACTCACGCGTCGACATTCATACTCAAGCTTCACATTCACACTATGGCCCGTACTTATACAAATCCTGATTCGAAACTTAAGCATTGCTAAAAATTTGTTTAAAGTCATTTGATTGGTTGAAGTAATGCTTGAGTCTTCAGTGAGGTTCTGTTATACGGGCCTATGACAACCGATTTGTATACAGAACCTTGATAGACAACAACACTTCTAATTCCCAAGTACACAAATCGTAGGATATCATATCAATAGTTCCTCTATGTGTGTATTGACATTTGTAAAAAGTAAGATAGGCTTAGTTTATCAAAGGTCTGATAAAATTCACGGTCGTCGTGTCAGTACAGTCTGTCCCAGTCTTAGTATCGAAGTTATAATCAGATACTGAAAATATTTATTATTTTGGAAGCGTAATACCGTTCCCTAGCTCATGTATTCTCGATAAATTAAGTTTGGAATAACGGGTAGGCATCCATAATAAAATATTGATACCCATCTGTGAATGATAAGATGTCAGACGGATTTAAACAGTCTAAGAAAGTGAAAGTAAGAAATTAATGAATTAAAACAAAAAAATATTGATTACCTCCATCTCTCCTTTTTCGCAAACATCTAAATCCACCCCTAGGTCAATTGTACAAGCTGTTTGCAAATAGAAGTTCTGAAGCGAGGTCTGACCTAGATTGATGGCTATCATGGCACCCACGAGGGCTGGCTCGAGTAGAATACGGTACTTTTGTGCTGGATGCGAACATGGTGGTACATTTTTTTCTTCATCTTCTTCGGGCGGCCCTCTATTCAAAGAGAAACGATTGAAGTTATGTTCACTGAATATAAAGTAGGGCTTAGATACGTGACTTCGGTGATACTTTCTAATACAAGTACTTAGTCCTTATGTGAAATTAATTAGTCCTGCCTTTGATGGATGGCAGTGTGGTGGACAGGATTTTCTTTGACAGCTGTTAATTGATTACATACTTCATAATTATAATTAAAAGTTTTATGAAATGTTACACCAAATAATTTACATTCTTTGCATGACGAGTGTCATTAATTCATTATAAAACGGACTACTTAGTTAAACAGAAATTCAGAACGAATCTTTTTATATAACGATAAAGTCACCTATCACACAAAATAAAACAAAAACCTTAATTTCTCCAATTCACTTTGGATGTCAACCGTGCCTTCATTCATTGTCACTAAACTTTCTTTCAACACAGTCTAAATAAAAGTAAAAAAACCACAGAGATCACAAATACACAGAGGTTCACATCACAGTTTCAGCTCAGAGTCACCAGCGCGTGTGCCCCTGTACAACTCCTACTAATATGAGCCGATAAGATAGCCGTCTGTTTGCAAATTCGAAACAAAGTGCCTAGTCAAATAGAAAGATAACTTTCTGAACTGAATACGATGCATTATTGTAAATATACAATGCCCGTTTGACTGGGTGAGGGTACCGACCGGCGCGGGTAGCCGGTGTGGTTTCAGACCAAATTGGTTCGATTACCGCAATTGACCGCCGCACTCTCTGATACCAATAGGGTTACGATAACGTTAAAACTATGTTGTAACTGATACAGGTAGTGTATCAATTTATATTTTTCTGCGATTCGATACAAGCTACCGAAAATCTATTTTGTTAAGAGAAGTATGTTTCAATTTACGGAATAACCATAAAAAACAGAAACGAATTAAAATTATTGTCGAGTAAAAATAATGGGATACTAGGCTTAGATAAAACAAAAGTAAATCTTTCATAAATCACACAGTCATTTTACTACAGTTTATTTTCTTATTAATTGTTTCTCTGATCTTATGTGACGTCTATCTATCTTATGATTTGAGTGTACTCTCCGTCCGATTACCTTTTTTGTAAAATTAGTCCAAGGTCCGAACAGTCAAAATTATCGGCGACCACGTGCATGCCCTAATGAAGTCATTGTATATCGCGCGTTATACGATGATTCGCAAGTATATTTATATAATCTTTCGTATCTTTCCTTATGTCATTAAATTCGTGATCTACGTGATAGAGTCCACATACGCAACCTCTTTAATTAATGGAAAGTACAGACACCAGTTTGTTAGTTGCATAATTAGATGCAGATATCATTTTCTTGTTGATTCATGTTTTAGATAACGCTCTTATTTATTATTTATAGTACGCTCTTAAGTTGTTGATGGAAAATGTACCATACATCTCTTGAGTTCATGGCGCAATCAAGCATCTAGGATGCAATACATAATCATTTACATTTTCCAATGGCCTCAAATGGAGACGTACCGTGTAAAACGATTTCATGCTTCGATTGTTCAAAAAAATATATAGCTTTGGCAATTAATAATGCACGAGACAGCGCTCTTGTTTCACAGTCAATGAACGACATTGTCTATTGCTCATCATATTCGCACTGAGCTACTACACCTTTGCAATATTTTTCACGGCCAAAGTGTGCGGAGCCAGCTTTAAAATAAAACAGTTGAGAATCTCGCTCGGCGGTCGGCACGCGTTCCTACGACGGTTACGCGATCATTACGTGTACGAATTACAACTCATTATTGAATAGAGCGGAGGTCAATTCCGCTAGGTGCTCGAAAACGTAAGCAAACGCATAGATCAACCATCAAAGTAACTACGTTTTATGTTTTCGATTTCAAGTGGCATGGATCCAAGTCACAGATTACCAAGTGCTCTGTGATTTACATTGTGTTAATCTTTTATCGCTTATTAGAACTGTTATATTTATGAGGTTGCAAAATCAGTGTGCCTAAAGTCCTAAACGTGTTATTTGTATGTGCTTACCAAAATCTGTAACGTTAAATTTTACCTTAAATTGTTTAGCATTTCAGTAATATGAAATGAATATGAAGACCTGAAACTTAAACGAAAGACGACTAAAACGATCTTTTAGATAATTATTTCGATAACCTACTTATTTTACATCCAATTTACTATTAGAACTGGATCCTAATTAAGCGGGTACTGAACATTCACAATACTTTTTTTAGTATATTAAAAGTTTGCCCAGACCCGGCGGCATACTTGAGAGATATTTCTCGACGGCATGTAATGCCAAGTCAGAGGCCCATGGGCTGCATAAAACTCTGATACCAGGTTAGTCAATAACTACAGAAAAAAGAAAGATATTAAAAATGTAAAATATTAGGCATGCATTTCTGGAACTATAAGATAGGTACATGGATCATTAAAACACTATAGTATTCATAGGTAATGTACTCGGAATAGAACGAGTAGATAATTCACTTGATCGGTATGTACAAAGTCTATAGAATTAACGAATTCTAGTTGATGTTAATTAAATGCTATCTGTTTCGGCTAAACAAGTTTGGAATCACCTACGTTTCAGGCGGAAGCGAATGTGTGAGGCAAATTCACTTTTAACTGGATGATATTACGAAACATTTTACTTTGAAAGTAAAGTAATTTTAAAGTCTTACAAAACGTCCTTAATCAGTCAGTTGGTTGGAATTGTTCGTTGTTATACACGGTAGCTATTTTGTTCATAAAAGTTTTCAATTTTACATAAACGCAATATTAATGTGCATCAGAAGTGATTTAGTGGCTAGAAACAAAATTATAATCGTGAAAACCACAATTGCAAGTCACCAGTGCATTCGCCTGTTATTATAATTCCTTCATGAAATGGCAAGTTTCGCTTTGCGTGGATGAGTATGTTATTTTTAATATCATTTAAACAAAGACAAAATGAACTTGCTTTTCTGTTCTGCTATTCTCATAAATTCCACAAAACATTTAAGCAGGTAAAAAGGAAACCTTTGCATCATTCATTTGGATGATAGCCTGAGCCTGGACTGCTTCGATCATATTTCATGTAAAATCAGGTCGTGAAAGAAAGAAAGAAAACTTGTTTATTGGGATTCGCCCAGGATATCGCAAATTACCTAAACTTGACACACATAAAGAAACATAAATAAAAAACAAAGTAAAATGAAAATAAAAGCAGGAAGCACTGTTCGAGGCCAAAAGGCTCCTATCCCAGCATGATGCTGCGAAATTTAGATGTAAGTGTCGCAGCGCGATAGGGCCTGCAGTTATGTCACAGATATACAGAAATAGTACAAAAAAAAAAACATATTTTGTCAAAAACAAAAACTTTAGTCTACAATTAAATGCAATGCAAACGTGCTCTGTCATAATCAACAAACATGTTTTGTTCAATTTCTAACTCAGTAATCATTTATTTATTATCATTTTAGGCAAAAGTGCCTAAAATTTTTAGGGTTCCGTACCCTAAGGGTGCCAAACGGAACCCTATTACTAAGCCTCCGCTGTCCGTATCTCCGTTCGTACCTCTATCTGTCAGCGGGCTTTGTCTCCTGGACCGTTATAGGTAGACATTTGAAATTTTCACAGATTGACTATTTCTATTACCGCTAAAACAAAAATAAAATAATGTTAAAAATTTAACCCCTATATGAAACGTGTTTGTTTCGGTTTTTGCTAAATATTGTACGGTGGTAGAGAACCCTTCGTACGCGAGTCGACTCGCACTTGGCCGGTTGAAACTCTGCTCTAACATTCATTGTAATCTAATCAAACACCCAATAAAATCCACTGGGCATTCATTTGTTGTGAATATCCCATGTTCTCAGAATAACCTTTGGAAAACAATATTTCATGATAAAGTAGGTCGATTTCAGTACATTCAGACCTAAAATTAATAGCTTGATTAGATATTAATAAGACAAAGGTAATTAGGCCACACAAATAAAATACCTCTGCTTATATTGATAACGTGGAGGTAACAAATACCTGGGAGACCGATTTCTGCTCGAATGTAAACAGAAAAAACGTATTTTCCCAAATATGAGACCTAGCTAGATCGATTTTTCACCCCCGTAAACCTCTATTTTGCAACTTTCATCGAAATCGTCAGAGCCGTTTTTGAGGACGTGATTAAAAAATATTGCTCATTAATAGTATAGGATATACATTTTATATCTTCGGTTTCTATAACAGAGTAAATTTTTTACGAGTCGGCGTTACCAGTCGATGTTACCGATTGATTGACACCAGTTACGAGAATCTGGAACATGAATCGGGCGGAATTATAAAGCGGGTGTTACACCGTCGTCAATCTGACTTGTGACACCAAAGACGGGAAAAACATATATGACCTTTAAAGACGACACCGTTTCATTTTGAACTAACGAGTAAGCTAGTCAAGTACGAAGAAAATTATAATGAGTAGGGAAATTCTGCGTAGTTTTTCAGAATTTTCAGATGATTTATAAGTTCTGTCATAAAAATGTTATGAATTAAATATTGGACTAACGATAACGGTCAGATTGTTGATAAAGAACCATGTGAGCAACAGATATTCCTGTAATTACTTTGTAAACAACTGAATCATTGCAATAAGTCAACATTTTGTCAAGATATATAAAAAACTAGCTGTTACCCGCGGTTTCACCCGCATAGACCCCCCTTTTATGAAATAAAAACCTTAGCCTAAATTACTCCATAAACTATCAGCTATCTGCCAGTGAAAGTCCTGTCAAAATCGGTTCAGGCGTTTCGGAGATTAGCTGGAATAAACAGACGGACAGACAAAAATTTATAAAATTGTTTTTTTATTTTTATTATGCATTTAGTAAAATGTTGACACTACAAACAGACACATTACTTTTTATTTATTTTTATGTATGTATATGTTTGTATGTAGTATGTATAGATGTATAGATACCTAAGGAGTATCAAATAGAGGCAGAGTCCGTAATTTATTCTTTTATATAGTATCAAATAAGTCAGCTACAAGGTTCAATCCTCCCGGGCCAATTGTTTGGAATCCCAGTCCCGTAGTCGATGGTTGTACAGTCAGCCCCAAAAAGAGCCATCGACAAGAATTAATTTTATTGTCAGTGTAGCAATGTGCAGCTACAACTTAGTATACATATATTAGGTATGTATACATCAACTCATGCCTTCTTCCCATGGGGGCAAAGTACTCTACAAACTACAGAACCCCACCTGCTACGATCCTTACATATTCCTTTTGCTTAAAGTACCCAATGGTGCCGATTCTCTTGTCACAAAATTCTCTAAACTAAACTAAATATCACTAAAATTTTGTTTAGACCTGTTAAACTTATTCTGAAATAGACTTTATTGACGCAACTTAACTATAATTTAGTTTGACAGCACTAAAAATTAGTTTAGTGAAAATGCTATTCTGAATTTGACGATTTAACTTAAAATTTTGTCTTATATCTAAAATCCTCTAACTAAATCTGACTATTTTTAATCGCGATTAAAAATGTGTGGAATATAATTAGATGTCATGAACTAAAATTCAAACAAACACCGCGACTTCAGTTGCAAAACAGTACTGTATCTTTTTTATTTTCTTTTGCTTATATCTCGAAAATGGCGTGACCTATTGCAAAAATAATGAAAATTTCGACTCCCTTTAGGTAACCCATAAACCTCTGAGACTCAACACGTTGGTAATTTTTTTTTTCTATATTTTCCATACAAAAAGTGAAAAATTCCTTAAAAACACGTCGAAGATGTTGTCCATGCGCGCCTCCGGCTCTAAAAAAATCACGGGGTAAGGAAAACCAAGTGCCAAGTGGATCTAATTTGATTGTCAAATTAGATTTTAGTTGTGACAAAATAATTTAAAAATGTAGTTTTTTTTTGTCAGAATAACGTTATGATTCTCATAGCCAAAAGTAAGGAATTTTAGTGATACTCGTAGTTTAGTTAGTTAAGTTCGGTGTACAAGAGAATCGGCACCAATGTGTAATATGTTTTGTGGCTATACATTGATACAATATTATGGAGCAAAGATTTTATTCATCTTTTTGAGGATGATTGTACTTGATTGAATGACGGTGATATCCTTATGCGGAGGCTGGCTGGCCTTGAAGGAGCCTTCAATGCTCAGCGGTTGAAACGAGCATTAGAAGTAAGTTTGCTTGAGACTCGATCATTGTTTGACGCCTACACAAAAACATTTAGTTCTCAGAGTTTTAGGTTTTGTTTTAGAACGAGATCAGTCAGGAGCACTGGAGTGTAAATTCTATTTAGATGGCTGAAATAAACTTTGATTTATTGATGTTCCTGCAAACCTGCTTCTCTAAAAACGTTATTTTCGCATCAACTATTAACGTGTTATTTAAATGAGCTAGATGAATAACAATGTCATTTTAATTAGGTACTTCATTAACTTGTTATTATGATGCTTAATGCATGAGGTAGGTGTAGTTGGCAGTAGTTCACTCCATCCAATTGAACCAGTCTAGGAGAGAACATCTATGTAGAACAGTTAAGCCCAACGAAAATGAAATTGACTATACTTATGTTTCGTACTTATTTTTAGCCATTACACGCCTATTCCTGTTGCTAAAGTGCACTGCCATATTATATGCTGCCATATAACCGGCTTCTCAATGGTGTGACGTCACTTTATCGATCTCCTGGCCTGCAAGTACTTCTGTCAATGCGCCATGAGCGTACGTCATAAGTTTGTAACATACAGGTAATAGAGAATTGTATCAAATATATTTATTTTGTCATCAATTAATGCAAGAAAAATTCTCAAATGTAAAAAATCTCTGTATAAGTTTGTGTTATTTTGGAAAATCGGGTTTTTCTTACTGGCAACACTCTTAATACGTAATACCGTATTTAGTGATTACCCCAAGGGGTGCCATGGCGCATGCGTGGGAAATATGGCGAAGCGGCGACGACCTCTCTGCAGGGCGGTAGTTGCCGTTCTGTGCAGGCACGAACTGAGCTATCCCGTGCAAAAATGTTTTTTTATATCTGAAAATTTTGGGTATTTCAGTAACGTGATAAACAAATAAATATTATAGTTTTGGTTTCAGTTGTTGCAACTTTCACGACAGCCTTTAAATTCACATTGTATTTTTTTTTAATTATCATTTTTAAAGGGGTCAGTGCCGTTTAGATTCTTCCCTGTACAATATTTGCATTCGGGTACCATCGTAGAAGTTCGTGCATTTCCGTCAGATTCGCCTTCCAACCCTCAGCGACATGGCTCTATCGCAATCTGAAAAATCTTTACAAAATTTCCTTCTGTTTTCCCGAAAATATTAAATATTAAGTGAAAATGTGGTTATTATTACATAGTTTATATGGAGTTGATGTAGTATATTGTTAAATAGTGAGTTTATATTGTTTTGTTTGGTGTCAGTGGTAGTTAATTGTTGTGCTTACACATTGTGCTACAAGGGGTGAACGCAGTTCGATACTAAAGGTAAAGTGTAGCGAATTTCAACGCTTTTTAAATTGTAGACTCGTCATAGAAAACTCTGGCCTTTTCTATGGCTTAATTGTAAAATATTCCTCTGTATAATATTCCTCTGTGTGTTTGTACACTTATCGCAAAAATAAATTGAATTATTTTAAAGTGCGTAACGTAAAATATTTTCTACTTACAGTTTCGAAGCCATGAAAGACGTTGACGACGATTATGACTGAAAGGGGAGACGTCAATAGGATGCTGGGTAAGTCTGGTTTGTTCACAGTATTATACTTACATTAAAATAAGTGCACACAATCCTTGAACAATATTCTAAATGCGCTAATAGAGATGTGATTTATACCCTATACATAGTTACATCAGCGGCCTAGTAGCATCAGTAGACTAGGCACATAGTAGATATTTTCCTATATATTTAGAAGTAATACATGTGCTTTCGGTTTTTGCTATAATATTTCGACCAGTGATGACTCATAGTGTTGGCTATTCTTACCTACATACGATTAGCCAAGGGTCTTCAAAACATGATTTTTATCGACTTCCCTTTCTAAATATGGCGATTCTTACTTACAGACTAATTAATAAAAAAATGGACGACGATGAATTCCCTTGAAAAAACTGTTACCTACCTTATTTGACAGCATCAGTTGTTACATACTTATAAGGAAAATATTCAGCCTTCACGGTGTGTGTTGGGAAAACAACCGAATTTTGCCGTATTTTTCATTAATTAATGGGACCGCTCTTGACCTCGATATCGCTTGATGGAAAGTGATGGATGAGTTCGTAAATAGAACGAACCAAACCGTCTGTCAAAAAGTCAGATAATTTAATTTGACAAGCGTTCTTTACCACGATTTTCAAATGCTTCACTTTCACGCAATAGGTAAATTGACAGTTTATAAACAACGTCAAATATTTTTGTAAGAATTACATGGATCTTCAATTAACGAGTGTCAATTAGTTAAAAGCACTCATTATTAATTTATAATCTGTTTAAATGACGCTGGCATATCCAGTGCGGATGTCACGGCAACCATTTCCGCGTCGCCATTGAACGTGGTCAGAATTAGGTACGGGTTTTACGTAAATTTTTGTTTTTCTAAAGTTACTCTTTATTCGAGGAATGAGCTGGTAGATTAATGCTTTTGTTTGTTTAATAGCAGTTGAGAATGTTTTGGAATAATTGTATAATGACTCACGCACGTATGTACATACGTATATACTACGTAACGTATGGCTATGACATATTTGTTTCATGAGTGGGCAGATTTTTTTCTAAAAAGCCTGCACCGTTTCTTTATTAAACTCTATTGGTCTCCATTATAAAGAGTACATATCTATTATTTAAAAAATACCAACAATCTTTACCATACGAATTATTCGAACATTATCTTTCTTCGTTTCAAAATATTTTTCATTTTTATAGTAAGGTTTTTTCTTTATTTATTTTTGGGTACCTATTTCAATAGCTATAGACAAGCTTTGGTACAGTACTATAGGTAGTAACTAGATATGTAAGCAACGGATTCTTCTTTATCGACCATGAAGGCAATAGGCTTCGTGGCAATCTGTCTCCATTTTGTATTTAAGTTTCTGCGTAAAAACTGAAAAGAAGTCAGTCTCAGAATCTCTTCAGACGAATTTAATAAAATATTCTAAAACTTCATTACAAAAACAAATCTTCTCTTTATAAGAATGTTGAAAAAGGAATTAAAATAGTGTCACGTTGAAAAGGAAAATTGAGAATTTATGTTGTAGCTAGAAATTAAAGTGATGTTTTTTACCTTACTGACAGTTTATTATACCATCCAAATTATAATGCCAATTTTTGTACCCACTGGTGTAAAATGGGTCCTCAATTTCAACGTAACTGAATCTACCCATTTATTTTGCGGTGACTTAATGTAAAATTGATGTAATTAGGCACTCCGGGAATTAGAGCGAATGTATCTGCGGGGAAATAACCACGGTTTGTGATTTTAATCAAGTTATCCCCAATTACAGTTCAGTTGATAACTCTGTCTTGTGGTTCAATATTTGTATACGTCCCGGCAATTATTTGGTTCACAAATATTAATTACTAGCGTTAGACTTTGCTTGAGTGGTTCCAGTCTTCATGGTAATGACGTAACGCCTAGTTGAACGTATTTAATTGCTCTTCTGTGTAGAATAAATCTTTACAGCGAGCAGTGAAGTTTGAAGGCCTTAGTTACTAGCTAGAACGTTTAAATGAAGTGTTTTTCACGACAATACGAAATCAGTTGCAAAATAAACCAGAAAACCTCATATTTGTTTTGAGAACTGTTATAAAGTTATAACACAGATACCAACATATGAACATAATTACGAACAATGCTTTCTATAATACTGCGTTGAACTGTCCTAACTATTCATAGAAAAGTTTGTTTGTTCTATTTTCACATGGTTGTGCACCTGTATCTATATTTTTACCTACTCATGCATTTTGTTGACTTGTCTCATGGAAAGAAGTGGGGATATTTTCGCAGCAGATTAATTTGAAGAACTACGCTAGCAAAAGTTGAATAATTAAAAAATAAGTAGAGCTTGTAGTGCTATAATCTCAGAACTGACTCCATTAAAAACATAAAGCTTTTCATAAAACTACAAAACCGTTTCAGCTAAAGTCGTTTAAAATTACTTTAGAGTTTAGTTAGAAAGCTTTTTGCTAATAGGCTGTCTGCTCTGCCCGATGTTATCGTTTTAATACCTCTTATCATGCTGACGCCGTTGTATCAATGTTTATTGTAATTGAATACGCAAAGCACATCTGAATAGAAAGCACATAGCTATATGGCGTGCAGTGATTACCGCTACGCCACGACAACCTGGTGCATAGCAGCATTTCACAATAATCCTTCGAAAGAACCAGTAGTAATGCTGATCTATGCAACAAACGTCCCAAATTTTTTAAATGGCACATAAGTATATAATTATATCGGGGGTTTAGAATAAAAAAACTATATGGAGTTTATTTTCTCAAAACAATAAAGTGGAGTGCACTCGGCGACAACGGATTAAAAATGATTGAACGTGTGTGGCGTGTATTTTTAGCCTTATATAGAAATCACGCCAAGGCTCCCGGAGTGTCGCGAGATGCAACCAAACAGTCATATGTTTGTGTCTTGTCATTGTAGAACAGTGATAACCTCTCGATAAACCATTTTACTCCCACACGAGAGATAAACCTGGAGAGCATTCAAAAACTATCAATATTAGTGTAGTGCTAAGGACGCAAGTATCAGAGGTTATGTGTTATTCAACAAAAACCGTACTAAAAATCAATTCAAAACTTGTTTTAAAAAACAATAACAGCGAACGGCAAAGTAATAAACAACTTGTGCATGAATTGAAGATTAACAAAAGAAAGAAAAAACAGTGCCTCAAAGATAACGTTTAGTAGAGGTAGATAAAGATAAACTAGTCTAAAGTTTTTAGTAAGAGTGCAAAATGATCGCCTTGGTGCTGTGCTTGGTTGGCAAAATAATTGAAGTGGCAAAAAGTGCTTACGGTAATTGTGAATTAGAACAGTTTGAACCAAGGAAGAGAAAAACTCGGAAGCGTAGAAAAAGGTCCCGGAAATGGAGGAGACGTGGAGGTAAAGTTTGCTGTGTGAATTAAATGCTCTCCTACATCTAACTTTAAATTTACTCGTGAAACTTGTGTAATTTCAGTCATTGATTTAATCGTATCCTGATTGAGTCGTGCCATTCTGTCTTCTAAAGTATTCGTTTCAGGTGTTATAGTCGCGTTAATTGCTCTAGTGAATTTCTCATTAGCTTATTATTTATTCTAAACGCCCTCGTTAACCTGTAGAACTATTTACGTTTCTAAGTAACCAAGGTCATCAGTTTACAAAATGATGTAACCACACGCACACGTGGGATGCCAAGTGGTACGACAGTGTCAAGTTACAAAACAAAAAGAAAATCCTATCCAACGACATCTGTGTGATCGTGTGGCAACTAATTGGTAGTGGGATACAAACAACAATAGTATCGATCGAAGGCAAGTTGTTGATGAGACGTTCAGTACCATGTTAAATCTGCTAGGTGGCGCTACTGGCTAAACAGTCGATCAAGAATGAGATCCCATTGGAGTTTTAAGTTCTATTGACAATGTGAAAAAAAATTCTGTTTGTTGAACTTTTAATAAATGCGCAAAACTTAACTTGAAAGCGGAAGTTGACTGACAGTATAATGAAAGATTTTATTATTCTTTTCACTTTGTGCAAATCTCTTTCGCAATTCATTGCTGTGTCCGGCTTTCATGCCTTTGTCTATAACAAAAAGGACGTATGACGAATACTTGACCGAATAAGCTAAGTGTAGGCGAAATATTTGCCGGTTCGTGGTGCCACTAAACTGTCAGGGTCGTTTTGAAAATTTACTTGTTATATATGTCATTCGTGATCTTCAAGAAGCGCTGGAATTTCATCAAATTCTTTACTATTGCTGAGATCATACTTTATAGGTTTCTTAGATTCATTACCAGTTTTATTTCTTGTTACTAATTCTAAATGGTTATGATGACTAAACTTCCTTTAGAAAATGTTTGCTTATTCAATTTCTTAATCCGGTTCTCTTAGCCACGCAGTTTTGTTTTGGCTCATGTCTTTTAATTTATGATCTGAAACATAGTAGTATAAGCGTCGGACACTGCTTTATTTACAATTAACTGTATAATGGATGGTCGTAGACGAAGCATGGGAATGAGGAACCAGCAATCCGCATTAGTGTCTCGATTTGTGAGGTCATTCACTTAGCTTTGTGTTATGACTGATTTGGCAAACATACCGTTACATTTTTAGCCATCCGGTGTTACTCTGTCTAGTACAAACGTAAACCTACACTATGTACCTTATTTTATGTCTTATTTGTAGAAATTGTCAAGGCATGCAGATAGTGGTGTTTATTTTAGAATGTATGTTTTAAGAAACTCCTCAGTAATTTAAGGTTACTTGAAGAGTTAACAAGGATTCAGTCTCGGATAGAATCGGATAGGAGTCAGTACTTGGTTCAACAAAGTTTCATTCGCAATCAGAATCTGAAAAGGTAGTTAATTAAATTATTTTAGAACAAGTAAATATTGTTAATAGGTGAAGTTAAAATGCATTTATCATTAATGAGACCGCATAGTGCACCCTTCTATTCATTATAATGTGGTTATCAGGTACTAAACAATCAAACATTACATATACCTATTGTAACACATTGCAGTTTATATTTAATTACGTACTGAGTTAATTAACTACATTTTTATCATTTCACTAATGCTACAACATACGTGTCTGCTGTGCCGCTGTTCGCTAAGTAACATTAACATTTATTTATACAAGAGCACAATAACAATGTTTGAACATTATTTCGATTAGTTATGCACCCTACTACCTTTTGAGAGGCTGGTTGTGAATAGTGACGTATCTTTCTTTGGTATGAAGTTGGCGCGAACGCGTACGTCAGTTACGGGCTCTGCGCCTGCGCGTTTGACGCTTTACACGGCGGTGCTGTAGTCGTGATCCGATTAACAACGTCAGTTTTATTTTATATTCTACCATACAATACTATGATTATTACATTAATTTGTGCATCGTACTGCTTGATCTGATTAATGCGAGCATTATCTCTGAATTCAATATGTTTCTTATCGAAATTCAATGTAGCGTAATCAGCTACAGTTTCACTCATTGCGAGTGTATAAAAATGAATATTTTGTGATTCGATTACAAATTCCTTATAGCCTGCAATAATTTTCCTGTTTGTATTTTGTTACAATGAACGTCTCAAGTGTTAAAACTTGTCAGTCGTAGTATACTCCAATTAATCCTGATCTATTTGTATCCCGTCCCGTTCCCGACGCGTTCCTGTCAGTTGTGGCTGTGTTCACTACATTTGCCGTCTCGTTCCCGCGCCCCGCGCCCATTCACGCGATTCATCCAATATTCCGACCGGGAATTCGGGATAGCGCGCTCGCAGCTGTCAAATCAAGCGATACGCGGCACAACTATAGTAGTAACCAATAGTATTGTAATTTTGTTTTTTCTCACTTGCAGTGTCTTTACTTGTGTTTGTCACGTGCAAAAACAATGTGAAAAGTGGTTGTTAATATAATTTTCTAAGTAACTTGTATCCTTTCTGACTTGTAATATAAAATCGATCGTAGACGCGAAATATGAGGTGTTTTAACCCTCGATGTGTCGAAGTGTATAGTGATGAAGGTGCCTGAATTACGATAGTGTACCTAACTCGAACACTACATAAAGGATACATTGAGAAAAGAAAATGCGGATCAAGACACACTCAGATTTTCGCCCGAATGGTAAATATTAGAAACCTCAGAAGTATTAATTATTCCAATAAGATAAACATACTAACAGACACCTATACCATGTATCTGCTTGAGGTTAATCAATTAACCCTTACGGTTTGCTTAATCGGTGACTGAATTCATGTTATTGTTTGTCTTTGAGTGCCTCACGTTATCAAGGTATCAAATGCCCACCTCTTGAATCGATAATGATCAAATGTTATTAGGTAACTGAAAAACAATATAAATTAGGGTGGCATGAAACTGAATCACTTGTGCATCAATGCATGCGGGTAGATGTGCTAAGACAATGATACTCGCGTCGTTTGTCGCCGATGTAGTCACATTAGGCACGGCTAATAATTGTGATGAAAATGTACTAACACGCTATTGTTATTAGCTGAGAAAGTAAAATTTCACTAGCTTACGATTTGTTCTTATGTAAAACTTTGTAACTTTCGTTACAATTGTTCTACACCAGTGTCAAATATAGAGAATTGTCGTCTGTGAATTAGTATTTTGTTATATTGTCTGACTCTGCTATTTCACATACTTTATTTTAACTTTTTCTTTTTGTTGCATAAATATGTTTTTGTACGCTCTGCATGTTCACATACACTCTCGTATTTGTGTTGAAATCACCGGCATGCCAAAGAGAACTCAAAGAATGCGTAATGCACTTAAAGGTTCTGAACTAACATGAAGACAACGCAAGCAAACATTTTCATAACACACACTTTACCTCAGACATATTTCTCAAAACAGAGGCTGATTTGGATCGAAATAAAAATATGAGACCAGTAGAAAGTTGCCAGTACTTGCAACCGCTTATCATTCCATGCAAGTCAGCAAGCGATAGTCTATCAACACTATCACCGTGACCATCTCTAAACTAGCACGTTGCTGCCGTTAGTGGCAGACAACTTTATTGATGCTAAAAATCTCAGCAGGAATGCTAACACATAATATTTTCTTTTGAATTCAAAGAATTTTACACAATATGGAACCGAAAGAATGTAGTTAGAAGGAAACAGTAAAGACAATAAAGTACAATACATAGTGATTATTGCAGGTTTTGAGGCTTATACCAGAACCAATTATGTAACACCAAGAAACCAAAGTAAAACCAAGTTTAATCGTAATACAATTTTGTAGGAACCACCTAGAAACATTACTTAATTGATTTCGTTTCAATTTTTGCTACATGAAACAGAAAATGCGTATGCTATAGGTAGTTTCATGCGTCATAAGCGAGGTACAGCAAAACAGAACCAAATTTGATGGTAATATACTTTAAGTAACACCAAGAAATCGTCAGAAAATGTGTAAGGTCTAAGTAGTTTTATACATCACTGGAGAAGGTACAGTAGAAGAGAACCAAGTTTGATGCTAACACAATTTTGTAGGAACCACCTAAAAGATATTTGGGTGCACAGGTTTTCACTTTTCGCTACATAGAAAAAGAAAATATTTATGCTATAGGTAGTTTCGTGCGTCATAGGTAAGGGTAAACCAAAACAGAACCTTTGATGGTAATTAATACACCAAAATGTAACTATAACACCAAGAAATCTTTTAAGTGTTGTCTGATTTTCGATTTTTGCTACAAAGAAAAGAAAATGTATACGCTATAGGTAGTTTCATGGGTCATAGGCCAGGGTAAACCAAATCAGAACCAAGTTTGAATATAATATAATTCATGTAATCTCTTAAGTGGAATTAAATTTTCGCTACATGAAAAAGAAAATACATATGCTGTAGGTAGTTTCATACGTCAAGTCAAGGATACACAGCGCCGGCTCGCTGTAAACATGTTAAGATTAGCACAGTCATTACGCTCGTCGCATTATAGCTCAGAATTCAGGCTTAAAGCGTTCTAATGATTTAAATTACGATGACTTGTCCTGTCCTCTCGTTGGCGCAATTGTCTGACGAGGTCGGGCGCCGTTTCATCACGAACACAAATACTTACAATAAAACATCTTCCATATGGCGCATATATAGCGGCCCGTATGGGAGCCGAATGAAGTATTTACCATGTGAAACTGAATGCATCCACTTTTGTATGCATATGTTATGTCCCTTCTCGTTCATCTCTGGTCGCAACGAGCGAAGCCCAAATCATGTTTATTTGAAAAGAGTGTTTGTTATTTCAACATATGAATGTTATATTGGCTTGCTGACACGGTTGAAAGGATTATGGTCATTAGTTGCATTGTTCTTGTCCCTGCCAAAACGTTGATTTTACATACGTAATTACATATTTTTGTTTTGTGGTTGGATCGCGCCAAACCCCGAGTCAATTACTGTAATTGCATTGGAGCCGATTTTAAACATAAATAATAATGTGCAGCCTTAGTGACTCTCTTTTTATTTCTTTTAACTTAATTGGTCAGTGTCAGTCAACCTTTGTAAACTCGACAATCTTACAATTTCTACACAATCCTATTGCTGTTTAAATGTATGATTGAGATTGGGACTGTTCGTTAGAATTCAGGGCGTTCCTAAGCCACTTCTGGTTATACCAATAGGAAATAAAAACATGAATGATTCTAATACTTCTTGTAATACTTGTTGTACTTGTTGTAGCTACAAACAACAAGTGCTAGAATACTAACTAGTGTTCTACCTAACTAAATATAGCTATATTTACATGACAATTAACCGAATTATGTCCCGACATTGTGTAGTACAACAATATCGAGAAACGTATGGATTCATAATGTATGGATACCCCTGAGTACAGTACCTACTGAAGCCATCAGAAATGTGAATATTATGCGAACAATATTGACAGTAAAATTAAATATAACTACTTACTACGACGAAGGTTTTTTTAAACTTTTTTCTACAACCTCCCATTGTTCATTTATATAGGCAGTTACCACGATTCTGTTCATTATGGCGTTATATTGTTATGGTTAACATATTCATAACAATAATTCTCTTTTGTAATCTTTAATTATACGGGTAATTCAGGCTACTGGTAAACAGCCTTTCAATCGCTCCGAATAAGTACCTAACGAGCACGTGAAAAAACGTTTCCTATTGTCTTACGAAATTATTTTTTTCACAGTGACGTAACGTCTATATAAAACGTCGATTAGTTTATAAAAAGAGTATAAAATAAAACGTATGTCACCTACATTTTATAAAGTCAAACATTAGCATAGGATCATGCAATGTAATACCAATATAAAACAGCAAAAGGTCGAGAAAACCATATATTTTGAATTTGGCCTACATGTGGAGAAACTTATCTTAAAACAAACAAAAAAAAAACATAAATTTTCCTAAACATTGACCTTGTGTCACGCGACCATGAGATTTAGCAAAGAAAAGTATAGTTTTTCATTGTGCGGCAATGACAATTATTTGATCAACGATAAGGCTTACATTCTTCATTAAGATGGATGAGATAACAAACGTCAGCCCACTCGAGGCTGTCTGCGAAGCTACCCTTGACACCCTCGAGGGGAAGAGGCTTCCTTATTCAATCGATGGGCGGTCCACCCTCGGCGTCAAACGCGACACAAATAAGTATTGACTCAGGTGACTCGACCCCATCGCGACATGTCGAGCTTACCCGTATATACTATAGAACTTACATATATGACATCTTTGTTTTTTAAGATTTTGATTCAAGTTACAAGAGTTTTCTTTAAGGAAACGTGATCAATTCGATGTGGAGCCAATATATTTCACGTTTGAATCCATTGTCAGGCGACACGTTCAGTTTCATGTTACAATAAATCCGTTTCTATTCGGCTAAATCCATCATTCCTGTCCAGAACTAGACCGGCGTTCTATTGAATACAATGAATGTAGGTGATGTTTCCTGAGATAGCCTCGAGATATTTTCTAATGGAGCGCGTTTTCAGACAGTTCGCGTATCATTGCTGTATATGTAAATGACGGGGGCATATCGCAACGGTTTAACAAAAGAGTCTGAACTCGTTTCACCCTTGCTAATGACGCGTGTATTCTCGATACTGTATATGTGAGTATATTTTCGCATCAATCGACCATAAGATAATCATCTTAATGGCAACCAGCTCGTCAAGTTGCGTGAGATACCCGATTGGAGATGTATGTACTTATATGTTAGTACCTTTCGAGGGAAAGTGCTCACTTTATCTAACTTCACTCACATTATTGTTACGTCATCATCATAAGGTAGTATTTATTACGTGCTTTAATTGTTTGATGGTAGTTCGTTGTATAAGTGATATTAAAATATTGAATTGTAAGCTGGTGGAGAAGTACCAGGAAAATAATCGAGCATAAAAATAACGTGAATGAATAGAGTTAAACTTTTCCTGTTTGCTATTCTAAATAGCTTTATATGTAGATGTTTTGGAGTTTCTGTTTTCAATTGCCTGAGTTTATGTGTGTACAGAAGGAGCATCAAAAACGAGCTAGTCCGTTTGCAATAGTTTACAATTTTACATCAATGCTAGAAGCGTTAATGGTGCCAGATGATTCGCGCAAATGTATGTTGGCGCATACCAAGTAACACATTATTTTAATTTCTGGTTTCCCGTACACGGCTAGTCCTCCACATCGTGGTTACGGGCTGGTGAATTTAATTATAATTTTAGTTTCCTTATTATACTTATAGCAGTTCTTCGCACTTGACGTGAACATATTCTATTCTCAGTTACTTTTGCAGACGTTAGCTAGACACGTCGTAGTTAAACGGAGCAGCGTTTGGCTAGAATTATAACCTTCGTCATTTTGTTGGAAGCACTGGTGCATTTCACTACGACCCTGTCATATTGCCATTCATGAAACAATATATGTAGTTTGTATATTAAGAAATAGTATATACAATCGTCACCTTGCAAGTGATATTTATATGTCAATTTGTACCAACACTTCCTGACAGGTTTGTCAGGAAGTCTATCTCCCACACGTCGGAAAAAGATTGAGAACCCTTTTAAAGATGGTGCCGATGGTGGACTAGAAGACTTCCCTTAAAGAAATCATTGAACTTTATTTCCTTAAAAGGCAAAGGATATAAAGAAGTATCAAAGGACATCTTTATTTTATTTTAATAATAAATAACATCAGGTAATTCCTTATTTAGTATGAGGATAATAATGACGCACAGATATCGCGGACTTTCGCTATATTTGAAGCTCTATAGCTATGAACCTCAGCGACTTTTAAAGGTGAAGTTCAGGCAAAAGTTCACGTGTATAAAGTACAATGTTTTACGGCTGAGTGGATATAATGTTTGACAGGACTATGCTAAACGATCCATACGATGCAAAAAGAGCTAGCCTTTACGAAAAATGTTATTGAAGAATGTGGATTTAAGTGGGACAAACTGTTGTCAATGTTGTCTGAGTATTAATACTAGCAGGTGGTTAATGGTATGAAATAATTTAAAAATCGGTAAATGCTATTACCAACTAGATTCAGTTTTTGAGCAAGCATTAGAAGCATTTTTGTTAAAAATTCCTCAAGCATTTTAAAATTAAAAACCAGTAAATTAATAATGAAAGTAATTATATTATCTCACGCATTCTTAATCGAATGAAATGTCAGGGATCAAGATAAGGCAAACATGAAATGTGTCCAGTACCAAAAATGGTTTCGTAAGAGATGCATTTACCTTACACAAGGTGCGTTCAGAACCAGGTGAAAAATGATACGATTATCGCATCTGCCGTGTTTTCTTAATTTATTGAGTCGTTTAAATTAAATAAAAGAGATTATTCGGTTACAATGGAATCACAGAGCGAAACTGCACTTTGAACATTCAAGCCTCTGAATTTCTGCTTCCAATTTTCCTCAATGTTATTTAATTACTAGTAAAACAAAAGAGTTCTTGCGATTGGCACGTGTTTATTTTCATGTTTCTCCATCCGATGTTCATTTATTAGGGCAAATATCAATTCTATACTCGATTTGAAATAAGATTAGACATTTAAATAAACCTTTTTTACAGTCCATTCAACCGATTTTGACTTCTATTGCGATGGTGGCATGAAAAATGGCACCTGCAGTAGACAGTTGGTATTGTGTACCTTTTTTGCTTTTAATGCCATCCATAAGGCTACAGTATAGAAGTCAAAATCGGTTGAACGGACTGTATAAAGGTTTGTTTAAATGTCTAATCTTATTTCAAATGGAGTATAAATTCAACAGGTTTATTAATTATTCAAAATGCAAATCTAATTAAGATTACGAATGTAGTCATTTCGTTTTGATCATCATTTTAATCGGATTTCACTGTATGCATTAGGCATTCATGCATTGAAATACGGTTTTAAAATGTAAATCAATTTACGGACATGCATTGCGTAGTAATGTTTCTGTCTGAACTAATTTAATTTTAATTTAAAATACACACACATAAAAAAATGTGGAGAGGTATCGAGGTACACCCGGTTGGAAAGAAGTTCCTATCGCTATGTATTATGTTATTTATGTATTAAACCAGAATAGTCGCTCGGTTTTTTTTCAAGGCGACTACATTATACTACCGATGCTCTTTTATTTCACGCAAGCCCAAACATTTTAAAGCACACTATATTCGATCTAGCTCTAATTAGCCCATATTGGAATTATTAACACCAGGTAGAAGAACATCAAAAACATTCTGCAAGCTAAAATCCTAACTAATATTCTAAATGCGAAAGTGAGTTTGTTTATTACGCTTTCACGCCAAAACGGCTGAACAGATTTGGATGAAATTTGGCACATGGGTAGACCATGGCCTGGAATAGGACAAAGGATACTTTTTATCCCGTTAGGACGTTCCCGTGGGATAAATTTCGACATGCACGCGGGCGTATCCGCGGGTAAAATTTAGTATTTTATAAAATGAATGTAGCAACGTAAATTAAAATTTGCTGCTCAAGTAAATGTAATAACAGAAATAAACGGCCCATGTGTACACACATTTAGCTGAAATTAACTGAGTTCATTAGGTGTAACGCTTTCAAGCATGCTCTTTAACGTTGGAATGAAACATTATGTAAATGTAAACGTAATTTTCTAACTTTTAGGAAGACTTCACTCAGACTTGTTCACAGATGATCTAATCGAATACTAGCTGGCCCGACAGATGTTGTCCTGTCCAGTTTCAGTTTTTCCCAAAAAAAGCAGTATTTGAATTTGAATTTATACATATGTATAAGTACATAGATTGTTTTAGTTTAACATATTTATACAATACTTAGTATTAATTTCGGTTTAATATTGATACATTCTTTTACGAACCTTTCTTTAAAAAAATGATATTCTGGTACTTTTTAAATACATAATCAGCCTATAATGTTCCCACTGCTGGGACACAAGCCTCCTCTCTTCAAGAAGGAGCAGGCTACTTTAAATGCTGAAACTTAATTCACATTGTGTACAAAGGTATGTAGTATCTACCTACCCATTACCCTTTTTTATGAGGTTGATTCAGCTCATTCAGCTCAAGTCCCCCTTTATTTTTTTAGTATCTTTTGTCACTTACATGTTCATACCTTCAAGTGTCACACCCCTTAATGGTTCAAGTCACGAGACGTAACTTTTTTAGTAAGAAATGATATTGCGCGTAACTATTTTCTTAGTATCATAATTTAATCGAATTACTGAGAAAAATACTCACGAAGAAATTATCTTCAGATAGACGATTAATTAAGACATGAGTAAGTTTTGTCGATAAGTTAACAATGAAAACTGTCACGTCTTTTATGTAAGGAAAACCCCAAAACGTATTCCTAAGGAGGGAGTCGAAGGGTAACTTATGGAGGGCGAGCCTAATAGGTACCCTTTATCGGACGCATTCGGAATTGTAAACAGTTACGAAAAATCCCCTCGAACAAAGCTTACTTTCCAAAACTGTGAACCAACCCACTCACGATTCAAGAACTGATTGGCTCTGTCGAGGCCAATGAGACGATTTTACAAGATCATAAAGATGATATTATAATTTTTCAAATATGGTCTCGTTCGTTATAAGAATAGAGCCACCCAACATAAAATCACTCGATGAATCACGCGTGCGTGTTTTGCCGGAAAAACTCAGTTACGAGCTCGGAGGATTAACAGCCAGAGGGGCTTGGGGGCACGACATATAATATTGAGCTAGGACTTTATTAGATTGCTTTTCCCTCGCTTATTTATATACACATAACTACACGACCTTTATTGTCACTTACAATCGATCTAGACTCAGAACCAATTTCATAAATCATTTCTAATTTCAAAGTTGTCCACCTTAGCTGCTTATTTGTGCTACAAGAAGGTTGCGTGTCGATTAAGTCTTGTTTTCACCATTATAGCAACAGTTCAAGGCTATGCTTATTTAGCCATGCCTGGTATGATCGTTAGGTAAATGTTGGCATCAAGCAGCCAAGGCCAGGCGCTTTGATTTATCAACGTGAGTCATAGTTATCTGGAAGAGAGACGCAGTAAGTTTTCCAAATGTTAGTATTGCCGCCGATTTTCCAGGAATTCAGGGGTGAGGGTAGTTCAGTGCGGCGACCCCTCTATCCCTCGCCGTCTGCAACGTAGATGCCTATCTACATGTAGATATGGTTAGTGAAGTTAAAACTTTTCGGGGTACATATCTTACGAATATTTATTGCTTACCATTGCAGGAAAGCTACAAAGATTTTGAATGCAAAATATTTTGCAAAGTTTACTTACGTATCTTGGTTCGTTTTCAAATAAAGATCACGAAAATAATGCCCAAAAACAAAGATCATCCCAATGTATTTGAACTTAAAATATCATCTGAAATGAATGCGAACGATTTATTAAATTTTAACTCGGCTGTCGGGAATATTGGAGGCCCCTTCACTGATGAGATGGGCAGGCAGCCGTCACGTCAGCGCGGGGGCGAGAGGGGCCTGTGCGTGCCCGAGCCGCGAAATTAATTTCATTCCCTTCCCTACACCCATTAAAACGTCTAAGTAATGACGCATTAACTTGAATTACTACACTTTTTGATATGGAACTCCCTTCGTTTTAGGTTTTAGAACATTTTGTGCAACGATGCATAAGGCTTTCGTTAAGCTTTTTATTACAATTTTAGGGTGTAAAAGAGTCTGGGACATTATACGACAACTTTATTTAGTTTTGGCTGCCTCTTGTATTTTGAAGTTCAAAACTAGAACGTTGAATGGCGTGTTCTAACATTTGCATAAAATGTCCTATGGGGAGTAATTGCTTACTTAGTATGTTCAGAAATCAATTCCTTATCTGCTACACCATCAAATAATTATCCACAAGGTTTCTAACATAGTGTGCATTGTTCCTCTACCTGCTCAACTTGTTACAGGCCATAAACATGATACTATATGTGCACAAACAAACACAAATGATACACAGAAACGGTGTTGTTTTTCAATTTCCTTTCCATCGTACATCAAGCCGCTATCAATGTTATCTTCGCAGATTGAAACACAACAATGTTAAGCGTATGTTTGCACTAACACGAACGAGACGCGAGTCGGATATCACTTTCAATCGAAGTGTTGTCCACATGAATAAGAAATAAGAGTTTCCTTTCTGCAGACAATAAATCGCGGACGCCGGGCGCTCGGCGCGGGCGCGATATACGCACGGCTGGCGCGACGCCAACTTTTCCTTGCAATTTTACTGCTCGCCCGGCTCAATACACGGACATTTTGCAGTCGGCATTCTAGACGAAGATGGCAATAACCTATCAGTTTTATTGCTTCAACCACTAACTGAGATTTACTCGTCCTTTACGAGTCGTTACTTCTTCCTCAGCTGATCCTTTGAAGTTGAAGTTTGAATAAAAAAAACATTTCTATTAGCTATTCAAATGCCGTTTGATCGATGACTTCTTAGCGACGTCCGTGAGAGTACTTAGCATATCAAATTCATAGATAGACTTCCTCCTAACACTTGGAATTGAATGTTTATTCAAAACGTGATATACGTAAATGTTATAATCTGCATATTGTTATTCCGAAGTAATAATAAACGCGCTTGGAGTTCACGACCTAGTTCGCTTCTACAAAAGCCTTTTAAAATGTGTTGTAATGTGGAGCAAGGCTTAATTAATATACGGACATACCCATATGTAAACATCATACACATATGGTGGGAAGAACAGCAGACCAGTGAATGTACTTAATACTCATCATGAAGCTTGATGCCTTCGGGTAACGCACTTACCAATGTCTATGGAAAGTGATCGTTCTGATGACTGATAAGTCGGCTGCTTCGTAAAAACCAAGGCATTGTGTTGTCAACGTTCTGCATCGTAATGCTCACTGGAGCGCAAACACAATGCTATGTAAATTACTTTATTATTTACTGTACCCATAATTACTGTTTTATAGTTCAAAATCTAAGTAAAAAAATGTTTTAAACAAATCAAATTGTTAAAGAATGATAAATAACGGTAGCTTAAGGTCTGAAATATAATCTACTTAAGTTACAATGATTTAGTCTAAGTAATTCATTGTACTTAGTAAGTTAACTGGATTATAGTGCTACGGCCTTTACAGCTAAAGGTTAATCGTTGCCTATTGAATTCCAGTAACTGTAAAAAATGTTTGGAGCAGAAATGCGAGTCAGAAGACTGCAAAAACTATAAGCAAACATTCAAAAATAATATTTAGGTACAGCGAGGGTATAGGTATGTAGTATGTCTATGTAGTCGTCTAATAATAACACGAAAGTATTCGATGCCGCTCGTTCAGGTTCAGTGTAATGATGGAAAACAGATCGTCGTGTTAAATGTCTGACAGCTCTTATTATTAGGTGCGAACCTCTCGAGTGGGTTCGGAAACCGTAATACGAGAAGCAAAAAATATATAGCTAGAAGTTGCCCAGAGGCCCACCGGGTTATGTTGTAAGTTTGTAACTATCCGATATAATGATCTACTGCGAGAATTGTGCAATCTGTAGCAACTTCTAAATTGATGCAATACCGGTTGACAACCACTTGGGGGAACACTTTGTATAATTGAAGATAATAATGCAGTAATATTTACAATTGTTGTGTGTGTAGATATAGGTTGTTATTACCTTGTGACGTAGGTACAATGTTCTACGTGTGATGATATAACAGACTTAGATAGTAACTTTGTATTTAAAAGATATGACACATTCGACATTCTAGCTAAATTCTCTAATTGTGTCAACTGAATGTCTAGTAGTCACAAAGAGCAGACAATTTTCCTCGCGTAACTGGTACCTACAGATGTTTAAATGTAGTTACCGTAAGAGTACCTCACAGACTAGATTTGTTAATTTGGTGTCAGGGACGGACAAACGCCAACGAATAAAGTTTGATTCATACATCAACGGACATTAGCGGGAAGAGAATAAAACACGCTAAGCTAATTTACAATAACCTGCAAGATGTGGAATAGAAGCAACTCAATTCATTGATGATATAGGTATCTACAGAAAAGTTAGCCATAGAAAATTCCATGGACGGTGGAAGAGAAGAAAACAATTTTTACAAGGAAGGAGAAGGCGATAGAATGAGGACAGTCCCTTTCCATTTACTCACACCAACAAATAACATAATAGTAGTACTAGTAGTAGTAGCCAGCCTATAATGCTCCCACTGCTGGAACACAGGGCTCCTCTCTGTGAAAGGGAGGGGCAATATCGTTATCCACGCAGATCCAATATCTATTGTAATTGAGAGTTTTTAACAGAAATGTCAATCCATCGAACATAATTATTTGAACCAGCAACTGATACCTATACCAATAAGAAACCGACCAACATAATTATTTAGATAATGGAAAAACAACGTCTGATATTCTTTATTTCCGCTGCAACACATCCTTCTCCAGTTCAAGAGCATTTCATCGACAATACTTGAGAAGTGGGACCACTGTGTCAGGTTTCTTCAATAATAAAATATCCGTCGGTGCTATCAGTTCCGGCTTCGATGCGATTTCTCTGCCGCTGCCGTGAGCATTGAGCCTAACTTATTTTCCTGTCTGTGGATTATAAGAGAACAATACTGGTTTCAGGGTTGATCCACATCACATTGGATGAGATACGATCGGTGCGGATGTTGAAACTGTTGGCAGTTGCGGAAACGGACGGTAAATGGACTTCAGCGAAAATAAGAATTGCATTGTAGTTTTATGTTGTATTTTTTTATATTTTCATAGAACGCTGTTATAGAAGAATGAGCAAACTGACATTGAATCGACGTACATATTTATTTCCAACAGGATTTCAATTAGTGCCAGCACAGTTCTCGAAACCAGTTAGCGAAATTCACAGCTGCAGTTCTTTTTAATTATTGCATCACTATCAAAGCGTTCCATTTAAAAGAGCAATGATATAAATCTGATGGCTACTTCCTAGAACTGGCACTACGCTATGTTCTCTAGTAAGAACTACAAAGAGTATCGTAATACACCTGGTCCTTGTACAACCGTCGCAGATGCCAAGCGGTGGCAGGGTGGTCTGCCAACCGGTGACGCCGCGGGGCGCCAATGAGCCATGCTTATTTTAGCACACAATAGCTGCCCAATGTTAGAACATTTGTGACAGGAGCATTGTTGTTGTTTAAGGGAAAATAATATCGAATCGACTGTACGGGAATAACGTGCGGTTATAAATAATTGTTTAATTTTATAATAGATTTTTATCTACTGATAGATCAGTATTGTAGTGAATTTATTAATACATATAGATGAAAATATTTTATGACTCTGCTAATTGAACTTGTTGTCAACATTCTAATAATTTTCTGTAAAGAGGTTACTGAAAACACTCACACGTTTACAGCGCTTTACAGTCCTAACAATATTGTACCCAATTCCCAAAATATTTCACATGTGAAATATGTCTGCTGGTCTATATATAAATCCAATTTGCAGAAATTTGGCACTCCAGACCGACAGAGGAATGCGTGTCCAAAACGGTGTTTTTTTATAGTGAAATGTAGCTATATAACATACTATATTCCATTAAATTAATAGTGGAATACTCATATGCCATATATGCCATTGGTCGTGTCATAAATAAGTTGACATACCATGTAGGATGGGACGTCATTCAGACGCTAAATGCGGACAGCTGAATCATCCGAAATGAGATCAGTGTCTAATCGTATACTTATCATAAATTAAGACTTACTTTGAGGGCAATTTCCTTTTAAGTAAACAAGATTATAATCAAATGGGAAGAAATGTGTCACTGTTGACTGCTTGGTTTTCCTCAAGTAATTAAACAAATGAATGGGTATACCCGCTGCCTTCATATAGGTACCTATAAGAAGGCAGCTGGTATATTCATTTTATTTTACCTCTTTCTCAAAAACTATCAGTTATCACATTTAATTATATTCCATCTATCTCTCTACCTTTATGGAAATTGTAGGCACCGTACAAGGACATGTTACAAAAAGTTATCCATTTTACAATGGATCTCTAATCTGTTCATCAAACGGTACTCATAAAGCACACTTCGCTTGCAAGACTAAAAGGTTTGCTTCAAAAAATGAACGGAGATCCCGAACACTAGGTCGTTCGTCCGACTTCGAGTATGTACAAGCCATTCTCCCCCTACTGCTAAATTTCTCTTATCGGAAACCACTTAAAGTGTAGGAAAGGTTTTTGGTGCATGAATTTTACGCTAACACAGCTATTGTTTAAAGTAGCATTTAGGAGCTATGAGCTATTAATCTTCACTTATGCAGTACATATTGCAGGTACTTACAAAGTAGATTTAGATTACCGCAGTAAGCGGGATCAAGTGGCTTGATACGATTAGTATTAACACCATTCTCAGCACTAATTGCTTCAAAGGAAAAACCACTTTTCCGTACCTGTTACGACGTATTACGTAAATACGCGGCTGCGATTTTAATATATTACAGCAAAAGGTAGGTTAAACTTTAGAAGGAAATTACAAAGTAAATACATAATTTAGCACACTTTACCTACTTATACAAATGGTATCTTCAGTAACTTGTGCATCTTACGAAGTAGGTATTTTCATGAACTTTTCGTCCTCAATCAAAAGAAGTCAACATTTGATTTATTTTATTGAATGGTAAAACCAAAATTGCTTAAATAAATTACGAAATGCAATTCAAATCTCCATTTATAATTAGCGATGAAAAATTTATTACATATGTAATCTCTAATTCACATTATGGCAACGGAAATACAAATTGCTTTCGAAACCTGCTGGATAAGTCAATCAGCGTCTTTGGCTGAATGTATAGAACTCGTCAGACTAGTTAAACATTTTCTATGCTCGCTCCTTTCTTTTGCCTGGTAGGATTAACACTTCACTCGCCATGCACTGGAAATAACTGCATAGTAATCTAGACTCGCATTAATAAGTCTATACTTATATAGTAAAGCTGAAGAGTTTGTTTGTTTGAACGCGCTAATCTCTGGAACTACTAGTCGGATTAGATTAGATTTTTTTTGCATTTGGTCATCCAATTCTTGGGGAAGGTTAATAGATATATAGGTAAATAAGAAGGAGAATAACAACGCTACGCGAAACGAATTAATAGCGGGGGCGGGCGATATGACGCGACGCGGTGCGTCAGGGGCCGAGGGCTGCCGAGACTACCACTACAAACGTATACTTACAGGGAAGTTTTATAAAAATGTGGCTGTTATTTTAGACTTCCACGCGAATGAAGTCGCGGGCAGAAGCTATGTAGTTGCTCTATGTGAATGCTGTCAGAATGTATGACACGTTTTGACTTCATACACAGATACACTCATGTGTTATCTTGGGATAGCTGTACACCATTGATATCAATTTCCTGATTATATTATCAGAACTTTTGATCGCTTTTCCTTCTTTCAACCAAGCAGAGTCCAAGTTAGAACTGCTATCTATAGACGGAAAAGATTTCAGCTTCTTAAAGCTATGTAGTACCTAATATAGTCATGATCGATCGCTTAGGAAAGCCCGCAGTTAGATAAAATAAAATTCCAATATGACGCAGCGTTTAAACAAGCCAATAATGCGTAACCAGTGTTTTTCCTTTTTCTTAGAGCAAGAAAATGACTGAATTTATTCAATAGTTTTCTTACAGGCTTCATTTTCGTACTTTTTTATTCAAACAAATGTTTCTTAAAGAAAGTAAAATACCCATTCAAATGTGTATCATCATTAGCCTATAGCAGTCCACTGCTGGACATATAGGCCTCTCCAATTGCACGCCATTCAGCTCGATTCTCGGCAACTGTCATCCAGCTGCTACCAGCCACCCTGCGAAGATCGTCGCTCCACTTAGCCTGAGGGCGTCCTACCTTACGTTTTCCGATTCGCGGTCTCCACTCAAGAACACGTCTACCCCAACGATCATCAGTTCTACGTCTAATAATGTCCGGCCTATTGCCACTTCAGCTTGCTTATTCTGTGAGCTCCGTTGACAACTTTGGTTCCCTCCCGGATCACCTCGTTCCGAATTGTAATGATTCCATATGTGCATAGTAGTTTCTTATCAACAAATGACGTTACAAACCTTTCGGTCGGTTGACTAAATATAAAAAGTAGTGCTTAATCGTGGACTAGGTATTACAAGCTAGTATCAACGTTCGAGATAAAACCTTATTGTTCATAGAAATTCCTGTGAGATGAGTAATTAGTGTTCTAGGCAAGAATTATGAATACTTAGATTGTATCGCAGTTATAATTATGAATACTTAGATAGTTAACGAGGAAGCCGTTAGGTCTTGGGAATTAGACAGCTTATTATGTTACAAAGGATCTAGCTTGATTTTGTTTGACTATGCTAATTAGCTTTGCCAAAAAATCTCCTAAACTTCTAAAACGTTTTAGACATGAGATTATGTCTTATTTTGTAAATATCTGTCGGTATTTTCACTTGCCATTGGCACAAGCTGTCCCAATGATAACAAATGAGATGTTAAATCGGTCGGGATGAGTCAGTTGTTGAGTGAGAAATAGGCAAAAACGACACATGTTGAAATATTAAGTAGCTCTCATAAGATCGCGTTTGTTTGTTTTCTTTTGAACCTTTTATTCTTTACAATATTTTTGGGAAAGAATGCGGTCGGAATTCCCATGGGAGTATGAGATATTTTTTATATTACTTACCATACGACACAATTTCGTAAATCTGCTCAACAACGTAAATAACGCAATGAATGTTGTTGAACTGTCAAAATGAAACAGATTAGTCTGAATCGTTTACGAAAATAAGTTACGCAATTAGATAGCTGAGTCGTAGCCTTTTTTAAGGTTCTCAATTCGTCTGTATGTTTTTTTTTTTTTTTTTATGTTTTTACGCGATTACTCCGCCAATTATGAATCGATTTTGATGATTCTCTTTTTGTTTGGTAGGTCATGCTCCCGAGGTGGTCCCATATAAATTTTATTAACTTTGCATGCGTAATTTTTGAGTTAGCTTCAATATTACGTATTTTTCCCACTTAGTTTATCTAGACGATATCCTGTTTGACTCCTTCACTGTTATTTACATAGCAGGTAGTGGTATTCGGATTTGTGTGGGGTAGGTGCCACAACTAAAAAGTGAAAAAATAAAAACTTTTTAGTAGTAAAAAGTTTTTTGCCTATCATGAACTACAGCTACAGCCAAAAATCACTGCAGTCATCACTACTGTTTTATTTTTCTCCCACTAATTGCACTCTTAGCGGGTCTATTAATGGTATCGTGTGAGCGGATGACATTTGGAACGTTTGCTGTAAAAAACCAAGCTTAATTATCGTTAATGGATGTGTTTCGACACGCTCCCGGTCCGGGTCTGTTTGGCGTCGCGTTGCAAACCACGTCAGTCAGTGTAATCACTATTAATGACGTCACGTCACCACTACACTGTACTTTAATTGACGCCAAAATAGTTTTATTAACGCCATCTTTGGGTACATCGGAAATCGATAAGTGTGCGCCAAATTCGTACACGGAAGTGTTTCGAATGTTGCGAACGCATTGTTCTTTTGTTTTCATGCTGAAAATATCCCCCTGCAAAACCAAAGGAGTTTTATTTAATCATTTTCAATTTCGAACATAAATTCATCCTGAAGCAAAGAAAAGCCATGATACGAGTTGATGAGAGGTCGCATGAAAATTACAAAAATATTTAAGCCACTATTCTCAATGATAAAACCTTCCGAAACGTGCTTTATCACCTTTACTGCATATACCGTTAGAAATAATATATCTCTGCTGTACTGTGTGCATGTAAAAGATGTTCAGAAACAAATACAAGACAAATTGGCAACTGTTAGAGCATTGTATAGTAAACTCCATTTATCATTATTGTCTGGCTGTACCCATTTTTCAGCGTTGACACTTACAACTTATATTTCAAGATAAATCGATAGGTACATGATGTAGGTCTTTTTAACAAGACAGAGAAAGGAAAATAATTGCAAATTCATCTTCACTTTCAATATTGACTTCGCTCATGATTTTATTTCTCTTATACAATACTATTGCAATTTATGCTTTAATTTTGGTAATTCTTGTGGTAACTACAAAAGTAACAGTAGGTATATACATGGTGGAGACGACAAAACGAAAAAAAATGAAACTCCGTATATCTAATGACGTTCTCGGTCTACATACAAAAATTTAATCAAATATATCCAATAGTTTAGCTACGATAGCTCGTCAAAGATCGGCAAATCCCATAGTCAGCCCATCACTACTATTTAGTTTTTTTGAAAAAAATACTTTTGTAATTTCGATGTAAGGATTTATTTGATAGTTCCAAAATACTCTTATGCTTTAGTATTGCCAGTGTTTTCATTTATTGTTGTATTGTCGTCTCCACATTGTATAAGGTGTATCTTTTCATAAACGAAATCTTTTAAGGGGTCATTCTACTTATCATTATGAACAACTTTCACACTGAGACCAACCCTGAAATCGCGAAAAAAAGCAGCTGTTCCCTACATTTATGTTCGCATACCTCGAATGTAGGGAACAGCAGATTTTTGTTTTATTTTTTACAGCTGGGCACTGTGTATTTTAGGATGACGGCTAATTGAGAGAGATCTATGGAAGAAAAATACGTCTTGTGTGGACCTCAAATAAATTGGGCCAGAAAGAACTAAATAAGAGCAGAACATGTTTGAAACTACAGCAGATAAGCCACATAAAACTAAACCAAGATGGATGATCCATGAAATCTCTACCAAACCTACACTGCATTTGAAATAAGATTAGAAATTTAAACAAACCTTTTTACAGTCCGTTCAACCGATTTTTACTTCTATACAGTAGGCATAAGGATGACATAAAAAGCAAAAAAGGTTAAACAATACCAACTGTCTACAGCTGCTGCCATTTATCATGCCACCAACGCAATAGAAGTCAATATCGGTTGAACGGACTGTAAAAAGGTTTGTTTAAATTTCTTAAAAAAGGTTTATTTAAATGTGTAATCTTATTTCAAATGGAGTTTAGTAAACTTAATTGTATATCAACTTGGAAAGGTATCGGTTTTGTTCTTCGTGTCTTTCTGACTCAGTAAATGGAAAACAAAAGAAAGTTTTATAGAACGCGTATCGTATGTTTGCCATTCATACCTACGTAACATCCACTTGACTCAATCGATCGCACTTACCTACATAAAATAGACATTACAGTCGATTCATAGAATTATGATTTACCTAAGCTTTAGTAGAAAGTCACTTGTCAATCACAGCTTGAATAGGAGTCATTACTTAAAATTATTTGAATGTGCATTATGTTGATTTAAAAGAGTGTCCGTTAAATTTCTTGACTGTTCTTCTCCATAGGAGCCGCTTTGGAATGGGCAACTAGCTTCATCTTTGTGACTGACCGTCCGGGACCCCTTGACAGTTCAAAAGAGTCTGAAATTGGTCCAATTGAAATAAATGCTTTGCTAGTTTATAAAATTATATTCGATGTCGAACGGCACTACTGACATAATTTTCTTGCTGTCTGTACGATTAAACCGTTTTTCAAGGAAACCATTTTGATCTTTATAGCAAAAATTTAGCACAGCTATTTTTGGTTGTTACCGCATCAGAAAAAGTTGATCTAGATAAAGAAAATTATAGCAGGCTAAAAGAATTTAAGCAGAATAATATTAACGGAACAAAAAATGTGTTTTGTTAAGAGTCCACGAGACGGTTCTAAGAAATGAACAAAGCCTATGAGATGAAAATAGCTCTTATGATTGAATAATTAAAGTTTAAAGTTTGAAACGGCGCGGCGGCAACCCTTATCCTGGGCGTGCCCGTCGTGCTTTCGACTGGTTTGATGAAGGAAATAAAGATGACATTAAGACCGTACATTCTCGAGAGAATCATAAACATTATTATTATGCGAACAGAATGAAGTCGTAAAAAGCTGTACATAGCAATTTATCTAATACAAGTGAATGTCGGATACTAGGAAAATAAAATAAGGAAGCTTAAGACCTTACACTTCCTACTAATTATCTTTAAGGCAGTAAACTATGAGTTATGGTATCCGAGTAAGTATTAAACGCATATTATTACTATCTAGATTTTAAACATAATTACTTAGTCGGATCTGGCATAGATATACAATAAACGCATTAGATACGGTTTCGATCTTGTGGTAATTTAAAACGAATGCATTGAAACAATATACCCGAGAATTGGGCCAATAATCTAAATTTTGCGCAGAAATAAAGTTATGAATTGGTGGTTTCGTGTTAGCCTTCTCTAACATTAAGAAAAGCAATCGCATTCAATATCATTTACTAAACTAAAATAAAAAGATCCTCAAGCTGTCACGCTAGTCAAATGTAACCAACACCATTCTCATATGTGTCAGTAACAACGACGGTTCCCACAGTACAATGATACCTGTAAACTAACAATATATATTTGCTTGTGTGGAAATGATTATTACCGTGACCTAACAATTGAGCAGTTTGTGAGTTGTGAATAACATTCAGCTCCGTGAGGCAAAAACTGAGCGGCCATGAGGCGTTTGTTTCCGAGTGTTTTTGCACTGGCCGACCGCCGGCCGACCGACGACCGCGGTCATACCGCACTCGACCGGGGGGCGTATCGATTTGGATGCACGCCTCGCAAAGTTTCATGTGTAGTTATGAACTTACCTATCCTCAGGATAGGTTCATTCTGTATTTGGGTTTAGACGAAAACTGGATAAGCTTTCGGTGTTGTTCCAATGAATAAATTATTCATTGTTTGTTTGGGTAACATACTTTTTGTAATCCAGTTCTTTCTGATCTAAGTAGTTAATATGGTTCCGTGATGATGGATGTTGTTGTATGTTGTCCAGTATTAAATCTCAAAGAGAATCACTGCTTGGCTGCGTGCCCCATCCTTTATGAAGCAAATAGTATTAAATCAAGTGCCAAGGCTACGACACTTTGTTATTAATAAATCCTATGACGACACGGCGACATCCCGTAATACAGCATTTTTGTTTTTAAAGCTCTAATTGACAGTACAGACATATAAAATATCAATAAATAGATAATCCAAGCACCTGTCTTTCTTGGAAAGTCATTAAAAGGAGAGAGCTGGCCGCCGCGACACGTCAAAGAGCATTCTATAAGGGGAGACAGGTGATAACGTGAGTCTGGTTCTAGCCAGCGAGCTATCGACATCATATATCGATAAAAAGTTATCCATACGACTTTCTAGTGACATTGATGCAACACCAATCGCACGTCTCTAATTCATACTAAAGCAGTTAATCATAGCCACAATGGCAACAGCTATGGCGATCTCGATTTCGAAATATTCTCGCCATTTACTTTAAGAAACTCACTTAAAAAAGTAACGAATCGCTTGAGTTTCAACGCTATCTAAACATGGGTTTCCGAGTGCTTTGTAGGTCGCATAAAAACAAGTTTTACTATTTGCAAAAAAACCATCGAGAAATTCATCCGGACGCTGACGTAACTAACTGTACCTTGAACGATGTCCTCAATCATCAGGGAAAGCGGTTTCTATTCATAAATCAATGTAAAGTAAATAAATAACAACCTTTTGTTTATCAAAAACATACATATTATCAATATCCGGAAACATAAGTTAGCAATTAGAATGAGAGTATTTAAGTCTAGGTCATCTATTCTTATTCGAGCAGAACTACCTACACAGTATGTCAACAAGTGCGTGTGAGTCATATTGGGTCACATGTTAGAGGAAATAAACCAATCGAACGCCGTCTTCGATCGCTTGAACCACTTATCAATCATATTTCCTCTGGTGGTCGAAATAACATGAGCACATTCGAAATAATTCAAATAACCTTTTGTCTTCATTCGGCTTTCGCTGGAACACAATGGGCGACCAGTGACACCCACAGTGGAAAGTGCCTACTGTCATAGTTACTACTCTAGCCTATGTATGACAAGGCGAAAGTTTAAACTTTTTGTTTGCAGTTTCCTTCAAAAGGCCCCCGGGTCGATATTAACATAGGACGCGACATAGCTCGGTTGGTTCGTGATTTTTATCTGCTACTTTATGTGGGCCGAGATTACATTATAGGTTTGCGATCCCAGTACTGCTGAATTCAATATGAAAACCTTATGTCGCACGTATGTTTTGAATCTAAATGTTGTCATTCTCCTTTATTTAAACCTACTTCTGTTTCGACCTTTAATACATGCATGACATATTATTAGCAATACGAATCTGCAATTCGACGTCTATATAATATTATTGTCGAATTAATTGCATTGCAAATGAGGTGTTCATTATTATTTCAATCATATTTCGCACATGATATTCTTGCTCAACAGTACAAAAACGGCCTATTGTCAAAAGTGACTGGATGTGGGTTGAACAATAGAGTTGCAGATCATTAGAATTGACAAGTATTGTGCAGGAAAGTCGATAGTCGTAGTGGCACTTTGCAGACTATTGATACTCAATCGAAGGATACGGTAATGGATGCAGCAGATAATAGTAATATCATTACGATGCAATATTTCTCGCTTGACGTGACATAAGATGGAACTCAGAACTTAGGAGTTGTATCAGTAAAATAATAATAATCGAGAATTCGAGACTATTTCAAGTTCCGACGAAGATTAGTAGAGTAATTATCAATTTCGGAATAAACCAAGTTTAACCAAGGTTGTCAGTATTTTGCAAACGCATCACGATTCACGAGTATGATATTATAATGCTATTATTGAAAACAATTTGCGAATTACGTCACCGAGGAACTTTCGATTCGGTATAACCATTTGTATCGCTGGAATGGCTTTGATAACCACATAATTTGTAGTGATTTAAATTGAAAGAAACCGCTAATATTTGGAAGATCAGCGTCAGTTTACCTAAGAACCTGTAACCCAAGAAACGATAATGGTCTTGGATTATAGTCCAGGACCATAAATTATATTTAAAACTAACTGTAGGTAGAATACTGGTTTATAAGATGTATCGATTCTAGATTCTGGTTTATGTCAGAGTAATATCGCTATCATCTTTTCCTTATCACTTGTTTGTAGCTCTCACGATAAACATACGACCGATAATATCGAACCTATTTCTTGCTCGAGATTCAGAGCATGCAATAAGTATGCCGACTCAGTATCTAAGACTGTATCAATGAATATAAACCTGTGTACTGTACAATGTCTGTTGTCCGGATGGCAATGCGACGTCCTCGGCGCCCGCGCCAGCACACAATAGCCCCCCTGTTCATCTGCAGCCCGCATAATGCATGCGCCACCGTTTTAATCGCTGATGGCTCTTAAATTACTTAAGTCAATACTGCCATTGATAATATCAGTGTTTTATTGAACAGCTGTCGTTTATGGGTGTAGAGTTTAGAGTTTGTTGATTCGTTATGGTGTGGATAAAAATCTGTAGTTGATTCTTTATGATGGCTGACACGCAAAGTACATAGTATTGTAAATTACATGTGTTTGTTTCCGGTATACGCGTCCTTCTGATTAATATTTGTTTGGTTATCAAAATAAGATGAGTAAGAAAATCCCGAAAAGAAAACTCAATTTTTCGCGTTGAAATTGGAAGACTGTTTTTTATTGAACGGCCCTTTTTAAACGAGCTTATGTCAACATTTTCTTATCTTTGTCAAGTTATGGACCTATTTACATTAATAATTTCAAAACTGGGACACGAGTATGAACGTAAAGTTATCATTTTGTTTACACTACCAATTCTTATCAACCGCTTGATCACCTAATCGTGGAATAAAGTATCAACAAGTACATTATACTGGTATCAAATAAGGGACAAAGGCGTTAAGACGTGATACTATAAACCCTGATTATAGTAACAAGTACAAACAAACTTCCTCAGTCTTTAGTGTCGAGTTAAGTACACCTTTACATGGTTCATGCTCTGCTGCGGGTCACATTCAGTGAATCTTCTTGCGTCATATAATTCCGGATGGAACTTCAGCCCTTTTGTGTGAAGGATTTAGTTCTATAATTGCGTATCAGAGTGTTGGAATTGCGATGTACGGGCGAGGTGAGCAAGTAGGACATAAAGGAGAGTGTCCTTCAATGTTAGTAGTTTCCAGAGGAAGGATATGCTTCGTGACTTTTCATTTCAGTCATCATTCAGACTGTCACCGCGGTCGTATGTTAATTACTTAATTTTCCTCGTTTTGTGCTACTTTGTAACAATTTATCTAATTAACATTTTTAGTAATAAGTTTTTATTAGAAAAGTTTTTCTTAAGTGAAATTATTTTTCATATTTACAAAGCGAATCGCGTTTATTTCGCACGTGAGTATCTATTTCGTAGATTTTTCAAGAAGAATAATGAGCATGTAATGTTATAAATAGTAACATAATTATTCGAAACAAATAATAATAAACAATTGTTTTGAAACTACAGTTTTTTCGCATGAATATAAACTTGTTTCAGACAGTTGGTTTTCCTAATTTAGATTATTTAATGATAAGTCTGGCGTAATTGCTGTTTGTTCTTAATTCAGTTTATTTAATTTAGGTAGCTTTGTTATTTAGTTTACCTAATCATATTTATGTAGAATTAATTAAGCGACATAATAACGCGTAACAAAATGTAAATAGATAAACACCGTTTATATTAAAGTACACTACCTTCTGCCAACGGCTTTATATATATCTTTATAGATTATAGCCTAATACCCAGTAATAATATGGCATTATAGGTACTGGTGAAAGAATTTTTAAAAACGGTTCAGCTGGTTTTGATTTTATTTATTACAAACAAAAATACAAATCTTTTCTCTTTATAACATCAGATGCTCGAATAAAAAGTATTCCTAACATTAATTATTAATTTCACTACGTTATTCTAACTTATTAGCATATCAAAGTAAAATTATAATAATTGATTAGCGCTAAAGTGCTAATTTAGCTGTCGGCGGTTATTATGTAAGGTCTGTAAGTGATATTATATAAGAATCGGAAGCCTACTCATGCGCACGACGCCGATTCTGAATATCAACGACATTATCAATTCGACAACGGTTGGATTAACATATTTGATGCCAAATCATTACATAATACGTCTATCTCATATATCTGTATACCGTTCTTTGCTTGCGCTTTCGAGATTGCGTAACAGAAATGATAAATGATGTCTCGTGTTTTAGGATATTGATCAGTTTAATTCATTAACTTAGAATGTGAAAAGATTTTAATCATATATTTGATTAGATTTGTTAAGTTTTACGCAATTTTTAATTTTATTATTTTCTTTTTTTTAGGTAAGTTCGCTGTCTATGTTTATTCAATTTATGAGGCACTAAGAACCAAATAGGTAAGTATAACAGAGATGTACAGTATTAAAATCATTCATAACGGAAAATTGTCTTGGTTTCGAACACAGGTTTTCTTCATTCACAAAAGCAGTCACAGTTAGTGAAGACAATCTTTTGTTGCAACATAATCATAACGTGACGGTTCGTTGTACAACAACGACAACATTTGTGATCTAAAGATGCCTGTTCACAACCCACCTGTGCTAAATGTACCTAGTAAATTTTTTTTTACTTTAGATTGTAATACTGCTTAATTTAACCGCACCTACATAAATAAAATATCAACTAAGATACAAAACCCTAATTTTATAATGACGTAGGTACGGTTTTCTAATTGTGTACGCAAAATTTTACGTCACGGTAAGGGGGCTTTATCTGAGGAAACTCCTCACAAAAATAAACATACCATAAACAGAACAATGTGTAAATATACATGTGTGAGTAAGCAGGTAAATTATATAGGTTAACATTATTTGCCCACAATGCAGCATTTCATTAAACTAGTTATATTTACTGTAGCAACACAAATTAATTGTAGCGTGTTTCACTGGACATGTTAATTTGTCACGAACCGATGCAACCCAGTTGATACCACTAACATCGCATCTGTTTATACATTCAATTTCTATCGGAAGTATCTCGACTTTTTAGACCAGGCTCATTACCTATTAAAATATTCAGCATAATTTAATAATTAATAAATATTTTGTTCTGGTAAGTTATTCTGTCCTATAAATTATTCTGTTGGGTTCTTTGTATATTTATAACATACTTCATGTCGCCATCTTTGTAAAATTTTAACAGTATGCTGTTGGTTATTATACCAAGAAAAATCATAGACTTGCCCTTATCCCAATTTATTTAAGGTCACTCAGCATACCTATCTTCTTCTTTCATACATCTCTTTCAGCCGTCATCTCTCTCTCTCTCTCCCTGTTTGGTCGCTACACAATTCATCGTTCCGTTGGTCTCCCCTGTTCTTCTCTTATATCCACTTTGCTAATCAAAACTTTTCTCATGTCATGTCCCGCATTCCTCTCCATTTCAGGCTCCTATCATGATAACCGATTTTATATATACAGATGAAGGTCATCATCATCTGCCTAGCCTTTTCCCAACTATGTTGGCGTCGGCTTCCAGTCTAACCGGATGCAGCTGAATATCAGTATTTTACATGGAGCGACGTCGCGTTCTGGTTTGCAATTGGTCAATCGTCATCCTGAGGATGCCTCGTTGAGAGGTGAAACACGTGTCGATTTATTACAGGGTTTTTTAGGACTCTTGAAGAATAGTCAAGCGAAATTGGTTACTAAATATATCTACGTCTATTGTATTTTATAATGGATTTCCGCAAAGTCACGCCTGAATCAATTAACTATCTGACCTCCACAACCCAGTAACTGGGTAATACGATACCCCTTGGCAAGACTGGTTGTCGGACTTTCGGGCTCCTGACGACCCATAACGACTGTCAAAGAGCCACGAATGACAGCCGGGACCATCAGTTTAACATGCTTTCCGAGGCACGGAGGAGTCTCGATGTGTAAAGATGGTCACCCATCAACTGATCAACCCCGCCAAGCGTGGCTTAACCTAATGGATCGACCCGTGCGGCTGTTATTACTTAGCCACGAGCTCCTCCAGATATACAGATGAAGGTGAAGCCACAAAATATTTTTTTAATTGAACTTAACCATCTCCAGAACTTGCAACTAA
This sequence comes from Lithophane ornitopus, assembly GCA_948473465.1. Taxonomy (NCBI): domain Eukaryota; kingdom Metazoa; phylum Arthropoda; class Insecta; order Lepidoptera; family Noctuidae; genus Lithophane; species Lithophane ornitopus. The sequence goes on from OX419623.1 coordinate 8,787,183, forward strand.
ACGATGTTGAGTGCGGAAAGTTCTAGCAAGGAAACTGTCGCCAACCCTATTGTGGGTTTATTAGTTCCCAAAGGTGCTCCAACTAGTCGGGACTTCGGTTCACAGGAGGAGCGACAAACTTGTTGGGGAAATATTTGCTTGAAATGTAAATGAACTTGCAAACAAATTGCATATTATTAGTTTATTAATTAATTACTTGCAGTCTTTAGAGACTTTCTGAAAGTTTAATCAGCCTCTCGCATTTCATTTGCTCGGTCCTTTCCGGTCGTTAAAAAGATCAACTATCTTCACGTAGCTCTTCATTCATTGTTTAAATAATTATCTACCTGTGTATTCAACCAAGTCTATTTATGAGTATGTATTTTATAAGATTAGTTCAGTATAAGTAAAGTCAATAGTGTACAATTTTGCAAGGTTCCTAACATAAGGTCCAGTTGAAAACCAGCGTCAGGCACTAGTTGGCTGGCATTCATGCTGAACTGGGCGTGTTTGATGCAGCCGTGAGGCGCACAATAATATTTTTATTCTATTCTTTGTGTGCTTTACCTGGGTCAAATGAATTTATTTCTTTCTTTCTTTCTTAGAATTATCATAATTCCAGTCTGTTATCGACCCACTGCAGGGCAGAGGCCTCTCTCACACAGAGAAGGTATAAGCATTGATCACTACGCTGCGCTTACTCAAGCTGAGTTGGCGATTTCAATTTCAGACTATAAGTCCAGATTTCCTCACGATGTTTTCCGATGTCAGTAATGTACAAGATAAACGATAGAATTATTTTGCGATATGTGTGACGCCTACTGAGCGACGCAACTTCTTTTTTACGACCACACAACCTACACGACTTCACATTTCTATCTATAATTAATATCAGATCAACACTAGAAATGCACACGGTTTCACTTACGACTTGTTATTAAAATGATAGTGCAGTAGGCGTATAAAAAATGGTCCGAGAACCATCACCCACGTGATTTAAAACCGTATCTAATAACTGTTCGACCACCGCTACCACCGCATGCCACCAAGCATTATACATGTTCAATGAATTGAAACTGGAACACCAATATTGAACATAATTTAACCAATTATTTTAATAGTACTGTAGGTACGGGTTATATTGACACTGAACTACGAATCTCATTCATGATTATTTGATTTGTTCTAGAAAGGAGGTAGATCAATAAGTATAGGCCTTGTAGATATTTATGAAGTTAGCTTCAATATAGACTTCTTGTACATCAATTTTCATGTTAGATATTTATTTTAATTTTAACAGAAAACTGTCCAATAACACATAACATCCTCCCATTCCTCCATCCCTCCTGTAATCTGGTAGATGTTCCTATAGTATATCCGGTTCACATTTCACCAGTTATGTTTGAATCCGGGGGCAAACTTATTGTCATCGACCGGGCTGCTACTGAGAAATACCTGATAGAAAACTGTCCAATAATGTTCTGCAATTATGATAAAATATACAATACTATACCGCTAAATAAGGATAATAATAAATAAAAGGCATGAAAGTAACCTAAGGATATGTTGTAACACGTTGTATAATCAATAAGTATAAATATCAAACGGTCGTGCTTTCGCCAATTTTACACATAATTGGAATCAATTTAATTTATTACCGGAGCTTGATAAACAAATAGTAAAAGTCGCAGTCTGGCTCGCCCACCGCCCACGTGTTCATGCAAAAACAGGGGCTTATACATTCACTGTGAAATCCTGATTCTGCATTCCTTGGAACCAGTTGTAGTTCTTATGGACTACAGCCCCTTTAGGAACGAAACATCTTTTATTGCGTTATATAAAATTTATTGGCCAATGATTTTCAGCTATCTAAAATCTACAAATGCAAAAAGTTTACGACCGTGTCCATTATAGGTTGTAATTATAATAATGTATATGTACATAATTACTATGACTGCCGTTTAAAACTCGTCTGTGTAGCCAAGCAAAAAATGTTAGTTGAAGTCGTGATCAATTTTAGTTTGTCATTTAGATAGCTATCTAACATAAGTCAAGCCACTTCTGCGGCATAATTGACAGACTAGTTTGAAATGTAAATTATAAAATTGGCATTGTTTAAAGAGGAATAACCTCATTAGAATTAAACTTTGTTCAAATAAAAGCTGCAAACATAGGTAATGTTGTGTTATTTACTTAAAGTTTTACGTTCCGCTAAACAAATAATAAACTAACGACCACATCACGAAATGTTTCTACTTTCTGTCGTACAATCTTGTAGTTGTATTATTTGAGAAAACCCACTCATTCTATCTTTGTCTCACAAAAGCCTATTCAACGACCAATCTATTTTTGAAGCCACCAATCAAACCAATGGGATCGTATTAGTAATTTAAAAACTGGTTCACACTTTCAGCGTCGTGTTAACAAAGATTAATTGCTGTTGGGAGATATGAAAGCGGGATTCAATGGAAAATTTATGAAGACAACAGGAGTCAATAGATTAACGAGATATCGGCTTCTCGTTGATAGAGATAGAGTGCCTACATCGTGATTAAATTCAATTTGTGTCTGCGATGGCTTCAATTTAGATTCAAGCCATCTAGTGGTAGAAAACGTGAAAGTCCTGAAATCAACTCTCATTTCAAGCAAAGTGATTGGGATTTTCTGAAAGGCAAATTAACGATACAGCCCTTCGTCAAGCTTTCAAATTAAGAACGAAGGAAAAAAAAAAAAAAAAAAAAAACAACATCAGAGAGACGATATACCTGTGCTTACACCTAAAGGAACAGCAGGCGTCATTTGTTTTTTTTTAATACGGTATATTATCATCTCCCTGCTTCAATACTACAGGCATGATATAAGACACGCGATTTGCCCGTAGGCGTTGCCGTCCTCTCTATGACTCGATGTTAATTGATCCGACTCGATAATAGAGCCAATGATTAAAAGATTTACAGTAACGCCTTGAAACTTACTCCTACATGCTAACTACTAATTACTGAGAAACTTCTCGGCAAAACCCTCTTTAGTAACGGAGTTTATTATCGACGATATTTTGTTATGTTAACCCGTTGTTAATCATAAATCCTTTGAGTTATATTCTTTTTAAAAGGATAGTGACTGATTTATGGGCTGGTCTAAAATGTACCATAAACATTTTCTCTCATTTTTGGTGCGCATAGTGAAATAATGGGTAGGCGTAAATAAACCTCAATATTTAATGAGCTGGATTACAAAGCTTGAATACTTGTTCATGTATTCGACGTGAAACTACAAAACGCGCGTCTAACTAAAGAAACATGCAAATTTTTCAACAAATATCTATATTCTATATTACGTTTGAGAACCAGTTGTTTGTCCAGGAAAGGCATAATTCGGACGCACACAGCATAGACGCTGCGAAGGCGTAGTTTAGTCGATGGCATAGACCGTCAGACGCGTTGTAACCGCGTAGCTGTAGCGTAATCGTAGCAGCTGCGTAGAGGCGCGTAGCAGCAGCGTAGCAGCCACGTAACAGTGGCCTAGCAACTACGTAGCATTCGCGTTGGAGCCCCGTGGCAGTCACGTCGTAGCCACGTAAATGTTGTGTCGACGTAGCGTTGTAGCCGTGTAGACGCACGTAGCAGACGCGTTGTAGCCGTGTCGCCACGCGTAGGTAAATACGTTTAGAACAAACTACGTAAAGGATTGAAGGCATAACAGATTTAGAAACAACTTTAAGAGTGCGTGTTTTGACAGCAAAAAATCATATTTCACCCGCGCAACCCTTACCTACCCCTCTCATCAAACACGACGAAAACAAAACAAAATGCCTTCCCGCCTTCGAATTTCAATCTTCTGCAGTTTATTTTGCTAAAGCTTGAATTCAGAACTATAGATCATATTCATGTTTTGGAACTAGAAACTCAATGTTGACGTGAAAAAGTTCAAATTTAAATGTAACCAAATTTTATTTAGGACCTTGCACAGTGTGTTAAGAACCCGATTTTTATTTCATTCGGTTTTTATTCAAGTAATCGATAGTTTCTATCATTTCTGGCACGAGAGTTCAACTCCGGCTTACTAATATTACTTAACTATTTTCGTAAGTCACAAAATTTTAGTAAACATAGACACGCGTATTCTACATAGATGGGACTTGTTCTAATGGACGGTTTTTAACGTTATGAAACTTGGTTATTTCTGAACGTGATTTTTTACCACGGACGAGTACGCGTGTTGTAAAAACATTTGATAAAATGCTTACACACGGTCTTAGCTAGACTTAATTATTTCCTGGTTATCTACTAAAACTGGTTTTATTACAATAGTTTGTTACACGGTACTGTTCGAAGAATTAGACAAGATCCAATAAGTTTTTACAAATGTGTAGAATAAAGTATTAAATAGGTTTTTGTACATGCCAGGTACTAAAAAAATAATTAATACAACATACACATTCTTCATTTATTGGTTTATCGTGAGAAACTCAGTGTAATAAGGCTTAGAGTAATATACGTCTTATATCAAAGCTATTTTAATTCAAAATGGTCAAATGGCGCGTATTACATTAGTTGACGTCTCTTTGACTCATTATATGTATACTACGCAAGGGCTTACTTTAGACTTATTCAAAAACAAATGCGTTCAGGACACATCCAATTAAAAATTTACTATCAAAAATAAATCTTTAAATAAAATGTCTCTTTTCGAAAACTAGTGATCAATGGTTGTCCGTGGCCGTGTCTTAAAATCAGTTCGCTCTTTCATTTCAAGGTTGAGAGCATCGTGGAATTCCATGTTCTTATTTTAGAGCCGCTGAAGTTTACGAGTTCTCGTAACGCAGGTACCTACGCACGGACTAGAAAATCATGTATTTAGGAAAAGCATTTTCAGAAAATCTATACCTTTTCTTTTAAATAACGTTAGAATACACGGCTTTTAGTCGACATTTATTATGATTCTTTGTAAAAACGACAATTTTCACGGTCATGCATTGCAATTTTCAGTATGCACCAATTCGATAATTTACTAACTATCCGCTGTAAAATTAATGCATTCTTTTCCATTTCCTGCACACTTTTAGTAGTTGGCACGACATTTGTCGTATTTTAGTCGTTTGTAATTTATTTTCGATATGCAGACTTCGCATGCACAGCTAACTAAGCGCATATTAAATGTGTTGGCTCAGCTATGCTGCCATGCTTAGCTATAAGCCTATAACCAGTGTGTACACGACGTGGTCCAACTACCAACACATAACGACGCCATTGCGGGGGACCGGCGACGCCTCTGCCTAGATAACATGTCTGGGCGCGATATAACCCACAAGCCGGTTATTAGCATATCTTCACAGCTCCCTTCAACACTTGGCGCTATCTTAACTTGGCACTTTGTTCGCTTTTTTTGTGACGAAAACCAAAATAAACAAATGCCATCTGCCACTCTAATTTGTTCATCAGAATGTTCACGATAAATCGTGTGAAAAGAGTCTTCTTTTTGAAATATCGTTCTGTCGAATGATGCCCTTTTTATGTCTTCATATTATTATTTTTTATTAATGAATATGCTCGTTTGAATAAAATATAGCAGAGTTAATTTATAGGTCGTAGTCATTCTTAATCTTAATGGTTATTCGTTTTATGGCTCTTTTCTCACACAGGATCGCTTTATCTTCCTTTCCGACTCGATAAAATAAATAGGTACTAAAATTATGATTAATTTTTTCAAGTTAGTCTCAATTAACCGTTAAGTGAATCACACACATGCGACTGTATATTATTTTTATTGGATTAAAGATGAGCAATGACTTTTACTCTTACATTTTCTTGAAGAATTATGAAGTGATCAATTTCAAGCCAACTCGAACCATTTATTTCAATTAAACCATTTACAGGCACTTTTGAATTGTCAAAGAGTCGGTCAGCCAGAAATATGAAGCTAGTTGCCCATTCCAAAGCGTAGTAGGTGCCTATGGAGAAGAACTCCACGGACACTCTTTTAACTTGTAAAAATGTAGTATTTAACGTTTTCTGAGTTTAGTTAAATTTACGAAAGTTTTTTTTTATTATCAATTATGTTTTATGCTGATTTATAATTTTCAATATTCCAAACACAAGAACGCTTATTTATTATATATTAATTTAATCATAACTGCTATGGTTTATAGGCAGACAATCTTAAAACGAAAGTTTGATTACAGCACATCAAGGCTCAGCTTTCTTCCTTCAAAACAATAAGCAATTAAAATAGTTAGGAATTTCTTATTAAATGAATGGGCTAGCATTTAGAACGCGATCATGTATGCCCTTTAGCAGTTCATCCATATGGAACGCGTCTTGTCTACGGAATCCATTGTCCACGCCGCCGCGCCGGCCGGTCCCGACTCCGGCTTGGATGCCGGCCGGCTATTTATACGCCCCAATCAACTCCCACATCGGGAAATTTACCTCTACAACTTTTTGCTTACACCAGTTTATGTAATATGTATACTACTGATTAGATCTAGACTTCGACTAAGCCAGAATACCTTTGTTCCAAAATCATTTCTAACTGTGCGTGTCCATGGTACCAATTACTCAAAAACTTTTTGTGAAATATCCCCCAAAAACTCAATATCGGTGTCTCAGTTGACAATCGACTATGAAATAACGTTCTAAGTTTGAAACATTGAGATTAATTGCAGGTTGTCACGACAAACATTTCGGCATCTCGCAACAAAGTGCACAGTGCACGCTATACCACGAGCTCCATATTTTATACCAAGGAATTATATTATAGGTACGTTCAAGCGATTAAAATAATATAAGGAACAATCCTTGACACTCAGGAAATGGTATTGGAGATCGAATTTGCATCGATTAAGTTTAAGGCTGCAGTTTTTTCGGCAATACCTACATAATACAATAAGATAATATTTCAATGACTTATTTAACCGCTGGAGTTGAAACTGGTTTTATCTTTAAATAGCAATTTATCACTGAAGCGTCTACATCTACTTACGTACATAGGCCCCTAAATCTACTTTATATGCTGACAAGATTGTCCTAAATTCGACGTTGCTAACGTGACTCTATTAAGACAGTCATTTCGGTATTCGTGGTTCGTGACATGTTGCATTTGTGGTCAATGACTTGTATTTACCGTTTAACCATGATGGGACTATACCCCAAACTATTGTTTAGTAAAAAGTAGTAAGTAATCGGTTAGTGCTGAAAAAAAACTGAATGCTTTCACATAACTAATTCGTGCATTAAAAAGTCTATGTCTATATACAGCTATGCACACATCAGCACTTCTTATTTATGGTTTCCTTTATGTTAAACTGCCGTTATAATAAATGAGGCTTTTTAAATTTCATGTTATCACTTGCAATTTAATAAATGTTCGTAATAATAGAGTGCGCTTAAATAGAAATGTTCACACGTTCACGCATGTATTCGATTACAGATCTACATTCGTTAAATCTAAGCGAGTTGTTTGAGAAAGTGTTGAGAATCAAACAAACATGGACGATGGGTTAGTTGCTAAAACATGAGCAATGCAAGCGACTATTTAAATAAGTACCTTCTGAAATATCTAATCATGACCCTTTACGTTTACATGGTGATTTACAATCTATAAATTACTGTTGGCGTTGGGGCTTGAAAACAGCTCTAAATATAAGTAGTAGAGTGGTGATAAGCGAGTGAGCTTGTACCACGGTTGGCAAAATGTTCGCGGTTTTCGCGAGCGAGTAGGCCGGCGTTACACTTACTCAGCAGCCTTTCTCTTTCGGTACAAAATAGGCAATAGGCTTAAGAATTCGTGGTAGAGGCTCAGAAAGCAGTGTCGGTCGGCGCTTACTGGCGCCAACTCGCCAGTCAAGGACGACAACAGCCGCGCTCATGTCGTATTGTTAGCGATTTCACCGAGATTAAACATAACGCACATTCACACAGGGCTTGTGTGTTCTGTGTTCTGTACACATTGTCTCTGTTGACAAAACATCGATACCTGAACGATACATGAATGTTAACTACGCTAATTAAATATTATACCAACCCAGAGTAACGATTTGGACAATCATCTCTGTTACAATGAGTCACGCTTGGGATAACGAACGCGGTAGTAAACATTAGATTATCCGATTCTGATTCACGACCACGCGCGTTTTAGAATACTTTGTTAAAGGTGCGTTGTTTAATATTCTTCCAGTTCTATTTATTTTTTCATATATCCGTGAACTATTTTCAAATTAAACATTGCCGCTCTGTTCACAGCTTTCGTTCACTGTTTATGTTGCGGATAAATATTAACAATAATGGTGTCATGGTTTACGTTCTTAGAACTTCCTAAGTAGGCGCAAGAGTGCAAGTGCTAATGAGAAAATCATTAGACAGACGGTAAACAATAGAAATGTGTTAATGTTTTGTCATTAAAACTTAAATAATGAGCCAATTATGAGACTAAAATGAAATTATTAAACTGAATTGTAAATAAGTTTTATGTTCATGAGAATTAGGTGTAAGCAAAATAAAAACCTCTGTTAGTTGTTTTTAGAAAAACAAACAGTAATTAAAGTCATTTGAAAAAGCTGAATTAAAGGCTTTTGTGCATAATACTATGCCAGCTTAGCTTAGTAAATAAGAACTAAAAATAGAATGATTAAGTTTCTAGAGGCACAAGAGGACATAGCACTCACAGGACACGAAGCATTCGAAATGAATAAATAAAAGTTATTACATATGGAAATCCGCTAATCAACAAGCTCGGATACTAAACAATAGAATATACAGTGTCATTGACTCATAATGCAAGAGAATATCACGCCTAATGTGATTCGTACGCACAATGAAACCAATCCGATAGGCTCTTTGTATTCTAACGAAGGTAGGGCATGCATTAGTGCGTGTAATTGATGCATCACACGCTGTAAGTGCTGGTTTGATGCCCTTAATGACTGTTCGTCTCGACTTTTGATCAATTTGCAATGATAATGAAAGTACCTACATAATCTAAGCTCATCCCATCTCAGTACACCCTTATGTATGTTGACGTAAACAGCGTCTGTTTTTCCAATTCATAATTTCGTGTGGGCGGTGCAGCGAACGCAGCTGGAATATTCGAGGTTATTCTCCATCGTGTTGTAACTTCTTACCAAACAGTATTATACATAATATACGTGTAGAGCTGTAGCCTAGATTCTAGACAATAATAAAACTCATATGAACTACGTAACACGTTATGACAGAGAATGAATAAACCAGAAACTGCCTCAAACCAGCTGTGTAGCTCATCTTCTACTTTGTGAACTCATTGCTTCATACTTTTGGGAGTATATTTCCAAATGTTAGTTTGCTCCGTAGTCATATTTTCTCTCATCTCAACAACGGAACACCAAAGGCGTTTTCAATTTGCCATTTGAAAAAGGAAGTTGTCGTTTGCACAGCATCTAAATTGCCGTTTCAACGGTCTCGTCATATCGTTGAAGTGGCCCTGACTCGCGCTACGTACAAATTGGTACCGCTCGATTAGTCACAGTGTTTTGTCTATCAGTGTGTCATTTACTCATGCACATGTCCGCCCATCACATTAGTCTCTCATATGACGGTGGAAATTTCAAATGTCGTAAGAGAATTTTTTCTCGTAAGGGACATTTACATACCTTTGTCCTTTGTATTTCAACGACAAATTCCATTCTCGATCGATAGCTGTATACATGAAATTTTTATATCTCTTTCATAAGAAAAATTTGTCATCTAACTACGATTTGCATGTGTTTCATAGACACCATTTTAGTTATTGTAACTTCTGATTAATAATATTAATAGCTTTACATTTCAAGTGAACAAGTCTTTTCTGAAAGTTACAATAAAATATTTTTTATTAAGCTTACGATGTAAGACTATTTTTACACGAATTACTAAAAAGTCGTTAAAAAATTGCAATATTGTCAATAATCAATGTTTGATGCATGTCGCACAAACTATAGATAAAGTAATTTTAAAACAATTGTTCTAAAATCATCAAAATAGCCCAAAAAATTAAAAAGTTATGACGTTTCGTAGGTAAAATTTTGTTTTTTGATCCTCCTGAAAAGTCAGGGTTTGTCCTGTACGTCATTTGTTTTGATCGTCAATATCCGCTACCACAGAATTACCGTTTCATAAATTCTGGCAGTGCGTGTTAAGAAATATTCTTGTAGACACTTGATATTTTCATGTACAGTCAATCATGCGCTCTGTCACTGGTTCACCTGTATGAGCAAAAGTCGTTTTCAAGGTTCCTTCGACCTCACACCGGTCGTTGTTCTGATTTTGCGTGGGATGCTCCATGATTTAAAAACAGTCAACACCTAGGTATAAACCTGTATATTATAAAGCCGTATCTGTGATGTAACGCGTGTAGGTGCTTTTGTCCCACGCTGACATTTATAAAATAACAAGCGAACGAAATTGATCACTGACTCATTTATTGACTAATCACCTGTTCTAAACTTGTTGCACAGCTTGTTTCAGGCTTCAACACTGTCGTGTTCAAATGTCTTTACATAAGTTAGAATACTGTGCCATTAAGTCGCCAATAAAGATGAGATCTATTTATATGAAACGCTTTATTAGCCAGTAACTGGTTACAAAATTAGAGAATTGGTCATGCACTGTGCGAGGAGTAATTCTATTTATAAGGGTTGGTTTTCTTCCATTTTGAGCTGAACTCATGTCGCGGAGTCGCTGTGAAATTAACCGGCGCCTCATGCCCTGTTTTCTTTTATTGGCGTCTCTTTGGTTTTGCAATGTGTTTTTCTTATGACTCACTTACCATGCTTAAAATATCGTCGCGTGAGTTACTTAAGGCCTTGTTTATTACTTTATTATTGCCAATAAACTTTGGAGCACCATGTACATAATGGCTCGCCCCCTAGATATTGATTAAGTTACGAAATCCAATAGGTTTGTTTAACTAAATGCGTTGGTTTAATGTATTTCGTGTTAGATGGTGCACTGAGTAGGATTCGAATAAAATATTCGAGAGAATACTGATTTCACGTTTAGCTTTACAACCTTTACAACGTTTACGCTACATAATAAATATTTATACTGTAAGGTAACTAACCCGTTCTCAAAGTACGTTTTTACTTTTTTCTATAACCTAATAATCAGCCGACCATATGAGGAGAGGTATGGAACGACACTCCATAAAAACTTCCCCTCGTATCACTCGCTATTCATAAAAACTTGACATTTGTAATGCCCCATAAGTCTCACCTGTCACTGTCATATTCGTTACAACAAAAAGAGACGAAAGACTCTGAAACTTTATCCTTAAACATTCATACACAAACACATTATATCCTTTAGAATGTTGAGGAAAAAAGTTTTAAGGTACAGTCTCGCTGATTAAATTATGAACAAAAAATATATATATATAGCATTATCTCCTTGAAAACCAGATCTCTTATTTTATTACAACGTCATAATCGGATTGAAACGGCCTTATTTTTTAATATCACGAAAAAAACTGGAGGTGCGGACAATGGTTGCTGTAGGTCCGCCATTATAAGTCGGCTTAGTGACAACATGGTGATATATTATCAATTTGTTTACGAAAGGTATTAAGGTAACAGTATTGAGAGACAGTTTTTTTATCATCAGTTTACCTACTTTTTGTTTTATTGAGGACGATAAAGAAGGAGATTAAAAACGGAATTAGCTCGAATAGGATTTTTTGATCTGATTAAATTTGTATTGTAGGCTTAGTAAACAAATAAACGACCTCGAATTTTAAAACTATAATCAAAATAGAATTCAGGGAAGTTTACCTATACCTACAATTAAAAAAGAAGCGCCCATTCCTGTTAGCCACACACATCGTAAACACATGCATTTAAGGTATTCCTAAAAAAACAATTAAAAAAAACCAAATTAAAACTAAAGAAAATTAACTGCATACTAAATGACATTCAACCATAAACAATTTAGGCACGATACTGCTATGCTCGAACATTATCACTTTTCTCAGTATGTAGCATGTGCGTCCTAGATTTAACTTCACCAGTCAGTCAGGTCAGCATTTTTACAATGATCTTACGGTACATTGCTAAATTAAACTGCACAACTATGAGCAATTTTGGTAGAAAAAAATGAGGCGACAACATAAAGGAATTTATTGCGATGCCAAAATGTTGTTATTATTGGTATACATACCGCCACATCAATTAAGCCCGTATGGAAAAATATTAGATTTAATAGAAGTACAGAATATAAATGGAGCAATTAGAGGTGATTAAAGCAATTTTTAGGAATTAATCTATTTTAGATTGCTCCACTGCCTCTGGCCAACAGTTGCTGAAAAATTGCCCGTGTACCTAAGCGTAGCCATATTGTTTGTGTTCACCCACGACGCACGACGTATTTTCTAGGAACATGCCCGCGGTTTGTAGAGCGCGTGTTTCTGTGTGGTCTCGGAGCGCCAGCGTGTCGTCGTCTACCGTATAAGGACAGTCGAGCTCGAAGGAGGTGAAAGGTTACCTAGCACTGTGTTACCATTCTCACGCTTGGTGGCTGCAGCTCTGGGTTTTCGCTATTTCAGTAAAGGCTGCTGATGAATATTGATACGGGCATTATTATGCCGCTTCTATGGGCAGTCAGAATAATTGGCACTATGAAAAAAATGTGGCAAAACTCTGTTTGGGTTTTGGTTCCTTTATCATTGACTTCAAAATCGTCAGCCAACGAACTCGAACTTGCAGTAGCATAAACACGTATCAGAATTCGTATATAATTGATAAACCTACTACTATTACAAAAATATATTCAGAGAAGGATAATCACTTAGACGTCATCAATATTTAAAAAAAGAAAATCCTATTAAGATGACGAGCAATGAAAAAGCTGCCAAAATACACCTGCTTACTGACATGGATCGTTTTTTTCTGGTATGAACATCATACAGTACCCGTTCAATACGAATACATACTGGTACATACCAGCAGTATCGCAATAACTTAATTAGTAAATGAATGCAATAGCCGCCATCCGTTCGTCAGTCAGGCAATGAGAAGCAAACGCTCCTACCACGATACGATGTCATACAACTGTAATATTTTTACTCGCCCCAAATGTCACACTTTCAGAAATGTTTTAGTGTATCGTGGTAGATGGCCGTCGACCTCCATCGGTCGCTCATGGCCAATTTGTCTGGCGATCTCACGGGCAATTTTCATTGTCTCTCTGATGTTGCAAAAACTGGCTGCAAAATCTGAATTGTCAATTGTGAAAATGCAATTAAGACTTAACTCACCGATACCAGTTACAATAATTAACTGCTTAATTATTATTCTGTGTAAAGTGCAACTATTCTCACGGTTGTTTGATTGTTATGAAACTATTATAATTGATTTTACGTTCTTATTGTGTATGATGGCGCTGGTGTTAGAAATGTAATTTTATTTATGAAGCTAAACCTACCATTCATTATGGATATAATTTAAAGCCCGATGACTTCCGGCGCATTAATCATAAACGGATTAGTTGTGTACTTGCTAGTGACTTAATCCCTCTTGAAAAATGACACTTGCATCCAGAGAGAGGCAAAATGCGACTCTGACGAACTCCCAGCGTCCGCGACACGAATAGCTACTAATACATAAAATGGTATAGTAAACACGGTTAATACAACATTACAGCGCGTTTTTTCGCGGTGATACGCCTCATTGCTAAATATAACAAGCACAGTTTCGATTATACACCCGCAGCAGGGAAAAGTCTCTTTGGCACTGTGCCGCTATTTGGGAGTTGGGATTTGTATTATCAAAACAACGACCAAGTAAATGCTTTCTCCGGCACGCGTTCCACGAAATTGGGAAACCTCACACATTCCTATTAATTACTCCGTGAACTGTTAATTCAAACGAACTTTTAAATGTGTGAGACTTTTCCCCTTGTTCGTTTGTGGCATTCCTGAAGATAAATTTATTCGACTGTGAAGAATGTTGTGTTGTCTCGAATCTCTCGGCGCCAAATAACTCTTCGTCTAATATTTCGGAGTAACTCTAATCCCCGGATAAAATAGGAAGTGTAAACAAAATTCAGTTTAGAATTCTATAAAGCATCGCCAAGATTCCTTTCATTTAAGCCCATAAATTGCGAGAATGAAGTAATGCAGTGTGTCCGCCCACTGCAGGCGTCTACGTCTGCCCGAGGCACATGCAATGAAGCCATACATTTGATTCTCGAATACTTTTCAATTCTATCTTTGGTGAGTCGTCCGTGTGATCAAAGTTAGACCATTACATCAATTTGTCTATGTCGTAAAGGCGACGCTATTGTACCCACGTGACTGTGTAATTTAAATGGCTGTGCTGCGACTACCCATATGACACCCACGGAGTTCTGTTCTGGAGAATAAAACATAACCAAAGCCTATAGTTTTATTGAGTTATTTGACAGGTCAAATTATATTGCGTTTCCTCCTCTATCAATATGTCTTATGAGTCAAACTTTATGTTCTGCAGAAACCAGTGAATCAATTTCTTATGTTATAGCTCTAAGTTCGAATTAACATAGCATGGTTACAAAAACAATTGAGTGGCCAGTCATAGCCGCTTCTTAGCGATGTATCACTGATGAGTCAGTTTTGCTTGCGTCACATTCTCTGTACCTCACACAAGAGTTCACAGCCTTGCTTACATTATAACGCGTGACGATTATTGACCCCGTTACTGGATCACTTAGGATTAATTACTAAAGGAAACAAACACCTATTGTTATATTACCTTGATTGAAAATTGGAATTAATATGTTTGATGTTGTAAAGTTAAGCGGCGTGTTACGCAGTTTTCCTTATAGCTTGGATGCACATCAACATTCCCTAGAAGGCATGTTGTCCAGCCAGCCTGCCCACCCACGCCCCTCTCCGCTCGATAAACAACCTTTACCACTACGTTTTAGTATTCCAATACCTTGCTCGTGACGGCCTAATGTGGCGCCATGGGGCGATTGTTTTTATAGTTATTAGCTAAAGCCGTTTTATAGAAACTTGTAATTTTGAACGTTTATTTTGACAATAGCAGTGAGATGGAACCTCTCTTGCAAAATATTGCTGTCAAATCTATATCGTATGACTTAACCGTCACATAAACAATTACAATTACTTATACAATTACTTCAATAATATTTAACAACAGTCATGTAATTTGCAAATATATTCTCATTGAATGACAAACATGTTTTTGCTG
The DNA here is from genome assembly GCA_948473465.1 of Lithophane ornitopus. Classification (NCBI taxonomy): domain Eukaryota; kingdom Metazoa; phylum Arthropoda; class Insecta; order Lepidoptera; family Noctuidae; genus Lithophane; species Lithophane ornitopus. The sequence goes on from OX419623.1 coordinate 8,802,358, forward strand.
AGAAATGTTCCAAAAAAATTGACACCTTTTTGCAGCTTTGCTCCGAGTAAATGAAAGCCTCGTTAGCTACCGATGCCCGACAGGAATGATTGCCCGTCAGGCGTTATCTCCCTCGTTACTTCCCGTCACACAATTTCCACCGTATCTACAGTAATCAACCGATGTTATGTAGGTCCGACTGAAATAGTCACTAAGTTAACCCAATGTAACCCATTTTATTTTAAACGAGTGGCTTTATTTAAAGTTTTTTTATACAAAAAAGCGTTACACCAGAAAGTTAATTAGTTAAATAAACTTGAAACATAATCATGCATATCGTTACTTTGCAGAAACCATACGTATATACATATGATATAAAACATAACACTATAGTCTGGAAACTTCAAAATTAATACTACAATAATCTTACCCTCAAGTAAAACAGTAGCTTAACGTGAGCTTATCAGCCAAACGCTGCGGCCGCGGTTTCACCCGCGTAAGTCTCGGTCTGTATTTGATAAGAACGATCCTATAAAAAATGCATATTATTTTCTATAATGAATAAACACAGCTACATTTTTGACCAACCTAGTCCCGTCAGGTATTAAATGTAATAATGCTTTGCCCCTGAATATAACTTCTTTGCCTACATCAACTACCACATCTAACAGAACCTCCTTCTCTAAATTCCAGGGCCACCGCCACGGCTGGGGCTGAAGGCGGCGAGCCCCGGGGTGGCAGGCGCCGACGAGGACTGCAACAGCAACACCAGCCTCACCGGAAGCCAGCACTCGCACGATGACATCGATGCGCACTGCGACAACTCCGGGTATCTCTGGTTCCTCGACTACAAGTGAGTTATGCTAAAGTCTGTTTTTTTTAATCTCATAGACCAAATTTGACAGGTGCAAATGGCAAACTACTAATTGAAAAAACGAACAACAATCACTTGAAATGTCAAATTAGTCTACGAAATTAAAAAAACAGGCGATACTTTATAATAATAGTGCAAGTGTCTGTGTTTACTGCTACTGTATTTGTACTTATTGTATCAGCACTTTTGACAAAGTAAGCGTTATAGCTATTCTGCTTTTACCAGTAAGCATAACTCCCCATTATAAAGGTGTTTTAACTTCGTAAAGGCGAATTATGTTCCTCTGAATGAAGTCGGCTGATATATCTATCAATTATTTATTAACGAATCGCCAATACCAAGGATGGTGATTATGGCGTAAACTATGTCTGACTAAATATCATTACGCAATAGTTAATTGGCGTACCTTGTGTCGGAATGTCAATATTATAAAGGCTTAGATTTAGACAATCGATATATTGCAGCAATTTGCAGATAAGTCTTTGAATTTCGTGATAATTGGGGCCAATCACTGAGGCAGAATACCATCTCTAACAGAAGATTTTCAAGTAATACTTGTTTATCACTGAATAGTAATGTATAGCAGAGTTAACAACAACAAACAACACTACCGTGACATTTACAAGTTTGTGATCGTCGCAATACATTCCAATCTTTTTCGCAACACAAACTGTTTGTTAGACACACGGTTAGACACCTAAAATTCAATTTTGGAAATGTCGTTGTCTGAATATTCTTTTGTTTACGCAAAGACCGAATAAATCGATTGACCCGATTTATTAATACCAGCTAATTAAAATCATTGGGAATGTCAAAAAATCCAATTTGTCTAGAAAATAAAAATCTCTAGTAACCACTAGAGATTTTAATCCGTAACTGCTTTCGGGCTACATATTTAGCATAGCTATTAATTGAAAACTTGTTCAAATAACCCTTTTGCCTGGCCTTGAACTACCTGATCAATGTTTTAATTGAATGTTTTCTATGTTTCAGCCCAATTTTTCGAGACGGCTCCTGCCACCACACCTCAGTGCTGTCCTCCGTGTCGGCCTCCTATAAAGGCATAAGCGACCTAACATCACGATTCGAGTTCACGTCCCGCTACAACGACCTTGCGCGAGATCTCGACGCGAACCTCGCTGAGGCCGACATGGAGAGCTTTAGGACCGAAGACATCCACGCACTGTTGATGACCGCCAACTTGCCTCACGACACCATCATTGACGACAGGACTCATGATGTGAGTAAATCTGGAGCCCTCCGCTATCCACATTACGTATTCATCAGAATTGAAGCAGTGGGCACGGAGATAGGTCTCCCATGTACAGCTAAAACAGCTGCTAATTGAAACGCGAAACTGCTCAGTGAACCTCACATAATTTAAAATAATATGAGTATAAAACATATTTGATATGCCATGTTCTCATTATCATAATATGAGGCAATTTGTGACATTGATGGTATGGTGGTACCTACACCTTATTAATATTCTCGTCGTAGCTATATCCCTTATCCATTAGGTTGTGCAAACGATAAGTGGTACCCTAGTACATAAACTTATTAGTGTATTGAGCAACGTTGTTTAAAATTACATATTTTTAGCACAACTATGCAGCATAATATGATATTCTCCATAATTTTTTATTACGTTAATCAGATCATGCATCAAAATTGAGTTAATCAATACCTGGTCTGTCCTACAGGTGCATCGGCAATGACCTTGCAACGTTGATAAATAACTCGCTGTTTTGTACGTTATTATTGTTCGCTCTGGGTGCATTTTGGTATAATTACGGTAATTATAAAATGTAAAGGAAGAAAACTTTATTCTAAAACTATGCTATAGAAAATATGCAGAGCAGGCTTGTTATTCTAGAAGTTTTTGTTGTAAGAACGCGAGGGGTAAGATCAAAAGTTTTGTGTTTCTTTACTTGGTAAATACAGAATCCAAGAAACTAATCATACACTAATAAGCAGAATAAATTAGGTACTTCTTGAAAAGTTTATTACTCATAAAAATATATCTAACGAGAACTAAAGGGATGATGAAAATAATACTGCTTAGAAGGTAATAATAAATCTAGCTTCAGTCCCTCTTTTAATTAGAGTCGGAGCACCACTCACCCAGTAAGAAGAAATAAAAAAGCCAAGTATAATGGCACACGTCCGTTACTGAACTGCAACAAATCATGCCATATTTCTCCCTAATATTTATAGTCTATAATAATATGCTGCAGTTTATCTACTTAAATGGTTCCAGCAATAATTTCTTTAACCTGAAATATATTCTTTTGAACCCTGCCTTCCAACTTTCTTAATAAATAATAAATCTTTGTATTTTGGCTGCACAAAGATCAAGGCACATTGCAAAATTATATACAGACCAAGGATTTTAGTAAGAAGTTAACATAATCTTAAGCCGAAAACGTAAAACGAAAATTGTCTCGAAAATACACTTACTGCGGCTTTAAAAGCAGCTGTGAATTCATTATCTTGCCGTGTCGCAATGATAAAGTCATAAAAGGACAAGTTTCGAGAGGTGAACATAACGAATAATATTTATTTTTATTCTCATATTACGTACGTATTTACATTTTAAATTAAATAATACGATGCTATCGTTCACATCAGGTGTGTAATCACAGGTGCATCTTGCACATATTTGTCTTCAAGGAGTATATAAAAATGATGACTAATTTGCAGTAGATGATATCATTAGATGACGAATAATTTAAACTCTAAAACCGACGTAAATAGTAAATTCATTTGCGAAAGATTTTATCAGAACTGCTAGCAATTTTGCCGCTTGGTAGACCACGGTTCCTAAAAACATGGGCATTTCCGAACTTTGCATTTTAAGCCTGTAGATCGTCGATTGCATGATGATGTTAAAAGTACAGAGGTGCTGCTAGATGGCTCTTTGTATAATATTGTCCTTAACTCTTTCAAACTTCACCAAGAATAGACCAAACAGTGTTAACAACAATTGGTGGCCTAAAATTTGACCGTGCTCAGAATCAACCACAAATGCCAAGAAATGTAGTAGAAATCCGTCGCAGAAATTTTGCAACCGCTAGAAGCAATCTAAGGCAGTCTAACTCTTGTGTGTATTTACGGAAGACGGAAGCTATGGCGATGAAATCGACCGTTTATGTTCATGAAACGTTTGTTACAAATGTGCAGTGTTGTAATTACTTGCAAAATGGCAGTTGCAACAGAAAATGGTGCTCTTGTTTCTAAATGTGTCAAGTGTGTAAGAAATTGTCGATAATCTGACAAAGTATATGAACTTAAATGCGAATATTGATTCCTTGTGATATTTAATGTACGTTTCATTTATGGTCGTCTAATCATGTCTGTCTTTAGGCTTCACCTTGTCATTTTTATTAATTTATTATTACCCATATCTCTAAATTCAATGGTGTTGGTCTTCATAATAATTAACCTCCTCCTCTCTTCCTTTATTTATGTAAAAATTATAATTTTCTACTGTATCTGTATCTATTGCGTTTATTTTATATATAATATATGTTTATATTTTCAGTACCAAACCAATACCCTTATTTTATTTATGGATGACGTGTTATGGTGTATTGCAGAGTAATCCCCGAGGCGAGATGTTCGCGAGCATCTCTAGCTCTATCATGGAAAGGTTTCGATTCGACAGCAGTGTCAGTGCCGACAGTAGTTTCCAGGTTCGCCTCGCATTGCTGTTCAATGTTTCATTATTTCATTCATTTCCTTAAAATTTATGAAAGCTATAGGATTTTTATCATCTCATTTTTGACACTTTTGCTAAGCACTTACAATTTTGACTATTTCTATTAGCACTTTAAATACACTGGAGATTTCAACTACCAATGCTGGTACAATTTCAGACTGGGCTATGTTAGCAACGCCATCTAGTGTGTTAACTTTACCATTATACATTTCACACTCTTAATAACGATAGATGTCGCTCTGATGCTAGCTTATACATACATTCCAATTTAGTATCCGATTCTAGATTGTTCACTGGATTAAATAATTATCTACAAAAAAAACGTTAGTTTACGTTTACCATTCATTTGATTTACTTATTTAAAAAGAATGTTCTTTTTAGTAAGTAATTAAATTACTTATCAGTGATCTCCCATTTGCCTAATGAGCTGATAATCCTCATGGAAAAGATTCTTTTGTTGAATTAAGAACAACTGTTTAGGATCATGTTAATCAATATTTTTACCATGATGTAAAAACTGTATTTAAAAATTCTGAATCAATGTAATGTATAAGACAGTTGCCATGTAACTCTCCATCTGCCGTCTAATCAAAATGCTTTACGATAACAATAGCATTACACACAACAACACGCCGGTAATCCCCGAAGGATTAGGCAGTGGTGTGTTTTTTTGAAAACATAATATTCGTTTAATTTTTCTTGATGGTTACAAACCGTCACGCTTGCCAATTAACAGTTATTGATTCCCTAGAGTACTCACACATCATAATACTTGGAAAGTCCAGACGCTTGGCTAGCATTCACAACTAGTGTTCCTTATAGTGTGAAGTGCGTTGGTCCCACGGGATGTGCCAGTAGTAAAGACGGAATAAGACCGACAACACTGTGTGCGTGACTCAACTCACACACAGATATTTTTACACTAACTACACGCTGAATTGCGTCAATCAGTTTAACCACGCTCGTTATTCCCCCAGTCACAGTCTTTCCCTCTTCGACTACGTATGTGTGGGTGTGCTATATTTAATCATCCTCATGTGTGGCCCTGTTCATACTGCCACCATCTGTGTGCGTTGCCAATGAAGTCTATCCTCTAGGCCAGACGTTCTCAAACTGTTCATGGCGTGCACTACCAAGCCGGTTTTGTAATTTACCATTTCACAAGGGCCTGTAAAATGAAGGAAACGTAGTGTTCTGTTCCGTAGTACCCACTTCAAACCTTGAACAGTTACTAATTGAAACTTGCTAATCAATAATTACTATTCGGCTAATGAGCATCTGTTGCCCTCATTAATCTTATTTTTAGCGTGTGCTGCGCTTTGATAACAGTTGCGTTTAATGGTCTGGGTGGACAGCACGCGCGTTTAATTCATTTGCTGTAAAGTTTGAGAAGCACATGATGTGTCTAATATTAAAATTAATATTCCCGCTGCCCCAGTCGCGCCCAGGGCTCTCGGGAGTGCTGTGCTGTAGTCTGTGAACTTTCTTGAAATGAATTCGATCACATGTTACTTTACCAATAAATGTGATAGTTCAGAGAACCTTATAGATAATTGTGTTTGTGTTAGATAACGCATTACAGCGGATATTGTGGACATATACATTTTGATAGTGAGTGTGAAGCATGATGGCAGAGACATTTCGCTGCAAGTACATGGTGAATGATTTAGTGGTATAGTGATCCCGTTCTATTAGAGACACAGGCAATAGATGAGACTGTTGTTAAAAATGGGTGTGACGGACTATGATTGGGATACTTACAATGGATACTATTCAGTAAGTTTACTACTATGGTTGACAATATGTTTATAATCTTTCTTACAAATATTATACGCTAGACCACCTACGGCGAGCTTTAATTAGATTAATTGGAATTTGTCTTATTTTTGAATGACCAGCAATAAGTATTTTATTACAAAACAGTAGTTACATACTCTGCAAAGACACTATTGACAACTTTATCATTATTATAAATTACATCATCGCTTTCTTTAACAATTTATTACTCATCTTTATCAATAAACACTTCATAACACAATTACTTATTTATTCAAACGTTCTATAGTATAGTTTATATTCTCTGACTACATTTCCTTTTATTCTTATCTAACTACCCTCATTATGGTCAACAATCATTTAGCGGTACTAATTCAATTGTAATAAAATATATGTAAAACAATATCGTTGTTATGAGTGGTTGTTTGATTTGTGACCTCATTTGTAGCAGGAAAAGGAATTAAATTGATGATAACGCTCGTGGCAGCCATGTTGTTTGTCACTTTAAACGACCCGTTTGCCCTGGCTCTGACTGTACCACAGACGCGTTACGTAGGGCGTGTCATGAAGAAAAATGGACCGTGTTAACGCACGTATTTGGATTTTGAAACGATATGGAATCTTCTAAAGTTGTTTTAATTTGTATGATAAGTATTATGTCGGAAAAGATACCTTTGGCCAGCATTGGACAGGACACGAATAAGTAACTCAATAAACAACAGGAAACATAACACCTGTTTTCGCGGAAAAATAAGTATTATGCGGATGTGGGAGCTTATCTGTATTCCAAATTGTAAACAAATCATCTGTAGTTTAAAAAATAAACACATAAACCTAAAACCGATATATATGTCAAAAAACCCCTATAGCCCCCCCTATGGATAACGATCATTAACCCTCACTAGTTAATTTAGCCCCCTCAGTTCAGTTTTTATATTATTAGTAGTAAAAAAATCTTCATTCCCAAAAGCTCCCAAACATATCGAAAAACATTATCAATCAGCCCATTTTTTGTGTGTGTTTTGATAAAAAAAGCTTTTTAATCACTGCCTTACTTAGATAATAACTATAGCCGAGTTAGATAAACCACAAAAACATACCCAGGTCTACACCGCTACAGATTATTTGATAATGGACATTGTACCTGTAAGTAACCGTAGCCATTATTTTTAGCCGCGACTTGCATCCGCGTCAGTTATAACCACACGTAAATGTTTATGTTCCAACTAACACGCGTTACAGTTTCGAAATCTTCTGAGAACATTCACATGTTGTAGTGTGCAACATGTTGCTTTCATCGTTATAAACGTTCTGTACATTGTTATATCGTGCGTTTCTGGTCCCTGTTTTATGTGGGATTCCTGTATATTTACAATTATGTTACTAACGTATGTGAATTTGCATATTACTCTCTGTTCATCAGTAAAAACTACCTAAAATAATGTTTACCCATTTACTTCTTCAAAAAACACCCTAGACACAGATTCACACAACATTACAGTATCACAAAATTCAGAACAGCTTACCAATGTTACGGCTAACAGTGAGGAACAACCATTTATCTTATAAAAAAATGTATAATTCTTCCACTAGGGTGAAGAATCCGTCGGTTCGATCAACACAATGTCGATATGCAAGTCGGAACTTCTGTTCTCCCCCGTAAAAGAGGGTGCGCATGGCGTTCACTTCAGTGTGGACAGCCTGGACTGCGAGCTGCCCTCCGAACAGGACCTCATCCTCACCTGCCAGGCCAACAAGGACAACTACACCATCGCCTTCGAGGGCAGTCTCACCACATACTCTGAGGACAGTGAGTGCATCGAACTGGCCGTCAATCAAATACATGGTACGCAATATTGATTCCCTTCCTCGAACTACTGTTGCATACCGCGATACTGATATAATGTTTACGCACTTTACAATGACGCTAATTTACCCACCTGTACTGATTCACTGCTATGTTAATTACTCATGATAACTTGCCAACTCATACACTTGATATTTTTCAGACAAATTGGGCGAGGAAGAAACCTTAGTTTTAGATAACGATGAGAGAACGCGCAGGAATTTAGAATTATTAGAGAGATGTAAGAAATTAACTAATAAGTTAACGACGTCTATGGCTAGGAGCGATTTAGGATTAACTACTTGGAGTAAGCTTAAGAAACAAACCAGTCAGTCACCCTTAAGGAGGTAAATAACGCCAAAATTATTGCATTCATTTTATACTTGTTTGTAATGTCCATTATTTAATGATGATGTACATTATTTAATGTGGTTTTAGGCACCCCTCTGGAAATAACAATGAAGGTTCAAATGAAGGGACTGATGCAACAGACGACAACATGAGTAATTCAGTCATCAAAAGCCAAAGTTTGCCAAATCTTTACAGGAGGAAACTTATGAATAGTTCCATAAATTCGGCTGCTCTGAGTAATTCAACGGTATGTATTAGAGAGGACTGCCAAGAATCTTACTATCACCGAATTTCCCGTCTATTTATATTCTAACAATGTGCTTTATTCCCAGGTCGATTCTTTCACCGTAAATCAAAGGCTAATGGGCACTCCCATATGCATGAAAGTTTATGATGTTTCCCAACATCGGTCACAGGGAAGTCAACACTCAGAACCTATGAGCACATCTTCTACTGACAATCAAACTTCATCAGATAAAAGTCAACCAAAACAAGCATTTAGCTTAGTAAAGTTATTTATGAAGCAAAAAAGTATGAGCAACGATGGAATCGTTAGCATGGATCAGCTGGACAGATCAGAGTGCTGGCCCTCGAGCTCTGGAGGAGAAAGCGGAGAATCCATGGGAGAACAAAAACTAGTCGATTCAAAAACTGCAATCTCAGAGCGCCCTCAAATTGATTTGCCAAGTACTGCAGTGGAAGAAGTCTCATCACTCGTATACGAGGAGATTAACCCTGTAAATCCTTTCAGTAACAGAGTATACGATGAAGTTTTGATTGAAGAAGAAGAAACAGGTGATGGAACTAAATTGAGTGATAGTGAATCTAATCTTTATGCAACAGTTAACAAACCATATATTAAGAGAACTAATTTAAATATTGTGAACAGTCCATCTAGAATGAGAAGTAACAGAAAATCATGTTCTTCCCAATCTTCAGCCACTAGTGTAAGCATTTCAAGCTGTTCTGAATCTGATGGAACTCAGATCACCAGAATGAATAGGCTCCTTCAGCGTGAGCAATGTGACCACAAATCAACGTCAACTCACCTTGAAACAGACACGATAGATAAGAGTATACAAACATCTAGCATGAATCTATCAACCATGTCTCAACGAGAACTATTCAAGGTCGTCGAGCCTTCATTCTTACAAAAACTCAAAGAAGGAGATTGCGAAAAACCTGTTTTTGTCTTATATCCTAGCTATACTCTGCCAGATATTAGCTTCCTGAATGGAAGGCCAAATATTTATTTAAATCCGTTAAAAATAAATATATCGCCCAGATCGAGTGAAAGCAAGAGAAACAGAATGCAAGTTAAAGGTAAACGACCTTTTTCATGCAATGATCTTGAAATGCTAAAGAAAAAAGGAGTTGGTCATATAAAAGACTGGGATTCCCTTAACTTTTTGCTACCAATGGAATGCAGGCAATTATTATCTGAAGTGCCGGAACTTATGCAACATATGAAAGAAAAAGAAGGTATGCAAAAATGTGGGGATAAGTACTGTAATGCTTCCCCTGCCTCAAGATCCAAAAACCGACCGATGAGTTGCGATTGTAATAATTTAGCTGGCAATACTACGGCGGTATCTTCAAGCTCAAGCACAGCTACTCAGCCTTCTTCAGGATACCGTGGTTCGTCCACAATGCTAACAGATTCTTCAGCACAAAATAGCCCTGCGCCAGCTGCAAATTTCAATCCCTTGTTTGTGTATCGTTATGATAGCGCCACAAGCTCAGAGGCAAGTGGTGTCAATAATGATGGTCAGAGAATAAATCCCAGTATTCCAAAACGATCACTCTCATTAGCTGATCAAAATCGCATTCTCAAACAAGGCGAATTAGCGCCTCCAAGGCCACCATTACCAAAGAGCATATTGCGTAAGTCAATGGATAAGACACGCAAATCTAGCACGCATACTAAAAGATACAGTATGTTCGAAATGGATGATCTTTTACAAGACCCGGTTGTTTGCATGACAGCGGCAACGGAACATAAAACTAAGAGGAGATCGTTACAAGAACCGTATTATCTCCAGAATCAAACTGTAGATTATAGAAAGAATAACGATATAGCTGCGAAAAGATTGTCCCAACAGTTCCTCGACGCAGCCGAGAAAGATGCCGATTATAACGAGTATTATCCAGATGAAGGAGTTGGAACGGAGAGTAGTCTAGAATCAGGGAAATCTAACGAATTAAAGTTCCATAGGCCGCACACTCCGCCGTTACCTAAACCAAGAACAAAGAAAATGGAATATACCGAATTCCCACCTCCTGGTGCACTCATCAGCAGTGCCGATTTACAACAACTTGAGGAGTTTCTGAAACACAGTGGATTCAATTGTCTAAACATGGATGAGTGGGACCAAAATCAAGTTCAAAAGGTAAGGAACCAGGTGTCCAAATTCCTACAGATGAAGCGATCTCAGGAAGAAAACCAAAGGTCCACAGAATCAAGTGGCAGTAGTTGTAATAGTAAGAAGTCAGTGAGTTTTGCGCAGAAGTCTGAGGTAACGAAGGCCGATAGCCAACAGTCCCAATTAAAACCTATGGAGGACATAAAGGGTGTCAGTCTAACGACGCCGCCTAACTCACCAAATATTTCCGCTGTGATAGCGCAGAGGCTTTATCAGGTAACGTTTCATTTGCTAATGCTACTTATGCTCACACACATCATTGCCGTTATTTTCAGTGAGTACCTTCGGTTCCTTATTTGCTCTTATTTTTTCTGTTTATGTTATGTTTTCGATGTACTTTGGATTATTTTAACAATAATCTGCTTGGATGGATGTGCTATTATTTTATGCTGTAGCATTTTTACTTTGCACCCACATTTTTATTAGCAAGTTGAACACGTTACCTGCGCTTGTCACTCATTAACCACAATGTGACATACATTATGAAATGTGTGTTTTTTTTCTCGCATGCCCAATATTAGATAAGTTATATGATTCTAGGGCAAGAATTTAGCAGAAATACCGATTTGTGAAGAAGCTGAAGTGAGCCCTGATGAATTTGGAAGTCCCATCCACCATGAAGCGAGAGTTAAATATGATGTAATCGATGTTTCACAAAAGAGAGGTAAACTTATTATATATATTGCAGAAAACATATTCAATAATAATTTAGTTCTTGGGCTAACGTAAAAGTTACTTAACCGTGCTCTTCTATTTTTGCAGCATTAGTGTCAAATGTGACCGATGCTGTTGAAATGTTGATTCAACATTTCTCGCCTGCTACGGATCAAGCTGAGTTAGCCTTCTTAGGAGACTCCAAAGAATCCCCAGCCTGCGCCAAAATAGCACTAAATGCACTGTGTCCAGCTTTGTATGCAATCTTCAGGGATGGCCTCAAAGAGAATATTGAAACTTCTTTCGGAGCAGTAAATAATTCTGTTTGGCAAATGGTTGAAGCTACTGCAAGACAAGGTAAGAAAATAACAGGCAGTGCTAACCTGAATCATAGTATAATTGTTATTTTTAACCGACTTCTTCAAAAAGGAGGAGGTTCTCAATTCGTCTGTATGTTTTTATTATATTGTGCTTATGTTACCTACTACTTTTAGGACCGATTACAAAATCTCTCAATGAGTTGGTACTGAGAATTAACAGCGAAGATGCAGTTACAGAGGGATTGGTCAAATTCAATGCTTTCATCCTTGGTTTGCTCAAGTAAGTAAAGCAAAACACAAAATAAGAATCCATTAATGTACGAATGGAAGACACATTTATAAAACTCTCGTGTATATTTACAGTGCACAGTCCGTTGATGCATGGGTGTCATACATACGTACACGAGAATCTATATTAGCGAAACACTACAGTCCTGATTCTCTGATCCTCGCCGGCTGTGTGGGTGAACCGCGATGCCGAGCTCTTCTGGACACGTTGCTCGCCAGTCTAGAACCACTAAAGCTCCTACCCTTCTCCCTGGACCTCATGTTCGAAATGCGCGAATTACACAGAAGTTTCAAGAAGATTGAAAGCGACATGCGTGCTGCTAGTCGGGTAAGTTTAGATAACATTCACAAAATAACATCTAATATATAAGAGCCGACACTGAATGCTACTTTCCCATGAAATATACGTAATCAATATTCCGTGTCTTTCGTGTTCCGAAACCACTATCGCATACTATCGAACAGCCGCCTGCCGGAGCAACATCGCTTTATTTGCATTTTATTGTTTACTGCATGTGCTTAAATCACAGTTCACGGCGTACGAACGCGATATTTTTGCATTTACTTTCGTGCACAGCTTACATAAAATGCAAATAAAGGTATTGCCGATCGATCGAACTGGATCGATGACCTTGTCGAGGACTCTAACTTATACTAAACTAACTTTGGATGGCATGATGCATGATGCTAAACAAAATTTGGTGTATTTAACAGCCCACTTCGATTAACACTCCACCACTAACCCTGAACCAGCGGAATTTGCTGAAGCTGGTGCGTTCGATGCAGTCGAGCGGTCTCTCCAGTGACGACTGTCAGACCAGTGTCATAATGCGACACAAAGAGCCCAAACACAAAGAGCCTTCCACGCCCGACCTGCTGAACGATTCGGCGAACGTAAAGACTACTGTTGAAAAGAATAGACCACGCTCATGCGTTAATCCGACGACTATTGGTTATGATATGTGTCCGAACAACAGTAGGATAGAGATAGAAAATAACCGCAGATGGTCTGGCGTGCACTTGGGCTCCAAGTTAATGCAGGCGTTCGATAGGCTCGTGTTCGACGACAGCGACGATTACACTGATAGTCTAGAGAACAATAAGCCTCCCTCCGCTAAGCCCTCCAGCAATGAAGTGAAGGTAACTCGGCGGTGCTTTGTGTGGACATTACTTGAATGTTATGTGCTTTGACAATGTTACGTTGCGGTCTACGTTGTTATTAATTTGCAGGTTGTTCTTAGTACGCTGCTTGCTGCTTCTAACATTTATTTTGTCTGCTTACTTTTCTTTGTTTTTCACATCATCGTTTAGAATGGTTTGCGTTATGTTTGTCTCCAATTTTGATGTGTAATAACCTTGTTGTCCCTTATTTTTTTTATTTTTATATTTAAACTGCGACAACATTAGTGATTTTACCGTCTTAAAACTTGTAGATTTTATTGTCTTGAAAGTTGTAGTTTTTATTGTCTTATAAGTTGTACATTTTATTGTCTCAAAAGTTTAGTTTTGTTTTTTTTATATTTCAATCTCTAGAATCCAGTAGAAATAACAATAACAAGTTGCAAATATATAATTACATTCGTACGTTTTGTTTAGCTGGAGTGCAGCGGTGAGGAGAATTGGCGGCCAGGGTCTGCCAGCAGTGGTGCCAGTGGCAACACAGGCAACGGTAGCGGCAACTCTGGTGGCGGCAAGTTCCGACGTCTGCAACTCAAGTGGGAAATGCTCAGCAATGCCGAAAGTCCCGTGACTCCTTCAGGTTTGTTCAACATTATTACGATGCTCTTGCTTATACGGCGGAAAAACCTACTTCGTTTACCTCAAAGGATTTGCTCGCTATTTATCGATGATGCAACACTATTCGTAGATCGATAACAAAAGTTTTCATTATGAAATTCACGGAAGGCACGGGTGAATAAGAATGTCTGCATATATAAGAAGCAATTTTCCTTATATACATTTCAAAAATACTTAGACCCGACATGTAAATCTAGCTAATTGTAGTAACATATGCATCCGAAGATAAAAATTGAAATAAATTGGCAAAACAGCAATGCAAAACAAGTTTACATTATATTTTCGTGAGAACAAGGAACAGCTGTGTAAACCGTGCATCAGATGGATGACGTCACCTTTCCAAAATATACTTATGTATGACTAAAATTAATGTGACTAAATTGTCAAGCGCGCGTAAACTCTTGTGATTGGTTGAATGATTTATCAACAACCAATCGCAGCAGTTTAAGCGCGCTTTGCAATTTGTCACATTAAATTTGCGATAATATTCTTTCGAGGAACTGGCCCTATATGTGTTGTATATTTATGTATTCAGGAGAGACGTCCCCGGCAGCGGCGCGTGGCTCGAAGATCCCCAGGCCGGTATCATCGCCCGTGCGACCAGTGGCGCCTGCGCTGCAGTCTCCGGCCAAGAATACAGCCCATCGGTAATGACAAAACAATGTTCTTTTGATACAATTATGTCAACTTATTTTTTGGATTCCTATTAGGTACATACCGACCGATCAAAGCTTATAATTTTGTATTGGTAACATGGCAATGTACCTAGGAAATGCGGTTATTCTAATAACCATTACAACGGAAACCCATATATCCTTTAGAAGTGTTAACAGGACAAAACGTGACGCTACAATTTGCGCAATCATCACAAATCATCTGTTAACGCAAATATATTGTTATAATTTGTCAGTCTCATTCACAATGACGAACCAATTGAGTAGGTTGTGGTCATTGTGGTCGTTGTGCCAATTCCCCCAGGATACATTATTACTTTGTCCCAAATATGGCCAAGCGTTGGCAAACGGTGGCGATAAACACTGTCAGCGCACGCTAGATAATTTATGATTGGAGCTATAATAGTTGGTGTTTTGATTTTTCATGACAGAATGATATGCCTTGTTCTCTTGACTTTGGTATTCGACACTATTATAGATTTTTTTACTATATTAACTCATAGCACTACACAATCTCTACTCAAATAGACACCTCCAATGGCTCTTGATCTTTATAATCAACATCGAAGATGCAAGCGAGTCATAGCGATAACATGACAAGATTTGTTTCAAGCAAATGCATAAATATTGCCATAAGTTAAGAAAAAAAGAAGGCTTAAAGACTAGAATAATAACAGTGTTTTTCTTATGATCAGGG
The DNA here is from genome assembly GCA_948473465.1 of Lithophane ornitopus. NCBI lineage: Eukaryota > Metazoa > Arthropoda > Insecta > Lepidoptera > Noctuidae > Lithophane > Lithophane ornitopus. The sequence continues at coordinate 8,817,758 of OX419623.1, forward strand.
GTATCCCGGTGCCTGTACGCAAAGGAACTTCTCCTACCACCTCGACACCCAGTAGACCGACTACGGCGAGAGCTGGCACTGCCAACAAGAAACCACCTCAGGCTGCTAACAGGTAACATATAAATTATACAGAACAGTCCTTATCTATCCAGGGTCGACAACGTGCCTCTTAAACCTTATTTACACGGTGCGATTTAATTTTCTGTGGCACACCATAAGTTGAACCAATAAATTGTATTGTATATAGGCAAGACTTGCATCGAGAAAAGATGAGGCAGTTGGGACCGTTAAAAAAATTAAGACTGTCGAAAAACAAAATGTCGGTCACATGATATAAAATTTTAGTGTAGAAATAGCTGCTATATATTTTATTTTTATTGAGCACAAAATTATATTTATGCTAAACTTACTTTCAAGGTTAAATGGTATATTACAGGTGGCGGTATTTTTATTTATGTCTTCCTACTGAGACACTGAAAAAAATATCTACTTTGTAATATTATGCTTTCATATAAATTATGTTCTGCACCGCAATATATTATTATGCTTATACCGCACATATCTTCAGAAATTTACCCGAGATGACAGCGAAGAGGCCTGATGTGAAGCCGCGAGTGCAAAATGTAGCTGTTGTTAACACTACAATTGTTAAGAAAACAACGTATGTACTATAGATGGGAATAACTTATGACTAACATCGTTGTGACGACAGTTTGATGCTAACAGCATGTTGTGCATGTAAGCTTAAGGAAAATAACACCGTAACCGCAAATGATTTACCTAAGTGAAACTGCCAATGAAAAACCATGACATGGTTTTAATAAAGAATCACTATTATAGCCATAATAATAAAACGCGAATTACCTAATAAACAGAATTTAATGTTATACCTAAACGGGAAACTGATTGACATTGAGCCTTTCTGATTTCTCGTCTTCTACAGTTAAGTTCGGCTGCTCAGTCCAGCTTTCTCAAATAGGTACCTGCTTACTATGTAATGATTTAAAACAACTAAATCAGCGCTACACCTTCAACTGTCATTAACGAGACACAATAGAATTTTAATTGTTATCGGTATTTAAAAGCCCGATTGACATACCGGCAAACCTATAGCGCCACTATATGCCAAACATTATAAGGTACTCTAAACACCAACAACAGGAATAGTTCAAAGTTGTACATGAGCCACACTTAAACAGAGCATGTTTTGTAATGCACCAATCCTGGCCCACCTCATCTAACTTGTATATGTTCAGGACGTCTCGCGTGGACGGCGCGGCTCACGGCGGCGCGGCCCCGCGGCCGTCGTCGCTGCCGTACGGCCGCACGCCTCCCCCTGCGGCGCCGCGCCGCGCTGCGTCTTCCTCTGCCGCACGCGCGCATCATTCCACCAACCAGCAGAAACAACACAAGTACGTACTCAACATTCGTCATTTAAAATTCCCCGTTCATCATCATCTGCTTAGCCTTTTCCAACTGTGTGGGGGCCGTTATCCGGTCTAAGCGGATGTAGCAGAATACCAATATTATAGATGGAGCGACTGCCTTTCTGACCGCCACAACCTAATTACTGGGCGATACCTTTTTCATCATTATCCTCCTCTTTATTATTCTCTCCTATCCCAATTTTTTTGGGGTCAGTACAGCGCGTCTTTTTCTATACATGTATTATGTATTAGCTATCATCTCAAGATTACTTACGTCTTATATATAGCCAATTCATCTTTCGCACAATCCTTCCATATTTTCTTTGGTCTGTTCATAAAGCGATCTACATTCTTAATTCACATGGCAAAGCCATCTATATTTTCTTATCAAATATTATATTTCCTCCTTCCTTCGAGTCACATATTCAAATTATTTTTACCCCGAAAATATGTTACTCCCCACGATATTAAATTAAATACGTTAATTTCTGAACACAGTCAAAATTTTTGTCTTTGCTTTATTCACCATGAACTTTTTACGTAAATTACAAATTCTCAGCTAAGTTAACACTAATTCAACCACAGATTTTGTTGAAGATTGGAAGAATAATATGGTTGAAGTTTAGTCCCTTTTAGTTTAGGTCATATCCTAATTGACCCAACCACGAAGATTACGGACGTGCCAATTTATTTCCAGCGTTTTAATAACTACATATTGTGTAATTTCAGGTACGTGAGGACGCTGTGGCACCGACTGCCTTCAGACTCGGGTCACCTCGCGTTCAACGAAGGTGAGCGTCTCCGACTTATACTGGAGGTAGACGACCAGTACCTGTTGTGTTGTCGCGGCGAACATAAGGGGCTCGTCCCACGCGATGCCGTGCTGCTTGAGGACTTCTGATATTGGCAGCCATAGCACGACTGGCAGCCAGCCTGGCGCCCGTTACGCTTGAGCGGCAAACGTTGAAGGAAACGTTCAGAGAAACATCGCTTTTCAGTCTATAATTTCCAATGCTTCGAGATTTTTATGCTGAATCTACGCATCGAGCTTAGATTCGTCATATTACATTTACAGACTTTGGAAAATATTAACATGAAATGTTCGAGAAAATGTGCAATATGGTTTTGGAGTGAGCAAACAATGAGGAACTTGTGGAACTATACTTCGTTTCGTCTGGAATGTGCTTGAACCCTTGTGTTGTCTAGTTCGATTCGGTATGTGAAAATGAATGTGATCGTGAACTATGCTGTTCAAAGACTATGTGAATATAACTTGTAATGTAATTCTATGTTTCATACTCTACTCCACTCGTTTGGAGCGCTATTTGTATGTCTTAATCATTATTTAAAATTATTTAATTTTTTATATTGCCTTACTCAGCAATATTCATTACTTCTTTGCAGAATCTTAACATCATTAAATATCTCTCACATTTCTAATTATTGTAGTAAAATCTAGTCTTACGTTATAAGGCACGACAAGGTCTTGGAATGTATATAAATCTATTTTAAGTAACACAAATTGTGGGAATATTTACTGTGAATGACAGCGCATAATGAAAAACCTTTGATGAAGCATTATCAGTAAATATTTATCTCAATAATATGTGATATTATAGAATACTATTTACTTTTATGGTAGGAACAAAATCTCATACCTTAAGGGCAAACTCCATCGTATCCTTAAATCATGGAAATCCATGACTGCCGAGAGAAACACGCCCCAATGTACTTTGGTGTTTAGATAAATTACGTAAATGTGAATTTGATGTCTAAAATTACCCTCGATATTAACGATATGTGTATAATATACTAAATACGACCTATTGGTATTAGTGGTGTAACATGTACCTAGGTAAACAAAATTTTATATTACTTCGATGACTAAGTATTACTTGTGAATGTTTTACTTAAGTTTTACAACATCGGGTACGGTGAACCTGAATAATATTGACAAACCTTTGACAGAAAAGCTATCCACAGATTGTGTTAACTTCTGGCTACACTAACTGCATGCGGCCTTTCCTAAGCACCTTCCTTGACGGTCTGTGGTGAAGGGTTCATTAATTACTGCGGTGTAGGTGAACTAACTGGTGTACATGACTAACTGCATGGCCTTTACCGACACTACCCCTCCTAAAATTGACCTACACTTCAAAAGTTCCATTTGACAGCTTCTAATACGGTGTTGGTGCGTAACTACCTGTTTTATCTAACTGCATGCGCCTCTCCACGTAACACATCCCAAAACCAGCACTCTCATGTTACATTTTAATAAAAACCGTACCTGACTCTATGTACATTTTTAGCGGTATTAAATCAATTATGATATCGATATTGGTATTAAAGATGGACTCGTCATCTAAAATAAATGTCTGCTTGACAGTCACGAATATTATTGTGATATAATGATCATATCACTGCTATTATGATGCGGAAAGAAACGATATTTTTGGTATGTAATGTATTTTATTGCTCAAGTTGGAAGCGCAACATTATCGGATGATATGATTGATATTAATATTCGAGACTTAATACTCTAATATATTATACCTATTATAAATTTCAGTATTCGTTAATTGGTGTAAAGTGATTGTACATATTATTATGGAGTTATTCTTAGTAGTGATTTTAGAGGTCAAAATTTGTAACAAAACTTTTGAATGCACGATACAGTTCCTCTCGTAGTCCGTCGTGCTATCGAGTCACAACATTGGTGAAATGTAGTTGATATACTCGTAGTGAGCTAAATTATGATAACTTTGCGTATGACCGAGGTGTGTTTCTCGAGGCAGTCGTGAGGTATCGACTCTTGCCAGCTACGTTCAGTGAACAAGATGAAGAGGCTCGTCGACACGATAATCTCAGTAACTAGAGTGAACGTAAGTTGACACAAATTAGTACTGTACAATAGAAATAATCTATACAATAATTAGGTTAATAATGTTATCTAAATTATAGTTGAATTACTTAGATGATCGTAACCTCCATGCTGTGAGAACGGCGAGCGTTTGTAAAATACACATTTCATTACAGTGTTAGGTTAATTCGCGCTTTGTGACTGAATGATGTGTTGTGGCCTTTGTATGTATTAAAGTTATATAGTGTTAGTGTCGTGTGTGTGTGCGCTTGTTGCATCAGTCGAAGTATCCATTGTATCGTCTACTTAACATTAAATAGCATGGGGAATGCTTCCACAAATTATTTATTATAGTAATCAAAACTCCTAACTAGCCGTTAAAGTATTAGTCGAACAAACATGCCTTAAAGTAATATCTACTGATGGAGCAGATCAGACCGTGTAGTGCTGTTCGCTTCGCGACAGCTTCAACAAGTAATCGCTTCGCAGTTAGTCTCTGTTTGCAGTACATAGAGGAGTTTGTTAGTCGTAAGTTTTTATCAACAGTTTGTATTATTGAATAATGTTAAACTGGTTTTTTATAAAATGACATCCTGCGCGTTCGTTTTAAGGTATTGTTGGATACATGTGGTGAGTCAGTTGTCCTTATGGGTACAAAAGGTTAAGTTATTGTACTATTTTGTGAGTAAGATTTTTATTTATAATTTTTACGATTGGGATCAATAAGTTGAATTTTGTGTTGAAAACTTTATTTTCTTATAAAAAAAGTAAAAATAAAAAGAGGCTTTCGTTACAATACGAAACGTCAACGAACGACTGAGAAATTATTCCGAATATTATAATTAAGTTTATTTCGAAAAATTAATACTAATTAAATTATGTATGTATTATCAATTGTTTTCCGGCGTGACATTATCTCATTCAATGTATGTATCTATTTGTTTAAAGATATTTTTATTTGTGTTAAGTGCCATAATTTAATGAATTAACAATTGATAAATATTATTATAATGCATAACCATGTACACCAATTAAACAATATATAAAAGATATTGTTGTTTTTTTACAACTCGTTTACCAACAGATTTATAACGTTTATTCTCCTAAGATATGAATATGATTATCCAAAAGGCACCACCATTATTTAAATTAATTTGTGTAGGTACATCATGGATACCCTTTCCGCATAGGAAAGGCAGACTCCCGCATTAGTGCTTATACTTACGAAGTAGTACAGAAAACGGGCGAATCGAACTTTTTTTTTTTTTTTGAGGTGATTTGCACGAAGTTAATTTATTTGTAGGCAAGTCGACAACTCCAGGAATCGATTCGCCTACACATTAAAAATTTGTGCGAATCACCAATAAGCCTAGAAGAAACCTATTAGTTGTTACATCTCGCACGACGATTGTAGTTCTCTGGATTTAGGTTTGATTAAAAAACGCTGTCAGTGCCATTATCTCTTATTCTTTTGTTTTACAAGACTAAAGACAAGATTTAATTTAAAGCAACAATAAAAATTGCACCTTCTAAACAGTGTTTAGGAGATATATTGTGGAATTTGTTGGTTAAATTTGATTGTATTCCACAGGCATGAAACTTGCATCGTGTAAATGGGGCTTAACACAAGCTGCTATGGGTGGATTTGGGATAGAAGATCTATCAAAATAAAAGTCAATTGTAGGGTGTATAGTTTAATCAACATAAATAAACTCGGAAATTCAATTAACGACTAAAGCTGCTTTCTACCTGTATTTAAGAACGACCGTGTCGAATATCCTACGTGTGGTTGTGAAACTACTGTCATAGGAACTTATCTAATAATACTAAGTAATATGAATTATATTAATAAATCCATCAATATTGCATATACATAAAGAATTTGCTAAGCAAATCATAGTTACACAATGCGAAAATCGGAGCTACTAAAGACATAGAGAAGCTATATTTTTTATATCATCTTTGACATATTATTTTTGTGCACGCTTATGCAGTACGAATATTTTTGTGCGTATTGTAGACCTACCACTACAAAGTCTAACACTTAAAACTCAAATTACATGTCTGACTTCCTACAATATTTAGAAAACACTGAAAGCCTAGGGCCCTTTAATAAACTCTTTTTATCAACGTTTTCTACATCAATATATAGAGAAAGCTGGACGTTGTGTGAGCGAGGTTCGTCTGGACAATGTGGAGCGAGGAACCTCACGAGCACTTAGGGGTCTGGCTACCGAAGTCCGTCGGTTCCTCTCGTTGTTGCGCATGACCAGGTCCTCTTCATCCATGGTTGGGACCCTGCGGCGGGGAGACAGCGCCCTCGGGGTGCGGGGGGTGCGGGGCGTGCGTGGAGCCCGAGCTGACAGGCACCGGGACTTCGGACGGGCCTCTTCGGTCCACTCATGGACGGACATATTGTAATATTGATCCTGTGTAAATAGGGAATGATAATTATTGAATCATAGTAAATTCGTTCACACGAAGGAACTGCCGGAATTACTCCACATAAAAAAAAAAAACATGACGATGTTGATTAGACAGAGGATCCTTTTAGATTTTGAGAAGAAGGAGAGATGTTTGTTTACGAACTTTCTCTTATGGCTCATTTTTCAATAGTCAGATAATTTATATCTGTAGAATAAACATGACAGTTTTATATTATTTTCTATACAAATGCGGTCGAACCGCTTTAATTATTCTTCAGATAAAAGTTATCTGACGATAGAAAAAGCGGCTCTTAGTGGTGAAAATGTTGGGTAGAGTCATTCGATTTCCCGCCGGAATTAAATACTGAAGAAATCCTGGTAGCTTCGCCACTGCGATCTAGTGCCTTTGCTATCACTAATCCGTTTGGCTAGTAGACCGGTATCCTCCCGGTTTCTCATCTCATCATCTCTTGAATAAGGAAAAATTTAATAGAGATTTTTTGGGTTTAATTTTCCGGTTTTCTTGTTTTACCCAACAGGTTAAAAAAAAATCAAAGAAATCGTCTTCGTCACCGGAAATTATGGAAAATCTAACAAACCTAATATTATTTTCAAGACGTCAACAATTACTTAATCAAATCAATAATTACACACATCCCTGATATGTTACAGGGTTTGATTTAAAACTAATTAATAATCAAGTTTACTTTACAGTAATTTCATTCACTACATCTGAAGTAGGTTCTCGTACTACCTAAAAACTAGGAAAAAGAACGGTAGTTTAAAAGTGAAAACTTACCAGGTGGGTATGAGGTATCATCCAATACATAAATCTGCCCTTAACTAAAGACAGTTTAAGTGCAAGTGAGAAGTAATGCCAATGGTCGACTACATTAACAGTTGATTCTAAATGTCTGGTGATCTGTGAACTAGTGTACAAAATAAAACGAACTCGTATAGTGTTAAACTGTATTAAACGATTACCTAATAGGTATACAATACGTCCTGTTCTTCATAAAACATCGGTCTCAAAACTGGAGTTAAGTTGCGGTCTACTGGTATAGTAAGTATCTATTAGTTAAGTTAAAACTTATCTAGACAATTTACCATAAAAGCTTGCGTGAAAATTAAAGAATTCAAAATTTAATAAAATTTTTGTAGGATAAACGCGTCTCAATTTTAATAACATAGAAATAATCAAACCGCTCAAATGCAAAACATCTCTCATAAAATAAAAATGACAATGCAAGAAAGTTTTGTGACTCAAGCTTCAAACATTAATACACGCTATCTAAACCTAATCATCTCTTATAGTCATAGTTACATATAAAACATTTATATAATAATCTGGTCAGTCAATCTCGAGCCCGCACCTGTTCTCGCCACAGCAGTGTCACGTGTTATCATAGAACCTTCAGTGATAATCATAGTGAAATCTGGTTTGTCGATATTACGCGAATGCGAGAAAAAGCTACAAGTTTCTACATCTGTGTATCAAAAATCATGATGAATGCTGTGCCAAGAACACCTACCTGTTAACTTTACATTCCAAATAATAAAACATTGAAATAGTCCGTGCATATAATACTATGAATACGTAGTGGAAACAACAAAACAGTGATAACAAAGCCTATATAACTAGGAATAGTAGGTACAAATAAATATACACATTTAGATATAGTTGCACAATATATGAATATCTTGATTACCAATACAATAAACTAACACATCGCATGAGAAAATGTACGGTAGTGCTGCTAATGAAAATAATGTCGAATAGTGCAATGTACAAAATGGTATCTTTCAAGCACTATTACTAGCAATGATAGAGATTACTAAAATCATGCTTGCTGAAACAATAGCATCGATAAAGATAAAGACTACTTGCCACAATGTAGGTATACACCACAATGGATACCTCTACGGTACTAGTATGAATTGGCACTCATGATACTAACATCACTCGGGTTATAATGATGATATCAAAAAGGAATTCACTTGTCAAATTATTCATGAACTATACCGCTACAAATACAACATTCAAAGTTATAATTACGTATAACAATACAATTCAAATTTTAATGGTTGATACACTTATAACGCACTCAACATATTGTCCGAAAAGATATGCAATAAATCATTGACATTGATTATGACAAATTTTAATAATCCAATTTGTCTAAACAAACGTACCTTAATAAAGTCACTCAAACTGGGTATCAATATCGAACAAAATTAACAAATATAAAAATGTTATACAATAAGTTTGGACTCTTGATTATAAACATTAGAGTGGTTCGCTGAGAAATCGAAGTTTCTCAGTGTAAGCTCTTAACACTGCTGTTGATTCAAATTCTCGTCGGACTTAGGAGGTTCCGATGTAGCTGGCACTGGACTCTACGATGAAAAGAAAATGCATTAATCTCCACTCTATTGATAAAATTGAAAAGACACGCAAATTAAAAGAAAAAACAATGGTTAAGAAAAAACGAAAAACCAAACAAAGAAAACAGACGCATTAGAAAATTGTTATCCACAGTAGCAAACCCCTCACAAACCGAAACCCAATGAGTTACCTACTCAATAAAACGTGTACAAATATCCTGGCTGAAACAAAAATGAGTGATTGCGATTTAAATGACCACCACCGAAAAACCAAAAATTAAAAAGCGAACACGACATATATGCAAAGGCCCGTCAAGCGGCTGGAAAGGGCCTCACCTCCTGTCGGGAATGGCCGTGACTGTCTGGCACCGGGGACTGTCCCGTCATCTGCTTGATGTAGTCTTTGTCATCGAAAATTTTGATGTCACCGCCTCCAGGTTTATGCTTTACGTTATCCATGGAGCCCACTTTACTTTGTGCTTTGAATTCCAATTTTTGATTTTCGATCTGTTTCAAAGAAGTGAGTGTGCACATAAAATAAAAATACATACAATATAATAATAATGTGGAGGTTCCGTAGATATTACAAAAGAAGGTAATATTTTTCCGAATGATTGTTTGATTAATACATTCCTGCTAGTCCCTCCGTCAGTCTATTATTGTCGCAAGAATGAAACGGTGAAAAGTGAAACATTGCCAAGTAACCGGCGCTATGCAATGTTAGAACTTTACAATCCAGATTAGAAGAAAATTGCATCCACACAAATGAATAAATCCTATCATAAGCCGTCGGTAATACCTAAAATTCATAATAATTATTGTTCTTAATAAATACAAGCTCCAGATAATTATGAAGAAGGTATCTGCAGAACTCATGTGGAAGCAATGATAGATAATAATATAATTATTATGTAACCAGCAAATGCCACTACGAATCAGTCGACAAATCAAGATACTATATCTATCTATATGTACGAGAAATAGAGTGATTTGTTATGATTACATGTAAGTATAGGGCAAGCCGTGTGCAAATCAATGTAGGTATGGTTCTAGGGTTACTCATATTCTTTATAACGATGTATTCAATAAGATGAGAATGAATATTATATATATTATCCAAATAAGCAAAAATGATAAATCCAATAGTGTAAAAATAACCGAAAGGTCATTATCATTTATCAAGATTGTGGTAAAATTAGAAAAGCATATAACTAAGCATATACTCCAAAAATACATACATGATTATGTATGTATATCAATATGTACCTATCTATACAGACAGAGTTGAGACGTGACACTATATTTTATAAGTCGTTAAAATATAATAGTCATTAGATCAACTCTCCAAACCTTATCTAGATCATTTGAGATATAAGTTTTATTACGAGAAAAAGTTTTTCCCCTAGGAATTTTACTGTGGGTTACAATTTTGTTCCAATTACATTAATTGCGGACATTTGCGGAGACGTATAGGATGGACAATTGGACATGGCTAATTAAACAATGGAAAATTGTCAATTGTGTTGTTTGCCAATTATATCTACGGAACCTTCAAGTATACATAAATATATACGGTCATATCAGTGCGGTTGCTAAGTAATAATTTCATAAACATGTGGTGTGTGTACACATATGTTTGTGTTTCTTTCATAGTACAATGCATAATCGTTATTGATTTCCATGGCGTGCTTGTCGATGATATTCGTGTAGGTCGTGTGTACAGGTAACAGTCGTATGTTCGTTCTCTACGTTATGTAATCATCATATTAATATTTTATGTAGAAATTTGGCATTCTGTGTAAAAATATAACGTATAAGGTGTAAGGACACTTATTCTACTATCATTCGCATTTCTCAATCCGGCAAGACTTTATTTATGTAGTTTCATTATTATGTGAAAGACACAGTTATATTTATATTGAAAGCAAAATACCTAGCGTGAAAAATACAGCCACAGCCCGTCCTAGAAATACCTTAGGTAGACACTAGAAGATTTCTATCAAGTCAATTATCTCACGTATGGTACAAAATATATACCGCCCAACCAACCTTACTCCATAAAGAGTGGTAGGCAAAATGTTTATGAGATGCTCTCCATCGTGGTAACGCCCATTTAACATTCTAGAAAATAATAACGATACAATCCCATAATTACGTATGTCGACATTACATTTCATACTTCGATTGTGTATGACGTATGTGCATTGACGTCACCGCGAAAACTTAAGCCTACAACATGTTTTACATAAAAATTGTGCAATAAAGTGACTGTGTTCACACAAACTTAGATATTGATTTTTACTCACTGCTCTCGTTCCGTCTTTTGCAACTGTAGACTAAAGAAGAACAACATTATTTTCAATATTGTACTTAAACATACAATACAGACCTAATGACTTCGATTGTTCTATTTTTACATTGAGTGCGTCTATAATACGAATTGTGAACTGCGCTAACATGATGATTCTTGATCGTGTTGCCGTCTTTTATTTCTAAGTGCTTTACCAAATATTTAAGCTCTACTCGAATGTTACTTTTACCAGCTGTGCTGACAAACTAGGCAAAAAGAGTACTCACTGAAAGTTGTTACCTAATATTTCGCCTATAACCGCATTCCTATGACCTATTCAATTGTTATTTAAAGAACCTATGACTTATTATTAATTTACCTTAATGGCACCACCTCCAGGCTTATGAGTGATGTTAACTGTCGAAGCAACTTTTGGTTTTGCTTTCTCGTTGAAATTCAATTTCACGGTTTCAATTTTCTTGTCACCGCCACCTGGTTTGTACGCAGTATTCTGGAGGGAGCCTACCTTCGATTTTGCATTCCATTCTAATTTCGTGGATACAATCTGAAAAATACAACGATGTAAATTTAAAAAGATACCCAAGGTATCAAATGGGGTCCATCGGGTTTTAAAGAACCGAAGTGTATTTACCTTTTTAACCCCACCGCTTGGAGTATAAGCATCATTTTTAGCAGCAATTTTAGGCGTTACGTTACCGAACTCTAATTTCCGGTTTTCAATCTTAACTTTTCCACCACCAGGCTTGTACGTCGCATTATCTAATGAGCCAATTTTCGATTTCACCGCTTTAATGTTAGGCGACGGAGCATTGCCAACTTGCACTTTATTCATTGGCACTTCTGAAATGTAATTCAGAATAAGTTTATATTATACGCCTTTAACTATCTTGAGCAGTTCAGGTATGCTATGCTTATTAGTTTATTATGAAGTAGGTACTGACAATAGTAAGCCACTTTATTCCCTCTTTCATTTGTTAATTTTAGCAAACTCATAAACATTCCAATTTAATATAGCGCAAATTTCTATTCATATTATTTTGTCTATAACTTGGCTTTCTGTATAAAAATGGCATTCATCGTTTAATATTCTTTATTAACCAATACAATGAAGCTATAATTTCAACGAATAGTGGTTGTAAAGTACAATACAATGAAGGTTAAGGACAAAAAAGAACTAACACAATAACCACTGAAGCATAAAAACTTTGTCTAAGCAAAAATACTCACTTTTCTTATCATTTGGTAGAGGATTTTCCGGTGTTTTAGCAGTAGCACTTTTGCTTGATGATCGTGAAAGACTGGTTTTCAGGCTGTTGCTTGATTTCTCCTTCATGGGTAACTTACTCGGAATCTTTTTGGTCGGTGAACCAGGAGACCCATTGACATCCTTAAAAAAATGGGAATATTATGTAGAGATTAGTAATTATAAAAAAATAACTATAAAATATATATATACATACATTTCCCTGTGTAGATTCATCGACACCGCTATCGTTGTCACCATCTAAAGAAAGAAAGTGTTAATATCATGAAACTGTTGATTTGTGATAATCATATTAATCTATACATTTAAATCAAAGACGTTTGGCTCATTTAAAATCGAATATTCTTTGGAATACATGTTTCTAAATATTACCTTTAGGTCGAGATTTAGGCGCAGAGGCTGTTTTACGAGGTGTTGATTTCTTTGAATCTGCAGAAGCAATAGGTGTGCTTAAATCATTTGGTTTTTTCGGAACTTGTAGAGGTGGCTTAGCATCCGGTAAAGGAGACTTTGAAGGGGTCTTATTTGGCGTCGGTAAAGGTTTCACATCTTTGGTAGTATCAATCCCCCTTGTTGATTCTAATTTTGATTCCACTTTCGGTGTTTTCGGACGTGTGGGTTCTGGGGTTACACTCTGAGACTTGTTCGGTGCAGTTGGGCTCAGTGTTGGTTTCTGTTTAGGCTCCGGAGAATCATCACTGCGCGTCAATGACGGCGAGCGATCAGAAAACTCTTCTTTCGGTTTAGTAGTTTCATTTACTTTTCGCGGTGCAGTCAAATTATTTTGCAAAATTACATCATCATCGTCATCTGATTTCTTTTTTGGAGCTGGAGTTGGTATAGTGCCAATAAAAGATTCCGTCATTTTAGACCCAGATATGCGGGATTCGGGACGTTCTGGAATTTCTTTCGTTCCTTCGTTAGAGGCTTCCGATCGAACGCTTTCTTTAGAATCACGAACATTTTCTTTGCTTTCTATTTTCCCTTCCTGTATCAACCCAAGTGCCGGACTGCGGCTGATAAATTCATCTATTCTGCCTCCAATAGCACTGACAGATTTTCGTCGATCATCTTCTGCTTTCAAAGGACTTGGAGCTCCGGGGGCAGCTGCAATGCTATAGCTCCTACCTTTAGCCGCCGTAGGCCCTTCAATACCATTTTCTGTTTTGTTGACATTTTGGTTGTCACTTGAGATACTTTGGTTATCCAGGTTGACTGGTTTCGCCTGATAGGTATTGGATGGATCGAGACCCTTCAAAGAGCCTTGCGAAGGTTGTCTCTGGAATCCAGGTACAGGTGCTCCGTTTTTAGCTGCCCCGTTAGGCTGTTGCAGAGGAATCTGTGGTCTGCCTCCGTCGGGTGTTGTTGCACTGACAATTGGTGGCTGCCTCGGACCGAACTGCAAATTGTTCGGTGGAGGAGCTCGTTGTAGTGGCTGCCCTGTCGGTGACTGTATTGGCCTAGGTCCTTGTTGGGGTGCAATAGATTGCGGACCAAAAGGTCGTAAGGTAGGAGGCACAGGACGAACTTGGGTTCCTGGAGGTCCAGGTGGAGCTGGGCCTCTTGGCACTGGGGCACCTACTCTTGGCGCAAATTGTGGAGGTGTAGTAACGGGTCCTCCAGGTTGAAATTGTGGTCTTGGTTGTGACGGTGGTACTGCTGGTCTCGGAGTTTGTGGTGGGAAGGCTGAACGTGAATCAACCCTATTAAGTGGACGAATTGGTGGTGGTGGTTGAGACGAATCCTGACCAGCCAACCCAGTACTCAGGGGGCGAGTCTCCGTTGGGGCCTTTCAAAAATAAACAAGTATCTATAATAGCAGAAAACATTTCCATGATACCTACACTAATTGCAGGTTTATGAACACGAAAGTTTTAATGAATAAGATTTTAATTTAGATATAGGAAAACTTAGACGTGTTATTCCCAAAATCTACATTACCAAAGTTTTACACGTAAGTAAGCTACTTATTTCGCTCTTATCGCGTAACATCATTTTGGTTAATCATGAAATAGAATATTGTTTACATGGAGCAGACACGATCGATGAAGTACACCATAGACTATAGAGACTATAGTATTCGTCATAATATCATGAATAATATTGCAAACACTCAATATTTTGCGAGTCTGAGCAATAATTCACAAAATGTAGAGTGATTGAACACGGTATCTGACGGGTGCGGGGCGGAGACGACCGTGCTGTCGCCAGCCCCCCCCCCCCCCTCCCTACTCGAACGGAATCATAACAAACTAGATCTTCACCAAAAACAAAATCTATCAAAACATTGAATATCTTGGATAGAATAGAAAAAATACACGTCACATCTGTTATGGCTGAATAAAACATTACTCGTGCATTCTTTTATCTTTGGATGTAAGCTATTGAAAGGACGTCACGAACCTAACACTACATGATAGGTTTAATCCTATACGTGGCTTGAAATTGAATCAGTTCTACAGCAATTTCAATTACTCATCTGTTATCAGGGCCGTTTACCTCATTCAACTCGTGCGCACGGAGAAGATAACAATGATTGCATAAATTACGTAGGGTATATGTAGAATTGAGAAATGCACGATATTGCTTATTTCCGTGTTCCCGTCCCCTATTCGTGGATCAAACAGAACCGCGTGAGCCAAGCGAGCAACACCCGATAGATACAAGTTGTCACGAACTCGGCTACTGGGTCAACGAGCTATTGCCGAGTAAAAAATAAACTGCACGTCCTCTGAACTAGTTTCAGTAAATAGTTTTGTCGAAAAAAAAACATATAATATAACTTTGTCAAATTCCTACTAATTTGGAAGTAATTTTCGACAATTTCTTAGTACACGCGGAATAATTTCGCCTGTAAATATGAGACGATGACATACTGTTTATATAAAGGAAATTCCTGGTTAATGGCTTGTTTACGAATTCATTTTAATCCAGACATTTTAGCTGCCAAATATTATTATCATGAAGCATATCTAAGTACATCCATTCGTAGATGTTTGTAGCGTGTGAGAAAGAAACTACCAAGTAGTTCCTTTCCTTTTTCACAAAACTGGGTTTAATTAAAGCGTCATCCTGTCTACAGTTTGCGACACTTCAAAATATTCTTGCAATAGTTTACTTTGGACAGTCATCCCAGAGACGTCACGATGAGCGTCAGCGCCCTAGACGTTACGAACAGATTATCGAATTGAATCCAAAGATCATAATTTGTGTTTATAATGACACTGCCCATAGCCATAATATAATATGAATGGACTTAATTATTTCCAATTATATGGCAAAAATATTAACTTATCCATACGAAAAGTTTTTATCAACGTAATTTCTAAAACTGCACAATCATGGATTAATTTAAAGTTTGGAATAAACTTTGCCAAACATGTCAAATGAGGACAATATAAGAACATCGCTTATAAAAGGCACGACTTCTAAATTGACTTTGAACGTAGGACGCATCGTAAAATGGTGCCTGCTTAGGGCCTATCCCAAGTGAAATAGAAATACGTCACGCGAAATGCCTTTTCTTTTCAAATGAATAGTAAAAGATCAAATTACCAAACAGTTCTATTTAATATAAATCTAGTACTACGTTCAGAATTTTTTTTGGTAAAGGGTTGAAGTTTTGGCTTCTTCACACGAAAACGCCTCATATCCTATGACATAGGTATTATGTGAGCTATGTGCTCACCTATGTCAGTGGAGTGCACTTTAGTATACTTAACAGAATGCATCGCCATAAACATGTCTGTGATCGTCTGTGACAAAAGGTAGACGTTCCCGATCGCGTGATTTTGCTATAATATTTTATAGCGCTCGTCAACGAATTCTCTCAAATTTACATGAAAAGACTGTAAAATTTCGCGAATACTATGGTTAACTTTGGCATAACATTGCATGGCAGTACCTCCACTGATTTATATTCATAAACACTTATATCTGTTTCTTGCAAATTACGTTGATATTCACACAGAACAAGGCAACAAACTTTGCAAATCTCAAGGAAAAAATTTGAAAAGTTTGCGAAGTTGAAATGAATTCAATCCGTTCATTCCGTTTTATGTTCAATGCCAAAGTTTTCATGAGCTAGTCATTTTTGGGCAGGTTTGATAGTGGTATCGTTTAAGTAATCACGACAATCCGTAATTGGATTTATTACCTAATAAGCTAAAACAGCCCTTGTAGTTTTATTGGATGGGTTGAGCGCTTCACGGTCGTTTTTTGCGCCTTTTTTGTGGAGAAAAAACTGACGTGAATCTAATGAATTAGTAAACCTTTCGCTAGTAACAGCATCGTAGGTCGAAGTTTGTAATTAAACCGAAACAGCGGTTCATGTTCAGAACTTCATATAATTGATTTGTGATGATGCCATGAAGTGCATTAGTGCAGCATGTAGTTCGGTGCTCTCGTGAAACCACGAGGCTTACCCGGTTAGCATCCATACTGCTGACTACAAAGATTAAAGTTTTACAATCTTCAAACTTTGACAGTAGTCTCTATGTCATATTTCTTCGCTCGACGAGGCGATCGCGTATTTGCGATGTCTCCTTGAAACTATAAAAGACAATAAACATTTTATTAGGCATGAAGCCTTCACGCACAACTACCTGATGCTATAAGGTGACGGGGTGCTTTGCTGACGCATTTAAACAGTGGAAACTACACAATTATGCTCAAGTGTTATGGTGGAAGACTATCTAGGACGCTAGTGACTTATGTAAGATTATTCCTATCGACGTGACTCACTACTTCGCGACTTTATTACGACAGCACACGGTTCATATTAGTGCCAAGATACGTGAACGACTGTCAGATCGATTATAGGCGTTACGAGGTTTATGTACAATCGATAAGTAGACATTCAGCCTTACAGAAGTACGTTGGTAGATACGTGTGACGATGTGAGTGTACGGTACGAGTCGAGGAGAATTCTTATTACAACAATCTTGATATCTATCTTGTGTGGTAAAATGACACGTGCCCAGACGCTTGCCAACAAATAAATTGTAACTAAAGACTACGAAAACTAACATGAAATCTCTTTGAATTTTACTTAGATCTTCGATGACCAATCTTCAGGAAAAGACAACGACCTCTTTTTGAGAATTAATCTAACGAACATTTAACTGTGTACTACACTACGTATTAACGTCACGCAGGTATTTAAATGACACTAACAAGCCACAATTAACTCATGAGTCACTTTGTCGCGTCTGTATATACGTCTGTAAAATAAACATAAGGAATATTTTATTTTGAATACGTCATAGGCATGGCTTGTGTTATTGCCTAAACAAAATATAAAACTAATAACTACAACTATAATAAGGCTGTATCGACTGCACTTTAGTTTAATTGTCCCAATGACCTTCAAAATCCTATTGTCTTAAGAGCACTTGTGACCAATCCCAATGATAAAATGACGTTCAAGTCGCTATGAGTAAGATATCGATGAGTGTTGAATCATTTTCCTGAACCTCTTAAAGACAGGAAGGACATAAGATTAGCTATAAGGCTTATTTTTTTTATGCATATTAGCTTGTGAATCACCTTATACCAGTTTCTTTCTGTCAATAATAGAATTCGAAAAATAGCATGTTTCGAACTATGTAAATATTTAACTGTTAAATAACTGAATATTAAAATAAAAAAGAGTCTTGTATTATTATTACTTATCTTGATTTCGTATTCAAATGCTGTGTTACGGGTTTTCAAAGAATCCAAAAACATTTTTCCTTTTAATTCGTGTCATCGGTTTTAATGTTTTAAAAACATAAGTAGGTACTAAAAGAACTTGAACAATAGAAAAAATGCCTGAATAGGACTTCTAAATGAATACAGCGCTAATTATAGCTATGGCTGTGACCACTACGAGTATCATTGTACAATTCCACAAAACATCTTTGTTGGATCTCTATAAATTGTACAATGTACCTAACTAATGACGGCTTTGACAAAAATAAACTACAAAATGTACCATTTTCCATAACTAGGTTCCGCGTCAGAGCTGAACATTATTAATACATCGTAAATAAACGTTGTTATTCATATTATAAACAAATTCCAGTTATTTTGGACATTTCCATCAACGACTGACGTCATTTAAGTCGATCAAAGCTGATATGAGTTAGGTGAGTTTTACACATTTGCATAAAGAAAGACCTTTGAAGCGTTAACTTTGACACGAGATAGATAAGTAAATAGACTTATTTAATTATCACTTCCAATTCAAGTCAGTAGGTAGAAAAATTTAAACAAAGGTGAGTGTGCGTGCATTTTGTTGTGATGCTTGTAAGTTTACAATAAATAACACAACCACCATACTTGCATACCTCATGTGTGTACAAGATCTTAATAATAGTTACAAAGTTCACATGTGCGATGAGAAACGGGCCCAAAAAATTAATGAAAAAAGTAGCATGCTTTAAAATCATTAAGTAAATAGGAACGTCATAATTTAAAACCAGGATATATTCAGTTATCATTAAAAAAAACTCAGCAATTTAATTAAATAGTATCACATTTTAGTGCTATACGTCATTACAAATTATACCATTCAAAATTCAAATACTTGACCATACCTATAGGAGAAATCATAAATTGAGGAATTGTTTTTTTTTTGAAAATACAATCTTTTTAGGTAATTTTAGCTTGATTTAGAAGAAATACCTATGTGCAATCATGCTGACTAATGCATCAGTTGTTATTTTAGAATAATAAAAGCATAAAGCAAGCTCTTGTTGGATTACAAAATATAGCTGGATTACATAATCAAATATCATTATAAGATTATCCTCTGGGAATTCTTTAATGATATCTACATACATTATACAACTGCAAATACCTGGCAACAGACACAAAGATAGTAAATGGAAAAAATTATGAAAGACGATTTTCCACATTAAAACGCAATATTTTTATACTTTATATTCATACATTGCTCTCAAAATAAATGCTGAGCTGTAAAAAATACTGTTATCCACGCAGTATAAATCTTCGAACCAAATGCTCGTAAATAAACTATCTTCGGTATGGGATAGCATCATCATCGCCACGCAGTGTACACGTGGTGGGCCAGTGGAAGCGAAGTGATTGGCCATGCTCGGCCATGCCGTCACTTTGGTACTCTGTCACTCCGTCACTCCGGCACTCCCATGGGAGTTGCCTGCGCTGGGAGGGCCCGACCTTGGAAGGTACCGATCCGATGATTATGCTTTCTCACTACCTACTATTACTCTTTGTTCTTTCAATTGAAGGTGACCCAACTTTAAACGACGTATGACGTCCTCTAAGTACGTAGTAGGTATGTACCTACTGTGTAATACGCGTTAGTATGCGTGCTTGCTTGCTAAATATTATATTAACTTAACTAAATAACCCTCTTGTTTAATTACTGCTAAGTATTTCGATTTTACACGCGACTTATTAACAGAAGTAAGTAGTTTGCTTGGAAATGGTGCTATTTTTAATTTGATTTATTACGTCTACAGTTAATCCACAAGGAAAATTTAACTAAGCGAACATGCATATAAAAATGGCAGGACTTATTATGAATAATGCGAGCCACTAAAAAGATAATGCTCTAATCACTAGGATTTTTCGCAATAAAGAGGCTGGTTTCCGGCGTAGTATAATGATGTTATTAGCACAGGTGGGCTCCCCTTCTAATAAATGACCTTCCACATCCTGGGATGGCTATGATAGAATATTATTGTGTCGGGTTTTTACGTTCTTATTCTTCTAATCTTTTAAGAGTATTCGGTTTTCCTATTAAATTGGTTTAATTTTTTAGAAATTTAATAAGATGGATCGAAAATGAATCCTTGCTAAAGTTGAGACCGAAACTTTTATAACTCTCTTCAAACCCTTAAGAAAACCAAAGAAAAAAAAAACAATATTCTTTGAAGAAATTATAAATAGAGAGTCAAGAGCGAGTTGTAAATTTCTTCAACAACGTTTAATTAATAAAGGCTAAGAAAATTTAATGGTTAATAATTTTATAGAAAACCTTCTTGAAAATGAAGACGGGAGAAATATTTGTTCAAATATTTGTTTAGAAACGGTAAACTACCCAACAAAAGAGGATAGGGATGATATTTAAGAAGGACATAACTTTAAACAATTTAATAAAGACCCAAAATACAAACGCAAATAGCGTGATGAACAAGCCATATACGTAAATGAAATTCGTTGTCAATTCTGTTTCATTGTATGAAGCGAAACGTGAAGAGGACAATGCGACAAAGTGAGAATTACGCATAAATACAGTTATCCAGACCATCAACAGTACCCACAGTAAAGACCTATTTCCCACAATTGAAAACCTGATGCGCTCTAGTTCATCATATTCTAGTTCAGATATAGAGCCATTTGTTGTCGAAGCAGAACAAATCAATAAAATAAAAATAAATGTTATAGTCTACTGTACCTAAGGGAAATCCATGGGTCGTGTTTGTAACCATAAAAAAACGGATATCTTCAAATTCTTCATATTTACATACGAATGAATGTACCTACCTATGGGAAATTTCACGATTTTTCCATTCATAGAACACACAACTAGAATTACATCAACGGTGATATCATTGTTAACGATACCAATGAAAGTTTCATCATTAAACAAGATTAAATTATTATGGTTAATCTCCTGAGTTTTGGGAAATACGTTACGTGTTTTTTGTTCGCTGCTATCAGTAGTGTAATTATGGCTAGTATCTATCAGTTATCTAATTTGTTGACATCAAAGGATACGCACGGATAGGTGCACTTGTGAACAACGTGCTCTAAAGTCGCTACTTGATGAAAACTGAACCAAACGATAACCACGACCGTGACATACTTCTATCAAGCCGTCTCTACTTTATATTTTTATTATCGTAAATAAGAATGCGACTGATGATGCCGATTAAGCTAAATTTATGAGAGTAGTTACGGGAAACGTACAGTCAACATCAACGTCTAAAGCACCTAATTAATGGTTATGAAAAAACAACCGTAAACCTTCCGTATTCTACTTACGTTCACCAATTGAAATTCAGTAGCATGTTTTGAGTACCTACCGTTTACAATACATAAAATAATTGAATCAACTGTTTCCACAATATTCTGTATGAATGACCAATCGGAATCGTGTTTCACAAAGGCACGGCAGTGACGTAAAAAAATATTTACTAGTATGAGCCATTGTTTTAAAATTATCCTGGATAAAACATGATAAGTACTAATAATGTGTGACTGCATAGCGTTTATTCATCTGCAGACGTATTGATTGTACGAAGGTGGCGGTAAGTTCTGAGCGAGGAAAACGCGCTGCCGTCACAACATCGCGTCAGAGTGCAAGTGACGCGGTCTTAGATAGAGAGGTTCTCTTGCCAAATGTGAGTCAGTGGCGATATAAAACAGCGCGGCCAATGTAAGCCCCGCACATTTCGTATAATAACGCCGGCCCACGCTGTACTCTGATAATACATTTATTTAAAATCATTAATGTTTGTAAACGGTGAACGTCATATCACTTCGCAATTAGAAAGGATCAGTTTGAACGTAGACAGTAAGTATTACACCAAGTGTTATTGTTTTGAACAGTTAATCAGTGTTTTTTGCTAGCCGTGAAAAAATAAGTGTGAAAAATCTTTTCATGACTTCATGATAAATACAAAGAATTTTCCTCAAGTGTAAATCAAATCAGTCTCACATAAAAATAACAGCTGTATTGTATTTCAGTGACAAAATAACTTATGAATGCCTTTTGTTTTTTTAAGGAAACATGCAGCCGAAATCTGACAGACCACCAGTGGGCGCTACAAGCCAGCTACCGCAACTACACCTGACTCCATCGGGTGGTGGACAAAAGCGAGCTGACGGATCACCACAGAGTGGGAGTAACCCTTGGCTACTGAAGCCTCAGCACGAGATCCCGCCCACTCCGCCACCACAAGCCAACCCCCAGCCCCTCGAATTCTTCCCACAAAGAATAGGATAGATTCGGATCATGGACTCTCGAATACAAATATTGAAATATAAATGGCAAGTTGCCATTTTGTCGTTCTGGCTTTTCAGTAAAGTCGAATAAAAATACGCCTCGTTACGTTAAGCAGAATCTACGTAAATGTCGGAGACAAACTGAGGGAAACTTCAGTCAGGCATAACGTGAAGTGCGTCAGTGGCAAGTGCGGTCAACCTACGGTGTAGCGATAAGATTTATTATTTGTTCATCGTGTTAATTTGTGGAAAACCGCACAACAACGTAACATTTCCGTGACAATAGGGCACTATGGACTTGTTTTGAGTGAACTATGTTTTTATTTTTAACAGTGTTTTAGTCACAGTGAAAGCAATTATAAGTCAATACGACGACAGTGAATAAAGAAATAACATTTGCATAGAATTTTATAAGATATTCTAACGCTAAATACCATAAACAGCACTACATATTGTAAAACTAAATTAAGTAATATCAAAATAAATAAGCAATCAATTCAATATGAAATACATAAATATCAATTAACTAACTTGTGTTTATTTTTCTTCACATGATAACGTGTAATAGGGGTTATAGACACACATAAAATTACGTCTTTTTTCCTCAAAGGATAAGGCAGAGGTAGTCTATAGTACCTACACTCACATTTCGCCAGTTACCTATTACAGTTAAGAGTCTATAATACCTCAAATTGTACCCTCCGTTGTATAGAAAATACTGCAGCATTAATTTTGAAATTAATCTATACTAATATTATAAAGCTGAAGAGTTTGTTTGTTTGTTTGTTTGTTTGTTTGTTTGTTTGAACGCGCTAATCTCAGGAACCACTGGTTGAAATTGAAAAATTATTTCTGTGTTGGATAGTCCATTTATCGAGGAAGGTTATAGGCTATATAACATCACGCTACGACCAATAGGAGCGGAGCATAAATGAAAAATGTTGCAAAAACGGGAAAAATTATTCCTCTTTGAGAGCTTCCGTTGCGTGCGCTGCGTAACGGTTAAAGTTACGCAAATATCATATATGATGGAATTGTTCCTCTTTAAAAGTTCAAAAAAAAAGTCCGGGACAGTATAAGTCTGTCTTTTAAGATGGGCTCACTATAACCTTTTTTATGGTAATCAAATTTGTTCAAAATTAATGCATTATTTGCGAAGGAGTTTTATAAACATAGTTTTTAGTTCTTATTCAAATAAATAGTTTTAACGTCAAGGGTGTTTGTGCAGCAGTAAAATACTTTTTAATTCATTCGAATCGGACATTTAATTTCGAAGTTATCACGAGTATTAAAATGCAATACGCGAACCGTTCGTCGCCGAAGCCGCGCTGCCGCGACATTCCCTACTCTAGAGAGGAGAGGATGGGCACGGGTAGACCATGACCTGGAATAGGACATAGGATACGTTTAACCCCTATATTCCCACGGGATCGAGACCTACGCGGGTGAAACCGCGGGGCACAGCTAGTGTAAGATAAAGTTGAGGATAGTAAACGATTACAGAAAAAAGTTACAAAGGTAAACCGCTAGTATTCAAAATATACTTCAAATTGGATCATGAAACTATGCTTAATAACTGAACTAAATATAAAGCACATACCTACTATGTGTTTTTTTATTACCATTATTTTCACCGTAAAAAGAATTTACCTAAACTATCGGCGCCTTGGAGCCTTCTCCCGCGCGCAGTCTCAGTCTCACTCAGTTCGCAAGCAGTCATATACGAGCGAGATAAAGAATGAATTTGACCTGAGGTATTATCGACTCTTACGGCCAGTTTCTTTATCAACGACAATGAACAACTATATGACGAAGTCTGAGAAATCATGAAAGAATTGTGAAGTATTTCAGATATACGGATGTCTTTATTTTTAACCGACTTCTTCAAAAAGGAGGAGGTTCTTTTTTTTTTTTTTTTTTTGTGTGTGTTTATTACGCGATTACTCCGCCAATTATGAATAGATTTTGATGATTCTTTTTTTGTTTGGTAGGTCATGCTTCCGAGGTGGTCCCATATAAATTTTATTAACTTTGCTTGCGTAATTTTTGAGTTAGCTTCATTATTACGTATTTTTCCCACTTAGTTTATCTAGACGATATTCTGTTTGACTCCTTCACTGTTATTTACGTAGCAGGTAGTGGTATTCGGATTTGTGTGGAGTAGGTACCACAACTAAAAAGTGAAAAATAAAAACTTTTTACAAAAAAATTAACAACCGACTTCCAAAAAAAACACTAAAAAAGTGAAAAATAACTTTAATTTCGGAAGTCGGTGGCAATAAACGGAAACTGAAAAGCAAAGACACCGACTTCCTTCTTATTTTTTTGTAAAAAGTTTTTTTGGTATCTATTGTTACTATTTAATACTAGCTGCGCCCCGCGGTTTCACCCGCGTAAGTCTCGATCCCGTGGGAATATCGGGATAAAAAGTACCCTATGTGTTAATCCAGGTTATAAACTATCTGTTCGCCAAATTTCATCCAAATCCGTTCAGCCGTTTTTGCGTGATTGAGTAACAAACATCCAAACACACAAACTTTCACATTTATAATATTAGTAGGATTAAAATATTTTACACTATTACTGTTAGATACTGTTAGATATTATCTATATTTAAATATTATCTTTTCAGTAGAGCGGAGCGCTCTGACGTCAATGTTTGAGTGCTTACTTTTTGTGCGGTAATGATTTGAGCCGAAGATGAAGTACTTACGCTACCTACAATAAATCTTCCTACATACATACCTATTTTTTATACCATACAGAAATTATTAAGTACAGTGGTTAATAGTTCAATAGCCTTTGACTTACAATTCACAATGAACTCCTTTTTAGAACACAATTAACTATAATTGACCGATTTTACAATTGAAATTTTGAGAATTACGTAAAAAATAAATTTTAGAACACACATGAAACGTAAACTACCTATCTACTCGTAAGATCTTTATCAAAGCGGTTTCCAACTAATTGCTTATCAAAATATAAAGAATTCTATCGTTTATCAAGAACATGGTATCAGGACCTAATGAACATTTATCATATTAAGAAATTGCATAAGGCGATCAGTAAATAGTATTTCATAAAGATATACTATGAGTCGTTTGAACACAATAATATATAATGGTTGGGATCTAACGAATATAAAGTTTTTTATCAACACGGAATCCCCTCTGAGTCATCAGGTGGATATGATGACTCATGATAGACATTCAATGGTTACTTTTCCCAAACTTGTGAATCAGGCACTTAACAAACGTACCTAAGTGCTTAATCTTAAATTACGTAGGGACGTAATTAGGCATTGTCCATTCTAGCCACAAGCACATTAAATTAACGAAATTGTACCTAAAATACTTTTTTTTTTTAAACAATACAACAATCAGATGCTGGTTTTTTGTTGTTCGTTTTTTAAACAAGTAGCAATCAGCGGTGGGCGTCGGAGCGGCGGCGGATCTCACAAATGGACCAATTGTACGCATGTGTCCCTACATGACGTGAGGTTGATTGCCGTTTTCCCGAAATTAACGTTCTGAGTTCTTCTTTGTAAATGTCTGAAATAGGTACAACGGCTACTGGACTTTCGATAGAGCCCAGAAATAATTCTATTTTAGCTGACGGAGTCTTACTTATGTAAACAAACTTATATGTTTTGATTGTAAATAATCGCCATTCAGAATCTTGCAGACGACATCGACAATTGAATCGTTTAGATAATATAGATAGGTTTTACCGATGCAATTTCCCTGTAACCCTACGACGACATCAAAGATCAAACAAGGAACCCCGCCAATAAATATTCCTATCAGGCAAATCAACAAGCTAGCCTTCGGAATCAATCGTCTTAATTGAAGTTAATATCTTATCAGATAATTAGTGCAATTGACGAGGGAAAACATTAATTGCTTTGATATGTATGACGCGCTACGAACGTCTTCAAGAGTTCCTGCTAGTCACAGTGCAAGTGGTGCTTCAATTGAAAAGCCTTTTAGCGGTGCCTTTTATGCGTTTAGTTAATTGCACGAATCTAGATTCACAGCACGAGTAAAAAAAACCTTATGTCGCGTAATCAGATCACTGTAATTAATTTTACCCGTTCCGTTTTTCCGTTTCGAGTGCTTCAAACTTGGAGTGACAACACTAAGCGGCGTTTACCTATTAAAACTACATTAATAAATGATTAGTTTGTCCACGATCGATATTTAGAACATATATTATCTAGATATTGAATAACTACTTCGTATACAGTTGACACCGTTAAGTGATATTATTGAACAGGAATACTAGAACATTCGTGGTGCAATCGCGGGAAGCCGTGGCAGTGCGCACTTGTTTTTCAGACCTATTATAGAACTCACCTCGCCGGAGACGAACGGGAAACACTTTGTTTTACTTTGAAATATGACTGAAATACTTTGTGATTAGATTGAGGGCTCCAAGTAAGGGGGTGCGTTCCGCAATGGACGCCGGCAAAACCTGAAGTGTCGTGATACGTGCGGCCTCTATCGGCAACCGAAGAACGTGAAGAGTGCCTAAATGTTCAGAGGGGGCACACGGCGAAAAAATGTTTTATATTTCTTAATTTAAAATTCAAGTTTGAGTAATTTTTCATTCAGGTTACATTTAAACTTAGGATGAGTCTGCTGTCCGAATCTGATTATTATTTAAAATTAATTAATAATTGCTAATAAAACAAAGACTTCAATATTCAATTTTCACTTATACGCGAGTATGAAAACATGCATAAGTTAAAAGCCATTATTTAAATGCGAATACTGGTCTAAGCATTCGTAGTTCTAGAGAAAAGGCGTCCTGCGCCCTGAAAATTGTGCGCGCGCAACCACCACCGGCCAATTCCCTACAGAGGAACACTATAAAAGATCACTACAGCCTTCATTGAGAACGAAACTTCTGCGTCCCTTTCATATTCAGAAAGAGTAAAACGGACAACAGATAAGTCTCGTATTTGTTTCGACAGAAGGTAATAGCCACCCCGCCTTGTGTCGCTAGACGGCATGTTTATTTTTTCAAGTTCCAATTTACATGAATCATATCATAAAATTGAAATGGAATCTTAGACCAAGGTGGACAAAATCAGTAAAGATAAAATCATTTATAAGTATATCAGTAACCTGCTAATTGAGTATCACGTTATACAAATGGTATGATAAATTGATAACACATTATCCTTAAATAAGACGTAATTTGCATATCTTTATGATTTTAATAGCTATGATAGCGTTTATCGTATACGCAGACTAAAAGGATAATTCCTGTACGTAAAATGAACATGAAACTTTCCATTATCTTACAAAGAACATACGATGTAGAATGAGCCAAACGTTGTTTTGTAGAGGACTGAACCATTCTCACCATTCTCCCATATTTAATTACCTGAAACAATACAAAATCATTTGGTAAAGACAAAGTAAGGTTAAAAACATTAAAATAACTGGACAAAACAATTACTTATTTCCACTATAAACAATAAATTGATGGCAGTCTTGTTTAGAAAATTATAGAACAATTGTTTGGAACGAAGATAGATAGGAAACCAACCAAAAAATAACCCACAGACGTACGTAGAGCGTAGGTGGGTACGACATCTATATATATTACCAAACAAGTCATTGACCTACTAAGGACTGGTTAATAAAGAAACGCTAATGAAGTCTAAGAATTAATAATAAGAATAAGTCTGCGTCAGAAAGATTTGGTTTTTATACTGATATTCAGAAATATCACATCTGGATGTGATATTATTGTATGCTAATGTATTCAGTATGTTGTTGATGTTGATTAGTATCTTTGACAGTCGTTAAGGGTAGTCAAAAGCCCGAACTCTGATAACAAGTCTTACCAAGGGAATCTTGTACCAGTCACTCTATGTAAAGTACTGGTATTTAGCTACATCCAATTAGACTGGTACCCTAAAATAGTTGGGAAAAGGCTAGAGAGATGATGATGATGATGTTGTTTTGTTTTATTTGATAATATTTTCGTCTGTACCTAACAATGTCTGTGGCAGTGTCGTAGATGACCCAAATCCGTCCTGGAAACGGTTACTCTATGAAAATGAATTTAATCGGTAATTTGTAAAAGAGTAACCGCGGAGTTCCTTGCCGGCTCTTCTCCATAGGAAACGACCAATCGTAACTGTGCACCTAGCTTCTAACTTTTCAAAAGTGCCCATGTAGGTTTATGTGAAATAAGATATTTTGATTTTGGTATAAGTCTGGCTCTTACCCTGCCTTCTTAAAACAAAAAACCCCGATGAGGGATTTGTCGGGACAAAACATAGATGGCTCCTATTTAAAAAACGGCCGTAATCAGGATGATGGCGATAATGGTATTTCCCTTGGGTAGGTATATATAAAAACGTGCAAAGAATTGTTTCGTAGACAGAAATAACTATGGACATAAACTGCTGATAGAATCTAGCTACATTCACATATCCGCCTTCCACGGGTCATGATTACCTATGATTGATTGATTGGCTACGGCGATGAAGCATGATTACCCATCCAATATCATTAGCTCCAACGATCCATAGAAGAAGCCTGCAAGCTATCATAGATCTTGAGCTGTTAAAGTTTACCTTCTTTTTTTGGAACGAAGTTCCTTAACGTGACTTGTGGTAGGATTAACTGGTAGAAATCGTCACGTAAGGACAAAGCGTTATGCCCCCTCCATGCGACTGTCTCTCTCTCTCTCTCTGTCTCTCTCTCTCTCTCTCTGTCTCTCTCTCTCTCTCACTCTCTCTCTGTCTCTCTCTATTATATACGAGTGTGTGTGTGTGCGAGTATCACGTAAGGAACTTTGTTTCTGACGAGCATCTCCCGACCGCACACTTTTTTTTTTCATTATTAATTAGGGACTTTCATAATCAATAGTCCCATCATACCCTAAATACATACGGCTATGGATTATATAATTGGGCCATGAATCTGAACAGATTCTTCGCATCATCACTATTTGAGACAGATTATATGGAATGTGCCTAAATCCAGTCGGCTCAACCTCAAGACCCCAATCAAATCATTTCTACCAGACTCTTATAGAACACATTACGACAATATTTGTGATGTAAGTTTTCCACAACTTCACACTCCAGATGTTTACCTTCATGATAACAAGACTTGTGGATAGTATAACCGGCTTTATAGTCGATAAGGAAAACACAATATGGGTCTCGTACACCTAAATTAAATGAAAATAAGGAAATATTCGCGATAACTATTACGTTTGGCAGACGAACAGGTGACGGCTTTGGGTAAATTAGCACACAGGATGACACTCTAGACTACTCTTTGCGACATTTGTGGGGGGAAAGACCAGTTGACAAATCATTTTACGTAAACCTAGAAGGAAAGGTATTTTTTTATTCCTTATAAATTAGATTCAAAATGACGTACGACTTTCATTCCTTACTTGGTCCCTAGTCCCAAGTGCCTGACCAACCCAAGCAAGGGCGGACCCGGGATTTATTTCTGGGAGGGGCACATGGGCCAAACAGATAAAAAGTGTCTCCCATATCTTGTATTGTACTATACTTTTTTTGGGATTAATTCATTTTCAATGAAGATATTGTAGTCGGAAGCACCCCCCAAACGGATCCCTCTGGATCAGCCCTTGGTCCCAAGTTACTTGAAATTAGTTGAGATAAGCACAAAAGTATTATATTTTTTTCCATTTCATCGTCTTCATTCCTTCTATTTTATTTTTTGTTTTTCAGAATGATCCTTATGCTAATCGTCACCGACACATAAGGTCACATTTACGCGTGTATTTGTTGCAAACCAAAATCTCATAAATACTTTCAAGTTATTGATGGTGGGTAGTCCTTGAATATTACGAGTTTTGTCCCAACCAGGAAGTGAGTTCGCGATCGCGTGTCTCTATACATTACGAGCCATTGGTGCGTGTCCCGTGTTTAGACGTTCGACTGAAAAATGTGTGTCTCTAGTCATCTGTGCTGCCTTTTATCGGTCAATCGATAACTCTTTCAATTTTTTATTTTATTGAAAAGCAATTGTTTTTTACTGAGCTGGATCTTTGACATTTTAAACCAGTTCGCATAGTAAAAATAATTTTCAAACTCAAACTTTAGTTGCTAATTACCGGGTCAGAGTGGGTAAACTTAGGGCGATGGTGGTAAAACAGCCCGCCCCTCCACAAAAAATTCTATAAGTACAAACATTTGAAATATTTATGCAACAAGCAGTGGGGGGCATGCAATTTTAAATTAGACGATCTCAAACTTTATTTTTCAAAAACCACAGTAAATATTGACCTAAGATAACTAAATTAAATGATCGGAAAAATGCTGAAAGCCATGCAAACGGGCAAGAATTATTTAACACATAAGTTTACTTCGAGGAATTTAAAAAGAAGAGGAATCCCGATCACAAAAGACAAAGTTGTTGATTATAGAATCAATGTCAACTAGTGCTGCCATCGCACTTTGAACAAGAAAGTTTTCCGTATAGCGCCATCTATGAAAATTTTCACTAACTATCAACTAAACGAGTTTCCACCTGGTTGTGAATTTTAATTAAGCGTGTGCTACGTTCCGTAGCGCGGCGTAGCAGCGTAGCTACGAACGCTTGTAAGCGTTTCACAACTTTTTCTATAGATGGCGTTGCTATGGGTACAAATCATTTGGTTTTTTTGTGCTTTTTAAATGCAGCGTATTATATGATTTTATACATACTAACTAACAAGGCAAGTTAAATAAAATCTTGTAATAACATTGACCATACAAATACATAATTATTATTATGAGCATAGTAATATTTCTATCAAGAAACTTTGAGAGTTCGATACCATACTCTTATCTGAAATGTATTATAGGTAGTAAAATAACTTTACTACTTATATTGACAACTTTACAAGCTCACAATTACATAGATATCATTCGCACCATCGTGCAAACGTGAGAACTCTTCAATCGAAGTTTTCTATTATTAACTACTTGACTATGTGATACTCTGTTCAAGATCATTTCATTCATATTCACACGTAAAAATGAAATCAAACAAAACAATGATTGTTTACTAGTTACTACACACGACAGGGTAACGGGAGACAAAGCGTAATGACCCGCAAGTGTAGAGGTTCACTAACAATAGGGTTCTTGCATGAGTGCTTTGAAACCCTACCCATTGCTAATAGCCTGGAAGGGGTGAAACGTCCCCAGTTTCACCCTCGGATGCATTAGAACGATGACAAATTTCAGTTTGGAGCTATTATTTCGCTTGTTTCACTTAAAATCTTAAGTTGTGACTGTTTATTCCGCCAGAATTCGTACCTATATTAACCTCCTTTTATCCATTTTGGGATCCTAACAAAAATCGGCATCTATACCTACGTTTTAATCACAAGTTTCTTAGTACTTTACAATTAATTAATACAAACAAAGGAATTCATTGATTAACGAAATACAAAATATTATTTTGCTTATCATTATTATTATTTCCACAACATACCTCTACGATAATGCTTAATTAAATAAGTTGTAATTGCATCCCTATCGGTTGGTGCCAGAACAATTAAAATGCTAATAAGTACACAATATGTGGGCACTACTAACTACTTGACTAACGTAAGTACTTATATGTGTGACAAAACGTATCGATTGCTCTGTGGCTACCCACAATCAGAGGGTTTCTAGTATTTCAACTGTATGGTATTCTGAAGATGTGCTATACTAGGTAACAATCGTTTTGCGATTATTAAATACCAATATAATAAACAATATTCTGCCTCCTCGGTCAAATAGTAGCAAGCGCTACTTCTGAGCATGAGGTCCTGGGTTTGATTTCCAGGTCGGGAAAAGTGTTATTGGGTTTTTCCCTCAGGAATTACTCAGAAGCAGCCCGGGGTATGGATTTCTGTCCGGTTGATGGCAATAGGCTCGCCTCCTATTACATGGGATTAAAACATAATTGGAAAAATATAGTGTGTACTATAGGAACACCTCTGCCTAACCCTTCGGAGATTACAGCCGTGAGCCGTGCGCTAATATTTTTACGGTGCCACGGTATGAACTACTCTCACAAATACTTAGTCCACGCTATGAGAGAAGGGCTATCCTAAAAGCTATAAAAAAACTCGCTCTGTATACAGCGAGTTTTTCCCATGACCGATCTTTTTTGCAAAAATAAAAAAGTGTTACTATCTCTACGTTTTAAGTATACCTAAGTCACCGAATATAAATATTTTGTGAGATATTGTGATTGTAATGATGACCAGCCCGTAGCTCATCAAGCATCGTTTCTTTTCAATGATACATGCGTAGCGATTGCCTACCATCAAGATCTTAGTATTATCGCTTCGTTTAATAGAGGTTCAACCAAATTAGCATTGACATCGAGGTACCCATGTTGGAAATCAAAGGAGGTGCAACGTTTAATTAAAAAATGCACTGAGACACGAAAGGGAAGTAGTGCTAATGAGAAAGCAAACAGCCGTGTCAGATTCGTCTTAAAGTGTTCTTTGGTGTCCCTGTGTAGAGCCTTTGAGTATAGTCTGAAGATGGCGACCTTACACCTTGACTTTAGTAATAAGGTAGGTGAGACTACGTACCTATATTATGTGTTGGTCATGCTAAATAATATTCTGACGCGTTCAAAGATTATTTGCTTACTCAGGGACATTATTAAATGACTACGTTTCCGCGGTTAGCTACAGCATAAGCGGAAAATAGAAGGTTTAAGTTTGCCCTATTGATGAGACTAAAGGAAACAAATATTTAAGAATAGCTGCTGCAGTCTTAATGTCTTCTAATGGGTTATAAGTATACCAAGGGCAATTTTGATCACAAATTCTAAGCGTGAACATAACGCTCGAATTTATTTCAGTTTTCACACAAACATTCTACTTCGGATAGCTAGGAGACCGCCGACCGACCTTTTGCGGTCCAATTTCTCTCGCATGATTGGTCAATACCGTGTGCGTTAAAAAATCCGGACGCGGGTCCCTCGACGATGCCGGACATAAAAGGGTATTTGATCGAGGCAAAATGGACGGATGAAATCCCAACGGCTATCATCATACTAATAATGATAAAAAGGAAGGGATTGCCAACAGTGAGGGTTCGTGGCTGACATAGCTTATCAACGTGAAGGTAGACGAATTTGGATAGGAGTAAACAGATATAGAAAAACGTATCTTATCTTCAACCAGCACGCGTAGCATGACCACCCCAGAAACAGGTTTATTCGACGGAAGAATAGACAAAATGGCAGATAAACAATCACAATCTGTAAGGATATCGACCGATTTGGACCAAATGCTGCCCAGATATGGGAGTGCTTCCAAATGGTTCCTTGGATAAACTATACATTAAAAAAATATTTAAAAAAAATCGGTCCCAGGGTTAAAAAGTTATTGCCTGAGAGAGGTTAATGTTTTTCAGGTACCTACCTAGTTTTATTTACTTAATTATTGGAAATCTATAAGGTAGCGAGCGTCGTTGAGTTTGAATTCGTTGAGTTTATCTTGACAAGTGCTATAGCCTCTCATGTGTCCAGGGTCCAGGGTCTGATGATAGAGCTGGAGGGTGATCACAGGCACTCCTCAAGTGAACCAGATAGCCCCGTCGTATGTGGTTTCATTGGATACGTAAAAAAGTCCTATTACACTAGGTGGTGTCCAGGGTCTGATGACGCAGCCGGAAGGTATCCATAGGAACTCCTCAACCAAAGAAGACAGCACCATCGTCTTTGGACTCGTTGAATATATATTGAAAAGTGCTTTACACTAGGCAGTGTCCAGAGTCCGATGATGGAGCCGGAAGGTGGCCATAGGAACTCCTTAACCAAACAAGATAGCGCCATCGTGTTTGGACTCGTTGGCTTTGTTTTGACAATTACCTAGTATAGCCCACGGTTGTATCCAAGGTCTGATGATGGAGCCGGAAGGTACCCATAGGAACTCCTCAACTCCTCCTCCTCCTCCTCCGCCATTGGTTGGTTGTTATTCATCAATAAAAAATAGTTTTTCTCAAAACTCCTCGGATAGATTTTATTGAGCGTTGGTCTACAGACTAGTATAAGTCCGAGGAACATGATGCACTATGCGTCCATTCTGGGCAGCACTTGGTCCCATATATGGATGGTCAATGTCCTATTCTTCCGTCGACACAACCCGTTTCTACGGTAGTCAAGCTACGTGTATAGATATGAAAATAGGGAATTTTGCGAATCGAAATCCCAACTTGGCAGACCTTTTTGGACACCGAAAGTTGTTATTAGAGGAAGAAGATAGAAAAGCGTTTCTATCCAAACTATTGACGTAATCTCTTGACCGCGTTTTAGACACCCACTTTTATTTTTAAATCTAGTTGTCATTTCTTTGTCGCTAATCATAATATTGGCCCTTCATTTAGGGTCAGTGCAGCTTGTCTTTTTCTTCCATACATCTGTATTAGCCGCCTTATGAGTATTAGAATCATTACATATTATAAAACAAAGTTCTGCGCCGCGGCTGTCTGTCTGTCTGTTCGCGATAAACTCAAAAACTACTGCACCGATTTTCATGCTGTTTTCACCAATGGATAGAGTGGTTCTCGAGGAAGGTTTTAGTATATAATTTGTCAAGCGGGCAAAGCCGCGAGCATCAGCTAGTATAATATAATTGAATACTCTTTCTCGTATGTACACCATACAAATTACAGATATAAATAGAATAGCGTGATACAATAGTCTTAGCGCTAAAAGCTTGGATGGATTTATGTAAAGGGAGAAGATGATACAATACTGCAGGTAGTCTGTGATGGTGAGTGGCCATATCATCATGAACAACACGTCCAATAACGAACATCATCATCATCATTTCAGCCGAAAGATGTCCTCTGCTGGACATAGGCGTCCCCCAAGCACCGCAACTGCGACCGGTTCTGAGTTTCTCGCCAGCCCATTCCAGCAGCCTTCACCAGGTCATCGGTCCACCTTGTGGGGGCCTTCCAACGCTACGTCTTCCGGTACGCGGTCGCCACTCCAGAACCTTTCGGCCCCATCGGCCATCTGTTCTGCGAGCAATGAGCCCTGTCCAAAATACTTCTCTAATAACGAACAAGCACCATCTAAATGCCTTCTAATCTTTCGCATTAATGTTATTGTCAGTGTACATTTCTTTATCTTACTTGTGTAATCAGGTTCCCACGCCAGGAATCAAGAAAAGCAATCAGTATTCTTACATTGTAACATAACGCTGTTTTTCGTCCCCACTTCTATTAGAAGCTTTTATGTAGGTACAAAGCTTCTTATGAGTATCTACTTTCTGCTGTATCGATTTGACTTTAGACCCCAAGTGAGTTTTCTTAAATAAGCGAAACGTTAGTCTTGATCCCGTAAGAATATCGAGATAAAAAGTATTCTATGTCCTATCTAAAACCGTTCTGCCGTTTTAGCGTGAAAGCGTAATAAACAAACTCACTTTCGCATTTATAATATTAGGTAGTTAGGATAGTTAGGATTTAATGTGCTAACGTTAATAGCTTATCGTGACTTTGGATACCTAATTGAACAAACCACGATTTAAGGCTGATTTTCGCCAATCGCTAAATAAACATTAAGGTGGCATGTATTTACTATAATTGTTGAACCTTGGGAACATTAAAATAGCTTTAGTATAAACCACAGACGTCATATTTCAGATAACTACTATAGCGTGACTGAAGGAACTCTTCAGACAAACCCTGAAAGTCTGCAAACCAGATTCAAAATAAAGAAGATACATTTTTGATGTTCTTTCAAAACTTTTCATTGAGAATGATAATGATAAGAATAAGATAATGTAGCTTTTTTTAATGTCTTTGTCTTTAGACAATAATAAAGAACGACTAAAAAGATCCGGAGTTACTGGCATAGCTTGCAGAGTAAGCAAACTGAAGTGGCAACGGGCTGGCCATGTTTGTCGAAGGTCTGATGGCCTATAATAGCACGCGTAGTGTGGGAAGCCTAGCCTAAGGTAGATGGACCGACGACTTTAAGAAGGTGGCTGGGACAGACTGGTTGCGGAGGGCGGAGGACAGGGTGTTGTGGCGCAGCCTGGGAGAATCCTGTGTCCAGCAGTGGAATTCGATAGGCTGAGTTGAAAGTACTACTACATAAATATAAAAATGGGTTACTTACTTGACATACTGCAGTAACATGAGATTGCCCACAGAAAGATGCTACAAGTGATCGTAAGTTTTAGCTGATGCCTTGATCTTTTAACTGTAGTCTAAGCGTTTTGTCAATAATTTTCCTATCTTTTACTCCTAGCTTTTACAGAATCACAATATCCGGTGAATGTTGGATAGATATATACAATACAACTAGATGCTACGGTAATCGTGCTGTAGATTATCTTGTAAATGCACTTTACGACTCCTACGCCATAGTGGGATTGATCTAGTTACCACAATTAATTAATTACCTTACAGCAAATTATACCTTCCTCCGTATTGACCTGAGTCGTATTTTATTTATAGTAGTTTATTCTACCCATCGAAGAATACTTACCATAAACCTTGCAACTTCTACTCCTTAACTTAATGAAAACATTTCTAGGTTTTAATGTTTATCTACATTTGCATAGACCGTCGACATGATATTTAAGGTAACTGTTTGGCTGACATAGCGTGACCTAGGGCACCTGTTTAAAAAATTATAGAAAATAACATCCAAAATTTTAGTTTTATTTTTCGCGTGCACTTTAATATAAGTATTTCCGATTCTGGTATTTATAGATCTTGCTGCTGAATGTCTTATAAGAACCTACCAATATTATTGTCAATTTGATCGCTATTTTATAGGACATTTGGGTACCACTGGTTAAAGAAAATATAGTCAATCAAAGAACAATAATGACAGGTCTAATCGCAATCTATGTACAAACTTAAACAAATGAACACGAACGGCAATCAAAGAGATGAATAATCACATGAATGAAGTGATACCAAACAATGATTCAAAGAAGTCAAAACAATGGCAATAAAAAATATGTAAACAATCACTATTTCTTACGACTTTAGTAATTTACTAGCAACTCAATCTGTAGCGCAAATAATACAATCCACATGGGAAATAAACTAAAGGTTATACAAACTATGAATTTGTAAAAGCTACCTACCTGATTAAGATTAAGAATTCAAAAAAAAAAAAGTAATAATAACTAAAACCCAACTACGACTAAAAAGGTATAAACAAGACACCGCAGACAGACAAATTAAAAATCCGGAGTCACACGTGTTAGGGCATAAATCGAACAGATTACGTGTGACTCCGGATTTTTAATTTGTCTGGCTGCGGTGCCTTAATTTTTTTTTAAATTCTTTTGGCTTTATAATATATATATATATATTTGAAATGTGCTCATTAAGCCCTTTCATTTGATACCCAACATGGTACGATTAAACAATATTTGTTTTTTCGTTCATGACTTTATGTCCTTAAGAGGGCGCCATTTTTAATGTGACGTCACATAGCCTATAACCAGCGGACGATCAAAACGCTTCCAACGATACGTCATTTGTCAAATTGTGATGAGTGGTTTAAAAGATAGGAGGGAACAGATGAACATACATACATACATACCGGTCAAAATCATATCTGCTCGACGTCCGAATGTCACTACAGGGATCCAGCAGAATATCAGCGTCAGGTATATTTGCCTGACACATGCTGAGTTGGACTCCCATTTGGTGCAACGTTGAGACGCACACCGCGCTTTGTACATTTCGTTATTTTTTAAAGTATGTCATAGACAATATTGTCTCGCTGTGTCTAGTTTTCTTTTATTGTTTTTGTGTTTTGGCACTTTGTAGCTATTTTTATTTAACCGTGCTTTTGTATGCACCTAATAAACGTTTTATCTATCTATCTATCTTATGTATAGGGTCCTCCTTTTTTCTTCGCCGTAGGCGGGTAAAAATAGGAAATGGAAATAACTTCTATGAAATTATTAGATCACCGGAACAAATCCGGATCACCGGATCAAAGGAAAGAAGTGGATAGTGAAACAGGGCCGGGTAGAAGGAAGCAGGGTAGGAAAAAATACCCTTAACTTAACTCTAAAACCGAAAGTGGACATGCAAAAACCAATCACAGACGATGACGGCCATTTTGACCTTCGGGTGTCGTAATTATTAGAGTCTAGCTAGCGGTTTCTTACATCACCACTAGAAATATTTAAGTACCTACTAGCCATATCAAGTTATGGGTCATCGGTGCACACACCTTCGCAATGTTGTCGTTTTGTTGGTATCTGATAATCTTATCTATGTCGAATTTGGGTCCATTGCATTACTCTTTCGTAAACGCGCAAGTGCCGTAAATTTTCTTAATCATAGAAGATTCTTGCTTCAATCTTGTGTTTTGCTAGGATTAGAAGATTTATGATCACAGATTATTCATGTTTTAGTAGCCCCCTTGAGATTTCTTGAACAAAGTGTTACCCAACTTTACCTACCTGAAGCACTGCTCGTCGCATAAGTTATGACAGGAAATCGTAAGTATTATATTAGATTCGTTTTATAACCAAGGTTATCGCCGTCATTCGCAAGGTTTCTTAGTGACGAAGCCGTTCAAAGACCAAAGTTACTAATATCGCATGCATTTTCCAGAAATTTCGTCGCGTCCTCGCTGATGTGCATTAAAACGTAGCGTAATGTTCTATATGTAATTGAATACTCGTTGTGTAGTGTTATGTATGAAACCAGCGCGCGCGCACCGCTACGCTAATTTGTATGCGACCTCACGCGTCGAGCGACACTGGCGGGGCCAAATCTCTTACGTCGCTTCTGTATCTTTTATTTACATGTTACTGTGTTGTATGTCCTACTCAATTATCGCTGTCAAATTAGTGCTGCGCTGTTTTTTTTCGGACGGTTATCTCCAGTTGAAAATCATTTCATAAATCAAATAAATACAAGAAAGATTTATTGCCTTCCGTGCTTGCATTGTTTTTAAAAACGAAAACAACTTTATCAAAACATTTTCAAAACAATAAAAGAGCAGCCAAGGAACAGATGCAATGGAAAAAGGAGTTGGAGTAACATTAAGTAATTTATTTTAGTAGACCAGCTTTAATTGGTGGTTCCCCGTAATTGGCGAACCGCACGCAATGTCGCGACTAAATTGTACTAATCGTTACAATTATATTGACGTAATGGTTAAAATTCGCTCGTGGGCGACATTAACTGCCTTCATTTAAAACCGATTCAGGCTGAAACATAGAGTTTATCCTTAATTCCAAATAAAGAATGGTATTAAACTGCCGATACACTTTGAGCAATTTAAATAGTGTTTGTATTGTATAGCGTCATTCAATAGTAACAACAAATAACGATCCGTTTTGTTTTTCGTAGAATCTTTGACCAAGTGTTATTTGCCAAGTCCTAACTAATAATATAAATGCGAAAGTGAGTTTGTTTGTTTGTTACGATTTCACGCTAAAACTGCTGTACGGATTCGGATGAAATTTGGCACATGGGTAGACTATGACCTGGGTTAGGACATAGGATACTTTTTATCAAAATCCCGTCGGATATTCCGACGGGATTTTGATTTTGATTCCACAGGGTGCAGCTAGTAATATAATAATTTCATTGAACTAGACAACAGTAAGGTGTCCCTGTAGGTGGGAAATGACGCGATGCATTCGCCCCGAACTCGTCCGGCAATTTACCAATCACGAGGCAAGAATCCGCTA
Source organism: Lithophane ornitopus (assembly GCA_948473465.1). Taxonomy (NCBI): domain Eukaryota; kingdom Metazoa; phylum Arthropoda; class Insecta; order Lepidoptera; family Noctuidae; genus Lithophane; species Lithophane ornitopus. The sequence goes on from OX419623.1 coordinate 8,858,109, forward strand.
AATGTAATTGTCCTCTGATGTTGGAACAGGCATTAGCTAAACCCCCACGGTTGTCAGCTTTTAACTGAAACTGATGCCATGGGTTCATTGGGTAATATAGATATTGATAAGCGAATGATGCAAATGCAACTATGAAAGTATAGATCGTTGTTTGTTAGTCAAGTAATGCAACAGCATTATTTAAATAAAGCTGTACAGCTATACAAATCTATAAAAAAAAAAAATATAAATCTATCAAATAGATTTGTATAGCTATAGAAGATACTGAACGATGATAAATTGTTTAGGGGGAAGTGCTCGAGATCTTTAACACAAATTATAATAAATTTAATAAACGGTTAGCTGAGCGAGCTTAGCCGTCACCCGCAGCTCCCATATTGTCCTTTCAAAAGCGCTCTCATAAATCTGACATCGTAAAAAATCCTATTTCAAAGTTTATTTTCGATTTGAACCACGATGCTACAGCCAAAATACATGTTTAAAACTTGGTTATTTGTATACTGAAATCCTTTATATTAAATAGAAACTTGAGATGTTTGTATCCTGTAGCTATTCCGAAAGTTGATGGTGTACCTTTCAAGACGCCATTGTTCGGTTCACAGTTCATTAATCAGCGACATTGAGTAAAGTTTCAGGATGAGCACAGCCGCGCCCGGGAGCCCCGCCTTATTTTAACAAAAACATTTTTTGTTGTTATCAAATACTATTATTAATTTTAATGATCCATGGGACCATGGCCAGGGTTATGGTCAACAAAATGTTTTCTAAGAGTCACTGATAAAAGTGGCGGAACATCTTTTTGATATTGTAGGGGCCGCTAAAACTCAATACATTATTAATAAAAAAGAAAAAATAAAGTTGAATTATAACGTTTGTCCCAATTTAAAACTTAAATGAAAGAAGACCCCAGTTAAATGCCAAAAGCAAGCCTAAAGCAGATTTAATTTAAAAAACTTAGTCATCAACAGATGATAGTCATACGTCTGGAGATGACCAAATCTTATAAAATTACTAGACTATGGAACCCTAATGGAAGACAAATTGCATTAGAAACCCTGTAACTATCCCAAATATTTATTATATCTTGATAAATGTGGGCGATAAAACAAACACTCGTGGTGGCAAAAGAAAGTTGGATAACCTCAAGAATATAAAAATATTATACTCTTTCCCTCCATATGAGAAGATCCTTTGAAGCTACGGATATGGTGCATTAGAATGAGGGAATAAATCTTCGTGATCGACTGCTCGCTGTCGACCAGAGGGGCAATAAAGAAACTATATAAAAAGACGACCAATATACTTTAGGTAAGATAATTTTTTTAAATACTTAATTAGACCATAATACCATAATTTGTTAATACAATTAATTGTACAGTCAAAGGCAAAAATAATACACAGGGTGATCCGTTGAGATCGGTATTGACAAATCTACATATTTTCACTTTTAAAAAGTTTCTTCTTTTCGTAAGTAGACCACACATAATATACATAAAGATATAAGAATTAATATGGGCGGTCTCCATTATCTCTGACTCAACTATAATGAAAGACACTGACATAATAATGCTAAATTCCTCGCAATTTATTAGGCGATAGACATTTGCCTACATTTGACCTAATTGTTCACTTAACTACCACCGCGTCATTACTTGCGGACAGCGCACGACTATGATTATTTAGAACATTGTTTCATTGCAAAATTGACTTTAAATATTAATGAGAAAACTTTTATAAATTCATTTGTTTAACTTCAAGAATTCCCTTCGTGTATATCGCTTATTTAAATTCAGCATATACAGGAGACTTTTGTGTGTCTAACGGACGAAAAACAAACCAGACCTAAGGTATATCTAAGTGTTTGCACAACCCATTGTTCCAATTTATCATTTATGAATGAGTTGCAATGCCCTGTTGAACTCTCGGGCCAGGTTCCTACAGACAATAGGCTGAGAGCTCAGCAAGTCAGCATAATACAATAAGTCTTATGGACATGCCGCTTGAGGGCAAAGACACTGTATTATCACACTAACGAGAATAAAGTGAGTTTAATTGTATTTATGGCATTACTTAACACAATAGACGCCGTCGCAAGTCGCCCTGTCCAGGCCTTCACTGATTTAATCAGTGATTCGTGTTAGATCTGACCGATAAACTACTGTGGGAGTACATAACTGAATTTTTAACTAAAAAGGGAGATTAGTAATGGAAAAGTTCATAGAGCCTCAATTTTGAAAAACTTGGGTGCGAATTTAAACCAGTGTGGTGTTTCATCATTCCTATTTCGAAATGATTATTCATTATATTCCGTCTTATATTACAAATCTAGGTTATGAAACAAATAAGAGATAGCTCATTATCTGCATCAAATCCGCGATCTAATCAGCCAGCAATGGTAAACAGTGCAATAAGACAACTATTTGCGAAGCATAGTAATTACAAAACAATTGAAGCACGAGTGTACTCGTAGCAGTCGTAGCCACACAAACTACCAGAACATATTAATATTCCATCACAAACGAACTTTTATTGCTTTAAAAACTCTGGGAAGCTCCGTGTAGAGTCGTTCCTCATTAGAATTTTTATGGCTTTACTGATGATGCTAACCTTTTGTTTAGGCCATTGGATTAAATTCTTTCACGTATACACAAGAAAGTGGAAACCTGCCAGTATGTAATTTTCTTCACAAATGTAGTAATTTAAAAACAAAAAGAATTATCAATTAAGCTATTTCATCGTTGAAAGAACATAAATGTGAAAAAAAAACTACAAAAAATTCATGCTATTAATTTGCAAAATATCAACACCAAATTGTGTTAGAAAGCATTTAACTTAAACTTATCGACATTAGGCAGGCCCATTAATCAAATTGGCCTATATACGAAACCGCAAATCATAGTTGATCACTTAAGAGCACAGGAGCCGAACAAAAACGAAATAGGTAGTTTTTTCTCGATTTTTATGGAATAAATCAAACTATGGGCAGGACTTTAATCACATAAGTATTTTAAAATAATCACAAACAGAGTAGTTTTAATAATCGGAACAAAGTTGAAACAAATGTAGATTTTGGCGGAACTGTTCTAGATAAATAAAGTACCTCCCTAGGTTATTGACTTATTGAGGGTCCCGAAACTATAATTATTGAGGAACATAAAGCCATGAAAGACACAGCGCAATCTGCGCTGCATGCAAGCTTACTTAAAATAAAGAAAGTACCTACTAATAACAAAATGGGTCATAAAGCCCGCTAATTAAAATTAAGTGATTACTAGTATCGCACGACATGAGACCTAGGCGCGACTGGTATCAGGCACGGAGCGAATTCTTCTAGGAACTTAGGAAGCGTCATCGCGCCCTTCACACCCCGACCAATCCCCCATACACAATTATCGTGACTGTCAACTATTGCAATCAATACAAAGTATTCAGCCTTAAAAGTTCTTTATTGAAACGGAGGATCGTTAGTTTTACAAAGGTCTCGAAAATGAACAACTAGCATCAAACTTGAATTGTTCGAAAATTGCCACCATTGTAGTTACAATCTGCACCTTGCATCTAAAAAAATATGGTTCACCTCAAACCTTTACACGATCAAATGATAAAGAAAAATTCACATCCTTATCCTTCTATGCTGCAAAACAGAGGTCCAATAGGAAACAGCTAAATGAAATAATGGGAGCTCCAGATAAATGAAGTCAAGGCCTCGTGCACTGCATCAAGGGGATCCATACGTATGTGTCAATTTATTGTATTCTTAGAAATGCCACCTACACCTGATCTATTTGTGGGAACTCTGGGCAACGGTCATCGTGCCGAATCCATTTGCCGAACTTATCGTACGTACAAAAAATATACCAGAGGGCAAAGACCCTTTTTTATAACATCTTGCTCAGCGTTCTAGATTGATTACCGAATTCGTATTCTAGAGTAATCCCTTTTGTGTTGGGGTTCTGCGTACCAGCGTATCTATATTATATATGTAACTAGATGCTCCTTCAATATACGCGTATTCACAATGTACGCATTTAGCCCCATAGATAGAACTTTCAATAAATCATGACTTCATGACCTTTGCCAAATTGATATATAAAATTTGCATATTTTACAATGTCAAACTCGGTTGGTACTTGAGTAATCCCGTGACATCACTAGTCAACCAATCGGATTAAGAATTTAAATAAGTATATAAATGAAAAACCAAGAATTAAAATAAATAACTAATCTTGTTCGATAAGATTAAAATTATATTACCTAAGGAAGAAATCGATCAAGATAATGATAAAAACTTTAATGCACCTGAATATGATAACCACCCCGAATCACGCGTCGGTTTCATTTTCTGATACCCAACTTGATTCAATAAATCACTTGCGCTTCAATTTAGCATGAGGCTCTATAAATTTTAATTAATAAATATGTCACGCCAATGGTTAATAAATTAGGATGTATGGACGTAATAATAGATGCAAGTCAAAGCCCGATTGTGCAAGGGCAGAACCAATCATACATCATACCTTATACCAATAAATCATAATATTCTCGTAAACTAGGACGATTCTATTACGATGATAGTCGTCCATTCAGAGCATTAGTGGAATGTGGACGTTTGTCCCAAGAAAGTGGATTGACGTTGATATGCCGTCGCCTACGTAATGCGTGATTATCGTCAACGGGATGAGGACACTAATTTACAGGTTTATGAACACCAATTTGTAACTTCCTATCTCAAAATGCAAGTAGGTGTGCTTCTGAATTGTTGCTTATGAAATCTAGCCTAAAAGATATAGGTACTCTCGCGAAGTATGAAATTATCTTCTTTATGTATATAAATCTCTTAATCCAGTCATCAAAACATAATTTTTAATTCCCAATTTCTTGCGACGAAATAACAAATTGATTTTAAAATGAAGCATGACAAAAAGTCTTTATCTCTTTTCCATACTGCCACGCCACCGCTAACAATAATATGATTAGGCACAGATTATAATCATGACGAATTGGCCATCTATGTTTAGACATATTTTTATAAGGATGAAATAATATTGTAAACACAACTGACGCCTTTATGTTGGCATTAAAGAAGAGGACTGAAAAAATGCATAGAATAGCAAAAATATTTTTCCCGTACCGGGAATCGAACCCGAGCCTCCTGGGTGAAAGCCAGGTATCCTAGCCACTAGACCATACGGGAGATGGAATAACAGTTGAAAAGTACACATAAGTTATAATGGTTACATGCCTCTGCTTATTACGAAACTATATTATTTAAACTATGTTATTCTTGACGGACATAAGTGAAAACAACACGCCATAAAAATGATTTGCGTTTCAATGTGAAAGTATTCAAAGTAAACGTAATCAATAATAAATGGTAAACCATGTTTATTAATTTTTACTACTAAGGTAGCAAGTACATTAACAAACATGACATGTGTACATTGTTCGAAGTCACGGGGCTTCCGGCAATTATCTAGATACATTTATAGAATCATTAAATGGATCTGTGTTTCATTCAGATGTCTCGATAGGGAATGATTAATCTTCTGTGTAATTCATGTTAATTACCTTTATTGATTATAATTAAAGACAAAAGCCCGCATTATCAATCAGCCAATGATTTTGAATGCCCTACATCTATGTCTTTTATACAAGAACTGTTAGATGATTCAGTACCTATTGACTTTCACACCACATGAATTCAACTGTTTAATTCACTAAGTGCATCGTAGGAAGAGCATCGTTCAGCACTTAACAATTCCATGTTGAGTTCACACATTACAATGGAAAGCTACATTGACTGCTAGTATATGAAATACAACGACAGTTAGCTGTTTTCCTCAGGGCGCTATCTTGGGACCTCTACTGACAAACTCAATAGGATCACATCTAATTTGTGTGTGAGTCCGTTGATACTTCATTACTGCTGTTTCTTTACTCATTCAGATCGGAGGGAAGCTTCAATTTCAGTATGACGGGAGATAGGTTAATCATTGTATTAATTATAATAATTACTTGGCTCTACCATCTAACTATCCGCAAATTATTCATGATTGTGTGACAGGTGGCACTATCTGTCAGTTCTGTCACTAATGCACATAGCAATGTGGTACACTCGTAATAGTACCTACTCGTAGATTTTAATTATGAATGATAATGAAGATAGGTACTTATACATAACGATGGTAAATTATAAACATCTGCTTTATGAATTGCCCCCGAAAAATACGAATTAAATTCAGCAGTCATTAAACCATTCATTCAAAAGTTTAAACACTCATTACTCATTCCATTCATTCGACTTGAGTTATGTAGGTTACTTTCGATAGAACTAAAGTATTTGAATGAGGAAGCCGCAATCACTTTATTGTAATAATATATCCTTAATCTGAGCTTACTTTAAAAAGTCCTTCATACTGACCGAACGCAGCAAATTTGTAAATGCGCAATTTGCACTTGAGTGACCTCAAGAGCAAATTACGCATCCACAAATCGGTCATCCGTCCCTACATGCCCTACGCGTGCGTCGTCTTTGCAAACACTAATCCACGCCATTTTCTTATGATGCAGAGCCTCCAGAACGGTTTCGAAAACCTTAGAAAGGTTACGGGAACCCCCTTCAATGTTCGCCAAAACAACTATGATTGATAAACACTTGATCTAAATTGATGTTTAAATGCAAATCGTTTAGCCGTTTTCAATGTTTTTATTTGTAAGTTGCCGATGGAACTTATTTTAATATGAGGAAGCCACAACCACGTTTTCGTAGACCCCTAATCTGAGCTTAATTCAAAACACAAAAAAAAACGACCATAAAAACATGTTTAATAATTACTTGTCCCAAATTGAATTTTGAATGCAAATCGTTTAAACGTTTTACATCTATTTATTTGCTCATCAAATGATTAGAGAATGTTAATTTTGTCTTCCATAAAAACTTAACAGAGATTACCAAACCGACCATTTATCAAGTTCTGTTTGTGACAGAGGCTGCGAAATCGTTTCTACATGTTACATTTCGAAAGATCTGGAAATCTCTTGCTGCTAATTGTATTAGCTTTGTCTCGTGACAACATGTATCAATATGCATTTAGTTCAATATTAATATGTGTTTATTGATAACTAGATTTTTGTTAATTTATCGCAACCGGTATTCGATTGTATAGTCTAACACATAGTTAATTTTAAAAGAATAAACCAAAGTTTTGCTATCGAACTTTAAAATTATATGAAGTAGTTTATTAAAACTCGTAAAATGTTCCTATCGACATTTTATTACCGATTGTATTCCATAAAAAATATAGCTGATAATAACACTTCAATTCCTATTGTTTGCAATGTACCTACGGAAATTTGAGATGATAAGCGAAGGGCAATCAAGATCCCTCGTGATTTTGAACAAAATCCGGTCCCCAACAATTATATAGGGGGCCAACCAGTCAAACAACTCTGGCCAAAAAGCCGTAGTAGTAATTCATGAATCCTCTTTTCAACTAGCAAGTGCTAGATGTAGTGTGGAGTAAAAAGGCAGACTGGATTTTAGCTACGGGGGTTGAATTTTTTCAACTCGTTTCAAGTTCCTCTCCGTAAGTGATCCATTGTCTCCGCGGAACTGCGCATCCTTTAGAAGTGGAACGTTGCTTATACAGAAAAAATGTTGCAATTTTTCTAGTGTCTGTTTACCTGTGTTATGTTTGTCCGCAAGTTTGCTGCCATCTACGTTCTCTTTGACATCCGCCATTGTAACTTCACCGACACCAACACCTGTAATTTTATAGATAGGCTTATGTGGAAGATATTTTAGATCTGCATTGTTATCTAGGGTGCGTTAATTAAGAGCGTTCTGCATAATTATTGCATCCGTTGTCATACGCTTAATTTGTGTTACCCAATATTTGTACTAGGAAATGCGTACACGTTTACATAAATATACCTAATATTAACGATCATATACTCGAATATTTTGTCATCCTATTTACAATTGCGCAAAGCGTAAGTTTTATTGTTCACTGAAACTTCCAATATAGCGATAAAATTCAGGTACCTAATGAACATTGACACTGTAATAAAGACCAACTGGTTTCCATATCACTGTTAATTGAGTGTGCGATAATAGCTGTGAAATACTTTGTATAATCTACTCATACACACATTATGTAGCTATGTATGTGTCAATCTCGTACATTATGTACAGTGATAAATGGCTGTCTGAGTGACGAGGGGATAGGTGTAAACAGTCCCACCAGCAAAATAAGATTAGCCGGTAATCATAACTCATGAATTCGTCTCTCAAACAAACATATTTACATAATAAATAGAGCAATGGCTTAAAATTTTCGTCAACTTCAAAACTTTTGGCAAAGACACCACATAAAAAATTTCTTTATTTAAAATATATTTTTAGTAAAAGTGTTTGTTTCTTACTTGATAAGATGTTGTGTACACCGGCACTCTCGTCACGTTATCACTGAGTAATCGGTCACACACACAACGTAAACACTGCAGAGGCACGGGGCGCGGGTCTCGCTCGCCTTCGAGATAAACACTGAACACTGCCTTACTTTACTTTGCGGAGCTGAGGAGCGAGCCCGGAGCGGGGATGCCACACTCAAAAAACTAAAGTCCCGAGCAAATCCCTATAGAGTCCAAAATCTTTGTTGTCGGTACGTACCTACCTACTGTTAAAGGAGGATGGAGAGGAAGTATTATTAGGTCCCGATTAATCCAATTCAAATTAAACATTCCTATCAATACTTAATAGGTACCAACGGCACTAGTAGGCCACTAAATATACTTCGTTAATGTAAATATATCTTCGAATTCCAAAAATTGATGATGTAATTATGTGAATCACTCCCATCTCAACTAGCAGCTAGCACTAATTATGCTTAAGAACCGATATTACGTAGGTATACCTACTGGATAAAAGGTACCTCAGGTAGACTTCGTGTGTGTGTGATTCATTATTCGTTATCATTTATTTTTCTACGTTCTTTATTTTACCTCGTAAATTGGCAGCAATTTAAGGCTGGCCACACCATATTACAGCCTCGCACTCTACAAGCGCCGAACTTATCCGAACGCCCACCGATAATAGCCGAACGGTTGTATTGATGCCGGGAAAACATTTTCCGCGCCATTTTCTCTGGCGCGAGTGCGAGGGAGTATTTTGGCAAACAAAGCAGGTGCCCCTGGTTTTAAATGGGTGCCCGTTGGTAAGGAACAAAGGAGTATAAATCATTATCGATTATGATTTTAATACGCATTTTCATAAAGTAGGTAGTTAACGCAAAATTGTCTTTTTTTTAAGAATTTTTTTTCATGACAATTTTGTTCGTCTAGTACTACTACTTACCAGCACCGACCAGTACTTTACAGACCGCATGTGAAAATTTGTGTGAGCTTGTAGGGCTCTCTTTGTTCTACTTCATTCCATAATTTACAGATTTCTTCAAATGAGTGCTGCCATTTGTAGTTCTTATTTAAAAAAAAAAACAGACCGTTGCTCGTACGTTGCCTGTATACCTACTTACGTGACTATTAAATAATAGAATATAGTCGAGTTGTTGGGGAAAAACACCTTGGGCCTTGTAAACTGCATTAAAGTACCTTTCATTAATTTTTGGATCATTTTCGTATTTCAGAAACACAGTAAAGGAAAGGAATGCCTTTAAGGACTATCCAAACTGAATCAAATTTAATTTAAAAATAGGTATTTGCTACGTAAACTGCTTATCCTGCAAACTGCCTTGCACAGGAAGTGCAAGGCAGTTTGCAGGATAAGCAGTTCCCAGTAGATCTATGATTTTCCTCTTCTACTTAATTATATGGCTAGAACCTTTCTCTATGATAATTATTTCCTCATTGACTTTGTTTTTATCTATGTTTTTCTCTTTTATGAATTTGTTCTCTGATGAATCCAATTTAAGAAATATTTTGTTCGAGTGGGAATTTCATGCTCCACATAGTGAGGTTGAGCTATTACAAACTTAAATCACTATTCCACTAGATTTTTTTTAAGGTGTATACCTACCTTAAAAACGTGTAAAGTTCAAGAGTCCGTGCCACTACTGAAGTCCGGCGGAATATTGTGGAACTATTTTTTTTTTATGCAATGACACAGACACTAGCGCGTCTATCAGACTTGAGTGGTGGCGCGGACTCTATTCAGTGGTTCATAATGCGTCAGCATCACTTGATCAAGCATGTATTTGAAATACGATCTATTATGCAACTAGACTATATTTTACATTTATTATTTTATATACAAAATGTATACTATCTAAAGCTTCAGATCTTTCGTATCTAGGTCTCTGAAACTTTTCCTCCGTATCCAGAGCGTTAAAACCTCGTTATTTTCTCGTTTTATCATATCTGTCACGATAAAATAAGAGCAATGTTCTTAGGACTACGATGAAAAGTAGCTATGCGATTTTCTTTCGCTGTCCAGTTTCTAATACTGGTATTCAGCTGCATCTAAGCCGACCCCACTAGCCAGATGATGTATAATAAGTGCCTTCTTCGTGGCATCATCTTTCGATAAGTATCAGTTTGTAAGTCGAGTAGGTTCGATGGCCAAGACATTACACACTTCTCCAGTTTTTAATTGCTTTCTCCAAACATGGAATGATGGATAACGGTTGACTTGCAATTATTATAACGAAGTCTAACAAAAATAGAGTAAAATTTTATTTCAAATATCTAATTTTTCAAAGTTAATATTCACCTGACTATTTTATATATATCATGATTTTATTTCATCTAATATCAAATGATACAATGAACTAATTGAAGATAACACCATACTGAACTTTTAATAGTTTATTATAAAATTATTTACGGTTTTTTGTATTTTTGTCATTATAAAACGTACTTAAAAAATAATAATAAATTTAAAAGACACGTACAACGTGTGTTTACAGTATTTAATTTAATCTTACTTTAGTATGTACAGTCATAGGTAGAAAGTTGTACAAAACGATTGTGCATAGATGTTATATTCGTATAAAAAGGGGGTAGTCCGTATCTAAGATGGCGTATACGGGGTGTCGATGTTACTGAGGTTGGGCAAGGGCGGCGCACGGCGGGCGAAGGCGGCGCAGGCGTGCGCCCGCGCTGGCGACGTCCGCCGAGCGGGCGCCGGTGCAGGCTCCGGCCACTTAGCCCTCCGCAGGTGCTTCTCCTTCTCCCTCTGCCGGCGCCGCCTCCGCCTTCGGCGCCTTAGGCTTAGGTCCCTGCCAACCATCGCACATTTTTCGGAGGAACGCTGAAAACATAGTACGACAAGATTAGAAAATCATAAGGGATTTTCTGCACGTGTTATTTGCAGATAAATGGGTTATAAACTGATGAAAAGTCGGAAAAGATGAAGTCAACATTGATAGAAATAGTATAAATATTGGTTATCTCTTAAGAAACATATATTAAATAGTATGTCAAGCAGTTAAACTGATAAGTAGTAATAACAATAGAAATATAGAAGAGCTGTAAAATTATAAAGCCTTAGATCAACAGTTAGAAGAAACGGAGTACAGTGATAGCTACAGTGTGTACGGCGGCGGTCCACTTACGATCTTATAACTAAAGATATGACGTGACGTGTTGCCTCTACGCCATCACCTTCTTCAGGAATGCTGTAAACGGAAAATCGGTAAGACAAGGGGGCACACACAAAACCAGGAAATATACCCTCATGCTTCGTATACACTTGGGTTAGGAAACGAACAAAGTATCTACTGAATTCTTACTTGCTTTAAAAAATAAAGTTTTAGCATTTCTATACGAGGTTCATACTTTTGGAAAAGGCCAATTAATGATTTATTTACTCATGCAGTCTAATGGCAATGTGCATAACTAAGGAATTCAGGGGTGAATCTGTGCAATTTCTGGACTACGTGTACAACATAAGGTATGTAATTTAGATACTTTTGGAAGGATTCAAACTTTACAAATATAACACAAATTATGTAATTTTTATACTGGGTTTCTACCACATTAAATACCATGAATCCAAGATCATATTCTTCTAAAATGTAAACATATAATTTGATATTTTACAGAACAAACGAAGAGTAGATACTTACGTGCGTAGGGGATCATGCCATCGTCATCCTCAGTGTCCATGCAGTCCTTTGTGACTTCAGCGACTTCATTGTCTTCCAGTTTCTCGCCTAATAATTCGAAAATTCTGTATCAATATTCGGAAATAAGCATTCCTTATTTTACATTCTCTAATAAAAGGATTTTTCAAGGAAACTCTCGTGTGGTACCTACAAATACAGGTTTCTATGCATAGAAACAAAATCGAAATCAGCTAAGTCACAGATATCATTATTTCGAAACGACGATCATGATGGCTTCTAGCCAAGTGATTTCAGTTCACGTCCAACTGGAAATGGAGTCGATGCCAATTTGTCTTATTGACATGCCTCGGGAAAAAATAAAAATAGCTTAGCTAAAAGAAATAAACAACATATACGCATGTGATTCATTTATGTAGCTTCATATTGACAAACAAAAACAGTACTTTCTAATGCAGATGTGGTTTGAACACATCAATTATTGAGCAATTTCAGAGAGCTGTACCAGGAAATAACCGTCAATATTTGAACATTCTTACCTAACGCAAGGAGAGTGTGTGTAAGCTCAGCGCCAAGCATGAGACCGTTCTCGTTCTTGTCGTACAGTTTCAGACATTCCAAGAAGTCTTCGTACACTCCCTGGTCTTTGTCTTTCTTTGCTTGGCTGAAGATGGGAAGGAACTCTTCAATCTGAAACAACGTAACAGATTTTTCAGTCACAAAATTGATTACTTTAACAGACATAAGTTGTCGATTTTTTCTGATTTTTTGCGAGTAAAACATCATCTAGTCACAACTGATTTCTTATTTTTGTTATCATGTCTAGGGTCGCTTACTACAGTTACCCATTCTCAGTGAATTGTAGCTTAATTTTAACCATCTGAAAGTTATTAATTTTACTGCAGATCCTGAAAACATTTCTTTATAGTTCTGTGCTCTGTTTAGATAATTATCTTTACTTTGATTACTACTTACAGACAGATGTTTCTCGCCCTTCTTCTTGGTACCACCGAGTTTCTCGATGGTGGCCATTGTGGGGTTGGAGTTGAGTGCCCTCAGGACATCTCCAAGGTTGAAGGCGTCGATCTTGCCGGAGCCATCGAAGTCGTAGATGGAGAAGGCGAAGGATGCCCCTGTACAACAAATACAGTCATAAATAATGGCCACAAAACAACAAATTTACACGATCTAGTACTTCTTTTAGAACTAGGTACTTACTTAATACCTTTAGTGATACATATTTTTTTTTTTCAATTCGATGTCAAAACATAGGGCTCATAGCTCTAGGTACTGACTTAAATTATAAAATTGTTACACAAATCCATGCATTATGTGTTAAATGCACCTCATTTGCGTCTCGGTAAAAAATGGATCTTTGTAAGTTTAGCATCCTTTCTTTGTTTATGTAGATTTAATTAAATGAACATTAATTTAATTTTGGATTTCCAATCTGTGCTTTTTCAATCAACAGTTAAAATATATAAAATTTATTTAATTATACATTGTGCCGAAGTCTGTTATGAGTTGGACATAATTAGAAATCTTAAATTTGTTCCAGATTCATACAAAATTCATACGGGTTCTGGAAAATACTATTTATTTAAGTCAGGTAACGTGCGGAATGGGGCGTGGGCGGACATTCTTCGCTCAGAATAATACTTTTCCACGATACGTTTCAATATTCGGTGTTAACTACTGAGTCACGTTCTAATTATAGCCCGATTGAAACAGTAACCGACTGAAGAGTTCCGTCACAAAATAATTTGTGAGTATTCTTTTTCAAATATTCTGATTTAATATTTAAAGTATTTAAAAAATATATTTATTGTATTTTCAAAAGCTGCTTCAATTGCATTTCGATAATTCAAAATAACAGAGTAAGTTTTTTTATTAAATTATTTCGGTCATATCATAAGAATTTTCTCGAAGGTTTATTAGATTGCTCTTGATTACTCGGCGCATGCGTAAAGTGCATAAGGATCAGCTGATTCAAGATCATTTACCGACCTTGATAATGACAGTTGATTTATCGTTGCAAATGCAGTGACAGATATCCGTTGCATAAAATATACATAGTCCATGTACATAGATTCTGATTCCCACGCTAAAACATACGTAGCACGCTTGCAGTGAAATCTGAGCGGAGTTTCTCTGTTTGGGCGGGCGGCGATTCGGGATCACGTGACGCACGAGTTTAATTTTGGAACGCAGCGCGCGCGCGCAGCATGGCCGTGCCACTGGCGCTGCCGCCCGGCATCTCTTAGTAACGCGCACCTTTTATGAGAAACGATGCTAAACTTAGATGTTATGATCCACACTCCCATTTCATGTATGCATTGTTTCGTTTCTTTACGTAAATGTTAAACATGCTGACGCAATCATTTTCGTTGAAGAGTGTTAGGTTTGAAAAAGACAAATTAATCAAGTTATCAATGTTAAATGTCCCTATAGTTTCCCACCACAACAGCTAGGCACATCTGATTTAGCTTGTGTCACCTCAATTAATGTTCTTAATCGTTAGGTAAACAAAATTACATGTAATAAAAAGTACTTACTTTCAATGTCGTTCTTGCTGAGGTCGCTCTGAAAATTACCAAAAATATTTCGTTATTTCCTTGTATGTAACAGTTGCCATGCATAGTGTAGTGGTATTAGTTGGTGTGTATTCACAGCTTTGCAGCTCGGTTTGTGTAGAAGCATTCGGATTATACGATACCATCTTCTTTCACTGGTTTTATTAAGCACAACACTGATTTATATGATGGATGGTGAAGTGAACACATCCGAGTCGCTCGCGAGTATCCGGTCTGCGGAATAACTTGCATGAGGAAAAAACGCGTTTACTTTTACGTATTACTTTTTGTATTTATCACTTGCCAAGCTAACAGTCCATTTTTTCACTTAACACCTTGCCACATTTTCACTGACGTCAGTGACTCACCATTTTGTGTGGTGTTAGTTGGTTCCCTCCCGGTCTTCACTGGCAGACTGTCAGACAAGAAGTGGGGCTCGGTAACTTTTCGCGGGACTGTTTTAACTGGCTCAGATGGCGCACCCGTCTGGATATTTGAGATTTAGCCCAGGAATCCGCGACCGTTCTATTTTCGGCGGAGTCGGTCCGTTTCTACGGCGTCTTCGGATACACACTACTCCTACAAGTGTAAAAGAGATGGAAGGGTTTTTCACCTGCCCTGTTTGTGGATACGTGCTAACGCCAATTGTAATGTTAAATCTACATTTATGCTAAACTATTTCGATCAGACCTTTGCGGTATAGGTACGTTCTCTGGAATGAAGGTGTTTAAAATATGCTTGAAATTAACAGATGAAGAATTATTATGTGTTCCAATCAATGTAATAGGTAATATGATATAATACCCAATAAAATTGACGTAACTTCAAGAACGAAACTTCATATGAAAAGCAAACATTATAATGCGGTCACTTATACCTTTATTGACATAAAATAAACCAAATAGGAATAAACATATTATTATTATAAAACGTGGCGGATTTTTGCGGATGGAAAATCAGTACTCGCCGCATTCGTCAGGTTTTACGTCGAATGTATAGTCCTTCCAACGTGAGGAATGCACAAGCGCTTCGTTGACCGTGTTGAACTTCCATACAACTGAACGATTAGGTGAGGGGGACCGCAGAAGACGTTGATCTAAAAGGCTGGCAGCTCGACGTCTTGCATCTGGAGATAAGGGACATAGTCCGCGAGCAACAAACGGAATTCGATTCTCCTGTAAAATAATACAGATTACGAATCAGCAAAAAACATTAAATTAAACAAATGAAGACGAAGAACAATCAAGATTTTTTTAATTGTAGTTGGTAGCGCCAATAAATGTTCCGTGTAAGAGAGTCACGACTATGATACTTCTTCACATGTTCACCTGTCACTAGCCTCAGGGGGTGACATACATTGAGGTCATAATGAGTACTATCTGATGAGTAATTTAGTAGCGAATAGTTACCTAAGTCAAGCGTCCATTTTGCTTTTTGATTAAAAATAGGCATAATATTTGGAAACGTGTTACTATAGATAGGAAACAGTTGTAGAAGAGGCCGAGTTCAAATTAACAGGCTTATTGTTACATGTATATTTTATTATATCTTATTGTTATATGTATATTTTATTATATCTTATTGTTATATGTATATTTTATTTAACTAAATAATTACAACACATCGGGCGAATCGCAAAATGTTACTGTGTAGGTAGATGTCACTTTGATCCGGTGACTCATCAATAAAGACAGTTTATTCCCGCACCTTGCGTCTCCCAGGTGTCCTACGTCGCCACCATCCTCGGAGACAAGCCAAGAGCCTGGCGCCTTGAGAACGACACTTACTGACCAACGAGCTTTTCTTTGACCCACTTGGGTCAGCAGACACTGCTGACGTTGCTGCTAGCTCCTTCATTATTGGCTAAACAAAAGTAAATTTATGAAAAGAAATTAGAAATTAACAGGTAGGTACTGTTAGAATATTTCTATTGTTATATTACTTACACAAACACGAGGTTCTGGGTCAACATGAGTTGCTAAGTTTTCATCGGATGTGTTTGCTGTCATTAACTCAACTTCTTGGAGAGTCAATCCTTTTGGATCTTCTAAAATTGGATCAACTTCATCTTCAGAGTTTTGATCATAATCACCTAGATTGAGGACAACATTGTTTTAATCATATTCAAGAAACTAGATACTATTTAACTGTCTTGAAATGTAACTCACGATTCAAAGTAAGATAGGCATTTTCATATCGGGCGACATCAAGGCTTTCAACCAATTTTTCAGGGATTTCATCACAAAGCTAATGAAATTCAAAGTCATTATTGGATGCTACTGCTTGATCATTAAAGGCAACAATAAGCGAATCGAAATAATTATAATCGAGGAGTAAAAAAACTAGCGAATAATTACAAGAAGAGCAATTTTACTGAATGTTAAAAATTTACTCAGAAAATATAACAGTACGTACCTCTCTAATTTTAACAGCCGGAACTATATGAGAAACCCCACAGTTCCTATCAATATCACCAGCTCCATCATCACGTATGTAAAACGCTATATCTCTACCGATATCCTCAGCATAAGCGTCAGTCAAAAACGAATACTCAGAATGTTCAGAATTTGATGACCTGTCCAAGGACATGGCACCAGCTACTGATTGAGATTGTTCTGCTTGCCCTGGAGGTTCAATTGTCATCCCCAAAGCAGTATTCACAAAAGACTCCATAATTTTGTTCATCGCTTCAGTGAGTAATTCATTGGGCTCTGGATTACTTTGTACGATTTCAGTGTCATCGCATATTATTACTCTTTCAACATCACTCATGTCAAAAAGATGATTGATAAACATCGAAGTTGATTTCGTTAACTCGTTCTGACGCTAAAAATATTTGCTTCAGTTACAAAAAAAAAGTAATTTGTTTCAATCATAATAACAGAATATTTAGTTTATGATATTAAAAAGGAATCGTAACCAAAGCTTACCAAATCAAGTTCTTCGTCTCCTTGACCAATAAAGCTAGCCTCTAGCTTATTTTTTTGTAAATCATCTGAAATGTATGCTACATTAGGAAATATCAAGTGTATTGAATGTTAATACATATTTTCTAAACATGTTCAGTTTGATGTGCGCTTAAATTGATCTATACATAATGTCAAAAAATCTGCCTAGCCTTTTCTCAACTATGTTGGGGTCGGCTTCCAGTCTAACCGGCTGCAGCTGAATACCAGTACTTTACATGAAGCGATTGCCTATCTGACCTCCACAACCCAGTAACTGGGTAATACGATACCCCTTGGTTAGACTGGTTGTCAGACTTTCGGGCTTCCCACGACTCGTAACGACTGTCAAAGATCCACAAATGACAGCTGGGACCAACGGCTTTACGTGCTTTCCGAGGCATGGAGGAGTCTCTATATGTGAAAATGGTCACCCAGCCACGGACCAACCCCGGCAAGCGTAGCTTAAGCTGAAGGATCGACCCGAGCGGCTGTTATTACTTAGCCACGAGCTCCTCCCTAATCTATACATAATGTTCGAAAATAAAATTTCTTAGTCCCACTTTTCAGTTGGTCTAAAACTATGATTGAAGAACCGTTTGTTGCTATATTTTAACCAGCGGCATTGTTTCAGTCACTTTAAATATTTGGCAGGCGTCTGAAATGTTACCTGAGTAACAACTACCTGTAACTTTTTCCGGCGTCGATGTAGCAACTACATTGGCAACATGTTCTATCTTATTTTCATTCACGATGTCACTGTCGCCCTTTGATGCCTCAAACGATGTGTCCTCATCATCGGCATCGCACAGTTTATCATTCTCGAAATTTTTCAAGATTGACTGATAACGCCACGGACGACCTGTTATCATAATTGAAGTTTATAATTACGCGTTTCTTTTTAGACGCTTCTAGCCAAGTTTGAGTTTGACATGGCTTTATTCGAAGGAGCTTCTCAAGCCGCAACCGTTTATATGGAGAGATGACTTAGGGCGAATTCGACCAAACTTTTATCCCTAGTATAACTCTAATCCAGCGAGTAAATATTAAATTTTTGACAGATTTTCTTTACAAAGACTGTCAGACGTAAATTTTATTCCCCGAATAAAGTTATCTGGGTTTGGTTGAATCGGCCCTTAATATCATAATGTCGATAAAACTTGCAACAGTTTTAGAAGAAGAATTTTAAGTAATTTATTATAAAGATTCTACACAAACGCCAGAACACAAAATTCGCATATCTAGATGGGCGCGAGAACTATTAACTCAGAGGTGAAATGCTTCTTCAATACATGACCTCCATGACGACCAAAACCTACCATGTATCTTCCCAACCTTAGTTACTATAATAACGTATCTTACCCGTTTCGGTAGCAGCATTTGCTATGACAGAAGCTTCATCTAAAACCTGGCTGACAAGATGGACTGCCAACAAGGCCGCAAGGCGCTGGTCACAGGCTTGCTCACCGTCGACTGTACGCAAAAAGTGCAGTTTTGATGTTACTAATAATTCTTTATTCATTTTTATGTTACAAACATACTAAAAATACATATCTAGAAACATAAATAGTAAATCTACATCAAACACACCTTCCTTGCTTAGCATCTTGACGGTTTTTAATGACAGTTAATCTCTTCTTTTTTTTCTTTTTGTTCCCTAAATTTTTCAGCCAGTGCTAATATTGGTGATAATATATCAAACAAAAAGTTTCTTTTATTTGTTTTTTTTTTTATAAGCGCTCCTGAACAAAACATCCGGATTTTTTAGTTATAAGTATGTAACTTTAATATTAACGTATTATACACGTATACCATCCCGAATAAATTCTCTAAACGATGGTGAAAACCTCATCAAAATCTGTAGCGTGGCTTAGAAGAACAACGCGGACATAGAGACAAATGCGAAAAGCGACTTTAATCCTACTATCCTACTAATATTATAAATGTGAAAGTTTGTGTGGTTGTGAGTTTATGTGTTTGTGTGTTTGGATGTTTGTTACTCAATCACGCAAAAACGGCTGAATGGATTTGGATGAAATTTGGCAAACAGATAATTTATAACCTGGATTAACACATAGGATACTTTTTATCCCGATATTCCCACGGGATCGAGACTTACGCGGGTGAAACCGTGGGGCGCAGCTAGTTTATAATATGTATTGACTTAGTTTTATGCAGGTATACCAATCGGGATTTTTATACCTTTATGGGTAGATATCCAATATTTCATCGATCATTCTCACCACTCTTAGGTACATGATTTGGACAGCGTCTATAGAAGAAGGATGTCATCTCTTTACATGGCTCTACAGAAATATGATATCTAAACATATTTGGGTAAACGAGAGGTGTAAGTTGTACACTTGTAGTAAGAAACTTAGGATTCTTAAGTTTTTTCAGTACTACCCACTCCACGATCTACGCTCCTGTGCCTCGAATCATGTTGATTTTGAAAGCCAACATGCGGAGTGGTGCTTTAGGCATTGTTATAACCCTTGATATCATTCACAATAGGGAACTTCCAACGTTCCAAATTAGTATATTTCAACTGAAAAGATCTTTATCAATACGATGATGAAAACTAAAATGTGACAGCATAAACTAAAACAAAACTTATCACTTGGCATCATTAATTAACATCAACTTTGATATACTTTCATTAATTCCCTCACGACTTATTCTACTACTAATTTCAATATTATTCTCAAATTATTTCTGTGTCCTATAATAAAGTTTCTCAAATACGTAAAAAGCATTTTCCATTCAAAACACAACGTCGCTATTTCGGTAACGCCCAGCCAATAGCTATAGTATGTTGCATAGATTCTAAAACTTCAACCTCGTTCTATTTTTGTGGGAGTTTCGTGATTGTACCATAGAATAATTTGTTATGACACAGGAATATGGCACAAATCAGCAAAAAACTGAAATTAATGATCTACTAACGAGTTGGTCAATAGATGAAGAAACGAAAGGAGGTGTGTCACAAGGTACGCTGTTAAATGTGAAATTCTCTATGGTAAAGTAAGACGATATGGTTTCAAGAAAATGCCGTGACATCATTAGCTTTTAGTTAGGTAAATCTTATTAAAAGTTAAATATATATTTACTATATGGTGTACTTACGTAATGACCTTCTTAGTTCTTACTCAACCTGGTAACGGTACTCGAAATGACAAAAATATTGGTAAAAAATATTGGTAAGTGTTAAGTACTTTTACTTGTAATTCTTAGGATTTACCGATATGAGTTGGTGAATGAAAGAAACGGCTTGGTAAAAAATGAGATAATTTTTCGGCCATTTAGGTACCATTAGAGTTTGGCACATGCTAGATTTAACCAATGACGATTAGTAAATCTTAGATTTTACTGGAAAATCTAAGGATTTACCGTAGTTTGAGCATTTACAGTAACACCTACAGTAGGTACTATAAATTATAATGCAAAATATCCTCCTCTGCGTATTTCGCACTGAAGTATAGCAATTTTCAAGAAAAAATAAAGTTAGCGCGTGATTCATTACAGTGACGTAAGGCAGGTGATGTCTTCGATATTATTTTAACTTACTTCACCCAATGTGGGCGGGAATAAACAGAGTCTGTATGTATTATGTAGTTATGTACGTAACATTTGGATTGTCCATAAAGCTATTTTCATCTCGTTGAATAATAAGCTCATTATATGTATGTAGGTATGCAATCGAGCCCGGTTTTATAGTGGACCAAGTTTAGTTAGAGGACGTAGTGCATGTGACGCATATTTTCCCGCATTTTTTTTCTTTTTCTTTTTGTTGTTTATTTTTATTTTTCTGTCTCTTTTATGGCGCAAATACTTATGTATAATTATTTACTTCCATTTTTCTATCTTTTATTTAATGTGGCGACCTTTGGGAAGTCTTATCCAGTCTTACTTTAATCCTGCAGGACAATGACTGAAGAATATGTTTTATAGTAAGCTACGAGCTAGGCTCAGGTTAAAAGTAATTTTGATTAAAGAACAAGGTAAAACACTACGTAAGCCAATTAACAATCAACTCAGCCTATCGCAGTCCACTGCTAGACATAGGCCTCTGCCAAGCTGCGCCACAACACCCTGTCCTCCGCGTTCCGCATCCTGCCTGTCCCAGCCACTTTCTTAAGGTCGTTGGTCCTCCTAGCTGGGGTGCGTCACACGCTACGCTTGCCGATAAGTACTCGTTCTTCACTATAGGACTCGTCTGCTCTACCGGCCATCGGTCCTTCGACAAACATGGCCAGCCCACTGCCACTTCATTTTGCTTACTCTGCAAGCTATGTCGGTAACTCCGGTTCTTTTCCGGATAATTTCATTTCTGATGTTATCCTTCAAACCTTGAATTTATGGACATGCTCGACTGTCAGTGTCCCGTTTCGGCACCGTATGTCATAACGTGTGACGGGTGTCTTAATTAACAATACTTGCTAACTATGAATGATTAAAGATGACAGTAGTTTAATTACAGAGTAACAAGCCACGACATGATGATCAAAATCGTTGCTGACAAGTGAATCACTCATATGCCTTCAAAATACACGCCGTTGTAATTACTGCATAGCTGAGTACGTCAGCTCAGCCAGAAATGCCTCTATATTCCGGGCCTCTATATTAAAAAAGTTTGCCGTTGTTTTCAATATAGAGGCCAGGAATATAGTGATTTCGAATACCTATACATATTTTAATTAGGTACTTCATGGAAAAGAATGGTAAAATTTCCTGCACGCTCCCTGTAGAAAGCAACATTCTGGAACAGGCAACTCTCAGGTTATAAAGACAATACAAAAGTAAATTAATCATGAACCATGGCATAGCTTCGAGAATTATTCAAGTACAGATCCAGATAAGAAAAGTGTCCTCGTGATTTGATGGCTGTGCGCAGAACCATCGATCTGTGAGATAAGTATCATTGCGCGGTCAAGTGTTGGGTGAAATACAGTTTTTAGGGCATGGAGATTCGAGACCCTTGTTGAAACATCTTTTTTTTATGTCCTTGTGTTTCAGACATCCCAAATACTTACGTTGGTTACATTGGAATTCATGATATTTGTTTATAATAAGTACTGAAAATTATAATTGATATACCAAAAAAAATATTAAATTTTTGTTGATGACCAAGTTAAAAGGTAAGTACCTACTAACTACCCTAACTACCCCTCACTCCAACATATAGAAACCAAATGAACATCAGCTAATTGGTCATAAAATCTGATGGCTGCATAAAACAATGACAATGTATGTGGACACAACTAACGGAAACAATCTACAAAATGGGTACTGTTAGTGCCGCCGCTCCCTGACCGTCTCTATTTATAAAGTAAATTGCCTGCCGCAAAGTGAACATTGATATCTACGCCAATCTTGTTAATTCAATGTCTTTATGTTTACCATTTTATTTGGGGACCGTATCAAATAAATTACATGGACGAGGGTTGATAAAGAACGTTCCTGAAAGCACGTTATTTTTTCACGTGATTTATTTGGTTTGGGAAATTGTGAGCCAGTGGATACTTAGTTACGTGTTTGATGACTTACTGAATTTACTTGGTAGAGCGGCATAAAATCAAAGTGACTAAGCATCACCACCTTCTGAATTTCAGTCAGTCCCCACATTCTATTTTTTGGTTGGAAAGATGAGGCTCTCAACTCCCCAGTCTCCCTACCATGAACATTTGCAGCTAAACTGCTGTATTTATAAGTACTAAAAGTACATGGTTTTGTTAAATATACCGACAAAGCCTAAAAAAGCACTCACTTTTATAAGCGCTAAATGCATTTCATACTGGCGATAAAAAGGCAGTGCATAATCCCCTTCATTTTTCAAACCTAGACCACATCAATGCAATAACGTTGAATAAAAGTCTGGCCTACATTTTCAGCTGCTCGGGAAGCAGCCATGTTGCCGTTTCTATAGCAACCGGAGGCTGCCTCTCCGCCTCTCGACCCGCGCGCACAGATCAATGCTGAAAATTTTCCAGGGTTGCTGCCGACGCGATGAAGTTATATATTTCGTCTACAAAATAATGAGGATGTTCCATCAAAGATGATGGAAAAAAATTAAGTTACAATTTATATCTAATTTCACTTTACTTACCTATCTAGATTGGTGGCGATTACATCTAGTCTATTGTAGGTAGACAACTTCTAATTTTCCTTGTAGTGACTATAGAAATACTAAGTAATTAGTTTTCTATGAAAGTAAGTATTCCTAACTGGCGAACATTTTTCTAGGAAAAATGACAACTGCATAAATTAAGAAAAACTTAGCTACGCCAACCCTACGCGTCCGTCTCGTCACAATTGCGCGGAACCTCATTCCCAGTCCCGCGTCCCGTGGAAGAGGTCCTCGTTTCCACCCTAACTTCCCCGTTGTGACACCATAGGATGTAAACAGTGGAGCTTTCCATAAGTTTAGAACTATGTGTTAATTACTGCAAGTGAGGTATGTTTGCAAGCTGTATAATGAAATGGTTTCACTTACTTTAATTATATAACACCTTTTAAGTTCATTAGTTCTGCGAAGGTAAGATAGTATCTGAATTATTGTATTCCTAGTATTTTAGGTTCCTACCATTCATAGTTTCTGGCTTTAAAATGTTGTTTTGAACTTTAGCCATTCTGCGATCATCCTAAAAATACTTCTTTCGTTTGATGTGGTTATGTTGAAATCTAAACTGCTTTCCTTTACAAATAAGTTACTTATGTTATTATCACAATAAAATAATGTATTACAACCCCGAATCGTGAAAAGCCGGTGCGTTTATCCTACGACGCGAACGTAGCTGTACCTTTAGAAACTCCAGACCGTAAAATTCCGGCGCGTTTTGTCCCAAACCAAATCAATCAATGAATTTTACCAGGAATCCCTCCTTGCTATGAAAGCAAAAGAAATGACCGAAGAAGATCCCAATTCCGAGGAGATAGTCCCCATTCCAGTCCAGATATTCCTGTGGAGACAAACCACCCCGTTTGTGAGACCGCGCCTAGGAAAAGTTCACGATGCCGCCTGCATGGTGAGTAAATCTATATGACAATCATAAAATTGAACCTATTTTAATGATAACGCCTACACCAAAATGTTTGCAAAATGTGTACATACGCTCAAAACACTGGCTGATTTTTGTGTTTCCGTATAATTATTGTGTCTTTGGAAAAGACGTTGCGTATTAAGAAAAAATACTGCACGTGTGTAATGACCTAGTCCAAATCACACAAATGCAGTAATTTTTATTTGTCCTCTAACTACTACATGGAACGATTTGTATGAGCCTACTTTAGTATCGAAAATGGATCAGTCTTAGAGCAACTAAGAGCATTTAAAATTCCAAATTCGTCATGACCTTCATCATTCTACTTGAACATGTGCCAAGCTATAATTGTTATTGTAAGTAAGAACCTATGTTGTATAGCTATGAGGTCACCAGAATGTTTTCTGCACATTGTGTATTAAGTATATTGCCACTATAAGTATCTCCCGTATGGTCTAGTGGCTAGGATACCTGGCTTTCACCCAGGAGGCTCGGGTTCGATTCCCGGTACGGGAAATCTTTTTGCAATGTCTTGAATTTTGTGTGTTCGTAGTTTTGTTGTGGATTGTAAAGTGTCACTTATTTGTTGATAACACGCAGTTCTGTCAACGTGCTCCTGGACACCATGTAAGTAATCACATGATTGTGCTTTTAGCTTTATTTTATGCTTAGGTACTTAAGTATTAGTTTTTACTGCTTATTATGTACCTATTGTTACTGTGTTTCTTTCTTTTGTTATGACGCTTTTGTTCGATAATTAATTATTTTTACACACTTTGTTTGGTAAGAAAGTATATAAGTATCTATTTATTTTGTGGTTTCTAGAAAATGAATAAATGGGAGATATGAGTGAGAGTTTGCGTAAGCAACGATATTTTTTATCTTGTAACAGCTTTATGGACTTAATCTAAGACATGATCTAACTATCTACAAAATTACTCAAAAAATCCGCTGGTACCTATTGTTTTAGCCTCAAAACAGGTTTTATTTTAATTTGGTAACATTCACCAAAGAAACTTCTTACAATGACATTGACACTTTGACATTGACAGACTACTTTACGGTTTGACATGTTTACCTTTAGCTTGATTTTTCCGAAATGTTTGTTTACTTGAAAACTTTTCACAGTATTTATTAAATTAAACAACCTTTATTTCAATCGAACACCTCCTAGGAAGTTAAAGAAGCTTGCAAGGTAAGATTATTATTTAAATAAAATATATTCTTAATTCATAAAATCATTGTTTAGTGGTAATATAAATATAATAACTACATAAAGAATGAGTATTGAGTAGGTACTTTAGAAAATCAATTCAATCATCTCAGACTTTAGTTCACAGTTCCTAAAAGTTAAAACATAGATCTCTATTATAGAATGTGTCCTATTATTATAGGTAAATTCGTATTTTATTTACCTACCTATGATAATAAGACCCATTCTTTGGTCAGAGTATCGAGTATCGTCTTATTCCAAATTCCGACAGTAGTAGGTACTCTTCCTAATCTATTTAAAACCTTCAACCTGTAAATTTCAGTCATTTGAAAAAGTGCTGGTACAAAATCTACGGTTTGGCCTGTCAATCAGCCTAGCGGATGCTATAGAATCCATTCCACGATGGAGGCTCATTCAAGCATCATTGCCCCATGTAATGCATGCGTTAGCAGCTCTGTTGCACAACAGGTAAAGATTATTTTTATTCATTTTGGATAGTAATTCTTGGTAAAGTAACCAAGGCACCTAGCTGTCTGCAACTTGATAAATAATTATGATTTATTTTGTACAAAACTTTTAGAGACATGCTACAATAAAATTGATTTTCATGTTTTTTTTTACTTCCTTTGAAATTAGCAAAATTGATATGGTGTTCAATAAAATCATAAACTCAACATTCTGTAACAATCATTGGATGAAAACAGGCATCCAAATACAAGAAAAAACTATGATACTTACTTATTATAATAAAGAGAGAGAGATAGATATTCTATTCTATAATCAATTACACACTTTTATTTTTTAAGGGTAAAAGACAACATGCAGTCCCTTGGCAATGTGGAAACCAAGCTGCTGTACACACTACATTGGATCCTCCTTGATGCATCTGATGAATGTATTGAAAGCGACTATGAGAATGGAGTCTTCTACTCGAACCCATTCCATTACCTGTTCTCCATACCTGCTTTGACGGTAAATATTTATGTTTCTTTCTATTCATCTGAATAAAGTGTATAATTATAGTTCTCATAAAGCTCTAATAAGTCAGGTCTAAGGTCAGTTTCCATACAAAAAATAACCATCACAATATGCTCCAGACCTCATCATGACAAAAACTCACTACTTGTGTGCTACTTAACTTAAAAAATTTCCAGCTGTTTGTGTTCCTGTTTGCACCACTTTCTCACCACCTGAAAGAGTCGGACTTCACAAACAACTATCGGTTAGAGAATGGACTAAAGATGTGGCAAGCGATGTGGGAGTTCAGGCATCCAGAAGCGCCATGCTTCACCACTCTCGTCAAACCAAAGCCCAAGCCTCTAGGTGGCAAGTATTCCAAGAGACACCAACCAGGCGACGTGTTTATGGGACGTATGTAGAGAAACCTATCATACTTTTACTCTTTAGTAATTTTATTACTAACGACTATAATTTATGGTACTTTTCCTTAACATCATTTCTTGCAATTGCATCCCCTGGACTGACCCCGCTGGAGTTTGTTTATTTACCACTGTAACCTGATTTCTTTATGTATTTAGCAACCTTGGGCGTATGCGTGTAAACCTTTTTTATACCTACCTATGAATATATAGCTTGGTTTCGATATTATTATAAAATAATATTTTAATTAAAATGGCGTTTAAAAATGGCCATAGTTTTATAGCTAAAAACTTTTTTATCTTACAGGTAAATTGTCAAAGGAAGAAGGTGGTGGTGGTAATGTAAGTGGAAGTCCACCCAGTCAGAACGTGTCGATGTCTCAGTCGGAAGTGACGTCCAAACAGGCCAGTACTGAAGAGGAGCCGTGGCTGTCGTCACCCAAAGACACCATATTCCCTGAAACTATTCCTGAAGAGAGTTCTAGTACTGAGGAAGAACATGTGGTGAGTTAAGATGAAATACAAGTATGCTTATTAGTTCATATTAGACATATCATAAGGGTTATGGATGAGTCCTATGGTTTTTTTTATGAAGCCTTTTCTTTTTTTTTTAACACTAGCTTTTGCACGCGTGGAGGTCGGAAATTATTCCACGGGAACGTATACTACCGGGATAAAAAGTTCCTATGTCCTATTCCAGACGGCTGAGCGGATTTGATACATGGGTAGACCATGACCTGGAATAAGGTCATGGTCTACACATGTACCAAATCCGTTCAGCCGTTTTAGCGTGTACGCTATCACGCTAAAACGGCTGAACGGATTTGGTACAAACAAACAACTTCGCATTTATAATATTAGTATGGATTGTGCCTTGATAATTGAAGCGAACATAAAAATAAAAACGTTTTACAAAAAACCAAACGACCGACCGTTGTTTTTTTTTTGTAAAACGTTTTTATTTTTCACTTTTTAGTTGTGGTACCTACCCCACACAAATCTGAATACCACTACCTGCTATGTAAATAACAGTGAAGGAGTCAAACAGGATATCGTCTAGATAAACTAAGTGGGAAAAATACGTAATATTGAAGCTCACTCAAAAATTACGCAAGCAAAGTTAATAAAATTTATATGGGAGCACCTCGGAAGCATGACCTACCAAACAAAAAAAGAATCATCAAAATCGATTCATAATAATTTTTTTTGTATGTTTGTTACGCGAATAAATATACAAAAAAAAAAAAACATACAGACGAATTGAGAACCTCCTCCTTTTTGAAGAAGTCGGTTAACAAAAATAAATAGTATTGCTTGCACCCAAACATTTTCTTCATACCTTTTCTCCCTTTATTCTCATAGGATTTTCTAAATTCTTTTTACGTTAATTTCAGTTTATTTACCGGCTACCTTCGGAACAAAATTTCGGAGGTGCTGTGAAGGAGGCATACACGGTATATGCAGCCGACCCCAGTATATTTCAACCACGTAAGACCGACGGCTCGAAGCCAGGACTACCAGGCATTAAACCTTTGCCACAAATCACAAAAATGAGGTAGTGTTTCCGAGCTGTAATTGAGAATGCGATCGCTGTGATGATGTTAGACATTTAATACATAAAAATGAGTTGAGAGTTCTTTATAACATTAAATGTTTGCAGTTCGTCAGACAAAGAGTCTCTCTCAGACAGTGGCGGCGGCGGTGGTGGTGGCCCTACCAAGGGTACTCCAACATCAACAGAAAAACCACCCACTGCGAAACAAGGAAATGTAAGTAGCTATGCACTAATAATAAGACTTCATTCAAAGATATAAATATTTATTTATTTAAATAACAGAGACTTACAGATAAAACAAACAGATCAAGGACAGTTCATTTGTCAGAAAGCCAATTACAGGTCTCCACTTAAGTATAAAATACAGAGAAAAAAGTAAATTCTAAGGAATTTCACACGAAGTTACTATAAACTACAGCATAATTACTATATTTCTCGCACTGCATAACCCCCATCCTAGCAAAATGTACTAGGTACATGAAAAAGTTACGGCTTAAGCACTTCCTGGCTGATGACACACTAGATAGGAACAGATCTATCTCGTACTGCTTACAATACGTCCAGATAGACAGTTAAAGATAAGAAACTTGTCGAAAAAAATAGCGTCCAACTGTTGGCCGCTATATACACGCACACTAGAAAAGCACAATGATGTGGCGCGAGTGTAAGACCTAGCTGTCACGCACACTAGCATAACTAAGTTGACTTGTCTGTTTTAGTTCTTTTGAAGCGCGACACTCTATCTAGACATATATGTATAAACAAAGACGTCAATAATAAAATAACCGATATTGTTTTTGTCAAGACTTTTTACTAAGTATTTCTCGTTGAATAGAATCAGGAATAGAAACTACGGCCGAGTTACATTTCAGGTGTCGGCGGCTACATTCCTGGACGTTGCTACGTTGAGGTGCTTATTTACATCACAATGGCAAGAAGAGGGCGTGTACTGGGCCCTACACTACTTATACAACAGGTAATTATTACTATATACTCTGATTTCTAATTTGCTAGACTAAGATGACATTTGGTGTCGACATAAAAATAACCTAGTTAACGAGTGACACTCACCAAGGACCACCTAACCATTCCCTGCAGTGGACCTTCACTGTTGTCGTAATCTCTGTAATATTAATTATTTATCGTGTTATTTAAAAAAAATTAAGTTATAAAAACGAACTAGACAGACAAATTAAAAATCCAGAGTCACACGTGTTAGGGCATAAATCAAACAGATTACGTGTGACTCCGGATTTTTAATTTGTCTGTCTGCGGTGTCTTGTTTATACCTTTTTAGTCGTAGTTGGGTTTTAGTTTTTATTACTTTTTTTTTTAATAACACGATAAATATGGTTATAGTTTTTATTACTTTATTTTTTTTAAATTCTTTTGGGGTTATAATATATATATATTTGAAATGTGCTCATTAAGCCCTTTCATTTGATACCCAACATGGTACGATTAAACAATATTTTTCTTTAGTTCCTGACTTTATGTCCTCTAGAGGGCGCCATTTTTAATTTAATGTGACGTCACACAGCCTATAACCAGCGGACGATCAAGACGCTTCGAACGATACCCCATGTACCAAATTGTGATGAGTCTTTTAGAAGATATGAGGGAACAGATGAACATACATACATACATACATACCGGTCAAAATCATAACCCTCCTTTTTTCTTCGCCGTAGTCGGGTAAAAAATGGTCGACTACATCTGTCATGTTGGTCTAGCAAATAAAAAATCAGAGTTAACATTTTTCTTCAGTTTACCTATACATCAAATTTGGTGATCATATCAATAAAACTAAACTAAATTACAGGTTACGAGACATATGCGACGATATGTCGAAACAAACACAACCAAGAAAGAGAAGCAATTCCTTGCCTATACCCAAGATAGAGGTATCAGTCTACCAGAGCCCAGATATAAAAGACCGGGACTCACTGAAGAACTTTATCGAAGTTCCAGAAGTTAAAGACATGTCTCCAATAACAGAAATGCCTTTCACCTCACCAACAAAAGTAGCGGAAGAAGAAAACCTCATGACGCGAAGATCCAGTGAGAAGATAAAACGTAAAATGAAAATGGCCGACCTAAAAGCGTTTGTGGAAACCAAGCTGCTGTCGAAGTCAGAAAAAGCGCTGGAAAAAATTGGACACGATGACCACAAGTTCTCCTTCCACTCAGCAGTTAGGATGCTATCTGTAGCTATATTTTTTCGCTTATTTTAAACCTTTTTAAAATATAAATATTTAATTTAAAAACCTTTCTAGGAATATCACAGGAGCTTGGACAATACTGATGATCGTCCTAATTCTGCGCTGGCGAGTAACTTCCCGCCCTTGGCTCCGAGGCTGACTGGCGATTTATTCCACTGCAACCTGATCAAAGGGAAAAGTATGCCGAGTCTTAGGTAAATATCATAATCCAATTGTATTTTTTTTTTCATATTTTTTATTTCTCATAGCATTTTCCATTTTAACTTTTATAGCTATGGTATTTTTTTTATAACATCTTAAGTATAGTATATTGAAAAGGCGTAGACATTTCTCGTACTTACTTGAAAATAATGCAGTAGGTTTTTACCTATATTTAATTCAATTTCTTACAGATTATTATAGATCATTTAGGTTTATTAATAGATGTAGAAAATTATTCTTATTAATTTACTAGATTTATAAGGAGGGGGAGAAATAAGACTGAAGAGTATCAATTTCATTGCATATTTTAAAATAAATTCTGAATCATTGTAAATAGTTCAGCAGCCGTATTGTGTAAGACAATCCTAATGGTGATCGCTTTCATTCTGACAGTTCAACAACATCACGTTGCCTTACGATCGTCACTAGGCCCCGCTGGCACCACAAATCATTTAAATTTAGCGATGAACATATTTAAAATATCATTCTGTCTCTGATACCTTCAAATGATTAACAGAAACAGAACGATATTTTATATAAGGTTAACACTAAACGGATTTAGTCATTTGTGGTGCAAGCGGTCATAACATTTTGTTACTCAATAAGGCTACTGTTCTCCCTCTCTGCAATCCGTTTCAAAGATCTCATAAGCTGCAGTAAAACGCTAAGCAAATATTGAAGCAGCAATGTATACAATGACTTTTTTCAATATTCACACAATCAAACTCCAAATTCGTTCTATCACAATCACAAAATTGTCATATTCTTTCATTGTCAAAGCACAGCATGTTTATTTTATCAACACAAAATTCTGGGTGAAAATTATATTTAAAAATTATATTTATTCTCTTTCTCCCATCTTGTTGACGCTTGTACCCGTACTATTGTAATGGACGAACGATTCGGTCTCTAGCTGTCTGATTGATGAGCTAGCCTCCAATGGGTAAGTGAGCAAATTAACAAAGACATTAGAGGCTTCGTAACTTAGACGCTAGTCATGCCGGATTGGTAACACAAACTAGTATTACGACATTTACTAGGCGTAGAGGTTTTGCTTCAGATTTTTACAAGCACTCCCGAAATGAGGCCTTGTT
Source organism: Lithophane ornitopus (assembly GCA_948473465.1). Lineage (NCBI taxonomy): Eukaryota > Metazoa > Arthropoda > Insecta > Lepidoptera > Noctuidae > Lithophane > Lithophane ornitopus. The sequence goes on from OX419623.1 coordinate 8,890,411, forward strand.
GCTACATACAGTAGGCTTATTTCAGCATATCAAACAATTACTTTGATCTAGTAACGAAAACACTCAGACACACTGTCACAAGTCACATTAAAAAGGAACATCAAAGTAGTTGTATGCACGCATAATGCTCATTAGATTCCGATACACAATCCATAATTACAAATTAATGCATTAAAACTATAGTAGGATTACGTAGTTAGATGAAATAAATTCCTTCATTTAGTTTTAGGCTTCATTGGATGCGATAATGCGTACAATCTATGCAAACATCACTTATTTAATAACAGTAAAATCGAACTATAAAAGCATACAATTTTGAACTTTAATGCTTCACGTTAAGGATACTGTTCAATTGCAAGTTACCTATATTAGAAGTTTTCATGATAGTCACCAACGTATTACGACCTAAAAGCATGACCGTGAACACTAAATATTTAGCATGAACAAAATACACGACAAAACACAGATATGATGTGGAACGTTTGTGATAATAAATTGAAATATAAATTATTATTACCAAAATTAAATAAAAACACAGGACCCTATTTTTTTTTAATAAAAGATCAATCAACACTTTGGTTTTTTGAACAATATGTGGTAAGTATGACGTGGTATGACTACAGTTTCTGAAAGGAACCTGTTATTTTAAAGACAGTTATTGCAGGTACATCGACGAGGTGAGGACGGAGAGAACACAAGGCCCGTCTAACACAGTGCCCACAAACGCCCAGAAAAAGAAGAATCCTATTATTACTGTGACTGAACACACTCCTACACCCTCTCCGGATTATTTGTCTAAGACTAGACAGGTGAGTAAAAATACTTAACTATTTAGAATTAATACAGTTGGATCCTGATAGTATATTCTTACACGTAGCTTACCCGTTGAGATTGAAAAGGAAAAGGGGGGGGGAGGGAAAGGGTTGAAAAGGAAGTCAAAATCAGCCTAAACTGTGCTGAGTCCCGTGACTCCTCTTTGTAAGAGGAAATGCTGTATCCATTACGCGGACTAGACGTCGCCACATATCTTGGATAACCAGACTCCTAGGGCAGTTTGCAATTTTATGCACCATACTTTGCAGAACATACATACTTACTTACTTTGCATACTGGTATTCAGCTGCATCCGGTTAGACTGGAAGCCGACCCCAACATAGTTGGCAAAAAGGCTAGACAGATGATGATAACTTTGCAGAGCATTGTGACTACTAGTAAATTTTGTTATTTGGAGAATCTTATAGCCAAGAACTGCCTCTGATAGAATAGGGAATCTATAAAATGACTATGTTAAATTATGTTTTTGCTTACAGGGTTCACTGGAATCTCAAATAGACTCAGTCAGTATGCAAGGCTCTCAACACATACCCACACCTGAACGTAAACCTAGCCTGACACGGTCACAGACTGACTCCAACATAACTTACGTCGTTGAGGAAATACAAGAGGCTTCTGGGTCCTTGCATTATATTACGAAGGATGGGGATATTGATTTCCAAGTTGTTCTCAAGGTAAAGTCTTTTTCTTTTTACCGAAAGGCTTGATTTTTGAGTCCTAAAGTAAACTATTTTGGAAATATGATATGTGTTGCCTATATCGAGTGTCTTATGGTAAGTATCGAGGCCAGGCTTTATGCTTAAGTTGTTTCCATTTAGGCAGTATTTAAAAAAAAAACTGTAAAATACCGAGTTATAAAAAAATATATTTATGTTTTATGTTGTGTAATGTAAATGATTTTGCATACTTTGTATAGAAACAATTTTTTCAAACTGAACAGACAGCTGTGCTGCTGGGGAGTTTGTTGCGCCACTTCTTCTTCCCAGCTAAAGCACTAGGATGTGGTGATAGGTGGGCGTTTTGGGACATGTCTTATGTAATTTTGACGTTCGGAAAGTGCTGATTCTCAGCCTAGTTTGAATAAATGACTTTTGATTTTGATTTCGATTATAGGATTTTGCAGGGTTACCCAAAATTACCCTAAATAAACGAATGCGTATTAAAATTACAGGCAGTATATTCAGTATCAACAATGGACAGTTTCTACATAACCCTTCGTGTTATGGAAGTGATGTTGAACTTAGTAGACACGCTGATGGAAATGGGGGTCCACAAGAATTGGCAAAATAGTAAGACTGAAGAAGCAATGCCCGCAACCGTTGATCCTATGGCGGAATTTAACAAAGATAAGGACAGTAAAGTAAGTGGTCACTTATGACAAGTTATCTATACATATTATAAATTAAAGTTGCTTTTCGTGTTTATCTGTATGTGAGCGTTGTTCTTCTAAACCACGCAACAGATTTTGATGAGGTTTTCACCATCGTTTAGAGAATTTACTCCGGATGGTTTATGAGTGTAATGTGATAATATTAAAGTTACATATTATAACTAAGAAATCTCGATGTTTTGTCATGTCGTAAAAACTAAAGCAGAAGCGAGTCGCTAGTTGAATAATAATATTTTTAGAGCTGTCATATATCGCTCTTTAACTCTATCTTTCCAAACTCATTGTTCATATTACTCAAATGTGCTGATGTCAAAATCTTTTTACAGGAAAGAGATTCAGGCATACCATGTGCACAAAGCCAGGAGTCAACAAACATAGAAGGTGGCGACAGCACGAAGGACAGAACAAGAGAGGAAGACAACTTAGATTGTCCCTATTACATGATCATGCATGTTATACTCAGGTAAGTCTGTGTCCTATTATGGGTGAGCTATGCCGAATCTTTTACGTTTAAATAGTGCTGATTCTTAGCATGATTTGAACAAATGATTATATTATTATTAGCTTCCACACGAGTCTTCGCCCGCGTCGATAAAAAGTAGACTATGTCCCCGGGATGCCATTTATCTCCTTGCCAGATTTTATCGAAATCCGTTCAGTGGTTTAGGCGTGAAAAGGTAACATACAGACAGACGGACAGACAAGTAGACAGACTGAGTTACTTTCCAATTTATAATATTAGTATGGATATGGATTCTTCGTTGAGAATATTTTCGGAAATCGTCCCGGATAAGCGTATATTTTTTTTCATTTTTGTTTCATCACCTTGTATATTATTTTATAACATAGTCTAGCCGTTTTCGGTTTTGTATAAACTATTTTATTTATTTATTTATTATTTATGTACACACAGTAAAATACAAAGAGATATGACATAATTATGATATGAGTACAAAGGTACTGCTTATTTCTTAAGAAATTTCTTCCAGCAGACCTGCGAAAGGAGAAATGAGAAAGAAATGTAGACAATAGTGTGTGAGAACAAGAAGAGAAAAACATGATTATGCGAAGTCTTAACTAAAATATTAAATATACCTACACATATACTCAAGAAAATTAACATATACTTAAATAAATACATAAAGCTTAAATATATAAACATAAATACACTATAGGTACCTATATAATTATATACTCATAGTTGAGAGGAAAGATAATGCTCTTTTACACGAAACTATATCAGATCTCATAAAATATCCCTGCCTGAATAGCCACTATCGACTGAATAAATAAAAAAATCAGGCCCTTAGCTTATGCTAAGGCCAAAATTGTGTTATCACAATTTTGCTGGATAACTTTGAAAGTTATATTTTATTTGTACACTAGACTACTCCGTCAACTAGGCTGTTCGCACGGTTGCACCACAGCCCTCCGTGGTCCTCAAGCAGAATGCCTGCGTGTGCAAGCACGGAACTCCTTACGCCAGCTGCGATCAGCTTCCATACCCAAGTTTACCTTACGCTTGAAGGAAATGACCAAGTATTCACCGATACGAGAGGTGCTGGATAACTTGCATGCGGCTGTTGGGTTTTGTGCTGAGCCTGCTACGATGGTTTCGCCTATGAGTAAGTGCTGATATTATCTTGATTATGATTTCCATAGACTAGACTTTTTAGCTCATGAACTAAAAGGTACTTCATCCATACATATTTAATGTGCCAGAGTATTTCCACAGGTCATTCCGGAAATTTTGCACTGATAACCATGAATTGTCGCAATATATTTAATCGCTGTCGTAGAACATATCATATTTGTGTCTGATACCCTAGGTCTGGTAATCTGCCCCTATATTATATTCCATTTCAGTATACACTAAATGTATTTAGATCAAAATGCACATAATTGAAGTGAAACAAAATATTTCCAGACCAACAAAAACGCAGCTTCACAAAATCTCCAGATATAAGTAACCTTCAATCAGGCTACGCTACTAACTTCGGTAACGGTCAGGGTTCGAACGTGAGCCGAGCAATAGAGACATTTATCATTGAAACCACATTCAGAGTACTGGTTACCAGATTCGCTTTAATGCACAAGGAACTGAAGATGCTTGATAATTCTGTAAGTATTATATTACTTCAAATCGTGAATACTTCTCTTTTGTCATCATTATTTTGATGCCTTATTGAACAAACCACTTTGCTCGTACGATTTTTTGGGTGAGATAGTAAAGTCTTTTTTATATATTTTATTATTTATATATGAAGCAACTACAATTGTAAACTCTTCATATGCTATCGCAAAGTTCAAAAAGCCTTGGGCCGTACTATGACGTGTTAAAACCATCATATTACTGTTGTGAAATAAGTATAGTGCTATTCGCCCTGTACAGCTCCTCCATCTCTCTCTCGCACTGGACCAATAATGGCTTTCACAAGTCATAATACAGCCCATGCCCAGCCTCATGGGCCAATCACAAGTTAGCTACTGTGATTGGTTAATCAAGTTATATTTTTCACTTTTAGACGTTGTACATGGAAGTGCGTTTGCTTCTAAGTTATGTGCGAGAAGCCCACGGAGGCGAGTTCCGAGTGGTAGCGTTTAGCGCTCTGCTGGATACCGCAGAAAGACCTGACAGCCAGCAGAAAGAATCTAACATGCAGACTACTAGAGTTATCAGGTTTGTTTATAAGTTTTTCTTTTTCGCTACAAAAATGAAATTATATTTTGTAAATACGGGTCGATCCATCAGGTTAAGCTACGCTTGCCGAGGTTGGTCCGTGGATGGGTGACCATCTTTACATATCGCGACTCCTCCGTGCCTCGGAAAGCACGTTAAGCCGTTGGTCCCGGCTGTCATTTGTGGATCTTTGACAGTCGTCACGGGTCAGAAGCCCGAGAGTCTGACAACCAGTCTTATCAAGGGGTATCGTATTACCCAGTTACTGAGTTGTGGAGGTCAGATAGACATTCGCTCCATGTAAAAATCTCCTATTCAGCTGCATCTGGTTAGACTGGGAGCCGACCCCGACATAGTTGGGAAAAGGCTAAGCAGATTGATTTTTTAGGAAACTTTATGTTTTGGTCAATTTTAATAATAATAACGAAATTACAGTTGTGCCTTAAGGACTTCAAAGTAATACAGCCATTCGAAGGGTCCTGAACATCAAAAAGGGGCGGTGTCTAACTAAGGCCCTAATTGCATTTTCACTCTTATTGTCATACTGTTTAGGCACATTCCTCGTCAAAGTGAAGAGGAGCGTGGTTCAGACACGGGCGCCGATTCAGGCTGTGCACCCGACGACCGATCACATAAGAAGTTTACCTTCAAGAAGCGAAGCACTTCGTCTACTGGAGCACATGTAAGTGAACGAAATTCGGCTATTTTCGTTTTTTTTTTCTTTTAGACTTTAATTAATTATCATGGTAAAGCGCGTATAACCTGGGGACCCAATCTTCAACTCTAACCAAGAGTACTCTGACCGAGTGATCTACAATTTGAAGTAGCTAAAGTGATGCAAGTTGTAAGATCAAATAATATGCTTAAGTGGTGATAAAAGGGAATGAAAGCCAGTAGCTGCGACCAGCAACTAGCATACGGCCTTGATTCCTAAGCAGATTGGTAGCTGTCATAACCATGACGTAAGATCTCTATCCCACAGAGCCTCTTAGAAACAGAAGGCGGCGAGGAATCAGCGAGCCAGTCGCCGCTATCGGTGCGCACGCGCCGCTACCAGCTGACGCCGCGCCAGTCCGAGCGCACCATCCCGTCGGCCTCGTCCGCCGACATCACGCCTCACCACAAGATCTCGCATTCCAAGTCCATTCCCTCAAAGTTCCACATCGCTGGCATTGGTAAAATAAAACATTGTTGTGCTGATCTGCGAATAAGAAAGTGTATGTATAATACCAGATTTGGTTCGTTTGTCACCGCGATTAGTTTCGAGAATCATGACATTTACATGGTGCAACATTATTAGGTGCAAATAAGATAATATAGTTGGATTACCTTAGTAATTCCTTCTGCATGAAAATGAAGGAAAATTTGAAAATGTTATCCTTAGCAGAAAAACTATCTTTGGGTAATACAGGTACAATATTCAGATCGGGATCGATTCCTGGCTACACTAGGAGCTTTTTTCGAAATTCTCAAAAACGAGTTCATGGTTCTTTTAACCACTTTGCTCTTCTGCTCTTATTAAAAACTCAACCCGTATCACATCTATCCCAATCTCAACAGTTGTACTGTTTGGTCTATTTAAAATGACGACAACATTTCAAATTAGTTTAGCTCATTCCGTTAGTGAAATAGCGTGCATGGCCTTTTCTAACCGCCCATACCATACATAAACTCCATAAATCGTCAATAATTTTCTTCTAGTGAACTGGTTCCGTCAGAAACCGCATCATTCTCAGTCGTTGATCCGCAACGGAGGAGGTTCGGGAGAGTCTTTGCCGATCTCTGGTAGTATGATATCGTTGGCTCGGCCGCCGCATATGCCGCCGCCGCACACGTCACGACCCGTACATGTGAAAAGAAGGGTTGGATATACTTTGAATAGGTAACATACTTATACAAGGGCGTAGGGACATCGCCGCACAAACTGTTACCATGAATTCAGTACATGATTCTAGATATAGCGTAGGAATTTTATGGCAGTTTTCACGTAAAAATCTGCTGTTTCATAGAAAAGTGCAATACCTACGCGGTCAAAATTTACTTATGGAACAGGGTTTTTTTTTTAATTAGCCGACGGAACATTTCAACGCTAGGGGGTTCAGAATCATGGTACTGCATCCAAAGTAACAGGCTGCGCGTCGATGTCCCTGCCACCCGGTACACTTGAAAGATAAACAAACTAAGGGAGGAATCGCTCAAACGAGGAGATTATTAGCATTTATTGTGACATTCGTGTTTCAGGGCTAGAAAGAGGGTAGAAGACAGACTGAATAGATTTGGTCTTAGGAAGATGGGGAAAAAGAGAGATGGCAGTATAGAAGATACCAGTGGCGGCTGTGAGTATATTTTTGTACTATTTTTTTGTTCACCCCCTAGTATCTACTATCCACATCATAAGAACACAACTCAAACTCCGCAACTATACGCAAAAACACCCTAAAGGTTTAGGATTAGTATCAATTAATCCTGCCTTCAAAGCCAAGATTTTAATAATTATAAAAAGAATACTTTAAAAATGATATAAATAAATGGTCGTTACGGGTTTCGAAGTGAACACAGGGTTAAAAATTAAATAAAAATCATGTACTACTTATAAGATTACTTACGAGTATCTACCTCGTGTATTTAGTGTTAAGATTGCAATTATAATTCTCATGTTTATTTTTTTTTTGACGAATAATTTTCTGCTCTCTTTCCCGTAGACATGTCTCGACGTGGCTCAGCAGAGGGCGGTTCGGGCGGTGGCGAGTCCGAAGTAGTAATACTAAAACGCCGGCGCCTAGTCGCCGCGGCGCCTCTGTACGCGGGACTCGCTCGTTTCAACTTCTTATTAGACGCGACACAGCCTGGCGGTACGCCCGACGCGCTTTTCATGGCTGCTCTCTTAGATTTGGTGAGTAAATGCAATCATACAAAATATAATGATTTTTTTATCTGTGATGCCTACTTTCTTGTAGGTAAGTACAGCGCATATAGTATTTTTATCTTACGAAGCGACGCGCTCTTTACTTGTGGTAACCAAGTGTACAAACAAGCTGTGAATGAGTGCGTGAAGACGAGTAGCGTCAGCACATAACACACACACACACACTTCCGACTTCACCATTGTCTCGGACGGTACCGAGAGGCCCTGCGCTTACATTCACAGCGTGTTTATACACTTGGTAACCACAAGTAAAGCGCGTGTCGCTTCGTGAGATAAAAATACTGTACTAAAATAGGCCGTATCTCCTAGTAAATAAAATTATAAATTCTGCGTACTTTTATTATGTCTGTAGGTGCTGTTCCTAATTCGGGCTTTGTTTGAAGTACACTGTGTATGTGTTTTATCAGTATCACCACAAATGAGGTATTTCAGGTCCATAACGATAATATTGTTTCAGCCACATACCGTTGTTGTTGGAAGAGCAGCGATACTTTTAGAATGTGCACACTTGGTGCATAACTGCAATAAAGGCCAATGGCCTTATTGGCTGAAATCGAATACGTCCAAAGCTGCTGGTAAGGCATTATGAAATCTCCTCCAACGTAACGTATCAAGTTAAGATTGTTATTTAAAAAACTATTATTTTGCAGTATCCATAAATCCTCAACTGAAAAGGCAGCGTTTGGCGGGCAAACTATTTTACCAATGGGCAGAGGTAACTTATTATATTATTATAGCATATTTGAACCATTTTATATCGATTTTGATACATCCACCAACCTGCACTGGGCCCGCGTAGTGGATTAAGGCCCGTTCCCATTCACAGAGAGGAGGCGTACGGGGTAATTGCGTAACACATCTAACTACAATTGATCGCAATGGGTTTCAGTTTGACAGTTCACCCACGTTCATTGTGTTATTTATCTTGCTGAGCAGACGAAAAAAAAACATTTATTTCAGGTCCTTGACCCATATATACAAAATACAATGGATTAGCAAAATCCAATTATTGTGATTGAAAAGTGTGTTGAGCAATAGGATGCTGATTATGCATGTCGAGTAAAGAACATTTATACTTACAAAACCATTCGGTACTTACTAACGATCTCTGAATGCCCTAGGCTATAGGAAACAGACTGGAAGAAATGTTGATCGAAGACAAAAAGCATGTCGATACTGTGATCAACTTAGTAAACGACCCGGATGGACAACGCGAACTGTTGCAGCAAGATGAAGAAGAGGATTTCCTAGACGAAGGTAAGCCTTGACCATCATCACCATCTTCCTAACCTTGGCCCAGGTTTTCTTGTTTTATACTTCTTTATTAGTTGTCATCTCGGTAGTCACTCCCTTTCTAGCCATATTATCTTTCACACAGTCCAATGTTCAAAATACATTTAGGGAAAATATGAAAACAAACTCACACAGGTGGCGACATCTTTGTTAAAGTGGTATAAGAAACAAGAACTAACACATTTTGAAAGTACTTTGCAGCGTTGCTATTACTCCTATACTTTTACACCCTATTGGACTGAACTTATGATTCCTTTTTGATGCTTTTACAATATGAAACTTTACCATCCCTACAGCTAGTATTCGCCTTCCTGGAAAACCCGTGGGTGCCGAGTGTCCCCGAGCCCTTAGAATAATTGCTTGTGTACTACTATTTGAAATAACGGCGTTCCTGCGCGAAACCTACCAGAACCTACCGAAAACATGCCGATCTTCGCTAAAGGAAAGAGGACCTTGGGACAGAGTTTACAGGTACCAAATTCTCTTGCATTCTATTATTAGAAGATTATTTTTGGTAAGTAGCTTATTAATTCTTTGGTGTAAAACGTTTTATTTTTTTGTCATTATATTATGCGAAGATGGATGGAAAAACGACGTATTGTGTGTAAGACTAAGTGAGTTCATTATGTTCAGTTCATTTGAGATGTATTAAGAAGAGTGCATAATTATATTTGACAATACTTTTATTTTAACAGGGCTCTTAGCAGTCAACACACATTAATGCCAGTCGAGTATGTTTTCAAAAGAAATAATGCATGTTTCCTTGCATACGGCACTAAGCGTGCATGCGTATGTAGAATGTACATAATATTGAATAACGTTCACTTTTAAAATGGAAGTATTATGTGCAAATTTCACTTGGACCGATGTGACTCTTATAGCGAATATTGTTCACGTATTGGCAAATTTTGGCACTCGAGATTCACAACTGTTGCTACATCTAACGCTAAGTTTCATAAAACAAACTTTAATATTCCGTGCAAGTACTTTACTTGTTACATGCAGCTACATTTGTGACGATCTCATCTCCACGATCTTATTTATAATAACAGAAATTCAAATCTACGTTATAATGTGCATACGCACAGTTAAATGCATGGAATGTTGTAAGATAACACACTTAAATTGCTATCGATTAAAACTATTCTATAATTTTACACGAATATTAAAAATTGTTTTGTGAAATACACCCTTTCGAAATTTTATCCAATAGTTTTATTAAGTGATAAAATAGTTTAGATTAAATTAGAAAAAAGTACAAACGCTTTTGCTACATTGGCATGTGAGATCAAACAGTAAGAATTCAAAGGAAATTGTATAGTACAGAGTATAGAAGCTAAAGTAAAATAGCTGGTAAATGCAAGCTAACTCGTACGTGGACTTGAGAGTCCATTGACGCGTTGAAATGTGAATAACTTGGATCACAGGGAAGCTAATCGTCGATGGAGTATGGCTCTCTCGAGCATGGGCCATTCACAGGCGTCTGCGCAAAGCTTACAATCGATTGCGGGAGCAGAGACTGAGAGAAAAATATCGTTTGTTCTGCACGAACCTGAGAACGTGTCTGGTGGAAGTAATGTAACTGTAAGCACATTTATACAAATAATATATTGCGCCTTTAATTGCGTAGAAAGTCGAAGCTTCTAGCTAAAGCTTAGCTACATAGTTTATCAGACGGGAAGTAAGAGAATCCTGGCAATAACCAAATTTTTATAGTTAGCAGATGCCATACCTCCGGCAGTAGACGACAAGAAGGGTCGTTTAGGATCTCGTGGTAAAGGAGGCATGCATCGTCGAAATACACAACAAACGCATTCCGCTTATGGGTCGTTCAAGCGACGATCTATTAAACTTAGGCAAAAGGACACCAGAGATGTGGTTGATGAATGTAAGTTCCATTTTATTTATTACTTTTAATAATATTATTGTTTCAACGTTTTTGTGTGAAATAAAAATCAAAGACAGTGAAGATCTCTTAAAGATCTGTGAAAAAGATCAGTGTTTGAAGTACCTATAGTATAGGACTTTAAAAGGCTATTTTCCCTTCCAGTTGTTACAAGAAGGTCCGACTCCATACAAAGTAGACGGAAAGTGTCTTCGCTATCTGATAGAAGTGACACTTCAGAGGTGTATCCAGGTGCAGGTAAGATCTATGAAACCTATAATCTTGATCATTTATCTAATTATTTAATTTTTTATTTAGGAAAACAAACAATCGTACATTTTTTATTATAACGAATGTATAGTTTATAACGTGTTCTACGAACAGGTGGTACGGTAATTATGTCAAATGAAGTGGACAGCGGTGGTGAAGAAAGTCCTGGCGTACTTTCTGATGATCACGACCACCCTCCAGATAGTCCTGATAGTAACTCTACAGACCCACCTGATACTAATAAAGGATTCCCATGGCTTAAGGTAAGTTAAATTGCAGATTTATAAAGAAGAACAATGGAAGTCCGTTACATACGTCCGTAAAAACATCATTCCTATCAGACCTCAGCCGCCCAGCTTCTTTACCAGCCTTAGTCCTATTTTTCTAGGGGTCTAGGGCGCACATCTGGTGGAGGCGCAGCGCATTCATCACTTCCAAACAAATATCGACCTTGCAGCAGTTGAAATAAAGTTGAAATAAAGTTGAAAATAAATAAACGCTCGAGAGCGTGTCTAAGCCGAAAGAGTCGCGGGTCTCAACGTTGATATTTGTTGGATAGTGACAACCGCTCCGCGCTGCGCCGCGCCATGTGCGCCGGCCCTAATGGATCTCTCACTGTCCAGAATCGTGACTCCTTTCTAACGGTTTTGTAATTGCAGGTGATGGTGAAATTCCTTAACTCGTTCAACTACGTATGCTGTCATCAGAACTTCTGCCACCCCTACTGCTTCCGAAGAAACATGAGAGCCAGCGTAAGACTCATGAAATCTGTACAAAAGGTAACCTAATCTTTCTTTATTCATGTTTTTCCACTCACACAAACATAAGTATTCACACTACAATCACGGAGACATCGGTGCACTGTAGTTACATGAAAGAAAAAAAGCCTCGAATGCATAACCTCCTCCTTTTTTGAAGTTGGTTAATAAATTAAACATCGGCTTCTTCTTGCAGATATATGGGGAAAAGTTTGGCCCCGAAATTAGCACGACAAGCTCCGATGAAGGAAACGGTGGGACTCGCCGCGGACGACGCTCGCGCAAGTCTTCAGAACATTCTACTGATAGGTATACTCAGTATGAGTCCAATTTTAATATTAGGTCTTTACCTATGAAATTGCCGTTCTGCAGTACTGGCCATTTCAAATCAAAATAATTTTTGTTTGGCTAAGAATTCTAATTTCAAATTAATTTTATTTTAAAAACATGGATTTTTTTTTCCAAAAGTAGTCATTTCTTTATTGATTAGTGTTACATTTTCATCGCATTTCAATCTTTTTCGTCATCATGGATACGTAAAAAATTCGAGTAATTATGGAATATGAGTACCGTCGTGGCAGCAACGCGGCACAAGCGGCACGCAACATCAACGACGTTTACGGAGCTAACACTACAAACCAACGCACCACCTGCTATTGGTTTGCTCGCTTCCGTTCTGGAAATTTCGACCTGAAAAATGAACCTCGCGGTCGTCCGAAGACTTTGGTCGACAATGACGAATTAAAGGCGATTGTGGAAGCTGATGATACACAATCTACGGCTGAATTAGCAGCAGCTTTCGACGTTAGCGTCAAAACAATATTGGTCCATTTGCGTCAAATTGGCAAGGTAAAAAAGCTTGACAAATGGGTGCCCCACGAACTCAATGATCGCCAGCGCGAAGTACGCGTCGAGACGTGCCTTGCACTGCTCAACAGACACACAAATGAAGGAATTTTGAACCGCATTGTTACCTGCGATGAAAAATGGATTCTGTTTGATAACCGCAAGCGCTCAGCAAGTTGGTTGGATCCTGGTTCAGCACCTAAACAATGCCCTAAACGAAAACTTACCCCTAGAAAAGTGATGGTCAGTGTTTAGTGGTCTAGCGCCGGTGTGATTCATCACAGCTTCTTACCAAACGGGGTGAGCATTACTGCAGATGTGTACTGTGAAGAACTGAACACAATGATGGAGAAGCTGTCGCATCTCCAACCAGCATTGGTCAATCGCTCGTCTCCGCTGCTCCTGCACGACAACGCGCGACCTCATACTGCACAGCAGACGGTCTCCAAGTTGCAAGAACTGGGGTTGGAAGCTCTCCGTCATCCGCCCTACTCACCAGACCTTGCGCCTACAGACTACTACTTTTTCCAGAATTTGGATAACTTCTTGGCGGGAAAAAAATTCAATACCCGAGAGGCAGTACAAAATGCCTTTGAAGAATTTGTTGCCTCCCGTCCAGCTGATTTCTTTAAGAAGGGCATCAATAAACTGCCACTGCGATGGCAAAGATGCATTGATTGCATGGGTGATTACTTCGATTAATACAAATAAAAAATTCATGAAAAAAATTCGTTTAAATTTTTTCATACAAAACGGCAATTTCATAGGTAAAGACCTATTATCATTTCATGTTAATCTGTGTTTTAAGTCTGATAACTAGTCCTGCTACCCAGTAACTGGGTCGTGAAGGTTAAATTGCTTTATTTTAAATTGGCTATAAAAATATCCTTATTATGTTCTGTTCGATCTTACATCTAGACCATCAAATCCTTGGATTCAAAAGCGCTTCTGTTCTTACTAAATTAATTGTAAAGTCAACAATCTGTATAAAAAGGCTCATTTACACGGAGAGATTCTCTCGACTCGAAGATACGATGTGAGTTGCACAATTGCACATTCTCGCATTTACTTAAACCTCTTCGTGTGAATGGGCCTTAACTTAATGGTATTTTCATTCATGTTTTTGTCGATATTTTATTCAATGCACCCCCAGAATCGAGCGTTCAGTGATCGAGAGTGCGGGCCTTGCGTACCGGGCCGCGGGCGGGGAACAGGCCAATATAGCCGCGGAAGGAATGCCTTTGAAACCTGGTGCGGTGCCCTACCCACCGTTAGACCCTCCACCGATACTCAAGTACCTCAAGGGACAGGTCTGAATTTTTTACACTTAAGTCTGTTTTTTAATCTCGTAGACTAATTTGAGAGGAGCAAATGTCAAACTCCAAATTGAAAAACAAATAAAAATTACTTGCAATATCAAAATATTCTACGAGATTAAAAAACAGACCCTACTGTTATGTAACGCAGTTTTATTTTTATCTTTTGAGATAAAAATTTAATTATGATTTTTGACGGTTTAACTATGTGCATGATTAGGGTATGACCCAATTTTTTTTGCACCTCAATTAATGTTTTTTTAATGAACCTATCTCGTGATGAAATTTTTCACTACCGTGCATTCGGGATTGCCATACCCAATGCACATCTTTAAATATTCGTAAGCCCCAATTTACACCAAAAACTTGTCATTTTGGCTCCTCTTTGCTAAACCAACACTAATTACACTTGCTAATTACACTGCACTTACAACTTTAAAAAAATATTGTAAAATAAACATAATGTATTTCGAACCTCCAAAATAAAAGGCAAAATACTTCCTCATATTTATTCTAGGTTCGCGAAGCCTACCACACCCCTCTTGCGACCCTAATCAAAGGAGCAACAACAATGGGCGAAGACATGTTCGCAGAATGTGCACCCGTTGCATGGCAGCTGCTATTGGAATCAGATCGCGAACTTAGTTCGTGTGCCGCTGCGTTGTTCATACTGGCTGCTGTAAAGGCGCCGAACACTGCCACTGAAATCATGCATAATGATTTGAAACATGCGGAGCCGAGTACCAGGTGTGTATGAATTGTTAAGGATCACAATTAAGGTCATTTATTTTTGTCCCACGTGTTGGATTTGGCCACCTGTATAACTTGTATAAAAAAAAAATAGTAACATGTTAATATTATACCATCTGGTATTATATTTTGAGTGAGACCGCTGCTCCGCGCCTAAGGTATGTGTGCGGCTGACGGGGGGATAGTGCAGGCCGCTCATTCGTCGTCGCTCACGGCGCGCGCCCTCGCCCGCAGCTCATTGGTCAACGTTACCTTCCGCGCATTCTTAAGGCGTGGAACAGCGGTCGGTCAGACTATAGTACTCCAGATAATGTTATAGAAGTTAAATAATGATCATTCTATGATTCTTAAGGTACAATAGTGTCCAGTTCCGCAATAGTAGAATCCCGAAATGATACGCAATAAAACAATATTATTGCAATTTTAACATTTTTAGAATAAACGCAATCCTAAGGTTCCAAGTAATGTGGAAGCTAAGATACCAAGTATGGCCGCGCATGGAGGAAGGGGCGTCAGTGACTTTCAAAGTGCCGCCTCCGGGCATAGAGTTCACACTGCCGTCTCCGAAGATCGGCATCGAGTCGCTAGCGGTCGTTGACCCTCCGTGGAGCCCACAGGTTAAGGATAAGGATATGGAGATGACTTTGAATCAGGAGAGACATGTAAGAATGCAGCCTAGTTTGTGCCTAGTGTGTGTTGTGCTGCTGTGTCTGTGTTTCTTTTCTTTGAAAATCACTAATCGGTCAGACGACAGAAACAAATAATAATATTATTCCTCTATTTATTATAGCCCTGAACACCTCTAGCATGGACCCTGTTGTTTTATGTATTATTTTTTGCTTATGTCTGATTGTGTTTTATCCAAAAATGTAAGTAACAAATAAATATTTCACCTTACTTAAAAAATGATTTTTATATGCTCACAATTTCATCCACAGCGTTCCCTAGTAACAGCAACAAAGACACGCAAGAAACAGCAAACGGAGGCGATAAAGAGGGCGCTGCAGCAGCGGAATGATAAGAAACGTGCAGAACGAGAGAGTTTCCTTATCACTACTATACCTATTACGAGGCAAGCGGCACGCGAACCTGCGCTGGACCATGCGGCCGATGACCATGTGGAACGTAAGTTCTCTTATGGGTTGAATGGAATAGTACAGCAATTTATTTTAGTCTTTGTTTTTAGAGTTAGACAAGAGAAGCTTAAACCCTTTTGTTAAAACAAAGAAAGAATAAAAGGGTCTTTAAAAACACGTCTTTTTTATTTTGTCATTCAAACACAAGTCGTTGATGATTCCGCCAACAGATTTAGGTTAAGACTTACATCAGAATACCTCAGTTCAGTGTTCAGCATCGACAGGTATTTGGTACCATAACGTGTCTTCATCTTAATAACGGCACGAGCTATTTAAAGAAGTTCCCGTGCCATGGCATGACGATCATTAATACTTCTGTTTTGCTAATCTGCAAAAATCTCACTATGAAAAAAGAAGGTGAAGTGAGCTTGAAGTGAACTGTCACTGCCTTAGCATTAGTATCGATGACAATGACAGCTCACTCCCTGCTCACTTCACCTAAGTTTTCACGGTGAGATTGTTACAGAATAGCAACGCTGCTAAGCATCTGAAACTGACATTCTTTTGTTTCCTCACAGCACCAGCCGATGAAGAATTAGTAGAAGGAGTACGAGGATCGCATCACACACAAGTGGCATCAGCATTATTCCCTTCAACATTATGCTCAGCTGTGGCTGAGATTGTTGCACTATTGGATGATGCTGCGGTTTCAAGAGACGGGTGTTCTGTCTACGAAGTCGCTTATCAGGTAACATATTTCTTTGGTCAATGAAACACATAATTTTTCATAATATATATATATAATACTTATGATTTTCGGCAAGACATAATGAAAGATTCAACACTGTTGGATTAATTTGACACAAAAACAAGTGTATCACTGCTCGAACACTAATAGCCAAGTACTAGGTACCATCTTTGTATAATAATAGTATAGCCTTAAAGACTTATTTGAGTATAGCGACAGTTTTATTTACTCTAATCCAGTTGTCTACGTGTCATTACAGGCACAAAAATACTGGCCTTTCTTGTTACCAAAAAGATTTTGATAAGACTCCAAAATTATTTATTTTGAAACCTTATCGAAATATTTTTTCTTAAAACGTACATAGTGTCTTCAATTACACCATGCATTTTCTCCAGGTTATATGGTGTTGCCTCGTAGAAGACTCGGCACTATTCCTCCGACATGTTCTCGAACGTTTAACCCGAGACCATCAAGATGAGATGTTCAAACTGCTGCGTCATTTGATCCGGTTCATACCGAGATTGCCTCAACAGGTAAGAATATTGCTTACTGTACGGTACACAAGGCTACACATCAAGCTATACATTTCCAGTATAAACTGACCTCGTATTGTACGGAAATCCTATACAATGCGAGATCAGCATAAACTGGAAAGTAGTAGGTAAGTCATACTATTGAATACAGGGTGTAAACAGACCCAACACCAAACCGAGCACAGTCCATTATTCTAAAGCCGCCAGTAGCGTGCCTAGGGTTCTAAATTAGGGCAAGCCCACAGAATATTTACGATTAAAAAAAAAAAAAACAGCCAAGTGAGCGATTTACGGATTTTCTTTGTTGTTCATGATAACACCATTATTATAAGTAAGCGCCATCTATATTAACGAATGCGCGTTACCACACCGATTAGGACCTTTTCACCATAATAAATTCTTTCGCTTGTCACCAAAATTATTCAATCATAAGCCGCTAGATTGCCCCCAAATTATCGATTTGTTGTTCTTTTACCGTAAGCATACTTAGTTTTATGAATTATAATGACGATTGAAAATGTTAAATGAGATATTACATTAGGTACCTATATAACATTTTATAATTAATCATAATGACAATAGCCAACTCTAATCTTTATTTCAAAACACCTAGTTACGAAGAATATCTTCGATAAGAAAATTATTGTGTTTTATGATCTTGATGAGATGTAATAATAATAAGATGGTTTGTTTTTCAGTGGTTTACCGAAACTACAATTGCCATACAAACAACACTATACAAATTTTGATGTATTTCATGCCACCAGCTACCTAAGTTTGTCATACTCATCAACATAATAAACAATCGAATGCCAATTTCAATTATATTCTTAAACTGACAAAAATACTTGTTTTTTTCCAAATTTTATTAGGTACATTCAGGGGTTGATTACGGTGAAGTAAAGAGAGAGTTACACTGCCAGAAAACTCAATGTAGATACTTACCTTTTCGAACACAGTTTCCGAATTCACATTTTGATGATAAAAATAACACTGTACTTACTAAGACACACACACTTACGAATTACAGCCGCAATAACTATCAAATCATTTTAAATAGTAAAACTAATTCATTATCTCAGCACTTGGAAATAAAATACTGATCTCAAAATATTAATTTCAAAACAATAACAAATCGAGGCGCGTCGCGGTCTTGCAACTCACTTTACGCGGGTCAACATCGCGGCTAGTGCATTTGCGCGAACTTAACTCTAAAAAAGCCCGGCTTTTCATTTCATACAAATCTGCGTATAAGTACTTACCAATATATCAACAAATGTAAACGTTTCTATAGCAATTTGTAGGCGAAAACTGCTAGACAAAGAAAGCCCCATTGAAAGCCGACGAGTGTGAGCGAGAAGGCGCATTTGAATGCATTGTAGTGGCGCGTAGGTTTGGCAACAAAGCGCGGTATTAAAAATTGTATTCTTATGAATGATTGAGTTCAATGAGTGCGTAGATCTGGCACCCTTGCGCAGTGCGCGCGGCAGATAGAGCGGGGATTTCGAAATTTGATTATTCCTATGACATGAATGATTGAGTTCGAGATTATTGACTGTTTTTTTTAATTTATTTTTTATTGGTAGGCTTACGTTTGTTCTTGTGAATAATGATTTTTGAATATGAAAGTACCGCCTCTGGGTAATACCATTATTATATAGTGTTATTTTTTATTTTTTATTGATAGGCTTAATTTTGAAGGCAAGCCGGGCTTTTGGGCTTCTATGGAAGGAACGCCACTGAAAGCCGCCGAGCGAGGGAGGGCGAGCCCATCGCTCGGCCAAGGTATACTGGGCCTTTTTGCGTGATTGGCCGTTTTATTTACGTGTATTTGGCTCGCCCAACGTGTACTGAGCTTCAGTAACATTGAGCTAAATAAATTCTCAGGCTAATGATTTCTATATTGAATTTTTTTCAGGCTGCCTTTGCCTTGTACAACTATATTATAGGGTACGTCATGTTCTATGTGAGGAGTCCTCATGAGGAAGGACAGAGGCTCGTTGGTGCGGCGCTGTCTATATTGTGGATGGTGAGATGAATTATCTAAGCTTTTATACTTAATTTGTTAATAACCAACTCTGGTTATTAACAAATTAAGTAGATATCGTTCTTTTTCTGCCAATATTTTGAATTTCACAAGAGACGTTGAGGATGTTTTAAAGATGTTTAGTGTAAGCAGATTAAGCAGTTGTAAAGAACAGGGCTATAATTTTAATTCGAGAGACATAAAATAATGAGCTAACTGTATATTCTACCCGAAATTCAGAAACACTCGTGTGTATTAATATCGGTTTTATTTCTAGGTGGTTCACAGTGTTCACGGTATCATGTTCAAAGATCTGAAGCAGATCTTGCGTAAAGAGCAATGTGATGCATCTATACTGCTAACGGCTAATGTGCCTGCCGCTAAAAAGATTATTGTCCATGGGCCACGTACGTACACAAATCTACTAAAAGTTTTAACCATAAGATAAAAATAAAACACTATTTCTCCTATAAACCATCTGTAGTGTAATTTCATTACACTTGAATACACAATCTTAGATAATTTACATGTTTTGCTTCTTAATCAACTATCTACTTTAGCGATATGTAGTCTAATTTGATTTTTGATTGACCGTTTGTAAAAAGGGTCCTAAATAAATTTTAGCTGCAACAGAATTTGAACTTTGTCAAGTAACATTTTTCTGTGTAATTTTTGAAATTGCTGGTTAACCTATAATTAGCGACTGTGTACATCCAAGAATAATTGTTACCTATACAGCCTTTACTTATGATATATTATATACTGAAGCTGTTGGTAAACCTGTATTACTAAATAAACATTTAAAAAAAGAAATATTGTTTGTGTTCCCGAAACTTTATAATTATCTGAGATTCTGATTTCAGATATACATATTTATTTTCTTTTATTCTAGCTGACAATGAAGGTTGCATACCGTCTCAGTTTCCCGTCCAAGAAGACACAGTGTTTGCACAAATCCTGAAAGAGTCCCTCGATTTCTTCGGTATCCCAGAAAAGTTACATCGAGAACATTTCCTTGTTGATTTCAAAACTCGTAAGTCGTACCCGTATCTTATTACTCATTCAAAACATGGTCGTGTTTGCGACAATACTTGCAATAAGGTAACTTATGTTTATACCACAAGGAGTGTATTAAAATTAGCAACATTTTAACTAAAACATGAATATATGAGCAGTCTATTCTTATATTTATCTTGTTAATACAAGGGTAGAAGAAGGAACGCAATCAACAATTACATTATAGAAGTATGAGGAACAGATTGTAAAGTTCACTCACCATCCATAGAAAAGGGAGTATCCTTCGGCCAGACGAGTGTCGTGTCTAGCGGGCAACTGCCCGACAACCGATCGGATTATTTTTGACTCTTTCTCAAAATCATGGTGAAAAGTTACCTGCTAACGCAAAGCTGACCGCCCCGTAAGCTCGGCCGTCCGCGCCAGTATTCTAGTTCGTGGGAGCCCGGAGCGTATAGTCCCTATAGGCCACACTAGAAGTGTTTTACAGTTAAAAATGCAATGCAATATCTCGCATAACGATACGAATCGGGAATGTATGTTTTGCAACTTCACTAGCTTTTGTTTAAAACCTAGTTATTCTTTCGAAGGTCAAATCCACAACCCGCAAGGCTACGTCCGAGACCATTACTTCTTCAAGCGCTCACAGTATCCACAATTAGGATTGGTTCACATGGAACCTGATGAAGCGTTCCAAAAACTGCAGGAACAAGAACTCTTGCAGAAATTCGTTGAGATCGGAAAAGTGTTGCTGACTTGGGCTATTTTGAAAAATGTTGATATGGTATGTAAGACATGCTCATTTATTTATTTTATTATTTATGTACACACAGTAAAATTCATAGAGATACGTCATGCTCATCATCTGTTTCATTTTGTTTTTTTTTGTTTTTCAAAAAGATCCCGTAAATAATTTGGAAGTTACTGTAAGGACAAGTCAAAGATTGTTGTTTTGTTAGTTGTTAAAGCTACTGTGTTTCTACGGGAAAAAGTGATCCATCTCTCTCTCAAACTAAAGCATTGATAGGTCGAACACCTAGGCCGAAATCAGTAAACGTTACTTATTCCCGTTACTATCTTACACTTGTAGTTTGACAGTTGTGCGACAGTGAGAGAAATAATTCTTAGCAGTTTCTTTTCTTGGCCCTAGAACCGTTCTTAGACCTACTTGACCTGAATTTACAAAGATTATTAACCCAACATACTGTTTTAGGTGGTTCAACGCGTAGTATTTCTACACGATGAGCTCATGAAACTACCTTCATTCCCTCGTAAAGCTCTTGAGGCCGATCTAGTGTTGTATAGTCGGGGAGCTCTCGGGTCCACGCTTTTGGGATTGGATGTATTGCATAAGTTTATGTAAGTATAACATATAATAACTTCGCCCTTAGTTAACATCATATTTGGCTCGGTTGTGACTGTTAAAATCCGTTTTTTTTAATTCAGTACCATTACATTTGATTTAGTTTTCCTTGAACTGGGTTGCAACACTTGCAACAGCCAAATAAGCTTTAAAGAATACTCAATATTTAAGGTTCTTCTTTCTTTCTTTTTCGTGTGGTTATTGACTACACTCGCGACAATCTAAGAAGTCCGTTTTGACGTTTCGTTCTCGTACATGTAATAAAACGTTAAGCCTTGAAAATTAGTTTTAGGCAATGTAGATAAGTCGTCGATTACAAACTCTCTAAGTATGTTCAATCAATATGTATCAAGAATCAGTTTATAAGAAACCAATTTTTTTTTTCATCGATGCACGAAGTATTTTTATTGCTGTCAAAACGGACTTCTTAGATTGTCGCGAGTCTAGCCTGGTATTTAAGGTTCATTTTCAAAGATGGAACACAGTTTTATTATAAGGCTACAAATTAATGGTACCTTTACTGAAGCAATATTATTATTCTAGGTGGGTACGACTCATAGCTCGCATGTTTGAAGCGATGGCCGGTAACTTTACCTCATCGCGCGATATTCACTTATTTTTGAACGTTCTGAACGGCGCCCTGATGTTACACAGCGAAGACTCTTTAATACTTCGATACGTCATCGCCACATACGTCAATGCTGCCTTTAATTTTAAAAGCATTTTCTCTACAAATGGGTACGTATTTAAAAATACATAAATTACGAAAATTAAATTAAGAAATTGAGCTTTACTTTAATAAATGGTGCTATTTACAGATATTTACTGATCATGCCAACGTTACTGCAAATATACTCAAACTTCCAAACAAATAAATTGGTGACGACGACAATAGAATACGCTGTGAAACAGTTTTATTTACTGAACCGCAAACCGTTTATACTACAAATGTTTGGATCTGTATCCGCCATTTTAGATACGGATGAAGAATCTACTTATGGAGATGCGAGCAAAGTCAGTATAATAATTTAATTAATATTTTACTGGAGAAATGTGGGTTTACTTTTAGTTACACCTCTGCCTAACCCTTCGGGGATTACAGGCGTGGTGTTATGTGTTTTAAAAGGTTTTTAATTAAGCTTGCCTTTCGTATATTTCTCTGTTTCAAATCGTGGTCTGGTTTTTTATTATCACTAAAAGGAACTAACTTTACTTTTTTTTGTCCGCCTTCTGTACCATATTTTCATACAGCCTGTCTCACTAAAGTTCCTAGATTATGTCCAAAATTATTACATTCTATTTTTGAATTTAGTTTTACGAGGCAAGCAGTAAATGCAATGCTTTTTGTCACTGGTCATATCTAATTAGTCATTCAAAAAGATATATTATCTCCACACAGGTCCAATCCAGCTGCCTTTTCAACCTACTTCTAAGCCTGGAAACACCGTCTCCCGACCCCCTCCACATCGCCGAACTGATCAAAGAAGAAAAGCCACTAAAACCTATCGACTTCTGCTATCGAGATGAAGAGGAGATGGTCAACGTGCTGGATTGTATCAGCCTCTGTGTCATGGTCGTGTCTTACTCTGCTGAGAGTATGAGGGGATATCAGATGTTGGTAAGTACAGTTATTTAAGTAATTTATTAATATTTTATGTATTCACTTCTGTTATTGAGATGAGAAGGAGACAGTTAATATGTTTGACTTAATTCGTAATAACATCAATCAACTCAACATATTGCCCTACACTGTCGGATACATGGCTTCCCAAACATTCACTTCATGAAACTCGGCGCTATATTTTTTGCACGGTGTCGGCGCATCACCTATGCGCGTGACTCACCATTGAATGGGCTCAATCTGACTTTATAATAAAAGAATAGTAAAATATAAATGTATTAAAATAGGTGTAATACCATAATTTATATGAACAACGTATATGGAAGACAGTACAAAAAAATGCCCGTAGTGGAGCGCGTCTATGAGCTGAGTGGTGTGGCGCGCAGAGGTCGTTCGTAGCGGGTTCGGTACCCCGATACGCCGCACTTGCCCCACAGTGAATCACGCGCATAGGTGATACGCCGACACACGGATATGACCCAATAGCCTACTTCAAAACATTATTACATGTGGCAGGCTATTTCTCGACCCTCAAAAAGTATAATAGGACCCCATTAGAATAACATTAACTCTTCTTCTTCAAAATTGTTCTGTGACACCCACATAAAGCTTGGAATAAAAGAGTCTACGCGGTGACCTATGACCTAGTAGGTGCTAGTAGGTTTTTTGTTGCACATTATTTTTAACAATTTATTATTCTTTTACTCATTTCGATTCGAAGTGACCTAAGGGCAATAGTAGCGCCCTAATTTTTTCCAAACACTTTTTTCAATCACCGAAATCGGACAACGCCCGTGAAATTAAACTAATACATTATTGTTACAGATAATACTTGAAGCAATACTTCCTTGTTACGTTAAACAAATCCAACTGCCGAGTTACAACCGCGAGGGAAAGACGGAGAAGGAAATCATTCAACAACTAGCTATTGCTATAAAAACCCTTGTTAACAACTGCGAAGGGCTTTCTAAGTAAGTGCTTGCTGTAATGCTATCAGTTTATGTCTATGAAATCTTGTCATGTATAAGATGACAAAAAAAGCTTTTGTGAATTTGACTTCCGCCACTTTAGACTAGTACCACTATTTGATAAACAATCAAAAGGCAGGGCGGACTTCCGGTAGAGGTGAAAACTTAAAACTAAAACATGGTTACGCTGCAGTTTTTCAAGCGCAAGACAATCATCCTCATAGCTGCAGAATTATACTGTTATAGG
Source organism: Lithophane ornitopus (assembly GCA_948473465.1). Taxonomy (NCBI): domain Eukaryota; kingdom Metazoa; phylum Arthropoda; class Insecta; order Lepidoptera; family Noctuidae; genus Lithophane; species Lithophane ornitopus. The sequence continues at coordinate 8,914,955 of OX419623.1, forward strand.
CATGTTGGTGACGCGAACGCTTAAGATTTTCCTCTACCAAAAACGCTCAATGCGCCTAAAGAAGTTTTCACATAAACACAATTTTTTTTATTTTTATAGCTAGCTATTGCTTTTCAAACGTCTACAATATTATTCGTCAGCTTTTCTAATCTCACAAGAACTTATTTCTACTTACAGGTCTTATAACGGCCCGTATAGAACGTCCCCAGAACATAAAGGCTCGTCTCAAAGGACTGGCCCTCGTACTGCCGCTGCCACAATAATCGCCTTTGAGGAGTCACACTCTAAGTACGATAACTCCAAGATGCCTGTACCTGAATATACTGGAGCTGAAGACTCTGAGGTAAAACACTTTAGTTACTTGTTTTTTCTATTCTGCTACAGACGAATTCAATCCTGAAACGTGATAATAATTATTTTGTGCGAAATCTACTTAATAAAAATCTTTAATCCATTCACTGATAGACAACACAGTTTAAACCGCTGGGTCTGGAACCTTGAAATTTGCACAAGCATTCCATAGTGATGTAGATGGTAAGTCCCATCAGGCTCAATGCTTGTACACACACTAATTTAAATACCAATATTTTTTATACTGAATATGGACAGAAATGGGCAGCTCACTCATTCGCTTCTACAAGCTCAAAATATTCTGCAGTCATTGAGCAGAATGAACATAATTCTCATCCCTTTTATGTTTGACTTAGGGTTGCCAAATTTTTTATAGCAAATATAGTATATTCAAAGCATTGGCTTAAAACAACAGTAGACAGCGAAAAAAATTATTGTATGCATGTTTCATATTTTATTTTTTTAAAGCATATTTTTGCTACTTTTATTTTGCCTAACGGTTACTTATTTGTTATAAATGTCTCGTAACTAATAATTATTACACTCTAAATTAGGGTAACACAATACCATTCAGTTTTACGAGATTAATACTGGCCCTATTGCGGACACTCGCCGTTTTGTATTGAAATGAAAATATAGTAATTTCGCCAAAGAAACATTTTTTTTTTATATATAATATTTAAGCCTCTTATATAGCAGGATACATATTATACAAGGTGGAGACGACAATACAACAAAAAAGAAAACTCCGTATTACTAATAACGTTCTTGGTCTACATTTTTTTTTTCTTTTTAAAACGTTGCCCCACACTAGGAATTTCTTCCTGTATCGTGGGTGCGTTTACAAACATAGAAACTCACATACACTAACACCCAGACCCGGAACAACTACTTGCAGATCATACAAATATTTGTTCCGTGCGGGAATCGAACCCACGGCACGTTGCGCAGACATTCAGAAAATTAATCAAATATATCCAATAGTTTAGTTACGATAGCTAGTCAAAGATCGGCAAACCCCATACTCGGCCCATCACTATTATTTAGTTTGTTTGTTTATTTTTTTTATTTCCATGTTAGGATTTATTTGATAGTTCCATAATACTCTTATGCATTAGTATTGCCAGTGTTTGCATTTATTGTTGTATTGTCGTCACCACATTGTATAGTATGGTTGGCAACCCTGGTTTAACTACTCTTTCCTACTTCCTAAATCTCATTTCTTACAAAAACGACATTTAAAAACAAACATATTTTTGTGTATCAACAGTTAGTACGAGCAGAATATCGTAGACCTCGCGATGTTTTACTCTCACTCGTCGGCGAATTCATCGGACGCGCTACTACTCGCTTATTGGAAATAAATGGTTCCAACCGAAGTGGCGGCACTGAAGGAAAACCAGTTGAACTGCTGGATTCTAAGTCGCATGCTGTAAGTAATTCATATAAATATCCTGCCTTTTTTTTACATAACCTCTGTTGAAAGGAAAATATGTTTCCCCCTTGTCACCACTCTACTTGTCGATAGTCAGAGAAATTTGGTGACATCACAAAAAAAAAAAAATTGTTTATTAGCGGTTTATAGATATCCCATAACCTAAACACTCAGAAGTATTCTATACATGGCAAAAAAAAAGTTGCGCAACATTGCTGTAGGAACATGAATTCCTGTTTCTGGAAACATGTTCCTGGCAGAACTGCAGTAGAAGTGTGCTAACATTTCCAGTGTCCTTACGTGTGCCCTCTATATAGCTGGGTTTTTCCAAAAAAATCCTTACGTGTGCCCTCTATATAGCTGGTTTTTTTTAAAGCTCCATGCAGGTTCAATTTCACGGGTCTTTACCCAAAAGACCCGTGAATATATAGAGGGCACACGTAAGGATTTTTTTGGAAAAACCCAGCTTTGCAGCTTTTTTTGCTGAACTTGGATAAATATTTATTTCAGCGTCTTGCAGAAATAGCGCACTCCCTACTAAAGGTTTCGCCCTACGACCCAGAGTCGATGGGTTGTCGCGGTCTACAGCGGTACATGACGCAAGTTCTACCTGCAGCTGATTGGGCGGACGATGCTTTGAGACCGGCACTAATTATGATTTTGAGGAGGTTGGATAAAGTGTTCCTCAAAATTGCTAAAAAGCCTAGCATCAGGGTAAGATTTTCTACTTGTTATACCCATAGACAAACTTATCAATTCATAACTGCTTAAAACGATTTTCTTTCAGGTTTCGCGAGAATTCCTCGTTTTCCGCTTTCATCCACTTCGACGTTTTTGTTCTGGATTTATTGTAGCTCGTTTACTAACGAAACGGATTTTTTTCAGAGAAATACTGATTGGGATTCCGCTGCAGTTCTTTTAAAAGGAGTCTATGAAACAATGATTCGATGTCCATACATAATGCATTGGCAGCACGTGAAAACTCTCCTCAATACAGTTCAAGTAAGTTGCACTTCACATTTTCATTTCAATCTTTTGCCGTTCACTACAAACAGGTTTTCAATAGCAAACCGTGCTGCCTGCGTTCGCGATTTCGTTTTCTAACATGTAAACAAATAGTTTTTTTTCGAAAAAGAACTTTAACACTCACACATTAAGTACAGTTTGCGGTACAACTTCATACATTTTTATGTCTCTTACAGCGGTCTTTGAACATTCATTCTGAAATCAACTTACCTAATTTATGATAAAGTTGATATTCGTTCTAGTGGAAATAACATCAATCAGAAACAAGGCGGCCTATATAAGTGACAATCGCTTCGTTTTTCTACAACGACTTTCAACAGAATTGACATAAGCTTTTCGATAGCATACGTCAGTCCTATACATTTTTGCCATTTCCATCATCGTTATCGCTGATAGAATGTCACTTTGTCTGGGGCCTAAGGACTTAAATAGACTACACACCAAACAAGATCGTTGTGGTAGTGTTTTGTTTTGCTGATCGTCAAAATCTTGCTCAATAATCGTTTCTCAAACAAGAGTCATTATTATCATCGTAATTTTCTAACAGGCCCTGATAGTATCAGACAACAACTGTGGAGAGAACTTATCATCGGCCACCGCAGCGCTTATGTCGCAACCGCCGCCGCCTCATTTCTGCAGTACAGTCGTGCGACTAATCGCATTGCAAATCATCAATACAGGGGTAAAATACACACAAAACTATTATTTCATACAACAGATTAAAATAGTAAAGTCCCGGTATCTGAGTTTGTAAATATTTTTCTAATTGCCCTATTTTTCCGCCATTAATATTTAACATAATAATATTTCACAGCTTCAAATGCGTCTTTAGCGTCAAATAAAAAACTTCCGAGCTCGTTTGTGATCTCGACTAAACTGCACGAATTATTTTAATTAAATCTCATTGAATGTATCACACGAAAAAATTTTGTTTAAATTGTTATTTTGTATGTGGTGTGTTATTTCATTTTGGCTTACAGGATAGTTATTCACTGGAACAAATGTGTGGGGGCAGTGCTTCATTCCAAACTGGCGAGAAAACTGAAAACATGTTGATGAATCTATTCATGCCGCTTTGTTTACGTGTCGGCAGTGGTAGAAAAGGTAACTCTGAACAACATAAGAGTAATTAGTCAAGCAGCATTTTTTTAATAACAGTACAGTCAAGGAAAAAAGTAGACCACCATTACGGAATTTTGATTATTTTCTATCTTAGACACTTGCCTTATCACCACAAAACCGTGTTTATCAGTTGTTTAACCTAAACACCTTCTAAACATGACATTTCTGTATGGAGTTTGACATAAAATTAACATTAAACACGCGTTGAACAAGTGTCTAAGTTTTTGTGGTAAGGCCCTAATTATTGCCCGTGGCTAAGTAACAACAGCCGCTCCAGTCGATCGATCAGGTTAAATTACGCTTGCCACGGTCGGTCCGTGGATGGGTGACATACCGAGATCCCTCCGTGACTCGGAAAGCACGACAAGCTGTTGATCCCGGCTGTCATTCTTAGATCTTTGGCAGTCGTACCGGGTCGTTGGAAACCCAAAAGTCTGACAACCAGTCTCACCAAGGGGTATTACCCAGTGACTGGGTTGTGGAGGTCAGATAGGCAGTCGCTCCATATAAAATACTGGTATTCAGCTGTATCCGTTTAGACGGGAAGCCGGCCCCAAAATAGTTGGGAAAAGGCTAGGCACATGATGATGAACCTAATAATTGTTTTTTCTTTAAATAAGTTCATAATTACCCTATAACGTTCCCACTGCTGGGACACAGACCTCCTTTCTGTGAGCTAAAAAAATTACTTATTTAACACACCCTGTGTTAAATAAGTTTTTTTTTTTTAATTATAGAGATTTCATTTAATAAAAAAAAACTCCAAGCTTCTTCTCTTCTCTCTCTTAATCTCCTTCTCTTCTTCTTGTTCTAAAATGGATTGGATTATTTGGAACATTTCATCATTTTGGAACCTGGTGTTCCTGACTATGCCATGAGTTTATACAATTATAATTATTTCCATCTAGATGTGCCTCCTCTCCGCCAATCAGACGTAAGCTACCTAGTATCAGTGGTGTTAAACGCACTATGCCCGCCTGCGCCGCCCGGACAACTAGCGGCCGTGAACGCTAAGCTCAACGCCTCGGACAACCGCGCCAACTCGCTCACGTTCACTGGCAGTCGCGATACTAGGAACACCACGAGGCTGTCCAACCAACTGTATAGGATTGCTTTCTTAGGTATGGAATACTAACCTATTTTTGAGTTCTGAAAAGTGATTTATGCTTTCGATTCGATATTTCGCGATAATATAAAGAATATGTCAGATTCTATTTGATTTGGCTATACTACTATAGGCTTCCATCATTCCACAATCGATTCTGTTTTTTTTTTATATAAATGATTAATAAGTTTTGAAATGTGGAAATAATATAAATATTCAATGGAAAACGTCAAGACATTTCATTTCTACTTACATTTACATTTATTTGTAAAATAATTGTGTTTTGGGCGCTAATCGCACTCGACTGCATCCTCTAGCATGATACATAATCACGCCTAATTGGTGCGAAAAAATCTGACTGTTAACAAATCGATGTATGCCCTACATCGATTTGTTAACAGTCAGATTTTTATTCTTAATTCGCGTAATAAACTGTAAAGAAAATATTAATTGTAATTTTATATTTGCAGCGTTAAAAGTGCTGTGCGCATGCTTCACAAGTGAGCTATGTACAGAATGGGGCCGCATAGCGCGCGCCATGAGGGACCTGGGCAGGCGGAATGAAGCCGCGCATCATCTGTGGGACTTCCTCGAGCATGTCGTCACGTATCGGACACCGCTCTATATTCTGTTGCAGCCGTTCATTGTACATAAGGTAGGTGTATGATCATAGGTGTAGGTGGTTAGGGAAGAGGTATGCAAGAAATTTAAAATTTCCAGAAGAGATTATTGTATGTAATATCAAGTCTCATATAATTTAAAATAGCCTGGCTGTCAGTCTAAAATAAGCTAATAAGCGATTGAATTGGTTTTTGTTACGCCTAACTTTAAAGAACCTTAATTTGTGGAAAGTATAGGACATACACCATGCAGTTGTTATGCACCATGATACCAACACGTTTCTTGTAACAGCTATCTCAACCTCCAATCGGCGACAACGAGCGTCACATGCAGTTCGTAGTGCGCGAGCGAGTGCGGGGCCTCAAGCTGCCGGCCGCGAGAGCGCGCGGCGCCTTGTTGGCGGAGCTCGCGAGGGAGCTGCGACACATGCGCGATACACACGACCAGTACAAGTTTGGTGAGTACATAGATACAACAGATAATACTCCGAATAGAAACAAACGTAGGGCGTATTATACGCGTATTTCCTTAACGCGAATTGACTAGTGTCTGTTGGACGAACTATCATATTTTGTTGGAATATATAACGCGTGACATCGGTAAGACACACTTTGGGTTACATTTTCGGCGAACCAACCCGGTGTGGTTGGATCAATCAAAATCGGACGTGATACGAGACATAAAACATCTTACATTAACTATGAAAGAATCACACCTTACATTAAATATGAAATTAACTGAATCCTTGATCTTAATTTCTCAATCATCATTTTCTTTTCTAGAACAAATAGCCGAGAATCTCGGCCAAGGGGCTGGCAAGCGAGCTTCAGAAGTGTTCCCCCGAGCGACAACAGTACCGGACAAGCACCAGCAGCACAGGCCGTCGCTCATCTCCATGCTGGTGGGGCGCGCGGGCGCACTGCCGCGCACGCCCGACCATCCCGCCGCGCCGCTGTCGGCGCAGAGAGGTACGTACTGCCGCGCACGCCCGACCATCCCGCCGCGCCGCTGTCGGCGCAGAGAGGTACGTACTGCCGCGCACGCCCGACCATCCCGCCGCGCCGCTGTCGGCGCAGAGAGGTACGTACTGCCGCGCACGCCCGACCATCCCGCCGCGCCGCTGTCGGCGCAGAGAGGTACGTACTGCCGCGCACGCCCGACCATCCCGCCGCGCCGCTGTCGGCGCAGAGAGGTACGTACTGCCGCGCACGCCCGACCATCCCGCCGCGCCGCTGTCGGCGCAGAGAGGTACGTACTGCCGCGCACGCCCGACCATCCCGCCGCGCCGCTGTCGGCGCAGAGAGGTACGTACTGCCGCGCACGCCCGACCATCCCGCCGCGCCGCTGTCGGCGCAGAGAGGTACGTACTGCCGCGCACGCCCGACCATCCCGCCGCGCCGCTGTCGGCGCAGAGAGGTACGTACTGCCGCGCACGCCCGACCATCCCGCCGCGCCGCTGTCGGCGCAGAGAGGTACGTACTGCCGCGCACGCCCGACCATCCCGCCGCGCCGCTGTCGGCGCAGAGAGGTACGTACTGCCGCGCACGCCCGACCATCCCGCCGCGCCGCTGTCGGCGCAGAGAGGTACGTACTGCCGCGCACGCCCGACCATCCCGCCGCGCCGCTGTCGGCGCAGAGAGGTACGTACTGCCGCGCACGCCCGACCATCCCGCCGCGCCGCTGTCGGCGCAGAGAGGTACGTACTGCCGCGCACGCCCGACCATCCCGCCGCGCCGCTGTCGGCGCAGAGAGGTACGTACTGCCGCGCACGCCCGACCATCCCGCCGCGCCGCTGTCGGCGCAGAGAGGTACGTACTGCCGCGCACGCCCGACCATCCCGCCGCGCCGCTGTCGGCGCAGAGAGGTACGTACTGCCGCGCACGCCCGACCATCCCGCCGCGCCGCTGTCGGCGCAGAGAGGTACGTACTGCCGCGCACGCCCGACCATCCCGCCGCGCCGCTGTCGGCGCAGAGAGGTACGTACTGCCGCGCACGCCCGACCATCCCGCCGCGCCGCTGTCGGCGCAGAGAGGTACGTACTGCCGCGCACGCCCGACCATCCCGCCGCGCCGCTGTCGGCGCAGAGAGGTGCGTGCGATACACTTTAAGGCCATTGATATAAGGTTTTAATTTCACCTATTTTCACCAATTTTTCGGGCGTAAAAGGACTCACCACATAGCCGTTATCAACGCATTCTGTAAATCAAACTAAGTACCTAACATAAGGCGATAAATGTAACGTTATAAACAGGTTCATCAGCCCTGTTAGTGTTTCTTGGATACTGCCGTGACTGCTTATTATCCCAACCTTCTTATTACAGAATCACTTTCGAGTAGCTCAACCACGAGCCAGCACATGCCAGTGTTTGAGGCGCAGTTGAACAGCGGCCGTATGAGTGAAAACAGCAATAATAATGTCAGCAGTGGCAATTCTCATATAGGTAGGTAGACATTATCTACAGTCAGTACATATGTGTAAAAGAATTGGTTTTCCACATGAAGTTATTCTTTGGATAAGTTTGGATTATATTTTATGCTCAACATATTATTTAAAAAATCGTCGGGCAGCTTATTCTTGTTTTCCATGCATCCTTCCCTTTTTGCCCACCATAGTTGAAATCAGGGATGTTGCGGATGCAGATTTTTGGTGGCTCGAATGCAAATGCGGATCTCAAGTATTTTTAAGGGATCCGTCAGTCGGCAATGCGAAATTCAATTTTTTTACGTTTTTTGCAAATTCCAGCGCTGTTTAGTTGTATGTTGTCATTTTAATTTGGGGCAATTATAATAAAATACTTAATTATTAAATTATAATCATTTAAAAATCTATAAAGCTCTGGAAATGTGACGTGTTTAATGGATATAAGACTATTTCGTGAAAATGTGACAATTTAGAGCTATATATATTTATGATTTATATGATTATAATTTCCATTTTGATGATTTTGATATTCACCCTTTTGCACCCAAATCTGCATCCGCATGAGCTCCACATTGAATAATGCGGATGCGGAGGTTTAAATAAATTGTGGATGCGTATACGAATATCCGCAACATCCCTGGTTGAAATATGTAGGTAGATAAATGGTGAACATTTTTATGCCCCAAATTTAGATTTTCATAACCCGATTTTTCTAACTGTGCGCTTGTCAAAATGGTAGATTTTCAGTATTGAATTCACCCGCCCGTCCCGCTGACGGCTCTTAGTACGATCTACTACACACTTGTGTCGTCTGCACAGTTCTGTCATATTATTCGTTAAGTTGTTATTGTTACGTTGCCAGGCGCATTTAGAAAAATCAGGTTATCCTGTTTGTTCACTTTGTTTGCTATTTATCTCACAGGTTCACTGTACAACTATGGCAGTGACAAACCAACGGCTAGTACTCCGTCTTACACAAGCACGCAGACTAAACTGCGGTTTGTACCGTCTGTAGAACTGAAGTTCACATCTGGTAAGGCCCGATTTACGTATTTTACTTTGGGACAAATTGATTTAGCCAAAGCCAATGGACTAAATAATTAAATCAATGTATGTTTTTTTCAGCATACAATATATGATATACTTTAATTACCCATGTGTTTCGTATTAATTAATAAAAATCACGACCACGGCTAGAATTAGGGCTTTATGACTTGACTGAGGCTATATTATGACGTGATAGCCATCATTGTCCCAGTGCAAGAGAAAGATGGAGCTATACAGGAGGTACAGCGCCATCCCTTTTTCGCAACAGAACAATTAACACTTCATAATATCTGATGTCACATATTTATAATAATTGATGTATACTACAAAATATTGTAAAATATTTTTAAAATGTAACGGTGGAGTTTCTTGCCCATCCTTCCCCGTACGAAAACTACCTTCTGGAAGGGAATTAGAATCAATTCTATTTCTTTGTTTTTGACGTTCAAAAGTGCCTTATATGTGCCTAATTGAAATAAATTATTTGACTTAAGTTATAAAAAATACTTGTTGAAAATAAGGAGAAACCTCAGTGAGCCCGCTGTCGCCGATGTCGCCGGGCGCGGCGTCGTGCGGCTCGGGCGAGGCTGCGCGCGCGCCGCCCGGCCGCGCCTCGCCCGACGAGCGGCCGCGCCTGCAGCGCGCGCACGGGCCCTCCAAGAAGACCTTCAAGTTCCGCCGCAGTAGGCATACGAAGCCTGATGTAAGATTGATTTAATTCATTACATACATAAACTCACGCCTTCTTCCCATGGGGGTAGGCAGAACGCCGCCTGCTACGATCCTGATACACCTTTTGCTTCGTTTACGTTCAGCATGCCGGTTACGAACTTACGAGTAAAACGCACGTTCTGAAGAACATCACCAATAAGGTCACTACAGGTCCTTCTAGGGCGTCACCTCCCGGCGTTACCGCGCACATCTGCTTTGTAAATACCTTTTGTTAGTCGCCTTTCATTCATCCTCTCAACATGATCAAACCAAAGCATACTCTTTTCAATTGAATTAATTGTTGCACTAACCTACCTTACACAAACCTTCCTTACTTAATGATTTTTTTAAATTGTTTCTAAAGTCTCGACCTACACGAGGGTTTCTCACATGAAACTTATCTCGCTCGCCACTCGTGTAGGAATTTTATTAACTTTAGAATTTAGTAAAATGTTAATTATGGACTGGATTTGTTTGTTTAAGCTATTCCCAGCACAGATATAATATATTTTCCAAAAAAAAACATAATATGATTCTACAATGTGATTTTTAAATAAATCAATGTTTCTGAGACAGGCGACCCACGTACGTCTGGAGTCGGACGACGGTTCATCTCCGGGCCCGGAGTCAACGCCGCTACGTCGCGCCTGGTCCCAGCCGCCATTCCTGCAGCCTTCCTACATCAACACCGACACGTCCTACGACAGTGAAATCTCGCAAACCTCGTCCACATCCGGATACAGGCTAGCATTACCCAACCTTCAGTAAATAGACGACCAATACTAAGTGTGGTCCGCATGCCGTCTCGATGTGCGAACACCTTTCGAAACGGGTTTTATGTGCGGCATGATCGTCAGCCATCTTGTTGTGCCATGCTATTTATATATCACTCATTAATTCATTTGTTAATTTTTTGTGCGACTGCTATGCAGGATTCGCGGCCTCCACCTAAGCCGATATTTGGTATTGTGGAAAGATTTTGTAGCAGCTTAGTATTTAAAATGTCTCCTGATAGATGCCGTAAGATCGCCCATTGATTTATATTATCTATATACCCCAGCTGTTTACTAAACGCCTTTGCTACCCTAGGATCATAAGCATGATGGTTAAATTAATTAAATCCAAGGGAAATTGTTAACTGTTTACTAGTAAAAACATTTAGTTGAAGAGTAACAGGACGCGATGTCCAGCGATACCGTGTTACAGGGAGAGCTACAGCCTGCAGGCGTCCATGACGGAGTCGCCGGGCGGCAGCGCGCACGCGGCGCTGGCGTCGCCCGAGCGCGGCGCGCGCACGGCCAGCGCCACGCCGCACGCCAGCCCCGACGGTAAACAGCCCTTCGTATGTACCGCTCTACTTATACGCAACCCCCCGCACTCTCGTCTTCTCTCTTTCCGCCTGTCGCCTACCGAGCAGTCTCCTTTGTCGTGAGTTATGGTTCCGTCTTCGCTTTAACACTTCCAGGTTGTTTTGCGATGTAGTTTGACAATTTTTAAACACAATTACAGATGGTCCTACTATCGAAAAATGTATAATTGTACAAGGATTTATTGGCGCGCGGCCAAAGTCGGAACTAAAGCCATTCAAAAATTTACCCTCTTATATTATAAATCATTTCGGGCCCTATTCTTACGTGAAAAAAAATTGTTGGAAGTACATCGCTAAATGATCCTTCTTTTCAATGTTGCTGCTTTTGTCTATTTGATCAATTTGAAATTTTTTAGGAAATTTATTCTAATGCAACATTTGTTTCCTGCCTAGCTTCTTTGAGCTGCGAGTCGGGGACATCGTCTGCGGAGCGAACTGCGTTACTCGGTGCCGCTAGCCAGCGCTCTCTGCTGTTAAGTAGCGACTTGCGAGATGAAGATACCCTCCTTTGAATTATTTCTAAACCACTACTATATATTGAATTTGGATAGCGATGATGGCGAGTGCTGGTAGCTTATCTCCATTTGGAGAAGGCGGGTGAAGAAAGAAGAAAACCTGAGTCAATTGACATTACCGTTCAGTCAAGTGTTTTATAACTGATAAAGTAAATCTGTGACTTGTTTGGACTGATATTTAGAAATGGCTGTAATTTCGTATTATAATTATTTAATTTTATATTTTTAGGAAATGTTACCCAATATAAATAAGTAGGTACTCATAAGGTTTTCCAGGCACTACTAGTATTTTCAACCACCAACAAAAAATCATGCTTAGAATTTCATCTTTCATAAAATTTACCAACAAATAAAAGATAAACCCTATTTGTAATAGACCTTTTTCATCTTATAATGCAATCTAAGTCAAATTGTAGTCCTTAGGAACTCAACAACCTTAGATATTATAAAACCTACATTATTACTTACTTCTATGATGATAAGATAGTTGAAATGTTAAACAGAGTTTAGTTTTTATGTTACATTTTTAGAGAATTTTAATAAAAAAATTGTTTTATAGCATTGTTTTATTTGGGGTTCTAATTAAAATAACATATAAATATTTAAAAAGTTTATTATCACAAATCATGCTTCTTTACACATCAAAAATGGCTGTAATGCAACTTGAATATCCGGATCCAAAGGTATTTCATGAATGTACTTTGAGAATGTGATGGCAATCTTATAAATACTTCTTTTAACTGAGGAGATTAGGGCAGTCTTCATTTTTATGGCAATAATATCATTTAGAATATGCTTCCTGGGCACCAGGCCTGGTTTCATCAATTTATCTAAGTTTTGTTTGAGATTAATTAAAGTAGTTAACACAATAGGCAAATCATTCTGGACCACTCCATATTTATCTTCATTCAAGGAAGCAGCAGCGATACAAGCTAAACCTTCGCATGTCCACATCACTGGCTGAGCTTGCATTAACAGAAACTTTAATTTTGTGTCGGTCAGTTCTCCAAAAAGGTAACTTATGCCAGGTTTTTGACACAACTTCTGAAGGAAAACATTAAATTCTTCTTTAACAACATTAGCGAATGTGTCTTCCACTTTATTCTTGTTGTGATCCTTCAGCTCTTGTAGTTTAGGAGACTGCGCCATGTTTCTTAAATTTCCAGAATAAGTAAACCCATTGCTTGTTGTTGGCTTCCCGTTTCTGAGTGCAGAATTCTCTGTTTCATTAGATTTACCATCTCCGCTTACAGCATCTAATTCTTTGCTAAAGTCATTAATAATACTTATACACTGTTCCAACAAATTGTTCCAATTTCGTGGATGACCTCCAGGTTGTGAAAGAGTGAATATTTGCTGCCTCCTTCCTGTATCTGTCATTGACATAATTCTTAGATCTTGTGCTCCTAAATATCCATTAAATTGTGACCTCAGAGCCAAAGCATTGTGGAGCACTAAACTTCCTGAAGATTCAATAGGGAACTTCATTGGTTCTGTAAGTATTATATTGAAAATAGTTCTCATTGTGTAAACAGACACGAAGAACAAACTAGTGTAAAACCAAAGTCCAATCCAAATCCCAGAACTCATCAAGTTAACAACATTATCTAAAGGTGGATCTTCCAGGTATATGCTATACACATCAGACACAACACTTCTAGGTTTGTTTCCCCATAAATAGTAGAAAGTGCAGTAATAAACCACTGGCATAATGGAATTCTTGAATCCCATTGAGAGGATATTATTGACGGCAAGTTTAATTTGCTGAAACTTATCTTGATAAACATGGGGGAACATGAGCATTGTAGTTCCAAAGATGTGAATATTTAGAAAATAATACAATCCCATCCACATCCCGCCAAACTGTAGGAAAAGGCTTTGTTCAACCAGACATTGACCATCATAAAAAGCACACTTTTTCTTCAGAATGTTATAATTACTCTTTGCCAATGATGAATACAAACCCATAGTAAAATAGCCACTGAGCGCATACAGTACACTGAACATGGCGTTTTGTACTGAAAACATGTTCAAGAACATGGAGAACCTTGTAAAATATTTAGGCAGCGGCATTATATAGTAGCTTCCATAAACGTATGCTTGGAAAAAAGATACCAGTCCGAGAAGAATGATATTGATGCCCATCTTCCAGCCGAAAATTTCGTGAAGAGTTGAAGAGACCCATGACACTGGGTGCAGGAAATCAATTTGTATTAGAAACACTAGCACAACAGCAAGAATCGTCTGGAGTCCAATGTTCCATAACACAGCAATAATCAGTCTCTTGGAGAAGATTTCACTTTTTGTTTCCATACCGGCAGTTTATGTTTTATTATTAATCACTATAATAATTCGAACATTTATGGAACTGACATAGTCAGGTATTGTGGTTTGTAGTAAGCCTTATTATTATTTTTAGAAGTTTAAGAGTTTGTTCATTATTCATTAAAAATAACCTACAACGAATTCAAAATCTTTGTAACCGCAACACCACCGACCTGAAAAACTCACACTTGACTTGACTGACAGTGACAGTCGTGACAGACGCGGACAATGAACCACCACACAGATAATTAAAAAAAGTCATAGCTTTTGATGGCTTTATAAAGTAGGTAGGTAGGTAGGTAGGACAGAGAATGGCCTGCCAGGGTTGCGGGAATGTCCGAAAGGGATACCGGGACCCTGGCAACAGGCAACTGAAGGAACACTGGTGGGTTTTAGTCAGTAAAAGTCTGACACGCCCTTCCACTCCGCCCAGAGCGGGAGAAGTTTCATCATTTGATGATAAGCCAAACTCAAAAAAAAAAAAAAAGGACAGGGAATGGCATACAGTATAATGGGTGACATGTAATTCGAGGAGGTAGGTAGGTAACAGCTGTGGAAAAAGGTGTATTCTTGTTATATCCTACTTCCTGCTATCCTACTTCCTACTAATATTATAAATGTGAAAGTTTGTGTGTTTGGATGTTTGTTACTCAATCACGCAAAAACGGCTGAATGGATTTGGATGAAATTTGGCAAACAGATAGTATATAACCTGGATTATACATAGGATACTTTTTATCCCGATATTTTCACGGGAACGAGACTTACGCGGGTGAAACCGCGGGGCGCAGCTAGTTATATTATATTAAAAGGAATCCTCTGCCATGAGTAGACACGACATTTTTTTTTTCGTTTACGAGTTACATTGATTGAAGTGTCATTTTGGATTGATTATACGTATTTTGTCTATGGGTAAGATAGGGATGCACTTTAGTAATGTCATACTCATATCGATAAAATGAACAAGGCAAACCGCCACCGCCGCCTGCCGTCGCCGCGCCGCAGCACTTTTTATTGTAAAGTCTGTTTCTAACGATACCCAGTTTATTCAAGTTTATTGCTTAATTCATTTCAATGATATCATACGTGTTAAAGTATGTATCATACTACATGCCAGCATTATATTGCGCTCTATGACCATACTTCAA
The DNA here is from genome assembly GCA_948473465.1 of Lithophane ornitopus. NCBI lineage: Eukaryota > Metazoa > Arthropoda > Insecta > Lepidoptera > Noctuidae > Lithophane > Lithophane ornitopus. The sequence goes on from OX419623.1 coordinate 8,930,152, forward strand.
ATCAAGAGACAAGACACTCGCCATATCAGCCTATAACGTTCCCACTACTGGGACACAGACCTCCTCTCAGTGAGAGGGATTGGGCCGTAATCCACCACATGAGCCCAGTGCGGGTTGGTAGATGTCACATGTCTTCGAAATTTTGGTTCTAGAGCATGCCGGTTTCCTCACGATGTTTTCCTTCACCATTTTGAGAGCAGTTGTGATGAAATAATTTACACAAAGTAAAGCGCCTGTCTGGGTTCGAACCTACGACTGGCTACGACCTACAACTCGTAAGTCGCAGTCGCTAACACTGGGCTACCACTGCTCTCATTTATTGTATACCGCAGCTATTTTTTTAATGTGGCGTTAATATTAAATTAGAATGCTTACTAAGGATAAGCAGATAAAGTAAAAAAAATATGAGTTGGATTCACATTTTCATTTTATATCAACATTGACAATTTGATTATCGAAATAAACATAACATCACTATTATTCAGTAATTTTGCATCTGTGTCGATGGATGTGCTTTGCTTTCGCTTCTACTATATTTTTAAATGTTATCATCGAAATAATCCAAGTCAAAGATTATTGGCCAATGAAGTATCTTGCACGTTTCTTTTGATAAAATAGTTGCAATTGAGTTGTTTCCATTTTAGTTTAACTCAGTCTATGTGGTCGCGTAGTCAAGTGCCCTACATTTCAACACTTTTTATTCAAATGGAAGAGAGCTGTGTACTTATAGTGTTTCTGTTTAAGGGGGTGACTTAATGTTATATCTGTGATGGAATATTGCTTCAGAATATCGTCAGGTCAGATAGGCATTGATTGAGAAACTCTTGTTATGTATACTCTAATAGAGATAGCTCTAAGTGTGGGGGTGCTAGTCACTCTCATTACAGCACTTTCAGTATGTGTCTGCGGCTGCAAGAACTCCAACCAGAAGTAAGTGTTTGTTTATTTACTTAAAAGTATACCATATATTTTTTAAGGTATTCATGAACTAAGTAGTAAACTAAGTTGTATGGCTCCGAGACAGCTGAATAAACTTTCACCTAATTGATTTAAATTAGGGACTCAGACAGTAGTCTTATTAGAATCAAATACTAATGTTGTTTAAATGTTGACTTCCTCTAATTTTATTTAAAAAATGTTGAGTAAAAGTAAATACTGTCATTATTTTTTTAATCTTAATTGACAAACTCACTAAGTAATAGATATGCTACTTAATAATTTATGGCACATTCCGGTACCTGCAGTAAATTCACAGTATCTAGTCACTAAAATCAAACAATGTGTGTAAAATACTAGTCTTCTTTTTATTTATTTTCTCTTAAATATTTTAAATTACTCTTTTGCAGGTTGTTAACATTCACTGATTGTTTCAAATTGTATTCTTAATTTATTTCGATTTTATACTACATTGTAAAGTGCTGCTTATGAAACTGCAGATATTACTTTGTCTAATTATTAAGTGCAACACAAAATAATTAATATTGAAATAGCAATTTATTTTTTAAAGCACACAGTAGAAGTGTGACTCAGCAAACAAATGTTACAGATGTACTTTATAATTTTATTATAAATAAAATATATTTTTATATTTAACAGAAGTGAGTTGGTTGGTACGGCCGGTGTGGTCAAAATACGTTTTGATGAGGAGGCACCGTCCCCAACGCCTACCACTCCGGCCTCTATCAAGCGGTTTGTTATAGATCTAGCATGAACTAGACTAGACTTACCTAACTCAAGGGCTAACAAAATGGTCTAGATACTTAACAATTTAACAGATATTTTAATCTGAATTCTAATTTTAATTGTTGTACTGTGGCACCTGTGGTATATATTTATTATTAAACCTTTAATCAGTATAATTGAATGGGGATATTATTATTAACTATCTAACAAATGATGTCTGGGCTGCCCTAACAAATTACCCTTAGATAACTCTATCAGTTTTCCTCTATTTTCATATTAAGTATTTTATTTTAAACTAGATTTCATCTCTGAAACCAAATTCCTTGTGTTGGTGCTATTATAGCTGGCTAGTATTATTTATGTTTGTGTATTATGCTATGATGTATGTAAAAAATTTAATGTGTATCAATTTTTGTTTTAAAATACTCATAAAAATAGTGTGTCCATTTCTACATAATAATATAGTAAGTATTAACAATATAAATGACGAAACTGTTGTTTAAAGCTAATAGGTATAGCTATTGTTTACTGCTTACAATTATCTGTGTTTGTTATTATTAAAAATACCATACATTTTTATATTCAATAGACCCATTTCCTCAATACTCATCTTGGAATTTAATGTTTACTTAGTTCGCTAAATACTTACATACCTTTTTATAATCGCCAACTTATAAAAACCACAATGCATGAGTGATAAAATAGGCTAATTGCATGTATCATTTTATCAACAGTTAACGTTTCTTGTTAGAAGTTGTTAGTCATTTTCTGATTCAGCAGTACCTTAATTGAATAGATTGCTGTGTTCTAAATGTTTCATTCATTTAATGTTTCTGCTGTAAATTAACACAATTTAGTCTTTGTGCAATAAGAAGTAAAAAACCATTGCCTTACACTATGTTTAAATTTTGGGTACACAAATTGGAAAGTTACGAAAATGAGTCACGCGAACGATTTAGATGACTCACAATTCGCTATCGTAGTTTTTATAATAAAAAAATGATCTACGACAAGTTTACAGCAATAAAACTCTCGCTTCTAAAGTTAATCTTGTCTGGATCGCGCTTAGATGCGGTTAGCAGCCGAATAAACTGATGTCGAGAAGGATACATAGGAGATAGGAGAGAACCGTGCATACACTCTTTGTTACAGGCGTTACAGCTCTCGTTGGTACTTAAGTGCTAACACGACCAAAGTTCTTCTGCTCATTCTGCTCCACGCAATCTAAAGAGCGAGTAATCCTGAAAAGAAATAGTTAAATGACTCGACAGTTCAGATCTTTGATCATTTCAGCTTAAGTATCGCATTTGCACAAAGACCCTCAACAAAGTTACGAGGCGATGCTCCTTAAACACTTATCGTAACCAGTCTGACTACTGACTAGGAGATGGCGTTATTCGGTTACGATAAATTCTGCCCCTTAGGGCAGGCCGGCCAGCACCCATCCATTCCTTGAACTTCATCCTTAAGACAGACGATGGGCAATGTAGCAAAGTTTTAGGCGTATTCGCACAGTCCCTCTCCATTGCTGCATTGCATTGCTTGCCACCTACGGCTAGTCTTCATTCTGAAATTTGCATCTATCGTAAAGAATCAAATTCTGAAGGAATACTGGAACTTCAAAGCGGGCCCGTAGACTAGTTTAGTTTTATTACTAGGCCTTAGATATCTCGTCATGCTCACGTGCTTACCCAGGCCGTCGAAAAGTTCCATTTGGGGCCACCAGCATTTCTTCCAGCTTTGCCTACGACTGAGTGGATAAAACGATGCGGTTCATGCAATTTAATCATTTAAATTTTTTCGCGGAAAATTCCTTCTAGAGAAATTTTCCAGAGGGGTCTCTGGAAAATTTCTCGTTTTATCGAACAATAGTATATCTTTCGGGCTTCATATCGCACCCCTAGATAAAAACCCCACTAACTCTAAAAGTACGAGTTTCGAGTTAGTGGCTTTATCGAATTCCTGACTTGAATACCTATACATCAATATAATTCGCGTAACGATGCCTTCAACCGCAACGTTACCTTTATGAATGTCTCATTAGATCTTTGATATCTTTCTTATATAAGATAAAAACAGTTTTTCGTCATTTCTGAAAAATGAGGTTTTTTGAGTTGCTGGAGCCTTCATCTAGGGGTGCGATATATTAAATGCCCCAATTTCACTTTTTCCGATCCGGAATAAATTGTGAAGATCCCCTTAAAAAATATTAGAAGCTAGAACACAACACCACTTCTATTTAGGATGTAACCATATTAAATCCTAAGAAGTAGTACTAAATACCTTCACATCATTTAAGTATTTATTTATGTCCTAAGGTGACGAAACTACGGTTTCCTAGGAATAACGGCATCCTATTCGTCAGTAGCCCTAAAATGATCGATGTTCAAATGCTCTACATACCTAGAAGTTTAGGTACATTTACCAACATTTATTTCCACATTTTCCTGGATGTGCACATTAATGGAACTCACATCCTTATTAATTATTTCTATACGTATTGATTTCTAAATATAAATTCATGACAAGTATGTGCGCATGCACATGCAAGTAATATAATTATCGAGTTAGTAAGGCAATTGTTGAGCGTAAGATGGAAGGAGTGGAGCGAGGCCTTTGCTCAGGAAGGGGACAGCGGCTAGTAAAAAAAGAGGCAATTGTTTAATTAAGGTACTCCTCAATTTAAATACTGCTGCCATAAAGGCATGTTTACCTAACCGCATCGATACGCATAGCTTAATCGACCATAACTTTTTTATTTTGTACTTGACATTGACCTAGACCTTTACAATGTTCCGAAATGTTATAGTAGGTAACGAAGGCAGTGGTATAGCGGCAATTGTGGTCTTTACTACAGTTGACTCTTGCGTGATGCACGCAAGTAGGTATTCTGCTTTGTTTTGGGTCGGTACGGGAACTGTCTCCTTATAAATGCTTTTACTACTTGTTCCCGGGCTTTTGCGGACCGGACGTAACCATAAGTAAGCATGCGATAACTTGATGTTAGTATAGAATCCTTCTGAATCTCCTCTCCTAAACTGAACTGTGTTCTACGGTACAAAATGAAGTAGGTACGTGCAGAGCATTATACTGTATTTGGACAGAGGACTTCGGCTGCACAAAATCTAATTCTGACGAAATTGTATTTCGGCCTTTACTCTACAGAACTGCTACTCAATCATTGGAAATTTCTGCTCATACTGTTATGCTTTGGTTGGCTCTGAAATCAGAGATCCGACCTTATAATCAAAATAAATGTAAGCGTAGTCCAATGGAAGCACAGAGTACCTTCTGTTATGTAGTAACCATTAAAAAAAAACCGTTTTCAATCATCTCAGAATTTTTCCTCGCGTCGAATCATTTTTTAGTCCTTACCATATCTCTGTAGTGTTAAGGAAAAATCCTTCTCGGCTCCGACCAAAGTATAATTTTATTCTTCATTATCTTTCATTATTTTTTTTACACGTTTCATTGACAGGGCGTCTACGCAAAACAGCCAACGGAGTTTGCCAGAAATACCGCATCCAGTTGGAAGGCCCGACAGCGGAGATACAGCTTCAGAAATATATGCCACCGTGAATTTAGACGAAGGTAATTATTAGAAGGTTCTATAGTGCGAGTAATTGGTTTTCAATTAAGTACATTGCAAGACACTGTATTCCATTGATCGATATTTATGTGAATCGATTAATGCTGCTTCAGTGATTCAGAAATTAAGTTGGTAATATACTTAACCGATGTCGATATTGCTTGCCGAGTGAAAATCCTGCCTTGGCAAAATCGCGTCCATGAAGTTCAAATCAACTGTCATAAGTTATTAGATAAACATGTTGCCGTATCGGTATGACCTACGAAACCTCGACACATACCTACCTTGTTCTTCAAAGGTCGCGGGCGAAAGTGCGCGCAACGAGTTTACTACTTGATATTGCATTTTGGAATCTATGTCTATTACCTTAGGTGTCACCAACACGAGGTGTTAAGGTCTTTTGTTGTTCTCGTCTGCATACTATCTAAATAGTTTCATTCCTCCGTGACGTGTTACACTAATGTAGTTTATAGCCATGTATATTGTATGACATGTTAAAATGTTAGCTCGTTACCTACATTGTGTTAATTAACCATGAAGTGTATTATTTATTGTGTACTAAAAGAACATGCAATTACAAAGTATACTATAAATTGTTTATTACTTATTGTTGGTCAATTTAATGCTTAAGTTTGCGGTAAATAATTCATTTTTAATGAGTTAGTAAATACTTTACTTAGCCAGAACCGAAGGATCTCACTCATAGAGAAGACAATATTATATTACCGAGTTTCAGTTGGTAGGTAGGTAATAAGTTAATTTAACTTGTGAGTCACATTAATTTGTCGGAGCAAAATCGAATTAAGATGTTTTTTCCTTTCACCGAACAATCACCTAGTAGGTACAGTTCGATTCAAACTGAATGGCGGCTCGGAACATGAGGCGAGTTGCTGCGCAGTAACAATTTCATGTGTTAGCGGGGGTGAGGGGTGGGGTACTGCGCAACGAGAAGCTAACTTCAGAGCCGCCATTAAGTTTGAATCGAACTGTATCATGTGATCACGGTCACAAGGAAAGATATAAATAGTCCGTACCAGGGATGTTGCGGATGCAGATTTTTTCACATCCGCGGACGCGGATGCGGATATTTGGATGCTCACATCCGCGGATGCGGATACAGATGTTTAGATATTTTATAGCTTTTTTTTATTTGTGTGTAATAATAAAAAAAAAGATAGTATTTTTTAATTACATATTTAGTAAGTAAGTTAAAATCGGAGCATTATATTTGAGTCAAGTGTGTTAGAATTAGAAAGAAAGAAAAGTTACGCAGAGGTTCATTATATTAAACCCGCGCTACTGAACAATTGTTCGTTAGGAACACTGGCTGGTGGTGTCGATAAAAATCTGCGTGCTATTGGTCAATGAGAAGTGCTCATTGACCAATAGGAGTGAAGGTTTAGCACGCGCCAGCCCCGCCCATTATCTTTCTTGTGACCTGTGCTACGTCCGCATCCGCATAAACATCTGCATTCATTATTGCGGATGCGGATGCGGATGTCCGCAACATCCCTGGTCCGTACTTCCATACTAATATTATAAATACGAAAGTAACTCTGTCGGTCTTTCCGCCTGTCTTTAACCTTTTCACGCCCTTTAACGTCTGAACGGATATTGATAAAATTTTGCACACAGGTAGACCTGGGTTAAAAGCAGTACGTTCCCATGGGATAATTTCCGACCTCCACGGGCGGAACCGCGAGCAAAAGCTAGTGAATTAATATACCGTTGTCTATCAGGATCACCCTGACAAATAGATAGGTGTACCTAGTCGGAAGCTGTTATAAATTCTGAAACGAGTAGTGCAACCTAAATAATTTATTCAATAATGCAGACGTGATTAGGAGTGGCGCAGTTGACTTAATGTAGGTATTTACTGCAGTCAACTATAAACCTCAGACAGACCATTGCGTTATTTATATTTCCAATACAAATTAATTAAAGATCTATGAGGATGTTTTATAGTTCATAAGGGAATTTTAAACTATTATTGGGTGTATTATTATTCATAATTTCCCTAACTTATTTGGACCATATTCCTTTTAAAAGTTAAATTGAATTAAATTAATAGATTAAAAATAAATCAACCTCCCCTCCCGTCATTAATATTTTCATTGTTCTTTTATTTGATAAAGATGCGTAACTGAATTAGACGCACTGATAATTTGATATATAAAAAAGAACCCAAGATAAGTAGGTACACAATTCCTTCAAATTCATTTATAAGAATCTTCGATCGATTGCCAAAACAAAGACCGAAAACACATAAAAACTTTAAAACAGCAGATATAAAACGGCTTTTTGAACACTTCGAAAGTAAATACATTACAAAATTTGATTTTGATTTACATTTCACGGACTTTTCTGGGTTGCGGAATGTGTATTAGGGTTTTTTATATTTATAACAATATATCGATTCTTAATTAAAAGGTAATAAATTAATTAATACCTATATTGTTTTTTTTTTAAACCAGTAAGTATTGTAATTTGCAATACTTTATATAAGGAAAACAGTAAAGTTCAAATTAAATGCATACCTACTTACATATTATAAATAGAACCACATTTTTGTTTTCCTTAGTATAGTACCATAGAGCTATCTCGTGACTAGATAATAGTTATTTCATAATAACGAACTATATAGGTAATTAATCAAAATGATATGTTCTGGGAATTTCATTTTCCTGTTGTGGATTGTTGTGTGTAAAAGCAGCACATTCTAGTAGGCATAAATATTATGAAAATAATCACTGAAAAAATTGTTTGTGCGGTAGAACCCGAATTAAAATAACATGACTACTGTTGTAGACTCATTCACTATCAATAATCCTAACTAATATTATAAATACCAAAATGAGTTTGTTTGTTACCCTTTCACGATACAACGGCTGAACGGATTTAGATGAAGTTTGGCACATGGGTAGACTGGAATAGGACATAGGATACTTTGTATCCCGATATTCCCACGGGATCGAGACTTACGCGGGTGAAACCGCGGGGCGCAGCTAGTAAATAAAATAAAATTTAATTATTTTTGTGCCTTTGGTGTTCCCAAAGGGTAAAAGTCGGGTTTTCTTCACTCCGCCACTTATAAAGCGGCAAATGTTACAAAAAGGAAAAGTAAAAATATCTCTAAAAGTAGTAGCCAATTAACGGATTATGACATAAATGCACAAATATTTTACTCAAGGCTGTTCAATTGATAAAAGCACCCGCATAATTGCACGATGATCAAAAAACAATGCGGTTTCAACAGTGGCCGGTGTGGCTACCGTACGGCGTGGTTCATTCATCAGATTACAGATAAAATCACTACATTATCGGCGCCAAGATCCGGTAGTATCGTATAAAAGTGCCGCTACTCGGAACTGTCGATAATTAAATTGTAATCAGTACTTGTTTTGACTAATCGCCGTTGTTTATCTGCAGGTAACAAGACAGTAGCGACCGCATCTACAAGCCGAGACTACCCCTACGAACACGCTTACGCCAAAGTACAGAATGAAAGCCATAATATGTTAGTACGACCTACCTTTAAAATGTACGGTCAACCGCACATCAGTAGTAACACTTTGAACTACAAAAATCGCATTTACTGATACAAAATTAAGTGTGTCAAAGTCACATACCCATTGACGTCCGGTTAACTGTACAACCTAATGTTGATTATATTGATTATGTAAACGCACTTTAAACCTTTGCTAATCTGTCAGCTTTCAATGCGTCTCTTTGTTAATGGGCATCGATGTTTGGCTCATTCTTTATTGATTAATTTGATATTTGATTGATTGAATGATTATGCTGTATTATGTACCGTCATCTGGGGTGTACGGCAACGAATGGGGTGATTAACCAACCCGAATTCCGATGATCAAACTTTGTTCTAACAAACTGATCTAGAACAGAATTACCTAAAATAAATGAATCATAATATGAGTAATATTTTTTTATGAATATGCTGTTCTGGGGACAAATAAAAAGTGTTGTTTTATATTTTATTCCCTGAAATTGTTGTTATTTGTCAGTAACTTACATTATTTTATATTACTTTTATTTATTTAAAATATTACACGTTTGATATAAACTGAATATATCAATTATTCCTTCTGATTTATAATTTGGTTATTGCAGTCTTGTTGAAGTAAGTGATGAAACATCTGAACGAGAAATTATACAAATTGATGAGAGAGAAGCTGGACAAAATCCTGCAGGTTTGTATGTATAATAAGTAAAAAAAATACGGTTTATCTATTATTGACGATTACTATTACTCCCGCGTTTACCTAGTTTTACTAGATGTTTTTTTTTTTATAATGAAACATTTAAATATGTTATTAAAATTATAGTTACTCAAAGCTCAAAGTCACTACCCATTTTAATTATCTAAATTGTTAATTCTGAGAACCAAACCTATTATCGTTAGCGACAATCAAAAACAAGATCAAATCGTACATTCCGATCTTGATTTTAATCGTTAGTGGAATATATAGCTATAGATTATATATTTTAATAAAATTCTTAAAATATGTAACGTTTCTAGAATCGGTGGTAATATCGGCGTCGGTGGCGATAAGTGGACAACTGCCTTCGAGTCAGGAGCTGCCTTACATCACGCCACCCTCGCCCCGGCCCAACACAGATAACACCACGCACTTCAGCGGGGATTCGACTGACTCTGCAAGTAAGTCCTTCAGCAACTAAACTAAACACGAAGACGATCGCGGTCATAAAACGTAGGTCCAAGTAGGATGGTGAGTATTTAGTACGGGATTTCTATAAACTTCCGTACCCTATCGTATTACGGTATTACCCAGTAACCGCGTTGAGCTGCATCTGGTTAGACTGGAAGCTGACCTCAACATAGCTGGGAAAAGGCTAGGCAGATGATGAAGATTTCTAAAAACTTTATATGTACTGTGTCATTTCGCTCCCGCATGATGATTTATGACGGCAGCTACTACAGAGGCTATTTTTATATTTATCGAGAATAGGTAAAATTAAGCCAATCCTGAATCGGCTCAGTCATGACCCGATTATAGTCCATGTTGATAAACACATTACTACGTATTAATAAGTTTATTGAATACGTTAAAAGTTACACATTGGTATTATAAAATATATGGGTTTGGGGCGAAGGTAGAATGTCCATAAAAAATCGTTTATAAAATGATCTGTATCGCGGTGGTTCGCGGTACACTTGGCGAGCGTCTGATGGCGCGTCGTATGTTTCTTGCACGTCTTCTAGAAGATTTTAGAAGCTTCTAGAGAGGAGAGGCGTTTGCGCGAGGTGGATTGTGACGACAGCGGTTAGATGCGGTCAGAAATAAGTTCGCGTTATAGCATAATAATTATGCTAATATTAATTTTTTACTTGCTTTATCAGTTTTAGATTTTTCAAAGGTTTAAAGCTAACACTAGATTTTAAAGCTACTACCTTTGCATATTTTAATACTTGTTTAGTACCTATCAAGTAAAACGTAAAAAGAAAAATGTAATGTCATCGATCAATATTCAGTCCTCCGTGAAGGTGTCCATATAGATTTTAAATTACCCCCAAATTCCATTAAACACTGATTAGATTCTGAAACGGATTAGGTAAGGCAAAAATATCTTTAATACAATTTTCAACATCTTTACATGAAAATACACCTTACACTTAAGAATTAAAGATCATTTTCCGATTGTCTACATAGTGACAGTACACTTTTGCTATTTAAATTAATGTGGAATTTTTGTCAGCAATTCCGCGAAATCGTAAAATGCATCTGATTTGATAATATTATTAGCGCTGAAAAAGATATTATATCATAAAGTGTGATCTATTATTGTAGGTATATTTAATCTCATTATTCACGATGCACCATAAACGTTTTTTTTCGAACTTGTGAAGCAATGGATTAGAAATTTGTTTCAAACCGATTCCGATTCTGATTGATCGTGTATTACGCAATTAGGATGCTGTTTCATAATCCTTCTACACGTGCAGCTTGTGGGTTTAGGATGTTGATGGAGCTTCCGCGCTTCTGCAGCGCTTCGAAGATGTTCGCGGAAGCCCGTGTTGATGATTTTCATGCAATTATGAGGAAGAGAACAGCGTCAATAATGGGTAGGTTGCGCGGAAGCTCCAACAGCATCCTGAACACATTATTAAACAAAGTAGATAGTCCCTTTATGAGGCACTGGGTACGGAGGCACGTGCCAACGTGTGTTGGCCACGTCAGTTTTAGTTTGTTTTTAGTTTTGTAGACGTTTACTAACATATTTTTTTTTTAAATCATTGTTACTAACACTACTTATATGGATTGTGTGTACTTGTATGTGTGGTCCGAAATAAAGCATATATATATATATATATATAATAAGGATCAAAAAGCTCTAACGGACCAATAGAGAATTGTCGGATTGAGCACTAATAAAGTAAGAAATCGCAAAAAAAAAACCCATAAGTAGATATCGTAGGAAATGAGAGTTGAACTCTTACTTGTTTACTTACTATGGATATCTGCAAACAGGATAATAACGAAACATTTAAGGATTTTACGTTACTTTATATCTGCACTCTACAACACTATCAGAGAAATGACATTCTATCAGTTATTGACACTCATTTGCTTATTCCAACAATGTTATCTTTCTAATACATTATTGTTCACCAAAACAGCATTAGGGTCAGCGTATTAAATTTTTATGCGATTTTATTTATATGCGTCTGGCCTCTAACACAGTAGGATAACAATTAATTTAAAGTCTGAGTGAAAATTACATACCTGTAACAATAACAGATTAAAAAATATTAAAAATAATTTTACATGGGACTTAAACATAACTGACGAAATTGTACGGACATTGTAATCGTGAAAACATAGTCAGCCGTCCGATACATTTGGGTCGAGTTGATATTGAAGTTTTGTTTGGGACAGTTGATAATGTTTTCGCGATTTCGATGTTGTTCAGTTTGATGGTTTGGTCCCTTTTTGACTACACCTCTCTTTTACACCCTGTATAACATAGATCCAACACGAAATAATACAAGGTTCAGTAGGGCTCATGATGTATCAAGTGATCCTTTATTTACAGAGGGCTACACGAGCATATCGGTGCGCGAACCACTGAGTAACATCCGTGCTCAGAGTAGCAAGCCGCCGTCACAACCACACTATGCCACGGTATCAGACGACTCCGGTAAGTTCACTACGAACCTTTAGCGTGCGTTTCCACTGAAGTGGAGATGAGCGGAGACCTGCAGGACTCCACCAATCACAATGGTTGAAATCCTCATCACGTCTCTCGTCTTGTCTATCATTGGACGATTCCTGCACGTCTCCGCTCAGACCCAGGTTTAAACCACCGAGCCATTTTTGAATTTCGAACTCTAATCCGACAAAGCTAAAGTAACAATATTACAACCACTGACGTTAAAACCGAGTCTAATTTGTCAATTTTATATTAAGAACTCCACTTTGCTCGGAATAAAGTTCAAAATACAATAGCTAGCCTGATGGTTTAATCTTGGACTGAAGTTAGAACTCGTTCGGTAATTAGACGGTTGTTGTATTGAAACTTCGTACTACGCTAAGCCAGCTCAAGGAATACGTATACAAGCTAGTCTTACCCAGTGGTAGCCAGTGGCCGATGCCTGCCAGGGTTGCGGGAAAGTCCGAAAGGGATACCGGGACCCTTGGCAACAGGCAACTGAAGGGACACGGGTGGGTTTTTAGTCAGTAAAAGACTGACACGCCCTCCTTAAAAGTAAAGTTGTGTAACAGGCCTCTGCGAGTTGACTTCGGGCCCTCGTGCCTCAGGACGGATATATTTATATGTGAACAAGTTGAACTTCTTACATTCGCTTCAAAACTCATATTTCACATTAAATTACCTGTTACTAACAAAGCATGAAAGTGTTTATCGCAGTGACGCTTATCTAATCACTTTCTATATTAATCCCCTAAAAGAAATGCCTTTAAGAGTACCGTACGCTAATCTGCACATTAATATTTCCCTTTGCTCGTTTCCGGCTATAAATTTTCCAATAATATGTTCGAGTTTTCCTCGGTTTTTCTTGACGTTCTATCAAATTAAGCTGTGGAATGTTTCAATAATTTTTCTATTATCTAAACTTAACTGATTGAATAACCTTTGCCCAGGAGAGGGACACATTAAAGGCTATTAAAAACAAAACTTAATTGATAGATATATTATTATTGGCATGTAATATATCTATCTCGCGCTGATACCGATTAGTTAAGGCGCCTACTATTCAACTATCTTGATGTAAATGTCAGATTTCAAACATCAATAATTCCCCTATTATGATCCATATCACAGCAGTAGGTACAACATCAAACATAGACCGCCTCAATATATATAATAAATGTAATTTCATATTATATTTAACTTACATCGAATATGAAAGTAAGGAAAGTCACCACAAAAATCCACTATTCATTTTAACTTTCCTTAAAAGCCTAAATTTTCTTACAAAACCATTCTAAAGTAAAGAAGCAAGAATAACACATTTTTAATCATGAATTGTATTGATACTTAACTGACAAAATTAGAATTATTGACGATAATGAAGTGACAAAGTTACACATATTGACGATACTGAAATGACAAACTCAAACTCAAAGCATTTATTTCAAATAAACCAATTATAGGTACTTTTGAATTGTCAAGGGGTCGGTCAGTCAAAAAAAATGAAGCTAGTTGCCCATTCCAAAGCGTAGTAGGTTCCTATGGAGAAGAACGGGCAAGAAACTCCACGGACACTCTTTTAAATCAAAATTTTGTTACAATATATTGGTTACATCATTCATTTGAAATTAAACATGTGAGAACAATGTAAAAAAGAAAAAAAAAAGAGACGTGCACAAACGTGGACAAAGTTAGAAACAAAATAGTGTCGATTATCAGCGACGGCCTCAGTTCTTGAAAATCTCAACGAATTATTTTGGTTACAGATGAGATGTACGCAGCGATCGAAGAGGCGAGTGTGGGCGAAGGCTCCGACACGTACGCGCAGATCGCGACAGAGCCGCGGCGCCGCGACCCCACGCCCGACCTACTGCATACTGACCCCACTCATGCCTCTAGGTAAACCTTTTACAATCTATAATCTTCGGATCACTCTGATATAACATGTGCGATAAGTCAACCGTTTTTGACGGGGTCATGGAGATCTGATGATGTTTCTTCTAGACACACATTATATCGTAACCTATCTATGAGAACATGGAACCCACTTTATGCTTGTGCTTTATACCTTGTAATGTGATCTGGTCCTGTTTGAACAATATATCTTTATTATTATTTCTTTGAACTGTGATCATAATTTAGAATTTGTTATCAAGACAACATCTACGCATGAAGAGGTCTCAAGACGAAACTTAGCGTAAAGTTACGCTTTGGTCTGTCAAAATCACTCCAAAAACCACTGATTTTGACAGATCGAAGCGTAAATTTACGCCAAGTATCGTATTTGTCTGTATCATACTTTGAGAGCTTCGTAGTATGGTATTAGGTAATACGGGCTGGTATCCGCAATTCCACGTCAAAGCACGATTTTTTCCTACGGGAGTATGTAATTAACATACTGAATATAATGAAGAAACCAAAAAAAAAGATGTGGTCAGATTTAAGGGTTTCTTGTGGCTCTTCCTACTGAAAAGGTTGCCGACCCCTGCACTAGACCATACAAAATACCTACTCAACCTAAATGTATGAAACAGCTGATTCGCGATTAATGTTGTTCCTATGGAGAAAGTTGTTCAGTTTGATGGTCTGTACTACACCCTTAAATATGACCACACCTTTCTAATAGGTACATAACTGTATAAAACTGACATGACTTTACTCATGACGTCATCTGTGATAACCACAAATATTCCAATAGCGTCGTGCAGATTCGGTATGTATTTTCAGTAGCTTGTGTGGTGGTACACTAAACTTGTTTCGTAAATTTTTTATAAAAGGCCTTTTACAGAAACTGTGAACGTTAATTGTTTTTGTAATTTGTTTAGAAGAAGTGCTCCACCAGACGTCGGTACTTCAACGTCTAACGCCACACACTCCAGACAAGGTATAGTCTATAGTCACTCACATAATTATTACATAGTATTTTAGAGTTATTGAAATAAACATTTGTATTATTACAGTAATTTGTTGCCTAACGTAGACATAGGGAAAACTAAAATATTTTTCCCTTTGACTTAGTTTAAAAATTCCAATAAGTAACTGACTAACTAACACGTGAGCAGTGGTGGCCCAGTGTTAACGGCCATGACTTGATTTCATAGTTTTTTCCTATTTTATTTTTATGTCACTAATATTCAGGGCCTTTTAAAATTATTTGACGAAACTCTGCATACGTGATGGTATCGATATCTAAACATGAAAAAAAAAAAATTTTTTTTGATTATTTATTTTTTGTGGGGTCATCGACCCCACTACCGCAGTTTGTGTAGTCACTTGAATGTTTTTGATGAGTAAACTTCACAAACGTGATCGGTATCGATATTTAAACACAATAAAACAGATTTTCTCAACTCATACTTCAAGTAACAACACTATCTGCGATCAGGGCCGGATTTAAGATGCAGTGGTCCATTGCCCCGGGCCACCACAATTTGAATGTTTATAGATTAAAAAAAAATTGGAATTCACAAGGAACCTTTTATTTTCATTTCATGTCCTGGGTTGATGGTCTTAAAAATTATATTTTAAATTACTTTGATACACAAAGCCGATTTTTTTATTTCGTCTTTTCCAGAAAATTTTCGGGCCTACAGTTTTTGTTTGCCCCAGGGCCTCCACACCTTTAATTCCAGCCCTGACTGCGATCGTTGACTCCCTCAAAAAAAAAACATCAAACCTCTTTGGTTTTTGATAAATAAATGATAAATTATTTATTTCTGTAAGTAGGTTTGTACAAACACTTTTACACGTCAAACACATTTTTAAAACTAGATGAGGTCGGCGTTTCCTATCTGACGACTCTGAGAAGAAAGGCCGAAACAAACTCAGAATATAATCTTGGTCAGATCATGTGAAGACCATGTAGATTGGTGTCTGAAATGGTCTTTTGAGGAAAGAACCACACAGATTGAGTGGACCTGTCCAGTCAGTGCACGCATATGTCAGTGATCGTGCAGCTCAACTCAGAATTTAAGGAGCTCAACGATTTGACGAACAATACCAAAACAGGACATTTGGGTAGGCCGCATAAATTACTCAAACTGCCAGAACATGATTAATTAAAACTAAGGAAAAATAAATAATAAAAGGAAAAGAATGATCCACATAGTCTTCACATTCACAATAATTAAAATAATAGAATACTTTACAAAGTAAATAATTCAAGTAAATAAATAATTAAGTTAAAGTAAATAATTTTATTTAATCGTGTTTAAATATCGATACCCATCAAGTCTGCAGTTGGACATAAGTTGTTCCCTAAAGGGACGATTCGAGGTCGAAAACATTGGAATGCCGTAATTAGCGTAATGCCTAGGCCAGCGCCCGATAGCGTAACTCACTTACCTGTCATACAACATGATCCATTGCTTTATTTTTTTAACAAATTGGCTGGACAAAATTATTTAGTATTTAGGTTGTGAGCGTGTTACTCAATAAGGCTGTAAGGCTGTGTTAGCAGCTTGTAACATATTAGACATAAAACAATTTAAACCATATCCATCATATCATAATATCCATCAGCATCGTCCTCGTCATGTTCGAACTCAACGGGCGCGCTCGGCTCTCCGAAGCCAGAGAAGCGACAGGCCAACTCGCCGCTGCCTCCGCCACCACACGCCACGGCCCACGCCGCCTCACACGCGGGCTCCCACGCCGCGTCACACGCGGGCTCCCACGCTGCGTCACACGCGGGCTCACACGCCGCGACCCACGCGAACTCCCACGTCAGCTCTCACGCCACGTCTCACGTCACGTCACACGTCACAGTGCACGCCTCAGCGCATTCATCGTCGCACAATATGGCGCACGTGACGTCACATCCTCCGACGCATGCGACTTCCCACGCGCCGCCCCGCCAGCCTGCCATAGAACAGGCGCTAGCACAACGACACCAGCGGATGTCAAGTACAGGTACTGATTTTGTCATTCAAAGATATTTTGTAGAGATGCGGTCAGCTATATCGAGTTGTCACAAATTCGTTTTTTTATATTATGTGGGTAGATTTTTCTGTATACTTAACTTGCATTTTCAGGGGATCTTCATTTTAATCACGACAAGCGACGGAGTCTTAACGAAAAACACCAACGAAACAACAGCTGCGTCAACTCGTCTGATTTCTACGGTTGCAATTATCCCATCGAGAAACATCGGTTTAGTTCTGGAGATTTAATAAGACCGCTCGTCGCCAAAGAACTTAACATTGATATCGATCAACGCGATAGTCAAACTGACAACCTGTATAATTCTATCGACGGGCCCGGTTACAGCGACTATTCATCGGCGGATGCCAACACTAGTTTGAATTCGGACCATCGTGTAACTGAGAGTCCTTCGCGTAATCTCGAGGAAATGTACGCTAAAGTAAGCAAAAAACCTAAAGTAAGAACGGAAGATACTACAAGACGTTCAAAAGACTTTACCGGAGCCGACGGTGAGCCTCATACATCCAAATATCGCAGTGATGATCCAGGGTATGAGACAATAGATCGTAAAAAATCTATGAATCACGGATATGAAACAATTGCCCATAAAGAGCGGAAGTCCTCCCAAAACCAAGATCCAGGCTACGAAACGGTGAAAGATATAAACAAGGCAGGACCAAACTCTAATTTTACAAACAATAACTTATTGAAACTTAATCATCTGGTTGTTGACAGTGGCCCTAACAGTATTGTAAGCAGTGACGCTGGGTATGAGCATATCTCTAAGACTGACAACAATGCCTCGGATTCCGATCCGAACTATGAAGTGTTGAGGAACCAGCCACCCACACCGCCTTACGCCACAATCGCGCCGAACTACAAAGTACAGCCTACTTACTCTACTGTCAATAAAAAGCCCGGTAAGTACAACAATTGGCCTGCGAACAATAACGAAGAACCCACCTTAGAACCAAATTACGAATCAATGCCGCATGACCCCCTCTACAATACAGGAAGCGAATCTGATCCCAACTATGAATCAGTTCGCCCCAAAGATCCTAACTATGAAAGTGTAAGTACACAAGATCCCAATTACGAATCGTTGCGATGTAAAGATCCCAAATATGAGTCAGTTCGATCGAAGGACTCAAAGTATGACTCGGTACGCTCCAAAAAGGACCCAAATTACGAAAGCGTTAAATATTTTGAACTATCAAAGAAAGAGCCGCCTTATGAAAAGGTAAACAACGAGGCATCAGGCAGTTCAAGTGTGGAGAGGTCAGACTCGGCAGCGGGCTATGAAAAAATTAATGTACCAAACAGAAGCGAACCGAAAAGCAGTATTAATAACGGCGGCGATGCCCCCGTCAGTGATTACTTTCAAGTGTAAATGTGTAACAGAAGAATATTATATATGACTTTATTTATGAACAATGAAACACAGGAAATTGAGCTAATTAACATGAATATTTTATTAACAGTATTCACATAGGATTTTGAGATTGAGTGCTTTTTATTATTTATTTATTAAAATATTTTAGGGACTGTTTACAGCACCTCAACGTTAGATATAATAAGTAATATCTTCCTTAGGTATCTGTGATATAATATGTATGTTATATAAATTTTGTTTTTATTTCCATAAGATTTTTATATGAGCATTGATAGACATTATGTTATTCTGAAGACAAGAATATGTTTTTTACGAAATCTCCATTTATTAGTGTGTTCATAAGTGTGATTATTTTCTACACTTAGATATTATGCTGATGAAAATGTATGCGTGTATTGTATATTGCATGTACAAAATGTAGATTGTACATATTTTTTTTTAATTTTAGGTAATTTATGACTAACTTTATTATGAACTCTTTTTTTTAATCGAAAATGGATTGACTTAGCGTTGGTCATGGATGTCATTGAAAACTTCTCGTTTTACGTGTGTGAGCATGTAAACAGGGTGATAAAAGGTGTCGGTTCTTGGGATCTTAAAGTTAATTAAAACAAGCTTTTTTGGATTCCAAGTAAGACAAAAGTTATATTTTTAAATGAGCACAGGCTTGTTGCGTTCTCGTGCTTTCATATATTATATACAAACTTACTAAGGGTACTTAAATAAACATAATAGCTGCTCAGGGGCGCCAACTCTGTGGGTGCTTGGGCTCCAGCATCCACGAGATCAAAATAGTGTGATTGTGCGTGTGATCAATCAATTGGTTATTTGATATCTCTTAAACATGACTCGCCGCGCGGCAATACGTCTCACTACTTACGTTATTACGCGGAACTGTCTGCTTGCTTTGTTCTTTTCTGAATTTCGATCAAAACAAGGTCAATCAATCTTAATTTGTAAATACTACATGAAAGTCTACCCCAACACCTTATTATCACACCTGTTTAAAAAGAAGGTTATCAAGTTAATGGAGCCTGCATTTTAGCTTAAGACTGCCTTATGAGTTTGATTATATTATTACTTTTTATAAATTCTAATATACTTTAATGAAATTGGTAAATATTAGAAAACATCCTGTAGGTAAGTCAACAGCAAATTATTTGAATTGTAACATAAGTTTAAAACATTTTGTTTTATGTTTTGTTGTTAATTGTGTTATTAACTCCCTGTTGTAATGAAAATGGATTAGTGATCATTAATGTCCTTTGTCCATGTTAAAACATAGCTAACTGAAAACAACAGACAAGTACGAAGTTTATTATTAATTCCAAGATACAAAAATGTGTATTTAATGTAGATGGTTTGCTGTTTGATAAGAATAAGTACCTGAAAATATTATTTTACGACCATGCTCTGTCCAACGAAAGTTATAATATTAATGTATGTGAGTGCACCAAAGATTATGGTTATTACATAAATTTACATTCATGCATAGTACGGCTGGTACTTATGTCTTCATAAGATTGTTTCAATCGCTGGTGCCAATCATATCGATTTTTAGATCATGATTCACCTTCGGATTTACTTTGGTGCATTCCAATATTGTCTTATTATACATTTAATATAACCTTGTGTGCCCAAATACGAGCTTTCCAAACACAAAACGTTCCACTGTAGTAAATCATTATATTTTTTAATGCACTGTGGTATGACTCAATTTCAACTACAGTCGTTTATTACGAATACATTGTATCTACTTACATATTATATTATCAGTAATCTGAAATAGGTACCGTTAGAATATAAAATAATATATAACAGCATATTATTTATGAATTTCTTTACATGTAGATTTTTTTACTGTGCTTAAATCGACTTGTATTCATTTAAGGGATTAGAAAACACAATGTACAATGTAACTTCACGTATTGATTGACTGTAATATTATTGTACCTATACCTACTTACTAAAAACTCGTATGTATTATTAAATAACTAAGTATGTATCTGTCATATTCAAACAAACTCGAAAACATTCCATCATACTATAGATCCAGTGACTAAAACGACCTACATTTAATGGAATAAAGTATGCCATATATAGAAAAGTTTTATTAAAACCCATACTAAAGTAAGTACAGTCCACAACACGTCTGTGGTAACCAAGGTGGTAACACTGACATTGAGCAAGCCTAGCGTAGTACGGAGACACTTATGATAAGAGGATATACCACTGACGTGCGGCCTACTGTGGTACCATCGCATCGTAACATTTGTAACGTACCCCACGATCACAGCGTTTACTACACGAACCCACCAACTGTCTGTGGACGAAGGATCTTATCGGGTAAATAATATTGTGGTTTTACCGGTTTGTGCTCCCGTGTACCTAGACCTACAGCAGGGCCGTAGGCAGGGGGGGGGGGTTTGGGGGTTCAAAAGCCCCCCGAAATGCGAGAAACCAGAATCTCAATCCAGAGATCGACCCCTAGGGTACCTCCTACAGATAATTGTAATCTATTTCGCATAGGCGTACTTTAATCTACAATACCAGTAAAAGTATGCTTAAATACTGTATTTTTATCGACTCTGACTTTGTATTGAATCAATTCCTGCCACTTCAGCATTATCTGAGATATTCTAACTTCCCCCAGCCTCTCAGTAAGAGTATGCTTAAATACTGTATTTTTATTGACTCTGACTTTGTATTGAATAAATTCTTGCAACATCAGCATTCTCTAAAAAGAATTCCTTGCTACGGCCCCGCGTTAGGTACTCATTGTCTGAGAGTGCGATTGTCGCAACCCAGTGCTGGGCACGCCACAATTGCGGCGATAAGTCCCCTCTTTGAGCAGTGGCTAGAGAGGCGCCACGGCGTCCTCACCTTCCGCCTGACGCAGGTCCTCACCGGAAATGGCAGCTTCGGGAGGTTCCTGTGTAGGATTAGGCGGGAGGAAACGCCCGGTTGTCACCAATGTGTGGATCGTCCGGAGGACACGGTGGAGGTATGGCCTGCTTGGGCGGAGCACCGCCGTGTCCTCGTGGAGGCGATTGGCGGCGATGACCTCACGCACCCGGCCCGGGTCCAGGCCATGGTACGGAGCGAGAGGGCATGAAAGCCGTCACCTCCTTCTGCGAAGCAGTAATGCTCGCGAAGGAGGAGGCGGAACGCGTGAGGGAGAGGCAAAGTTTGAGACCTCACGCCCCTAACCGCCGCCGCAGAAGACGCCCTGGGGTCGGGAATCCCAGGCGGATTCTCGGCCACCGTAGACGCGGGCATGCGGACGGCGAGCAATGGGTAGCTCGCCGTCCGATTAGGACCAGGCCCGGGTCGACGGTGCATTGTGTTCCACGCGCGCCTCAAAGAGATGTCAGCACAATTGGTGGGGTCCGCTAGGACCGATGCCTGCCAGGGTTGCGGGAAAGTCTGAAAGGGATACCGGGACTCTCGGCAACATGCAACTGAAGGAACACGGGTGGGTCTTAGTCAGTAAAAGTCTGACACGCCAGTCACTGAGACAGTCTGATCCCGCTCCGCCCAGAGCGGAGAAGCCATTTGAAGAATTCCCAAAAAAAAAAAAAAAAAAACTTTGTCTACTATTTACTGTGAAAACCCTGAGTTATCTTTCTTACACCTCATCACAGCAGTGGACGGAGACTTTTTTTTTTGTTTGGGAAATGTTCAAATGACTTCTCCCGCTCTGTGCGGAGCGGAAGGGCGTGTCGCGTGTCAGACGTTTATTGACTAAAACCCACCCGTGTTCCTTCAGTTGCCTGTTTTGACCGCGTAGGGACATACATAATGCACTTCTGTATGAAACAGCAGTTTTTTTTAATAACCGTTCCATTGTAACTTGTTGCGCGTCGATGTCCCTGCCATCCTATATACAATATGGACCTTGGAACTCTCGGTTAGGTTTCTTTTGAACATTCATACAGAGTTGCTGCTGGAGATGGAGTTGCTTTGTCGACTTGGTATTGACTAAATAGCTTCAACCAATTAAGATTTATTGGCATTTCATTGTTTTTTCCATGTTTAAAGTTCATTGCCATAATGCCATTGCTATTTTTTATTCGATAACTTTTACAATCACGATTTGATAGTCGAATTTTTGTCTTACATCACTAGGGATGTCTTGATAGAGTAGTCATGTTTGTTTGACAATCAATGACAAGTATGACAATTTAATAATGACATTGAATTGACAAGTAGTGACATGGAACTGGTCATTTTGGTCAAATATTTTTAATTATTTTTATGAAATAAATTGTTTTATTCTGAAATCTGAAGCCGAAGAAACATCTAAAATGGCAAATTTCAACAACCCTAACGATTTTTCGTGGCAGACGCAAAATAATAGCCAAAATTACTCTTTCAACACTTCGAACACCTTTGCTGATCCAGCGCAAACCTTAGGTGAGCTGCCACTCTTAGATTTATCTTTTTTGTTATAATAATAATTAAACTAGCTACCCGCCCGCACGGGTGCAGTATTCTGATGTGGCGACATTATCAGAACATCAAAGTTTCTGTGCTATATCTATGTTGTATACAAATCAACCTTCTGGATTAAATGCTCTAACCAAATGATGGGGAAAACCGCATACAATGTATATTTTAGAAGATCGAAGTGGTCACACAAACAGACACTACTGTTTTATACTAAGAATAGATGCAGAAGCATTATTTGAGTGTACCTAATGGTATTTCTGTTTTAGATTTTCAGACCTTTCCAACGGAGCAACAAAACTACTCATTCGACCAGAACCAGGGTAATATGACTGCCAATAACAATCAGTACTACAACTCAAATATATTCACACCAGCACCAGTTCCCGGAGATCCTGTTGCAGAACCGACAGACTTTGATGAACCACCGCTATTAGATGAACTTGAAATATACCCAGATAGAATACTGGAAAAAACTTTAGCTGTCATGAATCCATTCCATGGTCAATCAAAAGCTGATGATGCAAATTTTCTTTTGAGAGATACTGATATTGCTGGTCCGATAGCATTTTGTTTAGCTCTTGCAATATGTCTGTTTCTTGCAGGGAACAAAGCTCACTTTGGATATGTTTACGGCTTATCAGTAATGTCAGTAATTTTGATGTACTGCCTACTATCTCTAATGAGTCGCTCGGAAGGAGTTTTTACTCTGTTAAGTGTGGCTAGTGTGCTGGGCTATTGTATGTTACCCATGGTTGTCTTGGCAGGACTTGGTATATTTATCTCTCTTGAAGGATCAATAGGATTAAGTTTATCAGCTGTTGCAGTGATTTGGTCAGCTCTTTCTGCTAGCAGACTTTTTGTTACAATGTCTGGTGACTCTGAACAAAGACCACTGATAGCCTATCCCTGTGCCTTAGTTAATGGAGTCTTTGCTCTTTTAGTGCTCTTTTGATTCCAAATCTCATGTAAAAGTAAAGTGAGCTGATAATAAAAGATAACTTTGTAAGCTTATACAGAAACAGGATCAATAAACCTACACAAACTTTAGGTTTCTAGTTGTTATTATGTTACTAAAGGCAATTGACTTAAAAAGTTATTCCAAGTTCTTTAACCATGTGGAATGTATATTACTTTACAGTGTAATTTATAACAATAATTAATTTTCAGTTCTAAGTGGCAATATAATGATTTTATATTAGATCTTAATATGTATATTATTACAAAATAAAACTATAATAAAATAAACCCCAAAGATGTTTTAATAAATAAACTATATATTTAACTAGGTATTACATTCTGTTGTATAATGTAGGTCGGTCACTGAAGAAGTTCTTAAGGACCATGACTTGTGCGAATGCTACACATACAATTGCTAGAGATTCGCCCATAGACCACCAGAACACTCGCTCGTTGAGGTCCTCTGCTCTCTTGCGGCCCTGAGCTTCCCTTAGCCTGTGGTGGGTTTGGTGGTCAATGATTCTATTGAGGGCTGAGTGAATTTCTTCTGCAGAAGTTTCCAGCTGCAATTAACATTTTTATTATTAGATAGAACAAAGTTTTTTTTCATTATAAAGTATATTTATTGTCTAATATTCAACATTGTATCAATTTGTCATAATGGATTGCCAAATCATGAAGCCAACTAGACATTCATATGACCACTGTAATTTCTAATCTTATTGTTATGTTATGAGTTACAGATAAGAAATCTCTCAAGTTCGGCTGATTTCTAATTCAACACTATTACTAGGTTAAACCATTTGGTTTAGAAAAAGCTTAACAGCTTTTAACTTCATTTTCAGATGCCATGTAAAATAAAGTCTCATAATTTTCAGCCAGCTGCATCATATTACAATAATAGTTTTGAAGGCTGCAGTAAAATACAGAAGTCATAGGCTTCTATGACCACTATCAGAGCATTCTATGCTCACATTCAGTGATGATTGATTGGTAACACTCAAGATTATTATTGATTCATTAACCTGAGTTAGAACAGTTGCATGGTCTCCAACACCGGGCAATGGTTTCTCAGGACCCACATTAAGTTCCATGTAGACAAGTTTGTGGGAGAATGTGCTGAATTCATTGCTAAAGCAAACTTTGTATATTCCTGAAACAAAACAGTAAAAATGAGTTTTAAGAATATTAGTTATGAATCTTATGATCTGTTAAGACATTAGCTAACAGTGGCGATTAACATTTTGTTTAGAATCATAAAATTTAAGATTATCACAATGTTTTATAAAAGTATTTCTGCAATGTTACTTCATTAATATTATGTTAATTACAAGAATATATTCAAAATAAAATACCTGTTATTTGTGCAGTAAACTGATGTGAATCATATTGCATTTTTTGTTGCTGGTAAATAATTTGTTTGTTGGGACCTTCTATCTTTACATCAACGTCATATTGTCCTCCGGTGATAACCTGAAACATTAAACGTTGTCTTGACGTATTTGAACAGGAAAATGTTTCGACAAGTGGAACTCATCTTAGAAGGTTATGAAGTTTATTTCACTGTACAAAGTTAAACTATTATTTACTTAAATACAAAAATATTGTTCAATTGTTCTCTATGAAATGCAAAATAACCTGATATTCTAATGCCGCTGAGGTATTCTTTTCTATTTCTTGATAAAAACATTCTACTGCACTATCAGGTAACTCGAAGGTAAGTTCAACGCTTTTGGAAAGTATGCCGCTGATTAATGCCATAAATATTGTAACGAATATTGGTGTGAACATTTTGTTATGAATTATTTTCCAAATAGCGTAAGTACAAAAATAATTGGAATCGTATCGAAAATTTCACAACTCGCATCGATTGACAACTGACATTTCACCACGTAATTGGCTGCGTTCCAACGAAACAAATGCGTCAGTTACCATAGCGTTCATTTCAATCCAAATGAGTAAATCGTTGTCTATGGTTGCAGTAGTTGGCATTTTAGTTAGTTTCGATCGATTGGGTTTACAGTTCGGCACACTGACTACTACTACGGTTCGCAGCAAAAGTTCTTACAACTTGCAAGCCCACCACAATGACGCCAAGCCAAACGTTTGCATTTGTAACGATTTGTAGAGGTTTGGCAAGCATGTGGAACAGGCAATTACCTACACCCGAGTTTGTTGCGATAAGTCCCTTTCCAAACTCGTTTAGATTTGATTTTGAGGCACACGTTACGTACTGTTTTCCGTTCATACTTGCGCATCCCTCAACCACCCGCAAACACAGACTGTTTTTCCAGGCATGTGTTCAAGTCTGGTATATCTTACCCAAGATAAGATTTATCAGACTTGCGCTGCTGACTGTACAGTCAACCGCACAACAGTGGTAAGGTAGACTGGACTAGCTTGGTTGTAATGTAAAACCAATAATTTTGTAGTAATATGTGTTGCAAAATGAAATGACAATCTTCTTAAGGTGGATGCGCTAGGGTAGCCCGCGAAATTCAAAATTTCTTACGTTTTTTGCAATTTACAGGTCAGTATCAGGTTGTATGTTGATCTAAATATTATTAGCGGCCGTAACAAATATGGATTCACAGAATTATAAACATTAGAATCAGCAATAAAACTCTAAGATCATGTAAGTGTATTGAATGAAATTTTCATGAAATCGTCAGTCAGACACTTACATGAACTTAATTACACTTGTCGTCAATGAATTCAGACAAGTGTAAGAATCGTAAGCAGAGTAAGTATGTTCTGTGATCGTAAGTTGCGTGCTAAGTCTTAACATGATTTTCGCAAACCTCAAAAACTGGACGTCCTATCTTCAGGTCCACTATAGGTGTCTTCTATGATTTTAGACAAGTTTCATCCTGAACCACCGAGCCACTGGGTCCAATACCCGTAAACCAAAATACACGGTACAAGTACATCCCCGGTCATTAGATAAAGGTACGGACAGATATGCTCATTACTAGCACAAAAGCATACCATTGCTACTTATAATATAATAGTAGCATATGTGTCGAAACTGCTAGTAATGAGCATGCTTATTTCGAATATGCTCAAAAATCAACAGTCGTTTGATTTTCGAGCATGCTACCTGAGGCGCTGGTGTAAAGGGATGCTCCGAGTCATCCGAGCGCGTCTGAACAGATTTGCATAAGAGCATTGAGCATGCTAGTATTGATTTGATCCAGTACGAGGCAAGTGTGATTGACGCGTCTAAAATAACAAATAGTCTCATTGGGTAGCATGGGTGTCCAATTGTTTGCTTTAAGCACGCATATTATATTGACCTACTCCTAGTATGGCAATCAAAACAGTGGTTCCCTAAACTTCCCCCATATGAGCTTTTACCCCAACTTTCCTGCTCTGTAATTTCTCCCCGCCTCATCTCGCAAAGGACTGTGTGGGTGTGGCATACCAGGAATATTTCTATATAGCTCGGGTGCCGCGCCGCATCGCATCGTGTGCACCGGCTCTTAAACCTCTAGTGGACCCACAGAGTACTTTTATAAGTATACTAACTGCACCCCGCGGTTTCACCCGCGTAAGTGTCGATCCCGTGGGAATATCGGGATAAAAAGTATCCTAGGTCCTATTCCAGGTCATGGTCTAGCCCTGTGCCAAATTTCATACAAATCCGTTCAGCCTTTTTAACGTGAAAGCTTAACAAACAAACAAACTCACTTTCGCATTTATAATATTAGTTAGGATAGGTAAGTGGACCGCTCGTGGCCCCGTCCTAACCAAAACGATCGTCTCGCGGTCACGCGACTGTCACGTTCATTTTTTTCTCGCGCGTCCTAACCAATAAGATCGTTGCAGCCTGCGGCGGACCTGGGGGCCTAGACAAAATCCCTTTTCTATAAGCGTTAACGCCAACGGAAAGATCAAATTGTATGGAGTTGACAGCAGCAGTCACGTGACATCTCTAAAGCTAATGTCAACTGCATACAATTTGATCTTTCCGTTGGCGTTAACGCTTACAGAAAAGGTATTTTGTCTAGGGGCCCTGAACGCGTGGTCGCATCGATAGAGGGCGCGTTCAGATCAGTGTTCCAGTAAAAAAAATGAGATAGGACATAGCGATGATCGCATGCTCGCGCGACGCGAACGATCATTTTGGTTAGGACGCGGGGCGCTTCGTCAGAAAATACGGCACGGTTTGGGTTACAGGAATTTTAACCTTAGTATAAAAGACTAGCTGCCCGCCCCGGCTTCGCACGGGTAGCATTAAGTACTTATCTAAGGCGCACTTACCCTACCTACCTACCCTGCCCTACCTACCTACCTACCCTGCCCTACCTACCTACCTACCCTGCCCTACCTACCTACCTACCCTGCCCTCTACCTACTCTACATACCTACCTACCCAACCAACTTACCCTACCTAACTACCTACCCTACCTACCTACCTACCTACGTTACCTACCAACCTACCTACCTACATACATACCTACCAATCTATCTACTGCGATCTCATCACAAAAA
Organism: Lithophane ornitopus; assembly: GCA_948473465.1. Classification (NCBI taxonomy): domain Eukaryota; kingdom Metazoa; phylum Arthropoda; class Insecta; order Lepidoptera; family Noctuidae; genus Lithophane; species Lithophane ornitopus. The sequence goes on from OX419623.1 coordinate 8,958,837, forward strand.
AGCCATTGTATACTGAATGTATGAGCCGATATTTTTTGGAGCTATACTTACATTTTTAAACTCGTGATATCTTTCGAATAGAATGTCCGAATTGAATAATTCATTCATAAAGTTATATAAAGGTATTAAAGCAGTCTTAAATATGAAGTAATTTATTTTGATTAGGATTAATACCAAGATACAAATAAAGAGCCTTTTCTAGCGGCGTCATACCAATTAAATTTTTAAAATAAAAGAACTCTTATTGTGGCATAACTATGATAGTTAGACATATGCTGTCGCGACACTTTTTGTAAATAATAATGTGTTCTAAAAAGTCGTAGTACATTATTTTATTCTATACTCAATAGTTTTCGCAGCGCAATTTTTTTTACACTTTGGGTTACATTATTGGAGTTTTAGTAAGGATCCCTAATCTTTTCTAGCAATAAATATAGCCTATGTTACTCAGGGTGAATGTAGCTTTCTAATGGTGAAAGAATTTTTGAAATCGGCGCAGTAGTTTTTGAGTTTATTCGTTACAAACATACACACAAAAATACAAAACTTTCCTCTTTATAATATTAGTGTAGATAACGTAAACGACGTAGGTAAATATTTAGAATGTTTTGCATACTTATAGAATAAAAAAACAGGTTAGGAATAACAGTAAAACAATTTTATTCAAAAATTCAAGACGATACAATATTGGAAAATTAAATTTTAACTTTAAAAGTTCAACGATTCGCTTAACATTAAAGTAAAAAAGCCATGATTCCAACAAACAAAAAATACTGTGATAATAATGTCTTAAAAGTTACACTTATGTGCATAGGGACTAAAATGGAGTCTATAAAATGCAGACAATACTTCAATATTTATCTAGTGAGTGTTTAGAATGCAAGACCGGCATCGGCGTATGTGGTGAAGATCTTCTCGATGGAGTTGGCGTACGCCGCTGTCCTCAGATCTAAGCCTAAGTTGAACTTCACGGCAGTCTTCATGATGGCCTGTGGGAGAACATTAAAGTATTTACATTAATCATTATCTCGCTATTATTAAACGCAGAGTATAGTTTTACGCAGAGTAAAGGTAAATCTGAAGTTTATAATGGTTGTGACTTTACTTCGCCTTTATTAACCGATTTCTTCAAAAAGGAGGAGGTTCTCAATTCGTCTGTTTGCTTTTTTTTTTTTTTTAAGAAGTTTTTATTAATAAAGTACATATTATGTGCAAAATAATAAGTTGTATAATTATTAGGAGTTAAATAATTTGGAGCATTTTTTTAATGGTGATAGAGCTGTCGCACTTTTCAAACAAGTTATTATTTTGGTTGATGCTTACCCTAGCCGACCTCTCCATGGTGTAGTCGAGACCGGAGTGTACGATATCTTTCTCGGAGGCACCAGAGATCCTCTTCTGGAAGGACTCTGAGGGTGTGACTGGAATGCGACCTCCGACGCGGCCGAAACGCCTCTCTAGCGATTCTTGTACGGATTCTGAAAATAATTACATGTTTTTAATCCACTTAAAATAACAGTTATTATTAGAGTGGTGACCTAATTGATGATGGTTGGTTGATGACTGTTGGATGATGGTCGAGGTATCAAAAATAGTGAAATGTCGTTGGGAGATCGAATGTCGTTATTTTTATTTTAACCATACGTATGGAGGTATTTTACGAAACATCAAGTGTATTATCGTACGTAGCATTCACAGAAATGTTATCGCGGCCCGGCAAAACCTGATGTAGCACCAATAAAATAAGGGAACCTGACCTTCTATTCTCATAAACAAACAGATAACGAGCTTGCAACGTTTGCGGTCGTTCGTTTGCACCGATACACGATACTGTGTAAATAATGTTAAGTAATCGTAAGATATGAGAAAGGAGTAAATTCCTAAAAAACAAGACAATATTGAAAGTATATAAGCGAATGTTTAGCTAAAAACACGCGTTTACACTACAGTTTGCACGAGGTACAAGTTTGGCTTGTTGATCGCTCCAAAAGCTTACAGCTGGGACGCAAGATATATTTAGAAGTAGCGAGGTTGCTTTTGTTACAAGTTTATTTACTGGCGGGACGAATTGGACTCATATCTACAGTTATTTATAAATAAATATGAAATTATTAAAACAAAATGGGTTTCAAAAAGGTAAGTCAACAACATTGGCAGCATTCTTTGTAGTCACGTCCATAACAGATAATATCGATAAAAACGTTCTGTTTCAGTGATCCTCCTAGACATGAGCAAGGCTTTTGATCTCGTTAACAGTAATAATACCGGAAAATAAAAAACCTTAACATCAACAAGAAGTAAATCAAACTATCTACGGACATAATAAATTGGCTAAATGAAAACAACTTTATCTATAACAAAATTCATTCAATTTGCAAACTATAAACAAAACCCCCCAAAAAATCATTTAAACCATAATAACGAAATAATTAACAAAGAAAACAGTACAGAATAAAAATAAACTATTTTGTAACAGCACTCTCTACTACAGAAACAGCTAAGTACCTATGTCCATAAAAATTTACAAACATATTCCAAAAGTAATAACAGAACTACCATTTCATTATTACAAACAAAAATCGAAAAACATGAATTCTCCAAAATAAATATAATTTTTGAATATAAGGGTAATAATAATTTAATTAGTTTTATAATACAATAAATGTTATTGTTGTTGGGTTTTGTTTATTTTAATTTTATATTATATAATAGAATCAAAATTTTGTATTGTTCATTAGAGTTTATGTTGTATATAAGTTAGGTTTTATGCCCATGTACCTAAATAAATATTCGTATACCGCTTTTAGCGGTGTTTAAAAAAAAAGTTGTGTTGTTTGATAATTATCGGTCCCGTTTTCTCTTTGGGTACTGAACCCTAAAAACTACCATACGGTTTTCACCAATGGACGGAGTAATTCATGAGGAAGGTTTAAGTTATAATCCATTAAGGTTTCGTGTAAATTGGCTAAAATGTGACGATGATTGTTGAATATGTCGGAATAAATCATGCGAACTTCGAGCTTTACTGGCGTGTGCCGCGTAAACCCATAGGGTTATATGAAAACCCCGGTAAAAATCTCGGTAGATCCGGTAGTGCGTTCCCGTGGGATATTTTCCGACATCCAACCGGGCGAAGCCGCGGACAAAAGCTAGTTATAATAATAATGAACTTACCCAATAGGTGGTAGTTGGACTCGCGCTCATACTTAAAGGTAAGACGTCCATAGGACACATGGTTGAGGTTCTTGAGCCACTCGAAGAAGGAGACGGTGACACCACCGGCGTTGATGTACAGGTCGGGGATGACCAGGATGTTGCGGTCGATGAGGATCTTGTCGGCCGCCGGGGTCGTGGGACCGTTGGCAGCTTCGGCGATGATCTGGGGTCAACACAGGTATTTGAGCGTGCCTTTGGTATTGTTTATTTAGAGTTCTAGACTTATGCAGTGATTTTTGTCGTTAGTTTAGATGAACTGTTAGCTGCACCTTTGGTAGCAATTTTAATTATATAAGTGCACTTAACAGTAATAAAAGTAGTCGACAAAAGGCAAAGGGAGGAAGGCAAAAGGAGGATGTAAGGATCGTAACAGGTGGCGTTCTGTAGTTTCTGCCTACCTCCATGGGCGTGAGTTTTTGAATGTTACATACATACAAAAACTCACGCCTTTATTAATAAAAAGTATTTTCGACTTGGTTATCAGTAAAAACACTATATTAACATTAATCTAATCGGCAAATGAGAGTAGGTACATACCTACGTACTTAATTTGAGTAAATTCCCAAGTTATGTAATTGGAATTATAGATAACACCGAATAAGAAATTACAAGGCCTTGGACAAGGTACCTACTTTGTTTAATTGTATTACATTTTTGTATGGAACAGCACTTTTTTTTCGACTAACGACCCTTGAAAAGGGTCAGCCCTTTTCGAGGGTCGTTAGTCGTTAGTGAAAGTAGTCGAAAAAAAGTGCTGTTCATGAAATATTTACTACCTTAGCGTTGATCTTGTGCGCGTTCTCCTTGTGGATGACCTGTTCAACGGCGGCAGGGACGAGAATGTCGCACTTCTCGTACAACATGTTCTCTCCCTCGTACGCCTTGGCTCCGGGGAAGCCGACGATGGTACCATTATCAATTCTGTAGTCTTCGAGGGCCTAGAACAAAACATTGTCCAATTATGAGTGGAGATTGAAAAGACTTAACTTGTATTCGGAATCTTGGATAATTCTCATGTTTTGGAAAATAAACTCAATGACATTCATCAAATAGTTAAAATTCCGTTGCAGCAAAAAAAATATTTAGGACCTTTTTATTACAAATTAAAACTTAACTATTAACTTAGACTAGATATATCGCTAAAGAAAATAGTTGAGAAAGTGGCAATTAGTGTAAGTACATTATCTAAGATTCTCAAATGAAGTAATAGGGGTTTTCCAATACAGATGACTTGCCGTTAAATTAAGAATACAATGTTGATTGAAGCGTTCATTTATGAAAAACGCTTAAAATTCTGTTGCTTAAAAATTTGTAAAAGTCTTGAAAAAAGAGTTCTAGGTTAAGCCCATATCACACGTTACACCTATACGCAGTAAAAAGGATTGTCTAATCTTATTTCAAATGGAGTATAGGGTCTACAAATCCTAAATACAGCTATTATTATGCGGTCTATACCAAATTCTCGAGCTTCAAGCTGTCAGGCAAGCAAAGACAGAACTTTGTATTTGTTCTATATTTCTATTTGAAATCAGCTTAAAAAATTAATCCCTACGAGTACTTATTATGAGCTGATAACATTATCTATTAGTAACAACTCCACTTGGAAATCAATAAGTCAGCTGATTCATGCTTTCATGCGTATCGTACATTTAAGCTAACGGGTCATTATAAAAACTGTCTTTTCTAAACACATTTGATTGATTGATTCATAAAGACATTGTAACTTATTGTAAACAATAGTAATTTTGTGTGATTTTCCGTAACACGTGAACAAAATTTCGATTATTCAGCTGTTCCTTTGGGTTTTTCCTAATTTTCTTTTGTCCTAAACCACCCAAGTATTGACGAATAAAAAAAAATAAAAAATTGTAATTGGTCAATCCATTTTCGAGTTATTGCGAGACTAACACACGGCAATATTATTTAAAGAAGATAGAAGAGGTAAATTCTCTTCATATAGGAAGCAAACAAAAGAGGGATGGATTGTGTGAGGAATGGGAAAGAAAGGAGCGATTGATAGCGTGACGGTTGACAGGGGAGAATGGAACAAGAAAACGTGTTGTTGAAAACCCATGTAACATGGGACAAGGGCAGGAAGATGATAAAGGCAAATTATTATAAAAATTGGTACAGTAAGCGCTTTAAAACTTAGATTAAATCCTTATGCCTACCTGCGTTCATTATAACTTGACCCGTGACGCGATTGGTAGGACAGAATTTTGTAGTCATGTGATTGGTAGTATTGTTCTGTTAGTCTCCATTTTGAACTCTATTAGTATTGAAACTAAGATTGCAAAATTCAGTGCTACCAATCATGTCCCGGGTCAAGTAGTGTAGACACGTATATATATTATCTGACAATATTAGGTGTAACAAACAAATGAAAATCATTCGATGTCTCGTCATTTTACGTAGCTTTGATAGTGTGTTTTTTTTTTGAAATAATAATACAGATTCGGCGCTCGCAAGGCAAGATAGTGGGACACCTGTGACCTTGCTGATAATGACAACGATTTTTGAAACGCTCTTTGATTTAATATTTATGCATACGATAGTAGGCAGTTGGATGGGTAGGGTAACTGATAATATATTATTATTATCTGCTATAATAAATATTAAATTAATTTGCATCGCTGCCTCCTTGGTCTAGAACTGAGCGTGGGGTCCGATTCCCGGGTCAGGGTGATATAATTATGGTGGGTTTTCCTGTAGGAATTTATAAGCAGCAGGAGTGTCAAGTTAAGGGCTCGCCCGCAATTACATGGAACTTAAACGAAAATAAGTGTACTAATTAATCCACTTCGGTGAAAACTAGCATGTTGTTATGTAAGATAAACTCTCGTCACTAAGATAATCGTCCTCTCAGATACCAGTCATTGCATAATAGCATAGATGAATATAATAGCGAGATTATAACGTTAATTGGTCTGTTAATTATTATAACTACGAGAATTTACATTACAAATACGTCACAGTTGTTCACGTGACTGCAGACTATTTCATGCTCAATTGAGGGGCTATCGATGGGTGTTGGAATCAAATTAACATATAATCTAGTCATTTATAAGACGAGTTATTAATCGCGTGACCTATAATGAAATTGAGATAGGTAATATTATGATAGTGACCCGCCCCAGCTTTACACGGTTTTTAAGACTTCCAAAACATCGAGATTTATGTATTAAGTATATGTATTATAATAAGGTATTGCACACATAAACCTTACGGAAAAAAAAAACGGAGAGGAACAGCGCAGGATAACGTCTCAACCGCAGTTAACCTATTCGAAATTGCTATTTTGTTCGATATTTAGAAACATTGCGTTTCGTATGAAGAAACGCGATCACGTGGTCGTTGGCGTTCATTCCATACTAACCCATTCCTCTGTTTTCTCCCTGGTTAATGATACTAGACCAATTGTTTTTACGATATAATGTATATCTACCACTGCAATGTCCCTATGTTTTGTTTTTGGCGTATTTTTTCTTCTTCTTAATTTAATATTACCACGTGACCGAACGCGGTCGGTCACGTGGTAATATTAAATTAATTCCTCTTAACATGAAGTTGAAATAGAAAAACAGATATTTTTTCGAATCAATACCATATTTTGAGAGTTTCTTCAGAAAGAAGCTAGTTTCAGTAATAATATTATTTTTAGGTAGGTAGGTAAGGTATCTATGGATTGACTCGGTACTTTGTTACGCTGAAGTCTTTTTAATTAGTAATAATAAGCGTGTACGTCAGTTTTTATTGTGATTACATTTCCGCTGATTGTCGTTTGAATTCTATTCTAATATCAGTATTTTTGTCAAAATTGCGCTGTATTTTTTTCTGAGAATGCTAAAGTTAAAAATCAAAATCTACTCGCTGACTGAGTATTTTATTAGAGAAGCAACCTTTAAATGCTTTTTCTAAGAGTTCTCCTCAAAGGTGCATCTGAGCTTACCTTGGGGTCAATGCCATCAGGGTTGTAGATGGAACCGTCGTGCTCGATGATACCTATGCAGGTGGCGCCGGCGCGGACGAGGTAGCGGCAAGTGTGCAGACCCACGTTACCGAAACCTTGTACGATGAAAGTCTTGCCGCCCCAGCCGGGGGTTGTGCCTGGGGAACAAAATGGAAGAATAAGACTGAGAAACGATGTAAGGACTGTATGAAACACGATATGGTTGGAAAGGGGCTGTCTACCGAGAGGGCGACTAAACGACAAGTATGGAAGAAAAAGATATGTTGCGCCAATCTCACTGACTGGCCAGGTCCACTCAAATCTGTGTGGTTCTTTCCTCAAAAGACCATTTCACACTCTAATCTACATGGTCCTCATATGGCCTGACCAAGATTATGTCTGAACTTTAAAAGAGACTGTGACCTCGTGAGTTTGTTTCGGACTTTCTTCTCAGAGTAGTCAGATAGGTAACTCCGACCTCATCTAGCTTATTTTTAATATGACGTGTAAAAGTGATTCCAATATCCTATTTATATTTACAGAATAAACAATTTAATTTCATTTCTCAATTAAATTGAGATTAGGGCAGAAGAATGGTGATGATGAAGACTGCAATGTGTTCTGCGATTTATACTTAAGTACAAAAGCAGCTGCAAAATAATGTTCTGTTGTTCTTATGGGAGAACATGTTTTTCAACTAGAATGTTAAGTTTGTTTTTGGGATAAATTCATTCCAACTACGGAACCCTTCATTGTGCGTGGTCCGACATGCACTTCGCCGGTTTGGGCCGGAAACAAGGCAGGTTGCAGCTAACTAGTTACACATATGCATAATATTATGAATACGCGCATAACATGTTTACAGTTACATAACTATGAATGCAATAAAAAAATAACAATTAAAAGAACTAACATGAACATGACCCTGAATATACATAGGTGAGATAACTATGTGATGTGAGATAAACAATATAAAGATATACGGCCCCGGCGCCGTATCTATTTTTGCAGTTTAGTTACAAACTACAATTTATCTCAAACCGAGGAATGCTATTGTGTTTGAATTAAAATTATTATATTTACAATCTGTAAGACTTGGTGAACGAACGTCACTCTCGTCAATGACTCTGCGTGACGTTATCGGAGAAAGTTTATGATCAGATAAATAATATGTCAATATATTTTACATAGAGGGGGATACTTTTTAGATCATTTAATTTCTTTCGAATAGGTACCGAACGTTAAGTTTCTTAAGTTTCGTTAGGCAGTCGCTCCATGTAAAATACTGGTATTCAGCTGCATCCGGTTAGACTGGAAGCCGACCCCAAAATAGTTGGGAAAAGGCTAGGCAGATTGATTGACCGAACGTTAAGTTTCGTAAATAACTAAACTGCCTAAAGAATAAATAATGAAGTGTTCACTGTTGGAATGTACCTAATTTTAGAACGATATCTCTATTCAAATCTCGACTCGGACTTCACGCTTATCTGTACTCAAAACTAGTTTTAATAATAATAATCGAGAAGAATCGAAAATCAAGCTGCATCGTTCTAGAACAATGTAGAATGCGAGTCCTTCAACAGTCCTACTCATTAGTAACCTGCTTTTCAAATGTCAGATTTATCACGTGATCAGAATGATCATAAAAACAAATGAAGTCATAGCCTCGACTGCTATACGCCAGTTTATGTTGTGCATCTAACGCCAGATTGAGTCCTACTACATAACGAATAGGACTATTGCTTATGATGCATGTACACACGACAACACTTGCAAGCTATACATTTCCATTTAAAGCTGACCTCTTTTGTAAATTATAGTATAGAATAGACTATAGACTTTCCGTACAATAATAGGTCCCCATATACTGGAAATGGGGCTTGATCTGTCGTCATCTGTCGATCTCTCACAGATACGAGGTCTGAGTCTAAGTATTCCAAACATTTTTGGCTGATTGTGTAATGTTGAACTTATGTCATTGCAAGACCGGGCGATGTGGCAAGCCTTGGGAGAGCCCTAATGTCCAGGAACGATGAAAATAGTATCTCAGATTATCTAATCTAACTAATCTTACAAACGCGAAAGTTTGTAAGTATGGATGGATGGATGTTTGTTACTCTTTCACGCAAAATCGACTGAACGGATTTGGATGAAATTTGGCACACAGATAGTTTATAACCTGGATTAACACATAGGATACTTTTTTTAGATATTTTTATCCCGATATTCCCACGGGATCGAGACATACGCGGGTTTGAAACCGCGGGGCGCAGCTAGTGTCATCATACATGTGACTAGGGACTATGAGCCTCGGTGGTCCCGGCTGTCATTAGTAGATCTTTGATAGTCGTAACGAAGTCAGAAGCCCAAAAGTCTGATAACAAGTCGTACCAATGGGTATCGTGTTAACCAGTTACTGGGTTGTGGAAGTCAGATAGGCAGTTGCTCCACATAAATTACTGGTATTTAGCTGCATCGGGTTAGATTGGAAGCCGACTTTAATATAGCTAGGAAAAGGCTAGGCAGATTTTGACATGTGACTGGGGCCGTAGTTTATGGTTTACAGGTATTGTAATACTGGTCGTTGTCGCTGTGACGATGCTTAGGGGAGACCTATGTCCAGTGGTGATGAAGATGATAGATAGTGTATAGCTTACCGATCATGCTCATGTAGTTGGCCTCGTTGATGAAGTTCTCCAGGCCGTGGAAGACTCCTCTGCCGGTAGCGGACACTCTGCCGTGGATACCTCCCTGATACGAACAACAAACATGTCAATGTTATATTTTCTATAATGTCATTTAAAATTGTTTCAATTTCTCATTAAACATTTTAATAATACATAATACCTAACTAATATTATAAATACGAAAGTGAGTTTTTTTTTGTTTGTTACGCTTTCACGCTAAAACGGCTGAACGGATTTCGATGAAATTTGGCTCAAGGGTAGACCATGACCTGGAATAGGACATAGGATATTTTTGATCCCGATATTCCTACGGGATTGAGACTTACACGGGTGAAACCGCGGTGTGCAGCTAGTAAATAAATAAATTCACTATAAGTGCATGGTAAGTACCTACACAAAACGACTGAATAATTTACACATTAGCACTGTTTGAATTAAAAAACACTTTTTTGTGGAAATCCCCAGTAAATACAAAGGGGCACTCTTTTAGCTCGCTGATGTCTGCAAAAACAGCAATTATGGTTCCGTTTTGTTTATTTATTTATTCAGCTCTTTATGTATAACTAAGTAAAAACTGCACAAAGGCGACCTTAATGTCTGAATTACGCATTTTTTGGTGCATTACAATAGATGAATGATGAAGTGTATACCCAGCGCACTTTATTACCAACTATTCTGGTAGGCTTACTGTTTACACGAAGACATCAAGGTAGAAGGTGGGAGGGTAGGTAGGTGGGGAGGTAGGTAGGTTGTTATTCAAGTAAAGCCAGGGACATGAATTGTTAAGCAAATTAACTTAGACAGTCCGAATATTCAAATCACGACGTGTCATTCAGTGTCATTCCTTGACACGACAAATTGACGTAAAATGTGAATTTGCTTAACAATTCATTTCCCTGCCTGTACAAGGAAAGATGAATTCCCTACGATAACGACATCCTACAAACACTAATCCGTCTGCCATAACTGCATAATCCATTAGAGATATTGTTCTTGTTTCTATCTATTTAGCTGCAGCAGTGTTGATCAAGATTTAGGTATTTCATTGTTGATTCAGATAGAAAATTCCTTCCATTGTGATTGATAGTTTCCTATATTTGAATTCACAATTTGAGATAATTATGAAGTTATAGACCAATAAACTCAGTAGAACTTTTTCTTACAAATGGTCACTCAAAAACCAACTTAGAATACATATAATTAGAATGGATAGTTAAGAAGGTAGCGATTGAATATAAATGATCTGAGACTATGAATTCAAAATATCAAGTGAAGATTCTCATTAGAAGTTCTTACCTGGTTGATAGGCTTTCCAGTAACGCAAGCGTGTGCGTTGATGTCCTGGTAGCCGATAGTCTTGGCGTAAGTGTCGGCGATCCACGACATCTCGCGCTCACCGGTACCCATGTCAGGGGCGGGCACGTCTACGCCGGGCCCTGGGGGAGAAAACATGTTGTGTTAGAAAAGTCAAAAGTAAGTTACTACCTATTATTATACAATAATAGCGTTGAGGTTGGTAGGTGATTAAGTAGGACAAATATGCACTTCGGCAATTAACGTCTATCTTCGGAACGTACGCGCGGTAATGAAATATAGGTACTATAGAGCAGTTACAACTATGCGAAGTACTTACTAATTTTGGGTACAAAATAAGAGCAACTCTATGCAACTCCAAAAACCTTTTCGAAACTTTTGAGTGACAGATGACGATCTGCGACCAGAGGGCCAAGTCTACTAATTTACAAACGTGTCAATGGTCTCACAATGATACTGAGTAGGAAATCCAACAGAGAAAGCTTCATACAACCGTGTAATAGGTGGAATACCACAAAGCGCGGCAATACAAAAATTAGAAGCGATGCCTCTCTGCGGGTTACTCTGTGGCGCCACGTTCGTGCTAAAGGGTCCCCAAAACAATCAATTGAAATTGTAAATTTTTACGTGATTGATAAAAATAGATCGTCTACCAAATGTAATTGAAGCGATTGACAATATTGCTGCTATGCTATATAAATTTATGGCAATTGATCAACCTTAATTGATCGTTTCGGGGACCCCTAATACGGAACCACGAAATACTGAAGTGCGTACCTTTTCTGGTTTACCTGTGTTCGTAAGTAGATATTTACCTAATCCATTTATTAATAACGCCATCTTTATTTCGATTGAAGCGTCTAATGAGATCATTATTTTACGATAAACACAAAGATATGTAACCTACTTACCATTTAAAAAATAAATGTAAACTCTAAAATGCGGTTATTTGAAGAATTTTACGCAATAACTATCGTTTGTCTAATAAAAGGAGTACCTATTGATAAAATCTCGCAAAAAACGCAAATGTTATTGCGACGTTGCGCAGGCGCAGATGTTACTGGAGTAGGTAATCAAAATACCACATTGATAGCCAGTCATGCAATGAAAACTTAATTAACTAAGTACCTACGTTCACTACTACATGATCATGCATGACTTATTTATTCGTATTCATTATCTATCTGTAATAAGATTGGATTTTTATTTTTCACTGGGTTTATCAGTAGACTTTTATCGGTTGTTATAATCGAAGGAAAATATATTACACTTATCGGTCTTTGGATTAAATCCATTCCATCTATGTCCGTCCGATATCATCCAGTAATCCCGATAATAAAATTGTGTTAAATGAAATCTGTAAATTAGCACTAAAATGTTGGTAAACTCTTCCTTTTTTGAAGTCGGTTAAAAATTATCCTTATCTTCTACCACAAAACAGTGTTTATCGATGGTTTAGCATAAGCACCTTTTTAACACAACATTTATATTTTTGGGGTTTGACGTAGACGACAAGTGTCTAAGTTTTTATAGTAAGATTATATTTTCCTATCTTTTATTAGAAGGTCGTTGTAGAGATAAGTTTGTGGGGGTTGGGCTGAATTTCTCGCTTATCGTGTTTTCCTAGAGGTCGTATCATGACGAGACTACGTGTTATCAAGGATTGGATGGATTTAAAAAGTAAACATTACATAACATCAGCCGGTATTCCCCGAATAAATAGGCAGAAGTGACAGCCACAATTCGCCAGTTTTGTTTAAGGGGGATGCGAAAAAATAGCCTGCGAAATTAAAATTTTCGTACGTTTTTTCTGCAATTTGCAAAGATTGTACCCTGATCCAAATATGATTCGTGACCTTAAAAAATATGATGGTTTTACAGAATTATAATGATTTGAATCAGCAATACAACTCCTTTAAGTTAGAATTGGCCTCAAATGTCATACTTTCATGAAATATTAGGTAATTCAATAAATAATTTGAACTTAGAGAGTAAAGTTGTATTAATGATTTTTATAATTGTAATATAATTCTACAATTAATGTTTTGATACGGTCGCGAATCTTATTTAGATCAACATACTACAACCTGATACTGACCTGCAAATTGCAAAACACGAAAGAAAATTTGAATTTCGCGGGTTACCCTGACGTTTTCGTCTTAAGTTTCACGTAAGTTTCAATGGGCTTTCATGGAATGTCATATGCTGCCATTATCCGGGTAACCCAGAATCCAGGCTGCTACTGGGGAATTCGTAATGGTAAACCTAATAGGTACACTTTTCCAGACCTGGGGATCTAACCTAGGACACCGTGCTGAAAAGGCTGTTCTTACGAAAACTAGACTATCGTTGGTCTTCAGTGGTAGCCATTGGCTTTCAAAACATATGTTAATGTACCTATTATTATAAAGATACTCATATCTATAATATCGTAATATTTCACTCCGTATAAATCACTACAAATTGTCGCTGGACGTTTATCACGCGACAGTAATTTCCTTCGTCGGTTATCGACCTAGGTAAGTGGACAGTTGACAGTCGATGAACTGAGCTGAACAAGGTTAAAACGAGATGTTGCGATTTACATCGTTACTTGTGTTGTGAGTAAATAGTTATTAAGCTAACTACAACATAAACATTTTGAAGGGTAAACCTAGTTTTATTTTCATCCCTGTCTGGTATTACTATACCTAAATATAATATTATAATACTACTTGGTATATTCGGTAATCATTCAGAAGCCAGAGAATATTTTCGATTCTAAAGTACACCTAGTTCTAAAGTAGTCCTATTCGACCTACTTTTACCAACCTACAGGCAGCTGCATATATCACCTTTATCGTGACATTGTCAGTCAAACGTTATCATTTCAATTAACTTTTCAGTGGTTGTGTAAACTTGTTTACTCCCATCGCTATAATGAAACAATATTAAAACTCCACGGCAATTTTTTTTTTCTAGAAGCCTTATCTCTTAGTTCGTTATTTATTCTCAAATTCAGAGGATCCGACACTTACGCATGTTTGAGTTTTTGGACCAAAATAAAACCTAATGAAGGTCGCACTCCCGAGATTTAGCTGTCAGGTCAAAACTTGATGTTATGTCGCTGCTTACCCTATATAAGCCTATGTGCGACAGACGACATCTTTCGGCTGATATGATGAAAAAGTTCATTGAAAAACCAGTGTTAGACAGCATCTGTCTCGGATTACTGCTGAAATGGAGCTTTTGGCGTAGCCTAAGGCACAGGCATATAGACTGTTTCTAAACAGCATAATATTACTTCTTATTTTGAGAGAGATGGCGCCTGAGAGTCAACTCACCAATGAAGCCCTTCTTGGCGAGCTCGAGGGTGAAACGACGGGTGATCTTCTCCAGCTCATGCTCGGAGTACTCCTTAGGGTTGATCTTAATTCCGGCCTTGGCGCCGCCGAAAGGTACATCGACGCACGCGCACTTGAATGTCATCAGGGCGGAAAGAGCCTTGACTTCGTCCCGGCTAACATCGGTTGAGAATCTGATACCTGTGGAAGAAAGAAGAAATCAATTAGATATTGTTAAAGTAGTTCACAATAACTTAGGGACAGCTCAGAACGCGACGTGAAGCGCGCGAAGCTGCACGCAGTTTTTAGCAATTATCGAACTTATTTTCTTCACGTAAAGGTATAATTTCTGTGCGACGGTTGACACGTGTCAAAGTACGCTGAGATGCGCGGATGCTGCGCAGCGCGTGTACGTTATTGTGTAGTAAATAAATTCGATATTGTATCGGATCATAAAAAGTGCGTGTCGCTTCGCAAGCATTACAAAGCTAAGCTATTTACGCAGATAAATGACTATAATGAGAATAACTAAAGTCTATTTTACATTATTGTTGCCAATTGATGTTTGAGACCCTCCAAGTAAGCCCTTTAATTTGATATGTTCAGTTTGTAATTATTATTTTTTAATTTTCTTATTTGCCTCCCAAAATTGACCACCATATACAAAATTCATTTATTTACGTTACACGTCCGTGTGCGGGTCACAGAAATTCATGTGTATCATTACCATATGTTAATTAAATTTCAACTTAATCGGTCCGTTAGATTTGGAGCAAATTGGCTGTGACTGACACATCCTATAAGAGTTCCGTTTTTTCATTCGGACGTACGGAACCCAAAAATAGGTACCAACTTTATGTTGATTTTAGAATGACTATTACTATTGAAAGAATGTAAACTCCAAATTGCACCTTATGTGGATTAAGTGTTTGTTTACATTTTTGGATACTAAGTTGCGAACGAGCAATAAATTAAACTTGCATTAATTCCACTTTATCAACTGCAGTTTTTCATACATAACATTTTACAGGGCTTAGTAACACGTATTACTATAAACGTGTTTGTTAACAAGACCGACTTAATTGTGGTTAATGGTTCATTAAAAAGATAGCCCCAATTAATTAATTCGAGGAAATGGCAGTTACAGCCAGCTATCTTCATGATCGTGGTATTGCGATCAACACTGAATATTCCATAAACGTGGAACTATTTTGTTTATTTTTATCTACCGATTTGTTTTGTCTATTTCGAAGTGGTTAGAAATTTATTAAGATAATGTTGTCTGTCGGTTCTGGGTCTGAGTTATCTACGACGTTCACGTAACATATAGTATCTACGACTGTTTTCGACTGATTAATCGATATAAAATGACTGCTTAGTTCGCACTACATCGCAGAATAGTTTTTTTTTTTCTACTTCCCACAACTGTGTTATTTTTAGTAGATAACAGTAAGTCTCTTTTTGTCTAGTATTGCCTAATTCACCGAATATTAGGTACTTTCTACAGTACTGCTATAAATCAATATAATGACAGATGTAAATAGGTAGGTAGGTACTGTCAAATCAATATTATAATACATCATGCCATCTCAAGTAGGTATTCAGGTGAGATGTGATGTATGCCTATAACCTTGCAATAAAATCAATTTTGATGAATGTTTTATTTTACACTAAAAGGGGTTATCCGCAGCAATTGAATATGATAAGAGCAATCTCGACATTTAAATGTATGATGAAATGTTTTTGTTACTCTTAGTGACACTGGTGGCACCTCACCTGATTAACAGAATACCTACTCTGCTCCAATTCCTTATACAATGAACGACAAAAAATATATAATAAAGGTCACTCAATTTCATCATCTTTATAATTATGTACTACTGTCTGTATGTCATTCTACTGTATGTAACTGAACTCCTAAACGAGTGGACCAACTTTGATGATTTTTTTTATTGTGTTTGAGTACCCTCCATGGATGGTTGCCCAGAGCAGTGGTGGCCCAGGGGTAACGGCCACAACTTACGAGTTGTAAGGTCGTAGGTTCGAACACATTCAGGCGCTTTACTTTGTGTAAATTATTTCATCACCACTTCTCTCAAAACGGTGTAGGAAAACATCGTGAGGAAACCAAATATTCGAAGACATGTGACATCTACCATCCCGCACTGGGCCCGCGTGGTGGATGACTGCCCACTCCCTCTCGCAGAGAGGAGGCCGATTATGCTTATGCTACATGTTGGAACTTAAGTAACCTTGATTAATTAATCGAAACAGCGAAATATTTGACGGCTATTTGCGACGGTTGCCAACTATCTGAATGCAGAGCCTAAAGAGACGATGTATGTCGGATACATCGTCTCTTTAGGCTCTCCACCACATTTATGCAGCTAAGAATCGGTAGTAAAATGGAAAATTAAAGTCCATAGTTTGGCACAAATTCTTAGGTTTGGTTTGAGGACGGGGAAGGAAAAACAGCTCTGTAAATGACTAAATAGGTTACATTTATATCCTTTAACCTCATAATATTGTATTCGTTAAAGACTAAAATAAACAAATGAAGGTAGTTGACACAAACATCAAAACCCGTCAATACCTAAATTCTGTGGTTTTAATTTACACCTATGTTGCTAGATAGGTATGTGGTGATTATTTATTTTAATTTCCATTATTGTAAAAATACCCCTTCAGGAGTACCATCTTTGCGTCTAGCTAAGTGCTTAACAACTTTTCCAAGGACATGAGTGCCCAAGCGAGAAGAAAGACTGGAGCACAAAGTAGCTCCTGACTCAATTTTAGACCAATTAAACTTGAAGCGAGGTTTGGTAAATACATAGGTTTGAGGAAAGTCGAACGTAACGTAAAGTCGTAGACTTCAATTTAGTGGCGCGCGTAACCTCCTGAAAGCTTCAGATAAATACCTAACTATTCAATCCTATAATATTAAATGAGCAATATTGGTATAATTTATTATCTTCTTCATATACATAATATGATTCTACTGTACGTATTATTGTCACCTAACTCCTCCTAAATGGCTGGATCGATTTGGATGAAAATTTGTGTGTATATTTGAGTGGGTCCCCGGATAGTTTGAACATACAATTGGACCGAGTAGGTGGCGCTGTTTAGACAGGACAACGTCTGTCAGGTCCGCTTGTATAAACTTAAAGATATACATAAGTATTTGTAATCACGTCCTCGGAAACAGCTCCAACGATTTCGATGAAAATTGCAATATATGGGGGGAAAAATCGATCTAGCTAGGTCTCATATCTGGGAATATTCGTTTTCTCTATTTCCACGCGAGCAGAACTCTGTTGCCCACTAAATATTAAAATATCTATAAATAACTACGCATTTTATGGAAGATCTACACAATTTGTATTTAAATAATCAATTTACATACCTAATCTATCTAAGTACCTACTTGAAAACATCCGAAAGTGTTTTGCACGGCACATTTTTTTGTTATAAATAGCGCCGAACGATAAGTGACTGAAATAAAATTGGGCCTTGTGTGCCTTGCCTGAAACGAAACTCTGTAAAATAAGTGAAATGTGTCTCGAACATTTCAGTTATTATACAGCAGTTTCGTTGCGTTGAAGAGATGATGAACGTTTTGTATGAAATTACTCATAGTCATAACTTACTGCTAATTTCTTGTCTATGATTCTATACTTGTCTGATACGAATTTTAGATTCCCTACCCTAATTAGTTTAGTTCGTAGTATGTAGGTACGTCCATAGAATATATAATTATAGAGTAGTTATCTAGGTACCTATTGTTTATCAAATTTGCAATGTACTTTTAAAGTAACAGTGTAGGTACTTCATTATTGAAGAGCCAAATCTGCCTAATAATAAATAAATACAGATTATCGCGTAAGACGGCTTAGGAGGAGCAATTACTTTTATTTCATATTTCAGCAAAAAACTTGCGTAGGTAGGTGCATCAAGAAAAACAAAATCGAAACAGAAGCGAAAGCTTCAATGTCGCGTGGCAAGATTTTTTTCCTTGTTCTCGGTGCCATATTTACAGTTCAATAGTCGCGTGCTAAATAAATGTCATTCGCTGGCACTGAATAGATATACCTAGCATCTATCGAAAGTATATTGACTTCAGTTTCGTTGAGCTGTTCCGATTGAAAATTGTTTGTTTGTCCAAGACTGTAAGCATTTATTATGCCAGCACTAATATTCAATTGTTTACATTCGTCGTAGAACTATAAATCAATTGCTTCTAAGGTGATAGGTCTAGCAGTCCCATGAGAAAATGTTTCGTATACGATGATGACTAAGCCGGGACAGACATCATCGTATCAAAGAGTTACATCCGTCTCGGTCTTTCCAGAAGAAAATACATTAATTCTTTTAGTAAACTATTAGAGTTGCATACCTAGAGACGAATAGGGGGCATGCCATGTGCAAATTATTACCATTTAGTATGAGTAAATACTTAACAAAACGTGACTCTTTAATAAAGCTGTTGTCAAGTCGAGTGTGCTTTTCTAATTATCTCCAATAGGTTAATAATACACGCCCCTGCATATGGCGAGGTGTCGACTATGAAAATGAAAACAAGTCTTGTTTAATTTTAGCTGTTGCGCAATGCAAAATGACGCGAAAAACTGCGTCACGACCACGCCTCCCGTTGCCAACCTGCTAAGAACCTCTGAAATTTTTATCTTGGTATCGTCAAGTGTTTAATCTCACTACCTACACTAAAGCCTGTGACAAGAGTCACGTAACACGTGATGTATCACGTTCTTAATGAACTTCGGTGATTTTAACAGAACGATAATGCTGTTGCCAGCCCACAGTTGGAGGTGTGTTTTAAGAAATGTAACACACCTCTATCGGATCCAAATCTTCAGGCCCTGTGTGGTCGCCTTATCGCGTCTTTGTTCACTTTTTTGCCAGTGTGTGTTCCATAACGTTTCATTCTTCAATGGTTACCACAAATGGCATTACATTTACTGGTGATAAAATTGAATTACCTATGTCTGTGTTTGTAATCATAAAAGCCATTTCGTTAAGCTAATTTGCTGGAGGTAGGTAAATACCTCTGATATCAACTTAGATTGTTTCAGATACGAAGTTTCCAATTCCCAAAAGGCTTAAATAAAATGTGATTACAACCAGTTAACACGTTAACGGTACCTACCTATTAGGAAAATTCATGCTTTCTTTCATTTACCAATTTGCTTATGAATGAAATGATTGAATTTAATCTTAAACAGTTTTAATAGATTCGTGCTCTTGATTTTCATATTTCTGTGGAGTGTTCGTGTCTAAGCACATTATACTTGACCTTCTCTAAAACGATTTTCTCAGGGTTTGCACCCATTGTTTCTTTTCTACCTTTTTAACTTTATTCCTTCAATTCCTTCGTCTTTTGTCAATAAAGCAAATTAGCCATTCTTCAGTCAATATTATACCAAAAGAGGCATTTTATGCGCGTTTGAGGAAGGCCCAGACCGTAAATGGCGCCATGGGTTTGCGACAAAAGTTCTGGAAAACTTAGATGTTGGCTAAACGAATTTTCGAGTGAGGGACCTAATAAACGGAACTAATTGTCAGTAAGTAACTTCTACGTTTTGTGAAGCTGGGTCGACCTCAGGCCATTCAATATTCTATTTATGGATGAGGAATTGATCGTTGTTCGGAAGAGGGCATGAGTATTTATGAGCCATTAGTGAATAAATTGCAGTATCTATTTAGACATAGCAACAGGGCAGGTAACCGGAAACAATGGTTTAATAATTTACGGAGTTCGTAAAATTATAATCCATTGGGACACGTGGAAGCATTATGTTCCATTTACGAACACTGGAACAATGATAATATCCTCTCGTTAATCGTTACTGACGAGTTGCGTCAATTATTCCATACCATTACAAAAAATACACCAATTATGTAAATAACTTCTTGGCGATACCGACGTTCTTGTTTTGTCGATTTCATTGATCTACTTAAAAACATTAATCGCACCTAATAATAAATGCTGAGCGCTCAGAATAAGATGTGTAAAGTGCCATGCATGGAAATTAATTACCTATATGAACAGATTATTAGGTCAACAATATTGAGATCAATGGAAGGCGCCAAGGTTGATTTTGCTCGTGCGTCATAGTACAAGAAAACAGCATAAAAAGAGTTGGGCGGCTCGCACAACCCGCGGCAGGACTATTGTCAGGTGAGGAAGGAAGGTTCTAGAATGGAGTACAATGACCTGACGACGTTGGATTTTTTCTGCCGATAGATGACGGCAGGGCAGAAAAACTGACGGAGGTAGGCCAAACCTCTAGAACACCTGATGTAGGAAGGGGGTCAACGTAGGTGGTCTACACACTTGGCATTGAGACAGAATGAAGAAGATTCGTTTTAACACCGGTAATGTAAGACAACGCTTACAGGAGGTAACAAGTTAATAATACATTGATGGGACCTGAGAACTAAGATTCCACTGTTTATATTTTTCTCCCATGACTAACAATAGTAACAATAAATACTGTCTCGTTTGTTTCCGGCTATTCAGTGCCCTGTTAAACCTACTTAGTATAATTATATCACGCGTAATATATTCCCCGAAGAGTCAGGTAGAGCCGAAAAGAACACATTAGGAACGCCAGGTTTAAGTTCCATGTAAATGCAATACGGGTCGAGCCACTGGCATTACCTGGGCACAAATCTAGACTCCGGGTCCTACTTGATAATAATTCTTACAAAATAGATTCAGGTAGTGGGAGCAAAACAGCGAGTGATGTTGAAACAGCGTCAGTTTTTGTAACGTATTTAACATCTGGTAGCCGACTAACTGTTCCTGTTGCAAACAAAAGGAGACCCTTGAAAACAGGTTATGAACAATTACAGTACCTCGACCGAACAGCTGTGTTTTTGTTCGAGACAAATTGAAGGGGAGAGGGTGCAATTTTATATTTCATTGGGAAATGCAGTATGTAATGCAGTTATTATGTAATGGGCAAATTGCTACTCAATGCAGTGCGTTTCATTGTTCTACTAATGTATCCTTTAGCATTATGGTGCTGTTTTGTCCGCTTGGATAAAACGAGTAGATAATTTGCTATTAGGTATATTGTAATTATTTTTTGGACAGATCCAGCGCTAGTCGTGTTAGAAATTTTTAATTAATTTGTGAATCGCCCAATTAATTGAAAGGTCAAGTTTAACTTTATCTACTTACTTTAAGGGTGCTATAAGCTACCTATTCAGGTAATTTATCTACTTTTTTCGAGAGCCAATGGATAATTACAATTGAATTTATGTAGATATGCTTTTCCCATTAATTAAAGTTTATTTTCTTAACATAACAATGTTACAAAACCTTTGTTGCTGTTCGTGATAATATCGGTTACAATGAATTATGTAACGCAAATATTTTGCATATTATGCATATTCAATGATCGCTTCTTCAGGCGTAAGCCCAGTGGAATTTATTATTGTTAGTGCAACTATAGAATGAAGATTAACAACAAACAAATCGAGTTCCGCCCCGTGTCGACATCAAAATGAATATCCAACTGGATAACAAAAGCAAATTTTGGTACAGTATCCGTCCAGTACCCCTGCAGCTGCTTTATCATTAGTGGTACGACTATTGAACGTGTATGTAATCACATTACCTACTTTATTAGAAATCATATTTCCCTTGTCTATTGGGTATTCATTCATCGCTAGCTCAAAAGTAATAATAGGAAAGGACGAACTTATTTTTAGGTTAAATTCGGCTCGATGGACTAAATCAACTCGCACAATCAAGGTGAATGGCTATTGAGCTAGGTTAAATCAACATGTGACCAGAAAATCAGGTTATAGTTTATTTTCCTAAAACTACATTTTTTTGGCAACTCCTAGTCTAAAAGCAACAAAATAAAATGGCTTCTACTAAATACATTTTTCTTATTTTTGCGAGTTTTATTTTAAGCATAGAAAGCACAAATTCTACGTCCACATATTTCAGCTAATATAACATTACGCACAGTAACATCACGTGTCTCCGTAGCTATAAATAAAACTTCCTATTAACAATAAGTATTACGTGGATGATGTAAGCAAAGCTAAATGAAAATCGAATAAATATGGCACCTACCTCCTTTGGTTGGAGTCCTGTGTGAGGAATGTTGCGCTCTGTAGCCGCGGATCATTTCATAATCGCCAGAATCGCGCCTTAGTGGAAATTGGATTTCAATGATGTGATCGCATGGCTGCATCAGCTTCAGGATGCCGGCTACCTTCTTTTTCCTATCTTCAATGGAAGTTCTTGACTTCACGTCGTCTACCAGTTTGTCTTCGATCACTTGGCAGGCTCTGTGGAAGAAGTACTCCACCATGTCGAAGAATCTTGGGCTTGCATGAGTCGGGATATCTTTAAGCCTGTCTGGGATTTGATGGCTTGCATATGTGCGGCAGCATACGTCCACACCAGCAGGTGTAAGTTTGAGCATGGTATTGACTCCCTCATTCTGGATGCTATTTTTCAATGGTGGAACCACCGCTTTGGCGATATTCTTTAGGTGCAGCATTGTGGCTGTTTTAATTAAGTACGTTAGTCGGGTTAATAATCGGGCCGCCCTACTCTACACTAAATGTATAATACACAATTCTATGTAGTGCTATAATAGACTGTAGTGACGACCCGCCCCGACGGAATTCGACTCACTCACTGAGTAAAGTGGCGTATGGCAAAAAATAAAAAGGCCCCAAGTCGTGATGCGGATATTTGGTCTCGCTCCCACTTAGGCACACGATAAGAATAGCGATATCACTTCGCTGCGAAGTTGGTCACACTCACGAGGCAAAATCGAATCGTTTGCCGGTGGTGTGAATTGACTAAATTGTTTGTGTTGTTTAGTTGACTCTTTGAAAAGTTAACAGACAGATTTCACAAATCACTCTAAACGTTAACGAATATCAATTGGTTTAATTGATTGCTGTCTTCGATTTATTTCATCTACGAACAAAATGTCTGGGCATGCTAATGTTTGACGTCGCGACTATTTGAGAGCTATTAACCTAGTTTTCAAATGGATTATGGATTTGGTCATTCTGCTATTGCACGACTGCTCCAAAAGTGTGGAGTGAATAAAGTGTCATACAAGGGCGGATAGGGACAGGAGAATTATGATATTGATTTAACAAAATAACGGAAATTACGGGTATTTCATTTCCAAATGTAGATGTCTAAGATGTTATTAATTTTTATCATACTATCTCCCGAACTTGCCTATGCTGGAGCAAACCGGGAGCAACTTACAATAGAAACATATTTTTTATGGCGCGCACGGTTTGAATTTCTTTATGTAGATATCGATATTTTTTGTCTATGAGCACTCGACTCGGTCGACTACTGAATCGACTCGACTAAAGTGAGGAACAACTTTACGCTACACTACAAAGCTAGGAGCAGCTGTCTGAAGTGTCATAATGCAGGTTTGATGTATTTGATAAGAACCTAATTTACCAGTCAACATTCAAAGCAATCAAAAGACAGTGTCAATTTATAAACAGTTAGGTACTTTATTTAATTAAGACAAAAATGAAATTATTTTGGTGGTGTTACAGTTTAGTATCGCTCCAATTTATACTTTGAATCATCATTTTCTGTAGGTAAGTATAGTTATAAAAGATGACCTTAATTTCTTGTACTCTGTAAATAAAGCACTGCGTATGCATCCCCTCTCCGCCCTTACACGTGTGGTAGGAGAATGGTAACTAACAAAATACGCAAAATAATTACGATTGGAGCCAAATTTAGAAATCGAAATGCTTACTTGAAATGATTTGCATTTTGAACGCTGACGCAGTCTAACACCAGAAATTAAATCAATTGTTCTTTATAATTTGTTCTCAAGAATAAGGTAAGTTAAATGTTCGAAATGTTTATACAAATTCGTTAATTATTTGTTTTAAGTACTTATTATTTTACAATTTACAAATTATTTTGTACTCACTTTCTAGCTCCCCGACAATGACGGTCCCCACAGACGAAGTAGCTCCAAACCAAATAGATGTTCTACCAGATGAGTTAATGATCAGCATTTTTAAATACCTGCCGTTGGAGACAATACTTGAGTGTGAAAATGTATGCAGTCGATGGAAGAAACTGTCTCGAGACACCACGCTTTGGAGGGGAATCGTTTTTGTCTACTCCGGGAAACCAGGACAAAGCGAAGTAAGCGAGAAAAACCTGGAAATCATAGAAACTCATAGTGAATGTATACGATGTCTTAAAATACAGTACGTTTATAGTTATTCTGTTATCAAATCAATAATCGAGCAGTGCCATAATATCATCTCACTTGAACTCGTAATGTGTCGCATTTCCAAGGAGTTCGAAGACGATATTGCGAGGTGGCCGAATTTAAGGAAAATTAACTTGAAAAATTCTCTTGTATTGATGAATAACGTAGATGTTTTGGTCCCGTACGATAATTTTAAATACTTGAATTATTTGGCTTTGTCTGATTTTGGTCTCCCGGCTGTGACACGCGACAGCTTACTCCGATGTAATTATCTAAGTCACATTTTCATAGAAAAGGTTAAAAATCTTAACTTGGAATATGTTAAAAATTTGATTAAATCAAAAATGGCAATTCTTAGTGCCCTACACATTTATGGGGGCGACGCTGTAAACGACGAATGTTTGTTTATGTTGTCACAATGTCATTCACTAAAAGATCTCGCTATAATACGTTGCGAAAATCTCACCGATGCAGGACTTATCAAATTGGCAGATTTAAAACAAATACAACATTTACAAATTTGGAATAACGTGATCTTCACTGAAACTAACTTGCATAGAACTTTATCAAGTCCGAACTTAGTAAAACTGGAAAGCTTAAGTTTATCAAGAATAGGAAATATTTCACCTGTGATAGTAGATGTGATCTCTGAATATTATAAAAATCTTAAATTTCTCGCTGTTTACCAGTGTCCTAGAATCATAAACACAGATTACGAAAAGCAGCTGAAGTCAAAATTTCGAAATATTGACGTAGTTTTATATTAAACTCCTATACTCCATGCCCGACAGCAAAACCCCAAATATCACTAAAGAACACAATCACGAGTTTAATGACTCCAGCCCTATACCCAAACCCACCCAATTCATTCATCTCTAATTAACGCTATCTTTGAAACTTCAATACGATACTACGTTAGTAGGAATCATTGGATATCATTGTGTTACATTTATCATATTGTGCCCTAAACTCATCGTTTTGGGCTGGAGTTATTACAGATATAGCGTTCGTCAGAGGTACCGTTATTTGGGTATGGGGTGTAAGAACCTAAACTATTATAGCTTCAAACGATAACGTCACGATTAAAAAAATACATTAAATCCACATAAGTATATTTCACTGTATAAATAATGGCATATTTATGAGTCAAATAATTACAATTTTTCATTTATTCCAGACGTAAAGACAAATAAGACAAAACTTATTAGATAAATACTACATACTAGTCTTTTGTTAAGAGAATCGATTTCCTCTAAATGGAAATTATAATAAAAAAATACAAGAAAGTGACCTTAATGTGCTCATATACAGATATTTTTTTCTAGTTCTTCTGATCATGATTTCAACATAACTTATTAATTCTGCTGTTAATATCTATAGAATTTATTTGTTTCTCTTTAAATATGTACTTTATTATAGAGATTTGTGTTATTTGTGATGATAATATAACATACATTACTTCCGAGAAACGAACTAAGTTGTTTTTTCTTTCCTTTACCATGGTGTTTTGAGGGCACATTTAAAGACTTTTAATTTAATACTCTTTAGAGTAAGAGTGCACGACAAAAAGTAAAAATGTTTCTAAAACATCGTTAAAATACCTTAAAACATACATATCGTCAATTCATTCGTCTGGCGTCTTACAAAAACACTACATCACAATTTATGTTTTATCTCAAACATATCACAGCATCCCGAATCATTTGGTACATTTCTGACATTCCATTGTAATAATGACTACATTAAAAATTCTGGTTAAAAGTTCTAATGACACGAACAAACGCGAAAGTTTCACATTTGTGTTTAAGATGTACAATATGATTATAGTGCCGATAATTTACGCTTAATACACTAACTTACCAACTACAAATTTTTGATAAGCTCAAAATTTGTTTGTTCTAGGTATTTTACATGATTTTCCTTTGTACACTGTCCTATTTTTTTGGTTTCAAGCAGGAACAAGTAATTGATAAGTCCGGTTAAGTAAATGTGTGACGGTGCATTTAATTTCTTTGAAAGAAAACGTTAAATTTGTTTAAATAAATATGTAAAGTAAGTTTATCGTCAGAAGTTTACGAACGAAAATTTAATTAAAGTAGTTAAATATTTTAATTGTATTTGGCTACGAGGTAGTATTACAATGAGATGTTGAATCCAAAATAAATAAGTAAAAAGCTTAAGTATGTTTTTTTTTTACAAATTGCTTAAAAATCTATGATTCTTAAGACGTATACAGTGTTACAATGAAGGTATGATCAAAAGAAAATCTAGAAAAATATTTTTATTGAAAACGCAAAACACGTTAACAGCTCTGTAAATTCAAAACGAAGCAGTAAAAGTGCCTACAGGTTTGCTTGTTTGACGATCGACACATGTTGCGATCGAACAAGATCGAGTAAATGAGTAACAGAAGAGCGCAATCGTATTTTTGTCGAGCGACATTGTGTATCGTTATTTCCAAATAGAAGAGAATATTTTTATTTGCTTTTTAGTTTTTTTGCTTATTAGTTTGACTATCATGATTCCTGACAGTAAATCAACTTCAACTCGATCGATAAATGAACAAGTGATGCTCGATTTTAAACTTTATATTTATGGATCGTTAATAGGCTACAAGTAATAATGGATAAATTTGAGCAAATCTGTTAGAAGCTGATCTTGTTAAATCGTCAAAACACATATCGAACGACTCTAACGAACGTTAATAATCGAGAAAATCTGTAGGCACCTTAAATAAAGACAATTGCATACACAAAATGTCAAAAGTAAAACTTATAACTAAAATGAAACGTCTCGTCTGAAGTTAAAAGATAAACACAAAATATAATTCATGAGAAACCCACGGTTCATTATAAATATATTTACAGACATAGATGGCCTTTATCGGCATCCTACAGCAGTTAGAAGGGCGACGGCTCGACGAAGGAAGGCCTCGACGCCAACGCCCATAACATTAACACATAATAACACATAAGGGTTTCGAAACTCTTCAAGTTGGGAACGAATTCAGCTGGAGCTCAATACAAAATCACTAGATCATCGACATCGACCAAGGGGGGCGGGGCTAACTTACAAATAAAAATCACATAGGATACTCGGGACGGGGTGTGGAGTCGATCATCGCTTGCGTCCGCGCATGATCTGTAGCGCCTTGGCCATGAGCGGAGCCTTCTTGGGCTTGAAGCTGGAGCCCGCGCCCGGCAGCGGCGCCAGCGCGCGCGCGCCCGCGCCGCCGCGCAGCACGTTCGGGCCGGCCAGCGCCGCCACGCGCGCCGCCGGGCTGCCCGTCGCCAGGCGCGCCGTGCCGTGCTGCGCCTGCGCATCGTGCAAGTCGTGTATAGGGTATCCAGAGGAGGCATTCATTCGGGTGAACGACTGACTCTGAGATGTAAAGCGTAATTTAATTTGTCAAGGTCTGTCTGTTTGGACAGCTTTGTGTACTCATCAGATTATCAGGAATCTGAGTACCGAGATCGGCCACCTCAAGAAATTTAACAAATGCTCTGTAATACAAAGACATCAAACAAAAAGTGAAACTTACTTTTAGGTTTGCCGACGCGGAAATAGTATCCAAGTCATTCTTTTTTTACGTTTCCTTGAGCGACGTTTCTGGACAATAATTTATTCTCTAAATCGTTGTTAAAAATATAAATAATTATTTAAATGACAATTACCTGTTTCTTGGCGATGTTCCGCGGAGGTTTTGCAATGGAGTCGACGTACGCCATTTTGGTTTGTTTGATGGGCGCTTTTTTCGCTTCTTGAGCTATTCTTATGTTATTCGTGAGCGATTTCAATCTGATTTCTTGTTCCTCTTGGCACCTCTGGAGTTCGGAATTACAATAAAAATTGGATAAAATTGGGACATTTTTGGGTAACATTTTTACTGAAGCATACAATTACATTACGATATTGGTGACATGAAATGACAATAGTGCGACTTATTTGTTGGTGACAGTCTCCTGGTCTCATGGTTCAGGCAGGCGAGGTTCTGACGCTCCCGCTAGGCGGTCCCGCCGCCCGCATGTACGAAAAAGTCACCCTATAATTTCAAGTCACTAATTTCGTAATGTAATTTTGGCTTTAAGCTCCAACCACACTGCCGCCGATCGACATTTTTAACTAAACTTGTTTACGAAACAGGTTCATACAATAATATTTATGTAAAAAAAAAACAGTTATGACGAACTAATAATTCATTTTTACAAAGCTGTGTTTTTACTCACCGTGTACATTTCCCTCCATGCCTCATTTTCCTGGCGCTGTTTGTTGCGGAAGTTTTTCTGGCAGAACTTCTGCCACAGATGATCAGTGTCCTCCATCAGGTAAGGATTATAATGCTCCAGTATAAACATCTGTTGCGGGGTCGCCCTGTCTACAACGGGCTTTAGAATTTCGTATGGCACACCTCCCGTGTATTCAAGTGCTGAAATGCAAATAGAATATAACAATATACATCATTGAGCTATACATAGTGGATGCATGAAATATATTATGGACATCTTTAACATTGACTACCACGCATGCTTAATACGAATTAGCGATACTTTTTTGCTCTGCTCGTTCGTAATATCTTTTGAAAAATTGGATTATCTAATCAAAATTTGCAAGAATTGTAGTACATTACAGATGGTCGGGTTTTCTAAGTTTCTAAAACTAGCGTGCAAAATTATTGATTAGGTGCATTCATTAAATAAAGCTAATAAAATTGGTACATATTATTGTATTGGGGTGTGCATAATGGACTGCTGTAGAACTTACCATCAATGTGTTCTTGAAGTACATTTACGCACATTTCGTATAGCGACGGTATTTTTCCTCCTATAACTTTGTTGCCTGAATAAACTTTGGTTCTGAAAAAAGACAATTTACTTAATAAAAGCCGGCGACGGCAGACACCTGAACCAGAGTTATGAATAACCTGGATCTTAAGAACGGAAGAAAAATCTCTGAATACAGGAATTCACAAGACAGATGACGGGATTACAACTGCATTTTGAATGTATACTAACACGCTGTACAGGAGAAGGTGACAGCGTGGAGGCACAAAAAAAAATGCAGTCATGGGGAATGCCAACAGAAGTCAAATATTAAAACTGGTATTAGCGCCATCTATATTCTATAGTACAGCACTACGGCGCGAGAATGGCGGCGACGCGAAAAAAATCGCTCAACGCGCCTAAAGAAGTTTTCACTTCAAAAATATACAATATAATAATTTCATAAATTACTCTCGTATTATTCTAATATACTTACGTGTTAATCCTGCAATTGCAAAAAAAGCATAAAACATCTTCTAATTCGATAACGTGTGCAGGGTGTGGTGCGAAGCACTAGCGTAACTCGTGATTTTAAAGTAAAGGATAAATAGACATTGTTTATTCGAGGTCAAATTTAATTGACTAGCGAAACTTCAGTCACGGAGGTGACGGGTATCAATATCAAATCAAGATAAGACAAAAAACCGGCCAAGTGCGAGTCGGACTCGTACACGAAGGGTTCCGAACCGTGTTAAGATCGAGCAAAAAACACCGAAAATTACGTTTCTTTTAAAGGGTCCCCATAAAATAAATGTGTTCTTTCGTTGTTTTTATTCGGCCTTTTAATTATTAACTTTAATTAATTTGGAATACTATCGGCAATACATAATCTGTGAAATGTAAACTGTCTACCTATTACGGTTCATGAGATACAGCCCGCTGACAGACAGACGGACAGCGGAGGCTTACTAAAAGGGTTCCGTTTGGCACCCTTCGGGTATGGAACCCAAAACTCCGTTGACTGCGAGCAGCTGTAGATACGTAAAATTAAAAGTTTATAACATCAAACTTATATTTTGTTTTAGATCCATACATTACTACCACAAAACCGTGTTTATCAGTTGTTTAGCGTAGACACCTTTTAAACATGATATTTCTGTATGGAGTTTGACATAAAACTGACATTAGACACACATATAACAAGTGTCTAAGTTTTTGTGTATTCAGCTGTATCCGGTTAGACTGGAAGCCGACCCCAACGTAGTTGGGAAAAGGTTAGGCAGATTGATTTGATGTGTGTGAAGTTTCACTAGTTAATTTAACTTCTAGCTAAATTCTAAGCAAATACACAGAGGTGTGTCTTGCGTTAACTGCCTGCAACGCGGAATCTATAGGAGATAAATCTATTGTGCTACAATAGCGACGAACTAAATGTAACATCACTGGCTTACCTTTGGTTTTTGGATGAAATGACGCAGCTCATAGCGTCTTCATCGTTGAAATGCGGCATTGCTCGAGGTGGTGGTCGCGGCTTGTAGTTGGGTGATATTTCTGGCAGCGCCGAGATCTCAAGCGTGGGCAGCGGTGCCAGTTTCGCAGTAGGAGCCAACAGAGCAGCGGGGCTATACTGGTGGAAGTAAAGAGTATACATGGAGTAAAAAGACTTAATACATATCCGTTATTGTCGCATTCTGTACATCAAGCTAAGCAAAATATTTCTGGGAAACGACTTTTATTTTTGTTGGGAAAAATCGCTTTTTACGGTAAGTGCGTTGCATGCACCATAAGCACAAGTTTATGTTCATGTAATACAGGGGTCATGGGGGTATATAAAGTTAAGTTATAACATTGAACACTTGTTTTCGTAATAAAACGACGAAAAAAGTCGAAACTTAGACCTACAATATGTCTCGTAAGCAGAAGGTTCCAGTACAAAAAAAAAACACAAAGTCGGAAAGAACAAGTAACTCTCAGCTTCGTTATGCGTCTTTTACACCCGTTACTGATATCGTACAAGTGCAATAAACTGTCGTCTATCGAAATCAATCAGCAGCCTAATTGCGTAATACAGTTTCAGTCACAATCTGAGAGTTTTGAAGGAATTTATTAAAACTATGAAGCAAAATGGATTAGAACCATTTTGCTTCATAGGTTTAATAAATTCGTCAGCTCAGCAACGTAAATAACGTGGCTGAACTGTCATGAAAGAAAATGCGATAAATTTTCATTTTATGTGTTACGCAATTGGGGAATTGCGTGGCAGATTTAGATATCACTACATATTATAAAACAAAGTCCTCCGCCGCGTCTGTCTGTCAATCTGTTCGCGATAAACTCAAAAGCTACTGCACCGATTTTCATGCTGTTTTCATCATATATAGATAGAGTGGTTCTCGAGGAAGGTTCTAGTATTTGTCAAGCGGGCGAAACCGCGGGCATCAGCTAGTAATTAATAAAGTTTTTACTTACGTCATTGTTCGGTGAGGCTACGTCCCTTAACAGTTTCTTTTTGGATTTGGCGGGACTGATCATGCCAAGCGCTTCAGCAAAACTGGCACCTAAATATATATATATATATATTGTAAAACATTTAAAACAGTAATTATTGAGTTTCTTGTCCATTCTTCTCCATACGAAACTACTTTTTGGAAGAAGCAACTAAAATCAATTCAATTTTCTTGTAAATTAAGACATTTAAAAGTGCCTTTTACTAACTAAAATAAAATAAATGATTTGACTTTGAATAAAAAAGAAAAACATTATATATATGAAAGTTTATGGACTTGAATAAGCAATGGTTTCGTTAAACTATATTCAAGTTATTTACCTGAACCACAGTCGATTCCATCATCTGTATCATGCTCCTCACTGATCTGTATTTGAACTTTTTTCTTTGGTACTTCTTCGTTCTTGCTGTTGCTTGACTTACTGCTTTTATGTGACGAGGAACTTGATCTATGCTTTGACTTTTTGTCGCTCTTCTCATCATTCTTCTCAGAATGGCCCTTACTGCTACTACTATTCGACTTATTATCACTCGACAACAAATGTTTTTTCTCACTACTATGACTACTCAACTTCTCCTTGGAAGAACTACTATCTTTTGACTTGTCCTTGCTAGAGGAACTATGTTTTTCCTTAGAACTACTACTATTACTAGTGCTTTCTTTAATTTTGTGTTTAGATCTTTCAGAGTCCTTCTCTGATGAACTCTTGTGCTTTTCTTTTTCTGAAGCATGCAAGTGACTGGATGATTTATGTTTGTCCGACTTGCTGTGTTTATCAGAACTTGTTTTGGTTTTGTCAGACCCACTGTCAGACTTGTGGGAGCTACTTGACCTGTGTTTGTCAGAACTGCCGTGTTTTTCAGAGCTACTTTGCTTGTCTGAACTGTTATGCTTGTCTGAACTAGTCTGCTTCTCTAAACTATGTCTAGCAGATGACTTTGATTCTTTATGACTTTTCTCTGCATCTGATTTGTGTTCTGTTTTGTGTTTCTTCTCAGAATTTGGTTCTTTTTCCTTTGAACTTTTGTGTTTGTCGGAACTGTGACTTTTTTCTTTTGTTGAAGATGTTTCAGAGGAATGCCTCTCTTTTGACTGTGAGCTATGATGTCTGGAGTGCTTCTCAGGCTCGTAGGGCCTGCTTGAGCTGGATTTATGATCTGCATGCTCATCGTGAGAGGAGTGCTTAGATGAAGATGACTTATGGTTACTGTGTTCTTTCTTTATTTCTTGTTTGACTTTTACCTCTTCCTGTGAGGAGTCAGACTCCTCTGAGTCACTTTCGTCACTCTGTGAGCCGTCACTTTCACTTTCTGTCTCTGGTTTCTTATTCCTACCATGAGACTTTCTTTTGTAGTCATCCTCACTGGAACTAGAATGTTTTGAACGCTTGGTGTTTGGTTCCTCATCCTGGAAAATGTTCATAATTTTTGTTATAATAATCATAATCGTCATTTTCTATTAACTCGCGGGAATTATTATTTCTTATTATAAGAAGAGGAGAATATGATTCTCTTATTGACAAATAATGCTATTTAAAAAAACTTTCTCTCAACCTATGTATATTTTGCCTGTAATGCATGTAATAATGTAATTTTCAGAATTTGAGTTACTACGTGTCACTAAAACTAAAGCAGTACATACGCAGTAAATCCTAGGAATTAAAAAGGTTGAAGAACCAACAAATGATAGATCAGGAAAAAAACAACATTAAAATGCTGCATAGGTTTTGAAGTTGCACAAGTGATAGTGTAGCCACAGATAAAGGGAATAACCAAACAAACATGATAAAGCTTTACCTCACTACTGTGGTATCTTTTTTTGCTCCCACTGTAGTTTCCATTTATTTCTCGGTGGTCTTTTGGTTTTGATGTAGACTGTGATCTCTCATATCTATCAGACTTGGTCCTGGATTGAGCGTTATCATCGGAATCTTTTCCACTCCCATGTCCGTTGTGTGTTGAACCTGCAATAAAGTTAGGGATGCTCAATGGAGGTTTTATTGTTTGATTCAGATTAATCCCTCATGTACCATGAATGCCATTAGTTATGATTATCAGTCCCACTTACACCAAATCTATGAATATTTATCTGCACATATTTGAAAACTACTTGAAATGTGCTAGGGTCAGACCCAAAATCTTAAGCACTATACAGTCTAGACTAGTCAGTATGGTGCCAAAAGCTATTCTGCCAATGCATTACTAGGCATTACTAGTCTGACTAGTAATGCCACATTGGCAGAATACCTTTTCGCTGAAAATATGACTGCAAATTCGAGGTTATATCATTATGAATGGTCACACTGCACACTGAAGATAATGCCTTACCTAAAGAACCTACATAATGATGTACCTAATACTCGAATGCATGCTACATGTAAATGCAGAAACGGTCCAATAGTACAATGACTTAGAAATTGTTAGCTGCGGATTCCATTCTTCTTGCGGATTTCAGCAAATCTTGTATATCTGGATGGCATATCTTAATATCTTCCTGTTACCCACCCAGTAATGTGATAGTGGAAGTAATTTGTGAGGTTATATCAGGTACCGTGAAAAGTATTTTAAGTCAATTGGGAATTATGTAACTTTCAGTGAAGAATTTATTAGATTAGTATTGACAGAGGCCTTCTACACTGCCAGGGTTGCGGAATAGTCCGAAAAGGATACCGGGACCCTGGCAACAGGCAACTGAAGGAACACGGATGGGTTTTAGTCAGTAAGAGTCTGACACGCCCTTCCGCTCCGCCCAGAGCGGGAGAAGTCATTTGATGACTACCCAACCAAAAAAAAAAAAAAAAAAGAGGCCTTCTACAGACATACAACTTAATCTATTTATTTATAAAAAGACATGAGATTGGGATTAAAAATATTAGTCACACATAAGAATTTAGTCTACTTCAATGCATGCAAAATTGGCAATATGAAACCAATACTTCAGCTATCTGAGTACTGAAGTGGATTCAATATTGTTAGTTCAACACGATAATCAGACAGTGCTGAATAATTTAAAACAATATTAATGGAAATGGAAATGGAATTTAATAAGTCTACACTTTAGTTTAAACACTAAATGCGTTATGAATGAATACTATCATGTGCATAGTGTGTGCATTTGTTTAATAAATTCAAAAGGTTTTAGCTAAGGATCAATAATGAAAATGAAGGATAATTTATAAAAATATATATTTCATTAAGTATTAAATCTATTAATTATTTAAGTATAATAAAAATTGCCCCAATTGTAAATATCGAAACACAACTTAAGTTATAACATAAAATATTAAACTCATACAACAAACTACTGCTTAAATGACAAACAAACAATATAAATAAGTATGTTATTAAGAATTGACATAGTCAAGTGATGTACAAGGTTATTGCACAGTTAAAAAATTTAAATTAATTTCAATAAGACAACATGCACTTATGAAATAGGGAGGTTGTTTAAAAAATATTGGTCCTATAGCCACCCAGCATAGTAGTTGTAAGTATACATTTAGATTCCCAAACTTTGTAGCTACCACCATATAAAATACTTGTTCATAATAAAAAATATCTTTAATTGTGAATTTATGAATGAATGTCTTTTTTTTTATTATTTATCATAACTTTTCAGAATTGAATAAATTCCCTGTAGTTACTCTTTTCAAACAGATGACCTCTTCTATAGAGCACTGCATAATGCCGTTAATTGTAAAAGGTCATAAAAACAGTAACGGTATTTGCCTTTTAGAAATATTATCATAGCTGTTGAGCTGGCCTGTCCTAATGAACAGCACACATCTATAAGCTTGATGTATACGTAAACATTACTATGCTCAATCATGGTGCCGGGAACTCAACTACTGGTATGTAATGCCCTACTATTTGCAAGATGGACTTTTGTTTAAATGACTCATTACACCTTTTCCTTGTGTTTGTAATGTTTAACTAGGTTCCTGTGACCGTGCCGTGCCATGCTTTGTAAGTACAAAAGCATCTTTTGAATCAGTTTATAAAATAAAAGTTATTGTTTTTTCCATGCTACAACAAAAATACTTCAATCAAAACAAAAACAATGGTATGCTTACTACCAAAGTGTATGAAAACAAAAAGAACACATAAAATTAGGCAGCAACATGAAGATGGTTCTTAAATTGAAGCACACAATACTATGTCACTTCACTAAATACATAAAAGTTTAAAATGTAGTTGGCTCACTGTCATTGTTCTGGTCAGTTTCCTGGTCGCTCTCCTCTGCTGCGACCATCAGCTTCCACTTGTAAACAAGGGCGCGGGCCGCCTGCCCTACGTCACCCGCCTCCTTGCGCAGAGCATTCACCGTGCGACCCACCCCTGTCTCCTGAAGATGCTGGACTGTCACTGCCAGGTTGTACAACTTGTCTATACATTTCAAAACCTGAAAATAATAAGATTTTTTATGTACTGTGCCGTAAACGTTACTGTGCGTAATTCTATTCATTAGCCGTCACTGGTATTGATAGGGAATGATGTGGATGTGAAATTAAATTATCATGCATAATTTCACAGCAATACG
Source organism: Lithophane ornitopus (assembly GCA_948473465.1). Classification (NCBI taxonomy): domain Eukaryota; kingdom Metazoa; phylum Arthropoda; class Insecta; order Lepidoptera; family Noctuidae; genus Lithophane; species Lithophane ornitopus. Next base: position 8,995,394 of record OX419623.1, read on the forward strand.
GTATTTTCATCATCATCAAATAATGCTTATCTGGCGACTTATTTTGTCAAGACATGTCGTTTTGTTATTTTTGGATCTCAATAATACAACAATGTCGCAAAGCAAAACTATTCAGGAATTATCTAATTTATGTGGGAATTACACCAAATGGAAGATGAGTAAAATGAAAACTCACTTTATGCTCGTCGGTAGGATATTTCTCTATTGTATGCTGGTAATGTTTGACTAAATCAAGAACAGACGCCATGCTACACGATTTTTATCATCACAATGTCAATTCTTTAGCAATAAAGACTAGATGCCAGCTGGTAAACGGGCACCATTTTTATTCATACACATAGACGTCAATGACGTTCCTTCATAACACATAAGTTTGGGATATTCGGATACGCACAGCAAAGATGATATTCTATTCTACTTCACTAAATTGTACGCAGTGCTAGAGTGCGTTTCATGAAATAGTTTCTTTGCAGAAATGTTGGCTCCGCTGTTAAATTTAAAAAACGGACCGATTAGGTAGCGGCGTAGGGCGTAGCGTGTAGCGTACCTAATTAGGTACCTATACGTATTAGTCATACAACAGTATAGCCAACATTACGGCATTAGGGACTATTTGATGAAACCGTGACGAAACTAAAGTAGGTGATAGACATGCGTACTTAAAGTACGCGGTATTTAAGTTCGCGACCTTACTCGGCTCGCCGTCAGTGACACACGTGGAACTTGCTCAAAAGGATATTGACCGATTTGGACCAAATGCTGCCCAGACATGGGAGTGCTTCCAAATGGTTCCTTGCATCAATTTATAAATAAAAAAAAATAAAAAAACGGTCCCAGGGTTAAAAAGTTATTGCCTGAGAGAGGTTAATGTTTTTCAGTTACCTACCTAGTTTTATTTACTTAATTATTGGAAATCTATAAGATAGCGTTTTAGGGGCATGAGGAACAGGGTGTAAAGTTCACTGATACTCCATAGAAAAGGGAGGATCCTCCGACCAGACGGGTGTTGTGTCTGGCGGGCAACTGCCCAACGATTGATGTTGGGTTCTCGTATATATGTCCACTGCACGGTAAACTTTAATTGCGCGATGCAGGATTTATGTGACGTCTGTCTGACGTCAGGTCTTTGATGCGTAGTTCGCATGTGGCGATGTAGATACCGCCACAGCGTCGTTGAGTTTGAACTCGTTGAGTTTATCTTGACAAGTGCTATAGTCTCACATGGTGTCCAAGGTCTGATGATGGAGCTACTACGAGATAGAGCTAGTTACAGGCACTCCTCAAGTAAACCAGATAGCCCCGTCGTATGTGGTTTCATTGGATACGTATTGAAAAGTCCTATTACACTAGGTGGTGTCCAAGGTCTGATGACGCAGCCGGAAGGTATCCATAGGAACTCCTTAACCAAAAAAGACAGCGCCATCGTGTTTGGAGTCGTTGGCTTTGACTTTACAAGTACATAGTATAGCCTATTATAGGCCCAAGGAACATAATGCACTATGTGTCCATTCTGGGCAGCACTTTAAAATGCGCCATCGGTTGGTTGGTATTCACCATTAAAAAATACTCAACAAAAATTAGTTTTTCTCAAAACTCCTCGGATAGATTTTATTCAGATTTGGTTTACAGACTATTATAAGCCCAAGGAACATAATGCACTATGTGTCCATTCTGGGCAGCACTTGGTCCAACTCCCATATATGGATGGTCAATGTCCTTTCACTGTCAAATTGGCTCGCAGCTTGCGGCAATGACAGACGGGCGTAAGCTCGCCGAGCCATAAGTACGCATACTTGCTCGCACGTCTATCACCCCTTTAAGGATGAAACTCACTCTAGTTTTCTGTAGTGCAAAATCGTTTTGCAATATGCATTTGAATTTGGAACAGAATTTTGGGGTCAACGAGCACTGGTAGTGTGAATTTTGTTTTATCGTGTTTAGATATAGATACCCATCACGACTGTGAAGTTTAGGTATACAAAAAAACTGTTGTTAGGGTTCCGTAGTCAACAAGGAACCCTTATAGTTTCGCCATATCCGTCTGTCTGTCTGTCCGTCAGTCCGCGGCCTAGCTCAGAGACTGTTGGTAGTAAAAAGCTGTAATTTGGTATGGGTATAGGCACATATAAATCACGCCGACAAAGTGATAAAAAAAAATCATGACAAATATTTGTTTTTAGGGTACCTCCCCTACACGTAAAGTGGGGATGGTTTTTTTTCTCGTCAATCCCATAGTGTGGGGTATCGTTGGAAAGGCCGTAAAAATAATGTGAGTTTGTGAAAACCGTTTTTGGTTTCAGGGATTCGTTTGCGAAATATTAAGCTTTAAAGTGCTAATTTTTGTTAGAGTCAAGTGTCCCCCCCCCCCTGCCAGATAAATGGTTGGTTTTAGGTATGTGAAAAAATTCACGGCACTAGTATATATAACGAAATTAAAAGGAAAACTATCACCGCTACGTAAGCTCCACAAGTTACCGGGTAGATAATAATAAAATTGACCAACTTAAATTTGCAGCAAGTTTTTCAACTACAATGTTAAGTTTGTTGGATAAATTCATCCCAACTACGGAACCCTTCACTGTGCGTGGTTCGACATGCACTTGGCCGGTTTTTTTAAACTGATATTTCAAGTAACTGCTCTAATTGCGGTTGATGACACCATAAAAAACACCAAATCTTAAATTATTTGGTAAAACTACCCGTCGGATCTGAAAAATTCTTTTGGCATTTTATAGCCCAATTCTTGAGGATGGGTAGAGGCTATTATTAACATCACGCTACGAACCTTAGGAGCAGAGCAAAAAAAAAAAAAAACAGAAACGCTAAGTGAAAACGAAGTAACAGCGCGGGCGGGCTATGACATACGGCATGGTGCAGGGTCGGGGTTACAAGAAATTTTACGCAGACGAAGAAGCGGGCAGAAGTTAGTAATTAAAAAATGTTAAATCTTCAACACACAGGGTAGAAAATTTATAAAGATAATTCAATTTTACCGCCAACGTTATTAAAGAATCAATAATTTCACACTACACCATGACAAAGAAATCGTTCCAATCAGCTGACTGCTGAGTTTAAGTATCCTATGTACCTAGTAGTGGAAGAGCCAATTTTTCAAACACCATAATATAAAAAGAAGCTATCCTTTTCCTTTGAAAAAAGGATACAGGTTCCTTTTCCCTTACCTAAGTCCAGTTTGAAGTAGACTACAAATGACTGCGCAGTAGTCAATCTTACATAAAAAACAGTAGCGCGCATGCATATAGTGCTCTGTGGCGCATGCGCAGCCTAGAGTGCGTTTCATCAAATAGTTCCTAGACCGTAATGTTGGCTCCACTATTGTAGGGCCAATACGAATACGCTACGCCGCTACGGCGCTACCTAAGATCCGTTTTTAAAAGTTAACAGTAGAGCTAACTTTATGGCGAAGGAACTATTTGATGAAACGCATTCTAACTTCAGAGAGGCTAACTGTTCCTAATCTTGTTCAACTGACAGGTGTCCGAAACAAATTCTCTCGGTGCCCGGATTATAGATTCACCTTCATATTGACATAAGAAGTAAGTATACTGGGTGTTAGGGTAGACACCGTTATCCTTGAAACTAGCGGTTTGGTGTCTTTTATAATATACTTTTTTTATGGGACCAACCTTGAAATCGCGGGAAAAAAAACAGCTGTTCCATAGCAGTTTTTTTTTTTTTGCTATTTCAGCGTCCCACCCGCGCCACCACTAAAGTCCATTTGAAGCGGCGCCAGTGTCGATATCATTGGATTAGAAAAAAATGTAGTTTTTTTCGCCGGCCACAATTTTCCGCCGGCCTTCTTTCGTAGCGCGCACTCTAGGTAGGTATCGTATTTACTAACTAATTTCAGTTCACATTAATGTACACAGTTGTTATTATATTTACTTGATGCTACATACAACCAGAAAACGCATGTTAAAATACATTTTGGAGTAAGCATAGGATCCTAGTTATAAGTATGGGCGGACGCTAGTTAGTTGTCATCTCCGACGATTTATGGAGCTGGTTGCGCTGTGGGTCAACGGGGCATGGGTGAGCCCCACAGCCGCCGGCGGACTAACGTGACCTCTGTCAACTACTATCTACCTTCCCCTTACGCTTTATTTACCCACAATAGCCGCGCCCACCCTCTATATTTAACCTAATACTCATCGTTGGTCTTTAACCTTCGACATAGCTTTTCATAAGTGCAAGCCGACATCAATTACCTACTTTCGCAATATTGGAAACTTTATTGTTCCACTGTAGGTTTGAGTTTAACCTTTGTCTTATGTTGAGTTCGATCACGGACGTATTCGCTCTCATTTAAGTCTAGCAAAACATGACTACCTACATAGTTAATTCATTCTGAATGGCTGTATAATCGAATATAGAACTCAAAGAACATATTATGCTAACTAGCAATCAATGTGTAAGTGCATGTAAGTAGTAAGTGCCCGTTACCTCGTCTGGCTTTCAAGTTGCCACTTACAAGGTAGCAAAATGCGTGTTGTAGTTACAGGAAGCTCATCGAATTCTGTGCAATTGAAGCCACTATCTGAACGACGTGTAGCATGACAAGAGCGGATACGTATTATTATATAGTTAATTATGTGGGTATATGTATCGAGTGTATGGTGGCTGGAGCTCGCTTCCCACACATTTGCAGTTGACCCTACTGCGTTCCTCTGCTTCCCCTACACACTGGTACATGGCGAATCCTGTGTACTTCGGGTTAGTACACGTCTAGCGCTAATGTCCCCGTTATCCGTGTGCTCCTGCCTCCCTTCGTGCCGTGTTGTAACCCAAACTGCTTCGACGTACCTATAAATCGAGCATACGTGTTCTGCAGTATTCCTAAGAGCTAATAATTTAGTGTCAATTTCAATGAGATTTGAATGCGCCTCAGCTTTTATAAGAGCAATGTTTTTTACCGTTCGGTGTGAAGTGCCTGCGCGGTGCTTGTCTTATTATAATTTAAACATCATGCTAGCGCTTTCCACGTAGGCGTTAATGTGGTTTGTTATGGAGTAGAGTGGTAACGTAGATAAAGTTCAGACATTAATTACCCAAGTGACCAATTTCCAGTGTGTGTACTTTATTATAGACCCAGATATTCAAATGCCTAACGAGCATTAGAATATCTAGGGTTCTTGTCATGTTCCTTAGAACTATATTGGCCATTTATTCTGAATCTTTAGTTCAACCATTCCGACATAACGACTGCGTACAGTTACGAATGATTAACATAGATATATTGTTACAAACATTCGTCGAAGCAATAGATTACCCTCTGAATGTGTTCTTGATGGACAAGCGCTACAAGAGTTTGCCTATATATTATAGTTCCACTATATCCCCATTATTTTCATAGATCATTATTTGCAAGGATATAGCTGGACTTATTCCTGGTTGTTATTATGCTCGGCCCGCAACCGGGGCGATTGTTATCATTTGAGAATCACACTAACAAGTAAACGTGAACTGGTAATGGGAGTCGGGACCGTTGGTACCGAATTCAATACAGCGTGCGGAAGCATTGCGACGGTAATCTGCCCGCACAGCGCCCGTAGATCGAGATATTTGCTTGTATGCAAATGGGGGCCCTTACCGTGCGACCGCGCTGGGTACAAGCTGATGTGATAATACCCAACGGTCTCCATATAGAGTGATACTAACACAAGATACACGTGTAGATAAGGACGATGGCCGACAACCCGTAATAGAGACAAAGGGACAAGGGCCCATTGCCGGACCGCTACACTGAAATAGGAGCTCATAACAATAATTTTGTAATCATATTATTTATAACATCAAATAACGTTATGCACCAGATTAGCATAGCAGTTTCTTATCTATGTATAAGTCAGCAGGAAGACTCATTATGTAAACAAGATGGTAAGAAAAAGTAAAAATAGCTGAACAGTCCGGTTCGTCTACCTGCATGACTTCCTGCGCGTACGGCTAGGAAGTATGTCCTGATTGACGAGGTAGCGCGTGCGCTCAAGCTTGTTACCTATAATTTTGCAGCAGACAAGATTAATATAGCGTTAAAGGGATCATCATTTAAAGTTATTAAGGTGTTGTTCAGCACTTGAGGCGTTTGTCCAAAGGTCAAACCATAAGCACCATAAGTACTCGCATAATATTATAACTAAATATTGCGCTTCACACTAGAGTCATGTAGGTATCATCGTAATTTTCTTAATAATATTACCTAGTTATGTAGGTTCAAGAAATTTAGAACCTCAGTCAGACAAACTATAGAGAAACGCTAATTTCGCTGAGTTCTCATCCATCTACGTAGTGGTAGATGGATGAGAACTCAGCGAAATTAGCGAACATTACAATAAACCCTTTATTTTATTATTTCAAATAATGTTCTTCCAGCTGAATATAATATGGTTAGTGATTAGATATGTGACATTATTTTATGTTGTAAATAGAAACCAGGCGGCGGCGCCTCGGCGTGTTTTGTACAGCCTGACTAATAAGGTGTCTGATTTAAAACTGCAATATTGCTCGGATGGTGACAGGCGGATAGCTCATTGCTCGCAACCATTATTAATCCTGCAGTTTTCCTAGTTGACTTTTGCAAATTGCGCAGCGAGATAGGCGCACTGATGTTTTCTTTCATTTTTAAATCTCCAACATTTATATTTTTATGTTCACAGTCACCTTTCTTACAGGGATGAGCAGTTTTATGATCGTAGAAAATGTTCATGCCATTTAACTACCATAATTCCGTCCGCGTGACAAGTCCGTAAAGGCTCATAGGAAATACGCCTAATGGTGCCAATCGTATCCATGCAGGACTGTAGGTTCTTCTTCTTAGGTTTGAGAAAGCTTGAAGATGTGCTATCTAATAAGGCCTTTTTGGACAGAATTTCAATAAGAGTTAGTACACAAATACGACACACCTTCCCACCCAGTCATATCTTATACTACTCTTATACCTATTTTCAATCAAAAGATTACCCCCGGGGTCCACCGCGCTTTCGAAGAATGCAATAATGTTCATGAGAGTGCGAGAAATGATCTGAGATCTAAAAATATCGCTATATCGTTGTAAGATCATCAGAATCGTATCTAAGAATAAAACAAAATAGGAAAACGAAGAACGTTGTCCTATGACTCAGAATCTAGTTACGTTTTATAAGCAACATAACACCTCATCACAGCTGACAAATTTCACACCGAATGACACCAGCAGGGAAATAAATCCGGAGTGGATAGTGCGATCAAATTACAGGCGAGAATAAGGCAAGCATGTGCGATTACTAGTGCCCGTAAAAGGAGCTAATTTAGATAAGTTAGATCTTCCATAATTTGCACGGCTATCTGGCGAGAAGACGCACCTTAAACCATGTAACATCTGTATCAAACTAATTTCATGCAAATAAACCTTTTTCTTTTTTCGTATCGCAGTTAATCCAGTTTATATTTGCCGTGAAAATAGCAACAAAACTTGGCATTCTTACAAGTTCGTATGAAGCGTACCTATACTTATTGCTGGCTACGAACAGAAACATATTAATTCCTATAACCGACAGTTTTATTGAATAATAAGTATCGTAAACAGTTCCCGAGGCGAATTAATACAGCGACCGATCTCTCTGACCTTTTATGATTTAACAATATTGTCTGTGTATGAAAGTAATTATAACGGTAGCGATAAATTATCAGTGCTTTACCCGTTCTATGGCATGTGCATACATGCACCTATCTCTGTATGGCATGGCCATACAGAGATAGGTGCATGTATGGAGTTCCGAGCGAATTCTACTTTGTATGGTTCCGTACATCTTTAAACTTGATATCTTGATACAGTTACAGTGGTCGGTGCGTCCGGTCACTTATCGAGTAAAAATGCAATAAATTAAGCTTACTTTTTTTTCTTTTCCCAGGCGAGACGAGGATTATTTTAAGTTTTATGCGCTGAAGGAGTTGTTAGGCATACTTACGGTTTTTCCTCTCATAAAATGTAATTTTCAAAGAAATACTGAGAGAAGTTAGATCTCTAGGTAAAGTAAGAGCGAGCTTTTAGAGAATTACTAATTGAAAAGTTTTAATTCGGAACTACTCCACTCATTTGGCATCCTACTCATTTCATAGCTTTCTTTAGAAGTTGATTATGTAGGTACCTGCTTCGCGAATTTTCACCCATATAGGCTATATCCTGTTTATTAATATCTTGTGAGGTCAAATTAAAATAGCTGGCGAAATCTAACAGCATGCGCATTCACGTCTGTGAAAATTCGCTAATTTAGTTTGAACCTGTAAGTAATACTGGCTGTGCGTATAACAGTTATAATCTACAATAAAATCTGAGATGCTAGTAATTAACTATTTACCTACCTACCTACTATATTTAAGTGTTGAATTTATTTTCATTCTCAATTTATCTCACATACGGTTAGTCGAGGTCCGCTCAGGGACAAATCAAATCGCATGAATTTCAGTGTTTCTTTTTTAAGGAACACAGATAGATTTTTAGATAATAATTGCATTATCGTGTCGGGTTGACAACCAGTGACTAGAGAGCCCCTGGCAATGTCGACGGAATGCCACGCCAAGTGCAATTTTCCACCGCAACCAGGTTCAATTGTGATTTTCATTACCGGTCCCAAGAGTTCGCGACCTACTCTAATTAGCTTAGATGCTTATGATTAAACGACTCGGTCACGACTCGTCGATTTACCTCAAATCCGTCGCGCTTTTGTCTTGCGAGGTCGAGCCATCCGTCAAGTCGGACACTGCCTAGAAGCAATGTTGAGCTATCCTTGTTTTATGTTCAGAAACAATTGCTAGCTCAATGAGGAAGGTAACTTTGACTACTGCAGTTTGGCATTTATCATGTTGTCTGCAGGAATATGAGTTAGGAGTTACTTCTGACCAGTTGAGGTAATGGACTCACTACTCAAGCCGCTTCAGGGCCTAATGTTTGTTTACAAGTTACAATAATTGGTGTTTGTTGTTCCACTTATACAGATGTACCTAGTGTTAGGTCGCTCATCCATTAAAGTTTTAAATGAGTATGATGTAGTAGGCACCGTAGGGAGGTCAGTAAGTTCGCACTCAGCGTCCGTTAAGTCTGTGATGGATGTTTGGATGTCAACTCGACACTGTTGTCGTACTATACAGACACCCTGTACTTTTGAACCCACAAAAGTTTAAATAAAATGGTTGTAGGCAAATCCGATTCTGAATCTTTATCTTACCTGCGAAGAAATTACTGTATAAAGTTGTATGAAATTCTGCAATGGTTCGGGGAATTTATCCCGAATTTTAGGTTAACTGCATTAATTTAAAACAGCATTTTTGGAAGTACCTAATGTGTTATTATTATTTGAGGAGCTAAGTTCAAAACACGATACAAGAAAAAAAAACATTGTTATGATTTAGTGCAGGGTTCAAACTTAATTTCCGCGGCCTACGGACAGAAACACTAGACACTAATAGGAAGGTAAAAAATTAAGACATCTAGTAATCACGACCGTGTGTCGGGAGGTTGTGTTCGAGTTTTCTCCAATTAACCGTACATAGGTCTGAAACTAGAACTTGCCTGAAGACACCTTTACTTTCACATAGTTTTTGTGTAATTACCTACAGTTAGGTAGGTATCATTGGCATCCGGCTGCTTGGCAGCGGACAATTGGCTCAAAAAAACCTCTTGACGAAATACTAGTTCGGAGAGAGGTAATTTGTAGGCAATTTTATTTGAAACAAGTTGCTAGTGCAGGACTTTAACTAAGCTAATTAATAAAACTAACAGAAAATAATAGCCCAAACTAACTATCGAGTGACAAGCGATATATAAAAAAAAAGTTGTTTCGAGTAAAAAAAAATATAACTGACAGTCGTCTCGAGTTATGTTGTAGAGGTTTTTTTTGTCTTATGTAAGTAGGTACATGATAAATCAGCCATTCGATTTGAAAGCAAGTGTGTCTAATAAGTAGACCGTTATCCCGGGCCCACGCCTGCTACGTAAGCATTCTAATTAGGCAGGATTTTTGTACATACCTATCTATAGATTTGCGTTAGAGTTTTGTATCCCATAAGACCGAAACCAATAAATTGTAAAATAATTGTACCTAAGTATAGTCAGTCCGTTATCGTAGCCCACTGCTCTGCATATCATCTAGATTTCTGCGTTCTCAATTTCGTCAGACTTTTCCGGTCATCGGCGTACTGCGGACCTCCGGGCCTCCCCAGTACGCCATACGCCAATGACCGGAAAAGTCAGACGTATCTTCGTGCTAAAGTTATCTGATGACAGCAATGGAGTCAGTTTTTTCCACGGGTAGGTTTTCTGCCAATTTGCATATCTGAAAGTCAAGATTAACGGGCAGAATGAGCCAATTGAAGTGGATTTTTGGGAACACATCCTCGATAAGATTTACCGCAAACATAAATTCTGAAAGGTGATGGATGACAGAGTAACTAATGACATTAATTTGCAATCGATTCTGCACGTAGCAGATGCAGTTGGATAAACTTGTTTCCATTTGGTTACGAAAATATTATTCAATTAGTGAGCGTATCGAGGTGTCTACCCGGTTGATGTAGTATGTGGTCTCCGGTTGTTATTTGCAGTAAAGCGTCAAGTCCTCTTGACGCCCGGTCGCTGGTCGCAGCAAGTGTTTGCACAGTCACACATATCTCTGGGTCACGGTCAACGTTCGCTTTGTCATGCGAGCTTATTCGCCCCTCAAACCTAGTAATCACTACTTGAATATTGCACCATATTTGCTGTAAACCTAATTATCTACGACCGACGTTTAATTTGTTCTCAGTAATAAGTTCGCGCCGAACGCTTTTTGTTCGGACAAAAACTTAACACAAATGATGTGCTAATACTGTTATTTTTGTTTTGCATATCTGTTTCGTGAAACATCAATAGGTGTCGAACAACGTCGGTAGGTACATAGGTACAGTTCGCTCAATTCACTATAATAGTGTGTACGTGTTGGTTGGTCTATTAAGGAACACATCCCGCCTATTGTAATGATGTTTGGTGCTTACATCCGTCAAGATCCTATCTCGATAAAATAAACTAATGATTGAAACACACCTGTTGTTCGCGTAGGAGGGACTTGTAATAACGATGAAGATAGCTCCCAGCAGTTTGATGGTCGCACAATAGACCTGAAGTCCGTATCGCATCCATTTTGAATCTGTTTTTGTAGTAGGTAATAAATATTTATTTATCATGTTTCATCCTATGACGTGACGCCATTCACTTTATCAATGTTCGTTTCAATCGCTACGCTTACGGGAATACTCACAGGCATAACATACAATGACTACTTGTACATCACTTTTTTCATTGAATCCTGCAAAGCATCACGCTTAGGTACTAACTCTGACCGGTTAAACCATTTTAATTAGGTACTTACCAAACCAAACCAATTCGCCACATTAGTGGACATTACATATGTAGTACATACCTACTTACAGCCAAGTATTAAGGTCGAATTTTCTGTACTTATCTACTTACTTACTTACATACCTACAATGTATTTTTCTGGTATAAAAATACGATTTCGAAATTGATAATGAACTTGTGTAAAACAGAGGTAATTGTACGAGTAATGCGGTTGACGCAATGTGGTTTGTTCTGGTGGTGGTAAATCTTGGCTGCTTGGACTAATTGGCCATATTGTGCTATTACCGGCGTAATGGTGGAGAGGCCATTAGGCAGGCACGAGTCGCGGTGACGATACCACGAGCACTGCCAACGACCCGTGCGCCCGCGCCACGCCACACACACAGACACACATATTTGCATATGACCAGACAAATGAGAAACTATTTTTATGTAAACGTGATACACGATTTGAGGTCTAAGTTCAAAATTGTTGTTTTCTCAAGAGCCTTTTCACTTAAAACGGTGGTGTCAAATATTGAGTAAACAGTAACGGGATCGTACAAAAGTTTGCTGAGCTGCTTAACCCGCATTACAATAAACCCGTAGACACATGGATAGCAAATGACTATGAGTTATTGTTGAGTGTCGGCGGCTCCCCTCGGGTGCTGCTTTAATTGGAGAAACGGCTGGGTCAATGGGTGATGACCGCAGTTCGCAGGCAATACCAGACTTAATAACTTCACCTGAATAAATCACGCGTAACCGTTACTATTTCTTAGCCAAATGATTGTTAATTTGACAAGACACGAATGGATGTGCGAACTAATAATACAGTAATGACGAACAATGAAGTGCTCACGAAAGTAAGCAAAAAATTAATTCGATTAGAATGTAAAACCTGACTGTAATAATAACACATTTATTTTCATATTGAATACGTATAGGTACAATTCGAAGAATAAAAGTGACGAAAGTAGATACAATTTTATTTAATGCGGTTGACCAAATTGGCTTTACATTGTTTACAAACATTTCTACTGTACAACGTTCAGTATAAAAATATCGGTAGAAACATATCTCAAGCTAGTATGTTCTACATTTACAAAACGTTATTATGCGTTCACATACTTTCTTTATAACAATCAATACTCACTGAGAAAATTTCAAAACATTAGAAAATGTAATCAAGGAAAGCTTTCAACGCTATAACTACATATTTAAAGGACGTCACCTCGTCATTGTGATGTAACGTTTACCTAAAGTAAGGACAACAGTCTTATAAAGCTGTATAATAACCTATCTTACTATGTACAATTAAACTGATGCGAGGGAGTTATATAACGTGGAATAAAGCCGTATGCTGTCATTTGATAAAATGTTATTCTATGACATCTGTTTTATTAGAAATAATTATACCATATAAGTACTCGCTTAGTAGCTAATAAAAGGCACATTATTCTCGTTAATACAAGCTATAGATGTCTGAAATACAGCCACGTAAAACTTGAAGCGATAGCGCGGTATCGGCGCGGGCGCATAGCATCGTCGTCGTACGGGAATTATTCGAATGACTATGAATATTCTACACTTACAGCAAATTGGTTATTTGATACCAAAGAGGTGTAAAGTCACCTACTCCTGTTCCTAAGAAAACAGTTACAAATACTGGAATTTCTGAGATAACGTTTAGCGGTTTTTGTGCACTTAGGTATAAATATATTGAATATAATTTTATTTCGGTAAAAAATCTAGTGATGTCATGTCGTCTAAAGTTTTCACAGACATTGGCCAAAAGTCCATAACAGATTCCGCTAACCATCAGTTTAATTTAGCTACGTTAATTAAATATATATAATACATTTCCAAAAATAAAAAGAAATAAATCAATAATATATTTATAATATATTACAGCAATTTAAACGTAGGTGCCATTTCTTGTGCTCATTTTCTAATGACTGTGAACCAAACACAACCTCTTGACTCAACTAATAAATTCAAAGAGTTAACACACATAGTTTTGGCATAATCTACATCTAAAGAACGTCTTCCTTTTATGTGCATAATGTGTTTAACTTACCTACATTTCACAATTCATTTACATTTTTTATATTCCGAAGTTATCCTTTAAAATACACCATAAAAATATACCGCTAAATGCAAATAATGTTTATCAAAAAGAATTTATCACATATACATAAAATAAAAGTGAAAAATCTTAAACATCAAAGTTAAGTGACTAGTTATAAAAATGGCCGGCAAAATATTAGCTGAATTACGCCGCCGTTTGAATGAAAAGAAACTTCCATAGCATGCTGGCGACTATAATTTACGAGTATAATATGGTCGAAGAGTATATGACATGTTTTTGGCAAGAAAAAGTGTACATGTAGAGAGACAAGGCGCATTCGAGTCCTATGCAGAGTGGGTGTTGTAGGCTATTATTAGCCGAGCCGAAGGTTAACGAAGCGTAATTTAAGAGCGGCGCCGGATTAGGTTTTTCTGATCGGATTGCAGGTCCGGACGTCGCAGCAGTTTGGAGTAATTAAGCGGTCGGTTATGAGGTGTAATTACATGTGAATATAACACTTATGTGTGGCACGGGGTCGTTGAACTGTACGGCAAAAAATGTGGTAAAAAATGACGATGAAAAAGTTGCCCAGACTGGTTGTCAAAACACACGTCACAGGAATATGGATGTGTCGCCTGCGGCGTGCGCGCGCTTGCGAGGTAGGGCTGCCACACGATCTATTGACGTCAAGCGAATAAATTCAATAGCAATAACAATCCTATGCCAACTTCATCAATGAAATTCAAAGCATACAGTCAGTCATATAATAATGAGAAACATGAAAAACTCAAAATTGTAGCGTCATATTCCCCATCCCTTGTAAGCTATATTGTAAACGGATAAAATTATGCGGTTTAAAACTAGATATACATAATGGCAGCCCTAGATATGCAAGCCGACGCGCTGTTATCGGCTCAACAGTTTATTGATCGCGGGAGGCTTCGGTAGTCGCCGCCGCCCGATCATTGTTTGCTAATGAGACTTCGGGGAGCACAGGTGGTCCGCCGAGATCTAACTCAGTTAACTAAAACAAATATGATGTCATGTTGACAATAATAAATGACCCCCATTAATTTATCCTAAACGTAGGAGTATAAAACGTCGCAGTAGGTACCACCTAGAATTACAATAAACGTTATGGTTTAAATCAACTAGCGAGTTACAGGGCTATTGTTCTCTTTGAAATTAACTTATGCTAACTTATTTAACTCTATTTAGTACAAAGTTCACATAAAGTTAGCACAACATAAACGTAGAAAAAATCGCATCGCATCGGCTTCACGCCAAAAACGCACATTCAGAGCTTGCACAATAAAATATCGTTTTACATTGTCCGGTGCACGATTTCCAGTTTTAAAAATGCACAGAACAATGCACACGATTTTATACAGGAATGGAAAATCAAACTATAGGTACAATTGACGGAAGACAGCTTACATTCTAAATTGGTGAAGGTTTGCCGGTTCGCCACCAGACTGCCCTTCAGTTCACTGAACACTTAAACGTTGAAGCTCAAATCACGCATGCATGGAAAACCCACGGGATGAATTTTGATAGGCCTTTGTGGTCATTTGTATTCAGGTTTGGAGCTCCAACGCATCGTCATTATAACTTTGTTTTAAAAAGATCTGAAACATGTATGTAGCACCTCTTCATATGTACAAATTGTAATAAAATTTATTCACAAAATATACGAAAACTTTTGACATTCATTTTCTGCCATCGATCCTTTTTTCCATTTGTACGGAATATTATACATATTTTTCCGTTATGAAATCTGAAGCGTGATCGACGCATTCAATTGAGATTGGTTGTTCTTGTTACGTGAATCGATGAAATATGTCTGTGGTGATACCTAGCAAGAAGTCGAACATTTCTCCGGAGTCAGTTTCGGCTCCCATGTTATCGTCATCTTTGAAAACCTGCGAACAAAATATTATACAATTTATACATTTGAATTTTGATGAGCAATCGTGATTGTTGGTCATGTGAATTAATTAAGATGAAACGCATTGAAATAATAATATTTGTGTATGAGGAGCTCGTGGCTAAGTAATAACAGCCGCTCGGGTTGATCCATCAGGTTAAGCTACGCTTGCCGGGGTTGGTCCGTGGATGGGTGACCATTTTCACATATCGAGACTCCGTGCCTCGGAAAGCACGTTAAGCCGTTGGTCCATGCTGTCATTTGTGGATCTGTGACAGACGTTACGAGTCGTCAGAAGCCCGAAAGTCTGACAACCAGTCTAACCTAAGGGGTATTGTATTAACCAGTTACTGGGTTGTGGAGGTCAGATAGGCAGTCGCTCCATGTAAAATACTGGTATTCAGCTGCATCCGGTTAGACTGGAAGCCGACCCCAACATAGTTGGGAAAACGCTAGGCAGATTGATTATACATTTAAATTTTGATGAGCAATCGTGATTGCTGGTCATGTGAATTAATTAAGATAAAACGCATTGAAATAATAATATGTCATACCTATTATAGGTATCGTAAAAAAAAATATGTCGGCTGCAAATCGATTACCTTTGCTCTTATTTTTAGCAAGAAAGGAACGGCAAAATGCGTAAGTAAATAGCACCATTGCGTTTCACAGCGCAGTACACTTTAATATCTGAGACTATCTGATAACATCAATTAAGGTTTTAGTTACAGTGAAATATGTTGAGATTAACAGGTTAAGTGTGGAACGACCGTTATTTTGTAGTTCTCGTATATTTGTACTTCACGGTTGTGTTTCAAATTGAATCGGTATTCGCGATTTATGCAGGTCGTTAGACGATTGTTGATATGTGTGTGAAGATTAATTAAATTTACTACAATACTGGATAGTGTATTTGTATCGGTTTCTGGTTATTTATTTATACCTGTTCTGTAGTAAAGCCTCGAGCTATGTTCTAAATATGCGCGCTATAAATGTTAAAGTGTCTTGCAGCTTAAAGTAATGATAGATTACTAACAGATCGCCTGCAAACACAGTGCTCTATTTGTCTTAGTTGTTTCCTAGAACCTGCGTGGTAGACAGTGACGGTTCCTGCGTTTACATTTATTTCTAGTCAAATAATATATACCTAATATAAATTATATTAAATTTTATAATGTCATTAATTTGTAGCACACACAAAATAGTTATCAGATCACTTCAAACATTCAATTAGAGAGACCTCTTTACAGAGTTAGCAATGTGTGTGTGAGTACCTAATTGCATTTTGCAAAATCTAATGTGAGAATCGTACCCAGTTTTTATTCCACTGTGAAATTAACAAAGGTAATAGTTGCAAATCACTGGAGGTTCACAAGCAAATGATACAATGATAGCACATAAACGCGCCGAGATAATAATTTAATCATGATATTAGCCACGCTCGAGGGCAAATTGCTCCGTTTATTTAGAGGTGAAAAAGAAAAAGAGTGTGACACACATTTAAAACAGGAGAGATAGTATCGCAAAAAGTTTAATGAATGGGACACGGCAATGAGCATATTTCGTGTTCATTGTTGCCGATTTCTCAGAGCGATTTGCTAATAGCCGCTATTAGCGAGCCTCCGGTCACCTCGTGACGTTGCGTGTCGACTACCGGCCTTCCTAACGTACACAAAAAACATAATTATTCCTAAAACGGTAACACTTAATTGATCCTCCATGTGTAGATAGTCTTACGGTAAAATTGGTGTCACGTTTTTTCGAGTGCCGACATTCAGTCGTCGCTCGAGTGTCCGTTCCGAAGTAGCGAATTTATTGATATGTTATTAACTTTAATTCTATATGCGAAAGCGTAATTATCAGTAAAGATAATGTACTTTACGGTTAGCAAGTTTAAAGTTGATTTATTCGTGTTTACCGAATCTCTTCCGCACTATAATTAGTTTTATCAGATTTCAAACAACCGTGTTTGAACAAAATTGAAATAAGCATTAAATTTTGAGACTATGTTATTACATTTCAATCATTTCGTAATACCATACTTTTCATGTTTTGATTCGTAGCTGAGCTAAGTTTGTATCTAACAAAATTTACAGACCGTAAAATTACGGCGCAATCGCTGTAGCTTCCACTAATGTGAATGTTGGAAGTATGGTGCGGAGACCACAGGCAGTCCGCCGCGCCGCTAACGCAACATAGGTATTAGAACGGTGGGAATGTTCTATTATCGGAACGATCAAAATTATATTTACATTTCTACATTTTCACGGATGAGTCACATCGAAGTATTGTGAAAGCCACAAAAACGTAGATATTGTCAATATATTCAAGACAAATTGTTTGATCAATTTAAAAATAAAGAATGTTGGTGTCAGTGCGGTGGAAATTTGCGAGGCTGCAGTTAGCGAGCGTGGATGATTGAGATCTGCGACATTCGTGCGGCAGCGCCTGCGCAGGTCATTACGCCGAAACTTCGGACTCGGCGCGCAACGGTACCGAGACGAGCCGCTGAGATGTTTTGGGACAAATTTAACGACATAACGCCGATACTTACTCAGCTCATTGAGTTTTTTATATACCTAAAAGTCCTTGCTATTAGTGAAAAGAAGTGGCGCTGTGTAATTTTTTTTTTAAATTTTGATGGACATTTTGAGAACTCGGTTTAACTTTTTAAAACGATTTGTAGATGAAAGTACTCATGGACGTTGATCGGTAATCTATAGACGTTAAGAATAGTTTACATTTTCTTATTGGTAACCCGATAATCATACATTCATTTTGATTGACGATTGAAGTTCCTATGAATAGATCTGTGTCAGCCTTCGAAAACTATAAAGCCTGGCATCGATACGGAAGATCTAGAAAGCTTAAATATATTTTAATTCTGTGTACCATCAGTCAATTATAATTACTACAATATTGATGTGTAGGTACAAAAAGTTAGTTGGTTGAAGAAGATAAACGCTCTGCCGATGGGAAACGAAAGTGTGCCATCACAGTTTGGTTACAAAAAGAATGATACTGATCACGTACAGAGCTGAAGTATTAAATTTTCCGCTTCGTTTTGGCGACAAACGGTTAGTGAACGGTCCAGCGCGCGTGTAGCGCTCGCGACCACCTCAATTTAGCAAGTAGCGCCAATCGACCGGACACTATGCTGAGTTTTCTACCACCTTTTGAATTCTTTATTATTCTTTTCACGGAATTAATTTCCATGCCATGACGAAGCATGACCTTTTAAATTGATAAACATGTTTATCTTACAATTGATCTACGATACGCTGATTTAGTGCAGCATTTTTGCACACTTGATTAAAAAACAGCAGACGAAAACAAAAATAAACAAGTTTGTTTTCAACACAGATACGAAAACAGATCTTGTTTAATTATTCTATTTTCTCTAGGAATGGATGTTTAATTCCATTAAAATAGTTTTCTTCCAATCAAGCAACTAAAATGTTATCAGATTCTGTTAGTCGATTTATACGGTTAACACCACTAGTGTTGCGTCGATCGACAAGCTCCACACAATGATGGATGACTGTCCGGTCCACACACACGCCAATCATGATTCGCATCGATCGCCTGCAGCGACAACATCCAATACATGATACGGTAAGGATCTACATCGCCAACTCCCACTTATTTAACCGTTTTTATTTTTCCTGTATTTGTTTTTATGCCTATTTAAATATACCACTATTTTTAGTAGTCGAACCAATACTAAAATAAATAGTATATTGCTCGTTAGGAGCCCGGGGTTGGATTCACTTTTTATCGTATTTTAATTAGTTCTTTCTCGCGTTCCTTTTGTTTTACATTTACTGCCCGTTCTTATGCACTGTTTTTTAAGATACCACTTGAGCTTATTCAATTTATATTTAACAGAATAAAGAATGTAAAAGTTATTTATTGTCTAATTATAATTCATCACGTTCGACGTTCATTTGAAAGTAAAAATCGAGCAAATACCTAAGCAGACCTCTTTATTCAGAATAGTTCGGCAGATTTATGTCTCGAGACAATATGGACCGGCCGTTCGAGGCCCATACATACTCTTACACAAAAACTTAATGAAAGTCGAAAGTACGCTTTCACTTGTCGACGGTATTGTATTGTGCGTCAATTGTATACAACACTATTTCAATTGTATTTCTTAAAGTTTTTTAAAACAAGGGTGGCGTACTCCCAGGCGGTCCATTAGCAGGCTAGCCGGTCATCGACACAGAATTAGCTACAGCATAATTTTTTCCAGATATCGCACACAATGCGACATATTCTAGATAACATTATTATTTTTGAGTGTAGTCATGGTATAGCTTGGCCAGTTTTGAATAGAATGCATTTCCAGATTTGAATAAAATCTACAGGTGATTTATTCAGCAGAGGTGAATGACGCTTTGTGTGAGGATAACGAAGTGGAGGATAGCTTTTGTGGCGTCGGATAGACTGACTATTTAAATATGTGTTCTAATATAAACTGACATAAAAACCTTGGTAATAGAACCTATGCAGTATTAATAATAAATGCTCGTAATGGTGTAAGAAAGGCGACGGGTAGCACAGTGCACCTGTGTGTTGAACATGAGCTACCGGCGCAGGCGGCGCGGCGGTGCGCATTGTGAAAACGACGAGTGACAAGCATTCATTGCAATGACCGACACTAAATTAAAATTAAGGACAGGTTTATATACGCTTAGCCTAGTTTAACCGATGAAAATTATAATTATTTTTGTAATAGACTTAAATTACCCATTCATGATTTTATACTTTTGAAAATATTTAACATACATACTTATTTAAAAGCTGTATAGTGGGCCTGAAAACCTGAATGTAAGTGGATCCATTAGTCATACATTTTAAAGCTCGTGTGAAACTATTATTAATATCTATTTTATTTGTATTGCGCACGAGTTTAGTTTCTAAGGGGCAATTAGTGATCATAACGTTTTGACAGCGCTATTTATATTAAGCACATAAAAACCGTGGACTCGTCTGTAAATTGTAAGGATTTATTAATAAAGCTGCAATACAATGCTACAGACGGAATAATATTGTTTTATTATCATAATTTGTGTGGTATACAATTATTAATTAAAATCACTTTATACTAGCTTTTGCTTTGGCCAGAGGCGGCCAGTCTCCTAGTTATACATAACCAGTCGACAGTGATGCGGCGGAATTTTTCGACGCCATATTTTAGTTTGTTTACAGTTTTAGTTTAGGATATAATATTTTCATTTTAATAATCTGTTAGTTAATTTAGAATAAGAAGTATATATTTTTCTTTACACTTAAATCTTATTTTCCCAGATATACAGGAGAGTACTTTTTAACCCCCGACGGAAAAAGAGGGATGTTATAAATTCAACGTGTGTATCTGTGTGTCTGTCTGCGCCATCGTAGCTGCCAAACGGCTGAACCGATTCTGATTTTTTTGGTTTTGTTTGAAAGGTGACTTGATCGAGAGCGATCTTAGAAAAAAATATTTAGAAATTTTTAATTTAATTTAACTTTTTAAGTTTTTCCATTAGGAATTTTTCAGAAGCCTGGAGTCGAACATAATTGTTTAACAGATTGACAAACGGCTATATACCTTTCATAGTTTTATAATTGAGACGTTCTTACTGTACCTACATTATAACTTTATTAAAGCTATCGGTATACTAACATTAACCGGTAAATCTCCGAGGTACCGGTGTTTAGGTTCCACATAAATACCATTCTGGTCATACTCAAGATTTTAATGAGTTTGAAGGCACTTAATGTCTGCATAATAAACAGACTATCATGGTTCGCTCGTGTACTTAAGAACATATAGTAAATAATACACCATATAAGTGCTTAGTACCTCATGGTAAGATCGTTATACTAGCTTTTTCTCGTGACTTCGTTCGCGTAGAATTTTGAATTTCCTTTAAAAACTTCATCATCCCTTTCTACTCTTTAATGTTTGTCTTTAAACAATCTAGGAAACGAATATAAAGTGTGCCTTGCCTACATTTAAGCTCTTTCTAACCTACATTTAAACTATGCCTATGTCCTTGATTATGATTCACACTATTTCAACCAAGAGCCTGAAAACGAAACAGACTTACTGACAAAAGTCAATTTCACTTTTATAATAAAACTAGCTGAACCAACAGACCATGTCCCGATAATTCATACAAAAACCCCATAGAAAAAAAAACAACAACTCAACATTTACCTTATAACCACAAAACCGTGTTCATCAGTTGTTTTGCCGAAACATGACATTTCTGTATGGAGTTTGACATAAAACTGACATTAAACACACGTTGAACAAGTGTCTAAGTGTTTGTGGTTACAGTTTTTACAATGTTTCTTTCCCTAAAGATATTATTCGGCCTACTATGAACATTAAGGAAAATACGAAATTGGTCCAGCCGTTATGACCAACGAACATCATTTAGTTTATATTTATATAGATAGTTTGGATTACGATTTCATGTTACCTTGCATGAACTTAAATCTAAGCTTGTTCATGCTTTGAATATTTTATGGATATATCACATAATTATTAATTGCTTCATATGCTTATGGAAAGCGTTATAATTATGTTAAGTGAATTGAGTTACGTGTGAAATAGTTGATGCAAGTTAGTCGCTTAGAAACTATTCTTAGATATAAACACAACATATCTGGAAGACAGGTCAGGTATAAGAATCAGAGTAAGATTTACATTACTCGAAAAATTATCATAAATAATGATAATGACAATGAATCATTGTCACTTTTTTAGCCAGTACTATGTAGTATGTCACGGCATACTTAAGGTTACTTTATGATTAAAATGAATCTATTAAATAAACCCAAACCCAAATAAAAAAACGTTAAAAACCGCAGTAACGATGAAGTGATGAAAAGATTCAGATATAAAAGTATGACATTTAATACGGATAGTTCAAAGTCATTAGTCATTTATCTGTCAGCGGAACGAGCAATGACAACACATTTACAGCTCAGCTCTACGTGATTAAAATAAATGAGAAATGTGTCGAAAATATTGTCGAAAACGTGAAACTCCATTAAAATTTATATTCAGAGGTGATATTAAAACGTCTTGTAACATGTGGACTGTGTCGTTAGTAAGTTGTAATGTTAATATTTATGCTGACGACGTGTGTAGTTAGATGTGGGCTACTCTTAACACTAGCTCACTCGAAAACAGAACCAGACAATGATGTCAAGAATTCACAGTGTTATAAACCTTTTAACCCCCCACGTTGGTGTCAGAATGTCTGTGAGAGTTAGCTAAGTGTCACCGATGTAATTAAACCTGAGCTAGGGGGCATTGGTCACCAGTACCTAGGTACCAGCTATTCATCCAGAGCTATAGGAAGAACAGTTAAATGCAAATCATACGTGTGATGATCATTAATAAAGAAAACCATAAAAGGTTGTTATTAGCTTTTTATGATGTCACTAAAGTATTAAGAATAGCTGTAGGGAAACAAGTTGTCATGTCGAGTGATGGGAAGATAACCTGTTAGGCTGTTACTAATTGTGCGCTACTGCGGTATTTATGAGTGTTTGCAACAGTTCTAGTTGGCTAGCTTGCAATACCGCTACGACTTGTACTCAAGCCTTAAGCTAAATGAACGTGGAAGTACACAATATTGTACACACATTGTCAGGAGTTACCGAGGAACATCATGACAATATTACGGATTTAATTAGTGACTGCCCGGTTGCATTAAGAAGCGGTTTATTAAGAAGCCAATGTTAATAAAAGTGGGGAAATCAAAGGCTGATAAAATGTAGTGCACCTACATTTTAGAATAACGTAACCTCATTAATGTATTCCCTGAACCTTAACACACATTGCCAGTTATGTTTAAGTCACATGTAATAGGGGCGAGCCTATTGCCATCAACCGGGAAAAAATGTCCAGACTCCGAGCTGCTTCTGTGAAATTCCTGATAGACCCGCTAACACTTTGGCTGACATGGAGATCGAATCCAAGCCCAGTTACTAGACTAACTCACATTGTAGAATAGTGAGATATTTACTTGTACGGCTGGTGGCGACGGCTGGGGCGCCTCCCAGCCTTGTCACAAATCTCCCCAGATGATGGCGCGCTTGCTGCGGTCCACAGAAGCTAGCAGTCCAGACTGAGGGTGCCATGACACCGCCGTTACTGCTGACCTGCAAAGAATAAATAGGAAAAGTTTTAGTATCGAGAAGTTGTCTACTTATCCCCATGAAGCAAGATCAAGAGAGAAGCAAAAAACCTATAACCCTTATAGGTTATAGGTTTTTTTACCGAAAACATGCGGCAATGCAAAGGCATTACCTGTGGTTTTTTCTAAAAGTATGTGATGAAAGTGTAAACAAACCCTTTTCAGGTTAAATTCTTACGCAATTACTCACTAAAGGGAACTAGTAACACATTCATCTGTATAATGGTTTCTACTTTATATTTTTGTTACCACTTTTTCCAACAATAATTTTTTTTAACAAAATTTTAAATCGTTGGAATTCAAAAATCATCGGGAAAATTGAGGTTATCAATTTTAACCTCAGTTGACAAATGAAAAACATCTTAATGGTGATTTAAAACTAGAATTTCGGGTTTTCAAATAATTAAATCTCAATTTGTAGTGGCACTAAAAATTGACGATAGGTACGTTTTCTGATCCATTTGTTTACATTTACACCATTTTTTTTTGCTACAGAATATACATGTAACGGTCACCTTCGCAGAAAACTCTACACTTGAAAGTAAATGAGACACAAAAGTTTTATGGACAAAGACGTCTAAAGATGATGACGATTGAAGCAAATTAAGGTTTAGCCAGAATACGTACGCTAAAATGTTTATGTTGACCATCATCAGGGTTATCTCCATTTAAGCGAGGTTCTTTTACGGTCATAGTAATTGAAAGTTTAAAGTAATCTAGGAATCCCGACCAAATCTAAGTTCGTCGGGTCATAAAATAAAACAAGTGCACAGTGCGTAGTTTATCATAAAACTGGAGCGTTTTTGTGTGCAAGTCGCTTAAACCGTTACGTTTCTCAGAATATTATATGAGGAGACTAAGAACGGTACACTGCGTTATATGACCGTACATTACGAATATTATGTCGGCGTTTATATCTGTGTCACTAGCACTTAAAGATACTCATCGCCCTCTATTAATACATAGACTTTTAATAAAACCAATAAAAATCATACCAACTAAAGTATTCGACTTTCTTGACCATTTACCGAAGATGATCGTAAGAATGGAGCGGTCACGACGTTTGAAATGCATTTCAGTTCGCAGTGTCCATTTAACGTATAAGGAAGGATTGTGACCGAACTAGTCCATAGTGGTACAATTTCGAGTATAGAAACTGTTGTACGAAGCTTTGATTGTCGGTGGCCGCTTAAAGGCTTTACATCGTATCTATGCGGGGCGAGGCTTCTCATAAACAAGAATTAGCGTCGGGTTTGTTCGGCTCGTTTACACATACCGCTCCCGGTCGCGTATAACGAGCCAGGCCAGGGATAGCCAATACGGGGACTAGGAAGCGCCATAACACGAACAAATCTGGTAACCAGAACCTGCGATTGTTTCCTTATTGCATTCCGCCCGATATCATGATTGTTTTTATTGAATCATATCATACGAGTACGTGCGCCAAGATGTTGTTCCGATTGCTCCGATTGCTGTACCTCGTCAGAAACTTAATAACCGTTAATTTATTCAATTTCGTATATTGGAATATGCCCAGTTTATTAAGTGATGGCTTTAATGGTTCCGCCTACAGGGCAACGTTTGGAAAATGCTGTAAATTATAATTAAGGCAGAATGAAAGTAATAAAATGCTATGAACCGGATTTGTTGATCGATTTATTCTGTACATGAAAATGTAATTAGTCCGTGGCCGACATTTACATGATAGGGTTCATATTGCTACAAATGGTTGTTTATAAATATGTATGTAGATATCGTGTATCTTACTCCCGTCTTGCTTGATTCATAACCAAGTAACACGCCTTCTGTGTTCGGAAACAGGTTACCCAATAAAGTAATTTCAAGAACCTATCTCCAGCGGTCGTTAGCCTTTCCGCAACAAAAAGCATGCACCGCGATTAGCCGGGACCAATGTCCGTACATACACTACATAGCGTACACACTGACGTTTATGATCTAGAGGGTAGTTAAGAACTAATCACACGAAGAATTGCAACAAAAGATATTTGCCTTAAGCACAGCCTAGAAAAGCTTATATTGAACGTTAACCGCGGCCGGCACGTAAGTAGTTAGCATAAAGATTAAATGTGCTCACTACCTATCCATCGCTTTTAGAGTAGCACGCATCATATTTTACTTTACTCCACATAGGAAAATGACTGTCTGCCAATAATCTCCTACGTTTATTAGGCAATAACTTCTTTACTGAACGAATAAACTACGCATTGCGGAAATTATTAAGCGCATGCACGCGAGGTGGTAGTTATCAGCAATTGTCAATTTTACTACTTCCACAGTAAAATAAGTCATCATAACAAAGAGTAAAACTACGAACTGACTGACTGAATTATTTTTAGTTCCAAGCCACATTCCGCGCATAGTTAATTAGATAATCTCTCGATCGCAAGCAATCTGTAACGTTCTTAATCGATAGCCATATGAAGACGATTAATTGCCCATAATGTATTCAGTTCCTAGTCTAAATGATAATATTCAACGATTGTGCGTCGCGGAGATAAATCATGGTAATCGTCGACGACAACAATAATGTGTGTCGCACATGTTCGAGCTAATTTTGTGCGACGGCCGCCTGCTGAGCTCAGTCTCGAACAGCGCTGATACAACGTACGCCAAGTACTCGCACATAGCGTACAAAAGCGCAAGCGCAGACCATTTCACTAACATCGCGGTCCTATTGTACGAACCATTCCGGAAACGTCCGCCCTGATGTTCAGTCAACTTCAGTGTGTACAATACTGCGACTGGTTTGTTTACATTTGTAATGTTCGAGTCCAGAACCACACACGTATGTACTTGTATCTAGAATAAAATAGCAGGTGACAGGTTCTATCGTCCACAAACGTTATTACGATAGTGTTAATATTTGTGGAAGCTATATTCCGCAGGCCATCTTCAGAATACATAAACCCATATATAGTAAGCTTCGTGAGAGCCTCTGAAATATTTTATTACAGAACGCGCGTTGCTTTGATACATGTAATAATATACAAGTCAATGTTTATAGATGCAATATTAGGAAGTAATCTATGTGTTTGCAATGACACTCAATAGTTACGATCCGTTCGCGGTTAAAAGCGTATAAGTATGAAATAGGAAACAATGGCTGGGCCTAAGGAAAGCAATCTTTATTGCTCATCTGTCTTTATTTCGATATTGTTGTACTCAAATTGATTTTGGCCGGAGATGATAATAGTTTTATGTCGCAACGGTATATTGTAAGAGACCGTAGTAATGTTAGTTTCAATATTGAATCAGACTCGACAATACAGTAATAAAGTGGGCGAGCAACTTAACTGTTCAAACTCACATCGAAGACTGTACAAACTAACATCAGTATAGTACGTATTGCTAAGCAAAAATATGCATGTTGAGATGCAGAGGAATGTTTCCGCGTTACTTTTGTCCTTGTTACGGTAAAATTGTTTACACTATTGTGTGTGGAGTGTCGGCGCGAATTAAGTGCGATTGCATCGCGCAATGCACTTGTGGTGGACAGCGCGAGGGAACAATATGTCCCATTTGCGGCGATCTGCGGGAGAATGGGCCCCAGAGACGGGTTGCGCGGGTGTCTTGCCAAAGATTCGATCAAGTCCTATTGCAGCGAGTGCTGGCGATAAGACTGGACGCGACGCTCGACAAGACCTAAGGGTAAAACAGTCCTTTGACTGCCGCGCTTGTCTACGACCGGGAAGTGCTATCGTAAATAATGTGCTATTTAAATGTACGGATACGTCTTAAATATTCAACTAATTAAATTTGAAAGTCTGACGTGAACCAATACAATTGCAATTTTCACGAAATGCATTTTGTGCAAAGCTAGATTACTTGTTGGATTCCGGAAAACCAATGTTTTGGCATTTGATATTCAAATGAATTCAAATGTCATTCTTTACTTTAATCGCATCGAGCAGGTGTGACGATAGCTTAATGCCAAATAAATATGCAGTGTACGGTATGGTAAAGAGAAATTTGCAATGGTGAGACAGTCGAGCCAATGTTGACCTCACGATTTCAATTGTCCATGCGAAATGTTACGGGGATAGCGAACGATGTCGCGACTAAAACAATTCCAGTTTAAAATTCAAGGTCAGAAATGTGTCTGCTGAAAATTTATTACGAATCTCAAAGGTCACATCTTCCGTGAGCTATGGTTACAGTTAGAAAGAAACGAATTGAAAACCAATTGCGCCGCGCTCTGCAAGCGCTATAGGTGAGCTATTGTTAAGGACGTTCGTAGATTATATCAATAGTTATTGAAAATAACTCTAGATATACATTAGGAATTTTGTTATTATAGTAATGGATTTATTCTGTAGTGGTGGCAAATAAGTTTTTCTATTGGATTTCTGTTATTGAAAAGTAATATACCGTAACTATAATTAGCGATAGGGTTGCCGCCCTTTTGGTAATCACTAGTACATTTCTGCCCATTCGTCCAGTTGATTGTATGACAGTTACGTAGAACAGGTAGGAGGTACAATTAATTAACATCCTGATCTATTAAGTAAGGTGAGTTATAAAAGTCGACAGAGGGAAACTGGTTGTATTGGTCGCAGTAAATCAGTTACTTATCCGCCTCTTATGCACCTTCCTATCTTTCAGAATAAACTCAGTACTTCGTACCCGTGCCGCGGTTCAAGTAATCATGATAAAGATACGTTTAAGCGCAGTGATATCAACGTTTTATTTAATATTCAAATGCGAGGACATAATCATTATTGTGCAGATATAGGAGTCAATAATCTAATTAGCTAAACGAGATCGGAAAACAAGACGTCTTGATCAGAAAGCGGTTTAAGATACTATCAAAACAGTGGATGAAGACATTTGTTGTTGCACATTAAGAGGAACTATAAAAAGGTGAGAAGCTCTTATTAGAGCTGTGTCGATTTACGGTTATTGGATGTTTCAGGTTATTTATGAGTACATAATTTAAATCACCTTTCAGTGTAATTTCACACAACTAACTTAAATATGGAGTAAGATATAATCACTTGGGACCACAGGATTACATAAAGAGTAGAGGTAGAAAATTTGAAGCCAACCTATCAATGATATATTAACATCGATTTTTCTATTTATTCGATAATGACATATGATTGTGCTAACCTAATGGGTTTTAGCGCAGGATTTTCTGGGCTTCAATGCCCAGCACTAAAGTTCGCGAATTCAGCGTTCAGTCAATACTTACGTGTGATCTTTGAGTATCGTCTCCAGTCGTCCAGAATGGGTGTTCCACACGTATGCCGCACCGTCCGCCGCACCGACCGACAACAAGCGGCCGCCCGGCCCAAATGCTGCCCGCGACCAGTCGCACCCCACCTTGAACGACTCGTGACTGAAATGCAATTAAAAATGAGATGTTTCACGCTCAAAATCTATGAAAAAACATGTATACGCAACTATGCATACAGGGTTAAGGATGACTAATGAACATTAAGTTATGCTACGCTGAGCTGTGCTGTGCGCTATTTAGTTAATTTGCGCCGCATAGATTAGCTCGAGAGAAAAAAACATAACGTGCTGCGTTGCGCTTTGCGTGGATATCTTTTGTTTAAAACAGCGCGAATAATTTAGATTAGCTAAGCACAGCACAGCTTAATTTTGATTAGTTACCCTTTGGGTACAAAGCTGGTCTCATTGCCGATAGTGAAGTCTTATAATCTTTGGATGTACTATACTCCACTTGAAATGTGATTAGACATTTAAACAAACCTTTTTACGGTCCGTTCAACCGATTTTGACTTCTATACCATAGGCATAAGGATGGCATAAAAAGCAAAAAAGATTACACAATACCAAGTCTTTACTGCAGCTGCCATTTGTCATGCCACCAACGCAATATAAGTCAAAATCGGTTGAACGGACTGTAAAAAAACAAATTATTTAAAAACGAAAACCCGATTGCAATAACCTATATAAAAGAGAAAAATAAGCATTGAATTTAGTTTTTTGTATTAATTTGTTTTATTTCAAGGTTAGTTTTATTAATATATACTTATATTTGGAATTAACTCATTACTAGCTTTTATTTGATACTAATATTGTTGTAATTTATTAAAAAAAATCCTTCACCTCTATTTTTTTTATGCAGATGAAATATAATATATTTAAAAAAAGAATAGCCTATGTCACTCCCACAATTAAGACGAACCTAACGACACCTCGTATGTTAAAATCCATCAAGCCATTTAGGCTAGAGAGCGTGCCAAAGAAATGGACATACATACATACAAACATACTCTCGAAAAACATTACCCTCCTTCTGGGGCAGTCGGGCAAAAAGGCTTATTTAAATGTCTAATCTTATTTGAAATGGAGTATAGAAGACACTAAATTTACTCCGTCAGTCGAAATTTCTTGTTTTCTGGAGTTATGTTCACCCGCGATCAGTCGCGACCCAACTTGAAAGCCTCGTGACTGAAATGCAATTAGTAGCTACGTACACTTTGTCACGTCTACACTAATAAGTCTATTCTCGTATTTAGTTAATGTACAGGTGTCTTCTGTAATACTTTAACTTGGAATGTGTTGTTTTGCCAAAGAATTCCGAATACTTTCAAGCTGTTTTAAATTTACTTCAGTCTCCTTTATAAAGACTTCTCAAAGTTGACTTGTCTTTTTTTGAAAGCATTTCTTGTTTTGTTTTAAGGTTAGTTCAAAACTTTCAAAGGTAAATGTAAGCGAAAGTCGAACATTCTTGATTCATGAATACTCATGATACAATCTTGATTAACTACAGTGAATGCTGAACGAAATTATCGTCAATAAGAATTTTATACTTTAAACAATCTTTATTTAATTAATTAATTCAGTGCTCAAAATAATTAGTTTAAATACTTAATTGCAAATAACCTTTAACGATCTTTTTGCGCTTGGCACACTTATCTACATACTCGCCCATCAAGATGTTGAGTATAAAGGCTTGACTACGATCCTTTTAAGCGATTCGAATAAACAGATTTGACCTCTATTTACATATAAAAGCAACTGTTTGAAGAAATAACTGTTTAAATGAAATCATTTATTATGAATGTGTATTCAGACGGTAGGTGAGAAATCTACCTATTTCTAGAGGAAAAGACATCAACGCGCTTGAATAGTTTCGATGCGTTAACAAAAGGAGAATTTTGTATGCTCTTCGAATATTATGATAATTCCTAACAAAACGAGCTCTAAACGATACTTTTGGCCATAAATATAAAGAGAAAGTATATTTCACTTCAGAAACTGTGGGAAAATATCTAAAATTTAATTTGTTTTTATTGCCATGTTGCAATATTATATGCAGTATATCGACCATGTTTAGCTATAAAACAACAAAAGAAACTTTCCACGAATTATATACTGATACATAAAAATGACTTGTTATCAGTTGCATTTGGGCAGCATTGTAAGATCAAAAGGAAGGGATGCTCTTATCTTAGAGATCTTAAAACCAATTTTTCTTCATAATACATGAATAAGAGAGAGAGAGAGAGAGAGAGAGAGAGACAGAGACAGCTATTATTTTCTACATCGTAGAATTTTTACGACAAACTGTACCCTTTCAGCTGATAGGCATATAAAAAAGTGGGCGAGTTCGGATTCGAATTTAGGGATGAGTATGAACGAAGCCAAAACATCTCTTTCCCGTAAAACTACTTGAAATTCTGTGTAAAAACATTTCTCAAATTGTTAATATAACATCTAATTGATTAATTAATTAACTTGCATGCAAATATAACTAAGAACTTAAAGTATTGAGTCTATTATTTTGTATGTCTATTTCAATTTTGAAGCAATAATTATTTGCTTTACCACTATTGTTCTAGAGTGAGTCATAAAATCTAGAATATCTAACTGTAAACATTTCTTAGGTCTAAGACTATTACATCGCAGGAAAAGACATAAAACTTTATACTAGCGCAGCAGAGTTACAAGTAATAATAATAAATTATAGGTTAGCGTACCTGAAAGAACGTACGATCGTGTTCATCCTCAGATCTATAAGTTGTATTGTGTCGTCGCGGACGCACGCCAGCAGGTAATTATTGTCTGAAACGACAGTTCACGTAGAAATAAAAATAGCAATAAACACAGCATCTTAACGCTTCATAACTTCACAGTTACAAATAAAGAACAAGTCACGAGCGTGTAGCACCACGCACAGTGAAGGGTTCCGAAGTTAGGATGAATATTTGCGCATGCACAGCATTGATTTTATCAACCGCGAAGATAAATTTGTATTTCAAAACTATACAAGACAAAATTATTTCTACGGTTGTAACCGAATATATCCGGTACCTAACTTAAAAAACGATTAGGTAACATGATTTTTTTTTTCAACCACTTGGAAACATCATACTCTATTTAAAAAAAAAAATCTTTCTCTCTAAAAGTACAACAAACACTAAATATATGAAGTACCTAAAATTTATTTAAAATGGTGGTATTTTTTAAAATATGTGAGTCCACGGATCCCCTTATGTGCATTGTTTTTTTTCCATCCGTCGTCGGTTATATCAGTTACATGTATGGGGAGTGTCACCCTAATCGTTTTATTCGTAATTTAACAACACTATTGTTAATTGTTAAGCGTTGTACAGAATACACCTTTCCAATTTTCATCCATATGCGATTAAAATGGTTATATGTCATCCGGACATGAATTTACAAGGGTTTCATTTATGCCATTTGGTTACAGAACCCTAACACACATTCGTATCTACTAATAGTGAAATTACGAGCTTCATAACGGACGCATACCATAAGAAGAATTACTTAATAATAAGGAGACATATTACAGCTTGTGCCTAATTTAGTCGATTTGTAATCCATAGCCCGCTATGTGCTTTATTGCCTTTTCGATAATCGTTGCGAAGGTAATGTTTGACCTTAAACCTTTGAATTGGCGCTTAATAGTTTTAATGTAAGGTAAAGAGCTTCATGAAACGGGCACACCGCTTTATTAAATTAGTTGATTTAAGCGTGCGATACCATCATGGTTTCATTAGCTATCAGTCGGTCTGAAGAGCGATCAAATGTCTCGAGGTCAACAATAAGTTCTCATGCGGTTGTACGCCATTAGCTATTACTAGTTCAAACGTGAGATTTGCGTCTATGTGTTAACATTAACTTAGTACTAGGAAAGCATTGCTCGTATCGTGCAAACGCAATTTGTAAGATAATCTGCAATTTACATATTACATACATAATATACGACATTTTCTTTCATTCATTAGTTGGAACCTACGAAGTGCTACTAACTAAAGAAGCTGATGATACTTTCACACCTCTTTTACGTCTAAAAATAGAATTAAGTTTCTTAGTAAAGTTACCGTTTCCATTCAAAACAAAATACTAAATCCATAAGCGTTAAGTGTAAACAAAACACTAAACATGAATTAAACTATTACAAAGTATTCATCTCGTGTACATTATGCTCAAACAAATCTCATATATCTTTCGCAACCATCTTCCTAAACATCAACAAAGATCTTTTATCAAAATGTTTCTCTTCTCAATTGAAGTGCGCGGTTTAACAACTCTATTCTACTTTCATGCACTTTAACTATTGCTATCAATAAAGTGATAAGTGAAACTGAAATATAATAAACTAGAGCGTTTAAAAAGCTTTCGAACATGTCATATTTGCGATTCCGCGCAGTATCAGCGCATGATAGATCGTCGATAGCGCGATGGATCTGGATCGAACGTGATGGCTAACTGTGAACTGTCTCCCTATTCATTTGTCCGATGAAATCGACGTGATTTAATCAGTTTCCGAGGCAGTGACGTCCCGACACCGCGATTGATTGAAGGTATCAATCTGAGCGTTTCGTGCGATGCACAGACCGTTACTGACAAAAAAGGGATCGATCGAGAAACGCGTAACGGAAATGGGCATTGCGCACCCGTCACGTTGTAGTGCTGACACGAATACCGATACTAATATGCGATGCATTCAATTACGGAAAATTTACAAGTACTCTATCGAATAAACAGCTATTTAACTTTGATGTTATGTGCTTGTCTTTCAGTGTAACAGTAGTTGCGATGTTAATCTTAAGTATACTGTTGCATTAACTAGTCAACTGCTGAGTTCATTTCTTGCATTTGAACATTAAGTATGGATGCGTAAGATTAATGCTGTCATTTAAATTGTTGCTTGTCCATAAAATTATGCTTTAAGTATTACTGAACGCGACAACATGGTGGTCAACTTTCCTTTCATTTATGTGTTATAAATTGACAGGTGGGTTGGATGTAATAAACACACATACCTCTGCTAAGATCAAGCGACGTGACCTTCCCTTGCAGCATGATATCGTTGGCAGACATCTCGGTGCGGATGTCCCAAAACCTGATCCTCTTGTCGAAGTGTCCCGAGATGATGGTGGAGCCCGCCCCGTCTGACGTCACCAGGTCGTTACACGATGACCCCGCGAACTTCGTCTCCGTACCTGTTGAAGCGTGCATTATAAAATCTGTGTCACACAACGGTTGATAATAACAATAAAATTTCCTGAAGACCTATTAATGTGCGCGGTAAATTGCTTATGTGTGTTATTGCATTCATTAGTTAAGATTCCTGGCTGTGTGGCCGACATGCGAATGGTAAACTTTACGACTGATACCAGTGTTTTAAGTGGCCGTTGATCGGTGAGATAAGAACGTCATTATGATTACCAGTTTATTGCGGTCAATATATTATTATGTCATGTGTAGTGATAATTATAAAATTAAATTGTCAAAATTGATCGCTTTGTTCAGCGCCTAAGCTAGATAGATATTCAAGGAATAAGTTAGGTAATAAGTTGTTTTTTTTAAACTTCAATAAACTGTTCATTAATAACAGTAAGGAACTAAATTGAGCAATTAAAAACATTGCTACGAGAACCAACTTCGTAGCAATATTTCGTAGCAAGTCTACAGTGTACCGATTATTACGTCAACTCTGTTTTTTAATCTCGTAGACTTATTTGACATTTCAAGTGATTGTTCTTCGTTTTTTTGCAACTTGGAGTTTGACATTTGTACCTGTCAAATTAGTCTACGAGATTAAAAACAGACTTAAGTCGGCGAAAAGATTATTTTTGCATCGTATCATTCAATTAGTGGTTGAAAATCTATAATTAGCTTAATAGATGTCTAGAACTATTGAGACGATAAAATGAACTCTCATTGAACAGGGACAAGTTATATTTTATCCTTGGTAAAAAAAAGTTTGACGGTAACTTATTTGGATATATCGATGGCGCAGAAAAAGTACTTGTACTCGTAGTGTTCACTTGATTGCGGCTAACCGCACCGAGCAAGTCTCTCCAGGTTCACGGATCGATGCACAACAATGCCTATGATATGCATTATGTAGGTACAATGTCTGGTATGAGCTCAAATACTATGTCATATTACGTGTATGTCCTATGATGTGAATATGACGATGATGTCTCTTAAAATTGCTGCTCACAAAAGTTTGACAACCAGGAACTTTTGATATTTGTCTATGTATAAGTTAGTAACTAAGAAATCAACTATAAATGTAACTATAGGACATTAATGGATGGCTATATTATAATAAATTAATATAATGGTTTATTGTAGTTTAATTGACGTTTCTCTGTTTTAGGTTAAAACGTTTATTCTGAAGTGCAGAGATTGTTCAGTACAATAGAGAGAAAGTCAAAGGTTTTGAAATTTAATGTTGGAGATGATTTGATTACATAGAGTCAGTACAAAACTACAAATCCAAGGTGATATAAACAGTTGATAGTTAGTTGACGTATTTACGATTATGAATTATATTATAAATCCAGATATGAAATAAACTGATTGAAAAGTCTTATTGAATTTAAAGTAGGTACAGTAGATTACTTTCATGTTTTAGGTATCGGCAAAAGTGCAGTAATGTTTCAGATAACAACGAGAGATAAGAAAACTCTGATTCATAAGTAAATTACTATCAAGTCACTTTTTTACTCTGAATTATATAACAATATTGAATTTCTCCACCCGTCCTGTTGGCAATGCAAGTGATAAGTAATATAATCATCATTTGATGTCACTAAAGAGCCATTAAAGAGATGAATTAATATTATGATGAGTATATATCAGAAGTCAAACAGTCCCGTCACTTACACTAATGCACTTGCACTTAAAGATGAGTATAGGCTTTAACCTCGGCCCTAACTTGCCGACATCTGTCCGTAATATCCGGGTATTTATACAGGGTGTAAGGGTAAACACCGTTGTCACTCAAACCATGGGTAGATGACTTAAATATAAACATAAAATAAGACGAGTAACAAAAAAAAAAATATTTTCATTAAAAGATTTTAAGAAGTTTCTATCCGAAACCGTGCTCGCTAGCAAAGCAGCTGACTGGCTGAGGGAGGGATCGCGCTCGCGGCCCCCACCCGTGTTGAGACGCAAGTTCGTTGCCCTAGCGCATAGGTGAAAAGGTAAAATACTCTTGTGGTAAAAGGTAGATTTCGTTTAAAAAAAAAAGTTGTCTTTTTCCATTGATTTTACGTTCTATAAATGAAACCAAACCACTGGTTTCAAGGATAACGGTGTTTACCCTAACACCCTGTATAATAAAGCGGTAAAATTATATGACTTTATAGCATATCGTTAATACTCGTTGGGGCAGTTATCATAAGTTTCATAATAAGTTGATTTAAAATATTAAATAATCTGTCAACTCTTATCGATGTCCGATGTTTATCTTTGACGATACGAGTCCCAATATTAAGGTGACTGGATTTTTTAAATTTATTAATGCAATAAATAGGACCATGTATCGGCGCCACGGGATGTCGTAGTTATTCACACTCGATCGAGAAACAAATCATAGCAGCTGATTGGTTATGAAATATGAGTAACAAAATGGTGGCTACTTGCTCGCGTTACTATTGTTTTTGCTTTAGCTCAATCATGACGTTTTATCAGACAATCGGCCAATCACAGTCCACAGCAGAGGCTTAAATAAAGAGGATCAATTGAACATGTGACTTGAATAGGTACGGTCAGTGGCACAAGTCGACATCATCTAAATTGACAAAAAAATATTCGATACATTGTATTTCAGAATTTCATATTTATGATAGCTTAGAGTTAATATTCTTTAAATTTTACTTCTGCTAAATTACATCTTTGGCAACAAGGGGGTAACTTACCCTTGTTGTCATGTGTTGAAGTAAAGGTTCGTTCCATTTTTAAATAACTCAATAGATATGGGTTTTTACCCGACTGCCCTAGAAGGAAGGTTATGTTTTTTAAGAGTATGTATGTATGTTTGTAAGTTTGTATGTTTGTATGTATGTTTGTATGTATGTATGTCTATTTCTTTGGCACGCTCTGTAGCCTAAACGGTTTGATGGATTTTAACATACGAGGTGTCGTTAGGTTCGTCTTAATTGTGAGAGTGACATAGGCTTTATATATTTCATCTGCAAACAAAAAAAGGGCGGGGAAGGTTTAAAAAAAAATACAATATTGGTATCAAATAAAAGCTAGTAATGTGTTGATTCCAAATATATAAATTAATAAAACTAAAAAGCTTGAAATAAAACAAATTATTTAAAAAACACAAAAAACCCGCCTGCAAAAACGCATAACTTAAAAGAGAAAAACAAGCATTATAATCTGTAGAATTTTGGTATTACAGGCCGGGAACAAACCAATAACCTGAAATATGGTGTAACTTTTGTTTGTTCCCCGCCTGTAATACCAAAATTCTACAGATTATAATGCTTGTTTTTCTCTTTTAAGTTATGCGTTTTTGCAGGCGGGTTTTTTGTGTTTTTTAAATAATTTGTTTTATCATAGTAATTTATTTGGCCACTAAACACGCCAGATATGGGTTTTCATAGAAATACTTCACTTGTTTTTTACCAGTACAGCAATATCAATTTATCTCGAAGAAGGTTGTCAAAATAATGCTCGAATTTCCAAGCATGTTTGAGAAAATTCAATATTTTGCTAAATAAATAAGATTTAAATAACTGAAGTGTTAACTGACTATACTTGAAAATTTACTTGATAGAATATACAAGTTTTATTAATTTATTAACCGAACATATAAATTCCAACGTTTCTGTCTGTCTGTCTGTCCGTTACTGCGCTTATAACTAGAGATCCACTTACACGATTTACGTGTTTTATTTTTAAATTCATAGTTATGTTCTGTAGTTTGGATTTAGTATTTAGCTGCGGGCACGGGTAATTTATTCATATTGAAAATCCCAGAACATCACATTGAAAAATTCTATCATACTAAAAATCTAGATATATATTACTTTTAATAGCTTGATACTTCCAGGATATCATTTCGTTTTACAATATATAAATATATATATAATAAATATACATTTATTTTAAATAAGACGAGAGCTGAATAGAGACGAATGCTGTCTGCTTTTGCAGCGACCAGTAGTAATTGTAAATCAGTTGTGCCCTAATTAGTTCCTCGATATAATAGCTATGGGAAAAAGGATGCACTAAAACGGATAATTGCGTTACACGTCCCGATTAGATTTCAATCAGTTCTCAGAACTGCTCGCAGCCACGGTTGTTAATATTACAATCTAAGTTATAAATGGCATTATCTATCAAGATCCAATAATTGTAATATGTTTATGAGGACGAGTTTCCCGACATTTATAGCCTGAGAACACCCGCACTTGCGCATCGTATCGTGTGTAGGCAATAAGTTATCGAGACCTCACTTATAAGTTATAGCCTAACCATCGCAGGAAGTAAGCCTATCATAAATCAGAGAAAAAAACCGCAGCCCATTTTGTATTTGGAAACACACTATTATTTCCAGAATGGCTAACCGTTTACATGCTCAGGTCCTCTTGAAGTTAACAGAGACTAATCACAAATGTTAAGTGAAACAGCTCTAAACACCACTTAGTGTTGGTACGCAAGCTCAGGGGAAAACAAATGGTTGCCAGATAAATTACACGAACGTATCAAATAAATGCATTGCCGCTCTTTAGATAAAATGCAAATTTTTAGCAGACGGTAAAATAGGAAGTTTCTCAGTTGGAATTCTAGATAATCCTCAGTACTTTCGCAGGTTAGATTAAATGCTTCACTATGAATATAATCTTGAATCCCTGACGGCAGTTAAGAACGGACAATCGAGCACAACGAATTTTGTCGTACTTATATTTGCCTAGATATTGGTGAACAACGATTATATCTATGCGCTAAGTCATCATGGTAAATCAATTTTAATAATTCGCATATGCATAGCTTATTTAAAAAATGTGAACAATGATTGACTATTCTGTACAAAATCACGAGTCGCGCGTCGTTGAGCGCGCAAGCTACGTGAACACTGAACAGTCTAAACGCGCAATCGCTTAAACACATCAGCCCCATCGCGCGTGCCTCATACTGGTCTTTAATTCCAGCTGCATCAGACTTTCCTTTATCTTTTAATTTTCACACGACGACGTTTCAAACTGCGGCTGTTATCACTTGCAGTCAGGTAGCATTAATCTGCAGCAGCCCAACATTTAATGGTTGTTCGTATATCAGGTGCGTTTATTTATTTGATTGTGCTTCTGTTATTTCTATTAGTATTTATATGCAAAACTTTAGTATCAGCTTGTAGTCTAACAATTTGTAAAAAAATATATCTATAGAACATATTATAATGATTAACAATTTCAACATAGGAGAGTTTAGGAAAGCAGAAATATATTCTTGAATTTTCTCGGGATTATAAGCAACCCTATTTGCAAAGCACATCTTGCTCTTGAACGGCTATTTCCTACTATTTTATTTCTGTAATTTGCTCTTCTACGTTAACTGCGTACATTCAGTTAACTGACTTTAGTTTTACATCAGATAAAAGTGCAATCATTTAAAAAATTCTTCCCACCTCTAAAACCCATAACTTTAATTTAATATTTATGTTAGGCTGTATACTATCGTTATGCTGTGGGTCTAAATCTAAGCTGTTAGTACTTGTCCGAGTTATAAAAGACGACTGCGAGAAGGGTTTCCATACAATAGAATATTATGAATTATTGTGCAATATATTTATCTCTGTTGTAACATAGAATACTATTTTGTTATTAAAATCGTTACCAATAAACAAGACGGCCCTATAAAGCAAATGAGTTGGTACATACTTACACATTTTACTTCTAAGGTCCCATATTTTGAGCGTCCGGTCGTGGCTTCCCGTGATCACTTTGGTCGGCTCCCCGAGGAATTTAGCAGCCATTACTTTGCCGCTGTGACCCGTCAATGTGTGCTATAACAAATAATTACACATGAACATACAGTTACAAATTCATAAAGAGGTTTCCATAATATTTATGATTATTTAACATACGTTCAGTCTACCATCACAAAAATATAGTAATTACGATTTCAAGCGTAAATATGCATAATGAAATTCAAATTAGCTTTTATTAATAAGCTGTATGCTGGATAGTATAAAAATATTTTGTAACGAATATAATAAAAATATTGGTAAGAAATCATTGAGGAAGGAGGCGAGTGGTGTAATAAAATGCAAATGGTGCTACTGTCAGCTCCCGGCGGACTTGGACAGGGGTTTACACGTGGCTCCCGGGCGCCGACGCGGGCGCAACACGAACAACGATTATTGTCTTCTGTTTATAGCATCGTGATCTCTTCACACAGTTTCACTTAGCACTGCACCAAATCGTTGTCTCACGAAGGAAATCGTTGAGGCCTATTAGCATCTAAAGTGCCTATTAATTGCTTGCATGTCACAGTTTGTAAACGACTTGCTCAGTTTACGATAATGTTGCATAGTGTGTAATGCGTTT
Organism: Lithophane ornitopus; assembly: GCA_948473465.1. Classification (NCBI taxonomy): domain Eukaryota; kingdom Metazoa; phylum Arthropoda; class Insecta; order Lepidoptera; family Noctuidae; genus Lithophane; species Lithophane ornitopus. The sequence goes on from OX419623.1 coordinate 9,035,787, forward strand.
TGAATAATACAGTGTTTTTGCATATTTTCTTGGTTTTATAAAAATGGGCAACTCGAGTAACTCTTATAAGCTATATAATATGAATTATAAAGGAGCATGTCCACTACGATTAGTTTTTTTATAAATAAATACAAATCTTTAACCTTTTATTCCGATATTCCCACGGGATTGAGACTTATGCGGGTGAAACCGCGGGGAGCAGCCAGTAAGTTTATATTTCAACAAAATCATCCAAATTACCATAAGGCTATAGGACATACGGCCATTATTTATTACAGCTTAAAAGCTCAATTTCACATTACGTAACAAAAGTTATACGATAGTTAAGCATAATAATTACGTGCATAATAATATCCGTACTTGTTTACAACAACAATACGCCGCGCACTTCCATAAAGTAGGTGCTCGAGCTGTAAGTCCGCAGCTGGTTCATTAGAGAGTAATGTATTACCTACAATTAACAAACAATCTCAGTGGAATCATGACGTTATGGCAGATTTATAACACAAGTTCATTCTAAACATGACAGGCTTGTAGTTAAACAATCTGGACACGCTCAAAATGTCTCCATAACTTTGTGGTAATGCCGGGTAGACGGCTGACCCGCTCGCGCCGTTCTTAATTACAGACAAAACGCTCCGTTATCGGGCGGCACAGTCGACAAGTTTCATTCCATTTATGTACAGTAAACAGTAACATAAACAAAGGCGAAAGACGCATAGTGCGGATAACAACGCTCTGCACTCGTCCGCCACACGCTCATGTAAATTAAACACACGACGCGGTACGGTACGCCACACGTTTTTCCGCCCGCCTAAGAACCACGTAAGCTAAGTAATTGAAATAGTTTCGCCACAATATTCAAGAATCCTTCGTTCTTTTAGATAGCGATAACATGTTAAGTCATTAGCGTTCTTACTGTTATTACGCCGACACTCATTTTGAGGACATAAATTGCAGCACGTTCTGCAAATTTAGATATCATTATAAAATATTTAAAACGGTATGATACTCTGAAAAAAGATAATGTTAGTAATAAAAGATGTAACTGATGTTAAGAGGAGTAATTGACCCCGGTGTACCTCGATAAATAGGAATTTAAAAGTAATCATACAGATAAGTACCATTATCACATGTGGTTATCATGTGCTTCTTTTACATTGGCGGCGCCGGCGCGCGGCCGGATTCTTTTGCTATACTAGTATCCATTTTTTTTTTCTATTTTTTGTAATATTTTCTTTGATAGCCTATAACGATTGTAGCTCATTTACCAACGATACTGGGGGACGATTTTGTTTTAACCTTATTTCCGGAAAATAACCTGTCGAGTTGTCAACCCTAGTATCTTCTTTTTTATATTTCTTCTTTCGGAGACATTCCGAGGCTTAGAAATAGCCAAATTGGATCCAGTAAGCGCGTTTGGCGAGGAAGAATTAATTGAATTTAATTCTCAAGCCACCATTAGCTGGCGGGTAGTGTTCCCGGAAAGCGCGCATGCGCGCAACGGGACCTTATCATCGCTTTTAAAATTTATAGTATAACGGCTAATTAAGAGTACACTCATTTGGTTCGTTTGTCGCGTCACGAGTGTGGGGAGCTTATATGCTGTTTCGGGTTATTGCCACGCGATAGTCAGGGCACACTAATTGAGGAGGTTAAGAGATATCATCCGGACAAGGCCCGCCGACTCTTAACGAGCTAATATGACCTGACGTAGTACATTCACAGCAGACCTCCCAATGCTCACAATTCGATATTACCCAATATAAAATGTACATCCAATAAGTATAAAATTTTAATGGACCCACCGACGTAATTTCCGACCGGTGTTGTTGGTTATCTTTTGCAAATAAACATCAGGGGGCAATTATACAGACAATCAGATCGGTCTTATTACGTTACATTATTCCGTCGGGAATAAATGACAAAGAATAATACTATGATTTATTACAGCATAAACTTATAAGGCATATCTGGTATACATTATACTTATCGCAATAATGGAGTACAATATCTATGTGGCCGTTAGAACATAAGTAAATATTGTAGGCGCAGCCGGCGAAATAACTTACCCCTTATAAATCAGTTGATTTGAATTGCGCTCTCATTAGTGATTCCAGCTGCGGTGCGTTGTACAGAAATACACAACTTATTACTTTGGCTACACGGCTAAATCCATTTATAAAGTATCCACATTTAGCTTCTGAATACGCGACTTATCTCTTGTTGATACCCAAACAACCTCACCAAATAAGAGATAACTGAGAAAAAATCTGCGGCGTCGGTTTCATTTATGTGGACATTTGAATTCACACAATGCAGCCAGAGCAGCTTATAAAGAGGCTTATTTTATTATATCAAAATGTTTATCAGTATCATGCACCATCACGGAAACGTTATATACCTATGTTGCAAAAATAATCTCAGTTAATTTATTATGAGGAGCATGGTGGCGCCGGTTTACAGCGTCCGTTTCGAGATAATCTTTTTTATCTCATCGTATTAGCATCTTTTGAGAAACTAGCAAAAAATGCGAGCAGAATAATATGCGGAGGAACATTTGTTGTGAGATAGTGGGGGTATAGGTAGGTAGTGTATGTGACGCCTCGTTTCTAGTTCCCTGTACTTCCTCGTGTGCGGGTATCGCAGGACATAAACCACGACAGGTGGTTGTTAAATCACAGCAGTGTGCGCGATATGAAGAGCGACAACAGATGCAATCAAGTAGTAGTCGCCGAGGGGGCGCTGCCATTAGTTATTTACAGAGCTGAGTAACTAGGTGTGCGAGTTATATCTGCTTCCCTTGCCAGTGATAAGGCTACTATGAGTGTTCATTTATGATGTCAGGTTTCGGATATTCTGCAATTTAAACTAGATTAAAGCTGTGAAAAATGATAACAAGGAAGACTTATTACAAGAAGTCTGTTAGAAATATGAGTCTGAAGTATGAACATATAAAGCGTACGTCCGTGTACTCAGTAGGAAATGTGCTTATTAAATTGAGCCTCTCATTCTGCTGAATCAGCAAATTAATATTTTAAAGCTTATTATTTTCCGAGTGACTAATAACTTAAAAGTTGACTAAATGTTTGCAACAAATAAAATAAGTTGCCAGCGATTAAATATTTTCGCGACTATTATATTATGTAAGGTTCAAAATTAAAGGTGTTATAAAAACTAAAAACTAGCAGCTGCGTTTAGGTAGCAAATAAACTATACCAGTCAAATAAAATATTAGGCGAGGAGCTATAAATAATGACTTGGCGACTAATAATGTTAGTAGGGTGGCAAAGATAATATATTACCAGTCTAGTTATTAGTAGGTTATTATTTTTTTTTTAATGGTTAGGTTAGGTTAGGTTAAAACTGTGACTTCCTACGCACGAGCCGAGCGAGCGAAGCGAGCGGTGCCGCGGTAGCGGCCGGCGAGTGCCAGAAACGACTAGATTATATAGAAAATCTAAACCTGCCCTAATAATACAATAATAATATATTATTTATGAATGCCCATTTTCTATTTTATTTTCGCCATTAAGTTTCCGCTAAGATATTAATTCTGTTCCCAAAAGAAAAACTTGATGCTAGTTTAAATTAAAACGGAGCTTATTACTGATATATTAATATGCTACCTATTACGATACTCCTTATTAGCTGCCAACCCATTATATATGGTACCCACTCTATTTTTTTTTTAAACCTATATTCATTTTACTTAGTTGCCGCATTAAATACATGCCATATTTTAATACCATAAAAACTTAAAAGTAATTATACGTAGGTAGTAAGCAATGAAACGAAAATATAAAATACTAGCACTTTGCCCGCGACTTCGTCCGCGTGGTTTTCGTACTTTCCTCTAAAAACTTCAACAACCCCTTTGAAAGATAGTTTTCGAAAATTAATATTTACGTCCTTTAGATTTATTTATTTACCCCTTAAACTTTATTACCCCTTTTCACCTCGTTAGGGGTAAATTTTTGAAAATCCCTATTTTTTTAGTTTTACACACATTTTTCTTTAGTTTTAGTTTTAACTATAAATGCTGAGTTTCGAGTTAATCGGACCGCGTTAAAATTCTTCTATACAAACTTTGACACCCCCCAATCCCCGTTTAGGGGGTAGTTAAAAAAAACAAAAAATGGCAAACTTTATTATTTACATAGATAAATATTCGTGCCAATTTTCAAGTCTATTAACTCAAAGAGTAAGATTTTACATAAAATACCCCCCTTTTCACCCCCTTAAAGGTCGAATTTCCAAAAACCCGTTCTTAGTGCGCGCCTACGTCATAATAACTATCTGTGTGCCAAATTTCAGCCTAATCCGTCCAGTGGTTTGAGCTGTGCGTTGATAGATCAGTCAGTCACCCTTGTGTTTTATATACCTATATAGATTTGAAATGAATTTTACGGTAATTTCGTATTTGAGTAAGACAGGTCTGATTGTTATCCTCGGTGTAATTACTTGGATATCTGTTAATTTGCATACAGCAGATGGAAGAATAGCCTTTAATGAAAATAACAGAACTGCCGCGGTCAACGTGCTCCTGAGAACTGTTTTGTTTAGGTCATGAGCATATTTAAACTTGGGAATGATTCGTCATTTTCGTACGTAACTTTAATTGAAATAATCACAACAGGGAACTATCTCATTCGGTTTTATTGCTCTCTGCTAAATTGTCATAGCTTCTACTAGCGATCAGACAGTTAAATTACTGTAGATTGGCAAGCGGAATAAAATTGTATACTACCACAGAAATAGTCTCGTACAAGAAAACAAATAGACCGTACTTATTTAGTTAGTTCTTTTGCAGAGTTGTTAATGAAAAATTCCAAGCTAAGTACGGAATAGTGCAATTAACTCCAGTTTATAAAATGCTGTTTAAAAATAAATACAAATAAACATGCAGAGAAAACTATTCCTGATTTAGTTTTGCCTTTATATTTGTTAATATTTACTTTAAGATCTTTCAAGTAAATACTGAATTAGCATTTCCTAAGGTGTGCGTGCGAGCAAAGCTAGCAGCTTTACATGTCATGCCCCTACATTATTTATAGCTAATTCAAGAAAGTATTTTAATGAATGATATTAAAGGCATACAGAACAATAAAGGAATAAACAAATCTAAGTATTTGACAAAATAAAACAAACACTGGGGTGGGTGCGGGCAGTTAATTATTATTGAATGCAAAAAATAGAAGAAAATGTCCATAAAATAGTGGATAGTATTGTTTTGCTATTCCTATAGGTTCAGTCATCTGCATTTATATTAAAATTTGATTAAAGTATAATCAAGGCGTGGTTGAATTCCTTCAAACCGACTCCATATTAAATAAAATGCTGTCTTAACGCGCACTAACAATTAAAGTTAAGGTATGTAATTATAACAATTTAAAAGAATGATATATTTTTTATTAAACGATAGCAAAGCATACGTAGGTATTTCAATGAACACTACAAGTGCAATAATTTATAACTATCTTTGATTATCCTCGTGTCAATTTGAACTTAAAAGATATCGAGATAAGAATCAAACTGTGTTGTTTGTGACGTTTATAACGATGTACAATAGGTAAGAGTTCACAAGTATTTTACCAATTCGACATGAGATAATTAGGACCCCGTGTGGGAGTTTACTAGAGGTTAAAATAGGTAAAAAAAAAACTATTTTGTAAGCATCTACTATATAATTTCTCTGTCATGTACTCACTCATGTCTCTTATAGCATTAATACAGTTTCTAGAGGCATGAAAATAAATTATTCTTTAAATTGAAAGGGGTGTGCAAAAAACTCCAGATCTTGTAGATTGTATAAATATGTGTAATGCAAATAAATGATATTATTTATTTTTGTATGAGTAAAAGGTAAAGAATGTTCGGCGAAATGTTAGCTTGATCCCATCCCCATTAACTTATTCTCACACTATTTGTTGATTGGTGCGTGATTGTCTCGCGTTAGTATCGATTGTTATCATGTATCCGAAGCAAGCTAATAAATCTTAGATAGTTTTTGTAAAGTATCATGTTCCTTTTTGTAAGCTGACACACTCCCGTAACACGATTTATTTACTTATCTTGCTATCAAATAATAGGTACGTATTTGCGGCAATTTAAGAGCCATTAGCAACGCTTAACAAATTAATAACACTTTAGAGGCTAATAACTGAATTCACGCTTAAGGCGAGTGTATTAATCACGTAATATTTCAAACTGCCGTATAAAATAAGATAAATTCTTTATTAATTGACTCACCTAGCTCATTAACGTAAGTTGTTTTTTTCGCCTTATTTACCCAATCAAAAAGATTTAACTTAATTGGTAATTAAGTTAAATATTTTTCATTGAAGCTTATCGTAGCTACGGTTCAGGACTTTAATGCAAGTAACTGTGTTGTTTATAAAAGGAGTTTATTTGTACTAAATATACAAATACGTCGATTTTAATGCGGACGTTAACCGATCTTACTTGATTGTTAAATTCTGTAATCTTAACGGCAATAACTTCATTTTAATGGGAAAGTTATTTAGTGTCTGAACTGATTTACTTGGACTTTATACCGTTAGGTAACTACGAAGAAAACTGTTACAAATTACTCGTGCTTATTAACATGAAAACGAATTAACTTTTCATAAAAGTCATTATTATTGTTCATAAACAATATGTTATGAATAGGCAATCAAAATTGGAGTTCAATTTCGCTAATTCGCATTCTTGATTATTATTTATAGGGTCCTTTTCCATGGTTTACGCATTCCGTAGAAAGATATAAATTGCCGACGATAATTAACCGTATATTTTAGCATAGAAGATGTAAATTCTGGTGATCAATATCAGTTTTAACGGCTTGTTTTATCGTTTACTAAATTAAGGAAAGCAAAATTAATGTAATGAGAGTTGTGTCAATTTATAAAGTGTTCGCATAAATCAATTTACGGATGATTAAATATGTACGTAACTGTACCGTTGCCAACAACGGGGAACAGTTAATCAATTAACGAAATATGTGGTGTACCGTGCGGGGGACCGTTGCCAACTGTACGTATGAGGTACACACCTATTTGTCACAACCGCGGCCGCCGCTCACTATCAACGCAAAACCAGTTGATTTGTTAATTTAGCTTGTATTCCATGTTGCAAATCGCGGTGTCCATCTGTCTGTTTATTGGGTTTGCAAGATACTACAGTAAAACATCTTTTGTTTCAGTACATAATACATTCTGCGCGAACATCACACTTTATTATGGAATAAATAGCATGTTCCTTTTTATTTACGAAATGACTAGAGTGCTGGTAGAGCCGAAGAAAAAGATAGTTAAGTGTTAGTGACTAATGATGAGGTACAACGAGGAAGTGTTCTTACATGCACTAATGTCAATGGAAAGTACATAAGAACACTCGCAGTTGTCATTGGTCGTTAACATTTCGCGCGTCTAATTGAAAAGATATGTTTCTTAACTAAGTTTCAAGAGTAAAACAACATTAAACATTGCCTTTTACTGAAACGTGTGAATAGTTCTACTTGTTGGAAAATAACTGTAGGTTTATGGCTGTGTCTAATTAAATATGCTGGATTCATCTTAATTAAAATGCAGAAATGCGAATTTGAAATATTGTAAATAATAATGTTTAGGATCTTATTTGTAACTTTTGTACCCAACGAATATTTTTTTTTAGAGTTTATAAAAGCTGCAGAACATTCGGAATAGTATAATTTTAAACCATAAATTGATTTTCTTGATGACTGATGCAGTAAGTATTGCAGTGATGTAACCATTGGAGGATTATATTGATTGTTAGAATATTCGAGACGCGAATCAGGATGGTAGTATTAATTATAGCGCTAACACGAAACAACACAGTCCGGTAGCTGCGCAGGCGCGGCTCTGCGGCCGCGCGGGCGCTATGCGCTCGTAACGGCGGCAGCGCGGTGCGCTCACGACGCGACATCCACCGCCGATTTATGTGTGGGAGCGCTAGGTCGTGACCCTACCACATGAAAATGTTAATTCGTCTTATATCGCAAGCATTACAACCGCACCACATTCAAATACAAGACCTTAATTTCGTCATTACAATAATTGCTCCATTAGAAAGTAGGAAAAGGCCTAGGTTACAGCTACGTCCAAATAATATCACAAATTAGATGCTGTTATACACTAGCGTGTCTATCCAGATATTATTTGCATGAAGTCGATTCATGTTACAAGAATTGGGACGCAAATTGTGTCTAATCACTTTGTCTTGCATTTCATAAGGCACCCAGATTTTCTTGATTGAAAACGGTGAATTCAATTACGGATATAGTAAATTTCGTAACTGGTTAAATCGGAGATTTACAACCGAATCGTTTGAACTTGTTTTCGCACGCTCATGTAAAGATTGCTCGGAAACTATAAAAGTGTGCAGTAAAACCAAAATTGGGCGGCCAAGAAATGATGTGACCGTGTTACAGATGGTAGTAATGCCGGTATGGCGTGACCGCGCCATCTCTAATGTTGTTATAATGGCGATATCGGGCGGGATCGTGTGAGTAAGTAATTGATAGAGCAACTTGCAATTGTCTTTGCTATTAGCTGTGTTAATACACTTACCTTATTATGGTTCAAATGTCGGGGTGTTTTTACTACGCTTCATTATAATATGTGAACTTTTTGACAATAGTGTAACGGAACAAAATATCTTACTGGAGTTGTACATGGAGATGCACGTTATTCATTTGAAGTTGTTTAGTATAATGTGACTGTTTAACTGCTAGTGATTAAGGTCCACTCGTAATGTAAATTTATTACAGAAAGACAATTATCTATGTGTATTCAGTATTGTCTGCAGTAATTTGTGATAATTTATCGCTAATTCGTGAGAAATATGACGCGTACGATACTGTATTTTAGCTCATGCTAATAAAAGTACAGCAACAGGTTGAAGTAAAATGCTCTACTGCAGGCGAACACAATTTGCTGAAGTATTTCTATTTATATGTTCGCTAGCCACTCAACTGCCAATTTTGTTCCGCCATTATAACTGATTATATTTCACGATAACTTGTAAGTAATTGATACACATCCGACGTTAGACGTTAAATCACTAGAGCTATGAACTTAGTGGCTTCGGAGATTCCACCACATTAGAGGTGTTAAGAACAGAACGGAAGATATAAATCTACCAGTTTTTGTTGGTCTTTATTGCACCATTTAGACACCTCTTTTTATACGGATATAAGAATATTTTACCCAACACTATTTTGACGTTAATAAAATTATGTACTGTGATATAATTGATGTGTATCTCGAGACTGTTACGAGTGTTAGTAGATCATTATAAATGAATTTCTTAATGTAATAGCTCCAAATAGTTTGATTATACACATTAGAGACTTGTAGAACATGTAATCCACGTCGTTTGAAACAAATTGTATCGAAGCTTGTAAAGTTTAACGGCTTTTACAACATTGTGTAATTGCTTTGAAGAAAAAATATTATAACCATTGGGTAAGGGCTATATAAATCATAAGGACAGTGATGATTCACTTGAATGATGACGCTCTGTGATATTGATGGATGATGTCCAATCTTGATTACTTACTTGCATATGTACCGCTATTTATCAATCTTATGTCACACAGTTGAGCAATTATCCAGACAGTTTATAAAGTGTTGTGTTCTTGATACGATCACATTATTAGCGTTGAATATTAATTAAAAAATGATTAAAGTAGAGCTTTTATAACAAGCTTTTTAACTTCTTCAACATTCTTTATCTGGTGTATGCCTACGTGACAGCTTAAGTACATGTTTGGAGGCTGGATCACACTGGATAACCTATTGTCACAAAAGCATCTTACATTTGTCTGTGACTGCACTATGAAAAGATCACAAGATCGCGAGAGACGGTGCTATTTACTTAATAGATATTGCTAACACCACTTGAGGTATCTATTGTACGAAAAAATAACAATAAACAGTACCTAAGTGAAGAGAATGCTTTCTACTCTGAAATGTTGAACAAGTGCGTGCGTTCTAACACGCACTACACGGTAAAAGCAAGTTTTATGCATTATTACAATTACTGTAATCCGTGAAGATCGATGATTGAAAGTGTGTATGAGGAAAAACGATAAACCACGAGTGTTTGGTAAAGTTTCGTGCATAAGTAATTTAAATCTTTTATCCATTAAATTGCAGGTTAGTTACGAGAAAGTAACAAATAGGATAAAAAAATGTGAACTGTAAATTCGGCATTTCCCTTCATGAGTGAAAGTTCAAAACACTTTACACTCGTTTTTTATAGGTATTTATCTAATGGTGAAGAACCGGAAATTATACATCATTATTTTTCCTCTACCGCAGGACCATTAGATGCATTATACCAGGAGAATACAGTACGTATCAGTTGGAGAGCTATCAATGTCAGAACAGTACACGTATTGTTATTTCAGAGTAAATATCGTTAAGTCAGGAATGGCTCTCGAGCGTGAGCTGGGGCGCGTGAATGTTACGTTTAGAGGTGGGCGCTAAGTGTTCCGCTATTGGTTTGGGTTACAGTGTAGGTAAAGTGTAACGAACAAAGGATCATTCGCATTTTGTGCGCCGTGTGAGACAATGCGCAGTCCAGGCACCCAGCTAGCGTAACGCGGGGTGAATGAATCCTAAATCAGTTCACGCTTATGCCAATGCGCAGCACTCGCACTTCTAAACTTTAATAACTTTTGCGCGCATCAAGTCTCTTAGTTACAGTAGACGCACATCATTAAAATACGACAAGGAAAAATATGAACGAAATACACAAACGGCCGTACGCTGCTCGAAGCGAACAGCCGAAGCGAATTTCGATACCACAACTATCATCACATGCATGCCGTGTCTAATGTGCCTTACGTTGCTGGCATCTTATAACTCCTTTATAGAGACGGTCTTTGACTTCTTGTGCCCGGAATAACAGAACACTGATTGACTATTTCCTGGCGTTTTGAGTATAATTACTTATCCACTCAAATACAGAATGATACATACCAATTTGTAAAGTAACCATTTTATTACGGTTCTTAATTACTCTTTTCAGAATTGCTGGCCTGATGAAAACTTGTGACTATGATAAAATCAAATAGTTGTAGGTTAGTATAACAACATTAGTATTCAACATTGTAATGTTGCAACCTTATAAGGTTTGTGTGTGGAGTTCGAAAGAAGTGGTTGATGAACGGCACCGAGACATGTGGGATAGTTGATCTGAGGAGAGATCTCGAGCATTACAGCGTTATCTCGCAGCCCGTTACTGGATCAAAATGCAAATTAACTTACAACCCTGCACCTGACTTTCATACTGTTTTGGAGTCCAAGTTATAATTAAGCGTAGCAGTTTTTTGTACAACAGCGTATTTTATATTAAAATTCGTCAGTTTCTTTTGAAGCTAAGTGCTACGTAGGTATTTTCAGAGGCAAAACCTATTATCTCCGTGTTTCGCTCCATGATTGAGTTGGAGCAAACAACGCTTTTCGATTATTTTTTCAGTATTCTATACCTAGATATCTCAATTAAAAGTGGCGTCATTTGCGAGGTAGTCTTCTAATATTTTTTGAATACATCTTTTAAAATAATGTTCTTTTAGTTTTGTTTGGTAAGGTTGCGTGACAGCAGCAAGTCGCCTATTTCTTGCGGTGGCAGTAAAAGTTTGGGATTCGCGGTAAAGCGCGGAAGGCGCATGAGCCATGTGCTATCGGCGAGAGGCCATGTGCCTCCGTATATCAAATTAACGGTGCGGAACTGGGAACCGTGGCAGCAGGCAGGCAGGGCAAGCGACATACCAAAATTTGCACCTGTACGCGTGTGTCACACATACGTACATGTTTCTACAGATTCATAATATAGAGGATTGAGCACATGCGAAAAATTGGCCGACCGTATCCAAATGTCTTTGTTTTGGCCAAATTCAAACTCCGTAAAGAATGCCGTTAATATAAAGTATCTTGATGTTTTTATATTCCTGAGATATATTCAACGCAACAGGGTAGGTTTTATGGTCGTTGCTTTACGAAGTAACTTTAAAATTGTACAAATAAATGCAACGCCGTCATGATAAGTCTCTAATATATTGACAATAAATATTATGATGGTATTTATATTAGTACGTCGGCAAAGTATATATGACAGTTTGTTGTTCAAAAATTATTGCATTCAGATATTTCTCTTTCACTAGGAACGGGTTTAGCCTGTAGGCAGGATTCACATTTCGTTACCTGAAATTATGAGTACTTAACTTATTTAAGTTAAGGTGTCATAAAGAGTTGTTCAGTGAGTTAAAATATGTGTTCGAAGTGGGCAAGTCTTATACTTAACATTTTATATATATGTCTGGCCGAAAAAATCTATTTTATGAAAAAAATAGACAAGGAAGGTATACTTTTTTTACGGTCCTTATAGTTTTCACGTTACATTTTAATTTTTATGTTTGGTTTAGTTAAAATTGCTGCATCACCTAGTTAAAAGTTAAACGAGAGCTTCCAAAGGCATTACATAGTATGTATAGAGTTAAGCTTCGCGACACCTTTCTGCGTGCTTGTGTAGGTAAACATAAATCTGCAAACTTGGTTCGCTCCGACGATACAATCGTGGGAAGAAAGACGTTAAAGTGCTATATAATTGTTTGAAGACATGAATAGTCAGTGAATGAACGCGTCAACTATGCATATGTATGTGAAAGTCAAGTACCCCTGTGGTTAGCATGTTACCATGTAGGCACATAGAAAATTCAATCATACAACTTAGGCATTATAAAACGGTTTTTGCAGAAACAAAAAAAAAAGAATACCTATCTAGAATACTAAAGTAAAAACATTATTTGTCAAGAGACAAGGAGCGTGAAACTGGACACAATGATGTTTGACCAATCCGTCACGCGCCGGACCTAAACAAAAAAATTGTAAATAGATTCCGACATCCATTTTTGTCTTCGATTATTTTTGACACGAAAACATGTATTAAAACATACCCGATAACTGTATACTGCGCGAGTCTAAATATTTTTTATTCGTCTGTTGTTCATGTGAATTTAATACTTGTCTAGGTAATTTGAAACTGACTATGACGCCAGTGTAGTCTAAAAGGAATTAATCACCGTTATTTTTCTTTGTAAGTATATCGTGTATCGTTATTTGAATTGAGTTAATCAGGATACTAAAGCAAAAAAGACACTTATAATGATTAATTTCTGCACGAGACAATAGTTTGATAGATAATAATATAGAACAAAATATCGATAATATTTGTTTATTAAGACCAGTCTATTTAGTTTGAACGTCAAAGAACTATACAGGATCAAGACAGTAATTTATCATAGTTTTTGTCGCGCAAAATGAATAGACCTGCTTGTGTATTCAGAATTTTATAACTGTAGTCTCTAAGTTTACATCTTTCTGGTAGCCTACATAGATTTATCATAGTTAATAGAAACATAAAATGGAAGTATAAAACACTAAAATATGTTAGTAATATATTTAAGTCTAATTTCGGAGAAGAATCTTAATTTTATTAAAATGATTTCTATGAACTAAAATGTCTCCTAGATCTCAGTTATTTATAGATTGTTTGATCAAGCCATAGGGCTGACAGCAACACAAGCGGAGTCGGTCGACACCAAAGCCCGTCTGCTTGGGTGGTCCACTGTCCAGCCAGACTGCCAGACTAAGTCTACACGCACTCGCCTAATTACGCCCCGTGTTATAACGTATCAAGTACAAAGTGTACCAACTCTCTCAATTTCTAATCAACTTCGTGATTAGGTGCCTTTGAGGTTGTGATTAAATTGTAACAACTCTGTATCAGTTAAATGCTACGAGGACAAATTGTTAGGAAGAAACGAGGGCAGATCATAGAGAGGCCGTCAACAAGTTTTTGTGTATTGGAATTTCAATCTAAAAATACTTTTCATTTGTATCAAAATATTCGAAGTCTAACGAGGGACTTACAAGCACCTACTTAGACTTCAAAATTGACGATAAAAGTTAACAGTTAGTTACTTGGTTATCTGTTAAGTATACGTCTGGGCCTGGGATACAGATTAAGATCGTGGACAAGTTCACCGGAAGGACTCGGTCGGAGTGCAGACAATACGCGGGTATTCGTACAGCGCGCACATCCTCAGTACAGAGATAGTGTTTGTAATTAGAGAAGAGTCGGGCGCGGGTGTCGGCGCGCGGCGGCAGGGTTAACGCGACGCTATCGCACCATCCGGCGCCTGCGCACCTCCTATCATGTGAGAGATCAAGCGACGCGCGCGTACTTCTTCGGTGCTAGTTTCACCTAACGTGCTATTAATAAAAACAAATATGTACACATGTACTGGATGCATTTTCAGTATGAATTTACGATACCTGCTTTGTTGTTTTTAAATTGTAGGTCCAAAATTTTTGCAGGTGTTTGAAGGTCGACATTCGCAATTAAATCTTAGTAGCAATCACTTACGTACATAGTTTCCGAAGTCTGATATTGGTACTAAAACAGCACTACGCTCGTTTAGATGCTAATCATAGCCGCGATAATTAGTCTAACGTGATAGATAACCGATGCATATACCATCGCTCGCCCGAGGGTGGTTCGTCAGTTACGGTGCGGTGTTCGCGATGCGGCCGAGTGGTATCAATGCAGTGTGCGGTAACTGTTGATAATTAAGAGTGGTCGTTTAATGGCCGTTGACGGTAACGGCGCGTGTGGCGGTCCGCGCTGCTTCCGCGCTACGCCCACTGACAAGCCACGCGCGTCCCCCGCCGACGTCGTCGATGTATGATGTCGCATTGCATTTGTTATTAATGACTTCATTTGTGTTAAGATGCGGAAATTAGCACACGGCATCTAATGCACACACAATCATAGACATATTTTTTGGTGTTGATTGCTTTTGATTTACAGGTGAAGATGAATATATGTTAACCAAACGTAAGTATTTTTTTTAAAGCCTGAAATTTTGGTACTGTGTTACGTTGTGCGACCGCTTTAATTATTTTATCAGTGCTCTTAGAAACTAACGCTGAAAAACAAAGGATGACTCTAGAACAAAAACGCCTTGGAGGAGGCAAGACGTTCTGATTGTTTTAGGCCATAATCAATGCTGGGTATAGTCACAATTTGTTCCATCTAACGCATTCATTCGACTTCTATTTATAAGTAACCGGTCCTCTATCTATTTAATATTTACACATGTGTATAAATACAAGATAAGTAATATTTGTATGAAAACCGGAAACAAAAGGAACATATAGTGTTGGCGGGCCCACGCCTGTTAGGGTCCGCGGCACCGCGGCTCCACGGCATGGTATCCACACGATTGTATTTCAGGTATGTTGAGTTGAGTTATCGCCGCTCGTCTGTCGGGGCCTTTGCCTTCACGCGGCGCTTCCGCGACCGTCGCGTGTCGCCGCCGATATGAGCATGACGCCCGCGGCCCTTTTGATAATGCTAATGTTTCTACGATAGCCTCATGATACCAGGATCACATACAATGACCGCACCGGCTAAATGGGCATCAACCGAAGTCTGCGGATTCCGACGCGCTTGAATATTTTCCGTCGATAGGAAGATATTCATTGCAAAAGATTAACAGTTATGGTAAAATCTTGCGATCCTATGCGGAATCTGATGTTGTAAATTAATGTGCAGATAAACATTGGTATGTGCGCAAAATATTCATAAAAATCAATTTCCAATCTTTAAATAATAAGTTAGCACTTATCGTTGCGCGAGTGAGTGGTGAATTCATCCCAATACCATTGGGTTGCCAGCGGCTCTGCGTCGAGGAACAATCGGTCGTAAAGTGACAATTCAACGTTTTACGTATGCGCTTGCAGTCAAAGAATCTTAAGTGGGCGTGTTGTGTCGTAAACAAGCATTTGTACGATTGTGTATTAGCGAAATGGTCCGAAAGTCGATAATTATACGCTAGCTGCTAGCTGTGCGCTGGGCGTTGTTGGCGTTGCAAGTTTGGTGCCGGCTTTAATTAACACCCGCGCCAGCGCTTCCTTAGGAGAACCAGCGTGCGATACAACGAGGATTTATCTGCAATATTATTAAATAGAAGTCCGTTTCCTAGTTTTAATATTTGTTTTATTACACGCAGCTTCCATGACTTGCAATTTCGTAATGTTTTAAAAATCCTTTGTTATCAAATTCTGACAAAAACATCATAAATGCAAATCAGCTCTTAGTTTATTCTCATTAATTTTATTTATGGCAGAAAAACTAGTCTCACACAGACATCTCGATCTTTATTAGTGTTTATTTAGTATCCGCATTCAAACTCCAGCATTTTTATAATCGTCCGTAAAATTAGATGCCAAAAGATTGATGAGAACGATGCCATCACGAAATGTAATTATAATTATCGGGAAAGCAACAGGAGAAGCTTCAGGCGCCGCATTAAGGCGTGATTGTCCAAGTCCATAACTTTCGCAAATTATGGAGCACGATAAACCAATTTGGACCTCAGTTTACTTTGCAGGAATGAATGATTTTACATAGCAATCGCAAGGAATTGTATTTAGGATAGTCGTTTCACGAATTGAAATAAGTGTAGATTTCTAGTTAGCACAGATTTCAGCGGAAAATAGGAAGGAAACTGTTGAGATTTTCTAAATTAAGAAAACTAAAAAGAGCGAAGGAAGTTGTAGTCAGCGACAACAGTCATTAATTACTTCAATTGTTCAATCTACATATTTAGTTACATTTTTTATTAAAATTGGAACAGAAGTAACATAAAAATAATATCTTCTTCTCTTAGAGTTTATAAAATGCATCGAATTGACACAAAATTTCTTTTATAATTATTTTTATTGTCTTTGGGTGCTTACAATTGTCAATTTAGATGACGCGACGTGTAAATGTAGCAGTGTTATTAATAGACTTTTGTCGCTGACCGTACCGTATGTGAAAGCTTGTTATGGTATTTATTTTCATCTTTTTCCCGTTTGTAATCTATCTTCATTTTGTAAGTAGGTAACCGGTGTACATTACAACAATGGTCACGTTCCCAAAACGTCGTCTTTGCACCTACTCACCACAAATTTTATTTGATTATGTTTTTTAATCAAAAATCTTATTCTCCTAGGCTAAGATAGTAGTATAGTAGGACAGTCGGTCGACAAGACCGGCCGTCGGACGTGATGAAATTATGAAGGTCGCTGGTAACAACAAAGTGTTAAAGGGGTTTCAATTCCATGGTAGATTACCGTAGACGATACACGGCTATGAAAACCGTTAGCTACCGTTTTCTTTTATTATGTGACGAGAAGTTTTTTTTGCATATGGTATTTATGAATGTTTTATTCGGAATAGAAAGACGAATGGCGGAGAAGACGGTCGGATAGAACCGGAACGCGTCGGTGACAACATTGCGTCGAAACGAACAATAGACCGGGAGCGCGGCGCTACGTGATCGATCGCGATCACTTGCTCGATTTAATCACATTAATTGACACAACCGTTAGCACATAATGACCATGTATTGTACCGGTAATTTGATAATATTTAAAGCATAGCGTGCGTTTCGTGCAAAAAAAATCACCTACATACGAATATATATACCTATACCACAATACACAGGAAAGTCGACGTAGGCAGAGCTCGAGGTATTTGACTCATGATGCACATTCGCGAACAATGCCATCAATGTTGCTAATATAATTTGCTCTCCCGCTCTATAATCTAAGGCGCATTACACATAATAAGCAAGCTGTTTTCGACGAATTAGACAGTCTTCTTTAGGTACATGAACCATCGATGACTACATGAAAAATGGTTCTTATTTAAGTTTTTTATTTGCGTGGGGACTATATGGACTCAGAACGACGGTCGAGTAATCTTTTTTATCCCTCTCGCATCAGGAATTATGTTTAGTACGTGGATATGATTGCGAGCAAATGTTATGGCTTAGAATAACATAATGAGGCCGACAAACTGCGTGACTTTTGAAAATATTAAATTATGAAACAACTAGCCATAATGACAGGTTAGGACTGGGATAGAGATGGCAAGTAATATGTAACGGTACAAATCAACCAAATTCTTACATGCATCGATCTAGTGGTAGTTATACAGCGGTCACGATTACTCGCCAAAGTGAAAACATTAGGTGTGTGAACCCATAATTTACAACAAATTTCGTAGACCATTGAACTTTGAGTAATTTAGTAAGTAGTAAGTGGCCAAAAGACGCTTAGCACTTAAGTAACTAATTTTGGTAACACTATCAAAGTGTGAAGACAGCGCTTGCGGTTACTGATGACAGGGCCTTGATTGCCGACGAGGCCTGCAAAGTACGTTATACGTATTGTAGGCACGATTTTCTTATTAACTGATATGACATCTTCTTTCCTAATTGAGAACCAACTTTATATCCAAATTAAAATAGCTCGCCCTTGACAATTAGACGTGATCTTCCTTATTATATGTGATATGTGATTCATATCAGCGCTTCAAATTCCTCCAGCCTATAGGAACAGACCGCTACACGAACGGTCTTGGTAAGTATAACCATAATTACCGTACTCGGTATTATGAAGTGATCGCAGATGCTGTTAATAGTACACAGGTTGCTGTTAGCCATCCTCCTGCTAGGAATAATTCCGTGGTCGCTCATACATAGCAAAGAAAGTTATGACGCCCTGTGACTCTTGTGTTGAGAGTTGAGAGCCGTGCGTGTGGTCTGGGATGCACATGCCTGACCACAGCTTTGCCTTTTATATGAAAGCGACAATCTTGCATTAAGGATAAGGTAGTGTCCTATTACTTTGTAACAACGAAGAGGAAGTGAAAATTGAAATTTATTGTAATCATAATAGGGAGAGACGTGCTATTGGCTGACAGTTAGGCGCTTAGATGTAGGTGCGGGGCGGGACTCCGGGGTGCGGAGTGCCGACGTCCAGAGGGAACAGTCCTCCACGAAAATTTATTTATCAAGTATCGGTTTGTACATCAGCGCCTAAGGACAAGCGGCTGGAAATTGCGGGCGGGCGAGGCGCGCGCGATGCGCTCGTCGATACGGGACACTGGTTACTTCCTAACATAAATTCGGTGCACGGGAATCGGATATTATTATTCAATCGTACGATCGAGGTTCGCGCGGGGGCCATAAGTCACGGCGACGCGAGCGCCGGCGGCTGCCGTGAGCGGTGGCGCACGACCGCGATGCCATCGCGTCTGCAAGCACCGCTAGGCGCTAGCGCTGTGTGCCCGGCTGCCCGCCATCGCCACCGCTGCAGCGCCGGAGCCGACGCCGCGCCTGCTTCCGGACACTTTCGATACGCACATGTCTTGCTGATTACGCATTTTCCAATAAGGGCCAAACAAATCAAAGTCTTCTGGAATTATGCTTTAGGACAGTAGCTTTAATAAGCTTTGAATGATTTGTTCAGATATTATGATAGAAGTTACTTATTCTATAAAAAAATCTTATAATCATATACCAGGTGATTAGAATTGTTGAAGTTGATCTATCAGCGTCGTATCACTTAGCGCTTGGGTACAGAAATAGTCACCCAAGTAATAATTATCCAACCTATATTTTTTTTCATTTGGCTATTTAAATCAAAGTAAACTACGCACATTATAATAATTATAAACTCATAATCACACAATACCTACCTAATAAAGGTAAATAAAAAAGGTAATTAAATTGCGAGTCTGGAAAATTACAGTGTTACGCAAGAAATATTTTAATACGTTAAACATAAAGAATTGTTATTATAACTGAAGTGTTCACTTCACTAATGGAGCCCAGCTTCTTCTGATAGATAGCGGCATGTTTTTACCAGATTCTAGGTGTTATTAAGGAAGAGGAAGCAAGTCATTAATCATTCCATCGTAGCTACCCACTGCCTCTGGAAATATCATTCAAATAGTTATTTTTTTCTCCAATTAATACGGCGTTTATATGCAAATGCCTTGTTATTAATTATTTGATGCACAAAAAATTGCCAAATAAGTCGTAAAGGATAGAGCAAAAAACTCTCAAGTTACTGGTCAATAACCCAACAGCAAATGCTGCATTTTTTTTTGTATTCAATAGATAACGCATCGTATAAGACAGAACATAATGTTGGGTCATAACTCATAAAGCTTGAAAATGATTATTAACAAAATTATTCCCAAGCTGATGTGGGAATCAAAGAAAAACTTAATTGGTAGGTCTTCATTCCGCTTATTGTAAGACTTAATTGAGGGAAAAGGATATGCGCTGCGTAAGCCACGATAACTGAACATTATAAGCATCCGAGGAATTCTTGTGCATTTCTCGGAGCGTAACCCGTGTTCCCCGGAGCCGAGTCGTGTAAAGCTCAGTTGGTCCCGGTATGGCACGGGAGCAAGAACGATCCCAAGCTCGTTTTGGATGCAACAGGTGTACTTATACGACCAAAAAGAAGCATTTCATTCTTATAGAAAACCGAGACTGAATGGATAATGTTACGTCTAACGCTTTATGTTAGCAAAATTTATCTAGAATTACTAGAAGACGATATAAAAATTTAAAAAAAAGCCGTTACTTAAGCTTTAATATTTATCTTTGACCAGCGAGCCGCTCCTGCTCCGCACGGTTTTTATGACTTGACAAAACATCGATATTTCTTAGTTATATGTAACTTTAATAATAACGTAATATACACATAAACCTTCCGGAATAAATACTTTAAACGATGGTGAAAACCTCATCAAAATCTGTAACGTGGTTTAGAAGAAAAACGCGAGCATACACGAAAAGCGACTTTAATTTATAATAAGTATAGATAATTGATAACGAAGGCTTTGAGACAGAATGATACGATAGAAATAAATATGTAAAAGCAAACTGTAAAGATGTGTAAAGCTCTGCTAATGGACATGGGAAACTCTACTTTTTGTTAGTGATATGAACTGACTTGACGACTCGTCCGGTTGTCTGTCCGACATCGTCCGCGTCGCTCACTGCATCACGCAATGCATAATCTTAATTTATATTAAAATATGCGTGGTAAGCTTTAACATATATATCATGCCGAACTACCACAACATGAATATCATTAATAAATCAATATTGACCCTATACATTTGCCGGAAATCACTAGTTTCATTTTAGCTTATTTCATGTGGTTTATTTACCAAGACAATCATTCAAAGAGATTTCACATGAAAGACACTTGGTAATTATTTCTCATACCTGATGAAATAAACAACTACCTGTCCACTAATTAATTATTGACTCGGAAGAAACGGATATCCTTGATTTATGACAAATTCACATCAAAGCAATTGACAAATAATGGTTCAATGGATATACTTAGCACTGTAAAAAAAAAAACTGTAAGAGTGTGCACTGAGCAGTGAACAGACATTTGACATGTGTCATTTTTGCATTGACATCCTGTACATGGACACATGCGCTAATACTGACGTAAGATTATGCAGTTAGGTACTTTTTAACCGAATTCTTCAAAAAGGAGGAGGTTCTCAATTCGTCTGTACGTTTTTTTTTTTTTTTGTGTTTATGTTACGCGATTACTCCGCCAATTATGAATCGATTTTGATGATTCTTTTTTTGTTTGGTAGTTCACGCTTCAGAGGTGGTCCCATATAAATTGTATTAACTTTGCTTACGTAGTTTTTGAGTTAGCTTCAATAATTATGTATTTTCCCACTCAGTGTATGCAGACGATATATTGTTTGACTCCGTCACTGTTATTTCCATAGCAGGTAGTGGTTATTCGAATTTGTGTGGGGTAGGTACCACAACTAAAAAGTGAAAAATAAAAACTTTTTACAAAAAAAGAAACAACCGACTTCCGAAAAACACTAAAAACGTAAAAAATCACTTTAATTTCGGAAATCGGTATCTTTGCTTTTCAATTTTCGTTTTTTGCCACCGACTTTTTATAAGATGCAAGCGGGAAGATATGAGTACTACATTTACCAAACTGGCCGCTGATCAACAAGCCTCTGACGTCATCAAAGCTGTAACTTTAGGGGTGTCGGTTTGTTTAATTGTTTTTAAAAGCGAATGAAAAGGTGGAGGTTGGTAGTGGCTTACGTCAAGCTCTGAACTGTGTAAGGTTTAGAGGAAAACTACGATGGATGCCTCGGATAAAAGTAGAACCATTTATTGGTTAAATGTAGACTAGAATTCAATTAGTCTTGGAACCTAAATGTAGTTGACGATGAGGGAGAAAGCACGAATTTTACTGAAAAACTAATCATATTATGCGTCAGGTTTTACTGCCACAACTATGAGAACCAATCTGTTACAACCGTAATATCTGAACATATTAATATTTTAGCAGTACGCTACTCAAACAATTTCCTGCCGGAAGACGCAAATGGATCGGAGAATTCAGGGCTAGAATAATATTTCCTTATAAGTTCACTGTCAGATATAGTTGATTAGATTTTGCAATCTATCGACAATCTTCTTATTATTTGCATCAGCATCCATCATTATTTTAAGTAGGTACCTATTTTTGTGTTTAATTGGCGAACTAAATGTTGATGAACATTTAAAAAGAAGATGTCTACGCTACATAGCATTAGTAATTAACGTAAGTAATTAAGTGCCATTTGCTTTAATCGATTACATATAGGTCCGTATTCCTGGAACGAGAAAATCGTATCTTTTTTACCTCTCCCGTGTTTCTATCATTGCCGTAGACGACACTGGCAATAAGTACTTGTCGCAAACGATGCATGGATCTAATCTAAGTACATACTAATTAAGGTCTAGCTAAGAAAATTACATCTTAACATTAAACGCATAGTAATTTTGAAGCTCATTTGCGTTAATTTCTTGTTTTTATTATCCTCCATAACTCGTTGTTTATTGATTTTGTACGTCACTCCTCCGTAACCGTTGTTTATTGATTTTGTCACGAATTGACGTGTCTCGAAATGACGTTTGCGAGAATCTCAGAATTCCAAGTCTGTGATACAAATAAGCTATTAACGGTGCTCGGAAGACTGTCTCGTTGGTCTAGTTGTCGCGAGCGCTACTGCTGAGCATGAGGTCGATTCCCAGGTCGGGCAAAGTGTTATTGGGTTTTAACATCCGGAATTTCTCAGTAGCAACCTGGAATCTGGATTTTTCCCCGCTATTACATGAGACTGAAAACATAACGGGCGAAATGTTATATATGTATGATTTAATGATACGCTGAAAATAGCCTGGTTATTTCGCTTAAGGAAACGTACTTCTACAATGATAGATTCGCACCACGTATCCAGAGAACAACGTCATTAAGCAACCAGTTTACACAAGATAATTATAGAGACGGAGATAAATCTTGTTACATGAATGACTTAATGTACTGGATTATGTTGAAAGTTTATCATCACTAGTACATTTTTATGTAGTGTCGGAATTAAAGGGATAGGAATATAAAATTGTTTATTACTCGAGAGAGCTATAAGCAATTAATAGGAAGGTGTTGTGATGCACGAAATGTGGTTATAGTAGCTAATTATAAAATTAAATTGTATTATTTAAATTAGATAATCAAGATCAAAGTTATAGATAACGGTGTGCTGTATCAACTTTATCTACGTGTGCGGCATCACGAATTCTCTATCATAAGACCGTTAAATGCTTGTCGCATATTTATTAAGATTAGGAATCTACTACATTTTAGAATTCCGGATTTGTAAACATTGACGCGATGACTTTTAATGATAATTAAGAAAAAGATAACATAGAAAAGAGATATGAAAATCTACATAAGGACCTTTGGCCAAATGAGGAACAGTACCTGAAGGTTATATAAAGCCCTATCCTACGTGATTTCACAGCATCCTCACTCCTTATAAATCACGTCAAAATTCCTACAAACAAATTACCTAACACACCAATAAAACGTTCGCCAAGAATGTTTACGTTTTAAAGGAAGCAGTTACAGAGAACGTTGCAATAGGGAGTTACGAGTAGGCAGTCGCGTCAGTTACGCATACTGCCGGACTTAGGGCCTTAGCAAACGTGCTACATTTAGCATCGGCGATCAGCGATGTATTCACTTTTCGGAAGCTTGATACTGCGACTGAACGCTGAACTCGGAATTTGAGTCGTAATAATTAAGTGAAGATTTGGCATCTGTAGAACACGGCGCGATGCTCAATTGTTTTGTTGGTTCGCGTAAACGCGATGCTAACGCAACCAAAAGTGCTGAGTCGCCAAAACGCGATGCAGTTTTGACGAAGTCGCAAAATCGCCGATCGCCGATGCTAAAAGAAGCGTGGTTGTTGAGGCCCTTAGTGCGGTGCGGGGCTAACGTGGTCGGTCGCTGGATGCGCACGGGCAAGTCGTAGACGACTTCATGGAACACGCTACATGAGAATGT
This sequence comes from Lithophane ornitopus, assembly GCA_948473465.1. Taxonomy (NCBI): domain Eukaryota; kingdom Metazoa; phylum Arthropoda; class Insecta; order Lepidoptera; family Noctuidae; genus Lithophane; species Lithophane ornitopus. The sequence continues at coordinate 9,060,119 of OX419623.1, forward strand.
CTTGCGTGCTGTCTACTTACAATAGTGACCGCCGCGGCTTTGCACCCTGCTCAAGTTAAAAGCGAATGCTTCGACATTAATTCGTGATAAAGATCCGCAGAATCTGATACTTTCAAATAGGCAGGGAATCATTAATTTTTGAACTCTAAAATTTCCAATACAGCCCCCAAAAAGCTCACTTTTCACGGCTCACGGAAAATAATCGTTTGATTTGCTAAAATTAATTATTTTCTCGGACGCTATTCTAAAGCTTCTTGATTACAAAATTACAGTTCCTATGTGAAATAATGGTAGAGCATTTTTCATTTCACAAAATTAATGGGTGAACTTTGCAGCATATTATAACTTGACTAACTCAATAAATTAAAACTTATCTTTTTGTTATCAAAAAGCTCTTCAACATCGCTTTATACTACAACTAGCTGCGCCCCGCGGTTTCACCCGCATAAGTTTCGATCCCGTGAATAAGTATCCTATGTCCTAATCCAGGTCATGGTCTACCCATGTGCCAAATTTCATCCAAATCCGTTCAGCAGTTTTAGCGTGAAAGTGTAATAAACAAACTAACAAACAAACTCACTTTCGCATTTATAATACTATATACGTTAGCGTCTGATTCATAAGTTGAACAAGAACTATCCCAGTACCCTTTTGAACAACGTTAGTTAGCTATAAAATTAAGTTACAACGTTATTAAAGTATCAAAACGACAAGCGTCCGTAACTTAGGCCCTGACCTCAAAGGTCATGGGACAAAGCTCGCTTTGTGTTTAATCTACTAAAAGAAATTACTGCCGCTTCGCTTCTAATTGATAGCACTACTGTATTATAAGCATCATCATTAAATAATGGCCTTATGAAATATTCATTTGGCTATTGTCTTTTATCCCTTAGGGCTTGCAATTTTATTTACTGTCTGAAATGACGTCTTGCAGTTGGTTAAGTATTACTGTACAATGTTTATTAAGTCTTGATACACGGTAGTTGTTTAATATTTATCCATTATTGTTTTTATTACCTAGTATTTCTTGTTGGTAATCATAGCAATTGGTTTGACCATATGCGCGTTTCAGGTGTGGTGCCTATAGCTCCGAATCGAGGTCACCATTAACACGGCTAGCATCAAATCACCCGTTATCAATGCACCATGCAATTAACGACACTTACGCCGAATGTTTCGTCGAACATGTATTTTAATAGTGAAAAATGATCGACCGACTTCGACTCTTAACGATCTCGAGATTCGTGTAATTATGAACTTAACATCGCTTGTTTATTTCGGTATGCATCATTACTGTACTAACATAGTAAATTCTTCAAAACGGTTTTCTGTAAACTGGTTAAAAACTAGTTTTTGTTTAAGTGTTGATCTATGTGAATATAGGTGGTATCTGTGATGGGTTAGGAAGAAAATAAAAAGTCTTGAACAGGGGCAACGTGCTGACACAGCCATTAGACAAGAGGAGGCGGTGATGGCGAGAGCGTGCAATGGCCGCGGGTAGCGTGAGAAATACGCCGCGAGACGATACTGAAGCGTGCGCACCCAATTCCTTATGCAAATGCGAGGGCACATCCACTGCCGCCGACGCCATCTAGTAACAGCAGCCGCCAACCGCGTGCGGTACCTAGTTTTATTAACAGTCGATAATAGAGTTCAGACTTCGATTGCTAGGGTTGGTCGCTCGGGAAGGTCAAATGGTCAAACGATATTGTTTTCTGTGAAGCTTTTATGATTGTATCGTTACAATTATTGTGATCTCTTAATTTTGATGGTTCTCGAACAAATGAATCATCATAGCTCTATGAGCTAATGAGTTTTATTAAGATGCTACATTTTGCCGGGCAGGGATAGCCTGGATTGAATTAGTTAACCATCTCGGTTAACGAATTCAGATACAACAACGCAATACATATGGTTTCCTGGAGTAGATCGTCATAAATTTGTTCCTTATGCAAATGCTCCTATTTACTATGAAAAAAAAAGAGACCATTTTGTAATTTGTATATCAAAATGAATCCCTTTAAACTACCGAGAAATGTCAACCCTATTCCGTCGCACTCACATCGTGCATACTCGCGTAACCACCCGAGAGAGTTAATCGTATTGCAAATGCACTTTCAGTGCTTTATTGGCAGCATTAGAAAGGGACTAGGCTGCGTTAGGCTTTATACGGCGCATCACAACAATGGGGTTTAATAACGACAACGAACCGCTCGTTACCATCCGCCGATCTCATGTCGCGAGAAATTGCCTCCCCTATTATTGTTCAGTGCAGCCAAGTGTGCAATAAGAGCAAAAATTTGTGAACAGCCTCCTTTATCTGATATACCTTTACAAAAAAAAGGCACATTTCACTTGAAGGAATAGAGATTGACGTGTTCTACGACGGACAGATAAAATCGCTTTAAATTATAAGCGCATCTTGTGATATAATTTACTGACAAGTACCTTACTTTAGATTAGATGTGTTTCAATCTCGTAAAGATATATCGAAGGTATTTGCATCAAACCAACCGCTAACTTTATTAGACTAGATCAACGAGGCGTTGATATCTGGTTAATTATATCATAAATCACGTGAGCGAAATAATAAATCAAGACATTATTGCTGCAGGAGATTCGTATCTACTGAGAGAGCAATTCGCTATTCTCTTTTATAACATGAGCCGGGACGTTTCCAGGGCACGAGGTCTTAATGTTAACTGACTTATTACATACAAGTGGTCCGTGCTGTTAGGTCGGCTCGCGGGGAGATGACATGAGATGAGCGGCGCTCGGCGTGTGCAGATTGAATCCGACAGTCGGGATGATATTGTTGGAATTACAAGCGTTTAATCACGGAGAATGCGCGCGAGCCGCCGTCGGCTCCGACAATGGCGGCACTGTCACGGCGAACGTTGAATCCCGCGCCCGATCACGACCGCGACATCGGAAATCAATAATCGGATGATTTAGCCACCGCGCCGCGTGCGAACCTGATTAGACACGATAATGCCTGCCGCGTCTCTACTGAACGCTATGAGGCTGCGGGGCGATAGGTTATCGTGGGCATGAACAACATACAACTGTATTACTACGAACATCGTCTAACGGAATGACATATTTTTCATTGATATACATCTCATAAAACCGCGCGCGACAGTCTGATTTACAGTAACATATTCGGTATCAATGGCAATAAGTTTGTCTTAAACAGCTAAGTGCTCCAAGTAGATACCGTTTGGATAAGTAAGTAATATGAATGTGCAAATGCAGCCTTACATTGTACAGTCAGGGAACTTCATCGTTGACCGGATTGACACACTACGTCAATTTGCCATCTTGTAGCCATTTCATGTAACATGCTACTACTATCAGAGAATAACAGTTGTTATTTGAATTTACGGACAATTTAAGTTGAAATTCAATTTGCTTATCGATCAAGTTTCCTGACATTACTATTCAAATAATTAGTTCTACAGACGTATTGGCTACACTACCACTAAACACGCACGAATTAATGCATTGATCTTTACTCGCATTATATTTAAAACTACTTAAACAGTAAACACGAATGTTAAATAACACGTTGATACTTTAAAGATTATTGAGAAGTTAATGTTATTGGATCTTAATTCGAAGTAAACGCAATTTTTTTAAATCTAAGTAATGGCGATCAATCTGCCTAGCCATTTCACGACTTCGTTGGTGTTGGCTTCCAGTCTAACCGGATGCAGCTGAATACCAGTAGGTATTTTACATGGAGCAACTACTTAGCTGACCTCCACAACCCAGTAACAGGGTAATACGATACCCCTTGGTAAGACTGGTTGCCAGACTTACGGGCTTCTGACGACCCGTAACGACTGTCAAAGATCCACAAATGACAGCCGGGACCAACGGTTTAACGTGTTTTCCGAGACACGGAGGAGTCTCGGTATATAAAGATGGGTCACCCATCCACGGACCAACCCGGCAAGCGTAGATTACCGTAGCCTAGCGTGCGGCTGTTATTACTTAGTAATGAGCTCTTAATGAAGTAAACGATTCAAATCGAGCCTAATAAAAGGCAAAACAATACCTAAAAAAAATCTGGGTCCAATTACAAATGTTTAAGCCGAAAGAATTACCATTTTATTAAGAAAGATCTTATCTTACTGCATCTTAAGTTACTCTACATCTATGTTCGATAATAAATCCCTGAGAACGGATACATAGGTGCATTAACTACATTGACTTTAACCCACTTCATGAGGATCGATAAGCTCAAGGTAAACTAGTGACCTCCATTTTAGTACAGCAAATAAACACAACCCATATTTAAATAGAAAACAGAAAGTTTTATGTGGTTATGACCATACGATTGAAGTGAAAACTTACGACTGGAGCCGAGTAGGTATATGCGGTTCAGCGCCGAGTTTCCGCGATTCAGGGACTGTCCCGAGCGTGATGGTTCAGAGTGCCTAGACAAGTGACAATCGCTTCAAAAGCATTTCGTATTTCTATAACGACTTTTAAACAGGATTGATATAAGCTTTTCGATAGCTTATGTCAGTCCTATACATTTTTGCTTTTTCCATCATCGTTATCGCTGATAGAATGTCACTTTGTCTAGGGCCTCTGTTTCGTTCACTGTTCAGAAAGAGCGCAAAGTGCGCCTAAAGCAGTTTTCACTTTAAAAAACTGTTTTTGTTTTACCACTCCGGACCCCCAAACTACAATGTTTACATTAGACAAATCTGACATTAAAGACAGTAATCCCGTCACAGAGTTATAATGGCACCTTACGGTGAAATGCACGTACCGATCAATTAATCGATTCCCCCCGTCGATATCCGTGACAGGTGTCAAATGATGTCAAAAGCGTCCCAGGCGCACAGCCTGCACGACTGGTTTCTGCTAAAAAGAGACAGAAATAACACGAGCATAGAACAATGTGTTGTTTTCTCACAATCCGAAGAAAACAATTGATCAGATTAAGGATAATTCCTCCAACCGGGTCAGTGACAGATATTGAATTATTCAGGATATCGAGGCTTTCATTGCTTGTTGAACTCATTTCTTGTAGAACTCATTTCTTGTAGATCTACTGTCAGTTAATACAGTCATGACAAATTCTTATGTGAGTCAAAAATAAAACCCTCCAAAATGAGAATTTTATTAGAAACTGCATACAGACTCCGCCTGTATATTGCTCACTACTCATCATTTAGTTAATGCTACAATAAAATTGCACAATGGGGGCGAATTCTCGAGCAGCACTTAGCTGGAACAAAGCCTAATTACATTTCGTGAGGTATCAATGAGCGGTGCAATTACGTCAGTGGGCTCTATATAATCGGTGCTTCGAGCGCATTTCCCGGGTGTTCCGTCGATGTATCTAGAATAATCTACCATTACCATGATTTATATCTAACCGATCATGGACTGGGTGGCTTAATGACAGACTGGAGCCCTCCCAGCCTGGCACATATGAGTCCGAAGTGGAGGTAATGAGCGCGCGGCGAGCCACCCTGGAGTAAAGAGAGCGCGGCATACATTAGGGTGCGACTGCGCAGGCGCCGCGACGCGTGTCGCTTCTCTACTACGAGCTTTAGCATCTGCACTGAATAATGCGTGGCACAGACGACATCGTCAAGGTGTGAACTGATTTGAATTAGATAGCTTCATTTACAATTCAAATCATCATGTTTTTATAGCGGTAAAGAAAATATATTAAGTGGTTAGAAAATTAAGATATAATGATGACCATAAATTATCAAATTCCGAATTAAGTGTGCTAATAATTTACCAATATTGGTGATACATCAGTTTTTATAATCATTAGCATCAGCAATACGTATCGAATAACATTTCATAGTAATCAGTTGATGTGGTGCTTGTAGATTTATAGTGTGACTTCTGTTAATCGTCATTGTTAAAACCCTGATTTATCAATGTTTTCTTTTGCTGTTAGATATTTCTTGCAATGCGAACACAATAGTACTGGCATTAGCTCAATCGGTAGCTAATTGCTTTGCGAAAGCAGTTAGCAAGGTCTGAACGTTTAACCCTGCATATTTCGCGAGCAAGCGGTTTCTAATAAATGTAAAACACTGAACGTATCGTATTCCCGGGTGCAATGGTTATGGCAAATACCTTTTATCTTTAGCTTTCTAAGAAAAGCACACTAAGTATTTACTATTTTCCTTTATTTATCTCTTGAAGAAAGAGTAAAAATACTTTGGATTTCAAGACTAATCGAGACGCAAAGAATAAAAAAAGCTTTTGAGTGTAATTAATTCACGAGAATAGATGTTACACAGTTAATACTGTACCTACATCACATAAAACTCTATGGAATGATATCCTGTCGACACAACATGAACATGGTGATTACGTTAAGTTTCTTATTTATATGACCAACCTAGACGGATTAAGTTTACGCGAGACGTAAGATAATAGCAGGGTGCTCAGAGTAATCCTCCCATGTAGCTTTTTATTGTTTTACAATAAAATTGAATTATGTAAATACTGCTGTAGGTAATTAATTCCAGGTGTAGCCAGTGTTGTTCGAATTTCATTAAAATTTTGTACGATTAAGACCGCATTATTTAGTAGCCGTTGAAAAATAAACTAAAAAAATATGTCTTCAAATTGCGCGATGTCTACAGGCGTATCATTACACTACTTGTAATTATCCAATTCGATGGTGGTTAAATGTGTGTAATTTTCGAACAAGCTGCTCGACAGCTAGTCGTTTATTAAAGTAAAATAATAAGTGCGATTTTAGTTCAACACTTTAGTCGATAGATTGCCGCTTGTTCTCGGTGTAAGCTACAATAAAAACTATTAAACTTTCAGAGAAACAAAAGTAAGGAGACGAGTTGGGTAGAATGTGGAGCAACAAAAAGAAAAGTGGTGGAGGCATCAACGTCAGGATGGCGGGCGCAGAGCCGAAGTGTGGCTGTTCGACGGGTAGATTCTAGCCTGTCACACTCAATCACAGTGGTCATTACACAATTAGTGGAAGTAATGTCACATCGCTCAGAAATTATGGCCGCACTGACGGCCTGCCAATAAATAACCTATCGATAAATTCTGAGAATTTCTAACCATATAGGTACACATACGAAGAGGAATTTATTTCATGGCTGAAGTTGTTAATTTTGTTTATTTGTTGAACATTTATTTAACACAGACGTTAAGAAAAGGCCAATAATCATCAAATTGTAGTGTTAGTGAATCTAAATAGGCTACAATTCGTTTTGTGATCAGTTAATGTTTAACGGTGTTGGCCCTAGTTATCTCTTTTGACCCTATTAAAAGTATCGATCATATTGATTGTATCTTATTTTGTTTTATTTACCTGTTTCTATATTAAGTTTCCAAAAATTGTTCCTTTGCCAAAATGCCGCCAAACTTACTTAAATGGCAAATGGTAATTACGAGATATAGTTTGTAGAACAAATCACAGTTACCTTTTAGTACCTGCATTTTGGGATACGAACGTGACCAATGTATGAAACTTTGGTCAATAAAAATGATGAAAATGCACTATTCAAACCATTATTTATGACTTTGCTTATTAAGCGAGTAGATGGAGATATGAATTTCCATTTATTGCTGCGACAACCTACTAAGAACTGGCCAACCTAGAATTTGCGATTGTCTTTCTTAAGTTAGTGTTTTGTATGCAGTGTCATAAAGTACTATTACAGCAAAGGATTTCATTAATAACTGTACTTAGAGCTAGAGCTAAGGCTAAGTCATAAAAAGTATATAAAAGTAATGTAGCTTTTCCGAGTAAGCTTTTATAATACTTATGTTTTCTAGGCAATGACGTTTTTATTTGTTTTCATATTATTGTAGTTAGACTCGGTAATAAATACAGACGTGATATTATGCTCGTCATTTTAGTTAATACGCGTAGAAATTATTATATGGATAAGTAAGTACCGTAAGTACTATTTCTGTCACAACTGTCATCCAAAATAGTTGGGTGACATGTCAAGGGATGTAACAGTTTGGCGCTGTAGTAAATCAAAAGGCGCCTGCACGCCGTGGCGCGGACCTACGCCAGTGGGTAAAGGAGCGGGCACTACAGCCTCGCCTGCTCATGGCTGGCGGCGGGAGTAGCGGAATGTCACCCAACCCAACCAATAGGATCGCTCTATTTTTGTTTGCAACCTTATTGGCTATTCCCAGCACCTAGATAGTCATAAACAATTGTATTGGGATTCCACCATTACGCGAAAGAATGACCTGTAATGAAAAAAAAACCAGTATTGTATTTTAAAAGTGTATTTCTGTAGAGTTAATTTAACTTCCCAATAATATTGTTTTGTTCTTATTTTATGCCGCCAAGTTAAAATAATTACCCTGCTATATGTGTAATTTACCTTTTATATGTTTTTTCCGCAGATTGCTACTGGAATCGCTCCGCCCGTGACTAGGCACTATATATCAGGGCAACACGCGCAGTAGCCTTAAATGGTTTGCATCGAGACGCGTGATCGTAAAAGGGGCTTCGGCATCGCATTAAAGAGTCTGGCAACGCATGTTGATGAGCATCCCCGGTTAACTCTACCGACAATCGGACGCGATACCTTCCACTATCGACATATATCCGCTGGCGAAACGATTGAAAAGGAACCTCAGCCAGTTTCATTTCGAATTTAAATTTTATTGTATTGCCTCGGAGTAAGATTTCTATCAAATTGAATTTATCCAAATGAAGATATATTCATAGATGGTGGGTTTTCGAGATTGAAATACGAATATTTAAACATTTAAATGGTGGTCTGCTGATTAAAATTTCTTTTGAGAAACTGTTTTTTGATTACATTATTGCAATTTTCTTAAGGATCTAAAATTTTTTGAAAATAAATTGTTACTTCCTGATAATTTAGCCTAAATATTTAGGTGAAAAGAATGATAAAATCGGCCCAGTAGTTTCGAAGCCTATTCGTTACAAACAAACAAAAAAATCTTTCCTCTTTATAATATTAGCATAGATGTTTAAGATGATAATCGTATCTATGTGCTTGTAAATATCTTTGCAGCAAAGAGATCGGAAAAGGACCAAAAGTTTAGTAAAAAGTCATGTCTCGATTAGCCTAGATCGGCGATTCATTATTCAGTGAGGCGCCAATAATCAGCTCTCGAGGCATGCGGTCCGCTTGCCGTAAATAGGCGCATTAACGAGAGGCTGCCCACTGGCCGCCGGCCAGGCCTGGCCACGGCCAGTGGACAGTGGCCCATACACTCACCAACTAACCTACAAACCCTGGGGACATCAGTAAATATTCATATAAAAATATCGAAGCTTTCAGACCGCCATTTTTCTCAATATACGACACTGTAATTCAATTTTGTATAATGTAAAACTATTAAGTAGGTTCTGTATAAATATTAATCGAGAAAAATATATATTTATGAAGTATTAATATAATTACGGCTGTTCATAAATAACACAAATTTGTACAGAACAAGCTATTTCACTCAACGTCAGCACTGCACTTTAAAAGTCTATTCAGTTTCACATTTATTTATGGACGCATCTACAGTTTCAACTTACGATTCAATCAATGTAAAGCCTGTAACCTATTTATGTAAATAACTTTAAAAAGTGCGAAAGACGATTTATTTTACATTTTATCATACTGGATTACTCCACATTCTTTGGCGTACAGCTTTACATGGCTTTAAAGATAATGGTATGCTAATGTCCATGAATAGATGTTTCTCCAACGAAGTCGTTAGTGCGAAGTGAAAAAAGATATTTAAAAATATTTATGTAGTGTAAAAGACGGTAAAAGTTTACATGACGACACAAAAAATGTCTCCGTATATGGTACTCATTAATCGGACGCATATCTATATATATCTTAATGTAGCATATGTATACAAGAAAACCACGAACTTTACGTTCTTAAACCAATAATAAGCGGCTAAGTATGTACAGGTGCGAAGCTTGTTTAATTGGACGTAGAAGTACGCGTTTTGAATATCAACGACATAGTTACGTACAATTAGGGATTTTCTAACACGGTCGGGCCCCATAAGGGTCTTCCTCATTAGGCGGTTACACGGTTGCGGTCGGCGCATCGCAGCCCAGCGCCCTACACGCCCGCCCTACTAAATATTCATCAGCTAGCAAATTGTAAAGAATCGCTTTTATGGTACATTTAAATATTGAACACCGTTAAAATTTATTGTATATGTCCTGTAACAATGTAGTTTAACCGATCTTGTCGGCCTTGCACGTCTAACTGTATACGACAGCAAAACTAAACAAAAAGAAACCTGGAATCCAGCACCGTTTGCGAGATATGAAAATATACATGCTAAAAAAAGATTCAGTGATTAAACTTTATACGCATGAGGCGCTTCCATTCAGTTGTAAATAAAAATGGTACGAGCTCGGCCAAACTCGTCCCGTAAAACTACGATGCGAGGGCTGTCGTTGGGAGCGATTTATCACTTGGCAGATCGAGTGTGGGGCTTTGTGGACGTCAGTGGCTCAGTGTGCGGAGCGAGACGGGTAGATTAGTGCAGAAGTGGACTAAAGAGTGCGGAGTCGCGAGGGTTTTACGGTCGGAGCAAGGACGCCGCGCAAGGACGCTTACGTGTCGTTAGCCTGCCGCTTAAGTTGCACCATGAATTTTGTTTCGTATCGTTTTCCGTGTTTCAACCTTTCAAATGAAAGAATACGAAATTCATGTCTTTTGAAATGCATGTTTCATGGACTGAGGAAAATTCTAACTGTTCAATTACAATGCGAGGCGTGCCTGGCTTTGTCTGTAAGCATGTCAATAACTCGTGCCTATATGTACCTAAATAATTAATAATATTACGTCTTTAACATAACCGGTTATGCGTTTCATGCGATAACTTTATGACTTCTAATAGCACCAGAACAACTAGCTTCATTTATGCAATTTAATTTAAAATCCTAAAAACGAGATATTGGAACGATCAAGTTATGTGGTTGATCTCAATTAAAGTTCAAACATTCGCTACGATTATTAAAATTGAGGATATATCTACATATCCTCAATTTTTACATATCTTCATTTTTTGCGGGCAAATGGATGATGTAATGAAACTAAAACAAGTTATATTCGCGAACGATTACAAAGTTATTTAAGCTACCTAAATGGAGCTTAATAAACACAATTTACAATATGTAAACTGCCAAGAATGTTATTAATAGGAACCTTTACAATGAACCCGATGAAATTCAAACGAAGTCGACTGCAATCCGTGTCTAGTGTTTAATGAAACAATCGATTGCGACGTCACGAACGTAAAATAAAACAGTTTGAACAACATGAAAATAAAGACTAAGCGGCAATAATTCATTTCCATTCAGTATTTAGTCGGCATGTAGTAAATGTTCCGTTAACAATAAAACAAAAGTCCCTGGAGGGTGCAATGGCAGCAATCGGAGTGCACTTGCCGGCCAGCTCAGCACGGGTGTCGGTGTCTAAATAAAGTCTTGGCCACAAGTTCCATAATTCTAAGCTGCTGGTACCTCTTGGCGCCTGATATAAATTGGTTCGATTATAAAGCGACAAGTTTACTTGCGCGCTGGTCGGTCGCTAGCGACACACCATTTCAGTTTACAAACTAAAACGCAGCCGCCATGTTTGGCTTCTTGTGGACTTGTTAGGTTATCTTATCTCTTGAAATCAATACGCAGTGGTGAAATTTTCGTTGTGTTCTGAAGGTCTACATACAATTTATAAGTTCGATCGTAAATGACTCAAGCTAAGTAAGTTCCGTAAATTCTAAACTTACTTCAAAACTTATCTAATTGGTGTACCCAGTGAAAAAATGATGTTCCATACTGATTAGAGCATGCAATCATCCGGATAATTCAGATACTTCCAGAACACTATCCTAATATATCTGTCTAATACGGATATTACGGATGTAAAAAAACTTATATAAGTTTCCAATCGACATTTTCATTACAAAAACTCTCCAATAATTATGTTATTTATTATATTTATTTTTCTAATGAACCCTTAAATTTATCTTTTAAAGTTTAGGTACATGATGGGATGTTCAAAGGTATGTCTTCTTAATATACCTAACAAAACACTTTAAAAGTTCCAAAAAAGCGTCAAAGCTGAAAAGGTTTTTTCTTCCAATGAACATATGTAAATAGTTCCAAATGAACCTACTTATCTAAAGAAAACCATGAAATAGATTTTCACAAGTTAGCCAAATTCTATTTCATTCTACATTTGGAACTTTTTACATGTTACAGAATTTATTACATATGTTCAGTGGAAGAAAAAACCTTTTCAGCTTTGACGCTGGTTGTAAGAATTGTTAAAAGGAGGTTATACCTATAGTTGACAAAGATGAATGTTTCTTGGTCCCCCTCAACGAGTGCCATTTGTAGTCGACAAGATTTAGAAACTCTCGACTTCTGTTGACGACGGCGATGATGATGATGACGCAGTACTCAGTGATTACCAGCAGTAGAGAGAAACTGAACAATCATTAACTTTCATCATCATCATCATCCTCAACTGAAGTCGAGCTCTGAGCTTATGCCCATAAAAGGCTAAAATGCCAAAGCGCTTTTTGCACTTTAGAAGTATCTTTATGATGAATCTAGTAATTGTTTCTTCAGCTGGATTTTTGAAGATATCGCATGGTTAGTAAAACAAATGATATCCGGAAAATATATGCGACGGATATCCGGATAGCATGGTCTAATACTGATACAACTGATGTCATATGTCATACATTACTAGGCATCTAATCTGGCTACAGTCATAATAATGTAGTTTTTATTATCACAGTTGTATAATTACTGTGATCTGTTATAAATCTAGAACATTTTGACGGAATGATAGCAAATATTTTGTACATAATGTATTTTATTTTGTCCCAGAGGATACTTTTCGTTAATAGAGGCTAGATACAAACCGAAAATACATTAAAAACATAAAGAGGAATAATGTTTCTATTAACTGGATCACAAGTTAGAAGAAATTGTTTACTTTTTGCGATGTACCAACGAAATTTTATAAGAGCACGTATCTTTCCGTGGGCTAGTAGGGTTTTTTGTCGACTCAGTGGGCTTTTTGCGAGGATGTTTGGAATACGGACCCCGGACTATTCAATAGGTATATTAATGTACACGACACAGTTACTAATTGTTGCTTTTTTTTTCAGTTTCAGTCGCCCGAAAGCTCCAAATCAAAGAGTGTTTAATTTTTTTCCAACTCCGAAAAAACATGTTACGTGACGTAATTTTAACTCTTACGCCTTTTAAATTCCGAATGTTCTTTTTACTATAAACGCGAACGAAACGAGAGACTTGCAGTTGAAATAAATCAGAATAATTTTCCCATGCCCAGGCGACGTTTAAAAGGTAAAGTTTATCTAGTGACTGCATTCTTAGCACGTAGTATTCATATTTACTAATAAAATAAATTAAAATATTATCCGGTTGTCTGTTTCCACTTGAATATTTTAAATAGATTAAGTATAATATGTTCTTGACATTGCATGATAGCTTGATGAGTCAGAGCCGTCCTATGTGACAAGTTTGCTTGTTTTGTCATCCATTATTTATAAATTCATGTCGTTTAGTAATAATTGACTCCTGCGCAGACACACATTATAGTCGACGACAAGCTATCATCGATACTAGTTGTTTTATCATCCTCTCAACTGTTAATAAGGGAGAAGAGCTGAATAACAATATGCATTAATTTAATACTCAGATATTCATCGCAAATAAAATTCCTTCATAATGATTTTAAGTGTGTATGATTATTCAAAATATAGTTTTCGTGTCGCAGACATTGTGTTAATGTTGATCTCTAAATTAAGATGTTGAAGATACAAATTACTTGACTATTTATTTTAAGACCAATGGTAAGAGTTTAATCGGTAATTGCAATCCGGACTGCTGCTATCTTTAGCCGAATATATGAATTATTCAGCAGCGCGTAGTATTTACATAAACAAAAAAGTATGAGCGAAAAATAGAACAACTCCAGTGATACAATAACATACACATACGTGTGAATTATCCACGGAACCAGTTTGATAAAAAATCAATATGCATGTACATATGTAATCAAGTTTACGAAAGATATTGACCTCAGTCGGAGGTGGATGACAGATGATCGATGATCGAATTAAAAGGCCAGCTTAATTGATATGTATGATGGCGCTAGGAAAAATCGCCAGGAGTAGAAATGGCGATTAGAATCTAGAGCGCTTGTGAAACGGCATCAGTTAATTATGGCTGATTTATGAACTAATTTACGCACGTGATTGATCGCATTTTTATGCACAGTATCAAAAGCTACTAGATTAAAATGACTCGCTAAATGCTTCCGGCAAACACTTATTAATCCCATATATTTCAATAAGTTTAATGACACATAGGAGAAAATATAGATCCTATCAAAAGAGATATAATTAAATAAAAAAGGTTATAGTGCTCAAAATGACTAAGACTAGCAGAGTAAGTGTGTGAGATATAAATCAAAACGAAGACAAGACATCGCGATCGATGTAAGTAAAAGTGTGGCGCCCGATCGGCGATCGACAGCCATCTAATATTTTTATTTATAAAGATAAGTGCTGACTAGGAAAAAAACGTGTTTTTTGTGCTTTTTGCGCCCCCGCGAGTCATGCAAATGGTATTTAACGCATAGCAGCATGAGGTCCCAGACAAGTCAGTAGATTAACGAGCATCCAACGATAAAAATTCAAAAGATGGATATTATTGAAATGTAGAGCGTTCTCATAACTGACGGCTTTCAGCTCCAGTTCTCAATATCAATGAGTTGTTATGTACATCACTTCTGTATTAATACGAGGCGCACAGCTTTGTATGCGGCCAGTTGTTTTGGTGTCTTTGACCGTGATGATCTCTACAGTTAGACAATGAGAGTAATAACATTTTTTTGTGGAATGAATAATGACAGGCTTATTTGATTTAGTGGTACGCGATACGAATAGGATGTGGAGGGCTTCGGGATAAGATGTCCGATAACAGAGTCCGGAGCTACAGCAACAAGTTACTCATTAAGTTATTCAATGTAGGAATCAATCGTTGTACGGATTTCCATTG
Organism: Lithophane ornitopus; assembly: GCA_948473465.1. Taxonomy (NCBI): domain Eukaryota; kingdom Metazoa; phylum Arthropoda; class Insecta; order Lepidoptera; family Noctuidae; genus Lithophane; species Lithophane ornitopus. Next base: position 9,075,195 of record OX419623.1, read on the forward strand.
GCGAATTAATTCGGCGGACGCGAGATCGAGTAACGGTGCCGGCGTGCCATTGACATTCGTCAGCCGCGGACGCAGTGGACGGGGGACGCAGTTCGTTGTTCGACGTCCACCGCCCCGAGACGCGACGGCCGCCTTGACCAAGGCTTAGGCATTCAGTTTTCTTACGATTTTAATAAAAAATATGTAAGTTTTCATGATTATGATGCGAAAAATACGGAAATGCCTACACAGTAATTTGCTCTCATTGCTAGTAAATATTTGCGGCGACAAACTGTAAATTAAGGAAAGGTTCTAGTTCCAAAACATAATGCGGTTGATGCATGCTGTTCTTGATGTGGTCTGTCAGTGTTGAAGTAACGTTTCATTAAATAACTAAACCGCACGGCTTCCCAGTAATGAATGAGTCGACGTTCTACCACCAAGTTCGGTTAGCGGTTTTTTTGCCCACTGCTCTCCTTATACTAGATTGATTTCTATTATTACCTGCCATTGAACTGTGAACACTATCGAAATGGAGTAATTGGCACCTGCGCAAATTTTTAAACCTACATCAAAAATATTTGCACTTTACTTTCTTCAGCATAAAAGTAGGTAATGTAATTTGCATAGAATGCAAATCGGTGAACAGTAAAGAGATTTCGATATCGATAAAACTGTTAGATAGCTCACACTTTTAGTTTTTTGGCGTTTTCTACTATTTGATGCATCATTTTGAGCCGCTCCTTGTAGCCTGATTATTCGGTTCTTATCCAAAGTTAAAAACAAGGTATATTTACTGTTACGGATTAACATAGAGAGAGACACTAATAGGATCGCCTAATGCTACCCGTCACGCAACTCATTTGCATATTGTTTATTTACAGTCTTAGAAAAGGTGTTCAGCACCTAAATATATCACTCTCAGATATCGTTGATTTATATTCAAGTTATTAATTTATTATGACACGGATACTAAATACGCGGGATCATATTACATTTGGTTACTTTTTCCATTTCTACAGTAGCTACGAAGTTAGCTGTACATTTTGAATGTCTGCAGTTATTCGTAGAACTACTCAATGCCAATTGCACATAGACGTCCACTTTACGGGATTGTATTTGTGTTTATCGCTCTTTTGGTGGACTATCATTATAAATACTCTTAGTGTAGGCTCGCAAATGGGATACCGTTCTAAAGTGATGTTGCTTTACTTGTTACTTATATTAATAACGGTGTTACTTCGCAAATGTAATTGAATAGTAAATTACTTTAGATACCTGAGCTAGACGTTAGACTACAGTAATAAAATATTTCTAACTACGATTTGCTTGTCACGGGAGGGTTAGGGAAGCTTACACATAAATTACAAATGGTATTGCCTCATAAAAAGTTTATGTACTTGTGTGTAATTTTTAAAGGCGGTAGTCACAAATCCTATTGGTAACAACACTATCTGCATTGGCTTGGTATCAAACAAAGCAAAGTTCAGCCGTATTCCCAATACAATAATGTCTACAATTGTCCACCGGCAGACTCAGGATGCAAGACTAGTTTACAAGCACTACAACAGCCCACTTCCTTAATTGAGCCTTTCAACTTAGGTCAGATGATAAGCCACTGATACACACGTTATATCCACTTAATTTCTAGATTTGCATAAAACACATAATATGGAGAGAAAACTTAATAAGATTATCATCGATTCCTTAATGGCAATTCGATATTAGAAATTTAGCAAATAACAGTAAAAAGGCAATTCACTGGTTCAAAACACCGTCGTCTTTTATTATTATTGCCTTCGTATATGATCATTATTTTACGTTTTTTTATATTCTCTTTCAGCTTTTATCCATAGATTAAGGATTAATTGAGAAGATACTAAAAGCTGCTCGGTAACTAGCTGTATCTAGGGAAACAAAGTAACCTGAATGAAGTTGTAAACGTCCGTTAATTATAATGTGCTTATTAAAACTGAAGATAACATTGAGATCGTAAATTAAAAATGACTTGCATATTAATGCAAACAATTAAGTTTATCGGGTTAAGTTTGTGAATAAATACGCATATACCGGTTTGTCCTAGTTCAATTTAAAATAACAAACAGTGGCGTGGTCTGTCCCAATTGGTATAACGGGTGGCAGACGTGACAGTTCTTTATTCTGCTGGGATAATGTTCTGTAAATACAATTTACATCGACGATTGATGGTTTGTTTTGTGAAGCGTGTTAATAACACCTTAATGAAGATAAGAAATTCACACATTCATAAATTTTATTCGTTGTGTCGATTTCATATGAAGCTCTTGGTGCTAATTTTCTCTCTATTTAGTCCATTGCGATTTGTATACCACCAGAATATCCGCGAAATTTTGCGTAATTGCATAACTTTTTAATTAGTCGAGATTTTTATTTCATATTCTTTATGGCACACCTCTTTAGGTCATGACTCATGAGCTATCCGAATATTAAAAATATTTGGCCAAGGTCTTATGGGAGGCGTGAAAATTGATTCGTTGTTACATTTTTACAATAGACATTTCGCATACCTAAAATAAGTTATGCTGATATCATTAGTTTAAGTTCTTTTTACTGTTATAGATGCCGTTATTTTACATTTTCATACGATCAAAGACTAAACATACTTTATCATTATGAATTCCGATCGATTAAAATGTATCTCGCTTTTAAAATATACAAAGCTTTTAAACTTAATGTAATTATGTACGCCACTCACAATCAATTTCATTTCCAAGCCGAGGATTAAACAACTTTTAAAATCAGCTAACTGCTGAATAACAATTCGATTGATTTCGTGAATGAGTCATAAAGTTGTTTGTGAACATAAAGTGCGGCGGCCGGGCGACATCTCAAGCTTTCTTTTATTTCGGTGCCATGTCGTGGAGCAGCCGGATTAGTGTCGACACTCGGACACTGGCACCATTATCACACAAGCGACGTCCCTGCGATTCAACCCCAAGTAAGGCGAGAGAGGCAGGACCGCGCGATTTGAGGCAGGTTGTAAAGCGATTAAAAGGCAAACGCACGGATGCGTAAGGAGGCGATAAACTGACTGACGTTGATATTGACAATAAATAGCCTCTAAATGCTCGTATCTAGTTTGCGTATCAATATTTTGCATTCGTATAAAGTTATTTTATCAACGCTGCCACAACTCAACGTCCGAATTGTTTCAGTTTTCAAACGGTAATTTCCGTAAGTAGGCAAGTGTATGTCGAGAGTTTCGTACAATGTTATGTTACACGACGTGTGAAGGTTTATTTTATATCAACAAGCTTTATAACGAGTAAAAAGTGGGTGATGTGGAAGGCAGCCTTGGCGCTCTACATCTTGTTCCGCGAACCACCTGCATTCACATCGTCTGCGTATACAAGAAAATGACCTGTGAAAAATGGAAAGTGGAGTGAATTTGTCTAGCTCAGTGTGTTAGTGTCCGAAGTATAACGGTGCGCGTTACTCAGATAAAAGCCTGTGTACACCCGTAGGAAATGATACTCCAATGTAATGCACATAGCGTGAGAATAGCAACCGCCCGTTAATATCGCACTCCGGATAGTATCTCTCTCGTTATAATCGTGACAAACTATTAACCGCGCACTTGAGTTCCGACGTTATTATTATAGCGTTTAAATGGCGTAATTAATTTGTACACGTGATGTCAGGCACGCTGTGACTTAATGTAAGACATTAATGCTTATTTCATAATAGTCTTATTTAACTAGAAACTCGAGTTATTTCGAAGAATGCAACATAGACTTTTGCTGACTCAGTTGAAATACGGTATTTTAAGTTTGAAATATTTATTGTTAAAGTAAGCCTTTAAGCCTTGTTACTTTAATTTTATGAACGGCAGACGAACAAGCTACGTGTGCGTATAATCAAATTCAATACTAAACGATAATCGAATATACAAATATGTAAAAAAAAGAAGGAGACTTACGAGAAAGCATCGCGGCATAATATTGTAGCCGTCGATCGAGACTTTAAAACTGCTTCAGGAACGCTTAACTTACCTGAGGGAAAAAAAGACATATTAATGAGTATGATACCGTATAAGATGCGCATTATTAGCTATAAAATGATAAATTTATGAAGGGCGATAGGGGATTACGTTAAAATGTATGGAGCGGAAGTCTCCGGTATGAAGAGCGTCATGTTACGATAATATACACTATTTGTCACGTTTATTTTCTAATCAGCTTTGAAAGAATTTTCAATAAAGTTCAGAATTGATTATTTATATAAATATTAACCGAGAAGTATTTTATGGCTGTTTACCATTCTTAGGGTTAACTTTTTTACTTAGGCAGATTATATCTATTAGTCAGGCAAGTATCAGATGCTGAGACATACAAATTACGAGAGAATTCATTTAACATTTTTCGTTGGCTATTTGTGCGAGGTTCAGGCGCGAACATAAAGCACCGCGCACAGTGGCCGTGTGATATATGGTTTGCATAATGGTAATTCAGCTTCATGCCTCTACTTACAAAGCATGGAAATGCCGCGCGGTTTCTATTCGCCCGTGTTGAAATTAATGAGAAATTATTCTACAACACTACTAATTAATTCCTATACTTAAACAGCCACGGCTAATATATATCCGCCGCTTTAATTTCAATTCTAAAGCAATATGCCGTTAAAGTGCTTTAACTGCCAATTGGACATACATCTTGGCTCGTAAAGCTTAGTCAGTCTTCCTGTCGTTTATTACACATTCAGTTCCTACTGTTTGAATAACCACCGAAGAACTAGTGAATAGAACAGCCGTAGGACGATAGTATTGATTATCTTTATAACGACTCATCTGCAGAGCCCTGAAGGTATATATTTTCATGATATTTTTATTTCAGCAATTGGCTCTATGAGATGAATTTATATTTCTGTTTAAGGGCTAAATTCACCAAATAAACTGAACGCGATCACCACATAAACTATGTTTAAGGGCTGTCAGTGTCATTATTTTCTTTGAAATATTGACATTGACAGCTCTTGAACGTGGTTAAGAGGTGCTGATTGCGTTCAGTTACATTGGTGAAATTCACCCTAAGTTTTGATTAGAGAAGGGATGACAATAGAACTCATTTAGCCCCAAGGGATATTTTAATATAATACATAGTTAAAGATAGTATTATTTTTCAGTAGCCACCGGGGAAAATCAGTTTAGCACACATGTCGAGACAGTTAGCACGCGCGACCCCAATCGTGATACGAATATCACCATTTATAGATGAGGGAAAAGTGAAACTGATATGTATTTCCACAGTCGTATCAAGTAAGAAGACTTTCAACAGGATTCTCTGAGTCAGCTTTTGAGACATTAAATATTTATGTCGCGTAGTGTAATAAAATTACCGCAAATTTTACTATGTTTACGGTAATAACTTCCTACGACTGTCCAAAAATTGATGATGATGATGTTGAAAATAACGGTGTGACATTTCTAAATGTAGATTAAAATGACGAGAAAGAGGTAAACAATGCTATTTAAAGAGTCTAATTTTGATTTGGGAATATTCAGCTATGCTAACGATACGCCTTGTTCATTCAACTGTCTGCATGCAATGAGGGTGTGCCAAAGAAACACCGTGAAAATTGACTCTGAAACGCGTATTGTACGAACAACAATACATTTACATCTATAAACTAGTATGTCGATGTCTATCGACAAATATAGTTGGCAAGTTGACAATAGTCGTAAAATAAGAATGGGCGCAATAATAATATGTGCATTTAAATTGTGTCCCAGCTCTCACACCGCGATTTTCACGGTAATATACTCTTCTGAAATAAATAGTTGTATTATGTCAATTTACTTCGGTTTACGAGGTGGCACAAATAACATAGGCAGTATTTATGACACGAAACTATTGCTTCTCCACTCACATAACTACGCTGGAGGAAAATAAAGTCTTGCACTTACAAGAAAAGTGGAATGATATCTGAAAGCAGTCAGCGTAAGAAATACATAATAATACTAGCTGTGCCCCGCGGTTTCACCCGCGTAAGTCTCAATCCCGGGTCGAAAAATAGATTATGACCGATTCTCAGACCTACCGAATATACATTATAAAACTTCATCAAAATCGGTCAAGCCGTTTCGGAGGAGTATGGAAACTAACACTGACACGAGAATTTTATATATTAGAAGAAGAAGATAGATTATGCCAGAAATTGCATACAATCATATTTCCCGAATATAGCTATAGTACAACTTTTTTCATCATGTCTCTCGGCAAACTACTTCGTGTTTCGTCAGTCGTCGGATTTCTATCAGTTGTCCTTTGCACTTGGTGCAGACCGGACGCTCTCAATCGACTTGGAAGTATATAGAGTTGTTAAAAATCTTTTAACATAATGTAATTTATTTTAAAAACCGGCCAAGTGCGAGTCGAACTCGCGCACGAAGGGTTCCGTACCATTATCCATAAAAACGGCAAAAAAATCACGTTTGTTGTATGGGAGCCCCCTTAAATATTTATTTTATTCTGTTTTTTAGTATTTGTTGTTATAGCGGCAACAGAAATACATCATCAGTTAGGACTAACCAACTCAAGTTTACCCCTATGTTTCGAGCGGCACGTATTATTAATGTTATTACGATATCGGAGGATATATTTGGGCAAAACCTGCTGAAATTCATTAAAGTGGCACAACAATTTATTGAAAGAGATCCCATCTTATAAGATTTTTCATGTTTATATTAATTGTTATGTGACTTGGTAGGTATATAATTCTTTGTAATTCTGCTTACAAGTGATTTTTGTTAATTTGTGTAAGTGTGCTTATAACATCGCCTTGGATAAGTCTGTAAAGGTGTTATAATTGTGATTTAAATAAAAATAAAAATAAATCATCTGTGAAAATTTCAACTGTCTAACTATCACGGATCATGAGATACAGCCTGGTGACAGACGGACAGACAGACAGACAGCAGATTCTTAGTAATAGGGCCCCGTTTTACCCTTTGGGTACGGAACCCTAAAAATGAGAGTAAATAGTTTAAGGAAAATAGTTTTAAAGCTCTATATATATTTAGGTAGTTCGCACGGAAATCAAAACAAAACAACAATAAAGTACTTAGTTCTGAATTCAAATTAATATACACGATACTTAAATCTAATAATTGATGGGCATGGAATTTAGCATTCGTTTGTATTCTGTAATGCGATGATTCCCGAGAGACATTAAGAAAATAGTTGTAGTGTAAGTACCTTTGTGGCTTCGTAACAAAATAATGTTTATTAATAGATTGAAAGAAGCCGTCTCTAAAAGGAGTTGAGTGCCAACTATCTGATGTAACATGATTTTTTATGGCACGTAGCAGTTTAAAATTGCAGTAAAATAATATGTTGCATGATTATTTAATATGCGTAATAAAGTCAGCTTCTGCAGTTACTGGTACCCGTATTATCTTTAAAACAAACAAAGTCTCGTGGCCATAAGTTTAGTGCGTCCTGGGGGCTACACCAGCTGGCTAATTACCAGTGTAATGGGTGAATACTGACTGGAGGAGGATTTACAACCCTGGAGCGCGACAGGACACGGCGGCACTTTGAAAAACGAATTCAAGTAATTATAATTTACGCGCCAATTTACTCTCTTTCATAAATACGTGAGTAAATTGCTACCATGAAATTGTTTGTTTAGCCTAAGGAAATAAGATCCTAGTTATGGTTTACGAATCCGTCGTAAGCAACGTGGATTTATTGAAGTAATCGTTCCTATGTGAGCTAATACTGGCGTATGTTTAGAAGTTGCGGTTTAAGAAATATTAAGTATCTCAATATAGACATAACAACTAGTAATCTTAGCTTCTTTATGAAATATAATTTATATTTATTATTGTCACATGGGTAGACCATGACCTGGAATAGGACATAGGATACTTTTCATGCCGGTAGTACGTTCCTGTGGGATAATTTAAACGCGGGTGAAGCCGCGGGCAAGAGCTAGTAAATAATACCAATAATGGTCCTCAATGTATGTGTGACTATCGGCTGAAATGAAAATATCTTTGACCAATTAAACAGTAGGTACTTATATTTTAAAGCTATTGATTTTATGATGAATCAGTAGAGGTTTTAGTGCAATTTTGTTTGAGATAAGACAGTGATAACTATCGCACTTAAGGGCGTCCTATGTCCAGTTATATGATGAGAGCATTAGACGTTTTAGGTCGTAAAACCAGTTATCATAGTCGATACAAAGGAAGCTCTGAAACGGCAATGACACACACAGTATGGCGGCAATGAGGTATATTAAACGACATCGTCCCGGCAAGTATCAAAGGCGAAATGACGTTCAGTAGTAACCACGATCATGGACAATCCTTGAAAGGAAAATTTATTACTGTACGATGATCTTACACAAAGAGAAATTGATGAGTCTTGCTAAGGAGATCATTCACCGTTCATACATTTTTGTTCATATATTCGTGAAAGTGCCACAAAAAAAAGCTATATTCCGAAAGAGTACGTTTTTCTCTTCATTTTTTATAACTACAAGCTATTACTTTAATTAGATAACTATTAATTATTTTAAGTATTTTTTTAAATCGTATAACAGCGCAGGGAAGTGCCCTACAGATTAGGTCTTATAGTGAAAAGTGAAGAGAATAACATGTTCTAACGGAATATATTTTTTTTTTGTTAGGCACGGCTTTTTCATAATTTCTTCATTGTAGATACCAGGGCCGTAGGCGAAACCCCCCGAAATGCGAGAAACCAGAATCTCAATCCAGAGATCGACCCCCTAGGGTACCTCCTTATGCAGATAATTGTAATCTATTTCGCATAGGCGTACTTTATAATCTACAATACCAGTAAAAGTATGCTTAAATACTGTATTTTTATCGACTCTAACTTTGTATTGAATAAATTCCTGCAACTTTGGCATTCTCTGAGATATAGTAACCTCTCCCAGCCTCTCTCAGGCGGGGTGCTAAAATTTGTACTACTCTAGGAAACGTTATAATCTGTATGTGGTTATACAACTCAGTCAAATAAACGCGCTAAGACTGAAAAATATAGTTGTTATAGGTAATTTAGGTGAATCATATTGAGCAAATACAAACATGGTTTGGTTAGCACATACCTGTAAATACGTTTATGTTTGCACAAAGAAGCTTTCATTAAAATCATGGAAGATTGTAGATTTCCCTTTCAATGATTTAATGGCGGCGTCCTGACAAAGTGAAATGGAAACATTGCCAACCATTGCTGTCACACTTCTGCGCCTCGTACGAGGTCATAACAAGTTACCCATAATCTTTTCATGGATATAAATCCTTTCAGTCTATATGAAATGCTTAGGTCAAGTAAAGGCTCACACGAGGAGAGTATCTCGACCGCTAAGTGGCGAAAATGTTCAGAAACTAGTCTGACGAGCAACACAACTCGAATACGATTATGTTACTCGAGATTCGCCAAGCTATATTCACGAACTGCGACTTGACAACTCTGAATAAGATTTTTTTTAAATATTTTGACAGGCTATGTCATTTCCTCCTTTCGTCATGCTTGTAACGCTTACTTCTAACACAAGTTAGGCGAAAAACTCTCTTAGTGTAACTAACCTACGTAACACTGTTCAAGTAAATTCATGAGAAAGTTGAGCTGAACCAAAATAATTACAAATAACAGGGAACATGATGCCGGTTTTTGCCGTTGTACTTCCTCCCATGAGGACGGGCGCCGAGCAAAACCTATTATGAAAGACAACTGAAGTAATTATTTAAGATGTTAAATGTAATGCGAGTGTTTCAAAGCTATTGTGTCGGTAATTTGTATAATCTGCAGGAAGTTTTTGATGAGTTTTTCACTGAATAGGTAAGTAGAAGTACCTCATTCATTATTTTAGTAATAAAACAGCGCGGTGAGATAACTTTAAAGTTCGGAAATAAACTGCAGAACTAAATTGTAGACTGTCTGTAGTGAATATTTGGCTACGAAACAACGTACACCTTTTCTAGGTTGAAAACGAAAGTCCACTACCTGTAAATTATTCCATGTCTTTTTTGTATAAACTGCAAATCACAGGTGTTAGTAAAGTGTCGGAACTCTAACAGACGTTACCTTTACTTTTTTGCAGACCTGTCCCTGAATTTTGGGTCAAATAATTTACTCAGTCAGTACTTAGTCATTTTACTTAGTCAGTCAGGGACATAGACATTCAGTCTCTGTGTGCAAAAATACTGGGTGTTAGGGTAAACACCGTTATCCTTGAAACCAGTGGTTTGGTGTCATTTATAGAACGTAAAATCAATGGAAAAATAACGACTTTTTTTTTAAATTACATTTTACCAGTCGAGTATTTCACCCTTTCACCTATGCGCTAGGGCAACGAACTTGCGTCTCAACCCGGGTGGGGGTCACGGTCTGACCGGCCGCGAGCGCGACCCCTCCCTCAGTCAGTCAGCTGTTTCGCTTGCGAGCACGGTGTCGGATAGAAAGTTTTAAAAATCTTTTAATGATGAATAACGTTTTTTTCCGCAAAATTTCCAGTGTAAGCAAGCCGGCGTTCCTGTCCTCGGTCCACAGCACCGAAAAGTTAACCACAAGAATTTTAACCGCTTCTCAGGTTGACTTTTAAGTGCCGTGTTAGACTGATGCGATGAACGCCTGGAAAATGACTTGTCCGGATACGGAGCAGCCCGAGAACCCGTTCTCCCAGAGACAGTGGGATGAGCCGCTCTGCAGGTTGGTACGGAATAAACTCATTAATACGTCCACCAATACTGCGGAGTGTGCCCGCCTACTGGCTGTAGGAGAATGGGAGTCGGGCCTCTGGCTTCAGGCGCTACCGTCACCCAACATAGGCACTAAGCTGGGTGACACCACTTTCCGGCTCGCTACAAGTCTGCGTTTGGGCGCTCTTTGTGGGGTACCACATTGCTGTCAGTGCGGTAAAGCAGTCGACCGCCTCGGACACCATGGCCTTTCCTGCAGCAAGAGCGCTGGTCGGCTGGCACGGCACGCAAGTATTAATGACATCATCCGTCGGGGTCTTGTCACCGCCGGGGTGCCAGCTGTTTTAGAACCCAATGGCTTGGCACTCATCGATGGGAAGAGACCAGACGGAATGACCATAATGCCTTGGAAGATGGGTAGGTCTTTGGTGTGTGATGCAACCTGTGTCGACACCCTCGCGTCATCCCATCTTCCTAGCACGGCGGGCTGTGCTGGGGCGGCTGCTGCAGGTGCAGAAAACCTCAAACGGCGCAAATATAACAACCTTATTGGTAGCTATATTTTTGAGCCGTTTGGGGTTGAAACACTAGGGCCGTGGGGTCCCAGTGCTCATCGAATATTTCAGGACATCGCCCAGCGGTTGGTAGACTCGTCACGTGACCAGAGGGCTGGCCAATTTCTAGGTCAAAGAATCAGCATTGCTATCCAACGTGGCAATGCTGCCAGCCTTTTGGGCACATTTCCCAATGACAGCGATGCGGAAGAATTTTTTGACGCCCTATGAGCCCTTCCTTTATATATAACTATCTTCCGCCCGCGGCTTCGGCGGATAAAAAGTAGCCTAAGTCCTTCCCCGGGATGAATTTTCGAAAATCCCTGTTATACCTAATACTAACATTGATTTAAGAGTTAATTAAACCGTGCGTTAAAATTCTTCCATACAACCTTTGACACACCCCTATTCTCGTTTAGAAAAACTAAAAATTACAAACTTTATTTTACTTAGATAAGTATTCGTGCCAAGTTTTAAGTCTATTAACCCAAGGAATTTGACTTTACAATCTTACAATCGAAATCTCCCCTTTTCATCCCCTAAAGGTCCAATATTGAAACACCTATTCTTAGTGAACGCCCACGTCTTAATAATTATCTGTATGCATAATTTCAGCCCAATCCGTTCAATGATTTAAGGTGTGTAGACTACCCATTTTCACCCCGTTAGGGTAGATTTTTTTAAAAACTCTGATACACATTATTCTTTATTTTTTGTTTTAAGCATAAATACCGAGTTAATCGGACGGCGCGTTAAAATTCTTCTATACAAACTTTGACACCCCCCAATCCCCGTTTAGGGTTTAGTTTAGAAAAACAAAATGACAAACTGTATCATTTACTTAAATAAGTATTTGTGCCAAGTTTCAAGTCTATTAACTCAAGGAATAAGATTTTTCATACAAACAAAATTCCCCCTTTTCACGCCTTTTAAGGACGAATTTCTAAAAACCCTTTCTTAGTGGACGTCTAGGTCCTAATTACTATCTATGTGCCAAATTTCAGCTCAATCCGTTCAGTGGTTTAAGCTGTGACGTAGACTACCCATTTTCACCCCGTTAGGGGTAGATTTTTGTAAAACCCTTATACACATTATTCTTTATTTTCGGTTTTAAGTATCAATACTGAGTTTCGAGTTAATCGGACAGCGCGTTAAAATTCTTCTATACAAACTTTGACACACCCCAATCCCCGTGTAGGGGGTAGTTTATAAAAACAAAAAATGACAAACTTTATAATTTACTTATTAAGTATTTGTGAAAAGTTTCGAGTCTATTAACTCAAGGAATAAGATTTTTCATACAAACGAAATCCCCCCATTTCACCCTCTTAGGGGTGGAATTCCGAAAAATCGTTTCTTAGTGGAAACTTACTCTTTATAATGAACACACCCTCCAAATTTTTATATATATACATTTTTTCCCTTTGTACATATTGCTAGACTAAGATTGTACATTTTTTTTGTTGTTACTCGGTCATTTATTTTTATATTTAAGTCAACTACCCATGGTTTGACTGACAACGGTGTTCACCCTTACACCCTGTGTAGTTGAAGGTTCAGGTATCGTCGTACAAACATTATAAACATAGGCACGGTAACATTTTCTATATTGACTCAGTTCTCGTAAAACAGCTTTAATGGCCGATAATACCATTGCTATAACGTGTAATATGGGTGCAATAAATGCGGCTACTCTTTGTGTATCATGGTTGCGTGATTAGGAAAACTGCTTTGAGTCTTATTTAATAATCTATTTTACTGTGGATATTATATCCATAATACAATAGATTACGGCAATAATGGGCATTAGAAAGGTGGAATGATTCATAAAGCTTTTGAGCTCATTTTATGAATAGTTTGTTTTTCATGGTACTCGAACCTGCGCACCAAGAGTAAATCCATTAAAGACATGTACCTATAGCATGTACTTAACTAATTCGTTATCAAATATCAATTCATCTTGAATAAACAAGTAATTATGCCCAACACGGACAGTGGAAGATTGATGTGTTCATGAATTAATACCACGTTTCATATTCAAACACCTCGTGAACACAAAAAAGATTTAATATGGACCTCTAAAAGCCGTCATATTTCAAAGGTATACTTATTATTAATTAGCTTTCAAAGAAATGTATTCCACTTTGTTCAACAGACGTACCTATATGATTACTGTTGAGATAAAAAGATGCGTTCTACATTTTACATCGTATACTTTAGAACCTAGAATATTTCCTGGTTCATAAAGCAGTCATAAAAAATCTGCGTCTGTTGATTAAGATCAGACTCGGCGTAATCTCAGAGCGTGTGAAAAGAGACTCCATCAAGGAAAAGGTATGCATAAATTAAAAAGAAAATGAGGACAAGAAAAAGTTGTGAAGGATACGAGACGCTCGCATTGAGTTTCATAAATAATACGAGTTTCTGGGTAAAGATTTCTAACTGTCAGGCCGTGGAACGATTGTAAATGTTTTAAACAAACACAAAATGTAAAGCAGGACTGTACACCCGATGAACCGGTGAGATTGTCGCAGAGTTATGGGAATATGTTCCTGCTCAAAATGTTGGAGGTGCGAATTTTGAAAATGTTTTCAATACTGGTTTACAAAGAGTCTGATGAAAAATATAAGATGTTTTAGAGAATATTAAATCAACAAGAAATAAAGACCTCAGGGGTAATTGCCACCAGGGTTGCGGGAATGTCCGAAAGGGATACCGGGACCTTGGCAACAGGCAACTGAAGGAACACGGGAGGGTTTTAGTCACTAAAAGTCTGACACACCCTTCCGCTCCGCCCAGAGAGGGTCATTTGAAGATTTCCTATACTCAAAAAAAAGGGGTAATTGCCAGGCTCTAATAAATGAACTTTACTAACGAAAGGCTCTATGTACGTATCTATTTCAAGATCAAGATGTAATTCATAGTTAACGACACTTAATAAAGCTCCAAGGAAACACGGTTAAGAACCTGTCATAAACTGTATCATTCTATTGTATTCAATAACGTAGACACTTGCTGGGCGAAGGATTTCCAAATAGCCTTGTTTTGCGCTAACGATATCCACCTGATATTAAATCTATCAAGCTAGTCCCATTAATAGATAAAGTATGAACACCAACGCATTCTATAAAATTTTAGATGAAGGGCCATGTTTATTGAAAATTGATATGGTACAATATCGAACCGCGTTGTAACAGCATAATTCATAAGGAATTTCTCATTTTCATGATTCTTGGAGGCTGTTATGCAAAAGAGCCACCGTACAATGGGAACAAATATGTAGCAACAATGTTGAGCTAGTACATAATAACGTTAAGATTCTGCAAGGATGTAACAATTCGCGTAACAGCCGGTACACCGTTCAACTCAATAGGGACACTTAATTTTACTCCACAAAACTGCTAGGTTGTTAGTTACGATTATAAAGCATTAACGTCTACATTGTAATCAGTTAATCCAACCGGTTGGTGTGCAGTGCAATTTATATTATATGCACATTACAAACGTGTCCTATTGGCTCCCTATAGCTTCTACGACGCCAATGTTGCTAACTAATAGAAAAGTAGCTGGTTTTATTGTGTTCATAAAAATATTTTATTATTTTAAATATTTAATGCTATTATACATAAAAGGTAAGTGCATGGCTTACGTGTAGGATTATCAGTAAGTGGTACCAACTTGACCAATAGTCAATTTATATTTACTTCTTTTAAAAATGATCACAGAATCATCGACATTTTGGCAAAATAAATTGCTACTTTGTAGTTTTTTTTTCACATTATAAGACACGTTTTAAATGTATGCCAGACTTAAATGAGAATTGGCGAATAGCTGTAAAATGTGTCATTTCCGCAATGTTAAACAATATCTTTATATTATGTTAAATTATTTTTAACGCGAAATGTCATTGATGAGTAATATTTATAAGTGGAAATAATATATACAAATAGACAGTTAATTTAAATAAATAATACTTACCAGTTAGAATGTCAACAAATCAAATATATTCGATATATTGAATGGCTCTTTTTACAATCGAAAAAAGTATAGACATATCGATACATATTTATTACATGACTAATTTACCATGATGATGAAAGCGCTTTTCGGAAGATTTGACGGACGTTTCAATTGAATTCAAAATATACAATGAAACGTCTATGGAATCGTCAATTATCGCGATAACATATCGTTAAAAAGGAAGGGGATGGAAAGCACAGCGTTAGTGTACTTTAGCTATTTTCATAGTGTAATGTCGTACGGTATTCTATTGTGGGGAAATGCCGCCGACATTCAGACTATCTTTGTTTTGCAAAAAAGAGCTGTTCGATCAATTTATAAATTAAGTCCGAGACACTCTCTCAGAGAGAAATTTAAGAAGATAAATATAATGACAGTGCCTTCTCAGTATATTTTTGAAAATCTTTTATATGCCCATAAAAATATAAAATTGTTTAAAAAATACAGTGATATCCATAATATTAATACTAGGAAATAATATTAATACCTATGTTTAACAAATAAAGATTCTGATTCTGATAGGAACAAAGATAAATTTGTTGTACTACTACACGTACAACTAGGCTCAAGAAAATAGGTCGCTCTTTTATATGTCAATGTATACGCTTTTACAATAAGCTTCCAAGCCACGTACAAGATCTTAGCCTTAATATATTCAAAACATTTAAACATAAGTTGTGCCAAAAAGTGTTTTATACCATTAAAGATTACATTGAGGACAAAAAGGCTTGGGATTGAGCTGCTCCAATTTTTTCCAATTTTTTTTATTTACTTATTGAATTTTGTTATTTTTGATAACTTTGTATTTTATTATATACATACATAGTGACATGAATATTTACTTTGTGAAGTATAGTATTATTATTATTATTTTGATTATTGTGAATTTGAGGACCATGTGGATTATATATTTATTTATCTGGCAGTTTGAGTACTACAGGCGGCCTACCCAAATGTCCTTTCTTTGGTATTGTTCGTCGAGTCGTTGAGCTCCTTAAGTTCTGAGTTGAGCTACACGATGACTGACAAATGCGTGCACTGACTGGACAGGTCCACTCAAATCTGTATGGTTCTTTCCTCAAAAGACCATCTCAGACAAATCTACATGGTCCTCAAATGATCTGACCAAGATTATTTCTGGATTTTATATTCACATTGACATTTTATGTATACCTACAATGACATGAATTATTTACTTTGTAAAGTATTATATTATTTTAATTATTGTGAATGTGAAGACTATGTGGATCATTCTTTTCTTTTTATTATTTATTTTTCCTTAGTTTTAATTAATCATGGTCTGGCAGTTTGAGTAATTTATACGGCCTACCCAAATGTCCTGTTTTTGGTATTGTTCGTCAAATCGTTGAGCTCCTTAAATTCTGAGTTGAGCTGCACGATCACTGACAAATGCGTGCACTGACTGGATAGGTCCACTCTATCTGTGTGGTTCTTTCCTCAAGAGACCATTTCAGACACCAATCTACATGGTCTTCACATGATCTGACCAAGATTATGTCTGGACTTTAAAAGAGACTGTGACCTCTGAGTTTGTTTCGGCCTTTCTTCTCAGAGTAGTCAGATAGGAGACGCCGACCTCATCTAGTTTTAAAAATGTGTTTGTCGTGTAAAAGTGTTTGTAGAAACCTACTTACAGAAATAAATCATTTATCATTTATCACAACAGTAAAACAAAGAAAGAAAGAAAATACGTTTATACAGTTGCGTTTTCATATTTTTACAACACCGTACTCTGTGTCTGTAGAATAGGTAGCGTATCGTTTCTCACTAGAATATAAAAGCTCTTTTATGTGTTACTCAATTCAATAAATATCAAAGAAAGAAAGAAAATAGTTTTATTTGACCCAGGTTAGGCTTTTCGATAAAGCGTTTTGCGCTTACATGAAAAACGATACTAAATAATTATATAAATTGCACTGAAATATTTGAACAACAAAAGCTTACCTACCTACCCACTGTAAAATGGAACCTATCTTAATCAATTCCGTCTCGAAAGGCATATAGCACTTTATTAGAGCTGCAGGTTTAAATGCTTTCAACGCTACCACGAGAAATATTAAGGGACTAAAAGCTGAGAGTAAAACATTAGCACGGCATCGGTTCTACAGGCGTGTCTAACATGAAATAGTGAACTTAATATAGCAGCTGGCACAAGCAACTGATTGCGACTACGAGGAAACGCGCGATAAAAGCGATCCACTAATTAACTTACGTGTTAATAATAATACGTAAACGATAATTATTTTTATTTATTAAAAGATATAAGGATGGCATAAATTTTACCGTTTCTTTTACGAGGCGATAGATTAAACGAGTGATGAGATCATATATTTTGAAACATAAAACGATGAAGTGATTAATAGGTTTTTATTTAAGGGCTGCTATTTTAAGCTAGCTGCTAACTAGGTGATGCTTCGCCCGCTTGGCAAATTATATACTAAAACCTTTCTCGAGAACCACTCTATCCATTGGTGAAAACAGCCTGAAAATCGGTGCAATAGTTTCGCGAACAGACAGACAGATGCGGCGGAGGACTTTATTTTAAAATATGTAAGGATAGCAAATACGTAACGTTTGAGTTTCGTATAATATACATAAAAGGGTCTCTGATCAATCATAGAAATCGATCGTAATCGAATTGTTTTTGCGAAGTTTTCTTTTCAAGTTACGGTTCACTACTGGGCTAGGCTTTTATTGACTAGACAATTAAAATATATAGCACATGGACTTCCGGTATCATTAAACCAGAGATTTATAGCACAACGCATGTATATTCATAGCTGTTCTTAATTATTTGTAGTTATCTTATCTAACATGTAAAATTGCATATCGTAATAAACAATAAGATACGTATCAGCGGCCAATAAATGAGTGAGAGGCTTCATATCCCGGAGCGTAATAGGCACTCAGACGGGAAATATGATGTGAAGCATAACAAAATACAGATAGTCTTGGGAACATTCTTTTATGATGTAGTAATTGACAAAGAGGAAACTTGATGAATTGATGTGAAACCATGATGAATCGACCGCACTAATGAAGATTATGAGCCCACGATTACGGTAAAAAGAATGATCATGTGGACACAAATCAATTGATAGATCGACCGCAATGACCCCAGACCGCTAAATACTACGAGTTGTAGATGACGTCAAATAAAAAAGGTTTATGACATGAACTTGACTTTATCACAATATGCAACACTAAATCGCTTTGTAAGTATTTAGATTACTCATCTCTAAGTTATCTAAGACATTTATCTAAATATAGTGTTTCAAAGCGAGGTTTTGAAAAGTAGGCTCGCTCTGATTCATTGGTATAATCACGTGTGTGGGTGTTAAGTTGCTACCATAACTACCATGCCAACATACTTTTGTTCCATGACCATTATTAGAAAACCGTTTTATTTAACGAATGTCAACCATTTTCGAGGTTATCTTAGGCAACCTCAATTGCGTTGAGTGCGGATATTCCTCTTTTCACCTATAACCCAGCTTTAGGCGCAGTTCACAGAAAGTTGGGAAGGCATTAACAGAGACTATAAACATAAACACTTTGCAAAATATGATAGATTTTATTATTAAATTAATCGGAGAATATAAAAAGATAAGCCATATTGTTATTTAACATAAAAAACACCGGCCAAGTGAGTGTCGGACCACGCACAATGAAGAATTCCGTAAAGATTTACTATGTTATATTAAGACCATAGACTTCTTATACGTTTTCCTGTAATATATGGATAGAGAACTCGTTTCGGTATTTTTTTCAAAATTTAGGCTTGGTTATTTCGGAGATCAAGGGATGGGGCGGAATGGTCAATATTTATCTATTTTCTTAAATATCTTTTAAAGTATTTCATCAAATTATTAAAAAAAAACATTTGAGATCTTCATGGTTGGGAGGATCTGAAATGTTTTTTTGAAATATTATTTTTACACCATACAGTTTGAAAATCTATATTTTTTTTATTTTCCAAGTTGCCTCTGAAAAGTGACCCCCATATTCAAAATTCATTTATTACCCGACTGCCCCAGAAGGTGGGTAATGTTTGACGAGAGTATGTATGTATGTATGTATGTCTATTTCTTTGGCACGCTCCTCTGTAGCCCAAACATCTTGATGGATTTTAACATACGAGGTGTCGTTAGATTCGTCTTAGTTGTGGGAGTGATATAGGCTATATTTTTTTAATATATTTCGTCTGCAAATAGAAAAAAAAATGGAGGGGAAGGTTTTCTTAAAAATAAATTATAACATAACAATACTGGTATCAAATAAAAGTTAGTAATGAGTTTATTCCAAATATATCCTACTAATATTATAAATGTGAAAGTTTGTGTGTTTGGATGTTTGTTACTCAATCACGCAAAAACGGCTGAATAGATTTGGATGAAATTTGGCAAACATATAGTTTATAACCTGGATTAACACATAGGATATTTTTATCCCGATATTCCCACGGGATTGAGACTTACGCGGGTGAAACCGCGGGGCGCAGCTAGTATATTAACAAAACTAAAAAGCTTGAAATAAGACATTATTTAATAAAAAACAAAAAACCCGACTGCAAAAACCTATACCAAACTAATAACCTGAAATATGGTGTAACTTTTGTTTGTCTGCGCCTGCAATACCTTACAAAAAACAAAGTTCAATGCTTGTTTTCACACGACTGCCCAAAAAGAAGTGTAATGTTTTCAGGGTTTATGTATGTATGTATGTGAGTTTCTTTATTCCTCCGTAACTTTAAAATGCCTGAACGGATTTGGATGTACGGGGTATCGTTAATCCTTACATTATCCCGAGTGACATAGGCCATGTTTTTTTATTGAAAAAAATCAATATGGCGGCAGTATGGCTCCATTTTCAAATGTGAAAAATAATTAGAATCTTCAATTATTTACAATATGGGTATCCAATTGAAGGCCTTGATTAGGACATTCTAAAACTATTGGCATACATTTTACACAAGTAGGGTGTACATGCAAAAAAAATATAACATATTTGGCTGCAAACGATTTAATCAGACTTTAGTAACACTACAAAAGTCTAAATCAGTGAATGGTTTGGTAGATGATTAAGTTATTATTACCTAGAATTATTTCATCATTACTTAGGCAACTAATAAAAAAATTGTTCGTTTTTTAGCAGGGCAGTCGTGGTTTTCAATTTTTTAATTATTTATTCTCTTTTCGGTTATAGGTTTTTGCAGACGGGTTTTTTGTTTTTTAAATAATTTGTTTTATTTACGTTACACGTCCGTGTTTGGGTCACAGAAAGTCATATGTGTACCTTTCAATTAAATTGGTCCAGTAGATTCGGAGCAAATTGGCTGTGACAAACGGACAGAGACCACCAGCCAGCCAACCCAACTCACGAGTGATCCTATAAGGGATCCGTTTTTTCCTTTTGAGGTACGGAACCCTAAAACGATAAAAGATTCTCTACCTCCACGTTTGCGCCACCTTCGTTAGCTCTGAGATTTACGCTGTAGCCGCAATTGTCTTAGTTAGGTTCATCATAAAAGGAACGTTTATTTCAAACGTGTTGCTAGGATCATTATTTGACTTGAGCTGGGGCGTTAGAATGCCAGTCAATCATATTCCTCTTCTACATTTATATTTATAAATAAAATAAAACAGATCTCCTTATATGCAGAATACGTTGTTGTTTTTGTAAACAAGCCACACTTAGAGCTATTTTAAATTTAATGGATCCAATTTCTTCAAAGCAAGTCATGTGAAAGTCATATTTCAAAAAAGAAATCAAATTGAACTGAAAAGTCAAGAGAAAAATAAATAAAATATTTAAATAAACTATTTAAATTTTCAAGTTCAGTCGTCTTAGAAAGCGGAGGTCGTCGACATAATCTTTTCTTTGGCACATGTCATTAGGCAAAACGTTGCAATTGTTCCATTTGAAAGCGAAATGCTTTTACATTTTCATTCACGAATGTGAAGACGAGAGTAAAAGATTGAGCAATTTGAGTAACAAATGAACTCTTTATATTATATATTCAACGCTACGGAGGTAAAGTAGAGTGGCATATGACAATATCAGTTAAGTTTGTTCACCCGTCTCTATAATAGAGCGTGCAATAATAAAATATGAATCATGTAATGTTAGAATAAATATACTGAGAATAGAGCTTTTATTATGCAACGATTTTTAATGATTCCTTTCTCATAAAAAATTAGACTATCTTGATTGAGAGTTAGTGTGGTTCTTCTCTTCCCATGGGATTTATAAAACTGAACTCAGGAACTACCAGTTTAAAAAAAAAAAAATATAAAACCAATCAGTATACCGAGACGATTATTGCTATATTATTAGGTTCTTTATGATCTTCCATTGTAGCTACCAATTATGATGATTAAAATTAAATCTAATGCACACAAGGTGGAATCAACTAATTACTAATAAATTACTAGATTGGAAATTAGAAAATCTTCTCCGCCAATCGTCTGACCGGACCTTTAGGATTAAATGAAAGTTGATACTCCACAATCCTAATGGTTAATCCATTAGGATAGAAGAGTATCGACTTTCCTTTAACCAACTATGTTGCCTATAGCACTCGTATAATCAACTGACGGAAATGGGATCATGTGCGGTCTATAAGAAATGGGTTCAGTGCCACTATTTACGCATGTTTTGTTCGAGGTGTTCATTGCTTTTGTGGTTACGGTACTAGTTGGGTGGTTCTTAATTCGATTTTCTGGTGAAAGTGTAATTGGGAATTTAGATTTAAGTACCGGTTTTCACATGTTAACCATCATTAACCATCTTTTTTATTAACCTACGGCATGAAATTAGTCGTTGATGGCAGCCCTTCATTTTAGCTCCGGGGTTGACATTATGTGCTTAATAAGTATAGGCTCATTGCGTCGCATCGTCATTGGTCTACATTGTAAAGAGATTACAGGCGACTGATATATTTCCAAGTAGGTTTATTTTCTTCTTAAACCTAGCCTTCATCCGGCCTGAGGCCACTGCGTGTGCTTACTCGCACGTCCCTTATAATTAGACACGCTACGCTTTGTCTTTATAACTTTTCACATGAGATTCATTCGTGGAAATGCAAAACTTGTCTCCTAACCTTGGGTCAGCTTCATAACTATTATAGGTAAATTGGCGCAGTAATCCTGTCCTTCGCTGACATCTCCAAAGACACAAGTGGTATATAAATATGCACTTAACTAAGTATAGAAATGTGATTCAGATTACCGTTACGATTCGGGGACCTTTGCCTATAGATAGATGTGACCGAGTGATCCTTGGCTGGTTGAAGACAAGTATGAATAATAGATTCGTGGTATACTGTCTTTGTTGCATATTAACGAATTGTTTTATTGTTATCTCTGGAAAGTTGTGTTTGATCATCGAGTATTTTGTTTGCAGGGTTGCCTTCCAGGTTTATACTAGTTACTTTCTTTCTTTCTTCCTTCCTATTTTTTTTCCTAGCCTTTGCCGTCCCACTCCTGGGCAAAGGCCTCCCTCCACTCCTTCCATCATTCGCGAGCCCGCGCGTCCTCCTTCCAGTTTTGATGGAACCTATTCAGCTCATCCCGCCATCTCCTACGTGGTCTGCCGAGACCCTTCCTTATTCTGTGTATTTCATCTTTATCTTAAAGTAACCGAATTCTTAGACTCGAATGTGGTTTTTTTAAAACTTGTAAGGAATGAAGTCCAGTTGCTCCAATTATAACCAGAAACTGTTAGTATCATGGGTGATCTACAAACCGTACGGTTGCTAATGGACGCACGACTTGTTTTGTTTATGTAAATTTGCAAAGTGGACCATTGATAATAAGCGGCAATTATGAAATGATAGGATGTCTTCATCACAGTTAGTTCCCATAAGTTTAAGTAATTATGATTCACAAGCATCAAACATTACGTTTCGAATCAAATTTCAGAGGTGTGTCTGTTTACTTTTGGGCCCATCAACGCTTGCCACACACCTCAAACACAAGGCTTTTAAGATAGTTTAGTGAAATTTCGTAATTTTACCAATTTGTTAAAATGCGTATAATCAAACAGTAGTGTGAAAGATAAACATCATCAGCGCAGTGTATGGGAAGCAGGATGGGGTCTGAAGGCGAGCGGCCGGCGGCGCGCGACGCGGTCGCTGCGTCCGCGCGTCCGGCGACCGCCATCTCTCCCTTTCTCTCGAAACTATCGCTCTCTCTCTCCGTCCTTCGGCGGCTCGTTCCTCTTCTTCTTGCAAGGTTAAGGTTACGTCAGACGTGTTATGTTATAACCGTTGGGGCGCACTCTGGCAAGTTCAGTGTCTCGTCGAGAGTGGCCGCGACACTACTCGCGACTAACGTGCGCGCTCACCCCGAGGACTGTGCGACCGCCTGTGATATACGAACAGTGAAAAGTTCATGAACTACGTGTTGAATTTTGTTTGAACTATACCTTCACGTGACGCTTACCCATCAAATATCCTTCTCGTGGCCCTTACAAGGTACGTCCCTAATTATATTTAACTATAATAATTATTTTCCTTCACTAAAGAATGTTTTTAAAATATTTAAAAAATGTAGTTGGAAACATTTTTCCAAGCTCGCAGTCCTGGACAACTCAGTGCAATCAGGTGATCCTGTTCAATAAACTGGTTTATTAAATATTTTATGGTGGTTGTTCGCTGGATACAACTGCAACAACTTGTAATTAAAAATATTTTATGAACACAGTTTTCAAAATAAATTACTGATATCATTGACAAAAGTATGATAGTAGCAAACGTTAATAATTGTCTATCTATTTATAAGTTCTTAATTATAGTACAAGTAACCATAAAATGTTGAACATCAAAAAAATTGTCTACTCAACTTTTTGTTTACAACTAACATTACGAAAGCTTACCATAACATAGGTAGGAAGCTAGATAAAAGATGAATTAAAAACGTTTCCGGGAAACGTAAACTCAGGAAAAATAAATCGATGATAACGCAGAAAAATGAGTAGTGTGTATTGCGTACCGTTAGGGTATGTATAGGAAGGTTTTTGCGCTCATGCGCGCGAGCTTGTCTTCAATCGTGTATAGAGCGATAAGCTCCGATGCGCATATAGCAATAATGGCACTGCGCTATATTTAGAGTCGCTTCGTTTGGCTCCCTTCGCGAGAAGATTTATCATTTATTCCATCGTTTTTAAGGTCTAGCTATAAACTTTTGCAAATTACGTTTAATGAGTCTGTAAATAAAGAACGGTGTCATGTAAAAACAAATGCGATTAACGAACAAAATAGCGCTTAAAATACTTTTTTTGGAATTAACGCCAGTTAAGAAATACTTTATATTGTCATAATGTTTATGTCCCTTAAGCTGGAAATAAGAAAAACCATTTGTAAAATAAGATCAAATAACAGGCAGCGAAATGAATCGAAAATGTTCAAAGCTCTGCGATCAGCGCTAGTAAAAGACATCAACGAGAGACGCGGAAGAGGTGCTAAACTTTTTTTTACGATTATGATAAAATTATATTGGAAATATCGAAATCCTAATGGCTCAATTAATTAAATACTGCCGTTTTCTTTTTTGTTTTATTCTTTGTGGGTAGAGTTTTAATTTAGTGACAACTCTAAAATAAATCGTACAAAACTATTTCTCAAACATGCTTGGAAATTCGAGCATTATTTTGACAATCTTCTTCGAGATAAATCGAGATTGCTGCACTGGTCAATAAAAGTGATAATGCGGCCAGCAAAGGTACTATGAAAATCCACATCTGGCGTATTTAGCGGCTACATAAATTACTATGAAAACTCATATCTGTCGCGTTATTTAAAAATGGAACGAACTTTTTACTTCAACACATGGCAGCCAAGGAGGTAACATATCAAAGATTTTATTTAAATTTCGATTTGGCTTGCAAATAGAGCTGTTTAAAGCAAATGGACATATTGGCGCATGAAAAATGGATTATCATTGATTCTGGAATTTTTATTTAATTTACACAGTTTGAATTTCCGCGCATTATTTGAGAAACGTTTAATACAAGCCTAGGCCGCAATCAGGAATTGATCGACTCACGTATGTGTGCCTCGGCTACACCTCGCTCCACATTTTCACGATCGTCCATCAATCTCCTTATTTCTGGCCGCGACAGTAATGTACTATTTCTATTACAAAGGTGTCAAACTAAAATAGCCTTTTCTTGTTAACAATTAATTCTTCAGTCTAAACGTGTATTATCTGCGACCATTAACTGTATTTAACTACGCATGCATTTTGTTTTCAAATATATTTATATGGGGTTGCGAAGGCACTGTAATAGGCTTTCAATTAAGCGAACAGAGGGCACTTACATTGAGTTAATGTTATGTGCGTAATGTATTTAATGGTGACTGAATAATTGATACAAGCTAACAAACGATATTGTTAGCTGAACACGAAGATATAAAATATGAATAATAAAATAACGAGTTAATTACGAAAAGCAGTCGATTGGAAGTGGTTAATTGGACATACGCGCCACTTATTTGTAGTAATCTCATACGTATTATATAACGAAGTTTTTATGCCAACATACATAAATCTTTGCAAAATGTTCTACATAAAAGCAGGTAAAATAAAGCAAGATTTTTCCCACGAACTTGAACATTATTAAGGTCCTAGCTACCTACGGTATCTAGGTCCGCAATTGTACACGGAACAACTGGTAGCGTTGGCGAACCGCAAAAGTATAACAAACGATCTGGAGAGCACGACCGGGGTTCAGGTCATGTTGGTACCCCGGTACCAACTGTGTGGAATTAGATCACGAACCTACAACTTACGACCTAACGTACAGCTGCCCACGATACTAAAGTTTGGCGGACTTCTTTGAGCTTAGCAACAGCTTACGAGCTTTAATTTGTAAACTGTCCCAGCGAACCCATAAAGTTCTATATTCTGACATTCTTTATGGGCGTTTGCATGAATTAGAAAAGCAATAAATCACCTACCTAAATCCGAGAGATTTACTTTCTCATAAAAATAGTGTAGAGCTTTGTCACAATATGTATAAAAAGTTCTGATTATGGTAATTTCAGAATTATTATTTTGTTATTTCGTGTCCAGTCATTTATGTTACATACATAATGTTCAAGAAAATTTAAAGAAATGACTGGACATAAAGGAATTCTTGTCGACACTATATTTTACTAACGAAAACCGTTGACACCTGGGGACTTTCTTAGCTATACTAGGTATTATTTTTATAAGATGCATCAGAAAATATGTTTAACAAAAACATATTTCTTATTAATTACTACGCTAAGTTCACCGGTTAAGAACATAGAACCTTTGAAGGGGTGCGATGAGTCTGTAAATTAAATGAAAACATATTGAAATGATTATGTAGAAAAGTAAGAGTTATAATTTTAACTTATCATTAATTTTTTTTATGCTTAATGTCTTTGGTGCATTTCGTTTTTAGTCTGGGCTGCTTTTTTTCTATACTTAGAAATATAATCTCAGCGGACATAACACTTCTAGATTAATTTCGTGGCTGTGTCCAATAACTCTGGTTTTCATTCGTGTCTATAACAGTTCCCATGGAAACAGAAGTAACAGGTACGAATAAAATTATTGATTTTGCAATGTTTCCCAAGTTCGAAACTGTACGAAAATTTTCACCAAAAACACGATCTAAATACCAACATTCGATGCACAAATCAACATATCCAGTTGACCCGATTGCGGGCCCTGAGATTATAATTAAGAGGGTCACGTGAGAACAGCGATCCACCGAGCAGTTCGTGACTGCGCGCGCGCATACTCGGCGACACGCCATCAACATCGATTATTGGGCACAAGGCGATACCGCGTGCCGATTTCCTGATTATTTTGATATCATACTAAAGTTTATGGAGGGACTTAGCGGAGATATGAGACGAGAGTGCGATCTTTTCGATAACTGGGGAAACAAACTTAAAGAACGAGTAGGGAGCACGCCATGCAGAATGTAAATTTATATTTTGTGGTAGAAATTTTAATTGAATTAATAGAATGTAATGAAATGAATGCAATTCAATTTCTATATTGTACCAATTTGATTCACGTGAACTTCTAATGTTCGAATTGAAGGGTAATAAATAAGAAATAATTTTTTGGATGTTTTCATAGGTTTTTCCATTTCAATTAATTCTTAGGGTAATTGAAATCAAGTGTTTTATTGAACATAAGATTCGTAATTGAATCTTTAGACCGACCGCAGTTATTAATTTGATGATCAATTTCGAGATGTAACTTTAGGCCAAATTGATTTGTAATAAATCAATTAGATGGACCACCATGACTAATAAAAAGCGTTACAGGCTTCGTAGAACTGAAGTTACCTCTTCCAAGTAAATTAAAATTATAAAAACCTTTTAACTCCATATTTTTTATCTTGGTAATTACTATTCATACACAATCCGCCAGCGTTCTAAAGCTGTCAGATTTTTAAATACATAGGTACACACAAGAATTCAATAAAACGAAAGTTAAGACTTTAAAACTGCGGAATAATTAAGGTTATTTTTTTTAGTAGCTCCCGTATCGCATAGCAATGAAAGAGACACGAAGCTGGGTTGCTCCTATTTATAAAGTAACGTTTAAAGGGCGGTACTAGTCGGTCGTGCGCGGGGTCAGGATGGATTCCATCAGGCGTGCTTTCCATGAAGGATTTTAATTACGTCGTGTCGGGGTGAACGACCCGCGGCCGCGGTGCGGGTGCGTGCACTTTTGACGGCCCCTTTAACAGGTGTCCCGTAACTTAATTTAATTTTATCTACTATTATTGATGCTGATTGAAAATCGGATTCAATACGATTTTCTATTCAATTTGAAGAGTTGAGACTTTTTGCTCTAAATTATATAGAATCGGATTTATATTTCTTGATAATCAAAATACAAGTTTAGAATAAAAAACTGGCGGAATATAAAAATGATGTCACGGTAAAATGTAGCTTCTCCGTTCATTCGTATAATTTTAAAAACAAATAACGAAATGCATAACTGTGAAGTGAAACTAATATTTTGGCAACATGAACGAAAAAAAAATTGTCACTATGTTTGTTTATGGTGAGATGGGTATGCAAATGAGGGAACCTGCGCCTGCGACTAACAATAGGCGTGGGTGTGAGTGGTCACCGCTGACTCATCGTCGACATAGATACCAAGCCGTACCCAAATATTGATATTCTCATAAATTATCAAAAATCCGCAAACCAGTTTCCGTGTTCGTACTATAAATCGAAACATTATGGCTTTAGTCTACTTTATCTGCAATAAAAAATGAGGGCATTGCTTTCAGCCGCTGAAAAGATGAAAAGTAACCAAATAAACCACACTGAAAAGTTGTCAGTACCGTTGTACGTTCGCGGTCAATTTTAACGAGAAGAAGTCTCAAGCAAAAACCAAAAAATAATATTTGAATTCTAAAATAAATCATAGAGACTAGTCTACCTTATTGTCAATCAGGAGGTTCGGGGAAAATTTCAATCGCGAAGATCGCGCGAACGACGGAAACAAATGACCAGAATTGAGCCAACTGACTACATACTAAAATCAAAATCTAAAACAAGTTACAACTTTTCAGTTGTAACCAATAAGATCGCCTCAGATGGAATCGGCAAGGATAATACCAGACATTGAGAGCATTAATACATCAGCACCAAAACCTGAAATCGAAACATAGATACAATCATTTCTCATAGCAATGCATCGATTTATCTGCAAAATTCGTGATATACTGTTGCGTCCCAGATAAAGCGGACAAAACAAAATTATACACAGCAAGCTTTACATTAGCCCGGAATGAAACACCGTGTGAGCTTAAATGGAGAACGTGGCTGTAAAGCGTTTTATGCTCTATAATACGTTGCAAGTAGGGCGACTTACAACGCCTGCAATGTGCTCAAATTGATTACGGGCGATACACGCGAATCGTCTAATAAAATCACTAATGGAACGGTACCAGTGGCGTGCGTCGCATAACGGGCGCCTCTGTAGTCGCTCCCACGACTGACACATTATGCAAGCGGCGCGGGCGTCGACGAGCACAATGTGAGCTATTGATCGCGGTCGCGATCGCGTTCCCGACGAAAAACTGCGTGCACCGTAAGTGAAACTAGATGCTAAGCGACATTCGCGTGTCTCTTGATTGACTACTCTCAGCTAATGTTTTGTTTCTTCTTCTCAGCGTTATCCGGGCCTGGCCTACAGTTACAATACGATACGTTTTGTTGTAGGAAATACCGATGGCGCCAATTTACTTTTATCATTTTGCAGTGCGTTATTAAACTATTTTGGTATTTGCGTCGATTCCGTGTTTCTTAATAATTATTTAACAAATTATTTTGACCTTTAAAACCGCACGTGTTTATAATTATAGATTTATCGAAGTAAAAACATGAATGCAGTAGTTAATTATCCCTCAACGTCTAGTTCATTATGTCATACACGAATCTTCATAGAAAATGCAGACGTTATTCATTTGTACGACCAAGGAGCGGAACATGCCATTAAAAAATGTGATCTAATTATAATTGAGATGTATTAACTACACAAATTTGTAATTACTATGTGTTGCTAATAACAGAAAAATTACATGCCGGTGAAATTAATGGTGCTTGCAATTAAAGGGTTGTGGGATCGGAAGTTGTTACGAATGTGTAGTAATGACATGAGTAGAACATTATAGAATACAGTAAATATATCGATACGTCGTAAAACATAATTCAATTACCATTCAACTTACTTTTTACATGATATTTAAAACATTGCTGTTTAACTTATCAAACCGATTTCACTCGTAATCATTACCGAACGAAAAAATCTAGAATCGTTTACTATTGTTTTAATTTGCATAAAATTATCCATAATACCGTCATATCCCTATTAGAGTAAATTCTCACATTCATTAGAAATCGGAATGCGCAACAAATCGTTTAGTTGAGTGCTGCATTGTGTATACGCTGTGTGAATACGATGATTAAACGAGAAAATACATATTATGTAATTTAAACTAATCAGCGAAATCTTAATACTTAATTCATGTATTATATAACAAAGAAAGTGTGTCCAGGTATTTCAGAAAAGTTGACAATAAGAGACTTTAATACCTTACAAGATATTGGTAGGGTGTTGTTCGATAGGTTTCGTCAGCCTCGGCGTGTCACGTCCCAGTAGCGGAATTCGGCTGCGGTCGGCAAACGCGTGACCGCAGGCCGAAACGCACCGTCCGTAAATGAGCAAGGAACTCTCATACGACTGTCAGATTACTTGCGGTGAAACTCCACAGCTTTACACTCCACACTTCTATTACCGAGAATCAGTGTGTGACCCAAATCCGCTCCACGTTCCGCACTTATTTGGCGTGGTATGAATGTGGAATGTCATTTGCTGCGCGCGCCGCTATTTTACACCGCAATGGATATGTCTGTGCGGTCGTTTACTGCTGTCTTTCGTTAATTTTATTTGCGTTTTGAGCTACTAACTGTAAATGTGCATGCGTACACAATGTACACGATTTTATCTACTGCCGTATTTTCCTACATCCGTACTAGGCTTTGCAGAAACATGTTAACCGCCACCGAACAGTGGTTCCTATCACAGCATTAAATTACAACTTGCAGAATAGTGTTTACGTTTAACCAATGTGGCCATGACAAATGTAGCAATTTCTATACGTTTAGGCTCTATCTGAGTCACTTAATATCTCATGTTGAGATTTGTCGCGAAGTAGGTCAGGTACCTGAATACCTCTGATAAAACATCTCAGAACGGAGTGTTGATTTCTCAAACTAGGAACATGTAAATGTTCGTAGTCGATAAATCTTTAGTGCAGCGGCAAACTTGGGAAGTGTGCGCATTAAAAAATAAGAGATAACACATTCCTCGTTTTAGTCGTGACGATTGGTCTGTGACCAGTATGTCGAAGACGGCGACGATCGCGGTAACGAGTGCTCGAGTGGGCGCTTTACATAGATCCAATGCAAATTGAGTAGCGATTTGTGCGCGTATATATCAGCCGTCGCAAACACTACCACTTCGCATTTCGTCAATTAACGTCAACCATATTGTGCTTGATACGTGCGTGTGATGTTGCTCTGAGATTTATTAGCACTAGCGACCATGATGCATTGAGCTGACAGTTTAAACGTTAATGAACATGACTTAGGTATAGATCATGAACCACTAGGACTCAACAAAAACTAGCTTATGAGACCTAATATCCTTTAAAAATCCGGTTCTATTTGTTACGCTAACTAGAAAGTGAATTAGGTATAATCATAATTTGTCTGGAGTGGTTTGAGTAGCGAGCCGGGTTTAAATTATAGGGAGCTCTTAGAAAGAACCGCGTGCGCAATTCCAGAACTGGATGTAAATCATTATCATTCCTTATATTTATGAATGGAATTCTGGTACCACTCAGGATGTCATCCATTGCTATTATTGACAGATGGATAACATAATCGTTCAAAGCTTTCCAATTATTTTCAATTTCTTTAAATCCAAGTTATTTGATGAGTCATAAAAACGTTGTCGACATAAAGTCTGCTTGTAATAATTGTTTGTAAGACCAAAGAGGGGCGGAACCGACGTGCTAAATCAACTTAACGGTCTTCGCGTTTATCTGTGTTTATCCTGGCGGTATAAACGTGCACGCCTATCATCGATGCTTCCGATTAATTTACGCTGTACATATATTAAATTTTATTAGCCATGGCCGTACAAGAGAATCTTGCATGGATGTAGCGGTCATGTAGCGACCGGAAATAAGAACGTCGTGAGATCACTTGGACGATTTAATGTGATCGTCGGCCAGAGCTTCGACAATACGTAATTAATGAACCGTCTTCTGAGCAACTCGTCTTGCGTAACGGGCGAGCCGGTGCCACTTCTTATCGCTAATAAGGATAAGCTTCAAGGCTTATTGTCCCATAACGTTCGTGAGATGCACCAGCTTATTAAGGATAATGGTTTTAGTTAAAAATAGAAGGCGGAGAAGCTGTACGTTTCGCCAGCAAATTGGTTTATTATTTTATACGGAATGAATAAAGTTCAAACTACCGAATACAATAAATTTGCTGTTTATTGACAATTGGCTGCGCGTGCTGTGTAAAGTGTGTAAGTAACGAGACTGCTTTATGAGTTTCGCGATCGCGTCAGGAGATGATCCCAGTGAGCGGGGTGCGTCGGTACCTACCTTGGTGTCGGCAGCCGGGAGGTGTTGCCCGGGTCGGGGTGTCGGGGGCCGAGCTATCTAATCGGGCGTCGCCTCGTCGCTGGTGGGCGGCGATCGGGATAACGCGCCACCACCGCCGCGCCCACACGCCAATTATGTGGGAAGAGGTTACGATTGCGCGCGCGATACCGCGAAATAACGCAAACGGACCCACCTAGAGACGATCGCGTGCATTAATCGGGAAACTATTACCAATGCCACTCCAATTAATGCTGGCTGATAAATATGTAGATTGGTCAATTGCTTTGTTGGTTAAATCCATCCGTATAACCAAACCGTCACGTTTTGACACTCCTGCTGTAGAGACAGGCAAATTGTTTGTAGGATCTTCAAAAATACTTCCGTATAAATGAGTTATCTTTATGTATCACTCAAAATTATCAAAATCATTCGAAACGAAATAAAAGTTAATCGATTACAATTTAAAGAGCTTTGATATAATTACTTGAATGCAGCGAATGCCGCATAGATCAGGTCGATGTTATCGTTCCATACGGACGTTTTCCCGTCGCATCGATCGATAGGAGTCAGCGTCCGAGAGACGTAATTACAATAAATACGGTTCACATGCGAACCGGACCGTCCGACGTCCGACACGTCGCCGAGGCACATGCCGCCGCATTCTTGCAATTACGTAACACCTCACAGACGAAGCGCGGAATTAATACGTGCCCCAAGCAAAAATACGAAGGAAGGATGCACCAACCGTTATCTAATAATAAATTATTAAAAACTTAAAACATGCATTTCACATAAACGGCATTCTCTTTCTATTTTTATCATCCCCGCCGGCAAATTTGATGACATCCATAAGTAAAATTCATAATTTATACAATATTGAACATAAATATGATGCAGGCGGCATGCAGTTTCGCCATCCGCCAGTATAGAGATATCAAGTTATTGCTGCTGTCGACGCCCTACGTGGAGTTTCCTTTTTCAATATCATATTTACATAATTATATTACGGTAACTCAAAGTTTTTCTATAGTTGTTCAATATAAACTTATAGAACAAATTATATTCTTCTTCCGCACCAATCAAGTACTCATTTTCTTTTATGACATCATATTTATAACATAAAACTTACAAGGAATACCAATGGTGTTCAAGAACTTGCCCCGTAACTGTTTGTAAAGTATCGGTGTAAGTGCTGCAATCTGCATGCTTATGATGTTCTTTCTGAACTGTTTGACGTGTCCGTGATTGTGAATCGATAACTGACACCTATTTCATACCTTATTCAATTCAAATAAGGTATGATAAGATCTTCCTATTATTTATTTTATTTGGAATTTCGTAATTCCCGTCTATTACAGAGAAAACATGGGGAGATGTGTTAATATGTCACTTTAGAATAACCTGATTTTAAGCGCAATTATGCTCGCATAATGAGGCGGTAGAGGCAGCCTAGGTTGTAATCAAAGATGTAATAATCGTAGGGTATCTCGCATGACGCGGTGACCACGCTAAGGCCATCATCTCCTACTGTTAGACCAGTTCTGACACGCACCGCTGCCTCTGTCGACGCATTCATAACAAATCTTAATCAACGGAAGTCTTAATCCAACATAATCCGTGTCACTTAATCAGGTGGTAACGCTGTCTATCCGGTTGCTAATTAAAACGACATTTGTATGCAATCATGTGCCTTGACTGACAACGAATGATTCCTAACTAACACAACTATAGTGCTATATTTAGAAGTTGGTTGCCTATAGCAAAAGATGAACATAGACTATAGTGCAATTGTAATGAACATGCACTTGAAAAATAAGAAGCGTTTCATGTTTAGTTACCCGAGGAAAGTGTACAGAATAATGACAGAAGGGCGGTTCGGCGTTATTACTGTAATGTCAGGTTGCTTCGTCTTCGTTCGCGAGCGTTACATAGCATTTCTCCTCAGCGTCAGCGAAACTAAAAAATAACACAAATAACCGGCTTGCCACAAACTCTATTAGATTTCCAACTTACTTTTTGCAGAGGTTGTCGTCGCCTAACTCGATCTCGATGCGGACGTGAGAAAATTGTTAATCTTATTTTGTAATAGTAGTTTGCAAGGAGAGATGATGAAGCGGCTTTTGAATTGAAAACTTATTCAAAAAGATGACATCGTTCGGTAGCACTCAAAGGATTTAATTATCTGGCGACGAAGTAAAAAGCCTTCTGATTATAATGTTAAATGCTTATTACTAACTTTACCGTAGCTCTATTTGTTCATTCGCCGCGCGTCTACATGTTACGGTTATGTGAAATGTAATGCAAATTAAAATCTAAATTCATTCCCAACAATGGCTGTAATAACGACTTCATATAAGTTAGTTCAAATGCAATAACAGCTAATAGCAATGGTATTATCGTTCCACTAGTGAGTGTAATGTAGAAAGGAAGAGTGCAAGTGTCAGAGCGCAGAGTTGCGACAGGGAAAGCGCTTCGCCATATCACGAAAGGGAACTTCAAATCCACACTCGGTACGTCAGGTTCACTAACAACTTACCTCATTCGATCTAAGATAGTATCGAATACAGGAACTTGTAAGGGCACTTTCTTCGACTCATTCAAGTTTTTTGACGTTGAACCGCAGGGTGCTCTGCTGTACTTGTCTGATGTTTAAGCGTGGTGCAAGCATTTGACTTTACATAACTGTAGCGTCAGACTGGATGCTCCCCGGTGGAACCTGTCCCGGCCGGCGCTGGGCGCCCTCGGCGTGATAGGATTTCCCGTTTGCGATTATTGCCTTTCTTTATTTCACGGGGCGGTTCGTTACCGTCGGTATCGGTATGTAACGGTACAGCATGGGCACAGGCATTTGCATGGTGATCCCATTACGGCGACTGGCGGGTGGAAGTTATTAAAATACGTTTAAGATCGTACAGCATTCGGCGGAGGCGATAAAGAGTAGACATTGCAGAGTCGTGAGCTTGCTCCGAGCTTTATTGCGTTCGGGATGAGATCAGGCTCCGCGGGCGAGTACGATGCCAACGTAAACAAAGAACGAATTGAGGTGTTGGGCAAGCGACGCCCTGACGGACCGGTGCGGACCGGTGCGGAGCGCTGCGGTCCGCTGTATCTCGTTAGCGGCACATTGTTCGCTCTCAGAGACCGACATCGACATTCACCCTACTGTAATTGGCTACACGAAATATTGCCTTATCGCTTTTATTGTCTAACCATTCACTGTTATAAATTGACTTAATTTGTTCACATATCACATCTCCGTTTCACCGGAAGTAATCACAAAGTCTTTTAGATACATTACAGCGATAAGAGGAAATAAGCGATTCAAAGCATACAACGTAAACACACTTATGGTTCAAGGACACAAGGTTAGAAAGTGGGTCTGTGAATGCGTGCGGCAGTGACAGGGCAGTGCAATCGCGTGACAAGTCTCGCTCTGAACATTATCATTCCACGTACGATGCTAAACCACTTATTCGGCTCGTGGTGACCGTTACCCGGCGCACGCACGCCGCCTGCATCAATGGCATATTTTTCCCCGGCGAAACTCCGCACACATTTACCATTCAAGGTTAACCCGGTCAGTGTAGCGCTTTGTTTACACGAGTGTCGCGAACGTCCGACATCACACGGCGGACGTTCACACTTCATACCCGCACTGCTTGCCAACAAACGACCTATTGTCTCCTCGAGATTTCTAGATTAATTTGCAACTAAAATAATGTTCTTATTTAAACGTAGCTTACACGATGTGTCCGGATGTGGCCTACAAAAATGATAACGACCGCCTTTGATCGTAAAATGCAAATATGTACGTTAAATACATCAAAACCTTCGCCTTGGGCGTGAACTTGCCCACCATCCGACGCAGACTCCATCTAGAAATCTAGATAAGGACATGCGTGCTCGAGGTCTATAATCCAGTCGCCCTATGGCGAATCTAAACTATTATGTCAATAAAGTAACAGCGTCAGTTAATTGAATGGGCATTCTGTAAATGAAGTCCATATATGTTCATAATCCGTACCTGGCAGGGTTAAATTTATAGGTTTATGCTCTAGACATAGATATGCGCATAGTCGCTTAATGAGCTATAGCTAAACGACTTTATTTATACACAGAACCATGCTACCAATTTACAAAGCAGTTGCATACCTACGTTGTAAATATTTTCGTTTTTATATGTAGAAAATCTTCTATTTAAAATCGTTTTAAAATACAATTGAATAATGTGACCCTTTAAAGTGAAAAAGACACATAACCATACGAAACTAACATTATGTAGGTACCCATATCAATTGACGTAATACTAATGAATGTATGTCCGATTGTTGCAGGTGCTTCAGACTACTGACATCGCTCAAACCAAGCGTTGACAAGGTAATTAAAACAGCGCAGTTATTATTGAGCTTGCTCGACTGTGACGGTTCCCAGTAATGGCTGATGCCAGCATCAATTAAAACTCAGACATTGTTGGAAATAAATAACATATACACAAGCGATTAATCGGTCTGCTTTCAAGTAAATATTCAGTATGCATTTGTGCACACATTTATATGATGTTACAAAAAGACAGTCAAGAAAACTCATATTTTTTAAACATTTAATGAAAAATGTCACCATACATGATATATACGTCCCATAAAATTAATTTGTTCTCGTTGCACGTGTGCTGCAGAAGGTGGCAATTTATTTAGGGCGACGCATGCGGGATGTGTTCTCATTAATATCGAAAGTATACCACATCCGCGAGTTTGTGTCATGTGTGGGGTTGTTAAACCTGTCCTTACGCACCAGTTTCTTTCAAACTGGTCGCGCTACACATTTAATAGTCCTCTTCGCCTTGCTAATTGCATTTCTTCAATGCGTTCAAAGAATTTCGATGCGATAACCACATGTGCGCGTTTAGATAAACGGCTAAGGAAAAATATTTATAGAGTACGAGTTGTAGGAGCACATATCTACTAAATCATTGTGTGCATGCAGTTTATCGCTAGCTTAACTCTTTCATCATTGGGAATTTTCAAACAAGAACACTGAAAAGTTGTAAGATTTAATCTAGACGACTCTACCTTGCCTAATAGCGCGTGCAATTAACGTTTTGTACTATGAAGTCTTATTAATTCACGGACTGCAATCAGAATCCAGCCTCTTGAAATAAAACAACGGCACTCTAGCCGGCAAATTGTCTCCTTCACTTCATGTAGTGGATTCAAATATAGATTGACGTGTGTCACGAAGAGGCGACAGAAAATGCGAAACTGCAAATAAGTTTTTCAGTGATTTGAATTTGAGCCGCGATAGGGTTGACTCGCGTGCCCGTCCAATACGAGCACCCGTCATGCCATCCGTACATTTTAACGAGAGCGCGATCGCCCGCGCCGATAGCGACAGTCTAATGAAAACCCCGCTGAATAATGCATTAATACCAGCGTTAAATCGTGAGCACACACTATCGAACTGGCGACGAGAAAATACTACCTAGATGCAAATTTAAGTCAACACCGACGCCGATAAGCTTCTGTAGGTAATTCGAGAAATTCAACTATAAAGTTAAAATTAATACCGCTCTGTTGCAGTGCCGTTGGGATGTCAATTTAGAAAATGGTATCCATGTTTCAGGACTTATCGAAATGATGAAACATTCGCTTTGTTCGTCCTATAGTTGTGATTTACGTGTGGTAGGGTTTGGTGAGGACATGACAGTGTTTATAAATAACGGCAATCATGCGAAATAAGTGTGGTGTTGACAGCAGATGGTGCAGCGATGTGTAGGTGGTGGGCTATGCTGGGCGTCGTGCTGCGCGTCACGCCGCGACCCGCGCTCACCTTCTCTATTGAAATGTCAGTGCGCGGACCGGTGACGAGACAATCGTAAAACACAATGTTAAGGTCACATCATGACTTCAATAAACTATTCCCAACATAGGAAACGTGACGTCGCCGCTGTAACCGAGACCTCCTGAAAGTGTGCCAAACATGTACCCAGCCGAAGAGACAACGTGATCCCTTGTTTGATCCTAGGCTGTGAAGTTGTAGCTATTTTTCTTTCTCACAGATGTGTACACATAGTGGAACATCAACGCATTTATAGAGAAAATGCTTTACAGATGAATTAAATCTCAACAGTTACCACCTGCGGATTTAGCCGAATAAAATCTATAACAAACTTTAGATCATTGGACCAGAACATTAAATCGTTGGAAAATAAAAGATGGATCAAAGTCAAAACCAATAAAATAAAGCGTCTTTTTAATTTGTCATGGTGCGATAGTCGGACATTACTTATTTATATTCAGAGCAGTATTTCAAGTAACAGGAAGTATCAAAGTTGTTTGATATATTAGAAACACAAAGCCATAACTCCGGTTAAGCAAGATATATGGAAAGCGCGGTATAATATCAAGTGTATAGTTGTCAGAGGCCAAGTGTCAGGGCAGGACGGGGCAAGATGCCATACCGTCCACAGTCGTACTACCGTTCCCGCGTTCCAGATATACGAGCATGCGAGAACATACTTAGATAGACAGGATTGAGGTCATTCGTGGTGTCACTACGGGCCATTACCTGTACATTTTGATTTAAAGAGATATTTTCAGTTTCCGTCTTGTAACTATTTTATTTATGAAACATCCCAATAGTATGTAGGTAGTACGAAGTGTACCCGTACCTATACTTGTTCTCAAGGAAACTCTACTTCTCTTAAAAAACTTTGCTGAAATATTTTCGGATTTTTCACAACCTTCATGAAATACTTAACTGGTTCATTTAAAATTCAGTTATGAATTTCGTATTTTCGAAACCAAAATGTTAATTTGAAACCTCTTTGTGACTTAATTGCCTAAAAATACACAATGAGATTGTCATAGAAATCAGTATTCCAGAATAATTTATCATACCAATTTGTGTGTCAACAGGACACGGGGCGAGCGCCAACATAGCGGGGTTTTACTTTCTTATAGTGGCCTCAAGAAACTAGTTAAGAGAAAGTAGGATTAGTATCTTCAATGTATTTATCGTTATATAACCGTAAGTGAACCGCTAAATAATTAATTTTGCGTCAATACGAGGAGACATTAACGAGGACGTTATAAATGCGTGGGAGTATCGGCAAGGAAGTAAAATTTCGCTATTATAAATTGCTTTCAGACACAAATAAGGAATTCCCCTCAGAGTGAAACAAATTCGCGCCTACAGACATCCAATTAGGCCGGTGGTATCGTGCGTATCCACCGACCCACGTGTGTAGAAAATAGGCACTTACTCATAAATATTTATGGCGGGTACAAAGCCGTCTTTGTATACTTCCACATTCACTCGGAATTATAATGGCTGTCACACTAGGATCCCGAACAAGAGCCGAAACGGCTCGCATTAAGAAGAATAAAAGATTCTCGCGACGGTTTCACTTAGCAACCGACACGGCGAATATCTCGAATAGAGATGACACAGAAACCGTTTGCTGGTGGAATTTTTAATATGGAAAGCCATGAGAGACCAGGCGATATCACAGTTTACGTCGATAGCAATATGCCGCAGTTGACCTCAGTGTACTGTGAGAATGGCGGGCAGACTCGAGTTCCAGTTTTTATTAGTCGAAAGTTTTTGTTTGTTGTGGTTTTATTAAGTGCGGTTCCTGGAGGAAATGAGTGTGGCGACAAAGAGAAGGTTGGCGTGGTTGAGGACGGCGACGCCCGGCATTTCCCGTTGCGGTGGTGAGTACGAGCGACCAAGCGGCAGGCGGTCCGTGTCGTACGGTAGTGATACAGTTAGCCTGGATAAAGGCGGTTACGGTGTCCGCTGCCGTCGTTGTGATCTGTCAATTAGAACCCCATAACCTTGTTCACATCGCTGATCGCTTCGTTCAGCCCTAACGATTACAATTACCGTCGGTCCCTAACAATGAGTTACATTGCATTTCCGCCAGCAAGTCTGCTAAGTTACGACGTAGCTGATGGAAAACGTTAAGCTACAAGGTCAAGAACAAGAACAAAAGTGTTTTTATTTGAAAAAAGCATTTCGGTCACTCCGTTTCGTAGTAATTCAATAGCAAAGTAGCAGATTTCACGGTCGGCTTTGAAGATGATTCTAGCAGTACTCGCATTTTTTATACTTTTTGAGTTAGATCTATTTTCTTTTTTGCTTTCATTTAATCTCTCGAAAAAATCTGTGAAAATTCGCAACCATTGTTCTAGGTTATTTTTTCTACTTAGAACACTGTGTTTTGTTAGTAAAACTGAGTTGCCGTTTTATATTTCATTTTGGATTTTTAGGTTAACAAAAACATCTGAAAATCTATTTTTCAGTTTCAGGTTCTAGTTTTCAGCCAGTACCACAACACACCATATCACTTTACAAAGAAAATTAACATTTCCATCACCTGTGCTATCTTCGTGTTCCTTGTCTACCGACCAACTTGTAGCGAATAACTCAATGTAATTTTCTCAACTTAGAATCGGATTTATGGCCAACTGCCGATATGATCGCTCGATGTCACATAATTTAAATTTAATATTACGAATAGCAAACTGTTACATCAGACATCATAATTCTTACGCCAGTCTGAAAACCTTATTAAATAAACTGAAACTTGGTTTGATATGAGACGAGAAAAGGGACTCAATTTAATGGGTGATGCCTGATGTCCCCAAGTTCCCCAAAATGATTTTTCATACATTTATTCCCAACGTCCCCAAAACAGAAAATTAAATTATTTGTAAAGTACCCACTTGACCTATCCTCGTATTGAACTACTGACGTGTCCAAAAGTCTTAAAATAGTGTATATCAGTGTTGATATAAAATTAACCTTATTATGGAAGATTTCTGGACCTATGTATAATTTGTGCTATATGTTTTAAGATGTTTTCGAGATAAATCCAGGGGGTGTTAGGGATGTATCCAAGAGTCGAGTCAGGATTGTCTCCAAGTTGTTCCAGGGGAAAAAGTTGTGTCAGGGAAGAACTTAGGGTGTGATGGAGGTGCATCCTGCAAGCAATTCTTAACCTCAGGAAAATTTTCAGTAAACACATCATGTAGACTATAAATTAAAAAAGAGAAAACATATAACAGTGCTTCTGGGTATGATAACAATCACAGCATTTGAAACTCACATTGAAACTAAACTATCTTTGACAATGACACGTTTAAGATAGTTAATTGATTCAGGCGTGACTTTGCGGAAATCCATTATAAAATACAATAGACGTAGATATATTTAGTAACCTATTCCGCTTGACTATTCTTCAAGAGTCACACGTTTGCATGTTCAGTATTATCACAGTAATCAACCTTGTACCTATGTTCAATAATGTCACAGTAATCAAGCTTAAAACTATAAACTATCTAGCTTTAATAATGTTAGCAATATTTAATAAATTAAGCGTAAATTGCAATGAAAAG
Source organism: Lithophane ornitopus (assembly GCA_948473465.1). Classification (NCBI taxonomy): domain Eukaryota; kingdom Metazoa; phylum Arthropoda; class Insecta; order Lepidoptera; family Noctuidae; genus Lithophane; species Lithophane ornitopus. The sequence goes on from OX419623.1 coordinate 9,117,065, forward strand.
ACTACGTTATTTACCCCATTTGTTTTCAAATAATATTAAATAAATAATCAATAAATAAATAACATTAAAAAATACGTACGTAAGCGTTGATTCGGCGGCTGTACCATTCACGATTTCGGTCATAACAGTCTTGCAACTTTTAGTTGATAATAAAAGCTTTGGGGAACGTACAACTTGGAGAGATCGGGCATCACCCAATTTGATGAACTTAATTCAATTAACAATTTTCGTCTATCTAACGGTTACAATGTACAACTTTCTTGCACGAAGTAAGTACTATCAGCCGGAAGGCTAAAGGTATTTCAATGTTACGTATTATCGTCATCGAGCCAAAACCGTTCCATGAAATTTTGAATCGGAATGGCTCGAGACACAATCACGTTTTCCATCACTGTGAAATCTACCAATAGTAATGCAGTCCACTGGAACGGTGGCTGTAAGAGATGCGTGGCGTCACGTAGACATAGCTCCAAAATAGCGTCGTGCTCAGCGCCCGCGCAGGTCGACGGCCGACTTACGAAATTTAATCGAATTATACAAAACTCATTGCCAAACAAACATTCTGATTCAACGGTGTCTTTTTACATTACGTTCGTTCACCTCAAAAATAATTCAAGTTGTCTCTTAGATTTTATAGTGTCCAATATACGGACAGCTCGCGAGATAGATAAGTAAACTGTCTCTGGGTGAAGTGAAGAATGTTTTAGGTCGAGTTTAGCGGAGGTGGAAAATAGAACATGGTTTATTTCTCTATTGTTTTGAACGTGCTTTGTATGAACAACACCATCTAGTGTTTTGTGGACTGAGGACCGTTTAATCGCTTTCAAGTTATCGAGTTTTCAGCGACAAACACTGCGGGCTCGCGACACGGTTGCGTTGCGTGGGTGCTCCGGTGGCGTACTGGAGGTCTGTCGAGAAGGTGTATATCAGGACGTAGCCATCATCTATCTACAGATGTGAACCCATTTTAGTAGCACTCGTTTTGTGATACATTTATTCGTAAGCTTACTGAGTTTTCCCACGCTTAACCTTTCATGGATGGTAAATCGAAATATCTCTTGTGCTTATCTACTTAGTATGTTTGTGCACTGAAATACAAATGGGGCCAAGAAAGTCACGCGGTACAAATCCTTTAAACGCGATGTTTGGTGCTTTTCGCTCTCGGTAGTTGCGGAGCTTAATTTGTGTGTTTGCCGTTATCAAAACATTGCTTCTTTTTCACGGTCCACTGACACGCACACGCAATTTATGACAATAACTGTTCAGCAAATCGGCACTAAATGATAAATGGGTACAATTCATGTCAGAAATTTGCAAATGTAGGTGAGCGTATTTATTTAGCGTAGCGTTACAATAAAAATAAATGTTTAATTTTATTTTTAGTCCACCATAAAGTAAACAGTTAAGTGGTAATGGTGACTAATAAAATATAGTGTCTAAATTCTAAAACAAAACAATTTCTCTCGAAGGAACACATGGCACAAGGCTGATTGTGTGTTTAGGCGCGTGCCTTTCCGAGATGCGTCAATATTTACAGGTTGTCGACCTGACTTCCTTTCTTCCAATAGTTCGAAAGGATATTGGTAAAAGTACTCATTTTTTGATAATATAACAAGTGATAGTATGCCTTATAGACCATCAATTGTAAGGATTTTAAGCACGCACTAATGTGAATATGTAAGTATGTGCTAGTAGCAACGCGGAATCGTGAATTGAATGCATCTGATTAAACCCTGTTATAAGAAGGGCACGAATCCATGAGCAACAATCCGTGTTCTTAGTTCGATTTCCGTTATTTAATGTGAATTTACTACGTTAGATTACAATGGTTGGCCGGAGGCATCTTCAGTAGTGATCTTTACGTAATGGAAGTAAAAATACTTCCTAGTGTTAGTCATGTGAGAACAGCGTTGGTGCGACATTGACAAATGGTGCGCGACTGGCGTGCACCGGGCGGAGTGTGTGCACCGTGCGGGGCGCTGGATGGTTTCTGTCGGGCCAACCGTATCGCCACACACGTGACGGACCGCAACACCGACAAGCAAACACCACAATTTATGCGTCAGACTAATCGAAACTAAACGGCACATTATAGATTTGCAAGCCTTGAACTTCCACTAACCAAACATAACGGTAACCTCCACACAATTCAGATTCTTTAATATCTACTGCACAAATGAATACTCCACGCCCAAACTAACAACCAAAATGAAATGTTAGCTGTAATTTTCAGAAGATCAATCGTGACATACAACATTTTGCTATCACACTATTATATTATTCATCGATTGATCTCGATAATGAGGCCAAATTAAAAATAACGTCTGTTACGATGCACAAATGAGCTTGATAAAAAAGTGCTGCTGATACATATCAGTTTGTCTAAACAAATAACTACAGTCGTCGACAAAAAATATACTTATATTTAACTAGTGTTAGTATTGGCTACCGAAGTTGAGATGTGATTAAAAAAGTCACAAAAAATACACAAGATTGATACAAAAAACTGTTCGTTAAATATCATTGCACTTGGATATTAGAGACATACATTTTGAGATGTCTTAATTTAATGATAAAGCGAATGTTCTAATATTATCACTTATGACTTTTCAAGAAACGGAGAACTTGTAAGAATTACAAGTGTCTCGCATGGCTGTACATCTTTTATAAATATGCATGATGCATCTGATAAGAGTCGTAAACTAAGCGCGATGAAATTACTTGTTGAAAGTTCTACAGATATTATGTTGACATTAGATTAATAAAAGCAATCTTAGGACTAGTATTACCGTTATTTCATTGCATATGTATGTATACGATAAATCAACAAGTTATCGAATATAAACCTAGTTAGTAGAAAGAGTATCGTTTACGTCGAAATAAAAACATGACTTTTGTTGTAACTGTAAATATAATTGTATTTGTTCCAAGACAACTTGGAATGTTTTTTGATGAGTTGAAAAAAACTAGCAAGTACTCTCGGTTTCTTCGTGTAGGTTGGGTTTGTGTGGCTGTTTCTGTTATTTGACTGTGAAATTGCGATTGTAAGCTATCCGAGCGTGTTTACTTAGCTATAAAACAATCTATGGGAGTTGGAGTGCCGTTTAAGGTTCAATGATCACTAGGATCAGTCAAGACCACTTCTGACTGATCGGTAACTTTTTCTAGCGATACTATTCGTCCGGCTTGCTCAAGCGTGGGATCGCGATGAGTCTGCCCAGTGCCCAGTGACGTAACGTATGTAGAGGTGCTGTGATTTGATTAATGGAACAGATTGAGAAAATTGAGTTGGCATAAGATAAGTGGCATGTGTTTCATTTAAAAGACGTGCGGTCGATGCAAAGTGACGCGTATAAATCAGTTTTTTTTTCTGTCAGTTACTGTACTTTAATTAGAGTTGAAGCGGAAGCATGTACACTGTTTATTTTATCCTTGTCATAATTATATTCAAATACTTTAGTTTTTTGCGATATGAAACGAACCACACACATCTATCGGAAACACTTATGTGTAGCTATTATTTAGCGATAAATCAAGATTATTATGTTCTAAGACCGAATATGGTCGTAGCCAAATTGGGTTTTATTCTGGAAATATTAACTTCTCAGAATATCTATGATCATTACTTAGATACTAGAGTACATACCAAATATGTGCTGCTTTAAAATTGATCTGATATAAAAATATATTAAGCTCACTCGGTAACAAAAGCAGAGGAAGTTATAGTCAACTTTCGAAGAACAACTTAATTCATGTATCGTACCAGTGCAGGTCAAGAAAGATACAGTTAATATTTAAATCGGGCGATTCTCTCCCATATCGCTACAGAATACAAAAGTGAAGAGTTCCGACAAACAAGCAGAAAGGTTTCTCAGGCGAAACTATTTTGAATTTAAATAATTTCCAGCAACTTTGAATCCGGTAAGCGGCGCTCTACATAATTCATTGCCAACAGATAGATATTTAACGATGCCGACCATGTACTTTCAAGTTTAGGTTAGTATCTAAAATGTTTACATAATTAGTTTATGTTAACAGTTATTTCCAACTTTACCTCAATATTTATAAAGGTAAATAGATAACTGTTTGATTAGCATAATTTATGTAAAGTCCGATGGCCATTGCCACCTCCTGGATAACTGAAGGGGCAGTCCTATAAACAAAGCCTGAATAATTTAATTAACAACATTGTAGGTGCGACAGAAAACGTTAAATAAACATGGTTTCACCACATTAAGGTAACATAAACACTAAGTAATGTCCACTTTACATTCAGGCGAATATCTGTTACAAAACGTGTTACATAATACGCCGCGGTTATCTGCTAGTACCATCACTGACTGACATGTCGTAAACAGCTGCATCCGCGGCGCAAGGTCTAGTTCAAAACTAATGACTTTACTTATGTAAATAGACAACAGAATTATGGGTGCAGCCAACATTCCGGGAAATTCTTTAGCGCAAAATGTTCGTAATTACAAGTCGATACGGGGAAGTGGCCCTGCTCTGTACCTGAACCAAATGAGGGAATCACGAGCGTGCGCCGGCGCTCGTACATAATGCTGCGCGCGAGTGTGTCATTACAGTCACCTGTCTATAATCCAACATGTCATAATTGAGATACACTCATGTGTAAACTGCGTAATTAACAATGGCGTTTTTCTTTTGATCGCAGCACGGCGGTGGCGGACAGCGGGTAGCGGTTGCGAAGCTGCAAGGTTAGTAACCCCGGTGTACTATACTCTTCTACGATCGGAATTCGTGAATCTTCAGAAATAACACGTCATTATGTCTTATTAGCCGTAGAGGAAGCACTTAGAGCAAATGTAAGGAAAATAACACCTTTCGTCTCGAGAGATTGTTCTACTATCCATTATTGCACCCATTATAAAAATTAGTGTAGCCTTATATTTAATAAATAACGTGTAATATACAATTTGAAATTATTAGCTCTGATTATGATAGTTTCAGTTGGGTTGTAACGGTAAATGTCAAAGATATTATTGCATGGCAACTTGTAATAATGCTGTCAAACTATCCAGAAACAGATCAAAAAGAAATAATAGAGGCACCGAAGTGCAAACAGATGTACAGTTAGTTTTTCTGGTGTTACTTACCAAATGACTCGCCGATATAGTCCGGTAAGTGCGCGTGTGTCGTTATTAATGCAGCGCCCATTACAAGAATTGATGTACGGATGTTACGAAACCATTCATCGTGATCAGTAGACGATGTACCGTTGTTTACAAATAAAAAACTGCCCTAATGATTGATTACCTCGAATTAATACACCGTGGATATAAATGAAATATAAAATTCTGTAAATCGCTTTATTAGTTTTTGCTTTTAGATAGAACTTAAATTAATCAACTTTATTTATTTAAGAATGAAGACATGCCATTCAAGGATTAACGAAAGTTTAGAGTCTTAATGAATGTTAATGAAACAATTTTCCTCAGGATTATTGAAAAAATAAATGGTCAATAAAATGTAATCGCGGCAATCTCAGAATATGCAGGTGGGCACTAAATTCCATGGAACATACCTCACTGGAGGATTCTAAAAAAAACTTAAAAGAGTTCGGCCTGTACCTCGATTTCCGAATTATATGAACCGGTTTGTGTATAACATTATCCTGTTACTTTTTACCGTTTTACAGCAGTGAAAATACCTCGTACTTACCTTCCATTGAAACCCCAGCGTCCCACATAGCGTGCACATATGCATGCATGTAGGTACGTCAATTTCGCTCCTTTAGCAAGCAATTACTCCTCATTTTCAATCATTAAAAAAAACTTAAATTCTTTTCTGGGTGTTTCCGAGATAAAAGAACGTAGGTAGGTAAATGTTTATTTAAAAGCCGAAGAAGAAAACCAGACAGAAAAAGAAACGTGTAGACACGTGTAGTATCTCAGATAAGTTGCGCGAATATTTTCATTCATTCAAAATGAAATACAGTGTTTATCGCTACATTTGATCACAAATTATTTTAGCATTAACTACGGACTTGACACGTTTAAATGGCTAAATTGATAATTCATTAATAAGACCGCTAATTTAATTATCTCCGTTGTCAGTTAACTGATTTATTATCACGGAATCACTTTCGCGGCGCAGGCGGCGCAGTCGCCTAGCGCGAGCCTACACGTGACGTTCTTGTGTTAATTCAATTACGATAGTCTCGTTACCAACGCCTAGACACTGTTAATCTTAGAGCTGCGTCTGCGCACCGCAATACGTTATCTTAATAGGTAATCATCGTTTGAAATTTTATGTTCAGAAGCTGACCTATACTTATTATCCAGTTTATTTACTGTAACGTACCGTAATGATTATTTAATTTTATTTAACTATGTAAGTAGCGAAGGCTTTGATGTTTATTTTATTTATTTATTTCAGAAAATACGGATTTAATAAGCTGTAAAATAAAAGTATCTATTTGCCATTAAAACAGATGCTACTTAAATTTAATCAACTCCAACTATGGATTGATGTAACCGAAGAAATACTTTTTTCTCTATAAGATTTCGGTGTTTGTCTACAGCATTTTGTATCTTTTAAAAGCTCGTTAGCATGTCATCATAATAAATAGAACGCGGATATATTGAAGTTGATTGTAGATATAATCTTTAGTATGCCTATGTGCTGCTTCCAAGCAACAAACTTATTCAATTGTAAATGCAGTAAAACAATAACTCAGGGGAATAGCAGTAATTTCAAAATAACAAGTCATTGCTAAGCCACTATATCAAAGAGGCGGAGCTTCGAGCAAAGCCAGCAAAATATAAAGCAAACCTATTTGAAACCAGCCGTCATGTACCTTTATTGTTTCCTGATTGAACAAGAATCAAGAGACGATTCAAATCTAAACTAAAATAGATTTTATGTTAATTTATAGAACAATCAGAATAGAGATTAGTTCAATGCAGGCACACAAGTAGTAATACAGGAAATGTCCGAGCAATATCCACCCTGAGGCGTAGGGTATGCATCGGGAAGCAATTGTGTACATCCTATAGAACAAGCAAAAGGCGGTCGAGATCTCCGCCACAGGCTTTTAATTGACAATAGATAGCGACCGACCTGTATAGATATGCCACACGATAGCGCTTACCCTTAGCTCTCTTACGGTATGTGATAGTAGGTAATGTTCAGCGATCGGTTATGGCTCCCGCGTACCTCAATTAACATACACCAAGCTAATGTAATAGTCGTATCTTTTGATATCTGCAAATCGTGCGTTACCTTCTAAGTTAGATGCTCCGTTAAAGCAAACATGGCTGTATATGGCAAGGGGCAGTTATTGTAAAGTCATTACACATCACACACACGGAAGACAAAGTTGACAGAAGAGTTACAGCGCTTGTAATCGTTATGCTGATTGCCAATCTCTAAGAAACATAATACTGGGAGAAAAGCTGGAGTGACATTAGCTAAAGCGTACTCATTATATATATAGTGCGGACCACCCACCGTCGAGCAGCTAGCTTGATCATTAACTGAACAATTAGTTTTACTACTTCGCTAATTGTTTATTTCATGTGCTAAACAATAAATAGCCTTCGAGCCATGCATAGATACTGAGATGTGGGAAGGCAGATTATTTATTTATTAGTTCGACTTTCGTAGTTAGTCAGTAATGGAATACTTACGCAACACTTCGTAAGTTGCTGGGTGGAGTATTTTATTTTGATTTAGTACTTGAATAAATATGTTTTTAAATTGCAAGGGCTTTCCTTTTCTCTTTTGGTCGATTATTCGCGACGTAAAGCCTACGCGTACAAAGTCGTAGACTCGTAGCAAAAGCTTGTGTTTGATAAACGAGCGATGCTTATACTGTCCATATGCAGTATATGTGAGCAAATTGCGACACGATAGCTGGAAAGGTCGGAAGAATGTCTATTCTTTCGAAAGTTTTCACCGAACCGGGATACACATCATGAGTATGCATCCAGATATTATCAAACTGGTCTTAACATATTAACGGTGCTTATAATGTCACATTAAAATGTACATAACGTATTTTTTCTGGTTTTTGTAAAAGTTGCCGCCTCACAGCTTTTCACGTTCTTGTTTGTTTTACGAGCGTTGTTTAGAAACCTACGATGTCGCCGCGGAGCGGGGTGAGGCGCCTTGCATGCAAAGATGTCGGGATACACCGCACTATAAATATGATCGCATGGCGGGATCTGTGTGAACATAATTGGATATTCGCGGTAAGGCCACGATTCCAAAGATAAACATGTCGAGGTCGGCTCGGAGGCGGCGTTGTCAAGTGTCCATCCAATGTTATCTGCGCGCGACATCTTTATACCGAGGTCGGTTTTTCTACGCGTGCGCGGTGCGGTGGGCGGTAATGGCGTCCGCCCCAACGGGATTCGCGCGCCGACATCGTTTCGCGTCTCATCGTGCGGCCGCAATACATCGCTCCACTTAAATTACGTGCGAGCTTGTTCCGGTAAACTATCGCGATACCTACATTATAAAAACATTCTTACTTTTGCACCTGACCAGCTTCGCGCAAGGAATGTTCCGAGTAAAGTGCTCGTAGAACACTATTACATTTGTATAGACATTCGACCAGGTTGTTAGACTTCACCAGGTAGACACGTAAACATTAAGAGATTAGTGTCAAGTATGTTGGTCAACGACAGGTGAATTCAATATTGTCGGCAGAAATCATTTACCTAGTTTATTGGGTAATAATACAGCATCACGATGAATGGCGCAACGATGTGCTTAGACGAGGCTCGTAAACGTTCGATCAATCGCCGATAACGGTAGGCAAGATGACGTGACACTAGTATAAGTGTATTGACCCTTTACGAATTCTATCTAAATGTAGCATTACGAAGCTAGTGATTTACAAGAAATCTAAATGCGAATCAACATACAAATATACCACTAGTCTACTCTAATGGACTAATCATTAGCAGTAAAGCAGCTATATCCAAGTCAGTTAAATATACTTACCTAAATACCTTGCAGGTTGTTTCCAAAAGATAACTTTACGCGATAAATATTTGTGAAGCGATGAAACAATGGTAATCCTCAATGAGAGCCTCCCACGTGCAACCGAACCTCTTCCGCCGTTTAAATTGTGGAGCATCAAAAATAATGGGCGCAAACAAAACCAAGTAAAAGACCATTATAACACAATGTGTACCGTTACTCCTAATCAGATGAATGATGTGTTTAGCTATACACGCCGTCGTTGATTGCTATGTATTAGTAACATTAATCATTAAACAAAAAAAAAAAAGAATTTTAAAATTTTGGTGGCCAGTTAATTGTTTTTGGGCGGCACAAATTCGCTTTTGTCAGAGGCGTGACCGCTATTAGTAGGTGGCATTATAATTAAACACTCGAGCAAAGTGATTGACAGTCCGTAGTATAAACAGATATAAACATAATTGATATGCTTTTAATTTAAAGCGTAATGTTTTCACTTGAATGATCACTGACCATGTAACGGTCTGTGTTTATCTCGAGTGCATACGATTTATCTGGTGATCACGTCCTACTTTAAATGTTAACTTTTAACACTTTTAACTTGTCCGAGTGTCCTCATTCCGGAGTTTTTATCACTAATGGAGGTCGAAATCTTAAGTTGATTAATATCGTGCATGCACATAGCTGTCTCGTTGGTGTAACGACATTGCAGTGAATGAATTTAGGCCACATGACCGCTGTCTCTCCGATTGAAAGCGGCCGTTCAATTTGTAAAGAGTTAAAAGAGTAGGTATAAGCACCTAGGGGCATATTGCTTGCCGGAAGAGCTTGTTCACCGTTATCACATTAGTGTTTTTGCATCCGCAATCAGTGGGACAGGAGTATGTCGCCGCTCCCGTGCACCGGGAACCAATCAATTACATATTAGCTTAATGTGACGTAGATAGCCCGCAGTTCGCGCCTGGACATTTGCATGGTGCGTGCAAAACGTATGACCGTTGACGGCGCCCAACTATAACGGGCATTCGTCCGAGACAATCACACTGTGATGCTTCTTATAAAGGTAGCATTTTTATAAGCAAACACAATGGCATAAGACAATGACAAAAAAAAAAGGCAACAAACATTAGACGGTCTGTAAACCCATAGATACTGTTAGGCAAATCAATTCAAGCAGTTGAAAATAACGTGCAGCTAATATCGTGATTTCCTGGATGTAATTGTATTACGAATGCAAGTCGGAACAATGTTCTTACCATCATAAAGCACGGTCGTGTACTGTATTGCAATGGGATTTATGTGGTATAAAATATTTTCATTAGAAGAGAGTTTAGAGTAGGATCGTAAAGTAAGTTTTAATTGGTGGTGCATGGTGTATCGTGTGCGGGTGCGATGGAGCCGCGAGGAGTAACAATGGCAACGTGCGCGGGAGGCGGAGGCAGCGTCGTGGTCGCCGCCGGCGCAGGCACACCCGCCTGGCAAGGAATAGCGCCGCCAACAAAGGCCGACCCGCCTGCTCAACGTGCCCAAACTTTACTACGTACAACTGCAACTGTTATTCCCTAAGTACTCAAACTTTTAATTCAATTCTACTTCAATTACTGCAAAAACAAGAAAAAAGTTTCTACTCCGTGTAGAAGGAAACAATAAAACTGATAGATGCTATCCATATTTCACGCGTACCCTGAGGTTCATAACACGTGTAAAACTAAGCCCGTTCATAAACAACTCAAGAGAAATAGGTGCAGCAGCAAATAAAATGTAAATTTAATAAAAGGAAAGAAAAGAAGAATAGACGAGATAGACGCATGGAACTACGAAAGCATAAAACGCGCGAGGCTAGTAATAAATATGCCACTGCAGACACGAACTCAATACCCGTGCCTCCTTACGTGTGGCAAAAAGTCCGCATTCATTACCGGAGCGCATGTAAACAGATTTTAAACGTACAAGTTACAAATAAAATATATATTACGACTAGACAATTTATTAGCTGCCTCTAATGAAAGCCATTATTCATTCGCGCTACCACCTAAGTACTGACATATTATTACGCGCATAATAGCACTTTTTGACCCGACCTAAGTCTTTCGTGATATTTGTGAGTTATTTATACGAGTGGTTTCAGGCTTTGCATTCTCAAACTAATTGCAGAGTTTACAATCAGTTTCAGAATTCCTGAAACTATGACGTTAAAGACCTGAAACTATGTCCAAAAGCCTGAAACTATGACTATACAGTCTGATATTCACACATTATAATTATGGTCAGAGAAACATCTGTACGTTTACTTAATCTCCAGTTAATGTTTCAACCAAACAGATGAAATGACAAGCGTGACAGAAATATAAGGATTCCTAATAGGATAGGAACATAAGACAGGTTTATCAAGAACACATCACTTATTAGGAATGGCATGTAGACGCCGCCTCCATAATATTTTTATAGCAAGCAGAATTCAATTTTGATGGCTCATTAAATTTTGGAACCACCAAACAACTCGATGGGGAATTCTTTAATGGAGTTATCATCATCTTAATTTAAATCACTTTGTATTGAGTACAGTCATTTATTTACGACAGGCTTCTGATTTATGATGCCCATTCGATAATTACATGTTTTTAAAACGTTATTGCCAAGTCTATGAATATGTTCGGTAACGAGTTTATAAAGGTCCGTTAGTCTTGGACCGGTATGTGCAGAGTACAGGTGGCGTCCACTTACCAATTAGTAACTACCGATGTCTTACGTAATTTCGTCATTGCGTTCCTCGACGCGAGCGCAGGAAAGGAATGCACAGATTTCATCTACATATATTATGTATTCTACTTCCTAATTCCAGTTGTAAGACTAACGGTCGTCTCCATAGCAATCAAATTGAATACGACAGCGAAACATAAGTGATAAATGCACCTTAATCAAACTGAAACATTATTGTGTAATGATCGGCGAGAATTGAAAACATTCGAAAGAGAATTCAATGCATAATTTTATAGTAGCTATCATTAATCATATTTGTTGTTTATTAATAATGTATGTAGGGGTACGTATAGCTTATAACTGTTTGTTAAAACCCAACTTGAAGATAATATTATATAGTAAAGATGTGTCATATCTCACCTGGCTGGCCTTTTCCCAATTGCATATGTTGGGGTCGGCTTCCATCTACATAAAATCCATATATTCGTATATATAGTTGCATTTTATGTCGTATCTTCACAAGCTAGAAGCATATCTCATAACGACTCAGTACATGTTCGTTTGATCCTAGGATACATAGCAACACAAATTACGATTAGCCGATATATTGAAGCTATTAAAGTACAGATCATTGTGTCATAAATCTTAGAAGTTCAATGACAACTAGCATACCACAACACAATGGCCGACACTAAACTTGCTCGTACAAATTGTGAGCACGTGCCTAATGCGATTCAATCTCACTAGCTATTGAGGTGTTAACTATCATTACCTTGCAAACGAGTCCAATAAGTGAAAACGAGATTTGTACCAAGTATTTTTGACGTTTTGTATGTGCGTAATCAATATCGCGAATTCGATCCTGCGGACACCCGTAAAGCCGCAACGCAATTTTCCACGCGCACCTACTGCTGCGAAGATTGAAGTGAACCTGTAAATCGAATCTATCACGTACGTGTTGCTGTCATTACAGAGCGCTGTGTGATTTCCTTGTGGTCGACAATTCTCTACGAGACTCAATATACCAGACATTCATTCATAATAAAAATACCAAAGGTCAAAAAGCTCTAAAGTAAGATTGATAAGTTAGATTAATATACACATCCAAAGCACAAGTACCATACAAAGATTAACTGCACCTAGGCTATTACTTGGATACCAATTTGCATCCAATTCGTTTCTATACCTCATTATCATACATCATAACTCTTGAGGGTTTACTGATTCATATTTCATCCGGTATCGAAGGATGTATCACTGACGCGATACGAGATTGTATTTACGAGACCGGGTCGCGAGCTGCCGTATGCGGATAATATGAAATCGATCTTTCCATCACTATTGTAGTCCTAATATGCACACAATATGGTACAGTCTCGGTCGATCTTACGCATACCCTATGAATTCTCATTACTGGTAACAGTTGGCTCTGACGGAGAACGCAACTGTGTATTATGATCCGTTTATAAATTAATGAACAGTGTTTTGAAATTTATAATGACAGTTAGTCGTACGTAGTAAATACTTTTACATTTTCTAGACTTTTACTGAAAACATGGACGTTAACCTAAACAAAACAAACATTAATGATGCCGCTATATTTATGTGTCATTGTATGTCTCTGTGACCTCCGCTGTAAGCTTAACTAATATCCGTTTACATAGCTTTGCAAGTAGGTACCCATTTAATATTAACCTAGTATTTTAAGTTTTACAAAGAAATTTCATTTCGTTTTATAGGATTTCTTTATTAGTACAGCTTTGTGTTTTGAAGAGATTTTGTAGAGTATATTTTGTAGAGATAAATATATTCCAAGAGGAAGATATTTTATAGCAGCATAGCAGCATGGAAATATGGCGATCTGCTTTGCATCAGATGATTTTCTATAATAATAGTACAGCTTGGTATTACCAGCAGATACCTAGGCGAAGAGATTGCTATATGAATATATTCCAACTAGAAATATGGCGATCGGCTTTGAATCGGAAGAGTCGCAAGTTTTTTGTAAAAATGATAGTAACGAATTGGATTTTCCTGCTTATTGACGAATTCTGAGAATAATGAGGAGTGAAAGGGTCGTCTCAGGCGCAGGCGCGGACACGGCGAGTGCTCGTGCGCAACCCGGCGCGCTGCCTACCGTTACATTGCACCACTTTGCTGGACAGTTAACTTCAAACGCGCTGTGCCGATACTAATATCATAACAACCAGAGAACTGAAAATATATCAACATCCCACAAACATACACTCACTAACGTGCAACCCATTCACTCCAACGCCCTACTATAAAACAGCAATAAGCATGATTGTACCACTTAACACAGCCAATGAGTATGTCGTTAGCGCTGTCCTACTATGTTGTTAAGTAAGAGGACGTGTTCTCGATGCCGGTTGTAAGCAGTGCACCCGTCATCGTCTGTCACGGCGTCATGATAGATGGCGGCATAAACAAGTGATATTACCTAGTTTGGCGAGTGGATATAAAGATGTTTATCGCAAAGGTCGCCGCGTGTGAGCGTATCGGTAAGTCTCGGCAGACTTGGTAGTGTCACCCGGGGCGGAGACGCAGCGGCGACGTCGTGACCGACGCGCGTGCGCCGCGCTTGTCATGCGCTACTTGTGATTATCATGTCTAGCGCCTGCGTCACGGCACTCCATTGTGTTGACTTGTACCCGAGACACGACGGTGGCTTTTTGCTTGTTGAGACTTCAAAACTCAAGTAGTTCAGACGCAAAATAAGGTTAATTAATAAAAAACAAAATGAGGTAGTGTGTAAAAACTGAATTGTTATTTGATGACAATGGACGTAAAAAAATTTTCAAAAACGATACTATCAGCATTTTGCAATGCAATTTTATTTTGCATCAGTCTTAATGATTGAAAAGTGGCCTATCGTATTGAAATAACTTCTATTTATCTGCCGTTTTTAAGTTATGTGTTACGAAGTATCTATCTATACGTTTTTAAACAAAGCTTAGCTACTGATATTTGTGTAATTCCATAGTACGTATCTCGGGAACGAAGTGCACGGGTACGTGGAAGAGGAGTGTGCGGCCGCCTCGACCTCCGCGAACGCAATAATTGAGCATAGAAATCAAATTACAGATGATTGATGATGCCGTTACCGCACGACCGAAGCCGCAATGACGCCCGCCGAGCGGACCGTAATAGGAATTCGTCAAAATATATTATAAATACCTGCTAAAATAATAGAAAACATCACACTAAATGATAATTTATCCATTCATATAAATAATTTCATTTAAAAAATCACAACACTGTTCTCCAACAACTGATAAAATCATCTATTAAGTTGGCCCAATAATAATTTTATTTCAATACAACGCCATAAATACTTCTCAGTCGTGTTGCGCCAATCAATCCTTTAGGTACTAGGTAGTAAGATGCAGAATGACAACTGTTCTGTGATTTTACGAGATAGGCCATATAAAACCATTAGAGGCAATAAATGCTCGATCGACTCACGAGTGTGATGCTTTACAACGCCGCTTGAAATATCGTTTAGTCCGCACTTGTACGTCACATACTAGTTCTGGAAACGGGCCGCGATTGACATGCCAGCCAATGCTTTAATGTTACACATAATTAAATCAACGAGACATATGTTATGGACATCGGGATAATTAAATCATTTCTCGAGTTACTTGTGTGAACTTTATTTACAAATTTATATCAGATGTAGTCTGAAAATAAAAGGGACCGACGAATGTGCAAGCGCAATGTGTGAGCTAGAGTTTCGCCGTCGAGCAGCCCGCGGCGCCGCGGCGCGAGTCTCTTCTATTATAAACATTTATTGCTTTATTTCATTTAGAGCAAAATACGAATTTGAATTATCTCCCACTACTCAGTACTCTAGCAAAAACTCGCAACAGCGGAGATAGATATCAATAAAAAACTTATTTCTTTGATGTCTGTAAAATAAAAAGAATAACTATATTAGTTTTTTTTGCGACCTTTAATAGTAATTGAATAAAACGATAGAATCTGAGATAAATAGACCGCAACCTATTCGAATGATGATGTAGTATTTAAAAAAAAAATTGAGCTTTCACTGTACTTTATAAAAACTAAATATAATATTAGCAAAAAATTAGTATCTTTGATTTAAAAATATTTTATGGCAGTGAGATTAGATGGTAGAATCTAGCAAGCTGGCAACGAAATAAGCGATATGTAACATAGAAAGAATACGGCACTAGGTTGAATAGTTAAATGAGGGGAAAGGATCAAACCGGTTGAGTGGGTGCCCGGGGAACAGGTGCGAATACGGCCATAGCCCTACATGGATGTGACAGGACACAAACCTGTATTAGACAAAATTTACTGACCGCCTCCTGGCTACATAGACGATAAAGTAAGTTTTAATGGCTCAAATCGATGCTATCAAACAGATGAATCGTCCTATGCTGAGTTTAAATAAATTGAATGCAAGCCACAGCGTTTCATGTAAACTAAGGGATATCACCCACTCAATGCTTCCGCATCGAGCCAACATCGCTTCATTCCGAGTCGTCATAGCGTTTATTGCTTTTAGTAAATGCCTCTCTGATAGCTTGTTATCAAGTAGAATTTTGTTGCCTCGCTGATTGATATTACGATTTCTAGTTTTGGATTAAGTTGCTGTTTCTAGCACACGATTTAATTGAGAGAAAAAAGATTCATCTATGAGACGCAGTGTAAGTGTATGACAAAAAGAAATAGGATCAAACTTTGACGTAGAAATTCTGTGTGAGAAAACGAGAGCGATAGAGGTGAGCCGATATCGACCCTGAGCGTTGAATGGGCGACTTGCTTTACTTTATTTGTAAAAGTAGGTATCTCTGTGACAATATCCGCAATATACATTATAGGGGAAAACAAGAGTCCTAGAATACAGTTAAATTGCTGCCCATAGTAGGTAACAAGTCCACTTTCGTTGTAGAATGTACCGACTCTACCGTCGCAGAAAAACATAATGTTCAAGATGTTTTCCTTAACGAAAATGTTTGTTTATATCAAGAAAATTTTCTTTAGGATTTAAACATAGGGGATAAAACGGATGCAAATTCGCAGATGTCGTTTAAAAAATATTATACTAGAATAACGATCCCAAAAAAATAAGGGCAAGGAGGACATTTTAAGCTAAGCTATTAAATGACAGAATCAACTACAAAGTATTTACTTATATGATAGGTGGGCAATATCAGAAAAATAACATGTTAATAAAAAACCAACCGCGATTCATACGAAACATTAAATATTTTACACTTCCTAATGGCCAGTGAAGGCACACGTACAATGCGGTAAGCTAAAACGTTGAGTAAATGTATCATTAAGTTATAAAAATAAATGACAAAAAAAATAGTGAAACCACCTCGAAAGTAATCAAAGGGTACGGGAGATGTATGTAATTGCACACAACACCACAAAGGGTGATGTGGGCAGAAATAGAAACAAATTGCGATGTCGCAGTCGATAATACAGCGGGTGACCACAGTACACTCTCATCTAATAGCCGACATTACAAGGTCGTCTTACCCGCAACACGTTGCTTGAAATAAACGTTATTATGGTAGTTATTAAGCGTTATTATTGTTTACATTAAGCCAGTACAAACATAGGCAGCCAAGGAAGACGCGGATGTAACGAGTGCACTGCAAACCTACTTCCGAATGCTTCGAGACCATGCTGCCGTGAACAATGCTACAAAATTATAGGATTTAGACTCCAGTCCCTCTTTGGGTTAGCATGATTAATCGCGGAGAAAACTAGGCGGGATTATACGTTCGTAATTTAAGATCGCACGTTTTACAGAGTACTGATCATTAGAAGAGTCATTCCGAACACGATCGAATGATTTTTTCAAACAAAACTTTGTTAGAAAATCATGTAGGTAAGCGCATGATGTGTTTAAATTACACGTATTATACTTTTGATTCGCGTGAGCTTGATATATTGCCTTTCAGATTGCACGTTCTTGCCATTGTTTAAAGCTACTATTGAACTCCTACCACAGTGTAAAAGCGGGTACTGGTTTTTGTTGCTTATAATTTCACTACCAAAGCGTTTAGTAATCTAAAATTGGATAGCTTTTACGATGTCTCATTATCAGGGAATTACTCATTACTGATAATAGCACTACGACCACAAAAGTCTCGAATACTGCTGGCATTGCGTTGGGACCACAGTCTTGTAAATGGGATATTTTCGATAAAAATGTATTACAAGTAATTGTATCTATTTATTTAAATAGCTCATACAATCGTTGCAAGACCACGAGTTGTAACGAATAATAAAACGATGCAATTTCCACCTGCCCACTGGAATGTGAAGCCCTGAGCTACATCATGGAAAGTGGTCCAATATTTCAAATACTTTCAACGAGTTTTGTTCGGTCAAATCCCCTGGGTATGCGCACGGGTAATTCTATATAGTGTTCATCTTCAAACTGAAAATATATTCATTCATTAAGGATAAGTTTAATTACATGTTTTAATGAAAAGTAAATGAACGAAAAACATTTAGAATATGTAAAGACAAACATTGTACAAGTTGATTAAAGATATGCTAACGAGCTTTCGAGTCTTGAAAACCACAACAAGCTTTCGATTCGCGACAGAAAGACGAATTACGGAGGTATGCTTGTTGGTTTCTCGTGTCTTAATTGAACAATTTTAGAAATAACATTATTGCATGATAAGTATAGTCACGTAGGCGGAGGCAGCTGGTTGTGTTGTACGACGTACTGATCGGGATCAGAGAAATCGAGATTCTCTCATTAATGTAAATCGCGCGGGGCAACCCGCTGCCGGCGCGGGCCATCAACCCACTAACCTCTCCGACGAGGACATCTCACACATATTTGCGTTACAGAACCCTTGCTGTGCGCTCTGTTCACTTAGACCCGTTTACCTTGCGAGCTATGTTTTCTAATGTTTAATTATTATAATGAGAATTGTTCAGCCCACTCGGACGTTCCTCTGTAAGTAATAGGCCAATTATGTGTTACGGCGTCAGCCATGCGAAGTTACGCGGTATCTTAAGCTGTAACGTTATTCAAATGATGACATGACGTTGAATAACCTGATTTTATAATGACACCAACAGCATGACTACTTATTTAATTTTTTGCGCAAAATGATATAGCTTTTTACATAAGTCTGCACGTTTGCGAAGAGGTCGGTTCTATTTGTTCCAGTAGTTCGGAAGACAAAACGATTGAGAGAAGAAATAAATGGCGCCAGACAGTTTATTTCAGCATTGTGTACATAAATATACAGTAGAGGCATAATAAAAAATGTTCATTGCTGTCTTCGGCGAGTTAATAAATTTCGCAACCGTGAGTCAGATTATCTGCTAGTTATTCATTTGCCTGCCATGCACGTGTAATCATTAGAGCCTATGCGTTGCCTAAAGGAGTAAAAGTTCATTGTAAATGATCGCTAGTTTGTCGTTAAGACTAATACAAATTGACTTGAGTGCCTACATCATTGTTTTTATTTATAAACAAGCGCTCTTCGTGTCTACTGTTGCCAGAGGGTCATTTATTTCACGCATATTATTAACTATACAAAAAGGAGAGCAACTAATACATATCAAGAAATAAATGTTACTTTGACTTTCTAGGTGTCTGCTGCCGTTCATTTGATAGATAAGATATAACGACTCAAGTTTCTTCATACAATTTTAACCTTACTGAGAAATTATTCTTGGTGTTAGTTTAAAAATAGATCATTTTATGACTAGAAAACGTTTCTTTCTTTACTCGGCATTTATAACGTGCCATAAGATTAGGTGTTTGATTAAAACTACGCTCATATAAGGTCATTTATATGTCTCCGACGCGTTACGTTTCAAATATAGGCATTGAACAATGAGCGACATTGACGCCCGGTCGTGGACTGGCGCCTTCTAAGGGCGGCGCGTCACAATCCCGGCCGTCAGCCGTGTCACATAAGGAAACCGCCACCCCATTAGAGAGAGACACAACAAATTACAATTTCATTCAATGTAAATTCGCGGAACGTTCTCTTAGCGATGCTAATGGTTGAACTTAGACACGCCTAATAGTTTACAGACAAGCGGATTAAGCCGTTCAGCTTCCCCATTGTGTTCTGACTGGCACGTCAGTCTATATCGCGAACTGGCGTCGAAGATATATTCAAATAGCTTCTGTAATTAGCTTTAACGGGAGTCCGCTTTTATTACCGCTACGAAGATAAGCTATGCGAACTACGTGGAACATATCATCAACTAAGTTGCGTTGCATATTGCAACATAAAAGTCAGTTATCGATTTACGATTCATAAACTCTTGTTTAAATTGAAACTTAAAATGCACTGTTTAGTTAATGAACGTAAATACCTACTTACAAGTAAGTAGCAAGTTCTTGTGAGATGTTTGCTGAACACTTTAACTTTACTGAAAAGTTCGTTATTGTGTGTCTTTAAATAAATTAAGTACGTTACTGTTATGTAACGTACTCTCCAGCCACATCACATAGTATTTCAGTAGCCATAAATATTTCACAGATAGTGCACTCAATGTTCACAGAACAATTAATTAACTTAGAATTGATCAAAGCGTTGAATCTTTTAATAAACCCATTTAAAGCTGGATTCAAGCAAGATAAGATTGACTACCGAGATATAATTCTACAGATTAAATGCCCAGGAGCTTTGGATCAACGCCCGGCTTTTATGTAGATGAGATTGTAAAATTTATGAATGTCACAAATTGCAGGCATAATTTAAGTTGAATAAACAGTATGTTACTGAGGAATATTACATTTTATTCAAAGCTTGCCTACTGCTCTTTTTCGTTGGAGATGTTTTTTAACCTTCAACTATTATTAAGATATCAGTTTTTGCCTGGTCACAACTTGATTCTTCAAGATTGCTTATGTATAACAAGAATTTAAGTATTTATTTATACTATTTATGAATAAATTATCCATTCTAATTAACAAGAAGCTCGATCAGATACAAACAATAGTATCATAAGTAGACGTATTAATTAACAAGATAATTCAAACACAATCACTTGGTCCATTAATTCAATTATAAATCAACAAAAGAAGTGTAAAAAAATACAATCGCAGTTTCTTTTTAAGTAGAACTTACTTGTAGCTATAGCAAAGATCGGTGCGACAGATTACTTATATAGGCGTATCACTTGTAAAGCGTACAAGAAAACGAAGACGCTACCCATAGTGTGCCAACCAGTACTGGTATGGTGAAACGTAAATAGCAGGTTGAAGGCATCCGGCTCATTGAATACGCTGACCCCATCTGATCGGTGCTGCAGCGAACCGAGCGTGGCCGCACATTCGCACTGCCAGTGTCCGTCCTGGCAATTTATTGACGGTATCACTATCTTTTTATGATAAGAAACGTAACACTTTTTCTGAAAGCGTTCAATGTCCGATAAAATGCCTTTTTTGCAGATCTTGAGGATGTTTTTGACATTTCCTCGAAAATGTTCACAAAAACTAAACAGAAATAGCGCAGACATGTAATTGTCGTGATTTTATATAGAAGACTAAAATTATTTCTGTAGTTTTTGTCCAAAATTTAATCAAATGACCCAAACATGACCTGTAGAAATTGCAGCTATTTTTTTAAAGTATATACATTATAAATTTATCCTTTTATCAAATGTCACGAAAGCAATTTCTCTGCGTTTTTTAGAAATGTTATCTTAATGAAGACCAAGAATTTTATTGCAGAACGTTCTATTTGTGGAATAAAAACTCTTACCTACTTCTGTAATTTCTTCATTTAATCTCAAGTATTTTTGTGTCGAGATCGAGAGTATTAAGTATTTAAAGAGTCGAGTGAATTATATTTCTGTTATTTGAGTATTATTTTAGTCACGTGAAGTTATTTGGAAGTGAGTAGTGCTAGCGAGTGGTTCGTAGTAATAGGTGCGACCTACTTGGCGAAAGTTGCGCTCTACGCTATGCTTCTGGCTCACGACCTCCGAAGGTATACGGGTCAACGCGTTGTTGTGAGGAACCTCCGTGTTCTTTGAAACGACACATATTTACCTACATTCAGAATGAAAAGTGATATAACTTTAAAGGCTTTGTAACAAGACTATTTTCTAAACATGAAAATAGAAAATCCCGCATTTTCCAATTTTGAGATAAAGCGACGGTATAACATAAATCTTAGTAAGTAAACCGTTAGCTTAGCAATACCTAACACTGTAGTGCAAAATTAGTGACAATTTATATCCGTGACTTTATTTATAGCTCTTTTGAGTTAGAGGTATTAACTGAAAGCTTTTTAAGTGGCACCTAGTTGCATAGAACATAATGTCGCATGCTTTGTGCTATTAGCGTGCAATGACAACTTTCTAGGTGAGCCGGGGCAAGCAGGAAGGGCGTGGAAAACACATGCATGAAACATTGAAATCTTAATGAATATGAACGAAGAGACTATCTTGCAAAATTTATTTACCCGTAAAGTTGTTAAGACCCGTTGGTGAATAATTGTAATTAATTATTATCCTACATTCAAAGAATGGAGCTCTGTGACATTTTACATTTATCTTACGTACCTACTTACTTTAAATAAATGATGTTCATATGTACACGCAGGGGTTTAACTTCCCGCCATTTTATATTTCCGTCCTTATATCCCTGACAAGTTTGTATAACAGTGTAACGTGTGAAAGCTTTTTACATAAATCTGAATCGATCAAGCCGGAGCCGAGGCGGCTGAAAACTACTACAGCTCACCACGATCCACTCCTGTTATTTCACGCTATTGACGCCGACGACCGTCCCTATTTATTAATACTTTGCTGTTTGAACTTTGCCTGTGAAGACCATGACAAATAACCCTAGACTAGCCTGCGCCCCGTTGTAATGTTTATTCTAGGAAATTGTTAGATACTGAGCACGAAATCATTTTTAACAGTGTCATATCTGATATGGTATTTACTTTCGAGTCACGTCTCTAAATTTCGTGCTTATTCCGATTTTATTAAAATAGGTGAAGGAAAGCCTATTCGATTTGGAAATAAAACTAAAAAATATGTAGCGGTATGAGACAGTAAGCGTTTATAGGCGAGTAATTTAATTTTCATAATGGACGGGCAGATCAAATTACTATCAGGCCGTGAGGGACACGAGACACGACGCATGAAATGAATTAGGTTTCCTTGGGCGGTATCATTCAAGCGTGCGTATGCGCAGATTTGCACCGTGCTGCCAGCGCCAGCACCTCTGTAATAACTTAAATAATTACTATTCAATAAAATGTGGATCCAATTAAAAATAAATCATAAAAAATAAGCATGTAATAATACATTTGGAACATAAATGGTACATTGCCATAAGTTTATAACGAATTTCAAGAACTCGTTTCGTATCTGTTCCCACAATATCCATGTAGACGGTTTATTAGTATAAAATTGCTTTGATATCCGTGTTAAAGACCTCTAACAGAATAAAAGCGGAGGTTGTTATTCAAAGATATTACACGCGTTTCATTTAGAAATACGCTTTACAGCAAGAAGTTAAAAGAATTCTATTCCATTAAGAGCTCTATGGTGCTTAGGATATAATGCTAGAGCTTAGCTGTACACACTGCCACAAGAAGTCTGTAATTTTGTTTAATACAGTTTATAATTTCTGGAAAATATGTTACTTAGACATTCTAGTGTATAGTTGAGAATACGGGGTTAATGTTTCATGTTGTTTCGCATGACAATGACTTTTCTTAAAAGCCTTAAAATACGTTATTTGAAGCCAGGTGCATCCATTCCTTTTTTTGTCACAAATAGAACAAAAATAAATAAGTGGCGATACCGTTGAGTCAGTTGAGTGAATGTAAGTAGATTATAACCGTTACAAATATTGCGCGTGCAACATGGGTATAAGTAGTAACAACTTCCATAATTTCTTTACATGATGCTGCAAATGATGAAGATAATTTTATAAACACGAACATGCACCGGTGTGAATGTACTGAAGGCAAAAGTTTTAGCTAAGCGAGCAGATAATAATTCCTAAGAGCTGTGGGAGATAAGTAAATGAAAAACATTTTTCAATAAAAAATATAAATGTCAAGTGAAAAGTAGAACTAATTTAAAATGTAATTGAAAGTAGGTGCGCAAATTGAAAATGGTGCCGTAGACATTTTTTCACACTGCCATGAGAAAGCGCATCAAATTTTTTCCCATGACTCATACAAACCATACATTTTTCTAAAAAATATGACTAGATTTTATGATTGTGTAATGATACGTCTAACGCGGTTCACTCTGATGTAGCTACGTGTCTTATGTTACATACGCCGCTGTTGTAACTTAATTACAAAGAGACGGCAATCATTAAGCTAATGCCCTTAGATAGCGAACATAATTGTTTCGCCTTTTATTTTCTCGTGTGCATCACTCCAAGCCGAACACATTTACATGTAATGCCAGATAACCAATTGACTATAAAACACCCGTAAAAAACTAATCTTCAGGAACTTTAATTAAAACTCCGTTTCAGTGGAATGTTCCACCACGTAGTAAGAACATTGCCTTACTATATCTATACATGAATAACAGGTATTATTGAATGGAATTTATAGATAATATCGAATGTATCTATCGGTAAAAGCGATATTTCATATCGTTTCCAATATGGTCGGAGGCACGGGTTCAGTTGTCGCACTAAGTCCACAAATTGTATACAAGTACGTATCAATAGAACACATCTCATCGATAGTTACGGCAAACGATGCTCGATATGGCCGTAAGATATTGAACGATTTACCCTATCTAGGAAGAATGGTTGCGTGCATAAGCTGAACGACTTTATATACGATAATTCTAGAGCTTCCCATGCAATTACGTACTTTTAGATTGCCATAAAAGTTTTTTAACCAACACTTTTCTTTTGTTACAGATAACGAATGTTGCCACGGCCCCTCTCAGAGAGTACAATGCGGTTGCTACTCAGTATAGTGTTAGTGGCATACGCAGCTGAGGCTGCAAAAAAATTTGAAGGCACTTTAAGATCAGCTGCTGACGCGCCACCTCAAGACAATCTTGCCATAGAATCGGGGTCACCAGAGCCAGCCGTAGTGGCTGCTCCTGAAGGTTATCAGAATCCAGGAGCACCGCCACCCGATCTAAACGATCCAGTGTCTGAAGAGCCATCTGAACCAGCTGAACCAGCTGAGCCAGCAGAGCCAGCTGAGCCAGCTGAAATGCCATCCGCCGCCGCCGTGCCCGAGACCGCTTCGGGAGGTGTCCCACCTTCTGCTCCCAGTGGAGTATCAGCTCCGTCAGCACCCGCAAACTCTTTAGAAGAATGCGACCCCGAGATGATTGGATTTGAACTTGTCACCGGGTAAGCGAATACACTCATGTTTTTTAATTGCCCTCTTATAAAGTCTGGTCTTGGCAGAGGCGGAGGAGTGACCGAGAATTGCAGGTAATTAAGATTATTAAGTCGAAGTAACTAGCCGACAAGTGAAGTTATCAAGATCCGACTTCGCTCATAAGCTGTCTTGGGAAAGTGTACTTTAAGTAACATTGCACTAACCGGATTAAAAAGACCGCATTGAATAAACTATTTCCATTTTACATCAATCATGCGGTTATTAAAGTATCATGTTATCATTGTACAGATACGTGTTCTCGGCGCCGTCTCACATCCTAGACGACATCCCCGGCACACTTATGTTGACCGACTGCCTTGAGCAGTGCCAGGCCAACGATACCTGTCGCGCTGTCAACTACGAGACGGGGCTCTGTGTTCTCTTCGGTTCCGATGCTGACCAACTACCTGGTGAGTACCAAACAAGATGAATACTACATTCGATTTTATTAATAGTCGATTTATACGTCGCGTCCTTTACACACAACACTAATTCATTAGCTTCTATTTACAAACGGTCAGAAAATAATAGTTCAAATGCTACGAAATGAAATCCTCAAATAAATACAGACATTTCAAATATCATAAACTTCCATCCGCTATAGACGAATAATAACGACGTGAAAACGTTTACGCCATAAATCTTAAATAGGTACCGCTATTTCAAACGATTAATATCGGAATACAAAACCCATCGTTTCTTGCTAACGAATATTGACGCGATCGTTAACGCGTATACAACAATCACAGATAAATCAATAGCTGCTTTTAATAAACCGCATTCAAATATCTCTAGCAAGATCATGAATGTGTTAATAAGCGCCCAACTATGTATAAGAAAAAATATGAGTAACAATAACGGCACAATGGATGCGTGCTAGTGTATGACTATGGTATAATCGGGACACATATAGCAGGTGGCTGTGTAATGGCGCCAGTACGTACTCTCGTTTGTCCGACATAGAGGTGTGAGCTCACAAACAAGCGAAGCGTTCCGATTTTTTGCTTGAACACATCATTTGAATGCCAATAACGGCATGACTATGCTCACTCATCACGCCTTATTGGGAAAAAAATACTCTCACCGCGAAAAGGAAAACATGACCGAGTGTATTTAAACAAGAGTTAGTGGAACGCGCTTTGACCTCATAACCGTGAATAGACGTTCTATTATACACAATAATTTTTGCTAATAACAAAAAACAGTTCATCAATATGGACGTGCTTGTTTTTTATCGAAAGTTATTCGTAGATGTTTATTTTAACGAATATGCAGTTGTAATTAGGTTCCTAATATATGCGAAAGTGTCGACATGGCTGTGTAGCTCGGCATTAAACTTCAATACGAAATCCATATATTGTGACCGCATTGGAAATTATAATAGACTTTTATTCAATGCTTGCGAAGATGCTATAAAGTGTCAAAGGCAACTATAAAAAGGCAAGCTAGAGAACACAGCGTACCGGAATGTGTTGCCTTTTTATTTCGACCATTAAAGCACGACAGGGATGCAAAAAATGAAGTTACCTCGATTTTAATATTATAATAAATAAAGCCATGACTAACAAAAATGCTAACGAACTTTTAACAAATGCATTCTTACCGTGTTTAAGCAAATGTGGTTTACGCTGCACCTTTTGTGGAATAAACAGAGTTAACCTCGAACGCGTATGTTCATAACGATGTCGGTAGATACGATAATAGCAGTGAAAAGGAGATGCCGATTAAGGGTCATATTGAATTAAGCCGTACTGAAATTGCCGCCAAGCCGTCAGTTCAAGGAACTAAGCGATGAGATCCAATTATGGAAGCACAAATCGCTCCGGTCGACTCGGTGTGCGGATTTTCAAATTCGCTAAGGTTGAACGCCTCTTCGTCCAGAACACGTGCGTGAGCATGAAGAATTTAATGATGACACGAGCGCCTCTTTTCTCATATTTCTTGCATAGGAGTTAGGTGTTCTTTTTTTTAACTAAGAAAAAGAAACAGAATGAAAAGGTTTGTATTTTGCACAGGAAATT
Source organism: Lithophane ornitopus (assembly GCA_948473465.1). Lineage (NCBI taxonomy): Eukaryota > Metazoa > Arthropoda > Insecta > Lepidoptera > Noctuidae > Lithophane > Lithophane ornitopus. Next base: position 9,144,123 of record OX419623.1, read on the forward strand.
CTAACCGCTAGCGAATAATACAGCGTTGTGCTTTATTTATTCATTATTTTTATTATTTGCAGGTGCATTAACGAAGTCACAATTCCCCGTGTTCACGATATACGCACAAAAGTCGTGTCTGGGCGTGCGTCCTTGTGAAAGGGCTTGGTGCTTCGACCGCGTGCGCGGCTACCACCTCAAAGGGCGAGGCAAGAAGACACATACAGTCAGCTCTAGGCAGATGTGCCTTGACCTGTGCCTCGGCGAAAACGAGTTTGTTTGCAGGTTAGTTAAATACCAGACACAACACATAAATAACACCACATGGTATTGACTCCAGACACGTTAAGTTCCCAGACAACAAATTCAATTGGATGGGCCTACAGACGCTTTTAAAGACATAAAAATGTTAGAGAAAGCTATTATTTAAGAGATTCATAGGCGTTTCTAATAAATCTCTTGTGAAGTGCCAATACAAATAACCGCACATCCGAAGTCAATAAACGCATTTATTCTTCTTAAGATATAAATGAACATACCATGGGTTATAGAAAACAGATTCATATTTTTGTCGCAGACATAAACGTGAAATTTATGTGGCTACTCAAAACCACAATAGAAGGATGCGGTGAATTTATTGAAATCACATTCATCTTGCTGAAGCCAGCGGTAGACAATCCTGTTCCACACAAAGTTTATAGAAATGACCGAGTCATCATTTGATATTGTATTTTCGTGTTTCGTAGGAATGCATTATGAGGATAATTATCTTTCCCAAATGTTTATCAATTGATAGTGTAATTGACTAATTGGAACGTACGTACGTTCCTTCATGCTTCTAACATAATTGACTAACAAACCAGCAACATTAACCATTTTCCCAATTTTATAAAAGGTTTTTCAAGTAAAACATTTTCAATAGATTAGATTTATGCAAAGTTACATTTTATTGGCTAATATTAACTTCATTAAACGTTTTAAAGAAAACAAAGTAGAGCGGTGCATGGGCGGAGTGAAACATGAATGACCCGCGAGCACTCCTTGCCCTCGACACGACCTGTGCGCGATTGTACAGACACTTACAATAGTATTAGTGTAAATAATCTACCTTCCTTATTAAATACCACGATTTGTACTAGGTACACTCAGGTACTCATTAATTAACGCGTTCAAAGACAGTACAAAAACAATACTTGCTCCAACAACACATTTTTTACTTAAGTACCTACGCAACAAGACGAGTTGAAGAGTTAATTATTTTTTTATTATTTCATTGTGTGTGATTCCAAACAAAATTGCCTTACATAGAGAGAAAATATTTCAATGCATAGAATAGCGAACAGCAATCTAAGAGTTAATTAACGATCCGATGGCATCAAGCCGTAATTGTTGATGCAATTAAAATTACACAAGGGATTTTAAGAAATTAGAGATACGTTAATTGCTATCGAAGTTCTTTGCAATTAAAATAGTCAAGGCACTATGATTTATTCTTAGTTGAAAGATTATACTAATGGTTTATTACGGTAATATATAATAATAATTCAAAGGCTAGAAAATAAGCCACCAGAAAAGTCCGAAGGAAAATATGAATGTGTGTAAACAATTACCCACTTTCGACTTCATAGCAATATTGAGGAAGCCATCTATCGCAGGATGTAGGCTTCCATTACAGACTATAAAACAATACTTTGGGGTTATAAAACACTTCTTAATGGTGATTGCAATTTAATATATTTGCTCGTAGGTGGATGCTGCTGTTCTCTGCCCTTAATCTCTTAATCGTATACGATACACGTGAGATACTCTAAATTACAAACTAAAAAAGTAAATATTTCATGTAACACATTAGTGAGATTAGTTAACACATTAGAAAATTAGTGAGTTGTTTCGTGTCTAATATTACTAACTCCGACCATAAGTACATTACTGACGTTGATATTGTCCACTACAATTGCACTAACAAGACGTGAAAATAAACGGGAGAGGTCATGATTCTATTCCCTTCCATCAGATGCTATCATAAACTGACTGATTCAACATTGTGCCTAACGAAGACAGTTATGTATGTAAATACATCCTTAACTAGTGAATGGAGGCAACACTACAAATTCATCGTATAGTTAATATTATACAAATATTTATCATCAAAGTCGGCTCATTAGATATACATACGAGTATAAGCTAATTTATAGATAAGCCCGATAACGAAGTCAATCAGCCTTCACCAAGTTGCCATAGATGGCGGGCAGCGCGGTACATCTTTGCGGCTCAGTTCAGTGGATAAGTCACAGCCTCTTCCTGGTAGCCGTTCCGTTTCTGAATTCTACAAACGAGCATTATATACAAAGCAGGGAGGCCAATTGAACGGCCTACGTCTCAGGCGTCTAATGTAGCAAGACACGACTGTCCTATTGTGTTTATTTCCTTGTACGGTTTTTGATATCATTAACATAAATAGTGTACTGCGTCAGACGCTCACATTCGATACACGTATTTCCGATGGCGTGTTCAGGTCAAGCTGCGCTGCTCAGTAACGATTGCGGACTGTGGCGCTAATTTGCTTCTGAACGCGTGCACTACGTGCGTCCACGAGTATAGGCTAAGAATTTTACAAATCGAAACGCATTTCTTCTCTCCGACTAGAAAGCTCTGTATCGACATCTATAAATTTATTTTCTGAGCATCATCTCTGTAATGCGTTTATAGTATTGCCTCTTAACACAGTTCGGTTATTTGCACCTATTTCTGAAGAGTGAAGACCGTTAACTGAAAGTGCAATAAAAACTTGCCAATTTACCTGAATCTATGACCTACTGTTCGACATATTTCTGAATGAAAGCGTCTGAAGAGTCTTTGAATCCGTGGATACTTTTAAGCTATGGAGCAACTATTGTCCGGGAAATATTTATTTTAGTTTCTGTGTAGACACACAAAGGAGTCAGACAAAGTCTCAGCTGTAATAAATTCCACGACTTCACGCCATCATCTCGGAATTCTTAACTAGGGTTGGGATTAGACAGCGATTAGAGAATTAAATGCTGGATTTTACGTAGTCAAGCTTGGTTCGACACGTGTACCGTTGGATACAAATCGTCGTATCTCCATTGAGCCGAACAGGCGGCGCGGGCGCACCCCGGGCGGCGCGCATCGCGATCGTCGACAGTCACGACATTTGGCAAATATTCCCCGGACGTGGCGGGCAGAGTGCCGCGCGGTGTGGGAGCGGCCTGCCCTATCGCTTCCTACTTCCACGATACAATAACCGATAAGGCACATATTGTTTTCCCCTTCGAGCCCTTTCCGCACCTAAATAATTACCGTCGATACTTTGTTAGAGGTGCTCCACATTGGTCGAAAGATTTTTTGTCGATATTAAAATATAAATTAATTACAGGTTTGCTATTCAGTCACGGTTATTTCAATCTTTGAATACAAATAACAAGAACATAAAACAGATGCTAGTAATTAAATAAAGCATTGCGGATATTCCTGTTTTTATTTAGTCACGCTTAAGATCGAGAGACCGGGGTACAAATTACGAGCAATCGAAATTATGGCCTATCAATAAATTACACATAATTATTTTTTTATTAGACTGACCACCAACGTCGCTTTAACATTGTAAATGTAATGAATACCGTGAGCCAATATAATGTTATAAATTAAGTCGATTAAGAATTTCGTACGCAGGTAGGTAAACCTATACTTATTTTACTGTTTACTAAAGTTCACAAAACAAAACTCATAAAGAACCCAGTGATTTAATTAAAATTGTCCATAAGCTGGTATTAAAATTATAATCAACAGTTATGGTTAATAGATAGAAAGTCTCAGATAAACTTTAGGATAAAATGAAATTTATTAAGCATTAGCGGAAAACATCAAAAATAAATTTGATTTTATGACCGTATGAGTAAGTAAGGAAGATACAGTTGAACAAATTGCAGGCAGTCAGTGTAATTATTATGCGATGAGGTAGAGGCATCCGAGCACCCGTACGGTTAAATGAACAACGGCCACCGGTAGCGGGACATTAGCAATCATCAACTTTAAACATACTAAATTAAAGTCTTCTCGTAATAGACAGAGCCGTTACATAAGATCGAGATAATAACCACAAAATCAAAGTAAATAACAACACTAAGCCAATTAATTTTATAAATAACTACTCTTCTATTGAAGAACGAAACAGAAAGTTCTCATGGTGCACACAACAAAGAAATGCGCCCATCTCATGTGAAAATCACACAGGTTAGCGCGAGGGTCATCTGATCGGGTTCGATTGTACATCAAGAGAAAATATTGAGCTAGATGAACAAGATAATATTATACGGGTGGTCACTTAGCACGAGTAACATTATACATTGAAACGTCACAGTTTTACACAAATACAATGTTAATGAACACGGAGCGTATTATTCATAAGTATAATATGATATACATTATTTATATCAATGAAATCGAACACAACCAAAGGAAAAACTGCATAATAAGACATTTGAAAAGCGTTACATTAGACTTGAAAATACCGAGATATAGTCATGCAATTTTTATAGGGATACATGATGGGAAATTAAATCAGCGAATAAGTAAATGTTGTTTCGAGCCAGACTTACTCAAGCGGTATGCAAACAAAAGAGCTCATTGAATATAAAGCTATTATGATTATGACAACTCGCGTAGACATTGAAAGTAAGAGTAGCCTTGTAACTGAGCGGTTTAATTGAGAGAGCATTGCGCACGCCACGATACGCGAACCTACTACACCTGTACTGTTATCGAGGACGTTAAAGTCAGCCTCAGCGACCCACATCAGATTATTACTACAAGACTTGAATACAAACAGCTGTATCATCTCCTTAGCAGTCCCCGTCGGTTTACGGCGTTAATCATGCGCTACATAAAACCAGTCTGAAGAGTAACTATCTAGTAAGACTCGAGAAATAGAAACTAGCTGCCAGGTCATCGTGTCAACAATGTATTATAATTATAAATGAATACATAAGAAGAAGCTTCATTGGAATTAATAATTACCATATTAATCATGATAGATAATTGTCAATTAAACGGTGCAAGCAAAATAGCGTCATTCGCACTATGCATGCGGTTAACTACTTGGGAAAATTCACACAATAAAAAAGCTAACAAAAACATAGCTGCTGTTAAACCGCGTGAAACATTGTTGCAGATCGGCGAACTACAACAATAAAACTGGGGAGTGCGTGCTGTCTAACATGGACCGTATCACACTGGCGGGAACCAACGCTTTCCAAGCGAACGAAGGTACAGACCATCATCGTATTTTTTTTTACTTCTTTCACATAATTTAAAATAATGCATTCTTAACTCATTCATGTCAATTTTTTCTACAGACACCGACTATTTAGAAAACAACTGTGTGGAGGAGCCTACGAAACTCTGTGAGTTCAAGAAAATGGGTGGTCGTATATTGAAGACTGTGGACTCTGTATACCAAGATGTTCAAACGGTTGAGGAATGCCGGGAACTTTGCTTAAACTCTCCCTTCCGCTGTCACTCTTACGATCATGGAGACACTGGGGACCATGTCTGTCGCCTGTCTCATCACTCTCGCGCCACGCTTGCCGATATTCAGGTACGAAATATAATTTATATTTGAATATTTATCATCAAATCTATGGAACATTTGTCTAACTCAATTATTATTTTAGGACCCCTACTTGGAAGTTCCTGAGGCAGCCACCTACGAACTGTCTTCTTGCTACAACGTGTCTATCGACTGTCGTGCCGGTGACATGGTTGCCAAAATCCAGACATCCAAACTTTTCGATGGCAAGATCTACGCTAAGGGCAGTCCCAACTCCTGCGTCGTGGATGTCAAACAGAGTCTTGAATTCGAATTGCACATGGGATATAACAATCTTGAGTGTAACGTTAAGCAGAACGGCCTTGGCAGGTAAAATATTATCTTTCAATACCATCAATAATTCAATAGAAATATCAGTTTTGATCAACTAATTAATGGAATTTTGTTTTCAGATATTTAAATGATGTCGTTATTCAACATCACGATACCATCGTTACATCCTCTGATCTCGGTTTGGCTGTGACTTGTCAGTACGATCTCACCAATAAGACTGTTGCCAACGAGGTCGACCTCGGCATCCACGGAGACATCCAGACCGGTCTGTCGGAGGAAGTCATTGTCGACTCTCCCAACGTAGCCATGAGAATTACCGACAGGAACGGAGACGATACCATTGCATCTGCCGAAGTCGGAGATCCCCTGGTAACTTTTATTCCATTTATAAACATTTGTGCATACTTTTTCGTTGTTCCCTCAAATAACAAATTACATTCTTTGTTTAGGCACTCCGTTTCGAGATCATGGACCCGAACTCGCCCTTCGAAATCTTTGTGCGCGAGCTTGTTGCTATGGATGGCGTCGACTCCAGCGAGATTACCCTCATCGACAGCCGTGGTTGCCCCACCGAGCACTTCATCATGGGACCCTTGTTCAAATCAGTTAACAGCGGAAAGGTAAGAATAGGAATAAAAATTACATATATTTTGTTAATCACTGTTCTTTCATATAAAAAGTACGTAAACCTGTAATTATGAATAAGTATAATTATAATTCGGAAAAACAAGAATATTCAATATTAAAACTTAATGAAGAGGTACAGATCCATAAAAGTCATATTATTTTTAAGTAGTATGTTAATGTAACTCGCCAAAGCAATAAAAAAGAGTTCAACGCGTGTGATGGCGGACAGCCACTCGTATTTAAAATAATTGACTCATTTATCTACAGCCTCAGTCTGAACGATGTTAACGAGCGATTTGTTTCTTACAGATGCTGTTGTCTCACTTCGATGCCTTCAAGTTCCCATCTTCGGAAGTTGTCCAGTTCCGTGCCTTGGTGACTCCGTGCATGCCTACGTGTGAGCCAGTGCAGTGCGACGGCGGCCCGAACGAACTCCGCTCCGTCATGTCTTACGGACGTAGGAAGAGGCGTTCTACCCCGGCGGCACCCACCGACGACATGCTCCTCGTGCAGACCATTCAAATCACCGACAAGTTCGGTTTCGACAAACAGCGAGCGAAGAATGTCACTGAGGACTCTGTGTACGTCAGAGAGACCGACGTCACTTGCGTAAACGCAGCAGGAGCAATGCTCGCGGCAGCTGCTTTCCTAGCAGCCCAACTAGTCGTACTAGCAGCGTGGACCTGCAGTTGGCAGCGAAGACGTGCTGCTGCTAAAGCTGCCGAGTTGCTTCCAGGACCCAATGCCCCCTCCGCCCTTTGCAAAGTCTATGATGCCAGTTTTTCCCGTGCACACCAGAGGCATTTCTAGATAGCAGTAGACGTGTCGACGTGATCAGCGTCCGCAATAGTAGTATATTTCGTTAGTTTAAAAACCCCCGTCGAGTTCTGGCTCGTGAGGACGATCTCCGCAGGGCGACACGTCGTCCGCGAGCGCAGAGCAGCGATAGCGGTTATATAATGGTTAGTGGCCGAGCGCTTCCACAGCACAGCACGCGAGTGGTGCAGGCTGCGGGGGCGCGCGACACGGAGGCGGGGACGACCAGCAGAGCGTGCGCGAATGTGGACGGATGCGAGTGCGGCGCAGAGTGACCGTTGTTGAGTGCGTCTAGTGTGTGAGGGCGCTCGCTTGTCCCCGTCTCCGGCGTCGTCGGCGGGACCGCGGCCGTGAGTCGTTATCAAGATCACGTCGCTCATTCGTTCACTTTACGCTCGGACAGCCATTCGAGGAAGTCCGATTACGTATTGTACCATATTTTTTTAAAGTAGCATAAGCCTGATTTTAATGATACGTAGTGATAAGTAAAAAGTAACATTTCAGTACCTTTTAAGTAGATAACCGAACGTGCGACCTAAGTCAAGAGACGATGGATTGACGGCCGTCCCGACATCGTAATTTATTTAATGTAGGATAGTTTCTTTTTTACGTAATTTATGATTGAATTTAATACTATTTAATAAAATTTTAATATAAATGAAATACCTACCTAAACAAACGAAAGCTTACGACTTACAAAATGTGCTATTCCATGTAAACTGAAAGTATTTTATTATGATATCTACTAGTGCCTTAATAATGAGATGTTAATGTATGAAAATGGTGTTTAAACATTTTATTTAAACAGCATTTTACCTTGTTTCATCCGTCCAAATTGTCATTACTTAAAATAATTTTTCCAATATATTCTTTCGTTTCATTTCATACCATTATAACCCAATATACTTAATATGACTTCACATTTTAACAAAGAAACAAAAACCAACACTATTCAATGCTAATCGCTAATTAAATGTGATTGTTAAAACAACTGACTCATTCAAATCAACTGGATGTGTCGGCCAGATAAAGTCAAAACAAAACAACTTTTAATTATCCTGCCTTGATATTTTTATGATTGGTGTCTAAAAACACATCCTGCGCTGTCATTGAACCGTTTTTTTCATGGCGAACCAGTTTTCAACACCGCCAAAAAGAGTAAGAATTAATAAAATGCAAAAATCTGGTAATAAAAGTCGGTGTCGAGTAGATTTGACCAGTGAGTGTTGAAATTGCACACATCAATGAGATGGGATCTTTGAGTTAAGTTCTTGGCACCATCACGTGTGAAGGGGCACGGCGGTCGTTCGTGCGGCAGATAAGATCAGCGCGCGCGCCGCACGTGTGCTGTGTCGCGTGCCGACTTGAGAACAACTAAGCGCAGCCATTAGTAGCCCAGCAACAAAGAATTTGTCCCTACAAGCGTTTTTTCTAGATTTAGATTAGCGACGGTGTTGAAAAGAAATAAAATTAAGCCTGTTTGAGTTTGCCGCAAAAGCTTCAGCTGCTGTATAAAAAAAGGTGATTCAAGATGGTATTTGGATACTCGGTGAGTACCACATGCAGGGAAAGAAATAAGTAAAAACCTTGCTTGCAGATCTTTAGCTCCGTTATAAGAAAGAAAAGGTTAAGTGAAGTCAGATTGATCTTATGACTTGAACTTGAACGAGGCGAGAACTAACCACAAATTCTAAGTGAAACTGTCGTATAACTATACATGTAACTGTATATGAGACTATCAAGTTTCAGCATAATGTAATTATCATGGTAGCCTAGCCTTGAGTGCTAAAAAGCTTAGGTACTGGCATTGATTTTGTTAAGCTTTGATAACAAAAAATATTGAATGCCATCCTTTTCCATCAGGCAAGACGAGAAAGAGACAGAGGAACCCAAAACTGTCAAGACTAAGTTGTGTCTGCACGTTAACAATTACAATAATGTTTAGAACCTTTTTATCGGTTCTTCACAGAATTGACACTAATGTTTCCTAAAGAATAGCTTTTTAACAATTTCGCTCGTTATACGAATGCTAAAAAGGCGTTGTGTTAGCACACAAGTGTCCATTCCAGTGAATATGGTGCCATCTACCACACAATTTACTAGAATTGTAAATTGTATTCACGCAATTCAGTCTTCTTGAATAGGAACATAAAAAATCTAACCAGTTTTCAATTGAACGTTTAGGAATAGGAATAAAAATAATAAAATGCAAATGTCTTGTGAAAGCTGAGGGCGACGGGCGGTCACAATTTTACAGTAGTCGACAGGCATTTTCGAAGAACTATAAAATTCAAATATTGAATGCAACATTGTGCAGCAGATAAAGTCGTTTACAATAATATGAAATATTCATAAAAGGGAATCGACTGTGGCCACCGGAATCGCGAGGTACGGACGAGAAAAAATAAAATAAACTGAACAATCGACTGGCGAACATCGGTCATGGGACAAGTCCAACAGTCAACATATATATTAAACATCGCCGTGTCTTTATAAGGAACGTCCTTGGAACGCTTTGGTATAGGGAAGAGCTTGTACTCGATCAATATCGGCTCCATTTGTATCTTGTTCCGATCCTACTTATTGAGCGAATAGTTGAAGATTTTATCTCGCGCTCGGCATCGCGACACAAATGAAATATTGCCGGGACGGCTCGCTTCTCATGAAATATGTAATCTGATTAAGAATTACAATAAATGAGTCACGTTGGGAACTTAAAGAGCGCATCGACCATGAAATGAGCAATAATAAGTGCAGATTATGAAAAAAAAAATACGGTGGTCAGAATAAAAAAGTCGGGAGGTGTCGTGGGACACCCGATTGGAACGAAATTCCTTTCGCTGTATATTATGTTTTAAAACAAAATCAAAAACTTTTTATTTTTCGGGCATAACGCTTTATCGTTACGTGACGATTTCTACAAGTTTACTGCAACAGCAAGCCGCTATAAAGAAATTCGTTCCAAAAATGGGATTTATAGGATTTTGGACTTTAGTCCCATTTTTGGAACGAATTTCTCATTTTTGGAGCGAAGTTTTCGATGCCACTCAAGAGGTTTATTTATAAACGTTGCTTAAAGTTAAGTAATGATTAGTGACCATACATTTTTGACGTTTAAACGTCACTTAACTTTATGGAACGTTTATAAATAAATCCCTACATGTTCAGATATTATGATATTAGAGTCTAGTTTATTAATTCTCAAAATAGGATTTCCCATTACATATTCGGTAAGTTCAGCGTAGCCTTATTGGTCATCCAGATTCCAGTGTACCATAATTCAGATCAAGGCAACACAATTACATTCATGCAAATTCTATTCATTGGGTAAAGCTGCGTAATGTGTTGGTGCATTTATCGTCTATTTTATTACTCCAACATCAGTTTGGTGTCCCGCACATCGTTCGTATTTACAGGCACATTTAACTGTCACGACTTCGCAAGTTAGCGACATTTTGACGGCGACATTATTCCTTTAATGATTAAAGGAATAATGTCACCGTCAAAATGTCCTGCATTAAAGTTTAATGTAGGTATATATAGTTGCTTTTCGTGTCTGTGTAAAAGCGTTCTTCTTCTAAACTACGCAACGGATTTGGATGCGGTTTTTACCATCATGTAGAGAATTTATTCCGGAATTATATAAACCATATTATATTATTATATCCTAATAATCCTACTAATATTATAGATGTGAAAGTTTGTGTGTTTGTTACTCAATCACGCAAAAACGGTTGAATGGATTTGGATGAAATTTGGCAAACAGATAGTTTATAACCTGGATTAACACATAGGATACTTTTTTATCCCGGTATTCCCAAAGGATCGAGACTTACGCGGGTGAACCCGCTGGGCACAGCTAGTTTATAATAAAATCATATTAAGCATAAATATAATAATGAAATCGCACTGTTTTGTCAAGTCGTAAAGATCGTGCAAAGCAGGGGCGGGTGGCTAGTTTTATTTATAATGTGATCTCCAGCTCTTTCTGATTGCCAAAATACAATGTAACGGTCCTGCTTATATCAACAGGCGATCTTTTACATTTTAGCCAAATATGAATGAGAGAATGTCTTAGAATTTCCTGTGTGTGCCGTATCTTGATAAACCGTATTCTTAACGTTGCGATGATTACTTTCCACGATATCTTTTGGAAATCTACATAAGTAGAGTAAGTTATACCATATCACCGCCAAAAAGGTAACAAAGAGCTTTTATGTAGCAGTAAAAGTATACATAAACACATTATACACCAAAATTGGAAGATATTAAAAAAGAGAGAAAGGGAAATTCAAACAAACAGGCGATTAACGATAGTTAAGTAACAATAATTATCGTAGCTTGGACTGAATGGGTACTTTTGTAACAAAAGTGCATTAACTTAGCCTTTTTTATACTAACTAGGACACTTTCGTTTGGAAAGGAAAGTAAACGATGACAAAGGGAACCTTTCATCTGCTTACATATTTGGGAGAAAGGTACTTTTAATTTTCGAATTCTTCTAGAAAGAACAAATAATAGAAACATATTTGGAAGATACGGAGAAGTGGAGAAATTGGTATTAAATAAAAAATATGAATCACCTTTTCGCCAACCTGGGGCGGCTTGTTAACCTAAGGCGCTGAAAGGGGGGGAGACCGAGAAAAAGAGTAGGTAAAATGATGAGCCAGTTTGATGATGTTTGTATTAGCGATAATGAGTCTAACATTTGCAATAGTCCTATCAACTCAGCAGACATTTCTCAAGCAAAACACATTTTCCCATGAGATTTAGAAAGTAATAAATAAAAGTCATTTTGCATAAACTCTTATAGCCAATATACATAGATGAATCGCGGAAATATAAAGCCAGCCTGTTCTTCGAAAGCCATTCGCAATTTTAGTCATTTTGGATTTACCGTGTTCCTTAAAATATTATCTTTGACAATTTCAATTTATCATGCCTTATTAATGTTCCCATAGAAAATACCTTTGATAATTATAATCTTCCTCTATGAATTAACGTTTCCAACAAATAGGTAAATAGAATTTCCTTCTCTAGTAAAATCCAAATTCGTAGTCAGTATTTACGATCACCGCTATAACAGGCGCTTCTTCAATAAATAGATACGAGTTGATCACTTGGAGCGACCCCTTTAAGGCAAAACTCAATTTTGAGGTGCAAGGTTTCATAAAAAAACGAGATTGGCAACTGTTATGGAACGAATAATCTGTTAACAGATCGTAAATCAGACGGTACTGGAGATAAGAGAGCATCCGGTGGACTCACGATGTGCAATCGATTTGGACTCATTATATGGCTATTGCTCGGCGCCAGTTATGGATATTCGCTGCGCAATTTGTGTATTATTTGCATCGGGATAGTTCTGCAATACCGCGATCACGCAGGGGCTTTCTCAATACGAAAATAAACGGAGATAAGCTGAAGATCCAAAATGATGTCGATCACTGGAAGAGACTGGACAGGAAATAATATAATCTAAATGTCTTTAACGAAGTTACGAAAATACGATTGCGGTTTTAATCATATAAAATAATGTGTCTCTAACAACTAATTTTAATTTATGATATCAATAAATCTATGTCATACTTAATTTGAATACTTAATTTTTATCTCCACTAAATCTTAATTACCGTAGCAAAAAACTTAGATAAAAACGATTTGTATTGATTTTATTGATACTTCCAGTGTGCACTTTGATTCGATGTCAGTCAGTAAATGAGTGGGCGTGCTCTCCAATTTGTTGACGTTGAGGTCCTGATTGTATGTTTGTACAAGGATGCACGATGAGAGCATGCGAAATACCCGCCGAGGTGGGCGGCACGCGAATGGCATCTGTTATACTTATTGAATCCAGCATTATCGTTGCAAGTGCAATATTTACTTCAACAATAAACTGATTTGTTACATGATTCAATTTAAATGCACAAGTGGTGCAGTTCGCTTCGATAGTGTGCGTATAGAAATGTTTCCGAGCTTCGCAAACTCTAATGTAGCATGTCTGTTTGCTGCAATTTAAACATCAAATCAAATTACTTTATACGTGTTCCGATATTTTCATCCCACCTGTACAGGATATTGCCGTAATACAAATACAAAGTCGATTGGCTTGCAACGATAGTCTAATTTTATCTTGTAGACTAAATATTGTGGGAAAAGATGAACATTTTGCTTTCATGAAAAGCAGCTGGATAAAGTCAGTTTAGGTAGATAGAATGAGATTATATACCCAGGAAGAATTCGGTTAGTGAACTTATTGTTGCCAGGCGTTTAACTGGTGATAAAGCTGCCTTTCATTACAGTTCCTAACAGTGCATTAAATCAAATATACACAAGGCTCTTAAAACGTCCGTTACGATAGATTTAAATCATGGTATTTATAATGTACATAATTCATATTGGGCTCGGATGAGTTGGTACTCGCGTGAGACGTCGGAAGTGATCAAAGCGGGATCACGAAGCGCAGACGCGCTAACAATCCGCTAATAGACGATCGTGTTCGTGACCCCGCCTCCCGACCACAATAATAATGTCCGAACTGACGGATACTATTATTGCCTCTTGCTCGTTTACACAGCAACACCCACGTGCATCTGCATAGGTAATATGATTTGTGATATAGTGCCCGAGATCAAATCTTATAAACGCGCCTTCGGTTGCGAGACAGTAAATAAATAATGATTGGAAAATTCCAATTATTGTAAATGGACATGACCAGTGAGCAAGATGATATCGCTAATGTTATTCATGGCTGCTAGAGTAAACGAAACACTGCCAATAATATATACACGTAGAGCATTCACGCACAAGGAAGGATGCACAAAGACAAGAAGCTATAAACCTCTTCTGTCCATCTATAATTTCCTAACATAAATTATAAATGTGAATAAAGTGTGCGGGGCCCTGAATGGTGTAAATCCGAGCAGTGTATGCAGTGTGTTGCCAAAACCAGATTTAGCAGTAAGTCTATAACTAGTAGATAATATATTACAGGATTAGTTTCAGTAATAACAAGTTCCTGTGGACCTAAAACGGTCATATTAGCAATTCCTCTAAAAGCATTTCATTTCCTGAATTTCCAGCTGTCTTTAGCAATTCCTCTGATTTGACACAAAAGCAATTCATATTATGTGGACCATTTTACGAATCTCCATAGAAAACTGTCAAACATATGAATTATTTCGTAATATGAATCGCACGCAGATCATATTATGAATTGTCAGTTTGTGATATTTTACGATGATTTATAATATTTTCCTATTATGATTCTGCCAAAGTGACTGTTTTAAGCCCCCTGGACTACCGATTATTAATGCTTATTTAATTTAGGTGAAAAATAAAGTTTAAAAACATGTAAATAACGCTAGAAGGCTAGTCGTTTTCTGCAATCCAGTCAGTTGAAAAAATCACATTGACTAGACTTTCGTTTTTTTTTTGTAACTCCCATTGCGGCCTGCCTGTGAATGGCTATGGCTCCAGGCTCTAAGCGAAGTTAACTCGATGATAGAAAATTTTCAATGAAAAAAGTTGCTGCGGTTGCACTTAATGTATTTGAAGCGGGAATAACCCGAAACTCGCGAGTCAGAAGTCGTAAGTGAAGAACTCATTGAACTTTTGTCAGTCAACTAAAATTTTTGCTTATTCGAAAGGTTAATATTATAAGAACTGTGCACCCTTCGTAATGTGTCCACAACAATATATTTAAGACACTAAAATAAATTTTAAACTTGACTCACCCTTAATCTCTGGTCGGCGACTGTCCACACTCGACTCGCGAAGTCATTGGAAGCTCCCACGATGTACGCGCCAGTAGAATCGAAGTCCACTGACATGACACCCGCGTTTGAGCCCACTAACGTACCCTTGAGTTCCACAATACCTGTAATTTTATTGGATATAATGTACAATAGCCTTGCCCCCATATTACATGGGACTTAAACATAACTGGCGAAATGTGGGTGTATAGGTACACCTCTGCCTAAAACTTCGGGGTAACAGGCATGATGATATGTTATGTGAAGAATATCGTGTATGAAAGAAATTGGAGGTATAATTATCGTTTTTTAGGGTTCCGTAGTCAACAAGGAACCCTTACAGTTTCGCCATGTCCGTCTGTCCGTCTGTCCGCGGCTTAGCTCAGTGACAGTTGGTAGTAGAAAGCTGTAATTTGGTATGAATATACATATAAACGACGCCGACAAAGTGGTAAAAAAAATCGTAAAAAATATTTTTTTTCCCCTACACGTAAAGTAGGGATGGTTTTTTTTTTTCTCGTCAATCCCATGGTGTGGGGTATCTTTGGAAAGGTCGTTTAAAAATAATGTGAGTTTCTAAAACCATTTTTGGATTCAGGGATCCGTTTGCGAAATATTAAGCTTTAACCCGTCGTATGCCGTAATTACAGACACAATTAAAAATCCATTGTTTCTCAACGAGATCCACGTTCATACCAAAGGTTAAAGTGCTAATTTTTATTAGAGCCAAGTGTCCCCCCCCCCCTGCCAGCTATATGGTTGGGTTTGGATATGTGAAAAAATTCACGGCAGTAGTATATATAACGAAATTAAAAGGAAAACTATCACCACTACGTAGGCTCCACAAGTTACCGAGTAATAATCGACCAACTTAAATTTAAAAACTTAAATTTAATTTGACAACTACAATGTTAAGTTTTTTTTATACATTCATCCCAACTACGGAACCCTTCATTGTGCATGGTACGACATGCACTTGTTTTTTTTTTAGATAACTTCATTGTGTTTGGTGACATTCGTAGCATCGAAAATTAGAGTCCGTAAAGACTCATCGATGTTACGAATGTAGATGTTTTTGTACACATTATTTTTAAATAATTTAAACAGTAGCGACGCATAAAGTCACAAAGGGTACCTCCTACCACCTAGTCGAAATATATATAAATCAATAAAACAAAAACAAAAATTCTCATTTCAAATAGGTTGGGGTGGGGTGGATTCATTCAACTCATTTCATTATCACATAGGGTTGTCTAATAAAGTTCTTATGTACCTATTCACCTTCAAAGGTTATTGGTATATAAGGACAGACGTTTATTTTTAAATTAATAGTAAACTAATGTATTACCTATGTGGTAAGTACTTTCTCATCATCAATTTTCATGTGTTTTCCCATGATTATTCCCATGAGGTTCTATAGGTAGGCCTCAGACTAATATCCGGTTTATTATTAGAGTTGTTTCCGGATGATAGAGAGAAGCACGATCAAAACCAATTTCCCTTAATTACTTTATATTGGTTTTGACAACTTATGTACTTTATTTACTGGTGAGCATGAGGAGGTTATTGGGTTTTTCATCAGGAATTTCTCAGTAGCACTCACAACTCGGAGTGTTGATTTGTGCCCAGTTGGCAATAGGAACGCTCCCGTATAAATGGGACTTAAACATAACAGGCGAAATGTGGGTGTACTATAGGTTCACCTCTGCCTAACCCGCCGGGTATTATAGGCGTGATGCTGTGTTATGTACTTTAGTATGTGTGTCTTCTAGCTGCATTCGCTTAGACTGGGAGATCAACATAGTTGGAAAAAGGCCGGGCTGCTAAGTTTGTGTATACAACGTGCCGCTACAATGGCGACATTAATTAAACACACGGGTAGGGCTAGTGGCCAGTAATCATAAATATTATAATAAAATAAAAGAATTCGGAATAAGGAGGGGCTTTTCTTGAGGAGGGGCTTTTCTTGATGAATTCCTTTTTTAAAAAACAGCCCCAAAGGAAGTGGACTTGGCGAAGCCCCGACACTATGACGAAAAATGAGATAGACTTCATCATAACGGATAAAAAGCATATATTCAGGGATGTCTCGGTGATCAACAGGTTCAATACCGGCAGTGATCACAGACTTGTTCGAGGCTCTCTGAATATCAACTTCAAGCTCGAGCGAACTCGTTTGATGAAGTCTAGGCTCCGTCCAAATATGCTCCAAACTATGTTGGGATCTGAAGCGTTCCAGTCAGACCTGGAGAACCGATTCGCTGCCGTGGAATCCACAAATGACGTCGACCAGGCGTTCGACCAAATGGTGGAAATCCTCAGGGAAGAAGGTACGCGATTTTGCAAAATGCGGCGTAAGGGCAAGAAGTCGAAACTTTCGGAAGAGACTCTGAAGCTTATGACGGAACGACGTGAAAACCCACCTATCACTTCGTCAGAACAACGGGCACTCAACAAAAATATTAGAACATTGGTACGACGTGACCTCCGACGCTGCAATACACGCTCTATAGAGAAAGCGATTGAGCAAAATCGGGGGTCGAAAGTGTTCGTCCAATCACTCGGGAGGAGCCACCTGACGAAGCTGACCACATCTAGTGGGGATACCGTCGTTTCGAAGCCGGAGATCCTTTCGGAAGTCGAAAACTTCTACGGCCAGTTGTACGCATCGCATGCATCTCGACCTGATCCCGAAAATGAGGATTCCAGAGCCACCTTAACCCGCCATTTCACGGAAGACCTGCCAGAAGTCAGCCAAGATGAAATCGAGGCGGCTCTTAAACAGCTTAAAAATGGAAAAGCCCCTGGTGAGGACGGGATTACGACTGAGCTCCTGAAAGCGGGAGGAAGTCCTGTACTGAAGGAGCTTCGGGAGCTTTTCAACTCTGTCTTGTTCTCTGGGAGAACTCCAGAAGCGTGGCGAAGGAGCGTGGTCGTTCTCTTCTTTAAAAAGGGTGATAAAACCCTTTTAAAGAATTATAGACCCATTTCGCTCCTAAGCCACGTATATAAGTTGTTTTCAAGAGTCGTCACGAATCGTCTAGCGCGAAGACTCGACGAGTTTCAGCCGCCAGAGCAGGCCGGGTTTCGAGGAGGATACAGTACCATAGACCACATCCACACAGTGCGGCAAATTATACAGAAGTCCGAAGAGTATAATCGGCCCCTATGTCTTGCTTTTGTGGACTATGAGAAGGCTTTTGACTCTATCGAGACCTGGTCTGTTTTGGAGTCTCTGCAGCGATGCCAAGTTGACTGGCGATACATCCAAGTGCTGAGATGTCTTTATGAAAACGCGACAATGACCGTCCAAACTCAGAACCAGCAAACTGAACATATCCCCCTGCGTCGAGGTGTGAGGCAAGGGGACGTAATTTCCCCGAAATTGTTCTCTAACGCATTGGAGGATGTGTTTAAGACGCTGAACTGGGAAGGACGCGGCATTAACATCAACGGTGAGTACATATCACACTTGAGATTTGCAGATGACATCGTCATAATGGCTGAGTCGCTGCATGACTTGCAACAGATGCTGAACGGTCTAGTTGATTCTTCTGTACGCATTGGTCTCCGGATGAACTTGGACAAAACCCAAGTTATGTTCAACGACCCCGTTAGTCCGGGACCGATTGCTGTCAATGGCGGTGCTCTCGAAGTTGTTCGTGAATACGTTTACCTCGGGCAAACTCTGCAGTTTGGTAAGATCAACTTTGAGAAGGAAGCTAACAGAAGAATTCAGCTGGGCTGGGCAGCTTTTGGGAAGCTCCGTCGAGTCTTCTCGTCGAGTATTCCGCAGAGCCTAAAGACTAAAGTCTTCAACCAGTGCGTCCTGCCTGTCATGACTTACGGAGCCGAAACGTGGACACTCACGGTACGACTGGTCCATAAATTCAAGGTCGCTCAGCGAGCTATGGAACGAGCTATGCTTGGAGTATCTCTGAGAGATAAAATCCGGAATGAGGTAATCCGGCAGAGAACCAAAGTTGTTGACATAGCTCATAGAATAAGCAAGCTGAAGTGGCAATGGGCCGGCCATATTAGCCGTAGAACTGATGACCGTTGGGGTAGACGTGTTCTTGAGTGGAGACCGCGAATCGGCAAACGTAAGGTAGGACGCCCTCAGGCTAGGTGGAGCGACGATCTTCGCAGGGTGGCTGGTAGCAGCTGGATGAGAGCTGCCGAGAATCGAGCCGATTGGCGTGCAATTGGAGAGGCCTATGTCCAGCAGTGGACTGCTATAGGCTGATGATGAAAAGAATTCGTAAATAGAATAATTTTAATCTTCAAACAAACTAAATAATAAAAACATAACCAACATTGAGATCACTCTGTGCAAAAGATTCATTCATAAAGCTACCTACCAGCTGGCTTACGTTCTACGGTTCGATACCCTATGATGCAGAAATGCCGCGCAATTTCTTAGAAATTATGCCAAATTTCTAAGAAATTGCGCGGCATTCCTTTAATTCGCCTACTTATGATCCGTGACCCCGGCAAATGACCTCTGCGCTACAGTTCTTTAAGTACAGGTTGCTTCAAGATGGTAGTTTAGAAAATTGTTAATAAATCAATAAATAATAACGTTTAAGTAAAATAAAATATTTTCCTATAATGAATACACGAAATCTTATACGTGTGTTAAATTAATGTAACCATTAAAGCGGCACGCTGTATTTATTTTCTAAGGACACTAGTCGCTGAAATAAAGATGAAGATCTATACATATCATAAATTAAAGTCGCTTTTCGTGTTGGCCATATGTCCGCGTTGTTTTTCTAAACGACGCAACAGATTTTGATTAGGTTTTCACCATCGTTAAGAGAATTTATTCCGGAAGGTTTAGGTTTACTGAAGCATTCTCTCTGATGGGTTATCTACTTTGGTCGTTACTATTAAAGTTACTTAACTAAGAAATCTCGATGTTTTATCAAGTCGAAAAATCCGTGCAAAGTAAGAGCAGTGGACCTAAAACGGTCATATTAGCAATTCCTCTAAAAGCATTTCATTTCCTGAATGTCCAGCTGTCTTTAGCAATTCGTCTGATTTGACACAAAAGCAATTCATATTATGTGGAAAACAGATGAATTATTTCGTAATATGAATCGCACGCAGATCATATTATGAATTGTCAGTTTGTGACATTTTACGATGATTCATAATATTTTCCTATTATGATTCTGCCAAAGTGACTGTTTTAAGCCCCCAGGTCGCTGGTAAATAAATAATTAAGGTAAACAAACTTACATTTAGTAACATCCCATAGTTTGACTTTTCTGTCAGCACCCCCCGTCGCCACCAGTCTGTCTGTTGGACTCCATTTAACAGCATTGACTTCGCCGTCGTGCGCGTCCTGGTAATATAACGTCATTAATTTATTAATTAATTAATTAATTTATTTATTTATTTATTTATTTATTTATTTATTTATTTATTTATTTATTTATTTATTTATTTATTTATTTATTTATTTATTTATTTATTTATTTATTTATTTATTTATGTAAACTTTTCGCACACAAAAAAGGTACAAAGGCGGACTTAATGCCTTAGGCATTCTCTACCAGTCAACCAAGGGTGGTGAAGAGATTAGATGGCGGGTGCTCTGATTGAGAGGAACAAAGAGAAAAAAAATAAAAATAAGGAAAAATATATATATCATAATGCATTATAGATAAAACAGTTTTTACAGCACATAAATACGCAATCAACTTGTGATACATAAATACTTACATACATATTTACTATAATATATACCTATAATATATATATATATATATATATATATATATATGTGTATACATAATATACAAATTCAAAGCAGAGAGGTGTATATGACTCTACTCTATTAATAACTTATCTGAAGCATTCTCTCTGTTGGGTTATCAACTTTGGTCGCACCTTGTCATATATTAGGTACTTAAAAGTAATTAAAAGTTTTTGGCATTGCGTAATAACCATGGTAATAAAAATTGGTAAGTACTGCCATAGTTGGAACAGTATCTATTGTGCGCTTTTTTTTTTTTTTTTGATGATAATATCTTGTGGACGTCCATGTTCATAAAATTTATGAAAATATGTGCACGTTATAACATTATCGTGTACGGAAATTAAAAAGGGTATTCATACATTTTACATCTCAGTGTTATTGTGATGCGGTGGATCACGATAATATCATCATGTTAGAAATTATAAAAATACACATTAGAACTCATCATCGCGCGTTTGTATTTCCGATGACAAACGATGACTTTTGCTGGGAGATCTGTAAATTGTTCGGCCGGCTAATCTTTATTACAAATATTATTTGGATCATTGCAGGACAAGCAACGTCAAACTTTGTCGGTAAGTACAGTCGTGTTCGCTTCATAACCAAGACACTACCAGCACGTCAGACCAGATGAGAAAAGACATTAATGGCCTTGTTGAAATGGTTTTCCGCACAGACGCCGGCGCCGCGCAATTTCGATGACAGACACACTTAATACCGAATGCCGAGTGACCGATTGGTTGGAACACGCTTGTAATGAGATTTTTGAAGATGGGAAGTCAAAGATTTGGTACTGATAGGTACATTTTAGACAGTGCTGCAAATTAAAGTTTGCATTTTTTTTTTTCCATGTTCTACTTGTTTGTACAAATAGACAGCACTTCTGTCCTCTTATATTTATTTCAACTTACGAATCTCAGTGCGACTTTATTAGGTAAAACAGTTGCGTAATACGGCATAGCGTCCAGTATTTTGTCTTCAGAGCTGCCGGAGCCACTACTCCGACTCCCACTCTCTCTCGCCGCCTCCTCCAACTCTTTCCGCACCTTATCACTTTTTTTTCTGAAAGAAAACAATTCAAACTCACATAAGACGAATTTCCTTGTTCCTTTGTTGTGACTTTTATTACCATTTTGACCGCTTTTCCGCGAAGCCAATTTTTGCAGGCGGACTATTCGATACAAGATACAAAATTTTATGAATATGACCTATTTCTTTCACCCAACCATAAATATTATAACATGCACAAAAACACAGCAATCATGATAAATTAGTCTATAGCCTTATGCGTCCAAAGCATCTGCAGACTAGAACTTACAATTTCCCATAGGAACAAACCAACGATATAGGTAGAGATGCGTAGCCAATGCGGATGTTTCATTTATTTCATTTTGACAGTTCAAAAATATTCATTACGTTATTTACGTTGTCGAGCAGATTTTTTTTTCCAATTTATGGATCAATGAATTAGCAGTCTGTTTCAAAACGATTCAGATTGTAAGTGATCGTGTATTACGCAATTAGAGTGCTGATTATTTTTTGCAGTAGATTTATTTTATATTGCAAAATCGAGACCGCTTTCATTTGTTTTTTTTTTTGTTTTTAGTATATCCGATTGCGTACACTTCTAAGATTCTGTATCTTCGGACCGCAATGATAAGATTATCGATCATTGTTGGAGACTTGGTTTCTCGCCAATAATCTTAGTTTCATAGGTTGCTATATCTACCACAAGGAAACTACCGATAACATCAGTGCACAATCCAAATTAGGTATAAGTAGTAAGTACATGCAAAAACAATTCAAAACTCAAATGCTCATAAAAATATTACAATACGCTGTTATGTCACTCTGTATTTTATTTAAATAAGTTATTGAAGTAACTATAAACCATAATAAATAAATATTGCCCAACAGATACAAGAATAGATCAAACGTCAAGTGAATCGATAAAATTAAAATGATATGATTAAAAGACTGCCGTTGAGAGTCCAATAAATATAGCTACTTCAAAGGTGCAAAAAATAGTAAATAAACAAACGTGCGTACACACAACAGCTTAGTAGGTATCATTATGTAGATACTTTTACTAGTTCATACGGTTGAAAATAATGACCAAATTGCACTCTCGTTAAATGTAAGAGTTACTGCATAATTCGTGAATCTATTTTCGAATTAAAGTGTTTACATGTCCCACTCGCAATGACAATGCCAGAATTTAACGTAACGTATCGAACGTTAGTATCTATACTGGAACTAACCTTGCATGTCATATTAATAGAACGAATACGTTATTGGAAGTGTAATGAAAATTCTCTAGGATTTAACGTCGCGAACCGACAACATGTACACGTAATCAAATGGAATTTTGTAAGTAGGTAAATAAATATGACGCAAATAATATAACGCATGGGAAATTGTTACTTCGTTATGTGACAACGACGCACACCGTATATAGTGATAGGATCATACTTAACTTCAAACTAGATGCCAAAGTCAGTCTTGATGCATCTTCGAAAGTTACATTAGAAGGATAGGTAGATATGACAGAGGCTTTCCACATAATTTAACAAACAAGAAAGGAAAAGAAATCATGAGTCAGTTTCAAGGTGCAGTTAAGACATAAATATATGGGCCATTTTCATGAAGAGATATAATGTTCAATAATGAACGCCACAATGCCTTCAAACCACCACATCATTCACATTATGTCAAACTCACCCGAAACTAACTCTACCAAACGTGTTGATGAAAAACGCGGTAGGGCTTGACCTGTTGAAGAAATTAGACAAAAAGAAGCAAAACAACAAATTATGGGTACTTATGCAAGCCTTCTAAGCCTCGCGGCACACACAAATCCCACTCTAGTAACGACACTTGCCAAAATAAAAAATACACATTTTACACACAAAAATATTAAATATCATACTTTAACAATGTGCATAAACTACTTTCATTTGTCACGCATAAATCGAATTAATTTACACTAATCATAAGAGTGATTTTGCAAAAATGTTTGTAAAAAAAACGTTTTACACATGACAAAAATTCTACAGTGCAGTGCACATCAACTCTAGGATAGCAGCGACATTCACTTGCAAATCGCATTGCAACTAAAATACTCACAGGCAAAAACAATATATTAAAAATGTATGCCATCAACCGAATGCCCCAATAGTTTAATTTTGACTAAGCTGCATATTTAACCAATTATTTTGGTACCAATTTTTTTACACAAATGTAAAGTCGCCTTTGGAGATTGTGTTCTTCGTGCCAATTAAATACTTAATACTTATAAACAACTGAAATATAAAACATGCCGGGAATTTAGTCATTAGTCTTTTATAAAAGTAATAAATACTTACTTAAGGAAATGTTCATTTTCTTCATTCATTTTATCTGCATCTTTAGCTTTGTATTTTATTAGTCTCTCCACTAACGACCGATTTTCGTCCTATAACACAATAATTGCACTTTATAAACATTGAATTTGGCACAAATATAAACACACAAATCTAGCGGCACATAATGAATGATTACCCTCTTGAAGACTTTACGCATGTTTATTAATTTCTCGATATGTTTATTAAGAATCTTTTACTATTAACACGTGTTATCTTAATAAAAAGTTAATTGATATACGACTTTTCGAAACAAAACATGAAAATTATCTCTGAAATCTACTCCTGACACACTGCCACGAAATTTTCTATCTGACTGAATGTAAGTGATGTTACTTGAGACAGCTATACGCATTTCATACACGGCTGTTATCACGTGATCGTCGTAAAATATACAGCATGCTTCATTTTATGATATCCTAGTAATAATTCATTACATTAAGTGATATGTTGTTTGAAGCAACATAACTTCGCATGGAGGAGTTATGAGGCCATCATTCTATTTGCGTTAAGCCCGGTACCAAATCAGGATTGCTTCACCTAGTCGAGTTTCTTTGATATATTATGTGGTCAACAAGCTTTGACGGTTGTGAAGTGTAAAATGCCGTTATCTGAGACGACTAGTTATTGCCAGTTATAATTAAAGCGGCTCATCAGGTAATAAGGCCTGATTAAAATTATATGTCTCAAAATCAAAATCAAAATATTTTATTTCACATAAGCCTACATGGGCACTTATGAAACGTCAGAAGCTAGGTGCACGGTTCCAATTGGTCGTTTCCTATGGAGAAGAGCCGGCAAGAAACTCCACGGTTACTCTTTTAAAAATAATTGGCTTTACAATATTTTCGATTTACAGTGTTAATAGTTATGGGAGGACAGTGTAGGCCTTTCAAAAAGTTTCAGGTAGGTTAGGCTAAGCCTAATTGTAAATCAAACGAAGAATGTTGTTGTGATGAAGCTGTGCCCCGCGGTTTCACCCGCGTAAGTCTCGATCCCGGTTCGAAAAATTACGACCGATTCTCAGACCTACCGAATATACATATAAAATTTCATAAAAACCGGTCAAGCCGTTTCGAAGGAGTATGGCAACTAACACTGTGGACACGAGAATTTTATATATTAAGAAAGATAATCAGTAGCAACTGGGATATAAGCTTAACGCTGAACGCACATTAGTGAATTTATGTATCCTAATGTTAACTAATATTATAAATGCGAAAGTGAGTTTGTTTGTTTGTTACGCTTTCACGCTAAAACGCTCACGATCACGTAAAAAAAAAAAAAAAATTGGATTAAATTTGGCACAGGAGTAGACCATGACCTGGAATAGGATACTTTTTATCCTGATATTCCCACGGGATCGAGACTTACGCGGATGAAACCGCGGGGCGCAGCTAGTGGACTATAAATAAGGAAGAAATATTTAATAAGTACCTTGTTTACCTAAAAACGAGAAATGTCTCTGATAGTCACAATAAAACTACAATACGTAGTAATTAGTAAACTGTTTTGTACGTGCATTAAAATTACAGGCTGTGAATGAAGCTTTTTTTAAATGAATTTTGAACTTTGAACAAATTGTTTAAAAAAAAACTGCACCAAGGAATATGAAACACGCTGGATATTATTATAAAGACAGGCTAGAATCAGCTTGGAGACTTGCCAAATTTTAAATGATGCTATAAAAATCTAAAGTTCCAGCGGAAAAAAATGTTCAATAACGACCACCAGTAGTATGCCAAAAATATTTTTACTCAGTATAAACAAAAGCAAGAAAGCTTCAAACGTAGTGGAACGTATCTTTTAAACTGCCTCCAACAAGCTGCACAGAAGGAAGCTGACATGAGCTAAATTTTAATTACTCGGAGATAAAATCGTTGATTCATTACTCAAAGTCGTG
This sequence comes from Lithophane ornitopus, assembly GCA_948473465.1. Lineage (NCBI taxonomy): Eukaryota > Metazoa > Arthropoda > Insecta > Lepidoptera > Noctuidae > Lithophane > Lithophane ornitopus. The sequence continues at coordinate 9,170,272 of OX419623.1, forward strand.
TTTAAAAGCTATTTTGACTTGAAATAAGTGTTTAGTGTGGAAAGCTGGGAAATCTGTGGTACCGTGCACTAGAAAATAATGTTAACTTCGCGGCGATTCTGAATGAATAACAAACTGTGTTGTTCGTAATTTATAGCGAGTAAGAATTTTTTTGTTATAATAGTACAGTATTTAGACTTGGGTGGGTGTACAGTGAATCACGTGTGTAAATAGTTGGAAAAAAAGGTCAATTTTAGAATTGCTCGGTTTCGTTCAACAGTTATTATTTACAATTTGCATTTTGAGAAAGATTGAAAGGTTTAGGCAGCCGGGTTAATCCTTATCATCGAATAAATAACTAACCTTTGATACTATTACGCTTTTTAAACGACTTCTTCAAAAAGGAGGAGGTTCTCAATTCGTCTGTATGTTTTTACGCGATTACTCCGCCAATTATGAATCGATTTTGATGATTCTTTTTTTGTTTGGTAGGTCATGCTTCCGAGGTGGTCCCATATAAATTTTATTAACTTTGCTTGCGTAATTTTTGAGTTAGCTTCAATATTACGTATTTTTCCCGCTTAGTTTATCTAGACGATATCCTGTTTGACTCCTTCACTGTTATTTACATAGCAGGTAGTGGTATTCGGATTTGTGTGGGGTACCACAACTAAAAAGTGAAAAATAAAAACTTTTTACAAAAAAAACATATTTTTTTTTGTAAAAAGTTTTTTCAAAGTTACATTTCTGACTGATTATCTCATAAGTAGGCAATACAATGTTTATAGCGCAAAATACGAGTGTTCTTAATCAAAATGTAGGTAACCTAATCATTATAAAAGTGTATAGAAATGAGGCTGTCGTCTACTATTTTATTTAGTGTTTTTAACAAGAAATTGCGAAGCTATACTGTCTTTCGGCAAAATAATCAAAACTTCTCGCTTGGAAGCCTACAGAAACTTCCTATAAAGATCAATGGTACTGTTATAAAAAAACAGGGGATTTTGTATGACACTGCTTAAAATTATGATGAAAATCCCAATAGCAATGCAGAAAAACAATTTATTAAGTTCAATAGGTACTTATTAAATAGTTTTTGGTGAGGGGTTGGGTTTTTTATGCATAGTTAGATTTTGTGATGAAGAACCCAGTAATGCAAAAAAAAATTGTTACTTTAAATTAACCTCATACTAATGAATTATTTATTATTAATTTAGTTTTCACATCCTGGGTTGCTTGATGTTGGAAGCGTAGAAAATCATGATGACTGACTCTCGTTTACGCCTAAGGCCGCATCCTATTTAAAAGCGATCATCGCGCAAATACTCGCTCGTCGGAAACCCATAAAGCGCCCTCTGTCAGCGCGACCACGCTTTCAGCTTCACCGAACAAAAAGTGACATATGCACGCGACGATCGCTTTTAAATAGGACGCGGCCTTACGCAGTGTATACGTTTGACGAACGGCTTTTCTAGATGCAAAAGACCATAATAACTTTGGCTATTCAAGTCGTATCTCAAAAGTTTATCCTTTTAAATTTACAAGGCGTAATTGAAATAAATGAAAACTTCTGAAAGGGCTTTTCAGCATTATGAACAACTTTTTAATCGGATCAATACTGAAATTGTGAAATAAAATCAGTTCCGAAAATTTTTATTCTCATAAGTCGACAAAATGCAGGGAACGACAGATTTTTTTTCACGATTTAAATGTTCAATAACCCCTTTTCAGGTTTTCAGTTATTCCACTTGTATAGGTAATATACCTGAGCTTTCCTAAGTTTTTCTTCTATGGATGCAAAAGCAATTTGCAAGGCTTGGTGTTCGTCCCTCAACACTTGATTTAATCCTTGCAATTCGGCCATATTTGTTTCATACATTTGGATCTCAGCACGTAAGGATGCTATCACTGCAGTATTTTCTGAAATTCTAAACATACGAAATGCGTTCAAAATAAATGACATAAATTGATATATAATATCATAACTTCGCACCAGTTATCCGAACGTATAGTATAGACAGAGATGGTAATTACACCTACATTTCGCCTGTTGCGATTAACTTTAGTGTAGGGGTCTATTGCATGACGAAAGGTCAGATGCCAAGCTGCTACTGAGTAATTTTCTATAGAAAAACTCAATAAACTGCCCAAACTGGGGATGGAACCCAGTCATCCACCAGACCAATGGAAGTTCATGTTTAAAGACCTCAATATCATACGATTTACTTTGTCTTATGAATTCTTTTCTTATTTTATCTTTTAGCTGTATGATACAAAAGCAGTATAAGAAGCCTCTCTTATGCCTTTGAAACTTTTTACTATGTTAAGCCAGCTCAAGGTGAAAGTGTTACCACAATGGCCTACTGGAGCTATCCTTTTACATCAGAATAAATCTTGGGTGCCCCGTGAGCTCAGGACTTCATGAGCCATATTATCATATTATAACACTACAAATTTAAAGTAACTTACATAATATCTTTTGCTTGCAGCTGTTTCTCTAAATCATGTACTCTTTCATTAAGACTCATAATCTGCTGGGCATTTTCTCCTCTTCTCCTATGCATGGAGGTCAGCTCTTCTTGTTGTACTAAGATTTTTTGCTCCAAAGCTTGTATCCTTTCATTGCTACCGGTGCCTGAAATCGAGATAAATATTTTTGTGGGTTAAAAAGTTAAAATCATGTGTATGGTTTCTCTAAATGGGTGGGCAGAGGTATGCTATTGCTTATTGATATGAATCCTAATTAAAGGGGGGTAAGGTATCATTTATTTTAAATGCTTATGTAAGGCCTACAGAACATACTGTAGTTTCAGCCTACCCTCATGATAAAAAGGGAGAGGCGTGAGTTTATGTATGTATTATATTAATAATGCTGCATGTATAGGTCACCTCTGCGTAACCCTTTCGGGGAAAACAGGCATTATGTGTGTTACTGTCTGACTCAGAGGTTAAAATAATTAAAATTAAAATGTTTTTATTTTATCTTAACATGATAATAGATGGCTAACTAACTACTAGATATTCTAACTCCCACATTGAATTATTCATAACCTGCAAGGCAAACTTTCTTTTTCTAATTGAGTGTTCTCAAAACATGAGAAACATTAATGAATAGTTCCTTAGTTTACACTGAGGACTTTCAACTAATGGTTTATTTAGATTTTATTTATACCAGCAATTGTATTGAGCATGGAAATTTTTGATGTATTGGTCAACACAGCAATCCATCTAGATTCTTATATGAATCTGCTTAAGGATTAATCTTTATTGAATTGTAACTGTTGCATCTTTCACATAAACTACATAAGTAAAGACCATAAATAATAGTTACTAACTATAAAAACCCTTTATCAGACATCTTTGTCCTTTTTTTGACTAAATTTTTTGATGTTATCTCCTCTATCATAATATGATTGATGATCCAAATTTAGAATGTATCCTGGATATTTATAGGCATTTGTTTCTTGTCTGTCATGAACCGGTTATTTCCTATACTAAAATAATTCATACACAACTGGAGAAAGATCAGGCACAGGGCTATGAGAGTGAGGGAAGAGAGAGTGCACCTGTGTCACACAATATAATATCTCCCGCGCCGAAGGCTGAGATTAGTCGCCATGGCCAAAATTTAGTCTGGAGGAATATCATTAACTATTCAGTGTACTTACCGGTACCTGATAAAACACTGTCAGTTCCCGTAAACCGTATTCTTTCATTGAGCAATGTCAGCTGTAGGTTCTCATTCCTTAATGTGTTCACATTATCAAATAGTCTGCTCTCTGAAAATGACAAATTAATATGTTTAAATTGAGGTATGACCAGAAGCAAGTCAGCGCAGAAGACTGTCATCATTAAATATAGAGAATTTATGCAGCTGATTGGTCTTATTTTGACAAAAAGTATGACATCTAGTATGAATTCAGTTGACTGAATGTCATGAAAGAATTTAAGTTAGCCTAAGTTTCTGCCATGAATACATAAAATAGAAATTATCATGACTTTCATAGAACATTAATATTTTGTTGATTAAATGTAGGTAGGTCAGGTATTTAACCTTAATCATTATCCTGCATGACGCGTTTACATACATTGTGTTAGAGATTGTTTACTTAGAAATAAATATTCATAGGCGGTGTTATCATTGATCATATTTTATCTCTGATATGTAATCATATGCCAACACTGGTAACTTTTACCATGTCAGGAGCAATTTCTATATATTATATATATTTATAGCAATGTTCACTACCTAAGTATATTTAGGTGCTGGGTGTAAACATCCTTTTTTACTGTTCGGTAAGTATATTCATGTTAATATATGCTTCATTTCATTGTGTCAGCTAAACATGCAAATAATGTAGGTTATAAACAAACCGCCTACTAAAGTAATTAATAGCCATGATAACAAATGGAATAAGCACAAACAATCAGTGAAGAACAATGGATTATTAGTCTAGTGATAAATCTCGTATATTTGATATATTACTATAATGTCAACACAAAGACGTCCATAGGTTATGTTACTTACGAAAGGCAATAATGTCCTGAAACGCAGCAGTTTCGTATTTATGTCTAGCCTGGAGTTGGCTTACAATGTTGTTCCTCCAGTCACCGCCTTCCATATTTGCTGTGCAGTTAATTAACTGATGCAAATTAATTAATATATTAACTCAGGATCAAAACAAACAGATGTCATAATGTTCAATGGTAATCATTCGGTGATAACAAAGACAGCCTTAGATGTATTATACAGTAAACAAGTTCTACGCATTTAATAAACCTATTTATGTTCTAATTACGACAAGAAAAGCAGAAATATCCGAAGATTTTTATGTTTTTCTGAAGCAGTATGAATGACAATACCAATACGTTAAATCACATCTGACACTGACAGTTCGTTCAACATGAAGTAATTCTGACAGCAGACGTACGTAGAGATGTTACGATGAAAAATCGACTAACAGCCTACTATCAAAGAATAATACTTTTTAAAATACAGTATTTTTAAAACAGCTATACAAAAAAAACAGGAATAATAAAAGCTATCGTCATGACCGAATCGGTTTCCGATACCACTCAAAGATTTTATTAAAAGTTTTGTTCCACTGTGTCTGCCAGTTTTGTTCCCTGTTGAACCACTAACCAAGATATTTTATCGAGTATACTGTAACAGATGCAAAGTTTTCGCTGAGTTTAATTAAAACATTTACGTAGATTTCAAATATAGGTAGGTAGTTATAGTTAATAAAGCCTGCTTCGTTTTCGTCAAGCGATAGGGCTTCGTGAGTGGTCTACTCACGAAGTCTTATCCCTTGTATCTGATGAGACGGGCCTTTAGTTGTAGAGACGGAGAGTTAGAGCATCGTCAGGGTCGGATAAAATCTCTTGCACTCATTTTGAAAGATTTCTCGAATGTAAAAAAAATCATTAAGCTGGACAGCCTGGAGCCTGGAAGGCTCTTTCACGGAACTATGTGAATGTACGTAGAAAAATAAATTGAAGGAGATTGCCTAGGTTTGGACCAAGAGCTGCATAAGAATGTGAGTTGGTCTAGTAGTACTGTAGCATACAAATGATATATAAAAAAAAATTACAAAAAATTGATCCCAGAAAAATAAATAAATCCAGTTTTTGTGATAATGAATAATTTTAAACAACGTTTTTGTTTGGACCAAGTGCTGCCTAGGAATGTGAGTTGGTCTAGTAGTACTGTAGCATACACATGAACATAAAAAAATAATTCAAAAAAATATTATCCCAGAAAAAATAAATAAATCCAGTTTTTGTGATACTGAATAATCTTGCTTAAACAACGTTTTTCATATATTTTTTCTGATAAATGTATTTCGGTTACAATAACATCGTACCGTATCGGCGAACGAAGACAAAAACCTATTTTTTTGTATTATATATATCTGCCGCGATCCCTCACCTGCGCTTGCGGTGATAAGCGTCCCTTTGTTAGGTGCCCGACTACTTTTTGCTCAGTCTCACGTCACTTGTGATCCGTAAAATATTTTGCTTGAAACAAGGACCTGGCTTCGAATCGGCCAATCGGGGGCCTAAACCGGCCACATTAACAATTCCTCTAAAAGCAATTTCATTTCCTGAATTCCCAGAAAAAAAAACTGTGCGCGCATACTATGGGTGATCGATTTGATGACGTGATTAGGTGTCCTGCTTTATACCTAGACACAATAATAATCGATAACGATGAAGACGATTAATCAATATTATTGTCTTAGTTTTGTTAACTGCCTAACTAGTTGTATTATTATTATAAATGATGTAATGCCAATAACTGAAATACAACTAATTAGTCCGTTAACAAAACGAATACAAGTAATATTGAATTTATTTCTTAATCGTCTTCATCGTTATCGATGAACTGTTTGATACCTAACAATTATGTACTACAACATCAAAATACAATTATAATTGAACGCACAATAACTGTTTAATAGTTGATTTTGTACATATTTTGTTGCTATTAAGTTTATTTTTTCCAATAAAAATATTCAAAACAAGAGACTGTTTTTCTTTGGACTCCTGGGATAGATTTTTATGCGCTTTGAAATACAGATTAGTGGTGGTCTGAGGAACAAAATGCACTATGTGAGTATTCTAGGCAGCACTTGATCCAACTTCCATACAAATTACGCAATGTCCTTTACGATTATCAGTGTCTGCTAACATACTACAACGTCCGATTTTCCGCCTGCCCTAGAAACAGATTTTATTAGGTAGATAGACCTACCACATGCGTTGATGCATCAATGATGGTTTTAACCGTACCTAGCTGACCGAGTAGGTATGTACAAAGTACGAGAAGGTACCTAGGTACTGTTCGAATATAAATTCGGAGTGCGTCATGGTTTTTATTGTTATGCATACCTATTGATGGAATACAAAGCAATAAAACAGGGTTCAATTTTCCCGAAAGTGCATCGATTATTGTGATGGTTTGATAGTTTAGCTTGCTAGGTTCCCTACCCTACCTAGTTATAATGGTAGGTAGGTACCTAGTTACGTGGCAAAATATTTATTTTTGTATCTAGGTGGTTCTATGTTATTGTTAACATTTGGGTCTGTTTTGTTGATCCACATTCCAAGCTGTCAGGCACTGTTCAGCTAAATAGGTGCCAACAATAGCACATATACGTACCTACCTACAAAACTAATTAAACAAAAAATATACCTAAGTAGGTACAATTATACCTAATGGTGATGGTTATTAGGTACTTTCATAGCTCAAAGAATGATAAAAAATATCTTACGTAGGTACTTCTTCGTTGGCATTGGGCATCATGGAACGCAGCTGCAGGAGGTAGAAGATAATCCAGAAACAAGATGGTTCATTTTAAATCAACAAACACTACCTACCTTTTCTGGCACAAAAAGTAGGTACCTACACCTACTTCTATAATTTCAAAATCCAAATCAAAATATTTTATTTCACATAAACCTACATGGGCACTTATGAAACGTCAGAAGCTAGTTGCACGGTTCCAATTGGTCGTTTCCTATGGAGAAGAGCCGGCAAGAAACTCCACGGTTACTCTTTTAAAAATAATTGGCTGTTACAATATTTTCGAATTACAGTTTTATTAGGTATGGGAGGACAGTGTAGGCCTTTCAAAAAGTACCAGGTAATTACTTAACAAATTAGAAAATGTTCAACAAAACTACTACAGTCCACTAAGCCTACATCGTTCTCACATTCACAAGATGAAAAAGAATCTATACAAGAGATAAGTAAGATAATAAAAATAAAGACCTATTCAAACCAAATGACATGATTGCTATTACAACTGTAACATATCTAAACAATTATCATGTCCACAAAAGCCACTATTATAGACTTGAAACCAAATTGTAGGTATACAATGTCAAATAATAAGATAATTATGTCAAGGAGAATGTAAAAATGTTCTTGCCATCAAGTTTTAAATTTAGTCCTACTTGAGGTTCATTAGGTAACGAGAACTTAAGACATTTAGTTTACAATTAATATTGTTCAATACCGATACCTAGCTACTACCTACTTACCTACCTTATAATCGTTATCATCCTCCGTCAAGGACCTCATTCATCTGGACTTCGACTGTTACTATTCAATTAAGGATTGGAAATTCAATTATAAGTTTTGAGAGTCAGAGCTGAGAGCTCAAGGTATGCGCTCAGGCGTCTAAATTAATTCGTACTTTGAGATATGATTATCTGTTTACAGTTAAGACCACTGGGATTAAGAAGTATCTACTGAGCAGTGTTGATTAACGAGATGAAAGAAAAAGTTTAAGCCGATTGAAAGTATTGAAACCGGTCTAGGTAGGCAACTGTGGACTGGTTTTGTAGGCGACATTTAACTAATGAATGCATCAATGTTTTTAGCGTTTTAAATATAGAAGGTTTTATTTACGTAGGTCATCACTTTTTATGGTTCGATTTCAAATCAATTACCTACTTCTATTTTAGATTTTGTGGTTTTACCTACAGTTAAAGTTTGTGGGTGCATAACTTAAAATATTAGATATTTCACCCCTGCTCTACTATAAATTGAGGTAGCTGCAGCATTTGATTTCTCAGTTTTGTAATTATCGCTAAATTATACATTCTGAATCTGCGACGGAATCCTTTGTGTTACCTAATAAATTAGGTGATTAGCTGCGATCGGGATTTAACTACCGAGTTTGTTTAAGTTGCACCTTTAATCTGTTCCAAGAGAAGGAGTCTATTCTCTTGGAACAGATTAACAGGTGCAACTTTCCGTGATAAAAAATACTACAGCAGGCTGTAGCATTTTTTTGCTATTTTCTGTTGCTTTTTCAGTACATACACATTTTCTATTAGGTATCAATCTCACTGAATCGCGTACCCACTTACCTACATACTACTATCTTCAGCTTTTTACGCTGACTAACTTCGATAGACCAACTTTGCTGAAGAAGACTGCGGTTCCACTATTGCAATTTTACCTAAGTTAGAATTTCAACTCCCTAATGTGCTGCGACCGTTTTACAGGCTGAGATTACAACCTGACGACTGCCGAGGGTTGCATCACGGTCCCAAAACTGAAAATTAAATATGTAGAAGTGTAGAGATAGCTATAAGGACTTAACCCACATTCCTCATAACACTTGTTAAGTTGAAAATGGAGTTAGAACTGTTTTAAGTTAGGCTGTTATAATCTCATAATATCTTTTATTACCAAAATACGATTTTCTTCCGATTATCAGTCTGTTTTTCTATACATTTGTACACCAGCCATCATCTCATTAGGTATTGTACTTAGGTAAGTCCTTCTTAGTCATTTCGTTATACAATCGTTATATTCGGCAATTCTTTGATTTATCTTCCTTTATTTCATATCATGATAAAAATATCTACTCATTAGCCTGTTAGGAGGTGGAAGCGGGACTGACGTCTAGGGCCCACTAGCCCAGGGCGTTGGGCCTTTGATTATTTATAGGAATAGATGGAGTGTCGTGCTGCAAAAGAACTTACCAAACAAGACAACTTTGTTATGCTGGTGTGCGTGACAGCTACGTCCTACGCTTCATTGTGCTTTTCTTTGTGTGGCGTGCATTTAGCGGCCAACAGTTGGACGTTATTTTTTTCGACGAGTTCACAGTTTTGACTGTATATCTAGGCTAGCTTCATCTTAGCAAGAAAGGATAAACCCCAGCAAGAAATGAGTAGATCGCTGTACTTTCAGGATGATGTAACCTACTTTCATAATTAGTTATATTCGGACATTTCAGCCACAAAATTGTACAAGAGCGCGTCCTCAAGAAAATTGACTGGTTTAGTTTAGCCAAGTGTCTCGTTAGAGATGTCTTACAGAAAGACTAATGCATTTAGGATGGTCGCTGGTAAGATGTTATCGCATTTTCGCGCTGGATATGTGCTATAATATAGGACGTAACAAGTTTCTGTTACGTCTTCCTCTATGACGTCATTTCGGTGTTTTAGCTTTTTTTGTAGAAGTTAAGAAGTAGGTACTTAGGTATTATGTCGAAGTTTTTATCATGATATAGGTTTACGAGAAAAGTCAAACCTATTTACGTGGCGGTAAGGTAAGTAGGTAGGTAGTATCTACCAACCCGCACTTGGCTCGCTTGGTGGATTACGGCCCTCTCACAGAGAGGAGGCCTGTGTCCCAGTAGTGGGAACATTATAGGCTGATTATGCTAAGGTAAGTAGGTACCCAAATTAAAAGTTACACGAACTAAACGCTCCAATGAAGATATTTCCCGATTTATATAAACTACCTGCTGAATAAGTAGCTACACTCAATAGTAGGTACAAATATCTGCCCTATGTACACTGTACATGTATTTATTAGTAAATAAATCGATTATAAAGTTACAGAATCGCCACCCAGCCGTTGTGGAGCGCAATATATTCGGCTTAATAGTGTAATTTTGCAGGCTCTTGCAATATCTTGCGGTGAACTCGACCAACCCTCTGCCCAGCCCTGACAGACGCCAGATTGCATGCAACATTCTGTCGTTAGCAGATGGGAGTATTGTCACCTCACTGAGGCAATTTGTTTACCAAAGTGTAAAGTAGTGTAGTAGTATAGTAGTGTCTCGTAGATAGAGACTGATTTAAAAGTGTTCCATCATTATAATATACTTATCTATTCCACTAAGACAGATGTAGACAGAATGTTGTATTTTTTTAAGGTACCTTAGCTCTAAGATACCGATTTAAGTACAAAAACAAAATTGTACGGCATAAAAAGTACGTAGGTACCTAATGTAAAATTCTTTCAAAGGCAAGACACTATTACTGAATATTTGAAATCAGAGGAGATTCGGCAATGTCTTTACCTAAAAATATAAAGTGAGGAACTGACGCCGGATCAGCAATAAAAGGTCGCGAGTTTGGAACCATACATTATTTATAGGAGGTTCTATCGACAACACCTTCTAAAATCAATATGGGAAAAATCTCTCTATGAGATTCTTGAGCCTAATCAAATAAACCGAGTGGAAGTTAAAATTGGAAGAAGTACCTACGAGTCGTGCGACTGAATAATTCATTAATTTGAGATAAATGTAGTTAGAGTTGAACCCGACGATCGATCTCAAAGTAAAAGTAACAATAAACCTAGTTACTTTAAATTCTTCAAGATTTACAGAAGATTTTTTTAACTAATGCTGTACGAAGAATAACATGTTGGAACTAGAAAATAAAAACTCATAATATATATCCTTTTTCGAACATGTTCCAATCGTTGCTTAGCTTGACCATAAGCGCGCACGCACACGGTAAACTTTTTGTAGGTCATAATGATTATCGATCACATTTTTTTTGTAGTAGGTACATTTGCGTTGATACTTCTCTATTGTTTCATTAAGCTCCTACAAAAAATCGGCCACCGATTGTATGCCGTCTGCGAACGCTCTCTAAGTGATTTCAGGACTAAGCTTTTGATATCACTCTAGTGAATTGGAAACCCGAGGACGGCATGCGATTTGGGAGCTCCAAGTCCCGAGCTTGAACCTAAACCTCTGCCTAACTCTTCGGGGAAAACATGCTTAATGTTATGTTCCAGTCAATACTGAACATAGGGCTCTGGCTCTAGCAGTCTAATGTCTGCTAAAGGCTGATGTTAAATGATGGATGATGGATCTGAGTTAGAAGGTAAACCTTTTAGAAAATTAATAAAAACTTTGTAAGTAGTTCAAATATTATTTTATTGATATTTTTTTCACTGCTGCTGGAGCACTTATTTGCGCTTTACTACATTACCAAATCTGTCAATATGTCTTTTGTAGCGACGAACATCCTCTGTAAGAAGAAATGAGAATCTTTTTTAAATGTTTGCTATGCCACGAGCGATGCTAAAATAACTAGAGGAAAAGGCGTTGCATGTAAAAATGGCCCGGTTGAGTTGAGATTAATCAAATGCCATTTGGATAAAAATATCTAAGTGATGTTAGATATAAAATAAGTTGATCGAAAAAATGCTTTGAATCGGACCTGAGTAGGTACCTCGTCAAATTGTAATTTAAATTACCGTTTAAAATTTTTAAATTTAATGTAGGTAAAATGTGTAGTAGGTAAATGTACTTACCCTCAGAGTTTTTCTCTGAATCAGAGTTCTTTCCGAATTTACCATGTATTTTTGGATTATCTGGAATAAGAAAAATCGTGATTGTTGGAACAATTTAGAAAAGAGAAATGAAAATGTGTGCTTGAATGGCAATTAGTATGAAATCCTTACGGTGTGTGTTAGTCATGTGGTAATTGTGGTATTAAGTAAGTATTAAAACGGTTACTGAAAAGGTACCTACCTCAAATTGGAGACCACATATATAGGGTACCTGCACCCTAATTGCGTTACACACTTTCAATCACAATCATAATGATTTTGAATAATGTCGCTAATCCATTGCTTCCTAAGTTCGAAAATTTTTTACAACTCAACAACGTAAATAATGCGATCAATGTTGTTGAACTGTCAAAATGAAAGCTATTACTAATATTGCAAGTGTAACGCAATTACCACGCAAGTCTGCATCTAGCTATAGCGTATGCCGCCATTGTTGGTATTAACGATAGCAATAATGCGGTTGAAAATGAAACATCATTTTCTTTGGTAAAGTTTACAAGATTTAATAATAAATACTCGTTTTTAGGGTTCCGTAGTCAACAAGGAACCCTTATAGTTTCACCATGTCTGTTCGTCTGTCCGCGGCTTAGCTCAGAAACCGTTGGTACTAGAAAGCTGTAATTTTGTCTGGATATACATATAAACGACGCCGACAAAGTGGTAAAAAAAAATAGTAAAGATTTTTTTTTTTAGGGTACCTCCCCTTACACGTAAAGCAGGGATGGCTTTTTTTATTTCTCGTCAATCCCATAGTGTGGGGTATCGTTGGAAAGGTCGTTTAAAAATAATGTGAGTTTGTTGAAACCATTTTTGGATTCAGGGATCCGTTTGCGGAATATTAAGCTTTAAAGTGAAAATTTTTGTTAGAGCCAAGTGTCCCCCCCCCCCCTGCCAGCTAAATGGTTGGGTTTGGATATGTAAAAAATTCACGGCCGTAGTATATATAATGAAATTAAAAGGAAAACTATCACCGCTACGTAGGCTTCACCAGTTACCGAGTAATAATCGACCAACTTAAATTTGCAGTTGTGTTGTTGTTGGAAAACATGTTCTCCCATACATTCTGTATCGGAGAACAAGTTTTTCAACTACAATGTTAAGTTTGTTTTATAAATTCATCCCAACTACGGAACCCTTCATTGTGCATGGTACGACATGCACTTGGCCGGTTTTTAAGATAGAGAACGGCCTCAAACTCCACTCTGTGTTCTTATATTATTTTACCAACATTATGCAATCGCTGGTCTACCAAGAAACGAGTGCCTTTCTCATATTAATATTTTTCCAAAATGTTTTAGCCAATATAATATACCTAAATGAGATGTTGATGTTATGTAAGAGCGTGAAGTTTGAGAATGCAATATTATTATTCGTATGATTTACTATTAAACTGTAGTTCTACTAGCTAGACGTACCATCTTCAGGGTCGAATTCTCCGGCTTGCGGACCTCTGGTTACCCTTACGGTATTGTCGTCACCGGAAGCCGCTGAAATTTAATTTATAGGTAAAGATTGCTCTTTTTTTGGTTCACACTGTCTTAAAACCTAGAAAGGTTAAGAAATGGAGAACTATTAATTTACCGTCAAGCTAACACATTTGGTCAAATTACGCATCGTATTGGTTACCTACACGCTAGACCCATGTTGTGCCCACTTAAAGCCAACAAAAATATGAAAAACTTCTGATGCACATTTTGGAATACTGCGATAGTGGATGCTTTAGGTATTCCTTTGGTTTTTTTGGATTTCCTTTGGTGTCTTTAAAAATCTTTTCTTTTATTTTAAAGACCTTTCAAAAGTTTGTTAACTATTCATACGTCATCGACGACACGACTGTAACACAACCAGGTAAATAATAAAGTGAAATTACAGTTTTTGTCTTCGTCATCGGCTTCATCGTCAGACTTGTCTGGTTTCACATGTTCTTTGCTTAAATCTTCTTTTTTGGGACGTGCCTGTTCTTCACTCGAGGGTTTTGCTATTTTTTTCTCTTCACTAGAACTCTCTTCGTTACTGCTTTCTCCGTCCAAAGCCCTTGGATTATATTCATGAGAATCTAAAATGAAAGAGCTAGTGCAATCATCACAGATGTGTTTCGTTTACCTGTCATAAGCCACGGGAAAAGTATACCTTCGAAATCTCTAATGCGAAGTGAAGGACCTCCAATGCCCGCTTGTGTTAAGTCAAACCCAAGTTTAAAATCAACTAAAAATATACAACAGGGTTGTATCAAAAGCTTAATAAAATGTGAAACTATGTTAATTAGGTGCATGCCATATTAGCAAGGTACTCACGCTTTTTGCCTTCTGAAGATTCACTAAATGCAATGATCGTAGACACCAATATCTGTAAATCAATAATGAGAATAAGTTCAGGTTTCAGAGAGATGATGATAAGTTTTTAAAATAAAAAAATATTAAAATTATTTACCGTTACGAAAAGCCATGATTTTGGACTGTTTTCGCCAGGCAGCAGCATGATGAAGTCTTAAAATATTTTATTTCATGAAGTGAGATTATGAAAAGTGTGCGGCGATACGCAATGATTTCAATTTTCTCGGTAACATAAACATTTTGTTTTATTACTCTGCAATTTTATCAATATGTAGGTATGTTTTATTAGATTTATACCTAACAAATAAAGTGAAAAAGTATAAAATTGCTTGAAATTTTCAAAAAATGCCGGTTATTACGACCTACCTAACTTTCTTACTACAACTTTACTACTTACCACAACTTTTGGAACGAACTTCTTTAAGGCGAAATGGTTCCAAAGCAGATGATTTGACGCGTTTCGACTTCACGCAAAATCAATGTTTCTCTCAAAATAACAACCTATTTGCGTTTTTTTAGTAATATGATTACGAAAATTGAAGAGTTTTTCATTTTTCTTTAGTGAAGTATGAGGCCCGAAACACGGCTGAAAAAACTTTCCTCGATACAAAAAAACCGCAGTTTCCTTAAAATCTGCTTTTTAAAGAGATAAACCTATTTCATTCGATTGTTATCGGAGCAATCGTAATAAAATTTTGTCTACGTGTTCACTATTAAATACTCTAAGGGATTATGGACTTAATTTTCTATATAAACACAAATAAAATTTTAAAATTAAATATTTGTAAATATAGTGCACTAGAATTGCGCGCGGGCGGGGTCATACCACCCCCCTCGGCTCTCGTCAGTCCCATTTCGCCTTAACGCGGCATGTTTTTTATTTCAATAGGTATCCAGATTTTTCAGATCTGCAATCAAATTATTAATTATTTTATAAGCTAATAAGCAATATTTTGATTGCAGGGATGAAAAAACTCCTAAGAAATTAATCTAATCGTTATCGAAAGAAAACTAAAATGTAGGTAGTTCGTAAATAAATAAATAGCAATATATAAACACATCTTGATTTGGTGAACTTAGAACCCAAAAACGGTTTGAGTTCTAAGGTGGCTCCTCAATTACCTATTGTGTCAAATTGTAAAGATTCTTTATAGCCTATTTTCAAGTTTGTATGAGATTAATAGATTGAGATTCCATGATTAGTCAGTCAGTCTGTGAGTGGTATTTCGTTTTTATATTTAGGTACATATTTTAATTTTATTGTAAAAGAAGTTAACAAAGCCAGGTATTCTTTCCTGAAAGTCACATCGGCTTCAGTTAAATCACAACCATTCATAACGTAATATGAGCAGAGATAATGTGTGCCCCGGGCGAGACAAATTTGCCAACTTTTTCTGTTCAACAATCTCTTTATATATGAAATGGTTACCGCCGAGGATTTTCGCGCAAAGTATTATTAGCAAAGTTGAATATTAATGTTTGCAATTCATTTTTCAAAGTACCTAGTGATAGTGCCTGTAGTTTTTTTTTGTAAGACTTATTTCTGAAGTTTTTTTATTCAATTATTATAATAGGTACCAAATTATCGACTGAGGTAGATTATAATGATGAGATGAGAAATAAACTGGGTTCCGAAATTCCAAAGAACCAAAAACATGAATAAAAACTTTTTACAAAAAAAAAAACCGACTTCCAAAAAAGCACTCAAAACTGAAAAATAACTTTAATTTCGGAAGTCGGTGGCAAAAAACGAAAATTGAAAAGCAAAGACACCGACTTCCGAAATTAAAGTAATTTTTCAGGTTTGAGTGTTTTTTTTATAAGTCGGTTTTTTTTTGTAAAAAGTTTTTATGTTTCATTTTTTAGTTGTGGTACCTACCCCACACAAATTCGAATACCACTAGCTGATGTAAATAACAGTGAAGGAGTAAATGAAAACATCTTCTAGATAAACTAAGTGGGAAAAAATCGTAATATTGAAGCTAACTCAAAAACTACGCAAGCAAAGTTAATAAAATGTATATGGGACCACCTCGGAAGCATGACCTACCATACAAAAAAAGAATCATGAAAATCGATTCATAATTGGCGGAGTAATCGGGTAACAAACATACAAGAAAAAAAAATTACATACGAATTCAGAACCTCCTCCTTTTTGAAGAAGTCGGTTAAAAATAGGAAACACTTACAAATTGCTTTATAAAAAATCCGTAGAAACCTAAGCGATAAACGGTACCTACCTATTAAATTTTGAGTATCGGTAAGCAGAATCAGAAAAACATGAGGTTAATCCCGTTAATATTTAATAAATAAGTACACCTAATAATGTGCGTGACTGACCGCAGTTAACTCTAAAATTGTCTCAGCAATTCGGATTTGTTAGAAATCCTCGCAAAAACCGACAGCTTAAAATTTACATGAAAAGTACGTGGCTTAGCGTCGTGGCGTTGAGGACGTGTTTTTACCTTGGGCTTTAACTGCTCACTCTTTATTCGAAATTGGCTTCGAGGCTTATTGGATAAAGAGATTATAAAATGTTGCTTCGAGGGGTTGCGATCAAATCTTTCTTTGTACATATTTACAAGTCAGTTAAGGGGGGGTTGCGTGGCAAACATCCAGTCCCTAGGCGCAGTAAATGATCTGCGAGTTAGGAGAAATATTTCTCATCGTTCGGCCATATTTTCGCAGTAGTTACATATTTAGGTAACTATTCCTTATATGTGAATATCCAGGGTTATCTGGGTATTCTATCTTTACAAGTTTAAAGTACCTATGACAGATTCGCAGACTTGTAACAAAAATAAAATTTAAGGAATAAAATTAATGAAAAACCAAAATTCTAAGATTTCTGTTAGTGTGAACTTATCCATTTAAATGGGAATTTAATGTAAATACGAAGTCGAAGAAAGCTGTTTAGGTATAGGAGACAAATGGAAGGTATTTTAGTTTGTCGGTTGTTGGTGCCGTCTGCGAGCTTGCGTGACGTTCTACCGAACGAAACTATCGCATGACTTCCATAGCTCATAAACTTCGCGTTTATGAATGTCTTGGAAAAACTTTTTGTTCGGGAAAACTTTTGTTATGACGATAGTATAAACCTGTGTCAAACATATATGTAGCTTTATTCTATTTACAACAAAATGTGAATTTGAACGCCCAAGGACATGCTATCGTATAAAGTAAGGTTTGTTTATCTACCTACTTACGACCTCATGAAAGTTTTTTGAAAAGATATCTCCTTAATTTATTTGTAAATCATTTCGTGTATTTGTGGCTAATATCCTTACCTAATGATAAAGACAACGATGCATTATTTAGGAACGTACCTAGGTACCATCTACCTACCTTGAAGGAACAGGTAAAATCATATACCTATACCTACCTAGGTACTTACCTACCTACGCGAGCTGCCAATGTATGAGACCAATCTCCTCTACAATGAAACTTAAATCTTGAATTCGGTGTTTCAGGTAACATGACGTTATTCTAATCACGATGATAATACGCGAACTTTCATTCGGAAAATTTGCATAAAGAACCAAAAACAAAAAACGTATTTGTTCACAGAAAGTTTATTAAGAAAAAATAAAAACTATTTCAAACAAAGTCACCTTTGGTAAAAAAACATTAGGTAGGTACCATTTCTAGGTAGCGTGTTGTAATGTTAGTAGTTTTATCGCAATATTTTTATTTCCGCTAGTACAAACTGCGCTTTTGTGGAAATCAAATAAAAAATCACTAGTCAAAACTTCGCCAGTCTGCCTGAATTTTCAGTTCATGTCTAATTGAATTCAGTTGAGTTATCAAGTACTATTATGATTGTACGATAGTTAAACTTATTTTTATATATCTTATCATTCTTCTGTACGTGTGTTCGTCACCTAACTCGAACGATTTGAATGTTTTGTGTGTATATTTGAGTGGGTCCCTGGATGGTTTGAAAATAAAATTGAACCCGGTAGGAGGCGCTGTTCGGGCAGGACAACTTCTGCCGTCCGCTATATTATATTTGATTATTTTGTTCCACCCATCCTCCAGTGCGGGTGCGGTGCTGCTGAACAGACTATGCTCCATCTGCTAGTGACCCAAATGTCCGTTTTCCTGCACCCTTGCTGATCTTAACGACGGACGCCTTATAAGGCTACAATTTTGGCTACCTAATGGGCCCAAACAATATAGGAAACAGATGTACCTTCGAAACGAAAAAAGAAAGAAAAATGAAGACGATTATAATTTATCAATCAGTACCTACATATTAAAATATACCTACTTATACCTACCAATACGGTTGATATAACAAAAACATAGTCAGACCGGATTTTCACGAAAATATTGGCAAAAAAAAAAGAAAACAAAAGCAAGCAGGCTTGTTTGAAGGGGACACCCGGATTTGAACCGGGGGCCTATCGATCTGCAGTCGATTGCTCTACCACTGAGCTATATCCCCGATGATATGGGTTGCGAAAAACCGATTTAAAAGGCCCTTGAAAATAAATAAGATTGAAATGTGTTGAAATTGTTCAGTGAACTTCAATGTAGGTAGATACTTATCTCTATTTAGCTACGAACGTGGGTATTGTGCTTCTTACATCTTCAAGATGAGAAGATGATAGGTATCCTAACTATCCTAACTAATATTATAAATGCGAAAGTGAGTTTGTTTCTTACGCTTTCACGCTAAAACGGCTGAATGGATTTGGATGAAATTTGGCACATGATGGGTAGACCATGACCTGAATTAGGAGAAAGGACACTTTTATCCCAATATTCCCATTGAGAATAAACCGCGGGGCGCAGATAGTAATGAATAATTATTATGTATAATCGAGATTCGAGATACCTACTAGGTACACATGGCTACACATCAAGTTATACATTTCCAGTATAAGATGACCTCGCATTGTACGGAAATCCTATACAATGCGAGATCTGCATGAACTGGAAATGTATAGCTTGATGTGTGTACATGGAAATTGAATGCGAAAATTCAAATAAAAGGAATTGTCTTGATCGGGTCTCTATGATGCTTAGTGGTTCTCAGTATCCGTTAAATTCCAATTTTCATAAACATAACATCACGCCGTAATCCCCGAAGGGTTAGGCAGAGCACACCTGATAAATGGTACCAAAATTTCGAATTTCTTGTTCATTTAGTGCCAAAGAAATCACTAGTGAGTGCTTAACTTACTTATTAACTGTGTGTAGAGTTGTAGGTAGGTAGACAAAGCCATACATGAGGTTGAGTTTCATTAAGTTAGAGTTACGATTGTAATATAATTTTATAGACGGTTTATGGCTAACGCTATCAGGATGTTCCCTTATACTTTTCACGAGCGTGGTTCTGCATAAGTGCATTGCAGTGCATAACAAAGTTTATTAGCCGTTAATTGTTCGTACGTAGAATGTAGGACGCACTGCATGAGAGCATAATAGTCGCACGCTCTGAAATATTTGCGACGTCACATTTCACTAGGTATTTAATTTCCGTAGATTAATTTATAAGTAACGTTGTTTGTTGCGTTCAGCCTAGAGCTTTTAGATTGAAAGATAAGTTAAAGTACTAGGTACAGCAGGTTACTAAATAAAAATAACACGGAAAAATACAGTTGGCGGGCATAACAGCACTTTGGTTCGGTGGGTTTAGGGAGATCAGATGCTTATTTGCTCGACAAAGGACATTTATTTAGATACGGAATTAATCCTCATTTGGACACAACAAGCATATATGTTCAGTGAAATTATTCTGTTTAAGTTTTCCTTTTAATTAACGACAGAGCCGGTATTTAAATACAAATTGTTGGACTAAAACAAATAGATCCCTTTCAAATCGATTAAATCGCCTCGGGCGATTCGACATCGCGCCCGTTGTCGTTTACCGCTCACAATGCCAACAGGAAATGAAAATTAAACATATTCTGTAACAATTAACCACACGTCGGAAAACTGTCTGTCATACTTACTTCATTATTTATTTTACATAAAGGTATATTTACGTCCGAAAGGCCATTCCTACAGGCCTTACCCACTGA
Source organism: Lithophane ornitopus (assembly GCA_948473465.1). Taxonomy (NCBI): domain Eukaryota; kingdom Metazoa; phylum Arthropoda; class Insecta; order Lepidoptera; family Noctuidae; genus Lithophane; species Lithophane ornitopus. The sequence goes on from OX419623.1 coordinate 9,190,737, forward strand.
ACATTCTCAATCACACCATTTACATAATATGTAAGTACATAATAGGGAGTTAGTAAACTTTGATTTAGAGTTTTTGTATCTGTTTCAATGATTCGTGGCCATGACAAAATATTACTAAAGAGAGTGCGGACAAGCATCTACTGATTAGCTATGACTTAAGACCCGAATTTTAAATGATAATCCATCTACAACATACAATTAACGGCCATCTCTTTCTCACAACTACTCTAGTAACTATGTATGTACGTACCTAGTAAAATTTTTATAATTTTCAAAAGAGTACACTCGTGACTCATTTTTAAAACCATCGCGTTAATCGTTCACCTGTAGGTAAAGTGTTTTGTAGTCTAGGTAAACTAATCTGGGAGTCAATAATCGCCATCCTACCCACTAGCGTACCTATTAGTACCTAGCCCCTTTTCGATATATCGGTCACGTGCGCTTTTAATGGCAATAGGCCCGTACGAGCTTTTCTCTATTTTAACTAAGGAGGTACTTACTAACACTTCAATTGTGTTTCAATTCTTCAAGGACGCTAAAATAGGTTAAGTATGTGGATATATTCTATAAGGTGTCGTTTAGACAAAATTGAAACGATTGAACATTCGTAGTCTTGTTTATTATTTTAAAATGTGATATTTGTGACAGATCTAGGTATAAACAGGGCCGTCTTTCCCACTGGCCACTTGGGGCCAGTGCCCAGGGCCTCGCGATAAATGGGACTCTTTAACTTCTGTCAGGGTCGTAGACTCGTAGCTAGAGGCTTTCAAAAAAAATCATAATTGCAGAATGCAAGAAGGTTTTGGCGCATCGCATGTGATACGCGATGCGCTAAAACTTTCTTGCATTCGCCTAGGAGCCCATTATACTAAAGTGTCCGGTGCCTTCAATAGGTTAAAGACGGCCCTGTCTATAAACAATAAGCTAGGCTTTGCCACTTGCAGTATTTAAATCCAATAGAAAGTTATCCAACATTTGGTCCGTTTCTGTATCTATTAAAAACATCGCATTTTCTCTTTCCACAATATCTCTTTCATATAATTCATATGACGGTTTGGGCATATTTGCAAACATTGTTAAAATCTCATCATGCAGGTTGTCGTTGGTTTCTAAGTTTCTTTTAATATCTTGCCAAATGTGTTCTATGGGTGACAAGTCTTCGAAATGTGTCGGCAGTCGTAATACTTGATGACCATTCGCTTTTATAACGCGATCAACGCGAGGCATTTCTTCTATATCGGCATGATTTTTGACGAGCTGATATAGTTGTGATTTGTTCATGGTGTCACTGAACGGCACATTCTGATTATGGAGCCATTTTTTCATATCACTTTTGGTGTCAAACATGGTTATGGATTTCGATTTTGATGTTCCATGCAGGGGACTATTATCTAATACGACAATGGACGAAGGATACAAATATCCAAGTAAAATATCTACAACCCACTTATAAAAATCATCTTCAGTCGCAGAAAAGCAAAATAAACCATTTGTGAAACCATTTTTAGATACTGCATGAAATAAAATGCATTCATCGTTACAAACATCGGTTGTTTGGCCATATTGCTTCCAAGGGATAAGAAAAGTGTGATTTTTATCTATAATCCTTTCACTGATATAATAAATAATGACATTTTTTTGCTGACGTATCTGCTTCATTTTCTTAAGATATGAATATCTTTCAAACGTTATTTTCGGGTTTTCCATAAGTAGTTTTGTGTCATTGGAAATTGTTTGATAATCAATGCCCAGCATTGTCAGATCCAATTTAAATTGCTCAGCACCTTGAAAATACTGACCATTCATGGTGCTCATAAATTCGTTTACGTTCTTTAATAAGAGTTTAAAAGAGGGTAATTCTTTGCGTTCATAAAACTTACTTAGACATTTTAAAATTATTATATGGGTGTTAAAATCAATGGAATTCGTTTTAGGATATATTGCAGGCGTATTTTTGTTCAGTATTTGGTGAAGCGTCATTTTCGGGATTCCTGTATAATACAAAACCCTGTCTTCAACATCTTCTAGTGGTATTTGTAACCTGTTAGTTTTGGCCTCCAATTCACATTTTTTTTGCATATTGATAAGAATTTCCTCAATTTCCTGATCGGGAGTGGACGCTACAGCAACGTTTGCGTCCATTGTTGATTCTGAAAATTAAGACAGTAGCTGGTCAATATTTCAAATAGCATTCTAGTCTATTATCTAATTTTGTATTCAACCCTGTTCCTTTTAGATCTTATGTTTTCTGTGACTCCTTAACCTCGGTATGCGCTCAGTTTATTGCCTAAAGAATCATATCATACGAATACGAGCAATGAGAGTTTACATACATACATAATCAGCCTATAATGTTCCCACTGCTGGGACACAGGCCTCCTCTCTGTGAGAGGGAGCGGGCCGTAATCTACCACGCTGGCCCAGTGTGTGTTGGTAGATGTCACATGTCTTCGAATTTTTGGTTCTAGGACATGCCGGTTTCCTCACGATGTTTTCCTTCACCGTTTTAAGAGTAGTGGCAATGAAATAATTTACACAAAGTAAAGCGCCTATCAGGGTTCGAACCTACAACCTACAACTCGTAAGTCCTGGCCGTTACCACTGGACCACCACTGCTCTCTATGAGAGTTTAGTCTATGAGTTTTTAATAGATATTCGGCCAGACGGTCGCCCTATTAAAAAAAAATTACCGCTGTTTCCCCTAAGGGTTTGGCAGAGGTGAACCTAAAGTACACCCACTGCTACTTCAATGGTCTAGTGATCTGAAGCGCTGCAGAATATAAGGTGGGTTGGCCAAAGTATTATTGAGTTTATCCATCAGATACATCTCAGTAGCATATTGTATTATTGTATATTGAAGTCTGGATTTCCTATTACGTGGGACTTAAAGATAACTGGCGAAATGTAGGAGTACCCAATGCATAACCGTTTGTCTTAAAAAAAACCGGTCAAGAGCGTGTCGGACCACGCACAATGAAGGGTTGGGAACCCTTCATTGTGCGTGGTCCGACACGCTCTTGACCGGTTTTTTTTGGGATGAATTTATCCCAAGGACAAACTTAACATTGTAGTTAAAAAACATGTTCTCCCATACAATCCAACTGCAAATGTAATTTTGTATGTACAATATTTGAGAGATTTACCATGTTATTTTAAGATCATAGACTTCTTATAGGTTTTTGGTTTTAGGCTCAGAATTTTCGGAGATAAGGGGGGAGGAATGGTCAATTTTCATAAATTTTCTAAATTATCTTAAAAAGTATATTAAAAAAAAAAACTGAGATCCTCACAACCAACCCTTTCATTTGATATGTCACACGGTATAGTTTGCAAAACTGTTTTTTAGCTTTTCAATTTACCATATTAAAAATTCATTTATTTTCGTTACACGGCCGTGTTTGGGTCACAGAAATTGATATCTACCCTTCAACTGAATCGGTCCATTCGATTCGGAGCAAATTGGCTGTGACAGACGGACCAACTGACAGACATACAGACAGACACACGAGTGATCCTATAAGGGTTCCGTTTTTCCTTTAGAGATACGGAACCCTAATAACAAAATAATTATTTTGGTCAGAGGTCCGTTTTATTTCTTGAATTATATACTTACCTATATTACTGGCCTGTCGCGAAGGGACTAAATAATTAGGTAACTACCTAAATAAAAAAGCATGGTCTATCGCAAATAGCTATAAAGTTTCGGGAGATCGGGACAATTCGTGTCAAAACCATATATACCTAATTAACAAATAAATAATTATTAATACTACGAAAAAAGCAAATGCCTGCCAGTTTCAAAATTTACCGCTCAAAATACCAACAATAGTTAACCTATCCCACAACCTTTTGTTACAATAGATGAAAAACTAACAATATTGAATCAAAAGAACGAAAATCACAATTTTAATCGAATATCTATGTTTTACATTATTCTAATTTGCGGTTAAAAAACACAGAAACAACAAAATGTAAACATTATTTTACATTACACACCTGCTCGTCAAATTACTTCACAATTTTCAAATACTGCAATAAATGTTAGTAAGTTGAACTATCACATTTTCACGTATTTATTTTTTACTGTAAACGTTAATATCCTTGTTAGATTCAATGGTAAACAAAAGAAAACAAAACAATGCCGGTGTACAAAGTGTACAAAGTCATAGTACAAGATTCGCACAGGATTTGACAGAAGAGAAATACAGATTATAAATAGCACAGATAAAATATTAACCTGAGTCAAGCGGACCAACGCTCGCAGCTAACTTCACTATGTTCAGTGTGGCAAGCCTAGCGGTAGACCACGTTCCGTGTACAGATTTTTGTTATGGTGTAGGGTTCCCAATAAAAAATACCAGAACTGAAGAAACCCCTTGGAAACATTATTATTTCCATGTGAGAGATTTTATTAAAGAAAAATTAAATGAAAAATGATATTTTTTTCATTTTCATTATTATTTCCATTTGAGAGATTTTATTAAAGGTAGTATGTTTAATATCTACCAATTAATGAAAATCTTTGTATGAAGCAACAATCGGAAGCTTTTAGTATTTTGCTTAGCTTATTAAATTAAGTTTCACTTTTTTTTAGCTTAGTTTGCAAAATATGTCACAAACAACAATGACGGCTCGAAATTGTCTATGGTTTAGTGATGCGGTAGTATGATCGACATGATCGTGCTATCGATATTATGCTGGAGCTACATTGTCGCGATATCGCGAACTATACTTCGCGCGCTCTAGACAGCTCAGCGAGACGTCGACGGGTGTAAAAGAGAGAGCGCGGGAAATTTAGTTCGCGATAACGCGACAATGTAGCCCCAGCATTACAATTAATTTCCGCGCAGTAGATTGAATCATTTTAATTTCAATATTTTTTCTGTTTGTTTTAAATATTTTAGTATGATAAGTTTACTTCCAGTACCTAGTTTTATTCATAGATAAATAAAAAGTTTAAAAAAATCTACGCCAAAAGCTTTTACTTTGTTCACATAACTTCTCCAGAAAATCTTTTCAATTCAAATGATTTATTTCGGTAATAAAATTCACATTGCGTTCGAATATAGATACCATAAATTCTACTTGAAACATAAATAGTTATTAGATTTAAAAAAATTAAGAAAACCTACAATCAAATAAAATTAACATTAGGATATTAAGCGATTATCAACAAATTAGGTCCTAGAGTTAGCCATCAGATGGTACCAACGCATTTTCCGAGAGATTTTAAACAGGATGACGATGATGATGACGATAACGATGACGATAACGATGACGATGACGATGATGATGACGATGAGGATGACGATGACGATGACGATGAGAATGACGATGACGATGATGATGACGATGACGTTGACGATGACGATGATGATGATGATGACGGTGATGATGATGATGATAATGCATATTGTTTTTATCTTATCTTATTCGACCCGCTCCTGCTTCGCAGGGTTTTTACGAATTAAAATAACATAGAGATTTCTTAGCTATATGATGTAACTTTAATATTAACGTAAGTATACGTAAACCTTCCGGAATAAATTCTCTAATCAATGATGAAAACCTCATCAAAAACTGTTGCGTGGTTTAGAAGAACAACGCGGACATACAGAAAAACACGAAAAGCGACTTAATTTATAAGCTGGTTGTGTAGAATCAAGTTCAATAAATATTTTTTAGGTAGGTATGAAGAGCAGCCTCTTACGCCATAGTATTCCATTTTTGTGATGAGTAGCTTAAGGGCAATAGTGTGGAAAACCGCACATAAGAGCGTGCTTTCTGAAAGTGGGCAATGTCGCAAATACTTAGAAGTCATATATTTCGCTGTTACTGTCGCTATAGTTCGCTGTCGCTGACGCGGGGCTTTTTGATTAATTTATAGGGTTCCGTACCCAAAGGGTAAAACGGGACCCTATTACTAAGACTCCGCTGTCTGTCTGTCTATCCGTCTGTATCTCATGAACCGTGGTAGTTAGACAGTTGAAATTTTGACAGATGATGTATTTATGTTGCCGCTATAACAACAAATACCAAAAAACAGAATAAAATAAATATTTAAGGGGGCTCCCATACAACAAACGTGACTTTTTTGTCGTTTTTATAGATAATGGTACGGAACCATTCGTGCGCGAGTCCGACTCGCACTTGGCCGGTTTTTGCACTATTATTGTATGGAAATATGACTGACAAATGAACTAAAATATTGATTATGAAATGCAATAATTAATATCGTAACACCGAATTTTTAGTTTTAGATGTAAAAAAAGTATTTGGAAACTTGCCAAAATGCCTTTTTTACACCGTAAACCGGGTAGGTAAGTAGTACTGATATTGGTTTGACATATTATTATGTAGGACCTATTATTGAGATGGGATAACCAAAAATAAATATGGAGCAGCAACATAATATCTTTGTTTTGAAATAAAGGGCGGGTTGAAATGCGCCTGAAAAATTAAACGCTTTTTCAATTCTTCTTTGGCAAGGAACAAAAGAATTCAACATTGTAAAAATAATCATTTTGTGTCCACGGCAATATCCGTTCGTTAGAGTTACAAGTTACAACCGAATAATAGGTTCAGGTTGAATTTCTGCGCACTTCCTGAGAGTTGACCCTTTGATCACGAATTCACGACTTTAATTAAAGCCCTCGCGCATTTCTTAGTTTTTAAATTGCTTGATACGTCGGGGCTTAATTAAGGAAATTATGCTGCACTTACTCTGTAAAACAGCCACAGTGCCCGCCGCCCAGACATCGTATGTAGGTAGGTAGGTAGGTAATAAGGTACCTAGTTCTTCCAATTTTCTGCCCATTAACTTCTGTTCTGTAATTCGATTTTTTTATTTAGTATGTGGATAAATGCGAAGTACCTACAACCTGGTATCGTATGTAGGTGGACATTGTTGACTTTTGAAAATTAAACCCCATCGGGTTAAGAGGGGGATTTGCGGGAGGGAACAGTTAACTACAGGATCCTTCATTGTACGTGGGCCGAAACGCGCTTGGCCGGTTTTTTGAATTTAATTTGGTTTCTAAAAATAAAACTGGATATACTTAATTTACGTAAATTCCAAACTTAATACAGGTAGGTAGGTTTATATACCTACTTAATATTTCGAAATTCTGCACCCATTTGAAACAAAGTGACGTCGAGTCAGTTACAGTTATTTTCAGTTAGAAGAGGCGTGTAGTGCTGGTCGAGTATAGATCACGTAGTGGCGCGTACCCCGTAAACAAAGCGGCCGACCGGCGACCTGACGCCCGGGGATGTTTATCGGGAAGCCTCGCGATGTATGTCGACGGGAACTCCACTTTAAATTTTTAAACATTCGCTTTAACGTCTTACATACAAGTTACTAGCCTACGGCGACGAGGTTCTGTCAACTAACGCTTGCCTTAAGAAATTTTCGGGCGCCTTCAAAGAACGACTGCTTAAAATTTTATTATAGGCACTCGTTCTTTTTATTGACGAAAATTAATTCCAGCCCTATGGCTTTTCAGCCAGAAATTATACTCTGCTTGATTTTTTTACATAAGTAGCAACATCAGTGGGTAATCTGGGGATAAATTGGCGATAGGGGACTATATATTTTACTTTGTTATCTGCTCTTTGGCTAGTAGTCTTAGGAGGCTGGAAACATTTAATCAGTTTTTCAATTACCTAATCTATGGACCACAGCTTATATGAATTTGATGGCGTTAAAAAAAAGTTAGCAAATGACATTCCCTCTGCAATATTGTTTCAGCTTATAGGTACCTATTGTTATGAGCCGTCGACTTCGTCGTGAGCCGGCGGCGAGGCGGTTGTTCAGCTCTGTCTATTGTTCAAAAAGCCGTGCCATATCTAATTGCAGTGGGTAGCGCCTCTCTCAAGCATAATTGCGATGTTCTGCTGCAGTTCAACAAAGTTTTTGTTTGAAATACATTCAGTTTAATGTTTTCGATTTCTATTTCGTTTTGGTGTAGGTAGTTTTAATGTTTAAGTTGGGATGACCCGTCGTCATGATTTGTTGAAGACTTGCTGCCATATTGGATGATTCATATTTAAAGATATTTTTAGGATTGCATCGTCAACATGTAAATAAAGCGTTTTTCTTTTTGCTGACACACCACGGTCTCAGTGATTGCGGGAAAAAAGTATCGTTCAAAGTGTGCGGTATTTCAAGAACAGTGCAATTTCCCACCATTCTGTTTGTGGTTAACTAGCGATAGCGGATATTACAATCTTGTATATAACAATAGCTGTGTCAAGTTGTTACGCTGTCCCGGCGCTTATAAGATGCATAATCACCCATCACGATCAGCAGGATTTTCTTTTATATCAAGACTATGGAAATCTAGAGCTTAGTAGAGAACAAAATGTTTCGAACCCCATATTTTATCGAGTTAAATTTTTTAACTTAGGTACTTATCCAGGGGTAGTAAACCATGTCATTTAATTTCAAAGATCGTATTTTAGGGGGAAAGCTCAGTTAATATACTTCTAAAACTAACGTTGGAACTGAGCGTTAAATTCCATTTTTGAGGTAAAGTTGCTGGAAAGCAATTCATCTGCACTAGTTTTTTGAGAAATAAAAGCAAATGTTCGGGAGCGTCAAAGCTCGTTAAAAGCGCAAGGCTATAGATGTAATGTCGATGCTATAACGATCTCGGTGCAGTCGCATCCGTCACTGACAAGAGTTGCAAGCACGTAACTTCGTCGACACTGCCTCACATGTTCATTTAAGGCTTTTTTTTGTAACGACACCAATGCCTGGACGTTCTCGCAATTATTTATTCTCTTAATTTGTATATTTTAATGAATCCAGTGGAAATTCTTGAGAGGGATTCACACTTGTTTTTTTAATAATAAAAATAAATTAAACTGAACAAGAAATTACAACATTATAAAAACAAAAACAGCACGCTCGTTTTTAAACTTTTAAAAAACGTCACACTATCGACCCCGGTAAGGAGCAAGTGTGTGTGCCGCGGCTCTTCGAACAAAAAAGCATCGCCAGTCTAGCTAGATAGTTTGCGGTTGTGATGGTCTCTTTTTTGGTTATGTCAGTTTTAACTTAACTTTATCACAGAAGTTTTTAAATACAGGTTTCCGGGCTGTCAACGCTCAACTGTCGATTGGCCTTTAGAAGGCGCTATCAATTAAAATCCTACTGTCTAGTTAGATACAGTTGGAGGTTTATCAGAAACTAGCTGTTGCCGCTAGTCGCGACTTCGTCTGCGGACCAGTATAAATAACCGGAGAACACATCACCATCACTAAGATTTCTTTATTTTCATTGGTTCTTCTGACCTTTCTCCATTCCTTATTTTTCTTCTCCATGTCGTACTATCCAAACTGATTATTAACAAATGACGAACACATTTGACGATAAATCTAGTGTTACCTACATTTTTTTTTTCCTGCCGTGTTTGTGTGAAAGTCCTAAAGGGATACCGGGAGCTTGGCAATAGGCAACTGAAGGAACACGGGTGGGTTTTAGTCAGTAAAAGTTTCCGAACTACAAAAAAAAAAAAGTTTTACATTTTTTAAAGTCCTAAAATGATATTGTTGTACCTACGTAATAGTGGATCTAATGCAGCGGCCAAATTGGTTGCATTTAGTGATGGCGCAGCATTGGCATTTCAATTTGAATTCTATACCAGTGTCCAGAAACTCATTAGGAATTAGGACAACATTGGGAATGCAATACTAAATTCTAAAATACAAATACCTAATAATAATGATTTTGGACCGATCACGTCAACTGCATTAACCTAAGTGATAATGATGATGTTGAGAGGGAGCGGAGGTCGCTCTCAATACGAGCCAACATGATAGCTCGCAGGTTTTCTGGGTGTTCAAGGGAGGTAAAAGTCACGTTATTTAGAGCTTACTGTACATCCCTTTACACGTGCAGCCTGTGGGCTCGTTACACAAAAAAGTGCTATAGCGACCTCCGTGTTCTCTACAATAACGCGTTTAGGGTTGTGGTGGGGCTGCCTCGTTTCTGCAGCGCATCGGGCATGTTCGCAGAGGAGCGTACCGCCTGTTTTCACGCGACTATGCGCAGACGGAGCATCTCCCTGGTGCGCAGAGTGCGGGTCAGCTCCAACGCGATCCTGGCGATGATTGCTAACAGGCTGGATTGTCCCTACATGCTGCATTGCTGCAGTAGACATGTCCAGGCAAAGCCGTTTAGCAGGCGTTATTAATAATTGTGTGTTTTTGTACTTTTTATTTATTTATAATTTTAATTCTATTTTCTTTTATTGTATAACTTTGACATTTATTATGAATGTATTATCTTTTATTGTATAATTTTGACATTTATTATGAATTTATTATCTTGTATTGTATAATTTTGACATTTATTATGAATTTATCTTTTATTTTATTTTAATTATTATGAAATGGAATAATGTAATTGTCAGATATGGGTCTTGTTGCCAGAAATAAATGAATTTTATTTTATTTTATTTTATTTTATTTATTAAGCACATCTGATGACACAGGCCTCAATAGATATTTGGGAAATGGCGTTGCTAGTAACCCAGAAATAATTAGACGAACCAACTAGGATGTAATTGGCAAGGATCGTTTCCACATCAATTGAAAAATAAAAAAGGAAAATAAATTAACTTTTGTCCAGTTTTGGGACTACGACCTACCTAATTATTTTAGCTACGCCAACGCTCTGATCATGTGGAGAATTCAGTGTGACATCCAAACTGGATTAGCCATAAACCACCGTCTTAATTACAAAATCAAAGTACCTAACTGCGAAACCAATAAACATTTCACTGTCGACTGGTGTCAAAGTTACGGTCAATAAAACAAGAATATGTTTTAAATCCTCTAGAAAAAAGAATAGATATATATTTTTCGCAATACATTTTACGGCTGCAACAGCGGGATCGCCAATGCCCTCCACTAGTGATCGATGGTACTCTAAAAGCTTAACGTAACACTTATTGCAAGCGATGGAAAAATAGCTGCGGAAAAATGAAGTTATTTCCAGTGGAATATTTTTTACTTCAGTGTAATCTTTAATTGCTTACCCCAATTGAATTTTAAGTTAACAAAGAGGAATTAGATAAATGTATTCAACGTTTTGTAATTTAACATTTCTGTATTGCTTTGTTGGGTTTTCTTGTTGTTTTTTAATTGATGCTTGTAACAAATTTTACCTATTTTTCTTCAGGGGATATTACCTGTTTTTCCAACTTTCATACTTGGACATGGAATCTTTTGCAAAATTCGATGTTTGGCAATTGTCTATTCAAGGACTGGTAAAATGGAAAAGTCAATAAAAGGTACTCTTATTCTATTTTTCCGGCGTTGATAATACTTTGAAAGCAACTTATTCTGGAACAAAGATAAGTAGTGCTGGCAGATCAGATAAATATTAACTTCATGGCAGAGAATAGGCGAGGCGTTTGGGAAAACATTGAATACATATTTTATGCCTACTTATTAACATGAAATGTGACGGGTATTCATGCAAACTCTTAAGTCTGGCAACATTTGCTGACTCAATCCGGTTCCAAAATAATATCACCGCTGCAAAGCGAGCTATTCTCTCAAAATGTTTGTCTTAAGAGTGAATAATTACAAGGGTAAGTAATTGGCCTTTTGTATTGTATTATCAGCTTACAAAGATGCCTGTACTTAGTAAGTAAACCCGCATATGAAACATAGCTTCTTTGTATGATATTACGAGTGTTTATAAACAAAGATGTGCTCAGTACAGCTTACAACAATGAAAACTTGGATATTATTGTCATGTGTATTATAGTAAAAGGAATATGTGGAATTCCGAGCCTATTTTTGTGTAAAGAGCAAGGGTTCTCAAAAAACAAATATTTGCGGCTTTACACCGACCGTCTCTATCCGAGTTACGCTTGTACGTACTACAGCTTATTTGTCTTTTATCTTACAAACTTGGATTTTTCCCTAGTTCTGTTTGCCTTGCATTGATCTCTCGACGTTCCACGAAATGCCTTTTCTTAGTATTATTCGTGAGGTAAATAAAGGATTTAGGTATTTCTAACTTGGTTCATTTGAAACTAATCCCTAGTTATTGCTGATCGGATGTCCACTCAATATCCAGAAATTGTAGTTTCTGTTGTAGTTTGTTTTTATGTCTCTTTGTACAAACTTATGTCGAGAATAAAAATGTACTCACCTTAAACTGAATAAAGTTTTATAGCAGGATTGCGAGCGTGTTCCTGTTCCAAAATATCAAACAAACTGAGTAAGTGTGGATACAAAGAGAGGACGCTTTATTGTATTATCTCGGACAAGTTTGAGGGAAATTTGTCACAATCGTAATAAAGAAATAGCCATTAATTAATTAGTGCCGTCGTGTTTTCTTTGTGTGGGCGTGGCTATCTTCCTGTTTGCTGACCGAGGGAAAAGAAAGTTAGATTAAATACGATTCATTGTTCAGCCATTGTAATACTTAAGAACATACGCCATCAGCAACCTAGTTCGTAGAGAGAAAAAGACAATTGATAAATGAAATAAAGTGCATTTAATGTTCTACATTTTTATCATTAGAAAAAAAAAAGTTAGATTTTTGCTTTAATTGAACATTAAATGTTTATTTAGAAGACTTTATAACTGTGATTCATCTTCAAGTAGATAGGAGGAGCTCGTGGCTACGTAATAACAACCGCACGGGTCGATCCATCAGGTTAAGCTACGCTTGCCGGGATTGGTCCGTGGATGTGTGATCATCTTTACATACTGAGACTCCTCCGTTCCTCGGAAAGAACGTTAAGCCGTTGGTCCCGGCTGTCATTTGTGAATCTTTGACAGTCGTTACGGGTCGTAAGAAGCCCGAAATTCTGACAACCAGTCTTACCAAAGGGTATCGTATTATCCAGTTACTGGGTTGTGGAAGTCAGATAGGCAGTCACTCCATCTAAAATACTGGTATTCAGCTGCATCCGGTTAGAGTGGAAGTCGACCCCAACATAGTTGGGAAAAGGCTAGATCATCATCTGATGATGATCTTTAAGTAGATAGGTAAGTAAGGTAAGTAGTAGATTCATTACTCGTAATTTCAGCTAGATTTCCAAAATTGTTAATGTTGATCTAAAATACCTCGGTATTTATCTAAACGTTCAGTATAATTTGGTTACTAAGATTCTTGTTATTTGCTATTTGTCAGTGATAGAGTAAAATAAATTTCGAAAAAGCAATTTGCAATCGACCACTGACTCAAAGGGCCGAATCTCGTGAGGCATCAAGGACCCTCTATTAAAATTAGAAAGTTCATTTTGGCAGATAAATTGCTTCTTGACTTTGACTATGTTCAAGGTAAAATAAATACTGTCTGTAATCTGGGTCCGAGTGAGTAAATACATTATTTTAAAGGTGGTATATTTCTTCCGTTTTAAATTTCTACGAAAAGAAACTTGGCTTTTGGTAAAATCAACAGATTTTATCGTGATTGTATTGATATTTGCTTAATCTCATGCGTTTCTGATAAGCAAACGCTTTTTCCGTAAAGAAGTCAGTAGAGTTATATGTCTGCCATTGATAAGTCACATTAATCCAAAATACAAGCCCTGGCTTAATTTGGGTACCAGTTTCGATACCTTAAGTAAAACGAATTAAATACTGTATTTACGTACCAAATTCTTGTGACTCATTAACCCCAAATAATACCTACTATATAAATATGATATAAAACTACTATATATAATCCACTTATTATTTGTTATTAATAACGTAACATTATAGTGAATATGCCAAGTAGTTTTGTTAACGAGTTAAAGCGACGCGAGTAAATGCATCGAACTAATACCATTTGTCGCACATCGTTCCACGGCATCCCCAATTTGGCTACAGTTTGGTGATTTACTAAAATTATCAGTATCGCTATCTATGAACCTAACTACGCTAAATGGTTTAAGTTAGTTAGAATTTTGTAGATAATACACGGATATTGCAGTGGATAGCCGATTTTATGTGCTGGTTACGGCCTATTTTGAACAGATAGTGGGCTTACGTAGGAAAATGTTACAGATTGATAACTAATTTTAAACACATGATTTTGCCTTTTATTTAGCAAGCCGTCTAAAGGGCACAATTCAATAATACTGGAGAATAAACAAAGGCCATTATTACCCCTCTTCATTACTCACTCCAAGGACTCTCCGTTATGAAAAGGAGCAACTCTTGCGATAACAATTCGGATTTGTAGTATGCCCGATAAATAAATTATAAATACATTTAGCAGCGTACATTTCGAACCATTTCTCTTCTTACACGACTAGCCCATTTGCAGATCTCCAAACGGTGCCATTACTCAGCAATAAATTGGCATTTGCGCCGTCATACATAAATTACGCGAGCGCGCTGAAAACCAAGTTCTCTGGTAGACACTTTTTGTATAAATGTAACTTGTTTAATCTTTCATATTACAAACGAGAATAGAAGTGGGTATTAGGTTCGTATTTATGTAGCTATGCATCACGGGTGAACCTTTCTATGAGGTCAAGTAACAACTCTCCCTGACGGAATTTATGTGGCTAATTCACTATGTTTCAGTCCTGATAGATTTATGCCTTTTCCTCAGGCGTGGCGTCTGCTATGGCGGCGACCATCCGTCTGCATGCTACGTACAACAAAAAGAACAGAAAATACTAACTCGGGCCGAAAATCAATCCAGGGAGAACATTTTTTTGATTAGAACGACACCGAAGTTTGAAATTAGTTCGTTTGTGGCTACAAAAGCTGACTAATTGGCAACTGTATCAGTTTTGCATAGCCACAATCCCAATATACAGTTGTCGCAAAGCCGGCTAAATCTATTATAAAGCAGCTTTGCCCAATTTATACGAATTAAAATCGTTTGTGATATCGATTGCGTCGTAGTTACGTTTCGTGTTTGTTTTCGCGAAATATAGCTGTTGATGGGTTTTGTGGGTATATAATATCCCTACTCATCTTATAATCATAGGTATTAATTTAAAGTTACAGACAAATCTACACATGCAGCGCAAATAGATACCACCAGCTAAAGTGTAGCTGCAATGCCACAGGCTAACCATATTGGGGTGATTGGGGGAATTCGGAATAATTAAAAATTCTACTACCTTTTTCAGGCGAACGTTGTTTCAACTGTACCTACTAAAAGCGTTGAGTCGACTAGAAACATTTAATTATTTCAAATACCGAACAAGGATTCTCGATTCACCCCTAATATTAAATTTTGGTTTCGCCCCTATATTTGGACGGTTAAGATTAGAACTCCCGAGCTTTAGGTCGCAAGTCAGCGCATTAGCTGCCAAGCTATGGCCGCTCTATTTCATAGTAAAGTGTCTGTTATTGGAAAGTAAATCATGTTTGCTTGCAGTTTTGAAAACATTTCAAGCTAGAATTTATATACTACCTACTAAGTAAGGACAAACACGCGATGCGTTTGAATTATTCATACAAGTTTTAGATACTTTTTTTTATTACTTTCGTTCTACGGAAAGGCATTGGTGGTATGTGATATTTTTCTGCAATTCAAAGTGAAAAGGTGTTCCTTCTTCAGACACTGTTTGGCTAAAATATCTACCTATCCTATATATTTTTACATTTGAATCTGCAATTACTATGGGGTACATAATAAAGAGAATTCTATTATAACCCACCGTAAAAAAAAAAAAGAGTTTCATTACACATTCAACATCGCTAACAACTGGCTAAAAAATGTACCGAAAATGTTATAAAATTATTAGAAGCAAAAACAAACACCATAATATATTTAGCTTGAAAAACGTTCGGAATTATTGCTAAATGCAACGTCAAAAATGGTCTGAATCTAATCAATCTACGCGAGTGGAGGCCTATGAAAAAACTAAAAGTTAAAACTCATACCAGCATTCGTATTTTTATATTCTCTTGCATTAGGTAAGAACTACATTATGCCAAAATGCAATGGACGTAAATAATGCCTATTAACATTGAATAGACATGTACATTACAAATTATATAGCCTTGATAGACCTTGTCGTGCCCACTGTCCTGAATTCAGCGTACAGTTATTCAAGCAAGATGATTAGGTACTGGCTTTAACACAAGGCTCTCAGGAGCCTCAAAGGAGTCCTTACCTAGGTGTAGCCTTTGGAGCTAAGTAGGTTTAGTATGAACTAGTTGTACCTAAGACGTTTCTACTTCGTATTTATTAATTTATTTCATACTTCAAGAAATGTACAGAGGCTCACTTCATGACGTAGGCACATTAGTATCGATGCATAGGCATTATAAACCAGTCAACCTTCAGGTGATGCAGACACAAACAGTAGTATTTTTCGTATCTGCACGATACGAAAACTTTAGGAATAGGTAAATATTTATTTAATTATGAAGGTACCGTGCTAAAACCACCAAATAAACAATAGAATTTTCACTTTATCTCAATTATAGGTACTCGAAGTCTATTAAGCTAAAGTTGACCGAAAAAAATTCTGTGCAAAATCTATGTTCGTAGTCTAACAGTAACACACGTAAACTCTAGGTATGAAGCAATTTTCAAAACAATCACGTCGCTTCTAATAAAGGCACGTTCTTACATGAATCTTTCGCGGCTTCAGTACTAATGAAACTCATAAGCATGGTACTAATACCGGGCCATTAACACTTCCCAATTGCTATTCGAAGGGAGAGAAAAACTCCCTGCCATGACTCCTCGTGTCTTAAGGTCCCATTAAACTTAACTTACAAATTACCTCCACACGCGGTCTAGAAAGGGAGATAAGTCGGCACTGTCTATTGTCATCATTATTTTATTTGTAAGAATTTCTTTTTCATCCATAGGTTGTAAAAAAGAAACTGCTGTTGATTTTCTGCTCATTGTGTTGTCCTAGGCAACGTAGCCGAAAAAGATTTTCACAAGAAGATTTTCATTGGGAAAGTATATTTCACTAGCTTGGTTAAGCAAGATAAACACGCATAGAAACAGAACACATGTCTTCAAACGGTTACTGTATAATATCTACAAGCATGATGATAATTCGAAAGGATTTCATGCGATTAGATTTTTATTTTGTTTCAATAAAATAAAAATGGAAATTGTTTTTGTTTAATATTTCCGGTGAGCAATTCCATAGAAAACTCTCGACTACTTAGTCAAATCTCAGTGAGACGTCTCCCAGTTTCAGAGTTTGCTTAATACTTTAAACTGGTAATGAAGGCATTAAGGCGCGCTGAATGCATAAGAAATGAGGTGCCGCCGCAACCTCCTATATAATTAGCTCCTTTATTGGCCACATATTTTTACTTTGCCACGTTACAATGTGGATAACTTGACATTGTTTTAGTCCCTACTTCCTTTTTATGCGAACAAAAGGCGTTTTACTACCATGATGTCACCAATAAATTCTTCGTTTACAACGTATAGAGTCGGTATTTAGCGAGTCGATAACAGAATCCATCAATTGGGTGTCGGTATCCATAAATACCTCTTAATATTGTCGTAATCTATCAGAAAGGATCTTATGAATGAGTCTGTAATTGTAATCGTCAGCTTAAACGGTCGGCTCGGCGCTTGCCAGACACAATAGATAAATTATGCGGTCTCGTTGGACCCGGCGGGAGTCAAGGGATTCAATGACGTATTATGTACGAGTATATTATCCCGACTTGTAAGTTCTGCTAAGCTACCAGAGACAATAGGACATACATACACTAGTTTATACTTAAAATAATAATTGTATGAATTGTTTTAGTCCTCAAATCTATTGGTTCATTATTTATTGAGCCCGGTGCACGGATTTGGTAGGGGAACAAATTCAATTATTGCGCAAGATGCACCCTCTATTGGCTTCCTTTATCTAAATAAAAGATTTTTGCTCTAAGAGATTCATTGCCTTAAGGTGCAGCCTGCATATGTACATTGGTATTTACTGCCGCCCCGCCGGGTAAGCACACTAATAATTTGAAGTGGATTGCTCCTGCAACATTGTTTGTGACTTCTATTGTGAACATTGCAATACGTGTTTTGGCCGCTTCGACAAATGGGTACAAAGGCAAGAATTCTTCAAGGGGAAAGCTATTGATTCATTCGAACAAGGTTACACCTTATGCTTACACGTGTTCGTTAATTTTTAAGTATTACGAACTTCAAATATCGACGGACTTCCGAGAAAAAAGGACTAAACAAAAGACGATGTCAAAGGAAATAAAAAATGACGTCGGTAAAGTACTTCAAGAGACTGAAACTTTTCACAAACATCGAAGCAAGCGGAAAAAGTTGAGCGAAAGAGTTTTCCCAACTTTCTTAGTAATTTATTAAAATAGAAAGGTATCATGTGCTTATTATAATGTTTATTTGGGAATATCTTCAAGAATATTAAATAGAAAGCTAAGTATTTCAATCTCTTGGCTGATTAAATTACTATTGATAAGATTATCCGATTATTAGATTATTTATTAGATTACTTGGAAAGCTGCGACGCTATAATGGAATTGGGATAGACACACCTGCCGCATGTCAGACGACCAATGGGCCAAACTTTCGACCACATGGGTCGCTCTTTTAATGACATCGCGACAGGCCCAGAAGGAGATGGCGGGATGAGCTAGACTCCTTCAACAAGAACTGGTCCTTAGCAGTTTTACCTAAACAGAGATATGTGAAAGTCAGTAGGGAGGTCTTTGCCCTGCAGTGGGACATCACAGGCTATTAATAATAATAAGATTATCATGAGAAAAACAATGTTGTGTGGATTTAGTTTAGTTTTGCAAAGCGAACAATTCGGGTGGGCGAGATCAAGTGAGATCAGTTTCCAATTTCTGATAGTAGAGCCCAAATTTCTTGGAACTAATTCCATAAAGTAATCGAGAAGGTTTGCTTGGTTTCCGTATCGTGTTGTTTAATCTCCATTCGTTGCCCTTCCCCTCTCGTTAAACAGCAATTTTGACGTGTTAATAGCCAAAGTTTATTTACGTTTACGCTTAACGAACAAGCAAAATTAACACATTGAAATTTGATTTGAATTTAAGTGTAACTAATTGTGTATATCAAGTATCTTCACGGTGTGAATACTAAGCAATGAATTCCAATATTCAGCTAGTAGTGGATAACACCTATGACAACCTAGGATTTTTTAATGGAAGTTTATTCAAGGAAAGTATTCTACTGTTTACATTTTAATCACTTTGGTATAAAAAAAAAAAAAAAAAAAATGTACCTGAAGATCAACAAACAGCTTCGTTCAGATATTTATATAGGCCGACTTAACATCAAAGGGTTTTTGTACTTATGTGTTTTCAATATTAGGTATCATATAATGTAGTCTTTCTATGTCTTTACTTTTTTATTTGAACCTGAAAACCAACGATACCATGTACTACATACCTATTGGGCGAGTAAAGTATTGCATTTTTACAAGAATTTAATACGTAGGTGTTTAGTTTTGGAGGCCCTTTAAACTATTCAGAGATAAGAGATGGCGTATAATCAATATCGTTGTTTCCAAATCGGCGTAATCCGTAATCATTCGTGAAATTAGTAGATGATGGCGCCTATTTAATTTTTTAAAGCTCCCTAAAAATGTAGGGATTGCTCCCGCCAGCCTTCTTTATTACCAACTATTAATAATAGGGGCAATTTGGACTTTTATTAAAAACAGTGGTATCAACTTTTAATGCTTCAAAATCTTAGATAGCATTTTAGATAAGAAATATTTAAAAAAATTGCTCTACTTAGGTTTTATTAAAAAGCAAAAAGCTTTCAAGCTTTCAAAACTCTTTGAATACTGTAAATGAATTGAATTGAATTCTTTTTTTTATGTAAGCATAAGCTTTTCATTTCGGTGTCCTATTTCAGTACCTACAAAATAATAAAGCTTGATGTTCCTCTGTAAAGAGCACTTCATTAAAACACTAATTGAACGTGATTCATTATCTGCCAGCCAGTTTATTCATGTAACCGGCTATTGTAACTTACAAGGTTACTTACAGCATTAATTTAAGAAATAATGGACGTTTTAGTTTTCAAGATACCTACCTAATGTAAGAAGAAAATCCAGCGAAATATAATATTCTCTCAACAATCTAAAAGCTGCAACAGGAAAAAGCGGCGATGAAACAGAAAAGTGAAAAAGAGCGATTTCATTGAGACATAGAATTTCAAAACAGCTACCGATTGAGCTATTTAATAAATTCTTTGTTGAACCTCGGGATGCGGACGTAGACGGAATAACGATGACAATACAATTGTGTGTGAGGACGTGTGCCAACCCTAATAGTAATGGACCTCCAGTTTATTGTTATTTTATCAACATACCTTCGCTACAATAGCATTTTAATATTACATTATAAGATCTCTCGAAAGTTAATTATTTTTTACGCTACACATTTAAATACCTATCGAAAGATGTGTAATCGAGCGTACATCATACATACAATTGAAAGACAATAAATTTACAATAAGTAAAACCCGCGAGCTTCGCGCGATCAAGTCGCAAAGGACAATAAATAACCTCATTTTGATCCGATCGGGTATACTCGAGTTGACATACCATCGATAAAAATAAACAAATGCGAATAGAGATTACACGCTTAGGGAAACAAGTTGGTCGTGTATTAAAACTCGTTAAAAAAAGAGATTTGTACAGAGGGAATGAAGCAAATCCTTTCGTGGGTCTATACAAGGATCAGTGAGGACGCTGTCACAAGATCCTGCCCGTTAGCCGTGCGTTAATAGGATCAAACCGGGCTTTATTCGGGACGTGTCCACGCGCTTTCACCTAACTTATCGAATTTGCAAATCGGCTTACACTTCGTTAACCATATCTATGTACTGACAGACTATATTTAGGAAGAAAAATATTGAAATACCTATGGTTTTCGAGCACAATAGAAATGTTACAAAACCAATTCAGAAGAATATTATCTTATTGAGAATACTACTACTATTTCCGCATAAGGTATGTTAAAATTTACAATGGTGGAATAAGGTGGTTATATGGTAAGGAAATAATTAAAAAAAAAAATACAATACAAAACTACGTACGTTTCCTCTGAATCTTGTAACTTGTATTCGAATTTGGTTTATTTAAGATTTTTTAATTAAAAAATAACGCCATGGACATTAATTCAAAGGTAAGACTCCGTATAATTGTTTGTTCAGCATCTGGTTACATTAAGTATTCTGTAAACAGAGTATTTGAAAGCCGCTGTTATTTTCGGTCTATACATAATTCATGGGGATTGCACTGGTGATGGAAACAAAACAATTTTAGTTTAAGTAGAAAATAGAAGGAAAGCTTCTCTCGCTTAGTCTCCTAAATTATTAACCTTTGTGAGGGCGATACGCAGAAAGGTTCTGTCTTGTTTACGCGTTAAGGGAGACAGGGAAGGGAACTTAATACCCTATATCACTGTCGGGGTAATACAAACTAGCGGGGTCGCAAACCTTTTCCACTAAATTACGTATCGGCACGTGGGGTAATCCGAACTTAGTTGAATCACATTGAAGAGTTCCCGCAGTGAGTGCATCGAGTTAATGGGCTTTGTTTAAGTGTAATTTTAATTTAAATGATGTTTAATTAAATCGTGTAATTATTGAAACGAATTTTGTACAAGTACCATATTTGCACAAATTAAATATTAGTTGAACCAAGACTCTCTGTAGTCCAATTTATTTTGTACAATTAAATTATTGCTCTCAATATGTTGCTATGTTAAAAGATCGTTAACCTTTTAATACTGCTTAGTTGTTTGTGTTATTTGAGTAGGTAGCAGGTAATTTTCCGCTTAAACGTATGTTATAATTTTCTTCTTTCTCTATTTAATATTTTTATTTCCTGCTATAGAATGAGAACGTACCGTTGTTTAGGTATTAACACTATTCAAGTGATTGACAATATTTCTTTGTTTTGTTTATGTAATAAAACAATCATTTTCAAGTGGTTGAAATTATTTCTGTAGAAATTCTGGAGTAATGACTACACTTTCATCAAACCTGTAAAAATCTGAACAATCTTAGTTATCTTACGCGCTAAAAATACATTATTTAAATTAATTTTTGGCAAGATTGATGTATTTTAATGTTGTATGAAACTCTCCAACAAATTCATTCAAGTTGTTCGCAGTTTTACTTTGTTTGCTAAACTTACAAGAAGTGCGATAATTTTAAGCGTTCATTGAAAATTATTGCGTGAAGCTACTAGGTGTAATATCTAATGCATAAATTATCAAGTTATCTATTCCCAAACTCTCCCGGGAGGCGCCCGCGCCCCCTCCCAGCCATAATGTGTAACGTGTGACGTACGGGCTGTCTCGCCCCGCGTTAATAATCCATCAGATTGACAAAATCTTTGCATGGGCTCGCCCCTACCTACTAACTCGCCTCTGTCACGTACAACTTTCATGTGCGCGTGTCTTTTGCCCTCAAAGGGCATCTTTTATAAAGTCTTGATAAGCTCTATCAGCCAGTTAAAATGAAAAGGGTTTCTGAAACTGACAATGGTATAGTGAGTATAATTTGGTGGATTTATTTAAATATTAACAGAGAACTTATCTGTAGATACAGATAGGGGTATGGTGGCGGTATTCGTTCTCAGTACTTAAACCTTTTATATAAAGTATAAGCCGTGATGACAAAGAGATAGCTAAATATTTCAGAGCAATTTATTTTGATTGCATAACATCACGCCTTGTTTCCCCGAAGGGTTGAGCAGGTATAGTTCACCCACATTTGGCCATGCAGTTATGTTTAAGTCCCATGTAACAGGGCCGAGCCAATTGTCATCAACCAGGCTCATATCCATACTCCGGGCTGCTACTGGTAAATTCCAGATAGAAAAACCCAATAACACTTTGGGCGACACTTTTTTTTTTTTTTTCTTTGGGATTCGAGCCCACGACCTCATACTGTAGCGCTTGCGACCTCTAGACCAACGTGTCAGGCAGTATTCTGATTGCTCCAGTTGAAACAAAAAACAGGCCAAGTGCGAGTCGGACTCGCGCACGAAGGGTTCCGTACCATTATCTATAAAAACGGCAAAAAAAATCACGTTTTTTGTATGGGAGCCGCCTTAAATATTTATTTTATTCTGTTTTTTAGTATTTGTTGTTATATTGGCAACAGAAATACATCATCTGTGAAAATTTCAACTGTCTAACTATCACGGTTCATGAGATACAGCCTGGTGACAGACGGACAGACACACAGACAGCGGAGCCTTAGTAATAGGGTCCCGTTTTACCC
This sequence comes from Lithophane ornitopus, assembly GCA_948473465.1. Taxonomy (NCBI): domain Eukaryota; kingdom Metazoa; phylum Arthropoda; class Insecta; order Lepidoptera; family Noctuidae; genus Lithophane; species Lithophane ornitopus. Next base: position 9,213,940 of record OX419623.1, read on the forward strand.
TTTGGGTACGGAACCCTAAAAACGTTACATAGTACCTAATACCGTAACGTTATTTTATTGCAGTCCATGACAGTGATTTCTCAGTAAGTAATGGACGAATTAAAAATTAATTTCACGAAATAAAATTTCTTGTGATTTCAGCGCGCAGAGTAGATTTCTCTCTGGCTCTCCAAGCGACCGTAACGCGCGAGTGCCACTTACCTGTTACAACTTATTGAATTATTTATGAAACTATCCGCCTTATTGGATTGAAATATCGCGGCCCTATACGGCTTATTCGCCGAACAATACCATTAAAGTGACGGCCAACGCTAATTTAAAACTATTGTAGGTATTCCATTAGGGTGTACTCACATCGTTAGTTCGAAACCGATATTTAAGGACACGAAGTTTGTTCCACGTTGTTTGCAGGTAATTGACGTAAGTACGGTGTGAGGTTGAGAAGTACAATTCAAAATATAATTTAGCTATGAAAATTGACGTCATTATCCGTGTGTTCGAGCGAGCGAGTTACTTAATGACTTCAAGTTAACACTGACCCGCCATCGACGAGTAGTTAGGGAATAAAGTTTTATCGGCCAATGTGTAAGAATACTTATTCCCGTTTATTGCTCTTCGTCCAGTCATCTCTTAAGCTATTAAATTCGTCGGAAACGTCGCATAAAACGTTCGAATCGATTTCGCATAAACGATAGACGTGACCAACCAAAAAGTGTATGGCGTCTGATTTGTATCCAGTTTTGTATTTATTGCAATCACAAGGCAGAGTCACAATCAAACTCAATTTGTTGTGTGAATATTGGCAAATGTTACAAACAATACGTTATTTATTATCCTATAGTACAGTACACGTTTAGTCCCTTGACGCTTACAGTAGCGAAAATATAACCGCTTTCTTCGTTGTGAGTTTTTAACTAAGTACTATTTACCTGCCATCACCAATTGGGGCTTCTGGCTAAGAAATTACAGCCGCACGGGTCGATCAATCAGGTTAAGCTACGCCTGCCGCGGTTGGTCCGTGGATGGGTGAACATCTTTACATACCAAGACCCCTCCATGTCTCGGAAAGCACGTTAAGCCGTTGGTCCCGGCTGTCATTTGTAGATCTTTGACACTTGTTACGGGTCGTCAAAGCCCGAAAGTCTGACAACCAGTCTTACCAACGGGTATCGTTTTATCCAGTATCTGGGTTGTGGAGGTCAGATAGGCAGTCGCTCCATGTTAAATACTGGTATTCAGCTGCATCCGGTTAGACTGGAAGCCAACCCCAACATAGTTGGGAAAAGGCTAGGCAGATGATGACCAATGTTTTGATCTGATAAGTACCTATCTATTTGAAATATATAAATATTATAAAATATATATACAACAACAGCACAAGTAATGTCAGACTAGAATCTAGAGGCGAAGCAATAAGTATCGAGAGAGGAGTCAGACAGGGTGACCCCCTGTCACATAAACTGTTTATAGCGGTGTTAGATAACATATTCCAGAACATTGACTGGAAAACCAGGGGTATAAAAATAAGCAACTGCACTTTAAATCATCTCAGATTCGCCGACGACATTGTTATACTATCCGATACATCACAGGATCTCCAAGAAATGCTATGCTCACTTGATCAAGCAAGCTCGAAGGTGGGATTAGAAATGAACGCTTCTAAAACCAAGATAATGTAATAATAATTTAATATTTTAGTTAAGACTTCGCATAATCATGTTTTTCTCTTCTTGTTCTCACACACTATTGTCTACATTTCTTTCTCATTTCTCCTTTCGCAGGTCTGCTGGAAGAAATTTCTTAAGAAATAAGCAGTACCTTTGTACTCATATCATAATTATGTCATATCTCTTTGTATTTTACTGTGTGTACATAAATAAATAAATAAATAATGACAAACAGGTTAAAATTACCTATCACCGTAAACGAAAATAGAATAGAATATGTTGACACCTACAGCCACCTGGGTAAACAGGTATCATTTAACAAATCAAATAACGATGATGAAGTTGAAAGAAGAACAAATATAACGTGGAAGAAATTTTGGTCACTCAAGGAAATTCTAAAAGGCGACTACTCGATCAACTTGAAGAAAATTGTAATTGATACCTGTTTATTGCCATGTTTGCTGTATGGTTGTCAAACATGGGTATTCACGACAAGAGCTAAGAAAAAGATCAGAACAACACAAAGAGCGATGGAGAGAAACATATTAAATATAAGGAAAATACACAAAGTTAAAAGTGAGGACATAAGGCAAAAAACCAAGATAACTGATGCACTCACCCAAGCCCTAAAACTGAAATGGCAATGGGCCGATCATATAACACGCTATACACACAGCAGGTGTACATTCAGAACTACGCGATGGAAGGGAACAACAGGAAAAAGAAGTGTCGGCAGGTCGAAAAGAAGGTGAGCAGATGACATAATAGAAATAGCAGGTAAAGACTGGCAGACTATTGGCAAAGACAGAGACACATGGAAGAAGTTGGAGGAGGCCTTCACCCGAGGAGGGGTCCATACCCAACAAAATAACTAACCTGTACTAACATCTAGAAAATAAGTCAAAATACTAACAATAAACTACTAACAACATTTGTAATGAAAATGGGTATGGAAATAAAAGGCTTTTATATTATATAAGTACTTATCTAAATCTTTTGCGCTATTCAAAAAGCTACCTTGTCTTTGTTTATTCAGTTCCTTATTTCTCTCATATTGTTGAGAAAGTCACAATGAAGTGTGAGGAAGTAAATTTAATAAAGGATACCTAAAAAGCAACTTCATAATGAATTTAAACGACTACAGAATGAGTTTTAGCCAAAAATTAAGTAAATATGAAGATTTTTAATTTCGTATAAATACACAGTAATAGAAAACGTACGTGGGACGTACAATATGTTGTCATAAAATGGCCTATAAAAGTTACCTTTTGGAGTTTTGGCATCATTTGAGTTTTAATTAACATGGGAATTTGGCGAGTATTCCTAAACTGAAATTCAATTAGAAAGTTTGGCGCGAGTGACCATCAGATTAAGGGCTGGTACTTAGATCGAAATTAATTGGCTCATGCAGATATTGTTGTAGCCAAGGACCCTCATCTCTGAGGATTTATGTCTAGTTGAGAGAGCCACGAACCTCGACAATTTGTTTACCCACTAAACAGGTTGTATTACTTGTATACTTGAGTTTCATCTGCTCATTCCTGTTTTATTTGAGTTATAGAACAAAGGAGATCTTGTATTCGATTTCTGCGAAAGCGATGTTGAAATCAGTAACTAAGTAAATGTAAACGGAGACGACTAGTAGTTAGTTAGTCATTTAATTTAGTACCTAGTGTTAATAGTTAGTTGTAATAATTGTAAATAGTAAGCAATTTCATGTTGATAAAAATACAACACAACACACACCACACTGACACAACATACTGATACAATATGGAGGTATTTTTGTTTTGGTCTTTCATTGTATTGTGGTAGGAAATTGTCAGCCAGCGAATTCGGCCGCGTGATATCTTTATAAATTACTCTATGTTACTCAGTGGTAATATATCTAGCATTCTACTGGTGACAGAATATTTTAAATCGGTTCAGTAGCTCTTGAGTTTATTCATACAAACAAAATACAATACAATATTTTATTTTTTATAATATTAGGGTAGATTTCTTAATGAACAAAGCCTTTACAAATTATGCAATAGTTATGTAACACCAAAATAAAGTGGTATAACTTCCATGTATGTATATCGAATGATCCTGATTCCTAAGCTAGCTCGAGGAAATCGGAATGAAAGTGCTCTTCAACTAGTGCGGTGAAGGCACTTCTATCACAAGCAGGGTTAGTTAAAGAGGTTAACTTAGAAACAATAGGAAACATGGCTGGGATGTACTTCACTATGATATAATGAAACTATGGAGGATATTTTTTTAGGAAAATTGAAATAATTAGGGTCTGTTTTGTTAGGAAAAATCTTCAGGTTTCGGGTTACAATTTGCATGCATTGTTATCTGGATATCTGTAGTTAATGTTTTATTTTCATTTGCCAAATGTAGACAGTTCAAAAGAAAATACTTACATGTAACTATTATGTATAGAATTAAAGACAATTGAACCAATAGTCGCGGAAATCGATACTTTCTATCGATAACGTCGAGTAAGTGCGTTATTATGCCTTCCTACTTGTACACTGTAGGAAGTCCTTAACATGTTATTTGAAGTCATAGTAGGACAAATATATTGCCTATTATTATAATAATGTGAAAGTCGATTTCTAGGTATCTCGGTAATAATGTAAGTAGGTAAATACAAATAATGTATTCTCGAATAATCATATCTACTGAATTTGTGTATTTTATGATTTCAGGCGTAGATATAACAGAACATACATTATTATGTAAGATAAATATGTAGCTGTAGGATTAGGTATTAATACCAACCTATTTATGTCAAATTTTCCAGTTAGATACGTTACTATTTTCGTAACGTAGCGCGTGGTCGGTTTGCCGCGAATATTTGGCCTGGATTTGCACTAGGAACTTATTCATCGTCTATAAACGCAGACAGGAAATAAATAGAAGAAATACACTATCAATAAAAATGAAGATGACGAAGATATTTATTCGTAGAATATGGTAGAAGGTTGGTAAGTTACGGTCAGGACACATCCGCCACTAAAAGTGGAATACGATTATTTATAATATCACACATAGGTATAAAACCTAACTTAAACAACTATACTCTAATAAACAATACAAAAAACTTACCCCTATTTACAAATGCTGCTTAGCAAGTTAAATAATGTTTAGCGCCTGTTTAACCAATTTTTGACGTTTAAACGTCTCTTAACTTTAATCAGAGCTTATGAATAAGAGGGTAAGTATGATTATACAATTAAATGAAGGACTTTTAAATGATAACATGGAACGAACGTGGACTTATTAAAAGTTTAAATTATCATAGGTGCCTACTGTACGACTCAAATATGTATCTATTGTCTATGTCTGTTTCTCTCTAGTTACAAATTTATAAAATATCTCGAGTATTTTCACCTCTGAAAGCTCTTCTAGCCACTTTAATAGCATTAGAGTAGCTACTTTACTCTTATTTCAAGTGTCGAGGATCTTTTGTCTGATTGACATCTGTTTCAAGTTCGATCGAATCACTAAACATTAAATAAATGGCTAATTTGTCTGTCTAGTTAGTAGATAAATCAATTTTATGTCATTTCAAAGAAATCTTCCAAAAAATATCATTTTTATTTGAGTTTTCCTCATAGGATCACGTCAATCAATCAATCAAAAAGGAACTTTGGCAGTTTTTGATATCAAGTAATTTTGTACCTAAATGAGTTTGATGTAACAAACTAAATAATTGCATTATGTGGGCAAGTCTTACTTCTATTTTGAGAAAATTGAATTATATCCCTCACGGTTCGTTCCCTTTTGGGATAACGAGAGCTTCAAGCAATACATGATGTCTGTTCACGACTCGTGAAGGCACGTGTTATAGTCATAACTTATTAGGTATAGTGATAGTAAAGATAGCGTAGATTAAGATTACCTCGACGGGTTATTACGTCTAAGAACCCACCAAAAATAGAAGCTGGTTTTAAATATACATCTCGAAGTTGTGTGAAGTGTTAGCTATAAACTTATAACTTTGTGAGTTGAAAAGCCTGACCTGAAATAGACTGACTTTAATTATTCTTATTTGAGTGATACTCAAAATAACCAGTTGAATAAAAAGAATATTTGGTTGCAATCATAATGATCCTATTATTAGATTGTTACAAGTGGTCGATTTTAACCGAAAGGCAAAATATGTTTTTAAATTTTTATTTTTACTGTCAGTAACTACTACATTTTCTGACTCTTTGATCTAACCAAAAGTAAAAATATATAAAAGATCATCATTAAAATCTTCAATAAATTGCCTAATCACTGTGCTAATCTACTGAAACTACACAAAGCTCCAATACCCTCTCCTCCTCTTTTGTAAATGGCGAGGTAAAACGAAACAAAGCGGAATAAAATTTACAGCCGTCTTAACTATTCTGTAGTAATTATCACAAAGCTAACGATACAAAATTAATCAACCCTCACAATTACCGGTGGGGTCGAATATCGCTGCTGTCAAACAATTACTGTTGATGTTTATCGGACGCTTGTCATCATTCATCTTGTCTCGCGAAGTAATTCTATTAAATAGTTTAACACAAAAATGTGGGCGGTTTACACTGTAATCAAAACTGTGGGTGTTTCTGTAAAATTAATTTATCACGTAGGTACGTTTATTCACGAAGTTTGGTTAATGAACGCTGTAAGTATAATTTGTTTGTGGATGTGTGAAACCTACTTGAATTTGAGAGTGGTTAGCAAAAGTTGAGTGATGATACTAACTAATTAATATTGAATAACCGAAAGGTAATTTTGGTGCTCTATTAATTTGTGATAGAGACGGGCACCTATTAAAATATAAAGTAGGTACGCGGATTAAGTCGAACCGAAATGCCCAATCACGTTGCGGCCAATTTTACAATGGACAAGTTTCCTCACGATAGTTAAAAGGGAGTTAACACGTGCGTCATCTGTTTATTATTGAGCCATAACTTGCGAATCGTTTAGCATAGGCGTATAAAAGTTTTATAACTAGCTAACACGCCATGGCAACTATTTTCCCACGATGTTGCAAGGTTTTCCGTGAAAGTGCTGAAAAAGGAAAATATTAAAGGTAGTATTGTTGAAAGCAAGATATTTTCTCTACGTATTTCTCCCCAAGTATTCACGTTTTAGAGACTTGATCTACCTTTAAGTAAGCGGACACTGGCGAGGGTCTTACGGACCGCGCGTCGCAGTTTGTACACAAAGGACAGGTACAAAGCCGGAGTCTCCCACACTTTACTAAAATCCGAGATTTCTTAGCGACACTAAATCTGTAGGTATAACTTTTTATTTTCTATCTGTTCTAACAATTATTTTTAATTGAGCTCGCTCACAAAAAAATTAATGATGTTGAAATCCGTGAAAAGTGTGAGACGCTGCAGATTCACGAGTCGAGTGGCACATCTGTTACCGGTCTGCTCGCTCCTCTGACTTGTAATAATGGAATTAACGAGCTGGTTATGAACAAACGGCGTCTTCATTTCCAGGGTCCCGTTTATTCGTCCTTTGCCCTATTTCACTGCCACACCATTACACTGAATGAAATAATGGACTCAATATTGCGCTCATTTGGAAGGTCTTCTCCACGTCGCAAATATTTCCGAAGGTGTTATGATGGAATAATAAAGAAGACAATTTCATTGCAAAAAATAAGGTTAATTGGGTACTGCTTTACCGTACCTAAGTAATTCGCGTTGATTGTGTAGTGTACTGTATTACATGTCATTATCGTGCGTGTTTTCATCGATAAATTCATGTATCGGAAAGGCACATGTTTCGTTTTCAACTTTAATTACATTTGTTAACCCGAGTTTAAACTGAATTTACGCTGTCACGCGTACAAAATCCATTCACTAAATAGCCCCCATCTCGTATAATGAGAGAGGCTACGTAATCCAATTAATTAGCAGCGAGATGAAACTACATGCTAGTTGCACAATATCCTCCTCCCGAGGCGGCCAGGCGTGAGGCGGGTGTCCTTCACTGACCTATCCTTGCACTATTTCACGGAAACTAACCATTTCCCTAAGAATTTGTATCCTTATAATACATAATAAATTGTGATGGTCTTAGAAGGGCCGCACATTAAATTGAAGAGGTCCCAAAGCGTTCCTCCGTCTGATAGTTACGTGAATTCCAATTTTTAGGTTATTGGGTTCCTTGAGTATAATTTTACTTGAGTCACCGTTACGTAAATAAATGGACAATGAAATTTATTTCAATTTCCAAGATAATGTTTACAATGTTTATTTAATAAAAAAGGAACCAGTCTTAATGTAAAGTAATTATATATGAAATGTAAGTGCCTCTCGTGCTTCTGTCGGTTCTTTTCTATTATTCAGCGTTACGTAACGTAGTCGAGCTTACATTTTGGTGAACTACATTGTTAGAGAATGTCTATAATTATTCTAAATATATGCTCAAATTACAAGTTGCCATACGTTATTTCGTGGATATAATGATATATTTGTGTTTCGTGAATATATATTATGAAGTGTGAAGTTCAAAATGCAGATGTCTTATTTTAATATTGTCTGTAAAAAATGTCTTATACGGCCATCCCAACCGATAATTAAAACAGTTAATTAATTTTCCCTATTCCTTTGACATCGTACAGTGGTATATTATGTAAAGCATCTTACATGCAGTGGTACCTTGCCTGTAGTATTCATCTGTAAACCTAAAGGTACAATAAAAATAAAATTTTGTGCGTGGGTAACCGCATCACTTGAGAACGGCTGGACCGATTTGGCAAATTTTTGTTTTAATTTTACAATGTTCGTACGGCTGCGTCCTGTTTAAAAACAATCGTCACGCTCATATGCGATCGGTCCCATGCAGTAATTTTTTGTTCACCAAACAAAGGGTTCGAACGATCGTGAATTCGCGTGACGAAAATTGGCCGGAAAATTCAGGAAAACTTTAAATGCATATCTCTATGGAAATTAAAAAATTTAGACAGGGCAATGTTTGTCGGGTCAGCTAGTTATTAATAGATATGTCCTCATAAGTCCTCAACCACTAATTAATTCGTTAATCCTGATGATTATGACAATATTCCCGGTATCATTAATTGCAAAGTCCTACGAATATGCCCATAAATACCTACCTTTCACATAATATTATGGTACCAAACTCTCTTAATTCTGTAATAATACACCATTGACTTTGAGATTTGTAAGTCCCTAAATCTCTTACGAATTGTGCTAAACATACATAATATTGGAGCTCGGTAGTATTTATCAAGAAAAATAAAGCATCAATTTTGTCACTGGGTCCATAAAATATTAACAGATCTATTCCGAAGACAGATTTATTGGTCCCCTACGGACATCATTATACGTTTGGGCGTATAATTAATTGCAAGTGTATTGACATATATTTATGTAAGTCTATAATATTAGGTCTTTACCTATGAAATTGCCGTTCTGCAGTACTGGCCATTTCAAATCAAAATAATTTTTGTTTGGCTAAGAATTCTAATTTCAAATTAATTTTATTTTAAAAACATGGTTTTTTTTTCCAAAAGTAGTCATTTCTTTATTGATTAGTGTTACATTTTTATCGCATTTCAATCTTTTTCGTCATCATGGATACGTTAAAAATTCGAGTAATTATGGAATATGAGTACCGTCGTGGCAGCAACGCGGCACAAGCGGCACGCAACATCAACGACGTTTACGGAGCTAACACTACAAACCAACGCACCACCTGTTATTGGTTTGCTCGCTTCCGTTCTGGAAATTTCGACCTGAAAAATGAACCTCGCGGTCGTCCGAAGACTTTGGTCGACAATGACGAATTAAAGGCGATTGTGGAAGCTGATGATACACAATCTACGGCTGAATTAGCAGCAGCTTTCGACGTTAGCGTGAAAACAATATTGGTCCATTTGCGTCAAATTGGCAAGGTAAAAAAGCTTGACAAATGGGTGCCCCACGAACTCAATGATCGCCAGCGCGAAGTACGCGTCGAGACGTGCCTTGCACTGCTCAACAGACACACAAATGAAGGAATTTTGAACCGCATTGTTACCTGCGATGAAAAATGGATTCTGTTTGATAACCGCAAGCGCTCAGCAAGTTGGTTGGATCCTGGTTCAGCACCTAAACAATGCCCTAAACGAAAACTTACCCCTAGAAAAGTGATGGTCACTGTTTGGTGGTCTAGCGCCGGTGTGATTCATCACAGCTTCTTACCAAACGGGGTGAGCATTACTGCAGATGTGTACTGTGAAGAACTGAACACAATGATGGAGAAGCTGGCGCATCTCCAACCAGCATTGGTCAATCGCTCGTCTCCGCTGCTCCTGCACGACAACGCGTGACCTCATACTGCACAGCAGACGGTCTCCAAGTTGCAAGAACTGGGGTTGGAAGCTCTCCGTCATCCGCCCTACTCACCAGACCTTGCGCCTACAGACTACTACTTTTTCCAGAATTTGGATAACTTCTTGGCGGGAAAAAAATTCAATACCCGAGAGGCAGTACAAAATGCCTTTGAAGAATTTGTTGCCTCCCGTCCAGCTGATTTCTTTAAGAAGGGCATCAATAAACTGCCACTGCGATGGCAAAGATGCATTGATTGCATGGGTGATTACTTCGATTAATACAAATAAAAAATTCATGAAAAAAAATCGTTTAAATTTTTTCATACAAAACGGCAATTTCATAGGTAAAGACCTATTATACGTAAATAATACATAAATTCTTCATATCTACATAATTTTCCCCTTGGTCCATCCCGTTATAAGTATATATATCTCGTCTAAGTCTCTCAACCTTTTCAAATACAAGTTTTTTTTCCTATTTCACTAGAAAGAAAAACAAAATTACGAATCTTTCTTTCAAAGGTCAATGTATATCATTCAGGTAAGTTATGTATTAGCTTTAAAAGCTACCACAGGCGAAACAAAGTGGCTTGACAACAGGAAACAAACTGTTACGTTGGAATGGAACCATAGGCGCAACAAGAACACATTGACTTTCCCAGCAGTCACCAGAATAATTGACACTGGACAAAACGTCTCAGTTTACTTCGCACTCTTGTTTTTTTTTCCAACTCTGATTTGTTCGTAAACGTATTATGCACTACGATGATATAATTAGCTTTTTAAAAGGACAGGTTAGGAGGCTTTCATCGTGTTCCGATTGCAAGGCATAGTTTGCAATTTTTTTAAGCTGCTCGGGTGTCTTAAAGTTTATTATTTCATATAAACAGCATGATTTCCATATCATGGGGTGATCAATGGAGCTTCTTCAATTATCATAGGTATTGATAAACCTCATGACCACCCATTTCCATTTATTCCCTGACAGACAACTCACAGCCGAAATCACTGGATAAAGAGACATGAAAAGCACAAGGGTTCCTTATCCGTGAAACGAGGTCCAAAGCAAAATTTTAAAAGCGTCTCCAAGGGCTTCCCTAAACACCCCCATGTATGTACAGCGATTATTTTATAGTTATAAAGAGAAAAAAAAATGTCTGAAGTCAATTGAGAATTACCCAAATTAAAAGCCGTCTAGCACCTACACTATAATCGCTGAAAATACATGGGGGTGTAAAGGAAGCCCTCGGAGAGAGGCTGCTAAAATGTTTCTTAGAACCGACGGATTTTTTCCAGACCTTGTTTCGTGAATTTTCACGGAATGAGGTCCGAAGAAAAATGCGTCCTTAGTGCTCACTTTCGTCTGCTGTATAACAAAAGTGACCATTAAGGACGTATTTTTTTTTAATTCATCCCCTAAATGGGTTTGTCGATGGTAAATACCATCGGGCACACGGCTTGTACCCAATAAAATAACATGGTCGATGCCCAATGCTCCAATAAAAATGCTAACGTAAACTAAAACCATCTAAATTCCGAACATAATTCGATAAAGTCGAAGCTGATGTTTGACAAGATGTCCATTGTGTATAGCCGACGAGGGTCAGTGATTAGCACGAGAACATTGACTATCAAAGCCGGCAGCTTCCCCTATTAACCGGAAATCTATTCCGTACATAATTATAAGTCCATTTAGATCGTCAAAGAGCTACGTTTAATTGAATTACCCTTTTACGTCGCAGGTACGTGCGCGTTGAAGCAAAAAATTGCTTTCACACGCGATGTTGCTAATAAGAAGGAAGGTACTTCGATACTAGAAAAGTAGACATTTTATTGAAGGCTATAATATACATATTTATGGATAGCTTCATCTTCAAATGTTCCACAAGAATTATAAAGCATGTAAGGGTAAACACCGTTGTCATTCAAACCATGGATAGTTGACTTAAATATATAAATAAATGACCGAACACAAAAAAAAAAACGTTATTTTCATTAAAAGATTTAAAAAAGTTTCTATCCGACACCGTGCTCGCTAGCGAAACAGCTGACTAACTGAGAGAGGGGTCGCGCTCACGGCCGGTCAGGTCACGTCCCGCACCCCAGCCTATGTTGAGATGCAAGTTCGTTGCCCTAGCGCATTGGGCAACGAACTCGCGTCTCTTGTGGTAAAAGGTAGATTAAAAAATAAAACCGAGATCTGTTCGATTTATGCCCTAAAACGTGTGACTCCGGATTTTTAATTTGTCTGTCTGTGGTGTCTTGTTTATACCTTTTTAGTCGTAGTTGGGTTTTAGATTTTATTACTTTTTTTTGTTTTTATTCTTTTGGGGTTATAATATTTATATTTTTTAAATCTGCTTATTAAGCCCTTTTATTTGATACCCAACATGGTATGTTTAAACAATTTTTTTTTTAGTTCCTGACTTTATGTCCTCTAGAGGGCGCCATTTTTAATTTAATGTGACGTCACATAGCCTATAACCAGCGGATGATCAAGACGCTTTCAATGATACCTCATTTATCAAATTATGATGAGTCGTTTAGAAGATTTGAGAGAACAGATGAACATACATACATACATACCGGTCAAAATCATAACCCTCCTTTTTTCTACGCCGTAGTCGGGTAAAAAAAAAATCCATTGATTTTACCACTGGTCGCAAGGATAACGGTGTTTACCCTTACACCCTGTAAATGTTAATCTAAAGAAAGTACCGTCAGTATCGCATTGCAAAATCTGGGTAACCATGTTTCAATGTAATGATTTTTGAGTAAACTTGTAAGACATGGATGGAAGCACAACTTGCTAAGTAATTCACAGGTTTCAATAATTAGTTACCACCTAACCTTCCGAACTACGAGTATGATAGAGTCGGCTTCACTTCTAACTATGAGGAGTTGCTCGGTGTCAAGCGCTTGATTTAGCTGCATGAAGCGTATTAAGCTTACTGAAGAGTTTAAGACTGTTATCTTATATAACCTGGTTTGAAAAAAAGAAAAGCTATAGTCTAAAGAAGTCAACACCACAACATAAAGTCAGCGAAATTAATTAATTAATTAAGCATATTGACCTCCACCATACACTGCCCGTTTATTTAAATCAAAACTGTTATTAACACACAAACACGGGAAATTGACGGGAATGTATTTGGGTAGATGATACAAACTTTAAATGCGCAAAAAAATATGCATACAAAATTCATATTATGACCCAGGAGTACCTACACGTAAATTTTGTCGAAATGTAATAAAAATCCGTCACGCGTCGAATATGTTGGGCGATGCACGCCGTTCAGCGGTTTGGCTACAATTGTAGCTAACTAGCCGATATGCGGTCTGCCTATTTATAGATTCCGCATATGTGAAATGACACATGTGGTTCTTCACTTAGGGGGATAATACTACATTGCCATACAATCTAATTTCTTGAATCATAATTTTTATCCTATTATGCCTCATACATAATTATACTGAAACTCACAAATGATTCGTTCATTATAGTTTTGTCTATGACTCAGATCTATGAACACAGATACATGTGGTAATGTCCCCTCTAGGTTCACTATTACTTACATACAGGCGTTAGAAAGATATTAATTTGATGCATTGACGAACAAAGAAAAGGAGTAGGTAGGAAACGTAAATCGAAACAAAAAAAAAGATCTTCCCCTAAACAACATGCTATGTAGACGCGACCCAGACGGGGCATGATGACTATTTTATTATTAGTAGACGGGAGGACGAAGTTTTTATGTCACCCACGAGAAGTGGCCTTTTCTTTGCTGGACGTCACAAGAGTCACAACTAGGTAGACGGTGCCATAACCGTAACGGTTACGTGCATTGGCTAACAACGGTTGTTAGCCAATGCACGTAACACAATGTAAGCAAATAGGGAATATGCATGTGATTCAAATAAGGGCCAAGCATTTTTTTTTAATAAAGTATGTTACTTCAGAATTATGCCTCCGTCAATATTTTTGAATAATATTTCTTTTTGAGCGAGAATTTTTTTTCTTTAAAGTGCCGAGATACTGTGGGAAATTCAAATACTAGAAAAGCGACGCTATTGGTCAGAGCGGATGTGACGTAATAGTCTATGACAACAATCAAAATTTCAAAGTGTTTTGTAGGAGTGTTTGACATTGACTTGACACTTGTTTGTTTGTTGTCATAGACTGTCACGTCACCACACCAAGCGCGCCAAATGGTGGGCGTTTAAATAGCCCGGGTCGGTTGAATATTTTTTTTATAAAGTACTTTTAATTGCTTTTTTGGCGTCGATTTTTTTACTATTATTTGGCGATGTAAACTATCGAATAAAAATATTTAAAAAAATACATGCATATTCCCTATTGACACCTTATCTCAATTTGCCGTGCTATATCCATTTCAAACAACTGTCATAACATAATGTATGGTCAATTTTGAGGAGTTTTTCCTATCTACCTACTGAAATGTTTAGTTTGCTAGATTGATGCAATTGGCTTTTAGTAAAGTCTACGACTACAACATTTTTAATTGATTTTTGACAAGTCAAAAATTCGAATCATGTGCTTCATTTTCGTAAATGTTTCAACATTCGAGTAGATTCTTCAAAAGTTTTATCCTGTAACGATAATATGAATTGTTTCTACATAAGTCATCGAGACCACAAATGATGAAAACTACGAAGGTACGGTCACGAACAATAATACCTTCCAGTTACGCAAAATTCAAAGGCGTTTTTCTCGTGAAATAAACTTCTTAAACTTCTAGAAAAGTCTTATTTCATAAGAGTATAGTTTTGACACAGGCTACTAGGTATATGTGGTTACCTATATTGGCATTTTTGGACATTTTAATAACTTGCCTGGTTATAGCTTAAAGTTTCTTCTTATCAATAAATCTTGTTAGTTGATTAATGGTTGACCAAAAAAATATAATTTTATCTTGGACTTTGACAACAGTCTTGTTAATATAGGGGGATGTTTATTAAGTTCAGAACCTGCCTACCTATTATGTGTTGCAATGAGCATACATTGCAACACATAATAGCAATACCTACAGCTTGATACGAACTCATTGGAAACTACGTAACATTTGAAAATTGTGGCAAAATCTATTGCGTAACCACACTTTCACACGTCTGCAAACGATCCATCCGTCAGTGACCGACATGAGCCATAGCTCATAATATACCAGGATAAACTATGTTGAATATAACGATACCAGCTGAATAAAAAAGTTTTATATTTTTTCTCCGACGTTGTTGAACTCCCAGTGAGGTTTAATAAGACCTTGTTATTTTAACAAGACGGGAACTATTTGATGGATGACTTATCCGGGCCGAGAGTCTTTCCACGCCTTACGAGTTTTACTTAACGCTTCTAAAACTAGGCGGACAAACTTTATCCACACTTAAACTTTCTTAAGTGTTAATCGATCATCGCTGGTCAATGATCTGTAAACTTCTTATTATATTTTGGATAGTATAATATAACTAAAGTCGACATAAAGCAGTAATTTGACTCACATTTCCTTCGAAATAAAAAGCCTATCAGTATTATTGAATAATCTTACAAAATCTCAAACAAGTCTACAGAAAATAAAATAGTTCCGGTGGTAGCACACAGGATTGACCTGTGTACTACCACCGGATCGATAGATAACTCATTTGTCAAAATTGTTCCACTAGTTTCGACGCATGAGCCAAAAAAAGCTAAGAGAAAAACCATTCCCTTTGGCTCCGACGAAATCACTTGAAAATTTACTCACACATAAACAAAAACTTTAAAATGTTAGTGAAAATATCCTTGTCGAGGCACAAAAAGATTGAACAAAGAAGGCAGCAACACAGTGCGCCACCAACTGGACATAAATCGTCCGTAAACTTTACTATCACCCCGTTTTCCTTTTACATTTTTGGATACTATGACAAAAGCATTTTGGCGTATTTTAGAATGAAATGTGCAATATTTTATGAATTTAACTGCGGTTTTAGCCGATACGGAGTACTGTTGCATTCATTGTGGTGTGAAGTTTTATGGCAAGCTTGTAATAATATACATGCATGGGCTCGTGGTTCACGGCTCATTAGTTTATATTGTGGGCTCCCGCGGCCCCGGTGCAACCAGAGACGAATGCATAACAACTTTGTATAACGTACCCGCTTTCCCCATCTCATTAATATTAATATCAGTTCAGCCAGTGCCGTAATCTTGAGGCAGAGGAAACTTTAGGTATTAGGTACCTAATACTCATACTTGGCTAAAATGTGAACATATTTTATAAAAAGCTAGATGAAGTAAGTAAGTAAGCTTTTTCACTTCATGTTGAAAGTATATTAAAATCTATGAAAGCTTTCTGCTTTTGTTACTTCTCAATAATATAGAAGTAGGTACCTTCTTGAGAGCAGTGTTTAAGCTTTCAAATACCAGTTAAATAATAATATATGTTAGTAGGTATACCTGTCCTTCTGCAATTTAAAACGCTATTATATAGGTACTTACCCTTTCCTTCAAGTCTTATTATTATGTAGCGCAATGCTCAACAAAAAAGTTCAAAAACAAATGAAAAGTTATGAAGGAACTCCAGTAACAGTTGAAAAAGACTTTTTAAAAAGAGAATATTTTTGAATTTCTCAGTTGAACTTTTTATTCAGGTATGACTTCATCCTTTAAATATTCTTTTTAATTTAGAAAGTTCACTGAACAAAAAACAAAAAGCAACAGGTATTACACAATGTTTTTCGTGTCTACAGAACATTATAATGAGATGAGTTATTTTACGTAATACGATACAGCAATTTGGAACACTTCATTCGAACGAGTACCTATCCATTTTTTTGGTAAATTGACTTTATTTATTTCAATACATAATATTGTTCACGAGTAACCTAAAATAAGTATAACTTAATCAGCTTACGTTAATTGAAACATATAGCTGATATCAAGTATATAATAATATTTGTTATTTTTAGTAACCAGTATCCAGCTAACCTCGTTATTAGGTCAACAAACTTAATACACTGATAGGACAAAACCAATTAACAGCAGTAACGAAAACAAACAGTCATAATTAAGATCTAATTACTCAATGGAAACATTTAAGTATCCGTAATTATGTGACTGATTGTTTCGATATTAAAAAAAAACAACATTAGTTTTATTTGAAATCATTTAACGCTGTATAATTTAATAATATCATTTAATTAATGTTTTATCACACGGAGCTTAGTTTACGTTAGCGCATAACTTTCACATTAATCGTCGGCACAATATGCTGCAGTTTAATCAAATGTTATTAGAAATGGAATCGAATACGTAAAAGCAATAAAACATCTTCGAAAAAAGATCGAATGCCTTTGGAAACAAAAGAAAAACGTTCCAGATTGTTACAGTTGAAAAGAAAAACAAAATAAATAAATTTGTATTTTACAAGTTGGGCGATGTCAGAAGTTGTGACGTTTTAGTTCACGGAGGGTGATCGTAGGCATATGGGGTGGGTCTTTCACAGCTTTGAAAGCGTTAGTAAGCCATGTTAAATCCTGGGCGTTATGCCGGCTTAGTGGATTTATTTTATTACGTTTACTTATTCAACGGTTAGATCGGGCTATGATGACCGTCCGGCCACGTTTAGAGGCTACTTAGTTAATTAAATGTTACACGAATGGCTGCTCCTGTGTACTATGTAATGTTTATCTGTGATGACTTCACTAAACCGGATAGGTTTAGAGCTATTAATGTGAAGTTCTGAGCTTGTAGTATGGATTCAATTACTGTAATTGAAACATGGTCGTCAGATGAAATGCTTCGTAAACGTATAAAGCAGAAATATAATTTGTTGGTTCGTTTAAATATTTGGAGCAAGAATATATTAGAACTTTGGTTAGTATTTGATTTTTGATGCTGTAACGGTCATAATTGTACCTTAGTTAACTGTCCTAATATGCTACTATTTAATAGAATTCTATTAGGGATATTCAGTAACCAGTCTTGCGAAGGGGTATCGTATTACCCAGTTACTGGGTTGTGGAGGTCATATAGGCAGTTGCTCCATACAAAATATTGGTATTCAGCTGCATCCGGTTAGATGGAAGCCGACCCCAACATAGTTGGGAAAAGGCTTGGCAGATGATGATATTAGGTGATGATATTATTTAGGTATTGTTATTATATTATTATTCAGTTATATATTATGATTATGACTGTCAATGTCTCCATGTAATTATGGTTTTGAAAGAAAAATGCGATCTATTTTATTATATTTTATATTAAACAAATTGTATTTTTGATAAAATAAATTGTGTACAAAAGGGCTTAATATAGTGATTTGATACTGATACCCTTCTTTAATTAACATTGTTATAATCTGAATAAGTTAATATTATTCAAATCAATTAACTTCTCATACAATGGATCGAGTTACGCGAACAAAGGATAAATGCTAAAGAAAATAAATTAAAATGTGAAACCTAGTGCATTCCCCCTTCAAACAATTCAAAATGATGTAAATAATGGCTGGAATTCTCTGCATATACATGTTGAAATTGAAGTCTAAACCTACGCAAATACGATTTTCAGAATCAAAATAACTGCTTTAAGTAAAGTGTTTGTTACTAGATCCAGCACACAAACGAGACAATATTAGAATTGACAAATAAATGCTACGTGTGGTCAGGTTCACAAACAATATTTCGGACAATTTCGGTGGAATTTCAATCTATTTTCACCAACTGTGCTACTAAAAAGATGAATCTACAATTGGTTTTGGGAATGAAGTTAGAAACAAACGTGTTTTTATTTAGTTCCCAGATTTCTAAAGTTCCGTAGGTAGTACCTACATGAATTTTTCATACACTTTCCAGTTTCTTACAACAACTTCACTCTAACTTTGTGGATAAAGTGTGTGCTCCATCTTCTATAGTTTTATATATGACTTTAAAGTAATTGTATTGTAATGTAGTGCATTATACACACATGATTGTATCAGCTGGTAGTGAGCACACGCTTATGTACTCCTTTGCCTCTTTTCAATAAATTGCGTACCCTGGAGGCTGCATTATCAAGGTCGGCTTTGTCTTGTTTATCGTTCAACTTTGTCATCTATAAAGAGCGTTTAATAAAACATATTTTGTTGAGAAAACTTTTAATTTTAATGTCATTCACAAACGAGTTTTCTTTTGTAATGTTATCTTTATAAAGGCATGATATATGTATATTGTTGTTTCGGCGTGTTACGCTTTGTTAGGTTCGTTCACCCACATGTTTACTAACTCCTAAACCACGTGTACACAAAAGGGAGAGCAATAAAAAATCAAGGTAAACTCTCCAACTCGAGGGACTTAATTGCTCTATTTCCACTCAGTATCAAAGGTACTCTGACGCAATTACGCTCACCCAGCCAATGCGTTCTCTCTCACTCCGCCCCGCTGCGATTAAACGATTCAATTTTCGAAGTGGCAAACATTAATGAAGAGTTCCTCGTCTATTTTACGCTCAGCAAGCATACATTTGTCGTTGCGGAAAAATATCACTGAATTTTTGGAATATATTGTGTTTTAAACCAACAGAAAGATTGATTTCGTAGATTTATTCATCGCTCTGTTTTCGTAACTTTATTTACTCTTTTCTTCAGTGAGAAACTTTTATGGAGACATTTAACAATAAATATTATGATTTCTTTACAGAGGCTATG
This sequence comes from Lithophane ornitopus, assembly GCA_948473465.1. Taxonomy (NCBI): domain Eukaryota; kingdom Metazoa; phylum Arthropoda; class Insecta; order Lepidoptera; family Noctuidae; genus Lithophane; species Lithophane ornitopus. Next base: position 9,233,613 of record OX419623.1, read on the forward strand.
AAAGTGGATACAAGTCAAATTAACTTAACACGTCGACATCATCTGTGGCCGGGGATTTTCCAAATGTAATCTAGTTAGTTTCCCTCTCTAAAATAATTCATTAATCTCGGGAAATAAAGCTTTTCCACAATTAAGTCAATCACGCCTGTTTAACTCGATTTTCTTTTAAGAAACCTATTACAGGCCGCAGGGACCATTCCCGGGAAGAGGCTAGGGCGGGCTAAATTGCTCCGAGGTAAAACCAGTCAATTTAAATGGTAAAAGAGTTTCATTTAAAAAAATGTCAATGCAAATGACGCTGCAGGAAAGTTCTTTATTAGCATACTGACTTAAATCTAGATACATTTTCCAAGTCAAAATAATAAAGGATGAAATAATATAGCCATTTCATGTCTTTTACATAAAACAATTTCATAGAAGTTAAGTAATGGCTCTATTAGCAATTCTCAATACCACCCAATAAATGTAAAGTTTAATTTGGAAATTCAAATTAACAAAAGCTGTTTATGCCAAGTATTTGTCCTGTTACAAAGTAATTTTAGGCAAAAGGTAAGGAATTATGATAATCCAAATCATACTGAATTAATAAAGACGTCTCTGAAGATAATACAGGAATACGAAGTAGAATTATATTACGTAGTACAAAGCTTTCAGGCTAGCGCCCCGTTTGCGTGGTATTTTTTGCTTCCACTCTCAATAGCTTGATGATATAATAATGACTCACGAGGCCGACGCAAACATCTTCTCGAATAAAAGAAAAAGGTCAAAAACAATACGACAGGAGTACCTTCTTCCTTAGTTCCTTTAGCTTGCCTGCGCAGCCTACGCTTTGTCAGCACTCGGGATAGTTACATTTAATTAATGATCCTACTGTGTTGATAACTTCTGAACAATGTAAGATGAAGATAATTACTACAAGTTTTGTCTCCCGAACAATCCTTTCTAAGCATGAAAATACATACGTAAGGCAAATCTAGGTTCTCATATGTTTAGTTTAGCAAATAGTCTGTGCTCTTACATATTCTACGTAATATTTGACTAGAATCAGAATTGTATGAGATCTTGGAAATGCAAATAGGTCGGCGTACACAATATTTATTTGTGATATTGAACTGGCTGGAATAGCTTTACTTTAGATATTCAAACGAGCACTTTAGTTAATTATCTTTATTTAGATCGGTATACCTACATGTTATAAGGTTAGCAATTTATTTCAGCATTTCCCTCAACCGTTGGCGTATAATCTTGCCCCTGGGATTCCTCGGCATTTCTTCAATGAACCTTACACCTCCTCTTAATTGCATAAACGGTGCTACCTGAAAAATTTAACTTTATTGAGTCAATGAGCGTTTTCATTTAGTTAATTTGTACCAGTGTTGATTCTACTTTGTTAGAGTAGTTAGTAGTAGTTAGGGGATTTACGAGCCTGTTATCACCATCTGCCTAGCCTTTTCCCAACTATGTTGGGGTCGGCTTCCAGTCTAACCAAATGCATCTGAATACCGGTATTTTACATGGAGCGACTGCCTATCGACATCCACTACTGACTTCCACAACCCACCCACACAAGTTACTGGTTTACACGATACCCCTTGGTTAGACTGGTTGTCAGACTTTTTCGGACTTCTGACGACCCGTAACAACTGTCAAAGATCTACAAATGACAGCCGTGAGCAACGGTTCTACGTGCTTTCTGGGGCATGGAGGGGTCTTGGTATATAAAGATGGTCACCCATTCACGAACCAACCGCAGCAAGCGTAGCTTATCCTGATCGATCGACCCTTACGGCTGTTATTACTTAGCCACAAGCGCCTCTTATATTTTCAACAACATTCATTGCGTTATTTACGTGGTTGAGCAGATATTTTTTCGAATTAAGGAAATAGATAAGCAATTTGTTTCAAACCGATTCTGATTCTGATTCATCGTGTATTACAAAATTAGCGTGCAGTTATAAAGCCATATATCTAAAATGTTTTTCACGCATAATGGTGGGTGAACGAATAGCTACAATCAGTTTCGTTATGCAAAACTGTAGTATAAGTATTCGCGAAAATGTTGTATCAAGATGGTTTTAGTTTCCAAATTCTTGCTCCTGCCTGCTGCCTCGTTCTACGGATTAACAGATTATCAGATCCAAAGCTAAAATCTATTTTACATTTTCTTATTATTGTAAACAAAGGCTTTAGTTTTCATAACCGTTGATAATCTCATAACCTTATCTTAGACTTGGGTTACTTTTACACTGATTTTAGTACAAAACCATGTTTCGTAGAATCTAAAAGCTGTATCATTATGTTCAATTTAATATTCAATACTCAGAACTCGTTAGCGTCTCTTACATAATACATTTTGAATAAAATTATAACATACATATTGCTCAATGCTCAGTCTTCCATCAATCAAAATAAGCAAACTAATATCTCAACATTTACTAAATAAATAAGTAACTGAGATAAATTATAGTTCACTGAAAAAAGGTTGTAAATTGAAGAGTGCTCGGGTAAAATGAAATAGTAAAATATATATGTTAAATATGTATGTTGTAAAATAAGAAAAATGCAATGGACGGAAAAATTGTGCACAATTTAAAGCAACCAGATACTGAGGTAGAAACAAACGATATGGTATGAAAAATAAAGCCTTTGCAATCATATTTTTTTATCAAAGCGATTCCGAAAACATTCCATCAGAAATAAATTGTTTACAGAAGTTTTTGTGCAACATTTACCTCAAAAATTGAAATGTTAACTTAACCATATTTCTCTACATCATCACATCAGAAATGTCGAAATTACATCACACATCACATCCGAAATCATACCTACAATTGAGGGTGTGGTACAGACCATCAAACTGAATAACTGTCTCTATGGGATCAACATCGTAATTGCGAATTTCAGCTGTCCCATACATTAGAGTCGAGTAGGTATTGAAGATTTATAAGGGACAGCTGATTATTTTTCACGATTTCGATGTTGGTCCCACAGAGGAAGTTGTTTAATTTGATGGTCTCTACCACACCCTCAATTATAGGTATGACCACAGATTTTTGATACAAGCTGTCGAGATTGTATTAAAATTTTACCTCTGCAGCAAGATAATCAACCAGTTCCTTTTCAGTAACTTCAAAGCCTGGTTGCTTGACTACGAACGCAGTTGGTTCTTCCCCGAAAACACGAACTGATTTACCCACCACACCGGCTTCCCTGACTCCTGGGTGAAGTTGAAGAATGGTTTCCAGTTCTAATGGAGCTACCTATAAGGCAATCCAGGATTATAATAGAGTCAAGACTGCTGACGAGAGGTTATTGGTTAGTGTTATGAATTTCCAGATTTTCTTTAACTGAGTTCGAGCATGAAATGATCTTGGTAATAAAGATGATTATTTTAAAACTACTCTGATTCTTTTGGTGACTCTAAAACAATAAAACCACCCTGATATTGCACAAAACATAAAAAACAAATATGTGAGATGTAAAAGGCCTTGGAAACGCTGTTCAAAAACATTATATAAAAGTACTACAGTACCTATCAGCGCTTAATAAAATGACCTACCCAACAAAAAAAGAGACGCAATAAAAGGAACAAGCATAAAAGAACATAATAATTCATATATCCGTAATAAGCCGTGGATCTAGAAATGCGTAGATAATACGAAGCTTATTCATACGACGTAAGTCCACGAAGAAAGGATTTCTCAAGATGAAAAGGTGTGGATGGATCGTATTTCGTGGACAGTGTTAGTTCCAGCTAATATTATCTACAAAAACCTCGCCTCGTTGCTTGAATAAGACACGTTATATGTCTTTTTTGCCGAGTCCGGCTTGTGATGTCTACGTTTTCTCGGAATGACTTACTTACGCTTTCCTTTTTGTAATTTACGAACATTTTCAAAGGTTAGTAAGGTGTCGGAGAGTATATTATTTCTGTTCATTTTCACATTCCGATTATAATAATACGTATATGGAAAACTTTTATACTTTTTTGAGAGCTTATGTATGTCTTTGCCAGTACCTACTCTATTGGAATATGAAATGATACATTTTATATTTTTATACTACAATATTTCCAAAAATAACATAGTAATCCGGCTATAAAGTATAAGTTGCTATTTATGTACACATCATTTTAATTCTGAATTTTAATAAAGATTTTGACAGTAATCCTACTTACTTTATAACCATCATACACGATGATCTCCTTCAGTCTCTCGACGATATAAAAGTACTTGTCCTCATCATAATAACCCAGATCTCCAGTTTTGAAGAAGCCGTCGTCATCCAAGTAATTTGAAGGTGGCATGCCAATGTAACCTTTCATGAAGACTGGACCTCTCAAACATATTTCGCCGCGTTGGTTTGAACCCACAGTTTTATGGGTTTCCGGGTCCACAACCTGTGTAAAGTATTCAATTTCTTACTTAATATCGGAAATGTATTCCAAGAAGGTATATAACTTACCTACCTATTTAAACTATTTGCTGTTGGCGGATGTTTCGAGAAGATATTTTTAGATACAAAGGAAGTGACTACCTCCCGTTTTACTTATATGTTTTGTTTTAAGTTAACGTAACACATGGTGATAATATAATGTTAATGTAGTGTTGACTCGCCAGTGAAACAAAATATTTGTTCAGTTGAACAAATACTATTTTGTTTTCGCTAGGTATAATCATTTCTAGAGAAATAAAAATGAAACAATGTAACAAATGGAAAATTGTAATAAAAATCAACAACAATTCAGTGTTTTTTTTTATCACAAACCTTTAAAGTAATTCCAGGTGAAGCCATGCCCACACTGCCAGACTTGGGTCCTTTTGTGCCCCAGCTTTCGGACGTTAACTCACCCGCTTCAGTCATTCCATAGCCTTGTAAGATATTTACAAGTTTGGGAAACCTACAAATGTAACGAAAATACATAATTAAAACATTGACTAAATGACCATTGATAGAACCTACTTTTTAAAATAGATGACTAATTATCTACAAGTATAATTAACTCAAATTAAGCAGTAAATAAGAAAGACTTAATAACTTTTCAATGCTCTAAAATTAAAAGCATATGGAAATGGATATAATCGAACAAAACTCAATTTCAAATACATTTGAAAGTGTAGGTACCTACATTCCCACAAAACGTAGGTATGCTTAAAAACCGTATCTTAAGGAAAATCGATAAACTAAATTAAACGATAAAATGAATCGATACTCGCCTACTTTTGACCTTTTGTATCGTTTTGTTATGAAGAGGCGATGATCGAGAGTATATAATTTTGAGTGAATCGAGATTACATTTTTCTGCTTCCTTCGCCTTTGATAAGTAACAAACAAAAGACGGTACTATAAAGGCGATGTTAACCTGCAAAATAATATAAGGAGAACAAATATTAAATATCTGATGTTCACATAAATGGATATAATGTGGATGGGAAAGTATTGTAGTAGGCTGCCGTTGGGCACCAACCTATATAAAACATATTTCAATGTTTTACTTCGGGAAAAACAGAAAAAATGTATCCCACCAAAAACATTTTCATGTAAAATGTTGCCACTGGCTCGCACTGTCAAAAAGTTATCAGATCTCATATAGAGCCAAGCTTCTTACTCTACACGCCCTAACTCTACAAGACCTACCTTCACAAACTCTACATCTTACTCAAAATATGTGGCTTTGCCATTTCCGGCCCGATCGTATCTACCTACATGTGAAATAATTAACTAAATTAATGAATAATTAACTATTCTATAACATAGATTGGATCTTAGATGAGTCTAGAACATGTGCATATTTTTTTAAAGCAGCGTGTTTTGAGACACCGAGCAAAACTGTTTGGAAGTTCTATTTTGTTCAACACAATTTGTCTACATTCTTTCAACTACTTTAATACGTTTTAAGAGAGAGTTTAGTTTTTGAAGCGTTAGAATTGATGTATGATACACGCCGCGTAAACGCTGCGCACTTTAGACCCCGCGTGGATGCCGCTTAGACCCATATATAGATACACGCCGCGTAACCGCTGCGCACTTTACGTTAGGAGTGCACAAGATATTTTCTTCATGATTTTGTTCCTCAGAAAAATGTAATATAGTTAACTTCGTAATTGAGTATTAATAAATCGAAAGAAAAATAATATTTTTTTCCACCGTGATATCATCATCGCGAACACTATCAAATCATAAACAAATAAAAAAGGTACACATACGAAAAATCCGCACACAATCAAAACATTTTATGAAAACTCGGTACTTGTTTTGGGAGCGGTTTGTCATTTCAGGTCATCATTTATAACGCTGGCCTTCAAAAGGTCAGGTGCGTAGCATTCAGCACCGACGCGCATTTATGAAAAGATTCATGAATGTGGAAGAAGCCAACGAGTTTGTAAATATTGTACCGTATACCGCGCCGTAGTTTCTGTTCACTCCCCTGGGAGCACGGTATGAAGAGTGCATTTGTGTGTGTGGAAGTAATCTGCACTGTGAAAACTGATGACTAGTACCTACATAGGTCCATAGCTACACATGTATGACAACGATTATGGTTAATGATAATTCCGTACCGTCTACATTCCACACTATAATAATAATAGGTAGGTACCTACTAGACTTCTGAGAAATAATCACCATACTCTTGTTTACTGTGTGTTGCCAATTTCAAACGATTAGGTCTAATTAGTTAAATTGTAGATAGCTAATCAAAAATTCACATGCATAGGCCGCCACTATGACATTTAAATTGAGAATAGTCGACTGAAATTCAAGAATATCAGAATAAATACTTACTGGTTGGGTAGGTACCTAATTAAAATGTAAGTACCTAAATATTTATATTTCTATTTTTTTTTTAGTATAGGTAGTTTATCCTGTATATACTTATTGTATTTTAATCGTATTAATAAATATAGATCAAATAATTCATTAATTTACAAATATAAGAAATATTTCAATTACTTACATCACAATCTTGAACACTATTCAGGAACGAAATAGGTTCTGCTTCATTGACATACACAATTTTTCTGCCGAGACATAGAAATTTGTACGTCATAAAAGTGTCGTAATTATGATACCATTCCCCGAAAAGGAATGCTGTTTTCAGGGACTCGTCGCTGAAGCTGAAATGTTATTTGCTCTTAGATTAATATGGACCCAATTATGTAGTGTACATATTTATTGCAAATAGAATTATATTATATCAAAATAGTTGTCATGGCAGGTACTTAATCCTTGGGATTTATTTTCTATTTAGGTCAAGAGTTTAACATCAAATGAAGGCGGAAATGTTCTAGATTCGTCGTAGTTACTATTGACTATGTCTACGCTAATATTATAGAAAGAAAAGATTTGTATTTTTGTTTGTAACGAATAAACTCAAATACTACTAGACCGATTTAAAAAATTCTTTCACCCATAGAATGCTATATTAACACAGAGAACATAAGCTATAATTTATAAAGATACCACGCGGGTGAAGCCGCTGGCGGAAACTAGTAAATAATAATAAGTCAATTACAATCGTTTTGGCAAAAGCAAAAGCAGTCGTAACATGTCTAGAAGATTCTGCATGTGACATGATGAAACCGCACTGACGGTACAGGAAAACGTCCAATCTGTACCTACATAATGTTACGTAAAAAATGTAATTGGTATGCATTATAATGAACAATGTGGAATTTATAGGTACTCATTCTCTATAATGATTTAAAAAACAATTTTCGTTTTGCGTACCTACCTACTTATTTACTCAGTACATATTTATTGCATGTTACACATACATTATTTGGTGTCCATTAGCAACATTCTTGTAATACGTTGTTGAAAAATAAAACCGGTGTATTGATATTTGTATAAAAAAACAAATGAACAATTAATACTGTTCAGCAAACTGTTGAGAAAACTTCTCGGAAAAAAGTTAATTAACATGTAATTATAATATGTTAATACTCACTCATCAGGCAGACTATTGAGGATGCAATTTAAATGTGTCAGTTGTACGCCTTTTGGCATGCCAGTAGTGCCGGAGGAATACAAAATGAAGGCGATGTCGCTCTGTCCCTGAACTTGCGCTGGCTCGAACTTATTTACGTCAGCATCATCCGTGACCAAAGTTCTGATGGGAATTACTGCTTCCGTGCCCTCGTCCAGTGTTACAAACTTCTCTATGCAATCAAAGCTTTTCAGTATGTCGCTGTAAGTGCTCCAAAACAGATTGGAGCATATAAAGTATTTTGGTTTTGTTAAGCTTATCTTGTGTTTTAATGCCGCTGAAAAATTAATATAGAACGCTTCATTAATCAGATCATTCGTATGTTTATGCATTATTAATGAAAAACAGCCGGTGCGTCGAATTTTATAAATATAGGCTATTATGCTTTTCGTTAATCAGAATTCTATCACGTAAAACTATCACGATAATCCCTAGCCAACCGTAAAAGCTCTGTATAAAAAAAATCGTTCCACATAAAATATATGAGGCGTTTAAAGAATGTGGTGGAAGTAAGATATTTTGTCTCACCTCTCCCGCTCTTTAAATCATAGGGGGTGTACGTCGCTCCGGTGAACACGATTGCAAGAACCGTCGGGACGAATTCATTGCGTTTTTCGGATCCCACTGCAACAATGTCGCCCCGCCTCACCCCCAACTTTGTCAAAGCGGCGGACATATTGACGGCATATTGTGTGAATTCCTTGTATGTTAGTTTCTCACGTGTTTCTCCAAGCTCCTGGAGTTTTAAAGAAAATTGTTTAGTGTTTCAAGTTAAAGCTAATAATGATATTATGTTTTGTTCTGAGATATTGTATTATACTATCTCTCTGAGCAATAAACATCGCTAGAAGTTAGCCTTTGAAGGAGTTGTCACTTACCAATGCCACTTCATCTTTTTGAAGCCGAAGACGATCCAGAATAAACTTCCCAAAGTTCAAATGTGCAGGTACTTGCACATTTTGATCACCAAACACGTAGTTGTCGTCGTTGAACATTTTTACAAATAAAAGAGTTATTTTTAATCCACTAAACTGAAATCACAGTTTACACTCTTATAAATGTAATTGAATTGTGAATGAACAGTACCTATTCGTTATTAATACAATAACATGGGAATTATTTTTAATTATTCATTAATATTGACAATAAATCGCTGAGATATGAACGGTAAGTGTGTGTCCACTACACCGAACTGCTCTCAACAAAAACTGCAATCTATCAATCTACTAAAGATTTTTCACACTCACTGCCGTTCGTAACTAGTTTTGTCAACACAATGGGGTAATAAATACTCAAAGAGATCAACTCATAACTTCCTATACTACTAACTGTTCTACTAGCTTGCCTGTACTGATGGCTTACTAATAAAACCCAATGGTTAAATACTTAACGCTAATGTTTTCCGCGAACTAATAACGGTGCAGTGACAACAGACTGTAGAATGTTTACTTATGATTATAATGTTAATGCACTTATGAATTAGTCATAAAATAACTCATTTATATTAATTTACTTGATAATGGGTTGTTACCTAAGATAAGTCATTATTTACCTACCTCACATAGTATAAAGTTGTTACAGCCTGGTTTTGACACACCACATGTAGCTATACAGAATATTGTATGAATTGCATTCAAAATAATTAATAAACGAGTTATGAATGCTGAAGATATTGAGACACTGAGTTGTGTCCTATTGAATGTCCTTATTGAATGGTTTTTTGTGTGCCTGTTCAGTTCTGTATTGTCTGCTTTAAATTATCTTGTTATTTTGGTTTTTAAAGTTTAGTTATATACTCTCTCAGTCTTGTCTTTGAGGTCGGAAATTATCCTATATGCTAACCCAGGTCATGTGTGAAGTTGCGGGAATGTCAGAAAGGGATACCGGGACCTTGGCAGCAGGCAACTGAAGGAACACGACATTTTAGTCAGTAAAAGTCTGATACGCCCTCCCGCTCCTCCCAAAGCGGGAGAAGTCATTTGATGATTTCCCATCATCAACAAAAAAAAAATGATCATTTGTGAGAAATGTGGTATCCATGTGCCTCTCATCGGAATCCGTTCATCCGCTAAAGCGTGAAAGATAACAGACAGACAGAGTTACTTTTGCATTTATAATACTAGCTAATGCCCGCGGATTCGTCCGCGTGTTAGTCGGAAATTATCCCACTGATACGTACTTCCGGGATAAAAAGTAACAGTCTGTGTGCCAGATTTCATCGAAATTTGTTTATTAAGGCGGGACAAGGTTTAGGTGTCTATCAAAATCAAATTGACCACCTCATTTCGCGACATCTATGCCTTCCTAGCTTTTTCAAAACCACATAGTGGCTATTTTAGTCCACAGCTCATTGGACGATGTGATAAATATATCGATATATTTAACCTTTTAACCGCTTACGACGGATTTATCCGACAAATATTTTCGTGTCCATTTCGCCAGAGTCGTATATTTACGACACTCATTTAATCATTTTTTTTATTTAATTACGCTTTGCACACCATCTTTGTTGAAGGTATTTATTTTTAGATTTTTCGATGCCAGGCGCTGGGGGATGAAAACCGATATAAAGCCGGGCGGTTAAAAGGTTAACGATGTGATGTGTGACAGAATTTCCAGCAACTACCTACTTTAATTCTATAAGTACCTAACTACAATTCTATCTAAACAAAATTATCTCTGGGAAACAAACATATTCACGGTATTACCGATGGGCCCAATCCCACTTCGTGATCCACAAGCTTGTATCATAATCCAAATAAGCTTTAGTTTCGAGTAATTAATTAAGTGATTATTTTATAGAAAGTATTTAACACTCGTTAAGATAAAATATACCTTATAGAAGGTTTTTTAAATAGCTATATCTAACCTCTTTTGGTCAGTATCAGTTTTTGCAGGATCTCTTATTTACTTACGTACTTCTTCTCTCGTATCGGCAGGAAAAATAACAGAACAGTTGAGGAGCGTCTGTTTCAAAGGATTTCTATGATAAACAAACTTTACAAAAACAGAAAAAAACATTTAGTATCTATTATGTAAATGCTAAGATTTAATGTAGAAATAATTATATCCGTTTTGATTGGATTTTTTTTTTTTTTTTTTATCATATGGGTAATATGCTCCTTTTGAACAAGTTTTTAGACTCATTCGATGGAGTTTTATGCCATGGGTTCAAAAAAAAAAAAGTTGGAAAGTGAAATACGACCTTTTTAACAGACGCTCCTCAGTTTATCTCGAGGTCAAAATATTAGTTACTCACGAAGGTGGAAGTATCGTTCTACTCGTGAAATTAAATTCCATGCCCCTCATGCATACAAACTTAATAAAGTTAGAATGGAGATAAACGTTCAGGATTTTTCATCCTATCGACATAATCCGTAGACCCGTCTTACGAGATTCGATACCATTCTTCGTACCAAATCAAAGGAACTACAGGAAATCGCCAACAATCGTGCAACACTTCGGAGATGCAGGTTATTGTCCAATTCGATTGGAAATTCAAGAGTGGAAACTCGAATGTAGTAAATTACTAAGTAAGGTATCGATTGTTCCGGACTGTAAAGGGCAGTGTACCAGATTGCTCCACGTTACATATTAATAGTTATTGCTAGTCGTACGTGGTCCATACGGTGGCCTTCATGCATTCCAGCCGTAGAAAAAACTCATCATCTACCTAGCCTTTTCCCAACAATGTTGGGGTCGGCTTCAAGTCTAACCGGATGCAACTGAATACCAGTAACATGGAGCGACTGCCTATCTGACCTCCACAACCCAGTAACTGGGAAATACGATACCCCTTGGTAAGACTGGTTGTCAGACTTTCGGGCTTCTGACGACCCGTAACGACTGTCAAAGATCTACAAATGACAGCCGGGACCAACGGCTTAACGTGCTTTCCGAGAGGAGGAGTCTCGGTATGTAAAGATGGTAACCCATGCACGGACCAACCCCGGCAAGCGTAGCTTACCCTGATGGATCGACCCGTACGGCTGTTATCACTTAGCCACGAGCTCGTCACCACCGTAGCCGAGCCGTAGAAAAAACTGTTTGAAAATAAAACGGAAAATAAAAGTGTGAATCACTCCAGACTTTTGCTATAAAAAGTCACGACAGGTGGCACGACAGTACAGTCAATAAAATTCCTCTGTTTACTTATTCTTTGTGTCGTTTTTATTGAAAATATATATCATGTAGTCCGTTTATTGAGTCTACAGCTAACATTTATTTAAGTCGCTCAACTTTTTGTTTATGACAGCCTTATCGATCTTGACTTCACAAGATACAACGATTTGTAAACTTTTCGAGGAAAGCAGCAGTACACGTTTAATTAAAGGAAATCGTGTAACTTTTCTTCAGTTAAGATTCTTTACGTAGGTAATTAATGTATCAGTCAATCAATCTGTCAAAGAAATTCCTGTACGTATTCCAAGTAGGTATGCGTTTATTGTTATTAACTAATTCAAGAGATTTGGTTCAAGTGAATAACAGGCTGTGGCGTAAATAATGGATAACCCTGAACGATTGGCCAGATTATCATCTATCATTTACCCCACTTATATCGCCATATGCCTCATAATATATTATACCATATATTTTCTGCATATTTTTTTTTCTCGTGAATTTTCCGATGTTTTAATAGTTATTCTGTTATTCTGGGCGGAGACAAATCCAACAAATTAAAGATCATCAAAATCGGTCCAGCCGTTCTCGAGTTGTAAGTACTTGAACAAACCCGACTTTGTTTTATAAGATATATCAAAAATATCAATAATTTGGTCATCCATGGGCATATGGCGATATAAATGGGGTAAATGATAGATGATAATCTGGCCAATCGACAGTTTCAGGGTTATCTATTATTTGCGCCACACCCTGTATATTGCACTAGATATACATTGATAAAAACGCTTAAATACGAGTTTCGGACAAGCAAACAAACAAAAGTTCCTATTTATGGGATGCAGCGGCCCGCCCCGTCATTCAGTGGGTATGCAAACACTGAATTATTACACTGAAGCCTTCCACGAATTTTCATAGTTTTCACTTGCTCGATCATATAGACAGACAGGTGCAGGAGTTCCGAACTTTGTTTTATAATATTCAGCATCAGATTGTTTTGCAGTGTTGCCAACAGTTAAACTAGCACTCCACCAGATTCAACTTCTAAAACCACCAGAAAACCACTAACAAAAATCGGCCCTATTCTAAAAATTGCTAAAATTTCCACTAGGTATACTATTTTTTTCACATTTTTTTTATTTTGACGCGTGAAAACAGTACTAAAATGTTCTATAATATTGCGTAATAAAATACTTAATTAAAATCAGTCAGTAAATCAACATAAAATATTAATAAATCAACAAGTGAAGATCAGAAACATAAAAATTATTCAACAACCACGACTAGACCGAGTTCATTCTGTCGGCTTATTCGGCTTAGGACAGATTCTGGTTTCGGCAGATTCTTGATAAGGCAGATTCTTTTTTTTGGCAGATTCGTTATACGGCAGAAGTAATATGATCAACAAAAACCATAAAATTTATGTAATGGTATATTTAGTCAATGTCAAACTAAAAACCTTATCAAAGGTACTTAGCAAAGGTAACAAAATTACAGCCAAAAATCTTATAAGTATGTACCTATAACACTTGAAACTAAAAACCATATAAACGAAAAGGTAACAAAATTACAATAACAAAAAACCACCACTTATTTTTTTAGCGTTGCCAAACGTTGAAGACATTTTATTATCGTGATTTCCTTTGATTCTGCTTTTTCTATAATATTATCTATACATTTTTTTTTATAGTTTTCATGTCCCGTCTGATAAGTAACAGACGGGACATATCATGTTTTCTTACATTTCTATCCTGCACTGTGGCTTCTTTTTTTAATAATTGAATAAAATGATAAATCGACGGCTTGCGAGGAAATTTTGAATTTACCCTTCGATGCCATCCTTCAATTGAGTTCGTGAAAACGTAAGGACCACTTACGTTTTCACGATAACAGCTAAATATCTCGCTTGTAATTTTATTAAACCACTGCTTGACAAAATAATCGTCAAACTTTGACGATTCGTCGCAATCCGTAGCTATCTCGCGAATAGCCAAATAACCCTCAGGGATTAATTGTGGATGTAGAAGTGCGAGCTGTGTGTACAACCGAGTGATTTTTGAACCATCGCCTGTTTTAGTGTACCTATAGATTTACTATTTTTCCAAATGGCGTGAGAAAAATGATAAAAGCATCCCGTAATCGCAACTTCAGGGTATATTTTCTTTATTGCTCGAATTTGTGCCATTTCGTAATCACACTAGTACTGTGTTATCTGCACTGAAAACTGGTCTCTCAGTACCTTGAACATTCTTACATAGGTATCTTCGGCCTTATTTGGAAGCAACATATATACCAAGGGTACGAAATATACATTTTCGTCTTCGCTCGACATGTTCACATGTAGCATAAATAGCTGATAAAACGGAGTGGGGATAATTTTAAATGTACCATCGCCACTATACTTTTGGAATGTTTTCAAATTTTGTTTCGCCAAAGTAGTGCCAAAAAATAAAATTTTATCCTCATCTCCATCATCAAACATAAAAATGTCCTTCACCAAGTCCATTGGGTAATCTTAAACTTTTCATGCTTCTACAAGTTGTTCTATCCACAGTTAGATATTTTTTTCTTGCATTATATAAAGAATCTTTTTTCGAATTAAATGATGGTATATCTTCCGCGTTTAGGCAGCATGTGTTAAAATAATGTTCGTATATTTTTGGAATCGGTTCTAGATTAGCGCAAACCTCTTTCTTACAACCGCAACAACAGTATTTCTAGCCATATCTGGAGTATAGGTGTGCTTAGATTCTTTAACAATATTTGATTTGATTTTGATCTGATCTCACAAGACTAACTGCGTCCACCATCGGACGAGGATTTATCAGATGATTTAAAACTATATACACCACATGATATTACTCCTTATCTGATCTGATGATCAAGTCGTGTGTCGGACCTTTTATACGCAACAAATAGTTTACCAATCAATACACACTTTTGTATATACCTAATCCTTACATAATACTTCTGTAGATGACTGTAAAATATCTGTCTTATCAAGAATCTGCCAAAAAACGAATCTGCCGTAACAAGAATCTGCCCAAACGAGAATCTGTCCTAAACCGAATAATGCATTCTGTTCACTCAGTTGTTTTGTAATTTACATAAAAATTACTCCTGAAAATAAAATGAAGTAAAAATAATATTTTTCGTAACGTTTTAGTGGCTTAGTGGTTGAGTGATAGCATTTTCAGTAATTGAAACTGAATTACTAAACCACTAGAAAAAACCACCAGCCACTAAATGCAATATTTCGCCACTAAAAGGGGGGTCGAAACCACCAGTTTTAGTGGAAAACCCACTAAGTTGGCAACACTGTTGTTTTGTAACTTAGACACACTTTTGTAAGTTTATGTGTTTGTAGGAAAGGAAATGAAAAAACCACATTTCAAGCTTCGTTTTTATTTTCATATTTTACACATTTATTTGGCAGTTTTTATTTTGTAGCATTATGTAAATCATCACAAAAACTTCCTATTTCCCTATAGACTCTATTTGTATTTTACATTACGGCAAATAATCTATATAAGTTTTACAGTATAAACAATATCAAAATAAGCCTTACAATATGAAAGGTAAAGAAAATCGACCAGTTATTATCTACCAAAGCACAGTAGGTTTACGTATTAATAATTCGTTAGTGTATACGTCGACTAAATCATTTACCGGAAATAACATACCATCTACGTACGAGTTTTCAATTGATTGGACAGTTATAGGTTTAATTCTAAAAAGTCTAGCTTTAGGCGCTTTTTATAAAATCGATGTAGTAGAAAATTTGTGTGCAAATATTTCGTAAGAACTAAGCAAACCTTTGACATTTACAGACCTAAGATTAAGAAGATCAATTTTTGTAAAAAAAGATGATGGAGTCGATTAAGTAAAGCACCGGCTAAATCAATTTACAAATATTCTTGGGTAATTGGGTATAACAAAACAAGAAATCAACTATCAATAATTTAGATTATTACGATTCCGACAGTTCTATTTTGTGCTATCGTAATTATTTAATTATTTGTGAAATATATTTTAATATTTATAATTTTATTCAGTCGACGCTTTACAGAATTGTCACCGTTTTTTTACATTTTACTGACAGACTTGTCGTATAGATACTAAATAATTATTTATACAAAACATAATAATATACAACGTTTTAAAATTAAGTTAGCGAGTGGACATTGCTTATCCACGGAACACTTCAACGTCTTTAATAACTAACTCCTGGTTGATGATAATAAACGATACCTATTAACAGTGCGAATTATTTATTGTCTGGTCAGCTTAAGAAATGATTAACAAAAATTAAAATTAGCAACAAATAAATTAAAGTACATCACATTATTACAAATATCAAGAATGTAAAATATATCTCGCTATGTTTATCACTTGACAAATTAACGTGAAACCTAACATAGAATTTACTTTGCTGAAACTTGCTGAATTTTCTAGGTCATCATCTGAAAAAGGGAAACACAAATATCAGAACATTTTTTCAATTTCAGCGTAAGCCTAGAGCCTAATAGGATTTGTCATTTTGTTATTTAAAATGAAATTAGTTTTTTTTATAACAATTGCTTTCTGCTCGAAGTCAATTTCTGTTGTACGTTTATTTATGTTTTTTTATTCGTAAATAACCAATATAGAGTACTTATACTCTAAATAATAATAAATATAGAGTATACTCTAAATCTCCTTTTAACTTTTAATAAGATTATGCTATTACGTAACGTCCAATATATTATGAGTGGTCAGTGGAAATAATAAATAAGCTGTTGGAAGTTAATGGTTCAATTTAAATTTTCATTAAGGATTGTACCTAATACAAATACATAGTTTCATATTAGATTGAAACCGTAAGGATAGCAGCGTCTGTAGTAAACTAATCGTTTGAAATCTAACTGGCCGTTTATTAAGTACTAAACTACGAATAACTTGGTAAATGTTTGACCTGATTTACGTAAACCCGTTTCAAAATAAGATACTACTGCAGAAAATTCACCTTTCTGAAATTATGCCATACTAACTGCGCTTGGCGGTTTCACCCGTATAAGTCTCGATCCCGTGGGAATATCGGGATAAAAAATCTTATGTCGTATTCCAGGTCAAGGTCTACCCCTATGCCAAATTTCATCCAAATCCGTTCAGCCGTTTTAGCGTGAAAGCTTACCAAACAAACAAACTCTCTTTCACATTTATAATATTAGTTAAGATAGCTTCTGCCAGCGACTTCGTCCGCCTGAAATTTCTTGATCTCCGACCCACCCCGTCGCATCGAATTGCCTGCTCGCTCTATTACATCGTTTTCGCTTAGCGATCTTACTGACTTTTTTCCTTTTTGCTCCGCTCCTAAGTGTCCTAGCGAGATGTTAAAAAGCCTTTAACCTTCCTCAAGAATTGGCCTATCCAATGCAAAAAGATTTTTCAAATCCGGCTGTTAGTACCGGAGATTAGCGCGGTCAAACAAAGAACAAACTATTCAGCTTGACACTCGGCTATCACTAGATAATATTGTTGTAGGTATTTACCGAAATCACTTAGCTGCTCGCCGTACATTTCACCTTGGAAGTTGGAACTGATTGCGTCGCTACTTTGGATGATTTGCGGCAAACCTGTTGGAATATTTATATTAGAAAACAATTCAATTTAGTTTAAGATGATTATAAAATACTGGCGAAGGGAAAGTTACCTTTCTTCCTAATAGTTTGATTGTCTAACACTGTTTTTTGTGTTGTTGTGAAGGCAGACGGTGGTGCCGGTATTTCTGTAAGAAAATAAAGGTTATTTATATAACAAATACATCGAGAAATAATCTGTTTATTCATTAAAATGGGATTGATGTTTCATAATTTTGTATCAATCATTAGTTGTTCAAAGAAAAATATAAGTAAGTAAATAATGTAATTACTTTTATTTATCCAAAGTTACCCAGAAAAAGCTTTACAGATAATTGACAGGCAGTTTTGTGTGATTTTCCTCACACTTCCGAATTCCCAAAGATCGTAAAACAGGCTGTTTGTTTTTACGAGTCTTTCAGCGCTTTCAATCGCTCGCTCCGACGGGGCCGTTTTAAATCAATCTACTAATGTTAAAAAATTACCATCAAGTTTGATGATTCCGTCCGTTTCTCCCAGCGAGTTCTTCGCGATACATTTGTAGAAGCCGAAGTCTTCCTTGGTGATGTTCTTGATCTTCAGCATCATGAACTTGTTGTAGCCACTGTCCATCGGGAATGCTTCGTATTTGCCTCCTATAATTTCCATTTCTACTTAAATATAAAACCTGTATTTGGTATTACGTAACTAGTGAGGAATAGTTTTGAAAATGTTTTATATAGATATTTGGACTGTCACTATAAAAATGAAATAAAATTATTTCCGAATTATCCATCCTTTCGTGGAACTCGAGCTTTTGCAATAAACTATCCATAAAATAGTTTCAAAGATATCAACTCCAATAACCTATTTAATAAGTTGCTCCACTTCGGAACTAGAACGCTCATGCTAGAAAGTTGATATTCGACGAATAACCACTGCAGAGTCAATACAAATGCTTAGTTTCATGCAAAAATACCGGTTGCTGGCTACGGTACCATTTTGGTATGAGATACAGAAACAAAAAGAAAATTGCCAACAGTTTTTGATTCAAAGTTGTTATTCCACTTATTTATCAATCACGTAGTCGAGCCGAAGTGGAAATAGTGAAGTATTTCATTACCCAAGTAGTCTCTATTCGCGCATGAATAAGTACCTACATTCAGAACGTATTCGACTACACCTCGCTCGGCTGTTCCGATACAAGGGAAACTATTTTCATTATGAAGTCATAAATCAATGATACAATCGAACGATAGCTTACTTGACGGGAACGCATGTTATTTATGCCAATATGATAAATGTACGTATTTGTGTTGTGTTCTGAGTTCGATAATATGGCGTTTATAGATACTTAGTTAGCGGCTGTGGTTCATCGGTGGAGCTCAAACAAGGCTATTGAAAGTTCAATGAAACTGAAGCTAGTAAATATACGGAGCACTCGTTTATAATGTATGAAGCTTTATTAGGTTTTGAACCACTTTCCGTGATTTAGTTCCTGCATTATTTATATAACGACGCCTTTATGGAAAAGCTTCGTGTTTAAACTTAAAAAATAGAGCTGCCATAATTGGAAATCTACCCTAGACGTATTATATTAAATATTAATAATTAATACATTATCATTTGTTAGTAAAATAGTCAAATACGTTGCGTATTCGTTGCTTAACGTACCTACTATCATATCAATATAATACAGCGACACATTGGCTGCGAAATGTATTATAAATTCACAAGATCAGCCTAAAAAAAAAACCTAAAATTAACCAATTTTTCTATCTTTTCCTCGTTCCAACCCCTGCGTGTACTACAGATATAAGGTTAGTTCCCCAAACAAAGCCTATGTGAGTGAGCACGCATATTGAACAAGCCTCACCGGAAATAATCATGTCCCCGCGGTCCGTGGTCCAGTAGTTGATGGAGGAGGGGTACGCCTCCGTGTGGCACTCCAGCGTCACGTCCTGCCCGATGTATGCGCCTTCCAGCTGGTTCGGGATGGACAGCATTGGCGGAACTGTTGGAATTATTGGGTAAAAGATTGAACACCATTAGAAAAATAGGCGTAGGTGCTGTAGACGGTGCGAAGTGTACGCTTTCATGTCAAAATACTAATAATAATAATATGGAGTGTTAAAATTACAAATCGGGTGTAAAAAAGACGCTTAATTAAGCCAAGAGTCACTTTCACTTCTTGTCATTGTGTTTTTTTTGTACCTGGGTTCTTTAGATTCTGAGATTAGATGAAAACTAGTTTTAAATGTTATAACTTATCTTTAAATACCCCTGTACATGCACCCCTGTGCACAACGGTTTGCGTGCGTTTCACTGCGCGTTGCCGTAAACAGCAGTTTTCACATCAAAAAGTCGTTTCCCAGCAATCATTTTTGCTCTATGTTACTTAGTTTGATGTACATAACGCGTAAGTAATGGCTATGAGATTGGTCTTTTTACAGTACACCCTGTATTATGTCAAGTTATTTTTTTTCTGAAGTATAACAAAATCCTATTTTAATATCTCGATCAGGAGATTGTTGTTTGACTGCGATTCTTGGAAATCTGCTTTTAAACGCTCAACTGTTGATCGGCCTTTTAAAGACCGATTACAATTAAAATTCTATTGTGTTTCGTAAGTGACAGTTGGAGGTTTATTGCCTTTAATGGCTACTTCTTCCAAAATAAAGTAATCACTAGAGGCGACATAAAAAAAAAGATATTTATGAAATCTCGTCTTATTTACATATACTTAAACTTATCTGCTATGGATTTAAAGTTTAGATTTCACAAGCATTTCCGGAAATTCCGAAATACAGGGATAACTTGTAGAGTTTGTAAATAATGGGCCGGCCACGCGTTAATAGTTGTCGTCAATGTTTCTGCCCTCAGAATTACCCCTTGCAAGTTTTCACATGTTTAATTGTACCTACCTCCATTTTTTATAACTCGACACCGTCTCATTACAAAACGAGTTCTGACTTGTAGAGCCAGGTTTAAACAATGGAGCCATTTTTGAATTTCGAATTTTATTCCAACTGTTGATATCATTTAAACTAAATAATTGATTGAATAATTCCATTTGAACTTCAATTTTTACACTAAACAAAGAGCAAACAAGTAAAGTAGGTATTTATTTTTAAATGAAAATAAATTAACACTTTTAATAAACAAAAACGTTTAATTAGTTAATTAGTGTGTACCAAACTGTAATCTATTCTGAGCCTCTAATCATAGCGTGTCAAACAAGCGAAGCGATTCAAACTGGTAGGTGCCTGCAATCGATAAACACTAGTACGGACACCCAAGCTATTACGGCTCTAATAAAACACGGATGACAAACCATTCTGTCTGCTGGCTAGACTCGTTCGCACGTCAATTTGTGTCGTTAGTGATTCCGCAGGTGTAGACTAGCACTAGATCTAACAATAGGATTCCTTTATTCTGCTTTAATTTTGAAAAAAGAACTTTAATTTTATTTTTCTCAAAGTTTTTTTTTTATGCTCTTAAATTTTACCCACCTGCCATCACTTTACCATTAGTAACTTTACCATAAATTATCTAGTAAGTGGGTATAATAATTGTTAATTACACCTGGAATTATCTTTTCTAAGACATGTCATTGTGTACCTAATTATGTTCTATCCTATTCTAAGTTATTATATCTATTACCTATAATATCATAATGAGGTAATAATACGTATAAACTTACCAATTCAGCTCACTAAATTCCCAACCGTACCTGCTCCTCACACACGCCGCGTCAGATATAATTACAAGTGATGTCAGTTCCACATATAGAGAGCAAGTAATACTCACATTGAACCATGAGCATGATCCGTTTGCTAATCGATGGCGGCACTCCATTAGACGCTATACACAGGTAAGCACCCATGTGTAGCCGAGACACCTTAGTTATTGTCAACGTCTCCCCATCCACCACGCTAACTGTCGACAAAAATGAACATTTAAGAGCGTTTATTCTGAAAGTTGGCAACGTCGCAAATAACTGTCAAATATTTCGCTGTTTTGATTAATTTGGCTATATTACTGTATGGATATATGAAATATCGCTAATTAACTTACTAGAATATTAATAATGAATTGCAATTATAACACTGAATTTAAGTTGTAACCGGTTTTAAAAATTCGGTTAAAAAAAAAAAAAAAAATATTCGGTGTTACGATATTATTTATTGCAATCCATTATTTATATTCTAGTAAGTTAATTAGCGATATTTCATATTTTATACATTAATATTGCCAAAACAGCGAAATATTTAACATCTATTTGCGACATTGCCCACTTTCTGAATCACGCTCTTAACGATATAAATGTTACTCGATTCAATGGGCTTAAATGCTAAGACTACTAGACGAAATTTATGTGGTATTCGTGATATTAATATGTAATCGGACCTTAATATACGGGTCTTCTTCTTGGCTAGTAACTAACCTGGTGTCAGAGTTTTAAAGCCGCCCATGGGCCTCTGACTTAGCTTCACATGCCGTCGAGAAATATCTCTCAGGCAAGGGATACCGGGACCTTGGCAACGGGCAAATGAAGGAACACGGATGGGTTTTAGTCAGTAAAAGTCTAACACGCCCTCCCGCTCAGCCCAGAGCGGGAGAAGTCATTTGAGGATTCCTAACCTCAAAAAAACAAAAACTTTTTACAAAAATAAAAAAACCGAATTTGGACCGACCGAATTCGGTGGCAAAAAACGAAAATTGAAAAGCAAAGACACCGACTTCCGAAATTAAAGTTTTTTTTTAGTATTTAGTGTTTTTTTTTGGAAGTCGGTTTTTTTTTTTGTAAAATGTTTTTATTTTTCACTTTTTAGTTGTGGTACCTACCCCACACAAATTCTAATACCACTAGCTGATGTAAATAACAGTAAAGGAGTAAATGAAAACATCGTCTAGATAAACTAAGTGGGAAAAATACGTAATATTGAAGCTAACTCAAAAACTACACAAGCAAAGTACTACAAAATAAAATTTATATGGGACCACCTCGGAAGCATGACCTACCATACAAAAAAGAATCATCAAAATCGATTCATAATTGGCGGAGAAATAAAGTAACAACATAAAAATAAAAATAAAAAGAACATACAGACGAATTGAGAACCTCCTCCTTTTTGAAGAAGTCGGTTAAAAAAGGCATGCCGGTTTCCTGACGATGTTTTCCTTCACCGTTTTTGAAGCAGGTCATAATTATACAATAGGCACATGCATCCGAAAAGCCAGCTCTGACTGTTCTATAAATAGGTTCAGAACTATCAGTTTGAAATTCATTTTCA
Source organism: Lithophane ornitopus (assembly GCA_948473465.1). Classification (NCBI taxonomy): domain Eukaryota; kingdom Metazoa; phylum Arthropoda; class Insecta; order Lepidoptera; family Noctuidae; genus Lithophane; species Lithophane ornitopus. Next base: position 9,256,613 of record OX419623.1, read on the forward strand.
ATTTGCTTGCTAAAAAGGACTGTCCACTTCTCTGTAAGTGTTTTCTGCCGCAGACTGTTAGAAAGGGCTTCACAGCGTTTTACTGATGTTTGAAAAGAAAACGCGAGATCGTTTTCTATTAAAAAAAAAAACATTTTAATTAAGACAGAAAATGATTTTTATTTAACAACACTCTACAGGGAAATTAACAATGGATTCTTGCCACAATTAAAATGTTTCACTGTTTTAATGTGTTTCAAATGACAGTTTGAAAAGTTTCGTTCGATATGTTGTAGAAGTTTAGGGTAATAGAAGGTAATTTACTCTTAATTTGAGGTTTCTGTATTTTCTTATAGCTTTGTTATTACCATTCTTGTTGGAAACACAAAACCTCAAGCGTTCCATTACTATTTGCATCTAATTCAATTCAAGTTAAAGTGAAATTCCGTGTGTAGCGTTGGGCAACGGAGAAGATCCCACAGAGCTGAAAGGCTAACCTCACTTTACAGGAATATCGAATTAGAACAATTAAACGAGTCTTAATGTTATGATAAATTAACTTCAATTTCCGGATATCTAATACACCCTGTATTATTATATTATATTATTATTGTATTATTTAGATCTTTTAAGATAATTATCATTTATTGTACAACAATCAACGTTATTCTAGTAGTTAGTTTTCTACATCACTACAAAGGCTATTAACAAATAAGGTGACAACAGAAAACTACAATGTTAATTCATGGTAGTTTTTATTCTATTACCATAAGCCCAGAGGAGTGTCATTGCGACGGCCGCGAAACGAATAGCCGTACATTATGACCAAGATGCAGGTTTGTAGAGTTAGGCCTTGTAGAGATGGCCGATGCGGACCACACTGCCGACGACGACGACGATGCTCCGGAGGTGACCGAGGCAGAAATGAGAGTGGCGGTACGAAGGCTGAATGCCAAGAATACCGCCCCAGGACCCGACGGCTTACCTGGGAAGGCCTGGGTCCTGGCCATGGAGGCTCTCGGGCCTCGACTAAGGGGTCTCCTGAGCGCATGCATGGAGAGGGGCCAGTTCCCACTTCGTTGGAAGACGGGGAAACTGGTCCTCATAAAGAAGCCGGGGCGCCCTGCGGACTCTCCGTCCGCTTATCGGCCCATCGTGCTGCTCGACGAGGTGGGCAAGCTCTTTGAAAGAGTAATTGCCAACCGCCTCGTCGGGCGATTGGTGCGGGTGGGGCCGGATTTGGCGGAGAGCCAGTTTGGTTTCCGCAGAGGGCGCTCTACGGTGGACGCCATCATGCGCGTACGGGCTCTCACGACGGGGGATGCTGTGGCCCGGGGTGGGGTCGTCTTGGCGGTGTCTCTAGACATCGCCAATGCCTTCAATACCCTGCCCTGGAGTTGCATAAGGGAGGCACTCCGGTACCACCGGATGCCGACCTACCTCTGTCGTGTGGTCGAGGCCTATTTGACGGACAGGGCCGTCATCTACCCCGGTCACCAGGGAGTGTGGAACCGGCGAGAGATGTCGTGCGGTGTCCCACAGGGATCGGTCCTAGGGCCGCATCTGTGGGACATCGGATACGACTGGGTGCTGCGCGCCGACCTCCCTAGCGGCGTCAGCGTAGTTTGCTACGCTGACGACACGCTGGTCCTGGCGCAAGGGAGGTCGCACCAGGCGGCGGCCGAACTCGCGACACGCGGGGTTGCGACAATCGTCAATAGAATCCGGCAATTGGGACTCGAGGTGGCCTTGCACAAGTCCGAGGTCATGTGTTTTCATGGCCCTCGGAACGCGCCACTGTTGGGTTCCCAAATCACGGTAGGAGGGGTTCACATCGGCGTCGAGTCGACGATGAAGTATCTAGGACTCGTCCTCGACAGCCGGTGGAACTTCGTGGAGCACTTCCGTCGTTTGGCTCCCAGGCTGGACCGGGCCGGGGCCGCCTTGGGGCGGCTCCTGCCCAATCTTGGGGGGCCAAACGCCTCCTGCCGGAGGCTCTACGCGGGGGTCGTGCGGTCCATGGCCCTTTACGGGGCACCGGTGTGGGCGCGTTCCATTAGGCTGCGGCCAGCCCGCCGGTTGAACGCGTCCCAAAGGGTCATGGCCATTCGGCTGGCCCGGGGATACCGGACGGTCTCTCGTGAGGCGGCGAGCCTCCTTGCCGGATTACCGCCATGGGATCTGGAGGCGAAGGTCCTCGCGCACATTTGGGAGTGGCGCGAGGAGATGAAGCGCCGGGGCGTAACTCCGCTGCCGCGAGAAATCGCGGCACAGCGGACAGAGTTCCGGCAGGATCTCATGGCGGCATGGAGAGTGCGATTGTCGCAACCCAGTGCTGGGCACGCCACAATTGCGGCGATAAGTCCCCTCTTTGAGGAGTGGCTGGAGAGGCGCCACGGCGTCCTCACCTTCCGCCTGACACAGGTCCTCACCGGACATGGCAGCTTTGGGAGGTACCTGTGCAGGATTAGGCGGGAGGAAACGCCTGGGTGTCACCACTGTGCGGATCGTCCGGAGGACACGGTGGAGCATACGGTGGAGGTGTGCCCTGCTTGGGCGGAGCACCGCCGTGTCCTCGTGGAGGCGATTGGCGGCACTGACCTCTCGCGTCCGGCCCTGGTCCAGGCCATGGTACGGAGCGAGAGGGCATGGGAGGCGGTCACCTCCTTCTGCGAAGCAGTGATGCTCGCGAAGGAGGAGGCGGAACGCGTGAGGGAGAGGCAAAGCCTGCGCCCTCACGCCCCTAACCGCCGCCGCTGGAGACACCCTGGGCGTCGGGAATCCCAGGCGGATTCCCGGCCACCATAGGCGTGGGCTTGCGGACGGCGAGCAATGGGCAGCTCGCCGTCCGATAAGGACCAGGCCCAGGTCGATGGCGCGTCGTGTTCCACGCGCGCCTCAAAGAGATGTCAGCACACCTGACGGGGTCCGTTAGGACCGATGCCTGCCAGGGTTGCGGAATAGTCCGAAAGGGATACCGGGACCCTGGCAACAGGCAACCGAAGGAACACGGGTGGGTTTTAGTCAGTAAGAGTCTGACACGCCCTTCCGCTCCGCCCAGAGCGGGAGAAGTCATATGATGATTTCCCACCCAAAAAAAAAAAAAAAAAAAAAGGCCTTGTAGAGGGGTATTGCTCTACATTAGATCTGATAACTTTTTACCAGTGAAAGCGTTATTTTAGTCTTATCAAACTACATAACATGAAATGATGAGTAATAAAATGTTATTGAAAAAACGTAAGACAATTTGAATTTTGTGGTCTACTTTATAACATCCCCAATTAATTAAAAGTGAATGTTACCTTGCTTACCTGATTCTCCATTATAATTAAAGTCCTGACCGTCCTCTCGCCTCCACATGACATAAGGTTCAGGGTAGCCAGAGGCTCGACACACCAAGGTGACGTCAGAACCCTCCCGAACTACCATATCCGTTGATGTCATGTTATCGATGATTGATGGTGGCACTGTGTAAACAAATAAACCAAGTATGTATGTGAAATTATAATTATGGGATGAAAACGCCCAAATTTTACACAGTATTTGGAAAAAAACCAGATTGAAAAAATTAAAGAACTGTAAAAAAAAAAAGGGTCATCTTAAGTATTTTCAAAGAATTCAACGTCGCACCCACTCTAAAGAATGTTGGGAAGAATCTCCATGGGAGCGTGTGTAAACGCTTCAACTTTGTATAAGTAAGAGTCACAATAATAAACTTTTTCAATTAATTATATGACGTAGAATTAGATCAAACAAAAGCTGACATTGATACGAGTACATCTTAGATTTATTCTGTGCTCTTGTCAACATGTCAATTAGTGAACAAAGTCGGCGTCTAACATCTTGGTACATCTAATAGGCTGTAAGTAAGTTGGATGGTTGGCTGGATTATTTGTATTAGGTATATATTTTGTACATTATTAAGTTTTATCCAGAATACCTACCTACGCAATGTGTATCACAAAGAAACCACGAGCGGTGGGTATTGTAGGTAGTATACTCACCCACAACCTGTAGGTATCCCTTCCTGGAGCGCATGGGGTCGGTGTTGACCTGGCACATGTACCAGCCGCGGTCCACCTCCTGCACGTTCTTGATGTGCAGGTACCACGAGCGGTGGTCGTTGTACGACAGACTGATGCGCGCGTTCTGAGTTATTATGTTGTGGTGGATGCTCAAGATTGTCTGTGTGTCCATGCGTACCCATGCTACCTACAAACATTGTAGGGTTTTTGAGTCTGATGACATATCCAAGAAAATAAATAAGTAGGTAACTTAGTAAGCCAGCTCTTCCGATATTTTCGTCATCTATTTATGAGGTAATTTTTACTTTATTTGACTTTTATTTTATTTTCCATGACTTCGTATATTGTCTTTATTATCTATCATATATAAATATCTACTTTGAAAACTTCTATTAGGAAGGCCGAATTTGGCTGTTCAACGATCAAGAAACTATATCCGACTCTTACCATCTTATGTCAATAGTGAATAAATTGCTATGATTTATTTACCTTGAATCCTCTTAGATTATCCACGACGCACGCAAGCAGGGCGTCCCGACCAACAGTAACCGTAACATTCGGTATGGGCTCTGCGAATCTCGGATACATCGATTCTGAAAAGAATGGTTCAATAAATAGTGTGGTGATGACTTGTAAACATGTTTACTTGTTATAAAAGTTTTAGGAGAAATAAAAAGAGTCACAAATAATATGACGAGCGGTGCCGGCGCGTCTGCCGGCGCCGCCATTCCAACGCGTCGCGCCGGTCGGTGGCCAACTCACTTTGATGAAATTATAGGACAGTTTTGTGATATTTTGTCATCGGGATTGTTTGCTCTGAGTATACTGCATTATATATTTACAGAAAGATAGGGTAATATTATACTACCTATCATGTATAAATGTTTGGTTTCGTTTCGATATTTACTCTGAATATTTCGCTGAAAATCCTTCAGCGAAACATTCAGAGTAAATGCGTGGTGAAAAAATATTAATATAAGTTACATTTCATTTTTAAAAGGCTTCAATAATATTCAACGAGTTTCATAGCTTCAAAACCAATTTAGAATATATTCTTTTGGTCATTGATTCCCACATTTTTCATTTATGGAGTCAGAAAAAGTAGACTTTCATTATACCCACTTGGTAAAGAAAAAAGCGCTGAATGAGTAATTAAGCTCATTTGTCGCAACCGGTTTCAACAACAGCATATATCATTGTCTTCCACCGTTTGCCAAGATAAGTAGCATAAATACCGGACTACATATAGGTCGAATACATGGCGACCCTCTGCAGGGTTGCGTGATTTATACCCGGGCCACCAACGACAAATAGCGGTTTGTCGCTGTATCGCTCTTTCACCGACAAAATAATGTATAAGAAGCACAATGCTAAAAAAACATCAATCTAAACCGACCTCTAAAAAGTTAGCGGTCGCAAAAGGGTCCGTGAGATTTAGATAAAGTATGTTATTTGCTTGGATAGGTACATGTCACGTATTTAAAGAATTTCAAGTCTTCTATACCAAATAAAGCGGCTTCATTTATATTTTCAACACGTTTTACTGGGTCACAGACTCTGGAGTATGAACTATTCTTTATTTTTAAATAGTTTGCTTTTTCAAGAGTTATTTCAATTTAATTGATTATGAAATCTGAGAGTAATGCGGATAACGGACCACTTTAATTGCGTGTACCATAGCCGTTTACGATATTCATTCGATACCACAAATAAAACGTTTTTAAAATCCTGGATAAATGGAAGTATTGTAATATTGTTTTATTATTTATTTTATAATACAATAAAGGTGCGGTACCTAATTGAGTTTTAAATCAGGCTATTTGAAGAATAATCTAAAAGATTTTGCATATACAATATCTTGTTTGTATCCGCAACGTGATTGCATACAAACATCGAGCCCCTATTTGATACGTCACGGGTGGACTTCAGATTGTTTTTCTTAGTAAACTTCTTACTAAATACATCCTCAAAAAAAAACAGCTGTTCAGTACATTTATGTTCGCATAACTCGTCAAAATGTACGGAGCAGCTGTTTTTTTTTCGCGATTTCATATTTGTGCCCATAGTAAAAGTTGTTCATAATGATGAGTACAATGACTCCTTAAGAGGTTGCTGGTGTTTTACTATTGGTAAAACACCCTGTATTATCTTAACATGTTTATTTCTTCAGTGGTTTAGTCGCTGCGTAGTCTGCGTAGTCAGTCAATCAATCAGGCACGGAAGTGTGTACAGAAGACAGATAGAGGGATCCAGTTTCAGTATATCAATATAGGCCACATTCTAGTGGTACGATGGAAACCGTAATATGAAACGTAGCGTCAAGCGTCGAACCTGGGCGTATAAACCTAGCTTTCCGATATAGGTTTCCTCATGCCACGTTAGGCACCGATCACTCGAACATGAGCAAACAGGCTTACATTCCTAATCCCCAATGTTGTTCACGCCTGGAGACCAGCTCACGGTTTTATCGCTTACATATAATGATTACATTAGTATAAGTCTTGTGTATAGTTAGGTATGGATATATCCGTAGTAGAGCCGACAAAGCAATTAACTAGCCCAAATGTAAATGAATGGAAAGTTACTAAATATTTTTGTTAACCACATCAAAAGTATAACGAACCCTGTATAACGATCGTTTCTATTTGATAGTATGGTGTACAAGAAGACTATCTACTTACATTTATTTATAGCGTTCTAGAAAGAATCCTTGAGTGTATCGGCCGTACGCTGCGCATGTGAGGAGATATCGTAAAGGTGGAAGGTTATCGTGCAACTTGCAGTCTAGGGTCAGGGGTTTTCAACCCACTGAACAAACATTCGATTTTATTTGCGCATTTTAGTAGCATATTGCTTGGCGTACCGCTCACCCCTATCAACCGACCAGCTATAAGATAAAAAGGACTACCTACTTAATGGCGCAGCCGCTCATATTACCCGTCCATGAAGTAGGTACACAAGTTTAAAAATGGATGAAAAATATTTTAAATTTTCCTTCCACTAATTTTCTCCGCGAATGGATTAAGATAACGAGCATTAATTTAGTAAAGTTGTGATGGAGGAAACACGGTTTTTAAGCTCGTTCTACACTGGTGCACCTCGTGAAGCTAGAGCCACGCTGGTATAAGAATACCAAAGACATTTAAATTGTAAATCTATCTGCGACGAAGAAACTTAATAATGCCGTTTGACTCATCAAAAAACAACTGATCCTGAGTAGAAGCAAACAATTTTGTTTTCGCAATCCAGCTACAGAGTCACAGTCATAATAGTTTTTTACTTGGAAGAAATAATGGCATTGTTAAAAGGGGTTTATTCAGTCACATTGTGCGTCATAGCGTCGACATTGCCATCGCTCGGCTGGTGAGCCCGCGGCCTTAGCTTAGAGCGATGCTGATGTACAGAATATTATGAACCACTTTTCGTTCTATTCATTCTTGAAGGAAAAAAGAAAGAGCTGAGTAGTTAGTGCATTTACTTTTCAACGATTAAAAATGATGGCATAATTCTGTCATTATATGTATATATAACGTGGATCTTGGGTCAGATTTTATTTAAAGTTAGATTTTATATTACGTTTTATGTAATATATCGAGAATTTTAATAACACCGTATTAATTTTAAATGTAGTGATAAGTTAAGCTTTTTAAAGTTTGTATGAAGAGATTTTTGATTTCTACATTAATTATATCTGTAATTTTTATGGTGTACGATAATGAAGACTACCTATTCTATATACCTATCATAATAGATTGCTTTTTAAGAAAAAAGAAATAAAATACTAAGTTATTTTTGATCTACCTATACCTATACTACAACATGGAACGTCGAATGGGAACAGGAAAGATAGAGGGCCCAAAACGGGATGGTCAATCAAATATCTGAGCAACTGGCGGTATCTATCAACGCTGTACTCCACCAGGGGGCCAAGTCTAATAATTTACAAACGTGTCAGTGGTCTCACAATGATGAGTTTTTGACAGATATACCATACAAAATCTGTCAAAAACTCATCATTGTGAGACCACTGACACGTTTGTAAATTAGTAGAGTTGGCCCCCAGGCCACTGATCGTAACAGATGGAGAAAAATCGTTGTCAATTTAAAACGGAGTCAAGATTCTCAGCAGTGAGAGAGAATGGGAAGAGAAAGATACCTATACTGGAAAACCTGAGGAGTAATCAAATATGATTCATTTTCTTAAGAGGTCTTTATTACCTATGTAAAAAACGCTGCAGTATTCACTCGGTAAAAGAAAAGCTTTTCAAAGTTCCGAGTAAATTATGTTTTCTCGAGAATATTCTGTATTTCATATTTACAAATAAAACACTTACCATCGGGAACTTCTATAGGTGCTACAGACACTACATTTTGCCCGGTGGGTAATTCCCGACCTGTAATTAGAACATTGTTGTAATATTCCGTTTGCAACTTTAATCTCAAGGACAAAAATGAAAGCAAACACAAGTGACTCTAGTATAAACAGGTTCGTATAAATAAATTACATTTATTTGTATTCATACGAATTTTTATTCAATATGGACAAAATCAATGTATGCCATATAAATCTTGACTGGGTTGAGTATTTGGACAACGAAGCTTTTGTTTATAAAAGAAATTATTTGAACATTAATTCTGCGTGCTTTTACTGACACAGGTACCTATAATTTTATGTTTCTTTGTCACGGACTTATTACAGTCATTAGACCAAAAATAGACTTCAAGTACGTACGCCATCGTCATGCCTTATAAAGAACATTCTTAGACTATAAGATCCTGCAGTTTAAAGAAATAAAATGCTACAGTCGACGCGGTACATTACCCGGGACTTCACTCACGAACCATGTACCTTATTCTTACAAGACTAGACCAAAAAGACTTTGATAAATCTTCTAGACAAGTCGTAAATTATATAAAAAAGGTTCTAACATCTATCCTTCGAAGTTACGACCCCATTTTTGTCCCGACACAAGAAATTTAACAAATTACCGACCGATTGTGGTCTAAGTGTATCGGTAGTTTATTGTTATTAAATTGTTGTAATTTCGTCGAGTAATTAAGTGAAAACTGATGTCGCACGGTGGATAAAAGTTTTTAATTGTACATGTCTATGTAGGTTATACTTAATTGAGTTACACGTCTGTCTGTTAAATCAGTTAGGTTCTAGGCGGAATTGCGTCCTACGAATACTCTGTTATACAATAGTTGGGCGGAAAATGGAAACCAGTTTATACTGTACTGACATTTTAAAGAGAAAAGCTGGAATAAATTATTTTATGTTGGGAATATGAAACGCTAATTATCATAGGTTTTTTTTTTATACGTTAGGTGTCATAAAAGTCCGAAAGGGCTACCGGGACTTTGGCAACAGGCAACTGAAGAAACACGGTTGGGTTTTAGTCAGTAAAAGTCTGACACGCCCTCCCGCTCCAAGTCATTTGATGATTTCCCAATCTCAAAAAAAAAGGTTGCCATAAAAGTGCCCACGAGAGATAATAGGCAGTAACATTCTCCACACTGTGGTTGGCCTTCACCTAATTGTTTAAAAAGCTTGCTTACGGCAATAATCCCACACTACGTACACACGGCTACACATCAAGCCATACACTCCCAATGTAAGCTGATCTCGCATTGTATAGGATCTCCGTACAGTGCGAGGTCAGCTTATACTGGAAAAGTATAGCTTGATATGTAGCCGTGTGTACAACGAGTCAACGACACTGTTTTTTGATGTCCATGAGCCGACACAGATGTTCAGTCATCTAAGGCTGAGATCTATAAACGTTACTTAGCACGCGTATTTTGGCTAAGCGTTATTCCTGTCATCGTCGCACAACTGTCAAACTACAAGTGCAAGATTGAGACGGGAACATGTCTAAGTCAAAGCATGTGCTGAGCAACGTTTATAGATCTCGACCTAAGCCCGACCTTTAATTCATGTCATTGAAATATCATTAAAAAAAATATTAAAATAATGTCGCAGCATGTTATTACAATATAAATGAATAACAATATACGCCTACTATTAATCGCTGTAACCTAATTAAAATGATTAATTATAACATTAGGACTCATTAATAAGAACTCTATTACTGTTGAATGATGATGTGTTCGCAAACACATTATTCGACATTTTCACTTTAAGTTACTCAATGTCAATACTTCAATCCGAACTATTTAATATTGAATCGTTTATTATAACATTTGACATTATAACCGTAGGCATTTACTTACATTATAAAGTCTACGTATGTTTTGCGAGTACGTAGCTATTTCAAAATTGTGGGTTCTTTTTAAATATGTACGCCCAAAGCCCTTTCGAGATACGTTTACCATAAAGATATAATATTATCATCAAGTGACATTTGACTTAGTAAATGTTACGGACTTTATTTCGTTAACCTACAAGAATACGTATAATAATAAATGAAAACCTCGATTAGAATTTTATAATGAAAAATACATTTGATATCTAAGAATAAAATCCATTCGATTAGTCTGTCAAAAAAGTAAGTACCTACCCATAACCTATTTTATCCTAGACTTTTGTTTAACACCTCCATAATATTTTAGGGGATATTTATTTTATATATATTTTTTTTTTTTTTTTGCTCCGCAAGTGTGCAATGTACTGTTATGCCGACATGTCATCGAATAATCATGTAATAAATCGAGATTTCTGTTGTTATATTAATGTTTATACATATGCATGCCTTCCGCAATAAATTCTCTAAATGATGGTGAAATCCTCATCAAAATCCGCCGCAGTCACACAGACAGACACGAAAAGTGACTTTATTTTGCCCGTGACTTCGTCTGCAATCCAGGATGAAAAGTAGCCTATAACCTTCTCCAGGTCAAGGTCTACCCGTATGCCAAATTTCATCCAAATCCGTTCAGCCGTTTTAGCGTGAAAGCGTACAAACAAACAATGGCATTCGTGATACAGGGCGGGTAATCCTAGTACTAGTCCTTTGACATCTAAGTGCGCATTGCTTAAGACCAAAGTTTTAAGGAGATTTTTTGTACCCATTTTTCTAGTAATAAATATTTTATATTATATTTAAATAAACAAACTCACTTTCGGATATTATTATAGGTATAGATAATGTATATTTTATGGATTACAGCGAAAATACAAATTTTATTCGTACAAATTAAATAGCTTTAAGAAAAAAGCTGACTAACTAATGGTTAGTGCCATCATTAGCTATAAAGCCTTAATTGTGGCGCGATGATAAATAGAGCACTCTGCTTCCCCTCACTAATACTGCCGTCATATGAAAGAAGGCCGTAACTACGTCGACGTTGATTCCGAGATAATTGAAGTTTTATCTAAAATGATGGCCCAGGATGTACTGAATTTATTTTTTAATCCTTATGATATCTCTAATCCAATACGAGTTAGAGCTTTGTGAGTAAGACCATATGATAGCATTTTCTTTGCTGATTCCGAATATGTTAATAACTCATTTTTGACCAAATTGTCAGTTACGGCCTTTTTTCTTACGACGGCAGAATAATAATCACTTACTTCGTGCCGTTTCTGTGCCAAAACTTTATTTCTCATTACAATAGAAAGCTTACAGGTATCCATAATCCTAACTATCCTTACTATATAAATGTGAAAGTAAGTTTGTTTGTTTGTTACGCTTTCACGCTAAAATCTAACTTATATTATAAACGCGAAAGTTTGTAAGTATGGATGGATGTTTGTTACTCTTTCACGTAAAAACTACTGAATGGATTTGGATGAAATTCGGAAAACAGATAGTTTATAACCTGGATTAACACATAGGATACTTTTTATCCGAATATTCCCACGGGATCGAGACTTACGCGGGTGAAACCGCGGGGCACAGCTAGTTATTGATAAACACGGATTTGGATGAAAATTGGCACATGGGGAGACCATGACCTGGGTTAGGATATAAGGTTTTTTTTTCCGTTATTCCAACGGGATCGAGACTTGTGCGGGTGAAACCACGGGGCGCACGCAGCTAGGAGGTCTCAAACTCAATTGTTTTTCCTTATTTCTTTAATTTCTTTGAATAATTCTTAGAACGTTTATTTTCGTTAAATTAGTATAATAAACTTCAAAATGATTTATGATGAAATATTTTTTAATTTATAATGAAGGAAATTTTTCTCCTTAATAGATATTGAATACCTTTGTCTGTCTGTTACTTTTTCATGCCTTAGCGGCTGAGCGGATTTTGATAAATTTGGCACACAGTAGACTATGACCTGGGTTAGGCCATAGGATAGGATACTTTATCCCGGTTGTGCGTTCCCGTGGGATAATTTCTGACTTCCACGCGGACGAAGCCGAGGGAAAAAGCTAGTTATCCATACATAGATTTGTGTACTTTTCAGCTTTCTGTTTGGGTTGAGTGTCAATTAAATTCTACAGAATGGTATTTCTCTTTAACGTAAACGAATCGTGTCCACATTGCAAATTTTTTAACTTTTTAAAACCGTTATGGTTCGTTTTTGTCACAGAATGACTATTTTTATTCCAAACTTTCCAAAAAATACACTGTCCAGTGGAAATATGACATCCATTTCTTTTCACGAAGAGACACAATGGAAATAATGGAATAAGTACAATCGAATGTTCGGAAGATCAGAAAACCGACGAAAATAAAATAATTTTCGTAATTAAAATACTCCTGTTTATTACCGTGGCCCATTAACCGGGATAGGTTTTAGTGAATATGAGTAGTATGGTATATATGGCATTACGTCTAGCGTTGACAGGCCCACTCCGTAGAGTCGACAGGATTGTTCCATTATCGACGGGGGATGAATAATTGAGACTGTCGAGTGAGCTCAGTGGATGCGGCGCTATCGATAATGTTATAGTGTTGTGCTTGAAACGTGTTACACATATTTTTTTATGCGTTAATTTGGTTTCATGTTTTATGGAGTGTTAATGCGTGTTGGTAAGTGCAAGGAGAGTTCCGGTTGAGATGGGTATGTTTAGATTTCCGAGACTGATTGATGATTGAACGATTGATGTGTTTATGAGATTTTTTTCTTTTATAGTTTTATCGATTATTTATAAGTAGGTACTTATATTTTATTTGATAGTCGCTGCACGGAAAGCTAAAATACAGCGTTAAAACCACACAGTTTAATTCAATTGTATTAATAATTCGTTCCAAAACTGTGGCTACCTTCATCGTAACAATCCGGCCTTAATATAAATTAAACACGGCCAATGTACGGATATAGTTTCGTAGATCCAAGTGTGGGGATGGTCGCAACTTCTCAAGCCTCGTTGACACGGGGTCATTCCGAGGGTAAACACGCCGCTTCCAGCCCAATTGCCAACTTACCCATAAGTGGATTGAATTCAGAAGTCGCCCCTTTCATATTTGAACTAACAGCATATGTACATTAAGACTAATTTATTTGAGAGTGACTCTGATCCCTGATTTAGGGTATCGAGTGTCGTTGCCCCGAGCCATTCCATTCTAATACCAAAAACTAATACCACTGGTATTTGTTTCAACTCATATTTATTTTCTATTCTGAACGGATAACATGGTTTAAACGAATACCAAAACAAGTTCGAAGATATAAGGTACAGTCGGTAAAAATGCTTTGTATGTAATTTCATTTTTCGAAGATGTGAACGATCTATCTACTTATGAGTTGAGAAACTTTACGAACAAGATATTATGTGATATGAAAAAAGTCAAATTCTTGATGAATATGGGGCTTTGATAGACTTCAGGGGCTTTTCCGAAAGACGCCTACCAGAATAGCAGGTGTTTTTCATAAGCAACTATTTCCAGTTAATTTCTGTTTTCCTGAGAGTTGTATAGGACATTACAGTTATAGGTAAGGTATAGGACAGTTTTAAGACTTCTATCGATATAGTGAATAATAATAACGAATACGTTATAGTCCTCTTTGTGTGTATATGTAATCGTTGGTTGTTGTGAAACTTTTTAGGCGCCTATTTTCTTTTCATTTCTGTCACCCTGTTACTTTTCAAAACAACAAATGATTCAATTGCAAAACCTGTATTTTTACCATTATTAATAAGCTAAGTAGTAATAAGTCACTTAATCGCACCTAGTCCAGTTAATTTCTGCTTTCCTGATATTTTGAAAAACTGAAAAATTAGGACAGTTTTAAACAAATTTAAAACGTCTATCGATATCATTTGTTACGAATCCGTCATGGTGTTCTCTATATATTTCATCTTGGGTGCGTTTGGAGGAATACTTTAGTTGCGCTTCATTGGTTGCGTTTTGAGGAATACCCCAAAAAAAGTAGCAAGATGATTCACTTAAACTACCTTTGTAAAAATATTGGAATGAAGCGTATTTGGATTGTATTTTATTACGATCAAATAAAAATATTAGAAAACAAAAATTTGATTAGGTTTGACGGAGCTGACTGTACCAAATCCAAGTTGTTGGTATTCGTTTGCACATTAAATTTAATTATTTAAAGAGTGGTATCGGTTCGGAATAGAAAATAAATATGAGTTCCAACAAATACCAGTGGTATTCGTTTTTGGTATTAGAATGGAATAACTCGTTGCCCCTGTGGTAAGTATATTCTTTTCTTTGATATATTGCGGTAGTTCGGGCTAGTTAGTTATGAGATACAAATAGATCAAATAACATCAACTACAGTTCTACATGCGCATAATATTTACTTAATAACCTCATTAATAAAGCAGCATTGAGCCCTTGGTATTAGGGTTCCATGTGCCCGAATGAAAAAACGAAATCCTTATAGGATCACTCGTGTGTCTGTACCGTGCGACATATCAAAATAATGAAAGGGCTGTGAGGGTCTCAACTGTTTTTTTTAAATAATTTTAATATAAGTCGTTTTACAGTCACTTAAGAAAATAGATATAACTTATGATTATGTCATATCTGTATGTATTTTACTGTATACCTACATAAATAAAATAATAAAATTGACCATACCCAAGGGGGGTATGGTCAATTTCAATCTCCGAAACTATTGAGCCTAATATAAAAATATAATACTGAAAATAGTTCTATATTTATATAGATTACAGGAAAACCTATAAGGAGTCTATGGTCTTAAAATGACATTGTAAATCTTGCAAAATTGTGCGTACAAACTTATATTTGCAGTTGGCATGTATGGGAGAACAATGTTTTTCAACTACAATGTTAAGTTTGTTCTTGGAATAAATTCATTCCAACTACGGAACCCTTCATAGAGCGTGGTCCAACACAATAGATTATACACTTATGTCTGACACGCAACTTAGGTATTCAATGTTTGTCTGCAAAATCAGCTTACAGGCTATCTATCTTATATAAAATATTATCTACCTTATATTATATATTTTCTCTTGATCTTCTAAATGTAGCTCGTGGCTAATTAATAACTGCCGCACAGGTCGATCCATCAGGGTAAGCTACGCTTGCCGGGGTTGGACCGTGGATGGGTGACCATATTTACATACCGAGACTCGTCCGTGCCTCGGAAAGCACGTCAAGCCGTAGGTCCCGGCTGTCATTTGTAGATCTTTGACAGTCGTTACGGATCGTCAAAAGCCCGATAGTCTGACAACCAGTCTTACCAAGGGGTATCGTATTACCCCAGTTCCTGGGTTGTGGAGGTCAGATAGGCAGTCGCTCCATGTAAAATACTGGTATTCAGCTGCATTCGGTTAGACTGGAAGCCGACTCCAACAGAATTGGGAAAAGCCTAGGCAGATTGATTGATCTTCTAAATGTAGGTCTGGAATACGATATTATTCACGTAGGTATTTTACACTACGCCTACCATAAAATCAAACTTTGACAGCATCATTAGCGTGTATCATCACATCATAGCTTCTTTCAGCGTAGAAAGAGGTATAAATAAGTACATTATGTACCTAGAGTAAAACACTTCGGTATCCCAGTGAAACGGTTTCTATTGAATGAACCCGTGTTCGCTGCAGTAATAAGTACTCATCGTGTAGCAGGTGGCGGTACGCGTTCATTAGGAATAAAAGTTTAGTGGCCTACTATGAATGCATTTAAGCTGCTTCCTTCTTTTAATAGTTGGCCATTGCACGAGAAATAATTAAATAATTATATTCCTGTGTGAATTTGTTTCATCCATTACGGCGAAGCTCTTGGTCTGCATATCACCTGATGGTAAGTGATGATCAGGCCGCAGGTGGAAGCGAGGCTCACCCGGAATGCTCAAACACAGAGGGCTAACTTTCCTCTAACTGCCGAAGCCCAGCATGGCGACAGACTTAGCTATGATGGTGGTAGCTAGCCAGGTGGACTTAGAACAAGCCCCTACCACCATCCATATCGAGCAGAATATTTTGCCCCCACTGGGAATTGAACCCTCACCTCTGGGTCTGAGACAGGTGGTCTAAACACTAGACTACAGAGGCGGTTACAATGGATTCTTATGTCACGCCAGTTTTCCTCGAAGGGGTACGCAGAAGTGTTTAGCTCCCACATTTTGCGAAGCACTAATCTAGACTCTAGGCCGGTATTTAGTACTAAAATAAAAAGCAAATCGAAAACCCTAATAGCACTACCTGATCCGGGAAACAAATTCAGAAAAAAATTGGTCCAGTATGTTGACTAGGTCAAATTTAAAACACCAGTGATTGTTTTATAATTATAATTTAAACTGTGGATGGACGATGGAAAATGAAGTGCTGCTTAATCCTTTTTAAATCACGACGCGCTTAAACGTTTACTTTTCTGTTTGGAGATTAAACTAGGCTACGTTTACATATCCCTAGTGCTTTTATGAGTTAAAAACATGACATTATTGCTTTAGTTTCAGCTTTTACTAGCTTATTACAAACTCTGATGGTTATAATATAAGTTTACAGGTTGATTTTACATGCTATCTTCCATATACATTGCCGTGACCCTCCTGCTACGACTACGTAGAAAGAGAATGTTAGATTCACGCTACGAAATTATGTTCAACACCCAAAATGCAGTGATTAATTAGATACAATAAATCTAAGAAAAATCTTTAAGAAGTATGCACTAAAAGTAAAGAAAACGAAGATAATTTAAAGATACGCTGGGCTATTACAAAGAACTGATTTATGAAAAAAGTTTCACAACCTTAAAACCAATTTAGAAAAAGTTTTTTTGTATTACGTTACGCTAAAAACGAGCAAATTTGAGTTTCTGTAATTTTATTTAATAAAAATAATGAGAAGTCAGATGACCCATTTCTTTAAAACATGCCTTGAAAGTCGAAAGCTATTTTTAAATCAAAAGTTATATGCTTTAGTTTTTTTAAGTAGAGGTTACACAAGTAAATAAGAATTCAGTTGTTTGTTTTACGTCCGACCTGTTTTTAAAAACTTTTATATTTGTTTTTTTAAGGGTTGTTTTTACGTATTTCTCGCACGTAATTTTTTGTGTAGACCTTTCGCGTCTGACCGCATTTTTATGTTTAAAATTTCCAGCCTTCGCAATCTTCACTTTGAATCGCGTCAATTCAATAAAAGGAGTGTTCTACGGAATAACAATTATTATTGTGTTTAAGAGTTGTATTCACTTCGTTTTCAATCTTTGTTTTATAATATTCTTTTGCAAAAGAAACGTCAAGCAGAAGAGGATCAACGCGTTTGAGTTTTATGTTATGAAAGTTGTAAAAGCAAAAATATATTTTCAAGTACCTACCTAACTGAGCGAGAAAAAAATAATTGAAGTGAATTTATTTTCTGCACTCGTAGCATGACCACAATAGAAACGCCTTTTGTCGACAGAAGAATATACAAAATGACAGATGCACAATATCAATCTGTAATTTTGTCTATTCTTTCGTCGACAAAACCCGTTTCTGTGGTGGTCATGCTACGCGTGTTAGAGCATCCTGAAGTTTTTATAAGATCATTCAACATTCCTTCTGAAACTGAATTTAGTTTTCTTAAATTGTTACCTAACTTTTAAGTTCATGATAATAAACAGGTATTTTTTCTACTACCATTACTTACTATAGAATCACTTAAGTATTATCCAAAGACTTATATTGGTACATACTTTTACAATAACAACACAATAATATGATTATTTATTATTTATAGTAGTTAAGTGAGTAGGTATCTACCTACATAACAAATTCTATTCAAATAAAGGTATGTATGCATAGTATGTACGCTACTTAGATGTGTCCTACTGTTCCATTCAAATAAAATAAACAAAGAATTTAACCGATACAGTACATTTTTTCCTCAATTGCTCCACTTTTATGTGAAAATTCCATTCCACGTTATCGCAAGTGAAAAACCAACCGTCTGCTTATTTGTTTAAAAAGCTTTTAGGGCTTAAACGGTGCATGCGAATTATTTGAGAGTGCACACATGTGCCTATGTATGTTTAGTCAACATCGTTTGTGAGTAAATGCTCGTATTAGGGAGGCGAAAAAAGCAAGTTTCGCACGATTCACGATAACTAGTGACGTCGGACATTAGTCAACGTATTTACGTCGATAAAAAACGTTGATAAAGTCACGTTCCTCGGAAGATGTCCACGGATATCCGGCGATGCGTCACCGTCACTGCCCCCGGTACATTTTGTTTGTGATCCTTCCCCTTGTTAACCGAATTACTCGTATGTTATGGCAACAACGTCTTGCGACCCTCCGAACAGATCTACTTGAAGGAGCTTCGGATGCTCGAAAAGGGACGATTTAGTTGTATTTTTATGATTGCTTAGAAATCGATAGTCAGGGTCCCATGTAAGTCTTTGAGATAAGGGTCGTTGGAATATGTAATTCTTTAAGGCTATTACCCTATTTCCATGACACGTTTCCACTTCATATATTGTTGATGACAACTCTATTATTATTTAGCAATATTTTACACTGTTATAAAAAAAAAATAAGAAATCAATAACAGGTGCTCTATGAAACTTTTTCAATAACCTATTTTGTAAAGTAATTTGTTTTTCGCGGAACAATTATGTTGCTTGTATAGCTTTTGTACTCAAGCCTAATATAGGTTACAATGAATAATAAATGGTTTTAATTACGTATCAAGCCTAATAACAGACGTCAATCAGTAATGAATACTCTGAGCGGCCTAAATTAATAAATAATAAACACGTTCACCGAAACAAATTGCCTCGCTTTAAGGTGTTAATGATTATAATAACTAAGTATTAAAATATGCATGGCCTTTTTTAATATTAGTTTTAAATATGTCACATAATAATCAGTATCAAGCCTATCATTAACACTTTCCTTTTTTATTAAAACCTTGACGGTTTTATCATAATTATTTAAATTTGGTCGAGGGGATTGAGTTAAAAATAAGTAAAGTATGACAGAGAATATGAAACACAATATCATTGAATGTTTCGCGAGCCACTTACTTTATCCAAAGAACATTGCCAGCAAAGCCAGATTGGCAAGAAACAACACAAACAGGAAAATACTTATGATATTATTCAGATTCATTATATTTCTCGGAGAAGAAAAAGCAAATACATTACTTTATTAACAACCACATATTTTATTGTTAATCAGAAAGTAAACTTTATAATTTGATGGTACCTATGCACTAACCCAATGTAAAAAACAGAAATATAAAAATAAAAAATTATAAGTAGGTATGTTAAAAATTTAGAAATTATATTTTTAATATTATTTTTCTGGTACGAGAATATTATCAGGTCTAATACCAAATTGCGCAGTGATTTAAGCACTGCAAACTTTTAAAAGAGTTCGTCTCACTTTAGTAAACCGTAAATCCATTGCTTCCGCAACAATAAAATAAAATTCGTATTTTACACAAAACTTTTGACAAGTTGCCGGCGAACTCAATAAAAATGCTAATTGCACTATCAACTCACCTGTGGTGGTGCAGCAGCCAGTCAATAACTCTATCCATATAACACAATATAAATGTATAAAAGGAGTCATTTTGTCCGAGTCACATTAGATGATTGTCCTTTTTTTATAGTGTTGTTCACCTGTGTTGTTGGGATCGTACGCGTGTGGGAGCGAGCAGTGGGGCGGCCGGGGAGCGTCCCATCGCTGGGTTGGCTACGGAGGCACTGCCGCGGGGCGCCACTCCGCCGCGCTAACTACCCCCAGCCGGATAAACAAGGGCGAGAAAACCGGGAACAGGCAGACAAGCCGTCTCGCTACCCTTTATCGCCGCGACTGAGTAACAGCATAATAAAATAAAGACAAAAGACGAATAACCAAAGAACAAGCCGAGCGCGGATTTCAATCCGATGTGAATCATCAAATTAAATCGGTAACAGATAAACTTGGAGTTCTATCTGCGGCAACAATTTTGTTATAAGAAAACAATGTCCGCTGTCAAACTTTGAACCGTAACCGTTAACACAATTGAAGTTATTAAAACTGTTAAATGGAAAATAATAACGTGATGTTTGTTTTTGTTGTTAATTATTGTCACTTTATTTAAATTGTAGATGATTATGTTATCAGCTGTTGTTTTTCACAGTTTATGTTCTATTAAGAAGTTGTGTACCTACCTACTTATAATAATAAAGAGGCATCCTTAGTCTATTCCACAAAATGCAGACATTGGAATCATACAACCCTGAACATACACACCGCAAGACATATCAATAAAAACATTGTACAGATAATCACGCATTATTAAACATCTGAATCAGCAAACATTCCGTATAATATGAGAATAACGGGAGTCTGAGGGCAGAATGTGCAGTGTTATAGCCGTATCATGCTCTAGAGGAGTGTCTCGACACTCGCGACATCCCAGACACTCCAGCCACGACCACTGCATTGCAATAATGTTGTTCTTAAGTGTAACTGGCCCCTTGTTGTGCGCCCCGAGCTTGTCACAGACTACAGAATTATCGGGGTTATCAAGACCGACGGCGTTCTACAACATTTTGCTATGGAAGATAAAATTATTCCGCAATGTTTTTATGAAGTTATCTCTGTTTCGGTGTCCGTAAGTTTATCAATAGTAAGTATATTTGTATTTATTTTTTATTATTTTGTTGTATTTTACTGTGTGTACATAAATAATAAATAAATATATATGACTCGGAATGTAATGTTTACATCCCGAGTCATATATACCTACTATTGATATTCAGTCAGTCAGATTATACATTATAGATTTCAATGTATTATCAAACCCAAATTGAAGAACATACAAAGCTATGAAACAGTGAAGGAAAATTGAGTCTATTTTTCTGACTGTAGGATCTGATTCTCGTAGCAAGTCCGGTTTCAGTTTGACGTTTAATTCTCGTACATGTAATAAAACGTTATGCCTTGAGAATCAGTTTTAAGCAATGTAGATAAGTCATCGATTACAAACTCTCGAGAATCAGTTTATAAGAAACCAATATTTTTTTTCATCGCTACACAAACAATTTTATAGCTGTCAAAACGGACTTCTTAGATTGTCGCGAGTCTAAGTATTTTATTTCTCTATAATGGCCAACCATCCAACAATTGTTTACACTGTTAAACGTATAAGATAATGTTTTACTAAAGTCTAAGGTTAGTTTAAGAATTTGTTCGGTTAGCACCGCATGCCCTATAAACAAAATAATTATGCCACAAGCATTAGAAAAAACAATTTTAAGTATCACATTAGAGAGAGAAATAACAAACAAATATAATTCTTCAGTACTAATTTAGAAAATAAACGAAACCTACATTACCAAATGTAGAATTTCGTAATACCGAAACTACATAAAATATAGCCCCGTTTAGTCACTTGAAAGAGTGTTGGGCAAAATTGTTACATAAAAGCAGGCATTTTTCTTACCAAAAGTGGAACGTGAGCCAAAAACTAAAAATGGGCTAATTGCTTAATTAGAAACAAAGTTCTACTTTCCGGAAATCAACCCCGAATATTGGCCTGGGAATGCAGATACTCTAAAGTTTGGTACAGTTCGCGTTCATATGGGCCCAAATAGAGAAGCCGCAAGTTGACTGCTGGTTTTGGTCGCAAAATACCACCCACAAAAAAGAGCACACCCTATATTGACACGCTTTGACGTAGAAGTTGGATGGTGGAATAAAAACTGTAGTTCGCTATTCTGCGCTGACCTCGTATAGGTAAATACCGTCTACTTTAAAAAAGTGGAAAAATAAGCTACCTTTGTCAGAAAACGTTTGAAACATGCCGAACGAGGATTTTGTATACACGTAGGTGAATTCGACATAGGTGTAGGCAGTTGGTGCGTACCTACTGCGTAGTCCATCCAACAAACGTCAATCACACTTCACTCACTTTGAGTCCTGCCATTGATTGCTGACGCTCTATCGACTGACAGATGATCATCAAGCTTTTATACCTAAGTACTACCTAGTAGGCCTTGGTCACTGCCTGTGTGGTCAAGTGCATACTTCGGTGATGATTGCTGCGTTCAAACATAATATAATGCCAATGATCTGTTACTAAAGTATGATTAAAATGTAAAACAAATGGGAAATGAATCAGGAAACGTACCTGTGGATGCCAATTTGTAGTGCCACTTACAAATTGAGTGCTTTGATTTGATTATTTAAATACTTAAACCCGAAATTCTAATATTAAATCACCTTACAGATTGAAACTCACTTTTCGGATTCATGTGCGTATTGTATAATTATCACGTGCTAAAACGGTGAAGGAAAACACCGTGAGGAAACATGGCATGCCAGAGAGATATTTCTCGATGGCATGTGAAGCTAGGTCAGAGGCCTATGGGCGGCTCTAAAACTCTGACACCAGGAGGCTTAAAACGGCCACTTTGGCAGAATCATAATAGGAAAATATTATGAATCATAGTAAAATATCACAAACTGACAATTCATAATATGATCTGCGTGCAATTCATATTACGAAATAATTCATCTGTTTGACGGTTTTCTATGGAGATTCGTAAAATAGTCCATAAATTATGAATTGCTTTTGTGTCAAATAAGAGGAATTGCTAATGACAGCTGGGAATTAAGGAAATTAATTGCTTTTAGAGGAATTGCTAATGTGGCCATTTTAGCCCACAGGTTAATCACTTACCACACGAAAAGAAGAAGAGCTTACAGATGTTTTTCATTTGACAGTTAATTTAATTGAAAACTCAATTTTCGTCCATATATTTATCAGTTAAATTTTTTAATAACGTTATTCAAACAATCATTGTTGGAAAAATTTGTGAGATATAAAGTGAAGCCTTCTAAACACCGATGAATGTGTTTTAAATCAAGTGAGTGATTGCGTAATAATTTAACCAGAACAGGATTTACTTTACACATTCATCAAATACTTTTTGAACAGAAATTACGTAGAATATTTGACGTATTTTTAAGGCACTTTACAATTCTTAAGTCGAAAGTCAAAGGTCAATAAACTTTATTAGAACAGAACGTTCTTGACAAAGTTCAATCTCTTCTGAAACATTCACTATGGCAGTATATTATTCGATCAATTTCAGTTATTAATTAATTAATATCAAATCTTTGAGAAATTAGAAATATCTATGAACATATTGAACGTAGTTGCTCATTATCAATAACACTATTGTTCTAATTGACTGATGCTTAATTATAAGAGATGAATATGTGCCTCTATATAAAGGGTAAATGAAGTTAATAATTGGGTTCATAGAACGTAATATACATAATAATATAAATATTGATATTACAGTTACTTTATGAAAGATAAACTTGATTTTTACTAGGTATCGTATAACAAAATAAAACTAAAAGCTAAATAATAAATAAGTCGACGGGGCTTGACAAGCTAAAATTATTGTTTAACAAACTCCACCTCACTCCACCTTAGAGGTGGCATGATATTACATGGATAAGAAAATATTACCCTCCTTATAATGCTACGGTAAGAAACAGTGGACACGCTTTGCTAATATTATTGGAAAATATTTAAAAAAATATGTTCAGGTATATAGGTCCATCAAAAGTATTTAGAATTTAGTATTTAGAATAGTGACGTTAGTTTAATACATAGACTGCTAAAATCATAACCCTTCCTTTTGGCTTTGCCGCAGTCGGGTAAGAATAAGGCAGACCCAAAACAAGATGGACATGAAAGAGTGTCAGGTATCCGAAGACGATGTCGAGGATAGAGCGAAGTGGAAAAGAAAGACCTGCGGGCTTAAAATGGTCACTTTAGCAGAATCATAATATGAAAATATTATGAATCATCGTCATATGTCACAAACTGACAATTCATAATATAATATGATCTGCGTGTAATTCATATTACGAAATAATTCATCTGTTTGACAGTTTTCTATGGAGATTCGTAAAATGGTCCACAAATTATGAATTGCTTTTATGTCAAATTAGAGGAATTGCTAATTACAGCTGGAATAATTGCTAATGTGGCCGGTGTAGGCCCTCAGGAAAGCTGACCCCACCACCATGTGGGATACATAGCCAGGAAAAGAGTCGGGTAAAAATAAAGCTGCATCTTTGAAAACACTTTCCATTGTGTATTTAAAGAAATTAAAAAAAAATCATATCATGTTGGATATTTGAAACCTATTTATCCGGGTATAAATTTTTTTCCAAGTCACTTTTTCGCTGCCGATGTCGACATTCCCAATCGGACATTGTATCGGCAACTAGTAACAGATTGAAATGATGCTTAATAGCTGGAAGTAGGTTGGTCAGGAAAACCGATATTCATTGTACTGAAATTGAATCACCAAGCTATGACCACTTACCTATAGGTTTACGTACTTAAGTGGTCTCCGCAACAATGGTCTTAGGAGATGACTAAGGGACTATGTTGAATTGGTCGCAGAATCTATCAAAGCTAGATGGACGTATGCCAATATAATGCCAATGTTATCGACTGACGACCATAATATTATGTAATAAGAGTTCCATATATAACAATTTAATTAAGTTACATAATTGTATTTTTTCAAGTAAAGAAAAGCTACTCGTTATGTCTAAAAGTGAATTCGAATTAATGTGTTCTAGACATTGAGGTTCCAGATTACGTTAGATTAGATTACATTGCAGAAACAGTAGCATTGCAGAAGCAATGTAATCTAAATCTATATCTTTCATTGTGTAAATGTGTACCTAGTTTTGGTTTTGATGTCCATTCTTGACACTTACAATAATATTATATATTCCGAGGATAGGCTATTTCCGTCTATATACAACCAACTGCAATTGGTGTTCCGTCCTACTGAAATATCATAATAACAAAAAAAATAATTTAAAAAGAATACATATATCTACCACTAGGTACTTTATCCTCATCCTCATCGAATTATTTAATTACTTAACTGTCTAATACTCTTAAAATGTAATTATATTAAAACCTTCACTTCAATTTTGCTCGACTACAACACACAACATACTTTCAGTTTGTAACGCAATTATGAGGAGCTTTTGTTGTTTGCTTCATACACTCATCCTGTTTACGGTTTTACCAACTAACGCAGGCATTGAACAGATAAATTGAAAGTGCGACGGATAGATCTATAATAAACTAGCGTAGGGAGGTCGGAGGAAAGTGCCCGCTCCTATAATATATTCATAAGACAGCATTTTACCATCACGGCTGTCAGTGACGTTTTTACGAAAAAAGAACAATAAGCGGCTGTCTAAACGAGTCATTGATTTATTGTGCTGATAATTATTATCAAAGTTATTTTCTAGCGGTCTACAATGAAAAATGAAGTAAATTTTTCAACAAAACTCTGACGCGGAAAAGGTTTTTGCTGGGTAAACACATACCTACCTACTTTCATAGTAGATTTTTTCAAACTTCAGTCTCTTCATGGTTTGGTGGGTACGTGACCGCTCCGGGCTATGCTTACCTCGTAAAACTTATAGTATGTAGGATACGTTCATATTATTATGCAGCTACACTGAACAGAGGGGTGAAAAGTTTCAGGGAAAATGTATGGTGTTCTTTTCATATCTTATGATGCATCTCTGTTGCTGGAGGCCTCGGTTAAAAGATCAACAACAATAAAAACTTTAGCCGGTGGTGCGCTTAAAAATACACCAACGACCCAACGTGCATTTCCAGGGTGGTGATTTTATCGAAAACAAAAAATAAATCCTTTCAAAACCCAAACTAAATGAAAGACTGCGCTAAAGGTATGTTGACAATAACAGTAATTTCTCACGAACATAGTAGCGTACGTCCTTAAGATATCGGCGAACATCCACATTAATTAGTGACTTAACAACTTTAACGTCCCAAGTTTATTGCATTACTTTGTCACCATTAATTCAAAACTTCGCCACGGTTAATATTTTTCAGCAATTGCCTACGAAAGTTTGCAAGGACTATCTTTAAGCTGCACGGAAAGGAATGACGGATTGTCCTCGAAATGGCGCCGAGCCATGACCTTGGTGGTTCGATTTTCTATAAATAGGATGAAAGAAGAGAATTTATGAGTGAGACTAGTGATTCTTTTCAGTATGTGCTTTGATCATGTAATGTGCGGAGGTTAGCCGGCGCGTCGCCGTCGCGTCGCCGCAGTTTATCGACCCCAAAATGTAGGATAACGACGTTTGTTACGACCACTCCGCGTCAGCTCTTTAACGTTGTTTTGTACTGCAATGGATGCGTTTAAAATAATTGCTCGTTCGTTTGTTACTTAACATTGTTACTTGATCGTTACTGCACGCTGCGCCAGTTGCCTCCACCACTTACATGCACTTATGTGTTGGCAGAACTGCATTTATGCATTTCATAACACATGACTGCGCTAAGCTGTACTATGAATATAACACTTAATCCGAGGGCAATTGCGTTCTAGCTTTATTACGTCTATCAGGCTGCGTCATTGTAGTAGTGTAATAACCTTGCTTATGAAGCCGTTCCAATGAATTATATTATTTCTGTAAAGATTTTTCTCAGAATATTACAGTCGTAGCGCAATTGTGACGGGGCCTTATTTTCAGGCCTTGGATTGTGATTGCGCAAGTGCTTTTTATATGGCTTAGTATAAACAATATTTCAAAATCGAATTCCATTGTAATTATATATTTCAGTTGGTATTTCAGTCCCGTTCCAGATCTGAATATTGCTTCAATCAAAGACAAAGGCCACATATTATTGCCAAACGTCAACTACTGTATAAAACAAAGAAATACATTTTTTCGTTGCTGACCTTACAGAAACTTTTCTAAAACTTTTAAATCACTCTTAGAGACTGCTAAAATATGTTGTTTTCCGACAGACGCCAATAAAAATACGGCGGCTTACAAACACTACATTTTGTCATAAACTAGCTTCTGCCCGCGACTTCGCCCGCGTGAATTTTCGACCGACCGCATCGCATCGCATCGGTCGTGCGAAATAATAAGTTTGATAAGGATTAATATTATATACTTCATCTTTCGATTCTACCCGTGTATTGAGTGAAAAATTTGAAAAAAAAACGGTTATAGTGAGTTAACTATAATAGTTAGAGATATACCTAGCCTCCCGGGCTTTTTTGTGGGTAATGATGAGTAGTATATATCTCTGATGTACATTATTTTATGTATTAGCAATAGTTTTCGCAGCGCACGCCAATAATGACTGTTATAGGTAAATGTTTGATACCTTGGGTTACATTACGTTATTGAAATTTTCGTAGGGATCTCTAATTTTTTTTAAATAATAAATTATTCACTGATAATTTAGTTTTATATAAGTGAAATAAAATTTATATCACTTATGTTGTTTTTCAGTTTATCCATTATAAACAAACATACAGATAAAATACCTATTAGAAAACTCATTCTAAAAACTACCGCTAAAAATATACGTTCAGTAAAAGAACTGTATTTTACAGGTTTACCCTTTGATCACACGATCAAGCCAGCTTCAACAGAAACAAGATTCGTTGTCAAGGGATTTGCAATGCGGCGCAAAGTATAACCAAATCATAGCAGTTCAGACACTTCCACCAGGAATAAAATGCACTTAGGTACCGTTATAAACAAAAATACTGTATTTCTAGCAAATCGCGCCTGTCAGTAATTTTGAGACAAAATCACAAATAACTTGCTTCTTCTTTTTCGTTGTATCGATAATTCCATTTATACCCATTTTTCCATACTTTAAATAAGCTTCGACCAGAATTCGCGGCCACTTCAACAACGTGGGCGTTAATAATTTGCTAGTCACATCACTAAGTCTTTGTGCCATTCGAGTTATCACAGAGTATCCAAATAAATTTCCAAATTACATACCAGAGGATGAAATTAGACCATAAAGAACGGACTGATTTGTTTATCTGCATTTTTGAAACGCATTAGGATAGGTAATGGACAAAAAATAATGTTCTGAATAGATGCGAAAATTCTGAAAAGGTAAGCTTGTTCTCATTACGACAATTTAGAGAAACTGTCGATAAAAGAGAAGTTAAGATTGATAGCTACCTGTTGATCATCCGCTAAAAAACTTAATTTTCATACTTGTCGGGTTTTTCTGTGGGCTCGCGACGAATTCGTGTCACGTCCACTCCATTAGCTGATTTATCATGGGAAGTGGTTATAAAATGAGTTCCATAATAGAATTGATACTTTTAATGCAGATATACTATTAATTCATAGCTAGTTTAAATTACTCGTTGAACTTTCAGGGTATCTTGAATTGAGTTGACTTGAAAACTATCTAAGTAGCAATAACTAATTAGTTTATAATAAACTTATTATAATCTATACAAGGTTGCAATATTTCCTAGAAATGTACGACTTATTATGAGACATTTTCTGCAGTTCAAACTACCAAGTGAAATGTTCCAATTACGTGGCACTTCAGGATTCTCAGTCCCATTACGGCCTTATTAGAGGGAAACCACAAAAGTGTAATCAGCGAAATATTGCAACAATTCAAATACAACAAAATATGTATTCTACGTCATTTAGCAATTAAGCTTTAAATTGTTTAATAGTGTAAATAATTATGCGGCTAGTATTAACACCGAACATTAAATGAATTAACCAGTTCTGCTTATATTTTTCAATTTATACCTACACACATTGCTGAATATTTTTAGATATAGGCACATATATTTATTCATCAAGCTATTCCTACTGACAGAGGAGAGTGGGCAAAGGATTTTTTGAAAATATTCTGGTCACGTGACCCCGGGTCCGTTTGTAGTTAATTCACTGCGACCCGCTCGTGTATGTAATCGAACTGGGGACTTTACGAGTGTACGGCGCGGCTTGGACGTGTCCGTACCCGTTTATTATGACGTCCCATAAACAAACTTAGTTATTTAGAACTTTGTTAATCTTCACGTCCTATATTTTCTCCTTTTTCTTTATTATTCTTCCCCATGTATTGGTTATTGGGTATTTGTTTTGGTGAGCCTACTAGTTCTTGCTTGCGGTCGATGATATTGTCCACCCTTATTCAGAGACAAAGAAAAATTACGACCTACTACATACTAAGTACTACTTACATTATTTTATAACCATAAACAAAATAAAGCTCATAAATTAATTGAAAACCAAAGTTAAATACATTATGAAAAAGTGCTTACACAGAAGATGTCTCACGTACTAAAGACAATTTTAATAATATAGTGAGACTTTTAGCTTCCGTAGGGGAAGGCTGAGGTTACTGCTGTAAGTTATGGACAGGCAGTGCGCCCTAAGACCCCAGCACCCCATGACCCTAATGACGGTATCTGTTCCGAGTGTAATAAGGGGAAAGCCATCAATATTTGTTGTTTTAGTGCAGGGAAACTAACTTACCTTGGTATGTAATCTTACAGAGAAAGATTACATCACTGTTTTATTGATAGTTTTATATATAGCAGTCATGAAAAATTGCTTGTTACTGGTAAGTATTATACAAGGTTGTGAAGGATAGAATATGCAAATAAGTTTGCAGAAGTTTATTTCCAAGCAGTAGCTGCATAAGGAATCTCTATATTCAAACATTTCAAACACAAAACTGAAATTGCAATGTCTAATTTTGGAAGATTTGAATATACACACAGAGTTGGACATGTTTTGATGTAGGCGGACGAGTTTAATAATAATTTAATGTGTCGACTGCGCCGAACTTTCTCCTAGGTATCTCGCGGAAAGTTCCGTTCTGTATGAAAGTTGGTAAATCAGCAAGAAAATGCAGATGAAGGAAAGCTATTTCCAACAAAACGCTCCGCATCGGCTCAGAAATTGGTTCCTCTTGCCGCTCCGCTGCCCGAAGAAACTTGCTACGCTAAAATCCTATTTTTATTATTTCGCTCTGCCTACATCTTGTTTTATTATCGATATTTGGTTTTAATCTCCATCGCAATTTTGTTGGAATGTAAACAATATTTTATACATTGTATTGTAGTGAAAATATATGACTTTTTGTTTTATGTTAGCACAGCATTGATGTGTTAAAAACCTATCTAACGCTCGAGTAAGCCGTTACTGCGTCACTGCATGAATTATTATTTTTTATCATTTTGGGATTTGGAAATGTGAAACGAATTTTATGAACGCGGAAGTCGGAAACAAGTATAAAGAGACCATGGCTGCCCTGTCACATGGCTTTGAAATTAATGACAGGTATAGACAGACTATGTTAGTAGCTAAAGATATCGAATTAAAAAAAGAAACCATGAGAGTAACAATAAACACCGATAGAGTTTATGTTGCATGATTTTTATAATTAAACATAAAATTGAACACACATTACATGGTCTTGCTATTTATTTTTTGAGACGATTTAAGACTCGATTCTGTCAACCAGCATCATAAATATAGTAGTTCCTCTATTGGAACATTAAAAAGCTTTCGAAGTAACCTCAACGCTCAAGTATCAACGGTACACTTACTTAATATACCAAATGAGTGCGAGACCTCAAGCACTTGATA
Organism: Lithophane ornitopus; assembly: GCA_948473465.1. Classification (NCBI taxonomy): domain Eukaryota; kingdom Metazoa; phylum Arthropoda; class Insecta; order Lepidoptera; family Noctuidae; genus Lithophane; species Lithophane ornitopus. The sequence goes on from OX419623.1 coordinate 9,287,419, forward strand.
CGTCTTCTACACTTTCGCACTCAAGTTTATTCTGCATTTTCGCCGTCATTGGTTGAACTGTTGACTGAAATGATAGAGTCAAGATAGAAGAAGGTATAGTAAATTATAAGTAGGTACCTACGGAGGCACTGTGTATTACTCTACTCGAGAAACACACAACACTTTCTAAACGAATTACCTAAATGCTTTACAAAGTAATAACTTAGAAACTTACCTGCAAGATACGAATATTGAATTTAAAATAAATGGCACTGCATAAACCTAACATCAGTCAAGCACAAATAATTCATTCATATTTGGCTTAAGGAAAATGAAAAATAAAATTGTCCCAACTCAATTCCACCGTTTCCCTTGGAACAGACGAAAACCTTATCTCCCGCCTTTATTATTTTCCAAGTCCGTCCGCAATATTATGCGAGACGGCACGGCAGATGGATCAGAAAACATAAATCTGACGTCTAAACATGTTTGCGCTGAAAACGCTTAGATAACAACTTGAAGCGGATTTTTTTTGCCCTCGAACTTGTGTCGCGATAAACAAGATATATCTTTATCCGATTGTTTCAGATCACTAATCTTCTTGTGAACCGTAAGACGCTCCAGAACCTTTTATTTGTAAGGCATTTCCAAGCTAGTCCATTTCTTAAATTCATTGTTCCAATAACAGAAGTAGCTAGCTCATACCGGAAAAGATGTCAATTCTCAAAAATAAAACGTAAAATAATGTCTGGTTCTCGTGAAATATATATACAGCGCTATAAATATAATAAGCGTTTTTGTTTCGTCACCTCCCGCATACAAATTTATTAGCTTTCACGGTTATCACGGCGGACCTCTCACTCGGTGGGCTTTTGTGAAATTGTCCGCATTCCGTCCCCGCGCCGCACATAGTTCGCCGCACTTCCGCCGGCGGCGGAGCAATCCTGCCATAGATGTTGGAAACACACAGCTATGCATGCATTTCTGAACTTATTTCTTTTATTGGCTCGCTCTACAATTGGCTTTATTCTTTACTCGTCTTATTGCGAGCAGTTTGGATTCATGAATTGTTTGGATACGCACGACATAGCGCTCGTGTTATCAATAATTCATGTTCATTATCTTTATGGAGCGCCATGACCGCGCTATTTTTGTTTTTCTAGAGCAGATATTTAATTTAGGATTGCTTTGCTGTGTCTGTGACAGAATTATCATAATGGAGTCATACAATCTTGAGGAGATAATACGACGGAGAAGAAACTTATGTTGATACAAAGGGATGGCAATAAGCGTTTGGATACAAATCGGCGCTCTACGATACTGTTCCTTTGCAAATTTGGGAGGAATCAACGCCCCATCCACGCAATGGGTACTGAGTAGTAACATTCTGAATTCATGAATGTTTTATTGCGGAGGCGACGCGGAGTTAGCGAGAAAAATGCGACGCCATTCATTCACGCTCGTCACGGACACTAACTGCGTGTTCTGTGTTGTTTGGATTTAGTGCGAAAAAATGCGAGCTTCCCCACACTGACGTGTAATGCAATCTTTTCAGTCATTGATATATGACAGTTTGGAAGAGGGGCTTCAAGGGGTGATTTTAGTTTCAAGATAGATAAATGGGTAGATTTTCAAATGTGGTCATAGAAAAATGGCAAAAACATTATAGGGTTAGATACCTACCTAAGTTTCTTGTATCCATTTTATTACATCGAGCTTCACAAAACGTTTTGTAATAGATTAATTGAAAAGCAGTGTTTCAGACATGTACCCTTTGTATGATAATTTTTTCTAGATCGACAAATAATAGAGGTTCATAATAAGTTAGTAATCCAAAGAAAATAACCACAACAAGGACCGAACTAAAGCTTGAGATAATACAAGCGCTATAAAATATTTATTCCATGTACAGTTTTATTATAGTCATCGCCCTGACACTAATTTTGTTCCTACTTATAGATACGAGTCTAAGGCCTTCATAAAACGAAGCCAGACAGCGAGGCACCATGTGATTGCGTCACAAGTCGTAGATCCAAGCAGCCATGAGCCATCGAGCCATGTAGGACAACAGCCCCATAACTAGCAGTCATTTCTGTACGCATTGCCAATATGTCTGCCAACTCTCGCTATTTAAAAAATACGCGAAAACACTTTTGCCAAAGAAGATGCTTTGTGTTACTAAAAATAAACATCACCGATCTTTGAAAAGGTTTTTGATCTTCTTCCGTAAGTATTTGTGTCTAATTCCGTACGTTGGATGAAAGGAAACTGTTTCATGGGCCGTTTAAAAAACATACGGATAACATGGAACTTTAGCTTATGTAGGTACCTATTGTGTTGAATTCTAAATATAATAATGAAAGGTCACAAAAAACATCGTTTATATTATTACCTACTAGTTTCCCGCGACTTTGTCTGCGATCCACGTTGAAAAGTAGGTACCCTATGTCCTTCTCCAGGTGCCAAATTTCATCCAAATCGATTCAGCCGTTTTAGCGTGAAAGCGTAACAGACAAACAAACTCACTTGCGCATTTCTATTCAAAATCAAATTCAAAAGTCATTTATTCAAACTAGGCTGAGAATCAGCACTTTTCGAACGTCAAAATTACATAGGACAGCCCCCAAAACGCCCGCCCTTCACCACTTCCTAGTGTATTCGCTGGGAAAAAGAAGTAGCTGGTAATAATGTTGTACTTACTGTCAGCTGTGAAGAGATAGCTTCACAGCTGCAATAATAAACTTAAAAAAAAAATATATATATATATATATATTACGAGCTGTTGCCCGCGACTTCGTCTGCAATCCAGGATAAAACGTAGCTTATGTCCTTCTCCAGGTCATGGTGTACCTCTGCGCCAAATTTCATTCAAACCCGATCAGCTGTTATACACATAACAAACCAACAAGCAAACTCACTTTCGCATGTATAATATTTAAATGTAGTTACGAGTTAAGATTAGGAAGTTAGGATGAGTACGATTCAATCTCTAGAAAACTTTATAAAATTAAATGATGCAAGTTTGAAGCAGCTGTAGCTACTATGTAAACAAATAGATAGGTAATACCTATTAATACGTAGATTTAACAACATAAAAATAATGATAACAAATACGTAATTATTTACCTATAAATACGTAGATTTAACAAAATAAAAATAATGATAACAAATACATTAGAAATTTATTTGTGGTTGTTATTGACTTGTCGTAAAAAAATCTTGTAAAAGACTAAAAGTAGCGATGCTGTAAGTTAAACTTTGATGTTCCGCCTTCATACTGCACATATTCCGCCATTTCCGTCTTAAAGGTATTTTACTGAATACCACCATCTATTTTATATGTGAACTCTATTTGCAAGTCGTTTTGGTCCAAAATGAATTGAGCACTTGATTGCCGAAGTAATTACTTACTTTCTTTTGCCTACATTTTCAAATTAGTGTGTTTTAGTACAAAGTAAACGTAAAAAAAGCAGGTACAGGAATAAATTAATTTAAGTTGCCAAAGGTGAACTATTAGTCTCTTACTTTAATTACAATTTCGAGTTGCCCTTGTCGTTTATTTTAGACTTTAACAGAACATGAAACTTAACATTAAGTTAATGTTATGTTAAGCCTCTGTTAAGTCTGGGGAAAATAACTGGAATGTGATTTTCACTGTTGACATAACATTATGTTAAATAGATTTGAGTACCTATAATTTCAATTCCACACATGTATGTACACAACATAATATATTAATTTTAATTTTCTTTTTGCATGTTCACGAGTTTTATCATACCAATGTCAATACTACTAAACTGTAAACTGTAAACTTATCACAAATAAGTCTGGAACATGTGTTTCTTTCCTTGAGTTGGGCGTTAATAGCTGCGACACAGTTTTTAACTTTTGCAGTTATCATCGTTACCACTGTAATTAATTGTGGCAATTTGTTTTGTTCCAAATAAAAAACTTTTACTTTTTTTACAATAATTAAAACGGGAAAAATATGTAAGTACCTATTTAAAAAAAGGACTGTAAGGCTAAAAAAATACTGAGTAATCCCATTTAGTGATTTTCCAATAAACCTTAGAAGTGATACGAATTCCAGAATTGATTGAATTTAAAACGTTAGCATTCCGATCACAAAGTGAGCTTGTTTGTTCGTGAAAGCGAGTAAAGTGGACAAATGCAGAAAACATAACGAAGGAGGTCCACGTCGGTCGGTCCGTTCACTTGGCCGGTCTCCAGTGCCTTGATTTAAATGCGCTATTTATTGAGACTACTAAGATACTATTTGTTTTGACCTCATTACTAAAATTACTGCCGCTTCATTTAGACGATGAATTCTATGGTGACTTGAATACGTAACGAGCTTTTTGAAACACTATAGGAGTATGGATTTTTTATAGAGAGATTGCATTGTCTCTGCCTTTACCTAGTAACATTGTTCATTGTGTTATAAATCGTTTCGATCATTGCGTGGGGGATAAGGACAAGGGATAAAGCACCACTACTCTTCTGGTCTCACGCCAGGTATTATCTTCCGTCATATTCATATCCGGGATTTTCAGCAATTCCATAATTTAATTTGTTTTAAATTAACGTAATAAAAACTAAAACTCAACTAAGAAAAGAAAGGCAATCAACTAAAATCCAGATTTTTAACTTTTATTTTATTTTTATTACATTATTTTTTTGGATTTATAATATATATATATTTGCAATGTGCTAATTAAGCCCTTTCATTTGAAACCTAACATGGTATGATTATAAAATATTTCTTTTTTATTTCATGACTTTATGTCCTCTATATTTTTAATTTAATGTAACGTCACATTTTTCACATGACCTATAGCCAGCGGACGATCAAGACGCTTCCAACGATACCTCATTTGTCAAATTGTGATGAGTCGTTTAGAAGAGGGAACAGATGAACATACATACATACATCCATACCGGTCAAAATCATAACCCTCCTTTTTTCTTCGCCGTAGTCGGGTAAAAAGTAGTAGGTACCACTCTGGTTAAAATAATGGTAAAGTAAGGTACTTTTGAAATTAAATAAATCGCTTTATAATTCGGTAGGTTGGTTATTAAGCGGAGGCTATTAAGAATAGCCATACCCGTAGACAATGTCGATGAGATTATTACGAAGCGAGTTGCGAGCGGCGCCCCGGGATCGCATTAACTTCGGAAAGAGTCAATAACGTCGGCTGTTAAACTTTATTGACTCCTTAAATTATTTTAACACCGTTATGTTAACAATACTAACAAATTTCTTTATAAGGAAAATGGTTTGCGGGATACTCGCGCCGTCCATGAACTTCTCTCATAACATCAAATGTTCCAATATTTTACGCACCTAAACGTTTTTTCTTTTAGAAAAATCTTAAAAGTTTTATCTTTTAGACCTTAAATCAATTTTGATTACGCTTATAAAATATTCGAACCAAATGCTTGGATATTCACAAAGCATTACAGTAATACCTATTAAATTCTTGTAAAATGAGATAATTCACCGACATGAAACTCTAATATACAAATCCCACTTACTTACAATACTTCAGTCGATACCAGCATATAAATCCAATGAAATGGAAATTCACATTGGAGTCAGTCGCAGAATTAATCCAATCGGTTTTCAAGTTTTGTCTTATATTTTTACGAGGACAAAAGCCAAGCCGGCAGCGGTTGCGACCGCCACCACTTCAATTAATGAAATAATAAACCATCATGACAACACAAAAAGTATCTGTAAAGAGAACCACTCGTATTGAGAAAATATATTTCGAAAAAAGCCCGACATTGTCGCTTGCCAGCAGTCGGAAACTAATGGATTGTTCATTCATAAGTATTGTTATACGTATGAATGCACCCATGTTATTATTAATATATAAGTAAATCACTGTTTCCTTAGATTAGGAACTATTGTTGGTATTTTCGGAAAATCCTTGTTCTTTTTTTAACTGTACGTGGGACTCCTACCTCAGCCCTCAGTCGTTACGGGTCGTCAGAAGCCGGAAATTCTGACAACCAGTCTTAGTAAGGGGTATCGTATTGCCCAGTTACTGGGTTGTGGAGGTCAGATAGGCAGTCGCTCCATGTAAAATCCTGGTAGTCAGCTGCATCCGGTTAGACTGGAAGCCAACCCCAATATAATTAGGAAAAGGCTAAGCAGATTGATTGATGTGGTACTCCTAGCTACTTTTTTTTCTTTCTGCACATTTTTCAACATCATCTTTTGACATATAGTTCCTGTACTACTGTGCTATAACCATATCGTTGTAGAATCTATAAACCAAAGTAATTAATTTCAGTTCTTTTCAATACTTAATGCCTTTGGTACTAAGTATTGAGGTTTTAATGCCGTAATTATACGTATACAACCAGATAGATCACTCATAAAGACAAGGCGCTCGATATCTATACAGTATACACGTGTAGAAAGAAACGAAAATTGATGAGATTAGCCTGGATCATATTTATTCACCCAGTCATTGAATATGATAGAGTGATCCGTCATTACAGCTTATGGATTTTTTGTTCCTAAGTTTAAGACACACACTGGGTACCTATTTACCTATATTCATTTACACTATGTATCAAAAACAGGAGGAGCTCGTGGCTAAGTAATAACAGCCGCACGGGTTGATCCATCAGGTTAAGCTACACCATCTTTACATACAGCAGGACCATCTTTACATACCGAGACTCGTCCGTGCCTCGGAAAGCATGTTAAGCCATTGGTCCCGGCTGTCATTTGTGGATCTTTGACAGTCGTTACGGGTCGTCCCGAAAGTCTGACAACCAGTCTTGCCAAGGGGTATCGTATTACCCAGTTATTGGGTTGTGGAGGTCAGATAGGCAGTCGCTCCATGTAAAATATTGGTATTCAGCTGCATCCGGTTAGACTGGAAGCCGACCCCAACTTAGTTGGGAAAAGGCTAGGCAGATGATTATCAGAAATGTGGTCATATTTAAAAAGATCAAACTGAACAACTTTCACCATGAGACAAATCTGCCGTCCCTTACATTTGGGTCGAGTAGGTAGGTATTGAAGTTTTGTATGGAACAACTGATATTTTTTTCGTGATTACGATGGTGATCACATGGAGAAAGTTGTTCAGTTTGATGGTCTGTACCGCGCCCTTAAAGTCCACACTCTTCGGATACATACTGTGCGAGTATAAGTAATGCTAATGTTTCCTTGTAAAGCGTTTTGAGCTGAAAGGGATCTACAGTAATCAAGCATTTATTGGGATAGAAGATTTCAATAGTAGGTAAATACAAAGATAATAAAATGTTGTTCAGCGTTACGTTCAGTTTCCCTTTGTTGTCGTTTACAACTTCGTAAATGGCTTTGTGTTTGTGAACTATTGTCACATTCGTATGTATGAAAACAGAATTATAACGTGTTGAATAATAGACAAAATATGTATGAAATATGTCATATAAAATTGGTTATTCAATAAGTATTGTGAAAAAAATCTGATTTTTGTTAAGCTATGGCTGTCGCGTTTTAGAATGGCAATAGCAATCATTGACCCACCTACATTTTCTAGCATTTTTTTATTTAAATAAATGAAATAAAGTCAGTTAACGTTCTGAATCTGTTCAGAGAGGAGCTCGTGGCTAAGTAATAACAGCCGCTCGGATAGGTAAAATTACAAAACATTTAAATTTTGTCTTAATGTGATGGGCGCGGTACAAAGACCGTCCTAGAAAGATGTTGCCTACGAGATGAATTATCATCAGGTAGATAGATAGATATCATGAGGAGCTCGTGGCTACGTAATAACAGCCGCACGGGTCGATCCATCAGGTTAAGCTACGCTTGCCGGGGTTGGTCCGTGGATGGGTGACCATTTTCACATATCGAGACTCCTCCGTGCCTCGGAAAGCACGTTAAGCCTTTGGTCCCGGCTGTCATTTGTAGATCTTTGACAGTCGTTACGAGTCGTCAGAAGCCCGAAAGTCTGACAACCAGTCTAACCAAGGGGTATCGTATTACCCAATTGCTGGGTTGTGGAGGTCAGATAGGCAGTCGCTCCATGTAAAATACTGGTATTCAGCTGCATCCGGTTAGACTGGAAGCCGACCCCAACATAGTTGGGAAAAGGCTAGGCAGATTGATTTAACGTTCTGAATCAATATCTGTCGCGATCTTCAACATGTTCCAATAACAGAAACCATACATAGTTTATAGTTTGGCTTCCTACGGAGAAATATTAGGGAAAGGGCAATGATAACTTTTATCATGCTAAAACGCGACAACTATAGATCGCGGTATTCGGTGAAGTAACAGCAAACAGCGTAACGACAATAAAACTTAATTCAATATAAATTATCCAAAAAATAAACAGGACGAGTATCGAAGCAGAGAATATTTGTTTATTTTTTAAATTCAACTTGACATCAAGTACGAATTGATGGGATTCGCACAAAATTGTCAGTTGAACCAACGCGGTTAATCGGATTTCGAGCTACAATCGCTTTTATTAATGCAACGGACAGTGCTATAAGCCGTCAGCGACGCTCCTGATAGCTGCATAGCATAATTACCTACCACTGAACTGTATAAATAATTAGGTTTGAGCTCTCGATTATTGACGATCTGAGATAAGGGGATAAGACGATACTGTAGGTAATGAAGGATTGGTGATACAAGGTGAAACCAAATTCGTGTGATATTTTGTTGACCGTACCTTTAAAGTACTGGTAATGTGGGACAAAACTTCAGGACCAACGAAAAATAAATCAAACGACGTGATCTGTTCATAATAGACTTACTAATGGGGAAATAAAATCCTAACTAATATTATAAATACGAAAGTGAGTTTGTTTGTTTGTTTGTTACACTTTCACGCTAAAACGGCTGAACGGATTTGGATGAAATTTAGAACATGGGTAGACCATGATCTGGAATAGGACATAGGATACTGTTTATACCGAAATTCCCACGGCATCGAGACTTAAGCAGGTGAAACCGCGGGGCGCAGCTAGTTATCTATAAAAAGGTTCTGTAATAATTTCAAATAAAGATGTTATAAACACCATCATGAAGGTAGATGTGATACTTGTCTACTGCGTAGTTTAGTAAAGTTCTATGTTTTCCGGTATGTGTGCTAATACTGTACAAGTGTACAGTCTACCTATGTATGTACCTACTAAATTGTATGCAAATCCGTTTAGCCATTTACGGCGTGATTGAACAATATTGTAGCTACTGTTTACAATACAGCAAGTGTAGACAAAAGACTTGACAGTCGTTTGACCTTCAACACTAGCGCCCAATATAAACATTTTAGGCCCTTTTGCACGATTTGCACGGAATTCAATCAGATTCGTAGGAATTCGTAAAAAATACCTATTCGTAAAAAAATACCTTTAGATTTCAAAAATGTTCGTTTGTTTTGAATCTAGAACGAAATAATAAAGTATAGAAAGAAAGTAACTGAAGAAGGGAGATAAGTCAGCCAGACTGCCACCATTTCAATAACGTTGACTCGCCGGCGACCAACACTAAAAGTCTCTTTGAATAACGAAGGGGAACCTTTATGCGAAGGGGGTATGAAAGGAAAACCATTTTTTTAAATGATGGGTTGGTCTATCTTGAATATGCAGGGCTTGTCGCATCATTCAACATCATTAGACTGAGAAATAAGAGCGGGTTGAATATGAGTTTTCATGTTTACGATATAGGCGTTCGGATCGAAAATTATTCTGAACCTGTTACCGTCGGCGCTGTAAATCTTTGGCGGTAGACAAAGGCGTGTTAGCGTTAGGTTTAGTTATTCAGACTCATAATGCCAGTCTTCCTACAATGTTTTATTTTATTGAGTAACCTACGTAGCTGACTCTGATATCTATCTATCTCATCATCATCTGCCTAGCCTTTTCCCAACTATATTGGGGTCGGCTTCCCGTCTAACCGGATGCAGCTGAATACCAGTATATTACATGGAGCGACTGCCTATCTTACCTCCACAACCCAGTAACTGGGTAATACGATACCACTTATTCAGCCGATTATAGATTATGCCGACGCCTGCTACCTGGATGCTACTGAGGAGCTATTAAACAAGCTTGAGCGCTTGCAAAACTTGTGCATTCGCTTTGTTTTCGGTCTTCGAAAATATGACCATGTTTCTCACCTTCGCAAGGAACTCAAGTGGCTCCCAATCCGCCTTCGCAGGAACACTCGGATTTTATGTCTCCTCTTCAACATCTTACACAACCCGTCCTATCCGTCCTACCTGCGTGAACGTTTTTCTTACGCTCGTCCTAGTGACGCACCGTGTAGATCTCACCTTACATCCCTCCTTAAATCCCATCCTCATAAAACTAGCTATTATTCTTATTCCTTCTCTGTCCATGCTGTAAGATTGTGGAACTCAGTTCCGCCTAGCATTCGTGATCTGAAAACTGTTTCTTTATTTAAATTTCGTGTAAAAGAGCATTATCTTTCCTCTCAACTATGAGTATATAATTATATAGGTACCTATAGTGTATTTATGTTTATATATTTAAGCTTTATGTATTTATTTAAGTATATGTTAATTTTCTTGCGTATATGTGTAGGTATATTTAATATTTTAGTTGAGATTTCGCATAATCATGTTTTTCTCTTCTTGTTCTCACACACTATTGTCTACATTTCTTTCTCATTTCTCCTTTCGCAGGTCTGCTGGAAGAAATTTCTTAAGAAATAAGCATTACCTTTGTACTCATATCATAATTATGTCATATCTCTTCGGATTATACTTTGTGTACATAAATAATAAATAAATAAATAAATAAATAAATAAATAAATAAATAAATAAATAAATAAATAAATAAATAAATAAATAAATAAATAAATAAATAAATAAATAAATAAATAAATAAATAAATAAATAAATAAATAAATAAATAAATAAATAAATAAATAAACAAATAAATAAATAAAATAAATACCCCTTGGTAAGACTGGTTGTCAGACTTTCGGGCTGCTGACGATCCGTAACGACTATCAAAGTCCACAAATGACAGCCGGGACCAACGGCTTAACGTGCTTTCCGAGGCACGGAGGAGTCTCGGTATGTAAAGATGGTGACCCATCCACGGACCAACCCCGGCAAGTGTAGCTTAACCGGATGGATCGACCCGTGCGGCTGTTATTACGTAGCCACGAGCTCCTCATGATATCTATCTATCTACCTGATGATAATTCATCTCGTAGGCAACATCTTTCTAGGACGGTATTTGTTATATTTACCGCGCCCATCACATTAAGACAAAATTTAAATGTTTTGTAATTTTACCTATGCTGATATTCCACATACCGGAACGTAGCAATACGCTCGGCAGAATAGGAAGGTACGCATATCTTTGCCCGAAATTACTCCTTTTCTAGTTGCAGTAGGTACTACTTAAATTAAGTAAACCATCCCATTTAACCAGCACTCTTAGGCTGCTATCAGAAGGATTACATCGCAGCAACCGCGGGCAGTCGATACCTATGTACATTCAACTGCATGCAGTTGTACATTCGACTTCGTTCAGTCATAATATCAACGCTTCACGCGGTCGGCTGTAGTCGTGTGAAGTCAATTTTAACTGCATACAGTCGTGACTTCAACTTTACGCGGTCGGCTACAGTCGTGTAGTGTCGACGCACACTGTCCATCGCTAGCGGCAAACAGTGAGTGTGCAGAGCATAACTCCAAACTAACTTTATGCGGCTAGCGATGGACAGCGTGCGTCGACACTACACAACTGTAGCCGACCGCGTAAAGTCACGACTGTATGCAGTTGAATATATCGACTGCACGCGGTTGCTGCGATGCGGTCCGTCTGATGGCAGCTTAATTGCGTAACGCGCGATCAATTATAATCTGAATCATTTTGAAGGATATTGCTTATTTATCCATTGCTTCATAAATGTTCGAATTTGTCGTTAATAACGCAATTAATGTTGTTGAACTATCAAAATAAAACAGATTGCGATTGATCGTGTGTTACGCAATTAGAGTGCAAAAAAACCCATGTGTATTTTTATTGATCAAATATAATATTCCATGCATCAGCGATGCGCTACCATTAACAGCTGCAGCCAATGAACCGCTCGACGTCATGAAATGATCATCACCATATATTTTAATTGTACCTTCTTCATTCAAAGTAATGGCGGAAACGCTTCAAATAAAGTAGCGCGCAATAAAATCAAGTGGGCCGAGTTGGCCGCTGGTCGGATATCTGACACGGAACTAATTCCCACTATATTTTAATCCAGCAAAATACAAAGGAGCCCAATTTGCATAAACCTCGACTGTTTGTTTCATGCGAGGACTGTATCCGCTTTGCTGTGGACTATTTTGTACTCAATTTATCTGTTTGCAGGGCACAGCGTGATTGTAAATATTATACCTATGATTTTCATCGTGATTCCAGTGTTTGGTGTCCGGTGTGTTGCAATTATACAACTCATTAGGTACACGTTTCATGATCAAACACCGAATTTGAAATGTTCATAATTGTGTTTCGCAATTTTTTGTTGTTTTTTTTTTGTGATAAAGGGTTTCTGTCGTTTTATTTATAATGGCCTTCACAAAATGTTGTCAATTTCTGCATCTTAGACAGGTTGTTGATTAGGTACATATACAAAGAAACTAAAATCGTCTAAAAAGAAAGCTATTACAAAAAAACTACAGTTTAAAACAGAGTTTTCCCCACTCCCGAAACTCACACAAAAGCAAAATTAATAGATACGCACACACACAACTAAATATACGTAACACATTTGTTTTTATTTAATGCACACATGCTCAAAAGGGGCGGGCATTAGAAAGTATAGATACAGCGACTGTACGCACACAAGCAACTAGCCTCAACTAGGGATGAGGGGTTGATATAAATATTTGATCGATAAAAATATCGATGAAAACAGGATATCTATGATGAAAACCGACTGCAAAAAAGAGAAGTATTTTTGGGCGTATTTTGACGTAATTAAAATCTAATTTATAATTCAAAAGTCATTTAAAACTGAAATAAAATGCATAAAAATAACACCTCAACAAAAAAAAAACGGAACTGAAATAACTAGATCGAAGTGTAAAATATGTACTATGCTTTTTCAAAATTTTTATCCGTGTTATTTACGAATAAAACAAGTGTTACGCTTCTATAAATTTCTCTACTCATAAAATATCCATTCCGGGGGCCTTATATGAAAATCGATTCTTAAGGAGTAAACAAACTCCAATAATATTATTTTATACTAGATGTGCCCCGCAGTTTCACCCGCGTATGTCGATCACGGTCCCGTGGGAATATAGGGATAAAACGTATCCTATGTCCTATTCCAGGTCTACTCGAGTGCCCATCCTCTCCTCTCTAGAGTAGGGAAAGTCAAGGCGGCGCGGCGGCGGCGCCCGGCGTCGAACGGTTCGCGTATTGCATTTTTATACCAGTGATAACTTCAAAATTAAATGAGCGATTCGAATGAATTAAAAAGTATTTTACCGATACATAAATACCCTTGATTTTAAAACTATTTATTTGAATAAGAGTTAATATTATGTTGCTAAAACTCCTTCGGAAATAAAGCATTAATTTCGAACAAATTTGATTAGCATAAAAAAGGTTATAGTGAGCCAATCTTAAAAGATAGACGTGCTGTCGCGGACTTTTTTTGAGAACTTTTAAAGAGGAACAATTCCATCATACATGATATTTGCGTAACTTAAACTGTTTACGTAGCGCACGCAACGGAAGCTCTCAAAAAGGAATCTTTTTTTCCCGTTTTTGCAACTCTTTCATGTATGCTCCGCTCCTATTGGTCGTAGTGTAGCGTGATGTTATATAGCCTATTACCTTCCTCGTTAAATGGACTATCCAACACAAAAATAATTTTTCAATGCCAACCTGAGATTAGCGCGTTCAAACAAACTCTTCAGCTTTATAATATAAAATTAATTAATATAGATTAATGAGCAAATGTTAGTACTTATATTATATAAATCCGAACAACTAAAAATTATCGATATCCATATCTCAGCGCTGCACACCACTAATGAATCGTTGTGAAATGTCACAATTAAATATTTATAAAATCCTTAAATATTATAATGAATGCTTTGATTTTTTACTTATCGGTGGTAGGACACGCCACTTGTCTTAAGATTTGTTGTAATTGTCCTATTTTTGCAAATAAGCACGGAACAATTCTGCATTTTGTAAAAATACGAAATGACAGTGACACGTTTCGATGGAAATATAGAATACACGGTGCGCACCGTCGTCAGGCGCATATGCACCCAGGTTGGCCAAGGTCAGGCGACATGTACCACGCCTCTAAGCCATATCCCTCGATATCCGTGGTTTCAAGACTCTCATAAACTTAACAAGACCAAGATCTTATAGGTAAGTCTATGGAAATCAGGACTCACGAGACGCAAATAGTGCGGTAAGTCAGTCCAAGTAACTTACTGCTGTAACTTACACTATCAACTGGGCGACTGAATTACTTAACATCGGTAACCGATGCTCTTAAGGCGATGGACGAGAAGTTTACTGCCGCGCAGCTTATATTGCCAGCCCTTTTAATACTTATAGCTGAATGTGGTTTTATTTCAACTTCCGGATCTTGAATTTAGTATCGAAGATTTTGTGTTCTGGGGTGAAGGTTCGGGAATATTGGAGGTAAAACTGTTTAGTATCATCAATGTAGCACATGATTCTAGACCTGGATGCTCCAGCGTAGAAATTCATCAGTAATTTAAAATAAAATCAGCTGTTTTTGGATCGTGTAGGTGCACTTTTGTATGACACAGCAATTTTTTTTTTTAACTGCTTTTAAATTAATTCTTATCCGAATTATGTGCTGAACTCATGGTAAAAGCTTCGGAGTCTATTACACCCTGTTTATGTACCTAACTACTTCTAATGATTTTGGGCAACGGAAATGTTAGCCCCTGTTGCCAAGTCAATACGATTTTCCTTGTCCGCCAAAAATAACTTACAGTTTTTATTGATCCGTTTGACCAATTATATCAATATTGCTTGATAACTGTTGAGGAAACTCATGCCCAGCAGCGAATTAGCCGTATAATTAATAATGTCTTATGACGTAGAGTTCTTTCGTTCTAGTAGAGATAAAAACTTGTTAAAACTTATCCTAAGATGCTCCTCCTTAAAAGAAGAATTATGGACGTTATATTAAGATTCTTTAGCCAAAAGCAACTATATACATAATACTAACTCGCTCACCAACACTTAACGCGCTATTAAAAGAGTTTCCGCACGTGAGGAATCCCGGGGCGTTTGTGAATATTCATAATTCTGTTCAGCAAACTTGCCAAAACTTGCACACCAAACTTTTAGGTTATACCTACTTGTTCTGTTATATCACTCATGGATGACTAAAATAACTGCTTCTAGAATACATAAGCGCAAAGTTTCGTCAACTTCAGAAGTTATGTTTCTTTTCTTTCAATCAAATTGATATTCTGTGCTGAATCATAAATAATCGAGAGAGAAACTTTTCTCATTCCGTTAGTGAAATTTCTTGAGTTTCAAATAACGGAAGATTAGAGCCCGACACGTGCTGTACACGGACGAACGTTTCCTCGTACGGTGTATTGGTATATACTCGTATGAAACCTGAGCGAAATATTTCTCGTCATACGGAGTTGCAATACCGTACGAACAGTCAGCGCACATCGATAATTGGAAATCGCATACGCCGTGTTCGTCTCCGATATTATTTTCAATTTCCACTCCAAATTGTTTTGAAGAATGTTTTATTATAATATACCAGCGTTGCGTTGCGGTAAGATGACTCTATTTTATTATGATCACAAAGAGACACTAATTTTATATGAAGGAAAATTGACGGTGGAAATTAAAGATCACGTTTTGGGTCCAAGTTTGTGGCTTATGAAACTTTAAATCACGAAGTCGAGCAACTAGCGGAAAACGTTTAAAAGAGGGAGAGGATGTGAGCGTTTACGACATTTATTGAATGTATTCCGTTGCTCATTTCTGGATTTGATTTCCTATTTCATATTCGACGTGAATGAAAAGTACTAAAGCGTTTTGTCCGTTTATAGAACTTTTAGAACGATCATACAAACTCGTGGGTACCTCGTAAATCCTAATAAATTGTCTGGATGTGGTAACGAGTTCAGTGCGGTGCAGTCTCTGCGGATACGTATTTTATTAGATTTACTGAAACGTTCCTTTGCACCAAATCATTATTTATTACCGTTTAGTCCATCTCGCAATACAGTATGGTCTTAAAAAAAAAATATGGCCCTCTTCCAGTCTGAGACAGCGTTGGTTGCTCCGGACATGGCGTCGCGGACTTCACGGTCCGTTTTAAAAACACGAGCAATTTGTGTAAGATGTCTGAAGTCTTATTTTATTTCGCAAACGTCTGACTTAACTTACAAAATGGTGTTAGATTAAATTGGTATATTTTATCAAACTAATTTTACCAATATTTATCGAATATCTAAAGAGGAACACAGCAAATAGAATCGTTTAACAACTCACGCCTAACAGGTGTTATGTTTGTTTTAATAGTTAATGAACTGAACAAATTGGGAAGTCAAATATCGCTGAAATGATAATTTTAAATGGCTATTTTCCAGTTAACTACAAATAAACCACAAATTGATCGCAAAAGTGAAATATAAATTAAATACGCTAAAACTAACAAACATTAACTATTTACGTTATGTTTGTTTGGTTTACAATAAGTTTGTGTATCATTTTGCGCAAGTAATGCAGTGAACTCTGTGAATGAGGTTATTGTGATACTCGAACACGATGAACTAGTAACCTATCATTCGCAATCAATAGATACGGTCACCATATTATGGCACGCTACATTTGCTCATAAATATCTGAAAAAAGTCCACAACAGAAAAGTTTTACGCTAAAGTCGTGGAAGAGGATTGACATTATCTATCTAGTTTTTTGCGGCAAGAAAACGTAGCCCATTTTCACCAAAAAAATCGTTACGCTCAGTTCCAAATTCGTTCTTGATTTTTAGAACCTAACCTACTTCTCTAAAACTAATTTTCTAAACAACCAAAATAAAGCAAATCCGTTTGAAAATCGACCCTCGCTCGCCAACATCTCGTTCCAAACCAAAGACTTCCCTCCAAGTTTAAGGCCGTACGTTTGTCAGTCACCATCGAGTGATTGCGGCAATTATTCAAGTGTAATTCCTTCCACCCCGCAAGCCTTACTCGGTACAGGTTCACATTTAACATTTACCGGATCCTTTAGGCTGTAGGAGTGCTATACACTTATTCGATTCGGCAGCAGGTACTTTTTAGACAACAAAGACGAGTCTCCGAAGCAATTACTACATATATTCGGCTTTTATTCGACTCTTTCACATAAACAAAGTCTGTTCGGCATCTACCCTTAGGAAGTCATGTTTTGTTCGGCTCGGCTCAATTCGAGCTACTTATGCCGAGCGGCCTTTTCCGGAAAATAATTACCTATATTTGAGTTTGCCATGCTGTGCCGAATAATGCCGACCCGAAAAAGTGTGTCGCACCCAATACACCGACGACCGCTTTAAATCGGTCACTGATTTGTGTCTGCCAACTGTTATAGTCTAGTCGGTGTCCGATTTACCATAGACGCGTACGTGACGGTGGATACCGATTTTTGTCGGACGTTTGAATCAAAGTGTATTGGTCCTATTTTTTACTGACTTCAAAAAAGTATGAGGCTATTCGACTTTTACATTATTTTATATTCTTTAACCGACTTCTTCAAAAAGGAGGAGGTTCTCAATTCGTCTGCATGTTTTTTTTTTTTTTTTTCTTTTTTTTTTTTGTATGTTTGTTACCCGATTACTCCGCCAATTATGAATCGATTTTGATGATTCTTTTTTTGTTTGGTAGGTCATGCTTCCGAGGTGGTCCCATATAAATTTTATTAACTTTGCTTGCGTAATTTTTGAGTTAGCTTCAATATTACGTATTTTTCCCACTTAGTTTATCTAGACGATATCCTGTTTGACTCCTTCACTGTTATTTACATAGCAGGTAGTGGTATTCGGATTTGTGTGGGGTAGGTACCACAACTAAAAAGTGAAAAATAAAAACTTTTTACAAAAAAAAAACAACCGACTTCCAACAAAAACACTAAAAAAGTGAAAAATAACTTTAATTTCGGAAGTCGGTGTCTTTGCTTTTCAATTTCCGTTTTTTGACACCGACTTCCGAAATTAAAGTTATTTTTCACTTTTTTTGTGTTTTTGTTGGAAGTCGGTTGTTTTTTTTTTGTAAAAAGTTTTTTTTATTATTTTTAAATGATATCGGTTGTGGGTCCTGGGTTCAAATCTGGCCATGTACCAATGTGACTTTTTCAATTCATATGTAATTTCTGAGTTATTCTTGGGCATTTCTGATATCGGTGATGGCAAACATCGTAAGGAATATAAGTCTGAAAACGCTAAACCGTCCTGAGCAAACTTGGTGATCAATGGTCATGTCTTCTCTATATGAGAAGAGGTGTTTAGCCTGTGGGGCAACGCCCCCTTTAAAATCTACTGTTTTTTATTAACTGTATTCAGTGTTATTTCTAGAAACCGTTTCAAAGTATTTCCATGATGCATGAGTTAGGTAATACAGTAAATCGTGACTAGAAACTGTAGGACAAAGAAATGAAATCGAATTGAAAGTTTCGTATTATTGTTTCACAACTACCAAGTCATGTAATGGAAACTTAATTATATTTTATACATTGGCGAGCAAGCAACTAGCGTCGCTGAACTTACCAGTTTTTAATTTAATTACCAGGTATTAGGTGTTTCTAAACTAAGGCAGGTATTAAACTATCATATCTATGATCAAAGATATAATGAAATTGTAAAATAGACATAATAAGGGTATGTTGACCTACATTATCATATTACACAACCATATAAGGTATATCCTTTCCCTATCTACGAAGGTCATAACATAATCAGCCTATAATGTTCCCACGGCTGGGACACGGGCCTCCTCTCTGAGAGGGAGTAGGCCGTAGGTAATCCACCACGCGGGCCCAGTGCGGGTTAGTAGATGTCACATGTCTTCGAATTATTGGTTCTAGGACATGCCAGTTTCCTACACAAATTACCCGTAATATGTCTATTTTACAATTTCATTTTATGTTTGATCATAGATCTATGCCCATAGGTTTTATAGTGTAAACCGCCCTAAAAAACAAAGAATATAAACTCAAAAATGTCTACTAAACTCCTTTAATTAACTTAAACTGTTAATCTTAATATTAAAATCTCATAGTAGATATTCATGACTCAAATCTTCTATACTAATATTATAAAGCTGAAGAGTTTGTTTGTTTGTTTGAACGCGCTAATCTCAGGAACTAATGATTGGAATTGAAAATTGACCTGATTGGTTGCAAAAACGGGAAGTAATATACCTTTTTGAGAGCTTCCGTTGCGTGCGCTGCGTAAACGGTTTAAGTTACGCAAATATCATGTATGATGGAATTGTTCCACTTTAAAAGTTATAAAAAAATGTCCGCGACAGCATATGTCTATCTTTTAAGATTGACTCAATATAACCTTTTTAATGAAAATCAAATTTGATCGAAGTTAATGAATTATTTGCGAAAGAGTTTTATCAACATAATATTAATTCTTATTCAAATAAATAGTTTTAACATCAGGGATGTAGCAGTAAAATACTTTTTAATTCATTCGAATCGGACATTTAATTTCGAAGTTATCACGAGTATAAAAATGCAATACGCGAACCATTCGACGACGGCGCCGCGCCTCCGCGTCATTCCCTACTCTAGAGAGGAGAGGATGGGCACACGGGTAGACCATGACCTGGAATAGGACATAGGATACGTTTTATCCCTATATTCCCACGGGACCGACACCTACGCGTGTGTAACCGCGGGGCACAGCTAGTATATTATAAATTCGTTCATAACCTTGAGTTTTAAAATAAAAATGACTGGCGAAAAGATTTATGTGACATAAGTATGATGTTACAATGACATAATCTATGTAAAATATAAAGACCGTCAAAAAATGTCAAAACATATAAAATAGTATTAACTTTATTTAACACTTTTTATGGTGGATATACGTCGTAAAATTCTTGAACACTAGTCTTATTTTTATATCTAGCAAGTGAGCACTGTTGAAAAAAAAACTATAATTTAAGTAACAGTATAGCATTAAAATACGAGAAGTGATGCGTTAGGTATAATTAAGTTCAGCGTTGTGGGACTCGCTCGTTGTAAATTATCGCAGCAATTGCATTTATCAGAATTGCACCTCCGACCGCTAACAAGATTTAGAGTGAACGTGGACGGTGTAACACGTCTACCTATAGGATAATTAGTATCGCTACCTCGCGGCGTCTCATTTATCGTTCTCCACGGGGAGGTGGGTCAGCCAGCAGTAAATCTACCAACCTGAGCGCTCTTGTCTTTGTAAACTTGAAAATCTAATTACATTTACAGCTCCACTTAAGTTCGCCTTTCCCGTTGAATTTGCATTTCTTGATTTTTGTCCTCGAGCTCTGATAAGATTTTGTTTCGGTGGAGTTCATCTTCATTACTCTTTTTTAAGTAAAATTTTTAATTAGGAACATTAGAGGCGTCTACCTGGGTTCGTGAGTGTCGCGGGCGTGTTTTAAAGGGAGGTGCGTGGAGCAGAATGTTTGCGGAACCGACGGTTTATATGCTCGAACAAGCCCAATAAAGAGCGTCTCAATGTTGTAAAGGCGTTCCTAATGCTTATTTGCATTCAAGAAGGCTCCCAGAACGGGCAAGCAAGTGTACGGGAACGGCTCTGAAACGTCTGTACCCGGTTCACAGCGCTAGACGGAGAGCTCCCCAGGTAGTGATTAGACGATGCTAATACCATTTACTTTCCAACTTTCCTGACTCACCGACCGTTACGTGAACATTCGCTATTTATTTTAGGCTACTTTAAAATCATCTTAAAGAGCCGCTTTAATTCTTTTCTGCGCTATTAAAGCCGGTAATCGTAATATTATTCTTATTTAAGCGAGTTTCTAAAATATAAAAAGAGAATTTTCCCTCGTTTATGTAACAAAAACAAACGCAGAACTATGTGGCTGAAATACGCCAACTAACATTATATACCCGAAGTTAGTTATTAACGACTACATTACGTTTTGTTGGACAGATTTATCACCGCACTAACAAGTGAACTTCTAGCATCACTATTTGTCAAATGAATTTTATTTAATAGAAGTCGTTATTCCAAATTGTAGAGTTGTCAAAGGAAAACTGAGCGTAGCGGTCTTCTCATTAGCGTATATAGCACAATTTCCTCTGGAAACTGTTATTCCACAAAGTTGGAGCGAAAAAATTAAGTTGAAATTTGATGTCCGAAACGTAGCGAGAAGAGCGGCCCCTCAGTGGAGTCACCGGAGCTTAGTCCACATTAAAACTGCAACCATAAAACTTTGCAGGGCGTAGTTGTGCCGTGGTCCCGTGGTCGAGCTCGCGGTGAAACTTGCACTGCATTACGACAAGTAAACCTGCAGTTAAGTGTTTACTTCGCACATTCCAAGGCATTGTGCCGGCAACTTGGACCATAAAAACGGCCTGACTCCTGCACCCGCTTCTAACTTCACTACATGATGTATGTGCCTTATCTTTTGATTAGCTTTGTTCAACACCTAACTTCAGTATGCAGATACTTCAGAATTTTAAACGTTTCATTGTAATAAGTTAGCCGACTCTACGTTTACTTAGCCGTAATTTATATGGTACACATTGTCCTTTACTGGCAAACAGAATCGAACTCCAATTTGATACTCATGTGTACCTCATCGATCATTTTGTTCATCGATATTAATTAATTTACTTAATCGGGTTTCAAAACTTTTTAACTCGATTAATGTTATTTGTTTAGCTTTAAAATAATATTATAGAACGTGTTTACCCGAGTAATGTGTGCATAATCGGTTAATTAGTCGCTTTCAAAACACGATTCACGGCATTCTGATATCCACTAAATAAACAGAACACGATTCGAGCGAGAGTTACTTCCTATTAACATTATGATGCTAGCAATTTGCGTTTGTCATTACAATATCGCGAATTTGTCCCGGGACAGTTCAAAATATTAACGAACATGATATCCCTTAAATTGCAACCCTAATAATTTAAACAAAACTCTAAATAAAAATAACATAAAAACGTCGGAATAAAAATTAATAAAAAATATATTACTACCTATTCCTCGTCGATCTTGTTTATTTTATTCTCATTTAAAAATCTTAAAATAATAAATATAATGCAACGAAAATGATATGAGCACAAGCAATCGGCAAGTTTGCACCGTATCGGTCTGATCATCGCTTAGTTGGCTTGGCACTGATTGCAGCAATTATTCAGCTCGCCGCCTCCCCTTTGCCGCCGCAGCTCCCTCAGTCACTCCTCTGACAGCTTCACTTAATCCAGGTACCGTCACAAACAACCATAGATCTGTTTTTATATTTCTATGCAAACAACACTACCCAATAAAAACTAAAAACAAAAACAATTTATAATCCAAATAATTCCACTAACGAAATATTTTTATCTTATCAACAGAATGCTTTTTGTCCGTGGACATAGATACGTCCAAACAGAAAACAAATAGGTACCAATCCATAAAGTGTAGTAGCGATTCCCGACAAAGTGAACAATGTAACAGGGAAAAGTTTGTGAAGTCGGAAACAAAGCAGGCCACCTCCATAGCAACGAATGTGCTTCTGGATATTATAACTTTCCTTTATGCGACCCATTAGAACATTATCTTAATTTCACTTGTTCAGTGCTCCAATGAGAAAGTACAAAAACTTATGGACGCTGGGAAAAGTCTCGCTCTACGAGCTACGTCTAGTCTGTTTCCAGATTTGACTTATCAGACATTTATGTAATTGCATCGAACGGAGATACGTTTTATAGTATGAATAAAATAAATCTAATAATCCAATCACAACGTGAACAGAAAATGAAAATATCTCCACGAAACTAGCAATAAACTTCATAAACAACTAAAGACTTTAAGTTCGAAAATATTGGTATTCAGTTCAAAACTGCAACACAGCAAAACACGTCGTGACTGAAGCTGGGAGGTAAACAAATTCAAAATAGAAAACAAACTATACGCGCGTTGCACAGTATTGATTGAGCTCCGGTTGGCCGCAATATGGAAGATTTGTTGAGAATAACGGTTGAGCAGATAGCTCGAGTGGCCATTACAGATATCTTGAGCTCCCGCGATCGAAAGAGAACACCCGCCCTCACCTACGTCTCACTCGAGTTACTCCGAGCTGCACTGTGCATGGGCCGTACATTTTACCGAGCCGTAATACTTGGGATCTCGGGAAATACTATTCTCTTTTGCTCGCTTCAAGCTATAAGTATAAAATACGAAAATGTGGATAAGATATATTTTCGTAGAAAGATTTTGACAAAGTAGATGTTGTATTTTGTTTTCGATATAAGTATGTATTTCGATCTATAAAATAAAATGATGATAAAAAGAATTTAGGACTTGAATATGTGGTAGGTCGTTAAGTATGGTGCAGTTCTCCAAATAAAGGAGGATATTAGTACCTACTGGTCTACACCTACTGTAGAAATACTGTCGAAAATGGAGTAGCTGACATACGATACATTACTACTCTCAGTTGACAACATAGATGTGCATTAATAGAGAAAAATCTAAAATTTATTTTAAAAACGTTCAGCTTATTTTAAACGCAATCCCAAAATGACTTCCCCTCCTGAAATATTTATCATACTATTTATACCGACAAGCACTACTTTGCCAAGGGGCAAAAGTGAAGTCTATATTTGTAAAATTCATATTCTGACTGCATTTGGATCTTTTCAATAGTGTTAACTCTTTGTTCAGGTTTACACCTCATATTTTATATAAGATTGATTAAAGTTTGTGTTTTAGTTGGATAATTTTCAGGTGTGCATTTGGCGGGTCGCTACAGCCAGTATCACTTTATTGGGACCAATAAATCCTAGAGAATATTCAGTATGTAGTGCAATCGTCCCAATACCTAAACGATCGTGGGCCTGGTTGCCTATTATCAAATTAGAAAAGGTGGAATTGGTACTTGGTTTTGAAGATAGGTATCATAATTTAAATAGGCGTTGTAGATAATTATGTTTTCCTGCTTTGTTGTAAATAAAAACCAAAATATTCGGATATTTTTTATGCGTAATGTTTTTTTTTTAAATATCAATTTTCTGCCTGTCCATACAAATCACCGTAATCGGGAATGAAATATCTGGTATTATTATTCGGGCCTAGTTGACTCGGGCCTAGTTGTCCCATTTGGCAGGTCTACCTTCAAACATTAATTTATTTCCCAGGCTCCAGAACCCGCATGTTTGGATTTTCTGAATAGAATCAATTCTTTGTTCTTCTCTGTCCTTTCGGTAAATTAGCCGCGATAATGTATCAAAAAAACATAATATTAGAGACTGACCCACTTTTACAATATTAGAATATTTCCAGAAAAGATCTCACCGTGTAATAGAAGGCCTACAAAGGCACTGCAAGCGTATAACAAGCATGAATGTAACGTGATATGCGATGCGATGAATGATATCGATATTTTATTGGATCTGCCTTTAACATGCCACCACGTCCCATACGTGCGTCAGATATCCACCTACTGTAAAAGTAGAGAAATCATATTGCATTATTCGAAGCATTACTAATAGGCGTAAAGACTTCATTTGTTATGAATGCAAAATCATTAATTTATTCGTTTTATGCATTGAGTTACTTGAAGTTAATATTTGTGAGTTGGCAAAATTCCCAGAATAAAATGGATTATGCAAATAATACGCAACTGTTTTAACACAACTGTTTATTATATTCCGCGTTATCTCTGTAGCACTTGATGCTGAAATAATAATTCAATTGTTCAGCTTTATAGTTCATAAGGCTTATACAGTTTATGGGATAAAATGACGCGTTATTGATAGTAAACTGGCATGTTTGGGTGTGGGAAGCTAAAAGCTACAGCGGAGACATAGAAGCTGGAAGGAAAATGTAAGTTATGAAACAAAAAAAGTATCGTTTAAATTCTTTTTCATAAAATTTTAGCAGATTTTTACAAAACAGGACAGGTTTTTTTAATGCAAAATTCGTACGTAACCAATACACAAACTAACATGTACATTGTAAGTTAAAGAGTTTTTTTTTTTCATGCACGTGCCTATTTTATTGTAATCCAAAACAATACAACAAACTAAGATTAATAATTACTTTAAAAGTAACCGAGAAAAATCACACTTAATCGTTCTTGCAAAAGGGCTTACAAATAGGTGCGCACATTTCCTTGTATGTCAGAAGGACTTATCTCTTCTAGAGGGCACATGTTCTCGGTGTAAACAGGTGAACTCGCGGGAATCGCTATTTCGCTCACGTTCGACATCCGATAAAAGTTTCCGCCACAATCACCTAAGAGCTCAGCTGTCAGGGAATAACCGTATATCGGTTTTGTTTCCACTGCGTCCCTCCGCGCCCTCCTGCATTACAACCGAATTATATCTGGATCATGTTGAGTTATTTAAATTACGTTTTTTTATAAATTTGCGTTTTATTGTTGGTTACCTTAGTTCGAAGGGATTGTGACTAACAAGAAGATTAATGGATCTATAATTTAAAACAGCGGCCAAAGTGTGTTCGTTGATGAGGCATTTTTTTTTATTTAAGTAAATCCATTCCAGTTCACTGCTTTAACAATTTATGTCTAAAGTGGCCGTATCATAAACGATTGAAACGTTTGATCAGTACTTACTTATTTAAAACTATATACCGATACGATTTATTTTCGACTATAATATTTCTTTATAAAAATGTAATGTAATCGGATAATATCGTTAATTTAAATTTTGCAAAACTTTATTTCTTTACATTAAAAATACGCGCAACATATTATTTTCACGCATTAAAAGTTTAATTAATATTTTACGTACCGTTTCCCGAATATGGACGTAGTTTAGTTTACAAATCGTAAAAACTTCTGAATGGCGCTTTGGGAAGCTTTAAAGTACTTTATATCAAAAGACATTATTTAAGCAATAAAGCTGCTTTCCGACTGTTATATCAGGTGGTACTATAGTTTGGATATACATGCGCTGGCGCCGTGGCCAGTCCATTAATTAACTTTGGCAATGAAAGTTATCTTCGTGTTTGTGTGCACCGTTGTTTGTAGGTTAAAATGCAAGTGGTATTTAAGCAGACCTACCGTACGGTCACTGACTTGGATAGATCTACCTATGCTTTTCTTCTGGTGTTTTTTCTTATATGAATAAACTCATGTAGGTAATCAGCATCACACCCCTGGCTATTAAAAAGTTATTTACAAAAGTTCAATCTTGTAATCTTTCAATGAGCAATTTCATGCGCATGATCAAATTATAATTGGTGACGTCACAACGATGTAAAATAATAGGTCTTTACCTATGAAATTGCCGTTTTGTATGAAAAAATTTAAACTAATTTTTTTCATGAATTTTTTATTTGTATTAATCGAAGTAATCACCCATGCAATCAATGCATCTTTGCCATCGCAGTGGCAGTTTATTGATGCCCTTCTTAAAGAAATCAGCTGGACGGGAGGCAACAAATTCTTCAAAGGCATTTTGTACTGCCTCTCGGGTATTAAATTTTTTTCCCGCCAAGAAGTTATCCAAATTCTGGAAAAAGTAGTAGTCTGTAGGCGCAAGGTCTGGTGAGTAGGGCGGATGACGGAGAGCTTCCAATCCCAGTTCTTGCAACTTGGAGACCGTCTGCTGTGCAGTATGAGGTCGCGCGTTGTCGTGCAGGAGCAGCGGAGACGAGCGATTGACCAATGCTGGTTGGAGATGCGCCAGCTTCTCCATCATTGTGTTCAGTTCTTCACAGTACACATCTGCAGTAATGCTCACCCCGTTTGGTAAGAAGCTGTGATGAATCACACCGGCGCTAGACCACCAAACAGTGACCATCACTTTTCTAGGGGTAAGTTTTCGTTTAGGGCATTGTTTAGGTGCTGAACCAGGATCCAACCAACTTGCTGAGCGCTTGCGGTTATCAAACAGAATCCATTTTTCATCGCAGGTAACAATGCGGTTCAAAATTCCTTCATTTGTGTGTCTGTTGAGCAGTGCAAGGCACGTCTCGACGCGTACTTCGCGCTGGCGATCATTGAGTTCGTGGGGCACCCATTTGTCAAGCTTTTTTACCTTGCCAATTTGACGCAAATGGACCAATATTGTTTTGACGCTAACGTCGAAAGCTGCTGCTAATTCAGCCGTAGATTGTGTATCATCAGCTTCCACAATCGCCTTTAATTTGTCATTGTCGACCAAAGTCTTCGGACGACCGCGAGGTTCATTTTTCAGGTCGAAATTTCCAGAACGGAAGCGAGCAAACCAATAACAGGTGGTGCGTTGGTTTGTAGTGTTAGCTCCGTAAACGTCGTTGATGTTGCGTGCCGCTTGTGCCGCGTTGCTGCCACGACGGTACTCATATTCCATAATTACTCGAATTTTTAACGTATCCATGATGACGAAAAAGATTGAAATGCGATGAAAATGTAACACTAATCAATAAAGAAATGACTACTTTTGGAGAAAAAAAATCCATGTTTTTAAAATAAAATTAATTTGAAATTAGAATTCTTAGCCAAACAAAAATTATTTTGATTTGAAATGGCCAGTACTGCAGAACGGCAATTTCATAGGTAAAGACCTAATAGTTGACTCTAGTTTGAGTTCCAGCTCATTGAAACTTACCTACACGGGCACATAAAACTCCTAAAAGATCTTCTTTTAGGATTTTGTATGAAACAGTTACCTAAATACGGATGTAAATAAATATCTGTGTAACATTTTAGAGCAGGAGCACATTTTCGACTACAAGTCGCTTCCAAATCAAGAGCTGCAACGTTCCGTAGTTCGTTCCATTCCACTTTTGATTACTCTTTCAATAAAGCACGGTCATTTAGCTAATGAGCGCGCTCTAAAGTAAATAACTTGAACAAAGTCTACGTCACTGAGATTCAGGCAACAGTTTCAACCTTTGATACTCGACTGGCAGTCAGCGACTTGCTAAGAAAATAAAAATATCACCTGCCAAGCTTACTGTAAAAGAAATTCTTTAGATGACTGTAGGACGGCATAATTTAGTTTTTTTTTCTTTTATTAAAGTTGTTTTTATGAGTTAGATAGTAACTCACGAGTTTCTTTCATTTGAGCTGTTGCTACACTTTCTTTATTACATTTAAGTATGAATATTGTTGCTTTTATACTCTGGCGTAGTTGAATATTGAGTGAAGAATGAGTATGATTGCCTTTATTATTTTCAGTAACGATCCTGATGCTTGCTGTTCAGCAGCAGGCTGCCAATGCCCGGTTAGTCCAGTGATTTGAAACATAAATAACATTATCAACATTACACGTATCTTTTTATTATTATAACAAGCCTTTATTTAACATGCCTTGTTAGTATGTATGGGTCAAATCTTGCAAGCTGAATTAAAACCACTTCTTTTTATATTACGGAGTTGAAATTTTACATGTAGGTTCAGTTTAGAAGACAATGCAGTTTTATGATTCATAACCTGATTCTACACTCAGGTTTGGCTCCAGACGTAGGAACTGCTCAACGATCAACGTTATAGACACAAAATTTTATAAACGCATTTAATTATGATAATCAGTTTTAAAGTTCACCATGACCTTGCTGCTGCACTTGGGATTGGCCCCCAGCCAAGGGAACTCCTGAACGGTCAACAGCACATACACCAAATTGTACCTACGTTAGTACGCATTGATACACCATGACCTGTATGCTGTCCCAGGATCTATCCTGGGACAGCATACAGGTCATGGTGTCAAAATCTCTCTTATCACGTCTATTGATAAGAGAGATTTTGTCAGTGGTCAACAGCACAGGTACGAAATTTTGTATAAGCATTAAATTATGATAGCCCGTTCTAAAGTATAGCATGAGATAGTGCAACTCGGTTGGCTTCACATGTTGCACACGCGTGTTTGAGTTCGTTGGATTTGTCTTTACAAGTACCTTTCAAGTGAAGGAAGGGATAGTACAGATAATTAAACAAATTCGAATACTAAAAACTACAAAATAAGATTTAAGTAAAAATCTTTTTAAAAACAAGCTTTAATGAATAAATAAAAATTACAAATTAAAAGTTAGGTCAATATACAGGATGTTAGGGAGAACACCGTTATCCTTTAAACCGGTGGTTTGGTGTCATTTATAGATCGTAAAATCAATGGAAAATTACGACTTTTTATTCTTTTTTTTTAAATTACATTTTACCACTCGATTATTTCACCCTTTCACCTATGTGCTAGGGCAACGAACTTTCGTCTCAACACGGGTGGGTGTTGCAGGACGTGAACTGACCGGCCGCGAGCGCGACCCCTCCCTCAGTCAGTCAGCTGTTTCATTTGCACGGTGTCTAATAGAAACTTTTTTTAAACTTATAATGAAAATAACGTTTTTTTTTGTTGTTACTCGGTCATTTATTTTTATATTTAAGTCGACTACCCATGGTTTTAGTGACAACGGTGTTCACCCTTACACCCTGTAGAACTTTATTATTTTCTTAAAAGCTTGAGGCGTGAACGTCCTTTACACCTTATGTAATAAAAGGCTCAAGCTTTTAAGAAAAAAATAAAGTTCTACATTTACGTAAGCTTCATTTAGTCATTTTTAGTCCAAAGCTAAGTTTAAAAAAAGATTTTTACTTAAATTAGGTGCCCATAGATGATATTATTTTGCAAAACGATTTTACCTCATTCTCTGTTATTACTCTGTTCAAGTTAAATAAGCATTTTGCTTATTACACAACCCAACAAAATTAATCATGTTGCTTTATTCCAACAGTGAGGTTAAAATAAAATAACAGAAACGAATCAGATAGGCGCTTTGCGAGTCTCAGATAAATTATGCGGGATTCATTTAGTCGACTCACTTGGTGTAGGGGAAGTACGTCCAAAATGACATATGGACAAAATGACACACCGGGCTTTTTTCGAAATTGGTGGGCTACAATGGTGCAGTTTACATACTATCATGTGACGTCGGCCATGATGGTATACCTGTCAAGTTATTAGCACCATTGGCTCAATCATGCCGGTGTAACTGGTATGAACGTGTTTTGTGCGCGTAAAAGTTTTTTGTTTTGATGGATTTCGTCCTGGTTTGCGTGACTTTTACGTGGTTTTTATTACATATTTTAATGTAAATTGAAGAATTGTAGCATAATACTGCATTATTTATAATTATTAAAATATATAACTCGTGTTTATATAAATGATCACTTATTTATTGTTTTGGTAACCTGTGGGGCAAAATGACATACTTACATACGGGGCAGAACGACATGCTGATGGCTCAGACTACGATAATGATCCCAAAAAGCAGACAGTAAAATGAAGAAGGCAGGTACAGAAGACTCATTACGATGAGGACTCAGATGTAAAAGATTTTCCAGATGCATTTCACGGTGCCGGCGATGACTGCACATGCATTTACTGTAACGACCCTTTTATCTCGTTCCAACCTGGCCACGGTGCAACAATTGTTCTCTTTGGACTCATACATCATGTGCTGATGTACCCAAGAAGACCAAAACTTCGTCTTTGATATATGTACTTCACAATTTTCATGTTTGTTATGTATGTCATTTTGTCCGTACTATATGGACAAAATGAATTTCCTTAGAGGTTGTGATTAATTGCAATTATGTTTTTTGTATGATTCCTATTCAATTACAAGTTTACGTAGGTTACAAGTAATGAACCAAAGATGATTATTCAAACTAAACACTGATTGTAACAATGTTAAATAAAAATATATGATCAAAAAACAACACCGTATGTCATTTTGGACGTACTTCCCCTATGTAGATACCGATGGAGCTAAACATTGAGGACAGCGTTTATAATTTGCAAGACCTGAAAACCATTTGGTATTCCGCTCACGTCCGCCCCTTGAGATAAGTTTCAGCCACAATTACCTGACCGTTCAACCGTCAGGAAATATATTGGCACCTTCTGCAAGCTCGCCTCGCGATCGCGCCGCCCCGCACCAATATCTACGATCTGATTTTGATCGCCACAAAAAATACACGAGAAAAACACGAGCACCTCTACCAAAGCCAATTTATGAATAGTCAAATTTCAAGTCACGAGGCATACTACAGCTACGACATTCAAGAAACTCCGCGTCTTTCAGTTTCACCCTTCGTTTGATAAATAAAATAAATCTCGAAACAAAACATTTGCATGATTAATGGCTATTTATTTTTTCTTCAAAACCAAAAGTTCTCGAACAAAGAACTTCGTGATTATTGTTGAAGTACACAATGAAATCAAACGACAACTTTTAAAAGGTCCCTAATGGACAAAAGGCTATCGATCAAATTACAAAGAAAGTTTTTCTCAGTACACAAAACAATCGATAGCTTGAAATATTTCACTGGTCATATTTTTTCAGTAAAATTTTGTCATTTCTTTTGTGGAGCCTCAATAGATTGATGCCCGGCCACTTTATCATCGCAAAATGCTAATATGTAGACATTTTAGTGGCTATAAATTGCCGTCAAGGGAAATGCGAATGTAAATTCGTAAAATTTGAAAGTATTTTAAGATATAAAGAAAATCAAAGGGCGGCTTAGTACCGCGGCGGAATGTTAGTAGAGTCAAAAAGGGCTGTATCGGGCGGCCGCAATATTCGGAGCCCCTCGATTTCGGGATGGAATACTTGGGGCGGCATTCATTCGATCGCAATCTCTATGCTAACAGCTTGCGATTCTGATCTTCGTTTAGCGGAATGACCGCAGTCACCCCGGTTCCTGTGACGCTTACGAGTATTCCTTACACGTTCACTCCACAGAAGTTTTTTATGGACACGAGGAACGCTCGCCCCAAGATTTTCTTTTCTGGATGACATAAAACTATTCAGGGTTGAAAATATATAAAACTTAACATTTGTACTTTCGTTAAATAGTAAAAAAGTTATTGTTCAATTTCTTTTGATCTGGCGACATTGGAAAATATAAAGTGAAATTGTAAATAAATCGTAGGTTGCTAAAGTTGAGAAATTCTGAACGTTTATTTGGTGCCGTAAATTTTACGTTACTGATCATTCAATTCAAAGATTTGAAAATGAAAATGACTGGAATGACGGTTGAGCACTGCCTCGGTAGGTAACTCAATAGCAGTGACAAAGCGAGCGCTGGACGGACACAAGCGTACCTCCCGTACCTATGCAGATTGTGGCGGATGTTCGTGCGGGGGAGGTCGGCTAACGTACAAGATTCAAATAAATCTCTAACTCTAAACAGGTTTGTGGAAACGCTACGTGTACCTCGCTTTAAAAAACTCTTTGTTGAACCGAGAAAATACGCAGCGAGGTATAAAGTTTTCTTTAGACACAATAAAGAAAATCCACGTTTGCTAAAGTGATCAACTGATTTTCTACTTAAATGTTTTATTTTAAATAACAAAAATATAAACCGCCATAATTTTATCGACAAAACTTATGGAATGATACAAACATTTTACCTACTTAGTAGGTGTGCTACATGATGTTTAGAACACAAATAATAAACAAAAAGAGCCGTAGCAATACGAATTGGCTTGGAACGTGCACCGGAAAACTTATATCCGCTGATATCTAATATTTTACTTATACAGAAATAATTCGAGAAACAAAAAGAATGAGGGGTCAAAAGCAGATGGTCCGCTTTTATAAAAATGTTGGAGGGTTGTGAAATATGACACAGTGTTATTTCTTCGCACACCCGGTCAAGAGTTATTGCATTCCATTATACGTTTTCTCTATCTAAAGGAAGCCATTTTCACTAAAGAAGAACTATGCCGTCTAATTTTTATTTCACTTATCATTTTTATTGCTTTGAAAATTTTCATTTTCAACACACGTGATTCTCGTAACGTGAACCTTGTTCAAATTGGCGTGATATGTCAAATCTTTTGTGGCTATGAGGAGAGCGGGTAAAGTAATTATCTCAGCTAGTTATTATGTTATAATTTATATCTTCATATAAAAATGGGTGCTTTGTAACGGCCGAGCTATCGGGCTCTCCTTTTAACATGCCGAGCTGCGTAAGAGATCGACAATAGACTCAGTGGCTTGGAAGGGGACCCCTTATCTTTACTACATTGTGTCCCATGTCACATGAAACGCGAGTGGCGGCCTCAGGCCATGAACGGATTTCACATTCATAATGAAGATTAAGCAGAATATATTTTAGCTCTCTCGCTTTGTACGGCACCGTGTGTAATTATATGGCAGCTAACTGGCACTTCGATACTAGGTAATGTAAATAAGCTCTGAAATAACGTTTGTTCAAAGAGCCCGATGGAAACACATTTACGTGAAGCTTTCGCTCCATTTTCGAGCTAACCGTGGTTCGGTGGTCGTTAAGCTGTCAAATTAGACCAACTCGTCCTCACTGTCATTCGAAAAAGAAAAAGTGCAATTTTCTTTTATCGCGTGACCTGAAAGTTTTGATATTATTGGTGACGTTGGCGGTTTTAGGCAGGTTCCTCTAATGATGTCTTTAACATAATGTACATTACGTAACTATATTTTAATGAAGCTTTTGGTTATGGTTATTTAATAATTGAATGAAATCGGTATAGTATAAAATTATTGCTTCGATAATTTATAATTTACCCGACACTATCAGCTCCGGCACCGCCGGAAATTAATTGGACAGCACTGATAATAATTGAATTTTCTCGTTCAAAGGAAACACTTTTAGGAAAGAAAATACACAGTTAGGAATAAATACTGTCAAAAAAATGTTAAATACAATTTCTGATAACAGAATCCTTCGTGTACTGGTCTATGTAGATGGCATTATGATTGTTCTAATGAAATAATAACTGGTAATGAAAATACTTTGTTTTAAACTTTCCTCCTATATCCATTCCCCTATACAGCGTAAAATTGAATTCTAAGCCGGATTAAATAGTTGTATTTCATAAAAGAGTTTAAAATGGAACACCTACAATATTTTAGCCTTCAAATCTCAATAAATCGTCTAGGCGTGGTAACGAGCTCGCTGCGGCGTAGTCTCTGCGGATACGTATTTTATTGGATTCACTGAAACGTTTTTCAGGTCCAAAGGATTATTTACGAGCGTCTGCGCTGCCGCTGCAGAAATGCAGATGGACACAAAGCGTGTATAACTTATGTATGTTCGGACTACGCTTCTTATTCTCGAAGCAAATGTAAATCTTGATATTTGTAGCTACAGGCAGTACTGTGTTGCTGTTGTTTCTTGAAAAATGTTCAGCGAAGTTGAACTTATAATGTTCGTTCACTTTAGATATTTAAAATCAGTTATTATTTGAAAGTTCTACAGGTATTCTCGTAGAATAAATCATAAAATATTTTCTAAAAATATAGGTAATGAAAATTTATCGATATTGGATGGGTACGTTCACAACATGGCAACAAAACTGTCCATCACGGGAAAGTAACATAAAAAACAACAATTACCATTAAATATGCTTATTAGGCCGGTAGTTCATAATTTTTAACGCTTTTAGTACACCAACCGACGCAGACGCATGGCAATGCCTAACCAAAATGCATGAAAAGTATCGGAGCTTAAAGTCTCCCACAACCAGCGCAAAGCGTCTTTAACAAAACAATTTCTGAGAAAACTTCACGGCGAACAATGCAGCGGCGTCGCGTCGCGCGACAAGTTGCGCTAGTATGTAAGAGCCTTTAAACTAAAAACTAGGTAAATAAGGAAAAGATATATCTTTAACACTATACTCCATTTGAAATAAGATTAGACATTTAAACAAACCTTTTTCCGTTCAACCGATTTTGACTTTTATACCGTAGGCATAAGGATGGCATTCAAAGCAAAAAAGATTACACAATACCAACGCAATAGAAGTCAAAGTCGGTTGAACGAACTTTAAAAAAGGCTTATTTAAATGTCTAATCTTATTTCAAATGGAGTATAGGTACACTTAAAAAAAAATACTTTAGATAGTATAGAACAGTATACAACAAAGAAATTTAAAGAAATTGTTTTTCGTGTTCTTCTTAACTGCGTTACAGATTTTGATTCGGTTTTCACCGTCATTTACAGAATTTATTCCGGAAGGTTCATGAGTATAATTAAATATACATATAAAGTCGATGTTTCGTCAAGTCGTAAAAAAACCGTACGAAAAAGGGGCGGTTTGCTAGTAAAGATTATAATTCAACACCCTTACTACTAACCGAAGCACACTATGCTGCCTCTAATTGGCAGCACACAGTTCCACAGCACACAGTATTGTCCCCGTGATATAAGAGTACAGGAGCAGGTGGTCAGCGTGATTAATTGCCCCACTGAGGAGCCAGGGATGCCCCAACCTATTTATTTATACGAACGTAAGTGCACCTCGATCGGAAACTTGCCAGGGACGAATCTGTAGGGGATACCCGGATACCCGCTATGAGATTTTTCTTTTTGCATCCCTATGTTTTTCTTGTAAACTTATTTGCTAACGTGATTCAATCTGCGTAACTACGGCGGAAGGTAATGAGGTTTTCCTGTGGTTTCTTTATAGGTTCCTACTTGGTTTTTATGTTTAGCTTTTCCTGATTTTGGGATGTTATTTTGTGAGAAACTTCCCTTAGCTAGATACTACATAATAACTATTCGGAAAGCGGTAGAGCTTAGATAGCTGTTTTGGATAGGGTGAGTGAGATATAATTTAGTGATCTTTATTACAGTACAAGCATTAAGTAAATCTTTCAAAAGTTTAAAGTAATCGTACTCCTCAGACAAAAACTTGTCTTATAGGCTCAAAGCAGTTTAAGAGCTAGGTACTTCATCACTGGGATATTATTGATTTTCAAAGATTTTTGTAATTGTCTCCAATTTTCATTAGGTAGGTAGATACTATTAAGTATTTTTTAACCAATACCTACCTGTAACGGTTCTATCGTAACGGAGGGGACTCCATACCGTATTGCTGCGGCTCCGTTCTCATAGCTTTTCAATTCTTTTGCGGTCTGTGAGCGTGACTCCGCAAATTTTCCGTCTAAATCGACCGTTTTAAAATTGCATGCTGTTTGTAACATACATCCTACGTATATACTTTATGCTGTAAGATACTGACATAATAACATTAGTCTTGTTGAAACACTCGCGAAACACACGCGTGGTCTTCAATAAAAAGACGATTAAGTTCATTTTGATTCCTTATGCTGTTTTTGTTTCTTAATGAACATAGAACCCATTTTCCTGGAAATAGAATGGGACTGAAGGTATGTACACTTCCGTTGTATGAATTCGTAGTTCCAAATAAATAAATATTCATAAAGGATTATTAAAATAACACTCAGTTTGAAAATAATCGTCACCATCATTATAGATGTCACTACGTACACAAATCACGTTCACAAAACATTCTAACACGCGATAAACAAAACATAAATTAGTTTCTAGTCACATTACTTAAATCATCATTAATAACGTCAAACTTTCATTATTAGGAACTTAATAAACACGAAATTATATGAATTCCATTAACGAAAAATAGGAACAAAAGTTTATTGAACCATAATCCGTAGAAAACATTGTAGTTTCAGACTTTCAAACAATTAATTTAATGCACTTACAATCCTAGGAAATAAAATATCAACCTATAATTATTGTACCACCGCAGGGCAATAGTCTCTTCCTTTGTACAGAAAGGAATCTCATGCAACAGAGATAAGAGAAAAAAGAGAAGATTTTTTATATTATTAGTAAGACCGTAAATAAAAATATTAAAATAATAGATTTTGCTTTATTACTTGGTAACTGAACCTACTATCTACATTACCTACTGCCTACATATATATGTTCGCATATCTCGTCACAATGTGGGGAACAGCAGATTTTTTTCGCGATTTCTTGGTTGGTCCCATAGTGGAAGTTGTTCATAATGATAAGTACAATGACCCCAAAGAGATTTCGTGTATGAATAGATATATATACCATAAATACCTGTAGTACTGGTATTCGAAATAAAAAATCGGTGGCAAACAACTAAAATACAAACCAATGGCACCGACCTCAAAAATCAATATTACTTTTCACCTTGTAGTGTTTCACATGCTTTTCAAATCGCTATACAGCAATGTTTCTTAGCGGTGCAATAGGTGGTCCTTATACTGGCATTAATTTTCTCTAATATGTTTAATTGTTAACTAAACTAAAAGAAAACTTTTCCCCTATTATTTCAATATGATTCGTAAACACACCACAAAGCGATCAATCTCTAGGGACGATAAAGATGAGGGTTTTCATTAGAGTACTCTGGAGGTTTACTCACAGCTTGTTTTGTTGTTACACATACAACTTTAATCAGACTATTAAGAATTTAATTTATTGTACTTCTGGTAACTTTTAATTACTTACGTATTTGTTGGTTTTCATTGGGCTAATGTATTTATTTTTACAGTCCGTCACGTTCTAAAATTGTAAAGATGTAAACAACAATAGCTGCTCGACGATTTAGAGATGTGGAATTTTAAGTTCAGGGGTTATAAATGTCATTAAAAAAAAAAAAAAGTATAATGGCAAAATTTCTCCGCCACAGAGACCTCTTTTATAATACGCAATTTTTTCAGACGATGTAGTCATGCACCTACGAAATTACTATTTTTTCAATAAATGTGTATTAATTAATCTTTGTACATTATAAGCCGAGAGTTATTGTCTCATCACATAATTCAATGACAAAAATAAATTTAGACGAGACTGTCTGGATGTCATAGTTGTATAACGTTTTGCATGAATTCAAAAATCGTTCTCGATTTTCGCTTTGATTGATGAATATAAATAATATGTAGTATACTAGCGACACGCTCCTGCTTCGCACGGTTTTTACGACTTTACAAAACATCGAGATTTCTTAGTTATATGTAACTTTAAAATATTAACGTACTACTAACTACACCTAAACCTTCCGGAATAAATTATCTAAGCGATGGATGGTGAAAACCTCATCAAAATGTTTTGCGTAGTTTAGAAGAATAACGCGGACATACAGACAAACACGAAAAGCGACTTTAATTTATCATCCTTTAAAGTTAAAGTTCGAGAGCACATTCGTAAGAAGCTGGCAGTATCATCACATCGTTAGTTTCCGATTGTTTGTATTATTTGTTTAATTATACATAGAAATACATAACATACAGTCATGTATTTATATTTGCTTATATTTATATAATAATTAGGTGTATATATTATATGCATCGTTTTTAATAGGTAGGTATATTTATATCCTTATATTTAAATAAATATGTCTTCATTCCACACCTACTACTGTTTTCTCTGCATCACGCAAAAGTTGACTGGTAGAAAAGGATTACACGCTCCTGGTCACAAACGCTATTTGTCACGTACGTAGTTCGTCTTTGCGCTTGGACACTTTCGCTACTTGTCATAGACGCCGTACGTCATTAACTCTGTTCTTCACAATCGCGTCATGTCACTAACGCAATCCGTCACAAACGCGCTACGTCACTAACTCAGTTCGTTACAAACGTAGTTCGTCATGTTTTTGTGGACAGCTCTGGCTAACAAGTAAAGCAAACCAGTAAGTATGTGTCAATCATTATTTATTAAAACAAGTATGTGTAAATCATCATTTTTAATAACTAAACAATAGTGATACTAAAATCTATTTATAAGATGATTTTTGTAAATACCTATAATAATAAAAAATATAATTTTAACGAATGACAAATACTTAATTCAAACAAGATATATCATAGTCATTATATTTTTGTATAGGTGAGATCTCGCCGCACGGGTTAGTTAGTTTTTTTTTAAAGAAAAATATATACTGTTTTTCAAAATAAAATCAAAATGAATAGATTCCTTTTGTAGTTTATGCTTTTGAGGTACAGAACCATAAAAATCCACTATTTCAACTATAACGCAAGTTATAATGTCTGTAAGTATTTAAGTGGTACTTACAGGAATCTGTCATACACGAAATAAGTATAATTTAGGGTCATCATGACAAACAGCGTTTATGGCAAACGGCGCTTATGACTAATCGCGTACATGACGAATTGCGTTTGTGGCTAACACCGTATTAGACGAATAGCGATAGTGACGAACTGCGTAAAATCAGATAGGTATGACCAACAGAGTATGTGACGAATAGCGTTTGTGACCAGGAGCGTGTAATTCGTAGAAAATGCCTATGGCAAGCCTTAACTCCGCTTCTGTAAATTTGTGTACATAAAGTATTAAATAAATAAATCAATTTAAATAATAAATACATAAATAATTATAAAAAAGCATTAAATAAAAAATAAATTATGTATAGATTTAATAGTTTTGTGGTGATCAACAGGATAAAAAAGTGATTTTAATAATATGTGTATTGTTAGGAGCTTTTATAATCAGTGTCACATATATTGACATGTGTCAATATCGCGTTATATTTTCGGGCAAGTTCAATGTTATTGCTTTCGGTTCCTAGGCACCACCTCAGGCATGATATTTATTTATTCAAGGTGACCTAGCATATTAATTAGACCAAAAATGATAGACCAAGATTGATAGATGTCTTTTATGATTCATACCGACTAAACCTATACCGATAAAATACCTACCTACTGTAATTAAACATTCCTTATGTTTAATTACAGTAGGTAGGTATTTTGTAATAATTCTATTCACGTCTATATTTCTTAAGGGGATGGTCCCTTATGAAATATAGACAAATGTCATTGGGTTTGACTAGCAAGCAATAGGCAGTGATGTCGAACCAGCCTGTTGCACCATTGACTTAAGTTTTCTCGTATTCAAGAAAGGGAACATTATTATTCCGGAAATATAGATTTAGATATTCATAAAAGGCTAATATAAGAAACGTCATCAGCGAGCTAAAAACATAACACTGCAGCAATTAACTTTCACACGTAAAGCCCGCCACTGACATTACATTTCATCACGAAGCCACAAACTCAGGGATATTAGTATAGTGACGTACCTAATCTAGCATAATGTTTTTGCTTTGGCCTCTCAGGTGTAGCGGGCAGACGCAGGTGGTAGCCATGATTAATCTGAGCGGGCCCCGCGCCCCGTATTTATAGCCGTGGTGGCGTGGCGGAAGCGGCCACTGCCTGGGGCCCCGGCTGCGTCTGCCGAACCACAGGGGGCCCCGATTTTCCTGCTACGAATCTAAAATATCCGGCGACTTAGTACGAATACAGATATCCATTGTAATGTAATGGTTTATTTGTTTCTGTGAGTGAGGTATGGTTATTCTAAATGAGTTGGGAAGTGAAAAGGAAGCATGATGTAGGAAAATCCGTCAGGAATATTATTAAAGAAGAATAACCTTGTTTTTCATATTCTGAAAACAGCTAAGCTGCATGACTAGGTAAAAAATACCACAGGACAGCACAAAGACAAGCTAGTGCAAACTGAAGTGCTACTATCATAGTCTTAAGCCCTATTTATTAACACAAGTATTTGATTATAAAAATATGTATGTCTAGGTTAAGGTATTTTTCTGTCTGCTGGCCTGTGTTGTCTGAAATAAATGGTATTATTATTATTTTCGTTTATTTATTTTCTTTCTTATCTATTTACATTTTTAAATATTTTTATTAAAAAAACATGAGAAAAAACATTTAAAAATATTAAAAATAGAAGTCCGCCGGTGTCGGGAGCAGGGTCCAAGCTACCGGTGGTTAGGGCTGCAGAGACAGGAACCTCCTCACAATGCGAGCTGTATCAAGGAGTACTGCCTTCTGAATCAGGCCCTATTATTATTATTAATAAATAAATATTTTTGATTTTCTCATACCTAGGTAGGATGTGTAAAATTACATCTGCTCTAATTTAGTGATATCCTATAGTAACTAAGTAGATACCGGAAAAACTTAATTGTTACATTTGCATAAATGTCTAAACCGTCACATTTATTTTCATTAACTAGAACTAATAAATCGTGGCTCACCACTGAGATTTCAATGAACTAAAGACCCAGGAACCGTATATTTAAATGACTTGCAGGTACTAGCAACGTGAGTTGTTTAACTCCTACCTATTTTATTTTAGTGGATTAAGTTGTGGCAATTAGTTCGTGGCTGGATATTTGGACAGTGGAGCCTTATTTATAGTCCGTGCTAAAGCCCAGACGGCCGTCACTAAGCTCCTAACTAAGGCACTGGCCAATACATAACAATTTATGTTTTCATTTACATAAACATTATTTCGTCAAACTTTCAGGTATGATTGCTGATGCTCTTAATATTTGATGAGACTTTGTTTTATTCGTATTATTAATTTCGTCAACTTTAAAGGTTATTGTTATTTATTTTTAAATAAAGCAATTGTTACTATAGTGCTTTTAATAGCCAAACTTATATATAATATATAATGTTTTATATTTTGTTTTTACAGACGCGAACTTAAAAAAAGAAGAACACAAAAGGCTTTTAGCACCAGAAAAAAACAGTGGAACAGGGGAGGATTTAAATCAGTTCTAACTTTTCATTCGTAAACAAAGTTTATATGCACAGATGCCAGAATCCAATAATGGTGCCCCAACGGCTGAGGAGTACCTCCGAAGGGGAAGAATTTCCCCAAAGTATTGGAAGTAGACACTAAAGTCACGAAATATAAAATTCATCGATATTGCTGTTTCTGAACATTGCGACTGAAGGTTTTTCACCCATGCATAAATATTTTTTATTCATTTGATGTAGTAAGAAAGGCCTCTATGCACCAGTTTAAAAGGTCCGTTACCGGGGTAACGCGAGTTCGGTCGGTACTCTCATTTCGCGTACATTTATACTCTATTAGGTCCTTGGCAACGGTATAGACATAAAGGGGCTCTTAACATGTAATAAATGTTTCCTTTACTCCAATAAAGTGGGGCGCGCATGCAGCGTGCGCCGTAGTGCTGGTGGTCTCATTGCCTTCATTTAAAACAATCTCCAGTGCGAAATTGTAATACATATAACGTTTTATAAAGAATTGTGTCTTCCGTTAGTTGAAATAAATTGAAACATATACGATTACACGTTCATTTCTGAACAGTAAAACCAAAAAGATAAAAAAGACTCGGAAAATAAAAGTTTATTTTTAACAATGTTATGCTTTCAAGTCAAAACGGATCCCATTCATTCAAATTTTCGGTGTTTTATTTTATAAAATTGTTTGCCTTTCTTTCTTCAACAATCAAGGAGGTGCTTGTCATTTCAGGATTATAATAAGATTCTGTATTACACAACAAAACGAGTTGCCAAATTAATTGTCAAACAAAAGAGATTAGGTTTCTGTTTGCGTTGAGGTACAAAATTTAAATAATCACTGGCGCTGGTACTGAATACTGATGGCAGTATTCAAATTGTGTGGAATTGTCAAAACAAGAAAATTGCTCGTGGAGTGAGCCCGACACACTGACTGTAGCCCGTTCGTATAGCTCCCGCGGTGTCGATTAAGGCAATGCTAATGTCATTTGTTTGCTAACTTCGCAGACTCGACGTCGCGGTCGAGTTCGTGCATTCGTGTAAATATTAGAAACCAAATGGAAACAAATAAACAGTCTTATCTGTCGACTTCCATTCGCATTGCAATTGTCATTTTGCTTTTACTACCAGCTCGTGAAATTTGGAGCGCGTGAATCCGACGCAGTGATTCTTGTGACTAATCAAAATTCTGGGCAA
Organism: Lithophane ornitopus; assembly: GCA_948473465.1. NCBI lineage: Eukaryota > Metazoa > Arthropoda > Insecta > Lepidoptera > Noctuidae > Lithophane > Lithophane ornitopus. The sequence continues at coordinate 9,330,162 of OX419623.1, forward strand.
AATTGTTTGCTAAATGAATTGATTTTACACTAAGATCATGCAGGCATTCCAGTGTGGGAAAGATACTATCTTATCCATATCTGTTGGAAGACGTCCAATAATACATAGGGAGTTCCCCATAGACTGTAATAACGAACTTCTTCATCCAAGATTCTTGCTTTAAGAGCAATCTTGTGATTCTTACGTCTATTCTTAAAACCAGCGAATTCTTGGCTCCTTCCAAGACGCAAAGTATGATCTAAGTAGCCGACTTATTTTCCCTGGAACCACCATTCCATAGCCTTTTGTGGTCCTTGTGGAACCTCATCTAAATTGAGGGCAAAAAGGTTATAATAATGGACGTTAATATTGTCCAGGGGAGATATTGTCGCAATTAGCACGTTGTGGGCGGATTAGTGATCGCAGTATGACGTCATAGACACATGTGCACAACTGGCCCTGACCCTTTTATAATAATAATGTCAACTTTTGCAAACCTTGACAAAAAATATATAGTTTAGTCTCTAACTCTATTCTTTATTTGTGACTAGAAAATATTTCTTTCATCGATGTTTTATTAGGTACTAGCTGCGCCCCACGGTTTCACCCGCGTAAGTCTCGATCCCGTGGGAATATCGGGATAAAAAGTATCCTATGTGTTAATCCAGGTTATAAACTATCTGTTTGCCGAATTTCATCCAAATCCATCCAGCCGTTTTTGCGTGATTGAGTAACAAACATCCAAACACACAAACTTTCACATTTATAATATTATATATAGTAGGATTGCAACATTGAACTATAAGACTGAATGATTTGCCCCAATTGTAACATACGTATAAAACTCATATTTCCTCTGGAGAAACGCTGAGTATGCTTCCACACAATTTATGCATGGTCACTGTGATTGTTCAAACCACTAAAAGCAGCCGTCACGAAGTCGATATTAACTTTAACAAAAGTCATTGGAAACTCCTGCAGCATTGATTTTAAACGAACTTTTTTCATGTCACGTTTTTCTTTGCTATCTACGTATAAATAAATATAATTTTTTATTTCGTTACATTAGGGAGGCGATGGGATCACCGCAGCTGTCGGCGCGAAACGCCGCGAGTTACCTAAGTCACTTCATTCAAACTTTTGCCAATTTTAGACGAAACTTTTGTTTAGACACAAAAGTTGGCATAAGGACCTTTTTCTTTGAAAAGATTTCATGTAATTGGGAGTAGTGGTGAATTTTATTGATATTGCTTATCGAGCAGGGATCTAAATAAAATATTCCAGACAGTGTAACTACGTATATACATATATAGATTTATATATTAATTGTTATATAATCCTAACTAATATTAAAAATGCGAAAGTGAGTTTGTTTGTATGTTCCACACGGTTTCACGCTGAAAAGGCTGAATGGATTTGGATGAAATTTGGCACATGGGTAAACCATGACCTGGAGAAGGACATAGGTTTTCATCCTGGATCGCAGACGAAGTCGCGGCCAACAGTTAGTACGAAAATAAACAAATTAATCTCAGCAAGACGTAATTTTATTAAACTTTTAAAATGAGTTTCCACGCATCTGACATCGATTTTTAATGATGCGAGCTGAAAACCTAAATCACTTTCAATAGTAAAAGGGTTTTTTTGCAGTTCGGCAGTTCATTAACACACATATTTCTACACAAAAGCTTTTACGGAAAGTGGTCCAACCGGGAATATTCATTGCAAAATTAAGTAAAAAACTCGGGGCCCTTATTTTTAAAGGGCGACTTAAGATTAGTCTGGCACTTAGACATTAATATCAGAAAGAAGCTCCGCGCAGGCGGGTTAAATAAATGAAGTGACTAATAATTAATTGGACTTTCGCCCTATTTTCCGTTCGGTGACAATTAATTTCCGGCACCGACGAGAAAAGAAACCCTTATCACGACCGTTTCGCACTCTCCGTTTAAAGTGAACTGACAATTAAAAGGTCTCGCCGCAAAAAAGCAGAGTTGTCGACTCCAGCGCTGATTAACTTTAAATAAATACTGCATGTATACTATGGTCCATTGTTGAAAGTTTTATGTAAATGGCAGTGTTAAGTAGGGCGCAAAAAGTTGATTTACGTCCTACCTAGTCGTTTCTTTGACGTCTAATGTTTTAATGAGGCTTACCGCGTTAGGGGAGACGAACCGATTGTCGGATATTTTTGTTTAAAATAAAATAGTAAACCATGGCTCAGACCTTAAAACTTCACATTTTCACAATCTACATTTTATATTCTATAAGAAACCAGTATCTATTTAACGCATTACATTTAATTTATTTAAATTATATTTATTTTACAAAAATCGGTAGAAATTGTGGTTTTCAAAAAGGTTGCCCTAAATCGGATATCCGATAATAGGGCCGATTACCATATCTGGTATTAGGCGACTACTTTTTTTAATAAAACGAGGTGCTTAATGTTTTACATTGTATTCATTTATTAACAATTATCAATCTAATTAATTATTAAAAATCAATTATGTTTATTTCGATTAGGTAGGCGCATATTGCCTCATATCTTCTTATATCGGATATCCGATATGGGGCACGCGCAGGTATCCGATATTGAGATTGAACATGGCTGAATAAGAACAACAACAACAACCTTTAAAACAGTGCTATTTTCTGATATAAAATGCGTTTAAACAACAGAATTATTGCTGCCATTCGTAAAACATAGCAATTTCAAAAATAAATTCTACGTACTTCAATGAAAACAACACTTTTATACAAGATAATAATTTTTTCACGTCCGAGAAAAGTTGCGTCGGCTCACTGTTCCGCCATTTTTGTTTCTAGACTGTCACACTTTCTGCAGTGGCGCTGTTTTAGGATTACAAATAAGTTTATGAAATAAAAAATAGATGTATCTATATGAAAATGTCGAGATAGTCGACTATCCGAATTTGCGCTACTATCCGATATACGGTGCCTTTCCCCTACCTAGTTTGTTAGCAAAAGAAGGTAATTGTTGTCAAAAAAATATGAAAGAGAAACGCTCCGTATTGTGCCATAATTTAATTCCTTGTAAGAAAGCTTTAAAGCTGCATTTCACAATAACTACCTCATAATAGTTATGCAAGTGCATTTGTAATGAAATCTTTTCAAAGTGGCTTACGAAACATTCCGTCAAACTTTTGCGAGACGAAAAAGACATACCCTAATAATCAGAAAGAGAACCAAATATTTATGTAGTGTATAGTAATCATGTTCGCTTAGAAGACAACAATGAACCTAAAATAGCAAGATTTTGTGCGCGACAATTTATCATAGTGTGGCGAAAGCTGAGGGCGACGACGCGACAGGCAGGCCGGCATCGTTCACAATCTGGTAAAAACATAAGTCGGACGAAATAACAACTTCATAGTGGGAGTCATTTGTGCTTAAACAAAGCGTCAACTGCAGAGTTGCTGCTAGCAATAACCGAGATCATTTTTCATGTGGTTCATTCGGGCGGTCGAGGAAAGCGATATAATAAATCATCGTTGCCAGCATCACGACGTTATTATTTAGTCCGGTCGGTTTTATCCCTGCATGTATAAAATCTTATAACCCAGTCGGAATGAAACTCGCAAATTATAACAATACCGTACCGAGATTGAAAGGAATAAATTATTGCAAAACAAGTTTCTTCAGGAAACCTTAGAGAGTGTTGCGCAGTTTTATAAACTAAATGAATTTCACATTCTTGGTTCTAACAAAGTTGGTTCACTAACGAGAAGTTTTTTGGAACCTATTGTTGGTAAGAAAGAAAAACGTGTTTATTTAACAAAGAAATAAAAACGTATTTATTTAACAAAAGACTTTCTATGTCATCTTATATTTTCAGTTGCGAATTTGAAATTCATTGTAGGGTTGCGTCACGGCACTATATTTTATAAAATGCAACACTTCCACATTACTCTCAAGTGCGGCACGGGGGAGTCTTCAAAATAAACTCGACAAAGTTTCCTAACTCCCACAAGTTGGTGCATTTTTTCACAAGTTCTGCGGGAGCACAAAAGCTTGTTAAAAAGAACTTATTCCATTTAGGGTGTAATATCGGTTTCGTTGAGTGTAACCACGTTTGAAGCACGTGACGACATGAGTCGCGCCACTCAGAGGCCAACCTCAATCTTCCCCGTGTTATTTTATTTCACCATTTCAGAGTCAGAGTCGACCCCATTTGTCTTTGTTCTCGGTTTCCTATATTTTTGCACGCAAACTCCATTATCTAATTTAGCTTTGGCTGAATGCCAGGTCGACATTGTTACTTTCTTCCCAGAAAAACAGTTTTTATTCCTTTACATTAAACACCTAAGCACATTTATTACAATTACTGTTTCGAATAAGAAAAACTGATCTTATAAAGAGTAATATTTTTAGTTCCTGATGAGGGTAGGGAGAAATTCTTGTGAATTCGCACGCTTTTCTTTGGTAGAGTTTATTTTAGGTAGCTAATATGTTGTTTGTTCTGCCTTCGTAATGAATAAATCGTAATTAAACATGAACTTCCGTGGGAGCAAAATTGTTACAGGTGTTATGGGTTTAAATGCCACCAGATGTCTCATGACACAAAATCCCGTTACCTACCAGTACCTAATAAACTCAACTTTTAATGAACTCTACAAAGGTCATGTTATATTAATATCATAATGAGTCAAACACACTTCTAAGAAGACCACATAAACCTCTATGAATATACCTTATCTGGTTAACATCTTACCATTTGCACTCAACAATACTTAAGATAATTAATATTTTGTTCGCAACAAGCTCTTACAACAATTAGCCGATATCAGCTGGCTGCAAACAACACCGGGATTCGTCGTAAATTATAATGGTACAAAGTAGGCACTTTTGTTTTGAACGTATTACAGTCACGTGCCGGTAACGTTGTGTTACTGCCACAATTAACAAATTTGCGCCTGCATACTACAATTATGTTGTCGTATTTATACGACTTGAGGGTTGCCGGCCGGCGTGCGCTTTTTTTTTTAATAAGGGGTCGGGATTTGCTGGCTACGAATTGCCTTAATTTGTCTAACTTGACAAGCTTCATTAACTCTCATCATCATTAACAACAGCTTTTACAGGTATGGAGGAATGATTGTTTGTTTGTTTTCCCTTTATGACGGTTTTTGCGCTCGTGTTGGATCGACTTGGGCCGAAGTGGCGTGGCAAAAAGTTGTACTTAAGCAATGAATTCATATTTCCTTGGAACTTTTAGAATATATTTTGAACTTACTGGTAAAATGGAGTCACTGTTTATTTAATAAGACATAAATAGAAGGTACATTACAATATTAATTTCGCATAAAATCATAGCATAATCAGCCTATAATGTTCCCACTGCTGGAACACAGGCCTCCTCACATTGAGAGGTAAGTACTTAGGTATATCTTATTCGTCAGTTGCTATTGCGACAATCAACAAAGCACATGGATTTTTAAACAAGACGTTTTGAAATTATTTTCTAAAAGATGTTTTTCAGGCATAAAATTGAATAAGTAGTAAGAATCTAAAAATTCCTCGAATATGCATTTTACTAAGTAAGTAAGTGCCCTTCTTTCTTTTGTAACCCGGGGCATTCTCATCCATTAGTATCCATTACCAATATGAAATTGGCCGACTGTAAAGTGATATGTCGCAAACAGGTGTCCTATATGTTGCCCACATGATATACGTACATACGTGGTGCTTAGTTAAGGTTCGGACTGACGATCGACCAAACTGTGTGGTTGCGATAATTACCGAACTATAATTTATTAGAAGGCGAAGCGGTGGTTTATTAAAGTTGTTTGTGTACGCAGCACACATATATTTTTGTCTAGGTATATTCTTATATCAACAAAATTATCAAGTATACATTGTTTGTGACTGACAGAATGGATGGATACAAAAGTAATCCACTTAAAGTCACTGAACTCAAAAAACGCGTAAATAAAGCTAATAAATAAATAAGGCGCGTAAATAAGGCTTCATACAATTTCTAAAGGCTTTATGTAATGTTATCAGCAAAAAAATATAATTAGCTACAAAATATTCTCCAAGGATATTATAAAACGATTATAATTCAATGCGCAAAGAGGACCAATTATGATAATAAACCGCTGATAAAGTTTACTTGAAAAGTAATAATTTAAAAGCTTAAACCTTTATATTTATTCAATAGGGTGAGACTGCAGTGACTTGCGGTTCTGTTTGCGTTAAAGTCGCTTTGATGTTTTTAATTAACGTTTAAAATTAACAATATTATTGTGTATCACATCACCGTTCAATGATGTCGGTATCCTATGAGGCTACTGGAGCAATATTTTCATTAAAATACAGAATGAGTTAATGTAAATAAAGTAATGTATATAAATCAATTTAAGGAAAACAGAAATATCAAAACAATTTAATTTAAAACCTTATTAGCTTCTTAGCTCTATCAATCATTGTTTGTTAAACGAAACCATTTGAATAAATATTATAAATGTTAAAGCTAAATTCCAAAATAAATTCTTCACTCAAAAAAATATTTAATAGATAAAGCATAAACAATAACCGTACCATCAAACGTAAAATTCGTTTAACACGAGCTGAATGGCGCGTGGTTCAATGAAAACTTGCTCTAATCCGGAGGGTAGTCTTAATAAGCCGAGTTTTAATTCCAATCTCCATTCCGAGCGGGCCCACGTAGTCACTGCACATTCAGACGCCGCGAAGATCTGACGTCCCCCGATAGTGATTAAAGTAATGCTAATGTCTGTTGCTCTTGACTTTTAATTTTGATTCAGCTAGTTTAAAGTTTTCTTTTCCTACTTTTTAAGGCTGAATTGGTTTGCCTTAATTCTTTTAATTTGCCCTGGTTTTTTGCTTCTGGACTGGACAGGTTAAGTTTTTTAATTTTAATTTCACAATAAAATATATACACCTCACACATTCACAATAAGTATTGAATTGCAAATACGCGTGATTGATTAAATTTTCATCGCATAGCACTCCTAAAGCGGCCGTGTCCGCTATATATAACTCGTAGTTCCCGTAATAATTAATAAGAACATGCTGTACTTAATAATTACAGACACAGCGCGCTGTGATGCAAGTTTGACCCAATTTAATTCGCTATCAAAGGGATACGTATAGTTCGGAGTAGCTCAAAGTAAGATGTTTTAATTAAGTCTTAGACCTCGCGATAAATAACTGGCCTGCTGGAGGTTGCCGGGACGGCACTAATTGCTAGTATATTTAATCCGGTAAAATACTACGGACCCTGATTTCCATAAGCTCCAATTGTTTGTGCCCGTGTATACCTGGGTCCGATTTAGTTGCGACAATTTCCATTTGTGTTTATCTTCCGTCGACGGACGCTGAATGAATAAATTGACATTTGGCCTGTATTCCATCATTTGTTTTCATAGGTATTTATTGAACGTATAAATTGTTAATTAACTATTTTTAACAATCATAGTAACGAAAATTATTATAAATAAATATTTCTTGTAATGATTTAAATGGAACACAAAGCTTTTTTTTATTTAGTCAATAATTATGCCTAAATTATTTGATCTGAAAATAGTACGTCAAATTAAATACAATTTTATAGATACCTACGATAAACTTCAAATGTATTTTGTAGCTGTAGACGTAGGTAGCAGGTAGGTTCTAACTAAAGCTCAACTCAAGGCATAACAGCAATATTAAGTAGGTACCGATATTAGGTATTGTTAACGAACATAAGTTTTAATGTCTCGAGTATAGGCGCAGAATAGATAACAATAATGGTTATTTTATATCTAAAACTACAATACAGTGTATAATACATGGTTATGTTATATTTAATACTACAAAATCTAAACAAGTACTTCTATATTGTCAATGACCATCCACAAAAATACAGCGTCTTGAGATTAACCCTAGCTCCGAATAACATCGTACAAACATGTTCGATAAAATCTCAACAAACCGCATCAAGTATTAAAAACAAAAGCTATAACAGTCTTGGAAGGTGCGGTACATGGCAGCTCGGTGGTCACAAGTGGCAGTAAACGGTAGAGACCACTTGCGACTGTAGTGTCGGTGGCTTGGCCCGCCAGCCTTTTAACTCTTTCCCCGTTCAACATTGTTACCTTCACAAACGAGGAGGCCGCGTGAGTAGCCTACACAATCCGAACTCCTTTTCATGATAAAATAGAGTACATGCTTTGTAACATTTAAGACATTCAGGATTCAATGTAATGTTTCTGGTAATGTTACCTACGTAAATGTATTATGTATTTAGATACGTGGCTTACATACATTCATGTTGGTACACCATTTTGTGAACAACGCTCCGTTAGCAACAAGACTTATTATTAATAGACTGTATATGATAAAATAATAAACATTTCATAGATTTCACATGAACAATTAAAAAATAAATGGCCGATCTTTACCGATCAAAAGTGTAAATCAAAAGCAAATCCTATAAAAGGTTGCCGAAAAATTCTAAAACATTTTTATGACGTCATGCTCGGTTTAAGAGGTCCCTTGGTACAATTCTTTATTCATTTTCTTCATATCGGACCCGGAAAAAAATATAAAAGTACTGGACACCTTCGCGTTTGAATTATTTTTAACCAACATTCAAGTGCTGCCAGCTTTCATATTTTAGGTTATATTTCTCAACGTTCCTCGTATAAAACGAAGTTGGCCAAGTTTATTTTTGTTCAGTGCATTTCTTGTTTACTATCCATCATATTGTTGAGACGTTGGCGTCTTATTTGTCCCGCTCAATTTTAGTTTTCCCGTTCGATATAAAACGATCTAAAATATATTCTGGTTGTACAATCGTAACCGGACCTATTGATTGGTTGCTTTCACGGGATTGGACCCAGGATTGCAAATCATAGATTTTTGTATAAGTATTTTTAGTATCCATAGCATTATAATAAAAATACTAAAGGTTTGTAAATCAACTGGGAATAAAATGTAGCATCTGGTTGTCCACCCCAAAAATTGTAATATAAGAGTTTAGTGTCGGCAATGGGTCCTCAGGCGATCGTAAGCGAGAAACTTGCAATCTGTCACCTTGCACTGCTGCAAGCTCTGATTGTATGTGTTAGGTTACACGTGCTATTTATACTTTTATCGAATCAATTTAGCTGGGGATTTGATAAACTGGATAACATGTTATTTGATATCGTAAATATTTTCAGTTTTGTCTTGACTCATGTTCTCAAGCAATACAATCATAATAAATAATAGATGGACATATTGTTATATTTACTGAATGTTTAATCAAATGAAATTGTTTTTCATCGGCGGCATTATTGCGTCGGCACCGCGAGATAGGTATGTCGCATTTTGTTCGAGCTACCGCAAATTATTTGTGTTAAATCTCAATTTAATTAGCGTGCGTGTTTAATTACTTGTAACACAGTTTATTTCCGTAATTATGTTGAAAATTTTTGATTAAAGACATGTAACAAATAAGTTTTGTAATTATGAAACATTATACAAATTCTTTACTTTAGTAAAGGAATTTATTATACTTGAGAGTATTTTTTATTAAATCTAATCTTTTTGATACTTTAAATTTTATAAATAGATCGCTAACTGAAGGTATCAGCGAAAAATCTCAGTCTCAGCTAAACAAGAATTCTACCTATATCGTTTTAACGTAGGTAATTTATTAGCACATCCATAAACCAAGTTAGCTACACCATCACATAGTATATAAATAAACCTCGACATACGCTCCAACTTAGCTCCCAGATGTCCTCTAGCACCAGTTAATGATTAACTAGTGCGGGGACATGTGCGAGGAGGCGCGGAACTAACCGCTCAAAACATTTAGTTAAACAATATCCGACAGACAATTTAATCTAAATCGCAAGTGTTCCCGGCCAGGGCGGAGCGGCTACATGAACCAGTAATGGAGGGCTGTAAATCTTTCAGTGGACAGCGCGACGCGGCGCGGCGTTAGCAACAAAACATTTTTTCCATTCACCCCACTGGGAACACGGATTCGATTTTGTACATTCAATACAATGTCGCTGACTGTATCCCATTTTAACTGTACCTAACGACTGATACCGCCTAGCTGTGAATGTACGGCCAAATTTTTTTGCGCATGCCTCACAGTTTCAGTGATATACTCACTGGTCAAATATCGAAACAATCATAGTTATTTGTGTGGTCGCTGTAACAATATTATTGAACGTATCATTCGTTGATTGCAAATCGTTAATCGGAATAAAACATTTAAACGTTGGAATGTTTAAAACGTATTGCAATGAACAAAGCAAACGTTGTGATCACAATACTACAAATCACGATGCGCTGGTTTAATGAATTGAAACAATCATGTATGCATTTTTAACGTCAGTCTGAAGTATTCAACACTGTGACATCTAAAACTCAGACTTGTATAATTTTTCTCATTTACAGACGAAAAATTTAATAAAAAAATCGGCCATTAACGCAATGCAATGCAAACTGAAAATAAAGGGTGTTGGAGAAATAACCGTCTCAGACTAACGAGAAAAGTCTTTTATATTAAAATTCGTCATAACATTTTACTAAAGGAGCGCAATTTGAAAGGTAACGAATGTGACTAAAGAGTTGTATTCATTGTATCTATATTTTTATTCGTCAAGCGGGAGCACGACACTGAGCCAAATAACCTGACGCCGTTGGCTGAAATAAGGCGCTTTCTAATTTACATTCTGTATACAAATTGCGCAAATGTGAGCATGAAAATAAAATTCTCGTCGTTTGTGTTTTCTTGTGGGGTGGTCTTTTCTCGCATTATGCAAATTTTATTACAAATTCCGTCAAATTAGTTTATACACGCACATTTTTATAAAGCTATTGTATGGATTGTGTTTTCTCGTGACAATGTGTCAAAATTAAACGCTTCATATTCTTGTTAAGCGTTTTATTTTTAGATTGGTACCGTTTTGAGATATTTATAAGCTGCGTGGGTAGAAAGAAAGCAGATACAGTACTGAAACTTCAGGGAATATTATTAAATATTCGATCATGTTATCTTATCATCGTTTTTGCTTAAATAGACTCACTTTGTTAAAACGAATTATTGTGAGCTTGTTAAATTCTATTTACACATTTCTGGTCTTTTACTATATTATTTTGTTCAACTGTTAAGGAAATTATTTATTGATTGTCCTTTCATAAAACATGTTCGTATTTTATTGAACAATAAAGTTGCTCATTGAGCAGCCCCTGATCAGATGGATAGTCGACGTGATAGTGATCATGGTGGCCGTTGGCTGCAAGCAATCCAGGGCCGATGTTTAAAAATCCACGGCGTTTGCAGAAAATAATTTTAAACGACACGGACAAATTGTTGTTATTGGTAACGAATCTAAAACACCTACACCCTTAAATGCTACGCCTTACTTTAATTTAAAGCAAACGAATATATCTCGTACGATAAACAAATAGCATAAGATAATAAAAATATATCAGTGACGTCATTATACTGAAGTTGGCGAATGATTGTGGTTTTGCGGTCCTCGTCGCGGCGCGAACAAGCGACAAAGTACCACTGTTTAACTTTCCACGACAAACTTTACTCTTCACTATTCTCTCGATTTCATATTATATCGAATGTAGTGCAGATAACTTCCCGGAGAAACTCTCGAGTTAACTTTTTATATTGTGAGGAGGGAAACTAGATCAAGTGATATGCTTTCTTATATCACCGAATTTGTGGAGAAGTGTTTTGCGAGAGATTTTTCTTGACGCCTTTATTTCTGAAGTTTATTTGCATTTTATATAAGTTTATGGCAATTATTTAACACGATTCAGTATCTACAGCGCAGTGGAAACTCTCGTAGAAAATACAATGCTACGCGGGAGCTACGGCGTAGCAGTAGCTGGTACATCAGCTACGCGGTCGTAGCAAATCACTGGTTGGTCTCACGCTTTGTTGTTCTCGGTTTTCACTGCTTTAATGTGCTGTTATGTAGACTTTATGCTGATTTGAAAAGACATAAATAGGCTTATTTAAAATTAGATACGTTACCATACATGATAAGCTTAGAAGAATCTACTGAAAAATTCTAAATATCAATTTTTACTTAAATATGACCACACATTGTATTGCGAAAACATCATTCTATCTATATATATGTATAATATTTACACACAAAACCGGGACACGATCTCTGTTATTCAAACAATGGGGTTATTTTGACGTCAAATCTCTGTTTGTTCTAAACGCTGCGTGTATTATACTCGAGATTCGACTAATAAGAGCAGCTACTGAATAAATTCTTGATCACGAGCAACCATTATCATTTAGCGGTTAATAAATGTTAGAGGGTCGAAAGTCTAAGGTGGCCCCGTCGACGAGAGGGGATCAAAAATCGTAGTAATAATCGTAAAAAGTTTCAGAGTAACGCACGCGTCGTGAATTTGGAAGGTAGTCAAACGATCTTGTCATTACTGGAACGAGGTCGATGCCCTCAGATAGTGTACGTGCTATCTTCAGAATCTGTGTGCAGCGGTGATTATACGCCTTTACTGCCCATCCCGTATGTGATGAAAAGAATTCAAAGTAAGGTATACAGCACAAAGTAGCAATCTGTTATTCAATCACGTCTTAATGGAGCTACGCAGGACGGCAGCGTTACTTCGTCTAGAAATCTTAGAAAAGAAAATTTAAACTAGGTATTTTTTATCTCAATTGAGTAGGAAAAATATTAGAAAATGTTCGTATTTTTATTAACTTTGCAGTGAATATTCAATCTAAATATTCTATTTTTAAATGCAGTCATTCGAGTTTACATAACATAACATCACGCCTGCAATTCCCGAAGAGTTAGGCAGAGATGTACCTATAGCACACCCACATTTCGTCAGTTATGTTTAAGTCCTATGTAATAGTAGTAATAATGCGCGCCTGTTGGCATCGGGCACAAATCCGGGAGAAATCCCGGTAGAGGAACCCAATAACACTTTGCCCGAACTGGGAATCGAATCCGGGACCCATGCTCAGCAGTAGCGCTTGCAACCACTAAACCAACGGGGCAGTTCATTCAAGTTTGTCGGTAAATAATAATCATCACACATAATCAACCATTATAGGTTTGGGCACGAAGAGATTTATGTGATGAAGGATGACAAAAAAAAAAACAAATCATTTATTTATCAGACCATAAAGACAATACTCGTAAAGGAAGAAAAAAACAGGATAAGAACAGGCAAAATACCTCTGATATATCATGCAACAGATAAAATAAAACACACGTGGACACATCACACAGAGAACATGCAGGCATGCATGAGCTTTTTCAGTGAACGTTCGCGTTGATTTCTACCATCACGACGCCGACAACAGACTCCCTTGTTATTGCTCAATACACAAGTCTTGACCAAATTCCTTTGTAAACTTTACGCACTGTGTATTTAGCGTGTTCTACAAACTAGACCGCTTAAGATGTACCACAACCCTAGGCTATCAGATGAGGTGGTAAGACTTAAACATTTTCGGCAACATTTTGTGGTCATTATAATAACTATTAAGCCAGCTCGTTAAACAAACCAATGTTAACTTTGCTGGATTTAAGATTCAAGTTTAACTAACTAGTAATTAAGTCAATAACCTAGAGGCGTCTAAGGATTTTTTCAAATTGATGTCCGTTTAATTTTTTAGATTGAATAATTTGCTAGTAGTTTAATAGAAAGTAATTGTTCGTTGAGTTACCAGTTATTATTGAATATTCATTGCGTTGAATTTCTGAAGTCTGAAGAAAAAATATTTTGTTAGGTATGTTAAAGTGTGGTCAGCATAAATATATAAGTGGTTAAATAAATTAAGTGATCTTGCCTAATTAAATTAAACGTAAGAAGATTCAAAACATACCAACGCCTCAAGACAGGTTTTTATATAAGTTTATAGAAAAAAACAGTAGGTATTGAGAATAAAGCCTAAAAATAAACAGCGAATGGGCCATTCTAATAAAACAAAAACGTTTGAAAGACGATCATATTTTCTTTTAAAATAGTCCCCGTGATTTTTTACCTCGGTCGTATATTTTTTTGCACTTAGTAATTATTATGTCCAAATACTTAAGTTGTATTGTTAACAATAAACAACACAGCCTGTTAAAAGTGAAATAGGTTTTTTCAAGAAAAAAATAAGTAATTTGAAGGGTTGTTTTAAAAACAGTTTTGAAGCGCCTCATCAAATAATTTCTTTCAATTAGGCACATAAAAGGCACTTCTGAACGTCAAAAACAAAAAAATAGAACTGATTCTAATTGCCGAAGTAAATCGAAAGTCGAGACACAATACAAAACATATAACCTCTGTGCATCAGTTCTAAAATGAGCTTAAACTGCAGAAAGCGAGGCAGCTCCACTATCCTATGATCGACGAGTGATATCGTAATACAATTTCGACTTGTATTAATCACATCTGTCTATTGCACATCCAACAGGAGGTATCGTATTTATAATCTGTGGTAGTTTACAGGTTCAAATCGTTATACCGCTAAGCGATCGCGTCAAGATAGTTCGGTTTAGATACCGATCAATAGGTTATTGAGGCAGTGTCTGAGTCAGTTGGTTAGTACTGTGGACGTGGCTATTCTGTTAATAGACTGGGCTTACAAAAATTTTGTGGATCGTGAATGTGAGAAAAGTGTTGCAGTAATAGTGTAGTGTTTAGTTATTGTTTACTTGTCTTTTTATAAACACTTATGGCGTACTGCTATTTGATTTCGTTTACTATCACTACATAAACAAAGTCCTCCGCCGCGTCTGTCTGTCTGTCTGTTCGCGATAAACTGAAAAACTACTGCACCGATTTTCATGCTGTTTTTCACCAATGGATGGAGTGGTTCTCGAGGAAGGTTTTAGTATATAATTTGTCAATCGGGCGAAGCCGCGGTAAACGGCTACAGTCGGCGGTGACAAGCCGCGTCCCCATTCCCGCGAAAGTTTCAATACCTCGCTATTGAGGTTATCTGTGACAAGGTTGTAAGCAAAGGACCACCTGAGAAACGTAAACGTGAACGTTTCCGAGTAAATCGTGAACAATGACCAACTTCATGAGATATCTCGGTGTTTATTGTGTACGACAATAAATTAGCAGCTGAGACAGCTCTCGATGCACTGGCTATCGACGAATGTGGCTGGCTAGCATCAGCTAGTAGTTTATAAAATGAGAATTCTTGATGCTTACTATAATTATTTATTTTGTCGTGGGACTCTTTTTTTGTCCAACCTATTTCTCGGCTTGACCGATTAGTAATCTGTCTCAACGATTTCGTACAGAAACCTAGCCCCGGAAAATTGCCTAAAAACCTCGTCGCCCCGGGATTAAAAGTAATGATCGGAATTATATTCCTACGTATTTCAGGCATCGTTAAAGGTGACCTTATCAACCCTGTGTATAAGAGCGTAAGTATCACATACAATGATATACGAGAACTTATAACGTTTTCCGACTCTAGCCTCCTAATTATTGCGACGGATTTATTCCTGTGCCGAATTCAAACGAAGTGTGTCAAGATTTTTGTGACATGCCTTCGCCTGTGATTGCTGAATTAATTTGATCATTATTGCGAATCCCGTACCCAATTATGTTTCTAAAATACTATCTTTATTTGGACAAGGTAGAGATAGATAGATCAATAACTAGTCTAGCTTGTCGGTTTAATTACTCTCAAATATGTAAGCAATTTTTATGCTGACCCGACAGACGTTGTCCTGTCCATCATAAAAAAATCCCATAGAAAAAAGGACGTTCAGTTTTTTCCGAAATTGAAAATTTTCCGGGAAACTTATCAATTTTTCGGCATCCGTACCTCAAAAGGAAACAACGGTACCCTTATAGGATCATTTGGCTGTCCGTCTGTCTGTCTGACTGTCAGTCTATCAAGATCCTTTTTCTAAGGAATCATCAATATCAAATAGGTAAGTCGACGGTCCCTTGGAGCTCTAGAATCAAGCTTCTAAGTCAACGCAATAAAAATATACGGCCATTTATATATACGACATATTTTCATAATCGCAAATAAATCAAAACCTATACCTTTACCTATGATCATGAAATTTGGAAAAAGCAACGTCTAACAGCATAAGTAAAGGAAAACTTCCTAAAACCGTTAATTAGTAGATTTATCACATTTTTTTTTGCGTTTACCAACTTACTTTAGCAGTGCGAGAATTGATCATAACGTATATCGATGTGTGAAGAGTATGTTTTTCAACTACACTGTTAAGTTTGTTTTTTGGGTTTTCATTCCAACTATGAATCCCTTCATTGTACGTGGTCCGACACGTACTTGGCCGGTTTTTCTTTTTAGAAAATCCTAATTCGGGCTATTACGAACATTTTAAAATGAAAAACATAGCCATTTCGGGGTCCAGCCGTTCTCAAACAAACAGCATTTCATTTTTATTTATATAGATAAATTAAACTAACCTTACCTTGTGGCTAAGTAATAACAGCCGCACGGGTCGATAGATCACGTTAAGCTACGCTTGCCGCGGTTGGGCCGTGCATGGGTGACCATCTTTACATAGACCCCTTCGTGGTTGTGGCTCGGAAAGCACGTTAAGCACTTGGTCCCAGCTATCATTCGTGGATCTTACTATTTTACTGGTCCAGTTAAATCATTTCATCATTATAATTACGTGATTATCTAATGTGGTGTAAGCATAATTATGTAAGAATAAGCAAAACATTTTCATGGAAATACCTACAAAGTAGCAGGTTATTTGATCGTCGAAGACCTCAAAAACAACTGTCGGCTGTTTTCGGGAAGCTCTATGTTTCGCTACACAAAATTGTATTCTAACACTGATGGGTGGATGGAAATCATGTAACCGTCCAATCCCGTAACTGGAGCTTTAAAATATATGAAGCCGATTTCGGAAACGAAATCTCGCCTTTCTGTGCGCCTTCCGAATCTATTGAATTTCAAAATGTATTTCTTTACACAAGTTATATTTTCTGCAGGCAAACCAATTCAACGATTGAATGTTTTCTGATTCAAACAAAACCAGCGTTCGTTTCATCTTGTTCCTTTCTCTTCAAGTTACAAACAACACTGCACCGGCTATTTACTTTTATTTCCTCATCACTCAAGTCTTTGAAAGTACACTCATAAATATGCAAGTCCAAAGTTGTTGAGGCAACTCGTCGTATTTTACCACTTTTAGCTGAAATACCTATACAATAGGGGAACGCGACCCGCTGCATGGAAGGCTGCGGCGAACTTCCACCCAGTTACAATATCCGAACCTTCATAAATATTCACAGCAGTATGAAGTCTACTCCAACTACTTTTATCAAGTCCCGGGGGCGTTAGAGCAGCTTCCATTACATTGTTTCATTTAAATGTGTTCTTTGAGTAGACATCAGCGCAGCTAATTGGTAACCTTATCTGGAAAGTTTTCAATAACTATGACAGAGCCC
Organism: Lithophane ornitopus; assembly: GCA_948473465.1. Taxonomy (NCBI): domain Eukaryota; kingdom Metazoa; phylum Arthropoda; class Insecta; order Lepidoptera; family Noctuidae; genus Lithophane; species Lithophane ornitopus. Next base: position 9,347,571 of record OX419623.1, read on the forward strand.
GACCAGCGACTAGCGAATGCTCGATTGTTTTCTTAATCGTTGAGACTTTGCTGATTCTGTGTTTAATAAGCAGCGTCATGCAGCGCTACGGTTTTCACCTTCAGTTTTTATTACACAACAATTTGTACCTTATAATAATATCACATTAAGACTTAGTAGTTTATTATTTTCTTTTAGGTAATATTATTGAAATAAGTGTTTGTTTTTTAAAGTTCGTCTTTAAGTAAACTTATAACAATGTATTCTTCTATACCGTACTTAGTGGGTATTAAAAAAATCGCTTAGCTTATTTATTAAGTAGATAGGAGAGAGTGGAGACATCATCGAGCTCAATAGTATTGTTCGATTTAATTTAGTTTTTACTTCAAAACAAGTATATAGTATGTGTGTCTTTATGCAAATCATAAGAACAACTATCACGTATCTCGTCAGCCGTAGATTGTTTCATTGTATTTTTCTGTGCCGAAGCTTCCGTAGGTCGCAGGTTTGATTTCTCACGGACTTGAACTATACTTTCGTACTTAGTATTCAGATAACCTACAACCGTTCGTTTCTACGATTTTATGTATAAAAAGCCCACAAAACACGAAAAGCAAAATAAGAATACAATGTCAATAGACAGAAAATCGCCCAACAAAACAGGACAAATAAATGGCCACTAAGTTTGTACGGCTATCTTCAATACAAACTTAGCGGCCATTTATTTGTCCTGTATTTCCTGATAGCCGCTCTAACGTTACGCAACCTTGTTTTTGCTAGCGCACAAGATGGGAAACACCACGGATAGACGTGTTAATCTCACGGTGTCGAGAGCATGTGACGATATTATTTTTCCCGGCATCATATCGAGTGATTAATAACGTTATTCCTTCTGCTGTAATGACGTTCCCTCGATATCATTCTTTTCTCTCTCGTAGTGAAGTATTCGGGCCTCTATTAATGGGTTAATCGTTAGCAGTCGTTTATTACAGTTGGGCTCGATATTAATCATGTGTTTATTGTTTAGAGATACCTATAGGTAAACGTCAATGTGAAGAGTGCGACCTACTACACAATTTCTATATTTAGTTTTATTTTATAATCTATACCAGTCCGGCGGGAAACCGCTGGGTATGAGAAGCACAGAACTGGTCGAACTGGCGATGCAGCGTCTTTCGGCTGAAATGATGATGATGACCTCAAGCAAAAATATCCATAGCTCCGCTGTAGTTTTAGGTAATGCCGACACGGAAAATCTTAGCTCTATTTTTGTGGATCAAATAGCACACTAAAACTTAATGCCCGATAAGTCTGTGATGGTATAAGTAGTTACTATTAGAAAGCTTTTCAATAAGCATAAACTTTGAAAAACCCAACTTTACGAGGTACTTTTAAAACCGTTTAAATAAATCGCCGTATCGTGCTCTCGAGTACAAAGTCAGAGTGGCCGACATAAATAATGTGACTAAAGCACGTGTAAAATAAACTATTTTATAAAAAGAGGAACCCTGTCCAATAGCGCCCGACTTATCGAAATCATATTTCAGGGACGTGAGGAGGACGATGTAGCTTTACCCTTTTCCAACGCATTGTCTATTGAGGCTCGTTTAAATTGTAACGGACATCATATTCCAGTAACACTTATAAGGGAGAAACCAAAATCTACTACCGAAAGTGAACCAGTACTCCCCGCGTTCGAACCTCGGTTGGTCCGAACGAGGCATCACCCTTTTCCAAAGCATTGTCTATATCACATTGTCACGAACACGCGGCGACACGAGATATTCGTTGAGATATAACTTTATTCTTGTAATATTTCTCCGTGACTCTTGTTGTTCTAAAACATGAAGGAAAAACCAATAGCTACTTAGTTTAATAACGATTTCTTTTGTTTTTAACGTATTATTAAAGTGTCGTTTTGTGCACTATTATTAGGTGTTTAATGGTTTAAATACTTTATAATAAGAAAATGACTGTAATACTAGACTGTAATTGTATAATTGCAGGGCAAAGTCCTCTCCTGAATGTACCGTCATTGGTCACAACGCGTCCTCACTGCATGTTTTTTCGCGACCATTTAATTCTAGATTTATGGACGATATTTCCCATGATTATAATATACGTAATATTATTATCTTTTTTTTAACAGATCTGTTATTTACCCACGCTATACGGAACTAGGCATTAATAGTCAAAATAAAAGGCAAATATGTACTTGAACTACCACGGATCTGAAGCGGGGGGACACAAGGCTATTTCTTCAAGGGATTGTATGCTTCTTAACTCATCATAACGCTGTTACATAGACAGAAAAGTTGCGACACACCTTAAGTTTAAGGTAAGGTAAGGTAAGGTAGGTATTTATCTACTGCCTGAATCATTAACTGTCCTGTCCTGCCCTGAAGAGGGTTAGGTAGAGAAAAATAATCTTTTCATTAAATATAAAACATCTACTGTTCTAACTAATGCAATAGACTTTCATAAAACCAGATAGATATTTTTTTTAAACGTTCTTAAAAGTAAAGCAGTTTAACTTAATTCCGGAAAAACAGAACTTTATTACAACTTGAAGCAGCTGTAACTAAAAAATATCCTAAGTGGCATCAATAGAATTATAATCTAATCTGAAGCAACTCCAGCCAAACCACACATACTCTAAATCTCGCCCTCAATTCACTAAGACGGCGACAATCTGCCGACAAGTTTACTACCACGGTTAAGCGTAAGTAGATGTTTACAGCTGGTAGACATTGCACTGAGGCTGTGTTACTGAATTCCATGAATGTCTTCAATATAACGGGTGTAAAAAGACCTCTCATCAACCAAAGAGTCACAATATTCTTTCTGTCATTGTGCTGATTTATGTAAACTTACTAGACCATACCTGAGGAGTTGGGAACCCCTGGGTCTCATTTTATTTTAAGTTGTTTTTTTACAATATTTGAATTGAAAAGCGTATTTTTATGCCAAGAATAAAATAAGATTCCCAGCAATGATTTTTGCTCATTGTTATTTAGATATGTTACTACTTGGTGGTCGGTCTTTTTACACCCTGTATGTCAGGACGTACTTGTCGAATACTAACGAAGAGCTGTGGCAGTAAAGGTAGCCAACAAGCGTCCCAGACGGACCTCGGAGCGTCCACTACGACTCTAATGAGAGCGACTCCATCGTTAAATAAATTGGATAAAGACGTTCGTGATCTCTCAAGAACAACTTCAACCACTTCACAGTGACTAGCAATTAACTAAATTAAAAGATTGTTCGTGCACTTACCGAAACGTTTGAAACGCTTCAGTTCGTTCTCTATGTGCTTTTCACCATTAATTTACTTTAAGTGTTGAATTTCCCTTATTTTTTTTAGTAAGTTGAAACGAAGTGAGAAAAACCAAATTAAATTCACGTTTTGCGTAAATAAGAAGCACAACTCACAAAATAATTGGATGGAGAATTCTTAGAAAAATATGATGAACTTCAACTTTACTTGACAGCTTTAGAATATAATTTATGAATTTGTTTGTACAGCAAACTACACAGCGTAAATATAGTTTAGTTCTTACATTTAAAATGACATCGAAATTGAATAAAATAATTTATCTGTTTGTACTTCTTTGTGACATCGCATTTAATCTGAGTATCAACTGATGGCAGATTGAACTCATTATACAGATTTGTGAACTGTGACAATATCAGTGCCAATAAATTTACGGGTGTTTGTACTGATAAAATAAACAGGTAGGTGTCGGGCTCGCCCACTGACCGCCTAACGATAAATTGATCTCATTATTATCGTCTATTGCCCAATAAATCTCCTATTCCCTTTGTTTAGCGCGACATAACGAGTCATAACGAAACAACACATGGGATCATTTGGAGTTTATTTAAAAGCCTCTTTTCTTAATCTTTTTAATGTTTAACGTGACACTGTAGGTACCTAATAAAATAACGTATTTTTAAGGTTCCGTACCCAAAGGGTAAAACGGGCCCCTATTACTAAGGCCCCGCTGTCTGTCTGTCTGTCCGTCTGTCACCAGGCTGTATCTCATGAACCGTGATAGTTTGACAGTTGAAATTTTCACAGATGATATATTTCTGTTGCCGCTATAACAAAAAACAGAATAAAATAAATATTTAAGGGGGCTCCCATACAACAAACTTGAATTTTTTGCTCGTTTTTGCTCTATATTGATAACGGCAATAGGTAGACGCTTGTAATATTCACAGAATATTTAGTTACATATTAACTTTAAAAATAAATAATTAAATTAAAATAAAATAAATAATTAAGGGGGCTCCCATACAACAATCGTGATTTTTTTTGCCGTTTTTATAGATAATGGTACGGAACCCTTCGTGCGCGAGTCTGACTCGCACTTAACCGGCTTATTATTTTTTTACGAATCTAGCGCTTAAAATTACTTGCCTTCATATTTATTCAAAATATTAAAAAAATTTGAGTTGAAGAATATACTTTTGAGGATACGAGGCTATCAATGTGCTCCTCTCATAATGCAGATAAATCTGGCCGGACAAGAAAATCCTTGTTAACATGTGGATGCGGGAATTTAAAAGATTTCCATACGATGTTCGGCGAACAAAAACGTGTAAAGCTGAGCGCGGCATGACGCGACGATTTAACGCAGATCCTCGCAAAGTAGACGGTGCCGCACGTCGGCTGAGCCGGCCTGCGACCCCCATCACCGGATTAACTGCCTGTAACAGCATGTCAGCCGGTCAACCGGCCAAGATTTACGCATCTGTTTTCATTGTACAATGAAAAGATTTGTTGCTTCACTCCACATTATTTCACAAAACAAGACCATTTTAATCAAGGATGAGCTGCGACCAAAACATAGTATTTCAAAACGTATGTTGCAAAATCGAAACGAAAACTGCGTTAGTATTCTAACGTCAGAAAACCCCTTCGATATTGACGCGGCTGTCGGTTGCACGTCAGAGTGGGCTCATATTGGATCTAGCCGGTTCCATATCCACAGCCACGGCACTACGAATGTAAGCCTTTAATCTCTGCATTGCGTCACACCGAGCGGAATGAGAGTTATCGGTTTCCCTACTGATAAACACAAACGAATGAGCCCGGGTCCGCAATCCAGCTCAATAATACCCATCCTCCGTATAAAAATTGATTGTAACAACCCATCGCGTAAATAAATATCTTTGGCTATCATTATGGTATCGCTATTTATCGCTGCGGTAACAAAATCCATGGGTTTAATAGTTGTCGATTAACAATGGATCAATATGACACGGAGGCGACCGGTAATGCCTGCAAGTGATCGGGGCGTTAACAAAGTCACGAAAAACGGGAGGTGTGCCATTATAAATATCGACGTAAACGAGGGTGGTTACCCAGCATTAACCTTGCCAGCTTGACAAATAATTGTAGGTGCCTACACGGATAGGATTACTGAAAAAACAGCGAGCTCACCTAACGCCCTCCTGACTAACGATGTATAAAATTTCCATTGTCATCAATCTCTGACACAACGCTGAGGATTCGCAAACTCTTCACTAATTGCAATTTGAACAAAAACTAAAAAGCGAAGTCATCGCGAGCTGCAATTTTTAACGCTACGTTTTCTACCAGTTGTAAATTCAAAAGTCACAAAATAACGGTATCAGCGAAAAAAGTAAAACAGTTCGGAGTTAAAAAATGTTATTTACTTCTGTTAAAAGCCCTCTTTCCGACAAACTTAGTTCCTTACAGCTCATAATGACACGAGTTTTACCGAGTGAAATATATAATATACGTACTAAATTATACTATACTTATATAATGAAATACCTACTTGTTTTATTCGTATCCACACTAAGTTTCATATAAAATTTAGCATTAGCCCCAATGCAATAAGCTTGGCCATTTTCAAAATATCGAAATCATAAGCATAAGGTAAATATAGTCATACACAAATACTAAAAGGAGCGAAAATGGAACTGATAGATCCGCATAACCAGCACAGCGAGGACAGATGGGCGTTCTCGACGGTGTATCTCCATACATGACCATTAACGTGCAACTGACGTGTGTAATGTCCCTACCGCCAATACGTACAAATATCTACGTCCATGTTTTTTTTTTGTATGTATAAATAATGCACTATCTCATAAACAGAAAAACCGGCCAAGTGCGAGTCGGACTCGCGCACGAAAAAATCATGTCTGTTGTATGGGAGCCCCCCTTAAATATTTGCTTTATTTTAATTTAATTATTTATTTTTGTAAGTGAATATATAACTAAATATTCTGTGAATATTTCAAGCGTCTACCTGTTGCCGTTATCAATATAGAGCAAAAACACGGATAGCAAAAAATCATGTTTGTTGTATGGGAGGGAGCCCCTTAAATATTTATTTTATCCTGTTTTTTAGTATTTGTTGTTATAGCGGCAACAGAAATACGTCATCTGTGAAAATTTCAACTGTCTAACTATCACGGTTCATGAGATACAGCCTGGTGACAGACGGACAGACAGGCAGACAGTGGAGCCTTAGTAATAGGGTCCCGTTTTACCCTTTGGGTACGGAACCCTAAAAATAATCAGCCTATAATTTTCCCACTGCTGGGACGCAGGCCTCTCCTCTCTGTGAGAGGAAACCGGCCTTAATCCACCACGCGGGCCCAGTGTGGGTTGGTGGATGTCACAGATCTTCGGACTTTTGGTTCTAGGACATGCCGATTTGTTGCACGATGTTTTCCTTCATCGTTTTGAGAGCAGTGGTGATGAAATAACTTACACAAAGTAAAGTTCCTGTTTGGGTTCGAACCCACGACCTAAAACTCGGAAGTAGCGTTACCACGAAACAATGCTTCATTAAAAATGAATCATTAACATACATTTGGCTTTAATATTATTGAAATCAATTATTTCGAAGAAAATTGTACCGTTAAGGTGACAGAAACAACTTCACCTTAATTATTCATCAACCTTCACTTTTTGTACTTAACAGAACTTTGCCTTGAAATCGATCTTACTAAAATCATAAAGTTTGTCAGTGGTACGAACACTTCTTACATCATACCTACCTAAGTAAAAGTACTGTGACCCGAAGTTCCTATTCCTAAGAGCTGTGAACGTACCTCATTAATACCTAGTTAATTTATGACTCTTCGTGTTAATTTCATGATGCTTTCCAGCTCTCTACATACTTAAGAAAGTGTAACATCCCTTTATAAAAGAAAAAAAACATTACATAAGAGCCGACGTAAGCGACTGTAACGACGAATAATTATTCTTTTCCATGCTTAAATTTTCTTCACACCTGATCCTACAAACAAGGTCTCATCATGTAACACGAAGTCACGTAAATTAGGTAGGATGTATACTAATCCCGAGATAAAACGTTTAAGCTTCTGCCATAACGTCTCGTGTGTAAGCAGCTTTATTTGCTGTAAATATTTGCGTTCTCGTTTGCTTTTAAATAATAAACGAATTCTTGTGCCTTGATATATATTACTAAAAGCCTAGAACAAGAATTTGTCCTGAAAAATAACTGAATATAAGGAGAGTGTAAATCTGCCTACCTATGGATCTAGTGCCAAGATTGCCTTGATTCTGAATTACGACCAAACAAACAAACTTAAGGTGAGAAATATAAAGATTCACAAACTGGAACACATGTCTACTCGACTTTTCATACATGTCTTCAACTGACATTTATACTCCTTATGCCTGCTGCAGAACTAACCCGAAGTGACGACTTATCACGTCTAATGTACTACGCCTGACAGGAAGAGTAATGGAACAACATTGATGAACCGTAATACATATCAATAGAGATATTGGCAATAAATAACCAGATAAAATATGGCCGTTTAAGGTCGAAAGCAATTTGTAAGCTCGCCTATCTTGAGTATCGGGAAGATCGCTCGGAATTACCTACAACAGGTTTTTGCGTCATGATTTGTGGTGCCCCTGGGCGATGTTTGATCCAACACGTGCTCTCCATTGTCTGCCGAAAACAACTTGTATTTAGGCAAATTATTCCATATAGAAAGGTGAGCGCATAACATTTGGCGAGTTACGATTTTTTCCTTAAAACTCTATACAAATTTTAATTTAATTTCGAAATTTTTTGCTGACTGTGAAACTTGTTGGACTTCACGTCAACAAAAGTTTTTAAGGAAATGTTTCCTCAGTAATTAAAGCTGACAAAAAGGGTCATGTAACGTAATTAAGTCATTGTGCATAAACGGGGAAATTTTATTTTTTGCTTTTGTTTAGTAAGGGTTAGGACCCCTCAATGGATTTCAAAGAAACGTGTGGGCTAAATGCATAAATGTGTACAAATGAAATGCCTACAAGATCTAACAAATAATAAGCAAACGTCGAGAAGTATGTTCATCATACAATAATGCTCATCGTGATGTTACTGAGAATGAAGATCTACCGCTCGGATGGTACGATTGTCTATTGTTTCACACACACTCAAAGCTTTACATCACATTGAAACAAGGAAGTAAAAATACGAACATACATTATCGCTTGCGCAATAAAGTTGTGCCCAAGAAAGTTTCGTAATAAATGTTTAATTTCATTTAGGTAACAACATTACGAGACATTCGTAATGTGTGGAGACGTCGACACGAACAACTTTTGTTTCAAATTACTTAGAGTACAAACCTATACCTACCTATTTTACGTTCGTATCAAGATTTTGTATTAATCTGATTTCTAAGCAATAAGAATATTACTAGGTAATCTATTAGGTTAGTTTATTCTGAGAAGCTAGATTAGGTTTTGTGCTATGAATGATACAGGCTACTCATTTCTGTTAGTTATTAACAAAGTTTATTGCTAACTTAAGATAGGGTTAACGTCACAGGAAGGTTCTATTATTAAACAGACACATCAACAAATATATTCAACAATGTTTACACTTTCCTTCAATTCTCTACGAGTGAATTTACAAAAACCCCCACTAAACGTATCGCATCGAGAAACACTGAATTACAAAAGATTCTAAAGATCAACCGACATTTAGAATAATTAATAATAAATACCCTAATTTCAGCTCAGGTAACGTTAGACTGAAGAAAATAATTTCGTTCCACTGAAGTGGTGTTTACCTCGCAGGAAATAGGCCTATGTAAATACTTCGCAACTTCATTAGGAAAACAAATTAATGTACGGTACATTTGATGAGTGTAATTGGTACTACCTTCCCATCTACTAAACATAGAGTATTCTATTTACACGAATAAATTGTAATACTTGTAGTTAGGTGTTATTTTATCCGCGTTACCGCTATCCTTCCTAATCCACGGTTGAATCGGCACCTATTGTAACAAGATAAGAAAAGGGTTGTCGTAAACTTGAAACACACATTTTTATTCCAAGGATGTGGTTAAATCACCTCGTAACACAATTTAGCATTTTTTGGCACAACTTTCTGCAGACCTGAAGCTAAAATTTTTCGATCAACGAAGTGTTTTCTAGAAGCAAAGGCCTTTCTATTAAATTGTGAATTTATATTTTCATATTGTAGTGTGAACGACAATCAATATTTTTGTTTGTACCCAACGAATTTCTAACATCACTCAAAAACATTCTTCTCACGGCCATATAGATGTACAACCCTCTGCAACGATAACTTACACCCCCTTTTAAATTATACATATCTTCAAACGATTACAGCGCATCAGCAGTAGTATCTGTAGAAACGTTTAGAGCATCGGAAATAGACGCCTTGACCTAGTTTGTCGCTAGCAGGACCCTTGGGCGACTTACGAACGTTGGTTTGCTGTGCTCCCACCACGAGAGCGAACAGACCCCACAGAGGATGCGTAAAGTGGAGGAAATTGAGCCGGAAGACCGACCCTCGCACGCGGCTGATAGTGCCCCCAGAAGAATTTAATAGACGTATTCTTACACACGTATTCAATCACTAAAGGCAATATCTAAAGTTACATTTTTTTGTATAGAGAAACGTATGAACAACAGAAGCCTTAATAACAACAACAACGTTTACACAAAGGTGTATGCACGCAGGTGCAAATCCAACCGGATAGCTAAAGGGAAAACAATATCAACCGTGACTTTCCATTCCAAACACATTTCTCACAAATGAAATATATTTTTTAAATTGTTATTTTTTCATTCGACACCAACATTCGGATAGAATTACTCGTATACACTACAAAACATACGTAAATACGTCGAGATCAATTTTGCACGTTATGCAAAACCTTACCGTTGCCGTTCGAATAATTTGTGATAGGAAAATGGAATTGTATGCAGAATAATAAAATCCTCCGACCCTCCGAATCGAGCCCATAATAAATTTTACCGTTGTGGTTTCTACCTACATGTTGTTTTGATCGCAACTGCCAAAAAAATTACGCGTACCCTTATACATATCGCCACATGATAACCTACCAGAGTGGATTCAAATACATTTTGTAATCCAAGGTAAAATAAAGCAGTAAATCACTAACTGGTTTACACACACGACGAAACACGACCGAATTATTAAAAACTCTAGCTCCTATCCTTTACCTTTTAGGTTCCCCACAACAAAGAAGCTTCACAGTTTTGATCGTGTTCATCATTTACTTTTCTTTACGTCGGAGACTTGTCTCTACTCGAATGTATCATCAATTTTCATGAAATATCACAGAAGAATACTTTTTCAGTGGCCGTAATTTGAACTAAAAGATAAGAAAAGTTTTGAAATATCTGAAAGTATTTGCTCATTTCGTAGAACAAAGCTTATTGAACAAGCAATTGATCATTCTGAGGCAATCTCAAATATTGATCTATTGTTTTATCTACGTCAAACATAATATTTGAAGGGTAATAAGCATCCCAAACTATCTAACTTTACCAATAAATATTACTCAGTCAAATATAACTAATTAGTATCAGTAAGTGTATTGTGTACGTAACACAATACACTTAGGTACTGATACTAATTAGTTATTTAGAAGTGCCCGCATCATTGATTTGAAATTACTTTAACGCAGCCAAACCTTTGATATTACTTTGAACCGCTTAATTAATCAAAATGTTTAAGGTGCTTTATTTACAATTCAATTTGTGTAATTAAACAGAACTTGGAAATTCAAAAACATTTTCGAACGGAATCATCATTAATATTTTTTGTAATTTTGGCGTAAAATAAAACTGCAGCGTGAAGTCGTTTTAATGCTTTGAGCTTACTTTTTTTCGCGCTAGAACATGTGAGTTAATTAGCTAGGCTATTTAACACGTTTCGCTCATATGAACTAATTAAGCGTTATGGCAGGCGGAGTGGTTTGGATTCAGCGAGTGATGTTTTAAAAACCAAGAGTTACAGGGTGCTCCGTAGGCGGTTAAGCCAGAGCTCGAGGCACGAACTGTGGCGGTGCTCATCAATATTGCGCGCACGTTCGAAAACTTTCTGCCACAATTACCTGAGAGCTCAAGTGTCGGAAAATATATTGGTTTTGTTCGTCTCAGTCACAACTATCTGGAGAATCGATCTCTACGAAACTATTAACCTGTAGCTGTATACATCCTAACTATAATATTATAAATGCGAAAGTGAGTTGGTTTGTTTTTTTGTTACGCTTTCACGCTAAAACGGCTGAACGGATTTCGATGAAATTTGGCACATGACCTGGAATAGGACATAGGATACTATTTATCCCGATATTCCCACGGGATCGTGACTTAAGCGGGTGAAACCGCGGGGCGGAAACACATTTGATTTAGTACTCGCTGTTGCCTGCGACTTCTTCTGCGATCCAGGCTGAATAGGTCCCTGTCAAACTTCATAATGATCCGTTCAACCGTTTTTACGTGATTGAGTAACAAACAAACAAACTCACATTAGTTAATACGAGTATTATTGTGTTAGTGTCACGTTATGACCTGAATAATTTGAACGAATGACGCACTACCAAATATTTTTATGTTTGTAAGCTAATAAAATATGTCAAAAAAGTAATTTTGCGACTAAAAACTAAAACAATTTCGTTTAAAAACTAAAACCTCTATACCTATTTTTATATTATTTGTCTACAAAATAACGTTGCTCTTCAGGCTACGCTTTTCATTATCGGGTAACTGACTCAGATCTAGTAAAGTGCGACCGCGCAAGTTTATAATATTACTCAATTCAAATAAATTGAGCTCAACAAATTAGTCTGCCGATTTAATTAGGAAACTCATGGAGCGATTCGAACAGCGGCTGTAGGTAATTATTTTTTGATATAATATGTCACGGAGGGTCCACATCCGGTGGAGCTAATTAATAACTGGCGAGTGGGTCTCGACGTGTGTGCCTGGGAGGCGAAGAAAAAATATCATTCCGCTGAGCGCTGGTTAGTTAGCAGAAAAGACTACCGGTATATAGCCAGAAATAATAAGCCGCAAGCCGCCGCCCCGGTGATTTATTGTTTTGGCTTTGCGAAACCTCACTCGGAAGCCTGATAAAAAATGATCTCACTTATTAACACCACTGGTGAAACCCGACTTTATTACCCTTTGCCGATTCCTGTGACACGCCAAACATTTTATATTCAACTTTTCGTATAATCAACCAATCAACACATTCGCATGTTTCTTGTTTTATTTTCATTCGTGTGTAAACAAATTTTCAACGCGATATACGGCACGATTTAACTTTTATTATTTTATTAAAAGCCTTCCACGAACCTATTTCACTCATTTCTTCTCAAAAGAACTTCAAAGACATATAATTACCTCCTCTCTTTGAGACTTTACGAAATTATAATCTCTATTGTAGACGAAAATTATATCTGCCTACCATCTTTGTACAAACATGTCAAATATAAGACAAAAGAAAGCCTGCTAATTTAGTATTCGGAAAGGAATCATGACATACGAACTTAGAAGACTTTGTGGTTATTACTGTAAGCAAAATTCTTTATGGTATTAGAATGGGCCTACCTCGGGAAAGTTTTCAAATATTAGCACCATTATTTCACCAGATGACAGAGGTTGGGCACATATTAGCAAAGTTCGAGGGCGCTCGTTTCATGTCACTCGATTCATTTTTTAAGGATATTACATAAAATTTATTTAATATAAAACATTTAAAACAGAGTTTCCTCTTATAAGTATTGCACCAAGCTACATAAATTAAATGCATCCACCAAATAAAAACGGTTACATTATGTAGGTACCTACCTACCTTGTGATTATTTTTACCTTTTATTACGATATGATTTTAGGTATATCAGTATTTTTCATGTTTGCATCTTACGTCAACGTACGTAAGTACGGTATATGCATTTTTTTAAATGGTTCATTTTTCCTGAACTTTAGCGTTTACCTACTCTGGTTGGACCCAGACGCTATGTATAAGTAATGAAAGCGCACAGGGATATTTGAGCTGATATGCGACTGTGGAGTGTAAAAGCTTCAAGAAACTTAACGTGAAGAACGAAAACATAAGGAACGTGGCTAGAGTCCTCCGTGCTACTTCAATTACTAACTTAATATGGGCAGTTTGTTTATCTGAGCTAGGACTATTAAATCTCACTATAAAATTGAAACGTAACGAAATATTCGATAAAAAGCAGAAACGTACCTAGAGGTAAATCCGAATTAAATCGAAAATCGTTGCTTCGACTTCTCTTCTATAAAATCTTCAATTTCAAGATGTGTCGCTGTTCACGGACGCATTTTCTTTTAGACTTGCTCGTGTGTGATAATCCAAAAGCGTTTTGTCGCTTTACACGTTTTTTTCGCGTTTGCTAACAGTTATGTACATTAAAAACTTTGCCTCGCCACAAGTCATATTAACTTCATGTTAGCTCTTCTATTTGTTAAGCATCCAACAACTCCGCTCACAATAAATACGTACAGTTCATAAACTGTTTAATTTGTGTTGCGAATTAAACATGAGTTTACATACAAACCTGACGTTTTCTGTCAAATCGTCACGTTGCATCTCACAGTAATTTGTATAAGACCGCCAAAAAGTATCATTTCATAAACGGAGAAATTAATTCACATTTCCACGTTTACATAAATAAAAGAGGCAATATTGCCGTACGTTTGTGGGCGCCGACGGCTTGGCGGGAATCGCTCGCCTCATATACCCCGTCGTTGGAAATGCTAATGTGCAAATGTGAAACCGGCAAAAACTGCTCGACTGTTCACTTTCGTCTAGGTGCTAATAATTTCAATTTAAACAGCTCGCTGAGGCAAATTTTGTGGCAGTTAGGCTCGTACGGTAAACTCGTGTAGCAGGATCAATGTTGTTGGTATTGCTAATATGATTAGTGTTTCAATGTGATAATTAGTTCGCTTTCCACAACGAACATAACTGTGTACTTTCTGGGTTAGTGAAAGCTTAACATTTTGAAGCGATACACATTTGTATTTGGTATAGAAATCTAGGGATGGGTATATATTCATATTCAGGAAGTTATAAACAATAGTAAATTATTCCAAATCTAGTTGTAGGTACTATATTTAATTATATTCTAATGAAATATTAATGTAATAATGTACTATTTCATGTGAAGCATCCTCATTAATAAACAGTTCATTTACCAAGTTGTTACCATATGAAATGAGAAGGAATAAAAACTTAATAGTAGTTACACAATAGAGTAAACCAACAGAAATTATGTTTAGTATTCCTCCAAACATTTAGCAAATAACAGAGTTAATTTATTCTAAGTTAAATTTTAACAAAAGTTTTTGGTAACTGAAAACCTTATCTTTAAAATCTTAAGCAAATTGAGAGGCTCCGCTTGTTTTCTCGTTAGTTAATGACTATAATTTAAACTTAATAATAAAGACGGACAAGCGGCTTTGTTTGTGCCTGAAAGGTAAAATTTCGTGCACCTAAATGAATGCTAATTAAGAAATGTGAGCTCAAGAAATAAACGCAAGTTGAAAAGCGTGACAATCTGACATTATAATTACGAAAAATTGCAAGTCTTTTCAAGGAACATTTACGAAACAAAGTATAGAACAGAAGACACATGAATCTACGTATAGCTTATTACTTACTACAAGCGCGATATTAATCTCATTAATTAGATTGATTGAAAAAAAAGTTGATGGAAATTAATTATGAGAGTGCTACTTATCTCTGCAGTCATAATGTTCGATGATAAAATATATTACTTACCCGAGAAAGAAGACACTAAACGAACATTGAGATATGAGACGTGCTCGTGTGGGATTGCTCTATTATATTATTATATAACATCATTATTTTCATCCAGGCAGTTTCCGGCCGCTGAATAGGCACCGCTTTGCTGCAAGAGCGAGGACATAACCGACCAGTAGGTGTGTAGGTAGGTACCTACTTTCTTTCTTTGAGTACTTCCTCTTAGCGACTAGTTCCGGGTGACTTTATGTTGTTCGAGAGGCTTAGTTGACACTTTCTATCTCCAACTTTCAGGTGGGCTAGATTTTTACCAACGAATTTTAGTTCAGACTGGTGCTTTTTTATGGCTTTCTAAGATCCTAACGAAGAAATTATAAGAAGGTACCTATCTACACTGCACTCAAACAAAACATAACATAACACAAGCTCATTTATTTATCGCGATTTATTGCAATCGGCGTCATCTTACTGATATTCTACAATTTAAGAGAAAAATAAATAAAACAAATGTTGACAATTTCAACGGCCAGCATATAAAATGTGTAGGTATATTTAATATTTTAGTTAAGACTTCGCATAATCATGTTTTTCTCTTCTTGTTCTCACACACTATTGTCTACATTTCTTTCTCATTTCTCCTTTCGCAGGTTTGCTGGAAGAAATTTCTTAAGAAATAAGCAGTACCTTTGTACTCATGTCATATCTCTTTGTATTTTAGTGTGTGTACATAAATAATAAATAAATAAATAAAACATAATGTTTTTGTCCTTTGTATTTCAATCTTACAGCGATACCCTGTGCGTGCACTCAGTGTCCTTCAGCACAGTTATGATAGTCAAAATCTACGTCAAAAACCTTAACCCTCCTACCATCGCAGTTCTGAATACATCAGAATAAAGAGATCATATGAAAACTTCAGTTGAGTCCACATTAACAAATCTAAAGAGCAGAGATCCATACGCCTTGTATAATCTACGGAACATTACAAGTCCCGGCTGCGATTCCCTTTCCGCCTCGCTGAGATATTGTAATGAAATCCCGCCATCTGCTTTCACTCGCCGACGTAATATGATGTGCGACCTGTGCCTGCTTTCCGTATACCTCGATTAAAATTATATTTATTGTATAAAAACGTTGTTTTTCTAATCATAATTATGATGTAAGCTGTATTTAATTGTGATGTTTTATCTTCCGTAGCTAGGTACGTTTTCGAGTGGAGGTTGGTTAACATCAACAAGATTTTCCGTGTAGTCATTAATTGACTACAGGATTGCTTAGAAATTCCTATTAAAGCTGAAATCAGACGCTTCACTCCGTGAATGGTTCACTCAAGTGAATGTTTATTTTTGTTTCATTAAAAATTCCATAGAAATGAACGTTCATGCTCATTTCATTTAATTTTTCAATCGTACAGAGCGCGAGTAAGAAATCGTTAGATGGGTCAACGAATTAATTTATTTTACACTTTTTAATACGATAGAAATATAAGGGTGCAACATAACTTATAACTAATTAATTAATAAAAATAACAAAATAATAATACTAACTTAAAGAACTAAAACTATTCACAAATTAAATATGGCGTCAAAAAATTTCTCCTCATCGCTGTCAACCGGTAATGTACCCATGAGACTAGCCAATTTGCCACGTCGTTGTATGGCAATGCTTAACCTCTGTCCAAAGTAAAAACCGGCCCTTAAAAATCAAAAATCAAAATCAAAAGTCATTTATTCAAACTAGGCTGAGAATCAGCACTTTTCGAACGTCAAAATTACATAAGACAGTCCCCCAAAACGCCCACCCTTCACCACTTCCTAGTGCTTTAGCTGGGAAGAAGAAGTGGCGCAACAAACTCCCCAGCAGCACAGCTGTCTGTTCAGTTAGAGAAAAATTGATTCTATACAAAAGTATACAAAATCATTTACATTACATACATAAAACTTAAATCTAATTATTAGCCATATGTCAGCTAGCACACGCCGATATACCAACCACAAAAAAAATAAAAAAATAAAACGAGAACTACTCAAGCAGAAATAAAAGTTAAACATAAATTACCTAAATAAAAGCCTCCAGGCACAAAGGGCGTGCCCGCTTACATATAGCTGTAACTGGAAGTTATAAATGATAAACTAGGACCATCGAAGTAAAATAAATAAAAAGTTAATTACTAATAACATTAACAAAACCGAGATCAGCAAGACGACCAGTCACCACAAGCAGCACCCGTTCACGAGCATAACGCAAAGATCAGCCATTACCCCCCTCGCCATATTTGAGGGAAGGAGACAACCCGATCCCCGACGCTACCGCAAGCAGTGACATCTAAGGGAGCATGACGAACCTGCTGCCGGTTGCTCAGGCAAAAATAATAATTATCAATTGTCGATGTCGCTAGCTAACCACATATTGCAATACAACTCATACAGAATACATTGTTATGAGTAGATTATGTCAACAATAAATTAAATTAAAAACGATATTAAAATAAATTGACTATACAGTCCAAATAAAATAAAATTAAAAAATTATATGAACTCATATAAACTATCAGTGGGTAAACTAATTCTGGAGAAAGAACATAAACATTGTCTCGAGTTAATCACAGCGACCAACAACCGTGACTTAGGTCACGGGAAGTGTCAAATAGCCGTTTTGAGATTTCATTTTACATAATTTTTTATTCATTTCAAAGACTTTGACATGTAGGTACATATGAACCAAAAGTGAAGTGTCTTATATCAGACTTAAGGTTCATAGTAATTTGTGCGTTAAGTCATTAGGGTTTTTCATTGCGAAATCATACAGGTACAGGATAATTGTTTTGAAGACATCACATGACTTTCCTGACTTTGTATTTGGTAATTCAACGTTCATCAATTTAGTATAAAGTAGTAAATAAGATAAGTGTCATAAGGTGAGGTAAATAAGGTTTTATTCGACGAAACACTTGAGGCCTAAAATTTGTTACATAACACAACATCACGCCACATTTCCCCGGAATAGTTGGGCAGAGGTGTACCTATAGTACAGCCACATTTCGCCAGTTATGATTATTTAAAAGTCCCATGTAATAGGGGCAAGTCTATTGCCATCAACCGGGCACAAATCCAGACTCTGGGCTGCTATTGAGAAAATCCTGATAGAAAAATAAACCAAATAACACTTTCCCAATCCAACTACCCACTTTTCCCAACTTAGTTAACTACGTACAAAATCGTTTTTACTTTACCTGAAATACATTGTTCAAGTTACTTACTTACATAAAATTCTAGAAATCCTACTAATATTATAAATGTGAAAGTTTGTGTGTTTGTGTGTTTGGATGTTTGTTACTCAATCATGCAAAAACGGCTGAATGGACTTGGATGAAATTTGGCATACAGATAGTTTATAACCTGGATTAACATATAGGATCCTTTTTATCCCGATATTCCCACGAGATCAAGACTTACGCGGGTGAAACCGCGGGGCGCAGCTAGTATGAAATACTTTTAATACTAGGAACCTCGCAGGTCCTTCATATCACTTCAAGCGCTTCAATTCTATTACCAGTTCTAGTTATGCGAATATCTGTATCGGATAAAAAAGAAATACCGATATTCTCGGTATCGATATTTCTGTTAAGACAATTCCACAGTATCAGTAGCAGTCTAAGGTTTAAAGTTGCTCATATACCTACCTAAATATAATTATAATGTGAGTTAGGGATATGGTTTTACATCGGGCGAAAGGCAGATAAATGTACCTACTATTAAATTGGCCCAAACAGTAATAATAGAACAATAAAATAAATAGCGCCAAAGAGTAAACTGCTTAGCATAGAAATAAATACTCAGCCTACCACACGTAGAATAATAAATATAGGTAATATTTTTTGCAAAATACGAAAAGAATGAAAAATATTTTATTTGGGACACGCACTGGAATTACAAACAATAAAAACCGGCCAAGTGCGTGTTGGAGCATGTACAATGAAGGGTTCCATAGTTAAGACGAATTAATTCTTAGAACAAACTTAACTTTGTAGTTGAAAATACGTCACAGTCAATTCTCCAAAGGGAATATTGCAAAAAAAAAAAAATTGTATGTGATCTAAAAATTTAAGATTTTAGGGCTTTTTCCTTTACTTATTCTTATTCTAGGTCAAAAATTATTGAATAACTTTATTTGTAAATATCCTTTTTGGCTTTGTAATAATATGTAAAACCATAAATGGTGCATGTTGTGTTGGCCTGTAAGTAATTTGTTGCACATAAACGTAATATTAAGGATAATATTTTAAATGTGCTATGTAAACAATTGTTGGCTAACCTAAATAAATAAATAACTTCAACCAAGACTTCTGTGCCCCGTTCATTGGAAAAATAATGTGTTTGCTAAATTCTATTGTGCTTTGCTAGAGGTAAATCAATTTTTATAAGCCGACTTTGCTGGTTACCATATATTTTTTCGCTGATCATATTGTTTTCATAAGGCATTTTCTATTATAAACAAATGCAAAAAAATCCGAAAGATTTTGAAGTTGAATTGGAAATCGGCTCCCAACGTCTGTCAAAGTAAACGTTAACACGAATAAATAATTGTCTGCTTTGAATATTATTATTTAAATATTTTAAAACGTTGTTAATTAAGACTATGGAGTATTATAATATTCCGACAGAAGCAATAAATAAAAAAAATTATGCGAGCACTACTGTAAAAAAAAAACCCGCAGATTTGACAGAATGAAAGCCTTGAAGTCATTTGAGCCGCCATGCCCCGTTTTGTCAATCAAAATTAAATAACGCTAAGAAAAATTAAAAATTTGTCCTGCTAGTGTTAATTTTTCGCTGAAATATTCATATGTTGATAAACTACAAGAAACATTAATTGGTTTCTCAAAAACTGTCACCTAGCCTATTATTTTATCTCAATAAGGGGTGCCTCCTGAGGGTTGGTGTAACGATAACTTATTTTTTTTCAAATTGAAAGTTTTTATTGTAGGTGTTTGAGTAACCATTCAATATACCCACTATGTTTAGGTAACGTTAATAAAATGGCCCATTTAATTTCAAAAACAGAAAGTTTCCCCATCCGATGAAATCAAGTCGGTACCTAAATCGTATGTAGATCTAAATTAGGTGTTAATTCACGTACCAATCCGTTTAAACGTATCTCATGTGTGTCAAATACGTAATTAACGTTAGTGTTGGTGCAGACAACGCGGCGTGTACCGGTGCCAAGGTACACAGGCCGCGTCGCATGTGCTCGCGATAATCGCTCATATCGTATGCCGCAAACTGATAATGTTGCGTGGCATGCGTGCAAGCAATGTTCTAATATTCGATTTGTATTCACGGTTGTGTTGTTTATGGGCCATTGAGATGCGGGCCCCATTGACTGGGCAATTTACATTGAATCGCTACTTTTGTGTACACGGAAACCGGGACGCTGGAACGCGATGATGGTCTAATTATTATGTACCTGCGTGCATGGTTAGCGCGACAAACATTTTTGGGAACGTTTGTGATGGCGCGGTGTGTACGGTTCTGGGTGGTTATTTATTAAATGTTGACCTGGGATGCTGAAAATGTTTACCGGTAGTTTAAAACATTTTCATAGTCTACTCTAAAAGCAAAACCGGATTAATGAACAGTATAGTTTGCAACCCACAGTACAACATTATGTAAATGGTAATAGTTTCTCGATAGATCACTACACCTGTAAGTGTCACTACTCTACTCTATCTAAATAATTGCAATGCTCTCTGTAAGTAAAGATAATTGTCGCAAATACATCTTTAAGAAAATCTCTGTTAAATATATATACTTATCTACCTAACAATGATTTAACAGTTTAGTTACATATTTCTTTAAAAATGGGCCCATACGAAATCACATTGTATTATACGGCTACCAAATACGTATCTATCTATGCTCACTTCGCAGATAAAAATAATACAAGTTTTCTCTAGACCGAACAAACAAGAGTGGGATTAATTCGAGTAAGCGCAATCGACATGAGCGCAAATCGCCTCATTAAAAGTTGAAGCATCTGATCAGAACACTATACAGCAGATACCATTCATATTTTGTTACAACGTGCACCTGTTATAAGGGAATGAAGTTATTATCATTCATATTACGAAACTTCTTTGATAAATGAGTGTTGTTGCAGTTTTGGACAGTGCAAAATGGGGAAATGTATTTTAGATTTCAGTCGCGCTATCTGACGTATGATTCTGAAATAATGTCTCTTGTGGTTTGTTTGCGAGTAGGTAATTATTGTTGATATTATTTTCGCTTATAAACCCTTTTTTGTGGGCATGGCAGAAATAAACCTATAAGTATCTATTAGGTATAGGTATGACGTTTAAAATTTTCCGCATTAGCTTAGGCATAAACAGACTATACCTATCGTTCCCACTACTGGGACACAGGCCTCCTCTCTGTTGGCAACAGGCAACTGAAGTGGCAACAGGCAACTGAAGAAACACGGGTAGGTTTTAGTCAGTAAAAGTCTGGCACGCCCTTCCGCTCCGCCCAGAGCGGGAGAAGTAATTTGGTGATTGACAACCCTCAAAAAAAAAAAGAGAGAAGGAGCGGGCCATAATCCACCAGGCGTGAGTGCGGGTTGGTGATGTCTCACGTCTTCGAATTTTTAGTTCTAACTGTGCGTTTGCACCGGCGAAACGTTTACAACAAAACATGTTGAAATCACTAGTTCCGGTCAATGTTCCATACAATGTTTGACAGGAACCAGAGATTTCAACATGATTTGGTGTCATTGTTTCGCCAGTGCAAACGCACAGTATGACATGCCGGTTTCCTCCCGATGATGTTCGCCTTCACCGTTTTGAGAGCAGTGGTGATGAACTTAAATGCACAAAGTAATGGGCCTGTCTGGGTGGGTTCGAACACGACCTACGTCACGTAAGTCGGGACCGATACCACGGGGCCACAACTGCTCTAGGTTTTCCATATTTTCATTCAATAAAAAAAAATCTATTGTAAAATGTTGTGTTGTTTCTAAATAATTATTACACTGATAATGACTACTCTATTCACGCACAATGGTCCACCTTAGGGACTAAGTGCGGAAACGAAAACCCTTTTTTTTTTGAGGGTGAGAAATCATCAAATGACTTCTCCCGCTCTGGGCGGAGCGGGAGGGCGTGTCAGACTTTTACTGACTAAAACCCACCCGTGTTCCTTCAGTTGCCTATTGCTAAGGTCCCGGAATCCCTTTCGGACTTTCCCGCAACCCTGGCAGGGAAACCAAACCCCTAACATAGAATATAGACTACCCTGATTGTAAGTTCCTACATAGGGATTATTGTAAAACGCGACACGTATATTTAAATTCCTTGAATATTTAAACGATCCTCCGCTTTTCTTTACCGCGTCGCCATTAATGAGTAATTTGAGTTCCGTAAGAAGCTCAGGCCTCTCTTTGTTACGAATGTACATACATACATACAGATGTAGTTGTTATTTGTATAATGATAATGTACCTAGCTATATACCTACCACTCACTAAAGTACTACAGTTTTGTTCTCCGACAAAAATGGCTCCACTCCAAAACAAAACTCGACTCCACTCATCGGACCAATTTGAGCGAACGCTAATCTCGATACTCGATGACTCACCGCAAGTTGTGGAGCTTTTGCTGACACCTATGACTTTAAACCAACTTCATTTAACCTTCTCCTCACTGTTTGTTCACGAACACGTACGTTTCGCACTTCTTATAAGACATTTCGGGTCTGAATAGCCGTTTGACGACAACTTCTTAAAGTTTGCACCCTTATAAAACGGTAGTCTACGGCACTGGTTGCACGATTTCTGCCCTGCCCTCGCCTGCGCACGTAAGTCTGTCTGTACCGTTGCACATTACGGTGTATCACGTATACTGATACACCCAACGTTCGACTAACTGAACGGTAGGTGTGACCTTCCTCAATCATTGTTACAGCACTGGCGACTTCAGTTGCAGGAAAATCACTCATTCTGTATGCAATATAATGTTAACTCTCCAAACAAAACAAACGTAATTTGCTAGGGCCACCATTGACTGCATAAACCAACTTTCTTATCAAAAACACTTAGAAACTTAAAGTGTAAACAAACACTTAATAGGGTACAATTTCTGTTAGAAAGTTGAAAAATGTTTAAAAAAGCCCATAATGTATATGAAAAATGGGTAATCATTCAAATAACGGAATAACTTGACAAAATACCCACAAGTTTTTTTTTAAAGGCATTTTTTTTTGCGTTCCTCTAAATTTGCCGGTGTGTGTATTATATAGGTAAATGATAAATGATTTATTTAGGTACTTACTTAACTTACGTTCATGAAATAGTAAAACAAGCAAGGAAAGCTTATAGTTTCGCCATGTCCGTCTGTCCGTAAGTCACAATAATTTTGATAAGTAAGTAAGTAGTTAAGTAGGTACCTAACCTAACCAACTTCAAAAAAAGTAGGTATCTATGTATGTAGATTTAGCTATTTCACAGTAAAATAATTACATAAATACATTTTATTATCTATCGTTTTTTATTAGCATAACCTTAATCAGTCTAGGTATAATGTTAACCATTTCGCCTATCAAAGTTACACTATTTTTTTTATGTTCCGTACCAAAATTGGAAAACGGAAGACTTATCAGTGCCTGTCCTTCCTTTCGTCCGTCCGTCTGTCCGTCCGGCCGCCCGTCCGTCCGTCCATCTGTGCTCATTGCCGAATCTCGAGTCCCACATGCCCGGTTTTATTTTATTTTAAATAACCGAGTGTCAGCCCTATGAAAGTAGGTAAGAATTTTGAGCTTTGTTAGGAAGCTTTCATTCTGCTCTTATTTATTCTGTGGTAGAGTACCTACCTACCTATAGAAACAAAACATTACCCTCCTGGGGCAGTCCGGTAAAACGAGTACATGTTTTGTAATGCAATTAAAAACTGATATCAAATAGGTTAAAGTTACATTCAATTAATATAACCGCGTCAATCGTTACTCGATATTTACACACTTTCCGATATTTAGTGAAAATTAATTTAAAATGAGACATATCAGTGCGAATTCAGGGCATTTTTAAAGCGTCCACATTCACGAAAAAGGTTTTAATGCATTTTTCGTATTGTTTAATAACAGTAACTTGTAGAATTGTAACTGGCAGTTAACGTGAAACATGATACACTTTTAAAAATAAATGTATCTAGGTTCACGCCAAAAATGCAGTATCGCATTTTATGCCACATTCTCAAACACATACATCGCGTCATGTGCATACATCTATTCTGAGCAGTATTTACCGAGCATTTGCTCGTTCTCATAGCAAAATATAATAATAATAAATAATATCTATGTTGGAAAAATAAATGTAGTTAAATAATAATTATACTATGAAGAATACATTTCTTCGGAGTACCGAGCAATTTGTATCGTCGAAAGAAAAACCGCACCTTGTATAAAGGATCGCTCCGGCTTAATAACTTGGAAAGTAATTCAACTAAATATGTTTCTTTATAGACGCCTATGAAATTAATATTCTGACACAACGTCGATAGCGCTCGATATTGTTTATTACCGACCAGAGAGGTTTATACAAACTCTCCATATTATATTTCATTGAGATCGTATAACCGAGTATTAAATTTGATAATATTCGGGATTAATAATCTGATAGTGGTTCTAGATTGGCAATAAACTTTAAGGTTATAGTCTCATGGACTAACTAATGCTGTAAGTACCATAATTAGATATTATTAGTGCCAAGTTACGTACGAAATGATTTTCTAGCGATAAAATATTAATGTTTTAATGACGTAATATTAAACACTAGTCAATATTGAGAAAAATTATAACAAACACTGAAATTATTCCAAAAGACTTACTTATGTCAGGGAGCCAAGTCTACTAATGATCAGTTTTTGACAGATATGCCATACAAAATCTGTCAAAAACTCATCATTGCGAGACCACTGACACGTTTGTAAATTGGTAGACTTGGCCCCCAGGTGGCGTGTAGTACGTAATGAGGACCATGGCATTCACTGGAAAAACAATTTCCTTCTCAAATCATTTCATCGCAAACCAACAGCGACAAAATAAGTAGCTAGGTGGACCTTTTCAAACTTTTTAATGGCGCCCGAAACCATTACGTCCTTAAACCTCTAACGAACATGTTTAACAAATTTCAAAAGTGATAACACATATCCCAAATTAAATGAGCCTAGTGGTTGTTCAACACATAATTCAATCTCTATGGATTCTACAAACAAGTGTATGGGGACGATAAAACAGAGTGGTTGATGTTGTTGCGTAGGTACAGGCGCGGGCGGGACACGGGTCAAGTTGCAAGTCGCCTAAGTTCATGTTTACTATCCATGAGTAAACTTTACATACAACCTATGATTAAATTACCTAACAGCTTTGAGGATTTCAGGCACATTCTATTGTTTTAATGTGACGCGAATGTTATCTTCGCTTCTGTACGACGCAATCAATGTTTGATCATATTATTGAGTTTTACTCGTCTATATCAGATTTGAATTTAGTAAGCCCATTAATTTAAAGAGATTAAAGGTGGGACTAAATGTTGCTGGAAACCTTTCTGGAAAATCAATGTAAACTTTATCAAAACTTCACAAGTTAACATCTCATAACTTTTTGTTAAAATATTGTATTAACTGAGAGTGGAAACCTCCGGCAATAGTTCAAGTACAAAGTGTACAAACATTGTAAAACGCCTAACAAAATGTCAAGCATTTTATGGAAGCTTTACAGTTCATGCAATGTATCAGAGTAAGGGAGTATCGAACAAACTGTGTTCCCAGTGGGGGCATCGAAGTACGTATTTGCATCAATAGACGCATTGCTACATAAAAGGCGTCTGCGTCACGTACAGTCTCACAAACATTGTCAAACAGTTTATTCAGCACTTGCTCGTAATCTGAGACAGTTAATATAAATAATAACAAGAAAAATAATCAAGTCAGAAATGAAGGCAATAAACTTTCACGTTTAAATAACTTTATAATTCTGTTATGTCTTCGTTTGTTATTTATTGTTGAAGAAAAGCTAATCGTACGCCGTTCTTTCTTCAACGGTGAATAAACAAAGAACGATCTCATAATTAGATATAATAAGGAGGAGTTCATCCAAAATGTTAATTATCCAATATTATTAAAAGTGAATTTCATTTTTAATTGTGCCTGACGGACAAAATTAATCAAACAAGTTCCAAAACTTCGAACAAGGGTTTGATTAATCTTATCAATTTCTTTGAAAAATCTGCTGAAATAAAGACGTCTGGCTGATATTATTATATATGTCTTGATATCCTTGGAGAGCTTCATAATTATAATATATATTTAAATTTGCTTTAATTACAAATATTTGCTGTTTCTGTTTGAAAGCAGTAGGTACCTATTTAATATTAATAGAAAATGTGTAAGATTTATGTAGCAGGGTTGTAAACAGTTGTATTATGTTATCGCCTGCGTCCTAATAGGACCAGAGTATTCACGTGTTCGCGTTCAGGTCTGGGTGGCTCCGATATGCTCCCATACCTTATTAGACAGTGGCACGTGATGTAGCTGCCTATGCCTCACACAGACGTGATTCCAATTATAGTTTGCACTTTTCTCAAAACTCGAAGTTTCCTTTAAGATTATTCATAGAACACATAACGGCCTGTACAATCCGAGTAACGAAGTGACCTGGAGTACCCGGTGAGATGCCGTCAAGAGGCCATTAAGGCACCCTCCGCTGCGCCAATCTTCTTGAGTATCACATCCAATTCTTCCAACAGACACTGTCAGAATCTGCCTTTATTTTAAGAATTATTAATCATAATTTAATTTATTATAATAATTATTTATTTATTTTATATTATTTATTTTATATAATAATTTCTTTATTTTAATAATAAGGCACCCTCCGCTGCGCCAATGTTTTTGAGTATCACATCCAATTCATCCAACGGACACTGTCAGAATCTGCCTTTATTTTAAACACGATATTTAAAAAAAACATAATTATTTGATAAATTGAAGGTACTCGGCACGTCAGCACATACCCTAACAAACTTTGTTTGGAACAGACGTGATTGATGAATATGATTTTTTTATGAGTCGTTAAATCCCATGTGGTCCTCGCGCCCGCGCCTCTCCAACATCAACTTTGCTTGATATTGATAGCTTTTACTCAATTTCAATAATTATTTATTTTTAGTCATGAATTATCTATATATCTTAGGCTTTATGTTTTTCTCCTACATGTCTATAAACAAATTCATATTTCATTCGGATAAAAATGGCAGCATGTCAACAAGTATCTCACAGACTACACATTTTAAAGCACTTTGCTAAATAAAACACTGACGGTAAGGATCCCTACGCAGATATTGTTGAGCTGAACATTTTCGTTTGTTGTTATTGAAATAAACGTGCAATAAAAAGCTGAGAACAAAAAGCTGCGTGTGCTATATTGTTACATAATCAAATTTGTTACTGGATTAGGTGGAGAATGTGCAGATGGCGCCTAGCAAGTAAGTAAAGAGCGAAGTGATAGGGTCCCGATATACGTGTCCCGGTTACTGACGACCACTTTCACATTTTTGATATTCAGATGGAGCAACCACTGGGAACAAAACCCGAGTTAACTTCGCGATATTGAAAGCTTATGGATTTTCAATGTTGGCGGCGAATATGACTCGGTAATGAACGGCAAAATGTATACGTGCTGTCGATAATGTTCAGGTTTATTTAAACAAAAAAAGGTTTAATATGACGAATAAGATTGAAAAGACAAATCAGTTCATTTGCTGAAATAATTTGAATGAACCTTTTTAAATCGTAGGATCCTGTAATACTACGAAGGGTAAAACTTATGGCTACATCGCCGTAGTGACCTCACCCCTGAAAAAATCTAAACGTTTTGGTAGATAGCCAATTTTAATTGAATGAAAAAATGATCGTCTATGCATTTTTTCGTTTTGGATGATGGGCTAATGGAAATTGGCAGTGGTCTCGGCTGCCACCCGTGCCAACTTTTGCGGAGCCAGCTATCGCTACGCTCCAGTTCGGAACGGACGAGATATATCGTTTCGATTGAATAATGGTCTCATGGCAATTGCCTTCCAGTGTCCCTGCAATCGAATTGATTATAGAAATTTGATGATTTTACCTTTTTTCAGGAACTAAAGTTCAAACAACATAACCCTACCCGGTGTCGAGCTGAAACAAGATATATATTCCCGAAATCGAACAATACTATTTTATAATAACACAAACATAAACATGCGGTATTTGAATGATCGAAATTTCACATTTGAATGATTTCATTCATCTTTCAAATGGGAAGTCGATCGCATGTGCCCCAAATGGACGTATTGGCATGCAAAGCCTTGTGCAGTTTCTATTGAATTGTAAATTTGAGTTCTGAGACTCGAGCACTGCTTCACGATAAAAGTAGGTAGGTATTATAAAAAATCGTTTTAGAAGTTATATTGCCCTTGAGTTCACGGTAGATATCGTTATAAATTTGCATTTTACATAAAAGATTTCATATCGAACAATTTATGGCCTTATAGATACAAATAAACTTAGGTTGCCGAGATTAATAAATTATGTTTTTTTTCTATAATTAAGCTAGGTTAAGCTTGTTTTAACGTTAACGTTGCTTGTTTAGACTATGATTTTGGTATAGGTATGTTTGTACAAAATATTGTAACATTTACATTGTATTAATATGTGCGGCCGACATCATATATTTATCGAGGCGTGATTGGATGAGAGCCCTCGCGAGCACTCCACTGCGCGGCACGTGATTTAATGAGTGCGAATATTTCATGTATCGTTAGGGCCGGCGTCGAAATCAATCACGATATTAACGATGTGTGAAATAAATTGAACGAGCAAATAACTTGGCTTTTACCTTCATTTCTCTGATTAAAATCGCAGAACTTTTAAAAAATCCGATAGGTAGGACTGCCCACACTGAAAGTAAATGCCTTCTATTACTTAAATCGAAAAGATTTACCGTAGAACTTAAGAACTGTTTGAATGGACCACTGACTGATCCTAAAAGTACGTAGTATAAGAAACGATATTCGTAGGTGGTGATGATCTTAATATTTAGGTACTACTCATAATAAAAAAAAAAAGATTTAGGGATCTCACGCACTAGACGGCCACGACTCCCGCCAATCGTGGCCGTCTAGTGGTATTGTATGGTGTGCGGCTAGTTGGTAGTTGCGACCAAGTGCGCGACTCGTATCGGTTTATATAGTTTATCTGGTCGCGATCGTGATGGTGGCCGTCGAGTGCGCGAGATCCCATAATCAATATCAGAACTAAGACAGAAACTACTTTTATTTCACATTCCAGTCACTGAACACATAATATTGTTATCTTAATATTAATTTGCAAGTCACTGAACTTTCCAAAAAACTTCAATTGTTGAATGTTTGAAGCAACAACTTTCTTCGATATTCCAATTTCTGTTGTTATAAGTACTTTTATGTTGAATGTTAATATTCCCAACTCACATACGAGTAAGTATCTTGGAATCAGCGTTATCATAACTTATCATATACGGTCTGAATCTATTCACTGCCGAGTTTTTTTTTCTTACCTGTTTTGATTTCTAGCTGTAGGTATAGGATCTACCAATATTTTTCTTTTTTCATCAAAGCTCTGCGAATATTCAATAAAGGAAATAGCTCGCCTCTAATTTGTTAGTAGTAGAACAACTTTACAATAGGTAAGAAAAGTGTTATACACTTTTTATTCCATTCTTATCTCCGGTAGCTGCATTCTAGTTTTCCCCGATGAATTTATGTGACCACTTGTCATCAGGTAGTGGTGCCCCTTTTACCATTCTTCTATATAATAAAACGCATTTTTTTCCTTCCACATTACTTCAATTTATGGAGAAAATCTCTTAGCTTTCTGATCAGAAAAGTCTATTGGTTAATGCTTTCTAAGAAAAGGTTTTTTGTGGCTGCTGGCTGTTTCTCTAGAGAATTGAATGTACTCAGGTAAGAGTGATTGATGTCTTTATCCTGACATTTGCAAAGTGTGCGAGACATTTCAAATCACGGCCATTTTACGGCACGCACCTACTATAAACAACCCTGCACTGTGTTTTTCTTAGGTTATACTAAACAAAGACGTCGTTTTTTAGACGACCCTTTGAAAGTAGAACTCTTATTCAATTTTATATTTTTTTAACCTTCCTTCTTAGAATATTTTGCTTCAATTTTTATCACAATCACATCTAAAAAAAATTGCATTCAAAGATCAAATCACCAACAGTCAAAGTCGAATTTGTAACCGTAAAGAACAGCTGACTAGCGACTAAGTTAGAACTTGGAACAAAATCTCGCTTTTGATAAAGATATATAAGTAATGGAGTAGCGCAAGAGTCATGTCTCGTCCATTCTTCTCCGAAATTACTGCCAGTTGTCAAACGCATTCGTAAGCTCTATGTTATAAGACGTGTGTTCGCGATACCTATTATTTTATCACGTACCAATGTCATATTTTCTGTACACATTCCTTCTATGAGAATTTTATTACTTCATCACTTTGTCACGGATTCTCTTTTATGGCCAAAGTATTTTTGAGGCGCGGCTTTTGGTCGTAAAACTGAAGGATTACAGATGATAACCAACTTATAGTCCTATTAATCAAATGTCGACACTGACATCTTATAGTATAATTAATTTACATTGGAATGGCAGGCGCTTTTTTGCGACTGACTGTCCTACGACCGAAACCAATTAATTGAGTGGCTCAGTATTCTGAAATGGGGCATAAATTAAATTCTTTTGGATATTTATTTATTTTACCTAAGCCTTACCAACTCAATTTTATTTATACCTAGTTACCAAAACAAAACAGTTATACATATATACATCTCAGTGTATTCAATGACCTTATTCAATCTTACAACAATTTATCTAATTGCATTCAACCATAACAAATTCAAATATACACAGTATAATACAGTTCACACGTGCAGTATTAACTTATTGTTTTGCTATCTTCAAAGCTTTCATGTGAATATTTTTCGTTGGAAACAAAAGGCTGTATTCAAAAGTCTATCGTGTTTTCGCCCACAACAGATTCGTGGATCTGTCAGCAGCGCCTAACCGCAGACTACAACGGATTGACCGGCGCCCGGGCCGCTCCCATTTCATACACGTCGCTTTTATTCAAATATCGTTTTGCTACACATTTTTTTGTACTTTTAGTCTAAAAGAACAAACAAAATATGTTTTCAAACAAAAACTATAAATAAAAGTTCTAGTCCGGTGACGCTGTAAAAGCCATGAGTGGCCAACAGCCATACTCCGCTCAAAAAATAAAAGTTTCGTGTATTTTAACGCGAAACAATGGAATGCATAAATCGAACATCTTCTCACATGACGGACCAGTTCATTCGTGTTTTATTTAATATAATAGATAGGCAACCATTGTTGTTTGGTCTGCTTTTATTCAATATTCTAACACATTTCATAAATGACTTTAGCAAAAAGACATTTTCCTAAAGAGCCATTTTGTATAAAGAAAAACGATCCAATAAAACGCATATTACCTCGTCGCATTGTAAAAGAAAATTTGAAAAGTAGGGGTGTCTACACAAACGGATGGTATTACAATTCGGTGCCATTTGCTCTCGCGTCGCCTCTTGTGTTCAGATACGTGCTTGTGTGTGGAAACTTTTTAGGAGACTATAAAGAAAATTCTTTCCCTTGAATTTACGATTTCCCTATCGCGCTTAAGCGGCGAATCATGGCGCATGGATGAAATATTATCGCTCGCTGGTTCTCGCACGTGTACTCAGCCGCTCTGTCGCTTGATGTATAAAGTGTTGCCGGATTTTCACGTCGTACATTTACACTTTTCCAAATGAATTGGTTATTTTCTTTAGTGTCTAAAATAATTATAATTTTTTTCAAGTGTTTATACGCTTTCTATAATATGTTTTTAATTGGTTAATCTTTAAAATTGTAGCCTGAGTTATTAATTAATTCGAAATTGTTCGGTAATTAAGTACTAGGCCCTACGCTGTGGGGTGCGTGGACAGGAAACCTCCCCGAGTGCCCGGGGGCTGGAGTTCCCTTACGGATACGTCTGTGGGGAAGGCCAGTCTCTGGGACAGTGGACCCTGGGGTGCGGGCAATGTTTCTCCATTGGGTGCTGTGTGTTATACACACGGTACCTAGTGGAGAGGCATTGCCCGTATGCCAATATCTTGTCGGTGGGACGCTCTAATGTGTTCTCGGAGGAGTACACGTTTAGCAGCGTCTGGAGCGGGCTCGACGTGCACTAACCCTGCCGTCGGGCAGGCAGGAGGAAGTACTTCCTTTTGCCACCGTTGGTCTCGTAGCCCCGAAGAGTGTCTAGGTCATGTCTCTGGCATTTGACGGGGGTCGAGGGTCTTGGCTTAACCGCCTGGGCCGCGAGGAAGAAATCCTCTTTAAAAAATTACCCCAAACCTCCAAGCGGCGGCGCACCGTGACAGAGGTTGATAGCTTGGCTGACGGGTAGCTTAATCAGTCGCTAGTGCGAACCACAGTCTTTGAGCAAGTTTAAAAGTTTTTACTCATGGGAGCTAATATGGTTAACAGGAAAAACTAAAATGAAGAGAGACAGGGAGAGAGAAAGGGAGAGGAAGGAGGTGATGCGCGGTCGGAGTCCGACGCGGCATCGAGCTCTAGCTCGTGTACGAGCGTAGAGCGGGAAGTAGTTGTAGTGGGGCCTTCCGGGAGAAAGTTCTTCCGGAAGCGCCCCAAGGATGACCCCGTTCATCCTCGGACGAGGGCACCACGAGCCGGAGGAAGATACACTCCGGCCGCAGGGGTGGAGCCCGTGTGAAGGGTGCGGGCAGAGGGCTCGCCACAAAGGAGGCCGGAGATGTGAGCCAAAGTAGCCCAGCTGAGCCGGCCCAGCAAGCCCCGAGCCCCAGGGCGGCCCCCTCAGAGTTGACAGGCGGCGAGTCGGGTGCTGCTGGTGGCTCCAAGCCGGAGGGCGCGGCTGCGGAGGATTAAGTCCTCCAAAGACAAGGCCATTGCAGAGACCACGGCCTCCATAATTGTGGCAGCGAAGGCCTCCCGCAAGGGGACTCCGTCGGACGGAGTGTCCGAGATGCGGGCGGAGGTCGCACGCCTGACGGCCGCCATGGAGCTTCTCCGAAAGGAGAATGTGGAGCTCCGAGCGGACCTAGCCCTGCTCCGAGGCGCCAGCACCCCGGAGGTGCCGCAGAGGGGGCAGCAGCAGGGGCGGCCCGTTGCTGATGCTGCTGAGGACCGGGTTCTGACCCACTGGTGCAGCGGGAGATGGCCGAAATGCGGAGAAGATTCTCCACCCTTGAGGCCATCGTCCTGCGCCCCCCCTTGACGGCAAGCCAGCCGGCCTCCGGCCAGCAGAAGGAGGCGACATATGCCGTCGTTGCCGCCGGATCTGCTGCGGCTAAAGCCTCGTCGGAGCAGAAGGCGGGGCGGCAAAGAAGGGCGGGGCGGCTAAGCAGGCGCCAGCTCGGGCCTCGGCTTCGGCCCCGGCCCGTTTAGCCAAGGTGGCAAGGTGGCCGCACCCGCACCTCCTACATCCCCCCAGCCGATGCCGAATGGCAAGTGGTTGGGGAGAAGAGGAGGGCGGGTAAGAAGGCAAGGGCGGCCAACAAGAAGAAGGCGAGGCGGCAGCGGCGCAAGGAGCGAAGCGTCGTGGCAAGGCTCCACGCCCCGAAGTCCGCAGCTGTAGTGGTCACGCTACAGCCGTAAGCGGCAAAGAAGGGCGTGTCCTATAAGGACGTCTTCGCCAAAGTGGCGGAGGTGGTCGACCTTGGGGAGCTCGGTGCGGCCAGTGGCATCCGACTGAGGATTGCTGCCACAGGGGCTCGGATGCTGGAGTTCCCCGGTTTGGCTGGTGGCCCGGCCGCTGACGCCCTGGCTGAAAAGCTCAGGACGTCCCTAAACGCGGACGAGGCCTGAGTGTCCAGGCTCACTAAGTGCGCTGAAATGCGTATCCAGGGCTTGGACGACTCGGTGACGAAGGCACAGGTGGTGGCCGCCGTCGTCAGGACTGGGGGGTGCTCTGCCGAGCAGGTTAAGGCCGGCACCATCGGTCCTGACTACAAGGGTATGCAAGCCGTTACGGTTAGCTGCCCCGTGGCGGCGGCCAAGAAAATAGCCGGGGAGGGCCAACGGCTATTGGTGGGCTGGGTTTCCGCGCAGGTCAAACTGCTGGAACCCAGACCTCGGAGGTGCTTCCGCTGCCATGTGGGCGACCACGTGGGAGCTAAATGCACCTCCGAGGTTGACCGCAGCGATGCCTGCTACCGCTGCGGTCAGCCCGGTCACAAGGCCGGCACGTGCAAGGCCACGCCGCACTGTGTCGTATGTGCGGCGGCAGGCAAGCCGGCCGACCACCGGGAGTAAGGCCTGCGCTCCACCGAAGCCCGCCCCTGGGGTCTGTCCCCACGTGTGTGCGGATGCGGGGTGAGTCGGTGATGGACATCTCGTTCGCCAGCCCCGCTCTGTCACCGCGTGTCATTGACTGGCGCGTCATGGAGGGTCGGGTGGAGACGTATTCCGACCACCGGTATATCCGGTTTGACGTCTCCACCCAGTCCTCGAGCGCGCCGGTCCGACAGGCCCCGAGTGGTCCGCGGTGGGCGCTGAAGCAGCTGGACCGGGAGCTTCTCCTGGAAGCCTCGATCGTGCAGGCCTGGGTGTCATCACCGGACAGGCCTGCCGACATCAACGACGAGGTGGAGTGGTTCCGGGAGGCCATGTCCAATATTTGTGACGTGGCAATGCCCCGGGTCCAGCCCGGATGTGTCTCGCGCCAGGTGAGCTGGTGGTCGCAGCAGTTGACGGCTCTGCGCCATGCGTGCGTTGCTGCGCGACGCCGGTACGCCAGGCACCGCAGGCTCCGTATCCGCCCTTCGGATACGGAAGCCATTCAGGCGAAGCTGTACGAGGGATACAGAGCGGCGAAGACCGCCCTCCAGGAGGAGATCCTGCAGGCCAGGGCACTGGCCTGCGAGGAAACGCTGGAGACTTTGAACGCAGATCCGTGGGGACGCCCATACAAGATGGTGCGGGAGAAACTCCGCCCATGGGCTCCCCCGCTGACGCAGAGTCTCCGGCCTCAGCTTGTGGAGGACCTGGTGAGCGCTCTGTTCCCTTCGAGAGGGGAACATGCCTCCCCGCTCATGGCTCCGCCTACTGCGGTGCTCGATGCGGACCACACCGCCGACGACGACGATGATGCTCCGGAGGTGACCGAGGTAGAAATGAGAGTGGCGGTACGAAGGCTGAATGCCAAAAATACCGCCCCAGGACCCGACGGCTTACCTGGGAAGGCCTGGGTCCTGGCCATGGAGGCTCTCGAG
Source organism: Lithophane ornitopus (assembly GCA_948473465.1). Lineage (NCBI taxonomy): Eukaryota > Metazoa > Arthropoda > Insecta > Lepidoptera > Noctuidae > Lithophane > Lithophane ornitopus. The sequence continues at coordinate 9,383,032 of OX419623.1, forward strand.
CCTCGACTCAGGGGTCTCCTGAGCGCATGCATGGAGAGGGGCCAGTTCCCACTTCGTTGGAAGACGGGGAAACTGGTCCTTATAAAGAAGCCGGGGCGCCCTGCGGACTCTCCATCCGCTTATCGGCCCATCGTGCTGCTCGATGAGGTGGGCAAGCTCTTTGAAAGAGTAATTGCAAACCGCCTCGTCGAGTGGTTGGTGCGGGTGGGGCCGGATTTGGCGGAGAGCCAGTTTGGTTTCCGCAGAGGGCGCTCTATGGTGGACGCCATCATGCGCGTACGGGCCCTAACGACGGGGGATGCTGTGGCCCGGGATGGGGTCGTCTTGGCTTGTCTCTAGACATCGCCAATGCCTTCAACACCCTGCCCTGAAGTTGCATAAGGGAGGCACTCCGGTACCACCGGATGCCGACCCACTATCGTGTGGTCGAGGCCTATTTGACGGACGGGGCCGTCATCTACCCCGGTCCCCAGGGAGTGAGGAACCGGCGAGAGATGTCGTGCGGTGTCCCACAGGGATCGGTCCTAGGGCCGCATCTGTGGGACATCGGATACGACTGGGTGCTGCGCGCCGACCTCCCTAGTGGCGTCAGCGTAGTTTGCTACGCTTAAATCTTTAAGGAGTGGCTGGAGAGGCGCCACGGCGTCCTCACCTTCCGCCTGACGCAGGTCCTCACTGGACATGGCAGCTTCGGGAGGTACCTGTATAGGATTAGGCGGGAGGAAACGCCCGGGTGTCACCACTGTGCGGATCGTCCGGAGGACACGGTGGAGCATACGGTGGAGGTGTGCCCTGCTTGGGCGGAGCAACGCCGTGTCCTCGTGGAGGCGATTTGCGGCACTGACCTCTCGCGTCCGGCCCTGGTCCAGGCCATGGTACGGAGCGAGAGGGCATGGGAGGCGGTCACCTCCTTCTGCGAAGTAGTGATGCTCGCGAAGGAGGAGGTGGAACGCGTGAGGGGGAGGCAAAGCCTGCGCACTCACGCCCCTAACCGCCGCCGCTGGAGACACCCTGGGCGTCGGGAATCCCAGGCGGATTCCCGGCCACCATAGGCGCGGGCTTGCGGACGGCGAGCAATGGGTAGCTCGCCGTCCGATAAGGACCAGGCCCGGGTCGATGGCGCGTCGTGTTCCACGCGCGCCTCAAAGAGATGTCAGCACATCTGACGGGGTCCGTTAGGACCGATGCCTGCCATGGTTGCGGAATAGTCCGAAAGGGATACCGGGATCCTGGCAACAGGCAACTGAAGGAACACGGGTGGGTTTTAGTCAGTAAGAGTCTGACACGCCCTTCCGCTCCGCCCAGAGCGGGAGAAGTCATATGATGATTTCCCACCCAAAAAAAAAAAAGGCCCTACGCTGTCGTCATTCGGATTAGTCTTTTCATGACTTAGATAGTACCTGTGATTTTGAATTTATTTATAAGAAGCGCAGTACAATACACAAAACAAAAGCACACTGATGAACGCTACACCGCACTACTCCCGCTGTGTGGTGTTCCTAAGACCTGCTAGATTAGCTTTTCCTCCAACGTAATATCTCAAGAAGATAGATGATTATAGAGATAGACAAAGACTTTTACGAATACATCATACAATACAGGTATAGGTACCTACCTACTAAAGAATGTAACTAGAATTTCCTTACTTACTTTGCTTTTGCATAACTTGAGTGGTGTACGATTGCTCTGTAACGTCAGTACAGAGAGAGTATTTAATTTTTCATTCGTAATTTTTGCTAAAGTTCAGTTATTATTTGTATGATAATTGCTTGACGACCCCCCACGGTTGAATGTCACTTGCCCGTCATAAAATTACTAGGTCTTTTTGACTATGTGACAGATATTTTGAACCTTAGTGCAGTTTCAATGGACTGGATGGTTGGTTTCAAGGGACTGGTTGTCAATAGTATAACACAAATTGGTGGATTATACGTTCATCTCTGGGATAAGAAATTAAGCACAGAGTGACACAATAATATAATCAATTATGCTTTAATAATATCTACCTCGGACCTTAGTACTTGTCTAGTTTCTAACTAAATTATTGCTCTATTCCCTTTCACAGACAGTAAACTGACCGATTTCTATTGATAGGTATTTCTCTCGATATCTATTGATACTTCAACTCAAACGGAGATCGTTATACGTACATAAATATTGCAGTTTGCTGTGCCAAGTTTTGATAATATTGAGCATTCAAAAGACTATAAAGGGTTCTCATAAGGATTACAATATTTGATTGATTTTAATTAACCAACGCTGCACCAGCTCACTCCACCTCACGGTCAAAAAGCAACAGTTGCCAATAAGGTAGGTAGGTACCTACTACTATGAAGCTACGATTGTGAAAATCCATACTACTCAGCCGCCTTTTTACAGCGAGAATATTTACTACCTACTCTACGCAGGTACAAGACCTAAGCCACGGAATACGCTTTGTACCAGCTTAAAATGTACCTGTCCTCAACCATTATAAGTTTCTGCAACACTTCTAATATGAGAGGCGTGGCTTACCGACGGACATAACTGCGAATTCTCAACGCGTCGCAAATATCTGCGAGCTCGCACGAAGAAAATCTTAGGGTACCGTAGCTGATTTTTGCGATGCGACGTCGCAACGCAGTTTTGCGTACGAGTCCATAGTCGCTAAGTATTAGTGTTCCTGTGAACAATGTGAACCCGTGTGAAATGTAATAAAAATAAGCAGGAACAACAAAATACAAAGGGTTTAATGATCCGTACTAAATTAGAAAGTATTTATAACACCTCAATGGTTTTAATCAACAATAACAAAATCCGATATTACCCTTTAAATAATTACAGCATCGTTACGTAGCCGTCAAATTATTCATCAATATCCGACGCCTCATTTTCAACAAAGGCCGAGGGAGAGAACACGAAAATTCATCAAAACTTTATTGAGGCTGAAACAATACATCAAGGCGCTAAAACATCGTAATAGCCCAAAGATTGATTGTTCGGGGTTGCAGGCATTATCGGCGTCGGCATTATACTGCGACCGCCGCGGTCTTGCCCGTCGCTCACTCCGCCTAGCACGGCTATTTACCTAAGCAAACAATAGCCTCTGTTCTACCGGCCGTCATATCAATACTAATCTAATTACTGAATCTGTTAAGTATACAGCCTGGGGATTATGTAGCCTCGGTGTTTTGTTCGGGCAGTTCGTTATTTGTAGCATCTTGCTTAAATTTTGATACACTATCAGATTTTTATTTTTTTGACATAATATAATTACGTATACGTACGTGTTTTATTATTACGTACGTATTCTGATTCGGACAAAGTGTTATTGGGTTTTTCTATCTGAAAGGATCGTGGGCAAGAATCTATGGGCGGCACACCCACGTCCACCACGGATGAAACCACTGTAGTTTTGAAGACATTACTTCTCCCTTCGTCAGTCCAAGGCGCATCAAAATCTGTCCCGGGGTTATTCAGTTACGACAATGTTAGGTTAGGATATGTTAGGTATGTATTGGCAGTAGCAGCCCGGAGTCTGAAATTGTGCCTGGTTTATGGAAATACAACGTGCCGCTACAATGGCGACATTAATTTAACACACGGGTAGGGCTAGTGGCCAGTAATCATAAAAAATATAATAAAATAAAATAATTGGTCAATTGAAAAGTTTACATTTTCAAACAAACTAAATAATAAAAACATAACCAAAATTGAGGTCACTCTGTGTAAAAGATTCATTCATGAAGCTACCTACCCTACCAGCCGGCTTACGTTCTATCGGCCGATTCTTTGTCGGCGGTATAATTTCTAAGAAATTGCGTGGCTTTCCTTCTATTTGCCTACATATGATCGGTGACCCCGGCAAATGATCTCTTCGCTACAGTACAGTTAAGTACAGGTTGCTCCAAGATTGTAATTTAGAAAATTGTAAATAAATCAGTAAATAATAACGTTTAATGAAATTTAAATATTTTCATTAAATTAATACGCGAAATCGTATACGTGTGATAAATTAATGTCTCCATTAAAGCGGCACGTTGTATAGGCTCGCTGGGTGCCTACTACATAGGAGCACCTCTGCCCAGCCCTTCGAGGAAATATATGAATATTAAATTAAATGTAAAGATATTTTTAGATATAATTTCAGCCTTTGTGCATATTGCCTTCTTAAGTCCATTCAAAACTTGTCTGTAAATGACTTTTAACGATAAGACTGTATCACACGCAACTTTCAAAGTTTCTAATTGTTGTGGTGTGTGGCAACATTCTATCTATCTTAATGCAGGCAATGTTTACAAACTAACCCATATCCACTCAGCCACAGCAGCAGTGTGTAGAAGGACTAGAAACTAAGGATCGCACCGAGAGGGTAAATATTGACAGCCTACGATTCCTTACAAATAGGAAAACAACAAATATCATCACGATCTACGTTAGAACTTCCTTTTAGGTCCACTAGTGCGTTAATTGATGTTACAATAAATTATGATTTGTGTTCATTGCAAGTCTCAAATCGAAGAGGTGGTTGTAAAGATAAATTAACTACCATGGGCTACATACCTACTGCATTATTGTTATGAGAAAAAATGGCCGTCGTCAAGCAAGCAATATCTACCTACATACGAAGGTTATGAAAAGTTTATTTGGAGTTTGTTCTATACAACTGAGTTTTAAAGCGCGTATCGAAATCCATCATTAAAATACTTATCTGTTTTTTTATTTTATTTTAATGGTGAATACTTGTATCAAATTAATTCGATAAAGAAAAAGAAGACAGAAACTTTGTTGTTAAAAATGATCGACTTTCTTTTCAACTTTCCTTTCTTTAAATATTGATTATCTAACTTGGAATGATTCACATTTTTTCAAACCTAAATGTACAAGTTTCAGTTCGCAATCACAAAATAAAAAGTTTTCAGACCACTCTCGCTGATTCTTTGCGCGATAAATCTTTATTCTTGTACGATTAATTCTGCACTTTATCATTGTACTCGCATCTGACTAGAAGGTTCTGTATTATGAACGTTTAAACTTTTATGTGCCATCAATATTTTATACTATCAAGCAATGCTCGCTTTAGCTCCGTATATTCAAATAGATATTCAAGAGAGATAAATCACGCTTATTCGTTCAGTTTAAATACATTAAAGCGAACTCGAAAATAAATATTTGTACACAAAACGAAAGTGTTTAAACGGTACACTTGAGATTAGAAACAGCAAATCAAAGCAATCAAGCGTTTTGTTTCCCCATCGAGGCGAGTGCGGAGCAATCCGGCTAGCGAGCCGGCGGGCGCCGGGCGACCGGGCCGGGCCGGCTCCGTCAGTACGCGCGGCACGTCGCCGAACCCTATCGTAGGCTTCATACTGGCCGGCGACATCTGCACATTTTCGACGTTATCGACTAGAGGACACATTTTTATAGGAACAAATTTAATCTAAGCAGAAGGGATCAGTCTCGGGAGTGCCCTGCTCGCACGTGTCCCCACGACGTGAGCACGGGCTAACGATTTTTCAGAACGTTATTATGTGTCCGATAAAAGACTTTATCTAGAAACTCCCTTTGGCGTCAGTCCCTTTTTTGTTTGCATATCATATTTATTTAACGCACTACGTGTACCTGTTTGGTCGGTTCACGTAGGCGGGTTTATGTAAATATTGCTCAAATATTGGCCCTGTGATCATTGTGCCAATAAAGGCACTTACAACGAGTTTGTTACTTACACGTAGCGTGGTTACAAGGAAATTATCTGACATTTAAATAATATCAAATATGTATGCCATTAAACGTAATTTTATTCAACGTTCAAGAGGCGAAATTCATCTCTCGACTTAGCTGTGGCGTATTATATACATAAATAGATAAATCTCAACTGTTGCTTGCACCTAGCTGAATTCTAACTATATGATATAGATATCTGGGTATTTAAGACACATAATAACACCCACATACCTACCTAATATCCTCTATCTAATAACCTAACTTACAATTAAATTAACTCGTTGATAGTTGTAAACAACGCTCAAAGTCAAGTAGGTACTAGCCCACTGGCTCGATCTACTTAACTAACAAGTTTAAACTAAAACAATAGGTTAAACATTGTAACCGCGGCAAGAGGTCATTAAGTTTTTGTAACTCTTCCCCTGGGGCTCAACAAGGATGTAGGGTCGTGCGAAGAAAATTTTCTTAGAAAAACAATAAATTTTGTGTGAGCAACGCTCGAGTGAGTTTCGGTGTCGGCTGAGCGAGAGCACGCTCGCCATAATATATTGAATTTGAAACGAACAAACTTTTACGTTCTCCCCGCCGCGTGTAAAAAGATTTTCTCAAAATGTTTACAATGCTATAATTTTTATTCGACATCAAAGAACAGCGCCGTTTAATACCAAAAACAGCGCAACAATAGATAACTGCGCTGGAAATTATCTTTTTACGCTACAGCGCTACGCTCACAATTACTTAAGTGTGCTGATTATGTATTCAGGGTACCACGCAGGCTTACATTAGGAATATCTTTATTTCTCATAGAACTACAACAAAAATAACGTAGAAAGACAGCTGCCAACCTATATGTACCTAAATATGTTAAATTTTTTCATACCCCCGATAAAGTAACTTAAAGCAGATATAAAATAAATGTCTTACTTAAGCGAATACAAAAAGTTAAAACCGCATTAATAATTCTTTCATTTTCAGTAACAAGAAAATCTCATTTACTCCCAAATCCTTTTTCTTTGGGCTCCTTACTCATTAAAGTATCGATAAGAGTTTTGACGAATCGTTATCTTTCAAAACAGTTATTGATCGATAGGAAACACTTTGTATCACGCCGTTTTACCGGCGGTTAAACCACAAAAAATATTTGTGAAAAGGTGTCAGCTCTTCTGGCTTAATCCCCGACGATTTGCAAAGACGGAAAAAAGGGTTTGTGAGCTTAGACGCCACGGATCCCCCATACAATCCGCCTTCTGCCCACGGTTATCATCCCTAGCTCTTATTTTCCTCGAATATGTAGTAATACCTACTGTAAATATCCATATCGACAGGTTATTAACGCAATATGGCAGCGATTCGTGAGCAACAATTTTTTTTGCTGAAATGTGTGGTTGATTACATTTTCCACAATATACCTAATACATTCATAAACAAAAACAATTATAGGTATGTCTAGATGAGAATAACTAAATTCTCTGAAAATATTTAACGATCATTAAAGTTTAATTACTACGATCCTCCGATTCTGGTATCGTAGGTATTGTAAAAGAGAATTATTAATTTGGTCAAAAGTCAGGAAATCCTAAAATATAATTTATTGCCTATATTTCACAACTATTCTACATACTATCCTAATTTGAACTTATACCTACTTAGATTTCGGGTAACTTTTTTATTTGTTACAATACTATGGGAATTAAAGTAAAGTAAATTAATTTACAACGTCTATAATTCGATGAATCTGATTGAGGTTTAGCAAAATATAAAAGATCCTAACATATTTTTTTAACCCGCACGGAATTCTCATCCACGAAAGTAGTAAAATCATTTTATTTTATTATAAGTTAGGTAGCCGTAGTCAAGCCTCGCTGCGGTAGCACCCACAGTTTTAATTTATCTCGCCTGGCCCTGTAATCATAATTAAGTAGGTACAAAGTTGAAACAAGTTAAACCTTTTAAATATACTCTTACGGTTATGTGTAGAAGAACGACCCTTTACAAGTAATGTTGAAAATAATTTAAATTAGAAACCGGAAACTTGTTGTAAGTTCACCTAAAATATAACTGATTCATTTTTAACAATTACCTAATGAGTAGCGCTTTTAGTACAGTTATATTGAAACTAATTGTGATGTATTTCCTAAAGTACAAAACATACTGAAAACAGAAGTGAATGACAAAAAATGTAGTATGCAAATTCAATCAATCTGCCTAGCCTTTTCCCAACTATGTTGGGGTCGGCTTCCAGTCTAACCGGATGCAGCTGAATACCAGTATTTTACATGGAGCGACTGCCTATCTGACCGCCACAACCCAGCAACTGGGCAATACGATACCCCTTGGTTAGACCGGTTGTCAGACTTTCGGGCTTCTGACGACTCGTAACGACTGTCAAAGATCCAAAGACAGCCGGGACCAACGGCTTAACGTGCTTTCCGAGGCACGGAGGAGTCTCGATATGTGAAAATGGTCACCCATCCACGGACCAACCCCGGCAAGCGTAGCTTAACCTGATGGATCGACCCGAGCGGCTGTTATTACTTAGCCACGAGCTCCTCCTTAGTATGCAAATTAATAATAATAATATTTTATTTCCTTCACCATTACAGCACAAAAATGTAACGTAAACACTTATGCTAAACCTTATTTAATTGCACGTATCATGGCTCGTATTAGATCGAGACTGTATTGACATATTAACATACAATTAATTATTCATGCTTATTGGATTCATCCGGCTGAAACATTCTGATAATATTAAGGTGAACGTTGTTAATCTGAATTGCGAGTGTTAATTAAAGATGCTCCATGTTTATCTACGTTTCTATTAATTTATAGATACTTAAAGATAAGTAGGTAATCATCGCGAAGAGTCTTGGAATTCTTAGAAACCCTTCAGCTGAGTTTTCGTATGTAATCCTTGTTGCGAGATCGCACTCATTAATTATTAAGGCGGCTTGTAACCTCAATGTCGTTACGTACGTAAATTATCATGTAATCGCATTAATTACGCATGTGTTTACAAGAATTCTCATACTTATTTGAATAAATACGGCTCGCTGTTTAAAAAAATATTTAATAAAATTATTAAATAAATAGGATTTCAGGATTTACCACGGAATTACAAAGTCTACTAGATCAGTTCTGCGTCACCTTTCGTAGGAATAAGATTTAAAAATTAATAAAGTGGGAATCATTTTTATACCTTAACATCAATCTCTGAAATATCAAAGTGAACTTAAAAACTCATCATAATTAACATTCATTTAAATTTGAAATTATTCATGGCAGAAAGCGAAGTTGGCGTGGTGGTATTTAACGCCGCACCTGCCCGAGGCGTCTTAGCGTGGTCGAAATTAATGCGACGCAAAGTCGGCAAAAGTCAATTACACTTTATTAAAACCGTCTCCATTTATATCAATTTGACGCAAACTGTTACAAATACTGGTAATGTTCCGTCCTTTCATCCGAGAGCGAGGCGGGGCTACGCAAGCGCCGGGAGCGTACAACAGTCGTAGACAAAGCGGCGCGGCTAGCGTAGCGCGGCCAGTACGCAGCCAGAGCGCCGCGAGATCGCAGCGCGCCGCCGACCTCGTCGCCGCCACCGCTCGCCGCTCGCCGCTCGCCGGCACCCGTCACACGAACCCCACTCGATTCACCTGCCGATGAATATTTAATGGAGTTGATTCCGATGGCGAATGAATGAGGGAACCTCGTTACCCCACTGACATTCATCACAACACTTTTGTTGACATATTTGCAATTCTTCAAAAAGTTGTTTCGATTAACATGTCGTTGGGGTAAACTAATCAACATGATGAGCGGACGCAGATTGGCGTCGTGTTCAGCAGTGACAGCTGTGCTGCCGCTGCTCATAATTAGCGGTTCAGTTACATCGTCTGACGGTGAGTAGGAAGTTGCTCGTTAACTAATTAACAACATAACTAATAAGTTGGCTCCACAAAATTTTAGTTGCTCGTTGTTTTAGTTTGTATAATTACAAGGGATAACAGTGCGAGCTAAACTGAAAAACTTTGTGCTTTAATAGAATTAAATAAATTAAGTTACGTAGCGATTGGACAATTTAATATTTTGAAGTGTTTCTAATACTGTTGTCGCTTAATTTTTTAGTTGTAACATGTCAAAAAGTTTGCTATTTATATCTTTATAGAAAGTATTAGCCATCAATATAAGTAGTTCAAGTTTCAACCAGCTCGCATTAAAGTCATTGCAACAAAAACAGGTGGCTTCAGCCGTTTATGTAACTTACGGATTCTGACGTCACTCTTTATTTTCCCACGTTTATTGATTGCAGTGTTAATTTAAGTACAATAATGCCATACTGTTAATACGATAAGTTTTGCACATTAAATTTGAATAGCAGGGAATTTTATATACTAAAAGAGATATATCAGTAGCACTTTTATACCTAATATTATGAAATATGACTGCACGAAATATAAACACTTACCTCCTAGGATAAATTGCTACAAGACACCACATAAGTTGTTTCTATCATTAGGACAGATTTCTTCCTCTCCGTCGTTCCGCTTCCCAACTGCTTGCCGGCAAACTTCAAAGCACTAGTCTTCTCATTAGCAAGCGCAATATGAAGCTTCATGCGTGTCTGATTTCAGGAGCAAATACTGCCTGACCTGGCAAAGTAACCAGGTTGTTTTGGTATCTTGGTATAAGTTTATTGGGACTAGATATCTGGTAGAATGCTTCATTAGTATTTTTTTTAAAGTAGACCCTTTATTATGGAATCTATTCTTTTAGTAGTAATGACTTAGTAGTACCTACATTCATTGTTTTTAAGTTAATGTTTAGTTTATTTTGGTGTTTGAAGGGAAAAATATGGAGATTTTATTCAAATAGAGAGCATATAATATTTAAGTTATCAAGCTATAATAACTGCCATTAACCTGGAAAACCATACTTTTGGTAAAACAAACTTTCATAACACTGGAGTTTTTCTATATAGAGTCTTGCTATAAACTTTGATGTCCAAATAAAATCTTCAATTTTGTTTCTCTTTATTTGGGCTGAAGGAAGTTAATAATATCATATAGGAAGACGCTGTTATTAAATACAGCTATAGCTACATATGTAAACAAAACATCTACTTTATTGGAAGATTTGAAACAGAGCAATAAGGGTACAAAATCCTAACAAAATCCTTTACTTATGAGGACGCATCTTCAGATTTTAATCAAATGAGGAAAAAGTCAAGAAAAACGAATTCCCATAAATTTTCTTTTGACGTTAATCCTATTTCTGAGGGATCATAATAACTCACCTAATTTATTAATTTTGAGGATTGCCCTTCCTTTGGTCATAACAAAGGTGTCTATTTCCTGTTATTTTAATGAAACTCATGAACTAGTTTTCAAGATAAATCGATTGAAAAACCTGAAGATCAAGTCTCCTAAAATAATTTCCAATAGCCCAAATTAGCTTAGCAATCCTTGCTGCACCGCCTCAGACCCTGTAAACCAAGGAAGGTCTTCCTAAAATAGAAAATAATACACAACCACGCATCTGTGTTGAATGGAAAAGTTAAGTAAATTCAGGGAATAAAAATTCAAAACAATTTAAGTAGATAGTCAATTTGCTTAACAATTTATGTTAAGCAAATTGACTATCTACTTAAATTGTCCGTATATTCAAATCAAAACTGCCATTCTTTGACAGTTGCATGAAATGGCTATAATGGATGGACATCGGCTTTGCTTGCCATAATAAAAAATAGAATAGAATAGAACACGGCAATTTGACATAGAGTTTCAATTTGCTTAGCAATGAATTTCCCCGACTGTGCTTGTACACGATGGCGGCGTCCTTGACGTGAAAGAGACATTGTCTATAGACTATCGCGGCTACTGAACGCCATAACAACAATGAACGCTTTACAAACTTTTCACCTTGGAGATGAATAAATAACAATAAGTTATAGGTTCTGATGTTCTTAGTGAGACCACACAGTCCACACACCGGCGCCACATGCTACACGCATCCTACATTTACTTCGCCAGAGTTAATATACGACCGATATAACTTGACAGTTCCGAACTTCGCGAAGAGGGCTGCGTAGTAACATTTTTTAGGAACCAAATGGTGACATGATGCGAGTGTGAGTGAGAGAACATGCGCGAAAGTTCGCAGAGCCTATGTTCAGACCTGCCAAGTTATTTTTCGCTAGCTCGTTCGTTTAGCTCGGACCAACTGAATCGTGTACACGCACATCGGACGCCCAGGTGTGGCGCAGCTTCCAGAATATCGACATCATCGTACACCGATACAGATTTCTTGATGTGGTAATGAGAAAAATACAATCAAGATAAAATTTACGGTAATTTTAAATATTTGAATTTGAGTTTTCAATTTAGAGTTACGGTTTGACGTAAATAAATCATCGACTGTCTGGAAACACATGCATATTTGTATAGCATAGGGTTCTTTTTCAACATCTGCAATAAACTCAACGTAAACTTTAATGTTGTTTTCATTCTGTCTCAAAATATGACCGTGTTCGATCTTGAATACGTGTAGTGCGGCAAATGTCTCGCCACAAACTGCACCCGCTACAACAAATCTGTCCTTGGTGTGCGTGCTTGCGCGCAGGTACACACGGCTACACATCAAGTTATAAATTTCCAGTATAAGCTGACCTCGCATTGTACGGAAATCCTATAATATAGCGAGATCAGCAAAAACTGGACATGTATAGCTTCATGTGTAGCCTTATGTACACGGGGGCGTTAAATGTGTCGCGTTTCAAATGTGGCGCCACAATTGTCGTAATATAAGAGTGTAGGTCGGGTGTGCAGCCTGCCTTACCCGACTGCGCGACAGCAAAGATGAATATATTTTTCACGCCTATCTTTTAATGTAGGACCCTCGAAGCATCCTAACGGCTGATGGATTTTAAAACACGAGGTGTCCATCGATTCGTCTAGGTCGTGCGATAGTTACAGGCTAGGTTTAGTTTATGTAATTAACTCGTGTATTATTTATAAAACAGATGTTTGAGGTTTCCTTTTTGTATTATCTATTTAAATAAGTACCTGTTGGCTGTTATTTATTCAAAAACAAGCACACATATTTACGAAATTTGAAAAAAATATTATTACTCTGATAGTGTTTAAATAGTTTTCCTGGAAACAATACTAAAAACCTTATTACGATTTCAACTGACACAATCTCTTGACGGATTAATTTAAAAAACGAATTCACCAGGAAACGATTCACGTAAACATTACTGAAACCAATTAAAACATCAACAAAAGCCGAGATTTATTATTTAAAGTTATTATTACCATACAGTCATGCGGAGGCAAACAATTGACATATTTTTCCGCCATGCCTGCTCCACGTTGATATCTATAACCCCATTATTCAGCGGATTAGCTTTTTACCGGATGAGTCGTAGAATATTCAAAAGGGAATTATTGGATTTTGTTGAATCTATACGAATGTTCCACTAAAATCGGTCTTATCTGTCATTGTTATTATTTTGTCCGTTAATATATTTGTAAACCTCACTCAGTATAAAATGAATTAATCTATCGAATTTCGAAATAAATTGCAATAATACAATGTAATTCAATACTGATTGTTTATCGAATCAAAACAGCCAGGGAAAAGGAAACAAACAAGATTATGTATCTGTAAATTGTACTGTCCGCCCTTGGCAACAACGGTGTTTCAATTACTGACCTCTCTAAAGCTTGCAATTATCGGCGTAGCCCCAGCGCGTGTTTGATTACTACTATTAATATATAAATCACCTATCTATGTTCTATCGTGGAGTAGTACGACTACTGACCTACTTATTAAAACGGCTGCATCTAAGACGTGAGTTATGAATGTGAAAAAAAAACTTGAATGATGCATTTCATTTAAAATGAAAACGATGAAAATCAAGTGAAGTTTCACTGAAACTTGCGCAGTTTGATAGTTTGAGCAGGTGCGTTAACTCATCGCACGTTAGCTTCGTCATTGTGTGCCCATGTGAGGTAGTACCGGCTTTAAAGTAACAAATGGGGAATGTGTATAGGAGGCAAGTTGTAGCAGTCAATTGGGTGAAACAAATGATTGTGGCGTTAGTAGGCGCCAGACCAGCGATCTATCACCAGTGTGAGTACCACAATTACCCATTTACCTCAGCAAGGAATTCGCGGGTCTGAAATATTAGGTATGATACTGTGTCATTGAAGGAATAAAGCCGGCGAGCGCTCGGGCGCACGGAATAAGGTTCTTAACAAAGTGTTAGTTATTTAGGCAACCGTCTATGTCTTCAATCTTCATCATTTTGTTTGTATGTCATTCAAGGCTATACCAGATATAATTTACCATTTATAAGACACGGATTGTATAGGTATTGTGGGGAATCATGTTTCTATCGGTTTGATAAGTATATTATTATTATTTCGGAATGAGAAGAAATCCAGAATATAGACAAACTTTTTGAATAAATAAATATGTAGGTAGATTATTCAAAAGAAACTTAAGCTTTCATTAACATCACTATACATTAATTTTAAATCAAAGGTAACTATCAAATAATCAATGGCTTCTGTAATTTGCAAGACTAATCATTGTGTACCAAATGTTTGCACGCAAATTGCACGAAGCCTACTTCGTTTCCTAGAAATGGTGCTGCCTAATAAAATCGTTGCCAGAAATGAAAATTGAAGCATTTCATTGAAATGGGAATAACCTACTGAAACCATTACTTACATATTTAAAATTTAAATTTAAATAGAACCTATTTTAGGGTACTTATTAACTTGTATCAAATAGCAGAAACATAGCTTACCCTCAAATTATAGTATACAATTTGAAGCTATACAATCAAATGGAGTGGATCGATATTTCGGTATCATATGGTTATTTTCCGTCTGCTGACCGCAATTCCAGAGTGAATTACTATCAGTCTCAAGTTGGATGAACTTTCAGCCGGAGCCGAACTTACCCCCCACCTTGTGTATGATTATTTGCGAGTTGCCAGCGCCATACTTCAATTTGTTACTCAACTCGGAGCGCCTTTGCTGAGAACTTGCTCCCAGCTAGAATGCCGGTTCATTGCGACGCCAATTGCCACATAAACAAGCCTCGCAAACCCAACGCTATGCGGTCGCGATACCAAAACTTCGTTGTTTACTGTTCTCACTACATATCATAAAACATCTATTTTGGGGCAAACTTAAACACTCATCTTTCCCGAGTTAACAAGCTCCACAAAACTTTGTTGTTCATAAAATAATAATTATTAGCACAAAATTCACACATGTATAAGGAAAAGCCGACGACTTCTGCGAAGTATTGAAATATGTCGATTCATTACAAAGTTCTCTCGTTCATTTAATGTTTGATCGCGTTGTTTGTGAATAAATGGGATTTATTTAATGAGAATTGTTTATTGAAAACAAAAACCAATAACGTATAGGTAATATTTACTCTAAAAACCTGCAGTACTAATACAATTTTTATTCCAAATAAATAATATATAAGGAAATAATACAATGTTTAAGGTTTATGATCCCCTAGAAATCCAAAATGGGGAATTAATTTAACGGGCCCTTGAGTGTTATTGGGCAAGTAATACATAGATTAGGCTATTCCCAGCCGGCGTTCTATTTCTTTTAATTTAATTAAATGTATGGTTAATGTAGCATGCTCATTTATTTTTTGCATATTTGTCTTATTTTAAACCGCAGACTTCCGATCATGACTTCATCGTAGCATCGTAGACCGAAGTGCTCCTACGGCTACTAAGACTACGAAAACTCGTAGAGACCGTAGAGATTTTACGGCTACGAAGTCTACGACAACTTGTAGCGACCGTAGAGGTCCTACGGCTATGAAGTCTACGAAAACTCGTCGCGCTATCATTATGACGCTTCATAATTTTATTATCCACATATTAGCCCCCATAGTCCTCTTTCAGAGCTAATGGTACTCATTTTGAAGGACTGTTAACAAGGGAGTATAATAGATTATTATTTAAGGTTTTCTCCTTACCTTGCAAGTAGCATTTTTAAAAGTGGGTACTGAACACAACACAGGCTTCGTTTCAGGTAAGTTATGATTGCCTCATTTAAGGCTACTAGGCATTATTTCGTAATTGGAAGATTGTGAATGCACACTTCCTCTTCAATTTTGCAAACCCCTCAGATCAACACTGGTATGAGGTAATACAAAAACGATAAAATTGTTAAAGCCAATATTTTTACCGGGAGGCGTGGGTAGACCTCGGGAGACCTCCACTCGGCAGAACATAATAACCTCAAATAAGATTAGATGAGATGCTAGTTCATTGTTTATGTGTAACAACGTAATTCACGATTTTTCCGGTTCAGCGCCTCCGCTGTATACCTGAAAAAAGCGTATTTTTTGCTATGAAACAACCATAAATCTTAGGACTTTTTCATAAAATTTCGTAATACATGTCATAGCAGTCTCGTATATTGCAAGTTGCTCGACAATGTTCAAGAAAATTTGTCTTCAGGTGAAAACATGAAGAATTTCAAGAGAATATGTGAATCAGTGTTTGATATATGAAATTTGAATGGCTGGATGTTCTGGTGTACGGAGCGAGGGATTCTTGGAATTATAGTGCTGCCAACTTGCACAGCTGCAATGCTTATAAAAACTTTAGACTGCAATTAATAACACTTTTGTACGTTTAATATATTCAAGGTTGTTGCTTTGAATACCGTTGTATACATTGTCACAAATATTTTTTCGAAAACTTAATTTTTATGTTCTTTTTTTGTTTAATTTTGTTAAATTTAATCATTTTCAAATGATAAGGGATCGTTGTAGTGGACGCCATAAAAGGAATTGGCTGAATAATTAAAAAATATCTCGTCTTCCATGCTACGAAACCAAGCTGATGCAACAAAAATGAATTTTAAGAAACAGAACAAGACCTTCACAATGCAATGAATATTGTTTCAAAGAAACTGCGCAGTGTCCTCGGTGTAAGGAGCATTAAATTGCATCACGCTGTCCGTCCGGCGCGACCGTGTGTCCTGCAAGGCGCGCCCTCGGTCCCTCTATCTAATGAAGCCAATTTTCCGCGCGCGCTTCACCTTGCTTTCCTTTTGAATTTTCTCGCGTATTTTCCCTGTCATCCATCTCCTTCCGCACTTCCGCACAAGCAGATTACTTTTGATTCCGAATTCCAACACCATTGATTTAATAAACAACAAATGTCCATCTAATCATAGCTAAAGGAAAGGACATTTTTCAACACCTATTCATTTTTCGAATCCGCTGTCAGTCGTGAAATTAATATCCGCATCGAAACAATTCTGATATCCTGAATTCACATAATGGTGTAACAATAATTGATATTGTAATTTAAGCACGTATTGTTCAAAATTTGATGTCAATTATTGTACCTTTGGGTAGGCAAAGTTCAATATTGTTTACACGCGTATTTATGTACATCATATTTTTCATAATGTACTAACTGAACAAAAGCTGTGTGGTAATGAACGAGTGCCTACCTAGTAATATCAACTTTTCGGTGCAGTGAACTGTGAAACTATGTAAACAAAGGCAAATAGCAAGCACGGAGCACGTAAAAACATGAAGGTAGTCATAAGACGGAAGGCGGGGGGGGGCTTCACACGGCGCGGGCGCGGCTGCAAACACGTCTGTCTCGATAGACGGCACTCCTCCGCGAGTTTTCAACTAATTTTTATTAACTTCTGAAAGAACTTCGTCGAATGTGTTATTTTGAAAAGAAATCTTACAAGTATATACAGCCGCTCCATCCTAGACCATCTTTTCGTCTCTTGGAATATTTCGAAGCAAATTTTCTCTTACTTAAAGTTTATGCTAGTTGCCTCCGAGTCAGATGCTACGTAACCGGCATTACGAGAATACGAACGAAATTCAGAATAGGTACTACCTCTTATTCAGTGGCCATTGAAAATTACCGACCCGTTCACCTAACTGTAGCGACACAACACGGCTTTATAACAACAAATATTAGAATTGCTGGCTTCCGAGTCCGAAAATACTAAAATTTCTATTGTACAATGAATAAGTAAGAAGAAGGATAAAGGAAGAAGTATTGTAATAATGTTTTCTACATTTTCAATACCTACTTATTGTGTATAATGTTTCTGATACAATGTGATTGGCAAGACAATTTAAATGTGTCGTCAGACGGTGAAGTAAAACGCGAGGGAGTTCATTGGTTTCATAATGAATAAATAATCCTGCGTAATGCAGCAGTGGGAACGAAGGAAGTGTTAGTCAGCTGTTACTTCAATCGTTCCTACCTACCATGTACCACTGTACTTCGATAAGTGCTTATTTGAATCGAAGGACACGATTAATTATTTTTTTAGACAGTCGTATACATTGAAAATTGTTAAACACTCTATTTAACTTAAGAACAACATGATTTAGGATGATTTCTGAAGATAAGGTGCCACTATCTGAGAAAAATGCTTCATACGTGACGTTACTGTGTTATAGTTTTAAATAATATCACTAACTGGTAACTATTTTTGTGGTAACTGGTAAATGTGTGGAGGAGGCTCGTGGCTAAGTAATAACAGCCGCACGGGTCGATCCTACGCTTGCCGGGGTTGGCCCGTGGATGGGTCTTCACATATCGAGACTCCATCGTGCCTCAGAAAGCACGTTAAGCCGTTGGTCCCGGCTATCATTCATGGATCTTTGACAGTCGTTACGGGTCGTCAGAAGCCCGAAAGTCTGACAACCAGTCTTACCAAGAGGTATCGTATCAGCTGCATCCAGTTAGACTGCAAGCCGACCCAAACATAGTTGGGAAAAGGCTAGGCAGATTGATTGATTAACTGGTAACTGTGTTTTTAGTATGAGTAGGTATAGGTAGGTACTATGCATTATTATAATAATCTTTAAAACAATAGAGGCAAAATTTAAAACTATGTATTCATCAAAAAGCTTGTTAAATATTTGGAAAGCAACCATTTGTTTCTAAAATTAAATATTAAAAAAGAAAATTAATTACTTCATTAGTAACTGTAATAATCAGTCATTTGTTATTTGTATTATTTCATAGAAAGTAATCATAATACTGAATTTAGTTCACATTCGTACCTTACTGTATAAACTGTTTTGTTTTTTTAACAAACATTTCTACAATGATAAACCTAAAATGGAAAATTATGTAGGTAAAAAACAATTTTGTGGTTTATAAAAAAAACATCTAATCTGCCGCAGCTAATCTGCCCATAGTTAACCCGAACAAACCGATTTTTTGAATTCACAACCATTTCTATGATTGAATTAATAACACAAAAATCAAATCAAATCTGATAGAGTTAAATATTATGCTGGTCTACTCATTTTGGCACATGGGTCGACCATGACCTGGTAGAAGACATAGGACACTTTCTATCCCGGTAGTTCGTTCTTGAGGGATAATTTCCGACCATAACGCGGGCGGAGCCGCGGGCTACAGGAAATAAATAAAGACAATAATAGAATTAGCTATTTTTATTAGCATTTGCAGTAGGACTTGTTTTTATTTCGTTCTGAATTAAACCACAGAGTATATAAGTAAAAAATTACACGAAACCTAACTTTTAGTGTAAAATTGTAGGTAGGTAGGCATGATAATTAAAATTGTTACAAACGATCTAAAAGGTACATGAATAACCTGTTAGTTGGCAAGTAGTAGTTATAATTGTATAATAGCTACATATATCTGACATGTTTCGGCGACCCGGCACGAGTCGACACCGCTGCCTATAGTCCCATATTTCGTATGTGCGGTACGTTTGGCCATATTTCTCGGCGTCTATGCCGATGCCGGCACCGGTAGCATTTCACGCGACGTTCCCCGGTTTTTCGATGTGCGGTTTCCGCGCGACAATACCATTTTATTTACGGCTGAACTGCACCGCTCTATGGAGTTCAGTCACGAAGCGATGTAAGTAAGTGAATCTGGCGCTCGCACCGTCACCGCTCGCGCCGTTTCGCGTAATTCACCCTGGTCAGGCGCGCTTACGTTTCCAATCTGGCGATATGAGCCGGAAACCATTGCCGGCCACTCGATCTGCACTACACACGCTTTAAAATTTTACTTGCTGTTACCAACCGTTGTTGCTGTAAACCAATTCGACATATTTTCTCATTTTTGTTGGATATTCTTTCGGACATAGGTAACAAAGGTTTCGTATTCGAAATAGTTTGTTCAAATTCATTGAAACGGTTTTATTAAACTAACTAAGTACGTGGTGAATACCCTAAATTAATTACGGACTGTTCGTGTTTTTCACTGACTCCGTTTCATTCACAGTACAGCAGTACAGAACAGAATTAACTAACATTTCCTGAAAGTCTTGTTTGTATTGTCTGACTGAATTAATTATCATCAAGCATTATCTGCGTGCTGCATCCTGGTGAACAAAACTATGACCTTTAGCTTATTAATACGAATTATTATTAATATGCATATGGGTTAAAATATTAACGTAAATAAATCGTTTCAGGTTATTTTTCATAAACACAATACCTATACAAAAAATAACTGTGTAAGTAACAAGCGATGTTCAACTATCTGGAAGCCGTAACGAGGCTATTAATTTTAATTGTTTCATAAATAAAAACTGCCGTCACAGAGAATCCGATTCATTTATGGATGACCGCATAAATCATCGTATTTCCGCACCCGTTATGAAATGGACCGAAGAAGTATCCGCTATCCATTTTATTTGTATCTCGTTTATTTACTGGCAGTCACTCAATTAATGATAATTGAGTGTAGCAGTAATAAGTAGCTCTTATATTATTCCAGTAAGTAGTTCACTATTTACTGCGCTCGCATGTGTATTTATATCCCCACGAAGGTTATGCGGTACGTTGTAAATAGTAAGGAGTTCACATTTGAACTTTAAATAGCGCCATATAATACCCAGTTAAAAATAGAGCCTTAAGTATTGTAAGAGTATTGTACTGAGAACTTCTCATTGGAAGTACCAGCAAAAGTAATCTTTATTTATTGAATAGACACCAAATAGTGTTGCTTAACTGCCTATAGCTATATGGCCATTATGGACCCACAGAAAAAATATAAACATCTCTAATCTCATCTCTTTCATATTGTAGATAAACAACGCAGTGCTACTACTTACTGGCCACTAACAATTTCCAGAGAGACAAAAATGTTTTTTTAATAACTAAATTTTTTTGACATACAAATCGGCGGGATAGTCAACTTTGTTTTAACAAAAAAAGACTTTATTTTAATATTTTCTGAAAGTATTAATTATAGCATAGTTTTATACATTATTGTGCAAGTTTTATGCATTATTGTACGCAGTGCCGTAACGACCAACATGTTTTTCAAACATATGAACTCAATATAAGTTTATTGCCTGCTTCCAACGGCTGGGGAAAACATCGCTAGAAAATCTGCAGGTTTATAAAACTACTACCGATGCAGAGTGGATATTTATGTAGAATTCATTGGGGTTATTAGCCTCGAAAGCTATAGTTTTGCACACTAGAACATAAATAATAATCTGATAATAATAATCAATCACGAATAAAAAATTGGAGGTAGTAAAAGTATTCCGTAGATAAGTAACTGAAAAATCTCTTCTTCAACCCTTAGCTTCCCAAATTATCTCCTCCAAGGCAAGCTATTCTACCTTCTACCCACTACCCACTCTTCGGCCTTCAAACTTTCAAATTGATTAAGACTAAAAAACAAAAAATATAAATAGGTACAGTACACACTAAAAGGCATTGTAGGCGCAATATTCATGCATATGTAGAGTGTCGGCAGGCGACACGAGGCGGCACTGCCGTGCACGCCACGCGCCGTCACGCTGCCGCGTCGCCGCCGCCACGCTCGCCTGTCGCAAACGCTGATTTATAACGGCAATATAACGCCAACCTGTCCTCCAGATATTTTTATAACCTTCATACTAACTTCGTATTCTTTCGCGACATTTACGCTTTGATTTCGGCCGAGTGATGTAAAACAATGGTAGATATTGTTTTGTTTGTTGCGTTTTTTTGCACTGATTTGATTTCTTCGGGTGAAATAATATTTTTTTAACAATCGAGCGTAATTGTTATTACTTGTAAACTTTCTTTCGTATGGTTGGATTAAAAATACATATTTTGAATAACATATATTATGGTATCGACATTTATAACTTCAGGAAAGTGCAATACCCCTATAAAATTTTATTACAAAATAGCCCCGTTATCCTATAAACAGTTCAGCTAAAGTATACTTATTGTGCATGTATCGAACGAATACCCTGAGGTATTTTGTAATAGTACTTAAGGCTTTAGTACTACGCTACACAAACTCGTGGAACTAAGTTCCCGACCACATTTGTCTCTACTTCGAGCTAATCTCGAATTATATAAGGTAAATTTTAATACTGTTTGCACGTTTCTGGGTAGACAATTGCACTGTATGTAACTGAAAATTAAATAACAAGCTTAACTGAAACGGCTTAAAAACATGAATGCTACGAATCTTCGTAGCACCGTAGCACTTTTGTATCGGTTATTTTAATGCCTTCTTAGAAGTAAAATTCGTTTCAAATATTTTGAATGATTAATATATTATTTGCGTATACTTTTGGTTAGGTTACACCTAGGTATAGTTTCACGCTAGTTTAATTTCAGAGTTATCAGTTTGACTCACTGTATAAATTGCACATTCGAGCTATGTGTAATCCGTCTGTGTGCCAAGTAATGAAAACGTTAATATAGTTATTATATTTTATATTATACTACGAGTGCAAAATTATATATTATACTACAAGTGCAAAATACATAACTTAAAGCTTATAATATATGTATAACTACTGGAGCAAGTACGAAACAAGTCGCATTAGGTGCACTTAACAACGATGTAACGAAGTGCTACAAACTCAGGCCGTGAAGCGATTACGCTTAAGCATCTGTACTAATTGGCATCACACGTGTTAATGCTAACAATTAAACTTTAATGTAACAACATACGCGACGCAATTACAAATGACGATGTGCTAGGTACAACCCAATGTTGAGAACAAAGAAAAATATAGGCGTTCCCAATACCCGGATTATTAGGTACAATAACTTAGAAAGATGAATGTAACCAAAATTTAATTCGACTCACACAATAAATGATCCAGTCCTAAAATCTTCCAACGAACTCAAATACCACGAATTTGCGTCTTATTCTAGATAGTGTCGTGATCTATCTGCAAACTTTAAATTAGTTAACCAACCAAAATTTGCATTAGTTGTTTGTTCATTCAGTTTACACAATAGGACTCGGGGAACTGAAATTAGGCGCGACTGATAATAATAAACAGGCAGAGGAATCGAATCTCCGGTTAAATTGACTTTATCAAGCTCTTATTGCGAAGGGCTGGCGTCGCCTCCAACACCTGACCGCTAATTGTGTTACACGTTTATACGTACACGCCTCCAACGCTCTCAATATCCCTACAGGCCTCATTCGACCAGGCCGACAACGTACGCACCCATTTACAAGCGCCCGTATCTACGCCAATGTAATTCTAGAGTAGATCGGTTCCTCACATAATGCGTATCGTATAGCCGACATGTTCAAGTGAATCTTGTTGCATTTTGCATAAAATCGATACTCATGAATACCCACAGCCACAGCGAAGCCGCCGTGAGACTCGGCAACTCGAATTTGCTACAATCGGTTTTATTTTTAGATGGGCACCAATTCCCGTGTCGAAAATGGATAATTCAATTTTAAATCACATCATATTTTCCCGTACCTATTATTCCAAAGGATCGTGTAATTCTCATCCAATCTGATTTTAATATTTCAAAATCAACACGATTGCCCCACATGGGCATGTATTTTTAAATAAAAGTTTTACTTTAAAGTAAATATTGGAGTGTAGGTACACGTGGTTTTTTATCTACTGTCATCATGGACACAGTTTTTACTAGTTATTTTATAGGTTCAGAACGGTTTGATTTTTTACATTTAAATAAACGTCAACCAACAACCATCCCAAACTCATAAATCCTTTAAAGGTAGCAGCGTGGATTACTAGCCCTTCCTAACAGTATAGCAATAACTAATAAAAACAAACAGAAAAGATTAATCGCGGAATGAGTCTTTGACGCGTATTTCAATTAGAGGAAAGTCAATTTAGGGTGAAAGAGGTAAGTAAAGCGAGCGGCAGCGATGGCGGGCGCCCGGGCTTCGGCGGGCGGCGGGTGGGCAGGGAATCTAATTTGCCGGGAGCCCAACACGGACTTTTGTCACAACGTACTGTGCCAATTAGGTAAATACGCGAGCAGTGGACGAGGCGGCCCGACTGGCCGGGTGGGAGGCCCGACCCGTCACGTGCATCCGTAAACACTTACGGCCTGATGAGCCCGCCCGTAATCATATTTCAAGTGGCCGGGTAATCTCGTTGTCTC
Organism: Lithophane ornitopus; assembly: GCA_948473465.1. Taxonomy (NCBI): domain Eukaryota; kingdom Metazoa; phylum Arthropoda; class Insecta; order Lepidoptera; family Noctuidae; genus Lithophane; species Lithophane ornitopus. Next base: position 9,407,167 of record OX419623.1, read on the forward strand.
ATCAACACCGACTACATTATTAACACGTTACACTGTATTAGGGCTTATTAAAGTAATTAAACCCTTTACAGTAGGACTTAACTGTCTTTGAGGGCTCTTAAGTTATGGAGGTTGCCCATTACAAACGATTTGTAATCACGTGACGATATTAGTTGGAACCGAAGCGATGTCATAATATCGTCAGGTTGAATGAATGTAGTTTGTTCAACTGACTCTTTTATTTATGTGAAGACCTACATAGTTTTAGGTATTAAGCTAGTAAAACGAATGACCTAATTTACGTAGAGGGTAATAAGAACGCAGACGCAGACTTTGTGGACTACTTCAATCAAAACGTCAATTTATTGTCCGTTCATTTTTCATTCAAGCTCTGTGGGCGTGAAGATATCGAAATCGTCGTACATACCTACCACTTACTGAGTCAAAAAAAAATATATAATTATGTGAAAGGAAAATTTTATTAATGTCGTCGTTGGATATGATATAGCTCGGATGGGTAGCATTTTGATGTATAGGTAAAAGTATGCTAAATAGAGGCACCATTTACATCAAGTGGACAAAATGAAGTAAAAAACACTGTATCTCATGCTTTTTATTTGTATCATCAATTCAAAATTCAATGCAAAAGGGGTTCTACCACCATTCTCTAAGGTCACATATCGTAGAACACAACGATGCAGCAAACGCTTTGTCGCCTTCCCCGCTTTGTAACACAGTTTTCGACAATGTGACATTAGAGAATTGACCACCTAACATTGTATACTATTATATAGCAGTTCGCAAGTTGAACAAAAGACGTAGCACAATCATTTTTCTATTAAAAAAGGCTTGATCCCAGCTAAGAGCACATTTCACGGGCCATCTATCTTGCGGGATATTAGAAACAACATTTTCCGATTGTTTATACGTGCTCGGTAAGCTCTTCTTTCATTAGAGACGAGGACGTCGCTTGCACAGCGCCCGCACCGCTGTACCGCTAAGATTGATGGGCGCTGGATGGATTTGTTCTATTCGCGTTCTGACTCATCAATCATTCGCGGATATTTTTCCGTGTCTCAGGTTGTTTAGCCTAAATAGATTGTTGCAGCATTGAAGCATCGCTCATATCGATCGCGTTAGTATTGACGTCTGCATACGTAAGTCTTCTTACTTTCAAAGTGGCGGATATTATTCAACTTTATCGACATGTTTTATTCATGTTTTAGGAGCTGATTTTGAAAATGTAACAACAAAATCCTTACGCTGCGATTCAGTTTAACAGTCAATCTTGAAAATCATTTTACGGTTATAATAATTTGGAAGTGTTGACTTTACTTTCCTTTAATACTTCATTCCAATTATAAGTTTGAGGTTTGAAATTAAAGTTTATGTTGACAATAAATTAGTAGCCTGGCGAATATAATCACGGCAGGGCGTAATTCAAAAGCAATGACTGGTCATATAATAAGGGTGTAACCACAGGCCACAATGAGACCACCTCTAACCGCCATTTGGTACACACTTCGCACATAAACAAATGGGCTACTTGTGGTTTATAAGCCGCCGCGCACGCGGCACCCAGTCCGCTATAGCTATCATGTAAATAAGGCTACAAAGTACATGTTCCTGGAACTGCTATTGGCTGTTTAGTTAACAAGATCCACACACATCGCGTAGGCTAATCTACATACATTGATAATTTTACTGTGTATTTCTAAGGCAACGTTCGCGCAGAAAGGAAAATTGTGCGTTTTTATTGTTTCTAAAGTGACAATATTATCGTGGACGTCCATGTCCACGTCACGGCATCACGATAACACAGGGAAATTTTACTCAAATCTGTATGGAAATATATGAAGACGCTTTTTAATTTCCGTCCGCGATAACGTTATAACGTGCACGTTTTTCCATGAATTTTATGGACGTAGACGTCCACGATAATATCGTCACGTTAGAAATTATAAAAGCGCACAATGTCCTTTTCCGCGTCCGTCTCAAAAGTTCTACTTAGGCGTAGCGGATCAATCGGTTTCTATACATAGGTATTACAAATTAAAGTCACTTTTCGTGTTTGTCTGTATGTCCGCGTTGTTCTTCTAAACTACGCAACAAATTTTGGTGAAGTTTTCACCATTGTTTAGAGATTTAATACATATTAAAATTACATAGAACTAAGAAATCTCGATGTTTTGTCAAGTCGCAAAAACCGTGTGAGGAGCGGGTCGCTAGTACACTAATAAAATACTATTTTATTAAAGAAAAATAATTTAGCTCAGACCCAACGTTAATATCCTTGCTAAGAATCATTCTATTGAGGAATCAATGGGCCAAATATGAGGTACTCAATACAATTTAGTTTGGGAAAGTGTGTACTTTGATAGATTGCTCTCGTACTTACGTGTACCAGTTCATTGTATGTATTCATGACCGACCCTACATTATTCTATGCCGTGATTGATTAATTTAAGTCTACAGGTTTGAATGTGACTACCTGCGAAGGTAACCGCGTAGTCAAAGTTGCTGTTTATCAATGTATACTTATGTACGTGACATGTCATGTCGACTTCGAATATTAATAACTTTATAATAATAAGATTATATATAACAGTAGGTAATTAATAATAAGAATATTAATAACAGTACATATACCTTCTCGTATGTTTGCAGATGGAACTGACTATATACAAGGCCAAATTCGCTATACCCGAATCACTTTAGCGTGGCAATATCGGTCATTGACGCACCTACATTTTCTAGCATTCTTTATTTCAAAAACTGAAATAATCAATATCTATGATGATCTTCAACATGCTCCAATAACGGAAAAATACATAGTTTATTGTGTGGGTTCCCACACAAGAGATATCAGGGAAAGGACAATGACACTATTGCCACCTTTCGGGTATAGCGAAACTCCGCAGACGTGATGAGTATCGTTACCATAACAAGATACAACCAAAAAAATACTGATTTTGGCACTTCAAATAACTACTCTATTTGCGGTCATTGAGCCACAAAAATTAATCACCAAAACATATTTTTTTTACCCATCATAACTGCGAAGTTTCGCTAGCTAATTTAATTTGACCCTGCAGACAGATCACAATGTAATTTCGGATAAAAGTCACGACCCTTAAAGGGAACTTAGAGATTGATTGGTGACTTAAAATCCATTTGACAGTTTCGATTACAATTTCTAAACACGTTACTAAAATAGATAAGGTACACAACCAAAACATTGCAAACAGCAATGTTTATCTGTTGTATTTGTTTCAGAATCATTGTTTCCTCGTTTCGTGGAGCCGGTCACGAACGTGACGGTGACGGTGGGACGAGACGCGCTGCTCGCTTGCGTCGTCGAAGACTTACGAGGGTACAAGGTAAGGTAGACGTTCTCTCGTAAAATCCTTCCCTATTCATTCATAAGTGCTATTTTCAGAAACCAAAAACAAAAGGACTTTTTGTTCGTTAATTTAAACAATCTAAGACTACGGGGAAGGGCTTCTGCAACTCTATGTAAATGTCCCCTGTTTTCGGCATTTTTAAAAGTCACCATGCTTTTCCATGGCAACGACCCTTGTACTTAGGCAGCCACCGCGTTACGACGCATACCCATTTATCCTGATGCATTTTATAAAATAAAGCTTTACATCCCATTTCAGCCAGACTGTACTTTACATTGGTGTTTCGTACGTATTCGGTCGCTGAACATAATACGCTCCATCGCCAGCTGACTCTTGAGTTCGGACTTCTGAAACTCGGTCAGGAACCAACTTTGAACCCCGCGGTTCGAATAGGACAGATACACATGTCGATGAGTTCTCGCCTCTGAGACAAACAGGATGTCTTGAACTTAAATTCTATTTGAAGGAGTTCGCAGAACAAGCGATTAAGATCAATTCCAATTTTATTTTCTTACTTTCAGTAGTTCAGATCAGCCAGTCAATCCATCAGTTAGTCGAACAACTTTATACATATATAACTTTATACCTTAAGATTTAGACAGTATCTACGTGTTCACCTGTTAACTGATACGTAACCCACAATTACTAATCCATCTGTCATGTCATGGTGGTTGTGGCTAAGCCTTCAATTACTGCTATTCCAGAGATGATACGCCTGTTTAGCTGTACAGATTCTTGATAAGATTTGCACTGTATCGACGTCATGTAAGTTCCTTAGTAGTAAAGTAAATACAGCTTGGATAGATACCACTCGTGTATGCGTATAGACGATATGACGTCAGCTAACTTCAATATGCCACGTCATGCCCCGCCCCGTCTCTTTACAGATGAATAAAACGACTACAAGGTGGAGGAAATTTATATTTACGAATATGAACTTTAAGTAAAAAACTTGTGGTCTAGTTAACAGGCTTCACCGCAGGGTATAACAGTTTCTTATTCTATTTATAAGCTTGCCGCAAGTTTATATTGGCAAGCAATTAAGAAAGCAAACAGCGGTAACCTAGAGCCATCACCGATGACGTCGGCTGCCATGATGTACGAGCGCCGTGTAATTCTATGAACGGATACGTTCCGCCAGAACTTCATACAGCTCCATTCGTGCGGTGCACGGGGTAAAGTTTTAACAAGCCAACTTAATATCACTTTGCTCAGAATGCACGATTCGCCAGTTATTAATCATGCAGGACGGCTAGTTAGCCAAATTGCAGTGCTGTGTAGTGAAGATATAGGTACATATTTGGGAGAGAAAACTGAATTTGTCACCATTTGGATTATATCCACAACGGGAAAATAAATCAAATCTAATAGTTGAAAATCTATAATATATTACTTAGATACACTCCCGGACTCCTAAATTGAGCCACCGCACCGGTGCAATTCCATGTAGGATGCCGATATACTGGCCATCATTTTAGTGTCGTCATTGTTCCGAAATTGAATTCAGGGCAATTTAATAAGTTATAGACTTATATACAAAAAGTACGTATAGGTTATATTACAGTTTTTCGAATTTTAGACTTTATTTAATGTAATGTGTGGGCAGAACAGCACTAGGCGTTGTTTTTTTTAATTACACTGAGACGTGATTTTACCAAAAAATTAAAAATAATACTGGGTATTAGGGTAAACACCGTTATCCTAGAAACCAGTGGTTAGGTGTCATTTATGGAACAAAAATTACGAGTTTTTTTTTAATTTTTTTTTTATTACCTTCTACGACTCGAGTATTTCAGAGTGTGGAACCTGAGACAGAAACACGCTTGTACGATACGACTACATACAGAAAGCAGAGCTGATAGAAATCTCTATTCCTAGACAGCACGTTTCGCCGAAAACTTTTTTGATAGAAAACACTGTTTGTAGATATCTCGGTCCATAGGAAGCACTGTTGACAGAGATCTCTGTTCATAGTTAGCACTTCTTGCCGTAAACTTTGTTCATATAAACCACTGTTTCCAGATACCTTGATTCACAGAAAGTGCCTTTGGAAAAAAAGCTATTAATATAGTATATTATATTTTGCGATATATACCTAAATTTCATCATTACATACAAAAAAGTTTTCGGCGAAACGTGCTGTCTAGGAATAGAGATTTCTATCAGCTCTGCTTTCTGTATGTAGTCGTATAGTACAAGCGTGTTTCTGTCTCAGGTTCCACACTCACCTTGAACGGCCGCGAGCGCGACCCCTCCCTCAGCCAGTCAGCTGTTTTGCTTGCGAGCACGGAGTCGGATAGAAACTTTTTAAAATCTTTTAATGAAAATAACGTATTTTTGTTGTTACTCGGTCATTTATTTTTATATTTAAGTCAACTACCCATGGTTTGAGTGACAACGGTGTTCACCTTTACACCCTGTATATAATCAAGAATAGATTTAGCTTTTTGATTCCAACACAAGATTGATAAGCGTTCTAATGTAGTTTTTGTACTAAAACATAGTTTGCGTGTGGATGTGACTCAGCTGGAAAAAACTTGTAACTTTGTGTAAAAGATCACTATCTCCTGGAACCCTAAATGTGTTTGTCACTCTCGTAAAAATATAAGTTTCTGCGTATACTTGAAACTTTATACACATCTATAAATTCTTGGAAATGCTTCAAAGAAAATACTTACTTCTCTGGTTTGCCGCACTTTTACATTTGCTGCTCGTTCAGCCGTAAATGTCCTTCTAATGCAACCGTATGCCATATGCTTGCGCTACGAAGAAATTCATTTTTATACGGTGATGGCGCGTGTTTTTACGGTATTTCTCATATAGAAAGTTTTGGCTTTTAAGTACATCAACTCGTTAATTGATTCAGGCGTGACTTTGCGGAAATCCATTATAAAATACAATAGACCTAGATATATTTAGTAACCAATTCCGCTTGACTATTCTTCAAGAGTCCTAAAAAACCCTGTAAGAAATCGACACGTGTTTCACCTCTCAACGAGGCATCCTCAGGATGACGATTGACCAATTGCAAACCAGAACGCGACGTGTTACCACACCGAGCGCTGGACGCAAAGTCTTTGTACTTTGCGTCTCGCGCTCGGTGTGGTAACACGTGGTTACTAAATATATCTAGGTCTATTGTATTTTACATCAACTCGATAAAAACTATTTTAAATATTGTTATCAAATTAGGTCCAAAAACATTGACTCTTGTTGTTTTTAGGAAACCAACGCCCCGTCCACATTCCGTAACCAAACTTAGTTGGTTTGACCAAGAGAAATTATCATATAATCAACTTTTTGTAAGAGTTAGTTTTGCAAGCTCCTTCATTATTTTCGAGATCATAACCTAATTTTTTTCATGGTCCCCATAGGTGGCGTGGGTCCGCGTAGATACGCAGACAATCTTGAGTATCCACCACAACATAATAACTCAGAACGCGCGCATCAGTCTGTCGTACAACGACCACCGCTCGTGGTACCTGCACATCAAGAACGTGCAGGAGGTGGACCGCGGCTGGTACATGTGCCAGGTCAACACTGACCCCATGCGCTCCAGGAAGGGATACCTACAGGTTGTGGGTGAGTATACTACCTCCATCAGTCTGTACCAGGGTACCTACAATCGCTCAAGAACGTGCAGGATGTAAAATATTTTACTTTGTATTTCAACCTGGATTCATGCAGTATTGTATTTGTTGTATTGTATACAGCGTGGTGACATAAATTTAACATACGTATACGATTTCGCGTATTCATTTAATGAAAATATTTTAATTTCATTAAACGTTATTATTTACTGATTTATTTACAATTTTCTAAATTACCATCTTGGAGCAACCCAGTACTTAAAGAACTGTAGCGAAGAGGCAATTTGCCGGGGTCACCGATCATATTATGTAGGCAAATAGAAGCCGCGCAATTTCTTAGAAATTATGCCACCGATAAAGAATTGGCCGACAGAACGTAAGCCAGCTGGTAGGTAGCTTCATGAATAAATCTTTTACACAGAGTGACCTAAATTTTGGTTATGTTTTTATTATTTAGTTTGTTTGAAAATTAAAATTTTTCAGTTGACCAATTATTTTATTATAATCTTTATGATTACTGGCCACTAGCCCTACCCGTGTGTTAAATTAATGTCGCCATTGTAGCGGCACGATGTATACTAGCTGCAGTATAAACTTGCCTACAGTCCAGCAATTTTTACAGACTCACTTACCTAATTGCACATCCACTCTACAGGTTACCCTGTCCGGTTTTATTGACTACATAGCGAAGCAAACGTGGCATTCTGGCATGGAATTTTTATTCACCTAAAAGCTCTACATACTATCAAACCTAAGCTAAGAGCAAGTTGATATTTTGACATTAAAATACCCAAACTAAATACCTTCGTCTACGGACCTTAGTTCAGGTGTAATAAGGTTACAAATTTATATAGCATTGCTGTGGTTGCGGTTCGGACCCGGTCACAGAGCAGGTAGCGGGATTTTGACCTTCCCCTTAAATAAAAAAATCTGCCTACCAAATCAATTATTATTATAAAGAAACATATTCCACGATTAGAAGAGAAGCTATTTAATTCTTATGTGTAGTGAGATTGCGTCGAGACAGTAGCTATGAGTTTACAGTTAAAAACAAAAACTCGGAAACATTTTCAGTCGTTAGTAATTTGATTTTCGAAAGAAGAAGACAAAGCATTGTGTAAATATACACACGTTCATTATTAGTAAGGAGGCTAGCGTTTAAAAATCATAGTTTTAAAGGTGTTTGCAAAACACTTTTAAACTTTCATCAAAGAATAACATAGGTAAGAAGGAAAGATGTACCATTTAAATACCAATTAATACAAACTTCTTTTTGTCACCAGTGCCGCCAGTGATAATTGACAACATGACATCAACGGACATGGTGGTCCGCGAAGGTACCAATGTGACGATGGTCTGTCGTGCTACCGGCTATCCTGAACCATACGTTATGTGGAGGCGGGAAGATGGACAGGAGTTCAATTGTAACGGCGAATCGGGTAAGATTTTCAATCTTTATCGAACCGATTAGGTAGGTTCATCAAATGACTTCCAACCTTTACCAGAGGAGCATAATTACATACATACCTAACATAAATATGTTGTAAAAGCTTAGTCAAAAATCACAATCTCTAATCAGTAATCATACATCTAAACAATTCAGTTTTCTAAGGTTAAAAGTCTATTTCGTTCTCTTAAATGGAAACAGAAAGAACAGCCAACACTGTTAACAAAAGATTTCGGTACTCTTATAAATATCCGGTCAAAACATTAGTTCCGGACGCTCATTATGTTGACGCCCTCTCGGCGAAACAAAGCAGATGAAAGAAAGAAACCTCTGAAGCGAGAAATGGAGTGGAATAGGCCCACTGCCACTCGGGTAGGTATATATATACCTACGTCGAAAACAAATTCTCTTCAAATGATCTTAACACGATACCAAAACTGGATGTTTATAATATTTTGTTCCATTAAATTAATTTACCGCGAAATGTTAATTAAACAGAATATTTAATTAAAATTTTAAATTAACTTAATGGAACAAAATATTATGTTCGATTTTGATACCAGAATTGTAATTAGTAAGGAATACTGCAGTATTTATTTATACTGTAATACAGCCCGAAATTTTGCTTAAAAAAAAGACGAAAACAAAACACTTTATACCTACCTTGACAGGCAGTAGGTATTTGCAACATTTTTCAGTAATCTTATAAAACATAGGACAAATTTCTCTTATCGAGTATTTTACACCAGATCCGGACCTCCAGGGATGGTTCGCGAAACGGTCTAAAATGACAAGGATTGTTCCACACAATACTATTAAATTGTACCCGCAACCAGCGCATAACAGAAATATTTTCGCAATTGAATTAACAATGGACTATCGAACGCGAATAATTACGAAAGCCCGCCATAATTCACTTATATCCAACAATGCCATATTTTATGGCTTTCCATTTTTATATATTTTTACCTAAATTAAACGTAGATAAGTATTATAATATACATATAGGTAGGTTCTGTCACATGTTACAAATTATTTTCACGAATTTACTGTCCTCCGTAATTATTTAGAACATGTAGGTACACATAGGATCGTAGATTCTAATTTATGGTCTAGGTTTCGCCGACTGTACACAAAGGTTTATACGAACAAACTGCCTATTCGTCTAAAATATCTTCGTTCTTTGGTGCTTCTACGACACGTGTTTTGTTTGGTTGCAGTGAACGTAGTAGATGGTGAAAACTTAACCATATCCAAAGTATCTCGGCTTCACATGGGTGCGTACTTGTGCATCGCTTCGAACGGAGTCCCGCCATCGATCAGCAAGCGAGTCGTGCTCATGGTGCAATGTAAGTTACAACATTACAGTCATAACATTCAACGAAGTAACTTTGCTTTGCACATGCAGAGCGAAGTTGTTGTTGATTCATAAAAGCATGGATACAGAAATAAAGACATTAAAATATTGAATTTCGACTGTTTAAAAAACCTAAAGTTATGGTTAGGCTAATAGGTACTAGTATTATGTTTTCCGATAACTGTGCACATAATATTTCTCATTGCACATTATAATAATGTCGATAACCCGCTAAAATACTCCAAACGGCACTAGTAAAGTTGGTTAACTAACCCGCCGCGCGCCGGTAATATGCATCGCAGTAGCAACCCTCAGTATTCCTTGGTTGACTTTAAAACCCTGGGTGAAATGAACAGCGGCTTTCATTAACACATCAACATGGAAATATACGGAACCCACCTGTACTTAAAATTTATGTACAGAGAATTTTCTCTACTTGCCTTTCCCTCGCAGTTTCCTCACTTTACACAAAACTTTTATTATGTCGGGTTTGAATATAGCAATAAAATACACAAGAAAGTCAACTTTAAAGACATAAGAACACACACAAGCTTTATGCAATTTTTGTGGGCAATATTATACGCAAATGTTACCTAAAATTCAACATAAATATTTCATTTTTTATTTTTTTATTCAAGTCTACGAAAAATTTGTAAATCAAAGTTATATTTTATTTTTACGTTGAGTAGGTTGAGTAGGCACGAAATGTATGCAATTAATTTGTTAGCTGACTAATTAATTATGGTACTAAAAGCGTTTAAACTTTTGAGATGTAAAGACTAAATAGACTTAAGAAAAATATTAACTTTGAGGACTAACAAAATTAATATCCTTAGCAGCTGCTTATTCAATTTAAATAATTCCAACTGAGATTTGTCCAGTAAGAAATACATTAATTCAGTCCGGTGTACGCCCGGGCAACTGCACAGTGTGGGGCTGTCTTCAATGCTGTAAGACAACTTCAGCAAACTTTATTCTTCTCAGTTCACGATCTATGAAGTGCTATAAACAACACTTACCAAGAATATTATAAACAGCTTATAGAAGGTATTTGCTGGGATTCTGTGAACTAGTTTAGTAAACGACGTGGAATGTTTTAGTTTCACAAATATGTGGGAGTATCTATGCTATTAATCAAAGGGATGTATTTAATAGCACTTTAAATTTGATGGAAACAGCTATAAAATTTTATGTCAGCACTTTAAAATAATAATACATTTATAATTTAATATTATCACTTTAATAAACATGAACCTTTACAAAATAAATATACAGTAATAATTTCATAAACAACATAAATAAAATATAAGAGTATTTGCACTATAACTGTGTCAAAAAGCATCTCTGAAACCAATTAATTTAATTATTTAATTACTTAGACTATTTTATAATTGACAACACTATATACTGTCCGGTGTAACTGTCAAAATGCCCTAATTTTGTTACTGCGACCAATTTCGACGTAGCGCTCGCCGGCTGCTGCCGCGGCTCCGCTCGCTTCGCTCGCTCGGCGATTTTTAAAGTCCGTTTATATATTCCCCTTAATCAAACAGAATATGGTTCATTAATGGGTCTAAATAAGAGTATATTGTCACATTCTGGTTTGTGTGTTTTTTGTTTATTTTTTCTTTAACGAGTGTTCGTGAATCTTCTCACCTAGGAAGGATATGTGAATGCGAGTTGATTCTAGGACGTCCTATAACCTATGCTTTGAAACAACCCGCCATTATATGAAAATCATTGGTTGTCATTTGTGACATACTCTACTCAACAAAGTTATAATTATCAAAATTTTAAAGAAAACTCTTTAGAAGTAGTAATGGCCACAATTTTGGTTGAAGCTGCATTAAATAATTGTCCGAAATTAAAAAAAAAACAGAACTAGACTAAGGATTTTGGAATAAGCAGAAAAACTTCACTTGGTCGCAGCGTACGGTGTTTTGAAACGTAATAACTTTAGAGATTACTGTCAATAACCATAATAAGTAGTGTATTTCTGGCAATGGATGTTACCACAATATGCCCGTAGCTGCAGCTCTGCGTGACAATTAACGGCTACCCATCGTATTCCCAGATCATTGCGTTCGTATGTTCACTCATCCATTTGTAGCCGGTTCATCACATTTGATTTATGTTCACATTTGCTTATTGTTTATTTTACCATTATTATTAACACTCATAGTTTGTTGGCAGTTTCTCTCGTTCTCCAATTATTCTAAATTGTATAAGTTTGTCAAAATATTACTTTTGGATAAAATTCATAGTATGGTACAGTCGAACAAGCTATTTGGTATACAGGCAGATAACTTGCAACTACTTTTAAACAATTTTGTGAGTGTTTTCAGTAGTCAACAATCCTTTTACGTCACTCTCATAAGCCTTATGCTCAAAAAGTTAAATTACACACACAATCACAACGAATTTTGGCAGTGTAGCGGAAAATGAATATATTTTGCCTGTATACCAAATAGCTTGTTCGACTGTACATAATATTGGTTAATTTGACTTCAAAGTTTCGGAATTTCAACCCATATTCAATAGCATCTGTTAATGTCATACCAAGCAGTTTCGGATGACCTAGTAATAATAGAAGGCGTTATGTATTTATTTATTACTATTGTAAATATCAGTGTCTTCATTTTTAACCAACGTCCAAAAAGGAGGAGTTTCTATGTACATGTACATGTTTTTTTAATGTATGTCCATCGATATTTTCGTCAATTGTGAACCAATTTTAAAATTTCTTTTTCATTTGGAAAGCTGTTGTCCCATATAAATTTTATTAACTTTGCTTTGTTTTTGAGTTAGCTTCAATTACGTATTTTTCACACTAAGTCTATGTTGATGATGTTATAATAACTTCCTGTCACTATTATCAACAAAACAGGTAGCATATTCGATTTTGTGACTACCTCAGCCAAAAAGTGAGAATTAAAATAAAAGTTTTTACAAAATAAAACAACCAACTTTAAAAAAAACACTAAAAAGTGAAAAAATACTTTAAAAAAAATCAGTTTCGAAATTTCGAAATTATAGTTATTTTTCGCTTTGAAGTTTTTTTTTTTTGGATGTATGTTGTTTTTTTTTTTACACTAAACGGAATTTATTATTTTTGAGCTATTACAATGTCAAAATATTTAGAATAGCAGCAAATATTTTTGCTACAAATATTTAATTTATAATACAGTAACCTAACTATGGGTGCCGCAAAATAAAATTAATATGTTACACGAACGTACATTTTGCGATCGGGTCGATTAACGTTGTTTATATTAGTAATCTGAGGCAATAACCGGTTCGAATTAATACATACACCCGATAACACTCGGATATCATAATCTAGTCGGCGGAATATGTCCGCTCATTTGTCCCAGGCCGTTAACTTAGCCTCAAATTCTTCCGTTCATATGTACGTGAGTATTTCAACGCAGTCGTTTTCTTAGTCGGGAGTCAGCGTCGAGAAATATTATTTTTCTTGGGGGCGGGTGTCGTTAACGAGTATTTACGAGGACACGAGCGTCTCTACCTGACGGCGGAGCATCCGCCGGATCGGCCGTAATTGCGCCCAATTAGAGCATTATGCTGACGTGAATACGGTACGGACGCGATAATGGCGATACTATCTGTCCTCCCGTCGCCCTCGCCACCTCGCCACCGAACCCAATGAAACGCTTTTCTTTCCCCTAATTCACATTCCGTATCTCAGCGCGTTCGTAGTCCTCTCCATTTCTTACGAGAGACGTGGAACGCTCGCGTAACTTTCACTCGATTAACCAACGAGACTTCCTTATGAATTCACTGTCAGTTTTCATTACATTTAGGTAGTAGCGGAGACAAATCTTTATGACGATGTTATTCTTTATGCGCGTCGCTGCCTGCTTTTATTCATTCATAACTCTTCGCAGATAATATAATACATGCACCAAGGACTTAACTATGTAGGCACGCGAGGTGTGTAGAACACCATTACTCTGCTGTGGTATGTGATAAGTATTTTGTACATGTTGTGTTATTTATGTAACAAGACAAAGTTTTTGTGAATAGGAACATTTTTCATTCTTAGCTGTGCGTGCGTTAACTACGTACCTGTTCGTGCGTGGTACGTAGTTTTACGCTATTGTTAGAATTTACTAATAGCAATACTTTTGCCAATATGATTTCCGAATTTACACCTAAAAATCATACATTTTAATGCCGGTAATTAAGCAATGTAAAGTAAGAAGCTTTTGTACACAAAACATTTTTTTACCAATTTCAACTGGAAATTCTATCTGAGTTTGAAAACTAAATAGTTAATATCCACGCTTTCTAGACAAGTTTCAATAGTTTTTTGTAAATGGTTTGTGCTACGAGTTGCTGCTACGGCGTAGAGCGTGGCGTAGCGCCAAACACTTCACGAAAAATCTCGTTTGCCAGTTCGATGACAAATTGAAAATAAACAGAAGAAGATAATTATTACATGTTTTCAGATACTTCCCATAGACTAGATTGATAGGTTTAAGTTTTATTTTTTCTTTTCATGAAAACATTGACCACGTCTTCCGTTAATTGACCTCGTGGTTACTGCACTTACAAGCCTAGACTCAAATAAAAAAAACATAAAATAATGTTTGCCTGTTGGACTATAATCATAGGCATCATACCTACAAGTAAGGCTGTAAAGTGCCTGCATGCTTACATTTTTTGTCATTTTCGTCATAAAAATGTCGTAAACATTTTCAACATAACTTCAAGATGCAAATTAAATATTACCAAGGACACGCGGCAAATCGCTCCACGTTAGCCTTTACAGCACCGATCCCTTTTGTCATTTACTAAATAATGTATACACAAAATCTTTCTTAGAACGCTCTAAATATTCTAAAAATTGCTTCAAAATCCATTGAGTCCTTCCATTTTCAATCGTATTTGTATTATTAAGTAGGTTTCGGCATAAACGGTATTGGATGAGAAAGTTGTTCTGTGAGTCGGTATTAGGCAATTTCAGAATTTTACAGTCAATAAATACGAAGGGCCAAAAAAAATCGAAGACTTCGACATTGCATTAATACCACTGTTATTTATTTCTGTATCTATGCGGTCAATGATATTGTAAATAAAAAGCGGTACATAGGTTATACGCGCTCCGCAAGTGGGCACTTTAAAACTTGGCTAGTTAGCAAACCTGAACCTCAGTGTCTCGCCGGCGTCAAAGTTAGAGTGCTGTGTACCGAGTACATAGCAAGATCACCACCATCTGCCTAGCCTTTTCCCACCTATGTTGGGGTCGGCTTCCAGTCCAACCGGATGCAGCTGAATACCTGTATTTTACATGGAGCGACTGCCTATCTGACCACCACAACCCAGTAACTGGGTAAAAGATACCCCTTGGTAAGACTGGTTGTCAGACTTTCGGGCTTCTGACGACTGCCAAAGATCCACAAATCACAGCCCGGACCAAAGGCTTAACGTGCTTTCCGAGGCACGGAGGAGTCTCCGTATGTAAAGATGGTCACCCATCCACGGACCAACCCCGGCAAGCGTAGCTTAACCCGATGGATCGACCCGTGCGGCTGTTATTACTTAGCCACGAGCTCCTCGAGTACACAGCAAGATAATGCTTGTGTCTTTTTCGCTCCCACTAATTACGACATGCCGTCCTTGTTCCACATGTCATCTAATATAGTGTGACAGTATTACCTATACGTTATTTATGTGTGCGTTTTAGTATGTCGTTTTTGAAAATCGAATCTTGCGTAGGTAACCTATCTACCTCTTTTTACTTATAATAACATAGTATGCAGCCATAAATTCTCGGGGGCCCGTGGCTAAATAATAACAGCCGCACGGGTCGATCGAAGGATAAGCAACGCCTGCCGCGGCTGGTTCGTGAATGGGTGACCATCCATGACATATCGAGACCCCTCCGTGTCTCGGAAAGCACGTTAAGCCGTTGATCCCGGCTGTCATTCGTAGATCTTTGACAGTCATTACGGATATTCAGAAGGCCAAATGTCTGACAACCAGTCCTACCAAAAGGTATCGTGTTACCCAGTATCTAACTAGGTTATAGAGGTCAGATAGGCAGTCGCTCCATGTAAAATACTGATAATATTCAGCTGCATTCGGTTAGACTGGATGCCGACCCCAACGAAGTTGGGAAAAAGGCTAGATTGATTGCGGTCACAAATTGCAATTCAGTACGGCTGCGACCTTTCTACGATCTTCTTCAATAAAATGATGTGTTCACAATACAGTTCCGCCAATGCTGTCCATCCCGAACCAACTGGAAGCGGCATACATCGGGCAGGACGTGACGCTGGAGTGCCACACGGAGGCGTACCCCTCCTCCATCAACTACTGGACCACGGACCGCGGGGACATGATCATCTCAGGTACCTAACACAAAAGATCAGATACTCAAACCAAGTTTCTATGGAGTTTGTAAGCATCCTAGCGAACAAACAGAAGGTTGTTGCGTTTTATAAGACCACGTTCACACGACATAGTACTGCAGTTTTGATGCAGTAATAGGTATAAAGGCTGAGTTCACGCCGAAGCGTCCCACTATTGATAGGTACGGTTAGAATCGACTCGGTATAAATCGGGTAGGGAATGCCGTGCAAACCCAGTCACAGATATTATAATACTAGCGACTCAGGCTTTATACAGCAAAAACGTACAACAATGCTGTGTGAATAACCGGTGATACGTAATCCCAACAAATGACGACTAATCAAAAAAATTGAGTAGGTACAATACGACAGATTACACACGACAAAATGAAAATGTTTTAATTCTATTGGTTACGAGTACAATAAAGTCTGGCGTTGAAAAATGGCCACCATGTATGCTGGCAATCTAGCCGTGGCACCGGTTAATTAAGTCCCTGGCGCCCTTGAAACCTGAATACGGTTGCTAACACCAGACATTGTCAGGGTAATGAAATTAGAAGCTAAGTTACGATGATACAAGAATAGGAAGGCCGCATCGCATCACATAATAGAGAAGTCAGCGGTGTTTATTACATTAAGTTTCTATTAAAGTTAATAACTATTCGTCTTCTATTAAGAAGCTGGAAATCTTTTCAGGGCATATAAATCCTAATCTCACACAAAAATACTAATTTCTAAGAACATCAAGCATTAAATAGAAAAATCTTCTTACTGACACGACAAGCTTTTTATTCTCTGGTTTCTAAAACTCAAATAACAAAGCTGTTGCACAACGGAAAAACATTCCGGCCGCTAAAACAGCTCGGTTCACAAACATGAAATAAATTATTCTAACATCAAAACAAGATTAAAATATGAATTTACTAAGACGTAATTGATTCACTCCGTAATTGATAAGTTAGCCTGACGGCTTTCCGGAATGAGCGAATTAATCGAATTACTAATGACTTCGTTTATCCACAGGAAATAAATACATCACTTCGCTGAGCGATGACAGTTACAGTCGGAAAATGAAATTGACTATACGGAGAGTGTCGTCAAGAGATTTTTCATCTTACCGCTGCGTCGCGAAGAACTCCCTCGGCGAGACGGATGGACTCATCCGGCTTGACGGTACACCAGATTATTCCTAGTCACACTATGTGATCCAACATATATTGAATTTTGAATTATTTGAATATACCAATATACTTCTCTAACAAACATTATGAAAAAATCAAGACTATAACTTTATTCAGTATTTCAAGGATTTTATGTTTTCTTCGAAGTAATTAATTAAGGAATTTTCACAGAAATTCCCGCGCCTTCAACTACAAGTACCACAGACAATAACGTCCCTACATATCCTCAAAGGAAAAAAGGTAATTTCTTTGGATTTCAAATTTTTTCCTCTAAAGCTATTTACAGTCATTTTCATTTGAATTTATTATTTTCTAATAAAACGATTCCACAATTCAGGATGATTCAATTTATAAAGTTAGTCTAAAAAGTCTCCATGACAACTGTCGTGTTGGTCGACCGGTAACTGAAATTATCAGTTTTGGCACCTGAAACCCGATAAGGGTCGTCAATAGCGAAAAGTTGAGTGCAAGCCACGGCGTGCCACGGTTATACATTCATCGCAGACTCACGAATACCTTACGGAAGGGTCGATGGTGAATTTGTATTTATCGGTTCTGCGCCACAGCCCAATGCTTCCGTACAATTGGGTCGTTAGTAATATTATTGTGGGCAAAGCGATTTTGTTTGCGCTTTGACTTCCAATATACCTTCTTATTGTTATAGATTTGGGTTTTCTTTTATACTCTTTACGGCGTCGTATGTTTCGTTCACACTTGAAAGCCCTCTTTCATAGCCCCTTAGCATCATGTAAGAAAATTTTACGACGCAATCATTTTCCGCATCGCTTTTTGCTCATGGGACATTTCTATCATATGTACCTTGTTTCTGTCAGGTAAACATAAAAACCGGTGGCGGGACAGCTCCGCCGAGAACAGAGTCATAGGAGACTACGAGGTAGAAGAGTGGAAAGACGTCGGTGAGTGTAATACCTACTTACATTATTTAGTAGTTTAAAAGCCTTTTAGTGTTCCAGCAGTACCGCTCTATCTAGATAAAGTTGCCTACGAGAGATAATTGGCACGATAAAAAGATGCAAATAGGTACAATATTTCACTATAGACAGCTCGTTTAGTATGCTGACTGGAAATAACTTCGCTATGCAATTTACAGCATAAAAATGCTAATATCAACTACTACTATACTTTTAATTTTTGCACTATTGCAAATAATTGGATTTAATTGTATGTTTCCTTTGACCCCGTTTTTTAGATTACGAGTCGACTCAGTCTTCCCGATCCACCATCAGCCGAGGCGTTTTATTCATCATCATCGGAGGTTTGATCATTGCGAGCTGACATACGGCTTTCACCGATGTTCACATCATAAAATCATAGTGCCAATAAGACATTTGTACTAAAAGAGATACGTTAATAGCAGTGATAAAAATAGGATAGGTGCTGTGTCAGTCGTAACTTTACCATATAGTTTCATTGCAATTACATCATAAATAAATTGTTTAAAAACAATCACATCGAAATTATCAATTTATTTAACATTCAAATAATTTATTTTCACTGTAAAATATTTTTATGGAGATGTAGTATTTATCTGATAGAAATTGTAAATATTTTTTGATATAATTGAAAGACTGATAGGATTGTACGGTAAATGTGCCATATCTAATCAAGTAATCACATAACAATATTGTGTTTAGTTTTTAAGGATCTTGTTAAATTGAATTTCGCTTACCCTACCTAACGTACTACGATAAAGGATTATGACAGTCCCTCTTATGTCCAATCATAACCCTTTCCTTACCCAGATGTACCTATTTGGCATATATTATAATTTGGATAATTTGGATCTATATCCCTATTAATATAAACAAAAAAAATGCAGTATTGTTTTTAAAATCAATAACAAGAAGTATCCTCAAACTGTAATTCATTTCATTGTGTGTAGTTTTAAACGGCTTATGTAAGTACTTAGTGCAGCATACGTTTTCACGATGTACAGTAACACCGTACACATCACATTGTACGTGTCGTGACACGTACTTGTGGGCATTAAGATACTATCTCGCCATTACTCGTTACTATTACTCACCCGCTAGTTAAACGACCATCAGTTAAGGGGGATGCGATAAGGTAGCCCGCGAAATTCAAATTTTAGAATCAGCAATACCACTCCTTAATTTCATATAAGTGCCAAATGTCAGATTTCACGAAATAGTCATTAAATGCACTTACATGGACTTAGAGAGTTGTATTGCTTATTCTAATGTTTATAATTCTGTAAATCCATATTTTTTACGGCCGCAAATCATAGTTAGATCAACATACAACCTGATATTTACCTGCAAATTGCAAAAAACGTAAGAAAATAGTTTTTATCCTATACCTTAAGTTAGAATCAACTTATGAACACATTTATATTTCTTTCGCTGTAAAAAGGACATAGAATGACGAACAGGTTGGTCCTCTCCAGTGTTCTACCATCTTGCCAAATTGTAGCTACGACAAAGAAAATCAATTATTTGCTTTGTATTTTATTTTGTCTCACTTTTCTCTTACAAAGTTGTACGCGGTATAAGCTCAAATATCAGACTGTGTTTTTTGTTGTTAAATTCAATTTATTCACTTGGTGTTGACTAATGTACTTATTTACATTTTAAGATCTTTTTAAATTGCAAGTAAAGTGTGTATTATGTATTACGTCATTGATTGCCCTCACTTGCATTTCCAAGAATTGTTCTACAAAATGTAGCTGCTTCTGTAATGTTCACTTAGAAAGACTTCTTTAGTGACCGCTCAAAATTCTAAAATTATATTTTTAAGTTCCTTCCTAAATAGTCGCAGATTTACAACTCGATACCGCATTTCAAAGTGACTTTAGAAAATACCACCACTGTCGATATCTTGAACTAGGTATTGAAGAAAATGAGTCCTAACAAGAACCTTCTATAAATACATAAATAATTTGTTCCTTGAATGAAAGCTTTATACATTAAATGTAAATATAATAAGTTATATGCAATATCAAATGAATATATCGTTACGTTACTTGTTCCTTACCAACGTAAACATAATACGTTTTGTAAATAAACTCATCACTTCTGCAATAAAGACAATATGGCGTGCTTTGTAATATAAATAAATAGCTATGTAATTTTCAACGTACTTCGGAGCTTGCGTTACATACATATTTAGATACATCCTTCTATAGAACATTGGTTATTGTTTGTACCATTTCCAAGATTTCATAAAAAATGATAGACGAAATGACACTTTATACATGTAGACTTGGATTAAATTATAATAAATAGCTATGTAATATAAGATCTACATATCTTGGAAATGGTCTATTACTGCGTTGAAAACATTGTATAGTGACCGTTGCAGTTAGCTGTTTATGTAAAGTTATAAAATAAATGAAATTTCTTAAATCCTTTGAGTATAATTTGTCACTGAAATTACTCCAGTCTGAGAGGGACTTTCTGAAATGTAACAGAAAGATAACAAATGAACTGTTCACTTAATGAATTATTATTCACAACTGGGTTAAAGCTGTAAATGAGATAAATTTTATGCATTGTGTATATTTTTAACCTGCGCTGTTCGTAATTGTAGTGGTCTGCACTTAGTTCTTATCAGTATCTTCCATTACTACTTATCATCATCAAACTGTAAATTAATAATTGATTTAAATAAAATATAAGTAAAAATATAGGAACTCCTCAACTAAATAAGACAGAGTCGTAAGTTGTTTTGCCCGAAGATGGCTTCGGGCTCCATAATCAGAGCAGCTCCATGGTATCGTGTTTTTAAAATGTCCCCGTAGTATAAGTAGGTAAGCCAAGTTTTAGCTCAATTGGATGCCAGGAAGTGCTTAAAAATGGATAATAATTGGAGTAATTGGAAAATTCATACGAACGAAGCAAGCTAATATAAAGCTTAGTTAATTGATTCAGGCGTGATTTTGCGGAAATCCATTTTAAAATACAAAGACGTAGATATATTTAGTAACCTTTTCCGCTTAACTATTCTCCAAGAGTCATAAAAAACCCTGTAAGAAATCGTGTTGCCACACTGAGCGCTGGACGCAGGCTCTGCGTCCAGCGCTCGGTGTGGCAACATGTCGTGTTCTGGTTTGCGACTGATCTATGGTCATCCAGGGGATGCCTCGTTGAGAGGTGAAACACGTGTCGATTTCTTAAAGGGGTTTTTATGACTCTTGGAGAATAGATAAGCGAAATAGATTACTAAATATATATACGTCTAATGTATTTTTTAATGTAAAGCTTGAAAAAAAAACTTGTTTACGAGTTTTGAGAGTTAAAATCACCTTTCCACACATACGGAAACAGTGCAAAGTTATCACCACGACACTGCGAAACGTTAACGTAGACGAGCAACAAAGCGCTATTGTTTACAGAATTATTACAGTTCTCCCACTCGGGCTTATTTTGCATAAAATAATGGACGCGGAAGCGGTACCTGGGCAACTAGGCACCCCGCGGCCGGTACAGACACTTTAATGCACTTACTGCCAAGAGTCGCGGGTAACTGACGAGCGTGAATATAGCTTTACCGGTTTTAAAATTCGTGGAAGCACCGTCTATTCAAAACTCGGTCGGCTGACGTACGGATGGACTCTCCGGTACGGACGGCTCGTTTGCCTGAACACACGTCGGCTTTTTACACGTCTTTTCACTAGTGTTTAAATGCAGCCGACGAACTACCATGTCAGTCATCCGTCATTAACTTTTGTTGGAACATATATTATATAAGTTTAAAAGATATTTTGGCAGCTCTTTTTATATTCATTGTATAATATAATATAAGCATAACATGCATAATCAGCCTATAATGTTCCCACTGCTGGGACACAGGCCTCCTCTTTGTGAGAGGGAGCGGGCCGTAATCCACCACGCGGGCCCGGTGCGGGTTGGTAGATGTCACATGTCTTCGAATTTTTGGTTCTAGGACATGCCGGTTTCCTCACGATGTTTTCCTTCACCGTTTTGAGAGCAGTGGTGATGAAATAATTTACTCAAAGTAAAGCGCCTGTCAGGGTTCGAACCTACGACCTACAAGTCGTAAGTCGTGGCCGTTACCACTGGGCCACCACTGCTCCTGCACCATAGTCATTGTATAAATTACAAAAAGCTATGTGTAACGTTTTCAGAAATAAAGTTACGAAAGATTTTGATAAGATTTGCAATTCGTAACCACTTGGTACATGGGATTCTTCCATCAAAAGAGGTTGGTAAATAATATAAGCAATTTATTAAGATGCCTATGTTGAAAGTAAATCATTTCAATGATATGAACAATTCAGAGGCGTATGGTTACGGCCGCATGTGATGGTATATCGATTTTATGCAAAATGCAACAAAGTTCCTCGCTACGAACACTGTGCTATATTAGCCATAAACCGCGCTTATTTTGCCAACACTGCGCGCTTTATTATTATAAAATAAGCCATAAATTTATCGTACCTACTTATCGGACCATCGTTGTAAATTGGTGTTGTGTGAAACTGCGGATGCCGGTCGACCTATCTACATAATAATTATTATTTTTAAAGGTTTAAGTTCGACTTTCCCATAATATAATATCTCGCAATCACACCCACCCACATACCTTGTTTTTCAGAATCAATCGTTCGAATCGTTTATGATTTAGATGCTGCTTCGTGTTGTAATGTTTGTTTCGAAATTGTGTCGATTGTTTAGTGCTAAAACGAGTTTATTTTATATGAACGAGATAATATTACTATTTATCACTTAACTGGATTTAGATAACAGTAAATGGCACTTTAAGCAAGATTGATGACTTGTGGAAGTGAAGTACAAAACGGTCCAAACGGTCAAATGCACCACTTACGTAGGTATAGGTGAACCTAGTGCCAATCATCGATCGAACTAAGTAGACGCGAAACGATAAGTACCTATCACTAGATACTTCAAATTGAAGTCAACTGTTAACAGGTACTTAATTAAACTTGAATTTATTCAGAAAAGTAAACGAAAATTAACAAGCCAAACGAAGAAGACGAAACCAATAAGTTCTTAATAATATAAATAGGTACTACTTTGAGCGATCAATTTTGTATTTTCACTTTTGATAGGTTGCAATCAAGATTCGATCGCTGTCTCTAGCCCAGTAGACATGAAATAAAAAAACACGTCACACGGCGGTTCAATCAAGCAACAAACATTTCGTTTTTATTGCCGATATCCTCGTATAAAGAAAGTATAAAATAAAAATAATAAGGAGTCGTGAGGGAAAATAAAATATAATAATAGCGCGCCGTCAAAGTCATTGTCCAACGGCTTGAAAGGATTTAGGGTGTGTTTTAGGATTACCTATTATACATAAGTATACGACATTGAAAAGGGTATGCGGTCAATTTTGTCCGATTTGAATTTCATGTTGCTTTCAGCTTTCCAATCATAAAGTACGATATCGATGACAGTCACAATTTTGTTTACAAGGATTTATCTGCTCCGTTCTGTCGCAGAGCAATATTGGTCCGTTTATTGTATCGCGGTCGACGATATTTGACGCCGCTCTGATATCTGTTACGCCGTGTAATGCCAATAAAAATGTTTATTTCTGTGATGATCTTGGGAGGAAAAAATACGAACTGTGGTACAGTTTCTTATCACGGTATACCAATTGTCAAAGACTACTGAGGGAAAACGGATATTGACGCCTTTTGACTGCTTCTGTTTGATTATATCTAGATTGACTATGAAATACAGTTAAGTCCGTACTTTACCTAAGTTTATAGTAGTTTTGTAATATAATATCCCGCCTTATTTTCCCGAAGGGCAGAAGTGTATACCCATAGTAGGTATTACAAAGTACATTTCGCCAGTTATGTTTAAGTACCATGTACCTTATTGATAGGTTATACGCCATTAATGGCAAAACATAGTGATATATATACCTATTTTGTTTATTACAAATAAAATAGGTTAGTAAAGTCAAACCTTTTGTTTGACAAATAAAGTTTTTATTTTATACTTAACTAGCTTCTCTCCGCGACTTCGTTCTCGAACGTAACGTTGAAACCGTAACACCACAATATTCTGCAGGAATAATAAATTTTAATATAAAAATAACGTGTGAGGTCGGGGGCACCCATCAGGAACGAAGTTCCTTCTCACGTAGGATTTAAAACAAAAACCAAAATTTTCGCAGTCGCCATCTTTAATTTTCACACTTTCTCTCTCTCCGGAAGCATTTCCAGCAGTCGTGACAGGCATGCAGTTTACTCGGGCCGATATGTACAATTTTATCCCACGACACTGTCATCGCTTTCCTCTTTTCTTTTTTTTTTCTGCCAGCGTTCTCTCTCTCTCTCTCTCTTTCTTTCTCTTTTAATTAGAAGAAGATAGACGCAAGTATGAACACTTTTAGTGTTACATTTTCTGAAAGTTTACTAGCCCCGTAAAAGAACTTCGTTACAAAAACCTGTATACTACGTTTGTAGGTTTAGTCTCAGCAGCCAAAATAACCCGAAATCTTTTTAAAAAATATAAAAAACATAATCACAATTAAATGCAGCAACTGTTGGGGATCAAACTCACGAACCGTGGCTTCCAGGGCGAACGTGGAACCGTTAGGCTGTTTACTTAAAAAAATAGCCAGTCTTATACTTGTTAAGATTGACTGCTTAGCTCCTTGTAGGTATAGCGTGATAATATTCATTTCAGAAGTTAAATTCGTATCCATGCAATATTTTATTAGTTTTCTCGTCTAATTAAATCTCACGGTAAACTGTTGAGGAATACGGACATAATGCAATATTGCTAATCCCCCTTAACAAATAGCGTGACAATTTATAGCCTTTGAGATACCTGTACGGTTTTTTGTGCATTTGAACGGAATCTATTGAGTAGTTTTTCAGATAGTTTTAACAGATATACAGACAAACGGGCATTCAATATAGGTACAGTTTGACTACGTTTCTACGTTACTATATGTTATAATAAAGTCACCTGAATAAGTACCAGTAGGTACCTTATTACATACAATCCTTGGAAGGACCCAAATTGGTCCTTGTTTCATATTATTGCTTTCTCTTCGCGTCTCCAAACTATTCGGGCAATTTTCGCCACATGATCGACCCGTCTGGGCCGACAATGTCCTGTTTGTCTGATCAGGGTCAGGGAAATACTTTCATAGTGAACATTTCTGGAACAAGCTCTGTTATACTATATGTACTGAAGTATTACTGACGTAACAAGTTAGACCAACATTACATAATTTGAAGCTCCCATTTCACAACTCAAGGTTCCAGATGACAACATGACGAGCGCTGACATTTTGATTAATCCAATTATTTGTCGCTGTATATAATATGCCAAATTAATAAGATATTTGACTGACTGTAAATTGTATTGCCATTTATCAACTATTAATTAACTTTTAACATCAAACGTTATTAATCCCCATAATTCGGCTAATGTGGGCCGTATTAGCTACAGAAACGTGTGTTATTAATATTAAACGTGTCTAAATGATACCTACTCGTATTGTTATTGCTGTTCTGCTCATTATATCGTTAGCCTCTCTCATACAAAACACAATATCTTTAATAGCCATGCAATGAATGTTGCGACTTTGCAGGCATCACTCACTTATTTTTCTCCGACATAGCTTTCCCTCATTAAAAACGAGTTTTTAGATAACGCTTCTCAAGTTGTCCAACTGTAGCTAGGTAAATTACAAAATGCAAGGTAAAAATGTCTTTTTTATCTGGTATAATTTATGAAGCAACGCATTATATTTCCCTCGGTTTATATTAAAAAAAATAGTTTTCGTGCCCATCACATTAACGATGAAAGCAACTAAAACATTTTTTAAACTTCCCAGTCCACCATTAAAATAATAACTTCCTCTTTGTTGTGCTTTTCTGTAACGACCCAAACAAGAATATTGTGACATAGCATTTCATTTATTTTTATATTTTAAAAATATAAAAATAAATGCAATATACAGTGGAAATAATATGTAACTGAATATAGCATGCATTGTTAGAAATACAAGGACAATTACCATTATAAAATACAACAAATTGTGATAACTATTAAACAGCGAGAACGTGTAAAGTTGCATTATCAACACAAGCCGATATCGAGCCTCGAAAAACTTTTTAATAGGTACCTACATAGATATGCGTTGGAAGTCGCATTGAGTAAACCAAGTTGAACTCAAAGTTAAACAACAATTAATCAGTTGGAAAATTGAACGACGTTACATCACATCATGAAGATAAACCACTGAAACATGAGCCCAAGTTTGCGTAAACCGAGTTGCACAAAGCGAGCAAGTCAACATTATCGTTAATAAGATGGTAGCCGAGAGAGAGCTCGGCTTTCTGACGAAACTCGCCGCGGCCGCCGCGGCTGGCTCGCGAAGATGGCTTGAGCTGTGCTTTTATTTTTCATTTACGATTTCCTAGAAGCTGGTAGGTACCAAGGTTCGGTAAAGAAAATTTTAGAAGAAGATCTTTATATTGCACTTTGGAGCTGGCGCCGAAAATCAATTCCTCTAATCGAGTAGGTATGCAAATATTACAGAAAGTATTCTCCATTTAGAAAGAGTTCAGATTGCAGCACACGGTGTTTCTATGATTTCGTTTCATATGTATTGTATGAAGAGTCCATACTCTTCATACAATACATATGAAACGGACCAACCAGGACCATGATTTAAAAAGGAGGTAAATACCTTTTAAATCTTACTAGGCATATTTCAAGAAAATAGGTCAGTCTACAAACAATGTAGCCCGGTACTTATGCTAAGACTATAACTAACTATTATGAGCCATCTTTTTCGACCTAATAACTCGTCGTTACATAAAGCTTGAACTCAACGCTAAGTCTACAATAAATGGCTCCTAAACCTCGAACAGCAGTGTCTGCCTGAATTTGAATCTGGGGCATGGGCTCGACTCCTGCATTATACAAGTATATATGGGACCAAAATTAGGTTTCCACCTACCTATCAATTTTAAACTTCAGATAGGTATCAGGTCAACATTTATTTATTTAACCATAAACTGATAGTTTCCATAGTTATATGGTTTTGTTTGTTTTGTTAATGTATGAAAATACGTTTTGGTAGGTTATAATAATATAATAAATGCTGACTCAAACTCAAAGCATTTTTTTTTTCAAATAAACCAATTACAGGCACTTTTGAACTTTCAACAGCCAAAAGATGCTAGATGACAAGCTAGGCGCCCATTCCAAAGCGTAGGTCCTGATGGAGAAGAACGGGCAAATAACTCCACGGACACTCTTTTAATCAAAATATTGTTACAACATATTTGTGCTGTTCGTTGGTAAGCGCATCACTTGAGAATGTCTGGGGTTGGTCTCGTGGTCGCAATCGTAAGTGCTGAGCATGGGGTCCTGTGTTGGATTCCCAGGTCGGGCAAAGTGTTACTGGGTTTTTCCATTAGGAATTTCTTAGTAACACCCCGATGTTTGGAAGTTGGCGGTGTGATACCCCCCATGCGTCGAAAAGCACGTTGAGCCGTAAGTCCTGCGCCTGATCGGAGAGAGATCAGGCGCAGGACTTACGGCTCAACGTGCTTTTCGCTCGTGTCGTGTGCTCGTGTCGGATTACGTGCCGGCCCATCGGACTATGAGGGTGAGGGAAGAGAGCGTGCACCTGTGTCTGCGCACACACTTGTGCACTATAAAATCTCCCGCGCCGAAGGCTAGTCTCCGTTGACATAGGTCGCTATGGCCGAAATACTGTCTGGAGGACTATTATACTATTACTTGGGAATGGCTGGACCGATTTGACTAGTTTTTGTTTTAAAATGTTCGTGATAGTCTAAATTAGGTTTTTATGGAAGGAAATATTGGTACAGTTTCTCGGAAAAATTACAAATTCGGGAATAACTGAACGTCCTTTATTCTACGGGATTTTTGTATGAAGGAACGTCTGACCTAGTTGTTGATCGTATTTGGTTTAATTCCAGCAGTAGGATACTCCTCTTCTAATGGGTTGAACAGATCAGTTGGCTGTTGTTCCGAATAAAGAATTAATATATTTCCTCTAACTATTAACTACTTAAGGCTATATTTTTAGACTTTAAAAATATAGGTAATGAAAGTCCTGGTTAACTGGGTCCTTGGTTGGAAAGCCTTGGCTCTGACTCTAAAGAAAGAAAGAAAGAAAGAAAAATATTTTATTTGGGACACGCACAGGAAAAACAAGCAGTAACATAAAGTAAGAACTAAAACTAAAAATAATAATAATAAAAGAACAATCAAAACTAACAAACTACTTAGACGACCTGTGCGAGGCCAAAAAGGCCCCTATCTCAGCATAATGCTGCGATATTTAAAAAAAAGAAATAAATACCGCAGCGCTGGTATTCTGATAGGGCCCGCTGTGCTCTACACTTGTTAATAGTAGTAAGAGGCAATTAGGTATGATTATGAATAAAGGTTATAGATCGAAGATCGTTATGAGAACTAGAGTCCGCGCTACCACTGAAGTCCGGCGGAAATTTGTGGAACTATATTTTTTTAATGCAATTTGTTGCAATGACGTATACACTAGCGCTGCGTGGTGACGCGGAATTTAGACCGAAAAAAGTGTACTTAACATTTTTACTGTCACGACACTTTTTTTTTTCGTATATTTACTTTCAAACGGTTGTTAATTTATTTCACTGTGCCGGTTATTGAATGCATATTGTAGGGTATGTTGATAAATTGTTTATATGTACCTAGACTCGCGACAATCTAAGAAGTCCGTTTTGACAGCTATCAAAATGATTTATGTAGCGATGAAAAAATAAATTAGTTTCTTAAAAACTGATTCTTGAGACATATCGATTGAACATACTTAGAGAGTTTGTAATTTACGACCTATCTACATTGATAAAAACTGATTCTCAAGGCTTAACGTTTTATTACAAGTACGAGAACAAAACGTCAAAATGGACTTCTTAGATTGTCGCGAGTGTACATATAAACAATTTATCAACATACCCTGAATGAAACTGCGATTCCAAGTGACAACTGGTTTATTTTCACATACCTATGAGAAAATAAACCAGTGGTCACTTTGAATCGCAGTTTCATTCATCGCTTCCCTCTATTATATTTCATAAACACAACTCATACTACACAACGAAAGAAACTTCTTTCCAACTTTGACTTTTTATTTTACCTAAAAGGTACTGAATACCTGTATAAATAAACCAAGAATGCTTTAGTGCCTGTCTAATTCAAAAACGTGTTTTAAAAGAGGCTACTGCTGTTTATCACTTAAGACAGGGAGTAAGGGAGGAAACAGACAGAGCTTCATAGCACACTTGTATTTCAATGTAGAAAGACAAGTGTGCGTGTACAGAGTGTTTCTTTTCCATATCAATTTACTTAATATTTTTTGTTAAAATACTTTTTCTAATGGTTTTTTTTTTTGGATGTATAGACGCTATACTTTTGCCGGCTAGCTGGAAAGCCCTTCGTTAGATAACATAGGTACTGTACTACTTTGGTAGGTACATAATATTAGGCATTAAGTCCACCTTTGAACAGCTATTTTAACTTGTGTAAAAGTTTAAATAAATAAATGTATTATCCGTGGTTAGTCAGGGAAATTATTATTAGGATGACTAGTAGCAAACAGTTTCTTTCTTTCCAGTTATATAGTGGTTTCTTCTAGCCAAATTGTAAGACGCCATCACCACGTTAAGTACCCTTCCAAAGAAAATACTAAGTGGATTCTTAACAAAAACGTTATTAATCATATCTAACACAATTTAGTAAACGAGGGCGACGGTAATTGCTCGCAAATGACAGAATCTCTGCAAAGGTAGTGCGGCCGAGACCATTAATACTTGTTAGGACGAACATAAAAGGAATCATTTCCGTCTTTACGGAAAAATTATGCATTCACCTAATATTCTACGATGCAGCAATTATAGAGACCCACTAGAAGGCTTAAGTATACACGAGCACCTACTATTAATGGGCATTATCGGTGCTCGCACGCTTTTGCGTAAGGAAAATTACAGGTAAGAGTTCTATCGGTAAAATCACGTGCCACTAGGCGTTATTTGAAGAGAATACCAGCACGGACAGCATGACCACCGTAGAAACGGGTTTTGTCAATGGAAAAATAGACAAAATGACAGATAAACAATCACAATCTGTCATTTTGTCTATTCTTCCGTCGACAAAACCCGTTTCTATGGTGGTTATGCCACGCGTGCTGGGTAGTTGATACGATACTTAAACCTAGTTAGGGCCAGATATTATTTTTTAACCGACTTCTTCAAAAAGGAGGAGGTTCTTATTTCGTCCGTTTTGTTTTTGTTTATGTTACGCGTTTACTCCGCCAATTATGAATCGATTTTGATGTTTTTGTTTGGTAGGTCATGCTTCAGAGGTTGTCCCATATAAATTTTATTAACTTTGCTTGCGTAGTTATTGAGTTAGCTTCAATATAACGTATTTTTTCCCACTTAGTCTTTGTAGACGATATATTATTTGACTCCGTCACTGTTATTTACATAGCAGGTAGTAGCATTCAAATTTGTGTGGAGTAGGTACCGCAACTAAAATGTGAAAAAAAAGTGACAAAAATCAAAAATTTAAAAGACACCGACTTCCGTTAATTTTCACTTTTTTTGTGTATTTTTTGGAAGTCAGTTGTTTTTTTTTGTAAAAGGTTTTTTAAGCAATTAGGCATACCCAGGAACCTAAAGCTTTTTTACCGTCGTGGTTCCATTTTTTTAAAAGGACGCAGAGAGATTGACACTCATCAAAAATTATTCATTTATTGTTTCTGGGAAACAATATGTTAATTAAAGTCATTTCGTTTTAGCGTACCCATATGAAGCTAAAACGAAAGCTTTAGCGAAAGTTTTAGCGTCATATAGGTACGCTAAAATTTGTATTTATTTAACTCGGTATAAACATAAAAGTAACATGGTTTGATACATAAGTTACAGAAGACAATTCGACAGATATAGTAGCACTGGATCCAAAATAGAATACTGGTACCTAGTAATAACATCATGAGACCACAACCGAACACTGCTGCTACCCCAGATATAAACCACACTAGATAACACTTCCAAAACATTGCATTAACTTACAATAACATTTTGGAGAGGACTTATCACAATAGAGCCAGATAACGTTTCACATTGTTTCGTACACCATAAGCTTTGCACAACTACTATAAGTTACCAGTTCTGCTCAAAATAATAATACCTCTACAGACCATACGAAATATACAGTTTGTTAGTGTAAGGCTAACTAACATTTGTACTTAACTAGTCATGAAAAGAAAACTCTTAGTAATAAAAGCACTTAATATTTTAATTAAAATTAAAATATTTAAAAATGTAAATAATATGTATTCAAAATGAAATAAAGAAGCAAAGCACTTAATAACAAAACACTTTATAATATAAAGTGTTACAATAATATTTGCATTTAAAATAACAAACAATTTAAACACACTTTGTAGATTCTTCAATACAATTTGTACATTACATTTACATATCCGAAATTCGTATTTGCAAGCCTGCCTGTCTAATTATACATCCCTTTGATTATACATACACATAAATCCATTTCAATGTTAAATTGACGAAGACGATAGTGGAGCTATTTAGTCTAGATTTAGTGTAGATAAAGCAAAATTGTATATTTTATTACTGCTAGTATAATTTAATAACGCAAATATAAAAAACGTATAGTATATTTTTCTAACATTTTGCCAGAAAGAAAATAAAATCACACTTTCTCCAAATCGCTACCTAGGTCGGATATATTGTTAACAGTGTCATAAAAACTCAAGACAATATTTTTTCCTACCGTTGCTCATATAAAACGATGTTTTAATAAAAGCGGATCACAGCTCTCTGGCTGAATATTGTCGCAGATATTTCAATATTGGTGGGATTAGCAGCCTATTTAAACATCACTTTCAATGCTCTGGAGCGTCATATCGAAATACAATATCATTCAAAGCAACCCGTCATAATATTTACTGAACCTTTTTAATTCTGTAGTGAACTGAACACCTTGGGCTTATTGCGTAAGCTCTTTCTTGTATTTTAGAAGATGTGATATCAAATACATATTATTTTTATTTTAGAGATAATATTATCTCAATTAATAAATGATTTGATATTTACTTTAGTACCTACCGAAAGAAATTATTTAAAAAAAGTTCAATTTTATCAAGGTAGGTACTTTACGTACTATCTATGTAGCTATAAGTAAATATAACTTTATAGTAAATGGCGCTCCGCCGGAACTAGCACAAATCCCCGCTTATGGAGAAGAATAACATTTTCCCCGCCCCATTGAGATCTTTTTTTTTAATTCGACGCTTCCACTGAGAGTTATGAACCTCCGAGGTCCCCTTTTACAAAAGGTTCTCCCCTTTCGCGACTTCATAACCAAAAATATAAAAATCGGGGGAAAATATTTGAAAATAATAGCTTCCTTTATTGCAAGTTTGATTCAGAAACTACTCGCTATTGTTGTTGCAATTATTAGAAACAGAAAAGAGTTTGAACGTAGATCAGATAGATCGTTCACTTTTTTCTTTGACGTTTTATCGGGTTTCGTGTAAAACTCTGTGTAAACAAAGGCCCATGTACTCTTTAGGTTGCGGCGTCATTTTACCATGAAGCATTGTAATCCTGCCGATGACGGCTATGCATAAATTGGTGCGTCCGCCTCGAACCAGCTCGGGTCATTTATCAAGTCTGTAGCTGTTTCATAAACCGTCTATCGCATTGTTATCACGTCATACGACATTTATAGTTACTGTCCTGTCCCGCCTCGCTCTGATTAAATAATCAATGATTAAAGGGTCCGGGACACAGGGATTTCTTATTCATAATATATTCGAATCTGAAGAAGATACCCATGTTCCTTCAGTCAACATAACTTTAGGCGCAATACGGTATTTATACAACAGATAAGCGTGTCAACGATGAAGCAAGACCGTTGTATTTTGCTATCTCTGTAAACTAGGGTAGTTTGAGATTTGGCAAATTCCCTAACACCCAAGTTTCAAACAGAAACTTGATAGATCGCTATATTTTCTAGACGTTTACTAAGATTTGTGTATCTAATCTCAATGTTCCATTATTTGCTCTTAGTAATTGATGTAAGCAAGTTGTATTCAAGTTTCCATTTTGAATAATGTTTCCAAATTTATAGAAACCGATTTTCAAACACTATATTACGAAATATATATTGCCAAAGTGAAACTGATAAACGCTTTGACTGTACTGAAATGAAGGTAATAATGCAATGCATAATGAAGTAGAAACGGTCATAAAAATAAAAGGTGTAGGCATTCCATTACTTACCTAATATCTTTGTAGTGCAATCATTAGTATACATCAGACTTTATTTATATTAGACTTCATTTTAATAATTTCTCGCTTTAAACCAAGTAGGTAGGTCTACTAAATAAGTAGGTAATCAAAATAAATCTGACCCCATTTTTGTTCAAAATAAATTCATAATGCCTTAAATCCACACGGAAACAAAGTAAATGCATTTTTCTGAAACAATTCGTTACTTTACATTTACACGGTACAGCAGTCGTACCGCGTCATAGTTGATATTTATATTTACGGTTCCACCACACGGTGTTCCAGAATGAATGAATAAACAAATAAGAAGGTCCGAACACCCCACTCTAACTCCATTAATCAACTGCGGGCCCATTTCATAAAGTGACATTTTCATTGTTGTGCGCCCCCCAAAAGTTCGTATTTACTCATTTCGTGTTCATAACGTGAGATGAGCCGAAGCTTTACCATGCAACTCCAATGAACACAACCGCAAATTTTATGACCTTTTCAAAGGACATACATATTCATGCCACGAAATATGTTCATTAACTTTTCATCGATTTTATTTAAATAGTTAAAACTTTATTCGCTTACAAATTTACAAGCTTTATTATTTTATTTTTACACGACTGCCCAAAAAAAGAGTGTAATGTTTTCAGGGTTCATTTATGTATGTATGTATGTGAGTTTCTTTATTCCACCATAACTTTTTAATCTCATGCTTCAATGAAAATTGTTTTATGCTAGCCAGTTAAACTTTTTATTTGTAGGTAACCTTTAATGGTGCGTATTTTTTTTTTCACGAAATGTGGATGTACAATTTTTTGCCCACTCTTTCAGGGAATATTCCCTGAAAGAGCAAGTGCAAGTACAGTGTGTGCATTTTCCACGTGTCACTGTGGTAAGTTACCATTGACGCGTGAGAAATGCAATGGAACAATGTAATCGATCAACCAGTTTATCTGTTGTGACAACATGCCACAAGCGATGCGCTCAACACCTGCCGCTTTCATGAATTTTGCTTTAAATTTTTCTGAGAAAACTTGTAAACTTTTCAATTAATATTTTGCCTGTATTTCTTCTCTTTTCGTTCTTACTCATTGTTGTGCCATCTCAGTGCACATGTTAACAACAATCGTTTCAGTGAGCCTGTACGTACTCAATTACATAATTATATATTTTGCACAAACACTACCACTTTGCAACTTTCTGCGGTAAATTATAATTTTCTGACATCTATACTATTACTACCTGTCTACTTACCTATTTGATTACCTGTCTACTTCGTTATTATTTATTACTATTTATATCCTACAGTTTTATTTTTTTATCCTATACTTTTTTCTTTTTTTTTATATATATACATATGTGTAATCATAATCACGTTCTCGAAAACTCACTCTAACGATTTCAATGAAAGTTGCAATATAGGGGTTTACGGGGGTGAAAAACAGATCTAGCTAGGTCTCATATCTGGGAAAATTGATTTTCTCTATTTTCGCAGCCTCGCTAATTTGATACAACTTTGGCATACCTAGACATAATTATGTTTATCTATGTTCACCCGAGCAGAGCTCGGTGCTCGTTCAACCAGGTACTATAATATTACTCTGTCTGTTACCATTTCACGCCGCAACGGCTGGACAGATTTCGATTAACACACACACAGACACACATTAGATACTCATATCAAGATAATCATAGAATACTTTTTATCCCGGTATTACGACCCCGTGGGATAATTTCCGACCCCACACAGGCGATACCGCAGGCAAAAGCTAGTTTCGAAATTATTATTTTTATAGTACTTGTATATAATGTAAGTTTTTATATAGTATTATAATTTCGTATGTAGGTATCGAACTATCTACTAAATATGCATTTTTCTTACCCGTTGCACTTGTATCTACACCGCTTTTATCCCCATGTTTGACGCTCATATTCAGAACCTAGTAAAAAGAAAATAATGCCAACTTTCGTTTATTTATTTCACAAATAAATAAAAACATGCTGTTAAAGTTTGAGTAGAAATAATTTTAGTATCTGTAACAGCGTAACTACCTACACGCGCCAGACGTAACAGATACGCCGAACAAAGATCTTTTGTAATTATAATGTTCCATGTTCTAACAAAAGTGTTTCGTTACAAGAATAATAACATCGTTACATCAAAACGCGTAATTCAAACAAGTTCATTATTATATTTGCCGTTCACGTCAATTCTCACGAAATGAATACTTACTGAGTTACTGACAGCAAGCAACCTGAGCATTTGCTAGCCAAATTAGACCTTGGTGAATCCGATAACACTTAAATGTAGCTGAAAACATCGCAAAGGTGCATTTGAGTAACCAAGTTACCAAATAATTGGACTTTCTTGGTATTTGGCAAATTCACCTTAAGCTGCTTTAAATAGAGTTTATTCTACTTAATAGGTACTTTGCAACCATAAAGTTAGAGTTGAACATTCAAAGCTGATAATGAGTACCAATGGTATAAATTTCGCATTGCTAATCGTAATCTTACCAAGATCGCCTCGCCCACACTACGATCCGGACAAATACTCTGTTCTGCATCATTTCTTCTGTGAATATTCGCCAATGTTGCTACGTGATAGCGTGTTCAAATAATTCTTGAGTAGGTATTTCGATACAGGTTTTAGGTAGACTAACAGGAAAACAAAAGTGTTTCAATATATCCAATTCCCTTAGGTATACACATGTCAAAGTATGTTAAGCTATACTTAGGTGTGTCCAAACATAAAGCGGCAAGCGTGCGCGGCTGCCGCGCGTGGCCTGCCGCGTTGTGATTGGACGACTGCCGCGCGCGAACGCTTCTGTCTACCTGGCGCGCTCAAACATTTATACCTAACTAAAGCGAGGCAGAAATGTGTCCCGCAAACGCCGCGTGTTTGGACTCACCTTAAGACCTTTGTAAAAGAAAAACGAAACAAATTACGATCACAAATGGAAAAGTTACTTACAAAAAAAAAAAAAAAAAAAACCGCGCGCAAATAATAAGTAAAGAATTCCATCGTATAAAAACCGGCTGTAGGTAATAATTCCATACGAATGTAACCGGAAAGCGATGAATCTAATGTATCCCTTTACATTATAGAAACGGTGTTTCTGACAATAAGTAGGAACCAGTTTGTGTTGTGAATACATCAATACGGGGGATGTCGGAAGACTCCAATGCTTTATTTATGCTTCACAAGTGACGGCGACGAGAATGTGGCGCGTGATTGATGTAACAGCCAGAACAAGTATACATCAAATCTTTTTTGTATAGCGGAATAGCGTATTCCTTTTTTTCCTTTCGATCACCCAAAGGGTAAGTGATAGGTAAGGTTTCGGTTTGTCTGCGTCAATATGACGCCAAATTTACCCAGATAAGAAGCTTTAGGAAATGTGCTTTAACATTTATTTTAATCAAAACTTATATGACAACAAACAGATTTAGTTCTAGAAAACACTGTGAACATAAAAATTCTTCCGTAACCATTTCATTTGCAGCCCAAGGCACAGGAAGCGAAATGCACCATTCCATTTTCTCGACGTAACTACGTTGCACGCTTCGAACAATGAAATGCTTTTAAAACACGAAACAACCTGATTCAAATATATAAAAGTAATTTATAGCGTCGAAAACAAAAAAGTCAAAACAACATGCAATAACACAACACATGTCTAGTGTCGATACACTTTTATTACAACTTGCTGCACAGATACTATACTACTACCTACCTTCTCTTGAATTCATGATCGATACTTAAAATATCATTGATTTATTGGCTAGTAGGTATCCAAACATTATTTTACGTCCATCATCATCACTTCAGCCCGGAATCACCCACTACTGGGTGTACCCAGCGGTGGATGATCCCTCCCCTTTTTTCTGCCATACGTCCCGTTTCCGTGCGTCCCTCATCCACGATATCATCAACCTAACGCGCTTTTAGTATTGTTCTTATTCCATCGGTGTGGTAAACCAGCGACAGGTCAGCTTCAGGCTTTTTACGCCAGTAAAATACTTAGAGTTTAAGAGTAAGAATATTTTGTTTCAAGAAAATTTTAGAAAGTAAGCGTTTTCCTCTTTCGGGATAGTCAGGTAATAACGGAGGTACATTTTTTCTTTAAATTATTGTTTTTACAAGCCTATTTATATACCTTTATGCATGTATACCTACAAGGATTTTCGTCTCTAACATCGTAATTGTAGTGAACTACCATGGAATAAGTATGTACAATATGTTTTACCTAATTAGTTATATAGTAGAAAACATAATTACGACTCATTCTAGGTTCAAGAGCTTTAGGCAACTCCAGCAAGAACAAGCCACGATACATGAAGGTATCATGTGTACCTTCTTTCAAACATGCCACATACAATATTTTCTAAAACCTAAGCATGTAGAGCGTAGTACAAATAAAATATGTGAGAAACAAAAACATTACCTCACAGATAAGTGCTTTCACGTGTCGTTTACGTGGAACAAATAAATCCGTTAGATGTGCTTTCAAATCAAACAAACACCATGCCTAAACAGGGAAATATACAATATACATGCTATGTGCAGGAAATATTTGTCTAACACAAACATGAATACATACAGTTATATAAAAATATACATACCGTAAAACGTTAAAATAACATGCACATTTGTGTCGCTTTTTCAGGTACAAGGTCAATTGAAATATTGCTTTTGGTCTAACAACTAAAAATAGTAAATGCTCGGAAAGTCTAACCATTTTAGGGGTACAAAAAGTCTAACCTTTTAATCGCATATTCGATAATATGTTTTGTTTTTTCTAAATTCTCATAAAATATAAACTTTTCATATTGAAACTAGCAAGCAAGATTTAAAAACAAAAATAAATAAAATTTGCAGTTAGTGTACAATCTTCAAAACTTTTAGTAGTTTTCACTTTAATATCTGGATGTGAATCCAAGAGATATGTTTATAGTCTTTGAAATAAGTTTAAACTGCGAGGTCATGACAACTGAAATCACACCGTTTTATCGAAATAAAAACATAAATAAAGTCCACTTATCATGTGTCAGAGTCATAAGGATGCAACTGACAAATCACTTAGTAGTAACAGGTACCTAATTATTAATTTAAAAACATCTTAAACTTACACTACTGCAGTACGCATTTGTCCTTCTCCAGTTAAACAAATCAATAAAAGAAAAGGGAGAAAATAAACCGATGTCAATTTTATGGCATTTATAAGCCGTCCATATCTCACTCACCAAAATGGAAGATACCTGTTTCGGTTTGGTCGAAACAGAAAAGACGATTTGATAAATATCTACAAACTTTGTTGTGCCGTATTCGCAACGGGGCTTTTAGAAATGTACGAACACAATTTGAGCGCTCGCTTTTCTCGCCCGCAGCTTCGCCAGATGCATATATTTTATCTATCTCGATATAGCTTGGATAGGTACTATAACGATGTAAAACTTCTACTACGCTGTATGGGCAATTTATGTTAGTTTTCGTTATATATATAGCTCTTTCTTAGTAAGAAAACCTATAAAATTAACGATGTTTTAAGAAAATAGTCTTCTAAGTATTTTCACACAATTGAAAATACAACTTAACACACATGAAACCCAAAATCCGCATCATGTTTTCTTCTCTCAATTAATCCGGATCGGCTGTCTTCATTAATCCTTGCCAGCCGTTTCTAAACCTTTTGTACAACGAAATATTAAAGAGCAGATAACAAGCAGTTGAAATATACATCGTAATTAGTTTCCGCCTGCGGCTCCATTCGTGCAAATTTGATTTTTTGCTTTTCTCCAGGGAGCCCTAATTTTTATCCCGTAGAAATTAGGGTTTCCCCTTGAGAGGTTGCCTACTTTTTACCATCTTGGATTCCTGTCCGTATAAATGTTGTTCTTTCATTACACAACAAAAAATATAAGTTTTCTATTTCAATATCCAGGTTAGGATAGACTTTTGTTTATCTATGAATGAGTAAATAATGAATGAAATAAGTTTTCAGAAGTTGGTCGACCTTGAACTTCCTTGCCGATCAGTGTCAAGTGACAAATCAGTTGCTACATAATCCGTCTAGTCGTCATTAATTCGCAAAATATCTGTGGGTGGTAACAAAAAAAGAAAATTTTACTAACAAATCAGTTTAAAAATAAAATAACCTTTAGAAGTTTAGACCCATTTATGTAACTTAGAATAGAAATAAGTACTTAGTAAAAATGTTGTCATTTAATTTTCCCACAAATATTTCAGACTGAAAACCTCTGGGCGAAGCAACAACAATAAGATATTGTTGTAATTCATAGATGCGAAAATAATTAAGTCGGTTGCGGCACAAACTCCGACAGGGGATCCCGATTCCCGACAGTAAATTAAATTTCCCCCTCGCGACCACTT
Organism: Lithophane ornitopus; assembly: GCA_948473465.1. Taxonomy (NCBI): domain Eukaryota; kingdom Metazoa; phylum Arthropoda; class Insecta; order Lepidoptera; family Noctuidae; genus Lithophane; species Lithophane ornitopus. The sequence goes on from OX419623.1 coordinate 9,447,223, forward strand.
GACCCTTGTTGAGTGTCCATTGTGCACTAACTGGTTATCGATGCAACGCATAAAATATATTATTGATTGGTTCCTATTGTAACTGATCTTATAACCCGAACTTATACCTAAATATCCACATTGGTATACAACATATATATTTGTGTAAATTTTATTTACTTTGAACATTATACCATACGGAGAACTCATTTTTCAAAATACAGAAAGCCATTAATTTTGTCTTTGTTTCGATTATATAAATGTTTTCACATCAATTAACTAGTGATATTATATTAAATAAAATAGCGCTCTTTTATGGGACTCAATATATTTATACCATTAAAGACCACGAAACTTTACAATTTATTGAAACGGAAGATAACTATTACAGTTAAAGTTAAATTAATTGTAGTCATCGCAGTTGCCTCCCTAGTTCAGTTATAGCCGTTCAAGTTTTTATATATTGGCACATAAGGGGCTAACCAGTGAAAAGGGTAGAAAGCGGATCAAGTTTATTATCCCTAAATTTCACTATACAATGCAGCGATGGTTTACCAAAAAAACTTTTCCCATGATAATTTATTCTATCGGTTATGGCTGCGGATATAAATTCGTCCCGTTTTTTAGCGTCGTCCATATTCGCTAGTCACTGCTCGTTCTATTCCGCAAACCCTTTCGAGTGCTCGGGGCTAATTGGATCTTTTGAATTTTTTCGAAAATAATTTTTCGTCTATCATTTTGCCGTGAATTTGCGCTTGTTTGCCACGACAACATGCCTTTGAAGTTTACTACAGATCCGAGATGTTAACATCCAGAAATCTGGAAATGATTTTAATTTACTTGTAGGCGTATTTATGTAGTTAATACTTAAAGAGCGCTGACCAAGCTTAAGTGAACAACGGAATTCGGCAAATACATCAATGTTGCTATTTGAACTGCCAGAGTAATTTAGATTTGAATGTTTATCTGTTTCTCCAATTTAATGAACATAATATAGTCGGCGATGATGTATTACCATTGTATTACACACGTACCTAATTGTTCTGTTCCCTATCTCGCTATTAACGTGCACTGACACGAGGCTAGCGCGGGCCTTAACAGCTGGTTTGACTAATGTTCACATACATAAGTACAGGCAGGTAAATGCATCAGCGATTAATGTGTACAAACTGCATAAATAATAGTCTTAAACACTGTGCCGTCAAATTAACGTATTAATATTTACTGTTCTAATAAATTAACTAACATCGTCGCTGGGTCCCAACGCTGGTTGTTTGAAATTAACAATTTAATCGAAGAATCATAGCGACAAAGAAAAATAGTAATACCTACACAAGCTCGTCCTTCAACTGTTTTATGAGTACGGCCTTTTCATCTTTTGAGTTTTTCAGAATACCTTTTTCCCACAGGGTTTGGAAAAATATTGAAAAAGTACAGTTCGGCGGACCTTGAACCCGTGACCTGGCTGACTAGGAATTCCTTCTTGTGAAGACTGAATAATTTACGATTGTCCCCGGTAATAACACGAACCTACTTTATAAAGGAAATGCGCCACTTTATTATGATAATTGGTTGACCTCGAATCCGATTCCCAATCGAGTCCCGTTTGAAAACGTGATCAAGATTCGAAGACATGGAGTGGCCCGCTAATGATCTCATAAATAACCACGAACGTTTACAACTTTCTTCCGTTCAGTTTTCTTTCGACGTAGTGTCAACAAAGGGTATGAATAAAAGGACTCCAAGTATTTGTTATGTACACGTGTTCTTGTCTCGCATATGGATGACGATACCCAAAAAGTGATGTAAAGATATCCTTCGGTAAAGTTAGCCGTGTCACCGCATCACTTTGGCAAATAATGTTTACATGTAGGTGACGCGAGGCAAATCTGAAACTCACCTCGGGCGTGTGGGGCGCCGACTTCCTATAATCCATTTGGGCGAACAACTGGAGTCATGTCAGGGTGATTGATGTAGGTACCTACGAGGTGATCCGCGCGGCGACTTTATCTACGGCTCTTTGACAAGCGGTCCCGAAAACTTGAGCCGCTAATGTGTACACAATGAAGGTGAACGAACATTATGTTCTGATTTCCCATTTGTACACAATATTAGGTAGCCAGATAATATAATATTCATCATTGAGATTCCTTATTTAAACACACGCGTATATATTTTTAAAGCCTTCTTGTTTTGTGTCAAAACAATAAAACGATAAAACCGATCAATACGAACGTTTAGCGACGCTCGAATTAACGAACCATTAAGAACGCCGTGAATGTCAATGACAGACGAGGAAACATGGATATTTACAGTCGGTTACCACAAGCAAATAGATACCTGTTTTGAAGTTTATTACGCCGTTTACAGATTCAGTGAGATTTTCAATGAATACGTAATTATTATCAAAGTTTAAACGAAACCACTTACTTGGGCGTAAGATAGATTCGTGACCTTTTATGGCTTTATTACTGAGAAGTGGTGTATGTGTTATGTTTAATAAGAAGTAGGTTACCTAAAGTATGATTGGAAACATTCGTCAGTTTAACAATTTATTATTAACTGTAAGATCATTAGATACAAGGAAAACATAATTTACGAGTTAACAGGTTTCTCTATCTAAAACTTTGTTTGAATCAATAGTATCGTAACTAGGTTAGTGTAATGATATCGGCAACACTGTTATAAACATCGATGTTCTATTTGTTTGTTTGTTAGGGGTTCACATAAATTCGGCTTATCAGACTGATATGAACCTTCGCTATCGGCTTGGCAGTACCGTCCTGGTTATCATAGGGTTTGTAACGTCCACGGGAACTGTCCCGGGGGTCACTTGTAGGCAGTAAAGTTAAAGACAAAAACATTGATTGAGGATTTATCCGAAAATATCTGAATAATTCTTTTTGTTTGGTTCCTCGTGAAACTAAAGCTTCCAAGAAAGAAGAGCCTCTAACAACTGCCAATATTTTCAGTTAAAAGAAATAGTAACAATAAATAAATAAATGCTGTTATTATGTATCAACAAATTACTGACTCTCCTTATCTTTCTCTCTGCATAGTCACGATAGCCTTTGACAGTCAAGTAGGTATAAAATAAAAAATTATTCTGCGTTGAAGCGCACGAAATCGCACGAAATCCGTGACCCACCTCCATATGTATGCGGAATCAGGAAAAATATCTATAATATTTTCCTCATCGGGTACATTAAAATGATCAAAAGTGCGGGTCAATGTAATACGGAGTTTCCTGAGTTAACGGCTCATTGGAGCGGCGAGCGGATGTCTCGCCCTCTGCACCGGTGCCTAAATCTCCAATCTAAGTGTTATTTACTTTTATATTTCTCCCTCGGAGGCTTACTGATTTTATGCTTCGCTTTATGGCGCATCCGGTACAGGTCATAAAAATAGTCTCCCGACTGATTGCCATCGCTCGATTCGAACAGTCAGAATAAATAACCATTAAAACTTGTGATTTATGATAGAACTAGAGCATTCATTTGGTACTAACGTCCTCTGAATTGTTCGCCGGACTTAATTTTATTACCTGACTTACCTGGCTATTATAGTAGAAGAGACGTAACAAGGTGAAACGACCGTTTAGAGAGAGAACCTAATGTCTACTGTCATCTAAACAAGTAGGTATACGTAGTGAGGCTTTTTTAATTTTAGACAGTTGGTAGCCTACGGAAGTGAATCTTTTGAAATTAAAATTAAATTACTGAAGAGTGTGCACTTACAAAAATTTATTTTGTTTTTGCGGCAGCGTATTTTAATGAGACAAATATTTGTCACATCAATTTGTCTAGATTTTTAGACAAGGCAAACGTGCTACTTGGGTCACAGCCTAATTTATTCATTCAGGAAAGTGCAGCAGTGCCGTAACATTACAGGGCTGTTGCAAGTAAACACCACTAATTAACCCAGTTACACGCCGTACTATACGTATTTAGATTCGTTTTACACTATTTAATTCTCCAGTTACTCGTATATGTATCTTGTATGTGACCCTAGAGAACAATAATTAAGGCTAACTGTTGTAGTGTGACTTAAAATAGCCTGGACTTCTTAAAACAGCAAGGAAGAGTGTTGTTTGGCCTGTCTTTAACTAGCAAATGCCTGTTTATACCATTAAGAAATATTCGAGATAAGCATTAGCAATAATCTCGAACAAACCAAGCGCGGTTGCAGGTAATAAGAATTACTTTTGAAGACGTGATCCTATTTAAGCATAGCTTCTAAAAACCATTTCTCTGTTTCTCCTTTCTATGAACAAGAAACAAAAAAAAACAAGGACGCTTTAAAAAAAAAATAGGTGGATTACTTTTGTACATTTTATTGGTTGCCAGAAAATCCTCTTTTTGTACTTATTTTTAGATTTATAAGCGTCCTAAAGTTCTCATACATAAATGATTAGTGTATAAATATAATAAATAGGTATCTAATTTTCGCCTATTGGAAATTCTAACACAGTTCGCATACCGCTGCGTGTTTGCATCCCAATGTTGCTACTACGTCAAAGTTAATACCGGTAGCGCATACAAAATTATTAATTGTATTATTACGCAATTACGGTTTCACGTTAGCCCCCGATTTAGATCAGCCAAGTAATTACACAGAGTTAATTACACGTTAAAGTCGCGGTCAATTGGTAAATGATTTGTACAATGTATATTATTACATTGTTTCAGCTTTATTAGTGGAATATTGAGCGTGTTTCAGCATTGCGAAATGTAGGAGATTGAATTATGTCGAGTAAATACTTGCACATTTAGGTTTTCATTTATCAAACCTCAAATCTGTACGGACCTACTGCAGTACACCTTTAAAGCCGGGCTTCAGGTTAAGGGGGATGCGCTAAGGTAGCCCACGAAATTCAAATTTTCCTACGTTTTTTGTAATTTGCAGGTCAGTATCAGGTCGTATGTTGATCTAAATATTATTGGCGGCCGTAACAAATATGGATTTACAGAATTATAAACATTAGAATCAGCAATACAACTCTCTAAGTTCATATAAGTGCATTGAATGACGATTTCATGAAATTTTCATTCAATGCACTTACATGAACTTGATATTATGATCAACATACAACCTGATACTGACCTGCAAATTGCAAAAAACGTGAGAAAATTTGAATTTCGCGGGCTACCCTATCGCATCCACCTTAAACCCGATTTGCTTAAAACGTTACGCTATTTACACGAGTGACCAGTATATAAATAACTGCTATCTTATAATATTCGAAGATTTATGTTAGTTTCTTTATGACAATAATAACATAACATAACATCACGCCTGCATTCCCCGAAGGGTAAGGCAGAGGTGCACCTATAGTAGGTACACCCACATTTTGCCAGTTATGATTATATCTCAGGTAACAGGAGGCGAGCTTATTGCCATCCTCCAGGTACAAATCCAGACTTTTTTTTAACCACTACGGTGAAGCTCTAGTCTTCCATCTCACCTGGTAGTAAGTGATGATCAGGCCGAAGGTGGAAGCGAGCTTCACCCGGAATCCTCAAACACAAAGGCTAATAACAATACCTGTATGTGTTTTATTTTACATTATCTTTCATCATCATCATCTGCCTAGCCTTTTCCCAACTATGTAGGGGTCGGCTTCCAGTCTAACCGGATGCAGCTGAATACCAGTATTTTACATGGAGCGACTGCCTATCTGACCTCCACAACCCAGTAACTGGGTAATACGATACCCCTTGGTTAGACTGGTTGTCAGACTTTCGGGCTTCTGATGACCCGTAACGACTATACGACAACTTTTACACTATCTTTATTTACCTACTAGCTGCGCCCCGTGGTTTCTCGATCCCGTGGGAATATCGGGATAAAAAGTATCCTATGTGTTAATCCAGGTTATAAACTATCTGTTTGCCAAATTTCATCCAAATCCATTCAGCCATTTTTGCGTGATTGAGTAACAAACATCCAAACACACAAACTTTCACATTTATAATAATATATAAGTAGGAGTATTATGAATCTCTTACCTCTCATGACACCCGTGAGGCTGCGAGAAAAGTTTGCGCAGCCAATTCCTTGCACGTCATACCAATCCTTCATATATTGCAAATCTGTTTATCCTCAATATTATCATAAATCCGAAAATGTTATTGTTGAATATATTTCCCTTTGTTTCTCAATCACGTTCAACTGATCAATAATGTTGTCACAACTCGAAAGCCACAAATCCGTGCGAATGAAGGCACAAATAAAAGCTACCGTTTGTGTACAAATAACGATGCCAGTAATGCTTAAAACATCCATAGGCTTACAGATTTACAGTGAACTGGTAATAAACATTTACTTACATGCTGTAAAATATCTGGTCGTTTTCAACCAGTATTGATACACTTCGGTAAATATTCAGATTAATCAAACCTGAAAAAATAAACTTCAAAATAAAAAGTTTAAAATATCATGTTTTCGGCAGGCATTTGTGTGGGCAAACCGCAAGAATGCATAAAAAAATACAAAATATTAAAACCGTTACAATCTATTAGCGCTGGCATTAATATAGATTTATCGTGTGAATGAAGGTTTTTAAATGTAGGTATAGGTGACCTCGTAATTGTTTTTCCATCCTAAGGTAGCTCATAAAACAAGAAGGTCTAGGTATTTGTCTATGTAACACTTAGATGGCTTCAATCAACCTTATTGTAGTTTTAATTTACTGGGAATTGTTGTCAAATATCGTAAAATATACTACTTTTACAGATCAACTGTACCATGTGTAGAAAGTAACCATCAACGCCACACATCAGTTTCTGTTTCATAATTATTATTACATAATTAAGTATAAGTATATTTGTAAGATTAGTATATGCTTTATGTATGTATTCACTATAAAAGGTACCCCACAGAATACCTACATGTATTGTATCTCCTTCCCCTTGTTACACGACTGCCCAAAAAAGGAGTGTAATGTTTTCAGGGTTCATGTATGTATGTGAGTTTCTTTATTCCACCATAACTTTTAAATGCCTAAACAGATTTTGATGAATGGTATTCAGGGGTTTACTTCTTAGATTAAAAATTGCCCGTTGGTCTCTTTGACGCAAGTGCGACTGCTGAGCGTTGGGTCCTTGGTTATATTCCCGGGTCGGGAAAAGTGTTATTGGGTTTTTCCACAAGGATTTTCGTAGTAAAGGCACCGAGTTTGGAAATTGGGGGTGTGATATCCCCGTGGCTCGGAAAGCACGTTAAGCCGATCCGGTCGTGTCGGATTGCCGTCCCATCGGACTAAGAGAGTGAGGGAAAAGAGAGTGCACCTATGCCTGTCTTGTGCACTATAATATCTCCAGCGCCGAAGGCTAAATACAATCTGGAGGACTATATAGATAAAAAAGTGATCAACAGAACGGTCCCCGAGAGCAATGACCATTTTATTTATCTGTTTAGTCAGCGAGTAAATGAGTGACCTTCCACTTTGTATATACAGATTAACTAATACAACTTGTGTTTTACTTTTAGTTCATTAATTTTTTGGCACGGTATTCGTGTTTTTTTAATCCTTCCAATAGTTGTCTTTAATAGATCGCTTTTAGCTATAAGACCGCCCACTGTGTGACTTTATATCAAATTTATATTTATATAATTAAATAAGCAACTGCTCTATTTTAATTGTTAAGTTACTTATTGTAAATGTGACTCTTTTTATGAATAAACGATTATTATTATTCTGCATTTCCAAAAAATTACATTACAAATTAGCTAAAATGGTTAAACTTAGATAATAATAAAATGTAAACATCTTCCCACTTTGTATGTTCGCTGTTTGTCTATTTGTAAGCCCTCGCATCCCGTTTGTGACCTAATTTAGCTTGTTTAATGTACAGATCCGTCTGGAAAAATAAATAGCTGCTATATTTATCCTAATACAAGAATTTTTGCAGGCATTTCGTTTTAACACGCTTATATTATTGGTTCAAGTTTGGGAAATATATTATGATTAATTGTAGATTATTTATTTAGTGGTGTTGTATTAAAAGATAGGTGAGTAGGTAGGTAAATGTGTTTTATATTTTGATAATACTTATAATCATTTTGTGATGATTGAAATGACACCTGATAAATGCTTAATTTAGAATTTTTACTTAACATAATTTGAAATTTAGTTATACCATTACTAAGTGTTTAGTTTTTTTTAAGCGGTGATCTGTCATACTATAACGGCTGTCCAAATATAATGCAGTATGTAGTTTATAGTGATTAAGCAAATGAGCAGTGGTGGCCCAGTGGTGGTGGAGCCGACTTACGGGTTGTAGTTCGTGTGTTCGAACCCAGTTAGGTGCTTTACTTTGTGTAAATAATACGATCACCACTGCTCTCAAAACTGTGAAGCAAAACATCGGGAGGAAACCGGCATGTCCTAGAACCAAAAATTCGAAGACATGTGTCATCTACCAACCCGCACCGGGACGGCGTGGTAGATTACAGCCCACTCCCTCTCGAAGAGAGAGGCCTGCGTGCCAGCAGTGGGAACATTATAGGCTGATTATACTATGCTATGCTATTAAGCAAATAAATTACTGACGGCCAGCTCACAACCTGCAACAACAGCCCAATAAACATGCGAAGTTAAATTAGCTTAATTAATTTCAGCATGCAATGAAGAGCAGAATGAATTCCTACAATACTTTTACATCTCGCTAAATATTTCGCAGGCTTTAAAGATTTAAGAACCGTTTGTTCGACGGACAAAGAGGGTATAAAAGGTTCAAGAGAAAACAAAAAGGAGGTGCGTACTCGCGAACCGGTTTTTAGCTTTTTATTAGTCGAAACAATATTCAAAGAAATTGTCAAGCAATTTTTCTTAACAAGTACCTCCCTACTACCTTATTTTTGCCACCACTCCCTAAAATATGATTATTCTCTTTGAGGTTGTCTTGCAAAGGACATTCTTGTAGATATGAAATGAAATATTAAAATTGTAAGCGGATTTTACAGTACATTTTGATCCACGCAGAGTTCGCTAACTTGTTTAATGAAGGTTGTCATCTTATATATTAAATCACAATCAATATTCACAAGCTATCGACATTTCTTCTTAATCTGTTTGTTTATTTAGTGAGACTAAGCGGGCAACACAACAACTTTAATATTTATATTCTTTCTGATAAAGCTTTTATCTGATCCTTTATTTCGTAAATCGTCATTTCTTATTTATTATCTATCAAAGAATTGAAATAGATTTCGGAGAAGAGACCATTTGATTTTACAACGTTTCAAATTGTTAGAATGAAACTAAATTCAACGTTTAAACATCGATAGTATTGTTAACTAAAGGATCAATCTCGATATTATCATAAGATGCTATAAATACCTTAAAACTCAGTAATAATTACATAATGGTGGTCTATCTAAAACCGTAGCTTTCGTAGCCCCGCTACGAACATTGCGCTACGCCGTAGCAAATCTTCTTTTGATAAGGATTTGAAGAATTTACATAATTCGAATTAGGGTAATTTAATAGGATCTTATTTTTTTAAGTTTCTATTGCATAAAGAAAATTTGCTCTATACAAATAAATTGCGTTTTGTTTATCAATAATTTGTTTATCAAAGAAAACGTATTTTCAACTCTATTAAATAAGCAGTAAACTCGTTGTGGTTGTTATGAACATTTAACTTTGTAGTGAATTTCAAATGCAGCAATTCTCCGTAGGAGGCGAAATAGGCAAATGGTTGAATGGACAGTAGTCAGTGGACCATGAACGTGAATACCACGAGCCAATACCGCTCTCAGTCGAGCCGTCTCGTATCTCGTCACAACATGCGTGCAGATGATGCTATTGTGTCAGTTGCCTGCCTGTTAATGCGGAGACAGTTACTAAATCGTAGCCACAAAGTGTAATACTTTATTTTGGAATGTTATGAAAACATTAAAATAAAAATCTAGGTAAGTACTCTTTTTGTTGTACACTCTCAACAAAAAAGCGTAGCTTGATTTAGACAGTAAAGTGCAGCCAAACGGCAACGTTTGTTTTTCACTATGTGTTCCGTTTAACAAATAAGCTTTACATCTGCGGTAATAAACTGGGTGCACACGGGGACACGGCCCGCCGGCCGCGCAGCTTACGACATCGGTGCAAATTCAACCATCGGTAGAAATCCGCCGAGCACACTGCACGCTCGCGTTGCCACACTGACCTCTTTCATTTCTTACAAAAAAAACTCTAAATCCACTGTAAACTACGTGAGACTATGCGTAACTACGAATATGTTCACAAATCGGGAAAAACAACACAATACAAAATTTAAAATTAAAGATATAATAATTGATTATTGAATATTCATTTATCGACGGTATTGGCATGGAAAACAATCATGATGTTTTTGGCGAGGTTGCCAAATCGTTTGTCTACAAACTTCGTGCTATGAATTTATTTTAGTATTTGATCCTGACATAGGTCTCTATGCGGGTTTATAAAACAGTGTGGCTTTACCCGCATGACAAAGTTTATTTCTGGTTGGAAATTTTTGAAAATAGTGCCTCTCGTAAATAAATTAAGTTGGAAACAAGGTCGAGATTAAAACTAAAGTCCTGTTTAAATTAATAAAAACAGAGAAAGTTCCGTAATAATGTACACAGCTCATACGTAACAAGAAATTGCAGCGCGGTGTTTTCCGCGCTGTAGTTTTAACAATGTAGTGCCGAATCGCGAGGTAAGTGCGGGCTCAGCATAAACTTGCCGCCGCCGTACGATTAATAACGGCGGGGTTATGTATGCACAAAACCGAGCAAGTTGGCTTGTTAAGCCTTTGTGCTGAGTACCACTCGCATCCGCTCAATTGTACCTACCCATCCATGTGCAACCAATAGCACAATACTATATATAAACTAACAAAAACATTTGCAGCCTTACACGGAACTCGTATTACCGATCATTATTGCATAATAAAAAGCTATATAACTGCAAATCCTAGTGCTCCAAAACCATATCTTAACTCAATTGATCTTTCAAACTATTAGTTTCCAATGCGAAAGCTCGCTGGTCACCATTTGCATAACTTACACGTTTCATTTCCGTAATTACCATTCGATAGCTGCCATTAATCTTCTCACCAAATCCCATAGTGAACGTCAATCGTTTGACTCTAATCACAGGATTTGCTTTAAATGTCCGCATTCGTACTGGCCTCTTAGCGAATCCTTTTGAGAAAAAGTTGTTAAAAAAACGGCACAAAAACAAAAGGAAATAGTCGGGGCGGTCCCCAGAGAGTCGTTGTTAGCCCTGGGACGGTACTTAAATCAAATGTTCACCATTCAAGGAAATTATAAGAACAGGGCACGGATTCGCGTACCCTCCGAGAGAATCCCCTCGGATAAAAAGGCTTACGTAGAAACAGTGTTGTGAATAGTTTCATTGTTCTTTACAATATTTTCTGACATAACCAGACCTACCTATATGAAATAAATAAAAATATGTAACTTTGAACTTTAAGCGAAAAAAACCAAGAAACTAACTTCAAAGTTCAAACCTATAGATAGAAAACAGTTCTAGTGATACAATGTAATTCAACAAAGTATAATATGGTCGTGATAGGTAGAACGCGTAGCGTGTCGGCTTGCAGGAAGGAACATTGAGAGAAAACTTAATCAGAAGTATTAGTGAGAACGTTTTAATATTCTGAACGGAGTGCACGGTTAAGGATTTTCTTTTTTGTTGTTGTCTTCGAGAATATTACTTTACCTCGCAACAAACTTAAGGGGCCTAATCCGCTTTTCAACTCGAGCTTTTACTTGCCTTATGACAGCGAGCTTAGAGCTTCCAAAGACGTTGTGGAGAAAGTTTTTAATCTTTTCACATGTACATACGTACTCGTGACAAAACAACTTCGCCAGACGAGGAGCTCGCGTATCAGACACAAACGGTGCGCTCCATACATAATTATCGTACCAAAGCGTAGGACGGATAAGAGGCGTATAAAGAATGGAAAAATAATAAGAAAAGCTTATGTGTCTTCAACATGTGTCCATATGTAGAGATCCTCAGAAGCCGTCCCCTCTCGCCGGATATGAATAAAATTTTCTTAGATAAATTGAGAGTTCGCGAAAACGTGTCGATTTCTTTATTTATTCAATACTTTTCTCCTTTGAAACGTTTCTACTTGGATTCGTCCGCGCTTATCTTATATTTATGAATTCTTTTGGGTTATTGATGTAAAACCACTTTCTTCTTTTAGCGACATCAATAGAAATGTTGCAACGTATATCCAGACAAGCACACGTTTAGATAAATAAAGAAATTGGTTCCATCGTTTTTGAGATATTTGTTAAATAATGAAATCTCATAAATTGCTGGTTGTATTATTTTCGTAATCAAACAACACCCCAAATTGGTAATTTGAGCCAACCCAAGTTGTGTTTGTATAGGTCAACTAAATTCAATAGAGGGATAGAAAATACCGCTGACGCAACCGTTTCATCATACGTATTATCTTAAAAAAGGACGTTATCATATTTTTTTTCAGTTATCCTTCCATTTTATTATAATTCCAATTCGATGATTTATTACGTGTGCCGTTTTTAGTGTACTTACCAATAAATATTACTGGAGTCGAACTTTAGAATTTGGAATAATTTTTCTCGAAAATCTGATAAAATGATTCCAACATCCAAGTATAGCACTAAAATCCCACTCCGAAGCACTATGCCACTACACCTTTACTTACCTTTATAGAGCCTAAATACGAAGTCCGAAAGCTCCATTTCACAAAGCTACCCGAAGCTTGAATAGGAATTAGTGCACATAATCTAAAAGATAGCCTGCGATCGAATTTCGGCGTCCGAACTGTCCGATGTTATATATTAGTCAAACCGATATCCGGGGACTCTGTGAAAAATGCTCTTGGAGCCTCGTCGACCGCCAATATCTCCGGGAAACAGCTTAAAAACGTTTCGGTAAGTTTGGCTTTTCAAACCTTCGTTTTTTACACCCTAAGGGATTTGCGTACGGGCACTCTTCGAAACGTGAACGTCGAGTTTGTTTGAGGAATTTCTTAGCCTATATTTTGAGTTATGTGCCTTTAGCGTAAACTAATATATATTTAACTGGCGGCGTTACGGAAATTATGCTAAGTAGACTCATCCTTATAATTATATCCTCATAGTTATATTTATTTACGTTATTTAAGTATATTTCTTTAGTTATTTCAGCTTTGGGATCTTATTATTTTAGTTTTAGGAAATACAAAGGTATTGTCCAGTAAGTATTTAAAAACTCACTTGAGGCCACATTATTTTTAACAGACTTCTTCAAAAAGGAGGAGGTTCTCAATTCGTCTGCATGTTTTTTTTTTTGTGTGTATGTTACGCGACTACTCCGTCAATTATGAATCGATTTTGATGATTCTTTTTTTGTTTGGTAGGTCATGCTTCAGAGGTGGTCCCATATAAATTTTATTAACTTTTCTTGCGTAGTTTTTGAGTTAGCTTCAATAATTACGTATTTTTCCCTTGTGTATGTAGACGATACATTGTTTGACTCCGTCACTGTTATTTACAGGCAGGCACGTATTTGAATTTGTGTGGGGTAGGTACCACAACTAAAAAGTGAAAAATAAAAACGGTTGTATTTTTTTGTAAAAAGTTTTTTCTTAAGACTTAATGGCCGCCAATTTTAGCAGATAAAGCAAACCGCACGGATTTACCGGATTTGTTGCTCTGATAACCGACTTTTAATCTTAATCAGCACTAACTGACGTACCCAAATATAAATTTAATAAATTTTTCAATATTTTTTTTATAAAAGTTATTGCATCTACCACTGTTTGTCTCTGCATCACCCAAAAGTTGACTGGTAGAAAATGTCTATGGCTTTAAGTCCGCCTCTGTACATTTGTGTGCTTAAAGTATTAAATAAATAAATAAATAAATACTTAACTTTAGTGAAAAAGATCACCTGTAGCCTGTAAAAAACTGTATCACAGGAGACAGGGCCTTCCGATGAGAATGAGTCAGCGTATTGACAATACTATGTAATATAAGCTGTATGTTAGCTGGTGTGTATTGACTGCTTAACGAGACTAGAATTGTAAACTGTTAATCTCTTCTGCTCAATCGGACTCTTACCATCAAATTATAAGCCCTGCATAGTTTAGGAGTCAATGGTCAAAGGCAAAGTCAAACTTTATTATAAAATATATTAAACGTGTTTAAAAAAATAAAATAGATACAGAGATCGCTATTATTTTACCGTTAACGACGTACAAGTATTAATTAAGAAATATGAAAACATTCAAACATGTTTGCCAATAAACCTTTTTGCATTTTGTATTTGTATTATGCCTATCACGGTACTACTTTAGTATTTATAGAAATAATTAGGTTTTTTTCTATTTTTTACGCAATCAGCGTTAGCCAAATGGCATTATGAAGAACTGACTTAATAATTATATAACTATAAATATTTATCAGGACATAAAGTAGTTATACAATTAAAGTAATCAATATTATTTGTTCAAAGGTAGACTCCAATTAATTTCAGCAAAAGTAATTTTATAAATAAATACATCAGCGTAGACTAAGTCGGAGTGAAGTCACAAAAAAATAATGTAAGTCTAGAAATAAAAGCGTTTGTCTCTGAGATTTTTTCATATTTTATTTACAATATCTTTATAGAGTTGCTTTGTCGTGAGTTTTCTTGCTCTCAGGACGACTCAGCTAAGACATAACTGTTTTCACTATTATCGTTCGTTCCACTTCCAAACAACTTAATATTTAACAGTTCTATCGCATCTAATATTATTGTAAAACATAATTGATTTGGATTCATATACAAAACACATCGGCTATATTAACACAAACAATTCTTTTGATTTTGAATACATTTGGGACATCATTTGACAACATAATCGCCGCGGGCGTGCGGACGTCCGCCGAACAGAAGGCGGATATAATGCTCCTAATTCGATTCCCACTTATATAAACAAAATGGCCTATAGATTTTTATACCATAATGTTGTTTCTGCCATGTAGCAGCAGCAACAACACCGGGCTTTGAGCGTCAAACATTATATGAAGCGGTAAATACAAAATGCTATCTCCGAAGTCTCTAGCGATATCATCTCGAAACAGCTTTACCACTGTATTTGCGTGAATGCATACAACATAGACATTATATAAGGGAAGACACAAAATAGAAAAATATCTTAAATCTCATCTAGGATTTAACCAAGCACGTAGAACCAAAAAGTCGTTTTATTTTTTTGCGGTGCTTTCTCCTCTAAAATTGGCTCTAGATCCATTCCTGTTGACAACTTTATCGAGCGGTTTTCGATAAATTGCGGCGAGGGAAAACTAAATAAATCCGAGAGGGACTTTAGATAAGGTAATGGCTTCAGTAATGTCTAGCGACTGCCGCCATAATGCAATCGGAAACCGAACCGCAGTAACGGTAAGACATCGACATCGAACGACACAAGCTTTTACACCTTTTTCCTTAAACAATACCGTCATAATCTAGTTTCAGAAAACAATTAAGACATTCAGATGCAAATGATTCTATCTAGCTACAAGTAGATCCTGCTAATATTTTGCATTTAAAATGTCTTTGAAGGAAACTTTTTTCATTAAAATCTGGTCTGTTATGAAGGTGCCGTGATGCATAAAAGATCGTGGCTATTCTTTTTGTCTTCCTTAATAGCTTAGGTACGCTAACTTATTTTTGCGTGGAGCTCTATGTAACCTAGTAGCTTTATTAAATTGCTTACTATTGCTTGCTACACTACATCTTTTAATAACTTAGTTATTGCCTAGCCGCATAAAAATGAAATTGAGTAATAATCGAAAATAAAAATATTATTATTAATAAAATGTATTTATAAACATACGACTGAACTTTTTATTAAGACAACTCCCAGACAAAAAAGAAAAATAATCTTACCTATTCTGTGGTAACTTTGCGGATTAAAAGGCTCTCAGTAGACAGAGCTATATAAAAGTTTAAATAGTTTAAGCGCAGTCTCAAACGCATATCGAAGTCACAAGACAAACTCATTGTCTCCGCGCAAACATCGCCAATGCAACTTCTCAATGAAGCCGAGTAAGATAAACTTCGCGATTCGGCTCATACTTAGAAAGTTCACGCGAACACTTCAACTGTAGAAAATCACCTGTAACCGCGCACGTAGACACTAGAGCCCTCAAAAACAACGGGATGCCCGAAAACTTCTAACAAACACTCAACTGACTAACTTACTGGAGGACAACAACAATGGAGTTAGTTTAGGAAAAATACGTACGCTTAGGAATTAGTTGATGTCGGCGTTTTATTTACCTACTATCTGGGCCCGCGAATCCGTCCACGAGAAAGAAACATTCTTTGAAAAGGTATAAATAAAGAGAGAAAAGGGAAGATTGGGGGTTGACGAATTGATTAATGTCTGCGGTAAAAACTTGCTCGGCAAACCGCCAAAGTGCGTCGATTAGATGACCTCCTATTCTATTCTGACTCTCTAGATAAAACGCGTCAATGTAGTGGGGGAAGAAATAGAGGTCATGATATTGTTAAAAGCTACTAGTATGGATAATATATCTAATGTACGCATAGCAAGAATGAGAACATGAAAGTAATTGCGTGAGTATTTCCCATTTTTTCATCAATTCAGAGAATCTAGACCATCACTTTCAAACAGCATCTCCATTCCCAGACAAAAATAATAGGCAACAGTAATATAAATAAATGAGTGGCTCACAACCGTTAAAGCAGACTAATTCAACGGCAATGCAGGCAGATTGCCTCGGATGAAGGTATGGAGTCCGCGGCAAGCCGGATTAAACTTGTTTTTAAGTTTATCGTGGCTTTAATATTGTTCGCGAGGACTTAAACGCAACGTATAAACCTTGGTCGCTGGAAGTTCCGTAGTAAGCGCATACAATAGTTAGCTTATATTGTAGACTACTTACAATAGGCGATCCCGTGAAAGGGACATGCTTCATACATTCACTTATACAGGTATAAAAATTACATTTTGTAATGTTATTAAAAATGTTCTACTTAAGAAGGTAAACATTTTAAAATTCTACGTAAATATTAGCGCAAAACTCATTCCGTTGTAATTCAAAAAGGCACCAGACCAAAAAATACCCTAAATTAACTTATTCACATTTCTTTCAGGTAGCCATTATTTCATTTCACGACGGAATACCGGAATTCCCTTCGACGGGATTTGCTAAATTGCATTTAAATCTACTTTCCACCCGGCTTACATTTCCGCGCATCAAGTCCTGGGAATGTACAAAAACATGAACCGTAATTTGCTAAGACGAATAACGTTTGATTTAATCCGGCACGTAGAGCGGCCCCGGGCCGGGCCCGTCGATTTACTTTTATTGCTATTTCGTTTTATTTCGCCGGCCCCGATGCTGTCTGATGTGGCCCTGTTTTCGGGATCGTTAACGGCAAATGTGCTAATCTTTTTTACAGAACCGTGGCGTAACAATAAGCGACTTTGATGGTCGTGGCCAGTGGACGCCGTTACTCTCGCTAATGTGCAACGATTAAGGTTTTACATTTTAGATGGTAAGGGTCCATTTAAAAAATCTCGACAACCCATTGTGTCCGACCCGTCGTTGAAATAAATGAACTTGACGATCACATGTTTTGTTCCTCATTCCTGTTCAAATCTGAAAGATAAACACGTATTTTAATATTTATGTAGGGTACCTTAGAAATCCCAAACTTTTGTACTCTCTCGTCGCGCGAAGTTTCCCCGCTTGCATCAGCGTGTATACAAAGCTCTGTTAAGTGTATCTAACTTCGCGCCAAGAGAAGTCAATTACAACGACTTTAAAATACGACACCTCAAGACATTAAGAGACAAAGTTAAGCAAGCCAATAAACGCTTTAATCCCACCGCCTACTATTTAACACCAAGAAAACTTTGATAAGAGTTTCACCATTAAGTGTTTTTTTAATCCTGGGCTAAGGATTTTATAGGTGAAGTTTTTCGTCAAGACGGGTTCAAGTGAAAGCTTAAGAAAACCTTACGCTCCTTATTTTATACTCGTTGTATTTAAATACAGATTGAGGAAAACCTTGGCAGAATAGTAGAAAAACTTTTCCTTAATTTTCTCGTGACGTGCAAGGCAACAAAAAAATTGTGAAAGATAGTTAGGTATAATAAAATTCGTGACCCAAACACGTAAGCATGCAACATCTCTCGTAAAAAGAGTCACGAATCACACACAGTACGTTTTCAATAAAGGTGTCGTTACAAGGATCCCCGCAAAATCGACAAAGCGACTGTTTCATTTTGAAGGTAAGAGCAATTCTACTCTTTTGTCACATGGTATTGCCACTAAGTAGGCGGGATTGCGTTGTAAAGTGTTTATTTAGGAGACGTTTGTTTGTTTCCTCTGTATGCAAAATTGACTATGTGCACTTTAACATGGGATGGGTGTTTTATTGGCTTTTAGAATGTTCCGATTCAAGCGCTAAAATAAGAAAACACTTTATCACACTCTTGCGAGTGGAAAGCTGAGCAAGAGAGGATTGTAATGTATGAGATACCTGTCATATAATAAGTAGGTACCCCATGGTACTTATCAAAACCTATCTAGAATTGTGGCGGTATCTACATCGCCACATGCGAACTACGCATCAAAGACCTGACGTCAGACAGACGTCACATAAATCCTGCATCGCGCAATTAAAGTTTACCGTGCAGTGGACATATATACGAGAACCCAACATCAATCGTTGGGCAGTTGCCCGCCAGACACAACACCCGTCTGGTCGGAGGATCCTCCCTTTTCTATGGAGTATGAGTGAACTTTACACCCTGTTCCTCATACCCCTAAAGAATCATTGTCCCACTTCCAGCTTTCGCTAACCACAATAATACAGTCACGCGTCAATCCTAAAATTAAACACATTTCTAACATAATATAACTATACACAATAACCCAATATTAGCGAGCCAGTTGACACCGCATTCACATTCAAACTAACGCGAATAAACGAGGGAAGTGAGGTTCGATTGAATCACTTTCACACAATAGGCCTCATCACTGTCTGCGTGACAGCATACAGAGCCCGTTTCGAGTTTATGCGATAGGAATTTATATTAATTTCCTGTGTCAGTCCGCCGGGAAACCAGTTGGTTGCAGTCGATGCGGCGAGCGCAAACTGCGGTCGGCCGCCTGTCCTGACCTGTTCCAAACACTGCAATGGACATGCCCGTATAAACTCACACGCTAATTTTACCTCCACCACGAAATTTCTATTCACACTTTGAACGAGACAGTGACTGAACGGGAATACTACACACGCCACTAATTGAGAAACAATTTTAAACCAAATTATACCGTAATCATGGAAATGAGTTCCGTATCCTATGTTCACATCTTGCGGAAAACGAGAAGGAAGCAAATTCCCAAGAAAATCTTTATTTCAGGCTAATTCTGTTTTATAGGTATTTTACATCCTAATTTATTTTACTATTACTGCATCCCTCCTAATTCTAATTTAAAATTTCATTCTCATAACAGTAAAATATAAGAGGATAATGATTGTAATCATTTTCATCCATGATTTGATAAGTTAAGGGATGGAGTGGTGTGGTATGTGGGGCGGTCGTTTAATACGAAGACATAACTAACAAACAAGTTTTATCCCCATGAAAGTTAGCGTCGCACCTTCATCCTTCACGTGCTGATCTCCCGCCAACAATAAAGTAACGTTAAGCCGCGCGATGCTGGGATTACACTTATAATACTCAATAGCGCATGACCATATTTTAGAACATTGTAAATTCCTGAAATGTTCTGAACTTTGTGTGAAATATGGATGATACCCTTGGAAGTCTAAACAAACAACTTTTGTTTTTAAACCTTTCTTATTTATTTTCTTCACCTGTGTACCTATTTATGTATGAATAATAGAGCTTTTGTTATCTTTCGGTGGTACTAAAAAATTATACATTTTTTCGACGGTGCTTGATATTGGTTCCGGTTCTTAGAGTATTTAAATATTTGGCAACCGTAGATAAGCAAGTAACCATTGCATAAATAAAAATAACAAAATAAAAAAAGTCATTAGCTCTACAAGTTTATTTTAATTATCACAAAATAGGTAGGTACATATGACTCTGAGAGAGCTTCTAAAACATGGTCTCTTACTTACGTACGGTGTCCGAAATCTGTATCAAAGTTAAATCTAGCACATGAAAGTGTAGTAATCCCTATTAGCCGACACTTTATTGTGCAATAGGGGAGGTCCAGTGTTGTAGTAGAACCATCGAGCTTTACGGCCAATGAAAATGGAGCCGCTCTCCTCTGAGGTAATTATAGGATTACTTACATGTGTGCCATCCACCAGCTATCCACACTAACTTAGACTCTGACGCTTTGCACAGATACCGTTATCATTTTGAATGTAATAGAGCTAAGTGACATTCGGGTTATTGAGAGACGGTTTATTTTAGTTCTGTAAGGTAAAATGGAGTTCTGATTATTCACCAGACTGAAATATCGGTAAATTGTCTAACTGATGCATTTTCATTGTTGTTAAAATTAATATGACTTATTTAGATTATATCGCCAATTCCAAAATAGTTCGATGCTTTCCTTCAACCGTATTTAAGTAATTAACGTGAAATTTTCAGTTACAGTTAACCTGACGGACTATTCACTATTCAGGCTGAATGAAGCTGTAATCGGTTTATGCTCTCGATTTTGTTACTGCGTCGATTTGGTCACATTTTAGTGATCACGCACTGGTTCTATCACATTTTAGTGAACACACTATGTATAAGATAATACACTGTTGTAAAGTTTGATCAAGATTGTACCTAAAGCTAAAAAAATGTGCTTGTTTCAAAATATGTTTTAATTCTTTTTTTATCCATTTCAATGGATCAAACGTTATTTCACCAGATTTACTTGAGCACCTACGCGAAAAATAAAAACATCCTAAGTACAACTTGCTGGGCAAGAAAAAAACCTTCTCACCATAATAACACATTCTTAATTACCCTGGCCAGCAAATAAACATGAACAAAACCGGCTATGTACAACAATTAATCAAAATTAGTGACGTGTACGTATTGGCCCTCGGCTATGTATTAATTAGGTCAAAACATAGTGAGCTCGGCGGGAAGCGCCTGTCTTCGGCACGGCACATTGTAACGCAATATCACCGGTTAATGAAATCTCCCTGAGGATACCATAACACCTGAACGGGGGAACAGGCTGGCTTCTAGCTTACCTACATGCTACAATGCAACATGTATGAGCGAAAATATCTATATCTGTGCAATTGTGCATAGTAAAAACAAAGTCGTTTTTCGTGTCTGCTGTGACCTCAGAAATCTTCTAAACTGCTCAATGGATTTTGATGCGGTTTTGACCACCATTTACAACAGTTAAATGAAGGTTTATGTGTATAATAAATTAATATTTAACTTATATGTAGCACACAAATCTCGATGTTTTGACATATTGTCGCTAGTGCAGGGTGGGTAGCTAGACAAATATAGGTAATTCTACACACAAAAACAATACAGCAGTAATGTTAAAACCAAATAATAAATAATAAGTAAGAATCGATGTTTCAAGTAACGTGTCTAAATAAGTTTAGACGACATGACGCATGATTCAGGTTGAATTACTATCAAAATGTTGTTGTTATTTTCAGTGGTTTTAATTTTAATTTCTCTGTCGTTAGATGATTTTGGGTTGTACACATTATTATACTTAGTGAAATACTGATAGTCAGCTGCATCCGGTTAGGCTGGAAGCCGACCCCAACATTGTTGGGAAAAGGCTAGGCAGATTGATCGATACACAATATTATACTTCAAAACATGATCAATTCCAATAAAAGTTTTACGATTATTAAGCATTAGAAACATCTCTTCATTAGTTATGTTAGTACGATGCCTAAAGTATGCATACTTTTTGAAATCTTTTCACGCGAAAGCACACACTGCTAAATAATTGACATCTGTAAATGTTGAGTTGACTAAAAGAGGTTTAAAAGGACGTGTAATAGAAATGAATGAAGCCGTAGTAAGTATCTCAACTTAGTTCTACTTAACTCTATTAACATCGTGCATTAATCGCTTAGCTTGCCTAGTAGGTACCTAAGTAACAGAATATCGAATGTAGAGCAATTATTTTATTCACATTATTTTGACATCATTAAGTTGGTACTTAATTAGATATCGCACGAGATAAAATATATCTCATTTCTTTTCCTCGATTCCCAAGCTTAGGTTATTACTTGAGGGTGTAATAAATGTCACACTCGGCTCAAGATTTATTATAAGAAGGTAATCATTTCATCTTTAAAGTAAATCAGCCTACTTATGTGAGCAAATAGATTTGTTTTAATAAAATGCTCTGTAATACATTCAGATTACTAATTCTTATTCGAATAACTAGTTAATACATGTAATGATACCTGAAATACGAAATATATTGCATAGAAACAACTTATAGTAACAAACTGATACCTTTCCACAGCCCTAGATGCAATTTCAAAGAATTTCCACGGCTCATTTGACACCCATCTAATCGAACGACTTTTTGGTACATCTGTTTGTTCGTTGCCCCTTTCGCTAGTCGTGAATACGAATATTCTCAGGTAGAAAACTTTATATAAAGTATGTTTTTACGCGGCCATTGCCTATAGAAATCGCTAATTTCTACGGAACGTAGAAACTTATAATGTTACACTAAAAACCTTTGTACAAAGAAGCTTTTCAATAACCCATTAAGATTGGATATGAAAGAGTTTTTTTAAAATGGCGCCGAACAAACTCTCGGCCAAGATTTATGCTACACAAAAACTTTTTACAATATTAACGTAGACAACCTGCGACCTCATCTATCAAAGTGCTTTTATAAAGCATTGGTTTTGAATAAGGAATAAAAAAGCAAAATAAATTATTTCTTTCAGAATTTACTTAAATAAGGCCTCTTTGAATTTCAAATCTAAACATGTTATAAGATTGCAAATTCAAATTACATATTATATCAAAAAGGATCTCAAGAGGTCTTTAGAACCGTAACTATTCGTAAAATTGGTACAGGTCCAGAGACCCTAGTGCGAGTTTCTTTTAAACATCTCGACTTTACGCACCGACCGCGTTCGGCGCTCCGATTGGCCCTTCACTGGCCTTCAATGGTGAAGGGCCAATCGGAGCGCCGAACGCGGTCGATGCGTAAAGTCGAGATGTTTAAAAGAAACTCACACTAGGGCCTCTGGCCTGCTCTAATCTGCAATACTTTTCTATTCTACCATTACGAAATGGTGCAGAGATGTGTCTGCTTGGCAATAGAAATACAAAACCTGTGAAAATCTAACCTGTCTACCTATTAAGGTGCATAAGATACAACCCGCTGACAGATAGACCGACGGACAGCGGAGGCTTAGTAATAGGGTTCCTTTTGGCACCCATCGAGTACGGAACCCTTCAAAAGAATGCCTCACTAACTCAGCCCCTAAATATACTTATAAAAACAATTTATTATTAGTAAGGACTAAGTACCAACTTAATTTAAATTCAGTAGGATTCTTTTTTCGAAAAACTAGCAATCGAGTTGCTTTAAGTTTTATTACAAAGTTCAGGTAGAAATAATCGCAGTTAGAACGCAACTCTACCTACCTATATTATAACTCTCTTCAAAACTTATAACAAGAAACTTTTAGAAAAAAGTTAACAGACCGTGCCTAGATTGGGATTCCTACTCATTAATATAATAATAAAATTGCCTTCCTTTAGACTCTAGACAAACTTAATAGGATTTATTTATAAACGTTTATGCCCGAAATGCCCGAGGCTCAGACCAAATAAAAAACCAAAACAGAGCGCTACCAATAATACAGTGAAGCATGCCATACTACACCACCGCCATGTGCATACACGCTCACACGCACACATTTACAATCAAACTACACCAAAATATGTGCACACATGTTTACGAAACCGGCCTCACGTCACTGTTGACAGCGCTCTGTCTTAGTTTTTTATTTGGTTTGAGGTCCGAAGCTAGTTTTTCAAAGCTAGAATAGCAAGCTAGAACCGCGGTATACTATCCTGGCTTGCTATCCTTTCTTGGCACATGCTAGTATGACAGATAATTTTAAGTCAGTACAGTACAACACTTTTGGAGGAGGCCTTCACCCGAGGAGGGGTTCTCGTAAACCAAATAAACTAGTTTCTTAGCATTTAACTATTATTTCAGTTATACATAATATATACAGTATGTTATCTAACGAAGGGCGTTCCCTTTAACCTGCAACAGTGTAGCGTCTATGCATGCTAAAAAAAAAAGTTTTTTTTATTTTTTTATAAGTACCTAAAATATTCACAAACATGTTAAAAAAAATTTTTAAACCCCCGACAAAGCAAAGCATCTAATAAACGATTTTTTTATTGCTAAGAACACTCTCGATCAATTCACCTTTCAAACAAAACCAAAAAAATCAAAATCGGTTCAGCCGTTTGGCAGCTACGATGGCGCAGACAGACACACAAATACACACGTTAAACTTAATACACCCCTCGTTTTCCGTCGGGGATTAAAAATATTAAATTAATACGGAAAAGAAACACACTTGTCACAGTTGTCTTTCTACGTTGAAATACAAGTGTGGGTGTACGGAATGTTTCTTTTACGTATCAATTTAATAGTTTTGTGAATATTTCACTTATTTTTTTTTTTTTTGAGTTGTTTCATTTTTATTAGCTTGTATGGACGCTATACTATAGCGTATAAACGGGAACGCCCTTTGTTAGTTAACATACTGTATACTAATATAAACGTTACTTAACACTGTTTTATATAAACATTATTTAATTTATTTTCCAGCAGTTAAGCACTAAGGGCATTCGCACACGGGCCACTCGTAACCGCCACAATATGGTGGTCACCGACAGCAACTTTTCGACATAGCGAACGGTTAGGTACACTGTGCAAAGCTACGGTTTCCTTGAATAGCGGTAGTGGCCGCCACATAACGGCCGTCACTCACCGACTTAATGGTACGGTGTCAAAAAACGCTCTCTATTAAAACACATCAACTTACTTTCATAAATAACGTTTCAGTGTTTATCATTCTCCTGCCAGGGTAGCGGGAAAGTCCGAAAAGGATACCGGGACCTTGGCAATAGGCAACTGAAGGAACACGGGTGGGTTTTAGCCAGTAAACTGACACGCCCTCCCGCTCCGCCCAGAGCGGGAGAAGTCATTTGGCGACTTCACAACCTCAAAAAAAAAAAAAAAGTGTTTATCATTCTAATTACTTACATTTTATCTCGATACACACTTGCTTTTCCAACTCACTTTAGACATTGGCAGAATGGTCGACATCGGCTTTGCATGCAATAATAAAAAATAGAATAGAATAGAACGTTTCAGTGACGTCATTCGCCGGTAAATTGCGGACGTTATGTGGCGGCCACTGCAGTCTTAGGAAACCTTTACAGTGGCGACCGCCGTCGAATGATGATCGAGTAGTAGTCCGTGTGCAGGTAGTCTGAAGTAAAACAATATACTTAAATTCAATTAATTACAAAATGTTCATCAGCAACTCATTTCAATCAGAGCAATTAATTACATGATTGATATTGGAATTTGTATGTTCACCCTATTTAACATACATACCTACATGTAATTTTTTTTTTTGTCAATGTATTTTATATCGCTTACTTATTTGCCATATCAACCTAGCCGGTATGGATTAAACTAACTTTCTACATAGGTAGCTCGGACACTTTTCTAACGCTTATGCTCGTTTCCACTAAATCTAAAGGGGACACCTAAGTGTATTTCCTTAAATTATTGCACTTTGGATTTTCAACTCTCAGCGATGAACCAAGCATTGAAAATCTAACATTGCGCGATTCTTTAGGCATTTTGGTGTTGCCTAATGTTAATGAAAATGGACATAAGTAGCGTAAGTTAGTAAGTCAAAATGGCTTTAGATTTTTAAATCAGTAAAAAAATGTGACGGATTATGAATTGTACAAAAAACGATCCATTTTGAGGGTTCCGTACCCGAAGGATGCCAAACGGAAGCCTATTACTAAGCCTCCGCTGTCCATCCGCCTGTCAGTCAGCGGGCGGTAACTCATGAATCGTAATAGGTAGACAATCGACATTTTCACAGATTGCGTATTTCTAATGCAGCTATAACAACAAATAATAAAATAAAGTGAAAAATTAAACCTATACAAGAAAGTGTATTTTGCTAAGTATTGTACGGTGGTAAGGAACGGAACCCTTCATGTGCGAGTCCGACTCCGGTTTTTTCATAAGTACAGTAGCTAAAAATATTTGAGGATGTAAATACAGTTACATTGCATGTATAATGCTTTTAATCTGTACATAATATATCCGTCCTATACCGGCAGCTCATAGCTAATGAATATCGACACTACATGACGTCGATAACAGGAATTATTCCACATCGAAAAATGTCCGCGTTTAACTGTCAAAGCTCTATCATTCTATTATATAGCAGATATTCAATATTCTTTTTTTCGATTTTATGACGGAATTTGACCAAAATGGACGAACAGCTGTTACACTTCGCTTTATTCAATCCCCGAAGGGCTAGGCAGAGGTGTAGGGTACCTATAGTATCAACACCAACATTTCGCCAGTTATGTTTAAGTCCCATGTAATAGGGGGCGATCCTATTGCCATCAACCTGGGCATAAGTCCAGATTCCGGGCTGCTACTAAGAAATTCCTGATGGGAAAACCTAATTACACTTTGCACGACCTGGGAATCGAACCCAGGACCTCATGATGCCTGTCAGGGTTGCGGGAATGTCCGAAAGGGATACCGGGACCTTGGCAACAGGCAACTGAAGGAACATGGGTGGGTTTTAGTCAGTAAAAGTCTGACACGCCTTTCCGCTCTGCCCAGAGCGGGAGAAGTCATTTGATGATTTCCAAAACTCAAAAATTAAAAAATACGGCCTCATGCTGAGCAGTAGCGCTTGCAACCACTAGAATAACGAGGCAGTAATTTAATAACGTACCTATTGCTTTCCATTTGCTAATTTTAGTACAAGATCAACAAAAGACAGTACCTAATAAAACTTGAATCCAACGCAAGCAAGTGTGATCTTTATTACGTTTGTAACTTGCCACTTTTCCAATCGCGATCCCCAAATGTTCCCCTACTGCCATAACGATATCGTCGATGGGACCGAAGCAGGCAGTCGTCACCCCTTTTCTTAATTTTCACAACTTTATTGCTTTGATTCTTCCTCACGTTTTCTTAACAAACAGTAATGTTTGCTAAGATTGCCTATAGTGCTGTATGTAAATACAGCACTATAGGCAGGCCACATACTTTGAATATATGACGTTTGATCACATAATTTTCTAATGTTACACATTAAACCGCAAGTGCCTACCATCTCTAGTGCAAATTCCCTTTATGCCCGCGATACCATGATCACTAAACCGCACTAGACTCCATACTACGACTACAACAACGTGACTCATCATGTAAGCCTTGTACCAATTAATAAACAATATCCACCACCACCGTTGTTGAATAAACTGTCATCGGTGTCGTAAATCAGTTTCAGTTAGCATGTGCCGGCGAGTGTGGACTGCTCGATAAGCTGTAGGTAGACTGACGAGACGAATTGCTACCGGTCCATCGTAAAGCCACCAATATAACTGGACCCCTCGCCTAGCCCTCTACTTTGAAGCCTTTTCGATAAACGCCGTTGAGAAAGCCAGCCTCATTGAGTTTGAGAGACCCTATTTCGCTGGACACTTCCACGCATGCACACATACGTTTATTTATCCAGGTATGAGGACGCCATTTAAATGTTTACGTACTATCTACGCCAAGCTATTGCGATGTGGACTAACATTACTGGACTAAAGAAAATGGTTCTTGAAAGCGCCATACCATTTTTTTTAAACTTATTTTGTAACTGTAGGTAGGTAGCAAGTAATTACTAGCACACATCGAAATATATGAAGAAGCTTAGGCAACCACTACTGAAAAAGCACGTATGTAGTATTAAGTTTTTCAGTTTTTATACGGAATTTTAAATGAAAACATAAAGTGACAGGCGCGCTTGTTTTCAGTCGGTCTACAAAGTATGTAAATTGATATCGCCGCTTACTTTTAAAATGTAAATGTAATAATAAACTATGTGTGTATGTGTCTTACTTAAATGAGCACTGTATAAAAACTTGAACTTGAAGCTTGTTCTGAACTCGACACGAAATATTCTGAAACACGTTGTTAGCGC
Source organism: Lithophane ornitopus (assembly GCA_948473465.1). NCBI lineage: Eukaryota > Metazoa > Arthropoda > Insecta > Lepidoptera > Noctuidae > Lithophane > Lithophane ornitopus. The sequence continues at coordinate 9,475,463 of OX419623.1, forward strand.
AAAGCCAGAAACATAATCTCGCACTAGCGACGAATGAAATGCATACGAGATATCTGCGACTGCAGCGCGTATCTGATGTGGAAATCTGCCGCCGGTGTTCATGTGACATCTTGCTACCACAAGTTTTTACTCACTTTTTATAAAATGTTTTACACAACTTTCTATACAGTTGAGCTTAATTTTTGGATAAAAAGCTGGTTCTATTTTATTAGAGTACCTAGTTATTATTTACTTCGCAACATTTCTACAAGTTTTACCTTTATTATTTCTACGAAAATTGGCATCTTCAAAAAACAGATTTTTACATTGCATATTATAAAAGTCGCTTTTCGTGTCTGTCTGTGTGACCGCATTGTTCTTATAAACTACGCAACCTATTTTGATGCGGGGGTTTTCACCATAACCAGATCGAAAAAAAACTGATGTACCGTACATAACTTCAATACCTACTCGACCCAAATGTATAGTCTGGCTGATCGATATTCGATTACGATGTTGGTCTCATGGAGAAAGTTGTCCAGATTGATGTTCGTACGAACGGTAATTGAAATTTAAATTATATACATGGGCATACTCTTAAGGGGTCATTGTACTCATCATTATGAACAACTTTCACTAGTGGACTAAACCTGAAATCGAAAAAAAAACAGCTGGGAACAGCTGTTACATTTTGACGAGCTAAGCGAACGTAAATGTAGGGAACAGCAGATTCTTTTTTGGACATAAATAAAAATCGAATTGCTGTTCATTAGTAAGCGCATCACTTGAGAGCGACTGGACGGATTTTTTTTAACCGACTTCTTCAAAAAGGAGGAGGTTCTCAATTCGTCAGTATGTTTTTTTTTTTTTTTTTTGTATGTTTGTTACGCGATTACTCAGCCAATTATGATGATTCTTTTTTTGTTTGGTAGGTCATGCTTCCGAGGTGGTCCCATATAAATTTTATTAACTTTGCTTGCGTAATTTTTGAGTTAGCTTCAATATTACGTATTTTTCCCACTTAGTTTATCTAGACGATATCCTGATTGACTCCTTCACTGTTATTTACATAGCAGGTAGTGGTATTCGGATTTGTGTGGGGTAGGTACCACAAGTAAAAAGAGAAAAATAAAAACTTTTTACAAAAAAAAAAAACAACCGACTTCCAAAAAAAACACTAAAAAATTTAAAAATAACTTTAATTTCGGAAGTCGGTGGCAAAAAACGGACATTGAAAAGCAAAGACACCGACTTCCGAAATTAAAGTTATTTTTCACTTTTTTAGTGTTTTTTTTGGAAGTCGGTTGTTTTTTTTTTGTAAAAAGTTTTTATTTTTCACTTTTTACTTGCGAATTAAGTTTTTATGGAAATAAAAATTTGAAAAGTTACAAATTCGAGAAAACATGTGCGTCCTTTTTTTGTGGAATTTTGACAGGACTACGCCTGTCGGGTCAGCTAGTTTTGAAATAAAAAACAGCCTGCACACCTGTTCATCGAGCAATTGCATTCACCTAGAGATCGCGCTGTATTTCTTTCTTTCAAAACATAACTCCTCATTCCATTTTCTCCAAAATAGTTGCGACCCGCAAATCGTAAACACTGATTGCAATATAACATAGTTTTGGGGCAGCATCCCTATCGTAGTATCGTATCATCGGTCGCTTGCGCTGCGCGCGTCACTAGCTGACGTTGACGAACATTGCACATAAATAATCGCTCGCCTTCACTAACTATACTCGCCGGCTTTGGCGTCAATCATAGTTTATATTACCATGGACTATCGCATACAGCTCCGATTTAGACAATCATTTCGTCTTCTAAAATTATCCCAATAAGGGCAGGTAATTACTAGAAACGAATTTACAAAGTGATGTTTGATTGTCCCTAATTACCTATTCAAGATTATAATAATAGGTCCAAGAAATAAAATATACGCGATTAAGTTAAAAGAAAAAAAAAATGTGATCAAGTTGAAGGGAGTAGGTAGTTACATAAGTAGATTGCGATTGTTTTTAAATCTGCTAATGGTAAGTAAACTGTGGTTCATCACTACACTTACTTATGGAACAACTTTGTGCATTAGTATCAAAAGTGAAGTACTCTACACTATTGCTATTGCACATAGGTTATTTAAACTGGACCATTTTATTCGGACCAGAGATTTTTATTGGAAAAATGCTTCTGACTTTAAAAGTCATTATCTACTCGTTCATCAATCAGTCACTGAATTTCACTGAATTTTCACACGGCCTATTCATACCTATGGTTATTTCGCGCGAGGCGTGAATGACTGTGTTTTGATTTAAAAAATGAAAAGTTTTGTGTTAATTTAATAAAGTTAATTTACTGAAGAGGAATTCTTAAAATAAGGACAATGTTGTCAAGCTTTAGAAATTAAAAAAGCAGAGGGTTCGGTAGCAAGTTTTGTAATTTTCAAGATAATGTAAGAGTTATGTTTTAATCTCGGTAATTAATTTGTTTTGGACTTTTTCATTATTTATTATTTATAATGTAGAATTAGGGGTATCGTATGATCCAGTAACTGGGTTGAGGTCAGATAGGCAGTCGCTCCATGTAATATACTGGTATTCAGCTGCATCTCGTTAGACTGGAACCGACCCCAACATGTAGTTGGGAAAAGGCTAGGTAGATAATGAATGTAGAATTATCTAGTTCATTTTCTACATAGAAAATGTAAACTTAAGTAAAATCAAGCAAATATTTGTCTGCTGCCGTTTGTTCTACGTTTAGAAGGTATCAAAAAATCTTATTTGAACAAAGATAGTTTTTTTGAAAGATCCGAGGTGCCTTGGCCTTGCACTTGCACTTGCAACAATCAACAGAAACAACTGCTTGCTGCATCAAGATCTTAGTAAGTATACTCCTAACAGGTATCTGCATTCCAAATTTCGAAAACAGGTTTTTTTAAACCTTTGAAATAGATACAAAGGTGTACAAAAAATCGAAAAGGATTACCGGCTCGCTCGTTCGGATTTGCATAGCGCTAACTAAACTGTTTAATCTATAAAACCGGCACAATCAAATCACAATCCTCGCCTAGTTCAATACACATATATTACATACAAACAAAACTACGTGTTCACAATAAAATACTAGCTCGCATGGACACAATGAAAACATCGAATCGCCGAGGCTCGCCTCTTGTCACGCGTGTAGATACAAATGGTCTGATTTATCTGCGATGCATGTCCGGCGCTGTTGTTTTATAGCTCCATCATTGTACTCCAGAGTCCACTGCAGTCATCCGATGACGACACGCCCGTTGAACACAACCCGTTAAAATATTTGCAAATAATAACATCCGAAGGGAAATTGTAAAAAATTACGCGGTCAGGTTATCAGTTTATGAGAATTAAATATCTTTTTTATGACTTCAGTGACATGATATGGTTTGGTATTTTTCGGTAAATTTTTCGGAAATTTTAAATTTATATTGTCTTGAAAGTTTCCACCTAATAACATGCATGAATGATCCACACATATTTATACCTTTACCAACCTACTCAATATAAACTTGATCCAAATAATAACGTAACCAAACCGGAAACCAAGAAATTAACATCGTTTCAGTGCAACAGAAATATGGATATTATTGAAAGGAATTAGCTAGATAAAACCGTCGAGGTTCTACATAAATATAACACACTGTTTGCGATTATTAGGTACATTCAAAACTCTAAAATACACCGAAACAATGTTTGAATTTAGAGCATATGTCCCTGACAGATATCTATGGCACATCGGTTGCATTTACGGCGTCCCGAAGACATTACAAAAGCCATTCCCTTATCTAATGTTCTCGTTGGATTTATTTAACTTTTCCACGCCTTCACATCTTGAAAATCGTTCGATAAAGATGTCAACAAGAAAAGGTCACCAAGTCCGCGGGGACATTCCGCTAACTCGTGTTTTTTATTGTCATGCTCTTTGTTAACCGAGGATAGATTTATGTTCATGTATTTTATAATTAAGTGTAGATTCACCCACATATCGCCAGCTATGTTAAATGCCATGTAATAGGGGGCTAGATTTCACCTGACTTTAAAAAGCTAACTAAGTAGGTATGTAAGTAAATATTTAATTCTAGCAATTTCGTGATTTGTTAAAGGTAGTAGGTATAACCCTGATGAACTTGAACGATCCTTGACGACACGAAATGCACGGACATTGATAAATGCGACGGACGAGTAGGTAGGTAGTATTCACATAGTTTTTCTAGTTGCTAGGGTCCTATGCTATTAATAGTTATAGTATAGGTATCTTTTCTTTTATTTTTTTATTCACTATAAATGATTTTAATGTACCTGTGGCGGTATCTACATCGCCACATGCGAACTACGCATCAAAGACCTGACGTCAGACAGACGTCACATAAATCCTGCATCGCGCAATTAAAGTTTACCGTGCAGTGGACATATATACGAGAACCCAACATCAATCGTTGGGCAGTTGCCCGCCAGACAAAACACCCGTCTGGTCGGAGGATCCTCCCTTTTCTATGGAGTATGAGTGAACTTTACACCCTGTTCCTCATACCCCTAAATTGGTGACCCCGAATATGAACGTCAACGCAGCCTTCGTGCAACTACTCCAGCGTGACGTCATCATCATCACTCCGCAAGCTTTCAGTGAGGCGAGTCACACAGCCAAGCCAACACCCGAGGCGTCAACGGGTATCCTGACCACCAGCATGCAGCGAACGCGCATTCCTGGTCATCACCCTCAGCCTCATCTCCCCGACCCACTGGGGAATCACCGCAATCACCTCAATCACCACAACCGCCGCAAACAGGCACCCGGTTCCGACTCACTGGAACCACAACTGGCACTGGCAAGCATCGCAAGATACAAGACTCAGCCCACTATCGACCTCCGGTCTCCGGAGGGGAGTGATGTGGCGGTATCTACATCGCCACATGCGAACTACGCATCAAAGACCTGACGTCAGACAGACGTCACATAAATCCTGCATCGCGCAATTAAAGTTTACCGTGCAGTGGACATATATACGAGAACCCAACATCAATCGTTGGGCAGTTGCCCGCCAGACAAAACACCCGTCTGGTCGGAGGATCCTCCCTTTTCTATGGAGTATGAGTGAACTTTACACCCTGTTCCTCATACCCCTAAATACCAATTTACTGCTTAATCACAAACCTACCCTAACCTAACCTAACGGTTAATGACATTTAAGTAATTCTTAGCGCATCCATTTGACAAAGCCGGCTAGAATCTGCTCCAGTCGCAGCTTATGCTACAATCGGATTATGTTAAATTCACAACACGCGCAAATCGACATCATAGCTGAAAGATCGATCGATACTGAGCCGTACATTGTTCAACCACACGACTCTACAGTTTGACTACCTACTTATTTTTGCACATTATTCTTAAAGCATTACCTAGTTTATAGTGTATCGTGTTATTGCCCATTCGTAATGACTTATTTTAAAATATCGATTTTCTGCCTGACCGTACAAATCACCGTAATCGTCAGTAAAATATCTGGTATTATTATTCGGGTTGAGTTGACTCGGGCCGAGTTATCACTAACCTTCTAATGACTCATAAAGGCAGGCTAGGGGAGGCTGTAATTCGTATGATGTATATAATTAAGATTAGGTACTCTATTCTATCCATTCTAAATGCAGCAATAGAAGGAGAGTCAGAGAGAATTAACTCCAGAAATAAACGAAATTATCGCTACAGCCACTTAGATTCATAGATAATAATAATATGGATAAGTAATGGCGATACTTAACGGTTTAAGGAAAGTAATTCCACTTTACCCTTTATAGCTTTGATAAAAACGACTAATCTTAAGAGTCCAGTTTATTAACTTAAGAAAAAAATGGACGATTGAGCAGTTCAAGAAAGAATAAAAATTTGTTGGGCTATAAATTAACCAGGCCCCGAGGGCGAGCCTCGCAATCTGCATTAGCCGAGACGCACTTCTCTCCGGCGATTAAATGAAATTTCACGGCCGGTTGCCTACGGAAACTCACTGGACAAAGGTCTGGGATATTTAAATTGAATGCTTTTAATCCGGCCAATTCCCCCACTTTTTTCTTAAGATAGGATTTTGCTTTAGTACGCGGCGTCTTCGAATTCTAAGATGTTTTTAAATCATTTTTCTTTTCTACGATAAAATACAAGTCTGTAGCACTATTTACGCTTCCTAACTCAATTTCGCCACTCACACTTCATATCTATGAAATGGGTACAAATAAAACGGATCTTGGCGTGAAATTTCCAAATTAGTCGAAAAACAATTGAATGCGTTTAATTTTGAGTACACTGTTTCAGCAGTACACTATAAAGCCAAAATAACAAGACGAAATTATTGACATAAAATTATAGGGTGACTTTTTCGTACAAGTTTGCGGTCGGCGGCGGCGGCGGGACCTCCTGGCGGGTGCGTCACATTCTTGCCCGCGTGATCTCCGTGTAAGGGACCGTCACCACGCCGTCCGATAAGGACCAGGCCCGGGTCGATGGCGCGTCGTGTTCCACGCGCGCCTCAAAGAGTTGTCAGCACACCTGACGGGGTCCGTTAGGACCGATGCCTGCCAGGGTTGCGGAATAGTCCGAAAGGGATACCGGGACCCTGGCAACAGGCAACCGAAGGAACACGGGTGGGTTTTAGTCAGTAAGAGTCTGACACGCCCTTCCGCTCCGCCCAGAGCGGGAGAAGTCACATGATGATTTCCCACCCAAAAAAAAAAAAAAAAAAGAAAAAGGGACCGTCACCAATGGAAAGGTCGCATTTTGGCTTAACAATCACTCACTAGGTATGAAATATCAAAGTTCGACATACATCCTACATCACTATGGCACTTTACTTCTTTAAGCTCTTCTGAAACATGAACTTAAAATCGGCCGAGTGCGTGTCGAACCACGCACAACGTAGGGTTTCGTAGTTGAGAATTAGGGATGAATTTATCCCAAGAACAAACTTAACACTGCACATACATTCCAACTGCAAATATAAGTTGGTCAACTATTACTCGATAACTTCATACTAGCTGTGATAGTTTTTCTTTTAACTTCGATATACATATAAACTGTAATGTCACTGTTTTTACTGTCGTAAAAATTTTCGCATATCCAAAAACAACCATTTAGTAGGCAGGGAGGGCCACATGACTCAAATAAAAATCAGCACACTTACTTAATATTTCGCAAACGGATCCCTGAGTCGAAAACTGGTTTTGACACACCCGCAATATTTTTAAGCGGCCTATCCAATGACACCCCGCAACATGAGATAGACGAGAGAAAAAAAACATCCCCACTTTACGTGTAGGGGAGGACCACTTTGTCGGCGTGATTAATATACCAAATTACAGCTTTCTAGTATTAAGAGTCTCTGAGCTAAGCCGCGAACAGACAGACGGATGGACATTGTGAAACTATAAGGGTTCCTTGTTGACTACGGAACCCCTGAAAATGAGGCCCATATTGCCCGTAGTTGCCTCACTTCTGTTGGTCAAGTCGGTAGGTCATCCTCTAGCTAGTCAGTCCTCTCGCACTAGCGGCGTTGGTTTGAAGACAAAGAAATGTTTCCTACCTTAATACAGAACAACAAATAAAATTAAAAATGTTGTAATAAAATAAATATGGCTACAAAATTGACTAAAGTAAAGAAAATGAATCTTTTACCTTCATTTTATGTATTTCGACAAATCAAAAGGCTGTATCACACAGATGGACTTCAATTTATTAAAGAAATCCCGAATCCCACAGCGGTCCGTCTCGCACAGACTTCTCGTTGTTTACAGAATTTTTAAAATTTACTTATATTCTGCGTCGACGATTTTAAATCAACGAAAAAATTTTTCACTAGGTATAAGTTACGGTTTCCTAGAAGAACGGTAGCCGCGACATGGTGTCCGCAATATTCCGGAGAATGACGTCACTAAAACGTTATGAAAGTAAGTAGGTGTGTTTTCCTAGAGAGCGTTTTTGGACACCGTAAAGTCAAGTCACGTCAAAGCCCGCTCCCATCATTTTCATGACATCCGCTCCGGCCTAAGTGGATTTAAAAAAACAAGGTTCAAAAGTTTCAACTTGATTAAATATGATTATTATTTCTGCCCCCCTATCGATTTATCGAAAGCTTTCGTCTCGGTCTACGTATCGCAATCGAAAGCACCGGTAGAGGTAGTCCCTTCCGCACTAATCGAGCAATTTCTCCCATGTTATTAAAGGAAAATGGGAATGTTCGCAGGCCGTTGCGTTCTCCGAACAGAGTTTCTTATAGACGGTATTGAATTTTTAAACAAATTTTTCGACCCACCGCCCAACACCAGGAACCCACTTTATGTTATAGGATTAGAACGTTATTACACCATTAAACCTTCATGAATAATTCTCTTTAGTCACATAGTTTTACACTTGATTACATTTTCTTAATTTCTATTGTACGGAGTTTGGTTCAAAGTACCTAGGTTCTAGATATACTTAGGAAAAACTCATTATTAATACTAAAAAACTCTACAATTTTGACAAGGAAATCGAATAGCAAAAGTAATCTGAGAGGTTTTAATTATGATGCTGGTCGTGCTGGAGCATATTCTTGTCTACTAAAAGCTATAGCAGTCACATTATTAGCACTACTCTACATTATGTTCACTACACTGCAGCTAATTTATTAGTGATATAGGTAAAACAGTTCTAATTAGAGCATGTCATTAATCTCTCTCTCTATCTTTAGTTAGTTTACTTGCAAAAAGAATTAACTTCTAGGTTAATTGGATTAAAAAGAACCGCAAAGACAAAGCTTAAAAGCATTAAAGACGTTTAAAAAATAGTACACAACAAAAGATATTTCCCAAGGGTGACGTTAATGTTCCGGTGCCGGCGTGGGCCATTCGACCGAATCTCTAGAAATTAAGGCAGGGAAAAAGTCAATAAATCCTAGAAACAAGCTGGAACAGATAACAAATGTCTCCGAAAGAGACGCGACACCCTACCACGGCAGAAAAATCACGCGACGCCGTCTCCCCCATGCTAATGTGACACTAAGTCCTTCTACGACTCGAAAGGGTTCGGAACGAAACAACCAACAAACTTTTTGATATTTATTTTGCTTCCTTTTGATTTTAAAGATAACTTGACTTACTTAACTAAGTAGGTAGGCAGTCACAAAGTTTTTATTAGATTTCTGTGGTGTCTTTGAATTTTGTCACAAAAAAAACCTAGATAACTGAATATTTTATCCACAGTTAGGTCATCCGATCATTATTAAGTACGGCAATTTAACGAAGAATTGCAGTTTAAAAACATTAAGATCATTGACATTATTTTCGCTGAAGCATTAAGAATTGGGACAACAATCGATACACAGAAGTATAAAAAATATATTATGATCTAAATTGCTGTTTTCGAATCATTGCCTGCGGAAATCGTATATCTCTTGAAGGTGGTGGCCGCCCCAGCTAGATAAATGCTGCAGTAAATATCCTTTTCATGGTTTTAACTGACGTTATTTCTCCCATTTTGGCCACTATTTGCAACATATTAAACTTAGCATTAAAAAAACCTATGGATTTGTATAAAACTGACTGAAAACTGGGAGGTCCTTTGTTTTATCAAGAAACACGGAACCCAACAACATCTCACTTATATTATTGTTAGTTCTAAGCCTAATCTTAATCTTGAGAAGGTTCTTTAATTATAATTTTAAGGGGGAAAGTTGCAGCATACAGTCTGTCCGCATGCCGAACGCACCGCGCAATCTACTTCTGGAAGTTGGTCAACTAATCCAAGTTTTCCTTTACTGGCTAATGAGACGAGTTTGATTCGAATTCCCGCCGCGCTGGGAATAGCCGCCCTCTTTGAATAGCTCCTAGCTCGCGACTACTACTTACAAGCAAATAAGAATCAGGATTTTTGTAATAAGAAATACGATCAGTGTTATGTTCGTCTACTGGATACTACTACTCGGATTATCAACATGACGTAGGTAGTTTCTCAAAAAGACTAGATTTTGTGCTTTGTTATCTGATCGCGTTTTTTCGAGGTCTCGAGATAAAGGTTCTTCTTTCATACAATAACGTACTATTGGTACCTACAACCTACTCATTAACTACCAAGATCTAACAAAAATATAAATCTTTCCAAATATATTAAACAATTTTGTTATAATGATTGAGTATCACATTTACAAGTTAAATGAGAAAAAACATTACTAAAACAACAAAAACATCTTCAACTTCACATAAAGCAGAACTAAATAAAAATACATAAAGATTTACTTAGGTGAAACAGAGATTCTCGCCAGGCTTATTGGACTGCTCGTAGATAAACAAAGTATCTGGCCTCCGTAATGGAAATTACATACCCCCGAGGTCGGAAATCAAATTGACAGAAGAGGTTAAACAAACGATGCGGTCAGGAGCCGAGACCGTAGTCCGTCGAATATTAATCGCTTAGTAAATGCGCTTTTATTTGTTTTTCCCTTAGCTGCTTTGTGAAGGCAGTGTGAATTAGTGACAATCTCTATTGAACCGTTGAACCGAGAACGACTTAATTACGGACGAAATTCGAATTGTTTTTATGTGTGAAGTACCTGCTACTACTGTGACTGCTACTGTTAGCATGCATCATCATCCCAGTGCTGGGCAAAGCCCTCTCCCCATGACTTCCAGCTCTTTCGATCCAGGGCTAATGTGGACCACTGGTCGTTTATTTTTATATCTCGTCCCGCCATCTTCTTCGGTCTTCTTAAGTATCTTCATAACTGCGACTAACTATGATAGAAGCAAAAAATAACTGTCCCAAGACAAGTTCGGTAAGCTATGGATGTCAATAATCTCGATAAATAATTACCTTCATGAAAAAGTGGCTTGTTTTCTTAAAACTTTTGCCCACATGATGTAGAAGGTTAACTACATAACCTTTTGTGGTTCAAAAGTTCGAAGTTGGGTGCTATTATAGAGCTGGTTTAGTGAATAAAGCCCTGTGGTATGTGTCTACGACTCTAAGTAATAAAATTAATCAAGAAATGGTCGTATTGGTTTTTTATTTGGTCTGAGACTGTAGCAGTGATAGCCTAGTGGTGTGACCGGCGGACTGCCAAGTCACAGGTCTCGAGTTTGAACTAAAGACACGTACCACTGACTTCTGATTCAGCGTATTGTGTATTTATCACTTACTTTAAAAATGGTGAAGGGAAACATCGTGAGGAAACCGGCATGCTTGACAGGTATTTCTCAACGGTTTGTGAAGCGATGTCAGAGGCCCACGGGTGGCATAAAAACCCTGACACCAGGTTAGTCACTACCCACGCGAAGAAGAACTAAGGGACTATTTAACGAGCTGGAAAAAGTTGTGATGAACCTACTTCCCCGGACGAGCTTTTAAAATGAGCTTTAGATACTAGCACAAAAAATATACTTCCAAATAATCATAATTAAAACCATAGAGGTACCTTTTAAACATTTTAATCACGAATATTCAACACGGAGCAGGAAGGTCTCAACTACAACAAAAAGTTTTATATATCTCACCACTTTTTCCAACAAATACTGTTTGAATTACATTACCTATTAATTGTAATTGAAAAATTATCGGCGAAAATTGAGGTTGTAAATTTACCCCAATTGTTAAATGAATGACACAACGGACAGACAGACGGACATGGCGAAACTTTTAGGGTCCTTGTTGGCTACGGAACCCTAAAACCTCTTTATTGTAATTTAAAATGAGAATTTCGGGTTTAATATCAAATCGAAGCACTATTTGTAAGTGGCACTACAAACTGGCATCCACATGTAGGTACCATTTTTTTACCGACAAAAAAAGAGGAAGTAATATTTTCGTCTGTATGTTTTGTTTTGTCAGAAACTTTTGGAACAGATCATAATAATCTAATTTGTCCCTTGGTGATGTGGGCACGGAGCTATGCTTGCAGGAGCTGTGCTTACAGTATTATCCAAAGAAGAATATGAGCTCTCATCACTTTCACTGTCTTGGGATATCGGAATAAAGGCCTTTTCAATAACGTTTTCCTGAAGAAACTTTTTGCAATATGGAACCAGCTGAAACAATTGAAATTACGTAAACAATTTGTTATGCTTTGCTTAATTCACCTAGGTACGAACGGTGCCCTCTATCTTCTTCTTCTCTAATATATAAAATTCTCGTGTCCACAGTGTTAGTTGCCATACTCCTCCGAAACTGCTTGACCGATTTTTATGAAATTTTATTTATGTATATTCGGTAGGTCTGAGAATCGGTCGTAATCTATTTTTCGACCCGGGATCAAGACTTACGCGGGTGAAACTGCGGGGCACAGCTAGTAAATATATATATCCACCTGAAATACTTTAATGAAATGTCATATGCTGTCGCGGATTTTTTTTTAGAACTTTTAAAGAGGAACAATTCCATCATACATGATATTTGTGTAACTTAAACCGTTTACGCAGCGCACGCAACGGAAGCTCTCAAAAAGGAATAATTTTGCCGTTTTCGCAACACTTTTCATTTATGCTCCGCTCCTATTGGTCGTAGCGTGATGTTATATACCCTTTAGCCTTCCTCGATAAATGGACTATCCAACACAAAAAGAATTTTTCAATTCCAACCAGTAGTTCCTGAGATTAGCGCGTTCAAACAAACAAACAAACTCTTCAGCTTTATAATATTAGTATAGATTCGTAAAATTGAAATTATGCCACATCTAAGTTGCGTCATAGGTAGGTACCAACTTTGATGCTAAAACCTGCAGTCGCCAGTTCTGTTTAAGATTGATAGGACTTTTTTTTAATAAGAATGAAGAGTGGCTATTAGGTATAAAAACGAACATATCTAAACAAATAATAAAGCATGAAAAAATAGGTCGAAGGTGGATCAAACTTAGGACCCAATAGGTCCCCCTTAATTGCAAGCGACATCGCGTCAGGCCCGGACGGAGATGGCATGATGAGCTAGACACTACACTTCCTTCAACGAAGACTTGTATTTAGTCGCCTTACATCGAGAGTGTAAAGAGAGTAGAGACGCCTGACCAAGATTATGTTTGGACTTTTTAAAAGGGACTGCGACCTCTGAGTTTGTTTCGGCCTTTCTTCTCAGAGTTGTCAGATAGGAAACTCCGACCTCATCTAAGTAGCTTATCCATACTTCCTTCAAAATTTATTCTTCTATATATTAATTATTCTTGATTATGTCTGTCTGTGACCTTTTCACGCCTAAGACACTGAATGGATTTCGATAAAATTTTGGCAAGAAGATAGATGGCATCCCGGGTACAGGCTACTTTTTATCGATATACCACGCGAGTGAAACCGCGGGCGGAAGCTAGTTTTTTTTATTTTTATTTTACGTTTGATTCCAATATCCTATTTACAAAATAAACAATTTCATTTCATTTCATTTTGCCCGGCAGTGGGACAATACTAAAATCTCTCTCTCTTAATAGTAAAATTTTAAAAAAGTCCCACCTTTCGATGGTGCTCACGTACAGCGGCGTTAATTCTTTTTATTTCGTGTCTCAAATGACTAGTTTCTTCATAAATTTGATCAACACTCCATGAATGTTCAGTTATGATCAAAGGTAAAACATATGCTAGCCCTGCAACATCAACAAGGATATTAATTAAAATCTAACTCATAGAAAACCTTCCATAACTACCTTCTGACTAATATTGGTACCTAAAAGTAAGTATGTCTACTAAGTAGACCTACCTACGAATAATCCTTCAATAATGATAAGTGCTTTAGCTACTCCATTTAGGGCTTATTCAATAGGCATTTAATTCTTATCGGAACATATTTTCTAGGTAAACAGAATTTGTCAAACCTCAATATTCCTCAGATAATAAACAAAATAATTAGAACCTATATTTGAGTATTAAAAAAACAGTCCTAAGTGATGCTACTGTGATGTTCAACGGCACAGAAGGATATCGTTTTAACCCTTAGTGATACTAGACTGCATTGTTTTTCTATTTATTAAATGTTCGTGTATATATCACCTGGTTGGTCGGTGGATCCGCCCTTTGCGCTGGATCTTCTATGTTCTACGTCACCTCGTTCCTCTACACTGGTATTAATTTGAGTCTAAATAAAAACTACAGATATCCCAAGAAAAGTATGCATTTCAGGAACAGAATCGTCGTCTATCTTCGGAAATACGAACGCGCGGTAATGAGATCTAATAGGTATAGCGGTGTTACAGCCATGGAAGTACTTGCCTATACCTTAGATTACAAAACTTATTATCAACTCCATGAAATTTTTCCAAAAAATTACATCGTGCGGTCAAGCAGATGTCAGGCATACCTACGCTGACTTCTCGTGCTGTGCCCGTGAGTAGCCCGTGTATGCTGCTGCTCTAAGTAATCTAATGATTATCTATTGTATCTTACCTCTAATAGTTCCCAAGGAACCATCGCTTATGACACCCAAGCTAATTTTCGAATCTGTTGGATGATCAATGCATCGCGGCATCCAAATGCCATGCAAAGTTTTAGCCATTTCCGCCGACTTGAACATGCATCCGTAAGGGTTGGTCGATGAAGCTTGAACCATCTTGATAATAAAGAAAAATAATAAAAAGATTATGCTGTTTCTAAATAGGTGGTTGTTGAGATATCTGTGGAATATTTTCGATAACAACCGCAGGAATAATATTGTTTGTATTCGTTTTTCCGAGAAATACTGGTGCCGATTCTCTAAAGTAAACTAAAAATCACTAAAATTTAGTTTAGTCCTGTCAAACGATCAAACTCATTCTGAAATAGACTTTAAATAACACAACTTAACTATAATTAAGTTCTAATATAAATAATAATAATAATAAAAATAAAAATAAAATATTTAAAAATGTAATTTATATGTAAATTTATGAAATAAAAGGAAATAATAATAATAATATAATATAATTAAATTCTATAATTTAGTTTGACAGCACTAAGATGGCACTGAGATTAGTTTAGTGAAAATGCTATTCTGAATTTGACGATTTAACCTAAAATTTTGTCCTATATCTAAAATCCTCTTACTAAATTTGACTATATTTAATCGCGATTAAAAATGTGTGGAATAAAATAAGATGTCATGAACTAAAATTCAAACCAACACCTCGATTTCAGTTATAAAAAACAGTACCTACTGTATTTTTTTATTTTCTTTTGCTTATATCTCGAAAACGGTGTGTCCTATCGCAAAAATAATGAAAATTTCGACCCCCTCTAGGATCCTAATTCTCAACATTTTAGTAATTCTTTTTTTCGTTATTTTCCATACAAAAACTGAAAAATTCCATTAAAAAACCGTCGAGGCTGCCGTGCATGCGCGCGTCTGGCTCTAAAAATCACGGGGTAGGGAAAACAAGTACCAAGTGGAGGCGCGCGGTTGTCAAATTCGATTTTAGTTATGTCAAAATAAGTTTTAAATTTAGAGAATTTATTTGGCAGAATAGCTCCAAGATTCCCATAGTCAAAAGTAAGGAATTTTAGTGATAGTTTAGTTAGTTTAGTTCGGTGTACAAGAGAATCGGCACCACTTACTATGAAATAAAAACTTATTCTTGCGGCTGGTAAAATCAATACTTATTGTTCATGAGTAAATATTCATTCCGACTATGGAACCCTTCACCGTGCGTGGTCACACGCACTTGACCGGTTTTTTTTATTTATTTAGTTATTTAATTTGAATAAAATAGAGGAGGAGCTCGTGGCTAAGTAATAACAGCCGCTCGGGTCGATCCATCAGGTTAAGCTACGCTTGCCGAGGTTGGTCCGTGGATGGGTGACCATTTTCACATATCGAGACTCCTCCGTGCCTCGGAAAGCACGTTAAGCCGTTGGTCCCGGCTATCATTTGTGGATCTTTGGCAGTCGTTACGAGTCGTCAGAAGCCCGAAAGTCTGGCAACCAGTCTAACCAAGGGGTATCGTATTACCCAGTTACGGGTTGTGGAGGTCAGATAGGGAGTCGCTCCATGTAAAATACTGGTATTCAGCTGCATCTGGTTAGACTGGAAGCCGACCCCAACATAGTTGGGAAAAGGCTAGGCAGATTGATTGAATTTGAATAAAATAGACATAGGTAAATGAACAATAGGACGTAATGATACCTTCTCGATGAATTCTTTCTTCATCCAAGAGGCGTTGAACTGAAGGTGCCCTATGTTAAGTTTTTCCAACATCTTATCGGAGATTGCATCCCAATCATACCTTTCGCTGTTAGTGTTTACTATAATATCGTCCTTCAAAAAGGGCACTCCGATCTCCGTGTAAAACACAATATCGTTTGCAGCCCAAACATAAGCACTGTTGAGGTCCGAACTTTTCACCTTAAAATACATAGAATTTCATCATCAACCCACAACGTTGTCAAAATAATGAACATATCTCCACATAACAAAATTTGTTTAGGACAGCACCCTTATTGCGCAATACACGATCAATCACAATTGGAATCGGTGAGAAACAAATGTCTATAATCCGTTGCTTCATAAGTTCGAAAAAAACATTGCTCAACAACGTACCTTAATAACGCAATGAATGTTGAACTGTCGATTCATTTCGACAGTTCAACAACAAAGGAGATCATTCATTTTGGGCTAAATTATCAAACAAAAAATGATATATTCCGATAGAACATGTCGCATCCTCTACACTTTTCACTATCAGACCATATCTGTAGGGCAATTCCCTGCGCTGCTATACGATTTTGAAAAATACTGTTTTCAGTATGTTTTAGTTAAAATAATTAATAGTTATCTTTGTTTTGTCCATGATCATTTTAAACCCAGTCTTTCTGAAGCTCTACTGAGGTCATCGAGCATTGTACTGATTGTCACACCCACCCTCATGAAGATCGGAGACTCTACACTCGAAGTTGTAGACGATTACGTTTAGCTAGGACAAACTGTCCAGTTAGGTAGGTCCAACTTCGAGAAAGAAGTCAACCGTCGAATCCGACTCGGCTGGGCGGCGTTCCGGAAGCTGCGCCTGCGTGCTATCTTCACGTTTCATATACCATAGTGTCTCAAGACAAAAGTTTTTGCCCAGTGTGTGTTGCCAGTGATGACCTATGGCACTGAAAGGAGGCCCATTGTGAGCGACCAAGCTCACAATGGGCCTCATTAGAAGGCTGAAGTCACCCAAAGGGCAATGAAGAGGGTTATATATGCTCGGAGTTTCCTTGCGTGATCGAATCAAAAATGAAAAGATCCGAAGGAGAACCAAGGTAACCGACATAGCCCGAAGTATTGTCAAACAGAAGTGGCAGTGGGCAGGGCACATTGCTCGCAGAACAGATGGCGGATGGGGCCGAAAGGTTCTGGAGTGGCGACCGCGTACTGGAAGACGTAGCTCTGGAAGGCCCCCCACAAGGACCGATGACCTACTGAAGGCCGCCGCGGGAATGCGGTGGATGTGAGAAGCACAGAACTGGTCGAACGTGCGGTGCTTGGGAAGCCTATGTCCAGCAGTGGACGTCTTTCGGCTGAAATGATGATGATAATGATGAATTAGATAGCAGGAACATTAGGTAAGTATAGCAAAACAGATGCTAAATATTTAAAATAATAATGAAATACGTCATAACATAACATCACGCCTGTATTCCCCGAAGGATTAGGCAGAGGTATACCTATAGAACAATCGCATTTACCTACCGGGATAAATAGTATCCTAATGTCCTAACCCAGGTCATGGTGTGCCGAATTTCTTCGAAATCTGTTCAGCCGTTTAGGCGTGAAGGTAGCAGACAGAGAGAGTTATTATAATATTTAATATCTATGAGTATGGATGTAACAGGGAGCGACCTTATTACCATCAACGGGGCACCGGAAAAAAAGTAATATGTATGTAACAGAATAAGAAATAAAGATAGGTAGGTACCTAATAACATGGCGAGGTAAAGTAACAAAAATAACAACCTTGAGGAAGTCGCTCAAAGTAATTTTTGCAATAGTCCTCAGAGGCGTAGCGAAAAACATTATTCCAGGAGGTATTTCTTTTGCTATTATCATCAGAATATCAATGACCAGCAAACCATCACCAACAATTATAGGTTTCTTCGCGGGTTCTTTAACTTCTTTTGATTTTTTCTTAGAAGTAATATCTTTTGATTCCTTAGTAGCTGGCATAGTTTTTGCAAAACTGGTAGCAATTTTTATAATTAAGTATAAATTATCAAATTGTTCAAGAGAATCCATGTTGTCGAAATCAAAATAATTTGGATTTGCAAAATTTGTCATGAAGCAAAATACGTCAGCGTCTGTTAGACTGAAAAAAATAATGAGAATTTTTAAACAACATGTTGCGGTTTTTTTTAAAGTGCCCAAAAAAACATACCTGATCCTGAACCTACCATGGTAAATCCGACGAAATTCTGATTGTGTTGAGACATGGGAAAGCACATGCAGTGTACTCTTGTGCTAACTCTTGCGCTTTATTCGACTCATTCGAATAAACTAATAATATCAAGTCAATAAATTGTGTTTGTCCAAAAACTACCCCAGATAATATTTTAGTGATTGTTAGCTGTGACGCCGGTATCAGCGGATTTATCACCATAACCCTTAGAGGAGACATAAATTGAGTGGTTTGAAAATTCATTTTTCACGCGCGTTTCTTCCGGTTTATTATTTTATATTTATTTCACAAGTTCGCAACTTCGTTAACTTCGTAACATTTAATATAAAAATGTACTCTGTGTATTTATTGACAACACAACAGACATTGAACGAAAAACAAAAAAGTGTGTAAAAATGAGGTAACAACAAAGAGGCTCTCAAATAGACAAAAATATACAAAACAGTAATTTTAACCGGTCGTGCCCTATGTTATCCCTGCTGGCCCTGGGCAAACCCCAGCTAGGGCAAAGTTCCTATTGGATAATAATGAATAAACGCTGCTGAATTGGAAAAATTAAATGAGTAGTTACGTATAAAGTAGGTGTACCTAATATCTATACCCAAACAATATCTGGATAACAATTCATAGCAAAATACAGCTTGTAGACGGCAGAAGCCTAAATACAGGAATAGATTACGAATTTAAAAATTACAGACAGTCCACATGACTAGTCGTACAGCGACACCTATCCAATCTCATAGGCATCACGAAGCCAGACAGCTAGCTACAAAATGATTGGATAACAACTGTTGAGTAGGTATGGCGCCACATAGACTACACTCGCGACAATCTAAGAAGTCCGTTTTGACGTTTCGTTCTCGTACATGTAATAAAACGTTAAGCCTTGAGAATCAGTTTTTATCAATGTAGATAAGTCGTAGATTACAAAAAAAGTATGTTCAATCGATATGTCTCGAGAATCAGTTTATAGGAAACTATTTTTTTTTTTATCGCTACACAAAGCATGATGATAGCTGTCAAAACGGACTTCTTAGATTGTCGCGAGTCTAAACACAAATTAGTCACCTATTCCTCGATCGTGGGGGAAACCGTGCGTTTGCACTGGCGAAACATTACAACAAAACATGTTGAAGTCTGTAGTTCCTGTCAAAAATTGTACCTATGGAACATTGACAGGAACTAGAGATTTCAACTTATTTTGTCGCACGGTAAGCAAAATCGACAAGAAATTAGCCATTTAACATTTGAAAATGTTTCTACTTGAATTTTACGCCAGTAAAAACGTACAGTAATGGTAGAATAAGACAACCGATTTGTCGATGTAAAATCTGTGTGTGAACGCGAGATTTCGAATTGTCAAGAATTTTTGACATTATTTGATATTGATGACAATGACATGACACATGACAGGTGACTTAACACTGACGCGTTTACTTTTTGAGTTCAGAGTTTTTGTTGTATTTTTGCTCGAAATGTGGGAAGTGGTAAATTGTGTCTAAAATTTATATGATGGCTTCTTCTAAGGACCGAGATGTTGAGGTTTCACCAGCAACTTCATCGTCTTCGGTGAAATCTTCGTTTTTTGAAAGATCTACGTCCGTTTCATCATCAAGGGAGGATAAATGGCCGGAACTACTGGTATCCAGGCCATACAAATCCTACTTCTACAGTTCGAATAGTAAGTACTGGGCATAATTATTTCTATGGCATTTATTATGGCAAAATATTTTTATGTTGGCAAATACTTACAAAGCAATATAAATTCATAATAATTATGCCAGATTCTATGTTGTTGTGGATATCGCGTGACCGCTACATTGATAACGTTACTGGCACTTTGTTTCTACATACAAACATAGATAGCTGTATTTTTACACTAAACAGTTGTAGACTGTTTGGAAGCTTGTGGCATGTTCCTTTGTAGCATACTATCATGTTACTGTGATCAATTTTTTTCTGCAATTTCTATGGAGAATATTATATTATAAATAGACTAAGAAAAATCTTCAATTTGTTGCCAATAATGGTCACAGGTCAACAACAATTTAACACAGGGAGTGAAATTATGCTGTTTTCCAAATAGGTTCAGGTACTGAAAAGATTAATAGATATTATAGTGCTTGAAAAATTGTTTTATTTAACATGTCAAATACCTACCATTTACAACCTGTTGCTATTCCAATCTTTTTTACCTACCTACTAACAATATTTTTAAATAAATTATTACTTCAGAAAGTGTTATGCAAACCATAAATTCAGTAGTTATACTGCTATCCCATGATTTGTGTTTTAAAATAACATACTTGCTAAAGTTTTTGGTCTGCAACAAAACACCACATAAATAGATGTGAAACTTCTTTAAAAAAAATTGTTGTTTATTCAATTTGCAACTTTGGTAAGACATAGGCATCACTGCACTTTTTGTGATTTTACAGGAGCGCCAAATTAAGATTTTTGTTCAGCGTATTAATACTTAGAAACAATTCATCTATGCATAAAATAAGCCTTATACCTTTGTGAATTAGAGCATGTTCTTTACAGGATCGCAGGAGTAAAATATTATTTAGTAAAAATAAATCTTTACATTTTGGTGGAACATGGGCTTTAAATGTACTTCATGTTATTCTGTTTCCACTCTCACTATTTAAAGCTATTTAGAGGTTGTATACGAAATTTTGTCGATAATTTACGTGATTTTACAATTTTACAGGCATGTTTACATGCGTAAATAAAAATACTGTGTTTCTATAAGTTTTATGCACAACATGAAAGATCATTTCAATAATGATCTAATATGTGAAGTACTTGTTTATTACCCTACTACGGCGAAGCAAAATGAGGGTTATGATTTTGACCGGTATGTATGTATGTTCATCTGTTCCCTCATATCTCCTAAACGACTCATCACAATTTGACAAATGAGGTATCGATGGAAGCGTCTTGATTGTCCGCTAGTTATAGGCTATGTGACGTCACATGGCGCCCTCTAGATGACAAAAGATATGAACTAAAAAAAAATTTGTTTAATCATACCATGCTGTGTATCAAGTGAAAGAGCTTAAGTTAAGCATTTCAAAAATATATATATTATTAACCCCAAAAAATCTAAATAAAAAAAAGTTATAAAACTAAAACCCAACTACGACAAAAAAGTCAATCAACTAAAAAGTGTTTACCTTTTATTTTTATATTGTTTTGGGGTTATAACTTTTTTTTATTTAAACTTTAAACTTTAAACTTTTTTATTAGCAGATCAAATTACAATTTACAAAAATAAATTTGCTCCATGTGTTTCATTTGTTACCCAAAATGGCAACATTACAAAAAAATAAATTCCATTACTATATCTTCAAGGGGGCGCCTTAATCAATTTTAAGTCTTAATCAATTTAAACTGTTTTTTGTTGTTGCGTAGTGTCTAGATAATTATTATCCATCACATATTTATTTGAAGTTTACACAAAAAAAAAACAGATTTTCTAAAATCATACTACAATAGTCAGTCTTGTTTAGATATCAATCGATACCCATTACGTCTGCGGAGTTTCGCTACCGTTTTTATAAAAAAACTTATTTAAATATTGTAAGTAAACCTACAAACATTTCGCGCCGTGATACGTACTTCAGTATAATAATTTACGTGATACATTAAAAATACTTACAAATACCTATTTATGCAAATACTTCACTCCAATTTTTACAAACCTTAGGTAGGTTTGTTGAAAAAAAAAATTACTATGTGGAATTCTTGCGTGCTGTCGATGTCGCCCAAGTGTGCTGGCACTAAATACCGTTCCTTTATAAATTCACTGTTCTATTACTGTGGGTGTGTTGTTAAAGTGTCGTTTATTTCATAAAAATATCATCTTCCTCATCTCTTAAGTAAAATTTTCCATGGTTTTCTTACAAAGACTGCTGGCGGCTGTGTGTAGTTGCATTTCCTATAAGTTTCCGCAATTTTCAAACAGATGGCAGTATGCGCGCCGAGTATTGATTTTCCCGCTGTTGTAGGTAGTACGGAGCGCTTGCCGGGAAATCAATATTTTGGACGTAGGTACTGGAGAAACCATTCCGCTCACAGCGTAGTTCGTGAAAATTACTCGTGCTAAAAGTTTATATTATAAAGTTACCAATTCACCTTTGAATACGGACCTAAACTACTCGGTATTGCGAATAAAACAAGTGATTTAATAAACACACTAACTTGACCTTCAAAGTTGCGCATCGTGTGAAATGATTATAAAGGGGTGATCAAAATTTACTCGACACTGTTGATTGTTTCGCTTGATAGTTTATTTGCTGCTTTATTATGCGTTCGCTTGCTGCCATTCATGGGGTGGATCCCTTGCCCGAATTAGGCATTCCATCGGCCATTCAACATCAGGGTGACGGCAACCCGGACGGAGATATGGCCGGTGCACAGGATACTATCTACCTGTGCAATTTTCGCGTTTCCGTCGATGGCGAGTGGCTCTGCCTGAAAGAACTGCACGATATGGAAATGCAGGATTCGTTCCATCGTCCACCTGTTCAAGGCACCATCACTTCACCTGACGATCCAATGAATACTTTGATGGGTAAATTAATGCGCCGAACAAATACAGTAAGTGTAAATAGTAATGACAATAAAAACAATTTATTGTCATCTGTTGTAGCACGGGATCCTGTTGTGATCGAACGCAGCAATCTTGTGAACATCTCGAAACTGATTGTGAAGGAACTGATCGAACAATCGCTCCGGTATGGTAGAATGCTTGACAGTGATCACTTGCCATTGCATCACTTCTTCATTGTTCTCGAGCATGTTATGCGTCATGGACTCAAGCCGAAGAAGGTAACTACTTAAACTGATACTTATTTGTAACGTTAATGAACGAATGTTAAAAGTTATTTAATATTTATTGTCAAATAGGTCACTTAAATACGTCATCATTATAACTGTGTTAAACATTTCCTTTTAAGTAATTAAAAACAACAACAAATAAAGAGACCCGCAACTAAATTGGGCAAACCCATCATTCATATGATAAGCATTTTCAGGGATTGCTTGGACCTAAAAAAGAGCTATGGGACATCTTGCAAATGGTGGAGAAATATTCGCCCGAAGCCGCTGATATCACGGCTAGCGTCAGGGATCTTCCCACTGTCAAGTAAGTCACAAATACGAGTACTTACTACTAAACCAGTAGCTAGATATTCTGCGGTTATCTAGCTTTACGAAACGCACCAATATCCCCATATTATACATGGGGATAGTGGTGTGTATATAATTATAGTAATACTTCAAGAACCAATTTCATGTTGCATTATTAAAATGTTCGCACATTAGTATTAAGTACCCAGAGATATCCGACAAATAAGTAGCTTATTGTTATTGACGACAGATTGCTACGAAGCAAAAAGAACAATAAAAAAGTATGAATGTGTTAATTTCGTTGCCCAATATTAAAACTCGTTTACATATTATTTACTTTTTAAATTTTTACAGGACAGCTATGGGTCGTGCTCGAGCCTGGTTGAGGCTGGCTTTGATGCAGAAAAGACTTGCTGACTATCTTCGTATTCTCTTAGAACACCGTGAAGATACGTTGGAGGAATATTTCGAACCTCATGCTCTGATGCTGAATGAAGAAGCCGTCATTATAACTGGTCTTCTGGTCGGCTTAAATGTTGTGGATTGTAATTTGTGTGTGAAGGTAATTATTTGTCAACAAACCCACTTGTTACTTCTCCACACCAGTACTTACCTATAATTTTTTCTAACTTGACGTAAAATCAAGGCAATCAAATTGATACTGGAGTAGCTGACACTTTAAGTTTTTACATTTCGTATATTCCTTGAATTTCAAAATTAATTGTGATGCACACAGGAGGAAGATTTGGACAGTCAACAAGGCGTAATAGATTTCTCGCTTTATTTACGCGGCAGTAACTCGTCCAATGACCTAGCCGGTAATGGTAACGGTGATTCAGAGCCGAAACAACGCCATATCAACACAATGCTAGACCAGAAGAATTACATCGAGGAGCTGAACAGACATCTCAAGTGAGTTTCGAATCTATTATCTATTGTTCTCAAGTTCTCACGTTAATCTAGGCAGTTTAATTTAACGAATAAATTTCTATTTTGTATTTTTCCCGTAAGAGTAGATGCCTCATTAGTAAATTAGATCATTAATCAACTGAATTGCGCTTCGTAAGACTATAAAATTTGACTTCACTGTTCCTATTCCTAACGACAATACCAATGAAATGCAATGTTAATGGGTGTTTTATGTTTCGTTTACAATTTACAGCCTCTATTGAAATACCTAACTGTGCAAGTTTACTTTCTTTTTAGACATATTCGTGTAATTTTATGAAAGCCAACGTCGACTTGTTTTCGAGTGTGGCGCAACCAGGAAAGTAGGAATTAATAATTCCATTCAACTTCCCAGTTCTTAGCTACACCTTTGTAAACAAATCGTATTGTCGAAGGTTAACTCAACTCACTAATAATAAGGTCATGAGCGAACATTACATTTAACCCAGTTCATAGACCCATGACGATTTGACTCGCAATAGATACTACGAGGTGATCGTTGCTGCTATACTACCATAGACTACCAGCCCACATAGAATTCGAGTCAGATATAACCGGAATTCTATGTGGGCTGTATTTGATAATATACCTACTACCACAGAATACTACTAGTAGTACTACGGAAACACACCCAATCTCTGAAAGGCTCAGCAACACAAACATCAGTTAACAGACTACCAAACTCATGCTGTGATTGACTGACTTGACTTGAACTAAATAAGAACAGTCAATCAAATTACTTGACATGAGACTTAGATAGTACCTTGTGATTTATAGTATTTCGGCAATCAAGTGTTAATCTCCCAGAATAATTGATTCTGCCTAATCCTCAAGAACAGTTGGCCTTCTATAAAACCATTGTGCCAAGAAATTTTAATAAATAATTAAGATATTGGTGCCGATTCTCTTGTCACAAATTCTCTAAACTAAACTAAAAATCACTAAAATTTAGTTTATTCCTGTCAAACGACGATTTCCCATTCTGAAATAGACTATAGTGACACAACTTAACTATATTTTAGTTTGACAGCACTAAGATTGCACTAAGTTTTAATTTAGTGAAAATGCTATTCTGAATTTGACGTTTTAACCTAAAATTTTGTTCTATATCTAAAATCCTCTAACTAAATCTACTATATTTAATCGCGATCAAAAATGTGTGGAATAAAATTAGATATCATGAACTAAAATTCAAACCAACACCTCGACTTCAGTTACAAAATACTACTACTGTATCTATTTTTTATTTTCTTTTGCTTATATCTCGAAAACGGTGTGTCCTATCGCAAAAATAAAGATTTTTGTCTTGTTTTAGTGCAACAGTAGCGAACCTTCAAGCGAAGGTCGAAGGCTTGACAACGACGAATGCCCTCATGAAGGAGGACTTAGCGATCTCCAAAAACACGATGATTCAGTTAGTTGAGGAAAACAATCAGCTAAAACATGCGCTTGGTAAGTACAGTAGTAGTAATCGACACTTAACATAACATTTACAATAAACAGTACTATTACGTCAAACTTTGGTTTTGTTACACGAATGAAAACTAAACCCAAATAGAAAGCATGTCCCATGTTTCAAAAGGCATTACTTTTTTTTATGCAAATATCTTTTTTTTATGCACAAAATCTTTTTCTTATGCATGAAATACTTTTTTTTTTTTCGTCAAATACGTCCCTAATATTCGTTCCCATTAACCTCTATCACATAATAGTAGTCGCCGGAAAGGGAAACCACTCATGGTCATCGGTATTTACTGTCGAAAACACAACGCGAATAACAATAATAGAAAATCCAGCAGATAAGACACCTTGCTTGCAGTGATGAGTCAGTCTCTATTGTATAGCTTAGTAAGCATTAGTAGCTGGGCCGGACCTGTCGCCCGCGTCATTATTTTACCGTCATTTATAAACTACGGTTTTCAACCGTTATGCGCTATAACTTAGCATTAATGGGCAATTCTACAGCAAAAAGTCACACTAAACAAACTTTATGGAGCAAATCCTGTGAGTTATTTATGTACCAGTGTAAATATGTCACGCTGCAGTCTGTGTTTATTTGTATTGTTAAGACACGTGTGCATTTTTTGTGCAGGGCAAGATATAACCAAAGATACAAGGATGAAAGTGACGGAACTGCAGTCTGATGAAGAAGTAAGATCAACTATTTATTTACACTTTCTTTCCTTTGCACACAATTATCGCTGTCTTAATGCTGCTTAAATTTTAGTTGATGTCCAAATTAAAACGAAATAAATAAATTCAGTGTCAATAAATAAAACAGGTTTGCCTTTTTCACTGTAATTTCTTTGGCGTTTTCCTTATTGGAAAACGTATTTGTATGATATGATACATAATTACACACTTAGGTGCGTTTTTGTATTCAATAAATTCTAGCGTGCAATTCATATTTTTATTTTCTTAGAATTCATTCGTATTTTTAAAATAAGTTTGGAATATATCTATCTACTGATTAAAACTATATTCTCGTACCCTTGTTTTCATGATATCAGCGATTAAATGGCTAACGATAAGACAGTCTAATCTAAGGTGCACCTATGAATACATAATAATATATTGGGAAAAATACTACAGTGATTTGTTCCAATAAAGACAAGATACCCACCTCTTGTCGTCTTCATAAGAAAGACTCGATAATAGAACACTGACTTTCTTTCGAAAAGTAAACCCTATTTACGACTTCACGGTTTAACCAAATAGAAATAGATATAACAACGTGCGCGATTTTAAAAATAGCACCAATAAATTAACACTCCAGCGCAGCGTCTGAACAAATGTGTCACTTTGATTTTCAGGAGAAACGTAGCGTCAAAAGCATCGCCTCTGATAAATCCAAAAATGATAGCGAAGCCAGCAAGAATTTGGAGGAAGAAAGGAAGAAGTATTTAGAACTGCAGAGGGAGTTAGATTTACAGGTATTGTAAATACAACCGGTCGTAATACTTCGTAAACAATGTTATTTTATAAACGTCTGCTCGAACTGAAGTCAAGGTCGATACATAATGGCTTGTGGCCGCAGTCGGGTCACAATAACTTTTATTCTATTAAGCAATGTCTGTCTAATGGCTAGCGAAGTCTATAACTTACACATAGCGTACAGAAATGTTTTATCCGTATAGTAGACGTTAAACCTAATAACACTTTCTTCAGATCTCACTGAAAGCAGAAATGGAGGTCGCTATGAAATTGCTAGAGAAAGATATACACGATAAACAAGATACAATTATATCGCTGAGAAGGCAACTCGACGATATAAAGCTAATTAACCTAGAGATGTACAAAAAATTACAGGTGAGTCATTTACTCGTAGTTCAATAAGCATGTTGTTTATAATCTTTTAGGATTTTGTACCCTTAACTCTATCACTAGTGGTTGACCATTCACGCGCTTGCGTAAATCGTTGCTAAAGTTTCTTCATTTGTACTTCACGGTCTGTTGATGATTAACAAGTAGATAACTGTGACACTAACTCTAACTTTTAACTTGCAAATGTATCTAAATTACTCCGGTTTTAGCACATCGTGCACTGTGTTTCATAGCGAGTTTAGCATTATATTTGTGTACTGTATGGTCGTGTACCTCAGACGATGCCCGCGAAGGTCGCTCGTCGGCGTGGGTGACATCTAACACTGCTTGATTCCCGCCCATGCATTCTCATTATCCCGCCAACTTGATTAACGAATAATATGCCTCTTTGTAATCTTTGTATCGCATTTTTTGTATCGTATTTTGTTTGTCTTTAGTTGTTTCTTTGTCTTGGTTCCTTATTTTATTACTCACCGACCTGCTAATATTATATATATAACCTATACTAATACCATGCTGTATTCACAATGCCGCGGTTGTCGTACGGAAGGAATGCGAGATGGAACTGACGCAGAAGGGCGAAATGGTGTCGAGGCTCCAGGGGAAAGCCGAACAAATTGGCAAAATACTTCACAACCTTGAGAAATATAACCACTTCTTAGGAACCGATAATGACTTAGTCAAAGCTCTCAGGTCTCCTACAACTAATGAAAATAATCTAGGAGAAAAGTTAGAAAAATTGAAAGCACAAAGTCAAGCGCAAAAGGGTACAAAGTCTAAGGATGAAGGCCCGCCTCATAAAAAACTGAATCTCCAGGAAATACCACCGTTCCGAAAGAGTAATATGAGAGACAAAGCAGTCAATCAAATCCCAGAGTAGTTTTCGACATTAACTCAATACTGTGAATAAAATTGTTCCATTATAACATATTCAGGTGGTGTTTTCTGTATCCTAGATAATTATTAATGTATTACCTACTAACACATTCTAATATTATGGTGATATTGATGATGTTGAGGATAATATAATGGTTACAAGTTATAATGCATTTACATAGTTTTAAAATATTCATAAAACCACTGTATTAACCTCAGAATAAATTATATGTATTGGTATAAAACTTTTAACAATAACATCTGTCCTGTACTTATCTGCTTTAAACTAACAGAAATAATCTTTCTTCCGCTCAAATGAGTTGTCATTTTATTCAGCTAAACTGTATTGGCCTTGTTTTAGGAATGTGAAAGTTCCTTGAAACATAAAACAGAGCTAATAGCCAAATTGGAAGCAAAGACTGAATCAATGGGCAGCACCATACATCAACTCGATGAGAAGTAGGTTTTACTAATTTTTACTATGACATCGCATCAGGCGGGTTACGGCCTGCGTTCACCCGTCAGGATCGAAAGAGTGCCTGGATAATATATCGCTGTTGATGTAAACTAAGCGCTTGACATATCAGTACTCAACGCACTTAGGTGTGAGCAATGCACAGCTTGCGTGTGTCAACTAGCGGCAACTCTTTCCATTCACTCGATATTGGCAAACCCTCACAATGAACCTAGTGAATGCAAAAATCAGTATTTTGATAAATTATTTAAGTGATCCGATGATAATGATCATATTGTTAAACGTAATGCTACTGTTGCTTTTGCTTACTTGCTGTGATTCAATTAAATATCCAATTGTACCATTTTGTTAATTCACATTAAGTTTGTTAGGTTTTTTTTTTCGATTAAAGTTAATTTAAGGTGTTAATAAATTATTTCCTACAAAATAAAATCTTATTTATTAGGTAATGTTAAGAATATTTCACTATGTTATATATTTGTTATTTACTTTGATTGAAACCGTTTATTTGTTACCTTTTGATAATTATGTAACGTAACTAATAAAAAGTACCTGTATTAGTAGAATAGAGGGCGTGAGGATTTGGTAGCGCTAAAGAAGAGATTGGTATTTTGTATATTTTTCCAGTGATTGTCAAAGTTATATTGTATAGAGATTTTTGATTAAAAGGGTATTTGATCTCATTTCATTTGGGTAGCTACATGTGCTTCGAAACTTGAATTTTGTGATTGTATACAAATATTGTGCTCGTTAATACCTAGCAGCAAATGTAATAAAAACATTTTAGATATTTTCTTTTTAATAATTTTGTAATTACGAGGCGGTAGTTGTGTAAAAGCCTTATTTATAATAAAGCATATTCAGTCGCATTCTGTATTTTATTGAACTTGAAATCCAATGGACTTGCTTGTTTTAATTTTATGTTTATTGTGTAGGTTTGCCATTATCAATCTCAGTTGTTTGCATGCTTTGTGTGATTAAACAATACCTTGATTGTGATAAATACTAACATAATAAGCGTTCGTCTGTTCCTGTCATCAAAAAACAATACACTCAAGTCATGACAATAGTTCATGTCATTGTTTACCATCAGTTTACTCGATGAAATCTTATCAATAGTTATTTTTTCTTTGCATTGCATATGAGTTGACCTATGATTGAAACTAACATTAATATAGACAGTCAGATATTAGGCGAATAACAACCACCTTGAATTAATGATGAAAAAAAAAAAAAAAAAAAAAAAAGTCAAATATGTCAGTCAAGCAATGAGCTCACATTTTTAATCGTATTAGAACTTGTGTAGGTACTGATTAGTAATGACTTGAAAAACACCTAGAGCGTTTGAAAACCAAATATGATTAGTAAAGCTAAATTAAATCTAGCACACACTACCACAGAAGCTTTAGACGTAGCCTCACCAACACTGAAGTATCCACAGAAGGTACGGTCAACGTCAAAAGTAGCTGATTATTTCCTAATTTAAATTATTTAATCCAGTACTGGATTTAACGCATTCAAGGACACTGAACGAGACACAATAGAAGTTTTATTGTTACAACGCCTATGAGTGTTTAGTGTCCCTCAAAGTATTAATATGTCAAGATAATTATACTATTCATCAATAAATTCGTTACAAAAGAGTCAATTAATAAGTATTCATTCATAAATCCCTTCTGAATAGTTCTGAAGCTGTGCCTACTATTAAATCACTTTTGTTGTTGACCGTACGAACAAATGAACTTGTGTTAAATATATTTACACACTGAATAGGTTGCAAGAAGATAAGTTAGCTAGGAAGAGTTTGGAAGACAGTGCCCGTTCGCTGGGACAGAAGGCGGCGGCCGCAGAGACGAGGGCCGTGGCCGCAGAGGGTGACCTAAGAATAGAACGGGAGTGGAGGGTTTCTTTACAAGTAAGTACCTCAAACTAAATACCTGTGTTTTTTGATGGAACAAATCCTGAATTACTAAACGACATCTTTACGAAATTCTTAAATATTTGTTCAATAAGAAATCAACGGGATTTGCAAAAGAATATGTAGCTTTTTTTTAAGTACCTACTTACAAAAGTTTTGAATGCATGAGTAGGTACTTACTGTAAATCATAAAGACTCCCGCAGACAAGTGCGACGCGACGGCGCACTATGAAAGCTTCACGGAAATTGTTCTACCAGTGTCGCTTCGTGTCTTTCTGCTGGAGCCTTAAATCAGTTGCACTATCCAATAATGTAAGTGCTATTTAACTTCGTAGGGAGGTACCTATTTACGCCCGTAGCAAGATGTGAGTAATTATTATGAGATGACTAACCTCAAGTATCTACATACAAAATCTTTCTAATTTAAACCACAAATCCCATTGTAATAAAATTAATTACCCAACCTCTACCGAATGACGTAGGTATTACCTAAGACAATAAAGTTGTAACATTACGCT
Organism: Lithophane ornitopus; assembly: GCA_948473465.1. NCBI lineage: Eukaryota > Metazoa > Arthropoda > Insecta > Lepidoptera > Noctuidae > Lithophane > Lithophane ornitopus. The sequence goes on from OX419623.1 coordinate 9,506,998, forward strand.
AGCGCGCGTCAATCATTGCAATTTAAACCTTATCTCAATGACATAAAAGTCACGTGACGTGCGCTCGTTATTTGCAACGACTATACCGGTCAATACATAGGTACTTAATTTGTTTTCCTTGTAGTTTTAGTTTATTAATAATCACTGTATTATAGGAATCCATGATGCGGGACCGCGATAAGATATCAATGTTGACACAAGAAGTGGAATCTCTGAAATCAATAGGCCAGGTAAACAAAACTTAATCTATACTTGTATATTAACTTATAATAAAGCTGAAGAATTTGTTTGTTTGTTTGAAGGCGTTAATCTCTGGAACTACCAGTCGGATTTGAAAAATTCTTTTGTTTTTGATAGTTAAATTCTTGAGTAATGTCATAGGCTATTTAAGATCACAATATGGCCTTTAGGAGCCGAGCAAATAGAAAAAAAAGTCTGAAAGAACGCTAAGCGAAAACGGAGTAAGAGCGCGAGTGGGCGATGCGCGATGCTATGCGGTGGGTCGGGGGAACAAGAAATATCACAGATGATGGACCAAGTCGCGTGCAGAAGCTAGTATTCAAATATTGACACATAGTAGCGATAGTTTTATTTGATATGATGTCAACAATGTTTGTTTTTAATTTAATTTCCTTGAAAGCAGGCATTAGCGTGATGTTAAATGTGTAATGTATTATGTCAGTGTGTTCATATTGTGAAATGCATAAAGCCGTCATTACCTTACTCCAAAACTCTCATTACCTTACCGAAAATTACTTTTCATAGATATGTTTAGAACCATCTGAGTTTACATACTTGCATATAAATGAATAAAATTGTAGTGTCTGTTTGTAATGTTAAAATAACAGCTTCTTACTAAACGTATATGAAAGTATATACTCACGGTACATACTTAAAACAAAAAAAAACTATCTATCTGTCTGTTTGTTCCTGCTAATCTCCGAAACGGCTTTACCGGTTTTGACGAGAGTTTCACAGATAGCTGATGTTATAAGGATAGGCTACTTCTATTTTTCTATTTTAGAAATAGAATTATAGTATAAAGATCCACACGGGCGATGCAGTTAGTTGAACTATTGAGACAATGACGTAATTAATTAAAATAAATTATTTCAAACTCAAATTCCAGAAATACCTCTCACTACAAGAAGAGCAGCACGTCTTAAAAACTCAATATGTCGAAGCGCAGAAAACTTTAGAAGAAGTAGGTGCCACACTGAGCGAGAACAAACTTCAACTAGCAGAACTTCTGGAGAGGGAAGCGGCGCAAGCGCAGACGGTTGAAGAGACGCCCACGTGGACGCATGATAAAGACGCAACGGCTTGTACCGCGTGTGCGAAAGAATTCTCAATAGCTAGGAGGAAAGTAAGTTTAAAAAATATATATTGGTAAATACTGATACTTGTACGTGTGGTGCAAAATGTGAATATAAGTCACATATTTGGACAGAACCTTAAAAAAATAATGTAACAAGTGAATTTGTCTAAAATGGTGTTGTTATCATTTTGTAACATGCGGGCTTCACGATTAGTATATGAAAATTAAATGAAATTAAAAATGTTATCCTGTTTGGTTTTTTGTAAGTTTATTTTAAAAAAATCTTATCTTTTACAGCACCACTGCCGTCGGTGTGGCCATATATTCTGCGCGGCCTGCAGCGAAAAGACAGTCGCGTTAGCTGGCAACACCAAGCCTGTGCGAGTATGCGACGCCTGCTACGCTGAAGTGAGACTAACGTAGCTATTATACAATTATAGAATAGCTTTGAATTATTCAAATTGACCAAAATAACGCACCGAAAACAAAAAGGTGCAACATTGAAGATGCTATTGGTCAGCTTCGGTACATGTTATAACATTGAATTTCTTACCGATTTTATTAGACCTGGCAACAAAACAATGTTTGATACGATATTGTTGTATTTGAAATTATGTGTTCTACAACGCTCAACTTTTATTCGGCGCCCTCTAAAAGCGATTGTAAGCTGAGCATTCCGACGCAAGTAAAACAAATAATAGTAATTTTGTAGCTCAAAATATGATTTTGCGTGCGACACTTTTGAATCATAAAATAAAATTAGCCAATTCAAAAGTGCTCGTAGTATAAAACGTTTGATACAATTTACTTATCAACGAAAATCTTAGTCAATATGTTTAACGCATATGCGTTGACCACAACAGGTTCTTAAGGCTGATACAAAACGTCAGTACATGAATTGTTATCGTTAAATCAAATTACTAATTTTACAAATGTTTGCATCTATTAAATCATGTAGAAAAATATTATATGCTGAGGCACATAATGCTAAATTCCGTACAAAATGCAGTCCAATAAGTAAGCGTAAGGTCAAATTATAGTGGTAAAACATGCTAGCTCAAACAATTAACTTTTACAAATAACTGTTAGGAGTTTCAAAACCACAAAATATAAAATAAAAAAAACATACAAAATATACTCCGTTTTCTTATAAAATCCTGTTCAGTTATTCTGCTTTCTGCTTATGGCCCACATATAATTAAGATATTTTGCATCTCAATTATTATGAAAAAAAATTCAGTCAGCTTCAGTTAAGGGTAAAACATAATGATATTATTTTATCGTATTACTATGTGACCTCTAGTTCCTGTTCATAGGTTAAATAATTAAAAACCCAAGATCTATCAATACTAGAACAAAGAGAACAAATTATATTACTATGTTATTTAGCTATGAATGATGATATTATAATTATGCTTTATATTACCTAATACAAAATTGATTTGTTGCCTACAGCCCAACGGTCGTTGGTCTTAGGACCATGTTTTATTTCTAGTACAAAACTTTCTTATTTTGTGATATTAAATCGATTAAATAATCAAAATACAATGCATATGTACAATTTCCAAAATTAATTATTATTGTTCCTTTCTTATATTTTAACAATTATTATTTGTAGTTATTGAAAACAATGAAATTTAGATTTTATAATGACTAATTCAAATAGAGTTTGATCGATTTACAAATAAAGCATGCCATTGGGTTTTAAATAATAGTATGCAAGTACAATAAATTGGCCTAAAATAGTTTTTATTTTTTTAATGAAAATGTAATGTGAAGAGCGTCTTGTTCATCCTTTTATATCATTACTGCACCTGGTGGTTAGCTGTTAAACTGCTTAAATAATCAAAATTATTGTTTAGTAAAATGTGTTCCCGCAAGATTAGTATTCCTTTATTAAAAGGACATCACCTATTCTGGGCTGAAGTGTTTTTTTACTCAACACTTTACAGGCAAATACCGAGTTAACATTTGAAAACCCAAATAACTTACGGCTTTGTTGTCGTAAAAAATATTGCTTTTATTCATGCACGATCTTCAAACATATTATAGTTCTCCCTAATCACTATACAAAGTGGGTGTGTCCTTTATATATAATAATAATGAATTTCAAAGATAAGTTTAGAGATATTTTGCCAAAATTTATTGCTATCCATAGATAAATATTGTTAGTGTGGTGCTTAAGTTATTATGAGTGTGTATATTATTATATTAATGTTATTAAAATAAACATATTAATAATTGAATATTGTACATATATAGTACTGTTTGTATAATAATTATGAATACGTAATCTGGACATAAAAATAACCGAATTAATTATGCATAATGATTTTTATTTCATACAAATCATAAGTACAGAATTCCTTTGTAAATATAGTAAAACATATTTTAATCTTTTCTGACACACTACTAAACAAAAACTTTACAACACGATTGATGAAAACATATAATTGCCCACTCTTAAATGGTATAATAATATTATTCATCCACACAACTTATTTTCCCAAAGTATAGCTGGCAAAACGAAACAATAGACTGTTTTAGGGTTCCGTACCTCAAAAAGAAAAAAAGAATACCCTATTACGATCACTTTGTTGTCTGTCTGTGTAGATCCTTTTTCTCAGGAACGGATATAATTATTCAATTATCTCTGCGGTTTTAGTTAGGTCTGCGGTCCATTATCATGTCAAAAATTTAAGTCAATCAATACACGGTCCATTATACATACATAAACTAACGGGGGAGGCAAAAACTACGGAATGCCACCTGTTACTATTCGAACATACTCCTTTTGATTCCTTTACGGTCAATTATATCATAAATTCAAATGATTTTCTCACTTTTCAATACTTATAGTGTACGTCCCGCTGACTGTGAGTACTTGCTTCTTGCCTGCTAGGCTAAAATAAGGCAAGAAGCAGTCTAACTATTATAAATTTCATAGGCCGCATCTTGAACTAACATTTAGTCTTACAATTAAACTCAATAATTGACAAAACCATGTCACAGTAAATTGCATTTACACCCTCGATCCGCTTTCCATTCTACCAAAAGTATTTTTTTAATACAATGTTAATTTTGTAGTTCAATCCCTCAGGGTCCAAGGGCGCGCCTCTGACACATCTGACGGGGTCCGTTAGGACCGATGCCTGCCAGGGTTGCGGAATAGTCCGAAAGAGATACCGGGACCTTGGCAACAGGCAACTGAAGGAACACGGGTGGGTTTTAGTCAATAAGAGTCTGACACGCCCTTCCGCTCCGCCCAGAGCGGGAAAGTCATTTGAAGATTTCCCACCCAAAAAAAAAAAAAAAAAAAGGGTCCAAGGGTACTCACACTTATTCGTTTTTTTTCTTCTAGTGAATGCCATCTCAGTGCCGCCCCCTTTATTGGGTTTGGGCTTCGTTTCCGACTGATCTTGTCTTAAGCTGCTAACTAAGTTATTTAATTTAAAGCATGACTACTACAATAAAATACAAAACAAGATGTCGACTGAGTCAATCGATGGATTAAAAATGTTAGAAAGCTTCTAATCTTCTGACTCCCCTACATCTTCTGTCATGACATAATCCATGATGTGTGCCATAGCCTCAGGGTTTTCTTCTGGCACCTGTAATGTATAAACGAAATGGTTGATTTAAGAAAAGTTTACTTATCAATCATATTCATTGAAATTAATTTGTATGTGTATTCCGACTTCCATGGCAATTCATTATTTTGTATTTCGGTCGTCGGTTGTTTCGAACAGCACCCTAATTGCATAATACATGATCAATCACAATCTGAATCATTTTGAAAGGGATTGCTATTCCATTGCTTCAAAAGTTCAAATAAAAAATGTACTAAAAAACGTAAATAACGCAAATAATGTTGTTGAACTGTCAAATGAAACAGATTAGTCTTAATCATTTACCGAAAATGTGTTACGCAATTAGATAGCAAATATTTCTGCAATTAAGTCAATTGATACGGTAGGACCTCAGAGGTGGTGATACTACTAATACTTTTTAAGTCATTCTTAAGTGGTTAATTCTTTTGTTTGTTAACAAACATAGCGAGAGTATTACAACTGTATAATTTGTGAAGTGGGTAAACTTTGTTTTTTTTTTAAACCACTTTCATTTATCCACATTTTAAGCTGCAGTTTTATTAGTATATTCTGGTATTTTTCAACAGAAAGCTATTTCACATGTCCAGCTTTACATACCCAGTGACCAGATCCAAAGACCGACCAAAAGCTTAATCTCTTCATTTCTTTATAATATCCATTTTTGTTTCCACGTATCGGGTGTCTCTCAGCGTTGGCAAAGTCAGCTGCACCGTGCCATTTCAACTTGTGAACCCAATTGGAAGCACCTAAGGGTAATAAGATATTTATTTATGATCTGTGTTTAATCGAGGCGAAGCGAGGAAACCGGCATGTCCCAGAACCAAAAATGTCGAAGACATGTGATATCTACCAACCCGCACTGGGCCCGCGTGGTAGATTAAAAGCCCACTCCCTCTTGAAGAGAGCAGGCCTGTGTCCCAGCAGCGGGAACATTATAGGCTGATTATGCTTATGCTGTGTTTAATCCGGGTTTAAACTATTTGGGCTCCGTCACACAAAGAAATCAAAACTTTATTCAAATATACTGAGTGATCCTTTTTGTTTCCGTTGTAAAGCATATCAATACACAGTTCATTTTTAGACAATATTTATATCAGTTTTTAAACTGACTCATTTTTATCAGCTCAATAAACGACAAAATAGAAAAAATAAAACGCTCAGTAATCTAACAAAAAAAAAGTTTTCTTGATAACCAAATTAACATGAAATATGCCATGCTGCTGTACACAAATTCGATGAACCTCAATTGAGAATACAAAGCCAAACAAGATTAGCTGAAGAAACTACATGAGACGTGATGAGTATCGAGATTTTAATGTCGAAAAGACAAAAAAAAACTCATAATTTCAAGTAACTGAACAGCTGATGACGGGGTCAACGACCGCTGGTAGTTTGAAATTATGAGTAGAAATAAAATCGTTATCGTTTTTAGTTATCGATACTATAAGCAATACTAATTTAATTTCACCCTGTATAAGTGTATAACCTTGACATAAGTAGATAATGGTGCCTGAGACTAAATTAGAGATTTCCATTTCTATAAGCTAATGTCCAATCCAATAGCATAAAGGTAGATTTCGTAACGCAACCTTATTTTAGTGAGTGTTTCAATAGTCAACAATCCTTTACGCCACTCTCTACAGTGTAGCGGAAAATGAATATATTTTGCCTGTATACCAAATAGCTTGTTCGACTGTACCAAAAGTGATTATAAACTTACCGCCTAATGGAGTGACTACGTCCAAGTTTCCATTGTAAATTGCTATCTTCAGTTTCGTCTTATCCAACAGGGCTTCCACTGTTATGAAAAATAAATAAAACATGTTAAAACGCTTAAATATGTTTAAACGTTACTAATAGCTGTAAGGTACTTACAAAATGAAACAGATGGTACAAGGAAGCTTTGTTTTAAACTTTGGTAAGCACTTGCTGATAAAAAAGTCCATCTTATCGTTTTATTCACTCCGTGCAAAGTAGGCTTTACATATCGATTCATTTTCGTATCTAATTCTTCAAGTGCAGGATAAGGACTAGCAGCATACACATTGTTAAAATTTAACTCTCCCTGACCGTTCAGAGTCCTAAACAAAATGTCGTCTAAAATATCCGCTTGTAAATATTCTTGTGTGTCTATAGATCGAGCAAGCTTCTTCGCTACCTTTGATGAGGACAAATATAAATTCCGATCTATCGCCCCCTGAAATAAAACATGTTGGATAAACAACATTCCCAATTCAATTACCTAAATAGTTATGCACAGTTGCACAAATCAATATATAATCATACCGTGAGATACAAAAATTCCGGTTGAACCAAAACGCTTTCTTTGGGATCTACCCAACCACTGCCAATACCGATTCCTTTGAAATTTATTTTCAAGCTCTTCTTTTCAATTGCCTGAAAACAACATATTTAAATAAGTACATATACAAACACCGGGGCAGTTTTCTGTCAGTCTTATGAAATTGGCATTGAGTAGCGTCAGATCGTCAATCATCGGACACATCCTTCAGGACCTAAGGGTACCTGCGAATCGCATCTAGCACTAGTCTAGCGTATAATAGGTGTTTGCCGAAAAAGCAGCATAGACACCTGCGTAGACTTGACACGAAAGCCGCGTCAAGGCGACGCTTGTGCAGCATATACGCGGCGTCACGCGTCAGTGCGACGTCAACGTTTCCACTCCGCAGAGCTAGATCCGTTTCCATTTTTGATTTAATTAAGTAGATACTTATAGGCAAGATACATACCGTGTGTAAGTAAAATGCCAGTCTTGGACACACTTTACCGCCATAACTTTGACTAAATAAATATGTTGGTGTCTGACGGAAGTTTTTGTGTCTCCTGAAAAACACTTTAATTGTCCTTGCTAGATCCATAGCTGTGAACAATTCAAATTATAAACGTTTAAGGACATAATACGAATATATTTTGTTTTCTGTTTAAATAGATACAACCGCGGACACTGGCGGTCGACCATTTTTCACCCTTATGCCTTTGTAGTAATAAGGATGAAAAGTGGTCTACCGCCACTGTCTGCGATGGTACATCGTTTCTTCTCAAGAACATACCCATTTCTCGATCCGTTTTCACCAATAATGAACTGTTTGTGACATAACTAAATCCAGTACCAACAGGATGGTCTATGAACAACACGTTTCTGTCTTTTACCTGAAATTGAAACAAACTGGAATCGTTCTGTAGTTTGTGGCTATCCGGGCTATCCCCATGGGAAGAAGGCGTGAGGTTATGTATGCATGAAACAAACTGGAATCCATCTGGAGTTTTCTATGATGAGACTTAGATCCCATCCCCACGAAACTGCAGTCAAAGAGAAAGAAGCTTGAGAAATATAATGCTTTGTAAAAGCTCCTTGTTCTTTCTAGAATAGAACCCGGTATTTTTTGCAAAAAAACATTAATTCATTGAGCGAGTGTTGCTGATAAAGTTCAAATTAGGTAGTTAGGTATTGCATAGATGGTTTTTTACCTTTTTTTATCAATTTTTGTTCATTAGTCGTAATATCGGCCTAAGATGAGCCTTTTATCACAATATATATATAAACAAGGGATATTCATTTAACCTAATGACCGCGCTATTTAGGTCAGTGTATAATTTTCGAGAACTTGATCTAGATGTAAACATATCTAATTCATCTACCTACTTAGGTAATTACTTCGCGAATCATGTTACAGCAACATGTGGAATGGCTTCCGTAAACATGATAATTATTATGTTTATGGGGTATGCTCTAAGGTAGGCCAAACAATTCAAATCTTACGATTTTGAAATTGGCAGGTCAGTGTCAGTTGAATGTTGTTCAAAATATAATTCGCGACAGTAACTGATGCGTATTTATAGAATTATTATCATTAATTGAACTTAGAAAGTTGTATTGATGATTTTAAATAATTAAAATTCTGTAAATGCATATTTTTATGAACGCGAATCATATTTGATTTGATTGACCCGATTTGTGTACTCGTGCATTCGATATTCTTCTGATGATCTTATCAATCAGCGTATCCTGTCCAGCAATCTTTCTAAGTTGGTTATTGTAGTAAGGCTTTTGCATCATTCTGTATTCAGTAAAAAAAAAAATGGAACTTGTGCCTTAACTTGGACCCAAGGAATGACGATGCCTGAGGATGCTTTAATAATATTGTGTGAAGCGTGCTCTACAGTACTTTATTTTATCGTAACAATAGGTACTAGAGTAATCGAATTCATGAAGTAGTTAGGTATACAGGCAGATAACTTGCCAGTACTTTAAACAATTGTGTGAGTGTTTTAAATAGTCAACAATCCTTTACGTCAATCTCCTAAGCCATAAGCTCAAAAAGTTAAATTACAAACACAATCAAAACTGTAAATGAATATATTTTGCCCGTATACCAAATAGCGTGTTCGACTGTACAAAGTGTAGATAAAACATCCTCTTACCCAAGTATGATTGCGGGGCTGCATATCCATGTTCAAAGGCCCCATTTCAGCGAAGTTTCCTATACCACTTGCGGCAAACCCTGGTCCTCCTTGTATCCATATTATGAGAGGTTTACGATTTGAATTAATTTGTGTTCCATTTGCAAAGTACAACCAATAAAACATATGTGCTCCTGGACGCACTTGTACGTAACCATGTACACTATACCACATCTTATTCTTTAAAGCTTTCGTATAAGGGTTTTCTGTAACAAATAGACACTTCCAATTATGTACCTACCTATCTATAGGTAGTAGGCATTATTTCGCAGTTTTCGACATTAACCCGTCATATGCCGTAATTACAGACACAATTAAAAATGCATTGTTTCTCAACGGGATCCACGTTCCGATACCAAAGGTTAATTGCCACAAAATTAATGTAACTAGGTACCTAAAAGAAAGTTGTTATTGGATTTATTCTGCATAACATATTTCATCAACCAATTCAAATTTCCGGATAATTGACTCGACTCAATACAAGAGACTTATTAAACACTAGCGACCCGCTCCTGCTTCACCCAGTTTTTACGACTTGACATACATCGAGATTTATTTGTTATAATTATGTAACTTTAATATAAACATAAACCTTCCGGAATAAATTCTCTAAGCGATGGTGAAAAACTCATCAAAATCTGTTGCGTGGTTTAGAAGAACAACGCGGACATACCGACAAACACGAAAAGCGACTTTAATTTATGTATAGATAAATAAATGGTGAAATTTGGGTGTCCCTACCTACAGACAGACTACCTACACCTCTACCCCTTCAGCTACAGGCGTAACGTTATGCTATTTTAATTTAATTGAATTAAGTATACCTATTCTAACACATCATAGTTAGTTAAAGCCCAAAAAACAAGGTGTAGTAACAATATTCCCAGTTCCCTGACATTTATAACACGAGTCTACAAAATCTACCCAGTTTTGAAACATGCTGCTAAAATTATTCAAGTTTAATTACTAATAGGGTTAAATTACTAATAGGGTTAAATTACTAATAGGGTTGAATTGCATACCTTCATACACCATTTCTGCTATAACACAAAGCATTGTTGTCATCCATATTGTAAATAAATTCATTTTGAATTTAATTTTTAAAAACTACACCCACTTTTATCATTCACATGTGCGCTTTAGTGTCACTTGTAAACGATTAACATCGTTCTAAACGCACGCCATGTGGTGATATCATAATAGGTACCTATATTCCTCTAATGAATTAATGAGACAAATCAACAAAAAAAATAGCTAGATATATATAGGTACAGGAGCTGGAGCATATCCGCAGTTTTAGAGTATGTCACGCGCTTCTCATTACAGAATTACGTAGGTGAACAGCGAATGTACCTAGTAATTAGGGTTGCCAGGTGTCCCGATTTGCGCGGGACGTCCCGATTTTCAGGGTTCTGGGGACGCGTCCCGATTTGCACCTGAACGGGACACCGAATTTCCCGATAAATCGATACATTTCCAGCAATCTAATTGCGTACCTGATACACGATCAATCACAATCGGAATTGGTTTGAAACAAATGTCTAATCCATTGCTTCATAACTATTTTTTTATAATTCAGACTTACTTACACAATAAAAACCTTAACTAAGTGCGTGTCGGACCACGCACAATGAAGGGTTCCGTAGTTGGGATGAATTTATCCCAAGAACAAACTTAACATTGTAGTTGAAAAACATATCTCTTATACATTCCAACTGCAAATGTAAGTTTGTACGCACAATATTGAGAGATCTACCATGTTATTTTAAGACCATAGACTATAGGCTATAGGCTGGGCTGGCTGGCAAGTTTGTCTTATACCTACTTAGGTTTTCCTGTAATCTATGAGTAAAGAACCATTCTCTGTATTCTTTCCAAATTTTAGGTTCAGTAGTTTCATATATAAGTGTGGGGGGAATGGTCAATTTTCATATATTTTCTTAAATATATTTAAAAGTATTTATTTAAAAAATTATAAATATATTTGAGATCCTCGTAATAAGACCTTTTATTGGATATGTACCCAAAAAGTGACTGACGAGTAACGTAAATAAATGAATTTTGAATATCCCCCATATGCAAAATTCATTTATTTATGTTACTCGTCCGTGTTTGGGTCACAGAAATACATACGTGTACCTTTCAACTTAATCAGTCCATTACATTCGGAGCAAATTGGCTGTTACAGACGGACAGACAGACAGACAGACAGACGCATGAGTGATCCTATAAGGGTTCCGTATATTCCTTTTGAGGTACGGAACCCTAAAAAAGCTTGTTTTTTTTATTGTCCCGATCTCTAAATCTGCCTAGCCTTAGCCGAACCCAACATAGTTGGGAAAGGCTTCCAGTCTAACCGGATGCAGCTGAATACCAGTATTTAAATCCCGATTTGTTTTACCTTCTGCCCCGATTTAAAACAAATCCGACCTGGCAACACTACTAGTAATGTACCTATTACTACTCTACAAACTACTCGGTACGTCGTGTCGAGAGACTGAATAATTTACATGCTTTACTAACTAAAAACTGTAGGTACTTGAGCCACAGTGACCCCGATGAGCATATACAAAAACAAGTATTTAGAGTACTTATCAATAGGTAACCATTTCCTATTTTTAGGGAAATGGTTACCTATTGATAAGTACTCTAAATACTTCCTCGGCACCAATGGTGAACCCCCCCAAAATCTTGGGGTGCGACCGCGCCTGAAAAGAAACCATGAAATAAAGCTGAAAAAATGCTCGTTATTTAAGGACTTTTTACATACGTAGGTACTCATCTACCACACGTAGGTAGGTATTAAGTAGCGGCAGTGGCCCTAAGGCTAAAACGACCCGGACTTATGAGAGGTCGTGGCCGCCAGCTAAATACCATGATTTAGTCTTCTCCTAATTCTTAGAGTGACGAGTGCAGTCTAAATTGTGTCAGGCCAGAACTTAGCTAAGAGTTGAGGGATTAATCCTGTCTACCCCACCCGCCAAGTTGTCACATAAGTGGGGTGAAAGTGGAATGTTTAAAAGAAATTGTCCAATTTGTCGCACTTATAGATTTAGATATTACACAGGCATACATAAGTACCTACCTACATACGGCACCCCGCCTCGGTTGGATTTAAAAAGAATTCTTAATACATACGGCACCCCGCCTCGGATAGGTTCGATTTTCTTTTGACTATTCGTAGCTTATATGGTCAACAGGCCAACTGGCCTGGAAATAACATTGAAGTGACATTTTCGAAATATCAAAAATAAGATCTCGTCAGATAAAATTAAATACTTACATTATGTATATAACTATTAACTGGCTGTATTTATCATTATAAACAGTCAAAATATCGACGAACAAACATTTAAAAAAAAAAACATAACGAACAGATAACATCCTCCTTTTTTGAAATTAGTTAAAAAGAATTTAAAAGAGTCCTCGACATAAAAATAATTTAGAAACGCCAGAAAACAGACTGGCACCTGTGTGTGTGTGGCGATTACCTGAGCGCCTATAAATTTTCGTTGAGGTGGGTTACTATACTCTTTAGAGGTAAGTTTCAAGTCCAACATTGTGACCCTGTGTAGGTTAGGTAACAAAAGTAAATAAACATAGTTGTAATAAATTATTTAATTAAATAACAAATCGACGAATGATCCAATAATACTAACAGACTTATTTGTTTTTTGAGATTTCTTTTGGCGTCTGTTGTTATTTGAATATTTTTCTGGAAAACGAAATGGCGAGTTCGATTCCCTCAGTGGCGGGTCTTCTATAGGGGGCCTTACTGAAGGAAAACCCACTACGTGTCCAAGAACTCCACCAATGAGGCCAGGTCTGTAGGCTGCCTGAGGACGGTCTAAAATATCCTCTTTTACAGGTTTAATGTGGCCTGCAAAAAAGATAAAGTAAGTAAGTAGGTACGCATTGTAAGCTTATATCTAATATTCAAAATTTTTGGAATTTCCATTAGGATAGTCCGTTTGAAAGTTAAGGACAAGGGGAGGTCCCTCCCCCTTGTCCTTAACTTCAAGTACCTACATAGGATTGCGATTATCGATTTAAAAATGCGGCCTCGAGTCTTACCTGCTGGATATTGCTGCGATGGTGGCCTATAACCATAAGGACCATAATTACCCTCAAAATTATACGGAGGTCGCGTGGGCCTCTGAGGTCGATGCGGCGTGGCTGGTGGTCTATTATGCCCAGGGTAATATGGTGGATTGTAGTTATTGCCGAAAAAATATCGATCATTCCTATCTGCTTTTCTCCTCGGACCGTTTGGTGTAACTGAAAATGTAAAATAGGTACACCTTTATTGCGTCTACCTAAGTAGATAATAATTTCTTAATAAAGTCAGATTGTACCTATTAAAAGGCGGCTGAAGGATTACGTTGAGAAGGTGAGCAGCAATGCTGGTTTTAACTCTTTATAAGAAAACATTAGGCGTGAGTTTATTTAAGATGTAAGAAAATATTTGATCTACTAACCTGAGCTTAGATCAGTTTCGTCATAATCTTCTATTTCACCGCAGTCGTCTTGGTCATCTTCTTGGGGCTGTTCTTGCAAATCATTGAGCGGATCCAACTGTGGTCTTTGTGGCCTACCGGGTCCAAATAGATCGTATATCAGCCCCAGAGTCCGCGGTCTGCTCTGCTCCCAACTGGCTTGACGCCGATGTGGGGCAATCTTGTTCGTGGGGCACAACGATGGATTCACTGTCACTGCACCCAACTCAACCACGATTGAGTATAGCTATGTAAGTAAAAGACGAAAGGCATTAGATACCCTCTTAACATTTCAAATTACACTAGCTATTAAAATTATAAGTTATAACATACCGATATAATAATATAAAAATACTTTGCGTCCATATTTATTTTAACACTGAACATTTGTTCAAATTCAATACTTTTCGCTTATGTGTCCGACTGGTATCTGAGTGTAACACTGACCGTGTTTTACTACAACAGGGGAGCTCCCACGCCACAGGCAAAAGTGAAATGACTTCTATAATGCTTAGGCAATAACCGCGCCTTATAAGAAAATTCAAAATCCTTATAAGGTTCAAAAAGTGCAAAAATTAATCTTCTGGGGAGATTTTTAATTCTCTAACTAGAAGATTAGATGGATTATGTTAATAATTATGGTACTGCGCCGAACCAAATAAATAAGCTATTGGGGGCATTTTGACGATTGATTAGCTAGCAATCTGGAATCATGTTTAATCTGGTGATTAATTCGCGTCTAAAGAGAGACATAGGTACCTACTTAAGCCCTAGTTCGTATCGTTCTCTTTTCTAGTTTGCCTTGGCTCATTTGTCAAGCACCAGTGAATCTGAATACCTCTACTATCTATAATTCTAAAATAATAAGTAGGACTATATCATTTTGTAGAGCGGAACTGCTTCATTGGTCTCAATACTTAACAAGGATCATGTTCCTCCTACCTATACAACATTGTGTTCACTGAAATCGACAAAATGTATGAAACAGCTGATATTTTTTTCGCGATTTCACCGTTGGTCCCATAGAAAAAGTTGTTCAAATTGATGAGTACAATGACCCCCTTTCCGGGTTTAGCATAAAGAAAAAGTAATGTTGTATTTTCTTATTATGGGAATGAAAAATTCACATGTAATATCAAAAACAGAGTTGACGGCTAGTCGGTCCATCTCTAATAAAAAAAAATGGATAGGAATCCGTAACTACCTATGTAAATACTTAAAATAATACTTGTGATGACTTACGAAGCTTAGGCTACAGTTGGCTGGGGTCCTCATCAGACCTAAATAAATGAATGTCTAACTCAAAGCGCGCTGTTGAGCTTTCAAAATCCAGCTCCGCCCCAGATTTGAAAATTGAGGGAGACCTATGGTAAAAGGTTGGGAACTCCTGGGCATAGATAATATAATTCCTGGGTTAGGGGTGAAGCGGCGATCTTCGCAGGATAGCTGTGGCAGCAACTGGATGAATATGGCCCAGGGTCGAATTAAATGTGATTAGAAAGGTTTATATCACAGTAAGTATAATAGCTGTGCTTATGTATAGCAGTGGCCCGCTAAAGACTGATTAAAATCATCATCACGAGCAATAAAAAGGTAAGGAGTACCTATGTAGTTGCCTAGGTACCTAAGTTTACCGATCCACACGGCTACACATAAAGCTATACATTTCCAGTATAAGCTGACCTCGCATTGTACCTTGATGTGTAGCCGTGTGTACGATAATAAATGTTATTCTTTCTTTCTTATACCTACTTATATTGGAAAAGTTCAACAGGATACCCAAGACAAGGTTCCTTCACCTATCCCTGGTATGTACCTACCAGTACCAGTCCGTCAAGGAATATCTAACGATTGGAAAATCCAAATACAAATTCTAAAACGGAATATTGCACACGGTGCGAAAAAGGCATACTTACATTTTCATAACAACACGCTGACATGCACCGTTGAACTTAAATGCTGTTTTTCGTAATAGTGAATCCTTTTTTAGTGCAACATCGTCATCAATTAAGCAAGACGTGATTCCCAAGACCCACATCGTACCCATTTCGTAAACACGTAGGTTGGTATAATGCCTCATTTAATTTCTACATAACTTAAGACTATAAAGGACAAATTTAATATGAAATATGTGAATGACCCTTGTTATTATTATGGTAGGTACCTAATCAATTCATGACCATGGCATTTTCAAATCGTAGATATCGTCGGTAATCGTACCTTCTACGGGACAACTCAACTCTATCCGTAAGCCGCCCATCCATCGGTGAGGCATGAAAAGGTAACAGGCAGACAGGGTTCAAACCCCCCCCGAAATGCGAGAAACCAGAATCTCAATCCAGAGATCGACCCCCTATGGTACCTCCTTATACAGGTAATTGTAATCTATTTCGCATAGGCGTACTTTATAATCTACAATACCAGTAAAAGTATGCTGAAATACTGTATTTTTATCGACTCTGACTTTGTATTGAATAAATTCCTGCAACTTTAGCATTCTCTGAGATATTACCTATATGTACCTACTAACCCCCCCCTAGCCTCTCCCAGGCGGGGTGCGAAAATTTTCGAGCTTGCTACGCTCGATCTTACATCCTTTTCTGCATCATCCTTCTCAAACTTTTCTGCATATTAAGTCGATAAAGTTACTTCTATTTCTGTATGATCGGTGAATCGGTGAAAGACGAAGAAAACCTAACTTATTCGAAGCTAGATTTCGAAATTTCGAGCTCGCTTCGCTCGCAATAATTTTTTTAAGATTTCCGAAAAAGAGGAAAATACTCTTTTTTTTAAATCGGTATTTACTATTTTTCTACCCTCTCTGAAATTAGAAATAGGTACTTAATTTCTTTAAAAAAAGTTAGCAATAACCCCTCCCGAAATGAATTCCTGGCTACGGCCCTGCAGACAGTTCACGAACTTTCGTATCTAAGTATTCTAATTCTAACTAAGATACCTATCCAGTATCCATACTAATATTATAAATTCGAAAGTACCTAACTCTGTCTGTCTGTATGTTAATTTTCACGCCTAAACCACTGAACGGATTTCGATATTTGGCAAGAAGATAGATGGAAGGACATAGGCTACTTTTTATCGACATACCATGCGGGCGAAGCCGCGGGCGGGAGCTAGTAATAATATAATAAATGCAAAAGTGAGTTTGTTTGTTATGCTTTCACACTAAAACGGCTGAACAGATTTAGATGAAATTTGGCACATGGGTAGACGATGACCAGAATTAGGACATAGGATACTTTTTATCCGGATATTCCCACGGGATCGAGACTTATGCGGATGAAACCGCGGGGCGCAGCTAGTCACTGATACAAAACCGGCCTAGTGCGTGTCGGACCCACCCACAATGAAGGTTCTCTAGTTAGGATGAATTTATCCCAAGAACAAACTTCAACTACTAATGTAGTAGTTGAAAAAAAAATCTCTAAGAACATCGATATCAAGGAACATACACTCACATAAGGCGAGATCGATAAACGTGACGGTGACGTCGCAAACAATATTATTTCAATTAAGTATTTGAATGTCACTATTATGCTTACTTGCTACCTACATAATTTTATAGTCACAAGTTGGTAGGTTAAAATCTACAAATTCATAACAACATATACAAGTCTTCATAACAGTGCGGATCATCAGGAAAAAAATAAACAACATAAAAGTGTTCTAATATTTTTATTAAATGTATGTAAGTAGGTACTTATCTACAGCTATTGACAAATTGATAGGTAATAAATATGATTTAATGGATCGGAAACAGATTTCATGACACCTAATAAATTAGTAAGTACCTAAGAGTAAAATCACAGCTTTACTAATTATTTAGACCGTTTTGGTATTTTTATTGACTATTTACTACACACCTAATGCTTTGTTTTTATATATTGGTATAAGTGGGTAACAAACGAGTGTCGACATTACTAGAATCACAACTTTATTCTAAAATTAATAATAGGTAATTATAATACTCTCAAAGAGCACATAAAGTACATATTATTTTAAACCCACGTTACATTTTCCAAAGACTTCTCTAAATACTTAGTAAAGTGTTGATTATAATTTTAATCAATCATCAAAACTCAGCTTATACGAAATTTTAATACATAATCTTAAGCAGTTATCGTAAATATTATAGTCAAGGCTCATACTTTCTTTTCATAATATTATACAATCTTTTCATTAACTTATTCCTACCCGGCAGTTGTTTAAAGTCAATATAAGGATAATTCAAAGTTATCCATATTATAATAAAATGGTACATACCATTTCTACTAAATTGTAAGAAAGGTGCGCCAAGGTAGCCCGCGGAATTCAAATCTTCTTATGTTTGTTTTTCAATTTATAAGTCTGTGTAAGGTTGAATGTTAATTAAAATATGATTCGCGACCGTAAATTTGGCTTTTTAGAATTATAACTGTCTTAAGTTAGATTGATCCTCAAATGTCATGAGATGATGAAATAGACATTCAATAGGATTCTAAGAACACATAGATTTGTATTAATGATTTTTATGATTATGATTCTATAAATAAATATTTGATACGACCTCGAATCATATTTAGATCAACATAACACTTGATACTGACCTGTAAATAGCAAAAAACATAAGAAAATTTGAATTTCGCGGGCTACCCTGTAAATTTTGCCTGCCACCACTACTGCAATGCATTTAGGATGCCAAGCTTTTAAGATCCTACCTATAATTATAGACAAGTTATATGCGTAAACTTTTGAAGTGAGGAGTGCGATAAAAAGGTAACTACTAATAAAAGTAATTATTAAAATCTTGTAAAGATTTTTTCCTCTAGAAAAGAAATCCTTTATGCTATCTTTTAGACAGTAATACGCTACACAGTATTGGAGATAAGATTCACCATCACAGTACAGTTTTAATATAAGTTGAACTTACGAGTTAATTTGATTTTGACATTCAAAATCCTTTCATCATCTTTGGCCAGCCTTATCTCTACCATGTTAAAACTCTCATCAACGATCTCATCTTATTAAAAAGCGAACATGTAACTGTACTATTGCAGAAATACAGAATATAACAAAAATAATTTCTAACAATAATTTAGACAACTTCAGGTTGAAATACGACGAATTCTTTTACGAACGTATCAGAAGATTGCCAGCAGCTCTGTGAGCAGGTGAATATCAGGACAGACAGGAAGTGTAGATGTGCAAGGGTTAAGTTTGTTGGTGATAAGCGAAGAGTTTCTGCAAATTCTGGAACTAGTTGTAATTCGCAAGATAGTCTGGCGCCGCAGCGAGTGCAGATGGTTGGCACGCTTGGTGACTCCGGGGTACTCGCAGTACTTGGCAGAGGTGCTCCGAGAACTGGAGGCTCTTCCCTTGAATACCTGTAAATTATAACGTTTTCAGTACTTTTATAATACTATAGGTTTTGTTTCAGGGTGCTGTATTTAATGTAAGCTTTCTTGTTTCATACCTGAGTATTTGTCCCGGATGATTGCGCAATCGCGTCAAGAATGCGTGGAATAATCGGTCGCCATGTAATGGTGCCGCTTCTTCGTAAGGTTCGTCATCCGATCCGCCTCCACCTCCAACACGGTCACCTCCACATACTTCTATTTCTGAAATAATTAAAATAAAATTGCAGAGTGTTTGATTGGCATTATTATAGCATTTGACGAAAGGATATCGACGTATCGATGTACCATAACATACAGACAGAATTGAGAATTGAGAACCTCCTCCGTTTTGAAGAACTCGGTACTTGTGGATACGTGTCTGAATGCCGAAAATTGGTATATCTGTACTCCATTTGAAATAAGATTAGACGAGCCTTTTTTACATTCCATTCAACCGATTTTGAATTCTATTGCGTTGGTGGCATGTCAAATGGCAGCCGCAGTAGATAGTTGGTATTGTGTAACTTTTTTTGCTTTTAATGCTATCCTTATGCCTACGGTATAGAAGTCAAAATCGGTTGAACAGACTGTAAAAGGGTTTGTTTTAATGTCTAATCTTATTTCAAATGGGGTATAAATAATACATATGTGTTCAAAATATCGAAACTTTAAATACCCAATGGGAGGTATAGGTATATGGTAGCAATTCAAAATGTCTTAATTCAGATATCGGTGTACAAAGCAATGTATAAAATATTGAAAGAAATGTTTTCAACCAACTAGCCAGTCCAGACCCCTAAATCAAATCAAATCAATCAATCAAATCATTTTTAATTGTTCGGTATTATTTTATGGTTCGGTAATTTGAACATCATTATTTTTACGCTACATGTTTTAATGTTCGGTATTCAAATAATATAGGTACTCAAACTAGTACGTACCATTCTCAATCTTATACTTATTGAGCAATTCATTGGCTCTATCATCGTTGGCCTGTGATTTCTTCCATTCTTCTTCAACATATATAAATTTCGGCACAAATTGTAATGGTCCACACATCAGTCGACTTCTCAAGTCAGGTGGCAGTTCTGCAGTCTGAATTTAAAAAGTATGGTCAGCTATTATCACAACTAGGAGTGAGGCATATTTATCGTCACAGATAGAAATAATAGATATTAAAAATAGGAGATAACAGTTGCTCCTAACGATAAAAGGATCTGTGATTTAAGTACTAGACTGTTACCGCGGCTGTTACTGTTAAAACTTCGGATACGATTTTCGACTTTAACGAAAAGAAATAAAGAAGATATTCAATTAGATTTAAATACGTATTTAACATCCGTACAAAAATAACAGGCTGTTATTTTTTAACAGATAGAAACGATTTTCGACTTTAAACCAAAAGAAATAAAGAAGATATTCGATTGAGATTTAAATACGTATTTATCGTCCGTACAAAAATACAGGCTGTGATTTAATAACAGATATTTGGATCTGTGATTTTTTTGTCACAGTCACAGTGATAACAGATATCGTGTTTCACCTGTTACAACCCATCTCTAATCACAACAGTTCAGTTTTCATGAAGAAATAAAACAAAACAGGCGAACCTCTGTCACATGTCCCTAATTCCTTATACCTTGAAGTCTAAATTTCTCATAGTTTACAAGATGGCGTAACTGAATGAAAAACTGGTCTTCGTAAAAAGCAACTAAGGGACATAATAAAAACACAAATTGTCAATCTGTTTCCCTACAACAATATAAATCTAGTGTTCTAGATTTCTATTGTTTATTGTGGGGATAATGGTGACTGTATAGTTTTGTTATTGGTTGTCACTAATTGTACACAAACTAAGAGTTACTTGGTGCAGCAATGCTTCAACATTGTTGGTGGGTGCAGTGGGTGTGTCCACAGTGACCATGCCCGGTTCATCTCCCCCTTCTAATTCAGCTGCAGCAACCGGTGCTCCAATTGCACCCATTGCTCCTGGAACATTTAAAAAGCTAAATTGTCAATGTTTGTTAAATAACTAGATAAAGAAATGTTGAAATAAAAATTTGGTACATAATGTACAAACTAATACCTTGTATAGGTGACATATTTGCATTGTGTGCATCAAATACTTGGAGATTTCCAAAAGCTTGTTCAACATGTTCCAATTCAAATGAGTTGCTCTCCTCATCTTCATCAGAGTTTCTGTTAGGGGTAATAAAATTATTTTATCACTCAAAAATGTTAAGATTTTAGTTTTAAAAAAGCCATATGCCTATTCCAGACTTTTGTGATCGTGACTAAGTAACTGTAAAACCTCCATTTGTATATGTGTGTGTGTGCAATAATTGAACAATTTGAATGAATCATAAGTGGTATTTGGACAGGGAAAGGGTTAATGTATCAAATAGCAGTACTAATAAATAAATTGGCTTTCCAAGTTCTGCAATTAATTTACTGAAACTCCCGAGTTCAAGTTGCTAGTCCATGAACAATATAATTAAAATAGACCTACCACATACCTTTGCACAGCATTGTTGGGGCTAGGAGCATTATCAACATTCATAAAATTCCCATTGGCAGTATCATTATCATTCTCATCCCACTCATCAGCACCCTGGCACCACGATAGTGTGGTGTCAGCACTAGGTATAGCAACAATAGCCCTTGATTCCTTCGTGGAGTTCTCTTGGCACTGACTTCGAACACATAACCAACTAAAAACATTTTGTTATTTAGAAAACAAAGAATTGTACAGGTGTATGTAATGGTATCTTTATTTATATATTTACCTTTCAGACTGAATCCAACAATTGGGATTTATACAAGCGAAAACGTATAAAGTACGATGATAAATGGAATTTTCGAGTGGCGCATAGCTTTGTACAATAAGTAGCCTGTGTAATCCACAGAGAGGACATTTAGTAGAAATCTGTAGATTTTCTAGTGGTGGCCAGTCCTGTTAAAACAAAAATTGTTTAAGTCCTAAAGTTCCTAAACGAAGCATGTGGTCGATAATATTTTCAATTTTAATGGACCAGAAGAATTGAATAAACTTACCGGTAGTCCTCCGATTTTATTTACAGTATAGTTAACTAGAGTTTGATTTTTGTCAACAATTGCTTCATCTTCGTAGCCTAAATATATTTTTCTTTGTTGTTTTGCCATTATTTCTATTCAGATCACGATCTGATTATAATGGAATGGAATTCATCAATAAAATGAGCGAAATGTCAAAAGTGACTTTTTCATTGAAAGAATTTTGGATTCTGTGACATGCAAAGGCAACTCGATAGACAGTCAGGTAAGATTTTTCCAAAGATATTCTATCTGCTGCCCCAGTAATATTAGAAAAATATGTTAGCTTATTTATGTAATCTTTTTTTTTTGTAAGTACCTCCCTTAAAGGGGTGATAGACGCACGGGCAAGTACGCGTACTTATGGTTCGACGGCCTTTCTCGCCCGTGTGTCATATTAACGTGTGTCATAAAACCGCTGAGTAAAGTGGGTGATAGACGTGCGTACTTAAAGTACCTACGCGACCTTACTCGGCTCGCCATCGGTGACACACGTGAAGCTTGCTCAAAATTACATTGTCAAATTGGCTCGGGGCTCGCGGTGATGACAGACGGGCGAGTAAGCTCGCCGAGCCATAAGTACGCGTACTTGCTAGCCCGTCTATCACCCCTTTATGTTCGTCAGGGATCCAACAGGTTTATTTGGCTCATAATCTAGCCCGCATTGCCTCGTGCATCTGTCATTCTCATCACCGCCATTGGCGCCATTTTATTTCTTGACTTGTGTCTGTCTCTTTTACTACCAAGTCTCAGACCAACAAAAAGGCTGAGCCCAGAATTTATTGCGAGTCTTGTCTGGCAAATTAGAAGCAATGATTAGACAAAAATATGTAATTCCAAGCTTACAATATTCTATTTGTAAATTACGCACGAAAAACTCGTTTCATTTCATATTCATAAAAACCTATAGCTTCCTCAATCCAGTCGATGACATCACGATACAGTGTGAGCTGAGCTTCACCTGTGTTAGCGATGTGCGTTGATGATGAACTAGTTGAATCAACCGTTGATCACCTGTCAACGCATTAACGTTAACTGTTTATTAATCAAGTAATCAACTAGTTGAATTCGTCAACGACGTTTATGAATTTGACTCGAATATTATTCAACTAAATTTGAGAACGCAAACGCATCGAACTCAGCAAATTAAAAAAACTTCCGTTGAAAATTACATCATACATTGCGAGTGACGGTCATTGAACAAACCCGACTTTGTTTTATAACTTATAAGATATATCAAAAATATCAATAATTTGGTCATCCATGGGCATATGGCGATATAAGTGGGATAAATGATACATGATAATCTGGCCAATCGACAGTTTCAGAGTTATCCATTATTTACGCCACACCCTGTATAATAAACAACAGAACTACGCCGTTATATATATATTTTTTTTACGTGTCAATCCCACCTTTAGAGCACCTGTTCTTCAAGATACAGGATTTTCCTAGTTTAAAGGGCAGGGGTCTTACTCATTTATAATAGCCATAATCTATTCGATAATGAAACAACACTGATGTTACCTAGGCTAAGTTTTTGGTAAATAAAAATGATTACTTACTTACTTACTTAGTTCAATTCGTCGAAAGTCGCGGTGATGAATAAAAACCGTTGAATGAATTAACGGTTTACTTTGTAAGTTAAGTTGACATTAGTGCACGATAACTCGTTGACGAATTTAACTAGTTGATCAACAAATTGACGAACGTAAATCCACGTTGAAGTTTCGTTAACGGAAAACCTTCAACGACCCATCGCTAACGTGTGTCTTCTATATGTAGCAAAAAAAAAAGGTTTACAATTTCGCTTTTAGCAGCGGCCGTCTCCACAGATTACTATTAGCCGTCTCCGTGCTCTATGGTTGAGCCAGTTCGGTTGAGTTGATCGCACACAATGCCTGAATGCCGTCTTTATTTATTTCTTTCTTTCAATCAACTTTGGATCATACAATTAATGGATTTATTAAAAAAAAAACAATCAAATTACAGAATTACATTTAAAATATACATTAAATTGTCTTCAGCGACCGCCGACGCATCTCCGTGCTCGCTAAAGAATAATAGCGTCATATGTTAACCTTTTAACCGCCCGACTTCATAACGGTTGTCGTGCCCCCAACGCCTGGCATCGAAAAATCGAAAAATAAATAAGTACCTACAACAAAGATGATGTGTAATGCATAATTAAATTTAAAAAATGATTAAACGAGTGTCGTAAATATACGACTCTGGCGAAATGGGCACGAAAATATTTGTCGGATAAATCTGACGTAAGCGTTTAAAAGGTTAATGTTTTTTAAGTAAAAAATCGACTATACTAATTATGTAGTTTAGTCAATAACTGTTACCATAGATTATTCATCGACGAAACAACGGAAGACGGAAGCGACATTCCACACCACATTAGTTATCTGTGGTGCATCCGTCCGTCTTCCATAAATGAATCGGTGCGGCGAGGCGGCGGCATAGAAAGACTATCAATTTTCGTGAGTCGAATAGTGAATCTAGTCTAGAAGTTAGAGTTTTTAACATTTCCTCGCGCGACACATTTACAGTGCCACACAAAAACATGTCTAGCGAAGCATCTGTCCCTCCACCCGTATTGTGGGCCCAGCGCAAAGAAGACGTTTTTCTCACGTTTAGCATCGAATCTATAAACCCGACTATTAAAATAGAAAAGGACTCAGTTTACTTTAAAGGCGTCAATGCATCAGACAATAAAGTACACGAGGTAACTATACCACTTTACGATGCGGTGATTCCTGAAACAAGCGCATTCGTAAATAAAGGCAGGTGCATAGAAATGATTCTTCGCAAAGAAAAGAAAGACTCGTCCTACTGGCCATCATTAACAAAGGATAAGAAAAAACCTCATTACCTTAAGGTAGATTTCAATAAATGGAAAGACGAAGATGATGAAGACGAGAATGGTGGAGGCAACTCATATGACATAGAAGAGATGCTCCGTTCTATGGGCGGCGGCGGCGGCGACAAGGCTGACAAACCCTCGTTCGATGACTTAGAAACAGACTCGGATGATGAAAATTTACCTGATCTTGAATAACACCCCCAGAGAGATAAAACTTATATTTTAACGCATGAGAAGTACATTATGTATAAGGTTTTTACAGTTATAATAAAATCACTGATAAAATGAACATGTTACATTCATTTTAATCATTGATCTGTGCCTCTGTAACACTCCACTTTTTTTTTTACTTTACAGCAAATTAGCAAGTTTTAATCTGTAGCTAGGAAATATTTAATTTAAATATATTCAAGAAGAGTTAAGTAGTACAATGTTTTTCAATGATATTTTACCGATACTAACCCTTATAAATAAAAAATTGCCACTCTGTTTAAAAAACTTGTCATGTTCAACTTTCAATAAGGTAAGATTAGTTGAGAAGTTGGGGAGTGTTGGGAGCTGTTTTTCTCACAACTTTCTTCCTTCTTAGGCAGTTGATAATTTTGCCTACATCACATGAAGCTCTTCCAGCTCTAATGTATCCAAAAACCAGCACTTTTGAGGACCAGGCCACTGATTAACGTGGCCACATGCTGCTCTCAAATAGGTACATAAATTCTATCAGCTCAAAAAATAAGTTAACTGTTTGATACAAATAGTAAGTTTGTATCAAGCAATAGTAAAATGAAGAAACTCACTTTTATAATGAAGCCTGAAAACATTACACTCCTTTTTGGGCAGTTGCAACTCGTGTAATATACATCAGCTGTATTCCCGAGGATGTCTCGATGATGTTTATTTCGAGACACCTTGGAAAAGGAAGACATTAAAATAAATCTATCAAACAACGGTCTAACTAAGTTAATTATCATAGCAATGCAATTTGCTGCGCCCCGCGGTTTCACCCGCGTAAGTCTCGATCCCTTGGGGAATATCGGTATAAAAAGTATCCTATGTCCTATTCCAGGTCATGGTCTACCCATGTGCCAAATTTCATCCAAATCCGTTATGCCGTTTTAGCTTGAAAGCGTAACCAAAAAACAAACTTACTTTCGCATTTATAAATGATAGTTAGTGTAAAACTACCATAAAATAGGGTTTTTTTTTAGCATATTTCTTCAAAAGTACAGAGGTACATTGAAAAAGAAACGGTACATAAACTCCTAAAGGCGAGTACATTGCATTGGTGCACCTGCACACCTAACACGCAAATTTTGGGGAGCCGTGCGAGGCAAACGCACATGATCTATCACCACAAACGGGCTTATTGGCGAATATGTAGTGTAATTGACTCTGGCAGGGACACCATCAGGGATTATAATTATGATTACACAAAAAACAAAATCGCTAATTCGTCGAAATTTGTCGCCAAATAACAGAATTTGTCGGTCACTGGTTCAAAAGATATACTTAAGGGTTTATAGGTGGCCGATATGGAGTCTCCCCAGCCTGGCCACATTATATCTCAAAAACTAGGGCACCTAGCGAAGATCTGTTTTCTCCCATAATTTGTCGCCAAGTCACAGATTTAATCGGGTCTTAGTTTAGGAGATATACGTAGTCCTGTCAAGTGATGTTAGATCGATCCCACTAAGTAAGAAAAGGTTAATGCGGCATGACCATTATCGAGAACCGAGTCATTTATGCCTATTATTATTATGTACTTAAATAAACGTAGGAAGGCACTAAATACCTAGGTACCTATATATATTATCATGAGGTAAATCCCCCTATATAAACTAAGGTAATCTGAAGAAAAACCGATCGTTATGATTTACCCTTCTGGACTACAATGTTGAATATGCAAAATGTTGAATTCGCAAAATGTTGAATCCCAAAATGTTGAACTTGTAAAACGTTGAATTTTCTGGACCCACAATGTTGACTCCTGTGGATGCGAAAGGCACCAGCAGGATCGGTCGCGGTAGAGATATTTGGGGGAGGCCAATGTCCAGCAGTGGACTTCTTTTGGCAGATATTATATTTGTTTGGTTTGGTTATTTAAAAAAAATAACGTATTAATATTTCACTCCAAAAATCTGATATTTCAAACACCTATCTATGGACACTTGGGTTTTTAAGACGAATACAACGATACCTTAACTGCCGAAATACATCCAACCGTTTGGAAGATATGAGGTAATAAAGAAATTTACAAACAAACATACATACAAGATACGCGCGAAAAACCTAACCCTTCCTTGGCAGTCGGGTAAAACTAAGTTTCATTTTTAATTAAATAAGACTTGTTGCCCACCCCGGCTTCGCACGGGTAGCACTAAGTACTTAACTACGGCGCACCTACATACATACCTACCTACCTACCTGTCCTACCTTACCTGCACCTACCTTACGTACAAACCTTGTCCTTAGAATAATGAACACAACAAAAAAAAAGAATTATCCAAATCGGTCAAGCCGTTTTCGAGTTTTAGCGAAATTAACGAACATCAATGTTATTTATAAATTCAAATTTTTACAAATTCAACATTTTACGAATTTAACATTTTTCAAATTCAACATTGCAGTCCAGGTGGCTTACTTAGCTCGCTATTGCAAAAATGGTAAGGTAGGTACATTCTGGTCTTCCAGTCTCAAACAGAATGAAATTCCTCCAGAGATAAATAGAAATTCCTCAAAGTCCTGGTGCCTACTTGAAGTTGCCAGCTGCGGTTTGTCAGCTCTCAAGTCCTCTAGAGCGCGCTCAAAGAGCAATTTCTATAC
This sequence comes from Lithophane ornitopus, assembly GCA_948473465.1. NCBI lineage: Eukaryota > Metazoa > Arthropoda > Insecta > Lepidoptera > Noctuidae > Lithophane > Lithophane ornitopus. The sequence goes on from OX419623.1 coordinate 9,535,065, forward strand.
CTTACGCCCCATTAGATTTCCTACGCAGCAACTCTAATGTACTAACAGTACGGCAATTATACATTGGTGCCGATTCTCTTGTACACCGAACTAAACTATCACTAAAATTCCTTACTTTTGACTATGGGAATCTTGGAATTATTCTGCCAAATAAATTCTCTAAATTTAAAACTTATTTTGACACAACTAAATTTCTCTGCAGGTTGGTACGGAATAAACTTATTAATACGTCCACCAATACTGCTGAGCGTGCGCGCCTGCTGGCTGTGGGAGAATGGGAGTCGGGCCTCTGGCTTCAGGCGCTACCGTCACCCAACGTAGGCACTATGCTGGGTGACACCACATTCCGGCTCGCTACATGTTTGCGTCTGGGCGCTCCTTGCGGTGCTCCACATCGTTGTCAATGCGGTGAAGGAGTCGACTGCCTCGGACACCACGGCCTATCCTGCAGCAAGAGCACTGGTAGGATGGCACGCCACGCCAGCATTAACGACATTATCCGTCGGGCTCTTGTCACCGCCGGGGTGCCAGCTGTTTTAGAACCCAACGGCTTGGCACGCGACGATGGGAAGAGGCCAGACGGAATGACCATAATGCCTTGGAAGTTGGGTAGACCTTTGGTGTGGGACGCAACCTGTGTCGACACCCCTCGCGCCATCCCATCTTCCTAGCACGGCGTGCTGTGCTGGAGCAGCTGCTGCAGGAGCAGAAAACCTCAAACGGCGCAAATATAACAACCTTATTGGGAGCTATATGTTTGAGCCGTTTGGGGTTGAAACACTAGGGCCGTGGGGTCCGAGTGCTCATCGAGTATTTCGGGACATCGCTAAGCGATTGGTCGACTCTTCACGTGACCAGAAGGCTGGCCTATTTTTAGCCCAAAGAATCAGCATTGCCATTCAACGTGGCAATGCTGCCAGCCTTTTGGGCACTTTTCCCATTGACAGCGATGCGGACGAATTCTTTATGCCCAATGAGCCCCTCCCCTTTATTTGTTATTAGTATCATTAGAATTAGATTGTATATTTTATTTAAAATTGTAAATAAAAGTTTTTAATACCAAATCGAATTTGACAACCGCGCGCCTCCACTTGGTACTTGTTTTCCCTACCCCGTTGTTTTTTTTTTAGAGCTAGAGGCGCGCATGCACGGCAGCCTCGACGTGTTTTTAAAGGAATTTTTCAGTTTTTGAATGGAAAATAACGAAAAAAAAAAAAAAAAATTACCAACATGTTAAGAATTAGGGGTTTAGGGGACTCCTAAAGGGGGTCGAAATTTTCATATTTCAGCGATAGGACACACCGTTTTCGAGATATAAGCAAAAGAAAATAAAAAAATACAGTACTGTTGTTTGTAACTGAAGTCGAGGTTTTGGTTTGAATTTTAGTTCATGACTTCTAATTTTATTCCACACATTTTTAATCGCGATTAAATATAGTCAGATTTAGTTAAGAGGATTTTAGATATAGGACAAAATTTTAGGTTAAATCGTCAAATTCAGAATAGCATTTTCACTAAACTAATCTCAGTGCCATCTTAGTGCTGTCAAACTAAATTATAGTTAAGTTGTGTCATATAAAGTCTATTTCAGAATGAGTTTGATCGTTTGACAGGACTAAACTAAATTTTTGTGATTTTTAGTTTAGTTTAGAGAATTTTGTGACAAGAGAATCGGCACCATTATCAGCGAAGCGTCTCTATTCTCTATAGTAGATGATTGTAGTGTAAAATCAGTATTTGTTTTAGTTTACTAATACGCACATCCGAACAAAGTATTCGATGTTCATGTTCACCATGTTCTTGTTCGTACGTGCGTACACGCATGCACCATACACGGGGAATGTACCTACTTGCGCTATTTTTATTGGAAGCGACAATATACTTATTGCGGTTTAACTTTTAGTTTATCTTTAGTGATTTTACCTACTTAATTTTGTATGAAGTGAGAGGTAAATAATTCGTTCCAAAGAATTTAAGATAACACTTTATTTAGCTTTTTCAGTAACCGTTACCGTTACATTATATAAATGGAATAGTTGTCCATGTCTTCGAATATTCAAAGTTAACGTCATGCAGTAGATAAGTCTATTTAGGCTCTCACATTTCAACATGTATGCAGCTCCTTGACCAGGACTGAACATCGGTGCGCCAAAGCTTTGACAATCGAACATAAAGTATGAAGATCCAGTCTTTCCAAAAGCCAAGTTTTTTGAGGGACTTGTGAGTATTCCAATCAGATTTTTTTCATTTTCATAGAAATAAGTCAATGCCTTACTCAAGTTGAATCGATCAGGATGAATGTTGTACACAAATCCAAATATAATTTTATCAAATTTAAACGCAAAAGAGAATGGGTACATATCATCAAATTTGCCATCTAAATCGGAAAGCTCAATTTCGTGATTAGGAGTACCTCCTACTTTGTCCATACACTTTTTGTGGTATTGATCACCGCCTAGGACTATTCCATCTAAGAATCCACTTGTCCAAGCGCTAATTTTACATGCTTGGGTCATTCCAAGGGCAACCACACTTGTTGCAAGGTATTGTTTACCGCGGGCATTTTCATCAAATCTTTGATCCAATGGATGTATAGTTCCCCATAAAGAAAACAGATCCCCTGGAAATTCAATGTCCCAATCTTTCCACATAGTTTGAGGTGTTTTTCGTTCCAGACCTAAGTCATTCACGGCACTCATTCGCGACCACGGTATCTGGTTGATATTCAACCAGTACATCTTCTCGTCTACTACAGGGCGTACTTTTCTACGCTTCAAATATGGGACGTTTGGATTAATGTCAGGTTTGAAGAGCGGACTTAATCTATAGTTTAGCGCAGAATGCCGCGGTGCAGTCTTCACGGAAGTCAGTTCAAAAGTGTAAAATTCGGGATCATCTGCTCCCGATACTATCAGTTTCCTTATTCGACGAATTAGCGCATCTATAGAGCGATATAACGTCCAACTCGCCACGCCGATTCCTGCCTTGGGAACTGGCGGGGGGGACCCCTTTGCCTTTTTATCCTTTACTACAACGTCACGTGGTGACGCGTAAGGGTCAAAAAGATGATAATATCCTTCTGCCTGACATATGACTAAACTGCATTTAGGATATCGTACCATGACGTAACGCAGTCTTCTCAATACTGCTTTTAAGTATTGCTCCAGTCTTTTTTCTGGGTTTTCATTAACAACTAAAATTTTTTTAATGTTGATATTTATGAATTTCCCGTCCAGAATAACGTTTTTGATTACCCTCTTCTCGCAAACGGTCAAATTTTTAGCTTTTTCATGTATTTCTAGACCCTTTTCGATACATATGTCAACCATGACGTGATCCCACGTTCTGATGGGATGCATCGCTGCCATTAACATTGCGATTAGGCTAACGAAGTGACAAGACTTAACGTTTGGGGTTGGGAAGCTAATAGGCAGAGCAGTAGTTCCATTTATTGAGTAAACGCCATCGATAAGTTGATACCCGATCGCAGTTTGGCTCTTCATTTCTTTTACACCTAACATTCGTCCTTTTGCGGGTTTTTCGCTTTCTATAATAGTCTGTTTAGATTTTTGTGACCCAGGTTGGCCAGTTGAATAGTCATGATCTTCAGGTAATGTGGTTCGGGTCTCTTTTAGAATCCTCCTGACTAATATTCTACTAAGAATAAATTGTTGATCATCTGCTTTTCCATCCTTATTGTAATTGATTCTGTGAAAAAAATAATAGAAAAGGTATTATAAAAAGAAATACGACTTTAGTAAATGATTGAGTTCACGAAGCCTGGATAAACTGGTTTGTCACTAATAATACCACATAAAATACGGGACCATTTATACGGAGATTTAATTTACGGGAGCTGAGTCACCCGCGCGCGTAGTGGAGTACCCCTTTGCGAATCCCTACACGTGGTCGTCGGGTGTTGCTTTTCAAGTGACACTAACTGTTGGTTGGTTTCGATCGATGGCTTATAACTAAGCACCCTACCCACTGAAGACGTACCGCCTAACGACATTGCAGTTTTCCGGTACTATCATCGGTGTTTCCACCTGAGGAGTTGGGATGAAATAGCAGCTCCACTGCAGACCGACTAGCCTGTCTCGCACTGGTACTGATGCATCGGGAGACTAGTCGCGCAGGGTAGGGAGTTCTGAGGCACGGAGCGCCACTGGCAGCCGACCGTAGGGACCAAAGTAGTCCAGTCACATATGAAAGGGGACAGCCTTTTACCCTGTCAAAAAATCCCGGGGTGCACCTTCTTAATAGTGGATGACCGGATGAGAGGGCCCGATGGACATTACTGAGGGGGCTCGGCAGTTGTCAGCCTATTGATTTTCTATCGGTTACATTTCAGAGAATGTGCTTTGGAATTTAACAGTTTAATTCCGCCAAGCCCGTTCCACCACCCGGACAACAAGACATACGGCGATGCTCCATAGATGCGCCGGAGTCTGTTTCTTGATAGCTATATACGAGTTTTACCCGGAGGTGGTTTAAGTCGAGAGTGAATAGATTATCGTGGTCCTTCGCTGACGACACCATCTTTACCATCACGTAACAGGGGTCAAACCCGAGCCTATAAACTATAAATAATAAAAAATTACCTGCTCACGAGGTCACGTAGACTACGAAATCGTAGAAAGCAAGCCTTCCCACTGGCGTCGCCGTCGGTAACTCTCAAGCCCATGGCATTACAAGCACTGCCGTCGAACAGATAATATAGCCCATTTCTCTTGAAAAACGCACAACTGTACGCGGTAGTTGTAATCATGCCTCTATCATATTTGTTGAAGAATTTTTGAGCCAATACCTCTTCCATTTGCCAGGAAGCACCTTCTCCAACCACATCAACATAAGTATTATATGCCTGTAAGTAAATATAATCATAAAAATAAAAGTTAAAAACTAAAACCCAACTACGGCAAAAAAGTTAACTAAAAGGGATAAACAAGACATCTCAGACAAAATTCAAAATCCGGAGTCACACGTAATCTGTGTGACTCTGGATTTAATTGGGTATTTTTTTTTTTTTTTTTGTGGTTATAATAATATATTTTTGAAATGTGCTAATTTTATCCTTTCATTTGAAAACCAACATGGACTTATTAAAAAAAAGTTTTTGACTTTATGTCCTCTAGAGGGCGCCATATTCAGTTTAACGTCACTTCACAGAGACTTTATGTCCTCTAGAGGGCGCCATATTCAGTTTAACGTCACTTCACAGAAACTATAATAACCAGTGGACGATCAAGACGCTTCCAACAATACCTCATTTGTCAAATTGTGAAGACATGAGAGAATGTCAATTTGTCTAGGGCCTCAGATGAACATACATACATACATACCGGTCAAAATCATAACCCTCATTTTAGCTTCGCCATAGTCGGGTAATAATAAGAGGTCTTCACAACATTCATTTTATTACATAACTTAACATCACGCCTATATTCCCCGAAGGGTTAGGCAGAAGGAGGTGTACCTTTAGTACCCCCACATTTCGCCTGTTATGTTTAAGTCCCATGTAACAGGGGGCGAGCCTATTGCCATCAAACTCCGGGCTGCTACTGAGAAATTCCAGGTGGAAAAACCCAATAACACTTTGCCCGACCTGGGAATCAAACCCAGGATCGCATGCTTGACAGTTTCGTTTGTCATGCTTGGCAGTAATTTTATTACAATCGTTAGATTAATAAAAAAATACAAACGAACCTGATGTCCAAGCGCAATCTTAGGTATAACATGTACAGGAGCAAGTTGAAATTTCTGCTGTTTCTTTTCATAGAGCGTTCCGGTGGTTGATACTACATAATCCACGATAGCAGGGGTCCAAGAATGGATCGAGTACTTGTAAGAAACCACTATTGCCATGATTGCACCAAACGGCAGTTTATCATTTCCGCCTGGGGAGGCTGCATCCGCAACACTAGTTGTTCCTCTAATAATTTGTGACGTATCTGGCAAATTCTTGAAGTTAGTCGGTTTTTCGAGCTCTTGTTCGGCGGTAACCTCAACGTTATACTCTGTGAGCGGAGATGTCATTTTATTTCGAATCTTTCGTAGTTTGAAGCGTCTCTGAGCGTCCTCTGTGAGAAGAACGCGGCGATCGACGTTGACCGCCGGTAGCGTTTGAACTTCTTCTTGTGCTGGCATTTCACGCATTGGCGCCATCAGCTACAACGAGAGTAGTTATAAGTAAGTTCCCTTTTTTACGTAAAACTTTAGTAAGTCATTGCAAAGTAACTCTTATAACATTGTTATAAAGTGGTTTTTAGTTAGCCAAGCCCATAGTATGATTACAGATGGAATAGGCAAAGTATATACTAAGAGGATGAAATTTGGCACATGGGTACACGATGACCTGGAACAGGAACCTGGTATAGGTTACGTTTTATGCCTGTATTCCCACGGGATCGAGACTTACGCGGGTGAAACCGCGGGGCACAGCTAGTGTTTATATAATCCTATTGAGTGACTTTTCATGAAATCGTGACATTTGAGGATTATTCTATAACCAGGAGCTTTCGCCTCCAATTAGAGATTCCGCCAATTAGAGTTTTCTAATAATAGTAGACATAGTACTAGACGTACGGGCACTTCGGGCTCGGGCTGCGGCGAGGGCGGCGGCGGCGGCAGCGCGGGCGGCAGCTCCTCCGCCTTGCGCCGCGCCTCTTCTTCCGCCGCCTTCTTCTTAAGCCTCTCTTCTTTCATCTCTTCGTCTTCTTCCTCTTCTACCTTTTCTTCTTCCTATAAAGACGATTGATTGACGATCGATTAATGTTTAATCGGCGACTAATGCGAGCTTATATAATATTACAAAGTGCAGTGCAGTTTCGTTTAGTGCAGAAAGAATATAATCGAATCGGTTATAAATAATGCTCACCTCGGCTCCACCTTCCGGCGGCTGAAAATAAATTTCCAAATTAGTAAAAGGATAAAATATACACGGTCAAAATAAATAAGAAAGATAAACTCTGCAGACGTAAACATGAAAAACAAAAAAAAAAACTCAATTTTCGAGCGATTTTCATGGGAAAAAGTTTCACTTGCGAAAAATAATTCTCAGGGTTACAATGTTTGGAAATGACATGTCCTGAATCTAGTGTATCCTTGGTTGAAGTTTGATGCGCATTTTGCCGCACTAGTGCGGGAACACAAAGGAAAGGGCACGTTTGTTAAAAACACTGCATTGTGAACCTGAAAGCGTTGCAATAAGTGCCATCCCTCCACGGATAAAAGCTCTAAGTAGAATAAACAAGTGGTTCACCAGCGGGGGAGGCGGCGTGGGCGGCGGCGTCGGTTCAGGGTCAGGGTCGGGTTCGATGGGCTCGTTGGTCTTGTCGCGGGGCTTCGGCCATGGAGGAACTATCTGCGTCACCGACACCGTGGGCGAGTCTAAGTTCACTGCAACACGTTATCACACCCACATGTCTGTTAAGTTAAAATGCGTTCAATCCGCCACAACCTATTAAAAACGACGCGACCATTAATCTAAATGACATGCTGTGTTGTTTTAATCGCTTGGGTTAATTGCGTGGATTTTAGGCAATGATACTTCCGAGCTCACTAAATTACAATGTTCCATTGTCATCCCTCCCCGCTACACTCTACTTTCAAAATAACAAAGATGATGTTGTATCTCTGCGTGCTGTAATGCTCGAATCTGAGCTGGTTTTACATTACAGTCGAATGCTCCCGGTGAGTGACTGCCTTAAGTTGTGATCATAGGTTATACAACGTTATTTTTTCTTTATGCTAAACCCGAAAAGGGGTCATTGTACTCATCATTTTGAACAACTATGGGACCAACATCGAAATCGCGAAAAAAAAAATCTGCTGTTCCATACATTTTGTCGATTTAAGTGAACACAAATGTAGGGAACAGCTGTTTTTTTTTAAATTTACCGCTCAGCTGGTTCCTTGTCCGTGTATAAATCATTTTGGGGCTAACACTACCTTCATTCAATAGTTATTTGTGCATCAAGAGAGCAAAGTTGTTTTTTGGTGCGAGTGTTGATTATGAATCCCGAGTAAGCGATTCTAGGTTAGAATCCTGAGCACAGCGAGGGATTCAAAGGCACGAGAAGCAAAAAACTTTGGTCTCGTGTAACACATACAACTTTTCACCTCAGCAGCGAGAACATATGAGATATTAGAACACATTAGGGGAACATATTAGGGGTTTAAATATGAATTTGCCGTTTTGTACTGAAGAACGGAAACCATTTTTTTTCTGAGGTAAAATATATTTATTTAAGCCAAAGTATTTTCCCCATTGTCTACACATTTCTGCCATCTCCTGGGAATGTCATTTATGCCTTTGCGGTAGAAGTCTGGGGACCTGGACTCAACAAACTGAGTGAAGGCATTTTGTATTGAAACCCCGTCATTTCTGTACAGGTCGATCGAGGTAAGGCAAGCTTCAACACGCGGTTCTCTCTGAAGATTAGTCAAATCATTTTGCAAGCTTTTTGTCTCACCGATTGATGCAAATTGGTCATTATTTTGGATATGCTTAAGCTAACATCAAACCGTGCCGCTAGTTCCATGGTATTTTGATATGGAGCGGCTTCTACCATCGCATCTAATTCATCGTTTTTTACCTTAGAGGCAGGTCTTTCTCGGGGTTCATTCTTCAAATTGAAGTTTCCACTGCAAAAGCGATTAAACCAAAAACGCACGGTGCGTTAATTAGCCGTATCCTCTCCAAACACAACATTGATATTGCGAGCTGTTTCCGCTGCGGTAGTTCCACGTCGGCACTCGTATTCAAAAATTACTCTAATTTTCAATATAAGTACAATTCGACACAACTCACATGTAGCATCGGCAAAATCCGTAAAACCGATCACAATCCGACCTGAATGCCCCTTCAAAATCACCAATCTTTATTACTGCTTTAGGTGAAAATGATCTTTACGCAAACGCAATAACTTGTAAAGTTATAATTATAACCAAATACATCCGTAAAATTAAAATTAATGAATGCAAATTTTCACATTTATGCTAGGTACAGTCACGGACTTTAATTGATGAGCCACCTTCAAGCTTGTCAATTTTACAGTTTCATACATTCACGAGATTACACGAACTCAAACCGCACGCTCGTAAACAAGACGATAAATAAATTACTTATAATCGGAAATAGTCTTATCCATGGAGGTTGACTAATAAGTTCTCAATGATAAAAATAAATAAAATGTTGCAATATTTTTATCCAATCTATTTGATACTGACCTCCTTTGGATCAGAGCTCATTAACTCGATTATTCTGAAAACTTATCTGATGACAGTGACAGTTGAAATGTCTATATCAGAGACGTTAGTTTAGAAGTTGTCGAAATGACTATTAATATTTCTCCGTACGCTAACGTTACTATCGCTACGCTTAAACAATCGTTGCTAGGTTACTGTTGCTAGACCTGCAATTGGTTGACTTTGGGTAGTCACTCTGCTGTCAAGTTTGTAGTTCTGGCTCTCAGGTTAGCCAACCGGTAAAGTTATGAAATATAATTTTCTTCTACTAATACGAAGACATTATGACTTTCCGTGTCGGGAACCGAATAAACCCGATTTGCATTACACGGCTAAAATACGAACAGTGCCAGGTGGCTCATCAATTAAAGTCCGTGACTGTACATCTAAGTTGTGTCGTACTGTAGTTATCTTTACTATTAAAAGCTGAATGCAAAAACAAAAATCGAATCTTGTGAAAAAAGTTTCACTATGGAATCTCACACCGTGATGTAAGTTTAATTTTAATTCAAAGTGGCCAGTACGTTTAAACGGCAATTTCATATTTAAACCCATATTATTGCCTAAAGGTAAAACATACAACATGGTAAACAAACCACATGTATATTTGTAAAAGGAACAATATTAAAAAAAAATTAAATTACTTAATACATTTAAAACCTGTATGTGTATCCGAACGTTTTATTGTTTGTTTCTTTTTTGGGCCTACTAGATATCGCAATTAAAATCGAACTTCGAATCGACTTGTTTCTATCTCTCGCTTTTTTCGTATCGAAGTAAAAGTGACAGAACAAAGTGAAATTCAAATATTTCGAATTTTGTGAGTAGACCCATATGAGTGCCCATGACATGTTCTCGGAATTTAGAAAAAAAATAATTAAACAGTTACTTTGTCTCACGCTCGCACCAAAATTGAATTTTGCACACTGTCTGTAGACAGCAAAACCTGCTTGTTTGAGGTGCTGAGGTGAAAATAAGTTTTGAACTTCCAGCCACCTGATGGAGATATGCTTTCCGAGCAGGCCGTATAAACTTTTGTTTATCGTAATAAGATTCTCGTCAAAAGACACTTACCTACTTTCGGTTCCATTGGTTCGTCTACATGTTTCTTATATCTCAGTGGTACCGGTGGAATGTAATCCTCGTTTACACTCTCTACTAACGATATTATATCCCCCATTTGTTCCTCATCTTGATTCTGTAACAACTAAATTAGGTGCAATTTGCGTTACACACTTTACCAAAATAAAATGGAATAGAATACTCTTTAGTATGTAAACCATAAAATATACACCATATAAATGTAGAAAGAGAGATAAGACAAGTAAAAAAGGTTTACTCATAGGTTTTAGTTGATCCTGGCCGGGTTGCGGTAAAGTCCGAAAGGGGGCGGAAAAGTACAGGGGCCCTTGGCAACAGGCAACTGAAGGAACACGGGTGGGTTTTAGTGAGTAAAAGTCTGACACGCCCTTCCGCTCCGCCAAGAGCGGGAGAAGTCATTCGATGATTACCCACCCTCAAAAAAAAAGGATGTAGTTGATAAAGGCAGAATGTCAGATATTAGAACTTACTCCAGGTGTTTTTGGATCCAAGGTTTCTACCGGCAAAGTGTCCTGAATCTCACACATATCTTGTCCGTCGCCGTGTCCCTTACTCGTGAGCAGAACTTTTCGCTTTTTTTTTGGCAGGTCTTGGTCGCTCAACTTACAGTACAATTCTACCTGAAATTAAGCCACTTCTTAATTAACTAAACTCTCTTATTGGTGCCGACTGCATGTTAAAAGCGTCTCGAGCCGCTAAAAAGTTCCTACGATTAACATTATACAACATTATATTTAGTATATGCGAAACTTGAATATAGTTTGTTCAGAATAAGTAACTTTTAGGGGTATGAGGAACAGGGTGTAAAGTTCACTCATACTCCATAGAAAAGGGAGGATCCTCCAACCAGACGGGTGTTGTGTCTGGCGGGCAACTGCCCAACGATTGATGTTGGGTTCGGTTCTCGTATATATGTCCACTGCACGGTAAACTTTAATTGCGCGATGCAGGATTTATGTGACGTCTGTCTGACGTCAGGTCTTTGATGCGTAGTTTGCATGTGGCGCTGTAGATACCGCCACAAACTGAATCGATTACAATCATTTGTACACCATGTTATATTAAGTAATTTTTTTTTTTTAAAGGTTACATGTTGGATACCGAGCGACACTAAGTACCTACTCGCAATCATACGCGTGGTCATAGCGGCACTAGGCGCGGGCGCACAGCAGGGCGGGAGTAAAACTACCCCTTCAGTCGCCCCGATGCACACTGGGACCCGTTCATACAACGTAACGCTCAAAACTCGATTTTCAAAATGAGGGTATTTCAAAAATTAACTATGTAAGCGTTGACTTAAGAATGTATCACATAATTTCTACAAATACTGAATCAGTAACTGCTATCTGCTGTCCAGTGCATCAGCTCAAAGTTTACTTTATACCCACATCAGGAATTATCCGATAACGTTCGTGAGTTTGTAGTGAATATTAAAACATTTATTTCTACAAGTAATCGTTATATTTAATTGAAGTGCATTCATAGCTGCAACTAGGCAAGGTATGGTTATTCTAATATTGTTTTTATGTGATAGTATGGATTTTATGTACAGAATGAAAAATCGAGTTTTGAGCGTTACGTTGTATGAACGGGTCCCAGTGTGCGATGCTACAGAATGACGCGCTCGTCACGCTCGCTCCCGTGGACATCGCGATCGCGAGCGCGTGGCCGCCGTAGGCCTTATAGTTGTTTCGGTTTACCTATCAAACACAAACAAACCTGACTAGTGACTAAGGTACCTTTCGGCTTCCGACAGCCTACTATGGTTAAGTAATGCGATGTTTAACACTTTTCATCCACTTTGAACTTTAAGTGGTTGGCATAAGGTGCAACAAATTGCATTGTCTACATTTTAACACTTACGGCTGCATTTACGAATAAAGTACATAATAATATCTACCTACACTTGACCATTACGACATTCCAAAGCCTGCAAGTGTGATGGAAAATGTTATCACCAATTAATTACAATACAATACAATCGCCGTAGGGTTAGGTACCTACTGCCAAATTATTATCGATGAGCGCAAGACGACGCCGACGCGCTCTATCAGGTAACATAACAAGCTTATAAATTTATGATTTTTCATGATTTAGTTTTGATTTTTTTTGCATAGATTCTTTACATAAAAACACAAGACAAGTGTTTCGGGTTTCGCATAAACTAAATCTAATATTGTATAAGATAATATATTGATAATAATACAATTATTAGTGAGTGACATCACCAACTAGATACTAGCTAACTGCTTTATTGACACACGAAGTCATACTATGAAACAAAACAAAGTCGTCACAATCATTACCTTCTGCTTTTTCTTCTTCAACTTTAACACTTTAAAAGCATGCACGTAGAATTGTGTTGTAGCCGGTAAATAATCCCAATTCTTTATAAATGCCTCTGCCATAGTTTCTGGGTTCAAAAGCATCAAGCAGCAGGCCTTACCGGGCTGCATCGATCTCTGGCCGTCGTTAGTACGCGGATAAGGATCAAACAAATAGAACATATCTTTCTGCCTCCAAATCGCAAGCGTGTAATTATTAAACTCCAATATACCGCTGTTATACTCGTGACTGAAGAAATCTGCAAGACCTGTTCTAATATTGAACAAGCATTCCTTGGCTGTGAAAAGTTGTCCTTTCACTCTTTCTCTGTATATTATTATTTCACATGCAAAGGGACCTATCACTATTTCATTTGGTATATTATCAATGGTTATATCAATCATAACTTTCGGGTGCGTGCAATCAACATACAGCTTATTCCCCAGTCGTAATATTTTGTCCAACGTCTTGGAAAACCAGGTATTAGGTGGTGATATTTTCGCGTAGGTCATCGCGACAATGGACATTGGCAAGGCTTGTCTAAATTTAGCCTCCTCAAAACATCGGTCCCCTAAATGCATATTAGCATTGACAATAGCACAGTTTGAGTTTAAAATTCTGTATCCCATCATGGCTTTCTCAACTTGAGTGAGTTCTTTATCGGATTCGAAATCCTCATCGCATTTCTCATCTGCTATTTTCAAAACTTTGACAGCAGCCAAAAGGAATTTTTGATCTTGTAGAATACTGCGTGCTAAAAGAACTTCAGCAACTGAATCGACATCTTGTACGTTCATGAGAGCAGCTTGACCATTAGCGAAGTTTGAGTAAGCTCTTGAATCTCTTCCAGCTGGGTCGAAAATGTAGAAGCAAACTTTATCTTTCCAAATCACTAATTTGAGGACCCTGTGTTAAAGAAAATCCAACAATATTAATTCATTCTTAGCATAATCAGCCCACATATAATGTTCCCACTGCTGGGCTCTCCTCTCGGTGAGAGGGAGTGGGCCGAAATCCACTACGCGGGCCCAGTGCGGGTTGATAGATGTCACCTGTCTTCGATCTTTTGGTTCTAGGACATGCCGGTTTCCACACTATGTTTCTCTTCGCCGTTAATTCATTCTCACTTAATTATAATGAGAAACGTATGCAGTTGTCTCACCTTGATAACAATACTCCCGCTCTATTTTCTTTGAAGAAAGCTTTCAGTCCTCTACACAAGTTGTATACCGTGGGATCTAACGACATGGTGTATCCCACGATGTCTGGTTCACAAAGCAAAACTTGCATCCTTTTCCCATTCAATAACAATATTTGTTTTTTCCCAAACTGCAATACTTCGCATATACCCTGAACTGATGAATGATCATGAACTTTGTCTAAACATTGGATATACCTGAAAGAAAAAGGCAATTTGAAATAGGTAGGTACTTACTATTAATCTTTTACTAATATAATACGTAGTTGTATACTTTTTACCCGACTATGGAAAAGCCAAAGAAGGGTTATGATTATCACAGGCTATGTACATATGTATGTTCATCTGTTTTCTCATAACTCTTAAACTTCTCGTCGTCTTTTGACAAACGGTATCGTTGGCAGCGTCATGTTGTTACACGGGTTATAGGCTATATGACGTCACATAAAATACAACGTGGCGGCTTATAGCGGATGTAAAGTGCTACCGAATTAATATAATCTGTTGAGTTTTCCCAAACCAAAGAAATGAGTAGTTAAAGTGATTATACTTTTTTAATTGACGTTTTTTTCGTAGTTAAAGTAGTAGTTTTAGTCTGCTAAAAAGGTATAAACAAGACATCAAAGACAAACAAATTAATAATAATCCGGAGGCACACCTAATCTGTTTGATTTAAGCCTCCGGATTTTTTATTTCTGTTGTAATACATTTTTAGTTGACTTTTTACCCGGACTGCCAAGGAAGGGTTATTAGTAGGGTTTTAGATAAATAACCTTTTTTTTTGGGGGGTAATAATATACCTAGGTAAGTATGCATATTTGAAATGTGTTAATTAAGCCTTTTCATTTGATGCAGAACAAGGTCCAATATTTTTTTTTTTTTCGGCACTTTATTTCAAATCAAATCAATTTATTTGTGAAACATAGGTTTTATGATAGATGGATCTTAAGAACTAAATAGTGCGCTATGTCTTGTCAATTTTGACATACAAATATTTTTTTAGAGGAAACATGCGTAGTCAATTATCAATAATAAAATTAACATAATTAATTAAATAGTTGGTTTACACTAAATTTCAATATTAACTAACATTATCATTTAAAAAGTCTTCAATTTTATAATAACATTTGTCAATTAGCAATAATGTGAGAGCTTTTTTAAACTTTACTAGAGGCATATTTTTAATATTGTCTGGTATTTTATTATAGATCTTTCGTCTGTCGGGCGCCATATGTGACATCACATAGCCTATAAAGAAGATACCTCATATTTCAAATTGTGATGAGTAGTTTATAAGACATGAGGCAACATATATACATTAGGGATGGGCCGAAATTCGGTTCACATTCGGTTCAACCGAATTTCGGCAGGTTGAACCGAACTTCGGCATTCGGCCGAAATTCGGTTCAGATGCCGAATATTCGGCACAAGAAAAATAATACCTACTTGCACTATTTTGACTGAAACTAAATTAAATCGAATTAGAACAGCATTACTGTAAAATAAAATTATGTCTTTTACTCACTCACGGTCATTTATTTTAGTTAGGATCATTGTAAATGTAAACCTTATTTAAATCAGTTCTTCTTATTAGTCTAATTATCTAAACTCTGCCTAATTAATAAGACAAAAAAATTAAATATACTATTACAAAAATGAAATAAGCTTAGTTTTCTTCTAACAAACATCTGGAGTGTCGCTCTCGGAAAGCGCGCGTTATTGAACCGAAGTTTGGCCGAACTTTTCATTTTAACCGAATGTTCGGCCAAAGTTCGGATTCGGGTCAAACCACATTCGGCCCATCTCTAATATACATACATACCGGTCAAAATCATGACCCTCTTTTTTGCTTCGCCGTAGTCGGGAAAAAATTAACTAAGAGAAGTATTAAAGAAATCATACCATGCATCACCGGCGTCCACCAAGTTGTCGATTAACTTCATGGTCCATTGTTTAGGATGGTAATGAAATGCTAAACAAAAAGCCATAACGCTCATTGGCAGAGCTTGACGACCTCTTGATCTACCACCTTTTAAACAATACAGAATATGTTCAGACACTTCACTTCAGGCAATATACTCCAATATAACTCTCATGCTTAGTTTAACTAGCCGAAGTCGACCTAGGCTGAGTGAGGAACCAAGTGGTTCAACTAGAACTTTATGAAAATTTTAAAGAGAATTCAATCTTTTTCTCGTTTGCTCCTGCATTTTAATTATTTCGAGATAAAAGTAAACGGTGTTTGACTTTTATTATTGAGCATTTACATTAATAACATAACATCACACTTGTAATTCCCGAAGAGTTAGGCCAGACGTGTACCTATAGTACACCTACATTTCGCCAGACATCTTTAGGTCCCATGTAATAGGGGACGAGCCTATTGCCATAAACCGCGCCCAAATCCATACTCCGGGTTGCTACTGAGATATTCCTGATGGGAAAACCTGATAAGCCCAACCTGGGAATCGAAACCAGACCACATGCTCAGAGAATATCAACCCCAGGGTAAAATGGGATATGCGGGAAAGTCCGAAAGGGATACAGGGACCTTGGTAACAGGCAACTGAAGGAACACGGGTGGGTTTTAGTCAGTAAGTCTGACATGCCCTTCCGCTCCGCCCAGAGCGGGAGAAGTCATTTGATAATTTTCCAACCACCAAAAAAAAAGGTGAAATGGGATGTTATATGAGAAAATCTGAAATCCACGCGGTAAAATTATTACCATAAAATATAAATAAACTTACCGAACTTATCACTATACATATTGAACGTTCCCGTCAAAATACCATAATGTATATCAGGTCTCTTGTCTTTGGTACACCGGACTACAGTAAGAGAATGTGTTTGTATTGTTCCTCTTTTTAAATTCAGTGGTATTTGTATCTAGATAATAAAGAAATAAGAAAGTTTTAAAGAGGTCTTGGAAAAGAAACTATGTACCTATATACCTATACAGCATAATTATAACAAAAACCCTGTCCGATCCGAAAGGAGGCGCCTAGGTAGGACCGTAAAATCAAAACAAAAAGCAAAAAAAAAAAAATTGACAATAAGAGAGTTATTACTATTTAAAAACTACGTTTTTGGAACCAAAATTACCCCAATTTCATTATAAGTTAGCAAATTTTCTACAGAGGTAAGTAATAGGTAGACACCCGGTAAAATTCAACAAACCACTGGGATAAAAAAAACAGCATGCAAATCGGTGCAGTAGTTTTTGAGTTTATCGCGAACACACAGACAGACGCGTCGGAGGACTTTGTTTCATAATATGTAGTGATGAGTTTTTGAACAGGGATGCACAAGGAAGACAGATATGGCTTCCCGACAATGGTACCTAGCAATGCCAACCATGCATATAGCCAGCCTGTGTTCTTAGTCAAAAGCAACAATATGTTACGGATAACAATTTTTGGAAACTTTATTTTTTTGTTTCCAATGAACTACGGGACTTGACACGTTGCTAGCAACATGGTTGCCGCAACACATAACCAAGTTGCTGAAATAATGTTGCACAACTTTTGTTTTCCATGAAAACTGAACTAGCTTAACTTACGTGCTCCGGTGCTGGTATTTCATCCAGGCCACAGACTTCATCATCATCTTTTGTATGTTTTTGTGCACCTCTCGCTCTTGGCTTTCCATCAGTAGCGCCTGAATGGCTAGATTTACAGATAGTTCCTTCAACGCGTCTAAAAAGTATTGAAAAAAAGTTAAAAATCAGCTGAGTAACATTGATGCTCGCAACGTCTGAATAATCCTTACAACAATGTTGTTTATCATGAATATGACAACACGGCAGCATCCTATGTTGTCACTTCCCAACATACAAAAACAATGTTGCGCAACTTTTTTTCCTCATAAAAACGGGATTTAATACTCTGGCCACAGTGAGGCAAATCCCGCAAGAGATCCCGCAGGACGCGAGAACGCGGGTCGATTCGACCATTCGTACAAATGTCAACACCTCCATAAAGTTAGATGACACAATCGGTGCGAGCGAATTTCTTCCCGCATCCCGGCCGAGATGCGCTTCAGTTTGGCCAGAGCTTTTAAGAAGTACTGTATGGCCAACTGCACGCCAGTAGTATTTGTATTACGGACGAATATAGTTGTAAAAAAACCGTTTTAAACCAACATCCGTGGTTTAAAAGACGTTTCAAATTTGTTTAACACGGTTTTTAAACCACGTATTTTGGTTTATAACGATTTATTTACAGCTTTAAACCAATATCCGTGGTTAAAAACGGATACTATACTATACGGACGAGCCCCCATTTCTACGAAATAAAGGCGCTACAAGGTCAAATTGTTACTATGCATGTGGGATTACCATTTAAGGCACGCTCTTTCAAGAATAGTGTGCTACGAGCAATTCAAGGTAAAATAGGACTACTAATAAAAAATTTGAAACAGTAAATTACCCCTTCAATCTCTTTTCTAGCTTCTTCTTCCTAATTTGAGCAGCATATTTTCTGAAACAAAAGTAGTCGTTTTATTTTTCACTTTCAAAGGACAAAATAACATTTAAGTACCTACAAAATATACATACCGACATTTTTTTTTAGGGCACGTCTTTCTTTTGCAGACACTAAAACAATTTTTTTGGAAACATTATTCAATTGTTACTATTCAGTTGGTACTCCAAAAAATAGATCAAACACTTACCCTCCCTTATAGCACGGCTTTTGTTTCTTCGGTCTGTAATCAATCAAATGAAGATTAGGATTCAAAATCCTAATAATCCTAGCTAATATAATAATGCGAAAGTGAGTTTGTTTGTTTGTTACGCTTTCACACTAAAACGGCTGAACGGATTTGAAATTTTGAAATTTGGCACATGGGTAGACCTTGACCTGGAATGGCACATACATTTTATTCCGATATTCTCACGGGATCGAGACTTACGAGGGTGAAACCAGGCGCAGCTAGTATTCAATAAGTGCAAGTTTGGATGTTTGATACTCAATCATGTTTTAACGGATAAACGTATTTACATAAAATTAAGGCACACAGGTAGTAGGTTACTGTTCATCCGGGTAGGTATCGGGTAGATACATAGTATTAGGTACGTTCGCTAATATGCGAAATAAAAACAAAAAGAACAAAATAAATAAATACAGAAAAAAACACATACTTTTTCACGTCTTTCTTAGAACCAGGTACATGAACAACATCAGGAACGAAGTCTTGATCCCTATTGAGGATAATCCCACTGTGTGGCTTGAATAATCTGAAATTTTAATGATTTCTGTATTGATATCCGAAGTGGAATTCGGTTGGTTTAGCACCGAGACACTGAAGTCCCATTTATAGTAAAAATATATGTGACGATGCTGATTTCCTTAGCATTTACAGTCTTGGCTGATATAATTTAATATTAATGACTCCTTACGCGTGTCCAGATTTAGCGGGAAGAGGTGGTCTCATTTGCGCAGGTTTGACGGCAGTCCTTTGAGCTCGAATGATCTCGCCACTTGTTTTTGGACTAGGTGCCTAGAAAGAAGCATACAATAGATGATTATTTTATACAAATTATTTTCAGACGCACGCATCCGATCAGGTATTGCTGTCGCAGATCTCGCAAGACTGACAAAATAAACTTACATTCAAGATAGATCTGCTCGATGTTGAGTGCCTGATAATAGCGCAGGGAGTAGGAAGCAATATATCGCCAGGCATTAGGTCGTAATACCGGACCCGCTTTGCACCCCTTGCACACGATCCATCCATAGGACATTCTACTTCCGACTCAAAAGAATATTTCGAATATGTATGGCTGGAATGACATAAACATAATACTTCTTACTACTAAGTGTTACCTTACTCAGGACGTAAAACTTTTATTGCTAAGTACTTATTTTCTTTATTCATTCAATACGGCGGCACTGCCGGCGGCTTGACCACATGCAAAGCCGCCGGAAAATGCGGCTGTGAATCGATATTCTCAGTTGTCTTATGCCTTTCGGTGAAATGATTTGTACGCTGACACTGGAGTCGGCGGTTTCGCCGGAAAAATGGCCGCCGGTCTTGTTGCGATTGCTGCACGCAAAGCCGGCGGCCCAGCCGCCGGCCGACTGACGGTATGGCCGCCAGTCGCCGCCGGGCTGTGTGGATCCACCATTAGATAAGACAATTTACAAAACAGTTAGAATAGTCCGCTGTTTACTGATACTAGATATATAATATATATACTGATTTTAGATATTAGTCCGATTTGACCACTTAGGGTATATGTGTGAGCAAAATCGTTCCGCGAAACGCGAATAGACCTGAATAAGTGTGAGTAGTCCCTTAGCCATCCAATATTGTTATAGATAAAACATAACAGCTGTTTTTCAATTTTGGCAATTTTAATGCAGTCGAAATCGGTTTGAATATAGGTAGGTATGCTACAAAATATAAGCGTACCTTTCTGGTTGCCTTTGAAATCTTGGTGGTTCGAAAGGACAATGGCCAATGTATCGTAACCTGAAACATTATTAATAATTATATTAGGTATCTTTGGCTAAATGGTAAATTTCCCGGGAAATAGTTTTGGACCGTGGAAACAGACGACGTTGGAGAGTTGAGAAACAGACGATCCAGGGTGGGCGCTATTATTTAACATTGCAAGTGTCGAAAATGATAAAAGTGTACGTACGATAAAAGTCAACGGTACTCAGAGATGGGTGAGATTGGAACGGGCCGGAGGCTGATCCATATCGAAAAATTTCCAGCCTAGATGAGATGTCTTATCTGGGCCGCAAATTTTTAACGATAGTTCATATTTCCAAGTAAAATTATCAAATGAATAAAAACAGCTAAATATTTGACAGCTATTTGCGACGTTGGCGACTTTCAGAACGCACGCTGTCAATGTCTCATTGTTACAATGATGTGTTGACTGTATTTAAACACAACTAGCGAAATGTGGGTCAACAGGCGTTTGCCACAGTATTAATAAGTAACAGTATTATAACTTCATAGAAAACGGCCGAAACGACGCGCTTCGAAATCTCAGTGTATATCAATATAAAACAGTTTTGAGTGCGCGGCAGTTACGCACGGACACGGAAGGTTTATCTACCGAGCGGCCGTAAGTAATTATTTAAAGGTCACTTCCTACTGCTTGCCTTATAGGAATAATGGCTCGATGTTAAGTAGGTATATGTTGTGTAATTGTGCTAACATTATAATAGATTAGATATGTATTATTTACTAGCGACCCGCTTCTGCTTGGCACGGTTTTTATGACTTGACAAAAAATCGTGATTTCTTAGTTATATTATGTAACTTTAATAATAACGTATTATACACATAAATCCTCCGAAATAAATTCTCTAAACGATGGTGAAAACCTCATCAAAATCTTTTGCGTGGTTTAGAAGAACAACGCCGACATACAGACAAACACAAAAAGCGACTTTAATTTATAATATGTATAGATGTATACCTAGCCTACGACTAGGTATTACCCCCAAATAACCTCGGAACAAATCTCGGAAATCTCCCCTTTATGGTTATTAGGTAAATTAAATTTTAACCTTGTGTGCATAGAAGGCTTCATTGGCACGCATGTATCCTTAAAATGCGGTGGTTTAAACTGTTTAGTTTTGAATTTAGGTGGCTTTTGAGTTCTATTTTTCTGAGTACCTGAAACAGATTTATCTTATTAGCTACACACCAATGATATTCTACTTATTAATTAATGTATTATCATTGGTACAAACACACAAATATTTTTTGTCATATTGGCAAGTAGGTAACTGGTATACATAATTATACAGTTTTTGAACGAACACTACAGTGAAGCATGCTAATTACACCTCCGCTCTGTGCATACACGCTCACACGCATACCTACATTTACAATCAAACTACACCTCACAGTGCACGCATGTTTACGAAACCGTTCTCACGTCACTGTTGTCAGAGCTCTGTCTTCGTTTTTTATTTGATCTGAGGTATAACCATGCCAAATTACAGCTTTTTAGTGCTAAGAGTTACACCGCGGACAGACTCGCCGAAACTTTATGGGTTCCTTGTTTTACACTATGGAATCCTTAAAAAACAAAAAGAACATTTCACCCATTGCTACTATAGGTAACCCTATGCTGTACCTACAGCCATAGTCCGTTGTGTGAATTCCCGAGTTTCTAAGTAGGTAAATATTGCACTCAAATAACGAAATAAGGCGTCTTTCTCTCAGTTGTTGTGTAACTAATTAGGTACTTATTACCACTCACCGGCAAGGTAGTCCTGAAACGTAAGCGCCTGAACAATTTCAGCCACATTTTTTGGATTTTTTCCCTTCGGTCCTGAATGTTTGCAAATTTGTTGCAATTCTATTGGACATTTGCAAACTCTGGAAGAAAATAATTAATACATCAATTTGATTAAAAATAACAGAAACAAATTACATGGATTGCAAGCATACTGATCCAATTAGGTACTTACCTTTTCTTTTTTGCCATTTATTTTTTTTATTTAATTTTTTTTGTTATATAAAAAGGAAATCAAAATGATTTTGATAGATGTCGAGATGACAACTTCTAGATATTCTAATTTTAAGAAATATAAATCTTAATCAAGTAGGTCTTTATTTTTATACAAAGTAATGGAATAAGTACTTAATACCAGACATTTACCTAAATATAGGTTCTTATTACGATAGTCGGGACAAAGTGGGACACACAACAACGAAATCTACTTGCAATTAACTACTGGTCGACATTCGCTCAGCCTACCTAGTTCTTTGTCTCGTGATCTCGTCATACGCCCCGCATGGCAGGTGGCATTGTGTCCTAAATAATTGTAACATCGTTTATGGGAAGCTCCTTGGCTTATTACTTACAAATTAATACGCCATCGTCATCATCCTCATAGAAAGGTATCGTGATGGCCCAGTGGTTCAAATCCGGCCAAAGACATACCAATGTGACTTTCAATTTATTTATGGCTGTGTTTTGGCACTGGAAAAACGTAATAAGTCTTACTTTGGAATAAAATTCATAATAATTTATTTTCAATCAAAATGTATTTATAATAATTATTATTATTATGGAGTACCTACATAATATGTAGATACCTACTTTTATACAAAAGGTAAATAATAATAACGTACATAAATGTAATACATAATTAATTTTGTTCCACTTAGGTTTTGGATGACCGCACATTGGCTACTATCGCGTGTCACGTTTACTATTAATTAGCTACTCTAGCGATAATAGCCAATGTGTGACCGCACATTTGCTACTGTCACAAAGGCATGACTGGCAGAGAAGACCCTCTGAATCTGACCTTAAAGCCTCGTGCAAACTGCCGCGATATCGCGGGCGCGACAGGCAGCGCAACGCTTATCACCCCGCGATATCGCGCCTGTTTTTGAGATCCTTAATTACGGCCGTATAGGTACTAACTGTAAGTTTGTCTAAAGTAAACAGCGTGTATTATGAAAAAACGTCTAAGGTATTCGAAAAAAAATTATTAAGATACCACCACAAAATATACAAAATATGCCTCAAATGGACAATAACATTAACTAAACATTGAATTATGAAGTGCTTCTATATCTTCTTTTCTTTGTTCTTTTCGTTTCTTATCCTTTTTATATGCTTCATATGCTTCATCGTCTGTGGGTAGTTCATGTCTACAGAATGGACATGAATTTGTCTATAAAGAAGAAAAAGCGCAATTAATAAACACTTGAAACAACAATTAAATTCATTTTTCGTACCTAATAATTAATGAAGAATCTTCAATCTTCTTGTTACTCAAACACACACAAACGGCTTTTTGAGTCGTTGGTACTTTTTATATTTTTTTGGCCACGTTAAACCATCATTGGCGTTAATTGGAAAGTGCGGGTGTATAGAAACTTCGAGCACTTGGCAGGAAAGTAAAATGTATGGAAATTTGTCCACGATACTATCGTCACGTAAGGCCCGGCGCACATTGGGTATGGGTGATAGAGAGTAGTGGTGGCCCAGGAGTGGTTACGGCCCCGAGTTACATGGGTTCGAATCCGAACCCAGGCAGGCGTTTTACTTTCTGTAAATAATTTCATCACCACTGCTCTCAAAACGGTGAACGAAAAGGCAGAAGAAATAGGCATATCCTAGAACCAATAATTCGATGATATGTGACATCTACCAACCCGCACTGGGCCCGCGTGGTATATTACAGCCCACACCCTCTCGAAGAGAAGAGCCCAGTGTCCCAGCAGTCGAGCGGTGGGAACAATATAGGCTGATTATTCATGGGTACGGGTTTTGGTGGGGATTGGGGGAATACATATAAATTAATTTCCCTAGGATGCGCCAACAAAAACTTTTTTTCAAAACATTAAACCGGCGAAAAAAGAAATTGACTAGCGAAAAATAAACCTTTTAATTAAGCTTCTAAATTAAGGTAAATAATTATTTTTCACCTCACAAGCTCGGAAAGATTCTGTTTGTCATTCGAAATCTGCGTGGAAAAGTGCATTATCCCCGCAGGCGTGGAAAGAGTTTTTAAAATTCGAACCTTTCTATTCAACAATTTTCTATACCGCCGGGTCGACTGATAATCAATACTTATTTTATGTCAGAACGCCAACCTCATTTTTAGAATAATCACACTGGCCAGCACGAAAAAAAATCGCTCAACGCGCCTAAAGAAGTTTTCACATAAAAAAACTTTATAATTACACGACTGCCCAAAAAGGGTTCATGTATGTATGTTTGTATGTATGTGAGTTTCTTTCTTCCACCATAACTTTAAAATGCCTGAACGGATTTGGATTTATGGGGTATCGTTAGAATCCTTACATTATCCCGACTAACACAGGCCATGTTTTTTTTTGAAAAAAATATGGCGACTGTATGGCTCCATTTTCAAATGTCAAAAATAAAAAAAATCTTCAATTATTTACAATATGGGTATCCAATTGAAGGCCTTGATGAGCACATTCCAGAATTATATAATTTATTGGCATAAGTTTTACATAGGTAGCGTGTACATGCAAATAAAGAACATTTCATCTTTGGCTGCAAACGATAATCAGACTTTAGTAACACTGCAAATGTCTAATTGAGTGAATGGTTTGGTAGATGATTGAGTTATTATTAGAATTCATTCATAATCACACAGTACCAATACTTAGGCAATTAATTCAAAAAAATTGTTAACGCCAACTATTCCATAGCGGTAAACAAAAATGTACCTAAACTACAAAAAAATCATACATACTTGTCACTAAAATGTATAAAATTAAAATAATTAATTAAAAAACACGACTGCCCTGCTAAAAAACAAACTAAAAAGTAAAAAACAAGTTGATAAAATTGTCATTGCAGTCGGGGACCTCTTAGATTAAAAAGTGTTTCCACAGAACGGTCCCCCGACTGCAATGACAATTTGATCAACTTGTTTTTTAACGACTTCTTCAAAAAGGAGGAGATTCTCAATTCGTCTGTATTTGTATGTTTATTTTTTTTTATTTTTTTTGTATGTTTGTTACGCTTTTACTCCGCCAATTATGAATCGATTTTGATGATTATTTTTTTGTTTGGTAGGTCATGCTTCCGAGGTGGTCCCATATAAATTTTATTAACTTTGCTTCAATATTACGTATTTTTCCCGCTTAGTTTATCTAGACGATATCCTGTTTGACTCCTTCACTGTTATTTACATAGCAGGTAGTGGTATTCGGATTTGTGTGGGGTAGGTACAACAACTAAAAAGTGAAAAATAAAAACTTTTTACAAAAATAAAACAACCGACTTCCAAAAAAAAAAACAACCGACTTCCAAAAAAAACACTAAAAATGTGAAAAATAACTTTAATTTCGGAAGTCGGTGGCAAAAAACGGAAATTGAAAAGCAAAGACACCGACTTCCGTCAGTGTTTTTTCGGTCGGCTGTTTTTTTTTTGTAAAAAGTTTTTATTACTTTTTAGTTCGTTTTTAGTCGTTTTTTTTTTTTTCTTTATATTCATTTCACTTTCCACCACTTGGGTTTGTTTAGCAGTGCAGAGCTAGTGCAAGCGGTACATAATGCCGAATTGAGCTTTTTTCCGGAAAAATTGCGCGAAAAGTACATAAAAGCTTAGGTACAATATTTTTGTTCAATGCATGGAGACATCTAGCATTTTCCTCGCTGGAGTGAGGTGAAAAGTTGTGTGTTTCGCTCGGCAGCAAAGTTTTTCTGGGTCTCGTACCTTTGAAACCTCGCAACGCTCAGGATTCTAGGATTGAACCATGAGCGAAACGAATGGTTCAAATATAGAATCCTGAGCGTTGCTGGGGTTCAACACAGGTACTCGCGCGAAAAAACAACTTTGCCTTGCATAACAAGTAACTATTTATTATACTCGACACCAAAGAAATACAAAGGCGCCAAGTAAAATGATGGCAGCTTGATTGATCTTCGTTGAGTGGTTGTAAAGTAAGGTAATAAATATTATGGTTTATTTTTCGCTATTCAATTTCCATTTTCGTCAGTTTCATCTTTGGTAAAAAGGAGTAAATTGACTGCGAGAGACACGCAAGTATCGATCCTATAAGGGTTCCGTTTTTTCATTAATTCAGATGTAAGGAACCCAAAAAATCAGATAAATATGATGACTTGACCTCCTTTTGTTCGTCGGTTATAAATAATTACCTTTTCAAGCCATGTTAATATGCACTTTGCATGAAACTGATGATGGCATGGCATTTCCTTAACCTTTTCTCCAATACTAAAGGCTTTCAAACAAATGGGGCAGCTTTTATCGTCACTTTCTATAGTAAGTTCTGGCAAATTGGAAACTGCTTCTTTTGATGCAGGTGGTGGTAGTCTAGAAAAACAACAAACAAACATATTACTTATTTGATAGTTATTTTGTACGTTTTACTTGTTGATACATGAATTCCATGAATGGCTATTATTTTGTTCATGAAGATTTCGGTCTTTCACCATGTTACCATCAGGGATCAGATAATTGGATGCATATTTACCTAAAGTTGAGATGTTGGCTATTATGGACAGCACTTTTGTATCGAAAAAATCCCAGGATTCTGGGCTCGACAAATTTATAGCTCGTAGATTATAGAATCGAATCTATATTTATTATTTACTTACGCATTCAGGCGTTGTCTAATATGGAAAGCGCTTTTGTATCGATCATAAAAATCTCGCGATTCCGGAATGAATCAATTTACTTTGTATTTTTTTACTATAGAAATACTAGCTATGTTGTAAAAACTAGGTTTCCAAACTGGCATAGTACATAGCGACACACAACTCGGTGCCTTGAGTTACGTTAAAAACATCACACTCCTTTTTGAGCAGTCGTGTAAAAATGTTTACAGTATATGAATTTTATGTTAATACCGCGAAAGTAACCTTCATAGAGGGTTGATAATTCGTTCCCATACCATATATCCGATTAGTTGTGCATTCCCGAATTTTCTAGAAATCCGGTATTTATATTAAGAAAAATTAAAATTAAGAAGCCGCTTCCACTTAGCGAAAAATTAACTTTGGGTAAATATGCATCCTATTATCCAATCTCTGATTATCATTCACCACAACAACTTGATCAGTTGGCAGTCTTGGCAGGCTAGAGCACATTACAAATTCACGATCTGGATACTAGCTAGCGATTCTCGCTAGCGATATTGATTGAGTATTTTTATGAAGTTAAACAAAATGAATAAACAACAATTAAATTAGCGTATTGATTTATATTTATAGGAAATCAGCATGTTATTATTTGGGGGTCAATTAAATACATACCAAAAAAATGATCTGCAGAAACAGAAGCAGGGCTGGTATAAAAATTGTCAACACAATGGTCACAAATCATTAAAATTAATAAAATCATAAATGGATAGAAATTGTGGTCAGTGGGTTGTCTTAGGGGTGTTTCACTATCAGTATCAATTATGTCTTTCCCGCTTTTCGAACAAACACTGGCTTGTGTTTACATTCACATCTACACTAATAATATGAAGTATTGCGGCATATCACAGGTCTGAAAAGGTTCTACAGAAGTTTGCACCTGAATGAATGATTAACTTACCTTGGCCACTCTCCAATTATATCTTCATTATAAAACCCATAATCTATGAGGAATCTAGCCATGTCTAACAAATGGTTTGCTTGTTGTCCTTCTTCCAATTCTGCCCAACCCATTTCTTCAAAATATCCAGCCATTTTATCTGTACACTGAAACAGTACATTATTAACATTACTTGTAGTACCTATTCTATAAAAAAATTGACATTAACAACAACGTGCCTGTTTTCCCCGGTTAGTTGAATCTAATGGAAAAACCTAAATGGATTTATATCTCTGATTAAAAACAACTAAAATCATGTACCTAGAACCTCAGACCAAATAAAAAACCAAGACATTTATAAATATAAAACTACTCTGTGACTAGGCTTGCCAACCTTAATGCATGAATTTACTTTGGCAATTCAAATGCTCCGACGTGGCAATAAAAAGCGGGACTCAGCTGTCGAAGTATAGGGTGGCGAAAAATACAATTAGAAATAATTTTAATGAATGCTTCAGGTACTTTTGGCTTACAAGTACAAGACTTTGTTGTATTGATGATTTTGATGATTATGTTTCTATAAATCAATATTTGATACTTACGGCCGCAAATCATAAGTATTTAGATCAATAGACAACCTGATATTGACGTGTTAATTGCAAAAACTGTAAGAAATGAATTTTGACGGGCTACCCTGACGCTATCAGAAAGGGTGTTCAGTAAACTCCGACTTCTGCCCGAAGGTTTAGCCATAGGTTCATTAAAAGGGGACAATTGGTATCCCGCACATCCCGTATCTTTCGCGGGACGCATCCTCTAACTAAAGCTCTAGACACGGGACGTCCCGGCTCTCGCGGGACGGTTGGCAAGCGTATCTGTGACCAAGACAGAGTGCTGTCTACAGTAAGTGACTTGAGGCCGGTTTCATAGACATGTGTGCACTAGTGAGATGTAGTTTCATTGTAAATGTGTGTGTGTCTGAGCGTGTATGCACAGAGCGGAGGTGTAGTTTTGGCATTGCATTGTTCGCAGAGCTGTCTTGGTTTTTTATTTGGTCTGAGCCTAGAACTAGAAATAAGAAACTTACCTGTTACACAGACAACAAGAAACAAATTACGTTTTATAAAATTGTATTGACTACAAAAATTGCAAACTTTTTATATGAATGGAATAAATATTTCTTGATCAAAAAATAGGAATATTTTCAAAATACAAATCTAGATTATGAATAACATTTTTTAACAGTCATTGAATGCACAGAACATTAAGATTGGATGACACTGACAACCACAACACGAAAACAACAAGCAGTCAAGCTGTCAAGTAGAGGTGTGTAACTATATATTCATAATAGGTACAGGGATTATAATACAATCATGTATATTCATATTAGGATATGACAATATGAATGATTAGGTTACCAGGTATTAGTCAAATATTAGGCACGCTAATCTATCACGATCACCATTTGCCGACTGCGATCACTGCGATCACTGAATCACTACGACGACGAGAGATCGCGTCGTGGTCTCTCACTTCTGTCGCACTGTCTATTAGCTAATCTAATCTAATACGAATATTAGTTTAATATTTGTAGTGACCGAAGCTCACAGCGACTCGGCGACTCCATATTATGTGCACGCACGCAGTGAATAGCAGTGATTGATTTTTACTTTGTTTTTGTTTTGTATTTATGTTTGTTGGAGGTTCTGGTTTGGTGGTGGTTTAATAGTTCTTGTGGTTACTTATTTATGGAATAAGCATTCGTGAATAATATAATGAAAGTGCATATTCACGAGAATCTTGTATTTCATATTAATTATTATGGAGAATAATGGTGCCGATTCTCTTGTATGCTAAACTATCACTAAAATTCCTTACTTTTGGATATGGGAATCTTGGAAAAAAAGAAGAAAATACCAACATCTCGAGAATTACGGGTTTAAGTTTTTTCAAAGGGGGTCGAAATTTTCATTATTTTTTCGATAGGATACACCGTTTTCGAGATATAAGCAAAAGAAAAAAAAAAAAAAATACAGTTCTGTTTCTAACTGAAGTCGAGGTGTTGGTTTGAATTTTAGTTCATGACATCTAATTTTATTTCACACATTTGTAATCGCGATTAAATATTAGCATGTTTCAATATTAGATTGTGTAGCTAAAATGAATCAGTTCACTAATATTTGACTAATATGGGTAATAGTTATGGGATCATATTATGCGAAAACTAATATATTCAACATTAGAATTACCTAAAAATGACCATCATCTCTACTGTCAAGCATGATGAGTTGATGGACTTGACTTGACACTTGACACAGTTGACAGTTGACACGATGATGTTGATGTGGAAAAATTGAGCATGGATTTGTAGTAGTACTTACTAATTCCAGATTAGGGATGTTGCGTCGCGGATGCGGATTTTTTAACCGACTTCTTCAAAAAGGAGGAGGTTCTCAATTCGTCTGTATGTTTTTTTGTTGTTGTGTGTATGTTTCTCGATTACGCCGCCAATTATGAATCGATTTTGATGATTATTTTTTTGTTTGGTAGGTCAGAGGTGGTCCCATATAAAGGATAATGCATATTTTAGTACCCTGCTCCAAGAGCCATGTCTAATACATCGTTGGATAGCCCTTTTTAAACTGAATAGAAGTTACTCTGGCGCCTAATTCGAAATCCTTGTCCGTTCGGAGGTATACTATACCAAACATGTCAGTTTTAGCAATACCAAAATAAGGTACCTATTTTTTTAGATACTTCATTATTCACTGCCCTTTTAAGCATCATTAGAGAGGTTTCGACATCACACGCTACCCAATAACCGATCATGGGTTCACTACTTCCCTTTCCTCCTAACGGTTAATCCTGGATTTCTATCGGTATGAGGTGTTGGCAAATAAAGCTTGCATAGCATTTCAGCTTGGGACCGAATTGGCATCACCATGAAACTTCATTCATAAGTACTGCCTGATTGGCGGCGTGTCGATGAGGTGCTGATCCGATGCTGGAATTATAGATGACCTTAACGGCTGCAAAATAACAGTAAAACGTCCATTTACACAAATGTTTATTGACGGGAACAAAGTAAGTCGATCGTTTGAATTGGTTATGACTGCGCTGGTTCTTACTATTCTGCGACTGTTTAGGTATTCGCACTCTGGACTCTGGTTACAGTTTTTCTTGTTCACTCCGGCTATCTCTTGGATTTTGTTATCTGTTAGTAGAAGAACTTTTAGGTTTCAAGCAAGCGATTTGTTTTTTCCAAATTATCACACGGAACAAAAATAGTTGGTATGTATCTATTTGGAAAATACTTAATGAAGGCAAGGTGGCAAGGCTTTTCTGCAGTGAGCATTAACACAACAGAATAATTATCCTAGTTAGAAAGTGCACTGGAGACGTATCTGATTACGGGATTAGTGAAGATGCTTGGGTTTTACGTGGGCGCATGCCATGTAATACCTAAAAAGTACTATTGTTATTTGTTACTTATTAATTAATAACGATAACAAAACACAGATACTGGTACTCATACAATATCAAATTGTTTGGCACTAAGGGTACTCGTACTCCAGGCATGCGGGATTTACCGCCTTCTGTCTCATTTCTTAAAGATTCTATCGTAGACGATGTTTGAAAAATGTTTTATTTAAATGGATGAATACATTTCATGTATGTATCATGGTTCGTGGCTAATTAATAATAGACGCACGGGTCGATCGAAGGGTACGTTACACTTTCTGATCGGTCCGTGGATGGGTGACCATCCATTCCTTACCATGACCTCCGTGCCTCGAAAAGCACGCTAAGCCGTTTGTCCCGGTTGTCGTGTTTAGATCTTCGACAGTAGGTAGTAACGGGTGGTCAGAAGCCCGAAAGTAGGACAACCATTCTTACCAAGGGGTATCGTGTTTAGATAGGCAATCGCTCCATGTAAATACTGATATTCAACTGCATCTAGCCTAGGCAGATGATGAATGTACAACATAACATAACATTATGCCTGTAATCTCCGAAGGGTTAAGCAGAGGTGTACCTATAGTAAACCCACATTTCGCCAGTTAGGTATGTATTACTCCTTTATTTTAATAATTAATAGCAAACGTCATATAAGATCGTGATTAGATGATCGATCACTTCGAAAACGTACGAAATGTTTTTTTGCGATTTCTGACTTTTCTAGTAGGTATAGGTAGGTACTCTTACCTCAGTTGGTCCAAATGAGTGTTTGAATCCTTATACAAAACTGCATTGATTGTCATCATAAAAAGAAAATGTTATCTATAATTGACGTTTTGTCTAGCCGACTGTACCATATTTCCAAAATCTGTGAATGCAGTTAGCAATTACTAAAGAAGTTAAGGACAGTCTCCTAAGAACATTTTTCTGTAGTTACAACGATTAAGGTAGCTTCCCTTGCTGCCTCGTTTCAACTTCCACCCTGTATTACTCCGATCGGACAAGGAATTGAGACAAAGGCCTTCGGAATTCTTGTACTAAATCTGAATACCTTTCTAATGATATATCATTTATACCTATTGGAGTGGGTACCAGCTTCCATACATTTTGTGGCATCATTCTTTTATTAACTTTGCCTGCGTAGTTTTTGAGTTACCTCAATATTACGTATTTTTTCACACTTAGTAGTATTTTCATTATTTTATGTGATGATTAACATTTGTACCTATGCCCAAGTGGCTGATCATGGAATGAACATTATTTGTATTTAATTTTGTAATGAACACCTGCATGTAACCCAACCACAAATAAACGATTTGATTTAATTTGAGATGATATATTATTTGACTCCGTCACTGTTATTTACATAGCAGGTAGTGGTCGGTAGGTACCTACTTATTCTAATTTGTGTGAGGTAGGTTAGGTAGAAACCACATCTAAAAATTTTCCAAAAAGAAAACATCCAGCTTCCCAAAAAACACTAAAGTGAAAAATAGCTTTAATAAAATTACGGAAGTCGGTGGCAAAAAATTAAAATACCTATTTTAATTTTTTGCCACCGACTTCCGTAATTCCAAAACCAAAGACACCGACTTCCAAAATTATAGTTATTTTTCATTTTATAAGTAGGTACTAGGTAAGTACCTCAGACCAAAGTCGGTCTGCTTTGGGGCGTGTTCGTCGCATTCCATCCATAAAGGATGTAGGTACTAAAAAAGTTATGCCAGCTAACAGGGTGGGTTATAAATACGAGTGCTTATCTAACCTATCACACGAGTACTTCTACCAAAAGCGGAAAAAAGTACAATCTAACTAACTTCTTATCGATTCGATTCGTTGTAATCGTACATTTGGTAAGTAAATATTTAGATAAACTTATTGGAAAAATCGGTACCTACCTAAGTAAGTTTTAGTAGGATTTCGTCGTTGATAGTCCAATTCCGCGTAACTAACATAGTTATGATTAAGGGGAACGAAAGGGTCCTAGACTCAAGTTTGTTCAAAATTCGGCCGATTAGTTTTTGTGAACTTCTGTTTTTTGACCCTCCTTTAAAATTTGCGAAAGTGTAGGTACATCCGCGGTATTTAACAATGTTAGTTACGCGGAATTGGACTATCAACGACGATTCTGTCGTCAGTTATGGCTCGTACTTACTATCTTTTACGAGTAGGTACCTACTAGGTAAGTATAGGCACCTATATAACTAACACACTAAACACACTGACTAACTAACAGTCCCTATTCTATTCTAACGTAAACAACAGGTCATCGTGAAGCAAGGCACATCGTTAAACTAACATTCAGAGTGATTCAGATAAGGTCGCCGTACGCGCCAAGTGTTACTCAATGTAGGTAGGTAGGTATATCTAGTAGTTTCACTTCGTCAGTTCTCAAGTGTAAAGTGACGAGTCTGGTCGCCGAAGTCGTGGTTCTTTAATTATTCGTGTTGTGCGCTACGTTACAATAACCGGTAAGATGTTTGTGTACCTACATGCTCTATTTAAAAATATCGCATCAGATTCCTCGACTCATTAGAAACTATTTACGTAGAGAGTGGGTATTAGTGATCGTGGCAAAGTATACATCAAATTAATAATGTTAGGTAGGTACAATAATAGTTGGTGTGGTAAGTACTTACCTACAGTTTTACTAGTTACGTTATTTTGATGATATCATTCAAAAAATATTTTTTGATAGGTAATTAGCATCTACCTACACAATCTTGGCTTTGAATTGTTAGTTTTATCAATTTATCTGTTTACACACCTACAACAAATCATTTCCAAGGTGTTTTATTTGCGCTAGGTACCTACAATCGTACCTAAGTACCTACCTACACCTTTTAACGTATGCGTCCGTAGGTATGTCAATTCAAATTCAAATTGGTTGTCTATCTGACTGTAGTTGGGTATATTCTGCCTTTGTATGCCTTCTGTGTAAATAATAAAATACCTATTATAAATTAACATAATACCTACCTAAGTAAGTAGGTATTTCATGAAATTACTTATAGGTATAGTTTTCACTACATATTTACCTTAAAATGTTTTGAATATGCAAGTAGGTACTCAGAACATTATTTTGTGTTTATTACATAGGTAGGCTGTTTAGCGGTTTTGCAATTGCCTTTATTTACACCTGCGGAAATCAAAACCAGCGCGCCACTTTCTATAAATATTTGTGAACGTTTTCGTGTGGTTACATTATTATCATAAATTTATACGAAATCTAATAATCACCAACAGACGTTTAAAAGTTTTTTAAATAATGGAAGCTACGGATAGTCAATGGTGCCGATTCTCTTGTCACAAAATTCTCTAAACTAAACTAAAAATCACTAAAATTTAGTTTAGTCCTGTCAAACGATCAAACTCATTCTGAAATAGACTATAAATGACACAACTTAACTATAATTTAGTTAGACAGCACTAAGATGGCACTGATATTAGTTTAGTGAAAATGCTATTCAGAATTTGACGATTTAACCTAAAATTTTGTCCTATATCTAAAATCTTCTAACTAAATCTGACTATATTTAATCGCGATTAAAAATGTGTGGAATAAAATTAGATGTCATGAACTAAAATTCAAACCAACACCTCGACTTCAGTTACAAAAAACAGTACTGTATTTTTTTATTTTCTTTTGTATATATGTCGAAAACGGTGTGTCCTATCGCAAAAATAATGAAAATTTCGACCCCCTTTCGGTAACCCTTAAACCTCTAATTCTCAACATGTTGGTAATTATTTTTTATTTTTTTTCGTTATTTTCCATACAAGAAAATTATTTTCCACACAAAAACTGAAAAATTCCATTAAAAACACATCGAGGCTGCCGTGCATGCGCGCCTCTGGCTCTAAAAAAAAAAACACGGGGTAGGGAAAAGAAGTACCTAGTGGAGGCGCGCGGTTGTCAAATTCGATTTAGTTGTGTCAAAATAAGTTTTAAATTTAGAGAATTTATTTGGCAGAATAGCTCCAAGATTCCCGTAAGGAATTTTAGTGATAGTTTAGTTAGTTTAGTTCGGTGTTCAAGAGAATCGGCACCACTATTGCGGGTTAACGGGAACGAAAGTTTTGGAGTCTAGATTTGTGCCCAGTTGATGGCAATATAGACTCGTTCCCTATTACATGGGATTTACACATATCTGGCGAATAGTGGGTGTACTAGGTGCACCTCTGTCCAATCCCATGGGGAAACAAGGCGCGATGTTATGTAAAATATAGGTAAGTTTACCATCGCTATATAGCAGCTATAATATTATTTATTTCTGTTATCAAACTGCTGATAAAGATAAAAGATAAGTTAAAAGCGGCCGAGTGCGAGTCAGACTCGCACAAGAAGGAAGGGTTCCGTAAATCCGTACTGTACAATATATTTTGTTTGACACTACATAATATTTCTCATGTTTCTTGTAGGAGAACTTTTAAATTTATTTTTTATATTTTTATTATTAGTTGTTATAACAGCCATAGTAGTACCTAGTTACACAAAATTTCAAATGTCCTATTACGGTTCAAAAGATACAGCCCTGTGAAATACGGATGGACAGAGAAGCCTTAGTAATAATTTGGCACCCTTTGGGTACGCCCTAAAAATTATGTACATCTTCGAAAGTTACCTACAATACAAGATAACGAATACGTACGATTGAATGAATGAGTAACCATGGCATAGCCGTCTTGATTTCGGAAACTCGAAACAAACTACGGCCGTTTTATGGTTTCGTTGACCTTATCTCTTGTTACATGGGTGATGTGTTGATACGTTGGTGGACAACTTTCTCCGAACCTATATAGTTTCATTTCAATCACAATCCGAAGGATTTTGAAGGTATTTTTGAATAATCAGCTCGACAAACGTAATTAACGCAATGTCAAAATATTGTTGAGTTGTCAAAATGTATGGCATTTTGAGTACTTAGCACTTACTTGTGTAAGTGGGAGGACCTTGACGCTGTTCTGAGAGGTTTTGGCTTGTTTTTTTAGATAACGCTGTGCGCTTATACCGAGAGGAAAGTTTGTTTGTTGGTTATTAGGAATTCACGTGATGTCACGGTTTTCGCACTGCGTTATTTTTTTATCGTTGCACGATTAGATATCGTTGCTACAACGCTGGCGAACTAACACCGCCACGCGCCAGCCTGGCGATGTTAGTTCCGTTTTGGCCCCGCACCCGACTTACGTGTTGTATGTCGTAAGTTCGAACCCAGGCAGGTACTATGTAATTTAATATACTTTTATTATTATTTAATATACCCTATGTAATTTATTTCATTACCACTGCTCTCAAAACGGTGAAGGAAAGATTTAAAATAAAAACAACGTCGGGCTGACGACTGACGACAGAGTTAAAAATTAAAAAAAGAAGTGCAAAGTAAAAAGCACTAGTGCGAAAAAGTGGCACTATCCGCACAATTTGGCTGCTTTAAAAACGCTCTTTTCGTACACATGCATTGTATACATTTTTTTAGGGTGGTAAATGTAAATTGGGGATGGAATCGATATCCGTGGTTTCAGGGAACCGTTTGCGAACTATTCAACTTATAAGTGCTAATTTTTGTTACAGTCAAGTCTCCCCTTACCAGCTAAATGGTTAGTTTTGGATATGCGAAAAATTCACTGCAGTAGTAAATATATATAACGAAAACTATCATGGCTAAATAGGCTCTACAAGTTAACGAGTAATAATCGACCAACTTGTAGTTGCAGAAACATCGCACGCTCAGAACGAAAGTGACTCAAGTCAAAATTTACGATTTTTGGGAATTGAATAAAATGTGTTCGACTGATTGAACATTTTCTATTCTTTCTAGAATAACTCTTTAATATGAAAACGAAAGTTACGAATTTCTTTTGTATAATATTATTTGGCTGTATCACTTTAAATATACGTATATAAAAATATTATTTTTTCTATATAAAATAATTTTTGGAAAAAATAGGTCACTTTATTAATAGAAATGAGTTCATGAGTTTAACTCATGCCTTAATAAATAAGTGACCGAATTTGATTTATGTCACCTAGGTTGTTAATATAAGAAATAAGAAAGTGACCGATTTTGATCTATGTCACCTAGGTTGTAAATATTAGAAATAAGAAAGTGACCTATACCATAAATTTGTCACTTTATGATTATAAATTGTAGCAAAACTTACGCCCACAAATCGGCACTTAACTGACGAAAAGTGTAATCGGTCGCTACGGTACTAAACTTGACAAGTTCAGCTACATCCACTCGCGGTGCAGTACTGATTGCGTCCCTTTCACTCTGGTGCGGGGAGTGTGAAGCGCTCAAAAACAAAGAGACCGAAAAGCCCTCTATCCCTCTCTGACCATTAATGGTCTGTTTTTTAATATAAGGGTGATAAAGTGTACTTTTTTGAGTCATTTTGTATATTTAACTCATTTTACTAAAATGTTGAGTTAGGTCACTTTCGTTCTCAGCGTGCGACATGTTCTCCCATACATTTCCTAGGAGTGAACATGTTTTTCAACTTCAATGTTATATTATGCTTGTTCTTGGGATAAATTGATCCCAACTACGGAACCCTCCACGCCGAACGCTTGGCCGGTTTTTGTTAATAATAGGCTGTTTCGTGTCGTCGATTCAGTCCTTTTCTTTCAAGCGGTACGAAAAATAAATCCGCGAGCCATTTTTCGCAAATAAATAATTATTAATTTGATATACTTACTTAGTGTGTTGGATAACGGCGCTTTTACGCGTCTGAGAAACTTTGCCCATTATTATATTGTATTACAGTATACCTACTTAGTATTTACGACCTACCTACTACAGTGACACGATTCTGTGGGGTGAATTTTAATAAGGACGTCGTAATTCTGTCCGTTTGCTGGCGGAAGGTGGTGGCTGTATGGTGGTTGGTAAATAATTAGGACAACGACGTAGAGTAGAGAAGCTTCATCTCGGATTGTCTAGGCACGCGTAGCCTTTCCACCGTTTTGTCGACGGACGAATAGACAGATAGACAATCACATTCTGTCATTTTATCTATTCTTCCGTCGACAAAACCCGTTTATACGGTGATGCAGGATGTCTTTTTCCTTAATCGCTAGTGAATCAGCTAAAATGTGCTTTTTTTGAATTTAATCGAAAACGATGTAATGGCCGCCATCAAAAATGTCTACTAATGTTTTACGGAACTAGTAGCTGCCTTTGATTTGGCTCGCGTCGGAAATACTCCGTACCTACCTGCAATGGATCCAGCGTCAGCGTGCGCACTAAGTAGGCTGAATTAGGTACGCAGTGCACGCACGCTGCTATAGCGCTTATAATTAAGTAATCAGCGGTAGGTAGATACTAATTAGGTAGGTGTAGGTACTGCTGCTGACCTGACTGCTGGTAGACTGCAGTGACACGGCTGCCGCGCCGCCCGCTGATAAGTACCTAATAGGCGGCTTTAGAACGGGAGTTACTTACCATTTTACCAATAATTATGGTGTGTTATTGTTTAGGTGTTCGTACTAAGCCAGATCGTAAATGACGTAACTATTTATTGCGTAACTACCTATGCTAAAAATAAATCTTAGTACATATCCAGTTAATTCTAGTTGTCACTTTATTGTTTCTTAACTTGTCTCCTTGACATAATTTTTCGTGACATCATGTAGAACGATCATGAAGATTCTAAGTAATGAAAGTGACAAACAAATGCTGTTCGATCAATCACAATCTGTATCATTTTGAAGGATATTGCTAATCCATTTCTTATGTTGGTTAATTTTGTCTGCCCAACAACGTAAATAACGCAATGAAAGCTACCTAGCTTCACCTATTCTTATTGATATTAAATTAACGGCCATTAAATGCAAATTAAAAACATATTATCCCCTGTAGATATTACCACTCTCTACTAAATACTTAGATCATTTCATAGCTCTACTACCTACCACAGTTTATATACATAATTGATATTTTAAAAAAAAACTTTAGGCGGATTGACAGCTCACCTTTTTTACAGATGAAGTAGGTAGGTACTTAGATCGAAAGTTTGTATGTAACTTGATAAGGCTCAATGTTTTTTCTTTTTCAGAAAATGGGCAACATCATCTTTTCGATAATTTGGCTTTTAATCCTCATATTTATATCATTATGGATAGCTGGAATTGCTGCTGGTATCTACATAATCGTCCTACCCTTCACAGTCTGTATAGAAGCGTTATCGGTAAGTATTCCATGTTTTTAACTCGGTTTTTACCAAAAACAAGATGGTCCAAAATAAATAGGTACCTACAGGTGGTCTGAATAGTAATAGTGACGTCATAAAAAAAATAGATTCCTCATGCTACGTGGTATTTTCGAATACCCCTGGTATTCGAAAATACCACGTTGTTTATGTTCCACGAGTCTTGATAGTACGAGTTAGGTACAGCTTGGCAAAAAAGAGTATGATGCGGTGACAAATGTAACTAAATAGTAATGCAGATTAATGATGTTAGCACTACTTTGCCGACAAGTCCTAGTAGGTTTTGAGTCACCCACAAGAACAAGCAGCGTTTTTTTACGACAATTCTTTTACTACTTTCCCATTTTAAGCCAAGCTGTAGGTACACCTAATTATTTTTTTAAATAAGTACTTACAACATTATTTTTTCTAAACCGGAAAAGGGGTCATTGTACTCATCATTTTGAACAACTTTTTCTATGGGACCAACATTGAAATCGCGAAAAAAAAATAAGCAGTTCCATACATTTTGTCGATTTAAGTGAACACAAAATGTAGGGAACAGCTGATTTTATTTTCGCGATTTTTTTTTTATACCGTCTTCCTGCTTCCTTTCATTAATTCAAGAACAACAGTCGTTTTTGAGTCATTTTTTGTGATAATTAATGACTGTGCAAGCCTACGGTTTGAAATCATTTAGGAACCAGCTAAGTATAATAATTGCGTAACTTATTTTCGTAAATGATTACGACGAGATTAATTAGTTCCATTTTGACAGTTTAACAACATTCATTGCGATATTTACAATACGTTGTCGAGCAGATTTTTTTTTCGAACATAAGACAAGCCAAGACAAGCAATGGCTTAGACATTTTGTTTCAAACCGATTCCAATTGTGATTGATCGTGTATCAATATATTACGCAATTAGGGTGCTGGTAGTATTAAAAAATTATATATATAATTAGAAGTAGTTTCGACTCTGTATCATTCGAACGTCGATCAAAATTTTTGTACCTTGAATTCATGATTCTTGGAAGATGATTATTTTATGTCTGAAAGAATATTCCATAACGATGAAAATTGCAAAAAAAGAATGTGAAAAAGCCGTAAGTATAAAAATTAATTAACTGTTTTTAAACCGGTTCCAAAACATTTTCAAGAACTCAATCCACCTAGCCTTTTCCCAACTATGTTGCGGTCGGCTTCCAGTCTAAGCAGATGCAGCTGAATACCAGTAATTTACATGGAGCGACTGCCAATCTGACCTCCATAACCCAGTAACTGGGTATGATACCCCTTGTTAAGACTGGTTGTCAGACTTTCGGGCTCCTGACTAACCGTAACGACTGTCAAAGATCCACGTTTGACAGCCGGGACCAACGGCATAACGTGCTTTCCGAGGCACGGAGGAGTCTCGGT
Source organism: Lithophane ornitopus (assembly GCA_948473465.1). Lineage (NCBI taxonomy): Eukaryota > Metazoa > Arthropoda > Insecta > Lepidoptera > Noctuidae > Lithophane > Lithophane ornitopus. The sequence goes on from OX419623.1 coordinate 9,576,020, forward strand.
ATGTAATGGTCTCCCATTCACCGACCAAACCCGGCAAGTGTAGCTTAACCTGACGGACCGACCCGTGCGGCTGTTGCTACTTAGCCACGAGCTCCTCCCCATAAAATTTTCAAGAAATGGTAAAAATATTATTATAAGTAAGGTAATTCGGAAACTATCGAGACTCGTGGGATATAAGTACCTACATGGGGTATTTTCAGATACCCTTGCGCATGAGGAATCTAATATTTTTTAATGACCTCACTATTTAGACCACCTGTATTTCTTTGATGATATTGAGTTTGTACTGATTACTTTTGAGTAGTGTCGTGGAAGAAGGGCCTTACTGACTAAAACCAGAACTGATTTAATCAGGGTGAGGCCGGGTGACTCCAGCGCGGCACTGGAGTCACCCGGCAAAGCAAGGCGCTGCCAGCGCCCAGGTGCACTTGCCTACTCGCGGAGCCAGCCGTGATAAAATACTTACATATTTCTGTTTCGGTCAGATACACTCGAGACTCCAGCCGATCTATTCTATGTAGGAAAATCTAGCTTGGCTTTCTAGCTTAGAGTGAGCTGTCATTCCACTGCTAGGGATTGACACTATTGACAGCTCATTTCACCCAAGTTTTCACGATGAGATTTTTACAAAATTTAACTAATGAATAATATCCAAATTCGGTTTCCACTTACGATTTTTGTTTCTGATTGCAGGGTCTCACAGATTTCTTGCTGTCAGTAGTACAATTCCCGAGATACTGCGCTCAAGGGATGGTGGAGGGAAAAGGATTTAATTAGATTATTATAAGCAATATTCTAGTCAAAAATTAACAGTTCTAACTAATAATGTTGATGATTCTCTCGTGAGCGACATTAAATTACGTCTAAACTTGTACATACTTACTTTGTTACTGCAGTCTATTTTTTGCTTTATCCTACTTTTAAGATAGCAATATGTAGGTATTCAAAATGACATAAAATACCTTAAGTTGTTTTGTGAACATAACCGAGTAGGCGCCATTTTCTTTTTTAAGTAATATTAAAATGCCATCAATAATTAATATTGTTTAAACGTGTCCATTTAACGATTTACCCTAAATGGCTGTATGGATGCTTCAGATTACAACCCCCTACCTATGCTTATATATTAGCCCTCGGACCAATGATATTATTTAATAAATATCATTGCCTCGGATGGATTCGTTACAATTAGGTAATTACTTAACTCGAGATTACAAATATTACCTAATTAAATAATTATTATGTAAGTAAATAATAATATATTAAAATAATAACATTGTAAAGCAACATATCTGTTACACATGATATTTTTAAATAAATAAGTAGCTTTTGTTTCTAAGAAAATTGTTTTATTGTACCTAGGTAGGTACCTACCTACCTACGGTCAATTTAAAGTGATTTGTAATTTAGGTACCTACTTATGGATGGGGGTTACCATTTTTAATTAAACCTTATAATTTATTTATTTATTGGCCTATCTACAATTGTTACACTGTTCAACCCAGTGGCGGATTCACAAATTTTCAAGGTACCTATAGGCTGTAAAGATTTTGCCGCCCTTGCCTCTTGTCATGTCCTAGATTACTTTTACAATCCAACAATTTCGTTGAAATTGCACGTAAAATAAAATTTTACTCTAGAATATGGAAGTATATATATATATTTTTAAACATTTTGTATAATTTCGCTCCTTTCACTCATTCAAAGTATGGACAGAGGGCGCAGAGGCCAATTAGGTACTGGTTGGGGGCAGGCGCGGTCACAGCCTTAGATTTTGGGGGGGTCACCATTGCTTTGGTGCCGAGGAATATTTTTAGGGAAATGGTTACCTAATTGATAAGACACATTTTTTGTACCTATATGCCCATCGAGGTCACTGTAGCTCAAGTATCTACAGTTTTTAGTTAGTAAAGCACGTAAATCATTCAGTCTCTCGAATCTCGACAGCTTGAATGATTTTGGGGGGGCCATGACCCCCAAGACCCCCCCTCGGACCGCGCCTGGTTGAGGGACGGCGAACTAGCTGTTCTCTAGAATATGGAAGTTTGCTACACGGAAAGTACAATGACAAGGGAGAGGGGAAAGTCATCGGCATTTGTTGCAGACCATCTGTAAACCATCAGAAAACAGAATACCGTCATGCAGAAATCTTTTTGATTCTCATAAGGTAGCAAAAAAAAACGGTCACCTTTGACGCCCCAAAAATCTGCCGCCCTAGGCTCAAGCCTACTCAGCCTGCTGGCTGCTGGTAAATCCGCCACTGGTTCAAGTTTCCACCAATTGCAAATTAATAGGGAGTTGGTAAGTTTTTTTTCAGAGTTTAGAGTTACTTACAATAAACATGTGACGTCATGCGAAACTCATGAAGTCATGACGCTTTTTACATGATGTCACATTTTATTGATCATAAATAAACTTCTTTTGTGGCTGATAAACATAGTAGCGCCATCTGTTGTTGAGCGATTTATGAATGAGTTGCGTGTGGCATGAATGGAATAGGTATCTAATGGATAAAGGAAGTGCCTCCGCTGCCGGCGCCGGTTGCTGAATTGGCTGCCGGCGCTGACTTTGGTTGTCAGTTAGGTGTAAGGAGTGTGTGAGAGCATATTACAATTATGGTATTTTCATACTACTATTAAGGTTAGGTTAGGTTAGATTGGAACTGTGACCCCTACGCCCGAGCCGAGCCAGCGTAGCGAGCGGCCGGCGAGTGCCAAAAACGACTAGAATATGCAGAAAAACATATTTTAGTTAGGGTTAGTTAGTTGGGGTTCTGAATGGGGTTTTTATAAACGCCGCGCCGCCGGTGTCCATTATGGGAGCCGGCGGTGCCGGCAGCCGATGTTTTTAATCTCGGCTGCCGGCAGTAATGTCATTACCGGTTCCCAATGGCGTTATTTTTGGGAGCAGGCGCCGGCAGCGGAGGCACTCCCATGGATAAATGCTTACACCTTTCAACACCAGATGGACGCTTATTACGCCAATGAGAGTACCTAATTGTATAGATAAAAATGAATGTTTTACCTAGTTATCGCTTCTCGACACTAGAGGAAGCACTCTTAGGGTCAACTCACACCGAAAGAGCGGCGAAGGGCAGCGAAGCGGAGCGCAGTTTCAGTGTCATATGAATTTTAACTTTATTTTCATTACTATAATACTTATTATCGCATGGAGAAACTCGAACGAGTCGCGCGGATGCCCGCGGCGCCGCGGGAATTCCATCCGCGCGCCTTCTCTACCGAGCGGGTCGCGGCGCTTCGCTGCCCTTCGCCGCTCTTTCGGTGTGAGTTGACCCTTAGGGTCTCCGCAAACGGGCCACCGGCCACAACCACAAAACGCCGCCACGGCCATTCGGCGTTTGTGGCTGTCGCGTGTGGCCCGCGTGCGGCGCCGGCGAGTCCATAATATATAAAATGTATGAAAACTACAGGACATATGCCGGTGGCGGTGTTTTGGCCCGTGTGCAGAGACCCTTAGAGCATGTTGGAATATTCTCGAACTTTCTGGTAACCGGAAGTTGATTCAAGTTCTATCGTTGAACATAGGTACGTGGGAGAGCGCTTCGGGAAGCGCTTGGAGCTTGGCTTCTAAAAATTTTCTTTGGACGTCGATTCATGGGCCACCCTTAATTTACTAATTCCATGGTATTGTATGTACATATTTACATAGTTTAGACCCCTTGCCATTGCATTGGGATACTTTGTCAGTAGTAGTAGATTAAGCTCGCCAGTAAGTACTGGCGAGCTTAATCTACTCTTTATTTACGACTGACGGCACAATGACAGCCGAGTCAACATTCCACATGTCGAAAACCTCGAGCGTGAAGTCAAGATAATTATTTGATTAGTTGTTCTTTCTCAGCTTTGACGAGGTCTCGGAATTTAGTGATTTTCAATGACGCTCCTTGAAATCTGTTTTTCGATATGTTGGCTTTTAATTCTCATAATCGTAGGATTTTGGATAGCTATTATTGCTGCTCCAGTCTACATATTCCTCCTACCCTTCTCAGTCTGTTTACCAATCTGCGAGGTTAGTAGGTATTTCTTACCTAATATCAACATCAATATTCTTATATTTAGGAGCTAGGTAGGTTACTTAGGTACTAAATAGGCACCTACCTAGGTACATATTTCGGTCAGAGTACCTTAACAGAACACAACGTCACAGCTTGGCAGGCGGTAGTGGCCTTGTCGGATAGCCGGCACCAAAGTCGGTACACTAAAGTCGGTCATAGCCAGGGGCACGGCTATGACCGACTTTAGTGTACCTATGGCCCTTTTAGTCTGTTCTATTATCTAAACTAGTAGCCAACTAGAACAGGGCCCGCATTACATTCGTTCGTTCAGTGGAAGGAAGAGAAGAGATGAAGCAGACACAAGTAGGTAGGTACATTACGACACAACTTAGATGTAGCATTAATTTGAACATTTGCAATTTCAATTTTACGAATGTATTTAAATAACTTTACATGCTATTGCGTTTGCGTACAGATAATTTTCACCTAAAGCAGTAATAAAGATTGGTGATTTTGAAGGTGCATTCAGTTCGGACCGTGATCGTTTTTACGAATTTTGAAGATGTAGCATCTAAGTTGTGTCGTACTGTACCTATTTGGTTATTCTTTCGGGTAATTCCCGTTCGTTAACAACTTTCGTTCCTGTCGTCAACACTGTTGACGATCGGGAAAAAAAAGTTTCGTTCGTTCGCAGTGTCCATGAATGCTGGTTTTTATTTTTAAAATATGGAAATAAAAATAAAACATGTCATGGATTTTAAAAATGTTTTAATGGATTATGTTAGATCTTTTAAAACACAATTAACTAGAAAATAAAAAAATGGCCTTATCATGTGCATAATAACCATTTTACACTTTGATAAGTAATAAAATTGTGACACTGATTTAACATAATCAAATATAGTTGAGAAAGTGACTAATGAAAACTAAGTACACTATTATGTATCACAGATAATCATCTAATTTACACTAATTAAATAAACAAATTATTATGTAAATTATTGAAAACATGTGATTATCTGTGATAAAAATGCTTAGGTATTTACAACGCTTTAATTAAAATAAATATATAATTATATTATTATATATTTATTTTAATTAAAACTTAGGTATTTACAACGCTTTAATTATTATTGTAAAATAGTTGATTATCTGTGATACAAAATTCTTTATTTACTTGATTATCTGAAATATTTTATTTTTACTGTTTTTAATTAGGTATATTTTAATTTTAGGTACTTAATATAAAAATATTATGGTTTTTGGTTATAGTTTCGTTATTTAATTAGTGTAAATTAGATGATTATCTGTGATACAACTTTTTTTTCCCGATCGTCAACAGTGTTGACGAAAGGGTGTTACCGAGCGGGAATAACCCACCTATTTGTCATCCCTTTTTCATAATGATAATGATGACTCATTATTATCATTGTTCAAGGTTTGTCAAGGAAAAAGCTGGTTTATCACTAGTAATAAATTAGATATTTACTCTCCTTTGGTGTTCACAACATCATCACATCTCTAGGTAGGTACGTAGGTTTGTTGTGTTTACTAGATTTTGCCCAGCTTTGCCTGCGTGGTGATTGAAATTTATCCCAGGAGAATGCACTACATGGTAGGTATATACATGTGCCAAAAGCCAATGACAGGAATTGAAGTATTCTTATTTTTCGGGGGGCCATCTTAGACTAAATAAAAAACTAAGACATAGCGCTGCGAACTATACAGTGAAGCATGGCAAAACTATATCTCCGCTCTCATATCACACGCACACATTTACAATCAAACAACACCTCACCTCATTACGTGCACGAAACCGGCCTCACGTCACTAGTCACTATTGACAGCGCTCTGTCTTGGTTTTTTGGTCTCAGCACAGGGCCGGATTTAAGGCGAGGCAACAGGGCAAGGGCCGCATGGCCTCGGGCCTCCACAATTGATTTTTAAGATAAAAATAAAAAATCACATAACAAGGAAGTTTCTTTTAAATTTCTTTTCATGTCTTGGGTCAAAATGATACGTTTTGATACTGGCAACTGAATTAAATCAATTTTCGATTTAAAAAAAGAAGCGGGGCATCCACTTCTTTGTTGTCCAATACGATATGTACGATGAGTGATGAGTTCAATAGGTACGATATTATAGTCCAAGAGCTAGATCGCAGAGTTTACGCGTAATCTCTTCGATCTAATTGAACTCCTTATATCTTCTAAACTAAGACCCGACTAAATCAGTGACTTGGCGACTGATTCCGACTAATTAGCGGCTAAATTTGAGACAAAACAGATCTTCGCTAGGTGGGATGGGTCTGGGGTAGGTAGGTATAAATCCTTATAACTTTTGAACCAGTGACCGACTAATTCTGATAATTCTGGCGACTAATTTTGACGTGTTATCAAAATTAACATCCCATATGGGGGCCATGCCAGTGTCAGTCACACCGGAAGATCGTAACAACGCGATTAAAAAAATCGCGTCATTTGCACAACCCCATCTATCGACTACACTGGTAAACTCAAACTGTTCGTATCAAGCCAAGTAGTAATAATAAGTTTTGACCGAGTGGACAGATTTTTAATACTACGATACGAATGTAATCAACTATTGTTTCTACCGGCGATCTAATTAAATTTATAGAACAAAGAAGCTGCTATTGTCACTTAACTATGATAGTTAGATATATTCCCCCGCAGACTTTTTTGTAGGTAATAATGAGTACTTACTTTAATCATGTTGTACAGAATTTTTATGTATCATCAATAGTTTTCTCAGCGAACGCCAAATAATGAATTTTATATGCAAAATTTTGCTACTTTGGGTTACATTATTGCAAATTTCTTAAGAATCTCATTTTTCTGAAAATAAATTATAGCCTATGTGTGTACTTCTGATAATTTAGGTTTCTATTGGTGAAAAAATTGTTAAAATCGGTCTAACATTTTTTTATTGTAGCCCGCCACGTAAATCGAACCGGTTTTAGAATTAGGAAAATACTGGGCTGTGTCCGTGTTAGAAAATATACGTAATGAATACCCCAATTCGGTTTCCACTTACCGATTGTTATTTCTGATTGCAGGGTATCACAGATTTTTTGCTGTGGGTAGTACAATTTCCAAGATACTGTACTATAGCGATGATGGAGGGAAAATTGTTTCTATAGATCTAAGGAGTATTCCAGTTTAATATTTTCTTTTTCGAAATAAGAGCATAATTATCTTTTACTAACAGATAGCGACGCTTATGAGCGGTCAGGTTGTAGTTTCTGTACTGTGACCGTATCTGTGCTCGTTTCTGTTTTAAGACGACATGTTCTAAGATAACTTTACTTGCAAGTGCTCCCCCCGCGCACTAGGCAGCCAAGCAGCAGTAGTCAAAATATTGAGAACATTCTTGGCTGCCTAGAGCAAGTCAAAATAGACCTCGATGTTTTATGATGTGCAAGTGATATTCATCCTTCTATGATAAAGCAATTACGACGTCGACTATACATACCGTTCAGGTTTAGAATGTCCAACAGTTTCAAAATGGCCATTTCCCAAAATGTCTAATTCCCGAAATTAAAGAAATAATCAGCTTCGCGATTTCAGGTTTGTAATAGTAAAATTTGTTTAACACCTCATTGTACGTACTCATCATTGAAAACTTTACGAATTGGACATTCTAAACCTGATCGCTACTAAATCATGTTTTATTAAATAAAGTAAAAGAATAACAATTTATGTTTTAAAATAGTTTTATTGTAAACCTACTTAATTACATACACTATTCAACATCGAACATTCGAAGTGGAGCACAGTATTTAATTTTAAAATAACTATGAAGTTAATAGGTAAAATAACAGAACAAACATGAAACAAGTGGTTGAAATAATACAAAAATAATGGAACATTTGCCGCCACATTTGTTTGGTGCAGAGCCTGCCTACACCCATGAAAAATCTGTTATTTTAATAATTTTTGTACAGGGTGGCCAACTACACAAGGGTGTACAACACATACAACTTTAAATTAAGATTATTTTTATTCCAAACGAAAATTACCGGATATTTTTCAATAAGTATATTATTCAGGCTTGGCAATATATATGTCGCAGGCAATTTGAATGATTCCGCTTTTTACACGCGGCGTCGTCCGTTTCCAAACGCTGGGCGTTATGAAATATGCCGAAAGCAAAATGTAAATTGCGTTCTCACTTTATAATATGCTACAACATTTGATGGACAATTCAAACGCCGTTTACAAAATGCCGCGGTAAATTGAAGTAGGTATTCAGTTATCCGGCACGTAAAAAACGTAAGGTGTCCATGAAATGTGGTGCTCGGAGGAAGAGTCCTCCAAGCACCACATTTCATGGACACCTTGCGGTATATGATTGGTACAAAATCTTCAAAAAATTGTGAATCCAACAAACAATTTACAATTTAACGCATATTTTTCGATAGTTCTAATGGAAATAATACCGACAAATTGTGAAGGTATCAAACTTGCTTGCGGCGTAACGCACCTTGCAGCAACATGGAAGTAGACCCCGCCGGCCGCTACCGCGGCACCGCTCGCTCGGCTCGCGCGCCGGCATTTTGCAAACGGACGGCGCCGTTTATAGTTACGAATCAGACAATCTGCCTGCGACATTTTATATACGGTGAATAAGTTCTACCTAATTCGTTACTGTTTTATTCTTAAAAATGCGACACAGCCCCCCCCCCCCCCCCCCCCCAAACGGTTTAGTTAAAATAAAATCGTGTGCATGGACTGGCCTGAAAACCTGAAATATATTATCTATCAAAACATTGCTTCAATGATGAACGCTGAAGAAGTAAGCATCCGACTATAATACCTGACACTTTTTATCTGTTTGGCCCATGTGCCTGTACCAGAAAAAAACCTGGATACGATTGGTATAAGGAATTTACCGCATTTTAACTAAATAATAGACACTCAACAACAGCAAAATTTGGCGTCAAAACAGAATGGGGGCAAATAACTTGTACAGGGTGTTAGGGTAGATACCGTTATCCTTGAAACTAGTGGTTTGGTGTCATCTATAATATACTTTTACAATGGGACCAACTTTGAAATCGCAAAAAAAAAAACTCCAAACCACTAGTTTCAAGGATAACGGTGTCTACCCTAACACGCAGTATACATCAAATTGGCTACCCGTTATAAAACGTGCTATCTTTTTAAATGACACAACAACAAAATTGCTTATATTTCATACACTTGGAATGCCTAACATGAAGAATTTTGAAAATTGCCTGTATTATCATCAATAAGAATAAGATGACGTCTCTACTTATTATCTTGAGTCACATCATTTGACCAATAAAAAATATAACATAATAATGCATAAAAGGCTTGTTCTTTCCTTTATAATTTACCTTTTAATATCAGAAATTATATTTTGTATCGAGCTTAGAAATTCGTCAGCGTGATTCTTGCACTCTGCGACAGCAATTCTGAAACAATATGAATATTTTAGCTTACTTTGGAGATCAAACTATCAATGAGCAAGCAAAGCAAGTAACTTAAAACCGGCAAAAAACGAGTCGGACTAACCCAAAGAGGGTTCCGTCTTCCATACCTTGATAAGAAACGTTTGCCAATTTAGTACGCAACTTAAATTGTTTTATTTTTTCTAATATGTACAGCAATTTATTTTTTTATGTTACTGTTGTTTTGCTTATTTGGTCAGATAGGCTGTCGCTCTACCAACCCCAACATAGTTGGGTAGAGGCTAGGCTGATTGATTGAGTATTTTGCATTTGTATGGGTAGAGGCTAGGCTGATTGATTGAGTATTTTGCTTTTTGTATCAGGATGAGTCCTCTCTACCCTTATGCCAAATTTCATCAAAATCTGTTCAGCTGTTTCAGCGTGAAAGCGTAACAAACAAACTCACTTTCGCATTTATAATATTAGTTAGGATTAGGATTGAAATGCTTACCTGTATTCAAAGAGCAACCTAGCGTCCACATGACGGATGTTAATATCAGCCTGCTCCAAGAAAGCAGACATACTTTGAGCAGGGTTATTCGTCTCATGGTCCAGCATACTAACAGAAATCAAGAAAAGAAAAAGATAAGAAATCATTTTTTTGGATAATAATAAAGTATGGTGTTCCATATCCGGTTGATAAGTAAAACTGCAAGGATACTGACTTCCATCCTTCGTTGGCAAAGGAGATCATTCACCATCCATACATTTTTGGGCTAAAGGTGAAAGTGCCGGCCAAACAAAAATAAAGCTATATTCCGAAAGAGTACGTTTTTCCCTTCATTTTTTACCTACCTACCTACAAGCTATTACTTTAATTAGATTACTATTAATTATTTTAACTACTAAATATACTGAAAACAGTATTTTTCTAAATCGTATAACAGCGCAGGGAATTGCCCTACAGGTTTGGCCCAATAGTGAAAAGTGAAGAGACATAGAGAACAACATAATTATTCTTACCCAATACATTTTTTTTTATTTGGCCTGCACTTTCATAATTTAGCCCAAAATGAATGATCTCCTTTACCCACCGCATTAGCGCGATAACTTTTTTTTTTTATGGGGCCATTTTGTTTATCATAGGGCTTAATTAGCAGATTTCAAATATTATTACTATTCCTAAAATAATTTGAATAAAAATAAAAGTTATAAAAACTAAAACCTAACTATGAAAAAAAAAGTCAACTAAAAAGGTATAAACAAGACATCACAGAAATAAAACTTCAAAATCCGGAGTCACACGTAATCTGTTTGATTTATGCCAAAGAGAATTAAATCTGAGAGCTGATAGACCGGTTTCGCCTAGGCACACGACTCACCACTGCGGGCCGGGGGACGAAGAAATTACAGCAGTTGTAATTGGCCGATGAATGTTCCAAAAATAGTGATGCACGAGTCAGTTTAGCAACAATAATATCGACCAGTCTTACCAATGGGTATCGTATTACCTAGTAACTGGGTTGTGGAGGTTAGATAGGCAGTCGCTCCATGTAAAATACTGGTATTCAGCTGCATCCGGTTAGACTGGAACCCGACCCCAACATAGTTGGGAAAAGGCTAGGCAGAATGATGATGAGGATGATGATGAATATCGATATCGATAAAATCGACATCTAAAATCCTAATTCCACAAAAAAAAAAAAATTACGCTTATTAGAATTTATTTTTCTATCCGACAGGGACTGACATTGCTATTACTTATTTTTAATCTGTGTGATGCCTTGAACAAACAACGCAATTTTTTTTTTAAACTAAGTTTCCCTGTGAACTGCATTAATACACTTTTTTTTTCAGTTCCGGAATATTTTGAAATTTACAATGTAAACATTAAGTACTTAATGTTACTTTTTTACCATTAGGAAACATCGTAATTTTTATTGTCATATATAGACTTTATATTTAAGTTTTCACAACACTACAGTTTAGGTGCAGATAGAAAGGGACAGACGTATTGACAATACCCTAGTGAGAGAAAGGGACTTTACAAAAAGACATTAACGCGATATACATTTTTGTCACATTTTACGTTAATTACCAGTTAAACTTGAGCTCTGCAATTATTCTTAATAAAATGTTCATTTACTTACCGATGAAAAGTTATTCCATCTTTTTTATAGCTTGATGTTCTAGAGTCTAGACGATTTCCCACACAATTTAATTGAACAGGAACTCATAATTGTTTTTATTTATGTAGAAATGTTTTAAAAGGTATCAAAATAACCGCGTGCGCAGAGATCCAATAACTGGTCAAAACTAAAATGGCCACTCATATTTCCATCTAGTATAAGTGCAATTTCATTTATGTTTCGTGAGCCCGAGTCGCCCGCATGAGCAGTCAAGCGGCTTTATAGTCATTGATTTATGCCCTAACACTTATGACTCCGGATTTTGAATTTGTCTGACTGTGATCTCTTGTATATACCGTTTTAGTTGACTTTTTTGTCGTAGTTGGGTTTTAGTTTTTGTAACTTTTGTTTTTAAATATATGATTGACACGTAAAAGTGTTTGTAAAAACCTACTTACAGGAATAAAATCATTTATTATTTACGGCAGCTAAATGGTCAAAGAGTACCTACTTCATGGGTAATGTCCTAAGAAACAAGTTCAATAGTATGCTGAAATAGTATAAGTAGATCAATGTAGTTGAATTTACCTTTCTAACGATCGACATAATCGGATAGTATGCAAATGAGCTCTTTCAGCCCCTTTTCGTAGTTGCCACCATGTCAGCTCGGTCGATTCCTCTGGATTCTCCAATTCTTTGTAACACTGGTCGCTATTAAAATAAATATACCAAATAAATTCATAATCATAAATTCTTTTAATAATGTATGTCCGCGAAAACATGTCAAATTTACATACCATAAAACTCGTACTTGGTTTAGAGCGTTTCTTATTTCTCGTAAAAGCATACACATCATGTATTTAAACTTTTTACTATTTTCGTCACTTAAAAGTGAATCGTCTTTTAGACTTATAGGTTCGTAGGCTTCATTTGTATCGGCTGCCTCATCAGTTTGATTGTCATTCGCATCAAGATTCTGCTCGTTGTAGTTCTCATCGTCCGAACAGTAATCTTCTGTTACATATTCATCATAGCTGTCATTGTAATTTAAATCGACATCATGATCTTCATAAACTTTTAAGTTGTACTTGGCTTTTAGTTTTTCTTCTAACTTTGGAAATTTACAGAATTTTCTTATAATATTCGGTTGATAAGTTGGTACATCGCTGTCAGTTCCTGTTTCAGTAGTTTCATTGGCATTTTGTGGATTGTTTCCTTCTCTTATTTGTGAATGAGTTAAATGTTGTTCTTCACGTGATTGTACTGGCATTCTTTGACGGCCCAAACTTTTAAATTCCTCATAAGTTTGAAATGGTATATTAAAATTCCGTATAAATTTAATGGGTTTCTGTAACTCCTCCTAAAATTAAAATAAACAATCAGAATGAAAAGTTGAATGCAATACTACCATGAGTTGAAAAATTGGAAGCAGCGAAATGACTTTGGAATCGATGGGAGGATTGGTTCCCTTTATGTCGAATGCCTTTACGTCGAGTCTGACTGAGTGTATAGTTCTTCCAAAATATATTTTTTAATTTGTAGAATATTTATTTTGTCAATTTTTTAATAAAATATACATGATGCATGAACTTTGATACAATAACTTTTTTTTTGCAACATCGATTTTAATGAAACAGCCATTTTTTTTTTCTTGTTCAATATGTACCTAACCTGAATTCATGCAAGCCTAGTACTTTTTGTACTAACTACCTGTGTGTAAATAAATAATTCTTTAAAAAAAAAATATTTTTTTTAAAACTTGTGAACCTGACTGTACTTCAAAATATGATATTATTATACTCGACGTAAAGCTAATAGAAGCGGGGTAAAGAAACTCGACGTTAAGGAAATAGACGCAGGACAGAAATCGTAGACTCGACGTAGGGGTAATAGAAGCGAGACAAGGTTTTCAGGTCGACGTAAAGCGATTCGACATAAAGGGAACCCCAACCATTCGACTTTGGACTCGATGGGAGTTGGGTTTAGAAACGTGCCGCCTTGTTAAAATAATGTGAGGTTATTTTTTAGGTTAGGAATATTGGGTCTGCTGTACTTTATGGACCCAGAAGCCCGACACATCTCGACTTATTAAAAAGGAAATGAGAACTTAAGAGCGAGCGAAGCGAGCTCGGGACTTGGAGCACCCCGACTAGGACAGGTTAGGTTCGAAAAGAACCCGAAATGGGAGCCCCGTGGGGCTCCATCGACTAGATATTTTTCTTTTTATATTTACCACAAAACATTTTTCTTTATTTGACTGAAATACACTGAACGGGTGGGGGATGACTTGCCCTCTTCCTCTCTCCTCCCGGAAGGGAGAAAACGATGATAAAACATTTCATTTATCAACATTTTCTATGAGATTTATTTCAAAATCGTTTAAAAAACAAATATGTAAGTATCTCCGGCGGGGGGGTTAACTAAACCTTCCCCCTATCGAGGTTTCTAAACTTTAACCCCCGCTAATCTAAGGGATTGTCACCAACGAAAAATACTGCCTATAGTACATCTCTGCTGCCTAACCCTACGGGGATTACAGGCGTCATGTTGTTTTTGTTATATTTATTTGTTTAAGATCGCTCGTTTGTAGTAGGTACTTACTTTGGAATATAAACTTTTTTTATCGTTAGGTACTTCTTTCGCGTGACTGCAGTCAGGCAACATTTCTTGTTCATGCAATGAGGTCTCATCACTGTTATTCGGCACATCTGCAAAGTTTTATAGGGTCATGGGCTACAATCATTCGCGCGACAGCAGTGCTGTGCACATACCAATAAGAGAGGCGGGTCTGTTAAGGGTGGTGCGCTAAGGTGGCACGCGAAATTCAAATTTTCTTATACAGTACAACTCTCTAAGTTCATGAAAGTGCATTGGACGACGAATTCATGAAATAGTCATTCAATGCACTTACTTGAACTTATGGAGTTATTGCTGATTCTAAAGATAATAATTCTGTAAATCCATGTTTGCTACGGTCGCAAATAATATTTAGATCAACATACAACCTGATGCTGACCTTCAAATTGCAAAAAAACGTAAGAAAATTTGAATTTCGCTGTCTACTACTACTAGACGAACAGAACTCATAGTGTCGGTGTGCGCGTTCTTTTTTTTGTTGCAAATCCAAATATTAACTCAAAGAATTACCTGAATAAGCTGATACATCATTGTTTGACATATTGTGTTTATTCTCGCTAAAAACATCGTTGGTACTGCTGTCCAAGTTCGGATTTCTTATATCATGTAATAGTTTATTTAATGATTCCACTGCGATTTGTATATCTTCACAACTGGTTGTGGCCTCCTAAGAATACAAAATACATTAAGAGCTGATTTTTCCATACATTAAGGGCTGATCTTTTCAAAGACTATATTTATATCTGTCTCTGAAGAAAATTTTGAGTTTTTCTACATATAAACTGTTACAATTTTATTCCATGGAAAAAAGACCTTCAGAAAAATCAGTCCGAAGTATGTATTGTATATGTTATAAGGAATTAATTGGTTTTTTTTTTTAAGGTGAACCAAAATCTACCATTACAAAAACTAAACTAAACTTACCATTATTGCAGCAAGCAAATGTACGCCGTAACTATACATTTGCATATATTGATATGGAGTCATGTTCATAGTTATTTTACCTGTAAATTAAATTGTAATTCTAAAATTACCGTCAATTAGATTGAACACATATAGAAGAAAAGCTCCTTACCTTTAGCGTCACTAACTTGGAAGAGTATGTTTGATAATTTATTAGCTGCTGTCATAATACCTTGATGACCACAGAATTTCATAGCAACGCATTGCGCTGCCTCATGTAATGTCCAAGGGGGCGGCATAGCATTATGTGTAAACGGTGGGTCTTGTTGTAGCACCTGAGTCAAAACCTCTTCCATTATCTGGATAAATCTTGAAATCCATTCGTCGCATTTCGTTTTCAAATACTGTTCCATAGTAGTATTATCAACTTCATACATGACTTTATTGGATTGTACATTGCAAAATGACTGTTGATTAATTGAGTAAGTCGAATTGCTGTAAGTGCTATCAGCATCAACATTGCTTTCAGTATTAGATATTATACCGGATGTGGAAGTTTCCTCAATGGTAACGTTTTCTTTGGTGGTGGAACTCCTTGGTTCAGCGTAAATACTTGACTCCCTACTTTCGATACAATCTACAATTTTATTTTCAATCCGTCCTAATGTAACGTCATTATTCAAGGGTTTGTCGGAAAGTTTGGATATCCCATTATTTAACGTATTGGTTTGCAGAGATTCTACGTTTTTCGAATTCATGTTTTGGTCATTATGGGATGGGATTTCTTCATTGACTTGAAGATATGTATTTCTTCTTCGACGCCATTTAAATTGCTTCTTGTCACTTTCGATGGAATTTCCTGGTGGTTGATGCGATGTACTGCGCTTAAGCTTTATTTCTCTCTTTTTATCGGGAATATTCGATACTAAAGACACAGAAGGCCTTGTAATTGCTTCTTTTCTATTTTGAGGAGGAATGTTTGAATCTGCATTTAGGCGTTGTTTTTCTACCACATTCATCATACTGATACTAGAATTGATGTCGTCTAAATCAGTTTGAATACCAGCATCTACTGTATGTTTAAATATTATCAATTCTTCTGTTTTATCTGGAGTATTATTTTGTTTAGGTGGGTCAATAGGAATACTTTCAATGTGGTCATCACTTTGAATATCCCTTACAGGAGTAGTTGTGTCCATATTTTTTGGGGCATCATTAGGAACAGTAATTTTAATTTTATTAATGAGTTCATTTGACATATACGGCTTTTTAGAACCAGAGGATAGTTGTTTATTTGGAATTTCCATTAAAAGGTTTTTAATTTCATCTACACAAAACATATTTATATTTGTGGAAACTTTAGTCAATAACTCATTATCGTTAGTAAGAAGAATCTAAAACAAACAATATTTTTATTTAGTTATTTCTTTTCGTTTCAATAGTCACTTATCTCCGCCCGTGAATGACGGAAACGGGCAACTTAAATATTAGGTCTTTACCTATGAAATTGCCGTTCTGCAGTACTGGCCATTTCAAATCAAAATAATTTTTGTTTGGCTAAGAATTCTAATTTCAAATTAATTTTATTTTAAAAACATGGATTTTTTTTTCCAAAAGTAGTCATTTCTTTATTGATTAGTGTTACATTTTCATCGCATTTCAATCTTTTTCGTCATCATGGATACGTTAAAAATTCGAGTAATTATGGAATATGAGTACCGTCGTGGCAGCAACGCGGCACAAGCGGCACGCAACATCAACGACGTTTACGGAGCTAACACTACAAACCAACGCACCACCTGTTATTGGTTTGCTCGCTTCCGTTCTGGAAATTTCGACCTGAAAAATGAACCTCGCGGTCGTCCGAAGACTTTGGTCGACAATGACGAATTAAAGGCGATTGTGGAAGCTGATGATACAATCTACGGCTGAATTAGCAGCAGCTTTCGACGTTAGCGTCAAAACAATATTGGTCCATTTGCGTCAAATTGGCAAGGTAAAAAAGCTTGACAAATGGGTGCCCCACGAACTCAATGATCGCCAGTGCGAAGTACGCGTCGAGACGTGCCTTGCACTGCTCAACAGACACACAAATGAAGGAATTTTGAACCGCATTGTTACCTGCGATGAAAAATGGATTCTGTTTGATAACCGCAAGCGCTCAGCAAGTTGGTTGGATCCTGGTTCAGCACCTAAACAATGCCCTAAACGAAAACTTACCCCTAGAAAAGTGATGGTCACTGTTTGGTGGTCTAGCGCCGGTGTGATTCATCACAGCTTCTTACCAAACGGGGTGAGCATTACTGCAGATGTGTACTGTGAAGAACTGAACACAATGATGGAGAAGCTGGCGCATCTCCAACCAGCATTGGTCAATCGCTCGTCTCCGCTGCTCCTGCACGACAACGCGCGACCTCATACTGCACAGCAGACGGTCTCCAAGTTGCAAGAACTGGGGTTGGAAGCTCTCCGTCATCCGCCCTACTCACCAGACCTTGCGCCTACAGACTACTACTTTTTCCAGAATTTGGATAACTTCTTGGCGGGAAAAAAATTCAATACCCGAGAGGCAGTACAAAATGCCTTTGAAGAATTTGTTGCCTCCCGTCCAGCTGATTTCTTTAAGAAGGGCATCAATAAACTGCCACTGCGATGGCAAAGATGCATTGATTGCATGGGTGATTACTTCGATTAATACAAATAAAAAAATCATGAAAAAAATTCGTTTAAATTTTTTCATACAAAACGGCAATTTCATAGGTAAAGACCTATTATAAAGGGTCGCCAGTCACCCTATAAATAGCAGTATTATAATATCCTTGTTCAGTGTTTTAAGCCCTTCCCTCGTGCGTGCCCCGCCTATGGCACGGCCCGGACTCCACAGCGGAACCGGGGTAGTAGTATAAACTAAAAGCGATAATATTTTAACTCACCAAATGATAGTTGTTATCCAATAGTTCTTTGCAAGTTCTATGCATCACCTCTGCCATACTGTCACCTTCCACTTTAGATGGCTCTTCCGCTAAAAGGTTGAATCATTCATATATTTCTATATAGATTAAAGATTGAAGTATACATACCTATATTTATATATTGTTAATGTGTTATCGCTAATGTGCGGAATACGTTGATATGCGCATTAACCACAGACATAAAAAAGTAATGGCCTCCATTTTGTTGGCGTTTTTGTCGTAGTCGGGTTTAAGTTTTTAAGTTTCTTTTTTATTAATATTTTGGGGTTAATTTACGTATGCATAATATAGGTAATCAATTTATTTTTAGAATGTACTCCCTAATTTGACATCCCAGTATCCCACTCGATACGATAGAAAAAAAAAAACAGAGACAACCCACTTTTTTACCAGACAGTGGCGACGCGAAACAAGGAAAGTTATGTGTTTGACTCGTATGTATATATTTATGTATGTATGCCCGTCTCTAAGTTCCCTCGTAACTAGGCTGAACTTATTTTGATGAATGATATGTCTTTAGGTTCGTCTTTATTGCGCGATTGTCACTGCCACTGGGTATAAAATAAAAATGGCGGATTTCTGGTGCTAAAATGGATGTTTTTTTAAAAAGGATGTTTTGTTTTGGAAAAAAAAATGTGCTAACCTATCGAGTGGGGTATCAAAATGAAGGGTATTAAAAGGGTTTAAAAAAAAAATACAAATATGTTTTCATATTTTCTTAAGTTTTTTGCAATTTGCAGGTCAGGTCGTTACATCTTGGTCAAAATATGATTCGCAACCATAACAAATATGTTTTTTCAGAATTATAATCATTAGAATCATTAATACATCTCTGAGTTAGATTTGTTCCATAGGAGATTTGTTCGAATCATATTTTGACCAAGATGCAGCTCGACACTGAATTGCAAAAAACTTAAGAAAGCTTGAATTTCGCGGGCTACCACTGCGGATCATCCTTAATTATCTTACCCATATATGCATGACCAATCTCAATCTGTTGGGACAAAAAACGTAGAATACGTTTCGCTTGAATATTTTCTGTGCTAGTAACATAGCTTTTAAGTTCCTCCATGACCCGCTTTGGAACCATAAGGTGGCATTTTTCATCTGTAACAATGTATTTAAAAAAAAAAAAAGATTTTTATGTGGATTCTATTTATACGCTTACCAGAAATTTTCCTATTTCACTATAAAAATAAATTCTATAAGAATAAAAGTCGCTAAATCAACAAAGATAAATAGAAGAAGAAGGATAGATGCATTATTTGGACGCAAATTATTTTATTTGGTAGCATTATTTCGGTAAGCGTTTAAATTGCAGACATTTTATTAAATTTGCCTACCTACAACACTAGTCATGCAGAGCAATAAAGCTTTCACGTGATTTCACGGTGTCTGCTTGCACTAGGGAGGTTCTGCGCTATAGAGATTTTTCATCGCAAAAATACGCGAAATTTCAAACTTTAATACATTTTATTGTATTAAGTATGTTTATTTTGTAGTGAAAGTGGCAGTAATTTCAATAGTGCCTTGTTTATTCCTAGGCAACCTATTAAATATTTATCGAATTCGCCAATCCCTAGTACCCGTAAAATTACGTGATTGGCGATACAGGTAGGGACACGCAGTGATCACACTGTATTCATTTGAACCTAACCCGAAAAGGGGTCATTGTACTCATCATTTTGAACAACTTTTTATATGGGACCAACATTGAAATCGCGAAAAAAAAATCAGCTGTTCCATACATTTTATCGATTTAAGTGAACACAAATGTAGGGAACAGCTGATTTTTTTTTCGCGATTTCAATGTTGGTCCCATATAAAAATTTGTTCGAAATGATGAGTACAATGACCCCTTTTCGGGTTTAGCATAAAGAAAAAATAATGTTGTATATAAAAATCAATTGCCGTGCGTTAGTCTCGCAAAAACTCGAAAATGGCTATGTTGACAATTTTAATAATTATTTTTTTGTTTTGCTCGCCTCAATACAAGAGTGGTTTAGGAAAAAAAAATTGGGAGAAACCCAAAGAAACAGCCGAGAAATCGAAATTGACATTTTGAGAGGACAATGTCTGACGGGTCAGCTGGTATTTTATAAAATTTGACCCACTTCTGCTGTCCAAATTTTTTCTTCCGATACAATGGTAAATGATACTTACATGAAATAGAGACGAAAGGCAATTTTAGTCATTTCTATGCACAAGTCGTACTTAACCAAAAAAATTAAGTATCTACGCCAATTTTTTTCATGAAACGGAGCTAATGTTTCATAAGACAGTTTCCCCATCTCTTATGGATTCTGATTTGGCCCTAATTGACAGTCACAGATTAGTACAGAAGGTTTACTCCGTAAAATCATTTCAATAAAACGCGACTCTTGCTACGATACAATAAAATGCAATTAAGGTCGCACAGTGCTAATTACCCATAGTTATATTCACCTAGGAGTTGCCTCTCTTTCTATCGCGTAACTCATATATCTTCTGACTACGTTACGCTCACTGAATTGGCCCGACAAGACGAGCCCGCCGCGTACTTGTAGCTTCATACCTAAAATGCGGAGTGTGCCTTCTGTACTATTCTGTGGACTGTGGCATAGTAGAAATAGAAAAAGCGTACTATGTAACACTTAAGGCAAACAGTAAGAGGGCTAAACAAAAAAATTGCCAAATCTATACAGTATGTGGTAGCTGAAAAAATAATGTTCCATCTTTAACATATTTCTCAGAAAATATTGGTAGTTACCAACTCAGACCAAATAAAAAACCAAGACAGAGCGCTGTCAACAGTGACGTGAGGCCAGTTTCGTAATCATGTGTGCACATATTTTGGTGTAGTTTGATTGTAAATGGTAGTAAATATGTGTGTGTGCGTTTGAGCGTGTATGTACAGAGCGGTGGTGTAGTTTTGGCATGCTTCACTGTATTGTTCGCAGCACTCTGTCTTGGTTTTTTATTTGGACTGAGGTTAGCAAAACACGGTTAAAAAAAAAAAATACAAATTCTTGGTAAACTAAGCTTTTACCTGGAGTTCTAATCCAAA
Source organism: Lithophane ornitopus (assembly GCA_948473465.1). Lineage (NCBI taxonomy): Eukaryota > Metazoa > Arthropoda > Insecta > Lepidoptera > Noctuidae > Lithophane > Lithophane ornitopus. Next base: position 9,597,156 of record OX419623.1, read on the forward strand.
ATATCTGTATTATATATTAACGTATGTTGGTATTTTAATTAATAACAAGAATGTTTACCGCTCAACTGTCGATTGGCCTTTAGGAGGCGATAACAATAAAAATTCTATTGTCTCATTAGTGACAGTAGAAGGTATTTGAATGCAGAACTTGGTTGCTTTTAATTTTCGATTATTCAACTCATTTTTGTATAAATCGATACTTGCTTCATATTTTGCAATAAATTACAAGCGTTGTTTCATCGCGCTTCTCTTTCATTTCTATGTAATCCGACAGTGACCGCGGTTTACCTGTTGTCAGCGTCTTAATCATTTTTTTCGCGTTACGTTTATGGCGATCTTTAATACTAAGTTTTTTATTTAATTACCTGAATCTGTTAATGTAGTCAGAAATTTAAATTCATGTAGCAGTACCTCCAGATCAACAACAATAAACCAAGCATCTGAATTGGAATCAGAGGGGGCCAGGCTTTTTAAAGGCCCCAAATCAATTTTAGAGGGTGTTTCATGCAATTGTGTCTCTAGACATCTGCTCTCCTGTAAAATAAATAGTTATGAAAAAATATATGTCATCCAATCAAAAAAAAGTAAAATACATATTATTCACAAAAAAAATATAACATACCATTCCTCTACTCAAATCATTTGACTGGATTCCTTCAACTTTAGTAGCAATGTGAGCAGCAATATCAGCTTTTTTCGCATTCGTTTTAAAAAAACTAGATCCTAAAAATAAATAGTGTCATTAATATAATTATCATTATAAGCATCATGTTATTAAGGTTATAATAAAAAGAAAATAAATACCTCCTGGAGTACTAGATTTCATATTAAATCTTTTCTTAAATGATAACTTTTGCCTTAAATCATTTTTATTTGTGAATCCAATTTTTTTAGTAATAGTTCGCTTGGCACCTTGGTCATGATTAAAATCTGGATAAAATGCCCGTGTACCACTTGTTAATGCAGACTGAGTTGGATTATCAAAACAATTGAAAACAAGTCCTGTTGCAGGTTGTGACACAGTTTGGTTGTAGGCAACATTCACGGGGCCTGGACTGTGGTTCACTACGGTAGCTAACCCAGGTGCAATGAAAACTTGCTGTGTATGAGGTACAGCCCATACCTTGGGATTATAGACCGTAGGGGTAGTGTTTAAATGATATGTACTTAAAGACTTATTAAATGAATTAAAATTACATACAGGTTCTATTGAAGCAGGATTATTAATCTGGGTGCCCTGCATTACCCCTGATATTTGGCTATAAGGATTACAAAAAGATGAAATACGATTTGCAATATTTAAGTAAGTTAAATCTGAGGATTGTTGGTCTGAATTCCTATTAATTAGAAATTGTTCACTAGAAAGTGACTGAGGTAGTTCTGAATCATTATTTAATGGAGTACTAGGTGGTTTTTCCTTTGGTTCTGGACATTTTGTAGGTTTAGCACCCGGTAGGCGTTCAAGATGTTTTGTTCTACATTTTGCCTTTTCAATCTGCAAAAAAACACCTGTTAAATAATCAATATTGCTAATCCTTCTGACAAACTGTCACACAGTTTAGTTGGTTGATAAAAATTATGTGAAAGTACAAGAGCTTGTGAATTTTTTAATTAACCTTGTCAGGTCTGAATCATACTTAAATTTGTGAAAGAGGTAATGTATTGTTGCTTGTGAGTTCGATATGTTTGGAGTCAGAGAGACATTGTGATGTAAGATCCTCTATGTCTCTCCCAGTCTTCATGTCAAATGTGTATTACATAAAACTATACAGACTGAATTTATAAATTTACTTTACTGCCTGGATTGGTCTCTAACTTTAATGCAAATAAACAAGTACTTTTAAATGATGGAATTACTATTGTAATGTAGATATTATTATGAAGTTTCTTTAAACAAAAACGTTAAAAATAATATTTTAATATTTGCCAACTTTTTTACGAGTTCTTCAAATACCATCATCGAAAATAGTCTGTATTATTGGATTCGTTTAAAAATTAATACAATAAATTATATTACCTCTGCATCACTTAAATTCCACGCAGCTTCCCCAGTTAAACTGTTAAAATAATAAACGTGTCCTGGATGCGATTTAGATTTGCATATTATCCAAGAGTTGCCGACAGAAGTAACTTTGCGCCTGGCATCATTCCTTATTTCTTCACTCATAATATTGTAGAATGCCTGTAAATTATTTTTAACTATCTTCTGTAGTTTTAATTGAGTACCTAATTAAGAGATTCTCCACAACAACACAATAAATAATAATTCTAGCCGACGAAAACCCACGATTCTGTGTAAACAAAATGTCACCCACCATGTGTCACCCACACAGCACAGACTACACAAACTTTTTATTTTTTCCTAATTATGCACAGACTGTTGAATTGTTGCTATATCCATACTACAATACAATCGAAAATAACTCTGTGTGTCTATCTGCCTGTATGATAACTTTTTATGCCTAAACCACTGAACGGGTTTCGATAAAATTTGGCAAGGAGATGGCATTCGGGGGAAGGACTTATATACTACTTTTTATCAACATAATACGCTGGCCAAGCCACGGGCGGAAGTTAGTAGGATGTAAATGTCATGATGTCATAACATGACAATGATAGACGTGCGAGCAAGCACGCGTACTTATGGCTCGGCGAGCTTACTCGCCCTTTGACAATGAAATTTTGAGCAAGCTTCACGTGTGTCACCGTAGACATAGAATACTCTGTCTACGTGTGTCACCGACGCGACGCGACGGCGAGCCGAGTACAGTCGCGTACCTAAAGTAGACTGATATTTAGATAATCTTTCCGTGAAAACTGGGTCCATTGTATTTGAGCCACCTGTTAAAATCACAGAGCACTATATGTTAAAATCATACGAGATGAAAGGTTACTTTTTATCACGAGTCACGAGGAAATAAATTTTCGTTTTTTTTTTTACAATATTTTTTATTACCGTGCCGTTGTTTGCACTGGCGAAACATTACAACAAAACATGTTTAAATCTCTAGTTCCTGTCAAAAATTGTATGGAACATTGACAGAAGATTGAGATTTTAACATGTTTTGTCGCAAATGTTTCGCCAGTGCAAACGCACGGTCAGCTACATATATTTTTGTCGTTTGGTTGGTATTAAAAAATAATATTACTTACGGCAATACAGAAATCATATGACAGTCACTCCTAAAGTTCCGAACAAAATGGCTGTAGCCATGGCTCTGTTTTGGATTTCTCTTGTATTATCAGTAATAGGTAAGTACATTTTCCTATAGTGTTTTATGCAAATGTTTCCTACGTTAACTAAATTGGAATTTTATCAATTTTAGGCTCTAATGCCGCCGGAGAGTTCAGTATCCTTCATAGTCCTGACTCCCTCAAGTTTTCGGGATCAGGAAAAACGTTGGAGAGCCTTCTGAAAGAGATCTTTTCTGCTGCTCTCGGACTCTCGGTTGAAGAGGTATGTATACGTGAAAATGTTGCTCGATGTGACCTCGCTATTGCTGTGCTCGATACTCAATTTACTATAGTAATAGTCTTCTATTCCCTGTTGGATACCTACCCTTTGCAAGAGCATATCCGAGGGTATCCAAACTCGATTCGATAGACTGAAGGCTTATCCTACGAAAATCATCCATCGATCTAGAGTCCATGCCCCATGATACGAATTTTGTCAAATAGTCGAATTTTAGCAGAAGAGTAAAGCGATAAGTCTATTATTGTAAAATTCGTTACAACGGGTCCTTCTATACTTAGGCGAACATAAGTGCTTTTAACCACTTGAACGTTGCAATTGTAGAAATTTTAATTTATATTGTCTCATGTAGATTTACATACTTACCTGCTCACAAATGGCTAAACATGCCTGTCATCATTTTCTTTGATCTTTAGGAGAGGTGGTCCTTGATATCAAATCAGAATCTCTGTTGAAATTAAAAGAAAATATGACACAGGAAATCGCCAACACTAAATAAAATATTTACTGAACGAATTCTAAAATCTGTATAATAAAGGGTTCTTTGATGAGGGGATGTGCTGAGGTAGCCCTAAAAATCATGTGTTTTAAGCTAATTGTAGTTTATTGTAGTGAGAAAAATTCAGTCTCTCATTAGGAGGTTTGTGTTTTTATCATTCTGCATTTAACTGGGCTAAAATGCTTTTAAAATCCACAAATTCACAAAACATTTCGTTTAATTTTTTAGAATGGAGTACTGTATTCTGTGTTTCAACACTAGTCATAGTACTCAATAATGTACAGCATAGCATTTTTTTTTTCTGTGATATTATTTATACAACATCATAATTGTGTTTATAGAATTCAGAATGGAAAGGCATGTATGTCATGGACCCATTCAACACCCCTGAAGCTGTTGTGGAGGTATACATCGATGGTGTCTCCAGTCTTGGTGAAAAAGTGAGTCGTCTGCTAATTCTACTTCAAATTCAATATGCATAATTTAAAAAAATACTAAGATGTGGATTTATAAGACCATTTTTTTTTCTTAACCTGCTTTATCATACCAACAGAAAATAATAATAAAAAAAAAATAAGTGAGTGGAGATACTTTAATATGTTAACTTATTATTTACAGTCTGGATTGAAGTCCAAAATCTATCCGCTGACTGTAGATGAGTATGAGCCAGATACCTTTAATGCTATAGACCACAGAATTAAGCAGCGCTTCACTAGCGGAGGCAACAAACTTGTAAACATCAAACTATCCAATCGCTACGAGGTAAGTTTTTATAATGTTAGAGAAAACACATCTTAGTTGTACCGTTCGCAAATATTACTGTTTGTTTGCACTGATGAAACATTCATAACAAAACATGTTGAAATCTCTAGTTCCTGTCAGAAGTTGTATGGAACATTGACAGAAAATAGATATTTTAAAATGTTTTGTTGTTGTGAATGTTTCGGTGGTTTCGCCAGTGCACACACAGTTAGATAAAGATATTTTTTGTCGTAACATTGTGTTTACATACAAATTAAGCATGCAGGACGATAAAAGAAGTATTAATAAGTATTTACATTTTTTGCCTAGTGAGGCATACAGATTTTTAAAGAACAATGGCCAATCTCCGTGTATACACAAAATCTTATAAAACGTAACTTGATGGCACTCACTGTATTGATTCACACATGACAGTGAATCCACCGTTACGACACAGTACTGGCACTGTGCAAAATATTCTGTCATACATTCTCTATGAATGCATCCCCACTTGTCAGTATCAGTTCGCACTGACACTGGCATGAGAATGTATGAATGAATATTTTGCACTGTGGCGGAACGGTGGCTTCACTGGTTCTTCGGTGGATTATGTGTGAATTTGGGACCCACATTTCTTGTTTTATTTTTAGGCAAATTTCATGAAAATTATTCATTTCATGAAAAAAGAAAAAAATATTGTACAGATTAAGAAAAAGTCTCTTTCTTAGTAAAATTGCGTTAAATCAGGAGGAAACGTAGGAGTCCGCGCCACCACTTGACTCAAGTCCGATAGATATTTCATGTTTTTTTTTACCCGGACTGCCAAGGAAGGGTTATGTTTTTCACGCGTATCTTATAATGTACCTATGTTTGTTTGTCAATTTCTTTTTTTTTTCTATTTTATGACAGTAAACCACCTGAATGTTATTAAAGGCTACAAGGCTCTTTTGGCGCGTGGGCAAAATCGGAACTAACGCCGCCATGTTGTTATTCAATAAATTACTCAAAAATGTTTACCAACAACACAGGGGGCGTTGTTGCGTTGTCAGTGTCCTTCAGGTGGCAAAAGTCCCTTGTAGCACTCTAAATGCGAAAGTAACACGGTCTGTCCTGTTGCTGGACACAGGAAACTTCGTTCCTGTGGGGTAATTTCCGACCTCCACTCGGGCAAAAGCTAGATTGATAATATGTTTATAATTTGTATTTTTTTTTTCAGCTCGAATCCCACGTCTTTGGTGAAGTCACATATCCCAAATCTAATAAACAAAATTTTAATCACTTGAAGCCCTTGGTAGATGAAGACAACAATTTCTTAGATGAGCTTGAGACTTTGCAAGCTGTTACTAAAAGGGTAATTTGAGTTTCTGAAGATTTAAATTGAACTATAATTGCTAATTCGTGTAAAGTTACGTTACTGAAATTTAGGTTAAAGCTGAAATGTAATCATAGAAAGAAAAGAAATAAAAGATGTAATTATTCATTTACAGGTTGAGAGTGGAGCTATCGTTCCAGACAACATCATTGATTTCTATAATTTCCGTTTCCGCACTCTTCATGCTTTATCAGACTACCATGGACCTAACTCACTCCAAACCAAAGAAGCTAAGAAACTGTTAGGTAAGAATATACCTTAAATGTTGTTTTTATAATAGACTAACTAGCTAGTGCCAAACCTACCCTACAATTTCGTAGGGAATTCACAAAATACTATCATCTACGTTAATACTGTACCCAAGTGTACCCACCTATTGTCATAATTATTTTTATTGTGCACCAAAATAGCATTGTTTGTTCATGTTTGTGTACTAGTTTTAAGTTTTTGTTAAACTAACTTGTTTTGTTGTTGTAAAGGTGATGCTCTCCAAGAACTCAGCAAAGCATTTGTTAAAGCTTACGATGGCTCCGTATTAGTCACCGTTGTCACCACAGATGTCGCTCATACTCGTCGTCCCGTCCGATCTGTCGGGGATGGTAAACCAAGCAGTCAAGGAATCGATTATCAATGGCATGTCAAGGAATATAAAGCGGTAAGGTTAACTATTCATCATGACTATCTTATGTATATGAACCCTGTAAAGAATGATTGCTGCTTTGCTCAATTTTTCATAGTTTAATATCCAGCTTTCGTCTGGGTTGTCTTTTATGTCATTCATTAATGTTAGTAGATGAGGTAACACTAAATATTTAGTCACATTGCTCTAAAAACTTGATCTCATGTTAATGAATATTTAAAATTACAGGATAATGACACTGATGACAGCTACAATGCTGAGTACCCTGCAATCTTCAACATTATTCTATGGTTTGTTGTGGTGATGATATTCAGTCTTATCGCAATTGTCTACGCCCTTATGGATATGGATCCAGGCAGAGACTCCATTATCTACAGGATGACTAGCACAAGGATGAAGAAGGACAATTAAATCCTGAAGACTTTTTAGAACTTATATCAATTTCTAATAAGTTCCAACTGCAGTATTGTATGTTTTAGTTAAGTTCTGTTTATCTATATCATGGAATTAGAAAAATCACATTATTGTTCAACAAAAACAAACACCATGATGTACATACTTTTGTTGGGTCATTCTGAAATTGTTTAAAACTTGATGAGTCAGTGTAAAATAGTGTTAATTTAGTTGTAAAGTAAATAATTTGTTAGAAAAAACCATTGTTATTTATTTACAAATTTAATATTTAAATTAAACATATACGGCTAAAGATAAATCAAGTTAATAAATATATTTTTTGCTTCACTATAGCGTTCTAATAGTTGTGCTTTGCAATACCAAAGGTACAGTTTATCCAAAAAACGTTTGTAAAAATTGCTATTATTCAATAATTATTCGGAAAATAAATATAAGTAATATAAAAAATGTTTGTGTTCTGTTTAGGTAACCACTTCTGTAAATAAAGTTATAACTGCACATAGGCTTGTGCTAAAATTAGTCAAGTATACCGTTGATCTGTGTGACTAGTGTACATTGTAGTGAGGTACTGTTACGATTTGGTGAAAATAAAATACATTCCCTGTAAATTAGATTCCACTTATTAATTAACCATACAATGAACAAGTTATTTGGAATACCTACAAGCAAAAATATTCATTTTATCATACTGCACATATTCATTTTGTGGTGTGACTGACACTGGCATGGCTACCCTACTCTCAGGGATTTGAATTATTATAATTTGATAACACAAATAATCCCAAAAAAAAAAAGTAATAAAAACTAAAACCCAACTACTACAAGAATCAACTAAAAAGGTGTAAATAAGACACCACAGACAGACAAATTAAAAATCCGGAGTCACACGTATTAGGGCATAAATCGAACAGATTACGTGTGACTCCGGATTTTTAATTTGTCTGTACCGACTACCCGACTCATTAATTAGCGACATAATTTGGGAGACAACAGATCTTCGCTAGGTGCCCTAGCTGTTGAGATTGGGCCAAGCTGGGGAGATGCTACCCAGATCCGCCACCTATAAACCCTTATAACTTTTGAACCAGTGACCGACAAATTCTGATAATTGGGGACAAACTACTCATTAGCGACTTGTTTTTTGTGTTATTAAAATTAAAATCCCTGATGGTAGCCATGCCAGTGTCATTCACACCATTTTGTGTAGGATATCTTAAAAAAAGAATGGCAGGTTATTTTTTTTTTTTTTTTTTTTCCTTTTTGGCAACTGAGCCGATGTCGACTATTCTGCCAGCGTCAGGTGGTGACGGCAACGTAGCAAGTTGAGTCGTCGAACTTTGCACTTTGTGGTAGGTATCTAGTTATTATGTTAGTAGCTGAAACGACAACACAGTTTTAGTTAGTAAGACTAGCTAACAAAAAATAAATATATATATATATATATATTTAAATACAAAACACTACAAATCGATATATATATTTACAAAAAGTTATTATAACTACCCACCAGACTACATTTTAATACTATTTACATTTAAAAAATTTGATAGGACTTGGATTAGTTTGGGAGAAAAGTTAGTCAAGAGGGAATGGAAGTTAGTGGGAAGAGGGATTTTAATTTTGGAAATCTTATGATACAAGTTAAAGGATTGGGAATTCAAAGGACATGAGAAGAAGATATGGTCCAGAGTACCATCATCAAGGCCGCATTCACATAAGGAACTGTCCCGAACCCGAATCTTGTTCAAGAATAAGGGACTGGAGCAGTGACCAAGTCTCAGTCTGCACAAGGATGAAACAGTTCTTTTAGATAGTTTGGGGCATTTAAAAAACCAAGGTTTCCGCTGGATGTCAGGTTGAACACTGGCGTAATACGCTCCCTTAAGTTTCGAACTTACCTGAATAGGTTATATCAAAAGCTCAAAGTAGATTGCGCTACTGAGGTTGAAGGTTATGCTTTCTGTCAAGTCAAACTTTCAAGTACTGTCTGTTACAAAAGTATCTGATGAAAGTGTAAACAAACCCTGATCAAGTTTAGTGCTCCCTCACCGGGAGGATTCGCCTGTATCTAACCTTATATATTCGATTTTGAGCATTACGTTACAATACCTACTGCCTCTCTAGACGGACGAGCATTCGCTTGTAATGTTATAACATTGATGTTACAAGTTGTATCAAAATATTACAGACATTGCGCACTGTGATACTTGCTTCTCCTCCCTCACTGATGTAATGCTGGACTCTGTAACGTTACATTACAGGCGAATGTGAGGGACCACCTTGAGTGCTCGGCGACACGACGCCGTCATCGCGCCGACGCCGTGCCGCCGCGCCGCCAGCCGTGCCGCCATCACACCGCTAGTATTGTATAATGTATAAACTGTTTTTTTATTCCATCACGGCAGCTTGCAAAAGTGCACGCGCTTTATAATTCTTCAATAAAATCAAGAGAAGGCGCCGTGGTGTTCCGCGTCGCTGGCGTCGCCGAGCACTTACGCAATCACTCACTAAAGAAAATAAGTACCTAACACGTTCATCAGTGTATTTAAAAGGTTTCAACTTTATATCTCACCACTTTCCAAAAAATATTGCTTGAAATTGAAAAAAAAAAACACCCACGTGCTCAGTCAGTATTTCAGGGGTGGAAAACCATTTTCAGTGTTATAATTATTTACAAAATATATTTATTTGCTTAATCAGCCTATAATGTTCCCACTGCTGGGACACAGGCCTCCTCTCTGTGAGAGGGAGCGGGCCGTAATCCGCCACGCGGGCCCGGTGCGGGTTGGTAGATGTCACATGTCTTCGAATTTTTGGTTCTAGGACATACCGGTTTCCTCACCATGTTTTCCTTCACCGTTTTGAGAGCAGTGGCGATGAAATAATTTACACAAAGTAAAGCGCCTGTCAGGGTTCGAACCTACGACCTACATCTCAGTCGCGGCCGTTACCACTGGGCCACCACTGCTCTCATATTTATTTAGAGAGTATAAAATACGAGGATGAGTCTACAAATCGAGCCTTTCCAGGGTTCCGTATCAAAATGGAAAAAAAAGGAATGAGAAACTTGGGGAAAGGTAAGAGCAAGAAGGTCCCCGCCGTAACTACGAGACATAACACATGATGGACTAAAGCGGATACACTAGGTATACATACGGTCAAGTGACACCAATCATTGTTGATAGTTACACGCGCCATTGTACTTGTACACACGGTTACACATCAAGCTGTACTTACATTTCCAGTATAAGCTGATCTCGCATTGTACGGAAATCCTATATTGTATATAGTATAGTATATTTCCGAGATCAGTTCTGTTTACACTGGAAATGTCTATACATTTCCATTTACTTGATGTGTATAGCACTATAACTTGTAAACTGTATCGACCGTGTCTTAAGTTGTAAATTGTAATATGGCTTTCCAGACTGTAAATGTAATCCTTGTTATTGTAGAATGTAGATGAACGGAAAGAAAATCAAAAAGTGGTATTAGAAATCGTTATATTTGAATAACTATTATCATTACAAAAATATTATAGTTTTAAATGATTATTTTACAAGATTATATATTAGGTATTTATAGTTACTTAAGTATATTTAATAATATCTATTTATTTTATCTTTTAGTAATTAATTGGTACCTACCATTTAAAATGGCACCTAACTTGATATAAAAATCTTAGACGTTTGTAAGTAACATATTAATGTAATCTACATTATGTAGATAGGTAATAAAATTATTAGTTTAAATATTATGGGGGATGCACTAAGGTTGACAGCGAAATTCAAATTTTCGTACGTTTTTTGCAATTTACAGTTCAGTGTCAGGTTGTATGTTGATAAAAATATGATTTGAAAGTAAGAAAATTTTAATTTGGCGGGTAATCCAGGCACTTTCGCCATAACTACCTAGGTAAGTATGTACTTAGTTTTAACATTTACTTATTAGGCACGTTATATTTTAAGGCACAATAAAATTAATACTAAAGTTTTTAAATTTAGTCAAAGTCACGAAAATTCATTAAATCGCTATTCGAAAGGCATGCTAAAAACGGACATCAAGATCTTATTCCAAACTTAATAACAAAGTTATATAAACAAAAACTAATAACTCCGCAAAAAATCGGAATGCAAGTTGTACTTTTTTTCCTTTTTGCCCATAATACAAACACCTTCTGTATTCCTCAAATATTTTCTATAGAAAAGAATTTTCACCTGTTCATCTTCACTAACTACCGCACTCAGAGTCGTTACTTAAAAATATATAAGTATATCAATTTTATTATTGAATAAAATTCACCAGCTTATCTATCTTGGCGCATGCAATCTGTAATATTTTTCACTGACAGGGACGATATTCTAATTTATACTGTCAAGAATAACGGCCAAATCGTACCTAATGACGTTTCGATATGCCATAAACAGGGTCAAATTAAATTAGCTAACTACGTTATATAATATTAAGTATATCTAAATACTATAAAACAAAAAAAAATATTACATACATATTTTTTTTGGGGTCAACGAGATACTCCACTTCCTTGGCCGGTGTTTGTATTTCGCAAATAGCGTCTTGGCGGTTTCATCCGCATAAGTCTCGTTCCCGTAGGAATATTGGGATAAAAAGTATCCTATGTATCCAACCTAGGTTATGGTATACCCATGTGCCAAATTTCATCCAAATCCGTTCAGCCGTTTTAGGGTGAAAGCGTAACAAACAAGCTCAATTTCGCATTTATAGTATTATAAGTAAGGATAATGTAAATTTACTCTGGTAAATACAGCACGGTACAGCTTCTATAGGAATTAGGCCATCATACTTTTAAGTAAGGACTCTGAGTTACGGGGTTATACCGTGTTTTTAACGGCGAATAGTATAGTGATGCGCACGACGCAATCGCCGGCGCAATTCAGCCGGGAACTTCTCGTAACAACGACGGCAAGCGGGGCGCTCGTCGTATTCGTAGAACTTGCTTCTCGTACTAAGGGCGGTATCGCATACGGAGCAAGCGAAGTGGTGTACACACCAAGCTTTGTTCAGGGCCGTGAAAACTAAACGAAAAATAATACTTATTTGAATGATATGTTCCACGAAAAAAATATTCTGGAGCCGACTTGGCTTGTGTATAATACTTACCATCACCAGCAATCACTTGGTTGCACACATAGCACAAGTTTCCGAACAACTGATGGTAATGCTGTTCGCAGTAGGCTAAACCCTTCTTCTCGTAATGGCGATGACCATGGAATGGCTTCTCACATTTGGCACACACAAAGTGCTGAAAAAAGGGCAGTCCTTGATTAAGGTAAACTAATTAATAATAGAAGAGTAAGTTCTGTAGTAATAAAGTTACACACCTCAACATGCCAATGTTTCCCAAGGGCAGTGACAATCCTCTCCTCTATTGGACGTCGGCAAGCTCCACAAATGGGAATACCCATTTTATCATGGCAACGTAAGCAGAAGAGATTGTTCTAGAAACAAAATTCATAAATAAACAACGTAAAGCATGATAAGTTTTGTTGCTGTTAGAAGATAAATACTTGACACAATCATCACTGTGTTCACATAACCCCGACATTTTTTTTTTCTTAGTCTACCTATAAAAATATATTTACCACATCATTGGCAGCGTATCCAGGGCGATTCTTGACCTCCCTAGCGGTATGATCAAGCTCCACGCCACACGTGGCACATGTGAAGTGGTAGCCGTGGTAAACCTCGCCACGGTAACGCAATGGTTCACCGTCAATAACACCACTGTAAGAAACAATTTGGAAATTGATACACAGGTAAGGAGGTAAGTGAAGGGTTGTACCTGTACCTAAGATAATAATATTCATTAGCATTAAAGTATAAATTGATGTAACATAACTAAACATTTTAGCAAGTTTACAGTTAAGTAATCGATAAAATTAATTGTACACACATGACCTATAAAATTCATTATTTTCATTAAGTTAATAAGTTCAATTTACTAGGAAAAAAACTGGATTTGCTTACTGGCACTTATGGCACATGTAGTTAAGCAGTCCGTCGGCCTTAATACGTGCGTTGCAGGTGTGGCACAGAGCACGCCCGCCATTTTTAATAAAGCCTGCATCTGCAAGCTCGACGTTACAGTCCTCACAACGAAAGCATGCAGGATGCCAGTTGGCATTCATTGCTTTTATCACGCGACCAATCACAAATTCGCCTGAAACAAGTCAAAAAGTCAATGACCAAAATGTATAGAGCAGTGGTTCTTTTTCTTTTGTTGGCGGCCACTATTTACCAGATAAATAGAACAGTAAAGTATTCAATAAGGTATTGTCTGCCAGGTAATTTAACTGGGAGTAATCCAGAGGTGATAAAAGAGTCCATTTCTGTCAGCTAGCTGTTATGGGTAAATTTTTAAGGTCACATAATTGTCTGAGAACAGTCAAGTTATGTCTCATGCATGCATAATACGATTATTTATGTCATTGCTACAAATTAATGTTCAAATATTTTTTCACGGATAAAGTCCAAAACCTTAAAATAAATATTAGTAATAATAAAATAAGTACCGCATTTTCCGCAACAAGGCGCAAACAGCACTTGAAAGTCACGTTCACAGTATTTGCGACCTTCAAACTCGTAGAATATACCTTCAGGAAACACACGGAAACATTGTGCACATCTGAAAGATATCAAATGAATTGTCTAACATCCTTATAAGCAATAAGTGGTGCATAATAATGTCCAATACATTTTATTTTGTATTTGATGTCAATTTATATATTGTTATTATAGTACGTATAAAATCTTTGGGGTAACTGCGTAACAGTTTTTAATGACAATAAAATTGATCGTCTTATTTTGACAATGTTCATCCACGTTCATTACGTGTTTGAGCAAAAGAATTTTTCAAATCAATGACCCAATGGATTAGGAATTTCCTTCAAAAGCCTTGGATTGTGGTTGAAAGTGTGTTACACAATTAGAGCGCTGGCCCAGATAAATTTGTGGCGCCGCTGGTCAAACTGAGGCGAATCCAGCATGGAGAGCGTGACGAATTTCGCGAAAAACGGGAAAACTCGATTTTGTCAACTAACTTGGTAAAGTAAGTAATGATAAAGTAATTTACTTATTCCATTTATACTGTGTTTGTATGGAGGTCCCGCGCTGGATTCACCTCAGTTTAGTTAGACAGTCCATATTTTATTAAAAAGACCGTAGAAAAACTTACACAAAGCAGTTGGTATGCCAAAGTTCGCCATTAGAGTTGACAATCTTTTCATTAGGCTCAAAGCCATCGCCGCAGCGGGTGCAGAACATGTTGTCCAGAGACATTGTCGCTAATCTATAAAAACATGTTTCATTTTGTCACTAAAATAGTTATATTAGGAAATTATCAGACCTGTTGCACTTTATTTCAGTAAATAATAAATGATTGCTGGCAGAACGGATGGCCGATGGGGTCGAAAGTTTCTTGCCTTGAGTGACAACTCCGAGAGTATTTAGCTGGAACTTCAGAATCGTTTCGCGTGGCTAGGGAGTTCTGCGGTAGATTATTACGACGGGTACATGGAAACTATTCATAAGGTCGGGTCTAAGATCTTCAAGTCCGGCGTACAAAAAGCACAGATTTTACTGTCAAGGACATGTAGGAGAGGCGTGAGATAATCCTGCAGTCTTCAGACGGTGCGCGGAAATAGCTCAATAGACGAATCTCCAAGACCTTGAAACCTTCGCGATAGAGCGGAACAAGGGCTCCAAGGTCTTAAGGTCTTTTGCAAGAGATCTGTCCATTGAGCAGAGCCAACTTAATAATTGAAGATTGATGATGGCAGAATCTTATCCGCAATATTATCCCCATACATTGTCTAATAGGTGTATATGAGATTACAATCCGGGCACGGCAGCAATGCTACACGTGGTGCGGCGGCATTGGTGCGCAGTAGCCGTATTGGCTTCAATACCATTGACGACATACGCTGTGGCAGGTTATACAGAAGACCAAAGAGTAAAACCTACCCCTGCTTAGCATTTGTGGACTATGAGAGAGTCTTCGCTTTGGTTGCAACTTGGGCTGTACTACAGTCTCTTCAACTGTGCCAGATTGACTATTGGTACAGCAAAGTGCTAAAGGGTTTGTATGAAAACATTACTGTCAGTCCGATTCCAAGATTCAAATGAATATTCTCAGTTATGTTATTGACGAGCAAGATACAGCAAAATAAAAACTACTCCACTGTAAGTTTTTAACTAGAATGACTATAGCAGATACGCCATAGAGATAGAAAGATTTGATTTGAAATATCCATTTGGAGTTTTTCAAGAACAATAAAGTTTTTCTACAAGACAGACACCAAATAAATACTTTTGAGTGCAAACAACAACTGTGTACAGTTGTAGCTTTACTAACCATGGTATTGCACTATACCCTCTTTGCAGAGCTTGCATGGAGAAGGATGAAATTCCAACCCACAAGTTACTAAACAGCCAGAACCGTTACCAGATACATACAAGCTAGATTTTTGTGACCCAAGTATAGTACTATCTACGAGTTCTCAGCAACATTGCTTGCTCAAGGAGTTTGTGTAGATACTCCTTGAGCAAGCAATGTTGTACATTAATGTAGTACATTAATTTTTTCATCTGACTGAACAAGAACCAATTCATAAAATACATGAGTCATAATGTGCACAATAATTTTTCCTTAATGATAATTTTATTCTTGTTTGCTTTGTTAATGATTTTAATAATAGACAAATGAACTAAAAAATAAAGTGAAACAGGTACAAATAGGGTAAATATTTTGTTTATTGTTAATTGGTATTATAGTCATTTTCCTGATAATAAGAAACAGGCAAATTATAAAATAAGTTGTATTAATACCTATTAGTTATGCTTTTCAATATCAGAGGCAGTTTCACTTTGTTAAGACTTATAATTTAATTTGGTGTTATGCTCAGACCAACAAATGAGGCGGTAGGAAATGATTGGTTTTATTATAAGTTAGGAAATAAAAAATAAAAAATGAAAGTTTGAATGCTCCTACCAGCGAATTAATAATTTATGTTAAAAAACTTGTATTAATTTGCAAATAAAGCACATCTATGCCAATAAATATTTAGATTGAAAGTAATGATGCTATTCTAAGGGAAAATGAATGACTATGCATGTGGAGGTGTGGTGCCAGTTATGAGCAATCAAGGTAAGTATTTTATGTAGGTACGTTAACCACTCCCTCCCACGATTGCAGATGTAGCTTACCCTGGCATTTTCCCCTGCAATTGTTTACTATACCAAAATACGTGTTCTTCAACGTATGTTCTGTCAAAAAGAAGAATGTTGGATAAATTAAAAGCATAACTTCTACTAGCTAAACGAGGAATTGTAACTGTGTCGATACAAATAGAAATGATGCAACGGTATCAAAAATAGTCATAAACAAACATCAGACATACAAAAGATGTACTTACATTTTGTGGTTGCGATAAAATTATAAAACTGGACGTCTAAAACATTACACTATTCTGATGGAATTAATTAGTAATTGATTGATTCAAAATCTTTATCACACACCAAACGACCTACAAAAAGCTCAACTCTCGAGCTCGACCGACACCCACAGACAGATGCCAGATGCCAGTGTTGCCAGCTTTGGTTATCATTTTACCCCAGCCTTAGTCTCAATTTATCCCAGATTCAATGACAATTTGAAAAAATAACCTAATCTCGCGACAATCTAAGAAGCCCGCTTTGACACCTATCAAAATACTGTTAGTAGTGATGCGGGAAAAAATCGGTTGTTCTAAAAACCGATTCTCGAGACATATCGATTTATCATACTTGGAGTTTGTAATCGACTTATTTATCTACATTACTTCAAACTGATTCCCGAGTCATATCGTTTTATTATTCTTCATTATCATCATCATCAGCCTACAGCAGTCTACTACTGGACCTCTCCAATTGCACGGCATTCAGCTCAATTCTCGGTAACTCATCTCAAGGTGGTGAGTGCTGTGCGTGTGACGTTTTTTTTAATATTGCTATAAGGACTATTTGTCGTTTAATATAAGGAATATTTATCGTTTTAATGTAGTAATCATCAGTTAAAAGTAACATTTTTGATTTGAAGTTACGATTAAGTAAGCTAAAATGAATCTTATATATGATTACACAATTCAAATTTGGTTGAACAAAAATGAACCAACCGAGGAAAACTGGTATTTTTAGCTCCGTCGAGACGGGTCGGGCCCGCCATTGAAAAACTGTTTCCTAAAACAGTTTCTCGTTTCTGAAAAACGGTTTCGTTTTGTAGTACGAAAAACCAACCCAAAAATTACCCTGTATTAGTTTTACTCTAAATCTAGGGTAAATTACCCTAAGTTGGCATGTATAGTATAATGTACTGTGGTTGGCATCACTGACAGAAGCCCACAGATAGAGATGCGACTCTTCATGAAAAAAATGTAGGTAATCTGCACAGACCATTGAGTTAATAAAAATAAAAATCTTTGTTTTTCCATAACCTGCAATAGTCCTACACCAACCGGGGGTTGTCCTTGGCTGCACTTGCATAGTGCGTATAGGGATAATCGTCGCTTGGTGCCTCATTACATTTAAAATTCTCTAAGGGCTCTGCGTGTTGGCTTCGGCCCCTCGTACGCGGACCCCAGGCTCCCGAGAAATGTCAAAGACTAAAAAAATAACTTGGTAAAGATAAAAACTTGTAAGCCTATTAACAATTAATTATTAATTAATTATTATTATTAATTAATTAATTTAATTAATTAGCAATACGAATTAATTAACTATTAATTCGTATTAAAAAAAACTAGGTACGTATCTAGGTATATAAATATTTTTATGCAGTTTTTAACCCCCGACTGAAAAAGAGGGGTCTTATAAGTTTAACGTGTGTATCTGTGTATCTGTGTGTCTGTCTGTTCCATCGTAGCTGCCAAACCGCTGAACCGATTTAGTTTTTTTTTGTTTTATTTGAAAGGTGACTTGATCGAGAGTGTTCTTAGCTATTATTCAAGAAAATCGGTTTAGCCGTTTGAAAATTATCAGCTCTTTTCTAGTTGATGAATGGATGTGAGCATCTTTCACAGGGCTAATCGATTGTAAATTTAGAATTCTGTTACTTCAATGATTTTAGAAGAATATAGTAACTTTGAACTGATGCTGCAGCATTACCTGGATGCAGGATACCCAACGCCCTCACCAACTTACAGCAGAGGTATTGTGTTTGGGCTCATTAGAAAGGTCTCAAAAAAAAGGTTACAGATGGATGGTGATCAGAGTCTGATGATGGAGTAGGAAAGAGAAATGAGACTAAATTAGAAACTAGCTTCAATGTGGCAAAAGTACGTACAGCTACGCAGATTTCGGCGAGCCGCGGGTTGATCATAGCGTTTCTACTAGTAATATAATATGAAATTTAAAAAGCTGGAAATAAAAGTTAAATTAAATTTTTTTTTAATTTTTTGGCTAATGAAAACGCCAACATACACTAGGAATAATGAATATATGCTATTGTAGAAAGGAGAACTGCTGTTAATGTCCTATTTTCATGAGCCGTCCCCCGACGCGACGACGCTTGGATCAAAATATTACCTACAACTTTTATATTAAACTTAAAGGGCCAATACATATTATTTTTTTACTTTTTAAATGCTTTGTTTTTGTCGGGGGTTTTTAATTGCTGATGTGGAATGAGTTCACATAATCATTCCAGCTTAGTAATCACTACACAATACGTATTTTATTTATTGATTTTTTGCTTACTATCTGAGATAATAAAAACACATATTTTCTAAGCCGATATCTCGAATCGGACAACAATTCCAAATGTAACCCAATAATAACTTTTTTTCCTCTTTAAAAGACCTATCCATCGATGTACGATTCGAGTCCATTGGTCATAAGGACCAAAATTCCCGAACCCCATGAAATCGTCATTCAATGCACTTACATGAACTTAGAGAGTTGTTTTGCTGATTCTAATGTTTATAACTCTGTAAATCCATATTTGTTACGGTCGCAAATAATATTTAGATCAACATACTATCTGATACTGACCTGCAAATTGCAAAAAACGTTAAAAAAAATGAATTTCGCGGGCTACCTTAGCGCATCCACCTTAACAGTGGTCTATGGGCCTGTATGACCTGTGTCGTCTTGACAATGACAATGTAAATTGTCAAATGGTCAAAATGTCAATGCAATGAACAGAAAGTGCGGCAACAGGGTGTCACTGTCGATGAAGTCGGTATACGTTTTTGAAGAACGACAATAATTTGATTTTTATAAAATGGAAATAAATAGAGCAAATTTAAAAGCCGTAAAAGAACTAGTATTAGATGAACATAAGTTAGTAACCTATATTTCGCTTAGCAAGGAGCTGTGCATTCATGTGAACGAAGCAAAATCTTTACTGTTTGAATTAATACAAGACATAAGAAATGCGCAGCCGGAAACGAACCTAAGTATTTCATATGTGATATCTGGTTTATTAAACAACAACAGTGGATGTGTTTCTGTATGTTCCGAAAAAGATTTAGACACTCTGAAGAAAACATTAAAGATTATATTTTATGAGCATGTTTACTGCGTCAGTCGAGGACCAAAGTCTGTCGATAACGTTGCTTTGACTGTGATAGACAAATTCGAAGATCTCCCATTATGTACCGGGTTAATAAAAGGTAAAGCCTGCTCAAAGAGGACTGACAATGAAATAGGAAACTTGATTTCGAAGAATCATG
This sequence comes from Lithophane ornitopus, assembly GCA_948473465.1. Lineage (NCBI taxonomy): Eukaryota > Metazoa > Arthropoda > Insecta > Lepidoptera > Noctuidae > Lithophane > Lithophane ornitopus. The sequence goes on from OX419623.1 coordinate 9,617,040, forward strand.
CCATTTTGAATGTACCTAAATCATCAAGTGTCCAACAGAAACCTAAGGATAAAATAAAGGAAGTTACATCAGTGAGTGAAAGTAAATTACCAAAAACTGAAAACCCATCCCCTAAGAAAGATAAATCAAACAATCACAAAACACCTACTAAAGTAACCAACAATAAAACTGCTGGAAAAGGTATTGCAGGATTTTTCAGCAAAGTTAATAGTGATTCCACAAAAGCTAAAAAAGATAGAGTTCATGAACCGGAGATAAAACTGGAAAAAGATATTAAAGTTGAGCCAACAAGTACTGATACTAACATATCACCTACTGTAACAAATGCTTCATCAAACACTGTAAAAACGAAAACAAACAATAAAGCTCTCACACAGATAACGAAGAATGCTAAAGTTGATAAAAAACGCAAAAGACTTTTACATGTGTCAGATAGTGAGAGTGATACAGAGGAAATTGATTGTTTCAATCCCAATGAAATGGATGTTGATCATCAGTCTGAAGATGAAATACCGCCTACACCAACCATAAATACAGTTAAAATAACATCAGGTATAGTAAATCCTAAGAAAAGAAGAAAGATTGTAGATAAAACATATACTGATGAAGATGGTTATATTCTAACTAAGAAAGAAGAAGTGTATGAGAGTTTCTCAGAAAATGAAGAAGAAGCAAAAGAGAATACCAAACAAATGAAAGAAAATGGGAAACAAGAAAAAGATCATGATAAACATACAAAGGAAAATATTGAACAAGCGAAAGTGGTTAAAAATGAGCCATCCCCAAAGAAAACTAAGAGTAAGAAGATGACACCACCAAAAAAAGGGAAACAGCCCACAATAAATATTTTTTTTAAGAAGGTCTGAGATTGAACCAGCTATAAACAATCATGTAATTCTGTTTACTGATTTCACTATTATTTTCTTTCAATGTATTAGTTATTTGGTTTGATTATGTTTGTAAGTATAGTAAAACAACGAACATTTTTTGTCAATTTTATTATTAGAACATTAGTTCATTAAATAAAACATAACAGTGTATTTGTCTATCTCTTTGTTCCAATGGCTACAACCCAGTCTGGATGAACTTGCACATCTACCAGATACGAACATTTTGTGTTGTAGGTTGATGAAAGGACATCTTGGTTTGATACTTGCCTGTAAAAAAAAGAGTATTTCAGTGGAAAGCGTGGTATTGGCTCTCTATTTTAAAGATGCCTCATCAAGTAGAGTATTCATATTGACAACAACATACTTATTCTTAGAGTTACAATCCGACATCATTTTAACAATGCCATCCATGCCAGCAGAACATAGTAGAGAATTGTCAACCAATGGGTCACTGGGATCGGGCAGAACCCTGTTAGTCAAACTGGGCTTGCCTATAGATGACCAGTCCAGTGCAGTAACCTTTCCATAGTGGCCTCTATACTCATGAATACAGTTGCATGCTGCTAAGTCCCAAACTTTGATTTTCTTGTCATCTCCTGAGAAAAAAATAGAGACTTAGAAGGGTACAATATTAATAAATAACATCAATAAAAAATGAGAAACAGATAATTACCAGCACTGGCCAAATGAGCCCCGGAGGGAGAGAAGGCGAGTGTCCTCACAATGCCGCGGTGACCGCACAAGATGCGCACCAATCGCGCGTCAGATACCATCCATAAACGTACAGTGCGATCTGCACCGCCGGTCGCTATGTATGCTTCATTCGGGTGGAATTTTACACACTGAAAACATTACAAAACAGTGAATACTTTCTCAGTAAAGATACGAATACAAGGGGTGTAGCGACGACGAACCGTTTTCAAAGACCGTTTTATGTTCTGCGATGATGCAACGATGTCTTCGTTGCACAAACCAGTCTTCGAATTACTCGGTGCGATTTTGCATTTTACGTCTAAGAAAATACAGTCGAGAACGCAGTGATATCGCGGGCGCGACAGGCAGTGCAACCCTTGTCGCACCCGCGATATCGCGCCTGTTTGTGGGAGCCTTTAAACTTACTGTGACATCGGCCATGTGGCCAACAAATATTCTTATTGGAAAAGTTCTACTGAGAGACCACAGTTTTGCGGTCTTGTCGTGAGAGCCGGTGACGAAGAGTCCGCTCTTCGACACATCCATGCACCATATCGGGTAATTATGACCTCTGCAAAAAGATTTAAAAAAATATATGCCATGGAGTGGCAATAAACCTGGCATCCCAACTAATGGTAAGTGGTCACCGCAGCAACATTAAATAGAAAATTAGCAATTTTAATAATATTGATGGTGTCGCTTTGAAGACATATGCACATCTTCAAATCATGACATATCTTAAAAAACTTTATATCCTTTTTGAAGATTACTGCGTATGTCTGAGAGATCGCTCAGAGAGATGCAAAGCTAAAGAACGAGTTAGAGTGCTACCAGAAAGATAGATACCTACTCAGCATGGATTGGGCAGTTATCATTATATGTGAAACTGAATAACTATTTATGATTGCAAGGGATCGCTGACTTATCACACTTACAGAGGTGCTTATCAAGTTCCTACGCTACGGTGTGAATAGAAAGGTATGTATTTAATTACCTACTTGAAATCTAGTTGGACTTTACAGATATTAGAGATAAATTGTTTATGATTTAGCTTTACTGCCAAGTACATAGAAGGCATGCAAATTAGCATGCCACCATAAAATGTGTCTCATATATCTATAACAATCGGTCAGTTGAGTCCATCGGCGCGCCGCCTATAGCTAAATACATAAACGACCCGCGAGGCGAGTTGTGGGCACGCGAACGAATTATCGTTGCACTCGGGAGTCAGGTGCTGGGCACTAAAAGTGTTAAAGAAAGAGGCTTTAGATAAAAAAGATCCTTAAAAAGTTCCTACTTTATACTTTTCTCAGTTACCCGGAAATCCACATACTAAAGGTTTGGTTGTAATATTCCATTAATTAACCTGTAAATTGCAGCACAGGAATAATCAGTTAGACGCCACGCTCGTATGGTGTTGTCATGTGAGGCTGACACAACTAATTCTTCTTGTGGGAGTACACTTACAGCTTGTACTGGCCCAGAATGCCCTCTCAAGGGCACTCCAGCACCAATGTGCCTGAAAAAAAAAAAAAAAAAAAAAGAATATTATTGATGAAGTCAATAATAACGATGGCCCATTTAAATACTTACAAAGTATTATCATCAGGTACCAGTTCATGTGGCACATAACATGCTAATTCTACTTCCGAGATATTTCGATTGACTCGTCTGTTGACATTGTTTTGTCCCAGGTCCCACAACCGGATCTCTGAATTGCTGAACCCTCCACATAACATGTTACAATACTGATCGGTTTTTGCACATATTAAACTGTAAACAAAAAGTAATTTGATAATTGATTTAATGAATTACTAAGATAATTTATAGTTCTTAATAACTATATTTTCTCAAACATGCTTGGAAATTCGAGCATTATTTTGACAACCTTCTTTGAGATTGCTGTGCTGGTCAAAAACAAGTGACGATGCGGCCGGCAATGTTACTATTAAAATCGGTATCTGTCGTGTTTAGCGACCAAATCAATTGAAAACTCATATCTATAGTGTTATTTAAAAATGGAACGAACTTTTTACTTCAACACAGTCATGGCAACCAAGAAGGTAACTTATCAAAGATTTAATTTAAATTTCGATTTGGCTTGCAAATAGAGCTGTTTATAGTGAAGAAGCTTAGAGACAAATTAACGTATTGGCGCGTGAAAAATGTTCGTTGTTCGTCATTGATTCTAGAATGTATAATTAATTTACTTAGTTTGAATTTCCACGCATTATTTGAAAAAAGAACTATACAAGCCTTGGCCGTAACCAGGCATTGATGAACTTGCGTAGGTATGTATGCCTCGGGTTCGCCTCGGCTCACATTTTCACGATCGACCATCAATGTCGGATGCCCCTGTTCCAGGCTGCAACATTACTACCCGTTCACTTCGAGTTGGCCGTCATCCACCGTTAAAAACGACGGCACAACTACTACTAACGTTGACAAAAAATAATTATTGTTTCTTTTTTACTGTAAGTACTCTTTGTAATTATAAAAATAATTTAAAACAGTTTGTGATATATGCATGGACGTAGTATTAATAAGTTAAAAAGGTGCTCGCGCGCGGGGCGAGGTAACGGCCAACTAGAAGTGAACGGCTAATGTATTATATTATCTTAGAAGACTTCAAATAGAGCGCGTCAATGATGTACAGACCGTTCATTATAACTTGCCCCTTGCCTGACGGCAACATTCCTGGTCAAGCTTAGTTTCAACACTAATACAGTTCAAAATGGCGACGATGGCGACTGACGGGTCGCGCCACGGGACAAGTTATAATGAACGCACTGTAAATCTGATGTCTATGACAGGAAAATCACATAAGGCGCGCTCGTGATTTGCAACGATTATAACATTTTCTTTTGCAGTACAACTCTCCATTAGACTTACTGAGTATCCGGTGCAGCTATTTTGTATAATTTTAGAGGTGCTGTGGATTCTCGGACCCCTTTTATTGCATCTTGGAGTTCCATTAATTCCTTGTCAATACTTATATATTCTGCATGACCATTACATTCAGCAAAAATATCTGAAAAAATATTGTGTCCTGAAGTGCGTTAATTAACTATGTTAACTTTAGTACTTACCTAGTAAAATAAATAAAATTTACCATTTGAGCCCGTTATTTTTTCCTCTGACATAGTTCTAGTGACACTTATTTCTTCATCCATTTCTTCTTCATCATCTTCCTGTAAATATGAGATCAGTATTATAGTAATCTTTTAATTGGTTAGAATTTAGGCAAATCCAAAACAATTTTGCACACACAAATTATATTCCATTTATTTCGTTTTTAGGGTTCTGTACCCAAAGGGCAAAACGGGACCCCCTTGTTAGGTACTTATTAAATGTTTTATACTCACTGCATTCTTCTTATTAGGGTCATTATTAATATCAATGTGGAACCATGTTTGAAGAACTTGTATTAGAAGAACATGGCCATTTTTAGCTAAATATGATTTTAACATATTTAGGGCATCTTGAGACAAAGTTAAATCATATTTGCATGACCTAAAATAGAAATAAAAACTCAATGTAGGGTCAAGAATTTGATTACAAGATTAGGTATAAAATAAAAAGATGTAAACAAGTTATACTATGAAAGTTTATTTTTTGTAAGCGGTTATAAAGAGAAATATAAGTGAGTTATAAAGTTGAATGTGTCACTAATTCCTTTTAGTGAGAGCTGATTGTGTAAGAATTTAACATGAACAGAGTTTGTTTACACTTTCATGAGATACTTTTGGAACAAACTACTTTAGGTATATAGAATATTACATACAAAGATACATAGATACACATAACACAAGAAAACTCAAATCTGTCTTTACTGTCAGCTGTCGCTATACAATCCACTTTTGCAACATGAAAAGTAATCACTTTTGCAAAATGCAACATGGAAATGATATGATAAAAAAATTGCAAAGGAATATTTACTGCCATGCTACTGCTAAGCATGAGGTACTGGATTGGATTCCTGGGTCGGGCAAAGTAATATTAGGTTTTACCATCTGGAATTTCTCAGTAGCAGGCTGGAGTCTGGATTTGTACCTGTTAGATGGCAATAGGCTTGCAAGTCATGCTTGAAAGTCCTATGTAACAGGTACATAGGATTTTCAACATAACTGGCGAAATGTGGGTGTACGGTAGGTGCAACTCTGCCCAACCCTTCGACAGACGTGATGTTATGTATACATGAAAATTTACTTATTGCTCACATTGTATGAGAACAAAGAAGGAACATTATATAATATAGTAATAGGAAAGTGTAACAAAACTAAGTATAGGTACCTGAATGCAGCAATAGATGGTCTAGTTTCAACCTCCTGTAAAGTATAAATGGAGCCAATATCATCCAGTATTTGATTCATGTAATCTTTTTCAGGTGTTTCATTGTCAATTGTGCCATTTTGTAAGGAATTAAATAGCTGCTCTAAGCTATTTGGTCTGTACAATGCTGATGGTAGATTACCATCAATGGGTTGATGATATGAGAAATCCTTTTGAGGTAATGCAGCTGAATGTCTCTTTAGGAACATTTGTGCAGGGCCTCCATGACCCCCGCGTAACATTTCTAAGTATAAATGACAGAGCAGCGGGCATAGCAAACCAAGAAGTTCATTTTTCACTTTTTCCTGCTTGATCTCTTTGATGAAGTTAACCAACCTGAAAATTAACAGATTAAGTAATACTCAATTAGAATGATTTGGTCCACCCAAAGGCCAAATGATTATATTTGATTATTGGATTTGTCTTTGTGTTTGTCAGAGGGTCATCTTAGGTTAGCTATTGGAATGTTAAAGATAAGCTCTTATTACATTGCCTTAATAACTTAGCACTGTTTGAAACGACGGTATTACCTTGTGTACTGTAAATCGTATTGACCGGAGTCATTGTTGATGCATGAAAATAAGATTGAATTAGCGCGACTTGATTCACATTGAACTATCGTTGCCACAGCCATTTGTTCAGCACTTCTGCTTAAATTATTATTATTGCTAAACACGTCTATATCCTGAAATTTAAGAAATTTAAGCTAATTTAATTCTAGTAACCACTTCCAGTTATTATTTTCATTCAAGCAAATACAACACTCACAGGATAATTCCGCCGTTCTAAGTAGGAAGTGACCGCAGCTTTAATTGCATCATTTCTAGTCTTTTTCATTAAAGACATCAGTTTTTAAATGAATAATTTTAATAAAAATAAGCAAAACAACAAAATATTTCCTAATTTTGTTGACATTCACAATCGAATCAAGTGTTGTCCAGATAAAACAATCCAAACCACAGACTCTCATATATAATAGTAGTCTATGCCACAGACTGCCATAGAGCATGTAACCACAGAGTATGTAACTTAACTTCCAAACGAACCCTGACTAGGGTTCGTTTATTATTCGAATTTATGAAATCCGAAGCTAAATAGGTAGTTACCGTCACACAGAGCACTTTAAATTACTGTACCGTCATGTAAAGGTAAACAAAAGAAATAAATATTTGATAATTAATTGTATTTAATAAATTGTTTTTTTGCCTTTTCATTTTAATGACTAGGTAGGACTATTCAAATTCTAGCTAGCTACGCCACCGGTAGCACTAATCACCAACTCGCTATTGAACAGCCAAGTAGCCAAAATATGTGGCTAGCTAGCTGGCTATTGCACCCCAAATAGCCGGCTAGCTAAGCTATTGCTAGTTACCCATCTCTATATGTGTCTCAATAAAGATTTGTGTATCATTGCAACAAGCTTATCATTAAATACGGGATACTAGAACACACTGTTATCTATTGTTGAGCTTTTAAACCATTCTAACGCTGGACCTCTGATGGCGAACTATCTAACATGATACAAGAACTTACACCTTAAAACATGATAAGTTTTTGTTGTTCGGCCCCATTAATTAAAGCTGTGCGTTCAGTGCGTTGTCTGTCAGTGAATTAATGAACGAGTTTATGGTAGATTTTCACGCTTTTTTGTCCAGCCTGTCTATTATTCTCCGTCCAGATTTCGAGTAGAGTTGATACACAGTCAGTTCAGTCTCGCTGCACCGCCCGTTGCCTCGTCGCGCTGTTAGCGACTTCATAATTGACTATTGATTGACTACGAGACGCGTTGCAAAGACAACACGCATTTATTTTTGCTCCGTTATTTTTTATCATATCTATGTGAAAATGTCTGTGTTTTTATAAGTGAGTTATATACCATTGTGAAGCTGTGAAAAAGGACTATCCATGATTGCTTACAGCAGCTTAAAACTCAACGCAGTTCGTGAGTAATTAGTAAATAAGTTCTAACAAGTTGGCAAAAGTTCATAAATCCCTGACCTACGACAACCCGCGGACGGCCCGCTGTTACGCACACAGACGCAGCACACGCACGTGCGCGGTGCAGGCACAGGTGCGCCTATTCACCATTTACGAATTATTATTGCATGTTCAAATACGCTACCTACGCATAAATATAAAACATCACGCTTGCTACCTCGATTACGGTGAACAAAATTGTAAACAAATTGCTTAAGCGCATTATTAACAACATGGCTCCGAACGGTCATAGCTGCTCAAGTTGCCTAAAAACCCTCCCAAATAAGGGCTTTCTAAAATGCTGCAAATGCAAATCTAAGTACCACCCGCTTTGTGCAAATGAAACTGATAAAAGATTCCAAGCAATGACGCCTACCAGCAAATCTTCCTGGACTTGCATGAACTGTCACAGCAAGTCGGCTAAAGTTAATACCTCTACCCCATTGCTTAATACGACTAGTTTATCTGCTGATTTTACCAATACCAGTGTCTACGAAAGTTCCTCTGATGACAGAATCTGCAACATAACAATGAGACAAAACTCGAACACCTGTAATGTGTCTACGGATAGCTTGGTACAAAGTCTCGACTTAGAGGATAAACTACGGACCATCATTAAACAGGAATTAAATTGCTTCCTTGAAACTAAAATCAAAACTTTAGTAACAGACCAGCTTAAACAAATGTCGGAACAAATATCAGACTTCAAAGACTCAATGAATTTTTACAACGCACAATTTGAAACTTTTAAATCCTGTCTGGAGGAAAAAGATGCTATACTAAAAAAATTACAAGCTGAGAACGAAAGTCTATCGACAGCATCCGCAGACCACGCAATGAGACTGACACTGGTAGAGCAGAATCTCCGCATGAACAATGTTGAAATCAACGGGATTCCGGAATACAAGGCGGAAAACATCATAACCACTGTAATACAACTAGGAAAAACAGTGGGAGAACAACTTGATGATAGTGATATCCTTCATGCCACACGAGTTGCCAAATTAAATCCGGACAACAATAGACCCCGTCCTATGGTTGTTAAACTACGAACACCTCGTCTTCGAGACAATTTGATAGCAGCTGTAGTGAACTTCAACAAGAAAAAACAACCTCAAGACAAGCTCAACTCTAAGCAATAGGTGGAGATCGCACGCCGGTGTATGTCTCGGAGCATTTGTGTCCAGCTAACAAGCAGCTCCGCGCTGCCACTAGGAAGTTGGCCAAGGAGCTGGTCTATAAGTTTGTGTGGGTTCGAAATGGACGAGTGTTTGTTCGCAAAGATGTGACCCACGCCGCTGTTCTTATTCGTAACCTGGAAAGCTTATCTTTACTCAACAACTATGAATAGCTCAACATCTTACCATTTCCCCCCTAACTCTAACAATGTTTCTGGTTTAACTATATTCACAATGTTCGATATTTACTACCAAAATGTAAGAGGTTTGAGAACAAAAACAAATGATCTGTACCATAACACTTTACTGAATGATTATAAAATAATAGCTTTTACTGAGACTTGGCTGAATTCAAATGTGTCTGTCAAATTAAAACTTAATAACTTGTAAAAAATATAGCTGTTTGTGTCTCGTATCTACCTCCTCCAATAAAAGCAGAGTCATTGTCAAATTTTCTGAACAATGTTAGTAATGTTATACACAACGTTGAAGATGTTCTTATCCTCGGAGATTTTAATCTTGGATTTATTAAATGGTCATCTTTAGATGGACAAAACCATTCCATTCGTAATAACTATAATAACACTTTAGGGGATATGTTTGTTGACTTTTTAGGAATTAACAGTCTATTTCAATTTAACTATGTTTGTAACATTGACGATAGAACACTAGACTTAGTTATAAGCAATATGCACAATCTTTCTGCATCCCATACCTCAGACCTTCTTACTAGACTTGATCCTAAACACCCTGCACTGCTCATTTCAATATCACAGGGAAATACAAAATGTTTGCGCTCAAAGAATAACATTCGCCCTAATTTCTACAAATGTGATTACGCAAAAATCATGTCAGACTTACAAGCTATAGACTGGCATCTAGAATTTTCACACTCCGACGATATTAATAACCTAGTTTTCATTTTCTATGCAAAATTGAAACAATTGATCGACAAACACATACCGAAACATAGTTGCAAAAATTCAAAATATCCTTCCTGGTTTAGCAAAGCGCTCATAAAAATACTATCTGAAAAAGAGAAGTATCGTAGTAAATTTCGTAAATATAATAATCCTCGTGACAAGATGAGCTACGACATTCTTAGAAGCCGCTGTCATACAATGATCAACCAGAACTACAGCGATTACAAACACCATATTGAGACTGAACAAAAGGTCCTAAAGCATTTTGGCTGGTCCTGATTCCATTCCACCTGTTTTTGTGAAATCATGTGGGAGAGCGCTTGCAGGGCCGCTGTCTCTCTTATTTAATCGGTCTTTAGAGTTGGGAGTATTTCCCGACGAATGGAAAAAGGCCCGTATTGTGCCTGTGCACAAAAAAGGCGACTCCAGCGATATAAAAACGCCCTCACGCCCCTAACCGCCGCCGCTAGAGACACCCTGGGCGTCGGGAATCCCAGGCGGATTCCCGGCCACCATAGGCGTGGGCTTGCGGACGGCGAGCAATGGGCAGCTCGCCGTCCGATAAGGACCAGGCCCAGGTCGTTGGCGCGTCGTGTTCCACGCGCGCCTCAAAGAGATGTCAGCACACCTGACGGGGTCCGTTAGGACCGATGCCTGCCAGGGTTGCGGAATAGTCCGAAAGGGATACCGGGACCCTGGCAACAGGCAACCGAAGGAACACGGGTGGGTTTTTTTAGCGATATAAAAAACTACCGGCCGATTTCCATCCTATCTTGTTTTTCCAAGCTCTTTGAATGTCTCGTTTGTCCCATAATTACCGATTACTTAGAGACTAAGCTTTCCGACTGCCAACACGGATTCCGAGTCGGGCGATCTACCGAGACTAATCTAGTGCGTTATTTATCTGACATATGTAAAGCGCTTGATGGCAGACACGAAGTCGACGCAATATACACGGATTTCAGCAGCGCATTTGACAAGGTGAGCCATCCACTCATGGTAGCAAAACTCGGGCTTACCGGTATCCACGGATCGTTGCTGAGGTGGTTCGCGTCCTATCTTATAAATCGCTCTCAGTTCGTTGCTGTCAATGGCTATGTCTCTTATGAATTACATGTACGCTCTGGAGTCCCACAAGGGTCCCATCTCGGCCCAGTTTTGTTTCTACTATTTGTAAATGACATAACTAGTCAAATCAAGCATTGTCAATCTTTGCTTTTCGCTGATGACTTAAAGATTTATAGAAAAATCACAGGGACTGCTGATACCAAGCTCGTTCAAAGCGACTTAACAAATATAGAAAACTGGTGCAAAACTAACAATATGACCTTAAACGCACAAAAATGTTTCTTCATTCGTTTCTCAAAAAAAAAGTCATCCTTTTCTACTTCCTACACACTGTGCAATACCACGTTGTCTAAGGTATGTGAAATGCGGGATCTAGGAGTTCTGGTCGACGACGTACTAAGTTTTCAAGCCACACATCAACGAAATTGTTAAGAAGTCGGCACAGATGCTGGGTTTTGTAAAACGGAACACCCGGGGCTTCCAACTCACAAAGACCAGAATAGTCTTATTCAATACCCTGGTGCGAAGTCGATTGGAATACGCTAGTGTTGCCTGGAATCCATTTTATGCAGTACACTCGCAAAGAGTTGAGAGAATACAAACAGCATTCACTAAATATCTAGCCTTTATATCCAGGAAAATTAGCCATCGCTGTCCATATGAGCAGCGCTTACACTTCTTCAACATAAAGACACTGCGAGACAGTCGCCGTTCGCGTGACCTAATTTTCCTCTACAAAGTTGTAAACGGATTTGTTAAATGTAGCGATCTTGTTGAGCGTATCCAATATTCAGTCCCTTCAAAGCCTCCCAGACATCCCATCACCAGGTTGTTTCATATCCCTTTCCGCAAATCCAATCTTGGTCTCAACTCTCCCTTAATCCGAATGTGCAGAAATTACAACAGCTTTTGTAAATCATCAGAAACCGACTTACACGGAGTATCTCTTAACAAGTTTAGAAGATCAGTCTCTGAGGTACGGGATTGCATAAAATAACCTATAATTAATATCAGCTATCACTCACTCTTCAAAATCTAATTTTTGTTTTTTTCGTACCTTAAAATGAGGCTACTTTGCCCCGTTTTTTGCTCCAAAATTTAAAAAAAGTGTGACTGACGTACAAATCGGTCTGATATAGCTTTTGTACATTTTTCCACAGCTTCTATGTGCCTGTTAATAAGTTAAAAAAACTTTTTACAAAAAAAAAAACCGCCTTTTAAAAAAAAAAACACTCAAAACTGAAAAATAACTTTAATTTCGGAAGTCGGTGGCAAAAACGAAATTTGAAAAGCAAAGACACCGACTTCCGAAATTAAAGTTATTTTTCAAAAGTTTTTATTTTTCACTTTTTAGTAGTAGTACCTACCCCACACAAATTCGAATACCACTAGCTGATGAAAATAACAGTGAAGGAGTAAATGAAAACATCGTCTAGATAAACTAAGTGGGAAAAATACGTAATATTGACGCTAACTCAAAAACTAGCCAAGCAAAGTTAATAAAATTTATATGGGACCACCTCGGAAGCATGAACTACCATACAAAAAAAGAATCATCAAAATCGATTCATAATTGGCGGCGTAATCGCGTAACAAACATACAAAAAAAAAAAAACATACAGACGAATTGATAACCTCCTCCTTTTTGAAGAAGTCGGTTAAAAATAGAGCAATGTTACCCACCCTTTTGGAAACATTGCTCCTACATTTAACTTGTACTAAAACAGGCACATTTCAGAGACAGGGGTAAAGTTATCACCTTCAGTTGTTAATATGCTCCAAAAATAATAATATGGAAGCAAGTTTTGTGTTTCTCGTCTAAGTAAATGAAATAGTTTGAACAAAATAAAACTCTAGATATAGGTACAACTAAAGAACTTTTTATTCGTAGGTAAGGTTTGTAGGTTCTCTCCAGATAAGATTTTATGACTATACGCAAATCGAAACTTGTAAGAGGAAAACCATCCTCGCTTAATTTTTCTATGCATGATACGAATATTTTTTCTTCTTCAACTGTGAAGGTAGTAGGTGCTCCTGGAGTCCTTGCTTTTTCATTGCATCGTAAAAGTCTCAGATGATTTATAAGAGTCCTTCTTGGAATCCCATATATTTCACTGGCCTTTCTTTGAGTCAATTCTATGTTTTCTATTGCTGCTAGACAATCTCGAAGAGTCTCTTCAGAGTAGTTTTTATAATTTCTTGAAGGCACTTTCTTTATATATTTACGTGGCATATTTCCTATAAAAAAAAAAACATTTTAATTCACTATGAGTTAAGTAGCAGTTAAATATTAAGAATTCAAAAAAATAATTTGTCACACTGCTCCAGGAGCAAACTACCCCCAAATATGGCGCAAAGTAGAAACGTGAAAGTAAAAGAAGTTAGAATCCCGAATAAATCTACTTAACAATTAAAGACTATCTGTTACCGTTAGCCAATTACATACCCAACTACATTAAACCCTTCTTACCTCAAATATCCAAGCAGATTCGTCCATGGAGGTGGATTTTGCAGACTATTATTTTTTTAACGAAACACTGACTCCTAATCAATGGCTGGTAGCACAGAAAAGAAATGGCGGAAAGCCGGAAGTCCATATTCAGTGCTGCAAATCATATAAAATATGTATCGGATGCGTTAAAAAATATTTCAATTTCCTTGTATATTTAAAGATTTGATCGAAATAATCTTTATTAAAATTTGGAGCGTATTAACCTTCACGGGGCAAAGTAGCCTCATTTTACGGTACTTATAAGTAATCTATTTTTTTTGTATTTTGTTTACTCATTGTATTTTATGTTTCTTTAAGTTTGTTTTTATTTTATTACCTACTATGTTGTTTTCTGGCAAATGCTGTGTATACCTATAATAGGCATGCATACCAGTAATTTTTAATATTACTGTTCTGTTTTAATTGTTTTTGTATGTACTGCTGTTGGTGTACCAAATAAATAAATAAATAAATAAATGATGCGCCTTGCAGCGGCGTAAACCACTCACCACTTCAAGCATCGTCGCGTCACGTCTCGGTGTGAAATTCAACTCACCCATACTCAGACGAAGTAAAAAAGACCCATAGCCGTTTTTTTTTTTCAATTTTTCAGCGTCGGTGCCGTATTTTTATGTCACGATGCGATGTGCTACTTGTGGTAACCAAGTGTACAAACCGCTGTGAGTCTGCATGAAGACGAATAGCCAAGGTGAGTATAATGTTCCTTGCAAATAGCCCCAGCATATAACACGCAAACACACACTCCTGACTTCGCCGTTGTCTCTGACGGTCTGGCACCGTCCGTGACGCGGCTTAACTTACACACACCTCATTTACAGTGTTTGTACACTTTGTAACCACAAGTAAAGCGCGCGTCGCTTCGTAAGATAAAAATACTGTATCCATTAGTCAGTTAATCAACTTCTAAATGAAACATATACTGAAAGATTATATCTTTATTTGGATAAATCATATTGTAAGGGTAAACTAAACTGTTTTTCATCTTAATTTGATACTTGAGCGATTAAAAAAAAAATGACCGTAAAAGAATGTTGTCCACTAACATTGGCAATGAATTTACTTTTGGAAAAATATTCACAAAAAAAAATGTCGTTAGGTCATATATATTTAAAAAAATCCTATTTGTTTAAAAATAAAAAAATACGTAATCCTGGCAAACATTTCAATTAAATAGGATTAAATTTGGACGTAAAGGTCTGATTTTACATGTCCACTTTCAATAAAATAGAATTAAATTTGGATGAAATGGTCTGATTTTACATGTCTACCCTGTATCCTGCCAACTGAAAAGTCCGATTATTACCACAGAATTCCATCTATTATGTAGAATTTGCCAATTATTATAAATACATATTATTTAAAGGCACAAGTAAACGTACTTACTTATTTTAAAGAAAATAAATTAGGTAAATGAATCAATTTAATTGTTGTCCTCTAAAATCGCGATGGTGGAATTCACATTTAGACGCTGGTCTTTACGAAACGTTCGCGAGGTTGTGTGTGTGAAAACTTAGTTATCATTTTATGTTTCTGAATTTGTTCTTTAATCAAATATTAATTATAAGTACAATATATGTGAAAATCTAACTTTTATCATATAAAAACTTCGATTAGCCTAACCAGTAAGGTTAAACGAATTCGTAACGACATTACGTAACGTTATTATTACGTAATATTATTTCTTATATAAAAATAAGGAATTCCGCTTGCACAGAGGTAATTTTTTTTTTAAATCGCTCACTTATTATAGTTATTAAGAAAAAAGTAAATATTGTTCTTAAAACAACGAAAAAAAAAAAATATAACAACAATTAACTTTGACTTAAGAGTCATCACATTGGATAAACATATTATTTTCTATGAGTTTCTTGTATACCAGCTCATTCTTTTCATTTCTTATCTCTACTAATGGCACTGAATCGTTATAACCGATTACCTTCACATGGAATGGTCCTTGATCCAAGAATACTTCAGTGTATTTGTTTGTGAGCTCTCCAATATCTACATCTGGATTTAGTTGAACTCCAAATAATTTGGCTGTCACAGTAGCAGGTGGAAGTTTTGCCCATTCTTCATTAATTTCCCTTGTGTCAGCTAAAGAAATGACTTCAATGTTGCCATAATCAACATACCTTACTTTAACTCGATTTTTCTTTTCGCTAAACTGCAAAATAGACGCACGGTACCATCGATTGTCTTCAGGAAAGACTGCCACACACGCTTTATTCTCAAATATACCGTTCAGAGGCGACATGTTTATACTTTCAGTCTGCAGTTCTTCAAACATTTGATCATAAACTCTAGTTGTATCATCATCAAAAATTAAACTGAGTTCTAATGAATTGATATCAACAATTAATGTGATATTACACAAGAATTCGTCCTCTGTATTTCTTGGGTATGAGATATAGTTTCCATCAAGCGATATTTGTTCTTCTTCTACTAATTTACTCCAGACTGCTCCCTTTAGAGAGATAATGTCAGATGAATCTTGAGATGTAGACAATTGCTCAGTTGTAGTGTCTGCATCTTCAACCACTATGTAATCCGGGCTAGAATCTGATTCTATAACATCCTCTTTTATGTTCTCTTTAGTTTTTTCAACTGGAGCATATTTCCTGACAAGGGCTTTGCTGCCATCTGTGTACTCCGCCATTTCAAAGTCTACTAAATGATCATTTATGCATAGTTTATCGTATTTTAAATCTATAGGTATAACTCCGTTTACTGGTTCACCAGTTACTTTTACGTAACATTGTTTCTCAACAACAGATTTATGTATGTAGTCCAATGTCTGTCTATCCCACTGTTTTCCAAGAGGACGTATACGATTTAAAATACATTTGTGTGCTTGTGTTGGTATCTGGTGGAGTGGAACACTTTTCCTCATATTAGCAAAGGTACAAACTTCTTCATTACCATAATCAATATAATGAATGATACAGTTAGAATTTTCTTTGTTTACTTCTATTACTCTGCCTCTATAATAGCGGTTGTCTAAATAGTATAATGCAACACATGGCTCTCCCACACTCCATTTAGTGAATTTAGCTTTTGGATCCGGATCTTTGAAGCGAACATCGAGTGCCTTACGAATGAGGTCTAATGTATCTTGTTGGCATACGTCATGTAAGTAGATCACACCGTCGTTGTCTATGTACCTACAAAATAAAATAGCATTTACTTCAATCAAGTCAAACACATAGGATCTGTCGTTCACGACTTTTTCAACTAAAATGAAACGATAAATTAATCGTCGCGACATAGGGTGAACGCGCCCTGAATTAAAAATAAAAACTAGTAGTTGGTATGAGCTCACTATAAAAATAAAATACTGCCTCGCATACTTTAATGAAGATGATTTATTTTAATTGTGATAGAGACTTAATTAGAAAAATTGCTTACGTTGGCAGTGCAGTCAACTCCTTCCAAGGCAGAGGTTCAGGTGGTAACCAGTCAGTTATATACATTACATTTGAAGATTCTGTGATCTCGCTAGGCAAAGGATTGTTATCTTCACCCTCTACGAACGATGAGGGCGAAATTGCGTTGATATCTTCATCAGCTTTGCCTGTGTTCAGGGGTACCATAGGCATTGGTTCCAACTGTAACCATTCATTGACAGATCCTGTAATGTTAAGGAAAGATAACGTGTCTCCAGTATCCTCAGTAGTATCTTCAGTTGTAACCTGCAGACAAAGGAAGATAACGCTTAACATCAAATAAAACATTCAGTTTTAGAGCAGCACCCATCGGCGGACGATACGCAAGACGTGCACTGGCTCTCACCTCGAGTGTCAATACTTGCTAAATTAAACTTACCACTTGAGTTGTTTGATCAGGTACACAAAGGCCTTGTTCAAGTATTTTCTCGTTCAAACAACGCCAGGTCGACTTATTAGGTTCTAAAGCACCGCCTTGTACCGTATGATACACCCACACTTGGATAGGCATACTTTTATCTTTGAAGTTGCCTAATTTAGTAATAAAAATTCTTTTATACGAATCAATCATCTCTTTTAAATATTCCTTTGTGATTGAAGGCCACTCTTCACCCACAGCCGGCATAATTCCACATAGATGGCATTTAATAGCTGCGTCACCGAACATGGAAAACTCTGACGTCAGTTCTTTCAAACCGGACTTAGGAACTGTTTCGATACAGGCGAAATCACTGTAGAACACTTTGGCATTATCATTTTCCAGTTCCATTATAACAGCACGACGCCAAGTCTGTGATTGAATACATAGTGTGCTGCACCTGTCGCCCACCTTCCAGTCTTCTTTAGTTTTGTTTTTATTATTCTTTGAGTAATGCTTTTGCACTTTTTCGAATAAGTCATTAAAAGATTTTTGTTGATGAACTAAAGAAACATAAATCAGTGAAGGGGACTGACAATTCAGAATTTTAACTTCCAGCTTCAGAGGACCTTTATCTTTTGCCTGTAAATCATCTTCATTAATCTTTTCAGGCATTTTTCTCTTCAAAATCGTTACTTTAGATTTCGACGGAGCAGGAGGTTTTGGTGTTTGCAGTGGCGACTTATTTGTGAAAACTTGCTCTTCAACAGGAGTTTTGTTAAACATATAAACTCTGTAATGAAATATATTTTTTTATATGTTAGACACAGATTGAATTAAAGGCAGTTCTTGCCTGCTACGAGACGTAACGACAATCCATCGGTATAGTTATTCTAATCATAAATCATATTTTTCTGTATCAAATTTACCTTTAAATTAATTGTCATCAAGCACAGCATAGCTAACCCAAACCCCCCGCCAAGTTATGATTGATATGCCAAAAAGGGAGCAACTAACTAGCGGCTCATGGACAATTATATAAGGATGGATAAATTTAATAGATACTAGCTGATGCCCGCGACTTCGCCCGCGTGGTTGTTGTTTATTAATTATTATAATAATATACTAAGACCTTACTCGAGAACCACTCTATCCATTGGTGAAAACAGCATTAAAATCGTTGCAGTAGTTTTTGAGTTTATCGCGTTCAGGACGACAGACAGACGCAGCGGAGGACTTTGTTGTATAATATGTAAGGATATTCAATAGTGCGCATTTATAGCGGTGGTATAAAAATGAGAAAAAGCCTTACCCAAACGAAACCGCAAATTTATGTTTGATCATCTCATTGTTAATGCAAACAACGTTCTCGTTGTCTGCTTTGTCATAAAGAGTAACGCCAATAGATCCTCGACTGCAGTGAGATCTGTTACGGTTGTCCTCTACTTGAAGTTCCAGTAAACTGCCCATGTATTTCTGAAGGAGGTCCACTGATGCAGTGCTCCATTTGTTACTGAATGGTGTTATGCCTGCGAGATGGCACTCTGTCGCCTGTTCATGAAAACCATAATTAAATAAATTAACTTGATACAACTGATACAAGATACGAAAATGGGTAGTACAAAGTTCTAAAAGAACAATCAACATCAACTTCAACAATTGCTTTCGTTTATGGCATATATTATCTACTCTCTATTCAATATTTTTTTTGTTGAAAATTCCATAATTTTTTAATTACGCCGCACATGATTCAAAATAGCTTCACACTGGTCAAATATTCAGTGCATGGTGGTTACCATGCATTCAAATCCGGAAGTCAAACTGGTTATAATTATCATGAATTTAATGATTACGTGAGAAAAGCAAATGAAGGGTAGACTCACAAGTGCACTGAGCGTTGTGAACTTTGGGTGTATGTAGCGCAGCGCGCCCCAGTGCAGTAACTCGGCGCGCCCGCTGTCGGGCAGCGTGACGCGCACGCGGCCGCGCCCCGGCAGCTCCGACACCACACCGCGCGCCCACGCGGCGTCTGGCGCCTCGGAGCGGCAGTTCTCCAGGTTGACCGCGCACACCATACCTTTATCACCACCACAGTAGTTCATAATATCAACATTCAATCATTAACAAACTGACTCATTATTAATAATCCTGGTCTGCGCGAGCCTAATCCAGATACCCGATTATCCTGCCAGGGTTGCGTTCCTGCCAGGGTTGCGGAATAGTCCGAAAGGGATACCGGGACCCTGGCAACAGGCAACTGAAGGAACACGGGTGGGTTTTAGTCTATAAGAGTCTGACACGCCCTTCCGCTCCGCCCAGAGCGGGAGATGATTTCCCAACCAAAAAAAAAAAAACCCGATTATGAATAATTATTAAAACAAAAAAAACAAAAAAACTAAGGAATCCTCTTTATAGATTGCATCATTGCATTTTAGAGGTCCTAATATTTACAGCTTAACCTGAGTACATAGTCTATTCCTAGGATTTTATATAAACCTGCAATTTCGCCATCACAAACCATCGCAACGACTTAGAGGTTCAAAAAAAAACTTTTTTACAAAAAATTAAACCGACGAAAACAAAAACTGAAAAGCGAAAAGTAAAAAATAAACCTATTAGTTTAACTAAGCTCCTAAACTACAGGGTAACTCCAGGTTAAAGATCTGGAGTTGATGATGTGGTTTTTTCATCAGAACTACATAAATACGCACACATATTTTGCGAAATTTCAACAGAATCGGTTCACAGTTGAAAATTCAGTAGGTGATGAATCGATCAACCCCAATTTTTGTACCCTTAGGGGTGGATTTTAGTTTTCAATTTTACATGGGACCAACTTCGAGGTATACCCAAAAATAATCATTCAAATCGGATTGCTCAGTAAAATTTGATGCATGGTTTTAGTACCAAAATTACCCCAAATTTATAAACCCCATCACCAGTCATCTACCCCGGTCACCAGGGAGTGTGGAACCGGCGAGAGATGTCGTGCGGTGTCCCACAGGGATCGGTCCTAGGGCCACATCTGTGGGACATCGGATACGACTGGGTGCTGCGCGCCGACCTCCCTAGCGGCGTCAGCGTAGTTTGCTACGCTGACGACACGCTGGTCCTGGCGCAAGGGAGATCGCACCAGGCGGCGGCCGAACTCGCGACACGCGGAGTTGCGACAATCGTCGATAGAATCCGGCTATTGGGACTCGAGGTGGCCTTGCACAAGTCCGAGGTCATGTGTTTTCATGGCCCTCGGAACGCGCCACTGTCGGGTTCCCAAATCACGGTAGGAGGGGTTCACATCGGCGTCGAGTCGACGATGAAGTATCTAGGACTCGTCCTCGACAGCCGGTGGAACTTCGTGGAGCACTTCCGTCGTTTGGCTCCCAGGCTGGACCGGGCTGGGGCCGCCTTGGGGCGGCTCCTGCCCAATCTTGGGGGGCCAAACGCCTCCTGCCGGAGGCTCTACGCGGGGGTCGTGCGGTCCATGGCCCTTTACGGGGCACCGGTGTGGGCGCGTTCCATTAGGCTGCGGCCAGCCCGCCGGTTGAACGCGTCCCAAAGGGTCATGGCCATTCGGCTGGCCCGGGGATACCGCACGGTCTCTCGTGAGGCGGCGAGCCTCCTTGCCGGATTACCGCCATGGGATCTGGAGGCGAAGGTCCTCGCGCACATCTGGGAGTGGCGCGAGGAGATGAAGCGCCGGGGCGTAACTCCGCTGCCGCGAGAAATCGCGGCACAGCGGACAGAGCTCCGGCAGGATCTCATGGCGGCATGGAGAGTGCGATTGTCGCAACCCAGTGCTGGGCACGCCACAATTGCGGCGATAAGTCCCCTCTTTGAGGAGTGGCTGGAGAGGCGCCACGGCGTCCTCACCTTCCGCCTGACGCAGGTCCTCACCGGACATGGCAGCTTCGGTATAGTACCTGTGCAGGATTAGGCAGGAGGAAACGCCCGGGTGTCACCACTGTGCGGATCGTCCGGAGGACACGGTGGAGCATACGGTGGAGGTGTGCCCTGCTTGGGCGGAGCACCGCCGTGTCCTCGTGGAGGCGATTGGCGGCACTGACCTCTCGCGTCCGGCCCTGGTCCAGGCCATGGTACGGAACGGAGCGAGAGGGCATGGGAGGCGGTCACCTCCTTCTGCGAAGCAGTGATGCTCGCGAAGGAGGAGGCGGAACGCGTGAGGGAGAGGCAAAGCCTGCGCCCTCACGCCCCTAACCGCCGCCGCTGGAGACACCCTGGGCGTCGGGAATCCCAGGCGGATTCCCGGCCACCATAGGCGCGGGCTTGCGGACGGCGAGCAATGGGTAGCTCGCCGTCCGATAAGGACCAGGCCCTGGTCGATGGCGCGTCGTGTTCCACGCGCGCCTCAAAGAGATGTCAGCACACCTGACGGGGTCCGTTAGGACCGATGCCTGCCAGGGTTGCGGAATAGTCCGAAAGGGATACCGGGACCCTGGCAACAGGCAACCGAAGGAACACGGGTGGGTTTTAGTCAGTAAGAGTCTGACACGCCCTTCCGCTCCGCCCAGAGCGGGAGAAGTCATATGATGATTTCCCACCCAAAAAAAAAAAAAAAAAAGGGTTGGATTTTAGTTTTCAATTTTACATGGGACCAACTTCGAGGTATACCCAAAAATAATCATTAAAATCGGATTGCTCAGTAAAATTTGATGCATGGTTTTAGTACCAAAATTACCCCAAATTTATAAAAAATAGCAAGTTTTCAACAGGGGTCACAAGTTATGATTTGTAGACACCTGCCAAACGACTGCCGGTCGCGCCTTATGAATAAACCGGTAAAATTCCCCATTTTTTTTTGTCTTTTTTCCTGAAAATTACCACATAAAAAGACTCACAGTACTTAACAACACCCTCACGGATCGGACAGGTTTAAAAAAAAAAAATTTTATATAGCTCTCAAGCCCACGACAATGATTAAGCCATTTTTGTTTTTACTTACCTATTTCTGGTAAATAAACAGCTCCTACGGTGGAAGCGAGACTATACTCTTGTTCCAAATCTTCAGAGAGTTTCTCGTAAACGTTTTGGAGATGTCGCTGAAAGGGTAATACATATTATTAAGCTTGTGTTCGGGGTGGGTCAGGGTAGCCCGTGAAATTCAAATTTTCATACGTTTTTTGCAATTTGCAGGTCAGTTTCACTTTGTATTTTTGTTGATTAAAATATGACTCGCGACCGTAACAAATATGGATTTACAGAATTATAAATATTAGTATCATCAGCTATAAAACTCTCTAAATTCAGAATCGTATTGAATGACTATTTCATGAAATCATGACATTACACATGGGGATTATTCCAACTTAAGGGAGTTGTATTACTGATTCTAATGATTATAATTCTGTTATGCCATTTATTTATTTATTTGTTACGGTCGCGAATCATATTTTAATCTACATACAACCTGACACTGACCCGTACATTGCAAAAAACTTAAGAAAATTTGAATATCGCGGGCTACGTTAGCGCATTAAAGAAAAGTGCTTCCTTTGAGGGTCAAACTTTATATTTGCCACACATTTTACAACAATACGCGCTGGTCGGGGCCTCTTAGCAAGCCCTTGTCATAACGAAGTGAGTTACAGTCCGCCACAGAGCTCTGCTAGGACGGAGGAGTTCGTGCACCGCCGCCATAAGCTGTTAATTCACACGAGTTAGTATAAATTATAGAAATATTACTTACTTTTCTCACGTAAAATTTGTCAGGGCTGACAATGTGGGTTATGTATACTAATTCCGGATTATCACCACTAAATTCATTGTGTCTTGTGTACAGCTTGGGTTTCTCTTTCACACCCAGGATTGCTGGATACTGAAAACCAAAAAAAATACAAGGTTTCAATACTTTTTGTATTAAATTTTTGCCTTTGTTATTATCGAAAAAAGCATTACCGCTAGTCTTGGGTTAGGCATTTTGGCACGGTCATGGAACACCAAAGCGTGAACAAGACTGATCCCGTTTTCAAAAGTGTTGATGTCGCACTCTAACTTAAAATCCACGTTAGATATAGGTATAATACGGCGGATATGAAGTACTGCTTGTTTGCTAAAATAAAATAACTCAATTTTAATAATGGAACGTTTCAGGGAGATACATAATTTGATAAAAAGTTGAATAGTAGATTATTACATTGAGCACAAAGTGCATTAATTACTCACTTTAGCGAGGTGCGTAATCTACTTTTCTTTCAACTACCAATGTACCTACCGTGATTAAAAAAAAAGAAAAAAGATGATATACCTACTAAAGTTAATGAAAACAAACAAAGTTATCCCGCGACTTTTGCGGCAAAAGGTTATTAACTCAACTGAACTCAACCCGAAACCCAACGCAACACACTCACTCACTCACTCACCACTCACTACTGTCAGGTCAAGTCAACTCAGACAGACAGAGCCGGAGAGACGAGCCTTAGTAACAGGGTCCCGTTTTACCCTTTGGGTATGGAACCCTAAAAACAGTGCAATAATGAAAAAACAGTGTAATAATGAAATTTCATACAACAACTTTATTGCACTGTTTTGATTCTAAGCAAGAACTACGTCCTTTGTGATCGGTTTTGTAGTGATTAATGATAACATTACTACGTAGTTGGAAGAAAAGTTCATTAAATATTATCATGTATATCTGTACAAATAAATAAAATTAAAGTTTCTGTTTGTAATGTCAAAATTACAGTTCTTTTTACTAAATGTGAATAATACATAAGCAGGAATAAAAAAAAATCTTTTTTTTAAATTTCGTCTGTTTGCCTGTTTATTCCGGCTAATCTCCAGCCAGATCGATTTTGACGGGACTTCCACTGGCAGATACCTGATGGTATAAGGAATAAGTAACTTAGGCTACTTTTATTTTAGAAATATAATTAGGGTCCGCGCTGGCGAAGCCACGGGTAGCAGCTAGTTATCTATATTAATAAAATAAAATATGTGGTATTTTAGGGGTATGAGTAACAGGGTGTAAAGTTCACTCATCCACCATAGAAAGGGGAAGATCCTCCGACCAGACGGGTGTTGTGTCTGGCGGGCAACTGCCCAACGGTTGATATTGGGTTCTTGAATATAATTGTCCATTGCACGGTAAACTTTAATTGCGCGATGCAGAATTTATGTGACGTCAGGATTTTTGTGTGACGCCAGGTCTTTGATGCGTTGTTCGCATGTGGCGACGTAGATACCGCCACAGTATAACTATTTTTCTTCTTCTAGAGAATTGGGAAACACTGAACGTCATTTTCTCTATGGGATGTATGAACTATAGAAATTTGGACAGGACAGCGTCTGTCGGGTCAGCTAGTTATCAAGAAAAACCGGCCAAGTGCGCGCGTCGAACCACGCACAGTGAAGGGTTCCGAAGTTGGGATGAATTTATCCGAAGCACAAACTTAACATTGTAGTTGAAAAACGTTTTCTCTCATACGGAATGTATGGGAGAACATGTTTTTGCAACTGCAAATGTAAGTTGGACGATTATTACTCTGTAACTTGTAGAGCCTACTTAGCTGTGATAGTTTTCCTTTTAATTTCGTTATATAACGACTGTCGTGATTTTTTTCACACTATCCAAAACTAACCATTTAGCTGGAAGAGGGGGGGACACACTTGAGTCTAACAAAAATTAGCACAGCTTAATATTTCGCAAACGGATCCCTGAATCCAAAAATGGCTTTCACAAACTCATATTTTAGAACCACCTTTCCATATACCCCACATCATGGGATAGACGAGTAAAAAAAAAACATCCCCACTTTACGTGTAGGGAAAGGTACAAACAATAAAAATAAAGTTTATTTTATTGTGCCTCTTTGTCGGCGTGATTATTATACCCATGCCAAATTACAGGTTTCTAGTACTAAGAGTCTCTGAGCTACGCCGCGGGAAGACGGACATGGCGAAACTAGAAGGGTTTCTTCTTGATTACGGAACCCTAAAAAGGAATACGTTGTATGTTGGTACAGTACCGGGCCGGCTATATGGCACATCGAGTTACTATAAGTAGTATTTCCAAGAAAGTTGAGATCCTGCTAGCTAGACTTTGCCTTTGACCCGTAACAGGAGCTACTTGTTGGGCGTAACGCGATATTAAAAGGTTCTTGTTTATAAAACTTACTTGTCTATAATATTTTGAATGAGGTAAGAGTCTTCACTGGTCCAATTGCCCGTTTTTGGCTCACAATTAAACAAAGAACAATTAATAGCGAGCGGATAAGGACACTGTATTTTCGATGGAGGCAAAAGACGTAACCTAAAATAGAGAAAATAATACTTTTATTACATCAAGCAATAAGGATGATAAAAATAATATTTCTTGTCCCTCAGGTTGATTAAAATATTGTTTTTTTTTTTTTTACGTACTTAATCAAAAGATTACGCCGATACAATGAGTTCAAATGTGGCATGACGTCACTCCTTGGTAGATTGTATACTGACTTGTGACGTACCGAGCCCCCACTAGCAACTTTAATGTGTTCTATCAAAGTAATTTTTTATTAATATGATAAGATAAAGTAAACAAGAAGATCCGTAGGTCATTTTTTTTTTATTATCTGTCTGTCGGGCTTCATAAAATTTCTATTTTTTTATCCAGACATCATCCCTATTGACCACACTGTATGATTCATCAGATAAAATTAAATTTGTTAATGGTTAATTTCAACAGCAGACTTACCTATCAACAGAAACAAACTCAATGCTTCCGAAATCAAAACAGAAAACTTGAATGATTGTTTTATCATTTTTCATGTCCACACTAAGAACGCGGCATCTTTGCCACATATTATCAGCTTTATTAAAAGCCAAGTATGTTTTACCTGCACATAGAACAACATTATTGTAAAACCGCTTGTCTCAAATATTGCTGATTTATGAAAATCACTGTAGATCAACCAATAGTAGGTACTTGTATTGTGTTCATAGTAGCCAGCAGTTTACATTTGAACTGAGCTGACTACAAACACTAAACAATAACATTAAATGTTTTGCAGAATGCTTACCCGGCGTAATATGATTCAGAGACGGTTTGGCGAACGATACAGCATTTCGGAATTCCCGTAACATATCTTTGACTAGCCCTTGGAAGCACGCTCTTTGCACAAAGAAGTTGTTAGGATCCACAATATGTGAAATGTAAATCAACTCTTGGGAACCTAGAATTTGAATGACCCATATTATTGTCATACTATTGAACTTGGTTAATGTTTTATATTTATAAACCTTGAAATACCTTCACATAGTTGCTGTGGATGTTGGTTTTCCAAAAATGGTGCAACTGGTTGGACCACAGGCTGTTGTTGATAGTTATCTAAAAAAATCCATAGTGGTTAACGACAGAATACGAAATAAATCGTTCGACATAATAGCATTGAAATGGCCTGATGTACACACGGCTACACATCAAGCTATATATTTCCAGTTTAAGCTGACCTCGCATTGTACGGAAATCCTATACAATGCGAGATCAGCATAAACCGGAAATATATAGCTTGATGTGTAGCCGTGTGTACACAAGCGAATAAATTGAAAATGTTATGACTGACATGTATTTTTGAACATAAGATGCTCTATGCTTTCATGCTAAAATGGCTGAACGGATTTAGATAAATTTAGGTTAATAGGAAGACAATGGCCTGTGTTAAGACATAATTATGATACTTTTTATCCCGATATTCCCACGGGATCGATGCTTATGCGGGTAAACCGCGGGACGCAGCTAGTTTTATATAATCTATGATTGTGTTTAGTTTAGTTTGTAATATTTCTGTGTGATGAAAATAAATACTTACTTTTTGTTTCTTTATACTGGTAGTAAGTTCCCCTGGTGTTATTTTTATACCTCCACGTGGACGCATCCAATCAAAAGCTAGAGTAGGTATTACAAAACGAGTTCAAAGTAGTTGTATTCCGAAGTGCAACTTGCAGTCAACTAGAAACCAAAGACTGCTTTGCATCTAACATAGTACAAAAATAACTTACTTTGTGTAATGTAACTCTTACTAGAGTTTTCACTGCCATTAGAATTTAGAGATGAGACAGATCCACTCTTGCTACGATATTTAGGAGCATTCTTGTAAGGAGCTGGAGCCTTGCAATAATCTTTATCCATTTTAGGTTTTGATTGTCTTGCATCTTTAATAAAATTGATAACAATATAATTCACACATTAAAAACAATAAATAATACATCTCTTCTATCTACTTTCCTATCGCAGGTATGCTGGAAGAGATTTCTTTAGAAATAAGCATTGCCTTTGTACGTATTTTTCTGTTCCTTTCTTGTTGTCTGTATTTATATGTGTGTGCATAAATAGTTAAATAAATAAAATAAATTAATTGAGGTCTGTAGTACCAGTTTATAATTCGACAAAATCTTTAAACTGCCGATATTTTTTTGAACTATCTGAAGAGTTGGTAAACAGCTGCATAACCAATACAAAATCGCTCATAGAATCATTGTTTTATTGCAAGTTGTGTATTGAAACCGAATTATTCGGTATAGTGGTCGTAAGACACGCAAGTGCGACTTCTGACACTGACTGCTGTGGTCCAGGGTCCAGGGATCTGGGCATTTGGATTTTTCCATTAAGAACTTCTTAGTATCACTCCGGAATCTGGATTTGTATCCAGTAAATAGCAATAGCCTCATTCCATATTAAAAGAGCTTACTAACATAATCATGTATTTATAAACTCATTTGATAATGTGTTTCAATTAAAACCAAGAGGCCTCTGCTAAAACCGATGGCGTCTTACCTTTAGGTAATTCTGGTGGATAGACGGGAGAGGTGGGCGCTGGTGGTATTTCTACATCATCACCTAGTTCTGACGTAGAGTGCAGCTTGTATACAGATTTGACATTCCCTTCCAAGTGCACATAGTCACTGATTAATGAACACAGATCCTCATTTACTGTCACCCTGTTGATAATTACGCATTATGCTATTGCTACATTTTTGCAATAACGCCAACTACCTATTTTGCGTTCGCAATTTCTTTGCCAAACATGTACCACCTATGTTAAAATTGTGGAATGCAAATAAAATATATTGAGTATTGAGGTAGTGCTACCCGTGCGAAGCCGAGGCGGGGCAGATGTACTAAACAAACACGAGTTTTAGGAAAAACAACTGTAGCGCCTACATGATATCTGTTTGCACTACAACTTCATATTTTTTATGACTTTTTCAACGGTCAGTCTAAAATCAACTTTATTTACAGTTACATAAAGTTGATGTTTAAGTGGAAATAACATCAATATTGGTAATAAGGATTTAAATAGACCTTACACTTCGCGCGCTCACTGTTGTACAGCGAGACGTCGGCGTCGAGCGGTGTTCGCGTTATCGCGCCAATGTAGCCCAAATATTATGATAACAAGTTATGTTTATTATTCCTGTGAGATTGACTTGTACTAATTAAACAAACAAGTTGTTTAATTAGTGCCACGTCATAGATAAACTTAGCAGCATGGATTGTATTTCATTACAATGACTTACTTAAGAGATTCCTTGTTTGCTTCGGTCCTATTTAGATACCAGGCAGTATTTGTAACTTGTTTAGCTTCCTCCAAAAGAGCTGGCAAATTAATCTAAAACACAAGAAAAGCAACAAAAATAAAAAAATAAAATAAAAATAATTTTATTAATCAACAATATTAGCAATTGTAATTTTCCTTAAACAAAACTCAGGCGTAATTTTGACATATACAGAGCTTTAGAAATTGACAAATACCATTATTTCAGTGCCAGAGAGAGACACTGCTCTACAAAACCAAACATTTGGTGATGCTTATTGAGCCATATTTACACCAACATACTGTTTATGCCACCTTTGTTTTTGTGGATTTGCTTTATCTTAAGGGAAATATAATAATATCATATGAAAAACAAAAATGGGTAGACCTGCTAACCTCGATCAATCATAATTTGAATTATTTTGAAAGATATCCCTAATCCATTGCTTCATAAGAAAAAATTGTCTGTTCAACAACGTAACGCAATGAATGTTTTTAAAATGACAAAATGAAACAGATTGAGATCGATCGTGTGTCGCAATTAGAGTGCACGGCCACAAAGGTATGAATGAAAGGCACCCGTATAGCTGAGATTACAATGTTAAGAGGGATGTGTGGTCTGACGTGGATGGATACAATTATGAATGAGTTTGCAAAAGGAAGTATGAAGGTGGCGCTGCGCCGTTGACTTGAGAACTTGTCTGGATATTGGTTGTCATGGCATATGATGTAATGCGTAGGCATGAGGCGAGAAGGTTTCATGTCGTGGGAAAAGCTTTAAGAATGAATGTTCATGACTGAGGCAGACAATGGATTCATAGTATGATCACGGGCAATCACGGCTGTTGATGTATGGAAGAAGATATGCTGTGCCTTCCCAAAATAAATACTGATAAGGGCAGGAGAATGATAGCAATTGCAACAATAAATTAAAGAGCAACTAACCTGTTTAATATTTTTGGTATCTGTAGCAGCTGTTATCAACTTCAAGACATTTTTAGCTTTCTTGATAGAATTTGCGACTTCAGACTTAGCTTTCTGCAGTGAATTCTTTTCAGAGAACTTTAAATACAAGACTATGTTTATGATTTCGTCCTTATGCTTTTGAACTATAGAAAAAAGTTTCGAGAAGTGCTGTTCAACGTTGGCAATTATTTTGGATAGCTCCTTAACGGATCCTGTGTCACTTTCGTAGTTATAGAGCAAATATCCAATATCCTAGAAAACACGTCAACATAATTATGTGCAAATAATAAATGAAACCACAAATTATTTATTAATGTAATAAGGAAACATACAACCGCTGTTTTTGTGAGTCTTCTGAAGGTTTCATCAACTTGTGGAGATATATCGGTCAAATCCTCCAAAAAGGATTCATTCTGCAACAAAGGTTATTTTGTAACTTTATCAATTCCATAAAAACTTTGGGTTGAGGAAGTTAGTTAAAAGAAGTGAAACATTCAAGTCAACTTGCTACTTCTTTATCTCTATCACAACAAGTGCTTTAACACGAAATTTTAAAGCATATTCAGTGATCATGGAATGAATTCGTAAGTTTCGAAATTTGTGTCAGGCAGCTTGTATATGACTAACTAAGTTTCAGACAAAATAGTTCAACAGAAGTTTTAGATATTTTGACCATTTAAAAATGTACGTAAGTGTGTTATAATACTTACGACCTCCTGTAAAGATACAACATCATGGTTCTTGCAAGATTTTTCACCACCAAGCATCAAGCAGTCAGTACATACAGGTTTTTTACAATTACGGCAATAGTATTCAAGTGGTTTTCCAATATGCAATTTACAAGTGCTGGGCTGCCTAGTAGATTCTGATAAAAAAATATTATTATTTGTATTTCAGGTTTTGCACCTTGAAAGAAGAAGATGGCGGGACAAGCTGGACAAAACAAACCACCAGTGGTCCACATTAGCACTGGAAGTCATGGGCAGAGCCCTTTGCCCAGCAGTTAGATGATACAGGCTAATCGTAGTAACAGTAGATCCTTGAAAGGTAAAACGGAACCTATGCAGCATGTATCAGAAAAGGATGGGCATATTTAAGGGAGATTTTCTGTATCTGATAGACAGGATCACTTTTTGTCTGTCTGTCACAGAGTGTTTTCACGACTGTTACTATTGTCGCAAGGCGCTTTCTTAAAGGATAAAACCTGCTTTTCTCTAGCTAACATAACTTAAGCTAAAGTTTTGATTTTAATGGGATAAGTAGATATTTATTACGAGTTAGCGGTTTTTTTAATTTACCGTATCATATTGTGCAGATTTAATTTGTCATAAATACTAGGTATGTCATTAGATGTATGTAATTATTGTAGGAACTAGCACAGGTTTAATAATTACGTGCAATACAGTAATTGCAGCTGACGTTTCCGCCCACTCTATTGACAGCTTACTACTACTAACTGTAATTTGGTACGAAACCAAGTGTAAAAGCTAGTCAGACTGTCCTAATCGTTTTTTTTAAAACTATTTTTTGATCAATTAAGCATTGTAAACAAACCTATAGTTTGCAGCACATGGTTCTTGAATATGACGAAATTCTTGTGAGTTTTACTGAAGCAGGTATCGCATAAAATGGTGACACATTCTTTACACATTTTAGTTGTAGTAGCATTACATTCTAAACAATTGCCTGAAAAAAAAAACAAGATTTTTAGGGGGATGCGCTATAGAAGCCCGCGAAATTCAAATTTACTTATGTTTTTTTGGAATTGGCAGGTCATTGTTTAGTTTGTATGTTGGTCGGAATATGATTCGCGACTCAAATATGACATGTATTGACATAATTAGAATTGTAGTGTTGACAAATAAATGTAATTATCTCTAATAATTAGAATCATCAATACAACACTCTTAGTTAGAAGATTTTTAGAATTGGCCTCAAAGGACATTGCCTAATTTTGTATGGAAGTTGGACCAAGTGCTGCCTAGAATGCTCACATGGTGCATTTTGTTCCTCAGACCATCACTAATCTGTATTTCAAAGCGCATAAAAATCTATCCCAGGAATCCAAAGAAAAACAGTCTCATGTTTTGAATATTTTTATTGGAAAAAATGAACTTAATAGCAACAAATGTACAGGGGGCGTAAAACGGCCACTGGCAGAATTATAATAGGAAAATATTATGAATCCTCGTAAAATGTCACAAACTGACAATTTATAATATGATTTGCGTGTTACTCTTAATACGATCTGTTTGACAGTTTTTTTTTTTCTGGGAATTCAGGATATGAAATTGCTTTTAGAGGAATTGCTAATGTTTAGGCCCCCTGATTCGAAGTCAGGTCGTTGTTTCACCGCCTTGGGGCGGCTCCTGCTCAATCTAGGGGGACCAAACGCCTCCTGCCGGAGGCTCTACGTGGGGGTCCGTGCGGTCCATGGCCCTTTACGGGGCACCGGTGTGGGCGCGTTCCCTGAGGCTGTGGCCAGCCCACCGGTTGAACGCGTCCCAAAGGGTCATGGCCATTCGGCTGGCCCGGGGATACCGCACGGGTGAGGCAGCGAGCCTCCTTGCCGGATTACCGCTATGGGATCTGGAGGCGAAAGTCCTCGCGCACATCTGTGAGTGGCGCGAGGAGGTGAAGCGCCGGGGCGTAACTCCGCTGCCGCGAGAAATCGCGGCACAGCGGACAGAGGTCCGGCAGGATCTCATGGCGGCATGGAGAGTGCGATTGTAGCAACCCAGTGCTGGGCACGCCACAATTGCGGCGATAAGTCCCCTCTTTGAGGAGTGGCTAGAGAGGCGCCCCGGCCGCGCTAACGTTGGGAATCCCAGGCGGATTCCCGGCCACCATAGGCGCGGGCTTGCGGACAGCGAGCAATGGGTAGCTCGCCGTCCGATAAGGACCAGGCCCGGGTCGATGGCGCGTCGTGTTCCACGCGCGCCTCAAAGAGATGTCAGCACAATTGGCGGGGTCCGCTAGGACCGATGTCTGCCAGGGTTGTGGGAATGTCCGAAAAGGAATACCGGGACCTTGGCAACAGGCAACAATCTGACACGTCCTTCCACTCCGCCTAGAGCGGTAGAAGTCATTTGATGATATCCCAACCTCAAAAAAAAAAACAAGTCGTTGCTTACGCGACTATATTTTGAAAATATGCACAGTCGCGTTCACAACGGATCACAAGTGACGTGAGACTGAGTAAAAAGTAGTCGGGTAACAAAGGGACGCTTATCACCGCAAGCGCAGGTGAAGGATCGCGACAAATAATACAAAATAACAGGTTTTTGTTTTCGTTCGACGTGATACGGTACCTACGATGTTATTGTAACTGAAATACATTTTTGAGAAAAAAAATCGCATAAACGTTGTTTAATGCAAGATTATTTATTCAAAATCAAAAAAATAAAAATCATTATCACAAAAACTGGATTTATTTATTTTTCCTGGGACCAATTATTTTTAAAAGATATTTTTATAGTTCATGTGTATGCTATAGTACTACCCACATTCCTAGGCAGCACTTGGTCCAAACCTAGGCAATCTCCTTAATTTATTTATTGGCCTATCTACAATTAACAAAAAACAAATGAAAAACAAAATTCAATAGGGTAATTTGAAGTTATAGAATATGAATTTCGCGTGCTTCCCAGATGCTTTCGCCTTAAACTAATAATAAATAAAGTACCTTATCCAACAGGGTAACATCACAAAATTTTAAACAAAGTCAAAAATAATAATATTATACAAGTTAATGAAGGCTATGAATAGTGTATGGTGTGCTCTTTCTTGTGAATATTAATGAGTTGAAGAATGTGTAGGCTTTTTAAAATATCAATGGATTTTCTATTTAATTACCTTGCGCAGAATCGCTTTTTATCAAAGCTTTAAGATCAATGAAGCTATCTTCTTCAGTTTTCTTCTGTGTTGTATCTGGACTCTAAAAAAGTTTAAAAAAAACTCAATTGATTTTGAATTAATTACAGCTCAATTCAATAAAAACATTGTACTGTGTCTAAATAAAATTGATCATTATTTTTTTACCAATATTAGTTGTAAATAATGAATTGATTACCTTTATCAGATTCATAGTTAGTTCGCCAACCATCTGAATGTTCACAGGAAACTTTTGATATAACTTTAATTTATTTTGAGAGAACTCATTTGGATCAGTGATCTTAACATCTGCATCACGGAGGCAAACCTTGCACTCTATCGGCTCCATACATTTCAAAATATTGACAATGCAATTTTCGCACATTGTATGGCCACATGGTAGAAATAATGGCAAGTTTCCTTTCACCTTTGATGATGTTACTGAGAAAAGTTTATAACCTAGATTAGGTACTGAATTAGTTTGTAGAAAATAATGAAAGTTTATTACCTATTTATTTATTAGAGTGAATTCTTTTCTTTAGGACAAGAGATTGTATCAGCAGAACAGAACAAAATATTCTTATCTTAAACGGTACCCTAAAAATAATAAACTAAAGAGCTGGGCCCTTTATAACGAAACTATATCATTACAATTTACAATCTTACAAGAGCATTTTACAAAATGTGACAACTCTACAATTTAGCGTAACATGAAAGTTTACTTATATGTGGGTCTGAAAAAATCCAAATCTGGCATAGAATATGCCTGCACACAGTAGTACAGTGGTGCCTAAAAGCCATTGTTTTTTCAAAATTCATTTAGCCTTTTTCACTCATGGTGTCAAGACAAATCTGATGAAACCTCATTTATGTTAAAATCAATCAAGCCGTTCAGGCTAAAATTATTGATAAAACAATCATATTTATGACTATTCAGTGACATCAGTCTCGTTAGTGGTGGACATTTGGTTCAAACCCCAGACATTTTATTGTAGGGGTGATGATAGATAGATAGTATTTTTTGCCGAATGTAGATCATAATTTAAGGATTTATACAGTTACAAAGTGTGAACGTGTTCTAAATAAATGTATGGCGAGCGATATAGTTGTGCTAGCATAGTCTGAAAAATGAGCTTCAGTATAATATGCATAAAGTAAACATGAAATACTTGGAAATTGATAATTTTGATGGTAGTTTTATTATTCTGATCAAACCTACCTATCTATGTAAAAACATCGGGAATAAATAAAAAAATATAAGTACTGGCGCAAACTGCCGGGTAGTTGCAAGTAATAACAAATGACGGATTGAGTACCCAGTCCAAGAACTATCACTTTTAATCATTTACTGAGAGTTGGAATGTGTTTCGTAGTGTTATTTTCAGTTTATAGGAAAATATTATAGGTACTTACATTGTATAAAATAAAGTTGACTGCAACTTGGACAGCTTTTTTTCAAATCGTCGTCCATTGTGTGTTTTTTGGAGACGTTTCTTGGTAAGTATTTTGTTTACCTCCACTAGAAACGTATCACATTTTTAAATGATGCAGCTATTTTACTCTGCTTGTGGCAGCTATTTTATTCGAGAATTCCTTATTTAACTTAGAAACCGTTTTTCAAAGACTACATGAATAATGACACCAAAGAGTAGGTACTTTACGAGTAAAATAAATACATGACACTTTGGTCTTGACTCCACTCCGCTTCGATAACGATGCCAGTATTGTAAAAAGTATTCTCTACTCTGTGGTTTGTGAGTTTTGCACAGAGCACTGAGTTGTTGTTTGTGACTTTTTTGTGTGCTGTGCATGCATCGGTCGGTACTAGTGATGCACGCACGATCCGATTCGATACTTTACATGTTGTTATAATACTCCGACTTTTTGAATCGATACAAACAAATACGATTCAATATGCATGCTTGGATCGATACAAAAGCGGTACTTTTGTATCGGAATTAATGGATCGTTGTCATTATCAGTAAATTTAAGTTTATTATCAGTCAGTTGATTATGTAAAATGCTTTTCAAATAATCTGCCTAGCCTTTTCCCAAATATGTTGGGGTCGGCTATGTAAAATGCTTTTATCGAACTTTAAACCCTGTACACTTCGCGAATGAGAGCTAAACTTGCGACAATTTGACGTTTCTCATTTATGTACCTACATGTCACGATAACTCTGTATGAACGTCTACGCAAGAAACCGAAAAATATTAGAGGGCATAATCCTAATAAATGACTATGTTATCCATACACTATAACAATGAGTATCATTCGAAAGCACCAAGTTTCACTTTTTATTGTGAAAATGCATTCAAAAACACTGTCGATTGGCCTTTAGGGCGGTTATCTTAGTCTATTACGTCTCGTTAGTGACAGTTGAAGGTTATTCTGACAGAACGTTATAATGTCAAGTCTTTGGGTTTGTTGCCGTAGTGTTGTGACGGTTCTACCCCGTTTTTTGACCGAATAAAATCAATATTCTGAAAAATCTATATTTTTACAAACATTACATTCAGAAAAGAGAGAACCGTATTACTGTATTATTAAATGTTTAAACTTATAAAAACAAAATTTGATCACATATATTTTTATTAGCTTTGTAATGATATTTTTTAAATTATGTCAAAGGTAATGGTTACAGGTTATTGTTATATTTTCTGATTCGGCTATTACTTTTAGACTGTATTTTCGTATACCTTGGCTTGCTAATTCTGGACTTTGATTACACATTACATGATTTTGGTGTTATCGTGTGAACTCGTCAACAAAAGAGGAGCGACTGTCTTCGTAGGGTGTCTACTGGCAGCTGGTTGAGAGTTGCCGCGAATCGAGCTGAATGCCATGCAATTGAGGAGGTCCAGTAGTGAACTGCTGTAGGCTGATGATGATGATAATGACGTGTACCTAATAAAACGATATGCCCCGAGAAACAGTTTTAAGCAGTGTAGATAAATTATCGATTACAAACTCGTAAGTATGATAAATCGATATGTCTCGAGAATCGGTTTTAAGCAACCGATTTTTTTTCCCATTACTACACAAAGTATTTTGATAGGTGTCACATCGGGCCTCATAAATTTTCGCAAGATTAGACGGCAAAAAATGTATACTAATATTACAAAGAGGAAAGATTTGATTGTTTGTTTGTTTGTTTGTTTGGATTGAATAGGCTCGGAAACTACCGAACCGATTTGAAAAATTCTTTCACTGTTAGGAAGCTACACTATACCCGGCTGACGTATGCTATATTATATTTTCAAAAAAAATTGGGCTCCTTACTAAAACTCGAATAATG
Organism: Lithophane ornitopus; assembly: GCA_948473465.1. Classification (NCBI taxonomy): domain Eukaryota; kingdom Metazoa; phylum Arthropoda; class Insecta; order Lepidoptera; family Noctuidae; genus Lithophane; species Lithophane ornitopus. The sequence continues at coordinate 9,654,080 of OX419623.1, forward strand.
TAACCCAAAGTGTAAAAAAAATACCTAAAATAGCCGTAGATAAGTACTTAGTGCTACCCGTGCGAAGCCGGGGCGAGAAGCTAGTATTTTATAAAGTTCTTTTATGCCCGTTGAGCGATTTTTGGTTGGGGGCCTTGGGAGTAAACTTAGGAATTCGCGTAGTACTGGGTTATACAATATAGATGGCGCTAATATCAGTTTTAGGTTTTCACTTCGGCAGTCCCCATGATTTGACTATGGCAAAAAACGAAAATACAGAACCAAAGACATCGACTTCCTTAATAATAGTACTTAGGTACTCCTACGCCGTTTTTCACCCATTTTTTTCCTAGAATTTTGTCTAGACTCATAGAGGGTTAAATAAAAAAATATAAATAATGTAAATTGAAGATGGGCGGCTGCGGACATTTTGTTTTTGTTATCCTATGTGAGAAGGAAATTCGTTCCTGACGGGGGTGCCCCGACTCCCGTGTTTTTTAGTTCCTTTCTTTCAACGCGCTAACCTCTGGAACTATTAGTCGGATTTGAAAACTTCTTTTTGGATATGTAAGCCTAATTTTAGAGAAAGGTTATACTTAGGGTATTTAACATCCCGCTAGGACAATTAGCAGCCTAGCAAAAATAAAAATTTAAGAAAGAACGCTAAGCGAAAACGCAATGCGGGCTGGCGAATCTGGCGATGCGTTGCGACGGGGTGAGACGGGGGAACAAGAAATTTTACGTGGACGAAGTCGCGTTGAAGCAAGTAGGTAAATGAATACATAACGTATATAATCAGCCCATAATGTTCCCACTGCTGGGACACAGGTGAAGGAAAACATCGTGAGGAAACCTGGCTTCCTCACGATGTTTTCCTTCACCGTTTTGAGAGTAGTGGTGATGAAATTATGTACTTACACAAAGTAAAGCGACTTTCAGGGTTCGAACCTACGACCTAGGTACAACTCGTAAGTCGCGGCCGTTACCACTGGGCCACCACTGATCCTGGTAAATAAATACAAATTCGTAAATAAGCCCCTAGTTCTAAGAAGCGCCCGCCTAGGCGCGCGTCTTGTACGCTGCCTCCCAAGCGCATAATTGACGTAGGTAGGTAAGTAATTCGTTCCAAATTCTGATTCATAAAAAAAATCTGCTCTAGAACGTAAATAACGCAATGAATGTTTTTGAACTGTAACAATTTAACAGATTAGTCTTAACCGTTTTCGAAAATGTGTTACGCAATTAGATACTTGGCTGTTATAATTAGAGCCTAATGTGAAAATCAACATTAATTCTCAGCGCCCCCTTCCTTAACTTTAATTCTTAGCGGTCCTTGCGCTCGGCTCTAGAGTAAATCAGGGCGTGCTGCGATGACTAGATTATAATATGGTAAAGTATTGATAGCTTCTGCTAATAGCTTGTACCTACTGGAGATAAAACGAAGAAAGGATGCTGCAAGAAAAAAGCTACTTCAAACAATACCTACCGAAGGCACCTGTGCACCGCAAAGCAAAAACATCATCGACACCCTACTCCTACTACGCTAACAAAGTGTTTGGGCGCTGATGAAGCTTTTAAGATGTGTGGAAAAAATACCTACGCTGACCTCGATTAAACTTAATCTTCTTTAAGTAGGTACTATACTACACGTATACTACAATACATTCTACTACATACTTACTACAAATAAATAAAATTGAAGAGTCTGTTTGTAATGTCAAAATAACAGCTTTTTATTATATGCATGAGAAAGTATACACGGTACTAAAAAACAACTTTTAATTTTTTCTGTTTGTCTGTTCCGGCTAATCTCCGAAAAGGGTGGACCCAGTTTGACGGAACTTTCACTGGCAGATATCTGATGTTATAAGGATTAACTTTATCATCAGCCTATAGCAGTCCACTGCTGGACAAAGGCATCTCCAAATGCATGCTATTTAGCTCGATTTTCGGCAACTCTCATCCAGCTGCTACCAGCCACCCTGCGAAGATAGTCGCTCAAGAACACGTCTACCCTAACGATCATCGGTTCTACGGCTAATATGACCGGCCCATTGCCACTTCAGCCGGATCACGTCGTTCCGGATTCGATCCCTCAGAGAGACTCCAAGCTTAGCCCGTACCATAGCTCGCTGAGCGGCCTTGAATTTATGGACCAGCCGTAGGTACCGTGAGAGTCCACGTTTCGGCACCGTAAGTCATAACAGGCAAGACGCACTGATTGAAGAGCTTCGTCTTTAGGGACTGTGGAATACGTGACGTGACGAGAATACTCGACGAAGCTTCCCAAATGCTGCCCAGCCCACCTGAATACTTCTGTAAGCACAAAGTTGTTCTTACCAAACTGCAAAGTTTGCCGAAGGTAAACGTATTCTTGAACAACCTCGAGAGCATCGCCATTGACAGCAATCGGTTCGGGAGTGACGTGTTCATTGAATATAACCTGGGTTTTGTCCATCCGGAAGTAAGCAAGTTCATCCGGAGACCATGCGTAGAGAAGAATCAACCAGGCCATCCAGCATCTGCTGCAAGTCATGCAGCGATTCAGCCAATATGACGACGTCATCTGCAAATCTCAAGTGTGAGATGTAGGTACTCGCCATTGATGTTAATGCCACGCCCTTCCCAGTTCAGCGTCTTAAAAACATCCTCCAATGCGTCAGAGAAAAATTTCGGGAAAATTAAGAAGGCATTTTTTTTATTTTTTATTAATTAGTGTCCACGCGGGCGAAGCCCGGGCAGCAGCTAGATTTACAATAAAATTTATATGGACATTATTTAACCACGACTTCGCCAGAAAAAGAGGAAAATAATAGTCCTCAAAGATAGCGGGTGAAGTGATTACCTACAATTTACAGACATTGGAGAAGTCTGGACGCCGTATTGATAAAAAAACATTAAAGTATAAATCCTGAACCACTATTATACATATTATTTTGTCGAACAAGCTGTAGTCGTAATTGTACCGATAATAATAAAAACAGGTAGAACTGGTGATCAGGGCCGTAGCCAGGAATTCATTTAGGGGGGGGGGGGGGGTTTATTGCAATCTTTATTTTTAAAGAAATTATGTACCAATTTCTGATTTCAGAGAGGGTAGAAAAACAGTAAATACAGATAAAAAAAATAAGAGTATTTTCCTCTTTTTCGGAAATCTGAAAAAAAATATTGCGAGCAAAGCGATCTCGAAATTTTTTGCATCCAGCTTCGAATAAGTTAGGTTTTCTTTCTCTTTGACCGATCATACAGAAATAGAAGTAACTTTATCGACTTAATATGCAGAAAAGTTTGAGAAGGATGATGCAGAAAAGGATGCAAGAGCGAGCGAAGCGAGCTCAGAAATGTTCGCACCCCGCCTGGGAGAGGCTGGGGGAGGTTAGAATATCTCAGAGAATGCTGAAGTTGCAGGAATTTATTCAATACAAAGTCAGAGTCGATAAAAATACAGTATTTAAGCATACTTTTACTGGTATTGTAGACTATAAACTACGCCTATGCGAAATAGATTACAATTATCTGTATAAAGAGGTACCCTAGGGGGTCGATCTCTGGATTAAGATTCTCGCTTAGATAGAGAAACACCTAAACTTGGCATCCGGCCATGATGGATTCCTGCGGCCTTCACCAGGTCATCGGTCCAACTAGCCTAGCCTAGGTCGGAGCCTAGATTGAAGTCACCAAACTCGTACGGTAGGCTGCACGACAGCGGTAATAACAAACCCAGTATATCCGGCCTGTTATTCTATAAAAACTCGCGCTATGCTAGGCCAGCTGAAGGTCTAATGTTACCACTGATGTGCATACTGTACCTAAAGACTTTGTAGACAAATTCTGGGTCGATCGCCATCGACCAGGCTAAAGATGGCAAAGAGCTACACCTCTTCAATTCGCAAAATATCGGTATCCTGTTTCGTATGTAGGTAGCCTACATATACACTAAATCCTCAACATTTTGAGAATCTTAGCTCTAATTAGGAAGATAAGGATGCAGGTAGCATGTCTATAAAGCTATATAAAATTATGAATAGGTACCTAGGTACTTCTTCTTACCGTAGAAGATATATAATGTAGAATGTTCATAGGTATTTTTTAAATCTAAGCAATGTTCGCAAGGACAGCTCTTTCGCACATTATTCCCATGGTGTCGTGATACAGCCGTCGAGGAAGTTTAGAGGTCAGCTTAGCTCTTAGAAAAGAATCTTCATGATATGCGCGTTGCATGAGCATTGCGCGCTCGGCTGCCTTCGAAAGCGCACGTCGGATTGTACCGCTATGCAAGAAAAATAAATCCGTATACAAAACTCGCGTCCGGCGCGGTTATTAATCAACTATAGCCATAAGTCTGATTACGAAATTCGTCAATCCTTTTCTGAGACCTTCAATATACTTCAATGCCGACTGAAGCCTTTTCGATTGTGACACGGCTGAGTTAAACATGCGTTTACATATGTTTTGGTGATTGAATTTGTATATAATAGGTATTACGATTGTTTTAATATTCAAGATGTATGGAAGGAAGGTTTTCGGTTTATTTTCTTCGGTGCTGCTGTCATTACTAGTGATAACCGGTAAGCAAATGTACTTTTTATTTAATTTTTCTTCATAAATTGCAGTTTAACTTTGAGCAACTATAAAATTTTGTATGTATAGTGCAGAACGACTTCGAAGCCTCGTGTTAGCTATCTATTGTATTCGTATGGGCCTTTAATGTTTTAGGGTCTTTCAGAAGGTCACTAAAAACTTGTCGGAGAAGGTCTACTGTCTCTACACAAACTTTAAACATGTACATGTATCTTGCTTGCATGCAATTCAGTTGAATAATTTAACGAATCGAGGGAGTGTAATAAACTTATACCTACAAAAAAATACCATTCCAGACTTATTTATTTTATCAGCCGTTAGTGTCCCATTGCAGGGCAAAGGCCTCCTGCAGTAGAGTGGAAGGAGGGAAGCTCCCTGCCCTCCTTCCACTTATCTCTATCTACCTAGTGCAGTAAAGAGCTAGTAGAGTTCGTCCCACCATCTCCTGGGCGTGCCGTGTCGCTGTTGTTTGGAACCCAGTATGTGTTTATTTTAGCCCATGGCCAGAATTGCCTTATCTTTTATTTTACGAGTTTTAATTCTTCGAGGAGGGGACTCATGGCATGGGCCTAGTTTGTCAGTTGAATCGTATGTAGCAAATTAAATAGATAGAGTTCACACCGTTTATTCAAAGGATGGTGGCGAGCAGACAAATACCTAACTATATATAGGTACCTACACCATAGCATAATCAATGGCTGCCTCACTGATTCACAGTCTTCTGCATTCGGTTTAGGTGAATCATTATTATTAATTGCCCTATTTGTTTTAAAATCATCTTCAATTGAATGGTTCCAGCTGTCTTCTAAAAAGCTGAACATAAAATCTAACTAAGTACTAAGATCGTTTTTGTTGTTATAATTTCATGAAGTTTCTTTTCACACATTGTTCTCGGTCCCTTAATTTTTTTCCAGGTGGGTCTGAAGATGGTGGTCGGGTGAAGCGAGTCCGCGCTGACGACGGCGGTGCGGTGTCGCGTGAACCTGCGCAGGCTCTGGACGCACCAGACCCCGAGCCCGGCACCGCTCCCGCTCCCCCGGCATTCCTCAGCCCCTCCGTGAAGGAATACCTTGAACTGGGAATGGCTATACCTGGTAAGTGTGACTGTTTTTATTATTTTTATTATGTACTTATTTATTTTCCCTGTGCTTGTGTTAAGGCTACCGTACATGGTCAGTTCTACCTTCAATTTCATCCGCACTGACTCCAATCCGTACCGTGTGACTTGCTCGATCACCTACGACTTACGACACGGATCGAACTGTCGCAGATTCGTATCAAAGATTGATGTCTCCATGTGTAGGTATGGTAGCCTATTATGTATTCATGACATATAATGCTCAATATTAATTTAATGTGTGTAACAAGTGATGATGATGCGAATTGCGAATGTTTAATCTTTAGGTATATAGCTTTTAACTACAGATAGGTATTGGATCTACTGTCTTCATACCTGTCAAAGCCTTAACCAGAATAACTTGTAGCAAAACCGCGAAATATATTAGACCCACCTACTTTAATTCCTAATTTTTAATTTTAGTTCACATTAGGAATATTATGATTCGTCAGTAGGTCCTACTCTCTTCTATAATACTTACCTACCTATACCTACGAACATTACCGGCGATCAAGATATGTTGACAGGTAGAGCCGTTGTACTCACACGTTTTTATTTGCCGTGAAAAACTTCGGTTGATTCGCCGTGTGTAGGCACGGTCGTCAGTGTTGTATGAATCAGTCACTATGGAAGTTAGTTTGTTGAGGATACGGCGGCACTACGGCAAAGTGCCGTCGCCGTATCCATAGAACCGGTGATTTGCCGTGTAATATACAAGATCACACGATTATTTTGAGGTGGGTCTAGTACGCACCGTAGGTCTCGTAAAGAAACCGTGCCGACTGGCCTTATTTAGTAACAAAATTACGCGTATATTAATAAATTATTTACGAAGCGTCATCGACGTTTTTGCGGTTGGAGTCTCATTATTTAACCCTAAATTACCACTCATCAGCTTACTTACAGATTAGTGATGTCCAACGCAAATATTTCGTGTCTATTCTGGTAACTATTTAGGTACCTACCTACTTAGTTCGTCATTATCGTTTCCACTTCTAAAGGCATAGGCAATTATTTGTGACAAATTGAATTTATGTATTATAATGAATTATAAAACTAATAAGGAAAGTAACGTTTTTTAGGGTTCTCTACTCAGAGGATGCCAACGGGAGCCTATTACTAAGGCTCCACTGTTCGGCCGTCTATCGTCTACCGTCTATCGTCGTCTATTTAAAAAAATGAAAATTATTTTAAAAAAAACTTAAGGCACAAGAAACATCTTGTTTGACGTTATTTTGTTTGATAGAAACCTTGCGATGATACTTCTCTAGTTTCTTTGTAAGTAAAGACTTTAGGATAATAATAATAACTTGTTCTAAAAGTGTCTAATGGAAGGCATATTTTATTTAAATAACTAAATAGGTCAGACGAATTTGCGGCCTCGACATTTGTAAAGTTTATTGACATGTTCGCGGATCTTGATGAGAAGATAAAAGATAATGTTATTATTTTATCTAATTTTTAAAAGTTCAAGTATGAAGAATTATAAACTCGTAATAGTAACGAATGATGGAAGGAGTGGTGGGAGGCCTCCTGGCCTCCCACCTGAGGGTGAGCAGGCTAACAAAAAAAAAAGTCGTAGGTACTTATGCGCAGTTTACACATATCTATGGAAATGTTGAGACGGTACTCTATTCATTACATAAGGGATTAGTTTCTCCATTTGCAGCATTATGGTTTCTTTTCTTTGTAAGTTGTGCACTCGTGGTGAATATTTTTAAGTAGGTACCGGGGTTATTTCATAGTGGATGATTTACAAATTCATGACATGGAATGCCTACCGTCATAGTAAGCATAGAGTACCTATCCTTAGCCAATCATTAATAAACGTTTAGCCAGACCCGGAACTACTATCAGTTAGCAATACAAGTATTCGTAATAAATAATTATAATTAAGTATACGAGATTCGCAAGAGCATCGTGCTCAGAGGAAGGATGTATTCCAGTAAGATGCTGGTAGGGATCTTAACCATCTACGGGGCTCTGGGATTGTCCTGATAGCCGTGGAATACCCTTCCATTCCTCAAGCACGTCAGGCCATGTTGCCCTCTTGTCGTTACGTCACACTATGCTCGCGACGTTTTCCGAGGGCCCAATATTGAGTGTGTAAGTCACCCCCTGCCGTTTTATCCGTGTATTGTATGTATAAAACATTGGTCAGGTCCTTCCATAGTTCTAGATAACCAGTCTATTTTAGCCACACAAACCTATAGTCCAATTTTTTTTTAAATCCTGACGTAGTCCTGTACAACAACCGGGGGTTGTCCTTGGGTGCACTAACACAGTGCATACAGGGATAATCGTCGGTTGGTGCCTCATTTGATTAAAAATGTCGAACGGGATTCTGCGAGTTGGCTTCGGGACCCCAGTCTCCAGAGAAAAGTCAAAGACGTAAAAAAATTATATCATACGGTAATCGAACCCGCAAATCCGCCGCCCGTTTGTTTTAAAGGCTTATGAGGATTTTTCTGGAAAAAAATACAGAATTTTGGTATTTACGTACTGTACCTACACATAAATGTAAATTGATACCTACAAAAAACGAAGAATAATTATCATCATTTAATTCTTCCGTTTTTTAGGCATCATTCATAAGTTAGGTAGGTAACTACTTACTTAACTTGAGGTCATACCACTGACCGTTTGGAAATGAAGATTGTTTTAGTAGATTTTTAGATTCATTCATACAATTATCATTAAGAATCTTAGTTGTTAACCAGTCGATAATAATTGATAAATGTATGTAATCAATTACTTACCTAATTAAAGGCATTATACACGGGGTATTTACCACTGTGACCTTCAAATTATCTTTCTGAAAGTAAGTTGTACCTGAACCTAAAGGCTCGTGCAAACTGTCGCGATATCGCGCCTGTTTATGGGACCCTTAAGTTATAGGCGTAGCGCAACATAGGAGTACCTAACTAGTAGGCATCTTTTTTTGTTTGAGGGTTGGAAATCACCAAATTCCTTCTCCCGCTCTGGGTGGAGCGGAAGGGCGTGTCAGACTTTTACTGACTAAAACCCACCCGTGTTCCTTCCGTTGCCTATTGCCAAGGTCCCGGTATCCCTCTCGGACTTTCCCGCAACCCTGGCAGGCAACTAGTAGGCATCCTACTATGTTTATTTATCAGTCATTATTTTTATTTGCCTTTTTGTCGGTTCTTAACTTTTGTCTTCGATCCTTTATAAATTAACTAGCTGGTGCCCGCGTTTTCGCCCGCTTGACAAATTATGTACTAAAACCTTCCTCGAGGACCACTCTTATCCATTGGTGAAAACAGCATGAAAATCGGTGCAGTAGTTTTTTAGTTTATCACGAACAGACAGACAGACAGACGCGGCGGAGGACTTTGTTTTATAATATGTAGTGATGTGCTAAGAATACAGTTTGTTTATATTTTATAGGTACCTGTGTCGAACTGGCATATAAGTACCAAGTCCACACATTGCAGCACCGAACGTCGTGCCAACCGTATGCTAACTCTGCTTACCTCAATACGTAATTAGGTGCTCGTGCAGCAGCTATGAAATATTAATTTTTACTTCATAACAATTGTCTGCTCACTAATCGATGGACGTTTATATGATTTATTGATCATTACATTTAGGCACATTCCGAAACTAACTGCATAACGCTGTTATTTATAATTCTTCTTTGGTAACAGAAGACGTAAATTTCTTGACTTCATATTTTACTTGCTATTGCCTGCGGTTTCACTCGCTTCCTTAGAAAACTGCTAGATAAGTAGTTACCTACATGTTTCAGGATAAAAAGTATCCTCTATGTTAATCCAGGTCACAGTCTACCTGTGCTTTTTCATTCCAAATCCGGTAAGCTATTAGAAAAAAATATACTCCCAAACATCTATAGGTACTTTAACATATTTTGTAATTATAGGTAGATAATTAGGTTACATAATTAATGTACATAAATTTATGGTGTACTTAATAAAGAGTATTCTATCTATCTACACAAAATATAAATAGGGAGTTTTAATAGGAAAACTAAAATTAGCTGTGTGGTAGATTACCTACATAATTATGAAGGCCTTGCGTTTTGACTATTGACTATGGCAACGTGCTTGGAGCAGCCTTGTTCTCTCAACAATATTGAGTTACTCTTACGCTGTGCCTTAGCTCTTACTGTGCTATCTTTCACATACGTATGCAGTCACAGTGGTACACCTACTGTACGAACGAGGTCGTAGCCATAGCGCACGTCTTTGGGCAACGCACCCAGTGTAAATCGGGCAGTTGTGTAATACATTAGCATGCGCTTGCGCGAAAGGAACGATGATAGTTCGCGTTTCAATAACAGTAATTATAAAGGTAAAGGTACGCATCTCTGCCTCGTAATTGTAGGAAATACATAATATAAATAACATTACATAAGTACTAGTAGGAAAGGAACTGACTTTTTGATTGATCATGATATATCAGAATTGGTACTCTGGTGAGATCGATTTGCTTGGACACTATGGACAATGTAGGGTACACGGGTTTTTACGGTTTTCACATTTCGCCAATGTGATTAATCCGTACTTACCCTGCTTCCTAACCGAAAGCGACAGTCGCGCGATCGAGCGATTGTTTACCCGAATAATGAATTTACATAATTATGTGACTTGATTAATTCGCTCTCATTTTGGACACGGCCTATGAGTTTTCATACTTAAGTAAATATCACACGATACTCCCCTTTATGACAAAATAAATAGGGTTATAATTCCAATTAAAATAATTTGCGGAAAGTGTTTAGATTAAGTAATTCAAGGAAATCGAAGAAAGCAATAGGAGAAAAACCAACTAAATTTTCCTCTGAGTAAGCATGCCTATGTCTACATTGAAAATTTATTGCCCTGCGCATTTGCGTGTATCGTAACATTAGGCAATCACTCTTTATATTGATAGTTTACACCAATTTTCCGTACACATCATCATTTTTGTACTAATAGTAAAAAATGATATGGAATATACAGGAAGATATTCATTTCAGAGGTTGATCAGGCCGAAGGTGGAAGCGAGCTACTCCCGGAATCCTCAACCACAGAGGAACTGGCTATCTTACCTCTAACTGCCGAAACACAACAATGCTGATAACATTGTTGTTATGGCGACAGACTTAGATAAGATGGTGTTAGCTAGACAGGCGGTCTTAGAACAAGCCCTACCTCGAACCAAACCGAGCAGAAAATTTTGCTCCGGGTCTGAGATGGTCTAACCACTAGACCAGAGAGGTGGTTTATTTTTTTTTAATCTTACGGTAGACTGTTGTGGAATACCGACATAATGCAATACTGCTAATCCCCATATTAAATAGCGTGATAATATGATTCGATGACCAGACCGTTAAGGAATGTTTGTGCAGAATATAATCTAGGTATTCAGTAGTTATTGCGCCAATCCGGAACATACATCCAGATAAATGGCAATTAAAAAAACAACTATATTTTTGGCATCAGAATCGTTCCCACACCTCGTAGAAAATACTTTTTTCAAACATATTCAATGTACCCTTGTACAGTTTTGACGAATAAGACGGTACTGGCTCAGGAGTTTGTTAAGCTGTGACACTAGGAATTGGTGAAGGGGGGGCAGTATTTTACTTTAAAAAAAACGGCTGATCCCCAACTATAACAAAAATAATGCAAGCACCTGACTTTAATTTTTCACCTTTTCTTTTCATCTTTTGAAAATGTTATTTTAATGTTCAAGAAAGATTGTTTATTGACATTTTTATTAGTAGATTTGTCATAATAAAGATCCATAACTTAACAACAGGGCGACACACCCCAGGATGTCTGTCTAGAGATGTAAGATTAACTTAATAATCATGTTTTGAAATAGTTTTTTCCTCGTTTTGTGGTGTGTGCAAGTCTCGTAGCCATACGCAACCAACCGAGTTTCATGCATCCATCCATATAGAAGTACCTAGTTATATACATATCTTTGTAATGTCTACATTAATATTTAGTGTAAATGAAATTCCCAATTGTTTTAATTTTCGCGCCTGAACTGCTACACCGGTTTTAATTGAGTGGTTAAGCTTGATTAGTTTCGATAACATTGACATGAATGCAATAATAAATTCGCTATTCATTTGTTTTTTTTATTTACAACACTACTACAACTTGTTTGGCCTACTTGTAGATTAGTCTATACCTATTGCTGGTTTAGATCTTTAATCTTTTTCATGAATGTCTGTGGATTAAGGCGCGATTGGTCCAACGTAAAAAAAAAATCCAATTCGCAGTTGGTCCAATTCGATTAGAATTCGCTGATTGCCATGAAGAGAACTCCGATTACTTAGATTGTAGCCGTTTGAACAAATCGCCCTGACATTCTGTACGTGGTCTGAGGTCGACACGAAGGTAGTCATGTGTGTGCACAACACTAATCTGCTATAGGTACCTACTACGTAGTATTATATTATCTGTGGTTATATACATCCATCAACAAGTCCATTCAAGTATCGCTTGAAATAATCCTCTTTATCACAGCGACTGAGAACTCTTTGCCGTTATAATTAAATGCATTCAACCTCCAAACTAAACGATGAATATTCCAGACTCAAACAGACCAGTGGGTCGTAAATTATGACCATCTTGTTTTTGTTTGGATCCACGCCCGCAATTTTATAAAAATACTTAAATGATTCTGTAAACTGGTTTGTATCCAGATAGACAACATAGTCTTTTTAGGGTTCTTTAGTAAAACAAGGAACCCATTATCGTTTTGTCAAGTCTCTCTGTTTGTCTGTCCGCGATTTAACTTAGAGAATCCTGGTAATTAAAAGCTGTTCTTTGGCATAGTTATATATAATCACGCCTATAATGTTACGAAGTAAAATCTTGAAATAACCTGTTTTTTTTGGGTAGTAACTCCCTTACATGTAAAGCGGGGATGTTTTTTTTTAATCGTCTATTCATTTGTTTGGGTATTTTTTTTATTATTTAGGGATCTGTTTGCGAAATATTAAGCATTTAATAAAGAAAATCTTTTTCTCAGTTTATGCACAAAGTTTACGCCACATTTTACATGAAAATTTGTTTGACAAGTGTCACGTAAAGAGGTAACTTAGTTCAAAGTTTATAGTTCATCCAACGATAGTTATGTAGATAGTAACAGTATGCTGTTTCTTATAATGTTCGTAATTCGTTAAAACTTATAAATTATATAAGTAGGTATACGGTGTACGAACTCCTTCCTCCGTCCTAGCCCCAGCAGACCTCGGACTGTCTGGCGGACTGTCACTAACATGGCAGCGTTAGTGATTGAGACTTATGAAGGAGTTGCCAACACACTTGCCAGTACCGTACATTTCCTTGCCAAAGGGCCCCGACATGGGCATGTTTTGTTGTAAATTGTGTGGCAAGAATATAAAAATTTAACCCTCAATGGAAGCCTTTTCAATAACCTGACCCACCCCGACCACAAGCTATTACAATTACGGCCATATTTTTAAGCGTTATGATTTCAAAACATTTCAGACTCAAAGTGTTTTATCCAAGGTTGGTTGAACTAACAGTTTAACATTGTTGACATTTACAATGACATGTTATAAGTAGTAATTATTTCTTGATCACGTAATTTTCGACAATCACCAAAACAATGCTTCAAAGTATTGATGCATAATTGGCGGGGCGTTATCATGTGGGCGAACAATACCAGGCTGGAAGATCACACGATGAAAACTAATAAAATATTTACACACAAGACGTGTTGACCCTACCAACTTGCGCGTGCGCATCGTAAACATTTATTGAAATGGTTTAATTATTCCGAGTTATTATTATTTTAATTAGGTTTACCAAAAATATTATTAAAACCTTCGTATTCAATGTTTTGAAAGCTAAACCCTGTTAAAAAGCTATTAGAATTAATAACGACTTCATTAGTAAACCTCTATGGCGTTTAATTGATGTGACTTAAACACTACTTAATTTTTATTGCCAGTGGCCTTCAAAATGCGCCTTTTTTGTAGGTGAATAGAATACAAAATGCAATAGTGTTTCTAATAAGTTGGTTTGTCTACTTAACATCGCCGTCACCGCCTCGGCTGCGCTTGCGCCACAGCGTTATAACTACGTTGCGCCACGCGTGGGTCATATGTAGCCATTATTAATAATAAAGATAACTATTACCGCTAACGCATTGTCCAGCCTCTGTATTATAGTCTGATGGTATACACGGTTAGATGTTATTTTCATTTATTAGGTATTTCAATCTGCCTAGCCTTTTCCCAACTATGTTGGGGTCGGCTTCCAGTCTAACCGGATGCAGCTGAATACCAGTATTTTACACTAGCTGCGCCCCGCAGTTTCACCCGCGTAAGGCACGATCCCGTGGGAATATCGGGATGGAAAGTATCCTATGTGTTAATCCAAGTTATAAACTATCTGTGTGCCAAATTTCATCCAAATCAGTTCAGTATTTTTGCGTGAAAGAGTAACAAACATCCATCCATCCATCCATCCATACTTACAAACTTCTGCGTTTATAATATTAGTTAGATGGAGCGACTGCCTCTCTGACCTCCACAACCCAGTAACTGGGTAATACGATACCCCTTGGTGACTGGTTGTCAGACTTTCGGGCTTCTGACGACCCGTAACGACTGTCAAAGATCCGCGTTTGACAGCCGAGACCATGGGCTTAACGTGCTTATCGAGGCACGGAGGAGTCTCCTCAATGTAAAGATGGTCACCCATCCACGGACCAACCCCGGCAAGCGTAGCAAGCGTAGCTAACCTGATGGATCGACCCGTGCGGCTGTTACTACTTAGCCACAAGCCACTTTCATTTATTATTTATTTTATTAATTCGTTCTTGGCATTACTCAGACTCTATACTAACTCTATATTTTGACCTATCCTTACCTTACCTTAGTAGATTTATCTCATTATTCTAAGTGTATTTTTATTCTAATTCAGCACCTTCTGTAATTAAATCATTTCTATATATATATTTAATAATGATTCCATTAGTGTACCCATCCTGTTGAGCCGGTTTCGACTTTATAGGTGTACCATAAACATGAATATTGTCTCACAGTCTTACACCCACAGTGTGAAGAAGATTTTACTCGATGATTTAAATGTCAATGTAATCGAATGAGCAATATTTAAGAAGCACAAACACTCACGCCTCTACTGTTCTGCTTTGTTGCGTCCGCGCAGTTTATTTATCTATGATATACAGGCTTGTATTGTATAAAATCTTAATTGGTTATTTTCTAATAATATTTTTTTCTGTTATTCCTCTCTCTGTACCTACATGTATAACCGTTATTACTTATTCATAAAGCTGTGTACGCAAGAACGAACAAGCACATGATGAACACGAACATCGAACATTTTGGTCGCATGTGCGTACCACTAACGAACATCAAACACTGTGTTCGTCAAAAATGTTGGTGGAAATCCAATTTCGAATCCATTGCATACTAAAGAGAGCGGAGCGGTTGAGCACGAACGCAAGTCGCACTGTGTTCGTATGGTGTCCGTGTTCGATTTGCTCATTTACGTCCATACGTACGAACCAAATGTTCCGTGTTCGATGTTCATGTTCACCGTGTTTTGTTCGCTCGTGCGTACACGCCTTACCAGTAGAAAGACATGAACTAATTAAATGTAGCTAATATATTAAAATGGTAACCTATGAGCAAGAGCTGTACTACTTTCCTTCTTTTATTCAATCCTACCGATCGATTTTCATTGTCAATGTTAAATACAAACCAAAAAATTGTCGTGTCAAGTCCAATTATTATGTAAACGCTACTGACCTTGTTCCAACCTGTCCTCGCGTATCGTAAGTTCGATAGGGTCACTTCATTTCGCACTTCGATTACGTGATTTCTGGGGCCTTAGCATGTTAATATTGTTTCCTAAATAATATCCATGAATGACTTGTTTAACATAGCATTTACATAGTAATTGATAAAAGGAAGTTATGTAAGAATAATAACGTTTGTTTTGGTAATTTAGCTTTGTGCTGGGATAGATCATTCGATCTAGTATTTGTATTATTTAGACCAGTAAGAATCAAAACATGTTATATAGTACACAATGGTTCATTTTATGAATTCTGTGTCGTGAGATCTCACAATAGGTAACATCTTCGGAAGCAGTATACTGAGTAACCGTTTACTGGTACCTTACGTCAGATGTCAGTAATTTATCATCGCGATCACAAAACATAATGTAACCATATTGTCAGAGGCAGATATCGCATTATCGTCATCCGTCTGTATCATACCTGTTATGTCGGACGATCGTTGTGTTGGTCCGTAAATTCTTGGTTGGTCACGTAATATGAGAACATCTTTTATTTTCTATGATGTTGAAGGTTAACCGGATGATCCACTATCTGAGGCAGGAGATGCATTCGTATGAGTAGGACTGATGCTTTGATGACCTTAGAAATCCGGAGACTGGTTGAGAGTGATACCATCATCAAAGTAGTTAGGTAGACGTACGCATTTCATACGAAATTATCAGTATGTGCACCGCATCTTCGTGTTTGCTAGCAGAATAATTAATTGTCTGATCTAATTATTGACTTAATAGTTTCATTAGAAAGACGATACTGGACTTGGAGTTATACTTGTGGGTATGCTGTTTAGACAATTATACCAAACGTAATATTACATCCTTCTAAGGGGTTGCTGACTTGCTGTTGAAGTTGTTTATATTGTTGGTTCTTTCTTGGTATCTATTTAGATAAATAATATCATCTTCGGTTGGTCAGGTCGCAGACTACATACCTACCATATTGTAGATAACTTTATATGAGGTACCTACAAAGCGTATCAAATATAACTGTGACTGAAATACTGAAAATATGAATGTTTTTTTGGTGCGGTTGTAGAACAAGTTATGTCACATTGACAGCACCAACAAGGTATGGATATAGCATATATTATTGAAACTTTAACAAAAAAAACTTTTTACAAAAAAAAAACCGACTTCCAAAAAGAAACACTCAAAACTTAAAAATAACATTAATTTCGGAAGTCGTTGTCTTTGCTTTTCAATTTTCGTTTTTTGCCACCGACTTCCGAAATTAAAGTTATTTTTCAGTTTTGAGTGTTTCTTTTTGGAAGTCGGTATTTTTTTTTTTAAGTTTTTATTTTTCACTTTTTAGTTGTGGTACCTACCCCACACAAATTCTAACAGTGAAGGAGTAAATGAAAACATCGTCTAGATAAACTAAGTGGGAAAAATACGTAATAATGAAGCTAAATCAAAAACTACACAAGCAAAATTAATAAAAAAAATATGGGTCCACCTCGGAAGCATGCCCTACCATACAAAACAAGAATCATCAAAATCGATTCATAATTGCCGGAGAAATCGAGTAACAAACATACAAAAAAAAAACATACAGACGAATTGAGAACCTCCTCCTTTTTGAAGAAGTCGGTTAAAAATAGAAGTATCAGTAGTCCACATTTCTCATTCAAATGTCAATGATATACATGCGATATAATGGTCTTAAATTAGTTATACTAGCTAAAACGAGAATCCGCCTCGCACTTCGACCTTTAAGATGGCTTGCTTGCTACATTTGTATTTATGTACAATGTATACACAATACTTACAGTTCCTAGACTTACATAACAGTGCAGCAGTTGCGTCAACCTTTAACAGAATCGTAAAGTTGATCAATTCGTAGCGAGAAATTAATAGCAAGTTTTTGCGATATGGAGTTTGCTTTGTTAAAATACTCTACTATATAAACTATTTACAGTAGGGACTAAATACCTATACAAATAAATACAAAAACAAAAGGACACTTAGGGCCAATTTCATCAATGAAATTGAACGCGGTTTAGATGTGTTGATCGCGTTCAGCTTCATTCGTGACATGGGCCCTTAGGCATCGAAGTACTCGTCCGCAACGCTGCCATCCGGAAACGTGCCCAGAAGACTGGCAGCATTGCCACGTTGAATGGTAATGTTAATTCTTTGGCCAAAGAACGAGCCAGTCCTCCGGTCATTTTGTTAAATCATTATAATCAGAAGCCTTTAATAGAAATACAGTGCTGGACAAAGAACGCGTCTACTCTCATCCAACCACCCCGCGAAAGTTTTTGCTCCACCTAGTCTGAAAGTCTAGTAATCTTAAAGTGGCTAGTTATTCTCAGTTACATAGTAGAACACGGACTCAGTACGAAACCACATTTTGTGGCTCTGATCTAATAGCAACTTTCCGCCTTCATTCGTCTTAAATACGAGTATCTATCTACATCGAGCAACGACACTGGAATAGAAAATACTTTACCTTTACACATTTTACTTTAAGATACCTACATAAATCAGAAATACCTCCCTATTAATTAGTTTATTCGGCTGAAAACTTGGTATAATTTCAGTACGTAATGAATATGAGAACTACTTCGCACCTTCTAATCTAACTACACAGTATAACTTACATAAAAGAAAAGTTTTGACTGACAATAGCGTAGTATACACGAAAAATATATGGCGCAGGCATCTTCGAAGAAAGAGATGTTTATTTTCTTCTACCTTATACAAATGGACCGAGGCTATATTATAATACTGAAAAGTTTATGAAATATAATCTTTCCGTGTTCCCATTTAAGGTCCAAACTCATTGATCATTTTACTCATAAAACTATCAATGTAAAAGGCGTAGTTTAAGGCGTTTTATTACACGTATACTGTAGGCTGCGCACAGATTAAGTAACATATTATAAAACTAGTGTCATATAACACATCCACATTATATTATTTAACAAAGCTAATCCTTCCATTGAAACATGATAAATAACCTTATTTTATAACATGTTATGTTATATGTTGTGGACTCAGCCCAATAAATCGCCTACCTATGTATAATGCCTCTATGAGTCATCAATTGTTTTCTATATCTTTATCTTATACTATTCTATTATTAGAAACATTGATATGATTGTCTGCATATGCCACAAAATTGTAACATAACAACTCGTAACTGAGCAACTGAAACATGAATTAAATGTTAAATTGCCTGTCGAAATGTGTAAGGTTTTCCCTTATCTAATGACGTAAGCATTTAACTATGCATTTAGAATTACAGGTCAATTTGCATTGAAGACTGCCTTTCTATGCAACATACATTTCATTTTACGAATTAAGATGGATAATCTTTCGAAAGGAAATATGTATTCTACAATTGCGTAAGTTTTGCGGTTCGAACGTAGGCCTGTGTTCTATTATATACGACGAGCACTGTAATTGCAGTCACTGTACTATAAATTAAT
Source organism: Lithophane ornitopus (assembly GCA_948473465.1). Taxonomy (NCBI): domain Eukaryota; kingdom Metazoa; phylum Arthropoda; class Insecta; order Lepidoptera; family Noctuidae; genus Lithophane; species Lithophane ornitopus. The sequence continues at coordinate 9,673,027 of OX419623.1, forward strand.
GGTGGTCATAGGTGAATGTACCATGTTCGAATAATCTTTTACTATCACTTCTCGGTTCCTAATAAGCGAAAACTAATCCTAACTAATATTATAAATGCGAAAGTGAGTTTGTTTGTTTGTTACGCTTTCACGCTGAAACGGCTGAACGGATTTGGATGAAATTTGGCACATGGGTAGACCATGACCTGGAATAGGACAAATCATACTTTTTATCCCGATATTCCCACGGGATCGAGACTTACGCGGGTGAAACCGCGTGACGCAGCTAGTACTAAATAATGGCCTGGGATGCTATTTTGTCGCATAATCGAGAATTGTTAGTAGTGGTATCTTGGAGTGAAAGTCGTCACTGCAAGCGAACTTTCGTTATCTGTATAACTACCGGGAGCGACCTAATATGCGCAAGAGTCGCTCGTGATCGAACGGGACGGTCATTTTCTCACGAATTTTTGTGTCTAGACCGATTGTAAAATTCTTTTATGCAATTATTAATAGTTGACTGTTGTCAATTAATTCTGAGGATGAAATTGCTTCCTATTGCTCGTGGATTTGCTCAAGGTATTATTATTTGTTAGTTAGAGTTAAATGTTATTATTGCAGTAATGAAAAAGCAAGTTATTTTATTGTGATAGAGGAGTAATTTTATCTAATGATATTGTGTAATTAATTTAAGTGAAAAAGGCATGAAGCCATATTAGGCCAGTCACCGTAGACACAAAATCGCGTTAAGTTAGGTAGGTAGCTATAGGTATAATTTAAAGGGAAGGCATAAACTGAAAGAAGCTCGAAAATTTCCCTTATTTTTATGAACGTTCACATTCGCAATCTGTCAAAAAACCATCAATTTACCAACATTTTTGACAAGTTTGACAGATTGCGACTTGAATGTGAACGTTTTTTATGTAAGAGAATTGGCCGTCTAGTCTTTCGAAGCTGAAATCTTGGTTTTACACTATATCCTAACAACATCCAAAAAATTCATACAGTGCAATATTTTGCGATTTACGATGTTTTAAATGACTGGCGTAATAGATTAAATCGTGAAGTTAGTTTAATTACATTGGATATAATTTATATGATGTTGAGTAGCCGTTGTTCAAGGGGCGTGTCGATCGATCTATGTGGGAACTAGGCACCTTTGACCTCTAAAAACATGTCCATTAAATGTAGCTGAATAAAGTGTAGTACAGTTCCATATTAAACTAGTTTTAGCCAAGTTAAACTACGCTGTAATAAGTTAAATGGCTCATTTTACACTTCAATGTTAAATAATAAAAATAATTACGGATTTTGGTAAAGAAAAACAACTTTGTTTAATTTGTCAATAACAGTTCCTTATATGTATTTGACATTGAATTATTTTAATCGGAACACAATTTATTTTATTAAAACATCGTATTTTAGTTTGAAAATGTATTTCCGTACAAAAGACATCAACGCGTCTCATGATAAAAATTCATTAAAATTATATTATTGTACAACACATACATTTCTATTTTGTATTATTTAAACAATGTATTGCGGTAAGGAGCAATATGCTGGCCCGTAGATTCACTCGATGTACTAAAGAAGTAAAAATAACGTGTTTTTAGGGCATTGCCAATCTTTCTACCCGAGAGGCCTGTGGGTTCGGTATACGCAACGAGCCTACAACGTCCTGCGCATTCAGTATAATAATTCTTTCAGAATACTGTTGGGGTTGCCGCGGTATTGTAGTGCGTGAAGTGCGTCGCAAATGTTCGCAAATGCGCGCGTTGACGGCTTCCACGCCATAGTGCGTAAGAAAGTGGCGTCGTTATTCCAAAGACTGCGCGGTAGCACCAACAGCATTTTGCAAATGATTGCATCCCGACTTGACTGTCCCATACACTGGGTGGAAATAGTTTACGGGGATATTGAAATGTTTTTTTCATTCATAAATTAGGTATCTACTAACATAGATCTTAAGAAAATTGTTACTAACACTTTTATAGATTCTGTCCGAAATAAATGAAAAATTAATTAAATTAATTAAACATTATTATTTGGCTGTTTTCAGGTAAGCCAGGTGCAGACTACCCAGTACTTGGTGCAGTGCCATACACCAACTTTTACTGCGATGATCAGCCTTATCCGGGCTTCTTCGCCGATATGGAGACCCGCTGTCAAGGTAACTGTACAAAAACAAATGACAGACAAGAACAATGCTAAAAAGTGGTGATTGTTGCAATCCTGAGTATTTTTCTTACTAACTGTCATTCTCTATGATTTACATAATTTTTTTTCTAACATATTCATGCCTAGAGCGTTTTCGATTATAATTTGTCATAGTACGTTTTCATAACTCTTGATTACCATGATGGCATTCTATTGTATATTGATTTACGCCATTATTTTTTGAAATACAAGATGTTAATCATGTAATAAATTATACCTGCCATTAAAAGTAGGAGGAGTTTAATTCTTTCTGAGTATCTGAATTTAAACCAACTAAAAAAAACAGACAAAGAAAATTAATAGTAAGATGTGGGTGTTCATCTTTTTGGTTCTATTGTCAGAACAAAGCTTTTGCGATTCTGTGGCTAAGACCTTGGCCGTGCTGTAATGATTTATTACTGACCTTATGATACTTTGAGGTCAGATAATTATAACGTAAAGTAACCCGGAACATGATCTCGACATGAAATGGTGGGTCAAAAACGTGAGCTCTGCCATTAAAGGTACGCACTTAGCTTCTAATTTATTTATTGAAGTCTGGTCTTGATAATTTATTAAATTATAATTCGTCTTTTTTTTAATGATATTAATTAATTTGATAAATGGCTTCGTAAAATAAAACATCATTTAGAACGACTTCCGCATTATTACATTTGAGGAATCGTTGCTTCAAAAGAGGTACGCACGGGGCCCCATAGTGCAAATTAAAATTTACCGAATTAGTAATCTCATGGAATGCGAATATTGGAATTGGTCAAACGTATTTATCCCAAAATACATAATTTATTAAGAGTCAAGGGTTTTTCGATGTCTCACTGGCACCGCGCTTGACTGGTTGAGTTAAATAATTATGTTTCCATTTTAAGATGACATACATAGGTACTATTGTGATGTATTATACTTATAATTTAAACCCCCATGAAATAACATAACGTTGAAGTTAAAAAAAAAAAATGCCTAAAGGTTATCATGCTTGTTCAGTTTGTGGGACATTTTGCAATGAGAATATGTGACATTTCTCAATGTTAACTGTTGTATCAATCAGGTAGTGCGCTGTTTGTAGGACAAGTAGATTCTTTAACCTTTTCTTAGAAAACATTTGCTCACGTTTTATTTACGATTAGTCGGTTGGTCTGGCGATCAATCCAGATCTTCAGATTTTTCGTCCGGCAGATGGGTTGCCTTGGCATCTTACTTCATAGTTCTATGGATGAAGACAGTTCATACTACTGGCAAACTGATGATGGATGACCTGATATTGCGAGAAAAAATTAGATATCTCTCCAAATATGTTGATATGAAAACAAACCCCAAATAAAATAGGAAAAGAGTTTCTTCGATTACGATAAGCTCTACTTCTGAAAAAAATCCTGCGAATTTAATTAGATACGTTTGTTTTTTTCAGCGTGGCACTACTGTGATATCGACGGTCGCCAGGCGTCATTCCTGTGCCCCAACGGCACGGTGTTCTCGCAAGGAGTGGCGTCGTGCGACTGGTGGTTCAACGTGCGTTGCGCGCTGTCCCCGGCCCTGTACCGGCTGAACGCGCGCCTCTACCGCCGAAGGAAGCAGACGCGACCGAAGCCACACCGGCTCATAGACAAGAAACTCGTTTCCGAAATATTTTTGTAAATATTGTATTACCTTGTAAGTCATGAGTTGCCAGATATGATGTTTTCATTGCACGTGGTTCAACGACGAATTTGGTAGTTTTCAGTGGTTTGCTTTGAAAACGATTAAGTTTTTTGGTATGAACTCATGTACCTATTTAATGTTTGGGAAAACCACAATTTTCACTTTTGAGGGCTTATAAAGCAATATGCAACACAGTGCTCGTTGCTTTCTATGGCCTCAAAAGTGCTTGTATTTGCAGTTAAGATAGAAATGTTAGCTTTTGTGCAACTGGAATGAACTAACTGTTTAGAACTTTCGCCTTGTGGTCTTTAAAATACCAATTTATTCAAGAAAGAAGCTTAAAATATATTGACATTTTATAAATATGAACCTAATACATATTGTAATAAGGTGAATTTGGTATAACATGGCTGTAAGGAAACCTAAAAGTACATCGCCCTCCCAGGGGGTCTATAGCTGCTGGTGAGAAATGTCATTTTTTTGTACGCCATATTTGCTCCGAATGTAGCCGTAGCCAGAAAATTGTTGTGATTAAGTGAGAACCTGCGTAAATACCGTAACGTTACGTACATAACAAACATAAGACGACAATTGATCGCATTTTCTTTCATTTCGACTTTTCGACAGTTCAGCAGCGTTCACTGCGGTGTTTTTAAGACTCATTTATGAAACCATGAAGCAATGGATTAGAAATATCCGTAAAAACTCTTGGACTGTGATTGGAACTGTGTTACGCAATTAGGGTGCTGGTATAGGAGTACTTGTAGTAGAGGTCACATACCTCTCAGAATAGCAGGAGCTGTACTGGTGCTTCAACAGTACAGTAGCAAAAAATAATAACTATAATTAAGTAGGATTTAGTACCTATCTGGCAACTTGTGACAATTCTAGTGTTTGTACGGAATTAGACTATTTCAGTAGTTCTAAGTTTCAAGTATTCTAAGCTAGATATTAATATGATAGGTAATAGAAATCTGTAAATAAAAGTAAAAAGTGAAATAAAATCGACTTAGTACAATTACTGAGTATGCTAAGCATATTCTCCAATTGCAGTATGTCGATATTCTAAAATCTTAAAGTCCATAAAGCCATGAATAATTTTGGCTTCTACCTAAAAAGTATACTATAGTTAAGTACATTTATTCCAATAAGAATATCTTGTAAATAGGAGTTGTATCAAAGTCAAATCATTTATTTCAAATAGGCACATAAAAGGCACTTTTGAACGTCAAAATCGTAAATTGGTGCCTTACTTTTAATAAGTAGGTTTTCATAGTCAGAGGGTCCATCTCTATTAATGTTTAGAGAAGTTTCCGTACATACCTAATGTTTTAGTGAAGTCTTAGAAGTTAAAACTTTACATATGTAAAAGAAATACAGAAGAAAGATCAAGAATGAAATATAAGATCCAACATCACCCTAAAAAATAAACAAGTATTCATAATACCCACTTATCTCGCTGTGATACTGAATTTAAAAATAAATATGATTTTTACGGTCCGTATTTTTTTTTAGGAATTTGTAAGATATGAACCGATCTAGTTTTTATCTCCTAGTTGGTGCGTTGTAGACCTGGAACACACAATAGTACCCAAGCAATAAACCATGTATCGATTTTCATTCATGAAAAATGTTGATGACAACGCCATTCACAAGTTTACATCGATTCCGGATGTTAACGGACTTTATTCCTGTTTTCCTACTTACCTACTAGAATCTATGGAATGAGCCATGCTATCATGCACCATGTATAATATTTGCACGACGCATGAATGTCTCATACTCACTCATGCCACATGCCGTGGTCAAAATAGAAGCCACAAGCAAGATGGTAGCGAGGCTGTCTGTCGCGGGGTTGATATAATACATCCAATTCGTCACAACTTGTGTAACATACTTAATACTTGTGATTTGTAATGAGTTTCCTAATATTCCTCACACTGGACTCTCCCAACCACGGTAGAATCGGGTGTTACCACCTCGCTTGTATTGAAACTTGGTCATTATTTATTTTTACAGGGTGGAAAGTTCGAATGGGCCCAGGATGAAAAGTACCATAAATATTGACGTTGCAAGTTGCAGTAGCTTTGCAACTTGTCTCCGGATATGACTCCCCCGCGTCCTAAATAAAGCGATCGGTCGCGCAAATACGCGGTCGTATCGTTCATATGCCGCTGATCATTTGTCCGGAAAACTGGAAGGCGCTCAGTGTCGGCGCGACTACGCTATCGGGTTCGCCGAAAGAACAAAATGAACGCGACGCTCGCGTGTATCGCTTCGGTTAGGACGCAGCCTTTATCGCTATTTTTTTATAAAGTCTCTTGGCACCGACTTGAATCGACCTGACACAAATACAAACAAATAACTCCATAATAATGAATAACCATTCCAATATTCAAAAATGTTTCCCTTCAGGGCTCGTTGGAACCAACCCACCCTATTTACATAATTGCTCGTACTTACCTGATGTACGATTTTCACAATATGTTGCGGAAATCGTTATATATAATATGTTGCGTAGTTATGATATTGATGAGTTAGCAAGTAGGTACAAAACATCATATAAATACTACTGCCATGAATAGGTAAAGATAATAGCAGTAGAAAGAGAGACGTACATAAATTAACGTACCCAAAACAGAGATTAAGGACAAGTGATATTTAAGAAAGTTTTTTAAAGATAATGAAGCCCGCTTTTATGTCTCTATTATCTATAAGATTTTGAATACCTACCTAATAGGCAGGTATATACAGTGGTTATGTCAGCCTAAACTATTGTAATAAATGTTTCCTAATTTGTTTAAGTCACTTTGTAGATACAGAACTTCCTTCCCAATGGATTTCAATAAATAGATCTTACAAGGTCAGTGTATTTTTTATCTTCTTGTGCTTTTTTATTTTATTATTATTTTTGAGTACCTATCTAGTGATTGCCTTTCACAAAATTAAATGTAAGTTTGAAGTACACCTATCACATTATTACTTATAGTTTACGGTACATTGTGCCTCTGCCTACTCTATAAGTTGGTTATGTTATTCTGTTAGTTAATCAAGTTTTACCCGTATCAGATCGACGTTTTGCATGAATACACATAACTACTTGTTACTACATAGCGATGAGTGTTAACACGCAGTTTTTGTTCCTTTTTACTTTCATCACCTTGAAGGTCAAAAGAAATAACTCTAACAATTGTGTAAATGATTGCTTTAATACACTAGTTCTAATTATATATTTCGCATATGCAATTAAGCTAATTTACAGGGTGACATGTAATTCGAGGTATTTCTTTATAGGCGCGTAATCGTGTAAACTATCTATATGTTACAAATAAGAATCCTATGTATGTTATTCAGTTTTCCATTAGGAAATAATCATTAGCGGCCCGGACACGGATTTGGACCCGCCCCTTACATGGGGCCTTGGGACATGGGACTTAAACATAACTGGCGACATAAAACGTGAGTGTACCTTCTAAACAAATCGATGTAGATAGATTAAATATACTTTGTAGTAACCTACATAAAAATTAAAAAACAAAAACGATTATAAAACCGTCCTTCCGTCTCGATTCTCCTGGTTAGCTTGGTTGGAAACCGGAGCGGTGTAAGAGTACAGGAATGCCACAGGGTTACATCCTAGGTACAAAGTCACGTTAAATTAATTAAATAAAGCCTAAGGTAATAAGAAAATATTTGGCTGTTGGCTCGCATTCGGTCTCAAAATGATCGAAGGTGCAAGCAATGCGAGCAGTGGTAGCCTTAGTCCTTATTTAATTAATTTAGTATGACTTTGGGCCTAGGATGTAACTCTGTGGTATTCCTGTTCTTTTCCGCCGTCGTATCTGCTTCAGTCTTCTTCAATATAATTGGTAAGTAAGATAAAGTACAAAAAACCTGAGGATTAGCCGATTATCGCATTTATGGACTTCAAATGCGGAGGAAGGAGGAGCATGTAACGAAATTAACTCATATTGATGTTGATGTTGATGGCTAAGAAATAATGGATAGATTGTATGACAGACGATATGGGTCGAAATAAAAGGAGAATATTTAATTGATTATAAAAAAACTTTTCGATCTTTTAATCATGTTGTGAGTAGTGACAGTTTGACAGGACTAAACTTAAATTTATCTTTTGTCCTTTTCTTAATGAAATAGAAAGAAAAAGATGCACTGAACTTAAATTTAGTTTAGTTTGTGAACAACAGAATCGGCACCATTGTACTCTTAAAATATAGGTCGCAGTAAGGTTAGGTAAGAATGGCGACCAAATACGTGGAAGCCAAGCGAGTGGTGCCAGCAGCGGCCGGGGTGGGCTACTTCCAAGTTGATCGCAATAACTATGCTGTGAAATGCTATGAAAGTGCGTGGACCCTAATAAGACCCTAAAAATAAATTATGTTATGGGCAGGTGGATACCTAATAACTTTAAAAAGTTTTCTGAATCCTAAGGAAACTTATTATTAAAAAATACAGGTCCTATACTCCTATCTTATCGTAGATATCCTCTTAAGTTTTTTTTATCAAAAATCTTGCTAAGTTTACAAAATCCTAAGGGTACTTAAAAAAAATTTGTTCATAATAACTCCTATCTTAACGTAGATATCCTCTTAAGCTTTTTTATCAAAAAACTTGCAAAGTTTATTCATCTGAAGTCTTTAGTTCAATTTCCCCCATGCATCGTTAGATCCGGCCCTTCCATATTCTTGAGAGATACACAACTTTGAAACACATTAATCAGTTTTAATATTCAGATGTAATAGAGAGGGCTTAGATTTCATTGAAATTGGAGACTTGGAATAGGTTCTCCGATGAGTATTGGTACTTACTTTAATTTCAAGACGAAATATAAATGTTGGTCAACTTCAGGTTCGTTAGACACCTTTGTTTTTATAGGAAGTCCTTGACCACACTGTTCGAGCGGGAAGTTACTATCACATACGCTATGAATGCACAGCTGTAGGCTATAGCTATGCATTCTCATAAGAACACACAATTAATAACTAGCATTGTTCCATAGTTTCATACAATGTCGATTCATAGCCAAGGGTCGTCGATATGAATTGCCAACGTTAAATGTGCCAGCCGTGGGAAATGTTTCTTGGCCACGATGCATTTTTTCCTTCGTACGGAGTATTAACGCGAGAACGGACATAGGTAATGTTTTGTATATTAAAACTTCGATCTTTGGCTAATTGCTTTCATCCAGCTGTTTCCAGCACTGTGCGAAGATTGCTGCATTCGTTTTAGCATATCCTGGCATTCTCGTTATTGCTATAAAAAATATCTTTTAAGTACCTAATATATTAACAAATGTGACTAGGGCCAAGGACGTGACTTGGAAAAAATTATGTGAAGTTTTGAACATATGAATTTTAGTCCGGGCTAAGTGTTCTTTAAAAATGACAAGCATAATACTTAAGAAATGTATTACGTGGTAGTTTGTTTTAGCGCAAATAGCTACCGTTATTGATATCTTATATGTTGGATAGGTAATAGTATCGACTCTTAAATTAGCCGCTTCACCTCTTTTATTGAACACAAATGCACTTAGATCATAGAAATCACACTTCATAGTAATTTGGTGCATAATATAGGAAGAAGGCTTTATGTCGACGAAAAATTGGCCGTATGGCGCGTTTCTCGAGTCATGCGGTCATTCGACATTCGTATCGCGAAGCGCGCCAGACGCACGCGCGAGTTCGACCGTTGCGTTTTTACGCGGGAAATATTTACGTCATTTTTTACGTGAACTTTGAATAAAACTGCATGAATGAATGCCAATAAATATTAATTAAATCACAATGGATTACAAAATGGAGTTGTTTGCGCTAGTTTTATGCGGTAAGTACCTACCTACCCAGTGAAATTGTGAACCTAAAAACTCTTATGAAAATATTATAAGAAAAACCAAGGTGCGACCGGAAAACTTGGTATCCAACTTTTGTCCCTGCATGATATAAAACCTTTTTTTATATTTTATGCGATGCCGCCGCCCGGTGCCATTTCATTTAGGAATATGGTGGAATTTCAGCACCTCGGTTCTTACTTATTCCTGAAGAAATAATTTAATTCTTCATTGAAATAAGCATGATATTTTTTCAATAATATTGTGACACAATTTACCCAAAAAACACCGGAATCACGCTGAAAATACTTTAGTTATGCACCCTAACGCATTTAATTATGTTAATTACCGTACTATGGCTCCTACTTTACGCTCGGTTATTGCACAATGACCTCAAGAAAACGCTTATAGGTACTGTTACAGGCTGCTGAAGTGCCGAGTCTATTCTCATTGTCAATGTCTTCGAAAAACTTAAGAGTGAATGATGTTCATTGCGGTTGTGTCGCGAACGTATTTACAGTTGTTGTTGTGTTAACTTACTCAAATTCAATGCTGCATTGCTGCCTTGTGCATTTATCTCAACGCTCACTATTATAAAATTGCTCCGATTTATTTTTTCCTTGAAACGTATATTTGTATAAAGCGAAGTAAATGCTTTTTAGACAAGTAACCTTGTCGGTTTTCATTTAATTTTTGTCAGAAATGTTCATTAATTAAGCTGAATTATAATTGAAATTCGTATTTTTTACCAAACAATGAGATTTAGAGCGAATAAAAACTGTAACTACACCCACTAGATTTATGCAAAGGATTAAAATATTAAAATACGTATTTATTCATGTATTTTGATGTTATAGTCTTTTGTTGTGCCATACATGCTATAAGATATTATTATAGTATGCCTGATACAGTTTGGGTAGAGCAGCCTGAAATAAACCTCTCCAGGCTACATCACCTTGTTACTGCTATAGTTGTACTTACTGCGTGCATCATGGGTTGTTTGTAAATTTGACACAATTTAGATGAGATAAATTACCTAAAACAGTTAAATGTTTGATACCTATTCATCAATATCTAAAGAAATTCCAGGTGTCAAACCTGACAAGGACTCCCTTGACCAACTTTAGAATTAATTTAATCTCAACTAAGTTCTCCTGAAGATTTAGCTGATCCGACCATATTGGGTACAACAGTTCTCACGTGTACATAAGAATCGAGAGCGATTTAACTAACCTTAATTGGATGAGTGAGCTAGTTGGATATATTAGGGTTAGGGCACAACAGATTTACATAACACTTGCCTGAACTGTCGCAACTGTTATGTGAAGATAAACACCTAAGTAGGTATAGTGGGTGGATAAGTAGGTAGGTATATCGCAATATCGACGTCAATGTCTTTTTTTACCGGACTGTCGACACCTCGCGATATGTCGTTTCATAAAAGTTTAAAAATGTAAAACAATACGTTGTGAATTAATAGTGTCGTCATTACAACAAAATTGCATAAAATCATGAACTCAAATGACTTTATTTTGCCGTGGGCAAAGTAGTATTTAGGGTATTTGACTGTGAGAAACGATTGGTAAATAATTATAGAGCAGGCTGGACAATTTTATTTTAAGCGTATTATTACGATTCTCTTAAAGGTTTTTCTGGTTGGTAATTAACCAAAACAGTGTGGTTTTTAAACGGTTTACTTTTGGTGTTTTGAAAACGTTCATAAATATTTCAACATTTTTGAGTTGCTGGACTTTTAAGCTAAACTTTGTTATGACGTTACGAGCCCTCGGAGCTATTTTAAATCCTACGGATTTCGTTTTCGTTTTCCGACCAATGAACCAAGGTCACATAAAGCTAAAGGTCTTCCTAAAAAGGTTCAATTTTAATCGTAAATTGCTAGAATTTGACTGCTGAATTGCTTGAACTGCTGAATTGATTGTAAAAACAAATAATATTTAGAACTCTACCAAAATGATGATCGACAACCATCAGACTAAATAGTTCCATTATTATCGTGGAGGTGCTCAATCAGGAAACGGATGTAGGTTCTCGGATGTAAATTGTTCGTCTACTCGCAGTGAGATTAAATACGCTAATCGACAGTACTCTATTCGTCTGATGGACATTTCTAAAACTAGGAAATGCGTCTTATTCTTTTATCCGCAACTTAATAGCTTTCTCCTTCAAGCTGTACGCAAAGAGCTTATCCTCATTTCCGCAATTAAATATATGACGAAGAAAGACACATTAGGCGATGTGTTTAAAGATGGTGGTAGAATTGTAACAGTGGGTATGTTGAAACATGGCGTGGATGGACACATTTATCATCATTCAAGCGACGCACTTACGAATTACACGTCGTTTACCTTCCACCTTGTCGAATGCAACTTATCACTAGCTTCACAGATCAGGATTTGTGAGAATCTGTATTAGAATTTTCTTCTTGTTACCGCTATTGTGAAAGTAAAGCAGGGTTATTCTTTTGAGATCGATCAGTGTGAGGAAATCTGGGACAGCAACCGCGTTGTTGATTTTAGAGTTCAGGGGGCTTAAAACAGTCACTTTGGCAGAATCATAATAGGAAAATATTATGAATAATTGTAAAATGTCACAAAATGACAATTCATGATCTGCGTGCGATTCATATTACGACTTATTTCATCTGTTTGACAGTTTTCTAAGGAGATTCGTAAAATGGTCCACATAATATGAATTGCTTTTGTGTCAAATTAGAGGAATTGCTAATGACAGCTGGATTTTCAGGAAATGAAATGCTTTTAGAGGAATTACTAATGTGACCGTTTTAAGCCCACAGAACAGATTTGAAATAAACTACTTACCTTTAATAGTTTCACCCTGTATAAAAATGATATATAGGTATTGACTATTTTAAAATATTTCCTCTTGGGGAGATGCTTATTTTTTTTGTTTTCTTTAATTATTGCATTTTTCTAGTAACTCCTGTGTGTCTTATTCGTCCTAGTCGCTGCACAGTATTCACATAATTTAATAAGTATTATGGTTGGCTGACTTAGCTGTCGAAATACTTGTAGATGTAGGCTACACCTATATTTTTACTTCTTCTACTGTTTCTATTCTACTTTTATCAACAGTTACTTAATTTATATTATTATCATAATAGGTTCTTTAAAAAATATTATGAAGCTAGTTTTTTCTTTCTTTTAGAGATTTCAATTTAAATGTTTCATAATATAATAAGTTACCCACTTTTGTTAACCTTTTCATAATTAATTAATTTACAGGCAATGGCATCACAAAAAAAAAAAATAATGCTTCCGGTGCATCTCCTTTATATTGCTATTATGAATGCATGTTTTATCAAAAGCCTTGGCATAGTAAGGTTATTCGTTGTTATAAAGACGAACCAACGACGAATCGAATATATTAAAAACGTTTTAAGTATGGTAGGTATCTACTATTATTTGAGTATATATATAAAATCATTTTAGATAAAATCCCACATCCTAAGATGCCTATATTATATTATATTTTGTTTTTATTATACACAACAAAGATTCATAAAGGTGCATTTTTGAGAGTTTAGTAATTTAGTGAAGATTGTTACCAATAATTTTAAATGGCATATGTGGGTTAGGAATAATAAATTAATAACTAGGCTATATTTTCATTAACATACTATAATAACGGATTAATCTACATGTACACATAATATGAAATTAAAGTCTGTTTTCGTGTCTGTCTGTGTGACCGCGTGGATTTTCTAACACCACAACGGGTTCTTGATAAATTGATTTTAGTTTTAGACAAATTATTCCAGAAGGTTTTTGTGTAGGTATTACAGTCTCACATTAATATTAAACTTACCTATTATTTATAATAAGAAATCTAGGTCGTTATGTAAAATCCGTGCGAACCAGGGGCAGGTCGCTAGTTTAAAAATAATTAGATACAGAAGCCTGCCAATTCGCAACTTACGCAGGTTCATTTCATTATGTCATGATTACGATCTTCGCTGTTTCTTCTTATATCACACTAATAGGTTACGTTAAGTGATCATAATCGCTTAACTTCTGTAACCTAGAGTTCCAGACGAACAAACTACTTACAGGTACCTACTGCTTTGGGCACGCCACAATTGCGGCGATAAGTCTCCTCTTTGAGGAGTGGCTGGAGAGGCGCCACGGCGTCCTCACCTTCCGCCTGACGCAGGTCCTCACCGGACATGGCAGCTTCGGGAGGTACCTGTGCAGGATTAGGCGGGCGGAAACGACCGGGTGTCACCACTGTGCGGATCGTCCGGAGGACACGGTGGAGCATACGGTGGAGGTGTGCCCTGCTTGGGCGGAGCACCGCCGTGTCCTCGTGGAGGCGATTGGCGGCACTGACCTCTCGCGTCAGGCCCTGGTCCAGGCCATGGTACGGAGCGAGAGGTCATGGGAGGCGGTCACCTCCTTCTGCGAAGCAGTGATGGTCGCGAAGGAGGAGGCGGAACGCGTGAGGGAGAGGCAAAGCCTGCGCCCTCACGCCCCTAACCGCCGCCGCTGGAGACACCCTGGGCGTCGGGAATCCCAGGCGGATTCCCGGCCACCATAGGCGCGGGCTTGCGGACGGCGAGCAATGGGTAGCTCGCCGTCCGATAAGGACCAGGCCCGGGTCGATGGCGCGTCGTGTTCCACGCGCGCCTCAAAGAGATGTCAGCACACTTGACGGGGTCCGTTAGGACCGATGCCTGCCAGGGTTGCGGAATAGTCCGAAAGGGATACCGGGACCCCGGCAACAGGCAACTGAAGGAACACGGGTGGGTTTTAGTCAGTAAGAGTCTGACACGCCCTTCCGCTCCGCCCAGAGCGGGAGAAGTCATATGATGATTTCCAACCCAAAAAAAATAAAAAAAAGTTACCTACTGCAATTCATGTTTTAGGACTATGTATAACAAACCACTTAAGCTGTGGTTTCTTGAACGATTCCGTCATTATAACGGCCGTCATGAAAATCTGTCTTTTTCAACAGTATTTTTTGACATTGGTGTCAAAAAAGGCTCTGTAGGTATTTGGAGAGCCGTTATTTTGTGACTGTTGTCCGTTTTCTTAAGAAACCAAAGCACACACGTTTCATACTAACTGTGCTATCGCAGTTGCTCGTCAATTGTTTAGGTAAGTTCATGTTCATTCAGTAAACATAAAACAATTAAATCGATAAACATGATGTTAATTGAATGATAATAAGTATTAGAATCTTTATCTAAATTATTCGAACCCATCTTTACTCTTTAAGTGATCATCACTGATCAATTGATCATGATCACTTTTGTTTTTTTTGTATTGGCAAAATTGATAATTCTATTTCTGCTGGTACATACAATATTTTTTACTAGCCCACTAGGTAGCCACTTAGCACCCACGGCTTCGCCCGTGTGGCAGTCGGAAACTAGCCCACGGGAACGTTTTACCAGGGTAAAAAGTATCCTTTGCCCTAACCCAGGTCATGGTCTACCCATGTGCCATATTTCATTCAAATCCGTTTAGCCGTTTTAGGGTAAAAGCGTAACAATGAAATTCACTTTCGCATTTTATAATAATTATTAAGTTAGGATTTAACCAATAAACAAATCAAAGTAATTTCATTATTATAGCCGTATTCCTTACGAGTTGCTTAAAGAAATTCTTTTATTTGGATGCAGCGATGCACAAGCTAGTTGTGACGCAATCTTGATGCAACGGTCACGCAACGCGTCTTCAGAATAATTATAAATAATGAGGAGGACCGAGAACGTAGATGCAAGTGGCTCTAACATTTTATGTTCGATGTTTAGCTTAATTTCATGGCGATTAACTTGCAATTTGATGATAAATTGTTGTTATTACATTGGATATTTATAACAGTTAAGGTGGATGCGCTAGGGTAGCCCGCGAAATTCAAATTTTCTTACGTTTTTTGCAATTTGCAGGTCAGTATCAGGTTGTTTGTTGATCTAAATATTATTAGCGGCCGTAACAAATATGGATTTACAGAATTATAAACATTAGAATCAGCAATACAACTCTCTAAGTTCATGTAAGTGTATTGACTGACGATTTCATGAAATTTTCATTCAGTACACTTACATGAACTTTCAACCTTAAATAGGTAAGTGAATACAAATATTTTATTTTCATTAAAAAGCTGGAAGTAAATATGTATCACATTCACACCGCAGTTTCATATTTCATATAAATTAACGAAACGGATCTGGGAAGTTTGACTAAAGCCACTAAACTCGCTCGCTAAGGTCGCTCAGCAAAACTCTAGCTAGGTACAGTCATAGTAAAAAAAACGTTCGTCACCTCAGTCTGTTTTAGTTAGATACAATCTACTTTAACGACTCTATTAATTAAATACCTATTACGTTTTGATGTTAATATCACAGATGACAATCAACCATCTTCTTTACATAGAAATTATTAAGAATGGGTCACTGTTTATGTAGTAGTAGATATTTATATAAAGGATATATAGAATTTAAGAACTAACGAAGGTTTTGGAAATTTTACTGTACGTAATCAAGGTTATGTTTATTCATTTTTTTTTTCTTCTGTCTCTTAATGTAGGTAACCTAGTCCGAGCAAGGCATTAAACAGGTTCTACTTATGTAGGTAGTTTCCTACAGTTATTTGTTTTAATATTCAGCTTAAAATTACTTCCGTGGTTTCAGCACCAAAAAATAAAATAACTACCTACTAACAAGTTATGCATTGAGTTGTTGTTATTGGTAAAATATAGGAAGTTTCCTTCAACGTGCTTGTTATAATGGTGGTGAATTTAAGAAACAATTTCGCCTTTATTTATGTGGATAACTGATTAAAATGATGGTGCATATTTGGGATCCAAGTTAAGGGATGCAAAATAAATCGAAGGCTTTTTTTTAAATTCATGTTGCATGCAGTGTGTGTGAGTGCTACATTGCATGTAGTGAGAGCTTTTCTTGTCGAGTTTTCATATGCAGAGTCATAAGACATAGTTTTATATTCCGTTTTGCAAAGTCATCATCCGATACAGAGGTTGGCAAATGTTTGACCAAATTCTTGCATTTGACCAATTTCTGAACAAACTGTTGGCCTTGTTTCAAAGACAGTAAGACGTCATTAAGTCAGCCTGCGTCAGTTGGCACTATTAACTGGATTAATGATTGAGTCACTTCCGCGTTAATTTTAACTATCGATTGGAAACCTTCCATGTGGCCGTAATAGGGGAGCGAGATTATAGTGTGCGAGCGTAGTGTTAGATACGGATGGATCGCTTTCACCTTCCGCGGCCGGGCGACCCTCGCGACCTCGACTGTGACCACTGAGCATAGTATCACGGCAGTTGGCAAGCATATCATATTTATACAATACTCAGTTTTTTACATATTACATAAGTATCCCTTGGTTTCTATCAAGCTATCATATAAATCTCTCGTTTCGAAACACCATTATTTTCGAATGACTCACAAATCGAAACTTACAATCGGTTACGATTTTGCAGGAATGCTGGTTGTTACTTCCGTGTCTTGGTTGTGAGTTTGTGACTGTAACATTCTGTTGCAGAAAAAATCTGTTTCTATCTAAATACTATTTCGCTGTCGAAACAGCGAATTGTTATTTTATGCAGGCTGCTGTTTGTTTACCTATTCACCACAAAGAGTGTCAGAAAAACGTATAATCAATAACATCATCGAGGCTCATAGCGCATAAATTCATATTCGCTGTGGTAACTTACAACATTATAGTACTTACCTACTCTTTACGCGTCCTTCTTTATTAGGTTTATTAGTTTAGGATTCAACCTAAACTATATCTAGGTAAGTACCTATCAAAACAAAAACAAAAAACATGCTTACCAGGGAGCCTAAAACGGTCACATCAGCAATTCCTCTAAAAATCAAAATCAAAATCAAAATATTTTATTTCACATAAACCTACATGGGCACTTATGAAACGTCAGAAGCTAGGTGCACGGTTCCAATTGGTCGTTTCCTATGGAGAAGAGCCGGCAAGAAACTCCACGGTTTCAAAAGCAATTCATTTCCTGAATTTCCAGCTGTCATTAGCAATTCCTCTAAATTGACACCAAAGCAATTCGTGTGTGGACCATTTTACGAATCTCCATAGAAAATTATTTCGTAATATGAATCGCACGCAGATCATAATGAATTGTCAGTTTGTGACATTTTACGATGATTCTTAATATTTTCCTATTATGATTCTGCCAAAGTGACTGTTTTAAGCTCCCAGTTGGTAATCACTTCTGAGGTACGAAATTAAATATACCTAAGATTAAGGTTATGACTAAGAACATTTAAAATAATCATTGCGCACCACTTACGACACCCTTCGGAGTTGGTCCCTCCAGTCAATATTATGCATAGGTAAATGTCCAGTCGAACCAGCTTTCAAATACGAGCACTAAGGCACAACACACAGCACTCGATGTTGAAATTTTATACGGGCAGGATAACAATTTCGATTGGCTAACAAAATTAACAATTATTTTTTATTATGTTCTTAGTTGCGCACTGAATATCTATTATGTGTATTTAATAATTTCTTTCTATTAAAACCCAAGTAATAAACCAGTTTAATGTGCTCTAAGAATTAGTTAAAGTGAAACAAAATGACGCTCTCAAGTCGTTAGGTACAGGTTTCCTCTTTAAAGAGAAATCATGTCAACCGTTTCGAATCTTCACAGCTAAGTAATCTGCTAAGTTATATGATTTATATGCTTCCAAGAATTCTTTCAATTCAAATACCTGGGGGCCTAAAACGGTCACATTAGCAATTCCTCTAAAAGCAATTCATTTCCTGAATTCCCAGCTGCCATTACCAATTCCTCTAATTTGACTCAAAAGCAATTCATAATTTTTGGACCATTTTACGAATCTCCATAGAAAATTGTCAACCAGATGAATTATTTCGTAATATGAATCGGTAGGTACGCAGATCATTATTATCAATTGTCCGTTTGTGACATTTTACGATGATTCATAATATTTTCCTATCATGATTCTGCCAAAGTGGCCAGTTTAGACCCGCTGACATGATATTCATTTCCTACGTAGGTATTTATGACAAGTAGGCTGATTTTTGTCAATATCTACAAATAATATATTAATGGATATTTTTTTTTAAATTCCCTTAACTACATCTGCTTTCGGGAATTTTTCTAAAGTTATATTATTACACTTAACATAACATCACGCCTGTATTCCCCGAAGGTTTAGGTAGAGGTGTACCAATAGCACACCTACATTTCGCCAGTTATATTTAGGTCCCATGTAAGTAATAGGGGAGTCAACACTGCAGAATACCGCATTACCTGGTGATGCGTCGTAGGTATGTGGCGCATTCCGACTTGAGGGAACGGCGAATAAGTCGAATAGGGGGCGAGCCTATTGCCATCAACCGGACTCAAATCCAGACTCCGGGCTGCTACTAAGAAATTCCAGATGGAAAAACCAAATAACACTTTGCCCGACCTGGGAATTGAACCCAGGATCTCATGCCCAGCAGTAGCGCTTGCGACCACTAGATCAACCCTGGCAATCAAAAGTTATTCTTATGACAAATAAAGATAAGGTGCTGGCAACTTAGCACCGTATCTTTGAAACGTGCAGTCAAGCAAGCAACACTTTTACCACCTAATATACAAAGTAGGATTTAGCGTTGAAAACAATCGCATAATCTGAATGCAATAGACCGTTGCGATACGGATGTTCAACATCACTGTAAATCATAGCTTAGATTATGTAATAAGTAACAAATAGTAGCTATTATTTAATGTGTAACCATATGGACTGGGGTTATTAACTTAATTTATAGGCTTTTAACTTCGCGCACCGAATTACTAATCGCAATTCTGCTACTTACATGATTTCATTGATAGATAATTAGAAACAATGGTTCGCCGTCTGCAATCTCATAGTTCCCACAGTAATCAATAAGGCCTTCACACGTATCGATCGTACATTCGTACCTTCCTATACTTACCTAAGTAGGTACTTATAGTTGGAACGTTTTTCTTGTAATGACGTTTGCCGGTCATATTTCATGGAATCCCCAAGTACATAACCTACTAAATAATTTCCTAGGACCATTCTCCGTTCACATTTTACGTTGTAGATCATTTTGTTATGCTCTTCTTTGTATCATGATTAGGTAATATGAATCTGGTGAATTATGGGAAGGTATCGGCACCTACTTTAAAATTGGTACAGCGAAGTGATTACCATACTCGTTTTATGTCAATAATTATTAGATAATCGTTCACACTATGAAGACGCCACGTACAAAAATGGAACAACTGATGTGCGAAAAACTTGATTGCAGCAAATGTTTATGTAAATGGCAGTTTCAAAAACCACCAAAACTTTACCAATTTGAAACATCAACATTCGTGGTATCTAGCGAGTTTACGTAAACAAATATTACCTTGAACTGTTAAATGTGGCACGCGACACGCGTCTATTTGTTACATCGTATATTAACGGTTAATTAGCGGTCTAAGTGGGTAAGTGTAGCGAGTGTCGTGTGCACATTAAAACCCATTGTGATTGTTTCGATTGAGACATCCCCGAGCTACCGCCAACAGATGAGGGTCAAATGTCAAAGTTGTTCAACCACTGGAAGTGGGCGCCGCAGCCGTCTGATGCATTGTAGGGTATTGTGTTGTGCGGGTGTTATTGGTAGTCTATATGACCTGTTATTTATGATGCTTTGGTAGTAGCTATATAGGCTGAATGTATGTACGATATAATCTAGAATCCTGATGCTATGAATTTTAAGGGCATGTTGATAGCTGGTCTGTATAGGTATACCTATATATACCTAATAGTAGGTATCTCTGATAAAACTCAACGAGGACTGATTGAATCCTATCGATTCATTCGGTGATTCGAGTTTTGGATAGACAACATACTGATTAAGTCCCATCAAGACATTAGTGTGTTAGACTACCTACATAGTTTGTCGTTTTAAAATGTACAGTCGATACTTACGTCTAAAAAATCATGGTCTGCTCCGTAATGAAATGAATGTTACAAAAAGCTGTATAAGGACGTTATAAACAACATTTCATGCCGGTCCTTATTTAAAACTTGATTCATTAAGTTGACGTTAGAATTGAGCATGTGGTTCTGCAGCTTCATAAATATTGCGCGTGCTGCAGGAACTAACTCTGCTGACATTTGAATAGTTCGAATGACTGTGTAATAGACCAATATTATGTTATACAATAGGTACCGATGGACCGAGGGATATACGGATCCGATTTCGGCCCATATTCCTGAAAATTGTTATTTGTTATGCAAGGCTGCAAAGTTGTTTTTTCGTGCGAGTACCTGTATTGAAATCTGAGCAAGCGAAGGATTCTAGGATTCAAATATAGAATCCTGAGCGTTGCGAGGGTTTCAAAAGTACGAGACTCAGAAAAACTTTGCTGCCGATTGAAACACACAACTTTTCACGTCATTATAGCGAGGAAAATGCTAGGTGTCTCCATGCATTGAAAAAAATTTTTGTAAGCTTTTATGTAAGTACTTTTCGCGCAATTTTTCCGGAAGAAGGCTCAATTCGGCATTATGTACCGCTTGCACTAACTCTACACTGCTAAACAAACCCAAATGGTGGAAAGTGAATTGATTAAACAGAAGAAAATTATATAAAATTTTTGAAGTGAAAACTTCTTTGGGCGCGTTGAGCGATTTTTTTTTCGTGCTGGCCAGTGTGATTATTCTAAAAATGAGTTTGGCGCATTGACATGAAATAAGTATTGATGCATTATCAGTGGACCCGGCGGTATAGAAAATTGTTGAATAGAAAGGTTCGAATTTAAAAAATTAACGCTAGCGGATAAAATGCACTTTTGCACGCAGATTTCGAATGACAAACAGAATCTTTCCGAGCTTGTGAGGTGAAAACTATATTGACGCTACCTACAGAACCGTCACTTTAAAATTTTTGTTATGGTATTATTTTAGGTCCATTACTATAATTAAAATAGTGATTAGGTGCTTATCTGTCACAAATAGGGCTGTTTCAATGAAAATAGCCCTATTTGTGACAGATAGGCCAATCAAAGTAGCCAAGTTTGGCTAATAAGGTGTTTACCATCATATTGTTAAAAGGAAGCTATAGGAAGCTGCCTATCTATAGGCTATCTCGCAGGCGTTCGTTAAAAGAATAGCACTGTTTCATCATGAGAATAACAAACAATGGAATGGATAGGGGAGCGGTGACGAAACAGTAGACCACATATTGTGGACCACTTGCACCTATCAATTAACTATTATTAAAAGTATACGCAGGGGTCACTTAGATATAACAAGTGCAACAAATGGTCTCACGGAGCTAACAATGAAGATCCGAACAGCGTGACTCGTGAGACAGAATAATGGATCAATTCATTAATAGTGTAAGTTTGGCCATGATATGAATTTGCGGACGAACGTCATCGGATGCGTAAAATTGTTTAAAACTGTTTGAGATCTTGACCTAGTTAGCGACTGCGTACCTCTACCTACACAATATAATACGGTAGAGCTCACAAAAATTGTATCTCAGGAAAAGTATTGGGTCGAATCCAGTGAAGAGGACAGCATAACAATTGTATTTATTGTACATAATGTATCTTACTTAGGTATACCTAGGTAGGTTCTGTACATTATACCTACAGGGTTAAATTTAATTCATGGGCATCCTCTTAAGGGGTCATTGCACTCATCATTAGCAACAACTTTCACTACGGGACCAATCCTGAAATCGCAAAAAAAATCAGCTGGTCTCAGTGGCGTTCCTTCCATAGAAGCCCGGCTTGCCTTCAAAATTAAGCCTATCAATAAAATAGAATAAAGAACACTATATAATAATGGTGTTACCATGAACAACATAGAAAATCCGTAAATCGCTCATTTGTCTATTTTTTTAAATCGTAAAAAACCTGTCTGTTTGCTCTGATTTTGACCCCTAGGCACGCCACTGGCTGGTCTCTACATTTGGACGAGCTATGTGAACATAAAGTGTAGGGAAGAGCATATTTTTCGTATCGATATGTAAATATACATGTAGGTAAATAATAATGTTTTCTTTTCACATAACTTAAAAATAATGTAGAAGAGAAACGAGAAACGATTGTTTGTCACTTGCACTAGTTGATTACCTAATCGTAGTCTCTCATAAAGTGATGTTTGTAAAATATCTATTTGGCTGGAGATAGGTAAGAATTCTGAAGTGTGTAATAGGTATGCAATATAATGAGCGTTAAAACTGGAAAGGAGTCGTTAGAGAGGCTACTGTTAGCAGTTTACAATAAATATTTATTGGTGAAATTTTTCCATGAGTTAGTTTCTTTGTGTGGATAACTGTGTTTTCTACTTTTCATTCACTTATAATGAAAACTGTTAGCAAGAAAAAATCTCAAAATACCTATAGGTACCTATCTATCTCAAAGAAATATATACATTAGGTACAGCTGACTTATAAACACAGATTCGTGATTTCATTAAAATGTGAGGAAACCAATAAATGCGGAAGTTCTTAAAATAAAGTAGCAACAGCCTTGCGGTTGATTCTATTAGCGATAGAGTTGGTCAGTTATTCTATCAGCGCGATTTTGAACTCAGTCTTTTCGGAATGAAAATTCTTGAATGAAGTGGCACGGCGCACCGCGAGAAATCTTCTATACATATAATAAATCTGTAGACGAGGCGTTTCTGTACAATGAAAAAAAAAAAAAAAAACCTGGCTGGAGTGTCCAAGAATAACCAACAGATGCCATTTCTACCATTTTTGGAATTTTTGTCTGTTTGTCTGTTTGTCTGTTTATCTGTTTGTCTGTTCGTTTGTTTGATTGTTCCAGTATCACGTAAAAAGTACGAAATCAATATGGTTAACTTATAAACTCAAATATTGTGTGTAACTCGATGTTTCATTTAGTTTTTGTTTCATCGCAATCGCTTGAAAATATCAAAAGATATAAGAGTTTAAAGTATTCAAGAAGAAATTTTCATTAGGTACGTAATGTAGATACCTACACGTAACGACATCTATTGTCGTAAAATCAGGTAGGTTTGTGAGAACGTGTGTAACACACGATCATAATCATCATATGTTCACATACTTCGCGCGGAAACATAACGCGATACATTGTGAATTTACCCAATATAAAGTTTGGTTAATTCAAGTTTTCCAAATCCATTGTTTGGTAGTAGTGCCATAGGTGGCGCTATCTATCTTTTAAATCATGATACAAATATTAATCATGAAAAAATGGTGATAAATTTTAATTTCTTAAAAATTGTAGATTGTTACATCGAGCAAAAAGTGAGTAATTAAGGCACGACCGCGCTTACTAAATAAACACGAGTGCATTAATTACTCACTTTAGCAAGGTACGTAATCTACTTTTCTTTCAACTACCAATGTACCTGCTGCGATAAAATATACCTGCTCAAGGTTAACTCAACTCAATCCAAATCAAGTTAGGTCAAGTTAGGTCAAGTCAGGTCAAGTCAGGTCAAGTCAGGTCAAGTCAGGTCAAGTCAAGTCAAGTCAAGTCAGGTCAAGTCAGTCATGGAACCCTACATCTTTTCTACATACCTTACAGAGTGTTCGAACGTTTTCCCATATATTTTGACAGTATCACTTCGTGCTCGATAGATGGCGTTGTTCATTTAACGTCATTTTCTGAATCGCGGTGTTAAGAGTCTCCGTAGAAGAATGACTTTCGCCGAATTCATAATTATCGAGTGTTTGGCTCATTTTGAATTGAACACATAATCCATACTAATCGATGCTTAAAAGTATAAATTCGATAGTAACTCTGTCTGTCTGTCCGTCTGAAATACTGTATGTTACCTTTTCACGCCTGATCCACTGAACGGATCTCGATAAAATTTGGTAAAGAGATAGATGGCATCCCGGCGAAGAACATAGGCAATTATTTTCTCAAAAACAAATTTAAGGGGGGGGGGGGATATAGGGGATGAAAGTTTTTATGGGAAACCTATCATTTTTAGAGTTCCGCAGTCAACAAGGAAGCTTTATAGTTTCGCCATGTCCGTCTGTCTGTCTGTCTGTCCGCGACTTAGCTCAAAAACTTTTAATCGACCAACTTACATGTGCAGTTGCAAAAACCCAAACCTTCTGTATGCGAGAACAAGTTTTTTAACTACAATGTTTTTTTAACTACACTTTGAGGGACAGTAAACGCCCATAGACGTAATGACAATAAAACTTTGCGAAAGTTTGTTTGATAAATTAATTCATCCCAACTACGGAACCCTTCATTGTGCATGGTTCGACACGCACTTGGCCAGTTTTTTTTTAACTTAGGGCTGTGAAAATTTATGCTTTTTGTAACTAACAAAGAGTTATGTTCTTCTAAAATCATCCTTCATGAGGGTAAAAACCCTTCTTTACCCTCTTGATTTTAAAATTCACATGTAAGTACTTATTATTGACATTTTTGCGGGACTCTCTTCAAGAGCGTTAAGGGATTGAGAATATAGTCATAGTCCGTATCTTGAGAATCTGTCCACTCAATCAAAAGTTATTACTACTTGGCTCTTGGCTTGGAACGAAGAGTTTGAGTTTACCAGTGAGTACTTACTCGATAGATGGCGTTGTGCAAATGATGCGATTTTCTTAAGGGGCATGCGCCGGTAGTCCGCGAAATTCAAATCTTAAGTTTTTTGCCATTTGCAAGTCAGTGTCAGACAGGTTGTATGTTAAAATGAAATTGTTTATTCTGTAAATAGGTTATTGGAATCACTTTTACACGTCGTAATAATATCAAAAAATGTAAAATTAAGCTAGATGAGGTCGGCGTTTCCTATCTGACTACTCTGAGAAGAAAGGCCGAAACAAACTCAGTCTCTTTTAAAGTCCGGACATACCTAGGTCAGATATTGGCATATTGGTCAGGCCCTATGAGGGCCATGTAGATTAGAGTCTGAAATGGTCTTTTGAGGAATGAACCACACATATTTGAGTGAACCTGTCCTGTCACTGCATGCATTTGTCAGTAATAGTGGAGCTCGGCTCAGAACTTAAGGAGCTCAACGACTCGACGAACAATACCAAAGAAAGGACATTTGTGTAGGCCGCATAAAGTTCTCAAATTGCCAGACCATTGTTAAAACTAACTGAGAACGAAAATTCACATTCATCCTCACATTCACAATAATTCAATACTTTACAAAATAATCATTTGTCAATATCCAACATATAATATTCAATAATGTGAATTTGTATATAAAACTGGTAGGTATATTTTGATGATTTTCCATAGTACTTATTCAAAATGTCACAATGCCAAAATGACAAAATGTTAGCAGAGCGAGCAGCTCAATCCCATGCTTTTTGTCTTCTAAATAATCTGAAATTGTATAGTACCCTTTTTTACAAAGTTTGGTTTTAATACAGCTTTTAAATCGTTTAATGGGTAAGTTTCGAATGGTCAATATGAATAAAATATGATTCGCGATCGTAGCAAATAGTAGCTTTACAGAATAATAACCATTAGATACAGGAATACAACTCCTGCAATATTAGTTAGATTAGATAAATAAATATTTAAAACAACTGCGACTCATTATTTAGATCAACATAAAACTTGATACTGACCTGTAAAAAGCAAAAAACATAAGATAATTTGAATTTCGCAGGCTCCCGCAAAGCTTTCGCCTTAGTTTCCATCGTCCATACAATATGCCATAGTTTTTTCATTAATCTTTATACAATATTTTTTCATTAATCTTTCCGACAGTTTCATACTGCTGTCCATACTATCCACACTATCACCACAATATAGATATGGACTACCACTAATATATAAAGTTACTGGCTGTCTCATGTCTGTTACTTTTACGCCGTAACGCCTAGGTCGCCTAGACAGACCACGTGGGTTATGGGACATAGGATACTTTTATCCTGGTAGCACATTCCCGTGGGATAATTTCCGACATCCACGCGGGCGAAGCCGCGGGCAAAAGCTAGTTATTGTAATACGTGCCTAAGGCCTGTGATCTAAGACCATTATAGTTCTATTATTACGGTCGCTGTATGTCTACGTTGGTCATGGTGAGTGTGACACGGCAGTTGCGGCTAGCGGGTCGTTGTGTCCACCACACAATCTCACCTAATCGGTAAACAAGACGCGTTTATGTAATAACTTTTGGCGTCTGTCCCGTGCTCTGTGGTCGAGTTTCGCTTTCACCTTAATAATGTACTTTCTCGAACTTTGGGTTTTTGTTTATGGTAAATAACGTGTCACGAGGATGATGTTGGATCACGCCAATTTTGAGTCTTAAGAGAGCTTGTATAACTATAATAATTTGCATCTAACGACCGGATCTGCATTGTGTGCAGAATATGCGTAGGTACCTACCTATTGTCTATTCTATTTTGTTACCTGGTACTTATTTGCAAATATTGTAAAAGCCAATTATTTTTAAAACAGTAACCGTGGAGTTTCTTGCGGGCTCTTCTCCATAGAAAACGACCAATTGGAACCGTGCACCTAGATTCTGACGTTTCATAAGTGCGCATGTAGGTTTATATAAAATACTTTGTTTATAATATTCACTTCACTGGTATAATACCTACCTAATGAAAACGCTACCCGGACAATAATGAGTAGGTATAGGGGTATAATTATTATAAATCTCTACACTACCATAGAAATAATAATAGAATGACAACTGACGGAAGCAGACAATCGACCTTTTACCGATTGCAATAAATATTATAGGCACATACCTACTAAAAGAGGAACCCTCTTTCAGGAATCAGGGGGCTTAAAACAGTCACTTTGGCAGAATCATAATAGGAAAATATTATGAATCATCGTAAAATGTCACAAACTGTCTATTCATATTATGATCTGCGTGCGATTCATATTACGAAATCATCTGTTTGACAGTTTTCTATGGAGATTAGTAAAATGGTCCACATAATATGAATTGCTTTTGCGTCAAATTAGAGGAATTGCTAATGACAACTGGAAATTCAGGAAATGAAATGCTTTTAGAGGAATTGCTAATGTGACCGTTTTAGGCCCACAGCAATGTTACTAAAATATCTTGATAGTTTTCTTATGCAGTTTTCCCGGCCCGGCCGGTAGATATAGTAGCTATACCTGACCACGGAACCCACAGTGCGCTTGGTCAGACAAGAACTAGCCGTTTTTTTTTAAATAAATTTAAGTGAAAGTGCGCCTGATCACGCATTCAACATCTCGGGCCGTGAACGATCGCGTCATACTCATACATTAGGTACCTATGTCATGATTCCGCTTGATGAAACGACAAACGGATGGAAATCGATACCTACCTACAATATATTGTCAAAACTCGCTCCAGCGAAAGTTATTTTACCGATAAGAATAATAAAAAGCTTCGTTTTATCGGATGTGGCATTTCCGTGTTAAGTAGGTTATAGCTTTGGAATCCACAAAACAATTTCGCTTGATCAAAAATGGCGTCAGTGCTGTCTGCGGTAACCGCTAACTAATGAATGTATTTTTTATAATTTCTAACGTGACGATATTATCGTGGACTTCCACGACATCACCCCACGATAAATCAGGGAAGTAAAATGATTGGAAATATGAAGACGCTTATAAATTTCCGTCCACGACAACGATATAAGATTATAACATACATTTTATGGACGTGGATATTCGTCACGTTAGAAATTATGAAAGCGCACATTGGCTTCTTAACCGGGCCTTCATTGCCATTGCATGATCTACCTTGGCGATCAATATATTTTGAGTGGGTGCTAACTTCTCTTTTATTAGATTATGTTTGTGCAGCATCATTCTGTCGGTATTTTTACTTTCATTGGAGCGAAATAGCCAATCAAAAACTTATCCACTTTTTAAGTGCATGTGTTTGATATGAATATGTTAACTAGCATTTTTTATATTAGCTTAACTATGCTGACGTTCAGCTTCTATCTCACTCATCTAAGCAATGAAGCGATGCGGTCTACGATGGTGCACGCAGTAAGTACCCACTTATGCACCATCTGCAATTTGTTTATTTCTGTTGGGAAGTACCTGAGTACGTAATATAAAACTTTGTATAGGACATAGGTATCTACTCATGGTGTTATCTTGATGTCTCCAAAGAGTTTAACTTCTAATTTGACGGACGTGCGCATTGTGCACGGTCTGTCGTGCGTGCGTTTGCGCAGCGTGACCGAGGACCCGGCGATCTGAAGTTTATTTTTTACACAATAATAAGACACTGGCACGATGCCACGTGATATGGTGTTAATGTACAGAAACCTTGGAGGCTTTAGGTAGAATTGAACACCATAACCAGATTCGCCATTCGGTATAAAGGTTGCATAAGAAAGCTAATGATTAACTTTCCCAATTTAACATCAAGCATAGCATTGCATGTCGTTCGGCGTAGATGCATGGCCATGGCAAAGAATAGAATATCTTTAAACTTAGATAGGTACTATTACTACGTAGAAATGATAAGAGTGCCCACAGAGCTATGTTCTATGGAGGTGCTGACGGCGGACAGTGTGGAAATCCAATGAACGTTCTCCAACTTGAGAGAGGAACATGTGATCTCAGTGTGAATGGGAGTTTTAATTAATTTGTTATGATATTTAAGTAGGTGTGTTCGGCACACCTTGGGCTATCGAATGGGCTGACAACCTCATCTTTTTACCATGCCTAAAGAAAAAGTAATCAGTAATGATAAAATCTATTATTTAAATAAAACTTTATTTCAGACTAAGGTCCATAATTTTGTTAGTATTTTGGTGTTAGTAACAATACTGCTAAGGTAAAAGGTAAGGTTGGTATTGTTAGTTTTCACAAATTAATTATTTATTCAGACCTCCGACTGTCCCCAACTCCCCAGGATACCCAGTGACACTGGAAGAGTTAGTCCGCTCTGGCAGCGATCATTTTTAGAAAGCAGTTGTCACTGGTGCCGATTCTCTTGTCACAAAATTCTCTAAACTAAACTAAAAATCACTAAAATTTCGTGTAGTCCTGTCAAACGAACAAACTCATTCTGAAATAGACTTTATATGACACAACTCAACTATAATTTAGTTTGACAGCACTAAGATGGCACTGAGATTAGTTTAGTGAAAATGCTATTCTGGATTTGACGATTTAACCTATTTTTTTTTCCTATATCTAAAATCCACTAACTAAATCTGACTATATTTAATCGCGATTAAAAATGTGTGGAATAAAATTAGATGTCATGAACTAAAATTCAAACCAACACCTCGACTTCACTTACAAAAAAAAGTACTGTATTTTTTTATTTTCTTTTGCTTATATCTCGAAAACGGTCCTATCGCAAAAATAATGAAAATTTCTACCAAGTGGAGGCGCGCGGTTGTCAAATTCGATTTTAGTTGTGTCAAAATAAATTTAAATTTAGAGAATTTATTTGGCAGCATAGCTCCAAGATTCCCATAGTCAAAAGTAAGGACTTTTTAGTGATAGTTTAGTTCGTTGTACAAGAGAATCGGCACCACTATCTGTATTTGTCTAACAAATTAGAACTAAACAAAGCAACGGTTCACACATTTAGTAACGGTCTACCTTAGTATAATCATGCAAAAAGATTATCTGCGCCGGCGCATAGAATCGTGACTAATTGAAACAATGACTGATCATTACAGAGTGCATTATTTGACAAATGGATCAAAGATCACGATTTATCTTAGTAAAACCCGACAGCCTCGGTAGAGTTACCGAACTGAAGGATCTTCTGTTGGCTTCGTTGATCTATGAATGTAACATATTTTATATATTCTCTGATTTATTTACAACTTTGTATGTAAGCAGTTTTGTTCTTGTAGTCGGCATAGTCCACAAGAAAACGTTGCTAAATTGCTTGAGTATAGGAAGTAAAAGTATATAATCCGGGTCGTGTAAATTATTTTTATCAAAGAATAAATAACGACCTTCGCTGACACCACTGACTTACCCGAATGCCCTTAATGCCGCCATTCACGACACAAAAATTACACTCACTTTTGTGCATTAGCGTCGTGCAAAATGTAATGCAATATAACTAAGCAGATCTGATATTGTCGTGTTTATTTTAATAGATCTGGTTATTTGATCTCACGTTCATGAAATCAAACGGCGATGTTGACATGCTGCAGTAGATTGATTGTCCTGTATCTGTCATATAGGTAGGTAAATTAATATCCTGTTCAGGTGTTATATTAACAACAGATTTATTGTAGTCAGGTATCAAATAGCGAACTAAATATTTTTCAACCATTACGTTGGTAACGTTATAGCTCTCTTATAATAAACTAGTTTTTGTCCACGTGATGGAAGTCAACAATATATTTTACACTAGCTTTTGCCCGCGGCTTCGCCCGCGTGGATGTCGGAAATTATCCCACGGGAATGTGCTATCGGGATAAAAGTATCCATGGTTATGTCCCATAACCCACGTGGTCTGTCTAGGCGACCTAGGCGTTAGGTTGTAAAAGTAACAGGCATGGAATAGCCAGTAACTTTATATATTAGTGGTAGTCCATATCTATATTGTGGTGATAGTGTGGATAGTATGGACAGCAGTATGAAACTGTCGGAAAGATTAATGAAAAAATATTGTATAAAGATTAATGAAAAAACTATGGCATATTGCATGGACGATGGAAACTAAGGCGAAAGCTTTGGGGGAGCCTGCGATATTGAAATTTTCTTATGTTTTTTGCTTTTTACAGGTCAGTATCATGTTTTATGTTGATCTAAATAATGAGTCGCAGTTGTTTCAAATATTTATTTATCTAATCTAACTAATATTGCAGGAGTTGCATTCCTGTATCGAATGGTTATTATTCTGTAAAGCTACTATTTGCTACGATCGCGAATCATATTTTAATCATATTGACATTCGAAACTTACCCATTAAACTTACCCATTAAATTTAGAAGACAAAAAGCATGGGATTGAGCTGCTCGCTCTGCTAACATTTTGGCATTGTGACATTTTGAATAAGTACTATGGAAAATCATCAAAATATACCTACCAGTTTTATATACAAATTCACATTATTGAATATTATATGTAGGATATTGACAAAATGACATGATTGCCTTGTAAAGTATTGTATTATTGTGAATGTGAGGACTATGTGGATGTTTATTTTGTTTTTATTATTATATTTTTTCGTTCTCAGTTAGTTTTAACAATGGTCTGGCAATTTGAGAACTTTATGCGGCCTACACAACTGTCCTTTCTTTGGTATTGTTCGTCGAGTCGTTGAGATCCTTAAGTTCTGAGCTGAGCTCCACTATTACTGACAAATGCTAGCAGTGACAGAACAGGTTCACTCAAATCTGTGTGGTTCATTCCTCAAAAGACCATTTCAGACTCTAATCTACATGGCCCTCATAGGGCCTGACCAATATGCCAATATCTAACCTAGGTATGTCCGGACTTTAAAAGAGACTGAGTTTGTTTCGGCCTTTCTTCTCAGAGTAGTCAGATAGGAAACGCCGACCTCATCTAGCTTAATTTTACAATTTTTTGTTATTATTACGACGTGTAAAAGTGATTCCGATAACCTATTTACAGAATAAACAATTTCATTTTAACATACAACCTG
Organism: Lithophane ornitopus; assembly: GCA_948473465.1. NCBI lineage: Eukaryota > Metazoa > Arthropoda > Insecta > Lepidoptera > Noctuidae > Lithophane > Lithophane ornitopus. The sequence continues at coordinate 9,705,315 of OX419623.1, forward strand.
CCTGACACTGACTTGCAAATTGCAAAAAACTTAAGATTTGAATTTCGCGGGCTACCGGCGCATCCCCCTTAAGAAAATCGCATCATTTGCACAACGCCATCTATCGAGTAAGTACTCACTGGTAAACTCAAACTCTTCGTTCCAAGCCAAGAGCCAAGTAGTAATAACTTTTGATTGAGTGGACAGATTCTCAAGATACGGACTATGACTATATTCTCAATCCCTTAACGCTCTTGAAGAGAGTCCCGCAAAAATGTCAATAATAAGTACTTACATGTAAATTTTAAAATCAAGAGGGTAAAGAAGGGTTTTTACCCTCATGAGGGATGATTTTAGAAAAACGTAACTCTTTGTTAGTTACATAAAGCATAAATTTTCACAGCCCTAAGTTAAAAAAAAAACCGGCCAAGTGCATGTCGAACCATGCGCAATGAAGGATTCCGTAGTTGGGATGAATTATTTTATCAAACAAACTTTCGCAAAGTTTTATTGTTATTACGTCTATGGGCGTTTACTGTCCCTCAAAGTGTTAAGAAACTTGTTCTCGCATACAGAATGTTTGGGTTTTTGCAACTGCACATGTAAGTTGGTCGATTAAAAGTTTTTGAGCTAAGTCGCGTACAGACAGACAGACAGACGGACATGGCGAAACTATAAAGCTTCCTTGTTGACTACGGAACTCTAAAAATGATAGGTTTCCCATAAAAACTTTCATCCCCTATATCCCCCCCCCCCTTAAATTTGTTTTTGAGAAAATAATTGCCTATGTTCTTCGCCGGGATGCCATCTATCTCTTTACCAAATTTTATCGAGATCCGTTCAGTGGATCAGGCGTGAAAAGGTAACATACAGAATTACAGACGGACAGACAGACAGAGTTACTATCGAATTTATTTCAATTTATGCTTTTAAGTATCGATTAGTATGGATTATGTGTTCAATTCAAAATGAGCCAAATGTTCGATAATTATGAATTCGGCGAAAGTCATTCTTCTACGGAGACTCTTAACACCGCGATTCAGAAAATGACGTTAAATGAACAACGCCATCTATCGAGCACGAAGTGATACTGTCAAAATATATGGGAAAACGTTCGAACACTCTGTAAGCTATGTAGAAAAGACGTAGGGTTCCATGACTGACTTGACCTGACTTGACTTGACTTGACTTGACCTGACCTGACCTGACTTGACCTGACTTGACCTGACTTGACCTGACTTGACCTGACTTGACCTAACTTGACCTAACTTGATTTGGATTGATTTGAGTTAACTTTGAGCAGGTATATTTTATCGCAGCAGGTACATTGGTAGTTGAAAGAAAAGTAGATTACGTACCTTGCTAAAGTGAGTAATTAATGCACTCGTGTTTATTTAGTAAGCGCATTCGTGCGTTAATTACTCACTTTTTGCTCGATGCAATAATCTACAATTTTTAAGAAATTAAAATTTATCACCATTTTTTCATGATTAATATTTGTATCATGATTTAAAAGATAGATAGCGCCACCTATGGCACTACTACCAAACAATGGATTTGGAAAACTTGAATTAACCAAACTTTAGATTGGGTAAATTCACAATGTATCGCGTTATGTTTCCGCGCGAAGTATGTGAACATATGATGATGATGATCGTGTGTTACACACGTTCTCACAAACCTACCTGATTTTACGCTAGTGTCATTTTACGACAATAGATGTCGTTACGTGTATCTACATTACGTACCTAATGAAAATTTCTTCTTGAATACTTTAAACTCTTATATCTTTTGATATTTTGAACCGATTGCGATGAAACAAAGACTAAATGAAACATCGAGTTACACACAATATTTGAGTGTATAAGTTAACCATATTGATTTCGTACTTTTTACGTGATACTGGAACAATCAAACAAACGAACAGACAAACAGACAAACAGACAAAAATTCCAAAAATGGTAGAAATGGCATCTGTTGGTTATTCTTGGACACTCCACATACGTTTTTTTTTTTTTTTTTCATTGTACAGAAACGCCTCGTCTACAGATTTATTATATGTATAGATAATCCTACCTATATCCGGTACTCGACAATAGTGCAGGGAGGAACTCGTGGCTAAGTAATAACAGCCGCATGGGTCGATCCAGCAGCTAAAGCTACGTTTGTCGGGGTTGGTCCGTGGCGGGTGACCATCTTTACATACCGATACTCCGCCGTGCCTCGGAAAGCAAGTTAAGCCGTTGGTCCTGGATGTCATTCATGTATCTTTGACAGTCGTTACGGGTTGTCAGAAGCCCGAAAGTCTACGTACGTACGTCTAGTCTAAGTACTAGATCTATTACCCAGTTACTGGATTGTAGAGGTCATATAGGCAATCTCTCCATGTAAAATACTGGTATTCAGCTGCTTCCAGTTAGACAGGAAGCCGACCCCAACATAGTTGGGAAAAGGTTAGGCTAGACTCCACAATAATGCAGCTATCTAGTCTAGCTACGATCAGAGAAAGATTTTATGAAATTGGATCAGCACTTTCAGAGATTACCTACCTCATTCAAACAAACAAACAATTTTACCTCTATAATATTTTAAGTATTATTACTATTATTAGTTTAAACAAAAATTTAGAGTAGCATAGATTACCTAGCTATTCATTAAGTATGTACTTAATCATACTTTTTTCATAGTTATTATTTCGCTCGATATTCGATAAGTGCGCACAAAGTAAATAACTACTTACTTTGGTAACTTTTTGATATTTCAGACTGCACACAGATAAAGGGCGTTTTCGTGCAGCTGAATGTTTGAAACAAACGTGTATTGGCAGTTCAATAGTGGTTCTATTATATTCTATCGACGTGGTCTAAAAGTCAGCAGGACGCTATCATTATCTGCAGGTCAAGGTACAAACGTTCCTCGACGTAACCACTTAGGTATAGTCAAACTTAATTGGCAGCAATGGAACTGGAAAATCTAAAGTTTTCGCCCTTTAATTTATTCATAAAATAATACTGAGGCTAACTAATTGGAGCAATAGTGGAAAATGTCGCAATTAGCCGTCAATGAACAACTTACCTACCTATAGGCATATCGTGCCGTAAGAACCTACCATGTATCTAGACAGGTAAATCTTCTTTCCTTGCTCATTAGCACAGCCTGCAGCTAAACGATGGTACTATGAAGATAAGGAAAATCGAAACTAGTATGGACTAGTTTTAATTAAAATAATTTGATGAATATATTAGTTTAACGAACGGTATCTTTAGATCAGTGTGGTGTGAGTGAGTCGCAGTCAGGATACGGATCTCCGTGTGCAGAGCCAGTCACTTCTCCAAGGCTCTACCCGTATTCGACACACGAACGATCCTGCCTTTCTAAAATGCTTACCTACCATTTATTTCGTTGTCGCTTTGCACACAATCTGTTTTAGGACTAATAAAATATACCTGTGGGGTAAGCTACTTATATTGGTGTACTTCCAAACCTATATTTTCTTTTGCAACATTTAAGACAATGGAAATTTTAATGAAGTTTATGCAAGGTACCTATATATTTGTTTAAATAGTGCCATCGGTGCTCATGCTAGATTATTAGATAGATAGGTAGGGACCTACGTTATGTAATTTTCAAGTTCTTCGATTGTCATTAATAGGAACAGGCTTTGAAATGCTCGCACGTGTTCCTAGACTTGATTTTATAGTACTTAGAAGTTATTTCTTGATATTTATTTAAAAGTGCTATTAAGTTGATGCAAACCAATAAACTCTGAAAAGCAACTGGAAAGCTCTTTTAAATCCAAACCTAAGATCGACATAAGAATAGGTTATTTTAGGTGCAAATCTGTAAAACAAAACAAAGTCTGCTAATAGGTATAAACACAAACAGAAATTCTAAAAATATTTGCATTACCAAGAGTGTTATCAGAGCATAAAACTCTTGGTAATGCAAATATTATTGGGCATGGATTGAACCTGCGATCCTCAGCATTAAGCCAAGCATCAAAACCAACGTGTTTCTGGTTATCGAACCCTTACAGAACATCATATTTCATGCTCTACCCAAGTTCCTCTAATGCCAATGTTCTCTCCCATATCTAGCTATACTTATAATGGCCCTTACCTACCGCTGCTTATGTATGTACCTCCCTATGTCCATTTATTTTAACAAAGAAATATTGAGCGTGACGATATTATACTTAATTGAACAGTTGAACTGGCGACTGAGAATGATCTCTTTGGTCACGTTTCTCAATTAACGTCGTATACAATATCGCCTCTCCATCAAAACGATCCATCTTGCATTGGACTCTCAACTGATAGAATTACATATTCGACTGTGATTTAATAGCCCATAAATATTGGATTGATTACGTTCGTGTAGCGTAATCGCTATTATAATTAAAGAGAGATTGTATCATCAACTAGGTAATAGGGTTGGATTTAAATTAATGATTACCTAAGTATTATGAAAGGGTCAGTGCGTGTGTTAGCGAAAATTTATCATGGAAACCAAAATACATTGCGCAATTAGAAATCTATATACCTACTAATAATAAAGCTGAAAACGTTGTTTTAGTTTGTTTAAACGCGCTAATCTCTGGAACTACAAGTCTTTTTGATAGCCCAATTCTTGAGGAAGGCTATATGCTATTTAACATCGCGCTAGAACCCTTAGGAGCCGAGCAAAAAGAAAAAAAAGACAGAAAGAACGCTAAGCGAAAACGAGTTAATAACGCGGGCAGGCGATGCGTCCAAATAAGTACCTATAATAATTAAGATATGATCATAAATTTTCATTTTATAGGGTTGGAAGGGGCGTTGGAATTGGTAGGATAAAATATACTAATCTCACGTCGGCGAAGTCGCGGGCAGAAGCTATATTTTATAAAATACTTAGCAATGTTGGTTACAGTTACTAGATTACCTACATTTTTTATCAGCTTGTTTAAGAGCTGTAGGTATACGTACCTATGTACTGTATTGTGACCATAGGACTTAGCTATCTAGTTATTTAAATTTGCTATTGCTTGTGACGGATGACGAGGCTCGTAATTGCTGTGATTGATACCTATTTGATGATAAAAAATATTGTCGGTGCTATAAAAACAAGCATGATACCTAACAACCGTAGAGAATTACCCACTTTAGAATAGCAATTCAAAAACCAAGGGCGATTATAGGCACAACGTAGATGTAATTGCAACCAGATGTAACAAATTGCACCTGGTTAATAGAAAGAAGTTTCCGAAATACGACATCCGGAAGTGTGTTTTTTATAAACATAACACTCTACATCATACACGTTTATAAAAAAAATTAAAGTTTAGGAGTGCATATAGTCAGCATATAACGTGGTATTTACCAAGAAATCGCCAAAATGTAAATTAGCTGCCCCATCATTCATTTATGTTCGCGTAACTCGACATTAATATAAGGAACAGCAGATTTTATTGCAATTTCACGGTTGGTCAATCTTTTCAGCCAACTTAGCAATACAAGGTGTAATTGACGAACACGGTACCGACGTTGAAAGGCATAAAATAAATAAAGGTACTAAGGGTGATGCATGTTAAATGCATAGTACAATATAAATAGCTAAATATCTATGTCCTAAAACACAATTGGCGCAACTAGAGCAAATTTCATAACATGCACCAGGTATTCGCGAGCCCGGCCGAAGGTATAGTACGAGAGATCTAGCGCTTTATCTATTGAGCACTTACCGACCAACGCAACAGGAATCCAGCTGGTGAAAGTAAAATGTGTTTCGATATTTTATTAAGTTGATTCGGTTCGGTATAAGTTACTAAAGACCTCGTTGGTTAAATAGGTCAATTTCATTCTGATTAATATGATGGTCAGAGTCAATTAGACGATTGTTTCACAATTATTATATGAAAGCGAGGATGAGTTTCGCCAAGATTTCGTATGTGCAATTGATGAGCAGGTGGGTGCGCCAAGTATTTCAGTGTTACATATTACATGACATACAAATAAACATAAAACAAATAATTGGGCTACTTTACAAACTGGGCTTTTTATGTAACTTCATAATGGCATGCATGATCTATCGTTGAATGACTAAGGTATGTTACTCGATATGTAGAGTAGAATGGAATGCCTAATTAACTCAGAAAACCTAATAAGGATGACCTAAGGCTATCTGCCTCGGTCTGAAATGTCTGCAGGTCATTTACAATAGGTACTTGTCTATTAATCCATTTTGATAAATGATTTATTTTTTATCATTGACTCACAAGGTTCACCAGTATAAAACGTGAGGGTTATGGTCTAATAAATAATTAATGCATTCAAAATGTCTAAAGATTAACTGACTTATAGATCTGTGTCTTACCATTATGTCTTAAGAAGTAAATTGTTTTTTTTTGCATTTGCATTTGCGCAAACGCTTTACTGAATCACAATAATCGGTACAATGTCAAGTTGAAAAGCCATGTTGACCTCGAAGTGGGCATTGTCTTTCTGTGCTTGGGAAATTGTTCTAACAACCATACAACCGACTAATGTAACATGTACTAAGGTATTTTAATGAACGTGTCGCAGTGTGAATAATAAACATGTTTTCATTGTTTCAGTTATACCTGCCTTTGTCACATCAATCACAATCACACCAAATGGCAATAGTCCTGAAATTAAAATGTTAGGAGGAATGACGGTGGATGTGCAGGATGGCTTCATACCAATGGAATCTCAAGTCGAAGAGACGACTGTAAGAGCGAGTCGTGGAAACAAACGAAAAATTAATAATAATAATTCTACAAAGCTATCTATCAACGAAAGGTACAGAAGACTGATACCATATATGACATTTTACTATGCCAACGACTTAGCAACACCGACAACGGACAATATAAGAGTCGAAATAGAAAAAGCAGAAATAATCGAGACTGGAGGCGGAAATCACGGCAATCACCGAGAGCCAAAGAAAATTATCTACTCAAACAGAAACATACCTAGATATCAAGGAAACAGATTGACTCAGCATAATATTGCCTCCGCTAATCCAACAAAGATATACTATAAAGGTGGTGTGCCTATATATCAAACCCAAAGTAAAGTGTCTCAAAATTATAATCCTTTCCTGTCGGAATATAATGTTCTGGTAAACAATGATTACGACACTGGCAGAGTGGTCCATAAGCAACTACCAAAATCTCCGGGTATAACATTTGTCACCTCGACCCGAAAGCCTTTCTTAAATTTATATAACGAGGACTCGCCTAGCATCCGATATTATTTGTCGGAAAAACCGAAATATAAATTGGTTCCTTATGAGCAAACACCTCCTGTGAAAGTGTCCGAAAACGAAAACGTGTATGACATAACGAAGCAACCAATACCAGTACCAGTATCTGTGTTAATACCAAAAGAACAAGTTTATCTGAAGCCACGACCGGCTCGACCTCATTACGTTTATGACAATGTTGACGTTCAACAAGCCAATATCAGGAAACAGCCTGCGATCGTTTCTGAAAGTTACTACGAGAAACAACGTCCTCTACACTCGTTTGCCCAACCGGTAATACAAAGTGGGTTTAGACCAATTTTCAATTCACCTCAATATTCTAAAGATGATACGATTTATTCAACAATTATACCAGAAACTGATTCCAATTTTGAACAGCAAAAACAACAGGAAGCAGATTTCCACAGTCAGTCTGCACCACTGACTTATGAGGAATTCAAGCCCCAATATTATCAGCATGAAGTGGATCAGACCTCATTCAAAGGTCCACAAGAAACTTCAAACACAATACCGCTGGCGTCATTACTGAATTCGCTTCAACTGAACAAGTCTATTCCTAAGCCCATCACGAAAGAAAACGTTGGTTCGTCAATAAGAACTTTACTACAAGTGTTAAATGTTTTGAAAGCTGTACCGCAGCAAAACAACGTAGTTACACCAATCTTAAGTACTCCAAAACCATTTGTAGCAGTAAAAATAATAGCAAAACCAGAAATAGGCACTCAACTGGATCCTGAGCGTGAAAAGCATTTGCCTGACGAAGAGTTGACAGCAGAACCGTATCTTGCGCCCGTAAACCCTCCTTCTCAACATCTTGATGGTAAGTTATTACTTACTAGTTGCGCCTTCGGTTTCACCCGCGTAAGTCTCGATCCCGTAGGAATATCGGGATAAAAGTATCCTATGTCCTATTCCAGGTCATGGTCTACCCCTGTGCCAAATTTCATCCAAATCCGTTCAGCCGTATTAGCGTGAAAGCGTAATTTAATAAACAAACAAACTCACATTTATATTATTAGTTAGGATATGCACTGTTGGTTTCTTAGGGCACGAGTTATTTTAATGAGAGAGATACGAGAATAGAGAACAAAAAAAACGCTCACTCTTTAAAAAACATGCTTAACCCAACTTAAATGATACATGATAAAACAAAAATGGTTTAATGATTTTTTTAGGACAACAACCCCAGGTAGTGTAGATATAACTAATTGGAAGTACCTATCAGTATGTAAAAAATCTGTTTTTTTTTTTGTAAACTTCACAGACTTGATGTTTGTAGGTATCATAATCAAACGCTATAAAAATAAAAATAACATTTTTTTTTTTTTCGTTTTATCGTGTTTTAATATCACCATCACGTCTGAGGAGTTTCGCTGGCTAATTTATTTTACCTTGTATATATAACAACGATCCAAGTAGTCTGCAAAAAAATTAACACGAATAAAAAATATATTGATTTTCCGGAATGTATAGGTAGTTAGGTACGGATTTAGGTATAACCTATAAAGCTGAGTGGCCTAGGGCCAGAGTACCTACCGTAAAAAGAAGTAAAAATTGGGACTTCATACGTTATCTGGACTTAGAAGAAAAAATTATCATGTTTTTTTCTTTATATCTTAATGCATAAAGGTACCTAAAGGTTAAACACGTTATAACCACACATCACTCTTAATAAGGTTAACGTATACCTGTCCCTTATAAGGAAATAATTGAATAAGTACTTACAGATATAACACCTGGCGGTGGAACCAGCCAACATTTCCCCTTGGTGCAGGCATCAGACGACGAAGGTGGTACTCCAGGACGGCCAGATCTGGACTACCCCATCCTCACCACAATCCCAGCCACCCGCTTCGACTGCAAGACTCAGCGGTATAAAGGCTTCTTCGCAGATCCTGAGACTCGTTGCCAGGTAATTTGCAACGCACAAGAATGTTTAAGTACAAAAAATCGGTGTTACCTACAAAGGGAAAGTAGGTCGGCCAGCTGTCTATGCATATTGCATTTGTGGTAATTGCTCAGCTAGAGGATGTCTCCCAAAACGGGCAGTTGATATAAAGTAAAAGTCCATACGGGATATTAGTTAAGACTGCCGCACCCGCCGGTCACTAGCAACCACTAGGTCGCTAGTGACTTCTGAGCGCGAGGTCCTGGGTTCGATTAGGTATTGGGTTTTAATGAGAAAATTCCCAGAAGCGGCTTGGAGAATGGATTTGAGTCCAGCCAATGGCAATAGGCTCATGGCTCAGCTTCTATATACCTTATTTACCTACATAAAAAAATTATAAAATTATATCTCATAGATACAGGTGTGTATTTTGGTAGGTAGTTAAGAAATTTCCTGGTTTGACACATATTTTCACAAAAAAATACGCCTGAATGCCCCGAAGGAGATAGGCAGCGGAGGTCATAGCACGTTTCCTCTGAAACGATCTACACTCATTTTGTCAGTTGCATCGTTTTGTTTTAATTTCTTTCTCATACCTACTGAAAGTATAATCTTGCCTTACTTTTTAATCTAATACTTAGACAACTTTAGGACTCTAGACCTGCCTGTATCAATGAAGGTGTGCCGTGCCTACCCAAATATCGGTTGGTGCCTATTATGGCTTACTGACCCTGACCGAGTTTAAATTATTTAATTCAGGTGATAAATGTTATAACAATTGCCTACCTCACGTCCCTCGCAATTGAATTTCTAATCGTCGCTTTGCATGAGACGTGCATTATGAGTTATGACTATGAGCTTCCAAACATTTTAGCTGTTTTCTCTTTTACAGCTTTACCCTAAGTCTAGTAGATCCAGCCAGTTAGGTTCGTTACCTTTGATGTTATATAATCTGGAATTCTTTCTTTTGGGAAGAGTTTTAACTGCTAAGCTAAGCCTCCGGATGGTATTACGTCATTAATAACTCATCATCATCATCATCATTTTTTTGGCCTTTATTCTCACCAATTTAGAGGCATGAGGATCAGGGTGTAAAGTTCACTCATACTCTATAGAAAAGGGAGGATCCTCCGGCCAGTCGGGTATTGTGTCTGGCGTGCAACTGCCCGACGATTGGTGTCGGGAACTTGTATATACCTATGTCGATCGCACGGTAAACTCTAATTGCGCGATTCAGGATTGGTGTGACGTCAGGGTCTTTGTGTGACGTCAGGTCTTTGATGCGGAGTTCGCATGTGGCGATTTAGATTAGAAAAATGTACTCTGTGATGTAGATGCCGTCGAATTTATTTGGTGTCGGCGCTACGTGTCTGCGTCTTCCATACTTCTCTATTAGTCATCTGTGTAGTCCTTGCTTGCCATATCATCTTTCACACAGTCCCTCCTTCCGTTTTTTTGGTCTCCTCCTTCTCTTAAATAGTAGATACTAAATAATAATAAATATGGCAATTATTTTTATAGGTATGGCACTATTGTGACCTAAACGGCGGTCAGGCTTCCTTCCTGTGCCCGAACGGCACGATATTCTCCCAGGCGGGTCTCACCTGTGACTGGTGGTTCAACGTCAAATGCGCGTCCACTACCCAACTCTACGTACTCAACGAGAGCCTGTATAAGTACATCCTGCCGCATTCGCCGAAGTTCCCCGAGGATTACAGCGGACCACTAGTTGATAAGTAAGTGTCAAAGTGTTATTTCACCACAAAGGAAGCTGGTAGTAACTTCTCCACCCAGTTTACTTTATCAGTATTGAATATAAATGTGAATGTGTGAAGGCTTTCTTGGTCCATGAACTTAGTAAGCTTTCCTATCAATCGCCTACCTGCAATTAGTTACATAAATGTTTACGTACCATCAGGTAAGTCCTTTTTTTTTTTTTTTGAGTGTGTGATATCATCAAATCACTTCTCCCGCTCAGGGCGGAGCGGAAGGGCGTGTAAGACTTTTACTGACTAAAACCCACCCGTTTTCCTTCAGTTGCCTGTTGCCAAGGTCCCGGTATCCCTTTCGGACATTCCCGCAACCCTGACAGGCATCGGTCCTGGCGGACCCCGCCAATTGTGCTGACATCTCTTTGAGGCGCGCGTGGAACACGACGCGTCATCGACCCGGGCCTGGTCCTTATCGGACGGCGAGCTACCCATTGCTCGTCGTCCGCAAGCCCGCGCCTATGGTGGCCGGGAATCCGCCTGGAATTCCCGACGCCCAGGGTGTCTCTAGCGGCGGCGGTTAGGGGCGTGAGGGCGCAAACTTTGCCTCTCCCTCACGCGTTCCGCCTCTTCTTTCGCGAGCATTACTGCTCCGCAGGAGGTGACGGCTTCCCATGCCCTCTCGCTCCGTACCATGGCCTGGACCAGGGCCGGACGCGAGAGGTCATTGCCGCCAATCGCCTCCACGAGGACACGGCGGTGCTCCACCCAAGCAGGGTGGCACACCTACACCGTATGCTCCACCGTGTCCTCCGGACGATCCGCACAGTGGTGACACCCGGGTGTTTCCTCCCGCCTAATCCTACACACCGACGTACCTGATACCTACTGTCTTAACTTAAGTATCATTTTGAGCTTACCCAATACCCATACTTACCTAGTCCGTTTTGTGTTATCGCCGCATATAATGTATTTTTATATCAGACAAAAATGTGTGTGTATTTAAGTTTATATAGGATAAGGCAAATTAAATACCTAATGAAGAAAGTCGCTAGGGAGATAGTGTAAAAAATAATAGTACTGTACCTCCTTTTTAATTTTGTTCCAGATACCTCACTCTAAAATTCAAAGAAATGGAGGAAGAATTTAAAAAGAACAAAAATAAGCAGAGCGCTGCTGAAAAGGTGGACTCGGATGAAGAGGAATCAGACGATTCCGATGAAGGTTCTTCTGAAAAGGAAGATTCTATTGAACAAGAGGACACTAGCAAGGAAAAGGAAGGAGAGAGCGCAGTCAGTGAAGCCAGTGTAGTAGTGGGCTCACCCGGCGAGAGTGGCAAGGTGGAAAGGCTACATGATGACTAAAACATACCTACATCATTATAATCTAAGAAAAAAGTTTTACAAACGTTCCTTTAACGTATTTTCCATCATATTGATACTGCTCGCAGTTCTATTTACTAAACGGAACAGATGATACGGGATAATAAGAGGGGCCTGTTTGTGGCATTAATTAAAATATGCAAAGGAAAATATATCAAGAAATGTGCCAAGTTATAACGAACGGATTTACCCGTTTTTAATTAAATTGAAGTAGGAATTAATATGCAAGAGGAGTGTACCTAAACTGCCCTGAATCTGTTCAGACGGTCATGACCTACCCTCTTATTCTATGGTATTATTGCTTGAGTTGTGTTTTATGAGAAACATCATTTAGGTCAAACTGTACTTTCCAGAGTCCTAGAAAAAACAAGTAGAAAAAGATGACTACGTCAGCTGTCTTTTTTCTATTGTTAAAAATGTGAGCTAAATTGTGTAAAGACAATCCTGTAAATGCAAATGTAGGAGTAAAGTTAAATAATAAACTGTGATAAGTGGATGGGACTTCATACTGAGTCTGAGTAGTCGCTTCAGTGCAAATAGCAAGAGTAAGTTGTGATCGGCTGTGTTGCCAGATATTATGTGAATGCAGATTAATTTGTATGTAATGTTTTGCCATTATCACTGTATACTTCTCTCATAAATTATAATTAGTATTAGAGAATTAAACTTGCCATACGTTGCCATGTTTAATTCAGTTTGAATGTATGTATGTTAAGATTGATTTTGAGTCGCAAGTAACTTAATTGTAGGTACCTAATGCAAGTATTTATTGATGAATACTCATAGTGATATTTGTGCAATGTGTAAATAAATCACACCTTTTGTATGTTTTGCCATTAACATGATAATTATTGAACTGTGCAATAAAATAATTTTATAAACTAAAACTCAAGCTTTTTATTATTATTACTATAATTCAAAAGGAAACACCAGATTGAAGTGATGTATTTATTTAGAGCATTAAATAAGTGAATAATTTTTATAATCATACAAGTAAAGTTAATAAACACTTTACTTGTAGAACCCTAAAATTGCACAATCAGAACGAGATATATTTAAAACTACGATAATAAAACAGTAACAAAAAGGAACAACACATTTCAACAATAAAAATATTAACTAGAAAAGTGGGTGTGACTAGCCAAGCACTTTATAACAGATGACTTCACAATGCTACGTTGACTAACCTACATTCTTAGATTGGGACTTATGACATCAATTAATGACTACCTATGAATATTGATTTATAGATATAATACTGATAAATAGTGATAAATAAATTACTTACTGAAAGATGAGATTCAATGAAATATCATTCTGTTCCTACATTAATATGACATACAATTTTATTATTATGAATGCTAATATTGGACCGTTAAAAGCTAGATATTTACTTAGACAATTAAACGATGTGCTAAATTCACATTTCTGTCTCAAAGTACGACACTTAATTTAAAGAGAAATAATTTACAATAGCATTTCGATTCATGACACAATCAAACAAGTTTTACTTTCGTTAATGAGCCAAAGGTCACAACATTCAGCGTGGATTATATCTACATTATTTTTAAAGAGAGATTATCTAAGCAGTTCCGAATTATATCATTATCAACTATTATTATCAGAAGATTCCAAAAGTCAGAAAATCTGATTGAAAATAGCAAATGCGTTACCAATTAAAAACATTTTACATGTTTCCTTTATATTCTGGAATGTTGATATACTTGCAATGTTAACAAGTCAAGAGTAGACACCTAATACCCTTAAAGTTATGCGATAACCGCAGACAATATTTATACAAAAATATCATTTATAATAATACATAGGACTACTATAAGATCGTGTTGTTTTAATGTTAATTTGAATTTTGAACACGCTTTAAGTTCCAAGATATTTGTCTACCTAAAATTTTGATGATTATTATTATCAATTTACAAATTATTTACATTCAGACCATACCGTCTCCATCTTAAAGTCAATCACAAGTTGTTTCCTTTTCAGTCTTCATTCCATTATGTATAATTTGTTAAAATTACTTGCAAATAAATATGTTTCACCTTGTACACTTACCTACACACTATAAATACGAAGTTAACATTGAAGGTGTGGAATTTAGCTAGTTACTACAAATTGTAAAGAAAAAATTAAGTGTCCTAATAACTTGCTTCTCCATGGTATATAATAATGAAAATTATACATCTATTTTAGCTCAAGGTTTAGAAATTAAATATCCGTTGACTAAACTGAGCCTAAAATCATTAGATAAGAGCTTTCCAGTATCTTACTGTTTAATTTACCCTGTTAGTTAAAATTAGTTGTAACAAAATTCAATATCTTACTCATAGAGAACAATATAAATATAACGCACGAAAACGTGCGATAAAACACATTAAATATTATAATTACTTACTAAATCATGCGTGAAGCACGTCAGTGTAACTAAAGACTACTCACATTTAACAAGAAACAAAGAAGTCCTGCTCAGATAGTACGAGCAGGGGTCGGGGGCGTTTGTGTGCGTGTCGATACTTAGTGTTTGAGCAGCAGCGCGGCGTGCTTGAGCCGCAAGTGCGAGCGCAGCGTGTCGATGCGGCTGTAGGTGGCGGGGCAGTAGGGGCAGGGCGAGCGCTGCGCCGTGTGCGAGTGGAAGTGGTGCCAGCGGTTGGACACCTCCTTGCCGCACGACTTGCAGCGCCACAGCGCCGCGCTCTCGGCCACGGCCGCGAACATGCTGTGGTACGAGTAGGGCGGCGCGGCCGGCACGTGCGCGCGCTCTGCGAACAACAACCCGCGAACGCGCATCACGCCTGGCCGAACTGCACTGTCTCCGCTCTCACACTCAACACAGCACGAGTTCGGTGAGACTCGGTAAGTGTTGGCGCCTTTTTTGACGATGCCATTACACAGAATGTAAATCTGGCCTTGCTTTAGGGTTTGTACAGTATAAACGCTATACTTTGCGGGTGGGTGTGGAGCATGTGAAACGCACAACTGAAACTACACGGATTTGTAACATACCACAATTTAATGTAAAAATTAGTAATAAATACAACAGATAAATGCAGGAGTTTGCAACATGTTAAAATTGCATTACATAACATCAAACAATGTGAAAAAAAAATTGCATTAACTGCTTGCATAAAACAAAATTATTTAAATTAAACTTTTAACGGAGGCATCAAACCAAGACATCAAAACAAAATATTCATAAACAACAAATCGTTCATAAAATTTCATGTAATAATATAACAAGACTATTCGTCAGCTGTGAGGTACACGATTTGACACCCCCTCCCTATTAGTATTACACTATTGTGATATACGACACTATAACAAATTTGCTAATGTTATAAAGAAGAAACAAAATAAACATAACTAGACCATTGCTATCCTGAAAATAACCTTAGAGCTCGTCCTGCACTCCATTGATTCAAATGATAAGATCACATCCTTGTGATACAAATGTAAATTTTAATATACAATAAATTGGAATATTCAATAGATTGGCCAAATAAGTGACTTAGGTCTACAAGACCTCAACTTCATAAGACTAAATTTAGTAATTCGTTAACCTTATGTATAAAATTCCATATGGCATAAAGTTAGCTTTCATTAAGTCCGAATGTGGTCACCATTACAATTATTAAGTTGCATACTTTTTGAAAGCTGAAAAGAGATCAAAGGTAGATATTTTCTGAGCCAAACGGTGTGATTCTCCAAAATATTCTGGCCAGACACTATCATAGTATCCTAACCTAAAATATCTAAAATAATATTCTATGTTACTAATCAATCAATTTGCTATAGCAAATTCAATATTAAAAATTGGTCTCGAGTGATTTTAATATAAAAATGCATTCACGATTAGATGAAGCGTTTAACGCGTGGGCAGACTGGGAGATCAGCACATCCTCGACTCGCTGGCGATGGGACCCGTGACGGATAGCTATGATCTATCTCAACAATAGACGACAACTTGCGCGACAATAAATTATTAAATAGTACACAACTATTACGATTGGCAGAGGTAAACAAGCTAATTATTAATATTACCAGCTATAAAACCTGTACATCACCGTAACCCAAACTGCGATTCACTAAGTAGAAATAGAAATTAGGAGTAGTCACTTATGTAAATACAAATAGGTAGTTACTCTCTTCAATGATATTAATTATATACTTTTAAAATATCATTTAGTTTGGTTACGTAATTAAATAACTAGTAATATTGCACTGAGTATGAAATGCTATCAAATAATAAGCGCCCACATTACTATGAACAGTAGGTATAAAAATCTTTGATATCCTTAAAGTAAATATAAAATCTTTATGGAAGAAATGTTTGGTGACTTCATATATACAGGGCGCATGAGCTTCGTGCTTATATATCGAGTGGGCCCCTATATTCAATAGTCAATTGTATAATCTAGCTATAAGTTATGACTATTTTCAAAAAATTGCACAAGTGGAATTGCATGTTCACAGCTACTAAACAGCACTAACGCCACAACTTAAGTTATGGAAACGATCATGGATTCACTATTTGGATGTGATAAATTCCTAACTCCATCAATGAACGTTTTATATTTGGTAGGCAAGGATCAGATTCATATATTATGTAAATGGTGTCTTATCATTATATATTTATGTACTAGTAAACTTGAAGATCTCTGAAAAAATTAAGGTAAAATCTCGAGTGATACTGTAATCTCTAGGCGTGTAACGATCCATGCATTATTTACCCGTTGACCAGACAGATGCGACCTCAACTGGATGCTAGATGCCTTACATTTAATGCAAAGTAACTAATCATTAAAACATTAATAATATTATAATAGGAGTCGAATCGTAGCGTGTTAACACTCTTGGTTCTAGCACCATTCCTTTTTATCACATTTCAGTTACCGTACCACTCTAAAGTGTTTAGCTAAAAATGTAACAATCTTAAATCTTAATTGAAAAATACATACATAAACGCTAGGTTAGTCCCAATCGTAGAATGCCAATATTAGTTACTAAATGCGCAACCTCCAAACGTTCCGTCCTAACTTATATTAATTGATTGAAAGAGGTCTTTGACCCCAAGCACCGATCACACGAGTGGGCGACGGCCGGCCGGGCGGGCCGCGGCGCGTCGCCGGTACCACAACTAAACACCTACCAACGATAAAATAATAAAACATGTTAACATCTCAACTCGCTTACTTTTAACCGTCAACTCAATATAAACGAAATCAATGTTACTACATGATGAATCGATTAAAAACAAACAACACTAATAAATCATATTATATATGCAGTTATATAAATATAAAAGTATATTAAATCAGACAATAGAATATATCTAAGTATAAAAAAACAATCTCCGTAAATAGATCAACTAGTCTAGTATAAAAATCTTTTCGTATGTTTCCTTAGGCGCTATCCTTTAATACATCACAAATCCTTAATAATTATCCATCTTGCAAAGGCCTCATAGAGTTACAAATGCATCTACACTGAGATTCAGTCAATATTTATACGTCGTTGACCAACGACTAATCACAATCTCTTGCCAGTCCCCAAATATCCTTCTGATGTCGTTCCATACCACCCACAGGATTCAATAACATAAATACAATTAGCTACAGGAAACTCATAATTTCCTATCTAATGAATAAATATAACAAGAAAGTGTGGGCCCGTACCTGGGCCACCGCTAATAGCCAGCATCACTTCGCGGTCGCACCGCTACTCGATATAATGTATATTCTTAATATCTTAAGGTTCCTATCGATACAATATAAAAAATAATATGGTAATAGTAAAATTAACATCATATTATTGCTTTTGCCCGTTCCCGTATAGCGATTGGTATAGAAAAAAATTTGCTTACCTACTACATACGCTTCGAGTCATTATTTCAGTAACATCGACATAGGTACATTCCAGACGAGGAATCTTATACAAGATCACACTGGGGCAAGTCAAACGCACAACCGAGACGTACTAAAACGAGTCGCCCGCCGTGTGCGGGCTACATTAAGAAAGGCCCGTTTAAGTAATAGCACTTCAGCTTAATCCTAAATAGGAAGCGGTTTCGACGCGAGACGGTCCGTTAAAATTTTGACACATCAACAACGACAGAGTCTGAGCTGGCTCGGGCGAGGGCGCTCACAGAGCGTCGAGGCCGAGCCAGTACATGGACAATCAATCGAAGCCCGCGTCCAGCGGGTTGGCGTAGAGCGGCGCGTGCGGCGGCGCGGGCGCGGGCGGCGCGGGCGGCTCGAACTTGCGCGTGTCGGGGTTGTACGCGGGGTGTTTGAACTTGCAGTGCGTGCGCAGGTTGTCGGAGCGCGTGTACGTGGCGCGGCACAGCGGGCACTCGAACCGCCCCGGGAAGTGCACATGATAGTGGTTGCGGATGTGCGTCACCACCTTGCCGCACAGCTTGCACCGGTGCAGGTTCAGCGCGCCCGCCACGCGCTCGAACGTCAGCCGCATGTGCCAGCCCTTCGAGCCTGCAACCAGCGATCCGTCACTCCCACACTCTCAACACCTCGGCCTCTACTCTGTCACGTCACGCGGCCGAATGCCGCAGTGCCAGCTGCCACGCGTGCCCCTCTGTGTCACCACGTAACGAGGACCATTATGTAGGTAATCGTGCACTGTTTGAGTGACCGATGGAACTGGGGCATTAGCTACGTGATGCGGGTTCTTCAGAGGTTCACAATAAAGTTTTGATAATAATAAACGAGTTTAAAACATTTTGCAAAAACAAGAATTGATCCAAACAATGTTTACAGTATTTTAGCACTATTTAAGCCTTAATAGTAACTGTTAACGCTGTACTATGCCTTTCCTAGAACTATTATAGTATAAAAGCGTTAATAATATTTAATAAAATTTAAAACAAAACTGTTTAAATTATTTATTTGTAACAAAATAGTAATATTCAATGGAGATCCATGCATAAATGAATCAATGATACTGAAGAAATGGTGTTTGTTATTGTCAGTGTTACGTTTGCATGAAAATTTGTTAATTACTGTCACCAAGCCTGTAATGCAGAAGGCGATTTATAGAGAGAAATAGGTCTGCTATATATAAAGAAAGCATGGATAGAGGATGAAATGAAAAGAAAAGTGGTATAAATAAAGGAATATATTTGCAACAAACACACAATAACGATAGACTTACATACGAGTTTAATTGAAGTAAATGGGAAATAAATTAAAATTAAGGGGCCGTGCACGAAGTCGACCGATTTTGATCAATTTTGTTCATTGTTTGTGAGAAAGGAAAAATAATTTAACAATATAATTTGTGATTTGAAAAGTCGTTTTGTTTGTTTTGCATGTGGCTGAAAGGGATTTTTCAAATAAGTTAACTATTCATGGAAAGTCACTAATATTCGCAACCAGTTTTCCGAAAAATGAAGCGAAACTGACGTTTGATCATTTTATTTATAAGAAACTACTTTTGATTTTGATTAAAAAACTATTATCAACATCAATATATCGTATACTTGCATGTGGCTGAACCACTATTTTCAACGTCGATACAAAATATAGCAGAAAAATAATGTTGAGAAACTATTTTTTTTTTAACCCCAGTCAGTAATGTATTTTTTTTCCTATTATTTAGCAAACGATATCAAGAAAATTCAAAATCACACATTAAGTCTTCAGCTATCCTCGAGATTAAAATCAAAATTTTATTTTATGGTTTTACAATATCTTCATTAAGTAAATCAATGGCGAAATAAACCATATTTTCGAGAGCGCAGAATTGATGCAGCTATTAACAGGTGCTGCTGTGACTGACACGAAAGGTTTTAGCACCACGAAAACTGTACTTTTATAGTAACACAGACTTAATGATTCAATTATTTCAAGCTTTCTCACAAAAATGACGGTTTTTTCGTGCACGGAGCCTTAAGAGATATGTCCTAAATCACATAAAAGTCAGTCTTGGACATCAGCAATTGTAACTGATATCGTTTCGTAATACTACAAGGAACAACAAGAGATCATATAAGTTTGTACAAACTTTTGATTCGAAATTGATTTATAAGGCACCTCAATTGATCTGCAATCTTTTAGATTATTTAGACGACCGAGACCACAAAATATAAGTCATAAATAATGCGCGACGATTTTGTGCGTCCTATTAACAAAAGATCTTCAATCTTTCTTATTATTATCATTATATTCCCATAATTGATTGTAAAACTTATGAAATTGCATTAAATGTAAAATATTATCTTTCCAGGTTTCATTAAAAGAAAAAAAAAACTTATTTTAAGAGGCCGATCAGTTGAGTTGAGACTATCGATTACACACAACCATCCTCGTTGACAGCAAAACAATTTTTGGTTCTAACTTTAATACTAATACTGAAATACATACATTGTTAACACATGAGGTTGTTTGAACACAAGGATACTTTATCACAATACATAAAATTATGTTATTTAATGAGTAAAGAAAAACGGTATTCATTTGTAGAGACAACGCGACCGTATATTTTGCAATTTCCTGGCATTACGTTCAACACTTATTTTAAGACCATTGCAAGAAACTCTAAATTGTTTGTGCCATGCACAACAAATCTAAAGGTGGGTTAAGACCAAACGAGCGAATGCTCATTCTATCCCCATTCCATCAAATTCATTGGTGAAAATATAGACAGAGCATTCTTTCGTTGTTCTATCTTGTTTGCGGAATTTTATAGAATTTTCTAAGAATGCTCGCTCGCTTGATGTATAACGTCGCACGAGCGTGCGAACTGTTGCCTAGAGCGTTCTTTCGTGCTCGCTCCTCGAAGCGGTCTCTTCAAAGCACTCTTGTGTTCTCGTGACTTGACCGATAAATATCCTATTTAATTATGGATTGGTCTCGAGAATGTCTACTTATGATAGAAGTCTACCATCATTTGAGTTGTCTGTGGGATCCTACTTATGAAAATAATAATAACACAATTGATTACCCAGGCTCCTTCTTGTAATTAAATTCTTCACCTACCAAATTAATTCAGATAGAATGATAAATGCAGAACTTGCAATTACAATATCACTCTCAGAGTCAGACATAGTGTACCTAGTTTAGAGCCGGCAGCAGACACTTGACGAATGAGCAATCGTTCGCCTGATCTTACCATCTCTAGAGCATGTGCAAGAATTCCAGTCCTTGTTTGTTGATGCTTTTGGTGTAAATGATGAAAACGCATTATCGTTTACACCAAAAAAGCAACAAACAACGAAGCCTCTTGTTCTAGCTCTATATTCGTTGGGTCTAAAACTACCTTTAGAGGAACTTTAAATGAGTATGTGCAGTGTTGAAAATTTCACATCCAGGAAAGCGGTTTTCCCATAATATTTCAAAATTATATATTTTTTCAGCCATACAACTTCATGGAATTTTATGTATGTAGTAACAATGCTAATTAGAAAAGAAATGAAATTAGAATTTTGTTTGAACAATAATAATGAAAATGATGAACTTAAAAAGAAATCACACCACACCTTAATTCTAGTTACAAAATGTCAAATAAGCGCATTGTGTTATTGTAGTTGATTAGTAAGAAAGTTAATAGGCAAGATAGGTTATGTTAACAATTAAAAGTTAATCCCGGAATGAACATTGAAGAATAAAACTATGATCACAAAATGTATGCTGCCCACTCACTCGTTAGATCGCAATACATGTACTAACAATATGTGAAATTAGTAAGCAATGAGATTCATTGGTTCTTAGTTGGCTAGCTAAACTTAGGAACTTTAACTAAGTTGGCATTTCTTCTGTATATTAGACAAGTTATCAGAGCTTAAAACAGAACAATGCTTCATGCGAAGGTGTCTCTTTAGGTTATCGGCTCGAGTGAGCGTGATAGGGCACATGGGGCACTTGTGCTGCTCAGGATTGTGCGACTTCATATGCTTTTTTAAATTATTAACTAGTTTTCCGCAAATGTTACAAGACTCGGGAGCACTGAGTGGTTTGTTGCTTAGTGCCAAACCAAAAGACTTGACAATGTTTTCAACACTCGCTAGTTTATTTGTAAACGGTTCCCATGGTTTTTTATTTTCATCAACGCCATTATTTTCACCTGTAAGATACGTAATATCTTCACTGCTGGTATAATAAATTGGCATGCTTATTCTTTCATTGGCACAAGTTTAACTCAAAGCATCAAACACTCTTCCATTACCTTCCCTAAATCATTCCACGTCCCTGTTGTTACATGCAACCCTAACGCTAATTTAGTCTACAGTTATATCACTCTCTGAGGTTAAAATCCTTTCTAATTTGCTTAAAAATTACAAATACATAATATTAGCTACGGTTATCATCTTAATTAATAGTTAAATAGTGTAAATATTGCACGACCTATGACCCTCGAGGGTGCCAAATCTTTATCGAACAGAAATCTTATGACACCGTTTTCTTCATAAAAAATTAACAGAAAATATTTAAAAGCATACCATACTAAGTAGAAAGAAATAAAAAAGCGTCTATGGTTAGTGCAAATTAACAATGGAATGTTAAGCAACAACATGCTGCAGGTGTTGATCACATGCACCTTTTAGTGACCTCAAGTCCACAGATCCTAACCCAGAACAATTTAAGGAATGGATTAAAATCTCTGGTTTTGTATGTATAGTTAGTAGTTATGTAAAGCAAAATCAATGGGTAAACAAAAAGTAAAAGCTTCATACGACGTAATCACAGGCAATATTAATCTGTTGTCAATTGTTAGCATAAGAAACAGTTTTAATGAAAGATTAAAATACAGGTTTTTGAAAATTATTGGGTCGCGTTTTTAATATTAGTAACATATTATTGTTTTAATATAATGTTAACATTTGACAATGATTCTTATGTACAGACAGTATATTATGGCCACCGACAAAACTAAGATATTTACCAGCTTCATTAACGTCAATTTACTGTACAATTCAATTGCTTGGAAGTTATTCTAGGGTTTGTCGATGGTTGTGGAGTAACAAAAAAAAACTCACCATCTATGGTGTCTGTCTGGTCTGGGTGAGGTTGCAACATCGGTTCGTTGTCGTTGCACTCATTACTAAGGCTCTGCTGGGTCAGTATTGATGCCATTTCCGTTACTCCCATACCCTGGAAAATCAGCAATTATTTTATTTATATTATTACTAAACTGTGGCCGCAAATATTTCATAAATTCTTTGCGTAAATGAGTGTAACCGCTAAAATTATGAAATAGGTTTTTGAAATAGTTACTTAGTTCTTTTCAGTAAATATTATTCCTTTGGATATAAAAAAATAAATAAAACGGATCCAAATAAGATACTTTAATTTTCACATAATTTACCATTATAAGTAGGGTTGGTGTTTTACACACATAATTTTAATTTTAGAATATTTACATCATAATCGTCTGAAACAGCAGAATCCTACCCTAAGTATCATATCTATTTAGGTAACATAAAATATTTTTTATATGCAACTCAACCAATTTTTTTATGACCCTTTTAGGTGTTTTTCTTCTATTTATCTATATAATTATGGAAAAAAACAAATCATATCACAATGGTTGTATTATACTAATACATTTATATTTATTAAAACTGCAGCAAGGGAGAATACATTTTCTACATCAGTCTTATATTACTGTGTACAATGTTCCAATTAAACTAGAGAATACATCAATTTAAAGGTATTGCATCAGCGTCAAATAGTGCTGGAATATGTAGCTCATTCAACAAAATGCTTAAATAGATTTGATAAATATTGCAAAAACTATTGCATTGGTTCAGTGTTTTCTGTATCAGTTATTATACAAGTATGACATGCTTATTTAGCAAGCACCTTCTGACATGATTAACTAGTTTTTAATTTCCTATTTCGTCGCCAGGCGTCTCACTACTTGATAGTAAATTTATATTATTGGAGTGTTCACGATCTTGACAGAATTTATGAGCTTTGCATTTATCGTGATGATTCACTATTTCTAGCCTAAAGTTCGAGTTGCCTTCTACGAAAGATGTCCTGTTGACTGTCAGCTCGTGTGACCATCTCCTACAATAAGTACAGTACATAATGTTGTGAGTTTTGTCATATTGCAACCACGGGTACAGCGTTAACCAACTGAGACGGAATTTCCCGCTCTTTTTAGAATTTACAGGAGATCGTCGCGTAGTTTTCGGAGGCACGGTAATCTGTTGGGGCGGTAGAGCAAGGATCGACGCGAGAATGTTGCCATCGGGCCGTTTAAAGCTTAGATCCAAATACTGGCGGTTAGATTCCTCCGGGTCAGCCGCGCGAACCCAGCCAGAATTCTGCCAACAAAGAAGGAAAGGCTCTGCTTTAAAATTTGTGATGTTATCTTTTATTCAGGCAGATCCCTTCCTTCCTGTTGACAGATCCGCGTATCATTCGGAAAAAATATATCAAAATAACAGAAGAAAAAGATCATCCTCATTAAGATAAGGAAAAGAAGTTCTATCTTCAGCATCGAGCAGAAAGTTAGTCAGATATAATGTGATCGGAGCCTATATCGACGGTTTCGATGAGAAAGATTGTTAGTGTTTACCTGGAGGTGCGTCTGGTCGAAGGGCGGCGGCGGGTGGAGGTTGGGCACGTGCTGCGCGTGCGGCACGTGCGGCGCGTGCGGGTAGGGCGAGTCGGGCTCCTGCTTCACGTGCGGCGCCGGCGTGTGCG
Organism: Lithophane ornitopus; assembly: GCA_948473465.1. Classification (NCBI taxonomy): domain Eukaryota; kingdom Metazoa; phylum Arthropoda; class Insecta; order Lepidoptera; family Noctuidae; genus Lithophane; species Lithophane ornitopus. The sequence goes on from OX419623.1 coordinate 9,730,219, forward strand.
CGGGCGAGCGCGCCACCGCGCGGTGCGGCGTGTGCGCCGGCGGCGGCGTGGACGGCTCCGAGCCCGACCCCGTCGACCCGCACTTCGCCGACTTCACGTGACCCTGCACAATAACATACATCACTAACTTTTCATCGTCACCTACAGACAAGATTTCGAAAACAGGTCAGCGTCAGGCACAAGAAGAGTGGAAGAAATATAATACCTGAATCTTTATTATCGCGCGTATAAAAGGTTTATGTTCGCTTTTCTAGCAAGTCAATCAGACGTTAATAGTCTGGCTTACCTCATAGTGCCTGTACGAAAGGTCGACATCGTCTCGGGGTACTGTTGAGTTCTTTCTGCGTCTCTTCTCCGGCGGGATTGCATGCGAGGGATGTGAGGGGTGCGCGGGCGGCGCGGCCGATAGCGGCGTGTGAGGCGCGGGCGGCGCGCAGTGTGCGGCCGGAGGCGTGGCGAACGACTCCGAACGGGAAAGGTTCTCCGCACTCACTGACGGAGTTGACCGATCCTCCGACTGAGAAATGTAAAAGAATACGCCTACGTCAAAGTCGGGAACTTACAAAAATATTAGTAACCGTTACCATTTGAAAGATTGCAGTAACAATTTGAGAAATCAAACAAAACTGATACCCTAGCCTTATTTCTAACATTAAACATAGGTCTTTATAACTTTTTATTTCCTTTACAAATTGAATCCTACAACACTAAATCTCACAACAGCGTCCATATTCCAACGGTTTTTATCGAGTTGATGCGTTTATGGACGCATATCTTTTTATTTCCTTGTGTAGAGTAACGGTTTTTTGACGTCATCGCTTTAATTTTGAATTAGGACTATGTTATTAATGTATCAAACACTGTTAATACTGTATATCTGGACCACATAAAAACTAATGTTGCTTATCACTAAAATGGTCCTTTAGTGCTAAAATTAAAATGTTTAATTCAGAGGTCTATATACTTTAAGTAAAACTACTGCTCTATCAAAAATGTCAAGGCAAGGGATACGATAACTAATAAACTGTATAATCAATGCGTGCTACTTTTAAGCCTAAACAGAAATCGATGAGAAGTTTGTAATTAAAGTCTACAGGTACCAAAAAATTTAGTGATAAGAAATAACCAAAATTATTTTAAATATCATATGTTGAAGAAGCGACAGTTTCAGTATAAAGTACTCTATCGTTTATAGGCAACATGTACTGACATACACATACACAGAATATAAATCAAATGGGAATATCAATTTATTTATGTTTCGTACTCGCATTAGGCAAAAGGACTTACATCGGAGTCGGAATCATTCTTAGGATCCTGGTAAAACAAAAATAAAACGTGAAAGATGGGATTTAGGTCCTTAATAAAAAAAATAGATTCAAGTTCGGTTGCTGAGGTTTTTAAGCAGTTTATGAATTCGATAGTGATGATTGTGTCGATATCTTATTTCTGAACGCTGAGCGCAGACGAGAGCTACATCTAGGTACTGTTTCTATGGACCGGTAAAACATAGTACTTAGGTAAAATCGATTCTACCTTATTTAGGATACATATACAGTAAATATCGATGGACTACTATATACCATCCACAGACATAGAAATTTCCACCAGATAATCAACGATCTAAATACAAAGCCTTTCCTGTAAGAGTGATTTAATGAGAGATTAACAGTGCAATGCTCACCTTAGGATTCAATGTATTATTTTCTGTCAAACCTCTAACTTGTAAACTTTCAGCAGTTTTTAGGAACATCGGTAGCATATTTTGGCCAACATTCACTTCACCCTGAAATAACGAAAATAATTAATACTTTTTTCTGGCACTTGACTCAATAAATTTTATTTCAGTCTAGGTTAATACCTTGTACATGAAATCCAAAAGTGATTTCATTTCTGAGAATCGTACATCTTTGAGGAATATTATCGGATGTGGATGATGGTTCTGTAGGAATATACTTTCAAAATATGGGGAACATGCGGAGAGTATCGTCTGGTGAGCCTGAAACAAAAAAATACATTTTCACAAGTTTATTTTAAAAATAGCATGTGTAATTTAAACAAAAGAAATGATGCAGAGCTATGTGAAGGTCTTTACGATTCTGTTAGCATTATATAGAAACGGTGCATAACTGCCATTTTGGCAGACCTATTGTTATTACAATTAGGTGGTAAATGTTTTTTCATGGACCAGGTTTTCAGACACAAGTCGTTAATATTTGCCTGGGGGGCTTTGTCAGGCAATATTATTTTCTATTTTCAATTATTTTATGTTCATATCTACTCATTGTGAAGTTAGCAAAGCCTTTCTCATTTATTTTGGGGTAAGCAAATTATTGAATATCCCAACGTTTTGGGATTTTGGCTGGTTGTAACGAGTTTACCTGAAAACCCGGGAACCGAATGTGTGTTCGTGCCCTTATATGTAATTAGGAATAAACGCATCCAAGACATAATCGACGCAGACGCAGCGTAAGCTCGTACAAAGGTACACAAGCGTGTTTACTCAAAGTAGGTAATAAAATTGCTATCAACTGATACATCCAAACTTAGTTCAATTAGAGTAATTTCGTTAAGACAAAAATAATATTTAATGTATTATCAATAGACATAAGATAATGAGTTTTCCTTTGATACTGTATTGCATGATCATTTATTTACGTAACCTTTAAAATACATTATTTATATTGTTAAAATATTGTTGTTATTAAATATTTTCGTACTGATGAAATGCGTTGTCTACAAGGAGTATAGCTATTACAAGTAATAGCACAGTAAATACTAATTACTCCCGCACCCTTATCTAATGTCTAATCAGAAAATTCCTATTGAGAATCTCTAAAATAGTAACACCAACCAGTATTTTTGGCCGTGTTACGAGGACCTACTCACTGGCCTTCCGATAGGATGTGAAGCGATAAGCCACTTCTCAATGTATTCAGAACCTAGACGGAAAACTATTTTTATTTTAAGTCGATTGTATAATGTACCTACGTGTTAGAGTTTAGTAGTAATATTGCCAATAATACATTTCTCAATCATCATAAACTAGCTGTGCCGCTCGGCGTGGACTAATTTATAGTTAAACCTAGCCAGAGAAAATATTTGTAAACTAGAACAAAAATCGCGTAAATCTAATACCGTACGTGGTTATTGAGTTGTAAGCGCAGTAACGAACAGACAGACCGAGAGACGTTGCGTTTTATAGGTAGGTAACATGTAAGAAAGTCGTAGTCACACCTTATGAATGAGCAGTAATTGTTATGGTAAAATATAAGTGATTTACTATGCATCGATTTGTTTTATAATCGAAAAGTAAGTTCTAACTAAGGGGGCTGGTCGGATAAAATTGAATGGTATCGAACTTTCCTTTTGGAGTAGGTACTACGCTTGGCATAAAAACTAACTTTCTCTCTAAGCTTTATTTTATGATTGTGACTTACTAAGATCGTCCTAGATAATACACGATCGGCGTACTTCCTGGGTATGACGTATTTTTATGCACGTGATCACAAAGACTGTGATTTACACAGACATGCATAGGAACTTCATTAGTATTGGCAAAAGGAATGCTCTATTCTATCTAACATCGTCAATTTTGTAACACATTAACTCTAAGATAGTGGTGAAGCTAGGGTTGCCAACTGTTTTTTTATACCAAATAATACTATATCGAAGCCATTGCTTGTAAAAATATAGTAGATGGCGAAAAAATAAAAACCATATAGTAGGTATATTCAAAAACATTTTAATTCTTTAAATGCATATTTTTTGCTACTATGAACCTTTATTAACAGGTTTTTTTTATGTCTCATATCTATTTTTGCACTCTAAATTAAGGTTACAAAATACAAATTCAGCTTTTATGAGATTAATACTGTCTAGAACATCTCGCCATTTTGTATTGAAATAAAATATAGTAGTTTCGCCTACTATATTTTTTAACGCCCGACGGAAAAAGAGGGGTAAGTTTAATTATTTAGAAATATTATTATAGGCCTCTAATATAGCAAGATACTATATTATATAGTAGGGTTGGTAACCCTAGGTGAAGCCGATAGCGGTATCAGGCTAAACTGTGTAGGTAGCAGGTTTACTAGTCCTGTCTTCTATGGACTAACGCCACATGTATTTTAATCCGCTATACAGCACGAAAGTAATATTATTTTTAAGCTTCCAATAAAAACAGCTCGTTTGAATGTATCAGTTAAGATATTTCGTCGTTGGCAGCGCTGATTTCTCGATGCTATACAGACGGGAAAATTATATCAGTTTTACAATTAGTCACTAAAATGTGTATTATGCAATAATTACTATGTAAATAACGGAATGCTATACATAATAACAACTGTTTATACATTTAACAGAAATCGTGCTGGATTTCAGAAGATATACGTATTCTACTTTGTTTCCAGCGAAGAACGGTAAATTTTACTGTTGTGGCCGTACCAAAAAGGTTTAAAGGAACCCAGTGGTGAGACTTTGCTGTATGTCCGTCCACCTATTATGCCTGTATTATATCACGGCCGATAATTTAGGCGATATTATTTCAACTCTCGACTTAATGAATGACGCAGTTAGAACGTTTTTGTCCACCGAAAAAGATAAACCCAGTTTGATGATATATTGATTTTATTTCCAATTATGTATAACATAACATCACGCCTGTATTCCCCGAAGGGCTAGGCAGAGATATACTTGTTGTAAACCCAGATTTCGAAAGTTATGTTTAAGTCAATAGGGGACGAGCCTATTGCCATCAACAGGGCACAAATCCAGACTCCGGGTTGCTACTGAGAAATTCCCGATGGAAAACCTAATAACACTTTGCCCGACTCGGGAATCGAAACCAGGACCTCATGCTCAGCAGTAAAGTCAAATAATTTATTTTAAATAGGCATATAAAAGCCAATTTTAACTTAAAAATTAACAAAAAAAAAAAAAAGAGTAGCGCTTGCGACCACCAACGAGGCAGTCGAGAGTTATTATGTATCTCCTTTTAAATATTGCTACAAGTAAGTTGCTATTAATTTCATAAGGAGATTTAGAATAAAACAAATAGATATCCTACTTATATGTATTATATATCTGTCGGTCGTCATTTGCGAGGGCAATTGATGTGAAAGATGACACAGTTAAGAAGGAAGTAAACGCTGAGTTGTCGTGTCTGATAAAGATGGATGGTGGAGAAAAAACGTACTAGGTATGTATCTCAATGACCCAAAATAAATTGGGATAAAGGTAGGATGGTAATTGGTGCAGTCACCTTGTAGATAACGACTGAAACTCAGACATAATTTACCGAAAACGTTTTAATTAAAAGCTTTCTTGTTCAAAAATAAATAAAAATTGTTTTAAATGGTACTCGAATCGTCTCCTCAAGCCTTTTATTTTAGTACCCCACATGATCACTCACCTTTAAAATCCGCCATTTTGATTTTATAAAAACAAAACCTAACCTTTAATAATCGCACGACCTAGACGAGTCGATGTTCACCTCATGTGTTAAAAATTCAAATCCATCCAGTCGTTAGGATGCTCCAGTGTACAAAGAGATAAAAAGGCGTTAATAAGAAAAAAAATTATTTTGTTGAGGAATCTTAAAATGTAACAATATTTTGATCAGAAAGGTGCCAAATGGAACCCAGTTACTAAGCCGCCGCTGTCCGTCCGTCTGTCAGCGGGCTGTATCTCATAAACCTTAATAGGTCGACAATCGAAAGTTTGTATTTCTATTGCTGTTTTAACAACTCATAATAAGTATAAATTAAATATTATATTTAAAAATTTAAGGGATTGGTAGAGATTGTCACTAAAAGAAACGTTTTTTTGGCGTTTTTTGTTTAATCCGTCTGACACGCACTTGACCGGTATTTAGACTTCGTCAATTAAAAAAAAAAAAATGGTATGTATCTTATAATTTGATTTGATGGAAGCCGACCCCAACATATTTGGGAAAAGACTAGGCAGATGATGATCGTAAAAAATATTTCATCTTCCTTTAATGTTAGGCCTCTATCCCACTGAGAGTTGGCGCTTCTCCATCTGCGCAATGTTGGCGCTGCGCAGACGCGACGTTAACGTCGCGAGTTTCTAGTGGTAAAGCGGAAACGTTGCGCTAACGTCGCGTATTTCTTGCGTTTTTTGGCTAAGAAGCACTAGCGCTCGCGACCTTAATGTCACGTCTGCGCAACGTTAGCGCTGCGCAGACGTCGGAGAAGCGCCAACGTTCGTAAAGGTTCTTATATACTGGCGCGATTTGTCACGCGATGCAACTTTTAACAAAACAATTCCTGAGAAAACTTCAAGGCGAACAATGCGTCGGCGTCGCGCCAGTATATAAGAGCCTTAGGACGCCAGTGGGATAGCAGCCTTAGCGTTAGCGTTTTGTAAACTTGTATTAGCCAAAGGTTTATTCCCGACGCCGACGCCTTTCTCTACCTTGTCCGAGATCCCGCAAATACCTGAATCCCACGTGATTAAAAACTGTTAGCCCCGCGAATACCGCGACAAAAATTATTTTGCGGCATTGAATTATCTAGTAAAAGGTCCGATAATTTTAAATTATTGTTTAGTTTTTTTTTAAGTGTTACCCTCTTTCTTCCTTTCCTCTTTCTAACTTTACCCTCAATCTTTGAGAACGCGAATTCTGTACTAACATCTAGGCTTTATGCTGAATGTCTCCAATATTTGAATTTCAAATACAGTTCTTAAGAAAGCGATTAACAATATTTTATCACTTGAGTTTTGGTTCAGAATATATTTTTAATCTAAAACAGTGCCAAGGTTTGTTTGTTGAAACATTCCTTAAAAAAAAACTGAACTAGTGAGCTAGCTAACCACACATTTACTGTTAATGCTAGTGTATAGAATGTCTAGAACATTCTAGACCCTAAAACCTGCTTAACAACTAAATTTAAAAATTAGAAAGTTAAAAAACATGCAGAATTTCTGCAGACTCCTTTCAACCTAGCAAACAAATTGCATTATATTAGCATAAAACTTTAGCTTTCATAGTTAATTGTTGAATTTAAATTTATATGGCATATAAAGGAAGTTAGTCTACATGTGTTATTGACCTTTAGATCTATCATAATCAAATTCTTATTACTATTCCTGCCTACTAAATCTAAGGGAAATTTGCAAACTGAACTAATGCCAACCAAAATACAGGAAATACTTTGGTGTCATGCATAGAATTACTTAGTATCATCTAGTAGGGTCATCAATAATACAATTAACATAACAATACAACATACAAAATAATTTAGTTACTTAGTCAAATGTAAAATACGGTTTTACCTGCTTCATCATAATTCTATTTAGTCAGAAACATGCCTAATTTATATTTTAAAATATAGAACTGTATTCTGCTTTAAAAAACCAATTTATGAAAGAATAACCTTGCAAAATTAGCAAATTTTAAATATCTACAATGAAGACTACCTTGACTTGATGGCCTAAGGTAGCAATTTGACTGTAATGACAATCAAGATTTTGTGTCTTATCTCCGTCTATCTAGCTGTGTAAGCACATATCATTAGACACTTTTAGTGCTGTCCTTGGAATTAATTAATCATTTGCAATAATTCTGAATAAAATACTACATTATAGCGAACATATACTAGTCTAAATATATTATAATATAACATAAAACCAGACATTTGGAACTACTAATCGAGTAGAATATCTTTAATTATTATTATTATAATATAATAAAATAGATATACATACACATATACAGATATATATATAATAGAATAGATATAATATAAGAAAAGTGAGTAGTTATGGAATAGAACCTTATAAAGCCCTGAAATATTCAGAGGCCAATACCTTTATCAAGGAAGTTATATAAACAGGAAAAAAGAAAGAACTATGATGCGAATATATGAGAATATCCCCAAAAGTAAAATTAAAAGCTGTATCTATTTAAAAGAAACTGATATTTATTGTAACTATGAAAGAAAAAATCATTCAAAAAGCATTGTCAACAATAGGTAACAACACACAAGTGTATTACTCATGTTTGTTTACTATTTAATGCATTTTGTTGTGGCATAATAATAAACTGTTGCATGTGAGTGCAACAAACAGTATATCAATATTTACATACACTTCCTACTGTGACATAACATTACTAAGGAGACATTAATAAGTTAACTTTTTAAAACAACTGAATCATGTGACTAGATCTTCTAACTAGTCACTCAATATTTCATTGTCAATGCTTATGAAAACAGTACTCTTTTACAGCCATCTCTTTTGGGTAGAGAATAATATTTTTAAATAATGATTCTAGAACTAAAGTTATCTTATGAACAGGTGAGAAAGATGGAAGTAATAAGTACCTTGACTTGTTCCCCATCACATGCAAGGGTGACATCGCACAAAGCCTCTCTTTGTAGCAGGCTCGCTAGCACATCAGTCAGGTTGTTCGGGTGGTTGTTCCAGCGCAAGCAGAATTGCTGGTCCATCGTTGGTGCTAATGTCAGTGACCGTGCTGCAAATAATTATCATCACTATACCATGGTTGAACAACATTACTGTTACTTAAACAGAACTATGAACAATTTACAAACATAAAAATTACAAGGTTATATCAATGGAAGGACTAAAATTTAAATTCGTGAACAGTTGCTGTAAACGAACCTAGATTTGCATCACTTAGTATTTAAACAAGTGGTAATTAGAGACGTGCGCCGGTTATCAAATTTACATTAAGATACTATGTGCAAAAAATTGGCGGCCATAGGGCCTAGATAGGAGAGCGGAGAGATAAGTGACATCAGCGGCTCGAATTAATGGGGGCCGCGGGCAGCGAGCTTACTGTACTCCACATTGACAGTTAGCCCGCCGACACATATCTACTTGTTGCATGCTCCAAACAACACCTATACATTATGTAATTTAGCTCCAGGAGCCAGATCGCGGGGCCACCGACCCTACGGGACGCGGAAACCTCTAGCCGCCTCTATAAACGAGTTTAAAAAAGTAGTACCGCTCGCCAAAAAAATCGCAACATGCTGACACCGTTATAATCGCCAAGCTGGATGTCCCAGTTGCTAGGTCCATACGAGTGATATGAAGAATTTTAGGATGCACCACTACTTGTTGTTTATCACAGGTCATGCCGCGTGCCTAATAATTGGCAACCGAAGATGTATGGGATTTCTAAACGCGTAGTTGTGTCAACTTTGGCTATTCGTAGCGCCATTTGCCGATCCCGTATCACAGAATCTAAGAATTTTAATATCAATAAACACCAAATATTTCGCTAATCACACAAATAATTCACTATCACAAAACAAAACGAAATCCCAGACGCGACAAGTCAATAATTCCTAACTCACCATTTGCAAAAATTTTGCCATCACAAACGCCACCCGACCCCTACCTTGCACTGTCTTTTTGACCACACACACATCTCGATTTCCGTGTTCACTCACGGCCTTCGGAATATCTTTCACATCAATCGGCCAGATTCGCAACGCGAACTTCATGCGTTTCTCACTTTATGGCGCTAAATTCAAATTGTACAGTCAGAATTAACAACGAATAACGAATATTACAAGCATTAAATAGCTCAAAAGGTGTTTAAATGATCGAAATTATATAGAATAACCAATTAATTTAGTAAAATTGATAAATACTAGTGAATTAACACTATATTTATTACAAATTCCGGATCCATAGATATTATTTGGCAAAGAGGTTATGACGCGGAAGCAACACTAGTATTTGAAAATATAGGGCAAATTCTTCAATTACTATAACTTATTTCGTTTAATATAGTACCAATATATAGTATTGCATTGATTTTATTTAATTAAGTGGATGTAATAAACACATTTATTAATTTTAGCAGTGGCCTTGACATTATTAACTCAATTTTTGCACATGCACATCCGACAACCTAGCGCCCTCTACACTAGCCGCTTCCACAGATAGAGGAACTATTTGGAATTTTTGTATTGTTCCATGTTTTCGAAAGATGGCGCTGCTCTACCATTACAAATAGGTTTTTATATCTCGTTACCTACCTATCAATAGTTCAATGATCCCACAATGCATGTACAGTCAGTGCCATAAATAAGCTGTTTTTAATAGATGAGCATTAGTGGTTTTTAATTAAGCGTTTTTTATGAGGCTTTATATTTCACTAGATTACTTACTAGTAATGTAGAAGTCTTTTTACCTACAAAGTTGATGTTAAGTAGGTACATTAATTAGCAAAAGCAAATTGAATAAGTAGGTACTTAGAATGGAATAATAAATCATTACCTACCCAAAGAGAATTATTATTATATGGATAGGATTTTCTAATTTGTGTTCGGAATTGTTAGGTACTTAAAATCATACCTACCTTGGCTGTGGATTATGATTGTGTAGATACCTACCTATAATGGACCAGGTTTTTTTATAAAAGTTTTGGCTTTTATTGGTAGGTACCTACATAGGTAATATTTAGGTTCGTGTTACAATTTTCTACGCAGAAACACCGAATGCGTTCAGTTCTAATCATGGGTACGGGTCATTGAACTTGACAATAGCTCAGTGAATTTAGCTTATGTAGGTACTAGTTTACTCAACGAATTGGTGTTGTTAGAAACCTAAAACGTTTTTTTCTACATATATGCAGTTATTTATGCTAAGTATAAAAATTAAATACAGAGGTCAGACGGAGGTTAGGATGAAGGAGAAAATTAAACAAAATGTAAAATAAATCATTGGCTTTAATCTCAAATAGGTAGCTACAACATAACGCACCGTTCAGCATCGGTTTCCGCAAAGGTTTCGACCCAAACCTAGAGATAAAAGTAAATACCTATACCTAAGTTGTACCTAGGTTCATACTTAGGTACAACTTATAGGTATTTACTTATTACCTACACAGCTTTTGGTTCCGGTCCATGAGAACCGGAACCAAAAGCTCGTCAAAAGAATCGTCTTGAAGTAGGTTTAGTTCAGTTTTATCTCAAAATGGGTAACAAAATATCTGTTTTAACGAATCCGTGGGGCGTGCATCGTGCATCGTTTTCACGTATAATTAATTATCTCAGTACCTATCCTTTTTAAGTAAGTAACGGTAGAGTTTTTTGAGTACCTCTAGGAAGGGGTAACTAGAATCAATTCAATATTTTTTTTTAATCAAGACGTTCGATAAAGCCTTAATGTATGTGCCATAATACATGATTTAAGTTTGACTGTGTGTGACGCTGAAATGCATAATCTACAGTCATAATCACATCAATCTATTTTTGGAAGTGTGTCGGTATCTATCTACAAAAAACGAAGTTAAATCATAAAATTGCGAGATGGAATAGGTAGGCAAGTTCAATAAAACCATATTTAGGATAACTGTTCCTAAATAACGTTGTAGCTAAAACTTCATGCTAAAGTGGATAAGTATTAAAATGGTAGGTACCTAATACTACATATCTGAATCAGTATGTATTTTTCGATGCATGCTTTCAATTTTGATGTGTTTAATTATGTACGTAGCTAGGAACTACTTAGCTTTTGTTCACGGCACCACACACGCTGAGGACGCAAAAAAACCTATCAAAACTTTCCTCATGAACAAAATACTTACCTAGGTCTTTGATCCGATCCAGCCTGCCCCTTGCTGCCCTCCTCCAGCGACGCCCTAACCTGAAGTCCGGGGTACGTATTAAAATCCCGAAATTTCATAATAACTATGACTGAAATACCGACGTCCAAAACAACGAAATTCAAAATACCGAAAGTTTTAAATGTCGATAGCCGTTATAAAGAAACATAAAATACCGCGAGTTACAACCACCTGCTCCTCAACTCGCAGGCCGCCTCGCCCCTCCGCGCCTACGCGATTTTAAATTACACTCTAGGGTTAGGGTTAGGGTAGGGATATAAGACTGCGTGAAGTCGGATTTACAGCGATGCGTATCCGTCACTAAAGTCTAATTTTTAGCAAATGTTTTAGGACTAACAATCTATACATAGCTAGGGCTATACAAAAAATAGGTAGATTAATAGCGGGATTTTGAATTTCGGGATATGGATCTTCGGGATTTTAAGCTTCGGGATATGGATCTTCGGGATCTTAAGCTTTCGGCCAAATGAACTTTCGGGATTTCGATCAAACGATCATTCGACGTTAAATTTTTTGGGATTTCGTCCATAGTATTTATAATTCGGTCTTTTAAATTTCGGTATTGTAATACGTACCCGAAATCCGTATCCCACAGGGGGTGCCCTTAGCGTCTACAGTAGTCGCTTAGTTTTAAGGTCCGCAACCTAATTGCGTAATACACGATCAATCAGAATCGGTTTGAAATAATACACAAGTTCGAAAAAAAAATCTGCTCAACAACGTAAATTAACGCAATGAATGTTATTGAACTGTCAAAATGAAACAAATTAGTCATAATCGGTTACGAAAATATGTTACGCGATTATATAGTTGGAAAGCCGAAACCTCCTATGTTGACCTACGAGGTGGAGGTGAAACACAAAAAAATAAAAAAAAACTTTCGTGGTTATCGTTCAAAGGAATCTGAAACATAAATACTAATCAACATCCATTTTTTTACTACACAATTGGTCGGAATGTAGGTATTGTGTAGGTACCGTCATCTCATTAAGGTAAATACGCTTGATGTTCCCTACTTGTCATCTCTGCAACGTGATTCGAGTCAGCTCAAGTGTTTCCAATCGGGGCTCTCAGGAGCGTTACACTAGCGAATGCAGTTGACGACGTAATATTGAGATGAAGGAGTTATCTGGCTTGACACTCGAGCTAGGCTATTGAGAACAATGGAAACAGTAGTAACTATACCCACCATGTAGGTACCACCTACCTCCTATGTACTATTTAGTTTTCTCATTTTACCAGATTTAATCGCAGTGATTCTTACCTTAGTAGATGTAGATGGGGGAAAGGAAATGTTTCTATGAGCTTACCTACAAATTATTTAACAATCTTCAATGTTTGTAGCAATGTTATGCTCTTGACAGCTATGGATTAACATTTAAAACTAACTTGGATAAATTAGAAGCACTTCAAATTCGATTCTTGAAACTACTTGTTACTCAAAAAACTAAAAACAGTTGTAAAGGAGATTATAGGAAACTATTTAAAATATGTAAAATTCTACCGATTAGTTACAAACATAAATATATTTTAGCAGTAAACCACCATGGTATACAAGAGCATAACCTAACTCATGTAACGATCTATGGTTGCTGGCAAATTCAATGTATGTACCCAGAGTCACTAACTACAATGGTGACCGATCCCTAAAAAAACGAATACCATATCTATTAAACAGTCTGCCAGCTGACATAAGGAGTGAATCGAACAAAAATAGTTTTAAAAAACATTAAAAAAAAAATATTTAGAAATATGTTAAAGCATAAAGGCTACTTATATAATAATTAGTTTTAAGTACTAAGTTTATTGAGTGTATAAAGACTCACCGACCCCACAGTCAAACCACTACTACCGTTTTGTTGGGCTTAGTTTATTAGTTATAATTACTTAAGTGAATATAGATAAAATAAATAAATAATAATTTGGCAGTCTTGAAAGTTTTCAGCACAGTAAAAGCGGTGTACGACAGGTAAGAATCACTGCGATTGACGAGATCCCAAGAAGTGGTTAATAAAGATGATTGTCACTACTACCTACTGAAATTATATAATAATTACAGCTAAGTTGCTATTGTAATGAATTATTTATTAGGTAGGTACTGCTGTACTCTGGATTAATGTGAAGGACGAGTTGGCAAGAAATCAAGCACGCATAGCCGCGTTGAATCTACTGAGTATTAGAATTTTATAGGGCCTGACCCCAGGGACTACGAAGCAAGAGACAGGATTAATTAGGTACTGAAGACTGAATTATGCAGAAAAATATAGAGACAATTACGTACTATTTATGTTAAAGTAACTGCCCCGTTGGTTTCGTGGTCGTAAGCGCGACTGCTGAGCCTGCTGAGCCTGGAGTGGGTTCGATTCCTGGGTCGGGCAAAGAATGATTGGGTTTTTCCATTAGGAATTTATTAGTAACAGGCCGGAGTTTGGAAGTTGGCGGAGTGATACCCCCGTGCCTCGAAAAGCACGTTAAGCAGTTGGTCCTGCGCCTGATTTCTCTACGGTCGTGTCGGATCGCTGTCCCATAGGACTATGCGAGTGAGGGAAGAGAGAGTGCACGTGCACCTGTGTCTGCGCAATCACTCGTGCCCTATAATGTCTCCAGCGCCGAAGGTCGCCATTTAGATTGGTCGCCGTGGGCGAAATACGGTATGGGGGACTAAATATGTGAAAGTATACACAAATGAAAGAGACCAGGGTCCATACACAAGCGAACAATTGCATGAATTGCATCGTGTCCATTTGACGATAATTGATGTTCTATTGAGCATGTTCCCCCAAAACGCGAAGGTGCCTAAGTAGCAGCAATTGTGTATTTGTGTGCCCATCTAATAGAGGCTGTGGAGTGTGTTGGAGGAATGTGTTCAAAACTGTAAGATCTAATAGAAACGTATCTAGCAATTGAAATGGAATTTTGCTCGAGTGTTGTGAACAACAATCTAATCATTACCGCGATGATGAGAGTGGCTGTCCGTGTCACTCGGTAATGTAATGCAGTGCAAATGAGTCAATCTCCACGGGGCCGGGTGGTCACACCGCCATTAGGTAATCGATTCGTTCTCAACCCCATCGGCATCTAGGCTTCCACATCTTTATCTGGTTGGGTAGTGGTGCAAGCTTTCAATTAATCACTATTACGTGAAACAATTTTGTTCTTAATTAGGATTCTATAGAAATGAGTTTCTTGAAAGTATTCTCAGGTTTCAAAAATTCTCTAGTAGTAGGATAGAGGACTTGCCTACCTTATAATTATCTTTTCGAAATCCCATTTGTATCCAACGACCCAACGAGCTACGTCTGACACGGCATGACACCTGCGATCTAATAATGACGTGAGAGGAAAGTCGACTATGGCGCACTTAGTTTTCCAATCTAAACAATAGAAATTCAACGGGTGCACGACACGACCCGCGGGACTGTGATCTATCTCTATGTAAATTATGCGGCAAATAACACCGCCTTGCGTTCATCAGGTCGCGCACGTGGCATCGAGGCGACGACTCGGCGCGACACATTTTTATATCACAGTCAATCAAACTTCCTAGTTTGGAGGACGACGCTTTAAGGGATTCCAGTTTTAGCTTGATTATAACCGGTGTCTAGACACAAAAGTAGGACGAGTTAATGTCCTATGATAGAGGCAGCTTCAATTTTGCGTTTGTTAATTTGGATGGCTGCAGATTTTAATATAAAGGAAACAATTTCTTTGAATTTTAGCCTACATATCCGTTTATTATTCGTCAATTACTTAGATTTACTTACCCGTGCATGTTATGAGAGAATAAATCAAATTCGCAACTGCTATAAGCGCAAAGCGAAAATATTTGTTCTTCCAGGTCGGCTTGTCATCTGTTCTCAGTTTCTTCATCATTGCTGTGGAACATAAGGCCAATAAAACTCGCTTGGCGATGCAATGTGTTTGTGTGTTTGTCTTTCTGTTCCTGAGATTTTTATTTGGTTGATTTAGTTCTAAGGAAGCTTATTTGAAACTTTTGCTCGGGCCTGTGAAAAAAACTCGAAAAAATATTCTCCAAATATCACTTAGGTACATCACAAATGGTATTCGGATGAACAAAAAAAGGTGTTTTCTTGTGTCGAACGTTGATTATGTAATACTAGCTGCGCCCCGCGGTTTCACCCGCGTAAGTCTCGATCCCGTGGGAATATCGGGATAAAAAGTATCCTATGTGTTAATCCAGGTTATAAACTATCTGTTTGCCAAATTTCATCCAAATCCATTCTGCCGTTTTTGCGTGATTGAGTAACAAACATCCAAACACACAAACACACAAACCCACAAACACACAAACTTTCACATTTATAATATTAGTAGGAAGTAGGATACTAGTGTTTCTTAAGAAGATTTAAACAATCAAGACCATTCAGCGATGTATCTACTGACGAGTTACAGGCAACAAGCCGATAATTGACCAACTAATTGTTTCGTATGGAGCTGACTAGACAACCGATTAGGCGGCCTTTTGTAGCAATTCTAGAACGACCTTACAGATTTTTTATACGAGGTTGTCTCTAGTCCAAACATTGTCTATGAACATTGCAACGCATTGTTGCGAACTTTATAATACTATCGTTAGCATTATGCTTTACTTGTCAGTACTAAGTATACAAATGTATGATTAAATACCTAAGTAGGTAGTACTTATAGGTACTTAATCATACCTATATATAGGTGATACATGATCAAACAATTTTGGTAAAGTTCACTTGAATAAAATGCGAATTATTTATTTTCTTGCCTAACCAAGTTACCTACTAATTAATCATTTACTTCAGTAATCGTAGTCGTAATAAATTATGAATGAAAGTAGTTAAAATCGATGGAAAATTGTATTTAAGGAATCTGCTTATATGCAGATACTGCCATCTTGGTAGAGTCGCTTCTCTGTGTTCGAGTACCTACTTAATTTTTCAGGACTTTATTTTTAAGAGTTAAAGTACGTACCTATCTAGCCTACTTACAAGTTCTGCTTTATTTTTGATGTTTTAAGTAATTGTTTTAGGCATTTTGCAAAGCATTATGTTCTGAATTTGTAACTGTCTATATTAGAATGATTTCCGGAAAAATAACAAAAATATTTGAATTTATAAAAATTATGCAATAGTTAACTAGCTAATATATTATGTAAAATAAAAAAGAAATATGTCACTTATGTCTGTGAATAAAAGATGTCAGAATGGCATTCGCAGTGCGCTGTTGCATCGCGCTAGCAGGACCCTGAAAAAAATAAACATTAAATTAATACCAAAATCAGAAGCTTTTTATGATTTACTAGTTCGCGACTTCGTCAGCGTATAAATTCTTGTTTTAACGTAAAATATATTTTATGTCACTATCGGTCTCAGAACAGAGGTGTAGTTGCGGCATGCTTCAGCTTCATTGCTGTATTGTTTTCAGCGCTATGTCTGGTTTTTTATTTGGCAGACCAAATAAATAACGTTTCGGAATCGGATCAGTAGTTCCAAAGATTACTTTATTTATTTCTTTAATGAAGAAGTATGAGGAACAGTTTGTAAAGTTCACTCATCCTCTATAGAAAAGGGACCATCCTCCGACCACCCGGGTGTCGTGTCTGGCGGGCAACTGCCCAACTATTGATGTCCGGATCTTGTATAAGTATATGTTTAATAAACCTATATTTCTGTTTTTTATTCTTTCTTTACACTTCAAAGTCACAAACATCTGTGTAGCCCTGGCTTTTGTAGTAGGAGTTCCTGGCATTACGTTCTGATTTTATATTGTTTACGAAAGATTTCCGGGAAAACTACGGAAAATATGAAATCCTTACTTATTATAAAACAAAGTCCTCCGCCGTGTCTGTCTGTCGTCCTGTACGCGATAAACTCAAAAACGACTGCACCGATTTTTATGCTATTTTCACCAATGGATAGAGTGGTTCTCGAGTAAGGGTTTAGTATATAATAACCGACATCCACGCGGGCGAAGTCGCGGGCATCAGCTAGTTTATGATAAATACGAAAAATATGTTACCTAGCTATCAAATAATTATGAACATTATTTCATCCCTATGCCCAATGTGTCCATATTTATGTTGAAAAATAAATACTTCTGTCAATGTGAAAAGCCAGGGTTTCCTAAGAATGCGGTGGCGGCCTCATAGCGGCCGCAATTTACCATCGAATGATGTCATTGAAACGCTATTTATGAAGGTAAGTTAGGTGTTTCCCTAGAGAGCGTTTTTTGACACGGTAAACCTTCGATCAAAACTAGCACTAGATAGAATTAGGAAAAAAAAACGCGATTGCATATAACTTAAAGTGTATTATCGTTTGCAATATATTTACTACTTCGATTGAAATAATAAGTAATAAGGTTGAAAAAACTATGTTGCAAAATAAGAACACAACATTATTTTGTGGTCTTATTTTTTCGGAGGTTTTTGATTCGCTTATAGGAAATCTATATATTCTTATAGTTTAATATATTCTTATAGTACTATTGATGATCGAAGCCGTAAAGTCAAACACCGCTGCCATCATTTTCATGATGGCCGGCCGTTACAGCGGCCTTTATGTGGCGGCCACCGCTATCGAATGAAACCCAAGCTTTACAGGGATGTCAGTGTGTGATCGTGCGTTTGCACTGGCGAAACATTTGAAATCTCTAGTTCCTGTCAAAAATTGTATGGAACATTGACACAAAAAGAGATTTCAACATGATTTGTCGTAACATGTTTCGCCAGTGCAAACGCACAGTAAGAGATGTCAGTATGTCATTCGCAGTTCGCTAACCAATCGCGCTAGCAGGACCCTGAAAAAAAAAACATTAATTAATTAATGCTAAAATCAAAAGCTAGTTATGATTTATTCGATGTCATTGATTATCCGGCTAGAAAAATTGTCTTAATCTAGCTTTTGTAAAGTTTAAGAGTTATTAAAGTAACAGAAAACCTTTTAAGTGTAGGTACTGACGTGACGGAACCTCCTTTTTTTTTTTTTTTAACTAGGGCATCTCGTAGTTGGATTCTGAATCCGTGACTACTTAACCGGACTTTCCTGTGGCTGCCTTAAGCTCCTAAACTTAAAGCCTCCAGCCAGGGGCAAACAAACTATGCTAAATTATAAACTAAGTGTGCGCTCGCTAAGGGCACCCCCTTTGGGGTACGGACCTCGGCTTAGGGCGCATCACTGACGGGAGGACGGCAAGGCGGGACGGGCTGGATAACAATAGTATCATTATTATTATCAGGGGAATTTAAAGCTACGTGCTCAGCTGCGGCGCGGGCTGGCACATCATCGGACAAGGGACGGGGGGACGAATTTACACGGGGTCGCGGTCGTGCTGGACCTCGTCGGCGAGGTCGGAATGACGGTAGGCGTCTGTGTTTGTGCACTGTACTGGTGGCCCTATTGCTCTCCTGTAAGAGGGTGGTGGGGTCATCTGGCTCAGATAGGACATGCCTGGGACGGCGAATACGACTAATACTAGAAGGGACATAGGTAGCTGCATCGACAACCAGAGGGTTGCGATGTTTGACAGCCGTATCGAAATAACGCTTTGCAAGGCGTTTTAGAAACTGACGGATAGTGGGAATCTTTAAATCGAGATGTAAGATCTCGTTGCGAACGAAGTAGGGAGCTCCCGTGGCCTTACGAAGGAAACGGTTTTGGAGGGTTTGCATCCTATGGATATGGTGAGCCTTAGCCTGGGCGAAGACTGGACCCGCATAGGTCATGATGGGGCGAATGCACGTGGTGTAAGTTCGCAATTTGCACTTGAGTGACAATTTGCTTCGTGCATTTAGAACGGAGTGGAGTCTACCTAGAGCGAAAGCGGCTCGCGAACGAACCTGCTTTATGTGCTCTCGAAACGTGAGATGTTGGTCGAGGATCACACCTAGGTATTTGGCTTGCTTCTCCCAAGGGATCGGCTTGCCGAACATGGTGATCGGTCTGGGGGGGGGGAGGGTGAAGGTACCTCGCGATTTTTGGAAGAAAACCGCTTGGCTTTTATCAGGATTGACTTCGATACGCCACTTCCTGAACCAGGCGCCAAGGTTATTGACAGCCCTCTGGAGTTGTCATTACTGATTCCCTTATAGTAGACGGCCGTATCGTCTGCGAACAGAGCCAACTGTGCCTTTCTACTCTTAGGGATGTCGCTAGTGAATAGCGTGAATATGAGAGGGGAGATCACGGAGCCCTGAGGGACGCCCGCTCTAATGGGTCTGGGGGAGGAGAGAGCTCCTTCGATACGGTAGCGGAAGGTGCGGTTCGACAAAAAGTCCCGTACTATGAGTACTAGACGATCCGGCACACCGAGTTGGTATAGCTTGTATATCAATCCGTTGTGCCAGACTTTGTCGAATGCTTTCGCTATATCGAAGAAGATAGCACCGGTCGTATTGCCTCGCTGGAAACCAGCTGTGGCGTATTCTACGATCCGGTGTGCCTGATGCACGCTACAGTGCTGAGTTCGAAAACCGAACTGTTCGTGGGGAATGAGGCCCTTGGTCTCTGCATAATCTCTGATACGCTTATAAATAAGCCTCTCGTAGATTTTGCCTAGAACCTTGAGCAGACTGATTGACGGAACCTCCAATAATCCTAAGTATTATATACATATACAGGGTGTTAGGGTAGACACCGTTATCCTTGAAACTAGTGGTTTGGTGTCTTCTATACTATACTTTTTCTACGGGACCAACCTCGAAATCGCGAAAACAAATCAGGTGTTCCATACATGTGTGTTCACTTAAATCGACAAAATGTATGGAACAGCTGATTTTTTTTTGCGATTTCAAAATTGGTCCCATAGAAAAAGTAGATGACACCAAACCACTAGTTTCAAGGATAACGGTGTCTACCCTAACACACTGCATATATACTTACGTAGGTAATCATTCAATCATTTCTGAACCCCGCGGTTTCATTAGTTTCAAGCTGATGGGAATATCGGGATAAAAAGTATCCTACGTCCTAACATACAACATCTTCTACCCATGTTTTAAAGCGTAAAAGAAACAAACTCACTTTTGCATTTATCCTAATCATAACCGAACTAATATTATAAATGTGAAAGTGAGTTTGTTTGTTGTGTCTTTCACACTTAAACGGCTGAACGGATTTGGACGAAATTTGGATAGACCATGACCTAATTTATTTATTTATAATGACATCACAAAGAGGAATCCTACCTACAAGGGGAATCGCACTTAGAGCGGCATCGATAAGACCTGTCTAAGGGTAATTGCTCTTACTGCATGCCAGTGTATGTCACTTGTATGTTAATTTACAAAACACTTGCTCGAAAACTGGCTCTCACTGCAACACTTTTAGGTTCACAATGCAGTGCATTGAACAGGCGTGGCTTTAATTTTGCATTCCCGCTCTAGAACTGGAAATTACGCCACATATGCAGGATGGATTTTTGAGACGGGCCAGTACGGGTTGTTGCAGTTACAAAAAAACGGACTAAGGAGACTGTCCTTTCATTTTTGAGAAATTTTGATCAACAGGCAAAGATTTTGAAAAAAAAAAAAAAATCTGTAAGTAAATGGGCAATTTTCACAAAAACTTTTTGATGCCAATCGCAATATTCTGAATGGGTGTGTATTTTCTATTTTTTCACACTTCATTCAAAAAGTTTGATCATGACACAAAGAAAACCTATAATTCTTAATAAATTATTTATAGAGCAACATAACTACGATCCTCCAGTTTCACCCCAGCATTTTTGTACACCAGGCGTACATTGCGAGAGAATATTCTCTGGTAGAATCAAGAGGATTTCTCTTTTTATGAATTTTTCATGGCGACAAAGTGGGCAATGAGCTCGTCACTGCATGTGCTACGGGACGTAACTTGTGGGATAGAATCGCCTGCGCAAGTATTACGTCCTGTTTTTAACCAGTTTTCCTTAGAAACAATTTTTTTTTTAGAGAACATTTGAGCTTAGTTCTGCGAAAACCAAATAAACCAGCCCCTGCTTATGGGGTTCTGCCCTGAAGCCCAATAAAAATAAGGTATATACCAATGGAAATAGCTTTTCAAGGGGAACCTTTCCTACTAACACGACTTTTGCCAATTGTTAGTCAGTTCGGCGTAAATGACCTAAATGGGTGTGAATACTTGGGCATCGAAGTTAAGGAATTTTCTTAACCCAATGGCCATAAGACATACACCAATAGAAAGAGCTTTTCAAGGGAAATCTTTTCTACTAACACGACTTTTGCCAAATGTTAGTCGGTTCGGAGTTAATGACCTAAATAGGTAATAAATTGCGCACCGATTTTAAGGAATTCTTGGCGTCCAATAGGCATAAGATATATACCACTGAAAAGAGCTTTTTAGGGATAACCTTTGCTATAAACACGACTTTTGCCTATTATTAGTCAGTTCACAGTTAATGACCTAAATAGGTGATGAATTTCAGTAATGCTTAATTACTCACATTTAGAGCTCTGTAGCTTCTTTCGTACTAACTATCGAGAGACGCGTCCTATCACAAAATATTAGCCTTGAAGAGATCTTTCCAATAGAGTTGAGATATATTCTCAACTCTATTGGGGTACGCGTCAGGATTAACGATCTGTCCGACTCTTAAAAACATTGGTCCTAAAATGGCATCTATTGGAGACCAATGTTTTAATATGTTCGCTTATAGGCTTCAAATATGGTAATTGCAGGGCACTGAATCATAAAAAGTTATTTAATTGACGAAATACCAGAATTCCAATAATATTTAATCACTCACATTTTAAGCTCTGTAGCTCCTTTCGTACTAACGATCAAGAGAAGTCTTCAGAATAAGAAATATTTTTCTTGATGAGATCTTTCCATTGGTATATATCTTAACGCTATTGGGCTCCAGGGCAGAAACGCCCAATCTCCTTTCTCACCTTTTCTGAAGTAATTGTAATGATTTTGGATAGCTAACGCTGACTATTTTAGAATCTATTCCATGCATGAGTTTTGGATGTAACTTAGACCGATTTTGATGGATAGTAATATACGACAATAGGAATATTGGATTTGTTTGACGCAATTAAATGCAGATTGATAGGAGAGAGTTTGTGGTTGGCTCATTTTGGCCGAGTCCATTCAATAGACTTGTGATGTAATTATCTAAAGTCGTTACTTAACGCTATCTTAGCAATCGATTACCAATTATATGCTGCAGACTTTCCTTTATTTTTGTTAAGTTTGTGGTAAACAATTACTTGAAAAATTTAACATCAACAGGAGGAGGACGGAACCGCAATATCTTGAAGCAACCAGTAAATAAAGCATTCCTTCCTATGAAATTGTGATGAAATAGAAAATGGCGTCACTATGGAGCCAACAGCCCGAGTTCCCCGGGGAAAGTACCAGTTTGTCCATTAGGTACTTCATATTAAGATAAGGATTCCCGCCAGCTTTTTGTACTTATCTTGGAAACTATAATTTACAAACGTTCTGGGAACCCACTTAACATGAAGTAAATACTTTTGTAACAATATCATTAAAGTAATTTTTATTGGTCTTTGGCAAGCAGAAGCCGCTGTGTTAGATACTTTCATAATATTTAAATAATTTTCCACCATTACCCTGACCTTATTCTTTCTGAAAAAGTCAGAAAGTGTGTGCTGTTTACATATTACCATTTCTAATCCCAAGAAATTTAATTTTCTTAAAAATTTAGGACTTACTCTAAAGTTTTCACTTATTAGATGATAGTATTGGAAGTTACACTGGGAGAACTTATACAAATGGAACTGAGTGGGACTTTTAGTTGAGTGGACATTGTCCAAATATCCTGCGGCATTGGTGCGATTATTCAAAACAGATGCAGTAACACGAGTTAGCGATGTGTGCCGATTGCTCGGGTGTCCATCCCTTATGCTCAGTTTCTGATGTATTCCCACAGTTTATATATTGACGAGAGGGCTTTACGATAGGGTTTTAAATCTTAACAAATTCGGGCTTAACACTCCGTTAGAAGAAGGAATAACTTAGGAAGATCAAAACTAAGTGGGGTTCAGACTAAGACTAGTCCACGACTTCACCCGCGTGGAGCTCGGAAATTATTCCACGCGATCGTACTATAACCCAGGTCATGGTCTATGTGCTATTTAATATTTGATTTTTAGGGTTCCGTACGTTCAAATAAAAAAACGGAACCCATACATGATCACTCGTGTGTCTGTCAGTCTGTCACACCCAAGTTCCTCCGAATGTAATGTACCGATTAAGTTAGACATATTATAGATTAGAGGAAAACCTTTAAGAAGTCTATGGTCTTAAAATAATTCATGGTAAATCTCTCAATATTGTGCGTACAAACTTACATACTGAAGTTATGCTAACGCCAAACGTAAATATGATCACCATTACTTTCTGAGCAATAAGCTGTGCTGCCTGAACTTTTCATATTTTCACAATAACTTGATGTCGAGATTTCCTGTATATCGGCAAAAATTACGAGCTTCCACACAATTATTTAATCCGTTCAGGGGATGAATTTTCAAAAATCCTTTGTGCTCACTTTCGTTATCACTTTTCGATTTCGTTATCGATACAAGGAACTCTTGTGGAGTTTCTTGCCCATTCTTCTCCATACGATACTATCTTTTGGAAGGGGCGACTAGAATCAATGATTATTTTTCTGTAAATGTTGACGTCCAAAAGTGCCTTTTATGTGCATATTTGAAATAAATGATTTGACTTTGACAAAACATTGTTTATTAAAATAACGAAATAAAGACGGCCTAATAAACTAGGACCAGGACTCTGTGACATATACACATTCGCAAAGTTTTCCAAATTATAGTAAACAGTATCCTAACTTACCCTTGGTAGTTAGATTCATCCGTCCCTCTTCAGCGTTCGCAACCAATCAGCACCGATTTACGTCGGCTGCGGGCTTATTAATTTTGGTATGCCAGCTAATTACCCTGTGAATTTGCGAAGTACTCATTCAAGTGTCATGAATTAAGCAGTGTGTATGTGTGGGTTGCGTTCAACGTAACCGATACGAGTGGCACTTGGAGCAATTGTGCCACCTCTTCGTTACACCGGGTACTAGGCGAGCATGCCAACTAAAGAGCTCTCGGTTAACTCACACAGGGATATGAAATCAGTGTGCGAATAAGTGTTTTCCTACAGTCAGTTGTGTGTGTGGTTGTGATGTTGATGTAAGACAGTGTGGTTTCTGCTGTATGTGTAGGCTTACGTGTCGGAGTTTCCCTCCTGTGACGTAAACGTCCGTGCTTAAAGTTGAAGTCGGCGTTTGTTTGCCTGTTTCCGAATAGTTTGAATGAAAAGTAGTTTTGTGTGCTTCAGTATGGTTTTGTTAAGCTAACGAAATCTAGTTGATAGTGTTTCGCGAGTGTTTGAATGTGAGCTGTAGGTATTATTCATTCCGTACGTTTTCTGTGAAGTTTTCCACGTATTTTATCTGTAACAAAGAAAAAGTTTCTTATAAGTTACATTCTAATTGCGTAAAACGAAATCGGAAAATATAGAGCATATCATCGGACATGGCGAAAGAAATTAAGAATTTCCAGAAATAACAAAAAAAAAATCCTTAAAACTGTTTTATTAAATAATATTTACCATGAGTCAGATGCTTACAGTTTTGCTAGAAAAGTGGTGACGTATTCTAATATTTACATATGTGCTGCTTTGAGGTTCGTTTATAAGATAAATAAACAATTTTCAAAAATAATTTTTGAAAAGTGTTTGTTAAGTTCCTCACAAGTACTTCACTAACTGATTCGATATTTAAGCCTCTTACATACTGGCGCGAATAGTCGCGAGACGCGACGCCGCCGGATTGTTCGCCGTGAAGTTTTCTCAGAAATTGTTTTATTAAAAGTCGCGTCGCGCGACAAGTCGCGCCAGTATGTAAGTCTTTAATCATGGTAAACGCTTTGGTAAACGTTGTTCATGGTGGTCAGTTTTACTACACGTTCATATTAAATTGTACTTACCTAGTAGGTCATTATTTGTTTAAATCATTCAACTTTAGGCACCTATATTGATTTTTTAAATATATCATAAACAAGACCTTATTCCACATAACAGTTTTAACAGCGTCCTATTGCATTTTTCCGCTTAAAATAATTTGTTATTTTTTCAGCAGAACTTTTTTCAGCAATTCAAAAGTGCCTACCTGTTTTTATAATAACGTAAATTATATTTTTTTAATAAGGTAAAGACCTCCTACGCTTTCGACCCCAAACAAGGCGGTCTTTACCTTGTTTTTTGCTGCTCATGAGTTCCTGGATTCGGTTCCTAGGTCGGACAAAGTGTTATTGGGTTTTTCCATTAGGAATTTGTCATTAACAGCTGCAGTCTGGATTTGTGCCCGGGTGATCGCAATAGGCTCGCCTTCTATTACATGGGACTTAAACATAACCCTTCGGGGATTATAGGCGTGATGATATGTTTATAGTTGTTCACTTACCATAATGGTAGGTGCACAACTAAGACTTTATATTATGGTAGCTTTTGTTTGCGCCCTGCTTTTCAAGGTATTGATATAGGACGCAACCGACCCTATAGTGCAGTGAAAGATTGACACGTCCCACAAAAGAACCTAAGTAGTGCGTAGGTGGGGGGTTCCTTCAGACACCTTAGGTAGGATACCCGCCTACCTATACATAACTTGAAAGAGTGCCTACCGTCGTATGTTGTACCAATCAAGTTATAGGCTATTACTTATCGAAGACATTGGAGAAAATGTCAAGAGAATTTTCCTTAAGTAGATGGAAAATTAAAAATTACAGTGTATTTTATAGGACTTACCTACTATAATTAAATTACAGTACCTACTTACGATTTTTATTTCCAAATTTTTTTAACGTTAAGTTTATATTCAAACAAGTTATTTACATAAGTATATAATATAAAAGCTAACAGTCCTAAAATAATAATAATATGTAATAAAAAAGGAGTATATAAAAAATAATAACATGTATATAAAAAAGGAGGGGAAGGAATCCCTTTAGGGTCCCTACACTACCTACCTAAATATTGGAGATGTCAAAAAGTGATTTCAAAATATGAAAAGTGTAAAATTAGATACTGGCGCGACTTGTCGCGCAACGCGACTTTTAACAAAACAATTTCTGAGAAAACTTCACGGCGAACAATGCAGCGGCGTCGCGTCGTGGGACAAGTCGCGCCTGTTTGTTGAAGCCTTAACGTGACTTCGTCACAAACTCTGATATTGGTTAAAAATCTTTTTATTTTGTAATTACACGCAACCATACATAGGTATATTTACCTGCTATATTTAACTTCGACAAATGAAATGGAGTATTGGGAAAATACAAACGGATTAGCACAAACTGGTGTAAATCCGAATTTCAATTTCGATTTCCCAATATATTCATCGGCCAATTCACCTTGTAGGTACCTATTACAGAAAGCTGGTGAATATATGTATATTTTAAACTTAATATGATTATTTCGAAGGTAGCTTTTTCTTAGATTGTATGAGTGATGAAGATGAAGATAACTTCGTAAAATATTGGCACATACCTATATTTACTTTTTTTTTCTTTTAGATAGCAAATTGAATGATAGCAAAGAAACGATGGATGGACTGTGTGAAAGATGATATGGCTAGAAGGAGAGTGACTACCGAGATGACGACTAACAGAGAAGTATGGAAGAAAAGGACATGTTGTTGTTGTTGATAATTTTTATGATATTTCAAGCCATGTGACGGATGGGATTTTCGATCGCCAAATATTACGAACCTCCATACCAACTTTCATCCCCTATTTAAACCCTAAATGGGATGAATTTTCATAAATCCTTCCTTTGTGCTCACCTCTGTTATACAAGGAAAAGTTTTTTCGAGTCGGTTAAAAATGTGTATTTTTAACCGACTCGAAAAAAGGTGGAGGTTATTTATGTTCGTCTATATGTTTTTTTTTCTCCGTCGTCTGTATGTCTGTATGTTGTTTCTAGACCCTCGGTTTAGCCTGTGCGTTTTCTGTCAGTAAAAATGCATAAAACGCGTTAAAGTGATTCCGATATCCTATTTACAGAATAAACAATTCCATTTCATCTCATTTAATTTCAGTGAAATAGATTCTGAAGTTGATTAGGTTGAATTGTTTTATTTTATTTATAACTAAGACATTTATTTGAGATATATCTACAATCTAACATTAATATCTACTTAATCATATTAATTATGTACAAGGGAAAATTATCAGGTTGAATTGTTATTATACTTAATTATATAATATGTCAACACGCGTTAACAAAGCTGTGTAGCTAATAAAATAATATGTGTAACGAAGTGTCGAAGCAAGTTCGTTTGTCACAATCGCAGTGCGCTACAAAGGAGTTCACAATACAATTAACAAAGCTGCGAATGCGATGACCAGTTGTGTATGTAGGATGGTATCACCATTCACCCCACGTACCCTCGCTTGTTACATCAATTTAACAGTATCGAGTCGCCTGCACACTTCCGACTATCCGATTTAATACTATCACCAAGATTTGCATGTCACAGGACGCATGCTACCCGAGGCAAATGCCGTTGTATTACGGAACTCAGATTGTATTGTGCACCAATATACCTGGATAAATTAATTTTCGTGGCATTATCATACCCTTGTGATTAACTGTGTTCTATCCGATTAATTGATTATTTGGGTAAATCAATATCGATATAACGATGATAGTTTCGATTATTAAACTATTTAATGCCTAACCTATACTTACATACATACGTAGGTAAATGTACTTAAGGGGGATGCGCTAAGGTAGCCAGCGAAATTAAAATTTTCTTATTTTTTTTTAAATTTGCGGGTCAGTGTCAGGTTGTATGTTGATTAAAATATGATTCGCGACCGTAACAAATATGACTATACAGAATAAAATTATAATCATTAGAATCAACACTACAACTCGCTTAAGTTAGAATAATCTTCAAATGTCATGATTTCATTCAATAGGATTATATGAACTTAGAGAGTTGCATTCTAATGTTTATAATTCTGTAAATCCATATTTGTTACGGTGGCGAATCATATTTTATTCAACATTCAACCTGAAGAAAATTTGAAATTCGCGGGCTACCCTGAAGGTTCCGCCTTAATAATATTGTAGTTTTTCATAACCATCAACCAAATGACTTGATATTAACATTTCTCTTTCATCCTTTTAATTAAATGGAAATATATCTCCGTGACATGCAAGCATAAGTTCGTTTAAATATTAAGGAAATCTTAAGTCACGTCTTGAAACTAAAGAAGAATTTTTTAAGACATGATGAATGACCTTGGGTCTTTATTTTCAAGGACAAGATGTAAGAGAACCAGTCTTACCAAGGGGTATCGTATTACCCATTTACTGGGTTGTAGAGGTCATAAAGGCAGTCTCTCCATGTAAAATACTGGTATTCAGCTGCATCCGGTTAGACTGGAAGCCGACCCCAACATAGATGGGAAAAGGCTAGGCAGATTGATTGATTGAATGGCCCTTATTTTCAAGTACAAGATGTAAGACAATTTTGGAAATGGCTTGGATAACTTTTTGGATAGGTTTCTAGTGAAATGTGCAGAAACAATAACTACCTATACTTATTAACTAAAAATATTTGAATATTTGTATCCTTATCGTAATAATTGGATTGACCAAGTCAAACAATAGATCAATCTTTGAAGCGAATTCGTAGGTATAAGCCTTTGTGTTTGGTTGCCTCGTCGGTCTAGTCACATAATTGACCATTTAGCTTGTACCCGGTTACAGGTATCGGAGCCATAGCCTTCAGCGGTACGACGGACCGAACCCGCCATCAGCTGAGGGGATACATACATGCATTTGCATAACAAAGAAACATCAGCCTGTACCATAGGCAACGTTTGTGTAACATCAGATTTGTTTTCATAGACAATAACAGAAATACCAAATTCTGTGTTCTGAATACATAGCATCGGATGACAATTTGAATATCTGCAACCATTGGTTAGGCAATGAAAATTAAATATAAGAAATGTTTTAATTGTCCATATCTATTTGATGATTATAATTTTCAATTCTTTCTTTATTACCTATGACCATTTTTTGCCAATGCGTAAAATTGTGAAATTATTAAGAACTTTTTCGCATCTTCTACATTAAATAATGTTTTTGGCATAGTAAATTTATTACGAATATTATCGGTATAATCCTCATTTTTTGACTTCGACAGTCGGGTAAAAACACATAGTCACTAAAATAACACATCGAGCATTTTAATATCGTATTCATGAATGCAGTAAAGTTTGTTGTTGTATTTTTACATTGAATATGTAATGTTGGTTGCCAATAACCCGTTGCATCGTGCCAAACTTTGTAGATAGTCGTAGTGGAATGCTGTGTATTTTGGGTTTGACTCACGCACCGCATCTACTGATCTTACATCTTGCAGGGTGCATTAAAATAGCCTCCACAAGTGGCGAGACTTAAACATTATATGGGTGAACAGCCAGCCAGCAAGTGGCTCATATTCGCATGCAAATTGTGCTGATACGAGCAAGAAGAAAAACATCATAGAAGAAAATTATGCATAACGGCAAACCTATATTACCTATACGCAAATATGAACTCTAAAGTCAAAATACACCGAGTTACATAATCTTAAATATAGTAAATTAGAACCCACTCCACGATATAACAAATAAAAATTGGCGGCAAATCCGCTGAATAAAACACTTTTATTTGCAATTGCGCTGTTGAATGCCGACGATGTAGCTATATTGTCAATTAAAACCACGAACTGACTCAGTAATGTAAAATTGTTATTTTCATCACGTGTTCATGTAGGCTGTGGCCACACTCCGCAACAAACGAGCAACGATTTAGTACACACCCTCACTTCATGTAACCTGGCATTTACCTACTTCTGAAAAAATATGCCGCACTTTTCAATACACACGTTTCAAGATGCTTAATTCAAGGGCTGAAAAAATCAAACTATTTCCGAAAAAATCAAAAACCAAATCTAATGCTGTTAATTTATTTCAATACAACATTGTGTAATCACACAATGCTTAGGAAAAACTAGTGCTCTAAAAATGATGTCGTAGATAATTATTTTGTGATTCACGCGCAGTAAGGTTTCAGCCTAGGATTAGGGGTCGTCAGCTGTGGGTCACAGATAGCAGTAAAATGATAGCAAAACAATGACACAGATTTTTTTGTAAATAAATACCTAATTTACCCTATCAACTTTAAGTTAAATCATCACTAAATTGAGTTGTGGTTTCGCTACGTCTAGCCAAGAATCGATTTATAAATAAATGACTTTCCCTTTAGCCCATAACCTTAACGTTAGATAAAAACCACTTTGCACCCGCCGTCACTTTATAAAGCGTAGGTATATTTGTAACAATGGAACAAATTGACCCGCACACGGACCGAAGAGACAATGGACACCAATCATGAATCCAGTTTGTTTACTACACAGCGAACGGTTACTAACTATATTAAATGAAAATTTTCTAAATTTTCTTTGATTTCATTTTCTTTGAATTGTGGAAATACTGTGAGGTCAATCCATACAATCCTTTCAAAATTAGCAGAGTTATGGACGAACACAGTAAACATAGGTAGTTACTTTTACATAACATTACTAGTACATACCGTTCACTAACATACACACTACATTATTACTATTGACTAATGTGAACTGGCACAGGTGTAGGTAAATGTTGTAACAATGTACAAACCCTTATATCGCTAGTTGAGGTACTTATGGTGACTACTTATCGCGGTCCCATGTAAAAACGAGATGAGCCTCTTGCAGTAAACCGAACACTATTCCAAACTCCAGGCTTACAACTGGGAAAAAAAAAACCCCCAGCAGATGAGCGAACGAATCAGTTAACAATTGAAAAAGTCCATATTTTTCTATATAGTTTATGTTACAAAGTCATTTGGTTCAACTAACTTTCTTTACAGTAGTCTCACGTCAAGTAAGAAACTTCAATTCGACTTGCAGCTTACAAAACTATATTTCATTTCTTTATACTGTAATCGTTTGCCTATAGACTTTTTATTTTAAATACAGTGAAAATTAATAACATAAAAAACAAAAGAATAACAAACATTGATAAAAGTTACAAAATATGGATAAACCTTGTTTTTTTTAGTCTTTTTGAAAATCAAATAAGGACATTATGTAGCCATAATTGCCTTTCATAAATATTTACATGAAGTTCCGTTGCAGTAGACGATGTAAATTATTTAATTTAGCATTTCTTATTTAATTTAGCACATGTATTATTAGTAAATGTAAAGTCACACGACTCGCCACTTTAGGGTCGATGTTTTTTTTTTTAAACCATTCAATTTAAAGAAAACTGACTTCGTAATACGGAAACTCAAGCCCCATTGCATTTATAAGAATGCTATTATTTTAATTTATAACTAAGGGAGGTTAACTACGGCAATTGGTCAATTATTCCATAATAGATCAATCATTATATCCACTGAGGATACTCTACAAATACTGTTTTTTTTATAATTGCGTGTATTTTTATGCCTACCTTCAGTTATGAAAGTTACGTAGTTTTATGAGGAATACATGAAACGATAAAAACTGTCTTGTCATAACAAAATAATATGACAGCAAAAATCACCACAACCAAACTCAAACAATTTCAAATATTTAGACTCTTTTAAACGGACTGTATGAAAATACCTGTGATGTAACAGAGGTCAACTTCTTAAAATACAATTTTCAGCCAATACTGAGTCATGTAATTGATTCTTTTATGATGTTAACATATTGCGGCGATGAATGAATCACCACTAGCCTAGCTTCAATCGAAATGCCAATCAAGCTTGTCAATTATGCCTGTAACACCGGTTGAGGTGCTACGACAGGTATTTTAGAGAAATTAAGAACTTACTACAACATAATAAGAGCGCATTTTCCATTCGATGGGAGGCTACATAGATACAGGCTCTACGAACTGGCTACGCCAGTCGTAGCGAGGCGTAGCGGTGCCGCTAATTTGGCTTGCTTTATCGTAGCTCGGTGTAACCGCGGTTCACGGTCATCGGTGAAGAGGCTTGATTGCAGCTCTCGCTAACTTACACATGCGGATTACGGGGATCAAGCCTTGTTTAGTTTATCAACGATTCTGATTAATTACGAGAAACATGTTTAGCAGTGAGTAGAATGAGTCGCCAATATCAACAGACACGCGTAATTGTTTTTTTATTTTATTAAAAGTTTATTGTGTTACAAGGTTTAATAAACTTTTTAACCCTTCTTATTTTAAGTATGTACGCTCTTCGCTTACCATTGCGAAAAGTATTTAAAAATAGTTTTTCGAAAAAAAAAATTAAATGAAAGGTTGATTTTGTTGACTGCCTGCACAATTTACTTTGTAGGTACAAACACTGTTTCTATCTATATCTACAAGTTACCTCCGCTACTCAGCAACATAATTATATTACAAACTTACCACCTGCAAGCACTTCCGTAGTAACTAAACAATTAGAGACTGTCAACTGTCCAATTAATTAGCTACTCTAATTTCAATTGTTGAAGATGGAGTCCGAGTAGGCAATAAGTTCAACTCAATTTTTTCCTAGAAAATTTATGTGCTGGGTACTTTCGCTTAACTGTCAGATAAATTTTCCGCTTCAAAGTTCTCACAAACTAGATCGTTTACAGCGTAGGGAGCGAAGTACCAGGGGCGCAGAATCGCGAGCAGCCTCCGTTACACGTGCCGCACTCACACATCTAACCCTCCCGTGTATGTAGCCGCCCTCCCGCCTTTCAATGTGTGCAGACAATTTACAAACGTGGCAGACTGGAAAACGCATTTAGCCGGAAAAGATGTTGCTTTCGATCGAGATTTTTAACTAATTTGACCAAATCATAAATAACATCAAAACATCAAAGAAATAAAAGCTAATTATTGAGGTAAAGAGAAATGTTTTTCTTTTTAGGGGTCTTTACAACACATGAGAACGCAAACGCAGTCACAAAAGCACCCCAGACTTGAACTGAAATGAGAACCTGTGAGTGGAGGTCTCGACTTTCTTTCTAAAGGCAAAGCGCAGTTAACGACTTTCTAGCTTCGTTTCTGGATTTATTAAGTAATGTAAGCCAAGGAGCGGGACGTGACACTCAATTAATAATTTGATTTGAAGTTTTCTCCACAGGTTTTCTATTCGCACCATTCGTTCACCTAATAATCCATATAAGTTTTAAACTTTAATTAAATTTGAAGTTAACATTTTTGTGTCACAAACGAATATTTTAGAGAGTCGTATTAGAGCATGAATAGGTTGTTATTACTGAAATAGACCGACTAGAAATCAACTAGAAATAGGGTATCTATAATACCTACAAGGAATAAGTACTAACTTACTGATATTTTTCGGGCAAGGTTGTATTACGTCATTCATTCGAAATCATGTTTTTTTAGAGAAATAAAATCTTTATTTTTGTTAGTAAACCACTGGTGTTGATGTAGATTTGTCTAGTTTCCAACCGGACGCAAGCCTCCGGAGCGCAATCTGTCTAATTGCCCTAGCCCCCTGCCCTAGAACTTTCAATTTTAAACCACCCCACTGCAATTCTCACCCTGTCACAGGAATGCGCTCCCTCTGCGTTTATAAGTTTCGACTATTCGATTTCAAAATCAGATAACGCGGTTTACTTCAATTTTTGTTCTGTTATAGATTAGAAGTTTCCGAAGGTGAAAACTTACTAGCTATGATCATTCAGTTACAGCGGTGGTAAAGATCTGAACTTTCTCTTTTGAAACATTTAATCTTTCTTTTCGGTAGTTTGTTTTTGGATAGTAAGGAACGCTATCAGTGGTGCCATTCTGTAAAATTCTCTTTGAAACTCACTCACTCAAGTATCCGTTCTGTATTCGCAAGAAAAGTCTCTTACTTTTAAAGTAAATCACCTCGGGATCACACAATCGGCCGTTCGAATGTAGTTCAGAGTATAACGATGCAGTTCATTAAAAATAGTTACAATTGATCAGCTCTCTATGCGCCAACCTTGACCGCGAAATCTAAAATAGGTTACAAAATAGGACACTGACGAGCAATTGAAAAAAAATACTGCTAGCAGGCATAGTTTACGTTGACCTGATTTTCAAATCCTGTAGCTGTTCCGGCCCTGTGTCAAGGTCTACTGCGGATCTTCCAGGAATATAATATTATAAATATCTATTCGCAAAATATAGATAGTACGCTATACAAAAAAACAATCAAGTTATTTTAATAAAAAAACATCTTGGTGGCGTAATTGTTGAATTAAATAAAATTGATTATACGAGCATTTATACCTACGTGTGCATAATCATGCACACGTAGGTGTGAATGCTAGCCTAAAAATAAGCCATCGCTTATTTTTAGTAAATCCTTGTTTTTTATTCAACTTGTGTTGTGGGGGAGAGCTGCAAGTACTTTGCTTAGAAAAAAAGTAAAGTTATTTTTGAATAAAATAGGTACAAACACTTGACGATTGAAGTATGTCCTGCTTTGCCAAATACTCCACGTGTAATGAGTGGTGTTCGAAAGATACAATATTTTTTTCTTTTTTTTCTTTCTAATAACACTACGTCATCGCCCTGGCACGCAGTGTGTAAATAATTTATAATCATTGTAACTGGGCAGCAGCCAAGTACATACTACGTAGCTTTTCCAAGAGATAAAAAAAAGAATATGATTTTAGTTTTGGTAAAAGTCCAATTGCTCGCGTGCTTTTTACATTTACATACATGTAATTGATATATGTCATACAATAACCACCATACAGCATATATACCATGTGGTGTATGGTATATTGCTTTATTATTGTACCTAGGTACCTTCATAGAATACTCTATATAATGTACACCATATTACAGATAATAATGTCAAAGCGAAATACTACACTACTATTTCAATGAGTGACAAGTATCGGTTCATATTCATGCAGCTAAAAAGCCCTCATTTATCGGAGTTTATCGTCTGATTTAAACGAATCCCTTCCACTTGTCGAGTTGTTTATGAAACTTGAATATTATTTACGAAGAAGCGGGTATACGAAATGTTACAAAGTGACTAACAGCCTGTACCTAATTTGGGATTCATTTCAATAATATATTTACTAACGAAGTTTCATTCGTATATTGTAGCGATTGCAATTTAATTGTTTCGTGATATTCTTTACGTCGGGGTTGGCCGCTGAGTTGTCATTTGTTGTTCACGTAGGTAGAGAGGTAGCAATTGTGACAAACGTTAACAGCGTACCGCAACAAAATTAACAAGTTAAGTTACAGTTAACAAGCTCGCTGTTTGTGTAAACTGTACTAACTAGCTAGTTTTTACGTCAACTTGACATACGCCGCGCCGCACCGTTTACACCGTCCCGCACCTAATTTGATCAAAAGTTGTTTCATTTTTGTTTCCCCCACGCGGATGAAGTTTTTGGAATCAAATAGAAAACTATTTATCCACTACGTTATTACAGTTTTCACTTATCTTATTTGCAGATTAATGCTTGGTTTCTATTTATATTCAAGGATTGAGTAAGTAATAACTATGTAACACACAACACTAACTCAAAATCACTGGGAGTTTTGTTAGCATAGCAATTACCTGCTTTATATTTTTCTCGTAGAAGATGAGGTTGTCAAACTGTGGATTAGTTATGTAAAAAAACCACAGTGTAGATTGTGTAACCTCTGAAGTTCCATTTACGGTACCTACAGTTTGATGTGACGCAATCCAAATTACAACACTCTACGACAACAGTGTTAACAAAAACTTTGTATTTTACCGATGCTTAGGTAAAACATTACAGAAAACCTCTTAATTATTTTGTTCTCCAGGTTAGCATCAACTGGTTTACTACAATTCTACAAACATATGTACATCCAATTGGATCTTACCCAATCTTCGCGATCCCCGATTAAGGACAGGCTTAGATAATTTACCGATACCTCCCTTGGAGTATTAGCTAGGTCGCCTAGGTCACCTAGGTCTGACTTGGCTCCAGCTTTTGTTTACCTAGTTACCGGCAATTTCTGGCTTTAGCTTTTATTCGAAATCTTTACACGGCGAAAACAGTGTTGTAAATTCTTGGATTCTTCAAAATCGCAACAGTATGTAAGGTTATTACACTAAGTTTTGAAGTGGGGTTATAAAATATTTATTTTATTTCTATGATTTGGTGGTCTATGATTTCTGTTGTTTGCTGCAGGATTTTGCAAAAATAATTCTAAAATTGTTGAAAATGAATATTGACAGAAAACTGAAAATCTCTCCGCAGCAAAGAGAGCTAAAGGAACTGGCACATGTTAACAGTGGTGGACTTGCGGACGTGATAATACGAGCGCGTGCGCCGCCATCCCGACAATTAGGTGGCA
Source organism: Lithophane ornitopus (assembly GCA_948473465.1). Taxonomy (NCBI): domain Eukaryota; kingdom Metazoa; phylum Arthropoda; class Insecta; order Lepidoptera; family Noctuidae; genus Lithophane; species Lithophane ornitopus. The sequence goes on from OX419623.1 coordinate 9,767,214, forward strand.
GGCTAACGAGCACGTGCGCGCGTGTGGCGCTTCTGCTGCACGCCCAAACAATTCTATTACCCACAATAAAACAAGTTTGCAAGATTCTGCACAGTAATCAATACATAAAGGAAGATTTGAAATACAAAATGCACGAAAGCAAAAAGTAATCCTAATTTTGTTTCAGTTTTAGGGATCCAAATATTTTAGTACACCCTAAGACGAAGTAAAAAATCGTACACCGCCTACTTTTACAGGACAGCAAGAAGATAGCCAATAGCATATTTCTTTTAGAATTTAAGAATTTCCTAAAAGTCCCCGTTAGTAGGTATTTGTAACAAAGAAGCTTTTGCAAGTTTTGTGCATGTTTTCTTGTTCGGACTGTACAAAGGTCGCAGTGAGCTCACCGCCCACATTTTATAATTTTCTTTACATATTTCGTGCTTCACCATTATCAACTTATTCTTACTATTTGTGTTTCAGATGTTGCAGAGGATTTTAATAATCCCTTTCACCAATGTGCTCAATGTTTGTCCGCATTCTAAGGATTATTGAAATGGTATAAAACATTTCCGAGACCTACATTAGCTTTGAGATTATTTATTTATGTTTTCCTTTTTTTGTGTTGATATCTTTCTGATTATTTTGGCATGAAATAAAACCAAAGATAATATTCATGAATTTTTGGGACTCTCATTAATTGCTTGATTTTCAAAAATTTATATAGCTTGTGTGGATAAATAAATAGTAATGATATCTATTCATCATCATCTGCCAAGCCTTTTCCCAACTATGTTGGGGTCAGCTTTTAATCTAACCGGATGCAGCTGATTAGCTGAATACCAGTTACTTATTTTACATGAAGCGACTGCCTCCACAATCCAATCGTAATTATAGTATTATCTGTTACGATTTGATTTGGAATGATTTCATTAGTTTTACTTAATATTATGCTTTATGCATTATGTATCCGGTTCTAGCCAGCTAACACTCAATTTCCATAGCTATTCATAATTATTATCATAATTTGTATTCGTGTTTGGCGCGTTCATAAGCCAATCACATTTCACAGTTGGATCAACTGCTACGTTTATGTTACGACTGCGATGTACCTGCAGGTACCTAATAAGTAATTACATTATTCACGACATTGTTTATCTATGGCCTATTATTTAATCTATGGAATATTAAATAAAATACTGATTACTGAAATATTTTCCACAGGCACAACATTCTTGAAGTTTCTTAAGGTTTTCTAGAATAAAGTTACATACACCATTAGAAAATAAATCTTGAAACTAAACGGGAAAATAAAAATATCCTGCTTATAACATTGTCGTAAAAGATGCAAAGCAATGTACTTTAACCGAGAAGATAATACTCTGTATCTAAACGAACATTGTAACAAACGATAGGAATACAAGCGGCCAAGATTTACCTCACGAACAAAATGCTCAAACTTTAATGTTAACCTACCAACGTTTAGAGGTACTTTCCTAAATTCACTTTGGCGGGATACGAAGTCAACAGAAATAAACGGGATTCCTCTTAAGTGTCGAGAGTCGGAAGGTTTAAGTAAAGTTGTAAAACTAAGTCAAGATAAAGTCTGACGATTGAGCGAATCTGTTCAATCAAAGCTTGTTACTGTAACCGATGTATCACGATATTGTCGGTTCACTGCATGTTACACGTATCTAATTAGACTGTAGAGGATAATTGGGTATCGAATAGAGACTGTTCATAACATGCGGAGGTTAGATGTCAATTGTGTAGGGTAGATCGGGATAGTAATATGGTTGATTAGTTAGTGAATAAAATATTCAGGCCCTCTTGCACCAGAAATCACTAAGTAAATAGGCACATTTAGCGCTAAACGTATTTAAAACATGGTTCTGTTTCCCTTAATCGTTTAAAGATGACAGAGCCCGAATGATGTTTTAAATGTGTTTTCAGTAATGTGGTGGAAGCGGGCCTAAGTGAACCAAATCCTGGTGGCAAAGTATTGCCACGTTTGAAAACCAAAGTTACAACTTACAAGTTATAAAGAATTTTGCTCACCTGAGCATGCAACTGAGCATGATGTAGGTAAGAGGGAAATCAATGGTAATTAATGATGTCTAAAGACTACATAAAAGTTTTTACGTTCTGTAATATATGACATTAGCTCTTTCCCGCCATCGCAACGGTTAGTGCTGTGCTGCAGAGGAAAATTTAACCAGCTGCAACAGGTGGTGGAGGTCTTATGCCATGTTTTCACTAACCCCAGTCGACACGTAATTCAATGCCTAAATATGATTGCACTGTTACATTTTCAACCCTCGGCTTAGAACCGAATGTTGAAAATAGGTACTTACAACAGCAAGCTTTTATTCAGGTTTTAATTAAGGTTTAGCGTAACAAAAAGAATGCGCTACTCATACGCATAGCTCAGATCTTTGCGGGGAGAGCATCGCACGCACTACTTTAGCTTTAGCGCCTTTTACATGGTTGCATCTTTCAGTATATCTACTAACTAGATATATCTGACTTTCTATGTTAGGCAGTTAACGTAGTTCTTTCAGTCTGTCACGATTGTTAGTGGAAAATAGAGATTTTTGTTGGATGATAGAGATTGTTGGTGGATGATAGAGATTTTCAATAAATTCTGAAACTGGATCCCTAATGCGAGCTATTGGGCTACATTAAAATCAATATACTACCTAATATAGTACCTAAGACACTAGGGGTTACAATACAGATATCTATTTTGAATCTAATAATATTAAAACGTTATAAATACATTAATAAATTGGACTAATATAGTTTTTACATTAATAAATTATAGTAATGTTGCATTTCATTTAAATAATTTAGTTTCGTAACATTTTAATATTCCAATCAATTTGTATAATAATCACTGTGTTTAGGCTTTTAATGTTGTATCGTTGTGACATTTTCCTTCTTACATAGACCGTACATACCTATCACAGCTCGGTGGACTCTCTACCTACTGGGACTGTATGCGATCTTACTTCCTACGAAATGTAATAAGAACTAATTAATAGGCCACTGTCGGCTAAATTGTCGGGTACATGTACCCAGTAGTGGTTACAAAAAAAGGTTAAATGAAAGTATCAAAATCTAGGAATGGTGGACTAACCACTCGATAATTTAATAACAGCCTGTTTCGTTTAGTTTGACGAATGAGTTGAACCTTCCATAAATATGTCACTTTAAAAAGGTAAAAAAACTAGTTTAAAATGTATGCATTGAGAAAGTAAAGATTCCTAAGTAAATAATTTGACGTTTTGGAACAATATAGTCGAAAAAACCATTTCGAATCTATTTTGTTCACAAAATATTTAGATACCACCTGGATTCTATGATAAAGTCTTGTGCCCACAACTGAATAATTAAATTACCATACCGACATTAAAAAATATATTTTTAGTCAGCTGTATAAAAAAACTCAAAGTTGACAGGAAATCTATAGTTCATAGTTCATACTGTGCACGACGGCACGAGGCACCAATTTTCCGTTTTACACATAGGGAAATATTTTACCCCGCTTCAAACTGCCTCTTATAAAACCCACCAGCATGTGGAAACTTTAAACAGAGAAGAAAACACAATGTAAACCCTTCGAGCATAGGTACACACGGCTACATATCAAGCTATACATTTCCAGTATAAGCTGATCTCGCATTGTAAAGGATTTCCGTACAATGACAGGTCAGCTTATACTGAAAAAGTGTAGCTTTATATGTAGCCGTGTGTACGTTCCTTGGAATTATAAACTTAAGACTGATTTACACGGTGTGATTTAATTTCCAGTTGCATGCAACTTTTACATTACGAAACTAGTTTTGCGAAATTAGTTATTCATTGATAGTTCCACGTGTAAATAATTATCTATTTACACGAGAAACTATCAATGAATAACTAATTTCGCACAACTAGTTTCGTAATATAAATTCGGCTTTACAGTCACAATGTTTATACGATGCAAGTAATTAGTTGCTTCAATTTTATTGTATGGTACAGGCATGAAGCTTGCATCGTGTAAATGGGGCTTCAGGGTAACCTCTCTACTATTAACTCTGTCATAGTGACCATGGTCGGTCACACGACGAGGATTGATGAAGTGTCTGTCCTCTGTATTCACAAATCACAGTCATTAACTGTCTGCAGCAGTTTTCTTATTTAGTTTGGTGTGGTATGTATTTAAAATACCCCTATTTTAAATAAGCACAATGTTAATTTACTATTAATTAAAATATTACATAAGACTATGTTTTACATGCTTTTAAAGGTTCCGTACCTTGAAAGTTATAAAACGGAATCTTTATGAGATCCCTTTTTTGTCCACCCGTCTGTCACAGAGATTCTTCTCAAAGCCTATGCAACGTAGGAATTACAGTAGTATAGTGAATGCCAGTCAGTGACGTGATTGTACAACAAACATTTCACATCAGTCACAAAAAAATATGCATATTTTTTATGCAATAATATCGATATCTATTAATTCGTATTAATTAGTTTTATTTATGTTCTGTGAATTAAAAATAACATAATTTAGGCTTTAACGCTCCAATGCTAACTTGTTTCTAGGATACCGTTTTCTAAAATACTTCAAACTTTTGAGATAAAGGCCACTGCCGTTACGCAACTAGTACCGCTAGATGACTTACAAACTGAGGCCAAAACTGTGTCGAAATACTGTTAATTAAATAAATATTTATTTTAATTATTGATCTGCATTCCAAAGTAGGCCATACCTAGGCATTACCTAAAGTCTGTGAGACTAAATTACTATACGTTTGTTTTAATGTCCTCCATTTATATTTATAAGCATAACCTATCAGTTTGCGAGGTGCTTGGGAATCAAAACTAGTTATACTCAATCCGTTTTGTTTTGTTTTTTTTATAAATCACAAATCTCTATAAATCAAAATTAAATGCTGTTCGTTGGTAAGAAAAATTGTCCGGGAAATTGGAAACTTCGGTAAAAACTGAAAGTGTTTTTTTCTATGGGATTTTTGTAAGAATAATATTGAAATGTGAACAGGACAACGTCTCGCCGGGTCAGCTAATATTTAAAAAAAAAACATTTGTTTACTTACTTAATTAGAGAAATCGAATTATTATATATCGTATAAATATTTAGATTTCAATAAATGTTTTTTCAAATGTGTGTGCGAATTGCTCTAGTTCTGAATCAAACTTCATCAATATTCCAATGTGGCTAAGACCCATGCATGACACTTGTCTAACCTGGAGTAGAAAAGGCCAATCCCTGTTATCAACGCCTCTTTTGATCATAATTATTTAGCAGGCCCGTAGTAGGTACACTTGTCTATTTTATCGTTTACTGCAAATGTTTTGTAAGTTTATAAGTATGTTAACACGGTAACGATACATCAGGTTACTATAGGATTCTTAGTATTATAGTCAATGAGCCTCGGAAAGCACGATAAGCCGTTGGTCTTGCGCCTGTTCTCACTGCGGTCATGACGGATTGCCGTCCCATCGAGCTATGAGAGTGAAGGAAGAAAGAGCGCACTTGTGCATTTGTGCACACACTTGCGCACAATCTGCCTGTTGAGATTCAACGGAGACTAGCCTTAATTCGGTATCCTTAATTCGGCATCGGAATTTCGGCCGCCATGGCCGAAATTCGGTCTGGACGACTATAATTATTTCAGGTCGTATCATGTCGTATCATAAAGTATATTTTGATTTTCTACACCTCTGAGAGATGTTGCTTACTTACGTTTGTTAGACCATGATTAAGTCTTGGAAATCTTAACTGAATGCCGATTTCTTTCGATCATTCACGTCATGCGACCAAAACAAATTCATTTTCGGAATACTTACGGCCCTTTCCCTACAACTTGAAGTTAACATTATGCAGAAGAAGCTGTATTATCTAAACAATACCCGTGTTTGCGAGCTAGAATTTGCGGTCCTTTCCGAGGGGATGTTTGTGAAAGTTTCCTTACTTGGCGGGAAGTATGCGGGGGAAAATTGAAATAATTGACGGTCGATGGTCGACACTGTGACGGTCGCTCGTGGCTTTACCGGCCGGCAAGAGTACCTATAGATTGAATTTCTTACAGCTTGGGACAGATAGTTTTGAACAAGTCCCCAAGAATGTTAAACAGAAATCTAATTAGTAAACCATTTGAAGTTCGGACCGTAATTAAAATATAATCCCTCCCTGTAACAAAGCAATTCACGGCGATTACAATATATAGCTACCTATATACAATACTAGCTTATGCCCGCGGCTTAGCCCGCTTGGCAAATTATATATAAAAACCTTCCTCGAGAACCATCACTCTATCCATTGGTGAAAACAGCATAAAAATCGGTGCAGTAGTTTTTGAGTTTATCGCGAACAGGACGACGCACAGACGCGGCGGAGGACTTTGTTTTATAATACGTAAGGATATAGCTACCTGTCTTATTGATTGAAGATATTTTTAGACTAAATATCAAGCATTCGATGGAATTGCTAAGTGGTTTAGTTTCTTTCATTTCATAAAAAAATGCATATTTTATCCTTAAAAGGAAAGACATTCTATTACTGGATTTAACAATAATACCTACATTTTGTTCTATAGCATATTCAAGTGTAGTAACTACATATTACAAGTCTTAGAATACGGAAACTATTCAAAGCAGCCAACATCATAAGTATCCCTGTCCATTAAAATACATAAAGTAAGGAGCTAATCTTTATTCAAAGTTTGTTTCGTATTTGTTGCCTAGTCCTGTATAGAAAGAACCGAATGTAAGTATTGTTTCTTAAATCATCTTTCAATAATATGTATGCAATTTCTTAGATAATATGTATGCGATTTGATTCACTTTGCGTCCAGCGCTCGGTGTGGTAACATGTCGCGTTCTGGTTTTAATTGGTCAATCGTCATCCTGAGGATGCCTCGTTGAGAGGTGAAACACGTGTCGATTTCTTACAGGGTTTTTTAGGACTCTTGAAGAATAGTCAAGCGGAATAGGTTACTAAATATATCTGCGTCTATTGTATTTTATAATGGATTTCCGCAAAGTCACGCCTGAATCAATTAACTATTTCTTAGATAGGTAATACTCACCGCATTGTACGTGATACGTACAATAGATACCTACGTACATATACATATATACGTAGATACGTACAATAAGAAGAACACAATAACATTAAGAAGTTATCACAATCATAATCACAGGTCCTGCCTACGTGTCATTCTAACCGCTACCTAAAGCTCTTCAATGACTGATCTAAGCTATAATTTCAATCACGATTAATAGACGGGTTGGTGAGTGCATTTCTGAGACCTGAGAGTAGGAAAAGATCCTCCTCTCCTGTAAAGGGTTTTCTCACCGTTCAGACAACGGTTAAAGCAATGTTCAAGTGTATTTAATAGCGCATAAAAACACCTATAAAACTGTTTGTAAGTTTTTTTTTTTATTGGCTTTTTGGCTTTTTTATATTTCTCGTCAGTGTACATAATAAAAAACTTACAATTCACTGACAGACAACGCACCGATAGAGTGCGTTTCATCAAATAGTCCCTTTGCCGTAATGTTGACTCCACTGTTAAATTTAAAAAAACGACTCTATTAGGTAGCGCCGTAGCGGCATAATGTAGGTATTTGTATTGGTCCTACAACAGTGCAGGCAACATTACGGTATAGGAACTATTTGATGAAACGCACTGTAGAGAGAGAGATAAACCGCTTGATCTAGAGGCATAAGCGCATGAGTTCCTTTTAATATAACGAAGATTAGCTGCGACCACGCAGTCCACCCAGGAAAGGTTTCTAAAGATTATCTCTTAAAGAGGTTGCATAGAGGATGAGTGTTCGTAAGGAATTTCGTAATCGATTGGAAATACCATTGGGCATACCACTTGTAAAGCCGTTTGTCCACCGCACCGTTCTCGTTGACGTTCCCGTTCCAGGTGCGGTGGACAAACAGTGTAAGGATATAATTCCCACGACAGTCAAAATTCAACAGTTCGTTTAAGAGAAAAACACTGTGCTCTAATTAAAGCTCTGTGGTTACAATTAATATAGAGCTGATAAAATCTTAATCAATGTCTAGGTACTGTACAATGCACGGTACTTAATTAAGTTAACTCGTTTGACAATAAAAAAAAAACCGGCCAAGTGCAAGACCTCGCGTAGAGTCGGGTTCCGTAGCGCATATGGTATAGTATATTCATACGTTCAATGTCGTACAGTAACAAAATTAACCAACGTAAAGCTTGATATTTTTCAAAAATATAAATATTTTATTGACAATGTGTTTATAATAAGGTACACGTTAATAATGTTTGGAATAAATAGACTAAGAAAGAATTATAGGAGAGTACCTACCGGTGAATAAGTACAAGATGTAACGCGAAATATAATGATAATCTACTCTTACTGCTTCTATTATATTTTCATTCAATTACTTCGCCGCCATTTACTTAAATTTTATAGCCCATATTGTCAGCTAGTAAAAGCCTGTCACATACAGACGGACGCTATAGGGGTTCGTTTGACTACGGAACCCAAAAATTGCTTGTACACCATAGAGCCATCACCCATAAATAAACGAGAATTAATGAGGAAAGCTGACCTACCTGACATCCGTTCAGCAATAAATAATTAAGCAGTTAGCAGTAGCGTGTTATTCGAATCATCAATCGTTTATCTACAAAAAGATTTTATAAATACATATTTAGTCTAATATGTGCCCATGCCAAAAGCTGTATTATTGATACTAGTTTGTCATCGCTTTTGTACCATGTTTCATACACGTACTTTAATTGTAGTCTCACAGACCATCCAGATCTACTTATTAAACATTTTAAATTCCCTCACTGACAGAAACGCACTGCCTAAACCACTGGGTCTAAACCTAAGCTTAAAGCATGGCATTTGGCTGCAAGTGTTCCTTATCGTTCGAAACGTCTGGGATGAGGAAGATCTCCGCTACATGATGGTCCAGTATGGAGAGGGAGATGAAAGCGCAGAATCTAACTCGGGACAGAGCGTTCTGGCGCCGCTGTACAAGACCAGGGCCCTACTGCCACCGCTTACAGCAGTATTATTTTAATATTACTTTTGAGTAGGAAATAGATGAAGCTCTACTGGACGTATAGCTCTTTCCCCCACGAAGTAAGATTAAAATAGTATTGCTGTAAGCGATGGTGGTAGGCCCTCGAACTGGTATCAAGGGATGGAAGAAAGAGTTCCTTATACAATGAATGTGAGCACTGAAGAACGAAGATACCGGTTAATACCGGTTTATTTCGGTTTTCCTCCGAACTTTTGTCAAGAACGCGAACGTTTAAAGAACCTTATTTTAACAAAAAATAACCGATATATTCGACGAGCGGCATGTCGGTAAAAGCATTGCAACTTGTGACTACTTGTGAGGATGCCGCGCTGAATAAAAACTGATGTATTAACCGGTTTTTATTACTCTAAACAAGTAAATCCGATAAAAACTTTATATAATACATTTATGTAAACCGGTATATGCGAACGAAACTGAATGTAAAGGTTTTTGCGTCAAGTACATCGTACCGGTTTGAACATTTAACCGGGATTCCCTGCCCTAAAGGCATTAAATATAGGATGACAGTCTGTATTAAGTTAGTAATTTTTTCCGATGAGAAATCCCACTGAACACATGGCTTACCATCCTAGAAATAACCAGTTTGGGAAGCTCCTGGATTTGTTAGGTTAGGTTAGAACAGTTGTTGGCCAATATAATGCTGGCCTAAGCTAGCAAGGGTTGCGGAAGTACGAACTATTTTCCTTCCGATGAGCTTTTCTTGTGTAGCATAGTAGGGAAGCTTTGCAATGTAAATGTCGAAGCCTCTTCACATAATATATGTCATGTTGAGGACTGAAACCGTGGTGGTTTTAGCCGAAAAACAGCGGCATTTTCCTTCGACACCTATTCTGTCGTCATTCGGTAAAATTCTAATTCAAATATTTTATTTCAGACCAATGGATTCATATAGTTTTAGTATGAACTTAGCCTATGTTAGTAAACTCAATAACTTAAAAAGCCGTAGACCAGTGGGCCTAAAACGGTCACATTAGCAATTCTTCTCAAAGCATTTCATTTCCTGAATTTCCAGCTGTCATTAGCAATTCCTCTAATTTGACACAAAAGCAATTCATATTATGTGGACCATTTTACGAATCTCCATAGAAAACTGTCAAACGGATGAATTATTTCGTAATATGAATCGCACGCAGATCATATTATGAATTGTCAGTTTGTGACATTTTACGATGATTCTTAATATTTTCCTATTATGATTCTGCCAAAGTGACGGATTTAAGCCTCCAGGTCACTTCTTCAAAATTCATTTTGAGTATATACAGTTTTGTCCGAAGTGAGTGTCAAGCTCAGTCGATAGTCTTAACTGTATAGTTATGTATGTAGCTACGAACGGAATGGAACTTCTATCTGACTTATTTTTATATAGAAGTTAGTTACGTCCTTTCACCGCAATCCAGATGGTGGAATCCATGACTTTCCCCTCGAAAAGAAATGGTCAGAACTGTGTCCACCACCACTGGAGTGCGCTGTGATACCTGCGATTGTCGAAATGTATTGAAAAGAAAAAATAAGATGAGTTTCATGAAAATCACGACATAAACTTCTATATAAACTTACTTTTAATTTATTTAAAGCTAGTGACCCACCCCTGCTTCGCACAATTTTTGTAACATGGTAAAGCATCGTGATTTGTTTATAATATTTCAGTTTAATGGTGCATTATACACATAAACCTTCTGAATTAAATTCCCTTAATTATGGCGGAAAACGCATCAATATCTGTTGCGTAGTTTACAAGAACAAAGCGGTCATCCAGACGACACGAAAAGCTTAATGAAAATAAAAGAATTTCAATCAATCTGCCTAGCCTTTTCCCAAGCTCTTTCCCTTTTGCCTAGCTCTTTCCCTATTGGGGTCGGTTTCCAGTCTAACCGGATGCAGCTGAATACCAGTATTTTACATGGAGCGACTGCCTATCTGACCTCCACAACCCAGTAACTGGGTAATACGATACCCCTTGGTAAGTCTGGTTGTCAGGCTTCTGACGACCCGTAACGACTGTCAAAGATCCTCGAAAGACAGCCAAACCAACGGGACCAAGGGCTTAACGTGCTTTACAAGGCACGGAGGAGTCTCGATATGTAAAGATGATCACCCATCCGCGGACCAATCCCGGCAAGCGTAGCTTAACCTGATGGACCGACCCGTGCGGCTGTTATTACTTAGCCACGAGCTCCTCAATAAAAATAATACACACCACCACCACCACTACCACTAATGAAAATAAAAGAATTTATAATGTCATAATGAAAGTCCAGACCAACACAACAATTTCATAATCAGTGCTATCGCCAGTTCCCGATATCAATGGGATTATGGCGTCATTATTTTACTGTCGTATGAGTTTAACACGTGAGAGCGATTAGCGTTTTCCTACTACGACGGTAATTTGACGTTAGTGAATTGTTTATGACCACTTTATATGGGTACATGCCAAGTAATGTGGCAAGGTATTACATAACAGCTATTTGTAATAATTCTCATTCTGTAATGAGGCACTTATGAAAGACTCATTGCTGCTTATTACCTAATTTCTTTTTACTAGTCCATGTATATGTCCATGTCAATTGTAAAAATGCAAATGAAATAATCAAAGGATAACAAATCAGTAAATAACATTTAACCAGTTTTTGGAAACTCTTAGCGCCTACGAAACAAAGTTTGCTTTGTAACTTTATAAACTCTCAAGTAAGTTCTCTCTCTTCGCTTCATATAACGTTTATATCAATTTGCCTCGGAAATATTGGATCAATGTTCCTTTAAACTTACAACAAACATAAATTGAATCTATGAAGGTAGGTATCTACTAGGTACCATAGTTTATGTATGTATGCGGCCTGTGTCACCCTTTACACGTGCAGGGAAATGGCCTTCGAGAATATGTAAGATGACATGTATTGATTTGCAGCTTACAAATAATGTTTTATGTATGGTAAGAACTGACGAGTATTTCTAGGCATAAAAATATGCAACAGTAATATAATACTCAGGAGTTTTGCCAACTGTGTTGATGTTTTGATTTATGCCGAAATAAAACAAATAGAACACTTACGTGAGATGATATAAAAACCATACTGGTTAAATACTTTGAATGAAAATGCAAGTAAAATAACTTACTTTGTAAACAATAATGAAGTTGTTTGTAAATAAAATAGTAAATGTCACCCGATAAAATGAAAGTTCATTACATGAACCGAAACTGGGGTTCAAATCGTCCGAAGCCTCAATCCAATTCACCCACAAATTACGTAAAGCTTCAAAAGCTTGACTCGTAACACTACGTGTGAGCCTATATAGATAGATGCACGGCGGTGTAAACGAGCGCAACCTTCACCGGTGCAGTGTAACTATGCAACAGCGTGCAGATATGTATGTCGGCGGCGCGTGTAAGACAGGGCTGCCCCAACCCTCGCAGCTCCCGCCCGCCCATGCTCGCCTGGTACCCGATACAAAAACTGTAAACGTTGTAAACCAGTCTCGACTTCAAAACAAATCTCATTCAGTTTTTCACTTAAACTATTCATCTTATTAGTTACCACCCACGTCTATCTACAATCGCAAGACCCATTAAAAATACCTTTTTTTATTGTACTCTAAAAGCTTAAAAACTGAATTATGCCTCAAATACTCCTTTTATTTTATTACAAACATTTTACGATAGTTTTAACTTGGCGTGCCTATCCAATTACCTTTAAGTAAATCAACTAAAAGCAAAACAATATTGCTTTTGATATAATAAACGTTTAAAAGATACAACATTATAAACTGATAAGGACGATATAGAGGACGAAGATATATTTATTTTTGAGTATGTTTTGACACGTGTGTTAAAGGTGACAGCTGTGTATGAGAGCAAATAAAGCCGATTACAAACATACTACATCCCTTCCTGAGAGAATTCTCTCTATTGTTACGGGAAATTATAGTGTAGCAAAACATTATATAGTTTGTTGTAAAATGGTCACTTCTTGCTACATCGCTAGGTACTCAGCTACTCAGTTCACAGATAATAATTGGTGTTAAACTGTTATATGTATTTAAATTTATTTATTTGATTGTGTCAGTAAGGTTTCACCACAGTAAAAAAATACACTACTATTCGAAGTGAATTGTCTTAATTATAGCGTAATGCCATATTGTCAGGATAATAAAGATAAACTAAGATGAAAACTACGCCACTCACGTGTAACAGTGAAGGGAATATCAAAGGTGTTTATTTGAGACTTACAGAAGCATAATCAGCGCATAATGATAGCCGCATAGCCTCTCTGTGAGAGGGAGTGGGCCGTAATCCACCACGCGGGCCCATTGCAAGGTGGTAGATGTCACATGTCTTCTAATTTTTGGTTCTAGGACATGCCGGTTTCCTTACGATGTTTTCCTTTACCGTTTTGAGAGCACTGGTGAGTTACAGAAGACAGTTACATAAATATTTATAGCCCGAATCAAATGGTGCGCGGAGGTAAAGATCAGTCGGCAACTGTCTGCAAGTAATAATCGATGGTTCTAAAATTGTAAGGGCGCCCTGCGAATTTCTTTTTTTACTAAATATGTTCCTGTGATTGTGTTGTGTCTGTGTAGCTTAGACCCTGCTTCTGACAACAGCGGACTACTTTTTATAATTACATTTTTCACAATCTTCAACGAAGCACTTATTTATTATTCACTGAATAATAATAGTTAAAATCATCAATACCATTAGGCTATAAGCTGAAAGCTCTCTAATTTATATTTGATAAAAAAATATGACATTTTCATGAAAACATGAGCAGCAATTTGCGAAAAACCTAAAAAAAATCGTGTGGTACCTTAAGATTGAAACTGTTGTTAGTTTTTCCCCGACGATCGATTTAATTGCGGCAAAGATTTAGCGGGACGGTGGACGGTGCCTGTAAAAGTTTGATTCGCGATCACATCGCCGCCCCGCACCCGGCTGCCCGGCGACCGTCCGACAGCTAACAACGATTCCGTTAATAAAATTCACGGAACAATCTAATATGCAGATCTGGTAAACCATGTAACAGACGCGCGAGTAGATTGTCTGTCATGCCTTTTTTAAAGAACCGAACAAATATTTCTGTTGATGGTTGGTGATTTTTTTTTTATGTTACTAGTTTGGCAGTCTGCTCAGTCGGAAGGAGAAGGAAAAGGAAGAGGAAGAAAACCTTCTTATTACTTAAGTGGGTTATTAAATAACTAATTCAATATACCCACTTGATAAGTATAAGTAGTGCAGTGGTGGCCCAGTGGAAACGGCGGCAACGTACGAGTTGTAGGTCGTAGGTTCGAACGACAGGCGCTTTATGTTGTGTAAATATTTCATTATTTCACAAAATAGTGAAGGAAAGCATCGTGAGGAAACCGGCATGGCCTAGAACCAAAAATTCGAAGACATGTGACATCTACCGACCCGCACTGGGCCCGCGTGGTGTATTACGGCCCACTCCCTCTCACCGATAGGAGGCCTGTATCCCAGCAGTGGGAACATTATAGGCTGACAATACTTACACAGTACTTACATGTAGACGTAGTAGATAGAAACTTAGGATAGATCGTGATATTTTCGTCAAGTTGTTATTGAAACACAATCACATACCAGTACAAAAAAAAACGGTATTATTGTGCTGGAAAAATGTTTTATGACGATAATGTCCGTAATCGGTTTTCTATTTGATAAATACCATTATACAAGAATAGTTTCAATTAATTAAACTTAAAAAACATCTCGAAGGAGTTTCAAAGAATTAAAATTTTCAAAGTTTGTAAAACCAAACTCACATTTCAATAAATTCGATCTTATATTGAAATGTAATTGAAATTCAGTTCAGAACTATTTCGATGAAATGATGTAACTTATATCGAAACTTGCTATTTAATCACGAACTGTCATTGATGCGGCTCAATTGGGATTGAATAACTATTTCCAATAAGTAGGTAATAAGAATTACAACAAGGGACATAACCAGTCGCCTGGACAAAGCACACACACATATACACTTTTGGTAGAAGAATGATTGTAAATGGCATAGGATACTTTGGAAACGGCCCATCGTAAAATATTAATCGGCACATTGCCCTACGATACTTGACCAAGAGCGCCCTACCGCCGTTTGAGGTAGGTAATTCAATAAAGATCCTCTTGAGCCCTACAGATAGAACTGTGTGGAAAGGAGGGGCACAGTTCTTTCCCCTAAGGGGGAAATCGACTAAACAGTAATAATAATAATAGGAACAACATAATCACATAATTAGGAAAAACTAAATTTTTATCAGCCTAGGGTAATTCAGTATAACAGTCACATATGGGCTTTGTTGATAGACCAACCTGATAAAATAGAGAACTTCCGGCAAAAAGTATTCATAATATGGTTAGGTCAGAAGAAAAGTTAGAGTAACGTTACGAGTAGTGCTCAATTTTCACTTGCTTCATTCCAGCTACGTTGTGGGTCCCTTTCGGTCCAACCAGTTGCTTCCTGACCTTCACAATTCAGTTACTAAGGCATTAGGTACTGATTTCTTAAGGTTGATAAGGGATTGATCAGTATATTTTTTTTCTTTTAACTTCTGGATGATTCTAGAATCCGGCGGGCACAGTTTCTCATTTAGTACTCGAAGTCTAGTTAAAATGAAGCTAATTAACGATTTCCAATCTGAATTGTTTGATTTTCCAATTACAGAAGTTATCCATTTACTCTTGAAATTCAATAAATAATAATCGAATAAGAAATCGGACGTTCACAAAATGTTATGTAAATTAAAATAACACACACTTTTCATTACTGCGCGTAATGAAATCCATTAAACCAAAACTGTCTTTCATTTTTCCAAAAAGCATCGGATATTAATTTCATTAAGAGCTCCGATCATTATCACAACAATCACATCAGGGATATTATAAATTGAATTGCAAAGTAATAACATTATGCGTTCTACAAATTAAGTGTTAACCGCAGCCTGAATGACGTTTAATTTTAAACTATCGATGGGTGCGAGAAAAACTGATTTGCATTGTGGACTGTGTTGGGCCAGATTCGCGGTCAGGCGTGTGGGTGCGTGGCGCGGGGCCCGCGCGCCCGCCGCCCTTCCTCGGGCATTTAATGGAAACTCCTACATTTTTATGACCGCCTGGTACTATTTGGCATTGACTTAGGGGAGCCGTCTGACGATTTGTTGCCCAATTCTCCGAGTAATTGATACTGAATGAAATGTTCGTCATGTTGGCCGCGCTTTACCCAAACGACTTTAACAGCTTATCCTGCTAATCTATGTTTATAATATTTTTATTTTGTAGCTTGATCATCTTCAAATAATTTAATCTCAATAATAGTATTAAAAGAACTTCGAAATATCGTGCTCCAAAAGAAGAATATGGATTATAAAATTTTATTAGATTTTTTATTTGAATATGTATAAGAGTTTTATGCGTAAGTAGCTGAGGTAAGAACACTTGGCATACAAGCTAAATGTTAAACTCAAGTTTGATTGAACTTTCTGAGATAGTCTTCGATCGAAGTCGTTAATATGAAATGGAGTGGTAAGAACATTCACTACCTGCACTATAAAATGGCATTTCTCCGCGATATGTATGATATTCCTACTTAATAATATATTGATTTATCTACCTTATCGTCATTCGCACCAAAATACCTTCTTGAAATTTTACACGCAAACTTGAAGTAACTTTCGATTCTTATTCCGCCTCGTGCAAGTGAGCCGAATGATCTAGTAGGTACCTATTACTGCTGGGTTATAACTTGTTACTGCCAATTTGTGGTTACCTTGCATCGTCCGTAGCTATTTAATTGGACTATCTTTCCATTGTTTGTAATTGCTTTTGACTTTCATATTTCACTTATTTTAAAAGTTCATCGTAGATTAAATGTAATTATTTACATGGTAGTAATTAACATTCCGTAACTTGAAATCTGCCGTATACAAAGGGTTAAGATTTCAACTAGTTATGTAACTTTTAAATCTTAGATAATGTGCAAAAGAAATAAATTGACCTCCGAATTTTCCTTCCTTTAGAATGAACGCAAAAAAGAAATATCATATACGTTTTAAAACTCCATTCCACTAACTAATACAAAGCTCATATTTTATTAAGGTCTCCCGACCTAAATAATATCAGCAGGAAATACCAACGCGCGGTCTAAAAAAAATGTTATTAAAACTTCTGGTTTATAAAAGGAGCACAGAATGATGCTAACAATATTTTTACATCCCTTTCATGAAGAGATTTTCCCGCTACACTATAAATAGAACTCTAAAAGTGCGGGAAATTAGATCTACGACTCTAGAAAACGTATTAAAAAAGCTGTGATTACTTTCTCAATTCTTATCATAGAAACACGTGTTTCATAACTTTAACAAAGTTTCTCAAAACTTTGCAGACGGTAAATAGGTATATCATAGAAGGAACTTTGGATTTTGCATAAAATATTCTAACAAAAAACTATGTTTTTTTCAGCTCATCTTTACAGCGCGTCATTGTTGTTTATCTTGTTATCAGCCCACAATAAACAAGACGCGGTTACAAATTGAAAGAGAGAGTTGGGACACCGAAACCCGCTTTCCCACATTCCAACGATAAAAGGGAAAACCGCTCCAACTTTCAGCAGGACCGGGACGGGGATAGGGTAATAGTTAGGGTGCGAGCAGGCAGTAATATGAATGTAAGGGCTTACCTCCTTGGTGATCCTGGTAGCCTGGTAGCTCGTTACAGGTCGCGTAACGTAGTCGCGGCGAGCGTGGTCGGGCGCAGAGGGCGAGCTGTTGCGACGGCTCGGCGACGCGGACTACAAACGCAACGCATTCCGCCGGGGGTGGTGCATTCTGTGCAAGCGAGACTGCAGCGCCCGCCCATTTGCCTCGTGCCTCACTTTCCCGCCCTACTGTTCCTGCTAACTAGAAAACTTACAACACTTAACTGAGAATTGTAATTTAAACACCCGATTGAATTGTTCAATTGATTCAAGTTTCTAATTATTTTGCGGAAGCTGTGATGCATGAAAACTAACTTTTAGGAGCTTTTAAATTCGGAAAACTCAGCGATTAACTCTATTAAGATGACAGCGACGGATTAAAGAGCGCCAGATGGTTTGTAATGAGCGGAGACGTTACTATAAGTAAAATGTAGGAGACTTGGCGTACTTACAAAAGGTTCTGTGAAGAGGTCTGGGCGGGCCCGCCCACGCGCCGGTCGCCTATGGTGACCGCCCGTCGCCGCCGCTCCCCACGTGTCCCGCTGCCGAGTCTGCCGTAATTTTGCTGAAAATACCAGATAATTATACTAACATATGGAAAATTACATAGATAATTTAAAAAAAAAAAATCTGGATAAAAAAGAAAATAAAATTATTTAAAATTTCGGTGAACTACACTTGTATTTTTTATTAGAGCTTTTTTAACAAGTACTTAGTCGAAAAATTAGTTCACTTGAATATTTTCAATGCAGATTGAGGAACCTTAAATAATAGGTAAGTCTTGTATCGCTATATCGTTAATTTACCTTTACCAATGCATTCTTTCATGTCGGCTAATTCGCATAAAATCCACGTAAATAAGTAAAATGATTTATGAAGAAGGTTCCAGTCCCTCATATTAACGTGCCAATCACACACAGAGCTGATTATGGCCCACCGGTCTGTCGTAATCCACTGGTGTAACGCACTAAAGCCACAACTTTTCCCACACTGTGATATCATTATATCAGACCTTTAATCTAGTAATTGATGTCTGTCTCTTTGAAGTTAACCTTGTATTTAATTCTATCGACGTTCTTTGTGCTTTGTTTGTTTGTGGAAACTCACCTATTGGATTTATACATATTTACCTATGTATTATACATACAATTTCGGGAAGTGACCTACCTCAATTCGTATTTGGAAAGCTAGAAAATAAGCTTGAGTAGCTGAAATCCTGAAGTACCCTGAAAATCTTGACCCATTTTTTAAACACAAGATTCGGTTCCAAAACTGTATGTTTTGGAACCAATTCTTGTTCTAACAGATTCTAGAATCATTTTGAATTTGTGGTGGTACTAATGCAATTCTTTTGATTATTTTTATTGTAAGCACATATTAGTCACGAATTTTTCACAATTTTATATATCTGTTCAGAAAATTTTCAAATAATAATGACCAAGAACTACACGAGCATTTCTCTGAGTGCTCATGGCTATAATATAGACTGATAGCATCGAGTGTCGTCAAGTGAAGGTGATACTGTAAACTTTCCCTCGGTTATCAAACGGCGCCCTTATCTATAGAAGAATAAGATAACATAACATCTGTGTTCCCGAAGGGCTAGGCAGAGGTGTACCTTAGTACACCCAAATTTAGGTACACACTTTTCTAGATTATGTTAAACATATTAAAATAGTAAAAATACTTTTCATTCTGATCTGGATGTTCAGTGACAATATGTTGCTAACGTTAAATATAACAAACATCATAAATGTCTATAAACTGTCAACAAAGTTTAAAGTCGAATGAAAGAAAAGTAGTGTATCGTCAAACTTGGTTGGAAACTTGGTTGGTATTATAGGGCGACAACTTTTGGTAGCAGTAGGTAGTTTTCTACGCTGCGTAGCGCTCGTAGCAGTCGTAGCAACAGTGAAATCTCTGCACTCACTTCCAAAGTGAGTGCAGAAACCAATAACTTGTAAGTTTACTCAAACAGTTCTCTGAGGTCGCGGATAAGTAAAAAATACTTCTACACTTCTTGCGCGTGTACCTGGCTACATTGTATGTTATTTTATTGAAATAAACTTGAAACTTTATGTTTATTGTAGATTCAAGTAGGTAGCGCGAATCTTGGTTCCTATGAATTTTTATTTATGAAGTACTTCAACCTAAATGCACAGAAACGGAATCTTGTTAGTAAGTAAATATTAGAATTACCAAATTACTTTAAACTGACTTATATTTGGCATCCATGGAGAAATAAGATTAAAACCATTTATAATGTACCGTCGACAAAAATATCTATTTCAAAGCTCAATAATTCGCATCTCAATATTATCTCAAGTATTTTGATCTTTAAATTAATACGCATTCACTTGTGGTCTCCCGTCGTGCGACATAATTTAGTATGAAAACCAATAGATTCATCGTACCTGATATGAAAGACTGGCAACACTTACGTCGTAAGCGTCATTACCATAAAGAAAACTGACGGCTCGTAAACCGCAAGCGTCTACGCAGGGTTGTAAAACTTGTTGATAATACAATTATGATCATTAGAAAATTATATTTAGCAAACTCTATCAATGGCTATCAATGGAAGTAAGTTTCATTGAAACTTACTTCTATTGCCTGTTATTCAATAAGGTTTGAAAATAATAATAAAAGGAAGGGTATTATAGGGCGACAACTTTTGGTAGCAGTAGGTAGTTTTCTA
This sequence comes from Lithophane ornitopus, assembly GCA_948473465.1. Classification (NCBI taxonomy): domain Eukaryota; kingdom Metazoa; phylum Arthropoda; class Insecta; order Lepidoptera; family Noctuidae; genus Lithophane; species Lithophane ornitopus. Next base: position 9,787,711 of record OX419623.1, read on the forward strand.
CGCTGCGTAGCGCTCGTAGCAGTCGTAGCAACAGTGAAATCTTTGTTATTAATTCCTATTAGTCGATTTTCGTGTCTGTCTGTTTGACCACGTTGTTCTGCTAAACTATAGGTAAGTACAATTTCTTTTTACAGAATTTATTCCGGCTTTATGTGCTACATTAATAATTAATTATAAAGCAACATATGATTAAGAAACCTCGATGTTTTGTCAAGTCTTGTAACCGTGGGAAGAAGGGGCGAGTCGCTAGTATTCTTATAAATAACGAAATGCATTTAGTAGTTTTTTTTCTTAAAATTATTATAGTGTACTAATATCGACATAAAGTCTTTAATAACTAAAAACTATTGGACCCAAAGAAAAACACTGTTTGTAACAAATGTATGTATCGCATGAATCTTTACTGCGTAGCTCTCGTAGGCAAAGCTTTCGGAGCAACTCACTTTGTCTGTTACGCGAGTGATTTCAATAAAAGTGTGCAGGATTACTGATATTTTTTTGCGGTCAACGACTGCTAGTAGTATTTTTACTTGAAGTATGAGCTGAGAAAACTGTTTTTTTTTTGTTTTATCGTGTTTAGAGAAATTTACATAAAAAAACATATTGTTTTAAACTGATATTGATGACTCCAACAAAATCATCAATTTAATTAGGTAGGTAGGGTTGATAGGTAGGTATCGATATCTAAATTAAGTTAGCTAGCAAAACTCTGCAGTTTCGCTAGCTAACTTAATTTGACCCTGTATACATCTAATTTAAAATTATTTCATGAAAGTCCTTGCCAATTTCAACTATAATATTTTCCATCATATTACAGTGCGTCCTTTGTTGTTGACGATATATCAAGTGTGTAACGTGGGTGACATATTCACAGCAACTTGAATACGTCATAATTGTAATTCTAATTGTAATAATAATTCTGCTTTAGTGATATCGTAACTTTGTAAATGTTGGGTACAATAAACTATTGTTTAATTTTACGAGGCAGTTACGTTAATATTCTAATTTTGTGTGTTACTTATAGGTGCGATAATTGTCCCCTCTGCTGCTCCTCTCTGTGAGATAGTAGGCCGTAATCTACCACTGCTCTAGTCGCTGTTGGCGTCGTAATTAGTGAAATTATTTCATAAGTCTGTTTACTACATAAAACGGGCAATCTTTTAGACTCAAGTTTATGCCTATGTTATCTATTGTAAGGTAAAAAACATAAGTGATCTTCAAATTATTTGTGATAAACTCATTAACAACGCAAAGGCTATATATATATACTTTATATAATCTAAATTAATTTTGTGGATGTCATCCCGTGTGAAAACCTAACAAAAGCGATGGAAACAGGCATATAAATCTTAGTACGCATGCCAGTTCTGTGAGGGACCTCTAAAACTACAAATTGAACTCTAACTAGCAATTTCTCGTCAACGTCGATGCGATGTCATTGATTTCAGTTTCACACTACAATACCAAACATCCTTCTATTGAAAATCGTAGGGGTGTCTGAACATTCAAGAAGAACAGCTTTAATTTAAACAATTTTTTTACACCTTTTCTTTATTAATATACTGTCAATCAATCTGCCTAGCCTTTTCCCAACTATGTTGGGGTCCGCTTCCAGTCTAACCGAATGCGGCTGAATACCAGTATTTTACATGGAGCGACTGCCTATCTGACCTCCACAATCCAGTAACTGGGTAATACGATACCCCTTGGTTAGACTGGTTGTCAGACTTTCGGGCTTCTGACGCCTCGTAACGACTGTCAAATATCCACAAATGACAGCCGGGACCATAAATAAAATTAAAAAGAAAAAATTAAAGGGGAGGAGCTCATTGGGCGTCAAAAAATTCGTCCGCATCGCTGTTAATGGGAAAAGTGCCCAAAAGTGCCCAACAAAAATATAGTTTCAAAATCATTATGCCATAGAGATACCTACACAAGGAGCTCGTGGCTAACAACAGCCGCACGGGTCGATCCATCAAATTAAGCTACGCTTGCCGTGGTTGGTCCGTGGATGGGGACCATCTTTACATTCCCCCGTACCTCGGAAAGCAGAGTTAAGCCGTTGGTCCCGGCTGTCATTTGTGGATCTTTGATAGTCGTTACGGGTCGTCAGAAGCCCGAAAGTCTGACAACCAGTCTTGCTCATTTTTCATTCATTCTTAACTTGTTCATTTTTAGCTTGACACTCCCCAAAAACCTTTAGTATCCTATGCCAAAAGATATACGAAAAATAAAAACAAGAAAATACGTTCATATCGTCTAAAAATAAATCAAATTGAGAATGTGGTCGATACACGTCGCATCCCTGGATGCCGTGTTTGGTGACGCAACGCACGGTTCCCACAAAGATTCTGGTTGTGATGTCCGTTCCGAGACCGGTTATTACCGGCTGAAATTAGGCGGCCGATCGACGCCCGCGGCACCTCCGCCACGGGGCCAGTACACACTCCCGGAGCGTAGGATTCTTAACGGACTATGTTCAACGTCTTCATTCGCAGCCGGTAGTCTTGTAAAGCCTAAGGCTGTGGAACGGCTCATGTTTGATAAGAGTAGTTCTTTTGAGGTCTGGTTAAATATCACGTATCTTTTGCGGCAATTCGGTCTGTGGATTGGTGTAATTTATATTTGTTACAGGCCAGTAACATAATACTAGGTAGGTACTTACTTAAACATTGAAATAGTATCCACAATGAATTATAATACTGAAGAACCAACACGATTTATAATGAGCTGAAAGTTAGTTAGCTAAGGTGCACATTTCCAGGAAATGCTTCCTTACCTCACCTAATTCCTCACCTATATTTTCCTAATTTATTTAAAATATAAAATTCTAACTAATATTATAAATGCGAAAGTGAGTTTGTCTTTTGTTTGTTTGACCCTTTCACACTCAAACGGCTGAACGGATTTGCATGAAATTTGGCACATGGGTGGACTATGACCTGGAAAAGGATATAGAATACTTGTTTTTCCAGTATTCCCATGGTATAGTGACTTATGCGAGTGAAACCGCGGGGCGCAGCTAGTACACAATAAATATTAGTCATCATACGTATCCCTATTTTTGTTCAATTTATTAGATTACTACAGTCTTTCGTATACTGAAAGAGAACAATTTTTTCCCAAAAAATTGCAGTAGTGTGGCCAGGCCTTAACACCGGACAGGTCAGTGTTATGAGCGAATAGTGATCGTACGCTTATAGTTCCATTATTCTATAGGGTTATGACAAAGCAGCTTAAAGATAACTCGTTAGTGGAATGCTAGTTTTGTGCACCGCATTAGCGAAATCATTCCATTTGCATTTGTATTGCGAGATCGGTTTCAATATCGATAGAAAGCAGTGCAAATATTATTTAAGTTTAAAAACCTTATTTGGTTACGTTACACAAGAATATATAGGTAAAAAGATATAGATATTTAATATGAGAAACGTTGTAAGTGTCTCTGTACTGTACTCACCTTGATTCAAAAGGCTCCTATTAAAAGTTCGTAGTAAACTTCTATGGAACTCGAGACATCAAATAAGCTTGTCGCTCGACAATTGAGACTACCATCCAAAAAAGTAGGACATAGGCAGAAACGTGTTACAAATACACATAAAGATTACATCGAACCTCGAAGTTATTTACATGGTAATTACATTTTAGAATAAAAAGACTCATCATCTTGAAACACCCGGTTTTTCCTTCGGCCGCGTCTCTTGAAAGGCCCTGTCGCCGAAGTGGACGAGTGACGCAGCGCTAATTGGAAAGCGACAATCCTATTTCGATGATTACTCGCCTCTGATTCTCTGATTCACGTGTGGCGTTACCAACACATTCCAACTCGTGTAATACTCGTATTTGTGTGACGAACGCAATTCCGTGATGAATATTTTATTGTTTTCGTGTACAGTCACGAGCGTACAAACTTAGCGTTTAAAGAGATTTTCTATTGATTGAACTTGTGAAATCTTTTAACCACTATGGTTTGTATCATATTCCAACGTCTGTACCGAAGGCGAAAAGTTCCTTAAAATAGCGATACCGTCATATTACGGACGCAATGACGGAAATCCTCATAGAGCGTTTTTTACATCTAATGTCAAACACCGGTGCATTTTCATGACAGTCGTTGTCGCGGCCGTGTTTTTTTTTGAGGGTGGGAAATCATCAAATGACTTCTCCCGCTCTCGGCGGAGCGGAAGGGCGTGTCAGACTTTTACTGACCAAATCGCACCCGTGTTTCTTCAGTTGCCTGTTGCCAAGGCAAGGGTACCGGTATCCCTTCAAGACTTTCCCGCAATTATTGAGATACCTAAGCTTTAATAATAATAATAAATGTTTTATTGACATAAAAAGGTAGGTAATACGTTTCCAATTGAAATCCTGACTCCTGGGCCAGGTGATACCTGTGTTACAGGAGCCAGTGTATTCACCTGTTTTTGGATCATTTACAATTTATACAATATAAATAAAAATAACGTAAAATGAAGGGAATTTAGCGCATGCATGCTCTTTTGTGGCGTGTGAATGTGTAAGTGTGTTGTATTTTATGTGTATGTGTGTGAGTGATTGTGCTTGGTAGCTGGACTTTGGGTTACCTATATCTGAGAGTTTGTTTGTCTATATTACTATTTAATTATCACAAGTATTGTTCTTTTACTAAGTTTTCCGGCTGTGGGTAGCTTTAGTGCATAAGTACAATCATATTTTTGCTCGTAGTTGTACACACGTAGGTAAATATATTATTATCGAGTTGTAATTGAACGATATGAGATAGGCTCTGTCCATGATTTGTGGTAGAAATAGCTTTTAATATGCTGATTTGGTGAACCCCGCAATTGTAGGGGGTTTCGATGTTTTGTAGGTGAATGCATGTGACTTATCTGTTTATTTTTGTGGTTATATGTTTAGTTCAGCAATAGGCGATTGACAAATGTTAGTAGGAAATGTAGGAATTTATATATCTCTTTTAGTAGGCAAAATTCTGGGCCTTCTTTTTATTAATTAGCTAACTTCGTAAACATTCATCAAAAACCATCAATAAACCGAGTTAGCAGTTAGTTATCTTGTGTGATTTATCCGGCAAAAAAAGTTGGACTCAACTTTATAACTTTAAAATATAGTAGGTAGGACTCATCGTAACAACCCAGTTACTGGGTAATACGATACCCCTAAACTCTGATTTTTTATTTGCTAGACCAAAATGACAGATAAGAACGAATTTTTTTGGTGAAAATACAAATTCTCCTGCAGAGAATTAATCAGTAGTCCTTCGTAAAAGTTACTCGATAACTAGATTATTAACTAGATAAATGTCATTTTAAACTCAAGAGTTTATGTAAGATTGGTCAAACTTTCGGGCTTCAGACATCGTAGTATGGAAAGATGCTCAACCATCCACGGACCAACCGCGGCAAGCGAAGCTTAACCTGATCGGTCGACCCGTGTGGCTTATATTACTTGCCCACAAGCCCCTCTAAGTACTAACGTAAAGTAGGTACGACTATTTTTCAATATTGAATGTCATTGGTTTACTTTATGAGAACATTTTCCTAATAGTTTGATTGAATAAAAATATTAACTTTTCGTAATGTTACTCAATGTTACCTTCAATAAAAACTTTTTTAAAGTGTTTCTTGGAAAACATTGGCAACTCTTTATATCATTGCTCAAAAGATCAAAAGTTTCTCAGAATGTGTCTATGTATATTTATTTACAATAGACGTTTACGTTCAATAAATGGTTAAATTATGGGTTTTTGTTATTAATTTTAAAGTTATTTCACCCCTTGACGATATTAAACGGGCTTAGATTAGATTTTCACGTAATACATAATTAACACGTGAAACCTCGTTATCACATAAATTAGTATTTGTTGAATCAATCGGTAATCTAGGTAGATACAATAATCGCTATTGTTGTGAACGTGTAAGAATGACGATTATGTGAAATTAGCCAGTTTTATTCAGTCTTTTCTGTATATGTCTGTTTTTTAATCTCGTAAAAAGAAAAATAATTACAGAGGGAAATATCAAACTGAAAATTTTAAAAACAAACAACTGTCACTTGAAATGTCAAATTAGTATAGGACATTAAAAACAGACTTTAGCTATAACTCGCGAAACGCTGATTCATATATATTTTTTATAATTCTTTTTGACTTTTACAAAAAATGGATTATGATGTCAATGTCAAGCTGATAACATTATGTAGGTAGGTATAATAGTTCTCAAAGTTTCATTTAAAAGCTATTTACTCAATGACAGGAAATAAGTTTTCATATTATTATTAGTTTATTACGAGAATGTCAACAGGACCACCGATGGCAGTATCTAATTACACCGTTGAATGTCCCAGTGCGAGCCTGTGGCTCATTATTTACTACTTGTTCCCGATATGGTTTTTATAAAAAAATATTTTTAGCGCTGTTATTACAGGATTTAGAGATCATCTAATAAGATCATATTAGATGAAAACTCTTCTTTCATGAAATGATAATAATTATTATTAATGGCAATGGAAGTAGAGTCAGTAACTATTTCGATTGCCATTAATAATAATTACTGGACTGTGATGTGTGCTCTCGTTTGTATATTTTTCTTTGGTTAAATATTATCGAGGAAAAGCCTCTTTTGTTTTTTGTCGCCCTATGGAGAGTGCACAAAGAAATAATAAGTATAAAATCTGCGAACTCAATTATTATTTTTCACAAAAAATACAGTCTAGACTAGACATTCACCCGCTCATAAATACATAATACCTACGCTAATAATAGCATTATATTAAAAACCATAGAAATCATTTTCATAAAATATTCAATCAATTAAGATATTCATACGGTCCCGTCAATCGGAATATGGGATATAATAATTAGCTGAAAAGTTTCGTTTCATCTGGATGAATTATACAGGTGGCAGTCTAATTCTGACGCCGAGTGTCTGGTGGGAGGTGAGGGGAGAAGGCCGCAGTGGAAGCGGAGAGCGAGGGCTGTTTTCTATGGATAGCATGGGATGATGGGCAGTTTTGTGTTGATCACGTATAAGTGAATTACGTGTGCCACACATTGATATTAGGAACAAAGAAGTTAGTCAAAGAATTTTTTAATTTAATATACGACGTGTTTTTTTTAATACCCAATAACTCAAGGTTATTAATGAGACATGTCAAAGAATCAACTGGCATATAAATGTTTTTTTTTTTTTTTTAATGATCAATCGGTCTTTATTTGAGACAAATCTTATATAAAATATACAATCTAACACTAATATCTACTTAATAATAATAATTATGAACAAGGGCATCAAAATTCATCATCAATTCATTTCTCAATTTGTTTTTTTTTAACATATCGTAACATACGAGAGTCTGTCTCGATGTGTGTAATTAAGTTTCATTGAAGTATGAGTACATAATTTTCATTCAAACCAATCATTTATATTGAAAGCTAAGAAAATACGACGTTGTCATATTTTTTTTTATGGACAGATTTATTATTATTTTTTCACGTAAGGGGGTGTTTTACATAAATTATCGTGACTTTGTCGAATTATATTTAAAGAAACATGAAAAAAAAAAGACCAGTTGATTCTTTGAAATGGTCAATATAATGATTATCGGTTGGAGATTTCTTCAGTAGATAGATTCTTATCTCATTAGCAAATGGTAGGAAAAATTATTTGTATTATGAACTCAGACAATGGACAAAAAATAATTACAATATGATTTTAAAAAATCTCGTTAGATTAACAGCGGCAACTTCGACCGAACCCTTACCTACCCGTGACTACATTGGATTCTAATTTGACTTTATTAGATTTTAGCAGAATTTAAAATGCTAGTTCAAATTAGATGAGAAAATTGCATTATTTACCAGTAGTGTGAAGTGTTCCTAATGACTTCCCCGACGGAATCTCTGTTCAACTCCGAATTAAAACTTGATTAGAGGTACTTACATGTCAAATATACGTACCCGCGTTTGAAGCTAAACTTTCTCAACAATTTATCAACAACGAACAAGGAAAAACAAAAGGTGAATTGGTGAATTACCTTCATACACATCGAGAGAATTTTATTGTGTTACCTTTTACGTAAAATTCTTTTCTCATATCAAGAGTTTTGACAGTTCTCTCAGATAACACAATAATGGCTACGGCGAACTGTTGTAGCTCGTAGAGCGTCTACGTGCGCGCAGTCCGCGTAGCGTATAGCGGCCGTAGCCGCGTGAGATGCGTAATTAAAAGTTTACACCAGATGCAGTGATCAGTAGAGCGAGCTGTAAACGACACGTTTATGTAAACACGCTTCTAATTGAATCCAACACCTTTTTATAAAGTACATTCTAGGAGGAACACGGCGAGTCAACTAATTGCTACCTGCACGAGCACTCTTTAATTAAACACATGTAATTTATCTGAACCCTTTAATTGCCAACGACAGCTTGTAAACAAAGCATTCCTTTATTTTGTTTACTAATAAAAGTTGAACTTCGAAGTCAATTTATACATAACCTCGACGTTTTCATAATAAATGAAACTTTTTGGGGGTTCATTGTGATTTCATATCAAACTTTTTAATCAGCTTATTTGAACTAGAAACAACGTCGATTTCTGGCGTTCGTATAACACCAACATTAAAGTTAGAATAATTTTAGCTGTATGGACTTATTATATATAATACTGGTTGTTTAAGTTGTCTGAGCCACATATGGATTTTACACAAATACATTCTCTTATATAAATAGAGGAAAGGACATAAGAAATGTCAAGTAAACCTATTTAAACGAAAACCATTAAGTTGGAATGGTCCCCTTAAAACGGCAAGTGCAAAGAATGCATAAGGTTTAAATGGCGGGTCAAATTTTGCCTCGTCAGATATAATTAAAAGTCTTTACGATGGGCGAAAACGACGCTGTAAAGCGGCAAGGAAAATTATATGGAAAGCGCGCGAGCGCCGAGCACGTCACTGAGCGTCGTAAAGTATGAGACGTATCAGTAGGTACGAGTGCACCGAGAAGTGTCTTATGAGACTACACGTGTGCACAAGTTGGAAGGAGTTTTTATTGTGACCCGAATAATACAGGTAAGTTACGGGACTAGGATAAGTTTGATGATTTTCTGCCCATATATTAGGTAATTTTGGGCTAGTTCGTTCAATGTTTGTGGGGAAAAACCTAGTGTAACCTTGGAAAAACCAGTACAATATCTAAATGCCACTTGCTACCACTGCAGCGGGATAAAAAATTGTACACGGTTACCTCAATTTTTGTTTACTAAATCACATTATCCTTACATATTATAAAACAAAGTCCTCCGCCGCGTCTGTCTGTCTGTCGTCCTGTACGCGATAAACTCAAAAACTACTGCACCGATTTTCATGGTGTTCTCACCTATGGATAGAGTGGTTCTCGAGTAAGTTTTAGTATATAATAACCGACATCCACGTGGGCGAAGTCGCCGGCATCAGCTAGTTTATTATATAGTTTATTTATAACACCAAATTTCCTGTTAATTAAATAAAGCCAATAACAAAAGGTAATAAAACATAATAGTTTATTTATTAGTTTGGTATTAAAACAAAGAATTCTGGAAGACCATGTTACCTAAACCTCACATTTATGCCAGCAAGTCTACAAAAGACAGAAAACGATTAATAAAAGCCTTCAACACAAACCGCGCACACAATATTTTCACCACGAGCAGTAATTTTTTAGCGAAAAGCGCATTTTAATATCTCTATTATGAATCCGAGAGTCCTTTCACTAAGCGGTGCCATCACAGGCTGTACTGTCGATGAAATAACCCGCCATTAACCTTGTTGCTACGACTCTTTTGCAAAAACCATCGCCGAAATTGTTATCAGCTCATGCTCACAAACGTAAATTGCCTCTCTATGCATATTTACGCGAACTATTAAAAATTGATCGACTGGCATTTGCATGGGACCACACTTATGATATTTTTAAATAACGATTCGCCCGTGGCCTTTGGTGAATTTAATATATACGACTTTACTTGTATATTATCCATTTTTACGTTTTTCCAGGAACATTTTGCCGGAATGTTAAATACCTCTACGATTTTGAGTACTGAAACACGAATACATAAAAATGTTGGTATATTCTTCTTAATGTGTACATATCGGTTTACAGCTGCCCGTAGCACAATCGTTTGAGTTTTGAGACGCTCTCAATAACCCGAGTTTAGTGCTAAGTCCGTATTCACACAGTTACCACGCGCGTCGTCGGATCCTTTACACGATAGTAGAGAGGCGATCGTAAAAACTTTTAATTATTTCGGTTGAAAATAGTCCGGGAGACCGCAAACATAAACCGGTATGCATTTTTTTTCTTTCGTCGGTTTGCGCGTAGCGTCTACAAGACGTTAGTGCCTTGTTTTAAAGTGTTGTAAAACAAGCGTAACTCGCGCTCACCTACGTTACCCAACTGTATGCCCTCTTGAAAAAATAAAGTCTCTGAACACGATTTTCACGTTTTATGTTCATAGCTTGCGGGTTTTACCTGTTTTTCGCAAAATGGGACTTTTTGAGTTTTTACGGTTGTATCTAATTAAACTTTCAGGGTTAAATAACAGTATGAAAGATACTTATTGATTTGATCAATCAGGCAAAAATGCATACAGTTTCGTAGTTTTGTTCACGTAGGTAACGTAATCACTTCAACGGGAATCGTCACTGATTGTTGACAAAGTGTCAGTAGTCGCAGGCAACACGCAGGAGAACTGCAATCATCCGCAAAGGGCACCCCACGATACGACGCGCTAAGTGTCACCCTGTAAGTATGACGTAATTGGCTAGTCGTCAACCACCGACCCTAGTTGTCACATGCCACTTCACAGTTCAACGATTTCAATAAGCAATTTTCATGGAAATAATAAGCTAGGTAATTTAATAATTTTACATGGAATTTGGTGCAAAAAATGTTTAAAAATGAATTTTACATGTCATCGAAAACAATTAAGGGTAATATAAGGGTTGATTTTCGTGTTTGAAAAATCGAAGCAATCATACAACTTTGAAAGGACAGAGTTTTCAGCGTTCTTCCCTTTCATCATCGAGCCAAAATAATTAACGTCGATATTTTCTGACCATCCTGTTTTTGCTTTCTGCTTCAACATCTCAACATCGACAACAAACCAGTCAACAATATCAACTATACAATATCAACTTCCAAGTACCAGCAGCAATAAAATAGGAACACGAAAAAAAATTAGAACCGTCGCGCGAAATTATAAACTTGTTTGAAAATACATACAAAAGTGTTGAAAACTTCGCGATAGCTTTTCAGATAAGTAACTGCCTCGCGTTAATGTTTAGCTCTTTATGACTCCGCTCAATGCAGCTGTGTGTGACTGTGTGACGGTATGTCGAACTACTTTTCTAAGTTAATTCGTATCTCATGCACAATCCATAAACTTTCGAGTGCTACCTCGCGAACGATGTCTGTGAATGAAAAATTTTGCATGTCGCGTCTTATAAGCAGGACCGACAGAATTAAACACTTTTGTTGTCTAACTTTTCTTACGATTATGAGTACCTACACTTTAAAAAAAAGTCGAAATAAATGGTTACGCATGTAGTTATTAAATAAAAGGTAGAAATTAAAATAAAGTAGAAAAATGTGGAAAAATCACATATTCATAATACCTTCAAATATCAAAATATCTACCAGGAATAAGAAAGTTTTATAATACCTACGTTCACCTTCTGATTTGTCCTAATCAGTAAAAGCCCATTTTTTATAAACTACAGTTTTGCACATTACATTTTCTAAAATTGAAGCCACTAAAGTACTAAGACGCTACGTACTGCAGTATTTTTGTAAACATATCGTCTCTTTACACACACTGAGGTAGAGCAACCTCTAATGGTCCCAACCAACGTTGAGTACTGTGGGTAGGTATAACCCAAGTCCCCAACTGACACTATAAATACGCGAGATATTATGCGGATCGCACTATGTTCTGATGAGGTTACATTGTTTGCTTTCCCCACAGTTTAAAATAAGTACTTAATCTATGAGCACAAAATGAAAAAAAAAAATTACCCCTCTGTATAAGCCAAACAAAATTGTATCATAAAAAAAACTTGTAACGACAACATGTTTTTCAGTGGCATGTGGTTTTAAATCCATAATGCTTAAGTCTTTTCCAAATGTCATTAAAATAGTTAACCTATATAGGTGTTCCATTAACTATTCTTGATTGGCCCATTAATTAGCGAAACCAATCTCATTTTTAGGTTAAAATCAATAAACGTTCTGTTTAGAATAGACTGGAATACTGCATCTGATTGGATTTCGTGGTGGTCGGTACCTATTCAAGAAATTATAATTTTTAGCAACTTCATAAGTGTAGGTACCTCCGTAAACACTGCTGAAACAACAAACCTAACTCTAATGGTCTATCATAGGTGACATTAGCAAAATTGCTGTGACTTTTCATTAAAACTCAAAAGTTAATTTAACGAAGAGCTGCAGTTAGCAAGCAATTTTTGATGATTCCTTTAATTACTGATTTATCTACTTTCCTTAGTTCGTTGAATCACAACAACAAGGTGCATCGGATAAAAGAGGGTAGGTACGTAAAACAAGTACTGGTACGTACCTACTGCATACAGAATATGCTTTTTGTTTGAACGGATGCGATAGTGGGTAATGAAATGATGCCTTCCCGATTCAGTTCGCTTATCCGGATTAAGCAGAGCGCCTCTGTAACCTGCTCTGTCGTTTGAATTCTTATTAAACCCGCCTGTACCGAACTCTATTTTAGCATTTCTTATGGAAAGATAAGCAGAACAATTTGCCTTATCTTCGACTTTTTGTCTACATTCAGAAAAGTTACGGGTTAGATTTTAATTAATGGAGGGTTTGAAATGATTAAGGTAGGTTAAGTACAACGGCTGTCTTACGTTAACATAAAATTCGATAATGCTGAGGGTCTCTTAGCACGTCTAAGTCGTCTAGCATTGCAAATTATAACTTGTTATGAAAGTTTATAATAAACAAGTTTCTAAGTATCATATAAAAGTAAAGTTTAGTATTTGAGGTATCAAATTTTGATAGAGTTTTGCATAAAGAGATAAGCTCGATCAAAGGATTGCTTTCAAAGTGGTTTACCTTGCGAGCATATTTAAGTTTTCATGAAGTGAGGAAATGGAAAATAAATTGGATTTGTATAAGTTTCTTAAAAGCTACACACACGAGGAAATATTTACTTTGTTCTAGGCTAGCCGGGATTATTGCAGTTCATTATAAGACTAACTCGGCGGTCTAATGGAAAACCTGGTGGCGCGTTTGAGAATACGCTATATTTTTCATGTTGAATCAAAACAGTTTAGAAAACATAAACAGCTACGTTGAACGTAGTGCGATATGAACTAGGTGCAGTGTTACGTTTGTGGACCGGCTATCTGTAGAAAGGGAATTAATAAACTTTGAAAATAATATAAAATTAAACATTTTAAAACATGCGAGATTTGCCTAAAAAACTCACAATAAGACAAGTAGGTATAGCTTCTAAATAACTCGCACTGAAACATTATTGAACCCTCGGTAAAAATAAAACACGCCATGATTATATTTTTATAAGTACCTACCTATTGCTGCTTTTGTTCTCAAATTCTGACCTAAACTGTCCATAAACATAAATAAATCGCATCACTCTCCTGCACCTAGAATATTTAACACAAAGGTTGATATTGTTTAACAAGCAGACAGTTCTGATACAAAGGGGAAACATATTAACATACAACTTCACCCGACGCCGGTGAGGAGTTGGAAACATTTTCGCACAAACTTTTCTATATGCGAAACGCTATTGAAAGCTTCTCTCGGAGATTAACACGCGCCGTGAAAATACGTTCAAGGATTACCCCCCCTTCCCCTCAGCGAGTGTGAAGTTGTCTTGTTATAATGTGCCACTAACAGCCAACAGTGAAAAATTAATGCACTTCCCCTCTTACCCGCGGGAACGCTACACGTGCGAGCAAAAAAACGGCTCATCTAATAAACTGCCTTCGTGATACGCATAAATTGATTATTTTTGACGTGTTGAAAGTTTAAAATATCGGAATTTGTGCTGCAACAATCAATCTTGAACTTTGATATTTTACTTGGGAATATTTTTGTATCAACTTTTTAAACCATAACATAAAGAAATGTCAACAAAAAAAAACATCAAGCTGTAAAAGTCACAATATAAATATCTAAATAGAAAACAATTGATTCTCTGCTACCAAGAGTTAGAAGGAGTAATATTTTGGTTCTACACAGTTAAACAACTCACAAATATCTACGACAAACGAAGACGCGTGGACTAGACCGCCTGCGAAATCATTCCAAGATTTGGCTTTAATTAATTCGCAACAAGAGAAACCTACACAATATAAAACAGATTTACACCTCCTTGCAGCAGCAGTGTTGAGAACTCATTGGCAGATATACTGTTCTTAACCACGTCAGCAAATAGCAAACATGGCAATGAACAGTGGAGTCATCCCCGCAGCTAACTAGATCTTTGAGCGCAGTTTGGACTTCGGTTTGATCGTGTTTGCTCGCTGCTCACTAGTTAGACTACGAATTGCGGATAGCTTCTTTGTGTTCCCGAGTCGCAACTTCGCTAACTAGTTGCCGGTGACTGATTATGAACAACCCAAATTTAGGTACCGAAATTATAATTACAAACACGAATGCTTTCGAAAACCTTTTATTTCTTATACATATCGTAATATACAGGTCGATAATCGATGTTGGGCACAATTCTGTCAATCAAGCCAGCTACAAGGCGAGTACGTTTGAGGACTTCGGGTCTGCACATTCGCACCAATTTCCTCAATAAACGGTTGTGGATCTCCCATTTACTAGGCATAAATGGCACATTCAAATATGGCTTCGTGAGATGATTGCCGCTACTCCTATGTGAAGTCTCGAGGGAGCCACGTAAATGCGGTAATGTCTCCATTTCAGCCGGTGCAATTCGTTCATGACGGAGCGAGTAGCTCGATTTAATGTTATTAGACATTTGTCTTTTTTCAGGTAGTCTATGCAAAATCTTCTCTAGTAGCATGCTTTGTTTTCGAGATTCACTTTCTGTAGTTTGTTTCAAAAGAGCATCATGCATCACCTTCTTTTGTATGATTGCATCGATTAAGCCTTTCATTTCGGGAGTTAAGTAATTTCTTGGCCCAAAGTGTTCTGGAGGGTCATGATCTGCTATTTCAATTTCTTCTTCTGGTATGTTATAACGGATTCTTCGAGGTGGCAGATTTTGCACTTTATTGTTCGGTTCTCTTTTATCTACATTTTGCATGTGCTGAGCGTCATGTGTAGGTTTCATTTTAACGATTTTGTTTTTATCGTTTTCATCATTGTCGTACGTAATATGATCAATAATAATCTCAGGATACTTATGCAATATACTTAACTGTTGATTCTGATGACCGCTTTGTGTAAAAGATATTTGTTTATTATCATTGGTTGTACTTAACTCCGAGACTATTTGTTTTTTTATTAAACCTTCTAAAGAGTAATTATTTTCGTCTATGCCCCCTGCCCGTGACTTGTATTCTGAATATACACTTTCTTGACCTCCATGTAAAAGTCTAGGCATAAATTGTTTATGATGTTCAACTCCTATTAAAGATTTTCTAGTTATCTTACTTGCTCCTGGAAACGATTCATCTTCTGAATTCGGATCATTATCTTGATTGGAAACTTCAAGACTATGAACAGTTTTATTCGATTGGCGACTAGCATGCAGAGTTTCACTGCTAGATTTGAAATTGATATGTGGGGTCATGAACGTCTTGAAGTAATATATATTTGAATCATTGCTTGGTTCTGTTTCAACAAATGGAGTTAAATCTTTTATGTCAGCGACAGGGTCTGTTCCGTTTATTTGTTGGGTTTGTAGTATCAGTTTATCCAAAATTTCATTAATATTTTCGGTGCTTATATGCTCTTGAGATAATACACAGTGTACGGTTATAAAAACAAACATGTGGAGACCTGAAAAAAATGGCAATTTAAACAAAAACAATATGATGGCAATACACAAATAAAATGTTATGTAAATAACAGTTCACGATGACAAAAATTTCAGACCAAGACCATAGAGATCGAGAGGGTTAGTATTTTTTAAGAGCTGTTACAGGGTGTGACTAATTAGGTAATAGAAGATTACAATAATGTGACCTTACACAGCGTGAGCCCCATGTTAATCGCCATTCTGCCAGATTAGCACTGAATGGAATACTGGTTTATTATTGGCTCAATTGTACTTGATCGCTTATTAATTAACTGTTATCGCATTAATACATCTTCGGACTTAATTAAGGGGTTATTGATAGGCGTGAAGGTTTTCATCTAAATATTACTCAATCACGATCTACTTCGCATTTGAATATTAAACGCTGTTGCAGGTATAGAGCGTGCGTGCGCGCATGTTAGACAACTTAAGAAAACGAAGTTCTTTTTTCGATATTTTTTGCGTAGTCAAGTCTTTATGTGTATCACTATCCAAGACCAAACAGGCGCAGGCCACAAAGGGAACGAAGCCAAATGAGGCTAAGTTCGTTTAGCTTTCTTCCGTGTCTTTTCAGACTTCGGCTCACATCGCGTACTTAGCAAAATGAAAACGGAAGTTTTAGGGGTTAGAAATTAGAACATTTGCTTAAAAAAAAAGTCAATAATTTACCAAAACGAAGAATTTGTGTCAAAATTTTTATCCAAAGACGACAGTCAAGAAAAGGAGCAACGATTATGTAACTAACAGAAAACAATGGACGTTGCTTAGGTAAAATATTTCCATAAAAACATCAATCGAGAAGTATTTCCATGAAAACGGCAAGTTAATGGAACTTTTAATTTTCACTATAACAATTTACAAGCGATTGAAACTGAAAAAAGCAATCTTAGTTATCGTTGCCTTGGACGACAGCGAGTCGGCTTCGGCATGAAGTAAACAGCTCGGTTCGTCCTGCATTTCAATCGACTCTATTTGTATTTTATTGCGGCAGACTCGAACTCAGACCAAACGCCACGGTCCAAAGCTTTACGTTTTATTGAGTTCTTTTATGAGATTTAAGCAATAATAGACGGTTTATTAACGGACTACTAATACTTAATTAGCATTATAGGTCCCAAGAAATATTTGGAACTGGGCACGGTCGAGAAATATGCGGCCCAAGCAGTAATAAATGTCAGTTTCAGCACCGTGAGAGATAACTCGTTTGTGAATAGGTATTAGAATTTAGAGAATAGTCATGTAGGTGCAATGCAGGCATACAGTCCTTCTGTAGAGACAGTTGGCATCTGTATGCCAACTGTCTCTAGAGAAGGACTGTGGTGTACTAAAACAAATTAGCATTAGTACATTTAATTTCAGGTTAGGCCGTGTACCTACATCTATGGCTATAGTAGTTTAATTCGTATTTCTTAGGCAGGATTAGGTACAATTAATCTATACATAATTATTATAATTTAAAGTCGCTTTTCTTGTTTGTCTGTATGTCCGCGTTGTTCTTCTAAACCACGCAACAGATTTTGATGAGGTTTTCAACATCGTTTACAGAATTTATTCCGGATTTCCGGACGGTTTATTTATTTTTGTACACACACAGTAAAATACATAGAGTTATATGCTCGTTTATGTTTAATATGCATATGACTTCGTAGTCATATGTAACATTCATATGTAACAATCTCATCAATCAATTCATATGTAACAATCTCATCTCAAGTCATATGTAACAATCTCGATGTTTTGTCAAGTCTTAAAAACCGTGCGAAGCAGGGACGGGTCGCTAGTTATTTTTATCATAAAAACAAAAGCTTTTATTAATAATCTTTTTGTTTAATTGTAAGGCAAATCACGACAAAAACTTTAGTAATTTATACAATATTTTAACTTTTATATTTGAAAACTTTTACATAATATTACAATTATTATGCAAGAATTTACAAAACTATGTAAATAAAACGAAAAAGCGGCAAATTCTTAGCTCTGCGGAATGACGGAGGTATAAAAAATTCTATTAGAAATCCATTAACTTTTTCAATTTCAACATTTTTTAGCCGTCTAATTTAATTGCGACCGTTTCTCGCTGTAAAGTTACAATAGTCCGCTAATAAGGCTATGTATTGTTATATCCAACCAACTGTACAATGATATGATCGCGTGTAAGTGAATTCTTTAATAGTACCAGCGTTATGGCAGTTTGTCATAGAAGAATGCAACCTATTTGGAAGATCACTAGATGAGTTGATAAATTGCTTATCTGGTTATGAAGTCACCAACTCATAGTAATAACGTTAATAGAAATTAGAAGACATCAAACGTGTTTAGGAATAATAAAGAAATGGATGCTTCACTAACGTTGTAAAATGCAATAATGCAAACAAAGTACTTTAAACAAACCAGCCTATTATTGTGACACTAGGGCAAAGGCCTTTTCTCATACAAAGAAGGTATGAGCAGATCACCACGCTTGATGATTTCAGACTTATATTAATTACTAGCTGCGCCCCGCGGTTTCACCCGGGAATATCGGGATAAAAAGTATCCTATGTCCTATTCCAGGTCATGGTCTACCCCTGTGCCAAACATCCCAATCCGTTCAGCCGTTTTAGCATGAAAGCGTCACAAACAAACAAACAAATAAACAAACAAACTCACTTTTGCATTTATAATATTAAGTTAGGAAGTTAGGATTAGGAGAGTCAGGACTAGCTGATGCCCGCGGTTTCGCCCGTTTGACAAATTATAGCAAAGTATTTATCATCGCTTGATAAATTCCTCGTAGTTTTTGAGTTTATCGCGAACAGACGCGGCGGAGGACTTTGTTTTATAATGTGTAGTGATAATTCCAGGTTTTTTCTCGATTTTTCCCTTCACAGATGTCATTGAACAATAACATACAAAATATAGATCCAGGTAAACGCAAACAATTTTACAGGGTGATTAACAATTGCATCAAAACCTTATTCACATTGTGCACGTTACCCGTGGCCACGTGGTCCTATGAATATTTGTCCACTGGCGGCGGCTGGAATAATTGAGGTGTACATTTTCACTTTGTTCCGTTTCCATTCGATTAAAATCGTTGTACCACACTTGTACACGACCTATTCGGTGTTTACTAAACGATTTGAACGGTTCGACGGGCCGCCCAACCAGCTGTGATTTTTTTTTTAATTTTTTTAGCAATTTGCTTAATTTAACGAATTCGAATAGAACTAAATTAAAGAAGAATTGTACTGTAAAATATGTTTTATCTGTCTTTCTAGATTTGTCGAACTGGGGTTCTTGGTCGTAATTTTCTGTATACGCGGTGTTTTCAAATTGATGTCGATAATAGAAACTGGGAAACGTTACGGTTGTTCGAAGCACACATATTTAAAGTCTTAAGTTTTATAAAGGTCGGTTACAGGGTAGTTTCAAATATATTGGCTACTGGGTCTCGCGAGTCGTCAGAGTACATTTTATGAGCATCTAATAAAATTTTTATCGTGTAACAGTAAAGAAGCAATCAGTCTGTTGGATATTGGCCTGCGGGGTCGGTAAACACGTGCATTTTTATGTCCGTTCGCAGTTACCGCCGTACATAGATTCGCGTATAGAACCACTTTTGTCGATTACCTACTTAGCTAGAATTTGTCCAAGTTGGAATCTGCTATAAGCCGTTGGAGGCGCATCCGAAGGAACCGTGAAATGTAAACGTTTTCCGCATCACTAAAAGTTTTACATTAGGCACTCAGTCGGTACATGTTTATTCGAAGTGCTTACCCCGGTTTCTTGATATTTTTCCATAGTGACCCAAGTATGAAAGGTAAAAACAAGGTATTTTAAGCTTCTGACAGGACTGCAGTCTACTTTGGGTAACTAGGCTACTTATAAATGTTCTTGAAGACGATACATTTTCAAATCTTTTATAACTTTATGTCCAAGAAACTTTTATTGTGTGTGACATGACACAAGCCCGTATTTTAAAACACACTTTATTTGATGGACTTGTTTGACCTTTATTTATCTCGTCAGTGATGTTCCCAATTTCAAATGTTCTTACTGAAAGTTAAACTAAACTGATCAACTAGTGCAACACAAACATCACAATTCTTCCGTTTCCCAAACGAGTGCAAAAGATCCTAATATGTAGGCTCTTATATCTTTTCCCATTATAGTTATATTTTATTACACACAATACCTACCACTTTTGAAACATCCATGCAAAAACCAAAGGTCATCGACCCACTTTATGAAGGCATTCACAAAATGAACAAAACTTATTTTGATACTAAAAAAATGGATGTGAAAAATGTATTGTAAAACTAAGAACAGCTGTTCAAATACAAATAAATATAAAATGATGAAAGTTTTTATAGTGTCCATGGTTATGCAGAGGGGCGATGACGCTGCGTAGTGGACACTGGAGATCCCGAGAACACCCGCACAATCACGCACGCCCCTGGGACCGTTTGACTAGGCATTACCCACGTATACTAATATGTTTGTGAGTCCGTCCGCCTCTGTACACAGAGGAGCGTGGCCGATGTGCCTCCGGTAGCGTTGAACCGGTAACTTTACAAATCAATGAGCTTTTTTTTACGTTTCGTCTTAAAGCATTGAAGAGTCGATCTTTTGGAAAAATCTACCATATGGATAACTACAAGACAACGTAAAAACCGTTATCAAAAACATAATCAATTCGTAGAGTTCAAACTATATTCACTGGTGATGATATCAGCTAGTACCTGGCGATTATGTTATCTCATAAATATGAGAAACTACCGCAAACACATCGACAACTGTACGGGCTAACGGTACCGTAAATGTATTCAAGTTAATATAACTTCAAACGAGTTCTAAAAACAGTAAAACAATGGCCGAACTTATAATAGTGTGTTCGATGCAATTGGCAGCTAATTTCTTGTTCCACGACCAACCAACACGCTCTTTGCGTCAAAATTTTAATCGGTTCTCTTTGTCAGGAAAATTCTTTTGTGAATGCAAAAAATTAAAAGTTACGCAATCGGAACAACAACTTTGTAGCATAAAGGCTCGTGCAAACTGACGCGAAGATTAACGCGAGAGGATCGCATTTATACCGGTTTGAAGCTCCGTTCTGTATAATAAAAACCGCACAAACTTCTAAAGTAACCAGAATTATTTATAGCACATGCGTATCTGGTACCTATCTGCACATTCAAATACATGACATCCTTTAAAAATTCTCTGCCGTATAAACGGAACTTGAGCAGATATTATTAGCAGTTCTAAGTTCTAAACATGCAAAAAAATACCAGTTATAGTCTTGTCATTTTTATTTTATTACCTACATCTGCACCTATAATGAGCTAGACTCAATCAAGTTTAACTTGTGTTACCTAGACTGTTGTCCTATTTGTTCATCTGCCTTGTATCAACTTTCCAAATTATACGGAATGTACCTACGCATTCCATCATATTACAAGCCAACAATAAAAAAATCTTTCCTATTCCCATTTCTACAAGTCAAATGCGAAATTAACGGCACATTTCTGTACGGAAGTGTCATAAAGGTGGTTATATTAAAGTACTTGCTTAGGCGCATAATATTGCAGTACGCGAGATGTGCGGCCGCCCGAATCCTTAGCCACGTCTCGCGTCTGTCCGGGTGGCAATAAAACCCCTCGGTTATGTCATAATATGCATATGTGATGAACTCGCCTGAGATATGACTACACTAAACTCAGTGAATCAGTCGCACGGAACCTAACTATAATTTTAATACCTCGACACACGTAAAATGTGAATTTAACGTATTTTTATTAACATCTTGGACTCTAGACTTGAAATGAGTCTGGGACACAATATAAGAGGTATGAAGAACTTCATGTCTGTTCAAACAACAAAACAACAACAACAAAACTTTACAAAAAGAAAAACCTGCCTACAGTGTTAGAAAGAAATTATCTAGGTCTTGTGTGGTACTTGCAAATACTTTAGGTACATCTTTAATTGCGATGTAAGGCAGCACTTGTTTAGCAAATTGATTAATTATCCAAATGGCGCAACAACGACGCGATCGCGTGTGATGTGTGTTCAGGGTCACGGGTTCGATAGTTTTCAGGCATCGTAGGTTACACCCAGTTAGTGTGAAAATAGATAACTGCATAGCTATCACCCTAAGAACACATTTTAAATATAATAAAATAGTGCTAATTGATAGAACTAGGAGAGCAACTGATCTTTAAAAAAAGATTAAAGAATAGAAACTAGTCTTTTGTAAATGCCTATTTTGATGAAGTCCTATAAGACCTGTAAAAAAACTTGTATTTCATTATTATGACCGGTTCTTGTCGGACACTATTAGGATACTCATTATGTTTTATTTTTCAACACACTTGCTCGTAAAGTGGCTCTTATTGAACGGCTTTTAGGTTCATAATGCAATGTGTATTACGGAAGCGTGCTTTTTACTTTATATTACCGCACTAGTGCGGTAATGTGCGCCACAGATTAGATACTATTTACTAGTCGGAGTAGTGACATGGCAGTATAGAATTAGTAAGTACTATCATGGCAGCATGAAAGGATCGTGGGCAAAAGACACCCAGCTCCGCCACGGATCAAACCACTGTAGTTGATCAAACCACTGTAGGTGACGGACTCGGGGACGTCCGTCGCCCCCCACACATCAGGACTCGAGGTGGCGGCGCGTAGTGTTCCACGCGCGCCCCTCTTGGACGTCATGGGGGGAGTCAAACACCTCACTCTCCCCCCTGACCCGAAGGGGCCCGCAGTGGCGGGCCGGCACTGGTCGGGGGTTGCGGAAGATTTTTACGTTCCCGCGACCCCCGGCGTAAGTGTGAGTCGGAACACCGGGGTGGTTTTTAGTCAGTAAGAGTCTGACAGACCCCTCCGCCCGCCCCAGGGCGGAGGACATCCATGAGGATTTGCCACCACGGCAAAAAAAAAAAAAAAAAGGTTTGGTTAAGCTATGTTAGGTTAGGTTATCCCTGGTGGTCGGCGGAGCTGGCGAGGCTCCGAGCAGCGTGTGTGGAGGCAAGGAGGGCCTACGCGCGGAGTCGGCGGCGTCGTCTAAGGGACCAGGCCGTCGGGGACCACCTCTATGAGGTATACGTGGAGGCAAAAATGGTCCTCGACCGAGCCATCGCCACCGCCAGAGACTCGGCGAGGGCTGAGATGTTGGAGGGTCTCGACAACGACCCCTACGGGAGACCATATAAGGCGGCGCGCAACAAATTGCGCCCGTTTGGTCCCCCGGTGGCCGAGACCCTGGAGCCCTCATTTCTTGATGGGGTGGTTCAGTCCCTGTTCCCGTGCAGGGACAACTTCACCCCACCAGTGATGGACCCACCGCAAACAGCTCCGCCAGCTGAGGAAGAAGAGGAGGCGCCTCCTGTCACGGAGTCGGAACTTGGCGCGGCGATTCTCCATATCCGCGCCAAGAAGACAGCTCCGGGCCCCGACGGTGTTCCAGCAAGAGTGGTGGGGATCGCAGCCACTCAAATGGAGGAGAGGTTTCGGGACCTCTTCAGCGCATGCCTTGCGTCTGGAAGGTTCCCGAAACCGTGGAAGGAAGGGCAGCTGTGCCTCCTTCGCAAGGAGGGCCGGCCAGCGGACTCCCCCTCGGCATACCGGCCCATCGTTCTGCTCGATGAGGTAGGCAAAATGTTCGAGGAGATAATCGCTGCCCGCCTAAAGTGCCATCTGCGCACTATCGGGCCGGACTTGTCGGACGCTCAGTTCGGTTTTCGGGCTGAACGTTCGACGGTGGACGCGCTGGCCTGCCTTAAGGGCCAGGTGAAGGAGGCGATGGAGGCGGGGGACGGACTGTTGGCGGTGTCATTCGACATAGCCAACGCCTTCAACTCCGTTCCCCACTCCACCATCCTAGAGGCGCTCCGATTTCACGGGGTGCCTCGATACATGCGCAGGCTGCTGGCCGGCTACCTGGAGGATCGGGCGATCCTTCTGGAGGCCGGCGTTCCACAGGGGTCTGTCTTAGGACCTCTCCTCTGGAGCGTCGGCTATGATTGGCTTCTGCGGGGAACTCTCCTCCGAGGCACGAGTGTCGTCTGCTATGCGGATGACACTCTCCTCACCGCCCGGGGGGGGAGTTTCAGGGAGGCGGCCAACCTGGCCTCGGCGGGCGGATCCTTGGTCGCGGGGAGGATCCACCGCCTAGGTTTAACGGTGGCGCTGCACAAGACCGAGGCCGTGTTCTTCCACGGCACTCGGTAGCGCCCCCCACCACCTGACGCTCACATCTTCGTGGAGAGCGTCAGAATTGAGGTGAAGGCCCAGATTAAATATCTGGGCCTTGTACTCGACAGCAGGTGGCGCTTCGGTCCACATTTTAGCGGGCTGTCGTCGCGCCTGCTTAAGACCGCGGGCGCGCTCTCCTGGCTGCTTCCCAACTTGGGGGACCCAGCGCACGATGTCGGCAACTTTACGCCGGCATCTTGAGGAGTATGGCCCTCTACGGGGCTCCTATCTGGGAGGACTCCCTCCAAAGGAGGGGGAATGCCGCCGCCTTGCGGGCACCCCAGAGGGCCATACCCCAGCGAGCGGCGCGGGTTTACCGCACGGTGAGCTTTGGGGCGGCATGTGCTCTGGCCGGCACCCCTCCTTGGGAACTCGAGGCGTGGGTGCTCGCCAGAGTATATGAATGGACGGCGGAGCGGAGGGCGAGAGGACAACGCTCAGCTCCGGAAGAGCGGGAAGCCGTCCGGCAGGAGGCGAGAGACGCCATCGTCGTCCATTGGACGAGGGACCTCGCCACCGCAGCCTTCGGCCGCCGAACCCTCGACGCGATTGGGCCAGTCCTGAGAGACTGGCTCGAGCGGTCACATGGGTTCCTCTCCTTCCGTCTGGTGCAGGTGCTGTCCGGACACGGTTGTTTCGGATCATACCTGCACCGAATCGGACGGGAGAGGACGCCGTCGTGCCTCAACTGTGGTGCGGCGGAGGACGCAGCGCAGCACACCCTCGAGGTGTGCCCGTCGTGGTCCGAGCCGCGCCGCAGTCTCATCGCGGTGATCGGACCGGACCTCTCGCTCCCCGGCTTGGTTAACGCCATGCTGCGGGATGAGAGGTCCTGGGCGGCAGTTGCCTCCTTCTGTGAACACGTCATGTCCCAGAAGGAGGCGGCGGAGCGCGCACGGTAGGACGATCCCGACGCGGCGCGGCTCCGAAGGCGGAGGAGGACGTTAGTTCGATAGTCATCTCCGGCTCCTCCCAGGTGGAGACCAGCAAGCAATGGGTGCGGGGGCACCCTTGCCTGTATTGCACACGTCTCCACCAGTTTCGGACGGGAATGGCGGCGATGTGGGAACACCGCTGTTTTTGAGTGGGTATACTGTCGCTAGCGACAGGAGTCCCACATACCCCCACTCGTCCCCCACGAGCGGGGATGCGTAATGCATTTCTTAAAGAAAAAAAAAAGAAAAAATTTTGGTTAGGTTTTATATCTCACAACATTTTCTAACCATTTTTTTTTTGTTGTGTTTATTTAATTATTACTCAGTAGAGTAGAGTCTTCTCCAATAAAACTCACTTTTATGCGCTGTTGGGGCACTGTCAACGCTGCTTCCCAATCAGGGGGGGCCGAGCGCCCCTTGTAGGCGGCACTACGTGGGGATCGTGCGGTCGATGGATGGCCTTTTATGGGGCCCCGATCTGGGCGGCTAACCTGGGTGGTGCAGCGCCATGCTCTCGTAGCAACAATAGGGGCAGACCTCTCCTTTCCGGCCGTGGCCAAGGCCATGGCCGACAGCAGGGGGGCATGGGAGGCGGTAGCGTCCTTCTGCGAGGACGTCATCTCGCAGAAGGAGGCGGCGGAGCGCGTCAGGGTGGAAGACTCCCTTGTTGACGCGATTTGTCACAGGAGAACAGGGCGGCTGTCCTCCACCGGCCATGGCCATGGCGGTCTGATGCCGCCCTAAGAGGTGCTAGCGGGCGATAGACCGGTCTATCGTCGTCGCATTTTGACGGTCCTCATGAGTGGTGGCGATATCTCAGGTGAGCCCGGACATCGCCAAAGGAGTTTAGTGCCCGGAGGTGGGCTGCGCTGGATGGTCGCGAAATTCATGCGTAGCAGTTCTCGCAGCTCATCCACCAAGGCGATAATAGGCTCACGGCGGTGTTTTTAGTGGGTGCAAGCCTCACACAACCAAACCGTCTCTCGGGACGGTGCGGTATGAGTGAGGCATTTTTCAACGCAAGGTATTCATGGGCGGCACCCCTACGTCCGTCACAGATAAAACCACTATACTTTTCAAGACATTATTGTTTTTGTTGGCCGGGAAAGGGATTATCTGCCCTCTGCCGACGCCCGGTGCGCCTACTGCGGGAGACCACTCGAAATCTCCCTCTCCGTGAGATACCTAACCTAACCTAACATTGTCGGAACTGAATAACCCTGGGACAGATTTTGATGCGCCTTGGTCGAGTAAAGGGAGAAGTAAATGTCTTAAAAACTACAGTGGTTTTATCTGTGGCGGACGTGGGTGTGCCGCCAATAGATATCTAACCTAACCTAACATTGTCGGAACTCAATAACCCTGGGACAGATTTTGATGCGCCTTGGCCTGAGTAAAGGGAGAAGTAATGTCTTAAAAACTACAGAGGTTTTATCTGTGGTGGAACGAATTCATGCGTAGCAGTTCTCGCAGCTCATCCACCAAGGCGATAATAGGCTCACGGCGGTGTTTTTAGTGGGTGCAAGCCTCACACAACCAAACCGTCTCTCGGGACGGTGCGGTATGAGTGAGGCATTTTTCAACGCAAGGTATTCATGGGCGGCACCCCTACGTCCGTCACAGATAAAACCACTATACTTTTCAAGACATTATTGTTTTTGTTGGCCGGGAAAGGGATTATCTGCCCTCTGCCGACGCCCGGTGCGCCTACTGCGGGAGACCACTCGAAATCTCCCTCTCCGTGAGATACCTAACCTAACCTAACATTGTCGGAACTGAATAACCCTGGGACAGATTTTGATGCGCCTTGGTCGAGTAAAGGGAGAAGTAAATGTCTTAAAAACTACAGTGGTTTTATCTGTGGCGGACGTGGGTGTGCCGCCAATAGATATCTAACCTAACCTAACATTGTCGGAACTCAATAACCCTGGGACAGATTTTGATGCGCCTTGGCCTGAGTAAAGGGAGAAGTAATGTCTTAAAAACTACAGAGGTTTTATCTGTGGTGGAACGGGGTGTGCCGCCAGTACATACCTAACATATCCTAACCTATCATTGTCGTAACTGAACAACCCTGGGGCAGACTTTGATGCGCCTTGGACTGAGTAAAGGTAGAAGTAATGTCTTTAAAACTACAGTGGTTTCATCCGTGGCGGATGTGGATGTACCGCCAATACATATCTAACCTAACCTAACATTGTCGGAACTGAATAACCCTGCGACAGATTTTGATGCGGCTTGGCCTGAGTAAAGAGAGAAGTAATGTCTTAAAAACTACAGAGGTTTTAACTGTGGTGGAACGGGGTGTGCCACCAATTCATACCTAACATAATCTAACTTAACATTGTCGTAACTGAATAACCCCGGGACAGATTTTGATGCGCCTTGGACTGAGTAAAGGGAGACGTAATGTCTTCAAAACTACAGTGGTTTCATCCGTGGCGGAGGTGGGTGTGTCGCCCATAGATTCTTGCCCACGATCCTTTGTATTCAATAGAAATTGTTTTTGGTGAAGCTTTTTACCAAAGACAAGCGATCAAAAGCAAGTTTTTATTTAATTAATTTAATTTAGTTTTAATTTTGGTCATCCTAGATTTTAAAGGTTTAAGCCTTTTATTTCAATTCGAACCCTTAGAATGATAAAGTAGCCATCTGGTAATATATATTTTTTTAAAGCTCTTTGCAGTAAATAGCGGTTTACTCAATTTGTCCTGTAATCACTAAACGTAAGTTTTTGTTAAAAAAAATCAAACAACATTTTTTTTTAGTCTAGTACTTTACGTAGAAATATAAGAATTGAAGAAAAATCTATCAACATGTTTTTGGTACATAATTATCTTTTTTTATTTAATTTGACTGAACCCGGTACATCTAGGCAAGACTCCTAGATGGCGTTGTAAAACTACAGTCTCTGGCAATTAGGGAGTCGCTGATGTTGCCATCTGTTAAAAAAATTTAGGAAGAAATATAGCCAGCTCAATAGCCAGGTTGTGTAATTTGATTGTATGGGAAAATTCCATCAAATTATATATTGTTCACTACCTTAACCCCATTTGCGTATTATGTATTATTAACTTTATTATATTTTTATATAGGCTGTTCAGCGGTATTACCAGTGCCTTTATTTACACCCGCGCGCGCATCGCTAGCGGGAAAAACAAAACAAGCCGCCATTTTCCATAAATATTTGTTAACTTTTTTGTTGTGTGGTTAATTAAAATCATTATTAAAAATGACGATTTTACGTAGGGTAGAAGTGTAAATAGTAATAAATAGATTTGACTCCGCCATGGTACGTTTAGTTATAGAACCAAAATTTTTTTTTATTCTTATTCAAATCATATTTTTTTGTACAGGCTGTCTAACGGTTTTGCCAGTGCCTTTATTTACACCTACAGAAAAACAAAACCAGTGCGCCATTTTCCATAAATATTTATTACCGTTTTTGTTATCAAAAATACAAAATTTTAAGTATTGTCACCAACCGACATAGTTTTTAAAAGAAACTCCGGATAGTCAGTACCTGGCACAAAGGTCAGTTAAACTTTACAAATCTATCATCTATAAAGTTTTATTTTATTGTGGATTAAGTTCGTACAACAAGTTTATTTTTTCCTCGCAAGTGTGTTGAAAAACGTCGTATGAAACGCGTGTGCATTGATTATTACACTTTCGGCTACCTTATCGCGCTCGCTTGCGGCTCGCACGAATACCTAATACCGCCTCGACTGTACTATCCAATAGAGCACACTCATATCACAATGTACTATTATCTAACTAGTTTATTTTAAGAATATACTCCCCATTTTATACGGTGTAGTATCAACTCATGATTTGATGTTGCAAAAAAATGTATTTCCGCTACGCAATTAAAACTAGAGTTATTCTAATATTAATAATAATAGTGCATCCCTCGCAGACTAACATTATACCGGTTTAGAACAAATTGTTACGTCGTCGCTGGCTCGACGCTAATGACTGCCCCAATAATCGAATAAAAGACGCATCATGTGCGAGCACCGCGCTCCCCACAAACATACCTACACATGTTGTTTTTGCCAATCGTATTAATTTCATAAATAATTAATAGGGCATATTTGGATCGGTGAGTGGACACAGATGGAAATGCACTCGACAAATTGACTGATAACCGCAGCCGGGGAAAGGCTAAATACCTGCTAATGATAGTCCGATTGATGCTTTCAACTGGTTTGTATGGGGACGAGCGCAAAAATTGCAATTATCAATATTGAAATCACAATTTTACTCATTAGGAAATGTTGACAGTAATGATTTCACTGCTTAAAAATGTACAGGCCATGACTTTTTTATTGTCTGGTGAAGTAAAATAGCTCGTGAATTTTCAAATGTCAGTTATCAGTTCGATACAAGCGCTATTTGGGAAGCTGTCTCGTTTCAATATGTTATTAATGAGCTGAGCGCTGTTTAATTATATCTGTGACTGTCTGCGCCTGTCTGGGCTAACAGCTGGATAGTTAACGTCGGTGTGTAGGTACCTGCATATAATGCAGGTAGGTACCTACATCAATAATTTGTAACAGCGCGTTGTCATCAGACTACATAATTTGCACGTAGTCGATGCTAATCAACTCTCATTAAGCATATTGATGTTTCAGTTTCAGTGTTACAATTATTCTCGTTTGCGACGTGCAATCATATTTTGGCGGTACAGTCTACGAACAAAGAGATAGAGGGGTCTGCTGAGCGGCGTGCGATGGACTAATGCTCGCCTATTAACTCCGCTTAAATATGTGATCGCAGCGGCTTTGTGTTGCGTGTTAACTTTACATGCTCGCGTTAACAACACGTCCGTTAGTTAGATTGAATATAGAGCTAAATTTTAATCGAATCGTTTGCGGGTGCGGTAAAATTTGTACAAACAAATTAACGCGAGGTGCGATTGGAAAATCTGAACAAACATTCAATACAAACTGAATTTGAATTTTGACGTATTTGTATGTGGATGTGCTGTCAGTCCTCTCTACATCTAAAAATGAAGCATGAACCAGGTTAGGTAAGTACCTATGTCTCTATTGGTTGTTGTAGCCACCGCTTTAAATCACGTTATTGTTTGAGCCCATAGGAACTGACCTAAGTTTACGAATCCTAACTCCTAAACTAATATAAATTGGTCAATATGCAGGTACCGTGGTTTTGGTTTTGAATTTCAATTGGTTCCTCACATCTAAAAGACACACCAAGCAGTAATAAGGAGCAATATATTTAATTCCACATGACATTCATACGCACACTACGGCGAACTTGAAAGGAAACTTATTCTTTGAAGGTACGAAATTTTAAATCACAATAGACCCACGTCCGTGTGGGTCGCATTATGTAGATGAAACGAGCTCAATATTGAATACGAGACAACCGAAAGAGTGTTTCAAAATGAGAGGTGCCTGAAAACAAACGGTTCATAAAAGAAAAAAAACTGGTCCAAACTTTACCTTTCTGCGACGAAACGAGCGAGTTGGGGAACAAAAACTATTAATGTAGAGGCTCTCACAGCCCGCTGAGTTGTCGGTGCGTTTCGTTTGATAATTTCCGTGTACAGCGAGCTTTAATCGAATGTACCGCCGTCCCCCCAAGCCCTCCCCTGCCCGCGAGCGCAATAAAATTGTTCATCTCGATTATCGCAGGCAACGGGAAGATTGCCCGATTGGGGAGCGACACTGCCCTGTAAACATAAACAAATCAAAGCAGGGAAATATATTTTTTACGTTTGTGGTCAGATGATTAGTTTATTAAATGTGTACTATTATTGTAACCATTCAATTAGTACTAATTAGTAGATTAGATATAGATATTAAAGTAGGTAGGTACTAACTCACACCTTTTTAATGAATACTTGAAAGTAGGTAAGTATAGGAAAACTTGCAATTATGATTGCACATTTTTTACATTACATAGGTAGTTAACTGAGTAGATATTATAGTAGGTAAGTATTGGATTTTAATCCTTAGGGTTTGCAATAGGACTGGATTCTCGTCAACAGTGCAGCTGTCGATGGATGTCGAACTAACGACTCTACGTTCGCCAGTTTCAAGTCCATAGCTGTTCTTCTCTCGCATTGTATGAAATAGAAAAATAAAACTTCACTGAAATTATAATTGACATGATAGTTCACTAGCTGACACTCAGACATGTACCTATTAGTATCTCATATAGCCTTAACATCTATATCAAGAAAAAATGGATGTAGAATAACTTTAGATTCATTGTACGCAGTACCTACGTAGGCATCACTTGCCTGAAAACAAATCCCAAACCCAACGGAAATCCAATTTCAAACTAACCTTATTTTAAAATCGACAGTCATACAATAAAACAATTAAATCCAGGCAGGACATCCAAATTAAGCCCTGAGGGCGTGCCGCATCCGTCGTAATAAAACACATGCAAAGTTTTTCTTTGCGCAGCGCCGAGTGGCCGCAGCCAACGGAAACGAAGCAACAGGCTTGATTAAAACACGTGTTTACAGAACGCACACGAGCCCGAACAAACGCAATAATACGAGGGAGCCGACCGGCCGTCGTATCTAGGATTTACCTAGCCAGTACCCTGTTTAGTTTAGACATTTGGTATGCACTGGGCACTTCATGCCTTCCGGTGGCAAAGGAAGCTGCGTAAAAGTTTTTCCGATCAAAATTGTTGATTAACTATTCCAGTTTTTCTTTTCTTTTTCTATGGTATCTGCCCCCACTGATCTCTCAAAACACCTGACAGACTGGCCGAAGGAACCTGAATACGGGTGACCTATATACCTACCTGGTTGAGCTTGAGACCTGATGACCTGAAACCGACTTAGGGTTGAAAGTGGTTGAATGTTGCTGGACATCTTTTGAACATCGAAGCAACTTTTGAATATCAGAAAGCACGAGTGTTTTCTGATATGCAGAAAACACTCGTGCCTCAGTTTCATTTGCAATAATATTCTAGTCACTATATACATCAAAACCTGAAAAGTGGCCTAGAATAAGTCAGCATTACGGTTGGTTGACCGTCGATCCGTACTGAGTACCTACTTACCTTACCGATTTCAGTCAGTTTAATCTGGTTGGACTAATTGATGCCCCCAATAAAAGTATTAAAGAACTATGAACAAGGTGACTGAAATAGAAAGTAGGTACCTAATGTAGGTTTTGAGAGAAAGTTTTCTAAGAATTAGATAAGATAGGCTAATGCTTGAACTAATTTTAAGGGATTAATTAATTATCTTGATTGCATAGTAATTAATTAAGTAGGTTCATTCCAGATCCCACGCATATTAAGTATCTTTATTATAGCTACGAAACATCGACCATAAACTAACTATAACTTTTCTTAGACACTGGATCGCACTCCATGTGTCTGTGTGATTTTGTTTGTTTTATTTTTGTGGTTTACTAACCTAGTTCCTAAGTACTTACTAACACAAATATGGATGATTCTGTAAGAGATAGTCTGAAATAAAGTTTATTATTATTATTATAAATATTTGGGAGAAATAAGTAGAAACGTCGCGGCGTCACCGATGCAATATTCCTAGTTCACATCACAGACTCGGAGTAACATATAACTCAGCGCATTTTTACGTCTGTAAATTATAGTTTTACGATCGAAAATCATTTTTATGATTTTGGAGGAATTTAATATCACGCCAGCTATGCTCGGCACATTCGCTCTTTTATTGAGCTGTAATTTTATTGTTTTCTCAATTTTTATTAACTATCAACCACCTACTTAGGTCTCTGTTATAGGAGATCAATAATATTTTACTTCCGTGAATGGGTATTAAAACATTATGAACATTTTATTACAATAGGTTCATACCTAACTATTATAAAGTACCTAGAGCTAAAAAACTAATTGCTATAGAGATATAAAACTTACAAAGAAAATTGTTTCAAACCAGAAAATTACCCATTTATAAACGTTGAATGCACACTCGTATCTTTTATAAAATTCTTCAAAGGAGTTACTTTTTAAAGCTTAGCGGTTAATTCGCTCTTTATGGAAACAAACAACGCCTTGTTTCTTCACTACCTGACTGAAAACTAGGAGTTTCATAACTCTTCCTATTGTTAAATTAATTTTGAACATAAATATTTTTTATAATGTTATTAAGTAGGCACCTACCGATTAATGAGGCGATTATTAATTTAAGATTTCAAGCGAAAGTAAAAAAAACGTAATCTTTATTTAATACTGAGTAGATCAACACGTAATTAGGTATTTTATCTACTTCCGTGTTAACTGCGATCTATCTAGATAAGTAGTAGAGTCATCTAAGCACACTCGAACAAATCGTCAGCGTCACACAGATCAATAGATTAACTAATAGATGGCTATTGACTGAGTAGGACAACGTTAAATACCTACCAAGGAAGACTGTTGAAGAATGGACGTCTTAGTAGGCCTAGGCAGATATGAATACAGAATCTTTAGCCTTTTTAACCTATCGGCGATCAGAGGAATGAAGTCTAGTTTGGTCAAGTTCTAAAAACTTTTGGGTCCAAAATAAATATCCAACGTAGCTACCTACCTAAGCCACCTATACTTATCTTAAAAGTGCCACTACATTATTTATTTATTTTTATTAGGTACTTACTACGTATTCGCGAGAAATACTTCTCCAGTTGTTTCATGGAATAGTTATTAAACCTTATATATATCAGCGTTACCTAGATGCACCAAAATGCTGGTTTTATATGTGTCCAATAGTGGGAATTAAAAAGTAAATCGGTAACTCGGCAACCAGCAACAGTCACTGTTTGTAGCTTGGCAACAATAACAAAGTCAATGGTCAGTGTTTGTTATGTCAAGTCTTGTATAAAGGTTTTAAAAAGAGTGGTGTTGATTATCCTTATTTATATTTTAATTTTGTGACTCTAGAAAAGGGATTTCTTCAACATGAAGAAATTGGATGTGCATAAATTATTAGGAATCTCGAAGAATCCGCAAAATAGGACTGGAAAGGCGTGCCAGTGTGAATTAGGTCGAGAGAAACTGCTGACTGCCCCACCTTACAAAACCGCACCCTCTACCGACGAGACCAAGTCACGTTACCCCACAGCACCATGCGCCAGAGACGCAGAACAGCTAATATGCCCCATCAGCCATATACTGGTTACATTTAAGTCGCCCCTAAACCCCAACGATATGTTCACGAAAGTCTTCCCAGCTTCAACTCCCGTTAAGTTCGTTAAACGCAAATTAGCAAAATTACTTGGTGTTTCAAACAGCAACCTTTTACTGACTAAAAATAGAAACGTTTTAAAAGAGGGAACTATGTTGTCTGAGGTCAAGGCTGATCCACTTGGCTCCCTCGCTATCGATGTTTTCACGAGGGATTCAGAGGAATTTTCTCTATCATCGATACCAAAGGAATCCTACATGCATGAACTATTGCATGCGGTTCTTCCAAAAAAGAAAGACATGCCATTTATAGCAATCAAGTTCAGAGTCTTAAATCAAGATGCTACATTTACTCGCTCATATCACTGCATAATGAAAATTCACGAGATAAAGAAAAACCTGGGTGAACTTTTTCAAACGGACCCTGACAATCTGGTATTTTTAAGAGGAGAATATACATTGAAGGATCGCATGGCACTTATGGACCTTGATTACGACAGATACGGAATAGCAGAGGTTGAATTACTAACGAAAAATAAAGCTACGTTAGATTTAGATAAATTATACAAAGAATTGCCAATTAATGATGTTTTAAGTGTGACGGTACCGTTTGGTACTACACTCAAACAAATTAATGTAGAAATATTCTCTAAACCAATTGATAAACCGTATTTAGGAGGGTACAAGAATGTCCACACAGGTATTTTGAGCAATTTTTTTTTCGTATGATTTTGTTTTAGACTAATTCTTCACAAGAGCGGATATCTTTTTTTAAATTTTCATAGGTACTGAATACGTCCATGCGTACACTCAAACACCACAGAAACCGGAGAAATTACCACCAGAATCGAAGAACTGTAGAGACACACAGACGGCTGAAGAAAGAGAAAAAATATATGTGCGTATTACGTCCATTCCATTACTTGGTAATATACCTACCCCTTTTTTGTGCACCACAAAAGAGAGGAGAAGGGCTCGTGACTAAACAAAAACAGCCGCACGGATTCCTCTTCAAGGTTTAGCAACGCTTGCCGGGGTCAGTCCGTGGATGGGTGAGCATCCATAACATACCGAGACCCCCTCCATGTCTCGGGAAAGCACGTTTAGTAGTTGTTTCCGGCTGTCATTCAGTCTTTATGGGTCGTCAGAAGCCCAAAAACCTAACAGCCAGTCTTGCCAAGGGCTATCGTGTTACCCATAATTACGTTACACGTCCGTGTTTGGGTCTCAGAAATTCATATGTGTACCTACCAAATTTCAACTAAATTGGTCCAGTAGATTTTATATTGGTCCATAGAGAACCCCAATACTTATTCTCGTGTCAAACATTTACCATTATCAATTTCAGGACACGAACTATAGTCGTGCAACGCAAATGAATAGTGTGCACGCATACATTCCGAACGTGACTGATAGGATAGTGGTACCGAAACCCTACGAGACATACGAAGAGATGATCATACGACTCAACCATGACCATTACGCGTCCGTCATACAACGCTCCTTCAGACGTTATCAGTTTCGGCAAATGATAAACAGATGGTTAAAGGAATGCATGTATGTAATAATTAATTTAGTTACCTTCAACATTCAGATTGATTTGAGGGGGCAATCAGGCTGACGCGACGCCCAACTATATAATAAAAATACGCAATTTATAGATGCCATATCGCCGCCTATAAACACCTGCAAGCCTGTAACATCTATCTGTAAATAAAAGTTTAAAATGTGTAGTTGCTTCGACATGACGTGTTGGTAGAAATAGGTATATCTTCATAACACTGACGAACCAGACAATGAGTTTTACTACCTAAAAACTTACTTCAAATAAAATAACACAATTCTCTTCACTATGTCAGTGAAACTATGATTCATTTTATACTTAGGTGAGGAAGTATTCCATTTTTTTTTTTTCAGGGAAAGAATAGCAAGAATGAAAGAGGAAGATAGACTGGAGCGAGAAGCAATGGAGAGACGTTTACGACGGGATCTAATTACTAAAACTTTTCCGAAATCGCGTGAGGATTTTGATCAACTTTATGCAATGGTAAGTAGGTAAACCTATTGAGACCAAAACGATTATTATTTTGAGATTTAAAAATATAATGTAAGGATCGTAGAAAATGGCGGTCTGTAGTTTCTGCCTACCCCCATGGGAAGAAGGCGTGAGTATAAGTACCTAAGTATGTAAGTAAGTAAAAGCAAAACGAACGTAGGTAGGTATCTACCTACCTATCTTCATAATAAATTTTTGCTGGTGTTAGGAAGTCACACAAGCGAATGAGAAGTCGCGAGTTTGAACCCTATTCAATATTCATGTTATAGGTACTGTCTCTATGTAGGATATCCGGTCTGCCTTTTCGCCGAAAATTGTTTGGTAGATTATTTATCACTTGCCAACCAACGTTTCGCCGATGTTTCACTTTGACACCTAACGATTAGAAAATTTTTGTATGACAACGTTTCATTTGGTAGAATTATTGTTAAACTGATTATTATAATGACACAATACGTTTGGGACATTTATCATTTGTCAAACCTTTCAATCTTAGGTTACGATATGTTAGGTTAGGTTAGAGTATGACAAACAACGCACGAGCCGAGTGAGCGAAGCGAGCGTGCCGCGGCAGCGGCCGGCGATGTGCACAGAAGCGAATCGCTTTTGTAAAAGGCAACAGATAAGTTAGGTTACATCACATTAAAGATAAAGTAAAAAATACTCACTCATTTTAATTGAACTCTACTTGAAAGTTGGCATTTAAAAAATTATGAAAAGCAGACTTTGGTCTGCTTTTCATAATGACACTTTTTTAAAGTACAGTTGGTAACTGTGAGTTTGGGAAATAAAACAAAATTATATGAAGAGTTGGCAAATGATTATTCGGCGAAATAAAATTCAGCGAAACGTTAGTTGCCAAAGGGCAGGGAACCAGGATATCCAATATTGCTGGTATCTAAGTAGGTAATATTTTATTTATCTCTAATAATTTCTAATATCTCTTTTCTAGGTAGATCGTTGGAAACACGCTGAAATAGCCAGAATATCACAGTTACATGCAAAAGGTCCAAAAATAGCTGAATTTACATTACTTCTTGATAAGGAAGTGGAATTACTGAGATGTATCGAAGACTATAGAGGTAAGGTGAGAGAAGATAGCAAGAAGATCAAACAAAAACGATTCTTAGAAGAAATTTCGAAACCTGTCGCTTGGTACGGCCGCAGTGGTAAATTGATCACAATGGATACAGTCGAAATCCAAAAAGCCAGGAAACTAAAAGAACTTTTTATGTCTTTTAACCGTACTGATGTAGATGTTAAAGAGCGCCTTGAACTCTTGGTCGACATGAAGTTTGCACTTCAGGATTTTCGCCATCCTCTAGCTGAAGAAATAATAACTCTATTGGATCAAGAATGTGATCTGCTTGTAAGAAGGTATAACTCTCATCAACTCGAATTTCTGAGACGTCGAACAGCTAGCGCCATCTTTCGGTTAATACAAACGTCTGAACTGAATTCTGGTGTAACAAAGTATAAGGACCAAAGAGATTTCAAGAAAATGGAGCACGGCAACCTTCACTTGTGCGAATTGTGCCACCAGGTAAAATCTTCCACAGATTTCCCCTTGGACACGAGGATGTCTGGTTGTTTGATTTGTAAGTCATGCTCGTGGAAGGACGTCCATGAACGTATTTGGATCGATATGACGCCTTTTAAATTTATATTACGAGCTGTACAACGTGACGAGCGTCGTCGTAAGTGTTGGGGGTCGTTAGCTTTCGTTCTTCAAGAGAAAGATGTTTTCTTTATCGTCGAGAAGCTTTGGCATTCGCATTCCGCAGTCAGCGAATGCGACGACATCACTGAACTGAGGCTTTGTAGATGGCACGTGCACGAGGACTGGTCACCGTGGAACTGTTTCCTAGTGACTGTGGAGGAAATGAAGGCTCATTTGAAACTGGATCATCCTGAGACTGTATACGATGAAGAGTTAGTTCAGAAAATTGGGAATAAACACCAACTTGCAAGAGCAAACTTCTTGCAGTTAACGGCTGTGAACAAGCGATATACAGAGACAGGAGACTGGCAAAGCGTTCGAGCCCCGGCCGTGGCCCGCGTAGACGCCGTAGAACGAATTTAATATTTTTTGAATATTTTAGTGACGGTTATTTTATATCATGGTTATTATATATTGTAGTTTTTCTATTTACATTATGTACCATGTCTATTATAGTTGTTTATGCGCGTAGTGACTACAGCGACGAGCTAAAATAGTTGTATTTTCTTTGTGATCGGCGCATATTAAGCCTTATTATTGTCACGGGGAGAATGAAAAATTGAGCTTGGTTTAGTTGTTTTTGTGTATGCAACAAGTTTTAAATCATACAATTACATGTATTTAGGCTATTGTTATGTAAATTGATCTATTTATTCTCACACATATAATTATGTTAGTATTTAATTGTTTCGTTGTCTATTGGCGTTTTTCGTGTTGTCAATGCTTCTGTAAATGAAGCAAAGGTTTAAAGTTATCAAACGACTTCAATAAAACCAGGCAGCTATTTAAATTGTCTTCTTTTAATAATTACACGTAATACTTTATAACATAATTACACATTACATATACAATAATAATTTCTCAAGATATCAAACTCTCGTGAAGTTTAAACAACACATTATTCAAAACACAGGTGACAAAATGATGAAAATTTCATAACGAAATGCACTTTAAGAGCTACGCTTAGTTGATACATACATATAGGTCAATAAATTACGTAAATATAATTTAGGCAATAAGAATCATAGCTGTACAGTAGTAAATAAAAAGGAAACCCCTGGTCTTTCAAAACCCCCAGTTGTAACAAAATCCAGAGAGTTAACAACGTCAGCTACATAATATTATACCCATTTAGATAATCAACTTAAAAATGTCTTATAAATAAAGTAAAGCTGTCAGAAATGTCGTCACACGGTAACGAAGAGCAGAATTGACTCCGTACATTCCGTAGCAGTTATAAAATCACCATCTTGTGTGAAGTAATGCGAAACGTGCAACCGTATGTGAATGACCGTCTAACAAAGTTTTTACAATCTCAATTTTGCGATATGTCAGACCAAAATGCGTCAATACACGACTGTAACAACTAACTTGATATAAATTAATATTAGGAATGAAGTTCTGTTACCGACACAGCAAAATCCAACATGTATAATTAGTGCAGCAGAGCCAAAGCCAAATTGTGCCAAATGTCAACAAATTCTTAGAAATACATGGGATGAGAATGACAACAATTCATATAAGCAATCAAAAACCTAATTGTAGTACATTTTCCACAAACTAAATCAGAACTACGGCTCCTCCATTGTACCGCATCTGTTGACGAATACAAAAAAAAATCTCTATATAAAATTCATAGACATATATTCGAATCCTCGATTTAGAAAAACACCTACTCTGCGATACTAGATAAAATTAAGTAATTTATGTGCCTTACTTATTAGTTCTACATTTCAATCATAAAAATAAAATTTCGCCTAATGGACATCAGTCGAGTTGTGAACATGGAGTCTTTTGCAAACAAGTTTATGATTAGGAAATAATATTATTCAAACGCTGTCTAGTCCTACAACTGCTTAAAAATCCAACATCATAAATTGTCCTATATTTTTTTTACATCTAAGCATAGGTCATTCTCTCATTTGCGAGCGACTGTCAAAGTGAGTGTTTGTACTTTTTGCACCATCTCGTAAGATAGCGTCCTTCCACGTTACGTTGCACGTGCGATGACGTCATGATACGCCATGCCACGCCGTCGCTGCTACGCATTACATCTCAACATATCCGGACATCATCAACTGTTCCTACGCTAAATTTACTCAACAGAGACCGAACTATTGGTACTAGCTAAAATTTATTTACAATAAACGATTGTGCCTCAATAGAACAATACTCTAATAATTTGTAACTCTCTCGGAGCGGTATAATACAAAAAGTGCAGACACAATATTCACATAAAAGAATACATATCTATTATACACTTACTCGACTATTTTTGCACTTTATATTGCCAGTTCAGTGGCTTAAACTCGGAATATCTCAATTTAATTAAGACTTCATAACCCATATCTATGTCGTCAACATAACTATCATCTTAACAGTCTGTGATTTATATTTACAATATCAAAGAGAAGGAAGAAGTATCGATACAAAGAGAAGAGTACTTATAATAGCCGCGTGCAAACAAACGTCCACCACCTATAATATTGTTTTCACTTTTACAAATGGCATATTATATACTATTGCTAAGGGTGTTCACAATATACAAGGGTTACTTTATTGGTTCGTATTTACAAGTCTTACAACAAGGATGAACTCAAGACTCAGAATTACTAACGCTTAGTAGATATATGTTAAGACACATATGCATGCACTAACAGAACCACGTGTTATTCCCATTCTCGTCAAATGGGAAGTTCACGTCGAAATCAACGCTTCTCAACACTATCCAATACCCTACATAAACTCTATCAGCCAACAGAACAATAATAAATCTCCGTTTATCTTAAAACATTCCTGCTACCCCTAAACGACCTGCTTTATTGATCAAAACTTATGATTACACCAGAGGGCGAAACAATGCGATCTTGAGAGTTCTTCGGTTTAAGCCGGGTTCAGGCTGGGAAACAATTCGGTAATCATTGTCGGGCCAGCCTAGACGATTTAGCCGACATCGACCGAAGGCTATCGTGCGAGATCCAGCATCGGTTAGCTCGCCTCCCTGGCACTCAGTGGTAGTTGTCGAGCTCCAGCGACGAGGAGTGTCGCTCGGCGCCGGCGTAGCTGTGCTGGCTGTACGTGAGGTTGCTGAGCGACATGTTGCTGAGCGACATGTCCTGCGGCACGTCGGCCGGCGCGGGCGCTTCCTCTGTCGCCTCCTTGTCGCTCGCCTCCATGAACTCGATGATGCGCTGCGTCGCTTTGACGTGAGCCACGATCGCGGCTTCGGCCTGAAATAGCATAATTTACTTATTAATTATTGTCATCAACACGCTTGGTGATTGATGAAATGGAATTGTAAATTTTTAACAACGTTACACCTGTATTTCCCCGAAGGGTGAGACAGAGGCGCACATCCATATTACAACAGCTATGTTTAAGTCCCATGTAATAGGGGGGCAAGCCATCGGCATCCAGCCAATAGGCAGAGCCTATTGCCATCAATCAGGCTGAAATCCATACTCATGTGGCGCCACTCGCGTGACGTAGTGTGGGTACTTACGCTGGCGGTGAGCGACAGGAAGGCGTAGTACTTGTTGAGCGTGGGCAGCAGCGGCGCGTACAGCGGCACGCGCGCGCGCACGGCGCGGGCGTGCTGCGGCGCCGCGCCGGCCGCGTGGCCCAGCAGCAGCGCCATGTAGGCGCCCACCATGCTGTGCTCCATGTGCGCGCCGGCACGCGCTAGCACTGCACACACAACTCACTCTTTACTACACATCCCAGTACACAAAGGAACCCGCCATTAGCAGGTAACTTTGACTGAGCGCGCAGCCCCGCAAACACCCGAGCGAGACATTGGGATGCGCCACGATGTGCACATCAAGGCTGGCTCAACACAGCTAGCAATAGGCCGACCGCTTAACTCAGTTCGTTCCTGAAGTAGCTGCGCGGTGTGGGAGGGGTGCGAGCTCAGTGATACTTCAACTTGTGACAACAATCACCCCTAGCTTAGGTTATGACTACTCGATATAACATAAATGCCGTCGGTTTATTACGAGTTTTAGAATTATGAATTTAAATATATGACTAAAATAAGATTCACGTGATTTTTCCTGACTTCAAAAAAAAAATCTTTTTTTGGCAAATAAAACAAAAAACAATCGGTCGAGCCATTTTCGAGTTTTTGTGCGTTGCCGTGTATTAAGTTGCCATCAGACGGACTGCATTTCAACTGCAAAGGAGAATAGGCCCCTGCTTATGGGGTTCTGCCCTGAAGCCCAATAAAAATAAGATATATACCAATGGAAAGAGCTTTTCAAGGGGACCCTTTCCTAGTAACATAACTTTTGCCAATTGTTAGTCAGTTCGGAGTAAGTTACCTAAACAGGTGGGCATCGAAGTTAAGGAATTTTCTTGGTCCAATAGCCATAAGATATACATCAATTGTTTTAGCTTTTTGAGGGGAACCTTTGATACTAACATGACTGTTGCCAATTGTTAGTCAGTTCGGAGTTAATGGCATAAATAGGTGACTACTGGGGCACCGAAGTTAAGGAATTTTGTTGGCCCAATAGCCATAAGGTATACACCAATGAAAAAAGCTTTCCAAGGGTACCCTTTGCTACCAACACGATTTTTGCTAATTGTCAGTCAGTTTGGAGTTAATGACCTAAATAGGTGTTACTACTTGGGCACCGAAGTTAACGAATTTTCTTGACCCAATAGCCATAAGATATACACCAATGAAAAGAGCTTTTCGAAGAGAACCCTTGCTTCTTACATAATGTTGCCAATTGTTAGTCAGTTCGGAGATAATGACCTAAATAGGTAATAAATTGCGCACCGAAGTTAAGGAATTCTTGGCGTCCAATAGCCATAAGATATATACCACTAAAAAGAGATTTTCAGGGATAACCTTTGCTACAAACACGACTTTTGCCTAATATTAGTCAGTTCAGAGTTAATCACCTAAATAGATGATGAATTTCAATAATGCTTAATTACTCATATTTAGAGCTCTGTAGCTCCTTTCGTACTAACAATCGAGAGAAGCGTGCTATCACAATTTATTAGCCTTGAAGAGATCTTCCCTTTGGCATATATCTCAACTCTATTGGGGTACCTAACCGTCAGGCTTAACGATCCGTCCGGTCGACCGACTCTTAAAAACATTGTTCCTAAAATTGCATCTATTGGAGACCAATGTCCTAAAATGTTCGCTTACAGGCTTCAAAGATGATGTTTGCAGGGCACTGAATCATTAAAAGTAATTTAATTGACGAAATACCAGAATTCCAATAATATTTAATCACTCACATTTAAAGCTCTGTAGCTCCTTTCGTACTAACGACCAAGAGAAATCTTCAGAATAAGAAATATTCTTCTAGATGAGATCTATCCATTGGTATATATCTTAACGCTATTGGGCTCCAGGGCAGAAACGCCCCATCTCCTTTGCAGTTACGAGTAGTGCAGTCGTACTAAACTGCATTCAAACAGCTAGAATGCAGGCCGTCTGATTGCAGCCTTAGTCTCGACGCACGGCAATTGATTTTTCCACTCCCAGCTATTGATATTTATCTGATTCTTTTTTTTTACATTTTGTTATACCATTATTTATGATAGTTCGTAGACTAACTTGATGTTTTTCTGTGGACGTACACAGAAAAATATCTAGTTTATTTTTTCATCTAAGGTTATAATAAAAATAAATGTCTGTGGTAATTGTTAATGAGAAATACCGTGTTTTTACAATCTACTGTTATATCATTTTAGTGATAGCCGTTCGTCAGGAATAATCTGTAAGAATGCATCGATCGTATATGCAGGAACGCAGGCGTTCATTAATTCTCTAAAATCGAAAAACTTCGCAAGTAATGGGAAATTGATGTCTCTGGGTGGTCGACCTCAGGACGAGCTGGTTCTCACACCGACAACTGCTCCCAAGTCACCAGTCCTGAGTGTCTGTATATTTTGGCTGCAGAGACCAAAACTACAAATGAAGTATACAGGGAAGTTTTAAAAATGTGGTTGTCACCGGAAAATAACAAGAACCGCCAATTTATAAATTTTCTAGCAAATTTATAAACTTTCGTAGGATTCTAAACGAGAGATAAATTGTATTATTTTACGGCCACATTTTCGCAAATTGCAAATTTATCAATTTG
Source organism: Lithophane ornitopus (assembly GCA_948473465.1). NCBI lineage: Eukaryota > Metazoa > Arthropoda > Insecta > Lepidoptera > Noctuidae > Lithophane > Lithophane ornitopus. Next base: position 9,831,939 of record OX419623.1, read on the forward strand.
CGACGTCTCGTGGTAAATTTATAAACTAACGGATATCCATTCGTAAGGTTCTAAACGGTTCGACCAATCATAGAAGAGCTTTTAATTTTACGCTTCTTTAAAATACGGCAAATAACACACTGCTCTCTGATTAGTCGATGTTGACAGTGGCAATGCTTGTGTCCATAGACTTGGGTACAATCAGACAGAAGACGCAGCTTCTAGGTCGCTCATTATGGGTCTAATTTAGTAACCTTTGCAAAATAAAACTATTTTCACAGTTCCAACACAGTAACAACATTAAAAACTTTACAAAAACACACGAACAACAAGTTTGTTTACGTTCCGTGGCGAACAATGGCGGTGGAGAGGAAGGAGAAGGAACACGTGACTTTTTCAACCAATCAGAGCGCACATGGCGTTTGTTTATTGCTTACTTATTATTTTATGCGTGACTTCGGTAAGTTTATCAATTTGCGAAAATGTGGCCGTAAAATAATACAATTTATCTCTCGTTTAGAATCCTACGAAAGTTTATAAATTTGCTAGAAAATTTCTAAATAGGCGGTTCTTGTTATTTTCCGGTGACATGGTTGTCATTTTTGCATATTGTGGTGTCTTAAGACTTCCACGCGAACGTAATCGCGGGCAGAAGCTAGTTATGAATAAATAAAGATAATCTAGGTGACAATTATTCACTAGGATTTTTTCCCCAGGAAATATCTTATTCTCCTGAACTTGTTCTACTTGTTACAAGTACGTTGAAATTTCCAGAAAAAAAAAAATTGAAAATACTTACACTTCGCAACAGTCTCATCTATGTCGTCTTGAGATTGCTTCTTTTTGTCATTATTATCGTCTGGCTCCTTTTCACCGTCTAGTAGAGCATCGGTATTTTCTTCAGCCCGCCTGTAAAAACATAGTAAGTACTTGAAATTGCTACATATCAAAACTTTTGTAAAGACAGACTGCAAACAAATATTGGTGTAGATAATTTAGTGAGAGCTCTGGTCGCTACTTTTATTCTAGGGGCTTCCATGTAAGGTAAAGTGGTGTAAGGTCAAAAGGAAGTACCCTTTAGGTTTTGATTTACTTGTGAGTGTCAAAATATATGGCTTAAATGGTCGTATTTTTTTATTACGGTACTCCAGCTCCAAGTCGCCGTCGGTCTAAGATTTGATATCAATTTCATCTTGATACCTCCTCGGATTCCTGAAGGAAAAGGGTCCAGACAGACAACGAAGTGAGGTTCTAAGGATTCCGTTCTTTCCATTTGAGGTACGGAACCCTAAAACGGGAAACTTAATTTTAAACTCTTACCTAGCGAGGTCTTCTCTCTTATAGAACAGATCTACAATAAGGTCCAGAGCGCCAACGCTCGTTGATATGATGTCGTCTTCGTTGTCAATACGAATGCGGACGCTCAGCAGCCTCTGCGTATTTGGTTCGTTGTTCTGAACTAAGTTTATTAACAGCAACAGCACCTGGGTACGGAAATACAACTTATTCTTGGGCACATTCTCAATCTATGATACGAAGTTCCTTATCGCACACTTGGCGAATGATGAACGTCAATGAAGTTAAATAAATCATTTATCAAATCATGAAAACTGTTTTTATAAGGTGCACTCATGAAAATAAGAGTTTAATTTGTTTTGTGTAATGAAGAACAACTTATACTTACACAAACACTAAATTCGAAGTTTCTGTTGTCAGGAATGAAGTTTCCTTGGTTGTTCAGTATGATGAGACAAGTCTCCATCACTGATTGCTGCTCACCGATCACTTGCGCTCCAAGAGACACTACAACAAATATTGGAACATGAAGTAGGTAATTTAGTAAGGTAATGTAATAAACTCCTTAGTTTATAAATTATAACAAAACTGAGTAAACCTTGAAACAGCTTGAAACTGATAGATGAGTTATGTGTAAAAAAAAATAGTAACTGTTTTTCAGCTACTTATTTGATACAATCTCACAATTTTTGTCACACACAATACAATACAATGCCATGTTCTATCATACCGTGTGATTTGTGGTCACTAGAATCGAAATTGTTGGCTTCTTATGCAGCAAATTTTACAAGATTACTTATATGTATAAATTATATTAACCAATTTCAAAACAGGAAGAGGTTGAGAAACTTTTGAGAAGTAAAAAAGATATGGATAGAGTAGGTAGTGACAAAAAGTGTTGAATCCTATCAGAAAATCATGAAGTAGCTGAAATACATTATTAAACTTATTTCTTTTGTATAGTTTAATGTGAGCTTTTCTTTGTGATCATTCTGTATCAGCTGTACCCGTCCTATGTGATTTCCCATTGGCAAGAATGACAGACTTCCCTACAAACACTTTGATCCCCAATCCCCAAATCCCCTTCGGAGGTGAATTTTTAAAAACATTTTTTAGTTTTCCCTTGTGCTTTACAGGAACTCTAGTACTTAATATGCTTCAAGACCCAGCAGTTCAGGCTGAGTGAGTGAATGAATCTAAGTTTTTATTAAAGCACTACGAGGTTATTTTAGTGCATAGCTGAAATCGGCAAAAACGCCGCCATCTTGTATTTTTTTAATTCGAGCATCAAAAGAACCTCATAGCAGTAAAGTGTAAGTAGATTATGAAGGAGCGCTCACCCGAGGTGCCGAAGTTGTGCGACAGGTTGAGCAGCACCTTGAGCGCGGGCAGCGCCGCGTCCAGCAGCGGCGCGCGCAGGGCGGCGTGCGCGCGCGCCGCGCCGCACCACGCGCGCAGCACGCCGCACACCGCGCGCGCCGCGCCGCCGCGCCCGCCGCACAGGTACACCTGGTTGTCCTCGTTGGCCTGCGTCACCTGCGGGGGTACATTATATTACTATACTGCGACTGAATCGCACACAATCAACTGAGCTGGAGACATCCACAGGAAAGCCCAGTTAAGCAGCCGACGACCTCCTAAGGTAACGTGCGAGATGCCCTTCAAAATAAATAAAAACACAAAAGCAAAAATAGTTGTGACTTTTTTCAGACGTGACACTCGCTTTCTAGGTTAGTAACTACAAATGTCTGAATCATTGTGATCTTTCTGCCCTTAACCAATTTTTTTATCGAACTGAATACAATATTTTATTAAAAACTTTTGTAAATTATTCATTTTCAAGCAATATAATCCTAATCATCCAATAACATCAGACAATAAAAAAAAAACTCACATTTTCCAAAACCCGCAGGCACCTATCCGCCTTCCTTAGCACTTCAACGTCAGCGCTGGTCCAGTCAGCGACGGGCGTGTCAAGTTTGGCGGCACAGTCCTGTATAGTGCGCACGATGTGGTCAACACCTCCCAACACACGGAGCTCTTCTTTGAACCACTCGCCGGCACGTTTTGATGTCAGCGAGAGTAACGTCTCCATAGCCAAGTGACCCACCTGAAATTGAGTTGATTAAGAATTTTTTAGACCATAACTTTGAAACACTGTAAGCAAATACTCATGTCATATTAATATACTATAGTTCCTTTTACGTCAACAAGTTGTTAAACAGATAACTAGTTAGTTATAAGATAAATATTTTCCTCATTTAACGAATTATTTCAAAGCAGTGATCTGTTTCCTGATTCTGAACAAATTATCAAGTAATTTAGTATGTCCCTGCTTCATTATTATGTCTGTCTGTATACAAAGATTCAGAAAAAATTGCACCAGTCATAAAATTAATTTAATTTTACATTTATTATGGTTTTGTTTTTAACAGCATTCCTTTATGACTGCCGTGAAGCCTAAAAAAGGTGGGTTATTTGCAATTCAGGGGGCCTACCACCACTGCCTACAGCAGTATTATTTTAATCTTAATTCCTGGGGGAAAGAGGGAGCTATACGTCCTGTAGAGCTTCATCTCTTTCCTACACTGAAGTTCCCAGTTCATAACAGATATAGTGAAGAAAAGAAAAACTACTCACAGTAATATTTTCTAAATCCAAGTGCTGCGCTTTTCCTTGGCTCTTTATTTCGGCACATAACTCCCGAACCCTCTCTTGGGTCTTAGTTAATTGGGCCGAAGTCAATCCGCAGTCATCGAGCGCATTTCTAAAATAAAAAGAATGTGATTATTATAAGCTTCGCGTTGAACAAAATGAACGATATAGCGTTAGCGCACACCAAGAGTAGAGCATAGCAGTAATTTTATGAGACAATTTTTTTTCAAAAGCGTGTAACTTCTCCATTTTTCCACCGATTTTGTTTTATTCTTTCACAAATAGTCTTTAAAAAACATCTTTAAAATAAGATTTCAAGTCATGTATATTTTTAATAGTAGTAAAATACCCTGTAATGGTAAACTGCAAAGTGATAGAACTTACTTGTGTGATGCATCAGATTCAAGTAAGTTGAGCATGAGTTCAAGCGATTCGCGATCCAGATCCATGTTGAGACGATCTTGAGACAATACGAACATCACCGTCGCTGTACACAGACCCAAGCTCTGAAAAGAAAATTCATGTTATTAGGGTTCCGTATTTTTCATATAACTTACGTTTTTTGGCACTGGTGATGGACCTTTTCAACCTTATTAATAAGGGTGAAAAGTGGTCAACCATTGTCCATGGTTGTACATATTGTATTGGTATTAATTCTTACATAGGTACCACTATATTTTTCAACACAAATAATGTTTTATTAAGAAATATACATTATAATCAGTCATCAATAGTAATAAACTTGTGAACGACATGTTTCAAGGACCTTCAACTTGATTTTATAATGCCATGACATAAACCTGCCAATTCATGCTACAAACGCGTTTCATGTAATAAGGCAAACTATCATCATGATAATTGTTTTATCATAATAAAATATTAAAAACTTTGAATAACCTTAGGGTTCCTGCTATTATTTTAAAAAGTGATTTCATTTAAATAAGTTGTGATAAATAAATTTGAGTTACATATCAGGCAGATACAAAAAAAAGTTATTGTAGGCCTATAATTTATGCATACTTAATAATATGTTTGCGCTCAATGTAAGCAATGATTTATTGATGGGTAATTGTATTTTTAAAACTTAAAAAATGGACAAGTCTGTACTTGTTTGAAAATAAATCAACACTTAAATGGGTGGCATGTACAATAATATACATGTACCCATTACAAAGGACGATGGGAACTGGCGACCCCAAAATTGAAACTTGAGACATCTCAGACACTCTACACTCAGCTCTACTCTCAGACACTCTAACAGACTTGAGACATCTCATTTAGTCTGAGCTTACTGATCATTCTTTACTATGGCGATGACCATCAAAAGTATGGAGTTTTCAGGGAAAATAAGGAAATGTAATGGTACTGCTAGTAGAAATGATAGTAGATAAATGAAACTGTTTTCAGGAAACCCCATTTATTTAAGACTTGAAACAAAGGTTTGATTTTTTGTAGCCCGTAACGAAAAATATGAGGAAATAAAATATTTTCTACAACTTTGTAACAAGTCAAAAACCTTCAGCAAACTGACCTGATCATCGGTAGCGTCGTGTAGCGCACTGAAAAACTTCTGCACGGTGCCATGCGCCCGCAGGTGCATGCGGAACGCGGGCGCAGTACATTTGCTCGCCAGTGTAATCGCAGACAGGCAACGCGTAGAAATTGGGTTGTTATCCTGCACGAAACAATCCAATCGTAAGGAAGTAAGGAAAACAGGAACAGTATATTCAATCATTTACATAATTTCTGCTGAAGCTTGAGGACCTCTGTTATGGAAATTACAACCCCAATGCACACAATGTTGTTACCAGGGATGTTGCGGATGCAGATTTTTTCACTTCTATGGATGCGGATGCGGATGCGTATATTTGGAGGCTCACATCCGCGGATGCGGATGCGGATGTTTAGATATTTTATAAGGTTTTTTTTATTTGTGTGGGTGGTAAGTAATAAAAAAAAGATAGTATTTTTTTATTACATATTTAGTAAGTAAAGTAAAAAATTGGAGAATTATATTTAATATAAAGTAATATTGCCGCCTTTACGGAGTCAAGTCTGTGAGAAAGAAAGAAAAGTTACGCAGCGGTTCATATTATATTAAACCCGCGCTACTGAACAATTGTTCGCTAGGAAAACTGGCTGGTGGTGTCGATAAAAAGTCAGTCGCCGGCCACGCTCATCTTGTGGCGACCTGTGCTACATCCGTATCCGCATAAACATCCGCATTAATTATTGCGGATGCGGATAAGGATGTCCAAAACGATCCGCTCCGCGGTTGCGGATGTCCGCAACATCACTAGTTGTACTATTCAATAAACCTCTCAAGACTTATGTCACAAAATAGGATAATATTCATTCATCTTACATCACATGACTATAGATATTATGCAACATTGCTAACCACCACAACTGTTACTCCAGTCATAACATATTCTGTAAGTAACTAAGTACTGAAGATACAACAATGCATAAAGTAATTATAGTTTATGCATTACAAAAGTTCATAAATAAAAAGTAGTTGTTTGAATTATTACCTGTAAAGCATCTAAGAGATATTCCACATCATCATTGAATTCTTGGAACTCTCCAATTTCCTGGATCTGATGTGCCTTCTTCACATTTCTAACAACTGTGTAAAACTATAACAGGAAAAAAAAGTTCTAGAATTAACTGCTCAAAGTAGATTTTATAAAATATATCAATATTATTCAAATTAGGTTAGGCCTAGAATTTCCTTGAGACCCTGACCTTGAAGTTAAATAAGAAATTAATATTTAAGAATAAAAACCTCTATGCTAATGTAACACATTCATACCTCTTTGGCCTCTTTACTACACTTGACACTTGTGTAAGGTTTCACAGTTTCAACAGGATCATCCACAATTGGATCCGGGGCCCTGTACCGGGTCACTCTAGTCAGTTCTTCTGATACTTGACCCGCTTGATTCCTCACTTCTGCATTCTCAGCAGGCTCAGGCCTTGGTGTCTCATTTCCTTTCTGTAAGTACAACAATTACATAGCTTTAACAAGAAGGCTGTGTATTGTTTCATTATGTAATCAAACCATTATATTTTTACTATCTACTTGCAGTAATTTCAAGGTTTGTTGTGCAATACAATAATAGTTATAGTAGTTTAGTATTTTCTTGAAAGAATTTTATAGAATTAAAGAATCATACATGGATTAAATTGTTTTTCTAAATAAATTGACAAGTTAATTTTATGATACTGAATTCAGATGTATCATAATATTTTTCAATTTCATAATAACATTTTCATAATATTACACAACAAAACAAATTATGCAGTTGCATAGACAATAATCAATTAAATAAGATTGGGAATGTGTTTGGATAAAAGGGAAATGAAGAAAATAAAATTGAAGATTACTTACATCATTAGCCCATTCATGTCTGTACAAATGACGTCTCTTTCTTGCTGGCAGCGGTGACGGATTGTCATTCACAAGTGATTTACTTTTGAATATTGATCCTTTCTTCTTAGTAATAACTAATTTAACACTAGGCTTATCATCATTCTGTATGTGATCTTCTGTATCATGTAAACCTCTGGGTGATTTAAATACATCTTCTTGATGATGTTTATGAACCTCTTCTTCAGAATTCTCATTAGGACAACTATTGTAAGCTGAATCTGAAGATTGAGTGTTGGCCTGGGAGTAAGTTGGAGTGTTATTTGTATTAAATGCTTGAGCAACTATCTCATTAGTCTCCTCCTCCTGACCAGCCTCTTCAATAGCTGCACTCTGTTCTGCTGTGTGCTCGTCCTGAGGCATCTCCACATCATGATCAGGGCTTGAAGTTTTATTATGCTTCTGTTTATGCTTTCTATGAACCTTGCCCTTAGGAGTATCACCACTTTTACCACTGTCACTCCCACCAGATAGTATGTCAATTAAATCATTCTTCTCTATAGGAATTTCATTTTTCTCAATAACTTGTTCATGCTCTGGAGTGGTAATTGAAGCAGCAATATCGGCTAGCGTTTCATGCTTTTTCCTAGTCTTTCTCCCCTCCTTTTTAATGTCACTTACAGTTTTAGTTCCATGTTTATTTGGATAACCAGCAGTAAGCACATCCAAATAATCATCATTTTCACTATAATTTATATTGGGCCTGTTTCTTCGAGCTCTTCCTGTGGTACTCTCTGGGGGCTTTGGTTCTGGTGGCAGCTCATTTGGTTGAACTTCCAGCCTTGGGGATTTAATAACTGAACCTGAATCCAGTTTAGCTAGCTGGGACTCAATATCATCTCCAGGTAACACTTTGTTCTTTGATTCCTTTTCACTTTCTTGTGATGGTGATGCAAGTGTTTTATAAAGGTCATATGCATCTGTCCCAGGCTGTGGTGAACTCAATTTCTTTAATGGTTCATCATCAGAATTTTTGTGATGACGTTTATGAGACTTGTGATCCTTTTTATCTTTCTTCTTTTCTTTTTTGCCTTCTTGAGTGAGACCAGCACACTTGATTGTAATTTTGAGACCTTCATGCTTTGGAGAACATATTGTTTCCATAGATGGGCTCTTCTTGTGATCAGATCCTACATCAGAATGAGTATCCAGAGACGAATGCCTGTCAGAACTGGGTGATGTGAAACCTTCATTTGAATCAGTACTGACAATTCTTGATGTTCCTTTAGATATCCTCAGTACTATGGGAGGTGGTTTGCGTTCCTCATTTGTTTCCTTACTTGTTGAAGGACTTGTAACATCTGCTTTTACAACAGATGGACTAGACACTAGTGGACTGGCTTTGGGTGATGATACCTTAGGTGAAGACACTACCCTTGGGTGTGCTGACTCATACCGAGTGAACTCAGGGATAGGGCTGTTACTACCATCTTCAGCATAATTAATCACTTTATCACGATTGCGAACAAGGTAACGCTTATTTGGTGGTTGATTGTTTTCAGCTGGTGCATCTTCTTTTTTGGAGGCTTTTGTGGCCACTGTGCTCTTTTTAGCTTTAGATTTTTCAGAGTTGCGGCGAGGTAATTCAGGAGATGATGAATCTCTAGTATAAGCCCTGCTTCTTTTGGTTGTCTTCTTTTCCTTACTATGTGAGGGATGTTCAGGTGACAGTGGTGCAGCAGGTACTGGTGGGGCATATGTAATCTGTGGAACTGGTGGGTAAACCTCTGCATTGCGAGATTTGAAGAATTTCTTGGGCTTTGGTGGTGGTTGCTCAGTTTCAACTGCTGGCACTGTCAGCGGACTGTTCTGATCTTGCACAGGCTTTTTAAGAATATTGGTTGTATATGCTGAAATATGAAGACAAATAAATTGTAAACAAACAATTCAATGGCAAAATGCTACAAATATTGACACAAGTACCATAGATAGTAGAAGTAGGTAGTTACATTCATTCAAAATGAATGCACTTTCACCTTATTTTGGAAGTGGGTATTGGTATCAACAACTATCTAATGAGAATCTTGTCTATGTAAACAAAATAATAGGTAAGTTAGGGTACATGACTTCAAGGTTGTTTATACATGGCAAATGTGTCAGTGAACGTGCTTACCGTAAGGTGCACTTCTAATCGACGTGAAGCTAGTGATTCCCCATTTGCCCACGGTGCCCGCCGAACGAGCGGCAGTCGGGCAGTTACTGTTTTCTCTAAAGAGAGCACTATCCAGCGGCACGGCCACGCTACCGCCTCGGCCTCTGCCCCAGCGCGACATGCTGATAATTTCATCAAAAACGATGACACCTGCACCGACTCCTAATCAATCGTCTAGGCAAATGTCAAAACGAGAAACACATGCCGTTCCCAAATATGAGTGGTACTTTTGAATCACTTTAAAAATTTACGGATAACACTTTTTGAACCATTACAAGACTTTCACCAAATGAAATGAAATGAAAACACAACCCATAAAGATAACACACCCGCCATTTTTACAGGAGCCCAAGTACTTTTCTCTCAGATGCTCTCAAATGCGTAATCAACCGACATAATAGTTTATCACGTTTTTACTATTTCCATTATAATTATCTGATTCTCTTTGAACGTTTGAGGTAGATCTATACTGTTGATTTAAATATGAGTTAATGACAAATAGGACACAAACTGCGATGTTGTCATCTCATAACACAAAAGACGCCATATTGGCTAAACACAAGAAGTGATTTCACCAACCAATAGAAACGCAGGAAAACGGGGAGCGAACCATAGAGTTTTTCAAATGAATCAAAATATTGGCAGAGGCGAGTTTGTTTGCAGTCTAATTGTAAATTTTCATAGATTACCAAATAAAACATTTGTAGAACATGTAAATAAATATTACATATTACTAAAACTTTATTTTTGATAAAAAAAAACGAAAATACTGTTAGCATCAATCAATTTATTATGGCGTTCTTACCATAGACAAAGTAAAAGTAAACCGCGCAAACCATTAGCCCATGGGCATGAGCGGGAAAATTCGAAAACGTTATAGCACGCTGGCTAGCAATTAGCATTATAAGATATTACACGACTACTCAAAAAAAGGATGTTATTATGTTTTCTAGGTTCATGTACAGTCACAGACTTTAATTGATGAGCCACTTTCAAACTTTTCAATTTTTCAGTTTCATACATTCACGAGATTACACGATTAAATACGAACTCAAATCGCATGCTCGTAAACAAGATGACAAATTACTAGTAATCGGAAATAGTGTTATCCATAGAGGTTGACTAATAAGTTCTCAATAAAAAATAATTTAGAATAAGAATAAGAATAATTTATTGGTCCATTGTTACAAAGTAAATTTCAAAAATAATAACATTGCATGCTTACTGTAACTAGAACATTTAACATGTAATTAAAACAGTGGTCCCCAAACTAGGCAGACCCTGTATCTTGGGGGCCTGAGTTGCGTTATCTTAATTTAAATTGAGACATGGTTTGCGTTAGCTATTATAAATCTTAAAAGGATGTTTGAAAATGGACAGAATTCGTAATAATTAGCGAACTATCAAGAGATATTAAAATAATTCTAAATAATGTTGTAGTGTCTGTGTGTGAGTTTGTGTGTGTGGGTGTGTGTGTGTGTGAGTGGGGGTGTATTGGTGAGTTGTAGATATGTGTGAATGACTTACTCACTCACCAAATCCTCAGTATCATTGTATGACAGTGAGAGAAGCCAAGTTTTAGTCATTTTTTTATACGAATGGATGTTAAGATCTTTATTATTACAGCGCTTGCTTATTTTGTTGTAAATATAAGTGTGTGAGTAAGAGCGGCACCGTCTGGCCAGAAGACTGATTGCATTAGGAAGAGGGACGTGTAATATACGTTTTGAGAGCAGGCTTTGGTAGTCAGGTCTGTTTTTAATAGATTTGTGTGCATGCAGTGCGGCACTAAGTATATATAGTTGACGTACTCGGAGAACCGGAAACTCATTGTATAGTAGATCTGTCGGGAATCTAAAAGGCTTTCTAAGCATCACTTTAATTACCGCTCTTTGAGCTCTTTCTATTTCAATAAATATGCTTTTCCCGGCTCGGCCCCAGACGGAAATTCCATACTGGAGTACTGATTGACAGAGACCTAGGTATATTGTTCGGAGAATTTTAATAGGTGTGCAGTCTCGTAGTTTTTTTCATAACTTAGATTAGTTTTCTGACGCGGCCCGCTAGCACGTGTATGTGAGGTTTAATTGATGAATTATCGTCTATTGTGATACCTAGATATCTAAGGGAGGAAATGCGGTCTATAGGAGTACATATACAGTTTGCGAGTGGTGGATTGTGATCGTTGCGGCATGTGTGTAATTTGAGTGTCAATTGGCGAGGTGGACTGGAAGCTATGGTTTTGAAGAAAGTGATCAGCTTAGTTTTTTTTACGTTAAGAGTAAGTAAATTTCTACTAAAATTCTCGGAGATAGTAAGCAGACCATTTTCGGCAGGATGATACACCTGTTCCCAAGTTTTGGCATGAAATATGATAGCTGTGTCGTCTGCATAAGAAATTATTTCAGCGTTTTGAAGCGGTGCATTAAGGATATCGTTCATGTAGAAGGCGAAAAGAGTCGAACCGAGAGTACTTCCTTGAGGAATTCCAAAAGTGATTGGTAGTAATTCACTAGAGTAGTCACCTACTTTTACTAGTTGCTGGCGATTTGTTAAATAACTTCGAAACCAATCTAGCGCGTTTCCTCGTACCCTCTATTTTAGACAGGAGTAATTCTATAGAAATTGTGTCAAACGCCTTGGCTAGGTCAAGGAAAACTGCCAAGACGTGTTCGCCCTTTTCAATGCAGGAAGCTATGGAGTTGGTCAATAAAATACCAGCGTCCTCGGTCGACTTTCCTCTTCTAAAGCCAAACTGTCTTTCAGATATTAGATTGTTATGTTCTAAAAAAATTACTAGTCTCTTGTTTACAACTTTTTCGAGAAGTTTTGATAGAATGCACAGGAGTGCGATAGGGCGATAGTTCTCCGGTAGTTCTTTAAGACCGCTTTTATGGATGGGACGGACACAGGCAATCTTCCAGCAGTCTGGGAAGATACCATTTTCCAAACTTAAGTTAAAAATGTGAGTGAGAGGTTTTAATAGTGTTTTTTTAAGAAGTAAAATTTGTCTGACACTAATATCATCCAGTCCGCCGGCGCTATCAATTTTAAGTTGATCTATAAGTTTTTCTATTTCGTCTTCATCCGTTGGGTGAAAGAAGAAGAGTGTGGTGGAGTTTCACGAGGTTTATATTTAACCGCAAGGGATGCTTGGGTTTCAGACAGTCGCGTAAGTATGAGATCAGAAAGATTGTTGCCCAGCTAAGTGAAATAAGCATTACAACAATTTAAAGAGTCGACAAGGTTCTGTGCTTTAGATAGTAACTGGGAGGAATCACTTTTTTCGGTATTTGGGTTGTAAATAGATTTGATAGTGTTGCAGAGCTTTTTCGGGTTGTCTTGGTTTTTGAGTATTTGTTGACTGTTATAATCCGTTTTAAGTTTATGTAGCAAGTCGTTACAATTTTTTTTGTACCTAGTGTACACTAGGCGTCGCATTTCGTCATCTGGGTAGGATCTTAAGGCTAGATGAAGATTATCACGATGCCTCTGCATCTCATGAGGCCTGGCGTTATCCAGGGTTTTATGTTATATTGACTTCGACTGACGGTGATTCTACGTGAATTTTTAGCGATTGAGTTGGAAATAGTTTCAATTAGTGAGTTTACGGCGGAGTTAGTGCAATTGGCTGTTAAGACGTTCGACCAGTCTGTGTTTTTCATCTCTGCGGCGACTGCCTCTTCATCAATTTTGATTTTATTCTGGGTTTTAGCTTTGGTGAGACTATGTTTTTGGGCTATGGCAGCCATGGTTATATCATGATCTGTAATGGATGATTTCCCTATAACCCCTACAGATTTGAAATTTGACTAGACAAAAATGTGGTCAAGACAGCCGTGTGTTGCCATGAGACTTAGATATTCAGTGTACTTGTTGTTGATTGTATTATATAGGTAATAGTTGGGTACTTTTTTAATTGTGTAAGGACCGTGTCTAACGAAATCATAAAATTATCAATGTTCGGGAATGAGGGAGAGCGGTAAATTCCCAGGACAGCCACATTATCGTCTAGTATAGTAAGAAGACTGTCCGCTTCTGCGACTTCTGTATCCAATACAGAAATATTCCAAGAGGTTTTAGTGTAGATGACTACACTTCCATTTTTATTTTGTTGAGTATAAGAGCGGGATGAGGAGTACCAACACTCAGTCAAAACTATAGCGTCGAATTCGGTGTCAAGGCGTTGGAAGGCTGTGTAAAAGTTATCAAAATTGTGCTGATAACTTCTAATGTTAGGCGAAAGGATTTTAAAATTGTTAGAGTTCGGTAGTAGTTTCCTACATTCTTCTAATTGATCACATGTGAGACAAGGTATAGTAACATTTCCATCAATGTCCCGGATGAAGAAAATAAATACAATGTTTATTGAATCTATTTGATACAGACCTCCTTTGAATCAGAGCTCATTAGCTCGATAATTCTGAAAACCTATCCGAAGACAGTGACAGTTGAAATGTCGATGTCAGAGACAATTTTTTCAAATTTGTCGAAATGACTAATTAAAATTTCTCCGTACGCTAACGTTACTATGGCTACGCTAAAACAATCGTCGCTAGGTTACGGTTGCTAGACCTGCAATTGGTTGATTTTGGGTAGTCACTCTGCTGTCAAGTTTGTAGTTCTGGTTCTCAGGTTAGCCAACAGGTAATTTTCTTCTTCTATAATATACGAAGACATGACTTTCCGTGGCTGGATTTACGAGTATAACCGACTAAGCTCGATTTGCATTACATGGCTAAAATGCGAACAGTGCCAAGTGGCTCATCAATTAAAGTCCGTGACTGTACCTATGTGCTATATGTGGTATCGTTTTAGCAGTCGGGTGACAGTTTCGTTTGGAAACATGGCATATAAATAATAATATGAGTTCTTCGACTGCAAAACAATCAAACTATTATCTTTCCTAAAGACTTCAAAAATGCGGTAAGTATTTTATTTAACATTTTAATCAATTGATTAGCAAAATTCTTAAACGTTTTTGGCAGTCGTGTTTTTTTATATTTAAATTAAGAGCGTTGATTCAAAAAATTGGCAACGTCGCAAATTACTGAGAAATAATTATCTGTTTTGATTATTTTGGCACTACCTACCTATGAAATATCGATAGCTAATGAATTGCAAATAAAACACTGAATTTAGGTTGTAACCAGTTTTAGGTGTAAAAAAGGATTTAAAAACTTTCCAAATCCTTTTTTTACTACTAAAATTAATATTCGGTGTTACGATATTATTTATTGCATTTTATAATCAATATTTTAGTCCACTAGAGTCCACTAGTAATAGCCATATTTATTTCATATTTCCATACAGTAATATTGCCAAATTAATCAAAACAGCGAATTGACATCTATTTGCGACGTTGCCCAAGGTACTTATTTTGTTTATTTTTTATTAGGGTAAGTATTTTGATTCCTGTTTCCTGATTCCTTGCCGTGAGTATTTATGTTCCTTGATGTCTACACCACGGACCAATTTACATCTGTCAGCAGCTGAAACCAATTCTAGACCTGAAAATTATTCTATTCTTATTCTTATCGCTATAGCAAAATAATAATAATATCTCCACCACGCCGCGCCGTACCTATATCTACGTTGACGTCGTCGTGTTGGGGCTTGCGCGCTCCGAGCTCTAAGTCTGTGCCGGTACTTCGCCAGAACAAGTCTAGGATGACTAGCCAGACCAAGAGAGATACAGAAACCCGCAGGGAAGCATGTGGCGAGCTGTTGGGCAGTAGCGACCCCAGGGACCCTACTATCTCCCGGGATAACTTTTGTTCCTCACCTCTGGCTTGTCTTTATAGGCCAGCTGGAGTGAAAACTGACGTGGAACAGAGCTGTCACCTCATTTTTGCCTTGATTGGCCGGTTTGAGTGGACATTCGCAAGAGCAAACGTGCTCGGAGGAAGGAAGTATTCCAGTAAGTGCTCGTAGTGATCTTGACCATCTTCCGGGCTCTGGGATTGTTCTGATAGCCGTAGAATACCTCTCCACTTCTCAAGCACCTCATGACCTTTTGCCCCTTGTCGCTACGTCACTATGTGCTAGCGACAGTTTCCGGGGGCCCGTCCCCGGGGGGAATGCAAGTCACCCCCTGCCATTTTATCTGTGTACGACATAAAATGGATCAGGCCGGGGCCTTAGGTAGTCCTTTCATAGTTCAAGGTAAACAATCCGATGTAACCAACCAAACCCATTAGCCTAATATGTTTTTCAACTCAGCACCTCAAACAAGCAGGTTTTGCTGACTACAGACAGTGTGCAAAATTCAATTTTGGTGCGAGCGTGAGACAAACTAACTTTTTTTTTCGAAATTCCGATAACATGTCATGGGTCTACTCACAAAATTCGAAATATTTGAATTTCACTTTGTTCTGTCACTTTTACTTCGATACGAAAAAAGCGAGAGATAGAAACAATTCGATCCGAAGTTCGATTTTAATTTTGTTAACTAGTAGGCCCAAAAAAGAAACAAACAATAAAACGTTCGGATACAAATACAGGTTTTAAATGTAATAACTTAATAAGTAATTTAACTTTTTTTTTATATATTGTTCGTTTTACAAATATAGGTACATGTGGTTTGTTTATCATGTTGTTTACGTTTACCATGTTGTATTTTTTAGCTTTAGGCAATAATATGGGTTTAATATGAAATTGCCGTTTAAACGCACTGGCAACTTTTTTCACAAGATTCGATTTTTGTTTTTGCATTCAGCTTTAAACAGTAAAGATAACAGTACGACACAACTTAGATGTAGCATAAATGTGAAAATTTGCATTCATTAATTTCAATTTTACGGATGTATTTGGTTATATAACTTTACAAGTTATTGCGTTTGCGTAAAGATCATTTTCACCTAAAGATTGGTGATTTTGAAGGCGCATTCAGGTCGCATTGTGATCGGAATTACGAATTTTGCCGATGCTACATGTGAGTTGTGTCGTACTGTACTTATATTGAAATTAGAGTAATATTTGAATACTAGTTCCGACGTGGAACTAACGCAGCGGAAACAGCTCGCAATATCAATGTTGTGTTTGGAGAGGATACGGCTAATGAACGCACCGTGCGTTTTTGGTTTAATCGCTTTCGTAGTGGAAACTTCGTTTTAAGAATGAACCCCGAGAAAGACCAGCCTCTAAGATAAATAACGAGGAATCAGATGCGATGGTAGAAGCCGCTCCATATCAAACTACCAAGGAACTAGCGGCACGGTTTGATGTTAGCTTAAGCATATCCAAAATAATGACCAATTTGCATCAATCGGTGAGACAAAAAGCTTGCAAAATAGGTGCCCCATGATTTGACTGATCTGCAGAGAGAACCGCGTGTTGAAGCTTGCCTTACCTACCTTGTTGAACCTGTACAGAAATGAAGGGGTTTCAATACAAAATGCCTTCACTCAGTTTGTTGAGTCCAGGTCCCCAGAGTTCTACCGCAAAGGCATAAATGACATTCCCAGGAGAGGGCAGAAATGTGTAGACAATGGGGAAAATACTTTGAATCAATAAATATATATTACCTCAGAAAAAAAATTGTTTCCGTTCTTCAGTACAAAACGGCAAATTCATATTAAACCCCTAATATTTTCCCCTAATATGTTCTAATATCTCATATGTTCTCGCTGCTGAGGTGAAAAGTTGTATGTGTTACACGAGGCCAAAGTTATTTGCATCTCGTAGCTTTGAATCCCGAGTAAGCGAAGGATTCTATAATTGAATTACGAGCGTAGCGAGTGATTCTAGGTTAGAATCCTTCGCTTACTCGGGATTCAAAATCAACACTCGCACCAAAAAACAACTTTGCTCTCTTGTTGCACAAATAACTATTGTTTCCATGCTCTGCAATAGTCCTGCACCAACCGGGGGTTAATGTCCTTGCTATTGCATAGTGCGAACAAGGATAATCGTCGGTTGGTGCCTCATTCCATTTAAAGTTGTCTAAGAGGCTTCTGCCAGTTGGCTTCAGCCCCTCGCACGCCTTCCAAAGGTCCGGGATCCCAAGGTCCCGAGATGTATAAACATATATAAAAGATCTGAGGACAAACATCCATAATTCACAGTGTCTAAGTCACGGTCGATTCTCCAACTGTAAATGTAAGTATGATACGGCAACAAAAAAAAAATTGTGAGATGTCTATAAAAATTAACTATTTTGAGCCTTTTCCTTTAGTTTGCTTCTTGCCAAATTTCATGATTCTAGGTCAAAGGGAAGTACCCTACCTGTGTATAGGTTGCGATTTATTTGGGAGTATAAAATTATTTATTTATAGGTTTACTTACTTAAGGCGAAGTGGGACTGACGAGAGCCGAGGGGGCGGTATGACCCCGCCCGCGCGCAATTCTATTGCACTATGTTTACAAATATTTAATTTTAAAATTTTATTTGTGTTTTTATAGAAAAATAAGTCCACAATTCTACTTTATAATAATATATAATAATAATAATAATAATTTTTACTTTAAGGGATTATGGACTTATTTTTCTATAAAAACACTTATTTTAATAGTAAACACGTAGACAAAATTTTATTACAATATTGCTTTGATAACAATCGAATGGAATAGGTTTTTCTCTAAAGCAGATTTTAAAGAAACTTTGCGGTTTTTTTGTGTCGAGGAAAGTTTTGTCAATCGTGTTTCGGGCCTCATCCTTCACTAAAGACACGCAAATACGTTGTTTTTTTTTTAGAGAAACATTGATTTTGCGTGAAGTCGAAACTCGTCAAAACATCTGCTTTGCACTTCACTTTAATTACTTCAAGCACACAAAATGTACAGAGATTTCCTATCAGTCAACCTTTGGGTGATTCAGAGACTAAACAGTGTTAATGAGGAATAAATTTATTTACTTAAATATAACAACTATAATATATACCTAACACCTAGTTATAATATACTAGCTACCGCCCGCGGCTTCGCCCGTGCGGTATGTTGATAAAAAGTAGCCTATGTCCTTCCCCAGGATGCCATCTATCTCCTTGCCTTTAATCGAAATCCGTTATATCCGTATAAGTATAAGCATAAGTATAAGTATAAGTATAAGTATAAGTATAAGTATAAGTATAAGTATAAGTATAAGTATGAGTATGAGTATGAGTATAAGTATAAGTATAAGTATAAGTATAAGAATAAGTATAAGTATAAGTATAAGTATAAGTATAAGTATGAGTATGAGTATGAGTATGAGTATGAGTATGAGTATAAGTATAAGTATAAGTATAAGTATAAGAATAAGTATAAGTATAAGTATAAGTATAAGTATAAGTATAAGTATAAGTATAAGTATAAGTATAAGTATGAGTATGAGTATGAGTATGAGTATGAGTATGAGTATGAGTATGAGTATAAGTATAAGTATAAGTATAAGTATAAGAATAAGTATAAGTATAAGTATAAGTATAAGTATAAGTATAAGAATAAGTATAAGTATAAGTATAAGTATAAGTATAAGTATAAGTATAAGTATAAGTATAAGTATAAGTATAAGTATGAGTATAAGTATAAGTATGGTATACCTAAATATAAGCACAAAAACGTTGTGTGATGGTAGAGTTCCAGCTTAAGGCGAATGTGCTCGTTAATTTTAGCTCCAGAGCACATGGCACTATCGTTACCTACTCATGAGTGTGGTTATAATTAAGTCACTTTTCGTGTTTTTCTGTATGTCCGCGTTGTTCTTCTAAACGACGCAATAGATTTTGTTGAGGTTTTCACCATCGTTTAGAGAATTTATACGTCATACGTCCATATTCAAGTTACATCTGAGAAATCTCGATGTTTTGGTCAAGTCGTACAAACCGTCCGATGCAGAAGCGGGTCACTAGTAAATAATTAAAATATCTTACTGTTGCTATAAAATTACAGCGTCGATATGATGGATTTGCGTAAATGTAATACCTAGGCCTCTTAATTTCCCAAAGAGGCGGAGTGCGGGGTGTATAGGTACATACATCCACCGTACGCTAAATATTTTTTAAGAAGGAGCACCTAGGAATCCTAGGATCCGGTCTTTGGGCATCTATTGAATAAATGGAAAAACCCACAAAAACTTATTTAATTATTTTTGCAGCAGTCGCTGGCATCCTGATCCTTTTTAAATACATACCTATCGATCTACCACGAAAACTATGCGCTACATTATTATAGAGCTGTTACAACCATGGAAGTAGGTAGGTAAGTATTATAGATTTAAAACTCTATGCGATTCCAAAAAATCTTTTCAAAACTTTTGAGTGACCGATGACGAGGTGCGACCCGGGTAGGTTCCCGACGGCGAAGCATTTAGAAGCTTTGCTTCTGTAGGGGGTTTTAGCTGGAGATGTTACGGAGGTTGTTTTACCGGAACCGGACCGAGTCCGGTTCCGGTAAAACAAGTCGGAACTTTGATCCGTTGATCAATTGTGAAAGAAATTACAATTAAGGTTTTTTTTGTATGAACTCCTTTTTACTACCAGAAGTGATCTTGTTACACCTACAACTAAAATATTTTCTTTTGTTCTTATGTATATGTACAATGTATAGCTACTAAGTCATCATCATCATCATCAGCCTATAGCAGTCCACTGCTGGACATAGGCCTCTCCAATTGCACGCCATTCAGCTCGATTCTCGGCAGCTCTAATCCAGCTGCTACCAGCCACCCTGCGAAGATCGTCGCTCCACCTAGCCTGAGGGCGTCCTACCTTACGTTTGCCGATTCAAGGTCTCCACTCAAGAACACGTCTACCCCAACGGTCATCAGTTCTACGGCTAATATGGCCGGCCCATTGCCACTTCAGCTTGCTTATTCTATGAGCTATGTCAACAACTTTGGTTCTCTGCCGGATTACCTCATTCCGGATTCTATCTCTCAGACTAAGTCATGGTTTAAATGAATTAAATCAAAATCAAAATCAAAATATTTTATTTCACATGTCATAAACCTACATGGGCACTTATGAAACGTCAGAAGCTAGGTGCACGGTTCCAATTGGTCGTTTCCTATGGAGTAGAGCCGGCAAGAAACTCCACGGTTACTCTTTTAAAAATAATTGAAATCAACCGATGTTTTAGAAGATATGACTAATGCCAATAGAATACATAGAGCCACGTGAGCGAAGCCGCGGGCACAGCTAATCCATTGTCGCTAAGTATCGGTGCAAACTAAACTTAATGGGTTTTATTTATAAACGTTGCTTACAGTTAAGACGTTTAAAAAAAAAATTAGGTACCCTTTTAATGTGTATTTAAGTAAATAAGTAATATACTTACCTATGTAATAAACAACAATGGGATTTCTGTAAAACCGTTGCTTAAAGATAAGTAAGTATACCTAATGATTAGCGACTATTTAACGTTGATCCAGATCTTGCATAGATCTGGATCCGTATCATCTAGATCCGGTTTTCTGCAATTCGAAGTCTTTTTAACGATATCAAAAATAAAATAAGCTACTTACCTATTTTTCATGGTGTTCTCTAAGATCCTTTATCCGTCTATCTTAGTATACCTATTCATCTATGTAGGCACATACACATATTTATTCGAACGCGTAAACGTGGGATGCCATCTTTTAGCGGGGTTCATGAAATTGGCGGGGTTGTAAAAATAGCGCTACGCCATTCGTCGGGCCTCAATAAAACTGGAAGGTCCCAACGACCCTCGCTTTATCCCCACACGACCACTTTAATAGTTTTTCATTACTCAAGTAGACGCCTATAAAAAAGAGAATAAAGTTTGGCAAGAAAATTGCATGGCTTGCATAATGCTCCGTGCCTATGGTGCGCCTTAAGATCGTAAAATTTATACCCAACAAAATTGGATTTGAAGATTGTTTGTCTGGAATTATTTATGGCTATAACAATGGGACTATGTGAATGTAGTGCTATAAAATATCTGAAGCTAACACGAGGTAGATAATATTCTCATTGTGTAGGAAATAATAAGTAGGTATACCTACCTATGGCAATAGCCGCAATAACCACAAAAAATTAGAAATATTTTACATTAAAAATGCCTACCTAGAAGTAAGTAGATTAGTGCACTAGGTACACTTTCTACATTCGTTAAAATGATAAAAACCTAAATAGGTAGGTAGGTACTTACATAACTAGGTTTTTTCCTCGTGGAAAATGTGGCTGGAACCCTACAGGAGAGACGCGCCGCGGCGGGCGGTGCGACGCGATTATCAGTGTTAGTTAGCTGTAGCATAACTATAGCCCGAAACAGAACAGTCTAGCTCTGTTTCACGACACTTCGTTTCATAATGTAAACCCCGCTTTACAGTTACTGGTGGTAGGATGGATGGATGGATGATCGGATGATAGGATGCAGAAGCGGAATTCATACAGAACACACTCTACATACTGAACAGTTCGAACACAGGTAGTAGCTAAGGATAATTACTTTGGTAACTACCAACTGTTTAGAATTTCCGCCGTATCTTTCCATTTTCTATACCTATTTTAAACGTTCGTCTCGCTTGTAAATTCAGTAGGTTTTTCTAAAGAGCAATGTTCAATATCTAAAAACGACGCGCGACGGCAAGGAAGATTTAAAGATTGTTGTTAGATCTAATACTTAATTATAAATATTCCTTCACAACGGATATTTTTTCGGTAAAGCACGATTGTCATCAGGATTGCATTCATTAGAAACCCAGTTTTATTGGCATCAATATAATATTATCTATGTCACAATGCACCATTGTCACAACACCAAACAAACATGATTTACGCTGTCGTAAATCTTAAATTAGCGGTTTACGTGTCTTTTACGATGTTGGACGTAAACCAAAACTAATCAGTTCCCTAGAAGATCGATGTTTTCCCATCACGCTAGAGACCAAGAGGGTCTCTGGCGTGATGGGAAAGCAACGTTTATATACTATGTAGAATTTATGTAATTCCATGGCGAAACGAGGGTGCTTTCATCGTTAAACTTGGAGCACCTAAATGCATTATCTGACAAAGCAAATTTTGTGAGGCATAAAGCCAGATGTGGCCAAACATAATGGGATCTTACCCTTGCGTAGGTATTTTGGAATGTAAAGGTAACATGTAACGTAACATGAAATGTAATAATGTTGAAACGAACATCCCGTTCGAATTACGCAATGCAACATCACGTAAACAGTAATCCAACATGAAATGTAAAACACGTTGAAACAAATTCACCTTGTTGTGTTATATTTCAATTATGTACGGTACACATTTGAAATGTAACCTATGGTGGATATGTACACTGTGTACCTACCACGAAATATAGTAAGAAGGTACTTACCTATTATCCACCATCAAAGAGGTACTGTGATGGATATAGGTATGTAAGTAACGCACTTTATCTACCCATATCAAAAGTGTCTAGACTCGCGACAATCTAAGAAGTCCGTTTTGACAGCTATAAAAATGCTTTGTGTAGGGATGAAAAACAAAATTGGTTTCTTATAAACTGATTCTCGAGACATATCGATTGAACATACTTAGAGAGTTTGTAATCGACGACTTATCTACATTGCTTAAAACTGATTCTCAAGGCTTACCGTTTTATTACATGTACGAGAACGAAGCGTCACAACGGGCTTCTTAGATTGTCGCGGGTGTCAGGATCACAAAATCAATCTGCCTAGCCTTTTCCCAACTTTATTGGGGTCGGCTTCCAGTCTAACCGGATGCAGCTGAATACCAGTATTTTACATGGAACGACTGCCTGTCTAACCTCCACAACCCAGTAACTAGGTAATACGATACCCCTTGGTAAGACTGGTTGTCAGACTTTCGAGCTTCTGACGACCCGTAACGACTGTCAAAGATCCATGAATGACAGCCGGGACCAACGGCTTAACGTGCTTTCCGAGGCACGGTAGAGTTGCGTTATAGATCCCATCCATGGACCAACCCCGGCAAGCATAGCTTAACCTGATGGATCGACCCTTGCGGCTGTTATTACTTAGCCACGAGCTCCTCCGAAAAGTGTCTGAGGTCTGAGGATCAAGGGTATTTAAAAAAAGTATCGTATTGCCGTATTGAAATTAAATAAAAATGTCTATTTAGATATTCTATATTATAAGTAGGTATGCCTATATGTCTATATCGATAATGTCTATAAATAATGTTTTCGTATATGTATATCGTCGAAATACTCTCTGCTTTGCAAATAAAGACTTTTCGCGATTGTATTGCTTATACTGAATTTTTCACATTAGGTCATTAGTTAATCCTGACAATGTAATAAAAATATTTTAAAATTATGTTTATAGGTAGTAAAGGTAAAATAAGCAATTAATATTTTGTATTTCCGCGTATAATACAATCGCAGCGATTCGGCATAATCAATATGAGTTCATCCAAGTCACGTTGCGGAATGGCCGCCAACGTCTGTTGTAACAGGCGAAAAAGATTTTATGGTGTACGGCATCCATATTTGGCAGAGCTCCTCTTAGAAGGATATCCCTTGCGTGCTAAATGGGATTTAAGTCTGATTGAGGCCATGGTAGGACGTTGATATTAGCTGCGGCAAGTGTGTTTGTAACGACTCTGGCAGTATGTGGACGTGCAATTATCATGCACTAGCTGATGCCAACGGCTTCGCCCGCGTGGATGTCGGTTATTATATACTAAAACCTTACCAGTCCATCTCAGTTTCCGAAGGCCGAGCTCGTCGCAGAGCCCGTTTATGTACAATCGGCTCGTGAACACAGAAATTGGGTAGAAGAAGAGTGGCGTTTCAAATCATGCCAGGAAGGATAATTTTATAATTCTTTGTATAGATGGACATAAGACAAAATCAGCTATTAAAGTCTTCTATTAGATGCGCACTTTTTATGGTGCGTATAAATAATTGAAGTAGACGGTAGCGGACGGGACACGTCGGCTATAAAAATAAAAAGGCCATATAAACGGCCACGATAAAAAGCGGGTCCACATTAAATTCTATGTAGGGGAGTTTTCTTCTTATTCAGGTACCTACTAGAACTGCGTAAAACGTATATTGCACCAACTTATGTAGGTACCACATTTCAATATTCCATTAACTAGACTAGTACCTAATTAGTTTTTCGATTATCATCATCTGTTGGTTGGCTTCCAGTCTAACTGGATGTATCTGAATACATTTTACATGGAGAGTAATTGGTTATCTGACCTCCACAACCCAGTTACTGGGTGATACAGTACCTACCCGTTGGTAAGACTGGTTATCAGATTTTCGGGCGCCTGCAGACTGTCAAAGATCTACGAATGATGGCAGGGATCAACGGCTTATCGTGGTTTTCGGGGCACGGATGGGTCTCGGTATGTAATGGATGGTCACACATCCACGGACCCACCTTGAAAAACATTACTTAGGGGGTACCCTTCAATATCGACCCGTGCGGCTGATATTAGGTAAGTATTTGTCATTGATTTATCGATATCCTCATTTAGTAAATTCACTTGTAGCAGCGGTACGAGTACCTACACAAACCTTGATATTTTAAATAAAATTGTTCTCTTCTCATAAATATAGTGATTTAATTCTTAAAAAGATTCCTGACATGTGAAACACGCTCACATTTTCCATTTTTATACTTTTTCAAAACAATCAAGTAGAAAAAATTTTTTTATTAAATACTACCTAGTACAAACTAAAAACTTTTTAACGTAAATTCATGCTTCAGGTACTGGCCATTTTTCTTGAAAATAATCTAAAATACCATTAAACTTTTTTCTTTAATTTAATCATAATTTATTTCTGGCATCTTAATTTTTTTTGGACTAAATACGGCCTTTACTTTTTAAATAATGTGTTAGGTATTCCACCTTTTTATTAGTTGTTGGTAATTTTCTTTTTCATGTTTTATATCCTCAGGCCGCGTGTCCACGGCAAGAATTTTTCTTGCCGTGGACACGCGGCTTCACAGAGCACGGAATGGCGGCGCAGCCAGCACCGTCGATGCGTCTCCATTTATAAAATACAAGCTGATGCCCGCGGCGTCGCCAGCTTGACAAATTATATACTAAAACCTTCCTCGAGAACCACTCTATCCATTGGCAGAAACAGCATGAATATCGGTGCAGTAGTTTTTGAGTTTATCGCGAACAGACTGACAGACGCGGCGGAGGACTTTGTTTTATAATATGTAGTGAAAAACGAAATAATTTTGTGTCAGGAACTCGCAGTGCCTGTTATCTACTAAACGTAGGTAGGTTTAGCACAATAAATAGCATGTTACCTTTTCACGCCTAAACGACTGAACAGATTTCGAAAAAAATTGGCAAGGAGATATATGACATCCTGGGGAAGGACATAAGCTACTTTTCGTTGAAAAAATAATCCTATAGGGGTTAATATTGGGGATGAAAGTTTGTATAGGAAACCCAGCATTTCTTAAGTATCCCAGTAGTACGTTCCCTTGTGTCGATAATCGACACCCCCACGGGGAAGCCGCGGGCAAAAGCTAGTCAACAATATGATACAAAATTAAATAATCAGAGACTATCAAGATCGGATCTACTTACCTAATATTCCTTTGTTTTCACAGTTTACTTACTGTTTTTCACTTTAATCTTAGTTAGGTAAGTAGGGTAGGTATGAACAAAATGATTAATTTCAAAACATAAATAAAAATCGTGACATTGAAGTGACTATGTTGGGAATGAAACCTTAGAAAGTGTCGTGATTGTCCAGTGGTTAAGACCTCGCCTCTCATGCTCGAGATTGTGTGTTCAAAACCGGGCAAGTACCTACCAATGTGACTTTCAATTCATATAGGTAAGTTGATGCTGGACAATATTGACAACGGTAAAAGAAAATATCGTGAGGAATCCTGGACTTCAATCAACTGATTATATAGGCTGTCCCCAGGCTGCACCACAACACCCTGTCCTCCGCCTTCCGTATCCTGTCAATCCCAGCCACCTTTTTAAGGTCGTTGGTCCATCTAGCTGGGGGGCGTCCCACACTACGCTTGCCGATACGCGGTCTCTACAATCACTCCAGGACTCGTCTGCCCTACCGGCCATCGAACCTTCGACAAACACGGCCAGCGTACTGCCACTTCAGCTTGCTTACTCTGCAAGGCTGCAACTGCTGTAAGCTATGTCGGTAACTCCAGTTCTTTTCCCGATAAATTCATTTCTGATTGTATCCTTCAAAGAAACTTGAATTTATGGATGGGGCCTAAACCGGCCACATTAGCAATTCCTCTAAAAACAGTTCATTTCCTGAATCCCAGCTGTCATTAGCAATTCCTCTAATTTGACTTAAAAGCAATTCATAATTTGTGGACCATTTTACGAATCTCCATAGAAAACTGTCAAACAGGTGAATTATTTCGTAATATGAATCGCCCGCAGATCATAATTATGAATTGTCAGTTTGTGACATTTTACTATGATTCATAATATTTTCCTATTGTGATTCTGCCAAAGTGACTGTTTTAAGCCCCCAGGGACTAGACCGATTGTCAGTGTCCACGTTTCGACACCGTATATCATAACGGGCAGCACGCACTGGGCGAAGACCTTCTTCAAACATTGCGGAATAAGCGACGAGAAGACTTGACGAAGCTTCCAAACGCTGTCAAACCAAACTAGATCGTTCTATCGACTTCTTTCTCAAAGTTGTGTCTACCAAGCTGGATGCCTTGCCTAGGTAAACATTCTACTTCACAATTTCGAGAAACCTTTGAGTGTGGATTGGGTTCGTTCGGCAAGACATGTGAATCATAATACATGACTTTCTTCTTGTCCAAATTCATTCGAGATATTACATATACATCTATATATTCTAAATAAGTACATACTTACAGGTAAATAATATTGAAGTGTCTGTTTGTAATGTCAAAATAGCAGCTTTTTACTAAATGCATTATGAAAATAGTATAGATACGGTATATAAAACAAAAAAAAAACAATTTTTATAATTTTTTTTGTCTGTCTGTCCCGGCTTATCTCCGAAACGACTGGACCGAGCCTTTGTAATAAAGAAACAAGAAGCAATAACCTTTTTTATAATAATAATAATTTTCGTAGCGGCTCGAAGCACTGGCTACGCTAGTAATAGGTAAAACTGCAGTAAGTAGGTAACCGTTTGGAATTATCATTTTCATTCATTATCAATTATCATTAAATGATTACAGGCGAATCGCATCGCAACGCATAACAGCGACCGCAAAAATACGCCTGGCAAGCGATCCGTCAGTGCGTAGCGCTGCGGCCCGGTGCGTCCCGCGTTATTGTGTGATGGTTCATATAAAATGTACGAAAGAAGGATTTAATGTGCGCGAGCCTTTATAATGAAGAATAAAAATAAACAAGAAGCTATCTGTATGATAAAATGTAATATTTATAATATTCGTAGCGACTCGTAGCACTGGCTACGCCAGTTACACGGCTGCAGTAGGTAAGTATAACGTTTGGAACTATCATTATAGACGTTGAACTAGAGGGTGTAGAATTCGGAAATTAAATGATTAAAGTTATTGAATTGAATTTAATGATATATTATTTAATGATTATTTCGGGCTATTATGTAAGTAAGGTATGATAATGCTCGCATACTCGCCATCTGCTACGAGTAGGCATTATGATCTAGAATTAATTTCTCTATTGTAACTCATAGCAGGAAAAATTACAGTCGTTTGTTAAAAAGTTACTCATTTTTATATGGGTACAGTCGATCGTTCCGTGTAAGACATGTGCACTCATCCGGTCAGACGTCAGACCGATTTGATAGGATTCGTCTATTCGTTACCATAATTGTATCTTATTTTTTAGTGCGGTGTGCCAAACTTTTTAATAAAAGGACAAGGATCTTCTTTCAGTATGCTTTCCTAATGATAACCTTGTATCTACCTATTTTATGTAGGAAATCATTTTCAGATGGCAAATAATTGGAATGAAATTTAATTTTAAATTAAAATAAAATATTTTTTTAAGTAGGTAGGTACCCAAATCCAAATGACTACCTACTGAAAAGATTTACCTACTAGAAAACATCGTGCACCAACACGCCGAGAAAAAAGAAGACCAAAATCAGACCAGACCTAAGGATCGATCTGATTCACAGACAAATACCGATTTCAATCAATTCATTCTTGCAACGCAGCCATATTCGTAAGATGAACCAAACCCTCCCATGTTTCGATCATTAATTTCTCTCGAAATGCGCTCCGTGACGTGTGTGCCCGCCTTTGAAGCGATGGCCGCTGAGATCCACGCGTCTGATTCGCTGCTCGCCCCACGCTTTCTACGCACATGCGCTTTCTAAAGCACGATCCAAAATGGCTGACGAATTTCTTGTCGCCTAAATTACAGTATAGCCACGATGCTGTCATGACGACATCGATAGTTGATAAGTTATTTGAGCGTTCCTGATATGTTTGGAATATTATTTCCTGATTGGTTGGAATATTGTGGAGATTAGTTTGATCGAAAAACATGTAGCAACTTTGTGTTTGATTTTATAAAGTTTCTGTAGTTACCTATATGTAAGTAGGTAGGATTTGGGATGGATGACTGATGTACTTATCTGGACCAGTGTTTTAAAATTATTAGGTAGGTACCTACCAGTGAGTAGGTAGATAATAGAACCAGGACTCTAACGGAAACTCATGCCTATGCTTACATTTCTCGTGTTATAAAACCTTGATCGCCTTGACCTTGATCGTGAATCTTTTGTCACCTGAAAAAACTCCTTAAGTACCTACCTCTCCTGCCAGGGTTGCGGAATAGTCCGAAAGGGATACCGGGACCCTGGCAACAGGCAACTGAAGGAACACGGGTGGGTTTTAGTCAGTAAGAGTCTGACACGCCCTTCCGCTCCACCCAGAGCGGGAGAAGTCATATGATGATTTCCCACAAAAAAAAAAAAAAAGTACCTACCTCTAGGTAGTACCTAGTTATACTTTAGGTAGTTACGTAATTACCTGAGGTACGTTTTCATCAATGGGTAGCTTCAGAACCCAACCGTTATCATTAATGAAAAATTACTTACCTGTAACACATAAACCAGTAGGTAGTACCAATCAATGCAGATACAACTTAGGTAGGCATGCAACACTTTTTTTTTTCTAAAAATCTTCACTTTTGTGATAGGTTAGTAGATAAGTATCTTTTAGTAAGTAGGTAGTTTCACTTTCTTGTAGTTTCACTTTCAACATATTTTCACAACACAGTTTCAGCTGGTGTCAACAGGATGTCGAATGGCCTCTATCGTAGCACACTTGAAAGTCTTTGATTCAAAAGCTCTATTAAAGACGTGGCTGGCAAGGGCACGGTCTGTGAAAGACTGGTTAGCTAAAATTATTCAGAAACTGCTTATGGAGAATCGTGCAAGTAAATAAAGCACCTATGTTGCAATAAAATCACAACTTTGTTGGAATTTATTTTGAAGTCGCACCGTGTTATGTCGGACACTTATATCCAGGGCCGAATTTTGGATCTGCAAACTTTATAGTTATACATGAAATAAGAATAAGATTTAAAAAAATGTATTTCATCATAAAATACTTACACAAAACTATCAGCTTTGCTAAATAAGTACCTAAATTAATTTAAGATAGGCCAAGGCTATTGAAAAGAAATTAAAGAAAATTTTGTTGCAATACAAAACCAAGATCTAAGGTTTATATTTCTTTAGTTTATTTAGACCTAAACTAACAAAGTATTTTTTGAAAAATATGAGTCAGCACGTAAAAATTCCAAACATCATAGGTTATTTTACGATAGAAAATAAAATTAGGTACCTACATAAATCAATATTGTCATCTAATAGGTACTTAGTTTATAATTGATAAAATTGAGACATGTGTGTTAGGTAGGTACTTAGCCTACTTAGGTAAGTAGTCCTATTGTTCTATCAGATAGAAAAAAATTAAAGTTCGTCCCTGTACTATCCTTTTGTTTACCCCTTTAGCAGCTTGCCATTGATCATTTATAACCACGTAGTGACAACAAAGCGAACGATAATCACGTGTATTGTTGTTTAAAATATAACCCAAATAAAGTTTACAACTCACCCTTTGAGGATAAAGTTAACTTTGTTCAAAATCTTATGACTGGTGTGAGATGTAGGCAATATAACTAAAAGGTGGGCAAGGAATGTATAAATGAAGTTCAATGAATTCCAAAAAAACGTTTTTGGTATGTCCTTTATTGTTACCTACTGAAAAAACATTATTATTTTGATAAAAGTAGAGTTCATAAATATGTGATTTGATACAGTCATTTGCTTTGTCTCAGAGGTAGGTTTTGAAGAAAAGTTGCAGCTGAACTTACCGACTGATAGAGCTTTTTGTGGAACTTTATAACTGCTTTTATCTTGCCCAAATAATAATGATACAAAAGTTTACTAGAATGTAGGCGTGACACACGGTCAGTTTGTTTTAACTTTTATATTCTTCTAACTAGAGTTCACAATAGAATAGTAAGATTTTTCATAAAAATTGTGTTAGTTCCAATTTTCACCACATCTTGGAATCGCACGGATTTGTCATCTCCTGCAAAGCTGGCGGTTGAGTTGTTACAAGTTCAGTAATATGTAACTAGATGTCGCTACGACTGAGCTTTCTGTGATAATTTCAAAGGATAGAAGTTCATCTAATTTCTCACAGATGGCGCCAAAAAAAGCTCGAAAGCTTTACCGCGAGGTGGCGTTAATAGCAATGTCGTAAAATCGGAAGTTTCAAGAGTCAGGCTGTGCATGGAAGAAATACTCCGTGATCAGGTGCCTGTCCGTAGTTATAATTTACGATCTTATTCTGGTGTATTGCTCTTATTTTCACATAATTAGCTTTAGGAGGACCAAACAATTTTTATTATAACAAAAGGCTTCTTTTTTCTTCATCCTACGAGCTGTATTTATTGTGTTTAGGTAAAGTACTTATAAGCAAAAAAGTTGTAATGATGCATTCAAAGCTACCTGCATACCTTGCATCCATAACGAATCAGTATAAATGATTTAGGTATGAAACTTAGGATGTCAATGACCTCTTTGGTCCCTCTTTTGATATTAGATCGGTGTTTGTGGAGCGTTCCACACTTTCAAATGTAATCAGGAGGGTCAGTCCAGTCGGTGCGTGATTTCGGTTCCATAGCAAGCATTAGACGAGTAAAGTATTTGACCTCCCCTAATTTAATCACTTCGGAGGGAACAGAGGTCACAGTTGAATGGACATTACAGATAAGGGTGAGGGCTATGGGATTTGGGACCCCAATATAGCAGTCCATTTAATTTAAATAAGAAATTAGATGACGTAAATTATGGTTTAGTATTTACTTATTTA
Organism: Lithophane ornitopus; assembly: GCA_948473465.1. Classification (NCBI taxonomy): domain Eukaryota; kingdom Metazoa; phylum Arthropoda; class Insecta; order Lepidoptera; family Noctuidae; genus Lithophane; species Lithophane ornitopus. Next base: position 9,863,703 of record OX419623.1, read on the forward strand.
GGTGTGTAGTGGACGTTGATAAGGTTCATATTACCTATGGTCTGTTTGGGTTCTTACTTCTAATTTACTTAGGTCCTTGCGTAGAAAAGTAGGTAGCTAAAGCAACTCAAGTGACAGCCTCGTTGGTCTAGTTGTCGCAAGCGCTACTGCTGAGATTTCCAGTCCAAACTCAAATTCAAAGCATTTATTTCAATTAAACCATTTACAGGCACTTTTGAATTGTCAAAGAGTCGGTCAGTTAGTAAGAGAGTTGAAGCTAGTTGCCCATTCCAAAATGTAGATCTCTATGGAGAAGAACGGGCAAGAAATTCCAAGGACACTCTTTTAAAAATGGATTTGCTTCTATATAATGTGAGAACAATGTAAAACAAAAAATAATCAAAAGCAATTCAAAATTTAAGATTAAAAATAAGCTCTGGCAAATAAGAGGTAAACAGTCTCAACTGACGGCGCCCGTTCACGAACATGACATGTGGACCAGCACCATCCAGCTCAACCATTTTGTAGGGAACCGTCCTTACTGGGTTGCGCCATCTGGACTTTCTCAGTAGCAGCCCGGAGTCTGGGCCCGATTGATGGCAATAGGCTCGCCCTCTATTACATGAGACTTAACTGGCGTAATGTGGGCGTAAGTACTATAAGTACACCTCTGCCTAGGCTGCCTTACCCGTCCGGGAATACAAGCGTGATGTTATGTTTCCTAAAGCAAAATTGTCTGCCTGACAGTAGGTAGGTACCTACTCAACTCCTTATGATCAATTCCATATTTGATTTGGATGATTATCTAAACTTAGTTAATCTACCTACTAAATGGAGTGATATTGCACACAGATTTTTAAGCCACCTGTGGCGCGTGAGTCTCTGACGGAACGGAATGTTGCCATTTTAAATATTACCTATATTTAAACTTTTAGTTTTATTGTGTAAATATTTTTTATTTTCTGTTATTGTCAATTTATCATATGCTGCACCGATTGACGTCATCACGTCAACGCCGGCTGTCACTGAAAACCAGCGATGGGGCTCTGTCTTGCATAGGATCGTAGCATTAAGCTGAGCGATGGCCGTTTTGCGTGAATGTGACGTATTCCCCCAATTTGTAATTTTCGTGTATTTGTCCTTTTTTAGCGTCATGTTTGCCGCAAATAAACGTATTTTCTTTATTTTTTCTTTCTATATCAGATACTTAGGTACTAGAGATCTGCACACTAAGTAGGTAATTGCTTATAAGAATAAGTAAAAATATTCGTACCTAGGTAGGTACCTATACTTACCGAAGGAACTAAAACCTATACCTACTCCATTTGAAATAATATTAGACATTTAAACAAACCTTTATACAGTCCGTTCAACCGATTTTGACTTCTATAACGTAGGCATAACGATGGCACTAAAAGCAAAAAGGGTTACACAATACCCTGTCTACTGCAGCTGCCATTTGTCATACCATCAACGCAATAAAAGTCAAAATCGGTTGAACGGACTGTAAAAAAGGTTTATTTAAACGTCTAATCTTATTTCAAATGGAGTATAGTAGCATATTATGTTTGACAATTCACCCCATCCTACTAACTTACATATTATACTACAGACAGCAATATATAGGTAGGTAGGCAATGATAGCATCACAGAAATACTTGTCTTAACCAAAAGAAAAACAAAAGTTGATACCAAGTTCCATTTCCATTACGGGCTAACTACCAGGAGGCTATAACTCGGTAGCGGTGGAGAGGTATAATTACATAGCTGAAAGCTATCGTTAAATCCCCTCTAGTGCACGCTAATCAACGGATTAATGGGCGAGGAAATGCGGGCCAGTCCTCTGCGAAGCTGAGATGTGATGCTGTGGACATAACTACATCAATAGGTAGGTGGATCTTATAAGTAGTATTGGTATGGTGTTATATAAAGGTAGGTTATATTTGTTAGTGGTGAGTGTAAAATTAAATGAAACAACAAAATTTTAATTTGTATGTTTATTTTATGTAGGTAAATATAGTGTGGAAAGATAGAAGTTTAAATACAAAAAGGCTGGCGCATTGGTATATTTCTAGTATCTACCTGAATAGTGAAAAAAAAAAGTTAACCAAGTACTCACTACGAGATTCTTAAAGACTATAGGCATAGATATATGTTTGGCATTTCCTTCAATCATTTCAGTATTAACTCTCATATTGATTGCTTCCCTCCTGCCCTAAAATCCGATTCATTTCACAGGAACTTTGCAACCCCTACTCACCCTACGGAAACAATGTCCCCACCCTTGCGTCCCCGCATTCACAGCATCCGCCATTTTTACGACTAGAAAGAGACGGATCTATTTCAACGTCTAAGAGAGAAAAGGATAAAAGATTTGGGGTGCAAAAGGAATTAGACATGAGTTGGGTTGAATGTATAACAAGGACAAAAGCGAAGGGCGATTTATCTCCGGAGTGAAATCTTAAAAACACTCGTTCCTTTGTTTGGCTGAATTGAATAAACCTGAGAAAAAATAATGAAGTGTTGAATAATTTTATTTAACAGGTAGGTCAGCTAATGTAGGTAGGACCTATGTGGGTAAAAGATGAGCTATTATTTTGGTATTGTTAATGGTAAATGTCTTTGTGCAATACTGCACCTTACCTATTAGCGAGCTATATTCGATCGGTCAAGAGGACGCGGTCCCGACACCTATCAGTTTGATCCGTATTACCTACTACTAGAAATTGTCCACAATTTCTACCTATTAGTAATAAGGATCAAATTCGCAATACCTACACATATTCGTTAGAATGAAACAGACCGGTGTCAAGAAAATTCTCGACTGTCGGACTGTAGCAGTAGGTAGGGTAGGTACCAAAAGATCAAGAGATCCAATTGATATTAGCCATCCCTATTCCCTATGACATATATAAACAATCTAAATCAAAAGATCTTAACGAAATCCATTTGATATTAGGCATCCCTATGACATATTTATACAATCTATAATTTTCAGTAGGTAATGACGTGAAAGAGTCAGCACAGTCCCCGCAGAACTCAGTCGAGTGCAAACGGCCAGCGAGTCAACTTGACACAAAGTTTATTGCAATAATGGCAATTCATCACACTATAAAACTTAAAATCCAGGTTTGAAAATTTGAATACCTACGTCTTCTGTCTTTTTGTAAACTAAGTAATTTAACTTGACACTTCTTCTGAACTTTTATGTGCTGACTTTTGCCTTGGCCTGATGCTAACCATTGCTATATGCTGGGTTATTGGTAAAACACCAACAATATAATACATTTTGACGAGTTATGCGAACATATACTGAACAGCTTTTTTTTTCGCGATTTGTTCCCATATTAAAAGTTGTTCATAATGATGAGTACAATGAAGTTGTTAGTGTTTTGTGAATGAGGTTGTTAGTGTTTTACCAATAAATAACCCTGTATACTTACCTAACGTGGCAATGCCGCCAATATTTTGGGTAGGTATACCAGTCGACAGCGATGTGGAGGAATTTCTTTTCGTATTTTTATCTCAGTCTCAATTTGTAAAAAAACCTTTTGACAAGTTTTTGACATTGATTGTCGCTGAGATGAGGTTGTGACTTGAATTTGAACGTTTTTATCCAAGCTTCTCCTCACACCGCTCGTAAAATCTCAAATAATCTATCGTTTCCAGTAATGACGTGAGATTTGAGTCAGCCCAGTCCCCACTGAACTCAGTCAAGTGAAAACAGCCAGCCAGTCGACTTGACACAAGGTTTATTGCCCTCGTTATCGAGACCGTTACTTTTCGTTATTTGATCGCATTAGAGGGTGCATGCATCCCCCTGCTTGAGGAAACTTGCGAGGTACATATATAAATGTATTAAATTACTTCCATAGGTACCTAAATATTTAAGCAGGTATAAGTAGGTTGGCCTAAGTTGGAATTTCATGATTACATTTAAAGCCCTTCCTACTGGCTATTCATTGTAGCTAACACTAGCTTCCGCCGGTGACTTCACCCGCGTCGAGATAATAAGTATCCTTTGTCTTATTCCAGGTCATAGTTTACCCCTGTGCCACATTTCATCCAAATCCGTTCAGTCGTTTTAGCGTGAAAGCGTAACAAACAAACTCACTTTCGTATAATATTAGTTAGGATAGCCTATATTACTCAGTGATAAATTGATAATATAGCATTCTACTGGTGAAAAAAAGGTAGTAGGCAGTTATATTGTTAATTATAGTTAAAAAAAGAAAAGATGTAAGTAAGTTTCTGAAATATAATTAAAAATCAAAAGATAAATTAGGTACATATAGATAACAAAATTCAAATTCACTTGTCTGACATCATTCCAAATATTTTGTAGAGCTCAATAAAACAGATTTTAATTTACTTAGGTACCTGCTCACATAAAAAACAGAGTAATAAAAACGAACCTTAAATTCCTTGCCAATTTTAACTTGAAATTAAACAGATATTTCACTACCCTCCTCTAAAACGTAGAAGTAGGTAGTAGGTAGGTAGGTAGGCCCCCTAAACCGATGAAAGTCGTGAAATCATGCGATAGTCATTTATTTCCGGAATAAGGCACTAAATAAGGAGGGTGGTCCCCAACGCATTTGCTTGTATTAAAATGCTTAGGCACGTAGTTCTTAATCAATTTCCTCAGACGCAGCCTTTTATTTGACATGCAGTGCAGACGTAACATTCATTCCCACTCATAAATATTTAGTAGGGGGTGCCAAAGACGTTACTATTTATTTAAATTAAAATATGTAGCGTACCAACCTAATTTAAATAGTAGTGTTAAATCATTAACTTTTAATAATATTTAAATTCAGTTTCAAACACTTTTATGACTCTTCTGTTATGCCGGTAATTATATCTCATTATAATATACAACTCACATTATTTTAATTAATGATAGGTATTCGAATTACAACTCAATCGATGCGTTATAAAACTTTTTATAAAGGAAGTACATAATAAATCGATCATTAGGTGCTTTGTGGCTGCTTATGAGTAGGTACACAGAAACAAATAACCACAGAAGTATAATAGAGTAACTATTTACATTGTTATTTTGTAGACATAAACATTAAAAAAAAAAATTGGTATTTCTGCTTAATAATAATTATAGGGTATGTTAGGGTAAGTCAAATTCTTTATTCTGCCTCAACGTTCGTGGTAGAATAAAATGGCGCAGAACACAATGTCAGCATCAAAAAATATTGCCGGGAATTTGATTCGTACGGTCTTATCCCATCGCTGAACTTACATAACATACTCCATCGCAAATCTATTAATGAAAGAAAAGACAACTATCTAATAATAATAAACTTAACAGTGGGAGGGTATGGCAGCTTCTGATTGGTATGGAACCTAGCCCATTGGAATGCATAAGTTGAAAAAAGGCAAGTTACATGTGACGATGACCGGAAACTGCATCTGTAAAAAAAAAACTATGTATTCGATAAATGTAAACGTTTTATTCCGTCTGCATGACTCTTGACTCTAAAAATAAAGTACATAATAGACACATGGTCTCCTTATTATGCATGCAAAGGGGAACTGCCCCCCACGTCGAATAGGGTCTCAGGAAGGTTCCTCTACTTTAATTAATTAATGTTTAGATTAATTAATCATTAATAAAGTGACACGTGCGTTTAATTACTGGAGATTAAGCCGGGGAACTAGATGGCTATTATCTTAACTAGGAACTTTGTCTATAAAACTCATGCGGGCTTGTTTACTCAGTCTATTTGGCTATTGTGATTTATTTATATAATATGCGAGGGGTCAAAGTCTACCTAAATAATAATTTATTTCCCTTTGATCATACCTAAAGTTAAGACCAATATTTCACGAAATTGGTATTATTTGCTTAGGTATCACATATCTTAATATAATGAAACGATATTCTGAAAATATCAGTGTTTTTCTAATAGAATGACACGCTCGCTCGTGCTGGCTCGTTCTTTGGTCAAAGAGTTAGCATTGCCATTCAACCTGGCAATGCTGCCAGTCTTCTGGGCACGTTTCCGGATGACAGCGATGCGGACGAGGACGCCTAAGTGTTCTTTTGTTTTTGTATTTATTTATTTGTATGGTTAGTGTAAATAGTTAACTGTGTTATATATTGTAAATAAGCATTTTTATGTATATGAAATAAATAATCACTATCATAGAAAGAACTTTTAAGCTTCTCAAATTTCAATTTTATGAAGGATTTTCCCTTTCAGGTGTTTTTCTACAAAATTGCACTTCAAAAACAATTTTATACCATTGTTCTCACATATATAATTTCAACATGAATGATGTTACCAATATATTGTAACAATATTTTGATTTAAAACAGTGTCCGTGGAGTTTCTTGCCCGTTCTTCTCCATAGGAACCTACTACGTTTTGGAATGGGTAACTAGCTTCATCTTTTTGACTGAGCGACCCTTTGACAATTCAAAAGTACCTGTAATGGTTTATTTGAAATAAATGCTTTGAGTTTGAATTTGAGTTTAAAATGTTGACAAATTATAGGAACATAATATCCAGTATTAATTCGAAACCTGAAGAAGTAAGCAACTTGAAGAAATAAGCAATACGTAAAGAAAAGTGTAAAACTATATGCCTTTAAACATATATTAGTGCAAATTCGTAATATCAAACGGATACAGAAAACATCATGCCGACGGCCAACTCTCTATTTACTCATGACTTTAGTTTAACGACAACAGTTAGCAGAGAAGATAACCGAGCTTTATGTATAATTACATTCAGATCTATATAAAACATACGTTAACATGACATATTCATAAAAATAAACACTGGTTGTAAACTAAGTACATTTCTATTTAATGTTTTACAGTCTAAACGAATGATTAGTTTGTTATTTAAAACGTACCTAATTAACTATCTTAAACATTAACCGGTAACTTCTAACGTGAAAGCGACCACAGATCTAATTTTCTAAGTAAAAGTGTTTGGAGAATAAGTTGGTGTCGGCGTACGAAGAAATGACTGGCCGGTTTACAGGCCGCAAGGAAAACGTTTTATTTTTTCACTTTTGCACGTGTAAATGCGCCTATTCTTTATTTTTACGAGCCCGCCGGCTTCTAAGTGTAGAACGTATAGGCTAGTTAGTATGTGAGTATGGTAAGTGTGGAGGTAATGTAATGGCTGTGTCGGGCCACAGGCAGCCGCCCTTTAACGGCGTCGTAATTGCGAGCTGAAATTAAGTGTTATTTTTATGGTGATTTCTCTACTACTACTAAGTTGCTTTAAGTAGGCGTAAAGCGTTTTATTAATTGAAATAATCGTTGCATAATAAATTTTGATGTTTGTGAATAGATAGTGTTTCATAATTTAACTGTTTGTGGTGATCAAATGAAAAGAAAAGTTACGCTGAAAAAGAAAATGAAAAGAAGATTCGGAACGTAAGTTTTTCTACGTAAGTATATTTTCTTACACTATCATTACAATTGTATTGTTCATGATATATATTGTTAGTCTATGTTGTTAGTTGTTGTCTATACCTACTTTGCGATTTCTTATATTTATAAAGCCGAGACCACAACGGCAAAAAAAATCAGAACTAGTCGGCAAAAAGCAAAACAGCTCGTATTATACGCATGTAGATACGTAGGTACCTGACCTCATGGAAGGGGTTAGCGGATATTTATGACTTCTATACAAGTTGTGTCGGCGCGGTGCATGTGCGAACTTAGGCCGGGGTCCATAAACCAGCCAGCAATAAATTACTCGCAACTTTGTACGGTGTGCGCCGAGCCTTACCGCCCATACATAAGTGCACTGAAAAATAAATTTTATTGGCTCAGATACACGAGATTTGTAAGAGGAGAATATTAATTTGGTTTCGTTTTGTAACATGGAAACGCTTTTAAATCGAAGCTGAGTAGTAGACGATTTTTTTCGTGGCAATTATTTTGATTAATTGCGCTTTTTCATTTTCGATCTGACGCCAATTAAGCACACTGGCACCGGTCATTATTCAGTTCTCCATTTAACGTTGATTGTTTTTTTTTTGTATCGGTACGACGATTATACGTTGACAGCTTTAATCATGGTTAGGTATGTTGACCCAGACCACGTAAGACTTTACTGCTTTTTTTTATTCGCATCTCAGCAAAAATATAAATCGGAAGATCTATCAGTGCCCTGTTTATCAAAACTTACAAGAATTGTATTACCAAATCTCATTAATTGTTCACAAGTATATAATTTGACACTTTTATTCGTGATTTTGTTTATCAAAAAATTATTACAAATCCTGAGAGCGTCCGGCGACTCTCTATTCCAAGTTTACAAGCATCGTGCTTAGTACCGCAAATAAACGTTTAAATTCGATTTTCTTGTTTAAAATTTGGTTAAAAGAGAGAGATGGTCTGATGCCCGTGTCCCAGCAGTGGGGACATTATGGCTGATTATGAATATGGAGATGAGCCATGAATTTAACGAAAATTAGCATTCTAGGTAACTTGTGAACGTGTAGACTTGTAACTTTTGATAAACAGGGCCCTGATCTCTTCTCTTCCACTTCATCTAAACACTTTACGTCATCATTTTAAATCTCTCTAATCCCAATCTTCCACTTTACAAGCCATCCAAATCTTCATTAGTTCTAAAACTACAAAGAGGTGTCACAACACAATGTTCTATCAAAAGAGGACTCCTACACGATTTATTGTTAATTTGTACGTGATATATAACGGCGATCAATTAAAGCATGGCTGCTAATCGATCGCACTGTTGCGTTAATTCCACTAATTTTACGACTTTATATTAGAGCCTTGTCATAAGCGCGTGGGCACGTGGGTTGGTTGATATCAGGTCTGTGGATGTCTCCTAAGGTGTTAGGAGGTGTCTGTATATCTATGTAGGTATTTTTTATTCTAGTCTTTTGTTTTCACCCGACTACGGCGAAGCAAAAAGGAGGGTTATGATTTTGACCGGTATGTATGTGTGTATGGTCATCTGTTACCTCATATCTTCTAAACGACTCATCATAATTTGACAAATGAGGTATCGTTGGAAGCATCTCGATCGTCCGCTGGTTATAGGCTATGAGACGTCACATTAAATTTAAATGGCGCCTTCTAGAGGCCTAGCGATGAACTAAAAAAAAAAATCTTAATATGTTGGGTATCAATTGAAAGGGCTTAATTAGCACATTTCAAAAATATTATATGATGAAACCAAAAAAAAATAAAAAAAATTGAAGTAATAAAAACTAATACTCAACTAAGACAATTTTCAATTTGTCTGTCTGTAGTGTCTTGTTTAAATACCTTTTAAGTTGATTGACTTTTTGTCGTAGTTGGGTTTTAGTTTTTATTACTTTGTTTTTTTTAATTGATAAATACAATCTTGTGCAAATATGGGTAGGTATTGTGTTTTCCTTTAAAAGAATTGGTAAAGGTTCTTTTCTAATGCAAGGGAAAATGACGTAGCAGTCCCATTCCATAGCCATGAAAACAACATTGGCAGGATAGATAATGGATTTTGGTTCATAATTGAGTGAAGTTATGTATACAAAAGAAGTACCTACCTACCTATATACCTAATTATATATCTAATCACCTCCTAAAATTTTACATCATAATTAGAACAAAGAAAACACCAAAACGCAAACGTCTACGAGAAATAAAGCTGAAACTTTATCTATCTTTACAGCGGTACCGGAACGCGGCCTACAATTCCATACCACATCAAAGAAGAACATTATCCTTTCTTCCATTCGTCCATAAAACCTTATCTCGGAGAAAGCAAGGCGGGCAAGCGACGCGCAATCTACATAGAGCTGATAATGGCAAGACCACTTAGCGAAGACCCCACAGCCTTCCTCAAAAGCTAACATTATTTGGGACGATAATGAAAACGGGGGCTCTACTTTCCCTGGTCGCGATATAAGTAATCTTGGAGGAGCGCAATGGGCGGTTTACGATCGCGGGTGGAGAAGGCTTTTATATTTATTAAGTAAGTTGGGCTTTCGGCTGTATTAATCCACCTTTATGGAGGGGCGTCTAGGCGCCTGCTGACGATGGAAAACAGGAATGTGCATACCTATAGCAATAGGTATTTTTATATCTAGGTAGGAACTCACTGTTGTTAAAATCGCAACTTTTACTTGAGTCTTTGTTTCAACAGCTGTAGAAAAAAATATGTAGCGTACCTAAGCTTTTACCTATGGAGGTACTTATGAAAACAACTTTACCTCATATTTTTTTCCCTATTCAAGACTCGTTTATTTTCCTACATATTAAATAAAACTAAACTGCAGGCTCTGTAGGTGGCATAGGCGGCAAAATAAAACAATTCTTCGGCAAGATCTTTCTATAATTGTGTTCGGTTCAGGTGCCTGCACTCCGGTTGATGTAGGCAGCCGGTACTAACGACGCACTAAAAGTGCTGTTTTGATGGTGTCAGATGTCTCCTGCTGGTCATATTCTAAGTCTAATCGTAAGCATGGTTGCGGTAATATAATCCGCAATTCCATTAGTTATCTGGAGAGGCGAACTTGTGTTTATGGCTTGCCCTAAGCCACACACGGACTGAGGCTGAGGTCGAAACAACTACTGTAACCTATTGGTAGTAAAAGTGCTTTGGTATTTCATGGTGAACATAGGATGTGCTTTAAAGAATTCTAAAAGGTGGAAACGGAATATTAAAAAGCGTTTTCAGCTTAAAATGATCGTGTAACTTTGTTGTCCTTTCCAGCTTCAATATGTTAATTCACGATTAAAATCTAGATAGATTTCGGGAACAAAAACAGTGTACGTAGACTGTACTACAATACAATAACTGCTGTATCAACTGCCACGTAACACGTAGGCCACAAAAAAAAAGAAATTTTATTAACCCACACAATCAAAATTCTTTGTTTCAAATTGCCTAATTAGTGCAAACGAAAACGTTATTCCAAAGTCGGAATGTGTGAACAAAGTTTTATTAAAAAATCGCAGCTTAATGTACAAGTAGGTGCTTGGGTAGGTAGGTAGGTGGCTCGTACGTGAATGTTATCATATTTTTACGGGGTACGTGAAAACGCGCGCTTTTATTACGGTGAGTTTTATTACGTTTGCTAGATTAGGAGCGAGCCGGGCTCGGCTCGGGCGGAGGTCACTCGAATGGAAATAGGAAATTCCTGAGATCGGCCAGCGCGTGCTGGTATTGGCGATGCGGGAATAATGCGGACGCGGTCCAATTTCGTCATGAACGCTATACAGGGTATGGAATATTTTGTGCCACGAACGATGGCATATTAAATATTTATTTGAGTTTAGACTTTGAGTTTGTAGGCGGGTTCATACAAACTAGGAAGTAATTTCACGATAAATAAAAATACCTATTCTATGCCAAAATTCGGGGCGGGACAAAGAAAACAATCTGCGCTATGACGCGTGAAGGAATCGGCTCGTATTTATGGGGGGAAGTTATTGTTTGAAACGTCTAAGTCGTAATTCCGGGACATAAACCAGCCAGGCTTCACTTTGGACCCTCCCTCTTCCTCCCCATTTTCCGCCATCCCCCCCGAGCGGGATGCTGTTTTTCCCGGGCGAAATGGCCCGTTTGAAATTGTTGTTTTATGGAAGTTTTTAGTAGTTGACTTTGCCCGGGAGAAAATATATAGAACGGCAATCTTTATGTCTAGCTATGCATACCTACTTGTAGATTTAGATGTTATGACTATAGAAGTAGGTATACGTAAGTAAGGCGTGTCAGAGGAAAACCGGCTAAGTGGGTACGGCTACCTACCTATATTACTTTAATTTTCATTAATAGCATTAAAATGTTTATTATTATAAAACTAACTATTTGAACTAGGCAGGTACTAAATTAAAAGACTAACTTGTTGATAGTAAGTATGTACAGAACCAACAATTGATACTAATTACTTAGAGTCTGATGTTTTCAACGTGAGAGTTTATATTTAGAAGATATCTGGCGTTGGAAAACTCAGCCCTGAGTTGATTAATTTAAAATTTTCATAGCAGATTTGAGTAGGAAAAACGAAGAGCGACCTTTGCTATGAAATAAAGTTGCCACCCTGTATTTACCAGCTATCTATCTATTAGCTGTCACTACCCTCAGAACGTAGGAAGGAGAAAACTACAAAAAATAACAAAAACTTGTACCGAAAGTATCGACCAAAGATATCTTCAAGAAATATTGAACCCACGAACCGATAAAAACTCAAAATAACGACCTGTCACAAATAATATACAATGAAATTATCTCCACCATTTTTAAAGTATGAACGCGCGGCCGATCCTCGCTCGCGATTGGTTGGCTCTTGACAGCTGGGTGAAATACGCCGGCATGCCTGCCCCGGCGCAGCGGGTGACAACATGGTGCCACTAAAGTCCCCTAATGAAATTAAATTCCGTACGTTTTAGATTTGCTCGTAAATAATCCGAGTATCTAATCCACTGATTAATGAACACCATGGAACTTTCTTGGAGTTTTTAATCTTGTGGAGTAGTCTTTTAAATTGATTAGCCGTAGTTGGGTATAACGATATGGGGAACATACCTAATGCTCAAGCTAAAAACTAATCCGTATTTTATTATATGGATAAACTTTAGTTAAGTAGGTGTTATTACTTATTTATTAATATTTTATGAACGTTTGCGTAAGTCTCAAACTAAAAGTCATATTTAAAGAAATACCAACGTGGAACGGTACTTACGTATATCACCTACGAACAACATCGGTAGACAGTCACAAAGCATAACATCAATAAATCGAGCAGACGATCACTAGACACTTTTATGACACTAGATACAGCGTACAAATCACGACAATATATTTATTTAGACAACCCTATCGCTAGCACTCACGCGACGTACCCTAATGTCATAGATAGTAGACATCTTAGCACTTTAAAAGCATTTTAGATAAAACGGCGTGTTGGATAGGCCTGTGGATTTAGTTACAACAAAATTACAAGTTTACGACTAACAATATCGTCGTATACACCACCACTCATGTCGCTTTAGGGTTGTTGAAAAGGAAAATTAGATTTTCAGCAAGCATTCTTTTTGGAGAAAAGAGGTTGATTAAAAAATAAATTGCTACTATATTAAGGAAAGGAGTTTGTTGGATAATGCATAGATATTTTCATCTGCCTAGCTTTTTCCCAACTAGCTTGCTGGCAGAAAAATAATATTAACTGTCCACCCAAATAAGATTACAGTGGAAAACTGCAGATTTTTGGGCATTAAACTACCTTTGAAGTTTGTTATAGATGTTCGTTGAATAAAACAAAAGGGTCCAGAAATGTGGAACAGTGTTGAACACCAACTAAATAAACCTCTAAGGAAACGGTTGTCCTTGCCAGCCCTAAGCTCACGGGGCACTAAAGAACTGGTTTAGTGTTCTCCTGATGATTTACTGGGTGCATTCCTGGAGTGCCATCGTCCGTCGTGAGTCGCTACCCGCGACTATATGGCCGGTGTAAATGTACCAGATTAGCGCTTGGCCATCAACTATTGCTACTTAGTCGCTCTATATTGTGTAGGTGGTTGATGACGGACCTCTAATTTCTGTTCAGGTTTGTTTTTCTCGTCTTTCTGCGGCTAAAGCAAGCATTTTTCCTTTTATTCATAAATGTACTTATGTACCTATTGATTTTTTTTGTGGGTTACTATGGAAGTAAGTATGTAGGTATAGTTTTTTCTAGAATTTCCATAGAAATAGAAAAAGGAATATTATTTTCTTGTAAATAGGAAAATGTCTACTTCCGTCTTACTTTGATACGATTTATGATTTTACTACGTTACAAACGATTCATCTCTAAATTCGCAATGTAACATAAGCAAATATTTATAAACAGTTAAACATAAAGTGCTCTAATAACGTTCTGCAAAGTTTTGGCCCACCCATGTTTGAAAATAATAAAAAGCGAGCCATATCACGTGGAGTGTAAGGCATAAATTAGTGATGAAAACGATACGTTCTCCGGGCTATCATAAAATACGAGTAATTTTAATAACAAAGACTAAAACAAAATACATTAACGACTGCTTACAGTTGGCCTCATGATGCGATGCTACAGATTAAAGCAGTGATCTTAATGTGAGTGGGTAATTTATGAAGCAGCCGTATTAATTTACGCAGGGGTTTCTACGTGAGCAACCTGCCTTAGGTGCCTCCACGAGTATTCCATTTCCTTCAAACCAGTTTGCTTCGGATCACCTCGAACCATACATACAAAGAACCGATTTGCATAAGTAGGTAACGTTTGCCTATTTTATACGCACGGCAATCTCGTTAAATTCAGTTGGTTGGTTATTTTCTGTTTCATCGGTCTCTTATGCGGCAGGTGCACAATAATATTATTAATAGCGAACACCTTTCCATAAAGCATTCATATCTCAATCTTCGCGTCGTATCTGTCTTCATAAAACCTTATTTCAGCATGATTTCAATATTTTTCTTGCGACACATGCGTCCCGATTCCGTGGAACGGCATAGAGTTTACGATCCAATATTTTTATGCAAAGTGCGTCGCCAAATGTGCCACGTCGGTGCCGAAAAAATACACAGCCACGTCCTTTCGCACGTAAAAAAGGATGCGACAAAATAAATATACACGAAGCCACCCTTTTTGTCCATTAAACGAGCGAAGGTTTTTTTTCTGCTGCCTCCATAAAATGTGCCCCAATAAATATGTAAATCTACCGAGAAAAAACGCTGCCGAGTGCCGATGCCGCCCGGTTTTGTGAGTTTCACTTTCGTCCGTTCAAGTTAATTGGTACAATTGCATTGAAAAAGCTTCAACGTCTCAAATGCCAACGACCTTTGTCACGACTGATCGTCTTTTATTTGCTCCACAATCTGACATCTGAAATGCAAATGAAGGTTTTGTTGCATATCGTTTGTTGTTTATATCTTTGCTGCACGTAGTCGCTATGGTGGCCCTACGTATCTAGTGCCTTAGCGATAAAATCCCCGTTTATCTCCCCCAGCATTTCCTCTAACACCCCTTTCGAAACTAAGCCGTTAGCTAATACTTGAGTGACACATAAAGGCGACATTGACATCAAAATAAAGATAAAATTTTCTTGCCTACTCACACGTGCCTACTGTTAATAGGTGCTTGTATAAACGACGTTGTGAACATTAAGTGTAAACTAACTTGGCTATGTAAGCTTTTGTATTTCTGGAATTGTTTGCCAGATAACGTAGGGCTAATAGTATGGCTATAGGTGTGCAAAGTAAATGTTTGATTTATCACCAGACGTATCATAGGAAAACCCATTAGTTATATATAACCGGTAAAATACCTACCGTATTATCTGACTTTTAGATGTTTCCTAAGAAAACCATTATAAAACTAAAATGACTTTAGACTGCACTGGAAAGCCTTCTTGGAACTTTACAAATAAATGATCTACTGCAGAAAGCCAAGTACGCTAGAGGAGCTGCATCGATCGGCCCGGGTTACTCTCGGGGGTTCCGACGTCTGCTATCTGCCTTGTATACTAAAAGATACATGACGTTTTGTTCTACGGGTTTATTCCGATGAATTTTGGATGATACAAATCTAACCAAATCGTAGCAACTAAATCTCGAGACGATTTGGATAGATGCAATTAACATCATGTATTTTCGGGCTCTTGATCTTTGGAAAATTATTTTGAAAGCAGCAGTACCAAAGTATCTCCTTATTTACCTTGACGTCGTGTTTTCAGTTTGCTTGTTTTTCCGAAAAAGATTTACAGTTCACGAAGACCAAAGAAAAAAGGCAGATCGTAAAGATAATACCTGCTTAGTCATTATTTACGACTCCGTATTCTTACATTACGCCAAAAAGCATTTTAAAAACCGCAAACGACCGAT
The DNA here is from genome assembly GCA_948473465.1 of Lithophane ornitopus. NCBI lineage: Eukaryota > Metazoa > Arthropoda > Insecta > Lepidoptera > Noctuidae > Lithophane > Lithophane ornitopus. Next base: position 9,879,521 of record OX419623.1, read on the forward strand.
ACGAGAAACATCGGAACGATACATTTTTCGTTAATGAATGGTATTGATCGGGCTTGGGGCTATAAGCGTATAATTTACGACAACATTCTCGGGTTCGCTTCGCGTGCTGCTCCGAAGGTGTGTTATTTATACCCCCCTTTTTTATTTATGCCCCCTTTTTTCGCAGCTCGTAACGGCTGGCAATAAAGGGGACGCAATTTTAATTTCATGATTGGAAAGCTCGATTGGTCGGTTATGTGGCTTAATGAGTTTATGGCAGCAATGAGTGGACTATAACGGTCGACGGATTGAACGATTTCGGGTTTAAGGTCATTCGTAATGGTGGTTGTGGGCTAAGTTTAGGGTTGAATGTTACGTCACATCGTTTGCTAGGTCATTGTTGTTTGTTACTTTTAGGGTAGGAAAAAAAGGGTAGGTTCTACACTTGTTTTCAGCTAAGTAAACCATGTTATAGCTACGTATTGAGAGATTTACGGCCTAGAATGGTAAATGGTTGTAACAGCAATTTCTCTGGCATATGAAGGAGGAAAATTTTATAGCGTTTTCTAACACAAAACGTGTGGTTGCTCTTTTATAAATATTTTAGTAACTAGCATTTAATAAGGGCCCATATTGGTATGTGACTCGCGTTAGCTGCAATTTCTATGACAACATAATTTATTGTCAGGTTCCGAATTACCTACCTACTTTTTTTTTACTAATCTATTTCTATGAGAACAGGTAATCTTATGGAAACCTAATAACAGACCAAAAAAAGCTTCAATCATGCGAAAAGCGGTCTACATTTCTTAAACATTCCAAGCCAAACACATGTCGATGGTTGGCTGAAGTTTGAGTTCATTAATTTTTTCACCACAGTACTTCACTAGATTAAGCGTGTCTTCATAAATAAAAGCCACTTGAACGGTGGTGTGGCCGGTAAAGCTACGGTCACACGAAGCGAGTTCACTGCCGATTTTGCTCGGAATCGAATGAACTAGCTTCCCACTTTTGCCTGCCCGTAGAGAGTGTTACTCATTTCACGCGATATTCGAAATTCGGTTGGTGCTAGATACCCGGTTAAATTCGTCAATTTTACTTGCGAGAAGCAGTTTTCAGTCGCAGCTTATTGCGTGTCACACCTAGCGCAACACTTGGTTCGTGCTACAAGTAATGTCGTCTACCGGACCCCATCGCAAATGGTTTTTCCCAATGAGTGACCTACTGTCTCGCGCATTCGCTAAATCGAAGATACTCAATTATATTCGTAGATTTTACTTGCGGCAAGCGGCTTTCAGTCGCAACGACTTGCGTGTCATTTCAAGCAAGTTTGCTTAAATGCTCGAGCGATTGCTTTCGCAGCGAGTATTCGCTTCGTGTGACCGAAGCTTAAATGAGCTTGCAACCTCGCGACGGACCCTTACATTCCCACACCGTATTGGAAAAGATAAATCTTCGCCTCACCCCGCCCTCGACTCCCATCCATTAAGATGGACGCCTTTGTATCCTATGAGGTATATAAAGGCCTATTCTTCTTTTTTTTGGCTGGCGAATTAATTATAGACAGCTAACTCTACTTGGCTTTTTAATCTATAGTCTATATTTTTTTTGTTTAGGATCTCTCATTTTATAATAACAGATGTAGGAATAGGTATAATCAATAAAGTGGTTAAAATAAAATTGTTATTTCTTTGAATAATTCAACTGTACCTATGCTACATGCACTGATATGACAGACAATCCTAATCCTAACCATCCTGTAATATTATTTATGCGAAAGTGAGTTTGTTTGTTTGTTACGCTTTTACGCTAAAACGGCTGAACGGATTTAGATGAAAGTTAGGCACATAGGTAGACAATGACTTGGAATATCACATAGGATACTTTTTATCCCGGTGATGCGTTCCCATGGGCTAATTTCCGGCCGCCACGCGGGTGAAGTGGGCAAAAGCTAGTCACTAATAATCAAGAAACCAAATCGAATAATTATTTTATAGTTACGCAAACGTATAATGTAAAGGCTACCTACAACTGACACATAATTAAGCCTACAAAGTAAACTTCTTACTCATAATACATACCCTTAAACTCACACTTTTATTAATAAAATGTGATAATAAAATATGAACAGAAAAACCATTTTAAAGCGAAACAAAAAGGCAGAAACGTACTTACTTGATTTATATGAAGAGTCTTTTGAGCGAGAATTATGCTCGCACTTATATTTTTTATCCCCTTTATTATGTGCAACTTTGTTACATACCTACGGAGTCACTTAACAAAAATATGGCGTATTAAATCGCATAAAGAAAACAGTGTTTTCAGAAAATAGTTAGGGATAAAAGGAAAGTTGTAAGGACGTCGTAACTTGGGACATAAAGCTTTTGAATGGAAAGAATCTATCGCGAGTGAATTGTTAATAAAGATATAGAGCAAGCGAAGTATTAAGGGACATTACTAGGGACATTAGTGACGTTTTACGAGCCGAATGATAGCCGATGTGATGAATGCACCCGGAGATTCCGCTGACGCGTTGTTTTGTTGCAATTTATCAAAATTATGGCATTTCTAGCTTTTGTGTGACGAAATGTTAACAAATGACGTGACAATATGTTCAATAATGATGATGTTTTAACTTATTGTTTGCAAAATATTAAATATCTTACGAAAGGCCTTTTACAGGGAACTTCGGTAATAATAATAAACCAAGAAAACCTAAAGTAAATAACTAAATAATTAATTTATACGTATACTTGTGCCCATGATTCGCACGTAAATTTGACTTGAAAACTAAATTGCAATTGCAATTCTGGGCAAGTTTCCGGATGACAGCGATGCGGACGAATAATTCGACGCCTTATGTCCTTTTGTTTTTATTTATTTGTATAGTTAGTTAGTTATTACCTAGTGTAAATAGTTAGTTGTGTTAAATATTGTAAAATCAATATATCTCAAATAATAAAATTGCAAATGAGTTTCGCTATGAAGTTATTTACAGCGCTGATCAATTGATACCTATATAACCAACATGAAGTACCTACATTTCATACAGAGGTATCTATGTACTTAATATAAACTGCAGTGCCATAAATCGATTAATTATAGCCAATTCCTAATAAGTGCGGGCAATCAACATCATCATAAAATTACCATCGGCGTATATAAAAATAATTATCAATCTTAATTAACTTTTAATATTATGTTCACAAGTACATACCTAGGTAGACAAGGTACATAGATTTGAAGGTACTTCGTACAAGGATATTCTTCTTATTACAGAAGAAGGTAGATATATCCAATATTAAATAGGTAAGTATTCTACATAATATACATACATTTAAAAATGATTCCACGGTACCTATCTCAAGCTGGGCCATAAATGTCTCGGTCAGGATAATATTTTACGACGGCTTATGCATCGGAGCGAGAGGCGGTCTGACTCTTATCTCACACCAAACCTCCACATGTGGAATGACAGGCCAAATTTATCGACTTAAAAATACCCACCCAGATTAAAATGAGATACGTCGACGAAAATCCGACCCTACCCACCACCACTTGATAAAATATTATTTTTAGTATACACTCTCGTATAAAACTACCATTTATGGAGTTTTTGTAAATTATGTGTATTAGATTTTCATCGGAGAACGACATTTGGTTTCCTTTACTTTATTTTTTTATGGGAGACATTAATAGCTATTGGAATACTCAAGATTTAAGTTAAATAGAATAGAAAATAAATTATTTTTACATTGATAGACATTCGGAGGCACATGAGAAGAGTTGTATCCATGTCAAACAGTCACAAAGATGGAAAATTCTGTATGTTTTTCCAAGTTATTTGTTAGCACACTGGTCTACGTCGCGCCTGTTGGAAAGCGGTATCGTGGGCTATAGACACCTGCTCTGCTCCACCAACGGTTGTTCCAATGCGTTTCATTAGAAACAAGGTTGATGTACTGAAGAATCACATCTGCTGTCATTTCGCCTGCATCTATATCCTTCATGGTAACGGAATAAGTAAATAGGTACCGTATCGTAATAATAAACTACTCATTAGTTCGGTTATTTGGTACTATAATAGGTAACAAAATTGTATTATCTAGCTCTTCTATAAGGAGCTGTATACGTACTTAAATACTTATTTGTGTAAAACGGTTAACTTAAAATAACGTAAGCAGGTACATTTGTCATACGCGTAATTGTATTTTATCACCATCAGCGCCTTCCGTATAAACTTCGCATCCACAGACAACACAGAGGTCTCTATTTCTCTAAAATTAGTGTGAAAACTGACACTGGCTACAATCCACGAATTCACGGGTAAACTGGAAACACTAGGTAAATTAAATATTATGTAATACATAATAATATACAGTTAGGTAAATTCCACAAGATTTGTCGGTGCCCGGTGAAGCGGATATAGGCAGTTAGGTAGGACGGATTTCAATGCGAGCTTTCCATATTCAAAATAAAGAGTTCTATTTTCGAAATAGTTTTTAAAAGTTTTGTGTTACCAAACCAACTGATAAAGTTACTCTAGAGTATAGAACACTGCTCAAGTTTGGATAACGACTCAAAACATCTCTGCCAAAAGTGAGAAAAATCAAATAAGCCTTTAGATATGTTTGCCATTGAAGCAAGGAAAAACGATCAATTACCTACCTAATGCATGACAAAATTATAATTGAAATCTATGAGTAGCTAAAGTTTTATATATTCAGGCCTTTCGGAACATCTTGTAGTAAGTGTAAAAACATCCATAAAATGGCATCTCGGCTTACCTTCATATACATATAAGTTGAGACAGGTCTTTGTGATCCATAAAGTAAAGGAAGTTTATTTTCATTTAATGAATGAGATAATCCTATATTTTTACTTTTAAAGAAAAGCTTTACCAAAGTAAGTTGGCTTTACCATTTGTCTCTCTTATTGGGAAATACTACAGAATCTTCCAAACAACACATTCTTTTGTTTTTCGGGTCGAATTCTCGAAGTTACATGAAAGGTTTGGCGAGGTGTGAATAAGGTTGAGCTGCATGTACACGTAGGTATAGACAATATAGACATTTCTACGATTGAACTACGACATACACAAGTCTTAATCAAATATGAAACGTTGTGATCTACAGGGCAACTGGTACTCGTAGTTAATAAGTGCTAATAATTTAATTATATTTTACTAAGCATATATGGACGTTAATTATTATTGAACCTTTAAAACTAATTAACTGACGGTAATTAATAATAATAAGACAGATTGTGCTACGACGATATTTATTATAGCACTTAATCGTAATTAAAATAAATCATTTGATTGCTTTTACTACGTAATACCTAAGTACCTACTTGCAGCTAAGTACTAGAATAGGAACTAGGAGCATAATATGATTCATAATATAGAAGAAGCTTCCCGTGTATGGAAATTACTCTCTTTGTTCCATATGCCAGAATTCATATTCGTTTGGACTCGGCTAAGTAATAACAGCCGCACGGGTCGATCCATCAGGTTAAGCTTCGCTTGCCGGGGTGGGTCCGTGTTACATGGGCATTTGAGATGACCTTTGTTTTATGTTCATCTTAAGACCCTTTTAAGCTACCTACATAAGTAATACTACCATTACTTGCTACAAAGAGATACTTTTCAAACCCTTGAAGAATATCATGCCTACATTGTAGCCTAGTTGGATGAAAGTTGGAAAGTTAACTGCCTTGTGGGAATTAGGACGTTTCTGTCGTGACAAAGTTACGAGGGACATGGAAGGTAAGTAGGTTCCTACTAAGATTTCATTGTACTAAAATTCTTTGGATTTTAAATACCTACTCTGAAATAAATAAATAAAAAATTACTCTTATTGACACTGTTTACACTACAGGCTAATCATTAGAACAACTATGTTATCTCTAAATTGCGGAAAAGGTAAGTTATAGGATTAAGCGCAGTATGCAACGTTCAGGGCGGATCTTCTTGCATACTTATATTGTTCCATAAGAAGAATATAACAGATAAGTACTAATTTATCTCAATAATAGCTACCTACATACAATTGTGCCGCGTAGGTATATTGTATACACTCGGTACATATACCTAATCGTAAAGTCTACATTGGGTGGAACCGTGGGACTGTGTCGCGCAGTATTCGGTCGTAGATACACGACAACGCACTTAACTATCTCCTTAGTGAGTCCTCGATTGCTATTGGACGTGACAGATAAATATATTCTATCCGAAATAACATTAAGAAAGCTGCATTTGGTTAGGTACCAGACATGTCTCCGCCTATTTCTTAAAATGTGGATTTTTTTTTCAGGTGTTTTGTGACTGAGCTTTAGGTTCCTATCTCCAGTTTTTAGAGTCAACAAAGGATTTTTTTTTTCACGAAAAACTAGTTAATTCGTTGCTTCATTGGCACGTCTATCGTCTGGCTATTTATTAAGATTTCTACTAATCTTGCAGTCCATGTCATTGCCGTTTCCTCGTGGAGGCGATGTGCGGCAATGACATCTCGCGTCCGGCCCTAGTCCAGGCCATGGTACGGAGCGAGAGGGCATGGGAAGCCGTCACCTCCTTCTGCGAAGCAGTAATGCTCGCGAAGGAGGAGGCGGAACGCGTGAGGGAGAGGCAAAGTTTGCGCCTTCACGCCCCTAACCGCCGCCGCTGGGCACCCTGGGCGTTGGGAATCCCAGGTGGATTCCCGGCCACCATAGGCGCGGGCTTGCGAACGGCGAGCAATGGGTAGCTCGCCGTCCGATAAGGACCAGGCCCGGGTCGTTGGCGCGTCGTGTTCCACGCGCGCCTCTAAGAAATGTCAGCACAATTGGCGGGGTCCGCTAGGACCGATGCCTGTCAGGGTTGCGGGATAGTCCGAAAGGGATACCGGGACAACTGAAGAAACACGGGTGGGTTTTAGTCAGTAAAAGTCTGACACGCCCTTCCGCTCCGCCCAGAGTGGGAGAAGTCATTTGATGAATTCCCAACCACAAAAAAAAAAAAAAAATTGACAATACCTACTAAAATATTAAAGAACTGCATTTTAAAAATTTGAAGAGTATTTTTTTATACTGAGAGACTATTGGTTTAACCTTGCGCAAAAAAATCGACTTGTTTTCCTAAGAAAAGGCTCTACTTAAGTTGTAGCAGTTTCTCGATAAAACAGCTGGCCACCAACCTGGCCGCTAACCAATTAGTTTTTCAGGTCAAATATTTTCACTTGTTATGTATCATAAATTAAAAAGTCTTATAGTCTTACCTTGCAACATTCAAAGTAATCAAAACATTTGAAATCTATCACTATCATGAAACACGCCATTTTGTTGCCAACATTTTCCATTTTGTTCCGAGTTCTACAGCGTGAAAGCCAAACACAGCTGCGCAGCAGTTGTTTGAACGGAATCCTTGAAGTAAACACATCTTATGATGAACTGAAACAGATAATAAACCGTAGTTTTAATAACAGAACAGTGGGAATAGAAGATAAACGTTTTGGTTAATTTAAAAGATTAATTAATGATTATTTTATCAAATATTCCACAGATATTTAGATCACGTTACGGATATGAAATGCGTTCGAGATTGAAGACACTGGAATTGGACACAATTATTTATGAGGACACTGAAATAAACTTAATGGCGTCAGACAACTATATTAAAATAACTTGTTTGTAACTGCTAGCCTAAGAATGTAGGAAAAAACGGGCCAGAAATAGCATTGATAACAGACAACTGACTTAGGTCCATACGTAGGTAAGTCTACGAAATATGAGGAAAAACTGGAAAAACTTACAATCACTGCACGATTCCAACGCACTCACAACTAAAATATTTAATTAATTTCAACGAATAACAGTGTCTAGCCTCGGTTGTGTTTCAAATTAGACTAACAGACGGCTACGGACTCGCCGGCGGAGTTATATGAGCCACCAATAAACCAAACCGCATCTATTATTCGAATCGGAGGCCAGGCCAACAGCTGACGTGGAATTTTAAGCAAGCTTTATGGCCCAAATTCTGCCTATCCCTTGACCTAATTCTTGCTTCTGTAAACGATATTTTTTAATTAGGCTTAATTAAGTCGCGTTTTTGCCGCTACGTAAAAACTTACCGCGTAATCATTAACAGCGTCGGGTCATGGGATGCATGACAACTTGAGTAGGAGGTATTTATTGAAAGAGACTCTTTTTGACACATAGTGCAAACAATTACCATCAATTCACGTTTCACACTTTGTCATTGTATATGTAAGCTTCACAACGTCGCCGGCGCACAAAAAATGTGAACAATCAACTAATATTTAATATCAAATATCGACCCTAAAGTCTCATATACACTAAACATTAGGACGTGGTGCGTTAAGCCGGCTCAAAGTGATGTAACAGAACGTGCAAACATACAGTGTGTATCCGACTTATTAACAGATCTTCACTGCATACTAATACAGCTCCAAAACAACAGAACTCCTCAACATAAACGTGTTTAGTATTCAACCTTATGTAGAAACAAATAAAGTCATTTTTTAAGATCAAAGTATTTTTTAAATTGCATTCAGATCATCCGGCCAGCGTTTATTGCACCCAAAGGCGATTCGTCCCGAGTTAACGTTTGACTAATTTGTGAAGTTATAGAGGCATCATAAAACGAGAGTGACAGGAATAACGGACTATCAGCTGATTGGTGTTAATACGTGTTACTGATAGTCTCGTCGAAAGGGAATTAAAAGTGTTTGATTAGAAGCTACTGAATTGACGTGTTAATAGAGTTTGATTGAGTCGAAATGTTAGGGATTTAATGTAATTGGTAAGGAAGGAACCACCAGTGTGGTTCTTTTTCTGAATTAGAAGAAGCTTTCGTTTTTCAGTTGAACAGATAAGCTGGTTATTAGTAGAGAGATGTATTATAATAATAGACAGATGATAAGAGAACTCAAAACCACCTTACCTTAGTTAAAACTGGACCGGATGTCTTTAGTCTAATCATCTGTTCAAAGCACTGTTTCACTCGCTCTTTCTTTCAACAGACACCATCTTGAAATAGACACAGTTATAATAACGACATGTGACGTGCAATGCACAAGAAACCGAAACATCAACTGGCCACCACCCGACGTATTCACCTTGAACCTTGTTTTCACTTTTCGCATACAAATAAACGCGTGCTTTATTGTTTTGTCCAGTGTTATGCAAATTGGCATCGGCAGTAGCAAAATGATAAAAGGGTTTCCTAAAAACTTGAAAGTGAAAGCCAACTGGGGGCATATTGTGGACGTAGTCACGCTTCCTCCGCGCTATTGTCCACATAAATATTTACGTTACGGCATGCAAAAGAAGTTTTTACGGACACGGCTACCGAATTGTCTTTGTTATTTAAAACAACAACCCTTTTGGCAGCTTTCGGCAAGCTTTGTTTGTTGAGGCGCTATTGACAAGGATGTTCTGTTTGTTGCCTTTGCCGTATCGGGTGCTAAACACAAAATAATAAGCTGTGTTTGAATTTGGAACTGACTGTTTTTAAAATAGACGTTGAGGTTTCACTTTCTTCCGAGATACGGTTTTGTGAGATGATTTTGTTCAACAAAAAATATTACTTTCCTTTGAATTTTAATTGCCTTGGTGCATATTATTGTGGATAATAAATAAATAAATTGGGAATTTAGTTGTAAACCAGTTGCTACCTCCTTAGATGATATATGAGGCTAACTACTACTAACTATTATTAGGTATTACAAGCATTTAAAGTAATGTGTAGGTCAAACTTAATTAAGAATTTACTGTTGGCGTAAAGTTTTAGCTCTAGCTTGAGGCATAAATAAATAAAAATGTTTGAGGTGCTAGAATAATGAAGCTTAGGTAATTGTAAAATTGATATCAATCTCATTATCATACGCGTTTGTAATAAATTAGTGATGATCATAAAACTTCTCTCTAAAGTCACTAAAGAACTGTTGACTGTTACTTTTGATGAAGAAACTGGCCGTTAGTCCTTTAATTTTAGTTTTTTGGTTAATTTATTGTCACCCCAACATAGTTGGGAAAAGGCTAGGTAGGTGGAGTTAATCTAGTGTAAGAAGTTTATCCAATATATATTATTTTATTAAAAAAATAAACATTTATATCTGTATAAAACGCAATCTGCCCGTTAGTGGTGTCACTTACTTACCTATGGATTAAAAACAACTGAACTTGTTCTTGGTTTAATTCTATTACACTTTTTTTTTTCAATAGTCCACGGTAATGTTACCGGAGGCAGAGCTAGCATTTTTATCAAAAATGCTATCGCTAGACGTTAAATTAAAAATCCAAGAAGTTGTCAGACCAAGATTATCATATGCTATACATATAGGTATTGTTGTAGAGTGCGGTAGCCAACCGGTATTAAAGTTTACGACAGGGATGCGAGACGTCATAAAACTCGAGATAAATCCAATCGGGGACCCAAGAAAAACAATCCATTTCGTTCCGAAATTACTTCAGATAGGGACCGCCTCGCGATTCTGCATTACGGTTAATATTAAAATGTTTGACGTTACCTACTTCTTTTTGGTTACCTATTTATTTGGCATTGTTCGTTTGAAACTGCATTTGTGGTACCAAAAGTGGCTTAAAAAAAAGTGCTGCTAGGTAAAATTCGCTACTGGTTTAAAAAAATTAAAAGCTTTTTTGCTATTCGTAGCGCCCATCGCTACGAAGACCATATATCTATTAAATTCAAAATGAAAGTCACATCATTTATTTCAATAGGCCTAAAAAGGTACTTTTGAACGTCAAAATTTACAGAAAAATCTAGTTGCCTTCCAAAACGTATGGAGCAAAATGGACAAGAAACTCCACCAATACTTTTTAAAATATTTTATATATACAATCATTATTTAATTACCTATCTGTGAAGACGACGCACCTAGAATAAAATTAACAAATCATAGTTATAGGAAAAAAGAATTAAAAATTAAGCAGTTACAGATAAATTAATTATAAATATCACGCCGTGCTTCCCCAAAGGGCTGGGTTGGAGGTTGGTTTAATTATGTGATAGATGGTTTAATTTTTTTTGCTATTCTTACCTACTTTTTAGCTTCATATTAATTTGTTTATTGCATTCTATAAAGTATTATATATCTATGTTACTAAGTCTATAGCTATCTAAAAATTATGGACCCTAGCAACAGGACAAAATTTCAGAATAAAATTATGCCTATAAAACTTATCTTCCATTTACCTATTATAAAAAATAACGGTAATATTATTTCTTAAGAGGAATATAGCTTTAATTATCTTCTTAAACTTGGAATCATCGTCTGCTGTAACCTATAGGTAAGTATGTAGTTAAGGCTTTTTGAAGCGAAAGCTAGAGTAAGTATATCTATATTAGTTGTTGTACTTGCAAGCAAAAGTAGCTAAACCGCATCTTTCCAACAAGATTGAAAGCATGCAGGCTCCTACGTATTTATACGGGTTCGGATATCTTCGTAGACATTTACTACCTACCTACGTATAAGTATAATATAAAATCAGCTGTGCGGCTGAGGTGCGACGTCTGACCGGCAATTAGCGGCGCACTTTGCAAACAGCCGCACAATCCTTACTTAGATCCTAATGTACGGACAGCAGAAAAGTTGTCGTATAAGAAATTGCTGGTAACAAAACCATTATCCGGTATGTTATCAACTGTTAGAGAAAGAAAGAAAGAAAATAAATAAATTTGGCCCAGGTACACAATATTCACCTATAAACAAAGAACAGAAAAAAACCTTAAAATAGTATTGTGCACCTCACGGCTGTTGCTGGTCATGAAATGTTGAAGTATCTAAAAATGTTGAAGGTTGATGGATAAAATTGGTCTGAGGAAGATGTGGGCTAACTTATTGTGGGTCACCAATAAGATCATTGAGCACTTTTTTATAATTTCTAAAAATATTTTTATTTTTTATTTTTTTCGGGTAATCATTTTGTATGATGACGCTTTTTTCCGACCACGATATCGATAAAACGTGCATGATTTAACTGTCAATGAGCTATATTAATACACAGACTAGGCTGAGCTAAGTACTTCTACCTATCTACCAAAATCCATCTTTTTCGATTGTCGAAAGATAAATTCAAACAAAAGAAAAGCGCATTGCATTTTTTAAGCTTTGACACGACTGCCCAGTATCCAGTTAATTTTGAAGTTCGACCTCTTTTTATGACGTCAAGAATTATTAACCTTGTCCGGTTTGACTTGTATCAATTAAGTATAATTAATCGAGAAATTAGTAATTTCGCATACACGTGATTTTTTTTTTACTGACCCTTTTGATCTCAATTATTTTAATTGATTGGACTTAATTACTTTTTATAAACCTTATAATTTCCTACAAAATGAAACCAGCAAAGTTCTTGAAGTGAATTTAACTTGGTGTCTCCTTGCGACCATAAGCATTTGCCATCTTCTGAGCCCTCTTTACTTTAAAAATGTTCTCCATTCAAATTAAAAGAAAAAGTTATGTGTGTTTGTTCACCTTTTTTTTCCGTGGGGAATTCCTCTTGGATAACCTCCATCTTGGGAGGACGGAGGTTTATGTCGGACTCCCACTGACTAAAACCCCACTGTTCCTACTATTACCATGAGTCGGGGACCCAGGAGATAATTGTAACTAAACTTAATGTATTTAAAAAATCTTTTGTAAATGTTTTGTCTAAAATGCTCACCAAAAAATTGGCAGAGTCTTTTCAATAGTTTTTGTATCCGATCTAAAATATACTTAGACGCAAAACAAAGTTTGTATGTCTGTCTGTATATCCGCGGGCTAAGTTACTTTGTGTCGGGCCGAGTCAATACGTCGAGGAATGTGGCACGCGTTCGCCTCACCGAGGCACGCATGCCTACAAATACATTCTGTTTAAATATTGCACGGTTGCCTCGCAGGATTTGTTACAACGCCTCTGTCATAAAACCATTTATTAATGGTGGAAAAGATGAGTTAGTTTGATTAAAAGTAACTGAACAGAGCAATGAGAGGCTTCTGTTCAGTTTACCAAAGCTATGTATAGATGGATACACATAGTTTTAGCAGTGATAGCTTATTGGTGTGACCCTCAGACTGCCAAGTCATAGGTCTCGAGTTTGAACCCAAGCCACGCACCTATGTCTTTTCGGATTCATGAGCGTATTGTATAATTATCACTTGCTTTAAAAACGGTGAAGGAAAACATCGTGAGGAAACCGGCATGTCTGAGAGATATTTCTCGACGGCATGCGAAGGCAAGTCAGAGGCCCATGGGCGGGTTTAAAACTATGACACCAGGTTAGCCAATAACCACACGAGAAGAAGAGAAGAAGATCTACTATTAGATACATATCTATAGTAATTCAATAGTATGGATTTAGATAGGTTTCCGTAGGTTCAAGCTACGGATCAGACTCAAGTATGAGCCTCGCTGCTTCTACTCGGCCACAATATTATTATTCAAGTTAGTCCTGTATCGACTACGAAGGAACTCGTCATAATTAATTGACCTTTATACAAGGTGTTTCAGAAAGGTGTGGTAAAATTTAAGGATGTGGTAGACTATCAAACTGAACAACATTCTCCATGGGACCAACATCGTAATCGGGAAAAAATATCAGCTGTCCCGTACAAAGCTTCAATACCTACTTGTCCCATACTACACACACCCTATCCTACTATACACCCTGTATATGAAGCCATTATAACAGCTGAATCCTCAGCTTAATCAGTAGGTAAGTATACATAATTATAACCTGTAGCTTTAAAGCAATATATGTAGGTTTCCGGTTCTCAATTATTATTTCCAGACATTTATTAGAACATAAGTAGAAGTATGTAAGTAGTAATAATGGCTACAGTTACAAGCTCGTAGAGCACATTTTTTATTTAAACTCATTATTCAAACACTAATTATTAATAATGTACAAAACAGTTTTTGCATCGTACAGGAGGCGTATAAATAAATAATTATAATTATTTTGACGCAATAAAACTCGTTGCTCGGGATTTATTTGTTCCGATTCAGTAATTTGGATACGAAAGGCTTTGTGTAGTAAGGTACTTACCTATATATTATTTATTGATTAAACTATATCTATTTAACAATGCCAATACGACATTATTTTTACGATACATGATTTTCATCATCTGCCTAGCCTTTTCCCATGACACGACCGGTAAAATTGTAAAATTGTTGAATTTGTCGCCTGTCACTTGTCTTCTGTCTGTTTTTATTAAATAGGCCCCTGGAGGATTTTGTTTTCAAAAAAATCAATCTGCCTATCTTTTTACCAACTTTGTTGGGCAACAAAAACCTCCAAGATGCCGCCTGGAGGCTTTTTTTTTTATTAATTGAAAAAATAAAAATCTCACCTCGACCTCCTGAATTTTGTTTTCAGTCCTTTCACTGAAACGAAAGAGCTCTAAATGACCCCCAAAATAGTAGCAACTTCAATAATCATAATACTTAATTTAAATCGTAAAACCAACGCTAGTTTTATTAACGGTTAAAAATGTGGGTTCGTGTGGTCGCAGGTTTATTAGCGGCACTTTATAAAACAAACAGTATTGCCCGCTTACTACAAAGCCCGTAGTGGCACTGTATTATGGACCACTAAAGCAATTTTGTTACCTTGCAACACATCTATAAAATAATTAAGCGAACGGTGGCTCCATCATTAGAGCATTATAACAAAAGTTCACAATTAAAAGCGAATAAACACCATCTAAGAAGGCTCGCCGACCACGATAAGCATCTTATTTTAATTTGAACCTCAATTACATATCATAAAATGGTGTATAATGTGCCAAAACAAAACAAAAAAAAAGTCTCATCTTTCTGTTCCGTTTTCGGTGATAGTGGAAACAATTGAATGTATTCCACCGCGTCATGTACTTGTCACTAATTTGCGCAAGCCTACTTCGTTATTTTTATGAATGACATGCCTCTTGGGCGATTTCACTTTAAGTGACACTAAGTTCTTGAGAGGAAAATCTCATAGTTTCGGCGTGCTTGTTCATAAATGCCGTCGGTTTGATTTCGACTTTGTCGGTATTACTTCGGCACAGCTAGGACGCAATCAGGGCCGTGAGGAAGGAACATGTCAGAGCATAATTTAACATTATAATTATGTTCCTATTCTAATATATACCTACGTATGTTTTAAAACAACTGTTGTATCGTAGTAAAGGGTGACTCCAATTTACTTGTGTAGGTTTTTGAAGACTGGAAGTGCCAGGCTTTAATCTGTAAAGAATTTATGCTTAGGTAAGTTTGCCAATTTTTTTTTATATTTGCCATTACTGTCCCACTGCTGGGCAAAGACCTCCCTACTCTCTTTCCATCTCTCTCTGTCCAGAGCTGCCAAAGACTAATCTTTATTGAAGGAGTCCAGCTCATCCGGCCATCTCCGTCTCGGCCTGTCGCGATGTCGTTTGTAAGGTAAGTTTGCAAGGTAAGTTTGCTAATTACTACAATTTTATTTCTTCCCTGAATTTTAGTAAATAGATCAATAATTTATTTTTTACTTAAAATCTGGTGTTGTTGTAGCTCTAGGTACTCTCCCGGACTCCTAAATCAAGTCACCCTGCATCTTTTGTAAAGGGTCTATAATTTTTTTAATGGTCGTGAATTCAAATTTAGAACAATGATTACACCAAAATGACGGCCAGTGTTTTTGAGGCCTTTATATCTAAAGTTTTTGCACGGTGGCTCGATTTAGGAGATCGGGAGTGTACCTTTAACTACTGAAGTTGTAAAAGCGTTCATGTTTAAGGGTTTTGAGACGACAAGGTATCAAACTTCAAAGTTTAATTTTATTTCAAAAGCTTTTAATTGGACTTATTTAGGAAGATGCACGTTTTCAAATTTTTGGTATTCAGTTTAGTGCTTAACACCTTATATGCAGGGTTGGATGTGTAGGAATGAATGCCTAATAGGTAGGTTTAAAATAATCGAAATAAAAACATTATTAAGTAATTTTGTTACTTTCATCACAGTTCACAGCAGAACTTCACGTAAAGGTACCTACAGATGATGCAGCCATGATAGGATAAAAGCATTTTTACAACCGTCACTAACCGAGTTTTTCACTTGCGAATGACCTTTAAAATCTCGTAAAAGAAAATAAAACACGAATAATTTCCTAGTTTGATTGAGTGCATGAATAAAGTCCCAGTAACCCATATCCATTAGGTGTTGCTACAGGCCATAGTACTTACGTAGGTAGGTACTTGAATGGTGTGACTCAATATTATTCGTTATACCTATCATAAACTTTGATGGTTTATATACTGGCTTACGTAGAAGGTCTGATGTTTCAGTTCTCTATTTGAAAATGGTATGTATGGCGTCTTGCTACTTAACAGATAAGTATAAAAACAAAAAACTGTTTCATTTATCCCTTGTCAGTCAAGTACGTACTTATAGCTTTAATCTAATACATCTGAGGCCCTAGACAAAAGTGACATTCTATCAGCGATAGCGATGATGGAAAAGGCAAAAATGTATAGGACTGACATAAGCTATCGAAAAGCTTATGCCAATCCTGTTGAAAGTCGTTGTAGAAATACGAAACGCTTTCGAAGCGATTGTCAATTGTCTAGGCCCTCTGATTATCCTTCTTTTACTAATTTTCTTTTCTTCTAAGTGAAATAATCAACTGCCCAGGTGCAAACAGAGATGTTTAAAGTGCCAAGTCAAAAGCTATGTTTCTTCGATTATGAACTAGTTAAATTTACCCCATTTAACTCAAAGTATCAAAAGAACAAAGCCACAGAACCGACAAAAAAAGCTAAAACCGTTTTATGAACAAACCCAAATATTTACTATTCAAATAAAAACCGAGATAAAAATCGCGGAGCTATTACAGTACGCTAAAGGTAAACTATGGCTCCCTTAAATTTTATTACATATAAAATTAATTTGAATAATTACGAGAGCGCTAAGTGTATGGTGAAGCACTTATTTATATAACGGCACCGTTAATTTTAGTAAGAGAAGCTGAACAGATTTTATTGCTTTAATTTGACTGAATTACATTAAGGCTGGCCCTAGATGGCATACTTATCTGTCTGAATTCATAACTGGAAGCCGGAATTCATGATTATTTTGTATTCCGTACCTACCAGACCTACTTTAAAATCAACTTACGAAAAAAAAAGAATGCTAGTGTTCGAACACATCATCATGCATTCTTTGTTTAAAAACTTATTTGAGGTTTACATTCTGAATTCAAATTATGAATTTCGTACTGAATTCAGATTGCGCCATAGTTACCTACCGTTCACTTTATTTTCTCCCTCTTTTCTTTTAATTCTAACTAGAGTCCTATATGATACCCAAGACGTAGGGTGTTAATTCCCGGTTTTTATGTCGCTGAAAGGATTTCGAAAAATCCCGTCTTAATGGTGGGTCTGGTCATAAAAGAGATCAGCTACTTCAAAGTTCTTAGCAGTATCTATCTAGGATAAATGCTGGCTTTACGATGATATGTCAATTACGTTCAACTTTTGTTACTTACAGAACTCAAATGCCTCAATTTGATACAAAATTAAAATTCCTATCGTCAAAAGTTATAGGACTTACCTAATTGTTTCAAAATGTTTGTTTTGTGTTGACATGATTGTTTCATAGAACATGAAAGCTTTCATTTTCCTTTCAGCACAGAAAATATTTTGAATTCACCAGCTACAGTTATATCAAGACATAAAACAAAACAAACCTCTTCAAAAACTCATTCGTCAGCGAATCCAAAATTCCCTAAGACCAAAAAGAAAGGGGACTGAAGGGTCGATAATTTTCCCGGGTTCCGATTACCTAATGTATTAGAGGATAAGGCAAGGGATGTATCGGCGCGCGTCGAGCAGCCGGAGCGAGCGAGCGGCCGGAGCGAGCAGGCCCCGCCCGCCCAGCGCGCCACAGGCCACAACGTCGTACGCCGTCGCCGCGACCGGCCGCACCAACGGCCTCCCGCGAATAAATAGTGCACATCATTAATTTACAACACAGTAAAAGTGATGATACAAGTTTATCGACTATAAATCTGTGCAGTGCTGTGATCGCGTGTCACAGGTAAGTGATAATTGCTCAGTCGTTGCCGCACTGTTTGTGAAGCAAACACGCGCCCGTGTGAATCGCGGTCGGACAACAAACCGTCGGGAACCCTTTGGGTGTCGGGTTGTTGTTAGCCTGTGACAATTCGACACTTTTCGTTGAATGCTGGAGGACCGTTAAGAATTTCTGGTTATGAGTAAACCTCTGTTTTGTTTGATGTTTTATCTTCTAAAACGTGACGTATGCAGTCGTCACGCTGTAATTAGCATTATGGATTTGCTACTGACTCTCTTAGTAGAATTAAGATGAGCTTCATGGGGCATTCAATGACACTACAATTAACTTGTGAGGGTTTATCGTGTGATTATTTATTATATGGATTATTATTATACTTCACAGCTTCTGTTTCTTACAACCCACAGTTAATGAGTTAATTAAGAATTGAAAACGCTTAGTTACCAAATAACTAAGTACCTATTAAACAATTTTCTACATGAAAATTATTGTACTTTCTGTTTTTTTATGAAGTTACAGTTACGACTAGAACGAGTACCTAATTTACTTATTTCTATGTTGATGTCACCATTCCTTAGTAACGCATCTATTATTCTTATAGGTATATGCCACAGTATAATAACTAACTTTGAAGTCACGACAGAACTACATAAATAAATCCATTTGTAGTTAATACTTTACCCTATCAAGCGTATGTAGGTAAATATAATCTTATTGCCGTCGCGTCGCTCTTATAAAAGACTTGGAAAATTATGACTAAGTATATTCAAAACATTCGTGATCAAGTTACCTATTCAAAGCATTATATATTTTAAATGAACTAATTTAAGTATAGGTAGCCACGTTTTTGGAAATAATCATGGTTCAGAAATAAGAAAATAACTACCAATCTATCAATAAAAAGTTTTTCATTTCCCGCATTTGTTGGACCAGAATTTAATACCTACTCATAAAATTCGGAAATACCTGGGTTCATAGAGTTTTCTTACCTTGTTTTAAAACGTCTGTGAACATAGATTTAGTATATATTTACTTACGCTAGTATATACTAAATCAAAGTCTGTGACATATAGATAAAAAAGTGATCCTAGAAAGTTTTCATTTTGTTTTTTAAAACCATAAAAATAAAAACACAAAAAAGATAAAGGGGAATCTAGCAATAAAGTATGTTGTGTTGTTTAACTTCTTCTTTTAATCTATCTTGTAATATAGAAAAATTACTAGGAATATGAAATTCTACATACCAGTATTTATTGACCAAGACCCTTGAGAACATTAAATCATTCTAATGCCGATGCCGTGAAGTAAATTTGCGTAGATGTTATCATAAAACGTCTGATGAAGATAATTTAGTGTCTAATTAGAAACTCGAGACAGGTGAATTATTATCAAGTCCTCGATAAATATTCCTTATTGAATATGTCCGCCTCGTTTAAATGTCTATTCTATTGTTTATTATTGACATAATTGACCTTTGTTCTTGTTTATTGTATATAGCTATATCTTAGATACACTTTACGGGTCCTAAACTCCATGGTTTGTGTTTTACTAACTATGTAAGTACCATCGCGGACACTGGAAGTTAACCACTTTTCAAACTTATTACTCAGGGTGAAAAGTGGATCGCCAAAAATTTCCGCGGTTATACCTACATCATATTTAGCCCACTGTTGCTATATTTAGTTTGTCAGTGATATGATAGTAAACTTTTAAACATACCTACTCACTTTAAGGCTTTACTTTAACGTTATTAAAATGGCACACACAACGGCGTATATCATCAATGCTCCGACGCTAACGTACCTGTATAAGACTTTAACCACCAATACTTATAGCTATCCTTTCATACCTGATACAATCTATACAAATAAATAAAATTCAAGTATCTGTTTGTGATATCAAAATAACAGCTTTTTACTAAATGCATATGAAAGTATATACCGTACTTTTAACAATATATTTTTTTTTTCAATTCTGTCTTTTTGTTCCGGCTAATCCCCGAAACGGCTTGACCGATTTCGACGGGACTTTCACTGGCAGATAGCTGACGTTATAAGGAAAAAAATAATATTATAGTCCACGCGGGCGAAGCCGCAGGCAGCCGCTAGTATTTAATAATAATAAAAATTTGATTTGCTTCAGGGCTATGGACAAAATAATAATATGGTGGTGTATGGTCTTGGGTTCGATTCCCAAAAGTACCTACTGCAATAAAGGCAATCAGTAATTAAACTCTTAATTGCAGTTGGTACATGTTGTCCCTTATTACCTTGTCATTACAATTTAAATTTAATACCTGTCTACTTACGATTTAATTTCTTCAAAAGTTTCTATGTCATTTTACGTTTACCTGTTTTTTTTTTGTTAATCAATATAACATAATCATAACATTGGATTATTGTGATAATGTTTTTTTATTGATATGAGATTTTTATTTACCTACGCAAGAGTCTTAAAATAATAATAATTATAGCAGATACAAGTTGTCGGGGAGTGAGAATTGGAGAGAGTTAGAGATAAAAAAATTGTTTCACTGTTTATATAAAAGAAACCTTTTTCGCAAATAAACCATCATGCTCCTGTTCTTATCCCAATTTAAGTCCGAAAGTCTGACAACCAGTCTTACCAAGGGGTATCGTGTTACTCAGTAACTGGGTTGTGGAGGTCAATAGGTAATCGCCTTGCCCAATCAATTGTAAAAACACTGTTATTCAGCTGCATCCGGTTAGACTGGAAGCCGATCCCAAAATAGTTGGGAAAAGGCTAGGCAGATGATGGTGTCTAATTTATTTATTTATTTATAACGGCTTAATCTATCATTACAGGGCTTGCCCTAATGCGACAGCTAAGAACTTAAACTAAACTATACATTTACCTACAACCACATTAGAAAAAAAAACACAAAAACATTAATCACACTATAATACATTAATGACAGCCGGTAAATAATGTTGCAAGATGAAACTCAAAAAATTGTGCACCTCAATCCTTACAATTCGCTAGAAAATCATCTTTTGCAGATCTATTGTGCATACAACAATACCTACACAAATAATAGCCATGCGAGTACCTAAGTTTATTTATCGTGTTCGTACGATGTTTACGTTAGAATTCTCTCTATTGTAAAAGAGAAAGTCTTCATGTGTACCTACCTACCAATTACAATCTACACTTAAGATAGACTATCGATTAACTGTATTTTCTTTAAGAACTTACTTCCTTTTATAGCTTTCCGAGCTTGTTCCTAGTGTGTTTATCGTGGTCTGTACTTGCTTATTAAACGTTTAATTTGTTTCTTCACGAAAGCTCGTCATTAAATTTGCCTGTTTTGGTAAATAGCTTTAGCTACTTACGATTCAGAAATGTGGCTGGTCATTTTCGCTTTTTCGCAATTTTCAAGTCGTTATCGAGAATCATCTGAAACTTATTGGAGGACTTTTTCCCAAGTGAAAACAACTTTTGGACAAAATGTCTTGACAGAGAGGTCTCTTATTAAGAAAAAGTTTGTAAGAAAGACTTGTTACAATTTTTAAAATAAAAAAACCAAGTATTTTAGTACCAAAACATACATAAATATATAACTGCAATATTAACTATTTCATCGTCATAATGATTGTGTAGATGACTTTACCTAAATATTTACAAATAAGGTTTGTATGTGCATAATATTATACTACATAACCAAAACTACAATTATTTTATGACGTTCGCATAGTTGACTATTTAACCAACTTTAAAATGGGCACTTATGCGTTTACAGCTTTTCTGCAATAAATATTTTCTATGCCTAAAAGTTAAAGCTTATTTTGATTGCTCTTCACTTGCGTTGACACGAGCTGAACAAGACTACCTACGTAGGTAGCTCATACTGTCGTGTAGAAAATTTCTCAGTCAGTAAATTCCCGGTGATTTTTAAGCAAGGTTGTGCTGGACATCGATATCTAGACATAACATCACGCTTTGCTTCCCCGAAGGGTTAGGCAGAGGTGTACTTCTGTAGTACACTCACATTTCCCCAGTTATGTTTAACTCCCATGTAATAGGAGGATCACCTATTGCCATCAACCGGGCACAAATCCAGACTCCAGGCTGCTACTGAGAAATCCCACTATAGAAAAACCCAATAACACTTTTCACAACCTGGGAATCGAACTCAGGACCTCATGCTCAGTAGTAGCGCCTGCGACCACTAGACCAACGAGACAGGTATCTAGAATCTTCTATTAAAAGAGCTTTTCGATTCCTCACAAAGGTTTCCATTTACCTAACCCTGAATTTACTTACGTGGAATAACTAAGCATTTTCTTAAGTTAGTATGAGACACGTACTGATATAAATTATGTCTATCCATCCATCACGCGCGTTTCGCTAAATGAATGACACCAGCCGTAAACTCATAATAGTATCATGTCGATTCACCCACGTGCTTGTACCTACACACGGAACTAACATGAAACATTGACTGAACTTTACTACTTTGAAAATAAGGTTCAAAATCGCTTGAAAATAAATGTTTTAGTCGAAAAAATGTTAGTCTAGTAGATCGAGACGTAGTTTATTACACTTTATGCCGTTCGACATAAAACTAGACACCCAAGTAGTGGATTAGAGAACAAGAAATCATGGCATTGCGCAACTTTGACGTTGTAAAACAGTTTAGAAGGCGGAGGTCAATATTTAACGTCCACTTGAGTAGCTTTTACGATTTGTTGTTATTGTTACAGTTTTACATTTGAATGGGGTTTTAAAGGGTTATCATTTTAATTCTAAGGATTATTTCATTTGTTTGATTGAGTAGGAAAGAAGTATATGGGATCTGCTCAGTTAAATATAAGTAGGTAGGTATTCCTTTAAGTAGCTCTTTACAATGGTAGGTTTATGTGATTTTCCTTCAATGATTTAATATTTAACTTTCCTGATTAATAAACTTAGTTTTGCAATGCCATAAGTGTTATGGCATTCCAAAACTAAGTTTATTAAGGTTCAAAGTTACTTATAAGGGAATGGATGGATTTAATAGAAAGGCTACCTACCTATATAGGATGACTGGTAATTAGTGACCGATACTTACTTAAAACACGTGACTTTTCTCGTCATTGTAAACAACTTTTCGGTACTGTGGGTCCAAACCTGAAATCGCGAAAAAGAAATCATCTGTTCCCTACATTTTGACGAGTTATGCGATCATAAAATATAATCTCAGGGTCTTACCACAAAAACTTAGACACTTGTTCAACGTGTTTCTAATGTCAATCTTACTTCAAACTCCATACATAAATGTCGTGTTTAAAAGGTGTTTAAGCTAAACAACTGATAAACACGGTTTTGTGATAATAAGGTCAATGTTTCGTTTCATTAGGTAGTTTCTATAAGGTAGTTTAATAGTTAACCAAGCAATTTTCATTTGAAGATGAGCACCTATCCTATTACCTACCCATTTTATAAGTACTATTTAAGTACACATATACGTTGGTGCTATCAGACAGAAGAACAATAAAATATATCGAAACATCGTTCCTACGCGATACCGTTCGATTTAAAACGATTTTATGGTATGTTTTATTTAATCAAGAGAAGTAATAAACTTCACTGAGGTAATTACAATCCAGTAGTGAGTGTAAATTTGTGGTGGCACGATGTTATTTGAAGAAAAGAATCGCCATTTAAACTAGTGAAACGGTGGGCTCTAATCAATATCCAATCAGTGTTCAGTAGTAAAGTTAACTAACCGAGAAATTAACTGCGTCTGTAAGGGAACTGTCTAGCTATATGTGCTGCCTACTTATGTAGCTCAGTGTACGTCATGCCTAGGTTACGTAATGCAGTAGGGGGAAGCCGAAGAAGAAATTGTTCAGTTCTATAAATAGTCATATAATTACGTCAAAATGAATGCGCCCGAAGTCAAGGTCCGTACTCCACAGGAGTGCCCTTAGCGTGCAGACCCAGACTCTATATAATTTTGCAATCGTAGACATGTTTCGTTATCTTATATAGATTTATTTCCTATAGGTACCTAAATCATACATACTTATGGGTAGGTAGGTATAAATATGTTCTGTTTCTATCTGTGAGGTCTTCTCAATTTAATATCGAAGAACTTTTCCTGGGTTAGTCATATTACCTTAATGTTTCGTTATCTTATATAGATTTATTTCCTATAGGTAATTCATACAAACTTACGGGTAGGTAGGTATAAATATGGTCTGTTTCTATCTGTGAGGTCTTCTCAATTTAATATCGAAGAACTTTTTCTGGGTTAGTCATACTTAATCTTTCGTTATCTTATATAAATTTATTTCATATAGGCAATTCATACATACTTATAGGTAGGTAGGTATAAATACTTATTTTTTGTTTCTATCTGTGAGGTCTTCTCAATTTATAAATAAAATAAATATTTTGCCTAATTTATTTATTTATTTACACATAAAACGGCCAAGGCCTATTACATTAGTTAAAGACAAATACGATAATGTGGGTGTACTATAGGTACACCTCTGCCTAACCCTTCGGGGACTACAGGCGTAATGTTATGATGAAATACAATATACAATAACAAAAAGAATACTTGACAATCATAGGGTTATCAATACTCCAAACATGACAACAGCT
The DNA here is from genome assembly GCA_948473465.1 of Lithophane ornitopus. Taxonomy (NCBI): domain Eukaryota; kingdom Metazoa; phylum Arthropoda; class Insecta; order Lepidoptera; family Noctuidae; genus Lithophane; species Lithophane ornitopus. The sequence continues at coordinate 9,904,166 of OX419623.1, forward strand.
TCCATTCGCCCGCGAACACAATCACAGTCATGCTTAGCGTCCAAGAGAGCGTTGAGCGCAGAGTGTGTGCGAGGAACAGGAGACTGAGCTCGAGCGACGGTTCGACTCCCAGGCAGGCAGACTGCCACGGCTTGTTACGGTTATTCTTTATCGGAGAAAAAACTTTAGTTTAACTTAGTCGGTGGCAAAAAATGAAAATTGAAAATCAAAGACACCGACTTCCGAAATTAAAGTTATTTTTCACTTTTTTTGTGTTTTTTTTTGGAAGTCGGTTGTTTTTTTTTTGTAAAAAGTTTTTATTTTTCACTTTTTAGTTGTGGTACATACCCCATACAAACTTGAATACCACTACCTGTTATGTAAATAACAGTGACGGAGTCAAACAATATACCTATCGTCTAAATACACTAAGTGGGTAAAATATGCTATATTGAAGCTAACTCAAACACTACGCAGCAAAGTTAATAAAATTTATATGGGACCATCTCTGAAGCATGACCTACCAAACAAAAAAAGAATCATCAAAATCGATTCATAATTGGCGGAGCAATCGAATAACATACAAAAAAAAAACATACATACGAATTGAGAACCTCCTCCTTTTTGAAGAAGTCGGTTAAAAAAAGATGAGACAGTTTGTTGTTTAGTTCAGGAGCATGTGTTTTTCCGTGAAGGACTTGTCTTACACATATTAATAATTTGGTAATGTAATCAATGAAGTAGGTGATACATAAACAGAAACAGTTAAAAATGGATCATGTATATACAAATACTGGTAAAAAAAATCTTATTAACATAGATTCCCACGAGAAGGGAAATGGTAACCAATTCTGTACTAAGGTGCTTGCAAAAAAGCCACGGTAAGTTTAGTCTACAGCATATAATACAATAGCGTAGCGGTACGTAGTATTGCGTAGCGTTGCGTAGCGGTGCTTAGCGTCGCGTAGCACAGCGTAGCTTCGCATCGTAGCAACAAAACTGAAGCAAAGAATGAAACCGAAGCAGTAATCCTAAACATTATGAACTTTTGAGTCAATAAATCGAGCAAACGACTCTAAAGGTTTGTTGTTCCTCATAAACGGTTACAAATGGTTAATAAAATTGTAGTTGACGGTTGCTCTTGACGCCGCGACGTGCACACACAAATTATAGGCTGGATAGGTTAATGGTCTGTTTTTCATTAATGTTAGGCTGTTACGGGCCAGGATGAGAGAGCCTTCAATAAATTGTAGTCGATTGAAGTTCGACGATATTTTTGGTAAGTAGTTGTAGACACTACGTGGCTTACCTTTTTGGTAGTTTTAGTTAGCTACGTAGCTTACCTACCTACATAGGTACCTAGTAATAGTTAATATTAAGGTTGCTGGCTGTTACAAAGTGGAAAAAAATTAAATATTTAGATAAAAAAACAAAATAAAAAAGTGTGTAGCGTATTGGTTGAAGCACTTTACCAAAAACGAAAATCAGTAGGTAACTTACATAAAACGAAGTTTTACGTAGGTAGCGCTACATAGAATCATTATAATAATGATATGTAGGCTTGACCACATGGTGCTTTGTTTTAACATAGATGTAAATACCTACGTATTGATATAATAAGGTTGGCTAAGCATATATTACTTACCTACTTAACTATACATGACAAAATGATGTCTAGCCTACTTTATTTTATTGTAGGTATATTACATACCTAAGTTACGAAATATTAAATGAATACTACCTACCTACCTTTTGTTGAAGAGGGCACAGCTTTTAACAATGATGTAGGTACCTACTCTTCTATCTCTCAGTTACCTTTATACCTCTAAGTGTAGGTACTTACCTACCTACGGAAATGAATGTTGTTCTGTTAGTGACTGAATAATACTTTGTGGGAAATAAAAAAGTAGTGAGTAGGTACTTACCTAAGTAGTACCTAACTCCCTCGTTCATATATATCCTACCTACCTACCTTTAATTGGACAACTGGCAACACTGTTAAATATTTGCCAACTTATTTAATAAATACCGTAACATTAGGTTCATATCGCAGAAAGATACCTAAGTGGCTAAAAACTAACCAATGTTCACAAACTCGACTCATCCACAGTATCGATGCCTCCACCAGATGGTAAACGCCAAAAATGGCGGGAATTTCAATAAGAGCACCCTACCATTTCACATAGTCAACTTTTTTCTAGAAAAGTTACTTAAATTGGAGCATACCTAATTTAGCTGGGTTATCTTTTAAGCTCCACCCCGAATGGAAATGTGACAGTAGCAAAGATGGCAGAGATACAAAAGGCGGGAGCGTTTCGGTTTCGGTCGGTATTCGTGGGCGGGGCATACAATAGCCCGGCCCTTTGCAAATGGCGCCGAATTCAACCAATACCTTTTGGTAATGGCTCGTCCATTTTTTATATTTTTTTCTGTTGCCTAGCAACTGGGACAGCCAGTTGGTGCTCTTTTTGTGAGTTAAAAAAAATATAATTTAATGTATTTTATATTATTATTTTTTTTACTACTGGGATTTCTCTTTTGTACCTATTTGATATTTTCATAATTAGGTAGTATCTCAAAATATATATAAAAAAATACATAGATAACTAAGTTCGTGTCAACTAAAATGCTTCCTTTTATGATTAAGCTGTAATACAATTGAACATTATTAACTGAAACTTGACATGATTACACTAAACAACATATTTGTTAACTAGGTATATTGTAGGTAGGTAGGTAGAAATGGAACTAAACATTGATGAATTTGAATTTATTTTATTTTCATAATAGCATGATTACAAAATATTTAAAAGAGACATCTATGACTATTTCACTTGACGTTATCAGACTGGTAGCTTTCGAAGCAAGAGAAAGCTCCTAATAATAACTAACCTACAGGTAGGTACCCTTAAAGCTACGTAGTTCAACGTGACAATGCCAGATGTCGCTGTCGGCATCTTCCAAACTAAGTGAGCACTTAACTCAAACTGTGACCAATAGATGGCGCTTTACGGAGAGCGCACTTTGGTAATGCAGGTAGAGTGGTGACTCAACAAAAATTATAATAATTTAGTAAGTACGTACCTAGGTACTTGGTATCCAGTTATTATTTTAGGTAGGGGGATTACCAAACTGATTACCAATCGGCAAACTGGACAAGTTTGTAGGCTGTACGTGGTAAGCAAAGAATCGGGAAGGTAGAAAGTAGGTATCTAGGTGCACTGTGGCCATAAATGAAAGTGAAATACCCATGTGAAGTACCCGGTGGTCGACCACCGCCTTTTTCCACATGGGTACCTATTTCAAATGGTGGCTCACGTGTCTAATGCCTTTTTAGTAACACGACCCGATATCTTAGGTAATGTACTGCTTAATAAAAGCGCACTGTTGGTATTTGAACGACACGACTTTAGCCGAGCGTTAAAAATCCAACAGAAGGCAAGGAATTAGGCAATACATTGAGGCAATTTTCGCGTTGTGTTAGTAAAAACGGCCACAAGGGTGGTGTACTCCGGCGTCAATAGGCCAATTATTAGGCAATTTCATTGTTCTCTGTTGTAGTCTTCGAGTCATAATATTATGGGTTCATATTAACTGTGGCCATTTAATTTAATAAAATGTATAAGCCGAAATGGATTGATATTGGATAGGTAAGAAAATTGCATGGGTTCTATCTATAATAGGCAATGTAGAGTCTGTTCAAAAGGAATGGTTACAAAATTATACATGGTACAAAGATTTTTTGGTGCATGACCAAAACTGGAAGAACGTCACCATCTCGTATTGTCAATAACATTTCTTTGACAATTTCACAAATTTTTACCTACAACTACCGCACTCAATGTAATTTTGGCGCCAAAAGATTCTAGATTGAAGCGAGTTAAGCGAGCGCCCAAGTTATCTGCGCGCGACTGGTGGGGTGGCACTGTGGCGTGCTCAATTCTTAACATTTAAAACATTAAATCTATAATATTAATAATTAATCTTAATATTATTATGTAAATATTAATTAATTAAATAATTCTATACATAATTTGACCTTACATAAAAGACAAGACGGCGGCATGTGATTCTTACGATTTCAGCCGCGCGCCCATAGCACTCTAGACTCTAGGTATACCCACGCCCACGGGGCAGTTGAAGGGTTTAGCTGCTTCCTCTGATAGCTTGTTTTTTTGAACTTGAATCTGGATTTCTTTAACTTTGAATGCTGACTTTTCTAATAAATTTAGTAAAAATAAGTAAGTACTTGATTAATTTTAGTGTTACCTAATCATACCATACTTAGGTACCTAATGAGTTTCCAAATGGCTGGCTCAGAGTAACCATAATATATTTTTCTCAATTTTACTTTACATCAGATCTGTAATTGAACTAAAAAACTGCAACTCTGACAACCAGTATTATCAGAGGTATTAGCTTATACCCAGTAACTGGATTATGCAGACGCTCCATGTAAAATAAGTAGGTATAGTATTCACCTGCATCCAGTTAGACTGGAAGCAGAGGCCCTAGACAAAGACAAAGTGACATCCTATCAGCGATAACGATGTTGGAAAAGGCTAAAATGTATAGGACTGACATAAGCTATCGAAAAGCTTAAATGCGAAACGCTTTCGAAGCGATTGTCACTTGTCTAGGGCCTCTGATCAATCGGTCCAGTTTTACATTGAAATCACATAAATGCAAAAAAAAAACGCCTAGCAACAATCTAGGTGTAGTTATGACGTGACGTTTCTTGTAATTGTAATTAATTTGTAAATCCTACCACATAGCCGTGTTGCTTTAACTATTAATTGGTTTTTAATTGCAAATTAGCTTGTGGCTTAATCGTAAGGTGTGTACCTAGCTAGGTGGGCACGCTAGGTAAGCGTAGGTCAGTAGGTTACGCGAAACCAATGGAATTACATAATTAGACTAATTAAAAATGTTCAGTCTTTCATAATTTTCTTATTTCCTTTGTATATTGTTTTCGCAAGGTACCTACCAAGCTGAAACTAGACATAAATAATGATTGCTCAATGTAAGAATAGTTATGGAGTGTATATCTAAGATCGTTCGGTGAATTAAACTCAAAGCATTTATTTCACTTAAGCCATTTACAGTAACTTTTGAAATGTCAAGGAATTGGTCAGTCAGAAAGATGAAGCTAGTTGCCTATTCAAGCGTATAAGGTTCCTAATCTGAATGTTTTGAAGGATCTTGCTTCAGCTGTTCGAAAAATGTGTCTGATCAAGAAGGTAAATACGCAATGAATGTTGTTGAACTGTCAACATGTAAATGTGTACCGCAATTACTACAGATCAGCTAAATTACTGAGTGATTATTCTATTACAAACGGCATGATTTGTATATCGCCGTCTTGTCCTTTATTTAAGGTCAAATGAAGTATAGAATTATTTAATAAATTAATATTATGAGATTAATAATATTATGACTAAATTATTAATATAGATTTAATATTTTTAATTTATTTTCTTTTAGTACCTAAGGTCGAATTTCACCAGCAGTATCTAGAGATACATCTAAACTGCATTCATGAGCAGTCAATATCATCATCATTGTGGAATATTGACACTGATGACTGCTCTTGAACGCGGTTAAGTTTCGCTTTCAGTTTCATTGGTGAAATTCGTCCTTAGAGATTATCAATTTAATGCCTTCTCAATCTTCATAGTAAGTACTATTCCAAGGACTAAACTTAATTATTCAAATTCCGAACAAAACATTGCTATAGGGACCTACAAACATCTAGTTATGTAGGTAGGTATATGTGCGGACAAAGCAAATAGATTTCTACCTCTTTGGATTCCTACCTATCTACTAAAACAAACAATAGATACCTACATCTAAAATCCGTCATTATTATTCAAGGACTTTACTGCCTTAGAATACGGGTTATTTTCACTTGTAGATCTTTTTGCAGAGTATCCTGATGGGGTGAGTTGGGGTGGCTTCCCCATATTGATCGGCAGCCATTTTTATTCGCGCATGCGCTTTGCGTAGTTCCGCTTTATCGCGATGGGAACACAGATGGCGCTATTGAAATAATGCATATCTACTTTGTTTTGTAGGTATTTCAAATGAGTACGGTAGAACTATAAGATAGAACAGTTTGAAAGTTTTGGCTCCAGGGGGCTTAAAACAGTCACTTTAGCAGAATCATAATAGGAAAATATTATGAATCTTCGTAAAATGTCACAAACTGACAATTCATAATATGATCTGCGTGCGATTCATAATTATTACGAAATAATTCATCTGTTTGACAGTTTTCGATGGAGATTCGTAAAATGGTCCACATAATATGAATTGCTTTTGTGACAAATTAAAGGAATTGCTAATGACAGCTGGGATTCAGGAAATGAACTGCTTTTAGAGGAATTGCTAATGTGGCCGGTTTAGGCCCCCTGAACTATTTTCTATTTTCTTTAGCTTTTTCCCACCTGCTGTGTTGTTTCATTGCAGTACCTGCCAACTAATGGTGTAGATCAAGGATCTGTTGTATTTTTTAACAAAAACAGTAACTATTTAGCAGACTAATACAAAAATATAAAGAAAGCCAGTCTTGCTATAGATCGTGTTACCCAGTAACTGGGTTGTGGAGGTCAGATTATAGACAGTCGCTCCATGTTAAATAATGGTATTCAGCTGCTTTCAGTTATACTGGTAGCCGACCCCAACATAGTTGGGAAAAGTTTAGGCAGATACAAAAATGTTGAGCCAAAGTAGAGCAAATTAGATCGAGCACAAGATTTAGCTAATAAATTGCGAACAATTTCAAGAATGTGAGTTTGTCTATTTTCCCTAGTTTTATTTCAATAGAACAAACAGTACCTAATTTTAGTTAGCTCTTAAACCTCGAACAAATAAATTGGTTGGAAAAACTTACTACTTAGCTTGCAAAGAATGTTTGTTTATGGAATATAAATAATAATTATTCTAGTGGTTTATAGGAAACTTTTAATCATGGAGTCATTTTGGATGTAGGAATGTAGGCACATTCAAAAAGACTCCATAAATAACAGTTTATAGATTTCCGATGGCCTGAAACGTTTTGAAAAGGTATTACTTACCTATAATAATATAAATTGTGCGTCGCCCGCCGTCGGGAAATTCCCGTCGGCATCGCAGCGGCCGCTAAAACTGTAATTTACATTTGTATTCGTTGTAAATTCCGTTAAGCCATGGTTATTATGTATTATTTTTACTAAAAATACCTATTATTACCCTACTTACCTGTTTAATATAAGTGGATAATTAAAACATGGGTTTATATTTTTTAATGAAAATAAACCAAATACTTTGGCTACCAATAATGCTTAACTTCTGTTTTTTATTGATTGATGTTATTAAATCCCGGTTTTTACTAGAGTCTGCTAGGGACCTACTTATGCTCCTCCTCTTTGCTCGGTCTTCAACAGCCTCAATCTTTTCTGCGTAGCGTATTTATAAAAATATAAAGGAAGTGCGTCCGCTGCGGGCGCCGGCTCACAAAAACAACGCCATTGGGAACCGGCAATGATATTACTGCTAGCTCCCATAATGGACACCAGCGGCGCGGCGTTTATGGAAACTCTTCCAGTATTCAGAACCCCAACAAAAATATTTTTTTCTGTACAATGTAATCTTTTTTGGCGTCGTAGGCGGTCACAGTTCTAACCTAACCTAACCTTTTTTTGCGATTACAAATATTTGACCTAATCTAAATAATCGGTTCCGGGTAGTATATACTTTATTACTCGAATAGGGACATTATTGATTATGGAAAAAAATATATTACATGCTTTTTTAATTATGCTAAATTGACAACCAAAGTCAGCGCCGGCAGCCAATCCAGCAACCGGCGCCGGGAGCGGAGGCACTTCCAAATATAAAATACCGGTCAAGTACCTATATACCTAGTAATAACTTACAAAAACCTCTTAAAGTTTGTGCTTTTGTTACTAAGAAGTTACACGTATGTAAGTTACATTATTAAGAGCTGCGTCAACCGGGCCCTAAATGAACCTAATCAATACATACCTACTTCCAAGAAAAACTGAAAACTCGTGGTCCTACCATATGCCCTGAATTTCAAATTTTCCAATATCTCCGTAGATGAGTAGGTATAGCACCTATTCATCCTATTTTTCCCAGGACCCTACGCAGTGCGCCGGTCTCGGTCCTTGAAGTAAAATGTGTTCTTATATCATGAGGGTCGGGTTTATGTCCGTTATGAATAACGCGAGAGCTCCTCCGACCTCCGGCTTTGTTATGTTATGCATATCATTACCTTCACGTACACCGAACATCACACAATGTGGGAGTAAAATTTGGATGTTGTAGGTATTATGTTTTTGTTATAAAAGGTACCAGGATTGGACTCAGACGAAGTAAAAATCTACTTCGTCTGAGGGATTGGAAGAAAGATTATAAAAGGATAATAGTGTTTTAGGTTACGTAACTACACCGAAATCAAAGTTAAACCTTAATATCTTCCTTCATTCATTTTAAACGCACCTTACATAATCAGCCTATAAATTCCCACTGCTGGGACACAGGCCTCCTCTCGGTGAGAGGGAGTGGGCCGTACGTAATCCACCACGCGGGCCCAGTGCGGGTTGGTAGATGTCACAGATCTTCGAATTTTTCGTTCTAGGACATGCCGGTTTCCTCACGATATTTCCTTCACCGTTTTGAGGGCAGTGATGAAATAATTTATATAAAGTAAAGCACCTGTGAACATTCATATAAAACTTACGTTTAATAAAGAAATCTTGATGTTTTATCGTATAAACCGTGCAAAGCAGGGGCGGGTCACTAGTTTCTTAAAAATTAGTACCAACCTTGTTAACCAGGGGTCGTCGTGGCTGTCTGCGCCGTCAACAAACAAAATGGAAATAAGATGATGTGTAGGAGTTCGTCGCCCCTGTTGTAAAAATATCCCCCGGTCGGAGCAGACGCATGCTCGCCTCAGATACTGTAGACGTAACCAACAATATCTATTTTTGTTACAAAAACTTTTCAGTGTTGTTGTGGCTCAAATACCTAACATTTCTGAAGGGATTTGGCTTTTTCGTAGAGTTTTCAATGAATATAATGTGGATAGTAATCAATGATGTTATTTTCTTCATAAACTTTCCTCCGCTAGTCTTCATGGGGTTAATGTTAAAATCTGCCTTATATTTATATTGGCTTGCTCTGGCAAAAGCATCTTCTCTCATAAGAAGAAACGAAGACTAAACTTGTCCACTGCTTGATAAAATGTTGTAGGAAGCAGATTTTCAGCGAAGGACTTATTTTCTTAACCGTACTGTATATGACAAACCGGACACCGATAAAAATTTCACAAAAATCCTAAAGATATATACTAAAATCTACTTATGACGGGGCTAGACGTATATTATGTGAGATATTACCTACACAAAGAAACCTTACCTAACGAAATTCAGCACATAGCCAGCTTAATACCTAAGAGAATTCAAAGATGGGTTCCCTGTTCGCGTCACGTGCTTGACGTAATAAAAGCCAGTCGAGCCACCGAAGGAACGCTATCTCAGGGAAGTGACTTTCTTTTATACTTTCTTTTTACATTTATATACTTTTCTTTTACGCCCCCGCCGGGGACGGGACGTGAGGGAGACATTTTTCTTTGAAAATACAAATGTTTCGCGTAGAAACGGACTATAATTTTCGTAAGATATTTCGGGACGTAAAATATATTTTACTGTTACTGAAGTTTCTTTCTTTGGACGTGTTTTTCTTTTTCTTTTTAAGTAGTAATTGTAGGTAGGTGTTGTAGGTTCTTTTCAGCACGTATGCACGTAGGTATGTATGTAATGGTGTAACAGAGGTGAGTGGGAGCTCCCGTGATACAATTCAAACTCAAAATCAAACCATTTATTTACAATAAACCAATTACAGCCACTTTTGAATTGTCAAGGGGTCGGTCAGTCAGAAAGATGAAGCTAGTTGCCCATTCCAAAGCGTAGTAGGCTCCTATGGAGAAGAACACTCTTTTAAATCAGAATCTTGTTACAAAATATTGGTTACATCATTCATGTTGAAATTATACATTGTGAGAACAATGTAGAAAGACGGGCACGTTAAAAGCGTCCGTAATTAAACGATAAAAAACACAACAAAAGTTAAAATAAGAAAAATAAAATAAGAAAAATAAAATTTTAACAATGGCATCTAAGAAATTACCAGTCCCTATTGATGGCGCCCGTTCACGAACATTACGCATGAAATGAATTGCTTCTAAAACTAATCCTACCTGGGTTTCAACTTTCACTTAGACATTTTCTAGTTTATTTACTGCATATAAATATTATATTCTATATAATACCTACTTACCTGATGTAACCCTTTTACTGGATCACTGCGGTGGGTCGGCTGCGATAATTAAATCTTCCGCATCGCGTGACATTTATGCTGATGCCAGGTATCCTCCTTAATGAGCAAGGCGGTCGCTTTGACCGGCCTGCCGACCCCTTTAATTAACATTTCCAAGATACTGAACAATAATAGCCAACTATAATATGGGTGGTTGTATCTTTCAGCTCATGTCAGCCATCTTGGTTTAAGGGTAAAGTAATCCTTTTACGCCTAAAATTAATAATGAATTTCAATCCTAGTCTTTGACTAAGTATCTAATGCTTGTGATTCGCCATTTTAATGAGTTTGAGATGTTCATATTCAGCTGCGTAGGAGTGTGCAGCGTTGTATTTACGACTTAATTGAGGATTAAGCTAACTAAAGGAAAACCTGTCTGAAACAGTGTTAGGAAACTTAATGATTTGAAAAGAGATTGTTTGGTGGGATAGTTAGCTGTTGTAACAGCAATCATATCAGAATCTACAACCAATATCTGGATCATAGTAATTGTTATCTATATAGCAGTGGAGCTAGAGTGCGTTTAATCAAATAGTTCCTTTGCGGTAATGTTGGCTCCACTGTTCAATTTAAAAAACAAATCTATTAGGTAGCGGTGTGTATCTCTGTCTACGCGTATTCGTAATTTCGTATTCCCCGTGATCCCTTCCAGGGACTACGGGAGGGACCACGGGGAATAAACGGGTCCTCCAACAGTGTAAGCCAACATTACGGGGGGCGGACTCATGATCACACCAGGAAAAGATCTACATTTTTCCACATGAGTATTTCACCCTTTCACCCTAGGGCGCTAGCGCAACAAACTTGTGTCTCAACACGGGTGGGTGGCGCGGGACGTGACCTGGGGGCCTAAACCGGCCACATTAGCAATTCCTCTAAAAGCAGTTCATTTCCTGAATCCCAGCTGTCATTAGCAATTCCTCTAATTTGACACAAAAGCAATTCATATTATGTGGACCATTTTACGAATCTCTGAATGAAAACTGTCAAACAGATTAATTATTTCGTAATATGAATCGCACGCAGATCATATTATGAATTATAAGTTTGTGACATTATAAGATGATTCATAATATTTTCCTATTATAATTCTGCCAAAGTGACAAACTTTAAAAAATCTTTTAATGAAAATAACGTTTTTTTATTGTTACTCGGTCATTTATTTTTATATTTAAGTCAGTATTAAGCTAACGGTGTTTACCCTTACACCCTGTATATATATATATGTGCGCATGTGGCACACCATAAACCAATAAGCATGTTAGGACGCTTTTTATCATTTTAATCTGCAAGTTATCGTAAGAACTTTCCTTATTCCAGTCTATACAGCATTTGTGTCAGAAAAGCTTAGTCAGAACGTGGTACAGACCTTTAAACTGAACAATTGGGTTTTCCCATTAGGAGTTTCTCAGTAAAAGCCCGAAGTTCGGAAGTTGGCGGTGTGATACCCCCGTGCCTGGGAAAGTACGTCGTTAATTACCGTTTTTCCTGCGCCTGATCTCTTTCCGGTCGCGTGATGCGCGGCTATGAAAGTGAGGCACGAATGAGTCTGTACTACCTGTGTCTGCGCACACGACTTGTGCACTATCTCCCGCGAAGGTGGCTAGTCTCTGCTGAGATTGGCCGCCATGGCGAAAATTCGGCCTGGAGGACTATTCATAATCGAGAAAAAAGAATCAACTGTCTCATACAAAACTTGAATACCTACTAGACCCAAATGTCCGTACCATACAGTTGGAAGTTTTGTATCAGAAAGTATTTTATGCATTATTATGAAGTATTTTTGTATCAGAAAGGTCTGGTCACTCACACTTTCTCGACAAGACCAGCGTTGTAATTGCGAAAAAATTACTCGACCCAAATGTCCACATTTGGGTCGAGTAATAAATAAAGTAGGTAGTGAAAGTTTTTTGCCACACCTTTCTGATACATGCTGTACCTAAAGGCATTTCGGTAATGACGGTATTTCAATGTTAAAGTGGTAACTGATTCAGTAGTTGAGGGAATTATGAAAAGAATAAAAATAAAATAATGACATCAATAAAAAAATATAATTTGTGTAAAACTAAGTACAAAATAAACATGCCTAGAGTCTAAGTAATTGAGGTCGGCGCTGCAACTTTTTCTTCCTTACATCTCTATCAGTCGTCATCTCTGTACGTCATCCTTACTAATATTATAAATGCGAAAGTGAGTTTGTTTGTTTTTTCGTAACGCTTTCACACTAAAACGGCTGAACGGATTTGGAACATGGGCATGGGAAGACCATGAACTTAAATAGGACATAGGACTTTTTATCCCGATATTCCCACCGGATCGAGACTTACGCGGGTGAAACCGCGGGGCGCAGTTAGTAACACAATAAAGTAAGTATAAATACTCAATTCCTTCGACCAAGTTGTACTGCTGAATATAAACGATTTTGCTTTTCAGAAAGGATACTTCCTTTGTACGATGATACGTAGTCATGAGAATGTATCACTTTTACTGTTTGGTTTCACAAAGGGCGTCTGAGGCGGCGCTGCAAGTGGCACTGCAGAAGACGCTGCAGACAGTGTTGCAGACGGCGCTGCAGGTTGTGGTGCAAATGGCTCTGCATATGGTGTAGCAAGCGGCGCTGCAGAAAGCACTGTATAAGGTGCAGCAAACGGCGACGCAGCTCCAGAAGATATTCCAGAAGGCGCTTGTGAATGCGCTCCTGAAGGCGCTCCTGAAGGCGCTGCTGAAGGCGCTGCTGAAGGCGCTACTGATGGCACTCCTGAAGAAGCTCCTGATGGCGCTCTTGATGGTGGTTTAGAACGTGTTTCAGAATATAATCCAGGCGGTGCTCCAGAACCAGATTCTCCAGACGCTGGAAAACGCCGCGTAAAGACGGCGCGTGTAGAACCTTGGCTCTCCACAGTTTCCATAAAGTGACTGTTCACTACCAACAGGACATAAATAAGGACTGAAAATAAAAATAAATCTTGCTTAAAGAGTATTAAATAAATGGGTACGTTCCCGTTTGCACACCTATATTGGTGGGTACAGTCAGTCTTAAAATTATCGGAACGGAAAGACTCCAAAACATGATCTGAACAAAATATTAAATCTAAAACTGAATGCTTGCCATGCCTTGAATGAATACGTTGAATGATACTTTTAATTTGGACGCTTCCTCATTTCTTTATTTTCTAAAATTTGGTCGAAGCCGCGGACAATAACTAGGCACTTACTAGGAAAGAATTAATAATGAGTAGGTACCTATTCGAAATCTACTTACGTATGGCACCAAAAAAGTTCGCTCCTCCAAAGAGGAACGGCCAAGTACAACTGTCCTCTTCAAAGAAATAAAAGAACATCATGAAGCTCATGAGCACGTTAAAGGCTATCAGTAACACTGTCGTGTCCATGAAAAGAATGAAATATATAGGTAGATCCTGTGAACAAGAAACGATATTCATTTTATTAGTTTCTATACAGGGTGTTAAAGTAATTGCGTGCCATAGCTTAGGAGTAGGTTCAGTAACGATAAAGGAACCCAGGAAAAAAAAAAACAAAAAAAGAATATAAAAATTATAGACATTACTTAATGGCTCATTAAGAATAGTTTGGTGAAATCGGATCTTATTATTTCAACCTAACATACAGGTGTGTGCGACCCATTCAGCAGCTCGTTCAGATAGCATTTGTTATTTTTAATCTAATAAAATTGAATAAGTTTTTAAGTATGTTCAATAGGTTTTGGTAAAAATTCCTAGTAAAATGAAACTTCACTAAGATTGAAACTACAGGTTCAAATTAAATTAGCTAGCTAAACTTTGCAGACGTGATGGGTATCGATATCAAATTAGATAAAACAAAGAAAAAAAGATTTGATGATTTTTGTTCACCAAATTCATCTGAGATGAGGTACAAAAAAAAAAAAACATACATTATTATGTTGCAGAAACGACGCTATACAGACGTGCTAAATACCTACTATGTAATTATATCAGCAATTTAAAAGGCCTCTTACGTATCTACCTACGTAGTAGGAATTTAACATTTGTGGTATATTCATGTCACGACCAGGGATGCTTTTTGTATTTATTTAGATGAAAAATAATTTACTTTTTTGCAAATTTAGTTTATGTTTATTTTTTATTTTTTTGTCGTGCCAGAAATAATACTTCGTACCACCCGAATACTACACATAGCACACCAGTTACTTAGAGATCACAAGTATTTGGAGCATAAGCCTCGTCTTAATAAGATAAACTGTGATCTATGAAATTATAATATTATATGAAATTGAAAAATACTGGTATGAAATTGTATAAATTCAAAACTATTTTGTTTACGGAAAACGCCCATGATCGTGCCACTAATTACAACTCAACAATTTACAAACCATAACAACTCCGTAAATAAAAAGACTTGTTGAAAGACATGTTATACACCAAAGTACCAAAGCCGTAACAACAACAATTTGATAGACAGTTCCGTTATAGTAGCATTTAGTGTAGTCCTTGTCTGCTGAAGCTCCCAGTAAGGCTTCAAGCTGAAAGATAGATCACTTTTTACTACAATTAGGCCGTTATTAACTGAGTCGTCTGGCCATAAAAGTTAGTAAAAATAGGAATATACCTACGACTTATAGTACCTACTTTTTAGCAAAATCAGATAGCTGCATCTCAGGACGGATGGCTACAAACGTTTTTATAAGTAACGTACACACGGCTACATTGCCAGTTTATGCTGACCTCGCATTGTATAGGATTTCCGTACAATGCGAGGTCAGCTTATACTGGAAATCTATAGCATGATGTGTAGCCGCGTGTAGAGGCGTCGTCTAATGGTTCTTTTTTTAAGAAGTTGAAGTTCCCGCTTCTGGTAGTTCTTTTATCGTTCATAAAAATAAAGCTACTTTATGTTACTCAATACCTACAGAGTCCGTCTGATTAAATGAAATTAAAGGCATGATTAATTCATGATTCGGTTTTTCCTACAGATTTTGCGAAAAAGTATACTGTGTGGCTGTTAAGGTCTCAAGATAAATCATCTCCGTCGGCCAGAACGATAATTAGAAGCAGTGTGGCGTAACTATAGGTACAAACTGATTCAAACATAATGGCGGTTCGGAAGTGCGCTATTCGCTGCGCAGTACCCCACCCCTCACCCCCGCTGACACATGAATTCGTTACTACGCAGCGACTCGCCTCATGTTCCAAGTCGCCATCAAGTTTGAATCGGGGTTTACAGGCTAATCACCCGTATATGTTTGCAACCTGTGAGACCGTGTTCAGATGGATCGTTCCATACTCTTAATCTGTGCTGTAGTTATGCACCTCCTCACATCGTGGTTCGTTGGAGAGTAGTGGTGGCCCAGTGGTAAAGGCCACGATTTACGAGTTGTAGGTCGCAGGTTCGAACCCTGACAGGCGCTTTACTTTGTGTAAATTAATTCATCGCCACTGCTCTCAAAACGGTGAAGGAAAACATCGTGAGGAAACCGGCATGTCCTAAAACCAAAAATACGAAGACATGTGACATCTACCAACCCGCACTGGGCCCGCGTGGTGGACTACGGCCCGCTCCCTCTCACAGAGAGGAGGCCTGTGTCCCAGTAGTGGGAACATTATAGGCTGATTATGCTTATGCATCGTGGTTCACGAGTGATGGTCATATTGTTCGTTCAATCAGAGATCAGTTAGAGCTTTCACCTACTGACCAGCTATTTGAGGTGACCGCCCGCGGGGTCACTTTCGCTCTTCCTTCCTACAAGTAAAATTGTATAATACTAAAGTAGGTAGGAACTTACTATGAAAAGCATATAGAATCCTCCTATAATTTTACAGCCCGTGAACAGACTGAAACAACAACAGAATTTCTTCACTCGAGTCAAGTTTTTGAAATAGTATAGACGTTTCATGTCCATGTTTTCTTTTCTCATGTCGTGTCGCGTTGCTGTAGAACGCAATTGTTTATTTTTACAATAATTTGTGATCTTCAACTCATCACAATGGCTTTTGTGGAAGGGACACCAAGACACCACAATTTTGAATATTAAAGACAAACGCGGTCCACAACCGACTGCTAGTAGTCATAGTGACAGATAGAAATGAGCATAGAAGGTATGGCATTAGTATTTTACCAAGTACATACTGGTTCCATGTATTATACAAAGTAGTTATTATTGGAAATGAGCAAAGAGTGCAAAGAAGAATGTGTCATAGACTTGATCATATAAAATAGCATCACAATAAAGGCCAACTCATACTAGCACTGCTTGGGATTAGCTCACCTCATCAACTAGTCGCCAACCAGACGTCATAACTCAACGTAGTAAGGCGGGCCGATCACTGCTTGCGGCTGGGTAAACGTGGTGACAACCCTACGTAAGCGAGGCGACAGCTAGTCGTGAGGATCGGCCAAAACGTAAGCTCGCTGACTACTGTTGATCTGCTGATCCCGAGCCTCTATCCTTATAAGTTTATGTTGCAGTATGAAGTTTCATAGAAAGAGTTCTGAACGGCTCCAGTTGAGGCAATACTGATCCCGTGCAGTGGTTATATGTGAGCTTAAAACTTTGCTTCACGTTTTCCATTTCGTAGGGTCTTCTGACAATTTCTTTTTTCATAAATCAGAAGAAAAACACTTATGTCATGTTTATTAACCCCTGGGCATAACCCTGTAGTAGCTAGATACAACTGTCAAGAAATAAAAAAGGACTGAAAAGAAACATATGATTCACATGAACATAGAATTTTTGTATTACCTAGTAGGATTTGTATAACCTAACTAGTTATGTTTATGTCTCATAATTCTGACGGCGAGAACTTTGCCATTGACTGGGCACAAATCCAGATTTTGAGTACTTCTGTGCTACCTGGGGATTGAACCCATTCAATGGTCAGCGGAAGCTCTTGTGATCACTAGGCTAGACCAACAACGTAATCTAGTCTTCGAATCTATTAGAGCTGACAAAATGATACTTATTGCGGTTTTTCCAGCCAAATATACATGTCTATATTCAACCCAAACTTGAAAATCGAAATTGATCTATTTCGATTTCTTTTTTGCACCAAAGAGGACTGCCTATTTGGTGCAAAAAAAATGGCAGGGCATGTAAACTTCGCCGCATTTCACTTCAGCAGGTGCGTTGCAAGCAACAACTATGTTATCAAAGTAAACTTTCATATCATACCCATAGAACTGAGTAACGTTGCACTTGCAAAGAAGTACGAAGGAGCACAGTTTCCTTCGACCGTCTCCGAGAACAAAATAACGCTGATGGCAATATTATAGATAAGCCAAAATAGTGATACATACATGAAACATAGTACTGGTAGGCGCTCTTCCTGTGAACACAAATTTGGAATCATAAATGATTTTATTTCTGTAAATAGGTTTATAGAAAAACTTTAACAAAAATAAATTCTGTTTTAAAACTAGATGAGTTCGATGTTTCCTATCTGACTTAATATAGTGCCATCCCAAAGACACGCCCCACTGCGCGATTACTGTACTGTAAGCTGTACTTTAGTATGGAGCAGAGCGGAGTGAGGCGCGTCTTCATGGATGGCACTATCTATACTCTGAGATCTTTTAACACTTTCACTGTCCCAAAGTAATTGGTATTCTTATTACCATACTTCTAATAATAATATTGCATTGTGATGTTTTTTAAGGTTATTTATAATTATACGATAGCGAAAATTCGTCTATTCAGTTATCCATTACATTTTTTTTTTTTAATGCAGTGCATTACATGTAATGCATTGACATTGAAAGTAAACAATCTTGGTCAGATCCCGTGAAGACCATGTAGATTAGTGTCTGGAATGGTCTTTTGAGGTAAGAACCACACAGATTTGAGTGGACCTGTCAAGTTATTCAAGTTCTATAGTTCTTTTTTGT
Source organism: Lithophane ornitopus (assembly GCA_948473465.1). Classification (NCBI taxonomy): domain Eukaryota; kingdom Metazoa; phylum Arthropoda; class Insecta; order Lepidoptera; family Noctuidae; genus Lithophane; species Lithophane ornitopus. The sequence goes on from OX419623.1 coordinate 9,922,406, forward strand.
TTTATTCATTCTATTTTAACTATTCTAGTGGGAAGTTTTAATTAAAAAAAAAATGAAATGAGGTGGTTAGTGGGCCTACAATACAGATTACAGAAATATTTAGATAGACCTACATTATAGAATGATACAAGTTAAAAATACAGGCCAGACTTACCGTAATTACACCAAATATATGGTAAATAATAGAACATAATAATATTATGGCCAATGCAATTCCTAAATAACCTACGTATATCAAATTATTTTTAAGGTGGCATGTACTGAATGCCTCATTACCACCACCGCCATAAAAAGCTTCGCCCTGTAAAGTTGAAGTCAAAGTCAAACTCAAATCATTTATTTCAAATAGACACATTTGAAATAAATTATTTGATCGTCAAAAAGTTTCCAAGAATATAAAAATTTTCTAGGTGCCCCATCCAAAAGGTAATGTTTTATGGAGAAGAAGTGGCGAGGAACTTTACTTGAATCCACTACTACTACACTACTTTCGGCGGGGTTTAGGAAAGTGTGAAATAGCAAAGGGCCTAAAGTTGAAGGGCCTGTAGGTAGTTGAACTGCTGGACATAGGTCTCAATAGTCATATAGGTTTTAAAACCTCACGAACCTGGTGATTAGAAAAGAGTCAAGAATATAGCCTTGGTTTACACTAGCACAACCGGATTCAATATTACATTATTGTATTCTAGCTTTAATAGTTCCTGGTTTTAATTGACCCGAACGGTGTCTCAGATACATTGTATAGGGTTGCCATAGAAATGTTTGTCACTTTATTGGTCACGGGTATTAATATTGTGGGAACTGTAGCCTGTTTATCAAAAGTTACAAGTCTAAACGTTCACAAGTTACCTAGAATGTTAATTTTCGTTAAATTCATAGCTTATCTCCATATTCATTATCAGCCGTAGTGGTCCCACTGCTGGGACACGGGCATCAGGTCATCTTTCTCTATTGATCACAATAAAAAAAACGCATTTTAACATTTATTGCTGTACTAAGCACGACAGTTGTATACTTGTACATAAGACGGAATAGAGAGTCGCCGGACACTCTCAGGATTTTTTTATGATTTACTACAAGTTGTAACTTACAAAATAATTTTTGACAAACAAAAACACCAATAAAAGTTTAAAAATATTAGTACTTGTGAACTAAATAATGACATTTGGTAATACAAGGCTTGTAAGTTTTGATAAACAGGGCACTGGACTATTGGTAATTACCACAGACTACTTATATAACTACGATTTTTTACTTCGTCTGAGATAACTACACGTTAAATAACTACTTATTATTATTAGGTACCTACCACGAAAAGTAAATGAATCAAACCAATAATCATACTGCCGGGTCTAAGACCGATACAGAAACAAAATTCATGCACACGAGGCAAGCAACAGAAAATGTTCATTATGTTAATATCTTCTCGAAACCAGTTTGCTGCATTGCTGTTTATTTTTATTTACAAGTATCAAGAAAAAATATTTGTCATTATGTGTCATAAAGACTACAGATTAATAATAATGTCTGAAAACAAGGCATGGAATTAGTATGTACTGTATTAACAATACCTTCCGCTGGATGTGCTTTACAACGGATCTGTCATTAATTAGTAGGTTAGAAGTTCGTCAGTACCTATATTTTCTTTTTGCACATAACGATTACTTTATTTGTACTCTACAACTGTGAATTTAGAGACCGTGGTACATAGTAGTACCTTTTAAATATTTTGGCAAAGATATCCCTTATTATTATCACAAAACCGTGTTTATCAGTTGTTTAGCCTAAGGGTCAGTTCACACCGAGACCCGAAGCGTCGCGCACTTTTTTATGATCCGTTACAACATCGAATTTAAAACTAAACAATAAGGAACACGCGTTGCGCAGCCCCGCGCATCTCAACGTACTTTGACACGTGTCAACCCTCGCACTGAAATAATACCTTTTCGTGAAGAAAATAAGTTCGATAATTGTTAAAAAGTGCGCGCAGCGTCGAATCGCTTCACGTCGCGGTCTGAGCTGACCCTACACACCTTTTAAACACGATATTTAAATATGGAGTTTGACATAAAACTGACATTAGACACGCGTTGAACAAGTGTCTAAGTTTTTGTGGTAAGACCCATGGTACCTACTCAACCTACTATAACCTTAGTCTACCTTAACTGAGGGACCTTACCTAACCCAGGTACCTACTATTTTTTTTTCAAAATACTTTCAGCAACTTCACAAGTCTTAGGACTGTTGCACACTTGTTCGGTTCGGCATGATTCGACACAGCCGGGCGGCAAAATCGAATATTTTGCCAAGTGGGTAACAAGTGGGTATACTACCTAGCACTTACATGCCTTACGTGTTTTCATTTGTTTAGTAAAACCCTTGAAAGCAGGTCATCATCATCACAAACATGGACTGTTGTGTGGTGGAGTTTCCCCATTCTTCTCCATACGAAACTACCTTTTATACGGGACAACTAGTATGCTAACTGACATTATAAATGCGAAAGTGAGTTTGTTTGTTACACTAAAACGGCTGAACAGATTTGGATGAAATTTGGCACAGGGGTAGACCTGGAGAAGGACATAGGCTACATTTCATCCTGGATCGCAGACGATGTCGCAGACAACAGCCAGTAGATAATAACTATAGTCAATCATGTCTTACCTACAAAGTTTTTGTATTTGAGAGTTTAGAGAAAATTTATATTTAGTGACGAAAACTGAGAAATTTTCAAAAATACATAAAATTTGGTTTTTCTCGAATCCTATGAATTTACTCCTAGGCTTTTTAGTGTGCTTAATTATTGCAAATGGAAGGAATACGTCAAATTCCAAGTCGCCCTGTAGATAGTACCTACATAATAAGAACCAGGGTGAACATTGTTGTTCAAAATAAAATAACGATTTTATTTTTTATTATTCTAATTAAAATAATAAAACAACTAAATGATACATAGCACCATAATAATTATATTACATATCATCCCTATATGAGTTGACGATGAGTATGAAGTAGATCCACACTGAAATAAAATAAATTTATTTATATAAATACGCTACCATGACAGTGTTCCAATTCGGTAGTGTGTAGTTAATAAAATATATAAATATTATATATATAAATCCTCCGATGCCTAACAGATTGACAAATTAAAAACATAGGTAACTCGTGTACAAAAACACAATGTTCTGACTATTTTACTGTGGTAGATTTACTTACCACCAAGCCGTGTAATCTGAAATCTATATCTATATACATAGTATAAAATTAAAGTTGCTTTTCGTGTCTGTCTGTAGGACCGCATTGTTCTTCTAAACTGCGCTGCGGATTTTCATGCTATTTTCATCATCATTTAGATAATTTATTACGGAAGGCTTATGTGTAGGGCCTGCTGTTCAACAGTGAACCATGAAAAAGTTGCACATTCAAATCTCAACTTTTTCTAAACATAGTAAAGTTTTTTTTTACTAAAGGACTTGTCATTTATCTGACTTTAATTTTGGATATTAATTTTAGACCCAAATGTAACAAAATATGATATACTTAAGTTTTTTTTAAAGATGGGAAATGGCTCACTGAGTCCACCGCGTGGGACACTCTGAACCGGGGGAAATGGCTCACTGAGTCCACCGCGTGGGACACTCTGAACCGGGGGCTAAGTCAACAGTGAACCAATATGTACACAGTGAACCATCCTATTTATTTTACTGTAAAAATGATGTCTATAAATGCAACAAAACTCAAGGTAAAGCAATAAAACGTCTTGTATATGTTACCACGTAATCAACTTTATTAAACTTAAATGTTTTTAACTATGTGTTTCAAATATTTATTGTTATAAACAACTTAACAATATCTTAGGCTTACAGGGATCAATTTATTGCTCAGTCAACTAAATAGTAATCAGTCATAATAATTACAATTGTTGTTCTTATGAAAGAAAAACTTATATAAAAATACATAAAAGGAAAGTTCAAAAGAAAAAGCATCAAAAACTCAAAAAGGGAAGTTCAGAAGAGATTCGGTACCAAAGCTGGTTTACAAATGGATTGTCCATTTTATACAAGCATGATAGCCTGCAACATTTCTTCTTTCGTATGACCTCCAATATTCCTGTTCGCATTTTTAGTTCGCCCCATGCTGAAAGAATAATATTATAATACAATTTGTTTCAATTCAATTTATATTATGTAAGTATTACATTCAAAACCTTAACCCACATAAAATAGCCATGTACGGTAAACCAACAGCGGTTCACAGTGAACCGGTTCACTGTTCAAACTACGTTCGTGGTTCATTGTGTACTACACCTACCATTCAATATTTGAGGTTATGTTAAAAACAAACGAAAAGAGATACTGTATCTCTTTTCGTTTGTTTTTAACATAACCTTCAGTAGGTAAGAAGTAACTTCATTTTTATGAGATACCCCAATAAACACTACCATAAGTATAATAAATGTCACACAGAAAACTATACATACCAGAAGTAATAAGAAAAGATAGTTTACTTACGTTTTATTTTGTTTTGTCGCCGAAAATCATAATGCGGTCCGCCACACGAGCTTCTGTGGCGCTAGCTAGCTCCCGACTAGGGAGCGGGCGGCGCGGTAGAAACTTGTACTTTTGGTGTCCACGGCACGGTTTGGCAACGACGCGTTAAAAAAGTAAGAAGGGTGGCTCAATGTGTACCACTGGTTCACTGTTGGACATCTCACCCTACCCATAATACATTCTTAATAAACTGACAAAAATAAAGAAAATTAAATCTTGATTATTAGTCAAGTCGTAAAAACCACGCGAAGCTAATTGCGTAACACATGATCAATTAAAATATTAATCATTTTGAAGGTAATTACTAATGCATTGCTTTATATGTTCGAAAAATTTGTGTGCTCAACAACGTAAATAACGCAATGAATGATTTTGAACTGTCAAAATGAAACAGATTGTGATTGATCGTGTGTTACGCAATTAGCGTGCGGGTCGCTAGTAACTGAAGAACTTACGTAAGAAGTAAGTAATATGAATTAAACTATCACTTGGGTTGTTGCAGTGGGTATCAATCATTTGCATTACGTTCAATATTCCATGGACGAGCATTCCGAGGGCTGATAAAATGCCTAATGCCATGAAAATATCAGCTGAGAATGGGTATATGTGCTGAAATAAGAAGGTCATATTATAACCTATAAAGAAATTTTTACAACATACTTTGGTAGGCTTTCGACGACAACGTTTGTGTGTGCATAGAGACTCATATTATTTAGACAACTGTAACATAATATTGGTGTATCTATTTAATTTTCAATTTTATAAGCAAGTTTTAAAATTGTGAAACATGTTTACGTACATATTGATAAAAAATGTAAAAAAACATAAAAGAGTTATAGGCCTATTGATTTATAAAGGCCTACTGATTTTCTTACCAAAAAAAGGCTCAAGAGGTAGAAAAAACTGCTATACAATGTTGCGAAGTTGATGGCAAACAGAATCCACTTCATAGTAATCATAACTTCATAAAGATAGCCACCTTCCTTTGTATAACTATTACTGCAAGCTGGACAAAACAGGATACGCATACTGTGGGTAATTGCCAACTGAAACATGACGAAAGACAAAAATTATAATTATATCCTAACTATACTATACTACCCGCGATTTCGTCAGTGATCCTGGATGAATAAGTAGCCTATGTCCTTTTCCAGGTAATGGTCTACCCATGTGCCAAATTTCATCCAAATCCGTTCAGCCATTTCAGCGTGAAAGCGTAACAAACAAACAAACTCACTTTCGCATTTATAATATTTACGACTATTTAGTTACGACTCCATACTAATCCATATTAATATTATAAATTCTAAAGTTACTCTGTCTGTATGTTACCTTTTCACGCCTAAACCACTGAACTGATTTCGACAAAATTTGGCAAGGAGATAGATAGCACCCTGAGGAAGGACATAGGCTACTTTTCATCGACATACCGCGCAGGCAAAGCCGTGGGCGGACGCTATTCTTAATAATTATAAATGCTAAAGTGAGTTTGTTTGTTTGTTACGCTTTCACGCTAAAACGGCCGAATGAAATTTGGCACAGGGGAAGACCATGACCGAGAATAGGACTTAGGATAATTTTTATCCCGATATTCCCACGGGATCGAGACTATGCGGGTGAAATAGCGGGGCGCATCTAGTTACTTATAACTAGGTTATCCACAAATTGTGATTATTCATTTCATAGTGGTCACTCTCTAGTCAACATCATCATTGGCAGCTTTGTTCCACACACTGATAAATAAGCCTTCTTCCTTTTGTGCCATGGTGCGATTGTTCTAAAAAGTTCTAGTAAACTTTATCACAGACACTAATTACTAGAAACTAGGTGTGAACGCGACAAAAGTTGAAAGTGGTGTTTTCGCTAGAATAGTAACACAAAATATAAGGGCAAGTAAGTAGATACCTAGTTATGTCTTAAGAAGCAATAACATGTAAGGCAAATCTGAACCATTGCTGTTCTGGTCTAAATTCGGACGATAATAAAAAAATAACAGAATCTTAGAGACCCCACCAGGTAAAATCAAGGCGTGTGTTTTTCGGTTTTTACCCGGGTTTTTTTCTTACCATACTCCAAAAGGCAATGAAGATACACGCCACTTTTAACTTCCTCGTACAAAAACAACATCGTTTAAACTTCGGTAACGGCAAACCCCCCATTGTAAGAATTCCGATAGATTAATCTTTATAACTAAATAATATAATAAAATTGATTATGCTTAAAATAATTTCGATAATCTCCAAAATCTCTTTCATTTGATATCAGATTGACAAGTCAAGTTTTTTAATAAATCGTAGATTTTTTTATTTGTGACTTTAAATACTAGTCCTTTGGTAGTGCGACCTAGACCAAAAACATTGGTAAGTACTGCAAGCTACGTCATATTCTACATACAAGTTCCAATAATTGAATATCACTTGGAAGTTGCAGCTAAACTCATATTTAGGTGTTTAGGTTATATTATAATATTTCCTCACTCTCATTGCCTTTTTCCATTATTATTCTACACTATGAACTACTCATACTCAATCAATCTGCCTAGCCTCTGCAGTCGGGGTCCAAGTCTAATCGAATGCAGCTGAATACCAGTATTTTACATGGAGCGACTGCCTATCTGACTTCCACAAACCAGTAACTGGGTAATACGATACCCCTTGGTAAGACTGGTTGTCAAATTTTCAGGCTTCTGACGACCCGTAACGACTGTTAAAGATCCACGAATGACGGAGGAGTCTCGGTATGTAAAGATGGTCACCTATCCACGAACCAACCCCGGAAAGCGTAACCTGATAGATCGACCCGTGCGGCTGTTATTATTTAGCCACGAGCTCACCAGCTTGTTTATATATATAATAAACCATAATTTGTTAAATTTAAATATTATGGTAGTATTTTCCTATGAAAGATATTAAGGATGTTCTATGCCTAAATTGCCCATAGTCATATCAAAACGTCGGTTTCCCGAAAGCTGAAGCTTCGTTACTAAAGGTTGCATCGCATGTAAGATGCAGCTTACATGCGGTATTCCAGCAGTTTCAACTTTATGACCTGTTTTACTACACATAGCTTTTAGGTCCCCGAGGAATAAAGTACAAGGTACCTAGGTAGGTACTTTCTCTACATGGTCTATTTCAGATACGTGCTTTATGTAGGTAAGTTACATTGTATGTGAGGTGTTAATGAATTATTGTATCGATAAATATACCTAGGTATATTTGTTTTTGGTACGTTTTATTGGAAGCAAAGGATACTTGACTTACTACTCGGATATCAATGTCAATTTTATATAATTACTAGCTGCGCCCGCGGTTTCACTCGCGTAAGTCTCGATCCCGTGGGAATATCGGGATAAAAAGTATCCTATGTGTTAATCCAGGATATCAACTATCTGTTTGCCAAATTTCATCCAAATCCATTCAGTAGTTTTTACGTGAAAGAGTAACAAACATCCATCCATCCATACTTACAAACTTTCGCGTTTATGATAATAGCTAGATTAGATTGCAAAATTCTTACTGCACGTTTAAAAAATAAAATACATATTCTAATGTACAAAAAACACATCATTTAAAGAAATAAAGTAAAGCTTTGACACACTTTAAATCAAATACCGAACTTAGTGCGGAGTGTGAGGTGATATGTTCCTTGGGTGCGCGTCTCAAGTCCACCAAATGGGAGTCCAAATCAGCATGTATCAGGAAATTATACCTAATACGCTGATATTCTGCTGGATTCCTACAGCGACATACGGAAGTCGAGCTGAAAAATTAAATACGCGAATCATTGGTATTGTGGATACCTACGTGAAATTATGTAAGCAGGTATACCGGCAATATAAGTAATTTCTGGTTTTAAAAGACACTCAATACATCGGTGAATTCAGGTGACGTAGGTATATCAACGCAATATAAACGAAACACGAAATGGTTCCTAAATATCTCAAGTACCAGACGTTAATAACATGCATTAGACACATTTAAAAACAGACACTCTCTTCGCTGTGGACTGCAATGATCGCGGCCGCCGTTTTCAAATCCGTGACGCACTTGCAATATTTATCCACAAATGGAGGGCAAGACTGCCGATCAGGGATTGGTGGCATGAAGGTTACATGTATGACAACACAAAATGAATACATAAATAATATTTAAATTAGTACGTCATCAGGAGCACGTCAAGGAGACGTTTTCATTTTGCACATAATATAACAAATCAAGAACGCAAAGGGTTAAGAATCATGCAATACATTTAGTTAAGAAATAAATATATTCTTTCACAACTAAAATCATGTTATCTAAAGCCGAGATCTATGAACGTTACTTAGCTCGTACTTAAGTTTATCGTTATTCCAGTCCCTGTCGCACAACAGTCAAACTACAAGTGTCAGATTGAGACGGGAACATGTCTAAGTAAAGCACGAGTTAAGTAAAGTTTAAGTAGGTATAGATCTCGTCGAAAGCCTAAAAACTTTACCTTTATCATACCTACCATAACTTGGCAGTTGCTGACTTTCGTTAATATATAACTAAAGTATATACTTAGGTGTAAACAAACACTAATTTTGCTATGGATTTCACGGTAATGCTTGGCTTAGTTTAAGCGCCGAAAACCGGGGGATTTCAGCATTATTGCTTCCTTTCGAGGTGTGGGGGTGGGGGACGAGGGGACTCTTAACAAGATTACATTGGAGATAAAATGGCTGAGATAATAGCGCCCTCGTAAGCTGGCAACGAAGCCTGGCTCTAAAACGAAATTAAAATTGGAAGAAAAGTTCAAATTTTCTGAAATTAGGCACCTACTTTATTCCTTCTTCCTTTTGGACAAAGTTTTCTTGAAATTTACTTGGAGATTGAAGCCAAGAATGTATTTTTCAGGATGCAAATACTTACTCCAACGTTGAAATACGATGGTGCCTAGATGCCTATACATAATATCATAAGTTTCTACCAGCCAATCTTCAGGTAAAAATATTAATTTTGATATAATGTAAATTCTAGAATTTTATTTCTAATTCAATGTACCTAATGGAATTTTCTTTCTAATCGCTGCCGCGTATCCACTTACAGAATTGAATTACCTAACATTATGACCCGAGATATTAAAATGATTTCCCACATTAGCTCATCATCAGGTAGCGTAAAACCTAATAAACAAAGAATTAATTAATTAAACGCGACACTTTTCTTTCCGGCATATAATTATTTTATGTACTTACCTAGAAAATGGAATATATGTAAACAGGTAAATAGGACATTCCTTGAATATCAAGCCACCGCTGAAAGCTTCCCAGATTATTGAGTTATTAGTAACGTTTTAATTAGAGATTGCTTCACCAGTTAGGTAGTTACCTACTTAATTAAAAGTCTCCTAAATACTAACCGTTCTTTTTTCTACGACACGCGACAGCTGAAAAACTAAATCATATTTATAATAAAAAAAAATACACAATATATTCCAATTTATTATACCTACCTAAACCCAATAAGTCTAGACCTACATGTTTGTATTTAGAAGTGGGATAGGTAAAGCGGGCACTCTTCGCCTCTGTCTAGTATTGATCGCATTCGCTTGTTTCAAATTCAATTCGCAGAGTGGGAATAACAATAAAATTTGGACCGTGTACGTACAGCATCACCTGCGCCCCAATACGTGTACTGAATATACAAGGCTTTGTGATCGAATTTTAAACTCGATCTACTATGTATGTAGGTGTCTTGAAATATTTATACCGCTGTACAGAAAATGTTATAACTGTCGTGAGACAAATTCATGTTTGACGACTCGTGACCTGCTGTAAGATGAGATGAGGACTAAAAGCTCCGTTCATTCTCAATAACATTTTGCAAGTGTGGTTATCCTACAGGAAAACAAAAATGTAATCAAGCTCTTTTTTGTAATTAAAACGAACATTCACTTACTTACTTTTCTTTTAAAACTTTTCAAATGAGTTAAGTACCTACTGTAACTTTAGGAACAAGAAAATAAACTTCTCAATTTGATGCCTCTAATCTAGTAAACAAAATTAAAACAATGCTTTTTTTATATTTTTCAGCTAGATTTTCAAAATTCACAATAGCAATGTTTTAAGAGGTTCTAATGTGCTATTATATAGCATTTACCTACGAGTTTGCCAGTATTATTTCAATAACCCAGTGGGAAATAAATTCGCGGTAAATTATTGTTTTCATGTCAACGTCCTATAAAGAGGTCTGCATCCGTATTGGGCATATTAATCCACTTCAGGCATCGCGTTATTTAGGTCAATTTATCAAGGTAATTCAACAGGAAACGTATTTACTTCATGAGAATTCCCCATAAAAATTCATGCTTTCAGTAATGATATTCGAAATACTTCAAGATTTCGTTGTGCGTGCTCGTAACTATAATCCTAAAAATATGGTTCATGTGCTCGTTGACTGTATTGTGTACGTATATCCACCTAGCTTGTGTAGATCACATGCGATAAATAACAAGTTTGTTTCCACGAAGGAGCACCCGCGCGCCACGCTCGTTCCCGCGCGCCTCTACCGAGAAATGTCAAAATATTTCATACAAAGACTTTTGTAAATATGAGAGGCGGACCGCTCTGTGACATATATATCTCTATTTTTTTTTACAACCGCGGCTCTTATCCTCGTAGATACGCGGCAAAAACACGCCTCGGGCTCGAGTCACGAATCGCAATATGGGCCTCATGATAAATCTTCACGAATTCCAGTTTTATTTATTAAGTTGTATGGTGTTTTTACGATGTAACGCCGCGGGGGCGCTCATTACAACACTGCCTCCGCGGAACGTGATGAAAAAACTTTTCCCGACGATATCTTCTTGCAACATTAATTACGAAACTCGGAAAGTTCCCTGTCTTGGAATAGCTTCGCTCGTTTATATTTCTTTTTCCACTTTCTGACGGAGTCGGCAACAATATATTTTTACGATTTTCTTTTTCTAGAATGAAAAGGGCCTAGTTCCCTCGTAGGGCTGATAAGAATATATCGAGTATTACAGGCAGTAAAAATACTGAAGACATCACGTAGCAAAACAGGTCTGGGAGTTTTATGTGAGCAATTTGGAACGTTCACAAAAGAAATGCTAACGTTAACGCGAACGTGACGCAGCCGGGCGGACCCGGAGCCAAATGTGTCCTCTGAACCGTGCGCCATACGTATTGTAGTTTTACTATCCTGAGTTATTTACATTTGGCGTATTTTATTTATTGCTTAGGTTCGTATATAGCTTAGCAACTTTTTGAATGTTTCAGAAAAAAATATACCCAAAATATACCGGACTTTTAGCAAAACGTGGGCGGAACCTTTTTAAATAAGTCTTGCATACATTAAAGTTTAATACGATTTTCATCGATATTCGGTGATGTTATTACCGTTCAATAAAACCTACTCAGTAACACACGTAATCTTAAAACATGGAACATACGAGTATTTCAATAAAATGTACATCTGAATGACCTGCCAGCCTCGCAATCTCCGCCCAAACCGGTAATGAACCGACCCAAGAGATACCATAATCGAATATTTTCGAGGGTAATGGCTTTTATAAGAGATAATTGAAGTTCTGGAACAGGCAAGGGTTCCGTAGACCAATAACTGCGCAGGGCGTATCTGTAAGTTAATTTATGTTACTATAACTCAGTTGGACAGGTTGTGTTCAATAGGTAATTTAGATGTTGGCAACATTGTCGTAATGAGAACGGAACTGTGGTGGAGTTTATTAGCGCGTTGAGTGATGCACTGCATCTGGATGGTAACTTAAGTTTTTGTATCTTTAATAATAAAAAATCTGAACATATACGTATTACTTATCTACATGTAGAAATAAATATTAGGTGGTAAAAGAAATAATATGTAAAGTTTTAGTAGACTTTTAAGTTAGAGTTCTTGATAGTGTACCTATATTTAAGTTCAAAGCTTTAAAAGCAATCAACCCTAGGTCAGAAACTGTAGGTTCTTCAATTCAAATAATAATATTGTTCGTAGCATAGTAACATAGGTTGCTATGCTACAAACAATATTATTATTTACAGGCCTGAAAACGGTATACATAATCAGCCTATAATGTTCCCACTGCTGGGACACAGGCCTCCTCTCTGTGAGAAGGAGCGGGCCGTAATCTACCACGCGGGCCCAGTGCGGGTTGGTAGATGTCACATGTCTTCGAATTTTTGGTTCTAGGACATGCCGGTTTCCTCACGATGTTTTCCTTCACCGTTTTGAGAGCAGTGGCGATGAAATAATTTACACAAAGTAAAGCGCCTGTCAGGGTTCGAAACCTACGACCTACAACTCGTAAGTCGTGGCCGTTACCACTGGACCACCACTGCTCTCAAAACAGAAAACGGTATGGGCTATCATATTAATAGTAATGTGATAGCCCATACCGTTTTCAGGCCTGTTTTCTGGGCATAAACACAGTTACAGTAGTTTAATCATTTTCATATTGAACCCAAAATGTAATACACTAATTTCGTTCTGAAAATGTATTTTACGATTCAAAAATGGTGTCATGTGAACTCATGTCTTTCCAAAAATGGTGTTCAGTATGTAGTACGTACTAACTTTTTGGGTAGGTATATAGGTACAGACAGAGAGATTGCAATATAAAAAGTACATAAAAATGAGGATTTCTTAAAATAATATACATTTAAAGTCAAGTAATTTTTTATCTACACCTCCGTGTTATTAACAGTTAAGTAAAACATTTAAAGGGCGTTCCTCCTCCTTCATTTTGATAACGAACACACAACACCCAATTATTGCTTAGTCAACTTTATAACTGGACAGGAAAGGTATAAAATTGATTGTACGTTAATGTTTAATACGACCTTTATGAAGTTAAACAGTGAGCTTTGACTTAAACGAAAAAGCTCATAATGTACACAAGATATGGCCTCGTGTGGCAGTTTGTTATGAAGTTTATAGTGGAGCCAACACGGTTCTAGTTACATGCTCATTGGGAGACGAAAAAAGGCGGCGATTTCGAGCATTATCTGTAATAATTTAGGAGATGGAAATTATGAAAACTGTTTGTCATGTTATTGGATAGTTATATATTTTAAGTTTTACGATACGTTCGTGGAGGTAGTGTTATGATAAACGTCACGGGTAATGTGGAACATGACGTCGGAATGTTATTAGAGATTTTTATTAAAACTACAGTCGTAAACCAGATCATACGGGAACCGCTCGGCATTTAACGTTCTCTGTGACATTATATTAATTTGTGATGTGGTGAAAGAGTTAATGTTCGTTTAACTGAGTGTGTTTATCTGCGGTATTTAGGTAAAACAGACGGGTATGTCGATTCTGTGATAATAGGTCAGGTTCCTCTTGAAATAATGTGCTTTTTAGTTTTCCAAACTAAATTGACCACAATAGAATTTGATGTTAGGTCTAAAAAACGCATTTTCATTCTGTTGTTCTGTTCTCTTATAAACTTATACATAACATCACGCCTTTATTCCCAAAGTGTAACTATAGTACACCCACTAAACTAAACTAAACATAGGTACCTATAATTGTATGATAGTTCGACTATACGAATCATAAATATCTAAAAACTATATAACAGTTAGATAACGCTCTACAAAACGCTTTTTATACTGTAAAGATTTATGTAATGCACATAACACAATGCGTGGTTAATATTTTATGAGTGTTAAATCTATATTAAATTTGTATGTGCTAAATGTAGCGAGAGAAAATATCACTAAACGGTTTTACGATGTGACTTTGCCGCAAACACATCCCTGTTATTATGAAACTTGCACTGTCGCTGCGAATACGATGACATCGTCTGAAAAAAAGAGAATTATTATATTAAATAAGCGCCACATTATTTATTATAAAGATCAGTATATTTAATGAAAACGTGGAAAATCTAGATATTTGACAGTATTGCCCTAAAAAGAACTTTTATGTAGTTCAAAATAACTTACTAAACTTAAATAAGTACCTTTCCTCTCTCATAAAAAATTCAAACTCCAACTACAACCTTAAATATTTAGTGAAACTTAAAATTTTGGTCATTGTAGGCAGCGGGGAGACGCGGGGGTGTTGTAGGTGTGCTCGTAAACTGTACGTTTTATGGAAATATAAGATCCTTGTCGGCGACGGTAGGTACATGCCGCTCTGCCCTCCTCTCGCCTCAGAATGTAATCTCTTGTACCTGACTACGTATCTTTACATGCTATGGATTTAATCTCACGCCTTGTGTAGGTAGAGGTTAGGAAACTTTGATGTTTATAGCTACATCAGGTATTATGAAGAATGAGTCAGCTCGCAGCTTTTAAAGGTCTCAAGTGATAATTATATTATTTAGATTTTTTGTTCTCTGCTTTTCTAACGCTAAAACATTTGAGGTTGACTGAAAATGAAAAAAATGCCTATGGCATTAAGTCCGTCTCTCGTATTAATTAAATAAATAAATGAATAAAAAATTACTTAGGAGCATTAATTCTTTTCACAATAATTTTATAAAAATTGTTATGATGTACAGTAGATCGGAAATGAGGGTTTTCTACCAGTCAAAAGAAAGCTTACGTTGTCATGACAAAGTACCGTTACGTATAGGTAAATGTTGATGTTTACGTGTGTAAATCCAATGAAGTCTTTGAAATATGGATGCTTCCCACATAATTTATGGTATATTTACCTACTTGGCTTTGCTCGTTTTGTGACGATTTGAATAAATTTTAGCAACAACAACTGCATATAAATGGAACCTTTATCCGAGGCAATCAAATTTTGATAGCGATCGGATAGGCACGACTAGCAGTCGAAATACTCGAAATAGCGGGCATTACTTCCGAATTCTCGAATGCGGACGAGTCGAATCGATAGTCGATACCAATAAAACAGCGTCGATTCGCGAATACATAAAACGTCGGATTCGAGTCTTGCGCTCTTTATATAAAGCTAGAGAGAAGGGTTCCACTTTTATTGCAAGGAATTTGCATATAAAGTAACCATTGAAGAAAGCGATCTCCGTTTGGCTCCGTGTATTTTTTCGTATTCATTGTTGCGAAGGCCGCGGCTCACATTCCGTTTTATGGATCGTGATGCTTTCTTAGCGTTTAAATAAATAATGGTATCAACAGTTTTTGCTTTTGATTTATTTGAGAAAGCCTTTTATGTTTTGATCTGAGATGGTTAATTATGTTTATTTTGATCGTAAACGTTCTTTTTAAAGATTTGTATCGATCTCTATAACAACTAAACTGGTCTTTCTATTCTTTGCAGGTTAATGGATTGGCTGTCGATCTGAATATGGATTAATAAAATAGGTAAATATTATACATAAATAATTCATTAGCATTAATTCGTTACATAACATTGTTGGGACCGTATAAAATCGAAGGTACATGTAAAGTTATGATAAAAAACGAAATAAAGTGTTTAGTGACCGCGGGGCGTTACCAGGGATTCCTAATAAAAATGATATTTAATTGAAGTCGATAACGTGTCGTGGCGAGAGGCCTAATAAACTGCCTTTATTATTATTGTGTTGCTCCGACTCTCGATAAACATTACGTATCTATACGACTCACGTGATGTTCAAATGCTTGTTGGGATTTGGTTGTCTTCACATAAGTATCCCTCTATCTTATCGCGACTTTACGAAGGAAAATCTTTTACTATTTTACCGACGGCGATAACTTTCTAGCTGTATTAGCGTCTGGCTTCGAGGATTTTAGATACTGTAGGGACTGCAGCCATTTTAATATTTAAACTGAGGAGTAAAAATACTTGAAGAAAATGGTCGTAAAAATCGAAGTTCTTATAATAACTAAGGAGTAGGTAAGTTGCTAATTTTCTTAATGGAATGCCGAGACAACTTGATGTTACTGGTAGATTTATTCAATTAATAATTCATGAAAATTTATATATAGTCTTCTCTGGTCTAGGTTCACGCCTGTCAAGTGTCAACCGGTCGATAAATTTTCTTTAACGGCTTTGATATCTTGAAGAAACAAGTTCTAGCTTCGAATAATTTTTGCGTCACAAAGTAAAGGTGAACTCACATTGTTGTTGATGCATTTCGTCAGCATTGAGATAAAAGAAGCCAAACACAATGGCCTTTAAGTGATAGTTATGGCACTTTTTATAGGCAGTTAGATTTATTTTTACTGCACTGTTTGTTTTACGCTTTTCGCAAGGAGAGGTCGCGACTACTGCTTTTTCATTCATTTATCGCAGACTATTCGAATCAGTTGAAGCTAATGTTTATGTTAATGATGTGAATGATCTATCTAGTGAACGTTTAATGGACTTTATCGTTCAACACGAGTGCGTCTACGATTGTGTCTACTGAGTAACGTAGTGGGCGTACGAGTCTAGAGTCTCATTTGTCATTGATAAAAATATCGCAATATTTTTCAGAGAGCTATCAATTAGCTCATGACTTATCGATTTATTGTGTAGTTTTATGGCTCAAACAGAGATAAACAAAGAGCGACGGCTGGCAGAGAAATGATTGTGAGGAACGTAGGTGTATTTCAGACATTGAGCGTGGGAATGCAAGTTTACTAAACTGTTTCTTATTCTTAGAACTTCTCTGTCTAGGTATACAAGTAAATATAATATGCTGTGCCAGTAAATGGCACGAGGATGAGTGTGTTATACCTAGATAGGTAGGTACCTACTTATAGCTATGTAGTTACCTACGTGATGTCTTAAGGAATTTACTCTTAACGAAAGTACCTACTTAATTAAATCGTATACCTAAAAATGAGAAGATAGTCAAAACACGTAGCTGGCTTTCTCAGAAATTGGTGAATGAATATTGCCAAAACACTGAATAAAACGGGAAAGTTAACTTTCCCGTTTTTTGCCGTGCTGATTGATGCCATTAGGTACAAGGGCACTCATTACAAGGTTGCTAAACTTAAATATACCTACCTATTTCTCCTACCTAGGCTTATTTGCTTTATCTCACATCGAGCGATGGTCTCTCATTAGCTGACCACGCAGGCCGCAGCTCGTCCCAACGGTCCTAATGAGGAAATATAGGGCTATAAAACTTGCCAGTGGCGAGCCTTCTTAATCAAATTGTCGAAATGACCGATGGGAGCCTGGTCGAAGCCATCGACATCACCAGAATTATCTACACAGTATGCTGGTTGATAAGGTAGAATTGTAATTGAAAGTATTTAGGGTTCATGAGTTGTACCTATACTTAACTAAAACAAGGGATGAATCAAAACGGAAAAATGCGACTTTTCCATATCTTATTCCAAATTAAACATACCTATTAAATGAATAACATTCACTTTTTTTTTTCAACTTGGAAACTAAGGAGTCAAAGGGTTCGAAGGGGAAACCCGTTCACCATTTTAATATAATCTTGAACCGTTATCTTAAAACAAAGATCTCATCAAAAATTCAGCATGTGACTCTCGGTATGTATCCAATAAATCAGTTTTACAGCATTCCCGTGTCATTTCAGTCGTCGAACGGCATAAAATGATAATTTTACTGCGCTCCCCTTCCGTCTCGAGGACTTTACGACAATTGTGAAATGTATCGACAGTTCGGGTGTCACCTAGATGGCAGACCAACATTCGAAGCGAACTCCTAAACTTTAAAACCCCATTTACGCTTAGTAATAAGACCAAAATTCGCTTGGCAAAGTCCATTTCCCCCGCAAATACCTAGTTAATCCATCAGCAACATATGGTACCTGTCTCCCCTCTCTCCTCTCCGTCAGTTTTCCTCTTGAACTGTTATTTTAAGGCGCGGGCCATCAATCTTTCAGGTGGCTTTGCTGTTTAAATATAATGGTGAATCATTGTAAATAGGTACCTACGTATTTATAGAGCAGAGAACTACTCATCCATTCCTTATTTTTATATATTTAAAGCTTTCGTATCGACCGATTTAGATACAGAAACACAAAATGTAAGTAATGCATTAAATCTTTTTCTGTCTGAACTTACATAATTATTTACCAACCTGGGTGAAGATCCTGAAAAGTAGACTCAATTATATCTATTGCAGCATAAGTAAAGATGCTGATGAATATCTTGCAAGCTGACAAACTTTAAGAAAACGTGTTTATAAAACGCTGTACTTAATAAAATACAATTTATGAATAAGTCCCTATCTCTCCGTGTCGTAACAACAACGGCCTACCCGTAGGAAAGGTCGTCCCTTATTTAATTTATGCGCTCTAAACTTTTTCTTAGATACAATATTACATAACAAAAACGGATATAATTTACAACTATTGATATTCTCAGGCGTGAACCCTTTTCGGCATAAACATTCATTATAACAACATGCAATAAAACCCGGACAATGGTTAATTACCATTTATTTATTGCCCCAAATTAACAACGCCGTAATGATTGAGAACCAGAGAGTTTTGTCAACAAAACCAATTATTTTGTTTGTATAAATTATGCAAATGCTTTTGTAGTGTAAATGTGATTGATTTCGTTTCTTTTGTGATGTTTGTTTTTCCCCAACTATGGTTAAGTATTTGGAATTAGGATTCAGTTTTAGAAGTCCGTCGAAGAATCGTTTGTATACGGAAATGTATTCTGGCCGTTCGTCAAAATATTCAAACGAAATATTTTTGTCGACTCACACTCGGTTGGTCGACTCTTCACGTTTCCAGAGAGCTGGCCTATTTGGTGGCCAAACAGTCAGCATCGTCGCCATACGAGACAAGACTTTCAGGTACCATTTAAAATCTGATGGCAAAAATGATATCCCAAACCTATAATTTCAATATTTTTATCGTCCCCAGTAAAATCGGACTAGCTCAACACTTTCTTGGTTGTATTGTCTAAGCAAAACGTCATGTTTTATCGCTGACCGTCACCTCTTGCTATTGACCCAAGCACTGTTGTAGTACGTAATGTGTGGTGCGACAATCGCAGGGTTTACTACATCGTTTCACTTTTAACGCTATTAAACGAACACTATAAAATGTTGAGCGCACCACCATGCATCATCGGCTGTGTTTAAGCACTTACTGATGTGCAGTTACGGTTTTTATTTGAGAGTTTTCGATTTTTTCTAGATTGGCTCGTTTTGTATTTCGTTTTTCCAGAAGTGTTTTGCCAGTTTGGTAAGAATAATCTTTCCACCTGATAAGTACTCAGACGATATAAGTACATTATGCCTTTTGCTTCAATTTTCCTACTTTCAGTGCTACTCTGAAATAATTAATCTGGTATCTGTTAATCAATTATTACCATATTTGTAAAAATATAGAAACCTACCTACTCCCAAAAGTATACTATTATAGTTTTTTAGTAAACATGGGCGAAAGTTAGCCAAACCAGTGTTTTGGTAACTCACATATGTGAAGCCAGTAGTGTAATAAACCTGATTGATAAATTATCTCTTGAAACTATCGTCTCTCAAAGACATAATTGCTCTTTATAATAATTACTTCCCACCTTAGAACCCCTGACTATAAATAACGAACCACTCATCCCTCTCAAACAAACATTTCTATTCACCTCATTGTACCGAAACTTCCGAAGTACAATTAAACCTCCAAGTTCCGACAAAGATAGTTAACAAGAGCAGAGAGGCCCTAATGACAAGGATTAAGACGTAAAGATAGGGCGAGATACGTCATTACGGCCCCCAGTCTCATGCATCTATGGATGTCGGCTCTCATTAGGGAGATACGCCCCAAGAGTGAGTTAATGATGTTCCCCTAATGGATGCCAGATAGGTAGGACATTCTGCATAACGGATAGGTTCACTTGAAAATGTTTTTTGTAGAATAAATATGTCGTGTTTTCTGTCAAAGATTGTGTATGATTTATGTGAAGTGTGAGGAGGTTAATTAGTGACATTTGATTGACTAACGTTTTTGTACATAATACTTAAGTAATTTAGCGAATAGTTACAAACATATTACAACATAATTATTATGATATTGAGTATATCTTTCCGTCCCTATCTAAACAGCCTACCTAAGCTTAACTCTACCTAACGCTGTTCTTTGATAACCTTGTCAAAATAACTTACCTACATTATAATTCATATGTTGGTAGATTTCTCAGTAGGATACCTACTGAGAAATCTACGAAAAACATTTCTTCATGAAAAATATTTCTTTCCATACTTTTTTTAAGTGGATAGGTATATTAAAAAACATTTCAGAGTCTTAATGAATCTCGTTTTCACATGATTATATTTGAATTTCTGAGTTAAAATGAGGGCAGCATTAGTATTCAATTTGAAAGTGTTAGGTACCTAAGTATATAATTATTTATAAGAATGCGTTGTGAAGATTTATTTCTAATTATGATAATTAAACTAAAAGCGCCTCAGTAACCTAAATGTCGGACCACCTAGGAGTAAAATCCAAACAACGGTGAGAAATGAGCATCATTATCTCTAGGTATGCAGTTACCAACATTACGCTACGAAGCTACGATACCCGTACTACTACCAACCGTATAGGTCACGCACACAGACGCGGCTGGCCGGTCTGTAGCGAGTATGGATTAGCGCGGGCTGCCGCGCGAGCGAACGTCACAAAATGGCGGCCGTAAAAACAAGTGAAGAGTGAGTTACGGTCGGACGCGGGTCGAGGGGGGCGCGGCACGAGGGGGGAACACCCGACCAATAGCGCTTCGCTGAGCGAGCAACGCAATTCGCCCGCCAACTCCGCTCTTTCTTTTATGGTCGACGTTGTTTTTCTCTGGCGCGCTTTTTCCTGATTTTTTTTTGCGGGAAATTGTTTTGTTTGCTTTGTACGGAACGCTACAATGTATATTAAAAGTTTTCCCTTGTTTCGTATTGAAATATACGGCCTTTTCCTTAATGTATAACACCTTTTTCGTTTTTGAAATGTTACACGTTCTGCTAAAACGACCAGAAGAAAATTCCATCTGTGTTCATCTCAAAGGACTTATTAGTTATAAATCAAATGCTCAAAATATCCGGATGAAGAAACTTATTTGAAGGCCAATTTCTGTAATTAAATACATACTGAGAGTGAGACTGAGATAATCAAAATGTCAAAATCTTGTAAAATGTTAGTAGCATTTTTGACAAATTGAGACAGAGATTAAAATGCGAACATTCTTAAAAATACAGTAAATGTCCCTTTGATATGCTTAATGCTTAAATTAACATTTCAATTTCTTATAAAATTTAAACTTTAATGACATTAATATGTTAGTTTCATCATAAATAATTCCTGTCTAATAGCTACAAGTTTATTAAATATATTGACATCTCTATTCCTATGTCCAACTTTGAAATAAAATTGATACCATTATTTATTATTCTTGAGAAGTTGTGATAAGTCTGTACAGCTGTTTTGCGACGGAAAGTTTGAGTTCCTTTTCCTACCTACCTGCCTAGAGAACAACTGAAAGTATTTTTCCTGAAAGAATTTGCTTTGGTGATAGATAAATAGACAGATAGATAGAATACTCTTTACTAATTCCCAAACTTCACACAACAGTCTTGTGTTAAAAAAGTAGGTACTTACTTACGAGATAATTTTAAAACATTTTTTTTAAACCATACTTACTTACCTACCTGTCTTTTTCTTTTTGATAAATAAATTGTTCATGTCCACCAGTTATTTTAAATGAACAGCCTCCCACCGATTTAAATATTCAACACAAAACTCAGCGTCCCAAGACACAACAAAATATAATCTACGTCCCAAAAATAAAATGAGACATCTCCGCTTAATCCTCGAGGCAATAAAAAGTAAAAAGTTATTAGTTGGAGCGGAGAACTCATCGGGAAAGTTGCAGTGTAATAATTTAGTTAAGACAGGCCGCGTCTTAACGTCGTGTAATATCCTACACTGACATATTTATTGTTTAGGAAGGGCGGGGGCTTCCTCGAAGGGGAACACCGAATACCAAATACCATACCTTACTTGCCTTGCAGGGGATGCAACAAAACATAGCGCAAGATCAAATATTTTGATCCTCGCCACAAGATAAATATCTACAACAAAAAATTAACAAGCTAAGAAATTAAAAAGGTTTGTTACAATCAAATAAATTCTATTAAAGCTGACGGTTTCAAGAAATAGTGGAATTTCTACCTGTTTGTAGATTGAGACGTACGATTTTTGTGGGTCTTAAAATATTTTTACTATTAATTATTTCATAGATTTTTTACGACTGGAGATAACAATCACGATTCGCAAGATTTATATTTTCAAGTTAATCTTTTGACGGCATAGGCGGTCAAAAGAACTTCGTAAGTCAAGTTACTTGTCTACATATTTTCGGCCAACAACAAATTCTAGTCGCGTATACCTACTTAACTGAAGTCTTATCTACAATGGTGATTATTTGCTAACTAGGTGAAATTCCAATAATAATAAATTATCTTTTAGCAGTTATTTATGTCTTTATCTGTTCAATTTAATGGAAGCAAAAAAGAACGACATAATTCATGGTTTTAAATAATAATGATCAAAAAAAGAAACATACGGTTTTTCTGCAGTTTTTAAATTATATCTACCTAACAGATAGATAATACGACGACAATTTTTATGCTTCTGCTAGCAAGTGTCAAGAAAAATAAGCTAGGTAGGTACAATTTATTGGAGTGGACTGATAATTACTAGGTACATGTCGTGGTCAACATTATTGTACAGTACAAAAACATAAGCCGTTACTAGATTAATTTGAATCGGTGACAGGCTTGGGCAAAAGGCCAGTGCATACATATGTACGACCGGCCAGTGCATATATATATAATTATGAGACCTCTTCCAATACACCTTACCCCTATCAAGTTTTGACCAACTTTAATTATTTACGTATCTAGATGTGAGAAGTATCTTCAGATGTACACAATAGATAGTACCTCCACCTGCCTTTAATATTCGCGTCAATTAGTTCAGATCATGTTTTAAACACATACATATGTAGGTATAGACGTAACACCCAACGTTATGTTAAAAGGTGTCGGTGAACATACACGAATGTATGTTTAAGGGAGTGTTTATACAGTCGTGTGTCAGCTGCAAAGTAAAATTAAAAAGCGAACGAAGCAGTTGCATTAGGGCCGTCAGTAACCGGTTTTATGGATTTTTTTAAAGTTCATAATTATTAACACTTTAATTTCAATGTTTAAGATACGTAATTTCAGATTTTTGTGTGAGTTACGTTGTTTTAATGTTGCTACGAGATTGCTACGAAATTCGTAGCACTTTGTTTGACAGATTTTTTCACTAACATGAGACTTTTCTTGGTGTTTATATTGGTAATTCTTACGTGTTACCACATAACAAATTAATGACAAATAGAAAAAATAAGTTAAACAATAATTTATAATAATGTTTTGCTACGCCTCCAAGCCATGAAAAACAGTAAACTATTTTTCATTCAGTTTTACCTATGGTTTATTACGAAGGCAATTCTTATAGCTTATAATATCGAAATCTTGTTAAGGTAAACTAATGCATCTGGCAACCCTGCCTGTTGAGCGGTGGCGTGGGGCGTCGGGTTCATTGACCGGCCGCCCGCGCCGCTCTGAAATATCGCCTTGCAATATCTCGCTCGGCTTAATCCGAGCACTGCGCCGCAAGTCTGACCTAACCTTTATAAACGTTTATAATAAGCTAGAACATTTATAAATGTTAATATTAAAGTAATAGCATAATTAAAATGAATAGAAAATGTTTGTTTGTGTAATTAAACTGACTCGTAGCGCCTTGTGAAAATGCTAATGTAAATTCCTCTTTTTCCTTGCATTTGTTGATCATTTGAGCAATTCTATTTGAGTCTTTT
The DNA here is from genome assembly GCA_948473465.1 of Lithophane ornitopus. Lineage (NCBI taxonomy): Eukaryota > Metazoa > Arthropoda > Insecta > Lepidoptera > Noctuidae > Lithophane > Lithophane ornitopus. The sequence goes on from OX419623.1 coordinate 9,946,715, forward strand.
GAACATTATCAAAGTTGTTTTGTGTCACTGATCTACACTAATAATAAAAAGAGAAAAGATTTGTATTTTTGTTTGTAATGAATAAACTCAAAAACTATTGGAGCGATTTAAAAAAATCTTTCACCTGTAGTATGCTCTACTATCACTGAGTAACATAGGCTATAATTTATAAAGATATCTCACGGGCGAAGCTACTGGAGGATGCTAGTATTTAATAAAAACCATGAATAATCTGGTAAGAATAAAAAGAGGTAAGTTTTATTGAGTCACCTGTGATTCATACTGACTTACCTATGTGAACACACGTGTAGAATATGTAAAACCTTCTTGTTGGGTTAAAATGTTCTAGGAAATTATTAAATAGGTAAATGACTTAACTAATGATTGACTTACAGTCATACCTACCTATATATTCTTCATTAAAAACATACATACCTACTTCTAAGCGAATCATCATTATGTATACCTCTTAGGAATCTATTCATGGTTTAGTATAGGTTTTGATAATAGGTAGGTTCAGTAGATAAAACATTTAAAAATAACATTTTTTTAAATTACCTATAATGTAAGTTACATACGTGTAAGTTACATTCAAGTAGTCATATAAAAATTATTATCGCTCATAAATGAAAGAATCCATCTGGGAGTTTAGCAACCGGGCTTTGGACACCTAAATTCTAATAAAATTATTATTAAGGTAGGCACACCTGCCTGATTTTAAAATAAGATAAAATTTATATTTATTTAAATATTTTTTAAATCATGTAATTTATGCATACGGAAGTTTACTATAGAATGGGGAAAAACGACCAATGTGGCAATGAAAACCGCACCCAAGTCCAACTTGTTTCAAATTAGCATAAACATTCACGCAATTCTCACTCAGCTGGATTTATTTCAAGTATGTAAGTATCTATATAGGTGTTAATTAATTCTACAGAAATTACGTAGGTGAAACTATGAGGCCAAATATTTCTGTGATTTGCTCCTAATATTTTGTTCTAAAGCTGCATGCATGTCAGCACGTTGGGCTGACATAAGCCAATGTACGCTACAGTATACACAAAATATTATCAGAACATTGAACTACCGTCATGTCATTTGCGTAAACTTATCGTTGTAATATAGACATTCTGTGGTTTATATTTGCGCGTGTTGGGCCAACGTGTAGAGGAGCATAAGAATGTTTTATGGTAGTTGGATTGAAATATGTACCAAGCATGAAAACTGCGTAAAATCAAAAAACCTGAAACGTGAGTTTTGGTTAATAGAGGTTTTGTCCTCAAAGTTATTTCATAAGAAGGCTTTACCATTTTTATGTCAATTAGCTACCCAGGTCCTGATTAAATAATGAATGAAAATAATTTATGTCAATGTCAGTGCCTCTGTGTAGCTTTTAATTAAGAAAGTGCTTATATCAAATGTTGAAACGTACCTACTGCAAGTGAGAAAACACCATTTCGTATTTTATTAAGAAAATTCGCATTCGAATTTCCTTCTCAATCTATCAAAAATACCACCAACTCACCTACATTTTTGTCAAGTTTTGACAGCGATTGCCGCTTAGCCTTCTGGAGCGTTAATAAGAACTAAACGACGCAAAATAATCAATTAAAGGAGCCTTTAATAAATTATTTATGGAGTTGTGTGATCACTTCTCATGTCTATTGTTCTTTAAGTTGTAAAATATCTTTATACATTTCCACTAGATTATGTAATGTAATTGCTATCTTAACTTCGCCTATGAATTGATCTGTTTAAATTTGATTTTGTTTCACAAATTAATTCCCAATAATTGAGAATTATATACGAATTGCTCCTCCAAATTATTAACGTTTGCAATATTATTAATGTTTGTTATCTTTTGCTTTTCATGTTCGAATAACTTCGTTGATTAATATTCTACCAACCGACCATGAGTCTGTAACTCTGCTGGCAAGTCATTGGAATTTTAGTGAAGGCTACCAACTCACATATGTATATCTTTACGAGTAGGTTGTAAGAATAATAAAGTAGTCACGTCATCGGGTCCAGGCACAAAGTAGGTTGCGGGAATTGCTACGAGCACGTTCGAATTAAGACGTTTTGCAAACCACAAGAAATGTTGGACCGGACTCGGTCGTTCGTTATTTACATAGCTACTAGCCTATAAATAAATACCGGCCCTCTCACACACACGTGCACAAAATGACGTTGTTTTAACTTTATTTTATTTTTAAACGCGCGAGCGGTGGAGCGCGCGCCGGCTGTAATTTCGCGGTGGTCGCGGCGCGCAGGCGTTTACGCACGCCGGACCAAGATGGCGGCCGACTCGTTCTAAAGTTTAATTTTTAAATTTTGAATACGGTGTTACACTATTATATCGATAAGCGAACAAACTATTTTCCATGGGAAGTCATCGTCGTTGCGACTCGTGCGCCGTCTGCCCTCTTATCGCTCGTTTTGCTCGGACATTGATTTTCACAGAGTGCTACATGAGTATAGTTGCATGTTTATAACTTCATTACACAGTTATGACTCAGAGTCATTATGTGCCAGAAGAATTAGGAGATTTATGGATTGCTAGTGAGTAATTTTTATGATTATTATGTTACAATTTTTTTTATCAACGCGCTTGGATTTAGATTGATGGCTTTGATGTTTTAATTTTGAATGTTTTCCGCGAATTACAATCTTTAAATTATATTTTACTTTTCGGAAAATATATATGAACATGTGGATTCGTAAGTAATATGCTGTTATTAATTTTATAAAAATGGAACGAAATAAATAGTAGGTTAGTCATAAATAACTAAAGCCGCTCTGGCCAAAATACAAACTGAATACCTAATCTTATTTATAACGGAAAATCAATAGGTCATTTTGACTGAAGTTCTCAACTATAACCAGTTTTTTCTTTTTAAGTAGGTAGGTAAGTTATTAAGGTAAGTACATACGTAAGTGCAAGTTATAGGTATAGGTTAGTACTTAGGTACCACTTGTCTTTATAAATTAAATTCAAATAATGTCTTGCGCTGGAGGCTATTCTAGGAACCTCTTGTTTATTAAAAACGCAAGAATGCGCATGGTTTTGTAAAAAAAAAACATGTACAATCAGTGAAATCTTTTAGTTTTCTGAAGACGTAGTAAGTATGTTGATTTGATTTACCTGTTATTATAATCGATGTAGCATTCAGAAAATAATCATGTCTGTAGATAGGTACTAAAATCTCTATCTCACACTAACTTTAGTTACTGATTAACAAAAATTCGTCCGGAAAATCCATTCTTGGTTCTTTGCAGCGCACGTTGTCTTTCAAAAGGTCTTAACGGGCATTGAGCATCGTACAAAATTCGACTATAAAGATATACGGACCTGTATAGATATGCGTAGACAATAATAGTAAATTAAGACTTTGATATAGTAAAGAAAAACATGGAAGACATCTCCATGAAATGGCCTCTCTAATGAAAGCGTAGCGTGTCTTTAGAAATAATTGCTGTGCTTCAAAATGGTGGTTTTATTCATTACTTGAATAAAAATATTATAAGTAAAAGCACTTACTTAATAGTTTTTGCACTACAGTACATTTGATCAGCTCCTGCACAGTAATACAGTATACTCAATAATATTTCAAAAGGCTCTTGGTCTTTTTGGTACAATTTCAGGCCTGAAATAGGTACATTATCAACAGCGACAGAAATCTTTAAAAAATGCAGTAAAAAGAAATGGCTCAATAATTTCTGACCCAGGTGCATATTATACCTATACGTCTTTGTCCGACTCAACATATGCGCCTGCTTAACATACACCGTACAGCCATACCTACGCGTTGTGACTAAGCTGAAAACAATATCGCTTTATCCGCGCCCGCGCAGCCGACCTCGTGTGTTTGCGGCGGCCTTTCATCTCGTATTTATAGTTTCGAGTCGGGTTTTCTGGTGTTGTGATCGTCTTCCTAGTTATCGCCTATATCCTGAGTATGTGGGTGTTAGCAATTGTAGATAGCGGTGACACAATGATTTATGTTTTAGTGGGAACCTTTCCTTGTACTTACCTAAAAGTATGTATCTACTAGATATACCTATTAAACCTACCATTCACTTGCCACTCACCATAAGCGTAAAAGTTTAAAAAAATTGTTTACATCACACATGATTTACTTACTCCAGTATGAAAATAAATGGGTTTCTCTGCCATCTGATCGAGTGATCTTCCTCAGACTAAAAATACTGAGGATCCTTGAGCACAAAAATATTCAAGTTAACCGTATAATATAGTATCGAATCGTGACCGTTGCATTGCTATCAAGTAACATATTAATTGCCACGACCAAGGCTCGTGAGTTATGGACTCACCGTCGTGAAGCACGTTTGGTAGGTAGGTAGACCCGGTAGCCATGAAAATATCTAGGTACCGTATAAGTATTTCAACGATGTGTTTGGCCTGATTTCGCAATACCTACTTTTGTAAAGCAATACCTACATAAATCATACGAAGAAAATTAAATTTTCATGATAAAGTAACATTTACATAAAAATCCTTTTTTTCTATTTCGGTTTTAAAAATAATTGCTTTCTCTAAAAGAATAACGTTCTATTAGGTAGGTAGTACCTACTTAGAGGCACAAAAATGCTGTTTTATGTTTAGGTTCCTTCTTATTATGTATTCCACACATTAAGGATTTTATTATACCAATTCTACTCCGAGTCATTTCATTGTTTGACTTCGGTTTTCTATTGAACTTTTCAGAAAAATAATTGTCTTGTTGATTTTTCTTCTAGAGTAGGTACTACTTAGTTTATAATTTTGTATGACTGTACCCCACATTTGCACATCCTATGTGCCTTTAACTTCGATCTAAATTGGTCGTGTGTGTGCTGGAACCTACGTGCTCCTTGGTATGGTAAAATTTTTATCGCAAGCCCGTTATCGTGCCGATCATAAATCTGTTTTCGAATCGTGAGTCGCCATTGCTGGCGTAGCGTTGCAAGCCCGTATTGAAAGCTGACACAGAAAATTGGACCGTTTCATGCGAGCTATAAAGTATAATTTAGTATCGCTGGCGACCTTTATTTAGCGCATTTGGGATTCCGTAAGGTTTATTGTCGCATTGTACGTAAGTATTTGCCAATGCACGTAAAATGCTAGGCGAGGCTCTCAAAACGCCAGACTTATTTACGGTCTAAGAGCGTTGTCGTTCAGTGCGGCCGTATCCGTAACTTGGAAAGATAATGGCCACCCCTGAATTATGTCACTGAATCTTTTAGAGATGCCACGGAAAATATACGCTTGAGGAAAAACGCGACATGAAATATAATGGAAAAATCTATAGCGTTTATCCTGAAAAGTAGGTGGTCTACTCTCGAGAATGAAACCAAAAACATGATGAAAAACACAAGTAGGTAACTTTGCATTTAATCCTAAGTATATAATATTATAAATGCGAAAGATGAGTTTGTTTGTTACGCTTCCACGTCTTAACTATTCAACCAATCATTATAAAATTTTGCATAGGTAGTAAGTACCTACACGTTGTCAGGGGTATAGAAAAGGACATAGGATACCTTTCATCCAGGATAAAACTACTGTTCCCGAGGGATAGATCTACATCAACGTAAGCGAAGCCACAGGCTAAAGCTAGTTTATATCTATAGCAATAACTTAGTTAAGTTGCAGTGCTAAAGTTTATCAGGAATGTGTGCGAACATTGTATGTATAGGAAGCTAAAATTGATCAACTTACGAATTGTTGTACGGCTCCGTGTGAAGAGATTGAATTCGTATCTTATTCTGAGAAGCAAAAAGTTCACCAGATTTTCGTATTAAAGTTCGTTTTAATTGAACTTCGATGAGTTCGGTTTTTAAAGGTTTCCAAATTCAAGTTTATAGTCTCGGAATCACATTGCATGAATTTTGATTCTCCAAAAATTACAATAATACCTACCTATGTCATTTACATGTAACTTGGTCAGCATTTTAAATAATGTTATAGAAACAACAACTTTCTATTTAAAATATAACAAAAAGGTACCTTATTCAATACGTTAATGACGAAAATAAAAAATTATAAGTAAACTTACCTACACCATACAATTATTCGGTGAGCAATCGATAATCCGATAGCATCAAAAGACGCACAATTACTTCTAAGTTCTACGAAATAACTTTACTTAGAGGAAACGGTGTCTATTACAGCAGAGGTGGATTTTTACTATACATAGAGATTTATACGAGTACCCACCGAGGTATTAATTGTGAGGGGTTTATTGGCACAGTCAATAACCATTTATAGCTTTCTCAGCGAGAGTCAATTACGTTGGATTAACTCCACGATGAGTTTGTAGGTGTGAAATAACCACGCAGACACGTAGCCGCGTAGCCACGTAGCCACGTAGGTATATTTTGACAATGTTCAAAGGTTCCATCGTATATTTTTGGAAAAACCGAACTTCTGAATTAAATGTGACTGGTCTAATATTGGAGTAACGAAATTAGTGCATCAATCTATCTATCTATCTTTATAATATAAAAATCAATTGCCGTGTAGTCTCGCAAAAATTCGAAAATGGCTCGACCGATATGTTTTTTTTTTTCTTTAGTACGCCTCAATACTGGGTTTGTTTAGGAAACAAGAAAATTCAGAAAAACCCAAAGGAAAAATCAATCTCACGTGGTACGAATTTCATCGGGTCATCTAGTCTATAAATATTTAGATGGGAATATAAATACAATGCTATTGGTCGATAATCACATTTCATTCGGTATATTTCGTTTTTCCGAAGATGAACGATGAAAACTTTGAACGTAGTCAGACTATAGCCACATAGTACACCCCACCAGCCCCGATTGTACAAGTGTTTGTTTAGTAGAATGGTTACAGTAATTAAACAACGAAATTGGATTGATAGCGTGCCTACCTACGTGTTACAACACAATGTGTCCCGTAATGAAATGTAATCAAGCGTTAAATTAAAATCTTTTGGTTTATCAAAGGTTTGTTCGGAGGTTCGTTTTTGTAGGTATTGTTTTACCGTTTATAATGTGTTTTGTAATTTTGATACGACTATGTGTCTGATTATTTTAAGTTATCCTATACCTAGGTTACGTTTGGGTTGTACCTATGTACTTACTTAATCCATCAATCATCAAACTATGTGGGTAAATGCATAAGTAAATCAAAAAATGATTACAATTTGTAGGTGATTGTGAGTACCTAAATGATGAAATGATGTAACACAAGTAATTTTCATTTGGCCTCCACAGCCTTCATGCTAAAAATATGTTATATGCTGTCTTGTCCTTCTAATGATAAACGCTTTCGTATTTGCGTAAGCACGTTTACAGATTCTAAAAATATTGATACCACAAGAACTGGCCATAAGTTAACTGAGTTAGGTGACTAGGAGCCGACCAAGCCGTTTTCCAATTTTTTTGTTGAGCCGAGATACTTGATCTTCAGCCACAGTACAAAAGCCCGAGGTCGTTTATTATTACAGTAACCGAAAATAGGTGGATATCACATTACAGAAGGAGTCCAAATTCCTTTAAGAACCGCGTCGTTAATCCGTCAGAAAGTTTCAGCCATGGTTTACGACGACCAAAACCGTCGACCTATAAAAAAATTGTGCCCGCACACCCGAAGTCCCGAAGTCCCGAAAAGTTTGATTTATTACGAGATCTAGCAATTAGATGGTGCGGGCCACTGAGGGATTGATTTATGATGATTCATAGTAATCATGAGCCTGTGATCCGTCCAGTAATTCTATTTTATGACAATTCCCCTGATGAATGGCTGTGTGCGGTTTCTGACGCCATCTTGAATTGAGACACTCGTGTTGCGGTGACAATTCTTAGGCTTGAGAATATAGTTGCAAGAAATGAAAGTGTGAGTCTTTTGCATTTTTATGATCTAGTTGAGTAGAATATTATGTTAGTAATAATAAATCTTAGACTCTAGGTGTGTTCGTGTGGAAAGCTATCATTGAATTTACCGGAAAATTTAAAAAATTATACGTTTCTGGTAACTAAGAAAACTTATAATACAGGTAAAAATAAATTACTTCGCTTTAATTAGACAGTCGGTAAAAGAAATTTAAAAAGTCATCGAATCATGACGACTCCTTGTTTTCTACCTCATATTTATTGGTGAATAAAACTTTAATTTGTACTCATCTTGAGTTCCGAGATCTCCCTGATTGCATTTTAATCGCAATTTCATCGAGTTTAATGTTAGTCTCAGTCAATAGACTGGGAAAGTTCAGAAAATGAAATGAAATGAAATGAAATGAAATGAAATGAAATGAAATGAAATGAAATGAAATGAAAATGAAATGAAATGAAATTGTTTATTCTGTAAATAGGATATTGGAATCACTTTTACACGTCATATTAAAAAATATTAAAAATAAGCTAGATGAGGTCGGCGTTTCCTATCTGACTACTCTGAGAAGAAAGGCCGAAACAAACTCAGAGGTCACAGTCTCTTTTAAAGTCCAGACATAATCTTGGTCAAGCCATATGAGGACCATGTAAATTCGAGTCTGAAATGGTCTTTTGAGGAAAGAACCACACAGATTTGAGTGGACCTGTCCAGTCAGTGCAAGCATTTGTCAGTAATGGCGGAGCTCAACTCAGAACTTAAGGAGCTCAGCGACTTGACGAACAATACCAAAGAAAGGACATTTGGGTAGGCCGCATAAAATTCTCAAATTGCCAGACCAATGATAAAATTAACAGAGAAAGAGAAAAAAAAAAAATTAAAAAAAATTCACATAGTCCTCACATTCACAATAATAAAATACTTTACAAAGTAATCATGTCATTTTGTATAGAATATTCAATAATGTCAATTTGTAAATAAAACTGGTTGATATACTTTGATGATTTCAGTAAAATCATTGAACCTCTCTAAGTTTAGAGATAAAATATAGGCACACCTTATTTCGAAGAACCCTTCAGTTATATTATACTTCCTTAAAGAGCAAAATGTAGGATCTTTCCGCTTCAGAGTAATTTTCATAATATCTATCCAATTCTTAGCTGTTGTCTAGACGAGTCATTTAGTTAATGTATATAGGTAGTAGGTGGGTGGGTACATAACATGAACTCACTACGTTTTACGTGGCTACGGTATTCCCACTTCGTTAACCCTTTATTTCGTGTTCAAGGCTTCCACGTGGGTTGGTAGAGGTATATATTCAGGGTTTTTCTATGTACCGCGAAATCAATAAGTCAACTAGGTAAATTGTACTCGCAGTAAAATTTAAAAAATCATACCTTAATGAAGTGAATCAGGTAATATTTTTTCCAGTTTTAGCAAATAAGGTTTTTTTTTTTAAAAGCTGTTTCTATGGAAAACCGAATAACTTTCCTATGATGATTGGTACTTTGATATTTAATACGAAACTCATACATATTCTTTACGTATCAATCAACTCAGCCTACCGCAGTCGTCGGGAATCCCAGGCGGATTCCCGGCCACCATAGGCGCGGGCTTGCGGACGGCGAGCAATGGGTAGCTCGCCGTCCGATAAGGACCAGGCCCGGGTCGATGGCGCGTCGTGTTTCACGCGCGCCCCAAAGATATGTCAGCACACCTGACGGGGTCCGTTAGGACCGATGCCTGCCAGGGTTGCGGAATAGTCCGAAAGGGATACCGGGACCCTGGCAACAGGCAACTGAAGGAACACGGGTGGGTTTTAGTCAGTAAGAGTCTGACACGCCCTTCCGCTCCGCCCAGAGCGGGAGAAGGCATATGATGATTTCCCAACCAAAAAAAAAAAAAAAAGCCTACCGCAGTCCATTGCTGGACATAGGCCTCACCCAAGCTGTGCCACAACACCCTATCAAGGGATAGGGTGTTGTGGCACAGTGATGCTCCGCCTGCCGCATCCAGTCTGTCCCAGCCACTTTATTTTGGTCGTCGTTCCATCTAGCTGGGCCACACGCTACGCTTGCCGATACGTGATCTCCACTCTAAGACCCTTTTTACGTATGTTGATGTTTATTTAGTTCGTTGACTATCAAATCAGCTTTACTTCACTTACGCGCCCAATAAAAATAAATAAATAGACCTACAAACATTTTCTCACGGGCGGCTTACGAGTTTCTAAACACACCTACCCACTTCGGCACCACTAGCTTGTCACAACCAAAAAGCTATAAATAGGGCACTAAACTTAACACTTACACATAAAGAGATCGGAGATACATACAGGTTTGATACCGCGTCGCCGCCTGTCGACGCTTCGCCGTTACCGATAAACAAATCGTCGACTTCACTCAACCAGCCCTCTATCGTGACACTAAAAACTTAACTATCCGGTAACACGAACACACCTGAATATAAATCACGAGCACCGGTAACGGACTTATCGAGATATGTACGACACGATCGCTCTTCATGAAAACTTTTAACGCTCACAACATCGCGGTACCAACTGAAACGCTATGTAAATTATTGAAAATCACGCATCGAACCGATTCCTACGAATGTCAACCTCTAACTATAGATTATTAAATACGTTGGCGGGCCAAAAACGAAAGTAAAGTTTACCACAAAAGCCAAAATATTTCTCCAGAAAGAGTTATTTCAATATTATGCAAATTTCACCCTTTGGAGTTTAACGACTCGAATGAAAGATAATGCAGTCGATAATTTGGGTATTTTTTGCTGATTTCGGACTCGTTTTGTCTGGTTTTTCGAGACCTCATATAAAGGCGCAAGTCATTTGTCTAATGCGTATCGACAATTTATGTAAAGGTTACGCAAGACAGCCCTTTGTTAGGCTATAGTTACACTTTCGGTTTCAGGGTACTGATTTGCATAACAGGGTGCGCGCACAATGCTCGGACACCCTTTCTTGTACAATACTTTTTAGTTTCACTTTTAACGTTGTATTGTTGACATTTTGTGCGAGTAATAAATAAATCAGGCGCAAATTTATAAGGTCCGGCGCATGTGCACAAGACTACAATGTTGCCTTATGTCGGCTGAGTCTCTGTGAACCTGACTCGTTTATGTAACGACCGGTATATACAGTGATGAAGGCTACTCGTGAGAAAATTTTGTTTGATGAGATTAACTTGAAATATTTCAGCCGGCAGACTTCAGTTAGAGTGCGTATACGCTGAGCTAAAGCTAGACTCACGACTTGTGATTTCAACGTTTGTTTATGTGTAACTAATTTGTTTTTAATTAAACAATAAACATAAACTTTGAATAAGTGGTCATTGATGGTAAAATGGTTGAAATAAATGCCAATAACACACGTCATTATGGCGTGTAATATCGTTTTACAACTTTAAGGCAATAAATAAATTGACTGCCGTTTGTACATTTTATTACGATTTAAAAGTCGATGACTGTTTGAGACGAATAATTGATTTATGCCGGTTATTAATGTTAATTTGATATTATCGTGTTATGTAACGCTTGTAAATTTTTATTTGCTAGTTTTTTACATCATAATGAAATTATGGGGGTTTGATTATGAAGTGATGGTCTTAATTTGAAGTTTTTGGGAAGAATTTGATGATGCTCACAAGTACAAATGACTATATAATCACGATTATTATTCTAAAAGTCTACAAAAACAATTTTTATCCTTGGAACATGTTTGATAATCAAAGCTGAATTGGGAAGATTTTCCCCAGTTGACAAATAGACACGGTTATAAACGACACCTTATCCCAAAAGTAATTTCAGAGCTATAAAAAAATGAAAAACCAAATAAGCAGGACTTAGCTACTTTACTTCATCTCACTCCGAGCTTTTTATAATTCCGGAACGACATAAAGATGCAACCACCACATTCTAAGCCCAATATTTATGACGAGAGATTATTTTTACCGTCCTCATACCAATCATAATTAGTGGCCAAGAAGAAACGGTAGGCGCCCAACTATATCATACATATGTTAATGACCGGACTTTTCTACAAATGTTTTAGTCTTTTAACCGTTTAACACGTGTTAATAACTAATAAAACGCTTTAATGGTACATAAAAAGTTGAGATTTATAACGTATAGCCAGTATGCCTTATGATTTGCTTGACGCGTGCCTAGTTTACAACGTTATTTAATTCAACGTTAAAGTTTCATTAGCTTTCACTATGACTAGTTACGATTGCAGCAGCAGTGAAATCTAATAATCTGTGTTATTATTGCGATAAATATTACAGTTATTACCAATTACGTATCTACGAGGTCGTTCAGTGTTTGTTTGGGTTTTCTAGTTTTTATGTTTGAGCGTTTGATCTGCTTTCTACTTTAATTTTTGATTAGATAAACAGTTCTCATTTTAGTTATATACATAACCATGATAACTGTTAAAGCATGTGGGTAAATTATCGCTTAAGTTCGACATCTTGCCTGATTGCAAGTCCTGTATTTTTTTTTTTTTAACTTCTCGCATACAATAAAGTACAAAGGCAGACTTAATGCCTTAGGCATTCTCTACCTGTCAATCAAGTGTGGTGAAGAGATAAGATGGGAGTTGCTCTGAATGAGAGGAGATAATATTATTAAAAAAATAACAAAAAGCATTATAAATAAACATAAAACACCAACACATGTGCATAAATAGGTTATATACTTATAATGCCCTTAAATACATATTTACTATAATATACATTATAAGTACCTAAATATTATTCAATCTGCCTAGCCTTTTCCCAACTATGTTGGGGTCGGCTTTCAGTCTAACTAAACAGTCCTGTATTATTAGGTATTAATTATTATCTCTCTCACATATCCCTAAGTTACATTGAACAAAAATCTTCATTGTTTACTGCTGAAAAGTTGTCGTACCTAAAAGAAAATATAAATGTATAATTATGATTATTCCTGTCAGCCGTTTCTCTATTGCGTACCTATCTTATTGCTTAAGTATGGTTCATACTATACAGTTTCCTTTTCACATGAAGATCAAAACTCAAATAACACTTTAAAATAAAATGATACCCCTTTCTACCTACCTGAACATGTTTAACCACTTATGCATATTCAAAGTGGGTTGTATTTTGAAACCCAATCAGAATGTCCCCAAACATTTGGATAGTGGGCAGTATAATATCGATAAATTGTTCACCTCCACCATAATATTCCAACCTCGTACGGTGTTGGAGGACGCGATACGGGATAAGGACCTTTCATACGGATCGGAAATCGTTCAGGTGCGGTGACGTAGGTAGGTAGTCTGGATTGTGTATCTCGTCGAGTCACTTTTCCGGCACCAGAGGGGCAAATCCCGTAGTTTTTAAGAACGTTGGCATTCTAATCTCATTCGCAATTTGCCAATAATACAATCAATTTACGAAATTCTTTATCAAGTGTGACAGATCGTGAACGATTTTTAAGTACGAGAATTGGCCTTCAGGTATAGAGAGATACAATAAATTAAGGAATAGTAAGTGAAAGAAATCAAAATAAAACATAATGGATGCTGCTGGTTTATGATCCTTTCAGTAAGTTTGTTGTCAGAATTTAGTCTCCGTTCACTTTGCCTACCACCTACTGCTCAAATTCGATATAAACCAAGAAAATTCACTGAACATTTTATTTCACATGTTCATTTCCTGTAACAAGATACCTAACAAAAACCTACACACTTCTTAAGTTCAACTGTTGCGACAGCAGTTCGTCGCACCGTCGGCCCACGTTCGTGTGAAGGGACACTAGCGGCGTGGGAGCGGCATCTGGAGCGGGTGATCTGGCGATGCTCGTAAACGAGCCGAATTAGTGCCCCCAGCCCGCTCTGCCTAGCTGGGGAAACAAAAACCAGATTTAAATATAGAATCCGTATAGTTATATCCGATCCTCTCTTGTTTCATACTATGCTATGATTGTGTGTTATGGTATGTTTGTATGTTCGTTTTGAAATGAGTAATCAACTGTAGATTCGTTTGTTATTACCTGCACAATATTTAAAGTTTCATGTTCATTGTTTCTGACTCTTTTGTTCCGTGTATATTATTGGGCGCTTTTCGTCAGTATACCTTCGGAATTTTCTCGTAGCAGATATTTTGTCGCAAGCCCCGTTCTCAATCAGGTACCTATTTTAATATATGATACTTATAACTATACCAATGAAGAACATAAACATAAAAAACACTGCTTGTTTACTAAAAACTCTTCTAGCAAGTTCTCACACACAATACAATAAAATTTTGATTGAAAAACCAAGCGATGCAACACAAAAAACAAACAAATGTTTCGAACCATCCCTACCATTACGATTTTATTGGTAGATGTAAGATTCTGATTACAGTTGCTAGCTGTTAGAAAATAATGTCTTACACCAATACTCAAGAGAATAATTAATTTCATGATTAATAAGTACTCACACAGTAACAATTTCAACTTTTCCCATCAAATAAAATACTAAATTAAAACATAGGACACCCCTATTCGTCCGTCACAGTTTGATTTTTTAATGGTGATGTCGCTCAGTTTAGGGTTAAGTCCAAATTGTATGTGAAAGGGTGGTGAGATCCAGTGCGGGTTATTATTGTCATTGTGGAGGGAAAATGTTTTGGGATGGGTTTTGTCAGAGAAAATTAATTAACTATATAACATTGGGTCTAATAATCTTCTCTGGGGTGGTTGGATTTTAATTTCATATCGGATAGAACTCTACCATAAAGAGCTTACAATTTAATATCATTTTTCTCTGGTTATATACAATTGGGAAAACTACTAGCCAAGAAACGGCTAAGAACTCTCTACTTATACCTATAGCAAAACTTATTCTGTAATGTTTGTTATAAACGTTCTAAAATATAAGACAGGATGAAAGTTTATGTGGAATGAATAATGCATGAAACAAATTTAAATCTCAAAAGAAGCATCACAGACCATTTCCCCGGAACTATGAGTTAGACAAAATTATATCTATCTCACAGATAGCGGGAATATCGTAGGGGAATAGTCTTTTTTATTATTTATGTAATATTTGGCAATTTTTTTTAAATATGAAGGGTGTATCCCCTCGCTAAAGGGTGGGCCCGGCCTGAATGAATTTATAGTCCTTTGTAGATAAACATATCAATTTGTTAGTGTTTTGTTAGTGGCATAAATATGTGATACAATTGTTAGCCCGTACATAGTCAGTCGACTTGATGACTCCGATGGACGCACTCGGAATGAAGAGTGACTTTATATCTTCTGGTGTTCCCATTTTAAATGGACTTTGATTAGTGAAAAGTGTGGTTGAAACTGTGTGAAATCAGATTTTTAAATAGATATCTTCAGTAGTTTCTAGAAACCAGCTGTTGAGTAATTAAGACGAAAGTGAGGTAAGTCACCCAATTTCAGTCCCAATTTTTTCTTGTCGTTAAAAGCCTCCACCCTTCCCTTATAACTCTAATTACGTCTCCAGACTGACGTACAGTAAGGCCTAAGTAAATAAACTTTGGTTTACAGCAGCGTTGTTTACCGCATGCATCTCTTCCGCGTTCAACAGTATCCGCCAACCACTTCCTCGCTCCGGTAAAAAAATCGGAATCCAAACACTAACTCGGTAATATCCGAGCGACTTTCCCCGTAAATCGATTGAAAAGCAAGCGAATAAAATCGATTTTCCCCCAAATTGAATAGTCGTAAAACGTAGGTAGCAGCAGTTTTAATGTCCAGATTGTTTACACGGCGGCGTCACGAGTGTAAACGCTTGTCGATAATTGATGATTTGATTTACAACATCACCAAACAACCGGTGTTTGGGCGATCGCGATACGTTACCCGCGCCTTTGAATGGAACGATATTACGTATCTAATAGCCGTAATATACGTATTCGTACGTATTTATGGTTGGGAGAAAATACATTGGTTGTAAACTTATGGTAGAGAGCGGTTACTGTATTGTCAGTTTCTTTACTGATTTAGAATCAGAGATTTTAATACACAGACACACTTTATACTTAAGTGCAGACTAGACTAAGAAAGCCGATATTTTCTCAAGCATCAGAACAGAAAGTCTCTAAAATAATTATCCAAATCCATTTGGACTTTGAGTCTTTGGGGAAATATAGAGTTTTCAGTTTCCAGGTTTTCCTAAATTTCTTTTCAAGCACCATCGCTTATTTTCAATAGTTAATTTTGCGGATGCGAATTCTGTAGGTATTTTTCACGGACCTACAATCCAGACGCCATGAGATACCATCAGTCTATAATGACTTTAGCACCTGTAATTTTAATTGTTACAATTCATGCATTTTCCAAACTAAGGAAGGATTCTTCAGACGCTGGTGTCCTATACCCAAGTCTCATTTTCCTTGCTACGTAGGTACTAAAAACCTTTGAAGCTGTTTTCTGCTGAGTTCATGGAATAAACGTACGTCGGTGCGTTATTCCAGCCATTAGTTTTATAGCTGCGAGCGGCTACAGGAAAATAAATTCGGTCACGTAAGAAAATTGACATTATCCGTAAGATTTTCCTTGTTCTAACATAACACACGTAGGTACCTATGTGTTAGGTAAGTATCTAGTGGAAAATCGACATCCTAACTATATAATTTTTATTTTTATATAATATTATACCTTTATGTGAAAGTGAGTTCGTTTATTTATTTGTTACGCTTGCACGCTAAAAAGTCTGAATAGACTAGGATGGAATTTTGCACATGGGTAGACCTGTAGAAAGGACATAGAATACCTTTTATCCGATATTCCCACGGGATCGAGACTTATGCGGGTGAAACCGCGGGGCGCAGTTAGTCTTATAATAAATGGTAGGGTATGAGGAATTCCATTTTCTCTCAAACTCCATTAGTGAAAGAATTTCACAATCCTTTTATATGTAACCAACGTATGACCAACCAAGAGCCTGGCTACGTAGATCGCATGGCTCACAAGCGGGTGTAGATTACATTAGGCAGGCAGGCACGCCCGAGGCCCTCGAATACAATGCGTCAGCCAACAATGAAATATTAACGAATATTCGCACTCAACCATTAAAAAACCGTAATCAAGCGATTCAAAGTTCAACGGCCATAGCCGTGCTCTCGTAAACGGTAAGCGGCACCTATAAATTTTATACGATAAACAAAGAAACAATCGTGCTGTTGTAATGTCAAACTTTTGCGGTAGGTTATGGAGCATTGTGAGTCCTTCCGTGTGGTTTTATGCATTTTTTATAGTGTCGCCTTACACGGCCGCGATTGGAGCAAATTAAGGCGGCGCCTATTCGTCGCTAGCGGCTCGCACGGCCGCGGCCGCCGACCGCCGGAGACCGCCGAGCGACGCGCGACTGCGACACACCATAGCGCACAACGTTTCGTCACGAGTGCGCAATAAACTTTTATCGCTTGTTCTTTCAAGTATTATTTGACAGTGTTGATGCGTTAAATTGCGATTAATAGATGATTAGCCATTCGGGCGTGCGTTTATAGCGGTCTCGTAATAAATTCACTTTATTGCGTATCAATCACGCGATAGTCGTCGCGGTGGACGCGACTCCGCGAGTTTCGCCTCCAGCGGCCTTTGCAGCCGCCCGTAGTAAATATTTTTTTTTTATTGGTGGCCATAATTCTTACTGTAACTGGTAGCTTTTCTCTGCAAATGCTCTATGCTAAATAGGTTCCTGATAGATAGTAAACTCTTAAACGGATATATGCGTACGTAACGAGCAAATGGGAAAATAGAAAGTTTGTATTGGTTTCAATATTGTATTGGTCGAAGGGGATATACAACTTTAAAAATCTTTTGTGACCAAGAGAAGATCATGAAAGCTTAGGTAGCTTTTCATAGTTAGAGTACACGTTTTGAGGTGAACCTACCTTGTATTCATTGGATGGTGGTGCCTCTTGTAAGAAAACAAAGGAACATAGGCTGCGTAAATAGCAAGTTTATAGAGTACCTATTTCCATTTTCCACACTTACAAGTCACGACTCACGATCATAGATATAATTTAGTTAACTAGGTAGGTATGTAGATAAGTACCTAGCTACTAAGTTCTCTATTTTAAATAAGTAAGTTTTGAATTTTTCCATGGTGTGGAAATGTAGTTTTACGTTTCAGCTGTTTTCACTGTTAATCAAAAAACTTCTTCATACAAATAAAATATATAACATATTTTGTCTGTTATGCTTATGACAAAACCCAAATTATTTAATAACTTATCCATACATTTTAACTATAAAAATATATGTTTAGAAAAAATAAGAAACATGCTAAATATAAAGTCGATATTATTAACTGAGGCTAAAACTTGCGTTTAATCGCACGCGGCATATAAAAGCTGTAACACACGCGCTATGTTTAGACACCTAACAAAGTACAGTCGCCAGCAAAAGAGACAGCGAGATCACGGCACCTTTAGTTTAGAGTGTCATAAATTCACCGCCATTAATATTTGCTTAACTTACCATAAAGTGAAGTGGCGAACCGCTCCGGGCTGGCCAGTAAAACGTGCACTTAGTAAAGATTATCTCAGAGGTATGTGGCTGTAAATAATCGATGTTACTGCACTATACCTACGTACTGAGTTAATTTATGAGTGGCCGTTGTGTAGCGCTTTCAGTAACCAACTGCTCTGCAACTAAGAAACGTTTTGTGTCCGCCACTGTTTACTTTAAATAAGAGTGATTGGACATATAATTTGTTAGAGTTGTTAAAGAAATATGTCGCGGAAGTTGATCGCTGGATTTTATTGGGTATTATTTATTTATTCATGTAAAATAGAGATTTTAGCAATGTGTTTTCTAGTGGGTGATTGTTTTTTTTTTTACAGATCTCAGCAAAATGGTATGAAGCAAAAAAAGTCCGCGTAATTATCTGCAAGACATTGCCTAAAAGGTAAGAATTTCTACTAATTCATTAGAAGAAACTGTTGTTGTTTATTTTTAAATTTTTGTCTAAACACTTTTGTTTGTGACTGCCACTGCATTTGTACCGTATTGTTGCTTTGTCTCAAAATATCCCTAAGTATACTAATGTATTGTGCAGCAGAATTAATATATTTAAACTACCTAAAGAAGTAGGATACTAAGCTCAATGCATCAAAATTCACATAAAAGATAAAGGACCAACACGACAAAAAATGTAACAAAACAAAACATTCCAATCAACTTTAAAAAAATAAAATCTGATACCAGAATTCAAGAGAAAAAATAAATCCAATCTCATAAACCTCATTTTTTAGTTTCCGCCATCTTCGAAGTATCTCAAAAATGTCCGCCGGTCGGGGACCGTCCTACCGCGCATCGAACGGTATCGCCATACTTCTTTCTTTTTAATTTTTCATTCCCCTTCTCAAATCGAAAGAACTCACGCTGCGATCACCCAGCACTCCCGTCGCTGTGCGAAAGAGATAGAACGGCCCGTTTTTTTCTCATCACTCTTTCGACGTATCTCGCGTGAGGAAAAGAGACAACAAATAAAGTAAAATGGCGTCGATAGCAAGGCATGGCAATGGCCCTGCAGCTGAAATTCTTAAGCACACATACAAAGAATGTTGGTGTGTGAGTTTGATTGTATTGCCGATTGGGAGGGCCCAAGATCAGATGTCTTCAACCTTTCTTGAGAGTGCTTCTTGTAAGATGTTTTTAAATATTCATACTAAGATTTCAGTCAATCATAATTTTTTTTCCACTGATAGGTGCTATGCTAATTTGTTTTAATAATGAATGGGTAATTTTTACTAAATGATATAAAAAAAAAAACTCAATTTCTCATAAAACTGATGTTTTTTTCAGTCTAGTAAAATAAATTCTGCAATTAACAGACAATAAGATGACTATTCTGGGTCAAAGAACAAAAAAATCGATGATTAATATTGTGTGATAATATAAGAAAATAAAACATCGTTTTAATTTTTTCAAAATAATATTTAATATAATATTATAAAATGTGTAAAACACAAACAATGTTTGTGACCTCTGCTCTAGGAAGAATCGGTTCATCTGATTTCAGAGAGATGGCGCTGTCCTCAAATTGAGAGAGAGTAAGAAATGTAGAGTCATGTAGAGCTTTATAAAGCTTTGAATTTATCGTCTACAGCGATGAATTCATTATTACTTTACATGAAACGTTAATGAGCATAATGAATATGATTTATTGTGATAAAGAAAAGAAGTAAAGGAGATATTGCAGTCGGTAAGAATTACTTGAAAGGATACCTACGTATAATAATACCTACCAAATATTTACTTTTGACCACCCACCTAACTACCTGTACTATTAAAGTTGTAGGTAAAACCACAGAAAACATACTCAATAAAACAGATAGCAGTAACATGACTTCTGCAATATCTACCTGCTTCGGTGGTATTATATTAGGATTTACATAAAATAGATAAAAAAATTGTGAACCCTGATATAATAGTAGTTAGGTACCTACCCATAATATCTAGGTATAATTTTACTTCAATGAAGGTATTATCTATTAATTTATATAAAAAGTAAAAATAGTTTTTAAGCATCTACCACTGTCTTATTGTAATATCATTTGAATATCTATCTAGCAGTGTGGGTACATGAAATTATTTTATAGATATCTCATGTCGTTATAGATAATAATTATGAGCTCTTCAATGTGCATACAACTATTTCTATTCCTACCCAGCTTACTATAGTATTTTGCTGTAGAGCCCATCGTAAGTCAGTGTGACACTGTGCTTTTAAAGCTACTAAAAGTTCCACACTTTTTTAACAGATGGCGCTAAACTCAATAATAATGGTAGAGCTTCTGTCATTTATTTTAAGGCTCAAAAGCTAGAAGTAGAGATGGTTAAACAGATTGTTATTGAATTATATTTTTTGAATCATAATCATAATGTTAATAAATACAAGTAAATTCATGATATCGAAATATTTTAACAGACACAATTAGGTACAGTCAATTAGTTCAGACTGTACAACTCTACATTTGGGGAAGATTTATGAGCCCTTTATTAACCGTGGTAGCAAACAGCGTTTTAAGTCCTGTTCGACTTAAAACGCTGTTTAAGTAAAATGTCTAATTATTATAAACATAATATTTACGATACATAGGCACAAGTTCCTTCATTCTTTTCCATCATTTCTGCGCTTATATTTAGAGGACGAGGAGAAATTCTACAATAAACAAAAACGATTTATCTTTTTTGTGTCGGGATCCTATTAAAATTCAGATGAAAAAACTGTTCATGTTTGGACACACTTGCATCTACATAAAGACAATGCAAGCGCGGGCGCATACGCTTCCTAGAAAGGCAAGTTGACCCAATTTTCTATTAAAATTCAAATTAGTTTTTTTCGCGAGCAAAGAGAAAGCTGCCTTATAACAGTCAGTATAGCTCCAGATTTTAGACAATAAAGAGGTGTTGTGTACGAAAAATGAGGAAATCGTGTTTTGTTTTAGTTCTAAAAATTAATTTTGATGTAAACACAGGGTGTAAATTCGCGCGCGTTGTTTGGCGTCGCGCCAAACAAATCTCGTCGGGCAAACACAGATGGCGACGAAGAAACGCTGGTAGGTACGTTGTTTGTCAGAATTCTCCTTGTAGCTAATTAAAAACTGTCTCTGTATTAGATTACATGACGGAAATTAAATTAGAAAACCATTAATACCGCCAATCTTAACCCCACTTTGAATCAATAAGCGGTTTGATCAAAAAGTTTATCCGATTTCTTAGAGAAGATTCTAATTTTCTAACCTAATTTTTAATATTTTTTTGTTTCAATAAATATGTCGGTTAGTCAGAATCAGAAGGGACCAATGTAGAAATGTTTATTCGAAACTTGTTCCATCGGGTATGTTATACAAATTAAATTATAAATCTAAAAGACCGATACTAAATTCCACGTGGTGTGTGGTCTCTTTAAGTTATATTTTGTCTAAAGCCCCGACTGCTCATCGTTTTAATGATCTTAGGTTGCAACTTAATTTACTGCAGATAATTATCTTAAAAGATTATGCACGGATTATTTTAATGTTATATGTTGATATTCTTTCTTATTAAAATAAGTTCTCTATTATCGTTTACAAGTACAACATTTTATACTTCGTTGAACATAAAATTGGATAGATATTTGAAATGGTATCATTGGAACACTGTTTTGGTATGGTCTGTGGCCGGCTGTGTAACCTTTCAAGAATGCGCCAAGACTTGTTCGTATTCTGATTTAACATGCAAATCTACTCTGTATCTATACACTGGTATGTATGTTAACAATAAAGTGGTCATGTCTGCTCTTATCTTTGACATTGTTCTGAATAGCAACATAGGTAATAAATAAACCTATAATGTGTAATATATTTAAATACCTACTTTATGTTTGAAAAGGAACCTTGTACGCCTTACTATTAAGTTTTGAATCGAATTGGTTTGCATAATTCTTTTTCAAAATGATTTGTTTATCCAAGTGACCTCTGAAATTCCGTCTCGTCTTGTTACGAATTTGACACTTGTGTAGGTAGTCAACTTCAGTAAAGTTTTTAATGCCCAGGATACAACGCCACCTTTCCTCTTAACCTACTCTAAAATTAGTATTTCTTCTTAGTCGTGTAAAACACACCGGTTCGATATGGTTAATTTAACCTATAGCTACGAAATATACCAGACCCCAATTTAGTCAAATTAGATTCCCCTCCCCTTCTTGCCCTTGGTCCAACCTTATCTACCTGGAACTCCCTACTCAAGGAGCGGCCCCTTATTTTATCAATAACGATAAGGCTATTTTGACTTCAATCTTATACTGTTATCTTCATTATTTTCTGATAATAGAATTGATATTATATCTTTACACATCAGCGGTGTCGGTGGCATGCCATCAGTATTTTCTATTGTGTCCAAATAAGCATAGAAATAGGTCCACTGCTTTTTATATTAACTGCAATCTGAAACTTATTTTATTTCATGTTTTTCTTCTTATGTTTATGTTACTATGTTATCCTGCGCAGTTGTCACAGACTACTGAGGGGGACCGGTCAACTCTTTACTAATAGACAGATTATCTATGCGCTGATATATATAAAATTACCCATTGAATTAATTAGAAGCTATTCTACAGAAATCCGTTCCCCTCATTAGTAAAATTTTCCTTTAAATCGCTTGAACATTTACGTACGTGGTACCTACCTACCATATCTTTTGAAAGAAGTGTGGTTAATTAAAAAGAACGAGGTACGGACGGTAGTCCACAACGCGGGTGTTCCAGTACGGCTGGTAAGTTATGTGTCCGTTTGTCCGCGAGCTAACGAACGCCATCTTTATGGCCTCGTTACCGCTAATAAGTCTCGGCTATCGTTTACCAGTACTATACGACTCTCTTGTGTACTCCACCTTATCTCTTTGTAGATACCTAATTGATACGATATTGTGAAGGGAAATTATCTGGCAATTAAAATAGTTACAAGTATGTAACCAGTTTCCAAGTCATGCTAATAAAATTAGGTATGATAAGTATGTATTATAAAACTTGATGAGATTTTCAAATAATCTTGTCACGAGTTTTGTTTGAAGGTAAAACTTTTGCTACGATGAACGCCTAGATCGTTCGCAATAATATCCGATCCAATGAACACAGTTTTAAATAAGATAAGTACCTTTTTAAAAGAATTGCTATCCAGCAGAAAAAGTTTATTAGGAATTTAAAAGTCTCAACGCGTAGTCTACGAAGCAATCTGGAAAAATGCCATGTTGTGTTTCAGAATATTTTGCGGTGAACATGTTTTGAAAACACAATCAATTTAATAAAATATTTTCGGCCAGATTTTTACGACTTCTACAAGAGGGGTGTAAGTGAAAACATGTTCGGAAGCGGGGATATCCTTGCAATAACAATAACTCATACAGCTTCGCGCGCCCCCCGCTAGATGGCGCGCCACGGACACAAGTAATCCATTTATTCTCGGGGCGAGCTTTATGTAGCGAACTCTTAAGAGCCAGTGCTATATTGTTTTATGTTATTATTTATAAATATCGGCGGTGCGTGTGCCGACTGGCTTAGAGGGAATTATGAGAAAACGTTCCCTCGCTCCCACTAATGCACCTCTACTTATCTTAATTATACATAATCGGGCAATTTACTTTTGTGGAATTTTTATAAATACTTGGCAGATAAGTTACTTTGTAACTTTTGGAAGTGGTCATAATAAAATAACGAGTTGCTCAATCAAAGTTGGTAGTATGATAACACTCGCTATAGGAAAATTAGCATAAAATTATATTAAACTCTATCGAGGCGTTAATGTTACAAGAAGTATTTGTTACTTAACGGCATTAGTTAATCTTATAATTAACGGCTATATATGGCTATAAGATTAGATGCAGTACCTAATTGCTCATGTATAATTAAGCCTACAATCCACTGGAGCGTCCTATCATAAAACTGTCTCAAATATTCTATATTCTCATCAGTAAATGAATATTAATTTCTGAAACAATCGCTGGAATAAAAGGTCATAACATCTACGTTCAGTCGTTCATGTCAGTTCACACGTTACGCTTTAGTGGACGGCTGTCTCGAGTAATAATTGTTCCTTCAGCGTTGGTAACGGAGTGACATTCCGTCCGGGAACAAGAACTCGGCTGTAAGACATCCGGGGAATGTGAGGAGCAATTACCCTCCTACGGGGGAGGTGGGAGGGAATCTTAGAAGTTTCCGACCCTGTGGAATTTTGCGGATGAAACGTTTTAATTGGAATCTCTCGAGAATATTTTGTAATTGCTGGCTGCTAAGAGCCAAGGAATTTGTTTGATATTCTGAGTTTGAAATTCAAATTAAGATCTTGGGTTATGTTTGTCTCTGTTTTGGTTTTGTAGACTGACGTAATTTGAAGCTACTGGGTTCCTATTGGTAGGTAAAACATGTGTGAAAACATCTGGTCTGGTTTGATGTTGAGTAGATAAGTGTAATGTACATAAGTAAATTTGATAACAAAATCGTCTTATTTATAACGGGTTTCATTTTACTGTACCTAAGTAACTACCAAAGACCCCATTCAAAATAACAAATGATAAGACAAAAACCTCTTGTAAAACATTGCAATTTGGGTACAGCCTTATCAGTTTGATAGCTCCCTTATTATTAAAGCATAAAAAGCTTTCTTATCTCAAAGATTTAAAAAGTTTTTAATAACCCCAGGAAACAATCCCACAGGCCCTTTTGCCCTGAGTTAAAGGTTATATTATCCAAAGTCATTCAAGCCCTACCTATAGGTAGGTACCTACCTAAGTATGTGCAGTCATTTCCCCTCGACTAGAAGAGCGTTAGAACGAATGAAAGAGTTTAGTCGATACTATCTGGGTAACAAAGAAAGTTTTTATTGGCAAACTTGCCATTTCGACAGGATTTGATCCGTCTCAGCTTTTCCAATTTAAGAAAAGTAGCAGTAAAAGCTAGCACAAAGGTATTTAGATAGATTAGTTTTGTTCAAGTGAAACTTAGTAGTTTTTTGATACAGGATTTATTGGACTTTGACTCTATTTTGGTGGGTAGGTAGTACCTACAAAGCTACCTAACCTACAGTGGCGTGCCTAGGGGTCAAAATCAGGGCAAACGGACAGGTTTTTTACGATAAAAAAAAAATAGCCTAGTGACCGATTTACGGATTTTCTATGTTGCTCATGGTAACACCATTATTACATAGTGTTATTTTTTTAAATTTATTGATAGGCTCAATTTTGAAGGCAAGCCGGGCTTTTGGGCTTCTATGGAAGGAACGCCACGGCTAGCCTATCTACTTGTAAAATGTAAAGGGGCTTATCTGAACCAAGATAGTTCTGAAGCTATGAAAACATTTGTCATTGCACTGAGTTCTATATAAGATTATCTAAATCTTTGACCGGTAAAACGACGACCTGAAAAAATTACCTAAAATACCTATCATTGTGATTGATACCTACTCACATTCCTGTCTCATCTGTAGATAGTCAATCTATTCTCGATATAGCATCAGCAGACCGCCTTTATGTTTGAATTTAAATTGGTACATTTTTATAATAATGTCTTTGGAGCGACGCCGTTCGGCGGAGCCCCTCCGGTTTTCTCTCTTCTCTTTTTATAATGTAATTTTCTTAAATCACCTCCTCTGCCCTCCCTCTATCTACTATAAGTATCTATTATCGCAAAGAAATTATGTTCAGAGGAAAAATATGATGTTTTATTTTCTTGTTTGATAAAGTAAGATGTTTCAGTTAATTGCTGTTTTTTTAAACACGCTTTTTTAATAAAGTAGAATTTATAATACAACCTGTTTTGAGTAAGCACCTATAATTTTACCATCTTTTTCAGGATATCTTTCAAATAGATAAATAAAACAGTCGTTTTATTTCTTCCAGTGTTGCCTAACTGTAGTTTTACAAAGTAGATAGCTTTTAATAGACGCCAGACCTGCCAGTGATCATGTAAGGAAAAATGCTTTTTATCAGATGAATCCAGGATACAACAGTAAACGCTAGCAATTAGTAAAACACATTGTTCACAATTAAATGCTAAACGCACTTATGCAGTGATAATAAAGATTGTTATCATGTTGTAACTTTGATGTGCAATTTGTATGTTTTATGGCGTCAAAGATAGCAAGATAAAGCCATTAATACATTGTCAAATTGTGTCATAAAGTAATTAAGACTATTTACGTATAAATCGTCAGGTTAATGTGGACACATTTATTTAATAAATAAATCGTCGACGCGGGTCGCGCGGCGCAAGCGCATCGTTCTTAGTTCGTTCACCCCGAACATCTGTTCTCATATTTCAGTCAGTCTTTATCAACATGCGTACTTGACCGTAAAGTTCCAGGGGTTGTTATCTTCGAATTGTATAATATTTTGTTTGTAAATTATAGTTCAGTGTGTTTATTTGAAACCCATAAAGTTTTATTGTTTGCTTGTACCTAGGTCAGTTACAAAGGCTATCTCACCAAACGTCGTAAAACACGCTAATACTGATGTTAAACGTTAAATAGTAATTTATTATCTATTTGCACGGTTTTTATTAATAATTTGAGTGAAGTTATTTAAATTACCTAGATTTAAGTATCTTGTAGGTCCACACCACTTATAGGTATTCTTAAGCAATCATTTTACAAAAAAAGAAAATCAATTTTAAAATCAGGTGAAAACCTTGAAGTTACCAAAATTGTATTAAAATAAAAAACTGATTAAACCAGTAGTTTTTATCAGCTCAATATAATAATTTATCTGAGTTCCAGACAAGTATTCACAACATCGTTACAATACGGAATGGCCTTAAGCTATAGGCAGCTACCTGCCCGCCATATTGGATTTTAGGGCAGAACGCTCTGTGATTGGTTGACGCGGCAATATGGCGGCCTTGTATTTCAAAGAGATAGGTAGGTACTTTGTATGAACCCGTTCTAAGATTTCAATTTGGAAATATCTATTGCTTTTTTAAGTAGGTATAAATCTTTTTTTCTAAAATATCTGCTTACCCAAGATGTGTAGTTTAGAAAAAAGATTTATCCAAGAGCTTTTATTTTTAACTTTTACATTTTTAAATTATTCTTTATATAAAATTGATCAATTTAAGAATACCTACTTTACAATGTTGTTAAAAATTATTTTGCACGGAAACATTTTAAAAGCTATTGACTGAGAATAAAAATAACGAGGCCAAAACAGTTTTGAAACGTAAAATTGAAATTACGGTTTGAAAATATATTTGGCGGTTGGTGGCTCACAATAATAATTATTATTTTGGCCTTTAGCAAAGTTGGCATAAATTAAATTACCTATCCTAAACTACGTCAGTCGAAGAAAATAATGATTTGTAGGTTATGTTAAAAAATAGATTTTGGAACGAACATTCTGTTTTCGACGCGAGTTGATCTGTGGCACGACTCTGTCGCTTATTTTCATCCAGAGAGAATTCAAGAGATTTACGACCGGCTTCGACGCTCGTCGATTCAGCACATTCGCTCTCAGAGACCATAACTGACAATCTTCTGTCTCGTAATTTTAATGAATTAAGTTGATTTTTTCAGTTTTAAATTGTGAGGAGATTTCTCGGCCTACATTAACCTCGATTTTTGTTTTTTTAATCTCAGAAATGAGTCTGTATTGTTGACAGCAATTCGGAGATTTTTACTGCAGGTTTGTCATGCCCCGGCTGAATAAATAAATCTTAAATGTAGCGATGTGTTTCAACCAAAACATGACGCCTCTGACATGTCTATACATTTACAGCATCTAACTATAGTTGTGTATCCAACCTAGAAGTTATTTGAATAGTTTCAGCTCTGCGGTAACTGGTTAACTCGTCTGAGAGAGGTTTACTGAGGCAGCATTGCTTTTGTCTTATGTCCTGTAATATCTTTGCTACTTGACTCCCGCATTCAATTTACAACCCTTTGTTTTGGGTGATAAAATTCAAATTACAATAGAATATACGGTCGTTTATCACGTTTGAGGTTGCGAGGGGTAGGTATCGTTCGTTTGGAGTGAGTTGTTTAGTTGAACCGAGATAACGTTTCCGGACCGTAGTCAGCTACGGCAGCGGTGTTCTCATGACTGCGCGCTCAATACCAGGAATGTTGAACGTAAATCCAGCAATTTAAGTTTTAGTCTTTGCAAAGATTTACAGAGATCCTGTTTACACCTAACTGTGCGTTTGCACTGGCGAAACATTCACCTAAAAACATGTTGAAACCTCTATTTTCTGTCAAACTTTGTATCGAACATTGACAGAATATAGAGATTCAACATGTTGTTATGTGAATGTTTTGTCAGTGCAATCGCACTGTAAATGTGTCTTAGCTATATTAACGAAAATGGGCATACAAGAGATGTGTCTACCAAAAAAATGACATCCTGGACTAAATGTTGCGATATCAGTAACACATAGGTACCTAAATGAGTACCTGTAGAGATTCAACGTTTTCATAATATTAAAATCATAAATTATACCTTCAGCGTCAACCCCTAATTATTACCTTAATTAAAGTAAATAAACTGGAAAAAATAATGAAAAACAAAGAAAATGTTGCTCTCATTAAAAAGATAATAAAATGCGAGCGTGGCCTATTCGGAGTTTGGCCGGAATATAAACAAAACGGACACATGGCTGTTGTTGTACTCACATACAATATTAAGCTAGGGCTTTATTAAGAGTACGACCGGGCTTAGCCCACAGACCGGGACGCCCTTCCCGGGTTATTTAATAAATACCGACCGAAACAATTGAGGAAACTCGTTGGGAAAACGGAGGATTCTGACCGCTTAATAGGCGGAGAGTGGGAGAAAGTTTTGTACTGCCCATCTGCTGTTTTCTGGTTTATTCGTTCGTCTATTTAGCTAGATTTCCAGTAACTATAGTAGAGGAAATAACAACCTAATTATATAATAATATAAAAATGATGTTGAGATATTTTGATCTTATCGCAAGCGTCACGGAACTTACTTTCCATAAGAAATGTTAAGTTCGATTTCGCTAAAATCCGCTCAGAATATCAATCACAATATTCACAATACAGCGGAAACAGAAAACGTAATACAGAAAATCTGAATATAAAGTGCTCACACTTCCGTTCTGATAAAACGTTCAGCGTGCAATAACAAAATAATATTTTTAGCGTAAAAACAGAATTTTACCATCGCGGCTGTTCGCAGCGAATCGTCGGCAGTCACGAGAAAAAAAGTAGACAAAAGAAATTGCGCTTGGTCGTTGTTTTCGGCCCAATTTTACCAAACAAGCCATTCATATTCATACCGGGTACCCTTTGTGCCGCGTTACGCAACTCAGCTTTGTTACTCCGTTTTCTTTTGTTAATTTATCTTCCTCAAACTTTATTGAAAGGAGCCTTTGTCAGCAACAATACAATTATCTGACGATCTACATGATAATGGGACTTTTTCTGAAATGCAAATGTTTGAACTTAGAAAGTTCTTGTCACTTAGAAGGCTTTCCTTATGCAATTCCTAATCTTTACTTCAGATTTTTGTGTGCTCTGACGTCAGGTCGGCCACGCGTGAGTAATGAGGTTATTATACCAACGATTTATGGCAATGAACCTTTATATAACTTCATATTCAAACCTGTTTTATAATATAGTCACGAACTGCAAACTTAGGTACTATCACAGTAAAAACGCGAGTGACTTAATTTAATTTGCATACTTAATTGTGGACGTTCTTTAAATATTTAACGAAAAATATTAAGTTGAGGGGTTTTTTAAGTAAAAAAAGAGATCCACTTTACTTATCATACTTAACGAGATGATAAAGGCTTCGCTGAGTCGAGCCTGGGCTGATTTACATACGAATGATTATAACTTGGTCGCGTAGGCTCTCGCCCTTAAACCGGTCCCACAGACCTACCATGATAATATTATATAGATAGGTAGGTGCCTTATACATATAGGTAATAGCTATGTACTGTGTATTGAAACACATAGCAAGTAGATATAAAAATATCTTTTTCAGTTTTTCCTTAAATTTCTGTAGTGCATTTTCTAAATACTTTTATGCGTTGTGTAATAGTATTATTGTAATAAGAAATACGAGTGGGTACCAACTAGTTGTTATTGACCTTATATTGATTGTATTAATATTAATAGATAATATTGGAATTGATTACCTACTTTTGTCTGTTCTGGCCTTCAATGTCAGTAATAAATTAAGTTCTTGATTAAAATAAATTAAAACTGTAGGTTCTGTGATTTGTATGCCTTTTATAGCTAGTTAGTCTAGGGAAGAAAATACCAATAGGTAAGTATGTGAAGGTACGCAATTTCAAGCATTAAAAAAGTCAAACCGCACTATTATATTTATTATAGGTATCTAAACTTTTCCTTTAATTATGTAGGTACAAAGTTACTTCGTATGGTTGTCTAAGGAATTCTGATTGGAGCTTGTTATTGTGATTTTATTCAGAGCCCTCGCCCGAACTCTGAAAATAAACTACAAAACACAGCATATTTTGCATTTGTATGACTTACAATAAAGTAGACACAAAGAGACGAGGATGAACTCGAGAATGGCTTATAAACGCCCTCACGTAGGGGGGAGCCGTCCAGATGCATAATTATGACAATTTCTATTTGAATTTTATGCGAATATTCATACCATTCTGTAAATGCAAACTTGGTGAAGATTCGTAGGCAAATCAGAGTGTAATTCTGGAAAAATATTTGAAATTGAACCTCACTTTTATATTAGGCAGATAGGAATATTGGAAACACAAAACATTGTAAATCATTACTAAAATAACATACCTTTCAACAAACAACTTGCTTAGACGTAATCCTGCAGAGTTCGGAACGAGTTTGGAAAAAGTGGAATTAACTAGCCTAGATTTTTCGTTGAATTCAAAAGGAAAAAATACCTTGTAGACAGACTATCTAGTAATATTACTAGATAGACCTTATGTGCTAAGAATATGGTGTCGATTCAACTTATCAGTCACAAAGAACAAATTCCATTATTATCCATCGCAATATTTCGAACATAAACTACTGTTATAGCTACGTTTATGTATTGTCTCCACAATTTTGTCGCCAGCATATAAGTTCCTATTTCTGAAGAATCATATCGTCAGGGCCCACAAACTCCATGAATCCCAATGTCCCGGAAAATATAACAAGGCGATTTATATTCGGGAGCGGTTCGGGACTCGTTTTTCTATCACAGAAATCTGGGCCTATATGTGTTCCGTATTATACGAAGGTAACCCTCTGCCATTCATGTTATTTGTACCATCTGGAAAGGAATTTATTGAACCAAAACGTTCCTATAATAAGTATAAAATGAAACCGTTTCAACTCAAAATAATAGAACTATCTATTATTTTGAGTTGAAACGGTTTTATTTTCTCCTACTAATTAGAATCTTTTATATTGCATAGGTACAGGAATACCTACCCGTAATATTGTCCTTGCACATAATTAAAAGGTAGGTAAACAAGTTCCAAGAGCTCCAACAAAAAGTTTTGAAAGGCTCATTCTACACGACACAATATTATCTAAGTACGCCGCCAGTTTTAATTTCTTTCTTAGCCAAATTGATAATTCAATCACGCGTTACGGTTGCATCCTGCCAACTGCAGGCCACGAATGTCAACTAAGGGAGGGGTGGCTACGAAATAATATCTATTATGGTAGCGGAGCCGCCCCGAAACAAAAGGTTCGCGTAAGGGACGCGTTATTTTTATACGAAACGACTCCAGAATAACAAAACGACGGCTTTTCTTCGTAAAAATATCTTAATAAAAGCCGGAATTAGGCGATTACATTCTGATCATGTGCCATCTCGCTTCCTCCGTTTGCCTCCAAACTATTGTTTTTGTTGAATTTGATTTATGTTTACTTTAGGAAAGATTTATTGTTATTTAAAAGGATACATTTAAGTTTTATTACTTGTATAATATCCTATACAATGTGGTTTGATTAATTAGTTTGTGTATAAGGTCAACGGTGTCGGTGATTAGGCAGTATGCGCTCGTAATTCAAAGCACTCGGCGATGAAAGCAAGTGATAGCACAACGAACAAAAAGGCCTATAATAATATAAATAAAATGTAACTTATTACAATTCATTCAGACCACCGCCGCTGCCAAATAAATTCTCGTTCCTTTCGGACATTTTTATATTTCCTTACATTTGTGCATTCACTTCAAACTTAATTAGACTTTATAGAGCGTTCCTTCCCAATTTCGTTTTACTCTCGTCTGACGCACGCTGAGACTTATTCATTGGAGTGAGGGCGTGGGAGGGGTGTGCGGAGGGCAGGCGAAGGGGGGAGGGCTTGGCCCGAAATAGCAAATAAATGAGACGAAAATGTAAATGTTGCGCTTCAAAGATGAAAAGCGCGCCGCTGGCTCGTTCTTGTTAAGCTCATCGCAAATGTACCAAAATTAGGAGCTCGGCTGAAATAATTTTCAGGCCAGATGTAACGAACACCGTCTTTGTGAAACAGGGTGTAAATGAAAATACAAAATACTTTATGTCTACTAATTAAAGGGAATAAAGTTACTCTGTTTTGTTTTGTTTATATGAATTTTCCCGGCACACGTGTTCCAAATCACTATATTATTTAGACCGTTTGATATTGTTCAGCATAAATTCTGTTACCTACAGCGAAGCCAAACTGGACCACCAACACGAATCGAAAATAAAACGAAAACGCCTCCTGCTGAATTGTCTCCTTTAAAAAGAGAACGCAAACTGTTTATACTTAAAAAAGTAATTTAATGTTACCTTTAACGAAGCTTAATAAAGCCGTTTACTCACAATGTCTCAATCGAGTACAATGGGCCTGAGTTCACCATATTGTTTTCCCTAATATGTCGGTTTAATAAAAGTCCGCATAAGTCTTCGACATATGTCCGGGTAGGATTATATTGAATCATTGCTGTGCCACCCTCGTGTGTTCTCTGCTTTATCTTGGTTATTGCTATAAGTAATTGAATTCATACATTTTTATGTATAGCTACGTAGTATGTTTGTATGGTTTTTATGTTATTTCTTTAGAGCTGGGTACATGTACCTAGGTGTGGTTTGATATGAAAGACGTGTGCCTTGGATTGTGCTCAAAATTATCCGCACGTAGCGGTTTTGAGACGTTGATCTCTATATTTCTTTGGTTAAAGGCTTTATAACGCCCTATGTGTTAGGTATAGTTATGTTGGAAAATATTGTACTTTGCTAAGATTTTTCTGATTCATTCCAGTTACTGAGAGTAACTGGAATGAATCAGAAAAATCTTTTACTCGTAACTATTAGGTATGTCTAGCTATTAATTCCATACTATAGAATCCTGTTGATCCCGTATTCAACCTGATTATATCATTAAAATGATCAAACTCATCGTCACACCCAGCCTCTCGTGATGTCACGCTTCACCTTCCACCATTTCCAGCCATTCGTGGTGAACTGACAGTTGACATTAGTGACAGTGACCTCACTGCTGGCGTGCATGAGATAATATTTACATATCTATTAAATAGATTCACTACACATACCTTAACTAGTTGCAGTTTGTGTAATCAAATCAATTTATGTAAATTCTACCCGCCAATTAACTTTAACACTAATACTCACACATATTAATTGACTACCAACTTATATGGTTGAGGTGTAATGAGGAAAATGAGTTATATTTATTACCTATTTACAGCAAATTCCTACGTAGTATCTGATGACTATAAAATCAGACTCATACAAACACGATTCGTAGTAAGATTGGTACCTACTCATAAAGTCATCTACACCTACCTATTTACTGCGGCGTACATCTAGGAAAATCCTTAGGTACCGAAAAACGTGACAAAAGTACATACCGTCGCAAAATAACATGTACCTCATGTCTCTCTAACTGTTATTATGTTCCTAATGACCCTTTGACCATAGCGCGGCACTGAACCTGTATTATAGGTACCAAGGTACTTACTATATGGTACCAAGTCACGTTGCGTAGCGACCTCGCCATAAACCGAGACATAAAGCTTTTGAAACAAAGAGGCGCATTCATCAACCCGCCTCCTCTAAATTATGATAAGACCATAAATGATGCAGTCACATGTGCAAGGAGGTAGGTCACACATCCGCATTCATTTATTTATTTATGGTAAATATTATATCATTGGTCATAATAACCGAGTGAAGCAGTTATAAACAATCAGTATTTTATCGTTTAAACAAATTATTAGTCTAATTTATTTAATGGCAATTGATATTCATTCTGCCATGGTTTCGTCATTGAAATAAATTAATGAGTGCAGTTTTATTCAAAGCTCAGAAAAGCAGGCAATAATAGCGTGACAAACTGGCGTGACAAAAGTCACTCCATCTAAGTTTTTTTTTCTTTCCTACATAATTAGACTTCGACATGGAATCGAAGTGACTTAAAAGTAGGTTTAAGATATAGTTGATTTAAATCATGGTTACGCCTACGTGCTACGCCGTAACTCCGTAGGGCGAGAATTGTAACTATTTGGCTTGGCCAGATAAATCGTTCAGTAATTGATATTTATGTGTGGTGTAATGTAACCTAGAAAGAGTAGAGAAGTAGTTCAGTCTTATAAAGCCGAGACATATTCGTCTCTGCTTTATAAGACTGAACTACTTCGTCCAACTTACGTATTTTACATATAATTCGAATTCGATCACTAGACTAGATCCTTTGTTTTCATAGTTTTAACGAAAGGCGTAGACCGTGGGGATAGACTGATTATGTTAATCTCCTTCGGTGTTCATGTTTTTTTGACATAAATTGCTTTTAGTATCCCCTTGTTTCCGAGACATAATGTAGCAGGAAAGCAACCTCTATACAAAAATCCTAAATTAAATTAAATTTACAAAAGCACAGATGAACAAAATTAAATGTCACCTCCACACAACTTGCAACAAAACTCACATAATCTCACAGCCAAGCCTGTCTCATTACGTCCTTACATAAGTACATAATGTAGCCAGTAAAGTATACAAGTACTTATGTGTGCGGTATCTGGGAGTGCATCGTTGCATCCGCGACGCGACGTAACGACTGCCTGCCGACAGAAAGATGGCTGATACTGCAATTCTTAGAAATCGGTGCAATGCACTCCACTTTTTTGCACGGCATTTGTTTTAGTATGTTCTTTTGCGGGGTATGCATATACTTGTAGTTGTATACATATTTGTAATTTAGCACCTAATAAAATAGTAACGAAGTCAAAACTGTAGGTACATTAAATATTTTTGAAAAAAGTAATTGCTACGAGGAGTAATAGGAATAGTTTTTAGAATTTTTGTCTAAATACGGCTGAACGGATTTGGATGAAATTAGGTGCATAGATTTGAGAAACTTTATAACCTGGATTAACACATAGGATACTTTTAATCCCGCTAGTACGTTCCCGTTGGATATTTTCCGACATCCATGCGAGCTAAGCCGCGGGCACAAGCTAGTATGTAAATAAAAGGGATGTTTTGTGAGGGAAATTGGTACCTACAGGATTAAAATACGTACAGCTGGGTGGAAAACTTTTATATTTAGATTCGGCTTCAATGTACTTTCTTGAGGTCTTTTTCATAAAAATATGTATTGGAAAAACAATAGGTTTATTTTTTAATTACAAATTAGTATTTAAATTACTCATACACGACGAAGTTCTAAAACTCTGACCCAATTTCCTAATCTCAATTTTATTATTCCGAGCATCCCCAAAAAATATCGCCGCGATGAATAACGTTGAATATTAATAATGTTTGTTCATGAAAATGAATTAATTTGTCCAAGTGGAAGAACGGGGACGGGATCCACTCATGAATTCATCCGGACCCCGTAAATATTTTATTGCCAGCGTAGAAAAAAATCCGAGTAAATTATACCTATTACCGGGAAATATCGCGAGCTGTTTTCAATCTTATACCTTAAGTGGTACAAACGATAAAAATAAATTCAGCGCTTGTGGGCATTTATTGCTGAGATTTCTAGAGCTTTGAAGGGTAGACGCACTTCCATTTTCTTGCTAATGGAACCTCCTTGGGGAGCGATAGCAGCGCAATGAATTAGAAAAAGAAGTTTTCTTTCAAGAAAACCGGTCTGCATTGAGTGCTGCAGATTTTTTATGCGGCTGCAAACTGTAGGGTAGTGTATTTTTATATCTCGGGGCAATATCCTCTTAAAAATATACCTAGTGGATTATTCTGTGAATATTTTCTTATTTTTTTTTTTTATCTTGATTCATTAATACTTGATACTTTGATCTTAGTTCCTAAATACATATTGTCAAACCAGTTCTCTTTTTCTAGAAATCAAGTCTAAAAATAATTTATTGAAATAACTACTTAGTTCTTAAAAATAAACTACGGATCTATGTTTAGAAGGACCCAGGCCCTTACTAATCTCATTTAAATTTTAATTAACAGGAGAATAAAAAGATACCTTACATATTAACTATGGTCTAAGTCTTTGCTTTTTTTTACCGGTAGAGAAATAATTTTAATAGGAATTAATTAGGTACCTACGTATTAATTCTAGACCATACCAAAACAGAGTCACAAACCGGTATATTAAATAAAGCTGTAACATGTCCAGATTTTATAATGTAACCGAAATATTATCATATAAATAGTTCACATAATTTTAAATGGTCTTCAGGAATCCGAAAATTATTTTAATGAGTTCTTCTTTTATCTTAAATTTTATGTGTATCATATATCTTCACCTGTTGATTACTAATTGTTTTAAAATTTTAAATAATGAGGGATTTTTTAAGATTTTTTTTACGAATATTATGATTTAATCCTAGAATGAAATAGGCAAATATTCAGTTAAAAATCACTGAATGCAAAGTCGACGTTATCATTAGGAAATAAAAATAAATAATTTAAAAAAATCAATTAAGTTTTATGAACCTTGTCAGTCAACTATAAGTGACTTTAAACAAAAAAAAAACAACTAAATCGCGATAGATAAATGAGCTTGTGGTATGTAATGTTATCTTCTGTTCCGATGAAGTAAATAAATTGAATGCATGTCCTAAAATATATGGACTCAAGTCTGAAATAAAGAATTACATTTGAATTTTAAATCTAAAAAAAAACACTAATAGAAAATTAATGAATGGGCTTTCATAATTTAGCCTCTGAATTAAAAAAAATAACTCTTCAAAAATAAAAATAAATGAACAAAATCTTTCCAGTAATATCTAAAAGCGTATTGTCAACACTATTAACCAAGCCTGTCAACGGCGACTATTCGATTTAATTTATAGCGTGAATATACCTAAATAGTGTCTGGGTTATACTATGAATATCTATGGAATAGGTTTATACACCAACGTGAACGATGTAATGTAACTGTTTTAGCGATTAAATTATCGATTAGACACCGTTGTTTCTTGGTTTTTTGTCGATTTTGTTCGGAAAATTTCGCTAAAATATACATACAATAAACCAAGCCTAACATAATCTTAAAATTATCTATGTAAATAGGTAAATGTCAAGTTGAAATGTTTTAAGAAATATTTTTATATTTATAGGTATCTAGAAAAACTTATCCGTTGTTCTTAAAATCAAATCAACTTTTAAAAGGTTTTGAATTGGCCTGAAATCGAATAGGTAGATTCGTACCCCAAGTTAGGGTTCCCGCAGGCAGGCTTGAAACGATAGCTCGAAGCGACTCTAGTAGAACGATTTCTATGTAAACTTCATGGATATTATTCTACCAAAATCGCGTTAGACCTGTTTGCGGGAGCCTTTACGGAAAGGTAGGTAGATAATTGGGTTGTTCTGTCCCGATAAATGGAATAAGGCGCGCCCCTTATCACACTTCGGCCTAATAACTGTCATCAAACCGTGGATGTACGAATGTAGGCACAGGTCTATCTGTTAACTCAGGGGAGTTTGATTTTAGCTTTTCAGTGTGTCTAATCTTTTTTATTTGTTTTTTTTTTACTGGGCCATGACGAGACTTCAAATTAATTTAAAGTTGTTAACGGTGTTTTATGAGGTACCTTTTTTTTTTTGGTTGGGAAATCATCAAATGACGTCTCCCGCTCTGGGCGGAGCGGAAGGGCGTGTCAGACTCTTACTGACTAAATTCCACCCGTGTTCCTTCAGTTGCCTGTTGCCAGGGTCCCGGTATCCCTTTCGGACTATTCCGCAACCCTGGCAGGCATCGGTCCTAACGGACCCCGTCAGGTGTGCGGACATCTCTTTGAGGCGCGCGTGGAACACGACGCGCCATCGACCCGGGCCTGGTCCCGTGGCCGGGAATCCGCCTGGGATTCCCGACGCCCAGGGTGTATCCAGCG
Organism: Lithophane ornitopus; assembly: GCA_948473465.1. Lineage (NCBI taxonomy): Eukaryota > Metazoa > Arthropoda > Insecta > Lepidoptera > Noctuidae > Lithophane > Lithophane ornitopus. Next base: position 9,985,378 of record OX419623.1, read on the forward strand.
GCGGCGGTTAGAGGCGTGAGGGCGCAAACTTTGCCTCTCCCTCACGCGTTCCGCCTCCTCCTTCGCGAGCATTACTGCTTCGCAGAAGGAGGTGACCGCTTCCCATGCCCTCCCGCTCTGTACCATGGCCTGGACCAGGGCTGGACGCGAGAGGTCATTGCCGCCAATCGCCTCCACGAGGACACGGGGGTGCTCCACCCAAGCAGGGCACACCTCCACCGTATGCTCCACCGTGTCCTCCGGACGATCCGCACAGTGGTGACACCGGGCGTTTCCTCCCACCTAATACTACAAAGGTACCTCCCAAAGCTGCCATGTCCGGTGAGGACCTGCGTCAGGCGGAAAATTTCGTCATGGTTGTTCATCCAAAGTTCATTCGTTAAACTCTACCTATTCAGTTTTGACTTGTGTTAAATAAAAGAAAAATGATCCACCATTATGATTTTGATCAGTCATTGACACTGTAGATATAAGTATATAAGAAGTTCGTCTCATAATAAATCATAACAATTCCCCACGGTACATCAAATATTTACATTAAAAAGGTACTACTTCCCTTTTCCTGAACTCTTACAAAGTAACGAAACAAAGAAACTGTTTGTCACGATAGTATCAGTATGATGAAGTTCGTTCCACTAAATAAAACCACTTAACGAGTTACATATACCAAGGAGACTGGTTAAGGGCAGCAGAATATGTGCCTTTTTCCAGTTTTACTGCGTAGTAAAAATTCTATAAATGTTTTTAACTAAATTATTGTGGTAATATTATGTGCAAGATTGTTGCATTCAGAGTGGGTGTGAATGGCACTGTATTGTTTTTGTGCCCATATTTTTATTATATATGATATGCATCCCACAGAGCACTATATGCTTCGTTTTATATCATACCTACTAATACTTCATCCGCGTGAAACTTGTTCCCCGGCCCACCCCGTCACATTGCATTGCCTATTACATTTTTTTTTCTTTTTACTCGGCACCTTAGGGATCTAGCTTGATGTTAAATACCCTATAGCCTTAACCCGTTACCCCGGGCGGGACCACTACAACAAATTTGGAACACTTAATACATGAGGGTAGATAAAAAAAAGTTTTGAGAACAAAAATAAATAAGAAGTTTAACAATTGGGCTAAATGAAAAAATATTTTTCCAAATCCGACTGGTATTTCCAGAGATTCAAACAAACAAATAAAAAAACAAACTCTTCAGCTTGTAAGTATTATGAGTATATAGATAAAACATATTGTAGGTATGTTATTATCACGACTCGAGGGTTATTACAGACTGAGGTTGTTATAATAAATGAAGGTGTTACTTCATGACTGACCAATTAGATTCGCATAAGCAATGCTGCAATGTTATTCCGATAGCAAATAACTGTGTTTATCATAACTAACAGAATAAAATTGTGTTCTTTACGATCTTGAAAATACAGCTTTCTGGTTCCAGATGAGTGTAATTTGAAAGCTATGCTCGATGGAATAAAATACCTTCCTACAATTTTCTTGACATTTTCTTATCTCGCCTCGGTCTGTTTTCTGTATATTATGATCTTATATATTAAAGGGTTTGTCCATTTGTTGCAGGCGTGTTGCGGGTAAGGTTCGGGCGCGGTCATCCTCGCGGTCGACCTTACTAACAGGTGAGGCGGCGCCGCCACACAGAACATGATACTAAGGTTTGAATTTCAACTTTATTATATCCGTAATAACGCTTCCTTTCACTCGCACACCCCATCAGCTTACCTTCTGCAATTAACGCTGAGCTTTCATTACTAGGCTGTTTTATGAAAATAGGGCTTCATTTTCGGTGTGTGGGCGCATTAATTTTTTAAATTATGTTCTAGGAATTGTTTTAATGTAGCATTTTATTAAAATGCTTTCATTTTTATGCGAAAATTTTACCCAGTTTATAGTTAAAGCTTTGAATTAAAAGCTTGCGAAAAAATACTTTAGACGTTCATTTAATTTTCATTAGTTGATTAACAATAATTGAGTTCTTTAATGTTTCAGTAGGACATTCTTTAATTATCATTGAAAGTTCTTTACATAATAATCTGATTCATTTAAATAACGTAGTTTATGCATTATTTTTTCTTCAATGTCATTTTCATCTGCCACGCGTATCATTAAGGCGTCATTACCCTTAACAGCATAATCTATTATGGTCACAAAACGTACCATGCAAAAAATACCTTCTTATGACGAAATTTTTCGTAAAAACAGTTCTCACGACGAAAATGGCGAGTATAATAAGCATGCAGGATGCAGGTAGCTTTCGGGTCAAACTGCATTATGTGCAACGTGCATTCGTTGTAATGTGCCCCACCCGCTTGCCGACTCATTTACATTTTTATTACCAACTGTATACGCAGGTATATGACTGATATGTTCGTTTGTACTTAGAACTGAGATGACATCTTTACAGGGCTCAGTTGTGGTGCAAGATAATTATGTTAATCTAAGTTCAAGTTAGTTCTAAGTTGTTAGATAAGTCTTATTCTTTTTTTAGGATGGATTGTGATTAAGACTAGGTATAGGATAGTCTCTAGCTCCTAACCCACGGATAAAACTATTTTTTATTTAAAATTAGCAAAAGTATAGTTATAAAAATAATTGAGCTTTCAAATACGAGCTTATCATTACCACCTTCATAATATTACTAAGGGCTGATTTCATCAAAGTCAGATATCTTTTATCCGTGGAATAAAATTGTCGTCTGACAGTTTTCGTATGGAAAAACTGTCAAAAATTCAACATTTATTCGCAGGATAAGACTTATACTCGGTATAAAACTTTAGTGAAATTCGCCCTTAGTCTCTAAATTGGTATCAAATATCCATCCAGACTTGTACCGTTTTAATTTTACGACTGGATACCTTCACAAGTTTCTGCATAGCAGTTTATATGAAAATCTAATTAAAATATACAATTTTGACATCCAATGTTCGTTAAAATACAGGCAGAATACAGCCCGACACCTTGTCATATTAATTCAGTGACTTAATTTATAGTCGTGCAGATATTAAATGCCGACGAAAATTCGCAACAATGTTGCGATTTTGCGATTGTGATATTCATGACGACGTTTTAATCTGATCGTTTGAAGGCGGGCTGAGTGGAGAGATATGTTCAGTGGGCTGGTTGTGAATACTTATCTTTATAATTACAAAAAAAAAAAATAGATGTTGCTCAGACAAAACGACGTACGTATTCTTTGTCTTAGAAACTAAAACAAAATGTTTCTTAAGTTCATAAATAGCATAAGCATAATCAGCCTATAATGTTCCCACTGCTGGGACACAGGCCTCCTCTCTGTGAGAGCGAGCGGGCCGTAATCTACCACGCGGGCCCAGTGCGGGTTGGTAGATGTCACATGTCTTCGAATTTTTGATTCTAGGACATGCTGGTTTCCTCACGATGTCTTCCTTCACCATTTTTGAGAGCAGTGGCGATGAAATAATTTACACAAAGTAAAGCGCCTGTCAGGGTTTGAACCTACGACCTACGACTCGTAAGTCGTGGCCGTTACCACTGGGCCACCACTGCTCTGTCAAGTTCATAAAGTACCTACTAAACTTTCTTCCCACGAGGAATGATGCTAGAGAAAACTTCCAACATATTGTCATTCAGTACTGTGCCTAAACCGTTTCCTTTGAAATATCCAATCACAGCTAAGTAACCGTGTCTCCATCCAATAAAGGCCCGCATATACCTCCCACGCACAATCAAATACATTTCGTTCGGCAGTCTAATCATGCTCCGTCATTTATTTTTGTTCGTAAACCAGGGAGCCTCTCAAATGAGCATTTATCAGGGGGCCGAATAAGTCACCAGTCGATAAATTAACATAGGTATTGCAAACAGTAAAGTTCACGACAGAATTTGTTCTACGCATGAAAACCGTTTCACGCAAACGTAACATAGAGAGCTCATAGACATTTTAATTCATCGATCGGACGGTATCGGGCGGGCGATCTATTCCGGGCCGGGTTACGATTACGAATCACAATATATGTCCTTGACGATAACATCGGCCTGCGAGCGGGTTTCGAATACTAAGTGAGATGGACCACCGGCTTTTCGACAAGTACACGCGTATGTGTATGGATGCCCTAATGATTGGGGATCCGGTGTGGAAAACTGTTCTACGAAGAATGACGTGACGTGGTAGAGAAATAAATAATTGGTTGGCATTGTTTCACGTGACTTAAAAGTTCAATACACTCCAGCCTTAGGATCAGCAAATGATTTGAATCTAATTCGTAGCGCTAAAATATTTCCCCTAAACCCTAAATGGATGCCCGAGCTAATTCTGAATTATATTTAGGAGTGTATCTAGAAAACCCGTTATTCTATAATAACATTCATAATACCAAATCAGAGACTAGACAGGCTTGTTTTGACGTCGGCGAGGCATCGCAGGCGAGTCGTATCCGAGGCGCAGTTAGAATTGCAAATGAATCGGCCGTTTACTCTCGAGTCGTAAACCCCGGGATATGATCCAGTCAGTTTTCGCACCATTAACTGCTCGGACCTCCACCTACCTACACCCTCGCGATCCTGTTATTGCAAATATGGCGACACAGATACAAATGATAGCTGTCTCCATCCAAAATGGAATGTCAACCACGCCTATTAAAGTCCTCTCTTCAATCTTATTAATACTTATAATTCGCAATAAAATTACAACTTTCCACAACTCTCAATATTATTTTTCTATTATAAAGACATAAATTAATCTCCAAAATATCTGTCATCGGAAGTATTTTGTCGGTCTTATTGAGATCACAGCCGACGACAGTTTTATGATAAAACGCCGCAGCATAAAGAGTTCTGTCTCGCTGGTCTGACCAGTCAACCGTGGGAGAGACATTCCGATAACATATACTTGTGGCGCAGATAACGTGAACTGACAGCTTGTAATACGCGCCCAAACTCGTCCTGACACTCCGGCCATTGAAATCCTCTACCCACCAGTGTACGAAGAGCTCTAAACTCACATCCGGGCACCATTCGACCTGCTTCATTATACGACGACGCGGGGGGAGAGGGAGCGCTAACTAAGTTGGGAAAATTACACCCCGTTTGGCCAGCCGGCGGCCTATGTTTTGGGATTGAGTCGTAAATGTCAAGTCAAGTGCCCTCCGCCATAGTTCTGCTGCTCTATTTACTCGTACTTGATGAAAAAAGTAAAAAAAGTCTCGGTTAACTAAACCCTCGGCCGGATTACTCGCACGAAGTTTAGTCAGGGACGGAATGAGTATAAACTTAGATGAACATCGACCAAGTTTCGACGCAGATGAGTCTCAAGTTTTCCAATTAGTATCGGACTTACACTAATCTTTGGTATTTCTTTGGTAGTTATGTCAAACAGCTGCAGGAATTAATTACATCAATAAAATTATATTTAAGTATATAATGATAATAACGATAACTTACAATGGTTTTTACTTGTTGCATCTTTTCATAGCGGACCTTACATATATGAGAAAATAATACTTATAGCGAGTTCGAAAGGAAAACTGTTAAGTATCAATCATCAAGGCATCCTCCTAATTGTTAGGTAACACAAAATATTTTACGACTCCCACACGTATGCGACGCAATCGTTACCTAAAAAAAGGCTTGTAAACATGATTTTTTTCGCTCATAAATATAGGGTAGCACCCCCAACGAAAATCAGAAAAAATAACCGTGGCATTCGGCGCAAATCACCTATTTTATGTAAACTTCGTGACTTACCGCCGTATCGAATGACTTAGAAAGGATTTATATATATTCCTACTGGCTTCAAATGGAGCTAGGAAATAAAATTGTAACCGTAGAAGTTGTCAATGGGATGTTTGTGGGTGGAGGAGTGCCTGCTTTAAAAATAAACTGAATAATGTCGGCGGGCGCGCAGTGCGGGACGATGATTTAATGCGCAGTTCCACGCGCGCTCATTAGACACGTCGTAATGAAACCTCCTGATACAAACTTTCTACGTAATTGGCCCTTATGTCGCGTATAAATTTTCTTAATCGTCAGTGTAGTATCGACCGTGAAATATTAGGTACTGCAAATCCTCAATGATTTTATCCTCCTTTGCAAACCTTCTCATAATCACATAGGTAAACCAGTCACCACCAATGCCAAAGAATTAACGTCACCTTTGATATAAAATTCGATAAAATTCATTTCCAAATAATCGCCCCACCTGACTATATATCGTCCATTCACGCAATTATAAAGTTCCAGCATTTTTTTGTTTCCAAAAAACTTTTCTAACGACTTCTTTCAGTTACATACCGCCTTCGCTCACGACATAGAACAGTTACGCTTAATAACTACAATAAAAAATATACAATCTCATAAATGTCTACACATGTCATTAATAATGGTTTTGGTTGTAGCTGACTCGTAGGTCCAGAGTAATTAAGGAATTAATAAACACACGCCGCGTAGTGTTATCCAATAAACGTTTTACAATTTACTGATTGGATACACCTGAGCACCGCTTAGTGTGTAATTATGCAGTTGTATACAATGAATGTGTATAATTTATATTGCAATATACATAATTTTATACCTCTTATACTTTGTTCACAGGTTACCGTGCCCTTTTACGCAAACGTCGCTAGCGAGTTTACGACAAGGTGAATATTATATTTTAAATTTTTATTATGTAAATTATTGTGTATATCTGCAGATTATCCCCGCATCTTGGAATATAGCTTTGGGTTTGCTTAAGTCTCCTTTGACCCGTACCTTTATTTGAGGACTTTACTACATTTTGACTCATAATGATGCTAAGTCTGCTTGTTATTATCATGTATGTCTCACCGTAACAAATGTTAGTATTTGGTTACTGACTATAAATATGGGAATCCAAGTAGGTTAGGACCTCAATCAAAACTTTTTGTTCTGAAACTTTTCGTCCTGAAAGTTTTGGTAGTTCCTTCAGAAAATATCTGCTCACTTTTTCATGACTAAGTAAAACCACAAGAAAAGCGGCTACTAAAATTAATGTATTAGCATTTATTACGATTATGTCGACACGCGTAATGTCGATACTAAATATAATTGAGAAAAATGAATCGATATTTTCCGCGTAATATAAAATAGCGCTGCATATTTTTCTACTCACTTTTTTATAGCTATTGTAAAATGATTGATTTACATACTACGTTATTTCTTTATGCTATTATGACGTCATTTTATGATAGGTAAGTACGAGGAAAACAAAACCTTGAGAGACCTAGGTACCTCATAATCTTATTATTCTGATTATATTCTCATTGTATGACTGTAGTTATTTCTACCTATTTAATTTTAGGTTGGTATATGTATAGTACTGAAACGTGTCTATGATATGTAGGTACCTATATACCTTCATGAAGGTATATCAGATATCACCCTCTGGCTATGTTCTTGGAAAACTGCATTTGCAATAAGATTTGCATTCAATTATAATCCATACCAGTTTCATGATCATCTTTATTAGCCAGTAAGTATGTTATTAATTAAATTCTTAATCGAACAGTCACTGTTATACAAAGTAACCTATGTAGGCTTTAATGCGATAATTCGACTAATTAAGGTAAAACAAACCGGTTTTATTCACAATTAAATGACTTTCTGTCTGAGTTATTTACGCGTGTAGATAAATCGATATTCCCAAAATTTTAACGTCCATTTTAAAATGTCTGAAGTTTAACAAGCCAAACTTAAATGAGTTTAATTTGCACTGAACGGTAACGTACAGTTCCAGGTTACGTCCAATTTACAGCTTATGTTCAGAGAAAGTCGAGAGCAGACGAGTTTTCAATTGGAACGAGTATTAAAGCCTTCTTTACAATCTATTTAATGCCTGTGCGATGGTAACGCGAAGTCGCCGGACCGTTAGCCGAGGCGATGTTTTGCAGCGACGTTCAGTTGATAACACGAGAATGTCTGCCTCATTTTGGTTCTGAAAATAATAAATAGTTTTAATCTAAAGTAATACTATAAAGAGAAAAGATTTGATTTTTTGTGTTTGTTTGTTATGCTTTCACGCTAAAACGGCTGAACGGATTTGAATGAAATTTGGCACATGGGTAGGCCATAACCTGGGTTAGGATATATGATACTTTATGAAACCGCGGGGCGCAGCTAGTTTATGATAAAATTGAGTAGGTAAATGTAGCAAGTTTTGTGTGATAACAATGCCTAATTGAAGACATTTTCCTCGTAGAATTTAGTCACATAAATCATTCCCAATCTTGGTATAAAACCCACAGTTAGATAAAAAAATAAAAATAATTACCAAGCTCTTGATTAGGTACGATAGTACGATTCCACGTATTTGCCAATGTTATATCTTCTATAAACAATATTATTATAAAACATTCAAGACCCAGTTCAAGTTAAGAATTATTACGATTTATTGTAATTGCATGATTATAGTCTCAAGCTTTAAGCAATAAAAATTATATGCATAATTAATACAGACGTTGCATTAATGAGACCGGTTTTTCGTTTCCGATACCATTGTTGCTATGTTCGTGGTGAAAAAAACCAACTTCGCGTGAGTCTAACCTATGAAAGTATGAACATATTTATATACGTAGCCCCAATACAGCGTTTGCGCAACTCACACATGTGCCGAGATAAGAAAGCGTACTTTTATTTACGTACTCGATGTATGGCCGACCATTGGCCTGAAGAGTTTCCTAACGTAAATATTTATAGACGGGCTCGGCGCAAGCGCACACTTGTTCCTATGTTTGTTTCTGTCATTCAACGCGAAGCTCGGCCTGTTTGTGCTTCGCTACTGCACCGAGATAATGTTACTTTCGTTTTGTTGCTACATAAAGCTCCTCTATGTTGTAAACCATATCTTTGTTTATCTACGTTACGCTAGTTTTACTTTTATTTGCGTAAATATGAGCGGCTCTGGCGTGTAGAATGTACCTACATAATCCAGTTAAATATCTACGCTGTTGGATATTTTAATACGTCATGTAGACCGTGAGATATGTGGTTTTGAATAACTTGGTAGATATCTACTGTAATACCTACGTGTAAACGTATGGATGGAGGTATGCAACCAGGTATATAAATCATCACAAAAAATAGAGATTTAGAAAATCAAAATCACTCTTTCCAAGGTGACTATTGTGTGTGATTTTATATTGCTGACATTACACAATGTAAATACACCAAACAGTAGCCAACGATAGAGGTGTAACTCTGTACTTATAAATCTCTTTTGTGTTGAAATTTTTACATTTGAAAAGCACACATAATCCTTGTTATTAGTTTAGTTGACACGTCCACAAAGTGTCGCGAATTTATCGTTTTGGCTTTCTTTGTACATCACCTATTGTAATTACTCATACGCTAAGTGTGGGAAATTAATGTACGATTCTATAGTAACCTTAAGTGGTACTGATAGCGAGAAGCGGTTTAAGCAGATGCTTATAAGGCAATGTATAAAACTATTTACGTCGATTTAATCTTAATAATGCGTGACTGAAGTTATTAACCTTTTTATTGAAATAAGAGGTAAATAATATTATGGTATTCAAAAGTGGAAAATGTAGATCACCTATATAAGGTATGTCAATAAAAATTGCACCTGTATTTTTATCTAAACGGCAATGTAATTAACATAAAAATAATAAATAGTTAACCGCTACGTTAGACTACCTATCCACCTGATATGACATTATAAATCCACCTTTCAATTAATCTGGCTCCAGCGTTTTAAATAAATAAAATCAGAATTTAAGATGCATGCACATAAAATGCTTATAAAAATAATAACCTACGAGCCGAGATAGTTATCTAGGTGTGAAAATACCAACTCATTTAATAAGTTAAGTCCAAATAAACATGTTTATCCCAAAACGTCAACAAAAATCGCTAATCGCTCCCACTATGAACAACACTCAAACACCTTATTATTTTGACAATTCGGTTATATTAGCAAGACGTGTTATTCGGCAAGTTAACAAGAGCTAACACAACTTGAATGTATGTATGTTTTAGCATTGTTTGCCTGATATATTTTATTGCCGTGTCTTGTGTAAACATTATACATTATACATGTGTAAAATATTGCTTGAATTTATTGGTTGTTACGGCTTTGTTCGAAGGGTGGCTCAGGGGGTGTGGCGAATTAGATGGTCTACTACATGTTCTATAGACGTTTGGGGATAATTAATTTTGGTGCTTTTTTGTGTGTCAGTTAGTTGAATCGTAAAAGAAAGAAAGCAGAGAGGAAAATGTAGAGCCAATTAGTAAAAATGTTTTAACTAATTTAAATAATGAGTCAAAAATTCAATACCTACCTACCTATTTGAGTACAAAAATATAGTGTCTCTACATTACGGGCAAAATTGGTCTTAAATGCCTAACTGTGAAAACCGTTAATCAATCTAGACAGATATTGTACATTAAAATTACACATAAAATTGCTAAGTTTCACAGTCACTGAACTGGCTGAATATAAGGCATTAGTCCGCGGCCTTGCCATTGACAATAGCAATAAAATAAAATTATATAATTTAATCTAGTAGGTGCCTAACATTATTTGTGGTGAAATTAACAGACGATAAAATTAAGTTTATACTCACAATAAAATGTGAGTGAGTTGCCGTCATAAAGTCTCGCGTTTTTTATTGGTGGCAAGTCGACGATGGCCAAGTGATGCTTGCAGTTTGGTTAAACGGCAGTTTATGGCTATTTTGCCTCCATTAATCGCTTTACTACGCACCCGCGCTCGCTCTCGACAACCCTTTGAGATACAACGATACATACTGGCCGCACGCAACTTGTACAGCAAAGGTAGTCATTGTATTTTTTTATGGAAATAAACTACATATTTGCTATGAGTATTTTGAACTCATATAAATTAATTAAATTGTAGAAGTTTGATTTAAAAAAATCGTGACTTTAAGAATCATTATAAAAGCATTTTACCTAAAGGGTTTAAAATATTTCATTTTCAAGTTTAAAAATCGAAACGAAAAAACAGTCCCAAAACTTAAACCCAGGAAATTACCGCGAGGGCATAACACTGGGCGCCTCGCCAGCCGCCCGCCTACGAGCTGTGCTCGCGTAGCTGACGCGGGTTAGTTCCGCTGCCCGCCGCCGGATGGCACTGGTGGCGTGCGCGCATGTGTGCGCCGCCACACCGGCACACGCCGCCACTCCGCGCTCGACCGCGCCGCCGAACGCGCGCCTCGCGTATACACCGCCGCACCGACCGCACAAACACGACACGCTCGCGACAACAACCTACCGATACGTCCACTCAAATAAATAAGAAAACTGTTGCGTCACCCACAAACTTTATCCAGATAAAACAAGAACTTTTTTCCCGCAAAAGAAAATTCATGTGTGAATTGTTTACAATAAACTTTACCGCAAAAATAATAGAGACAGTTTCAGACCTCTAAATGGACTTAAAAATTTTTGGAGGTTACGAGAGCTTATTATATCAGTGACTCTTCGATGTACTCTCGAAATAGTTTCTAAAACTTCAACCGAAGCCAAGAGTTATAGTTTTTTGGACAGTAAACGTTGCGGTGAGTCCCGTCCGGCCGGCTAGCTAAATCGGGATCGCCTTTTGATTTTCATGTGCTGCTGCTGTGTGTGGGACGCGTGTTTGCGCGGTGCAATGTGCCCGCGACGCGCGTGAACTGCCTGTGACCGTCCCGATCCCCCGTGGCTTGCCCGGCCGCCACCCTGTACCCTGACAACCATGTCGGGGGCCTCGGCGCGCCCTGCGATGCGGCGGCCGCGTCGCCAGCGCCCCCCTCCGGCCACTCCGCGGGGCCGGCCTGGTGGACCATGATGAACGGCGTCGGCGGCGCGCTGTACGAGGAGCCGCACGCGTCGCCGCCCGGGGGCAGCCCGCCGGCTGCGCCTGCCGCCGCCCCGCCGTCCGCCTCCAGCGCCTCACCCGCGTCCGTGGGCTCCAACCCACCTCAGCCGCCGCTGCACATTCCGGCCAAGCGCTACGAACCGGAGCCCGGCGTCATCCGGCACGCTCAGCAGCCCTGGGGTTACCCGCCCGACGGGCCCGGGTCCTTCGAGCACCAGTACCCGGCTGGACCCACCTACTACAACCTGCCCGTCGAGCGGGAGCGCAAGTCCGCGCTGCCCTTCTGGCCCGCGAGTAGCGGCGAGTACAAGCCGTACGCTGACGGTGGCTGTCACCAAGGCTTCTCGCAGCCCTGCTGGAACTACCCGTATGGAGCGCCGCGCGGCGACCAGCCCCTGTCTTACGTGGGTGGTGAGGAGCGCAGGACGGCGGTCTCCGAGGCGTCCAGCTTCTCGCACGACGCGTACGGGCTCCGGAACTACGCACCCGAGTCCGTGTCCAGTGCGCCCTACCCGCCTCCAGGATCCCTGCCCGGTCAGTAACACCTCATTACCTACTCATACACACTTGTATATGATCGTTACCAACTCAGAGCTCACGTTTTTTGACGTCCGGTCTTAGCATCGCTGTTTGTAATCTTTGGAACTTATCGGTGCCTCGAGACTAGAACCAAACATAATTCAGCAAAACATTTATCGGAATTTATAAACAAATACTTACAGTTCAATATTACTAAACCGTGAGTTGTTGGTTGGGTTCGTTGCTTTTCAGTACTTCAAAAGTTTGATGTTTGCAATAATCTGCGAGAGGCTGAAGCTGATAAGTTGATTTGTAAATAATTTATTATGAGTTTGTCAACCTTGACCCGCGGGTGACGTCCACTGGGCGCTAGAGGGCGCTGCGCGGGGCGCACACAGCGGGCCGCGCCTGCATGTGTGCCGCACGCACACAGACAGCCGCGCAGCTGTGCGGGTGCCTCATGTGGAGCGAGCACACTTGCACTCGCGTCTGATACCGCATTCTTTCCTCTAATCGAAGACAGCTGATTGGCACGACTGCACGATACTTCACACTCATGGACTTTATGTGTATGTAATAATGAATGTGAGATGTATGTTCTGGCTATTTGTAACTGAAATGTGTTTAGTTAAAAAAATGCTCTGGAACGATAAATTACGTTTTGAGAGTGCAAATTGGAAACTCTGGTTGAAATGTATTATAGCGCTTTGTAGAGTCAATGTCCAGTCAAAATCTGCTAGGTACCTACTCTTAAAAATATTTTCTATGAGAACCAGACAGAGGAAGTTGAATATGTTTGGCTAAGCAACAGGTAAGTTTTTACATAAATATAAAGTCTCCTAAATATTCCACATTTGTAGCACTAAACATGTCGATAACATCGGCTGTTAGCCAAATAAACATTGGTCCAACGTTCACAACGGAATCCCTTAGAGCTCCCTCAGAAAGCCACTGAACGGCCAAACCAAAACATTTTCCCACAGACCACCATAAATTTGATGAATGAACGAAACACGTGCTACAAATGTTTAAAAATGAACCGTAAGCACCTTTTTATAGGCAATGTAAAACGGCGCTATATAACCGACAATAAATTAAAGTTTACGTAAAATAAAGCGCCAATAAAAATGTATAACTAATAAATAAACACGATACCTGAGCGTTAAGACAATAAACCGATCTTTGAGTAGTGGCAATAAACCAAATATTGCCACAATAAACACATTACAGGTTGATGAGACGATAAAAAACGAGGAGCTACCGCGACCGGCAGCCCCGCGCCCGGTGCATACTCGCAAAGCGCTCTCGTAGATACATATCACTTTTATGAATCGTAAAACCACGGCCACGTCACATACATGCAATAATACTGGTTCCTTCCCCAAATCGCGCTAGTAAGTAGTAATTACTAAACTACAAGCGCCATGTAAATATGAGAGCAATAAAAGGCTCCATTCATAAACGCTCGCCGCTAGTTCGCCTTCGATCGCCGCCTAACCATAAAGATGGGTTTATCGCGCCTCTGTTACGGCAGAGGTGTAACTTGACATAATTTTGCGTAAAACGCGCATATAATGGGCCATTAAAAGGAAACAATTGTTGAAAAAGTTATACGAGTGTTCACGTCACTTTATGATTGTGTGTTTACGGCCCACCTGAGGTTGACATTGACTTTGATTTGTGCATTTACGGCTTAGTAAACGGTTTGTGGAATGGCTCCGTTAGCGAGACTCACTCCGTGCGTTCCGCTTTCTCGCGTTCACCAGACGCGTTCATCAATCTTGAGCCATTACTCCACGCGGTTCACATCTTGTTATCGACAACAGCTTAGTTTCAATAAACGAACACAGAAACCAAATCGGAGAAATTCATTTGTGGTCTCACAGTATACGTCGAAAGAAACATCTTAACTCAGAAATTCCTTTCAATCATACGTTCACTCGGCCGTTCGGCTACAAAACGAAATACGTTTTTTCAGTACCATTTTGGACTCTATCCCGTTGGGATAACAGAGCGTCTCCGTAGCGAATTGGCAAAGTAATGTTGGTACACGAAATAGACAAAGCCCGCGGTCGGGTAGGTAAACTTTTATGGTCGAAGAGAACCCGCACTTTTATAGCTCCTGATCGCTACCTATTCCCTCATAATTGACAACTCCACTTGTCATTATGTTCTCTTTAAACAATTGCCGTTTGTTCCAAGGAATAAGGAACCCGACTAGAAGGTTTTTTACGCCCACTTGCTTATTATTTTGCCTTGGACTGCAATGCATGCGGTCTATTCATTTATTTTATGGATTGTCTTGGTTCTTTTTAAAGACGTTAAAGAGTCATTTGTATCTGGAAGCCGCAGTAGCTTTTAAATATTATTTTGTTTCGAACTTTAGCTTTCATTTCAATATATTAAAACTGAGATTTATAGAAACAAGTCTAAGGAATCTTTAAAAGATTTTCTGGACGCATATCTTGTTGAAAAATTATGTTTCTTTATACAACCACAAAACAAATACTACTTTTTTATTATTAAGACATGAATGCCAACACTTGATAATTACGACGGCTTTAAAAGAAATTCAAGACAGTAGAGCGCTTCCAGTGTTCCTCTATATCTTTGTTCCGGTCCTCCATTGATACAGTCCGAAGTACAAGACTTTGTATTATGTAAATCAGTTTTATAGTCACTTTACAGAACACAATCATTGATTGGTTACCTTTTGTAGTTCACACCACCTGCTTAGTAGTTTACCTTTATTGGAGACCAATAAACTCCTCCATTTTGTTACCAAGCATTAATTAATAGTAAGTTTATTAGGAATTTTATTCATTTATTTTCATAGTACCCACCCATCTAACTTCATAAAATTAGACACTAAAAATCAAAGATAGACAATAAATACTTGGTTTTATCAATGAATGAGATTTACTCAACATTCGATAGCTAGGTTAATTTATTTAGCATATTTGTCTTTAGCCGCATCGAGTTTACAACGTCGCTACAATACAAATTGACGCATTAGAGGTATTTAATCAATATTCAAAGAGTACTTCGAAAGAAATAAATCAAGTCGGCTAACGGAATACGGTTGTGGTAGGGCAGTTATGAATAATATGTTATTGTTTCTCGATGTAGATATGAACTGTGTCAGAGAATGGTAGAAACACCATGAAGTAATCTTTTTAATGTTATTGGTTAAAGCAAACCGAGTAAGTAGAGGGAATCGATAAACGTAGAGTACATTTAAACAGATGAATTCAATTTCAATCCAGCTTCTGACCTCAATAAATCATAAAACACTATCAACTTCAGTTACTAGAAATTTCAAAATACAAAGGTAAAATATTGGAAATGCAATATTTTTCAATATAAACAGAGTAAAATGTTTTGCAATACCAGTGTCAATAGCCATGTTTATAAATCTCATACGAATTCGATAACACGGAATTGTTCCAACTATATCAGAGATTATTTCAACACGAACAATTTCTATTACCTACCAACACATGTTACCAGCATGCACAAGTAGTAATTTCCTCGGATTACATCTCATACATCACTAAGAAATAGAAAATCGATATACAAGTTACACTTAAGCAACATTTCTAAACCAGAGCTAATTTGTTTTCCTTTGTAAAATAAATTGTCTAGTGCTCCGAAAGCTGTGAGCATGACTGAGACAAGCGCTCGTGTCGTGTAAGATACAATACGATATACTGTTCGTTTCCAGATGCGAGCTAGTCTTACGACACCCGGCCGTACTCATCCGCTAGACAATGAGGCATCTATTTCGCAATGCTCAAACGTGCACCATTTTGAATAATAGGAAATGGTGCAGTGTGTTGCACGCATCGAATATCGAGAAGGTCGCGGATCGCATACAAAGTTTATTGCGGGTGATCTCATCAAAAGGACCGGTCGCATAAATCGCGGTGTGTGTTAACTTCTAACGCACCGTACCGGCCCACAATTGTTTCTATGAATACGGCATGGAAATAGCTAGTTAAAAGCGAAACGTGCAGCCGGCGCAGTTTGTAATGCATTCTGCCCGAGACAATTAACGAATAGCGCAGCGAATAAGAATAACCGGCCTCCTAGAAAGTAATCCCAATCGTTTTGCTGTGGAAATTAAATGTATTTTGCGAAGAAAGCAATATTGGAATACGATGTATAATTTAAAATAAAATTTTGTGTAGTGCCTAAGCTTAAGCGTATTGGCTATAATATGAGTGCAGTCGTGCCAACAGATATTTAGGTGTTCGACACCATTTTGATTAGGTTACAACAACTGTTGGTTCTAACTAGAACATGACTTACTGATTTCTAATTTTGTTCAAGCTACTCTCGTTCCAAGTAAAACACGTGGTTTGTTTGTGCAGGTTCCCTGTCGATGTCGGTGGGCGTGGGCGTCGGCTGTGGCTCCTCGAACCCGCTGGACTGGACCGGCCAAGTCACCGTGCGCAAAAAACGCAAACCCTACTCCAAGTTCCAAACCCTCGAACTAGAGAAAGAGTTCCTCTTCAACGCTTACGTGTCGAAGCAGAAAAGGTGGGAGTTGGCGCGAAATCTGAACCTGACAGAGAGGCAGGTGAAGATATGGTTTCAGAACAGACGGATGAAGAACAAGAAGAACTCGCAGCGGCAGGCGGCGCAGGCGGCGCAGAACAACAACAACAACTCGAACGCGAACAACCACAACCACCACGGCGGGCACCACCACGCACCGCACCACGTGGCGCTGCACCACGCCCCGCCGCCCAAACACCATCAGTGACCCGCGCCCTTCTCTGGGACTTACCCCCTTCACCACGGTATAGCTAGCTAAACAGCCGGGAAGGAAGAGTTCCGTAGGACTAAAGTGTGGAATGTGGTCGTACTTAAGGTTGAGGAGGACTATGCTCAGGTTCGTTACCGACAGACGTTTGTTCGCTATCCGTGTCGTACGTAATGTGGACGCTGCGGCGCCGGCGCGCCAGTCCCAGAGAATCTCGCACTAAGATTAAATACTGTGTTGTCGATTTGTGTATAGTATTAATTACGAAATTATGTTCTGTAATTTTAACGAGACTAAGTATATACATGAGTAGATAACGATTCCTGATATTAATAATGTCTAGTAATAGCGCTGATTATGTATTTGAAATTTATTTAAGTACGAATTACGAAATATTAAAGACGTCACCGATGAATTATAGTTTCTAGATAGTTTATTGAAAATAAATTTTGTAAAATATTTTGTGAGACTGCTTATTGTTGTATTCGTATCGCTGTTTGGAGGGTGGATTAGTCTTTAATCAGTTAACTTTTATTTTCGTTACCAAATTGTTGAACGACTCGGGTTGCTTTGGTGGCAGTTATAGATATATGTTCGCTCGCGACCAGTGTACCTACCCTCACCGACTAACAGACAGACGTACTACGTACCTATTACTACCATCGACGCATCGCATATATATACATAAGCAAATATAGAAATCGCATTATGATCAAATATTTATTACTGTTTAATTTCTTATCTCATAATTCGTAAATTTTGTTATTTAAATTATGGATTTCTGACAAAGCTTTAACTCGGTTCCAGTAGAATTATACATTAAGTTACTGTTATGACTTTTTTAAATATTGAAGTTGATGTTATAATCAATTAATTAGGTAATATGGGCAAGTGCATTAATATTGTCCTCTATTGATCATTGTACTGTTCGCTTTAGCCTGTCTATTACTATTTTTATTTTTGTTTTAGTTAAATATTTTATTATTTATTTATACACGAGTATGACTACAACCTATTATTAACGTATCTTGCTCTACATCGAACGAATTGAGTACTCTAGGTACTGTTTTATTTGAATTTATTTGGATTATCATCTAGTGGTCGAAGTGGAATCATCCCAGTCTTTAGAATATCATCTTTGTACTATTTAGCTACCTATTTTATATCTATGTACCTAATAAATGTTTTATTGTAAACTTAGTAGTTTACTCCTCGGATCTAATTCATTAAATCTGTATTGTCCCGTAATGATATAGTGAATTAAAATTAGGTGTTTTTGTACAAAATGGCGACCTCGTCTAGGTGACCGAATTTCTATATAAATGAGGAGCGAGGCATCTCATGAACCTTTGCTGAAACTTAGACGAATGGAAGACTAATGTAAGCGAATATGTCATTTTAAAGCATTATCTATTGTATGGTACCTATTCGGAATATGGATCCTCGTATTTGTTTCATCAAGTTTATCTGAAAAGCAATCCTTGAACGCTCAATCTTATTCAGATCGTACTCTCGGTTATCAATTCGGCAAAGTACTTAGTACCACGGTTTAATTAATCATCCAATCGCCTTCAATCCACAATAGCAATTTGCTTTTCAGATAAAAGCCAACAAACAGCTTGACTGTGTATTATTCAACGATTTCAGTAGATACTACGATTAGAACCATACTTACCTAAACTATATAATTGTAATAATTAAAGGTCTCGTAATTATTATTGTACAGTTAAATTAATGTAGTTAATCACGCCAGAAAATGTGAGGTTTTGTTAAGTATAATGTATAATTAAACATGAATGTGCTCTCCACAGTTTTATGACGAATTTAGAAGAGAATGTATGAAAGGGGAAAAAATTAAATACTTCGTCGTGTCTCGGTTATTTTTTCTTTTGTAACCCTCTTGAGTTTTCCTTATGTCTATAACTAAGTTGAGTGAAACAACTATCGAATAATTAGTTGACTCAAACTTAAAACTAAATCTGCTACGCTCGTAGCAGCCCTGCTACGAGCGTAGCACATTTTAGTCAAACTTTACCAAATATCAAAAGTCAGTAAAATACTAACATATTCATACAGAATTTGTAGCTACGTAATTAAACAACTACGTATAACCACATAATAGCATGCTATAATGAAGACAATTTCAAAATCGATTGGCATGATACTTGATTGGCATATTAATTACTTCGGATTAGCTGTTTCACTCAACGACAGAGTTACGAATCTATACGAATAATCATACCACAGAATGATGTAACAAGGATTCCGTCTAAAGAGAGAAAGGGAGATCTTTTGTCTCCTTCAGGATCGGCTATCGTTTCTTTGTGAAGAAACTTTGTTAGATACCTCGTGATTCCTTGATACCTTTCCGAAATATTTGTCATGTAATAAAGTAATGATCTGATATATTACCAGATTTCAGTAACAAAGTATTTTTATTTTTGAAATGAGGGGAAGCTTGTTTCACACCCCTAACAGTTTACAAGTATTTGTAGGTGGGATAATAGTTTATAAAGAAACGTGCCTGACTCAGCAATATCCTTTTAAATAGTATGATGGTAGATAATGGCTGTCAGTTAACTACCTACTTATTTAAGTAGGTACATAAAATGTAGAGTACCAACAGGAACAATAACTTCATAATCAGTCTATAATGTTCCCACTGCTGGGACACAGGCCTCTTCCCTTCGAGAGAGAGTGGGCTGTAATCTACCAGACGGGCTCAGTGCGTGGTACAATAAATAGGCCCCGGAAATTTTAAACAAAAGTAGTTTGTAGGTACTTACTTATTCAATCCAGGTACATAGTACCTAGTTTATTACATAAATAATATTTATGAGAAAACAAGATTAAGAAAAATGACTACGGAAAAAGAAAATTGACAATCACTCGGTATTTTCTGTGTAGCTTACAGTTACCAACATCCAATAATGTGTAAGCATTGCTTCCCATCCTGATATGTAAGGTCGTTTTGGGAAGCTGCCATTGCGTTTTGTGTTTGTAAGAGGCTCATGAAAGTTAGGCCGTCGTTGGCAATGGACTTGAAACATTTAGTATTGTCGTACACAGATCAAACACACAGTACGGTACGACCAATGTTTTTTGTTTGCCAAGCACTTCCCTTATAATATATGAACAGTAGGTACCTACTTAGATAGGTTATATAATTAGTACATTTTGGTTGATGCTTTACCAATTCGATTAAAATACACAGATTTTTTAAATGCTATAGTGAGCCATGATGATAAAAACCGATACTTGGTGATTTTTCAGCATTACTGTACTTTACATATTTGACGTTCTGCTAATAGGCCAAACTGCTCGTAGGACGATGATTTGCTAATAGGACATTTTTCTAAAGTGTCGTTTTGCTATCAGGACCATTTACTTTTAGGACTTTTCGATGCGGTTAGATTGATTTAAGTATTTTCTCAAAACTGAAAAACTTATCCATTCATGGTGTTATTAGTACTTACCTACATATTCGCAATAAAAAACTAAACCCCTTCAGAAAGTGAAAATAATGAAATGGAACAAATTCAGAACATTTGTAGTGGTGTTATGCTGTCTAATACCTACGCCATAGGTAGGTCAAACCTGTTATGTTGATACCTAGTGTATTTGTACACCAACATAACTAAATTAATTGCTACCTACGATAGGTACCGCCATATTGTATTCCAATTGGCATTTTCAAATTAACTGATATCGGTGTAATTAACCCTGTAAAGCGATTGGTACGTAGGTAGGTATATTCATTTAGTATGTACATACCTACCTTCTTTATTTGCGTGCTAAGCAGTACTTAATTAAATTGATAAAATTCCGCATCCTGTCTGTTTATTCTAGAAAGCATACCTACGTTGAATTTAAATTTATTTCACATTTAAATTTGATCGAAAATCATAAATAGTGAACCCTTGTTTTTCAACCCAGAGTAAATAGAGAATGTAACAACAACCGATTTTGAGCCCTAAACTTAATGCAGTAGGTCTGATTTCAAAAACCGCAAATATATGGCTCGTAGCGCCCTCTCAGAGTCAGTCAACTAGAAGGACAAACATGTCGTTTTCCTGAATACATGAATATCTTACTTATTCCTGGGTATCAACATTCAGTATTATTATTTACCATTTCTTTTAGTTAAATAAAATATTCTTCGTAGCACGTTTGTAATAGAAAATGAATTTCCTTTGAACGAAGAAATTGAAATAACGCCATCTACCGGTGTATAGTAACCAGAGTTTTGCTAAGCTAGGAAAACTCTTGGCCTTCGATTCGTTCCTTTTCTTCTTTCTGCTGCAATATTATAGATTTTTCAAATATAACCACTGTATTTAAAGAAAAGCATTAGGTATTTATTTTTCAGAATAATCTTAACCAGCAACCTTTGTGCGAAAAACTTATCTAGATGTAGAATTCTGTTAAAAGGTACCTTGGTATTTCCCATGTTAAAAAGTTAATGAGAAAGAAAATTAAAAGAATGCTGACTTAGGTGTATTAATTCAAGAGCCAGTACACACGCAGAGTTTACACAGATATTTTCATTAAAAAAGAAGCTAGGCTAATAGCTAGGATAATAAATAAAAATATATAATATAATAATTATATACAGAGTGTGGCGTAAATAATGGATAACCCTGAAACTGTCGATTGGCCAGATTATCATCTATCATTTACCACTTATATCGCCATATGCCCATGTGCCCATATTGTATTTTCTGCATATTTTGTGAATTTTCCGATGTTTTAATAGTTATTCTGCTATTCTGGGCGGAGACAAGTCCAACAAATTAAAGATCATCAAAATCGTTCCAGCCTTTCTCGAGTTATAATTTCTTGAACAAACCCGACTTTGTTTTATAAGATATATCAAAAATATCAATAATTTGGTCATCCATGGGCATATGGCGATATAAGTGGGGTAAATGATAGATGATAATCTGGCCAATCGACAGTTTCAGGGTTATCCATTTTTTACAAAATAAATAAAAAGTTGTATTCTCCAGAAATGGAACGAAGTTATTCGTAATTATTAAATTATTTTGATGATAGTAAAAATAAACTTGTACCTCATCATAATTATTCTCATAACGCAGCTGATGACAAAGAAGACATTCAAATTTTAATAACAACTTTAACATTCTATTATTATATTTTTGGAACACCTACTAACCTTGAAAGCCACTTTTAAAGCATATTAAGTACCTATACACAATGCTAACTGAACCATTTGATCGCAGATAGTTGATAATAAACAGCAAAAACTAATTGTGTCTATAAACTTAGCTTACATTGTATTCTATCATACTACATATACATACAAATAAATACAATTGAAGTGTCTGTTTGTAAGGTCAAAATAACAGCTTTTAACTAAATGCATAAATAAAAAAATGATGTACTTATACCCAAAAATCAATTTTGCCAATTTTTGACTGTCTGTCTGTTTATTTGTTCCGGCTAATCTTCGAAACGGCTGGACCAATTTTGAGGGGACTTTCATTGGCAGATAGTTGATGTTATAAGGTGTAACTAATACACAACTTACTTTTATTTTAGGAAAAGAATTAGGGTCCACACAAGAGAAGCCGCGTTCAGCAGCTAGTATTATTGTAATAAAATCAAGTCTACGCATTTAATCAGGTAGGTATTTAAGTACTTCTTAATTGGTAGATTAAGAGTCGATGTTCAAGCTATTATCTTACAATGTTGTGAAGTGATCAAAGACATAGAATAAAAATGAGATAGTAGGTATGTAGTAGGTAAAATTAAATCAAGTGTTTAATGGTAATTGAATAACTATGAAAAGTTGATAGCTGCCTACAGTACGACACAACTTAGATGTAGCATATTTTAATTTTACAAATGTATGTGGTCATACATTTGACTTAAAGATCATTTTCACCTAAAGCAGTAATAAAGATTGGTGATTTGTACTCAGTTCGGATGGTGATCGATTTGACGAATTTTGCCGATGCTACATCTAAATTCTGTCGTACTATATCTAGGTATGTACTGTGTATTTTTAGGTATTGCAATACTATAGGATATGCAAAAAAGTACCCATAACTTAGTTATACGTTTGTTTTCAGTTCACTAACCGGAAAAATTATGAAAATTTAAAGTGAATAACTACCTGCTTATAAAATGTTTTATTATCCCACCTAGTTCCACTTACTGGTAGGTACTTAGTCACCTACTGAATGGCACGGCCTATTCAGAAGATGTTTAAAATAAGTCAGATCGACTAGATGAAGACGGATTATCTAAAATTGCTCCAGGTTCTAAATAAATAATTTGTAAGTACTTAGGTAGGTATAATTTTATAAGTCTTTGAAAACTTAATTATTTTTTCTAGGATATTAGGTACCTATCTAATAAGGATTTAGTTACAAGCACATTTAAGTATCTACCTATAGATATTAATTATATACTGAGAGGTTTAATTACATACAGCGGCTAGAGTTCTATTAGTAAGGTTCTACCTACGTTTTCTATCAAGTTTCCCCTACTGACTTCTGGGCACGTTCAGGCTGATTGTAAGTGCCTACACACAAGGAGGTCCACATTTTTTTTGTGGCCGCTTAATGAAAATTATCACAGTACCTACTTAGGAACCTAGCTTTAAGTATAATATATATTTTTGCAGATAAGATTCGACTCAATATAAATCTATCAAGCAAAATGATTATATCACTGTCTCCCATGATTGTTCATTATAGCCAAGATTGCAGAATGGTGCAACTGCATTCTGCTACTTCGTTTTTCAAATCACTAGCTGAAGCCCGTGGTGTGACCCGCTTGACAAATTATATACTAAAACCTTCCTCGAGAACCACTCTATCCATTGGTGAAAACAACATGAAAATCAGTGCAGTAGTTTTTGAGTTTATCGCGAACAGACAGATTAGGCACTGCGGGTTGTGTACTTACAGGTATTAACATAAACTCACTGATTAATGACTATGATTCTACAAATATTAGATACATATGTACGTATGTTGATAGATAATATCCAAGTAGGTAAGTAAACGGGTTTCTACTAAAATGTGCCAAGGTACGTATGTATGCACAATATTATTATTCGGAAAAAAGTATGTATGCAAGTCAATCTTTAATTGTATGTTTTTAAGAGTTTTCTGAAGGGGGCAGCAGCGTCTTGGCAGTCACCAATGCGAAGTCAACTGTAATGGTAGGTACCTTATAATTAAGGCCTATCATTGGAAGGCATGTACCTATGTATCAAAATTAAGATGGAAAGTTTAGCTGTATTAAAATGCTATATAGGTACCTTTGTATTTTATGATAAGCTCTCAACGTACCATCATGGAATTATAAGACTGATATATAATATTACAAAAAAAACAAAAATCAAGAAATCCTTAACGGAGATTTGAATCGATACCCTTATAAATTCTGGACCTATTCCCGAGATAATCGACAAAGTAACCGGAGTGGTATGCACCTACACTGCGCCCGCGGCCCTACCGGTTATTGTGAACACGCCGCCTCCTCGCCGATTAGCATATAAATGAACCGAACCGAGACAACTTCATATTACACCACCAGAGTAACAAGACCTCCCCCCCGCTTCGTACAACACAAACAAAAACACTTACCAACGAAAATATCACGTCTCTTCTTAACTGGACGCATTACAGTTTAAATGTGGAACTCGCTTCCATTGGCCGACGTCAACCCTGCGTCCTCTCGGAGCCCTGTAAATCCGCGCGCGCGCACCACTTCGACGATAATTTTATAAATAAAATATTGACGGTATTTCACACTTTCTACTGCATTTTTATTCAGTACTGATATCTTAAGCAGTGATATTGCAACAATGTGCCTACGTTGTCAGGTAGTAAGGCAAAGTAAATATGCGGTTGTAATGAAATCAGTGGTTTAGTGTTATTGAAGGTTCGTGGTATGGGTATTTTAGCCTCAGAATTATCCACCGACTTGTTAATATTCAATAGTCATCCTGCACATATTGTACTATAGTACTACGCCTGGCATTTAGGTATGCTAGTTGATATTCTGAGTTGTGATTTTCTCTTCGTTTTATTAGTGTTTAAACGGGTATAAAATGTTGACAGCCATTATAGGATAAAACTAATTTATTGTATTTATAATGCTACTTTAAATGTAAGTGGGTAGCTGAGCTGGTAGGTAGGTACGGTCAGCTAAAAATAAGTTATTTAGGTAGGACATATTTTTACGCTTTTAGCACCCAAGTTAATAATAGCTAGAACAAATCTACCCTACATAGGTATGTAGTACGATACGATTCGGTACATCTACCTACGAGTACCTATAATGTAAGTTTCAAAAGTATCTGTACCAACGTATCTGTATTTTATTACATATGTTATAAATGTATTATTTATGTATAGAAACTGGAACAAAAAGTACACAATAAAGTACCAAGACGTAAGTAGGTAGCTAGGTAGGGCAGGTACTGTAATTAGGTAACTAACTTCTACTTAGGTGTGAGTAAAGGAAAATTTGTTACATTTTCACGTTTTTGTAACTTGTATGGAGGCACCATGTAACTTATAAACGCATGGAAATGTTCAATGTCCTAAGTAGGTACCACAACAGCCTAAAAACCGGTTCAATATATGAAACATTACCACTTTGCTTCGACTTCAGGCTTTTATAGTCACACTTTCGTAATTTGAAACTGGTATCCAGGCGTGAATAACCTTAAATCTTCAAAAACCGTGCGATAATAATTTTGGCTTGAAATAAGTAACCAAAATTATGCCTTTTTCTCAGCAACTGCTGTCAAGAAACCATTCAGCACGCACTGAGTTTCTTTCCTAATTGCTTGTTTTATGTAAAAAAGCGTGCAAATTACAGTGAAATGAGACAAGGAGCACAGTTACTCGGTGTAAACTTGAGCGTTGATTGCTCGTCCGCTCCGACGGAAACAGGTCCAATTGCTTTGCATTTTCATTTTACCGAGGCAACCACTTACCTTGTTACATTATGTTGATTAAACCAGACCATTTATTATACTAAAGGTAAAATATATTCAAACTTCGTTTATTTAAAACTGTTCTTTGTGAGATATATAAATAAATAGGCTAGGCAGTAAAGCACTTAGATTTCCAAATCTGTGCGTGTTTCAATCAATTTCCTATATCAACGTAAATTCCATTTTATTACGGAGCTAAAAAAGAAAATTTACACATGTGGGAAATTGGGGCGCTAACCGTTTATCAGATAATGTAATTATGTTCGGGGCGCTTCGGGACACCTCCACTCCGAGTAATTGAGTGTGCCCTCCGTACCTCGCGCCTGCTATTAGGCAAATCGAATCTCCGTCCCTCCAAGGCCTCCCTCCCTCCCCGGCTGGATGAATATGTGAACGAGCTTCTTCTTGGCGTCGAACCAAGGATTCAATTTGCGCGAATGTAAATAAAACGCTTGGCTTGAGTTTGGTATATAGATAAGTAATAAGTATAAACCGACTTAGCCATTTGTGTGGTTCTATATAGTCTTATCATATAAATTGTGAATTGAACACCTATTTGAACATGCAAGAATTTTCATTGCAGTTTAATTAGCGGTTTCGATAGTCTACCTACTTTTTATTTAAATTATATTAACTGGATAATGTATAAAATTAAGCACGTTTACACGCGAAAGTTGAAAAACGAGTTTTTTATTTAGTAACAAAAGAGCTCGATTTTGTCTTTTGTAAATGCTGCATTTTTTTCAGAATAATTTTCCAATAAACTTTATCAGTAGGATAAAGTAAGTAAGTACATCCGCTATAAACGTCGTCTTTCATGCATTTGACTTCAAATGACTTTCACACCTTCTAAGCCAAAAAAGGCGTGTAAACAAAAACAGCAAACGATATAAATTCGGATAAAAACTTAACGAATAAGCTATAACTTTATTAAGTAAATTCCGACGCTAAGTGGCGACGTTGACGCACCGCCCACGCCGAGCGCCATCTGAACGGCTTTACCTAAAAAAGTTGCTACCAAACTTTGATCTCAGCAAAACTTGATTTCATTCGCGGTGTTATATTCGATCCGAATGTTTGTTTGTGTTGCGAATAATAAAAGTATTGAAAGTGCAAAAATATGTGCCGTCTCATTCTGTCGGGTAGTTTCGTCCTCTTTCCGCAGGCAGAGCGGCCGGCACGTCCGGGGGCCATAACGTCGTTTGATGTTCTGCTCTCCAATGCTGGTGGAGGCGATATAAGCAAGATGTACGGCTGCGCTCTCGGTGACGCCTATATTTCCTAAACATCTTTCGGCGTTATAATTCTGTACGACGTAACCTTGTGAGGGCGATATTACCGTTTCTTGGTCGATTCAAATTTTTTTCGTAGTACTTTTTTGTAGCTCGTAGCAAGGGTCTACGAAATTGTGTAGGCTGTGTAGCAAGTTTTGTGGAGTTGCTTTTAAGTTGTTGTTTTTTGAGTTGGGTGAGTATCTTTGTTTTTAAAGTAAAAGGTTGTTTAAATAACTGTTCTTATGGTCATCGCAGGACCTATTTCGTGTGTGGTAAATGCTTACGCTTTTACCAAAACAAGATTTTTTGACGGTGGTTATGATTCTATTAGCGTACACTATACACTGTACAGCAGCTGAAGGTGTGTTCTGCTGTCCCTATCATTAAGCCTGCTCAAGTAAAGCATACGTAACTGGCATAGTTACCTATTACTAATTGAATACATATTAAGTTGTGTTGTTATTGTAACTCATACTGTATTGTATGGATATCTTAGATTGTTTTTGATTCTTGCGTCCAGAGAATGCTCAAACGACCCAAGCTGTCTGTTGACATAGATTTCAGTAAACGGGTTTCTATATCAATTGGTATTATTACCTATATTAAATAGTTACTTAACTAATTGTTCAACTAAAGTTGATATATCCGTGTAGCTTTCAAAAAATTGTCTACAACTACCGCAAAACCTGGCTTTTGGGCTGGTTGGTATAGATAGTAATTGCATTTTATTGCTAATTAATGGATATAGCCGGTAACACATAACAGAGGTGCAATTCCCGTAATTTTTAAGAATGTTCGCATACGCATCTCATTCGCAGTCTATCAAAAATACAATCAATTTGGTCAACATTTTTGACAGTTTTGACAGATTGCGACTTGAATGTGAACGATTTTTAAGTAGGTAGGTACAAGAATTGGCCTTCAGTTCTCTTCATTATCATGGTCCTATTCTTTATCATATTCCACCGAAGAAAGCTGTTTTCCTCTGACAAGAAAAACTTTTCTGCCAGTTTTCCGCAATTACCGCGCGCGCCATTACAAGGTTACATCTTATAAAAATATGCAACACGGCGGCGGTACGTTACCGAGCGGATACCAATTCTATCAACAACCCATAAACCGCAACCTTTCTTTGTCTCGCCTCTTAATGCTATCGTGTTCTCGAGTGAGATAGAAATCTACAAGTTTAATGGGCCGTTACGCGAGAAAAAATCAGTCCGCATTCGCGAGCGTAGATACGCGAGTGATAGTGGCAAGACGGAAAGGTACTGGTGGACTGGTGCAATAGTGCAGTGCTTCCGATGTGCCGGCGACGGCGACTGCGACGCGACTTGTTGCTATGCGACGGCTACCACAGACACGTGAGTATTATATACTTACCTACTTAGTCTATTTATACTTGTGTACCTCAGCGTCCTCGACGCGTCATCGTTCCATGCTTAACATAGTTACACTGAGCTTACTTGCGACCAGCGACCACTGCCAACCGGTTCTCAGTCAAGATAACCTCCTTTAGTCGTATTTTATGTTTGTACTCGGTTTCTAGTACGTCATTGCATTACATTATGTCAAGTGTTGTCAATAAAGATTGATAACGCCGACGAATAGCGTTCAGTCACCTTGCCATTGTATAGATACCTAAGTTTTATGACTGTGTGAGTCAAGTTTGATAGCCGAATTATCACAATCATACCTATAAACGAAATGTATGTACGATAATTGAATTCAATTTACATTCTTCATTTTATATACCGGTGCATAGATAACTATATACATAGTGGTTTTAAATATTGCCGTTTGGCACGATGTGGGCGCACTGTAAACATAATTACTGTGACTAAATAAAGTGCAAGATCACGTCTCTTTATGAATAAAATATAGTTGTTTATTTATTCATTGGAAACTATTCTAACAAACTGATTGGAATCTTGGCAATTAATGCAGTTGTTGAATGCCAAGACTTAATATTTAGTAACATGTCTGAACTGACTGAATAATTTACATAACTTTAGTTATTGTCTGTGGTATTTTAGGTACCTACCCTGTATACATAATTAACTACTTTATCTATGCTCAGTTTCCCACAAAGAATGACCATCTATAGTTAGTTGACTGAATTATTCTACGTGGTTGAGTTTAGTTTGGTCTATGTTCTAATTAATTAAGCGACCAATTAATTAATTCTACTAGGAAAAATTTGCTTAAATATACACGTAGGATGGACGCATTCATGCAGCAGCCATGCAATGATTCTATAACTGTAACACAACCTTTGTCGAACCTTTTGTTATGCTAAACCCTACAAAGGGTTTGTTTCAAATCATCCTTTCATACTTTTTCACATCTCAACTTTCACAAAATTATCATAACAACATGCGCCGGAGTCTGTTTGAAAACAATTTCTTTAAAACGATTCGAAAGGGTCATTGTCGATGTTTCCATGTATTGATGCTTATTTGCATAAAAATGTCATCGAACGCCAGCTTTCGAGACCGATAATAATCTTTAAAGTTTCGATAAAGATTTTGGAGTTTATACTTTTAATTCAAAGGTTTCTCTCGGTACTGTATGTGGATAATATGCTTAGTTCTTTATTGGTACAGGTGCTGAGTCGGGTGAAGGACCAATTAAGGAACTGGTATAAATATGTAAAGGCGTTGATGGGAAAACTTAATATTTATTAAAAGCTTTTAAGCCAAGAAATTATGTTGATAATATCCTAATGTACCTATACCTACATTTTTGTCAAGGGATTATTATTATATTATTATTTATGTGGTTCAACATTGAAAAAAATCTGTTCAGAAGTGATGATTTAGAATTTTTTAATTAACAAGTTTTATTACAAGGAAGCTTCAATGATGTATTTCCAAAGTCATTAAGTCTTCCAACCTACTCAAATTCATCCAATCATACAACTAAACAGCCATCACGTCCGCTGTCCAGCGTCCATCTGTAAGTAGTTTCACCACATTTACATAATAAGGGGCTGTGGTCCTAAGTGGCACAGTCCCGTACATTTGCCTTGGAGATGTGGGCACGAGTGTCTTGAGTGAGGTAGGAATTTGGATGATAGCTTTGGGATTCTTGTCGAGTTATTTTCCTTGGGTTTTTTGGTAGAAGCATGCTTAGGTATGTAGTAACCATCTAAAACGGATGGTTACTAGCCCTTCGGTGTCAGATTATTTATAGCAAGGAGATAAAGTAATTCCATTTTTTTGGCCATTTTGGAAACTAAACTACTAGCTTTGGAATTATCTTATGATGATTTAATATGATGATCTTGCTAATCACGATCTATGAAATATGTATATTATGTGGTATTAACACAATCATTCTGTCTTTTAAATCAACATTTGAAAGAAAAAATTGTCCTGTCTTATTTTAGTCAAAACAATAAAATTCGCGCCATTTTTTCCATGTTATGTAAATTAGAATTCCCAGTTCTCGTAAAAAAATATAACAAGTTAGAAAGTGTGACTCGGAGCTTTGCTCGGCACTCGGCAGGGGCGGCTATTTACATGCAAATCATTTATAGATGGGCAAACTTCCAGTCTCTAGTCTCCTTTAACTTTGAAAACACAAACAAAATGTTCTTGACGTTCTTTGAAGATAGAAGTCCCTTGTGATTTAAATAAAACAAAGTTTGTGTGTGATCTCTGTTTGATATTAATCTGTGGATGTGTGATGAAACCTCTGATCAGTGGTTACTCTGTGCCAATTGGAAGTGTTTGTGGATGTAAAAATGCCTGAAAAGTTGTCAATGGGAGGAGAAGATTTCAGGAGGGTGGTAATAATTAATTGAAGTTTATTTTCACAGCTTTTTTATACGTTAAACATTATATTTTGTACTTATGTGGAAGGTAATTAATTAATTGCATTTAAACCGGAATTCCTAACAGGTACTTTATCACTGAATTTACAAATGAGTAGGTAGGTACATAATCCAATACCTGTTCATTATTTATTTGTTCTGTAACTAATCGTCAACCGATAATACAGCACACGCCAAATGTTTTATAGTGTCATTAAGTATTTGTAAAAAATGAGGTTGGGCTTATTTATAGACTTCCTACTTAAGTATAAGTAGTACTTATGCTTATGAACTGATAATATCATAAGCATACTTAGGGATTCAGAATAAATAATCCCAAACAAGTTTTAAAGTTAAATCTTATTAATGAGGATACAAATTTCCTAAAGCCTTTGGCTGTGTACATCACGGTATGTGGTTCAATAAAACGGACCAACACTGGATACCTACAAAAGTAGATAACCAGACCTTACATCCTTTTAGAAGAAAAGTTATCTTAATGATTTTTAAAACAGTAGACAAACCTTAGATTCTATTATTACAAAAGGAATTTTGCAGGGTACAGTACTCGGTTTAGTTTTGATCCACATTTAGATTGATGACTCCACCAATCAAGTTGCTGCAGCCGCTATGAAAACTTTACCTAGTACCTATCTATGTAAAACATAAAATCAGTACTTGAAATATAACATTTGCTTGAATTATCCGCGTCTGAAAAGTTTTGAAAATAGATTTATTTTCTAATACTGCCAATTAGAAAATAAATCAATTTTAAAAACAGCAAGTTTTATAAATAAATTAAGTTATAAATTAATTCCTTCCCACACAATTAGGCATAATTAACTTACAGTTAATCAATTTCTTTGTCATTTAAATATCCATGAGTGTTACAAAATTAATGTATGTTAAAAAATTCTGATTATTTAAATAATAAAGACAAAAAGTTTGTGTAATATTTTAATTGAAATAAAAATAATTAATTTTATATATTATTGTGAGAATATCATCTCCATTGAAACATGTCACTTTACCAACTCATGAATATAAAATCGTGAAGTTTAATAAAAGAAACCAAGTTAATGTGTTATGTTTATGCGAAGTCAAATATTTATAGGAAAATTATATTAGTGTCCGTGTGTGGGAATCCAAAAAATGCTAATGAGCACTATATTTAGCAACAATGTTGTTTATCCAACGTTTAAGTAAGTTGTGGGGGCCTAAACTAAGCATATTTTATAATAATCAGTATCTAATAATTACTAGAAGCTAAGTAGCCACTAGTTTTATAAAGCAAAATTACGGTACCATTAATATCTCAAAGCAACTCTCTTTTATGAAACTATAGATAGGGACATATAAGTCGCATGTATAACCATAAAACATATCGACGGTTCAGTAATAGTTATTAAAAACGCGGAAATATTTATTTCACTCACTAGTTGTACCTATATTTGACGTGTAGGCATTCACACTAATATAATAAAATATCAAGCAAATATAAAATCGACGGAAACAAAGCTACAATGTTTTAAACTAATTAGATGCAAAAATATGTGGGCATAATTACGTATCGTTTCCATCGCATGAGGCGTTAAAATAAAACTAAATACAAATAAAAAACACTCACGCAATTCTCAATTAAGCAGCGCAAAGAAAAGGAAAAAATGAACTTGGAATGTGTTTTAAAGGGCAGCGTCGTCGAAATATAAAGTTGTATGTAAATGCCTTGATATCAGCAGGAGCATAAAATCTATATAGAAGTGGGCAAGTGGACGATGCAACCTTGTTGCCGTATCGTCGACAATGTCATCCCTGTCTCTTAAATTGTCGGATAAAACCCGAGCCACGGTATCGTTGGATCGACTTTAGTTTCCTTTATGAATACCAACCAGCCTCTCTTGTAGTTATAACACATTTATTCGGAATATATTCTTGTTTATTCTCGGTTGCTTTTCGATGTTGTTTTTTACTTGTTGATCTTATATGGTGGAGATATAGATAGGCGTGTTTGTAAGTAACCTTTATGTATGATATTGTATGTGGGTACTTGAGCGCAGATGTCATGTTGAGGTATTTTATTTCAAGTTTATTTGTTGTGGATATTGAATTTTTAACAAAGTTTTTAAATTACTAGCTACGTCCCTTTTTTACTTTACTGAAAAAAATCTGGCCATATCATTTTTATTTTTTGGCGTTGGAGGTTTTAGTCATAAAGTAGGGCTGAATTGAGTAGGCCTTTCGCAATTTCCAGATATCAGAATAAATAAATATGATGATCCAAGATATATCAGCTTTTTCATAACTCATTGACACTGCCACAATGTTGTTAAAATAACAATTAACTGCTACCCTTCTGATCCCTTAATTAATATTGTCGCCTTCAGTAATAGAACAATTGAAACGGGACGCTTCTCCTGTCCAATGCAATTGAATAAATTGTAATATATAGACAGATGTAATCAAATAATAGTTATGGATGTTTAGTTCGTTGACCCTCATCAATAGTTCAAGTGTGTGTATGTATTTGTAGGTAGATAGGTATATCGTGGAGGTCATCAGTAGATAATATCGTGGAAAGGAAAGTTTTGATTCTTAATCGTTTTTTTCTAACATAATGTTTACTTATCTGAATAAACATTTGATGTTATTTTTTTTCAACATTCACTAAACTACAGTTTTCTCGGTGTTTATTAGTTCGTTAAACATCCATTTTGTGATTTTCAATAGAAAATTCCAGAGCTTGTTGATCAATCCTCCAAAGATTTAAGTAGGTATCTATCTTGACTTCTTATTTAAATTAAATTGTGTAGGAAGCTATAATAATCGTAGAGTAACGGTAGATGCTGTATCTTCAAAAACAGGTACAGATTAGTAAATTGTACCTAAATCTCCACTAGAATTGGTTTAGTTCGGAAAAAAAAATTAAAAATTCTACATTGCAATATTTGATTCTGAAAATTCATGCAGAGCACGAGCTTTTTGAATCTTACAGATCTTTTAACATAAGGTTTAATTTCTCCCAATTAGGAAACATCTATTCTGTCAAACAATATATTTCCTGAATCCACGTTAATTAAATCCGTCAAACTTCGTAACTGAAACCTAATCCTAGTAGTATAAAGTTACTACTATAGCAGCAA
Source organism: Lithophane ornitopus (assembly GCA_948473465.1). NCBI lineage: Eukaryota > Metazoa > Arthropoda > Insecta > Lepidoptera > Noctuidae > Lithophane > Lithophane ornitopus. The sequence continues at coordinate 10,019,732 of OX419623.1, forward strand.
GATAGCACGTGAGTACCTACTCGGGTCTATTACATTTTGTTACGTAGTACAATCAACAAAACAGATTATTATACAGGCTTATACAGACAAATATTATATAAGATTCTGGCACTACGTAAGCAATACCCACTTATAATCATTACAAACGTTTCATGAACTTACACCCCAGTTTTATTTTCATCTATGTATATTTCGAATACATAATTATTTTTTAAAACAAAAGATACTCTCATTAGATACTCAGAAAGCCACTTCAACCGAGGGTGAGAAAAGTTATTTTTGGGACATACCATCTACACTTTTCCCAAGCACTGCAACTCTTATAAACCAGAATCCACTGTAGTAATCAATCTGAAAAGTACTGTGACATTCAAGTTTCCAATGAAGTCTACTTTACCTTTATTAGTCTAACACATTTGTCCACACCGGGAACGGGAATGTCAACAAGAAACAGATGACGAAGCCATAGTAAATGTACTGTCGCTACGGCGTCGCCATTTATTTCTCGTTGACGTTCCCGTTCCTGGTGCGGTGGACAAACGGCCTTAAACTAAATGTACAGTCATTTTATTGCTTTTTAAATTGCTGTGTCCTTACAGGGTATAAGTCAGGTGCTAGATCCCTTGAATGTAACATCTACTTACCACACAAGTGCAATTAAATATTTAGGTTTGTATTTTGTAAAAAGCAAAGGTAAAATTATAAAAGGAATGGTTTTGTACCTTTGTACTTCTCTTCCTTTTTTGTTGATTGTACAAGCATCTAATGGTTGTATATCATCTAAGAGTCAGTTGTACTCGCTCAGGCTATTTCGTTGACCGCTGCGTCGGCGTCGGTGTCGCGTCATTTTTATATGTTGTTGTTACGTCAATGATTTACTGCTTTTGTCGAAGGACTAATTAAAATTTTGTATTTTGAACTTGAAGGTTTGAAGCACGGTAGACCGTATTAATTATCTACATTGTATGTGTTATTAATAATACTTTGCCGTTCAGTGAGGTCTTATCTTTATCTTTGGGTTGTTCTTTACCTTGCTAGTTTTTTCAACCTAATAATAAGTACTTGCTCAATTCAAACTGTGCGTTAATTAACCGGTTATTAATGATGCCGTTCATCAACTACATACCTACCTAACTAATAAATTCCCATGGACTGGACGTCCGTCGATAATCTGATGCAAATACGAGAGCTGAGGCTGCAACGCGCATGAGCACTCCGCATATCCGATCGTAAAACTGTTACAGCCGCGGAGGCTACCCCCATCGCACCTACCCCTTAACTTCAGCCTTCCCCCTTCCCGCCCCGCGGACTGGGGTGCACCCCGCACACCCCCGGCGCCCGTCTGCAAACCTCTTTGTTTTTGGCAATACCTCCGAGGGAACTAAACCCGGACTAGTCTTAAGACCCTTTAATAGCTCTCTCTGTGGCAGGAAATTTCCTCTTTTGTTTTGCCAAAGGGTTGAGTTTTCCACTCCCATGTTGGACCGATGAATTTTAATGAAATGATAATGGTAGTGATGAGCATATTGTGTTGAGAGAACGTTGGGGAACATTGAATTCATTGGTGATTTTGAATTATGTTTGTTATTTTCAATCTTTTTTTTTGCTAGAAATTCAATGTTAAGAGAATGGAGAACTAATAATCAGACATTTTAAATATTTCTTAACATAAGTATTTTATAAAAGGAAAAATTCATAGATAGGTAGGTGGGTACTCTTACAAAAAACATGGTTGCTTTTTACTAATTTTAATGATGAGATTTTCATATTTATGGATAGGTACAAACTGAAATTCACTTGATATTATACTAACAAAATCTAAAATAATAATAGGAACTCTTTATATTAGACGTCTATAACACAAGTAGGTAGGTACAAACACATCCGTTCTTTAAAACGTGCGAATAAAGTCGTCCCTTTAAAACAGTTTGTTATTCAGAAGTCGTAGGTTGACGGACGGCAGGTAGCACATAGCTACATGTAGACATGTAAGCTATATGTGAGATGACGTACACTTTGCCGAATTTGCAGGATCCAACCGGCCGAGCATTTATTGTGCAGTGGCGGACAGATTAATTGGCGTTTTTTTCGTCTGCTGAAATTGTGAAACTTTCTTGCTGGAAAATATTACTAAGACATATTCAGTTGCTCATGAAAGGTAAAAGAAGAAAATGGTTTACCGTATATTCTTTTCAACTTTGAAAATAAACATTTTCAGGAGGTAAAAAACAATGAATTACTACATAATAAAATTATAAGTTACAATGGGAAATGATAATGTTTCATATTGTTTACTTTGACGTACAATTGTGATAACATTATGAACTATCATAATAGCTTATGTAAGTAATGTAGATAAACTATATAGAATGATGTCTAATGAGTAATGAGATAAATGAATGATTGGTTACACATATCCAAATGTACCTACCTATGTATAATTCAGACTTGGTAGCCACCCACCACTCGCTGTAAAGTTAATAAATAAGAAAATGCTTTAACTCATTTACCTAGACTTTTTTTTAACCCCTATACTCTTTTCCTGCATCTCACCTGATGGTAAGTGAGATCAGGCTGAAGGTGGAAGTGAGCTTCACCCGGAATCCTCAACCACAGAGGAACTGGCTATCTTACCTCTAACTGTCGAAACACAACAATGCTGTTAACATTGTTGTTATGGCGACAGACTTAAATAAGACAGTGGTAGCTAGCCACGCGGACTTAGAACAACCACCAACAAAACCCAGTAGAAAATGTTACCCCCACTGGGAATCGAACCCGGGACAGGTGGTCTAATCACTAGATCACAGAGGTGATCAAACTTATATGAAATCATTAGACTGCTAAATATGAAATCCTACTAATATTATAAATGTGAAAGTTTGTGTGTTTGTGGGTTTGTGTGCTTGTGTGTTTGGATGTTTGTTACTCAATCACGCAAAAACGGCTGAATGGATTTGGATGAAATTTAGCAAACAGATAGTTTATAACCTGGATTAACACATTGGATACTTTTTATCCCGATATTCCCACGGGATCGAGATTTACGCGGGTGAAACCGCGGGGCGCAGCTAGTCATTAATCAAATTAAGTTGTAGCACTAATTTTACTACACTACAGTTGCAGTGTACCTAATCACTAACTTACTTTAAATATCAAAAGAGTGTTTCAATTAAACCTAGAATCTATTCTCAAAACACATATTTCCACAAGGAATTTTCCTCTTTTCGCAATATCACCAACCTACTTAAACAAATCTCAGAGGCGTGCCATTTTCCTGTCCGCCAGTGCAGTGGAGGCGTGTGCTGCGAATACAAATGGTGTCAGGTTGATTGTGCCCGAGGTTGCGATCGATCTGATACACGGAGACGTGTCGATGTGTACCTACGTGTGAGTACGTTTGAAAGTGTTGCCAGACGATGGTTATTTTTATAATTGGCTTGTAGGGTGTGTTTGTGTGAGTGTGTCGGTGGGAAGAGGGAATGTTATTGGGTAGGATTGTGAGTGACTTTAAAGTGCATTAGCTTTCTGTAAGTTATTATAACACATATTTATTTTCTCAAAATGAATTTTTATTTTTGTATAATTAGCTAGATTTTCTTTTGACTTCGTGTCTCTATATTTAATTTAGGTACCTACCTATATCTATTTTCAAAACACACTAGAGGAAATCAGGGTTAATGTCAGTTGTGATAATCATTTTATCAACCAACATAATCATGATGAATGTATAATCACACCTAATTAAATCATTCGTAATACCATTATAATATCCAGGACATTTTTTGCCAAGGATTCTATACCAAAAACGCCAAGGTTACTAAAATAATTACCCACATGTCCAGGTAAAAAACATACAAGGTTAGATTTACTTACAATGCGTTACAAATTCCTACGAAAAGCTTGTGTAACTAGTTCTAAAAGAACTGACTATGTATGTCCATACAGTCATGGTAACGTAATCTACGTAGAGATAAAAACACATCTCTTGTCTCACCAGGGAAGTAGTGTGACCATGCAATCATCGAGACAGTGGCATTCTAACTAACCACCCGATGTATTCTGTAAAAATCTCACCATGAAAACTTGGGTGAATGGACCGGCTGGTATTAGGGTGATAATATCTTATTATTAGTTAGATATTTTTGACTGAATAGATCTAGTACCTACGAAAGCTCAGTCTGTTTACCTACATGGTAACTGAGCTTTAAAAGTAAGGCTTGTCCACTTGTATGTAAGGTAGGTATGGGTAATTCCATAGATACGTAACTGAAAGTATTTTTCTGCAACAAACACTAATCAAAGGCGATTTTACGCTTTTGATAATGTTATTTACTTGCCGGAAAATGTAGGCAAACAGGCTTCAAAACGCAAAAACCGTGAAGTAAGTATAGTACACAGATGAAATAGGTATGAACTAGGTAGAGAACCTGCTGAAATATATTCTGGCCAGCCAGCTTACCTGAAACTGTAACTGCACTGAAGCATTTCGAATATTGCGATACACTTCCAAAAAAACATAGGTATTTCATACCTATAGCTAATTAAGTAATTAATTTATTTATTTTATCAGTTACTATCTTGTTCTATCAAGTTTTTATCAAATCGATTTCAAAATCCATCTCTCTTTGAAATTCCGATCCCAAATCTGGTGACATTTTTTGTGGCAACACTACCTCCTCCGTATCGTGAGTGGACTCTATCTAGAGCTGGGACAATGTCGCATTCCGAGAATGTATCTACCTAGTAGGCGTATCTCTACATCTATTATACCTATTCGCGTAGAGATAACATCGTGACTTAACCTCTTGTGTCATATTTACTACGCGTGTTTCAATTGCATACTCTACGAGACTCTACGTAGAGAGTCTATGAAGAGTAGGTATGTATTTATACCTAAAGTTGTTAGAGTGTATTGTATGTTATGTCTAAATACTGTAAACAAATTATGACTTTGTATTTGAGTTACGTGGTACTGTTGAAAGTTTATTCATTATAATAATGCTGTATTATCAGTATTGGTATTACTATGATTACTAAGAAGAAAATGTGTGCATCTAAACTATAAATATTTGTAGATAAGGCAAGTTGTTAAATTCTTATCTATGTCATGAGTTAAGTGAGTAGATAGGTGACTATTTCTTATTGGACTTAAAAATAGTTTTATTTAAAACATAATGAATTCACAAAGGTATGCTAAAAGCGTGCGGGATTATTTTGAAAACAAAAGTAGCGTCTTTCCATGTAGGTATTTAATTCATTCAAGCCATTCATTCTAGTATTTTACGAGCTCGTCGCTAGATACCTACTTTATAAGTAGGTATGCAACTTTGTAGTATCGTAGCGTAGGCAGGGGTAGAGGTAATGCGTGGTATAGTACGAACACCCCGTACAAACACAGCGCCAATTAAGGCGCCCAACACCCAATTGTTGATCATTAGCCACTAATCCGTCTCATATTCAATCAATACCCAAAACTTTACTCGCACACCTCCACCCCCCTCGCCCCTCGTCGCGCGACATTTAATGACACCCGTGCAACGACCAACACACGCCATTATAGCCTCTCCTCTCACCACGTAAGGGCCACACTCCCCTGAACCCGCCCACCGCGTTATATAGCACCGAGGATCTATAAAAGTTACGTCTGTAATCTAACATAAAACTCGGGCCGTTTAGATGCGAACGCGGCCACGGACGACACATCTCGGCTCGCTCCGTACTTTTACCGAAATATGAAGGTGTTTTTTGTGTGAATACTCGGGTTTTTTCGTGTAAAAACAAGGTTATTTCGTTGGTCGTCGGTGTAGTGGCGCGGACGTGAACGCGCGTCGTCGCGGCGCGCTCGCGTGATGTGATATCACCAACTTTGACGTTTGCACGACGTACAAAAACAATTTGTAAGTACTGAATTTGAATATTTTACGCGGAACGACACTCTACGAGTGTTCAAAAAATTATTTGTGATAGATGTCGCTTTGTTACGCCAGCATGCTATGTTTTAAACGCTTTTGTGTGAAGAATTGAGCCGGTTTTTCTGATTAACACGTGATTTGTGACAAAAAATGATTCATTTATAACCAATTCTATGCCAAAATAACTGCATCTAACGATTTATTAGTGGGTTATGATATTTAAAAGTAGTTTTAATAAATAAAGAAAGGAAAAGACCGATTTTATCGTAAAAATATGTTTTCCCGGAAGTGTGACGCATTTTCCAAGCATTTATGAATTAAACTTTCAAATCTAAGCATTTCAGATGATTTGTACGTTATTTTAATCTATTTTTAATAGAAAAGTATTAATACCAATGCTACATACCTACCTACCTAGCCTGGTAAGTAGGTAAGAAAATTAAGGCATAAAATAAAAGCGATATAGGTCCTTAGTAGGAAAGTAGACTACTTATCGGCCTACAAGTTTATGTTTCTCAAATTAGTTGCATTTCTCGTAGTTTTCGTGAAGTTATTGCATTTGTTAGTTTTCAAGAAAAGAGCACAGACATTGATTTATTTTTCCTATTTTCAAGCATGTTTTAGTAAGCTTTAGTATTCATTTTCATTAGAAAATTAACGTAAATATAAAATATATGAATACTTACCACAGTAAATAAGAAAAATCATTATATATTTCCACTAAATCAGTTTAAAAAATCGTGTGTAGCGCCATCTTTTAAGCGCACTACAAACTACATAACTGAGAATTTGGTTAAAACTTTATTGCAACATGGCCAGTGAATTCCATAAATTCTCCATCCTTTTCTAATATATGCACACGGACTATACCTCTACTCTTCACGTCGGCTTCCATTCGAATGATACAGTCCTTGCATTCGCGCGAACTAAATACAACCCTCTCACTCAAGTGATAAGGTTGCACTTGCAATGCAAATGATTCTTATTTAGTTTCTGTTAAAGATGTTACCTTGCCGCTGCGGCGTGCACCTTGAAATATAGTTATCTCTCTCGCACGATAGCTGTCATCTCTTTTTGTTACGTGTAGTGTTATATGTAGATATCTCGTTCGGTGGGAGATAAACAGATGTCTGTTAGTAGTGACAGTTTGTATGGGATGTTAAGGAGGTAGAAGTACCACCATCATGAAATAGGCGGAGCGTGTAGTTTAGTTCCTCGTTTAGTAGGATCGCAGTGTTAAAGTACGATTATGGCGGTATGGAAGGAGACTGCCGTATTCTATAGGTATTATTTGAATAAATTCTGGGCTTTAGTGGATGAAGCAGCCAAATTGTAGAATTATACCAACTGGTGCTGTAAAATTTGTATGGTAATTCTTGTTAGTAGGTATTCAGTTTCAGTGCTATATTTTATAGCTACGCAATATTTACATAGGTAGGTAATACTCGTATGTATAAGTAAGAATTTTATAAAGTGGAAAAGCCACCTTTACCTTAAAGTTAAAGTAACATACTTAAATAATATTCAGCGTTTTTCAGACGAATATTTTCCTTCTTTACTTCACTGAAAATCTTTCAAAAATAATTTAATACACACTAGAGTATAATAAACCTTCAAATTAATAGATAGGTAAATAATTACCTAAATTATAAAATTAATTAATTATTATACTAAATAATTACCGTCAAATCAGAATACTTTCAGCTGCTGAAAACATTTATATGGTGAACTTGCATTGTACCTAGGTAGTACTTACCTACCTATTTGGCACCTATTATTTACTAAACCAACCAAAAATAATTGTTTTAGTAGGTATATTACTTAGGTAGATAGCTATTATAAGGATATATAGTTTTTTTTTCCTGATTAATTAGTGAAGGGAGTGGTTTTTATTGATAACCGATTCATATGAGCCTGTGCATGCAGTTTTACTGAAGTTAATCATAAATGCTTTTATCAATAGGTACCTACCTAGCAGTGGCGTTCCTTCCATAGAAGCCCAAAAGCCCGGCTTGCCTTCAAAATTAAGCCTATCAATAAAAATAAAAATAAAACACTATATAATAATGGTGTTACCATGAACAACGTAGAAAATCCGTAAATAGCTCACTTGGCTATTTTTTTAAATCGTAAAAAACCTGTCTGTTTGCCCTGATTTTGACCACTGCTACATATGTAGCTCAATGCAGCACCTGCTAAAGGTATTTTTTTTTTTTTTTTAATAATAATAAATTTATTCAAAAAATAAAAATTGGTAAAATACATTGTAAAGCTTAGAAATAATGTAGGTATTACAAAGTATGATGCCTGTACTAGGATAAACCTGTATCACAGGTATGAAATGAGCAATGTTTATTTTTGCTGTCTTTGCCTTACCTACCTATCGCATAACACTGAAGATAAATAACGTTTTCCACTTTTTCGGAGAACTTAAAATAGTTTTCAGCTACTGAATCTTATTAACATAGGTACCTTATTATCCTCGCCATACTAATAGGTTAAAATGTGGACTTCTACCTTATTAGGTAGGATAAAAGTAGGATTTCTACTGCAAACAATTTATCCTTATAATGTTCAGTCACAATTACCTATATCTTTTTTATACTTACCAAGCTCCATTATTCCTAGCCTATGTACCTGGGTACTTATCATTATTTTTTAAGTTACTGCTATGCTAAGTTGCCTTCCATAAACCATCTTGACATAGATAGTAAGTACATAGAAAAAAGAATACAGTCATGTTTTGTATACATGCAATGCATGCAAAGTTTCTTAGAGGTAGTAATAAATAAAAGTTCCTTTTAAATATGTAGGTTTCTAGATAAAATTTAATTACAATATTTTATTATTATTCATAAATAGTCATTAAAACAGCATACATGTGCTTTAGCACCTTTTTTTACTTAGTTTTTTGCACCTATGGATATAACATAAGAGGTGTAAGCAACTTTTACCATGAAGGCATTTATCCACTGGAGCTCCTTCAAGAACAATTGAACACATCTATTGCAACTCTTATTATCTATTGCAATTCGTATACTCATCTACTTTATGTTAAATAGGGAGGTAATAGAAAAAAAATAGAAAATAGTTTATTGTCCAGGTAATACAGTAAACAGGTTTACAGATTAACACAGAATAAGTAGAGCCGACATGGGTAGCTTAAAATATTACCTTCCTTGGTATAGCTAGGTTACAAAATTATTTACCAGTGAGCCCCAAATTAGACAGTTAGTCTTATATCTATGGGCTAGATCTTATCTTATCTTGAGGCTCGGGGTACGTTCCAGAGTGAAGACTAGAGAAGTGATTTCAGGTGTTGTATGGTATATCTGGTGTGTTTGTGTATGTGTGTTGTGAGTGTGGTGTGTGGTGTATGTGTGTGTGTGTGTTTGTTCCCATTGTGAATCATTTGATCCGTATAGTAATATACCTATAACGGACACGTGAATATACCTACCTATACTTCTCTTAAAAAATTCTGGCCTCCACCTAGCCAAAAAAAATGTGTAACCTACCTATATCACCATCGGTAGATACAACCCCTGATAAAACTTTACAAAAGTATAAATCAATGCAACAACTCATTCAACGATTATTAGAACATTTATGTCCTCACAACATGCATACAACTGAATTTCATGTCAAACAAGTATTAGGTAGTTTCCACTCCTCTTTCATTCAACGTAATTCTCCCTAAACACATTTTACTTTACCCAACGTATCAGGTTTAATAATGGTTTGTTTTCACGGAAACTTGCAGGGTATCTAAGGAAATGTTGTACATTTTGCTTAGGTATTGAATTTGGTAGGGGTAGGTAACTCTGGTAGGTAATCATATATGGGTACATTGTTTGAGTAGAACCTACCTTTCGTTAAAAAATAGTAGGTTTTATTAACCTACAGTAAGTTTGAAAAGAGTTCACAGTGTTTTTGTTAAAAAATAAAATTGCACCATCTGGTTTGAACATTGCAAGTAGCTTTGTCTTGTCTTATGTATTTACCAAATTGGAACTGAAACTAGTACTAAATACTACCCACTTACTTTGTTCGAACTTAAATAAGTAGGTATTATAAACTTTACCTTCGTTTTACCCGACTGCGGCGAAGCCAAAAAATGAGGGTTATTATTAATTGTCATGACAGCCCACAGCACATAGCACGTTATGTAGATTCCTATTCTGTGAAAATTTCAAGTGGCTACTTATTACGATTTAAAAGATATACCTGTAACATAACATACTGAGTCTTATCAAGGGGTATAGTATTACCCAGTTACTGGGTTGTGGAGGTCAGATAGGCAGTCTCTCCATGTAAAATACTGGTATTCAGCTGAATCCGGTTAGACTAGAATCCGACCCCAACGTAGTTGGGAAAAGGCTAGAGCAGATTGATACTTACATACAGACAGGACATTGTAGTAATATACATACGTAATCGGGTTGCGTCTGCACCCTTTGCGTTTTGAACCCTGACAACTAATGGGAGAAATTCAACCGCAGACCCTGAGCAGTCACCCCACCACCTTTCTGACAGGCTAAAAATAATATTTTCACCATGTTTGAGTTATTTTTGGCATGCTGATTTTTTTGTACTTAGCACCTGTTGATTTATCTTTATTTCACATCCTAAAGTATGGAAATCTTCTTCATCCATTGAATTATCTACCTGAGCTTACATTTTCAGCCCACAATGTTCCCACTGCTAAGCCACAGGCCTCCTTTCTACGAGAGGGCTTGGGCTATAATCTACCATGGCGGCTTAGCGCGGGTTGGTAGATGTCACATGTCTTTGAATTTTTGGTTCTAGAACATAGGATTCCTTCTCGACTACTTCACACTCAATCCACATTTTTAACACCTGTTTTTATGAGATATATGGCAGATCATAATCAGCGAACCTATCAGAACTTTTGTTTCATAAATGAGAGACAGAGAGAAAATCATAATGTGGTTTATCTAATGGTTACTCGTAAATTTTCGATATGGCTAAGCATAGAAATTGGTGCTAAGCCATAATCCGGTTGTTGTTATGCCTGAGTCACTTGTAATCAATAATAAATGGGTAAGTAGGTATAATTATGCAAAAAAGGGTGCCCATAATAAAAAAAATAAAACAAAGGAAAACTACCTACATTTATTTTTCAGCATTCTTTTTTTTAATTGAAGCACCTGTTGATTTGCATAATATCTTGTTCCATATCTTAGGACATTCAACCTCATACCATCATATTCTTTGTCTCTTGGCAACTGTAGTTAATTTAGTCATTTTTAAAACGTATGGTAGATCATTATCGAGGGATTAGTAACTTACTTCCTTTCTTATATAATTTAACATTATTTGAAACTTTTTGGATTATTTTCTGTTAATGTAAAAACAAATTATATTTAGGTATCGTTATAGGTTGGGTTTTTTTTGCTGGAGTCGGTATTTTCAGTAAGTCCTGAAAATAAAATAGAGTACATTATTATCATGTAGGTAGCCTTCATAGAGGTATGATAGTCATTAAAACCGGCTTTGTATGTAAACATAGGAATATAGAATCTGAAAGCTGGTCGAATCCGGTAAGGTGTTAGGTACCTATAAAATATTTTATTATTTCATGACAGTTGCTTATAATATTGCATTGTTGCTTGACAAAAAACCAATTCCAACAGGTAGGAAGAGGTTAGGAGGTCAACTAGGGTCCTGTTCGTAGCCGATTCCTACGCCGTAGCAAGTGCTACGACGTAGACATTTAATTTTGACCTCATCTCCAGATGATCGTAATCTAAGAGGCCTTTCCGTCTTTCTAGTTTATTACCCAAATCGGTTAAGCTATTGAGTCTGCTGTTGGTAGGTAGGACGCCGACGTAGGCATAGAATATAATTATAAGGTTGTTTTATTTTATTATTTTAAAATAAAGACTATCTAGACTTTGGCAAGAGATGTTACTGAGAAATTCCTGATAGGAAATCCAAATAATACCTACCCTGACCCTGGAATCGAACCCTAGTCATAACTTGACTCCTGAGCACTAATTAGGTAGTCAACCATGATTCTTATTTGACATTTTTGTTAGCTCCTACATCCTAGTGAAGTTCATTCACTTTGATTTAGAAGGGTTTTTTGTATATAAATCTACCAAAAAAAAAAACAATTAATTGTATTGTTTTGCTTTGTGTTAGATTCCCAACAAAATAAAAAAAACCGGTCAAGTGCGGGTCGGGCCACGCACAGTAAAGGGTTCTTTAGTTGTGAATTAATATTAACGCATGACAGTATCTTAAATTCTAGAGAGATCATCATTTTCGGTATCAGCATCCCTGAAAACCACATAAATAACACCCATGAAAAAAAATGCTAATCACAAATTGTAATAGCTGCGATATTATATTTTCATTTTCGGTATTAGCACCACAAAAAACATAAAAATCCAATGAAATAGTCTATTCATAAATATAATTACAGCATGAGAGAGAGTTGTTTACGCACGTACATATTTTCAGCTAATCTAGGTTGTGTACCCAATGTGCATAATAGGTTTTGTGGCTACACCATCATTTGCCTAGCCCATTCCCAACTATGTTGGGGTCGGCTGCCAGTCTAACCGGATGCAATTGAATACCAGTATTATACATTGAGCGACTGCATACCTGACCTCCACAACCCAGTAACTGAGTTGCTGAGGTCAGATAAAGGGGGCAACGGGTAATACAATACCCCTTGCCAATACTGGTTGTCAGAGTTTCGGGCTTATGACGACCCGTAAAGACTGTAAAAGATCCACAAATGACATGGCGCGGCTGTCGGCTTAGCGTCCTTTCCGAGGCACGGAAGAGTCTCGGTATGTAAAGATGGTCACCCATCCACGGACCAATCCCGGCAAGCGTAGCTTAACCTGATGTATTGACCCGTGCGACTGTTATTACTAAGCCGCTACATGCTCCTCCCTCGTCCCTCGTTTTGTGGCTACAGATTGAGGAACAAAGATTGTAGACTACTATTACTAATAAATGAATTCTTGTTGATATAAGTATAAATCTTCCTGAGGCAGACTGCACTAAACGAGGCTCTGCCAACTGGTGGTAGCGATAACAACAGACTAAAGCACTTCTGACTAATTATATGATTGAACCTGCAAAATGACATCATCAGTCAAAAATGGGCTAGCGCAATAGTCCATCAACCCATTTGGGTTTCGCTCAAATAATGCTTGTCAAAATAAATGGTCTATCAAATCGCTTACCTCCCATTTTTGTAGGATGCCTAAAATAATCAATCCATTGCTGTCTCAAGAACAATAGTTATAGGAACCAAAAAAAATACAATCGAAAATTATTGAATTCTTAGTTTATGAATAGATAATATTTTTATTTGACACGAAAATATTAATACTAACAGATATTTGGCAATATGGAAACATACTGTTCTTTTTGTTTCGTGGGTTGGTTCAAAACGTCCTTACATTTTTACTTAATTATTGTAGCAGCGCATCGTGTTGTCAAGTTATCACGAATGTCGAAGTTGTTTAGGTAAAAAATATACTAAACGCACCCTTTGCGATTCCGCGTACATTGGAACGTTCCCATTAGCTGTCATTGAAGTTGACCCGCGCGCCAGATAACGCTTTAATTTTCCACTAGGAATTTTATTCTTTAGAAATAAGCATCACCTTTTTACGTATTTTCTGTTCCTTTGTTCTTGTCTGTTTAGTGCTATAGTGATAGTGCCAAGTGTCTACAACATTTTCAGATAACCAAACGCAAATGTCTTGATTTAATCTTGTGTTAGTACATCGAAACACTCTTGAGACATATTTACATAGTTTACAATATATTTGTAATAGCAGTTTTATTAGGTACAGAAGTGGTTCTATCAAAGTTCTATTAATTTTATTGCTTTCAAAATTCACTCACTGGTAAGTTCGTTTGATTTGTAATTAGAGGGTAGATTGATAAGTCTAATCCTGTGATTGTCAGGTGAATCAATATTCCTACCAAGTCAAGTCGCAATCTGTCAAACTTGTCAGAAATGTTGGTAAATTGATAGATTGCGAATGAAATAAGAATGCGGATGTTCTTAAAAATTACGGGAATCGCCCTCAAATCGGATTGGAGCTCCAATGAGCTCGGTACAATAAAAGAGACTGGTAACAATTTCCAACTTCCTCTTTTTATGCCTACCTTTTTTGGAACCTTGCAAACCTTAAAGATGCTGCGCTGTAGTTGCCCGTGAAATTCATGTTTTGCAATTTGCAGATCAGTATCCATAAATAAAATACCAACTCGGCTATCCTACTAATATTATATTATAAATGTGAAAGTTTGTGTGTTTGGATGTTTGTTACTCAATCACGCAAAACGGCTGAATGGATTTGGATTAAATTTGGCGAACAGATAGTTTATAACCTGGATTAATACATAGGATACTTTTTATCCCGATATTCCCACGGAATCGAGACTTACGCGGGTGAAACCGCGGGGCGCAGGTAGTTTATAATAATGCATGGAAATAAAATTAAAATTGTTAAAATTCGAAAGCAAATCAAGGATTACCTAAGACTTTTTATACCTATCAATGTTAAAAAGAATGTCAAAAGCTTACATTTTAAGATTTAAAAAGTTACTTTTAAAGTGAAAAATCTTAATTTACATTAAAAACTTTTGGCGCGAAACTTCCAAAGAATCATGAATGTATTCTATTAAGCGTTTACTTGATACCAAATTGCCGTAAGCGACAGTCGCTTGTTATCGCAAAAAGGTCTTTAAAGTTAATAGGTTACGTTTTATAGCTCTGTGGAAGGCAACGTCGTTTACGTGATGGCAATCGAAGGGGAACGGTCGTTAGTTCCGGCTCTTGCCGCATTATCGGTGGCAGCACTGTGTATGATTTTCCTGAACAAAAATTATTTTCAGTTCATTTGGCTGTGTGATTTATTATTTTTCAGATAAAAATAATTCTTTTGTAAGAGAAAATGGTCAAAAAGAGCAAATGTTATATATTTAATAATATAACTTTGTCTTTGTAGCGATTTTTTGTTGTTTTTGTTTTATTATTTATTTATTTATGTAAAGTATAACTAATCAATCACAAACAAAACATACAAATTGTTTATCTCTAGATACCTACAATTATATTCAATTATAAGAATTTTAAACTCATACTTCCACTCATTTGCAATTTTAGAGCTAACAACGCCATCTCGTATCGAGTGGCGGAACTTCGTAGTGAGCTCACGCACACATAGACAGCGTCTCCCTCCCGTGTTTCTATTTAAAAACACGCACACAAACAAAACTGAAAAAACCGGAGGGCCGCGAGGTAAATCGGGATATCTTATATAAAAGATCACGATAGCCTACCTATGTAAAACTGATTAACGTTTTATATTTTCCTGAGTAAAATGCCTTAAATCTTTGATTGGGATAGGAAATGGATGAAGGGTTCGAATTTCTTCGTAAGTAATTGAATATAGTTTTTGCCTTTGTTGCTGTGGAAGTTTTTTGGTCAAATTCATTGACTTCAAAAAATAAAAATACTTTCCTGTCTTTGGTCGAAATTCTTCTGCGATGAAAGTGTTATTTATTTTTAATAATTGTAAAAATAATTTTGGAATTTTCTTTTCACGAGAGGGATGTGGGCTGTTTGGTTATCTTTTTAATGTTATTACTTAATCGTGTTTATTGGTAACGATGATTTTTTTTTGACATACCTAATTAATTTTAGAACATAAAAAAAAACAAAAACCTGCGTAAAAGTTTAAGCAGGAGTTTCCTTAGTAGTAATATTCTAAGTGTAGTTAAATAGGTAGGTAGATTTGGTATTTAACTTAGTAATTAGGCACAGTTATGTGTGGATACGGAAGTAAGAAATAATCAATCAAAGAGGTGCAAAAGAGGACAGACGGCGTTTAAAATACCTAAACAATAGACTGTATATTAATACAAAAGGATTGAAGCCCTCATTAGTCGTAATTGCCTATTGTTTTTGAAGGAGAATACTACAACTAGGTACATAATTATACTTGCCTTCATATGACTTCATTATTTCAGATAGACATTAGATATAGATTAGGTATTGGGATCCCCGTTATGGTTTTTACTCTTGCTAAATATGTACCTATGCCTCATTAATCAATCTCAGTTTTTCTTGATAATAACAATATAAAACAGAGTTTCAGATGTGAAAATTCAATTAATCATTCTAATAAAAATAAAAAAAACAATCAAACGTAAATCATGATCATCATTATTTTAGCCGAAAGACGTCTCCTGCTGGACATAGGCCTCCCCCGAAATGAAAAATAAATGAAAATGTGGAAATGTAAATGTGTTTTTTATTTATTGAAAAAAAAAACATCTAGGTAATGCTAGGACCAGAAAGTGCAACCTAAACTTATAGATAAGATGGATGGTGCGAAAGATAATAAATAGTTTCAAAATAAATACTTATGCAATTGGATCACGGCTGATAGACATGGATTGATGAAAAGGAAGCTCGTGCTGCGCTGAGGTTACGTTAAATGGGGTGAAACAAAGGATGAATATCATCTAGGTATTAAAAACAAAAAGTTGTCAACTGTAGGTTGACCAGTTTCCAAAATATGTTTTAATTATGAATATGGGTAGGTCCTCAGTAACAGTGCATCAATTCTGAATGTTTTCAGAGATTTTATATTTCTTACCTTGAATCGAAATCATAAACGAATTACTTACCTACTTTCATTTTTCTAAAATTAATAATCATAATTATAATATTTCCATTGATTGTCTAACAATTATATTAGGCCTACCTGTCTGTTCATTGAAACATATCCAGTATTTTCATGAAATTCGACAGTTTCACAATGTTACCAACCCGTATCATTAAACAATAATTATTATTTGTGTTATATCTCGCTTAAGAAATTGAATACCTTAACCTTAAACATTTGCCTGTTATCCTGCCAAAAAAACAAAGTAACGGAAAAGGCTCTAAGAAAAAATTGTAACGCACAATTTTTTAGCACTCAGGCCCTAAGCGAGGCCTGTTACAATTTTTTACTCAAAACAGTGATGAATACCGTAATTTTTTATAATCTTTATCCTAATAATGACCACCACTTTGTTCCGTAACTGCGGTAACCCGTAAAAAGTAGAGTAAAAACTCATTGTAAAAACGTTACCTTTTTATGTGCAAAGGGTTACGGCACAATACTATAAGGGAAGATCCGTTTATAGGATAATATAAATATACAATAGTCGGGTGACATTGGTTTTTTTTACTAATGTTCTTATTACAAAAATAACGGAACGACATTACTCGGGAATGCGTCTCAGTACGAATATTTGTCTTGCACAGCGCGTATGTTTGTTAAAATTAATCACCAATCCGTGAATTTGTAATAAAAGTGAGTGTGTGTGTAAATCATAAAATGTTTAAAAGTGTCTGTTGTGTGTGTGGCGCAGTGAGGTGATAACGAAGTGTCAAGGAAAAAGTGGTTTTATCGGTGAGAATAGCCTTTAATTAATTACAAAGTAAGAAATGTTATAAACCCATTAATTGCCTAGTTTATGAGTTTATTGAATTGTATGACTTAATTAATGACACAGATTTTTTATTTATTTACACGTGTTAGCAACTTGTATAAATTATGAATTAATTGTTCCTACGTAATGAACGTACCTAGATAAGTATATATTGAGCCTTAGCTTACAGAAATCATTTTTCTTCACATTGAATTAATAATTGGTAAAAAATGTAACATTTTCTTAATTATATTTAAACAATTGTTTTGTTAACAATTGGTATTAGGCCAAAAGTCAATGATATTATAAGTAAAAAGAGTTAGATAGGTTATATACGCCGCGCAAGTGGCACGTCGAAATTTGGGTAATTAGTCAAGTTACGTATCGTCTTGTCTCTTTCTCGCTCCCAATCATTACGACACACCGTCTTACTTCTACGTGTCATCTAGTAGTATGACATTGTGTCGTTTTTGTAGATCGTCATAAATCAAGCTATTACCTAAGTTTTAAACTATTGTAACATTAACTCATATCAATAACTATTGATCTCTATTTATACATGTCATATAATATCATATGTTTAGTAAGTAACTAATAGTTTATCAAACAATACCAAAATCCGTGGTGCCTCAAAATGTTTCCCAATCAATCATTTAGAATTTGAAGTGTCAATGTCAAAGTAAATTAAATAGGTTAATATGTACATACTTAGGTACACTATCCACTGATTTCCATGAATAAAATATTAGGGGTTTATTTATAAACGTTGCTTAAAGTTAAGTGACAAAAATGTATGGTTAAACAGTCGCTAATCATTACTTAACGTTTATGAATAAACTCCATAATATACAATGTCGTCAATATCCCTTCAATGGCAACATTTTCTATCAATCAATTACAATTATTAAAATTATTAAACTCGTAAACAAATCATAAACTAATTAATATATTGCGTAAGAACACTGATAATTTATTATTGTAAACGTAAACAACCGCATGTATTTATTTTTTTCTTAACCACACTGAATGAGTAGGTACCTATTAGTTATACCCATACTCCAAACTATATACTATTATACTATACTATAATATTATAAATTCGGAAGTAACTATAATAACTTTCTATAATAACGTTAATAACTTTCTAAAGTAACTATAATAACGTTATATATAATAACTGTCTGTCTGTCTGTCTGTACGTTACCTTTTCGCGCCTAAATCACTGAACGGATTACGATAAAATTTGGCAAGGAGATAGATGGCATCCCGGGGAAGCACATAGGCTACTTTTTATCGACATACCACGTGGGCGAAGCCGCGGGCGGAAGCTAGTTATTAATAAAGTAGGTACTTACGAAACAATTTAGTTACAAAGTAAGGCTTACCATTGATAATTATTATAATTCAATAAGGAAATCACAGGTTATGCAAATAGTATGAAGTTATGAATATAAGCGTATACTTAAAGTTGTAGCTATTATTAATACCTTAGCATGAAGGTAAATTAATTACAGTAGATAAGGCTTGGATCATATATAATATTATATTGATGTAGGCCTTTTAATTTGTGATATTTTCTTTCTATACCTATAAGTACCCACAATATGATTTTATTCATTTTAAAATATCAGTAAATTTTTCATTTTCATTGTTATGTTATTTCAAGGAATAAGAGCACACTTTAATTGAAATAAACTGAAAACTGGTACTACTTGAAGTTGGCCTCATTTTTTAATCTTTTACACCCTTTTTTTGAGTAGGTACGTAACCCACCTAAGATTAGTCTAAAAACAAAAAAAACCTAAGATACGATTAGATAGGTACCTAATAATAGAGGTTACAGTCTGTAAACAATTAGGTAAGAACCTAGGTTCCAAGTTTTGCTAACTTGCAACTCAAATTTTATAAGTAGGTATCTACCTATTTTAAGCTGGACATAAGGTTACCTTCTCTTTTTTTTTTGAGATTCGGAAATCATCAAATGACTTCTTCCGCTCTTCGTGTCAGACTTTTACTGACTGAAACCCACCCGTGTTCCTTCAGTTGCCTGTTTCCAAGGTATCCCTTTCGCACTTTCCCGCAACCCTGGCAGGCATTGGTCCTAGCGGACCCCGTCTACACTTAACCCCGGTTACCTATTGTACAAACTTACATATTGTAGGTATATTTACTTAAATAAAAGTTCACCACATAGGCTGTAGATACATAATATTATATACAAATATCCTTCGACAAAATCGTGACAGGATACAAACCAATTAAAATAATTATTTGTATTCACACAGTAGAGCTGCAATCATCGGTTCCCAATTAACATTCAGCTTGCTATGTTGTGTGTCAGGCCTTATTTTGGCAAACGATTTGGTGGTCGTGTACCTACCTGCATTGATTATTTATTTGAGGTGAGGCGCCTGCATTGATAGGACGCCTTGTTTAGAATTCAATATAGCGTTGGATTGGTAGGATTAATTGTTACGTTGGAAATCGATCATGTTTTCTATTCAGTGATTTGAATTTGGAAATTTGGCAATATTGAGATTGGGTGAAAAACATTACCTACCCAGACTGTTTTTTTTAAGATGAGGAGCTCGTGGCTATGTAATAACAGCCGCACGTTCCATCCATCAGGTTAAGCTACGCTTGCCGGGGTTGGTCCGTGGATGGGTGACCATCTTTACATACCGAGACTCCCCCGTTCCTCGGAAAGCACGTTAAGCCGTTGGTCCCGACTTTTGTAGATCTTTGACAGTCGTTACGGGTCGTCAGAAGCCCGAAAGTCTGACAACCAGTCTTACCAAGGGGTATCGTATTACCCAGTTACTGGTTTGTGGAGGTCAGATAGGCAGTCGCTCCATGTAAAATACTAGTATTCAGTTGCATCCGGTTAGACTGGAAGTCCACCCCAACATAGTTGGGAATAGGCTAGGCAAATGTCTGTTTTTTTTAAGATAGGTAGGTATACAAAGCCAAAATTGTAGGTACACCTAGGGAAAAATGCTCTGTCCTTTCTTTAAGTTTAGATAGGTATGTAAGTACCTACCTACTTAACTAATTCTCAGAAAATACTGTCCGGTTTAGTATAATTATGTTCATAAAGATTAAAAAATATTTTCTGAAAACAGTTTGAGCCACTAATCATTACTTTATGCTCCCCTAACACACACAGATAACAAAAACGACATACAATTCCCACTTCGCCTTACAAATTATCAGCAATAAGTATTTAATTAAGCCTATTTACGTACAATGTAACAAAGTATAGAGGTTGTCAGGTTACTATAGAACTGAAACCACAGGTAGAAACACAAGCAATTTGGGCGGGCTTTGGAACACGCAATATTGCGTGCCGTCGGACAGTCACTACCGACGCAAGACTTGCCTACGCAACGCAAATAACCCATACAAGAAACAATAACCACGCTAAATATAACCTTTCAAACATCAGAATAGGGAACAGAATCCTCTGACAGTATATTTCTTTAACTACAATCACTATTTTGGTTTCGGCTAGGCTTTGAGGGTAACTTAGGAAAAGGGAATGGACTTGGCAATTGGTCGATTCACTTGTTTATTGTATTTTGAATTATTTATTTTGATAATGCACGCACGTGTTTTTGCGATTTTCAGCAAGCCTAGGAATTATTTTAAAACATTTTCAATGCCTACATACGAACGAAGCTACGAATTTTTCGATGGCATGAGCAGTTTGCAAATTTTTTCATCGATCAGTTGCATATGTGTTTTACATACTAAGTACTGTTGTAAGCAATTTACATACTAATATGTAGGTGTTTGATAAAACATCAAGGTGGTATAAATGTCAGGAATTCGGAACAATTGGCTCCTTCGAAGTTTTCATTATTGCGTGCGTGTTGAGTTGTCAAAACTGTGATAGAAACGAGTTCAAATGACACGATAGCATTTCTTTCTTACACGGAAATTCTGAAAACAAGTTTTATTAAAGAAACGATGACCTTTTCGTGTGTAACTTGCATGATGTAAACCCTTAAAGGTAGGCATTTTTGTATATAAAAAAGTGTTCTTGTTTCATATAACTTGTGTTAGTATTTCTGCAATTAACTACGTAGGTATTGTTTCATATAACGTAGATATATGGATCATCATAAGTCGTTAACTACTTACAATTTTCATTTACAAGTGAATTTGAGATTCGCCAATTCGCTTGAAAACCTGAGCATTTTTTTTTATCTTGCTTGCTTTCTTCCATTGTGATATTTGGCGAATCAAAAGTGGATAATTTGTTTAAACAATTTGTTTATACATAATAAAGAAAAAACACTGCCTAACTAGATAATTTGTTAGCAACCATTATAATTCAAATTAACAATCGTGGCAATTTAACGAAGATACTACAATATATTTATCGACTTCCTATTCGTCTTACATTTCTTAGAGTCCTATTAAGCAGCATGGTTCACTTCCATTACACCGAGGCATATAAACTGGATAAGCCACACCTGGTACCTTGCACTTATACTACACATACCTAGGTAGGTAATTATCAGATGCTATCAACGTACCGACGTACTTTTAAGATCGTATCTAGTCTTACTTCTTCCTGGTATTGACTTCAGTTAGTAGTAGTATACGCGCCCTTTTGCAAAACGACTCTTTGAACTAAGGTGTTTACCTACTAGAGTGTAGATTATGCCTTGATATGCATCGAGAATTCGTTTTTAAAAGGCTTATTTTGTAGTGTTTTTTGCTTAACCATGTATCATAAATTGACTGTAATGGTAGGTACTTGTGTTTAAGGACGAGTTCCATGAAGAACATTTTCTGTTAAAGATTGTTTTTGAGCTTTATTTTTCATAGATGTACCTATTTACAGGTTTCGCTACTATAACTAGCATTTAAAATTGAAACGTCTCTTCACCATGCTTTTAATGATTAACGTGGTAAATTTTAAAATATCTGTAGGCAGAAAAGGTTTAGGTAGGTAGTTAAATTAAAATATCTACGGACATAATTGAGCCTATTTCCATAACTAATCAAGATGTTGAACTCACGCTGCGATCAAACGATACGTGTTAATTTTTGTAAATTATTGCCTTTTCATTAACATTTATGTTCTATAAAAAAAAATCCTAATACGAATTCCTACCAATTAGCCTCATGATTACCATAATAAAGCCAAAACATGGAATGAAAAAGAGTTACATCGAAAGCAAAAAATGTTCTCCAACAAAAAAGTTGGGGCGTTATGTAACACACCGTATTTCAAAGAAAATATAAGTACTTACTCAAAATCATATCAACTCAACGTCAAAATGAAGTGTCACTAATGGCATAATTTACAGAATCCATTCCCAAACGAAGAATTTAAATGGTTCCAGCTTCGAGTGGTTTAGAAAGGTAAGCATTTAAGGCGACCTTTAAATATTTTATCTGGAGTTCGCTTGATTGTCGACCCACGGGTCCCTTTCTCTAGTACCTTTATATTCGCCCAATATATCTTGATATCCTCCGCCCCCGCTTGAGATAACAAAATAAAGCCGTAATGAGGAAATGCGGCCCCATTTTATAGGTCCTTCAAAACTGGATGGTATGTAGGATTGGATAGGTAGTACTTATCTCGAGAACAAACTTGACGTAACTCGAAAATAAGTCGGTTCGTACTTGAGCCCCAACGATTTATTGACGTTGGTAAAAAAATATCTAATTTGGTTACAAGTGGGCTTAATATTTCTTTATGTAATGTGGCTGTCAGTTTAACAAAGAGATCTCATGTTTAGATAATGTGAAGAGGTGCGCTTTTGATGGGAAAAATTTAAATACGACTAACAAGCTAAATGTACCTTATTACAAGCTTTTGCGAGGTGTTGAGATTGTAAATCGTACGTTTAAATGACCATTTATCACAATTACAAGGCGATGATATCTTCAGTAGTATAAAACTAAGCGATATCTTTTAAAACTTTATTGCAGACATATAGTAAAATATGTTGTAATCAAATCTAAAAATCTTGAATTCATTACATATTAGGTAAGCATATTAATTATATATAAGAAAGTTTAACGAGCTAAAACTATATAAGTACCACAATGTAAAACAGATATTTGTACTAATACCTATATCATAATTATTTGAAGAAAATTACATAATTATTCAAATGTTTACGGCAAAAATATTCCAACTGGGTCGTATTTTTGCCCCCTACAATTTGATTATACAAAAACAACATTCACCCCGCACACTATTCCCCCCTCCACTAAAATACACCTCAATATCAGCGTATCTTGCTCGA
This sequence comes from Lithophane ornitopus, assembly GCA_948473465.1. Lineage (NCBI taxonomy): Eukaryota > Metazoa > Arthropoda > Insecta > Lepidoptera > Noctuidae > Lithophane > Lithophane ornitopus. Next base: position 10,043,406 of record OX419623.1, read on the forward strand.
TCAAGTAAACATCCCCATTTGCATTGACCCGGAAAGAATTTTCTCAGTTTATTTCGCAAAAAAAATCCACACTCGCGGGGAGTAGTGTTTGTAAATTTTCCCTCTGACCTACTTGTGTATCTGCGAGGCCAGATTACATTGACCTTCTGTGCTCCCCTCTGTCATGAGTGAACCTTTCAAGAAGGGGATACGGAATATATTTTGGGAGGTCTTGTTCTTCTGGTGCGGTGCTGTGGTATGGATCGATAGAACCCTGGCAGGTCGCCCAGCTTCGTTCCCACATTATTGTTATTGCAAGCCGTCAGTATCTATCTGCTTCCGCTATTGGTTCCGAGCCTAGTACCTAATGTCTTGAGACAAAGATATGAGAACGTAGCATCGGAATACGGTAGTAATACTTGATACACGTATACGGGGAACAATTTCGTATTTTATGTCGGTATGATTGGAAAAACTACGGGGTAGGTATAAGAAGCGTGCAGTTTCCACGTAGATAAATATAAAAGTAGATATGTACCTGTGTACGTATATTTTACAACTTCTGCGGAGTCTTTCAAACTGATTAGACAAATCCCAAACAAACTGATTTAAACATAAAAAAGTTTTTAGTGCGCGGAGAGTACCCGTTAGTCAAAATTTTGGGAATCCAATCACGATTTTTACTTTTATATCGATCTTAGATGATATAGGTATTGAATCCGGGTTTCGTATGGCTATGGTTCAATGTTGTTTTTATAATTACCGTTTGTTTCAGATAAATATACTCTTTCTTCGTTTTCGGCTTATTACGCAAATTCTTAGCAAGGAAAGTCTAATCTCGGGAATTAAAACATAAACATAACAGTTTATTTTTAACGCTATGTATTAATAATTATACACAGGCTCATAAACTGTGAATTTTTATAACATGCGGTGTTTTATTCCGGTGAATTATTTCAGGTCATACAATAATTTCGTTTTTTTTCGGATAAAAACAACCTTCTCTAAACAAGTAGGTATCGTATTGGATTTTTTGGATAGGTCAGTCAGAATTTAGATTTCTAATACTCAGTTGCAAATTTCTTCCCTAAATCTTTTTTTGTATATGTATTTACAATTTTGATACAGGTTTATTGCGGTGAGAGTCGTAGAGTGAACTCTACTTCACGTGAATAGATATAAATATCATTTTATATACAAAATTTGCTTATATATCGGTTTTATTATAAAGGGAAGTGTCAAATAATTCAGATTATTCTTTGTAGTTGGCGGGACACCCATCAAGCAGTTTATTTCTTTTAGTAATTTATTCAAATCAGCGTACCGACCCGATATTTATATCCACTTCGTACTGTATGTAGGTAATAAACGAGAGAATAATATTGACAAGACAACATTATTAATGTAACACAAGACAGGCATAGGAAGCAAGAGAGACATATACATTAATTACTGTGTTACACAGAAGGCTGACTATTAGATAATGTTGATGAATAAACATAAAAACACAGTCTCTCTGTACAAGAAACAATAAATACATCTTTCATGGAAGCTTTGCATAAGTATTCTATTACTTTTCAAACAACCAGTTAAATACGATATCATAATTTATTAGCAACATTTGGTACATAGAGAGAGTTAATTTGTGTTCCAAGAGGTCCTATCCATGCTAACGTTACCTACATGTGTATAGGTAGGGAACATTCGGTAACAATCATAACATTCACGTAAATTAACCAAAGTATTTATCGAAACGGTATTCAGAACCCCACACGTTCACACATTTTGTTCTTAGTTGGTGCGGGGAATTATAAAAACATTTTACCGAGTAAACCCAATTTACTTTATCAACTCGTTTATAAATATGTTTCCTAAACGAGCTCACTCAATGTTATCTACAATGTTGTCGTGATACACGTAGGTATTACTCGACAAAACAAGTACATTAATAAGTACATTTTTTCGAATCAACTCGGTATCAGAGACGTCTGTAAATCGCTTCATTATAGAGCGGCAATCGTGAACATCGCTGGTACACCGGCAGCTTTAATTACGTATCGATAACTCGTACACTGATCACGCGAGTCGTAACATCGAACGAAATATGACTGCCGACCGGTCCGATAAACGTGGATGATAATAATTCCTTCGGATCCGAAAGATACGAGAATAGAATGGTGAGGTGCTTCGGGCGGCTCGATGCCGCTCGCCAGCGCTCGCCCAATCGATACTATACTTTGTAGAGGCGGGACCGCGTAATACGGATAAAAAAGAATTATTTATAAATACTCCGACGCTTTCGTCCACGAATAAAAATGGAACATGCGCGTCGAATTCCGGTACTCACATTCGAGTGACAAAAGTGATTTGATTGCTTGATTAAAATTTGAAAGTAGACTTTTAAATTACCGATCGGTTTTAAAATTAGCATAATTATTTTGATCGCTTTAAAATACTTATCTCGTTGTCTATTGATCGCTCCCCGCAGCTTGTGTTCTTTTACTTTCCAGCATCGTAATTGTTACATTATTTAAGATGGTAGTTTTAAGAAAGAAAAAATATAGGGTAAACAGAGGTATAACTGGCCGCTTTCATTAATTGGCCACTACCCACTTTAACTGCATAAATTAAGAGTTATCCTTACAGTACGCCATCTATGATTTGTCTTTGATATTACTTACTCAAATAGATTTCATTCTAGTAACATTTTTTTCAATTAAGGTAGTAGCGCCAAAAATAACGACCATTTTGTGACAGTCGGTGTTCATGTTCTGAGATGAATGGATAATTCTTAAAAAAATCTTAACGTAACGCTCTAGGTCTTTATTAAATTTTGTGATAATTTGTGTAGTAAACGTGAGTCGATTGTATTTGGTGTGTTGTATAGATGGTAAGTGGTCCTTTTTAAACGTTTTATTGTATTGGCATCATTTGTAAACCGAGATTGGGAGGGTGGCTAGTATTTGATCGACATTTTTGCATATTTTCAATTATTGGCCACCCATGCCAGTTACTGGGTTATATCCTAATATTCGAATTTTATTAAAAATGAAACGTATTAAGGAGGCGCTTAAGGTGTTCTATACCATACAAAAAAAACAAAAAAAAATACACACATTTACTAGTAACTGGCCAGGGGTGGCCAGTAAGTGATACTATGGATTATCACTTACTGGCCACCCCTTTATATTGTATTAAAAAAACGCCAATACTGCAAAGAGGCAATAGAAGAGGCTATCAAATTTATTGAAAACGATGAAGGTTCGATACGTCAAGCCGCTAAAAAATTTGGAGTGCCCAGAATTAGTATCCAATTTAAAATACGAAATCCTAACACAACGTTTAAGTCTGGACCTGATCCAGTGCTTACTGAAGCTGAAGAAAATGAGTAGGGTGACTTCATTACCTATACAACAAGGTAAACGAGGATTTGCCAGAAAAAAGAGGATATACAGGTTTAAGATAAAGACTTTTTGAAAAAAATTCAAGGCCTAATCCATTTCGGTACGATTGCATAACCAGCAGATGTTGCAGCTTTTCGTCCAATAAAAGCTGGATGGAAAAAGATGTTACGGGATTGGTACAGTGTATTTACCAATATGCTTTTTTCTTTATTTTGTTTTTTTTGGTGATTAGTTCTACATGGCCAGTAATTAGTTTTATAATGGCTATTTTCTAAATTTTATGGCTAATTACTACTTGAAATAACTACTTTTTCAACTAATTAAAATATTTCTATGTAATCCTGTTTTATTTAATAATTTACCCATCAATATCGATAAACGAATAGACGCTTTAACCAAAGGTAATATAAGAATATTAATTTCTTTACACATTTTGACTTATCTTTGACATAAACTAGCCGATGAGCTTAAGTGGCCAGTTACTGGTGAGTTTACCCTATGTAAAAAAATATTAATAATAACTATATTTATTACAAACTCGTATTTTAAAATCTATATCCGTTATAAAAATACCTAGGGTTGATTCGTTGATACATAAATACCTAAATAGGTATTAAATATACAAAAGGATTAGGGACCATATTACCTACTAACATAAATGATGAATGAATACTGACAATAAATTGTTCAGGAAAAATTACATAAATGAATGAAAACGAAACATTTTCCCTGTTGTAGCTGGTTGGGTCAAATATCACTTTTATTATTCTTGAAGGAACAACAGACGAGCTTGTTCTAAGAAAGAATTGTGGCGTAAATTCGTTATTCGCGACATGTTTTCATTACTTTCATCTTGGATGTATGAAACTGTACTGGTGAAATATTAAAGACTATTTCGTTTATTCCTACCACAGAAACTCTGTTCTTTGAAGTTGTCTCACAGTTGTAACATCGTTACACGGTAAACACAGATAAAATTGCCTACTATATTTTGATGAAGAAGCTTCAGATATGCACGATATAACATAAACTTTTCATTAAATTAATTAAACTTCCGACTGTTCTCGATTTTGACATAGTTTGAGGTATAAAAAACAAAATGTATGTTACTTATTTAAAATACAAGCACATTAATTATTTAAAAAATTAAAGGAAATATACAAAGATTTCAAGGACAGAAAACCTGATTCAGTGATCTATGTGGCACAGCATAGTAAAACGCCAGACTGACTGATGATTAATGCATATTTTTTCAGACGATTGGAATGACAATTCCATCTCGTCAATTTATTTTTGGTAGCCGGCTGAATGCCAAAATGTCTCTAGGAATTACGTGAATTATTAGACACGTGCCTGATGTGTTTATAAATTTCAAGGTTTTCGTTTCAATCTAGTATTACACTGTAACAATGTAACCTCTTCCTAAAATTATACTTTTTACCTACTATGTATAATATACCTATTTTTATGCATTTTAGCTACTAAAATGTTTCAATCAATCTGCCTAACCTTGTCCGAAAGGCTTCCGGTCTAATCGGATGTACCTGAATACCTAGTATTCTGATATGGAGTGACTGCTTATCTAACCTCCACAACCCAGTTACTGGGTAAGATGATACCCCTTCTGAAGACTGGTTTTCAGACTTTTGGGCTTCTGACGACCCGTAACGACTGTCAAAGATCCACGAATGACATCCGGGACCAACGGCTTATATCATGCTTTCCGAGGCACGGAGGAGTCTCGGTAAGTAAAGATAGTCACCTATCCACGGACCAACCCCGACAAGCGATGCAATCAATCACCCATGCGGCTGTTATTACCTAGCCACGAGTTCCTTAGCTATTAGCGTGTGATACTAAATTCTTAAAGTATGAATTTAAAGAGACTTAAAGTACTTTCTGTATTCGTTTCAAAGGTAATCATTTCATTCAAATGAACAGAGGGGAAAATAACATATTTCACATTCCCTATCTCACAAGTCCTTAAAAACCAGTGTCATTCTCTTTTTATTTCACATAGCTGCCACCCCACCTAGGTAAGAGGAGTGTACTGCCTTTGTTTACCCATCAATTTTCCCATCAATTTTTAATAGCTAAACAATAACTTGGAGGCAATTGTCCGCTGCCTCCATTTTCAATTTGCGCTTCAGCAATAAACTTGTGTGACTACATCTGGCGCCTTCATGAATTGTAATTTTATCGCCCGATGACATTCTCCTGCAGTTCAATTAGTTTTTATGCGGCCTCCAGTGCAACCAATAACTAACCTTAGGTAGGTTAAGTATTGGTTGCAGTTAAACCAGAAAAGGTATGCCCTTCGATAATCTTCGTGTTTCAGAATTAGTACGAACGTTGGACCACATAGTTACCTACTCTGGTCGCAGATCGTCATTAATCACTCATGGAATTGCATGGACTAGCTAATTTATAATGTTTTTATCCTGGTAATTAATACAAAAGAGGCTAGTACATACTTTTACGGTTGTAAAAGCTCTTGATAATATGATGTATATTAGATCTCGCCATCGCACGTTCGTAACTGCGAACATAGACGATGAATATCGAAGCGCATAATTTTTCCGGGATTTCTGTACATTTATTCATTCATTAGGTAAAAATTGTTTACCTTGGTGTGGCTGGTTTGTGAAACAAAGTGGCTTTGCGTGTTCCCATGCGGCCGTGTATAAACTGTTGTAAAATATGCACCGCATTAAGCACATTGTGCCATTATGAAATGTGAGCTTTCCTCTGGAATCGCATTAGTTGGTAAAGTTAATGCACCTAATAGTTATTTAAACTGTGCTTAATTAGTTAGGATTGTTTAGCACACAATTTCTCTGCTTATATTACCTATTTGATTAACCTACCTATTTGATTTATTTGAGCTAACAATATATAAATCATATTTTTTTTAATTAAATAAGAAATAAACTAAAACGTTTATTCTGTTAAAATATTCTTCAGCATCAGAATATTTATACATTATGTAACTAAAAATAGCTTTTCCAGATTTTTAAATTCTGTCACGTTTGGAATGTTACAACGGACTTAGTCTTCAGCTTATTTTCTTCTCAAATTGGACATTCCCATTTACTTCTGTCATCAAATAAACGTATTTCAGAAGTGTTGATTGGAAGGAATGTGGGAAGACACTTTAGAATTAATTAACGAAACTGTGAAAATCGTGTTTGGACGTTTCAAAATGAAAGCAAGCTGATTGGAATTCTTGATTTTATACCACATTACTTCTATTTGGTTATAGTTTTCAAACAATTTAATGCTTACTGAACTTTACTGATTGCTGACATTTTAGAAGCTTAGATCGTGTTCCATACTTGAATGATAAAAAATGTGTATCTTTGTTTGGAATTGACGATTGGACCGACTTCATTCATTTTCTACACCTAATTATCTGTTATTAACATAGGTAATTCAATAGTAAAGAGAATACAATGAATAAAGTCGATAAAATCATCATCAGTTCTGATCATTTATGTTGCAAAACTTGCTGCTCTACTTTACTCGCTTCTCTTAAGATAATGTTATCTGGATATCTATGAGGATCAAATTCACCGAGATGGGCATTACTAGTTATGGCGTTTAATGCCTCACGCAGCGTAAAGTAAAGTGACATTCACCATAAAGGCGTTCATGTTCGACATAACTGCAATGGCTCATGAATATTGATCGTAGGCAGGTACCGACATATGTTTCAGGGCGGGTCACTGACACACAATGCATCCACATTGTCTTGATTGAATGAAATATGTCGCATCGTCTTGTCTGCACACTCGATCAGTGCCGCTCGCACTCGCCCGACCGTTTGTCTCAAATTTTTCGGTTTGAATTCCCATTCGGAGTTCAATGACCACTCATCAGATAACGGACCCGTCCAAAATGTCACCCGATCAAAAATGGAACGAGTTTTAGGTGCGTGCGTTTTGTGCGTTCAACTTAATTTACAGTGACATTGATTTTCCATATTATTTAAAATAGACATCTATATTCTATATAAAACTGCTCGGTATGTTAATCGTTTACGTTTTGTTACAGGTACTGTGTCGTGTGTCATGATGAAACTACGTCCCGTGCAGGTTGGTCGCTCGTTAGAAAGCTTTAAAACTACGCATATTAATGTCTGTCATTATATTAACTACGGGATAGTATGTCGAGAAATCAAGTTTTAATCCCCAAAAAGGTCTTAATTAAGCTGGGAAAAGAGGTCGAGAAGAAAAGTCCGAGATACCTCGCGTTTCATTACTGTGATCCCTCGGCCTCATTAAGCAGTCGGTGTTGTATAAAAAGCGACTTTATATAAGAAGTTAATTCGGCATCACACCTGTCGCGGTCGTAACTTCTCCCTTCAGATAGCTATACAATGAAGCCTGGCCCCATCCAACGCCAGTACTATTATTTTACCTTTACTTCATTCGTCTTGGCGGCATCGTCAAAGAAAACATAAAAATATATAAAGTCTTCATTACATTGACGTTTGACAGTTCGATTTTCGAAATAGTCCGCGCCGATTGGTTAGATTATTAACGGCTTGGGAGAATCATAAAAAATAAATTCGATTTTTGTGCGCACGATTATGACGAAATGGGTTCGAAGTAATTTGATTAGTACCTTTCACCTGTTGTTAAAGGAAACTTAAGTTATGATAGTTTTTGGCTTTATATTCAAAGCTGACCGTTGAAAAATAATAACCCAATAGATTGTAGTACAATAGACATAAAGTTTTAACGTTCTCCCTGAAACAACCGTTTGGAGTGGATTACATCCAACTTGAATGTTGATAAAGGTTAGAACTTTAGGGAAAGCGTCAAATTTTAGCGCCAGTTAAGCCGTAAGGTTTTTAATAGATATTATAATAGTATTTTTACGTCTCAGTTGAACTTCAGCTTAGTTCTATCGCTATTAAATGTAATGTAATAAACGCCTTTTCATTAAAATGTTGTAATTTCCTTTCGATTTAAATTTTTGATATTTTCGTCAAAATAAAAATCAAATAATTTTCATAACACTTCGGACTAAACGAGAATTGAGTCTACCCGTACCTATCTACCGACACCACGTAGTTTGATTATTATTTTATATTGAGCAGACGCAAATAGATATCAAATAAAATGTGTAGCGAAAATATTACTTTTCCCGCAAGAAATTCTATTAAATTGTGTAGGTAAAAGTAGCGAAAGTATGATGGCTGCCCTCAGCTAAGTAAAGCGAAGTGAATATTTTCTGGAATTTTCTACGAAATGTTCCAATTCCATTTCGGTAAGAGACTAATAATATACTTTTTTCCTCTTTTTACTTCTTACTTCCACCCTTTACTGTTATATACGAAAATGGAATGGCGTAGAGCCGACCGTTTGCGAAGGTTTTCCAACAATCGTGAAAATTTAGATGGACTTTTACTGTATGAACAATGGCCGGGAGGTATATAAAACGGCGTAGGTAGGTAGGTGTGTGATTAAATTTTACGAAAAAAAAAAAACAAAGTCATTGGCATCGAATTTATTTTTTAAACCCACATAGTTGTTAACAAGTTGACAACACTGCCAGTAAATATTTCAACATGAAACAAGATTTTTAGCGTCACAAATATCACTTGGTAAAATAAAGTGATCTTTTAAATCGCATAAGAGTAGGCGTATGTTTATTATCAGAATGTAATGTGGCAGGCGTCTCCATTCATTCGTTGGTTGAACTAAGGAGTTGCACAGTCGGACGGACAGCGGACGGGTCAATTATTTAGATTGGCGGCGGCGACGCTCGCCCGGAGCGTAACGACTACGTGACGACTGCGTGACGACCAGCCCTGCAGTCTCGCCCTCTCTCCCGACATGCTATGTTGCTTTGTTTTATTTTAGAGCAAAAATACAAAAGAACGGGGTGGAATTTTCATTAGTAATCATAATAAAGCTGGGTGTGATAAGCAATCTCTTTAGTCAGACGATGTAGCTACCGGATTCAAATGTGTACTGCACTGGCTTTGTAACTTTCATAATAAAATCCAGACCGTTTCTTTTAACCTTAGGTATATATTTACATTTATCCATGTATAGCTAAATCAAAAACCTCCTTCGAAAACCTAGAAACATAAATCAGGATAAATTAAAAGAAGTATTATTTCCCATTGCTGCCTTAATGTATAAACTCAACGCCTGGTTTATGTACTGCAGCTTATATTTAAGTTACCGCATCATACCACTTCAATACCTGCCTTCGAAATAAATTTCCTTCGACGGGAGTAGCATGGGTAGTAGCTTACGTAAAAATTCCACGTATGAGGAGGTCTCACGCTGTGGTCCAAGTCATGGGAAAATTATAATTTAGATTTAAGAGTAGGGGAGAGAAGTTATGGTAAAACATAACACATCGAACGGTTTAATCGACGGCATGCGCCACTTTTTCGAATCAAATTTTTCACTAATGGTTTGTCTTCTTGTATCTCATATCTATCTATACCAATAGCTATTATGTAATTACTAATACCTACTATTTTGGGTAAGACAATAATATTTTTCTGTTGACAATGACATGACTATAAGACCTCTGCAGGGAAAAGGCCCTTTCTCATACAGAAAAAGTTCGAACATTGGTCAACATGCTCGCCTAGCATGTTGGCGATTTTAAACTAGGTATAGCTATCCAGATTTTCTCACGATATTTTCCTAAACCGCAGGTCAATTATCCGGTAGGTACCTTCTAACAATCCTGGCGTTTATAGTATAACGCTACGTAATTGTAACGAAAGGTTCACTTCTATATAAAGTAGGTGTTAGGTAGGTAATTCTTTTTCAGAGAAGAAATCAATCATTTACTCTCTCTCTATTGAATCACTCATATCTAATAAGTAATCTAAAATAAGTATTTGATATCTTATTGTTTTGTATATTTTATACGTGTCGTGTGTTTTGTGACCATTTTAGTTTACTGTCTTCCATTGTCCTCTTATGAATAATGTTCAAGCTTAATCGCTTCCGCTTATCTTCCCGCCGTACTTTTTCTTCTTACTTGCACCAACTCCCAAGCGTACGAACCGATAGTTGTGAGTCAGCGCGCGTTTGCTCGCCGTATATCAATCGCTGTCGACGCTCGCTTTTCAACTGTTGCCTTATATGATATACGTACTTACGTAGGACCATAACGTAATACAGTTCCTCATAAAGTTATGTAGGACACGCTTAAGAGGATCGAATCATTGATTAAAAGGGCAAAAGTGTGTTACAAACGAATTTTGAAAGTTTTAGGTAATTTTGGTATAGAGTTTTTTGCAATGTTGGTGGGTATAAAATATTATCTATCAAACGAGTTATATATGTAGGTAATAATTTACAATAAAAAACATTATTCTATATAGTCATTTTCCTAGAGGTTATCTTAGTATTTCTTGATTTTTCTTATGATAAAGCTTTAGAAAACTCTTGAATTTTAATTACTTAATACTCCACTTGTCTCTTCATCATAATCAGCATTTTTAAAGATTAACGATAAAAAAGAAATATGACACCTTCAACTCCTTTCCATGTGTGTTCCTACACCGAAAGAGAGATAGAGACAAAAGCATACGAATTTTTCGATGTAAGAAAGAGAGGACTATCGCCCGGCCCTTTACCTCGTCAATCCAGTTAACGAATTAGGGAGGAGGCACACCACGCATCTAAAGTTGCAATTTTACCAAAAGCTGAAAGTGCAACATTCTTTGATAAAAACCGGTTTTATATCTTATCATAAGTATAGTTAGGTATACTGTCCTTACAATGATATTATATGATGTGGGAGGATTTAAAGGTACTTAACATATCTATCTAGGCATTTTCAAGACTTCAAACCTTTTATGCACTTTTAGTACCTAATGTACTATAAAATGATATATAGCCTTAGTAAAATCCGGTTCCGTGATTTGATATAGTACATACCTACATTAACACAATGTTCTCTGTAAATAAATATGAAGACAATTGATATCTATCTATCAATCGGTTTCGTGATTGGTTTAACATTAACGAATAGGTACCAGTAGCCTACGTGTGAACAGTACGTAATATTCACACACGTTTAAACACATACATACATACGCCACCCACGTATTGTATAGCTTATAGCTGAAGATAAAAATAACCAATGATTTTCAACTCTTTGTCATTCTAAGCATGTTGTCTAGTCCTACATGTACTACGTATGACAGTTTCAGAATGTTAAATATTCCAACGGTTTAGTAGGTTAGATCTACCAGTAGGTACTTAGGTATAACATAACAAGAATCTCTACAAATAGCTACACCATTAACCTATGTATCAAAGGTGTACGGCTGACTGATGAAAAATGAAAACGTGGGAAAATATGCTTTAAATAATTTAGCAGTTTTTTTTTTTCCCTCCATACATAATTATGCAAAATTCCTGCACCTAGTTACTAAGTATTAATGTAGCAAACCGTAGCTTATTTACATATGTGCAGCAAAACAGTTTTATCACAAAAGTTACTTTTATTCTTTTGCTGCTTCGTTTTATATTCAAGTTTGGTATAAAAAACTTTTCTACGGTCTTACCAATTATTCTTTAAATCGTAAGTTTACTATTTAGTTACCAAAAAGTACGGTACGTAACTCCATAACATTACTCGGCCCGCGAACTTGTTAACTTTCAGTGATGAAAAGTACCCTTTGTTGTTTTATAGACACTAAACTAGCTTGTTGCCAAAAATATTCAAAATAGGTTCAGTATTTGAGCCGTAATAACAACACAACCAAACAAATAAACAGACAGAAAAACAAATGTCATGTGACATTGTAGCGCTTAGGACACTGAACGGTCGAAGATGTTAATTAGAAGAAACTTAAAAAAATACTTAAATATTTTTAAACCAAATCCAATTATCAAATTATTAAAACAAGTAGTAGTTTCACAAATACGGGGACCAATCACTAAGCACATTAATGAGTCAGAGTCCCCCCTATATAATCCACAGCACTAATTTGTGAACATTTTCGGTTTCATTTGCATCAAAACTGCGTTTGGATGGAGTCAATTTGATTATGCAAAATAACCAGCAACCAGTGTTACCAATTTGCAGTAAGTTTTACATTATTGCAACGTTATGTGAAATGGGACATGTCAAATGGTTTTGGAGAACAACCAATGGTTTGTAACCCCGAATTATGGTTGAACGGTGGCTTGACAGTAATTCCTGTCAATAATTTTGGATTAAGTAACTGTTCAATATTTGAAAAATAAACGTATTCTTTCATTCTGATACATATTTATTACTTGAAGCTTGAAGATACTGTTTATTTTTTTCTGAATCCGATTCCGTCTTCGATAGAGTGGGCGTTTTAATGTCAATAAAAATAAATGGCCGTAATAAATCATCAAGTTAAAGTTACGACTTTATTATGATGTTGTATTCTACTAATTAATTAATTATCTACTACCTTTAGATTATCTAATATAGTTAACTTTTTTACAATTAAAATAATGGAGTATTTTCATTTATTTACAAATTGTTGTTATTTTGGGTGGCGGAAGCTTTGTGTTTTAATGGTTTTAATGCTCATGATTATTTTATTTATATCCTATATTATCATTTATGTATAAACGTTACCTAATTGGTTGATCAGTAACATTGTATATAATTTTCAATATATATAAGCAGAAGCGTTTTACAGTATCGTTTCTTATAAAGTTACTACACTGATTACCTATTAATAGATTGTATCTCTAAGTTGCATGACTAGAAACTTATTCATATAAGGTAGGTAGCTGTACGATATACAATAACAGTTTAAATAGTGATATCGTAATCTAAAGGTACAATAAATGAGACCGACTGATTAGATAAGACTGATAGATACAGCCCACAAACAACTTGTCTTTTTTGTCATGTCTTTTCATCAGAGTACAAAGTGATATAGATACCGCTTTTTGGCTCAAATCAACGACAAAATTATTCAAATAGACCGTGGTAGGTACTAATCCTGTAGTAAAGTGGTATTAAATTAACGTTACGGTACATTGACACTTTTCCGAACCCTCCCCGTTTCCTTTTAGCCGTAATAGAGCCACCTACCGGCGGCTAATTAGAATTAATTAGAAAGAGCCGCTCTATTTTCGTGATTGCTTTTTTGTGACATTCCGTTACGTGTTTTTTTTTATATAAAAATGTTTTTTCTTAATTAGAAAGTTTGTTGATGTTCTGGTTTAGGAAATAATTAGGCGGATAGTATCAGATAAAAATATGTAGGTGGTACAGTTGTGTAAAGAAGTGCTGATAAAGTGTAAGAAAATCTAAGTTAAATTATTGTGAACGTGATAAAAACATAATGTTAGTTTCGCACACCCATATTGGTCATTAAAACTAGGTTAAATATTTATGGAAGCGTCTGTTTAAATAATTAAGATACAAAAAGCTATGAATATGGATTCTCCTCAGCAAATCTTTTAGAGACGGCCTTCAATATCTAAATTATTCAAACAACTCTCGAAATTATGTCATTTTAGATAAACCTCAGCTCTAATTTGAGTATCAAGGCATTAATTTATTCGTATAACATTTAGATTGTATGTAATCAGCCTTAAGCAGGTTGCAATCAATACAATAATTAAAAAAATATGTTAAAATGCAGTAGAAATAAGATAATTAGGTAGGTCAAGTTTGTTGAAACACTTTTGAAATAGGTAGAGAGGACATACACAGAATAGTCAGTTACACACACGATAACTTGATGGTTTTTTGTAACAGTTAGCAGAAATGGACATGTGTGCGAACAAATTGACGGCCACCAATCCTGGCAGAACAAGTAAATCCAGATCTAACTCATGTTCAAGCACTGCAGATAATTCAGTTTAACAAGTATCCACCGCTTTCTGCCACTAACGCCGATGTGTTTATATCCAACTGGTGTATTTCAGGAACCACCTCCTTTACGAGACTGTTATCCTGGTCTTGAGAATTTCTGTCCGACCAACCTGCACGGCCGCAGTAAAACCCCGAGTGCAGTGCATTTTTAAAAGGGAACGCCCCGGTCCGTTGTCCGGGCTTTTCATTATTTTAAATATTCAGTGGTGTGCAGTGAGTCCGAGGTTCAAGTCCCATGTGACGCCAGCGCTTCCACATCGGTGAGTACGCTTTTACCTTAAGTTTATCGCGAACCCTTCCACCGCTTTTAACATTTATCAGTGAAAGCACTTTGTGCCTCGCTCTGGTCCGACACGAAACGCTCTTCATCACTCCCGTTAAAATTAATCGTCCCCTTGCAAAATTAAAGTTATGCCCTATAAAAATATTCATATTACAAGTCGGGGGACCCAATAGTCTCATTAGTTCCCATCGCCGCTTTTACGAAACTCGTTACTGAGATAATTTTCGTCCTTGGTCCAGCATTACGCATAACGCGCAGGCCCAGTAAAATGCGGCCTCGACATAGCCTGGCATTAAACACTCCCAGAGGCTCCGCTATATTCGTACAATTATTCCCTGAAGCGAACCCTTCGCTGCGTAGCCTACAATTACCTTCCATTCAGCTAGAGGCGTTCCGCTCTGCGAAAATAAAATAAAATTGAGGAGGAAAATAAAATGAAATATCGAGAGATCCGTTCAAATTACCGTGTGTATCTGCGCTGCGGAGGCTGTGTACCCATTACCCACGTGTGCCTATATTCTGCAGATATAATTCGTAGCGCACATAAATTTCGCACAGCAATTAAACTGTTGGCGTGATGCTCGGGTGAGTAAAATGCAGTCGAATTTAAAGCTTTAATATTGAGTCGAAAAGCTGAATGCAGCGGTAATGCACCGCAAAAACGAAAATACATGTTTTACATACGGCATAAAATCAACAATATTATGTCGGTACAGTCGCGTTCAATCTGTATTCAAACTTTATACGTATACTTTGTTCGTTATAAGTTTATAACACTCCGCATGAATATAACGATATTTAAAACGAGGGAGCTTACCCGTCCGTACATCTCAAGTTTTTCTTCATAAGCTCCTCAAAACGTTAAATTTATTCCGGCCCGGGAGCGTTGAATTAAGAGCCGCCTTAATCCTTTCGAAGCGAACTTAACCTAATATCATAAAGATGGAGCAAGGCAACTTGTACAGAGTAAAGTCAAATATTATCCTTTGGGAAGATTAAGGAGTTATAAAATCCACGTAGGCGTGCGATAGGACGACACTGCAGCTATAGGATCCAAATACTCCGTTATATCTTGATACATTTATAACCTCTTATAACGAAATTCATATGAAAGATGTGAAAAAATATTTTCTGAAATTCTTTATTATTTATATATTTCATACTTCAAGCACAGAAATATCCAGAGGCACACTTAATGCTATAGGCACTTTCTAACGGTCAACCTTTGAGAGATGCAAGAGCGAAACAGTGGTAGGTGCAATTACGAAAAATAGAGGAATAAAAATTAATATAAAGATACACGAATACCTATTACAAACTACCTAATTATATATAAATATAAGTACAAATAAATATACAGGAATATACTAAAACAAATAAGACAAACAATGGGAAAACATTAACGTTGTGATGATACTACCAGCTTCTTATGAATGTGCTCGCGAACTTTAACTCTTTAAGATAATCGGTTGGTTGACATACTGATTATTCAAGAACTACCTACTGGTTTTCAAATCTTAACCAATAGGGACTATTGCAAGTAGTAGGTACAAAGTTTTGCCCATAAATGAAACCTAGAAGTACTGAAACAGTCACCTAGGTACATCGAATGAAAATAAAACAAAATTTCTTAATCATCTACTACTTACGTTTGATTATTACAACTGTATTTTACCACAAGATCAGTGAAATGAGCAACTTTGTGGCTGTAATTTGGAACTCATCCAAGTCATATTTGGTACAAACATACATAACCTACATAATGTTGTAAACAAGGAAACAATTTCTGAGCTTGTCACGTAAACATCGATTCAAATTGGTATAACTTAATGTAACAGGCAGAAATCCGTAAAGGGATTCAAAAAAAAAGAATGCAGGCGACAAAATGGTCGCTTTGCTAAAAAAATGTGAGAAACAGTCAGCTGTGCGGGGCGATGGCGGCCATTTTGAGTTTTGCTGAGAGGGGCGGCGCGAGTCGCGACCGCTCGCCGCTTGATTTATTTAACTAACGCACGCCGCGCCGCTCATATGGACTCCGTACATTTTGTTATTAACTGTACTACTATTTTACTATTACTGTACTACGGATTATTTTGCTATTTAACATGACAGTAGATATTTCTGCATAAATACGTAGTTTTGTAAAAAAGGGTACTGAATGTCTACGTTAATTTATTGAATTGAAACACTGGACAAAACATGTGTTGCGATAAGAGGTAATTAAATTCAATGTTTTATTGAATCTAATGATAAGCGTTACAGAAAATTGAATAAGTAAATTAACAGAACAGGCCATTTTATCTACAAATCCTTATTTGAATAAAGCAGCTTAGATATTTTTGTACTCGGCCATCGTCGACGCGCTGCGGTAGGTCAACGAAAAGGTATTTTAATATGATAATTAAATTAAACTTATCATCACTATAATTAGCGACATACTTAATTGCTATGCGTATACAACAAGAAATACGCGTAAATGCTCGCTCCCGGCATTTTGACTTGTCTCAGATACTTACATTGTAAGGAGCAGCTTACACAGAATGAGATCTCTATATCCATGATGAAACGACTCACACGACAATAAAACACATGCGATATTAAACTTTGTCGGACGGTAATAAAGTTTATATTTGTAAAATGATGTTACGAGTTGAGACGTTTAGTAATAAATTGTTTCGGATTGAGTCGCAACATTGTTCCTTCGAGATTAGTCGAGCTGGGTGCACCGTCCTTTTCCAACACAAAATAAAGATATTGAATTTTGATAAGGCCGTCTCTGTCTGCTAAAATGTCTTTGATATTCTCCGGTATAAAATAGCTTTCGTAAAATGTAAAAGATTATGTTAAATTGGATGGAGAAATAACGGTATAATAGGCTTTATTTATTTTACACAGCTACCTACATAACTTATTTATAGTATTTTATTATAGAGTCAAGTACAGACGGGTAAAAGGGTGAGTAGGTATTGTTTCAAAAATATTATAAACGGAACAAAGAATACTTTAACGTTTAAAAAAAAAAACTTCGATTACTAATAAGGACCCATCCTTCTTTTGTCTATAAATGTAAATCATAATTAACCCATTGTGCATTTAACAGAAATCATCTGTATGCATATAAATAAATTTATGACGCATATTTTCAAACTACATCCTTAATAAATCTGTGAGTTATATAAGTTCTCGCTTATTGTGTGAGGTAGTGTGGGTGTGAAGTACAATAGGTAATATCTCCCACCCGTACCCTTCACTTAATTAAATTACTTAGCTGGCAGGCGCGAGGTAGCTAAACGTTGTCTCTGACTTAATACTTCCATAAAATGGTATGTTAGGAACATATTTTAGTAGATTTTCTAGACTGATGGGTAAAATACTATGTTGGTACTATCTTATAATGCCCACTTTAGTAAGCTACTTTTACTGACACTTGCTAATGAATGAAAAATATTGTTAAATAGTAAAATCTACGATAATGAAAAAAAAAGGTTATTACAATAGACTATTAGGTTATGCAACATTTAATCTGTTCACAATTTCTACTTTTAGCATTATTGAGGTCTGATTTTCATACTAGGATTCAACAAATTCAAAAGCTTCTTTGCAAAGACACAATTTAATTAAGAACCCACATTAAAATATAGAGCCTATATTTACCTCCTACATACATTTATTTACGAAAGACATAACACCTTCTTCGTGCCAAGCTGAAGACATTTTCTTTTATCAGAGGACACCGAGCACATTGGATGAGGTCCCGAGCGAAGGCATTATCTCACAGTTTCGCAGAACAACGTAACGTTTGCGTAAGCACAAAATATGCTTGAAACATTTCTAGGAAATTACTCTAGGGTGAGGTATATTTTCCTGAACGTTAATATGTACCAACTTTCTACTTACGACTTATAAATAGAAGAACGTACTATTTATTAAAAAAAAGAACAGATATTTAGTTGCTAGTGTTTAATTGTATTGTTGTTTTTTTTTCTCTTTGCTAATCAGTAGTAGACTTAGGCAATTATGGGATCAAACCGTGCGAATTGTTGAATATGTTGTAAAAAATACAAGGCTACCTTTCCATGATATACCTACCTAATCTAAAACAACGAGGCGAAATTAATGAAGTTTTTTTATCAAGCTTCGTAATGAGGCCCATTTTCCTTGAAAAATAATGAACCATTAAAGATGTTCTTCACATGCATTATAAGTTATCGGTCAAAACAATTTTACCTAATTAGTCGAAAGTATAGTTTGGCTTTAGGCGTCCCGGTAATTTCACAATTTCACGCTGAGGCGGAGATCTCGTTACCCGGCCGGGATTTGGTCCCGGCTCTCCGGCCATCGCTAATGTCCCGGAACGAATCGCTGGCCCACATGTGGAAAATAATTATAAAGTCATCCGCCCAAATCGTACACCTTTCTGTGAGAACTATACGTTTGTATGACGGAAATTGCTTATTTATCGCACCCAAATATGTTTGTAATTTGTTACCTGATAGGGCAAAAGGTTCCAGTTCAATGACAACTAAGGTTTCATTGTTATAACTTTTTTATAACAAATTAAATGTTGATTCGATTTCTAGCATTTTTCACAAACACGGCTGTCATGTCGGCGCCACAGTCCACATCAATATTAAAACGGGCACCCACCCAAACCAGCTCAGGAAACGGCTCATTGTCCCTGTTTAAAATTTTAGTCATGAGCAAGCTTGGTCGGGTAAACACAGCCAGAGTAAACACCAAAAGGAGCGTGGTGATAATTGTTTTTCTTATCCGTACATTTTCCCCGACATTTCCAGTAAGCGATAATAAAAAGCTTGTTCGTATAACTCGGCCACGAGTTCCACAAAACTCTTGTCAGCGAATGGACGATAATCCACCGCTTAGTCGTCCTTTTTTACGCAAAAAAAACTTTTCCTTTTGAATAACCCCCTATTTTTCCGGCAGCCGACCCCTCTTTATTCATAAGCCGCTGACGTAACTTGGAGATCCCTAAATGAATGGTTGTTCGTTGTTTTACGGGTCTATTCACAATGCTTTAGGTTGGAAACTTTAGAGATTTGCCACAAGAAAAAGTAGACGAGATTTTGTCATGAAATTATATGACGCCTGCCAAATTATTATATTATCTCAGAATGTCTGCAGTGTAGTGAAGATAGAGATACCTACCAACTCTATCTGGATACTTATATCTGTAGAGCTTCGATATAAAGATTCAAATCATTTTGTGGTCCGATATACTCGATGTCGCAAGCGCCTAGTTAACGGGTCACGATTTTAAATTGAAAGATTAAATAACTGTAGCTTATCAATGCGGGGTTCTCGAGTAAATTCTCTTTATTTATGAACCTGCATGCCTGTGTGTCGGGACAAAGGAAACAAATATCCATGTAAGTAGGTATGTCGAGGCGCAGCCATTGAGTTGAGTGCATGCCAGACACGAGTATTTCCAGCTTTAATTAATACGTTAGCCTTCTGTATTAAAATACACAGTCGCATGGTTCAGACGTTTTAAATACAATGTAACATTTTAATTAGTCGGCAAGTTAAAAGTGGGTTGCATTTTGTAGGCAACCATGACAGTTACCGTCGATTGGACCGGTCTCTGGATTTGATAATTTAATATAAAAATGCCTATGTAAATAAGCGCTGATATTACCTTACGATGGCTCTAAAGATATTTTTATTTGATATGAAAAGCAAAGCTTCATGTTGCCCACCTGATGGTAAATGGATAGTGAAGCTCATAGACGTAAGTACCGTCGGAGTTATGTAATGAGCGCTGCCAAACTAGTTACGATAATGGTTCCCTTTCAAGCTCCCGGATTGTGTAATACCGCATCTTATTTTATATATTTGTGTAGGATCGAATGGATGAAATTCTAAGGTACATATCGGAAGGTACCTGGAAAGGTGTAAGCAAAATCGATTTACAGTCTCTAGCAAAAAATAGTGTGAACGTAACGTTATAAAATGAAATTCATCTCGTTTTATGCAGATAGGGGGTCGTAAGGTTGAGAAGAAAAATTTGAATTTAGATGTCGCAGGGAGTCGCGTGGTAACGGGTTTCGAGATCCTTCGCTTTACGACGCTCGGCTAAAATGCTGTTCTCGACTCTGGCTGAAAACTGTGCACAGTTTATTCGAAACGGAGGCGGAGAAGTATCCGAGAGAGCGCGAGCCAAATGGCTACCTCTCGGGACGAATGCTACGGCCGGCCGTTTGTACCGGAATGGTAAAGGCTCCTATTCTGTATTTTGAAAGCAATAGATTACTTACTTTTTTTTTGAGAATTTTTCCTCTTGTCATCTACGTTGTACATTTACAATAAAAATAAAGAAAAAATAGTAGTTAAATTGGTAACTTCTGGTCTTTTTTTTGTTTTTTGGCTGGGAAATCATCTTATGACTTCTCCCGCTCTGGGCGGAGCGGAAGCACGTGTCAGACTCTTACTGACTAAAACCCACCCGTGTTCCTTCAGTTGCCTGTTGCCAGGGTCCCGGTATCCCTTTCGGACTATTCCGCAACCCTGGCAGGCATCGGTCCTTACGGACCCCGTCAGGTGTGCTGATATCTCTTTGAGGCGCGCGTGAAACACGAGGCCCCATCGACCCGGGCCTGGCCCTTATCGGACGGCGAGCTACCTATTGCTCGCCGTCCGCAAGCCCGCGCCTATGGTGGCCGGGAATCCGCCTGGGGGTAACTTCTGGTCTGTGTTTACTTTTTTTAAACATTTCTTGTGTCTCAACATGACAGTTTCCTTAAGTCAAATTCCATTACTCATTTAATAAACAGAATCCTCATTTATGGTTTACATACATTTCTTCCACTGCGCTATCCAAATAGCAACAGTCAGGCAGAATTCCTATAAAAACACGCAATGGGCACCATTATCGGGCCCCGGAGGAAGCTTGCTCAAGTCCGTTACATACAAATGCCTTTCATTAACTTGTCGATGTTCCGTCCGAAATGCTACGGGGCTATTGTGTTTTAAGCCATCTCCTCTCTTATTACAGCAAATGTATTCCTCGATTAACAGTAAATATACTTTACGACGACAAATAATACACTTAGACTTTGCCAAGAAAATATCTCAGTTCTCTTTTTAATCAGACTCTATTTTTCCAAAACCTATCAAGTAAGAAGGCTGGGATGGAATTGTGGCTGTAAAGAAAATGAGATGTTTCGGCCACAGATGCACGTTTCCTTCCCGCACGCGATCAAACTTATCCGCTCGGAAAACATTCTGATAAGGCATGATATGAATTCAGATTTGGGCCATCTCTCTTTTATGTTATTCGTGATTTTTTATCAGCGTTTACAGATTTTGTTCGCTTTTACTTTATTGATCCATAGCAAAATATGTATATTATGAATATAAAAATATACTACGTAGATACATAAATCTGACAATATTATGACTTACACAATTTTCATCATGTTTACGTTGAAACCTTCTCCCACGCGTCGAAATAAGCTATTACCGACATCGAGTAAAAGTAATATTTTGTCATTTCCAATCGGCCAATAAAAAGCAGGAAAGCAATACTCGCGTCTTGTAAACTGACATACATCGAAAACTCACGCTGAGAGAACTCAAAACGTTTATAAATATAAAATCAAGCGAGTAGAAATCCAATCTACGGACGAACCTCATCAATATTCCGCCGTCTTGTTATTTTCCTTGGGGCTTTAAAACAAAACAAAAGAGGTTTGTTATTTAACTCGTTTCCGATACAGCCTATTCTTTAGTATCTAAGGAAATTCCCTCATCTATCTCTTGTATAGAAGGTGTAATAAAACTAACGGGATCGATTCTGCGCGTTCGTATTTAAACAAAACGAATAAAAAGAATGCGAATTTTCTTGGTTTTATGAGTCTCTATGTATGAGATTCTCCAAGTAGGTAATATTCAGGAGAAAGTGGGAAGGTATAGAAGTAATAAAAAGAAACTAGAAATACTTTCCTCTGTAGCTACATTGAAGGTGTATTTTTCCTGAATTTATTTAAAATGTTAGCAAACATTTAGGATACCTTTAATGTATCTGCCTTTTATTTTCTTCATCAGCTTTTCCTACACAGTAAAGTTGAAAAACGACGAGCTCTTTTTTCTAAAAATAGAAAGTATCGAACAAATAAACCTTCAAGCAAAGGTGACATGTAGAATTTGTGAGATTTGCTTGTTGCGGAGAATGGAGGCCGTGCCAGAATAACAATAGATAAATTTATGTAAATTAACATCATTCTACGTAACAAAAAGGAAATTATTCGAGCCCACTGTAAGACACACACACGACAGATCGTCGTCGATGCAAATAGGCATTTAGGAATATGCCTCTCACGGAACTCGGGTATTTATGAACAAAAGTCGGTAAATAGGTTCTATCAAATGCTGCAACAAACTCAACGTGCGTACCACAGAACTAAACAGCCACTAATGATACAGTACATGTTACCGTTCAAAATGCAGGACTTTGAATTTAAATTAAACATTGAAACCATTTAGTTTTCTCCACACGTTGATGTATAAATCACAGTTCAATTAGACACAGTAAAAAACTAGCATTTCACAGTTTTTTATTACGCAACCTAGTATCGACCTGTCTGTCATACCCAGAGATGTATCGCCGTACTTTTATTTATACTCTTTCATCTCAGCAATATCTACAAACTCGGTAAGTTTCTTTATTATTATGCCAGGCTTTATTTCTTTATTGTTTGGAACAAAACATGGAGCGCAAACTTGTTTGTTTGGCTTCTAATATTTTTCGGGAAAAATAAATTCTGTATGGAAAATGTTTGTGCGAAAACAGTGGTTATAAAGTTTATTACGGAGTTTGAATATTTAGAATTGAAGATGCACAAAAATACAGAATAGGAAAAATAAAATGTGAAAGATTGATTATTATATTAAGTTACAAAATACAGAAGCAATCTAGTAGAAAAATCTTATAAAATTATATTACTTCCCTAAGTTTTCTCTTTTATCCAAATTTCTACATTGTTTTATCGATATTGTATGGAAGAAATCCTTGAAGTTTGAGAAGTATTTCTCACGGTACGACAAACACGACTATTATTCTTTTTGCTTTTCTAGGAAAACACGCACATTGTTGACGTTCTCGAATCAATATAACTATTTATACGTTGTACTTAGAAGTGTGACGAAAACATTACAGCTTGTAGGTAATTACTACATGAGGTCGTTAGCTGCAGAAGGTTAAACATCTTTAAAGAAAATGTAATGTTGAAGATGGACTCTATGTAATAAATTAAGTAGTGAAAGGTAACTCCATATTTTATCTAAGAACTCACAATTATTATCATTTTATAAAATACATTTTATTTAATTCAAATTAATATAAAATTTGTATTCAGACGTTGTTGAAAACAGCAGAAGTTGAAGCTACTTCCTGCAACATTGATCAGCGGGCGAACCTTTTCCGATATTATTTTGCCTTATTTATTTTGTTAGTTCTTTACTGCATACCGATATTTCGTGAGGGTAGGCGAGCTCAGAAAATAGGCAATATATTTTCTACGAAGGATATAACGGAAGGGTTCTCATTCCTTACGTATGTATAAAGGGTACCTAAATACATTCCGCCTTCTTTTACTTTATTCTGCGCGTGTCGAAAGTGGAAAAACCTCGCAAAACTTTCATTGCTAGCCAAGCTTACCTACACGTGTGTGACACATCACCGAAATATCTGCCAATTTCATTTCTCCGCTCACCTCCCTGGAGCGTAGTAAACACCACCCCCTCCCCCCACCACTTACAGAACTCACCCCCTTTCGTGTGTTTGTCCAACTGATATTCTTGAAGATACACAACCGGTGTTTGAAGAGCTCCCCCACCTCTCCACATTCGTGTTACTAAATACTGAAAGGACGGAAATGTATTCAGATTGAAAGGTCTCAGCTAAGTGGTGTAGAATTTAAACTCCAGCACTTTGTGCAGTCGCCTTTGAACAAACACGATGATGCGTCTAGAAACTTCTAAAGAATAGATGAATGTAGATAGGTACTAGTTACAAATGTTTTGTTTATTTCACAATAAAGAGATTGAAAGCCCCGACGCTAGGTACATTAAGAAGAATAAAAGATGTTTGTGAATTTTCATAAAAGCGTGAAAAATAAAACCACAAGCTTTGTATTCTGGTGTTTATTTGCAATATTCTCATTTGAATAAATTCGTAATTTATGTTCAAAATCATACACAATGTGTCGGATGGCAAATTGGTTATTTATTTATGTGATACAAAATAATAGCCTTTGACTGGAGATTGACATTTGAAACTTCAACTTGAAAATGTATTAACAGACACAACCGAAAACCAGTAACCAGATTTTACGCAACTATTAATTGAACCTACCTTTCGTAGGTACCTATCTCGATATTCAATCGAAACAGAATACCAAATATGTATGTACCACAATAGTGACGTACAAAACAAATACCTACTCAAGAGACACGAAATAGTGTAACCAAACAATCGGGACACGGGTTCGATCGCCCTTATTGGCTACAAGCCTACAAGTACTTGACACTCGGAGTGTTTGCCGGCTCTCATTAACTCTGTTTGTGTGGACTAATTTACGACGTGTTTGCCAGAGGACCCCACTAATTGACCGATGACGGATCTAGACACTGATGTAAGATTATCGAGAGGACTATTCTTGTGTCGCTATGAGATATGGTTACTTTTGTCGAAGGATAAAATTATGAAAGCTTAATCGACTATAAGAATTTGAATGCATTGCACCACAACAATCTTAAAACTCATAATATAGATCCCCCCTTTTTTTTTAGTTTAGGCACCAACATAACGTATTATCACATAATCCTCATCCCATCCTGTAATTCCCGAAGAATTAGGCAGAGGTGTACCTATAGTACCTACACCCACATTTCGCCAGTTATGTTCAAGTCTCATATAAAAGCGGTCGAGCCTATTCGGCACCAACTAGTATTAAAATAATGCATCAACATCTGCCATCATCTGCCTAGCCTTTTCCCAACTATGTTGGGGTCGGCTTCCAGTCTAACCGGATGCAGCTGAATACCACTATTTTACACGGAGCGACTGTCTATCTGACCTCCACAACTAACCAGTAAGTGGGTAATACGATACCCCTTGGCAAGACTGGTTGTCAGACTTTCGGTTCAGTACTAAAATTATGCATTTATAGAAGAAAAAAATAAAACCGGCCAGGTGCGAGTCGGACTCGCGCACGAAGGGTTCCGTACCAGTATCTATAAAAACGGCAAAAACACACGTTTGTTGTATGGGAGCCCCCCTAAATATTTAATTTATTCTGTTTTTTCGTATTTGTTGTTATAGCGGCAACAGAAATACATCATCTGTGAAAATTTTAACTGTCTAACTATCACGGTTCATGAGATACAGCCTGGTGACAGACGGACAGACAGACAGACAGACAGCGGAGCCTTAGTAATAGGGTCCCGTTTTACCCTTTGGGTACGGAACCCTTAAAAACAATCAGCAAGGTGTTACTCATAGCGTGATTGCTCAGGGTGCGCCGAACGTACATATCCACTCCAGAGGCTATTTTGCACATTACATTACCATAACCCTACTCATTCTTTACTTAAACCCGACTCCCACGCAATAAGGGTAAAAGGAATCGAAATATCAAAGAGAATTTATAGCATGTTGTTGCCTCCTTGCTACGCGGCAAACGCCCATGAGATCAGTTCGTGTCTTCAATACTAACGAGATGGATTAAAGGACAACTTGCATAATGGTGGACAGATGGACGTAACTTCACGTAAACCTAGAGGTTGGGCCTTGTCGGTAGACTGCTGGTCCCTATATTTTGATATAACTGACAATGTAACGTATTTTTCAATCAATGACACAATTTACACATTTTGACAACAGGTGCTATTTAACAAAGCAGAAAATGTATTTAAAAAAAGCTTGTTAAATTGTCGGTGTTATTAAATAGGCCTCAGGATAATGTGTATGTGGACCTTGTTGACGTTGAACTGACTAAATAATGGTGTCTTCGTGTAGCAAAAGCAGCAACGACTTTTTTATAGTAAGGTATTATCTTCTTTAAATAAAATAAGTGATAGAATCGTTTAGTAGATTATGCCCTTTTTCAACGCAGAAACGCATCGATCGTCTGAACCTTTTTCTGAAGAAAGTTATATTACATTTGAACAAAGTTGGAGAGTTTATAAAGTGAATCGTTCGATAGAAAAGGCGGAAGGCTTTATAAAACGGAACCACTCAAGACACCCGCGGGGGCCCACCCACATCGCTGGCTCAAACTTCCGGAGCCGTAATATTCATTACAGAACTCTAAAGATATGACAATCTTATTAAGTAACTTAATAATAAAATTACGATCATTGGACAGTTAACAGTTAAATATGTTAATGACAGTTGTAGGTAGATGTTTGAGAATTAAAAGCATATACAATGGGCTTTACATGGTAATCTTGTAGCATGGGAAAAATATGTTAGACAAGGAGGAGAGGGGTAGGAGATCTATCTGAGAATGTAAGATAAGATAAAAGCAACAAATATTGTTTACCAAAAACTTTAAAGCTTGTATAATATCATGCGGAAATATAAACCAGGAATAAGGTACGTCTACTATAAAGTTTCCAGAATATTGTTTGGCACAAAACTCGAGTAGGAAACGCTCTCATTTTGAGAATAGTGCCTGTTTATGCCGGAGTCTTCAAAACAGAAAATACTTGCCATCCACCCCTCTTACGTTGCGGTTGTAAAGGGGAAAAAGGGGATAAAATGTTTATGGAAATATTTATTCAAAAACATGCATTAATATTTTAATAAAATATACATGAAGTAGTGAATTATTTTCGCAAATTAACGTTATTTGTTTTCGTAATTATTTTGCTCTTTATTATTATCATTGTGCTTCATAAACTTTTTATTAAGGCCCGCTATGACCTACAAACATTACCTCCTTGTACTATGTCGGCGTGTTATTTTCTTCATGTCACATTGTTTATGACATCATACATACTTCGGTTGATATTAGGTAAGCAGAGCTTGATATCAACTACCTATTGTTTTAATATGCAAAATGTCATGGACGAAACCAGCATTCGATTTTGGACAAAATGCAATTAAGATATCCTTAACGATTACTTTTAGCGAGTTTGTTAGTCAGCACTTATCTAATCAATGTGTCTAGACGTCTTGCAATCCTTATAATTTAACTGGAGACGTCAACGTCTGCATGGATTATTTAGTTTTACGTACAGAAACATGAACTACCTATATAGATACCGACGTCCCAATACTATATCGATTTTCATACATAAAACGTGGGTCGCCTTCATTCGCATACAGCCGCACTATATCCCAGAATATATACCTATCTTTAACCGAAGAACCCGCTAGATAGAGATATAAATAGATAAGTCTCTCAGTTATGTTAATGCAGCTTACGTAACGTAATATGACGTGGAAGTGGGTAATGAGATGCGTCACAAAATTCTTAGATCGTCATTAGCCGATCGGGTCGGCCGGCCCATCCGGCTTACGGCCCGTGTAATGGCGCGGCTATGCCTCGGATAGACCGATCCGGCGTAATGACGGACCGGCCAATATGGAAGAGAGGTGGGTCGCGTACACTGCTTCCTTGCTATTACGTAAAGGCGTTATCCTGTTTTGTTTGGGAGAGGTAGCTAGTTACTAGGGAAGGTAGATTGCTTTTGATACCTATTTAAAATGTGAACAATGATTGGCAACATATGGAATAATGATACGACGAATTAAAAATAAGACATACGAATAAAAGTAGTTGTTGTTTGACAGTCAACGCACTGATAGAAGAGTAAAACAAACTATTTGCAAAATCAAATCTAAAAGATTCATATAGTTACAAAGAAATCGTAGAGCAAAAGCATGTGTGACAAATAACTCTAGGAGTCACGAAAGACAATTTTATAGTGTTTAATTTAATGGCACTTTCATGTACTTACTTGACAATAATGTCCGTAATATAATATGGGCCAAAATAATAGCGAGAACAATTATTTAATGTTTTCGGACAATTGAAGAGGATAATATTACCTACATGTGTTTTCGCCCTAAATAAAGTTCTGCATTGTAGCTAGTAACCGCTTCTGCAACTACAAGTATTCGTTATTATTTCGCTGAAATAATTATGATTGTTTTTAGAGGGTGGTGGCACTCTCGGGCTTTTGCTAAATTAAATTTTACTAACTTACAGTTTTTTTTTTACATTATTCATGTTTTATAGCTGTTTTTTGTTTGGTTGAATAATGTTATACCTATCAAAAGTTCTTACCTCTTTTCTAACTTTGTCATTTACGGGAACCAAGAGAGTTACTCGTTTGTTATGTGAGATGAAAACGTTTTTCCTGTTCTTCAGGACAATATTGAAGGAAGCAGTGTACGTAACCTTGACAAATACACGATGCCAATATTCTGACACTTTGGGTACACGCCTTTGCGTGTATGTGCGTATATCCAGTGTTACACCTCACGCCGTCATATGACCCCATTATCCCACCCTTATCACATCCACAACCACAAACATCGACCTTAACTTCGAAGGGCCAAAGTTTAAATTGGATTGTGCCCTCCGAACTAATGTAACAACAAGCGACTTCGCCCGAACACGAATCAGATAATAACTTACGTATTTTGTAAGTTGATTTCGGGCAAATTGTCCGGAGACATGGAGAATTGGAGATTATCGGGTTCCAAAGCTGATCGGTGAATAAATTTGGTTTGGGATACTGATGTAAGAGCCTTACCTTCCCACACTGCGTTGATATGAGAGAAAAATGTAGAGATTGTGACACGAGCACCACCAAATGCTTCCACTGTAATAAAAGTTGAAGAATTATATGTACAGCCAGCAATTTTGCAGCTAGCGAAACTTTCGTCGTAAAACCTTTTAATCAATGTCAACGTTTTTCGCGGTGCACTGTGACAATATTTTGTTAGGGTTTTGGCGTTGAAACAGCAGTTATTTTTTGCCAACGTTTGTAAAAAAAAGGACATTTAACTGAAGTATCTACCAATACCTACCTTAATAATAGCAAAGCGTATCAGGAGTAATTTTTTTTCGGTGAAGCAAGCGATTAAGCTACCCTTTGTATGTTTTGTAGTGTTAAATTTATTTATTTTCGCTATGTATTTTCTGGTGGACAATAAACTATATATAACTAAATAAATAAACTGGACTATTTTACAGAAAAATCTTTACCCAGGCTAACTTTACAGTAAGTACTTATCTTTGTTTATTAGATACATAATAAAGTACAACATAAAGGGGTTACTGCTGGCAAACTAGTTTTGTTTACAATTGTTGTTGTACATTTATAGCAGGGCTCTGTAAGTGGCAGCTCTTTAGAGTATAATTCTAGGAGCCGTTTATGTAATTGACCGTCCTAAAGTACGGTATTAGGCGCCATATTTTGTCTAAGTTGTCTTAAAAATTTGATTGTAAAAGATAAGGTTTTATTTTAGCAATCTTTTCTTTGTGTTTGTTAATTATACGGCAAAAAAAGTTATTCCCAGAGTAATCTCAAGAACACCAGTTTTTTGCATGAAAAATTATAATTTAATTTTTCATCCTAGCAGACAATTCTCCCGTTCCTTGAGGGAACGGGAGAATTGTCTGCTAGCAGGCTGCTTCATTATTTCAACAAAATTACAGAGCTGACAGTACAGTATTTAAATATGTATCATCGGTATATTCTATTTAGATGTAACATCTTTTTATGTAAATGATTAAAATAATCACAACCAGTTTTTCGATAGAATCAGCCATCACCTGCTTGACGATAGCCTTCTTATTAAGAACTTTTTCTTAAACGTGCATTGACCCAAGAAATCTGTTCATTAGATTTAATGATAAAGAAAGCTGAACAAACTGTTGTTATCCATACACATATGGATAGCAAGCATCCATCGCGACGATATGCCCAAAAACATCATTAGCATACGCTCTGTGATTCATCCACTCATGTCATTTCAATATCTAGGCGTAAGAATATAAATCTTACAGTTAACCATTGACATTTTGACCATATTTTATACAAGCCAATGAATTTAAATTTGTTTTGACGTGACATTTGTCTATCTAAATTAAAGTTAAGAAGGTCTATTTGTCAATTTAAGTTTATAACTGGTTCGTTTCTTGCTTGATTATTATTTATAGGTGTTCCTTTAAAACGATTCGGTGGTGTTTTCTTCAATTGATCCAAATGACAGCTCTAGAATCTTACAAGGGCAGGTTTATTAATTGGCAGAATTTCATGTCATAGGTATTTGACTACATTGACATTCTGGTTTAATATTTTTGTCTGGTGGATACTTAAATATTGCGACCATGCTCTTTTTGTTCAAGCAGATTACAGTACAACTATTTTATTAATGTCTTTTGACAAACTTAAACTATAAACATAACAAACGTGCTTCCAAGATGAAAAGTATCCGATACGTCTTAATCGTAGTCCAAGTCCGTGGTCTACCCGTGTGCTAAATTTCATCCAACTCCGTTCCGTTTGTTATGTTTATAGTTAAAGTTTACCGAGGGGCATTACGAAAATTATTATAGGCATTATTTGGTTGGAAAAACTTTTAGTGAAACAGAAAAAGAGTGTTTTAAACATATTCTTCAATCAAGACCTGGTTCGCTATCCGAAGAGCGACACTAACTGGCATAACTCGATATATTGTTTACCGACAAGCTCAGCATAGCGTACACTGAGTATGTTAACAGTTATATCCTTCGCCGTCACTCAGCGCGGGTCATGGCCGCTTAAAGCCCTTGAATGCGATTAGGTTGGGGTTTTATTACACGAGTAAAGCGGTGAAAGTTAGTGACACGTGCAGTTAACGTAAACACCGGTCTTCCATTTAAATAAAGTCATGTATTTAAAACTTTGGTTAAGTTCACGTCAAATTATTATTGGATAAAGTTTGCTGTTTATTAAGATGTACCGTAGCGAGTGCGCTAGACACTATCTTAAATGTTTATGACGGAAAGTATGAGTTTCGACTAGCAAATGTCTTAGACAAGCTTCATAATATGCAAATACAGTCCTTTCACAATTATTTTACCTCTGGCAGCAACCTTAGTGCAACGAGAATAAAGATCACTGTTATGCAAAAAAAAACAAACGACTTACTGTATAATTATATAACTTTAATTTCGGAAGTTGGTGTCTTTGGATCTGCAAAGACACCAACTTCTGAAATTACAGTTATTTTTCACTTTGTAGGTTTTTTTGGAAGTCGGTTGTTTATTTTGTGAAAAAGTTTTTTTATTGTATACTTTTTATTTATGATACCTATTCCACACCATTTGTATACTGCTACTTGATAAGTAAACAACAGAGACAGGAAGATAAGTATATTAACATCATCAAGATACACAAAGTGGATTAAATTACGTATTATCGAAGCTAACTCAAAAACTACCCTAGCAAAGATATAATAATATGGGATCGCCGCGCAAGCTTCCTCTGCGAAATGAAAAAGTATTTTCAAAATAGGTCAAATAAAACAAAACATACCTACTTAAAGATATATAACCTCCTTCTTTTTTTGAAGTCGGTAAAACATTTGAGGTAAAATCATTGTGAAAGGAGTATAGTCCACCAACACCAAGTCTTGATACCTATATCTTGATATTCAACTTTGATATTCTATGGTAGGCATAGAATATCAAAGTTATGAGTAGAATACATTCAAAATGACCCACCTAAACAAGCAACAATTTAACAAATCACTTTGACAATAATTTCCACATTTTTCAGGATGAACTGGAATTTTAATGCGTCTATTTCTGTCGCTTTTAACAGGTTCTGTCTCATTTAAACGTCAACTCGACAGTCTATTTGTGTCAACTTACACATGATTTTATGTCGTGAAAACTACATTTGTTTGCTGGAGTGGAATCCCGAATCCATTTTGAATCCGTCTGTTAAAAAATGTCTGAAGCTCGGTAGAATATTCCAAAGCCTTTAATATTTTAAACTATGTTTCGAAGATAACAAAACTTGATTAGTTAAAAGTACATATAAAACTAAAAACTTGGTAATTTTTTTATATATAATTGGGAAATTCGTAGCGCGTAGGCTTCGTAGCACTTCTTAAAAATGTTTTCGTAGACACAGTGCAAGTAATGTGTTTGAATCAAATCCTCTAAGATTGTTGAAACTTATGATTGATGATACCTAAATATAAAACGTTTGAAGTTGTTTGAAATTTTAAAGCTTTATTATCCTCCAGACAAGCGGTATCACTCTAAATCCTCGCTAAAGCCTATCAGTGTGGCTAACCCTAAAATTAAATCTCCAATCGGTGCTACGCTCGAGCTGGCTCGTAAATCGTAACGAGTTCATGATTTATGTTTTCAGACAACAAGGCATACATATATTTAGAACGTTACAAAAAACATCGCGGCGACGCACGGCGCCTGAGTGGATCAAGTCGCGACCAATTGTAGCAACATCCTGTAGGTGGGTAAAGGTAAAATCAAATATGATTGATTGCCTGAAAAAATGAAGATATAATATTTACTTTTGAAATACAATACTTTCAGAATCAAATTTTATACTGGTATTTTCATCAAAAGCCCGACGGAAAAGATACCATTCATTGTGTTCAATTTGTTTTTAATGAGACTGGTTTTGGAAATATTTTACCGATACCAATTTTTATAGTAGGTACCTTGTCATTTTCATCATGGTGGTCCATGAAAATTACTGCAGTACCTACATTTGTGCCCATATTATTTCATTGTCCAATCAATTTTATAACTTAGCTATGGCTTTTTCCACCTATTTCTTTTATAATGATCTCCCTTTACAAGCAATACAAGTCATTTTAGTTTCAATATTTCCTTTTTTGCTTCACGCGGTACAATTACAGGGTTTTATAGCCAATTATTACAGAATATTGTCCCCCTGCAACAACGTTTTCTACCCTATAGGTAAATAAATAATGTACATAATTGGATGTTTTATGTCATGTTTTGTTTTATTGTTTGTTTCTTTTCATTGATGGCTTGGTATAGGAATGTTCATTAATACCTATTGTATATTTTATAGATTGATAATAGGAAGGTTCCTAAGTATTTGCTCTTTTTTAATAGGTTTTTATCATACTAGGTATTACCATGTGCAGTGCGGTCCTTCTTTAGCAAAATATTAATTATTGAATTTAATACATCTCAGTTCAACATAAAATCACGCCTGTAATCCCCGAAACGTTATGCAGTGGTGTAAGTAGGTAGGTGCCTATAGTACACCCACATTTCTCCAGTTATATTATTACTAGCTTCCGCCCGCGGCTTCGCCCGCGTGGTTTGTCGATAAAAAGAAGCCTATGTCTGTCCCCGGGATGCCATCTATCTCCTTGCCAAATTTTATCGAAATCCGTTCAGTAGTTTAGGCGTGAAAAGGTATCATACAGGCAGACAGACAGACAGGTAGAGTGTATGGATTTACATACTGGTATTCAGCTGCATCCGGTTAGACTGGAAGCAGACCCCAACATAGTTGGGAAAAGGTTTGGCAGATTGATTGAATATGGATTTACTTACATACATACAATGCAATAGGGAATTAAACTCAGTTCAATTGGTGGCATTATTGCTTTTAATTTAGAATATATAATATAATTTTTCGCCCTAGGAGGATATAGTGACCGTATTGGTGATGTTTCTGATTGGGAAGAAGACGTGAGTTTATGTATGTATGTAATATGATTCTTATTCTATATAAAAATATTGTATTAACCTACTTAACTTGAGGCACATTATGCAATCTTCATTTTAACGCAATATGCGATCCTTTCCAAAAACCGTGCCTACGTGCCTCAAAAAACGTTGTTTTGCATTTTATGGTTTCAGAGCCAAACCCAACGCACGTTGCGCATAACATTACCGAACAATAGTTTACAAAGAAAATCTTTGACAAAACTTTGTCTCCAACGAAAAAAATCAACATTGTCCGCGAAACAAAATCAATAACCCTTTTTTGCATATAATTGCGCAACTTAACGACTTCCTCGACTCGTTTTAAATGACAATAAACGTAACTGGAGCAAAAAGTTTAAGAAAAACTGCTCTCAATAACGGTCTTAAACTTCTTACCTAGAAAGGGTTCAAATATTGCGGTTAACTGTTAAACAATCGGTACAGTTATTGTGGAAGGTTTATGGGTTGTAAATCATTTGGGAAAAAAAGCTGTGACGTCATGACCATAAAGATTTAACTGCTTGGTCGATCAGCTGATGTGTGAGGTCGGTCACAGCCGCTGTGACCAAGCATGTGCTGCCCGATATTATCCTATATCGAACCTAATGTTAGTAGCAACTTATAATATTTAAGGTGGCTTGGAGACGTCCGTCTTTAGGTACAAGTTTGGTTTAAATTGCAGTTATTTTAATTATAATTACAGAGTTACTCTAAAGGCTCCCACAAACAGGCGTGATATCGCGGGTGCGACAAGGGTAGTGCTGCCTGTCGCGCCTGTGATATCGCGCCTGTTTGTGGGAGCCTTAATGCGGGATCTCGGGAAGGGCTTGCAAAATTGAGGGTGGCAAAAATGTATAATGTTGAAACTAAATATATTTTAGATAGGTATGTAGGTAGGTAGAGGTACATCAGGTGTGATGATTTGTATCTATACCCCATTTGAAATAAGATTAGACATTTAAATAAACCTTTTTTACAGTCCGTTCAACCGATTTTGACTTCTATTGCGTTGGTGGCATGACAAATGGCAGCTGCAGTAGACAGTTGGTATTGTGTAACCTTTTTTGCTTTTAATGCCATCTTTATGCCTATGGTATAGAAGTCAAAATCGGTTGAACGGACTGTATAAAGGTTTGTTTGAATGTCTAATCTTATTTCAAACGGAGTATACATTTCAATAAGAGAAACCTACTCATACGTACGAAAATGTGGGATTAGGTAGGTAAAAATTTGAACAGTCTTAATATGTTACATGAAGACAAATAGGTTACATAGAATACAACCAAGCAAATTACCGATTTTCCTTTTTCTCAGCTACTTATATTTCAAACATTTGTAGGTAGATTTAATATAATACCATCGACCGTCTGCCCAGCGGCTTTCATCTAACACCCTTCTTATTCAGGAATTTTGTATAAAAAATTGTACCCAAAGGAATTGTGAAGATACTTATGTGCAGCTTATTGTGTCAAGAGGGGTTTGCATGTAAGCGACATTTTGTCTTAATACACATTAAGACAAAATGTCGCTTACATGCAAACCCCTCTGAGTTAGGGTAAGTGTGTGAGTGAGTGCGACTTAGTAGGCAAATTGGCATCCCCCATCTTCATTTGGCCAAGGTCACGAAGTATATCACAAGTGGAATGTTGGAATGTGTGTCGCATGCAAATTGCATTTCATTTAAGTAAGTACTTGAGAGGATTTTGTTTATGAAGGAAATTGGTAGGTGTGAAGCTAAGATATGTTAATGATATGAAAATTCATGATAATATATTGGATAACTATTTTTTTCAAGATTTTTTTCACTTTTGGAATGGTCTTTGGTTTTAACTGTCGTCATCCATATTTTCTTTGAGCTGTTTTCCTGAAATACAAAATAGGATAAATTAAAACACTCAAGTTTTGTGGTATTGCCAAATGTTTCGTCTGTCTGCACAAACAATTTCTTCAAAACTTTATGTTATTTTGCTGAGAAATTCACTTATTACCTACAGCTACAAAATACAAATCTGCCTGAAACGTAAAAGTAAATTTCAGTTCTACTCCTAATCTCCACACACCATATACCTAACACAATAACAGTTTCAGAGCGCAAATCCGCGATAACGAAATGGAACAACCTCCGTTGTTGATAACGAAGCCGACTTTCTACGCATATTAAACCTGATAAACAGTCGAGATAAGAACCTCCTATTGTTGTCCAGAATAGCTAATCAAAAGATCTCGATTGAAAAATCATTCGAGAACACTATCAAGATTGGAATCAATTGAAGGAAATTGAAAATTAGATAATTCTAATAGAATTTTCTTGTACCTATCTGAAAACGATTTATTTTTCCGTCTGGTTTTTTTTGTTCAATGTCGTATTGGTTATATAAATGGACTTTGATAGGTTATCCTTTCAGATATTCTTAGGTATTTAGATAAGTCGTTTTTTAGGATCTATTGTCGTAAAGTGCTGTCACAGTGACTCATAAATTCAAAGTGATCTGACATGACATCAAAATATAGAGAGATTAATATTTTTTGTACAAAGATGTGTGACAGTTTATTCATGATATTTGTATGTATGCCTTTTAAAGTTTTTATAAATGATATGTAAATAATCCGTCTTAATCTATGATTTGATCTCTATCTCGTATGAAAATCTAAGTTTTAAATCCAACTGTTAGATTTAGGTAGGTAGGTTTAAATACTAGTATTTAAAAAAAAATATTTGTTCTTAGTCACTGCTATAAAAAGTGATTAGGTACACAGTGTTTAGTACTCAATCACGTCTATTGATTGATTGATTTATCAAAGTATTTTCTTGCTTAAAGTATGTAGGTACCTACATATCAAACATAGTGAGGTGTTTCAGCCAACAGCTCCCTTAACCCAATGAACGAAGTGCAAATCTGTTCAACACATCGCCATTAAAATCTGCCTATAAAACCTATTATGACTGCTTTTATCGGTAATGCTTCAATAAAAGTCGCAAGTGTAACCGACCCGTATAAATTGGCAAACTAAACAATGGCCAATGCAGTTTCGCTCCACATTTCTACGCGGTTGGTTTTTTTTGCTTTGTGGAAAAAAAAATAGCAGCAATTTATCACAGTTATGAGAAAACCACGCGTTGGCCAGCACGTCTTTACGGTTTTAATTAAACATATACAGTGCCCCTGTGTGCCTAAATACGCTGCCACTACCCACTCGCATGCACGTGCCCAGGCCCGAATATTGTCCAGACGTGTTTACTGATACGTGTGAAAAACACGCCAACACCGCCAGCAATATTTTTGGGTGAGTGCTCAAATGTATACCAAGTTTAATACAACGTGTGGGTGCTTGCGCTACACCCAATGCCATCTATCCAACGAATAGATAACAACTATGGGACACGACCGACAATGGTACAACCTTTTGTATATGAGCCGTAACACAAACACATAAAACCTCCACTACACGCACAAAAGTGAACTCGTTTTGTGCGTGAGTGTGCGTAGAAGCTTTCACGCACACTAAAGGCCCCATAAGTCGTAAAAACAGCAATTGAAAAGCTTCAGCCGTTCGCCGCGCGGTGGCGCTGTTCCGATGGTTCCTATCTCGACCGACTGGCGCCAACTTTACGCATTCGGCGCTGCTGTGCCACCAAAGTTTTAAATTAGTTTTCTTATTAGACGGACTCCTTTTGTTAGCTTGCACTTATTAGACTTAGTCACGGGGAAAATAGATGAGAACAGGCAATGATAATAAAGAATAACCTTTTGTATTTTAACAAAAGGCAGCTCAACGTAGAGTTTAGTTAGTGGGTACAATGTCATATTGCAAATAAATGTTTCTTCAAGGTTAAAAATAAAATGAATAAAATGAAATAGTATCTTAATGGACGTGAGGAACCTAAGCCTATTAAGAAACTACTCTTGTTAGAGAATTAAATAAATGAACCCACAATCAATTCCAACTAGCAATTTTTTTACTTTCCCATTAATAACATAACAATATCAATAAAGATAAATAAACGATGATATTTTATATGAGTCAAAATAGCACTGATCAAAAATCGCAAAAATATTTTAAGCAAAACTGCGTTTTAAATCATTCATTTAAAAACATTTCTCTATTCATGAGCATTTGAGCATAGAAACGGTGCGTTTTGTACGGGTTATCAGCAAAACGTGAACCAGACAATTGGCATGGCTAATCACGTAATGCGTAACGTAGATACGTGAAGGCAAAAACTAACTTGTATGTAGTCGAACCTACCTGTACTAAGTGTTACGTTGTGCTATAAAATATGATTTATTGTTTGAACAATTTCTATATTTAAATCATTTTTGTAAAAGTTACTTTAAAATGTTATGTGTTTTCAACTTCTATGATTGGTGAGTTAATTATTTAATATGTCAGTAGGTATATATATGTGCAAAATAGGTACCTAATAGAAAATTGACATTATAACAGAGATGATTTTTCCTGCATAATTATCCTCTCCACGTTCATTCCTTCCTAAAGTAACCAATAATTTGTATGTATCTACATGTCCATATATGTTAGTCTATTTAGGTACAGATACATATAATATATAGCATCTACTACGTTTTCCATTTTACGTTAATAACTTTTGGACACCAGAATAAAAAAAAAATATCCCCCGCTCAAAAGTATCTAAAATCTAGACGAATTCAAAGTTTTACCGTCTTTACGTCAGCTTTACTCGGAGTGTGACGATCGAGTGAGCGTCCCACCCGCCCCCTTTCATCTAACTTGTTCCATTACCGGGGCTGTTCCATTCCTTCGTTCCAATTTCAAATTTGAAGCTGATGGCACATCTATGGTACCGCAGCTTTGGCAAAGCTGGCTTCGGAGAGATTGGCCAAAGGGAACGTAAAATGGATTCAGAGAGAAATGTATTTATTCACATTTGTATTTATGTACATAAATACATATGTGAATAAATACATTTCCTTAGGTTTAGTACTTTTCGGGTTTTGTGCTTTTTGTGCTAAGTTTTTGAGCTTTTAAGTTAAATAAATAGAGCGACAATGACTTCGGCTGATTTTTTTGGTATAAAAATGTCCGTTTATTTTTAAAAGTTACTTGCCCGTTTCGTTACTTATTATAGGTATGTCAGTGTTATGCTTATTCATTATCTAATATACACTGTAATGTAAGCACATGAATATGTAGAGCCAATAAGTTAGCTAAGTAAATCTCCAGGATATGCATAATACCTTTAGACCTCTAAGATACGAAAAGATGTTAGAATAGTTTAATTCTAAGATGCAAAAGCATTCCTAGACAGGTGCTGCAAATGCACTCCTAATATTAATATTAACATGCATAATTATTTACATAATTAGTTTGAAAGGTAGTAGGTAAGTTTATTTGCATTAAGGTGACGCGATTCGCTTCCACTCCATACTCATCTAAATATCATTTTGATCATGTAGATACAGATATGTAACCTGAAAGTTTGAGGAAATAATTTATAATAATTATAATAGAATTAAATAGGTAGATACTGTAGATAGTATTGTTCAAAGACTATAGTTGATCAAACCATTTTTAGGGTTCCGTACCGTTTCCGAAGGGTGTCAAACGGAATCCAATTACTAAGCCTCCACTGTACGTCTGTCTGTCAGCAGGCTTTAATCTCATGAACCGTAACAGATATTATAGACAGCTGAAGTTTTCACAGATTGTGTATTTCTGTAGTCGCTGTAACAAAAATAATATAAAATTAAATTAAATTACATGTTTAAAATTAAAGGGGCACCCCTTTAATTTTAAACCTTATATTATTTTTACCCCATACAAGAAACGTGTTTTTTTCTAAATATTGTTCGTTGGTACGGAACCCTTCGTGTGCGAGTCCAACTCGCACTTGGCCGATTTTAATAGCTCTTTCTATTGATTTTCAAGAAAATTCAATTCAATTTCAATTTTAATAAAATTATTTTTTGTATAATGTATATTCATGTTTAATTTTAATTAAACCCATTTTGCAAAATATTTAAATGAACACCTACTTTTCATGCATTTATAATACCTTTCTTAGGGTTTTTTTTTTTTTTACAAGAATTAAATTGAAGCACCTTATGCATGAACTTTATGTAGGTACTTTACCTACAAGAATTTATACCAACTTCAACACATAACTACTTGGCTAATTATAATTTATTATAATTATGTCTTCATTTATTTTATTTACATAAGCAACCTTTAGTTTTATAGCTCTATCAATTGGTAATTAATTGGAAGCCTAAATTGTTATTTACGACTGGTATTTACAAATTGTTGTTCGTTGGATCTTTAGAGGCTTTTGCGATTATAAGGGACCAGTTAGTGGCAGAATAAATATGTATTCAAAGGATTAGACGGTAAGTAGGTACCTTCAGTTGGTTTAGTAGGTATTCTTGCTTCTCATGAGTTGAATGAAGGCTAGCAGATTTAATTCTGTTTATCTTTGAGATATTGCAAAATTTAACAATACCTACCTAATTACTTTTTGTAAAACGTTTTACACTGTATGCTGCGACAAAATGCACTCACATGTTCATTTTTCAAAAGAAAATACACCCTACCCATCTTGTTCAACAACTTAACAACAACAAATGGAATCCAATTACTAAGCCTCCACTGTACGTCTGTCTGTCAGCAGGCTTTATCTCATAAACCGTAACAGATATTATAGACAGTTGAAGTTTTCACAGATTGTGTACTTCTGTAGTCGCTGTAACTAAAATGATATAAGGTTTAAAATTAAAGGGACGCCCCTTTAATTTTAAATCTTTTTTTACCTTATTTTCTAATATTATAACTTTATAACTTAACTATTTTAAAATATACCAAATAGAATAACTTTTCAAACTGTGCTGACACTACGCTTTAATTTGCCAACAACTAAGTCACAATATTTTGTCGAAAACACAGAACTCTACATTTAATTAAAAATCAATTTCATTTAGCGCTGTAACAAGCTTTCAAACGGCTTCTATCTCCCCTAATTACTTTAATCAACACCTACCAGCTACATTAATCACAAGGGGTAGGTAATGTATATCTATAGATACATTGAACTGTATATAGGTTTCCTTGAGGAAACAACATCGACTCACTGTATACATATTTATACGTAGATGTGGGTCGGAATTAGGATGCCCCTAACCGTCCTTTGACGGACATGCCTCCCAATGATTACTGAACTCAGTAGGTTGCTTATTAATTTTATTTTTAAACTTGTGACTTTTATACTCGTAGGTAGGTACCTATATAGTTTGTGCACCTGCAGATTATGTAGCAGGTGTTAGTCAGTCCTTTAGCAAAATAAATAATCATTCAGATTAGGAACACGGTCCAACTGTTCGTTGGCAATTTACTGAATACTTAGCATTATCTGCCTATAATGTTCCCACTGCTGGGACACAAGTCTCCTCTCCGAGGGAGTGGGCTGTAATCTACACGCGGGCCCAGTGGGGGTTGGTAGATGTCATAGTCTTCGATTTTTTTGTTCTAGCACGTGCCCGTTTCCTCATGATGTTTTCCTTCACCGTTTTGAGAGCAGTGGTGATGTAATTATTTATACAAAGTAAAATGCCTGGCTGGGATCGAACCCACAACCACCGACTCGTAAGTTGGGGCCGTTACCACTGGGTCACCACTGCTCATTGAATACTTAATACTTACTATAAATAATAGGTTTTCTAAAGGAACCAAAGATTATTAAGCAAACAAAAATGTTGATTGATTGATTTCAGTACCTATGTTTTTTAACACAGCTCGTAGGAAGATGTATTCTTTCATCTCCTTTTTACTACACCCAGGGGTACAAAGAATGTCATAGGTATATTCCCCGCTGGAAACAACTTGGTACGGTTCATCTGCACCTACGGTGTAGGATGCAGTATTTTATTTATTCCAACTAGTTCCGACATCTTTGTTTGTGTATTCGCAACAGTCGGCGAACTTAAAAATAATTCCTTACAGTTTCAGAGCACGTCCGTTCGTTATTTTAGTCTGGCCAATTCCAGAGTCCGCTCCGCACTACGGTGAAATCTGAAATCATTCGCTCACATACACAGGGGAAAATAAAACTCCATATTGCTTGAAGAAAGTTTTATTTTTGTTCTAAAAGTTTGCTTTTAACAAAATGTTTTTCTTTAAT
Source organism: Lithophane ornitopus (assembly GCA_948473465.1). Lineage (NCBI taxonomy): Eukaryota > Metazoa > Arthropoda > Insecta > Lepidoptera > Noctuidae > Lithophane > Lithophane ornitopus. The sequence continues at coordinate 10,085,829 of OX419623.1, forward strand.
TTTTCTGTAGAAAGAGATAACGGCGGTATTTAGCTGTATTTGATCTTCTTATTTATTTGTGAATGGTTGCAGTAGAGAGGTAGGTAGGTACTTACATTTTGAAACACTTTTACTAATGTTAATCCGTAAATATATCAAAGCAGGGAATTTTCCTGTTTTCCCATAAGTTGGAAAGATACTAAAGAAAGTATCTAAGTCTATTCGAACAAACGCCTGCGGATAAATCTCCCAAAAACTTACCGAACCAACACAAGTATAAATAGGCATTCTATATTTTTCTAATAAAGGGAGGGGAAACTAGGGCAGAACTTTCCGATAACATGATCAACTTTCTTATATCAAGTGTACTACGTTTTTGTCGCAATACGTCACGTATAAAGTTTGTTCCGACGCAAATATCGGCGCTGCCGTGTAAACACAACATGCTGTATACACATTTATACATGGTGTTGGCAAAGAATAGGCGCGCATCGAGAGCGTAATATTGGCCAATATGCGAATAGGAGACGGCGACAGGCGCTCAATTTGTAAGGGAACAACAACGACCAATTCAGCGCCATGTTTTTCGCTGTTTGTATTATTTTTGTATATTTTTTTCGCATACGTCGGGTAAAAAAAATATGTAATCTGGCTTGAATTTTGATTACGTATTGTGTGTTATATGTTTGTAATATTGTGTTGAGAGACGTCGCGCTTTGCAAAATTGGATTCTTTGTTGATCTCACTCTGGTGAATTTGAAATTCTGTCTGGGGACTTGCTTAAAAATAAGACACTTTAGGGAAAAGATTTTGTAAAAAACAAATACAAAATACGGTCTTAGCTTGTTACGATAAGGAAAATTATGGCATGAATAAAAATCTTTGAATTATGAAAAGGTACAAAGCCTAATCTTTATTTTATTCTGTAAGCCCTACACTAAGCTTATACACCCTTTACACCAAAAATGGTAGAAAAACAACCTGAAACCAATTCACACAGCGTAAACAAATCATCGTGTGTGGTCCCCTAACGTTTCCAAGATGTGTCATGTGAGATATCGAGCCGCACCTCCCCGTTGGCGCGCAGCCGGGTGAGCGTCCCGCGATAACTTGCCTCGAACTAAGGACCGTTGCCAAATGACCCCGCTATCCCCAAATACCGACATCACTAAGCGACTATATCAATAAATTTCTTAATTTAATTAAAGTTATTTCTCGTCGTCTCTGAAAGTCGTATCTATAAACCAGATTCCGTTTGTGCAACTTTGTTTTGTGTCTCGTATTATGTTCTGATACAGTACAATACGGTACATCCCACTGATTCTATCACCAAAGTTACTCACTACAAATTATTTTCAATGTACGTACCTATGTATTTCTTGAGATAACGCAACATTTTTGTACTTGCATTAACTAAGCTCATAAAATACTGGTATTCAGCTGCATCCGGTTAGACTGGAAGCCGACCCCAACGTAGTTGGGAAAAGGCCAGGCAGATGATGATTAACTAAGCTCAAATTATGAAGATTTAAACAAGAAACTTGGACGTTTTATCTCGACTTGAAGTTTTCCGGGAACAAGGAAATTAAAATTCATGAATTTATACATTTTGTGTCTAAGTAGACGTTCTGAGCAATTTACTAACTTAATAAACCTTAAAAATCGTGTTTCTACAAATGTACTGATACTGAAGACTTTGATGTCGGGATATCTCTTTCTGCGATCGCATGTGAAATAATCCCTTACATAAATGTATCTACAGGAAACAAGTACCTAATACTATTCAGTCAGTCACTGAAATTAATTGTTTATCAAATTAACACACAATATCAACTTACTAATTTGCTATTTCATACAATTTTCAGAGAATGACAGTTATGATTTAAAATAATACTGCTTACCATGAGTTCCTGGGTTCGATTCCCGGGTCGGGCAAAGTATTATTGGGTTTTTCAATCTGGAATTTCTCAATAGCAGCCCGGAGTCTAGATTTGTGCTTGGTTAATGACAATAGGCTCGCCCCCTATTACATGGGACTCAAATATAACTGGCGAAATGTGGGTGTACTTTATTTAGGTACACCTCTGCACAACCTTCGGGGAATACAGGCGTGATTTGTTATGTATGTAATTTCTATAGCTTTACCTATACGTATTTCAGTCAAAAATACGTAGCGAAAACCAGACACAAATATAATAATATCAATTCTCACCATCAATCGATCAAGATGTCGATAATATCGATCGAAACTTCAATAAGAGCAACTATTAAGACAATCTATGTAGCGTATATAAACAGCCTTCGAATTCAATCCGTTTCGTACACGTCACTGTGCGTATAAATTCTAATCGTGCTATCTCGATGTTCAGTCGGATTTTGATTTCGCATACCACACAATGTTTTTGATGAAAAACTATTACGTTTTGATATAAAAAAAAATCTAAAAAACTAAATTGATGGGTTTTACAATTAAGTAGACCATTCCAGAAGCTAGTTTAGATACGTAAATTATTATAGTCCTAAACGCACTAATAGGTAGGTAGGTATATACCTGATGGAATTATGCATTTTTATTTTCAGCGTTTTTTAACGTCTTGGTATATAGCTACACCTCTGAAAAATAAGTTTTTTTTTCTTTCTATTGTAATGTCATCAAATCTTAATCCCTAAGGACATGTTCTAGAGGGTGAGGCAAAGTTGCAGGTAGGTACTGACGGCTATCCTTCGCCAATGGTGGTATTAAGTCTCTATGGAATAGACGGACGCCATTTGCCATTGATCCCTAATAGAAATATCCAATCAAAAATATAAATTACGTGATTCGTAGATAAAGTACAGTACCTATCAGGTTTTATTTAACTTACTTATGAAAACTACTTAACGTTCGATATTTTCTTCTCAGTCTAAAATATTGCGACGAAGTTGTAGCGGTTTCGGGATAAATTCAATATTTTGATCTTTCATTTTTCTTTGGAGAATTAATTTGAAAGGAAAAGATTTTTTTTATAGGAATCGTGCTTCAGATTAAACGGAACCCAATATTTTGATGAATCCTTTATTGAACTGTGATTGAAGACTCCGATTTTCTTCGAGAATACCTGCCAAACTTTTGGCATATATTTGCCATCGTTACGACTGACTGACTGATTAGAAAATCAGGCACATAACACGGCAATAAAAATAATGACATTAATTTTATCACAAGAAACAAACATCTGTCACAAGCAGGTGCTACAATATTAATATTATAAATGACATTCGAGACTAGGTACACCGAATTCTTTTATTTTTCTCAAAAAAATCAGCAAACAAAGAAGTAAATATTTACATAAATATTTCTCACAAGCTGGAACGTTGTTTGTCAATATTCTTCACTAATCCTATATTAGATAGGTACTTTTCCGCGATGAAGAAGGAAACAAACATGTAGGTATAGTCCTGTGACCTCTATCTAAGAAGGTTCTATTTTATTCATGCGAAGAACAACCTCTTTTGTTAATTTTGGTGAGGAAACATTTTTCAAGACATCACATGCCAGTATCACATTAGGATTCCTTAGGATTCCCCATAACATGGATGCCATTTCTCACACATAATTACATGCAACACATTCAAATTTGGAACTAGTATCTGTATGCGGATCGGCGCCTACGCCGTTTAAGTTGTCATACATTTCCGACAGTAATGCAATAAATACAATAGTTTTGCATATTTTTTGTGAATCTTGTTACGGTATGTATCTAGTTGGTGTTGCTGTGGGTGAATTCGCTATGTGTTCTGTATGTTTGTTTCGTAGGCGCGTTTTTTGGAATACTTAGGTGGGTATTGTATATAATATATGCATGGTAGGTACCTATAGGTATACGATTACTAGAGTCACATTGCAGAGTTTTAATGAAATCTACACTAATATTATAAAGAGGAAAGATTTGTATTTTTGTATGTTTGTATTTTTGTGTGTATGTTTGTAACGAATAAACTCAAAAACTACTTCGCCGATTTCAAAAATTCTTTCACCATTAGAATGCTACATTCACCCTGAGTAATATATTTATTGCTAGAAAAGATTAGGGATCCTTACTAAAACTCCAATAATGTAACCCAAAGTGTAAAAAAAAATAGCTAAAATCGGCTCATACATTCAGTATACAATGGCTTTTTTGATGATATCACAGTAGATAGGTTGGTAGGTATGTATGTAGGTATGTATGTAGCTGGGTAGGTAGGGTAGTTAGGTAGGGTAGGTAGGGTAGTTAGATAGGGTAGGTATGCAGAGTAGGTAGAGGGCAGGTAGGTAGGGTAGGTAGGTAGGGCAGGGTAGGTAGGTAGGTAGGTCGGGTAGGTAGGTAGAGTAAGTGCGCCGTAGATAAGTACTTAGTGCTACCCGTGCGAAGTCAGCTAGTCATTTATATATTAAAAATCAGTTGTACCAATCAACTTCTCACCACAGTCAATGATCATAGCCTTATCCCGTGTTACGCCATAACGCATCTCCCAAGAAACCAGCTATGCAAGAAAAATGCCATACTACATCTCACATTTTATCACACTATCACAGTTATTCTAATTCCCACATCCAACAGCACATTTGAAGGCGCCACAGCACATTGTAATTAGTAATTCAAGTCAGCTAATGCATCCATTCACAGCTTTGTGCGTCCGCGTCTGACGTACTCTTGTGTAGCCGCTCCGGTGTTTTTATAAGCTTGCCTCGCCGTTGCGATCCGTTGAGAATTTCTATTAGTCTCGTCCGATGGCGCTACGGAGTTATGTTACTGTTTAGTTTTCAACACGGGATTGTGAAGTAAGGCTAAATTAAGGTGTGTTTAGCATATCCGTCCGAGGTCGTTCGTTGTTGAGGTGTCTGGCAAGGTTCAATTATTATCAGTAAAATATTTCTACAGAATATCTGGTCTTGATTTTTAGTAATGGCCATACACCGTTCTATTCACCAGTGTGTTCACAAAATCAAGACCTTCAGGCATCCGATTCATAAGAAGAAAACATAGCATAACAGATAATTTTCATTATTGGTTAACCTATTTAACCAAATTAAATTAATCTTGGGAAACATTCGGTCACTTTTAAATAGAGAAGACATTAATACCTATGCTTGTTCATCACTTGCCCAAATAAGGCGTTATATGACATGTGTTTATAATGTCTAGATCATAATGAAATGACCTTTGATACATCCTGTTGTCTACACCTACAAAATTCAGCTTCATTCCAAAATATCTGCAGCTGCCAAATATTTATATACCTAAGCATGTCAACAAAAATAACGCTGACATCTCTAAACAAAATGCACACTTGTTTTATATAAAAATAGTTATAAAAAACCCAACTTTGTCCCGAGGACGAATACCAAGTTCTCTTACAGTGCTTCATGCAAAATGTATTGGAGCCGAGCGTTCGTGAAATTTGTATAAGCAGGGGAGGGATAGTTTCGCTTCGTTCGTGCCCTCTTTCTCTACGAGTTTGATATTTTTGTGTTATATTTGTGTATTTTTATACGTAGATGTAGTATGGTTTACTATTAGTTCGGGTAGAATGATAGGAAGACTGCAATTTCCTAAGTAAATACTGAAAGTTTTAGAAACTTGTACCTACCTTTTTATAGATTTATGGTATTCTAGTATTGTCTCTCTTTCCTAAATTAGTAGCTGATTTAGATACGTCTAGGGCCTTTTTTAACTATTAGATTATTATTCAATAAAATACTTGATGGTTTAATTAATAAACAGTCCATACAAAAATAAAATACTTTTACACTAATAAATATCACGTAGAAAAGTGAAAACTTTAAATGAAAAAACTTACCATATAGTAGTTTCATGAAAAATATTCCCAAATTAATCCCTAAAGCTTAATATTTTCTACAATTATTTGAGCAACACAAGCAATAAGGAAGTTGTATTTTAAAACTGTGCACTACATTTGTCATTTAGGTGAGAATCGCGTGAGAATGAACTATAGTAAGAGAAATGGCAGAAAAAATGGTCTGTCGTGTTTTTTGGCTGAAGCAATATTTCATCTCGAGTTCATGGGACCGGGACACGCCATTGGACTGGGTTATTTTCAACTTACCTTTCAAATAGTTTGCCTGCATAATTTATACTCAGCCACGAACATTTTCTGTCGTTTTTCTATGAATTAGGAAAACTAGTTTTCTGAGTTTTAAGTATCATAGAATTGTTCAGAATTGCGAGTACATAATTAACTTCATTCTGAAATCTGTCTACGACTTTTTAGGGTTGGTTTAACGGAATAGGACTTAGAAAACGGAACTGACTCAATTAGTGTCCATTTTTTCTTTGGGGCAACAATAATTTAGTCTCTAAGAGTTTCATTTATGGGGTCGCAATTTATAAGAAATTGATTTTTTTTTGTGAAAAATTGAGTTGGTACCTACATATATTTAAAATTTTTGTAGTGTAATTGTTTTATGTATCCTATAAAAATATAAAACAATAAGACTTATATAAACTATGTAATTATATAAACTAAGCAAAGCAAAATCTACAATATACGTTACTACAATAAACAATAGGTAACTTTTGTTAATTCATTTCAAATGTATTTAGCTAATTGTGACTATACAAAAATAAAAAATAAAGTCGATAATATAAAATTAGAACTGAACATAGCAAATATTAAATAAATTCGGCACACTAGAACTTAGTCTGACTGTACTTTAACGTTTGCTCAGATAATTATGTAATAATATCTAAAAACTTATCCATTGTATACTAAGTAGAGTTGCCAAACGGGAGCGTTGCCAGACGGGTGCGACCCAATTGCACGGAGTGCAGATTCTGCAGTGACGTCTAGAGTTGCATAATTATGCATAACAAGTTATTCATATCTACATAAACATCGATATTAGGTAATTATCATAAACTACGATACATAATATACCTAGCACTAATGAAGATCTTTCTGTTATATGCCGAAGATATTATTTTTTAAATATACCTACAAAATAACAAATTACAGCTTTTACCTAAGCACAATTTTTTAAACCTAAATCAAAGTTAAATGGGTAATACATAAATCCTATCAATCGTACCTTGTCGTATTTTATTGCGTTATTACGAAGCAAAATATGAGCCATAAGCTTTCCACATAGCAGTGGTATTTGTGTAGCATTTCCTTAACACACTTCTCCTTATCAGAGATCTATGACTGAGTAACGTGTAACCTAGAAAGCGGACTTACTTCACTTGTGGCCAACCTATTTACCTAGGCAGTTTTTAGTTCTTTCTTTTGCCTATACATAGGTTTCTATATCGAACTGTTGTTTGGAATCGACGTTTCTTGAAGATCCTACATGATTAGACGGGAACTGAAATTGGGCCTCTACGTTAAGATTTTCAGTGCCTTTTCCCATCAATGTCTAACTGGATGCAGCTGAATACCAGTATTTACATGCAGCGACTGCTTATCTGACCTCCACAACCCAGTTACTGGGTAACACGATACCCTTGGTAAGACTGATTGTCAGACTTTCGGGCTCCTAACGACCCGTAACAACTGTCAAAAATCGGGACCAACGCAGCAACGTGCTTTCCGAGGCACTGATTACCTTCATACTAAATATTAATGTTGATACCTTTTCACACCTTAAAAGCTAAATGGATTTGGATGTTTGGCGCAAGGATAGACATAACGTGGGTTAGGTCATTAGAATACTTTTTATCCCGTTAGTAGGTGGGTACGTTCCCGTGGGATAATTTCCGACCTCCACGCGGGCAAAAGCTAGTCAAAAAATAAACGCAAAATTGATTTATTCCTTACAAATAAATTGACAACATTTTCTTCTAACTCTATGTAAACAAACGTAACGAACCAACATATTCCTAAACACGGGTCACATAATGACGTCATCTGGATCTACCTGCACGTTACCATACGTCTGGATGGAGGTCTGAGCCCGGATCATTCTAACCCGAGCGAACTTAGCCCGAATGGGCGGTAACTAAAAACTCTCGCTTTATAGACACACATCCCGGTACAAACGGCGGTGTGACGTGTGGTCCCGATGTTAGAGATTGGCGGATCTGAAAAGAAAAGGGTTATATTATTTTGCTGTCAAGTTTTACTATTATTTTGCCTCTTTTAGTTCTTACCTCAGTGTATTGTTACAGTTTTAACATGCTTGAATTAATTGAAAATAGTAAACACCAACACGTGCGATTCGGACTTGCGCATGAAGGGTCCCGTACCATCGTATAAAATATATAACACTACATATTTAAAAAAAAATGTCTTGTATGGACTCTCTTTAATTCTTTATTTTATTTTTATTATTTCTTGTTATGACTGCCATAAAAACTCACTCAATTACATCCTAAACTAATTCAAAATAATTCTGAATATGATGACAAAAATATTTTCTTGTTTGTGTTTATTGAAGCAGTGCTATTTTGAAGGTAATACGTATTTTAGTTCAGGGTATATAATAAATACTATTGTCCTAAACTGTAGCATAACGAAATTAGCCCTTTGAAACCAATGTCTTCGGAATTTCAAGCGTTTTTATGGACCTTCGGTTTTGTTTACTTCGGAAGCTAAAAAACACAGGCACACCTTTTGTAAAAAGGTAAATAAAATAACTGAATGAAAGGACCGAAACGGTAGCAATTGTCGGCAATAAAAAATTGTAACAAAGTGTTGTTTACCTGTATTATGAATTGGTAACATCTTTTTATGAATACAGAAAGTGAAACCTAGTTGAATTCAATTTTAAACTTTTTGTTGAAAGTGAAAGCCAAAGTGGCGAGCTTTATGACTTTTTGTAAGATGGTAAACGACTTTTTTATGTATTGTAATTGTTACTGTGCGGGAAGTGCTTTTATCATTAATTTGAAATAAAAACACGTCATAGACAAGTTTATATAAAATCAAACGTTACCTACTACGACTGGTTTCGATCAATACAGGTAGGTGAATAATAAGTATTATTACTATAACTTGCGATTAATACGGTATAATATAATTCTAAAATATTAGCTTATATTAGCTATGTATGTATTATACTATGTATGCTTATATCAGTAGAAAAATTAGCAAGCCAGCAGGTAAGTAGCACGGCTGACTGCCCAGGGTGCCATTTGCACTGGACAAACGTTTACTATATAAGAGTTAATAATATAATTTATGGAATAATTCATCACTACAGTCTAGTCCTGGTCCTGATTGACAAAATCAGTGATTTACCAGCGTCAAAGTTTTCAATAAAAAATAAGAAAACAAAAAAAAGAAAAAGCCCGCTATCGCTCACGCTTAGACCACACACGTAACCCACACTTCACTCGAAGTAGTTAGTAGCTAAGCATGAAGGTACAGTACCTACAGCCACAATTATTCCACTACTATTCATAGTAAAGCCTTCCCAGGATATGCAGAATACAAATACTTCCAACTTTTGTTGTTCAGTCCCCTTTGTTTTGTCTGAAACCCTTCGTGATGCTAGACTTAAAGTTTTGGATATTTGTTTGTATATGGATAGATAAAACTGTATCGACAAAACTTTAGTTTTTGGTAGAGCTGGGCAGAGAGAGAATTTTGGCGGATCAATAAGTCTTGTAGGATCTAGGTATTTCTTAGGTATATAAAATTGTTTGAATTAAAAATTGTTTCATGTAGTTTCCTTAAACAGAAAACTCGTATTTTAGAATGAAATAGATGTCTAGGTGCTTCACACAAGTAATCTCGTTTCCATATTTTTCACGCAACTTTAAATTGTACATGAAACTGTTTGAAATATCCCTGTAGAAACTCCTGAACATTTTACGACGTCTGATGTTGGACCATCATTTTAACACATACATAACGGTCATACCCAAAGAAAACACATCTAATACGACGAGACAACAATACGTGCTCTCGCAGAATACCTACTCATAACAGAGACTTATTCTGGGCGTCGTATTGTCTGTAGCATTATGTAAATACATGTTTTAATCTTCACGAAGACAATCCCGTAGCCCCGGGCTAATAATGCCTGCTCAATGCAAGTCACGAATGAACCCAATATCAGGAATCAGGATGTAGATTAGAAAAACATGTAAATAGAGGCACAATGTGGGGGCGACTGATGCAGCCTTCGTATGTTCTATTAACATGTTTGCGTAGGGCGGGAACTAGCAACAGCGTGGGTAAAAATAAAATTACATTAAGGCGTAACGTGAGAAACAGGCAGCAAAGAGCATCTCTCCTAATTTTCATAATATGGAAATAGACGAACACTCGTCTCAAATGCGGCTGTTAATGCCCCACAGAATTTAACGTAAACAAATTTGAATTAACGTTATGTAATAAGATATCTAATGAAATTACAATAATGTGCCCAACGGCTAACTTATCGAACATGCTGATAGAGCTGTCAGACTTATCAAGTGACGATAGTAAATATACAGATTAAAGCAGGCCTGTCAAATATTCACCACGACCGTTAGGCGGGAATAATAAATATATCGATTTCATGAGATATATTCGTATTTATCATGTTAACAGAATAGGGTGTGGACTTTCTATTAAAGATGTTGTGAATTTCAATGCGACCTCTTTGACCTATCCTGGTCAATCGATACCTACGGCAAGTTTAGAATCAGACACCAAAAAAATACAGTTAACATTTCGAAATAAGACAAGAATCAATAAATAAATATGGATAAGAAAACAAGCTCCAATCTCGTTTCGCAACACAACTTTTATGAAATCACAAGTACATCTATCAGAATAAAACCAAAGCGTAATTGGATGAGATTATGGGATCATAGCAGCATGGGGTGTTTATCGCGAGCTTTCCTTAATAAAGTTCAATGATATCAACTTACGGCGATTCCTATGCTAATGTTACAACTCTTGCTCTTGTAAAATATTATAATATTTTCGTCGTTGGACTAAAAGAAATGGGAGGAATCGCAAGAATTTTCACCCCTATTTGCATTAATATTTCTTTGTTTTTACAAGTTCAATTGTATTTGGCTTTTTGCATTGCAGAGTAGGCTCTATTACTTATGATTAATTACCCTTATAGCTAATTGTGAGAGAAACTTAATCTAGGATGCGTCAGTTTCTTATCACACTGAGTAACTGAGTAAGTGGTTTAGCCAACTAAGACAAACTAGGTCAATTAATTAATTAAGGGGATAGCAATTTGTCATTATCTATAAATGCAATCTCGATACTTGACAGTTAAATTTTATTTTACACATTTGCATTGCAAAAATTGAGCAAAATTTCATACGATTTATGACTCTAAGAAAGTGCTAGAGCCAAGTACCTATACGCCAAATTATTTGAAATTATAAAGCTAAATCATACGCAAAGAGAACGTTTCAACCCCCATTTCTTCTTGATCCCAGCAAGCTTTATCATTTAATACGTACAAGTGTCGTTTAACCCAAAAAGCCGCGAGTGTGAAACTCAATGGTGAGAAAAACTGAAGGCGCGTGGAAACGGCTCTGTAAGAAGATAGCGATTGTATCTACAGACGAGCGACTAATCGCAATATTAAATACTATTATAATCTTAATAATAAGTATATATTTGGGCCTGATTCAGAAGGCAGTACTCCTTGATACGGCTCGCATTGTGCGGTTCCTGTCTCTGCAGCCCTAACCACCGGTAGCTTGGACCCTGCTCCCGACACCGGCGGACCTCTATTTTTTAATGTTTTTATAAAAATATTTAAAAATGTAAATAGATAAGAAAGAAAATAAATAAACAGTATTTATATATATTTATTCATTATTCTATTTTGGATAAAAGAGGCAGCGTTTAGGATAAAAGAGGTTTTAATCGAAGTATTAAAACTTTTTCCTTCGAGACTGTAAATTACGTTTTATCGATGTGATTTGGTTTCTGAACTATTTCTACTTATCATTCAAGCCATCGCTCCTTGCGTTCCGTAATTGTTTATATTTACATAATAGTGCTGCTAACAGGAAAAATAAACCAAAGTTGAGAGCCTTATTAGTAATATTACTAGAAAATTAGCCTCTTATCAAGCGTGGAAGTGTCGAGTCGAAGCCTTCTTAATGATAACCGTGCACGCATTCAGAGATTCCTTATTACATATTAGATTACCGTTATCATTTAACAGGCCTTTAGATTGAATAATTTAAGACGCATCAAGATTATTTGAATAGAAAAACGATACATTTAGCCTGTTATCAGATTGAGAAGTTAAGGTACTTGCTTATGGTACTTAAAAGGTTCATAAAGCGGTTTGTGTTTAACTTTGCGATTTTTTCGCGCGCGTCTGCAAGTCCCTTCAAGGGTAGACCTAACGTGAAATTAGAAGGGAAAATAGGACGAGATAATTGTGCCTCCTCGTACCCCTCCCCCCGGCAGCCCTCGTTACCGAGTTTAATCTGTTTAAACTTTTATTTACTTACGCCAAATTGAAGCGATTAGCAGCCAGGGCCTTTCCATGGAAATGCTCTGTTTCAACGCTGTTCCAAATTAAAGTTTCTCAACTTATTAGAAGACGAATGAAATGTTCAGGGAATTTCATGATCGCCTTAGGCCCTTCTTGTTTTTCGAAATTGAACACCTTTATTGAATTGTACGAATTCAATCTATTCTGAGAGGTCGCTCGGCGGATATGTGGGTCGGAGACTTTGTAGATATCACAAGGACAGGTAGGGACGCCGGGTACAAATGGCACGATACGGCGAACATTTCCTATCTACTACTATCTGAACATATTGTTAGAAATTATTCCACGTGTCACGTAGGTATGGATGGTTTGTTTCTAATGCCTTCAACATTTCTAATCTTTTGATGTGCCTACGTACAATTTACGATTTTTTTAAACATATTTTATATTCATTTTATCATTAAGTACGGCTGAAGAAATTAAAGAATTTTCATTCAGTAAATCATAGTTATCCAAATGTAAATGCAACCAAAATATGATAATACTGATCATTTACAGTTCAATGCCATTATCTCTTTACACATTGAATTTCAAACAACAAGCCTCAAATTGTATTCGGCATTGAATTATCTTCAGATCGATATTATGTAAATCGCTTGTAGAATCATTTACATTCAAATATCTGCATAAATTTATATCAACACATGTTACATATTTTATCGAGTATCGAAATAAAATTAGGGTTTCGATTAACGTTTGTCATAATTATTTCAAAAAATATAAGTTACGATGTAGACTGATACGACGTATTCAATATGATTAGGTAGGTAGATATAAATTGCGCTATAATTTAAATTTTATTGGACTGCTGACAACCTATGTAGGTATATAGGTGTGTAGGTATTTTGAACATTTTCCGGTACCTTGAGATTCGACCCATACATTTAGAGGTCGATGCACTGTATTTTTAAACCTGTTTACCAGGATATTTACCCTTATTTTTTTTGCTTATATTATGACCACATATAGAGCCTGCCGACGTTACTTTTGCGATTTTAAAAATGGAGATTCACATCTTAACTTATTGCTACGGCTAGTTCCTAACGATAATTTTAAAGATTTAAAAAGAGAAAGTCAAACGTTCCCACAGGGCTTGCCTTCTGCATCAAACACAATTCTTTAAAATGCATGCAGATGCAATAGCCGTCGGCCATGTTACCGACCTGTCTCTGACGGCCGTCCCTCTGCATCCCATACTTATCTCCCTCTTTCGTATGTAAAATTATATCTCGCTGTCTCTCGCCCACGGGAACCTTACACGGAATTAGGGCAATACGCATGCGCGGCGTGTCAATGTCAAATCAATCCTCGTAGGCTGATGCAATCGGTTACACACAATTTACTAGGATAGTTACAAACGAGTCGGGGCAATTAATTAATACTGTGATTCTCTTTTTCAGAAAAAACCGGGTGACGGTTCGAATCAACGGAAAATGAATGTATTCGGAGTGTGGACGGTATGTTTGAACCATTGTTTTTACTGCTAATGTAGGTAGGTATAAGGAAAGGACCGGTGTTCTTAATGTCGGTGAGTAACTGCTTGCCCTCTTGCCCTATTTGCAAACAAAGGTAGAGGACCTACTTGAACTCTTTTGCCCTATTAAACATGTAATGGCGATTTTAATTGCATTCGCAATGCATGAAGGGAATAAAAGAAGATGAGAGTTTCAGACACCCATTAGCATTTACTATATTTTCAGGCATATAGTACGTAACTACTTTTTGAATTTTAAACATTGTTATTGAATAGTTCTAAGTAGGTATGCTTAGATAGTAAGAATGAATACAAAATTAGGTAGGTATGTTACGCCTTTTCGGTCCGTGACGTAATTATTCTGAGTTTAGAAACAAATAAGCATCTACCAATCGATACTCAAGTAACTATGATTAGAATGCCTATTGTAAAATCTATCACTTGATTCTAATAGATGAGTGACATCATATTAAACACCTATTGTTTTAAATACTCAAGGCTATCCGCTTCGGAATAAGAAGCCGTTATTTGAATATTTGAAGTTAATTAATTGGCATTCTTCTCTACTATTCAGAATTGATCTATGGCACAGGTTTATTTTATGATTTTTAATTTACAATTATTTAAATAGGTTAAATAGGAATCTATAGGTACCTAGTTAAACGAGGTTTGGTTAGTCATAAACGATTTAATGTAAGTTCAAAAATATAAGAAGAATCTTGGTATTTATTTATATATATATATATATATCATTAGGGTATACCTACCCTAATGATAAAATTACCTACTTACAATTTACTACATTAGAAGTAGGGACTCTCTAGCCTACCATGCAAAAAAATGCATCAAAAACCAACAACAAAGCCAGCTGACACAGTATAGATTAAGGTACACAGGACATAGCGAGTTAGTTAAATATTTAGTCATAGACCGGGAGCCAACGGCCATATTTTTACGAGTGGCAAGAAAGTCTCATTACTATCTTATTACGTAGCGTGTCGGCCGGGCCACGAGCCGCAACACATCCAATTTCCCAGCTTCCCATTTATTGATATTGACTCGACGAGGACGCCTCGTGAATGCTTCGGCTCCAGATATTGTAAGAAATAGAAACGCTACCTACGCGACTATATGGTACCGGCCGTATTACGCTGTAAAGTTATAAATTGTAAATTCTGTGAATGACAAATTCTTGGCGTTTAAAATTGGAATGTTCGGCTGTATATATTTTTTTCTTTGTTGCTGAACTGAGTCATGTTTATACATGATGATTTTTTAAATGAAAAAAATAAAACGCTTTGAGGCAAAAGTTAAAGATGGCATTTTTTTTTCAAGAATCTATCTTTTTATCCTTGTATGCAAAAGTATCTCAAAATTCTAGAGCATTTTATAACTTGCATTCGCAAGATCTATTCTATGATCAGAAAACTTTTCCGAACAACTGATAATTTATTCACATTACTATTTCCTGCACAAGTCCTAGATGATGTCAGTAGGTACCTACAAACAAGGTTGCATGTAAACTGACCAAACCTACGTCTTACGTATATTTACGGTTGTAAACAACGACCCTGACCTATGTAAGAAGACATAAAACACATCACAGTACATAGTAGTAGGTACACGCGTACCTACCTACTGAGTATGTATGTAGTTAAATATGTTTGAATGCCGACGGAAACACTTTGTTTGCTAACTTGTTGTTGATTTCTATGAAAAGGAAGGAAAATTACAGTGGAAAACTAGGAGTTTACTGGTAAATTTTGAATTTTGTTTTCGAAAATACGCAATCTTAACTAATACTATAAATTCTAAAGTGAGTTTCTTTGTTTGTTACGCTTTCTCGCTAAAACGGCTGAACGGATTTGCATAGAATTTGGCATAGGGGTAGACCTTGACCTGGAGAATTGTATACGCTACTTTTCATCCTAGATCGCAGACGAAGTCACGGGCAACAGCTAGTTAGAGAATAAAAAAGTAAGTACCTACTTACCTGACAACCTAACCTGCGCATAGATACATTTTCATTGTCAGCGATTGTTTATTTACCTTACACAATTTCGCCTTACCTTTTGGCATATTTTAAATTACAAAACACTCTATTCGAAATATTGTTTTATATAAAAAAAAACACAATGTCTTTATATACATGGAGCATTCATAATCTAGAATGCATGAATTTTCTTTCTGCACTCAATATTTTCCTGTTATGTCCTCTACATTGCAGATCTTATCAAATCCAGTCATCTTCTTTACATCCTTGTAAACCATATTTGGCGGTATCACTTATTATCATCAAACCTAACGCCGGATAAGCTTGAACCGATACGTGACTTGCGAAAAATAGACATTTATTTCACCCCCCTTCACCCCCAAAAGTTCTTATTCTTTCACCCCGGCGGCGCACGCTTAGAATTGATGGCAACATATCTTACTATGCAATCGTCTAGATAGATGTTGAATCTGATTCCTAAATTGATTGAAAGTTTCTGTTTGTTACGAGTTTTTCTTATTTTCTGTTAGACCAAAAGGATTACTTACAAATGTCCTACGTAGATATTTACCTAATAACATTTAGCTAGCATAATTTTATGTTTTGAAAACTTGTTTGCGTGTGTGAAATGTTCAAATATTTTTTTAATTTTTTTACTGTAATTTACATTGCAAATTATACCACATACGAAGCCCAATAACGGTGAAAATAACTTCTAGTTCTTCTAAATAACGATAAACAAGAATAAATAGTTTTCCATCTTATACTTAATCTTCCCATATTTCTGCCCCCTAACTCCAGCGAGCGTAGTCAGAGTCAGTCGCCATCGATTTCAAGAATTAAACCACTTACAAGTCGCTTAACTGCCGAACTTCGGCCAGCATTTGGTAATCCGGGTTAAGAACCTCGCAGAATCGTCCGGAAACTTTCCGAGATAAAAGTACCCAACTAATATTATAAGTAAGACCAGGCTAATCTTACACTACGACATTTAAACCGAGTTTCTTTAAAATTGTGGTTATATTTTCCATGTTTTTAAATTGTGGAGTTTGTCCTACATTTTCCGCATGCAGAATGTGTTCCGTGTTTTTTACTTAATTAGCAAAACGTTTGCTATACGGGCTTGTTGTGTTGGCTAATTTATCTTGATTAGAACACATTAGCTGAAAACAACATACTGTACTTATAAGTATCTACCTAAGTATATTAGATATACCAATCAACGTTTCACGGGGTCTACTTGCAATCCTCATTTGCATCAACTAAGTATATTAAAATGTCCCTACTTGCTTATTTTATCAATTATAATAAATTAAATACACTGAAATTCACCCGGTCTAATTCACTAATTAAAATACTGAAATTAACCGTAGATTAAATCTCACCTGGCAACTCTATTGACCACTTAAAAGTACAAACGCTCACGTACATAGTTAATAAAAAATAATCTACCTATAAATAAAACACGTGTACCGGTGTCTGTAAACGGCTATTATATAAGCAGCCAGGCGCAAATTGATGTCATAAATAACAAAATAATTGTTCTCCATCGAGCAATCATGTTTATTGGACTACAAAGGGACCGAACGATCAAGACTTGGTTCTCGCGACTAATGAGAATGCTGTACTCGTAATACTTTAGATGGTCCTTGATACTTTCTTAATTAAATGTTGTTACCTTTAAGAAGATACACAAATATTTTTTATAATTTCTTTTTTTAAGCTACGACTGGCTGAAAATGCTGTAGGTACAAAAACATAGCAATTTTTTTAAAAGCTAAAATTTTTTTTCCCTTTCCTTAAATATTATAAAAAGGGTCAACCCTTTCACTGCCATGGGGTATCGAGTAGATAACGTAATTTAACAAAGCAAAAAATCATGGGAAGTGAAGGCGCGTCCATTTACCGATAAAGCCCTTCGATTAGAATAGAATAAAGGCGAAATTATGCTTGTCAATCGCGCCGCGGCTTTCAAGGGTTATTTATCGCTTATTCGATTCGTAAAGATTGAAATTTACTTATACGGCTGATTGACACGAATGGTATTTCTGTGCAAGACCTTATCTTCGTCTCCCATCAGTTGGGTTGAAGGTACTGAAGGCAAACTCAGTCGGTTTGTTTACATAATAATACAGTTAAGTTTCATTCCGATTTGAGTTGCGATTTTGATGTAAAATTCGTACCCATGGATTGATGAAAAGCACTCTACATTTTCCTTATTTTTTATAATTATTATATGTAAATTGGTCTAGGTGCCTACTGATATTTTCTTGGTAGATTAACGGTTAACTTTTTTTTTTGTTAAACTAACTCCATAATGTATCAACTTGTCCCTTCACCATTTACCAGCAGATAATGCTACACCAACGCTCCAAAAATGAATTTTAAACATCGCTAGGTATCCGCGATCCGAAACTGACATGCATATTCGTTTACATATCTAACTATGTAAACACCGCTCCGGGTTCCGTTCGAAATTGGAACCTGTCTGTCAAAGCGGAATGAAGCGAGCCAATCAGAGATAAATAACCGTTGGGTCCGCGAGCGTGGCCCGTTTCATTTGCATGTCAATGATGCGCGGGGGCGAAGGGGGAGGGAATGTGGGGGGACTTGCAGGTACAATGCCTTACCTGACATGCCGTGATAGGACTGTTTTTGGTAGATCATGTTATTGACATACATACATTATAAAATTGATAACGTTGTAGCTGCAGCTATTTATAGAATTATGTTGACCATATGTTACACTTCAATGAATATTATGCATTGGCAAAAACTTATTGCGCTAAAACGAAAAGTATTAGTGAGATTTTACGAACTTTTTCGCTTGCCTTGGTAAAATTTAGTAAAATTTAGCTGAGCCTTATTCTTGTAACTCAAATAAAGCTGTTGAGTTCTAATACACGTTCGGGGAGCGGGTTCACGACCGCTTAGGTACACTTCAGTGTTGCTGAGTCGTGCCAAAATGTTCTGCACTGCTGCTGGCCATGAGACGGGTATCTGAAAGAGAATTTTAAATTTAAAAAAATAAAATGTTGAAGATATTTTAAGCATGAGTTACTTATTGCGCGGGTGGCGTAAAGAGAGCTTGAGGGTTACTTGCAACTTTTTTTTTCAGAACAAAATTATTTGGTATCTTTTTCTTTTAATGAAAAAATCTTACTCATTTCATAGCATTAATTTCTATGATTAGTTATTAAACTAAAAACGTCATCGTTACTCTATGAAGCCGTAAGATTTTTTGTTGGCATTTTTAAGAAATGTATGTAGCTACTCAGGTATCTACAAAACAACTCCTAAACTTGAAAAGTAACAACAAACACGATTGTTTGAGTTACACTAGAGAACAGCTGAATAGTCTGACGTCATTTTATGTCAGGCACGAGTGGCTATGAAAGAGGATTCTAGTGACGTCATGCGCTGGCCGTTAGTGCCCCGTCTCCTCATGGCACCCATAGAATGTGAACGTTTATTATAATTTATCAATAGATAAGTGGGGACCTCCGGGATTTCTATGGCGTGGAAAAATATTGAAATATTACACATGTGCTGACATCGACATTTTATGTATGTCATTTATGTGACTTGCCGAAGTGAAAATGTTTTAAACTACGCTGCACATCATGATAAATAGAAACGACATTCCCATAGTATTTAATGTGTAATTAAACACTTGAAATTGTTATTAATTTAGAATGAATGAACTCTTAGGTAGACAGAATAGGTCAGATAGGCAGTCGCTCCATGTAAAATACTGGTATTCAGCTGCATCCGGTTAGACTGGAAGCTGACCCCAACTTAGTTTGGAAAAGGCTAGGCAGATTGATTGAACTCTTACATAGACAGACATTTTTCATTTAAAATCTGAATTCACTGGCTCAGCTTGCAAATGAATTCGTATGTGTAGTTTTACCAACAATCGATGCAGCAGTTTTCCTCAATTCGCAAACAAACAAACAAAAAGTCGAAACTTTTCCCTACACAATAGTAGTAAGTACGACAGTTACACTTACACAATATTCAGTGGAGAAAAACAGTAGACAAAACCCGGTTCCGCTGACTCGTCACAGACCGTCAGCCATCATTTTCATAAACATAAGAATATATTTATGGTAATTTTAGTATCTTCTAGCTTTTGTCGGCCTCTTCATCTTCGTAGATATCTATCTACTTAATTCAAGGGAATAGTTACTTGATATTATCTGAAAGATAACGTAGAAAATGGAAAATCTTCGAGTCGACGGATTTTGCGCAAGCTTTGGAAGTACCGAAGAAAAAAATGTTTTGAGATATAACACAAGCTTAATTTCATTCGAGTCAAAGTTATGATTAAAGTAGCGATAAATATAGGTATTACAAACCCTTTTTCGAATCACACTAAGAGGTTGCATCACCAAATGATGTAAGAAACGAAAAATTGCCTTTTACTAATCTAAAAACACCACAGAAGTCTCTAAATCGATGTACACTGAAAATATGAATGTATATCAACATTAGCATCAGATTGTGGACATTATTAACATACAAAGATAATAAAAACATGACAAGTGTTATATCGAAATAATCTGGGACCGCGACAGTGCATTATTCAGGCCCTTGTATAATATTCCGATCAACGCCGACCAATGCCGAAGTTGTCCGAAGCGTGTCAAAGAATATGGCGGTTGTTATAACTAGACAAGCTTGTTAGTTTTATGATAACAACCAATGTTTATATCGGGACGGTGATTGTACGAAAGTGTGTATTTTATAAGATCTCTTTTCATATAATATGAACGACGATTTCCAAGCGCTACTGTGTAATTTCGCTTAGTACGATGGCTAGTCATTTGTTTAACGAGGTACATGAAAGACTGTGTTTGTTTAATGCTACGCCGTAGAACCTACGGTAAATTGGATGGTATGTTAATTCCGTCAATTAGTAAATGAATTATACGCAATCAAAAGCAATCAATGGGGCACCTATCGGTAGTGAAATAGGTGGCTACATGACTTTATGGGCATAAAATCTAGAGGATTGAGATCATAATACCTACACTCGCGAAATGAGACGTATAGGCAACCATTTGCAATGCGTGATAGGGCAGAAAAATTGATAAAAGCAAGCAAAAACATGGTTCATGGGGATTCGTATTAGCTAAAAAAAGCTAGCTATTTACTCATTATTTTTAATTCTATTCAGAAATTTTCCTCAGTCTAGTAACAATTTCCCAAGATGTAACGTGATGATTGAAAATAAACTGTTAAGAAATCCAAACAATAAATTGCTCCACCTGTTTCCCTTCCTACTTGATCTATGACAGGGGTCGGTTATTCGAGTTAACTGGGATCGTCATTCCGACCATGGAGTCCATTGGTCGACTACGTGACCTTGCCAGAAATTTCCTTTTCTCCACAAACAATGTTTTCTTCATTGATCCTCCTGTACTTTTGCTTCCGGGTTATCTTAGATTACATTTTAATTTATGAAGCAAATTGATAAAGTTTATCTTGAAAATAAACAAGAACTAATTACTCTAAGACCTATTTCAGAAAATCAAGTAGCTATATAGCCTGAAGTTGTTGTTAGCTAAGTGGTTCGTTGTCCGAATCAACTTGAGCTGCAATATTCTCATATATTTGTTCAAAATGTAAATGCATGTAGTCTTCAGAGTTATGGAGGGAGAGTGCTTAATGTCTCGAGAACGCCAATAGGTAGCGCTGGCTGTAACGTTTCACTTGAATTACTCTGAAGTCTCAAGAGACAAACGGGTTGACATTGTGTAGTTTCGTTTTGATAGAGTAATTTTGTCTTTAATGATTAAATAAAGAACTTTATTAGAAATAACAGAAATAACGGAGGAGCTCGTGGCTAAGTAATAACAGCCACACGGGTCGATCCGCTTGCCGGGGTTGGTTCATGGATTGGTGACCATCTTTACACATCGCGACTCCTCCATGCCTCAGAAAGCACGAAGCCGTTGGTCTCGGTTATCATTTGTGGATCTTTGACAATCGTTACGGGTCGTCAGAAGCACGAAAGTCTGACAACCAGTCTTGCCAAGGGGTATCGTATTACCCAGTTACTGGGTTGTGGAGGTCATATAGGCAGTCGCTCCATGTAAAAACTGGTATTCAGCTGCATCCGTTTAGAATGGAAGCCAACCCTAACATAGTTGGGAAAAGGCTAGGCTGATGATGATTAGAAATAACGGTCAACTGGTGTTACAAGCTTCTGGTTCTCAACAAAGTTTCTCAAAACAACATTGCTTTGCCTGCAACATTTTATTACACCGTATTTTATAAAACAGTATTTCAATATTCCTTCCGTCACCTGTTCTGCACTATTTTATTTAAAATATTTCAGGCAAAGTTTTATTCGAAACGATATTGCACAAACAAGTTCGTTCCCTACGTTCGTAGGTGGCAGTAGGGTGAACGCTACAAATATCGGAGGGACGGGTATGGGCGCATGTTTTATATTATTGAGGCTCCAACTGCCGACGACAGGACGGTTTACCTTGTTTACACAGAGACCCCGAATAGGTATGTTTCCTACGTTCCTCGTTCCTACCTACGTTTTACAGAATTTAAAATTCATGCACAGAAAATATTTTGCTTCCAACTGCCTTTGGATATTATGTAATTGGTTTAGATATACACGATTAAGTTCTATGTACATTACAGTTTTTATTTTTATAGCAGGTAGAAACGTCTGATGATTGTGAATATGGCGAATTTCATCGATAGTTAACGTTTACATAATAGATATAAATGATTTTCTTAGTGTGGAAGGAGTAGGTATCTACCAACTCAAACGGGTTTGTGATGATTTGTAGGTCGTGTCGTAGGCATCGAACGATTGAAATTTTACTACAACAATTTCGGCATTTTATAAAGGAACGTTTCGTTCTATAAGTATGTCCAAAATACATACTGAGCTATGTGAAAAGTATTATATACAAAACCCGCAATATCATCACACATCTACTTACACAAATGACAACCCGCCCGATCCAATATCAAGTTAAACATTTGCATTTGCGAGAGCGACGGTCGGCTGTCGTGCCCGAATATCCTTTCATATAACATTGAATAAAAACAAAAACATTGTTTGGACAAAAGCGGCATCCCTTGATTATATTTGAACAAAATATTCTCCTTGTACCGTGTACACAGTATAATAAGTCTCTTGGGCGAACAAATGGAGCCGAAAGGAAAACCATCGTGTCTTAGGGTATATTTACGCTTTACGTGATCCGAGTGGATATGTATGAAATGGAATGGACAAAGGGAAAATCTCTTGAGCTGTATTAAGGTGTAAAAGTACCGATTCCCAAATGGTTCAGTTATTTTGTCGTATTGCGTGACAGGGACGCGACTGCATACAGAAATTGAATGTCGATGGGCAAATGGAAGCATAAAAAGCGAATGTTGACGGAATAAACCATGCGAGCCTACGAGGGGAGATACCTCTGATGGTTTTTAACACTAATCAAATTCTTCCAAAAATGTAGTGCTATTTTCCGGGCTCGGACCCCTATTTACTTACCGCTAAAAACTGACGACCAGTTAGGTACTCGTAAGTTATTTATTTCTTTGCAAGGAAACATGTTAGTAATTCCGATATTTTGGCTTAAATAACCGGTATTTCCAAAAAAATACCTAACTAATTTGTCATCAGTATGTTTAGTTTTCCAAACACATCCCAAAGTTATTTACAAGAAGTTGTAAAGTGCATTGTTTTTTGCGTTTCCATTCAATTAACATTGGTAATGCGAAATCTTATTAAACGATTTACGAAGTAAGTAAATGCTAATTCATTGAACCAGTACGATTAAAAACACCAAAATTTACATAATCATGACGTCGGCAACACCCACAAAAGCAGGTCTTAAGAAACCTTCTCGTTACCACATGACCTTAATGTCAACTTATTGGGAAACAAAACCACTATGGACGCAAATTTGATTCGTAATTTCCAACAAATGGCACTGGAAAGAATTTATTTAATCCATGTTGTTCCAAAAACTGATGCTGCGAGTGTACAGTTTCGCGAAGAAATTCCGCTTCAAGTGTCTCCTTGGATCGCGATCGTGTTTAGCGAAAATGGTCTCTGTTTAGGAACGCAGAAAGTTGATTATCTTTTATTGTTATTTAAAGATGTATTCAACGAGTCGCTGAAGGAGTTTCAGTCCTAAAACGGGAAACATAAAGTGTAAAATTATATGGACGGGTTTGTTTTGTAAAATTGAGAGTAACGCACCGCCCGTCGTGATGGGACCGCCGAATATTGCGACCCTTATTTATGTCCACTTGAAGTTTGCCGTAACTACAGCCACATCGAGGCACAACGTTTTTTTGCAAAACACGCATCGCTAGGACGCAGGCAATCTGGCCAAATTGGATTGCGTGATCTCCCCGCGCATAATTAAGCATGCATGAATAATTAATTCGGTTACATTTGAGGATTCGTTAATTTTGTGACGTGTCCATGGCTTTTTACTGAGCCAGTTTATTTTTCTGGTTAGATATAAATCTAAATGGTGGCAAGGTTAAATGTGTTTAGGTAAGTAGGTAGGTGTACTTCTTAACTAAGTACCTACTAGCGTGCTATATAGGTACCAATAAGTTACATAGAAGAGACTCAACAAAATCCAAATCAAATAACCGGGGTGTCAATACAGTAGGATAAACACGAAGAAAACAATATTACATTCTTGAAAAAGAATACGAGATAGCAAAATATTTTCCCACAACCTAAGCCTCTTATTCTCTCGAAGGCATCGGGTGGAAATCCAGCAAAGCAATAGGGAACGAAAATTATCCCGGCAAAGCCCAAAGCAATAGAGCCTCACACTCATACATTTCACATGGATTTCTGAATAACATTACAGTGTATATTTTCCCCTTCCTCTATGTTTTGTATTCTGTACTTTTGCTGCTGACATTTTGTTGGAATTTGGTAGGCTGTGGCAAATAACATTATTAAGACGCCTGATACTTCCACATAGATAAAGTCTTGAGAAATAAGGTTAGAATGTGTCGTTTCTCTAGGATATGTTTATACATAAAAATCATGAATATTGGTATCTAATAATGTTGTTTTATTTGCCGGTTCTTATTGAGTTTCTCTCAAAGTTTCCTCGAATATATTTGAAGATATATTTGCTTAGGTACATCTTTTGGAAGGCTCTGCAGGGTAGGTAGAGCAATCTTAAAGGGTTTTTAGGTAAGACGGGCCGGGATTGCGGTAAACTCCGACTTCCGTCTCAGTTTGATTACCATTCGCCCCTCGAGATGCCTGCCAACCAAAGATGTAAGAAGCTTAAGTCATCTTAAGAGATTTGAGACTCAAATAATTTTGAATTCGGGCCTTCATGTCTAGGGTTTAATTGTTTTCTCCATTGTTCTGTTGGCTTTTTCAGTCTAGGAAGTCGTTTTGCGCAAAATGTTAAGAATTGGTAAAAAAATGTTCATGCGATTTAGTTTGGAGGCCATTATGATTTAGCATAAAATTGACGTTCAAAATTGATTGGTTTCTTATTTATTGTATCTACACGTTGAGGCTCACAGCCCACACATATTTTTTATAGGAGTTAATGTCTTCATTTTATCTTTTTAGTTTTACTTTATGAACTTGGCAATATTTGTGGCGTTTCATTGATTCTGTTTGATTGATCATTGACATCCGACTGAAAGGGTTCCATTTTCCAGCATGCAAGTACTTACCTCACATCACTTTTATACTTCGCTGAATTTCATCAAAGTCATTTCGATATCTTATCAAGCCGTGCGTAAAGACGAAAACAAAAGACAGACAAACACACGGACTAACGAACACAAATTACAACGAACAGCAAAAATTATAATGATATTTTGGATATTTATCTATATTAGGTACAAATCCCTTCATACAATTAAACCTAAAGGCAAGCATTTAATTAATCAAAGCTGACCCTGCATTATCTCAGCAGTGGATCTCTGTAGAGATGTTAATTACAGGAAAATCCTCCCCTACATTTGGTTGTCAGCTCCTATCCTTCGCACATCCTCTTCCTTACAATGAATATAGGTATTATCTAAAGCGTGAAGGATTAAAACGTATCTGGCTGATATTTGGCGCTCCGTGTGTCGTCGGGGGAACTATATGCTCTGCTTTGTTCCTACTTTAATAAACTTCGACAACATTCACGTTTCTTGTAAGAAAGTGATTCACTTGTGTATTAGAATTTTTGGTAACAGTGTCGGATGGCGTTCTCTTAAGATTGCGGACCTATTGTTAAAGCTTCTGGTAGAAATGTTGGTGCTAGATCGCTAAAAATCTATTGCAATTTGTCAACTCAACCGAGTAAAGTTAAAGGTCAATAATTTGATAGGTAATTGTCACTATCTAGATATTTAAACAAACAAGTACCCTTAAATATATATTTTTTTAAACCCCCGACCAAAAATAGCATCTAATAAACGATTACTTTTTTTTAAAGCTAAGAACACTCTAGATCAAATCACCTTTTAAACAATACCAAAAAAATCAAAATCGTTTCAGCCGTTCGGCAGCTACGACGGCGCAGACAGACACACAGATACACAAGTT
Source organism: Lithophane ornitopus (assembly GCA_948473465.1). Lineage (NCBI taxonomy): Eukaryota > Metazoa > Arthropoda > Insecta > Lepidoptera > Noctuidae > Lithophane > Lithophane ornitopus. Next base: position 10,112,305 of record OX419623.1, read on the forward strand.
AAATTTATAACACCCCTCTTTTTCCGTCGGGGATTAAAAATGTGAAGAACCTTGGTGGACCTGGAGGTGAAATGCTCAGTAACATTCCATTCGCGTCGGAGCTCGTCATCAAACGATCACTCATGGATTATTTCAAAAGTTACAAGCCAAAAACAATATAAATGTCATCCTAACTTCAACCAACCACATTTTCCTTGTACAGAAAACAGAAATCTCCATCAAAGTAAGTTATAGCTTGTACAATTATTTATTAACATCGAGTTAGACTTCAGAATTGATTATAAACCGATTTATCGCATTATTTACGAGACAAATGATAGATTATGCGCCCACGCACCAAGTTAAGTAACTGTTCCCTGGTGTGATTCATGCAACGACTTGTAGGAAATACCTACCTACATAAAATTTAATAAAATTATGTCTTTGTACAATAATATGTAATATCAAACATGTGGAGATTTTTGTAGCTTTTAAGAAACTAGATCTTCCCAGAACTATGATTGTTATAATTTATAATTATTTAATTATCATTTGAAAACATCAGATAGATATTATTCTTATTAAGAACCCACAGACCCACTTAAGACTCCCGCAGATAGACGCGACGCAACTGCGCGATGCGACTCTAGTAGAGCAATTTCCATTCCACTTCATAGAAATTGTTTTACTAGAGTCACGTCGCGCCTGTCTGCGGGAACCGTTATATGGCTACAATAGTATATCAAGGTTAGCAGCAAAAAAAGCGCTACTGAATTCAACAATTTGTTGTTTTTCCTTTTATACGCTGAATGTGATGAACTCCTAATGCTGCGGTTTCCTAGAAGAGCATGATACTAAATGTATAGTTTACGAGCATACCTATCTACTATCGAGCAGCAAACAAGTACACTATAAATATTTCCTTAATGTCCCTCGGCAAACTTCGTGCTTCGTCAATCGTCGGATTTCTATCAGTTGCCTTTGGCACTTGGTGCAGACCGATGGAAATCCGACGACTGACGAAACACGAAGTTTGCCGAGGGATATTAACATAGCGGGCGCAGTGGCGGCTGACATGGAAATTATGTCACTATGGTTTGACTTTACGGTAGCAAAAAACGCTCTCCAGGAAAACACACACACTTACTTTCATAAATGACGTTTCAGTGACGTCATTCGTCGTGGCCACAGCTTAAGTAAACTTTAGTTTAAGACACACTGGCCACCCCGTAGTCATAATCATAACATAAATATGTCAAATGCACCAAATAAATAACGGCAGGGCTACATTGTTCAGTAAGTGCACTCGGCCGTCTATCGACTACACTAGATAAATAAAGGTAATGCATACCGCAGTAAACTTGGTACTAGATATCGACAGGGGTAGTAAGGTGTGTACTGTCACAGAATAATACAGAAGGCGCACTCCGCATTTTCGGTATGAAGCTACCGTCTTGTCCGGTCAATTCAGTGAGCGTAACGTAGTCAGGAGACATACGCAATAGAAAGAGAGGCAACTTCTAGAACAAAACTTCTAGATGAACTAAACTGTTGGTAATTAGCGCTGTGCGAACTGAATTGTACTTTGTTGTGGCGTAGCAAGAGTCGCTTTTTATTGTAATGATTTTGTGGAGTGAACCATCTGTATTAATCTGAGGTACTGCGCTTAATCTTTTGGTAACGTTTCACTGCGCGAGCTGAGAATGAAAGGTTTGAAAAAACACTGCTCTAAAGTTTCACTTACCTACTTATTTTCTTATTTATGTTTTTTTTTATTTTTGTATACCTACAAAGGTATAGCAAAATGCACTCCTTTGGTATTTTTTTGGTATTTTATTTTTATGAAGGTATTTTTTGGTATTTACTGAGCCAATGCTTTGGTATTTTAACTTTAATACTATCGACACACCGATAAATAAGCCAAAGTAATTAAATGTAACTATTTAGCAAATAAATAAAAACGAATCTTGTCAAAGTAAATCTTAGGGAACCCGTTACGGTTTTTACGGGTGTCTACTGTTATTACAGCCTGACTTCGAATCACCGAGTGAATTGTAAAACCAGGTTTATTTTTGTGTGCCAGTGGAATCGCAGCTTAATATAAAGATGAGTAGATAAGTGCTGGGCTCTTACAGGTAGCCCATTATTATACAGTGGACACTCTGTGTAGGTATTTATTTATTTAATTCATACGGTTAACCTACATATTAGTTGTAAATGCTCCGGCTAAATGATAACTAGAACTGTATACATTAAGTATGATCAAGATTAAATTCCTACCTTCGAAATTATGAACGTATAATTATGTTTCTATCCTCCCTGAACCTAGCCTAGACTTTTTCAACTATGTTGGGGTCGGCTTCCGGTCTAACCGGATGCAGCTGAATACCAGTATTTTACATGAAGTGAGTGCCTATCTGACCTCCACAACCCAGTTACTGGGTAATACGATACCGCTAGGTAAGACTGGTTGTCAGACTTTCGGGCTTCTGATGACTCGTAACGACAGTCAAAGATCCACGAATGACAGCCAGGACCAACGGCTTAAAGTGCTTTTTGAGGTACGGAGGCCTGTAAAGTGTATGTAAAGATGGTCACCCACGGACTAACCCCGGCAAGTTTATAGCTTAACCTGATGGGTCGACCCGTGCGGCTGTCATTACTTAGCCACGAGCTCGCCTCCGAACACTGAACATTTATTAATTATCCTGCTGTTGTATATTTTAATTGCGTCATTGAGGTAGTGGTCGCAAGCACTACTGCTGACCATGAGGTACTGGGTTCGATTTCCGGGTCGGGCAAAGTGTTATTGGGTTTTTCCACCTGGAATTTCTCAGAGGCAGCCCAGAGTCTAGATTTTTACCCGGTTGATGGCAATAGGCTCGCCCCCTATTACATGGAACTCAAACATAACTGGCGAAATATGGGTGTAGCTATGTACATAGCTACAAATCTGTCCAACCCTTCGGGGAGTACAGACGTGATGTTATGTTATATGTATACAGGGTGTTAGGGTAAACACCGTTATCCTTGTAACCAGTGGTTTGGTTTCATTTATAGAACGTAAAATCAATGGAAAATTAATAATAATCAGCCTATAATGTTCCCACTGCTGGGACACAGGCCTCCTCAATGGAAAATTACAACTTTTTTTTTTAAATTCTGTATTTTACGCACGTACAACACAGGCGGGGGGTGCGGGACGTGACCTGTCATTTATTTTCATATTTAAGTCAACTACCCATGGTTTGAGTGACAACTGTATTTACCATTACACCCTGTATATTTTGTAAAAATCAAAATGAAAGCCAACTTTTTTAACAGCGCAAAAAAGATGTTGTTGTTTTAAACTGTTTTTTACAACGGTAAGTATCACAAAACAGGTTAAAACCAAAAAAAATATTTATGCACCATTCAGACAGACACACGGGCTACCGTTATGCGTCCAGTGTCTTCATTCTACTAACTAATTATTAATATAACCTCTTACATTTAACTTCATACGAATAACTAACTCATAAAGGCTTTGGCATACAACAAGAAATTTGACTTTCTGAATAAAAAGCTCACTGAAAGCTACAGAGTAAACGTTAATTGGTATTTAAATAGACTCTTAGTCAGCCCACCCCACGCAATTTATTGTGCGCTTAGCTTCTATATAATTATGACTATACCCCATTTGAAATAAGATTAGACATTAAAACAAAGCCTTTTACAGTCCGTTCAACCGACCGACTTCTATACCGTAGGCATAAGGATAGCATTAAAAGCAAAAACAGATACACAATACCAACTATCTACTGCGGCTGCCATTTGTCATGCCACCAACGCAATACAATTCAAAATCGGTTGAACGGAATGTAAAAAAGGCTTATCTATACGTCTGATCTTATTTCAAATGGAGTATAGTTTGTAATGTGCAACATTCTTTAATTTATGTTAGCGACACACTGGCTGTTTAAGATTTGCTGTCTTGTCTTCTTTTCGTGTGGTTAGTGTCTAACCTAGTGTCAGACTTTTAAAGCCGACCATGGGCCTCGGCTCGGCTCGGCCTCGAGAAAGTTGGCCGTCGAGAAATATCTCTCTGCCATGCCGGTTTCCTCACACAAATATTGTTTTAAAAATATGACGCTTTGTGTGAAACTCAATACTTACCTACCATTATTTTTTGTAACAGGTATTTTTTGTAACAAGTCTGAAATGAAAATTGTTTTTTTAATAAAATACTCGCTTTTGCCCGTGACTTCACCCGCGTGGACGTGGAAAATTCTCCCACGGAATGTACTACCGCGATAAAAAGTATCGTATAACGTAACATAGTCTACACATGTGCCAAATTTCATCCAAATCTGTTCAGTAGTTTTTGCGTGAAAGCGTAACAAACAAACCCACTTTCGCATTTATAATATTAGTTAGGATAAGGATAGTTAGAATGGAGCTTAGTAATATTTAATTGCATTCATTATGATTATAAATTAACCTATGATTTGAGTACGTACACACAAATTTGCATCCGTATAGGTACCCATTTATACCTCCAACTGTCACTAACCAGACACAGAGAATTTTAATTGTTATCGGCCTTCTAAAGGCTAATCAACTGTTGAGCGGTAGTAGTGTTAAGTAGGCATAATAGTGCACAATAGAGCATAATAGTGTTAAGTATCTCAGAAACACACAAGAAGGACCATATAAGAAGGTATTCATGTGTATTATGGTAGGTAACCATTTAAATATTTCGTTGAGGCATCTAAAAGACTTATAAATCTTTTTTTAAATCAGTAGGTCAGTATCATTACATAAGATTAAACTGATATTATTAACGATGAAGTCAATTGTTTTTTAAAACAATATAGAAAGGTCATGAGGTTAGATAATTACAAGACCATGTGATACACAAATGATATCTGTATAGATAATAATGTATATTTTTTCCTTAATATAATTATGATAGTATAATTATCAAATTCAAACGCGTTAGGCGTTAAATGAGAAATTAAAACTCATTATTTTATTGCTTTATAGTTGCCGACAGAATGTGTTAAAATCTGTAATTATTCTTAGCAACTTTGTAAACATTAAGATAATATTATGTATCTTATCAAATGAGGTCAATTAGCTTCAAAGCAATTTGATAAGGGCACATTACGAAGCAATTTCTGTCGCGTATTTTTATTTGAATACTAAATAAAAATCATAATTTAACATAATTTTAAAGTTATGTGGGTTGATAATAAATTGCAGCCAAAGTTATCATAATGCATAATAATAAAAGAGGAAAACCACATGCAAAACTGTTCAACATTTTTCTAGTCACACAAGACAGACAGCACAATACAAACTGATAAAAACAAATCGTGAATCTTACCTCATCGCGTGATACAGGTACAAGTATGGTTGAATATTAATTACACGCTCAAATTAATTAAATAACGAATGCTTTACCAAATACGACACAGACAAACTGACACGTCGGAACATTTTATAAAGAATTGATATTTAAAAGGGACGCCAGCAAAAAAAATCGGGGAAAGTTAACCCTATTGTGCCACCCTCGTCTAAAAAGTGGGCCAATAGGGGACGATTATGGGCCGACAATGGATTTTTTCCTACCAATCGATACGATTTCACAAAATGGCCGCTTTTGGCCGCTTCATTTTTTTGGGTTTGGATCGACAGCTATATCTGACGTCATAGGCTATTAATAACAATGGGGCACGATTTCTTTTTTTGGTTAGTCGCGTTTGGGTTCTGTAAGGAGTTTGCTTTACAGATTTTTGGGAAGTGAGATAATATTTTTGCTACAATTTTGCTCAAAATATTGAGGGTTCTGAATTCTTGCTAAATAGGTACCTACACACAGAGCTCCCTCTCACAGAAAGGAGGCCTGTATCCCAGCAGTGGGAATATTATAGGCTGATTAAGTAGGTACCTACCTATTTTCAGTTTAGTACTATTTCTTTAAATCCAATTATAATAGTCAGTTATACTGCTATCTAATATATTAATTTATAGATATCAGAACTTTAGATTTAGTCCAATAAACAAAACTTACAAAGTAGTCAAAATATAAATAGGTATACTAATAAGTAGGAACCCGTGTGTCCTATTTTACCGTAATAGGGTTAGCCCCCGACCCCTTGTGTTTTTCGTCCTTTCAGCGTACCCTAATATTGTACCCTTTCTTATTATAATTTATTTGGGGTTATAGGTGCCTGTTTTTAGCTTTGTAAACAAAACTATGATTGCACCTACGGCTTTTTATCTTACCCAAGCATTCAGCAACTATAATTTTATAGATTTTCCAAATAAATAGTACTTAAGTCTGTAAGTAATATATACCGCCAAACACAAAAAAATAATATTGGTAGGTATACCTACCTAGTAATGTAAGCTGAAAACTCACATGAGGTAGAGAGGGTTAAAATACTTAGGTAGCATCATCAACATTGTTCCAGGAAGGAATTTAAAAGCATTTAGGCTGTGATGTTTTTTAAACCCAGAATGTACCATATTTCTTAGTTACTATGTCCTTTTGTTTTTAATGTTCTTGCTACCCGTACAAAATGTCAGAACGTGACCTTTCCTCTATACCGACTTTTTTTGACATTATAATTGACGGCACTTTTTGCAAAAGACCGCATGTTTTAAAATTGCAAGCTGAGTATCTTTGGTCTTAGGCCCGTATTACAGAACCTCACTCAAAACTCAAGCATTACTTAAAAGTCGTTTTTAAAGCCTAAGTTTGATTAGTTCAAAGTAGTTTTTAAGTAATGCTTGATTCTTGAGTTAGGTTCTGTAATAGGCCTTAGGCCTTAATGGGCCTTAGTCTTAGTCTGAGTGCATTTTTTGTTGTGGTTTTCCCAATCACTATAATAGTCATGGTATCAGACTTTTAGTTATGATCACGAAGATCATCTAAGGAGGTAGGTAGTGTACTACTTTGGTACATAGGTAATCATATTCCTATTTTAAATTATTAGAAGGTATCTAATTTCCTATCCTATGATATACCTATCTAATTTCAAATACTATCAGGAAAATTGTATTGTAAATAAATAACAATATGTGGCATTATAAATACTGTCAGTTTGGAACTTGGGTACCTACACGTGAAAGTTATTGTCATGATAACGCTAAGTATGTTGGAATAAGGAGGCTTAATATCATAAAGATATTATTTTACGCACCGTCACACCATACAACGCATCCATCTTACACCATTATACTTCATATAACATGATCCTTTACGCTATTGATTACACCGAATAACGAAAGTATAAAAATCATGCTAAAAACAAGTTTAACTCTGTAAATATTCTCCTATAAACCGATAAAAAAACCATAAAATGCACGACTGAAATCCACTCAAAAATGTATCTGATATTTATCAAGTGAAAGTAAATTGTCTTAGAAAAGGCAAAGAACCCGCTAACGGTCGAGCAACCTAATAGGTGGATACCGCAACCGAACAACAATCGATTTCACAACATAATATGCTCTGTCTATACCTACTGCACCGATAATGAAAAAGGCAGCTAGGTATTGCACAATGTGTATAGATACCTAGCCAACACTAAAACATCCATTTAAAAAAATGAATAAAACCTCTGACGTTCAACTTGTAATGACTCCTAATTGGCCATTTCAATGTCAATACCAACACCGAAATATAAGATAACATCTGCCCCGTATTATTGTAATACAACAGTTCCCGAAGTCAAGGTAGGTCGCGCCATCTATCCGATCTTGAGAAATTCTGCAAAGCTTACTATACATACACTTGTGTTTGTGTGAGTTCTCGTGTTTCGTTACGTAAACACGCTGTCACGCACACCAGTTGAATATAAAGCCGTATATTTACATGCGACCCTTGTCGCTGTGTGCGTTCGCTACGTAGATACTGCGCATGTGTGCCTCGTCCGTACGCAAGTTTATAGTCGCCATTATCTTTGTGTGCGGTTCGTGTAGCAACGAGGAAGTTATCGCACACTAGCAAAAAACTTTTTCCTGACGATACTCTTAGCGACATCTGGTTCTCCGTCGTGGAACTAAAACGCTACGGAGCTTTTGCAAAAAGCTGGTAGTGACTTTTCTAACTAGACTTTATTAAATAAATGAAATTTCGTAGTGCCTATTCTCATTAGAACAATTTGCAAGTATGATAGGCAAGTTATCTTGTAAGAATGTATTTGTTGCTTTATTTCATATGCAAAATTTCCTTTTAATTATATCCATTGTACCTATTTCATTGACGATTGCATGATTGATGAATAAATAGAGAGAACAGTTTTAAACAAATATCGATTGTAACTAATATTTAGAGTAGGTTCTACCATTATTACAATTCTGTGCCATTATGCAGATAATTTAGTCATTTTGTTGAACTTATCGCAAGTATCAATAAAGATAGTCAGATAGGTCAGTATTTCACAATAATTATCTACATTATTTTGCATAAAGTTTATGAATTAGAATTATTTTAAAACAATACTTTAACTTTTATGAACGAAACTTGTTTTAAATCTTTATTATTTTCTATATTAGCATAGCAACCATTGATATCTCGATTTGGTCATAAGCAATTATTAATTCATTAATAGATCTTGTTTACATAAATCAATCTGCCTAGCCTTTTCCCAACTATGTTGGGGTCGGCTTCCAGTCTAACCGTATGTATCTGAATAGGTACCACTATTTTACATGGAGCGACTGCCTATCTGACCTCAACAATCCAGTGACTGGGTAATACGATAAACCTTGGCAAGATTGGTAGTCAGACTTTCGGGCTTCTGACGACTCGTAACTCCACAAATGACATCCGGGACCAACGGCTTAACGTGTTTTCCGAGGCACGGAGGAGTCTCGGTATGTGAAGATGGCCACCCATCCATTGACCAACATTATCAACAAACATAAATGCTATGTTTAAAAAAAAATTGTTAAGTATAATATTATGAGAAGTAGTGTTCTTAAGATCATCTGCGAATAAAAGTTACAAAATTTTCACGAGCGTTCATATTCACGTGCGGCGTCCTTAAGCTTAAAATAGACATCTTTATCAAAGACTTCCTTTACGTACGGCCGGATTGAATTCGATTTGGATAATTATTACAAAGGCGTGTACTAATTTATAATTCAAGGATGACGGCGGATACGTAATCAATTACAATAAAAATGCACCAACGTAATAACAGTTGATAGGCAGGCCCCGAAATTAATTAAAACAAAAGATAATTTATTCTCGCGTTTATTCCATTTGTAATTACGTAACTAATTAAAAGGTTTTATGTCGTTCAAGATTCTCGTCTTACATCTACTCTGGCTAGTAACTACGCGATACATCACAATTTATTTACAAATATCAGAAAAGTTTTTCCTCCACATTCGGCCCCGATTGCTATCGCGTGCTGGTTGACAACACGTCACACCAGCGGTGTCGCGTCATATGGCCATTATGTCATTGCATATTATTACACGCGACGAACTCGGTCAATGGCCTATGAAACATTTGATTGCATCACGCAATTTTCGTAGCAAAACTTCGTGTAAAACAGCTCAAAATTACGTTCCATTCTTAATGAAGTTTGGTTAAGTTCAATCTTAGTTATTTCTAGTGGCGTGCCAAGGATACTGCGTGGAATGAATCCTGAATTAACATTTTTGCTGTGCAAGGACGGGCTCGGCCGCCTCCGCCGATTTGTATCGGGCGGAGATTAGTAAAGTTCATTGACGTTGACGCGTAGACGATACGAGGGGATTGGGGGCCCGCGTGTTGGGCCCGGGTTACGTTCGCCGCGCCAGAGTGGGAGCGGGGCCTAGCAAATTGTCGCGCTCGTCTCGTGGTAGCAGGTGCCCATAATTGGCATTTATTCGGCCGCCTGTTTGAACTTTTGAAGGTCGAAAAATAAACATTTGGCGCGACTGACTATTCTGTCCTCTTTTGAACAAAGAATCTAATTTAGATTTAATTTCGGCAGTTTCAAATTTTGCTGCTATAAATAAATTCATAACACTAAAAATGTAATTTTTAGAATTCGAATACTTTCTACATTGAAATCGAAAGTTTAACGATAAATAAAAAGAGCTAAAGAAGATTCATAATCGTTTTAAATATGAAAGTTTCTGATTCACAAATAAATGACTTCGATAACTAATATTTTACTAAGATTTTTTAACATTCCTCTTTCGTAGCACTCTCCCTTATGCACGCTCGCTGGTGTGAAAATAGTTCTCAACGGGATTTAAAGTTTCATAAACTACACTTTAGCATTCATGTATTTTTACACCGAAGTGGTGAGTTCCAGAATAGTATTTTAAAATGAAACCTTTTAAAATATTTTTTGGTGTTCACTCAGTGAACCATTAGAACATAACATTATTTTGTTTTTGTTAAGAAAAATCGTTATTCAAATGTTTGAAATAAACTCGTCGGTTTGATGTAGGTGAACCATCTAGTCAGACAACTAATCTCGAACACTCGAGCAGCCTAAAAAAACTTTTCTTACATTTCTGCTAAAGAACTGGTTAGTTTTAGGGCTACCAAGGATCGAGTTGAAAGGAAAAAAAAGTTGTCCAATTAAGTAAAACAGGCTGACTAACAAAACTTACGTAATCCGTCCTTGAAAGAACTAGATGAATTGTTTGGAAACGTCTGGAAACTAGGACGCTACGTATCCGGAACTATATGGGAGGTTGGCTGCTCTACATTCGCGTATGTTGGAGAACTTTAATCAAAACAAATTTACAAAAACAGATAGACCGCCAGTTCTCTCGACGATAATGAGTTGTTCGCGACACGCTTAGTTCGCCCTCATCTTATTAAAACAATGCCAATTTGTATTCTAGTGGGTAAAAATAAACGACGTCGACGCTCTGAAAACATATTTTTTTCTTTGAGTTTTTTTTGCGGCTGGCAATACCAATTTCTGTCGAATAATTTAAAGAAAACAACATTTTATTCTGAGACGTAAGTAGATACTAATAGTAAAATCGTGATTGACGTAAAAGTAGGTAATTATTTATTTAGAATCATTTGTGATGTTGTTGCTAATTAAAAGTAATAAATAACAAAGCCTAAGTATTTAGAACCTCACAAATTAATGTTTTATATTAATAGTATTGTGCTCTTTGTAAACCAGTGTCTATCATTGTAATACCTACGTTTAGTCCACAACGCGAAGTCTGGGTACATAACGAAAACCACAGTGAAAATTCAACCTTACCCCACGGCGATAAGATAAAAATTCCAACTACCCAAAGACCAGCATCCGAAGATTTTCTTCTCCGTGTGATGTAAGCGAAGCAACGGGAAGGCATTAGTCAAGATTCAAACACGGTGATAGACATTAGAATATGTGGACCAAGCTTACCGCCCACATCGAACAAAGCGGTTTTAATAATAAAATTCATTGATTACGACTCACCGCAGGCGGAAATTAAGCACCGTTTCGAATCGACATCCATCCCTATCATTTATTATGATGATAGAGAGAGATGTAGGATCCAAAATCGAACCGGTCCTGTAGTAATGATTCGATGGAATCGATCGCCACGCGGTCCTTTTTGAGGTCTGTCTGGATTTCCCGTGGGAATTTTAAAATTTCCCGGGACTATTATTCTATAACATTTTCTTTCCTTTAAATAAGGAAAGAAAATGTTATAGAATAAAAACAATCACAAATATGTAGGATCAGCAGAACCTAAGAATATGGTTTAGGATGACGTAATCAAGGTTTCCCAAAAAAAAAAAAAAACCATTTAAAGTCGACTTTTTGCCCTAAATGCGCTCTAGCTATCTTAATAAAAATAAATAAATACTAAGTTCTACTGAAAGAACTAGATATAGGCTAGCTAAACTATAGAAAGAACAAAATCCAACCCGTTCCTAAAACCAGTGCACCTCCTTCAAAATTGCGCCACGAGGATCCCGTGGGAGGTTCCTGCCCATACTCCTGGCGATAACCCCTCATTCGTCTCCTAGCTCACTCATGGGAAATGTCAGAGTGGCACCTACAATTTGAACCCGAGACCAAAGCTAAGGTAAACAGGCAGGTACCTTTAAATCGTAGCTAGAAATCTGAAATCACAATTTGAGAGCTTCCAAAACATTGAGATGTTTCAGCCAGCATTTAAGCAAATATGGGCTGATTTTCCAATGTTGAGTAAGCAGTATTATTAGGTATTAATGCTATCATAATTCCACTCCGAAAACGGGATGGTGCTATCAGCCTTGAAATAGCTCCGTCTCTCTCTCACACTTGAAAAATAGTAGCATTTATACTTCTTAAGGCACCTGATAACTTTTAATTATGGAATAATGGTTGTGATTTGACAGTTTTTGTATAAAATATGTCTAAGCCACCAAATTTACTCTTCAGATAAAAGTGAAACGTTTAAAAAATCGACTCTATAGCTACAAAAATGCAATGTGTTAAAGATAGACTTAAACTCAAATTAACGAACTTTCACAAAGTTAAGTAATTATTATATTCCATTCGTTAAATCATTTCTTTCTCTATATATACCATTAACTACGTAGATAGTTATAAATTTTTACCAATCTTACATCAAAGTGTGTCATAATTTTCGGTAACACAAGACTAATGATATCACGGAACTGAGCACCGATTTAATTCCACGCCAGTGGAGCTGCGATAGAAACTAATAAATATTCCATATATCAGGTTTTTTACATGCACACTACCTATTATGTATGATACATATGACAGATAGGGCAGCCCGCTATCAAAGAGTTAATTACCTCATTAAGAATCTCTGCCTGTAGGTATTCTATACATATTCAGTAGGTCTCTATATAATAATATAAAAACTCATTAATCTGTAGGAAGTTAAAGGCCACACAAGCAGTTTACTTAATGATTGCTATCTCGCTCCTGCGTGAAGTGATCGGATATTGGGAAAACGAGATAGATAGAAAGGAGGCTTGCGCGTCCTTCCAAGGCTTTGCCGGGGAAACTGGTTTCGATTAAATGCTGCGGGACGTTGCTTTGATTTCGGAAAAATCTATTTTTTTTTTTAGAACTTGTAGAGTAACTTGATAAGACCCATTAAAAAAAAGTTTTTTTTTCATATTTTTTATAGGTATAATCTAAGAATATTAAGACAGTGAGTAAGTTCCTTTACTTTTACAAAAAATCATGACATTCAATAAAAACTCGGAGCAAGCGATTGAAACTAAGATGTCATCGCACAGAACTGACATTCAGATATAATTCAAGATTTTGTTGTTACGCTGAAAATTTTATTTAAGACAGTCAATTCATTGCGTTCTCATTTACTATAACGAACAAAAATGTATTTCGTGTTTTCACTTCAATATAAATTGGTTCCCACTGTAATTATGACATTGTTAAATATGATGTAAGTTCTCATTAAAGTCAATTTTGAGAGAACACCAAATGTTTCATCCGAAATTATAAGAATAAAAAAAACATATCATGTCTCTTGAGCCAGATGAATAATAATATTTTACAGATAAATCTATCAAAACACAAACTTTGCACGCAATGTGACGCCTACGGAACAAAATAATTCGCCAAGAAAAAGAGCGCTACGAAAATATTCCGCTACGTCCCGTAGCATTCGGTATAGTTTGGAAAAGCCTCCGAGGATTTTGGATAGATGGCGTTAGGCTCCGCGTAATGGCTTCCTTCCTTTCTTTCCCGCCAACAACACCCGCCCTTACACAGTCTGTTTATTTTAATTTTCCCAGAGAAAAACTACAAATATTTAGCATTTTTCCGGCCAAAAAAATGCAAATTGCAAGTATCGAATGAGCACTCCAACAAGAATTCGGTCTGAATAAATTTGAATACTTATTTCAAAACATGGTATTCGGACGAAGCTTATCTCAGCGCTTGTTATTTATTAGTATAGCAAAGTCAAAATAAATGCTGGACAGTTTTAAAATTTTAAGTTATACAAAGATAAGGAAATGCAATTTCAAGTTCTTTACTAAATCTTAAAGAATTTCAACCTCCATTCCTTCAGCCTTCTGTGGGCATTTCGGTGTACTCTCTTTCCACTTTCATAATAATTATATTACTAGACCTCTTATAAGAAAAGTTATATAATCTAATAATGTTGCCTATATGTTTATAAGTCTACATAATCATCGAAAAAGATAACATCTTTCCAGTAAGATCGCTTATAAGCGGTTCTATTTCAAAATGGCAGCTCCAGCGTGGCCTCTATAAATTTTATTAATGGCTTGTTATTTTTATTAAAAACTTTTCCTAATGATCGGGAAGATTTATTGGGATGTTTCTAGATCAAACAGTGTTGCATAACGGAGGAAGGGCGGGCGTTCAGTCGCCATATTTATAGCGACGCTCACCGCCGCCGTCGGCTCACGCATGCGCGGGAACTAACCCCCTTATTTGTTGGTAAACATGGCCCCTTGTGTGGTCGATAATGTTTTGTGCACCTCATGGAAAATAATTCAGACCTTGATAAAGGAAATGGGCAGAGGGCGTTGATTTCGCGACGCAGGGCTTCCCTTATGAAATCATTTCGAGTCATTAGGCTTGAATTATCGCACCATAGGCATTTAGATGTAATGAGAAATGGGGCGAGGAGAGTAATTAGTGAGGATTTCTGCATAAGCCTGTGTTTAAAATTAAAATATGCATAGAAACTCGCAGAATGATAACAGAAGCATGTTTCTGATATCGTAAACTGACATAACATTTGTACTATATTGTTCAATGCGGGCGCCAGTTGCTTCTGTTATATAAAACACAGACGACAGAAACAACGTAAATATTCATAAAAATCATAACCATTAACATACACGTATTTGAACGACCATTGACGTGAAAAAAACCACTTCGCTTACACCTTGAAATAGCGTTGATTGAACGTGTCAATACTCTACATACTACAACAAACTTATTTATGCTGCTCTTGAAATACCTAACCACTCCTAGCTGTAAGAAAAAGCAGCTGAAAATTGTTTAGTCTAACTGCAAAGCTAAGTTGGTCGCTAAACACAGGTTATCTACAATCAGTAGTTTGTTAATAGCGCTTAGGGGCACGTGCACATACTAAATAGTTCTGTATCACGATTAAATTTATGTATCTGTCACAATCAAGGCAATTATTTATGTAGGTATGCGATTGAGATTAGGAAACCATTCGACTGGTTTCAAGCGGATGTAATTTTTTGTAAATTGTTTTGATAAGTTATTGATTTATTCTATACTAGCTTCTGCCCGCGACTTTGTTCGCATGGCAGTCGTATGACATCACAATACTAAAATAATAGAGCCTCATTTTTATAAAAAATCCTGTATATACGTTTGTAGGTTTTGTCTCTGCAGAATAGAGAAATCTTAAAAAAAAAAACCTTTGATAAACACGGACATAATGCAATAGGGATTCCTAATACGAATGCGAATATTTGTGCAAAATTTGAACAAAATCTATTCAGTCGTTTATAAGTTTATCTGGATGTAGGTATGTTCCGGGATAACATACCTACATCCAGATAAACATATAAAAAATATATTTTCGGAAAAAAATTCTAAAAACTATATTTTCGGCGTCAAACGCAGTAATTACTTTTTTTAATATTCAGTGTTTTGACTTCATTACTATTTATATATAGATATTTATTTATGGTATATTATGTAAATAGTGCTTTAAGACATACTTTAATCGATACTAAATATTCTGTTAGAATTTAATAAAACACTTATCCAAGACAATTTACATAATTCCTTTATCTTACAAAATTTTAATATAAATGAGCCTTACAGCCTACCTATATACTGTATGTTAATTAAAAAAACTTATCAAAAGCTTACCGTCTCATTTAAAATTCCATTAATTGTATATATGCCTCATTGTGTTCAATAGGGTAGAAAATAAATAATTTCAAGACACAAATATTATTAGTCTGGGGGTATTACTCATTAAATCTGTTCTGTATTTCTATAATACTAGCGCGACGCGAAACCGGTAATTGTTATACCGAGAAGTTTTCTTAGAAATTGTTTTGTTAGAGTCGTGTCGCGCTGTTACGTCGCGCTAGTCTGCACGAGGCTTAAAAATACTATAACGATACCACTGCTGGGACACAGACCTCCTCTCTGAGAGAGGGAGAGGGCCGTAATCCACCACGCGAGCCCAGTGCGGGTTGGTGGATTTCATATTTCTGTAAGCGTTTTTTAAAGTTTTGGTTAGCACATTCTGTTATTTCAAACTTATCCTACCCTACTTCTATAACTGTCATTTATAAACATAGTTTCAGAATTTAAAATTAATGAAAAATATACTTCGTTAGTTATGTACCTACAATTCCGGTAGATACCTACACTTGAACCAAAAATACACCCACTGATTTCAGTATCTACACCTCTTCTATGCGCAAGGTTGATCTATATAAACCTCTATACGCTCCTTATAGCGCTCTACGTAGGTCCTACCTACGCAAATGCTATTTACGTATTACAAAATAAACTTAACATTCGACGGCTGATGATAACACTTCCAAATACATATTTCAATTAGATAGCGAACCGGCGCCGACGATGTTAACCCTTCTATCACAATGTTATCCACACCTATATATAAACTTGATTAAATGTATGTTGATATGTATGTGTTTGTCTCTGGAACTAGGTACTGGACTGAAATGAACGATTTCGAAAAGGTTGCTTTTTCGTGTTTCATCATCATCATTTCAGCCGAAAGAAGTCCACTGTTGGACAGAAACCTCCTCCCCTAAGCGTCGTCACATGGACCGGTCAATTTTTTTTTAATTGCGAAATAAATGGTTTCTGATTTCTGAAATTAAAGTTATATAAACTTTATACCTACGTTTTAATTCTGAAAAACAAAATAGGACCATTGCCATTTTTTATTTTTCAGCTATGAAAGTATTGAATTTTGAAATCTGAATATTTTGAAAGTTTTCATAAACCACAATAGGAAAATCACAAGTTGCGTGCATTTACAGGCAACACCAAAGCAGGAGCTAGTTTACCGATAAAATAAAAAAAAGCTGCCATTGATACAAACTAATGGAGCCCCGACACGCATTAAGTGCTCGTTTCAAGTTATAACTTAAACTTTTTCCAACGAAAACTCTACTTTACTTAAAGCATTATCTTTTGGAAACTAAAAAGCGTCAAAGTTGTACTATTTAAACGTGAAAAGTTATCTTCAAATGTACGCTTTTGTCTTTATATACCTTATCTGTTATGTATTGAGGCGTTTTTATAGCTATCTTACATTATTCTTAGCTGGTTATATTAGGGTGTGAGTAAATAGATAATAGTTGCTCGTACCTTTACCTACCTAGACACAGTTGAAGTTTTTTCACGATTTTTTTTTCGCGAAAGTTCTTAACTTTGCCTAAAATCTACATAAACATATTTTCTTTGTGCATTTTGTTCACGCAAAACACGATATAAAAAATGAACGAAAACATAATGAAGGAAGGGGACAAACTTCCTTAACTAAGCTACATAAAAACCATATCTACCTACCGACTTATCTACCCACCAAATTAACCTTCTCACACAAGTTTCGCTTCTCGAGGCATTCTGAAACAAACAAACATCGCGCCGACGTCCCCTTTCTCCCCCGAAGAGGGACGAAGTAGGGTAAAACTCCCTTACCCAACCGTACATAGTATTTCTTGATTAGCACAGGTCCTGCGCTGCACCAAGCTTAAGATCTGCATGCGAATTTCCAAATTGACTAAATCTCGATTCGATATTCGAAAATGATATCGATTCAGTGCTCCAAACGAGACGACAGTTTGATGGTACCGGAGACGTTCGCCGTTCGATTTACGTTATCGTTTTCGAAATGCATTTAGTGAGGAACGTGATCTGTTTGTGTTTAGTTGAATTCATTTTGTTCTTTGTTCTTGGGAATTAAGAAAATTGGGGGCAACAACGGTGGCGCGGGAAATGGGATGCAAATGTGTGGAGAGCCAGGAACGCGGCCCCATACATACATTCAAGAAATATCGTTTGTGGCGCCGCTGCCGCTGAAAATATACAAAATGTCATGATATATCGCGATGGAAAAAAAGATTGGATGGATATTTGTAACAAGAATCGGTAATCCAGTTGAGATAAAGAACGATGTCGACATGATTTTGATACTTAGATAAAAAATGGAAGCAAGCTTGAGAAAACAATGTCAGAACAATTTTTAGGTGTTTCAAGTATGCCTTTTTAAAAACCTTATTATACAAGTTATTTGAGAAGGTATAGCTAATGATAGCTATAGATGTACGTAAATGTTAGCGCTTTGGATTATTTTAATCCGAGAGAGGATACCTACTCAGGCAGATAATATTTTACGTTCCACCATAAATTGTAATTATGATCCAATTTCATATTCTAGGACCTGTCTAGTACTCCACTATTTTAATAAAGATTGTTAATTAGTGCGCTCGAACGAGTATGCAAAATAATTTGCTATCTTTACTTATAGTATACTAACTACATGTATTGAAGAAATTATTATTCTTACTTGTAACTATAATGTAATACTCGTCTCACGGCGGGTTGTCGAGCAATCATCTTGTAAATCGATGATGTTTTAATTAAAATTTGCATAAATATTTAACTAATTTGAGAATGTTTTAATCACGAGAATATAATCAACGCTGATGGAGCATAAATTACGTTATTGATTACCTTAAATCGGTGCTCCCCCTTTCTTTACCTACCTACCGACCTTTAGTTACAAACGTTGATACCGAAAGGTACCTAATTATTCAAATGAAGCATTGAAGTTACCAATCTAACTTGACTCATCTGTGTTTGGTATTTATCTACGCGTACCGACCTACCAACAGGTATTATCTACTTGGTACATCTCTAGAGATAACCTTTATTGAAATTAACTCAATTCCTACCTATTCTTTCGAAAACCTTTTACTGCATCATTCAATACTGTCTATTCTACAAAATAATATATATATACCCATTATATAATCATTTCGTAGCACGTAGCAACAGGTATGGTATTGTGATGACTTTTCAAGTACATTGCTACACTTTTCGTAGACTTCAACTATTCGCATGCAATTTGGCAATCAGAATTACAAATAGTCTTCACAACATGTAGGCTATACTCATGAGGTTTAAATAATTATAATTAGGTACTTTTTCACACAGTCACAAAGCAATACCAAACGCAATTCCCGGAAATTAAAACTTAAAACAGAATATTCAACCACCTTAAAATGCCCAATTTAAATGTAACATTATTTGCATACAGCCTTTTTCTCGATCTTGTCTTGTATCTCGAATTACGTGGGAACCATCAACTCTTTACTTTATGTATTTAAGTAGGTACAGGAATATAATATTTCGCGTAAATTCTGACTTGTTTGACACCCGCTGTGTGGGTGGATAACCTTCCATAAATAATTTTATTTAATTAATAATATTTTATGATTGGTACCTATATAAAGGTCTTGCATATAAGTAAGTAGGTATTGATGACGTAGTTTTTATGCAGTTCTAATAGCAGATAGCTAAACAAAGTATTGATTCATACAATGAATCTTGGCTACCGCACTGAAGTAAAGTCGAAGATGGATCGTCGGTCGGAAATAGAGGAGTGTCCGTGTAGTTTCTTGCCCGTTCTTCTCCAAAGGAACCTACTACGCTTTGGAATTGGCAACTGGCTTCATCTTTTAGATTGACCATTAAAGTACCAAAAGTATCTGTAATTTGTTTATTTGCTTTGAGTTTGAGTTGAGTTTGAGACAAGGGTTTACCTCCTCCATAAATATTCTGAGTAATGTTTTCCGTTGAGTTACAGGTGCATAATCTTACTAACAATTGCCAAACAAGGGCTCAAAGATTAAAACCGATCAGAAAATGCAATATTTTATCAAAAAACTCAGACATCATAATAATGTTTTAATCTCTAGCCGCACCGCTAAAATCGATACAACGATTTTCCAACTACAAAATGTTCCATAACGATTAGCCCATAAATTATTGTAAAGATAATTACGTATATAATAAGCATACAAGATTAAAAAGAAACTCCATAGAAAAACGAGAAAAGAATGTGTTTTTTATACGGTAGTGGGTGAGAGAACCTGTCTATAGGTACCATATATTTATAGATAGGTCCAAGTTATTGACGTTTTCATTCCGAAGCCCCGTAAGTCAAAAATAGTAGCTAATATATTCGAGTTATTTGTAGAACGCCTGATTTAAGTAACATAAAATTAGAATTTTAAAAGAGATTACATAATTCCCTACAAAAAGTGAGGTGGACACTCGAAAACGAATTTTTGGAAAAAGCTGAATTGTCATGACTAAGCAATTTTATTTTAAATTCAACTAATTTCGATGTCGAGATTAGAAAAGTTTTTAATCCGCAAACGTCTGATTCCTTTGATTAAAACGAACATTGAATCTTCGCCAATACAGGGGTGTTATATTCGCCAGTACAGCTTGATAAAACCCGTTTTCAGTGTTTTTTGACAGAACTAGTTGGACATTTCCAAAATCTTCAATTCAAAACAAACAATCAATTAAGACAGCAGGAAGTTGGCAAAATTTGAACAATAACTCAGGTTGCTAAATAAAATGTTACAAAACGTTGTTAACAAAATGTTTACAAGAATTGCACTCAAACAGAATGAACACAAAACTAGGAAATTCTGCAAATTGTTCTACTCGTACCTAAAAAGTTAAACATTTGTCTGGAACTTAAACAGCAGTCCTTATAAAGTATATATTATACCCCGGACGTAAAGCCCCATCCACACAGAATGTGGCGGGTATTAAGTGCGTCCAGACGGCACGGATGGCTGCGTCAGCATCGGAACCCTTACGAATTTCAACCCTTAGACGGCGGAACCGCTAAACAAGTCTGAGTGGCTTTCCAGTTTGTTATGAGAGGTAAAAGCCATGAGAGGGTTGCGATTTTACGAAAAGAGCGAGCACTACGCGAATTATCGTGAAGTAAAGATGCTTGAAGAAGATTTTATTCTGTTTAATTTAACACGTATATAAGTTTATTTTTGAGTCTTGTACTAAAAATAAAAAGTAGCTACGTATTTCTTCAATATTTTCAAATAGCTGTTGATTAACCTTCAATTAAATTTCTATGAGCCTACATTTAAAAATAGTGATTGCTGATCTGTTTTGGTAAATCTTTTCGGGTTTCATGAATTTCAAGTTAACCAATTAGCATTATTATTGATAATATGTAGATTTGATGTACGACAAAATATCTTTGAGCAAGACCATGTCTTAAATAAAAAGTTGAAGAGTTTCCCAAACACTAGAAGAGATAAGATAGTGTACCTAGTTTTTAAGACTTTACATCCAAAATTCATGCTTGATAAGAAAACATGTGATTGATAAAACATTAATACATTATATTTTACCTGTGATAGTCCGTTATTTACATACTAAGTATATTGCTTTTTGAATAATTCCACCATCAGACAATATTTTGCTAAACTAAAAAGTTTATACCATTTTGAAGTTTTCATAGAAGCTAGAGCTTATAACTTTACACGTCCGTCCGTCTACTATTCCGTATAAAACGGCTTTATTCCGCAACAGGGAAGGGGCCCGCGTTTTAGGTACCTACCTAACTAAACTACGGAAAACGTCGGTCAAAGCGTTGAACTTTAGAGGGAATTGTCCAAACTACGCGCTTAGCATTTGAGGGACCAACACTTTAGTGAGATAACCTTTTGTTGGAATGTGTTACTCGTTTCGACAGTTGTTAAGTATCTCGGCTCTGTTTGTCTGTAGTTTTTGTACTGTGAACTTTTATGATAGTACTTTTTAAATGTATGAGGGTAAAAATTGATTTTAGTAGCCAGTTATTCTCTGATCTAGATTAAGAAAGTGTATATTATGAGAGATGTAGGTATTTTATGTTTGAAGACCAAGAAAGGAATGCAATTACTTCAATTGTTTCAAAACAAACTCAACACAGAAAACAAGAAATCAACCAAATTGAATTATTGTTGTTAATATCTATAAATGCTATAATTTACAGGCGTTCTCCTAGCAGAACGAGTTAATTTAACAAACAGCTACCGAACAAATTAGATTGGAGTCCCGAAACGCAGTTAACGTATCCGAGCGTCAATTACTGGGTGTATTAACAAAATAATTAGTCAACAATTATTTCAGCATCGTAACGTTTTGATAACGCTCACAGACCCGTTCGGGGCATCTGTTGCCTGCCCGCAGTAGGATACTTGATCTTGGCACCTATACAAACTTATCACTTACACCCGAGAAACTAGACAGCATCTCCTATCTCCAAAGACTAAAGCGGAAAATTCCTTGCTCCGCATTTGCAGGCCCGCAAATTTTGAGGCGGTGTATGGTAGAATGTTGTTCTGTTCTTAAAATTAATTTGGGCCTCTTGAGACTCCACTTGGCTTTCGGACGAGATTAAATCAATCCCCAGTTAATGAATTTCGGTATGTGTCTAAAAATGACTGGGAAACCATCGGCGTCGAAAGTAACTTTCTAAATTAAAAGATTAAATTCATATTTCAAAGGAGAAATGAGAGAGACGACCCTTTGATAAGTTGTAAAGTAGTGTGTAGATACTGCATTTACATTTAGTTTATTACTTGATGTAGATTTAAATCTTAAATGTGTTTTCTGTCACTTGAGTATCTTATTATACTACTTGAAAAGCTTTCAGGCAAGGGGAGGCTGGCAAAAAGTTAGTGCATTGTTCGGACTTTAAAAACTATTTTTTAACTGTCTAATTTACTGAGACCACATTAGGTAGGTATTTACTGAGGTGTAATGTAAAACCTTCATGTTGTAGATAATTAATATTGTAGGTAGAAGCTCATGAGAATCATTTTCTCAAAATGTTTGAATATTCAAAGGATCTCAACGAGCTAAGAAAATATCTTCTCATATTTCTCGCTTACCTTACTCGATTCTTGTTATTCGTTTCATACAATGTAAATTGGCACGTAGGTATCATCAGCATGTGTACACAGGAAATCGATTCCCATGCTTTTCCACATTATCCGGCCTTGTTATTATAAGTTGGATCTACGATCCCCAAAGGGGGGGGAAGAAAAACCTAACATAACCACCCAGCACCTATGTAGGTATTTTTCAGTTGAAACAATTGTACCTAGCTGTTTTTTCGTAACCATGCACTTAGAATAGGTTCCCATCATAAAGACGATTTCCATACAATTAATACGATTATTGGATGTAAATGCCTACTCATAAATAAATAACGCAAGCCATAAAGACCTTGTTTGTCGTCATTAATCAGTTTAACACTCATTAATAGGTATTTTTATAACAGGTGCTTTGTAACTTAGTTATTTTATTCATACATAAATCAGTTCGCTCGATAAAAACAGGGGACGTTCACACAGCCATATATTTAAATTAAAATCGTTTGTAACATGTATATAACCTTATTTATCCGAGAAAATAAGACGATGTCGTTGCTTTCGTGTGTTTACGACACGTATGTCGATGCGTTAATTCGATACGTAATATAAAAACTGTGAATTTATTCGCGATCCACAGACTAAACCTTACATAAAGTAAACGTTCGTATGTCCATGTGACAGGCAGGTGGCCCTGAAACAAGCTTGTAAGATGCTATCTGATCATTTTCGTTTCACGCTGAGAGGCTTAACGGAATTTCAATTTCGCAATGCATTTAAATCCAAGATTATCTGATGCGTTTCGATTTCTTACCTAATAAGTCCAATTTATTTACAGAAGATTATTATAAAGTTATTAGAATATGGAGAGTAGATTTTAAAAGGACCGATTCGTAATGGCTTTTAAATTCCACTTATCATTTCCGATATCCCTATTTGAAGAAATTAAAATTAAATTGAAATATGATAAGATGTGGGGCCGTGAAATCACAGCTTAAATTCAAAATCTTACAAAAAAGTTCAAAAACCGTCGGCCATTTTTAAATCATGTTCCATCGGCATTCGATTTTTAAATATGGTGCGGAGTGCACCGAACCCCAATTCGATAGTCTGATACAATCGTCCAAATTAGAGAGACCTCGTGAGCTGCCCTTTTTGCCTTTTCGAGATCTGTAGGTCTAAGGCCTGCGCGAGGGGTGGAGGGTCTGGTAATGTTGGTAGTCTGGCTCAGCCCTTGGGAGTGGGGACGGAACGGTACAGGCTACACGCGAGGGCTTGTCGATGTCAACATCTATCATACGTTTTATGGTTGAGAGGCTTGGAAGCGGACCGCTTACATGCGAGTCTATCCACTATTTGCCTTGTTTTAGTATTACGATTCTAAGGTCTTATAGTATTGAATTTAGATATTTTAATTTTAGAAGTTCACAATATCAATGCACGCTAAGATAACACAAAGTTAGGAATGGAGGTCATTTATACAGCATTTAGGAACGTGTATAATTCAGAGCTTGCACGTTGCATATTTTATCTGGAATTATTTTGAAACAATACTTTTGTTGATATAAGTTTAAAAAATATTATATGGCGTTCTTATAAAATAAATTCAGTCCCAAAAGGTCTCTGATTTAATTATCTAATTTTGTCTGATAAACGACGTCGACTTTGACAAGCCAGCTGCCTTGGTCCCGATCTGTGAAATTAGATTGTTTATAAAGTTCGTCTCATATCTGGATTAGTCACGTTCGGGGACTTAACTGCCTTATCAAAACTTCAATACTTAACGTCGAAACTGTTCCGGAGAAACGGGAATACGTAATCTTGCCTTCATATCCAATTCGCATATTATCACAAATCCTACCTAAGATCGGTGGTTGGATCGTGAATACTCGAACGCTGCCGTGCATGTCAAACCCGCAAATACTGTCATATTTTACAAGATGTTTATTGCGAAAAAATGACTCAACATGTAACAAATATCAAGGAAAATTCCGCTTCAATTCAGTGGCAAAAAGGGCCACAGTTGTTTGAAGTATCAACAGTCGTTGCAGCATTTTGTGTCTCAGAACACAGATCAGCGAATTCGGTAGGTAAAACTTTGAATCCCCGTCCAATTTTGAGAGAGTTCATTTGCATCTCTCCTTGCATTAACTAACGGACCCGCGTGGAAGTTTCCTCTTGGCAAAACTTCTTTTCTGCTTGAACTGTTTTGGTAATGTGTCCATTTCACGGAACGAGGATTAAACAATTTTCATAATAAGTATTAACTTCTTTTTTAATAAAACTCTTGTGAATAAACCTGAATATAAAATGTACGCTTGCAAATAACAAAAAGGTGCGAGTTAATAAAGGATTGCGTTAAATGCTTCTTGTTACTTTTTTATTTCAGCTTAGAAATTATTTTCTTCATAACGTAGGTACCTAGATATTTCTATCCAAATAGGTACAGGAAATCTTGAACGCTCGCCTATCTGTTTGATGTAGGCCTACCATTTCCATTTTACGACTTCTCATTATTTAACCATAAAATAAAATTAACTCGGATCGATTTAGTGGTATTTTGAAAACGTTATGATAATGATATGTATGTATATGTATATAGTGTGGTGTAATAAACATGGCTATCATTAAAACGTTCCTGCCACGCGTTGTATTTGCCCGATGTAAGTAACTGCGTCAATTGCCTTATCGGCACCCCCACAGTCCTATTTCGTGACCAATTGCCGCCGTCTTGGTGTAATCAACGCTTTATTGCACCAAAAAAGAAAAGCCAACGAGATAATAACAGTAGAACATGTGTAATAACTGAAAATGTTTGTCGCTACGTGTCACGCCTAGATATGTGATGTTTGACACAACGGTTAGCACGTTCCACAAATATTGTGCTACAGACAGGGCAAATACGAGGCAAATGTGTGTGCCTTAGTATGGCACAAACATTGGGGCATAATACCACGGTAAATTGTGCACGTCGATATAAAATTACGGGTCGTTACGGCGATTGTCTCTGGCGGCACGAGCGCGGCACGTTCGCAACTTATCGCTTGTTCAGTTTTTCGCACAATCGAACCGTTTTCTGTTATTGGTATGTATTTTCATCGGGATTTTCGGCGATACTGAGCTCTTATTTCAAATTTTATGAGAGCATGAGAAACACTTGGAAATTCCCAATATAATCATGAACATCGTATTCAGCATTTTCAGGCATTTGTTAGCACCCATTGTATGCTTATTTCAAGAGGAATGACCTATTTGAAAGACGATAAGAACAATGTTCTGTTTGTTACAGACAATCACGGTTAAATAGAGCACATCTGCAAATCACAATTGCAATTGCGAAGACAATTGTTGCTACGGTTATAAGTATGTCATTGTTTCTTTGAACCTACGCCAATAGGCATTTGATGATGTCGCAATGCGTACTAACATTGCATTAAGTTATTGGCTATAAACTATCTGTAAGTACATGCTTAATCATCTACAATATTTGAAGACTGGCGTTTTATGGACCATGTAGAACCGAAGAATAATTTGGTGAAAAGAAATTGTAATTTGAAGGCTGGATCTCACCTCGTATTGTACCACTCTCACTGACCACAGCAATAAATCAATGATCGTATAAAAGAAAGCAATTAAAAAGGCTTTCTTAGACAAAGACGCACATTATCACAATGAGGAACGACCACCTTCACTATATCACCTGTAATTTTGAACTGATGTGTACCTTACCAGTAACGTATTGTTGGAACGCGGAAGGGTTTGCGTTTTTTGTTTATGCTCCAAATTTTTATGGAACCCACTAAAACACCAACAAAAACAGACAATACACTTTCAGTTTCTTTATAAAAATAGAACAAAGACCATCCAAAGGACGGGGTAAGGTGTTTTTTGATTGAAGAAACAATGGTTTGTTACGCAACTTTTGTTCAAAAATGAATGTCCAATTTTTTCGTAGTTGCATGTTATAGAATATTGTCAGTCATTCTCAGAACATTACTGGTGTGTTGCAGTGCAAAAAGTGTAGCAACGTGAAGTTTTTTGATTATCATAAAATGTTTTAAAATAACTAAATGTGTCCCTGAGACGTTATCGTAGAAGATAAGTAATGCAGACGCAGCTAGTCGTAAATATAAGTGAATTTCAATACGCAGTCACGACTGCGAAGCGTGACGGACCATCGGATTCAGAGGTAAATGTAACAATAATACAACAAACGATTCCTAGTAATGAACAAATGGATATAATATCCGATGATTTATTAAGCAATATTCGGTATTCTTTAGCTGCAAAGAATAAGAATTGAAATAAACAAGGATTTGCGGAATGTTAACACGAAAATTATGTTGAGGAAGCCATTTTAGGAATCTAGTGAGAATCAATGTTATTTGTTCGTGTTGTTGTATATTTGTTTGTTACTATGAGTCTCAAGGTTGGTGATCGGAACCGGGGCACAATCGAATCGTATAAATTACACATTTCACTGACATACGCGTTCGTTCTCGATCTGTAGGATTTGTTATGTTGCGAGTTGCGACTGTAATCTCGATGGCTATGTAGGTATAACACAAATTATATACGTAGGTTTAGATACTATCAACTCAGCCTATCGCAGTCCACAGCTGGACATAAGTCTCTCGCAGGCTGCGCCACAACACCCTGTCCTCCGCCTTCCACATCGACCCACCTTTATAAATACTAATTGCATAAGATATATGTTTGTAATTATTCATTTAAACAACGTAACTTATTAAAATACCTTTTTGCTTTCCTATTCTATACTAAGTCATGTATGAATTATTAAATTATGCCAGAATTAGCCAAAATAGAACAGAATTTATTAATGCGTCTATCTTTTATTTTAGCCCATTCTAAGTAATGCCTATTTAAACACCTCATCTATAAGCTTATTGATATATTATTTACCAATAATTTTGTCAGTTTATTGCTGGCCTAAGTGTAAACAGTTATAAATTATATTAATGAAGCCATTTAATCGTGACCTGGAACTCTGCTGATAGGCAAATTTATCGGTATCAAGTGCTTCTAATAAATTATTATTAGATATATATATAGCTATAGCTACTTATATACCTATCTAGCTAAGTAAGCAGTCAAATGAATTAAATTGTATGCAAGAAAAGTTGTGACCTAGTTACTAAGTATTTTAACTTCGTACGCACCACGCACATTCATTGTCATTTCCCAATTCAATTCTATTTGCATTTTTAAAGGAATTTTCTCCAATTTCAATTCATGGTTGTACTAAGCCTAATTAAGAGTTTCAGTGTAATTGTTGGGGCTCAATCACACTTAGAAGTTTTGTTAATTTCTGTTGAGAAAATAAATGCCATTCGTCCCCCTAATTATGTTATTTGCAGAGGAATCTTCTATCCATTTCCTTTTGAAATTCTGTGTTCATTTAATTTTACGGATGGGAAAATATTAGCTGAGAACTTTTCTTATTATTCGTGTAGACAAATTGAATTAATCAAACGTAGGTAAGTATTCTTTGAACAATTTGAAAAGCTTGTAGGCTGTGGTTAAATACGTATTCATGTAAGTATATTATAAAAGGCATAAAAACACAAACAGGTAATTTAGCTCTGAAAGTTTTCATACTAACCAAAATACAAAGATGTATGGAGTAATCAACCCGCCATAATCGCGACGTCAAATATGACACCCGAGGGATTCATAGGATCTTACACTGTTCGCGAATGACGATATTAGGTCTCTTGTAATAGAGACCGACCCTATCGCTATTTAACAGGCAGTATTTGAACTCTTTTACCTTTTAAAAAACCAAATAAACACCAAGAATTTAGAAACAATTGAAGATCAGCCAATCTCTTAAGGAAATACAGTGTACCCATATAACCATATGGGACAAAACAATAGTTAATTAACTGAGCGCTGCCCAAGTTGCCGACTGTGTAACTAAACCCTTAGGTATCGATCCCCGAACAAATTAGGATTGCCCTCATGTCCGTGAGAGCACGACATTTTCCTTATGTCGGTGAGAACCGGGTTTAATTTGTCGTTTATACCTACGTAAGTCGATGCACGGATCGGATACCTGCCTAATTTGTGATACCCAATAGGGGCTTGAGAGCTGCCTACATAAATATAATTTTAGTGTCGCTCTTGTAATTACAGTTTAGCTGATTACGATTTGTGGTACGATCTCAAATGTTTGTTTCGTCGCAAAATGAATTGATATGGGATTTTTAGTGTTGGTTTATTTAGATAAGCTGATTACTTAAGTTTTTTGTTTGCATCTTGCCTATATACCTACCTCGTGTAGGTGCAGGTAGGTGGGTAGGTACTTTACCTTATCGAAAAGTTAAAACCAATAATTTATGACAGCCATTGACTGAACTAAATAATATCGAACAGACAGGTGCAAATCGATTCGATTTAAAAATGAAGATTTCTTTATTTTTTCTCAAATATAAGTTAACTAAATAATATTGTATAGGATTCAGCAAAAAAGGAAAAATATCTACTTTGGTCGATCGATGTCGGAGGTGAATTCGATTCAGTGTCGAACCCACAAAACTATGCCAATGACTTCGCAGTTTTAGAAATCCAATATAGCCGTTCAACCCACATTTTTTTTTTTGTTATTTCCCAATCTTTCAAATAATACAGGTAGGTAGATGAATGAAGTTGTATTAAAAAAAAAAATAGTTTTAAGACTTTAAAGCCTACCTTTTATCTATGCCAGTACTTTTTATTTTCTGTGCATTGACCAATAACATTTAACTACCTTCTTATCTCACTTATATTCATTTAAACTTTATCTCGGCAATAGACAATCTTTTTATAGACTGGGATCGAGTTATTTTATAACAACATCAAAACAGAATCGGATGAGACTGGCTCTTAGCAATCTTAACTAAATCACACTTGATATTAAAAACAGGGATTAAAATATGCGAAGAAGTCGGGAGCCAACTTTATATACTTACAACGTTATATAAACGGAAATATGAATAGTTGTTTACTACACTCGTGGCTTGTCATTTAAATTATAGTTGACTAATTGGCGTCTCCAAAGTGTAGGCAATAAATTCAAGCCAAAATGTTTGTTCCGATGTTTGTAAACCACATCACAAAGTCCACTGAACTAATTTTAATAAGCGTTACGTTTGAAGAATTTAAACTAATTTTTATTCAGTATATATAACAGTCTTATGTAAGTCTGTTTGTGTATTCGTGGTACGATGGTCAAACATTTAATATTCTGAACCCATTTGGGATTTGGTTTTATTATGTGATTCGAAAGTGAGTAGGTTAAGTTCAATGTTAACGGCTTATCTTTTTAAGCCAAACGCCTACTTAAATGTTAAGTGATGATAACTTTTACCTATCATATAAGTATACTAATTCCGATAAATATTTATTTTATAATTGCACCTACCAGTATAAGATTTTGCATCAACCTTATGTAGAAAATGCCTAATCCCTTAAGTACGTCTCTGTTTATAAGATAATGTGCTTAGAGTTTAATAAAATAAATATTTCGATATTATTTATAATATCGGGTAAGTAACATGTTTTATTATAATTTATTTAAATATATTACTTATAAGCTTTATTATTTTTTCCGTATTTTCATTTATTTTCACAGACCTGTTGTCAGTCGCAATATAATTATAGGTAGGTTTTTTGTACATCCTTCAAATTAACGCATATAGTACCTAAACAAGTATTTTATAAAATGTCTTCAAATACACGACGAGCAACGAAGTATCATCCGAGTAGCTTCGATCGAAGCAGCGTGCCAAATTGGATAACTGCCAATACGAATATCAGTAGGAAAGGGAAGAAATTCATACCATTCGTTCACTTCCGCCACGTAATAAAAAAAAAATAGTATTTTCGGAATTACAAATTGGTATGAACCTAATTTTGTTGTAACTTTTGCTGTTAAATAGGTCACAGAGCTTGTTAGAATAGGTGTGGTTAAAATTAGAAATTAAAACTGAGATATGTGATACTATAAATACTTACATGAAAAGTATCTGAATGTAATAGGTATCCACACCTAACTATAATTAGGAAATAATAATTATTCGAAGCGTTTCAGATGTTTTAAACATTTTGAATTACACAATAAATTGACTAAAATAAAGCTTTAAAGAAATATATATAGTATGTACAATTATATAACAAAATTTAAAAAAGAGGCGCTCATTGGGCACCAAGTGTGTAAGTTCCAAGAATTCGTATATGATATAACAAGCTTCAATCATATTTTTATGTTTAGATACGTACCTATTTAATATTTAATGGGTACCGTTGTAATATGTACCGAAGTATACTACCTAGTATATATAGGTAAAAGATGTCGTAATAAAGATAGACGTCTACCCAAAGTATTAGTTAAAAATTGGGCTTTTCCTGAAAACAGAGATTAAACTACAAAGAAACAATACAGTACCTACATAACACTACAAAATTTTGAGAACATCATTGAAATATGAACCGAATTTCATCATTCAAGATTAAGATGCACATAATCTGCTTCAGAAACGGTTATAGAATGAAGTGGTTATGTGTTACACAAAAATACCTTCATAATAATGTTGTTAGGCTCATGTGATGTGTATGAAATAAGGTGTATTAGCTAAGACTGGCGATTATCTTTAGTTTAGATAGTTGCGCACGAGTACAAATCCGAGGGGATCGGTTTAACTACTGCGACTGTGGACTGCGAAACTGGGACTGGTTTGATCTATGAATATTTATGTTATAATACATAAAATAACAATGAATTAATTAGTGATATTTAATATTTATTAGCAGATTATTATGATTGTTTGGCTGTGTTTGAAAATGAAACTACTTAAGTTACATTATAGTACATAATTATTATTATTATCTAATTATCACTTGCTTTAAAAACGGCGAAGAAAAACATTGTGAGAAAACATGCCATGAAATGGGATGCCTGAGAGATATTTCTCGATGGCATGTAAAGCCAAGTCAGAGGCCCTTGGGCGGCTTTAAAACTCTGACTCCAGGGTAGTCACTAACTACACGAAAAGAAAAAGATTATAATATAATAATATACAGTCATGATAGGTATATTTCTAAGTAGGTGGCTTCATCTCTGTACTACCCATTTTTTGTAACAGCATCATACATATTACTTAAGGGGGAATAGGTAGGTGAGTAAGTAACCACGGAATGACTAATAATCAAACAAGCAACAAAATTATTGACAATTGATGTCAAGCCCTCCAAAGACAACCTGTAAATAAATAGTTAAACAGAGTTTTTCAATGAATACCTCTCAAATTGATTGACTATTATAGTTCGAAACTCAACTTCAAAGCTTATATAGTTACATAACCCCGTAACTAATTGGCCCATAGCCAACACAGAGCCGTTCTTCTAAGTTTTAATATAGAAACAACTGGCATTAACAAGGTGGCTTGTTACTCTATTTTCATGCTGAAAGCCCCTTTGTTTTCAGTTTCTAACAAGCCCGGCTTTCAGGATTGGATCTTGTTAGCGTTATAGGGTTAGTTATTTATGACTAGATGCTATTTAACTGACTGTGGATGTTCTTTGTGTAGTTATGACGTTTATGACTTAAGATTTTAACGAAGATTGGTCGGTTCTGTGTTTTTTAAGTGTGTGAGTTTTTGAAAATGGTTTTTTGAAGGCTTATCGGTAATAGAAAAGACTGTAATTAAAATATATTTGATCATTTGTTTTGAAAAACCATGTCATTTAAATTAATATGGTTGGTAGGATTTTTGATAGGTAATAATGTGAAACAGGAGGGTTATTCTAAACATACCTATATACAATCAATCTGCCTAGCCTTTTCCCAACTACGTTGGGATCGACTTTCAGTCTAACCAGATGCAGCTGAATACTGTATTTTATATGAAGCGACAGCCTATCTGACCGCCACAACCTAGTTACTGGGTAATACGATACCCAGATAATCAAAATTTAAACTAAAAAACGATTTAAGTAGGTAAATCTTTGGAAAACAGAATTTAATCTTCGACAGACTAATAATTTACTTCTAAATACTTATTTATTAATTCTAGATTTCTAGACAAATATTGATAATATATAATAAGCCAAGAGGATATTATATATTTAGTAGATCGTATTGGTATTATATGCCAACAAAAATATATGGCAATCCGTACATAACTTTCTCCTTTATTTTGACCGATAAATATGTTGAATCACGGATATAGTTATATTTGAAAATCTGTCTCGTATATTCAAATAAATTCCTTGAATGTCCCTTGTAAAGATAACTTCATAATTTAGCACACATTTCTTTTTAGTAATGGTGGAAATATTTTGTGTGAAGTGAAGTCAAGTCATTGTACGTTATTACAATTTATTATGTTCCTGTGACAGGTATTGGCAGAATAAATAAGTACGTATCTACACACGTACTACAGACATTAAATGTTGTTAAATTATTTTCAGGAGTAATACGTAGTAGGATAAAAAAAACTGAAGTTTTCATAAATAATCTTGTTTTGCATTCTTTACTTCATTTAGCACCCTTATTATGTAGCACACTTACAATGGCAATGCTTTTTAATTTGAGATTTCAACAATACCTATTCGACGACCTAGACAAATTTTTCAAACATAACTATTAAGCAATGAATTACGAGTTTCCTACAAAATCCTTTGGATTCTGATTGCAAGTGTGTTACAAAATCACGGTATAAACAGATCTTCTTATTCTGTAAAATTTTTAATCATTAGCAATGAGTTCTCTACCATTAAAATACTTTTATCTTGTAAAATTACTTTGAAAAACTTTGTCCCCCTAAAAATCTGACAAAAAGAGACAAAACAACAAAGAATAGGTAACACAACATGAATCAAACAATTTATTCAGCTGAATATCTTTGGTATCGTAACAATAATTGGAAAAAGCTTTCACCTCAACCCACCCTATATCACAGGGGATGTGTGTTGCATGCGAATGTGTCAGTAGCAGTACCGATGCTGATCCCACTTGCATTTCCTGCACTGTTTTAAAGTAGCGTCTGCAAAAAACAAAACAAAAAAATATTACATTATTTTTTCTTTTTTTATAATAATAAAGGGAATTTATGTTTCTTTTAAATATTGGCAAGTCATCAGCAGCTATTGACAAAAGCTTGACATCAAGCGACCGATAGTTATGTAATTTCTGATTGCCTACACCGGCCATAAAAAAATAGTTACTAGAAACCACTAAATATGTACGTTTTATTGGGTTTAAAAAACTTTTAATATATTGTTTCCACTTCAATTCTGATTATTCAATAGGGACCTAAGCATAGGCTTCTGCTAAAAATATAGCAGGTACATATTTAACTTACCGATCAACATGCGAGTCACGTGGGTAAAATTGTAGTGCTAGCCAAATCAAATACCTACCTACCTAGCGTTAACCGTTGCTTAGAGGCACTTAGTACCAGCTTAAAATAGCAACCACACTTGCAATGTTCCTACTTGCTAAAACAAATCGTGCATATAATTCATAATTAAGTACAAGGAAGCTCTTATGAGTAGCTGCATGCAAATAAAATTGCGAATCACGTTCGATCCACACAAAGCAGCTTAAAGCGCGACGACCTGGGAGGTATAGTAATCAAGATAATAATAATATGCTAACAAATCCAAGGCGACCGAGTATCTGCCTACATGAAACAAGTTCACCCTTTTCCATATACCTACCTACTTTACATAACAGTGCCACAAAATTATTCCAAACTAAAAATAAGATAACAATTTCCGTCACTTTTCAAAGTGTCTGACAAGGAGACAAGAAAAGCTGTGAGAGTAAATAAATGTCACGTAGGCGTGTACTATGTCCAATCATGAGATTACAAAATAACACGACACGCATCCCTATGTGGATAATCTAATCCACCGATTAAACTGTGAACGTCTTTGTGGGCGTGGGCTCCAGTCATTAGATACTAGTTTTATTTACAAAATCTGACGTTTAGTAAAAACGTCAATTTGTGGCAAGCGAACCAACAAAATGTCGAAGTTACTGCCACGGCTATAAACATTTAAATTGAGTTTTTATCAAGATAGACCTACTCTGTCGGTGAACGTAAACGTAGTTTTATTCCAATTATTTGATGAGTGGATAAAGGCATTTTCTTAATGAGTGGATGCGAATGACCCAGCCGTATTTATCTTTAACTAAGTAGGTACATAGTTTTACTTCAGTAAGTGATAAGAGGTGATAAGTGAGATGTATGAATTCATGTTGAATATTTGGACGCCACACTGTCTAGTATCTACGCCTTATTTGTATATTTATTTTAAACTTCATTTCATAGATAGGTAGGTAGATTGCGATTAAGATTAAGGTAATGGCAAAGTTGTAGGTCTTAGGTTCGAACCCTGACAGGCGTTAGTTTAGTTTTTGTAAATTATTTCATCAGCACTGCTCTCATAACGGTGAAGGAAAACATCGCGACGCAACCGACATGTCCTAAAACCAAAAAATTCGAAGACATGTGACATCTACTAACCCACACTGGGCCCGCGTGGTGGATTATGGCCCGCTCCCTCTCACAGACAGGAGGCCTGTGTCCCAGCAGTGGGAACAGCTGATTATGCTAAGTGTTTATGATGACTATAGTTAGGCTGTACCTAATGACAATAATAACTGGCTGATAATTGTCGCATAATAATGTTAAAAAATAAAATAACTGTGTCTCCAAATATCAAAAAATTGTCAGATAACAATAATTATTCTGATGAAGACTTTTAAACACATTTATTTATTGAGGTTCAATCAAAAGAAGTGGCAATTCGGTTTTTATAAGATTGTTAGTTATGACTTCTAAATTGGTTTCATTATGCAAATATAGATTGTCTAGATAATATCAAAGAACCGATTAGCCTCCAATTTACAAGTAGCGATGCTGTAAAATTAATTTGGAAATAATCCGTTGATTTGTTTGTTTTGCTAGCGCTACCAAAGCCACTCTCGGGGCGCAATCGCGACGCCCCATCTCGCGAGATAAACATTATACCTACTCAGCTTAAATATAAGATACAACAAACTTAAAAAAACGCTTAATGAACGCAGAATTTTATTTACAATTCCTGTTTTGAAAATTCAAAAATACTCGAAAGTATGGCGGTGTCACGCTGTCCCATAATGTTGAATATTTTATTCGAACATTTACAGGTTTTTGGCGTTACATGTAATGCACAAATGGTGTTAATATTACATTTTATGCCTTTAGAGAGTCGGTTGTGGTTGATTAAAAATTTGTCGTGTAATTCTTTTTTTCGATGTTATTTCTGAGCCGTGAGAAGGCTCTACGGCTTTTGGCGAGTAAATGAACTTTGGTTAAGCGCCTTAACTCCGCGCTTATTTGTTTTTTTCTCCCTTTATTACTTTGCGATCTTTTAATCTTGATGAAATTGGCTAAAAGAATATTACATTACTGATTTGTATTTGGGCGGTAAATAAGAATTTTTCTTTGGGTATATTTATACCTCCTACTCTTTCCAGATAACTTAGGTAGGTGCATATATCTACTGGGATCGGAATTCCTAATCTACAAAGAGCACTATGTCAAAACCGAAGGCAAACTTCTACTATCAATAATGCACGGCCACTTACACAATATTCTATCGGAAACACAAGACGGAGATCGAAAAACACCGGTCCCCGCTCCGAGGGAAGACATAACGCAATAACAAAAATATTTACCAAAGCTCCAAGCGTATAAAAAGATGTCCCTTAATGCGACCCCAGATGCACTCCACCTATTATTTGTTTCCCCAGAAAAGGTTACCTCTAAATATGAATATAGGTAATGTAATGCAAATTCCGACTGCGGGTCGCCCGAGTCCTGACACTGTTTCCTTTTCTTCTATTTATCCGAGGGCACCTCTGGGAACAATGTTATTAAAGAAAGATAAGTGAGGCGAGAAGGATCCTATCTTATCGACCTTTCGTATTTCGATCTAAAGAATTTGTGTGTAAATAGGTAAATAAGCCCTCACATAAGGAAACGACGCTCCGAGTCGACGATCCTTTCACATTCAACTCTATATACCTAGTTACTCGATACCGAAGTAGAATGAGATCTTCAGCGATTAAGCAATAAAATTCGTTGCGTTTTTCGTTTCGAGCGTCGGTTAATCGAAAAGCGCTGACGTTTAAACGGCGTATCTAATTTCCTGCACTAATTCAACGCAGCGATTACTCGCGTGGATCAATCGGACCCGACTAGTTCAATTAAAAATTTAAAACAGTCTCGTGCAATGTTAATAGAAACAGAAAGTTGGCGCATTCGTATGAGTCACGAGATCGTAGTACGCATCAGAGTTATAACCATCGCGTCACAGATTACGACACGCTCGTAAAATTCGTCCGTCCATTGAGTAAAACAATAAAACGCGATTTGGATCAAATGGTGTCACTAGCTCGGCGAAGTTCAAGTGCGCTATTAAGTTGCACAACAGGCAATAAACATTTGAAATAAAAACGTAAATATTCGCGTCGTAAAGTGTGTATCATTTGTAATAATAGCGTTTGCGAGATGGTTATTTTTATCCGGGTATCGGTCGGGTCGTAAATGCCGTAGACTAGAAGCAGACGGGTTTTACGGTGCGGCCCGAGACTGCCGGTGAACAGGTGATGAGGTGTCTTCGCTTTACGGTCTGCAAGACCGATGCATCTTTCACAAGCTATTGCATTATGGCATCTCAACTAGAACGATAAATACTTACACTGGGTTTTTGGTACCTACCTATCTTGTTATGTAAACTCTTAACAAACTGAACAGGTGTGTAAACAGTGGGTAATATAAGCAATAATATTGTGCATGAGTAGGCAAGGAGTGCGCAAGAACGACCTAGCACATACTAAACTTGAACTAAATAGACTACAGAATGTGTATACGTAAGTGGGTGCATGCCTTGAAATAAAATAACTTCTTTCAGTAGGGGGGCAAGTACCTAGGTACTACTGCAGGATCCCTATCTGGCTCTAGTTAATATAAGTATCAGCGGCCGATAGATTTTTAACCTTTATTTTACCTTGTTTCAGATAAACAAGGAATTTGGATGACACATAAATGGATGCCTTCCACTTGGCTCAACAGAACAAAATATGAGGTAAGTTATTATTACTACTATACCGTACGTACGTACGTACTTAAATGTACCTTTGAAAACTATAGCTTGTAGTTATTATAAGTATACATAACTAAGATAAAAAATATACATAGGTATTATCTACTCGTACAATCAAGGACATTAATTGTTAAGCTGATTGCTGCACTATGTTATGAATTGCCGTGTCCTAGCCATTCCATGCGACAGTCAGAAAATGATACTTGAGTCAGTTTGCTTAGCCATAATTTTCCCTGACTTCACCGACTATAACGTATAATTCTCATGATTTCCCTTTTAAAATTTCCATTCATTTACTAAAGAAAATTATACCAAGTGTTTCCACAAAATTGCCACGTAATTTTCCTAACCAATTCCACCATAATTCCCGATTTAATTTGATTCAAAGAGTACAGAGTGGTGAGGTACATCGTCAGCATAAAGTTAATAAGATAGGGGCCGACCGTCCGGAGGCTGGCCGCTGTTCGACCATATTGGACAAATAGGACAATGTAGGACGTTCCCAGTGCCTATTACGAGATTCTTTTTGAAAATTCTGTGTAGGTTTCGAACTAAATATTTACCTAGAGAAAAGAACATTACTTTAACACTAAAGAAATGTATAGATTGTGTATAGATTTGTATGTTCATAAAAACAAAACTGTCAATAAAAAGTGTAACAAAATATTCAATGTTTAATCCAAAATAAAACAAAAACTTCAGCTCTTCAAAATTTGAATAAACACGTAGGAATGTTGTAATAACTTTTATCAAAGGCAGCCGTTCACAAAATTAACCTTGTACAAAAAGGCCCTTCACTACATCAGGACGAAAGTACATAGAAGAATTTCCAACAATATCTGCAAAGGATTATGGAGGTCTATCCCAACATTACGTGCCTAAATTGAAGAGGTAGGCCATTGTAGAAACTAAGGCAGCTCAGTAAAGAGAATGTGCTTAGTTAGGAAAATGTTGGGGCCTACCTAATTTGGGTAGGTTATGTTACACGTTAAGTACCCACCCTTTAGCCGGTTAGTAGTTTGAGTTAACTTACGGAACGGGAAAACACGCGTACAGTCGCTAACACAATGGTTAGGTTGCGAGTTTAGAGCTTGGTAATAGGCTGTTTTATTAAAAGTTTTGTCCGTAGGTAATGTGAGTTTGTGTGGACAGGAAATTTTTGCCTGAAAAATAAATGAAACAACTCTTTTAGGATCGTTAAAAAAACTAAAAGTTACTAAGTAGTTACAGGTTAATGTGCAAATGTTTAAAATAGATTGAGTCCAAAAAAATGAAAAACCATTGAAGTCGTATATTTTCTTTAACATAAAAACAATAAAGGATTTTTTATTAGTGTCTCTACAAGAGAATTTTGCAAAACCACATAATTTATGCGATGTTATGATAATAAATCGGTTAATGACCGAGTAATAGCACAATAAATGCATGACGATTAACGATAAACACGTGTCGGTATCGTAAAACTGTTTTGAATTCAACTGCGCCCGTCTAGATTCTGTCTGTCTAGGCACGGACCGAATGACTATTTTATTGGCGATACAAAGCTACGTCATCTCATTTTACGGTGGCGCCTAGTTATACGAAATCACATAAAACCAAACACGTCATTGAGACTACTATAATGTTCTATTAGGGGCAATTTAAACAGCTCCTTACAATTTTACGATTTCGACGGCGGTTTATGGCGTGGCACGCGCTTGAGTTTGCTCGTAAAAACCTACGGTCACCTGTTGTGTGTTATCCTTCCTACAATGTGTCAATAAAATTTTGTCAATGGACGACGTTTTAATGTGCCAATTATGGTTCGATGTTTCATTCACAAGTTCCAGTTTTACGACTCGGTTTGTGGCGTTACGCTCCATTCTCGTAGGAAAGTTCCCATCGCACTACGGGCTTTCAAGCGTGAATTGATAAAGCCTCGCCTAAATTGTAAAATATTTTTTTCTTTTTGACAAACACTTCCTTAATATATTAACTTTTTCTTTTCATCTTGCCGCCTGATGGAATGACTTTGATCAAATAATTTCAGAGCGTAACAATATTCGTTAGCGACTGTACAAGAATAAATGTTTATGAGCGGCTCCTTCACATTAGTAGGTATTTTACGGGACCATATTTTGGACGCAACTGTACAGAAGTAGGTTTACGGATTCAGTTATTTTTAAATTGGCATTTCTTAATTTTTTTATCTTTATTGCTAGTATTTCTTGTTTTCACGTGTTTTTTCTTGGTGTTCTGA
The DNA here is from genome assembly GCA_948473465.1 of Lithophane ornitopus. Lineage (NCBI taxonomy): Eukaryota > Metazoa > Arthropoda > Insecta > Lepidoptera > Noctuidae > Lithophane > Lithophane ornitopus. The sequence goes on from OX419623.1 coordinate 10,152,597, forward strand.
CGCTCTCAAACAACATTGGATAAAATGTATGCTAATATATTATGTGCAATATCTATAATTTTATTTATAGAGGAAGTTTGTCTAAGATATAGGTCATAGTGATATGTTTATGATCAAAACCACTGTCTGGTTAGATGGGAATCCATTTTTTCAGGTTTTTATTGTGGTGGAACAGCATGTTTATTTTATAACATAATTTAGTACAACAAAATGAAGAATAGGTTCTCCAATTTTACTATGTGTAACAGGATTTATTGTGATGCCGTCGGCATAACAATTTGTATGGAATAGGTACCTACGTATTCTGTAACAATCACGTAGCTCAGCATTATTTCCTGAAAAAATATAACATTCAGCAAGAAAAGGAAAATTCAGCAGATTTCTTATAAATACACGTAGTCCTACGCCATCGCCCATAACTCAAATGACTGCATACGTCAGGAATATAAAGGAGGAACTTTAGCCAAGCCCCACCTAAAATAGCATGGCCGTTCGTTCAGCGAACACCCGCCACACGCCGATTGGCGGAAACTCAAATAAACGAGTTTACCCGCTCTTGCTCTGACCAATCAGCGCGAGGAATATTTAAAAGGCAATTTAGAAGACATCTTGGGAGGTATCCTTATCTCTGTCATTAAGTATGCGAGTGAAGGTGACGGGGCACACGTCAATGTAGTAGTGAGTGGTTGAGATGTCTCGCGTTTCGCATAGATGGCGTTAGTTGTTACGTAGTTCGACTCTTTCACGTTAGATGGCGTGGCGATCTGGTGTAATCTTATGGGAGTCAGCTGTTGGTAATGGGATTGTGATGGAATCCGGGCTTGGAAGAGCTTTTCTAGGAATAGATCCAAATTTTCAATTCTGATGGTTTTATAGCATACAATACTTATCGTTTGTCTTTATTTAAAAACAATGTGTTTGAAATATAGAGTTTTTAGATTAAATATTAATACCTATACAGAGGAGCATTGGGGCATACCTTTGCACAGGTTTGGGATGCTAACTATTGCTAACTAAATTAAGAAAACAGAGTAATAAAAAAGAACTTTAAAAAAACGACCTACTTAATGTATATTGTAGGTACTTCCCTACATTTAGATAAACGGATTGATGGTTAGCATAATATTCATTATCAACTTAAGTTGACCGAGATAGAGTCAGTAAGTCGAACTGCCTAACAATATGTTTCCCTATTTAAAAAATGTACTGCATTTCATACATTTAATTTTATGTAAGTACAATATCAGTATAGAATATGTGTAATAATTTGACTTCAATTCGTTAGATATCTTCATAAATACATATTAATCAAATTAACTTAAATCAAACCTGATTTATATCTACCTAAAGCAGTATTGAATACCTACTAATTTCCAGGAAGTGATAATGCAGACTAAATCTCATAAATCTGTCTAGGTGTAAAATTTAATAATTTAATTTGTTATTAATTCAAATAACAAATTAAGTGTTGTTAAGCACTAATGTTCAATATTTAAATACTTTTAAAAGTTTAAGTGGGATTTTCTAAGCTTTTAATTATTATAGAATGATAATTTATAAGAATTGGAGAAACTTGTTTGTTAAGAAAAAAAATCTGACCAGTTTTCTACTTCTCAATAGTAGGTAGGTAGGTTCTACGTAGACTCTAGAAGAGACTGGGACCTCTGAGTTTATTTCGGCCTTTCCAGACAGAAAACGCCGTCGTCATCTAGCTTATTTTTAATATGACGTGTAAAAGTGAGTCCGATATCAGAATACACATAACATAACCTTAATCAGCCTAAAACGTTCCCACTGCTGGGACACAGGCCTCCTCTTGTGAGAGGGAGTGGGCCGTAACCCACCACGCGGGCCCAGTGCGGGTTGATAGATGTCACATGTCTTTGAATTTTTGGTTCTAGGATATACCGGTTTCCTCACGATGATTTCCTTCACCGTTTTCGAAAACAGAAAAAAAAAAACAAACAGAATATACAATTTCATTTAATTTAATTTCTACCTATACCCCATTTGAAATAAGATTAGACATTAAAACAAAACAAACAAGCCCTTTTACAGTCCGTTCAACCGATTTTAACTTCTATACCGTAGACATAAGTATAGCATTAAAAGCAAAAAAAGTTACACAATACCAACTACCACCAACGCAATGGAATTCAAAATCGGTTGAACGGAATGTAAAAAAGGCTTATCTATACGTCTAATCTTATTTCAAATGGAGTATAGGTAGGTATATTTTGGAGCTCTGCTAATTTAACTGTCAGCCCGCAGGTGTTGAGGAGCAGTGATGGCCCAGTGGTAACGACCGCGACCTACGAGTTGCAGGTCGTAGGTTCGGACCCAGACAGGCGCTTTACTTTGTGTAAATTATTTCATCACCTGTACTGCTCTAAAAAAGGTGAAGGACATGTCTTAGAACCAAAAAATTTAAGACATGTGATATTATCTTCCAACCTTCACTGGGTCCGCTTAGTGGATTACGGCCCTGTCCCTCTCTTCCGAGAGGAGGCCTGTGTCCCAGCAGTGAGAACATTATAGGCTAATTTATTATTTAACTGTCCTAAGTGCTTTTCTTCCATATTCCACCATTTCCTTGGATATAGGTATTTTCTTTGCTTAGAAAGTAAAAATCCTGAAAATGTTCAAATGTTCTTTTTTTTAGAGTAAAGTAAGTTAATAATTAAATTAAGTAAATTCCATGAATGGTTAAAGTATTCGGTATAACCTAGTAGGTAAGTGAAGGGGAATTTGGTTTATGAGTTAGCACTCAAGGTTAAGTAGTTGTCAAAAATTAAATTTCTTGTTTTATTACTACTTAAATCAACAAAATACACTTAGTTGACATAGCTGACGTTTTTACACAAAAGAATTCAGATTATAACTTTTATTACATTTCGTTTTAAGTACCTAAATCAACAAAATACACATTATATAGGTAAGTATGTAGGAAACAGATGTTCTCACAGAAGAATTTAAAGAATTTTAAAAATTGTTTGGTAATGAAACTTTTGAATTCTTAACTTTTTACATTTACGTCGTTATACCACTTACAGTAAGAATCTATTAAAATCTAAGCATAAAATTAAGTAACAAAGCCTCAAAGGAGTTTGACTTATTTTATAAAGCCACTCACCTAATTCTATTCTTAATTAGAATCATTTGTTCTCTACTACCTACTAACTACCTACTTACCTAAACTTCTAACTTGTTACTTACCTAAACAAAAGAATAACAAGTTCTACATTTAATTTCACTTGTTGTCACATTAGTTGTCATTCACTCTGTGCATCAGTAAGCTCAGAGATTCTGCAGTCACCACGTGTTATGTCGATTTGACTTCTGCCGTCGTACTTAGATTTTTTTTACTCTGTGACACTTTTATCTGTGCTGTGAAGGTGAGTGACCGTAGTTTGTAATAATTACTTGTTAGTAACCTATTTATAACCTCAATAGAGAACAATTTTTTTAAAGTTAAATAGGTAGGTATCCACATCATTGTGGTACCTATAAAAAAAAACTAGCATTGATTGTAATAATTTTATTTATTAATAAGAAGTTGGCCCTTACATATTTCTGACATTTTAATTTATCATAATTATCCAAATTTATAATAGGTTTTTTTTTAATTTGTTTAGTATGATAAATTAAAATGTATCTACCTTACCTATTATCACCCATAAAGTCATAATAAATAAAAACTAGCTATCAATAGCTTTAATTATAACAAACTTGTAAGAAGTAATTCTTAAAATATTAGTTTTTTTTAATCAAGTAAGTAATTACTTACGTCTTAAAAAAAAAAAAAAAAAAAATTATAGTTAACCTGTTAGTGGTCGGCTTAGCCTCCAGTAAAGAGGGCCACGTGTAAAATGATCGTTTGATTCGAACGATAGATTTTTGAGGTGCCGCCGTTGTCTTACTGGAGGGTAAACTTACTGCTCTGTGTTGTAGTTTATTTTATGTGTACGTATTAATGTTTGTAATGTAGAAAAATTCTGGCATTTATCTAACTATAGTCTTCTTAGCTAAGATCTCGACATCTGTAGATATTTTTTAAAGTTTTATAGTCATATTATTTTAATTAATACTCAATTTCCCTCTCATTTAATAAATTAACAAATAATTAACTGATGTTCTCATCATCTGTATATTTTTTTGACCCGACTACGGCAAAGCTAAAGGTTATCATTTTAACAGACCTGCTGAAGTGTCTGTTAAAATGATAACCTTTGGCTTTGCCTATTTAATTTTCATAATCATGAATACCTATAAGCTTACCTACAAGTTTATACAAACTTATTAGGTACAGGTATCATTAAAATTAGGTAGGTATTTGTACACCTAGATCTACCTTTACATTTACCTAGGTATTACCCTTTTGCTGTATCCCATCGCTTACACAATACTTTATAGGTTAGGTATATTAAGGCTTCAGTGCTATGTTGGTTAATGCAACTAGTTTCTGTCTCTGTCAGTACTTACAATTTAAGTCCGTATGCAAAAGGACTGTATCTACTAAAAATAATGCGACTTACCTACTAATTACCTAAGCAACAAGAGTTCTAAAGTTTACCTTGAAGAGAATCAACCTGAAATTCTCCTTTAGCTTCACCTTTTTAATTTTTCTCACATTAGAAGAATTGTGTACTAGTATACAACTTACTAAAGTAGGCACTTACCTACTAATCCAAGGGAATACTATCTGTATTATTAAGTAGGTAGGTTTGTTTTTATTCCTTTCAACTTATTATACTGAAACGTTACAACTTACCAAGTGTTGTATTGTTGAGCAGGACTGTTCTCATTACAGCATCCCACAGGCATCGAAGTCTATTCATAATCCTCCCATAGTTAGGTAGGTACTTACCATATTTAGTGTGGCAACCCAAAAAATAAAAATCAATACACTATCATCAATATGGTAGTCAATCGGTAATAAAAACGATTCTATATCCGATTATACTCGCTTCTAGTCCGGTAAATCGATTTTTTACATCTCGAATGACGAAATCGATTGCTTATAGCAACATTGTATGGGTCTTGTACCATTGAGCGGAGCTATTACTGTAGGTATAAAAAATCAAGTTCATGGTCGTATTTTTTTTATTGCATATCTATTAAGATATGTATTACTTCAGTTTTAGGTGGATTCCTATCATTCTTGTTGCGCAGGCACTTCTTAAAGTGAAAGTATTTGTTTCGAAGACTTTTCTTAGTAAAAATTACTTTCACAAACTTCTAACAACGTGTTTTAGGAAAGTGCCTGTTGTATTATTGTGTTTTCCATTTATTTAAATCGATAGTGATTCAATAGAGTTTTGGAAAGTAGGTTAGCATTTGTACAAGGACAAGTTATTCAGTTTTCTTTCTTACCTACTTAGTTTTATGAAATATTCATAGACCTAAGTGCTAACACATAAGCAAAATTCTAAGCTAAGAAGTTTGAAATTTATTCCATTGTAGATAGAATACTTTATTGTACAACAAAATTAGAACATGAAGTTAGCAAAAATCTTATAATTAAATCAACTATTTCCCAATCTCTAAAGTTTTATGGTATTAATCTTCCTAATTTTAATTTATTGTCTCCAAGCGTAGGTTCAAATCTCGCCCAAAAATTAAAGAAGTTTGTTCGACACTTCAGCCTTGCTAACCTAGAAATTTTATACCGTCTAATCAAAAGTTTTGTAACGAAATTTTTCCTTAAAGTTCCCTACAGATATACCTACGTTATTATACCTATAGGTATATCTTTCGTGTTTATGTTCCACGATTTTTTCGTTGTCATGTAAACAATAACAAAATGTTGCGGCTTATCACGGAGGGCATAACACGAGATGTTTTGTATCTATGGACATAAACTCGCCGATGTAAGCACTATGCACAACATCAGCTGAATTGTCAATATTGCTCTTAAAATATTACTGACTGTACCTACTATCGTGTAAACTCGGCCCTATGTATGTAATAAGTGTGTTTTAATTTTGTTTTTTCTCAACTGAAATTCTACTTTATTCTTCGGAAGCTAAGGTGGGTTCTTGATTGGGAAAATTGTAATGGCGTGGCTCGCGTGTATATCCCAAAGTCGCAAATTTGTATTCAAAAGATACCTACCATCGAAGTACACAATAATCGTAAAACAAACAATTTAAACTCCGATTTTGTCGAGTTTCGAATATTGCTCTACCATTGAAACGTAAATGAGTTTGTATATAGGCACTGATCTACTTAATATGAGGCATTTACTTGTTAAACTATTATTTATTTATTTTATCTGAGTGTTTTGACACCTTATGTATTCCTACTTTGAGATTACCTACCTACATAATACTGTTAGTATCTAAAACTTATAGAAATTATGAGTGCGTGTTGTTTCTACATGCTCCAATCTTAGCTAATATTATAAAGGCGAATGTTTTTTTTTTTTATGACGTCTCTCACAGGTCGACCTATGAGGTTGTCGGCTGCTTAACCGGACTTTCCTGTGCCTGCCTCAATAAATTAAGGCCTCCAGCCAGGGCATAAAACTTAGAAACTAAGCGACTACACGCTAAAGGCACCCCCTGTGGGGTACGGACCTCCGCTTAGGGCTTCGCTGGAGGAGGATAGCAAGGGACAAGCTAGATCGGATTAATAAATGCGAATGTGAGTTTGTTTGTTATGCTTTCACGCTAAAACGGCTAAACGAATTTGGATGAAATTTGGCACATGGGTAGACCATGACCTGGAGAAGGACGACTTTTCATCCTGGATCGTAGACGGAGTCGCGGGCAACAGCTAGTTATGTCTAAAAAGACTTCAGTATCAGGTTCTAAAGATATCGAACCATGTGTAGTAGTAGTAGTAATATAACATTAAAGTTTTAAGTTTTTTTTTGTCTGAATTTGACGAGAATTAAGTTTTAAAAAACATCGAGTTTCATTACAGGAACAAGTCGTAACAAAAATAATAAAACAACCGGAAAGACCAATTTTTATTAAACACAAATAACATTTTTATGCTTAATAGTTACATGTAAACTACAAGCTGTATCATTAAGAAGTACATTTACTTAAAAAAATGTTTTATGTTATACATCAAAGTTAACTAGATATGTACTAATAGTCTTTTAATTGTACCAACCCACCTTACTACGCCGTGCGAACTCAAAATTATCTCCCTCTCTTTGTAGTGTTGCCAACAACAATAAATAAAATGAGACAAGTTCCCGAAAGGCTATAAATTACAAGTGACACGATTTAAGCAGACATCTGTGTGTTTTATTCTTTAATACAGTTATAATAAGGAATTTATTAGGATTAAATTCTTAGAATATTAGTGGTTAATGACCTGGACGCAGGAAGCGATGCAATCGTTATGGCTGCGTGTTTCCTTACATACATTTACATTAAATTAGCTGGAGTGGAAATGTGCAATTTGTAGCCTAACTACCTTTTCATGATACTGACTAAAATACTAAAGAGAATTTTCATTACATTCTAGGTAGTAGTGTATAGGTGTTACCGATTTCTTAAATCAATTCATATTTCCATACATAAACTATTTAACAATGTGCAATTTATTAATTGTCATACAATGCAATTATTACGCAGGCATTAATTGTTAAGCTAATTAAAAATTGCCATAAGTCAATTTGCCATGTTATAGCAATTTTATACAACTGTCAAGTTTGACTTGAACGGAGCTTACAGTCAATTTGCTTAACAAATAATTCTCCTGACTTTACAGTGCCAGTTTCCAGTCACGCTCTAACATTAAAAGCCAATGACAGATTTCCCTAACTTTTGTCAAAACCCAAGCCCCAAAACCGTTAGTGGTTAGCCGGACTACGCCACCACTATGTCAATGCGGCAAAATTTGGATGTCCCACGAAATTAGGGACGGGTGGCGACTCTTCGCCCACTCTACATAATTTTATGAGGCTCGATAGCGGCTGGGTTTTAGGAGCGAGATAACTATGAGTTGGCATGGTCTCAAGCCTACTATAAAATTATGAAAATATTGTAGATTGGTACATTTGCTATGAAAATAAAGGAGAAATTATTATAATGCAGTCCGGAGCAGGCTTAGCAGGTCTTGCAGTCCAATTTTCTAGAAAAAAAGGAAATGATTTTATTACAGAGAAAACCTTACTTCTTGGGTTTGGCATACAATGAGGACGAGATTACTTCAAATCATTAAGGATCGGACGTCACTAGGTAAGCTAATTGAATTAATTGTTTTATCACTCCGAATCACTCATTCAGAATTAAGGCTTTCAAATGATAAACTGATAAAAATAAATGGAAATGAATTGAACTAGTTTCTATTCAGTGGCTAGACAGTTTCATAAAATGCGTTTTTATGCCTTGTAAATGGCTGCAAAAAACATACACCTGCCTTATTCGGTTACGATGAAGATAATATCATACGTAACATGTTATAATCAACATTAATGCGTAACCTTAAAGGCCATTGTCTACATACAACAACCTTATAATGATACAGGAATGTAGGTACGTATTAGTGTTATGTTTGATTTATTCATCGATTAAAGTGTAATATTTAAGTTTTAATTGAATAGTCTGTGGGCGTAATTTATGCTTCGTTATCGTTTTCTAAAAAAACGTGTCGCGGACGTCTGACAAAGACAGTAAAGTTACAAGTTTACAGATAATGTAACCTGACCTGAAAGCACACGCTTCCACCTTCTATATGTAGCTTAGTCTTTTAATTATTCCTGAATTCATTACTTGATAAATACAACATTAAGCCGTAAAAAACATTATACCTACGCTACCCTAATTAAACGTAGTATTTTATTTTTAAACGCAAACTTGTGCAATGTTCGTCCCGAGTGCGGCGTAATTAAATTTCTTATTTATTTTATTAAAGAACACCTTGCTGTTGAATTAAACAAGTCTTTCAGCTATATAAACAGTGTATAATATGTCCTTCCTTTTAAAATATTTGACAACGCTCGGATAGCTCGGGCGGGTGAAAACTAGATCCAATGGTATAATCTATGTAAATAAGCATTTTCTGTGCTTGTTTTGAAGCGAATGAGGACTGTATATATTTTCTAAAATACATATTTAACGAGTAGGAATTCCAATATATTCTATGTCCTCTAATGGGTTTCATGATTTGTTTATACATATATACATAGCTACTAAAAAGTGGCATTCATAAGGCAATTTCAAATAATCGTTTTCAGAGAACTCAATCATGTATTTGATATTAAAACAAAAATGCATAATTGTCTTAATTTGTTTTGTGGGTAGTGCTATTAGCACTTCTTTGGCACGTCATTAGTTTTTTATAAAATATTTATTTGTCAAGAAATGAAATAACTTTTTCTGAAAAAGTAATCAGGCATTGTTATTTCGTTGGTCTATCCTTTGAAATTAAATAAACTGTTCTTAGATTTTCGATCAATTTAGAGTTCTCAAACCACTTTGTTTGTTACTTCGAAATACAGTATAGGTTACATAAACATACCTACACCTAGCTATCAATTCAAACACTGCTCTACAAATACAAAGGTAGAAACTGTATCCAAACCCGTATCAACTATTTACCCAACTTAAATGAGGGTCTTATCAACGTAGATCTTGACCACACAAGCCTCCGACTAACCTCATCAAATTCCCATAGGTGCCAACCCAATTTGATGAATCAAAAGGAAATATCTACGAAAACTACGTTATCTACGTAGTTTTCGTAGATATTTCCTTTTGATTTCCTTTTGACAGAGGGCTTTATCTATAGAAATAAAATTGTGGCTAGAAATTCGCTATGGATTTAAGTAGGTAATATGTTATTCAAACGAAACGCTAGGCATATTTTCTGTATAACTAACCCTTTTATGTAAGTGTTCGTGAATTTTAAATAGGCAGGTATTTTTTAAATTTAGTTGTATTTTCCAAGCAGCCTAAGTTATAAGTGTCTCCTTTACTTGGACATTGACTAAATAGGATAGGTGTTACACTGACTCATCAAATCACAAATAACCTTTGTTGTCACACCTTTTTAGAAATCGTATCTTTGAAAAGAATGAACCTTCTACCCACACTTGTACGACCCAAGAAAAATTCTTCTAAAACATAAGTTACGTGTCGTGAATGCCAGTAGGTGCGTGCTATATCAACGTGTATACTTTCTATACATTGTAGTACCTACATTTATACTTGTGTATACGTCGGTTCAGGAACTGAAGTGCAGTTAGGGAATACCGCACGGACTGATACCACATAAAGTAGGTGCGTGGTACACGAGAAGTGAACAACGGATGTGTCGCGAGATATATCGGTTTTTACGTCGTGTTTTATTTCTCGTTGATTGATGTATGATGTCATGATGATTGATGACCCATTTTGGTTGTGTTTTCTTTGATGTATGGAAATTTAGATATGTTGTTTCTTTATGAGTTGTATGTATGTAACGTTGAGTGGTATGTGGTTTGTTGTAATAATTTATTTTTGTATTGGCGTTCAATGACTTCTGAAATAAGGTCAGTAAGTGGCCGTTTATCAATTAAACACGTAATATTTATCAACCTACATTTTTTTGACTTTTAATAATTACATAGGGCCCTACTTAGCAGGATTTTTATTTTCTTACTGTTTTTAAATTCTCCAAACGTAGAATAAACTTTGATAGAGCTTCAAAAAAATAAAATTTATAGTCGTTGTTTAAAGTACCTAGTTGTAACATGATCATTAGGTAGATTCAAACCCTGATTACTATATTTTAAATAAATCAAAGATCACCCAATCAATGTTCTACACTTAACTTTTTTTTCGACTTGAGATAAGCATACAAAGTCAAAGATCCATAATTAATTTATGCGTCAACAATCCAATTAAAACATAATAACAGTGCATCAGCTACATTATTAACCCACTTACATTACCTAATAAGTTATCTATCTCCGGATCTATCTCGCAGCGTCCTTGCGTGTGTCCCATTCGTGTCAATAAAATATGTAGGAGACGCGACGTACTCGCCCTCTCTCGCCTTTCCTATAACAAGAAAGAATTTTTCTATGCATTTATTTTCTCACTGAAAATTCTTTTGAGTTTTTATTCTTTTTACCAATAACAAGACTAAAACATAGTCCATTTTGTACGACATTGTACCCGAACAAGACTTTGTAGGTGTATTTTACTTAGTCGATGACATATATTGAATTTATAGTTTGTTTTGCCTGTATATGGCTCGTAGTACCTCCGTTATGGGCTATACAATATATTAAGACAGGACCTTGTACATTTGTATCTACATCCGTGTAAGCAACCCTGTTTTGTGAAGGTACACGTAAAGTCACTAACAAGATAAACTTCTGAACTCATTACCACAGAATGGATGTAGGATTGTAGGTAGACATTAAATAGATGCCTGCAGAATAGGCATCTCTTCTCAAGATAGAAGCCATTTTCTATTGAACAAACGTAGATTGGTAAGTAGGTACAAATGTATAAAATGAACGTCCTGTTTATATTTATTCCATTAGATAAACAGCATGTAATTGAATATTTATTCTCAAAACATTCATATACTAATCAGACTTAAGAGAAATCGTCAGTAATTCAATGTAACGAATGTTATGACATTTCTCCAGTATATTTATGACATCAACGGTATAATTTCTTATTGTCGGGCGCCGTTTCAAATTATCGTTTAATAACACTGAAATGTTTCAATTGATTTAAGGCAATAATACCTAGGGTACGTAATGTGATATAGATTCTATTTATTTCAAGTGTAACGCGGTTCACGAATTAAAGATCCGTTCATTAGCTGCGGAGTGTTTGGGCGTTCATTTTATTACTTCAACTAACAAATAAATAAATCTGTCGATCTGTTTCTGCGAAATATATTTCGTAGAAGTGTTATTTTTATATGGTCCATAAAATTGTAGTTTTATTGAGGAGCTATTTACTTATTTCCCTTTTTAACCATAGCGTTATCTAGTCATTATTAATATAGGAACTTAATTTAGAAATCTGAATATTATCAACAAAGTAAAATAATGTCTATAAAATCCTTTCAGAATCCGAAGTTACTTCGAATTTATTGCACCACACATTCACACAAAGGCGATGCAGGAATTCTTTCCATACAAAAATTATTTTAGTCATCACCCTTATTCATTTCCTTCATCAATACTCCATTATATCTTTTATACGGTACCTTTATTCCCGTACCGCGTAATGTTTGACACTAAAACGATCCCGTCTCATTAACTGAGAGGCAGTGCCCGTTGTGGTAAGTTAGTGTCGGCTTGTAGCAGTAAAATACGACACTTGATTGGCGGACAAACATTGGCCTCGCCGGCATAACTTACCTACACGCCGCCGCCCAGGGTAGGTTAGGGAGCAATGCGTATCGATTTCGCAGACGCGATATTATCTTTAATGTACCTACACGTCCCGTTAGCCGCAATAAGCATTCGGGATAATACACCGGTAGCCACCAATTACTTAATTGGATTAAGTGCTATGCTTTTTGAATGAGTTGTCGATTTCGAAACTAAATGCACTCACAATCTTGCACTGATGGAGTGATTCAGTAACGTTTTACATATTACCGATGCGTGTTTTTATTATTTATGACTTGTTTTTTCCGCATAGTTTCGTATAGTTAGTGTTTCGTATGTTTATGCTCTGTTATTTTATTTTATTCTAGGGAATTGGTCCCGTTTCGAAAATAACTAGAGAAGTATTATGGAGTTGTGTTTAGGATTTGCTAAAACTTTCTGGAGATTAATGCTTGTTTGTGTAATATATTTGTTCTGAAACAACGCGTTCATACAACCACTCAAGAACCCGACATCTAATAAACTGGTCATTTTAAATCAAACCAATACGTGGGGCCGAAATGAGGTTTTTGCCCCACCGGGGCAAATTAAAAAAAGAATTAAGTTACCGGCTTCACAGCACAGATAGCTTATTTAAACGGTTAATATTATAATTTGAACAGAAAATGTTTAAATTAAAATAATCCGATGGGGGAACCGGCGGTAATGAACCGACGCAGGAATTATCACGATGATATTTTACGAAAAAACAGGTGGTTTATTTGCATTCAGAGTATTTTTACGTACACTGATAACGTGTCAAATGTAATCTTAATCTGCTAAAATACCTACGCGCTTCATGTGAGTTCGGTTTGCCTCAAAACAGGTCTGATAATACGCAAAGCAGTTAGATACTAATTTTATGAGACATCCCAAGTAAACGCCTTTCGGCTTTCACAGGTAGATACGCCGACTAAATTTACATCGGCCTTCCGCCTCGAAACATATTTTTTTATCTGAACCGTGGAGAAGCTATATCGGGAATATACTATAGTTATATTTATCTAGGTGCACCCCGATTCGAAAGGCATATTGTAATCTTGTATGTGATGAAACGCGACCTTCGTACCGAGGCTTTCACGAACAATAACAGGTAGGTACTTAAATTTTACAATCGAAATTAAGATCGTTATGGAATTAAAGAAGACTCTCATGTTAACATATGATCAGATTATAAAAACCGTTTCGAAAAACCTAAAAAATAAACCGTGAAACAGCTTTTTATTTCTCAAGCGTAGTATGACGAAATGGATTGCACGCGAACTCGAGATTAAGCTACTGGCTAAGTAGCATTTTCACACCCGATATGGCGAAACTCAATTTCGCATCTCGATATTCCGGTGCTAAATCTTTAATCGTACGACGTATATGAAAGATTTACAGTACGAAATGAATATGAATTTTTAATTTGTCACGAGGGAAACTCGAAAAGGCGTTCTTTCACTTGAAATTATTAACACATAATAATGTAATTTTATGGTTTCTTTTAATGGAACATGGGGCTATCGGAGTTGCTCGGGGTTCGAGATACGGCCTCAATAACGCTTGATGTTAATGGACTCGCCCGAAGGAGGTGTGTTATATACTCTGGCCAGTATACTAACGTCGTAATGAGCCTCTTCGCTATATAGACAACCGACCGTACTCACTCGACCGTACGATCTACAGATAAAGAGTATTAAATATAATATTTATCTAATTATGCAACTATATATCTCGCTTTTTTCTACTTTTATTTTCTTTCTTACGTTTTAGTGATTTTTTCTACAGGTTCACTGATAACACGACCGTGAACTGTCCAGTGCCGGATCATAATTCAACTGCATGTGTATCAACATAATTAATTATCTCTTTTTATTTCAAAATTACGTAGTTAGCCATCACAACAATAAATATGTGCATAAACAAAGTGTTTTTCAAACCAGTATATACTTGTGTGCCATAAAAAAACTCATAGTAGAGTATTATTTCGTAAATACCCAATTTATATTACTATTAACACTTTATCTAACGCGACTAAAATATCGACATGTTTTGTTGTTCTTTTACATCTATAATTCAGAGCTAGTGCGGGGCACCACACAAATGAATCTTGAAAAACAACCAGTTATTTTGACAACCACCGTTTCAAAAGAGGTCGTAAATGCTTCATCGTACGAGCAAAAATTCTCTTAAACGCACCGCGTTAAAGTATATTTCAGATTGCAATGTTTTGATGAAATACAAGTTTCTTTTCTTTAGTTACGCTAGACCTTAATTTTAATTTGGAATGAGCTTTTTATAGAGGACTCTCTGAAGAGAAACGATTTTTCATAAGTGATGAGGCGGCACTGATTGTGTATATTGGATAAATATTTTTAAGAAAAATCTCCGGGGTCGGGAAAAATGTAGGGTGTAATAAATATTAAGCAAAAGCAACGTCGACACGTGTAACTAATCTTTCTATTATACGTGTCCATAATGAATTAGCCCCCTCTAGAGTTTAATCAGTGTGGAGGCTTGGATTTACATGAAATATCGGTGTTTGGCAGGTAAATATAAAATATCCTCCATGTAGGTACACGGAATTAAAAACCGGGAATAAAGGAGAGAGCGGGCAATTTAATCCGTGCGTACCTATTGGCACCGTTTGGGCACTTAGCTTCAGGAACGCAGATGTTTCTAATGATTTAATTTTGCCCGAATCCGTCCCTTCGTCGGGACGTTGTTCCTCGAATACCTAAATTCTGTGAGCCTAATCTACATTTTTGCTGGTGTAATCTTCAATAAGGAAACGCTCATATTTTCTCCGTCATTATGGCTGATTTCCTTGCGATTATCGCGGATGTAGCTTTGTTTATGAATACAAAGCAGAATTTAGTGTTTATTTTGGACTCTTCACAAGACTTTACATTTAACTATTCATGTAGTATCTTTGAACAACGTTATTGAATCGAAATCGCTTTTCAGTTGATTATTATTAGTATTGTTATTAAATACTTCTATTTCTACAATTATTTTTAGTCTTAATTATTGTAAAGTATCCTGAAGTTATATTCCTTTCAATCCGAAGTACTCAAAGTCGTATACAGCAATGCTTATGGACGGATTAAAGCGTGGTCATGGTATATGAATTACCTCATGCGGTCAAAGCCTACGGTCATCATTATTATACATAATAATGATAATATAGTAAATTTAACTTCCAATTTGCATTTTAATACCTTCGGATTCTTCACACACATATTTTGCTAGAATTTACACGGATCGGATTGTCAACCGAAAGCAATTGGAAAAACATAAAAATGCTATAAAATTTGATCGTAAAAGAATTGTAAGCCGCGTGCATATTTTTTTCCTCACGGTATCGAATCAAATTGGTCTCTACTTCTGATACCGCGTCGTTTAGTTAATTATTATTAGCGTAGTGGAAACTTTTAGCTGAGCAGTAAAATCACTTGGATGTGGTCAAAAACTACATGGCATCGAAGTATTAGGGAATGGCGATTTTTATAATATTTTATGTGTTAGGTAGGTACTTAACTTGAGACAATAATATTATCTTTTGTTTAGAGTTATATAAATTCTGGATTGACGTATTTATTTATCACTTTATCTATGTCAATGATAACGAATGTGCATAATAGTGACTTAATTGCGTTATTAAATGATAACTCAAGTTTTACGAGCAGTAGGTAAGTATCTAATGTGTATCAAACTTTTAGATTATGTAAGAAAGATAAAAGGCAGGCTATTATTACCCGTATTTTATATTGAAAAGACAAACTCCGCTATCGGATCTCCTTGAATCTTTTTACATTTTTCTCACAAAGCATCGTGGAACGGCGAATGTAATAGAAGTTCCGCTTCGGAATAGGTGCGTTATCAAAGTAAAAGATAAAAGTTTTTATTTAAGAGATGGTACCCGTTTGTTCAAAGTTTGGTCGTAACGACCCCGGATTCAAGGCAGTGGTATTTCAACTGAACACGTACTACCTACCTACCTAACTAAAGTATACTACGCTGTGGAAATCTAATCTAATTTGAAACTATCAAAGTTAATGTTTTTTTTTATAACGATTAATATATTTTTAGCATCGTCATGTCTTTGTGATTTGACATGAAGTAAGTATTAAAGAATAGGAAGCCTGTATAGCCATGAACTGTCATTTTATAATTTATTTAATAGCCTTCTACGATGCTAACGCCACGAAATATAATATTATTAGTATGCAAAACAATTTCAGATCTTATATTCAAAATATAATAACACAATTCAAAAAGCCTAAAGGTATTAAAGTAAATTCCGTGTTAATCAACAAATCCAATTACAAAGCTTAAATTACATGAAAAGGGGAGATAAAACCTAATATTTTCCGTCCGATGCCTCCAAGGAAAATGAGTTGGCAAGGCTTACCTGTATAAGGCAAATTTGTAGGTATATTTGCCCGGAACTACGTCGTTTGGACGTATCAACAGCCCTCGCCTCAGTGAGCGCAAACATTCAGTAGGTAATACAAAGAAGGAAAGCAAAGATTGCCAACATATTGTTCATTCCCTCTGCCGAAGATATCAAACAGATATAACGGGATAAGATTTAGTCCGTGTCTTTTATGACGTCATTACCAAGGACCTAGCTCTGACAGCTGTGAGCGAAAATTCCGGGAAATTTCACTAAGAAAGTTACTTGGACTGAAATATCTAAGGGATCAGAATAGCTAAGCCTATTTTGAATACACCTGTGCACTGTTTATCAAAACTTACAAGCCTTGTAGTACCAAATGTCATTATTTACTACTACTTTTGTTCGTGATTTTGTTTATAAAAAAATTATTTGTATGACTTTCAACTTGTAGAAAATCATAACAAATCCTGAGAGTGCTCGGCGACTCTCTATTCCGTCTTACAACTTTACAAGTGTCGTGCTTAGTACCGCAATAAATGTTTTAATTAGTTTTTTTTTTTTTTATGTGGTCTGCCGAGATAGATGACCTAATGCCCGTGTCCCAGCAGTGGGAACATTATGGCTGATTATGAATATGGAGACGAGCTATGAATTTAACGAAAATTAACATTCTAGGTAACTTGTGAACGTGTAGACTTGTCACTTTTGATAACACATAACACATTTTTAATTTTATTTATTTCCAGTAAGTAGCTCTACATTATTAGGCAACAAAAATGAACGCTCTATCAAAATCATACATTTACGGTATAACAGTTCATTTGGTTACGAACAAAACTACCTCCATCTTCCATTAAACCCAATAGAGAATGCACTATAACTAAAGAAATTACTTACTGACTCTTAAACCTGGCAATTTCCATTAGTGTGATTAAGAAAAGATCCAACAACATGAAAACATGTTGGTATTTAACTTTTAACTATCCATCCACATACTACATATCTATAGTCATGTGTGTGTTTCCGTCTATAACATGTGTAGGTATGAAGCAAATACGAGGAAAATCTTCAGTGGAAAATGTACCTTAGCTTTTCTCTGCTAAGGTTTATTTTGGGGTGGAAAACGGAGGGATTTATGACGTAATATTGCAACGATATCACGTATCGATTGGTAGCGGCTCAAAGCCGATACAACCGCTTCTATTTACGCTCTTTACCTATTTATAAACCAAGCTATCTGACTCCCTACCTGCTCGCCGCTCCGACGTTAGTTCTCGATATATTCGATATGCACACACGGATATTATATTCGATAGAAAAATTCGATTCGCTGCGTAGATACGAGAAGTTTTCGGAAATAGGCTAGTAGAGTGGTTCTGCTGATCGTCGAGAATCGATTTTGTGATTTAAATGCAAGTGCATGAGCAAACTCACGTTCTATTTTAAAAAAGCGTAGGTTGGAAATCTTTCGCGTCGTCCTGTAGAGAAATTTTAAACCTTATATTGAGCAAACGATTCCATTCCTGTTTAAGTAGATTTTAATGAAAAATAACTGCGCCTACAATTAACGCTCCCGATGCTCGTAACTGTCAGGCCCATTCTAATGAAATAAGGCTCGAAATAAGATTGCGTAGCGAAGAGAAATATGAAATAAAGTCGTTTGGAATAAATTAAAAGAGGCAGAATTTAAGGAATTCAGAAATAATAAATAATAATTACGTACCTACCAATCTGCCTAGTTTGGGTTTTTAAGAGATTTTTATTAGTTTCGCAAATGGATTCAGTGAAATATCACTAAATGAAAATGTGTTGGAGCGGAGTGCTCCGCCGTGCGGTCACTGACACGAATGCATCGATAGGATTGTTACACTCAGCCTCGCTACAACGTGCTCCCAAACGGTCTTTAACCTCGCTTATTTTACATGATCAATCGGAATTTAGACCATGTTTTTTATAAATATATTTTTATAAAAGTTGATTCACTTTAGTTTAATAGGTATATATTTTAAATGATAGGTACACTAGGTAAGAAAACGACACGCAACAAAATCTCTACTTCGACACTACATACTTAAATCTATTATACAGCATCTATAACAAAAACCATGTCCGATTCAAAATGGGGCGCTAGGTGCTGCAATAACATTACTAAAAAGTAAGAATTTTTTTTCTGGAAATTAGAATGTTATTACTGTTTAAAATTTACATTTTTAATACCAAAATTACACTGTTTTCATTATAAATTAGCAAATTTTCTACAGATGTATGTAAGTTATGATTTGTAGATACCCACTATACACCGGTCACACGCACCGCATGTATTAACCCGGTAAAATAACCCATTGGAAAAAATATGGCCGATTTCTTTTTTCCAGAAAAACATCCTCCTAAATGGACTCTCAGTATGATTCTTAACAACACCTTCACGGATTGGACAGGGTTTTTGTTACACAAGTTAAAAACCTCATTCATCCTGAGCTTTCTAATTTCTACCGCCACCTGCTCAATGAGGCAATCTATTTCTATGGGGCCCAACGATCACGATCACTGATTTCTTCCGCCCAGCTTAACTACGGTTAAAGTGAATTTATCAAGTAGCAAATGTCGTGCAAACACACGCGTGCCGACGACTTTACTGTCCATAAACCGAAGTGTTAGAGCTCATCTTTCTTGTTAACGAGCGCTTGGAATTGTTTATAGTGTAAAAAAATGCCAAATCGCGTCCGACCAGTCTTCAGATTAACGACCAAAAATATTTACGTTCAGTGTCGTACAACACTCGTTTAATGAGAGCGAACGTTAACTTCGGTGGCGCCTGCCTTTAGCACTATTCTTATTTACGGATGTGCGCAACGATAACAATATTGGATATCGCGTCCGAGACCACGCCCAAAGCCAATATTTGCACTAACATTCGCATAAGGCGAAACTAAAGGAAAATTACGCAACGCCCCATATATTATTTAAGTCGGCCGTAAAATGCTTGAGTTACCGATTCCATCGACGTTTAGTGTCGAACAATCGGCCGCTGTCGGTGAGTCAGTTGGCGCCCGAGGACGGACGTCGAACTACGCCTACAAATCGGAAAATATCCCTTACCATGTGTTACTAAATAAACATGGAGCTCGTTGCCTACATAAGCAACGCCCGTCTCGCTCGTTCCCTGCACGTACGAGCCCATTATCTTTTGAAGTCACGCTCGAATCGAATTCATTATTAAACTTTATAATCATAGTAATCGTAGTCGAGAAGTACGCGGAACACACAATATCTGAATTTTGAATAGAATGATTTTATGCGAGCCGCGATTCCTTCAAAGAAATGCTGCATTGTTAAATTCCCGAACAGATGGGACATCCCGCGAAGCCAGTTTCGCTCGAACCCTAATTAAATATTTTAATATATTCTCTCCATCCGTTCTGGGTATTATTTCGTCTATATGTGCGGCACGTATATGGTAAGTTAAATTAAAATGCATTGGTTAATTTTCCTCAATAACATAATTTGGTCGGCATCTACCCATTTACGGTCGCTACGCTAGCTAATGGAACGTTTCGAATGTCTCGATGTAAAGATGGCCATTCACGGAAACTTTATAGCTTAACATTAACATAATCGGCCAAAAAAATAGTACGGATAAAGTTCCGCAACTTGATCTGCCACAAATAGTCGCGTGAGAAACACCTAAAAATCGAGTAAAACAATTAAAATGCCATAAAAGCGTTGGTTTCCCACCATAATCATTGAGTAATTCTGTATCGTTACTACGGGATGATAAACACGCCTCTCGTGCCGAACGTAAAAACAACTTTTGTTACCATTTTATGACAACAATTACGACCTATAAAACGTGTAGCGATTATTCTTCGTACCGATTGTTGTGGTCGCGCTGTCATCAGCCCGTGCTGCGGACTGGCTACTTACTAACACGCGTCCACTTACAAAAAACTTAACTGTTACAACATCACATCGTAAATTAAACTTTATTTTATTGCTGATAAAGTTTAATTTTTATCGTTGGTGTAGGTGATATGTCCATCGCCTCCCTCGCTGCTGATAATACTGATCCTACGAGCCTTGACTTTGTCAGCTGTGTATTTATAATTCGTCAATCCGTTCATATTTCGTGCCATGTGTAATTTTTACGACTTTTGTGGGCTACTTGGACATTAATGTACATTTGAAAGAGAATCGTCGCTTAACAGATGACATTTTATCGTTTTCTTCTTCAATAAAGTTATGCAAATGAGATTTTTTCTGAAGGAATTTGTAGTAAATCTTAACGAACATTATTAGGTGCTTTATTTTCATTTCGTATGTGTTTTAGTAACGGAGTTATTTGTTCTTTATTTTACAGTCGCGGAGCATAATACCAGAGCACATGCTAACACAATGGGGCTGGCTGTTTACAATGGTATCGTGTTAAAATTTCGCGTAGAAATGCACCCAATTTGGCGAATGGAACAAGGGGTTACAATTTGTGTTGATAGTTGTTATCTGTACCACCCATTGCCGAGTATTGTACTGCCTGCAAAAAAATCGTACTGAAAAAATATTGATGTTTGCAAAAAGCGCCTATATATTTTATATAGACATACCTATACGAAGATGTGTCTTAGTTTACACAATAACATTGTCTAACCACAGTGTGGTCTGGTTTATAAATAGATTTCTTCGATCGTTCAAAGGATTTTGTCAGAGCAGCGTTATAGGGATTATATCGAATATACGGACAGCAACCAGCTACAAATTAATAACATTATAGGATCACTAATCCAACAGGAAAGTGTAATAACAGATCATGAGAAAACTTTAGAATTCGAACTTAAGGGGAGCAATACAAGATACCATCTATTAGTGCGAAGAGGTTCACATTTAAAACGACATGGTTATTTTATTATAATAATGTTATGTCTAACAGTGAAGTTAACAGCCTGTAACTAATGAACATTATTACAACCCCAGGTGAAAAAGGAATTAATATTTTTAAGCGCTATAGAAAGAGCTTTCATTAAACTTTTAATAAATAAAGTTAATGTGTCAGTGTTTTTTTTTAAATAACAAAAAGGTGTCGGTACGTATATTGAATCCTTTCAATAAACATAAAGGAATGAATAATGTTTATAGAGGAAATGTAGTCTACATGACAATATATCTTATGTAAAACATAAGCACATAATTCAAGTAATTCAACCCACGTATTACTATTATTCGACCTTTGGCTACGTAGGCGTTCAAACTTGTCGTAACATTCAAGTTTTTGTAAACTATCCCTCAGTTTAAACCACCGTTTGCCACGACTCTGTTAACAGATAATTCTGCCATTTTATTACGTCTGGAAATATGGAAAATATATGTGATAAAAATAATACAATATTTTACATGCGTGCTACGCCGTAGTAGTTATATACTCGGAATTTTCTTGCGACATCACTACGTTTAAAAATATAATTCCGACAATTTTTTACAAACAAAAACGACTCAAGCCCTTTCGAAACTTACGGCGTGATAGCTACGAAATAATGTTAAGTGCTCACCTAAAACTACGTAAAATACGAACAATGTCGGCCATTTTGGTGGCTGCACCGACGCCGACGTAAGGCGTTCCCAACGACAGAATATCGAACATGTCTGCCCTTTCACAAACCCCGTCTGCAACGTATGACATTTAATTTAATATTCATTGCCTTATTTCATACCGCCGTATTGCGAGGCGGATTTTAAAGGGCAAATTATCACCATAAATATAAATATAGGTATGAATAGCGTAACATGTCGGATCGGGCATATATACGCCTAATTAAATTTTCTGTAACCGCTTTAGCTAATATGCATTTTACATTGTAGTGTCTTGTAAAACGTTTTATGGCAGATAAACAAAAGTTGCATCGAAGCTTATTTACTTCTGTACATTCGTGTAGTTTCGTAGCAATCTGCGCAAATGATAAGATTAAAAGTTTATTTCTAAACAGAATCTAAGAGACATGTTTATTTTCTAACGCTACCCTGTTTCATATTCGGCTCGCGCTCCCCAGCTATATTTTGAATGAGACAGTCTCCAGACCTACGTCCGACTATCCTATACACACATGTGCCGTACTGTTGAGCGCTAGCTCTCATACACAACACACGTATACGTATGCGGATCCAATTCAGTTTCCACACTTTTCCATTTTTAAAACGGCGCCGAATGACAAATTTTCTTTGGAATATTCTGGATAATTTGATGTTAAGATATAAATTCATAACAATATCTGTCTCAGCGTTTCAAAAGCACGCTAACAAAGTTTTCAACACTGAAGGCAGGAATTGGGGTTCTCGACCAATTTATTAAAGCGAAGTACGATTTACGCTCCAATTTTAAAAGAAATACCTCGTGTTAGCATCGGATTTATACGAGAAATCCGTGTATTCTACGCACACGCCTACTTAAGTTCGCGGGTAAAATAAATTAATTTCATACCTACCTACATGTTCACATTGTTCACACTTTAAGTGTTTGTAATTTTTGGAAGATGATTCAAGCGTTTCATGGGTGAATTAAATATTCCATGAGTTGGTTCCGCTCGTTCACGCTGTGTATTTTATTTACTATAGAGAACGTGTTGTTAATAATAATTAACCAATTTGATTACACATAATCTCCGCATTAAACTGCAGTATGGGTGAATGTATGCAATTCAGATCAACGTAATAATGTTGTAGATTAATGGTAAAATAATTTAACTGTTAATGGTTCCCTTGCGTTTTGTGGGTTTGTATTTTCTAAGTGGCTTATAATACATAATTGCCTTGATATATGAAACATATTTTATTGCACACGCGATTGACAGAAAATACTCAAGTTTTTCATTTTAAAAGCCAGACAGAAGTACAGGTATTGAAGAAGTTAAAGCTACCGAATTAATTTATATTGAAGGTAGGTAGGTAAGTATGTATGTAGGTAAAAAACGATCGAAAGGGCTAAGAGTATTGGTAGGTAACTACACGATTTTCATTATTCATATTTGACAGAAGCTCTTCGTACTTCGCCCCTTGAATTTAGACTTCCCAAGGGAAGCTCGCAACGAAACATACGAATTTCTTATAAGTTTTTTACAGATAGGCACCTGCTTGCAGAAAATAAGAAAAGTCTACTTTGAGAAAATTGCCTAGCTAGATAAGTTATTCGAATCTACGAGATACAGATAAAAATTTAGATTTGTTCAGCATTTTCAGATTGAATACAAATAAAGATTGGGTGCTCATTGTGTAGTTTTTTGTCGTGACTCAGTAGGTAACAAACAAATGAGATACATGGACCAAAAAAAAACGCCTTGAAATGTGAAAGCTGTTTTTCTGTGAGAGCAAAAACGGACAAAGCACAAATAAAAAAAATAAAGAAAAACTCTTTCACAATGTGCTCTAACTTTACGATCTAAAAAAGCATCGTTCTAAAAAAAGTTTTCATAACCAATTCCAGTTACATGAAATCAATGGATGTGTGTTTTGGTACAAAAGTTTTTACCTACTACCTCCTATGTTTTCATCTCGTATTCCCCTTCCAAGGACGGGCCACCCCGTTTTTTCCCAAGAGTGTTGTAACGGGCGCATATCGGATCATATTAGGTAGGTGGACCGCTACATCTACCTACCTGCATAATGCATATAGCTGTGGGACATCAGGTGGCCAGTCGCTATTTGTAGAACTACAAACAATGTGTTACCATTTTATTTCAATTAGGTTTACACCGCGATTACCTTCGTCTACTTCTGGAAAATTTTGTTGAAGGCATGCTTACCTACTCTACCTATCTACATAACTGCTCAATTTTTACCCGACTACGGCGAAGAAAAAAGGACGGTTATGATTTTGACCGGTATGTATGTATGTATGTTCATCTGTTCCCTCCTATCTTCTAAACCACTCATCACAATTCGACAAATGAGGTATCGTTGGAAGCGTCTTGATGGTCCGCTGGTTATAGGCTATGTGACATTAAATGGCACCCTCTATAGGATATAAAGTAAGGAACTAAAACAAAATATTGTTTCATCGTACCACGTCGGGTATCAAATGAAAGGGCTTAATGAGCAGATTTCAAAAATATATACATTATAACCGTAATCTGTTCGATTTATGCCCTAACACGTGTGACTCCGGATTTTTAATTTGTCTGTCTGTGGTGTCTTGTTTATACCTTTTTAGTCGTAGTTGGGTTTTAGTTTTTATTACTTAATTTTTTTTATCCCAATCCGTTTAGTCGCGATTGAGTATCAAACAAACATAAAACACTAGATACTATGTATTTGATAATATACTTAAGAAAATATTTCTTATATTGAGGAAGTGGCAAGACAGAATCCAGTAAGCCTTGGACAAACCTCAAAATGATAAAACTTACACACATCCATAATGCATGTTAAACTAAGATAAAGATATCAACTGATTTTATCTTCACAAAAAGCTGGGAGCGAAATTAAACGCCAGAGGGGAGGCAGGGAAAAATGATCCTACCAAAGGATCAAATTTTCTATAGTAGGCAGTGTAGGCACGTAGATATAAATCGATACCTGGTAAATGGCAGTAACTTCATACCTATTATAGTTACAAAGTTTATGACAGTTGGTGTTTAACTGGAAAGCCAATTTAATCCAAGAACCTTAAGTAACTAAGTCTAGTCTGAAGTCGTTACAATAAATTGAGCTTATTAGTGATAATGGTAATGAAATACTATTATTTATGTGTTTATTTAGATATTTATTTATTCGTAATTGCGTGTTACAAGCAATTTATTGGAGGACTTAATCGTTTGACACACATATATGTTGTATTTATTCATTATAAATCCCTGAATTATGATTATAATATGTGTCAATACCATATAATATGTGTTTTACATGTATTATATTGGTGATATTTTATTATTCTTCAGTGTAGAGAGAAAATGAGCTTTGAACTTAATAAAATGATATTCATATTAAGTTGAATGTGGGCTTATGTACGGGCATGTATACCTAATGGCGTTACTTATGTTACGCCATTGTAAATCGACTCGAAAATAAGGACGTTACTAACACAATTCCCTTTTTAGTACTCTCTCTACTCTAGATTGAGATTTAAGGTTTCATAAGGACCATAATTTGAAAAACACCTTGTTTATTTAACACCAAAAACCACCAAACTTATAATTTATTCATACCCACCAAAACACACAACAAACCATCAACCCAATTACTGAAACATTTCCTTAAAATTAATTTTAAACAACAAACAGAAACACACAAACGGCGACTTACCCTTAAATATAATTTGTTTGTAAGCAACACACGGGCAATGGGACGACTGGGCAGAAGTGCCGAACACGGACGGACAGGGATCATCCCTTACAAGTGTGGTGGCATAACTTTATTTTGAAATTAACATAATTAGAGAATGGAGGCTTAGGGGTGCAGAACCGTGCTTATTAAGTTAAGGCGTACTGATGTTATTGCGGAATTGGACGAAAACAGGTGTTAAATGCCAAGGATAAGCAGCCTTCTTTGTTTTGTTGATTCTGGGGACTTAGTCTTTTGATCTAATTTTTTTAAAGAAGTAGTGTTTTGAAATTTTTCTTTAATTATGGAATAACGTAGGGTCTACGCCTGGCGTAGGCGGTGCTATTTTTTTTTGTCGTGCTGGTTGGTTATAATTTACTCATTAAGGAGTTTAAACCATTCTATAGTACCTACCTATTAACCATTCAAAAAGTTCTAGCCATACAGTTAGCACCTAAACATTGGCACATATTTTGTTTTGTCTAAGTGTCGCATATTTATAACCGTCTACTGCCATATCTTACGCGCGGCTTTTGTTTTCCGGTCTCGTAGAAGATCAAAGTGCGTAATTTACGAGAATCCATCGAATTTTTTAAAGATAATTCGTAATGTGGGACGTATATTTTATAATATAAATGGTTTTTGTTATTCATTAGTCAAGTACCTACAGCCGGCAGTAATAAAATAGAATAATTTAATTAGGGATTTTGGGGACACTTCCATCTTGAAGGGGACGGAACGGTCCGTTGCAAAGGAAATCTATTGGTTTAATATTGGTGGTATTATAAATTTAAGAAAATCCCTTGACGTCCCCCCGAAAAAGGTGGCGTTGTGGGTATCAGGTGTCCCAAACTGATCCCTAAGAATGGTATTATCCGGAACATATTTTCCAAGCTGGGGTCGTACAGACCAGTCGGAGGGCCCACTCTGAATAAATTACTTATCTACATTGATTTTTTTTATCGTATTTACATAGGGAAAGGTTTTGAGTGCAAATACTAAGACTGTGCGTTATCTGAGCCTCATAGTCTTATCATACTGGTATATATTGCAGGCTGTGAGCCCCGTCTTAACACTTAGGTCGAGATAAACTGAAGACTTTGCGGTTCAGCTTTAACTAAAACATTCGCTTTAGAACTTTAAATGTGTAATTTTACGACCGAGATAGTTGTGCTAACTGGGCGGGCTGGGGAAATTGTACAAAGTAAGTAGAAGTTCGTGCGATACCTACTTATGTACTTATTGTAGGCTGAATTAAACTGTCTAAGTTTTTATATTTAATATTCAGGATACAACATACCAACATTTAATAACCCAGTAATACACATGTTTCATAAACATATATTAGAGAGGTAATCTTCCCTACCTATAGAAACAAAAAAAAAAACAGAACCTTTCTCGGACAAATCCTAATGGGTACAAGAATGTAAGTACCTACGACACGAGACCCAACCCTCTCTATTACCAGTTTTGTTCTAAGTAAAGATTAGGTAGGTACCTACCCGTACTTTGGCCATCAGCGAAGGTCAAAGGTCAAAATCCAGTCCTCTGGTCCTTTTAAATAGAACTAGAATCCCAGCAATGAAAATTACCAGTAATTCGTTGGCTTAAAAGTACTTAGGATCGTTTATAGAGCAAAAACGTTGCTCCTCTTGTATTATAAATTCAAATGTACTACACTATTAAAATTTTACTACAAAAAATTGAATTAATTGTGAATTAAAAAGTAATAAAACCGATCCGGATTCGTATGCGGTATCTATTCAATAATACGCAGTAAAATCATCATGGCTTTGAGCTTGCGTTGGTACTTGCTTGAATAGGATTGTGATATCGGTGTTTATAGTTGACTATCGCCGACCATACTCATATAAATCTGGGAGACCGAGGTCTGCTCGGGTGAAGATAGAGAAAACGAATTTCTCCAGATATGAGATCGATCGATCATCGAAATCGTTTAGAGCCGTTTTGGAGAACGTGATTACAAATATAGGTATACCCGCGTAAGTCTCGATCCCGTAGGAATATCGGGATAAAAAGTATCCTATATGTTAATCCAGGTTATAAACTATCTGTTTTCCAAATTTCATCCAAATCCATTCAGTAGTTTTTACGTGAAAGAGTAACAAACATCCATCCGTCCATCCATCCATACTTACAAACTTTCGCGTTTATAATATTAGTTAGATATTTATATATATATATATAAATATTGCTCATTTTATATTTTATATAATGTAAGTAGGTACCTAGGTATAGAAAAAAGGAGCTCTATATTTTATTAATTTAATATTTTAATAATGAGAATCAATTAATTAGGACCTACATAATTTGTGTTTTTTACTTTAATAATGCATGTTTACATACTTCTCAATTATAAAATTGTTTACTCAAACAAAAGTCATTTTTCTGAGAATTATGTACTTACTCTATCAAACACATTTTAAGTTTTCGTCAAGAAAATTTTAAAACCTTTACGTTACCTACGTATTCATACGTGCACGAATACCAGTACCTACCTATCACTCGAGGACGCATGGAACAGGTTATTTTACCGCGTTATCGTGATGCATATCTACTACATACTTGTCCGCACCTACCTACTCACTTGAACAAGTGATATTTTCAAGCTCCAATGCCAGGCCACTGAGAATTGGAGGGAGAGAAATGTATCTAAATTCAATACCAGAATCTCTTGAAGCGGCTTTAACCCTTAAATAAAGCAATTCAATTTCGAAATTTTCAAGATAAATACATTCTTACATGAATAAATGAAAGATAGCTCTAATTCACCAGACAAATAAGCAATAACGTTTAGGCCTTCAATTGCACTTAGCCCGTCAAAGAAATCAAAATGTCGCGGCATTTCAAGGGTATTTTCTTTTCAATTTCGCGATGACCTTTCGTCCGGACATCGAACCAAGAACCCCCGTCTAGACATCTTAGTGCTGCGCTACAGTCAGCTGATAAACGAAAACGAGATAATAAGGAGATGCCTTGCCAAACATAATATGAATGCAGGCTATGCTAGAGATATTTGGCACGAGTACTGGGTAGTAGGATTTACACTTCGCTTTGCCCAGGTATTGACGTCTTTGCATCAGTGTGTCGCTCACTTTACTCAACCCTCCCGCTGCAGCCGCTCCCTGCATTTCCTTTCCACTTATTCTTTTATTTTACG
This sequence comes from Lithophane ornitopus, assembly GCA_948473465.1. Classification (NCBI taxonomy): domain Eukaryota; kingdom Metazoa; phylum Arthropoda; class Insecta; order Lepidoptera; family Noctuidae; genus Lithophane; species Lithophane ornitopus. The sequence continues at coordinate 10,181,799 of OX419623.1, forward strand.
ACATGTTATCTACACGAGATACCCTTAAATGTGCTATGTAATATGTTTAAATTGGACGGAACTCACAAGTACTTTCACACAGTGTTTGTAAAAGGGTTGATGACAGATATGGAATATTTTAAATGGACACTAAAAGTCCATAGATAAGGCTGTGACGACATTTAAATGTTCAGAAGATTTATTTTATGTTTTTCTTTGTTTCAGGTATGGAGCTACAACTATGGTTTTAAAATCATCATAGTAACTTAATGGAGTATTTTAGTAGGTAGGTATTTAATTTTAAAACCTCTTTTCTATTATTAAACACATACCTACTTTATTAAACTACTTGGTCGCAACATTTCAAGCTCAAATAATAAAATCATTCAACAAAATGTTCTTCATTAAGAACCTAATTTCGCGAACACACTATTACAGAAATCTTTATCCCCAAATGTCTGGTAAAGTACGTACCATACGTACCTACCTAAAATTTTTCGTCTGAAATACTGAAGGGCAGGTAGAGAATATCGCTTAATCGTGGCGGGAGGCTCCGACGGAGGAGGGACATTAATCGGAGGCTTTACGACGGGAATCCGAGCCGCAGACGACGTCAGCCTCTTAGCGTATTGAGCGCGTATAGCGGAACATTGCAGATAAAATATATATTGAAGCTGAATAAAAATACACATAAAAAAAGACGTGAGAAAAATGTTCTAAGTATACATTTTTGTTTCTGCCAAAAAGATGAATTTTGTTAACAATAGTAATATAATTTAAATTGCAGATAGGTATTTTAATGTGGTAGTTAAAACAATTAAGCGATTTTTAAGTAATTTTAAGTGCATGTTAATTCGACAGCAATTTTCATTGTAGAGTATGCCTACTCCATTCAATTCAAATACCTGCATAATTATATACCGGTTACAAGTTTATTAAAGTAATAACAATTAATATTAATTGGTTAAACAATGTATTTTTAAATCGTTTATTTTATCCGGAATTTGCTTTTATTACGAATTCACACGATAAAATCTCGTAGCATAACCCAATTCTGCATATTCTACACCGCCGCGCTTCTATATAGAGAGAAAAAGTAGGGCTGGAATCGAAGGAGTTCGTCCAAACTGGAAATATAATTTTAAAGATGGCTGCCGCTCTCGACCTACCCCCTCCCCGCGCGCTCCCTAACCCGCACCCTGACGCAGCCTAAAATATTATGCACCCAAAAACCATTGTCTGTTGCCATGACAACGGGCCGCTCGATACCGGGTACTCGCAGTCGCACAATCAAAGTTACAGTCATCTCGCTTACTCTTTAAGTAGTCAGATGCTGGGTCCGGATTTGGACGATCGTCGTATTCGCACGGCGATGGCTGGATGCCAGTGTTTGTAGGGTTAGCATGAATGTTCTCTGCGCTGTCGGTTAAGTGAGCCAGCGGTCTTGTTGGAAAGCTTCGGTCGAACAAGAATGTAAATGATATAAGTATATTGAACCGATCTGACCTACATCGAACTATGGATTGTATACAGATTATATCAAATACGCGATCTTAGAGCAAATATCTCGTACCTAATTTACAACACAATAGGTTGATCTGATCGTATTTTGGTTAGGTTCATGATTGTATTATACTCACTTGTGGCTAGATAGGATATTCTTATTGTAGGATGTAATAAATTCGTCGTCTGATTTGTTCGTACGACATCTTCGCCGTAAAGGCATTGTAGACGCATGACTGTCGTTAATTAGTAAACCACTCATGAACTTATTAAAAACTCACTTCACTGAAAACTTTTGCAAATTCACCAACTAACTCTCTACTTGATTATTGCTATAGCTAAGAATAAACACTAGATTCACGTTACAGCAAAATATGATAATAACCACAACTTTATCATATCTCGTCTCCCAAAGCTACCGTGCAAATGACTCAAAACTTGGGGCAATTTCAAAAACAAATTAGAAAGTTCTATTTTCGGCTCCCCTATTGGTCGATTGCACGAATGTTATATTTTTTTCCTCACCTTAGGAGTAACTTTCTCTTTTTTGTTACAGTTCTCATTCTTCCTGGTTTCGTACCTACCTCTAAACGCGGAAGGGTTTTTAAAAACTTTCACCCCTGAGACAAAAGCTTATTGCGTTCGATCCTTTTTGGGATCTTAGACAATAACAACTGGTATTTTTTTGGTAAAAAATGTTCTTTATGTTTATGACACGTTATTATTTTTAAAATATAACTTTTGTGTCATCGATAAAGTTTCATTTTCATATGCTTATAGACTTGTTTATGTCCATTTTGCCATGTTTACCTACCTACGTTATGGCATCGATGAATCATTAATATTTTTTTCACAACCTATTCATTAGCTACGCCGCGATAACATGAAAATAAAACCAATAATTCAATAAAGTTTTGTACATTAGAATATTTTCAAAAATCCAGAATAAAATAAGTTTGCTTTACGTCAGAACTTTCAAAGTACCCAATTATATGATTAACAGGTACTTAATCTTTACCTAAGAAGAGCAATTGAATATTTCAACACTATTTTATTTATAAACTTCAAATCTACCAAAAGAAAAAAAAGTTCATTTTGACATCTTGAAAGTCTCTACACCTTAAAAGCTCTACTATGTTCTACGGTTTCGAAAAAGTTCGGCCTTGATTTCATAGATGGCGCTTTTGGCGAATCGTAAAAAATGTACTAGACCGACGAAGTTGGAAGGGTTAACGTGGTAAGATTATTGTATTAGGCAGTTTTCCACGTGGTTAGTTACCTATGTCGCACATGTGACCCCACGAACATTATTCAGGTAGCTGAATCTAAACTCGATGACGTCATTCAAGAAGAAAAGTTAAAGAACTTATATTTTCGTTAAACTTATAAGTATTAAATAGCAGTAGCATTTATTTATTTGTTTAACTTAGTGCACTATAAAGGTACCAAAGTAGTGCATTTAAATGAACATTGATGACCAAAAATCGTTTCCTGTTTCTAGGTACCTTTATGAATATATTTTTCATTTAATTATAGTTGCAAGTATCAAAAGTACCCTTTTTGTAAACCAAAGATAACGTTTACAAGGTTTTTTTTTGTAAATTTTATTGTCATCCATTTATATAAGATATTCTTAATTCGTTTAGGTACCTTCAACATATTGAGGTCAGAGTCGAAGTCTGTAGTACCTATAAAGCCTTCGATCAGTTTTATAACTATAGCTTTACAGCTTCCTATAAGCCTTGATTATTTTAGTATAGGTATTTCCATTTTCCATCTTTTCCAATTATATCATATTATCACAAAACTTTGTTATAGTCTTTTTACCCGGACTGCTAAGGAAGGGTTATGTTTTTTAATCATAAATTCTTAGAGTCATGCCACACGATGTGGTGCAGCGGCAGCGCGGTGCCGGAGCGGTGTCGCTGCGGCGTCCTACACAAAAATGTATGGTATGGCACACGGCGCCGCCGCACCGCATTGTGTGGCATGGCTCTTACTCAACACCCTTTTCAAGTAGAAAGAGGTTTAATAGTACTCTCTTAGTTTTCAGGTTTTCAGGTAGGTAGTTTTTTTTTTTCATTAACTCAGCACATATAAAATCCACCTTTTACATATTTCAGCCTGTTTTATTTTAGCTTTCTTGTAATATGCAACTAATAACAATATTTATTTGTTATTTGATTAGCAGTTAAAAAGTCATACACTATGCTAAGCTCTGTTTAAGTTATTAATCCTTATAATTAATACTTACTTTTATTATTTTTGTTTACTCACCACAATGTTGACACCCTGTCACAGCTTCCACCAGCAATTTTCTTTAACCAGAAGATCCGACCTTAGTAACATCATATTTAATTTAGATACCTAATATCTAGATAAACCTCCAACTGTCATTTACGAGACACAATAGAATTTTAATTATTATCGGCCTTTAGAATGCCGATCGACAGTTGAGCGGGAAGTTAGCTTCTATAATAGCAAAGCTATCAAATGAATACCTTATATCATAGACTAGCTTCCACCCGCGGCTTCACTCGCGTGGTATGTCGATAAAAAGTAGCCTGTCCTTCCCCAGGATGCCATCTCTATATCTCCTTGCCAAATTTTGTCGAATTCCGTTCAGTAGTTTAGGCGTGAGAAGGTAACATACAGACACACAGAGTTACTTTCGAATTTATAATATTAGTATGGATAGGTGTCTGTAAATATTACTAATCTCTTTTCCAATATTAGTTACAGCTATGACAATAGGTATGCTGTTTAACAAGTGATTTGTGAAAAGGCAAATGCAGACATAGCAGGCTGAAATCATAAATAACTAGCTTCCACTCGCGGCTTCGCCCGCGTGGTATGTCGATAAAAAGTACCCTATGTCCTTCCCCGGGATGCCATCGATCTCTTTGCCAAATTTTATCGAAATCCGTTCAGTGGTTTAGGCGTGAAAAGACAGACAGACCGACAGACAGACAGACAGACTGAGTTAATTTCGAGTTTATAATATTAGTATGGATAGGTGTCTGCTAATATTACTAATCTTTTTGACAATATTAGTTATAGCTATGGCAATATGCTCTTTGACAAGTGATTTGGGAATAGGCAAATGCAGAACCAGCAGGCTGAAATCATAACTAATGGTGGCCCTAGGATTTTCCAAATAAAATATCTCAGTAGAAGAAAATTCATTCATTTCACACCATAATTTTCCAGCAATCCGTTCAACTGTCGATTTGCCTTCAGAAGTCAATAACAATAAAAAGACTATTCTGTCTCGTTTGTGACAGTTAAACTCATAAAATCATACCTGTAAGTACCCACCTATCACATAAAAAAAAATCTCAGTCTGTCCCAAACAATAACGGAAAAGTGCTCAACCAATCGCTACGACCCTTTAATCATAGACAGCTTACAAAGTCTAGACTATCGTATTATGGCCAGTACATGACATCCCGGAACTGTACATCCGTTAATATCACCCAAGTCACTAATACAATAATTAAAATGACTAATAGCCTACTACAACTGCATTAGCTTGTGACGGGTCTGACCACCCATTGTGAGCATAATGCTTGAAGATACTTATACGGAAGAGGAATTGATAATGGGTTTATTTGGCATTTGTGTATGACATTTAGATTTCTGTTCTTGTGTTTTGTCTTGGTATATGTAATCTCAATTATTGTGATAGGTTTTTAACTATTGTTTAAATGTGTGATTTGTCTAAATAGTAAGTTAAAATAATTAGAAATTGGGTATGTTTTTAACAGAGGGGTGGTTTTTCCTTGGTCCTAAGTCAAAAGTAGCAATTGTGCCATTTTAATGTTTTTAAAGGATTAGACAGGTACCTCATTTTAATATTATCTAGGTATAGATACTGAATGCCTATTTATAGAAAATGAAATGAAAGCAAAACATGTTTTAATTATGTATTTATTTATTTAGTAGTATAAAGATAACCTGTAAAAAATTACATAAATAAATATGAAATCATAGAGAGCATTTACAGTTTTATAGGTAAAATGATAAGTGTCATTTATTGCATATTAATTATACAAACAGAATTATTTAGATGGAAGTTAAGACACGTGAATAAAAACGATGATCATCACATTATTGACCCAATTAATTGCATTATTTTATGATTACACATAATAATGAGTGATACAAAAATAAATAACGTGCAAATCGCGTGATGTCTGTATGTTACATGTGATGTGCATGATTATTACGGTAATATACAATTATGAAACTGCTGTTTATACCTACAAAACAATTGACTTTATACATTATCAAAGAGATTATATTTTATTGTGGAGTCGTTTGCAGCTGCCCAGGCGATCTGTGAACATAAAACGTGACACACAAAAACACATGTGAAATGCAATGTCAATTGTAAAAAAATAGATGTAAGTTCTTCAAGAATGTTCATGTCTTCGTCTTCTCAGCGGTCGACCAGTGTCATCTTCTGTTACGTATACTGAAGGTATACCGGAAAGAATGAGGCACTCAGGATACATTCAGTATACGTACAGAAGGCGACGCGTACTCTTCTCTTCTCTTCTGGGCTTCGAAGAATGCTGTGGAACATGGTAAGAATAGTCTAAAAGTAATTTTAAGATTGACTGTAATTATTTAGTTGATTCTCGCCACCCAAATGTTAACCCCTCTAGCTCACTATTTAAATGTGACGGTTCACACGTAGCCCCTTCAATATCTTAAAAGCTCACCGAGCGAAGCAACTACACGCCGGACCCCCACCTCTCCTCAGGGAACACCATCTATAAAATAAAGCAACCGATTTACAACACGCCTGGGTCTTCAAGCCGAAAAGGGAAACACTGATAGCTCATGAATTCCGCTATCGCAACTGCTCGAGTGAAATGGAAAAAAATATGCGCTATCGTAAATATCCAATGCGAAATTGTTTTAAAACTTCAACCCGCGTTGGACTCGCGAAACAGTCTATTGTACTCCGCCACCAATGAGAGCACAGGGACTTGCGAAAACACGCGATTGGCTTGCAAAAATTATTTTCGCAAACCTACGAACCGGTAGCGAGGCGTCTCTTTGTTTTTTACAACCTATCCACCGAGACAGCGACGACTGACGCCGAAGGCCTTTTGTCCACCGGCCTTTGTTGCACATAAAGGATGAATTACAAAAGACAAGTTTCGACCACCACTCGTAAAGATAACTAAAGAATTCCGAGTCTCTATGTGTGTGTCAGCCGGGGGATTGAATAGAAAAACATGAAAGGGCGTAAGGGTGTATTATATTCGTAATTTACGACGCGAGCCAACATAACACCGGGCCTGCATTATTGATTCTAATGCACAAACGAAAGGTTCTCTATGCACCGATATAAAATTCACAAAATGCAACAAATAGCACTGGAGCGAAGTCGGGGGCGAAAGGGATCGCGAGTCGTGGCGGGCGCGGAGAAGACTGAATATAGCACGTGACTTACCGGTCCGGTCGGTCAGCTGTTCGCGTCGTCCGATAAGTAAACATTGAAGGATGACGGATGGGGTGGCGCGCGGTTGGAAGGAGCGTGTGTTCAGGGACGGCGTCGCCGGGCGTCTGCCGGTCTGGGCGTCGGGGCGCGCGTCCCGGCCCGCCATCGATTGCCGCCCTCGCCGAGTCGCCGCTCGGCGCGCGCCGAACCACACCACGACTAATGCCGATGCAAGATTTTCATTACATACGCCATGATCGTTGTTATTTGCACCCCGTAATGTTTTTTGATAGTTTGCTTAGGCTTCGCGACCGTTTACATTACGAATATCTATTTACGTTTACATATTATTTAGATAGAGGCTCGTCGGCGGGCTTATTATAATATTTCGTATGTACGAGTGCTGATAAAAAAGTCGATATTAAACAGTAGACAGGCTGCGCCACCTGTTCCTGTTCTCCCGGTGATTACCGTTCCGCCCTGCGAGTTGCGGCAGCGCTCGGGATTTTTAATACTAACATAGGTCGGCTTTATGTCGCAGCGTAATAAGTGGGTAATGTAGATTTTGGCAATTTTATAAATAGAAAATATAAAAAGAAATTGCGTATTGTTCTGTATTACTTACGCGCCGATTCTTTCTCTATTGCCTCCGGTTAGGTTGGTAATGAAAAAATAGTAAAACGTCAAGTCGCGAGGTATTCAAGTAATCGTTTAGTCGTAATTTATGAAGGAAATTTTTATGGCAGTACTATTGCGATTTTGCGTTGGAATCTTTTGTTACCCATGTTTTTACCTAGGTAGAGTTAAAGTCCATTGTTTTACGTATTATGAGGGAATGAGTTATCCTTGGTAAGTGTGTATTATCCTTTGAACTTATGACTTTTTATATGGTAAGAGACGAAACCAGCATGTAGGACCTTAACATGCACGCCCTGTAAATCTTCTAAACGTGTATGTTCTACTGTTTTATTGGTCATAGAAATTTTGTGTATGATTATTTATTTGTCACCTGAAACACTTCAGCCTGTAACTATACAGAGTGGTATGCTCTTTAGTGAATAGGCATCTACAATTTCAGGTAACCACAAAACCTACCTACGCTTCAAGCTGCTGTAATCTCATGGCAATTAGGCAACGATGAGAAACGAGAATTTCAGGAAAGTTTTATTATTTTACAAGTTGGTGTACCTAGCTCGTACGTTCCTGTAAACTATCATTTGTATTTCTGATATTATAACTTATCTTAACTTAACATCAAGTTTGTTTACCCCGAACGGTTATGCAGAGGTGCACCATACCTACCTGGTACCTACACTCACATTTCACAATTTCTGATAGGTAGGTTTAGTAGGTAAATGATAAAGCAGAAACGTTCATGATCTTTTTAAGTACAAGTAGGTGGTAAGTAGTTGGCGTAACACGTCTTTTTTCCCATACATCTCTGTCAGCCTCATCTCAAACCAATATCATCTCAGTGTAATCGTTTTTTCAAGTAAATAGTTTTATGTGCTTATCCTAATTTTAGGTAACTAGATAGTACCGGTGCCTAAGTAGATACAGACGTACCTATCTACATATTAGATGGGTATCTTTCAAATTGAAAGGTTAATACAAAATGTGTCTCAATGACTCTGTAGTTAATTGTTACCAAGCCATAGTAACAGTCCTAGGTCAAAAATTAAAATATGTTGTGATGTGTGAAATTAATTATGGCTAAGAAGGAGTTGACCAAACATCTGGCGAAGAATAACGAGCAGAGCCGACTCCAAATGAAATGGGATAAGGCTAGGCAAAGAGAGAGCTAAGAAGGATGTTGAAAGAGTTGATCGGCAGATGTTTTCACACATCACAACATATTTAAATTTTTTACCTTGGACTGTTCCTATGCCTCGGTAATAATTAGGTAACTACAGAGTCATTGAGCCACATTTTGTATTAACCTTTCAATTTGAAAGATACCCGTCTAATAAGAAGATAGGTACGTCTGTATCTAGGTACTTAGGCACCGGTATTATCTAGTTACCTAAAATTAGGATAAGCACATAAAACTGCTTACTTGAAAAAACGAGTGCAGAGAAAGTAAAAAAGCATAATATTTTTCATATTCAACTTCAGATATCAAATAGTAGCTAATATTTTACACTCAATAAAATAAAAATCAAGATCTTCAAAACGAATGAGATAGATCACTGCAATGACCCAATTTCAACATTTACGATGTCTTTTAAAAACCGGAACTAACGGTTCCATAAAATAAAACTTTATAGCTTTAAAAATTTTCATAAATAAAATTGGACATTTACAACATTTTTTTATAATTTTAATGAGTGGCGTTATCATCTCTGATAAGATAAAAGCTCATAGCTGCCAATTACTGCATGACGGAGTGTTGATGTTTAAAATAAGGCTTTATGGGTGTTTAATTTTTTTTTTTAATGTTTGTAACTCAAACCCGATGATGAGGGTAGTAAATTTTTTACCCTCATCTTAATTTGGGATCGTTGTAGCTAGCTCGTTCTTCTCATGCAGCCTCATCGCACACCAGAACCATCTCAGGGTCTTATTTCCTACTGTACTTCCTTTAGCACTTTCACACATCATCTGCCTAGCCTTTTCCCATCTATGTTGGGGTCGGCTTCCAGACTAACCGGATGCAGCCGAAAAGGTACTAGTATTTTACATGGATCGACTGCCCATCGGACCTTCACAATCTCTTGATCAGACTGGTTGTCAGTCGGGATTCTGACGACCCGAAACAACTGTCAAAGATCTACAAATGACAGCAGGGACCAACGGCTTTACTTGCTTTCCGAGGCACGGAGCGGTCTTAGTAGTAAAGATGGTCACCTATCCACAGACCAACCGTGGCAATCGTCACCTATTTTAATTTTTGGAGTATCCACTTATTTATTTTCACCAAACCACAATACGGACTCAATTCCATAATACATTAAATTATTCATTCTAAATTGTTATCAGTGTGATTCTACTTCCCTATCTATCGAATTTTATTCAGCCATTTTGGAAGAAGGCGTCCTAGATATTCAGGCAGCCGTTACCCATAAAATATTGCTGACTAAGCGAGGAGGTGGGTAGCTAAACGACCTATCTAGATCTTGTAGCCAGGTCAAAGGAAATTGGTGTTCCGGATCGATTAGATGGCTTTACCTACATTATTTAATTGGAAGACTATTGGGTAGGTAGGTACGTAGGCTTTAATTATCGTCTCTTCTGCAAAAAAGTGGACCTACATTCGTAAGTATATTTAGATTTTCAATACCTAAGTAGGTACTGTATAGGAAAAGAAAAACCCAAAGGTATTAAAAGATGAGAAAAAATATTGTGCCATTTAATTCCGCCTCATGCGCCCCATTAAACATTGAAGTACTTACATAAAAATAAATAAACCATTCAAAACTAACCAAGTTTCCTTCTACTATTTTATTTTTATTTGATTAGGTTAAGCCACAGATCATGAGGCCACTAATGTGATGGGCTACCGCCTAAATACGTAATCCTCCACAGTGTTCAGAAAGCACGTTATGTTTAGTTCCAACTGATCGCACCAGGTGGCGCCTGCGGTTGCTACGCACACGTAGCACTTGTAACCACGAAATCCTTTTTATTTTAAGATAAAGAGACTGTTTTTGGATATTTTTCTAGGAAAAAGAAGAAGAACAATATTTCTCTTTCAATAGGAAGCTTGTCTTTCTATTTAATGGCTAGGTCCTTTAATTAGTTCAGTCTTTGCAGACAAAAGGTGTATCACCTAAATCTCTAGAACTCCTGACCCCATTAATTTGCCTAAAATACTTATCGGGGTCACACAGGCCCCCTTTTCGTCCCAACTACCATTTAGGTACCTAATATGTAGCTATAGGTTACAACGACCTATAAGAAGTAGGTATCTATAGGTAGGTAAGTACTATAACGTTGAGAAGGGCGTACACTATCGTTGCACCAATAATTTAGTAGGTACTTACTCCAAGATTCTTGTAGTTTTCAAGATGAATTTGATTGGAGACCTGGAATACACCTTAACCTAACCTACAAATGCGAAAGGTGACCAATTTAACAAAATTGCAAACGTTTTACATAAGAAACTATCTCAGTTTTAGCTAAAAACTAGCTCGGCTAGGTACGCTTAATAACATTGGTTAATGTGTAGATAGATATCCAACTACTCTTACTTAAACATGCTGATTAATGTTTCTAATTCTGGAATTTGAATTGAACAATTTTCTTTAAACATAAGTACTTACTTGACACAAAAATAACTCTTCGAGACCTTCACTTTAACAAAGAAACGTATCTACTCACCTTCAGAGCCTCAGCAAATGTCTCCTCCAGAGATCCCGATAACTTACCTCTAAACGATCATCCCGACATCATCATGAAACATAAGAAGTTCAATTTTACCATTTTTTCCAGTTGAAAGTGTGCTCTTCCGCGGTCGATGGTCAAATGAATGAATAAACGGCCTCAACCCCAGTGCCCAGGGGGTGGGGTCGAAAATGGAAAATAATGGGGAGGGACCAGAGTACTACACAACAGACGACCCCTGTAACAAAAAATGAAGATTTATTTGCGAATACCACGTTTTGTAATAGTAATAATGGATGTGTTATTGAGTTTGGATGCACGGTAGTGTAGGCCAAGTTCTACAAACGAACAGGCTGAATTTTTGTATTGAACGGTCCTTGTTCAGCTGTAAAGATTGATTGCAATTAAAAACCTTCAAAATGCTCTTCTTAATCTGCCTATGAGTGTAAATAAAAGCTTTTTAATTAACAAGAACCCAACTACAGTCACTATGTAGGTAAGTATTTGCCTATGGCTAGGTATAGAAATCTGCAAGAATGTACCTAAACAACCATATGTAATGAAACTGCTATGTAGAGTATCTGTTAGGTTAAGTAAATTACAAATCAGGTGTTTGTACAACTTAATCTAAGGCCTATTACTATTATACCAGTGCCCCAGAAAAGGCTGTAATATTAATTATCAGATACCGGGTTTGCAATGAACCATTTATAAACAGAGACACGTTAATTGCCAATACATAACAATTACTAGATCGCCAAGGCACAGTTCAGTTGTACCGTGACTCAGATGCTACGTTGCATCCAATTCACGAGATATTTCTAATTGTATCTCTGTGGATAGAACTCGTTTATTCAGCTCATATTCGTCAAAAGCAATGCGCTTTTTCACACCATGTGCGATGAATAAACACAGCAACTCCTAATCAATTTGGAAGAATAAACAGCATTAAAAAGGGATGGCTTTGATCCCCACGTTGTTTCGTGAGTCGGCACTGAACGCGATAAATTCACAAGATTTAATTGTCGTGTTCTCTGGTCAATAATTTTGCAATACGACTTGCATATGAACGTTCATCGGCGATATATTTATGCGGCTTTAATGATATAATTATGATCGAATGTAGTCTGCGATTGAAATAAATGGCGTCCGTATGATATAAATTAGCGTTTAAAATAACAGCCAGTTGTATCATTATAATATATACTTACATATTGATTAATATGGTCTCTAGTTTTAGAAACAGAAAATAAATGAAATTAAAAGTCGTGACACGAGGTTATTAGGTAACTATAATTTCCAAAAAAATACCAACAGGTAAGGTATTCAGGCAGTAGGCATCCATATTCATGCATTTAAATTAAGCAGGAGATTCATTGAAAGTAATAAAAAAGATTAGGAAAATATTGCGTTAAAAAATAAAACAATTCCAATAAGACAACATCTGGTTTTATAGGACTAACGATAAAATTAAGGCACAAATTACGGTGAAGTCTACATAATTTAATTGAAAACGTTGAAAATATATTTAAAAAAAATATTGGGATGAAAAACACAAAGAAAATTTTAAAAAATAAATAAAACACTTACCTGAGTAACAAAACATCACAGAATTTACACTATTTCTTCTAAAAAAATTACTGGTTTCACGAATAGAATAGGAACTAGACAATTTAAAATATTTTTTTAGATAATTTGGACACGTCTTTGTCTACGAATTCAGTATTATTTTGAATTTTCTTCTCATGGTTAGGCCTAAACACAACAAAAGCGGCGGCGGCCGGCCGACGGCGGCCATCTTGTGGCGCTGCCATCGCGTCGCTCTGCACGCTCATTGGCTGAGTGACGTCAACCGCGCCATGACACTCCACCATTACTATACACTAACCAGTATCTCTTGACTATTCGCACACTGAATACTAAACACTATGCGGTGGACATACACGTCACACTACCCGCACTACTAACTTTGTAGCTTGGTACACGCGCCTATCCTTGTCGGCTCGCATTCTTGCGTTGTGAATTATCGCTTTAGAAGCTTTTAGGATGCACCCTAATCGGGCAAGAGGGAACATTTAAAATTCAAGTGACTCGACACTGATAGGCTGAGAGATTTTAATTGGCTGCTGATTTTTGTCGTCCCGACTCGACTAGTGTTAAATTAGGAGATGTTTTCTAAAGTAATGTAGAATTTACATCGAAGTATTAGAATAGGCTTTCAACGTGAAATTTCTCTATTTAACAGCTGTTTGTAGCTATAGAAAATATAAAAGGAATTCCTAATAAACTTGCGGACAAAGGCAGTCGAGTTATACAGTCTTGGAAAATAAATGAAAGACGCATTCTGCATATCCAGATTTTTTCTATTAAAAAAGGTCGTATGCGTAAGCAGTACTTCTTGCCTTTTTATGGCCTGGTTACCAGATGCAGGTAAGTCCTCTCAGGTACGTAAAGAGCTTAAAATGTAACGGTGTACCTAAGCATAGGTAATGAATGAACAACATTGTAGCCCGACTTCATCCAACATAGAAAGGGTTTCCAGTGAAAGGAATTTATGTAGGTACTCTTGCAAACTGCCTGTACTACGGTGTTTAAATTATACTTGTACCTACGTAATATATTGGAGTTGGCTGTAATAGTGGGAAGGCAGAAATATATCGGTATACTTACCTGTAATAGTGGAAAGTTTATTGCCGGTAACACATCTATACTTTACGTAGCTATTATTCTGTTTAATGTATATGTGGTAAATTAAAAAGTAAGTAGGCTATAGCTCTAGCTATGAAATATTCAGTTTTAGTTGAAAGAAACTTGTGAATTTTATTATTTTAAAGACTTATGTGCATCCCATTTATTGGAAATAGATTGCTTTGAGTTTTTTACACACCTCCTTTTTTCAATTAAGTTCACTTCAAAAAGAGCAAAAAAACTGATTAAATACTGCTACGACTAGGTCCCAGTGCTACGCCGTAGACCCAATTTTCGTAGACCCAAAACAAGGTCAAAACAGAACAAAGGTGCACTTCATTAACAACTTAGCTAAACAGGTAAACATTAAAACAGATAATTTACATAATAATCAACCATTACATGAAAACAAATATAACCATTGCATGATTATAAATTTATCTCTACGAATTAATCTATTGTAGTTTGTAGTACACCAACGTAGCTACCATAAGTCATCGTAGCACTCATTATAAACCGTCGCTGGATATTATTTATTAGAAAGAAAATCACCCGAACACACTTAATGAAGTACTATCATATTTTTATCTTAAATAATTAAGGACCACCTGACCACTTGGACTTAACAACTATATCACCTCTTTGTGATGCCGACGGTTGTTTCTCGCTTTTTATTCTCTTTTCTAAAATTTATTGTTGTAAAATATGAAATTTCCAATAAAAATGTAGGTGGGGCTGCGACGTGGGGCACACCATCTGTTGTTCCCTTATATTTATGTGATTAGTTCATGGATTGGTCCGGTGTACGTATAATTTTTATTTAAAATCGCCAATTTATGATTATAATCAGGTTCTGCCTCACAGGCTGTCAAAAGTTTTAATCGATTTATGTATGGCTGCGTTGTTTGTGTTGCCTGACTTCTACTAACCTTTACCTACCCTTTTTTATTAGTAGGTAACTTTAAAATTTTATCGCATGACTGCTTCTGAATGAACAGACAATTTTCTAACCCATTTCAATAGATATCTATTGAAATCTAACCCATTTCAATAGATATCTATTGAAATGGGTTAGAAAATTGTCTGTAATTTAAATTATATAAATAATTAAAATTGCATAAATAATTATGCAATTAAAATAGGTAGTGTTTTGCCATTTTAATTACTTAGTGTTATCAAATTCAGTGCATTACTTAGTAAATGTGGTAATTACTTCATCAATTTATACTCGTTTAGATAACCAGCTTTTACAAAACTGGTTCACATGCGTAGGTACGTCGCGTCGGCAGAATTATTTTTGTGTCTTTATATGAAGGTACCGCACGCAAAAAACTACTTGGTAAAACATAGACACAACATTGAGATAGGAAACACTTTGATAAAAAAAATTGGTCAGCAAAAAATGTTTATCTCTGCTCCCGGATCGCCAGGTTAAATAAGTAAGTAAGTATATTCACTCTTTTCGGTATAATATAACGTTAGGTTACATAAAGAAGCGATGTCCCCACATTAAGGGGGATCTGAGCCATCTGTGAGATCGAGCCAGTCGACAACTTGTATGGGATGCCGTTATGGGGAGTCAAGTGGGTGAATCAACACCCGCCATGTGTAAGGTAGACGTAGGTATCAAGTATTGATTGGATGATACGCTGGTTATTGGTTACTAAGCCAATGCGAACAGACTTGTTAAACTAACTATAATTCTACATATTCTATCTGTAAACTCAAAAAAAAAATCACAAAGTTGTCATGACTGAAACGTTTTCAAGCTCGAATGAATGCGATAACCTACTTTTCCATGAGTCTACGTAATATATGATAACTAGAGCTAAAAATAACCACATTTGTTTTAACAACTACGTGTTTTGATACTTATCTAACACTTCCGTAGAGCGAAACCTACTTTTTCTGGTTTCCACGGTCAAGCTCAAGAACTAAACAAAAACATTACGTAATTTTATTTAAAAAAATATAACAAACAAACAACTACATAACCGCACCTAAGTTTATCAACATCTAAAATACCAACGAAAGTAACATCTTGAAGCCATACAGTGTGGCGGGGTCGATGCACTGGTCTACATAAGTCTTAATACGGCGGAATAAAGTCCTCATTCGCACTGTAATGCATCACTGGATCCGAGTATCAATGTAGACGATCACAGATGCAGATATTCGTGTGACGTGTGACATGAGGCGACGTGACCTTGACCCACGAATGACGGATTCCGGCCTTGCGGGGTCGCCGAACTGTACATGTAGGTTGCTACACTATCTAGTCAACATCTACACGTTGTAACATTTAACCTAGTGTTTCGCTTATAAAAAATATTACCGCGACTTTTTGTCGCACTCTATTAGTGCTTGTGTAAATTATAAGGTTTGTTGTCTATTACAGAATTTATTTTGAAAGCAGAATAGTGACAGCGCGTAACTCGAGCTTATCGATAAGTTATTTGACAAGAAGAAAATGATTGCCTACTAACTAATAGAAAAGATATGTTTCCGTTAAAAAATATTACACAATAAATAGATAATGCACATAGTGTAATGTTTTATACATAAAGCTAATCCGATCGTTATCGGCTGACTTTACAACCATTGTATAGTAAATAGATAGTTTAGTTTTTGTGTTTACAACGATAGCTATGTGTTCTGAATAAAAAGCAGTTTGTACGACAATGCAGATAGCGTCACGTGGATGCAAATCGTGGGAGGCGGGACGAGACGTTTGCTCTTTCACGAAAATATATGTTAAAACACACTCTTTGTCCGTAATTGAATGTGCCTTTACATTGAATTTTAAATGTAATACACTCTTTGTTTTCTTAAACTACCAACATAAAGGTAGGTAAATAAATAATACATTGAGCTGATAATAATCTTGGTGGATTATTTCATTTGCGGTTTACCCTTTTATTGTGGCGAGCAACTACATACATATGTGCATGTATTGATGAACTTTTAAACAAGATAAGATTTTATGTTTATTTCAACAATGGTCATGTGTTTATACGGGTCGTTAATCGTGATTTTGATGTCACTACCCACTTAAAAATCGCTTCATAAATAATATCAGATGCACAATCGTGTTGCTACTGCAAATGAAAATTTACAGGAGTTCAACAGAGCATGAATTCATGGATCGTTCGCCCGACCACTAAATTATTTATTAGTCTCAACAAAGGAACCATTTCGGGCGAACAAATCGCCCCCGAATACATTGCATTTGATTTAAAACACAGGTATTTGACCGAGTCGCAGCCCGCTACGAGTAATGAGTTTATTTACGACAATAGAGGCGGCGGACAAGACTCTTTATTATCATGATTAGTTGCGATCCTTGACAATTGATCGAGCGGATTTTAAGTGCATAACAAACGAGACTGTTATTTATATAGACGTTACTGTTATGTGTGCAATACTTTTAATTAATTTGACCATTTGTTGGCCGTTATTGTTTCAAAACTGGGTGAGCGATCGTAGCAATACACAGTGGCATCCCAGAGCTCAATAAATCAGTGTACACTCAAAATATTCGTGTTGGTTATTTTGGTAGAGCGATCACTGACGCCGATGCCTTGCATAATGTGCGTCGTTAATCGCGTTGTAAATCCGTGAAGCGTCAACAGGCGGCCGGCCGGGGTGACGATGCAGCGCTGAGCTGCCCAAATTTCATCTCGACCGACAGCAGGATTTGTCCCCTTGCCAAATATCCCAGCTGTGGACACAAGCGCGTTCTGAATACTGATTAAATGTGCGTTATTGTATTCGTTTTTTTTTTCACTTTCGTTCTTCGGCTATCGACCTATTGAATTTTTCATGGTGTCCTTTATTGGAATTTCGTATGAGCTCCGCTGATAAGCGGCCGTGTTAACGTCTATCTATATGATCGAACGATACCGCGGGAGGAAGTTTCGTCAATTATACCAACTCGGTGTTGGCATTAGCATACATTTCGCATCCAATTCAACGGGTCTTTATCGACGTTTGAATTGCTTTTATTTGCTGAATAAAAATAAATGGGACTATATTTAGAGAATAATCGACTCCAGGCCGGAAAGTAGAATAAAGTAGTATTTAATCTGGCTAGATATGTAACGGCACCGCAGACGCAACAAACCGCTGGATGCCGCCACTAAATTCTGTGTTCTGCTCTACGAAAACAAATCGTTATTTTGAAGTAAATTTTCGTCGTTCACAAATATAAATGTGTCATAACACTGTCAAATCAACTTGTACTTACATGACAATACAGATACGAAATCACGTAGCCCATAGAATGGCATCGACAAAAAGCACTAAAAACGCCAATTAATAGAAAATTTCAAGCGGCGTGACTGTTGTCGTAGCGCGTTTAAAATACGCGACTGTGTGGAAACATCGGGTTAACAAAATAGTTTCATCTCTGTCCCGCACGAACAGTTAGTACACGGAATGAACGAACACAGTATGTGCAGTTGCCTTTATCTACGAAACGCATTCATAATAGTAAAGTGGATCACTTTATGATAGCACAATGCACATTTTTATGAAGGGCGAAAAGGGCGAATATCAATATCAAGGCTATTCAAATGTTATACGAGTCTCACATAATATTATACAGTTTCGGAAAATCCACATCGTAGACGCAAGTATTGTAAATTTAGTACTGTTTACTCGATCTGAAACTCGTACATGCTACGAAAATAAGTCTGCATTAGAAAATTGAAAGTGAAGAACGATTAAATAATAAACATCCTTATCTGAAGCCGTAAACAAAGGAAAATATTTATATTCAACGGTATTAAGCGCTTAATCCTTTTAACTTTTAATTGACGTAACATGTACCACCTGGGCTTAAAACAATAAAATGCATAAAACTCACCCCGGGTACTCGATTTTAAAGAATGTACATTGGCAGCGTTTTTAAATCACGATTTTAGGAAAAAAAATGTTCAAGATTGGGATCCGAATTTACTGATACAGGGGAATGTAAGTTCAACTTGCTGAAAGTTTTAAAATATCATTATCGAATGAGGTGTTACGTTGGAAAATCGGTCGTATATCTTTCCATGTGAGATTTATTTTCGTATATCGCTCTACGCGCGTTTAAGTCAGTTTTCCAGGTTAAGGGAGCTGATGTAGGACGTGCAAATAAACACGGTATTTTTATCGACGCAAACCTTTATATAGTTGCGGTCGATTTCTCCTCTTTATCTGCTCAGAGCGGTGTTTGCTTTATCTTGAATAAAAAGAAAGATACGTGTCGACTGTCAAAGGATTTCACATCAAGTGATTGCATTGGCTATGAGTTCGAAAAACATAGGGCGGCTGTAGTTGCAATATCGCTGTGACATTTCATACTACAGTGTTTACTTAATTATCCTTTGATTACGGTCTTCTTCGCACAAAGTTTATATGAAACATGAAAATTTAACGACCATCAAGAATAAAGATAAGCGAACGTTATTACCAATGTAAATATCTACAAAGTTCACACGTAATTATATAATTAACGATAATGTTATGACATTAATAAAACAATAAGGCCTTTTGATTAACAAAAACAAACGAAATTGTGAGCGAGTGATCCTATCGTGCTGTGGGCTGTAATTCAAATTAGGTCTTTATAGAAGTTACACGTTTGTTTGTCCTGGAGAAAATTTTTGATTCGATAAGAGATCGTAAAACACTGCCCCCCGTGTCATAAAATCGAATTGAGTCTGTCATGCAAATATGGCCTTAAATGCCCGGTGTTATGTAACCTGGAATTATTTTTTTCGCATGGCCCGTGTTGCCTGCATTGTTTTATGACTATGGAAGGGTTACCAAGTTACGTAATGTTACAATAAACGTTTTGAGGGCAATAAATTTTAATAGAGCAGAAATTTATGGTCAATTTGTGGAGACATTTACAGCTGATGAACAAAAAGTTTATTTTTCATGCCCTTGTTTGTCAGGGCATAAATCTTGTATCGGTATCGGGTTTCGGCTGTCATAGGTATTTGTGTCACGACGAGTAATGATCGTAACGCATTCTACCTAATAACAATAAAAACCGAAGTTGAAAAGTAATCTGAGCGCTGAAAACATATTGGAAATTGTTTTTAACTGAAGGAAAATGTTTTAGAAAGACGTAACAAATTGCTGTTTTAAAACAACTGTCGTTTTCGTTACTCACATCGGCGGTTTTACCTTGATATGAATCGGAAAAATAAGGGCATTCATATCTGGAACTTTCATTTTAAAAGCGTGCCAAAACGTTTTGCCAATTTGTTACATTTTATTTGACATAATCATGAAGTTTGGGCCCTCTATAAATATAAAGTAAGGCTTGTATTTTTTTGCTATGCGTCATAACAAGAAGGCACGTCTAACCTACATACATTTTAGAGTCGTCTGTATCTATTCCTAACATTCTGTTTTTATGTCAAAACTATATCCGAAAAGAAAAAACAGCTACGGAATACGTGGTGAATCGAACGCTGCTAAGCCAATATATTGAAATTGCAATACAGACGAGGCAAGTTCTTTCATTAGGGTTGGAAAATAAAAACAATACAAGTGAAAAGGGTATCGGATACTGTGCGCATATTCGCCAGAGAAAATTTCCTATTATGATCCCTTCCCTAAACTCAACTACGTACCTATAGGTACGAACTTGTATAGCAATTGTCTACCGTCCACCATAGGGACGTGCCTACATCGATATCGAAATACAGCAATAATAAAATGCGTATGCTAATGTCTTAGATACATTCATAATTATTAGAAACCTTTGAATATTCTATCCGTATGTAATTGAAGATTCATGGTATTCAGATATCGGTAGCGTCCATAAAAGTAACATAAATTATCGATTTATAGCTTTCCAATTATCCGGTAATTGTCATAGTGGGTTTGATAAGGATTAATTAAGAACAGTATCGACAATTACCGGTAGCGAGTCTGTGGAGCGTCCCTACGTCCCCCGCACTCACACGCCCGGAGGCGCTACGAGCACGGAGTCACACAGACGTACAACAAATACGCTTATACAAAGCTTAAGGTACGTATTTAGAGACATAGTTTCATCCGCGACCAAGAGTGGAAATTTCAATAAAAATGCAAATTTTTCCCGAGCAATTTCCTTCTCACTACCGCTGCCTCCGTTATTGGGTCCTACCGCATTATGTTTGGGTTTGCAGCGTTATAACATACCTACAGAGGTGGATTAGCTATGTATACGTACCTGTGCTTCAATTTACTTGTTAATGTACGCCATCGAATTACGGTTATCTCTAGCGCGCAAGAATGGAGTGTAATCCCCCTTAAACCGACACTTAGTTAAGTTAAACGGAATGGTAAATAGTATTTACACAGCACCGTGTTGCCTTGACGTTATTAGCCGTATTTGCTTTTTTAAAGCGCTAGCGTGGTGTTGACTAATAAACGTTTAAAGGTAAACTCTGAGAGTGTCGATTACAGCTTGTTAAAACAAGGTGGAAAATTTAAGCGTCGTGTAGTTGTGCTTTTTAACCTTTCAATTGCTCTATTGAAGCCTGCAACAGTGTTCGACCAACAGTTCGAAGCTAATAATATAAAACTTAATGTAGTTCTATGTCGCTGTACGACATACGATGTTTTTTAGCTACCTACAGTTTCATTTATTAAATAGTTGTACCTACATCCCATTCATTTTAGTTTTAATTAAAGAGTCCGTACTTCAACGACATCATTATCATGCAATCTACCTAATTCGCACAATAAAAACAAGTGCGTAAAATCTGCATAAATACTGTGTTTTAAAACTTTCCGCTTAGTTGGGGCGCGGCGCCGGGGGGTTGAAAAGGGGTGGGGGCAAACGGCAAACAGGCCAGATTAAGGACGCTGGAAGCGAGGAAAGAATACACAATTAGCTTTCTGCTACCTGCTGCAGATAACGTATCCAGTTTAATATGATCCCGTTTGACACTTATCCGGCGTAGTCTTTCGTTACGTTTTTATGTTGGTCGCCAAGGACGGAGGTCCTAGGATACGCTGGTCGGTTTTGAGTCGGGGATTTTAAAAACGCTCGGCGAGTTTTAGCTTCGACCGGAACCAAGGGGGCCGGATCGATCAGCGGAACTCGGATCCTCGTTGGCTTTGTTGAAAAATCAAAATTAGATACTTAGTATTCACGTGCGTATAGTGGATGAAGTAGATAGCCTTCTTGTATTAGGGGAAGGTCAATGGTGTCTTGTAGATAGGTAGGTTACAGCGGTTTTAAATTGGGTAGGTTGTCAATTGTCACCCTATGTTTTTGTTTTATAATGTAATGTGCTTTAAACGACTCTACATTAACATCTCGTTAATGTAGAGTCGTTTAAAGGACATGAAAATGACACTTTCCGAAGAAAACCCCACTTTATTTTAATCACTTAATTAAGGCCGTATAATGAACAAAGAGGAAACAATACGAACCAGAAATAAATACTGAAACATTAGAAAATAAACAGGAGATATTGTGTGACCAAGGGTTGATTTCATCAAAGTATAAAATTGTCGTGAAGAAGAAAATTGAAGAGAAAAAGAATAAAATTGTCGTCTGACAGTTTTCGTATGGAAAAACTGTCAAAAATTCAAAATTTATTCGCAGGATAAGACTTATACTCGGTATAAAAGTTTGATGAAATTCGCCCTTTAGAAGATTTTTCGTCTTTAGAGAATTTTAGAGGTTTTGCGTAAAGTATTAATACAACAACATATAAAACAAGAAAAACCCTACTGCTACATGGGTTACGAGTTCACTGTATACCAAAGGCTTTTGTTAAGAAAAGGCAATAATCGGTTAGACTAAGAAAAATAATCAACAAACACGTCCCTCGCTAGTCGCTACAAAACGCGGCAAGCAGCGTTCGCACATAAAACCTGCTCACACACAACATTACACAGTACGGAACCCTATGTTTGCCAGTAATACTTTACAGCATGTGTACGAAAACAAACACGACACACTATGTCATAATCATTATGTACTAAACAATAAAGTCGAAAATCGAACACGAAATCGCTTAAGCGAATGCAAATAGCATGTAAATATTTTGCGTTTATTTTCAGCGTTGAAGCAACGAGATAAAATTCGCGGCCGTAAAATAATATAGCGGGGCGAAAGAGTATATTGTTCGTGGTATCATTAAGCTTGTTCACATACTACTTAGAGTCTGTGTTGCTATTATAAAAGCTCTTTGTTGTGCATTTATGAGTGATTCAAGTTGATGAGGAATGAATATCTATTGGACAAAGTAAATTTTATGTACCTAAATTAGGTTTTATGGAAGTGCCAGGTGATATTGCGAAGTTATTTTATATACTAGGTACCTAATTACCATTTTCCTATTGGTTAGGAATTTTATTGGCTCTTTTGTTAAGCTAAGTGCAAACAGTTCTCTTTTATTGGTCATAATTGCAAATTACTGAAAGTAAAAAGCTCATAAACATAATGGTTACCTGAAGCCTATAATTTATCCAACTATTAGTGGTAAAACGTAAAATCTATATAATGTCCAACAACAATGAAACACCAGAAATATAAAAGCATTTAACTAGAAAATTATCCGCCGCAGAAGTAGGATAATATACCTGCACATTAAGTACAGTAAGTACCTATATATATAACCCGAAAGCTAAAATTTCTTAATACCTGCTGCCATTCCGGAGCCACCCTCGGTAATAAGCCAGCCGAGGTCCACCGGGAGGATCCACAAGTGATTTAAAGAGATTGTCAGTTAATGAGCCCCTGTCCGCCACAAATTCAGCCCTTTTCCGTTAAATTCCGAGCTAATCACCCTTTCAAATGAGCCCCGTCTTAGGCTAAAGCTAACATGGCTTAGAGTGAATATCGACACTAAATTATGAATGGACGCTCAGCTGGATAATTAGGACCTCGAAAGAAACATACATTGATGTCTTTTATCGGTTCCGTTACGTAGACCACGTTCCACAACGTTTTATCCTCATTTCAATATTCTCAGAAAAAACGTCGGCATTCCTATACTTGTCATGACGAAAGTATGTGCTGCACGCGAGAATCAAACGAATAAAATATCAAATAAATATATGAACATTTTAAAAGCATTTAGCAATTTTAGTAGCAGCTGACAATCGTTCATTTAACCACGTGACACGCCGTTAAGTTTACCCAATATACGTTTAGAATGTCCCACGGAACTCAGACATTCAATAATCCTTTTAAATTGCCTTAAAAGAGAAATAAAAATAAACGCCATCCCTAAGGATTGTCGTATAGTATTACCAGCGTAAAGGGAAAAGCATAATGTTAAAAATTACTATGATAATCTTCGAGCTGACTGCAAATTAAACCACAAAAATAATTGCCCATCCAATATAGAATGTTCAAAGGTTTGAACTTGTAGCAAATACATCTACATAACTGGTTCGATTGCGGTCTAGGACTGGGTCCAACATCCCTATGTGCCCTCGGGCAAGCGATATGTGTGCGCCCGATCCGTGTGTTCCATACAATTTATCCGTGTTCGGCCGAGCGTGCACGATCGCCTTATTCGGCAATCTTCCCACACCTTTACCTGTTTCCAATATAAAGAAGTCTAAAAAAATATATCGTCCGAAAACGCTTTCGTTCACTAGGATAAAGTTATTCGATTCTAACATTCTATATGAACATTGATGGCTCTTATGAACTGAATTAATGTCATAATTGCGGCAGTTTCGGATAAAATAAATCGATATGGCCTGCTTACATAATACCGCCCGCAGTTTATCTGTAGAATGAATGCCAATAACCATTTTAACTTGGCCTCTATGAATTCATGGAATTTCATGTATTTCTGATGTTTTAGTGCAGCATACAGCGGCCATGAGAGGTCACTATTTATAAAATGGATGAGTTTACAAGACAATTTTAAGTAGAATTTCTTATCTAATCCGTTGATATACGAAGGCCTATTATAATCTGTTATCTAGGTACGTCAAGTGTTGGTCACGTTATTACGTATATTAGTTTTTTGTGTAGGTACCTTTATCTCGCATACATATCTGTATAAAGATTTTAAAAGTGTTGGTCACGTTATTACGTAAATTAGTTTTTTGTTTACCTTTATCTCGGGTTTTCATATGTTTAAAATGTATGTACATATATGAAAACCTATATGTACATACATTTTAATTATACGTATTTAACGTATTTTACTTCGACGTCCCTATGAAATTCAACATTGATTGTCTAGAAAAAGGTTTTGTTCACAAAGGCAAAAGTTTGCTTAGGATCTAACATCGAGTAGGTATTTCGATGGATAAAATGGGTGAATCAAAGTCGGCTCCAGACAATACGCCCGAACATGTGTTTTCAGCCATTGTCAAGCCCACAAAGCAAAAACATAGCAATTTATATAGAACTATGAAAAATAAAAACAATTTAAGATAGAATACACTTGAAAAGCGAAACAAATAGGTAGGTCGTTTTATAACTTCAAGACATATTAAATTAGCGGAAGCTTAAAGCTCTAGAGAATATTCTAATTTAGTTTCTGTCTGTCTAGTTATTTCCGTCTAACCCAACTTGACCATTTAAATGTGATCCTCTGCCGCCACTATAATCCTCTGTATCTTCAAGGGATGGCGGGTCATTTTAAACTGGTCAGTTATAAAGAGATGTAGTGAGTATATTATATAGGTGTGTATCGCGTTTTGTGAAATTGAGAAGAAGCGTGGAGTATGCCCGACGTGCCCAAGGGAAGGCGTCTGGACTAAACACCTCGTTTTTGTTTTATCTTTGTTGTAGTACCTAGGTACCGTACTTTGATCTGCTCTGGGTATATTTGGAGAGTCCATTTAAAAGGGAACTCTTGAACAAATATTGGGTACCAATCTAAATTGCTGAAAGGAAAATTCTGAAAGGGCTATGATTGAGCTTAAAAAAACCTAAGTGTAAGTATTATGTTAATCTGATGAGATGCCCAACATTCAAATCATACATAGACCCTTGAATAATTAATTACCTAATAGAAAATTCCTAAAAGTACCCACAATCTCATGAATATTAATTTTTGATCCCACTCTTGTAACCACTATAAATTCTCCTAAATTACTTTTATTCAACACCATAACCACCCCATATTTTTCATTGAAACACGTATTTACGAACCACAATTAAATTCCACGCCATTCTGAGAACCAGTATTCAATAGAAAACAAGGCACATCACGTACTTTGTACCTACATTTTTATTAAAATATTTTATAGAAGCTTGTACTCAGCCGCATCTAATTCACACTTAAAAAGGTGATAAAGTGACCAGATGGACACAAAGGAAGATTTTTCAGGTGTCCGCAAATTATATTCAGAGCTATTTTGGAAGTGCATATAACAAAGAATTCAATTCACTCCTATTTATTGTGGATTATATATTGTGAATATCTACTTACAAACCCAGCTGAAATAATAAGTGGTAACTGTCACCTTCGAAACCTTTTGTCAACCAGTCTTACCAAGGGGTATTGTATTACCCAGTTACTGGGTTGTTGAGGTCAGATAGGCAGTCGCTCCATGTAAAATACTGGTATTCAGCTGCATCCGGTTAGACTGGAAGCCGAACCCAACAGAATTGGGAAAATGCTAGTCGGATTGCAGATTGTTTTGTCACCTTCGTGAAATATTGACACGAATCGACCAAAATATGACACGTAAATATTCATTAGTAATATATTATAACTGTACATAAATCACGCCTTAAACCGTCATTTTAAATTACAATTAGTTACAAATGGCTTCTTTTTTAAAATTGGCTATTCAAAAGTCATTGAATGAGTTTGTTTATCTTCAATAAATTAGTTTATTTTCGTACTAAATATTTTTAATTGCATTTTAATTAGGATTTTATTCAGCACATTAAAGCGTCTGTCCAATCTGGAATTAATTAACAAGTAACACAATTCTATGGAAATTCCGAATTATTTCTATAAATATACATAACAGAGCTCACAGCATCATCAAAGGACAGTCGTTAACAAAATCGCAAGACATTATACCCGTATCGTTACGATGCTTAACGCGACGCATTACCCTTAATTATTGTCCACACAATTGCTACGCCATTCCTACGCTACATACTACCACATTAGCAACTCTCATAACACTATATCTGCTATGAAATATGCTTGTGACTGTCCATTGACGGTGTCCCAAACAATTTTGTTCCTTATTCGTCATAGTTACGGGCGAGTATTGTGTGCGGTTTGGTATAAAACTACAAGTGTGGGGACGATTTTGTTTTAAAAGGGAGGGTTCTAATGTCTGGTCATCGGTCGACTCTCGCTTGACCGTAGGGGTAATTTGGAGGCAGACAGCGGACACATTTGCATTACAATGAGAGTCGGATCCCGAGGGGTGCGGGAGGGGGCTTCCGCCGACGGATAAGCCCGCGTTTTGTATGTATAAAAGTGTGTAAGTTTGTCTGGAAGCTCGCTGAATACTTGAATATTAATTGTTCCTAGTAATTTTATTTGTATTTGTTGAAGAATTCAATTTGTTTATAGATTATGGTTTTATGATACGGGTAATATTGATTTTTATTATATTGTACATGGTACTGATAGACGCAGTGGAGGTACCAATATATTCAGGGGACCTAAAATTAAGCAGTATTTGAAACTTCGTCACTTTTATAATTAAGCGTATTTTAAGCAGTACCTACTAGAATGAAGCTCCTTAAAAATGAGGTCAGGAGCCATATAGTACAGAAAAACAAACTGACCCTTTTTGTTTCTATCCGTTTGTCCCCATTTTATGTTACATCTTGACACGGCAGCAGGAAGTGTGGACATAAAAGGTACATCTGTTAAGTGGACGCAGATTCAGCACATTTGTATATGTAGTGTTAATACTTACATTTACAAATATAATGAAAACAACAAAGAAACCTGAACGTAGTGAATTGAAATCGGGAAAACTCTTTCAAACAAAAATTTCCTTTGTATAAGAAAACGCTTATGTGCACTAGGGACAATGTCGATAATTAGGATTTACAGACACAATTACAATTTAAATCAAGAACTGCTGTTGCCAATGATAAGTTACCAAACCAGCTAGTCATAGACGGGAAATAAATAATGATAAATGTAACTGGTGATTGCAAAACCAATCTACTCTCACCAAAACAAGTTGTTGAAGCTATTGCAATAAATATAATAAATAACTCATAAATAAATATAATCTTTAATTAACGGCTATCGAAACTTTGCCAACTAATAATTTCAGATCTAGGTACTTCAAGACTGCTTCATTTTCGTCTATACTGTTTTGTCTAGACCCGTTTTTAGGGTTCCGTAGTCAACAAGGAACCCTTATAATTTCGCCATGTCTGTTTGTCTGTCCGTCTGTCTGGAGCTTAGCTCAGAGACTGTTGGTACTAGAAAGCTGTAATTTGGTATGGGTATACAATACATATAAATCACGCCGACAGTGGTAAAAAAAAAAACCATAAAAAATTTTTTTTTTGGATGCCTCCCCTACATGTAAAGTGTGGATGGATTTTTGTTCTTGTCAATCCCATTTTGTGGGGTATCGTTGGAAGATCGTTTAAAAATATGGTGAGTTTGTGAAAACCATTTTTGGATTCAGGGATCCGTTTTCGAAATATTAAGCTTTAAAGTGCAATTTTTTTTTTTGTCAAGTGTCGCTGCTTTTTTTGTGTCTGGGAAATCATCAAATGACTTCGCCCGCTCTGGTTGGTTTTAGGTATGTGAAAAAATTCACGGCAGTAGTATATAATAACAAATTAAAAGGAAAACTATCACCGCTACGTAGGCTTCACAAGTTACCGAGTAATAATCTACCAACTTAAATTTGCAGTTACAAAAACATGTTCTCCCATACATTCTGTATCGGAAAACAAGTTTTTCAACTACAATGTTAAGTTTGTTTGATAAATTCATCCCAACTACGGAACCCTTCATTCATTGTGCGTGTTTCGACATGCACTTGGCCGGTTTTATTAATCAATGAATTTTGGCAGTCAATTGCTCATATATTCCTTATTGTATTATTGTAACTAGTACTTACGCTAGACTGAAAAATAGATTCTGACTCACGAAAATTATATTTTGAGAACATTTTTTGTGAAACATTTTATCTTCGTGCTGTAACATTTAAGCTTAGAAATATATTTCGAAGATTTGAATTAGGCATAATATCAAAGTAAAAAAATAATTGAAGGAAGAAACACGAATATAATTTCGATTAACCATTTAATTCCGGGTTGTTTATAATGGCAGGAAATGATTTCTATGGGCGGTTATGGTACCTACAACTTTCTTTATATGGAACATTAGAAGACAATAGAGCTATTTTTCAGTGACCACAACATAAAGTGAACTAAGCACTAATTACTTTCTTGTATTGAAACATCAATACAATCAAGCAAATCATATTTAAGACCAACACAATATATGAACGTGCTCCAATAAAGTTAGCGAACGTTCTGTGAGAACTTGATCCAGTGCATTAATAAAATATATCGCGTAGGGGCGATTACGTCAAAATAGATGCTTCCCAAAGGCGCCAACGCACCGAGTGCGGGACAAATACCAATATGTTGCAGTAAAGTGCAGTACGACGTGACGTGAATGTACTACAAAAAGGACAAGTATAGGGTATCCATGCGAAATGGTCTCAAAACAAGAATCAGATATTAAATTTATTGTTTTCTTGTTGAGTCGACAACTTCTCTCCTGTCTCGCGCCTCGGCTCCTGTCTCGAAATGAATCGTATTCTACAGCTATTGGTCATTACTTAAATTAAATGAATCTGACAAAGACGAGGAGTAGGGGATTGTTCATTAATGCTCGTTTTAGTTATGTCAGTAGGTGAAATTTTTCCTTTTATCAAAAACGCAAGCATAATTATAATGAATTCGTGAATGCGTGGATTGTAAATAGCTAATAAAAAATATTATTTGATAGACACAATTAGACGAAGGGTCAGAAGACCCTTCAAAAGAAAGTAATCATATGTGGAAATAAGAAACATAAAGTCATAATGACTTGAAAGACCAATTCAGGTTTATATTTAGATTTAAAAAAGAAGCGGAGGTCTATATTTCAAGGAAATAATCAGTTAATTGAGGTACCAAAGCAAAAACAAAATGCCTGATATCACGAAGCCCATTAAGGCAGTTAGTCTTAATTGGTATGCTAATTATTGGCATTTTCACTAAATAGTTATTATCAATATAAAATATAACAACAAATAATTTCAGGTTCGCAAATTACCTGGCTGAGATAACGTGAAAAAGATATCAGTAATTTTAATGGTTGTTTAAAATCTGCGAAAAATACGTCACAATTTTTTGTTCGATCCTGGATCCTAGGAAACCATGGAGTCTCTACCATTAGTCCAAGTACACAATATAATTATAGTACTCAATATGATCGCATATACTAATGTAAACTACCTTTATATGTTATGCCACAGGTGTTCTTAAGCCATCAAATGTCCACTTGACGGATCTTTGTAGAGCACTGATAGATTTATTTATATGCCACTTAACATTTTAGAAACATACATAATGACTTAAGATAGAGTTATTGCTTTGTTATTGGTTCACGAAGTAAATACATTGGTATATAACAAACAAATAGTTTTTATGGCGTTCGTTTTGGGACCATTGGGATTGTAGATCGTATACTATTCGATCTAATGGGTAGTTTGTCCTAGTTCTGTTATTTTTTTCATAGGGAAAACTGTTGGTATTATTTGGAAAATTATTTTCTTGATTTACGGTTTAATTTCCAGTTTTATTGTGATTGTTTATTTGGCTATTGAATTCCTATCTAAACATATTCTTGTATAGCTCAAGAGTTGTACGATTATGGGTGTAATTGAACACAGAATCTGTCAGAAAATTATCAGTTACAATGAAATAGCAATTTCAAGTGTTTGAGTATGACACAAATTATAGGTAATATTAGGTACCTACTTACGTTAAGTGCACAAGTAAACAACGATACTACTATTATTGTATGTGTTAGTCACGAGAAGATTTGATTACCTACCTATAGTAATAGATTTGATTGGTTTGACAAAGGAATCCATTGGAATCGTCGAGCTACAAGTCATTTCCTCGGCACTATGTTCTTAAAATGTAACTAGGTACTGTCTTAACCATAATAATTAATATATTTGTACTTTCTTAAGCATTTACCACAGCCGACTGACAAACCCTCATACTCACACCTAACTATAAATTACATTATGTAGGTACCTATTAGAATTTGTTGGAAATGTTTTGAGAACATACCTACATGATGCATGTTTTCAGAACATTTCCAACAAAACCTATTTACGTACATATCTAAACTATAAACCGACTCAAACCACGAACTTCCCTACCGCATATGAAAACCAATCTAGACGGCAGATTCCCGCAGAACTTAGTTCAATTTATCATACAACAATGTAAGCCCAGACGGCCTTCTTAATCAATGCAGGCAACGTGCACAATCACCCGTAATGGACTGATGTATGGCCTGAATGCGGTATATTAGCGTTGTATGGACCTGGACGTGCAATGCGGATGCACTGATGTCCCTTGCCAATGAACGTGGGCCCGTCTGTGTTGGTACTTACTATCTGCATAGTTATAGGTAGGTAGTTGGGTATTGTGTTTGATTGGAGACAAGGTTCTTATTTGTTGTTAGGTTTGAAGATAATATTGGTTCTTGGGATGCAAAGTTTAGTTACTGACGTTTTTAACGTCAGGTAGGTAAGAATGGAAATCGATTGAAGATTTGAAAAGAGGTCTACGGAGATTGGAACCAAGAAACCTAGCTCAGTCGTTATATAGGTAGGTGTTCCTTCTGTAACAAAATACATAACATATTATGCGTCTAATTAACAGAATCTAGGTACATAACACTGTAAAAAGTAGATAGGTAGGTACATAGGTAATAGATGTACTTACAGTCTACTGGGGAGAGCCTGCCGCCATTTTTATTGGAACCGATTTCGCAGGCCGTAAAAGAGATTTTGTCTAAAAATCTTGTTCTAGAATGTGAGAAAATATTGACTAGCCTTTGTCCTGGACTATGAAATACAAACCAAAAAAATTGTTTAACCTAACTACAAGAAGAACGCGACATGGTAAAGAGATATTTTATTTTGGATGACATAATATAGTTTTCAACGAAAAGGGGCTAATTGTCTACCTGGCTGTATAAAAATAGAAACGTTAGCTACAAAGTCCATTAAACATCCAATTTGCCTGAAAGTGTTATTACGTGTGTGGGAAATTTGCCTAGGTCACTACGTATAAACTTACAAATATACCTGACCATACATTTAAACTAGTTCTCTAGGTCTTCGGACTAATTATTTCTGGGTCTATTGGCAAGTACCTACCTGATGGCGTCTGCCTTATTGGCGGTATTGCTTACCAATTTCTGGTGTTTTGCAAATTTTGTAGTCCCTTAATTTCGGCAAACTATAATGACAATTGTAATTTATTTTACTTGGAGGGGATCTACTTTTAGCAAGAGACTCCACAGCAAACATAATTTAAAATAAATAAACCCGACTGAAAATAAAATGCGTATAAAAACGAAGCATTCCAAAACACATTTCGTCTTTCACATCACAGGACGCAACACAAAAAGTACTTCAGAATTATAAAAACAAATAATAAAACTTCTTAAACAGAAACAATAGTCACATAACAATAAGACACGGACGTAAACGTTAAAAGAGTAGACAAAAGTAAAAAAGCAACAAAAACACACAATATGCCATTCAACCCTTTCGTCAAAATATGACTAGAATCGACACTTCCTTATTGCGTCGTAAATTTAACAAGAGACATACAAATCTTTGGAGACAATAACACATTTTTTATTATAGAATATTCGTTACCAGTCCTTAAAGAACCAGTGCTGTGTACGTGTTGGAAATAAAATTTTAGTTCATTTAAATAGTTTGCGTAGTAAAACACGTCTGGACAACCATGTCTCATTCTTAGAAAATACCTCAGTACCTGTAAAATATTTCAAGTCACATAAGATCTGAGAAAAATCATGGCCACACAGCGAAAATACTTCCAGAGAAAAAGGTTCACGAATTCCATTAAGGAAACTATTAAAAGGGGAGGTCATTACCAAGTAAGTGGGTTTTTGGTTTATACACATGTTCAAGAAACCTTTGCGCTAGCTAAAATTTTACTGACCGAGGAAATTTCACGGAGCCATTGGTCTTATCAAAAGGAACGAAAAGGCATTTAGAGCCATTCACCTTTCAATTTATTGCTTACAATATCGCTTAGAAATCTGACGACTTAACATAGAAAATATCGTTACACTGAGCCATTTTTTCTGACAAAAAGCCACGGAATGGTAACAATAACTTGGAAGGTGTATGTTAAGCTTTAATGTAGTCCGTTACAGTTATTTATTTGTTTTTCCTCAAAATTCCTAGTTATTCATTCATTCTTTCTTTACTAGAGTAATAAAAAGACTGATAAACTCTAAGAACAGAAGCATTTGCATAAGTATTCCCCTCCAAGATTTCCATATTCTCTATAAATTGTTCCAATATTTAATCTTTAGTATTCATATAGTTACATTTAAAGTATGTCATGTATTGAACATGTATTTCTCTTTTGTAATGAAATTAGTTTCAAGTGGTATTGAAACAAAGTGTTATGGAGACAATAGTTTTAGAGTATTCTGTCTCAAGTATTATACAGTGTAATTTTACAGAGAGGTTTCTGTAACTACTAAATATGTAGCTAGGTATCCTTGGGTATCGAAAACATGTGCAAGTACTATCGACCACACGTCTGTGGTAACACTTTGACCTTGAATAGAGTAAGAGGCCATCTTATACAGGTTAGTGGACACAGTCGTGTGGCCTACTCTACCTAGTAAAGTTTTTTTTTACCTGAAAAGACTTGGTCGTCTCGTCAGCGATGTTTTAGGAGTTTACGCATCCATACCTACTCATAGAACTATATAAAATTAAATAATTTTTTGTTCTGTAAATAGGATATACCACTATACACATTACTTTTACACGTCATGTTTTCAAATATAAATCTAGTTGGAGTCGACATTTCCTTTGTACGACACTACCTCTGGGAAGACATTTCTCAAGGTCAAGGTCAAATTAATAATAGTTATGTATGTAATGTGTCTAAAGTGCGTGCCCCACCCATAACTTAAGTATCTAGCCTATTGTTAGAACCAGTAAACCGTAACTTGAAATAACCCGTGCTAAAACCACGATTGAGTTGGAAACGCACGGGCCCACAACCTCGTAACATTTAATAATAACGTTACTCATAATAGTAATTACTCCGAGTAATTAATTTCATACACAACCGTTAAATGTGAAGGCTCTTGTAATAGGTGTAGTAAATATTTATTATTATATGGGACATAAGTATCATACTTTCAAATCTGAAGTAACGCTTGTTTCATGTTTGTGAGTTTCGTAAATGCTTTCGTTTTTGGAAGCGACTGAAAAACGGAATGCCAATTCCTGTATTTAAAGGCTCCCGCAGAAAGGCGTGACGCGACACCGGTAGAGAAACATTTCTATGAAGTTTTGTTCCACCAAAGTCGCGTCGCGCCTGTCTACGAGAAAAAAACAGCGTTAGTCGCAATCTCACCTCCGCGACAATCAATGTCAAACTGTAAGTCAATAAAAGGTCTTTTAAGAGCAGAATAAAAATAAAAAATAAACTTTTTTTTTCTTGAAGTATTTTTGACAGGTTGAGAGTGAGATTAGAATGCGACCTTTCTTAAAAATACGGAAATTGCCCCTCTGACTTAGACGTTCTCAAATAGTTAGGTATAGGTTGTTAGCTCGTTGTAAATGAAGTTTTCTGGATGTTTAATTAGGCTAGATGATTCTTAGTTTACCTCAAAATTATAAAACATACCTGAATGCCGCCAATACTCTCGAACCGATACTTGAACAAAAATCGGTCGTGAACCGAGGCCCTAAAGGCGACAGGTGAGCAGTTGGACTTCACATTTGAGGTGGTCTTATTTTCACACTTCACTCTTTATTCATAGATATAAGATACGCATTGAAATTCTATAAAATATATCCAGACTGTTAATTTATAAAGAATTTAAAGTTGAATGATAAAAAAATGTGTTTTGTGCATTTATTAATCGAGCAGCTGTAGGCCTGTATCCAGCATACGACTATTTATTGTTAGTAATGTATTATCTTGTGTATTAATTTAAATACTTAACCTTATTTAAATAACCACTGTTTATTATGTAAACGTACATTTACATTGGCATTTATATTTTTCATATTTTATGAAAAATTTAACGATAATTTAGAACTACAATGTTGCATGCAGGTAAGTGTAACTAAGGCTTTATGTAGAGATAGCCGTAATCGAATGGTCGTGTACTACTCGAATTATTCGATTTTATGTCTACTATGTTGTTGGAATTCCCATAATTTTCTTTAGTAATGGGTTGAGTAGCTCCTTTATCGTACGGAGGTGGGATATTTCACTCTTACTTTATGCTGACCGTTTAAATCTATAGTTTAGCGATTATTAAAAAAAATCACTTCGCCAACAACAGTTGTTTAAATAAGATTCGAATATCGATAGATAAACTCAAAGATAATCTGAATCATTTAGCGAAAAAATACGTATCGTTAAAATAATTAAAATCACGCTAATAATATGAATTAGCAATAAATGGCATGCTTACAGTATTAAATATCAAATTCGAATAGAAATCGTCATATTTATTGATATGACAGTCATCATATTAGGCAGCTCTATATATTTTAATCATGTTTTTGAACAACTTAATTTTTGTGATGCGCGGAGATAAGCAGATTCTATCGATTAATTTTTGAATATTTAAAATAAAAAATAAGATTTAAAAGTTTTCGTTCTATGAAAACCGATAACAATAGGTATAGTATCCTAATAATTTAGTTACTTGCTTGGTTAATTTTTATCTTTTTGTTAAGGAAGGAAAATAACAAATCGACTTAAACTTAGATGTTCTATAATATCTATACAACTTCGAAAATGGGTGCAGACTATAGAGCGTGATCAGTTGGGTATAAAAATAAATAAGATTTTCATAAAAGAAAAGTATGAAAAACTGAATTGTTCGACCCATGTAAGTCGATAAGTACAATACTCTAGTTACGAAGTTCTAAAATCGATTATATATATTAGGTATTATTTTTACAATGACCCCATCCCTACTAGTTGTCGTGAGCATATTTTAAATGTTGTCAGAACAACATGGCGCCAAGCAGTTCCAAACTTAGTCGAAGTTAAATTAGGGGTGAGTCGCCTTATGTGTGTGTATACTCCTAACTATTGTGTGAGGCTATAATTAAACTGTTTTGATAATAAGGCAGGCGTTCACTGAACTTGTTTAGTAAGTGTGTTTTATCGTAATTTAGTTGTAATATTAGCTGTTTCGTGAACACGGAAAAAAAAGAGTCCCCTTAAAAAATCTACGTGCTAATTAATAGCGATTTCATGA
Organism: Lithophane ornitopus; assembly: GCA_948473465.1. Classification (NCBI taxonomy): domain Eukaryota; kingdom Metazoa; phylum Arthropoda; class Insecta; order Lepidoptera; family Noctuidae; genus Lithophane; species Lithophane ornitopus. The sequence continues at coordinate 10,218,252 of OX419623.1, forward strand.
CGTTATACAACGTTTTTAGGGTTCCGTAGTCAACAAGGAACCCTTATAGTTTTGCCATGTCCGTCTGTCCGTCTGGCCGTCTGTCTGTCTGTCCGTCTGTTCGCGGCTTAGCTCAGAGAACGTTGGTACTAGAAAGCTGTAATTTGGTATGGATATACATATAAATGACGCCAACAAACTGGTAAAAAAAATCGTAAAAAAGATTTTTTTTTCTCGACAATCCCATGGTGTGGGATATCGTTGGAAAGGTCATTTAAAAATAATATGAGTTTGTTAAAACTATTTTTGGATTCAGGGATCCGTTTGCGGAATATTAAGCTTTAAAGTGCTAATTTTTGTTAGAGCCAAGTGTCCCTCCCCCCTGCCAGCTAAATGGTTGGGTTTGGATATGTGAAAAAATTCACTACAGTAGTATATATAACGAAATTAAAAGGAAAACTATCACCGCTACGTAGGCTCCACAAGTTACCGAGTAATAATCGACCAACTTAAATTCGCAGTTGTCTCCCATACATTCTGTATCGGAGAACAAGTTTTTCAACTACAATGTTAAGTTTGTTTCATAAATTCATCCCAACTACGGAACCCTTCATTGTGCATGGTACGACATGCACTTGGCCGGTTTTATTATTTCATATTATTATCATCAAAAAAATATATCATAGAAGCACTTGATATAATCTGAGCTTAAAGCTACTTTGTTCATGAATAATTTCTCAATTGTAAAGAGAATCACTTTGCTTCAACAATCAAACGGTTAACAAGACGTTCCGTAGCACGTATCGATCAGAACGGATCGTTACTTGTAAAGGAATGGGCTCAACAAATCGACGATCGTCCGTAATAGAAATCAATTGATACAAACGACATAGTTAAGTGTGAAAAACAACTCATAACTGATAGTTTTCAAGTAGGTAAATGGTTTTATTAAATTGTTGAGAATTCATATAAGTTGCGTGACTATTGTAAAAGCTCTATAAATGGCATTATTGTTATTACATTTTTTATTCATTCGTTTCAGTATTTAGCACACGCCGTAGCAAAATATGCGTATTCACCGTAATAAATAAACTCTTACCTTACTCTTACTTTAATTAACGGACATTATCATAAACAGTTTTCACCAAAGAAAGCCAGACGTATCGTAATTAACTACTCTATTAATAATGCGGAAAATTGATCGGGTTTTGCCATAAAGGAATCTATTTAGTCCCTAACGACGGCCGCCAGAGGTCATCAACATGTCTACCGTAATACTGAAGCATATAAGGCAGACGCCATGACTACCCGAATAAACCCAACATTTTCACGTTACATAAACTCATAGGTATTGATAACCTACCTTAATTAAACCTTGAGCTCATACGCACGTTTTTTGGCGTATAGACACCGCTTTTTATGTGGATTACACACGTAATTAAGCAATAAATTGCATGAAAAAATTGCTTAATCATACTTTTATTACTTTCTGGCTTCTACAGATGACATTGGCTGTTGTCAACATACGGTTTTATTTACTTATCCTTGTACTTTATCCCTTTTGTTGATTGATATAAAATTATGAAACGAATGATAATACAGCTCATTTTATAAATGCCTTCTGACGTCATTTTAATGGCTGCAGGTTTACATATTCATGTGTTGGTGATAGTTTTTTCTATCCTACATTTAATATAATAATAAAGAGAAAAGATTTGTATTTTGTTTGTAATGAATAAACTCAAAAACTACCGGACCGATTTTAAAAATTCTTTCAACAGTAGAATGCTGTATTATCACTGAGTAAAATAGGCTATAATTTATAAAGATATCATTCGGGTGAAGCCGCTGGCGGAAGCTGGTATAATATATTTCTATTCGACAAATATTTGTAGAGAAGTAGAAAAAATAAACAAAAAGTATTTATTGACTCACACAGAAAAGTTAAACTAAAACACACTCATAAAAAAAATAAAAATAAACGTTCAAACGTAGAGATGTCCTTTAGGTTATTTAACGTCACTCTGTGGTCTAGTATCAATTTTCAGGTTTATAGTCATCATGGCGTTGATTTCTTCAAAACGATTTTCGATTAAATACATGAATATTCGATCTATCGACTAACTAAACTGATAGTGTCTTAATTTAATATCATTTCACATGCAAGTTGGATGTCTCAACACGTTATTTGATCACTTTTCATCTAAATCAGAAACCTGTTCGATTAATTATAATGAAGTCTAGTAATGGATGAGTTTATTGACTTTGATACACTTTATACGTCTATAAAAATTTTATGTGCCAAATATAATGTTTAGACAAATTATACATCGAATGGCCCAATAGAATTAATTAATGATCTTCATCTGTCTAGCCTTTTCCCAACTATGTTCGGGTCGACTTCCAGTCTTATCGAATGCAGCTGTGTACCGGTATTTTACATGGAGCGTACTTACACGAACCTCAACAACCCAGTTACTGAGTACCACAATACCCCTTAGCAAGACTGGTTGTCAGACTTTCGGGCTTCTGACTACCCGTAACGACTGTCAAAGTGTCTGTTGAACTGTCAAAGATCTACAAACGGCACTCGAGACCAACGGCTTAACGTGCTTTCCGAGTCATGGAGGGGTCTCGATACTTTATGGATAACCAATCTACGAACCAACCGCAGCAAGCGTAGCTTAACCTTCGATCGATCCGTGCGGCTGTTATCATTAAGCCATGAGCCCCACCCAATAAATTTAATGTTAAACACTACTTAAGAAATCTTTATAGGCAAATAATTTAATTTCTTTAAGAATATGAGAAGGAATCATGAGAACATTTTAAGGCATTCAGAGAAAGTAAGAAATCCTCCAAAAAAATTGGAAAAAGATACAACAATTGAAGGCCCAAAAAGACAAGAAAAAACATTTCAAAACAATATCCCTCTTATAATTAACATTCCAATCTAAAGCGGACATTCCACGATCCTTGTTCGTGCTGGATCCGACTTACAAAAATGACTTCGATCCTGTAAACGTTCAAAGTTTAGCAATTTAATAGTGTCGAAGCCAGTCGTCTAACGCGACACTTAATTACATTCAGTGTAATTGAAAGTTGGAAGCTTATCGTGTCTAGGAGTTGTATCTTTGTACCTATGTACTGAGGGAGGGAGGGTTCGTAGGGGCAAACTCAAGGCGGATTATATTATTAATGTTGGAAATATCGATAACTTATATTTTTATGGATAATGTTTAAAGTTTTCTGTCTGTGTTTATTTGGGAAAGAGAAAATGTATTATACGGATGTATTTAGAAAACCTAAGTATTGTATACTTAATTCAAGTCATGTACCTACAATTATGACTGTTTAGGTAGTACAGTTATAATTTCGGACAGAAATAAGACTTCTAGCCTGTAGCTTTGACCTTAGGTGATGAGAGGTGATGCTGAAAAGAATCACACCTTATCACCTTTGGGAAGGCTTAGGTAATGGCAGTAGATAGCAGTACAATAATAATTCAAAACCTTAATAATGAGAATAAAATTAATTAATGCAAAAATAAAAATAAATGTGTATGAATAAAAATAAAATTATAATAATGAGAATTTAAATTATGAACAGTCTGATAAGCATAATTTCAATGCTAGTACATAATATACCTACATCTAAGTGGAGGAAGTTTCCAAGTCACAGGATGCATTTACATGATATTGAAACACAAACCTATACAAGTTTACCGACTTCCCTAATAACAAAGAAAGTAATCCGCACGTGTTACGGATAGTAATATTTAGTTTCAGAGTCTCTCCGATTCCATTAAGTTCTGGACTCCTTTTGTAGGTACTGTGTACTCCTTCAAAGCTTAAAAAGCATGAGAAAGTAGAAGAAGTAGAAGTAGAGCGTCATCTCTTTCCAACACTTTAGTAATATTAAAATAATACTGCTGTAAGCGGTGGTAGTAGGCCCCCAGGTTGTATATCTAAGACTCAAGGTTTCACACGATCCAAAAACAACTCCTAAATACCCTAACAGTACAGAACCCATTGTAACTCGAGCAAAATGTGTTGAAAGTTGTTGCTTTCATTCATTTGGGGTCCGTAAAGTAATAATTGCTCTTGGGAAGCGCGGGCCGCGTCTAAACTTGCTTATTAACATTATTCGGTAGCCCATCGCTTCTATACAATGGTGTGTCCTAATTATAAACTTTCCTAATTTTCTTTAATCACGTCGCCATTCTATGTATTTCTTGTCCTTAGCCTGAATGGCAAATACTTAAGTGGAATTTTAATTTTTTACTTGGTTGTCTTTTGTTTCTAGTCGTCCGGGGTGGTGGAAACCATTTCTTGAGGGAGATCAATATTAACTTTGTTTTAATCCGCTCTTACCACGTTAATGTGATTCAATGACGGAACTGGGGGCTTAAAACGGTCTCTTTAGCAGAATCATAATGGGAAAATATTATGAATCATCGTAAAATGTCACAAACTGACAATTCATAATATGATCTGTGTGTAATTCTTACGAAATAATTTATCTGTTTGACAGTTTTATGGATATTCGTAAAATGGTCCACAAATTATGAATTGCTTTTATGACAAATTAGAGGAATTGCTAATGACAGCTGGGATTTCAGGAAATGAACTGCTTTTAGAGGAATTGCTAATGTGGCCGGTTTAGGCCCCCTCTTTGATTGACCCAGTAGCCTTTACCTCTGACAACTTCATTGCTTCTATGCCGTGCTTATTGAAAATGTTTTCTTCACCCTGAGAAAATCCCTCAATAAAGGTTTAAGTCTGTGGTTTGAGGTTGAAAATGGTCAACATCTCATTTCCAACAGCACCTAATACTATGAATCTGCACGACGGCAGAGAAAGAATCAGCGTGACGGCAAACAAAGAATCTGCATGACGGCAAACAAAGAATCTGCATGACGGCAAAGAAAGAATCTGCATGACGGCAGAGAAAGAGGACTTGGCCCTAAAAGCTGACGACGAAAATATGGTACTTAATGGTTATGTTTTCCTAGACGAACTCTTTTATAGCAGAACCTAGCAGAGCATGAACCCAGAGACCATGACCTTTTTAAGATTTTCTCATTTCAGCACCAACTTATGCCTATCTATATTTAGTTTAATAAAATTAGTGCAAAAGATTATTTCCCGTGAATAAGAAATCTGCGCAAACACGTTTCATTTAACGGGGGAACAGCATACCTACATAATTAATTTATTAAAGAAACCCGTGCGAATGTAATATCTAGGAATAGTTAATAGGTACCTATTTTGTAATCCCACCCATATAATTAGTAAAAACATAGTCTTCTATACCGCATTCTAATTTGTGTTACCTCCATTAACAGAGAACTAAATTATATAAGTACTTGGCTCTATCTATGTAAGAACAATAACTGCTTAAGTAATGCTTTATTTAGTAGAGTTTTACGATTCTTAACTGTATATAATGAGATAGACAGTGAAAGCACTAAATTAACTACAGTTAACTATAAACATAACTAAGGTTCGCAAAACGTGCGTAAAGTATAGTCGGCCGCATAACACAATTACTGTTACGTAGTAAACTTTTGTTTATGAGTTCACTAACCTCACACTTCGAGTAATTAATAATTATACATACATAATGAATGTCAGCATACACGCTTTGTAATGTAATTATAGAGCAATAATATTTTTCATTGCCACTTTATTCTTGGGAGCAATTGTGCCGCAAAAGTTTTTTTTCCGCGTTAAATGCTCATTACAATATAAGAAACATCATTTAATTACTGTTAACGGGCTCATTTTTCGAGTTTTTAAGTACCTACCTATGTTTAATGCATAAAATTGACCAATTAAAACCTATGATCGCAGCAAAACATCTGTCTAACAGCCATTTTGCTCATCAAATTTCACTTTACATAATGGCAAACGCAACAAAAAATTGTCTAACCTAACCAAATATGATTGCCAACTGTACCGAGCGTTTCGCATGATGGCGGACGGTCGTAAAGGGCCGGAGTTGTAAAATAAGTAAAAATAAAGGGCTCGCCGGCGGCACGACGGGTAAAGTTCAAAAGGAACTTTTGCTTTTTAACCAGTCGGTCGCCAAGTTTAAATTGGTTTCCACCATCACCTACCCTCCGCCGAGAGAATGGGAAAACTAGTAACGAGAAAATTTAGCTACGTACCTATAGGTACCCACCTATTTATTAAGTAAAAGTTGGATGCCGAGTAGACGTTACAATGCAACCTTTGCCACTCTGATAGCCGAGAATGGCGCTAAAGCATCATTTATAATAGCAACAAATCACTCAGCCAGTTAAATATATCTTCCTGTATCAGTTTCGTATGTTGGGTTTGGTCAGACGTACCATTATCAAGCTAATTATTCACATCCGTCTAACATTAAATTATGTTTCGAGCTTGTAAATAATTGCCTGATAATTAAAATGAATGGCATCAAAATATTATTTATCACAACTACAGGTCACTTTTTTGTAACTTTATTATAATTTTGGAACCATTTTCTTGTCACTCAGTTGTATTTCAACGACTTTATGCAATGTTTTCCTTGGGAAGATTGAAAAAAACTTATAGGTCATCGCACATCTAAAATTAAATCACTTCTAAGTTATTTTTCGCACCAATTACGTCATACGGAGCGCTGTTGCCAATAATTTTGCTGCGTCCTGTCCTCACTGCCTGATCGGCGATTCAAGTGGACTATTAATACCGCTATCAATTTTATGTTACGTTTTATTAATTTAAATCTGACATTAGATACTATCTACATTTATTACATATTTATAAAAGTTATTACGAGAAAAATACTCAAAAGAATGTTATCGATGATCTTATTTGTAATCATTTCCCGTAGACGCGCGTTATTTTTAGGAATGTTGTATAAAATGACGTAATTACGGGAGTTAGCGCTCTTTTACATTTATATCTGCTTAGCAGTAGACGCCATGTTGATTCACAAATCACTCGTTCGTTACAGGACGATTTATTGTTCTGATTTGATAAGCAACAATGTAAAGATGATTTAAACTATAAAGGAAACCTAAATCACTTGCCATGTTTTGATTCATTGTTGCTATAAAATTTACGTGAAACAATTTCAAGGTTGTAAAATGTCATAAAATTATTTACTCGGCGAAACCCTTGCCGCGTTTGTTTAAAGTGTACATTAATAATGATTTATTGTAATACATTATATCTGTTTAATGTGTGTATGTATGGGCAATAAAACGTTTTATGGGACAGTTTAGTGCGTTGCAACCTCAGAAAATGCTTTTATTGATATCTAAGCGCCATACGAAATTGATATAGGCTGAGGCGAGAAAAGTGGTTCAGTGTGAGATGTATCGGTTGTTCCGATGGCTATTAAGTGATTACTATTACTTTCAAACGCCTCAGCTAATGGCTGCGGTGATGGGAAGTCGTGACATTGTAACCGCCGAAAGACACGCGTTATCGGATTTATTTTATGGTCCAGATATGAATGTATAATTTAAATATGGGAGAGTTCAAAATAAACAGGTCGAATTCAACAAAAATAAATATAGAATAATCAATGTTTTAAATGGCCGTGCAGAACTTGAGGCGTTAGATATACGAGTAGTTTTTCTCATTTTTTTGGAAATTGCAGCATATGAGTAGATATAGCTTTGAATGATGATATTTAAGTACGTACTGAAGTCATTTAATTATTTTGAGTATTAGATGATAAATATTTCTACGCTTTATAAATCATCCGAAAGCCATTTCACTTATATTTTTGCCTACCTGGAACCATGAAAATACCAATTTATTATATACCTATGTATTTTCACTCTGCACTGAAACGACTTGGCTATCCACACACATTTTACACAATGTTTACACATACTCGCACAAATATTTAATTAAACGATGCTTTATTTTTACTAATGCTACGAGTAAAATGCTATGCGACCAAACTTGCACTGCAGAGAGTCACCTTTTTCAACCCTCTAATGCCTGTGATTATTACTTTTACCACACCTTTGTCAAGTAATTACCTTCACAGTTATGTTTTTACAATGCTCTAACCTGAAAATGCGACAACGCCACTTATATTGAACCTTATTATAAGTGAATAGGGTTGCGAATAAGATGGATTTTCGTAAACATAGAAAGGCATTGACAGAAATATTTATTACACCTCAAAGGGTTGGGTAATAGCGTGATGGTTTTATGGTTTTACGTTGTGCAATTTTCCTGCATTGTACAACTAAACTGACGTATTGTTAGATACTACGTTGTGTAATTTTGATACTTGAATTGAATGTCTGCGTTTATGAAAAGCTGAATTTAATAACCTACTATTAAATTCAGCTTTTCCTAAACACAAACATTCGATTAACAAGTTATTGTTCGTACCTTTTAGTAGATTGTGCATTTCATGGCTAAAAATCTGTTTCTGGAATTATAATACGTATTGAAAAAATGTTTACCTTAGCTATAGTTTCAGCTATTAAGGCACGTCATTCATAGCTTAAATGCAAGCTCAAATAAGTACCAAAATTTTGTGGGAAACACAGAAAACTTAAATAATACCAAGTGGTAATGAAAAGTATCTTAATGCATTTAAAATAGTATATGTTAATCGAAATGCAGTCATAAAATGATAAAATTTAAAACACATAATAATTAAAAATTATAGCACCGGAAAGAAAACCGTGGAATCGTTTACATTTGGCTCTACAATTTAATTATCTATTGACATAATGTAATAAAACGTAAAGTTATTTGCAAATAAAATCTAGGCATTAACCTATTGCATCGGCTTGCTTTGAAACACTTTATTAGTTTTATAACACATAAAATACCTATCAGGAATAATAATGAGAAATCGCAGATTACAATGTTATATACCACTCGGTATAATAGATGACGCCATGTTTTCTTATAACAATGACAACTATATTATATTATTGACATTTATTTACGTACTAAAACAAAACACTGATAAAATGTCAAAGGTACTTTACCTACTCTTTTTATTATCTTAATACAAGGATGTTTATAGTTCAGTAATAATTAATCCCATCCATAAAGCGACGAAAGACGAAAGCTTAATAATTAAGAAGTATCTACCATTATTTCTGGGTATAAATTATTTATTTAACACCTTCATAAAATATAAATTCATGAACTCAAACATTCATACACATATGTAGATCTTGGTACTTTTCATGAATTTTCTTGAGAAAGTTAATTGAGCCTGAGATTTAATCTAAGGCTAAAGCTTAAACTTAGGGGCCATTCAAATTAGATACTTTCTTTTTTATTGTTTTTTTTTAAACTTTATATTCCACAGTAATCGTAAAATTAATTGCCTACTGTCCCATTGTTTGAATAATTGAATGTAAAACTTTATAAAAAAATATATAAAACTGTTTTCTTTTCCCAAGTATCAAAACCGCTCAGTCGCACTATATGTTTGTTTTAGCCAGCAATTAACCACTGGACCATCAATAAAGCGTGCTAGTAAGGCGGGCACCGACAATGGGACTATTGTAACTCCACGTAACCCTTTCTTCGCGACAGGAACAGTTATAACACCTAGCCTGCCAATAAATTCGAAACAACGGAATCCTTCACTCCGACTATTGTTTGACGAACCGTGATTTAAGTTCAGATATTACGGTGCATTTTACCTGTTGCGTTTCAACGGTTAAGAATTCTCAAGGTTGAGTAATTTATTTTGGGAGTAGGTATGAAGATGGGTTGTTGTCAAAAATAGAATTTCTTAAAACGTGAATATTTTGAACTCTTTCGGGCTGTTGGAGAAATACTTTGCTTAGATTTTAATGTTTTGTAACAGAACTTTACCTCCTTTTTCTTTATAGATGAGTACCTAGCGTCATATTTTTGAATAATTTGCAAATGAAAGTAAGGGTTCAACTCGCAATTTTTTATAGGTTTGGTTTAATATGTAAGTAGGAGTGCTTATTGTTTTTTTTTTTCTCTAGTAAGTAAGTAGGTAAGTAATTTTTTTTTAATAAATAGTCAAGACATAATTAAAAGCTCGTAAATGCAACTTTAATACCAGTAGCCTCAATCATAAACAAATAAAGATTGGCGCCTATCCACATATCTATATAATTACCAATTAACGATTCACATAAATTAATCAAGTAATTAAATTATAAATAACCCTTATTTAATTATTATTTACTTGTATAAGATAGCAAAATAACGATATGTGATAAATAAAGTTCTAATACCTAAATTAAATCGAAGATTGTTGCTAACAAAAAGCTAGACTACAAGGACCAAAGGCTTCAGGACCCAATAGTCGAAAAGCACCATCTGTGTATCAAAAGACGAACTAGCTTGTCTAGTGCAAAATAACAGTAGCACCATCTTTGGGGACAGACGGTGTTTGCAATAATGCGCCACCCCCTGCAACCCCCGTCTGCAGCCAGGGGTGACAAACACACGGTTGCATTACGTATCGCAGTCGCCTTCGACCCAGCGAGGCGGCCCGACTCTATCGCCAACCCCGAATGAACTCGAACAACTAATGCCCTCATATTGTATTTAGATTTACGATACATAAACATTTTTTATCTTGATTGTTTGTCTGAACTGCATATAAATATCCTAATTGTTATAGCAGTGATGACGAAAAAGCGTCGCGAACAATAATCCTCAAGTTTATCCAGACGAAACAGTTCGGCCATGACGCGGAAATGAATTGTTTCCATATTTTCTGGGACAATTTTCATTGATGTCACGCTTCGATGGTTTTGTTTTGACAAATCTGGGTCGTCGTTGTATACGATATGTGCAGATAAGTTCAGAGACAGTTGATAGCACGTCGTAAGAGATAAATTTTCACTTTATGGAGAAAAAAAGTTGTCCATCATTTTGTTATGTGGCAACTTTGGTCTTAAATGTTGCTAGTAAAAGTAAAATTTCCTAAAATGTTTTTGTAGCACATGTGGACGCTAGTACCTAATTATATGAGGGTATTATGTAAATGTAGGTGCCCTTAAGTCCCTGTAAAGTACACCGTTTACGAGGCCAGCAAAGCGGTTGCAACTCTGTTGTCCCTATGTAGGATGTTATGCTGAATTATTTATTTAGTTTACACCCACCTATCTCGTTTTACACAGATATTTAATTATACGATTTTAAAATTATGATTCCTACTTTATGAGTACATCACAAGGCAAGATCTCATCTATAGTAAACGGCTAGAGTTTGTAAGTGGGTATCAAACTCAAGGTGTTTACTTAACACGGAATAGAAGTCGTTGCTACAACTCATTTAATATCAATATCAGTACCAACAGGCTGAAAGTCTGACAACCAGTCTTACCAAGGGGTATCGTATTACCCAGTTACTAGGTTGTGGAGGTCAGCTATGCAGTCTCTCCATGTAAAATACTGGTATTCAGCTGCATCCGGTAAAATCCGGTTAGACTGGAAGCCGACCCCAACATACTTGGGAAAAGGCTAGTTAGATTGATTGATCTGTACCAACAGGATTCTGCGGAGCAAAAGGACGATAAAACAAAAACTGTAAAATTAGATATAACCTACCTATACCCCATTTGAAATAAGATTAGACATTAAAACAAACCCTTTTACAGTCCGTTCAACCGATTTTGACTTCTATACCGTAGGCATAAGGATAGCATTAAAAGCAAAAAAAGTTACACAATACCAACTATCTACTGCGGCTGCCATTTGTCATGCCACCAACGCAATAGAATTAAAAATCGGTTGAACGGAATGTAAAAAAGGCTTATCTATACGTCTAATCTTATTTCAAATGGAGTGTAGGTAAAAGTAGGAAATTCTTTCTCCGACATCTTTTTTGGTCCTAAGAGACGATAAACCTGACACCACTCTACTATCGATAACGCTACAATAAAATCCGTAAATGATCTTCCTTACAACGATAACGTATTGAAACCGATACCGGTATTAAATATTCAAATACAACTAAGTAATATTTTATTCACTTGTAACATTTCAATCGTGAAACACTTAATTTGCAGTTTTTCACAGGATCATGACAATACAAATGATGCATAAATCGTCTTGTTCACTGAGGCTGTAATATTTTTAATTGTTGAAATCAATATGGCGTACCTAATATACAATGTAGGTAGTTTACCTACATACTACTTGTAAAATATGAGAATTAATTCAGAAGATTTGTTAATTAAACCCGTTATTACTGCATTCCATGATTATTAGTTTAAGCCTAGATAAACTGCATAGATATAGAACTAGAAATACCTTCTTGTTGACATGTATCTATTTAAATCATAGATTAATCTAGTATAATATAATCTGGATTATTCATTATAATTCGTATTCAAGAATGCTGGATCGACTGCATTTTCTTCTACTTAACCGTATTAAGAAGCGGATGCTGTCCTTGAATAAGAAGCTTGTTTCTTGTAGTCCTAATAAATATAAAGAAAATGATAAATAAAGCAATTCTTTATGCTCTCTTTTTTTATTTATTTTTTGCTCTAAGTATTCTATTCTACTTTATTTAATAAAAAATATAAATATCACTTGCGCGAACTATAAAGATAGCATGCGTACGGTGTAGTTTGTCGAAAAGGTTCGCAAACCAATCAAACTAAGGTGTCTAACTACTATTTATTCTTCCAAATCAGAACATAAAAGACCAGTATACAAGGAAATTAGAATCCTATTTTAGTAAATTCCAATACCATCCATTAGCTAAACGATATCGGCCATTTTAAACACAAAGTAAACAACAGCTACCATAATACAATCACTTTATACACGCGTCCTCGTTCCTGCCTACTCGCTGTTACTTTAAAAGTAATTCAATGTTTCCAAACTCCTTTTAACGTGCCATCGTCCAATAAATTCCATTTTAATCGACTCAGTATCGACTCGTATCATTCCCACAAAAACAAAGAACGCCGAACTATGAAAATTCAAAATTCAAGAAATTGCGTGACAGAAATAAATACTTTCCCTATATACAAGCAATATATAAATATATTCAAACACGTGTTCGTGAGGAAACGAGCCATGCGTACAGAATGACAATAGGGATTTCCCTTTCAAGCGGAAAATTTACGTGATAAAAATTCTAAATAGTCGCGTGTGAAAAAAATTGTATAAGGTCCAAAAATAAGTGACTGCGGTAGGTGTCATTATGTAGTCTTATAGCGGTTTTGTGTGCGGCCGTAAATCAGAGAAGAACGTGAGAATGGATTCATTATTTAGACAATATACGATACGTGGCTGGCGTTTACGTAGATGAGCTTCGTATACCGTTTGCAGGGCTGCCTTTGTGTTTGCACAGATTTCAGCGAACTTTGACGTCGTCCGGAATCTATGGCGTGTGGTTGAAACTTACCCTATAAGCTTAGTAACTACTTCTATTTACTAAAGCTTGGCTATCTGGGAATTTATTACAGCATAAGTTCAAACAACATCTGAGTAAAAAATCTCAAAAAACTCACTTCCTTATCAAACATAAGACTTCAAAAATCTCTCATCTGTCCACTAGAACTCTTTACCCCATAACGAAAGACACATACCCTACATATCTACATTTTTAAACTAATGACATTCACCACTCAAGTTGTCAACACATAACCTCATGTTATCAACGACAACCCTACGGTATCTACCTAGTTACGGGCTACGGGCCGTTGGCTCGTTGATTCCCGGCAGATACGGATCTCCTCGAGTTTTGCGTAAACTTGTTCGGTTATGTAAACGTGTATTAGATTCTGATTAAGCGATTGACTAAAAACGGTCGGAATGTTGTTGTCTTTTGACCTCACACGTCACTGTGACGTAGTATTACGATTGTAGGACGATTGATTCGTGCCAATGTCACTGAGATGACGATAATGACAAATTATTAACTAAATTAGATTACAGCTCTAATCATAATATTATGACCTTAATAATTGATAAACAAGTGTCTATGAAAACTTCAATTTGAGTTAAGTTAGCAAAGTCATATTTTTATCTGATAGGTGTAACAAAAGCCTGAATTATTTTGGTTCAAGAATTGCAGGTATCAAAAGACCAAATTAGGAATCTACACAAAAGCTCTACTGTAACCAAATAGTTTGCACAAGCAACCATTTTGTCTCAGAGGGCGCAGCATGCACCCTCTGCTGCAATCTCAACCCTTTCATACAAACAGTTCTCTCACCCTCTCACAGATGGCGCCACTTTCTGTGCACTCAAAATAGTACAAACCTATTCAAACTACACGTGTTTGTAGACACATAAAATCAACGTATAGGTAACGTTATAAAATTTCAATCGTAGTAGTTAAATAAAATATTAATTAAAAGAGTCATTGTTCAACACTTCAGAGTTCGAATTTTGACCTTGCAAATAGTTGTCAAGCAAAATCACAGATGGCACTATCCTTGCGAAATTCGGCAACGGTTCGCAAAACTTTATGATTAATAAAATATGAATTATAATAAATATTTTGTTAGCGTTTTTACGAACATAAAACGTAATCGTGACGTGCACGATAATTAATAGAAAATCTTAATCACATTTTAATTAACGCAAATCTGAAGTAGAATTTATGACGATTATAATTAGGTTTATATATATGGGAAGTAGGTATAATTAGTGTTAAGGAATTATCGTCTATAATTACTTTAATGTTTATCGTCATCACTGTGTACGATACTTAGGTGCTTAAGATGCGATTAGATACAACACCACGCCTCAAACTCTAAGAGGGTAAACAAAATAATGGATGTTGGTGGCACCCCCCACTTTTTGGACTACCAATAATGATGTAGTAAAATGGTAATAAATCTTTGATTTTTCTCGCGAAAATAAATGTTTTATTTAATAGGCTTTAATAAACATCTCACATAGCATAATCAGCCTATAATGTTCCCACTGCTGGGACACAGGCATCCTTTCGGTAAGAGGGAGTGGGCTATCCACCACGCGGGTACAGTGCGGGTTGGATGTCACATGTCTTCGAATTTTTGGTTCTAGGACGTATCGGTTTATTACTACTATTACTGACAAATGCTTGCACTGACTGGACAGGTCCACTCAAATCTGTGTGGTTCTTTCCTCAAAAGACCATTTCAGACTCGAATTTACATGGTCCTCATATGGCTTGACCAAGATTATGTCTGGACTTTAAAAGAGACTGTGACCTCTGAGTTTGTTTCGGCCTTTCTTCTCAGAGTAGTCAGATAGGAAACGCCGACCTCATCTAGCTTATTTTTAAGTGAGGGAGAGGCAAAGCCTGCGCCCTCACGCCCCTAACCGCCGCCGCTGGAGACACCCTGGGCGTCGGGAATCCCAGGCGGATTCCCGGCCACCATAGGCGCGGGCGAGATGTCAGCACACCTGACGGGGTCCGTTAGGACCGATGCCTGCCAGGGTTGCGGAATAGTCCGAAAGGGATACCGGGACCCTGGCAACAGGCAACCGAAGGAACACGGGTGGGTTTTAGTCAGTAAGAGTCTGACACGCCCTTCCGCTCCGCCCAGAGCGGGAGAAGTCATATGATGATTTCCCACACAAAAAAAAAAAAAAAAAATAGGGTTCGAACCTACGACCTTCAACTCGTAAGTCGCTGCCGTTCCCACTGGGCCACCACTGCTCTTCAACATCTCACATACCATCCAAGAAAGATAGATACTCTGTAAAAGGTTTTTTTATCAACAGATCGTTTGAGTACTTTTTGCTACAATGGTAGCCCTTTTTTTTCTAGTAAGAAATCGTACGAGCGAATGAGTAACATCTTCGATTATTTTATCAATATACAACTGGTTCAGTCACCAACAGCTACAGAAATACACGATTAAAAGAAATAATCAAATAAATAAAAAATTATGTCGTTGTACACAATTAGATTTCGTAGAGGGTCTACGACCTACGGGCTACGCGCTACGAAACTACGAAAAAGTTTTGCCACTTAAAAAATACTTTAACTATAGCCCTAGTGTTTCGTACTAGTCATTTCAAGGTACTTGCCTGAATTATTTTCCTACATAAATAATTTCCGATAAGGATCTGGTCTTGGT
Organism: Lithophane ornitopus; assembly: GCA_948473465.1. Taxonomy (NCBI): domain Eukaryota; kingdom Metazoa; phylum Arthropoda; class Insecta; order Lepidoptera; family Noctuidae; genus Lithophane; species Lithophane ornitopus. Next base: position 10,234,278 of record OX419623.1, read on the forward strand.
ATTATTTCCAAGCACTACTTCAATTAGTAAGTAATATTATAGACCCGATTGTAAGTTGTGTTAGTAGTTCATATTAAATCTTTTGCATTTTTCCACTAGGTACTTCATTTAAGTAACTACTATATCTGTAGGAAAATTTAAACATGGTAGGTAAAGTAATCTTAGATCCCAAATTTTTTGAACTATTAGTTAATTCACTACATTATTCTAATTGATTTTCCATTAAGAATATGTAATCGGTGTTAGAACTTCCCAATACTAAGTGAATATATTCTAAGTGTGTCGGTATTTTTCAAAGGCACGTGTAACATTTAAGTGCTGGGTCAAAGATCACAGTTAAATTGTGTTACAATACTGACAGGTTGCTCGAATATCGTATACGAAACTACGGTTAACCATCTACTTCAATTTACCAAACAACCAGCGTGGGACGGGAACCAGCTGCTACTAGAACATGTTTGCATTAATTCAGAGAGAAAAGTAAAATAAGAAACCGTTTTAATTTAATTATAACAAGAATAAACCATAAAATGTAATAATTATTGAACCATAGATGTGGATGGATGATGAATGGATGTGTACCTACTCGAGACGTCCATGGATCGCTACGACACTTTTATAAGCGCACATACGACCACCTTATAGCATATTTCGCTAAATAAGAAATACCTCTATCATCGCCTTCCCTTTTACACCCTCAAATGACACTACCGAACGTTCGGAACGCGCGTCTATCAAAAACTATATTTCTCACCTCCCGAACACAAAGGGAAAAATGACGTACATACTCAGCGTAAGCCTCTAAATGTCCCGTAAAAGTATTGAGAGCGAAAAGTCGCTAAATTTGAGGCGTTCTTTGAGGCTTTTTGAGGAAAGCCCCGATGCTGGTGTTATAGGCTATGAGAGGGCGAGGCGGGAGGCTCTATAGGCACTTTACACGCTCTACCGCAGCTAACCTCCGCCCAAATGTAATAACGCGCCGCCAGCTCTCTGTTTCAATTTGGGAACAAATTGAAATTGTTTTTATTTGAATAATATTACTGTACAGTGGCTGTAGGATCCACGAATGGCCAGTTATGATATTACATTATTTTATAACGATATGTTGTTGTTGAAAACGATACTGATCGTAATCTTTGGTCGTGGGAGAATTTCGTGTTTCGTAGATAAGCGGATCTTTTATTTAACGGGCATAATACATTAGCTGATGTGTTTGAAATCTGATCTTTATTCAAACATGTAAGTGGTACAGCAAAGTTGTTTGCTCGTGTTTGATCAATATTATCTATCCTGAAGATTGTCACTTACCTATTAAAATTAAACTTACCACGATCAGCAATACCGACTCAACTAAAGACTGACTTGAAAATAATTAAAAAATATATATTATTATGAAATATAGTTAATTGATTCAGGCGTGACTTTGCGCAGAGTGCTGGACTCAGAGTCAGAGTTTTCTCTGCGTCCAGCGCTCAGCATGGCAACATGTCGTGATCGGGTTCAGCGACTGGTCAATTGTCATCCTGAGGATGCTCCTTGCATCCTTGTTGAGAGGTGAAACACGTGTTCTTATAGGGTTTTATGCGACTCTTGAGAAATAGTTAAGCGGAATAGGTTACTAAATATATCTACGTCTATTGTATTTTACAAGAATGAAAAATGTTTAAAACTACTGAAGTAAATCTTCGCTAATGACTCGGTTCAAAGCGTTTCTTTTTAAAAATCCCATTGCTACTCCTCTCAAGTCTTTTGTAACAGTCGGTAGCATTATTGGTTGAGGTACCCATTTCACTCGAAAATAATGACCGAAACAAAGAGAAATAGGACTACACTATTAATTAGTACGCAGGAGCTGGGGGTCAAAGCCCTTTTGCGAACTCCCCTAGGTACACTTAATTAGAATGAGCCGGTTTTACTCAGAAATTATCTTACGAACAAAATTTTCTGTTCAGCATACTTAGCTAAGCTTTTCGCATCGATAACTTATCCACTTTTAGAGAAAAACCTTGAAAATATAGGTGCTTTCGAATTCACGTTTATTTCAGACCCTTTCTGATTCAAATTCTACATGTTTTCGTATTCAAGTCTTGTACAAAATAATTCCTATTAATAAAATTATTATAAACGGTGTTCATTGTTACGCAATTCCGGGTACTTCAGTGGGGATGCGGGGCGCGCGTTGCATCCTTTATCACGGCGCGGGGGCTAGAGGCAGCCGCGGGGCGAGGGGGCCGCTGGAAAAATTGCACATAAATATTGAAGCTGCCACTTACACGTGCGCCCACCGAATGCCGCTCGCTTAGTATGGATGTGGTCTTAATTTTTAATGTTTTTGAAGTTTTTAGGGCTTTCGTTTTTGACGTTGATGAAAACGCATAAAAAGTGGTAATTTAATAAAGAAACTCATGGTTGAATTAAGGACATAAGGTTGGGCTCTCTAAAAGCCTACATCTACCAAAAAATATCAGGATACCTTCAGTTGAACCTGGCTTTCATGTGTAGATACCTACTCTTTCAACATTTCATGGTCCTAAGAAAAGAATTCTAAGACTTGAAATGCCCGAGGATCAGTTTTGTTGAAATAACATCGCTGTTCTGGCATCATATTCATATCCTTTTTCAATTAAAATTTAAAACTTACAGACAATAGTATTATTTCCTCCACAAGACAGCAGCCTGGCAGACGCTTCCTTTCTTTGTCATTCCTCCAACACTCGTTCACCATTCAGTGCTGCGGGATAATTGCGTAAAACACTAACAATGGCACTAATACTTTCATTATTGATATTCAACAATATTTATTGCGTCATTTAAGTTGCCGAGAAGACTAATAAAAACAAAAAACATTTATTTCGAACAACAGTGATCCATATCGCGTTAGTACCTTTTACAAAATAACTTATATTCTAGTGTTAGTAGTACCTATTGATTTAAAATTTGAAATAATGGACATTCCATGCAGAGTACGACCAGACAAGAAACATACATCAGCCTCCGCATAAAATGTCTCATGTTTGGAGTTTAGCTGTCCGCCACAACTCTCAGGATATAGTGGCGACTACCTCGCACTCTACTCAGCAGCGACGCAGTTTTTTTTTAATGAATGATGGCTTGAAAACCATCTGTGTGGTTAGCGAACATTTTCGAGGCGCTGCAGAAACGGGGCAGTCGCAACAACATCTAATGAATTAGATAGTAATTTCCTTCAAAATCCTTTACGCAATTGGGGTGCTGGTCTGCACAAATAGATGTAAGTAAATCACGGCTATCAACGGTGATAGGGTATCGAACCCAGGACCTCATGCTCAGCAGTAGCGCTTGCGACCACTAGACCAACGAGCAGTACCAATCCATTATAAATAAAAACATAACTTCACGCCTGTAATCCCCGAATATTATTGCAGAATACAAATACCTATACTTATTTTTTCTTGTTTTGAATGTTATTTCAGTATTATAGAATAATTTTGGATTTATCGTCATCTATATTTATTTATGACTAGCTGCATCCCGCAGTTTCACGCGCATAAGTCTCGATCCCGTGCAAATATCGGGATAAAAAGTATCATATGCCTTATTCCAGGTCATGGTCTACCCATGGGCCTAATTTCATCTAAATCCGTTCAGCCGTTTTAGCTTAAAAGCGTAACAAACAAACAAAATCACTTTCACATTTATAATATTAGTTAGGATTTAGCTACACTTATAGGAAAATTTTGAAAAAAAACGATACTCATAAAACATGTCATACTGATAACCCGTAATGACAGGCTGGTAATTGCTAGTTTTCCCATGCACAACCAATCAAAGGCAAGCGAGTCATAAATATTCTATTTTCTTTCTATGTATTAGTAACTTGTAATTGCAGGCAAGTAGCAAACACAGCTTGCAAGCTCTGTAAAGGTTACGAAGAAACTTTTAATGAGCTTTTTATTGTCCTTTGTCTGATAAGTGGTCATTAAAATCAGTCAGTATCGCTTTGTGTGGTGTTGTCACTAACACTGTAGGGTTTCAGGAATAACAGCTATGAATATTCTACACATTACCATAAAATATTTGAAAAATATATTAAAATATGTAGGTACCTATCATTTTTATCAAATCCGTTTTGTACCGTACCGTATAACTACTATATCTGCATTTGCTGCTTTTTCCTAACATAAAACTGTTGTTGGTCAGAAATGAAAGAATGTACCTACTTAGTTTGTCTAAAGGGAATTGGCATATAAGGGCCTGACATATTTTCTTACGAATAAAAATTAGGGGTGGTCTTGCATTCTGACACCGTGATTGAGTTCAAAAAGTACTTCACCTACCTATAATTAAATAGTGACTTCTGCATACTAAACTTTTTATCGATTCGAGATTTTTTTTCGGCTCGTCTTATTAGACCCAAGCGCCCGCAGCATCCCGCGGCACATCCACACTATCACAACGTCGCGGGGCTGCGATGGGAGCCCTCGTTCTTTTTCTTGTACCAAATTTCGCAACAATCTCACTTATTATGCCACACAAATTTCCGCTCCCCGCCCAACTCCAGACGTGAAATTAAAATTTCCTACTTACCCCCCTTTTTGTATACGATACGAGCCGAATAGCTAAATAAATATTGCTACTTAAGAACCTTTAGTACGCGGGCTACGTTATCTTTTTATGGGGATTTGTACTTATTAGTTTTCGAGCTAAGAAATTGGGGTATTCCTTCTTGATCCAGTGAACAATTTTAAGGCAATCTACTTAGTTGTATTAGAAATTGTGGATACCTACTCTAACAGTAGCTAGGTAGGTTCTTACCTCGAAAGTCTCATTTATCTTGGTGCAGCTACACCAAGAGTCTCTGTATCTGTCTCCGGATATCTCAATCAATCAATCAACTCAGCCTATCGCAGTCCACTGCTGGACATACGCCTCTCCCAGGCTGCGCCACAACACCCTGTCCTCCGCCACCCTGTCCCAGCCAACTTTTTAAGGTCGTCGGTCTATCTAGCTGGCCCCCCAGCTAAGCTACGGATTACTACCAGAAAAAAAAAACAAAATTAGTAGGTATGAAATACTCAAAACCTGTGTACTATAAAACTGTTGAAACATGTGTATGTAATTTTGATGTCTGCATTGCTGACCACAACTACCACCATTACATGGCATTATCACTTCTCAAGCCCCCCTACAAAACAATTGAATAAGGGATCTTGGTTGTATAATGCTACACATACCACACCTGACAGGGCGATAGATAAATTATCACAATATTGAAGTGAAGTAAGTGCACAGATGCTCCTCGTTTTCCTTTATTCTCTTTATGTTAGGTGTTTTTTCTCGTTTTATTCTGTTCATTTAGCAATTGGTATAATATTCGGATAACTAAGAAACAATTACATGAATAAAAAGAAAAATGATCTTGTGTAAGGATATTATTTAAACAGTACGTACAACTTGTTATTTACCTCCTTTCAGCTTTATAAAAGGCGAAAAAGGTTCCTACTAAAAAGAGTACTAAGAAGGAAATTATATTCTAGTGAGAGTTTCAACTAATCGTTCAAACTCTCACTAGAATATAATTTCCTTGTTTCATTAATGTTAAAGAAAATTTTGTAAAAATCTGTGTTTTAGTTCTCTTAGTATCTCTGGGTTTGAACTGCCCTTCAGCCCATTTTCAGTAGTGAACCACTGTTCAAATCCTTTACATCTGCCTTTTATCAATCCTCATGCCTATAAGTAGTTAACTATCATGCCTGAGTTTAAGTTCGAATTAAGGAATTCACCTCAGTCGTCCAAGAATCTAACTGGCTTTGAAGAATTCCAATTTGCTATCAATTCCTATCAGCATTCTTTTTTCAAATTAATTTTCTTTCCTCTTCGGTTTCAGGTGACGATGACAGCTTCTGGGGTGAGTACAAAATTGATTGATCTTCAAGACCAATAAGCTTACTAAAGTCTAAAACTTATTACTTATTGGCTTGAAACAGGAATCCTCTATACTTAGTATCAGTTTTGTCAATTTATTGAATATTGCGTATCTTGCTATGGTGGGCGGAATCCTTATCTTTAGAGTGATTTTAAGGGCTTGCTGTGTTTGAAATGATTCAGTGAATTAGATAGGTACCTACCTACGTGATAATTTACGTGATTTTCGTGGATAAAACTGGCTGTTTTAACATTGATGTAGGTCAGGATGTTCTATGCAAAGAAAAGTTACTGAAGATTGTTTAATTCGAGTAGAGAAGTTTGTTTATTTTTATTTCACTTAAAAACAGTAAAAATTGGCTTGAAGACAGCAAAAAATGCTGAAAATGATATAGCAAGAATTACTGAACTGGAGTGCCGTAATAAAACTGATAGACGTTCAACATAAAACATGGCCCACAATTACACCACTATAGAGCATAAGTGGTACATTTGTCACATTGATGGCTGTTTCATTGAGACAAAGCAAGTTTATATCGAATTTAAAAGCGTTGGATCTATAAACTGGTCGTTAAATCTCACAAGCGATAGTTGTAAATTTTCCAAAGACTTCGGAACATTTTACGATGGACGTCGCTCCGCCCACCGGCGACTTTGCGGCTTGCAATATAGAGGTTCTCGTACACCGATACATCTATAAAATAAGGGTGATTGCACCAACACTCGTGTTCTTTTAAGGGGACGTGCCTTTTTTGGTACCTACATGTTCCATATAAGTGCAAACTCTTGAACTAGTTCTTAACAAAGTACTTTGTGTAAGACGTTTTGTCTTTGTTGAAACGACAGACTGATTTGAAAGCAACGAAGTTGCTTGTTCGAATTTCGATGGATTTTTATTGCTGTAACATTGTTTGGTGTTTGTAAACAAGACATAGAACTAAATAAACATTTCCTTTTAGAAAAAAAATAGGGGAAACTTCGCGTCACCCTAAAATTTCTAGACATGAATAATTCCTTAAAAAATGCAAAAAAAAATACAATGCTTGTATATTTTCCTGCAGAAAAGTAGTCTAATTTCTGACAAAGACACAGTAACAAAGCAAAGCAAAGGAGTAGGTATGTAAATGTAGCAGATGGCATTCTATAGTTTCTGCCCATGGGAAGAAGGCGTGAGTTTATGAATGCGTATATACACATTATTTCTCCCCTCAGTCACTTTTTCAGTAGATGCTTATTTGATTACATCTCTGGGTAGTTAATAAGAACCGAAATAGCTCTTATTAGTTTCCTTAACGTTCCCGATAAGGAACAGACTCATTGACCCACAGATTAGTCGTTCTACTAACAATCTTAAATCTGAAATTGTGTTCAGAAGTGCTAATTGGTTTCATTTATTTACCGATCGTCAATTGTTATTGTACAATTGTTTTAGGAGAAGGTGACTTACTAGGGAAAGTACCAATAAAGGTACCGTGGTATTGTTGATAAAAATGGTATTTAGGTATATTAGATATTATGAGCATGACTTGAAAGGCAGATTAGGTCTGCCTACACCGGAAAATTACTTTGTCAGGATCGAAACACAATCATGAATAATGTTCGAACAAATGAAAAAAGCTCTACCAACCACAATGAAAGTAGAGTAGCGCTATTGACACACACATCGATTGGATGTAGAGGCCCTTCTCAAAATAACATCACCTTTTATTAAAATATGATTTTATCACAATATAAAAGGTGATGTTTTTTACAACAAAAAAAAAACTATTTTGCTGCAGTAGACATGAAAATAGAGACTGCCACGTCATGTCCTTTATTTTCTATTTATATTTTCTGAGTAACTTGTAAAATGTAAATAAAGATTTTATGTTATAACTAAACTTCTTTGTTTACCATTTTCAATAAATATGTATAAAGAAACAATAATCAAACTAGGAGTAGTGGCCTTATTTCTATTCACTCATCAAAGAATTAGGCCGTCTATCATTTTTATTTATTGTATTTTTTGCAATATATATACGCCTCGTGCACAGTCTTATAAGTTAAAAAAAAATCTGTATTCATAAAAATATAGGATTGCATACGAGATAGTAATTTACCAAATAGATTTTTTTTCTTAAATAAATTGCAATACAAAAGCGATATCTACTTGTCAAAACAACGTATCTACGCAAAATGCAAAATGTAACGGTCCAAAGAGTTTCCTCCAACGGAGCGATACATTAAACTGTCATTAACCTCATTAAAAATCAATAAAAAAAATTGCTCATATCGCGAAATAAACGGCTTTAACTGGCCATATCATGCATTCCATACGTTTACGGCGAAAACATCACAATAACAACATAAAACCTATACTTATGCAATGTTCTACTGCCTCACAGTCGTACCACCGACCTGATAAAGCTGAAAAGGCAACTTAAGCCTATAAAAACCATGCACTAAACACGTATAACAATCAAAACTGTAACAAATAAATAAACTTCTCAGGCAATAAACGGTTTTATTTTAACAGTCGTAAAGTTTGTTATTGCACATGTGCTCGCTGTAGTTACGACCAATACGTATGAATGAAACGTGTGACAGAGAAGGGAACATTCAAAGAAACGAGATGGATAGTACCCGTCCGTCCACGTGGCCGGCGTAACGCAATTTAGAGCAATTCATGTTTTGAATTTAATATTTTTAGTTTTTGTAATTTAGATTTTTGGAATTGGTGATTTAAAAAAGTAACCGTTGTGTCAAGAAAATACATTTTCACGACATTAAAAAAATCTGATCATGCTTCACCTCCTTTTTTTTTAAATTAAAATCATTATGAGAAGAAAGCATTATTTTATTTTTTTAATTCTAGTTAGTTATAAAATGAAGAGAATGATTTTATAACATGTAGTAACTTCAGACTTTAAAACATTAAAAAAATACACACTTCTATTTTTTTAGTCTTAAGCAAAATACTGAAAACTACCACCAAACAATACTTTTTCATGTTCTTGTACACCAATAAAAAATATGTGTGTATCTGTATTACTATCGGATTAATCTATGGCATATTTTTAAGTCATTCAGGAAGTTAAAATTACACATTCAAGAAAAAAAAATATTATTGTAAAAACAAACAAAATTTTACAGGTTTACGAAATAATTGAACACTATAAAATTTTATTCAGTACCAGATAATTACAAAAAATTACATTTAATATTAAAAGTAATGTTGCAATTCTGTTTAAAGCCATTCAATTTGACAGCTAGAAGTGCCGGAATGGTTTGTGATTGGCGGTGAATGTTCTGCACCGGATCACTATTGGTGTAGACGAGGTCGGTGCGGAGGTGCGGGGCGCCCGGCGCCATTACGAACAATGGCCGTCGGAATGGTCGTTAGCGAATAGCTTTTATCTCTTTCTAATATAAGCCACGCAGGTAGGAATTAATGAGACGGAGAGGGTTCTGGCGGGTCGGCCCCGATCATCGTTGCGTCTCGCTCGCACGCACGTGGCGTGTTTCGCTGTCTCGAGCGCGGCGCGCGGCAGCGGTAACGCTCGCCACGACGGGGAATTCGGAGTCGTAGAGCCTCATACGCGGGTCATAAACGATCCGCGGCCATAGTAGAGGTGCACGCGCGAGAATCGATCCGAATCGCCGGCGATAAACGCATCTCCCGCGAGGCGATCGTCGCGCGCCGCGTCGCCGCCGAGCGATGAGTTCCAAGTTCATCATCGATAGCATGCTCCCGAAGTACCACCAGCAGTTCCACCACCAGAATTTGTTCGCGGGTGCTGGGGCGTCGCCTATAGAGGCGTCGCTGTCATCTTCGCTGTCGTCGTCTCTGTCGACGTCGCTGTCAAGTTCGCTGTCTGGCGGGCTGGGAGCGGCAGCGCTGGGGGCAGGCTCGCCGGGCGCCGGCAGCCCGCAGCGGTCCTCGTCCTCGTCATCGGCATCGCCGGGCGCTCCGGCGAGGATGTATCCTTACGTGTCCCATCACCAGCAGTTCGGAGGTTCTGTGCCGTTTTCTGCTGGTGGCGGTTTATCTGCGGCGGATGACAAGAGTTGTCAATATCGGACGGCTGTGGGAGGAGACCCGATGGTGAACTACGCGCTGGGTCAGCACAATGGCGGGGCAGCGGTGTCGGCGGCATCAGCCAGCATGGCGGCCGCTGCTCAGTTCTATCATCAAGCAGCGGCTTCTGCGGCATCGGCAGCGTCCGCCGCCACCGTGGACGCCATGGGAGCGGCGTGCTCGCAGCCAGGCTCTGCCCAGCCGCTGCCAGACATACCGCGATACCCCTGGATGTCCATCACTGGTAAATGTTTTACTCCTTCACTGCATGACAGTTTGCGATGTTGGCGTTCCTGAAACAATTGTTACGAATTAGTTTTTTGTGTTGCTTATAAAGCCCAAGATAAGTTTCATTATATATATAGGAAGTCTTATCAGGCCGTTGTGTAATTATCAATTAGATTGCCTTTAATGTTTTCGTTTAGTACCTACGTACCTACCATAGGTGTTGTTTTTAGACTAGAATTGTTATTTTATTGTTGATTTTATGCTGTCTTTACTTTTAAGCATTTTTTCGTTTCGCTTTTACTGTTTTATGTAGCTCCAGAATTAAAATATTTGTTTTATTGATAGGTTTTCATAATTATAATTTATTGATAATTAACGATAAATAAACAAACATCGGTTATATACATTAAAAAAAGGAATTAATAGTCATTTACCTACTTCTTGTTCCAATTAGAAGTAGCCATTTACCTATTTTTTTAAATTATACCCATTCTAATACGATTTTAGCACTTATATAACAATAAAATAATTCAAACAGTGCAATATAAACGCAATAAAATTGACCATTATTATTTTTATTGTCGATGAATCACAATAAGTATTCTTTATGGGTACATAATAATTTGGGTAAAACTTTAGCAGCTGTTTTATTCTGAATAGCATAAAGTTAATTCTGATCACATGTAATTTGTTTTCTTGAATATAAATAAGGTAATTAAAGAAAGAAGGATGTTTTGGTATAAACAGTCTATAAAACAATGAGTAAAGGTCGTAAATGTTGCGCGGGCGCTTCGGTTCGGTTGGTTCTTTCTCGGTTACGTTCGGCCGTCGGTCGCCGTCGCTCGCACCGCCCATTCCGCCGTCGGCAATGGGCGGGTCCATATTATGCTTACAAACTTTACATAGGACTTCATTTAATACCTAAAATTTATTTTCTACTGCAAAATATTTTTATTACCGATTTAATTACGGTTTAGGTAATTAAAATAATGTTTATTATGAAGTATACCTAATAAATTAATTATTTTAATCAAATTCGCAATCATTATAAAATGTTTAATGACCAATTGCTTTAAAACGAGTTAGTACCTACTTAAAACATTTAATGAAATGTTTCAAATAACTTCTTACTCACAAAGTTAGCTCATACTGTTTTAACGTTTAGCTAAAAAATAACCAATTAAAACCGGCTGAGCATTGGATAAAATGAATAATAATAAATTACAATAACTGCCTATTCTATAAAAATAACAAGCTAATAGGAAATTGACATTTAAAAGCACATAGCTTTCTGAAAGCAAATGCATTAAAATATTTTACGAAAAAGTAGCCAATCCATTTTCAAATTCTGTAGCTGACTTTAAAAATACAACTGGGAAAATAGGTCAGAATTGTCAGTAGGTGGTACCTACTTACCTATGAATTTAGAGTATAAAAGCATTAACTCTTGTGGGGTCTACTTAGTACTCAAAAAAGGCGAACGATTACAGACTCAAAGTGCCTGTATGTTTTGCATACAATAGCGCGATGATTTTTATTCGAAGTTTTATTATCTAGCAATCAATCTTCCGCGACTATTACAGGGTTAAATATCGTATTCAATTGATTGAATGATAAAAATGATTTAATCGTTTTTTTTAATGGCGCTGAAGATGATTTAAATTATTGACAAGAATAAGTTTACCTACATAAGAAAAAAATTAAAAATATATAAAGGCAAAGACAGAATATTTAGTAATAGTACAGAAATAATATAGTTAATATACATTATATATAGAAATAATACATAAATATGATTATTTAATCGGTTCTGAAATGGTGAACAAAATGCCATGATTATCCAAACAACAAATCTTAATAAAAATGTGTAGCCCGGAACGGGTGTAAGGAAAACGCAGGTAGGTACTTAGGAATCAAACTATATTCAAACAGATCAAACAAATTACCTAATTTAATAGGTAGGTAAGTATGTAAACGGTTACTTAGTTGTTTAAAAAAATAAGTACCTATCAACTTTTATTACCAACTAGGTAACTGAACCACGTAATTACTACACGTCGATTTTGAAGCACTTATGTACCTACCTATTAATATTATGCTGAGCTATTTTTGCATTATTTTAACGAAACAATACCTTATTTCCATCAAGCTAATTAATATTCAGTAAAAACTGCATTAGGTAACAAAAAAATAATGCAAAGACAAGATTTATCGAACATACCTAATGGCTGTTCAGCACATAATTACAGTCAAATCTAAATAACTTATCAGTATGAAAAATTAAAACACAAATGTTGGTCAAGTGCGAAACGCGAATATAACGTAGCTTTAGGTTTTTCTGATTATATATTTAATTTTATTACAACAGCAAATAATTCATTTAGGTACCTACAGTATATATTTCCCTTTTTTTTAAAAGTAGATACACGATATTTATACTCCCGATGTCTTTTAAAATAAAAACATATTCAAATAGGTAGATGAGTATACGAAAACAAGAAATTAAAAAATAAATCATTTACCATCGCTCATAGCTCAATAGCTCATCAAAATGGGGCCATTATACAAAATTATAATCATACTAATTACCAAATTAAGGATCAATAAATTATTTTTTATTGCTTTAAAGTTTAAAACAAAATAAAATAAACATTGGTACAGACTGTGAACCAGGTCAAAAAAATACCTTATAGGTAATTAAATCATTTTACAAAAGGTAGGTAACGTTCTTAATGAATGTCACATTGAATAACACGCTTTTATCACACACTAAAATACTAAAATAATTAAATTGACTTGTATTAGTTACGATATAAGTTCACATGTAGCTTGTCACTTCTTTTATATCCAATGATTAAAAATCAAAAATATAAATCAACTATCGTAACTAATTTATGTCAATTTAATTATTTTAGTATTTTTAGTGCGTGATAAAAGCATTTTTAGACTACATATTTTTTTTTTTACTTTTAGTCATATTCTTAACTAGCTTCCGCCCGCGGCTTCACCCGCGTGGTATGTCGATAAAAAATAACCTATGTCCTTTCTCAGGCTCTAGACTATCTGTGTACCAAATTTCATTTAAATCGGTTCAGTAGTTTTGGCGTTAAAGCGCGACAGACAGACAGAGTTACTTTCGCATTTATAATATTAGTAAGGATTTAGATAATAAGTCTTAAGTCAACGAAGTTATGACTTGACCGGTTTACTAGTAGCCACTAAAGAGTTCCACTATCCACCTCCTGTCTAAAATCTAATGGACTCATTAAAAGGAATAATACATATAACCCGAAACTCGAAGGGTTTACTGATAGTCACTTAGTTCCACTATCCACCTCTTGGCTCCATCATCAGACCCTCGAAACCAATTGCAATATATTGGACTCATCAAAATGAATCATATGACCCTAAACTCGAGGGGTTTACTAGTAGCCACTGAATGATTCCACTATCCACCTCCTAGCTCAATCATCCGATCCTCATTACCAAGCCCAACCTATTGGCTTATTCGTTAAACCGAATCGTCAGCCCAAACTCGAGGGGTTGACTAGTAGCCACTGAAGAATTCCACTATCCACCTCATGGCTCCCTCATCAGATCAGCTCCAAAATACCAAATTATAGTATTGTCATCCGCACTGCATATACATAAAAAGTTTCATTTCGATACGACAATTAGAAGTAGGTTAAAATTGAATTCCAACATTTTTTTTTATATTTGCTTTCATTAGCTTCACTTGTAACTCACGACAAGTGAAGCGAATGAAAGCATTAGGTATCCTGCTGATCCTGGTGAGGATATAAAGCCAAAGTTATGAAATTATTGTATTGTCATCGGTTCTTGATACGTGTGCAAATTTTCAAGTTAATCGGACGTCTTGAAGTTGGGGAAAATTACACTGAAAGATTACGTGACATATATTTTTTTAAGTGCGTTAAAGTTTATTGAATGTACCTAAATAAATTATTTAATAAATAAATTCCGTTACATAGATAGTTAAAACATACAGGGCAAGCTTATGAAAATGTGTTAAAAAAAGCGGTAGGTTTTTTTTTGTATATAAAATGGTGGTAGCTAACCGGGTGGATTTAGAACGACGCTATAACCAACTAAACCGAGCAGAACATTTTGCCTCCACTGGCAATCGAACCACCTCTGAATCTGAGACAGGTGGTCTAACAACCACTAGACCACAGAGTACAATATTTTAATATAAATTATTATTTTAATCTATTATATTGTTTTCATCCTACCGTTTCTAACTGTTGATATATTACACAATCGATATTGATAAACCTATAAATATTTATTTATCGCCAACTTTATCTACAACACCGAATTATGACCTTCATTTAACACAATAAGGTCTCTATATAAATCAATTAGGGCCATTACATACATAATTTTTATTTGCCTTTGTATTTATTTACATACCAAATCAGGCAACGCAGGCAGTTAATTTTTAGAGTTCTGTAGACAAGGACGTGAAAACCAATTTGATAAGACTTATAGTAGAATAACAATTTGAATGATAAACAACACAGAAATAGAGAAAAGAGAAAAAACATATCAAAACTAGTAACGGCCAGTTTCTTCATCAAAAGTAACAGCCAAAGTAACGTCAATGAACTCTGAAAAGAAAAAAAAATAACCTTTGCTTTGACTTTTTGACGTTACTTAGGCTATTACTTTTGATGAAGAAACTGGCCGTAAGTACTACAATTTAAAAAATAATGTTTAAAGATATTGTAATTTTTTCATTTTTTTTCAATTAAATCCAAAAATTCCAACCAGAATATTTAACCACTAACAATTATTGTGCTACTTCTTGTTTAAAAACACACGGGTAGCGCTCTAACAATAAAAATACATTGGCACATGACTTAATTTGACAAACTGAATCATAATTATGCCAAAAACTTCGCACGTATAAATAACTTAGACCGCGACACAGATAAGATATGTGTGTATCAAACTTTTTTGTATCTAGCACCGAATTGACGTTCTTGGCACTGACTGACGCATACAGTTGTCATGCGAAAAAAAACTTATCAAAGCCAATGGAACGTCATAACAGCCTCGTAGATCACTGAAATTATATAAAATAGCCTATAATCATCTTGTTTTGTTTAGCAATGGACTATTTTCGTGATTTGTCGGCAATGTAGGCATATAAAAATGTCCGGGCTGATGTAGGTGAAAATTCGTCTCGGGAAGACAAAAATAACGTGGCAGGTGCTTGCGCGCGCGCACACAAAATTAAAATGGCGGACTTGTCAGTAGCCGACAGTTATACGTCGTAACGCGCCACATTCTACAACAATTTGACGGTATAAGAGCGTTTTATGTTCAAACACTACGCGAATGTTAGTTTGAATGAACTTTAGTGCGATTCAATGTTTCTTGTTTTTCAGTGTTCTAGCGTTGAATGGAAAAACTAAACATGTGCGGCTAGAATTATTTACTTCGTTCTCGTTTTTTATGAGTCGATTATTATTAAAATTCCCGAAAACTTAATTTTTCTTAACCTACATCAAATATTTCAGCAGAAAAAAAAATATATTGAAGTATGTTTTATATCTCAAAAATATATGAAGTTTAACTAAAGCTACGAGTCATTTGAGACTTAGAACGCAACTCGCACTTGACAGTAAACATTGTGTACCGCGGAAAAGAAGAGCGCCAGTCACATGTGTGCGGCGCGTAGAGCGCATGCGCCGAACAAATATGGCCGGCATTTACAGCCAATCGGAGAGCGCCGTGAGCAATCGGAACCCACATACCATCAAAAGCCCTTTATACTATTGATTGCTATTTGTAGCACGTTATTAATTAAATTGTTAATGCCGTATTGTTCACACAAACTATTATTTCATTACGTACTTACATATAGGTGCCTACATTTTGTGTACTAGTCAAAACAATTAACGTTGATTTTAATGTTTCAACGAATCCTGATTCACTTGCGCATATTTACGATCTTCTACTCTGTTGCAGCGTTTCCAAAAAACAATAAAAAACGTTAAACTTGGAAAATAACATCATTATCTTTCCTGGTGAAATATGGGACTGATACCTACAGAACTCTTAACCTTTTCCATTTTAGGGTTACACCGCCTTTCGAAAGTTTCGACAATCGATTTTTAAATTCTCGATTGGAGACCGAAAGCCTGTTGTTATCTCGGAATGAGTTGTGAATTTTCGAGTATCGATATACGGCGTTCGATTCGTATAATCGATTTTTTTATGCATTCGCGGTGTAATTAACGGCTGCACTCAATCGAGACAATTTAAATGTTTCCGATAGGTAAAACTCGTTAAATTTAAACGTTGCTAAAAACCGGAGTAGCTCTGCATGCGTGCTTAATTGGACGTAAATTTATTTGTGAGTCATTATATTTGTGATGTTGATAGCTAAGACAATTTTTTATATAAAGTTTTTTGTCTACAGCAATTTTATTAGCTTCTCAGTGAGCTATATACTTTTGTATTTTGATGAAATGCCAGAAAATTTTAATATCATTGTAATCCAGTGGCAGACGATGTCACTCTATATAAAAATGTTTTTTTTAATTTAAAATTCTATTATTGGCATGTTCTTAGCGACGAAATAATTTCATGTGTGACCAATTAGGTTATAGGTATAAACTTATAATGTTGCCAATGTTCGGGATTTAAGAGTTAATTCTTAGCCCTTGCAAATAAATAAAGAAGTCAATACACATTGCCGCTATGATTCCGATTTTTGTGACGTTTTTATTTTATTTTAAATGTTGCTTTCATTTCACATGGCAATTTAGCACGATGATTAAATATTAAAATACATAATTATGAAAAGTATTTTGGGTAATAGGTACCAATTTTTTTTATTAATTTCAACGAACTCCCTGTACCTATGTGTGTATTGTTTTAGAGCTAGTAAAAGTTTTATTAATCAATTCTATTTATAGGTTTCTAAACAAATTGGAGTATCATCTATAGTTCGTTTATAAAATCAGCAGACATGATTCATTGTAAAATATTTTTCCATTAGACTAACTCCACAATACTATTTGCAATTATCTAGCTCTCCACGCAGCGGCATTTATTTGAATCAACATTGTTAAACGCAGTGCTCAATAAAAACTAAATAATAGCTTTAATTGATAAAGCGTAATTAAAAATGTTTTACTCGTAATTTAGATTCACGATAAAATGTAATTAACAGTCAATTGTTCTAGTCGTTGATACTCGCCAAATGAGCAATGTCGCTGAGAAAATCTACTACGTGGTGAACTATAAAAAATTACTACCACTTTATCCATTGAACTGTAACAATTAAACCTGCTTTTTGTCATTTATGTACAGTGCAAGGTTTCAGGATTGTTCTAGTTTTATGATTTCCACAAATCATTCATCATCAGTGTGCATTTATAAATAGAGTTATCCTGGAGACGTCAATTTCGCTTCCCACAAAAATTAACAATAATGAAAATTGAGACTCTATGGATCGTCATTTGGTTTGTTTCTTTCTAAGCGTTTTCAGTAAAATGCTTAATAAAAGTTCGTCAGCTATTGATTGATTTTTTTTTAGACTTCTATAGATACTATATACCTATTCCCGTAGACTTAGTATTTTACTACCTATATAGCAAATGTTTTTGTTTTATGAAATTGTAAGCTTTTTCGCTTTAAAAGTGTGTTGCAAAAAGGTACTGTGAAACCAAATTACATTTATATTTATTTCATTAAAATTCCAGACACACACTGTATAATATTTTAGCGACTTGTTTTATGTTTTTTTTTGTGTAATATATAGGCTTTACTCGTTGTGCATGTGGCTTGGCCGAAACAAAGATCTTTCAATACGATTGATAATAGATTTTCCATTTCCAGATTGGATGAGCCCCTTCGATCGGGTCGTCTGCGGTGAGTTCAATGGTATTTATCGTTTCAAATTTATTTTCTTTTAGTTTTAAGTACCTTTATTTAGTTTAGGTGTAGGAATCTTAACACACATTCGACCAAACAACGGTTTTAATGGCTTGTAGTCACCCAAACTCTTTGGAATTCTCATTTTAGGAACTGAATAGTGAAATATTTCTAACCCATAATGTCAGAACTTTTAAAACCACTTGTGATAGTGACACAATTAAATGTTGAATGTTAGAAATCGTTAAAATCGTCTAATAAATCGTTTTGAGTATAAAACAGTGGCTTATAGTTAAGCTGATAAATGACTGTTGAAAAGGTTGAGGTTGTTCTAATGGGATTTTTTTTGTTTGAAACTAGGTTGCGTTATAGACAAAACATTATTTTCTTTAGTAACAACATTGTTATCTAATATTACAAACTTATTTCAGTTCCTATTGAAAAAAATACCCAGTGACAAAAAGTCATCATAGTCATTATAGCTGCATTTTTGTCCAATGTGTGCGATGATTCAAATTATAAATCCTTTGGAGGCTGTCGTAAAATTATGTTGCAATTATTCATTTGATATGGCTTTGTGGAATTATTGCAATCAAACCTTTTAAATTGACAAAGAACTTTTTGTCATATATTTTTGTTTCCATTTAAGGTTCTAAAGTTGAACGAAATATTTTTAAACGACTGAATTTGTCTGCATATTTTACACTGCAGAACAAAACAACGTTAACATCAAAGGTGCAACAACTAACCCTATAACGCTACCTGTATTTTGCATCATGTATCACGTTTGTTTATTCGGCTCTTTTTGCGAAAAAATCTCTCCACTATTGTATTTTTTACTATTGACAACTTTAACAATTGCAAATCTATTGTTCTATCGCAAAAAAAGTGACGAAAAAGGGTTTAAAAGGTTCGCAATAAATACAAACTTTCTCCAAGAACAAAAGCTTTAATAGTGGGTCAATATTGTACAACCAACCATTAAGGTACAAAAATGGTCAGGGACCTTCAATTCTGGGCAACTCTGTTCCGTACAGATAAGCCGCACAATTATTTCCCTTAGCCGTTTTCCTTTCATATTTATAACGCGGGTGTATTTTCCTCCCAAAAGTAATATAAATAAGCAAACCGGGAGCACCCGAGTGGCATTTAAATCCCCCATCTTTAATAACTATAACAATAAATTTTTAGTTGATGGCAACATCCCGGTCCTTCAAACGCAATCTTGTAACGGAGCGTGTTTTGTAAACGATTTACCATTTTTGCCTACGGAGTACACTTTGTTCTTTTTTATAAAATAATTATGTTATCTTATATCAGTATTGCACTAACGCATTGCACGGTTTTGGTTTTGCATACAATACGGCTCACGGAACCATAAAAATCAGGACCGACAGACGAGGTACTTTCACCATATTTTGCAAATTTATTGAAAAATCTAAACAAAGGGTTCACGGCAATAGGGTTGTGCAAATTCTCGTTTTTGTTGTAAACAGCGATCCTTTGTGCTTACAAGATGTTTACAAATAAGGTATAAGTCAAAGGGTTTTAAATCACGGCGTCGAAAGCTTTTAAAACAAGCTTAGAAAGGGGTCCATTGTTTTGTTGGCACGCCCGCAAATTGCTTTATTACGGACGCTTTGCGGCTGTTGTGCGAAAGTCGATATCGCCAAAATCGTAGTCAAAACATCGTTTGTTATCATACGGTGTTCACAGGCCAGAAGCAAGGGCCGAACCCATACTTGCCACAATAAACATAACCGTGACGTTTGCATGCGTTTATCTTGCATGCTTGAAAGAGTCGTGTTCATCTTCAAACATAAATCTATCACTTTAGGAATTCATTTTACATACGTTTATGCGATTGAGAAAGTGCGCTCTCAACACAATTTTATCATCAGTAGGTAGTATAAAAATACAAACAGTGTATCAACGTGAAAAATGGATAATCATAACACTTACAGAGTATATAAAAAGGAGTTTTATAGCGTCATAACAATTAAGGCTTAATCACTGTCAATCGTAACTCCACCGTTATAAAGTGATTGACGCTAGTGTTGTAAAAAAAGTTTGTCCGCGAACAATAACTGTTGAGAATTGACCATAAAGTGGCGACCTTGTGGCAATAAAAATTTAACGAGCCAAGCCCGTGGCGTAGTGTAGTACAAACACATTGTCAGATTCGTGAACGTGACTGTCATAGAAACAGCTGGGCCCACATCTGGGTATCGCCTCAGCGACAGACGCAGTCATTAAAAAAGTAAAGAGTTGGGAAAACAATGATTGATTTATTCACGCCATTTTATATCTTCTTCACGTAAACTCGTTTAGTAAAACTAATCGAAGATTTATGGTTTTAGTTTTTCTAATATTTGATTTACAATCGACTATCGTAGCTGTATTTTCGATATTTTAACGTCTCAACACTTAACAGTATAATAACTTCGTCTGAAGTAATTCGATGCGATCGTTATAGATGAGTATTTTAATATGAGCAGCGGACGTTTATGGTTTGTAGGCGCCAAAGTATTTTAGACGGAAATTAATTTCCATAATGGTCTATTTGACCACCAAGTCGCGTTGTCGTGTTGCGCATTGCGAATGCGTAGATGCACGAGCACGACTCACCGTCGCGTCGCCAAATAAGTTAACTCTGTCAGCCTGTACATGTATATACCGATGCCTTATACTGTTATCTCTTGGCTGACTCTACTGTGTTGATATTTTAAGGCATGCTTTTTAACGCTAAGATGTCTTATTTTGTACTTGTTCCCAGTGAAAAGATAGAGGGTGTCAAGTTATTAAGCAATATAAGAGATATAACGTTTTCTTGTTTGCTTTATTCGTCGTTTTACCACTTTTTGGACTTCATAATTGAGCGTTCTTAAGGTCAGCAGGTTTTATATTAATTAATAACTATAAATAACTGCACACATTCTTGTCGTTCGAACGATCTGTTTGTATCATAGTTGTAATTCATGTGAATCGCATCTGAAAACGCTTTAATTAAAATTAAATATCATTGAGATAATTTCAGAGAGAAAAAAATATAATTTACTCGATAGCTTGCTACCATAAATTCTGAAACTAAAAAAATATCAAAGAATCGAATTTATTATTTTTATCTGACTAAAGATCTTCGAGACAAGGTATTGGTATTATGTATAAATAAATTTTATTTCAAGTTCGTCCAATAAATAATGTCAATGTCATACTTATATCTTAAACATGGTTTGTGTCGTGCTCGCTTACTCACACAGTATCAAATGCCTATTCATTAGAAGAACAAGACAATTGAGCGCTTGCGCCTACTTTACAACCCAAGGTTGTATTTGTTGATGCTGCTACACATTGCGTAACACACTATTTTTGGTATAGAAAACTTAGAGTTCTTCGACCTAAAGTTCGTTCTCCTACTCGAGTGCAAACTGTCATATCTCTTGATTTAGTAAACATGTTTCCCTGCTGTAACCAAGTTAAATACCGCAATGGCTTTAATTCTATTAATTTATGAGCCTAATAACTTGCTCATTAGTATTTATATTTACCTATAAATATTAATGTATTGGTTTCTCAATTTGTTCTGAAGGACAGATTTAGGGAGTTGGTAGATGATTTGAAACTTGAGTTACGTAAATTGATTTTGATGTTGTCTAGATTTCATAAATTTATTACCTGAACGTTAATATTGGCAATACCTGCCTAAATAATTAATATTTACACAATAAATACACAAATATTCTAAGACAGAACAGTCATGTTTAATGTTCAGTCGATTTAATACGAGTAGGTGAAGATCTAAATAACTTCAATACTTACATCTAAATCCGCTAATACTCGCTGTCCTCACCAGTACCTACATTAAGATAAATAATTGATAGACTTGGCGCGTAGATTATGAATATTGAAATTCATAGATTAAAATTATGGTAGGTAGGTACACGACCAAACACGGCCGTGAACGGGTTAAATATTGTAAATCCACTAGCAGTCTACAAAGTAGGTTTGGATATTTTTAATTAAAACCAAAGTGAAAGGTTTAATTTATACTTTGTTGATATTAAAAATAATGTATAGGTAATATTAAAACTACCTTCCCGTCATGAACATACATTTTAGTAACGTGTGAATCTTCAATCTTTTATCAAAGAGAAGACCAAATTATATCGAGGTCTTTATACAGTCTTATAAAAGCAGTAAATCCATCTTACACTTCAACACCACCCGTAAAAAACAGTTCCCCAACGCGTCTGTCTGTCAGTATGTATGTTCAGGATAATCTCGAAAATTACTCGATAGATTTTGGTACGATTTCAATCACCACTTAGACCGCTGTGAGGAAGCTTTTGATATATTAATTGTACGCGTGCCGTCTGCCGGCTAGTTACTGTTATCCTACAAAATTGATAGTCTGATATGGCTATGAAAACAAACAAAGCGTAGATTCATTTTTTTATTACACTTTATGAATGAAACTTGTTCTTTAATTATATAAACATTGCTGAATGTACTTGAGTCTCATATTTCATTGGGTTCGAGGAAATGGAGTGGGCTAATAATTTTATTAATACATACGGACCACGTACGACGTCGACACTTTTTGGCTGTTACAAGTTTCTTGGAATTTTTGGTGGAAGAGGAAATCACGACAGAACATGCCTCCGTTTTAAATTTTAGCTCTCGAAGCTGGCTACTATTTCAGCACACGGTTTCAAGAACTAATTTTGCATTTTTATTTTTAAATTCTACACCTTGTCTATTCGTTGAATTAAATAATATTCTTAGGATGCGATTAAACCCATACAAAGTCATTTTGCTGACCTTGCCTTCTTCCTCCTTTATGCGTTATGGGTACTACTTTATAGCTTGCTTCCATATAATTGCCTTATATTCAACACTAGCTGCGCCCCTTGTTTTCACCCGCGTAAGTCTCGGTTCTGTTAGAAAATCGAGATCACAAGTATCCTATGTCCTATTTCAGGTCATGGTCTACCCCTGTGCCAAGTTTCATCCAAATCTGTTCAGCAGTTTTAGCGTGAAAGCGTAACAAACAAACCAACAAACAAACTCAATTTCGCATTTATAATATTAGTTAGGATTTAAAACATTCAATAGATAGGCATGTGATAAGGTTTTAAACGAAAGTTCAAACCTACAGTTTATTTAATATGATAATGTGTATATTTAGAGGTGTCGCTTTGCAATTTTAATTTGCATCCTGTTGGCATAAAACTAATATTTTATTAGCTACCAGCCTATCGATCAACGTGTTTTGTTTAAAATTCGCTAAATAATACATTTTGCACTCCAACCGGGTGCAAGCGATGCATTCAAACTTTACTGTGAATGTGAAGTACAATCGCATACATTGAATGAATTTACCATTTCGTGTAGAACCTATTAATCTTACTATCTGAACACAGGGTTTTTTTAAAGAGAATGGGGACATTTTTTTCAGAAAATTCTCTTTTTTTCCACTGAAAGTTTTCTTCATTTTTCTAAGCTTTGTTAGTAAGGGGAAATTTTGTTTGTGGTAAAGGATTGTTGGGTCATATTTGAACCAGTACCTACAACACATTTGAATGGCCGAATCATATTGTGTGTTTTCCCAATGTATCTTACCTCTAAAATGTTAGATGTAATTTAACATACCTAGTAGCTAACTTTACATAGATTCTATATCTACTTAAGTAAGTTGCAAAAAGGTTTCTTTAGTAGAATTAAACCGTAGATCAAAAAATAAGATTCTCCCTCATTAACTATGTAAAAGCATTGCCAACTACACTTCGCAAGTAAACCTATTCGTCTCACTTTTATCATCATGAATGCTGGCACAGTCACATAATATGGAATTATGCTATGAATACACTATAACTCCCATCAATAGGTACAAAAAACGTATTGTTATGTAAATATATCCATTTTGTCCATTCAACGAACATTTTCTTGCGATTGGAATTGGAAATTGTATTTAATTAATAAATGTATTAACTGAAACAAATGAATTATGAATGCACGAGTTCTTCTATCTTGACCATTGCCAAGTTTTCGTGGATGAATGGAATCGAGATATATAGTAGCTAGACGTGATTGGCATCATATATTAACTTTTCGAACAAAAGGTATCTTTTAATTTCTGAGAATGTCACAAGGATTCGCAGATCGCTTAGGTAAATCAGCAAAGTATAAAAACTAAAGGGACCTACTGTATAAATAGTGTTTGCATATAAATATTTATCAGTCAACAAGTTTACCTGGAACTCAAAATAAATAAATATTATAAATGTATAATACATTACTCTGTTGAATTAATGATACGTGTATACTGTATGACTGATTTATACATCTTGAGATCAGATAACGTATTCCATATTTATTTATATGTATAAAACAGCTAATTTTCATTCGAAATCGTGGAGTCAACAACAATGTTTTGCGCAGTTATAGTTACATAGGTTTATGTACGTTATACAGCGTGTTATTAGTACATAACGCTCACAGACGTGACTCAATAGCTACAAGAATGTGAACGGAGGCATTGTTCACCAGTCCGTCGAACTTTCTGAAAGCTTTAGTTTGCTCCGTTTATGCCAACTATGTTATGCTAATATAGATACGATGTCGTCTGCCAGTTTGCTACTTCAAATTTATTTTATTCGTCTGCTATGACTTGAAATTTAGGTAAGTACCAACTAATGCTAATGTACGTTCTAGAAAGTTTATTGGTTATTTCAAAATTGACGCCATCATTACTTAGAACGTATGGCGCTACAAATAAATCGCGCGCTTTATGCTCGTTACTATGAACGAGATGTTGGTTTAGGATCGCTCGGAGTACCCCGGAGAGTTTGATCTGAAGTTTGTTATACATAAGCGCGGCCCAAAGTCGGAAAGTCCACATGTAGGCGACGAAACACCGTGGCAGCACGTCTGTTATATCCGATAGCGCGTCGTTTCATAACGCTATAGGCGTCGATTGCTCTCAAAGGGATTAAATGGAATACGTACAATTTATATCTCTATTAACGTAGAGTATTGTTTACACACGTCTGACCGCGGCCTCGGAGGCCAAACGCAGACGTTTGTGAAAACATTCGCTTCGAGATTAAAGGTGGACCTGGCCACCAGAGCCGGGTCGTACTGACCCGCATGGTCCCGCCCAATTGGTAATGCGTCGAAGGTCCTCAGAGGTCAGCGTATATTAGTCGCGTTTAAGTTTGTTTACAGCGGGCTCAGCGTTTCCGACCAGTTTGCATAACTCGAGGGTAGTCTCAATAAAAACAAATTGGCTCGCTGACCAGAGTTGCGCATTACACACGTACGAGGAAGCCGGGCGACATGCCCGGAGGTGATTTACTGACATTTCATGCCACTAAGCTCGAACGGTTATGGAAGAAAATAGATGTAAACTACGATTATGTTCTAAGCTCCCGAACATTCCTATAAGTATTATGCGATCTCGAAAGTTTATAGGTGCACATTCCCTGTCGAATAATTTTAGGCGTATAATGTTTACGAATATTTAATTCCGTATTGAATACTACATAAGGAAAACATGTTATAACACTCAACAATCACCCAATCACGCAATCACAAAACCTCAATGCGCTTATATTTCGTTCATCTAATCATCTAACTTGTCTATTTAAAAAACCATTTCCGATCAAAACCTATACAAAAATAAGTAGGTACCTACTGAATGAAATAATTTCTATATTCACCGATAGTTGGTTGATAACTATTAATGAGCAGTTAACCACGCCGTGTTATCTGTGAACATCAAATATCGTACTTACTACAAGTTGCATTAAATCAGTAAATAAGGTGTAGAAAGAAACGGCAGGTAATGTTACATAAAGGCAGTTAGGGCTGTACGACACTCTTGCGCATTAATCTAAAAGATACAATCGCGGTCACAGCGAGCTTCGTAAATCTCAGATAGGGATCTTAATATATGGTAGGGGAGAGTGGGGGTACGTTTCACCTTTGTAAGGCCTTTTGCAGGGCGACACCTCGGGCTCGATACGGGCTCGGCATTGTTCGGATCGTATCGTGTGAGGTTGTTTTGTTTCTTTACGATACGATGGTGGACCATGGAGTGGCATCGATCTTTAAATTTTGGTCGTTTTTGTTTTAGGTTAGAATATTTGGTTTACCTTAATGGATATTCTGCTTAAGCTGTCGGAAACATAGTTAGCTATGTAGGTATATTATGTTTCTAGTAACGATATATTATACTCTATCAGATCATTGCTTACTCAAAACATAAACAAATACACTAACATAAATTTTATAAAACCAGAAGTTATTGTAGTCGCATAAAAATTCAGTAAATCTTTTACAGCATATAGTTCAGTAGTCAATAGACATTCATCCTTTTATAAAATACAATATGGCTGTCTCACACATTATTTTTACTTCGCGGTACAGACTATAAATAAACTACTCTTTTTTTGTTCCTTGTTCCGTCCTACTAGAGAGGCTAATAAAAATTAATGCGAACATTTCATTCAGATTTATGTCAAAAGTTTTGTAAAATCAAACAGATGCTTCAAAGTCCATGTTACAGTATTATGAAACTTTATAAAACAACTTTTATGACGTTTTCACACCTTCAAATAGTCCACTTGCTCGTTACATATAACAAATGACGTCATAATTAACCACGTTTCGTGACCCAAAAATTTACATTCCCATTCACAAAGTACAAAAGGAATACCTACGACATTTTTTGTTGTTTATTTACAAGAAAAATCACTTCGCCTCGTCCTGTCTGGAATAAGCAACTTTGGCTCGCTGCGGCCAATTACGGCGACGTTTAAAGTAATTTAATTGCCACAAATAAGAAATGAAAACGTGATTTTATTGTAGAGAAGCTTAATTGTACGATACGGGGATTTTTGACGCGCCTGCCTTTTGAGGTCAGCCGACTGGACTCAGTCCTGCGTTCTCGAATTCATAATTAAAACAATTTAATGACTTTATCTAGGTATATGGCATCTGCGACGTCATTCTCATGTTGCTTTCATGTTGCGAACATGAATTATGGATTTAATCTAGACCTCGCTCGTATTGCCTACGGTTTATGGAAATGAGGCTCGGAAAACTGTAATCAAGAATTGTTAATTACAAGCGGTTACCACCCACGACTTGTTACTTATTCGTAATTCTTATTATTTATGTAAAAGAAATTTTATTTGATCCGGATGTACGCGATATACTCTACATCTTTACTTTTTTATATCTATAGGATCCATTATATAAGTTGTGTTACATAAGTTTATGTTGGCCGTTAACATAAGTTACCGGTAGACTTAACTTGGGTACTTTAAGAGATAAGTTTATATTGTTTTTTTCTTGATGACACTTTTTTTTTTTTCTTTTTTGTGTGGGAAATCATCATATGACTTCTCCCGCTCTGGGCGGAGCAGAAGGGCGTGTCAGACTCTTACTGACTAAAACCCACCCGTGTTCCTTCAGTTGCCTGTTGCCAGGGTCCCGGTATCCCTTTCGGACTATTCCGCAACCCTGGCAGGCATCGGTCCTAACGGACCCCGTCAGGTGTGCTGACATCTCTTTGAGGCGCGCGTGGAACACGACGCGCCATCGACCCGGGCCTGGTCCTTATCGGACGGCGAGCTATCTTGATGTACCCTGAAAGTGAAAACTAGTCAATTGAAGCTTTCATAACGTATTGTGAAAATTACGTTCAGAAAAGTAAGGAAAATTCTATTAAACGTATGAGTGTAGCTGTACTAGTGTACATACACAAACACACAACGTATTTTCATCAGGAGCAGTCAAACATGATACGCGTGTTGCAGCTCAATCGTTCGATATAAATAGTAATGCTTACATCTGTAATCTAAAAATAAGCTCTGTTTGATAATCGATAATGTAAACGATTTTATACATCAATGAAGCATGCCTACGGGTATGAGTGGCCAGCCCTTTAACGTAATTAAGGCGATATATCTATTTTTTTAATAATACCGGTTATTTAGCATGTTTCTTAGTATCCACCGACCGGATACTGAGTCGCGATAAATTCCATGTTTACATTAGGTACGATATGTATCTGCGTTATGAACGACAAGATTTCAATGAGTCGGTAGAAGCAGCTACTTTGTAGTTGGGGGAAATAGTTGAGGGGGACTATAATACTAACCCTTTCGCTGCAGATGATATACGAGGTGCCGAATCTGAAATTGTAATTTGACAATAAAATCCATGCAATTGATATAATTTTATACAGCCGTTAGCATTCGAGTGGTGTTGTGTAATGTATGTTGGAGGGATAGGAAGGGGCATCCGTGGGGTTTAGGGGATCAAGGGACAGGCGCAGGGTGCGTCTGACATTGAAGAAGTGCCAATAACAGAGGTATAAATAGCGGGGGCCGGCGGCTGAGGGCGTTACTTCGCTACGAGATCAGAATATTTTGTTAGTTCGCTCCGCATACTGTCCTAAACAACGGATTACAATGCGGGAAGGCGACTACTGAACGATACCGATCTATATCTACTTGATAAATTGTAAAGCTGATACAAATTTATGGGTTTTACGTGTCGCTTGACACTTAATGTCGTTTACGTATGAGTACTTAACATTTAAACAGGCAGTAAGCATAATAATTGTTTTTGTTTCACACGAAGGCAACTTGTTTAACCTCAGACAATGATACCTAACTAATTTTGTTTTACAAATCCTTTTACAAAACGTTTTTGTCAGAATTTTGAAAGACTTCGTCACATTGTAAATCAGCTTGTTAACTGATTAACATTGGGAAGTGACCCGTAAAGTTAACTCATTTGAACGATTCAATAACTTCCAGTTCACAATGAGTGGAGCAGGTTTCAGTAAACATAATTTGTTCGTTCGAAAGCTGTACACATGGCTCTAGTTCCAAGGTGGTATTAGTCCGAAAAAAGTCATAAATTCTCCCCTAAAAATTGGTCACCCTCGAACTAGACAAAAATGACCAGAATAAATTGGAATGGTAGTGGCAGCCGATAAAACATTCAGTTTATGGGGTGTCATATTTACATTCGGGAAGTGGCATATCGACGTGGGAATACAGATAAGTACTTACTTTGGTGTACGTGGTGAGCACAATATGTTCCTATTCTTCTCCATATATATTTGTTTGAGTGCTATAAATCTACAGATACAAAACATGAGATAAAGTGCACTTAGGGATAAAAAGACCGCATTACGTACGCGTTGGTTGAATTTTCCGCCTGAAATGTTTGTGGATGTACATTTACCTTTTTGGTTCATTACTTAAGGAAGTAATAGAGGCATGCCATTGGGCCTGTTAATCCAATCACGGTAGCACTCCAATTAAACAAAGCCCTCTGGCTGGTGCTAATCGATTGCCAATAAATTGGGATTCGAGCGAACTCTGAACGCATAATTTCTTGCACCCTGCGGCTGTGTAATGTGATGTAGCTTTAGGGTGTAAACGCATGTAAATCTATGGATTAAGTGCCTACCCTAGCTGTCAAGATACTGATAATATTCAGATGGGGCTCATAGCTATGCGAATGGGGTACTAATATTAAGAGTTTGAAATAGCCAGCTATATAGCACGTTATCATTTCCATATTTCTGACTAAATTCGCTTGATATTCCTGACTGTTTTACCAAAATTTGCGTTATGTACGCAAGGTGCTCCTAACAAAAATAAAACGTATAATTTTATGTTACACACTCTCGTTAAAGCCCCATGCGAACGCGTGTAATCTCCAGACATATTTATTCGAAAAACGCGCGAAAACACCCCTAAATGGTGGCTCAAGATTAGTCGGAGCCATTCCGACACGTTACGTGAATAGCGATGCTACCAAATAAAATGTTTAGGGTCATTTTGGCCGACAACGAGCGCGCCTAGCTCACCCAAATGCCAATAGGTCTATTTTACCCCCACGCCCCGAGGGGTGTATACGGCCATCATAAATTGTCCGCCGCAAATTTGCAATCCTATCTTTTTGGCCCGGTGAGGGAGGTCCGACATTAACATAACTGTATGTTGGGCAATCCCACGTGTAGCTTTATGAACATAACAGCTTACCCAAGCGCGTATGTGTGCTTGAAACTCTGCGTTAAGGGTCTTATATCACGACCCCGTAATGTAAGTAAAGGTGCGCCTTAAACAACTCCTGAAATTTGAATTTCTCTATTATTTTTGCATATTTTGGGCATCAAATAAATAGGAAAGATAAGCCAAAGAAAACGAGCCCAGTCTTTCAGAAGTGGGTTGTGTATTTTCAAGACTTTACATAACAAACAGACCCTAAAACACATTTTCATTCATATTAATGCCTTGATTTAGGACCCAAAAAATTACAAAGAAGAATTTTAATGAAACTTCATGAATCTGGATTAATTTTTAATTATAATTGCGGCATTGCAAATGGCGGACGGCGTCCCTGGAACGCGTGAGAGGCGCGATTTAATCACTCGTCTTATAACAAGGGTGGGGGACCCCCCCCCACCCTTGTTATTAGGGGTAAATATTAAGCGCGTTCTTGAGTTATTAAAGCCCCTTAATTGCACTTAGATATTTTCTGGTTCATTAAATACTTAAGATTTATAAGGAGATACTTGAATGGACGATAAGTAGCGTGACGGGAATGAGGTATCTTATGGGATGATTAATATCACCGTTGGAGTTCCTTCTGTATTATCTGCAATTTCCATCGAAACGAGTGTTAGACGAGAAAAAAAACTGGACCGTGAGCTGCTGCATTTATTCACTAGGAGAGCGATATTTTTAATTTCTCTGTCGTCACACATCCGGCGTCTATTAAAAATGTATGACAAATAGAATTATTTTATACGATGAAATACTTACCTACCTACTAATAAACAGTTAAATAATAGCCTCTTATAATTAACTGGGTAAACACTGTGACTGTTTAACACAGTAATACAAACACGAAACTGGCCCGTTTAAGCGGCAACACGCGTGGAACGTGGCCCTATCATAGTTTACAAGCACATAAGGGAGCTCCGTCGCCGGGCGTTTAAGGGCGCATTACACCCTTGGAATAGCGACTCCGTAATTAAAACGCTTTAAACTGACAATTATGAAGTACCTATGAAAATAACACGCTGGCCTCTTATGAGCCTTTCAACAGCTTAGATGCTGGAGAAATTGCTATGAAATTTTATAGCAGGGGAAACCGCAATGCAATAGACACCCATAGCCATTTCATTGCTCATTCATAGATACCAATTGTTCATTAGTTTGCAAATTCCCTCTGAAACGTCTTTTATGTAAAATGGTTATTCATTCGAAGCACGTTAACGAATGTATACTTGTGTGAAATTTAAAACAGTACCTACCCTCGTACTAAAAGAATTTCGACTCTATATTTTGTTGATAGAGTTTCAAATTGAAGTTCTAGCTTTGTATACAAGATCGGTATTCTTTGTTTGTCTAGATTTCAGCGATCATAGAAAGTTTGTTTAATATAATGTTTTTTATTTACTGTTTGATCTCTTATACACTTATTTCATTACATTTTGTACTCAGAATTATTTTGGATGAACATTCCTTCCCCCTACATGGTACA
The DNA here is from genome assembly GCA_948473465.1 of Lithophane ornitopus. Classification (NCBI taxonomy): domain Eukaryota; kingdom Metazoa; phylum Arthropoda; class Insecta; order Lepidoptera; family Noctuidae; genus Lithophane; species Lithophane ornitopus. Next base: position 10,265,956 of record OX419623.1, read on the forward strand.
TGTGGGTACATTTTACTTGTTTACTAATTGAGATACAGTGAACCTTATCCTTAATTAAAAATAGTAGATATCCAGCATTAAGGATATATCTCCTCTATATCTCCGCCCGCATTAACTTTCAATTAAAACAATTTATGCACCCAACGCACAATGTTCCGACGTTGGAAATCGCCATAAATTATACAGTTGAATTAATAAGTGTACAATAGACGAGCTAACGAGCTCAGTCGGCGGCGGTCGCCTGGGTGCATGCGAGCAAATTAAATTTGCATGTTTGCAACCCCATAACACCCCTTCGCTCCGCCCTGTCCGAACGGGAGTTATTAGTAGCAGCCGCCATTTTTGGCCAGTCTGACCGTGGGGTGAACCACTGGGGGATAATGTGGTCGGCAAGCAATTTGTTTTCGGATTTAGTTTTGTAATTGGAAGCGTTTCACACTCGGCAGCCGTTACCTACCTACCGTGAAATAGACTCTGAAATGTTACGCACTTCCCCCAAACTTACGACTACTTACGAGTTAAAGTGCTAAGTCTACTAGATAGGTAATCGAGACCTGACCAGATAGAATAATGTTCTCTTCTTCAAAAGAGTGGAGCTATTAAATAGTCGTATTCCGCAACACTATCAGACGAAACAACAATTTATCCGCAGATAAAAGCAGTCATTTTTTTGCGAAAGCTTTCTACCTAGACATTCGGTACATTAGGGGGGTCTATTCTAAAAAACATTTTCGCTTCTCGACAGGGGTGGGCGGGGTTGAAATTATAAAATATAACAGCATTGCGCCCTTTGTTTTTTAAAGGTATCGTACCTATGTGATGGGGCGCGAGCATCCACGCGGTATTCAAATTTGGGAGCTCGGCAGGGGTAAACTAATTCGTTTTAAATTACGTTACGATATTGCGTTTCGACTTAAAATATAGCTGATATAAACAAGCGGGAGAGGGTTCGGATAAAATATTAGAAGGCACTCAGGTTCGCGGCGTAATTAGATTACCTATTAGATACGCACACGTATTGCAATTCGAGCCGGAGTGTATGATTCTGAATTCTTGAAATATATTCACATGGATGCCAGTTACTATGAGTTATTTTTTATTTACTGAAGGAAAACATTTAGGTATGTTAATACATAAGCGTATGTGAATCCATAGCTTTACGAATTAGTACAGTAAGTAGTAGATAAATGGTTCCTAAAAGTGTTATAATTATTCATAAGTAATAAAGAGATTGTTATTGTTAACTGATAACATACAAAAGAACCGCCTTAGCAACGTTGTGTAAACAAACTATAACGATACTATTAGATAACAAACTTCTACGAATTCAATTCATTTATTTACATTTTATTTTACACGTTTAGTTTGACATTGCTCACAAATTCGTTTCGTAACATCTAACCTTAAAAAAATATATTAAATATTTTAAAACTGACACTGAATCATTCCGAAATTCGGACTTAAAAATCCAAGTTATCCACCCACTGACATAATTTATAACTGCGAGAGTGTAGCCCTGTTATCGCAACACGTTGGCACTGATATTTATTGGACAGGTGCATATTTTATTAGCTTTCGAACATAAAACAACACATAAAAACTATCACTCTGACGCTCTCTGAAAGAGTCCGGAACACAAATCTTATTCGCAATAAACGAGACGAAACGAAATGCGAACGTTAATAAAGATATAATAATAAATATTCGGAGGAAAACCTTTCGGGATTCGAATTAAACTAAGGGTAGGAAAATTGCGAGAGTCCCCAAGGAGGTAGGCGAGCGACAGCTGCGAGCCTAATGTCCTTTCTATTTATCTGTGATCGGGGAAACGCGGCATAGATATATACTACGTCATAACAGTAAAGTATATGATAATCCCGATACGACGCACCACGAGACAGATGTTTCGATATAAAATAAACGCGATTAATAACATAATCGACGCCCTTCTGTGTGGCATTCGAAGTACGTCTCTTAGAAATCGTGCCAATTTCAACGAACTCCACGAAATATTCATAAAAACATATCCGGTGTATATGACTTAATGCCAATAAAAACTATTCAGCAAACAAAACGAATTAATACGACATGATCGCCTATTCGCACTGATATTGCGTAAGTCGTGATGACAATCTCTGTTTTATGGTGTAGACCTCGTAAATGTCTATTAATATGAATGGGCTCCAATTACTTTTACGATTCGCGTTTTGTCGAGAGACGTTCTAAAAAACTTTACGATCTTCTGCGCCCCTGGTCTGTTTGACTTTACGTCTAGCTGGGGGTGTGAGCCATTCAGGACGGATCGAAGCGTGGACAATCGGCCGGCTGGCAGATGTCGCACGGAAAGTTGTCACCTGTCCAAAACTGCCTTGACTCTGAGAATTGGACCTATAAGCTGGTCTGTTAATACTCTCTAAGTGTCGACCATCAGACCATTTACTTCAAGTTCGGCGTTAACATTTTTGGCATAGACATTGACATTAACATTGGGAAAACTTCAAAGAGTCTCCCGGTATTTTGGGACTCCACGAACATACACGTACACACACCTCCTCATACTTACCAACTGAATGAACGGATATCAGATGATATTCAGAGCATATGAATGGTTCATTTATGTATGTTTCTCAAACGCGACGATGAAGCAATTACGATGCAACATGCGCCCTGTGAAGTGGCGAACGATTTTATTACAATTTAAATTTCATGTTTATTTTACTTCACTGAAGTTATTTTATAAGATTAGTAATTCGCATTTAACGTTCGGCTTCTTAAATTTCTCCACTGAAGTCCTTTGGAAATCGAATCATATCTGTGAGCCCTTCAGGTAGAAAATGTTTTGCAAATATGTAATGCAACTTATGAGTCATGGCGGTTGTACAAGACTCGGATATTAAGCTTTCAAGCGCATAAAACAAAAAAAATCAGCATCGCGTCGAAGTGGATGACTATGGTCCAATAATGTAGTGCCAACTTCCTCTCGTGTATGCCAGCGTGCCGGTCCGGGGCGTCTATCACATCATATGACCCGCTGAATGCGTCTTATTACACTTTTATCGGTCGTATCAGTCATAAAATGCTAATGAACGAGCGTTTCGGACCAAACATCCGAGCGAGAGATTCAAATGACGGTATAAAACGTAACCCGAAGTCGACACTTCGTTGGAAACGTAATCGTAATCGGTCTATGCGCTTTCAAAACAACGCGTAACACGAGCGTCTGTATGGCCGCAGAGATACCACACGATGTTTTTAAAAGCTCTTTTATTGTGCGACCGATATACCTAATACAATAATGTGCGCTCGGACGGCTCTGTGCTGTTGTATTCTGTGCTCAATTACGTGAGACATAAAAACGATGTTTGCTCAGAAAAACAACTCTTCAAACAAACGGAGGCTACCTACATCGAGCGTCACTGTGATTCATAACTTCTTTCGGATTTTACAACGTACAATGGCATTTAAGTGCTAATATTTTTTAATATATGCGACGATAATATTTTTAATTACAATAAACCACTGTTGTAGAAACTGTAATTGGTTATAACACATTTGTTTATTGTGTACGGTCCTCGTTTTTGTTTTTCCTTATTGCTCCCGTATGTATAAGAGTTCTATTCATATTATTATTTTTATTAATAATTCTCTTTTTTTTTGCGTTTGCCGTGTTATTTATTAGTCTGATTTCAGTTAATCTGGAACTAGTTTAAAATCAATTAAATATGAAGTTGTTAATCATATTTTTTGCAAAAGTACAATATATTTTATGAATGCAATAATAATTTGATGTCAAATATATAATCTCATTCTATTAAAGTGGAGAAAAAAAGTGAAGTCTAACGAGAGGTGTTGACTGTTTTATTTTGTGCAATCTCATAGAATGGTATTATTATGAAGCAAGATAGTTTTCTAGTGCCGCTAGTTCATAAATCAATTACGACTGTCGCCCATTTAAATAACAATAACGTCACAAAAATATCCAGTGAAGTGAACTGAACAATATTTAGTTACTTCAGAACTGTACGTGACACTTAATACGGAGCATTACAGTTTTTTTTTGTGACGCCTCTGGAACGTTATCTGTGACTGATGGAGTCATTTTCAAAAATAAAACGGCCCTCTCCTCTTGCGATGAGAATATACGACCACTTCACATTAATATATTATCAAAATAACGCTTTCTGAGCCACGAGTGTGCTTACGAGCAAGCGGCTTATCTACAAAAACGAATACTCACAAATAATATCTAATAGGAAATGAAATATGTACTTAGCGAAGCAATTTGGTGTTTCAAACATCCTGTTATAGTGTTAACACGTGGGCTTCTAATATAAATAATGACGACGAAAAAATTAAAGCAGTGTAAGTCAATTGTTTCCGGGACTTGTATTTGAAACATTCGGGGCTTAGGATTAAATAAAACAATTCCTTTGAGCACATGAACTGTTTGCACGTAGGTTTAGAAACAGAGACACGGTTGCCTGAGTCAGCAGAGGAAGAATGCAAAAAGTTCTTAATTAAAACATCAGAGGCAAAGCGAATTAATCCCTACATTGCGGTGGGCGGTAGACTGCACCTATTTTATTTGTGTCGCTAACGTATATTTCAGACGTAGCTTAAAAGGGGGAAATCCTTGCTGAAAATTCCCCTATTACTTTTTACAGAGGTGAAATGATCCTTATGTATATAGAGATAAGGGATGGAATTGTTTGTGTGTCGGTTGAAGTTTTGACTTTTGTGAGGTGGGCGTTCGCCCTGTGCAGACTTTGTATAATTACGTTCTGTGGGATTTGGCGTTTGGAAGCAATGTAATTATAACTTGCACTCACATGCACCGACGCGATGTTTTTTGTCTAGAGCGAGGCATCGTTGCAGCAATTAGTGAGTTGCTTGAATTATGTAAACTTGCATTCGAAAGCAATTTAATGGCGTCTGTGTTAGTGTTCCTAAGGGATAAGTGCGTTAACTAAATTAAATACGTAGGTTTCAGTTTTATCTTGAGCTACGTACGCCAAGCGTTTAACTTTTATTACATAACATTTGAATATAGTTTTTCGTCCGTAACTTAAAATGTGGATTTCTAAATACGCTATGTATTATTATGTGTATACATAATTAAACAGACTTGTTAAACAAAACAATTAGTATTAGATTATTTGCTTTATTTTTAACACCTAGAACTCAATAAATAAAACATTATGACAGTTTCTTTAATCTTTTGGACGAAATCAAAATTAAAAACACATTTTTTAAATTAAAAATGTACCATATGATGATAGTCGTCATAAAACCACCGGACGCAATCAAAACGATCGTTTGGCATAAACAGCTGCACAACTAGTTCACAAAAAACTACAAACACTAAAATTCGTGAGTCACAAAAATTTCAAAAAAGTCGTGCGCCATGAGTTCCCCTGAAGCGTTCTTCATTGGTCATTCCGCAAACGTTACGAGTGACTTCTTTACATACAAACCCGTTTGGAAGGCTACTGAGAACACTTCATGACATGACAATGATCTATACCTCAGAGATAACTTTCTGTCAAAAGTATGCGCTTGCGCTCCCCTCGCTCTTAAATAGGATGCTTGTTAAACTGTGACTCGCTGATACAAATTGTGTAGAGTCAACAAAAGAGACATGCAAGCAGCTCAAGCCAAGCTCAAGCAAGATTTGTTGCTGAAAACATGTTTATGCTCCAACTATTCCAACAACATGTATTTTACAACACCACAAGATGTTGTTGAAACAATGCTAAAGACGCTAAAGACATTAGCTAAAGACATTAAAAACGTAAACATAACCTTAATTAGTTTGGTGACAGAACTTCTTCTTACGATCTAAATTTCATTTTCCGTTCAACTAATCATCTGTTACTCAAACCACTACTCTTTTCCAACCTTTTATTTTTTCTCTTTAATCATGATTATGACTCGCAGCGCGCGTGCTCGTCTTGAAGAGTCCAAACTCACTCAGGCTTTGAGCGAATTAAAGGCGTCTCAGGAGCTCTGTGACAAACTGATTAAGGAATAGCAAGTTGAAAACAAAAATGGCTCAGTTATATATTCAACACACTGATACCATAGCAGCCCGAGACAGGCTCCAAGTTGTTGTGGACGGGTTCAGCCAGTGTAGCAATGAGTATGAACAAGCTCTAAGTCACAAATATTTACTACAACAGTAGCTACATGAGGCTCAAAGTCAGATTGAACAACTTGAGACTACTAATATTAACATCACTGCCTCGTTGAACCAAAGTCTTTTCAATGAATTGGTGCCTCTTGCCCCATCAATTGTTTCTGCAATAAACCCCTCTTCTTACACAATAGATTTAACAGGTCTTGATGATTCAAAATTAAGTAAGTCAGTGAGGGTAGTTACTAGTAAAAATAAACTTAAAAAATACATAAAAATCAACAAATACATAGTTAAAACCAAGAAAATGGTCAAAAAACTAAAATTCTTTATTAAAAATGTAAAACTTAATAGAGAAAGGTTGCATTTACTGAAACAATTAGATATGTATTCATTAAATTTACAAAAAAGTACTAGGAAATACCAAATTGACACAGAAGACTGGCAGAATGATCTTGACCAACTACAGGAAAATCTTACTTCTATGACTATTAAATATACAGCCTCTGAAAACCAAATGAGGGAATATGTATTGGCAATGAATGAGCTGGTAAGCTCACAAACTAACAGATGTGAACATTGTCAACCGTTATGCGACTTTTTACCGAATACCTTTTCTACAACTAATTTTCAACCAAAGTTGTATGCACTATTTTGCTAAATCTTTGACGTAGTTCGCCTGAGTGTATCTTATATTTAAAAAATTATGACGTATCTACGTTACGTACGTTACGCTACGTTAATTGTATATGCATAGTGTAAAGATGTTTATTTCTGACCTGCATACCAATCTATTTTGTTGGTTGTACAATGTAGTTACGTTGCATATTATGGAGATTTTATCTAAGACCGAGTCTAGTGTACTATTTGAGTAGTTTTAAAGTAATCAGAGTAGGTTAGTGATGATAAAGTTTCTATTTTAAAAAATATTTTCTTTTTATGTGGGCGCCAGTTTTGATTATCTTTTTCTTTCTGGCCAGCTTTATCAAAGTTTAAATTCGTTGTCGGGTTAAGCAGTTTCAATTCTATTTATACAAAGCGTGTTCACTATTTTAATCCCTTAGATATCTCTGTGTTACAAAATATTGTGTTTGAGAAACATATATTTTTATTTCTGTGACAATAAATCAGGACGTATGCAGCTGCCCCACTGTTTACCCTTTAAGCCTTGAGTTAAAAGTTAAAGAATTATTCCCACAGTTAGTTTACTTATAACAAAATTATTACCAGTATTAACTATCTGTAGGTAGGTACGTAAATACTTGAACGTTTATGTTGACTTTTCCTTTTTGTTAAGCAGATGTCCGCGACATACTTATTTACAACTTTTCAATTCATATTAAGAAGGTTAACGCACTAAACAGTTGGACTGCAGCGGAGTACACTACACAAAGTGGACGCATTGTAAACAGGTAGAATTGCCCAAATCTGAGGACTGGTTTCCTAACAAGTTTTACGCGGCAGCCTTCCTACCGAGTGCGTTTTCTCCTTCAAAATTGATTGAATACAAGCTACTACTACTACTACTATTACAAAATTGATTGAATACATAACTACTACTGGCTACTTCAAACTGGTTTTATGATAGAAATATATCTAATAGGAAATAAATCTTTGGTAATCGTTGCTAAATGCGGTATCTCGTAACATAAACTACTGTTTCAGTTCCAATAGTTATCATTAACTAAAGTATGGATAGTAATTTGTTATTGATTTTGAAGGTAATGGCGTAGCAAAATCCGTAGCGCTCTACAATTTTCGTAGCAGATCGGCGTAGCAGGTGTCGTTTGACCTATATACAAAACAAACATTTTTAGTTTGTTATCAAAAGAAATATCGAGAAGTACCTACCTTCTGGCGCATTCATATTGATTTAAACAATTTATTTTAAAGGAAATAATTCTAAAGACCGCCCATTGCGTGACCCTTTAACCCTATTTTTTTAATTTAGATTGTTTACTGATATAAATTAAGACATATTGGTATAAATAATATGGAGTATTATATTCTATTCTATTATATTCTGGTATTCAGCTGCATCCGGTTAGACTGGAAGCCGACCCCAACATAGTTGGGAAAAGGCTAGGCCGATGATGATGACGATATTCTATTCTAAATAAGTACCTTGGTACTAATGGTATTGTTATTTGCACGAACTCAATACTACATCGTAGATACGAATCTCTTCCATACTAACGTCTACGTAAACAGTTAACTCTATATGTGTTTCTAACCGGAGACCACACTGCGTGTCATAGCTATAATACTAACCAACTTAGATATAATACATATAGAAGTATCTATTAGTTAGACCTTCAGCGCCGTCCCCTGCGACTCACACGGAATACAAACAGCTGATAGAATCCACATTTCCTTTAATACCTCGCTTAGATATTACTGTAGGTACAACTATGTGTAGGTGACTTGATAATGGAAACATTCAGGCTAATTAAATCGAACATTATTATGTCGATTGCGATACCGCTTGACCTATTTATCTCGAATAAAGTCATCCATTTCAATAATGACTGTCATAACGTTCACAATGTACGGTCGAAGTATAATAAATAGCGTTTTATAACTACATATTATGTACTAGCAATCTGCAGAACTCTTCTGTATCCACTGTTCATTATTATGTATGATTGAGTCATTGACGATTATAGTTATTAGAGTTTTTAATGTTTATATTTACGTGATGTTTTATTGAGTTTTAATTACTTAGTTGCTACTCTACTCTGGCAATCATATAACTTTGTAATTGTACCTTTTTATGTTTTTAACACGACCTTCATGTAATGAGGGGAAACTGCAAGAAAATTGAAATTAATGGTCGTTTACCCGCAAAGGAAGACGTGAAAATGTAATTACTTATTATTTATGATTTACCTTAATTGCTATGACCTACCGTATTTTGTATTTATAACTATGAAATATTGTAATTTTAGTCTGTTTAATTATTTATGCGTTGGGTAAATTATAGCTGCAGAAATAGCACTCGAATGCGTTTAGTGGAGGACGCTATGTCACTTAACACAACGCTTTCAAATCGTTGTTTCTCACTTGTATTTTTTACGCGTTGCCCAGCTCTCGAAATGTTTTAATTTAGAGCCTTATGGGCCGATTATGGCTATATTTCAATAGATTATAATACAGTTTCTTATTGTATTTGCAAAACAGTAAATAGTTTCAAACTACAAAGATTTTTGCAACATCGCAAAAATAGTAATAATAAACTGTTTCGGATTTAATTTCAAGCTTTACGATGCTTGAAATAAATAACGACAAAAATATGAACGTTTATTATTTGACTAGGGAATCTTAAAACCGTAATACATACAAAAAAACGTTTATTTAATACGATGCTAATGTTTACGCAGTCAAATTATTAAGAAAGGGAACGTAATAATAATACACCATAACAGCAGGTAATTATCACTTGCTTATTATGCTAATCACCTACAAATTAACGTGTATTTACAGTTAAAATAGTTATTTCTATAAAGTTTATACTAACGTAACGTTATATCCGCAAGGCAAACGAACGCTCAAGAAAATTTATGATGAAGTGAACTGAATAATTTTGTTTAGTTAGGATTTGAAATACAAGCCAAAGCAAATCTTTGAGTTATAGAAAAACATTGTATTTGAAGCTTATGTTCTTAGGTGGTTCGTTAAAACGACAGAAAAAAATTGCAAATACAAAATGTTTATAGATTATTCTATAGTTACAATGAATATACAGTGGTTTATTTCTCTTTGTATACCACTTATCCCACAAAACAAAAAATCCCAATATTTTATTTCAGGATAGGAATGAGGTACATTTTCAGTTCAAAACTCATATTATAACCAATGTAATCATGCCCTTATTTAATATATCATGTATATTACATCTACTCAACGTTTTACCTTCCAAGACATATGTTGAAAGATATTGCAAATACCTAATACGTATCGTCATGACTTATGTAACACTCCTAGGTGAAGGAAAGCGAGTCGGAAGCTTCTTATTCAATTACGTAAGAAGTATCCAATAGATCTCTCTGAACACGGAAAGAACTGGGAATTATATATAGGATAGGTACATATGTATCTACTTTCATTTCGATCAAGGCAAAAAAAAGGTGAGAAAGAACTGCGATTGGAAGATAAAACTTTTTCTTTGATACATAGCCCGATTTTTGTATCGTTCACGAAAACCTTTTCAAAGTCTCGTCTTGAAAGTCTGTGACACTATACTGCATTCGCGAGGTTCCAAACAAATTGTGTTTTTGTAAAAGCAACTTTGAAACCCACACGTTACAATTCAGTTTACGATACAACTTTTAAAATAAATGTTTTTTAATAGTATATACTAATCAATCTGAAATAAAGTTAATTCACATTACCATAAAGTTGCTATTCGTTTAAGTGGAATTAACATCAAGAAGAAATAAGGATTTAATTAAGCTTTCATATCTTCACCAATCTCCAAAACCTTTCAGCCCACGCCAAGTATGGCTACCAAATAAATAAAACCCATTCACACAACTCAAATAATCGGCCATTCCAAACTCAACAACCAATTACAATAAATCTACATCTATTGCCTTCAATTAGATAACTGCACAGCATAATCTACAAATCACTAACAGTCCCATTACTTCAAACATATTTGACAAACAGGCTTGATCGTGAGGACTGAAGGTCCTTAAGTGGAGAGAGCAAGGGGCGTCGACCTGCTTTAAATCAGGTTGTCTGTGGCTGTTAGTTCGTTTGTGCGTTTGCAAGATGCAGCTGCACTTAACTCGGGCATACAATATAATAGTGTGAATGTACTGACCGTGTATATGGACTGTTGTTGAGACGAAAAAGGATTATGTTGAGTGTCGAGTTCCTTTCGCGGTCAAAGTGCTTGAGGGAATTAGCCAGGACTGATCTAAATCTGGCGTTTGTGTTTGAGAACTGTGTTCTAGAACAATACTTAATCAAGAGATCAAGAAACTGATTTCATTCTAACTAGATCAAACTTAAACTCGTACTTCTTCGTTATTCACATTCAGGAATTCGGATACTCCTTAATAAAACTCGTGTGTGGTAAAAACTGTAAACTAGTTTCCTCAAAATGTCTGAGCCTACTCCAAAAACTTTTTTCAATCAAAAGGCTTGCCGCAATCGTAAAATTTAATCCGTAAGAAGATAGAATACAATGCTTCTTACCTTTTTCAATCTACTATCAATTTTGTACTCTCTTCAAACGCAATAGTGTTGGTTATTCCTTGACCCTGAAGCCAAAAAATGTTCCTTACTAAGCTATGTATAAAATTACGCTCATACCGCTGCCAACCCTTGCTTATATTTTCTGATGGCGCTCAAGGGACAACTCAATACATAAGGAACCGGTCATGTGCGAATCGGGATTACGATAGGTCCCATATGTTGTAAATATTTTTGAGATCATCGTTTACTATGTAGTGAAAAGATGTTATCAAGAAGTTAAAGCTTCATAGAAATGCGAAGGCAAAACATTGCAAAAGTCTAACTTAATTTTTTTAGGTAGGTAGCAGTTGACTAATTTAAATCCAAACAGTTTGACAGCTTACGATAAACTAGCTGTGCCCTTCAGTTTTACCTACATAAGTCTCGATTCCGTGGGAATATCGGGATAAAAAGTATTCTAGGCCCAGGTCGAGCTGGATGGTGCTGATCCACGTGTCATGTTCGTGAACGGGCGCCGTCAGTTGAGACTGGTCATCTCTTATTTGCCAGAGCTTATTTTTAATCTTATATTTTGATTTGTTTTTTATTATTTTTTGTTTTACATCGTTCTCACATATACAAGCAACAAGAATACTGTACCCAGGATTTTGTAATATCTATATCCATTTTTAAAAGAGTGTCCTTGGAGTTTCTTGCCCTTTCTTCTCCATAGAGATCTACGTTTTTGAATGGGCAACTAGCTTCAACTTTCTGACCGACTCTTTGACAATTCAAAAGTGCCTGTAAATGGTTTAATTGAAATAAATGCTTTGAGTTTGAGTATGAGTTTGGTCATGGTCTACCTATTTGCCAAACATCGAAATCCGTTCTCATTTATAACATTAGTTAGGATGCCAGACTGATGGCTCCGAAAGCGATGCATGATGCATTATAAACGATTCGTCTATAATTATTCAATAGATTTCACGTCAGGCAAAGCAGCTATTTTCGAGTCAATCCCTTATAGAGGAACAGACAAAGACATTCGCAGACACTCTCCTGTGCCTTCTAGAATAACTTAACACGACCTACAGCGACAATTCTTAGAAGAAATAAATTATTCAACAACACACGCATAGTCGCATACAAACCGCATACAACTTTATTATAAACTCAAGAATTTATTTTTATAATATCTTAATGACGAGTACGCACATAATAAAATACTAATTTCATTGTGTAATGTTTGTTTTATCTTTAGATTGTTAGATAAATGTAATTAAGTAACATGAATTACGTATGCAATGAATGCATTTGGCTTCTGAGCGCATTATCATTTTATACGGTAAACTCGTAAAATGTTTAATTTTCTCAGGCTCGAGTACTATATTCAAAAAGTGTTACGAAACTGTTCGTGAGCACCTAAACAATCTGCGAGTGCGTAGCCTTTTCCCAACTATGTTGGGGTCGGCTTCCAGTCTAACCGGATGCAGCTGAATACCAGTATTTTACATGGAACGACTGCCTATCTGACCTCCACAACCACTTACTTGTATGCGCTTTCGTATTACACAACTTCCAGTAACTGGGTAATACGATACCCTTTGGTAGGACTGGTTGTCAGTGTTTTGGGCTTCTGAAGACCCGTAGCGACCGTCAGAGTTCCACGAATGACAGCTGGTACCAACGGCTTAGCAGCACTGAGGAGTCTCGGTATGTAAAGATCACATCCCATCCCATCCCATCCACGGACTAACCCCGGCAAGCATAGCTTAACCTGATGGATTTGACCCGTGTGGCTATTATTACTTAGCCACGAGCTCCGCCTTCGTACGTTAATTTACCTAAACGTTACCTTCTAACGGATACTACCTACCTACTGTACCCCATAGTGTTCGGTAGTTTTTAAGAGCCCGGTATCAATCTTTAAGTAAGTAATATTCAGTTCAAGTTGAACAATAAAATTACGACCTCCATGTTTCAGTTACCAAGAAAATACTACTATATTCTTACTTACCTATACTTTTTTTTTTTGGTACTTTTCCGAATTTTCACCATAAATACTTGTAAGCACGTTTCTTTTCTTGGCTTAAAAGCCACTGCCATTTTATTCACTTCTTTCAAAAACGTAGGCACCTACGTAGTACACACGTACTCTACGTAACTGGAGTACCTAGTCATCTGAATAAATGAAGCAATTTTCAGTAAAACAGTCGTCAAAGTCAGGTCGTAAATAAAATGAACAACCAACACATGACGTTATTTCTATTTTAATTTTAAACTATGTATGAGTAAGTCATATTACGATAAGGTTTCAGGCACACAGTAGATATCATTGAATAAGGTTTGCGTAAAACCTTTTTATTTTTCCTTTGGAATTAATAATTGGTCTCAGCCTATCATTATTATGCCTGGAATTATCGCACCTTATAATTATGGATGCAAAACTTTAACAAGCTGATATTCAGGCATTCCTGCATATCAAAAAGGTTGAATTAATCATATTGTAATTTTTTGACAATCACTTAAAAATCCAACGATTATCTCGTTACCGCTTAGTTAGAACAAGTGACTTGCTAGTTCTATAACAATTTGTTTACACCCCAAGCTCGTAAAACAGTAGATTTCTAATGCACAACCTCTCACAATATTAGCCAGAAACGCCTATATTTCACGACATCAAAGAGTACAGCAAGAACATAGGGAAAGCGTTATACCGCGTCCTATATTTTATCGGTCTCTGTATCCTGAGTTCCTTACATTGTGGCAAATAAATACATTATCTAAGTATTTCAACCTTTATAATTATGCAAATACGTGCCTACCTGCCTGACAGGTACCTGATCGGTTGCAAAATAACAATATTATATCTACACAGTACTTAGTGTTTGTAAGTATATTTATTTTATTTGCTTACATGCATACCTACAAACTCATTCCAAAGTGTTGATCGCTTGTCTTAGTTACTTCTTGTAGTCGTTTTACCAGTAATTTTATAATAGGTACTGATTTCGCGAGATTTTCCCCTCACGTGGGTAAAACCTATGATAAGTTTCGATATACCTACGCGACATAGACAACATAGGTACGATATTTTGTCCTCACATGCAATCTACCTCTGACTAAGTTCAATAGAAATCATTAGACTACAATTAAATAATATCGTCTAACGAAAGCTTACTTAGGCCCTCTAGCACCACATACCATTAAATGCATTTAGCGCTGAAATTATTTCAAATATCGTTCCATTACTGTCAATCGTTTGAAGAGACAGAATTTTAAATATATTGTTTAGTCTCAGTGATGACTAGCTGCTGCCCGCGGTTTCCCTAATTATTTTTCTAAAATAAAAGTACTAGTTAATGTAAGTAGTTACTCCTTATAACACCAGCTATCTGCCAGTGAAAGTCCCGTAAAAATAAGTCCAACCGTTTCGGAGATTAGCCGGAACAAACTAGACAAACAGACAAAAATGTACTTTTATATGCATTTACTAAAAAGCTGTTATTTGAACATAACAAAAATCACATTCATGTATGTATGTATAGATAGTTTGCAGATGCGAGCGAACGTACATAAAGTAATTTATAATAAAAAATATGTATGATTTTACTGCTTGTAACACAAGAAAACAGCTAAAATACGAAAAAACCTACCATGCTAAAAACTGACCACTTTGACCAACACATTATGTGTGTTGTGGTCAATTTCCTATGATGGTCTGTATGTGTGTCAGACTGTGGTTCATCTATCGTAACGTTTACACAATGTTGTCAGTTTGTTGCAAGCAGGTTAGTTCCAAGACTTAGAACTTGTTCCACTCATCGATACCACGTCAAACGTGACGACAGGTGTAATTACCATGTTTAATTGATGTTCTAAGAATCCTAATTTATTTCTCATTTGAATTTAATTAGTAATTGATTAATTAAGGCGTATCCTTGCACACATCCTTTGCGAAACCGTTTTTAGTACGTAGATACTTAGGTCTACTTTAAACTCTTGAATAAAATAAATTGTTTGCGCCTAAAAAGCCTTAATGGAGTAACACTGAAGATTTTCTTGCAACATTTTTCCTTTCAATTGATCTTGCATGAATTATCTTCTAACAAATAGGTCAATTATAAGATGGTACCGTAATTATTCAATCAGTCATGTCATGGTAATTGAGCGCCTAATGAAATGAACAATGATTGGCTTCTGTTTGATTATTAACTGATCGCCTTTGTAATCAACAATCTGTCGGTTTCTATTGATGTTCATTGATTATGATGGAAATACTTTCGTAGAAACTAAGGGCGAATTTCGCCAATGCAACTGAACGCGATCATCATTTCGAAGTGGCGTTCAAGAGAGATCAGTGTTAATATTCCAGAACAATGATGATACAGACAGTTCTTGGACGCGGTTCGGATGTGCTGATCGCGTTCCGTGGCATTGGTGAAATGAACCCTAAGTGCAGTTTTTTATCAAGGTGAAATACTGAACAATTGAAAAACGCTCTCCATAAAATATTCGATTTATCTATAACGTTAGTCTTTCGATAAACGGTCAACAATTCGGTACTTAATGGTCATTTACCGAATGACCAAAACCGTATCAAATATTAGTTTAAAGCACTAAATTGTCCAATTCCACGTATTGTGTTCTTATCAAATGATCAGATCTCCCCTACACACATAACACACCTACATAATGCATGTTTTTTAGTACTTAGTTAACAGTCAGTTAGTCGGGATGAATAATAGTGACGTCATGAAGGCGCGCCCGCCCCTGGATCAAAGATCGCTTCGCTTGAACACACCACTGTGCGTGTGCGCAACTGGCGTAGGGATGTCGCTTAACAAAAAATATCGAATACATAATTATGACTGAAATTTAAAATGGAATTATAATTACTTCCTGTGTCAAAGTTTTGTTTCCGGAGAAATAAATTAACGATACAAACGAATTTTCATATCCATATTGAAGAAAACTCGAACAAACAAGAGAAAAGGAGTAATGTAAAAATTTGTTTAAAATAAAAGAATAAGATAGTGTCACGATACAAATAATTTATTTAATTTTATTGTGTCATTCTTCAATTTCTGTGCCTACCAATATTTGTTTCTAAGCAACATACCTACTCTAACAATCAGTAAAATGTTTCCTAACCTCAAAGTTCTGCCCAAAATTTTGTAATGCAACAATCTCCACAGTTCTCGTTTTTCTCTTATCCACCAAAAACTTATGATATTTTGTTAAAGACAAAGTTTCACGGAGTCGGAGATAGCGAAAATATGTTTGCGACTTCCCCCTCCGTTGTTTTCCTTACTTCAATGACATGCTACTCAACTGGCCTAGACACTCAAGTATAAGTTTACCTTTAAATACATTTACATAAAATTATTTTACCGTAATAAACTTTTTGTTTTTTCCACATTTACTATGGATAAATTTACTCGAAAACTCAGGTGGGTGCCAGGGCAAAGGGCACAGTTTCTCATCTCGTTTAGAAGATACATACCCAAATACTGGTACAACCTTCACGATTCTGTGACACATGCCACGCATAACATAGCATTTGTACCACATAATTTATATCATTTAGAAACCAAAGAATCAACGATAATATCTATTTAAGTAGGACGCATTAAAATTCTGGTCACGATATTTGGCGACGTTTTTCGGATACCATATAAGGAGGTCAGCCCTACGATAAAGGCAATGTCCTATGCGAAGCAGAGAACAACATTGTGATGATTTAACAGTCTCTCACAATGAGCGAAAATAGTTCTTTCCGACACGACCAAGTGTGAAGTACTTGCACTCAACATTCACGTTACTAAGGTTATAAATCACTTAGAGCTTTGTTGTACCTAATTCGTTTTATTACACAAAACATCTAGTAAACATTTCATTATTTAAATCAAAGTCTATAAATTACGCACTTACCTAATTAAGCGAAAATAGTGTCAATAGGCGCCTGTTAACACAAATTAAACGCTCCTATTCTAATTTAAAACGTTAAATTAATTGCCTGTATACTAACGGAACTCCACGACCTCTTAGAATGGACCTCTATATTAATTATACCGAAACAAAAATAGTTTTATATGCGATATAAAGATTTTGTCTTTTAACTACGATAGTGCGTGCCGTCTAATCATTTCGTCATAGGATCGATTTACACTAATTGTAAGAAAAGCATCGATAATATCGTTACTCAGTTACGGTATCGATAATAACAATAGATGCAAGAAAATCGATTGTCACGCGTTGTTATTTAAAATAATTTTATCATGCGATATGGAAACGTTGTTTTAATTTGGTCGTTAAACTTTAGGTAAACATGTTTTTAACGATATTTTTGTGTAATTGTACTGTGTGTTGTTGTGAAAACCATTGTGATAATGGACTTTAAGAATACCTACCTATTTATTAGTCATGATGAAATAAGAGCGAAAGACTTCCTCAGCTACTACAATTAGATCAAAGGAAGATTTCGCATTGTATTCAAAACAGCACTCCGCATCTAGAACTTAAGTGCTTAAAGCGCAGGAAACTGCACATCACAACACTACAAAACGTCAAACATCGATCCGGTAACAATAGAAGAGAGTCTACATTTGAATTTCGAACACGAACTATTTTAAGATGGCGTCCCGAACGCACACGAGAGTTTATGACGATTCGCGAATTACGAGCCAATAAAGTGCGGTGTCGCCGACACGCCGCTACAGCCCTTAAAGCTTTTAATGTTCGTTTAATTGATATAAGCTATACTTAATAATGCTATCGATTTCTTTTACAGCCGGCTTTATGGCCAGCTTTTAATTATATGATCCAGTTTTATCTCCAAATTATTTACACATACTTGCATCACTCAAACGCGCTATAAACATAATTTCGTCTCGCATTAACGCATCAAGCACCGTAGTAACATAACGCGTCTCTCAGACCATATTTTCTCTGCCTCAGTTAACAGCATGACTACTACAAATCTGAGAGACTGACCAAGGCTTACTCGTTCCATAAATAACCCTCTTACTGGACAAAAATTCTGTTATAATTCACAATCAGACCTTTAATATCCCGATCCGACGGGTAGGCATTAATCAAATACATGGAACGGGTTTGTACAAAGCCGAGCAAGTTAAATAAAATAATAAATAAGCTGCATTCCGTGAGATTTATTTCGAAGAAAAAAGGCAGGGTAAGAGCCGGGTCATGTCGCAGTATGTTTATTGTCCGCGCCGGTGTCGGCCCACAATGTACGGTTCTAATTAATGCTATACCTCGCTCTCAGAGATATATCGTTTCCATGCCAGTGTCTTTTTAACTCACGATCCTCTTTTTCTAATCTCAAGATTAGGTGCCAACAATTTATTATCGAGAGCCACAAACAAAACATTAAAATATCCTTTTTTATTCCAAAATAGTTATCAGATCAGACGCCAATTACAGAAAAACAATGCAAATGAGGTTGACGTACTATATCCTGTGAAGTATTCAGTGTGATTGTTATCTCCTATCATGGGAACATTTGGTGGTTCCCAAGTTCCCATTAAAAAAGATGAGCTCTTACAGGTACAATACGACGCGATAGTCAAACCTCTTCGCGACAACAATACTGTAGAGAATAATGGAAGCCAGCTGACGGGAGGTGCCTTAACGTCCGTTGTCATGGCGACCGTACGAAGGGTGAACCTGCCTAACATATCACCGACCCCGACAAAAAACGGTCACACTCACCCTCCTGATATCTGATTTTGAACTCTACGCCATAAAGCAGAAGGATCGTTTGACGCGTCATCGGACATCACTTACGACCTTTCACTGTAATCGCATTATTGGGATACGTGTATTGTGTTTTGGGTTCCATCTTTGCTTTTTAAAATTAGAATGTCTATCGCTTTCTCGCTCTATCGTAAGAGCATTATTTATCCTTGCTCGTCTAACCACACTTGTATAATTATTCCATTGTCTGTTTATGACATTTTAAACAGTTTTTAGTTTTTTTTTTAATAAGCATGAACCATAAATGATATTGCTGCAGTAAAAATGCAGTTTCGTTAATTTATAGCTCATGTAAATGTGGTATCAGACTTTCGGTCAAGTCACTTGATTTATTTAGTTGTTGCATATTTTTTACTTTGTAATGAGCAAAGTGAAAATGTAGAATAATATTTTATTTTTTAATCATCGATCATAAATTCACATTGTTACATAAAATACTGGGTTACTTCGTGCCCTCTTAAGGTATTAAATATTTAAAAGCGATTACTTTTATTTAAGCTTACTACGAATCAATTCGTAATTTACATTTTAATTAAACGATTCGTTTGTGTTTGATTAAGAAAATACTGACATTATCATCATTGGAATTAAAGAACGACAACAAAGTTAATCGTATGCATATTTAATAGGATATGGAAAGCGCTTTGTTTAATGTGGGAATGAAACAGTGTGAAAGAAATACATGAATCCATTTTCTTCTTTGTGTAATTTAAATCATACAATAATCATAGCACATTCAAACAACGTCTAGGAATGAAAAAATCTAGAATAATTACTTTACCTACATTTCAGATCGTATGCATATTTAATTAAGTTACCTACATTTCAGATCGCCTTATTTAATTCAACGCGCAACAATTTGAAGTGGTTGTACACCAATTAAAATAACCCATTAGCTTTATCGTATCTGTATTCTTTTAAAGCGATCAGGTAACTAAGGCCAGCCTACACGGCCGAGAATTCCGAGACACTGTTGGTCCGCTATCAATTTTATACACGGTGGGAAGGCTATTTATCTTACCTTATTTATTGGCTGACTCGAAAACCAGTCTTGGGACCCGATCGCTTTGTGGAACTCGGTATTTACCTGTCTATGTATACTGGACTTTACGACGCGTATGCTGGATGAGAATTCGCCGTGAATTCTTAGGTATTATAATTAAAGTTAAATGAACCGTTAAAATCTCAAAAGTGTTACGTACGAGGTTTTTACGACGCTAAAGGGTAAACTTTCACAATTTCTAAGAAAACGTCTTCTACAGGAACTAAATAAAAGGACACCTTACAAAGCATTAGAAAGTTGCGCAACCCTTCTTTACGCATCCCTGACTTTTTTGTAGCGATTTCTTTATAGAAAGGACACTATTGTTCGCGGACCGTTTGCTTCTAACCCTTTCCGTTACTTTTTTGCTTCTTGGCGATATTGTTTTTACTTATTTTTATTGTAAGCACAACGACACTACCCGTATCCATCGATACCCGTGAGGGCTGCGATCCTACGGCGCTCTGTGATTAATTTCCATCGGGGTTGGTCTCAGTAGCGGATAACTCTAAAATTAACTTTATTGCGCTATAAAATATTAATGAGCCATTAAAATCTAAAAGTGAAATTTAATGGTTTCTCTCGAAACCTTTTGCGAATCGAAGTTGTTGGAACGTGATATATGATGCTATAAATCGATTTTAAAAAGTCCAATTTAACCGTTACATATAATTTATTTCAGATTAACGTTGTTTTTATACCGCAATATTATTAATTTGTTAATAAAACTGAATGTCTAATAATGTTTTTTTCTTTGTTTCCAGGACCAAACGGATGTCCACGAAGGCGGGGCCGACAGACGTACACGAGGTTCCAAACACTAGAACTAGAAAAGGAATTCCACTTCAACCATTATCTGACACGCCGACGCAGGATAGAGATCGCACACGCGCTCTGCCTCACAGAGAGACAGATCAAAATATGGTTCCAGAATCGACGCATGAAGTTAAAGAAGGAGCTGCGAGCCGTGAAGGAGATCAACGAGCAGGCGCGCAGAGACAGAGAGGAGCAGGAGAGAATGAAGCAGCAGCAGCAAGAAAAGCAAGCCAAGCTGGAGAGCCAGCACCACGGCCACCACGTGACCCACCATCACGACCCGATGAAGATGCCCATCGACAAGGGCTCCAACGACCTACTCAAAGTGAACAAGGTCCCTACGTAAGGTGTCCGCGACGCCGTATAGGAAATCTTGACTGATTCTGTATCATATAGTGTGAGAGGAAGTGTTACGTCCATACGGACCTGCGGGCGTTAGTCGATTCGTATCCACTAGTTTTATGTTTTCGCGTCGGAGTCGCCCTCGTTGTGGAGAGCGGCTCCCGGTTTATGTAATAATGTTCCTTTAGTGCGAAGGACTTGCCTCGGTGTCGTTCGCTGGGTGGACAGGCTGGTGATGTGCTTTAAGCATTTATTTTGTTGCCATAACCACACCTTGTATTGCAATAATATTTTACTAAAATATACAAAAAACGTGTTAGAATCGCTCTAAGGTTTAAATAGGAGCCCGAGTGAACTTCGGTATTGTTAGTTAAGATTTTAAATCTGTGAATCTCATAGTATTTATTGCTACCACTTACTCTTAATCCATTATGTTATATTTTTTATTAATAGATATTATATTATGTACATTTTGATGTATATTTTATTATTTGTCCGCTGTTAGCGGACCGGTTATGTTTTGATGGTCACATTTTTTTTATGATTGTAAAATTTGTTGTATTTTATCAGTTGATTTGGAAAGAGTTACTTACTTCTTTATTTTTCGTTTTGACCAGATTGTGATTCACTTCAGTAGTTTAAGTCCACAAATTGTTGTTTGGTTTGATTCATTGATTTCGATAGTATAATATTATCGACAAATATTAAAATACCTGCATAGCTAATTCCATAAGAACTTAAAATGTATATTTATAACAAAATACGTATGGAAGTACAATTGCAAATAGGTCTTCGTCGCGACGAGCGTTGTGTTTTATATTTTTCGTCTTCAATAATTATGAATATTTAAATGTAGACGGTATTTTTTGATAATTCTAGTTGAAAATACCATGTCCATGAAATAAATAGCAAATGAACAAGATTATGGAGCGGTACTGCATACGGCGTGTTGTCCATACATCCCGAGTCATCTGATGTTCAAAATTATATACGTAACGATGATACATATAATAAATTACAATAATGTGACTAAATATAAATTTTACACGTAATATTAAAAGTTGAGTAGTTTAAGTGTATTATACATAGGTAAATAGGTTCGACTTTGTATGAAGTATTGCTAAGACTAGGTACCTACAACATAATCCAATGTACGGCGGAATAAACAGTGGTCGCACTTTATCAGGCGCAAAGTCGATGTCATTAAGTTCCTTTTTTTCAACGAAAGTTAAAAGACACCGTATTTCTAGTAAGAAACGGTGGCGAAATTATGTTTCCTGCAATTTTACGGAGCCATATGCACATTTGAATTTTCCAGCTCAGTAATTTCATACATAAAATGCCTACAAACGGTATTACTAAATGGAGCTTGGATGAAACTCAAAAATATACACGGTTTTTTCGCGAAAACGCGAACTTGTCAAACATGGCTGGTTTCAAATTATCCTAAACACCATATTCGCTTTCAATTCCACGTTGTGCCAAAATACATGATTAAAATAATTTATTAACACGTACATTGAAATATTTGTTCCGCGTCCAAAAACCAGTTCTTAAAGTCTTCGTTCTTTCAACTATACGTAATAACTGAGCAAAAAATTAGATTTTTAAAAACTTAGTCTTGATAGTCACCATTATACGTAAATTAATGTCAGGGTAGAATTAAAAAGATAAATTAATAGATAACTGTATTAAAATTGGAGTCTTCGCTTAATTTTTATAAAAATCACCATCTCAATATCTGTCCACTGTGTTATTCGGAAAAATTATGTATATCTGTAGGCTCTGTGTAAAGGCAACATGAAATTTTTATGTCGTGATATCATTAGGAAACATTTAAGTCGTCGGTAGATATAAAAACATGAAAACTCGTATAGTCTTTTCACGTTTCATAAATTAATATAAATTAAAATTACGGGTCACAATTATAAAAAAAATGTCATGGAGACAAAAACGAGTTTACTCAATTCAATTGCAACTTGTGTCAACATGGATAGTTGAAACATTAAAATGTTGGTGGAAAAAAATCAAATTAAAACACACATTTTCTACTTGCTTGGTAACGCTGAAATAAAAGAACAACGTTGTGATTAAAAACTATCTGGCAATAAATCTGATATTATAACGTTCAATATTCCTATTGCTTCGGTTACAAAAATATAGTTATAGTAAATTAGCAAAATAGCCACCAGAATTCTAAAAAGTAATATTTTATCTTCATTTGGTCCAATCTCGACGACTTCTATACATTGATTGTTTGTAACTGCTAAAACTTTTTGAATGTCGTGCACGTAAAGCAATGGATACGTAGTTAGAATATGAGATTTTTTTATTGATTTCCATTAAATTTACCCTAGTACGAGTGCAATAACTTCAACCCACATTATTTCATTAAATCCGTAGTCCCCTTAAGATAACGTACATAATAAGGTTGTCGTTAGTAATATAACTTTATCCCATCTTATTTTTAAATATATATAAAAAATCGAGAATGAAAAATCGAACAAAATGTACTTAAGTAACTTCGAGTTAAGTAGGCTTTATAAATTATAAAACGCATAGTTATTAAAAATATCGTAGACACTTGTAATTAAAGATAAGCGTAAATCCGATGGTTAGTAATTGAATTTAAAAAAAAAAAACGCTTAAAAATTATTTAGTATTGTTCGTAGATGGTCATTTGGAAGGTGAATGGAAAAAGCTTCTTTGTAAAGGGACGTACACACTGCAAACAGAAACGAAGTTGAACTTACACAATAACACGATGTGTGTATACGAGTTAAATTGTTATTACTGCATTTGTGAACTAAGATAGTTGTTTTATCGGTTTTATTGTTTGGGACTGTGCAAATAGACAGATTTCGAAGTGCATCTTCCTCTTAACTATTCATTAAGTTTCGTGTATAACAATAGGTAAATCTTGTAACATAGTAACGATATTCGTGTGTATGTACGTCCGATGATTTATGTCAGGTACACTTTATTGTTTCTGCCTCGTAAAGAACTGTAATCCACAGTGAAACAATGAGCAATTTGCTAAATAGATTATATATGTCCTCCATCCATAATGCTGTCTTGCCATATTGCTAGTGTATTGTAGACTGTAGGTATCTATATACCTAACCGAACATTATATATCAATATTAATATTAATTAAAATAACATTTCACATTAGGTTATCACGTCTTTTCCCAGATGTATTCCAAAATTATCACCTTTACTTCGTTTTGTCGTATGTTTTGTTAGTTTTAATCTTTGTTGCGTTGTCCAAGTTATAGTATTTCCATTTTCTATGTTCTTTTAACTTTATGATAACAAGACTTCCGTTTATTAGTTATTATCCTAAAAAACACGATCAATTTTTATCTTTAATATAAATGTAGCTATGTATCTATGTACCTATATCTATATTTTTGAATATAGTTATTAAAATCGTCTTAAAGTTAAGTAACTGTAAATAGTCGTGAAAGTTTTATGTGGCGCATTATTTTTTGTTTATATTTTTTTGTTTTATGTTATGTATTTATGTATTGAGATGTGTCGTATGCCTGTGCAATTTGACCATGTTATGGGACATCGGATACCTTTTAAGCACTATTGTGTGCGGAGTTCAAGATTCTTTGGTCTTTTCGACATGGTTGTGATTCGTAAGCGACTGTTACGAAAAGGTCTGATTAAATTGGATTGTGTGGAAATCGTTTCATGTCTGATATAACTTGAACTGTCATTGATTACTGGTGGTCTAAGTAAACGTGGTCAAGTGTGAGCTGATGGTACGATTCAACGTGACTGTGTCGTGTTATATAAGCAAATAGTTGGGTGATTGTATATGAAGCCCGCATTCAATATTGTAATATTAATTTCAAAAATTCAAGAGAATAAAGAGTTAATAAAAGTATGGCTTTTTGATTTTTGTTGTTTAGATACCCTTCACTAGGCTTTTGATACTTATGAATTATGAAATTAAATTACAAACATGAAATACGTAAAAACATTTTAAAGTAGACATGTAATTCTATGACCGATATTTATAAATAATACAAATATTACAAAATGCAAAATACTCTTTTTATTCCGAAAAAAATACCTATCCCGCTTTATAATATATCATTTTAATTAAGTGAAAGAAACGTAACTTACGGTTCTAAATCAAGGCTTGCTACGTTATTACAACGCTATAGGTAATGCCATTCAACATAAGTATATATAATGTAGGCTCAAGAATATGTTATACATGAGAATAAATATAAATATATTAGCAAAGATAATATGTCTTTAGATCCGTGACTGACATTGGTACGCCTTGGTAATCCAATCCTTCTTGATTAGCTTTAATAAAATATTTATTATACGTTATTTATATGCTGCAACTGGATTCTTACTATTTTGATCTAAAATGGAACATTTATTAATCCATGAACAGCATAAAGTAAATTATGTCATAAGTCTATCAATGGTCTACACTACTGAAAGCGCACTACCAAAATCGTAATCAAATTCTGGACCGAGTCCGTCTGGATTGCCGAAAACACGCTAAGAATAAGAAGTCTGACAAACCTATATAACCAACGAGATTTTCCAAAATTTTCCTTTTTCATTGTAAAAATACGAGAAGGATATTTTCATCTTTCCCAACCTCTGAAAAGGAAAATGTACCTAAAGTAATGAATAAGATGTCTTAAGTTTACAATATAAATGAGTACCAATATTTAGTAGAAGACTCGAATAATAGAGTTTTTTAGAAAGTGGTCAGTCAGACTTGAATGAAGAGGTCAAAAAGTCTTACCCAGAGACATTGCACAGATTATTATTATCCAGTCAAACGCCTGAGCGATGGTTGCCCAAACTCTACAATTTTGGGGCAACCATGGTTGCTAGGCAACCAATCAAATTTAAGAAGACCAATTAAAGACGTGTCATACGTCAATAAACTTCAATCAATTTACTCAAACAACGAGATCCTTTCGAACAAGTTTATTGAGTAGAAAAGACTTTCTCTGATTCAAAGCAGGCTTTTAACAATGTGTGTAAGCTCATCAAAACCGTTTCTTCATTGGTTCCATTGGTTCGTATAATTACCTACGTTACTTCGTAATGATTCATTATTACGATGTAAAGTAATTATACGAAACTGCATATTATTCAATGTTTCTAATGTGTTTTGTTGTTTTGCAGAAGGACCCATTTTTGGGCCGGTCATGTACCCGTTTATCTATGTTAGTTATACTAACTTGCCGCATAGTGAAAATGTTATTTATATATGGCGGATCTTAATTCTCCGAGATGATCAGCTATGATAGCTGTGCACTGATGCTAAACAGGGCGTGATTTCTGGCTACAGAAGAACAAAAATGCATGGGAACGTATCTTTGCACGCATGTGAATGCGAGCGTATAAAAATGTACCGACAAGTAGCAAGGCTTGGCTTTTACTAAACAATACATATACGAAAATGAACCTACAACCTACAACCTACATATACTACATACGCTACGCTACATATGCTTAAATTTTTTGAAGAAGAATTATTCATGAACAACGCAGAAAAAAGAAAACTTATTTCCTTATTTTTTCTAGTCATAGCGAATTTGATTTTAAGTAAAAAACTGGATTTTAGTTTCAAGCAATTCCCAATGTGCACAAAATCTAAAAGATAGTTTGTTAGAAACTTTTCTTATTTTCTAAATTCCTTTGTCAATTCTCACGAATAGCTGTGGCATGGATCAAAACCAAGCTATTGCATCATGAGAATTCCGTAGCATTTTATAGATTTATAGATGAACCTTTTTGTTAACCGCAGAAATATCTTAGTCATAGGTAATACCAGTACGGAAATGGGAATCCCCGTTAGTGCCTAAATATTTGCTAAGCTATCAAATTAATACGCACTACCAACAAAACAAAAAAAAACATGCTTTAAAAGCATCGTCTTTTTCTAACCACTTTTGAAAACCAAAGCCACATTTCTGTGATTCTCTCGTAGTAGTCTTATCTCGAGTCGCACCACTTAAAACAATATTAATTTCCCACCGTAACTAACAAGCCCACTGTCAGCTACAACACTCTCTGTCTCACTCTCTATATTATCAATAAGGAAGAAAAAAACATTACCCCTAATAGTTAAATGCCCCTAAATACCAATAACGTTTGTCGGATCCCCGCCAAAAACAAACCATGAGTTATGTCCATAATGTATTCTGCCATTCCGCCATTTTCCATTCTCCACAGACACTGGGGCTGTCAAATAAATTTCAGACCTACGGAATTCACAATAGGTGGGACCGATCCACGCTGAACCGAAAATCGCTTAGCACGCCACTCTTATTTTAATAGAAAAAGTACTGGCAAGCGCACCGAATTGCAAGCGATTTTGGACTTAACATACTAAACAATTTTTTTCACGGACCTTTCATCTGATACTTCGCCTTTATAGTTTTTGTCGATAGTTTTTTTCGAGTGCTATCTTTGACATTACCTTTATGGCGCCTGATATCTGTTAGAGCGATCGTAGCAAATTCTAATGGCTATTAAAGCTCTCTAAAATAGCAAGTAACTACCAAAACAAATTCAGTTGCTATTAGATTAACTTTTATGGGAATTTAGATTCCTTATATACAATCGACCGATCGATAGAGAATTGTTGAGTGAGGTACAGTTACATTGTAATACATTGTAGGGAGTGAGCTTGTTCGTAGGTAGCTAAAATATAAAGTAAAACAAGCAAGCTAAAGTATAACAAGGGGAACCGGTAATAATAAACGTTCATTTAAATTTAAATAAAGTAATTTTAAGTTCTGTATTTATGATTACAATACTATTATTCAAATACTGAGTGATTTGTTCTTAATGTAAATATGACTGTTTTACAATATTGGGTTGAATACTTATGACTGACAAGTAGAGAGTTCCATTACCACTTTATAACATGATTAAATAAACCGGTATCAAGCCCAGTGCTTCATACTTTAAAACAGCAGCTAAAATTACTTAGAATGTCACAAAACTTCCACTATATATTTTGATATTTTAATTTAAACTTTATAGAGACGTACCTACAGTAAATACCTACGTATAAAATTCGGTTTTATATGGAAATATCTGAAATCCTATCCACTGGTCGGCGATTAAACGCCGATGCGTCGCTCTGATGGCATAGACTGGGCCAATTTCATGGTCTAACGCTTCCACCCTGCATCAGAATCACTCACTACGTATCACAATTTCACCTTTAAATTCCTATTGCTATCACATAACCTTTGTAACTGCCAAAAAACTCATTTTAGCTACATAAAAATTTCTAAGATATTTATTGCAAGCGGATACAGCTTCTTCATAAACTTTATATTAGTGCTTTCGACAATCGATAAGTAATAATTTTAAAGACTGTATAATATTTCATAAAATCAAATTAATATTTATGACGCATCGTAAAATAGAATGATGCTTTGATTGCAAAATGTTGCTTTCAACTAGATACGTAGTAGGTACCCATCTGAATTGAACATGGCGACTGCGATCCGCTTGCAAACTATTCCGGATGCGATAGAAAACTCCATCCTTTTATTTTATTCCCTTTTCTGTTTTTATTCTATTGAGAAAAGTGTTTCGTTTCAGTATATAATACCTACTTATAAAGTTTTTTTTTAATACTTCAGCTTGGTTTAGATTTATAGGTAGGTATTGGTAGTGCCATAATGAAAAGAAATCTTTAGTTTTCAGTACGTATAATAGAGAAAAAAATAATGATACCTATAGTTTTTTATACGTAAAAAAGACAGCAGGCTTTTTAGCCCATTTGAGATTTTTTTTACAAAACAGTTTCACACGAAACAATTATATCGACATAAATACCTAAATTTTTATCTCATCTATTTAAAATGTTAAAATTGTTATGTTAAATAGATTAACAAATTATTTGATTTTTTAATCTATTTAAATTTCGGATTGTTCCTTTGAACTATTCGCAATTTAATTCACTAAAACTAATCAGGCACTACATTCGGTCTTTGAGCCTAAAGACAAAAACAACTTTAAGATGAAAAATATATACGTGACACAAATCAGATGCTCTCAGAAATTGGTTTTAAGGCTCGTGCAAACAGACGCGAAATCGCGGGCGCGACAGGCAGCGGTACCTTTGTTGATTTCGCGTCTGTTTGCACGAGCCTTTAGTCGTGAATGACGGTGGGTGTTAGAAAGAAAAATAAAAAGCAGTTGCTTAGCCACAATTGTTTCCCAGAAGCTATGCATATTGTGCATCCGATATCAGCTGACAATACTGTGCAATTAATAATCTACTTCGGAAACTGATTTTAATAGTCTCATTTTGAAAAGTGATAAGGTTGTATACTTGCAGCTGGTCTATTCCTGTCAATAATATTAACCCACAGACGTTCACTGCTGAAACAACACACACCTAACAACTTACCTGTATACCTACATTCATACAAATAAACATTTTCGATTCTATTCTAAATAGGCTAGAGTTTTCTTCTCTGGAATCGAAATCAAGATAGGTAATATTATAAGAAGAACGAGAGATAGTAACCAGAAGTCCAACCATCTCACAATATAGGACAGAGAATTACTTATTATGCACAATTGGACACGAACTCAACACATTTCCGTACTTCCTTCCTTATATTGTGTTGCACAAATTCTCAACATTATCTTTAACGTTCCTTATTAGATAATCCACATTCTGCCCGGAACGCTGCCCATTATTTTTATTTCCCGTTAATAACGTTAACCCCCAGCAATTTTGTTAATGAGAAAATTTCCTCCTTTCTTCTGTCTTAATTTCTTTGTATATACTTAGTTTTATTATTGGATGTGACACAATCATTTCACAGATGACTGCTGGAAAGGTCTCTTGAATTGTTATTGTTAACATTAAACGTGACGTTTCGAATATAAAATGGTTTAGAGAGAACCGTTGTCTCATTGCTGAACTTGAAAACATCGATCGCGCTGAATGCTTTCTTCTCATGTTTTTAAACTACGTATGGAAGCACGTTTTCTGAATAAAAATTCTATTTTTGCAGCTAGTTTGACGCTTGAATATAGCAAATGTCATGTAATACCTACTGGATATCAACTAAGTAGATATCATTACACATATCTACCTACGCGGAATTAATGTCAGGATAAATCTCTCTGAATAGGAGAATGAAATGGCCACAATGATGGTTGTGACATAGCAACTCTCTAAACAGGTAGCTACCGCCACCCACCGTCCTCACAAAAACCTATCCCATTTAAAAAGTTACGGTGTGACCCCATTCTAAACCAAGGCAAAATTGTCATCCAACTAATAATGTTCTGAAGGCATCTGGATATTTTTCGGTCGAGTCTCTTATACATATTACCCCCATGAAAAATTATCCAACTTTCAACATTGTACTTAGTGGTACTAAGATTGAGATATTTTTTGCTACCGTTCGGTAGTCGTTTAGAAAAGACAAATGCAAGTCACTTGTGTAAAAAAACAGAGATAATTTTAATGATGAATCTGGTTTAGTGTAACGTCTGGCTTTTGGTCTCAGAGTAGCGAGGTTGTTCCTTGCATTAGGACCTAATAAGCTATTTTTCTACTTTGAAAGCGAATCTTTTGTGTGATGTGAATTTGGTGCATTTAAAGACAAGTGAATAACGCAATGTAAGGCAAAGTTTGTGATTGAATGTGACTTTATTGCAGTGAGTGTTCTCAAAGAGAAAAGTTTCTATTTCTACATAAGTAATAGATGACACACCTATTTCTCCAATAAGGTAAGTACCATGCTCTATTTTTTACACTATAGGTAAAGTGTCTATCATTGTAATTAACCAAAGCTCCTGGTTCTTTTTTATAATGTTACAGTGTATTTGCCTGCACTGAACTGTTGTTGGTTGTGGTAAATTATGTATTGACAGAATTAATTGTGTGTTATATATACCTTTTAGAATACTATCCAACCGTGAACCACACTTGCATCATAAATTTGACCAAAAACACAAAAATACTGCATGAAACACGAAAAATTAAGAGCTAACTCAAAAGTAGTGCGAACACACCTAAGTAAAGCGTCAAACAGCGTCGTGCAATATCGATTGAGGCATCGTTTATCGCTTCACATCCCTCGCCTGAAGCTTGGAAGGAACTCCGTTATGTACGTATACCTAGGAACTATAAACATACACAGTTTTTTAAATCATGTTTAAATCGTATGATTGAGGAAGAATTGGAGACTGTAAATAGGTAAAGCTGTAAGAGGGTCAAACTACAATGTAATGAAATAATTCCTGTTTTTATCGCCTGATCCTTAAAGAACATAGGGACGTGGCTCCTTTCACTTTATTGAAAAAATCTGGAGTATTCGTCTGATCAAAATGACTAGGTATTATGTTATTGTGTAAACTGCTTGCAGCTATTAAAAATGTGTTGACTAAAACAAGGACATGGATACTTTTTACCCGAGTACGGCGAAGCAAAAAGGAGGGTATGCTAATAGGTACTTAAGTAGGTAGGTACCTATTCAAACCTTCTCATGAAACTTATTCTTTATACGCACTGAAAAATGCGTAAGTACCTAGTCTAGCACAAACAATAAATAGGTAAGTACATGGACAAAATTAAAACCTGTTGGAATTTCAATTGGCAAATCTTAAAAGGTCTTACCATTAAACTCTCCCGACTCTTACGAAGAACCATCCCTATATGAAACTAAATAGATGAAGGTTACAATTAAAACTAATACGATTATGCTTTCAGTTGAGCGCAAAAGCTTCAAGCTTTAACTTAATTTGATTCTTGACAGACTATTTTTGGGTATAGTTGTTCTCTAAATCCTATTATGATCTCAAACTTTTAAGATTTAGTTCAAACAGAGGTGGTCTTGAAATTCTAATTATTTGAATTTTAACAAATACCAGCAGATAAAATTGATCACCTGAAAAATATATCATCCAAACTGTGTACAAAGCCGCTTCCTAACTTTAAGAATAAACATTTACGAAAAGCGATATCCTACGGTTGAGAATGGCATAATAATTATAAGATAAGTACCTATGTTGGATCAAAAGTTACCTATTTATGAAGAACAAAGCATTGTATCACTGAATTTACACAGGAAGAGTCTTTGTCTTCAGTGGCTCATTCGTATCTAAATCTATGAATTTTGTATTACCTACCTATTTATATTACCATTTTTATTGGTTTCGTACGGTAACGTCACAGAATATTTAACAAAAAAAAATGCACTGCAAGTTACATGTGATGCAGTAAAAATGAACTAGACAATACAATCAAGTGTTCAGAGAGAAGGAAACAAACTTTCTACATATTTTTGGAAACAAAAAATGAGATTCCTATACTTCTGTTGTAGGTACAAATATTAGCATTTTTATCGTCGAACACGTCGTCTCATGCGTAGCAGGTACGTTATTATTATTGGTATGATCATCTTATGCAAAATTTAGTAGGTGACACATTTAAACCGATAAAATTGACAAACAACAAAAGTATACTGCTCATTCATTCAAATCAATATATAAATAAAGGAAGAAATGTTTCTTTTTATAAAAAAGTTAGTCTATCTCGTTTTAAAACAGTAGCATCTGCATAGAAAGTCGGTCCGAGTGGCTGTAACTTCTGACCGGTAGCGTTCCGTGAACGTTTTGCGACTGCGCGAAAACTTGCTAATGGCCACATTGATTTTGCAGATAGAAGCCAGGTCGGAGTGTACAATCCTACCTCTCGTTCCCCGAATGAGGCCCCCATTCACCGCATAGCTGCAATTGCCATCTATTGAACTCACAGTACGCAGTTTAATCGCGTCTGCCCGTTGTACGCACGCAATGGAAGTCGTAAAACTCGAAACGGTTGATGTGACTGCACGGAATCGGTGCTCCTGATACAAGGCTTAGGTTAAGGGAAGGTATAACAATAACTATATTATTATTACCTATGTTCGTTTCGACTGAAGCTACCGTTCGTTCTTACTTTACGTCCAATAACGACGAATTGCCATTGGGAAGGAAAATCGTTATTATATAACAAAATGTAATATTACTGTCCTCGGTCGATTACGTTTTCCGAGGGAAAATACAGGAATATTGAAAGAAACGGTCGAATTGTCCTTTTCCTATTGAGATGGTTGTAATAATTTGAGGACTCCTAGCAATTTTATGCACTGTCGGCTAGAGTTAACTTCATTGAAATAAAGAGGAAATATGAA
The DNA here is from genome assembly GCA_948473465.1 of Lithophane ornitopus. Lineage (NCBI taxonomy): Eukaryota > Metazoa > Arthropoda > Insecta > Lepidoptera > Noctuidae > Lithophane > Lithophane ornitopus. The sequence goes on from OX419623.1 coordinate 10,299,464, forward strand.
AGGTTATATGCGTGGGTTTTCTTTTATATCCCTTCTCTATACTTTATTATTATGAAAATACATCGGCTAAGAAAAAGATACTGGACTAAATTTTCAATTTACAATCGAGTTCAATAGGCTTTTAAATCGTTGGCACCTAAAATGAAAACATTCCGTGAAACATTCCCATTGTATAAATCCGACGTTGAACAACTCCGTCCCAATCTGTAACCATTCGAAACAGCATTGTATCGATTTCAAAACGTTCCTAACTCGCATTACTCCGTCGTTTATTAAAACAAACGAAATTAAGGACACCTCAGGGCGCGTAGTGTACACACATAAATTCGTAGCTATTTAATTGGATCGTATTACGTGGTGTATGGCGGTACGGAGCCGCGGGCGCAATATAGGACGTTATTCGTACACTTAACTATCCAACACGAGTTACGACTAACCAGCTCGTTTTTGTTGTGCCACTCGCTTTGTGTGGGTCCGACAGCGTTTGGAGCATTCCAGTCGACGCGCGAGTCACTAGACGTCACGAGAATTTCAAATAAGAAACTATGTAAAATTCACTTTATCACTTGGCAATGATCGAGTTTTAAACTGGCTTTATAACTGGCAATTTAAAATAAGTTTGATTTAAAGTAAAGTCCAGAATTAAATTCGACTTTTAATCAATTTCGAGCCAAATTATGTCTGAATGTAGCTTGCAATTTGTACTGTTGTTTAATTCCATCTAGGCTTTCAAATTAACCAGCGATTTGCACCAAAAAAGTATTGCCGTCGCATATAATATTCAAATTGTAACAAATCATCGAGTTATCGATATTGTTTCGATCGTTATTCCTCTATTTTATTGTTTTGCAATCATTTTGCATGACTCAATTCAAATTGGGTGTCAAGTCCGTGTACAATGCGATGGATTGCAAAATAAAGGCTGTGACTAACTCTTGCTCTCAATTCAATAACTGAATTGTGGAATTCCCGATATTGCATAACACATTCTCTGTAAGTTTTGTTCTACTAGCGAGAGGTATGATGAGATCATCGCGTTTCAACTTTATTAAATAATGCAAGTATCTAATATTGAAAAAGCTTTCAGAATTTTCCAAAGAAAAGCTGCATTATAGCCTAAGAATTTAGCTTTCCCGAGCAAAAGACAGACCTCATAAAAGCACGGTCAGATACCCAGATAGGTAACCTTTACCAAATTGGTAATTATTACGGCTTGGTAATCCAAACTAAAAAAAATCAATTGCCGAGCCTACGAGTTCTACTTTGCATCAAACTAGAAACTTGTTTTGGAGTCTGGTTATAGTGACTCAAATTACAACTGAGTACTGACTAGCCTTTGTCATTATTTAAACCAGTTCCTACAGCAATGGATATTGTGTCAAGTCCCTTACTAGAAATATAGAAAATAAATGTTACAACTCTCACGAGAATGCATTACAGGCAAGTAACTTGTATCAGTAAAGGCACCTTTTAGCAACCACCTCTCGTCTATTCCAGTTAGCTAGACCTCTGACAGAATGCCATTATTTCCGCCTGTGGCCTGATTTTGAAGAAGCAGCAAGGGGCGGGGTGGGTCATGCTATGCTGGTTAATAGTTCTATGTGTGTGTGGGGTGCAAGCGTATAAACAGGTGGGGTTGTAATTGTGGGGGTGCGGTGCATCGCTTTACATCTGTGTATACAGAACAATTGGGACAGTTCATAGGAAAATCATTACGGTGGCTAATATTTTGTTTTCCTGTTAAATATGATCTTCCTGAAAAACATGAAACACAGTTGTTTGTCTTATGTCACGCCTCAAAATGAAATGAAAATTTCAAATACTTCGCACTCAAAAAATACTTTCAGGTGGATACGCCAACAGGGCAAAAAAAATAAAGTTCCATATAAGATGTGAAAAATAACTACTGAGATAATTAGAATTTTCTCCAATCAATAGGATAATATAAAATGGTGGAAAGTTATATAGTCAGTTTATGTTAAAATGTTTCCTTAAGCTTAAGAAAAAGCTTTAAGAAAGTTTTAAAGCAACATCGTTACGTCCCTATTTCTTAAACGATTTTACTTCCAAACAAACACAAACTTGCAAGAAAATAACTCAACTACATTTAAGTCACCTGTTTTATTTTGTTTTCCGATTTTTCCAACTCGAAAGTTATCGCTGCGGAATACAATATGTGATACTTCTCGATACGATTGTACTAGACGAGGGTCCGTTCATCGAACGAGTTCACCACTCAACAACGAAACGTCGTATAACAATCCTGCATACGCCAAACAAACGCCATTTCACCCTCCCAAATACAACCAATTCTTCTCCAAAACAAACGTCTCAACTCCCTTCAAATTTTCCGCCGCTTACGCCGTTCTTATTCCAGGTTCCCGCGAAACGTCTCGCGCAAAACCGAAATGTATTAAGTTACGACTTTCCCCGAACTCATACGACATTTGTAAATAGAATGTGTACAGTCTTATCTCGCCCGTAGCAAGGTGATTTACTATAATTAGAAAGATAGCGGTAGATGCCTTTTGTTATAATTTTCCAGGCTGGCTCACGAGCGTTTTCCCGCGCAAACTCATGAAAATGGCGGCCATTTTGTAATGTGCCTTGTTTTTTGATAAGGGTATTAAAATAATGGCGCTCTCGGACGGTTCTTTAGTCTGCTGTGGAAGGTATTTGTATAGGCACCTAGGTACGTGATCGCACATTTTAAATGCAAATTGGAAGAGTTGCTAATGATTTTAGAGAAATTAATTGTTTGAGATACCTCCTTTCTGTTGTTACATGTGCATGAATACCTAATAAGCTATTGATAAATTCAAAGCTGTATCTATAAAAACTAATATCTACACCTATAATTATGTTAATTGAAAAAAGTAATAAAAACTAAAACCGAACTACGACTAAAAAGGTATAAACAAGACACCACAGACAGACAAATTAAAAATCCGGAGTCACACGTGTTAGGGCATAAATCGAACAGATTACGTGTGACTCCGGATTTTTAATTTGTCTGTCTGTGGTGTCTTGTTTATACCTTTTTAGTCGTAGTTGGGTTTTAGTTTCTATAACTTTTTTTTTTTTTTATTCTTTTGGGGTTATAATATTTATATTTTTGAAATGTACTCATTAAGCCCTTTCATTTGATACCCAACATGGTACGATTAAACATTTTTTTTTTTTTAGTTCCTGACTTTATGTCCTCTAGAGGGGGCCATTTTTATTTTATTTAATGTGACGTCACATAGCCTATAACCAGCGGACGATCAAGACGCTTCCAACGATACCTCATTTGTCAAATTGTGATGAGTCGTTTAGAAGATATGAGGGAACAGATGAACATACATACATACCGGTCAAAATCATAACCCTCCTTTTTTCTTCGCCGTAGTCGGGTAAAAAACTCCTAAATGAATGGCTTTAGTTAATATGTTGCTTAAAACTTAAACGACTAATAGTTTTTCTTAAACGTATGTGGTGGTACTTGTGCTTAGTAGTAAATATTAAATAGTAACAACATTCTAATTACTTCGGAGCGTAAAACACAACTTCTCGTAGACAATAACAATTCTATCTTATTGCTCTTTTTACTTATACATATTAGAAATGTGTAGGTCTTAAATAAAAGCGGCTATCAGCGCTTAATTCGATTCCTTTTTACAAAGGATCTCTCTAATTGGAAAAAAATATCAGTCAGGGTATTTCCGCTGAATTAAATCGCTTGAAAATTCCGAGGCTAGCTCTCTTTGTCTGGCCGAAGCTATTGTTCGGCTGATCGACTTAAATGGGCTGAATGGATAAGCTCCGGAATACAGTATGAAGCCGTAAGATATTGTTACGAACGATATTTCGCTTTTCGCTCCGTTTTATGTCTAAGAAGAGAGTGAGTGAGAGAGTACTTTTTAATTTTCAGCAGTTTTAAAGTGATAATAATTTCCTCATATTATTGGTGCCTCAGCATGTGCATTGGAATTTAAATCTTCTAACTAATAGTATTATGAATAGGCTTTGAACGATTTTTAGAATTACTTTATAATATCTCCTAGCCAAACCATTACTTAGGCATCCATTGTTCCACGGGGATAACAGCAGCAATAACAACGTTCCCTGAGGCATTTGAGACGCCATTTTTGTTATCCTGAAGACTCGTCCCCATACAATTAAGGAAATGATCTAACCCACCGCTTGCCCATGTTTAGTACATAAATTCCATGTTTGCTACATAAAATTTGTAGTAAAATGGTAATGGTGATGCTAAATGGCAGCACTCGTTGGAATCCATGGTCAAATCTTGTAAAAGATTTATCATATCTACCTACAACTACTTCCATGTTCGAATCTTAATCGAGCAAATTGCCGACAAAACTTCAAACTGTTAGAAGCCAGTTACAACACTACTTACATCTCGCTTAAGTATTGTCTTTTTTTTAATTCAAGGATTAAACCAGCGACTCTGGTTGATGGTGCCTGTGATAGCTTAGAGCAACAAGATACAAGCGACGCCTAGTTTTTGCCACACCGAATTTGTCTAAATTGTATAGTTACTCTTCCTACTAATATTATAAATGTGAAAGTTTGTGTGTTTGGAGGTTGTTACTCAATCACGCAAAAACGGCTGAATGGATTTGGATGAAATTTGGCAAACAGATAGTTTATAACCTGGATTAACACATAGGATACTTTTTATCCCGATATTCCCACGGGATCGAGACTTACGCGGGAGAAACCGCGGGGCGCGGGTAGTTGTTTAATAAACTTTATCATTTTTTATATTTCTGGGGACGAGGCGTACGAGGGGCCGAAACCAACTCGCAGAGGCCTATTACACGTTTTGAATTAAATTAGGCACCAACCGACGATTATCCCTGTTTGTACTATTCAAGTGCACCCAAGGATAACCCCTGCTTGGTGCAGGACTATAATAGCAGAATATGGAAACAATGATATTGGACTCTGCGTTTGGGTAGCCAAAGTGAACCGGTTATCTAGAACTATGGAAAGAACATGCCCCTGCTAGACCAATGTTTTATTATTATAGCTTACAAATTATAAAAATATAGCTTGTCCATTCGATAAATTACAGTTCCAGCAGTGTGTTAATATATTCTGGCCCCTAAAACATCCCTAAAACAATGTAATTAGTATCCGTTTCCTCACATTTAGTAGTCAATCGAATTTGCGAACGTCACAACCCATCATAAAGTGCCACCATCGTAGTTGCAGGTCTCAACACTTTACACACATGCATGAAAAGTCGCTATTCCAACTAGAATGAAAAGTTTTGTTAATTTTCTGGGAACTTCTCAACAAAATTCATGCCATAATTGATTCTAAGGATAGTGTTATTCATTCTGATGACTTATTAAGTAGGTAGGATATAACTACGATAAAGATTTTTCATAAAATCCATTCAATTAGGTTAAGAAGTGCCTCAGTAGGTATTCGGAAATTGATATTAACCTCAAGATTACCTTCCTTACGAGAATTCCCCATCACACCTGACTTTCATCCTCAAATATAATCCCATATCAATAAACACAACAAAAACTCCATGGTGTTACATACACCGGGTATTAATACTGCGATAATGCAAATACCGCCAGTGAACGACGGCGGAGGGCGTTTCGGCGGCCATTACTGAAAATTTCGCTACGTCTACCTCCCGTGAGCTTTAGCTAACACACTCGCTATCAAATGCTTTTTGTTTTAATTTTAATAAAATTTTACGATATGTGTGTGCAAAAACATGGATACAGTATGAAATTTAACAACTCGACGGAATTGTTGTGTGTGTATTTTGTCCTATTTGTGTTCGTTTTTGTGTTTGTGCGTTTATTATGGAGGACTATGTTGTTAAATTGTATAGTTATGAAGTTCTTTGGTTAGTTACTTCCACGTACTAATGGAGTAATGTTAGTAGGTAGGTATACTAAAATATCTTCGTGAAACTGTGAAGTAGATTTCAGTTTCAAGCCGTATCTGCTCCACCAGCCTTCAGGATAAGTTTCTAAGTATTATAGAGTTAAATAGTGTTACTATGCAATGTTTTGGACTAAGTCCAGCACATATTTCGCTTAAGCCAGTGCATATAGCGGTCCCTAGCGTGCATTTCCAGAAATGACTCTCGAATTCTCAATGTGTCCTGTGAAACTCTAAACTGTTGAAGCATTAACAAAATAGAAAATAGTGGAAATGCTGTAGGTACTGACTACTTTTAATATACCTACATACAGACATAAACCCACGTATTTGATTTCTAGCTTAATTAATTACTTTTTAAGAGCGAAGTAAAAAAACGTGTGCGGTTCGTTCCACCAGTTATATTAGAGAGAGGGGATACAGATACAAATCAGTAAGACAGATAAAAAATCTGTGAGACAGATAAAACTAATATGTTTCTAACATTTAAAACCGTTTTATAATAATTACAAGTTTTAAATACAAGGGAATTTTATTACATTATAATTATGACAAGCTACGTTAGTACTGAAATGACATACGATTGCTTGAAAAATCACCTTTCAGGGACTAAACAGAAATCAGAATAACATCTACTGTCCTTTCAGTTATTTTAGCTATGACCTCAACAATCCAACAGCAACCTTATTGGAACGAGAATTAAGATCATTTTGATTATGACAGACTAGTCAGCAACACAGCAGTAAACTTATTACAAGGAGAATAAAAGTCACTGTGATTTTAACAGTGATGCAAAATTAGGAAAATTCTGTAAGAACTTATGAAGCCTTTATGTATTAAAAAAAAACTAATATTTTTATTCAACATCTCGTATCCGGCCTGCTTCTTCTATTTATATTTTAAATTAAAGTCGCTTTTCATGTTTGTCTGTATGTTTGCGTTGTTCTTCTAAACTACGCAACAGAATTTGATGAGGTTTTCAGAATTCGTTTAGAGAATTTATTCCGGAAGGTTTATCTTTATAATACTTTAATATTAAGCTACATGTATCTAAGAAATCTCGATGTTTTGACAAGTTGTAAAAACCGTGCGAATCAGGAGCAGGTCGCTAATCTTAAGGAAAAGCTTACACAATGATAGTTACAAGCAGGTAGGTAGGTGCTTAGAGCTACTGAAGATAAATAAAACAGTATCGGTTTCTGCTATATACTTACTTAACAGTGGACTCACACGATGATAGGAAGATAAGTAGGTATATACGTAAATGACCACAGAAGAGGAAATCCGGGAATACAGACTACATCACCCCCATTTAATATAAGACCCTGAACACCGACACCGACGTCAGAACACCCACTTTGTATCGAAATAAACTCCAGAAAATACATGTTTACATCGAAAAACTCGCGTAAAGTGCACAGAAACTTTCAGTTAGATATGTTATGAATTTTAAACTTGCCACCACTCGATCGAATGAATCGAGTCAGGCATCGAACTCGGATTACATCCGATTCGATATATCGTTAAAAATCCTACCGTGACGTCGACACACCGTAACGTCTTTTATTCAATTGCATGGAAAATCGGAGGGATTCTGAGTACCACCCTACTAGTTCTGTCCCTTTCATTTTTGGTTTGTTGGATAGAGATGTTCGATAGTAAAGGTAATTGAGGGTAATAGAGAAATAGTTTTAGTCTAGACGGTAAGTTGTATGTCAGAATGATAGGCGTGAGTTTGAAGAGAATGTATTGTAATAGCACTTGTGCTGAGGATTCATCGAGAGGATCTGCATAAAGTTGCGTTCAGTATACGAGACATTGATCCAAAGTTGGAAAGTTAGATGGAGAATTATTTTAACCTGAATGTAGGATGGATTTTCTTTTCATTATCTAATAATTCGTGGTAAGTACTACATTTCATGCAGAAGGTTGAACATTCAAGAGTTGGTAGCTAATTGATACACCAATGCTTTTTAGAGGTCCACACTAATAGTGGGCCCCTCGTGATATTTATTATATTCGGCAGGCAGCTTACGAAAACTTTTGTGGCAGTTTCAGTAGGTAAGTATAGATAACGCCAAATACTTAGGTAGGTAGTTCTTATGCTGCAGTTAAACAAAAATATAGCGTATTGGATATTCGCTCGAATTTACTCGACCGATACGGACGAATCGACACTTTTGAAACATCTAACTAATATTATAAACGCGAAAGTTTGTAAGTAAGTATTTATGGATGGATGGATGGATGTTAGTTACTCTTTCACGTTAAAACTACTGAATGGATTTGGATGAAATTTGGCAAAAAGATACCTACCTGGATTAACACATAGGACTTTTTATCTCGATATTCCCACGGGATCGAGACTTACGCGGGTGAAACCGCGGGGCGCAGTTAGTAGGTACCGTTAAATATGCCAACATTGCCCCCAAGGGAAACTTTGCCCGTAGAACGATTTATAAGCATATGTTTGATTTGCAAAAATATCTTAATATTATGGCAAAATTGATTGACTTTGGTGGAAAATAGGTTATATGTATGGCAATACAGACTATCGTGTTTGTTGCTAACTTCGCTTAGTAACTTGTTGGAACTCGTCGAGTAAGGTGCGTGCTTTTGCGGGCAAATTTTTGTGCAAATTTGAAAGTATATTCTGTGAGATGGCGAAAACACAGGGTAGTTTACTTTATAACATGTCATAGAAAATTATTAGTAGAGTATAATAATGTTAGTGTCATTGCTCAGGGTCGTTGAAAACTAAAGTTATGATGATGGGCAAAGTTATCCAGTAATGTTCCGACCTACGATTGACAACATTGCCCGCCATAAAAAAAGGCTTAGGGTTGGCACGTTACGAAACCTTGTATTTAATTTATTTTTTAATTTATAGCTACTGCTGAGCTTATTAACTTTTAAACATATATTAGGTATTTATTGGGTACTGAGTGTGGAGCAGTCCACACTACCGTATAATTTGAACTTTTTTATTATTCTTATACTGGTAATGAGCGTGAAACATATTTATTCTGAATATTTTTTACCATGTGCCAACCCTAGCATTTTTAAAATGCGAAATGTGGATTGTATAAAAAAGAGAAACAATGTCAGGGTAACATTGCCCAGTCGTGTTAGTAAGAAACTTTTCATAGTGTCGTTTACATTCCTTAAGCAAACGCCATCTTTACCAAAATTCTTGTACTTATTTTTATGTTATCTGCAAAAATCAATGTGGGCAAAGTTGGGTAAAAGTAAAAAATAACTTTGCCCGCCAACAAACTCGAACTAATATTGAATTAAATGTTGAAAAATAGTCAATTTAGCTATAATAACACATGCACATGATCTTACAGTTGTATTTGATGAAGGGAAATACTTTTGTCTCCATAGAAAAATCGTATTACAATTGTAATTATTCGAAAAAAGTGGGCAAAGTTGGCATGTTTCACGTTAATATTTTTCTTTCTTGATGTGAACGGGTGCCTAAAAATCTTTACTTAACACCGAAAAAGAAAATGGTTGTTGGATATCGTTTCTTGGTCTAAGTACCTAGCTATGAGTAAAACATGTTCACCATTTTTATCTTTTTTTATAAGATGCTATTCCCTCTATGATGATGATGATCTATGACACCTATCAGCAATCCTTTAGCAACAGCTATTCTTGCTTACTTTTTCTAAAAAAAGGTTTTTGTAAAAAAAAACTATTACTAAAAGGAGTATGTAAGGAACGTACCACGTGGCTCTCTGTAGTTTCTGCCTCTCCCATGGGAAGATAGAGCGTGAGTTTATGTAAGTATGTTTATGTGTTTAATAGAGAATTATTTGAAGTAAATAATTGTATGACTAAGTTCCTATATATTAACCGGGAAATTGGTTTGTAACAGAGAAGTTATGTAGACCAGATAGAAAATTGTGACTTAAAATACCTATTTTAGGTATGGTAGCGCCACGTCTAGATGTTCTAAAGAGCCCTTAGAGTTTATGTTTATTTCAGTTAGTACGCAGTTTCCTTGGGATATTGTCCTTTTCAACTATTTGCGAAATTGTTATAATTATACAACATAGTGTTTAAACTGCGAATTGCTACAGTTGCCTAAAGTCTCTCCGGCCTATTTGCTGTGAACATGGGTGTAAGGAAAATTTTCATCCCTTAATTTTCTATTGCCAGAAACTTTACAGTTCATGTAACAATATCCAGAATTGTGTAAGACTTTACCGACGATACCTACGAAAGTTGAACAGTGCGAAGGAAAATAACGAAATACCGAAGAAGATTCCTATCGAACGGTTTCTCATCAGAATACAAAACATAGAACACTTCTTTTGCAAAATGTGGCCATAAAAACGTGCTCAAGGCACCATAAAAGTATATACTATTATCTAAACACAAGTCTTGTTCGTTTTTATAATGCCACAAAGTTATAAATGCCATCAAACGATAGCACAACACACCTGCGGTCAACTTAAAACAAATACTTTGGGTACTACATTCACCTGCCAGGACTTTATGCCCCTATAAAGCTCACAAGCACCCATAAAAGCATTATTACCTATTAATTTCACACCACATTAGCGAAACATACAATAAAACTTTAACATTTGGTTCAGTGACAGTGATTTGGAGTTTTGTGTTTAGCGCCATCTATCAGCGTAGGGCGGAGCCTCGCGGAAAAAGATTATAGGCATTATACGGCCGAGTTTACGACGTCGTAAAAGTATGTCGTAAAAGCGAAGGGCACGCACGCCCTCTGTTAATCGTTCAGAAACCGATATTGCGGTGAGGCCTCGAGATAGATTACTTTTAGGAACGTTAGGAATAACTTCTTGGCGTTTGTCTATTTATGGGCGCGTGCCGAATTGTGTAAGTACCATAACTCACTCGAGGGTAGTAAAATGTGTAATGGGTTGTTCATGTAACCAGTCAAATGAGGTCACGAGATTACAATACGTGAAAAATAAGGTATCAGGAAGTACAGAGCTCGAAGAACAAACATGACTTGGCAAGATCCTCGAAAGATTTCGTAAAAGCTAAATAAACTGCCAACACATTTTATCGAATGAAGGAACAAGTTTCTGAACGCCAATTGGCTTGTTTATTAACTACAGTAATTAACTATGCGCACAAATAAGACAAAAAATAGCCACAAACTACTGTACAATGCGTAACAATTTTATTCGTGCACCCTCGTAGTCGTTAAATTTTTATTGACTCCAAACTGCGTGACTTTAAAAATACACAAATTTATGGTCACTCAAACTGGAAACGATTATTCAACACGTCGTAACTATTTTATTGCATCAATGTAAACAAAGCATCAATTTCGTTATCTATTGGGAGACTTTTTTGTTGACGATTGGTGTGACAATACTTACCAGTTTTATTTGTTTTTAATTGTTTATTGATCGTTATCTTTACCTTATCCTTCAAGTATCTAAGTACCGCTGAAGTTTTTAGAGCAACTCGTTATACTTACTTACAATATAAAGTTTTCATCATAAACTTCGAACTACTTACCTACCTACTTACGAAGCTTACCTACTTACTCGACTAACTTTTTCTTCTACTTACTTCTAATTAAAAAAAAAAAAGATAAGAATTTGAATACCTACCTATAACTATATCAAGCAAAATAAATGTTGAATAAGAGTAAAATTTATACAAAATACATCAAGTAGGTAATACTGAATAGGACAGTCAAATACTCGTCCGCCATGTTTTATGAATCTACCATGAAACTTGTAAAAGTAAATACCGCAGTAGGTAGGTACCTATTTCACAAACATGCTGAGGTGTACTCAGCATTGCAACACTATCAGCCTCTTGCGTAATCACGCGTTACTAAATACGCAGCGAGTGCACTGAGGTAGCTGCGAGTGCAAATAATGCGCGCGCATGCCCATAGATGGCAGGCATTTAAAAATTGGACGAGCAGTTAGCATGAGGTCAATGTAAATTTTACTGCCGCCAATAGATGGTGCTGTTTTATATTATTAAGTTACGTTGTCAATTTTATTTCAGTTTTAGTTAGGCCAAAATAAAATGAGATTTGTAAATAGTAGAAAATAAATAAATTTCCGTACCTCATAGAACTAAGAACTTTACTGTTAATTCTTCAATCTCATATCGAAGTTTTTAGCCTCTGGTTTTTCTTTTCTATTGCACTGTTGCACACAGTTTTGCACTTGCACTTTATTTGGTGAAAAATATAGATATCAGACTGACTATAAAACACAGACACTCACTTTCAAAGTCAAAACTGAACTAAATAAAAATTTATATTTTTCTGACAAAATAAAACGGTACCTATGGGGCTTTTTGAAACGGAAGGGTTTTATGACAAAAGCAATTATATTTACAGCTTTCAGCTTTCAAAGAAGCCGCCATGCAATTGTAAGACAAACACGTCCAACTATTTTCTTTCGAACTTTGTTCGTCAAATATTTTTTGTAAAATAAATTTCTACTTAGTAATTTAGTTGTAAATTAAAACAACACGTTTAAATTCTATTTTATTTATTGTTTCAGATTATTGCATCAGCCACTTTCAAGATAAAAAGGCCGTTAGCTGGACATTATCTAAGGTAAACAACAATTTTTTTAACACCTATTTTTATTTCGGAAAATAGGTACCTCTAGGCAATAACCATTTAAATTGTGTTATCACTAAGCTTCTGTTTTTAGTTTTAAACGGCAGCTTTAAAGTGAAAACTAAATCGAATTATTTTAATGAAGCTATTAAGGGTGTAATAATTGTCCCATGATGTGTTCTATTATCAAGATGGCGGAAATTATCATTAAAGGTAATTACACCCATCATTGAAGCTATTAGAATCTAGTTAAACTTGATACTGACAGCTTCATTTTTCCTTAGTTAACCTATCTGATTATTTTTATATCTAGAGGTAATCATGGAGTGGCGAAACTGGTTCATAAGATTTGTAAATCTGTCGTTCAAATACAGATAAAATCTTTTGCCCTTGAGAACTAAACGGACGACGGGAAAACGAATATTCTTAAAACTAAATCATGATTTTTTTAGCTCTTATCTACAGTTGTCCACGCCTTAAGTTTTTGCCTCAGTTTTTGTTGTTGGCAGGTGCTCAACCAATGGGGTAGATTATCTAAATTACAAGAGTAATGTGTGTGTTGATCAGCAAATGATCCAATTATCTATCTAAATGTGTTTTATTTCTTCCGTTACATAGTGGATAGTTGCATTGACCGCCTAAATAAATAAAATATAAGATAACTAATTAAATTCGTCCTTATTAGTTGCTAAAAGATTTCCTGTGGGAAAGGATATAGAACGATTTTGGTAATTTTAATAATTAAATTAACTATATAGAACGATTTTGGTAATTTTAATAATCAAATTAACTTAAATCAATCCCTTTGATGGAGCGGTTTATTGAACAGTTGACAAGCAAGGATGGTGGGAACTGGCATCCCCAAAACTGTAACTTAGACAACAGACTTGAGACATATTATATCAAGGTCTTACCTTAATCATTCTTTAGTATGGCGACGACTAAAATTAAAATAGTTTTATTTCACATAAAACGGCACTGATGAAACGTCAGAAGCTAGGTGCATGGTTCCAATTGGTCGTTTCCTATGGAGAAGAGCCGACAAGATACTCCACGGTTACTAATTAATTGATTCAGGCGTGACTTTGCGGAAATCCATTATAAAATACAATAGACGTAGATATATTTAGTAACCAATTCCGCTTGACTATTCTTCAAGAGTCCTAAAAAACCCTGTAAGAAATCGACACGTGTTTCACCTCTCAACGAGGCATCCTCAGGATGACGATTGACCAATTGCAAACCAGAACGCGACGTGTTACCACACCGAGCGCTGGACGCAAAGTGAATCAAATCGCCCGTCACCCCCACTTATATAGGATTGCTGCTCGACGCTAATTGGCTAGAATCGTTATCAGTGCGATAACGCCCTTTATCGCGCTTATCGCACTGATAACGATTCTAGCCAATTAGCGTCGAGCAGCAATCCTATATAAGTGGGGGTGACGGGCGATTTGATTCACTTTGCGTCCAGCGCTCGGTGTGGTAACACGTCGCGTTCTGGTTTGCAATTGGTCAATCGTCATCCTGAGGATGCCTCGTTGAGAGGTGAAACACGTGTCGATTTCTTACAGGGTTTTTTAGGACTCTTGAAGAATAGTCAAGCGGAATTGGTTACTAAATATATCTACGTCTATTGTATTCCACGGTTACTCTTTAAAAAAATAATTGGCTTTTTCGATATTTTCGAATTACAGTCTTAATAGATATGGGAGCACAGTGTAGGCCTGTCGACAAGTACCAGGTAGTTAATTAACAAAATAGAAAATGTTCAACAAATCTACAGTACACTAAGCCTACAACGTTCTCCCTTTCACAAGATATAAAATAATCTTTAAAAAAGATAAATAAGACGATAAAAATAAAAACCTATTTAAACCAAATGACATGATTGCCATTACAACTGTAACAAATCTGAATAATTATCATGTCCACAAAAGCCACTAATAAAGAGGCCGTCAAAAGTAGTACTACTGTAAATGTAATAGTACAAAATAAAACTGAAAGACTGTTTTCAGGAAACCCTATAGGTACTTACCTATATTTAAGACTTGAAATTAATGGTTTGTTATTATGTAGCCCTTAACAAAGAATATGAGATAAAAATTAAGCCAGTTGGGTCAAAAAGAAAAATTCTTCGATCTACAGTAGGTATTAATATCATCAGATTGTCCATCATCCAGATTTCTTTTCAGTACTTTTACCGAAAGATTATATTATCATAATGTATGACGGATTGATGATCGAGGCAAGTGATAGCAAAAATGATGAAATGAAATGAATCTTCATGAAAATGTACTTAGAGCTTTTATAGAGAAGCTCTACGAGAGCTTCTACATGATGTTAATGTGCTTTTATATGTAAAACTTACCCAAACAACAGCCTGATTTCTTGTGTTGACTATAAAAAACAATGTGCCTAGCCTTTTTAACCCCCGACAGAAAAAGAGGGGTGTTATAAGTTTAACGTGTGTATCTGTGTATCTGTGTGTCTGTCTGTTCCATCGTAGCTGCCAAACCGCTGAACCGATTTTGTTTTTTTTTTGTTTTGTTTGAAAGGTGACTTGATCGAAAGTGTTCTTAGCTATTATTCAAGAAAATCGGTTCAGCCGTTTGAAAATTATCAGCTCTTTTCTAGTTGATGAATGGATGAAATTTCCAATCGATTAGCCCTGTGAAAGATGCTCTCTTTCACAGGGCTAATCGATTGGAAATTTAGAATTCTGTTACTTCAATGATATTAGAAGAATATAGTAACCTTGAACTGATGCTGCAGCATCACCTGGATGCAGGATACCCAACGCCCTCACCAACTTACAGCAGAGGTATCGTGGGCTAATTGGAAAGGTCTCAAAAAATAGGTTACAGATGGATGGTGATCAGGGTCTGATGATGGAGTAGGAAAGAGAAATGAGACTAAATTAGAAACTAGCTTCACTGTGGAAAAAGTACGTACAGCTACGCAGATTTCGGCGAGCCGCGGGTTGATCATAGCGTTTCTACTAGTAATATAATATGAAATTTAAAAAGCTGGAAATAAAAGATAAATTAAAAATTTAAAAAACCCCCGACAAAAACAAACCATTTAAAAAGTAAAAAAATAATATGTATTGGCCCTTTAAGTTTAATATAAAAGTTGTAGGTAATATTTTGATCCAAGCGTCGTCGCGTCGGGGGACGGCTAATGAAAACGCCAACATACACTAGGAATAATGAATATATGCTATTGTAGAAAGGATAGCTGCTGTTAATGTCCTATTTTCATGAGCCGTCCCCCGACGCGACGACGCTTGGATCAAAATATTACCTACAACTTTTATATTAAACTTAAAGGGCCAATACATATTATTTTTTTACTTTTTAAATGCTTTGTTTTTGTCGGGGGTTTTTTAAATTTTTAATTTATCTTTTATCCCAACTATGTTAGGGTTCACCAGTGTTTTACATGGAGTGACTCTACACGGTGCTGGGTAACACGATACTCCTTGGCAAAACCGGTTGTCAGGCTTTCGGGCTTCTGAATACCCGTATCTATGAATGACAACCGGGACCAACTGCGGTGTCTCGGTATGTACCTAATGGATGGTTACCCATCCACAGACCGACCTTGGCAAGCGTTCCTTACCCTTGAAGATCGACCCGTGCGACTGTTATTATTTACCCACGAGCCTCTCGTTGACTTCTTACCTACCTTTATTACTACTTTAACAATTTACCAAGATTTATCACTTAAAAATCGTCATCAAACAACATTTTGATCTTTTTTCGGTACTCACCGTAAGATAATTATGTAGATACGCCGTTTATATGAAGATAACGCGGTCATTCCTTCAATGCGTATAATATTGTATCTACGTACAAAAAAAACATTATGTACAAGACTTATACATCCTCAAATAGGAGCCAGTTTTTATCTTACCCCGCCATCTAGCGGAGACTCTCGACAATTTTTATCGGTTGATTAAATCGTTCCTAGCTACCCCTTTATGGGCGAGGCGTGTATATACTCACTTGTTTTGTTTTTGGACGAGCAGGGAGATACAATCTGTAGGTGTTTTGTTGCATATCAGAACATTAAATCAGGGTAATGTTCTGTTCCGTGTCAAAATATTGAGGAAATAAAGGTTTTGGTACGAGTCATAGGGGATAGGAAGTCATAATGGGAGATGTCACTGTGCTTTAAATTCTATTCATTGTTCATTCTTCTCGAGATCGGAGATCTTCTTCGAAGGTCTTCATAAATAATTGTGAGGTGCAAAAAGATCTCATAAATGGCGATGTCTGGGCAATCTGCCTAGCCTTTTCCTACTATATTGGGGTCGGCTTCCAGTCTAACCGGATGCAGCTAAATACAAGAAATTTACATGAAACGAATGCCTCTTTGACCTCCACAACCCCTGGGTTACATGGTACCCCTTGGACTGGTTGTCAGACTTTTGACCTTCTGAATACCCGAAACGACTGTCAAAGATCTACTAATAACAGCCCGGACCAACGGCTTCCCGAGGCAGTGTCTCGATATGTGATGGGTTAAACTCATTTTAGTTAGTTATTTTATATCTTTATCGATATTTGTGTAAGTCAGTTTTTTTCAGTCTTAAGTTAAATCAGTTTTGTTTATCTTTTTTTTAAATATTATTCACGAGGGTTGCTTTGTTTTATGTGAATGTCGTGTAGGTACACCTGTTACGAACCCATACATGTAAACTTAAGGCGCTGACAACAGCCAAACGGTAAAAGTAGGCTTGACTTAAACAAAAAAATTGCCAAATCTATATACCTTGTTTGTGATAAGTTGCGGAAAAAAAAAATGTGTAACTTAAACATATTCTCAGAACTTCGTTGTTTCCAAATCACGTTTTGAAAAAAAAATCTCTACACAAATTAACGGTAAACTAACCTCTTACCTTGAGTCTTAATCCAAAATATCTGTATTAAATATCAAACTACGTTGGTGTTTTAATTAATAACAAGAACGTCTTATTTGAATGTAGAACTTGGTTGTTTTTAATTTTCGATTATTCAACTCATTTTTGAATAAATCGATAATTGCTTCATATTTTGCAATAAATTCCAAGCGTTATGTCATCACGCTTCTCTTTCTTTTCTATGCAATCCGATAGTGACCGCGGTTTATCTGTTGTCAGCGTCTTAAACTATTTAGAAAGAAGATAGAAAAGAAAGAAAAAAATAGGTTTATTTGTCACAAAAACCCGTGCATACAAAAAATTAATACCTACTTAATCATATAAATCATAGAAATATAAGATCAGGAGTACTTAAAAAAATAAACAGTTGGCAGCTGCACGTCATGACTGTGGCAAGAGGCTTCCACTCAGCATAATGCTGTGCTATGAGGGACCCACAGCACAGCGCTGATTTTCAGTGGTCATTTAATGTAGGTGCAGTGTATATATGCTGTTGGCGTACTTATTTTAAATAAATTAATAAGTGATCATCCACGGACCGACCGCGGCAAGCGTAGCTTAACCTTCTATCGACCAGTTCGGATATTATCATTTAGTCACGAGTTTCCATGAAAATATTCTTTATTTCATCGACACAAGTTCGCCACCACATTCTTACATAATATAAAACAAAGTCCTCCGCCGCCTGTCTGTCGTTCTGTTCGCGATAAACTCAAAAACTATTGCACCGATTTTCATGCTGTTTTCACCAATGGAGAGAGTGGTTCTCGAGTAAGGTTTTAGTATATAATAACCGACATCCACGCAGGCGAAGTCGCGGGCATCAGCTTGTTTATGATAAATACTTCATTAGTTATGTTACCTACTTACTTGGACACATTGTATGAATCAGGACCTTATACAAAACAGAAGTCGCAAATGAGGTACATAAACAAACATGTTCGACGAATATAACATCATTATCCAATGAAATACTTACCTGATAAGTCCATTAAAGCAATGGAAGACGTATGTACGAGATAGCAGCTCCTGCGTACACCATATATCTGCAGGATGTGGAAAAATCTTCGTTTTAGAGATGTTGTACACTTGAATTTGTCTGATCCAGTCAACTGTGGGTGGTATTTTGGAAATGTTGTAGAATCAACTAAGTAAAACCTAGGAAAAGTGTTAAAGATGTACCGATATCCAATGTACTAGGAGCATGCAAGGTACCTAAATGTGTTGGGAACAAAGGTTTTTGGAGGATGTACGAATTCTTTTTTGTTTGATGATTGTTACATTTTAAATGACAACGAAATAATTCAAGAGCTGGATCCAACACTATGCGTTGAATTACAGTGCCTAGTGTTAATTTAGGTAGGTACCTAAGTTAGACATTACCAAACATTTTTAAAAGAGTAACGGTGGAGTTTCTTGCCCATTCTTGTCCATACGAAAACTACCTTTTGGAAGGGGCAACTAGAATCAGTTCTATTTCGTTGTTTTTGACGTTCAAAAGTGCCTTTAATGTCCCTGCTTGAAAAAAATTTTATGACTTTGACCAACTTACCCTAAATTGGAATATATACCAAAGCAAGCAACGGCATCTGCTAATGCAATTTAAACAAACCCAATAAAAAAGAGCTTATTTCAGTTAAACCTCAAACTTAAATCTAATACAAGACCGCACTAAATGAAACTATAAACTTCACTTAAATCTTAAATAGACTTCAAATTCATTTCTAAAGCATAGAGCAGACTCAGGCGCGTCTTAATCGAAAATCTAGTCACAATTCATTCTGGAACACATGAGAATTGGCACGCTACGACGTGTTGCTATACTTGCAACACACCATAAGTGTACACACAGCTTTAATCCAAAGATTTGTGCGGTGCACGTATAAACAGTGGCTATTAAGGGGCGGTCCACGATTTACGACCAATTAAAATCTATATCGTGGAGCCAATTAAACCTCAAGTGGTTTATTAGTATTGAATGCTGTGTTTATCGGCTCTGCGGCATTTCAACCGGTCCCGTACTTACCTAGTACTGTCCTGCTCAAAGTTATTGGATTATCTTTACTTAATTAAGCCTCGCCTACTGAAAGTGTACGTGTTTTCTTTTTGTTCGTCTTTATTACTTTTGTATCTAATATGCTGGCGTGGCCTGCGAATTAATGGGTCTTGTATCAGGAGTTCACTTTTACGTATCATACGTTGTGTACTGTGTAATTACAGGGTATTTATTTGTTACGTAGTATCGTCTTTAATTATGACATCTGGATAGATGAGTAATAGAAACTTTGGAATTTTATATTGGACTTGATTATAAAGAAGGGATTGGACGATTATAGAGTTCCACCTTTACACTAACCAGACAAGCTAACTATGTATAGCTGAAGGTTGGACGAGTTAAAAAAAATGAAGCTCCTGCAAATTCGAAATCTTCAAGAGAAACTTACGATAGGTAACCTACCTTTACCGAATAACTTTCTGCATAATATTGAAGATTTAAAAACCCGCTGTTTCACAAAAATTACCTCTCCAAACTAATCTAACTTTACCTATTTTAATTTCATAACATACAAAATTAAGTAAATAGCATAGACAAGATGATTAAACTTACGAAGAAAATTTTTAATATGATAAACTGAACCACTTAAAATTAACACTGTTCCCAGATTAACCAGAAGTAATTATTATAATATCGTACCTATTATAGACAGATTAATATCAACATTAATAATTATAAAACAGAGCTTCATTGATGACTGTTAATTTATCCTTATCGCTTAATTATCAAATTTTTTGATATAGTAATTGGGTTATAATTCAAAAACTACTAGTTATTAATTAAGTATTTAAATATTTTGCATTAATTTTGGTTTCATCATAATATCGGTTCATGGTCCAATGCTGCTAATGGGTATCATAAAAAAAGGCTTTAGTTAATGACTGAATCTTGTAATTTAACCGCCATCACAACGGCGATAAGTTCCTTCACCTTGCTTTGTATTTAAAAAATACCTAATTAATTTTATCTTAAAATTAAAGGTATCCTATCAAAAATCGATCAAATTAGAATTTTAAATAGAGTTAGTCATGTTAATCTTATATGAATTATACTACTCTCTCCATCGTATTGGAAGACAGGCAAGGTTGTTCTAATTCAAGAATAATTAAAGCTCAACAAAATCTATTTTACCTTACATAAACCTTTATTTCTATAAAATAAAATACCCCATTAAGGTCGCATACAGACACAAAAAAAGTCCCCGAAAATAATGGGGGAACTCGCAAAACTAATCACTTAAACTTTCCAATCCCATCGTAGGCCATGCAGGGCCAATACTACAAATTTTCAATTACCCCCAATGGTAGCAAATTCAGCTGAAATGTAAATTATTTCAGCGTGTGCATTATAAATATAATTGTAGGTGTTTCTGGGCGGGGAATGGCTGGCCAATGGCTGTGCTCGGATAGGTTTGGGCGCCGCCCGCCGTAAGACTGATGTTTTGCCCGCGAAGCCTTCGTCGAGGACGCTACGCTCGCACGGAACGGAAAGGCTACAAAGTTGCATGTTTTTAAAATTTAAATGTAAGGAATATAAAAGAGGCAGCTGGGGTAGTTTCAAGGCTTTATTTCTGTTATATCAAAGCATTACAATGTGTGAAATGAATGGTTTTAAAAGTTGAACTTATAGTAGGTATTTGAAAAATAATGGGCGTTGTATTATTAACAATTCTGACGGAGACCATTACCTGTTACTTTAATGTTATAAAACGAAATAATGAAGTATGGCTTTCTGATAATTTCATAAAGATCATCAAGAACTGCACCTACCGGCTTTGAAACATCTAAACATCTAAATACAATTATTGCATAGTACTTATGTATAGCTGGGCACTCCAATAACAAAGAAAAAATAGGAATATTTAATTACGTATGACTAAATAATCATATTTCATATTGTAGGTAATTTGTATGTATGCTCCACAAATTCATAGCCCGACGACACAGTATTATAAAATAATATGAAAATAAAATAAATTAGGTTCCTTCTGCACTGTATATTTTAGTAGGAAGTATCCACATTTATTCTTCGACAAACTTAGGTAATTTTTTGTAAAATGCTGTTTTAAATGCCAACTTTCAATTTAAATTCGCTTTTGAATAGTAATTAATTTTCAAGCGCTTTTAAAGTTTTATTTTTCATAAATAAAACAGATGCTATTTACTTGAGGCATCCAAAATAGAACTAGTGGCTTATCATTTAGTTCGAAACAAGATATTTTATTAAGAGCACTTATAAGAGACAATTTCCGAAACCAGAATTAATTAAAGACAAGTTATTAGGAATTCAAGTAAATATCTCAGCGTGACGCACTTCCTATGGGCTTAAATGGAATAAAAATAAAATAAATATAGGTTTGGCAGTTGTTTTACTTTCTATCAATGTTAAAAGCAGCTGTAGGTATAGATAGACCAAAAAATGGTAATTAAATGTTTTTCAATTTAATAAAGTCTCAAAAGTCAACCCAAAATGATTTTTAAATCCAGTAGCAGTTCACCTCAAGCAACTTAATACATTATACAACATATGGACATTTAGTATCACCAAATGACTCATAAAATTGCCCAAATATCCCACAACACCGTAAATTTATCGTTGAACACGTCATCCAACTCGTAAAAGCGTCGAGGAGAATCATTCTCGGCTCGGAACAAACTCTCATGTCAATCATTAACGTCAAACAAAATATAAAAATCAATTTACGCGACATTCAAACCATTATGTGGTTGTGGAAACCGCTTCATTACCACTCATGGTACCCATAAAAGTGCTCATGTTCCCTCACACAATGCCGCCATGATTTACCACGCGAATATATCTCAATATGTAATAATACTTTGCTCATTGTTAATTCGTACCACTCCGTGCCCCAGAACAATAAATTTGCGATTAGATATAAAGCAGAAATGTGTCTAGGATGATTTAAATGCGAAGGGAAGACCCTACCGCTATTTACCTGACGTGTATTGAGCTTTCAATGTGATATAACGTGGACCACAATGTAGCGAAAATAGCAATCTTTTTTTGTGTGTGAAATGCAATTCTGCACGTTCATTATGGATTCGCATTTCTTTTGTTACAGCCGACAAAATGGATTGGAATTTCGTTTATGTTTTGTTACGAAGAAATGGTTCACTTTAAAGTACAAGGTGAACAAAAACGTTTAAAAAGTCATGTTGTTTTATGAGCTTTTTGAGCTCAGCGCGTATAAACATACAGTAAATAAAATTTATATGAGTATGATGAAAAATGGCAAAAAAAAATACTGATAATATTAGCTATGATCCTGATAAAAGATCAAAATTACCTTTAAAATTGCATGATGACTTGATGTGTCTTTGAGTCTCATCGTCTTCAAGTATATTTATTTCCACGCAAACCATTTTAATATAATTATTGTGCCCATTTTCTTCATTAATTTCTTTATTAAATACTCTTATTTTCACATACTTATAGAAGGCTTACTTCATCACACAAATTCCAAACGATGACTCAATCAGCAACATATTGGAACAACTTGCCTGACTACTTTACAATACATTGTACAAAAAAGGCACATTTCCAAAAACGTCATTTTTAAACAGTCTTCGGCAGAAACAAAGCCTTTCAGGCAATCCATCGAATTTATTTCAAATAAACGGCCATAGAGGGCACACTTGAATTTCAACATAATCTTTATGCCGCCATTAATATATTTTGGACTTATTTATTGAGTCCCTAAAGAAGGTCCAGGCAGGTGGTCCATACTTAATCAAGACGTTACCAAAAATAAAAAAACGTGTAGTCATATTTTGTTTTTTTGCCTGAATTATTGTTCGGCCCAACGTAAGTTATTCCGTGAGGACTAGACCCCGTTTTGTTTAGTTATTTATATAATGCCTTTTAATACGATGGGAAAGACATACGTTATAATGAATATATTAGCAGTAAAGTAAAGAATACACTTGGGAAACCAGTTGTATGTAATAAAATAACGTTACGACATGTTAATAACGTGAACAAATGCACGTTTAATAGTTGAGCACCGGTTGTGATGGATGACGCAGATAATGCGGGTGAAAGGTGTATATTCTAATGCTTTAAGTACACACTGTAAGGTATTTGAATCTTTTAAGGTGTGTAGAAAATAAATACACGAATTATCATTTAAATGTCACGATAATTTTAAAGTATGGCTTTGTATAATAACTTTATCTCACTATTTCGCTAATAAGGCAATCAATTTTGGTATTATCTGGCTACCATTTACTCATCAGCAAAGATTTTTAGAATGTTTATGTTCAAGAAAGGTTAAAAACATAACCTCTACGACATCAGTAGTTAATAAGACAAGTTTAGTCAAAGAATCACAATCTCATCTCTCTCTACATTTCCTACCAATTTTAGAAGCTCACAAAGTCACCAATACACAATAATACACCCTTAAAATACTCCACAGCTAAAAACAAAACAGATAAGGAGAATCAAAACAGTTGTAGGTACGGGCAAGACGGCACAATAAAACAGCATCCTACAGAGATCCGAGTCGAGATAGCGAGTTGATTTAGCCATCTTACCACTGAGATTTATTCACTTGTGGGATTAGCTTTATGTCGCCGTTCGGCTGTTATGTGCGGCGGACACCGTGGTATATGATGACTGTTTCGGTGTTAAAATAGTTAGAATGTATGGGTGTGTTCGTTAAGTTATTGGGTTCTTGTTAGAATGTCTTGTTTTGTACAATGTGGTGGGGTAAATAATAAACGTTTGAATATTTTTTGAATTTTTAATTCCGATTTTTTGTTTTCTTTAGTTAATATTTCAGTTGTAAGGTATTCATGGTTACCGTCCCAAAATAATATCGAAGAAATAATACTGCAGAAAACACCTTATTCTAACATCCTTGTAATTGAATACCTAACACAGCGGAGTTTCCCAAAAAAAAAGATTTATTGAAAATGGAAAACAAAAACAGTTTGACAACGAAGTTCCCACAATCATCATTGCCATCATCCTACAACTACAATCTAATCCCTAACACTGTCCACAGTCCACTGTATTACACCCCGTTTAAAAAAGGACCCCCTTTTTGGAAACTTATCTTCAGAGGGCGAGGGGCGAGCCAACAAAAGATAAAAGAGATATATAAGTGGCCCTCACAGTACCATCGAGTCGTTACAACAGCAGTAAAATATTTCAAATTGTACCCAATGCCGTGGAAAACGGAACTTACGCGTTTTCACCCCCCTTTCGTCCCTCCCGAACACTATGTGTTTTTAATTTCGTTTTCGATTTTGTTACGTTATTGGAAATGTTGGTAATTAGTCGTTGATGCGTTTTGTTTGGGTTAATGGTCGCTAATGGACTTTTAAGTTTTTGAATCGGCGATACTGGTCCTTTGATACAGTCTTGTAATGTGCCTATCATCAATTGGCCCTAATGCTGACATTATATATGGTCAAATAGTTTTCCGATATCGAATTTACATTTAGCAAGTTTAGAATTAGCAATGTCTTATAATATTAATCATGATTTTGTTAGAACAGCTGTTAGTCCTTTCTAAGTTACACAAGCCTTGATCACGTTTCCAAGACTTAATTTACCTCGTCTATTTCATGTATAAACCGTACTATCAATATTCAAGCTACAATACAAGCTACGATACCTACCCACAATTCCATATCAACCAAATATTATAATTTCAAACGCTATTCATACTGGACAGCCGTAACCAAACTGGACATGACATTTCAATAACTCCAACTATTAACCAATTACGACCCACGCTGTAATATTCATCTGTTCTATGTATTGACCATTGTATACATACATAGCAGACCATTCACCATATACGTCCATTCCCATGATACAACAATGGCTTACAATTAGATGCAAATATTATTTGAATGGTGGTATTAACGGGCATAGGGTCAGTCATGCAAATGTTGGAAGCTGTTGGATTTCCCCAGTGGATATCCCTTCGGTATGAAGTAATAACTTTTGCACTGTAGCCAGTTTATTTGTTATACGGTCCAGTGAAGGGGTGGTCAGGGTGTTTGATGGGAGAACGCATTGTAAATTTTAAAAGGGCGAGATGACTCAAAAATTTTGTCCTTAGGTCACCATCGACCCGGTCCTTGGAAAAATAAGGATAGTAGAACCTCATGTGTAAATTGTCTCAAATTTTGCGACGGTAAGCGTCAGTATTTAAAAAGTTCAAAATGACAGTTGAAAACAATATAAAGTACTAGCTGCGCCGTGAGTTCACCCGCATAGGTCTCGATCCCGGGGGAATATCGGGATAAAATGTCCTTCTTCAGAACATGGTCTACCCATGTGCAAAATTTCATCCAAATCCGTTCAGCTGTTTTAGCCTGAAAGCGTAAGAAAACAAACAAACCAACATACAAACTCACTTTCATATTTCTAATATTAGTTAGGATTCATCCATGTGCCTCAAGAATGTCATCGAGAAATGTGTCGTTAGACTGCAACCTTACTATATGTAAGAAAAAAAGACTGTCAGGTTCACACAGAAACTACCTTATAGTGTTGACACAACATAATAACTCATAAGGAACTACGATACACATGAGGAACATTATTTATACTTAACATTTACCTAACTTTACCAGAAGATAAATCAACTTAACTTAGGACTTTCCTGCTGCCACGAAGAAAATTCCTGTAAGTGTAAGATGATTAATACCTGGTTAAGTTAAATGTAAAACCTTTCCACTGAAGACAAATACCTACCATTATGCACGTAAGCACTTCTTACTTCTTCTATTGCTGATATCCTAAACGCAGAGGTTTCACTAAATAAACCATGATCTGAAACTCATGTGACGTTCCTCGCTATTATATACAACGTGCCGCTACAATGGCGACATTAATTTAACACACGGGTAGGGCTAGTGGCCAGTAATCATAAAAATTATAATAAAATAAAATAATTGGTCAATTAAAAAAAAAATTTTTTCAAACAAACTAAGTAATAAAAACATAACCAAAATTGGGGTCACTCTGTGTAAAAGATTCATTCATGAAGCTACCTACCAGCTACGTTCATTAGCTAGCCTACGTTATGTCGGCCGATTCTTTGTCGGCGGCATAATTTCTAAGAAATTGCGCGGCTTTCCTTCTATTTGCCTACATATGATCGGTGACCCCGGCAAATGACCTCTTCGCTACAGGTCTTTAAGTACATGTAGCTCCAAGATGGTAATTTTGAAAATTGTAAATAAATCAGTAAATAATAACGTTTAGTGAAATTAAAATATTTTCATTAAATGAATACGCGAAATCGTATACGTGTGTTAAATTAATGTCCCCATTAAAGCGGCACGCTGTATATGTTATAGATCAAGTAATAAATAGGGGCAATAATAACGCTAATTATTCTAAGATTTATGCCATGAAATGTATGAATCGGTCAGTTTAGGAAAGCAAATCTTTTTTCCCAAACAAATTACGAACGCTAACTTGCTATTGCGATGGTTTTCAAGGCTTTATTTTTTAAACTTTCGTTCCTATACAGATCACTCCACAAACTAGATACCTACCCTACTATAGTCCTTTACCTACCTACATCCCTGCATAAACTAGGTGTATAGAGCAGTGTATAGAGATGTCCTTGTTCAACGAACCGCGGGTAGTTTCACGCATGGTCGCCGCTTGCGACCGTGCTGTTTGTTTTGTTGTTGTTATGTTTTAACTATGTAGGTACCGTGTTGGGATGTAGGTGGGTTATTGAGGGTAGTTTGGTACTATGTCGTGAAATTGGAAAAAAAATATGTTTTCTTCTAAAAATAAATAAATCATCCGGTGTGAAAAAATTTAACTGTACGAATTTATTTCAATAATTTTGTTCATGTCGATGTCTTGGTATATGTAGTGTTATGATTTTAGAATGTAGCGGTATTTAAGCACAATTATGATTTTTGAACTCAACCTTTCATCTTTTAGCGATTTGTAACGTTTGAGTAATAAAGGAAAGGAAATATTATACAAATGGTACGTGTACCTACTTACACATATAATAACGGTTTAATCAATAGTTATGAATAAAGAAAAGTATTTACTACCTACTGTAATTGAGCTGTGCATTTCTACAAGCTTCCACGTTGGTATTACTTAAACAAGTATTAACAAACCGTTCTTACCAACGAATTATTTAAATAATAAACCAAAAAAATCCATTACACATAACAGCAATAATAGAGTAATCAAAACAACTTTAATTATATCTTTCATACATAACATTCGGTATAATACCCACCCAAACAAAGAGTGTAGCGTGCGAAGAGTTCGTAAAACCTCCCCTAGTAACTACCTAATAGATGGCGTTACGTGCATCAACGGAAGATCGATACGTGGGACAAGGGAATAAAAATGCCCACAGAAGCAAGCTTTTGAATTGATTGCACAGACACACTAATTGCTGAATGGTTGATTTTTGAATTTTCTATCGATTCGTGTTTGTTTCAACTTAGATTTTTCGGTTGCCTACAAAAAGTTATCGAATATTAGCTTGGATATTGCTAAAAGAGTTGTGGCGGCATCCACATCGCCACATGCGAACTACGCATCAAAGACCTGACGTCACACAAAAATCCTGACGTCACATAAAATCTTGCATCGCGCAATTAGAGTTTACCGTGTGATTGACGCATAAGTATACAAGATTCAATTATCAATCGTTGGGCAGTTGCCCGCCAGACACAACACCCGTCTGGTCGGAGGATACTCCGTTTTCTATAGAGGATGAGTGAACTTTACACCCTGTTCCTCATACCAGTAACGAGTAAGTACTTACCTATGGTAGACTTCAAAAGTAAAATTCTAGTGCACAGAATACATAAAGGGAAATTCTGGTTCACAAAATACAAAAAAAATATTTCTATCTATGCCTTTATCTAATTTACTTTTTGTTCTATTAATACTACAACTTTTGTGTAAACCACTGCAGCACTGGGTTAGCTATAACTATTGGAGTTCAACGGGTCAAAATTTGAACTTTTAACCTTTCGATTCTAATTCAATACCACAATCCCATTGTCAACTCGAAGCATATTATATACTTACCATCATATAAAACGAAATCTATGACCTTCATGTATTTTTATACAAACAGTATTTTTATCTTTTCAAACACAGTTTCTTCTCGTTCTCAGCTAATCCATGTTACCTATGAACTCGTTATTATAAATCTTATACGCGACACATTATACATGTAAATGTTTTTACTTGAACACTGTAAAATTATTCCGAGGAGGCATTCGTTTGACTTTTATAGTCTTGTTGAATAATGTTATATTTTTATGTTTGTTTCATGAAAATGTTGAGCTAAGGGGGAAGGTGAGAATGTGCCGAGTAAAATGTATTTAAAGTCCAGATTTCATACGATTTTTACAGTAGGCATGTATGTTTACGGTCCGTTTTCCTTTCATAGTAATCCATGCTTTGCAGTAGTTTTTATAATAGTAATTACAAAGTTAACTAGAGACTGCCTCTGGTAAACTATTGAATACAATATAATGCAGTGAAATGTCTTAATCTGAGTAAAAACTTTTTACGCCATCTCTCGCCATCCATCAAGAAGAGATAGAGCCAATTGATGCTTCTCTATATGTTTTTAATATAACACGTTATAATGGAAGATACTTCGCCCAGTGGTAACGGCCGCGACTTACGAGTTATTGGTCGTAAGTTCGAATCCAGACAGGCGCTTTACCTTGTGTAAATAATTTCAACACCACTTCTCTCAAAACGGTGAAGGCAAACATCGTAGGAATAAAATTCCAAAAATTCGAAGATATGTCTTGTGACATCTACCAACCCGCTCTGGGCCCGCGTGGTGGATTACGGCCCACTACCTTTCACAGAGAGGAGGCCTGTGTCCCAGCAGTGGGAACATTATAGGCTGATTTTGATTATCTTCCCATAAGAAAACCTTGCGAATTTCATACTAAACTTACCTTACACCGAAACTTACCTTCAAGTAACCAATATCCGTAGTAAAGGTGTGTGCTAAAATAAATATATGCATAGGGTCCTTTTGTGAATAGTCGTTGTTATTGAAATAAGGTGTCGCTGCATCCGATCGCGGTTATCGATATGGCTTTATCCATAATCCGCGCGCCTTCCCGTCTTGTTTACTTCCTCTAAGATATCGCGTTGTAAAACCTTGCTATGTTTGTTTTGAACATTCCTGAAGGATTTTGTTAAGAAATTGTCCATGGATTTTGCAAGGAAATTGCTGAGTTTGTTCTTGGAAACGACGAAGAATAGAGATATTTTAAATTATTCTAGTGTTTTATAATATTTATCAAATCATCAAATCATTTATTCGTTTGCAAACATGGGTAATTAGTACATAGTTTTTTTATTTATAGTGCTTCACGTTCTACCGTCACATGGGCATAACAACACATATTTAATTTAAGTACTTAATTTAAAAAAAACATTTTAATTTTAAATAACAATTAAGAAATTATAATAATACAGATTACAAAAATAATTCAAATCTTTTGAATTACAATAAGCATGTCAAATCGTTTGAATTACATTAATAATATCATATAAATAAAAAAATGTCAAATGGAAATAGTAGCGTTGTGGATCAGTCAGTGATTCATCATTCAGGATGCCACTATTTTCTTTGCACAATAAAACAAGACATATTGATTTTCAATTGTTGTAATAAACATTCAAGGAACAAGCCTATTATAATACAGTAGGTAAGGATATTAAATATTAAACAATGCCTAATGCCATTGTAATTACCAGGGGGCCTAAACTGGCCACATTAGCAATTCCTCTAAAAGCAGTTCATTTCCTGAATCCCAGCTTTCATCAGCAATTCCTTTAATTTGACACAAAAGCAATTCATATTATGTGGACCATTTTACGAATCTCCATAGAAAACTGTCAAACAGATGAATTATTTCGTAATATGAATCGCACGTAGATCATATTATGAATTGTCATTTTGTTACATTATCCGATGATTCATAATATTTTCCTATTATGATTCTAATAAAGTGACTGTTTTAAGCCCCCAGGACTAATTTTATTAATTGCTTATTTACCTTCTCATGTAACAACATGAACACATATGGGGTTCAAACACACCAATCATCATCAGCCTATAGCAGTCCACTGCTGGACATAGGCCTCTCCAATTGCACGCCATTCAGCTCGATTCTCGGCAGCTCCCATCCAGCTGCTACCAGCCACCCTGCGAAGATCGTCGCTCCACCTAGCCTGAGGGCGTCCTACCTTACGTTTGCCGATTCGCGGTCTCCACTCAAGAACACGTCTACCCCAACGGTCATCAGTTCTACGGCTAATATGGCCGGCCCATTGCCACTTCAGCTTGCTTATTCTATGAGCTATGTCAACAACTTTGGTTCTCTGCCGGATTACCTCATTCCGGATTCTATCTCTCAGAGATACTCCAAGCATAGCTCGTTCCATAGCTCGCTGAGCGACCTTGAATTTATGGACTAGTCGTACCGTGAGCACACCAATAATGCCCATAAAATACAAAACATACACATACAACCAGACGTAGCAAAAAATAAATAAAGTCATATATATATATCTTGAAAGTATTTTAATGAATATAATTTCACGAGTGTAGCACGCATACTACGATTTACGTACAAATGTCACGCGACGCGAAATAATCTGCTAATGAACTGAAAGCTTTTAGCCTATTTAATGAGTTTTTATACTTTTTTTGGAGTTGAGAACATCTGCTGGTCACAGGTGAATCTGAAAATAAATGAAATTTTATTAAAAACAGTCGCTGTTTTATTGCTATTATCATACATTAAAGATTGGTTATCGTAGACTTTCGACTAATTTAATTTGTTGATGATAGCGCTTGTATTAATTTAAAAATACTATGAATTCTGTATACAACCAGTGCGGCAACTTTGAATGACACAAAGAACTTGGTAGGTAAGTATTGATACTGAGTAAAACCTAAATTGAACCCTTTTTCTTTCTGGTTTTGCCTACCCATTGTATAAGCAATACCTTTAAACCTAAATCGACTATATGATCATTATCTATTCACTTTACCTAATGAGAAATAACAGGAGGTTATGGTCCTTTAAATCTGTTGGACCCAATTTTTAGCAGGTCCATTTCTCAGCATCGCAATAGCCAATACAAAGCAATTGGCATCAAATCATAACCCAAAACTAACAACAATAACAGCGAAACAGCTCAACAACTCACGCCCACAACTTGCAATACGAAGCGAAATACGTTTTCGGCAATAACTGGGCAACATTTCAACAATTTAATACGACATAAACAATAGAAATGCCGGTTGTACGCGGCCCGGCGCGTATGTAAGTGTGCAGCGCGTACGCGGCGTATGTTAGTACGCGGCGTATTTATTGCGTATGGTATTGTGGTACGCTCGTTACCGTATATCTGTGAGTGGGGGCGTATGGGAGCGCCCTATCATGAATCCTGATACACGACGACCGCTTTATTGGGAGCCGCGAGCTTTTTAACGACCGCAGCTACGAGGATGGACTTTCTATTCTGTATTAGGTGAGGTATATGTGCGTAGGTAAAATAGGACTCGGACCCCAGAGGACTTTATTAGAAAGCCTGTGCAAAAGAAACAAAAATAAACAGTTAAAAATAGCAATAACACAGTCACATAACAACAGTAATTTACTACTACTTTTAGTAGTAAATTTACTACTACTTTTAGTAGTAAATTACTGTCAGTCAGCCTGGTATTGTCCACGAAACTTGACACCAAAATTACTGACGGCTCAAAAGTACCAAACCTTTTTCAGTAGCTCAAAAAACAAACAACCAGGACCAAGCTACATTGGCGGTAGCGTGAAAGGGTTTGTTGATTGGACGGTCCTCTCGGGTCCCCGTGACCCGTGCACCATGTTAATGGGCTTAATCGTCTGTATAGTCCGTCTGAACAATTTATGTATCATTTTCGATCCCGTTATGCTCGCCGGATTATGCGTACGTGCGACCCTCCCGTTTCGAATTCGTAATGGTGATGGCTCGAGATATCTGAATTTATAATGTTATATCAACACTGTTAATGGTAGTAAGAACCAAAGGACCAGGGACTAAGGACCAACATAACTTATGTATTGGTTGCTTAAGTAAGTAAGCTAGTGCAGAGTAAGTAAAGTTAGAGGAATAATTCAGAGGGCTTGGAACTGTTTGTGTCTTTGCGATGCGAAGGCATTTGCTAATGGTCCTCTCGGCCGTTTCGTTCGAAATATTTTAGTGATTACTTCAAACGACTTTTTGGATGATAAAAATACAATTTCTAACGAGTTTTCAATGATTTTTGATTTGCAAAAATCATTGAAAACTCGTTAGAAATTGTATTTGAAACTAAACTTGAAGTAATATTTTTAGTTAAAAAATCTACATGATAAATATATTTAATTATTCACTGGCCCTTTTATGTACACTGAGAAAATGCCTATAATACAACCCTCGATAGTGATGCTCGCACCAAGTCGTTGTCGGTCCACAAAGAGGATCTCTTTTTCACTAATTTACATAATTATTCAGCATTAGGTGTCCAAAAACTCCTACTTCATACTCAGACTATACCCACAAATTCATAGCTCTAAATCCAAAAATACCTACATTAAAGTGCCTACGAATAACAGGTGCGGCTTTTATCAGAATTTAAAATAGGGATTAACACCGCCCGGTTTGGCCGCAGCGTATCGCCGGCGCCACGCCCGGTAACCGGATCCGGGCGTATTTACCCGGATTTAAACCGGATTAATCCGCTTCGACGCTGCTGCCAGCTTTGTAGATATCACATTGTTTATTTTACGTTTAAAATTGCAATGGATTATTTTAATTATATGGGTAAAGTGGTATGATACGACTAGTAGGTATAATGTATTTTTTTTGAGTGTGTGAGAACATGGTGGTTGATTGTTTTAATAACAATTTAAAAGGGATTTACCAAAAGAGCCTGAGTAAAATCAGTGTTGTTTCAATAAGAAATGGGTATGGCTTTTACAGATGAGTACTCTCTACCCCTGTCCTTCAAACCCTGTCCTTCAAACTAGGAAAATCTTGTATCTTGAAGGACAGTCAGAAGAAGATTAGGTACATCGCATCATTAGCAACTTTTCCCAATGTCTATGGTCATCTCACCTACCTACATTGAATTAATCCATCAATACACTTACCTTACACACACGATAGCATAGCGTAATAAATGAAACCAATACACATACATAAAACTTCGGCATACAATCTCCTGAATCCGGCCCCCGCTGCGACGTAGACCCGCTACGCCGTAGCACTAACATATAATCCTTTTCGCTACAATAGCAATTTCAAACTTCCTTAGGGGCTTCGGATAATCTTTCTTTATATCGAGCTACGAGTCGCAAGCGGGCTTATTTTTCATCTCTTTCTTACACCTAATTCTGTCGTAAGCGCAACAAAGATGGGTGATACAAAAGCCTGAAGAAAGCGGTAGACTTCTCAATAAAGAGGGGAGAACAGTAATGTGTATTTAAATTTTGGTTCAAGTGTAATAATTTTGTTTTTTAATTTAATTTCTAATGGCGTTATAAATCTAGGGTGAGAGAGAACCATAAATCGTTTTGGTGATCTTTATTTTTAATCTGAAGACGGCGGGGAACTTTTCTCGATTTTCCTTAATTTGATGGGATATTTTTACACTGTTATAATTAAGGCTATATTTTGCTCTGAGGGGATACCTACTTATATAGCTTTTAAATAAATGTATTATTGATTGTAAAATATAAAGGGGAATCTAACAATTTGGTGACATTGTCATGATAGTAAGTAATAATTGTCGCTGTTAGAAAATCATGCTGAGAAACATTTTCAGAATTAAACTATGTATACTATTTCTTTATGTAGAACACAGCTGTATTTATTAATCAAACTGGTATTCTTTATTTGCTGCAAGAACAGAAAACCACAATGCACCAGTATTCATAAACTAACAAACTAAGTTGTAGATTAATGTGTCAACATTATCGCTTAAAATTGACATTTTTATCAGAATTTTTAGAATTTTTAAGACAAAGGAACGAACAGGCAATTCCAATTTAAAATGTTCTCACGCAAAACAATGAGTATCGATCGTCTCGAATACGAGCACCAAATGCGACCTAAAAATAATCTATATCAATTTCCTTATTAATTTCGGGAGTGGCAAAAGCGTTACTTTCATAGCCACTTTAATGGGTAATTTTCATAAACAAAGTTGAGGATCCCTGAAGATGGGGCGAAGGGGTGTAGGGGAGGCGCGGGGCGGGTGGCACGGGTTCCTTTCTGAGATAGAAAACAGCTCTGGTGCTCGTATAATGGGTTTTTGGAATGGCGTCGTCCGTCTTGCCACTCCCCCCGACCCCCTTTCCACCCGGGGCGAGAAAGGATGAATTCTTATTTCCTCATCTCGAGCCGTCCGGTACGAACCCTCCATGTAGATTGCCTTTTTCTCGTAGAACCTCCGTATAACATAACAATGGCTTGTTTTCAATTTTGTTGGTGTTATTTCTTCTGGTTTTTTTGTTTATTTGGACAATGAACACGCATTGGTTTGGAAATAGAGATGTAGTTTCAAGTTAACTTAACTTCTAGCTGTCTTTGTAAAAGGGTAGGTAGATGTATCTTGTCATTACAAAACAAAACACAATTCATTTCAAAGAAAATTCTGTAAAATAATTTGTTGACATATGTTGAGGAGCACGTGGCTAAGTAATAACAGCCGCACGGGTCGATCCATCAGGTTAAGCTACGCTTGCCGGGGTTGGTCCGTGGATGGGTGACCATTTTCACATATCGAGACTCTTCCATGCCTCGGAAAGCACGTTAAGCTGTTGGTCCCGGCTGTCATTTGTGGATCTTTCACAGTCGTTACGAGTCGTCAGAAGCCCGAAAGTCTGACAACCACTCTAACCAAGGGGTATCGTATTACCCAGTTACTGGGTTGTGGAGGTCAGATAGGCAGTCGCTCCATGTAAAATACTGGTATTCAGCTGCATCCGGTTAGACTGGAAGCCGACCCCAACATAGTTGGGAAAAGGCTAGGCAGATGATGATGATTGACATATGTTCAGCAGTGGACGTCTTTCGGCTGAAACGATGATGATGATGATCATTTCACCAACACATAGAACCTACATGGCTAGATTAAAGTTTCACTTAAAAATGACAGTACCTAATCTCATTGACATAACAATACAATTTGTTCCTTTATGGGGTTCTAAATCAATCACGATCTAGAAATTGGTACTTAGGTACAATGAAATGCAACATCTGAAATCTGTTCAATACTCTTTGTTCTTTAGGAATGTCGAGCCTGACGACAGGAAACTGTTTAAAAAAAATAATTTCCTACGTAACAATATCATTTGAATTACATAACAAAATAAGGATACACTTGGCCAAAATGTTCATAATCATAATATATATCGAACGGCAATAGCAACTGCATTCATGAAGTGTTCCGCGAGCCAAAAATACTTTGATACGTTGCCAGAACATGCAAACACACACATAAAGTAAGACTCGGCTACTGCTTGTTATGACGTGCTTTTTCATTTACTTTGACAGTGTCGCTTGCGCCATGATTTAATATATTATTGTCTAGGATAAATAGTTGGTCTCAAAGTTGGGGTTTTATTTTGGGTAATGGAATTTGGTATTTGTGTTTGAAAGTGGGATTGAGTATTTCTTTTTATCCTGCTAAGTGTATGCTTTTTTTGACTAAAATTCATAGGTATGAGGTTAATTGCTGCACGAAGGGAAACAACAAGGATCATATTCAGTTTAAAAGTCAATATT
The DNA here is from genome assembly GCA_948473465.1 of Lithophane ornitopus. Classification (NCBI taxonomy): domain Eukaryota; kingdom Metazoa; phylum Arthropoda; class Insecta; order Lepidoptera; family Noctuidae; genus Lithophane; species Lithophane ornitopus. The sequence continues at coordinate 10,335,788 of OX419623.1, forward strand.
ATATATTTTTTTAATGCTGATAGTTTTCTATTTGATACATAACCATTGTACTGTATCCCAATAAAGCGATAGTAAGACAACACAAACAAGCTATAAACAAACTGGTAAACATAACAAAACGTATTAGCACTCATAATCAGTTGCCGAAAATCTGCTTTCATTCGCGCGACGCCATTATGAAAACGCCTAACGTTGCAACCATTGTAACATGACCCTTTATTTTCTTATTCTTCATACTTTTTCTTGGAGATGAAGGGGGTGGGGTAGGTCAGATTACGGTGGCGATTATATAGCAATCATAGCAGTTGTGTGAAATGAGAAGTCTCCCTTAAAAGGATAAACAAGTCGCGTGTGTACGAAACAGCCGAGACGCGCTGAATTCATATTTTACTTCGGCCTCCCTTTGGGAGATCGTGTTGCTAGAAGAGGTGGTACGGTTAGAAAGGTGCTCTGTTTAAGGCTTAGGTACAAATTACAGTAGCTAGTGCTTAATGTAGGTAAATCAGTTACAATTTAACAAAAAGAAGGTGAAGAGAATGATTCAATGTAGGTAATATGAGATTAAAGGCTCCCACAAACAGGCGCGACGCGATTTTAACAAAACAATTTCTAAGAAAACTTCACGGCGGCATGGCGTCGCGTGACAAGTCGCGCCAGTATGTAAGAGCCTTTATTCTCAAACCACAAAATAAAACAGTAATAATATTTTTTCGGCAATAGTGGCTATTTTATTTTAGCGTTCTATTATAAATACAAGAATAGTAGAATCCATTGACAAAGTGCAAAAGTAAACGAAACAAACAAAGACACAACAAAAACAAACACAACTGAAGTTCTAAGTCGGTATCTCAAACAAATCTAAACATGGCAAAAATAAAAATCCGCTTCATAGAGCATCTATCCACCCGCATCGTAAAAGTAATGTACCAAAATGTTACAGTTGTACCATTCCACCATCAAAATTGCTTTCCTTATATCTTCAATAAATGTTTAAAACATCCCGGCAAGCATGTGTTTTATAGGCTTTAGGGCTTGTTATATTAATTTCACTGGTGTCTGTACTCACACCGCGGTTGAGGGATGAAAAAATATTGAGGATCGAGCTTCCGAGGCCCCAAAGCAATTTTTGTTTCGAAAGGGCCCAAGGACCAATTACTTTTGACGTATCTCTAACGTCAGTTCTTCTTAGTACTCATATATTCATATTTAGGCTTCATATAGGACTTGTATAGAGATGAAAATTATGAAAACGCTCTCTCAAGAAAACTTTATATTACTTTCATGCGAGACTATTATTATAAATAATGTGAAAATGTGTTGATTATTGCATTTTTCTATCTTCTCATAATCAAATGCTTTCCTCTTAAAGCGAATAAGGAAAACACATGTGAGATACATGCATGGAATAATATATTTTTATTTTTATCCTTGGTTTGTCATGGTGTTCTTTTCCACTTTTCATATAATGTCTATTACATATTTTTAAACAGAGCTGACAGCTAGTAGTAACAAATAAAAAAATAAAAAAAAGTGTAGGTCGTTCTTGAAATTAAAATATTGAAAACTATTTATTTTGATTTTGTATCTAGTATATACCTAAGGCAAATAAACCTCAACGACAATTTAATTGTCAAAAAAAACTGTTTTTTTTTTCTATTGAAACAACGCTATGGTGGTAGGTACCTAATAATACATGGATACATACAATAACTTGTGACAACCACTAATTTGTATGGTCCTCTAAATCAGACATAACCAATTAATTCTGAACCCACCAGACATTTCCAGAAAAAAGTAATAGAAAACAAAAGTAGAGCAAAATGTTTATCTTTTTACGTTAACTCGAAAGTCTGTCATAAATAAGCCTAACGTATAACAATAAAGTAGGTAGGTACTATTCTCTCGAGATGTATGCTTATCTCACGGGTGTAAAGCGGTATTAATGCAAATAAATATGTCAGGAGCTAGGGTGGACATTGTTTTTATTGTAGATAGACCTTAGAGATAGTACAATAATTGATGTTTATGTAAGAAACTGGACATCTATTGTTAGACATCTCTAAGGTCTTAATCTATTGTAGTTGTATGTAGGTTAGCTGTATCGTCGTTTGGGTAGATTTGGGTCGTCTTTGGGCTATAAAAAACACCATTTAACTCACGTCCAAAAGTAGACCATTACAGCCTGACATTAAATAGGCAAAAGCTCTCTATGTATCTTTGATCAATCTGTTTAAGTATCTACTTAAGTTCTTAAAATTGTCTCTCTCAAGACAAATACATTCGAATATGAAAGATAAATTATTCAAAAAACACCAGATAATTATGTAACTCCAAAGATCCTTTGTTAAGACTTTTTTCCCCAAATTATTTCTAAAAGTCAACCACGCCAATACAATAAAACGATTACTTCAACATACAACAGCAACAATTAAGAAAAAAATCGTCCTTTGCACCCCAAAATACACAGTTACCCCAACAGGACAGGATGCCCGGTCTCCCTTTCGCCGGTTGCGCGGGAAAGTTCGCCAGATCCGTTTCCTCTGTTTGCCATTTCCCTCCAGAGCACCCGCTACCCCTGACTGACTGCTTCCACAAATAAATACGACTACCCTCCGAAAATAAATCTGCTGTAACGAAAAATAACGTTTGGTAGCATTAAGGTAGTTTTTATGGTGGCAAGAAAATCGTTTTTACTTTGGTTTTGACTTTTGGTAAAAACCAACTGAGACAGGTCTTGTTTATTCATAAATTCTTTTTATAAATCTGATTGAAACCGGCATAATGCGAGGGACTGTTTTGATCCTTTGAGAGTCCTCAAGAAACAGAAAGGTAATCTGTGACCTATGTGGCATAGGGTGGTAGAATGACGCAGTTACTTTTTTTAAGCTTCCAAAGCAAATGGTAAGTATAAGTTAGCAAGTCAGTAACAAATGACACACGCAGTCAGATCAAAGGGCCAAGTCTCTTACATAAAAAACGTTCACATTCAAGGCAATCTATCAAACTTATCAAAAATGTTGGTAAATTGATGGTTGTTTTTACAGATTGCGAATGAGATGCGAATGTGAACGTTCTTAAAAATAAGGGAATTGCCCCGCTGATCAGTGACCTCACATCTCATTTCTAATCCCCTACCACGTTGAACACAAAAGTATCGCAAAAAAGACAAAAGAATAATAAATTCTGCAACTTTTTTCTGTAAATTTAAAAAACAGTTTCTACTATCAATCACACTCACTCGCTTACATGTATTTGCATGGGAGGCATTCTTGCCAATGCCAGGAGCTTTGTTTCTACTACAGAATTCAGATGTAAGCTCAATTGTGAGTTTTTACAGAATAGGTACCACTGCTGTACATATATTTCAATCGTTCTTATCTCTCGTAATTGTCAGCTTGCAAATGAAAAAAACAAAAGTAATTGGATATAAAGTCTTTATTCGTTGTCATTATTTCAGTTGCAGCGATACCGCGGTTTTCAAGAAACATTTATTAAAATAATGTTGATCATTACGGGCTCACTATAAAATATGTCCTTTTTGTGCCAATGCTACGTATTGTCATTGTTTTTTATAAGATTTTTTTTTTTCATTGTTTGTCTGAATGTTCAAAATTAGTGAAATGTCTTGGGTGCCATTGTAATAGCGTAAAGGCTCGTGCAAACTGGCGCGATATTGCGGACACGACAGGCAGCGCAACCCTTGTAACGCTCGAGATATCGCGCCAGCCTGGACGGGCCTTTATCCAAACCTAAGTAAGTTTGTTTTTTTGTTTGTTGTACACTTTCACGCTAAAACGGCTAAACGGATTTAAATTAAATTTGGCACATGGGTAGACCATGATCTGGGTTAGGACATAGGATATTTTTTATCCCGATATTCTCACGGGATCGAGACTTATGCGGGTGAAACCGCGGGGCGCAGCTAATAAACAATAAAATAATCGGAACTAAAAAGATAGCTATGCGGTAAATATGTTGTAGTATTACTGTGTGTATAATAAAACTCATTCATTAATAGAACTACTAACAAACAATAAAAATGGTAAAAAGCCTATTTTAAGTCGCTTTAAGGTGGATGCATAGACAGGCCTCGCCATACATTTTTGAGGTGTTGTAATCTCCGTAAATAAACTGTTTCTGCAGAATAAAAGCAAGTATAATGAGACTTTATAATGTATTATGTTCGCATAACGCCAAAATTTTATAAAAAAAACAGTATTTCTAGGAGAATTAGACCCAATAAAAAACGAAAAATCTTTACATGTGTGAGTGACCTGAATCGCGCCATCTAACAGAAATTTAAAGAACCACCGAGAAAGAGTTATTTGCTGTTGTCTTACGAGTTTAAGTTCGGTAAATATTTATAATAGATGGCGTTCGAAAATTCGAACAAGCCCCAAGGTTACACGTCGAGTAGGTAGGTAACGCAGCGATGCGACGATGCCATTCATACGCACCCCGCATTGTTGCCAAATTGCTCCAGTGAGTCTTGACAACTTGCGAATCGTTTCCAAAATTGTGTTTCTAGAAAGTTAGCGCCGGCGCGCGGGTTTGCCCGCGGGTTTTACATTTTATGTTTGATAAAATGTTTTTTATTAGGGAATGAGAAAGAATGCTAGAAAGTGAAAAAAAATATCTGCGATCTGCATTTGGTTCACACAGATACAATACTAATGTAATTATTGTAATATCTACTTTAAATATAAAGTACCTAAAGATTTAAAAATCTTTCTACTGTATGTAAGTAGGTACTGATAATACATTTTATGACACAGTTAGGTACTAATTCATTGGTTTGGGTTGAATAAAATCAGAGAATAGAAGTTCATGTAAACTTAGGGTATACCTAAATCAGGCGATCAGTGTAGGCAAATTTACCTTTTTTTTTTCTAATATCCTACCTACCTACGCAATGGTGACACGTAGGTACTACTTACATCTATTGATTGAATCATATTTAATTTACGTGAAACCATCAAGATAAGTGAATACACAGACAAACCACATTGATTTTTCATAACAATTGCACATTTTAGTATTATTAGCACAAGTCAAAGTGCGTCGAGATAAATTGGTCTTGCCATCTAAGAAGTTTACCAAGAAAAAGGGGAAATAAAACATAGGGCAGTATTTTAGTAGTAAGTTGTAGGATGTGCTGATATTTAAAACGATTAATGATATAGGTACAGCAGTGGTGGCTCTGACTTACAAGTGAGAGCCACCACTGCTGTACATCATTCATTTATGGTTTCGGGGTTTTTAACTGTCAGCGAAATGACGTTCTCAAAATGGTAGCTGTAGTTCCAATTTCGCTCGTCTGAACAGCTAAGTAAGTAGTAAGCACCATTCAGGTTTAGAATTGGTGACTGGGGCTACTACTGAGAACCATTCATACGAGTGCCATCCGTGAAAGAGTTTTTATTTAAAAGTGAAGTGTTTTTGTGTTTTATTGACGGTAAGTGTTATTTTTATGTACAAAGGATGCTTTTCTGCTTGAAGGTGATACAGAGTTATATTATAATAGTAATTACCCTTAGAACTTAAAAAAGTGTAAGATTTAGAAGAGGAAATACAAAATCAAACGTTAGTAACACTCGTTGATTGTCATCACATCACATACCTACCTACTCTAAATTTCAAATATTTCCCCCTAATAGGGACGTCAATTCTCTCTAAAAACTCACTTTGCCTGTCCCAGAGGGACGAAAGGAACAAAAAAAAAACTCTCTGAAAAAGATCCGTTACTGAATTGATTCGAAAGGGAATATGAAAAATCGATTCACAAATAAAGAAATGATTTTCCAAAAATCAATCATTCGTTTTCGATGAAATTCGCAATGTAAAAAATCCGTATTTTTACGCAAAAGGATTTGCACTGGATATGCTTCGTAATTTTCCCGCCACCACAATTCTTAACAATTCAAACAAACAATAAACTGATGTTCTAGGGTGAAATATCGATTCCCTGTATCGATTCAGTACTAGATATCGATTTGAAAAAACGTTTTTATTTGTTCCAAAAAATCGATTCTTTGCTCAATCGATCTCAGATTGACATCTCTATTTCGTCTGTTCTCATGTTCTGTCAGTTGTTTTGCAAATTTTCACACAGCTTGACAGCTTGATTGATGGTGACAAATGGTGGTGTTATTTCTGACTAATACAAATTTCTTGAAGCATTTCATAATTACGATACTTTTGCTGTTGTGTTTAATTATACTTTTTGATTACAGATTGAATTGCAACTCTGCCTAAGTTGAATCCGACTAATAAACTTGCCTATATACGACATGTTATTATGTATTCAGGGCCGCGAAAATCACGGAAAAAAGTGCAAGCAACATTGAAAAGACATCATGGCAATTCTTCTAATGATTTTTAGTGAGTAAATCAGATTCCCATAAGATTTCGAATCAGATTTACGTGAATGTACCTATGAGTGTATTTGATACTCGTTGGCCCGTGATGTACCTAATGTCTTCGTTTGCCGTTGGTTTGCCAATAAAGCAGGATTTAGCTACTGTAAAATAAATGTTCCTCTCTTTTTCAACCGATTTCCAAAAAGTAGGAGGTTATCAATTCGACTGTTTGTCCACCGATTTGTCAGCCAATTGTCGACCGATTTTCAAAATTCTTTGTCAAAGTTTTTTGTCACAAATGAGGACCTGATAATGGAATCCCAGGGAAATTGAGGGAAAACCTCAAATTTTATTGGCATTTTCAAAGTTTTTTGTTGTTTTTAGAAGTCGGTTGTATTTTTTTCAAAAAAGATTTTTTCTCTTCCTATGTTTTAATATTTATATTTTATTTAAGATTTTAGGTAATACGAAACTCCCTCTGTATGGACGAAATATTTTGAGGCCTAAATTGATGAAATTGACACTAGTAGCGCGAAAGATTATTGTTCACAATAGCAGTCAGCCAGGTTCAATGGCTGATGATTTAAGGAATAGTCCACTTCATGTATTTGGACAGCATGAAAAATGTAAGGAATATTACTGTTCAGTGAAGCAATTACCACCTGACGAGAATAAACAGCAAGACAACCAAGTAGAAATCCTAAGAAATACAGCACCAGAGGTCTGGGCTCTTATTTATGCTGCAAATGAAAAAATTGCTTTGAAAGCTGGACGGTTGTCTAACGAGACAACAAACGTTGCAGAGAATTTTATGAGTGTCATTAATAAATTTAACTGTGGAAAACGACTCAGTCTTGGAAAAGGAGGCTCTTATCAGCGGCGTGTTCATGTAGCAGGTAAATAAGTTTTTTTATAGATATTTTAAAACAATATATGAAATCTCTAGCAACCCCCATGATCTATGACTTCTTCTCTTCATAATATAAGAGGTTTTTCTCAACTTATAGAACTTTCAATGGTCATCAATGAAAGCTTAGGTTGCAAACAGACATGTATGTGACTATGATTTGGTTTTTCAGGATTGTCTCATTCTGTAGGACATAAATGGCATCAAACTGCATGGAAAAAGAAGACAACACAGAGCCCTGGATAATATTTTAAAAAATATGTCCATCAAAAACAGAGAAGTAGATTGCGCCAACAGAAAATGACTCGAAAACGGCTTTTTACTGAAAAGACTAAAACTCAACCTGATAAGGACTATGGCCCAGAAGCAAGTGTCCCTGTCGACATTAATGAGGTAGAATTAAAACGGCTCTGTGAATTGAGATTGCTTAAATTCCAAGAAGATACACAAAAAATAGTACTAATTGAAAACCAGACTGTGGGTCAACATGATAATGAAAAGTATCTCTCATACAGATCTGACCGTCTCACAGCAAGTCAGTTTGGAATGGTAAGATATCAGCCATCCTCTTATTGTTTCTTACTTTCTAAGAAGCCACAGCTCAAGCCAGTACAAGAATTATGATTGTCACTTTGTTCATTTTAGGTTTGCAAACGTCGTAATGCCACACCATGTCACAATCATGTGAAATGCATTCTCTACAAAAATAATATTTGTACTAAAGATATGATGTATGGACAACAAAATGAACATGTTGCAAAGAGCATGTTTATGCAACAATATGGCAAAATTGTCAGGCCATCAGGTCTATTTATGGATGAAGACTTTGGATTCTTAGCAGCTAGCCCTGATGGTAAGATTATTCAATAATAAAAATATACAAATAACTAGCTTTTGCCTGTGATTCCGCCCCCTTGGATTTTGTGTGTCGCGTGGATTTTTTAATTTGGTTCAGTGGGCCTAAAAACTGTTCTTTTTTACAGGTATTATAGAAGCAGAAAATAATATTGTAGAAATAAAATGTTTTCCCTCCTTGAAAAGGAAATCTCAAAATATTAGAGAAGCATCAGAAAATAGAAATTTTCCTATTCATTTGGAAAATGATGTTTTAGTTATGAACAAAAAGCATAATTATTATTATCAAGTAAGTAACAAAGATCATTATTTCTTGGTTCATGTATGTATAAATATAATGTATTTCTTGGATTGTTTCTCAGCTATTATTATTTTGATTCTAGGTCCAGGGTCAATTGCGAATTACCAAAATGAGTAAATGTTACTTCATTTGCTTTACATCTGTCACCCAACCATTGACTGTCATAGAAGTTAACCGGGATGAGGAATTTATCAACGCTATGATGCCGAAGTTGGTAACGTTTTTCAAAACATGTGTACTGCCGGAAATTATTTTGAGACGAGTTGAGAAAAATGCTAAATGTCTAGACATCAAGGAATTAAAAGGTATGAAAAATATAAGTCTTACTCATTGCCTAACTTATTCCTCAGGTTTCTGAGGTGTGGGTTCAGTAAGAATAGTCTAACAAAACTGTGTAAATTCATTTGTTGCAGCGAAAACTGTGTCTCCCAGCAATTGATTCAGATTGCACGGAAATGATATAAATGGAGGTAAAAAATGACAAGCAGAAGATTGATACTGCGCGGCGACGGCGGCGCAGCAAAAAGTAGCGTGTAGAAGAGAAGATATTTTATTATAGTATTTTTTATGTATCTTTGTATGGTGGTACGAGTCGATGGTTCGAATCCAAGCCGACACTTTGCGTTGTGTAAATTATTTCATCACCACTGTTCAGAGGAGGCCTGAGTCTCAGCAGTGGGAACATTATAGACTAATTATTATGCTATTTTTGTACGTAGCGATGTATAGTTTATGTTATTTGTTAGTTTATAAGATTTTTCAGTGTACATATGTTTCACTCATGTATTTAGGTACCAGCCAAACAATTCAATTGTAAAAGAATATTTATTGTTCAAAGTTGTATAATAAGTGGGTATTCTTGAAACATAAATGTTATGGTTAGCTAGTAACCACTTGTGTGTTGTTGTGTAAGATACTTACACTTACGTGTGATGTTACATAAATTGTAATCTACGTACATAATTCTTTCTAATACTAAATTCAGAATCATAATTGTAAATATCAAAATATTGAAAAAAGTATGTTATCTTTGTGTGGTGGTACGAGTCGATGGTTCGAATCCAACCAGAAAATATTTAGGTAAATGCAGTGAGAGTAAATAAAACGATATTTGTATGAAAATATTAACCATAGATAAATATTATTAATGTATAGTAAGATACAATAAAACGCTTTACAATTGAATACATAATCTTTTATTTATTTAGTACAGGTCACAATTCATTTACACGTTAGGTACTATTTAGGTTCAGTCACATTACAACAACCTATATAGGTACAATATACCTTTATTACCCAAAATAATTTATCTGAATAATTTGTTATGGTGAAAAGGTATCTGATATCGAGCCTAGAAACAAAAGTAAGCATATCCCAATAATTATATTATTAAGAAATAGATTGGAACATAACAATCCTCTAGTAATTTAAAGTATGCTTAATTAGTAAATTAATATTTGTTTTCAGTTTTTGCTATAATGTAAGGATATTCATCTTATAAATAATTTGGTCCTCTTTCTTTAAATTAACGCCATCTGGACATTTTAATTTCCAACCATGTTTGAATAAAACGACATCTAGTGGAGTCGGAAGTTACTACTATTTACTTTGCATGTGTGTGTAAAGAGTAAATTCATGCGGCTAAATCATTATTACGTTCTAATCTTTGTATGATACCAGTTAACAAGCACAGTGATGATCGTAAAAAATCAAGTTAATGCCCTAGGTTTCGCATAGAATAAAGTTGTTTATTAAAAATTTCTATGTTAGGTGTAAAAATTGAAAATGTTCGAAATTGTGGATGTGTCGCCATCTAGCGGCAAAATGGCAGTGAGATCATCTAGGGATCCACCTTAATAGGCAAAGGTGAATAACATATAACTGTACCCTTCAGTATTCATATTTATTACTTCATTATGACACTACAGACCAACATTTGAATATTATCAGTGAGTACAATCGAATATTTCATCCCGAGGAAACAGTAAAAATATCTATTACGAACACACATTAACATACAAAGTGTTTCTTAAATTAAAAGTGTTAACTTTTTAATATACAATTTTTATCAGTTTTATAATTTTCTTATAAAGCGTTTTAACTATCGTGTAAGAGATCAAGGGATGCGGTTGGATATAAAAATTAATGGTTACAAACACTCCATTTTAGAGTCATAACTTGGAGGTAAATCTCGACTAGAGTCAAATACCAAGATATATGGTTCTACATACTGGATGAGCTTGAAAATTTGCAGTTACTGTCATTAAAATTAAATGTTACTGTCTGAAAGATAACATTTCTGAAAAAGACACTTGTGTAATTATATGTGAGTTCAAAACTTAAATTGTTATTTCAAAAACATTTTTAATTAAAATTGCCGTATAGTAATTTACGTTTAGACTGGATGTATTACGCTTAAAATAATTATTATGAAATTAATTAATTTTATAAACCAAAATTTCTTTATTAGCGGTTCTCCCTTCTCGTTGAAAGCGTGTTGCACGATTATCAAGGTCATAAATCAACGTAAAACCTGAAATTACATAGCACAGTCACGTTATTAAGTAATTAAACATTTTATGAGACAACCTATAAATTAAATTAATTGACAGGATAGAATACTCACAAATAAAAATATGCACATTTCATTGTGTTCAGAATTAAAAAAAACTTTCATTATGTAGTCTGCTTCCTAACCCGATTTAAATTGGATTTTGCTCTACAAATCGATCAGTCAATAATGATCACTGAGGTTTTATGCAATATCCGCCACACATAATTAAAAAGAGATTGATGATGGTAACGGTTCGCGTCTTAGGTGGAAATGTTAGGGCTTTTCAAGTGAGAGTGGGAGGTAGCCCACTCCCACTCAAAAAGCCCTCAAATTTGCACACAAACACTTCTAACTAAATATGATCAATTACATAACAGACCATCTTCCAAGTCACTTCTACCTCATCTACATCTCGGTGTCAGTCGCTACGTTGCAGTCAACAATGGCGCCCGATAGTGGCACAATAAACCGCCTCAAATGGCCCGGAACTTTTTCTCTAATGGTTTATTTAAAAAATCTCACAATTTTCATTCGGAGTTTCCTTTGGGGAGGCAGATAAATCTCTTTTATTCGCCTCCTGAGACATTCAGCTTTTGATCGGAATAGCTTTTATGTGATGTTTGCGCTCTTCTTAGTATCTTCGTGATTTAATGTTATAGTCTGACCGACGTGTCCTTCTTTCATAGACACGGCTCCTTAGAAACTAGGAGACTTGTGTCGCTATTGAATACGTAAGGAATCCTTTTTTTATCGCCTTATATTTCTTATTAATGGAGTCTGAAATCGGCGGGGATTCGGGTCAAGTGAAATTATTAATACAGCCTGCGAATTTTTGATATTTCTAAACTATTTTGCCATTCTTATTCTCATACCGACCTATATTTAAGATGTAAGAGGCTAAATCAACCACTTTAAATGTCATTAAAAACACAGCTTCATATAAAAATCATCGCCCATTTATAGTTGTCTCTAAATAAAACATTATCATCTCCACTAACATTTCCGGTGTTTACATTCCTGAGATCCTTCCTTCCATCGGAGAACCCCTCAAAAGCCGCGGTATCGAAGTCGTCAGGGTCAGGCAATCGCGTTTACGACGCATAAAAGTTAGTCTTTATAGGCTCTCCGTGTATAAAAGTGGCGTTTATGCCTTTTTAATTAATTGTCGTGCCGTTAAAAGCCATATCAGCTTTGTCGTTGATGGCTGATGCCCGGGAAATTGTTAACGAATAGTGATTTAATAATAAAACGTATTTGATGGTCGGACAGTTCATAAAAGTCTCGTAAAATGTTCGTTGTAAATCGTTAAGTTCGTAAATTTTCCCACAGCTGTGATTTATGCTTCTCGTTACGGCGACTGATATGTTTTAGTGAAAGGATTTTATGATCCCAAATCGGTAGAGTGTTATTAAACTCCATTTTAAAGGCGTCCGACTAATTTATAATTATTACGGCTCGGGTCTAAAAATGGAGGAAAAAATATCTTTATTAACATGTAAAGCTCATCGAAATCTATATAAATATATTAATAAATTATTTGATCAGTATATTTCGAGCACCGAAGTTTTTATAAGATAAAACACCCAATTAATTGGTTTCGGTGGGCGGAGCTGAGATATCTTCATTGTGCGATAAATTCAAACTAATGTTAACTTATACAAGATTGTATGAAAGCAGTCTCCATTAGTCACAGCTTGAAGCCCCATCTATTCTTGCTTACCGGTCGTTCTATCCGTGCAATAAATAAAAAGATTCTCCAAATAATTTTCCAATACTAACTTACATTTGCCTATCGGTTGGACCCTGTTGCCTGAAGTATAAATACTAAATTCGCTTGATGTATATCGTGGCATTTAAAATTTATTAGGAATACATTATAGGTAGGTACAGCCTCATATGGACAGTTATTAATAATACCGAAGTGACATTCACAGTACGTATGGTACACGTGTCTCCTTAAGAAAATAAATTAACCGAGATGGTATTTTCTTATTTATCGTCATTTCAGACATTCTTTTTACATTTGAATCCCTTCGTTTACTCTTACCCTACAATGGAGTCAAGTTTAGAATGAAGTGTTAGATGTGTTTACTACGGAGAGGGTTATGTAATCTATAGTCCCATAACGCCGTCCCCAAAACTAACATGGACTAACTGCCGTAAGCCATTAACCTTTCATGATGGTTTATCGAGGACACTGTAGGATTCTTTGACGTAATCAACCCTTATAGTAGCTTTTACCTTATTTTAGTAAGCAGTACACTTCTATCTTCAGATATACAGACTGAAGAAAAAACGACAAGAACATGCACATAAAAGTTATTAAAACATTCAATTATCGAACAAAACTCAACCCCACGCCACCGCTGACGGTATTTACGACCCGCGCCAATTAATTTTTCCCTTCTTTTTACTCCGTCAACAGTAAAGAGTACAAAATGGCCATAGACACAAATACAAGTGGCTATAAAATGAATGTAGCTGAGTCAGTGGCAGTGGGTGTCTCGAACGCGCATGTGCGGCACATTCCGGTACTTTTATTGATTTCAGTAGCACTAACGGTCCATAAAGCCGACGTGCCGGACCGAAGCCTCTACTCTATGCCCCTTATTAGGTACTCACGATTTCAACTGAGTTCTACTTGTTAACTTTTTAAATAGGTAATTACTTCTTGAAGTTTTTTTCGCGTTTAAGGATCTTTAGCAATTTGGAGTTGATTAAGCAAGTAGCGTTAGGATTAAGATCTTTTAGGGCGATTAGGATTTGTAATTACTGTTAAAGTTTAAGGAAGAGGAACTGAACGTAGATATTAAAAAAGCTTTTGAAAAGTTATACCTACATTGCAGATTTCCCATGTATATGAAAACGGGGTCAAAGCTCGATAAATAATATTAATGGGCGTTTAATGCATAGGAGCTACCTTGCGTTGCCATTTTCATTGTCTAAACAGTATGAACCCTCATTTTTCTCTTCAAAACAAACCAACCTGCAAATGCCGACGGCAGTCAATAAACACCCAGCGCACGTATTTTCGGATTAACTACGTAGGGAGTCGCCAATCTTAATTGCCATTCTCTACGGGCACAACACGCGGTGGTCATTGGGACCTGCGGACCTGCACTACATTATTTTGTTTGTACGCCTCATTTACGAGGGTTGACTCCATGTTTCGGTATGTGTGGTTGCAGTTAATGTTCTTACCGATATGGGTTTGAAAGGTCTTAATTAAGTGGATTTTCCAATAACTTAGAAGCTGTAAGAATCAAACCATCTAAGAAAATTGAAACGCAACAAAATCACTGAAGCTGACGGTGTAGAGAAGAAAAATACGAAAAATCCTAAATGTTTAAACAAGCGCAAGTAGTCTACTCAACCATAATTCCTTACTTTGATCTCAGACACGGCATAAGCCAGAGATTGTCAACCCTAAGCACATAATAATGCTTCAGCGTAATATGAAAAGAGGACATTAGTGGGTGTTCGTCGTCTGTAATATCAACCTTGCGACGGCTGCGGTGGTCGCAATAGGGCCTTTATTAAAACAAAATTTCTACCCGCAAAATGTCCACAAGCTCTGTCGGAACATTTCTACTTTGCGACTCGGAATATTCGAATTTAAATTATTAAAAAGCTTTCTGATGCACACTTTTGCACTTTTATAATGTTAGCTTCGCGTTCTTAGTTATGCAATGTCTTTTGCATAACTTTGATATTATATTTAAGTGTTAGTAACAATGCTCTTTGTTGTAGAAATAGAACTAAGTTATTTGATGTCGTAAGAATAAAAGAAGTTTCGGTTGTACACTATATTATCAACATGAAACTACTACGATGACACAAATAAAGTTCACCAACAAACTAAGAATAACAAAACTCAAACATATTTCCTTTGGAACTAACAAAAAGAATTCGCACAAAATCAACCCTGCGTCGTACAAACATCCCGTACAAGTTACTCAGTGATTTCATTCCGGAACCGAAAGTCCAAATTGAATCAAATATACCCTACTATCTACTGATTACAATATCTACTAGGTTAGGTAGGTAGGTACAATATGTCCGTACGCCGCACCGACCGACGTTCGGCAGTGAAGCGATGATTTCGGTACATTTGCCGAGACCGTAACGATGCTTGGAATCGTCTTGATGGACGCTATGAATGAGCTCTCACAACATAAAGAAATCCCCTTAAAAAGGGTAGCGTTGGGGTGGAATAAAAGAAGCCAGAGACGCTCAAAAATTTTCTTTCAAAGAAAATTAAATAAGGAACGTTCCTTACGAGGAATGAACGGCTCGGAATTTAATTTTATATTAGAATAGCAACAATAGATGTTGTTTCAGATTTTGTACCTCTGTTTTGTTACGTAAGTTGGGTGTTTTTATTCTGGAATATGTTGGGAACCGGTGCAAGGAAGGTTGCATTGGAGACGCAAGCCGGAGTTCGGTTAAGCTGAAGATGCCGTTTTATCTCGTCGCACCGCGTAGCACTGTTCTGCAAAGCTGAATACTTTAGGATTTACTTACTCGAAAAGATTGAAAACAATCCTTTGTTTATTTTATCCTGTAAAATCAATCCATGAAAATTATGTCCATTTAAATAACTTACTTAACTACTTTTTAAACATTACTACGGGCGAAAATTCAAATGCCTATCAGACTATTGACCCCATCGAACAGTTCCCTAAAGCAACTTCCTAAAATGATATCGGTACTAAAACATAAATCGACTTTTCGTTTCCTTTAGGGCAACTGAAATAGGTCCACAAATACCCGATAAATATCTGTTCCAACTAAAATATTATTCTTTCAGCATTTTCATTCTTAGTATAAAAGTAGAGATAACGTCGTGAGTTAAATCCATGTTTACCGACGGGAACTCAAACCATTAAATGTCCACGTAGTAAAATAAACAACACAACTATTTAATATTTATTTTTATTCATACTTTCACCGCTAACAGTACGTGTTATGCCTGTATATGGACTAGTAATTAACACAATTAATTTCATCATGACTCTCAATAAAACTGTACGAGTTGGCACTTTAATACAATTGTTACCTCGTTACGTTATAGTAGTTTTGAATATTTTAAACCACTAGCAAACAAACTCGGGTAATCAAAACTGTTCAAACATTATGGTTCATCGGGCACAAAAGGGTTAAATTTTTCTTCTCATAACATTTTGTTCCTGACAAAATATGGAACACAAGAACAAAGTTTCGCAAACTAGACACCATTTCATTACGTCTCGTTAGATTTATAGTAACAAAACTAAGCAAAAATATCTCCTTGCGTTACATAATAAATCGGCAGACATGCTTTTGGAGCGTATTTCTGACCTCCCCCGCGGAATGGGGAGTAAACAAAACAACATTTTTTTCCAACTCGGATGAATAAATAAGACGGGAAGGGTCGCAGTTCGTAGGGGCCATCCCCAATGTCGGAATAGGTACTTGTTTGATTTGCATGTTTTAATCCTTTCCAAATCTTGCTCTCAGGCGGAATGGCGCAGAATTGTTTTAATGCTGATCTGGAGCTTCACTTGAATTATTGTTAATTTATGAAAATGTCCATTCATTCATTTTGTTGTTTGCACATTAATGTTGCTTTAATTGCAAACTTTAACTCCGTTATGAACGTCAGAGGCGTAAAGGCGTCAGACTTAATAGGTACCACACGTAACCTCAGAAAATGACAATCTAAAATTACATTATTCCACATTCTCCTTACATCTGAGTGACAAAATCCTGCGAAGCCGGGCCTCGGCCCGTGAACCCCGGGCGATGAAACTAACGGCCCTGGGTATCAACAAAAGGGCAATAAGATATGCTTGGAAAAACTAGTGTATGCGTCCCGCGGGTACAGTCCGGGGCCTGCCAGGCCCGCATCGCCGCCGGGGGTTAAGAGCCCGTGCGTACGGAAAGACGATCCGGGATATAAACGACTATCGGTATTGCCATGAAGACATTTGTGGGCGAGAATAGATTGATTTTCATTCGGTTTCGGTATAATCTAATAATACGCTGAATTGTTCAACGTAAATGTGAAAAAGAAAATTATGAACGAAAAGGTCAACTGTATGTAAGTTATCTTTTGTAATAATTTACATAACTGTGTAAATAACGATTAAAACGCATATCAAGTCGAAGTTATATAGATAAAATGGCAATACACGCATTTATTATAGCAATTAATTTAAAACGTTCTTGATTAGGAAAGCTGACTTTAAATCAAGTTAAGATTAGTAACTTGTCTATCGCTATGACAGGCAACAGACATATAAATATGAATTATTCAAAGAATTAAATCATACCTATTTAATGTATCGTTGAATAGGTACAACTCAAGTTTTATCCTTGTCTTGTAGCCTTGTCAGATATTGTACAACTTTTCCTTATAAAATAAATAATAATAAACTGCATATTATATTTCTTTGCTCGATAGAAAACTTTACTGGAAAAATAAAATTCCAAGCAACCTTACTAGCAGTCAGACAAACTATACGCTATGTGTCAGTTCAACAAAACTTCTCAAAAATTAGGTACCCACTATGCCTATTTCATTGGCAATGCCTAAATAAAACCACTATCTAGTAATAAAAACAAATCCATAGTTTTTCGAGTCGTGCCACGTTTGCGATATATCGGAACGGGGTCGGCAATGCCGGCAATATGTATAATTGCCGGGCCGTACCCGGGACTAGGCCACACGTCACCGGGATTGCCGCGTATATCCCGGTAATTGGAGAGCAACCCGGGATTCCACTTTCTTTATTGCGAATAAACTAGTCCCGCACTGGTGCTGTTCTTGCATCTTGGTGTAAGAGTTAAGAGGCCAGCGATTCCAAAGATGTCTTAATTAAAATATTTGCATAGTTTAATAAAGTACTTACAATTACATACTATTAACATTCGATCACTTACTTGAGAATTATTTTTAATAGTCAATAATTACTATAAAACTTTTTCTTCCGATATCTACACTATAGATACTTAGATAGGCCTAGTTTATCTATCAATTTGCCCATTCTAACTAAATATTATACAGGGAAATAATAAAGCTTCCGAAAAACAATTTAACTTCTAGCGATCTGTGTTTGACTGTCATACTATGTATGCTGTGTTAAAATGAATAACAGAAAAAAAAAAACTTCCGGAAAAAAAACTAAGTTTCCGTTCCGAAAACATAATTATGTTCTGATAAAATAATCGTTTTAAGCTCTATAGACCCCAGCTTAATGTCGACTATTGGTTAAAGGATAACTTTTTTAACTCTCAATTTCTGTTATATTTTTTTTTTAAACAGCTCTCCTATGTCAAATCTAAGAAATAGAGATAGTGTATATGATACAACGTAATAATTAAAAACCTAACCTAACTAATATTAACCTAACCTAACTAATATTAAAAATGCGACAGTGAGTTTGTTTGTTTGTTAGGCTTTTACGCTAAAACGGCTGAACGGGTTTGGATGAAATATGGTACATGGGTATACCGGAATAGGACATAGGATACTTTTTATCCCGATACTCCCACGGGGTCGAGTAAGTCTCGACCCCGGGTGAAACCGCGGGGCGCAGCTAGTAGATAAATAATAAACATTTTGAAGATATCGAATGTTGTATTAATTGGTTAAAGGTATAAGTTCAGCTCTATGGGCCCAAAACTACTATTAAAGAGCACTAAAACTAAACTACTAATTTTCACCCGCTCCGCTCCCTCATCTGCTCTCTACATCTCACCCTCTACACCAAACAATCGGAGATAGCATTTGTGTAATTTACTGGTTGAACTTACGATCGTCCTCATTACTGAAAGTGTTTTGGAAACGATTTGTAATGGCCCGTTTTATTTCTGAACTAAGTAGGCGTATGCCATTCGAAATAGACTCCAAACCCGTTTGTACCGATATAAAAACGTTGTTACACCTACACTTCACGTTTTTTATTATGTAAATAGTTACCGAAATGCGCATATACTAATAATATAGCATATTTCATTCGTTTATAGAATAGAATCGTCTCAATGTTTGATTTGATGGCTTGTTTATTACGTGTTAATTTAAAATTGGAGTTAAAGATCACGTTTTATGAACTATAACGATGGTTGTTGAGAACAAACTGCTACTTTCTTTGACATTTGAAGCGATTTGTTGATGATGATTTTGTAAGACGGTTTCTTTTATTTGTTAATGCTTATTGTTAGTAGTTGTTGGTTGTTAAATGAAGTGTTCTTATTGCTTATTTCGTTTCATAAAAACCTGTGGTTAAGAATATTGTATTTTTAATCACAGAAACGAGTATTAACATAATATTATAATCAGGAAATAACTTACTTGTGTGTTATTTATATACGTCACTACCTAGAAGATTTCCTTATTGCCATACTATTGCGTAATAATTATTGCTTTGTATACATAGGAGTAAAAAATAATTTCATCACGACATTTAGCTTACCTACCTACTCAATAATGAAGAACTAACTAGGCTAAATTCCAATCCTTTATTTCTGTCAAAATCATATCTAAAATAAGCTAACCACATAATTACTAAATATTACTAAATGTTTTTAACACTCAAAATGCCAATTTTACAAATTCCCTATACAATTCACATTCATAGACAACGTTTTGTTGTAAGTAGGTGCATTCGATCGTTTCCCGTCGGCTCTTAATCAGATGCATCACGTTTTGTTCACTTTTGTCTATCATTCGGCGTCTTTCTCCTTAAGTGAAACGTCTGAACATAAAATTAATCAAAATTTAAGAATGAATAAATTATTGAACCGATCCAACGATTTTGGATTTCGGCATCAACTATCAGCTTTATTAACTACAGTCATAATATTACAGATTTTCTTTTGTTTTCCTTTCCTGAAAGACTGCCTTTTGAGTCTTTATGACTGCAACTGGCCTTTTTTTGACGTTAACCTACCTACTTAATATTTTTAGAACATCATAGTGAATTAATTAGAACCTAGATTGCATGCTAAGTATTAGCATGCAACCTCCTCGAAATTAAGACGCGTTTTATTTATCCCGGGTACCGTCAGTGCTCCGCCGAGAGTTGACAGTACTCATTGTTGAAATATCTAGTTATTTAGTGTGAAGTTAATGGGTCATTATTTAGGTGGGTTTGGTGTATGATTTTGAATTTAGACAATAGTAATCCAGGTTTATTAAATAACACTGGTTTGTGTGTCAAGGAGTTCGCTAAATTTAATTACCTTAGTACTCTGTGATTAATATCGAAATACTTCAATCCTCCAATCGAAATCCTGCATGAAATTAGAATTAGTTATACTCCATTTGAAATAAGATTAGACGTATAGATAAGCCTTTTTTACATTCCGTTCAACCGATTTTGAATTCTACTGCGTTGGTGGCATGACAAATGGCGGCCGCAGTAGATAGTTGGTATTGTGTAACTTTTTTTGCTTTTAATGCTATCCTTATGCCTACGGTATAGAAGTCAAAATCGGTTGAACGGACTGTAAAAGGGTTTGTTTTAGTGTCTAATCTTATTTCAAATGGGGTATAGTAACTTTGAAATCTTGTGAGTCTTGTGTGTTGTCTTAAAGCAGTTTCCATATTAAAAAAATTTAAGCATGCGACAGTTTTTGATAGATTATGTTTAAAAAATGTCGTACCTTTTTAACTTACAAAATAACTTATTCATTGAGAGCAAAAACGTCACCAAATCGTTCCAATGAATATTCCGCCCTTTAGTTATCTAAACAATAGATAGTATACAAGTATATATACTACATAGTGGAGCTCAATGGCCGGCAATGAATACTAATTTATACGCGTTTAATGTGCCAAGCAATTAAACTGCTACTGTCGAGCGCTCTGCCTGACATAGCATATATATTGGTTTATATTATAGTAGGTATAGTATAGGTATATTAAAGGCTTATAATCATCAATTTAACATTATTTTATTTTTCACGCTGTTTTATAAAAAATAAAGTTAAAGTAATTTATTTTTCAATTTAAGCCAAAATATAAAAACAAATGAAAAATATGGCTGGTTAATTAAAATAAAAACAAGTTCCGCAACTAATATAAATCCGTTTAATATCCGGATCTATCCATTCTATCTATATCTGTAAATATAGTTCCGTTAAATAGAAAAATAAATAGGAATAAAATTCTGAAATCTTAGTTAACTTAGCTACTCATAAGGTCATAGCATCACAAACCACCTTTCAGTCCATTAGTAGATGTCCAATGCAAGACCCCATATCTTGCATTGGACATCTACTAATGGACTGACTGATATGGGCCTTCGCTGGCAATACGACGCCATTTTCATTTTACTTTTCATCACCATCATCTTCTTCTCCTTCTTCTACACCATTTAGTAGAAGGATATTTCAGATATGAATGTCATCAGAGAACCAGGCACAACCTGAAAAAGAATCAAAATGTGACTTAGACATGACTAAGGCATGAGACAAGTAGGTAGTAAGTACCCTGGCAACTGAAAAACACATTAATTGGCTTATTTCATCAAAATCACAAAAGAAAAATTTGAAAATATAGGTCGACGTCCCATGAAAAAAACATTTGTTAATTAGAATAGAAAAAACAAGTCACGAACATCGAAATTCAATAGAAACGCAAATGTATCTACTTCGTTAATTAAAATTCACGACGTGTATAGCTATTATACAATTTCTTATAATAAAACGCAACGAAACGACATCGAATCTGTGTAAAAAAATAAAGGTATGGAGAAATTTATTTGTAATGGCCGCCATACAAGCGAGTTGATATTACAAGAAAATACACTCGACAATCTAAAAGTCCATGAGCGCTTTTTCAAACAATCCTGTCTACACTCGGTCAGGGACTTTGAGACCAGCACGGTCTGAAAGTACCTGGTCGGCTTTGTTAGTGAGCTACAAGGGGCGGCGATACGGGTCTTTCGGACCGCGGCATTCTCATATAGAGTTGTCAAGGGCGGGGTCTCGTGATGAATTGGAAACATTCTAAGCGGGCGGGGGGCGAGAGGGGGCTTTTTTGAGGGGATCTCAGTTCGGAGGAGCTTGGGGGGTGCGGGTGCAAGGGGGTTGATGAATGGCCCCCGCTAGAGGGAGCCATGTTCATTATACCGCTGGAACGATGTGTTACTTGCCTACTAATATATTTTGCTTTAGCCCGAAAGCTTTGGGTATGTTATTAGTTCATTATTTTTAGACATTTTTATCTCTTCCGGAGATAAAAAATGACGTCTCACTGATTACGTATTTTTTGAAAACATGTTATTTTTAGTTGTTTGAAAACAATAATTTTTGACGGCGGCGGCGTCGTGTTATATTTGAAATAGGTAGATAATTAAAAATAATTAATAGCTCAATTTATAAAGACATAATAGTGACTAATGAATAATGATAGTCTTTACTACAATAGTTTGATTAGTTTCAACAACAGGCACATCATTATCTTTCGTTGAATTAACGAGAATAATAATTATTTTTTACGCCATTAATATATTTGGTATGAATCAGCGAAAGTAAAGCTTAGTGCACACAGTCACATTTGCAGCGCACCTGCGTCACAGAGCACGCGCGCCCTCTCCGTCAGAAAGCGAATTATAAGTGAAATACTGAGCTAATATTGGGGCTTATAATGTGGTGTAAAAAGGCAGCGCGCGTGGAATCGCGCGATAGGCACCATTGAGCCCCGCGCTTAGCTTTCATATTAATGACATTTATGAGCATAAGACGTAGTTATAACTTTTTGTTCTGTGTTTATGATATTTTTGTAGGAATATTTAACTTAGACAATATGCTAACACGTAAACTTTCAGCTAAATATAGCTACTTAGACTTTTTCTCGACTTTTGTGACTTCGCTTACTATTTTTGACTATGGTCTGTAATAGAAGACCATAACATTGAAAGAACCTGCTTAAATGTTAAATTATACAAATGATTACCCAGAGACTAAAATTTGTCTTTATAAATACAACGGCAAATTCCGGGATACCAAACTGTCAAAATTTTAAATGACATAGTCTGTATGAGTAACGACTTTCAGACGTTTTCATGACAATATTCAAAAGCTGCAGGTTGGTACACACAGACGTAACAAAGAGGCGTCTCAAACTTAAGTATTCCATTCGCACGCCACGTTTAAAATAGAAACAATGGCGCCATTAAAAATCCGCTCTCGGATATTTTCCGAGCGTATCCCGTAACACAAATAAATCGCTAGCTTTCCACCGAAGCTATTTCCAAACGAGCATTTTCTATTCTGAACCGTGCACCCGTTTTTCTTAGACGCCCATTATAAGGCGAGGGAGGGTTTTACCCCGGGGTGGTCCTCAACCCCCCCGAACCCCGAAAGTAGAGGTTAAGTCGACGTATAGGCCGTTATGAAAGTTTATAAGTAGAATGGATGATAATTATACAGGCTTTATGTATAGGGCGTGCTTTTTAAACGATATCACCTTAAAGAGTTTTCGGTGAATTGCAAATTTTGGATTACCCTGTATGTTGAGTGGAAGGGACAGATTTACTCGGATATGAATGGTGATATGAATATTTTTGCGTTTAACGACGGTTACATTTGAAATACAGTTTAGAGATTCATGAGTACCGTGGATCACGATTTTATGACATTTTCAAGATAGAATGAAAATAAAACAAATGCGAATCGATCTACGCAACTACGCATAATCGGCAATTCCACGCATCAGCGCATTGAAGCCGTTCAAAAACAAACTAATCTGGAATCACACGTTAATTCCCAACATACGCAAGTAAAGCCAACAAAACACAGACTCGGAAGCACCATACAACACCGCAAACTTCGAAACACCAGCTCTATTTACATGTAAATACTTTGAAAAAGTAATTTGCGCCGAGCGTCTCTCGCGCCGCCCTCGAGATTGCGAAAAGGCACATTAAGCTTCCTCCAGGTGATGCATGATAACTGTTATGGCCGAATATAATTTTCTCAGGGCCGCATCGCTCCCTTAATCCCCGCAAAGAGCCTTCGGAATTATTCCTACAGATATTTACGGTTTCGTGAATAAATAAAATTATGAACGGTGTGTACGGGGATCTAACTAAGTCGGTGCGGCTCCGTCTTATTTATTATTATACCTATATTAAGTTGTTTATCTTTTTAATGGCCGCAGAGAGTTATACGGGTCGATGCGATTTATGTCGTGTAGGATAAGAAACTCGGGAGGATAAAAAGAAGGAATGTCGGGACTCGAGTCCGATTCCACGCTGAGATTGGATTTTTAAATTTAGATGTGATGATATTGTTCCGTTTGCTTTATGTTTATGGATTTTTTGTTTGAAATTGATTAAGAAATATTTTTTATCAAATGACTTGGCTGGGTACCTACTTAAATTGTTTACAATTTCAGAGGTCTTTAGGAGTAGTCTTATAATTTAAAAAATACAATACTAGGTACGTTGCGGTTACCTGTGAGTGCCTGGGATTGATGAGCACAGTCTATGAAATCACTTTAAGAAAAGTTGCACTTTCACATGCCAATAGATACCACGCAAGATTCAATCGAAAGAAAACAGCGCTCACATTTTGAAAAGCTAACTACATAAAACACAGTTCACAATTTTAAAACACGGAGTCACGTCAGACGTATATAGCGTTCGATATTACACTCATAACAATCTCAATATTCACTGAAAGAGGTTGGAGTCTCACAACAAAAGTACGCTTTTTTTAAAGTTTTTCTAAAGACTCGTGGTCAACGCCGGACAAATAAACTAAGGAAATTCAAACAATATTGCGCAAAACGGCACTTTGTGCAATATATCGTCGTAGAAAGAACAATAAACAAAGAAAGGGTAACAAAGTCACTCCTCAAACCCTTTTATTGCTTTTGAAAGAAAAACAACCCTTCCATTGAAAACACAAAGAACTTTTGTTTCGGCTCGCCCGTTATTTTGACGCAAACGCTTTTAAAATTTCTAGGAAAGTACTGTTTAGGAATGTAAACAAAGCATCTTCTGTACATTTTTTATAAACACCTAGCAGGTAATATATTGGTCTTTCAAGTAAAAAAGTTAACGGATTGCCATTAAAGAAGGTAAAAAATTGTTACTCTCTTACATTGAAAAATAAGTGTTTCAAATAGCCGACTTCAAACGGGACGTTGGCAATAAATTCGTTTACAGCTTGCCCACTGGGTGTTACATGAAATATATTCATTCCAATTTTTCTTGCACTCAAGAACCTATAATGGTATGCAGACGCATTTTATCTGAAAGACGCTGAAGTTTATCCTTCAGCGCGTGAACGCTACTTCAAATTATACATTATCTAAAAACTTCACTAAATAGCACCATGCGTGACGAAATTAAACGCAAACTGTGTGCAAATAAACGTACCATTAGTAGGCATGACTAACACATTGTTACCAACAACGCCAGCAATTCGTCCCCACCTAATCATAACCAAATACCGGGGACCAAAATAGCGGTAAAGCTGAGTGCAACGACCTCATTGCAGACCCTACCCAAGGTCGGGCTAGTAAAATGTTTATGGACTATAAAACCTCGTCTGCACTGTGTCTCTATGTCAAGGACTCCAGACAATTTTATTGACCATTCTGACGATTCGACGAGACAGAATTTACAACCGACTGTCAACTGTCATTTGTCAACCCTTTATTGTTTTTAAAAACAGATGTTGGGCACAAGTGGAGTATCAGGATGCCTATTGAGTTAAGAGTAAGGATGAGAATGCTGTTGATTCGTTTTTTCGTTGATTGTACAGATGTTTGAATCTTTGAATTACCTACCCGTTTTGTTTTTTCTAAGCCTTCTGTCTAGCCCATATTTTTTACTTAGAGCAGTATCCATATTTAATTCTCTAAAATAAAATGAGTTGAAAAATATTTAGATTTATTTATTCAACCTTTTTTATTCTAGTCCTTGTGAGCAAAACATAGTTTTACCTAACTATTTGCTAAAATGCTGTTTGAAACTGAAATATTTCTTGTTAGTAGAAATCATATTTTATAACTTTTTCAAGCACATAACAATATGAGAGCTAAACAAGGCAATGAAAGTTAACCTGGTGCACGTCACGTCTGGAATCCGTTTCAGTCATGTACACCCATAAAACTTGCACAAGACGAAGGGTCGGAAATTCGGAATTAAATATTCCATAAAATCGCAGTACTTCTAAAAGAAAAGCAATATCGGATACGCAAGTGGCTAATGACAATTTGATGCCGACGGTATGGCGCAGTCGTAAAAAATCACTAGAAATGATCCCATTTTGATTAAAAAATCACGAGTACCCACCCTCAGGCGCTCACAAAAGGAAACTTCCGAATGATTTAAAAGTTTTAATAACGGAATTCTAGTGAAATGACATTATACTTTCAAATTAGGAGTGAAAATTTAATTTAAAGGAGAGACAACTCGCCGTTGTAGGGGCGAATGAGATTCACCATCGTAAAAATGTACAAGCTCTTCTTTCACAGAGTTTCTTTTCAGTGTGCTAAATTTATGCCGCTTAAATCTCTCCGAGGAAAATTAGAAGGGGCCTGTATTTATTAAACTGGATGGTTCTCACTCGTTAGAGGAATTTTAATAGGCGAAGTTTTCCTTATGAATGCGGCTTTCGCTATGACTTTCCAGTTATCTTTTATTAGATTTCAGTCCTAATTAGGGTTGTCAAGTGTTCTGGAACGAAATCTTTAATGACCACTTATTACACCGAGTTTCGGTCACAAAACAATTTTTTTCTGAAACTTAAATATCAAAACCAGCCAGACATTTTACAATGGGGGCTAGCAATTTTATTTTAACTTTATGACCACAGAATATTCAACATTACAAACTTTTCGCTCCAGACAATACACGAACAAGCTTTTTAACTTTTAATTTCTAATTAGAGAGGCGTAATATTAACAAAACAAACATTGTGTGTAAACTAACATGGCGAACGCAAGAGTGTGATATTGCTATTATAATTCTGTTCTAAACGGGGGCCCACACACGGGCCGTCTCCGTTTCAAAGCATTTTCATGTATAGCTAATTAAAATACGCTGTCGCAAATGTAAACGGCTCGAGCGGTCGCTTTACACGTTCCCAAATTATTTTGAGCTTTATTAAAATTAATTTTTACGTACTTGCATTGTTTGTGAATGGAGCTGATGCATTTTCATAGAAGGTTTTAAAAAAACTTTTTTAAAACCTTCTTTTTTTTCTTTTTTTTATGCTAATCTAGTTATGCTAATATCCTACACCATACTACTAAATTACTATTTAATCCATATAAAAAAATCCAAAATTCATATTATTTATGCTGGTATAGTATTATTGGCGGTTTTTAAAAATGAATCATTGTAGGTACTTACCTATTTGTAATATCTAAATGACATTGTTTCAGGCACTTATTCCACAGCGTATTCTTAAATGAATAATACCTATATACATTATATCTCTATAGTCTTTTAGCATTAGGTATAAAAATGTAATGGTATTTTTAAATTAATATATGTAATCGTTACTAAACACTCAACTCAATATACCTATCAGATTTATAATAATTTACATACCAATTTCAAGTTCTTTTTTTCGTAAATCACATTATGAACAAAAAAATCGTGTCCAAGCCATTTTCAATTTGAAATAAACTTTTGAATCATTACAATAAAGAAATAATAATTTAGAAAATATAATTTAACGTCTGGAAAGTTTCTAACAGAGTCGTTATAAAAGATATTTATTATGACAATATTTCTTTAAAATCTATTCTACGTTTATTGTAATTTTGAACTTTATCATGAAATTTTAAAAGCTATTCAACAACTTTCACTATATTTTTATTTGATAGTATTGCATGAGATATTTTTGATGATTTATTATTTGCTGCCTCTATTCATAATAATAATAACAGCCTATTATTATCACACTGCAGGGCAAAGACGTCAAAGAGAACGCACGAGCATTGATCACCACGCTTGCTCAAGACGGGTTAGCGATTTCAGACTTATAATAAATATAAGTCCTCTTTTCTAAAACCTTATTAAAATGTGCATAATTAAATAACACAGATTTAGTAAATACGAGAGCATAAGTGCCGGTATCTTCATAAGAATTCGAAAATTAAATTATATTCCAAATGTATGACGCAAATTATCATCACTCATTGTCTTTTCATATTAGCAATTACGGACTTTTTTTGTATCCTAAGAACAAAAAAAAAAACAATCACATAATTAAGCTTAAAAAATGTTTAACATTTCCAAACACATTTCCTAATTTTCCCACAGAGAAGTAACAATAAAATAAAGAACATTGTATCGTTTGGTGGCCATTTTAAAAACGTTAACAGCCACACTAGAGGAGCGTCTACGTTCGGTTTATAAGCCATTAACCAACCGTTTGGCCGTAAAGTTGACAAGTCTAGTCGTTAAGATTAGGTGCAGTACTACACCTCTATTAGCTCGAGATTGCTTGATGTTATAGTGATCACCAGACTGAGGTGAAGTAGACGAACTTTGAGATTTTCTTCCTGCTGAAGTCTGTAGCTGGTATGGACTTTCGTTCACTAGTTAGTTTAAAAAGGTAGGCCGTGTCATTGATTATTATTGTGCCTACTTATCCATTTGTTTTTGTATCGTTTAGTTACTCGTCGACAACCATTATCCGGCTTCCATCTATTTTTCTATATTCTCAATTCCAGAGGCAATTTTTTTTTCTGTCTTTTTTAAAATTGGTTTTTTTATTTTATTTATTTCTACAACACTCAGCCTGTTTTACAATTTGAATTTTTCACAAAGATTTTTCAAACCTCTCATGGTTAATCTGTGTGCTGGCGAGTCGTTCTTACCTGCTATATTTAGAATAAGTTCTAGTGATTGAACTATTTATCGCTCTATTGTGCTTTGTAGGTAGACTCTGCAATAACCTACTAAGTACAAATAACTGATTGCTCTCTTTGTGAAACTTAAATTATGATCATGACTTCTGCAAAAGGAAAGTAGTCCTGTTTAAAGTGAAAGCTAAAACATACTCAGAGACCTACATAACTATTCACTATATTCAACTAGGTAGGTACACTTCTTGATTATTCAGTAACGGTATCAAATTCCCTTTAATTTCACCGCCCATAATTAGAAACACAAAAAGAACGAACATATGTAGTAAAAAGCAATAAAGTTTTTTCATACCTCATATTTACAAGTCGTTTTTTTTTTAAATATTTAAAGCATTTTAGTGAAAATGAACATCAAAGAATGTTTGTATAATATGCGTTACATTATTCTCATTAAAACCATTTTTATGATGATGAAGTGTGTAAAATAGCGGCTCTGTTAAAGAATAGAAAATTAAGTTGTATGAATTTCTTAATGAGCCCGTTATCATACTTTCGCATACCGTATGTTTGTACGATTTTATGTTAATTAGGTTATTTTTTGTTTATAATTTAAGACGTAAAATTAAGAAGAATTTATACAGTGAAGAAAGAATGCGTTATAATGTTGTTTTTGGTTTCCCAGAGTTAATGTATACATTTTTACGATAACGAAATACATTGTGGTTACCGTTTTTAAAGTTTAGACAAATATCCGTAGCAGTGCTACGAAAAGTTCGTAGCAACATTCTTCTGAACCGTCATGCTCTAATATAGTCGGCGGAGTTCAAAACCTTTTTGGCAAGGAATAGGTCTTAGTTTGGACCATAATGTGTTTTACTAGCTTTACCCATGAAATATCGCGGATGTATTTTTTTATTCATATTCTATATGGCACCTCTTTAGGTCATGAGCTATCCAAATACCAAAATATATTTGGCCTTGGTCTTAGGGGGAAGCGTGAAAATTGATTCGCTGTTACAATGTATAATAGAAATGGATAAGTGACCCGCGTGATCAAAGCTAATGATCAAAACATAAACCTTACGGAATAATGCTCTAAATGATGGTGAAAACCGCACTAAAATCCATTGTGTAGTTTACAAGAACTAAGCTGTAACAAAGTCGCATTTTTCGTGTCTGTTTGTATGACCCATAGACACAAAAAGTGACTTTATTTTATAATAATATGTACAGATAACGTAGGGAGATGATATGACCGTAATGATGTTCACCAGCCTACTGATCCTCCTCCCTCATTCAATGGTTTCACATCAAGAGTAGATATGGAGTGCAGCGTCTTTCTGTCTGCTTATATAACAAATCAGTTTAACAAGTGTGATGATTAAAACTATATCCCGTATTTTCATCTATTGTAGAGGTTACTGGAAGACCCAAATTCTACCGAGTAGGTTCCTACATTTTCTGGACGAGACGATCATTATGAGATCAAGAGTGAGTTTTTCTTAGAAATGTATTTCATAACAGATCAGTTTTGCCGACTTACATTAATAATTATGATAACAAAATCAAACTGCAGGTTTTCCTCAAAGTGAAAAAATTAAGTTATATATATATCTAATAGGTATTTAAAATAAATAAAAATCCCAAGATAACAATAAATTCACAAGGTCTTTTGAGTTCATACAAACATACATTAATGTCATATCATACGTGATTTGATTGTTCTTTTAATACATTAACCATTTTTAATTGGTTTTTTATTTGAATTAGCTCTTGGGAATATCTTTTTAATTTACAGTAGGTAGAGAGACATTTACACGACATAATTCATAACTTTATTTATTTTATTATTTATGTACACACAGTAAAATACATGGAGATACGACATAATTATAACATGAGTACAAAGGTACTGCTTATTTCTTAAGAAATTTCTTCCAGCAGACCTGCGAAAGGAGAAATGAGAAAGAAATATAGACAATAGTGTGTGAGAACAAGAAGAGAAAAACATAATTATGCGAAGTCTTAACTAAAATATTAAATATACCCACACGTATACGCAAGAAAATTAACATATACTTAAATAAATACATAAAGCTTAAATATATAAACATAAATACACTATCGGTACCTATATAATTATATACTTATAGTTGAGAGGAAAGATAATGCTCTTTTACACGAATTTTAAATAGAGAAACAGTTTTTACATCACGAATGCTAGGCGGAAGTGAGTAAGTGAGAGTGAGACTTTATGTTTTGAGAATGCTTTTTTTACTGAGTTCATCGAAACGTGTCGTTGATAAAGCTTACCTAATAATAAATAGACATGTAACAATATTGTGAACACTAATCTTTTTTGATTTCTTATTTTCTTTTTGTTTTAGAGTAAACTTTTTGATATTGTTTTCAAGTAAAATGAACTACAGCCTTCGAAAGAATGCGTTGCTCAGTTGGACAATTTCTAGTAGTAATAAGAGCCTAGATAAAGTGACATTCTATCAGCGATAACGATGATGGAAAAGGCATAAATGTATAGAACTGACATATGCTATCGAAAAGCTTATGTCAATTCAGTTGAAAGTCGTTGCAGAAATACGAAACGATTTGGAAGCGATTGCGATTACGAATATGTTTTGCGAATTTGTCTAGAGGCCAAATTCGCAAAACATATTCGTTAGTATGAAACTGACAAGTGTTAAGAAATGTGTGCCTTTTCAAGAATCATACATTTTGGCAAAGATGGATTGATTGAGCCGACGCGATTTTCAGTTTCGTGTTTATTTTTGAAGTACGAATAAAAACAGTTACATCAAACAGTTGAACATCACACAGCAGTCTTGTGAAAGCCTCCACGTCGCATACAACTCAATGTTTTATTAAAATCGTTTTCTGAATCTAATACGTTTGCTTCTCGAAATACGGTCCGACGGTACCCCATAACGAATGGGAATGACCCCATTAAGGGCACCTTTTAACGTATTAAATCGAAACTTATCGGGAGTTCTGTCCACGGTCTAACCCAAGGGTGAGCCTTATCGGGCATACCACTCACTTAGAGACACTAGGATAGTGGATGTGGGATATACGATTCTCATTTGCGGTTTATACCGGCGACATCTCTATAAATTAGTAGGTATCCCGGGTTGGTATTTATGCATTCGCAAAGTAATGAATAGATTTTGCGAGTCTTCCCTTTTGTTGAGATTAAGTTATTCAGATTGTGTGGTGAAGGAAGTTAGTACAAGGCTGAGTTTAGGTGTTTCTTATAGTTTTTAGGATATGACATGAGAACTTGTGTGCCTAATACAAAGACAGAAGGACGAGTTCTATTTATTATTCCATATTTAAACTGACCTCGGTTCCTATAAAACGAACGAATCGTTTTGGTTACCAATTTTTCGTAAGCCAATTTTATTTCCATACGGGAGGTCTACAATGCAAACCTATGAGGCCTTTGCTTCATTATTGGTAAGTATATAATATTACTTATTACTTATTTATATTGTTATATAAATAAATGAAATTTGTGTTTTTACCTAGGCCCTATACCACAAAACTTTACAATTACAATTTACAAGTTACAAATATGTAAATTTTTGACAAGCATATTGTAACTCATACATATTTGTAATTTCTGGGTTGAACCATTTTTTGTAAAATTTAACCATTTTGTAGAATTCGCCTAGAAGGGCCCTGGTAGTTTATCTGTCAAGTGACCATAGTAAGTTTATATTGTTAACTGCATATTAGGAGCTATCTCATGATAGAACGTAATAAAAATACAAATGAATCCAAAACATTTAAATAATCATAATTATTAAACTGAAAAATATAACCGCATTCAACTGACTTGCAATCCAATTTTTTTCCAAAAAAGCTTTTTAACTTCAAAAGCTTAACACTGCTTTCAGCGCCACTGGAATCAAAGGTTCGTGTTTCCAATCACTTTGATAGCGTAGAAGCCTTCGCCTCTACGTAGTTCCTATAAACACTACGAGATGGCAGCACAGGTACGAAACTGTAATATCGTCATAAAATTAATTTCAGTGGTTATGTAATCACTTTCATGTCGTTTTAAGTGTTTTAGTATGAAATTCAAATGAATAGAATATGAATTTACCTGAATTTGGTACCCCTGCCTGTATCTGGTTATGATTTGTGCACTAATGTTAAGGTGTATTCAGTATCCAATCGAATACCTAATTGTGTACTTAATGCTAAAATTAATTTAGGTATTAATTTTGCAATAGTAACGCCTATTTTTTTTACAGTTATTTTAAGGATTTTTTTAACCATGGAAGCTTATAGTCAATTCAGAATTTTTGATATGACAGTAAATTACTTATCTACGTTAATTAAATCTCCATATTATTATCATCTGAGTCATCCTTTTAATCATAGCTTCAAATAATGAAAACAACCAGCTTCTAATAATCAGTTTTTCTCACACAAAACATTATTCATTAACAAGATTAATATTTATCTTTTATCTAATTAAAAAATCCATCCCCTTCATACTAAAATGACTATTAAAACTGTTAGAAACACGGCCATTAACACTTATATACCACTTAACTTGTACACAACGCCCCTATACAATCGCCATTTCACATCATTGCTAAATTGGTGACCACATAAATCCTACTGTTTAATTTAATCAACACTGCCGTTCTTCACTTATAAGTACACTTTATGCCCACTCCAACCTGACCCCTGAATCATAACCAATTCACCCCTTTTACTGAAATAAAAATAGTCGAGGAGAGGGGAAGGGTAGGTCTCCTTATGTCAGTCAGTAGGTTATCCATGATTTCATTTATGTGGGAGCTTACCCACGGAGATTGTCTTTGACAAGAGTAAGATTAATTTCAATAGGATAAGGGCTTAAAAAGGATGTTTTTTGTTGAGTGAAGAGTTACAGAATACAGAAAATACCCATCACTTGTGTTTGAAAAGAAACTTTAAAATTATCATTGTGTTTAAGAGATATCTCTGTACAGATTTATTAATAGGTACCTACTTACATACTTCATTAGCCAAAAAACATTCAAAACGTTTTCCTTACTTGTGATAGGTATAATTAAAGTAAGGATGGAATTTTTCTCACAATGCTTAATTATACTACATACAACTAATAGCAAAATTCTAAACGATAATAAAACAAATAAAAATAACGACCCACATGTTTCCCACAGAGAACAACACTTATTAAGCAATAGTATGTGTAAACAAACTCATAGTTACGATAAACATCAATATTTCGGTACCTACTCCAAAGAGACATTACGGATCATTGTTTATCATCTTTCTATAACAATAATGACATTTCAAATTCAAATGTAAAATGGCGGCGCGTCGGGTGGGGTTCCTCCCTACCGGATGCGAAGCGCACCGTCGGAAACGAAGGGAATTATTTATGAGACTGTCATATATTATTTATTTTATTCCCAACTTTCGATGACATACTAATGTTCGGTACGACACATAACATTACCATTTCAATAATCAACGACCGTCACCATATTTTTCTCATCGCTAAAACTGAGTCTATGAAAATTAATAAAATAATAAAACACCCACGCTGTAACTAATACTGTGCGTACATAATAAAGATAATGAATTTATGATAATAATCTTCAATTTGGCTTTTAGTTCGTCATCTTATCTACGCACCTACCCGCATGACGCAATAAAAATCCAACTAAACACAGTAGGAATTTATAAAAAATGGGCATTTAAAAGATTTATGTAAATATTATTTAAAGTAATATATTTTGGTTTATTTATTAGCTATTATGTAAAACAGCGGCAAAAATAGCTGTGATTTATGAGTTTAGATAATCAGCTGGAAAAGAACAGGTTTCCGTCACTGGCTAATCTTTAAATGGTTACGTTAGTGTAGGAGAGACGATCGTACACTTACGGGGAGTAAATAAAGCAACTTAAACCAACAAAGAAGCATTTGGAATGGCAGATAATGAGTGTGACCAGCGAGAAGGAACGAAATGTCTGGCTGGGAGAGGTTACGATATTTCCGGGCCATTTGACACTTTGTTGTTACCCTACACAGTGTCATGGGCACGCGGCGGGGGAAGAGAAAGATGGGACAAATAAAACTGTTTTATGTATGTATGTGCAGTCTTTTAGTTATTTTAATGTTTGGTTATCTTAATCCTAACTTAAAATTATAAATGTGAAAGTGAGTTTGTTCGTTACGCTTTCACGCTCAACGGCTGAACTGATTTAAATGAAATTTGGCACATGGGTAGACCTGGATTAAGACAATACTTTTTTTCACCAACCAGATCGAGATTTATGCGGGTGAAACCGCGGGGCGCAGCTAGTGATAGTATAAAGATTCTACTTCATATTGTTTTTTATTGTTTTTTACTGTGATCTTGTTTATGTTAGTATTATTCACTTTATTATTCTATCATAATAGCATTGCCCAAGTCTAGTTCCTATTGCGATTATACACTCTAGTGATAAAACAGTTTCAGAATATTATCTGTTGGTTCTAAAAACTGGTCTGATGACAGACACTTTGTGCAAACAATCCGAGAGTTCACTTGATATAGCTAAGGGATAGAGGGAGCTCCTTGCGAAATTGCCGGCATTTGTTTTGGTATTCAGACAACGCTCCAATTACATGGCGTTTCGAGTGATTTTGGTCAATATTAAACGTCTTAAAAGACATTAAAGACAATATGCTACGAGACTATACATACGGAATGCAGAACATGTAAAATGCAATAGTTTTACAAATAGTCTGCTTTACTTGTGAGTCACATAAGACCACACAACATAAACCTACGTTAAATCCTAAACGAATAACACCACACGTATTCGACGACACCCAATAAATTCTGCTGATATAAATAAACCATGTAGACAAACATAATGCTTTCTGGGTTCCGCATGCTATTTTGTACTGTAAAAATACCTACGTATACGTATATAACTTCTTATTTAATTTAGAAAGCCTCAAAGTACAAAGTACAGTCAGGCAGAGGTGTACCAATATTAAACCCACATTTCGCCAACTATGTATAAGTCCTAATAGGGGGTGAGCCTATTCTACAGTCAGTCTTCTATACTTTCGTCAGTTTTCAAGTATTTTCCTTTATCAAGTCAGGACACATAATACCTTTTTGAAAGGGCACTGAGCAGACTATTGCATAGAAATCTAAGATCAAAATAGCATCTATTAGGTAGTTTAACCAATGTCGAGTTGACATCAATCTAAAACCTTTTTAAAGGTCCATTTGATAAAATAAATCTTTTTGATTTTTTATTTAATTGTCAGAGTTTGACAGTGTCACATTTTGTATTCAGTCTGAGATGTAAAGAACGTGGCTGAATGTCATTCTGTATTATTGACATTACGACGCAATAGTTAATAATTTTTATCTCCACCAAATGTCAAATTATCTTCATTGTAGGTTCTACTTTGTATGTCAAGATCACAGTTTTTTTATTGTACCTAATAATATTAGCATTCGATTTACACATGGCAGATTTATGAAGCTGAACGTGTCGTACCAAGATATGAGATCACCGGAGCTTTAGATGTTGTTTTTATGCTGAACTATTGAAATTCATCAATGGTTTCTGCATTGAATAAGTATTTAAAATCCTACATAAGTTACCTAGGTGTTATTTCTTACTATAGAGAACGTTATTAATTTAAAGAATGAAGAATAATGGAGATAATAATTCGTTATATAGAACGACTGTTTACTGTTTGTGAATATTTATAGCAATTTATACTTACTCTTTTCTTTCTTACGAGCTGTAGATCGTGGGTTCGAACCCAGACAGTCGCTTTACTTTATGTAAAATTTTTGAAGACTTGTTACTTCTACCAACCCGCACTGGGCCCGCGTGATAGATTAAAGCCCACTCTCTCTCGAAGACAGGAGGCCTGTGTCCCAGCAGTGGGAACATTAAAGGCTGATTATGATTTAACTTCCCATAAATACAATAAGATTACTGAAAAACTTACGAGTTTCATGTAACACTTACCTTACACCGAAACTTACCTTCAAGTAACCAATATCCGTAGTAAAGATGTGTGCTAATATCTCATTTCTGCCAGGAATGAAGGAAGCATAAATTAAACGTATGTGCAATCAAGATCATTAATTGAGCTGTAGCCAGTTCTTTGTCCATAATTATGCATCAGCGTAAATTAATAACACATCACGTGTAGGATAACTAGATATTCTTTTTATACCTACGACGCAATGCTTGTAGTTTATTTTTTTGTATCTATATTATGTTGTGCCAAGGAGGAGCTCGTGGCTAAGTAATAACAGCCGCTCGGGTCGATCCATCAGGTTAAGCTACGCTTTCCGGGGTTGGTCCGTGGATGGGTGACCATTTACACATATCGAGACTCCTCCGTGCCTCGGAAAGCACGTTAAGCCGTTGGTCCCGGCTGTCATTTGTGGATCTTTGACAGTCGTTACGAGTCGTCAGAAGCCCGAAAGTCTGACAACCAGTCTAACCAAGGGGTATCGTATTACCCAGTTACTGGGTTGTGGAGGTCAGAATTCAGATAGGCAGTCGCTCCATGTAAAATACTGGTATTCAGCTGCATCCGGTTAGACTGGAAGCCGACCCCAACATAGTTGGGAAAAGGCTACGCAGATTGATTATGTTGTGCCAAGGCTGCCTACATTGTGGATCAAAGTTTCCGTATCACTAACTTCTTCTTCGTCGTGTTGAGGCACGGCACTATGGCTGCATGTTTTGGGGCATAGAGGGCAGGACAGGACGTGGGACATATTTTGCGTTCAGTTCCACATCCACACCCATGGGGCATCATCATCATCATCTTCCTAGCCTTTTCCCAACTATGTCAAGTTCGGCTTCCAGTCTAATCGGATGCAGCTGAATACCAGTATTTTACATGGAGCGACTGCCTATCTGACCTCCACAACCCAGTAACTGGGTAATACGTACCCCTTGGTAAGACTGGTTGTCAGACTTTCGGGCTTCTGACGACCCGTTACAACTGTCAAAGATCCACAAATGACAGCCGGGACCAACGGCTTAACGTGCTTTCCGAGGCACGGAAAGCACAGTACGGCACAGTCTCGGCATGTAAAGATGGTCACCCATGAGGGGTAATTCCCCTTATTTTTAGAACGTTCGCATTCGCATCTCATTCGCAATCTGTCAAAAATACAATCAATTTACCAACATTTTTGACAAGTTTGACAGATTGCGACTTAAATGTGAACGTTTTTTGAGTACGATAATTTGCCTTCAGTTGTCGTACCGGCCGGGTAGGTCCCACTTTACGAAGTTGTTACACTTGGGTTCAGCTATCACTTACATCACTATCTTAACATTATTAACTAATCTACTCAATTGGTGCTACTTGTTTAAGTGTACTTACTCAAGAACTTTTTTTTTTTTCTGAACAAATATTAAGTAACTGTCCACAGAGCCTTAGGTACCAGGCTAATTCAATGATTTTCTTTTGCAATTAGTCTTGGACGTTTTTCGGTTGTTATAAACTCATCAATCAATCGGTGCACCACTGGGTTTGAGCACCAAGAGTCAGTTCTTTCTAACATACGATAGACGTAAGTACCTACCTACCTAAATCCAGGAACTCACACACATGAATAAACAAACCGATTAAGTATACAAATGTTAATCAGGACACGACTGTTTCAAAGAAAGTGGAGTCCTGCGCCGGGAAAACGATACGATGAACAAGTGACAATTACCTACTGTGACTCATAAGAATTACACAATGGGGCGCTAAGTGGGTGATCAATTCAAGGAATGGCTAATGGCTTAGATTATTTAAATTCATACGTGTCTCCACTTACTTATAGGACGTAGATGATCTATCGTTAATCGATATAGGTACGCGTTTGATCTCCAACTTTTATTCTATACATAAGTAAGTATAATAGTCGCTTTTTGTGTCTGTTTGTATCAACGCTTAGATCTTTTGAACTGCACACGGTTTTCACCGTCATTTAGAGAATTTACTGCGGAAGGTTTATGTATATAAAATATTAATATTTAACACAGAAATCTCAATGTTTTGATATGTCACTTTTTGGACGCGTGCGAAGCAAGGCCGGATCGCTAGTTCGATAAATAAAGGTCTGATTGTTTCAGGATCAACACACGCAATATACAAAAAAGCCAATTTAGTTTTACATCAATAACATTCATGAAAATGCATGAATCTCTGATGAGTTCGAATTTCGAACGCCGGAACGCTGTCGAACGGAACGCACGTATCCCGAGTCCAACTATTTACGGCCCGCGATAGCTCTCGCCGTAAAAACGTCAACGTGCGCCCGATCCTCGCCTCCTATCGCGGCCCTATCGCCGTCATAGATCCCCAGCTATCTATAAGCCACGACTTTTGATATACGACCAAGAAACCATTGGTTACTGCGCCAGTCTGTGCGGGGTCTGCCTATTTGTGATAAATGCGCGGATTAGCAAGCTACGCCATGATTGCGCTGCTATCGGTCATCGCGACAGTTTCAAAAGGAAATAAGAGCAATAGATTTATTAATGTCGACCATTTTCCAGTTTTAGTTTGTCGTTTCAACAGTAAATTGGTCAATAATTTATTTGGTAACACATTAACCCGTCATATGCCGTAATTACAGACACAATTAAAAATCCATTGTTTCTCAACGAGATCTACGTTCAGGCATACCAAAGGTTAATCAATTGCACCCACATTCTTGATATTATATTGGCCAACCTTAATGATATTATATTTTCCGAGAAAAACATACCTACGACTTCCTCATGAAAATTGTTTATTTGTAGATTTATGTTTTAAATAGCTATAAATCCAACATTTTATTGACACACTTCAAGCTAGAGGTTTGAATAAATTAACACAAATTACTTTCCGTTTATTTTACCTTCATTCATAAACCTTCACAAACGATAATCTACTACCCAAATACCTATTGTATAAAAACAAAAAAAAAAAACTTGTTATACATGTTGTAATTGCCAAACAGAACATAATAAATGATTGCAATTAATCGTACGATGCAAAACCAAGTTACATCGATACGAAGTTACGATACCACAATAATTACTAGTGCTGGAAATATAATAACTGCTTACGTCCCAACGTTTACATGCTTGAGAACATTTCAATAGTCCACATAATTCTTATGCAGTAAGTAATTAGGTGCCGATGTTCGTGTGAAAATGCAAATAATCGATTATAGTATCGAGTGAATGGTCGATTATATGTATCGAACAAATTGCGATAACGAGCGGCTTTGTTTAGCTCAAAGAAATTGGAAACTGAATGTTATCATAGAACAAAAATGATTATGAGTGGTAATTATAAGTTAAACAGTGTGATTATCTTTATTAGCAGCGGCAAGATAGGTAAGTATTTTCTTCTGAAAACCCAGTTTTTTCTTTTAAAGCTGAAGAGAACATAATATTTTTACCACCATCTCATAAAAATGTGTTCAAGTACGAAATAAATCACGCTGAAGGTTATTCCAGTGCGGCAGGAAAAAAGAATTGGTAGATTTTATCATTTAGATTTATTGTTTGCACATACTCGTACCAACATGGATTAATTCCATGTTTACTCGTTTTTTACATGTTTTATCTTCAACGATAAATGATACAGCCATTTAAAAGTTTACATAAATACCTTTTATGTAAACCATTTCAGTTTCACACAACATTAAATATTCACTACCCACATTATCAAACTACCCTTTAATCATTTAACGCCTACAAGATCGCATTTGTATTAAAATTCATGAACTAATTACTATAGGGCGTGTGCGAAATGAAATAAACTAATTAAAGGGCAACACTGGCCGGCCAATTACAGGAGTTGATTTATCAGTGTTGCCTGATCAAATAATTAAAAATACGCCAGCCGGTAGATGGCGGCACGGTCGTAAATCGGCAACGTTCGCGCATTCAATTTGCGGAATGAAACTGGCCGGCCTCAATATGTTCGTTGTATGAGAATTGACGATTTACTGCCCTCTGAAAGTCTGAACTGAGCAGTCTTCGAATAATCAAATTATTATAAATAAAACGGAGGCGAGTGTTTATATCGCTAGGGACAATGTCTCTCTACATTCTTTGTCGCGAGGTATTTTTATTTCGCATTCCTGGCTCTGTTGTTGTGTTGCTAGGTTACGCCTATCTAATCCTAACAGTGGAGGTGGGTCTCGGAGGTGTATCTGCAATATTCACAGAGGCTGGGCACTGTGTGACCTTTGCTTTAATCAGCTGTTATTTCTCCAGTTCAGACAGGAGTCAATTGGGTTCTATACCTTTAATCTTAACTGGCTATAGGTACTCACGACTCTCGATCGGAAAATGAGAAGTGATCCTAAGAATGATTTTCACTTACTTATAAAACTCTAAGGTACTAAGTACATACAAATACATAACTCACGCCTTCTTCCCATGAGGGTAGGCAGAAACACAGAACGCCACCTGCTACGATCTTTAAGATAAGGTACCTACCAATACCAACTTAATATGTTATGAAGGAATAAAATTTAACACATTGCATACAGTACGTTAAGCGTCCATACATGCAAAAAAAAATATAACCAGTAAAAAAAAGGTTTTTTTAAAAATATAAATAGTGAAATATTCGCCAAACTATTAAATTGATACTCTGCACACGCACACTTGTATTTCAACGTAGAAAGACAAGTGTGCGTGTAAAGAGTGTCTCTTTTCCACATCACTTTAATATTTTTTGTTAATAGGTATTTTACTACAGGCTTTTTAGGGTTCCGTACCTACCCAAAGGGTAAAACGGGACCTGTCCGTCTGTCACCAGGCTGTATCTCATGAACCGTGATAGCTAGACAGTTGAAATTTTCACAGATGATGTATTTCTGTTGCCGCTATAACAACAAATACTAAAAACAGAATAAAATAAATATTTAAGGGGGATCCCATACAACAAACGTGATTTTTTTGCCGTTTTTATAGATAATGGTACGGAACCCTTCGTGCGCGAGTCCGACTCGCACTTGGCCGGTTTTTTGTCTATGGTAATATTTTTTTTTTGCATGTATATACATTATACTATTCCAGGTTAACGGGAACGCCCTTCGTTAGATAACTATAATATTTATATTATTTTATATTATAAATGCGAAAGTGAGTTTGTTTGTTTGTTACGCTTTCACGCTTAAACGGCTGAACGGATTTGTGTGTTTGGCACATGGGTAGACCATGACCTGGAATGGGACATAGAATACTTTTTACCCCGATATTCCCACGGGATCGAGATTTACGCGGGTGAAACCGCGGGGCGCAGCTAGTAATATATATTATATAACTATAATAATCTACATCATATATTTTTAATTGGGTTTAAATTGCAGCGGCAGACCGATGGTCACTGCCTTTCATGTCAAAGAAGTATCTTATCTTATTTATTGCATTGATACCAAGGTTTTAAGTATATAAATACATCAGGCCTACACAGATAAAAGGCCTTAAATCATGTAAATATGTAAAATAAATTACCCTTATCTTTCTCCACATATAAAAAATTTACGAAATAATTTTCTCTTAGGTATATAATTACGCTAATGATGGTTACAAAACAAGAATTATTATTGCACTAGGTATAATTAATTGTGAAAGTTCAATGACATTCGTACCTATACAGGTATCTGCCTATTTATAAATAAGTTAAATAACATAATATACCTGCTT
This sequence comes from Lithophane ornitopus, assembly GCA_948473465.1. Taxonomy (NCBI): domain Eukaryota; kingdom Metazoa; phylum Arthropoda; class Insecta; order Lepidoptera; family Noctuidae; genus Lithophane; species Lithophane ornitopus. The sequence continues at coordinate 10,378,319 of OX419623.1, forward strand.
ACATAGACGACACTTGTATAAAAGAAAAAGTTTTCACAAAGTATTGATGTATTTTAATTGGAATTTCAATCATGTGGCTTTTAATATTTATATAGGCTATGTCTTAAATACATGAAACCAGCTTCTTCAACTCTACAGTCCGTTTTTTAATCTCGTAGACTAATTTGACAGGTGCAAATGTCAAACTCCAAAGCCAAACAACAATCACTTGAAATATCAAATTAGTCTACGGGATTAAAAAAGCAGATTTTAGTTATCAAAGTGCACTCCTGGGGTCCTGTATATTTAGCGCTACCACAACACTAGTCCGCATCCAATTACCGAAACAAGTAAATCACGCTGATTACCAAAACAACTAACTACCAAAACTAGTGACGTGCCATCACACTGACGGCTAAATAAATCCTGCAAATAAATCTCTTCTATAATACCTTCGTTTATTTACAGCCAGCTTGCTAATTGACGTCACAGACGTTGATGCGTTCCGCACGCAACGCGTTCCAAACGGTTTACGAGTGTTGCATTCTATATTTTTCCTGAAGGCAATAATGCGTGATGCGCGAATTGAAATATGGGACAGAAATCGGGATGCGGTGGTGCCCCGTTTAGTAGCGCGAGTTGGGATGGACACAGAAAGCGTCTACCTGTAGTGTGAATATGTTTATGGGTTGTGGACGATGACGTTTAAAATGGGTGAGCTAGTGTATCGTTTTGTCATCCTAGTTTTGAAATGTTTATATTTTACGAAAGATATTTTCAATTCATTGTTAGTTGTCAGCCACAACATTCCCATTGTGAAACTTGCTACTGGCACAAAAGTCAGCTTGATTTATTATTTGTTAACACAGACAGTAACTAACAAACTCATAGGACTAACATGATCTACAATCGACTATTTTCCAATTCACAGCAACAACAATCGTACTTCACTCCAGTATCGACAGCAAGATAATTGTCTCAAACTAAATCCTCAAGCCATAACTCTACTCGCCTACAATTGTAAATAAATCGTGAGCTAACCTAGTGGTGTGTAACGAGCTCAAACGGGGCTCCGATGCGATATCTCCACAGTCCAATGTTATATTGCTCAGTCGCCAGTTAAAGTACGAGTTTTTGATCAGTCTCGCCTTGAGGCCGATGAACTGGCTTGATTAATCATACTGCACTCTTTGTCTCTTTGAAGTATCGTCCAGAAATATATTGTATATGCAAGGGTTATGTTGATACACCTGTTTGTAAATAGCGTATAATATTTACGTTAATATTGTTTATCGTTGGGCATTACTATAAATTCACACAATTATATATACCTACATAAGTAGTAATTTACACTTTATTTGTACTTTTTCAATTCAATCAACCTGCCTAGCCTTTTCACAACTATGTTGGGGTTGGCTTCCAGTCTAACCAGATTCAGCTGAGCACCAGTATTTTACATGGAGCGACTGCCTATCTGACCTCCACAACCGAGTAACTGGGTAATGTGATACCTTAGTAAGACTGGTTGTCAGACTTTACGGGTTTCTGACGACCCGTAATGACTGTCAAAGATCCACGAATGACAGCCGAGACCAACGGAGTTGTTTATTTATTTTATTTATTTATATAATATATACTTTATTGTACACCAGAAAATACATAGCGAAAATAAATAAATTGAACACTACAAAACATACAATGGGCGGCCTTACTGGCTTTATGGGAGTTGTACTTTTTTCAATTGTATCAGTAATAATTATTGTACATAGGTGCTCATATTTTTTTCCTATTTTGCGAAAGCTTATCTAAAATCTTCTGAGCTTTTCCGATACCGTTTTCCGGTTCATTTTGGGTTTGTGTATACTGAAAAACACGTTTTAAAAATTCTATGTAGCCCGAGTTCTAAATAAAAAGCGCATTAAAATTCAGCTTAAGTCACACAATGTATTTTTAACTACTCTATAATTTATCGGTTGAAAAATACATGAGTCTATGGACAACGACGTAAATATCAATTGGCTTTATAAGGAGAACTATAAATGGCACATAGGTGTTACAAAGAAAAACTAGTAGGTACTTAAGTATGTTTAATAGTCGTGCGACAAGAACTCTAGACTCGTCAGAAGTGTTATTATAACTCATCTGTTGTAAATATGAGCTTACATAGAGAGATAAGCGAGTATTGAGCGAGAACGCAGCTAAAAAAAAGCATCTTTACAGTACTTTTCATATACTTTTTCTATTTCAAGAAAATACTAAAACTTCATGTTTCTACATTTAAAGAAAGGAAATGTAATTCGTAGTTGCTTTGCCACACCTTCGTATACTATAAGCTACCTAGTTCTAGGTTTCAAAATAACTGTCGTGCTCTACAACTGTCGCAAGTACAGAAAATATTGGTAACTAAGGCGCACAGAACATATTCTATATGCTTGTATTCGCAGTAACTTCTCTAGGTATGTAGGTCTTTCACGATTGTCATCTAAAACACAAACAGTGCAATGCAGTGAGACATTCCAAGAATTGTATACTGCATATTATTGCAAGCTTTGAATGTAAAAAATGCATGCGCTGTGCTTTAACATTTTATGGGGTTTATTTATAAACGTTGCTTAAAGTTAATTGTCGTTCAAACGTCAAAAATGTATCGTTAAACAGTCGCTAATCATTACTTAACTTTAAGCAACGTTTATAAATAAACCCCTAAAGGTATACTTGATACTGACCAATTTCTTTAAAACGAATTTGCCACAAAAACGTTGCATAATAATATCTTTTAATGGCTTTCAAAAATTAGCTTTTGCTGTGTTCCATCCCATAGTCCTGCGAATGATTAATTAATAAAAATTAATGACGTTGACATTTCGAAAAGGTGCAATTAATTTTTACTTTAGCTAGGTACTGTTCGTGTCACATCTCATGATCGTAATTATAATGGATAAGGTGCGAGGAACTGCCGGGATCGTAACTTGCAGTTTTTGTTAAGAAATATTTCATAAATTTTATCTCGCTATTATTGAATGGAAGTGTTAATGCTTGAGTTTTTCTGAAAAGTAAAGTAATTCATTGAACGACGTCTGAAGGAATAAATTGAGTTAAAGTAGCGTTTTAAATTGCGGTAACGTTTTGAAGTTCCTAATTAACTATACAAGTCTGTATACGCATACATTGCGACAAAACAACCTCCATGATTTAGATATGAAACCTTAGTACTTGTCAAGTCTGAAAACTTCGCAACCAAAACTCTAAACAGCGGCGGGGGAACTTGGGGAAGCTTCAGTGTTGCGGTTAAACTTACGGGACATCCGCAATAAGTTACAACAAGTTTGCGGGCAGCCCAAAATCGGTACCTTTTCAACACAGAACCCCGCAAAATGACACCGTGTCAACGTGTGCGTTAACACTCACTTAGAAGTCAAAGAATTTTGACACAGTGTGCCCAGCTGAAACACGCCCATTGGTCGCAGTGGCCAGTATAAACATCAGGGTGTTACAAACTTATTTGCATTTACACGGGCCGAGTAATTGCGTTGCGCTACAGGGAGAACTTTAATTAAACTTAAGAGTCTTAAACTTAAGTAGATATAGCTTAAGTACGTAATAAGAAAAGTTTTGTTAATTACCTAGGTTGATACTAGGATTACCTACGTATGTACTTGGACAGAGTTTGTTGCCAAAAGCGGAATTAGCAAATTGGATCTTAGGTATATTTTAGCGAATTTCATACGTAGGGGAAACGGAGAATTTGCTTGGAGCAATTTGATATCATATGTATTGTGACATAAATACCTATCACCAGGATATGCGGCCTCTATTTCTATATTTCACCCAGTAATCGGTAAAGGGGGCGGGGTAGTGCATACCTACCAATGTGAGCATAAACTCTTTCTCTTTATCTTCCAGTAAATATTATGCTATGGTTCGAAAGGCAGAAGAAGAAAAATATAATCAAATTGCTTCTATAAATTATACAAGTCACCTTAAGGGGGATGCGCTAAGGTGGCCCGCGAAATTTAAATTTTCTTACGTTTTTGTAATTTGCAGGTCAGTATCAGGTTGTATGTTGATCTAAATATTATTTGCGACCGTAACAAATACGGATTTACAGAATTATAAACATTAGAATCAGCAATACAACTCTCTAAGTTCATGAAAGTGAATTGAACTACGAATTCATGAAATAGTCATTCAATGGCTACCGGAGCGCATCTACCTTAAGTAAATGCATTGCTAAAGAAATTTTGTAAAACAATACATTTTGATTTAAGCTACGAAGCTATAACTTAGCTATTAGCTAATTGGACAGACAAAAGGCTACTAAAATAACAATTAATAAATATGCCGACCACACATCAAAAGCTATTTTCGTAACAAAAGATTAGCATAAGAAATAAATAAAATTTCGTTATTTATTACATTTTTGCGTTAATTTTCGCGCTATTAAAGCCATAAAAACCAGAAAACGCATTAGTGATCATTAAAAACCCATAGCATAATCCCGTTATCTATAACCAATTGAAAAAAACAAAAAAAAAACTAACGGAGAAATCTAAAATACATATAAAATCGTTAGTACGGAGCAACAACGCTTTCGAATCAGCTGTGAAATCAATCAATTGATTAGTGACGGTTAGATTAATAAAACACAGTTGGTACATAAATTGAAATTGATGGTATCAATAGTAAGTTATAATTTAACAAGTTGTAAGGCGGTGGGCACACTGATGGTAAGCGCGACTGTGCGGCGCCCGCGCCGTTAGGCAAAGGTTGATTCGTTTTCTGTATCTGATTTTAACTATAGGTAGCAAAACTGGTGTTAATCTTTATGTGTGTGTACTTTGGAATGGTTTCGGAGGAGCTCGTGGCTAAGTAATAACAGCCGCTCGGGCCGATCCATCAGGTTAAGCTACGCTTGCCGGCGTTGGTCCGTGAATGAGTGACCATGTTCACATATCGAGACTCCTCCGTGACTCGAAAAGCACGTTAAACCGTTGGTCCCGGCTGTTATTTGTGGATCTTTGACAGTCGTTACGAGTCGTCAGAAACCCGAAAGTATGACAACCAGTCTAACCAAGGGGTATCGTATTACCCAGTAACTGGTTTGTGGAGGTCAGATAGGCAGCCGCTCCATGTAAAATACTGGTATTCAGCTGCATCCGGTTAGACTGGAAGCCGACCCCAACATAGTTGGGAAAAGGCTAGGCAGATTGACTTTGGAATGGTTTGTTATCTGTTTTGATATTATGTAACGACTTATATAAGTATCTACATCAAATGTTGCCTGATTTTTGCCCATTCGGTAAGGAAACGCCTTATGTACTCAACATAAAGGTACTCAACATAAAGGCGTGTGTACCATTTATTTTATTTCAACGAGATTCACTGAGCAACGAATATTAATAATAGTCAACATGACACCCAATAATTATTATCGAATTAAAATTATTTAGTATAAAATTATTAGAGTACACCTGTGTAATACAAACGTGATATAAATAATCACAGTTATCACCTTCGAACCGATCAAATAAAAAATTCTAAGTCTCTTGGGAGATAAAAAATAATAGAAAACAAGTCAAATCTTTCGGTTTGGTGTTCGTGACCATTATATTTGTATACAGCGGGAAATAACAGTAACCGTAACCGTTAGTCATTCGCTAGTGTGAACTAGGTATTACCTAGCGCTAGCGTTTATTTTTACTACCCTGTATATGTTTCTAGTGGCGACCATTAGAACATAAAAATAGCGTTTTTAATATGAAATTAATAGATTTCAACTCACTGGAATTTCTCTTTTTTACAGATATTACTTTTAATTGGGTTTCTGCAGTTGCGGCAAATAATATTAAAAAACTTTTTCTAGAAAAAACGATTTCTATTGCTATTTTTGGAAACTAATTTGAAGTAGGTGTGAAATTGTGAATCTGTAGAAATACAACAGTTCTAACTTTTATCGACCAATATGAGTAAGAGCACGAAGCTTCACATAGCTTTTCGGATCAAGTATCTTAGATGATCCTGACAATACTCTCAAAAGTACCCTACCAAACAGAATATGAACTGTCACTTTTAATTACATTTATTTATTTATTTTGAAAAAACCATGTAGGTACAACATTACTGAGATAAATCTAAGTTATCATATGCTCAGTTTAATTTTAATAAAAAACAGACATATTTAACTACAAAAAGCAAGAAAACATCATAACAAAAACATATTCGTTACAGTTATTATGTCTTAAATAGCTGTACTTATTACTTTCTCCTATAAGCATGTTATCAAAATTACACTTACCTACTGATCTCGTAACGGGAATTGGTATTAATTTCAATTAAGAAATAACACAAGTCCATATTTTTCACATAACTAATCCACGGCTGTTAATAAACACTTGTATTCACTCGAATATCATTATTCTGAACATTAACTTCATGGTCCAATAATTTGGATATCTCTGCTTCTTGGTCTGTTGAGCCCATCCATCATGATTTCCATGATGAAACCTTTCCTTTAATTGCTTCACCAGCTTTCATACAAATATTGTAAATTTTTTAATATTGGATAGTTCGAAACACTTCTTTTTCTATTTTCGCCTGCTTCATAATTAGAAGGTTGGTAATATTTGGTCTACCCCTTCTTGTGTGTCGATAATTTCTAATCTATTCTGCGTTCGCAATTTATTTGCCAAATATGTAAACAAACACGAGTTTAAGGAAAAACACGGTAATGCCTGCACATAAGGTTAAGTTTGCGCTACAACTTCATATTTTTTATGACTTTTTCAACAGTACTAGTCAGTCTAAAATCAATTTTATTTACACCATCATAAAGTTGATGTTTTTTTAAGTGATAATAATTGGAAACCAGGATTTAAATATACCTTAAAATGTCTGGCTTTTCTTCTATTGTTTTCGTGCTATTCTTGGCTTGCCTTATTTAGGTGTTTATCATTATCTTGCTCTTATCCCAATTTATTTGGAATTAGCACTGAATGTCGTCTTTTCTCTCTATGAGTTGTCATCTCAGTAATCATCCCCATTCAAGCCATATCATCTATCACATAATCCATCCATCGTTTCTTTGCGTTGCCTTGTTTATTCTTACCTATTAATGACCATCCATGTCATCTTCAGAGCAGTGGTTGTCCACTGGTAACGACTGTGACTTACCATGTGGGTTCGAACCCAAGCAAGCACTTTGTGTATATGATTTCATCACCACTGCTCTCAGAGCGGTAAAGGAAAACATCGTGAGAAAACCATATCCTAGAACCATAAATTCGAAGACATGTGACATCCACCAACCCGTGGTGCGTGGTAGATTATGGCCCACCCCCTCTCATAGAAAGAGGAGGCCTGTGTCCCAACAGTGGGAACATTAAAGGCTTATTATGATTATGATGTCATCATCTGCAAATGTCATCGCTTCATATAGCGCACTGCAACCAACATGATTGCTCTGCCAAAACACTACTCCAAACTTATGATCAAACATCTATTTAGATAGAAAGTGCCTCATCTACGTAAATGCATGACACGAAGTGATGTAACATCTAGTTAATGTCATAGCTAGCTATAACTGATTCTGATGCACATCGCAGATATTTAAGGGGGCCGCGGACACAAATTGAAAATTATGGGTTGTCGCGTCAGAGTAACGAGTGCGTTAAATTATATTATGAAGCGTGTTTATGTATAGTTTGGACTGTTTTAGATTGGACAGCCCTTAATTTTTGTTGTTTCCCTTTTTATAATAACCAGTTATTATCTATTTAGGAGTTTTTTTTTTTTGTTTAAGGAAGTGCATAAAATGAGGTTTTACTTGAAAAATTAGTCTTGAGACACACATGACTTTTTAGAAAAAGAAATAGTTTTTAATTATTTTATAAGTTTACCTATAAGTACCTAAGGAACGCAATAAACTCACTTTTATTCAAAATATACGCTACAGCGGCCAATAGGCGTAGGCAACAACTACATATAATAAAATACTTTTTACGAGATAACATGGCAAATGAAACAATAATTCTTCACCACGATTAAAATAATGAGCACTAATCAATTTCTAAAGAAATAAAAACTAGTAGGTACCTATTAATCGAATAACAAGTACAATGATACGGCTAGAAAGGCGTTTGGCCTCAATAACTCAGAATGATTAATTACTTCTCTATTTTATATAATCCGCTTTTATTACTGCTAATGACCGTTGGCCTATGCGCAAATTAGAAATTATTGGGCACTGTCCTTTAATTTATGTTTTATGTACTCATAAGTTTATGTCAATTGATACTTGGTTAATTATTTATTTATTTCGTTTTTGGAAAATATATTTAGCTGAGATCAATGATTTTAACTTCTAAAGAGAAATAATGAATATTACGTAAAAATAATGAATAAAACCTGATCAAAATTTAAAATAGGAATGTAGATTAGATAGTTTGAGTAAAAAAAACATGACTCTAGTAATGCCTCCATAAAATAATGCAAAAATAAAAACGTTACAAGTTACACGTCTACGCAAGATTTTACACAATCCAACTTGTAATAACTTTATTTCTACCGAGTTTACACTAGAAAATTTTATCACATTAACTCACAGTTGCATCTCCAATCAAAAATGATTCTTCAACCCCACACTTAAAGTCAAAATTACAATAAAATATAAACAGAAAAAAATCTAAGAATTTTCTCACGTTCGCAGTGTGCTACCATCTTCAAGGTTAGATGTGACAGATAAACCCAGTACACATAGGCCGGTGGTAGTTAAAATGGTCATTTTCCACATCAGTTGACCACGTGTATCATGTCCCTGTACGTGATATCCATTCTAACTAGTTTGACTATGCAAAGGTAGCCTTAGGCTTGACTTACAAGTATGTTTGAATTATTAGGATCTATTTTGGTGGATATTAAAGGGTTACTAATACTTATTGATGATACTTCAGAAATAAATATTATAGATCCTGAAATAGTCTCTAGACAGCATCGAATGGCGGTTAATCACAAAATTTTTAGTCAAGTAGGAACTATCTCAAAAATAAACCTATTTTTCATCTTATTTTCGAAATAACAAAGTTTAGTTTAAGTCGATGTAAGTTTTCTTTATCCAAAGCTTTCAGTGCATTCATTGAAATACTTCTTTGATGGTCTATAATCAATATGAAATATAAATTACGTAAAATTAGGTCATTGTGTTTAGATATCTCTTATAATTTGACTAAGTATGTCACACAGCTGTTTCTCTGAATATAATGCCAACATGCACTACATACAGTCTGGCACTGGCAAGCACACAAGATGCATCGACAGCTGTATCTTAAGATGATCGACCTCCAGACTACCTACTGTATGTCAGTATTATAATTCCAAGATAGGTATACACTTCATATACATCTAAGTGTATACACTTCATATACATCTTGGAGTTAAGGAGGCAATTTGTGTTATACCACCTCCTTTATTTCTTCCCTAGACTACGTTGACAAAAAGATTTTGACAAAACAACAAGACGCTGATAAATTATCAATCAATCTTTTACTGTGGAGTCCATTCGAAAGACACATTTGCCAAATAAAGTTTACAGGAAGACATTAATCAAGCTTTTCGAATTTCATTCTGCATAACACTACCAGGCACATTGCTCGCAGAACAGATGGCCGATGGGGCTGAAAAGTTCTGGAGTGGCGACCGCGTACCGGAGGACGTGGCGTTGGAAGGCCCCCTACAAGGTGGACCGATGACCTGGCGAAGGCCGCGGGAATCCGCTGGATGCGAGAAGCACAGAACCGGTCGAAGTTGCGGTGCTTGGAGGAGGCCTATGTCCAGCAGTGGACGTCCTTCGGCTGAAATGATGATGATTACACTACCAGATATTTCAACACTCATTCTCACAATTTTCATGACTTTTTTATTTTATTAAGTGCATTTAATACACGTGAATAAGACTGTTTTAATAACCCCCCAACATAAACTTATCAAAGCCATAACTAAAAACTCAAACTCAAGTTATCAAAGGATGTATGAAAATCAGAGGCACATAAAGGTAAATGAAGGCAAATAACAGTCGTAGTTATTCATTGGTGTGTGGACTAATTGTAAGTGGAACGTTGCTCGCGAGGAAACGTCAGAATAAACGCAAAACACGTGCCCGTACAGCTCATATAAATTCCACAAGTTTCATTTGCGAGATGGCGTGTGGTGCAAGATGAAAGAGTTTGCGGGAATATTCATGAGAGCAGATAATGAAATTCGCAGGTGCGGTGATTGATTACACACTCGAAATTAAGATTAATGTAAGTATCAACACCATGCTCTACCCACCAAGCCATATCCTGTTTTTTTTGGGGATCAGCGCTATAAGTATTTTCCTTCTTCATTTAAATCAGCAGTCATATCTTCTCTTTCTTCTAGTTTCCCAATCAAATGAATGGACAAATGTCTCACTTAAAGAGTCCAGAAATGATCTGTTTCATGCCGACTATCAAGCTTATTAAGTATGTTGGGGAATTTTATTATGACTGTATCTCCAAGCTATTTTCAAGTTATCTTCAAGTTATTTTTCGTGTAAGTATGAACTTACACGAAAAATAACTAAGGGGCAGAGAATATCGCTCGCTGATAATCTTTGATCTCTTAAAAAGATATGTGGTGGTATATACATCGCCACATGCGAACTACGCATCAAAGACCTGACGTCAGACAGACGTCACATACATCTTGCATCGCGCATATACAAGAACCCAACATCATCGCCAGACACAACACCCGTCTGGTTGGAGGATCCTCCCTTTTCTATGGAGTATGAGTGAACTTTACACCCTGTTCCTCATGCCCCTAAAGATGCTAAGTGTTTATTTGAAATTAGAATTACCCCTGGTTATTAAAATATTCATATTTTTATTAATTGTGGGCGTTCCACGTTTTCAATACTTCGTTCTATAAGGTACCTGTAATTATTTTGATCTATGATCTCCAATTAAAAAATATAAAATACACTACGCTGCGGCTACCGTTCTTCAAACGAGTTTTACAGGATACCAATTTCACACATCATAAACCGCACTCAGATACAATTATTCAATGCCCAACATATCTTGGTATACGGCGAAATAAAGAACTTACTCTAAATGTACAGATCTTTTAGAAGACAAACTTCACAGATAGCGCCACCGCAAAAGGCCAAGTTAAACTGGGTGCTATACTAATCCCGCTTTCGTTCATACCTCACGCCTCAGTTTCAAGAGGGGGCATGTTGAACGCATGAGCGTCATACATTCATGAACATTTAAGGTGTCCGGATCAAAGGGTTTCTCTGACGTTAATTACAGAATGATCTAATTTCTGTTCCTTCGGCAAACAAACCGCTGATAGACACTTCAATGAAGCATGCAAAATCGCCATTTTAAAACAGATTTTAGATATAACGCATTATGGCCGACAATCGGTGGTCAATTTTTGTTGGTGACTTTATCAACATTTTGAGGAGCTCGTGGCTAAGTAATAATAGCCGCATGGGTCGATCCATCAGGCTAAGCTACGCTTGCCGGGGTTGGTCCGTGGATGCGTGACCATTTAATACATACCGAGACTCCGCCGTGCCTCGGAAAGCGCCGTTGGTCCCGGCTGTCATTTGTGGATCTTTGACAGTCGTTACAGGTCGTCAGAAGCTCGAAAGTCTGACAACCAGTCTTATCAAGGGGTATCGTATTACCCAGTTACTGGGTTGTGGAGGTCAGATAGCCAGTCGCTCCATGTAAAATACTGGTATTCAGCTGCATCCGGTTAGACTGGAAGCCAACCCCAACATAGTTGGGAAAAGGCTAGGCAGATGATGATGACTTTATCAACATTTTTTTTCATTCAAGAATTCCGTTATATACTTCTTGTATTATACGGAACGCATAAACATGAGTCATCAAACGTGATTTCAGAATGACTGTCCGATTATTACTAACGAAAGAATTGGGACACTTGATAATTTGTTGACCTACAAGAAAATTGGCTGGTTGAAACAGACCTACAAAAAACTGTCCGTTTGCCGTCTCCCTTATACCACAATATAACCCTCATTAATGTTTCTACTGAAGGACGACTATATAAACGTAGTTTTCAGTCATTTCCGTCTGAAGTACGTCGTTAGAATGATTTGCTTTCATTATTATGGTTCTGAAATGTTCAGTTTGCGTTTCATGGTCATAATGCCTTTGATTTTGGTGACGACAACGTGTTTATTATGCAAACTTGTTCTTCTATTTTTAGGTGAATTAAATTAAACTCGGTATCATTTTCATTGATGTATTTTCAGACACAGGATGGACCAACCTACTTATGTATGATTAGTTTCAATTTTAAAAATATTAAGGTAGCATCGTTTTTATTTTGGTAGTCAGCATCAGAAGAGATCTGTCTTTTTTTAAATCCAAGATCAAGTTGATAAATTAGTCGGATCAAATGCTTCAGTTGCCAACTTAAAACCCCTCGATTTGGCAAAAAATATTCGACACTATAGTGTAGGTACAGAGAGAGAGAGAGAGTATTCCTTCACATTATCATACAATTCCTTGCTATAGCCCTATCAGGTATAACCGGACTACTGATTTAATCAATATGAGACTTCAATGTTATGTAAGCCAATGGGGTCAATATAATTCGATGTCACAACTTTCGATCTTGCTGCACCAATACATCGTAAAAAGCGTTAAAATGTCAGGGTATGTGAAATTTACGAAGCGGTTCGCGTAATGAGGTTTGGCTGCCAAAAGCAATGATTCATATTCTTAATGGCGTCAATCTCGCGTTTGTTGCCAAATGAAGGAGTATAGTAAGTACGTACTATAGTGCCTAATGCATGTGTGACAATTTAGCATTCGGGTTTGAATAATTTAGAGCATTGGTGTAGGTCGCGCATATTAAAAAGATAGAGGTGAAATTAAGTGACCCACGGACCGGCAATTAATTCTAAAATGATAATGAATCTAGTACAATCAAATGTTGGGCGTTATTATATAGCTAGTTGGTTGACTATAATATTACACTCGAAAAACTGGTCCCAATATTTCTAGCGACAACAAGACTATTCTAATGTTCTATTTTCTCTCACAAAAGCCACACCTCTACAACACAGAGTGCACACCCACTTTATTTGTCTACCCATAGTAGTCTAGATAGGTACTGCCGCCACATCTAAGATTAGCTGGTACTGGGTAGTACACAATAGCTGGCTTCTATTTGTGCGCGTGGGCAAACATGAAAGCAATACTTCATAGGTTCTACTAACAAACCCTTTTGTACTCCCAAAGTAACGGCCGACGCGACTCTAAAGCATGTCAGTGTATATTTATAACACTACGAGTTATATCCATGAGTAATGGGACTTATGTACCCCGCTGCATTATACTGTTGTAAATCCAACGTAGTGTCGCGTTTACTATTTAAATGTATTCATCCCAGAGTTTATCCGGCGTCATGGCGAGAGGCTTTCGCGGCTGCAGACACCCATGAATAATTTTCGTATAAGCCTCATCGTGTCGTTTGGATCCCTACCTTGGCTGTGATTGCCTCAAAATATCAAAATATTTTTTCCGGAAATTCTTACGATGGTATTCGTAAACCATTTCTCAACTGCCGTCGCATACCTATTTAAAGTATGCCATCGTATCGGTGCTAAATATGCATCATTGACTGTTCTGCTATGAATAATATTACCATAAGAACTACCTACACTAAATGGATTAGGTTGATTAATCTCATTTGGATCTAAACACCACTGAGCATTCTATTGCACATCTTCTTATCAAGTCTTCAATTAGGAGACATAACCTGCGTGTTATCTTTATAATTTCTTTACAATTCCATCTTCTAAAGTGAAATGCGTAAGTAGTAGTGGTAATTTCCTCGATTATTTCAATAGAAGCAGATGTTTATCTTCGAATACAAATTGCAAGTGTCATCCGAAAGAAATTGTAATTTAATAGCACTGAAGGCGATGAAGTAGCGATTGCTTACGCTCTATCGGAATATTTTAATCGATAACAAATTGCCTTTAGTGGTTATAATAATAGCGATGATGATAATCTTCTTTTAATGTGAACTGTGCTTTTTATTAGAGCAATAAGACCGTCTGTTGAATATTTCTATTGTTAAGTTCTATCCATCGGAGGAGCTCGAGGCTACGTAATAACAGCCGCACGGGTCGATCCATCTGGTTAAGCTACGCTTGCCGGGGTTGGTCCGTGAATGGGTGACCATCTTTAAATACCGAGACTCCTCCGTGCCTCGGAAAGCACGTTAAGCCGTTGGTACCGGCTGTCATTTGTGGATCTTTGACATTACGGGTCGTCAGAAGCCCGAAAGTCTTACAACCAGTCTTACCAGGGGTATCGTATTACCCAGTTACTGGGTTGTGGAGGTCAGATAAGCAGCCGCTCCATGTAAAATACTGGTATTCAGCTGCATTCGGTTAGACTGGAAGCCTACCCCAACAAATTTGGGAAAAGGCTAGGCAGATGATGAAGTTCTATCCATCTTTCAAGAAAGTCCTATAGTTGCCTCGTTGCCCACAATATGAGGTAATAGAGTCCAGTCCATTCTTCATAGAATCTTCTTGAGAGCATAGGGGTGGCCCAGTAGTAACGATGGCCCGACTTACGTGTCGTAAGTCGTGGTTCGAACCCAGACAGGTACATTAATTAATGTGATGTATTTCATCACCACTGCTCTCAAAACGGTGAAGGAATAAAAGTTATAAAATTAACTACAATTTCCAAATGAAAAATATTAAGAAGGTGATTTGAATAAAGTTAGATTTTTTTGTTTAAGTACCGATTTAAATAATTAAACAATTTGTAAGTGGCGCTAAAAATTGACGTCCACAGCCTACTTAAGTTTATTGATAAATTTGTTTACATTTTTATCAGTTACTTTTCGAACAGACTATACACAGTTAACATCGCGGACACTGGCGGAGAACCACTTTTCAACCATATTACTAAGGGCATAAGGGTGAAAAGTGGTTCACCGTAAATGTCCGCGGTTGTACCTACTAATTGTATCTTGAACTAACATGTTCTACATACGTAAGTATTGGAATTTCATTTCCGATAATCATTTCACTTTTACCGATTCAATTGGTATGTGAATAAAAGTGAAAACGATTTAATTACGAATACTGATGTGGACCGATTGTATCATTGACGAGTGTTAAATTATCCGTCTATTAGTTAATAGGCTTATAAAACCTTGATTTTATGACGGATGATTATTTTAAACGTGGTTTAACTGTTTTATGATACCGTTAATGGTGGATTAGTAGGTAATAAGAACTGTAAGTTAAATGATATTGATGTTTGACCGGTTTTAAGTTTTAGTTTTTAATTTTTGACTTTCGTTCAAGTTTTAAAGTAGGTTCAAGTTTTCTTGTTACATTAAGTCTTTGGAAATTAATTGTTTTTTACTTCTTATATTCCTAAATTAGTACTTACATAGGTAAGTATTTCAATTGTAACAACATTGTTTATTTTTTATTGTTCAGTGCCATCCAAGTTAAACTTTCTCGAAACAATAAATTGCAATTCTCAAATATGTTGATTCGTTGCGATCAATTTGCGCATCAATATGATACTCATTGATGCGCAAATTGATCGTCTACCAAATGCAATTGAAGCGATTACCAATATTGCTACAAAAAAATGGTTGCCAATTGATAAATTGCAATTGATCGTTTCGGGGACCCTTTACCTGTAGCAACCAATCAGAAAATAATTAAAATTTAAACAAGCCACACCACACACGACCGTAACTTTAGGTATATGTTTAATTAATCAGTTAATTGAATACTAAAAGCACCTTAATTACATGCAGTGCTAATTGTCACTATGTCATGTTACAAGGTACCTACCTATTGTATTAATTAGCTTAATTAAGCAAGCGCAGTCACTGCATAATGTAGGTAAGTGTATGTTACGATACATTCATGTATGAAGGAGTATGTTTATTAACTAACAGACTGGGTTTTAATTGCTTTATTATTTCATTTGTTATCTCTATAAACTAAACAAAAGATAGTCGATACGTTGTGAATTACCCTTAAGGGGGATCCGTCAATCTAGCTTGTGCAATTCAAAATTTATTCTAAATAGTCTTATTTGCAAGAAATATAATTTCGAGATCTATGTTTATCTTAAAAATACATAATTAGTATAATTTTATCATAATTACCGCTTAATTAATTTTGTTTAATGGTGATTACCACAGTGCTGTTAAAAAATGTTTAGAAACATTAGTAAACATTTTTTATACAAACATTTGATCACTTGACTGATTTGATGTATTAGTGTTAGAAAATGTTTGTAAACATTTTTAACAGCCACGAGCACTTACTTGGGAAAAGCGCCAAATTTGAAAAAAAAAAACGTAAGAAATTTTGAATTTCGTAGGTAACATTGAAGATGCATTTTGCTCGTTTTAGTGATATTCTTTATTTTTTAACAATCAATAAGTTTTATCCTCAATCCGATTTTTTCACTGACTGGTGAAACTCTTGAGGTAGCCAGAAGTATTTTTTCGTGGTTTTCTATATAAACTTAACCAAAACCCATAACACGATTTCTAAGACTCTTAAAGAGTTATTATTTAAAACTATTAAAATATATAATTCGTATATTAGTACAAATCAATTTCTTAATCAAAATAATTACTTAATTAAACACAATAATATTTACAACACACCAATCAATGAAACTAAACCGAATTTTAACTCGAATGTTCTTCCAAAACATTTCGTACCGAATTCAACCCATCACTACCGTACCCTAATCGCTTCATGGCTTTTTAACTGTAATCACGAGTACGGGACCAATGATTACAACCATTTCAAGTAGGCTCTCACACGGTAAAAGGTATTCAATTCACTGATAAAAACCGAGAAATTGTAATCGTCTACGCTCAATCAAAACATTGTTAACCTTTAATTCAATCTGCCTATCCTTTTCCCAACTATGTTGAGGTCAGACTCCAGTCTAACCGGATGCAGCTGAATACCAGTATTTTACATGAAGCGACTGCCTATCTGACCTCCACAACCCAGTGACTGGGTAACACGATACCCCTTGGTAAGACTGGTTGTCAGAGTTTTGATCACCCCCGTAGCGACTGTCAAAAATGGCATCAACGGCGGCACGCAATTTCATGCCTCGGAAAATACGCCGAAGCCGTTAAGCCGTTGATGTTAAATAGATCCTCAGATCACCCATCCACGAACCGACTGCGAGAAGCATAGCTTTACCTTCGATCGACCCTTGCGGCTGACATTTAGCCATGAGCCCCTTAAAACGGGCTCAATCAAAACAAAGTTAACCTCTAATTGACGACGCTGTATTTTCACGACAACTGTGACCCAGTGAAATCCTACTTAAATTTAAATAGTCACAGTCGCCTTATCGGGTTCGGAAATTGTCGGTGGAGCTTTCGAAATAATAAATCTCCCGTCGGAGCTATGGAACGGGCGATGAGCAGAACGTTTAAGGAACAATAGCTCAGGAGTGGGCGGTATAGTCCTACTGTTTGGTGTACCTCTCGAAAGCCGTATTGATTGCAGTGAGATCGTATCACACAGTACAGTTAGCTGTCAATGCAATCCAATCCGATCTGATAAATCTTAATGGGCAATTGTTGACACCCACGTTAAGATGGTGGT
The DNA here is from genome assembly GCA_948473465.1 of Lithophane ornitopus. Lineage (NCBI taxonomy): Eukaryota > Metazoa > Arthropoda > Insecta > Lepidoptera > Noctuidae > Lithophane > Lithophane ornitopus. The sequence goes on from OX419623.1 coordinate 10,395,993, forward strand.
TTCATAATCGTTGTAAGTAATTAAATGTTTGTGGGTGTTATTTTCTTCTATGATGAGAGGAATGGTGTTTAACAAGGCTAAAATTATAAATTAAAGTCGCTTTTCATGTCGGATTTCGATGCGGTTTTCACCATCATTTAGAGAATTTATTCCAGAATGTTTATGTGTAAGTACAATAAAAACACACACTTACATATGTATAATAAAGAAATCATGATGTCTTGTTAAATCGTAAAAACCGTGCGAAACAGGGGCGGTTCGCTAGTTAAGTGAGCGTGAAAATCATTAAAAAAGATTAATAACCAAAAAATAATGAACAATTACACACTAAATGCTCTGTGAGAAAAAAATCCAATGTATTTCAAAAATATCCGTTACCAATGCATGTCAAAGTGATCAGCGATGTTAATCGATTGTTTCGAAAAATCAATAACTACGTGTAACCAACTAATTAACAATGTCCAATCAATAAACCTCACTTAAATAATATAGAAATAGTCAATCTGTCACGCTGATTTCTTGGCTCCGTACTTGAAAAAGTTTGTAAAAAGCGGGACCAGTTTCCCGTTAAGTAAGATAAAGTTGAAACTTGAAGCGGCCGTTTCAAAAGAAGTGGAAACATTCGAGAAATGCCGATAGCGTGTCTGCGTCCATTGATTCAATGGTTAACCAAACCTTATGGACAGAGAACGTAAAGGTACGCTGGCTCTAATTAAAATTACAGCTAAAAATTGTTGCATAGGATAATTTCCAATAAACCTCTATATAAAAACAAATTCAGAGGAAAAAAAATTTTTTATATAAAAAAAATAAAAATAGTTATAGTAAAAAGTTTACTATAAATATTTTCGGACAAAGTTGATACAAAATTCATAGAATAACTAAATTGGTTAGTTTTAGAAAGCTGTGTATTGTCTTTCCTATAGACTGATCTACTTTTGCTAATACCGCAATTCTTTAGCCAGGCTGCTAATCAGATCACTTAAAAGGTTCTGGAATTTACACCGAAGAAAATAGACAGTGTCGTTAAAGATTGGGCTAATAGCTTTTCTCTACTTATCACTCCATATCTTACTTGAAAAACAAAGAGCCCCAGTACCTCTTAGCTTAGTAGATATTATTGGACGCAGCTGAATACCAGTATTTTACATGGAGCGACTGCCTTTCTGACCTCCACAACCCAGTAACTGGGTAATACGATACCCCTTGGCAAGACTGGTTATCAGATTTTCGGGCTTCGACGACTATCAAAGATCCACAAATGACAGCCGAGACCAACGGCTTTACGTGCTTTCCAAGGCACGGAGGAGTCTCGGTATGTAAAGATGGTCCACGACCCACCCCGGCAAGCATAGCTTAACCTGATGAATCGACCCATGCGAATGTTATTACTTAGCAACGAGCTCCTATAGTAACATAATGAAAAATAAGACATTATAGACACAGCCCCATATTCCTAAGTAAATAAGTCGAATTTTGGAGAAATTCTTGGTATATTATCTTTTATCGTGCGCTACCTTTATCGATTATTGAACGATTTTTACAATCACCAAATGCTCAAAACACTAGTGTGCCAATATAAATACACTAGTGTGCCAAAAAAAATGGGTCATGTTTTTTGGGAAAATTCTAACAAAATCGTTTACGTACTATCGGACATTACGTACAAACGTAAAAAGCATCGGTTTACCTATAGTATTTAGTCACCTTGGACAAAAAGACAACGTCTCATAATTACTGAAGCACGTCCCTACATGGGCTCCCGACTTGTTGGTATCCCGATGATTTGTACATAAATTCATTATTGTCACTATATTTTATTACCAAACCCATAATTACTTATTGTCCATTGTTTCTAGCTATTATAAAATGCCACGCTTGACAGTTTGTCTATGTGAGTCGAAAGTACAAATGCCGATGAGTTTTTGTTTACGAAATATACATATAAGTACATACACGTACATCACGCCTGTATTCCCCGAATGGTTGGGCAGAGGTGTACCAATAGTACACCCATATTTCGCCAGTTATATTTAAGTCCCATATAATAGGGGGCGAGCCTATTGCCATCAATGGGACACAAATCCAAACTCGGGGCTGGTACTAAGAAATTCCATATGAAAAACATCAATAGCACTTTGCCCGACCTGGTTTTCGAACCCAGGAACTCATACGCAGTAGCGCTTACGACGAGGCAGTCCTGAATATAATATGAGTAACTTCTAGGTATACCTAGTAGTAGGCATAGTATATTCAGGATTGCAAGTGAATACTCAAATTACTCATATTATATTCACTTTCTGCATTAATCATTTATTTAGGTTAGGCTGATTTATTAAGGTTGCTATCAACAGATTTCCCGTTTTGGCGTCTAAACTTTATCGGTTGACGTTCAAGAGTTAAAGCTTCGGTTTCTAGGTCAAATGGTTTGCTACAGTACAAAGTAACATGGATACTTTGTTAGAAAATTAAATTAATTAATGTTTGTTCTTCGTCATTTGTTTGCTTACTTTGTTTTTATTTTAATTTACAGGTAAAGCGAGTAAGGACATCTGCAGAAGTTATTTATATACAAGGTATGTTGTTTTATAGAATTTAATTTTTCTCTGGTAGGTACCCACTTTGTTTGGCTTTACGTGTAAGCAGTTGCATAACAGTATTACTAATAAAGAAACAAATGAGAAAACATCGATTCTACCTTTACAGAACTCAACACACTCTGTCGATATGCATAAAAGGGTAGCAGCTGTCTTATTTTTCAAGATTTTTGTGATAGCGAATTGTAGCTCCTTTTAAAATTACTATGTAGCGATACTTGATACAAAAAAAAACGATACTTAGCAGTACCTGAAAGAGTTATCGTTGTCTGCAAAGTTCAATATCAACAAGACAATAAATTCTGGAATACGTCTTGATATTTCGAATGCTTTTTATTTACTGTCATCGGAAGTCACGTCCGACATATTAATTGGCTAATTTTCCAGCAGCTGCACATGAAGTCCTGTAAATTGTTGCAAAAACATAGAATTTATTGAGCCTATAGTGTAAGCAAGTAATGTATGGCATAGCATTTGTAGTTTTTTGGGATACGTATCGGCATAAAGACTTTGCAAAGTAGGTATTTTATATACCTTTAGTGAAGCTAATTACTTCTTATCGGATATATTATTTTGATATTATCTACGAAATGTGCATTTTGTTTTCACAATTGCTGTAGAGACGGTTACCATTGTAAATACCATTACCTTTACCATTGTAAAGAATACTTTTCTTTCACAAAAACTTTGCAAAATTAACACCTTATAAAAATAGGATATAGATCCTACATTACAATAATATTCCAACATTTTACTGAAAATCATGATTATTAACCAAGAAAAAAATAATCTTGTAGGTGATCCTCAATTCTCTCCACTTCAGTAAACTGACCTGATTCCGTCATTAATTAACCTTATCATGTTAACTTAACCATACTCTAAAGTTTAACCCTTTCATGGGAACATGGAGCCCAGTAGGTGTATAATAAGAGAAAGCCTGTTCAGAATAATGGCTACTTACCTTGTTACCGGCTGATTGGACATACATTAACGAAGCACCCACTTGTCTGTATATCGATAATCTGAGCTAAAGTTCAAGGCATTCGAGCTACTTACCATTAATTTTCATTGTAAAGTAAAACTACGGGTAGCCTGCGGCTTTGCGTGGAATCCTTTGAGGAAAATGATTTTAACCGTCAATATTTTTTTACGAAAAGATTCATATCTCGAGGCTGATACAAGTTGCCCAGACCCAGGTGACCTATATGTTTCACAAATCTCTGATGATAATAAAGGCAGGGAAATTGACAGCCAACTTAAATTGTCCGTATATTCGAATCACAACTTTTTTTTTTCGTATTTTTGCATACCTACCTATTATAGTATGTGAATATTTAGAAATACTGTGCCTTGCCTCGCCTCGCCTGAAACACAGGATGACCTAGTTCAGGCACATAAAACAATTGAATTTTTCGTATATTTTACCTTTTTACCTGAATAAACTTTTGTTTATTAATTTTTACATCAGAACTGTCATTCTTTGACAGTTGTATGAATGTCATAAAACGGAAAAAATGGCCTTAGGGTGTCAATTGACTGTACGTAAGTACCTATGTTGGCAAAAACCTTAACCATGGTTTTTCTAAAAAAAAAACTTTTGACATGCCAAAAGTGGCAAATTAGGCCTGGTACTTAACTATCAATTTCGAATCTCAAATCTCAATACAAACTACACTAAAAACACAGTTTAAAAACCTATACTCCAAAAAAACAAGCTCATTCCACAGCTTTTTAATTCAAAAGCGTAGCACCGTAGGCGTTTATTAAAAAGCTCTAATTTGTTCGGAGCGCGCGGGCTAACTTTTGAACGATTGTAAATCGCACTCGCGCCTGCTTTATAACACCAAGTAGCCGCCTGATGGCACGCTATGTTCCAACAGCCACGCCAACTCCATTATTTTAAAACTTTACCAACCAACTGTTTAATCTTCGTCGCTTTTAAAGTTAAGCATAGTTCGTAGCTTGGCTTTTGAGACGGGTGCAGCAGTTTTAAGAAAATGTTTCAGAGATAAAACAATTTAGCTTTGTTATATGTCTAGATAAAATGTCACGCTGCGAAAGAACTAAAACAAACAGGCCAGCTGTTTTATGCTGGTATGCGTGACAGCTACATCTTACACTCACGCCACGACATTGTGCTTTTATAGTGTGCATCGCTTTGACTGTCTATCTAGACATATTTTATATCTTTGGAATTTAGGTACTGAGCATTGAAATTAGGTATGTCTTTGCAATCAGCGGAAAATGATGCCACTTAAGCGTAGGTACATCTCTAAGTCATCACTGCACAAATGTGTAAAATAAAAAATCACCGCTAATAATACTGATATCAGGCAGGTACCTAATTCTTGTAAAGTAGGTATGAAACCGAACCGCATAAATTCCGGGTCCTCAAAATTCGAAGAACACAATAAGCGCAGCCATCGACGCCTACCACGTTCGCAAAAAACGACAATTTCGGATCCCGATGATAAACTGGTTTCCGAACGGGTAATTCGTCTTATCTTCGATCTCTTTCGTTCTCACATATAAACTGTACGGAAAGAAAGAGACGCAAGCATCAGGTAAGCTAAAACCGGCGATTCCAGTTTTATTTATTTCTTAACTTGTTGCTGGCACATAAAACATTTTTCGATTTACGGCCCAAAGCTTGGGTAATTGCTTTAGCATCGGACTTGACTAATTTGCATGGTATGAATTTTAAATATGGCGGCTGTTAGGAACGTAAATAAATTATCTGTTGGCCGCTGCCTGTCTTTATATTTGCGAGTCGATGTGGACCCCGTAGTTGGAAAGGAGAAATGTAGGGTGCGTATCATTTTAGGGCAAGTTTTTTTTAAATCTAGGCTTTTCAGTATTTACTTAGAGATATATTTACCGTAGGCAAAATGCTCAAGAAAAAGTAAATTTAAAGACTCCCCCAGACAGGCGCAACGCGGCACCGGTAGAACAATTTCCGTGAAGTTATCATTGAAATTGTTCCACCAGATTCCGTAATCCAGAGCCGTAATGCTGCACCCATACTTATCTAATTATCTTATGTATTTTTAGTGCAAATACCTACCAAGTACTACAGATTTTTTTAATAGTTGGAGCTGGCAGGTGCGGGGCGACTGTGCGATGCGATTGTGGTAGAACAATTTCCATAAAGTTTTCACAGAAATCGTTCTACTTGAGTCGCGTCGCGCCTGTCTGCGGGAACCTTTATTTATTGTAGAGATAAGATGTAGAACGTAGGTACTAGAAACCATTATGTTCTGCATTAGCTGCATTCTGTTTACGTATAAATTACTGTTGCAAGAGATCGTATGTATCTTGTTGTATACACAGTAGTTATTTACGAACCGATAATAATAACGATAAATCAATGTTCATTGTTTTAGATTAGAAATTATATTACTTACAAATGTATTTCATGCTGTATACCTCAATTTATTTGCACTATCATACATTACAGGCACTTAATCAATCGGCAAATGATTAATATAGGCGGCAAAAGCCCAACAAATCAAATACTCCCAATACACATACGTCATCATTGCATTAAGCGTAGTAAATAAAGCTTAGTACAGAACGTACACCACGGTCCGCGAATAAATCGCGAATCGAATTCCAAAGACGCTTTTAAATCATGACAATACCAGATACAGTGCGCGTTATCAATTAGAACTACTTAGCAAGTTTAATTTTACACTCCAAAACTTGACTCTTGTTGCTAGTTGCAGAGGATTAAGATTGGAAATCGCTTGGCAATTAGTTGACAGATAGTAAAAATGTGTTGGTATAAGGATCGCTCGCTTCGGGCACGTAGCGCGTAATAAATAAAGGAGAGGAGAGTTAAGACTCGCCGTGAGCGGGACTTGTTCCTTATCTGTCCGACTGTGTGTACTAGGCCGGGTAACCCTACACCGAGTTAGATACTTAGGTACATCGGAAAGTATACTGTTGTATCTATTTACTGAAGATAAGTGGTCAATCTTTAGGGAAGTACTTGTGAAGAATTAAAGAAAGTTTTTTAAATGAATGTGTAGCTTTGGAGTGAGCTGGTTCTTTTTTCGTGTCAATGTTTAAAGAGCTTTTCAGTAAGCTGGATTTTTTTTCGTGTCAATGTATATCGAGCTTTTGAGTGAGCTGGATTTTTTTGGTGTCAATGTGTATCGAGGTTTTGAGTGAGCTGGATTTTTTTCGTGTCAATGTATATCGAGCTTGTGATTGAGGTGGATTTTTTTCGTGTCAATGTATATCGAGCTTGTGATTGAGGTGGATTTTTTTCATGTCATTGTATATCGAGCTTTTGAGTGAGCTGGATCTTTTTTCGGGTCAATGTGTATCGAGCTTTTGAGTGAGTTGGATCTTTTTTCGTGTCAGTTATGTTAGTCTGAGCTTTCATCATAGACGGGTGAAGTTTTTCCTGTATAAATCTTAACTTGTTAACTTTACATTTTCCCTTTTCAATAAAAAAATAAAACATCTTGAATTGAATTTTTTTGTTAGTTGGTTGTTTGTAACTGTAAATGATTGAATTTTGTATCAAGGAGAATTTCCCTAATCCATACTTAGTACTATTATAAATTCGAAAGTAACTCTGTTTGCCTTTTTACCTTTTTACGCCTCAACCTCTGAACGGATTTCGACAAAATTTGTCAAGGAGATAGATGGCAAGGGGAACGATATATTATGCTATTTTTTACTGACATAACACGCGGGCGAAACCGCGGGTAGAAGCTCGGATCAAAATAAATGAAAAAAAATAGCTCCATGGTAGCCTTGAAGGAACCAGTATGATTTTTGTGAGACCTCCCTATCTATTCTGTAGAAATTTCACCGTTATATACTTGGGTGAAGTGAGCTGTCATTAGTGTCAATCCCTAGCATCGGGTGGAAATCCATTCCACCCGATGCTAGGGAAATGTATTTTTACAGAATATACCGGCTGACATTCGGCGGAGGAGCTCGTAGCTAAGTAATAACAGCCGCTCGGGTCGATCCATCAGGTTAAGCTACGCTTGCCGGGGTTGGTCCGTGGATGGGTGACAATTTTCACATATCGAGACTCCTCCGTGCCTCGGAAAGCACGTTAAGCCGTTGGTCCCGGCTGTCATTTGTGGATCTTTGACAGTCGTTACGAGTCGTCAGAAGCCCAAAAGTCTGACAACCAGTCTAACCATCGTATTACCCAGTTACTGGGTTGTGGAGGTCAGATAGGCAGTCGCTCCATGTAAAATACTTGTATTCAGCTGCATCCGGTTAGACTGGAAGCCGACCCCAACATAGTTGGGAAAAGGCTAGGCAGATTGATACCGGCTGACATTTTGCTTTTGTTTTTCTTTTGCTCTTCTGTTTTGCCTTCTGTAACGTGACTCGAAAGAGAGAAGCACAGTACCATATGGATACTTTATTATGAGTCAGAGACCACACGCTCAATTACATATTTATAAATTGCAAAAAAATAAGCACAAGCCTTTAACAAGACAAACCACACCATTTTTAAGACGGTAACGTCGATATTTACGGCGTATGAAACGCAGACAACGAAAATGCAATAAATACTCCTTAGAAGCGAGTGGTTATCAATAACAAGTCGCAGCTGGAAAACCTGCATTAGCAGATGTTGCGGTTTCTTATTTATCTCGTTTGTACCAACAACAGCGCGGTTTGCAGAGAAAAGCTCATTACATTTTTTAAATAACGAACCATGAATTTCAGCATACCTACCTACCTTCTTACACGTAGCTGTCATAAACGAAAATCCCAATAAATATCCATACAAAATGTCAAAGAATACTTATAGGTGACATTATTTCTAATAGATTCGCGACCGTTCTTGGAAAAACGACGTTCAAGATTGAGTCTTTCCGCCAAGAAATAAAACTTGAATTTGAATAGACGCAAGTTTGGCAAGCAACGGGGTGCCGGGCAGAGGGGCTGATTTATATTGGAGCAATGCAGCAGTGGAGTAGTGTGCAGTTAGTATTGATTTCCATTCGTAACGCCCATTCCCCTCCCCGCGTGCATCTCACCTCACGCACCGTCACAATGGCAAAAGGCCAAGTATCCAACACTGGCGACATTAAAAAAATATACAGCCAAATAAAGAACATAGAATGTCTTCGTTTAAATTGTGACACGCGATGTATGCTCGCGTACACGGTAACCACTGTGCTTCATTATCATCAAGCAATAACTATCTTTATTTCTAATCTGTTAACGTTTAAAATTGGCTCAGCAGAGTAACACATTCAGCTCGCGTGTAAGTGCGAGTCTAGTGGAGCCGTGAATTGCCTCAGTGAGTCAAAACTGTTTACCAAAGCAAACGTTCCTACTGATTGAAATCGGAGGAGAATTCGTTCACTAAGCAGTTGAACACTATTGAGCGAATGTTTATTTGCATTCTGATGGTCTTATTGATCGAATGAATGAAAATTTGCACGGAATGAATTGTTTAAGGAATTTGGTGCTGTTTTTGATAGTTTTTACTTGAATTAATTTACATATTTATGCTAATGCCTCACTGAAAAATGGATAAAGTTAAATGAGCTGAGTTGTTTATGCTCTAGTGAATTTCATAACATTAAACACAATATAGCTGCTCGGAAAATTAGATGCGTTCAGTTTCAGGAACTAATATTTAATTAATTTCAGAGACTTGGAGATTTTAGGCAAATAAAGGGCAATTTTGAGTTAATCAGGCAAGCAAGGCGCCTTCTTATCCTAACAAATTAACAATACCAATAAAATAACAAAAACTCTCTTCCAAAAAAAATCTTTATCTGAAGATATCTTCGGCCCGTAGTGATGTCAGCAACAAATAATAAGTTTTATGAACTATATCGCTATGATAAACGCTCTCAGTGGCCTCGACCAACCGACACACTCCCCGGTTGGGGTCGTTGAACGCCATTTCGGTTATGAAACAGAGTACACTCGACAACACACGGCTTACGTAATACGGATATTCAAAATTAGAATTTCGAGTGGATTTTTCAAACGTAAGTAAGTATAAATTATGTGTTTCAGTTTTATATTATACTGGCTGCAAATTTTTTTTTTTTTTTGTTATGATATCGGGCAGGTATTTATTTAGTAAATGAGAAATGCATAGTTTATCAGGTAAAGATTTTACAAAACTGCTAACATACCTACAACATTTTAAGGTACTTATTTCACTCAGTGTTGATTTTAACCGAAAAATTAGAGACTTTGTTCCGCGGGCTGCACCACAAATCAAGAAACATATTTTAGTACGAAAAGAATTAAAAACATAGTTCTGCTTCTTTCATTTGTTTGTAGCTCAGACCAAATAAAAAACCAAGACAGAGCGCTATCAACAGTGACGTGAGGCCGGTTTCGAAAACATGTGTGCACATATTTTGGTGTAGTTTGATTGTCAATGGTTGTAAATGTGTGCGTTTGAGCGTGTATGCACAGAGCGGTGGTGTAGTTTTGGCATGCTTCACTGTATTGCTCGCAGCGCTGTCTTGGTTTTTTATTTGGTCTGAGGTTTGTAGATAGACAGAGACCGAATGATGTTTTAAATAATTGTTTAGCGCTAAATGTATTTAGTGATTTGTGACAAACCACAAATCACAAAATCTGCAATAGGTATTGCAGATGTTATGCAAAAACCTAATTAAAGAATATCGATCCCAAAGAAAATAGCGCAAATCTATAAACACAATTTATGTGAGGTTATATTACAGAAATATGATTTATAATTCAAGCACAAGCCATCGTTTCTATTGCATGTTGAAAATAGCAAACTGCAATGGCAATTTATTGGGACTTGTCAGTAAATGAAAAAATATGTTCCACAATTCATTTCTGAACAAGTTTCCCTAAAGCACGTTTAAAATTATTAAATTGCCGATTTATTTATAAACGTTTCCATGTTAAAAGCGCAGGTAATTTATTGATATTTCATACATTTTTACGTCGGGAAATGTTTGAAAACTAATATTCGTAGTATTCTCTTAAATCGTGTATGTTGAGTATAAATCAAAAGTCGCGGGTAAAAATAAACCACTTAAACGTGAGGGCACGAGCATTGTAGAGTGACGTCACTGAGTGCTGTTTCACGATTGGTCGATATTTTTGTTGTACCTACTCCCTCATTCTTCAATACCTAATGGACAGCATTGTATTCTCTCACACCTTATTATATATTTGTTCATCAAGGCATCCTTTATTGTAGTAATCTAATTATCAATGTGTAAATTAAAGATTACTTCGCTCAATTTTCCGGTCTTCGAAGACTTCAAACACTTCTTGTATATGTCTGTCTCGCTCCCACATGATCTGTCACGTGAAATAATTTATTAACCTACTATTCTTCCATACTAAAGTTCTATATTTTTGTCTCTTTCTTATATCAATCTGACGTTTCATACTTACAACTGCTTTAGTAGATTTTCTTTTTACTTTTTATACTGTCTTGACAGTGACATAGAATTTGTTATCAAAATCAAAACATACATTTATAATTTAAGTGTTTGCATTATTACTTTGGGGTTCACGGAAAATTTTTAACACCTATTTTTTTTTGTTCGGATTTCATTTAAATTTATAAATAAAATATTTTGAAAACTTTTGTCCACTTATATACTACGGATCCCTTGTAGTAGTTCCGGTTTCCACGGGTTCATCGCCGAATGTTGAGTTCGTAATGTGCAGTGGGACATAAAACGATTTTGTGGCTACTTCATTTTCATACAATCTAGCTACTGATTTGTTTTATAAGCACTTATAATTAGCGATTATTTCTTTTCAAAAAAATTATTTAGCGATTTGAAAAAAAAACAGTAATAAAAAATATAAAAGATGAGAGTAGAAGGAAGTGAGGAGAGAGGGATTGTATTGTTTAGTGAAAAATATACGTATAGTCTTATTCGGTAAATGGTTCTTTTATTTCTTGATGCAATTTAAGATCCACCAGGATCCAACATCTTAGGTAGGTATACTTTAATAACAAGACACACGGATAGCTTTTCTTAGCAACTTTTCGAACTAAAATGTCCTAACAAGATTTATAAATTTTAGTCTTAATTATCTGCTATGGATATATGTTCATTAGCCTCATTTTCTGAAATCAACTAACCCAATCGCCGGTGTTAAACTACACTGCTCAAAAGAGTTTATTTCAGTCCATCCGCTGTTTTTTTTCACCAACATTTGTCACCAACTTAAACCAACTTCTCGCATAAAATATATAACAAACAAAAGTCGGTTAAAGTAACTACTTCCTCGGATTAGATAGGGAACAAAGAAACAAACACATAAACTGTTTTTATAGCCCATATTAGTCTAGATTATGGGCTCTTACTCAAATATATTTTGATCTAGCCAATTATTTTGGACGTAAATCATCTATACATATAATAAATCTGTAGACGAGGCGTTTCTGTACAATGAAATAAAAAAAAAAAAACCTTGGTGGAGTGTCCAAGAAAACCAACAGATGCCATTTCTATCATTTTTGGAATTTTTGTCTGTTTGTCTGTTTGTCTGTTTGTCTGTTTGTCTGTTCGTTGGTTTGATTGTTCCAGTATCACGTAAAAAGTACGAAATCAATATGGTTAACTTATACACTCAAATATTGTGTGTAACTCGATGTTTCATTTAGTCTTTGTTTCATCGCAATCGCTTCAAAATATCAAAAGATATAAGAGTTTAAAGTATTCAAGAAGAAATTTTCATTACGTAATGTAGATACGCGTAACGACATCTATTGACGTAAAATGACACTAGCGTAAAATCAGGTAGGTTTGTGAGAACGTGTGTAACACACGATCATAATCCTCATATGTTCACATACTTCGCGCGGAAACATAACGTGATAAATTGTGAATTTACCCAATCTAAAGTTTGGTTAATTCAAGTTTTCCAAATTCATTGTTTGGTAGTAGTGCCATAGGTGGCGCTATCTATCTTTTAAATCATGATACAAATTATAAAAAATGGTGATACATTTTAATTTCTTAAAAATTTTAGATTGTTACATCGAGCAAAAAGTGAGTAATTAAGGCACGAATGCGCTTACTTAATTAACACGAGTGCATTAATTACTCACTTTAGCAAGGTACGTAATCTACTTTTCTTTCAACTACCAATGTACCTGCCGCAATAAAATATACCTGCTCAAGGTTAACTCAACTAAATCCAAATCAAGTTAGGTCAATTTAGGTCAATTTAGGTCAAGTTAGATCAAGTCAGGTCAAGTCAGGTCAAGTCAGGTCAAGTCAGGTCAAGTCAGGTCAAGTCAGGTCAAGTCAAGTCAAGTCAAGTCAGGTCAAGTCAGTCATGGAACCCTAAAAACATTCTTTTCTACATAGCTTACTGAGTGTTCGAACGTTTTCCTATATATTTTGACAGTATCACTTCGTGGTCGATAGATGGCGTTGTTCATTTAACGTCATTTTCTGAATCGCGGTGTTAAGAGTCTCCGTAGAAGAATGACTTTCGCCGAATTCATAATTATCGAACATTTGGCTCATTTTGAATTGAACACATAATCCATACTAATCGATGCTTAAATTATAAATTCGATAGTAACTCTGTCTGTCTGTCCGTCTGTAATTCTGTATGTAACCTTTTCACGCCTGATCCACTGAACGGATCTCGATATAATTTGGTAAAGATATAGATGGCATCCCGGGCAAGAACATAGGCAATTATTTTCTCAAAAAAAAATTTAAGGGGGGGGGATATAGGGGATGAAAGTTTTTATGGGAAACCTATCATTTTTAGAGTTCCGTAGTAAACAAGGAAGCTTTATAGTTTCGCCATGTCCGTCTGGCTGTCTGTCTGTCCGCGACTTAGCTCAAAAACTTTTAATCGACCAACTTACATGTGCAGTTGCAAAAACCCAAACATTCTGTATGCGAGAACAAGTTTTTTAACTACAATTTTAACACTTTGAGGGACAGTAAACGCCCATAGACGTAATAACAATAAAACTTTGCGAAAGTTTGTTTGATAAATTAATTCATCCCAACTACGGAACCCTTCATTGTGCATGGTTCGACACGCACTTGGCGGGTTTTTTTTTAAGTTAGGGCTGTGAAAATTTATGCTTTTAACTAAAAAAGAGTTACGTTTTTCTAAAATCATCCCTCATGAGGGAAAAAAACCCTTCTTTCCCCTCTTGATTTTAAAATTCACATGTAAGTACTTATTATTGACATTTTTGCGGGACTCTCTTCAAGAGCGTTAAGGGATTGAGAATATAGTCATAGTCCGTATCTTGAGAATCTGTCCACTCAATCAAAAGTTATTACTACTTGGCTCTTGGCTTGGAACGAAGAGTTTGAGTTTACCAGTGAGTACTTACTCGATAGATGGCGTTGTGCAAATGATGCGATTTTCTTAAGGGGGATGCGCCGGTAGCCCGCGAAATTCAAATCTTAAGTTTTTTGCAATTAGCAAGTCAGTGTCAGGCAGGTTGTATGTTGAAATGAAATTGTTTATTCTGTAAATAGGTTATTGGAATCACTTTTACACGTCGTAATAATATCAAAAAATTGAAAAATTAAGCTAGATGAGGTCGGCGTTTCCTATCTGACTACTCTAAGAAGAAAGGCCGAAACAAACTCACAGTCTCTTTTTTAAAGTCCGGACATACCTAGGTCAGATATTGGCATATTGGTCAGGTCCTATGAGGACCATGTAGATTAGAGTCTGAAATGGTCTTTTGAGGAATGAACCACACAGATTTGAGTGAACCTGTCCTGTTAGTGCAAGCATTTGTCAGTAATAGTGGAGTTCAGCTCAGAACTTAAGGAGCTGAACGAATCGACGAACAATACCAAAGAAAGGACATTTGTGTAGGCCGCATAAAGTTCTCAAATTGCCAGACCATTGTTAAAACTAACTGAGAACGAAAAAATATAAGAATAAAAACAAAATAAACATCCACATAGTCCTCACATTCACAATAATACAATACTTTACAAAGTAATCATGTCATTTTGTCATATATATCAATATCCTACATATAATATTCAATAATGTGAATTTGTATATAAAACTGGTAGGTATTTGATGATTTTCCATAGTACTTATTCAAAATGTCACAATGCCAAAATGACAAAATGTTAGCAGAGCGAGCAGCTCAATCCCATGCTTTTTGTCTTCTAAATAATCTGAAATTGTATAGTACCCTTTTTTACAAAGTTTGGTTTTAATACAGCTTTTAAATCGTTTAATGGGTAAGTTTCGAATGTCAATATGATTAAAATATGATTCGCGACCGTAGCAAATAGTAACTTTACAGAATAATAACCATTAGATACAGGAATACACCTCCTGCAATATTAGTTACATTAGACAAATAAATATTTGATACAACTGCGACTCATTATTTAGATCAACATAAAACTTGATACTGACCTGTAAAAAGCAAAAAACATAAGAAAATTTGAATTTCGCAGGGTCCCCCAAAGCTTTCGCCTTAGTTTCCATCGTCCATACAATATGCCATAGTTTTTTCATTAATCTTTATACAATATTTTTTCATGAATCTTTCCGACAGTTTCATACTGCTGTCCATACTATCCACACTAGCACCACAATATAGATATGGACTACCACTAATATATAAAGTTACTGACTGTTTCATGTCTGTTACTTTTACGCCGTAACGCTTAGGACGCCTAGACAGACCACGTGGGTTATGGGACATATGATGCTTTTATCCCGGTAGCACATTCCCGTGGGATAATTTCCGACATCCACGCGGGCGAAGCCGCGGGCAAAAGCTAGTTTTAAATATAATTTTAAATATAGTTATAGTTTTGCTGAAAGAAAACTATGAGTAATATTATGTATGTATATAGCATAGTTCCCGGCCAAGAATATACGTAGGTACTCTCCACCTCCCGGCCAAGTTCCCGGCCAAGTTCCCAGCCAAGAATATACGTACTCTCCAACTCAGACCAAATAAAAACCACGACAGAGCGTTGTCAACAGTGACGTGACACGAGGCCGGTTTCTTAACCATGTGTGGACTTAATGAGGTGTAGTTTGATTGTGTTGGTTGTAAAAGTGTGAGTGCGTATGCACAGAGCGGAGGTGTAGTTTTGGCATGCTTCACTGTATTGTTCGCAACGCTATTTCTTGGTTTTTATTTGGTTTGAGCCACCTAATGGTAAAAAATAAAACTCACTCAGGGAAGAAAATTGACGCCCTACTTCAATTAACGATGGGGGATTAACGTTTGGGGTTGAAACCCTAGGGCCATGGGGTCCAAGTGCCCACTTGGTTTTTCATCATGACATCGCCAAGCGGTTGCAGTCGACTCTTCACGTGACCAAAGGGCTGGCCTATTTTTTGGCCAAAGAATCAGCATTGCTATACAACGTGGCAATGCTGCAAACCTTTTGGGCACTTTTTCCTGTTGACAGCGATGCAGACGAATTTTTTTATGCCCTTTGATCTTTTCCCCCCTCCTTTATATACTTGTACATATTATTATTAAGTATTTTAAGTCAGTAAGTAGTTGTTTTACATTATGTTTATTAAATATATATAAATACTTATACTAGCTGATGCCCGCGACTTCGCCCGTGTGGATGTCGGTTAATATATACTAAAACCTTACTCGAGAACCACTCTATCCATAGGTGAAAACAGTTACAGTTCTACACGCATTAAACTGAAATAGGTCGCTCTACATCTAGATTCCAACGTACTACGTAGACCTAATGTCAACGCTGTTAGAGTTATAATTAGTACTTTAGCAACACCTGGACCCAGGCTTGATATAAATTAAACACGTAGGTTGAAACTGACAGTAATGCCTCCAGTGTGTGGTGTCATGTACCTACTGTGTCTATGGCTCTACTGTGTCTATGGCCTGCGGTATAATTTCCGTGTACATTGTATGGGGTGAAAAGAAGACGGCAAGAAGGAAGTTTTTCAGAAAAGTTGCAAATCAACATGAAACAAATTATTTTGATTAAATTTTAAATCGTATTTCACAGACATTACAAAAAAATTATAATCAATCTCCCTAGCCTTTTCCCAACTATATTGGGGTCGGCTTCTAGTCTAACCAGATGCCCACACCACAACCACAACTCAGTAACTGGGTAATACGATAACCCTCAGTAAGACTTTCGTTGTCAAATTTTGAAAATTCTCGTAAATTCCTCGATAAATATCTCAGTGACAAACATTCTTATACCGTTTCGATTGCGCAGATTACTCGTACATAATTTCATGGCTATTATATTTTCGTCTTGAACCTCTGAGGGAGGACATTTCGCGTTTTATATGTGAGCTCGTCGTAAGTCACGTCGACCGTAGTTAAGATAACTCACGATAAATCAGATTTACGCGTATGTAAAACTGAAGCGATAATTTTCACTTGCAATAAATACGTGCTCTTACCTCCGTTCGTTTTCACTGATGCCGTCACGAAATCGATGCAACATTCGATATTCAAGAATCGAGAATCTCGATTCTCTTCATAATCGGAAAGGCAGGGGGCGCGTCGATTTATTTTTGAAAAGAGAAAGCATCGATAATATTGAGTTCGTCGACACCCACTCTTCCGGGTTCCGTATTATATGCTAAGGTTTAAATAAATAAATACGTCGCGTGAGACATTGATTCTTATCGCGTCCCAATGAGATTTATTCGGGGCTTTCGACCGGATTTATCGTGTTACAAGGAACCCGTTCCGTGCCTACTTAGCTCAGTAAATAATGCCCCACCGAAATTAATGGTGTTCTTTCTTTAAATAGATGACTAAATACCGTGGCTCACGTTATCTCAGTTACAAAGCCTTGTTTATATTGGTTGGTTCTACGTAATCTAAGCTTTGGGTTCCATTAAGACAGTGACCCTTACTATTGCATTATCGTGTTTCGGTGTGCTCAAGTACTCTTGTTTATTTTCTGACCGATAGTTTACGGAAGGACTACTTATGTCTTCTGCGAGGTACCTACAATTAATTAGTACAATGTCTACTGCGAAGATAATTATATTTATATTTTTGGAGCTTAAAATATGTAGTAGGATTATCCGTTTGACTTTTTTTTTTTTTGAGGTTGGGAAGTCATCAAATGACTTCTCCCGCTCTGAGCGAAACGGAAGGCATAGCGGTGTCAGACTTTTACTGACTAAAACCCACCCGTGTTCCTTCAGTTGCCTGTTGTTAAGGACCCGGTATCCCTTTCGGACTTTCCCGCAACCTTGGGTTATCTATGATCTAGTTAATCTAAACAAAAGCAAATAGGAGCAGCACCCTAATTGCATAATACACGATCAACCGAAATCTTTATCGGTTTGAAACAAATTGCAAATCCATTGCTTCAAAAGTTCGAAAAAAAACTGCTCAACAACGTAAATAACCCAATGAATGTTGTTGAACTGTCAAAATGAAACAGATTAGTCTTAATCGGTTACGAAAATAAGTTACGCAATTAGATAGCTGACTCTGCACCTGAGCTCTTCTAAGCTTATAAATATTAAATAAGCTTTCAAAAGATCTAATCAGTCTTCCACATAATTGATCAATGAGGTAAACTGCAAAAACAATATCTCGTACCTATAAAAAAAGGAACCCTCATCTTTAGTAAGGCCATGCTTACACTACTCTCGCAGCAGATGAGCAGAGTCAATGTCAAAACATTGAACACGGAATACCGCCAGCAAATGGGAGACGAATATAACCACGAACCTTGAACAACACTTTGTTTCTCAACGTTTTAAGGTAAGTCAGCACAGTGTGCGTTATCGCAGTTATTTGTAGCCTACGATATTAAATACGACGCACAAAATCATAATTCACTATAATGTATGGACAGCAAACTGTTGGAACGGATAAGCGTTTTCGGAGGCGAAATGCTGTAAGTGTTTAAGTCATGTTGTCGATGTAGTGCGTTGTTCGTAATTAATTTAATCGGTTTTGTACGATAATTTGTGTTTTATTTTCTTTTGGCTAGTTATATTACTGTACGAGTATTGAGAAAGTCCTTTTTACCCGACTACGGCGAAGAAAAAAGGAGGGTTATGATTCTGACCGGTATGTATGTATGTATGTATGTTCATCTGTTCCCTCATATCTTCTAAACGACTGATCACAATTTGACAAATGAGGTATCGTTGGAAGCGTCTTGATCGTCCGCTGGTTATAGGCTATGTGACGTCACATTAAATAAAATAAAAATGGCCCCCTCTAGACGACATAAAGTCAGGAACTAAAAAAAAATATTGTTTAATCATACGATGTTGGGTATCAAATAAAAGGGCTTAATGAGCACATTCACAGACACCACAGACAGACAAATTAAAAATCCGGAGTCACACGTGTTAGGGCATAAATCGAACAGATTACGTGTGACTCCGGATTTTTAATTTGTCTGTCTGTGTCTTGTACCTTTTTAGTCGTAGTTGGGTTTTAGTTTTTATTACTTGAATTTTTTTAAACAGTGAAACCTGGATAACTGGGACATTATGGGACCTGCAAAATTTGTCTCACATAAAGAGGTATTCCATCCCAGTGTCTCAGATATTCAGGTATAAGAATCTGTCTCATTTACAGAGGGTTCCATGAATAGAGGTTATTTCAGTTATGGAGGTGCGATTATTAAATAAAATAACGTAGGGCTCATTTTACACACTACAACTTGTATTTAGTACACACATAATAAAACTTTAAATACTGTATTCCCCAAAATGTTATTTTATTGCGTGACTCTACTTACATGCATTTTATATTTATTTACACATGCTACACATTTTTCAAGGGGACACAAATATTTTACAAGCACCTTCCGTACCCATTAAACATTATTCTAAAACATAAACCGATTAAAAACCCTTATCAACACAACATCAGATATATTTATGATTGTTTAATAAATTATTTGACTAAATATAACAACCGCACTGCGCACGAGCGACGGAGCGAGCTCATTTTCCCCGCAGTTAATTCCTTTACGTGACTTATTAGTTAGTTTCCCTCCAATAGTGCACGCACTATGCCCAAACATGAATAGATTTATACCCAAGCCCAACATACAACAACGACTTTGTAGACACGAAGCATTATTTACCATTTATTTTATAATCCATTGAACTTTCTCATCGATAGTCGGTAAAAGAAGCGATCTACCTCAGATGATATAGTGCAATGTATATCCGAATAAAACTCGAAATTTCGCACCAAGCAATTTCGCAGACCTCACATTATGTGCAAACATAGTACATACAGATTCGGTACAACACAGAAATCCACTTACCCCGTACAGTGGGGCCCTTAAGAGTATCACGTTAGCTGTTTACAAGAAGGGCTCAATTTATTTATTCGTTCATTAAGCAGCGAGGCGGGGGATCTCTGCGAGAGACGAATTTTAGGATAATGGCTGTATGGTGTGCTTATGAGCATAGATTATTAAGGCGTATGTGGTTGATAGTGGAAAAGCCGTCGAACAAATAAAATTATACCAACGGCTCTCATTAACTTTTATCGTTATTTCACAGCTTATTTTTTTTTTACACCGATTTCTTTTCAAGCAGCCATTCCAAATTTGGCCCCGAACTTAATAAAACGTGCGCGAAGTATTAAAAGATAGATTTTTCTAGACTCATTTTAATAGCCTAAAAATGCACAAAATAATATTCCGATTTAAAAATCCGTGATCTGCCACAGAAATCGATTTTAAAAATCAGATATAAAAACTATTACAGATAATAAATCAATTACACGAAAGGTTAACGAAACAAAAACGTGAGAAACAACAAATCGATTCACCGCAATCGATGGCTAGTTAAAATCGAATCGTCGCATAAACGGTATTAAACAAATCGTACCAGAGATTCCCATTCCGTAGAAGGTGAGAGACAAAAAAATCTTGACATTTAAATTGAGAATCTCGCAGTAGGTTCAGTTGAGTTGAGCATTTATGGTTAGTCTGTGGCTGTGTATCGAATCGAAGGCTATAAAACTGTACGCAGTTTTATAATTCAGCCTTACAAAGGCGTTAGATTGAATTTGGCGTGTAATTCAATAATAGTGTCGGAACACCGGCGGCACTCACAGTCTGGCCCCGACTATTATGTGCAATCAACGATTTGATACAGAGAGATTGACCTTTGGCTATGAAATCGCGATGCAACACCAAGAAAATATCGTTAGGAAGTGTTAAACTGCATCGTTAAGCGTTTAATTCGGGACTTTCAAAATCATTAAACTTTACAAAAAAATTGCTTTCTGAAAAAACCACGTCACGAAAAGGAAAGTTAATCAAAACTTATTTCAAAGTCGTGATGATTTTATAATTAGATTTGCGCAATTAGTTATTTTATGATTATTTCATTGTTTTCGATAAAATCGAGACAGTTATAAAACAACATTTTCAACATCTAACAGAACTTTTCTTCAGTGATTCTCGAAGCCGTTGTTTCAATACATTAATAACTTTATCGTCTGACGATTTTGATGTTCAGCACCTAACAGTAAAATTAATAGTGTTGTCATGTCGTGCGATAGTGTGTGCGTAGCATTATAATCCTCTTACCGCCCGTACTTAACTACTACATACTGTACAAGATACACTTCCAAAGAATTTGTTAGCAAAGACATCTCCTTTACGATAATGTTCGATTTTCTATTAAACTTGAAAGCGTTCCACGTCCCACATTCTTATCTCGAATGTTCTACGACATATTTTTCCAAAGTTTCCCGGCGCGAGCTTTCAGGCGGCCGCGTATAAAGCTCTATTCACACATGGCGGGAGATAAGGTAGCTTTCACACCATTAAGCCGCGCGCTGGAGCCCGGGGCTTTTCCAGATTAGATTATACACTCGATTTATGACGTCATTAAAGCTTTGATAATTACTCGGGACAGGCTGCGTAGGCGAGACGCGGGAGGGGTGCGGTGGGGGACGCAGGGGGGGGGGTGCAGGGTGCGAGAGGGGGGCGGGGGTGCTTGTACTGTTTGATTGGATTCCTGGTACTGCGAGGGTTAAAGGATTAAAGTTATGGAGATTAGTTCGCCGCCCGCGGCCGCGCTTCGTTTATGTTAAAAGGTCTATAGAGATATGTACGGATAAGAGATTGGTTATTGCCAATTGTGATACCGTGGCAGGTTTTAATTTCGCCTCGGTTGCATTCGTACATTTGTAAATAAACTCCCGATTGGTTTTAGTAACAAAACAATAGCTTACAGTGTGAACGCCGATATATCGCTGTGATACGATTCGTAAACACGCAAACGATATTATTTACCAAACGCTATCTGTGTAAGGCTGATTAACAGCGCGAGCTTCTACGAAATTATCAATATTAATTACTAAGTAACTCCTAGCACGGAATTAATATGTATTGTCCCTATACTCGTGCCACTTAAGATTGTAGCAATTTACCATATTCTGTGTTCTTGGTAGTAATTGCAGTTAACGAACAAATTCAAGCTTGTTAGGATGGCTCGTTTAAAGTGGTAGTGGGCTGGTCAAGTGGCCATGTCACTCGAATCCACCTTGACGGATATCACATGACGTGATATGACTGACTGGACACCTGACGAGGGCACAGTAGTCAAGATTGTGAAGGTATTGTTGGGTTAAACTCAATGGACTGTAAATGGTCAGAAATTTTCCGACAGAAGGTTTTTTCCCCATTGCAGCACAGCCATAAAACGCGTGTTTGTGACAAAGAAAATAAAGAAAAATGCGTTTATTAGCAAAACAAAAGACGTACTATAACAGTCGATTATCATTTAGACCCATGGGTAGACCCCTGACAGGTGACTGCGTTTTTGTATTCCTATTTCCCCATGAATCCTCTATTTCTCGTGTACTTACTTTTACATAAATGCCTAATTGCATGATCAAGACTCTAGTTCTGGTTGCATGTCGTTAATAACTGCACTTTGCATAGCTAAAACCCTTAGGCTGTGGGCACGCGATGTTGGTGGACGAACACCAATTAGTCCCCTAATTTATAGAGAGCACTGTTAAATAAAAACAACTTTTGCAGTTGCAAAAGGTCACATACTGTTGCACATTGAGACTTGAGACAGATGCCAGAAATGTGAATGACCATGTATTATGATAGCCACCTTCTATTTGCGATCCAATAAATTAATATCGAATGAGCCTGGAAGTAACAAAGTGCCTAGGTCGGACTCCTGCAGAACTCAAAGCCTATCAACTAAATAGGTCCAACGGGAACCCATCACAACACAGATATCTTATAAATTGTTGTAAATTGCTCTAAAAGGGATCAATTTTCCCTACACGTGCGCTGTTCAGCCGTTAATATTGTAATTCAAACAATTATGACCGTTGTATCTTATGTATTACAGGCAATTTTCCATCACACCGCCCTGGAGCGTTTATGAAAAATTTATATTTTCTCGGAAACAAAAGCTGTTAAGGCGACTTACTGTGAGGCTTATCTATTATGCCTGCACATATTTCCCTTGTCGCTTGAACGCAAAGTAAGCGAGAAATTGTTTTCCTTTTAAACTGAAGGTATAAGTTGAAATGTTTATGAACCATTGTTTGAAAGTGTGGACTACGTAATATCTACTGGAAATATATGAGTGGCTTGATAAAAAATTAAATTGTGGTTTCGAATAGCATGGCAAAGCATGGGCCTGACTCTGTTTCAACTTTAGAACTACACTACATATTATTTTCTTATAAAAATATTTTTTCAGGATAACATTCAGCCACTTTGACCTTGACTTTGACCGTTTCGTTTTTGTATTTATTTTAGTGTTTATCAGTGGAAACTTGTAAATGCTGTATAAGTTAGCTGTAAGAATTCCGAATAGAATAAAATACAGCTCATTGTAAACAATAAAATTACTTAAAACCATCCTAACACTAACACGAATCCTAATTGTTATTTTACCACCCACTTCGCCTATCCGACCTAGTAAGAGGGTGTTTTAATTTTTTACTCACTAAATACTTCCTAACCGGTACCTAACTTTTTGCCCGGGCATTAGTGCAGCTATTTTGGCCTGGGACCACCCATCAAGGCCTAATGGGCGTCCGCGAATGACCCTACAATTAAGTGTAATGAGCCGACCCGAAATGCCGAAACGTATATTTGAATATCTATCTATATATTTGGTGTCTTCTAAGTGCTGTAGTGGCCGGCATTGGATTTTAATTAAACTGATTATTCGATGTAACATGTTTTAGTACTCCTATCTTTAAATAGTCACTTAACTGAGCAATCTACTTAAAATAGTCATAATAGGTTCTTATAAAAAAATCTAACCATTTTGATCACATAGAGGCATAATGAAAAATGTTTTTCATATTTACAGGCATTATGAAAAATAATATACCTAATGTACTTTTTAACCCCCGACGGAAAAAGAGGGGTGTTATAAGTTTAACGTGTGTATCTGTTTGTCGGTCTGCGCCATCGTAGCTGCCAAACGGCTGAACCGATTTTGTTTTTTTTGGTTTCGTTTGAAAGTTGACTTGATCGAGAGTGTTCTTAGCTATGAAAAAATCGTTATACTTTGTTTTTGACGGGGGTTTTTTAAATTTTGAATTTCGTTCATTTAACGTGTTGTGGCAAAGCTTTGCTGCCTTAAAAAAAACCATGATGATTTTCCATATTGAAACAGAAGAACATCGCCGTTGATTTTTGTTTGTTTTTAAACAATCAGTCCATTGGAGAGCTACCTCCAATGGACTGATTGTTTAGCTACTTTGGGACTACCTACATCTGCTCTGAATTCTATGACAAAAGCAGATCAAACCATCAACTATAGTACCACAGCAACCCGGAAACCTATCGTCCAATCCATATTTCAACAACGTAACCCATTACGGTCTATTAGCGTCAGTGAATGGTGCATTAAAAGTGTCCTATCATAAGTCCGGTCGCATTTGGCAGCGGCATTGTGATCCTGATACGTCGAACAAACGCGCGATAATGATGGTTGGTGATGTTTCAAGTAATGTAGAAGCATTTAATGCTGTTCGATTTGTTTAAATTGTAAAAAAAAAAGTACCTATTCATAATTTTGGCGATTATAGGCACAATATATCTTCGTGTGATCATTTCCTACCTCTTATTGAAACCAAAGAATAAGAAGTAATCCATACCTGACAGTAGGTAGGAAAATGAATAAAGTTCAAACGAGAAGTGGTGACCAAACCGTTCATAATATTTCCTAATCATCGCTTGAAAAACAGCATAGGTACGAGTAATTAGGTACCTGAAATCTTTACAGTGATCCACTGAAAACGTAGGCAGCACATTTTCACACAAACTCATAAATAAATATGTAATCCTAATCCTAACTATAATAATGCGAAAGTGAGTTTGTTTGTTTGTTACGCTTTGACGCTAAAGCAGCTAAACGGATTTGGATGAAATTTGGCACAGAGGTAGACCAGGACCTGGAATAGGACATACGATACTTAGGGACTACTATTTTTATCCCGATATTCCCACGGGATCGAGACTTACGCGGGAACAACCGCGGGGCGCACCTAGTTTTCTCATAAAGAAAATGTAGAAAACCACAATTTCCAGTAAATATACCTGCCATAGAACAATCTCGATCTAAATAAATACGACCGTCATTCTAACAGTAACTGATAGTAACAGTATCTAATCTACCGTCCGTAGTACGAGCGGCCCAGTAAGCTTCCGATATTGTCCACTCAAAATAGGCGATAATTATGAAATGTGGCGCCGATTGTCGCTCCATTAGGCGGCTTTGTGGCTTCGACCAGTACGTGCCCGCTCCTAGATATGCAAATGTATCTACTATCTATATATTGCCAGTGATTTATGTACTGGCAGCACTATGGTAGCTAAGACTATTACGTCCGCCGAAATAATGCGTCGTTTGAATATTAATTTTAAATTGATGTTTGAAAAAAACTTACCTAGGTATGTTGAAATGTGAGAAAAAATTATTTGTGTTAATCACTGATCGGATTTTTTTTTTACTGTGGAACTTGAAAACCAAAATCACGCACTGTATTCAGCAAAGGTAAGAAACAAACTGAAATATGTAGGTAACACAAAAATCAAAATTTCTTTGTTGAATAATGAAATGTCGTTATTGTCCTCATCACCTGCTAAATTGCGCGTGACAAAACATTCATGACAATTAATAATTTTGCACAATTTTTACGCAAAAACAACA
This sequence comes from Lithophane ornitopus, assembly GCA_948473465.1. Taxonomy (NCBI): domain Eukaryota; kingdom Metazoa; phylum Arthropoda; class Insecta; order Lepidoptera; family Noctuidae; genus Lithophane; species Lithophane ornitopus. The sequence goes on from OX419623.1 coordinate 10,421,726, forward strand.
ATAGGAGAAAGACTTTCTTTTAAAAAAGCTCCGAAGGTGTAATTATCTAGACACCTTTGTTTCGTAACAAGCCTAATGGTCCGGAACACCTTTGTACATTGTCAATGTTTCTCTAACAAGGTACTTTTTAGTGGTTTACGGTGCAATAAAATCGGTACAGACAAGGCCAAACATTGCGGGATTCTTACGATATTATTCTCAATATATTAGAGAAAGGTGCTCTCAGTATTTTTGTTCCGAATATAATTTTTTATTACACTTCCTTTCAAGGTTACGTCACACAGTTAACCCATTTTGAGGCCCAAAAAATGGTTCTTTGTCGCTGTAAGGGTTACGTTTTTTAACAAAAACGTTGTTTTATTTTTTATTTTTTCGTAACAACAGGGTTCCGCGAACGCGTTCTCTACAAAAGGCTAAACCGTTTTGTTAGCTAAGTTTTTGTTTTGTTTTATCGAAGTTAAATATACGTTTGAGGCTATTGTGTTAGGGCCAGTTTGTTGTTAGCCATTTAGTCTTGAAAAAATCCTTCTTGTGTACGCCTGCCTTCAGATATCTATGAGAGATAATCAAGTTATAGTTCTACAAGATCAGTGAGAGTTTATAGTTAAGTTACCGTTTAACTAGGATAAGTTAATTAGTGTTAATGAGTGCCCTGATACGTGTTCGCCGTTAAAGGTAAGGGAAGATTGTTTATTCTGTCAATTAACTTAATTGTGCAATTTTTCTACTCTATACCATTCCTATTTTATTTGATTTGTATCGCATGGTTTTTGTAGTATTGCATTATATTTCCTTTGTAAAACTGAGCTCCTATATTTTCCAAGAATGGTACATTCAGTAACTGTAACGTTATTTATTAGGTTCTAAGTGCAGTTCAAATGGTCGCGACTAGTCGTGAGAACAATTCCTACCTTATTGTCACAGTGATTTACCGTATAAGGGAAGGTATCAGTTTCCTTAATTCTTACCTATGTGCCTACATAATAATGATCAATTCACGTCTTTTCTAGCTACCTAGAATTATTTATCAACTAGCTCCGCCCCGCGGTTTCACCCGCGTAAGTTTCGATCCCGTGGTAATATCGTGATAAAAGTATCTTACGTCCAGGTCCATGCAGGTCATGATCTACCCATGTGTCAAATTTCAACTAAATCCGTTCAGCCGTTTTAGCATGAAAGCTTAACAATCAAATAAATAAACAAACTCACTTTCACATTTATAATATTAGTTAGGATTTAAGCACCTACTAACCTTAAACGCACAAAGTCTTACCTCAAGCAAATTAAATAGGATAAAATATAGTTTTTTTAAACAAAGTTTCGTATTTACCATATATTTTGTATAATCTGTTGAAATATTGTCAGATGCAATATTAATGTCTGTATCAATATAGGCAACTACCCACAAAACAAGTTTTTTTCTGCCCATTGATAGTCGAAATTCTAATTCATTATACAGTACTAAGTCGATAGACGTTGTTAACAGACTAGTAAATTAGCATTTTATCTATAGAAAAAAAATCTAAAATATATTTCCTTTTTTTTACAGTGTTTTCAAGCTAATGATTTATGTCGGTGTATTTGTGCTTAGTATAGTGTCTCGTATGTGGTCGATTATTTATATTTATGCATCCGTTATTCAAATTCTATTCAGGCTTTAATTAATTGTATTTGATAAGGCGTGCCCTTACTTAAGAACACGCCTGTATCAGTTGGAAGTGTAGATCTAGGTCTAGTCCTAGGAATCGTGATAGTTAATTGTGTAATGATTGGTACCTTAACTGTAAATTGAGGTTTTAGTACAATAGTCCCACTAACATCCATCTCAGTTAACTTAAGGCTCTTACATACTGGCGCGAGACGTCGCGCGACGCGACGCCGCCGCATTGTGAAGTTTTCTCAGAAATTGTTTTGTTAAAGTCGCGTCGCGCCTGTTTGTGAGAACCTTTATTTCTAAATAATGGTGGGTGTTTGCTTGTGATGGGTAAATCATCACATATCAACCTTCACACTCATAAACTGCTACAATAAATAAAAATCTAACAAAAAAATATCAAGAAATCGATACTAACATTATGCGACAATATTTTATCTCTGCAGCATTTGCAAGCTCCATCATAAATATCACCAAGTCCATATCAAGATCCCAAATGGTGCACACATAAATATTGACAGGTTGTAAGTAAGTAAGCCTGCCACCTTAGAACACTATTAAATAACCCTTTACCATCTGCTGTGGTTTGGGTAACATGGGGGAAACTCGGGCAAAGCGAAAGGCTGAACATACGTATGTATAGACAGCACTGAAAAATTGTAAAGGAAACAATAAAACAATGTACTTATTATCTCAATCGTTTTTCTTTTATTTACAAAAAAAAAAAACAATGAAAACGAAACAAAGTATTCCTATTTTAAATTGATAAACTGAAACAGGTAGGTACATAAATCTAATACCTACATAATTTTATGTAGGTCTGTGGTGTTCAAAAATATTTTACACGCGAAAAACAACAGAGAATTCGTCTCGCAGCATCAAAAAAGGGCCATACAAAAACTTATTTTTAAGAAGCTCATAAAAAGACCAAGAAGAGCTCGTAATTGAAGCCAATGCCCGAAGGTATAAGTGCTCAATTACATTGCACAACGAAATTGAATCGGCTCTCGAACAAAAATACAACCCACTTATATTGAACGCCTATTACTAAATGAACGTTTAATGTATTAAATGTGTAACTACTGACGTATAAATATTCTGGTACTAGCAACAAATCTTGCCTTTGCTTGAATTTTTCGGGAAAATTGAGTGTAGTTCGAACTCTGAAGAGGCATTTGCCACAATAATAATTATACACTGTAAGTTCATTTACCTACAAGTTTCCGAAAATTCCGGAAACAAAGCTATGAAATAATAACAATATTATTATCAAAATCGAGGAAGACGTTAACCTTCTACAATACTTTGTCCTCAAAAATGAGGAATTTCATTTTTGATCTGACTTTTTTTCTTTTGTCATTCTAAAAATACTATCAAAGATAGTACTTTAAAACTCAAAGGTCAACCTCGTTACTTAAAACCCTTGCTGCCTTTAAATATAAACATAAAACAAACCCAACACAGTCTTTATATAATATCTCCGTCTTGTCGTGCAATAAGTCTGGCTTTCTTTAGTGGATGTGCATCGTGGCATTTGGTGGGCTCGGGGTGCGATGTCGGGTGGTAGCAGCGGTTTCCAAAGGTGCATGACAGTGTTTTATTATTATCTCTTGCTGGCATTTCATCCTTCCTTCCAATATAAAATCACAATTACCAAAAATCATGGTCTTTATTTCATGAAATGGCTGCTGAAGCTAACTGAAAATGGAAAAAAAATGTCATCATATCCTCGTCCTGCCCTTACCTATATTTAAACCTCTGTTATGAAATGATATGAAAATTGATGAAACATCATCTTCTTTGAAAATCTTTGGGGGATTGTTTTTTTTTCATGACTTTTACAACATTTTGGGTTATTTTTATGGACAAATAACCTAAAATGTTGTTGTTGTGACTCTTAGTTAGTCGGTACCTATTTAAAAGCATTGCAAAAAGAGAAATAATAACATTATGAAACGAGTTACTTTTTTCAGAATTTCTTTAGGAGCTTTCTTTCATTTTGACACTAGTTTATAAACTTTTTCTAAGCAATAACTCTTACAGTTACTAAAACCTTAAAGTTGAGCCACTTTGTTTCCCAAAAAAATATGTATATCTACCACAATACAGTTAAACGGTTACCACAACTCTATATCTCTTCCAACCTTCAGCAATAATTCGATCATAACAAGAAATTAATTTTCTTACCACAGTGTAAAAAATAACAGTCTCACCTACAACAAATTCACACAGTTTTTCCAACAGCATCTCGCAGCATGTTCATTTATTCATTGGGCATGAATTATCCAACAAGCGAAGTGGAAAAACTAAATCAAAGCAGCGAACATCTGCATTCCAATGAAAGTTTGAGAATCAGCTGCGTTTAGCAACTGTGTTACTATGGTAACACGAAGAATTGTCGTTCCTTTGTTTTCATTATATAGGTAATATTTTGATGGCACAGAAATGTATTTTTAAAGTGTTTTATGGTATGTTCTGAATTTGTCAATTTGTCACAGGCGTGTGCGTGTTTTCATGTCCTAGTCCCAGAGTTGTCCATTTTGATAATTCAGCAACCCAATCATTTCAGTGTCAAATCAAAGTGTAATTTTAATTTTACATTGTGACCCCTTAAAACAACTATCTAGTCTTTAAATAAAGATCCAAGCTACCTATAATTTAAATTCAGCATTGATAACACCTTCACATTTTATTCTCAACGGTACCACAAAACCGGTATTCTTCCAATCATATCACAGCCCGATCCTAAATAACATCCAATATAAATCCCCGGGCAACCCTTAGTAGAGGTCTTTAGTCAGTCCCTCCATAAGTCAGGTCCTCGTGTCTGCCAGCAGATAGCGGCCCCCGCACCCCGCACCCCTCCGCCCACATAAACTTAATACTACATAACTCACACTTGAATAAATTATTGCCAACTTATTCTTGTTTGCAGAGCCCCTTTTTGCCTAGTCTTGTTTATTCTGCGGCGCGAATATCTGATCGTGTGCGTGCATGACTGATGGTCGTGTAAGAATAGTTAGCGTTATTGGGTGCGATAATTGGCTGTATAGTTTGTATGAGGTGTATGTTTCTACCATGCAACTTGGTGGAGTGCGATATCTGATTTTGGACCTAATGTATGCCTGAAGGATGAATAATAATCCTGAGGAGTCGAGTCTTTTTTTGTTTTGTCTATCTGTTTATCTAAGGTTACCTAGGGTTTCAAAGCAGTTAATGCAAAAAACATGTCCTGCACGCCACTTTCGATCAGCCAATAGGTCAAGGTTAAACAGGTCGTTTAAAGGTTACTTAGGTAAACTTTTTTGTTAAAATTTCTGTACCTAAATCCAAATTTTTACTAAATATTCGTTTGTCAAAATAAAAGACCAAGGGTCGTTCCAAACCTCAGCTACGACACCGGTAAAACCAATTGACAACCTCCATTTAATTTGATTTTCCAACTACAGTATCTTTCACGATATTTTAATACAGAAGTCACATGTTTTACATTAGCATTACTCATGAATATTAATTGGCCAAAGATTTATAGGATTTCCAAAGAAAAAACTTACATTCCGTGACGTGTTTTAAATCGATATGTAAATACTTACAAATAGGTATATATTGGTAATATATACTGTCTCAACATACGTGTATGTTTCCCATATATTTTGTGTAAACACCTTTTCTGCTTGGCAACTTTTTTACTCACTGAACAACTGGCAATCAGTGAAGCAGTACTTACATCGGTCAAAACATTGCGTTATAGGTACCTCATTACGCCTTCTGACCGCTTTGCATGGTTATAACGTATTATTTTGTGGTTATAAAAATTACCAATGCACATAGTATTCGTTCACACACTGAGTGGTAATGAGTAGTGTTCATTTTACTCTTTTACAATTCAAGAAGTCAGATTGTGAGACTTTGGACATTGGTATTCTTCTAAGCGATACTGTGTTTTCCAAATTTTCTCCTGAAGATATTTCACAATCCAATTTTTAAAGAAAATGTTCTTGAATGAAATATTTGCAAATAGGTCAACTGAAAATACTTGTAGCATTAGGACTGAGAAATATTCCTACCCTAAAACATAAATCATAGACACGACATACTTCATTTTGATTTAAGACTTGGCTTTGTATTTTTTTATTTTCGCTACACTGAGTCTTGGTGCTAGTATCTTGATTTTGCCAACTACAATAGAAAATCCAAGACCTAGAGAACAACAAAACACAGTACTGAATCACACTAAGTGCTAAAGAGCATATTCTCCGTTTTTTTTCCAAAGCAAAACCGTGAGTGGGCACAGGCAACGATACGAAGGGCCTTTATCTCACCGTGATGTATACTCTGTCACGACTGGCTTCGGACGTGACCGAAATGCGAGCCGATTTATTCTGTTACTTAAATAACCGCTTGGACTTTGTTTTGATTCGTCATTCGAATTTTTCGTATGTTGTCTCTTGTTTTATTTTTATTTTTATATGAGAACTCCAAAGTGGGGAGCGTCCGTTTATCGAATTAAGTGCTTAGATATGGTATCACGTTTTGCTTTGGATTATTCAGTGGCGTATATCCTTTATACTCTGGTTTTTTAATGTAGGTACAGAACTTAATTTTCTCCGTAAAATTGTCTGCACCTACCTTCAAATAGTCAACCGATAAACAAGTCCCTTACGTTCAAATTTATGTGCCAATAAATAACAAGGCGGATATACTGAACAAAGATAAAATTACCTACAAAATACATAGGTAACAATGTGCACCAAATACCGTCCTGAAACACAAAACCGGACAATTAGCAGTGTATAAATCAGAATGCGAACATTCCTTTATCCTGCTCCATCTACAATATGGTGGTACTGGTGGTAGGCAGTAGGTTCGGTTGTTAGGCTGTGCTGGCAACTTATGGGCACTGTAAAAGGATGTTCCTTCACGACAAGGTACGATAAAGCTACAAGGCCCAAGGGTATTGCGACACGGAAACTGGAGCTTTTCCCTTGTTCTTGTACCTCGCATCTATGTAGGAACTATAGTTTAGGAGTGGATGTTTTGTTTAGAACACCTTGCGCTGGCAGGAGTTATGGGGTTTGATAGGGGCTTAGACTTATACCCTATCTTAGTACCTACTTCAGGAAAATTTTCGTCAAAATAAACAACAAAGTTTACAGTTGAATTAAGGCTGTATTTTGTTTCTGGATTCCCGCTAAGTATTTTCTTATTGTCTCAACTTAAAATTTTAAATGAGGAATTTATGCCTTTTTTAAAAGATAAGCTAACAGAATACCTAGTACGTAAGTATATAATATAAAGTGTATGGAAGGCTTTTAACCGCAGTAGGTATCAATATTCATTAACTGCACCTAGAACAACATACAAGCTAAGTCAATATTTATTCAGTAAATCGACCGGATTACAATCATAATCTTGATGGATAAATGTATTAGCAAAACCATTTAGATAAGTCATATTCCGTTTATGGCAAAATTAACCACTATCCAGTGCCAATATTAATTAAATGCCTAGTCAATTAATTTCTCATTTATTATAGAATTATCGCCCATTTAATTTGCCATAGTTAATTAAGGGCCTGATAAAATTGCTGATATCTATAAACGGTTTTTAAATCATGAAGCTCTTTACTGATCAAATTCGTTGATTACCTATCTAAATAATTTACTCTCTGCGGTAAAAAAACTTAAAAGAATAGCCTCGACAAATGATAACCAACTACAGGTGAAATTATCTAAGTGAGACCGGTGTAAAATTTAGTATATAGCTATTACTTTCAAGAAAAAATATAGCGTGCCTAGATATTTTTCTCCGCCCGTCAATTAGCAAAACAATTCAAGATATACAGCATTAAAAACAGACAATAAAATATTAAACACGTACCTAATCAAAAAATATAAACGTACTATCAATAAGGCACTCTCCCTTCGAGAAATAACAACGCAAATTGCGATGCAATCAAATGCGTCCGCGCAGTTAATTCAACGACATTTAAAACACTGTTCGAACACATTCAAATATATTTTGAAAGATACTCCAGGAAATGATACCTTTTATGGAGAAAATAAGGTTCAGATTACATTGGGAATGACTATCATGTAGGCTGTTTTATACGTTGGGACATGAGTAGATTTATAAGACACTGAACGATGTGTAGAATATTGTCTGAGGTCCTGACACCCGTGTTTAATGTCTCTGTTTCAATGAGATTCCACTGCGCAAATTATGGGAACAATGTCGCCTGATTTCTGCCACTTCTGTCACATAATAAAATTGCCCATAGTTACAGCGTTTTAGTGATTATCCTATCTTAGTGCAATATTCTATATTTCCTTGCACATGTGTAGCATTAAATATTCACAGCAGCATTTGAACTGAATCGATAATTATTTTCTAATTTCGAAATGATTACATGTGTATGCTATGCATTTCCTTATGTAATAAATGACAGTTCCTATAAGGCATTTTTTTCTGCTATCTAGTAAAACGAAAGAAAATCAGCTGGTTTATCCTCGCGCATGTTAAAAATCAATGAAATCCTGTGATGATGAAGGCTGAGACGGCCGACTCTCCTTAACACAATAATTCCCCAAAATGTGCTATTAACTAACAATATTTGCAATAAAAAATTCATTTATACAAAACCTGCAAATAAATTAGCATGATCTTATATAATTATGATGAAGTCATATTGTTGGGTAGGTGCATTGTAATTTATCCAGCAAGTATGTTTTTAATAGTGCTACGTGAAACTACGCACATTGCTAATACGCCTAAAGACTGCCATTTAGGTACTTACCTACCTCCTGAATAGTTATTTAGATATCATCTATCGTAGGTATTCTTGTCACGAAAATTAATAGATATTTCCTCCTTTCTAAATCAAACATTGCGTAGTGCGTAGCCAAAAACCCCGTACAAAAAATTTGCATGACAATTCACATCCTTTTCTAGCAGTCAATCAAAAAAGTGTCTATATGAAACAATAGCCAGACAGCCAGCATTATCATAACCCAAATAACATTAGCATGCTTAATTTAATCCAAGAGCAACGTAAACGTAGTATGAATCATAGCGAACTCGCTACTTAGGCTCGCGATAAATTCCTCTAGGCGTTTAAAAATAGCTGACACTGAATAAATCCAGTACAATGTAATCTCTTCAAGAATCAAGATTACGGGGTATAAACCGGCCATACACGAACCTCAAGTGTTAAGTGATTAACGATTAAATAATAAGCCGCCGCACACTCGTAAAACAAAGATTAACATACAGTTACGGGTGTAAATAGCCTATAACTTTGATTTTTACGACTAAATAATCGTAAAGGAACCCTGGTAAAGCGGCTATATTAAAGAGGCGAGTTTGAATGCGGTGGGCGAGTGAAACTACACAGTTTTGGAATCGGGCGGTTTTTAATCGCGGACAATGCAAACGGGAGGCCCGTTGATGCACTTTTATTTTACGACGCACTCATAACATAAAACGCTGAATGTCTCAACAAGAGTTATCATCAGCCGTTTGAGGGACAGGAATAGAGTTATAACAGTTCTGGTATTTCGAATTTATCGACATTCTCTAAACAGATGTAGCGAGAACATCAGCTGATCGTCGCATGCTGATAGTTAATAAACAGATTCTATCTCTACCTATAAATATGTGGGTGTCTATCCGGGTTGGGAAGCGGATACCAACAATATAACTCGTCCTAAACACAGAATGATATACCCTGTTGGTCTAACCACCTAATTTCGCTGCGTCCGCACACTGCGCCCATTACGGTTTCCCTGGGCCAAAATTCCGTGTAATTAAACAACTGAAATTTTAACAGTATCCAGTATAAATTTAATAAGGATGGGCTATTAAGAGTGTAAATGGACCAAATGTTTGGCTTTCGCCAAAAACCAAAATGGGGTCTGCGGCACGGGCCGCTGTGTAAGTTTCGATCGTAATGCGGTGGCAGTAGGGGACAACATGTGTAAAATATATGGCTGCATCAGTTTTTTTGGAAATTAACAGGATTTATGTTGAAATGTAAAATATGCAGTAGAACGTTGAGTTTAGATTTGAATTACAGATTACAGCTGTTAAAGTAGGTAATAGGAACCTAATTTATAATACGCGTTTGTGTATTTTCAGTACCAATTCCAGCAAAAACATAACAAAATTGGTCAAACTCCCACGTACATGCAAAATCAAACAAAAAATAAAACACAATACCCACATCAAAAACGGAAACAATCAAAATAACAATCGCCTAGATTTTAATTGAACAACGGAACAGAGATTCTCGGCGAGTGCCGGGTAAACGCCGTGAATCGCCCAATAATAATGAAAGTGATGGCTGTGACGCCGTCGCTGTATGAAGCGGCAGTTTTGGCTACATAAACAGCCCGTATACTACCCTACTATCTTGTACAAATAGACACCTAATATAACCCTTATTATGTAACAATACGGGCTATTTTCGTACGTCGCGTGTATCAAGTTATAGGAAGTCTTTGTATAGCGCCCCCCTCCAGAATGGCGGGAGGGGCCGGGTCGGCTCACACGTAGACAAAATGGCCGACTTTTTTGTCGCAAGCGATTGGGAACGCGCGCATTGTGTGTAGGCCATACGGAGCGGAGTACAGAAATTAAAAATATGGTGTTCAAATATTGGCTATGGTTTAGATTCCTTATCTATTGGATGTTTTATTGGTAGATTAATGTCTGTGTCGTGTGGATTTGTGTGTTGAGGTTAAATGTAATGTTTTACCGATTTTAAAGATATTCCTTGGCTTATTTGTCTAATTAATATTTTAATGTTTTTTGATACTACCTATCTTCAAACAAATATCTTAGGTACTTATATTTTTTTCTATTGAAAAATTGTACCAGCCAAGCAAACAAAACAATATTACCTATTTCATGTTTTTATTGTGATTAAAATACGTAGGTGTAGTTATTTTAATAACTTGCCTACAAAAAAAAACACATTTTTTTGTGGTTCTAAATTGATTTAAATTTTATTCCCCAAACAAAATTATTCAAGTGGCTACTGATTTTTCAAGTCCCTTTACCAGTACCTAGGGCCTATAAATATCTAAGAACAATTTAAACAAAGTATTCCGGAAAAAATATAAAAATATTTTCGTCTACATGTAAACCAGTCTCATGAAGGGTGGGTGCGGGTATTTTCAGCCGACGCGACCGGCGCCGACTGCCGAGTCCCGACCGTCTTTTTTGTTCCTATACCTTCTACTTTCTAGTCACTAATCAGTACCTACCTACTTATATCTACCTATTTGTAACAAAGAATAGGCAGTGCTATTAGTTTTAGGAATTTTGAATAATCCTATTGCATATTACAGAGGTTATAAATAAAATACTTACATGATCAAGATTTTGCTACAAAAAAATGGAATAAAAATGCACTCATTGTTTCACGAAAAAAGTGTAAATTATCTCTATCTCGATTACATTTACCTACTTAGGTATATAATACCTAGATTGTCATTACCGGACATTGAACAGACCACACAAAAATAACAAATGAAGGTTTGTATTCGATACACTACAACTATACTAGGTATGAATTTTAGGTTGAGTTTGTATTTTGTACGATAAATTAATAGGTAGATAAATGTCCCATTTTTAACTTAATTTTGCAAGACCTAAAAGTAATTGCTTACCAAATAAAGAGGTACCTCCTATTCTTTAACAACCGATGTCATTCTTTACAATATAACTATATTATTAGAAAATATATGTACTTATCTAAGTATAGGTAATGATCTGCAGTTGTTTTACTGAAGAATGCTACCATAAAGCCAATAAATATCTTGGCTAGATTATGGATAAAGTTTATCCGGGAAAAGTTTTTGAGTAACTGCGGCAGTCGAGTCATTATTTACTTTTATATGCAGGAATGTGTAGGTTGGGAAATTCTATAGAAGCCCGTTCAACCGCATGAATTTATTAACGACATACATTAACAATTCTAAACACAAACTGAAATTAATTTCTCCACGAAAACAATACGATAAATAACCAAAAACCAAACAATTGAATGTCGAGAAAACAAGCCAACAAACAATGGTCTAACATAATCAATTCGAATAAATCTACTTATTCATTCAAGCCAAATAAATTGTAGGCGCGATAGGAATAAATCTCGGAAATTAGAATACGGAAACTGATATTAATTTTCATGGTATGCAAAGGCACGAAACCTATAGAATACTAAGACTATAAACTATGGTGGTCCTATAGAAAATTACCTGTGAAGCAGCGTCCCATTGTACTGGACCTGAAGACACCTATCTACTTTATTCCTGTTCCATTGGTGTTGATATCGTCCTAGTGTATGTAAAACACATTCAAATAAGAGTGGGATGGTACAAGTTTCTATGTACTTAAATGGTGTTAGGAAGGAAAAACCGTTTGCTTTTTTTTTACATATTTTCTGTTTCTTGGTATAATTTTCTGCCTGAATTGGTATGGAATGCCTATGATATCTGATATGGATTTGTTTAGAATAGCTTTGGGTCTCATTCCAATTATTTAGAATACATGGCATTCCGGACTAATGCGACTCTTAGACATTTGCATAGACAGAGCAGGATTACCAACATGCATCTACAATATCTTGGGAGATGCTGGGAAGCAACCATTAAGGTAGAAAGTAAGGACGTTTGTGAATGTCATCCTGAGACCTGAGAGCCTAGACAAGTGACAATCGCTTCGAAAGCGTTTCGTATTTCTACAACGACTTTCAACAGGATTGACATAAGCTTTTCGATAGTTTATGTCAGTCCGATACATTTTTGCCTTTTCCATCATCGTTATCGTTGATAGAATGTCAAAAATTAGTAAGCCAAAAAGTAAAAACCAAAATATAATTCAGAAAAGTGCCAATAACGACTTTAGTGCTTTCTTCAAAACAAACAAACTCTACCTACTGCCTCAGTTCTGACTCATACATTCCCAGCTTTATAAAGAAATTGGCATTGAACCTGCATCACAATTACCATGCAGCCGTGTAACACACGTATTTGCAAACAATTACATCAGCTGATCGATGAATGTATTTTAATTAGCCAACAGCAGCACGCACTCTTTCTCCAGGAACAACTCAATTTGCAACTTGTAAATGGTGGAAAACTATTCATTGCATGCATCCTCACTTAAGGTAATAAAGTGATGTATTCCAAACAGCCTTGAGAATCGGTTACATCACAAACGACATTCCGTCATAGGCATCACTCAATAAAACGCTCACGCGATCCAGCAAGCTATCGAGTGTGAAAACAAACAATGCGCAGGAGTTGAATGTTAAACTACAGCGGCGCTGGCGCACGTGCTGCCGATATCCGTCGAAATATTTATATTTTTATTTACGTTTTATGTCCGGGGTTGCGCCGGCGACGACGAACGAACGGCGCGAGCCGATACGATGACACCCGAATAGAGCCGAGCTTTTTTGGGGTTCCATTACATTGTATGCTGATTGATTTCAGATTGTGAGGTCTATTTGGTCAAGTACTTACTTAGTTTTGACTATTTTCAGTGCTCATTTTGATGAGAGAAGAAAGTGATGCTGAGACAGCTTTTAGAAGCCTCAAAAGAATAGAACTACTATTCTTTTGAGGCTTCAAAAAGCTGTCTTATAGATTTAAAGTCAGCAATTTAGGTTTCTACTATCGCAGAAGAAGGTTTCAACTTCAAGTCACAGCTATAGAATCATATTTTATTTCAGAACGAACAACTGTTCTGCGTCTGTTGTGAAATGCAATTAGTAGTTTATAATAAATTGAGGACGGGATTACCTATATGGCCCTGGAGTCACAAGACTTTCAAATGCCAAGTTAGACCACTAAGGCTATTTTAACCATTACCAGATTCACAGGATAGCACATTATTGTTCAATTGAACCTATACTAACTTTAGCATGCAGATAGATTAGATAAGGACCTCATTCAGCATCATCAAACATTTTAACAGTGAAATGAAATGAATGTGTTTATTTTGTAAATAGGATATAGGAATCACTTTCACACATCATAATTTAAAAAATATATTAATATAAGCTAGATATGGTCGGCGATTCCTATCTGACTACTCTGAGAAGAAAGGTCGAATCAAACTCAGAGGTCGCGGTCTTTTAAAGTCCAGACATAATCTTGGTCAGGCCATTTATGAGGACCATGTAGATTACTTGATTATAATTGAGAGACAAGGAGACATTTACCTAAAATTATTGCCTAATCTAAGAGAATAAGATTAATCCAGCATGGATAGACTGGGATTCAAATGTGATGATTACCTACCATCATCACATTTGAATCCCATTTCATGACCAACTAGAAAAGGAAGCAGGAAGGGATTCTACTTACAAAACAACACGTGCTCATCGATACAAAGTAACAATGTTATATTATCTGTAGAAACATAGGTTTGTAGGTCGGTAATAAGATCACCAATATAACTCACATCCACTCGATATAAATAAAAGCCATTAAAATAATTCTATTAAACGCGTGGGCAAGTTTTTAATCTGGAGCCACTTAATCCAACGCCCGTGTTGGTCGCACTATAAAAATAGAAACGGACAAATATATCAAGTGTACTCATCTACACTACTAGGAAAAATTATATAGACACATACGCTTTCAATAAATCTAACGCAATTTGTTCAGCCAAAGGGGTCTATTTAAAATGGTTACGTGTTACGGCAGAATTAGCTTTCCGACGGGGACAAGCGTGATTGCGAATTTAAATTGCCCAATCAATTTTTAATTTGGTTGCAGTTATACCCGAATATGTTTGGTTTGCCCTGTTTTAACTAAGAAATCATTTTAATGGATAAAGTAATTGGGAAATATGTTTTCTTTGCGGAAAATTAATAAGTAAATGGCTGATATATTTCGTTGGCAAGTTCGATTATGGATTTGGATTGTCGCCAAGATTTGTCAGCGAAATAAGCATCCGGTGTTGGTAGGTATATTATTGTATATAGTGACTAGTAGGTATATAAGTACCTAAACCTATTAACTGTGGTGATATGGTATTATTTTGGTGGGCAACTAATAAGTACTTACATAATATGGTTTATTTTATGTCAACGTAGAGCCGTTTATGGACAGATACTGTAATATTTTTTTTGTGATATTTTAATTTATTAACACATACCTAACCCTACTTACATCTGGCTTCTACTGAAACCTGCCTTAATATAGTAGGTAAGCACGGTCCCTAGGTATTATTAGGTAGTAGGTATATCTACTCTGGTAGTACCTACTTAAATACCAGCTGACAATGAATGTGCCCATCAACATTTATGTCTATTCATTCAGTTATTTAGGTAAACAATCGGCCCCTTAGATATAGGTAGGGAATACATGGTTACATTTGGCATAGAAATTGTTATAGGTAGGTAAGATGCCTTTTGGTAAGATGTAGAGAGGTCTCTACACAGTAAAAGAAAGGCGATCTCTACCTGAGACCGTATTTCTTTTATTTTCCAAGTTACCTACCTAGCTCTACCCGAGCGTAGCTCTACCTACCTAATTTTACCAATTAAATATAATTGATACCTATTTTTCAATTTAAAACAAATATTAAAAAGAACAATTAAGCGATGTCAAAATATTTTTTTTTTAAATACGATGTTTTAAAACCCAAATAAAAGCAGCAGTCAAGTACCTGGGTGTGAAAAAGGTTTTAACAATTTTATTACCGTTACCAGACATTAAAAGAATTTTTCGTACTTTTCATCAAAATTGTATCTTAATTCTTCCTTTACAACCGATTAAAAATTAATTTGAAATTATTTTATAGCAGTCACAAAACTCGAATCGCTTCGCACTTACATTTTATTACCGTAAGAGTGACAGAGACAGATATAGGGCTATCGATCTCTACGAACGGCGACGCGTCGCCAACGAGCGTAATGGCGGACGATACAAACACATTCGATATTTTAACGATTTAATTGATTATTTGTAATATTAAACACTTAATAATTAAACACAGTTAACGTAGCACTACATTTTAACACTATACACTATTTTCCTAACCATTTAACTGCGAAATAACACATTTCAAAGTAGATAAAATCACATTGGTCGTTCGTCGTACAGCGCATCAGTCGCCATATCCAAATTCCTATATCCAGGGATATCCAGGGACGAATTTGAGCTACCTTGGGGAGTTCAATTTTTGTCACGTGACCACAGTGTTTTGTGAATCTCTTGTGAACAATATTAACTAAATTTTAGTTGTTTTTAGTGTATTCTTCACTATAATCATTCAATAAGTATATTTGGGTACCTACTTGCTTGTATTAAAGTAATTTTATATCAATTAGATACCTAATTATCGATTGCAGTGTTTTTAAGAAGACTGAATTTAGTTCATATTATGTTAAGAGATATTTTTTTTTTTTTGTGTAAATGGCTGCTGGTAAAAATTTAAAGAAGATAATTATTATTGAGTTCAAAGAGTTACCTCAAGAACTGTAAGACTGAATACTTTCTAAAATGATCTCAGTACTTTTAAGATTTTTTTACTTTTAAGATTTTTGTTTAAAAAATGAATAAGGTTTGTTTTCTTATCAAAATTTAGTAATAATTTGTGTTTTATTTCAAGAATAAAAAATTCTAACTGATTATTAAAACAATTTTTAACAAACTATAATAAGATTCTGTTTTGTTAGGTACATTTAAAATGATGATAAAACATGACAAAATTTAATTTTAAGGTCTGAAAATAAATAAATAGGTGATGTATGCCATTTTCAACTGTTTTTATTACACTGACTATGTTTAAAAAAACCTGTTGACATGTCCGGGTCCTGGGCTCTAAAATCCGGGGTTTTCACGCGTCTTGTCCTGGTTGCCAACTTTTAGAGATGGCAACCCTAGTCATGATCCAAGAGTGGTTATTCGGCCAAGAACTCGCTATCGCTCTCTGCCGTCTTCACAGAATTGCGAATTGCGACATTGCGGGTCATCAGAGCCAGCCAGAGCCTGCTGCAGGAGATATTGGGTAGAACCCCTCAGATTGGGCAGACGCCGTGAGAGGGCCTTCGCGGTGCCCATCAACCAATCGCTGAAAGTACGGGCCTATGCCCACCGGCTGTTAAAGATAAGCCGTAGGTGCTTCATCGTTGACTAGACACTGATGCACATCAGTACCTACCACGACGACCTTAGTCTACCGTTGCAATGCCGAACTGCTGAAGTGGGTAATGTAAGCATATAAGATAATAAGATAATAATATATAATATATAATTATAATAATAAGATAATAGATAAGTATAGAAGTAGGTACTTCCTTTTATCATACCTTGTCATTAAAGAAAAGTAGGTAGGTAACTACGAACATTTTTTTTTATCGCAACTAAAAAAAGACATCTCGGATTTTTATTAGGGTTTGTTAGTATTATTTCGTCTAGGATTTAGGCAGGAAAAAGACGATACCAATAGGTAGGTATTATTTTATACATTTTCTCATCTGATTCAAAGAAAACCAAACGTATCGGTATTAAACTTATTTACAACAGAATTTTAAAAAATGTCATCACTTGCCAAGAACATGAGTCAACTGAATGCGCCCCTGTGCATGCACGCTCCGCCCATTACAGCAACAAAAGTTGGCGGCGTTCCTTCAAAATATCTCGTTTGGAGGCCATTTTGACGATCGCGTGCGACAGAGATAGCATCATCGTCGTGCCGTTACGATTGCACGTGCGTGAATGAGACAATTATGCAAAGTTAGTTTAGTTTTAATGTGCCTGGGAAAGTGCGTGGGGACATTTGTGTGTGTGTGCATTGGATTTCATTCGGGTGGTGTCGGGTGTAGGAACTAGTGCTCTATCGTAGCAAAATGTAGGCCGATTTGTATTACGTATACATGTAATTATTTTATACCTATTATAAATAATTTGTTGAAAGTTTTGTTACATTTTTTTTTAGTAGTTATTTTTATAGATAAGTACCTACTTAGATATTTTTCATGTGTGAGGTAAGTAGCTAGGTAGGGTAATAATGTACACACCTTATCTGCATTTTATCAGCAGTTTTAATTTTTTAACCTTCAATTTATTTGCATTTTATTTTTACCATCTATGCTACCTTCTCTTGATATTTTTCCAAGGTCTTTATATAAAATCTACTAGTCAAGTTGTTTGTGTTCCGTTCGATAAATCATAAAAAAAATGATAAGCATAAATTAATGATGCGGTTATGCTATTTTTGTATCCATGAGTCATCCGAGATAAGCAGACAGCCACTAAATTCAACGTTAGCATCAGTAGGAAAGGTCGGCAGATAATCAGATGAAAATATCCACCGAACATTACCATCGAATCCACCGCGTTTAGTAGGGTCACCCCACCCAAACAGTGTCTAGTATAGAAGTGACTACAAGATCGTACTTATACAAACCGCCAAATCCACATTTACGACACCTCCATTCATTGAAGAGTTGTACGCATCGTAAAAGCTCTCACCATGAAGTGACGTCAGCTAAGTGCCGTGACGATGTAGTTCCACCACTTACAGCTAGATGGCGCTAAACACAACCGCACTAGCCCACCGCTCGTAAAAATAAATTTTATTGTTATGACGAAAATAAAACGCTTGTCGTCAATTTAAACATCATTTTACTGTGTAATAAGATTTATTTTACGATTAACAAGTGTCTTGATGAATTTATATAGCTGAATGATGAATAAAGCAATAAAATTCGCTTTTATGTTCATGTTATCGCTTTTCTATTGGCAGTTATGTCGCTTTTTCATACGGAGATGAGTATTATGTAACATTATAGTGGAACATAAAACTAAATCATTATGTTATAAATAGCTGAGTGTTTGTTTAATTGACTCATTTTGTTTGATAAGATTTTATTAAGAAGTATTTATAGTCTGCTTTGCATCTTACATCTTCGCAACTTTATTGTTTTCATAGTTTGATATGATTTCTCTTTTGTTTTCATAATAAAGTTATTTTTGTAAATTCATCGTTCGCTGACCTTTCGCAGTATCCTTCGGAGTTGTAAAGCTCCGCAAGCGTTTGTAGAGGTCGCCCAAGGGTGACAATAGATGGCACTTTATCAACCAAGAGGTGAAACCTTTTTATTCAAAATTATTCAATGATAGAAATTAAATTATTGGGTAATTGATAAAAATATATTGTTTTCTTCACATGCATATTCGCGGTGTAAGTAAGAGTTTATGTTAGTTGAACTTAGCTTTTCACTTTATATGATAGATGGCGTGACTGGCGCGCGTACGAGCTCCCATACTTGTCTCGGTAGAGTCCAGTCAATCTTGATTATTGATTCTAATAGATTTCTTATTCAAATCTGACCACGAATAGGTACCTAACCATAATACTATGCATCAAGCTAAAATAAATTCTCATTAATGTTGTATCCAAAACAGCTATTTTATCCGTCCACACATCGCTACCGGTATTTAATTATTGGACCATAGATATATTGCTAATAAACAAATATGGTAACTATAAATTATAAATCCATTACATAAAATCGATTGTTATCAATTCTATGATCATCAATAACTCGCGAGTCAATAAAAAGGAAAATTACAGTCATAAAACGCCCGCAATCGAGTCAAACCAGACATCGAGACGCTGAGGAAGCGAGCAAATCGACAGACGTCGTTATATCCTCACACGATGAAGACATAAACTATCAACGACTCCTTTATCTCTATTAAACGGGTGATACTTTAAACAAGTCAATAATGGTTCAATAAACGTCTAAAGAACGGCATAATAACAATCCACGTGCGTTCACTGGCTGCGTCAATAAAGTTACCAATTTATATCGAGGTTTAGCCCCGGAGGCGTATACGAAATAATCTGAGCGGTGTTTACTGGGAGTTCTACAAACGGCGCAATTCACGTGACGTTTACGAGCATTCGAGTGGTTGTAAAAATGGTGTTTACGATGCGCGCGGGCACGCGTGCGCTGCGCCCGCGCCGCCCGCCATGCGAATATCATCACATCTGTCGCTGAATGTGAATGAGATGTTTTTTTTTTCGTTTGTTGTGATAACGTGAACTACTGTAGTCTGTAGTGGTTTCCCCAAATGGGTCTTTTATTATTTTTAGACTGCTTCCTGGCTTTTTCGAGTTATTTTTTGTACTTTTAAGAGGATATGGATGACGTTGAGGATTATCGAGTGGGTAATAAAGTGGTTGGTGACGACACTCTTTATTTATTTTAAGGGGATAGGAAAACTAATAGGCTTTCATCCTATAAATACTTAGGTATGTGTTTGTTTCACCTGCATTTGAAAATATTTAAAAAATCTAGGTAACCTTAGGAGTTTTTGAGAATTTTAGTACCTCGCAATTTTTGTCAAAATCGCAAGGATAATTTATCAATCGGCAGCTGTGCCCACCTATAAACATCGTATACTTAGGTTCCTTTATGCATTAAGATTACCAATTTGGCCTCCAAGACTTGTAGACTTATAATCATGAACGATCTCATACAGATCGTTCATGATTGCGATTTTATGTATAAAAGATAGCCCAAGGTTTCCATTATAAGTCTGTCAGCCTCACCAATCATAATTCTACCTACTAGTGCAAAAAACATGCATTAGAATCATACCATTTTCATCCTTTCTCTTCAGGCAACACAGGACTTCAAATATGTTCGACGCAGCCCGCAAATCTTCACCATAAAAACCGCTTTAAGCAAACACTTAATAGAAATAAACATAAGATAAGTAACCAAGTTATAGGTTACTTAAAAGTGCATAACTTACAAGAACCCTAGATTATCACGTACTTTGCAATATTCAATATTGTAAGCGGTGAAGAAACAGCCTTTAACTGCAAATGTACAGTCAACAAAAGAGATAAGTAAGTAGGTACTTCATTCTGTAGAATGAAGTATGGACGTAGGTATACTGAACAAACGATAGTGAGGAAACCACACTTACAATGCCATTCACTTTGACAATTCAACAACAATAAGTAATTCATCATTTATGTTGCCGAGTAGACAATTTTTTCAAATATTAGCAATGGATTAGGAATTTTCTTCAAAATTCTTCAGATTGTGATAGAAAGTGAGTTACATAAATGGTGTGCTGAACTTGCAATGATCTGAAATCATTACATGAATACTCGTCGTGATGAATGCTCGTTCCGTCCCTGCGTGAGAAAGGGTAGGTATTTCTTTCCCTGCAAAAGAAAGGTAAAATGTTGGTAAGTATTTTAAATGTATTCAGGTATCTATGACATAGCGTTAAAGATATTCAGATTCAATTAACAGTGATCTCTGAATTTGTTTCAGGATTTAATCTCACATAATAATTACTGTCAGCTAAGAAATAGAAGCGCCATCTAGTTTAAAAAATACTGTAAAATGCTGTAAAAATTACTTTTTCTCAGAGAAATAAATATTATCATTACAATTAATTCTAATATGTGAATATACTGATCAGCTTAATCTCATGACTCATGTGTTACCTATTTATTACCTATCTACATTAAAAGTTGAATGTACCCACGAAGTAATGATGAATTATTTTGAATAAAGATTCGAAGTATTTTTTTCATGCATACCAAACTCTTTTGTTGTCTGTACATTGTTGAAGCTTCATGGGTTTTTGTTCCGCCCATTTGGCCGTAGAGGGGTAATTACAGAGTATTAAATACTACTAAAGCTCCTGAAAGGTAATAAATTCATACCAGTTTGTGAGATTGATCGCTTATTGGAAATAGTCTTATTGGAGGGAGTCTATGGGAAATCTTGTTGGATGAATGGATTATACAGGTGGTGGTTAAATGTATAACATGGTCGTTAAATGTCAAAACATGTTAAGGCTCTCACATACAGGCGCGACTTGTCGCGCAACGCAAATTTTAACAAAACAATTCCTGAGAAAACTTCATGGAGAACAATGCGGCGGCCTCGCTTCGCGCCACAAGTCGCGCCAGTATGTAAGAGCCTTTATACGGATATCTCGAAGGTGAAGCCATCCATAATATATCGTGCCTCGGAAGGCACGTTAAGCCATTAGCCGGCTGTCATTCCTATATCTTTGACAGTCGTTGCGGGTAGTCAGAAGCCCAAAAGTCTGACAACTGTCCACAACCACTGTCTTAACAAGGGGTATCGTGTTACCCAGTAAGTAAATGGTTGTGGAGGTCAGATAGGCAATCGCTCCATGTAAAATACCAAATATAATTACTAGAATTCAGCTGCAACCAGTTAGACTGGAAGCCGACCAGTCCGGTTAGTTGGGAAAAGGCTAGGCTTCAGATTGAGACACCCTGATACGTACGTTGCTGGCTGGCTTTTAGTAGGTTCAAGTATCAACGGCTAAATTGGAGATACACCTACCGATGAGGAGTAAAGGTCTTCGAATGGTGACGATGAAATAGTTAATAAAAAAGCATAGAATTCCCACTTACAAATGAACAAATGATTTAAGAAAATTCAATAAAACTGTATCTTCTAGTACAGCCTTGCAAATGCTGCAGCTAGTACAGGGATAAACCCCTTTTGGCAGTAGGTATATGTAAAGGTGTAATATTATGAACTTATATTTATTACGGAAAGTAAGTAGACCTACAGATCCTATTTTTTTTTTAATACACTAAGGGCCATAGTACAGGGGGCCAAGTCTACTAATTTACAAACGTGTCAGTGGTCTTACAATGATCAGTTTTTGACAGATTTTGTATGGCTTATCTGTCAAAAACTGATCATTGTGAGACCACTGACACGTTGGTAAATTAGTAGACTTGGCCCCCAGAACCTAACTCAAAACTCAAGCATCATCAAAACTCGTTAAAAGTCTTTTAATTGGTTGAAACTAGTTTTAAGTAATGCTTGAGTCTTGAGTGAGGTTCTGTAATACGGCCCTTAGTGCATGGCCAGTATAACTATCGAAAGACAGGATATTCGAACTTATCCAACTGCCTTTCATTCCAAGCTAATTCGGTAGAGTTCTACCGAAATAGTCGTCTTTTTCTGTGTGTTGATGAATTTAGGTCTGTTTAAGTGTAAAGTTTCTGGAGATGAGATGGCCAAGAATTGTTAGGACCTGTGCCCCAGAATGTACAGATATGAAATCCATGTCTTTAAATAGGACAGTGCTTCAATAATTAAGAATTATAAGTTACATATAGCTATGCAGTCGTAGGATAAAGTTATGAAGTTTGAAGAAGTCAAGGGATTTACTTCGGTAAGTAGTAGTACGTAGATACCTAGGTACCTACTAGGTAGGTATAAAAATAAATCAAAAACAAAAAAATAAGTAAAGATTGCTAAGTTGCACATATTGTCGTTTCGTAGCATTTTCCTGGACTTTTGATAGTGAGAAAAAAATCTTACTTTACTTAAATAACTTATTATTACATTTAAGTAATGCTCATTACTAAGTGTAAACCATACATCCGTTATCTACTCCTCAGTTCTCAATTATTTTATTGACCTCAACATAAACACGATCTTACTTCGCAGACCGCTACGTAAGGCTTATTCTGAGTAAAAATATACATAGATAGCCCATGCTGCGGTACTTAGGTCCATTATATAGGTATTTACTTACATTATAAGTACTCTAGCATATGCTGTTACCCCATCACCTATCGTAATACAACAATAAATAAATAAATAAAATATTCAAATTAAAAAGTAATATTATGATTCACATTAATTACAAACGAAGAAACTTTAATTCTAGCTGTAATATAGACCTGCCTGATCTAGGTTTATGAAAACCTGTGTTTCAGGCCATCAATTTACATCAAACAACAATGTTTAACTCCTATGTAATGTTACCCAGTGAAGGTGCTACGGGAGTCGATATATTCGTAGCAGTCTACGGTTACGCGAGCTACGAATCTACGAGTTTTTCAACTATGTCATAGAATTTTGTATTTTGTGGCATAATTGTGTTGATATAGGGATAAATCTACATTGCCTTATTCGTGAATTTCAAAAACCCTGGATATTTATGTATTTAAAGGACAGTACCTACGAGCGTAGTCAGAATTTCGTAGACAAATGCTACGAGATTTGCATAATTTGAACGTAGTTCCTATGACTTGATTATTTTAACATTGCGAAATCGATCAATTCCGTTGCGAAAAGCAGGCAATAGCCAATAGGTTGCGACCTTTCTTTAAAGCACTAACTTTATAGGAGGCCTAAGGAGCGGTACCACAATACTTAATTAAATTATGACCTATTATAAGCTCTAAGCTATTACAAGTTATGAGTTTTGAATGTCAATCTGTGTCCGTTAGTCTAAATAAGATAAGTAACCAACTTGTAGGCTATAATTACTGTGGGATAATTAATAGCCTCCGAAACAGTGGTTCTTTTGGAAGGTGCTATCCTAATAATGTGAAACTAAACGAGTTTATAAATGTGAATGAGGTACTCGTATTTAATAAATTAACATGTTTTCCGATTGTCAGTGCAACTGATTATAAAAAACGAAACTTTCAAGCCTCATGAAACTATCAAAACTTCTACAGTTTGTTCCTACTGTTAGTAGGCACTGTAGGCAGCCTAGTGGTGCCTTAGCTTCAGTGTTACCTGTCCCTCCAGGGACTAGGTTATTAGGCTGCCTTTCCACCAGAGATTTGTAAGGCTGCTAAGCGGTGAAACTAAGCTACTGAACTAATAAATATATTTATGACTTTTTCAACAGTACTAGTCAGTCTGAAATCTACTTAATTTATACTATCATAAAGTTTATGTTTATTTATGTGGAAATAAGGAATATGGAGCTAAGTGTTGTAGCGAAACAGGTAAGGCGTGCTTCAATGCTTTACGCGTATGTCTAACTTAAAACTTATCTTCGCTGAACCCTTTCTTTCCACTAGAGCTAAGCCAAGCTAAGCTATGAAAATGAAACGGTCCTATTGATTAATATCATACACATCCTTCGTTGCGAAGCTTAGTGCATCTCCGGTGGCAAAGTTGCCTAATTCAGTTGGCTACTATTATCGCACCAGGACGAATCTGCAGACCAAAGTGTGGTGAGTAGGCCCCAAGGGTGTTGACTTGTTGAGATATAGGGGCAGGAATGCGTAATACAAGTATAACTAAAGTAAAAGCTTGTTTTGTTGGATTTCAGACTTAAATTCTGTTCCTTCACTTTGAACTAGACTAAGAATAGAAATCATAAGTTCGGTAAGTTACCTACTAGTTTTCTACTTCTGATAGGTAGGTAAGCTTTTGCTCTTGAACTCTTTATCGGACTAGTATAGTAATGCAAGTATTTTCATCGATAAATTGGTCAACATATCAGATTGGCTAAGTAAACAAGATTCAACAGGCTGTAGGATGCAGGCTGTGTTTTCTGTAGGTAGGTATGTCAGACTTACAGAAAACATCAGCCTATACCTACCTTTTTTCTGAAAACCTCACAAATTCAGGCGGTTAGCAGTAACTAGCAAGCAATACTTGAACTTTGGAAAAAAGATTTAAAAAAAAAGGTAAAACCAAGGGTGGTTTTCGTAGTGTTTCTACGTAAACGAGGCACTGTCGGACTCAAAAACCATCATATTACAAAACGAGATCTAAGTTTAGCCATAGCTTAAACTTCAGGCCAGTTTTTAATTATTATTTCGGACTTTATTTAGACCGAAGTAAAGCATATAATACAAAACCCATACCTACCTAACTTCGTACCGGACTAAGCTATCAGTTTTGTATTATTTTGATCCCTAATTTGGTTCTTATTACAAAAATGGCTCGATGGTTTAAACCATTTCTAACGAAAAACCCTGTAGTAACTAAGTAAGACCGAAATAGTTTCCTTGGAGATGCGGTTATCTCTATCTATCCGATATTTTGTACTATAGATGTTAACAAGACCAATTCGTCACGGGCTTACCAATTATTATGCAATGGCTGCTCTAGAGAGCTTTGGGCTTTTAAGTATTCCGAAATGAAAAGATTGGTATGGGCCATTTGTTCTTCCCAATAAAGGCACAGACCTTTTTTTTTTTTTGTACGGGAGCTTTTTGACAGTACTGTATAGCTTTTGGGCCTCCGTATTTTTTTACCGTTACCTAATTAGTCATTTTGATCCATACTTTGTCTTAACTTATTAATAGTTTGTTTTATGAAAGAAAAACTTTGAACTAGAAGTTTTTGGTTGCAGGAAATCCGTGAAGAGACAAAAGTAGGTACTTAAGAGAAAGTCCAGGTAAGTGGTGGCTTTCGTAGTATTTTCTGGTATTTAGATTTTATTACGAAGTCTATTTCTATAACACGAACTTTTCGTGTCTCCCCATGGAATATTTAGATGCCACAAATAAAACGCTGCTCGAGTTGATTGTCAATGGCCTCAACATAGCTTTGAAGATGGCGTCTAGAAGATTTCTCACCGATCTATTTATTGTGTGGAAAATTGCTCCAGATGAAAAACTGCAGATTTCCAAGAATTTATCATTATGATATTTTTATCTCTTTATTAGTTCATCTTCATCTTGATACAAAAAAGTAATGTTACCTATCTGTAATCTAGTTCTAAGTATATAATAAAACTACGTCGCCTAGGACGTGTCGGTATCTTGGGCCCTAAATTGACCAATTACACGCACTCACAAAAAATCGCCACACAGAGCCCATTCCCATCCTTTTTATCGATAAATATTTGTTTAAAGAGGTGAGTGCAATAAAAATGCGAGCGTGTCTCTGGGTAGGCCGCACTACCACAGCCATTCATTCGTTTGATGACTTCATTTGGACGCGCGAACTGAGTGCTTGCGATAATGCGCTATTGTTTACCCTTCGATAGTGCGCCTTCCACTGCACGCGCCACACTACGCCAGAAAGAGACAGACATACTATTTGCAGCTCCGACGCCGCGATAAGCGTTCCGCTCCTAACCTCCCGTCACTTTCCCCCCTATGCAACCAGCGTACGCAAGAGCGTAACAGCAATATCACTCGTAAAAACAGGTAGTAGAAGAAATAATAATCATCTTTACGACTTCTCACTCTATTCAGCACCTTGTTACGATACTGCGCGCTCATTGTGGCACGGTCGAGGAGTGGTTGTAAAATCTTTTCTTTACTCGCCCGTTTCACTAATTGTACGTTTATGAGTTTACGACTTTTGCGGCTTAACTTTTCAGTTATAGTCATTATTGGGGTATTGTCGATGCTTTTTTTAAATTTATTGTATTGCGTGGGCCGACAAGTTGTACCGGTGCACTACTGTCAAAAGATGACAGTTTATGATTTATGTTTTTCAGTTGATGATTGCTGGTACATTTGTTTACTTACAAAGTTTGGCCGTAGAGCATACTCACATATCCTAATGTAGGTACCTAGTTGGTGGAATCGGCTGAAGATATGGGCTACTTAATAATCACAAAAGGTATGCACCACGTGCTTCAGGAGGAGTGATAAGAAAGGGAAAAGAGAGCGTAACTGATAATATTTATAGTCATTAGCGAAAAGGGGACGGAACAATCGTCGGTGTTGCGATCGCAGGCAGCGCGCGGGGCGGCGCGCGTGGCTCGCTCTCAGTAGATTGCGTGAGCCGAGCCGCGCCGGTCGCACACGGCACATAGTCGCGCGCTCCCGCCACACGCGACCAACAAACTTCGCTCGCGACACACGCGTCTGCGTCTCACAATTCGCGAACTGAAAATTTTAAGAAAAAAATCACGGCACCCGCCACTTGTGCGAGTACTGTGAGACGAGCCGGCGCCGCATACAACCGCTTAAAAAGTCGTAAAACCCGCGGCACGCGCTCCCAAGTCGTAAAATAATCGTAAAAAGTAAACACACGTCAACTGGCCTTTATCGCCAACGAAGCCCATTATGACGCTCGAGTGACGTTTAAGAGGCAATAAAATTAATAAAATTAAATTACATTGTCCGTATTTGGAGTGACATTGGCGGAGGTCGCGTTATCACGGCGCGTGGGGCCGCGATGACATAAGTGTTCCCTAACTGAGTGACGTTAGTGTCAGTGACTGATCAGAATGAACTCCTATTTCGAGCAGGGTGGTTTTTACGGGGCCCACGGGGTGCACCAGGGAGGCGGCGGCGGTGACCAGTACCGCGGGTTCCCACTGGGCCTGACATATGCCCAGCCGCATGCCTTGCACCAGCCGAGACCACAGGACTCGCCGTACGATGCGTCAGTGGCAGCCGCTTGTAAACTATACGCGGGAGAGCAGCAATATGCTAAGGCAGACTGTTCTAAGCCTGGAGGAGAACAACAGAACGGCTATGGAGGCAAAGAGGCTTGGGGCTCTGGTCTAGGGGCCCTCGTGAGGCCGGCAGCTTGCACCCCGGAGGCGCGGTACAGCGAGTCCTCGAGTCCGGGTCGAGCCCTTCCCTGGGGCCAGCAGTGTGCGCTGCCCGGCGCCGCCACCGCAGCATCACAGCCCGTACAACACCAGCCCACCAACCACACCTTCTACCCTTGGATGGCCATAGCAGGTTAGTTAACTACCAATTATAATTTAATTAAGTAGTATTGTAGGTAGAGAAATAATAACAAAAACATCTGATCCAGCGGTTAATTTACAAAACAAATTAAAACCTCAAATAGCACCACAACAACTCTTTAATTGCTCAATAATATGTAATATGTAATAAAAATTTGAAACATCCATACGCTGATAGTCTCTTAGTATAAGCCCTAAAATGCCGCTATCCGATTGGAGTGTAGCCCGAAATCAAAAATTCCCATTCACATCTCGTAGGAAACCAATAAGAAAAGCGGTGGCAGGTAGAGTCGGCCGAAAACTCGACTCAAGTGTCAATAAAACGCACATAAAACGAACGACTCTCGTTAGCACCTTATTAGTCAAGACGGATTTGAGTCCCATTCATAACTTTATTGTTGCCATCAACTCTTGGAATCTTCATTAAAATACTAATTTGTGACAATAAAAAATAAATAAATGTAGCGGTACAGTTCATTTGAGCAGAGTTTTATGGGTGTTTTTATTTTATTTACTGCCTTATATTTCAATTGTTTGATAGTTATTGTAGTTTAATGTGCCATTTTATGGCGTTTATATGATATTATATTATATGATATAAATTGTAGTAACATGCATCATAGAGCCATTAGTGTTGTTAAAATCATAAAAATACTTCAAAGCTTTTATAAAACTGAAGTAGGTGTGAGAAACGTACATCATACTTTATTTCATAGATTTATAAAGTTTTTCATGAAGTGGGGAATAAAATTCATCCGCATGCACTAAAATCTTAATTATTTTATTATAAAGTCGGTAGTTATTTTTATAATCCAGTAAATCAGATAATTAATTTAATCAACCATTAAATCTTAAAAAGTTAAAGTTAAACAGCCTATTTTGCAGACAAAAATTGCAAAAGTGTAATTTAATAGGTTAATGGATCATGAATGGATCACAGAAGGTTGTTAACATTGGGTTTAACCTGTAAATTACTACAATCAAGTACAAGGCTCTTTCTTGTTCTAGTTGTAGCACACTCAACCTAGCTACCGATTTGATATCTTTTTCTAAGCGAAGGTATCTATTAGAAACGTGAATTTTATTTTGGCATCAATACAAGATTTAAATGATGAAAATAGTTTATAAAAAACATAACAAATATTTCAGCCTAATCATAAATTAACAGTACTCATCATACCTATCAATACATATTTTCTTAGAATCAATACTTAGAATAATAAATCTATCCATTTTAATTACTCAAGAAGTCAAGATTTTATTTTTAACATCGCCAATTTGTGCTATCATCGTATTTTATGATATCGATAAAAGTGCTACTACTGATGAAGCTCACGATCTTGGTAAAACGTCTTCAGTAGCATTTTAGCGCTCCAAATTATGGCGGGAGTGCACGGCGCGCCCGCGCCGAGCGCCCGGGTCAACGCCCCGATCTAGTTTGGGCGCATTATTATTAACTTGAGGAGTGCCACTGACCACTCGACAAATGACCACTAGATTATGCGTCCGATTCTTAAGATGAAAGCCCAAGACTAGATCATTTGGAGTGACGAATAGCAGTAATAGCGCCCTGACGAAAACTTTAGTGATGTGTTAAAGACGCCGCAAAGAATTCACGCGCTTATGTATTTATTATCCAATAACAGAACTAATACTGAATAAAATTCCTTACGACTTATTAGAATCTTTTTTTGTACCTACTAATTGGAGGTATGATTTAAAATAGAGACGTTCCAACTCTAAATTCAATTTAGAATGATGCATTTAATAACTGGTTAGATGCAGGGATCGAATACGATTTTTGTCTTCGAATCAATCATGGCCGCAGCGTGGAGCGAGTCACCTGTACATTACTAACGCGTAATTAACGCAACGCGTGTGGTCCCGCCTCTCATAACTCATGCGACTTGATAAAATTAAGTAACACGGGCTAAAAAAATAAAACAAAAATAAGTAGTCGAACTGTCGGCCATATTTCACTCGGTGTTCACGCAACACGGCCCGCGAAACAATACAAGGACGCTTGTTGGACGTGGGTTGTATGAAAAGTTCGGGCTTGTTGGGCCTGTCCGGCCTGTCCGCTGTCCGGCGAACACGATCTGCCGACCTGTGTAGGGTTCGTGAAAAAATGTCACGTGTCTATGCTAAATACAAAAGATATCCTGTAAAAAAAATATTAAAAACATTTTATTTTAAATTACTCAACATATAATTTAAATAAATTATGTTCTAAATATTTATTTGATACTTTAAATCTATTCTAGTGACTTCAACTACGATGATATTAATGTGGACATTTACCTAAATAATCCTTATGTTCAATTAATTCATAATTTAAAACTTCTTCAGAATAGTGCCAATCCGTTTAAATCGGAAATTGCTCGGGTGTAACCTGCATTACCGACAAACTGCCGGTATCTAAGTAAATAAGTATACAGTGCCAAGTACTACTAAGACATAACAAGCAGTTCTTTGACTGATATCAAATAACTGAGTGCACATTGACTGGCAATAAGCAAATAAAATTATAAACAAGCAATTACAAAGTAAATGCTTGTTTTATTTACCAGTTATCTAATAACCTTTCATTTAATGTAATATTATTTAAAGTTAATACATACTATACACCTAAATAAACAGTTTTTAATCTGTGCTAATAGTCACATTAAAATAATGATCTTTAATATTGATCTACTTAATAATTATAAAGTAGGTAGTTTATTTGATTACTAAATATAATTAGAAACTGAATTAACATTAAATAAAATCATTGAGTCATAATATTAATGTCTTTGCTTCATTAAATTATAGGTAGGTAATTGAAAACGAATTGAATGAAATTTTCTCTCCTCTACTATTAGAACTTTTCAGAACTAAGAAAAAAACTAATTCTGTTCAGAACCCAACCTTTTATTAAACGCATAATATTCCATAATCAGCCGATTTAATTTTCCCACTGCTGGGACACAGGCCTCCTATAATCGAGATGGAGTGGGCTGTAATCCACCACGCGGGCCCAGTGCGGGTTAGTAGTTGTCACATGTCTTCAAATTGTTGGTTCTAGGACATGCCGGTTTCCTCACGATGTTTTCCTTCACCGTTTTTTAGAGCAGCGGTCATAAAATTATTTACACAAGTACTAATGGGTAAGAATTCCAACCCACGACCCACAACTCGGTAAGTAGAGGCCGTTACCACTGGGCCACCACTGCATAATATTGCCAGCTTTATTTTCATTCTTGAGCTGCTTATTTTTCAGTACATTGAAGTTTTAAATTCAACCTAACCTCATGCCGAGAGTTGAACCTATAATTTCTAAACAAGTTCCCAAATTGGCGACTGAATATTGCCGTGGGCACCGAATGATTTTAAATGCACCTTTATTAAAGGGAAATGAGGTATTGTAATCACAAGTTACATACTTGCAAAGTATTCTGTTGTTACACGCTTGATTTCGATTTTAAACTTGTTTGTATATTAATTTAAACTGTTCGAGGTCTTCATAAAAGGTAGCTGGTTTTTTTAACTCAATATCAATCATCTGCCTTTAAAAAAACAACGGAAATAAAAAGATATTGAGTTATAAAAGTACAAGAAAATCGTGTCCTTATTATTCTTTACGCAAAAAAAACAATTGACTACTCGATAGTTGCAAAAGCAAAACAATGAATGTCAATAACATGAGTAATTATTCAAAACAATAGCGAATATTTAAATATTCTTAGAAAAGTCGATGAAATTAATTGGAATTCGATGCACAAGGTACATAACTACATAACATTATAAGTTTGTATCGTATACGTAGTGATGGGAACTCGTGAGTGTGCATCCGATCTGTGAGACGCTACGAAAGTGGCTCTACTTCGCTCAACGAATTTTGTACCGCGGTGATTTTAGTATAAGACCACTAAAGAAAATCGAATTTATAATTTGTATTGAATATTAAATTGCATATAAATGATTTTGTATGTTTTATTACCCTTACTAAATTAAATATTGAATGAGTAAAAAATACAAATTATGTTAAACCGAAATAAACTTGTTGTTACTTGTAATCAATCAATCAGTTAGTTTCATAACTGTAATTTAGCAATGCTCGTTTTAATATAACTTTTCATTAACGTTTTCTACAGTTTTAAATTGATGTTTTCGGCCCGGAACATAGGTATATGATTATGTAATAAAACTTGTTTCATAATTTTATTAGTTAAACAAGTTCCGATAATAATAGTCAAAGTATATCTCGAACAGTCTCCGTTAAAACAAATACAACGGAATACAAAAAACTTTAGAACAGGAATGATAATAGAGTCACTTAAAAACGGATAACAGGCACCTACTCACTCAATAGAAGCATTCTGTAATGGTACCCCACATTGGTTACCCAGACCGCCGCATACAGCCAAAACAAACACCAATGCACAGAAAAATAACAGCATAATAGGCCCGTAACAGTCGCAAGCCATAAACTAATAATGGGGGAGATATGTTTTATGGGTTTCAAGTTTTGAATACGTTAAAGCAGTTTTTTGTTAATTTAGTGCAACGCAAACCGTCCGCGAGTCAGCACGTATTTGGCGATTTTCGAATCATTATAAAGAAGAATAAAGTGTTCTAATTTCAAATGTGTCGGAAGATTGACGGGTCCGTTATGGCGGAGGAGGTGTGCATGCGCTTGTTTCCCGCCTGTTCGCGCGGCGCGCCGGCCGCCATCTTGGATAAGATCGATCATAGGTGCGCAGCTGTGAAGTGATAAATATGAATCCCAACTGCTTCGTGGTGTGGACTTTCTTTTTGTGGAATCGTCGGAACGAACTCACGGACATCTTCTTGGAAGCTCTGCAAGACAAAATTAGATAATTAGTCAATCTGAAGCTAAAATTAAACGTGTCTTGAACTCTTGAACAGTCCCTTGTGTGTTATAAATAATGTGTAAAAACTGCTAACTGAATTTGTCAAATAAGAACTACGTATTCCAATTCAAATAAGGGTAACAGCCCTCATTATGGTCTCTTGACAAAAATCTAGCAAATCTACTTTGCCACCTAATTTTAATGCTATTCTGGAGCTACAGGAAACGCTACCAAATTATGATAATACTTATTTCTTTACCTCAAGTAATTGATGTGGTAAAAAACCACCGGCCTATATGCGGAGGCAATCAAAAAAATAAGTAGTGCCCAGTGTTTCCATTGCCGAATACGTGGTCCTACATAACGTCGGCCAAACTTGTTTAACACAGTACGTAGGCACCAAAAAGTGGTTAGAGGTAGTTATAAAGTATCCCCAGTTCGCTAGTGTTCATAAACGGCGTGACCTGACGTAGGTTATTATGCATTACATTGAAAATCACGGGGCTGCATCCTATAGTTGCCGTTTTGTACCGCAATCTTTAAAATCGCCCCCATAGTTAGGCATTTATTCCTATACACAACACCTCTTTGTCTACTGAAAACTTGGTTTTATGTCTTATCTTAGTTTTACTGCCGTAAAGTCGTAAAAAGTCTAGGCTTTGTAATATTAAGTATGAGAACGATGTGTTCATATTTTAATCAGTTTAAAATTCTCTGTAATTGTATGCTGTAATCGTATTTTAAACTCTTATCGAAGTAGAGAATCTTTTGAAGTAGGAAGTAATGAAACAGGCTGGAAAAATGTTATAATTTACTGCATATAATTTTGGTTATTCTTTTGTTCTGATGCAAAAGCTTGTTAGGATGGTCAGAACTTTTTTCCCGACGTCAAATTGTCATATAATGCCAACATGAGTTTTGAGCGTACGTGTGTAATTTATTTTCTTTGCTCGTAGTATGTAAAAATGTATTATTACACGTTGATCGGGCGGTCGATCGCTTGCTGGGAACGTTACATTACTCCTGTCTTCCACAGTCAGTCGGATGCGTTGCTTACAAACGCGATAAAGCTTCATTAACACTATAGAAGACGGAACTTTAAAATGTCCAGCAGTAAAGACTGTGTAAAATATTACAACATCCATTTAGATTATCAAATTATTTAATGGTGCTTGGATACTAAGTTAACGTTTGATACCTATTATCATAATATATAACATAATTCAAACTACATTCAGAATTATCATAAAAATATAATTACCTATTATAAAATGGCCGGATTTATAATAGAGCAATAATTTACACAGCAAGTTAACGCGTAAATAATTCAGAAGCTACCGCGAACAGTCGTGTTTAATTTTAATCCTTTACAAATAAATGAAACCTAGAAATACGCCTAGAATAATTTGAAAAAAAAACTTCCAACATTTCTTTTACATATTCGTGACTACGTTTACGATTTTAATCTTTAGATGAACTTTCTGCACTATTAGAAGTGTTAATGATTTCTCTTTAGCGAAAACATTTACTAACTTGTGATTGGTTTAAATAGCGCAATTAATTACATTATCTCTTGAGCGATTTGCGTCGTTTAGCAGCAAAAAAAGCTGTGGTATCTGGTGGTTATTCATGAGTATTATCGCTTCGCTTCGCATGGATGGCGGTCTGAAAGGAGTTGATGTCTGGCCGGCAATTAATTGTTGCACGATATACAACACTGAGCTGCCCTACCACGCGGTATTTGAATATTAAGACACATGCAGAAATATATCGATTTCGTTATAAATCGAAATGATGTGAGTAATGCAATCGATTTGAGCGCATATGAGTCAGAGATCTAAGTCTGTGTCACTACATTTACATAAGTGACATACTTACAGATTTATTGCAGGTTAGCTTAGGTTCGATTTAAAATAAAAACGAAATGTAACTATTTAACA
The DNA here is from genome assembly GCA_948473465.1 of Lithophane ornitopus. NCBI lineage: Eukaryota > Metazoa > Arthropoda > Insecta > Lepidoptera > Noctuidae > Lithophane > Lithophane ornitopus. The sequence continues at coordinate 10,456,638 of OX419623.1, forward strand.
AAATTTAATTTGCTTCGAAGTATTCCAGTTACTTTATCAATATTGATTATACAAGTACACCACATCCGGCTAAGCGAAACTGCATCGTTTAATTTTTGCATCGCTAACCCGTTCTTAGTAAACTATTAAACCATATTTAATTTCACATAAACAGTGCACGGTAACATATACTCGGTATAAATAACTGAGCTGCATTCGCCTTTCATTCGATACTAAAAATCTCTATAAACATTCAAATTTAATTTTTATTACCTTATCCTAAAAGTACATTTTTCATAAGCAAGGGCTCTCGTTGCCTTTCGACCTGAAACCTTCCGTAAACTTTAAGTCTGTGGGATAAAGTTCCATTTAGGATATCAAGGATCGTGTTTGATATTTTAAACTTATTTCCCTGACATAGAGGGCTTCGTGCCGAAACTAGCGTTTTACAGAACAATGTGTCTTCTTTTTAAACTAAGTCGGTTAATCGTGCTTCCATTATGATTCTCACATAAACCAGTTATTTTATATTATCAGACAGTTGTTTGTAAGTGTAACTTACGATAACTGAAAATGATTGACACTTAATTGACTATTTAAAAGATTAATAAGAATAGGCAATCATTATTTCATATCAATCGGGTAAACGACTTCAAAGTTACACATCGGTAGCGGTAGACTTCTAAATCGACTATAATATCAATCTGTATCAATTGGTTTTGAAAACACGTTTTTCTGGTGATTGCTTAGTCTGAGAACACTAAAATATAAATGTTACATTAAGTGGGACGTGAATAGGTGCGCTCACCTCACTTTTATTGCACTCTCGCTACTTTTTAATTATCGTTGGTCAATCACAAGTTATATTACTGTCCGTAACAAATCTACGCGATTTGTCTCGCCACTCACAGATTTGTTTCGGCTCTCATTCTAACGACCAATAAAGTTTATCACACCATTTCAGTAGGAATCTCAATAATTATTCAACTATAAAACTTTATAGAAGTGACTGTTGTTGGTGTTTTATCACCTAAAGTCGGTGAAAGTCGGTAACCTTTTGATATTTTAACACTATAGCATATTTTTTACGACAATTTAATTATCCACGAATTAAGAACGAATTTAAAGTTGTTAACATTAAAAAAGAATAGCATTGAAGTCGTTATGATATAAAATTGAAATATTCACGGCGGGAATCGAACGGAAAGCTTGCGCCGGCGCCGTTCCCCATGATGTATGGGCCCCACCACATACTTAACTAATAAACCCTTCCAGTCTAAGGACACACGCGGTGAAATATATCCGTCTCGGTCTGTTACTCTAATTTTATTGTTTTCTATGGAGCATTGCTGATTTTAAACTTTAATTAGCAAAATATCAAGCTGTTAGAGAGTATTATTTACAGTGGAAAACAAGTCAGAGTAGCGGTGAACCAAAAAAAGTATGCATCCCATTAAATTATAAGTATGGAATATTCAAATTAAGTACTTAATTTCTCTAAATTTTTAATTACTTTGTAGACGGTTACATTCACACACTTTCGAATATCATTGTTTTAAAAATATGTTTATCTAAAGCCTAATAAAATATTATTTCATACAAAATAAAATTTGAAGAAAGAGATAACGATGTTTATCACAGCTCTTCCTCATACCAAAATGGCCAAGGTCCGATACCGATCGAAAGCTCAACTTCGGTTAAATGTTACATGCGGGTGAAAAAAAACGACGTTTCTATTATAGAAGGCCGCTTTTTTACCATGGTCACCGTCCAAAAGCACAATCGTAAATTATAATTTATTAACTCGAAGGACTAGGAAATTAAGATATCCACCTTTCCGTATCTATGGCGGTATCCTTTTGATTATAAGTTTTAGTGCAACGTTGTTTTTCGAGTGCGACAGACGTTACGAAGAGTGGTTACGTTACAGTGGCTGTGAGACGTTGTAGTGACCGATATGCAATATGTATTGTAAAGCGCTGTGACCTACCACAGCTCAATTTGTCGGCGGAGTTACATCAAAGTGTATTGAGCACGCGATTCGATGCGATACACGTATCGGTAATTTACGCATCGCCCATTGGCAGCTGTCATCGTTCGACGATCATGTACCGCTGCCCCTGAACCAGCCATGCACTTCCGATCCCGACTATGTGGGCCAGTGATCGTTCTCAGTTAACCCTCAGTGATAATTTCCAAGTCCAGTGTTCTGATATCGTACAATTTGCTTTTACTTTTTCACACGCATGAGACGCGAGATGTATTTCACTGTCAACGCACGAATGTTGGAATCATCGGCGCTCGCGCAGAATTTAGATGAGAATTTCCTTCTGCACTCGAGATACATAAACATTATACGGCTCGCCGTCATGTTTACAACGGAAAATGAAATCGCGGACTGTTTGCTAAACGGACTTTTTTAATGCGTTTAAAATTACGAAAATAATCTGCGACCTTATTGTTTATAAGAAGACGTGTCGTGGTGAATAATTTATAGTCGATTGTGTGAGTACTGTAGTATTTATGGTGCCTAAAATGTGTCAGTAAGTAATTTTAAGAGGTCAAACACCGATATTATGAATGCGAGCGCACGGAGCCGCCGCGAAAATATGTACTCACAAACAAGTAAAACCAAACACGGTCTTAGCGCTCCTTGAATAAGTGGCCTAAACAAAAACCTGCACTTGCATAAATGCAAAACTGTGGTGTTGCCCTCGCTATGCTCTTATAATAATAGTACAAATTAATTTTCAATTAAGTCAACGGTAATTGTTCCATGAATAATTTAAAGTTTGATGGCGGCAATTTTCTTCCTTACGACGTGTTATGTTGTAAGTCACGACAATATTTTCTGTTATTATTTTCATCATCTTGCCTGCATTTCTAATTAAAGTATTAATCATTAATTAAAACACCACTCTATAAAACTTGCCATTTAATTCAATTTTGCTGTATTTTTCTTGTCATTATATTGGAATTACTAATATGTACTTAAAGGTGTTTACGACGCCTTAAGTATTAGGCGTGACTGATGTCCATAAATGAAGTGAATTTCTTGCTAGCATAGTAAAGTTGCCTGTTTCTTAGGTGTACCTAACATTACAAACTAGACCTAAATTCCTTATTAATTATAGAAAAATGCTACTCACAAAGTCTTGAGTAAAATACTTCCCATGAGAACTTGCATTAAAAAAAGCGTCTGAGCTAAAGATGGAGAATACTAAAATTACATTACACAAATTCGAACATTCATAGTTTCTTATTGAATTATTAGTCTACTAGCTGCGCCCCGCGGTTTCACCCGCGTAAGTCTCGATCCCGTGGGAATATCGTGATAAAAAGTATCCTATGTGTTAATCCAGGTTATAAACTATCTGTTTGCCAAATTTCATCCAAATCCATTCAGCCGTTTTTGCGTGATTGAGTAACAAACATCCAAACACACAAACCCACAAACACACAAACTTTCACATTTATAATATTAGTAGGATAGTACGATGTATCGAATACATCATAGGCTAGGTAATATTTCTAAATTAATTTGAATTATTTTTTCAAAGTCAAGTCTTTTTTTTTGTACTTTATTCAAAAAAAATCTTTTACAAAACTTCTAATCTATATCAAAAAAATCACTACAAATTTTTCTTCCACCTGATTTACAACAAATCTCAAAAACACAATTCTACAATCTTTTAGTGTTCAGTATCCAGGGCACAGGGGGCGGTGACCTCCGCCCTTCCGCCTGGCCCCGTGACCCTGCTGAAACTGAAACTAACTCGCAGACAACTCACTAATTTTCACTCTAACTTTACTTCTACGTTCGGACAATTAGGTGTTAGGTTAGTCTTGTTAGGGGTTGAAAGTATGGGTGTTGTATTTTTTTCTTTTAGTTTTAGTTGTCTGAAATAAGTAGATACTTATTGGTTTGGCTAAGAAACAAGTCTGTAATACTATATAACATCTGTATTATAACATAACATATTATATAACATAAGTAATATGTGAAAAAATAGTTATTTTTATTTCATGAATGATGTGCAAAAAAATTGTTTAATTTTTTAATGTTCATTCTTACTGAGGAAAATAAGCATTTTCTGTTATTGACAATACCCCATTTGAAATAAGATTAGACATTAAAACAAACTCTTTTTCAGTCCGTTCAACCGATTTTGGCTTCTATACCGTAGGCATAAGGATAGCATTAAAAGCAAAAAAAGTTACACAATACCAACTATCTACTGCGGTTGCCATTTGTCATGCCACCAACGCAATAGAATTCAAAATCGGTTGAACGGAATGTAAAAAAGGCTTATCTATACGTCTAATCTTATTTCAAATGGAGTATAGACTGCAAGTGATTACTATAATAATTTCAAAGTTTCTTAAAACTAAATTATTCGGCACAAATATTATTAAATGTAGAATTTTACGGGTTAAAACTCAAATTGGGAAGGTTTTTTACGCTCTGAAAGTAGCTCTGCTTGATATAGAATTAAATCAGACTTTACTTTTGTTGAATTTTGGATCTTATCAGTGATTTATAAAATCCAACCAAATATGTTTTTTTATTTAAAAGATAAGTATCTTCACGGTTTATTTCCTTTATGATCTCGTTATGCTAATCGTTAATGATTCGGTATTGATTAATACCAATATTTTACTGTATTTAAATTTTGGCAAAGATTTGTCGATAGTACCTTTTAAGATAGCGTTGATTTTTTACAAATAATCGGAAACTTATAGTAAGTTGTGTAAATTAATATTTAGCTGCATACAATTGGTTAAGTAACTAAATATAAAAAATGTAAATAACATATTGACCAAAATACTTTTTCTAATTTTAACTAACTTAATAAGAGTTAGTTCACCTTTTCTAAAACAGGAATTGGGCTTTTAGCAAACTAAACACTACAATTTCAATTAAAAGCGGAATGGATTTCACTAATTTAAATAAATTAACAATATATTCTTAATACTCAGACCATTAAGGGTATGTCTGTCTACTTCACAGGTTTAGATAAGTTGTTTAAGGCTACGTTACAACGTAAATTATGCAATTTTATTAGGCTCTTTTTTTTGTTGCTAATTTTAGTAGTATTGATTTGATAAGTAAGTAGGTTTGATTTAAAAAAATATATAAGTACACCATTTAGTTAACCATACCTAACTAGTTCAAAACGCACCTAATAAACACAAGTAAACGTCTTCGACGTAAACGTTGGCATCTTTTTTTGCATACCAACAACAAAAACGAATATAACAAATTACACTGTATGTAAATTTCCTTGTTCCCAGGCACAAATTTCCTTAAAATCTCGCTAAATATCGGTTCCTTTAAAAAAATCTTCCTTTCAATTTGGTACGTTAAGTTCGGAGCACACCTCGATCGGTTCGGTAGCACTTGAATTAAGATAATGTTCACACCTGCCCGAGTCTGTATAAAACGTCACATTGTGAGCCGAACGCAGTAACCAAGAGAATTTTATGGGTTAGCTTTAGCTCCACCGGCCATCGAGGCGTAGCGATATCGCGACTTCAACCGATTTTTTTTTACTTCAACCGTTTCGACAAATTGTTACGCTTTTTTAATATAATTGCCAATTTAGAATTAAGGTGCGTTCATAACGAAATATTAGAGAAATAATTTTTTTAAGACATTACCTACGATGTCTTAAAAAATAATGTAGGGTATCCACGGTCAGTAACAGAGCCGATTCTATAAATAGAACCTACTTTGTACGTTATTCCGTATTTTGTTCTGCCATAAAAGATTTATATCGTGTCATAAATCACTTTATGATGAATTATTCACACGCGAATCGCTGTGTTACATTTTGTTTCTGGCAGTTACTGAGTCTTTGCTTCTTGTAGCTAGTAATTCTTATGATTGGTAATGTTGCCACTCTTTGCTATAATAATTGTTAAATACCTGCTAAAGCTACTTACAATTTTGAAAAAAGAATTAGATCTTTCCTCTACCAAAAATTACAATCTTCGAATTTCGAAAGTACGGTAGGTTCAGTGTGCGTTAGTCGCTCCGTGCGTGTATCGCCGTCTCTCGGTCCCTTTTTATTGCGGTTCTGTTTACAACGTATTTTATAGCATCAGCTGTTTGATTACGTCACTACAGCTGGTCGGATTAAGGCTTCAAGCAATCCTCTATAATGAACTCGCTAGGTGAGAAAATTTGGGGTGTAAAAATTTATCGTTAAGACGTAAACAGGATAATATCGCTCGCAATTAAATGTAGGGGAAAATTAAGTTAAGTTATTGGACAATTTACATTGAGATAAGTAATTATTTTTGGTAAAACATCTGCTCCTATACTTACCTTTTTTTTCTTAAAATATTTTTTCTATTCATCTCCACCTTGTGCAATAAAGTTGTTAAACCATATAAAACCTTGAACTCTAAAACGGTCCAGCAGGTACAGAAGTATTGTTTCGTTTACCGTTGAATTACAACTGTTTTATGACTTTTATGGTTCAAAAAACGTTGCATAATTTTTATGGTTACAGGTGATTGTTGTTAATGAATGGGATCCTTTAAAACTATTATTCTGTTAAGGTTAACAATAAAACGGTTCTTGGAATCGTGTAACCGTTATATTTTTTAAATGACAAGGTCTTATGCTTTGTGGTTCTTGTTTCTTGAGTCGAAAAGTGAATACCATACACATACTTTTCCATTTGTTTTCCGTCTCGATCAATTTTCGACACCCAAACAAGTTTTCTCATCATTCGAGGAAGATAAACTCTTGACTCACTAGTTTATCCGTTAGTCATTTTCACTTCTACCGATCATAGATTGAATGCTTAAATTATGATCATCTACTTACTCCGATAAATTCCCTGATATCATTTTTCCATATCGTTTTGCCAACTTGTCCAAAGAAACATCTATTAGGCGTCTCATAAAACAGCACACTTGTAAACCACTGGATACAGGGTGTGTAAATCTCTCGCCATCCTCTCTGTATCTACTTATTTTGTTACGTTTCCGCCGAGCTTCCTCCACTGACCCCTGTTATTTGTTGCGTCCTCACACTTTTATAGATTGTACACACTGTAGTAAAAACTGAAAACAAAATATTTTTAAGTGAGCAGGTAGATACAATACATACTTTTAAATCTGAAAAAATAAAATTGTATAAACTAATCGGTTTTATTGGAGACCAATGTAATTTATTGAATTGCGTAGCATATATTTTAGTTACAAAAATAAATAACGAACGCTCAACATGCCGCCAAAAAATAAACAAGTTACTTTAATTATTTAATTACAAGCAACCAAGTCTGTTTGCGAAAACTAAAAAAAATATATAATAAAGCTCTTAGATTTTTAATTTAAACATAAATCAGATTAATTACAGGGTGTTTAAATGGTTGTGTGTACAGTAATAAAGAAGCAAACTGTTAGAACTTGGATGGCGGCGACATTGTAACGACTCTCACGACGAAACCGGAAAACATTAAGGCGCTCACTGGACCTCCTATTAGTTAATTTTTATATCTTAACATCATAAAAGTAAAATAGAGCATCCACTTAAATGACAAATATTGTTAGACATCCTGTTTGTAGATACTTGTCTCTAGATACCATCAGAGCTAATTAAACCTCTAATTAGATGTCGGGAAAAATCTCAGAGCTACAAAGTTACCGAGTTACCTACATCTACGAAATGCAATTACAGGAATCATATTACTTAATTAGAGTTTGTGTTGCGTCACTTTATCATGCCAGCGATTTATGATGCATAGATACGTAATTTTTTACACGTGGAATCTAAGAATAGACGAGGTGCTGAAGGTTTCATAATAATTTTGCGGGAAACAAAATCATCATAATTCACGAAATTAGTACGGTAGGTTGCACGTCAGTAGGAACATAACCAGTTTATGTAAGCTGGCCTTCTTATTCTATTGAAACTGTGCATTACGCTAGGCCAGCTCAAAGTCAAAGTGTTACCATGATCGATATGTTTACTGTACGCTGCACGTACAGTAAAAAAAAAAAAAAAATCTTCATAACCCTGCTTAGTTCACTTAATTCTTTAATCACCGTATCAGGCCGAGGTCTTTTCCATCTCGTGGAGGTAATAAAAGCAATTTCTCGACCTTGATCTTCAAAACCCTAGCTAACCTTAAACTGCTAGTAATTTTAGCCGACCAACCTGTATTTAACCCGCATGCAAATTATAATAAATTACCCGTACATTACTTGGTACGTCACATGATCGTGGGCCGCGGTGCGTGCGCGCAAGATTATTGAATCTGCGACAGTCCCGCCACGTCATAAATCGGTTGCGTCTCCCATTGTTCCTGCCGATGTCAAAGATCAGTAATTTGCCATTGTGGAGGCAGAGGCAGGTTTTACCGTATACTCAATCGAAAATTGTTTTGAGAATTTTTGTCGAATTTGACAACACCTTTTATGTAGAAATGGTAGGAAAATAGATCGTGATCGCTGATTAGGTATTTGATGGATCGGATAAATGCATCGAGTTTAGTTGAGTATGAAGAAGCGTGTCCGTTAACAACTAACAACCTGTTAGAAACCCACTTCAATATTTTTTCTGAGTTACTAGGCGTTTATAGACTCAAGGAGTTTTCCGTAGAACATACCTAAGAGATAAAGTCGTGAGGTAGGTATACACATACCTACATTAATAAATTTTTGATATTACATTTCAAACCGCAAGCAATGTTGGTTGGCAAAAACATTGATTTATGTGTCTGACTCGCTAGTAGTTTTTTGAAGGTTAAAAAATCCATACCTTTCTGTTCTACGGCTGTGAGCTATTAAATTCCTACTTAAGGACGTAATAAGTTTTTACTATTGTTGAAACTTGTACTGGTGTCACGCATGGGCTTTATAGCCCCTTGTTACCATGTAGATACAGCGTTAATTACGTCATAGATATTATCTTTAATATTATCATTTTTAAGAATAGTTACCAAATTTTATTATGCTCATTCCATTCGCACGGAAGCACTATTTTTAATTTGATAGTTTTATAATCAACTTCTTAAAACTTTATTGGTGTAATAACATTTGTAATTACTTACGTATGTAAATTGAATGGATTATACTAGGCGTTTATTGTTTTGAACGGATCTGATAATGTCAGTAAATAAATAATCGTTTGTCAGTCGGGTATAGCTGAGCTGTGAGAAAGCTTGAAAGACTGCGCCCGTTAGGTCCCGAGGGCCTCGATACCGTACTGCTTGCACAACAGCTGATTATCCGTCATTATATTGTTACACGAAAATCCAATCATTCCCTTTACGAAAGAAATAAGAAACATTCCTTAAAAAAACACTTATGTGACGGTTTCGCACAAAAGGTAGCAATGCAGTTTTTCTTAATCAACTATTCAAAATTCCACCTTTCCGCTCTATTACACAGTAATTGTCACTGATATAATAGCCTATTGAATTATTAATTTATATGCAGTAAACGATTTTAACATTCTCAGACATATTTTAAGGCGATCTCGGTACAGAGTTATATAAACGCGCAGAATGCCTTAAGACAACATGTCAAATTGTAGATTTTTCTAAACAGTCTTTTACTAAAACGTCAACTTTACAACCATGTAAAAGTGAATTTAATAAAATATATAAATAACATCTTCTAAAACACTCCACTGACATGTGAAAACGCTAAAATCTTCTCTCAATCTATACGAGTATATCATTTAATAGTGCCACAATAAGAATGATATCACTCCATATAAATGTAACTAGAACGACTCATCTCCGCGGTGGCAAAGCCGACCGTGTCTGTAATATCGACCGTCCAAATTGTGTACAAGTTCAAGGCCCCAATAAAAATTACCCACGTGAGCAGCAGGCTACGGGATATGACGAATTATTGCGCGATATTTTATCATAAAACGCCTTGATACTGACTGTTTATAAACATATAAACATAAACATAGTAAAAGAAAAAAAACTAGAGTAGAACACGTAATTAGAACAATGTGTTGTGAAGAAAAAGTGGTTTCATGTTTGTAGTAGGTAATAATTGTACTGTTTTTCTTCGTGTGACAACAGTTTCAATTAGGTGGTTTGTTTGATTGAAAATTATACAGTCTTGTCACGATTTTCTTGCGTCTATGAAAACTTGCATAAAACTACAATTTACTCAGTTTAATATTCTGTAGGAAACATATAAAATTATCCCACATTTTTGTTAAATTTTTGGTTACTCTCTATGTCATGAACACAATAAAAGTATGGTGTCGTAATAATTTTGAATTATAGTTCTGAGATTGCCATCTTAATTTCTTAATGCGTTAATGGAACTTAAATTACAATTAAACAAAATAACTGGTCTTAATTAACTAGTAACTACTCAGCTCTAGGTAGTCGATGGTACTTGTACTATGAAATATTTATTTACATCAAGTATGAAATTAATCGCCGACACTGAATTAAAAACTTTTTGTAAGCAGACTGTATTGTTAGGTATAATTTTAAGATCGGATCCTACTGATCCTGCTACGGCATTCGTAGCTCGGACACCGCCCTTTAGGGATGTCAAAGTTATTCTACCTCGATTTGGCTTTTATTTTGTAATTTAACGTCATAATTATTTAAAAGGTGTTTTTAACTAAAATTTATGTTTTAAGTATCTGATTTGTTTAAATTTAAATATACTATTTTTATTGATCTCATTTTTGCCGAATGGGATTCGATAATTTGTAAATTCAAGCTGCCTAGCAAGAAATAATGAGAGAGAAAATGATAACAATTTTCCTAGGTCTGTTTTTCCCCGTGTCGCGAGGTGACCCTAGCATCCATGAGTAATGGCGGGCTGGCAACATTCTGTTTACAACTCTCCTACTGCTCAAAGCATAGCGTCCGGGTGCATTCGGCCACTATGTTAAAACTATTGTTTATTGTCACCCTAGTGTCGACTGCCGCATGATTGATTATGACAATTTAAGCGATATAAACGCATTTGAAATTTAAATGTAAACTTCTGATTATCATTTGTAAGTTGTACATTAAGATACTACCTAATTTAGAATGTTTTCTTGTATTGTTCTATGATAAGATTTCTTGTTACTATGTTTAATTTTTAGTCATTTAATAATTTGAGTATTCTTTTCTTTGCTTCTTACAATAAATTATTCGCTAAACGTGACTTATAGTCTTATAAGTCTTAAAAAAAATACAATAATTTATTAATTCTGTATTTCAATCATTATTTTGACACTAATTACACTTATTGTCTATAATAATTGCTCTTATACAACTCTTTGTAAGGAAAAAGTCAATTGTATAGATGGACCGGGTTATTGTAACATTTCCTGTTCGAGGGCGACACTAATACTTAATATTAAATGTGTCTAGACGGAGAAAGATAATATGAAACATGTTTCACGGCAGTTGTTGAGTTTCCCACAGGCCACGAGACACTGCCACGCTTATTGTTTGATGTTAAAATACAAAAATTGTGAAAAATTCATCCGATATTCTGTAACAAAAGGTAACAAAAGACTGTAATGCTTCTTGATTTCTTACTTATACTGAGTTATGTACCTGGAATGTGATTTAAAAAAAAAAAGTAATGAGTCACATGTTGTGTATGTGTATGTGCTCTACCTCAGTATATTGAATAATTTCAGATAAAAAATGTAGAATAATAAAAATAGAAATAACCAGTTCAAGTCATAACTCAAAGTAATTATACATTTTATTTCCTAACTGAAAATTAAGTTGTAAGGAATCCACAGTTGGTACCTAGCGTAATAAAAAGAAAAAAATCTGTGTACATGCTAGAGAAATATATTTTTAGATTTAGCAATAACATTATAATGTGTTGCTTACATTATTACTAAGACTGTGTTTATGTTACTATGTCTACATATTCTTCAATAAAAATTTTAGTGTTCTTTTGTTTTATTTAGATTGAAAAACCTTTATTGAATTTAGTAAGTATAAAACTGGAGAAAATTGGTATTCTTTGTTAGTTATTATTTTTCACGATGCAATGTAGGTATTATTATGTATAATCAATTGATTCAATGAAAAATTAAAACATCAACCTGTATTTTGATGTAACACGGTTAATAAATGAATAAAATCCTTTTTATGATTATAAGTCTCGACTGTTAACAACTAATGAAGCGGGATTAGAATTTTTTGAAGCAAGTCTTGAATTAAAATCAATTAAACGAGTCATAATTGCGAACAACCAATTAGTTCATGACGTTGATTGTAGATCTTTCACAAAAAAAAAAAGCCAGTAGCTCTCTAAAAATAAAACATTTTTTTTTCCACCTGATGATTTGTAATATCAGTGTTACAACAAATAGGACGTGATTCGAAACTTGATTAAGTGTAGAATTTAAATTACTTTTTTCTATTGCCAGCAAACTTTTTGCATGGAAATTATAATTGAATATTCACCTGTTTCCATTTATATTCAAGTTTCTTATAAGGTTGTCAAAGATGTCTCTCCTACACGCGATTATTGCACACCTGTAGTCAGAAAATTGTTGTAATTAAAGACATTTCAGGTTCTTAAAACTTTGTCTGCAGAAGGCGTTTTCGTATTTCATTGTATTATGTAAATTGACAGATAATTAATGGCCACTGAACTAAACTGCACATGTTGGACGCATATCAACGACCATTTTATGTACCTATTGAATACTCAATCAATAGAACTAATATAATTTAAAAAATAAATTATCGAAAAATATTTTGTATTAGAACAAATGTCTACTCTTCTAAATATTGTCATGAAAATGAATAAAACCATCATGGCGGCTCGCAGTTTGCCGTCGTCACCCAAGCAAAGGAAGTAAAGTCATTCAGCCTGGGTCATAGAATAGGATGAATATTTTACCAAATTTTACGTTCGCTTAGATAGTGAGGGTCGATGTTTATGTCTCTATACAGGGGTGCGTGTGTAATAGCAGTACCGTCCAACGTGTCATGCGTCACCGGTGTACTGCCTCGTAGTATCAATTAGGATTGTTTTTAAACTTGAAAATGTTTACTTTAGCCCTGAAAATGGAAATTCAGATGTAGAATGACTGATAGTGAAAAATAGTTCAGCTATAGAAATGATTTAGGTACTAAATAAATACAGACAACAAAGTTGCAATAAGTAATTTAAAATATAAAAATCAAAATCTGCCTAGCCTTTTCCCAACTATGTTGGGGTCGGCTTCCAGTCCAACCGGATGCAGCTAAATACCAGTATTTTACATGGAGCGACTGCCTATCTGACCTCCACAACCCAGTAACTGGGTAATATATACCATTGGTTAGACTAGTTGTCAGACTTTCGGGCTTCTGACGAATCGTAACGACTGTCAAAGATTCAGAAATGACCGCTGGGACCAACGGCTTAACGTGCTTTCCGAGTCACGGAGGAATCTCGATATGTGAAAATGGTCACCCATCCACGGACCAACCCCGGCAAGCGTAGCTTAACCTGATGGATCTACCCAAGCGACTGTTATTACTTAGCCACGAGCTCCTAATATATATATAAGTAATTGAAAATATAATTTCCATCCACGGACCAACCCCGGCAAGCGTAGCTTAACCTGATGGATCTACCCAAGCGACTGTTATTACTTAGCCACGAGCTCCTAATATATATATAAGTAATTGAAAATATAATTTCCTCAAAATGATTTTCTTATCTTAGATTTAGGGTTTAGATACTCAATTTGTGTTTTAGATGCAATTTGAAAACTGATGCCTTGACCATTTACTGCCACTACTCTTTGATCTTAAATCGCGAAACCTATTTCTGTCCAGCAAATGGACTTCCATTATTATTTTGATGGTAATGTATCAAATAGATAGAGTTATCACTCACGTAGCGTGTATCGGGACTATACCACCGAGCGAGGTGCCCAAAACGGCTAATATAGCGGCGGATAAAGGGTTATTATCGTGAGTTATTATATTTTATCTTCAAGTATCGAGGTTTATTTAGTAGATAATGGTGCCAGACAAAGGGTGTTAACAAAAAAGCGAGACAAATCCTAAGAAAAAATGCTTTTTGTAATCAACTAGCGAGCGCCTCTGCTTTGGAAGGTTTTAATTAATTGACAAAATGTCATGATTTATTTATTAGATATAAGTTTAATATTACTGTAATATACACATAAATCTTCCGGAATAAGTCCTCTAAATGGTAGTAAAAACTGCATCAAAATCCGTTGTGAAGTTTAGAAGAACAAAGCGGTCAGACAGACAGTCACGAAAAGGCACAATGCATTATTTGTATAGCTAAAGATATCGTAGATTCCTTTTACAAAATTAAATGCATAAACAATCACAACAAAAATGCCAAAGGAATTCTATTTTTCCATTCACAAACACGAGAATCTAACAGCCGATCGATCAGTAATTGCTATGGCATTTCCCGTGGTTGATTTACAACCACCATTATAATTGTAGCTTACATATACTGCAAACTGGTATCTTTAGCAGGACATTTTTACTAGCTTTACCGTGCGTTTGCAATGGCGAAACATTCAGATATAAACATGTTGAAATCTCTGTGTTCTGTCAATGTATCGGCTCGCGTTCGCATTGTCACGCAACTTGTTGACATAACCGACAAATTGCCAAAATGTTTCTGTATGAATGTTGCAGCATGTTGTCCCAACATGTTTCGATATTTAGAGAACACTAACTTGATATCTGTCTTAAAATTTACTCATGTTGCGTGCTGTGCGAGTCAAAAAAACAAGTGAGATTTGTTTCATGTGACAAGTTTTGAAACATCTACACGTTGAATGTTTTCTGTTGCAAATGCATAGTTAAACAGGTGTACGGTTCAAAATTCATAACGAAACCAACTGGTTGGTAATTGATGAGAGCTGATGGTACGTGCAGAAAGATTAACGAGACGTTTCTTAGAAGGTAATTATGTCAGGCGATGAAGTATTGTGAATCTGTAAAAGTTACTAACATCGTGTTTATAGCTTTGATTTACGGTAGCACTGATACCTGAGAGTAGTTTTTCTAAGTTCAGTTATATACCTGCCTAGTACCAATGACAGAATTCCGTAGAACCTATTCTAACATAAATAAGTGTTTCTATAGGTGGAAAATTTTTATATTCCAATCTGCCTAGCCTTTTCCCAACTATGTTGGGGTCGGCTTCCAGTCTAACCAGATGCAGCTGAATACCAGTATTTTACAATCGGTCAATTTTTATATTCCGCGAGGCCGTATTACACACCTGGCCAAATTAATGTGGCTAATCCATATTACTTTTAAACGTAACATTGAGCGAGCCGTAAAACTTAGCGGAAGGCCTTGGGCACTCCATGTACCTACCGTTGCTAAGTCCGACCTTGTCATCGCAATAAATTTAACAGTTGCGACACGCAAATATCCACTAACTGAACATGATTTATTACCGACCAATGTAGATCGAACAATTTGCTACCAATTCCAACATTCGGTCCTTGATTCGTCAATACTTCCACACGGTAATAGATTTGATCCGGTGCTAGGGAACCCAAATTGTTTACGTCGTTTTTGGTAATCGGGTTTTGTGAATCACATTTGGGTAAGTATGCAATTTTCAAATTGAATATTTCTTTCATGACTGCCATAACCCGTATCTAGGCCAGCTGGTAAATAACCATTTATACCTATGTTAGCACCTATTTATACCAGCCGATATGCTCTTTGATCACGTAATTTTTTAAATATCAACGTACCTACTTATACTTATACCTATATATACCTGGTTGAGATGGTCTGATAAGCAAAAATAAGCAAATTATTTCCCCGTACAATATTTCTTATGTTGTTTGAACTGTAAAGCTCAGCGGGCGATCATGCGCAGGCGCCGCATTACAACGTTCCCATTGGCCCCCGAGCGACAGGGCTGCCAATCTACAAATAACGTATGCCCAACACAGCCCGCTATTATAATTTAATTGAGGACTTACAATAATTACTGAGTCATGCCCCAGCGGATGTAACACAGCGATTATCCTCTTCCATTCTTAAGGCGCCGCTGAATAAGTGCACGAAACCTAATTTTATTCAAATTACTTAGTCTAGCAAGGGGCGCCCGCGCCGCGGATCACTTGTTAATTTAAACGAAAATCCGCATGAAGTACGGTGTAATGCGCATAAAGTTATCCACGCCAATTCTTTGTTTATTTTCTTTATCAAATTGTGATAGATATTTTAAGCATCAATTAGAATATAGGTGACTGCACTAAAAATAGAGCATTCATCAATACAACGAGCGCAAGGCGAGTAGTTTATTCGCATTAAATCATACTAGCAATAAATCTCGCAAACCCGTTCTGCAGCTTATCAAAACAATACGCAGACACACTTCCAACTATGCATTGAAAAATGTCTTCTTCGCAACATTGCACAAACTAGTTTTTAATGTATTCTATGAAACACAAGGTCTCATTTCCGTTGTCATTGAAGCGCGGATCATATCCTTTAGCATCGCGAGGAGATCATTTCAAAATTAAGCCTCAAGTGTATGATAAATTTTCATAAATCAGAACGTTATTTATTGAAGTATGGACTTTAAGGTGTTAGGGAATCGGTTTAGTTTGGTATTTAGGGATTTGACGTGTTAAGGCCTTTCTTAACCGGGGAATTTGCGGAATAATCGGATATCGGATTCTCATCTCCCCGATATTTCGCTATATGGATGGAAGAATAAAATTGGCGGTTGTTATTACCGGGAAGATGAATGTGTGGTAAAATGTCTTGAGGTTACGTTGTTCTTAAACGTTTTTAGTATAAGAAAACCAATAAGCGATGATGTGCAAGATTAGTATTGTAAAGTTGAATTGTTTTCATTGGATGCAAGCTGCGAGGCTATTATTCTCCACGTGGTAGGTTCGATAGAGAGATAGTTCGCGTGGTGTTTTCACACAATTAATTTTCAATAAATAACAATGTAATATGAGTTACAAGCAAGCGGACGCCCTGTGAGGCAGGCATCGCGCGTCCCATCGGACCACCGCCACGATACTCAAGGCGTTTTTATGAAAATTTCTCAACAACTTTGAATTACGTTGTATCTTTTAAACAATAGAGTTTAATATTAAATAAATTGAGGTTATTATGAAGCGATTATCACTATTTAATCACAAGTAAGTACCTACAAGCATTGACCGGTTATTGTGGTAAAGAGTGTAAGTAGAGAATTGACTGACCTAAATGTCGGAGCGTAAATTAATCTATCGGCAATTTTATATGCCACAATAAAATCAGAATCTAGGTAAAATTATTACTTTACACTAGAATCTATTAAACTATGTAAGTACAAGGTAACATGGGCTAATCAAAGCCCATATTTGACGATAAAAGCCATTATGCAAGCTCACACCCATTTCCCTTTAAAATGTGTAAGAAAATGTTCTAATACTTACAGTAAATTATAGAGCGTTTTATTAAACTAACGTTTCATTAACTAAGTATTAAATGAACACCTTTTAAGTCATAGTGGTGGGAATTACAAACTGTGAGGTTTTGAATTCGATTCCTGAGCAAAGTGATCGTCAGTGCCTTAGCAAGTAATTGACAATCCGCTGGCCTATGATTAGGTAAATGGATGGGAAATACCGCCTTAGGTGATATTTGTACAACAAGAGCCTGCTTACCCTTTGAATGTACCATCGCGGACAATGGGGCGGTGATCCACTTTTCAACCTTATAGCTAAGGGCATAAGGGCGAAAAGTGGTTCACCGCAAATCCCCGCGGTTGTAACTATACATGCACAAAATGATTTGCATTGCATAAATGTCGTAAGTAGGTAGAAACATTAAAGGAAGTTAACCAATGCTTCATTTGGGTCTTCAACCTACACCCTAATCATGTAAACTCAATGGTAATCAGAATCGGTTACATTGAACATTAATTTGAGACAGGGAAATCGACTAAGGATCGATAAAGTTACATTACTAAGGAACCAGCAAAATGTTGGAAATAGGTTTATGTACGAAAAAAAAGTAACTTCCTCCTTTTTCAACGAAAGCAATCGGTTTGTACAACCACAGACAGTGGCGGTCGACCACATTTCGCCCTTATGCCCTAAGTACTAAGGTTGAAAAGTGGTGCCCCGCCCGTGTTCGCGATGGAACAATACACTTGCGTGCAAAAAGATTTGTTTAATAGCCATTTACATACTACGATCCCTATCTTAACTGACTTAATTCATTAATTGTCATTGCTAATGCTGCTACAACTCCTAGCACTAATCATCTTCAGACACACATTAATTATGAAAATTCCATAATAATGCGTTGATGCGTTATGCCTGCTTAACCCAAAGGAGTCGAAGCGGGAAAATAATAACCACTCAATGAAACCGATGCTCTTGTAAATCACCATATAAGTACGTAACTGACTACGTACTTAGTTAGGGCATGCTTCGTATCTGTTCCCGATCGTAATCTTGATAATTGTGCAAAATTTCATTGTCCGTCTGTCTGTCTGTTCGCGTGTAGATACCGCAGATACGAGCCTTTGTTATTCAGAATTTTTAATATGAGCCTTTTAATTTTCTTTTATCTTTAAACGGATTAAATGCTTTATCCTTGCGTGGTGTGTAAAAGTGCACTGACGTGTATGAAGCACTCATTACGCGAAATAAAAATAATTAAGGAAGATGTGAATTGGTGGTAGATTTTTGATGCCTTGCTAAGTACCTACTTCATTTATATTTTTAGAAAATAATGAACACTGATAAGCACTGTAAAACAGCCCTATATAAAATAATTAATTAAATTAACAATATCAGACATGTTATCATGTACTTCATAGTACTTCATATATTGTGGCCAACAAAGTTAACTTGAAAGCGTAAACTGCACGAGATCAAACGCCAAACTGCATTTTAAAGATGGCGGCTAATTGAACTCATTAAGTTATTTATAACCGCTGCATATGGTTCGGTGAGTGATCGAATTGCCATAATTTACTTGTAATCTATACATATTATAAATTGAACTCGCTTTTCGTGTTTGTCTGTGTGATCGTGTTGTGCTCCTAAACTTCGCAATTGATTTTAATGCAGAGTTTACACCATTATATTTTAGAGGATTTATTCCGGAAGGTTTTTATAATATTTACCTACATTAATAAACATATTTTTTTGTAAGTAATAAATTAATCTCGATGTTTTGCAAGTCGTTAATACCGTGTGAAGCAGGGGCGGGTCGCTAGTTTATTTTATAAAGGTCGCATTTGAACATGGTACGTTGTTCTAGTGAATTTTCTAAAGTGATAAATTAATATTAGGTACGTCTTATGCTCTTAGGTATATAATTAAAATAGGTCCTTATTTTGTTGTACCTAACTCTGTTTTGTTCAAGATTTATAAGCATCTGTAGGGTTGTGACTTCATGAGTAAGAGTAGAGGACTAAATAAATTATTCCACGTAAACAAAATCATTTATTTTCAAATCAATGACCAAAAGAGTTAAGTCGCATACTACGTTATACCTAGCTACCTTCTCAGCACTTTTAGTCGGCTCAGAAGGGCGATTTGCGAGCGAGTTATCAGCGAGGCAATTGTTCAACGCGCCTGCCGCGTTTGCATAACTATACTCCATTTGAAATAAGATTAGACGTATACATAAGCCTTTTTTACATTCCGTTCAACCAATTTTGAATTCTATTGCGTTGGTGGCATGACAAATGGCAGCCGCAGTAGATAGTTGGTATTGTGTAACTTTTTTGCTTTTAATGCTATCCTTATGCCTACGGTATAGAAGTCAAAATCGGTTGAACGGACTGTAAAAGGGTTTGTTTTAATGTCTTATCTTATTTCAAATGGGGTATAGAGCGATTGAATGAGAGCGAGAGAAGCGAGTGTACAAATTTCTGAAAACGCGGCGTATACGTCGCGTAGTCGTGGTTAGCTCGCATCGCACCCGTGGAGAGCACGTTCACAGATCGCCTTGCTAGAAACATGATGGCAAATCGTCAGTGTGATAACGCTCTAATAATGAGATTGGCGCCAAAAAATGTTCAAATTCTAGTTTGATATAAAGTCAAATTTTGTACCCTCTGGGGCCCTCATTATAATTGTAAAATTAATAATTTGTCGAACAAGGCCTGGGGGAGTTTCTTTAAAATATGAACATCTTGTCAGTTCGTAAATTCTTCAGCCGACGTTAAAGATTTATAATGCTAGTTAAAACTGACAGCTTTGTCCGTATCAAACTTATTAATTTAAAACGCTTAAGGAAATTATTTAAGAAAAGGGAAAGCTCAGAAAATTTTACTTTGACCAGACGTCACTAGTAATTATCAAAGTATCAACATCAACCAGTAATAAAGTGACCTAATTTTTTGTGTAAGAAAAAGCTGATTCAATCATTTTTCTCTAGAGATTATTAGTATCAGCCAGTATGTAATGTAATGATACTTTTTAACATCAGATCACGCCTGGGAAGTACACCCATATTTCGCCAGTACTTATTCGGTCAATGTACACCGCACGGGTCCACAGTGCCAGTTCCACATTAGGCATAGTTCACATAACAATCTCCGAAATATTCGGACGAAAAGAATTTAGTGTTAGTAGGTATAACATAAAACATACCAAGAAACCCGTTTTACACTGTACCGTCCGCATAAAGAATTATGATCATCTACTAATTTAATAAAGCTGAAGAGTTTGTTTGTTTGAACGCGCTAATGTCTAGAACTACCAGTCGGATTTGCAAAATTCTTTTTCACTTGATAGCCCAATTCTTGAGGAAGTTTATAGACTATTTAACATAACACTGCGACCCTTAGGAGCAAAGCAAAAAAAAATTCTAAAAGAACGCTTAGGGAAGAAGAAGTATTTACCGCGGGCGAGCCAATCAAAAGTAGTTTTGTAACATTGTGGTTGTTATTTTACTAGATAAATTGTTTCCCAATGTTAGGGTAATCAATAAATAAGCAATATTAATTGATTACCTGGACTTACTAAGAAAATGTCAAGTAATCAGTTTAACGATTGCACTGGCTCCCCACCGCTCTCGCGGTGCGCCAGTCTCATCCCGTACTCAGAACAGACATCATCTCTGTATTTCTCGTGTGTGCCAGTATCAAAATTAGTGCCAAGGTCAGAGACATTAAACTGACATTCTTCTTCATAAATTAGGCTTTTTTAAACCAATTTTCCTGACCTCCCGTAACCGAACGAAGTCCCGGGCAGAACTAAGCTAGTAGAATAATAATTTATGAACAAATTGGCAGACGTGTCAAACTATTTCTCAACAAACATATTGATAAATTGCTCTTTTAGAATATTAAATTCGCCATTATCATTGTATCTTTTATTAATAGGAGAATTATTATTGACTAGTGTTAATCGATATTGCCATATATGATTTTATGTACCTAGTGATCGATTATTATTTTTATTAATATTTTGTTGTAAATCTACTGTTGATGTTTTATAGAAATATTTATTTGTGTAATTTATAGTGTAAGTTGATGAAGTAAGTGGCAATTATTGTTGCCATAAACGGGTATGATAGTTGCAATAAACAGTTTATAATCACTGAGAATTATAAATAAATAATTAATGTCAATTAATTGTTGTTTTATTTTCTTGCATTCGTTAAACCTAGCTTTTAAGTAAGTACCTGTACCTAAGGAATTCAGTAAACTTCATAACCAAATGCTTTTGGATGTTTCACAAATAATTGAATCATTTAAAAAAACTATAACCAACCTCATATGTTATAGGTAATTATGTTCGTATTCGTGATTAATCAATTATTAATTTATTAAAAAATATATTTTGTTTAAGTATAATTTGGGTTTAGTGGCCAACGTTGCCGACTCTACCGTTTCCCGTTCATGGTCCCAAGATGATGTTATTTAAGATCAGATCGATTTTATTGAGATTTATTTTGTGAACAAAGTTTATGTTGATTTTCTTCTTTGTCTATAAATTAACGATTTCAGAATCCCGGTGATGATTAATGTTTAAATCATACTTAGGTATATAGAGCCTAACAAGTTAATGAAAAAAAAAAAATCACAAATACTAAAAGTAATTAGGTACTTACCTACCTAATACTTATACTTAATTTTAGCAAGTTCCTCTTACCTATCTCCCATTTCTAAAAAAAACTACTTCATAATCATGACCTAAAATGTTTCGTTGCCATCAGGAAGTGTTAGGCAGTGCTTAGGCAACAAGCAAGAACAGTAAAAAAAACAAAAAAAAACATTTCCCCCCTATAATTTTATTACACTTAGGGCCAAGGTACACTTAGGGCCATGCTGCGTTTACCTCGTTTCCTAATAAAATTGTAATAGAATAACTGACTACAATTTTCCAGTTAATATCAGCTTTAACTAGAGAAATGCCACGTAGGGACTAGATAGCTGAAATTATCTTTCACTTAACATTGTACTTATGTATAGTATGGGTATTATTTAGCGCCATTTTCTCCTCGTTCTAGTCCATAGTTTAGGAACGTTTAGCAGTCTACGTCGTGAATTCCCTGACGTGCTTCGTTGCACATGAGTTATAATTTATGTAAGGAAAAAACACAATAAGGGCGTCATCTAATGAGACCACCGACGTGAATGATAGGGCTGTCATACGGAGAATGTATGAGTAACAATCATGTCTTACGGAAACTACAGTAACTTAACTCAAAAGGTTATTCTTAAAAACAATAAATTTCTGAAGTCTAGTATGAACGTGGATATAAAGTCCTAAACAAATCCCTTATAAAAAACCTATGCCAAAATGTTTTTATTTGCGGAAATGTAACGAATTTTTCGCGAACATCGTCTAAAAAGGTTAATACGACAGTTTTTATGAACGTTGGCAACCCTATTACGGGCCGGCGGGCGTAATGCGCGTGAAACCGTTCATCACACGAAGTGCGTCCGCGCTCTTCGAAATTCAAACCTTCGAGGTAAAGCCTCGTGTCGCTCTCCTACTGTGACGTCATCGCAACTTTCAGTGACATTTATGACTAATTAATTACCTACGTGTTTGAATAATTTTGCCATTATCTTTAGGCACCTGTTCAGCCACAATTTTTATAGTTTCCAGTTGTTTTTACTCATAATTTTGTTGATGTAAGAAAACATTGAATGTCGCGGAAAAATTTAGTCAATTTAATTAGTCGCAACCATTCTAAAAGTGTTATTTTTATTTATTTTCATTGCTATAAAAAGAATCATCCGCGCCAACCAACCGTACACCTCCGTGCCGTACCTATATAAAACTTAATATAAAAAATCGCTTCGCGCTTGACCCATTCCGTAACCGTCGAACTTCAGCATAATCCCGTGGAAGTGAGACGACGTGCCTTGTCTCGCTCGCACGCCGACCTTAAACGCTTAAAAAGCTCCATAGATGGCAGTAAAATCGTTGCAACTGTTTCAAGCGGCCACTAGTGTCGCCATCTAGCGTCGAATAACCGAACTTTTATGGCACGTTTATTGAAGAGGGTTCTTCGGCAGCTCGTAAACGATTTTATGGGCACTAACGAAGTCTACTCTCGTGCTCGATATTACCCGACCGAGTACGGTTGGGAATGCAATATTTGGATGCTCCTGTTGAGCAGCGTTGTATTCAATTCTACCGGTGTTCATGGGCTTTTATGTGCGATTCAAGGTGCGATTGGATGGCGTGCTCGAGCGTTTATTTGGCTTTATTGTTGGGGTTTGTTTATGCGATTGCTGTTTAACCAAGTACGGTGTTTGTACATGCTTTTGTTATGATTATTATGTTGCTGCGAATAATGAAAACGATACCGTGGGAAAATTTTGATGTTTGGAATTTTTCTTTCGACCGATTTGGTCCCAATTTTTTTCTGATAAGATACAACAACAACAGGTAATTATAAATTTAATTGTTTGTGTATTGGAGTACGGTAGGCGGTAACAAAGTTCGAATTAGGTACGAAACCCAATAACCATTTATCAGTGATTTATATTCGAGTTTTCCCCAAAACGTAGCCGTGAAAAAGGCAAATCATAAATAAGATCCGATTCAAATTTGTAGAAGATGGTATCTGTATGATTTGTAGGCTCGCACCCGAGAGCGCTTTGTCTAGTGATGTGCTAATTGCTACGTCACGTATCGATAAACCGAATAAATGGCCGAACTATTGTATGGTTTACGATATATACAATATCGCTTGTAATATACAACGGTCTCGTAGCAAATAAGTAAATAATAGGGATCTAGAAGTTGAAATTGAGTGAGACGGTAAAGAGAATAGGATTATTGGAGTCACATTGGCAATATATCACTGTCCGACGGCCATCGAAGATATCGTGCAAGATAGAAGTAAAAATCTGTCTTTGGATTTTCGTTTAAAAACAAAAGCAAGATTTAGATGAATTGGCAAAATCTTTGCAAGTATAGCAAAGATCCCAGCGTTTTGCTGTCACAAGTTCCCTAAATCAGCATCTTTCGGTCTGATCTGTCGGTGAAATATCGCTCCGGGCGAGTTCTTTTTATTCACCTCTTATTTCTTATTGCGTTAGCATGACGCCTCGTGTATGTAGGCAAAACTAACGACATGGGTCGCCGAGACCGGGGAAGTCGTATCACTAATTATTATTTTTATTAGTTTATGTTGTTTTATAAACTAGTCTCGCAATCTGTAGCGTTCTCAGGAATTTCATTAATTCAATACTTTCGTGCGCACGGGTGAACGCCTTTGAATAATAAGGCTTAAATTTAAATATTATGGATAGTATATTTATCTTTAAATCTATGCATTTTGTTGTAACGTAGTTAGCTGTAAAGCTTGTCATGCATATAAATTAGTAGGATAAACGTAGCTACAAAATAGATACCCGGAAACTGCCGAAAATGGGCCTATGGCTCGACCCGACACGATCCGTGCGGACGCCACGTATCGATGTCCGAAACATGGCCGATAAATAATCGTTCATTTAAATTCGATACTCGCCCACACACTAGCGATATCATTATGATTTAAGACGGTAGAATTTGTCACAAACGCACATAAAACTGTGACTAAATAAATACATTTAATTTTAAGGGAGTGTTTAAAATATTTTACGGGATCAATATTTGGTACCTGGTTAATGTATTCCGAGCCGTGTACCACATAATATATGAGAGGACCGATGATGTAAATGCCACCCTGAAGGCAACAAATCTCAGCGGTGTCGGCCGACAAACATTTTTTCTAAACCACATACCCCAAACAATGTGTTATCTGTCCTAATGTGATTTAACAGGTAATTTTTAAAATAGATTACCATTAAACAGAGCCAGATTTATGTTTGGGCACAATGTAAATAGGCAAGCAGCAGAATGAGGAACTACATTTATTTTCATTTACCTCCATTTATATCGCGGCTCCACGTGGAGATTACGTGATTTAACAAAGGGAGTGCTATAAATCTGTGAGTCCTGTCTTAGTAGGCTTTTGTGGGCATTTTTGATATGTGCCTTTAAAAGCTTTTTTCTGTATTTAGATGAGAGTTCATTGTGTAATTCATTAGAGCGGGGGGGTAGGGCAGGTCGCGTGGAGCGAAGTGCGGCCCGCGGTCGATATCGAGAGATAACGCCATATTTATTGCCGACCAATGAGATGTCCAACAAGGCCGCGATACTTTTAACGGCCGACGAATTAGTCGATACAAATAAGAACGTAGCAATAATGGTGATGTACACACGATCGGCAGGAGAGGTGTCATCCTGAGATACAGTGGGAATCTTGTATTCATATTATTATGTTCTCACTTGGAACGGTTCCCCAATTTGAAAAATAAAAGTTTCATTTCATTTTGGAACCTCACTGAGACTGCATTTTAATTTATATTTTACTTGACGTTTAAGTAAGTAATGTAGTCTGGGACATGCTTTAATATGTTACCACGTATTTCATGCAACAATGAAATATCTTACATAATATCTTATAATAGTTATAACATAATAAAGTGTAGATATTTAACTACGTGAAATTATTGTTTAAGCGCATCACTAGTATTCTGATCACGTATTAGCCTGGACAACACAAATCTATTGCAGAGATCTACCGTGATATATGGGTGAGATATGTAGGCATAATAAATCTTATTGGCACTAAATCTATCTAATACTACTAGATTTTCACTACCTATTACGTTACAAAGCAATGGTTTTTACAATTCAAAATATTCCCAGACAAGTAAAACAACATTATTCCAAGTTCCAACGTCTACAATGCAATTCTAACGAAGAAATTTCTATTTTCATATTTTTCCTATAAATTGGAATCGTGCTACATATCAAACACATGCATTGCAGATGTGTGGGTGGTCCTATAAACTTCTGGTCGCATTGTCTATTCTAGAATCGAACTTGCGATTTGCATTGGAACCTACTCGGCATACATTATAATGTGGCGTGGTTTGTAAGTAATTAGCGCTCATGTCGATATCGATATTCCTATCAGGTACTTCATTAGTCGATGTTTCCGCCCTGTAGGAGAGTGCAGTAAAATATAATTAAATATTAATTCGTTTTTTTTTTTTTATATGTATGAAGCAGAAAATTAAGCAATTAAACTTAACGTTACTAACTAACGACTGACCCGACCGACCGCCAACTGAGTAATACGTCACGACTAGACATCTGCCCCCTCCCCAGGACCCCTCAAAGCTCCTGCTTGATGCCAAAACGGGATAGCGATATAAAGAATGGTTGTAGAGCGAAAGAGAAGGATGGGGTTCGTGAAACATGGCGTATAACGCCCCTTGATTTATGGTAGTGTGCCAAAGTTCGAACTTTATGTGTGCGTGACGCTCACATACCTACTACAATATAAATGTGTAATGTTATTGTTATTCACAGTTAAAATACCGTTTTTAATAAAAATCCTTTTCAAGATATTTAAAATTATTCCTTTTTTAAAGCCATTGTCGTTAACTGCTTATTTTTAAGTAGAATGAATCGGTTTTTAGCTCTCCTTGACCCCATTTCGTAAGTCCACGATTGAATGCCGCTAATGACGTAGCACGCATTCAAGCTGTCATAACCATTAGATGTCTATAGCTGAGAATTAAGTGTCCTAATGCAATTATATAATTGAGTTCGTGTGTATGGTCGTTCAGACTCAGTGAACTACATAATAACAATGTTATAGTGTTGTCTATACACCGATAACTATCTAGATTGTATTCAAATGAGCTATTACGGACAGTTCTTGAGTTTTGTGAATGGAGTGGCCGAGTCGCGTGCTCTTGCTTGAATTAATTTGCGTTACATTATTTAAATGTGATAATTATCTACTATTATATTATTAAAGGGGCGTTTTCTATTAGGTTTGTAAGACGAAGATTCGTTTAATTCGTGTCAAGTAATCGGTGGTGTTAAGTATTATATGGCGTATGCTGAAATAGTGATTTGTGTTTGTACGTATCTATTAGATGATTACTTATTGCTGTATTATAACGTGTATTCGCTTTTTTGTTGCAGGTAATATACACTACTAAATACTACGCTGTCATAGAATAAAATAGTAAGTAATGGAGGATGTTGTGGATACGTTATGAATTAAAAAAGGTTTGAATTATTTCGTATAGGAGAGAGAAAATTTTTACTTTATAAATTTTGGTCACGCTTTATATGCCCAATCAGTTGCTGTATCCAATTTCCGGAGAACACACAAGAGCTTGTAGAGTATAATAAGCTTCAAAGCTTACCTGAGGCTGAGTCTTGAGTGACGGCGCACCGCCGTTGTTTGTTGCTATGGCAGTACCGTTGCCATATCACCGAACCGAAAGACATGACATTGTAATAACGTCCTGCCAGAATATTAATCAACGAGTAATTCGTGTTTTTGAGTGCATTTTCCAATATAAAGTGAAACTTGGTGCTTTCGAATGATACTCATTATTATAGTGTATGGATAACATAGTAATTAATGATTTATTGATTATTTGATTTTTCAATCTCTTACGTATACGTTCATACAAAGTTATCGCGGCATGTATAATGAGAAACGTCAAATGCGCCGTGAAATGCGCGCGCCCGCTCTCCGGACAAGTTCGAACATCTCGAACATTTGTTTTATCCGCCGTTCCTGGCCGGGCCAAGTCTACTAATTTACAAACGTGTCAATGGTCTGACAATGACGAGTTTTTGACAGATTTTGTATGGCAAATCTGTCAAAAACTCATCATTGTGAGACCATTGACACGTATGTAAATTAGTAGATTTGGCCCCCTGCCCAGTGCGTCGTCATTCAGGAATCAGCCTAATAACTTACTTAAAACTTAAACTCAAAGCATTTATTTAAATTATACCATTTACTTATGAATAGTCAAGGAGTCGGTCAGTTACACTCGCGACATTCTAAGAAGTCCGTTTTGACGTTTCGTTCTCGTACATGTAATAAAACGTTATGCCTTGAGAATCAGTTTTAAGCAATGTAGATAAGTCGTCGATTACAAACTCTCTAAGTATGTTGAATCGATATGTCTCTAGAATCAGTTTATAAGAAACCAATTTTTGTTTTCATCGCTGCACAAAGCATTTTTATAGCTGTCAAAACGGACTTCTTAGATTGTTGCGAGTCTAGTCAGAAAGTTAAGCCTAACTAAGAGCTTGTTTGCACACAGTTAAAATCGAACTTAGTAAGAAACAAATTGATAAAACACACCACACGAACTATGCAAACGCCCAACTTAACCTTAAAACTCCCACCCACAACTCCTCAACTTACAAACCAGCAATTACCTCCAGCAAAAATCTCCCTAATAAAGCAGAAACAATATTAAACATCAGAGCTCTTCCTTCATTAAAGGGTTATTAGACACCCTGAGCGAAGCGAGTAATTTGCTAAGCAAAATATATAGCGTAGGTGGCCACAATACTGGTAGGGTAGTGCCGTAAACAAGCTCAGTTTCCTCGCTAGGTGGTCTTAACTCACTGTGGTATTATTTATTGGGTTCCGTCGGGGTACAGTAGCTCTTGGTAAGTGTAACATCTGTCAGCTGATATAAACTATGCTGCGTTTATAAAGCGTTTTTGGTTTTGTATGAGTTTTATATTTTTTTAGATGGGTAGCTATTTCGATGTTTTATGCGTAAGGTCGAATATAAAAGGGCATAAGGTATTTGTTACAAATAGCCTTACGTATTCAATACTACTGATCATTTGAATAAAAAAACTTCACTTTAAGCAAAGGTGATACTTTTTCATACCAGATGAGATACCTACTTCTGATTTTATGCGAAGATATGACTTTATCTTAATTTTTACAGTTGTAGGCAAATTATAAGATTCTGACATTAATAAACTTACTTACATCAATAATTATCTGTTGTTCTATTTCAAACATTTTTACACCATGAAACATTGTTGCGAACAACCTGAATAACAGAAATACATACACGAATCCATCATTTTTATTTCACCACATCAACATTTTGACCCGACAATCACGGCTCTTAATGAACTTTTTCGCACACCATTATTATAATTGTTGACAAATTGCTATAAGATAGCCGATAGGTATGTTCCGAGCTCGCATTGTTCACCCAGTGACAAATAATAGCAGATAATACCATACTATCGGATGTCGGCCCGCGAATTTAGCACTGTGTTTCCAGCCAATATTCGCTGTTGATAATAAACATACATCATGTACCTACATAGTCGTAGTTATTTAGTATTGGTATGCGTTAGTCTGTTTGGGACTCTATTAAGGTCATTTTTGGTGTAGTTTTGATTTTTAGGTTAACTTCACCCTGTATAATCTGTTAGTAAGTGTGTGATTAAGGATGTTACAGAGCCTCGTAATATTAGATATATCCTATAAGGTTGGATGTAATTTAACTAAAATACTGCATAATTATACAATATTTTTATTCATATATTATGGGGAATTAAAATATACGTATGTACGTAAATGACAACTTATACCTAATTAATTAAAAAATTATACATTTATATCTACTTAGGTATTACTTATCCAAAACTCCTGATAAACTAAAATATTAAATAGGTAATTACCTAATATATTACCTATATTATTTATTTTCGGTATTATAAAAAAGAAAAACACATCGGTTGCTCATTATTATTATCTATTTTAAAATATATTTTTTTTAAATATAAATAAAGTGTGTGACGCGTGACGCCCGTTCATGCACTCATTAGAATATTTGTGCAATAGATAAATAAATTGCAACTTTACAAATGTTGTTCAGGATATTATAAATTACTATTACAAGACTTTTGCAGTGCACTGAATTTTTTTTAGTCACATTTATCAAGCCATTTCTGTTTGTGGAACAGCCCGCTCTCCTATGTAGATATACGTACTTATGTATAAGTAATATAAGTGATAACTCAACGGTTCCTCTTCATGAAACATGGTGAAGTAATAAATTAAATAGATATCAGATAATATATTAGATAAAGGGTAACAACCGACTCTATGTAACGTTTGCAATAGTTACATAATGTATTACTTTGTTGGATAGGTCCTTTTTATCATGTTTGTTTATCGTTAGATTAATTGATTGTGGTAATAGTTTTTGCCTTTTTTTGGGCAACTTTCTTTTACTTGCACAGATGATGTCTGGAACACCAACCTATTTTCGCCCATAAAAGTCGTTTTATTTACAGAAATTTAATTACATAAGGCATAAAATATCGCCCTATTAGAAACAGCTCCATTTCGCCTTTCATAAAGACGTGTTACACAAGCTCTCGTGATGTCAGATTGGAGCTCAGTCACGAGACTCACGACTTACCGTGTAGGTACGGTGTACACCCGGCCTAAAAGAA
Organism: Lithophane ornitopus; assembly: GCA_948473465.1. Taxonomy (NCBI): domain Eukaryota; kingdom Metazoa; phylum Arthropoda; class Insecta; order Lepidoptera; family Noctuidae; genus Lithophane; species Lithophane ornitopus. Next base: position 10,487,389 of record OX419623.1, read on the forward strand.
CACGCCACTCAACTCAAACTTTGCTATCTCGAGATATAAATGTGCAAATACCTCGTTAGTCCAATGCGGTAGCAGGATTTATTGAATATTTTAATTATTATTCATTTAGTTCGAAAGACTGATGAAGTCGTGACCGAACAAGATGATACTGTAAATTAATCTTCATGAGTAATAATGTATTAGATGAGGAACTCGCCTGATCACTTATCTGTCCGTGGATACATATTATGCAGTTAATGTAGGTCATAGAGCGAAACCTTGACGTCAAAACAGTACTTATCTCAATTTGTTAGATAGTAGGCCCCAATAATAATGATAGTAAACATATACTTAATCTGCATAATATGCAAAGAACATTAAGATTTTTATAGCCAAAATAATGCAATAAAAATATCACTAAACATCAAAATAAACCAGCTAATATACACCCAAACAAAGTTAAAATAACACGCATCAATCTCTTATATTAGCTCCGAGAGCGGCGGAAAAACATAAAAAACTTCCCAAAGTTTCCTATACTGGCCCGTAAATCTCGCGTTTTTTAATAGATAAATAGGGCCTCGCACAAACGAGCAATATCGCATTATTTGGCCCTCCCTCAGGAAAGGCCCTCCTGATAAAGCCTCCTTGCCTCACACTCTTCATGCTAATGTACTACGCCAGACGGTGACAACCATTTTTTGGCCCACTTGGCTACATTATGGGAGCTATAAAGAGTATTTCAAATTATATTTTCCGTGTCCATTAAAAAGGCGATGTGGCTTTCTCTGGCTTATTATTCAAACTTTTGTTACGAATTGTACAAACTTGTTTTTGTATTAAAGCTTCACGTAAAAGTGATATTAACCTATATAATATGCTTTTTGAAATACCGCTACAGGTAGCGGGTTCGGTTTTTTAAGAAAGATAGTTTACAAAACAACAATTGTTCTACCGTTGCGCGTTGGCGGCCTTTTAAAAGGTACAAAGTACGAGTTCACGGTACAACGTAATAAAATGTTCAAAACTTTGAAAAAATATGCCGTCATAAACAAAGCGGTTCGGATGCAAAGTTAGATAAAGAACATCTCACACACCTGAGCTAGAAAATTGCTTTTTTCTAAGCGCCTCCAGTTTTTTACGCAACTTTCTCCGAGAATAAAAGAAGTTTCGTGGAAGAACTTTCTTTTTTTTTCTTCTTGTTTTAGTTCGTAAATCATACCCATATCCCAGCGGCATGACGGGCCGCAAACGCGCGAAATATGCTAACAATAAAAATATTTTGACATGTTAGAACAATTGCTTGCGATGCTTTTGTTTTGACGAAAGTTTTTGAGTTAAAACATTTCTATGTGACTTTGTATGTTTTTTGACCGCAGCTGTTACGAATTTAATTCATCCCAGAAATCCAAGCATTAGTTTAAACTTATTACAGAGGGCGCATAAAGCACGGCGGACCCTTATCACAACTAGTTAAAAACTAATTACCGGGGTGACACCACCTTTCCATAAATCCCGGGACTCCTCCGAATTACTCTGACAAAAGTTATTTTTAAGAAAAAAGCCCTTGAGGCTGTGCCGCCCCCTCCCCGCTCCCCCCTCAGTCTCGCGAGGAATTTATCACGATTTATATTCATGGCATAACAACAAGAGCTCCGTTTAGGGTGATCCCATTCAAACTGTAGTCTGCTAAATAAAACCTGTTGTTTCGCGATATCAGCGTTGATATAAAACACTATTAATTATATTGATATAACGTTGCATGTGATAACGCAATATGCCTAACTTAATACATCGAATATGTATTTATTTGGTCGTAAATATATTTTTGTGTCAATGTTAAGTGTCTATAGAATAAATTATTCTAAATATAACAAGTTCGGGTGTGAACCCGTAGCATATGGTGGCTTAGAAGAGAGTGTTTCAAACATTGCTAGCTAGTAGTAACTCTTGGGCGGACGGAACTACAAATCAAGTGTGGTTTCGGAACGGAAGCATTTGGTGTCGGTACAACAACTGTCTAAGGGCCATTAGTTATTGCAAGGGTTGGCTTTTACTTCGATCAAATTATACTAATAAATTAAACAGTGTAATAATCTATACATATTGTAAATTAAAGTCGCTTTTCGTGTTTGTATATCCGCGTTGTTCTTCTAAACCACACAACAGATTTTGATGAGGTTTTCACCATCCTTTAGAGAATTTATTCCGGAAGGTTTAGTGTATAATATGTTAATATTAAAGTTACATATAAGTAAGAAATCTCGATGTTTTGTTAAGTAGTAAAAGCCGTGCGAAGCAGAAGCGGGTCGCTAGTAATGTATATTTTAGCTTTTTACTTAACAATAATGGTTGCAGTAGTCTTACTTATGAAAGTAATTAATTACATGAAGATGAATACGTACCTCGGTACTTTTCCTACCACAAGTTAGGAACACCTACATAAATCGATATTTATGATTTATAGGTACTGAATATAATTTTTTAATGGATTCGGAAAATCCATTGCAATTAAATAATTTACAAAGAATCTGCAATAAATTAACTATCAGCCTGACTGTACGACAACACTAGGTAACTACTTTTACGCATCCATGCTAATATTATAATTTCGAAAGTAACTCTGTCTGTCTGTATGTTCCCCTTTCACGCCTAAACCACTGAACGGATTTCGATAAAATTTGGCAAGGAGATAGATGGCATCCCGGGATAGGACATACGCTTTTTTTATCGACTTACCACGCGGGAGAAACCGCGTGCGGTAGCTAGTAGATTATAAAATTTAGAACATTGTAGGAGATACCTTACCCACAATGATTAAGCATCTAAACACTATAAAATTTCCCATAGTGTGAAACTTAGTACGATTCCCGTAGTGACTAGATCACAAAGGGGAGCACAACCTTCAGGCCACGGGGGTGGCTTCGCCATAATTGATGAGGATCTTAACGCAGCGGGGCGGGGAATTATCATCGCCCCGCGACACCCTGCTACAAGCTCTCATTAATTTGTGATTAGCCCTCAGTTAGGAGACTCTTGCAGAGGCTTTCTTCTAATTAGATAATCAGTTTTTCCACCAGAAGTGGGATTTAAACGTCTTGAGCAGATGTTATTAATGTTACGCACAAGGGGGAGATAGCAATTCCGAACATTTTTAATGTTAATCCCCATTTTACATCAGGAATAAACAAATTGTTCTAAGCCCTTGAATCACTGCTGGTGTTTCTCTATTCAAACTAATTTCTGTATTTACTGCAACTTGGATCTATTCAACTGCAAGTCACGGACTCACGTTCTCCCGACCATATTAAACGTGGCCTGCCTATTTGCAAGATAGAAAAGTTCATAAATATTACAGAAAAAAAAATTCTGACACACCAATCTTCGGAATGAACGGACAAATCGTGGCTTTATTTATATTTTGCAAAATTGAGATAAAAATTCGTTGCAATATCTAAAAACTCAATTCATCCCCTAATAAATATCTTAAGCATCGTTTACTCAGAATGAGGCAAAACGTTATTTCCCCCATACTGTTTATTTAAAGGTGGATTTGTTGAATATTTATTCACGTACCTACACACATGTTAAGGGGCGATACAGATGTATTTTATTCAACAAAAAGTTTACTGAAGTGAATTTTTAAGTGAAATAAAGTACACAACACAAAAAGATAATATCATGATACCGTTGTCGTGTTGTTGCGAAAATGGTCAAAGAATGTCAATATATTCTTCCCCCATGCCTTCCATACGCATATTTGGCATGAATTCATTAGGCACTATTTTTTGCTTGGTCTCGCGAATGTACAATAAATAATACAATTCGCATCAGCGTCTATTCGTGTTCTTGCTGCCCTCTATATTCTTCCATCTAAGTGGTTTTGTCTAAGAAAACCTACGTATCAGATTAATTCGGTTAGCGAGGGGTTTGGATGGAGCCAATTTGTCTGATTGCCGCCGATGTCAATTTATGTAACTTACCTACCTATGTGTGCCACTGTTCTTGGTTTTCAATAAATTGTGACCCTATCTTGTTACGTCCCCATCGATAAATATTTGCGCATGATCAATTCAATAAACTTGCTACGCAGTTGAATTATAATTTGATTTATTTTTTTACTTGTATTTCCTCGGGCAATCTCGTGTAATTGAATAAATAAAACTTATGTCTAGATAGTATTGTTTTGTAAAGTTAATATTGCCTTCTTTCCTTTCGCAATTTTTTTAAGTATTAATAAAAACCGAGAGTCGGCATCCAAGCTACAAATAAAAGTAATTAATCCACTCAAGTGCTAACGAAAATACAACGAAGAGAATGAGAGGAAAGGAAAAAGCGGAACTCGTAAAATAATCAACTCTCACCTCATAGAGTGTAGGGCGTATTGTTAATTATAAAGGTTATGTATCCAACGACCCTACCGGCCATTACCATCGCAGTACACGCCTCTTTTGGGTAAACGTCCCAAATCTCGACACGAGGGGAAAAATCAAACAGTAAATATCGGAAAGCAATCCGAGGTGATTCTATTAGATTGAGTTAAGCGGGGCTTACTTTGCTTTGAGGTCTTCGGGCCTTACAAAATGGGCACTCCGATTTATGCTTGATTGAGTGTTTTTAAAGTGTAACAAGTATTTGCTTTACCTGTATATTTTGCTATATATTCTCGATTTATATTATGCCACATTTGGCTACTAAGAATTACTCAACTTCGCGTGCAAGTCGAGATACATCAGGCCTCGGTTCAGTTGGACCGACCGGCCAGCTATCTAGATTTTGCCTTTCAAAGGGGCTACACTTCTTAATTGGCATTTCATGATTATTCGAGCTTATTTTAAAAGCGTATCTTGCTCCGATTTCGCACATAATTAATCAAATGTATCAGCACAAAGGGTTTCTTTTGCTTTAAATTATGTCTTTAGATTGTGAACTTTAAGTGTTGAACATTTCAATATAAAATTCGGTGTATAATTTTCATTCAACAAAAGCGAAAAGTAGGTACCAAGTTCTTATTTAAAAGATTTAAATTTTTACACAAATGTCAATACCTGTGCTGCAGTGAGCACGGGTTAACTCCTGCGATCGAGATAAGCCATCACATTTAAGATATTTAAATCGATTTTCCCCAATTTTCCGCGGGCGGGCGCGAGTTAAGGCCCGAGTCAATTTATCCAGTGTCGCTGCTGGCTCGTGGGACGGGGCCTTTCCATTGTTCACCAAATGAAGTACGCGGCAAGCTTACAGGGCCGTTACGCTGCTTCCGTCATCGTTTTATGGTCGGGAACATCGACTGTTCTCTGTCTAATAGTGGATGTTTGTGTTCAAATAATTATTGAGGTAACAGGTTGCATTCGCTTTAATTTCGGGATTGTTTTTTTTTTTTTAAAGAGACGTTTCATTTTTCAATGGCACTCCGGCCATAACATGTACACTTTATAAAACCTGGAAAACGAACCCTTGAATACAATAAAGGCATTTTTTTTTCATAATCTGATATTTTTTAGGCACTAGTTATAAACTGAAAATGTTTGACGTTAAACGACCATCGACAGCCAGCCATGACAGATTGGTTGGACAGATGACGTTTACATTAAAAAAAATAGGGGTGAGGCGTATGTATCGTAACAGATAGAAATAACAGATATAAAAAAATAACAGATAACAATTGTTCCTAACAATAAACCATACTTGTTACATAAAATAACAGATCCTCAAGACTGTTACCGCGGCCTTTACTGTTAATACATTATAACAATCCCCACACAGACTCTTACCGTGGCTGTTACTTACGTATTTATCGTCCGTAACATGCTGATATTTAATAACAGATAGATACGATTATCGATTTTAAACCAAAATAGATATAGAAAATATTCAATTGAGATTTAAATACGTATTTATCGTCCGTACAAAAATAACAGGCTGTTATTTAATAACAGATATTTGGATGTGTGGTTATTTTTTTGTAACAGTAACAGTGTTAACAGTTATCGTGTTTGATATGTTACAACCCATCTCTATTTTAAAATCTAGAACTGTTAAAGATGTGATGTCAAATACCATTAGAGACATTATGTTTGAATTTTTCGTCCAGAAGTACCTACAAATATACAAACTGCGTTTTTTTTTAAATAATGAATCACACTTTATAATTCATCAATAAAGTTGTTTTTAAGGTAGCTATCTTATTATCTTATCTTAATAGCAGAGAAATACATGCCTTTCGTATTTATTTAAATAACGTCTACGTGATTTTATTATGTTTAAATGTAACATGACTTGTGGACAAAAGCATTGTTCATGTAAGACGACGCCATGATCAATAGAATATGGCAATAATTTGATAAAGTATTATTTTTTGTGCCAAAAAAATCAGGAGAATATTCGGGAAAGAATATTTTTCCTCAATTCGTGGATTATTTTCCTTTTTTTTCATTAGCGTACACTTTATGGCCGAAAATGTAACATCACCTTTAATTTTATTTGATGGTCGTGGTCATTGAGAACAGATTTTCTTTTCTCTGTCTCACTCCTTGCCTATCTCTAACTATTTGTTGAAAATCTCTTTTCGTACATTTTATTTCCAAACAGTGGCAACCCTTCAGATATTCTTTCATTAAGGAGTTTTGCTTATTTCGCTCAACCGGAACCTATTTGTTGGGTTGCTATTTAAAACATTCGCCCCGACTGCTTACATAGATCAGATACGTTCAACAAAGGCTTTTGTAATTAAGAAAGATATTTTAAGTCGGCGGCAGCTTGACTTTATATACGCAAAATGAATTTACCGAATTTAAGGGTGTTTCGAATTTTGTAAGACGAAATTGTTGATTGCCTGCAGTTAGCGAACATACAGACCAGTTTAGGTATCTAGTTATATGAGATTGATCAAAAGCGACTATTTCGAGAACTGCCGTGTCCGTATTTCAAACTGCCTATCTAGCGTATATTTTTCCCGTGCTCCATTCATTTGGTCGAAAAAGTTTACCAGGCTAAAGCTGGTAAAACTCCCAACGTCCAAAAATCGGTATCAAAGTAAAACACGCAAAGCAATACTTCGGTGGACTAACAAAAATAAATTTCCGAATTCCTACCCCAATTTAGGAGTGCATTATTTTCGCTTTCACAGACATCCGATACAATTAAAATCTTCTTTAATTAAGGGACGAACATGAATCATTCGCACGTGGCGCACTGAGTTTTCCACTTGTATACGCAGGAACCTTAACACCGAGTGGCTTAGGGCTGTAATTCTTCGATCAAATTTCAACTTTCCAACAAGGTACTTAAAGGTTATATTGGATAACCCCAGTTAAGCAGTTAAGGCGTAGCTCTCCGTACTTTTTGGGTATCTCTTTTCACTTTATCGCAGTGTCTCCGTTATTTACTCGTACGTGAGGGATGCTCGCAATAAATAGGTGCGCACAAACATATTTGACATTTACAAATACCTCCCAAATTGGTTTCCTTGGCGTGACTGGCCGTTATTACCAGTTTTGTTTACTTATTGCTCCCGCACAGTGGCAACTTGTAATAGCATCAGAAGATTTTGTTGGGGATCATTTTTCAAGATTCTGTCGTATTAAGGCTAGCCGCCAAAGGCGGTGGTCACTCCAATCTGGTTTTATTAGTTTATTACCATTAAACTAAATCTATTATGGTCTTAAACAACATCAAATTAAATCAATGTAAATATTGAATAATAACGTATTCTGTCACTGATGCTAAAATAGTAAAATTTCAGTTCAGATTATAGGTATTGAATATAATTATCAGGAAGTTTATTTGACTACTAAAAATATATCGTATTTGAAAATAGGATGTATCATCGACCGTTAGTACCGCTAGCACGTGGATCGCATTACTCAACGAGTGATTGAACCGGCGTTTTATCCCAGAGTCACTGTCCGAAATCCAGTGGAAAAAATGGATCATTCAGCAAACGAGGTGCGAGTAGTGACTCCACAGTCGCACCATTCTGGGTGTCCGTTGGGAGTTGTAATTCAAGTGACAAATATCGAAAGCTACAATTCATATTTTTCTGCTATCTCCGCGTCCGTGTCGCCATCTGTGCCGGAGGGACACTCGCTATTGGTTCTCCATCAAGCGGTCGTGTGATGTATTTTTGTTGCGAATAAAACATTGTATTTTTTTTTCCATCGGGAAATGTTTTATAAGTATTTTTATGGCTGCTACGTGACGTGTTATTTTAGGGTAAGGTATGTTTGGGGAGCAGTGGTTTGTCTGTAAATGGAAAAATGCATAAAGAATGCAACCCTCCTAATGCAACATCTAATAACTACCTACTTTACCCCGAATCTAAGTTATTGTAAGAAGCACTAAGCAAAATTGTGCTGCACCAAATGCATTTTTAATAAATTAAACTGATCGATGTAAGTGGTCGGTAATTTAAAAATCGCGTTCATTGTATCGACCGAAAATAGTGTTGGCGGTACACTGGCCATGCATTATCGAGATCGAAAATTTCACGTGCCCATATAATTTTAAGCTCGTAAAGCCCGGACAATAATTCACCGGGAGCATTTGCGGAAAATGCATTTTATTGTTAAAACGTGAATTTTATTTATCGTCGACAGCCCGCGGTGGGGGTGTAGTGGGGGTTGATTTGCAGTAGCATCGCATCGAAGCCACCCTTTGGCACGGATTATTTATACTAAAGGTAATATCGCCGGTTCATTATTGGGGAATGTTACATTTGCGTATTTCACTGACTATCGTTTGCAGTTCATTAAAAATAAGCTATGAGTGCATTTCGGTTGCTGATTGATGTTTAATGTTGTGCTGTTATCAAATAGTGTGGAAATTCATTTCAGTTTTATAATTTTTTCGTCAGAAGCTTACCGACATCTACCGGCTCCCATCACTTGCTTAAACTGGAGACCTTTAATCAGTAGGTGCCAAGCAATAATTTTACCCTTTCTGAATACTCTACCTTGTATTTAAAAAAAACTTTTCCATTTTCACACGACGCGTTTATTTCGTCCAACGCAATATTTCAACTCACAACACGGTCCGACATCGCGGCCACTCCCCTCTTCACTGCAATCTGCAACCAAATAACATCCTTCATTAGCACCGTTCAGCGTATAAAATTACCAGTACGATTTTAAACAAGCACTTCGCACAATATAACTCATACAATTTCGCTGTAATACTTTATCTGGTGGTCTAGCACGCGTTAAGGCGGCCCTTTCCGGGCCGATAGGAATCGCGAGGCGTTGCCGCTACCAGCGATCTTGGCCAACCTTCACATTACACCGCGTTTAATTGCAAATCGCCTTTATTTAGTGCGTTTTTGTTACGTAACTTGTTTTATTTTACGTGGGAAAATCTTTTGGAGTAGCACCACTTGAAATCTGTGCATCGTGTGCCAAAAATAGAGCTCGATTGTGAAAAGAAACATAGAAATCAATTCATAAATTCAGGATGAGCTTGTAAAACAGACAAGCAATTTTCCTGAAAGAAGAGTTGAACGACAGATGTTCGCATCCATTCGATGCTCGAAAGGAAAATGCAAACTCTTTTAAAAGCTATTTAGCTGCAGTCCCTAGATAGCGTCTACCGCAGTGGCTGGCTCGGACCGTTTTTTCCCCGCTGAAAAGCCAATTTGGAATGAATCACTGTAACAGTGGCGAGCATCTGTGCTAATTTACCTACGGGCGGACAGTCTAATGCGACTCGTTCGATCGTAAATATCGAATCGCGACCGAGCGCCGAATATCGAAAGCCGGCATTAGTCGGATACAGCTAATACACACGGGGGTTGCTCCGATAAATTATCGTGCGTTCATTTGGGCTCCGATGTTTAATCTATCTGTAGCGATACAGTTTCGCTTCGGGCTATTGTGAGTTTTGAATCGTGAGAGAATTATTAGCTGGCGATAATCTATCCTTTGGATCTCTGAACGGGCTGGGAAGGACTAGTACGTGTTAGCAAGGAGCTAGATGGCGAAAGCTTATACCCTACTTACAATTCTATAATAATTTTAAAGTAGAAAGATATAAAAGACGTCACGTTTGTGTAAAAGCTATTTTCATACAATAAACTTCATGCACCATCTCGATATAAATAAGTCTGTAAAAGACAAATTCGAATCACGAAAACTTCAGTTCGACTGACTTTGCGATATCCGAGGGAATCTGAGAGCGTACGTTGTTAAATTGAACTGTGACAATAGTATCTATTGCCGCTATCGATACGTATCTATCGATATCGTATCGATGTTATATCCCCGCCGCTATGTTTGCGTCTACGTGCTGGTGATGTAGAGCTGAGTTTGCAATTCGTTCTCTGCGTGGTTTATGCGTGTGTGTGTACCATGTGATACTTCATTTACGAATTCCCGTACAGTACATTATTTATCGTAATCAAATTTTCGTGTGAAGTGCGTATTTTTTTTGTTGTTTTATGAGGTGATGGCTGGATGACTTTTCATCAGATTGGTACTTTGTGTGAGTTACCATTTCCGCATTGTTGCAATTTTACAATGATACATAATGAATAATTGACAGAGCCTGAGCATTTTGTTTATGATTTTCATGAATGTACATAGTATAATTCTATATTGTCTGTTACCATCATATAGCATGTACCTACTACCTACTGAATTAGCTATACTCCATTTGAAATAAGATTAGACGTATAGATAAGCCTTTTTTACATTCCATTCAAACGATTTTTTTAATTCTATTGCGTTGGTGGCATGACAAATGGCAGCCGCAGTAGATAGTTGGTATTGTGTAACTTTTTTTGCTTTTAATGCTATCCTTATGCCTACGGTATAGAAGTAAAAATCAGTTGAACAGACTGTAAAAGGGTTTGTTTTAATGTCTAATCTTATTTCAAATGGGGTAAAGTAGGCGAATAAAATATAGAAGCTTTTCTGTAACACTTCACATCTTTAACAAATCTCCTCTTTTTGTTTCAGGTATGAATCTAAAATGGATTCGACGGCTTTCCACGATACTTTATCTAAATCTAAACTATGTAGATCAGGAACCCCAATAAAAAAGCTCTGACTTTATCATCGCCACAATTTTATCAGAGCCCTTTGATATGCAATAATGGGGGCAATGTATCAAACTAGCTATCTAAGTTAAACGCAATTTGAAGTATGGCCGCCTCTTAAGTCTGCCACCCCCCAAAAACTGGGGGATGAGGCGGGAGGCGGGGTTGCCTTATCGCGGAACTGCAGGCACTTCTCCCGTTTACCTTAAGATCTTTAATATTAAATAATATACTACAGTTAAAGCCTTAAATGTAATGCTCGGCGATGCTTTATTGCCTTTGAACCATACTAAATCTTCCGAGATTTGAATATAAATTTTAATCAGTCTAACGAATTTATCAGATTTTCGTTAATTTTGGCTAGTTTATCACTTTAGTCCTTTATGAAGTGGCTTTATAACTGAGTCTAAAATTATTATTGAATTAATCACTCTAACAGGAGGCGTTTCAATGGCCCTTGGCTGCGGCATTTAAATGGTTTGATGTGACCTTCCTAATATTCCGGTTTGTTCCGAGTGGTAGACCCCAATCGACAAGGTCAACAAATCGTTTACGGAAGTCCCTCTAAGGACCTCCTTGTAGAACTATTGACGTTAGGAACTATTTGGCGTAGACCTACAATATCCTAGAACCTTTTTTGTTTTGAGTTTCAAAATTGGAACTATTTTTAAACAAACAAAATTTTTAATATTATATACCAGTATTCTTTATAGCTTTGTAGGCATAGTTAAAAACGTGCCTACAACAGTTTTGTTGAAATCCTGTTTCGTAGACGACATTAAATCCACTGACAGCTGGCTGTGCGCCATTTTTCCCCGATTACGATGAATTCAAAAGACCGAAGGAGTTATTGCGCGTACGAGTAAATGTTTGTATGGAAACCGATGAGGAAAAATTGTATAGTTATTCATCCATCTAAAACTGTAACTCGTTCTTTAGTATTAGGTTTACAATAGGGCTCAAAATGGTAATCAAATCGATTTATAATACAACTAGCAGAGTATGCACCTATTCAAGTAGGACTTTATATAGATTAGGTAGCATACACGCTAAGTCCATGTATCCTAACATCCGCGTGCCGGCATGCAACCTGCGTGCACCACAGGGGAATAAAGACGTTAAATAATTTAATCGGATACCTGGATGGTTTATGCACGCATGCTCCAAGAAAACACGTTCCTCACTCGACTCCGCCTAAAGTGTAGGTGCGTATAACATAAGTACTTACTGTTCACTATATACTGTGGCGTCCGTTATCTTCCGCATAATGAACTGTCACATTTCATCATGCCATCCAACATTTAGTTCTTTGCCCGCCCTGTAGCTTGCTGCTCTATTTTCAACTCTGACTATACGACTTTAGATATCATTTTTCTTTGTACCGCAATAGTCATTTCATCCATTATTTTGGTTGTTACTTCATTGTTCTGCCCACATCGCCGTCTTTAATAGAAGTATCTCCATGTTAAGCTGCAATGTAATGTAAACAAGTTAGACAAATGTAAACAAGCTGAAGATGTTTACGTTTTATAAGGATTATTTGACTGATCTTTTTACACATAACTGTCGTTAATTCCTATATTAATCCTAGTTTTCCTGCAAGTTACACAGAATATTTGTTTGGGTAAGGTTGGATTTTCCTTCATATTTTTTACAAATAATAAGTGTAAGTATTTGTTAGCTTTGACAATAACAGTAGCTAGTGACGGGCAGCAGGCACCTTACAATGTTTTATAATACTATCTCCATAAAAAAAGATGCAAGTAATTTTTTGTCGCAGGTTTTTAAAACGTCTCCATCAAAAAATATTATTAAGTCATATGATAATTTTAAGTTTATCAATTTCAGCAACTTAAAATCAGCCTTAACCGTTGAGGTTCGCCTTGTCACAGAAACAATGCACTTACTAAGTACCAGAAATTCATAATTATGCTCTTCGGCAAAAGCACTTATAAAATTATACCATTTATGTACTGTAATTGGTGCTTTTACAAATGATTATGATTCTTAAATTAAAAGAAGTTTTTATATTGTGCGTGTGAAATAAATTAATGCCATAAATTAAATACCTAAATAATCCTCAACATTTTCTCGTAGGCATCTAATAAAAATAAACAATTTAAAAGAAAGGCCATAATATTATCAAGAATTTTCATCGACACCATTGTCATCAATTTCACCACTGATGCTACACAGCCATCTTGTGTTCCAATCTACCTCCACACCATCACAAACTATTATCAGTATTATTTTGTGCTGTGTAGGGTCTCCATAAACCAACTAGGACTCGTGGTGAAGGTGCGTGGGTAGTGATCTATAGTGCTTAGGCTATATTGTTTTCTAATGACTCAATAGTACAACTACAAACTTATCATTTAACTGTATCTCCGATATTAGCATTTATTAGATGTTGGACAGTGATAGGACTTCGCCTTAATTAGGGATTTGGGCAGTGGGACAGTTTTTATTTTGACAAAGACAATCATTTTTTTGTTTTTATGAATAAAAAATTAGTGCCGAGTGATATCAACTCGGGTTTTTGCAATCCAATCAGTTGTAAGCCCTTCCTTCAAAGGTAACGCCTCAAATCTAACACCTACTGTTTTACAGCTAAAGAAAACTTTCTCTGGCTTAACTTCATACCAGAATTACGGGCAGTCTCAATATTTTATCAGGTCTATCACAAATCTTTACATGTATTTCTAATTCGATTAAACACATCTCAATTACTCCTAACGTCATGCACATTAGCAAAATTAAGATTTATCTACAGTACAAAATTAAATGCCTTAACCGCAATGTATTGCAACGCGTCCCTAATGTAGATACACGCATGATAAATAACTTGCCAAGATAGGGTGAGAAATCTTACTTAATTTAACTAATGGACTAATATAATACTGTGTCTAAAATGTGGCGCCCATTGTGTGCCGAGAAAGTTACTTCGAACAAGTTTACTAACACAACAAAATTACTGAAACTTCATAATTGTTTCAAAGTTTTTTATATTGCGGTTGTATTCAATTTTCGTTGCGTTCGCGTAAATGTATTTTATGAATTCCCGTGTACAAAACAATACCTAAGTATGTACATTTATCATTTTATTTATTTTCACTTCCGAAAATTAGGTAGGTAGAACTCGTATTGCCTCATAAAGTGTTCAATAGAACATCAATTTTCATTTGTCAGCCAATATTTTCCAACGCCCCTAATTTTTTCCAGCGTTATTGGATGTCGGCTCACTGTGCACCTAACTCAATATTGAAGAACACGTGACCGCAGTAGATTGACGACACTCCTGTGACACAGTAATTAAGTTTTACCACACTGTGCAATACCGTGCGTAGGTTACATAGTTACTACATATTTGTTGTATACCTATTAGAACGTTGATACCTTCTATCTACTATGGCAATTTATTTAGGTTAGTATGTACCTTGTTTGCACTAAAGTATGTAGAATGCACGTACGTAATTTAGTTGTTCACGTAAAACATCTTTTGATAATTTTATAAAAAGAAAAAATTGTGACACAAATAAATAACGTTCATTTGTTTTAAACTTCAATTATCTCAAACATCTTCCATATTTGAAAATGTTTACAGAAAGGAAATGACAGCTGACTGGAAAGATTCTATCGACAAAATATATCTATCCGTTAGAAGCTGTTGAGTGCAGATAAATAAACCGGCTTTCAATGGAATGTTCTTTATAGTAGCCAAGTAAACAGAACAAGCTTAGGTATAATGTTTTTTATAGTAATAAATAATATTTATATTTTTATGATAATGTACGAATTTGATACAACAACAAACAGTAAAAATGAATAATGCAAATGGCGCATGTTGTTGGTACAACACTAGTGACGCACTAAATAACAGCTGAACTACCTACCGTACAATGTTGTACACCTTGTATATTCAGCTGTTTGCAACGTCACTATTGTCCACATTTTATCCCATATTCACCTTATAAAACATATTTTTAATATAATTTATGATTTTCCAATATTAAAAAAGCTTGCCATAAATCACGATCGTTAATAATATTGGACATTCCAATATCTTTATAGACACTTAAGCTTATTATAGGCAATCCGATAAAAAGGTATACGCCTTTATAGCCAGTTAATGCAATAAAGGATATTATGCACTAACCCTACAATTCCGAATGCGGGCCATTCGGACCGAGTGTTTAAGAAAATCATTCTGGGCCGAATATACCAATTCACAACACTTATCCACTCGGTTGAGCTGACTGATATCATTAAGTTTTTACACTTATTATACGCCAATAAACAAAACCTTGGTATTGTGAGGATCGGTCGGTTCACTCGCTACGGGGGGAGTGGAGGAGGTACCACCCTCTACAAAATTATGTACGACGAACTGGGACTAATATATCACGGGGAGGACGTGCCAGACTAAGGAGACTGGGTATTATAGGGTGGGCCGGTGGAATACTTAAGAACCCTGGTGACACCCCATTAAAACACACGTCCCGCATTTTTGGCCAGACGTTTTAATTTCGGCCCAAACGCGAATTGGATTAGGTCCGGAGTTTGTGGTGTACATTTTAAAATTGGGTGTGCGTTGTGAGGGTTGACATCAAGACTTGTCATTTTAATATTTTTTATGAAGTAGATAGTAGTATGTTGCATTGATGAAGTGGGTCGTTGTATGTCAAGGTTTGATCAGAACAACATTTAATTCACACTTATAACGTGTAAAAATGCCAATTAAAACCTGCAGAATGTTTATTGTAGGACATCATGTGGTGTCCTGTGAATAGATTTAATTTAACATCATTGAGTCATTGACACAGCTTTGCCCGCAAATACGTTATTGCGTCCAAATGCAACGTAAACGGTTGCAACCGGCAGATATTACACGAAACGAGGCGTGAAACACGCGGCGCTCGCAGGACGCATCCGGAATCATAATTCCAAAATAACTTCCATCCGTTCCCCTTCCAACCCCCACTTCTCGCCCTCTCCCCGCACTTTTTTTGGATAAACTGGAATCCCCGTCCCACCGTTAATTCCCAAGATAGACATAATTTGGAATTGGATCCATCTATCCCGGGTACCTACGAACAAAAATAAGTTAGCGCGCGGTACACGGCGGATTTATGTGGGCGAAAACAAAGCGGCCAGTGTACATACTTTGTGAGAATAGAGCGGGCTTGTCAATAATTTTAAATTGATGCACTGTAACGTTTTGTTCTCCAGATTATAATTCGCATACCTATAATTGAAGTCTAAATTTTAGGGGTTAAGGTGCACTGAATAAATTTTAACAAACATTTTTCAGTAGAAGGAAAATTAATTCAGACACAAACAAGGTTTTTCGGAATTAAGGCGTAAAATAAACATTTTTTTAAAAGCTAACTCATCAAGGGATTTGCACAATTTCTTGGAGGTTTAATTTAACGAAAAAACAGCAACTAAAAGATAAAAATGGCTAGAGTGTAGCCATCAAACAATTTATTTTACGAGAGATCCTTACGCTTAACAGGTCATAAAACGACTCGTAAACACGGGCTCGTCCATTCACAAAATACTCTGTTTACTTACCGTTTTAAATGCAAATACGATTACGGCCGGTGGTGTGACATTTACAGATGTTGAAAAATATTTTATACACCGTTTTCAACCGTATTGTTAAATATTTACGTGAAATTAAATACGATTTTCGCATATCCAATATTGTATGAGCATACTTGAGAGCGCTGACGTTGCACAGACATCGCGGAAGATAAAGTATATGCGCCTTTTTTATTTCACCTTTGACACTTTAATCCAATTTGTTTCCTTATATCCCGCCCAAGGGATAGGGGAAGAATTTTGTCCTTATAATTGTTATTTTGAATTTAAAATTTCCATTTTTATTTATCGGCAGAGTCCCTTAAGGACAGAAGCACTTTCATAAATTTTTGCGCGTTTTAATTTTTGCTACGTAAAAACAGACGTTAATTTACATATTTATAAGGACGTGATTACTCATCACGACAGTTAATAAGATAAGTTTGAATATGGTTAAAAATAAAAATAAACTATTTTCCGTTTTTATGCCATATGATGCACAATATATCATCAGTCAGAAGCTTCACGAATTGGTATTCAAATTGCATTACATATTTATAATTTTGAATTCTCTAAGTCAACGTCAAGTTCAGAGTTATTTATTTTATTACTAACGTGAGTATTAAATTAATTCTAGTACTAACCAACTCTATGGGTCAGTTATATTTTTATATTTGCAAAGGAATGCATAGTTCACGTTGCCCAAAGTTAACCCGTAAGTGGTCGTGATGGCTTTCGAGGTCGGCCTACCGATTCTTTTTATAGCCAACTAAGAAAATTGGCTCATTAATCTTAAAGATAAATGTCCAGCCACTATTCGGCCCATCTTATCAGCGAACAGAATGAATGGAAGTGTGGTATACCTACGAATTTTGATAGCATTTGGAAACTTTTTGGCTGTTTTTCTCGTAGCTTTTATGGCTTTATTGGTGCTTAAAGCAGTTGTTCCTGAATCATAATGACCCTAAACGTCGATTAAATGTAATGTATTGCAAAAAGATTTGCGATACCTGTTCGGCGGAGAATTTATTAGAAATGCAGGTGGCTTAGTATGTAGGTACATAGCTATAAAGCAGGCCCACAATAAAGAATTCTATTACTTAACAGATGGTGGTTGTACATAAATATGAGAGTGGTGTCGTGGCTCACGACCGCGCCCTGACTCGTCAGATGTCGCGTAGCTAATTGTCAGCTCGCTGACACAAGTGTCCGACACTCGCAGTCGACACTAGACACGTATAAGTAACTTAACGCTGTGCTGCACCGGACATAAATAAAGGAGCAACAAAGTTGTGTTTCGCGGTATTTTAGACCTCCGACAACATTTACTTTTTCGTACAAGAATTCGGTATCAAACTGTTTTGTTTTTGTTAATTTCGAACATGTTTTTCAAAGTCTGGTTTATCTAGTGAGGCATTCATGATGCTAAATAAATCCCCAACAAATTATTACATACCAGCAATTTTCGAAATAATCTCCACGTAAATGTGTAAATTAAAGTGTTATTTACTGACTGGTTACGATTAAAACTCAATTCTAACATAAGTAAACTGTGAAAATTCCGTGAACACGGCCGTTGTTTCTAAGAAATATAGATTTAGACCGTTAACGTTTGCAGAAGCGATATAAATATAACGTTTAATTAAGTCATAAAATGGTTGTTTTATGACAATAACATATTTAAAAATAACCATTTCAATGTGTAATGTTCTGAAGTTTACAGTTTTGAAGCAGTAATACCTAGTTTTTCACGCCGTATACAAGGCGCTAGTTGGTTTATACTTCGTCAAAATTTAGCGTGTGTTTATTAGGAGTCGTTAGAGTAGTAAAAAGCCATATTTATGTAATGTAACACATAAATATTTCGCCATTTTCCGTGGGCGTGATGGAGTGAAAACCTACTGTTGATTTTCATGTGGCCTTTTCTGGCATTCCTTTCAACTGATTAAACGCGAAAATTTTGAAACAATTTATTATAACTAAGCAATGTTTGCATGTCAGTTAATTAACTTGTATAACGGATTTATGCCGCTATAATGTTTTAAGGGTTATGGAATGGAAATGAACTACGACTCGGTTAAACGGTTTACTTATATTGGTAGCAACACCACAATGATACACCATCAGTTCTTAGTATCAACACAACAGACAAGTATGGCGGCCGTCGCACGATCGCAGCGTGCGCGGTCCGGTCTATCTTAGCGCGTGGCGGGGGGCCGACTGGCTGCTCGAGCGAGTTGGAGCAAGCGCGGGCGGCGGGAAGGACCTATATCGTGACGTGGCGACGCGCGCATGCAACACAACGCTACACACTCCCCCTCTAGTTCGAACATAGCGCCCTCGCGTTCGGGCTAGCAATCAAATCTACGCGGCCGACCGCGTCTGCGCTTCTCTCTAACCGGGGCCTCGACATCACCGATGAATGGAGTCAAATCAGAGACGTGGTATCGTCCTACGTGCTCACCTCTAGTAACTCCCTCCACCAGGTAAGTAGTAGGGCTTACTACTTCGCGGATGCGATAAGGGCCATCCCTCCGGGGTATAAATTTCGCAGACTGGCCGGGACTCACATCATTCATTCCTTGCGTTTTCAACAAAACGACATCACCTACCTTGTATTCTGGAGGGGCGCGTCTGCCTTCATCTGCGTACTTCTTCTGCAGAGACTGGTTACGCTCGTGGATATCTCGGGCGTCAAGTAACACCGTCGATAACTTACGAAGATAAGGAGTGATATTGTGGACGAAATTATCGCTGTCCACGATGGTCTTCATGTCTGCCACGACGTCCGATGGCGCGCGCAGCTCTCTCCCGAAGGTAAGGAAAGCTGGTGAAAATCCAGTACTCGCTGTAACAGCGGAGTTCATCGCGAACCTTATGGCCGCGAGATGAGTATCCCACGATGTGTGATCCTTTCCTACCAGTATCGCTAACTGTGGTTTAAGGTCACGATTTTTCCGCTCAACGGGGTTCGCTTCTGGGTGATACAACGGCGTCAAAGATTGTTTGATACCCATCACGTGACAGGCCTGCTGCATCACTTCCGCAACAAACTGAACTCCGTTGTCGCTGATCATCCTGCGCGGGACTCCATACCTAAGAAAGACCTCGGATATTAAAATTTCAGCGCATTCCACGCTTTTAGCCTTTTCCAACGCAAATAGCTCAACCCAATGGGAGCACGTGTCTTCTAGGATTAAAATCCAACGGTTACCCTTCGGAGTCTTTGGTAGGGGTCCGAACAAGTCGACAGATACCACTTCAAATCGCCGGGTGGGTGCAGGAGTCTGGAGCAGTCCTGCAGGCTTCCTGTTATCTATCTTGTATCGCTGGCAAGCTGCACAGCGTTTAATGTAGTCTGTGACAAAGGACTTCATACCTGGCCAAAAGTATCGTATCCTGATGCGTTGTAGGGTACGTTCAGCACCAAAGTGGCCTGCTGTGGGAGCGTCGTGGTACTCTACGAGGACGGCTTCTCTCTCGTGTTTAGGGACCACGAGACAGGCGGACTCAGCATCTTCCGATTCGGGTGCGCACCTGTATAATATCCCATCAGACACCAGGTATCCTCTCTCTGACCACCCTCTCCCCCTGAAGGGATCGTCGGTAGTCTCTAGATCCTCAACGATCCCCTTCAGCTCTGGGTCCTTGAGCTGGTTAGAGCGCACATCCTCAGGTGACCTATGTGGCATATCTACGGTTACTAAGCATACCTCGCAACCAGCTGGGTTTTCCTCGCAACAAGCTGGGCGGCTTAGTGCATCGGCAATCACATTCACCTTTCCGGGAGTGTACTGAATCTGCAGGTTATAAGCCTGAAGTGTCAATGCCCATCTGGCAAGACGTCCACTGGGGGACTTAAGACTCATCAGCCAACGTAGCGGCTGATGGTCGGACTTAACTACTACTTCCGAACCTTCCACGTAACCTCTGAACTTCGTGACCGCCCAGATGACGGCAAGAGCTTCGCGTTCTGTGGTGGTGTAGTTGCGCTCGGCTGGCGAGAGTAGGCGACTGGCGTACTCTATGGGCCTTTCGTCGGGGCCCTCCCCCTGCATCAAAACTGCGCCGAGACAGTAGCCGCTGCTATCTGTCCGGAGGGAGAAAGGCTTGGACTCATCAGCCTGGCGAAGAATGGGAGCGGTGACCAGGAGCTCCTTGATGCGCTCGAAAGCAGTTTGCTGCTCATCATGCCATCTCCAACTGCTGTTCTTTTTGAGCAGGTCAGTCAAAGGCTTGGCAATTGTAGCGTAGTTCGGTACAAACCTTCGAAACCAGCTGGATGTGGCCAGGAAACCTTTGAGCTGCCTTTCGTTCTTCGGGGCAGGCATGTCAGCAATAGCTGAGGTTTTCTCTGGGTCTACTTGCAGACCTCCAGGAACAATTATGTGACCAAGGAATTTCACAGAGTCACGGGCGAAACAGCTTTTCTTTCGATTGACTCGAAGGTCGAACTTTTTGAGTCTGTCGAAGACTACTTCGAGATCTTCAATATGACCTTCGAAACTCGGTGACAAGATTATTAGATCGTCCAAATATCCAAGAATACTCACAGGCCTACTTCCTTGGGGGTCTGGTGGGATATCGGAGCTGTCACTTACCTTGTGTCCTCGAACAGACACAATCAGGTTTGACTTGAAGCGATCTATCAATCTCTGAAACGTGGCGCCAGAGTTGCGAAGGCCCATCGGCATCCTCTTAAACCTATAAGAGCCGGAGGGTGTAACAAATGCAGTTTTGTCGCGGTCCTCTTCAGCGACACAAACTTGAAAGTAACCGGAGTGAAGGTCTAGCGTCGTCATGTAGCTGGTCGTCTTCGCTGCATGAAGCACGTCTTCCATGCGCGGGAGCGGGTACCTATCCGGCTCAGTCACAGCGTTGAGCTTACGGTAGTCCACACAAAGGCGGACTCCGCCATCTTTCTTCGCAACTAAAACGACGTTCGCAGCCCACGGCGACTCACACTCCTCTATTACATCTGCGCGCAGCAGCTTCTCAAGCTCACCGTCCAACAACTCTCTCTTACCTTGCGACATCCTATACGGTGGTGAAGCGGTCGGTACCTGCTTCTCGTCAACACGAATATGATGAGTTGCGTAAGTTGTAGGAGGTCCTTCGGTGGCGAAGCGCTCAACTCTCGTAGCTATGAGCTGGTTGAGTTGTGTCCTTTGAGCAGGTGACAGTTTCGTACCTTCATCTTCTCTCAGCGCCAAGCCGGTTGTATCAACCTGCATCAGCTCTGCATCGCCGGTGGATGTGAGGCTAAAAGACTGCACAAAAGTAAACTTCTGCCCTGGGAAATCACTAAAATGCCAACAGTTATGTTGGAGGTCCACTAATATACCTGCTCTAGCGATAAAATCCTGTCCTAGAAGCGTCCTATTATCCGCTTCCGGTATCACTAGGAAAGTGGTGGGGATAACGCGTCCCTCAATGGTGACGTTCGTGTCACATGATAATAACTCACGTACCTGCTGTGTTCCATCGGCGAGGCCGAGGTTGCGACGAGTTTTCGAGAAAGTGGTCCCACTGTCCAATAATATTTTGTAGAGTCCGGGACTAGCAAGACTCTCAGTAGCACCTGTATCCAGCACTGCAACACCTACTAAAGACGCAACTTCTATCTTGACCGTAGGGTGTGACAGATCAGACTCATGGGTGACAGCACTTTGAAAACTCACCTTATCGGCGGTGGCGGGTGGCGTGGCTTTACACGTCGGACACTTCGAGCGAATTACTCCCTGTCGACCACAACCGTAACAAGCTAGCGGCGCATTATTATCTTGGTCACCCGATTTGGTTTTAATTTTACATTCATCTATCGAATGGCCAAACCGTTTACAGAAAGCGCAGCGCGGTCGAACACGTTTCGTATTCGAATTCGTATCGTTACAAATATTCGAACTAGAGTCGGACACAGCGCGCGAAGGGTTACTTTGATTATCTGTCGCCGTCGGAGGGTTAATGTTTACATTTCGAGATTTCGCGGAACTTGCAGTGTTATTACTGTTATTAGTCGAGATACTCGCGTTACGAGACTGAATTTGTGACTTAGTATGACTTACCTCGCCTAGCGTCTCCTCAACATACCTTGCTCGCTCGAGTAGACAGTCGACACTACTTACACTATCGCGTGACACTCTTTTACGGAACTTACGATGTAAAAGGCCGTAAACTATGTCCACTTGCATAACATCTGGTATAATATAAGGTATACGCGACATTTCTGCCCGCACTCGCGATATAAAGGAATCGACACTATCGTCATCAGTTTGTTCGCGTGCGAATATTTCTCGTAAGATCCGGTGGGCGGGGCGCGGGGCGCCGTACATGAATCGCAGGCGGCGTATCGCGGCGTCCCAGGTCTCCACGGTAGATTTCACGCCTTGCCACCACACTGCGGCGTCTCCGGTTAGCAGCATAGGTAGACCTCGAAGGGCGTGTTCGTCGGATACACTTGCGCACTCTTTGTAGATTATCACGCTCTCGACAAATGCTTCTAGGGCTTCGGTACTGCGGGCGGCTCCGTCGAAGCGGGCCGTGCACCGGGTAAAGTTGTTGTGCATGCCATACATGCCAAGCACGGTCGGTCCAGTGTGCGCAGCGGTAGGTTGAGTCGGTCCCGTAGTGTCGGACGTCGGCGTCGACGTCGCGACGCTTCTCATGACGTTGGATAACAAACGTGTGAGCTGTTCCTCGGACATGGAAATCATGTTACCACATGCCGTTGTCGGGATCGGTGTAGTTGTTGCCGTGGTGTTCGCGCTCGCGGGTTTAGCTACCGCGTGGCTTTCCTCGTCACTACTGGAACCATCGTTTTCTTCTTCGTTTGCGTGCGCGCGGCGTGTTTTCGGCGGCATTTTCTCGACGGTAACACTCGGTGATGAACGCAAACGGTAAATAACGGCACTATAGTCCAGTAGGTAGGTACACTAATTACTCGATCCGTGACGTACGGAGCACGTGCCACGAGTTGGGCGCAATTTATAACGGATTTATGCCGCTATAATGTTTTAAGGGTTATGGAATGGAAATGAACTACGACTCGGTTAAACGGTTTACTTATATTGGTAGCAACACCACAATGATACACCATCAGTTCTTAGTATCAACACAACAGACAAGTATGGCGGCCGTCGCACGATCGCAGCGTGCGCGGTCCGGTCTATCTTAGCGCGTGGCGGGGGGCCGACTGGCTGCTCGAGCGAGTTGGAGCAAGCGCGGGCGGCGGGAAGGACCTATATCGTGACGTGGCGACGCGCGCATGCAACACAACGCTACACTTGTTTGTTTAGATATTTTATTTATTATCCGCAATAAGTATTTTAATTAGACTTGCTGAGTTTTTGACATGTATATTCTTCTAGCCTTCAATAATAAACGAAACAAGTCAGGTATATTTAAACATTGTTGTTTTTATCAAGACTCAACTTATTATTTTCTAAGAACTCTTAAAGACTGAATGCTATCTGGAGTTAGCAACAAGCCCTCTAATATTATTATCAATTTGCTTAAAAACTACCGCTCTACTACATCCTTCCCAAAAATAAGACCCACACCCCATTCCACCCCGCCAAATAAACTTTCCACCAGGTATACCAACTGAAGCATAATTAAAAAGAAAGAAAATTCTTTGAAAAGAAACAATCGCGTTTGGAAAGGAAGCAAGTGTCGCGAAGGAGTCGTGAGCTGAAAGTTCTCCACATAAATCGGTGGCAACGAGTTAACCCCGCACTAGCCGGAGTTGAACAAACTCGGCCAACACACACTGATGCACTTTTGTTTATTTTAAAGAATATTAGGTATAGGCCTGGCGGTGTAGGGTTGAGATTTTTGTCGGACTTTCGTTTGTTTTGTAGTGCTTTATTGTTTTTCCTTAAATGTGATGACAGTCCTTAAATTCAGGCCGCGGTCACTAATTTGAAGATGTTGACCTGAAGAATTAAAACAAAGTTAAATCCTAGTACTTACCTACTTATTTATTAAATATAATTAAAATCTATACGATATATATTAAATAAGTTTAATTCAGTTCGAAATAAAATCAACAGAATTCTCCCAAGTAAGTGCTATTGGGTCATACCTGGTCATACCTATATGAAAGCAGATATAATATATTCCTGGTATCTATAAACTAATGAATAAGCTTCAAGAAAGTGTTCGTTGAAATGTTTCATAAATCATTATTCAATTTTAATTATGTAGAAGACGAGATAATTATTAACAGCTCTACAATCTACATAAATAAAACTCTTGTTATAAATAGGTATTAAGAAATCTAGGTAAAAGACCTTTCTCTAGATAACTTAGTGCATACGCTAGTGTCGTAGCGACACGCGTAAACCTTTCAGTCAACGTCTTCATTCAGCTAGACATTAACCATATCTTACTTGTTATCACCCGCGTCTGGGAAAGAAACAGTGCCAGATTTGGACTGAACAGTGAAAATTACTTGGACAGGACTAATTAATAAGTTAAAAAAATACTAACTTTTACTTGATTGTAGAATAAATGCTTTAAAACGGGGAAGATTTTCCGGGAACCGATCTCAAGTGAAGTGCCAACTTGACAAATTGGGAGGCTTTTGGTCCCCCCGCTGTTAAGGAAAGGTGGTGTTGGATAAATAAATCGTATAAGACAATTCCATACTTCAAATAGCAGTCATAAAACCTCGAATGGCTTCCGAGATCTAGATTCGCTGATTCAGCAGTGCACTTGCTCTGGTCCGCATAAGTCACGGTGACCGCCCAAACAACGGCCAGCAGACAAAAGTCGAAGCGCTTCGTGTTCAATCATTTCGGTTGTTTATTCGAAATTTATTCTGTCGGGGAAATACGAATGAGTAGTGGGCTAGTGAGGCGATAAATCGTGTCGATGTCGCGACGTGTCGCGCGTCGGGTTAAAAGCTCGATAACCGAGACGGGCACACACCTACCCGCGCCAACAATAACCTCTCGCTTTGTTTTATTTCTGAACGTTCCAACGCGGCCCGACCAGATATCCGCCAAGTATTTTATGCATAAAAATATCGATATATAATTGCTTCATTACGTCCCTGTGTTGGTGAGTAAAATATGTGGGAGTCACACACAGGTGGCTCTTTTCGTGGGCTTTTTCGAACCCTCAATTAAGCTCTTATCGTACTAATTAGAACTTTATTATCATTTTCCGTGACGCGTTAAAGATTATAATTTCCGAAAATATACGCCGCTGTAATTACCTAGCGATAACTACCGCACAGTTATTTTTATTTTATACAGTTATAGAAATATAATCACAAAAAGTTTCGCGCCGTTGTAATTTAGACGTTCATTCGTACATAAAACGAGACTTTTTGAATTGATTATGTGAAAACTAGTAGCCGCAACTTGCATAGTTGCCAAAGCAGTTATTTTTGTCTATTAAATATTTTACGTGCCATTGTCTTCTTTAATTAGAGTATAACTTTGAACTTTTTTGTAGTATTTGGTGTAATTGTTTTGAATTATTAAGTGGGCGTAAGTAGGTAATTAAATAGTGGTGTTAAGTGCGAGGCAACACCCTGTAGCGTTCAGAAAGGCGAGTTCTGTGGTGTCTGTCGGTTCTCGCAGTGTCGCTATCGTTGTATCGCCTCTGCCACGCCGTTTGCTTTATGGTGCCAGCTTGGGTGTAATATTTCTTAGGGATCGCACGCCATGATTCATTCCGTGTCACTTTTTAACTTTTCGAACGTACCTGTAATGAAGGTAGAAGGCAGATAATAGAATTTAAAAATGGAACGAAGAATTTGTTTTGATTTTTGTTTTTCAACAAATTAATGGCTGTTAAACGGCAAACAGGATGCTTGAAAAATCTGTCAGCAATAGCATTTATTAATTGGAGTCGGATTTGTAATATTAATTTCACGATTTCGTTGAAACGTTCGTTAAAATAGTAATTGAATTGATGTATCCTCTTTAATTTAGCAATAATATTAACAACTATCGTGTATCGTAGGGAAATACTAAAGTATGTTGGCTTGAAGGCTTGAAATTGAGCGAGCGGCCGCGCCTGCGCCGCTTGTCAGTTATAATTGGCTGAACTTGTCGACCGAGTCGTAGCGATTTTTTTACTTTTTCTCCCTACACTGCCATTACTCTTCGTCTCCCGGGAGAGACGTAAATTGCGAACATACAGCCCGTGGAAACAAGCATTGATGTGACGTATGAATACACGACCATTGTTATGTATTATTAAAATTCAAATTTCAGATGAAATTTCTAAACGCTGGGGGTTCGGATGTTCATATTAATTGGTTTTATGAAAACATCGTGCTGTACATCTCATTTGTAGGTTCTATATTTGAATATTAGCAGCCGTATTGTGAACCAGGGTCTAGAATATCTGGTACATTAAAATGAGATACCATTTTAGTCTTAATCGGATGTTAAGGCGAGGTACACAAAAGGGCGGCACACGGGCACATTGTGGTACATCGTTCAGTGTTCATTGTGCTAGTACCAGTGGCAGCTGGATCCTGGGATACTGGCACTTTACATAATTCATACATAATCGCTTTGCATATCGACAACATGTGACATGTGTTGCATTCTGTACGCTGAACGGATTTGTTTTTGTTGACGTAGAGACAGATAAAACTGCGGAACTGAATAATGATGTGTTTGTTAATGTACTCCAGTGTGGACATAAGAGGTTTTAAGTAGAACTGATTCTGTTACAAATAACAATGAGAAAGATTTTGTAGTTGATGAAACAAGGCAAATACTGAAAGGACTATGTGGATAGGTACCTATAGTACATTATGACAGATCTCGAATATAGTGTACCAGACGGATAAAATCGGGCACCGTGGTGTATAACGATGAAGACAAAAAGAAAATTTTAAAAGGATTCTGTAAGTATTAAGCTAGCAGCTAAACAGTTGTAGAAGACATGTCTACTATAAATACCTAATTTAAGACCAGTAGAGAATCTAGTTTAGCTGATAAACCTGTTTATATATTCGATAGTGAAACCAGAATCGAATTTGATATTAATTCCATATTACCCACTAGATAATTTATTACCTAAAGCCGTCATAGAAGAACTGATGTAAACAAAAAAGCGCTTTATCAAGGAAAAAATTCAGCGTCTCAAGCAGTTTCTAGAATATATTCCCCTGATTTTAAATGCAACTATCTGGTGCTAGCATCATTAGTTTTCTTAAAGCGTAACAGCTTAACTTAAGCCCAAAGTAAATAGCATCGCGGCGAGACTCCAAAAATGCATTTGGTTCGTAATAAATAATACATGAACCTATTTATGGGGGCCTCATTTATGTTGCTGAGTTTTCGGACGACTTCCTTTCTTTGGTTTTTCGAGTTCTTTGCAGTTCTTTCATTATTGGGTAGAACAATATCAAGAAGTGGCTTAAACTAAACGTAGTAAAAGGAAAAGTGATATGATTATTGAAATTAACAACCTTGTCATTGAATATTAGCAAAATTTTTGTTCGTTTTAGTTGGCATAAAATTGTTAAAATGTGACGCTTCAAAAATAAAGACACTATTCATGATCTCCACAATTATTAAAGATGTTTTCCTTCACTATACATTACCAACGAACTTTAATATTAACAAAAAATAAACACACACTATAGACTATAATCGATTTATCAAAATTATCAACTAGAAATCGCACTCAATGTCGAAATTAAAGTCAACATTAAACTTTGTTACGAATTAAATTAAATCAATTCAGCCGCTATTGATCACAATCTGTTTTTTGCATTTCTTTACCATTTTCGGCTTTATAACTTTAAAGCTGAATTCCTTGGCTTATCTATCTACCAATTCTAGTCAGTTCATTATCAAGTTAAAAGTTAAGTTTTCAGTTAGTTGTTCGCAATTAGTTAGCCGCTACCGTGCTTTTAATGAGCATTTCATTGTTCTCAGAGCAATTGTTTAACTCTTTTGTTGTTATTCTTTAATTAATCCTTGTTTTTTCGATGCGTTCTTTACAAACTTAACTACAGTTAATTGCGGTGGCAATTTCTTTCATTGGAAATCGATAATATACGTGTGTAGTTTTTTGCAAGTTTCACTTGAGCGTGTGTTTCCTTTTTGTTCTTATTAAAGTTCTTTGGTAATGTAAGTACAGTGAAGGAAAACATCTTGAAAAATTGTGGAGTTCATGAATATTGTCTTAAATTGTTTAAACGTAATGAAGAAGCATGCAAAATATGAATGCCTTCTCTGTTAAGGCATCTTAATGTAGGTACATAAATACATCACGCCTGCATTCCCCGAAGGGTACGGCAGAGATGCTCCTATAGTACCTACCACATTTCGCCAGTTATGTTTAGTCCTCAAGTAAAGTATGTGTTTAAGTATCTTTCAATATCGAATTTCTCATGTCAAAATTATATATTATATATATTTTTTTATCTGACAATTTTTTTGCATTTCTGATCAACTTTCAGGTGTAGATTTTTCCAAGAATATTCATAATTCCATCAATCGTTTTCCTTCAAGTGAAGCTAAGAAAATGAAAATGTGAAGTCTTCATTTATACCTATTATATGAAGATTTAATTTAAACTAGGTACATTATTGTACTCAGATCCGATGTAGGTAATATTTCACAGATAGATGATTACAATCTCATGTTTATTAAGTAATAAATCGTTAGTTTAATTATGTATGCGTCTACAAGAATGATTACATTATAAATTAGTCGATCTAATGAGCGATGAGAATACAATTGATGTATTATCTTTCAATCGATTTTGTTATCGAGTTATCTCTTTTTATTTAATTAAATGTAGTAGTTTTACGTGCGATAGAACTCTGGAGATATGTTATTTGGATTTTCTAATTGATGAAACAACCATTTTGAAAATGAAAGTCTATTTGATAAAATCATTAAAAGTAATAGTGGTATATGTAGAGAGTGTTGTTGTGTAGTATGTTTGTCTTATGAAAGGCATTCTGTGCCTATGGAAAAATATATAGACACGTAGGTACCTAATAGGTATAATTTAGCAAAACAACCTACCTTCTTGCAAAGACAATCACACATTTTTTTTTCCAAACGTTATCATTCAAACTTTTAAAGCTCACCCCACTTAGTTATCTCAAAATGGATACAGTAGACGCATTCAGGAACAGTATGCCCAATCGTTTCCACTCGGATACAGCAGCAATTAAGAACAATTCATACAACAACATTGCGTTGTCAACGCATTCCCTATCAGACTGACCTCAGGCCACCTTTGACTGATTTGCACTGAGATACAACGACCAATGCATAATGATCTCCCTACCCCCCCTTACTCCTTTATACGTCTCGGGTAACTAAGGAGTGTGTGGGTGTTTGAAAGGCCAGATAAGACTGGTCTCAAGTCTATAACGAGTCTTTAGAAATTGTGACAGATCGAAAGCAACGACAGGCGTAATCTGAAATTGACTGACGTTTAATTGTTAAATTAATTGTAGTGATATAAGAGCTCGTGTTTACGGGTTGAATTAATTTTAGAAATTGATGTTATGTAAGGAAGCGGGTTTGCTAGGACGATGCCCTAGAGTTGAGTAATATTGTTTAGCTTTCTTCGTTACCTACTTATAGGGATGGCTACCAACCTATATTAATTAGTTTTCTGCTTATTTTTAATATTCAGTTAGAAAATATTTTTTGACAAATCTTAAATCCATACTAATATTATAAATTCGAAAGTAACTCTATCTGTCTGTGTGTATTTTCCTTTTCACGCCTAAACCACCGAACGGATTTCGATGAAATTTGGCAAGGAGATAGATGGTATCCCGGGGAAGCACATAGGCTACTTTTTATCGACATACTACGCGGGCGAAGCCGCGGGTGGAAGCTAGTACAATAAACAAGCTAACACAAAAATAAAATATATTAGTATAATTATTACGTGCTTATTTAGTTTTCAACTTTTTTGACTTCAAATAATTTAGTTTGAATGACTTGAAAGTTTCATTTTATACTTTGAATCGGCTCTGTTATTCATAATATAGACAAGTAGGTGAGTTCTGATTATATCTAGAAGTAGGTACCTAGTTACTATTGCCAATCTGACCTCACCACACAGGAAAACCAAATCAAACCTGCCACATCAAACAAGATTCCGACCTAGCAGATAAGATACATATGCTTAAGTAGGTAATAAGCTAAACGATACATAAATTATCGTTAGCCATAGTACTCCACTAGAATTTAACTAACAACTTAATTCAAAACATAAATACATAATTTTGATTAAATTAACTTCACTAATTTCTAAGGCGGTCCATAGAAGCTAGAATGTTATTTTATCAATTTCTGAAGTTGAAAATAGGATAAAATAACCCGTGGGTAATTGCCATGGAATACCTCTGTAAGTTAAGATAGTAGATTTTATTCCTATGATAAGGTAATTTTTAATGAAGTAATGAACCTGACATAGTAGAATTATGTAGATGCCTATTTACTTGCTCTTATGTGCTTCGAAGAATATGATTTGTTTGATACGGTGTTTGATGTGCAATTATTATGTTAAAAGAAGCTTTTGATGAAAGTATTATAGTATCTACCTACCAGGAGCTTTTAGAGTGTATCAGAAAGTTGTGGTCAAGTTTAAGGGTGGGGAACAGACCATCAAGCTGCAATACCTACCTACTCGACCCAGAACCAAACTGCCCCGTTGGTCTCGTGGTCGCATAGTGCGACTGCTGAGCGTGAGGTTCTGGGTTATATTCCCGGGTCGGGTAGTGTTATTGTGTTTTTTCGTTAGGAATTTCTTAGTAACAGCCCGGAGTTTGGAAGCTGGCGGTGCGATATCCCCGTGCTTCGGAAAGCACGTTAAGCCGTTGGTCCTGCGCCTGATCTCTCTCCGGTCGTGTCGGGTTGCCGTCCCATCGGACTATGAGAGTGAGGAAAGCGAGAGTGCACCTGTGTTTGCGCACACCCTTGTGCACTATAATACCTCCCGCGCCGAAGGCTAGTCTCCGTTGAGATTGGCCGCCATGGCCGAAATACGGTCAGAATACTCGACCCAAATGTATTGGACGGCAGATAATTTTTTATCGTGGAGTTTCTTGCCGGCTCTTCTCCATAGAAAACGACCAATTGGAACCGTGCACCTAGCTTCTGACGTTTCATAAGTGCCCATGTAGGTTTATGTGAAATAAAATATTTTGATTTTGATCGGTTAAGATGATGAGACCGAGAAAGTTGTTCAGTTTGATGGTCTGTACCACACCCTTGAATTTTGACTAAACCTTTCTGATACCTACACCTGTATTAGTAGCTCAGAAAATAACCGCTGCATTTTATCATACGGTTGTTAAAAGCAAAGAAGCTATTACGTCATCTACATAAATTGATAACCTCACCATAGTTAAAAGACAGACGTTCTGTGTGCAGCCGCTGGCTCTTAATATCACAGATGAAAGGAACTAGTTGGCGGCTTGTTAATGAGCACATGAGTTCCCTTGACCAAAGCGAACCTTGGCGAACAGCCAAGAAAACGCTAAAGAAAATGCCACTAAAGCTGAATAAGGGACAAAAGAGAATTTACTCAATACAGACTGAACTTGCAACTACATTAAATGCAACAAAACAAAATCGCTTATGCATTTATTTCTTAAGTCAAGTTACTTACCTACTACTTAATAATTCATAAGCAAGGCAGTGCTCCGGACATTTTCAGCGACAGTTTTCTTTTTTGTTTGCAGTTTTACCGCATTTTCATGAAGACATAACGAGTTAGGCGCTGCCTTATCGAAAAAGTATACAAATACGTAAAGGAGCCAATTTAAATTCAGCCAAAACGTATTCGTTGGAAGTTGTTCGATCCGTCACGCTTCCCCACAATAAATCTCTTCAGATACCCGCCCTAGTACAGCATAAATAAGGTGGATCTTGTTAAAAACTTGCGGGGGCAAAAAAACGGGATATTTTCCGCCATTTTTAAAACGAGACGCTCCCCTTAAGGAGGCTTCCGCGGTTTCATAAATATGCAGATATGCCTTCACCTGGGCTAAAGCCACAAAATTTAGCTGAACAATTTATCGTAATAGAAATATTGTAAATACGTATACATCGTGCGAGCTTAAATAAATTTGTGTTGTGCCGTGCTTTTGCATAAGTAGCGTTGGTATCTCTCTCGTTTCGCGTTGTGTGCGTACGCCCTTAGTAAACGATTCGTTATTATCTGATAATGACTTCGTCCCCGACCAACTAAAACACATTTTGAATTATGGTTCTAATTACATCGATTAAAAATAGCTGGCATACATAAAAGGTCACGTGCACCATTATAAACAACTCACATGCTTTAGAAGACTGAAAATACTGAATGAAATAGTTGCTCATTTACTTCACATTTAGTTACCAAAACTTGCTCTACATATCATTCATATTAATAAAAGTCATAATATCCCCGTATATCACAAATAACTTGTTGTTAGACTTTTAAAACAAAATGAAAACGACACCTCAACTATCAAATAACACACAAAAGTCATCGTAATATCTATAACTTAGTTACATTGAAAGAAAGTACTAGTCCTTGCCAACAAGCAAAAAGAAACTTAGTCTTAGTTGCTGAAGATTTAAAATTGAATGCTTCTGAAGAAATAAGAAGTCTGGAAAATGTAGTTGTATTCGTAGACGTTGATTGAGTAGAAGATATTAGTAACAGTCAATGCTAAGCACTTTGTTGGTGCTTGTACCTACTAACATAAACTAGGATTCGATTTTTGCGTAGGTAATGGTCTGTTCAAAGCTATTAATCGTTTTCAGTCAATCTTGATCGTGTTTTGTTTGAGATAAGCACTAATGTTTATAGACAGGCATTTTCTAATTTCTCTGTACTGTTTTCTTCGACGATTTCCGCTCAATCAGTCTATTTCTTACTATTGAATTGTTTTTCAAAGAGAAGAAAATAAGAAACGGTATGCAGCCATTTTCATTTAATAAAGGAGACACTTTTTAGCATGAATCTAACTAGTTCAAAAGTTCAGAACTCTATGATTCGTTAACTACATCATTTGGTAGAAAAAACTGTGAAACCTAAGTATTTAAAAAAAAACAGAAGTATATCCATTGATAAGGTCAAAGTCAAAATTCAAATAATTTTTATTTAGACATTGCGCTTTTGAACGTCAAAAAAAATAACAAAGAAATAGAACTGATTCTAGTTGCCGTTGCTGATAGGTATCAAAGTTAATGTCACTCCCATAAATTATCTTAGTCATAAATATGTATCCAGTTGATATGCTGCTAAATAATTTCTAAGTCAATAAATTAGACGAGATCTTATCAAGACATTTGCGGTATAAGATAAGATATCTGTAGGTACGTAGGAAGCTCGATAAATGTACAATTAAAAGCAGAAACAGATATGCAATTATCTAATTAGTCATTAATTACTCAGCAGGAACATGGGACATATTGAGAACATGTGCCATTCCTATTTATAAACAGCTGTGAGCTGGTACATACCTACCTACCTACCTATCTATGATTTGTATTCGTTCTGCGTCAGAACTAAAATAGTATTGTTATAATTAAAACAGATCTGTCTTGATTATGTATTGCTATTTGCACATTAAATATGTGTAATTAAATTGCTTAGAATGTTTACCTACCTACTTGTGTGTCTCTTTATACTAGAAGATAATCTAGTTTATAAAAAAAAAGCTTGAATAAATATATTTCTAGAACTAAAAACTAAAATATTGAGGAATTTAAAAACCAATACTAATTTAAAACAGATCAATTTGTAAACTAAAGCGCCTATTGAAAACTCTAAAAGATGTGTCCCTCCAATAAATTGCTAAAAGTATTCATAAAACCGGTTTTATATGTACTTATTAAAATATATTACGATAAGAGAGATTTTTCGATGCGTCAATACGTATCAGTCAGTCAGCGCCGACTGTGGTACGCCCACCGACGCCAAGCTACTGGCCACATTTCATTCACCACTCCATACAAAAGCTACATTATCTCATACAAACATTACATAACTCCGAAAACGCAGGTGTTAAAAGCGTATTAGAGCCAACAAACAGGGCGCTAAGCTTCGGGATTCGGCAGACCATAGCTCGGTTAAAATGGCCGAAGATTAGCCGAGTGCGGGCCCCAGATATTAATGTTACAGCCAAAATATCAAAGGTTGGAACATAATTATGTTATAATTGGACCTCTGATAACCCTACGATTTACATAAACGTATATCAAATAAATTAAAATCTCCATAACGTTGAAAAACTGAAATGCCATACGACCATGTTCTGAATAAACAAAAGTTACTAAAATTAATGTAATTAATCGTCGTTTGAATTAATTAGAATATTTGTGTTTAATTTGCATACAATTTTGTTTGAAACAATGCACTAAACGGGCGATGTTTTTGTGACAAATGTCATGGCTCGATACGTAGGTTATTCTCATAATTGTCCCGTAATACCCCACCAATACGTTTACCTCCATGCGTTTTGTCGTACAGGCGTGCCAAGTTTTTCTCAGAAACTAATCAATAATGTGTAGAGGTATTGAAAAGCGCACAAGTGCTATAGCGTTTACACACGCTACTCCTTTGTTCATTTTTTAGATTTAGAATGAATTATAGAACGCCTCTGCTGCATTTAATTAGACAGCATTGTTTATTGTTTCAATTTCGATTCATAAATTTATTTCTTGGTCGTTCTTCATTTGAATTTTAAGAGGATTCCGATCAAAAACGTCCGTTTTCGGTTGTTTATTTGTCAACAGTGCTAAAAATAAATATGGTGTAATGAACGTCTCTGGATTTGGCCGGAGTCTCTCATATTACCTTGTTTATCCCCCGTTAATGTTACTTGCAAACTTTGACAATTTGGGTGACGTACGTATCCCGGTCCGGTTTCGTTAATTCTGCGTACGCCGGGGCCGGTTGAATTTGCATTTTGCACGCGTGATAAGTGGGCCGGATTACATGGGATTCCCACCAACAGCCTCTGTTTGTTCTGAAATAAAGGGCTGTTAAACTTTTTTCATGGTAATTTGGGTCACCTTCAGAAAAAACGATCGGTGTAAATTTGTTTAAGTAGGCTTAGGTCTGGTCGTTCGTTTAAATTAGAAGGAACATGCGTAAAGCTAATTTGGATCACTTGTGCACTCGTTTTTCTCTTTTTTACAAGGCTCATCAAGCAACCCTATAAAGGAACTTGTGGAATGAAACTGCAGAGAAAGTTTTGGACCGTACCTAAATAAGTGACGTCCAGCGCGGAAGTTTGTCGGAAGTGGAGGGTATTTTTCCATCGAGTGATTAATGAAAGCCACCACATAACAGCCCCGGCTGACTTCCAAAATTTCCACAGTAAATCTCTCCTTTCGTTTCGCTTCTTTTGCCCAGGGAAGACTTGGCACCGTATTTTATCTGTGTAATGCAAGCGTTGCACTGTAGCTAGGTAAATAGTCGTTGTATATATTTAATGTATTGCGAGCGACATTTCATTTTTATGGCCCTCTTATTATTCGCGCCGTCCATAATCCGAAAAGGCACTGCATATCTCTGAATACGGCGTTGAAATAGCGCTTTCTGGAACTAAAGATTTGTCTTTTAAAATCCGTAATAATGGCTCATATAAAATACCTACCTCGTATTTGTTCCACATTTATTCGTTTTCACATTATATTACCTAATCCGATAATATTCTTTATCAACAATACATAAAGTAGAAGCCAATTAGATAAGTTACAAAAGGGATGAACAAAAGTATAAACGTCGCCATCGTTTCAAGTTTTTCTATGCAAGGCTATCCGTCAGTGGCCTATTTAGGATTCAGAGTAAGCTCAACTTTCACAATATCGCACTGCAACTCCCATTTTCTCTTCTTTGTTTTCAATGAGCCAAAGAAATATACTGAAACTTTAGTCAAATTAACTAAATGTATTGCTTTTGTTTTTATTCTATAATGTTTGAAATTCAATGTTCATTTTCATCTCACATGCATTGATAACGCTTGCTTTAAGTTTAGTATTGATAGGTAGGATTCAATATATAAGTAGAGTATAAGAATTAAATAATTCAGAATGACCTACAAGACTTTTTTTTTCAAAAGTCAGCCTACCTACTACTACTACTAATACCAAATATACGACAAATCTATGCCTAAACTGAATAAATACCTACTACATTTTTAAGTGCCCTAGACTAAACTAAATACCGAATGCTACCTATGTGCAAGTTTCTTCAAAATGTTTGGTGAATCATTCCTACATGTCTATCACTAAAGAACTTAAATAATTAATTTATTATCTAGAATCTTCTTACAATAACTAAATCTGTTTTTATTGTATTTACCTATCTTATATCAAGAAACACAGAGTTACAAAGTTAACGCATGCGCCGTCGGCGAAGCGCTGTTGTCCCGCCCGTCGGTTTTACAATTGTATTTTAGAATAAAATAAAGAAATCTGTGGATAAATAAATGAAAAACGTTACGATAAAGATTATAGGATCAGTTAATTCAATTTTAGTTGAAAACTTCTGTTTCATTAGCCAGTGATTCATCATCACAGCACATACTTTGAGGTTAGGGAAGAAAATATCATTCTATTCTAGGTATTTTCCCAAGATTTGGTTCTAATATAAGTAAATTAAAATTGTTAATACATTGGCTTTTGTTTATATATGCAACTGAAAAACTATTTTGTGTCAATAGTCAAGTATTTTGTGAAAAGCTTGGGTAAACAAAACAATGATTTTGAGATTCAAGTTCCTGTTATTTTGTATTCATTGATCATGGATGGGTATTTGGGTAAATTGTTTAGCTGATTTGCCATTTGATTAATATATTTTTCGCTAATTTTAGTGCTTATTTGTTTGTATCGATTCTAAAGTATGAAAAGTTAGGTTATGTAGACATCTCGTGACTAGTTTCTAATTGGATAGCATTATTGGCATATTTTCAAATAATGTCTGTAAAACTAATGACTAACTACAAAAATTTCCTCATTTTGATATAAATAAATCGAAATATATTGAAAAACAAACCCTCGCATGAACTGAACTTAGCTTTAGGTATACGTCGTGGCGTCCTTTTGACATTCATACGTTGTTTTCACACAAAATCATCATTGAAACGTACAAACGGTAGCCAACAAAACCATAACACGCAATAATTCACTGATTATATGAAAAATAAACCAAGAAAAACATTTAAAACCAAGAAAAACACACAAAAACAGCGAGGGAAAACACAACGTACGTTTCGCATTAGTTGAGGCAGAGGGCATTGCGATCGGTGGATTCAATATGGCGATGGTTTGTCGGGCGCTGATTGGTCGGCGCGCGCATTGCCGTGAAGTTGGCTCGAGTGAGCGAGCGAGTTAGATTTATGTGATGTTTTGGCGCCGATGAAAGACGGAGAATGTGTCGGAACGAGAGTACATTTGTATGCCGGCGGCGTGTCAGACCGGTTTTGTCAGGGCGTTTACGGAGTGTGCGTATGTGCCGGCTATGTGCCGAGGGCAGGTAAGGCCCGCGCTACCTACTTATAATGATGAATTGTCCAATTCGCCTACATGAATTAAAATATAAATTTTTAATATTCAATTTTTTATTGTTGCAGGTAAGGTTTCACTTCGAAGGCAACGAGGAAAATCCCCCACTGGTACCTAAATATAGGTATAGGTACCTATAGTAATGAAACATAAACACGTTTGGTAGCAATTCATCAAGGCGAAATTTTCCTGCTTCCTGAGCAGATTCATGCATTAATCTTCATGATAAAAAATAGTAGGCAAATCTGCTCAAATTAAATTAGTTACCTAAGAGAATTTAGTCTCCCATATCCTGGTAAAAAGACATGCAAAACTGGTTTCCAACATTGTTAATAACCTTTAGGAATAGTTTCTGGCGGTTTCACTAACCCCCTAATGATATGCGTAAATGACTATTAATTCTTAGGTTAACAAAATAATTGTTTGGATTTTTAATTTGGATTAATAATATTATATGACATATAAGGATAAACTGAGTGGGAAAATGAGATTGAATAGGGGTAAGTATTACCTAACAGAGAAGACAACAAAAATATAAGCTTTTTGCTACATTTTGATTTTTGAGTCATAGAGATTTATGGAACGAGCTGAACCATTCTACTACTTATGTCGTCTTTTTTTTTTTTTTTTTGAAGTTGGGATTTCATCAAATGACTTCTCCCGCTCTGGTCGGAGCGGAAGGGCGTGTCATCCGTGTTCAGTTGCTTTGCCAAAGTCCCGGGAAAGTCCGAAAGGGATTTCGGACTCTCCCGCAACCCTGGACTTATGTGGTCCTGGGATTGTAATCAAATCCCATCTTCGACAGAATTTTAAACAAAAATCCACAGATGGAGCATGAGATTAGAAATTGTGATAAATGATAATAAACTCGTCCCCTATTATATTCGAACGCAACACCGCCAAGGGCGATTCAAAGTAAGGGAGCCAAAGCGTAGCTCCACACCTCAGGGACTCTACACCTCTAGACGCGTGATGTGTATTATGACGAATATCTTGGCAGTAAAGATTGTTTAACGGCTGAAATAATAAACATCGCAGACATAATAAAGCTTCGCAATAGACCCCACCAGCCACACCCAGCAAATCCGAGCGGAAGCTAGAAATTGTGAAGCAAAGAAAAAAGCAAATATGGCCCAGGCCCAATGGCCTAAGATAAATTTATTTCGTCGTGTAACTAGCAATAAATATGCTAATTCAACACTATAACGTCCGTATGTCGCCTACCAGCTCCGCCATTGAAAGAGTGAAAAAGATATCACAAAATTGCACTGCGCATTGCTCTTTTCAGTCATACAACCTTCGAGTGGCATCACGCAAAACTTTACTCTGTTTCTTTCTCTCGTAGGTCGTATTTTTTTCTTTCCGATTTATTGAGATACGCCGTTCTGTTGTCGGTTTGTAGTTTTATCGACCTACGGCAACTACTAACCCAATAAATTTTGGTGTTTCGCTCAGTGAATCCGTTCGTTGAACGAATGCATCGTCCCAGATACGAACGTGCGGGATTTGACTGCGACGATTTATTGGCGCGGTTTATAACTTACTGACCAAAATTTATAAGAGATGACCTTCGATTCGATTCGTGACGCTCACTTTTGTCGATTCGATACCCTCTAAATTAGAAATTAGAATCTATCAACTTATTCACATATGTATACTTTATCAGAGCCGCTTTTAGCAATGCAAAATAGCCTGACTCAACCAGTTCACGGACCCGCAGTGAATCTCTTAATTAAGAAACACAATTAATGTATAAATCAAGAGCACAACTTAATCTGCAAAATGAAAACAATCAAAACCAATATTTAATTGATGGGCAAACCTTAATTAACTTGTAGTTCGGAGTCAGAGTCGGGTCCGGAGCCCCTTGGATAAAAGAAGCCATCTGCATTTTGGTATTCAAATTATTCTCCAAACGTGTTCTCCGTTCTAACCAAGCAGCCATTAACAGAATCGTTGCATCACGCTCACTCCTGCGCATCCAAAACTGGCGCGAACAGTTCAACCCTTTGGTTCGGGACTCACAGCTTCGAAACGACAATATAACGTACTCATATGGACCCGAATAAAACGGAACAAAAAATCACATCACAAAAGTTTGCCTAAACTAACCTCGTTAAGAGATTTCTGGATAAAAGAATACCGTTTTTCAGTATCATCACGATTGTGCCGTGGATCGGATAGCTCGATCGAAGACGCGACTAATACTGACTGTAAAATGATATTTTAAAGTGAATTGTTCCTTTTTCTATTAGTAAAATAACTGTTTGTTGCACAAATGCAAAGAGAAAGTTGGTTTTGTTGCATTGGGAGAACAAAAAGTATAGTTTTTTGAGTTATTGTTCGAGAGAAAGTCACCATTGTTAAGGTAAAAAAGCTTTTTGTACCTGCTAAAGAACGGAGCTATGAACGGCTTAAAGTTTTTGTAGTATTCGAATAACTTCGTTGTAGAACGTGCGTGTTTTGGGTTTGTTTGAGAATTTGAGTGGAAGATGTGTTGCGGGGAAAAAATGGAGTCCTATAGAGCTTTCATACAGGTATATGTTCAAACATTTTTCCCATAACCGATGTTCTCCCAGATTAAACAACAGGTTACTTCACACAGACATGATGAAAATTTTTCCTCCGGAAAAATTAATTGAGGGCGTCATGTTTGAAAATTTAATCTCACGGTCATGTTGTGCACAGTTTGTCAGTACAAATTAACGTTGCTTTTTTGACACATTCTGTGTTAGGCAATTTACGTTACGCAATTATGTGGACAGCTTGTACTGGCTTATACATAAGGGTTCATTATGTATAGGGGTTTTAGCTCGTAACTTACATGCTTACATAAATTATATAAACT
Source organism: Lithophane ornitopus (assembly GCA_948473465.1). NCBI lineage: Eukaryota > Metazoa > Arthropoda > Insecta > Lepidoptera > Noctuidae > Lithophane > Lithophane ornitopus. The sequence goes on from OX419623.1 coordinate 10,528,346, forward strand.
CCTTATAAATATTCTTAGGGTAATTAGTAAATGTATACAAGTCTGACTTATTGTTGACTTTGTTTGTGTCCATATATAGTCTTCGTGATGGAGAGAAATGTTTTATGTTGCAATATGGAAAAACTTTGATTAAAAAAAATACAGTTTTGATAGGAAGGAATAAAGGATAAGGAATTAAGCCTGTTTGCAGTCCCTAGCAACTATTGCCAAACAAAACAAAAAAGATTCATCAAGCGAACCCTTTATGGAACGCTATCTCTCCCTACCAAAAGCAACGGTTGGAATTTAAATTCAAACCGACTCGAGGTAACTATAGGTCGATAGAATGGGACAATGCGTCTCCAGTGGTCTCTAAGAACAACAGGGAACATGTTGAATGTGTACGCACATGCAGACACAAAGGAGGAGACGCTTAATTAAACTAGCGAAGCGGGGCAAGCGAAACGTAAGCATTTAATTTATATCCCTGCAGTAAACTCCGCGGCCTCTCCCTGATTGGGCCGAGCTCACAAGCGGAGCGGGAACAGCGATCCTGCGTTTGCCTGCACGCGATTTCAAGCCTGTATGGCCTACATCACGGAATTGTTTTTATTAACTTCAGATTAGTTTTCTTATGTGTATTTACATCCGTAATTTCTTTGTTGTTGGTAATTCCACCTCGATTATTTTCCTCTTGTGCTGATTTAAACTTAGTTTGATCTAAGCCCTTCACGAGTAGAACTTAGTTAATTTTTTCCGAATCAGCTGTCATTCGCTCATCGCTTCTACCAAAACCCGCACCATATTCGCTGTACAGTCGTGGAAAAACTCGCCTTAGTTGAATACTGGATTAGAATAAACTATTTTAATTACGAGTTACGCTTGCCATTGACTCGCTAACACAATTATATGTGTACGTACTTAATTGATTGCATTAAGGGAACCGCGGCTTCCTTTCTGCTTCATTTGTTCTGCTGAATTATTTATTTACTTTGAAAGGTAAAGTTAAACAGGAACTATCGATTTATCTGAATTGAATACAAATAAGTGGCCATTTTTCTTTTGTTTTTTCTGATTTAGCTTTAATGTGTTGATTTAGAAAATGAAGAAATCATCTAGATAAAAAATTCCAAAACTATATTCAAGAATTTCTGTATTCTGTCTATGAAGACTTGCCTTTATGTTTACTAGCTCTAATTAACAAACAGTAAGTGCGCTCGACCACACAGCATCTCAAACTAACGTTCGAAATATTGTTTGTTATTCCCCGAGGTCTGAACGGCGACCACTACAAGTACTGCAAGTTCACCATCTTGATTTCCCAGCAGCCGAATTTGAAAGCGAATAAACGTTGAGACGGCAAACATTAATATTATTGCTTTGAACGCAGACGTAAGGATCAATGTGGACAGACAGACATGCTTGGAATATAGTGAAGTTTCCCCAACAGAATGGCTGGAGTCAAACTGTCCGTAGGTCGTTTTTAACAAAAAAACTCTTTCTCTGAAGTTGCAGAATCCTCGTAATTTTGCACTTTTATTTTACAATTTCTTTATCATTACTCGAACAAGATACTATATCTTCCAAGTTGGCAATCAACACCTCGGGAACTTCAATAACCAGGCTATTATAAGTACTTATTTGGTTGGCTTTACCAGCAGTGACCATCCTCTAAATTCCCGTAGATCTTTCCACCTATTCTACCCCTGCTTAATTAAGTCCATACTGGGTAGCGACAACAATGGCGGGCGACCGATGCGCGCCAAGATATTCAAATACGTCTAAGGCCACTATTATATTGCCAACATTTATCGAGATACTATTTCTGTTATATACCTACTAGATAATGGCAGAATAACTTTATTCTAGCGAATGATTAATTTTGAATTTTATTTCTGTTGTTTTTTTTTAACAACTATATTATAGATAGTTTCTAAACGTTGTTCGAATCTTCTATTTTAAAAGAATGGGGAACTTACATCAACACGTGTCTTTCTCATCACGTGAAAATATAAAACATGTGTAAACATAATAAACTCATGACTTTATCTTTCCTATATTACATTATGCTCGCGAACAAAATTAATGTTTCCGCAATCAAGAGTTCAAAAATCATCACAAGCAATTTTTTCCTATATATAATACCAATAAATCTAGAAAGTTCCATTACTATTTTGTAACAGTCTTTAAAACAAGATGTATGGAATAAATTCTAAAGCTGGGACAGTTTTTCCGTCGTCACTCCGTCCAAGTTGGATCCCAATTGGGACATCGATCCCTACTTTAGCGCCCGTCTGGCGCTACACGCAGCTATATTTTTCTACACTGCATTGTTCAAAAAGCACAATTTAAATAAATATTTAAATAAATGGTTAAGCTTCTTTTATTAAAACCGAACTTGATTTGAGCTTCTTAATACTACAAGCTGTCGTTAAAAAAACTTTATAAAACTTTACCTTTTAATTTAAATGAAAATGTATTCTAAGTACTTTACCTCTTACAACAAAATCACGAAGGGTCAGTCTCCATACTAAACGATCCGGTAAGCGTATGGGAGCAAAATAACTGCAAAATTGGAACCCCTAGCCGACTCGTGTTTCCAGAACTAACTGTACATAACAACGTGACTAGATAAAGTCGTTTTGTAAGCGATACCATCTGTTATGTGCCTTACTACACTGACATAATGAAATGTAACGGTAGATTCTTACATGCATGTTTTGATATTTTGGGGCCTAGGTTGCACCCTTGTGGCACACTTTTTGTTTATCTACAATAAAGATCTATTTATATTTAAATAACATTGTTGAGTATAGGTTACATTAAAATAAAATGGTAATTTGCTCTAATTAGAGTAAATATAAATTAATCCATTATTATATGAAGACATTATAAGCATGTATTTCAACGTATAGTAAGTCAAACGCATTAGTTAAAGCCAAGAATGTTGATAAATACTCTGAGTGATGAATGGAATTCAGTCGATGATAGCATTAATAGGAACCGCAAGTAAATATTTTATTATAATGGTTATATATATTATAAAACATATTGCTATATACAGAGGGCAGATGCACTTGCAAAATAAAAAAGGAAAGGTAAAACGCGACATGGCTCTTGATTAATACTTTAAAGGAAACTTGTGCAGAGACCCAACTAGGCAGTCGGTAGTCTGCCAGTACCTACCTACCTGCTTTTTACATACTATAAAGCTTAATGTAAGCGTTCACCTGGATTTAATTCAACGTATAAAATTGTAGCTCGTTTTTAATGAAATTGATAACAATGTGACACGCTAGGCCTTTTCAATTGTATAAAGGAGGTAAGCTTAAGCTGAAAAATAAAAGTCATGAAAGGTGTTGTTAAGAAATAATAAATATCCCTGAGTCCACCAGGTGACGATCTGATCGCGCAAAGAAACACTCCAGTTTTACATATGGCCGAGGTAAAAGTAAGATACTCTCAGGAGTTGCCGCATAAATTGGCCCGTTCGTGATGCAGTGCCTCGTTGAATATGTATAGGTGCGCTCCCTTCCGTACTTCTCATTTTACTAATAGATTTCTCTTTGATTAAATTTGTATACGTTTTATTCATACGACCGAGACCACTATTGTTAGCTAGCCGGCCACTTAAATCACCGGTTACCGCATCGAATATACATACCTCCCGTTTATTTTTTATTGGAAAGTTGGCGACCTCAAAATATGCAAACATTAATTAAACAAAAATATTCAAATCAAATCAATTCGTGTAGTTCCTGTCTTATAAATTCAATCTATCATGCTTATTATCGCGTGTGTACACTCGTTGTTAAGGTAAAAATGGTTTAATTGAAAGGGAATGAAAAGGGCGCAAAAAATGTAGGCATTCTTTTCTGAAATGCAAATACATTAACGAAAGAACTTCGTAATCGTAACCATAATAGGCGTAGCACACGACTGCACGCTCGTTCTATGAATGTATCACGACGGTTTCATGCCCGAAACTAAAGCAAGTTTAAAATCGATATATATTTGAATAGAAAGTTAAATATGTCTTCGACTTGGGCTCTACAGGTATTATAATGTTACATGTCAAAATACGTATGGGTGCCGATAAGTAAGACGATATGAACGTCTCATTTAAATTATCCTTGTCTCGTAAAATATACGACCGGTAACCCTTTGGCATTTGGCGTCGAACGACTGGACGTACACCGAGGAATCAGATATTTATAATGGCTTTATTAAGACGAGCCATCGGCTGAGCTCACGCCCGCTTATTATTATAATTTAGACGACTGCCTAAAGCTTCGTTGGATGAATGAAGTCATCATTGTATACTGTTTTACATTCGCTAGTTTTTATTTCATTCACGTGACTACAATCTTGACTTTTCATTTGCTGAAGTAAACTAAATTCTTGTACGTAGATACTATAAAGAAAGTTGAAGTCTTGGCTCCGGTAAATAATTACTTTTTTAACAAACTGTTTCGAAGTTAAGTCGATGTGATAAAACGCAGTCAACAAATCATAGCTGGGTTTGTTATGCAAAAATGCAAGCGAAGATTCCGTGACGCGAAGCCATGGTGGTGGGCCGTTCATGTTTATAATATGTTTATACTTTTTGCTGGCCCAGGTACACGTGAGCATGGTTCTTGAAACTGTATAATGAGGGGGAAATTAAAATATAAACAGACAGTCCCTGCTGGCACGACATCATTTCAAATATGCTGGCCTAATGAGCGTCTGAAAATTATAAGAAATCTTTTTTCTACTTAATTAACAGCACTCACAGTTGGTTGCGTTACTCAACTCCCAGTAAGAGCTACTAATCTCACGAATGGGAATATTTATGGAACCTTTACCTCATTGGAGACATTAAAAGTTTCCCAAGCCATAACGGCGGCAACTCTTACCTCTCATTGTTCATTCCGGGTGCGTATATTGTTGGAGTTGAAATTTGTAGGCACCACTGAAAAAGTGTCAATTCATCATCGCAAAGCCCCGGGCTCGAGACCGAAGTCCCCCACATAAATCTCACTTCCATACTTTCGCGTGGGGAAAACGACTGCTTTATGAGATCCTTAAGGCTGTATGGATTTGGGAAAATATTTCCTCTGCGTGCTGGCCCCCGACAAATGAAGGAGCATTGGGCACATTAGAATGTGTGAAAGGGCCCATAGGCGTTTTTATTGTTATGCGAAGCAATTCGTTTAAAAGCCAGTGCGTTACGGTAGTACATACGAAGTGCCTATTTGCTAATATTTATTAAGCTAAAGCACCTCTTCGGGTTTCGGGATCGAGAAAAAAGTGAATTAATGTTTATGTGAATACTTAAATTACTTGCGCTCCTCAACCGGTACCCTAACCTAACTAGGTAGGTAGGTACTGAAATCACTTAAGTATAAATGGCAGAGATGTCATTAAGCAACTATTTCTGGCGGTCATGTATCACCGCTGTTTGGAAATCCTCACTAATCTTGATTTATGTCGGTCGCCCGTGTTTATTTAAATGTGACTGCTTGCGGCGGAGTTAAAAAACAAACTTGAATTTTTTACACTAATTCATACTTAGCTACTATATTGCGTAATTGAAATGGGCGTAGGTATTCATTTAAATTCATACCTAAGTACATAAATCGCTGGCGTGCGTGCGTGAGTGCAGCGCCCGCGCACACTGGGCGCGCCTCATTAGAACACGCTCGCGCCCCCCGCTCCCCCGCCGCCTCTCCTGCGCCCGCACACCCGTTTATCCAGGCCCGACGACATTTCCATTGCCTGTGCGGAAAATAGACGTTTTAGGAGAGCGGCTACAAACACAGCAGATTCTTCTTAGATAAGTTTATTGTGTGCTAATACACTGCCAGTATCTAGTTACGTACGATTCGTACGATATGCACTACCGTTTATATTACTTATGCTTAAATAGGGGGGCAAAGGTAATATGGAATACAGTGTATAGCTATAGTGTGAGAAATCTCAGTGAGTACAATCGTGCTCCGTATAAGGTGCACCAGATAAATTGAAAGACTCGTGGGCGATGTGATTTGAATTGAATTAATTATGAGAAGCGCATGACTCGCTCACGAACTCCTGCAGGAAATGCAAACGAGCGGGAAAAATTACGAGATTATGGGATATTTTCACCGCTACTACGTGGAAGGCGCGCCTTATCTGGATACGAAGTTCAATAAACCAGGGGACGCGACCGCCTCGCGACTGAATTGACGACAATTTATGCGACAAAATAACGCATACAGGTGTCGCCTGGCCCGGCGCCCCTCCAATAGCCGCCGATATGGGAACTAAATAGGTAAGGGGCTCCTTAAGACCGCGTACCCAAGCGTTAGACACGACCGATGCCGCGATAGCGCTCGCTACACATCCCCAATTACGATTTATACAGTCTGTAAAAGGTAAGCAGTAATGACGGGTACCCCGCGAATGCCTTTTTCTCGCACAATCGAAATCCAATTATTTTCGAAAGTAACTAAGATACCGGTCGCGACAGAAGCGCAGAGGCGGCCCGTAAATCGGCCCTGGATGTTTGCAGCGCGCTCGGAATATGAATTATTCTCGGTGATTGTTCTTGCGACCGCGTCATGGTTCATACATGAAGCGCGAACTAGTTTTTTCGAGGGTTCTCTCGTCCTCGGCTCGTAAATAAAATCGTATTCGTGAAAAGTTGAATTTCTGCCTCGTCGTTACAGTTTTTTATGTCTCCAAATTCGTCAGCGCTTCCGAGAGACTTATCAACTTATAATTTTCTCAGGTTATAATTATTAACATTATCGACAGTTAAGTTTCGGTGGTCGCAATTGGTCTTTCGGAAAGTAACCTCACGTAGTGCCTGCGGTTCCCCTTCACAGATAACCCAAATTTGTTTGGGCGAATTTTTCGAAACTCTTTTTTATCAATCGGTGGGCTGGTTGGTAATTGGCTGAGCGGGCTGCGAGGCGGCCAGCCATAATTGACGGTGCTATCATTCTGAACTTTTCGCTCGGACATTCGGGGAAACTCTTAATTGGTCCACCTTTTGTGACGTTCAATAATGCCGCCTCGATAATAACACCGTCAATTATTAGCAGATCGTTGTTTTTAATTAGCTGTTTGATGGCTGTGAGACGTTTTGCTCGGTTTCAACTTTTGTTGCAGCAATGCTTTATTAGTTCATAAACGCATACCTATTGCATTCGAGCAAGCCTGCTCTGAATTCCTGCAGCTCCATAAATATTGTCTTCCATCAAAGCTGCGTACGTTCCTTTTTGTTAAATATAAAATTCGATTGTTTTATTAATGTTCCAATGTTAGTGTATATTTAATTTACACACGTCGGTATTTATATTCCGATTCTCAACATCAATACTGTATATAGAAATTAGCGAAGTTTATTCAGTCCAGACTCCAGCCGCTATAGAACTTCGGATAGAATTTTTTTATATTTCCAATGCGAATAGCCATTAATAAGGCATTGTCAGTGGAGTGGAGCATCTCGAGTCTATAAAAGAAATAAGTTTCTTATTGGTTCACAATTAAAGCGTCCTGAAGGTGACCGTGCCATCCTTAAAGCGAATAAAAACCTCGCATTCATCGAATACTAAAGGAGAGAAGCTCCGCTGAAATTCTGCGCGTAAAAAGTTCCCGAACGATACTTATCAAGTGTTTGAAATGACACAACCGGATTCCGGCCCTTCGACATGTACTTTTTTCCATACGGGTATAAAACTGACGAATTTCTCAATAAAAGAGAGATGACCGGCGTGTCGTCACGTACTAGGGGCTCAGTGGGTATTTAGAGCGGTGCTGCAAAAACTATTCAGGGGCCATTATTATGGCATTTTTGTCGTCTGACGGGGCTGGAGTGGTCGCGGCCATTACTGCGCGCGGTGGGGGCGGTGCGTCCCCCGAACCCCGCGTGCCTCACCCGCCCGCGCCTTGCCGCAGCGCACACTGCGCCATCCATCTTCGATATGCACATAAAGCGAACCGGGCCCGTAACGGCAGACCCACATTCCCGCTGCTCTTAAATTTATTTATCTCTTTATTAATTCTCCACTTGAATTTTAATGTTTTGCACGAAATTTAGTTGAGCAAAACTCGAATTAATCGCAGGTAGTTCAATCAAATTTTAAATTATTGGATTAGATACTATAGGAAAAACCGCTCATTAAAACCCCCATCGACTTTGAATGCTATAAAATAAACACTTACACGTATTAAGTCTTTTAATATTATCTTGATCAAATACTTGAGCACTTAATATAATAAACGAGATATACTTCACTAGAATAATAAAAAATATTAACTTCTTAATTCATCGTTCATTGAAAGTCAGTAGTCGTACTCTTATTATAGGGAACTCAATTAAAATCACCTGTTGGTCGACTTAACAATGGGATAGATAGCCATGAGCCCCATAAAGCTTGGACGAGGGCTTGCTAGGAATGATCGCTTTAATGACGTGCGAGTGCGAGCCACTAAGGTAATATTTAGCGCGATAATTTCTGTTCTCTTGAAATTGACATTATTGTAAACGTTTATTAGCTACTTCGAATGTGCCCCAGTTCTTTCTATGAAATTATTATATTTCTTCGTATAGGTCTTCCCATTAAATGTTAATTCCAGCTTTCCGTGTAACAGGGTGCAACTGTGGCATTATTTCAAGTGGAGATACATGGGCAGTAAGAGCATCCAATTCAATAATAATAACGTCTTGCTGTTGTCGCCAATTTGCCTGTTAGAGCTATTAACTGTCCCATCTAGTCCCATAGACAAAAGGTTATATGCAGGGTGAAATTTAATTCATGTTAAGTCGTCAATTTCATTGTACTCATCGTTATGAACAACTTTCACTATGGGACCAACCCTGAAATCGCGAAAAATATCAGCTGTTCCCTACATTTATGTTCGCATAGCTCGTCAAAATGTAGGGAACAGCTGGTTGTTTTTTCGCGTGACCTTAATTTCATCCTGTATAAATGATGAGGAGCCTAATAAAACTTGGGCTACTACTTAAATATACTTACCGGCTGAAATCGGGAAGACAGAAATATGTTGTAAATGATTAGCAACTTTTTCGGAGTAATACTCTCTGGACAAATTAACATCGTCCGCCTGTCCGTCATGCTTTAAAGAACTGGTCGTGAGGTTATTAGCAAATACAAGACCAGTCCCTCCTTCCATCTTTAAGCAAGCTTCTGGTTTTCCGTGAAGCGACTGCATTTGACCTCCACAACCCTTACAGAAACCAGCTTTTCAAAGTATGATGCTATCAGTATAAGTACAGGTGGACTACACTGTTGCTTATACTATCTGATAAAAAGATTGCATCTAAACATTCCCAATAAAAACATTCAATAACACTAAGCTGACCATATAAAACTGTTTGGAAGCCCTTGGGAGCGCAGTGGTGACTCTGACTGGCGGATTTACGAGCCTTGAGCGTCCTGGGATGGACTTAGATAGATTGCCCACTTCTTCGGGCTCGCCTCTAAATATATTAACCAATTACAACACGTGTTTTAGGGCAACCTTCTAGAAAATACTAACTAATGATTTAGACCTGTGAAAATCTCAATCTTAAGTATTTGTTAAAGGAGTGTTCGGTCATTCAACATTTTATTGCGATTAACAGAAATTGTCATGCCCCAAGGAGTGTTCTATTACTCATAGATAAAATGGAATTGTTTGTTAATTAATTAACACAAATCATTTGTTAGTATTAATTATTAATTAAAATAGATTACTGAATCGATGAAAATCACTATCTGCAGATCTATGCTATAAATCGCTGTGGTAGTTGGAGCGCAATCATGAATATCTAATACTGGTAGGTGTCTAGATAGGTGTCCAGTTAGTCTAATTTGCAATAGCGCCTTTGTGTTAATTGATCCCGGGGCGGCGTTGGTTACCGTAATTGTCTATAAATTGTTCCGCGCATTAATCTGCACATCAAATTGCTTCTTGTATTAACGACGCGTTCAGTGCGAGATTGCATGAATTTATAACAACTTTATCTTCTAAAGACCATAAAATACTCAACAGTTTGTGATTTGAAGTAGGATTTAATATGTTTTGCCGCACCTTTTTTAATCCTACCGAGACATAATCTCGCGAACATACATCCATACACGCTTGAGAACGTGAGGAACGCACTAATTAACGTTCAACGTGAAACTTCGTCGTGTACCTCCACCAATCAAGCGTGATCCGCCGCCCTTCACATATTTCCCCAGTCTTTGTTCCTATCGTCAACTCCGCGAAGGGAGAAGAAGGCCATAATAAACTGGGTACTTCGTAATTGCGTGTCTTACGTTCCCTACACGTAACATGGCCTTTTATTAGGTGGAAATTCTGTATACGGCACTACACTCGAGCATCGGGTAGAGACTTATAAACTCCATGTGTTTATACTTAATTCATCCCATGCAAATGCACAAATCTGAAGAACATACATTTATGTGTTTAAAAATGACTATAAAATTACCATTAATGAATAAAAATCACATTCTCTCGAAAGGTGATGTTTAAAATTGTGAATCTATTCGATTTTTTATTCGATACGATTCGATTCAATTGATTTCTTAATATGAATCGTCGATTCATGGAGCGTGTTTAGTTCAATGAGGCTTGATACAGTTGATGTGTTATTGTCGTGTTGGTAGACAGCCGTAAACGTCTACATTAGTCGAATATTATTGTTTATGGTCTATTAACACGTATTTACTTGTACATTAATCACACTGCGCGGCTTCTTTATATATTGTTTGGTGTTATTTACCGCCCACTTGAAAAACACAACAAGTGGACCATGTCAGTACTTCATCATTCAGAAATATCGTAAACAGGAACTCAGTGTTGTGATGCATTTTTGCAAAAAGAAAATTTGGATCATTTTTATATTTCATTGACTGAAGCAAATAAAAAAAATGTGTGGCTAATCTTGGAAATATCATTATTCCTTAACAACACGCAGTTCTCGCAATAACTAACTAGTTACAAGAAACTTAAAGAAACTATCTAGCTCGACATTTTCCCTACAATTCTTTCCATTGCAACCAATGCAATGCAAATGTCTGCAACTGGAGGCTTTTTCTTCATCCGTACAGGTCTCAATACATATCTAGATATGCACAAACGTGCATATAGCATTGTTCGCTAACAAGCGACTGTAACCGCGCCCCGGCACGACACTGAACCCGCACTTATAACTACTTAAAAGTATAAACTTAAGTACATGCCGTGCACGGTATTTATAACAGTTTATAGGATTTATTGTTTGTCTTATTTTGGTAATTGTGGATATAGAATAGTTAATGTAAGGTCAAATCTCTGATTATGATTTGTGAGATCTATATTATCAACTTCGAAATTTTTAATATCGCCTACGTCTGTTGTGGATCTGTTGAGGAACATTTTAAGTTCCATCGTTTCATATGTCATTAAATCCATCAATCGATGAAGAGATGTGACCATAAATGAGTTCAAACCATTCGAAGTGAACATAGGTCTGTATTTTGGCACAAGTCTGGACTCCCACTCGAACTCCGAAGCTGTTTCTCAAACAGAAAACTTTCTTTCAACCAGAAACAGTTTTATACTGAACAATAGACAAACAATATCGAATTTTAGAAAGCTGACCGTTGTGCAACTTTCTCCCTTTATCTATAGTACAAAGGTAACTGTAAAGTTAAAATGTATTGTTCAGTTTTTTTAACTGTATTCCCGTAATAATGTATCGGTTGGAATTTTATGATAGTCCTGACTTTCTAAAGTTCCTTTTTTAAGTTTGTTTTGGGTCCTCAAATTGCTGCGACTAAATAGTTTTACGGTGTCATCGAGTTTCGTTCCAAAGTCTGTTAATTGTTGGTTATTGTTTGAAGTAGCGACTAATGAACTTGTTCAGTTCATTCATGTTTGGCAAACAAAGGTTTTGGGATTTCTACATCTGTTATATGAAATGTGCAATTCTTTTAATTCCCAATTTGTTATATGATATTCATCTTTGAGTTTTTGTAAAGATTAGCAAGTCATAACAACAAGATTTTTTGTTGATGTTCATATAGAAAACGTGAAGCATAAGTTTGGCATAAACTAGACACCATTAGCAATCAAAATCACACCGATCACTAAGTTCATCAGCCAACCGAACCAATTTGCTTACAATCTGACGCACAATTTATACGTTCAAAATTGTAATTACGTGACTAAGAATATTTTATAGTGGTCCGGAATAATCATCGTATATCCAGTGAGATAGACATCTAGATACATAGTTAGGTATTAAATTGTCGTGGTGCGACGTTTACGAGCATATTGGCGGTGCAGGGTGCAACATGCTAACGCTATCATTTACCCCCGTCCGTGGCTAATTCACTGTGACAAATTAACAGCGGCTAAATTCTGGACCTACTGGTAGTCGAGCAGTCTGTGCGAGTTGGCTGTGAGGACTTCGTAAGTGGTGTTTGTTTTCATTTCCTTGAAGATGGGTTCTTAAGATAATAGCTATATTAAATTGCCTTCATTTTTATTTTGTACTTATTTAGTTTTCTACTTCCAATTTGAGCTTTCCATCTATGTAAAGCTCAAAATGGAAGTAGAAACAGTTTTAACAGTCCTCTAATTTCTTTATTGTTTCTTTTCATTTATCCTTCGCAACGTTTTCTTGGAGCCCATAATTTATAACTTTCTAGGCGTCAAAAATATTTCTCTCATATTCCTTTTTATGTTAACTTCTTACATATACTGTGTCATCGTACATCAGTGGACTCCTCGTGGCGAGCGCATTGTTGCTGTCCTAAGAACTAAGCGAACTGTACGAACCTAGCCAGACGGGACTAGATACAGAGACACTGGGAGACGTACTCGCAAGTCCGTTGTTTAAACCGGACATGTAAACTGAAACTTTGTGGTTTAAGTAAGGGGTTGAAAGATGGGAGATGGCCAGTCATGTTTGGCTAATTGTTGGTTTCTTGGCATAGTATTGATGGTTTTTTTCGAATTTCAAATATAGTTTTATGTGAGTTTAGAATTTCTTTTAGCTCCAGCTAAAAGATCTTGAACTGAACTTTTCTTCGGTGATGGTTTGCTAAAAACACCATAGCAGCATTATGAACCCTCATTACTTAAGCGCGTTTCCTTTTTATATAAGCTATATCAAACAGAAATAATCCTTACTTATTTACCAAAGAGAAAACAAACCCAATTTAATATTCAATTTTCGCAATACAAAACTTGGTTTCCGTATGTAGATACACATAATATAAATACTAAAGTTAGCAAGGTTAATAACAAGCGGACTAGATGTATGGCTCGGTTGAAACTAATATTTCATATCAGCATTGTTTACAGGCCGCCCGTGGCCGCGGGGACTGCAGATAAACCCAATAAATTCTATACTGTATTAGTATTTAAAATTAAACGGGAAGCTATTTTATTTTAGCGTTTAATTATGAATGTAATTACATGTGTAAATTGGTTGTATTTTCTCTGGAGATATGGCTCGTATAGTTGAATAGAATTCTGATTTAAGTTTGCAGTGCATATTATAAGGAATTTTGAATTAGGTACTGAAATGGCCGAAAATGCAAAAAAAAAAAAATTGTTTTTAATAAAAACCAGGTGAAGCTGCAAACAGAATTATGTAGGCAGCTCCTATAGTCCTATAAACAGAGTCCTACGCAAAACACTTGAAACATTTTCTCTCTACATTTTAAATCTAAAAATATAATTCTCCGCATCAAAATTCTCGGGCAGACGAATGAGGCGACCAGTAGGTAGTGCGCCCCCTATTGTGAGGTTCTTTTAGCTGTCCTGCAAGATAAACCACGGCAGCCAGCCGTAAACATGCTCAGAAAAACGATCTCAAACCGCGCTGCCTTTATTTACCAAATTAAGGCAAATTGCCAAATCAACTTCAGATTATGATAGGCGAATTTATAGAGAGGAAGGTGAGGATGAAAATTTTATGGAGTAACAGCATGTCAGGAAAAATCGGGAAAGTTTCAGATCAAAACGAATAGGTTTTTTATTTGTTAGAGTACTTACCTACCTATATAGTTTCATGGATATTTTTTAAATAGCGAGTTCATATCGATAATATGTAGTACTTTAGCGTTCGCCTGCAAAATAAATCTTAGATTGATTGATGTAATAAGAAGAAATTACCAGCTGGAAAAAACCCTTTTCACTTTGATTATTCTTCGTATCAAGTCGCAATTTCCCTCCACGTTTTACAAAACAACATTTCGGTTAAAACCAAACGAAAACTCACGACACAAATAAATCTGAATCCTAGAAACGAAACGTAACCCTACCGCGACAGTGCACACCCAATTCGTTGGTCGTCGTTGGCGGGCGAACTATCGCTTCAATCGCTTGTCCAATAAACCTCTGACGTACAGACAGACAGGCCTTAACAAACGTAACTGATCTGCGGAGTATTGTTCGCGACCACATATGTTAACAGAGCTGGTATTGTAATGACAATGGTTTATGTGCTGATTGGACTGTTAAAACTATGGTTGGTGAAAACTTGTGGGAGGGTTGAATATTTGCGTGGCAAGATTTCATTGAGACGAAAAAGGGTTGGTACCTACTAAACCTATAAACCTTAAATATTAACATAGGAAAATTAAGGATTTATACGAAAAAGTTTTCAGGACAATAGATAAACGAAAAATGTTTTCGGCAAACTGTAACTCTGCTCTACATTCATTCCTTTTATTTATATTTTAAATCGCGCTCCGTGTAAAACATCCTGCTCTTTACTAATGTAAATAAAAGTTCAACCAAAAAAATAGCTCTGTTTCAACAACAAATTCCGCTTGTTTGTCCGCTATCCGCGGGTCGCTGATATTCGCATAAATCGAGCGAAAACGCCAAATTGCAGGCCACGGTTCACGCACAGCACTCAACTAAAAATTGCGATGTTTCACAAACAAATATTGCGTGTGCACACGTTGTTTAGCCATTCCTTTTATTGTTTTATGACCCCTTTTTTAACGAACGTATAATTGCTTAATAGTCGTATTCTGCAACGGTACAGTACTCGGAAAAGCTTGCATGTGCAACTTCACTAAACTTGGGCTTATGCCAGACAAAGTAGCAACCTAATAATGCATTATGGATTAGGAATTTAGTGCTTATCTAAATTCAGTAGCAAAACATGATGACATTGCTCCAGTACGATACAATGCGAAGTTTTTCACGAGTTTAACGTAACAGTTTTATTCCGCACCACGCCGCTAGATTAATCCCTCAAAGCTTTGCAGCAGCGAGAACGCGCTGATAAACGGCAAAACTAATGCCACACGATTGCATTACGATGCAAACTTTTTCAGTAACTGGCGCACCGAGCGTAAATCGAATAAAAAAGAATCGAATAAATCGGTGAGTTTTTTCAGCGGCTCCATTCGATATTCGACGATTGGATAATGAATCCGAATTTAGTTACCTACAACGTTATTAGTTCCTGAAAGTTTTAATATTACAAATATAAAATTATTCGAAGCCTTTGTTTTGTGAGGGATGTGGGAATAAATCGCGCTCTCATAGTGGTGTATAGTAAATTTCGCTGTATAAGCGATGTTGCCAAACCGAATCAGCAATATGTGTAGTTTGTGTAGTACACGCGTATAGAGCTGGATTCTCTTATGATGATTTAGTGTTGTACGCGACACTGTTGGATGGATTTACCGCCGTATGAACGGATTATGTGGGCGAGAGCAAACACGGGGCAGCGGACGCCGTATTGTGATTTACTGCCAACTTTTGATTCGCGGCTTTATTGCCTCTATGTTGCAGAGGGATGAATTAAAATTGCAATGTGGAAATTCACCTGCGTTTTGTTTTGACTTTAGGTGCAATAAATTATAATAAAAATTGTTATGAAATACGAACTTTGTTTTCAAGCTCTACCTCCATCTGAAATGGAGGTAGAGCTTGAAAACAAATGAAAACTTATGTAAACAATATACATCGGATACCAATCAGTTTTGTTTTAACGCGGAATGAATATGAACAATACGTAATTTACATCCAATCCCATATGGTAAAACTAACTGTAGGTTATCACTGAGAGAGCATACAACACGAATAAATTGCAATTACGCAACCGCAATCTCGTCGGTACATTTGTTAATAAACCTGGCAATACTTCCAATGTTACCCCTCAAATAATTTTTCTCCGCGTCCGAGATAAATAAGACAAACGATAAATCATAGCCGCCCATTTCCTCACGAGATACAAAACAACGGGCAGGGTGGGGAGGCCGGGGAATTATGACAAATCATGCATTAAACATAGGGAATAAATGTTTTCTTATCACGTACCTATTCTTGTTTTGATATTAGTTTTCCTTTATCTTTATTGACACAGGTTTCGGGAGGGAAAATTTTATTGGTGGTGTATCGTGACGCGCTGACTAAACAACGTCGACCCTGTTATTTACCGACTACTTTGGATTGTTCATGGAGGTTATATTTTTCTTGAAGGACCAATATTTTCATACGTGAAATTGGGAATATTTTTGACGGCACGAGATACATTTTATGACGTATCTCTTCATTCTATTGTCGATACAGAATGACATCAATTCTCGTTTATTCATCCCTTGTGATCCAAGTAAGTCCAAATTCCATGTTCCTTGAAGTGCATTCGGTTGTATAAATCTGGTAGGTAGTCTTTGTTTCGTAAGAATTAAGTTGTGAATGAAACAGTAACGTCTCCACATAAAACTCTAGACTGCAAATCTGGTATATTTATTTCAAATGCCGGTAAAATCTCGGCGCATCCTCGGCTCAGCGGCGAAATTTGCATTTAAGTACAATACACACTGAAGCAGAACTTTGTTAAGTTAAAGTAAGATAAAAGGCTGGCTTTGTCTTCATTTGTGATGGTTTTATTCATTTCATTCGCCGTCCATGTTGGCAAGGTAGGTAGTACAGTAGATGCACGAATCTCAAGATTGTAGAATCCGTATTCATATTTTTAAAGTAACCAATTAACCCCTCAAAAATGAACTGACCCAAACTTAAAAAAAAGTTCATCTCAGCTTTTCATTTTATTCAATCGAAATACAAAAAAATCCAGTTCAAAAGTTTCAATCCTTTCATATATTGTATCCAAGACCTAACATCGTCTGAGATTTAAGTCGGTCTTCAGACAACGCGGCGCTGCGGTTTCTTTACTTAAGTCTAACCTAAGTTACGTGGCTACGCCCAACTTGGGTTACCGAAGCTCCTGAATACCAACTCCTTTTCAGGTGACTTTGTTGTCTTTCAGCCGTTTAAAATTTTCGCAACAGGATTTCGGCGAACTCGCGGATTTAAAGTTTCGTCTCGAATGTGAATTCGGAATAAGATACGTATATTTTGAATAAATTTATGTTGTTTGTTAGTCGTTATTCCGTTTTGTTGTTTCGAAGTCGTATTCAAATTTTGGATGATATAACGAAGTTAATGAAGAATTTGAATTCATTTGTATTCCTAACATAGCCCATTAGCTACATAAAGAAAATCTGGTCCTTTTGTGCAAATGGAATCACTTTAAAATCTTGAAAACACAAATCATAGTAGAATCCAAAAATATTATCCAGAATATTAAATTAAATCATCTCAACCACCGCCGACCAGTAAACATAAGTGCAGAAAAATTACACCAATTTGCAGAAGCACATTACTTTGCAATTCTCAAAGAATCATAACAGAAACGTGGGACATTACAGTGTAATGACTAGTTTTATAAGCGGGTACAATGATGGGCTGTGTCAACAGTTGTTTTATATCTCGTAATGGATCGTGGTACGGGCCTATCAATTTAATAAACCTCACAACGACTCCACGATTTTATTTCAAGTGCTAGTTTATTGCGTTCATTGAATGGCGTACTGTTTGCAGATAAATCTGGAGTAGACCGTCTAGATTCGATTTTGTATTGGGGATTAGAGTTATGTGAAAGGTTTTATTTATTAAATTGAAGACTGTTATGCAAATGTTGTTGAATTTTCCAAATAGAATACAAGATTAGATGATTCTCTTGCTTAGATTAACAGTAGGTAATAAGGTGTCGAAAGAGTTTTTGTTATTGTACGTAAGATGAAAGCATTAGAGTAAGCCATAACCTGACGATGAAAAAAAAATTAGGAAGGAACATTAAACTGAAATAAACACATGAAACGTGCCTGTAAACAAGATTTTTGGCCATTCCATCCAAAATCGTATAGAATAAACAACGCCATCTATCGACAAATTAAGATCTCCAAGGTCTGTTTTCTTTATTAACATTGACTGCTCTTCTGTCCCTACAATTGAGAATCACTATAATAACATGATATCTGCTAGATTACTATCAGTATGATTCGCTTTTATGCACGATAAATGGGAAATTGTCGGTTCGTTTCATCAGACACTTCAATACTACCATCTTAGAAAGTTTTATCAACCTTAATGCCTGAAGTTAAAGTACAAATTACGATGGCTGATATGCTATAACTCTTTGCTAATCTACTGATGTGCGTATCTTGTGGTCTACCAGCAAAGTTGTTAGTACATCTATAAAGTTTTGCGGCAAACCGCCAAACGCGACACTTTTTTGCAGGCAAAGAATTCTCTTATTATGGCGAATGACTATTAAGTGCGGTTTCTTAAGTAAATAATGTTGATCTCAACTTCAATTAAACGAAGTTTTTCTTCTTAAAAGGATGTGGGTAGGGTAGGTGTCATTTACATAGTTCTAATGTGGAAATACGAAGAATTACGTGGGTATAAATAAACCTAAACGCAATCTTGATACTTTAATATTAATATCTGTCGTTTTTATTATAGCAATAAATTAACTTTACAACAAAAACACGAATGTTTTGGCTTAAAATGTCAAAATATAAATCAAATTCTTTATCTCGCAGTAGTCGGTGCGTGTTCGCTATAATTTTACACCTCGGGAACAAAACGTCAATTTCTCAAAACATCCCGTGAAATCAAAAGATTTGTCTTTTTTCTACGTTTTTTATTTCGAATACAAAGAGAATTATGTTTTTCAAAGTTGTGAAATCATTGGAAATATAAGTTTGCAATTCTTTAGAAGAAAATGATTCTTCATTTAATCTGCGATCAATATGATCATAAGACAAGGCGCACACTAGAGAAAGCCAGCTGCAATATATCAAAGTTTGACAGCTACAAGCTCTGAGCAATATGGCGACCACGCCACCCAATGAGGCGCTGCCCCGTCACGCGGCGCGCTCCGCTCCTAACTTGGATACATTCATCACGACTGATTTATCGGGGAAGGAGTGACACATTTTATATTCTATTTTCGAAAACTCTAACGAGTTTTTCAAAATGGTCTCCGTTTGAGAGATCGCAACAGCTGCATCTTGTTAGCGTTGGTTTCAGAGGTTCGCTTTGTGTTAAAATTATTTGCGTCAATGACTTCGTGTAGTTTCGGCTTGTACAAGTGGCTAGCTACATGCCCCCTTGTTAAATAATATAGATAGAGACATTATTGATGTTCACGTATTGTGCAAATTATACGCTGCATGACCTCGTATTTAATAACAGTCTATTATTGATTTATTGAGTCATTTATTTTGAGTAACAGCTGATGTATTCATCATATTAATGTGCGTCGCGTCGTCCGCCCATTCAAAACGTCACATAAATGTCTTTGAAGCACATCAGTGTTTTAAGTGCTCTCTAAAATTGATTTTTAAATAACAAACGCCGTCCTCCCCTTTGAAAAGAAATATTCTGAGGCTTTCACATGTCACATATGTCAGGGTTTGGTCTAATCCTCTCGGGACGTCCATTTTTTATTGCGTTCAACCCTGATGTATAGCCTAATATCGGCACGATATATCGGAAAGTCTTATAGAAAGGGGTCAAACATTGTTCATGGGTAGTTTTACATGGAGCTTTGGAGTTTATGATTGGAAATTTAATGTTCTGAAAGAGAACATGATAAATTGTCGTGCGTACATCTTGCGAGAACAAAATTAACGGGCAGTAGGTATAATTAGGTACAAGCCTCGATTTTAAACGGGTTCCGTGATTTCGACACGACTATCGAGATTTCGATCTTGGACACCATCGTTGATAATTTACGTTTGCAGGGGCATTTCGAAATTATCATCTAGGGGCACGGAAAAAAATCAGGTTGGCGACGCCATTTTGGTTTGCAAATTGTTAATTTTCTCCGTAAGCGCCTTGAGAGCGTCATGTCTTGAGTGCCATGTAGGTACTGCTTCGCAATTACTTTAATAGCTATCTTCGATATTAAATACATACGAGTACCGGCTTGCCTCTGCTCCTTTTATTAATACCTACCTGTACCTGTACAGTATGTATGAGGTACCGATAATGTGCAGCCCTGAATATTTAGCAAGCTCTTATAAAAAGGGTTTAATCTACATATAAGGCCATACAAAGTAGGTACAGTCACGGACTTTAATTGATGAGCCACCTGGCACTGTTCGTATTTTAGCCGTGTAATGCAATTCGGGTTTATTCGGTTCCCGACACGGAAAGTCATGTCTTCGTATTAGTAGAAGAAAATTATATTTAATAACTTTACCGGTTGGCTACCCTGAGAGCCAGAACTACAAACCTGACAGCAGCAGAGTGACTACCCAAAGTCAACCAATTGCAGATCTAGCAACAGTAACCTAGCAACGATTGTTTAAGCGTAGCGATAGTAACGTTAGCGTACGGAGAAATATTAATAGTCATTTCGGCAACTTCGAAATTAACGTTTCTGACATCGACATTTCAACTGTCACTGTCTTCAGTTATGTTTTCAGAATAATCGAGTTAATGAGCTCTGATTCAAAGAAGGTCAGTATCAAATAGATTGGATAAGCTTAATGCAACATTTTATTTATTTTTCTAATTGAGAACTTATTAGTCAACCTCTATGGATCAGACTATTTCCGATTATAAGTAATTTATTTGTCACCTTGTTTACGAGCGTGCGGTTTTAGTTCGAGTTTATCGTGTAATCTCGTGAATGTATGAAACTGTAAAATTGAAAAGTTTGAAGGTGGCTTATCAATTAAAGTCCGTGACTGTACCTATGTATTTTTACCTAAAGTACTAACGAAGTAACCAATAATTGTCTTAAAGTTAAAGTCTATAATACCATTCATAACACTTTTCCAACTTTTCCACCCCGTTTTCACTGCAACTGAAACTTAACATAAGACAGCTCAAGAATCCGTAACTGATTAAGGCGTATAGCGGCACCGCCCCTTTCCGCACCGCTGTTTAATCACATAGAATTTGCTCAGCGCATTGAAAACTAAATGATATTAGCCTTTAATTAAATATAGTTGAGTTAAGGCAAATAGGAACCGTAGATAACCTGTTACTAGTACTACAATTATTATGAGTTTAATTGCATTATTTTGTTTTGGTTTTAAGTCCATGTAGCTTGTTAACAGGTAATTTGTTTGTGGTATTAACGAGATGAAAAATAATTTTCATGGTGGTGTGTGGTCTCTAAATAGGGTACTGAAACTCCTTTTTTGGCTGATGTCATGGACATATTCTATGTGCCTGCCTAATAAATATATTATATACTGATATAGACAGAGGCTTTGAATTTAAATAATGGAAAATTGTAGTTTCTATGCGTAGAGGTTTTCTAAACCAAAAAGTATCCATATATAAAAACTTTTTACAAAAAAAAAACAACCGACTTCCAAAAAAACTCTAAAAACGTGAAAAATTACTTTAATTTCGGAAGTCGGTGTCTTTGCTTTTTAATTTTCGTTTTTTGCCACCGACTTCCGAAATTAAAGTTATTTTTCACGTTTTTAGTGTTTTTTTGGAAGCCGGTTGTTTTTTTTTTTGTAAAAAGTTTTTATTTTTCACTTTTTAGTTGTGGTACCTACCCCACACAAATTCGAATACCACTACCTGCTATGTAAATAACAGTGAAGGAGTCAAACAATATATCGTCTACATACACTAAGTGAGAAAAATACGTAAGTATTGAAGCTAACTCAAAAACTACGCAAGCAAAGTTAATAAAATTTATATGGGACCACCTCTGAAGCCTAACCTACCAAACAAAAAAAGAATCATCAAAATCGATTCATAATTGGCGGAGTAATCGAGTAACATACACACAAAAAAAAAAAAAAAAAAAAAACATACAGACGAATTGAGAACCTCCTCCTTTTTGAAGATGTCGGTTAAAAATTAGTGAAACGGTCATATTCAATGAAGTTAACTTATCAAGTTATCATACAAACAGGAAATGGTCAAGCTTTTAACCGAAGCGGTCTGGCATAGGGCCTGTCAACGTTATGTAAATACGTGTGGTACTGCTATAACTCAGAGGTCATCAACCCGCAAGCTCAACGTGGTGAAATGGTGACACTAGTGCAATCGTCATGTCGTGCTGTCATACAGTATATTATGCTCACATAATCCCTGCGCATTACCTACGTCTTTGGAAAAAGTAATATAATAGTGGACTGCATTGAAAAGATGCTGCAGAAAAATACATAAACTTATCTACCTTATGTGCCTACTATATGTAATTCGGCGCACATAGTGCTATGCTTGAGCAATAGTTATTTACTACTGTCAGAAAAAAATCAAAAGAAGACAAACAAATTCTTGATCATCAGTGGCAAAAAAATACATCCGCATTGCAATAACAGATAACAATCTCAATCTGTAGTTTCCCCACAATGATAAATAATTTAATTTTTATTAATTAATTGGTTTCGCTGACCTTACCAACCCTTATACGCAATCTCACATAACCGATTTAAATTGATTCCGTTATGCGGTCCGCCGAGTACTGATTACATAAAAAGTTGCCGTATTGCCGGTGGGGGCTCAGTGCTCAGTTCGTTTCATTTTCAACCTTTAAGTCAATTAAGCTTTGCCAATTTAAGAGTGCGCGTACTCTTACACCGGCCACTAATGTATTATTCATATTGTGTTTTTGAGATAACAAGCAAGCTCTCAAGTCGATACACATCTAGTGAGCTGATTGGAAGTCGGCACCGCAGATGGCGGGAAAGCAGCGGCATCTTGGAAAGTACATTAAAATTACCCGACGATGTTGGCATCGTTAGGATCTGTATATTATTCCGCCTTTACAAGGAATTTAAGGCAATCATTCAGCGAATTAATTCTTCAAACGTCCCTGTCTAGAAATCGAGCCAGTGTGAATTACAGCTTATATATTTACGAAGTTGTACACATAGTGTATTCCCAAAGGGTTAAGCAGAGGTGTACCTATAGTGTACCCACATTTCGCCAGTTATGTTTAAGTCCTATATAATAGGGGGCGACCATATCGCCATCAAACGGCACAAATTCAGGCTCAGGGAAATTCCTGATGGAAAAAGCCAATAGGTACGAATTTAAGAAGTTTCGCCCAATAAATCGCACTCATGCATTTTATTTCTTTTCAGCTACAGTACCTACTTAAGATCGTAGTAACTTAATAACGCGGGCTATTAAAGCTACAAATCACTGTTATAAAACACTCGTAACTAAATAACCATTCCACATTAAATTGTGTTGCGGACCCTACAGCAGTGCTTTAATTACAGTGAGTATTGATACAGTAATTCATATGAGCTTTTATTTTAACGAATAATTCACCGGGTATAGATATAAAGGAGTGCGGCAGCCAATGTGTTATAGCGCGGTGTTTATATACTTCGTAATCGGTCAGTTGATTCTGAGACCACCCAGGTGGCAGCTCTACGGTGCGTCCTCTGCCATACTACATACGCAAATGCGCACACACACACACATGCGTGTGCATACGTATGTACAGTTAAGATCTCCTCAACCTCCCCACCATTGCCAAAACATTTTTCTCGTATCAATTTTGCAATTTGCGTTTCAAGTTACCAATTTGAGTGATTATGTTTCGTCGAGCCCGTTGGCTGGGAATATGTAATAAGGAAATTCACTAAAATAAGCGGTCGCGATTATTTAAAATCGCTCAGATCGCGGGTAATGAGATGATAATGTATTAAAAAAGTGCATTGAACACGTTTTTGGGGTATGCGTTCCATTATGGCGTCATCTTGTTCTGAAATACGTGTAAGTTATAAGAGAAAATGTATAGATTGGTATACTCGGATACATTTATAAAATTATTGAAAAATTATAGTGATAGGTTGATTTTTGCTAAAAATCTTTTTAAGTGAACCGTGTAAAGATAATGGCTGTATAATGCCTATATGCAAATAGAGCCTAAGTATATGCAAAACTTAAACAAAAATACACAGGTAAACTCCCACCGATTTCAGCGCTTTATTGCAGTCTTAAACTTTGAGTACATCGCATGTCTATTATTAAAACATAATATAGCAGCAATTATGAGACTTAGACAGACCGTAATAAAGTAAAAATTATATAGGTTCTGTTTATGTAATAAGGCCAGAGTGTCTCAGGCAAACCCAGCCTCGTCTCGACAAGTCCTAGACACATTTATTGACTTGTAGAACATGTTATGCGCAGTCGAACATACCGTGTTATCTTAATTTGACTCATTAGACTTCGAGCGCAAATATCTACTTTACATAATTTTATCGAAGAAAATTGTGCGCGTGGGCATACTCGCAGACGTGATCCGTTTTAATGTCGCCCTTCCATTGAAATATGCTAAACAATAGTCCCGTTCCATCATGAACCCATCCGTCTTAGCTGAAACTATAAAACACCGTTTACAGTTACGTTTGAAGCTAAAAAAAGTTTAAACGCTATTGTTTTTGTCATTAAAAAACCGTTTACGATCCCACAAGTGTAAATAACCGCTTCCCGCGTTGTCAACCGAGCCACATGTTCGTCGGTATCGGAAAAAACACTCAAAAGCGACCGATCTGTTACAACAACACTAGTAAATCACGCTGAAAAGTTTTACGAATTAGGAACAATTAAAACATCGAAGCAAACAACAGTTGTTGCGAATGTCCTCCGCAACTGCGGGACCATTGTGAGTTACGAGCGGTTTACAACCTTATAGATCTTAGTCCGAAATTCTTTACGACTAATATAACTTGCGCAATCCTTTTGTCGCCCGATGGGGAGAGGGGGGCAACTTGGACAAGTTTCTTTTGTTTGCGACACGTGTTGCAGAACGGGTTGTGCCCGACACTTGTAAGGGAATCTTGGGAACGGTTACGAGTCGATTTCCTTGGAAGCGTTCATTGTCTTTTTCCTTTTGAACTTGAATTTTTGGGAGTCAGATTATATTGTAATTTTCTTTGGTTGTTTTTCAACGAAAAATGTTGCGTTTTTAATGCGCTGCGCCTTTCCGAACACAAATTCGTTTAACCTGTTTTTGAATCGACCGCCCCGAGCCACTCTCGAATGCAATCAAGATCGGATTGAGATCACACAGTTATAGCTTTATTATTGTCGTTTGTACATTCATTTTGTGCCTTCGATGTTGGTTATTTTGCTTGAAACCTCAAATTTCATCACTCTTTTTTATGGTTACCGAGCTTTAATTGGCAGTTTCGGGTAACGGTGCTTAAATATGCTACATAATGAGTAAAATTCTGGTTGGTCCATTTTTTATTTATCTCGTGGGTATAAGCCCGTATCCTTTGGGGTCCGTTGTGTCCCGCCCTGCGTTCCGGAACAAGTAATGCGTCTGCGCAGATGATATTTTTCAGATTTGTGCATAACGGAAATGTGCCGTCATTATATACCTATTAAGGCTTGTGTGACACTACACTTATTTTTTGCTAGGCCACAAACTCCGCCTTTTGCCTTAATGAAGCCATTTGTGTCATGTTTATTGCTTTTACGGCGTACTCCGGATTTTGAGGAGAATTTACAAGGCGAAAATTGACACTGAAATTATGGTAGTCCCTAATTAGTTGGCACACGTGCGATGTCGGTGATGTTTTCGTGTTTTTTATTCGAGGGGGGAAGTAAAACAATATAGATTTCCGCTGATTATTTCTAGTTTATTTACTTAGGTGACGTATTTATGGCCGTAAATAACATACTTTTTGTAAAGGGCTTTTCTCATTGGATTATTTACGAATATACCGACTGTGCGTTCGTTCTCGATTCTCGAACGAACTTATTTATTTATATATACTTTATTGTACACCAGAAAATACATAGTGAAAATAAATAAATTGAACACTACAAAACATACAATGGGCGGCCTTATCGCTTTCTGCGATCTCTTTCAGGCAACCTTAAATGTTGAACTTGTTCATTTTATACAAATTGTTTACTCAAACCTAATGTATTCAAATTATTTATTTATAATGAAAGCTCTTTCATATCATGCCACATTGCCAGATAACGTCTGCAAATAATCTTCATCATTTATATCAAGTCGTGGCTTCCAAATTGACCTTCATTCGAATCTTTGACGTGGGTACATAAACGATATAGGTACATAATACCTATGTATACAGAAAGAAAGCTCCGAATTAACATGCAAGCGTGATCTGCTTATACTCTTAATGCATTTGCTTATCAGAGCTCTGGTGCATTCGTCATGTTGAACATTTTTCGGTGAACATACAGTGAATTTCACTCCTTTAAAATATTGCTATTAGATTGCTTTATGTTTGATACACCCTGTATAATTTGATAGTGGTAGCAAAAAAATCAACGGTTTTTTTTGTAAAAAAATATTTTGTTCTGCAACGTTTGGTAATAAAAGGACCTGTGGCTATTTCTATACTTAATACTTTACAATATAAAACCGATAATAGTCACTTCATTAAAATCTATATTTTTTTGGAAAATTCCTAAGAAAATGTTAAGTCACACCTATGCATTTTCTGAAATACCACGCTGTATAGTATAAATAAATAAAGATAAAGCAAAATAAAGCTTAGAGCAGTATCGTTCTAAGCAATCATGTCTAGTGGTTAGGTAGCCACAGAAAAGATGTTGAGATTGTCTGCTTAGCAAACACTACACAGAATCTCTGCTTATATCTTTCATCCTACAGATAGCCAGCCCATTGTGTTCAAGGAATTTTGCATTTAACTTAGTTCACCTTAGACTTAACATAGGAAACTATGGGCCGAATTCTGAAACGTAACTCAACGTTAAGTTGGTCTCACTTTGTCCTGTCACTATCATTGATCTATATAGCGACTAATTTCTGAAAGTCACTGTTGATTGAGAATTCGGGTATCTCGCAACACTGCTACTAAGTCAGTGAACAATTTTTCTGATATTTTTTAATAAATTAAGCCTTTGTTTTCCCCTAATAAAACCTAATGGCATAATAATTTTTTCTCTAACGTTTTCCAAACTACTATAAGTCAGTGCGTATACAGGGTAACACGGTTTTGATATTTTTTTAATATAGTAAGCCCCCACTAATAAAATTTAATGGCATAATATTTTTTTCTCCAACGTTTTCCAAAAAAAAAAAGTATATATTTCTCATTCAATTAATTACAATCGTAGGAAATAAACAACGATTTACAGTTAATCCGGTAAATAAGTCTTACATAAGGAATGGCCCCACAATTCACGTGGTACCCCCAGAAGGCTTTTACGGGTTAGGTAATTAGCGTCACTCAGTTAACCACTATACAGCGGCCGCAAGAATTTTTGTTAATTATTAAAAAGGTTGCACTTAACTCGGTAAGGGGGAAATTGGAGGAAGGAAAGGTTTTGGCCTTATGTAGTAGCCTGTGCTGTAATTTCCTTTAGGTAGTAACTTTACACCCAAGTGCAGTTGGATGTGCATTGTTTGAGTACCTCGGTATAGGTTCAGTTAGGGTTGTTTTTTGAAGTCCCTACTTAATAAATTAGCCCAATTGTTACTTTTTTAGGGGAATTTTCATGAAGAACCAGGCCAACATTTCCATCCAAGCTCATTAAAATTCTCAACATACATTATTAATTACTCTCCATCAAAATACATTACAGTTACCTATAAGAATCTTCCTTTCACATCGTGACTTAAAAATCAATTGACATTATCTGATCCCAATATCCCAATAGGCAAGCTTCAACAGAACCATCGACCTTTACTTGGCTTTATATCAACAATAGGCATGTTTTCCTCGCTTTCTCACGATTCCGATTAAACCATACTCCATACAACTTAAGAGGATAGATAAGGATGTATGAAAAGAGCCGCTTGGTCCTTACGCAGCCTCCGATCTCACTACTTGAGATAATTAAGCCATTAAATTGGTTCGCGTACCCTTTTATGCTGTGAGAAGTACGGACGTATCTTGGTTTTATTTTGAATGTAACAGTAACGAAGGCAATGTGCTTGTTCAAGTACTTTATCGGTTATGTAGCTTGATTATGACATGTATTTCGTATGATTCATGTGTGTTTGTCTGTCTTTTGAGAGTGCCTCACTTAAGTTAGAGTCTTCCCTTACATAAATGCATAATAATAGATCAGGGATCACATAATTTGTGTCTTAAAATGCTTATAAACCCAGTGTTAGCTGTCTAAGAACATTAATTTAGTTCATGTATGAAACTATCCAACCACATTGCCTGGAATATTTGGTGGTTCCAATAATTTTGCTGCCTCAGCTTATGCCTCTGAAATGACAAAAGAAATCTCAACATTCGCCACTTGAAAATTACTGTATAAGCCTTTCAATTTCAATATAAAACCGAAGACATTCGATCGAATCGAAATTTCGATCTTTTTACGCGCCACGGATCACTTGAACGCTCATTTCTCAAAGATGATAATATCAACTAGGTCGGGTTCAATGCAAAAGTTCCAAATTAAATTCAGATACATTCTGATTGGTCTTAATCTGATATATTATATACCTACTGAGAAAGTTGGACACCGAAAAAGAAAGAAATAAGGCGATCGCAGCGTGCGTTCGGCCCTATACATAATGTTGGGGAGCACGCAACGACCGGCATGCAATGAAAGCCTTCGAATAACCGCCTCAACAGGGCTGGCATTTTAATATTAATATATATTTGTAATAAATTGCGATGTTATTAATATTTCTAGATCCTGCTGGTGTTAAAGTAAGATTTTCTGAAATGTCATTACTCAATATTGAGCTGTAATGAAAATATCTGGTGAACTTGACGGGATAATCCTGAAAAATGTTTCTGTGTAGGTTTAATATCAAATGACATTGAGAACTATCTTTTGGAATAGTAACAGCAATTCCAAGATTTTGATCTTTAAGTTATTCGTAGGGTAGGGACTGATGATATCGGTAAAGATCATTTTTGGGCAAGTTTATGTAGGTAGCGTAAGGTACCTAATATTATTAAGTTGTAAAAATTGGTAGAGCAGCCCTGAAATCAGTCGAATTTTCTCAAGTCACGGCTATTGGCCCCTTATTCAGTTATTCTGTCGCGAATCGAGTTTTCGGTACGCAGTTGTAAGACATTCCGATTCGCCGCGATTGAAGTTCAGTATTGATTTATAACGTTGTATTTTCAATCTGTGCACCCTACTGAATCAAAGCTAGAAAACGGAAATTTCGCTTTAGTATGTTTCTCGAATTTCTTGTTCTTATTTATGTACCTGCATCTGCATTTATATTGCATCTGAAACTCAACAATTTTGCATCTTCGCCCACACGTGTTTATGTTTCTTAATCAAGTTTGCAACCAGTCTTAATTCCCGGTCGGTAGCTCTCAAAGGCTGCCCTTGCGCATATATCAATATCGACGTTTAAACGAAATGAAGCTGTCGTCACCGCCAATTGTAACGTCATTTGAACTAAGCTGCGTGAGACAACCAATCCCATTCAACATTCAAACGCTTCGCTGAAAGCAGATCCGCCGGTTCAATGCACAAACTTTTTTCCAAACAACCATTACGTTTATGGTCGTTGATTTAAAAGATTATTGATAATTAATGAAACCTTTTCTATTTTGTTTCAGGAGCAAACGGCCTTAGAAGACGAGGAAGACAAACGTACACTAGATATCAAACACTAGAGTTAGAGAAAGAGTTCCACACGAATCACTACCTCACGCGGAGGAGACGCATAGAAATGGCGCACGCTCTCTGTTTGACGGAGAGACAAATCAAAATATGGTTCCAGAATCGAAGGATGAAGTTAAAGAAAGAGATCCAGGCTATAAAGGAGTTGAATGAGCAGGAAAAGCAGGCGCAAGCACAGAAAGCGGCGGCGGCAGCGGCGGCGGCCGCGGCCGCTGCACAAGGCCATCCCGAACACTAAGCATGCGCGTGCGCAAAGCCTTGTCCAGTGATACTATCGCAGTCCGCCGAACACTCCATAGCTTGTGTTTTTTTTTTGTAAATTGTTTGTAATTATTTTCTCGTTATTTAAGTGTTGTTCGGTTGTTGTGATTATTTTTAAATTAATTTTTAACTAGACACAATGTTTTCTCAAAACGAATGATGGAACAATAAACTGTTGAATGCTAGACTAGAAACGGGTCGTATTATTTTGTGTTTCGGGTTTTGTTTTTGTTGATTTATTGATTTTTATATACATTTATATTTTAATCCGCGTAATCGTCAAAGATGTTCGCGTTTGGAAACCAGTGCAATTTGTAGAAATCTCTTCCGTGTAACATAGTGTAGGTGTATCGTAGTGCGTTTTACTTTATGTGCGATCGTAGCGCTCCCTGCTCGGCAGCGTCGGCGTCACGAACTATATTACATTGTACAAATTTAATATGCCTACCAAAGAGACCCGGTCTCGTACCCTTAAAGCTAAGTAAATAAAGAGTCGTAAGTTAAATTAATTATCCGCTATCGTAATACGGACAGTGTGAACAGGATAACCTTCCGCGCCATCTAATCCTTCAATACTCTCGCATAAGTATAGTGTAAACGTGATCGTGTTCCTGCAGTTTTAATAGTCGGTGAAGTTAAACAAATTGCCATAAATATAAGTAGTTATTATTTAGCCAGTAGCGGTGTAAATAGTTAGGGTAACGTCTGTAATGATGGAAGTGAGCGGTTCGCGATTGCGCCGGCGCCGTGGAATGGGCAGAAAAAGCTTCGGGGCGAGTGCGGGGCGAGGGCGCGGTGTGAGCGGGGCAGCAGCGGGGCAAGCGCGGGGAGCGCGCGCCGCCGGCCACCGAACAGGACTAGGTGAGTTTTTGTCAAAGTCACCGCCATTATTTATCGAGTGGAGACGGTCGCGAAAAACTTACTCGCCGTCACCAGTCGAGTCGACGCGCGATGCCATTTTTGAAGTCGCCCAAGCGCGACTTCTACGGTATAGCTGTTTTGCAATGTTTTAATTTACTAAGTCCGTTGCACCTTTTGATGTTCCCGACTGTCTCCACGCCGAGCATGTAGAATGTCGTAATAACACCCGCTTTAAGTATACCAACGATCGAAACAATTAAAGATAATTTACTGGTCCCCGTAATGAATTTAATCGCATCCTACATGTTGACCGATTGTTAAAGGCCGCTTCCCGTCATAATTAACACTAAAATAAAGACTGCCGCAATATTCAATAATTAGGTGTCAAAAAAATTAATAAAGGCTATCTTGACTTGACGAGGTCTTAATATTTCGTAAGCATGCATAATGACTTCATCGGCTTTACCGGCAGAGACGGTGAGCGGTGGGAACTATTAATTAAATTGACTATAGTCCGTCCGTTTCATCTCGAACGCCGAATATGGCGACTGAAGAGTCAAGCGGACACTAAAAACTGAATTCCAAGCTCGCTCCACGTACAGTCTGCAAAAGAAAAACTCACGAATATCTTTCTACGTATTTGGATGTGCTATTCATGTTGAAAAATGCTGAATAGCATTATACGTACGTGTCAACTCGTTAAATCAGGATTTAAATCTCATTTCTTAAGACTCCAAGTGGGAAAAAAACTAGATCACGTAGGTATTAAGTTGCGCTTTTTAAGCTCCCTGCGATATGGTGAAAGATTAAAAGGCATTTTTACAAACTAACAACTTTGTCGTTGCGTGTTTGTATTATATAAAGAGTTGTGTGGAAGTATTTGTCGCAAAAACTTCAGGAATTAATCTTTATAGGTTTCAAACATTATTCTTGTTTGTATTGAATAATGGAAACGTGTATTAAATCATGATTCAAAAAATCTATCCACAAAGTAAATTGTTTTTCCCTGACATATTATGTTGCTGTCGTTGCTCGGGTCGGCCATGTTTGCGGTCCACGACCTGGCCTGCCAAATCGACGATAACAGATAATTATTTAGCCGATACGAAAAATTATTGGACATCGACGTATCGCGGCCCGAATTTTGAACATCTCAATTTTACTGGAGCATACCGGTCAGAACTTTGTTTTATTAATATGGAACAATAATTTGATAATATAATAACGAGTCAGTAGGTAATGTTCGACCTAGTATAAT
Source organism: Lithophane ornitopus (assembly GCA_948473465.1). Lineage (NCBI taxonomy): Eukaryota > Metazoa > Arthropoda > Insecta > Lepidoptera > Noctuidae > Lithophane > Lithophane ornitopus. Next base: position 10,560,606 of record OX419623.1, read on the forward strand.
ATGGGTTTATCAATGAATATTTATGAACACGTAGAGCTGTATTTTAGCATCGTCTGAACGTTTTCACTTTTAAGTCAGGTGGAATGTATTTTTTCCGAGTCTTCGTGTAGTCCGGAGCGAAATAGGAGTTCCTTCGACAAGCTCAATAGCAGTGTACGTTTTCAATTAAGAATAATGACTACTTCAATGCAATGTTTCTCACTTAATTAAAACATACCTTGGTAAATTATAAACATCATAAATGGCAGATGTATCGATAAAAACTGAATGTATTTGTCGATAATTCGCCCATTTCAGCACATGGGCATGCCTGCTGTGCCCTTAACGAAGTCATGTATATTTTTTCTAAGCGTTTACTTAAGTATAATATGCAAGTTTTTCAGTCTTTTGCAGGACGTAAGTCAATTTAATCAGTCAATAACTCCACAAGATGTTTTTATTGGCTGCTAAATCAACTGGCTGGTTGTTTTTTTTTTATTTCGTTGGCCATTGAATTATAAGGTATTTTTTTTAAAGAAAATTATAGTATATTCATATTTGTACTGAAAGTGACGACGACGTGATGAGATACTGCACTCGAATGAATGAACATATTGTAATATAGCTTCATTTCATACGATTAGGTGGGGAACTATGTACCTACACATACATGAGTGGGTACACACCCACAGCAAAACCCCTTTTTAACCGAATTCACTAATGAAATAAACATACAACCCCAACACATATTACAATTTACTTTAGAAATAAAACACATAAAGTAAATACCATATCTTAAGGTACCTTACAATACAATAATACATCATAATATTATGTAAGATAAAATAAGTACAGTTCCAAATATTGGTATAGGTACGCGAAATTAAAGTAATCCCTCAGCGTTTATGCAAATACCTACAACTTTTACAACATATAAAAAATATTATTATAAATAATGACATATTCACCAAGTAAACAACGAAAACTACCCGAATAATTAATACAAACTTACTGACGTTTTTATATTTATAATAATTAATTATTATTCCGTGAAGGTACCTAATTAAATATTGCAATTTTTATGGGTAGACCCGTTTGTCATGCGAAGGCTAGAGGGCCGGTGTTCCTATAAATATATACCTGGGTACATTCACCCAAAGATGTAAGTATACACTAGCTAACTTGCAACTACCTACTTTTAAGTAAGTACCTAATATTCTGAGTGTGTTAGGTAGTCCAGGTTTTGTCATCAGACTTTATCGTGTGTCGAATGGTAAAAAAAAATATCACGCTCAGAATACTGTGCTTTTGATTGTATTTTTTTATGTTTTTATTAAATAAGTACTTACTTAACTATTATTTTTTAATTTTTCGGTCTTTCGGTAGGCGAGTAGGTATGGCTGAGTGCCGAAATCCAACATCGTTGGGTCGGTTCACTAATGAATTCATTTTTCACTTTTGATTCATTTTGTGTTCAAACGATTCACTTCGAGTGAAAGAAGTCAAAAATGAACAAAAACTGAAACGCTGCATATAGGCCGGGTAGTGGAATGATGAATATTTTTTCGTGTATACTTACCAACCTCTTTTGCTTACTGTACATTTATGTACAGGTACATTGGTACCTTGGTACTTATGTGGGCAGCAGATGTGATCTCTTATGAGGCTAGTAGGTACTAGTAGCTACTTCATTCGTCTGCTTCAGGTCAGGCAGGTTTTCCGAAGGATGGGATATTTATGTGAGAGATTATAGACTTGAGTTTAAAGTTTAAATTGATTTTAGATTTAGCTGTATCTTTTGTTTGTATAGTGGAAGTATGAATGAAGAAATAATTTTAGTTACTATTACGTTTACGTGCATTTAAGTTAAATAAATAAGTTGGTAAATAAGTAGGTCCTGTTATAATACACATGTATACGATTAATAGTTTTATAAGCTTAGATTTTAGGTATCTAGGTAATTGTAATTTAAAATATTCTTTCATAAATAAACAATTTCATAATATTTTCTGCATATTTTTTTTTTCAAATTCCTCAAAACATGTATTATGTACTACATAACTTTCATTAATTTTATTTATGGTAAAAATGAAAAGACCTACAGACCAAGCTAGTAGCTAGTAGGTATAAAGTAACTAGTACTGACATAAAAAGAACAGTTCCGTAATTGTAAAGGACTTACCGTAAAACGAAGTAACAAAGTACCTATTGGTGTCCCTTGATTTCCTTAAATGTCGTATCTACTATACATACAGACATATGTGTAGCAACATGTATCTAGGACCCAGGGTTGTCGACTTTAGAAAAAGTTTTAAAACTCTATTCTTTGAATCGACTGAATTTTGAAAATAGAAAACACTTGGATTGTTTCTCTTTATAGACGAATGGCAGAAACAATAAAGTGGTGCACTGGATAATCACATACACTTCAGTTCAGTTACTTTTTATAAGGAATTCAAACAGACTGAAGCCTGATGAATTTGACACGGAGCGGAATCTCACTTAACCATTTGCTGGGGGAAGTTTATTTTGACTCAACTTACACTACTTTCTTTAAATCAAGCAGTATCATCATTATCATTTCAGACGAAATACTTCGTTCACTCATCGACCAATATTATAAAATAGAAAAAAAGAACCAATTTCTAGAAAAATGACTTTGAAGACCCAGTTCAATTCCAGAATCAATAAAATCAAACTCAAACCTCAAAAATTAAATCAATTCTTACCTAGAAGCACCTTTGAGTTGTCAGTCGGTCAGTCAGAAAGATGAAGCTAGTTGCCCGTTCCAGAGCGTAGTAGTTGTCCTATCGACTTCTTCATAACGGGTAAGGAACTCCATGGACACTCTTTTAAATTATCTAACAAAAAAATACTACTCAAACAAAAATACTAAACAAAAAATTCCCAATATACCTCGGGACATTCGCCACCGTCCCGACGAGTCCCGTTCAACCCTATCCCGGGGAAGGTTCGTGATTCGATAGTATCGTTCACCCGACCTGGCCTGTCCTCTACACGACTCCTTTAACTGTGCGACTAACCTCACTGTTTCGTTCCTGGGAACATGCCTGAACATACCTCGTAGTAGGTTTAGGTATGAGGTTTGTTTTGGTTGACTAAATCTGCATTTTGTGCTTAAAGTTTAAATTTTGAGGAAGCGATTCTGGTTCATCGAGTTTTGAAAAGTCAAGCATGAGGAAAAAAAAATAGGAAAGTTCTTTGACCTTATAGAATTTAATGTCGTAATAATTGTGTACATTTATACCATTAAATCAGTCTTATATGTAGCTTTTTTGTTGTATAATGCACGGTAAAAAAAAATGAGCTGGAACTGTGCAGATAGAAATTGTTAAAAGATATTCATACCTTGGTGGGCCACTTTTCTGTTTGTGATGCTAAAGAAAATAGATGACTTCAACATATGCCACCTTATTGGTCAATTTCAATAGAATTTAAATAAAAGTGACCCTTCTAGGTAAAGCATTATGTAGTCAATCACTATTGAATCTAATATGGATCTGTTGGAACTTTGAATCCGGTTTCAGACCGATATAGAACATAAAATAGTTTTATTGAAAAGAGTCCTTTCGCTTGGTCGTGTGCACAGTACATTATAGACAGTGTTCACAGGGTTCGCTTGTCTAGAACATGCCTTCTGTACGTAATTCTCTTAATAAGCTAACTAACACCATGCTAGTATTTCGACGATCCCCCATACCATGTCTCAACGCTAAGCCTCCTAAGACACAAGCAGCCGTACGCCCAGACACATGTATGTCCGTATGTAACAGTGATAATCTCCGCTACATACAATAAACCTACCCCATCCCGTTAATCGAGTTTAACCCCTATAAAATAACGAGACCAATTCAAAATTTACGAGATATACGAAATGTACGCTTACCACAACAGTTATTAATTGCTGCGGATATCGCTATAAAGCTAGGAACACACTAGACGCAATAAACATGCCGCTATCTGTACCCAGGGTCTGTTTAATACTCACTTTACAATAATTGATGCAATCGATAGTAACAAGTGTTCTACATGAATTATGATTGGTGGCCCCACGTTTTTATAGTCGTGCATCATGCCATTGATTAGTGATGTGTTGAGTGGCAGTTTATCGAAAACTATCGAACGTATCCAAACGCAGTGTAAAAAAAGAAATATATGTGCTGTTCTCATCGCGTGCTGCACAGGTTTGAGCGTTAACCTCTAATTAATCTACTATTTACTTAGTGTAAACACCTTCAATGAGTCATTGCTCCCACTCATTTTCGCACTTGCCAATCAGAGTTTTGTTAACAACAAACAATAGAACGGCCGGCCCAGTATGGAGGGGCGGCTGCGCATAAGTATGTAACTGTTACTCCGGCTAACGACACACAATTATTCACTTTACAATCACTCGGGGAGAGCTGTAAAACTGACCAATAAAAGTTCATTATCTATTGGTTTGTTCGCGCTTCCAACTTTTATTTTATTAGTTTACGACGGCACCCCGACTCCTCATAAAACTAGTTGTAACCAGCTCTGATTGTGAGCTTCTACGGCCAAATTATTTGTACGTAATTTAGTTTGATGACTGAATTATGTGTTGTTATGGTATTTTTATTGGATCGTTTATTGGTGCTGTTCGTTTGGAACTTGTTTTATTTCCAACGCATAAGTCTTTGAGTTTAATTCAGAAAACTTCTATTTGTTGTGATTCCCCTTTTAGTATGTTTGGCTTCTGTAAAATATTACTCAGTTCATTATACGCGTGCCGAAGGAATGCCCAGCAATTATAACCAAGTATTTTTATCTTAATGCGTTTTTGAAAAGAGTTATTTTCGTAGATCGTGTAATTGGTTGTTCATCACTGCGTTCAGTTGGTATCTTTATTAAGGCCGTGTATATAATTAATTTTGATACTTGAGCGTAATTATATAGCTACCCTTTCTCACGATATAGCGTGCCGGCAAATAAATTTAATATTCATACACTCCGCGAACAGATAATATGAAGGACGTCGGGGGCTATATTTTAAAAATTACCATTTATTAAAAGCTCGCTGAAAACGTTATTTACTGGATACAAGTGACATTTGATGGGCGTGGCGGTGTTTATGCAAAGTGCACCAAGACGTGCCCAGCGTTTTGCGTATCGGCCGGTTTGTTCCGAGCGTTTTCCAATAAGTGGCAGCTACTTACCTAATTGCTTTAACACATAATGATTATGATTGGTCAGCGGGCCCTTGGATACGGCTAGCTGTTATGTACCAGTTTGTATATAACCCCTTATTTCAATCTTATCTTTAGTTTAATGATGTATTGAGTATTGACAGCTCTAGATACTGGGAGATAAACAAATTACCTGCGCCTGCACCACATTATTTATTAGGTATCGTAGCTGGTGAAGTTATGACTTAGGCACTTATTTACTTCTTCATTTATAATTACCTACTCACATAGAAATAAACCTTATTTAATAAAAGCAAGATGGGTTAATGAAACAAAAACGTGTTGATTGATTTAATTGACTAAAGACAGTAATTTGGCCTTTAGTCAAATGTTTTGTTTAATTAATGAAAATAAATTACCATCATACTAATTTACCCGTACCACTCAATAACTGGGCGAAGTTCGTCCTAACAAAAGTGTACCTACAATAAATTGGAAACGTCGTAAATTCAGTAAGGCGTTTTAATTGAAATCCCGGCACTTAATTGAGTGGCTAGTGCGTTCTGCGCATGCGCTCCCACTGATTTATACCAATCGCACTTATTTATACCAATTGCACGTATACAGGGTGCCCTGAAACGAGGTCCAAAGCAACATTTTAGAAGCCTCTCTTCAAGGACTTCTCGAAACACCAAATAAGTACTCAATACCTTATTTTCATTCCACAATGTCGTCTTAGGTAGTAACTTAAAATTATAGACGTGATCATTATGGACCCTGTCGGGAACAGCAAAATCTTTGAAAAAATTTGCAACAGTATTCTGAACTAAATGTTATATTAGGGGTTTTTATACATATATTTATAGTTTGCCTACTGCACTAATTAGATACCTATGTAAGCACTCATATTTTTCCGTTTAAATATTCGTTTACCTGCCTGTACCTACAATAGTAGCATTTTCTTTGCTCTGCCTTGAGCGCGTTTTCCTTCCACCCGGCCCAGTATCATAATAATACATACGTTTCCAGACCATGCTTAGGTGAACGCATAATATGTCCGAAAAAGCTGCGGGCACGCTCCTGGCATGTTGTAGATAGCCGCTTGATGATGTTGAGTTCCTCCAGTATGGATTCATTTGTTCTCATGGTGATGGTATACGAAGTAGCCTCCGCCAACACCAGATCTCGAAAGCAACGATCTTAGGGCCTAAATACATAACCGCGTTGCGGTGCCGCAACGCAAAAATTAACGGCGGTTTCGGGCCATTTCCTAAGAAAATCTTAGGGTGCCGCCGCTAATTTTTGCGTTGCGGCGCCGCAACGCGGTTATGTGTTTAGGCCCTTACTGCTTTCGCGGCTTTGTAATGCACCACGTTTCAGTGCCATATAAAAAGATATGCAGATTTTTGTATCCAGGCTGGGAAAGTCAGTAGGTATAAGTACGAAGTGTTATCGTCATCCCTACATTGTGTACCAATCGCACAGATTTATCGAGCCTCTCACGTTTCCACACACACCTGCATTTCTAGCGTGTAAACAGGGGATGAATTAGAACGCAGAGGGTGGTGAATAAAATTAGCTGTAACCTCTAGTTTCCTGGCATTTGCATTGCAGCTACTATGCAGTTAAATTGCTAATAAGATAAGTCTTTTTGGACCTGATTTGTGGTCCTTTGTCTGTTATTCAGAACTACATTCAAAAACTATTAAGTAACTCAAAATCAAACTCAAAGTCGAAGTCATTATTTCAAATAAATCAATTACGGGCACTTCTGATTTGTCAAGGGGTCGGTTATTCAGAAAGATGAAGCTGCATAGTTGCCCATTCCAAAGAGTAGTAGTATCTTATGCGCAGCCTAGAACAGACAAGAAACCCCACGGACGCTCTTGAATAATAAAAATATAAAAGTTTTTTTTAATATTGTTGCAGCTGCTCATGAGTTTTCCAATAAGGTATATGATGGTGACTACCCACAACAGTAAAAGGATGTCACTATGAAGAGCAGTGTCTATTTGTTTTCTAATCAAAATTTTCATTACATACCTACTTACCGTGGTGCAGCAGTGGTAGTACCTAACGGCCGAGTTGTAGATCGTGGATTCGAACCCAAGCAGGTTTTTACTTTGTGTAAATTATTTCATCACCACTGCTCTCAAAACGGTGAAGAAAAACATCGTGAGGAAACGGCATGTTCTAGAACCAAAACTCGAAAAAAGTAACATCCGCCAACTCGCACTGGGCCCGCGTGGTGGATTATGGCCCACTCCGTCTCACAGAGAGGAGGCCTGTGTCCCAGCAGTGGGAACATTATTATAGGCTGATTATGTTATTATCTACTTACCAAGTACCATGATCATGGATGATCTTGCCTAGAGTGGTAATTTCGGTTATAATAACCTACATAAAGCAGTATAAGTAGATATGTAGGGGTAGGTAGGTTTAAAGATTGATACGAAAATCCTTCACAAACTTAATCACGAATCCTGTCGTGCTGTTCAAAATTCAAAACGATCAAATTATCAACAACTCAATTTTAATCTTTATACTTGTTTATTTTTAAACCATAAACAAAATTAAATAACGAATTAATTTATAGCTTCATTTGCTGCTACCATTGACCTTAATAATAAGCCTGTGAGCGCATAAATTAATCGTGGCATTCACAATCGTAAAAATATTGACTTACGTCATTTGTTCCTTAAAAACATCTTGTACGTCCAAAAACAGATATCTTTAATATTTAAATTCACCCATTCACACCTAGAATCTAGTTAGTAGTTAGTAGTCTATATAAGAAAGTACGCAGGCAGGCCATAAAATGTGAATAGAACAATGTCTGCCAATTTAAATAATTCACACATCAATTAAAGTCGTATATCTTTCGACATTTAGATAAAAGTCTTAATTGGATATTGATGCCAGTTTCTTTAGCGTACCTAGATAAATAGATATATTTTATACCTGACTCATACATCTAAATATAGGAATCGACATTAAAATATCCACCGCTAGTGGAGATACATTCATCAAGGTCCAAAGTCCAAGTGGAGATAACGCTTGAACTTTGGATTTTGATGGGGTTTTTTAGAGAGCTGTCACAACAATGATGGCAGTGACAGCTCTTGAACGCGGTTTAGATGTGCTGATCGTCTTCAGTTTCGTTGGTGAAATCCGCCCTTAAACATACTTCTGAGTTTGTTTCGGTCTTTCTTCTCAGAGTAGTCAGATAGGAATCACCGACCCATTTAGTTTTAAAATATAAATTATTGTTGCCGTGTTTTTTGGACAAAGAAATAAATATTATTTATCATTTACATACTCACTTAAATATGCCTCCGGCGCACCTTGGGTAGTAAGTAGTCAGCAGTCAGCCCTGAGGCCCTAGACAAAGTGACATTCTATCAGCGATAACGATACTGGAAAAGGCAAAAAGCTTCGTACCTATGTCAATTCTGTTGAAACTCGTTGTAGTATTATGAAACGCTTTCGACGCGATTGTCACTTGTCTTGGCATCTTCCGCTAGCTATTCTAGAGTTCCTGCCGATACAAAACAAAAGGCGATCTAGATTTATAAGGTAAAGGAAAACTTATAAACAAAAACTCTATCAAAATGTAGCGACAGAGGGCGTTGGGAGTAAATAAACAGGGAAGGGTTGAACCCCTCAACTTTTTCCTTAGCCGGGGCCTCTCCGACCCCCATCAGTCTTTTCCAGAGATACGCTAATTTATTTTTATCCGAGTTTCTTTATTGCGCTCGAGATTCGTTCGTCGTGGTATTGTTTAAGGGTCTGATTAAAGTTGGGGGCGTTCGCACCGGTTTTCCATTATTTAATAGTGTTATTGTACTCTTAGATTAGGTAATTGTCTTTTGGTGATGCGAATCGCAGTTATCTTAATTGGAATGTAGATTATTTGATGAATGTTCACCTGAAACTTAAGTAGTTTATTATTAAAAATAATCAAATGTTCAAAACAGAGTCGCATCGGAATGTCGATTATGTGTTAACTGTCAACAAACATAATACATTCTTATTGGATTCTATTTATATTTCGATAATCAAATATATTAACGGCTACTTTATATTCAAGAATTAATATTTATTTACATAATTATTCAAATTCTTCACAACAATCGGGAAAACTGCGGTATATTTAAAGCTATCCGGCCCCACGTAAGACGTGACAATGTTAATGAAAGGAATAACGGGATCGCATACTTACTGTAACCCTTGCATAGGGCTGCCGGTTACTCGAGATTCCCAAGAGCTGTTAAGATAGGGATGAAGTGAATTTAAACTATGTTTTGGAATTTTCATGGCGACAGAATTCATGGTGGAAATCACCTCTTAACGGTCTCCTTATTGCGATGTTCATCAAAATGTCCGAGCATCTACTTACTTTGGGCGAATTTCATCATTTAAACTGAACGCGATTAGCACACATAAACCGCGTTCATGAGTAGTCAGTGTCATGGAATGATATGGAATTTTGACACGTGCTCTTGAACCTGGTTTATACTTACTTACCTATGTGCTGATCGCGTTCGGTTTCATTTGTGAAATTAACCCTAAGTTACTACCGACAACCGACCTTATTACCTATACTTTCTTTTGTTTGACATCTTGAATTTCAAAATAGGTGGGCTTTTGATGAAGCGTATCCAATTTGGTCTAATGAAGTTATCAAAGGGGACTGTCTTCTCAGTTATTGATACCATCCCGGAAATCTAAACCATCGAAGCGTATCGTTCGACCGATTTCTGTAGTCTTGTTCCTTATTTTTGGGGCTGTTCCCCTTAGTAAATAAGTAATTGTTACATCTTAAACTTAATTTAAAATGTAACAATAAGTTACATAAAGGACTTACTTGGAGTGGTTAGTACTTAGTAGTGGAGTTACAATTTTCTGCAGTAAGTAACAAAATTGTCTAATTTCAGGCCAAATCATCTGAAAAAGAAAACCCACACATAATGTAATTCAACAGAATTCGACCCATATCTAATTTATGAGAGTTAAAAATGATAAGTATCCTTGTTTTGGATCTCTTTGGGGTAACATTGTTTTTGCGACTGGCAACCCTGTCATTACCGGAAGGTTGACCACCCCTGTGAGAGCCCTAACATATCGTTGAAACACTCCTGGAGTGCCAATAACATTAGTGTTCAGGAAATGTGCGGTAGTTCTCATTATAGTGGTTGGATTCGAGTGTGAATCGTACTAAGGATTGGAAACTCATTGGTCTAATCTAATTTGAATCTCATTCTGTTATCACTCATTCGGTTATAACTTGACACAAGAATCTCTCTTTAAAAGTGACATCCCATTTATTAAAAGGTTAGTTCTTAATAAAATATCTAGTGAATAAACACAGGTGTTCGGTTGAAAACTCAGTGAAATAATAAAACTAACTTTCAATCCAGAAAACTCTAAAACCTTAACTTTTTATTACATAGAATAAATTTGTATATAGTACTTAGAATGGTTCTCTATGTTGCTGCTATCTTCTAAATCTTATACAATTCTATCTTGCAAATACTGAATTGATTCCAACAAGTATTTTTTCGGTTTCTATAATTTTTCTAAATAGTTTGGATTACTATAAACTATCGAGTGATAACCATTCGAGTTGCCAGGACCCCTAGTAGAACCCAGGAGTACCAACTCAACCAAATAATTGCTATTCTATTCACACTGAGAGGACGATTTATGCCCGGAATTATTTCCTTGTTGTTTTATTCGGGGATTTGTCACTCACCCCTCTTTTATAATTACCCTAGATATCGAGTAAGTTTTTAAATCGAATTTATGTTGTTTCAGGGTAACTTTTGGCTTGGATTAGTTTGTTACTGAATGTAATTATGGGATTTTAGAAAGTTTTGCTAAATAACTGTTTTGTGCATAATCTGGGCTTAATACGGCCTTGAGATCTGCCGTTGGAGTTGTATTTGAATAAACTAGGTCTAAACTGGTAGTAACTGGTATAAACCATATTTGCAAGTTTTAGCTTCATTTGTCATTCTGTTTTCTGATAGGTTGGTGTAGTTTCCAATGTCATCCATCAAATCAGAGTAGTAAACCCAAAGTCATTTTTAGTAAGTACAACTTGATTATAAATAATCAACCAACCTACTGTTTTTTAAATAATTACTTAGTACCTACCATGCAGGGTGAAACTAAATTTGTGCAACCATCTATCCAACTTTCCCAACATATATAACCTAAAAAATTTAAGTATTCATAGATCTAATACCTACCAACATAGCTATCTACTTGTGTCAAGCTGTGCCAAGATTAATCTTGGCACAGCTTCCAAAACAATCCAACTGTTTAGTCGGAAAAACGTGATTAAAATATTAATTAACTCTATTTAGTACAATTTTGAATGAAACAGTATATTTCCAAAAAGCTGAATAAGTATTTTCAGGGTTAAAATAGACTGTAAATAACGCGAACCTTCGTTGAAAGATTTGGTTCAGCTAACAGACGCTGTAGTAGCGCCATCTAGCGGCATTGTAAAACTTTCACCTTTATTTTCAAGTAAAAAATTGTGTAAATACGATACGATCGCTGTTGTATTGACTAATAAAATACTTTTATATGATTTTAATAATTATATTTTGTACGAAAACTTGTTTCAAAGTTTCGTTAACGAAGTACCTTGCTTATGGTCTAAGAAGTTCCACCGTTGGCCGCTAGATGGCGCGCAACACAATATTGTCACGCCACCACTCGGGTGCGGACGTTCAGTGTACTAAACGGTTGGCGCGAGGGAAAATCCGCCGGCGGGACACGAGCGGATGTTTATGATGCAATTTACAGTTCGTATATTGCCAGGCACTTCATATAACACGACAATACACTTCTGAATTCTCTTTCAAGTTGTTTGGGTTTCTTGAAACCTGCACTAAGAAAATTCTTTCTCAGTTCTTACTTTTATTATGAAATACCTGTCTAGGTTTTGTGTTATGACTATGCTATGGTACCACGTGGCTTAGCTCTTATTTTGTTTTACTTAAAACTAGTAAATACCTGCTGTATTTTTGTGAATAACTATATTTTGTTTGTGCAATTACAGCATACATAACAAAACTTACGAAAGAAGTCAGTGTTGAACGAATCTGCAAAAACCGAGTATTAGAATAATTAACTATATTCATGCAACTGCATATATCATTTTAAATCTCAAAATAATAGGCTAAATAAAACTTATTATAAGTATTACAAAATGCATAATAAAACATCTGAAATCCATAAGGCAAAGGCAATGTAATTCGTCCGCAGTGCTACACTAGCGGCATCAATCGAACCCATAAAACATCAACTTTACGACGTGACGACCTCAAATGGCTCATAAAAAGCTTCACGAACTCACTCACAGATGGCGGTACGGTCGTTGAGCGATGAGCGCCATCTACAATCGGCAACTGTGAGTTATAAGTCGCTAACTTGGAGGACCGAGGTTATGGTTTTATTGGGTTATAAAAGTTACGAGTTACGACGTTCGGCCGTCGAATATGGAGATATCGGAGGGCGAATGGGCGTGTAAGACAAGAGAACGACTTTTATTGTTTGTAAATTGGCTGTAAAATTATGAGTTCGCTCGTATTGTGCGTAATCACGGCGATCAGCTGTTATTTTATGGGATAAATCACTTTATTACCGCAAGTGGTGGTTTATGAGGCTATAAAGCTTCATTCAAATGGGCGTCAGGTTGTCTACCGCGTCGATGTGCTAATGTACATATTAACTAATGCTTTTATAGCTTTACTAGGTAATTTATTGGTTTCACTCTTTGAATAACTTGGAAAAATTATTACTCGTGAATAGCTACGTGACTTCTGTTTGTAAACATTTGGATGCTATATATTTTGTTTAGCTGTCGATTTCTCGGCTAAATGATCTAAAAGTTAATATATAAGTGATAACTACATAAAACTTCTTTTACTTTAGGCCGTCAAGATAGACGTCTCATAGTACGTTCATAAAACCAACCGGTTTTTTAAAGTTGTAGTTGTCTTGCTCTTTAACATAATAATTATTATATAAAACTTTTTATACAAAACTGGAAACTTTGTATCGATTACTGTTTAATGATTTCGCTATTCGGTAATAGATGGCGCCACATTGAAATAAACTGCTATACATTAGACTTCTCATACAGATCGATGGTGAACATTTAACATGCTTTTAATACCAAAACTAATATTATTCTCCCAAAAATGTTTTTAACTATGTTTCTATTATGTGTTTGTATTTATAGTTAAAAACAATTATTTTATTGATTGGACAAGAAGGGGTAGTACGGAACACCTCCTTACCATAATCTATAATTGTATATTAGTATAAAAATATGTAGCACCAAACCTGCAAAAAATCCTATAAATATTCAAACATAAACCACTCTACATGATAAAAAAAATCGATATCAATACGTGTCGTTTTTTCTCCACTCAAGTGTTTTTATCTCGTCAGCCAGTAGCGTCGAAGTTAACAGCGGCTAATTATTTGTTTTATGACACGTTTACGATCATCGTCATCGTTAACTTGACGTTTACGATCAGTTAACACCTCGGCCCGTGATTGTTTAGCTCGTGGCTGTTATTGCCACGTTATATTAATATTATAAACACACTCTTTTATTGATCGCAAGCGGCTTCATTGAACTAGCGCGTATTTTAAAGTGGATTATTTTTTGGCCAATTTGTCGGATTTATTTGTCCGTTATTTTTCATCAGAATAATGCTTCATTCTCGCAATGAGAAAGACGACATTAATTTTATTTTTCTTTATTACAAACGGTACGGCTGGCCACACAATACATTGGCAACAGATTCCTAATACACTTTTTGATGTACTACAATAAAATAGATACAAGACCCAAGTGAATTGAGCTAGCCAGTTAATAAACGGAGGGAGAGAACAAGACAAAAAATAAATCAAGACAGAGAAAGAAATACTGAAGCAGAGACGTAATTTATGAGATGCACATTTGGGCTGAACAGCACCAAATAAAAAGTTATTTCCCGGTATGGTTATGATATTAATGTTCTGCTTTTATTTTGTTATTAAATACTCTTTTGGGTTGCTTACTCTAATTACGCAACATTATTTCCTTTTTGTGTTTAGCAGACGTTTTTTAGAAGTAGTTCACAGCTTTGTTTTATGTTAGAATAATGAAAATTCTGACTTTATTATCTTAAATCCCAATTCAGTGATAAAGTTAAATATTTAATGCTAAAAAAGTCTCAAGCTTCAAATAAAAAATAAGCCTAAAATATGTAACGAAAAAGAAATTAAAAATAAGAATAATGTAGACATGTTTTTCGCGACCGTACCGCCTATCGCTATGAGTAAGTTATGGCCGCTGTAGGGTGAGTTACACCCTGCTTAGGTCACGTGGCCCGAGAGGGATGCCACCACCAAAAATCTGTGGGGGAAAAAAGGACAAAACAAGTTGGGGCGGCAAGTTATCTTCGTTTCATTCAACTCACACTCGCGCCGCCCGAACGTCCGTATAGATCAATAAAACTACTTTATCTCTTTTTGGCACATCCCCATCCCGTCGGCGACTTCCTAGAACGATACTTTGCTGTCGTTGCATCAAGCTTTCTCTATTGAAACAAATACACTCATCAAACAAAAGTTACTTTTTTTCGCCAATCTTTTGTTTACTTTTCTTAATTTCAAAAGTCGATTGTCATCTTTTCAGAAAAAAAAATGTGAAAGCAGAAACAAGAATTTAAAAAAAGGAATACTAAATTCAAAACAGACCGTTTGTTCACGCTCTTTTGTCTGTTTTTTTTTTCGGAAAAAAAGGAATCCCGCTAACGCAATTGTCGCCCGTTTTTTACGCGGTGAGGTCGCGTAAGAACGTTTTATCCGTGTTTACAAAGGTAATGGCCATAAAATATTATTACCGGGCTATTAGGAGCGAGCCACAGGTAGGTCCGGGTGGCAGTCGCTAGTTCATTGCCGTTGCGATAGCGCACCGGTAGTTGTAAGTAATTGAAGCTGTTAATTTGTCGTTAAAGTGCTCCTGTGTCTTGTTTGAGCGGCCGCACGTGATTTAGGTAGGTGACCTATCTAAAGCTTTTTGTTTAATACCTTTTTATCTGTCCTATAGTAGTTCATTTGTTTTTTGCTGGTACCTCTACTAATGTAGCTATCTACTCCTACAATGTTTCAACCACTACATTTATTCTTCATACATTTCAACCATTTTAAGTTTTTTCAGCATACATAATCCGGAAAACCCTCCCTTAAATATTTTACAAACCTCATTGTTACTTACCGTTTAGAGAAGTGGCCGTTTTTCGGTAGGCTGTCACATTGGCATATTTCGCGGTCGACCATCTTCCGGTATCACCTAATAAAGTAATTACTAGGGTAAAGTCGGGTAACTCTCCGCCTTCCCGCCCCACCGCGACTTCACTAAGTAGGGACGACACAAACGATTCGTGTCTGAATTTAAAATTGAGCAATTTGGCAATGTAATGTAATGACACCCCTGTTGTTTTGAGTTAATTTGGAAATTGAGTTGCAAGGGAAATCTACATTACCTACCTACATTAAAATTAGAAGAAAACTTGAACAGTATGTGTGTTAAACAGTTATGAGGATATTTACGTCCGCAGCAATCTGGCAGGTTTCAATCATACCAAAGACCACAGTTGGTCATAGTATTAATTTATTTTATTTGTAAAATCACTAAAGCAAGCTATAACTGCATGAAACTCTTTTCTTATCCTTCTTTATTTCCTACTGTTTTAGATATCTACTTACTACAAAAACCGTTGAAAAAACTGACATACACCAAAGAAAATAACGTTACTATTCATCAAACCACCAATCGCCACTCACAAACTGTAACCTACACTAAGAAACTCATTCATAAACCGTAGAAGCGGAAAGAATATGTGATGAAGCGAAGAATATCGCCTTTATATCTTGTTACTACTATCCTTATACAATAAAATCGTTCTTGTATAAAGCGATGGTGCGTTAGGGGCAATCTACACTTTTTCCCACTTTCCCCAATTGCGGGAACTTACGAAACATATGTATGTATGGGGATGTTACCAGTTTTGTCACGAATTGTGATTTTTAGGACTATGCGAGGGGTCGGATCTTTCATCTTCTATCACTTTACTTTGGGTGCATTGGTTTAATCCAACATTATCTTTGATCCAAGCAGTAATTCATTAATTACCGCCCAATTAATGTGATGCAAAAGATCTTCCATTAGTATGATTTATTACTTTAATTAACAACAGAACATCTTGAAACATGTCGCCCATGTGTCCCAAATATGTCATCACTATAATATCAGAGCTTTTAGTAGATACTGCTTTATTTTTCGTCAATGATCATGAACGAAGGATTGTGAAATCTTATGCAATGAAAATATAGTTAACGACATATGCCTACCAACTTTTACAAAGCTTCGAGATCTCAGTTACGCCATCGCATTACACGCATTACAGAGTCTAAAGTGTTTATACATAATCTCCGAGTTTTATAGTTGCTATATTATCAATTTATCATAGACAACAAGGTACTTTATTGTAGGATGAAGGTATAGTCATCATCTGTTTCTATTCAATTATCATAAGACCTCAATTCATTATGATTCAAGTGTCTAATCTCAAGACTTTAAAATATGAACTTCAAGAAAATTTTGAACGCAAGTCTAAGGCAGATACAGCAATGCGCTCATACTTATATTGTCCGTATCAAACAAAAGTTTGGTCACGCTTAATGCCTTTACGACTGTCGAGGGTGACATAAAGAAAATGAAAAACATTTTGTATTATTCTTGTTGCGCTGTTACGCGAGTAACTTCAACGACCCTCCTTAGGAAGGCTGCACACTCGCGAATTACACCTGCGTTTGTCGCTAAGCTTGTGGGGAAGTATAAGAATTAGTTTTGGGATTAGGGAGAAAAAGTTGCTCCTAATTTTTTAATCCTATGAGAAGTTATCGACAGTTTTGTTAATTTGCCAAGCGATGAATGAGCGTGCTTAAATGAACGGAATCTACTACTATTGAAAAAAAAGCTACAAATTATAACAGCCCCATGGCTATGTATATGAGTGAAAGTATCAGATACATAAACGACTGAGAATCGCGTTGTAAATTGCCAAAACATATTCGTAATAAGTGTCAATGACAACAAAATTGGTCCAACAAAATTACAATTGCGACCAACAGTGACCAATTATTATATTGATGCCAAGACGATTGCTATGACGCTACAGTTTATTAAACCACAAATTAAATACTCTTAATCTACCCACTTATCTTGTAATTAAACTCTGCCTATTGTCACTGGATTTGTAATTGCTCTAACAATGCCATGGAGTGATTAGATACAATTATTGCTAATAACTCGTGTCGAATCTATTTAAAGATGTTTCTTTAAATCATCAACAATCATTGACTGCTTATATATTAACAATTTATGACTTCTGTTGTGTGCCAGTTCAGCAAATGGCAAATATTAGTTAGATTTTGAAAAAATAAATTAATATACATGATGATATACTAAGTTTTTACTTTTTACCTGTATTAGTTTGTCAAAACATAAATCACGCATCGATTGAAATGCTACTAGATTATGCTAAAAAGTCATGTTTTTTTTTCCGTCGTCTTTTAAATAAATCGTGGTGTCGCCGGCTCGCCTTAGCGCTTCCCTCCGTATCCAACGGTTTTTGCTTAGACAAATATCCGCAGAAACTAGTTACGTGTTTGGACTTGTTTATGTCGACTTTTTAATATTTATTACCTGTCTTGATCCATCTTAAAGTAGCAAGTTATTTGCGATTGTAAGATATGCTATTTTTTGTTTAATTAGAATAACATTAACTGCCTCGATGGTCTAGTGGTCGTAAGCGCTAGTGCTGAGCATGAGTTCCTGTTTTCGATTCCCAGGTCGGGCAAAGTGTTATTGGTGTTTTCCATCTGGAATTGCTCAGTAGTAGCCTGGAGTCTGGATTAGTGCCCGGCTCATGGCAATAGGCTCGCCCCCTATTACATGGGACTTATGCCTACTCGCGAAATGTGGGTGTACTTTAAGTACATCTCTGTCTAACCCTTCGGGAAATACACGCGTGATGTTATGTAAGTGTATGTATGTAACATTAGATGGTGTCACGTCATCGTGATTAATGATATTACAGACATAAATCTAACTTAATTCTTCATTCCTCACTCAAGTGGATATTTATTCCACATTATCTTCTTGACTCTTTGCTCGTAGCTAATTTTTGTTGTAGTATGAACATTAATAAATGCTGAGAGAAACCGATTTGTCAGAAAATGAGACATAAAATTGCCAAATTTGGCATCTTCTACTAATAAGATAATATTGTCCATCATCTGTTTTATCATCAATATCAAATAGCACCGGCTAACTCTTTAAAAAATCTGCCTTTACCTTTCAACACTTTACCTCAAATACCTGTACAATATTAAAATAAAACCATGCTCCGTAACCCACTAGTACAAATAAACTAAGTGCGTCATCGAGCTATCAATATCAACAAAACGCAAACACAGCGATACAAATACAATGTAAATCAGTAAGGAAGCGAGCGGAAAAGCCCGGGTGTTGAATAAAATTCCTTCACTGTTAGTATAATTTCGTAACATAGTCTCGGGCGGGACGAGGCAGCTATAAACTTGTCAACTAAAACTATTTCTGGGCTGTTTGTTTTCCTTTTGACAAATCGTGTCGCGACGCCATCTTAGCTGCATAGCTGAC
Source organism: Lithophane ornitopus (assembly GCA_948473465.1). Lineage (NCBI taxonomy): Eukaryota > Metazoa > Arthropoda > Insecta > Lepidoptera > Noctuidae > Lithophane > Lithophane ornitopus. Next base: position 10,579,515 of record OX419623.1, read on the forward strand.
GGTTTGATACCAACTTGGAATTAAACTTTAGTTCAGGATGTAGCCTATTAAGAGTAGGTACCTAATGAAGAAATACCACAATTAAGTCATGTGAATTGTAGTGATGTTAAAAAAAATCCGTTTGGGAGAATCTGGTAGACTTGATAATGGTTGTGGATATTAATTAAGTCTTCTGTAAGAGTTTTAACATCATCTTCAAACCTGTGGTAAATTAACCGAAAAGTAATTCAGGGTAAACTGCTCGAAAACTCCGAACTCTTCCTGTAAACTAAATGTAAGTAACAATCAAAACAATCTCCAATATCGGTAACGCTAGAAACAGAAGAAAAATATTAAAATTAACTCACTCAAACTGTCCAAAAACATTAAAATTTATATGCACTTACTCACAGGAACTCGATAACTCTTCGATGATGTATAGACGGTGTACGTAATGAAAGGGAGACAGTTATATGTAATATTTACCCAAAAATACCGGTAATAAATTAACAAGTGTGGGCTGTATCGCGGAATGAAACAACATCAGAAGAATACGAACCTTTATTCACGTAGGTAAAGAACATCTTAGGTGGGATGGCTGAAACTACGTCAACGAAAAACAAAAATAGCATCAAAGAATAGTTATATATGTTAGTCTTTCAGTCACGTTGTGTTTAAAAGTAAAATATTGCATTTGTTTAACGAATGATATATTTTTTAAACTAGCCAATAACAAGCAGAGAGATTTGATAATTAATGATAAGATGAAGGTGACGATGACCTGGTGATTGATATTAGTCAGGTTTTTCGTCTAATATGGATAATAAATATGTCAATAATCTATACGGTTTTTGGTTATTAAAGCACAGAATTAGGTATTAATTTACTAAGGGTTTCAAGGCATATATTTCTTCAAAATCCATGATATTAGGGTAAACCTTTATTAAAATAACTTTATAATTTTAAAGTCGCAATGTTATCGGTAGTAAAATCTTAGATAATTACACAAAAAATCAATAAGTCATTCATCACCCTGATAGTGTCTACATTCAAGTAGTCCCACCTCCAAAACTAACTAGGCTTTATCAAAAGTATAAAACATAATTCATAAATATTATATATCGCGGTCACATAACTCAGCTCGCGTCCCGGGTTCGCTCGTAATTCGTCGTGTGTGGCTCGCGACTCTTCTCCGCATTCGCCTTCGGAAATATCGTTCTAATACCTGATGAATGACAAACAAAAATGAAACTTATTTGCCAAGAAAATGAGTCTTAAATTGAATGAGAAAAAAGTAGTGGATATGATCATAAACGTGGTGAAGAAAACTAAAACCTTAGACAAGAGATCTATGATAAACGTGATTTCGGTAACGAGCACCGTCATCGTTGATGAATGGTCACGACTCTTATTTTTCCGTGAAAAAGGGGAGAAAAAACGAAAGTGTGAAGGGACGGCCTCACTAAATAATATCGTGAAAAATAGTTTATTGTTAGATCTCGTGATTAGATGTAATAAAGGACGGACGGGATGTAATCTTTTCGAGGGAAAATTGTTTTCATCTACTGGCCGTTTGTTGTGGAAGAAGGATTATAATTTGCCGATGCTCCAGGAGAGGGCGCCATATATCAACTTTATAGCAAACATACATGTATAGGCTACATATATTATACGGATGGAGCACACCTGTCTAAAAAAATAATGTCTGATTGAGAGTGGCACTCAATCGAGTTTTGAAAGTATTTTCAAAATAAAGTCAACATGTAATAACGCAGTCTATAGTACTAAGTTGCGCCCGTAAATCTTTAGGAAAACTAATGAAATAAATCACGGGGACGGATATGCTTACAAATTGGAGATGTCTATGAAAAATATTTTAGTGGATGTAGAAAGAAAACCAAGTCAATACAACTTTTCCAATTAAGTACCCAAGAATACAGACCGTATCGATAACAGTTATAATAGTATATTTATTTAGAAAAACCAAAGAAAATTTGGCAGTACGAGTTCAGTTCTTAAATTGCTTATAGCTTGGATTTAGGTATTAACAATCACTTGTCGAAACTATCAAATAAACTTTAATTTAATCGACATATAGTATCACGATTTGGCACTATGACTGACACCCGATTACCCTTTGCTCACCTCACGAATATAAGAGAGAGAAATTGCTGTATTTATTGCAGCAAAAAGACGAGAAAAACATCCACATAGGTACTTAATAAACGTCAGATACTCTACAAAGACGTTCGGCAAAGTGGCGAGGTTTTATTACAAATCATACGGAGATTTATAGTGTGTGTCGTCGACCACTAAGCACTCACAACTGAAATATGGGGTTTCAATACCATGAGTTCGCACTTAAATAATTTTGTTGAAGGTGGTAGTAGAGGTGAACATAGGTATTCTCTAAGAAATGGGGCGTATTAAACTTTTGGCAGTAAACTTCAAGTTTGTTCTATATTTCAAGAACGTATCAAATGAGAAGGAAGACAAAAGTTTTCTACATTATTTACCTTTTTTGAGATTTGTTGGCACTAGAGCTTTGACATGTCGTAAATATACAACAATGTTCTCAAACCTAAGAAAGAATACCTTCTAACGAGTGTACTGATATAAAAATGCATTTACTTGGTACTTAGTCACTTTATTATGATTATGAGGATACAAAAATCGTCGAACATCAGCATGTCGTCAACATAAAATTAATATGTATCGCTATTTAGTAATAAGCCTCCGCTGAATCTTATTTTGAATTATCATTTTCTTCACCTACATCGCGCTATAGATTCTCGCTTCGTACTCACGCCTCACGTCTCACACTCTCTCCATAACAATGGCAGCTCATCGCCAGTACACCAGTACTGTGCACCGTCTCCGCGATGTTGCCAACTCGATATCATCTTATTTCCTTGGCATCGACGCCAGCGACGACCGCTTGATTTATTCCCTACTACCAACCTACAAAACTTTACGGATTAAATAGTTTTTTCTCGTTACAATATTTGCCAACTTTTTTTTTTCTCCAATTTGATGGTCTCCTCTTTAATTTACATCGTGCGTAGGTTGCCTTTGCATGGAGTATTTATTTTGGAGTAATAAAATGGTTTGCGAATGTTTTGTAAATATTATACGACGCTGTCTACGGAGGCGTGTGGACACATAAAGTTGAAGACGCATTGTTTTTTTTCGGCAACGAAACGCAAATACACATGAGCGATGATTCGTTTCGAAGGAATTTAGCATTGATGTAATAAAACCCGAATTTACGTACAAACACAAAATATGTCAATAAAGGCGTAAATAAAGTGAGAATTTAAAATAACTATCGCTTGCAACCCTCAAATGCCCGACCTAATGGTGGCACATAACAAACTGTTACAGAAATAAATAGCAAGAAAAAAGAAAGATTAGTCTGAGCACGTCGACAGCATTAGCCGTGCCCAAAAATAAAATTAATATAAATATCGTGTAGTGTGAAAGTTCACAGCGGTGACAAACGATTGCGCATGCGCCTAGTAACGGTCGCCTTTTTAAAACTTCCGTATAATTGGTCGTGTCTTGAGAGATGAGAATTTATGTGAAGGCCCTACAGGTTAGAATACCGTTGATATTTTGAATAATGAATTTTAAATCTCAAAGCCTTGTATCGGGTAACGAGTTGCTGACCGTATTCTGTTTGAATAAACATTGATTTTTTATCGAACCGTTAAAAGATTTAAAATAAAGAATGTGTGAATCGCATTATGCGGATGTTGCTACATTGTCGCTGCTGGATTTTAATTGTAATGAATACTTATGGAATCAGAAAATTTTCATTTTCATTAAAACTGGATACACAAGCAAACGCTTCGAGTAACTTTTCGGTCGTTTTTTTCACGCGGTCGTGTCATGTTATGTGAAATTTACGCCCAGCTTAAAGCGTCCAAAATTTTAGCTTGTGCCGTCCAAAATCCTGATAAATGTCCCGGGCGGGGGGCGGATCGCTGCGGGAAAAAAATCACAGTACCCCTTTTAATATTAATATTGCTTGCGAGGCAAATTGTGTTAGATTCTAATGTAATTTACATATGAGTATTTTTTTTTGGAAGAAATATTTTGATGTTGAAGATATTATTTTGGTTTCAACAATTCAATGTATCCTCCTAACACCTTTTTTCCATAAATATCTTTCAATAAACACCATACATTTTCACCAGCAGTTCTTGGCATCCATACCAAACTCTGAGGAAGGAATACTTCTAACAATAGACGATACAGTAACGGTGTACATGGACGGAACACGTCACGGAGGGCCCGCACACGTCGGGTGGGGATGTAGATAAATTGATGGCCACTCCGCTCAGGTACGCGGGGAGGGGCGAGCTCATTTTAAAAACGAACCCCTATTCCAATTTTTGAATTCGAATTTAATAGGTTGTTACAATTCTTTGGCGTTTTTGGCGCCAACATGGTTGTGATTTTCAAAATGGAACCCGAATCAATTTAATCTTCTAATGTTCTTAAACTATTGCTCCATTTTTTTTCTAAAACCCGTAATAAGTATGATTGTTTTCCAGGGTTAAATAAATGCTGTGCCAATATAATTCAGAAAAATCGTAATACATTTTCATTATACTTACTTACTCTTGTGAAATAGCTTGCGGTTATAATTTTTAAACCCTTTGTTGAAACCCTCTGTAATCCTTATAGAATTTACATACAAATGTAAAGTATTTTCACATTAATCTTATATGCGTTAACGAATGTAATAAAATCCTTACAGGCTGGGGTGGAATCTGAGACAATTTGCCAGGCTCGCCCCTTCGTAAGCCCACCTATGCGTCTTTCTTATTGCCGCCTAAATCTTGAATATACAACTAAGATTAATCCCGCTGAAAGAAAGGGTGATGCAACCCTTTTGAGGGATGTTTGCGTTAAAAAAACAGCTTCAAAAGGATTTGCTTTGCAAAAAGAAAATTTCACGACACTATCGCCTAAAGCCTAGAAGATCAAATAAATAATTCCGGGAAGTAAAATTTTCCATGTTAACAGAATGCCATTGTAGCTTATTTGGATTACAATCCTGACACTCCTAAACTCCTTGTAAAAGAAAACATCTGCATATAAGCTACATAATCACCTCCAGATTAGTAAGAATTCGTCAAAAATGCTGCAACGACAGAACTAAACTAAACTGTCGTCTAAAACCGTGTAAACGCGGTCTCCACGCGTCAAGTTTCATTACGTGTCGGTTATTGAGGTTTAATTACTTTTTTATTGTCGTGAGAAATACCTAGGTCGAGTTAATAACGGCTTCTAGGTGATAATTGCTCGGTTAATTACCAAACCAGATACGAGTCTGTGTGTTCGTTTGTTTTTAAGGTGTTGACTTTATAAAGTGCTTCTATTCAAATGGCTGTTCATTAAGTTTGATTGATGTTTTATGGTTAGTTAATAGAGCTACCGAATAGTCGTTAAGTGCGGATGTGGATTTTTGTTTCGGGATCGGTATAATAGAAGTCCTACCAAAAATGTTTCTTCATCATGAAAGAGAATGAATATTGGTTGCAAAATGAGACATGTAGACTAATATTGATGATTGTTGTCTTCCACGAGTACGTATTTCAGCGGTCGATATTCATTATTTCCACGGTAGAATACTCGCAACCCTTATCAAGGGAAGACGCCCGTTTTTTCTCGGTTTTCCCAAATAATTTATTTAGCGGCCCGCCGTCAATTTATCTCTGTGGGAGCTAATTTCGCGTCGGCCCGGTGGCTGGATGGCGCATGCTGTAATTCAACAAATTGCGCGTCCTATTGGATTTATGGGCTCTCGCACTTGACGGAGCGCCCGGCGCCCTTCTTCCATTGTTCTTGATGCTGTGTGCATACTGGTCAACATCTGGAAATAGAATAGAAATCGTGTTAGTCGCATTTGGGGTCGTCGTCCGTGGCGGCATCTCGAGCATTCGTTTTAGTTTTGTGCCGACTTAGGTTATGCCTGGATGCGTTACGTAACGATTTGCAATAAAAACATGTGCCATCATTTGAAATTAGCATTTATTCTAAACGTGAACGCGCGTCAAGCGGGTTTTATTTCTTTATAGGTTCTTCTATTTTCCTTTCGTCCTTTCGTTCTATTGTGCACAGTATGCTGCCACCCTTATCTCCTCTGCAGTAGTAACACATAATCGTATCAATTATTCGGTTCGCGTCCCTCTTCTTTATTACTTTCCTTGACCGGGATGGTAGGTGAACCTTTTTGTACTACTTTGACTTTTTGTGAGAATTCCCTGGAGAAACGTAGGTATATTCTTGTTTATAGCAATAAATTACGTACGTACTGATTGCATGGGTGTTTAATCAAAAGTTTGACCTACATTCGTTGAAAAAACCTACTTCACATCGATTGTAATCGTGTTGTTTGTCACCATATAGATAAAATAAAAATATACATGAACAAGAAAACAGCTGCCAACGACAAGTTTATCTCGAAATTTTATTTTTTTATATAAACAAGTTTTATAAAAATGAAGTAATTAAATCCCCTGAAAAAATAATAAAACAAGATATTGTACAAGTGAGTGGTGAGGCGAGCTCGAACGTTTCTGTTATGTGTTTCTTTCTGCTGACTGCGGATCGCCAGACAGTCCTCCCTCGCGCTGCCTCGCGAATGGGCAACATCAGCAGCACTGGAACTTTATAGAGATGATACCACTATAATTTTTTTTAACCTAATTTTATGATTATAGACTTAATTTGATTTAAAAATTTGGGTGAAAAATCTAAGATAACTTTTATAACCATCATTTTCTTGCCCTTTTCCTAATTTATCTGATCGGCACATCATGTCTTCTCTTCCATACTTCTCTATTGGTCGTCAACTTAGTAGTCACCCTTAGTGAAGATAACTTTTTATGTTTAAGTACTTCTTACCTAGAAACTAAGGAATAAAAGTAGGCAGGGATATTTCTTGAATACTTCTAAAAACATTGATGTAAAAATTATTTTGCTTTTTGTTTTTACGCGGCTCTATCATCACAATACACCGAAAGCTTTTTTGAATTTAAGCTCTTCCGCATATTTATCTGCCTAATTATTTTGCACCCCATCAGTCTTATTGCCTAATTAAGTTACGTTCTTTATATTACACGGCCCTTGAAAACCGCTCTATTTGTTCACATAATATGCTCTAAAATATAGTTGAGTAACTATATTTTAGAGCATATTATGTGAACATAAATATAAATAACAACAAATCATACAAAGCGACTTTCATAACATTATGTCGACAGTTATTTAAATAACACACTTAAATGATAACTGTCACACACGCAACCGCTCTGAACATATCCACCGTCTTTGTAAATCAGCATATGCAAAGTGGTATAGCAATAAATCTAGCTGCTCTTGCTCGTTCTCGCATCATGTTACATCTTAATTTCAGAGCCGGCTCGACGGAGCCTGCCTGCCAGAGATACAGCCTTTTATCAAATACGCATTACGCTAGAAATTAACTTTAACTGAAAAAAAAATTCGCCGTTCCGTGAGCGTAAGCGATAAATAATGAAAAGCTGTTAGAATGCTGAGTTTGTTTTAACATGCCCATGGGGCTCGCGCGAAATTATTTGCATTTTAAGTCCGCCCTTGTTTATGAGAACGTATTCCGATCTGATGAAATATCGTCGTGCGCTTTAGATTTTAAGTTGTTACCGACTAGTGCCAAGCGCGCATACCTAAATAGAAAATACTGCTGAAAATTGTCACATTTATCTCCTCAGCAATATGCTAAAATTATGCTTCCAATTATCCTAAACCAACAGCGACGATAACGAATTTTTCAAATATTGTTTAGCTATACCCCGCTTAAATTATTTATCTCGAAAACGAATAAGCTATTTGCATTTTTAATTTTTTTATGATTGGCGTTTTAATTAATTTCGCTTTTCCTTTTGTTTCAGGTGGTCGTCGCGTGTAAACGTTGTCGATGCTTTGGTAGGTCTTAGGGCCGACTAGTATGTAAGTTAGCGCGCTCCATGTATACGCAGCTAGTGATGTATGTGTTCCGATTGTCATATTGTCGCTCTGCTCCGCACGCCCCGACGCGGTTTGACGTCGCGAGATCAAGATATCAAAATCGACTGTCGAATAAATTTTTACGCCAGCCCACACGAACGCTTAGGCAATCGACTGTCAGAGATTTATTGTCAAAATTTCCCGTTAGTAACGCTTACCGAGCACACTCCGCGTATCACTATTTCACAAATAAAAGAACCAGTCGCGATATCATCGTCGACTATAAATTATATGAAGCTCGGATGAAAAATACGCAATTCGGTCTTCGCTTATTTATCGCTTAGCTTGACTTACATACGAATACATTATGTTAATAAGGCGATGATATTAAATAGTCACATCGATTGATATTAATCGATTCCCATCGATATGTTGCGTAACTGTTGCGGAGTGAGACGTGAGCTCGCCGTATATTCTGGATAGAACCATTAGAAAGCGCACAGTTATTGTCCAGGCGACATGGCGTTAGTTGTGAGGCTGTCGCTATCTGTCGGGGTGATCTGCTATCATGTTCCATCGGGACGGTGGCTGCTCCACGCTAGGAATAGGTCGAGTTCCCGCGTACTGTTCCGTGATATATTGTTCCGCATCTCCGTGTATAAATCTTGAACGCCTGCTGAGGTACACGGGACACGGCCGCCGCGCCGCAACTCTGAGCTTCAAATGGAATTGTGTTTTTATTTATCGTGCGAATCGTGCCCCACTATCGCTCACTTGAAATCGCACTTTATCTGCCAAAACGCGGTGTCGAACCGAGGTGGGTTTTACAGCTCTTTATAGTTACTATTTTTGTTTATATTATTGCGATGCCGTTCTTACGATTAGGTACATACAGGATGGGTTTATTTCTGATGGAGCGCTTGCCAATAGTTCGTATCACGATGAGTTCATTTCCTTTCAAATTGTTTGGTAGCGAGCTGAAATTGAAAATGCACTAGGAGTGTGAATACGTCCACTGCGACTACGGGAATTATCATCTTTTTCATATTTCTCAAGTTGGTAGGTATCATAGATTATGATGTGGAATTTGTAATACTCAATGTTTTGACCAGAAATAATGTTATACGAAAATCGAATTTGATTAGTATCAAATTCGTTCTCATTAATCTTCATCATCCTACGTCGCAGTGCATGTGTCGAAACAAATTATTGTAATGTAAATATTAAGACTTAGTAATTATGTACTTGTAACCGAAATCTGATGTACAACGTCTGTATACGTCTTTGAAACGCATAATAGTGATACATTTACAGACTTTTACTTACAATATATTTACTGGCGCGACGCATACGGCAAATGTATACTTACCATAATTTTTATGTATATTTGTGAGATATTTGACTAAATCGATTTAAAATTGAAGACGATGTTTCGTGCCTACCAATTTTTTCTATTAATGTATTATGTATTTAAACATTTAGGTCCACTGCGTCTCGCCAGAAATCCTATATACGTAACTACAAAAGCTTTAGTATGAAAAAAAAAAAATATTCCATTTATTAGTCGATAGCTTAACTTATTCTTAGAAAAATAGATTACCTATAGTCACTTAAAAATGACATGAATCAAAACTAGTTGTGCCCAGTATACGAATAGCTAATTAAATTTAAGTAATAGATAATGTAATTTATTTTAAGATACAGTAGTGGTAATATTTTTGGATTCCTATAAACATATACGTAATTTTTTCTTCTGTATAACGTAGCGAGGATACGAATGGTCGTGTAAGATTTGATCGAGATTCTTTCGGCACATTTATTTTTAATTAACGCCCTTCGAAGTGCCAAATTCATTTTTTTATTAATCATCGATTCATCTAATTACCTCTTTATAGTTCCTTTTTAACGTAATAATGATTTTATTGTGTTATTTTAAACAACGATTGTATTGTTGTCGCCTTTGCACTACTTAACTGAAAGAATCTTGATGCAAGTTTTATGGATGAACTTTTGTTACATATTGTAAATATTAAATACTTATTTATAAAGCTTCTTAATAAAAGATAGATGACAAACTTGTTGTATACTATCCACGGAATTCGAAATTCGTACACTTGTTTTAATATTTCACGAATATTTTGCGGCATTTTGAAAATGATAAGTTTACAGTTGAACGAAATCGTTAATTTATTTTAATTCGAAACGTGCTCATGAATGTAATACGTAAATTTTGTCCTTTTACGAAGCATTTGTCATACGTAAATAGGTAGGCCCAATTTTATTGTAATGTAAAATAATTATAATATAGAAATAAATGAAGAGAAATACCTACTTAAAACTTGAGGGATTCTAGTGTAGAGAATGATTTAAATGTTTGTGTTTCATGATTGTAACTGTGTGAAAAGTTGTGTAATATTATATTACCTATCATTACCTATTATTATGAACGGAACGATATTATAATTTTTTGTACAATATCGGCTATAGTGCGAGATGGATCTGCATTAAATAAAATTCTGTTACTGTACAAGTTGCTTTTATTTTATTCAAACAAATAATTACCTCCATTCATATCCTAAATGTACAAACTCAGATACTTTCGGGCGTTAGGCCAAAATAAATAAGGATCACCGCTGAAAAAAAAGAAAAAGAAAATTCTTATAATTTCTGCAAGAAATACGTTTTTTCACACACAAAATACACACACACACATATTACAGCAACTCACACAAATTAGTCAGCACACTTGTAGTATGTTGAGGACTTAAAGTTTTTTTTTATGTTCAAAAATTGACATATTTTTTTTATCACCTCTTGACGATACTATTATGCATTATTATTAGTTTCATACTTTTTGCGGTTGATTCCAAAATCAAGGAGTCTATATTTTTTTTCGTTTGAATTTTAGTTCAGCGTGGTACCTAATTGCATAAAACACACATACAATGGCAATTGATAGCAATGCCTTTCATTTTTCCAGTTACGTTTTTGAGCAGACGAACTTTTCAAACCTTTGAAGTAATGGATCATGAATTTCCTTGAAAACCAACGAATTCTGATTGAAACTGTTACGCAATCAAGGTGCAGGTTTTCATCAGACCACCATCCGAAATTCTTCCAAGCTAACCCTTCAAAGTCTCCAAAGCTGAATATGAATAATGACAGTTTAAATTCCTTACTGGTCACTAACCGAACGAGTAACATCTGGTTATTAGCCAATGAAGATAATTTATGACACTTGATAAAACATGAGGTGCGCTACGCTCATAAATTCATAACTGTTACGTCTCTGCCTATCCTATTAGGAGGGAGTGTTTCGATCGAAGGTTGTAGAAATTGTTTATCATTATTTTTTATAAGTATTTGATAGGTAATTATCAAATAAATAAAAAAATGAATTGTCGGACTTATCACGTTATTGAAGCAAAGAGGCGATATTTCGTGTTTGATGCTGAAACTTTTTTTTTTCGTTTGAATTTTCATAATTTACCTATTAGAATCGTGTAGACTCGTTCTTGCCAGATTGGTCGGAGAAGGCAAAATATAAAAAGAACTGGAAAAATAAGGTTAACATAAAGAAAAAGAAAAATAGAGTACCTACTTACCTAATATCGTAAAGTATGCTAGGTTGAATTCAGTCTGGACTTTCAACAGGTAACTGATTTCAGAGTTAGGTCTTGTGGTTTGATTTGATGAGTTTTGTCTTTTTATTGCTTCTCAATCCTTAGCCTTGTTTCTACTTCAAGTTTCTATTTGGCTTCCTGATTGCCGATTCTAAAATCTAAACCGTCTATATCTAGAACGTAAATAAATAATATGTATTTACATGAACGAAATTGAATAAAACGTGAGGTACGCGCCTAAAATTCATCTTAGAACAGTCATTTTCTTGGCCCCATATTTCCAAAATCCACCAACAAGATCCAAAATAATAAAATTGAACGATTGCGTGGAAAACCCTAATGCATAATACATACACACAGACGAACGGTGAAAATAAAGTAGTGTTCACATTGAGAAAAGTAGCCATGGTGTCGTGCCAAACAGGAAGCGTGCTTGCGAGGCCGTCGGGATATGGGGTTCGATTCTTTTTTTACCCTATTTTAGACCTTATTTATTTACTACATACACCTACATGTATTAAAAATGTTGTGCATATATTTTAAGTTTCTGGGGATTATTTTGAGATGGTATAGTTTCTTGTAGAGTATTTGATTTAAGTTCATATAAATTGGTTACAAACAAGGCGTTAAAATAATGTTTTCATGTTTTACAACATTATTATATGTTGCAAATATATTAACATGGTTTATAGGATGCATTTACATAAATGTGTAGACATATTCATTGAACTGTCTTATTATGTAGGTGTAAGGTAAATGATACTGGTTGTTATGTGCAGCTTAAACTTGCTTTCTGAAAGGTATTACAACTATAAAGAGTTCCTGAAACTATCTTGGACATCAGCTGGTTAATATTTATCATCAAAAAGAGGATTTGTGCATTTGCACAAGTCAGGAAACTTATCGCTATTGCAATTCGTATTTTATAAAACGCACAGTTAAGGAGAAAATAAAGTTACAAGAAGATAATGCAACTCACATAAAGCTATGTATAATTTGAGTCAGCCATAAATAAACGAAACTATTTTGAAAGACACATATCGCGTCGCACACTTACGAAACCCCATTCCAGTTAGGGATTTCTAACATTATTTATAACTCAAGAAACTAAGCTCCATTTTTTATAAAACACCTAAATTTGGTGGTCCGTCTGCGGTACCCTATAAATCAGGGTGTATTCGGCGGATTACCGCAAGAGTAATGACTCCAGTCCACCTGCTGAGGGACTCCTATTATTTAGCTATTTGCTCAACCGTACTCTGCGTCCTCTTAGAGTATTACTTGTACCTTCCGAACTAGACTTTGTATTTACGCCTCTTTCGGAGTCAATTATCTGTACTTTATTAGAACTTTACTCAGCGACTTAGGGTCGTCTTACTTTGTACTAAATTAAGCTTGAATTTGTTTAATAATAGATTTATCCGAAGCATATAAACGTAAATCATATTGATGTAGGATATGAGCGATAATTTATTGGACATCGTAGACACGCGGTTTGATGGATAGTTTTGAGCAACTGCAAAATTTGTGCAATGAATACATAAGTTGATACTTGTAATGTTCATGCCCAAAACTCACTTCCTGATTTGATTTGAGAATCTAGTCACTTACTGAACAATACCTATTCAAATGAATTGGAAAACTAAATTCGATTTTGCACAAAGCACTCGTGCATTTTTTCTCAACACGCGACTAACAAAGCCGTTTTTTTTGTGTAAAGAATAGCTGTTTTGAATACCAGTCACTCATCAATTTAGGCACCATATTATAATACTCAAACACAATTTTAGACACGTCAGTCATCTGCCTAGCCATTTCCCAACTATGTTGAGGTCGGCTTCCAGTCTAACCGAATGCAGCTGAATGCCAGTATTTTACATGAAGCGATTGCCTATCTGACCTCCACAACCCAGTAACTGGGTTATGGAGGTCTTTTGGGCTTCTGACGACCCGTTTCGACTGTCAAAGATCCACAAATGACAGCCGTGACCAACGGCTTAACGTGCTTTCCGGGGCACGGAGTAGTCTAGGTATGTAAAGATGGTCACCCATCCCTGGACCAACCCCGGCAAGCGTAGCTTAACCTGATGGATCGACCTGGCTGTAATTACTTAGCCACGAGCTCCTCGTATATATCTTAGACACGTTAGTAAAAAACAAATTTCAAATAAAACCGGCCAAGTGCGAGTCGGACTCACGCACGAAGGGTTCCGTACCATTATCTATAAAAACGGCAAAAAAAACACGTTTGTTGTATGGGAGCCCCCTTAAATATTTATTTTATTCTGTTTTTTTATATTTGTTGTTATAGCGGCAACAGAAATACATCATCTGTGAAAATTTCAACTGTCTAGCTATCACGGTTCGTGAAATACAGCCTGGTGACAGATGGACAGACGGACAGACAGATAGACAGCGGAGCCGTAGTAATAGGGTCGCGTTTTACCCTTTGGGTACGGAACCCTAAATAAAATACGCTTTCCACCCAAAATTTCCACTAGGTCATCTTTACCACCAAAAACCCGAAAAACAAAATAAACAAAGCAAACGGATACCCGTAACCGAATCCCTTCAACAATTGAGGGCGGCTTCGGATAGTGTTTTATGCAGAAATTAAGGCTCCCGTGAAAGCTTATAATTAACGGGCTAATTAGCAACGTGAGACTGCTCACTTTATTAGCTGGGTCGCCTCTTGGAAGCCTGATATCGGATTTTGGTACTGGTTTAATTAGGCATTTTCTTGCTACTTTTGTTTAGGTTATATGACCCTAGCTTGACTTGATTCTAGTCTTAAGGGAGATATATTATAGGCGAGTATGTTGCGTGTAAGAGGATATCGTATGAGGAAACTTTGCAAGGAGGTTCGTATAAGGATTTAACCTCGATAAACAGGGTTTGAGGATTGACTCTTTTAGGCTAACGGGGCTTTAAAAGTACCTAGATCGTTAGTATGAAGTTCTGTTCAGGATACAGTTTGCATATTAATAAAGACTAGCGACCCACTCGTGCTTCGCACGGTTTTTACGACTCAACAAAACATCGAGATTTCTTAGTTATTATGTAACTTTAATAGTAACGTATACACATAAAACTTCCGCTAAACGATGGTGAAAACCTCATCAAAATCTGTTGCGTAGTTTAAAAGAAAACGCGGACATACTGACAAACACGAAAAGCGACTTTAATTTATAATATGTAAGTATAGGTGATGGTTTTGAACTAGTCAGTTATTTTCCCATAGAAGACATACGTTTAAGAGCAAAAATAGGTCTGACATATTTCAGGTTTCTGAAAGGAATTTTATTCTCATCACTCAAGTGTTTGTTGTGGTGTCAGACAGCTTTAAAAAATAGGATACTTGAAAGTCTGAAAAACCTGTGAATACCGAAAAATGGCAGTGTAATCAGTTCTGAAAACCCTACTCAAACTCAAAGCATTTATTTCAATTAAACCATTTACTGGCACTTTTGATGTCAAAGAGTCGGTCAGTTAGTCAGAAGATCTCTATGGAGAAGAACGGGCAAGAAACTCCAAAGACACTCTTTTAAATATGGATATTACAAAATTCTGGGTACAGTATTCTTGTTGCTTCTATATGTAAGAACAATGTAAAACAAAAAATAATCAAAAACTATTCAAAATATAACATTAAAAATAAGCTCTGGCAAATAAGAGATGACCAGACGACCAAGTGACGGCGCCCCTGTTAATACCAAACAACAAAGACACAGTAAGTACAGAACTAGCCAAGTCCTGAACAAATCTTCACGAACATCTCAACTCGACTCGAATGAAGATTACGACATTATCCTTCACCACATAACTCTTATTATTCATACATCCAGTGCATGTCATACAACAATTTGCCGCGCAAAATCTGCACACACAGCTATCTGCGTGCGCGCCGCCATATTTCGCGGTCAGTGGACATATTGAGTTATCTTAATTAGCTGGAGGCAACCCGCCACCCGCGATCCAAGCGATACCTAGCGAGCTATGTACGTTGTTATCTAGGTGGTATCTGGTAACCTAAGTCTTGTGCGTGGGTTCAGTTTAGGTTTTATAAGTTTTTTGTTAGGTATTTTGTAAAAGCGATGCCAGATGCTTGTGGATTTTTGTAAAGCCAGTTTTCATTGTACTCAGGGATTCTAATTGAAATATGTAGAGGTATGTGCTAGGTCTTATTAAAGCCAAGTGCCATAGCTAATTAAGTATTGACAATTGTTTACTTTTACAAAATTTAAACTGAAAATGTAGCCTGCATTGTTGGTACACACTAGCCTCCCAATTAGGCAATTAATAATACTCAAATAAATCTATTTAAAATTCAAATCAGCATAAATATTCAAAACAAATCTCCGCTCCTTAGTAAATCCAACAGTGTGATTCAAATACGTATGTACACTAAAAATATTATTATAATAATATTCAGGTACGTGTAGTAGGGACATAAATCCTTCTGTCTACAATATCAGGCACGGCAACTCCTGCACAGTCGGGGCTCGATCACGAGGAAATAAAGACAATATGGAAGAGATTATTAATATTTATATTCGGAAATATTGATGCAAAAGTGCAAAGTTTTACTTCAGGCAACAACCTTCTTTTTACAAGCCTTTTGCATTAAATATCAATTAAATTATTGCTTGCAAAATTGATTCTGCATTTTGCTACTGTAAGCTTTCAATAAGTTATGTAGAAAGCTGCTTGTTTCTACCAAGGAAACCGATTTCAAATCATATGTCGATCCTTCCATATTCAGCTCGAAAATGAACAAAATATAGGCTTCTGTTAGAGACAGTTACACGCATCTTTGAAATATTTTCCGTGATAGCAACACTCAGTTTATGACTACAGTAGCATGTAGATATGGCTTAAGGTATGTACAAAAAAGCTTTGTGCACAAAATTATAGAAAACAATACAACACACACAACTGTGTGTCCTTTCCTAAAACAATGTTACTTTACACGCAACACAAGTTTGCAAAATATTCAAACTAAATCACCAACACTGGTCAACATAATCAATGTACGAGACCTAAGTACTTGCCTACATAGATTTAATTCCACAAAACCATTCTGTCATACAAACGCAAACAAACAATTCACTTCCACTCCACCATTAGGCAACACAATATAAATGGCCGGCGACTAAGGCCTAGGCGCCATACGGCCATAGGTACCCCCGTATTTTCATAAACAGGGTTCGTTGTCGTTCGAATCGTGCGCAGTCGAGATAAGATAGCCGCGCGTGCGCAGTGCCCCGCCGCGACCGCTAATTAAGTCTTTAGCTTCGATATGATTTTATGGTTTATTTGTTAATAGATTGTTACAAGTTGAACTGGATCTATGGCTCTGACGTTTTATACTGATAAATGAAGTTTGGCTTATGTTTTGTTGTCAAGTTAAAACCTTTTTTCAGGCTGTATATATTGGGAATTAAAATTATATAAAAAGTGACTGAAAGTAGGAAAAATATAATCTGAAAGGTGAAAATGCAGGCTACCCAATGCAAAATTTAAAGCTGAGATAGATATATGGAATGCAAATTATCCTTGGTAGAAGGATCATCTATAGGTGTTAAAAAACACTTCAGCCGTTCAAGAACGTCCAGTTCTGAAGCAAATAATAACCAATACAATTGCTGATTGTATTAAAATACGCAAGGGTATTTCAAAGCTTTCTGAAATAATGGTAAAACCGCAAAAGCTTCAAAAAATGAACCCATTGCTTATTTGAAAAGAAACAAAACTCAGGTGAATTCTTTAACGAATTCTTTAACTTCACACCAAAACTGTAAAGGTGTATCTACTTTTTACATTTCAAACAATGCGCCTAACTCTTGTTTACGTTAGTGACAATAAGACTGCTTGGTCCTGCGGGCATGAGGGTAGACAAAGCCGCTTGTGGCTGACTGTCATAAATGCATGATTTACGCAATTACCTTGCAAAGACGACGATAAATTACTGTTCATTTCACTACAATAACACACAAATATAATTTTACACCTCCAAAACCTCTGCTCTACATAATTTACACCCTATTTCTGAAACCATAAAGATGAAGATTCTGAGATTGGAATTCGTTGGGTGCATAGCTAAAGTTGTTAAGATGTAAGACCTGATTATTCACAGATATTGTATCGGTATTACCACCCGCTAACTTGAGGTGACGCGAAAGAAATTCTTCATAATTTTCCATTATATTTCAAAGGTACAATAAACGTTTTAAGTATTAACGATGCATGTTAAAAATTAATGGTAATACAGTGCGGTTTTTTGAAACGGAAACAATAATAAATGGTATTTATAAAGGACCATTTTTTTTATTTGACGCGGTCTTTATTTACGCAAGCACTTTAAAGAACACCGGAGTGGTACAATAAGATCAAAGTTTCTTAACTTTTCTTATATACTTTTACGACATTATATTTTTTGACAGAAGAGTCGATTTTGAACTTAGCAGGCATTATTTTAATTGTGAAGAAGAACCCTGTACCTAATGCCTATCATTAAGTAGTTCCTGGCTACCGTGCCTGAAAAAATAAAAAGAAACAAACAACCAAGAGCTATTTTTAAACCAACAAATTACATGTGACACCACTGCCACATTAAAACTTAATCGTTAAGCGTTGCCAAATCACGTCGTGTCGGCAACACTTAAAGTTCTGGTCAACACGTAAGCAAAAACCGCTTAACAGCATGCACATATAAAATAGTTTTTAAGTTAAACCTGACCTTGGGATCACCTTGAGAACCTTCACCGTTTATCTTGTTTAAAGGAATTGTTTAATAATAGTACTGAGCTATTTGGTGACCAAACTTGACTCGTACCGAAAGAACTGGCGGACAGAACCAAAGGACTCAAGTATAGTTTTTTACAAATGAGCTCTGTAATGTACAATAAAGCATAAATTCTATCTATTTATATAGAAAACGGACAAGCCCTAGGTCAACCCAGGCTGGGTAGATAAAATTTGATGACGTATAATTTTCACCTATTAGCTAAGTAAATCAAGAAAAAAATAATGTTTAGCGATTCTCCATACATATCCTTAATTATTCTCAATTCTAAATATAGGAATGATGCGGCCACATACTATGTTCTGACAATGAATGCAAATGTTAGTCCGTTTACGTTCATAATATCCTAGTCAATAGGCCTGTTAAACTCGGAAAACCGTTGTCTAAACATGACCAAACATATGTAATCGATCCCAAAACACAGTAAACGATCCATCAACATCCAGTACTACCATAATAATTATTCCTCAAACGAACAAATCAACATGACAAGCAAACTGATCTGCTTAGCAAGTACAAACCTCAAACCTTCCTAATGTGTTGTCAATCATTCTCCTTCTAACCGTCCATGAATTGAATAACAACACGTTTTTTGTATGGACACTTGCTGTTGAATATCAATTTGTCGATGTGTCATGTCTTCATCATGTGCTAGGTGGAATTTTTTAGTAATAGTGCGATAAACTCGCGTATGGACAGGAGTGCGCAGGAAGAGAGATGGGGAACATTGTTCGGCTATTTGTTTGGGGCTTGTTATGTAGAAAAGGGTTGCACCAGACGTCCGAAAAGTGTTGCAGAACGTATGACACGTTTAAGAGACGTAATTGTATCAAAAATCTTTAGATAGTAAGATTATTATATATAAGTAATTTCTGTTTGGATGAGGAAAAACGTTTTTCATTAAGTGCTACTTTACTTAATCATTAATACAACTCGCATCACATCAAAAGGTGTGCGAAGACAATTCAATCAAACGCCAGCGTAGGTTTCAAAAGCGATGTAAGACAAAACCACCAGCTATTTATTATTAAAACAACAGCCGATCGCTTAATTCACACCACAAATCACCGCACAAAATGCAGATCTTGTCGATTATCACGCGCATAATTTGTCAAATAACTATTTATTGGCTCATAACCTTACTATAGTTACTACTTATCCATCAATCAGCGATGGTTATCAAACGCCAACACTTCCCTAGTCTGCGGTAGGTATAGTGTGTTAGATTCAGATTTCCGATTGATATTGATAGGCGATCGGTCACGTCTCTGGCGGTTTGCTTCGCGACTGCTAATTAACAGGATTTTACTCAAGCGCCTTCGGTGACGTCAGGCTATTGTACGGTGTCACGCTTAAAATAAACTGCGCGTTTTAGATGATCGTGTGCGGTTAATCCGATATCCGGTTATGCAATAAATAAAATGGGAATTATGTGAAAATCGCGAGGTTTAAGGTACACACTTAGGTACTGAACTAGTGCAATTGCACACTGCTTTCGGGCATTTTCTTGCTTTGTTTTTGGAAGGACTTCTTGTAAATGCAATAGGACCAGATTGCTCCCATCTTCTTATAGTCTTTTTCCTTATTTCTACATTTAATATTTTCTTACATAAAAATAAAAATCTCAAATCAATATCTTATTTAAGAAAATAAGATAATGGTAAGTGCAGAAGACGATATATCCAGTAAATAAATTACCAATACTAAAGGTTGATAAGAAATCATTCTCAAAATATTGCCATATCAATTACATACTAAGCAAGCAATTTATAGCAATGTGGTATTGGCCATTAATACTGTCAGGTATAAATAGTCAATATCCTTAATAAGGCATTATCCTTTCTAGAATGTCTTAGTCACCTTTTATGACAGTTGCAGGAAGGAATGTGGCGGCGGTCTGTTCTAATGTTGGAATTGTATAAACATATTTCTTCATTTATTTACATATATTTAAATACAATATATACATATTTATATTACGTACAAGAACATGAAGAAAAAAAAGCGCAAGAACTCATTGAGCATCAAAAATTCGTCCGCATCGCTATCAGTGGGAAAAGTGCTTAATAGGCTGGCAGCGTTGACACGTTGGATGGTAATGCTGATTCTCACACCTAACAATTGTAAATTGTCGACCAACAGCTTGGCGATTTCCCGAAAACTCGATGAGCACTTGGACCCCACGATACTAGTGTTTCAAAGTCAAACGGCTCAAACACATAGCATCCGATAAACATATAATGGCTCCCAATCACTTTCTTATATTTGCGCCGTTGGAGGTTTTCTGTAAGTGCAGCAGCCGCAGCACAACCCGCCGTGTTAGAAAGATGGGATGGCATGAGGGTGTCAACACAGGTTGGATCCCACATCAAAGGCCTACCCAACTTCAAAGGCATTATGGTAATTCCGTCTGGCCTCTTCCCACCGTCGCGTGGCAAGCTATTGGGTTCTAAAACAGCTGACACCCCGGCGACAAGAGCCAGATGGATGATCTCATTAATGACGTCATCATCATCATCATTTCAGTCGTTCACTGCTGGACATAGGCCTCCCCCAAGGACCGCCATTTCAACTGGTTCTATACTTCTCACATTTAGCGGATTCGTGCGGTCTTCACAATGTCATCGGTCCACCTTGTGGGTCATGTGGAGCCTTCCAATGCTGCGTATTCTGGTATGCGGTCGTCACTCCAGAACCTTTTGGCCCCATCAGCCATCCGTTATGCGAGGAACGTGGCACTGCGACTTAATTTTTGCAATACTTCAGGTTATGTTGGTTACCTTGGTTCCCCTGCGGATCTATTCATTTCCGATTCGATAACATAGGAAAACTTCAAGCATAGCTCTCTTACCTACCTGCCAGGGTTGCGGGAATGTCCGAAAGGGATACCGGGACCTTGACAACAGGCAACTGAAGGAACACGGGTGGGTTTTAGTCAGTAAAAGTCTGACATGCTCTTCCGCTCCACCCAGAGCGGGAGAAGTCACTTGATGATTTCCCATACTCAAAAAAAAAAAACAAAAACTCTCTTACCTAGCAACCCACATTAGAATAGCTTCTGAATTTATTTTTTATTTGATAATTCACCTAATTTGAAAGTCTAAGTACACCAACATCCAATTACTCAGAACTAAACAATTGCCTTACCGTAGAATGGTTCGTCTTTATCTAGGTAACGCAAACCTAAGTGCCCCAAGATGCACATCTTGTTAACATCAGTAGGTCGTATTTACACAACATTCACTTATGCTAACACAGTGTTCTTACCTGTTACTAAGCACTTTACTAATTATTCTGACGCATGCAAGGAATGTTAGAGCTTTCCCTACTTATCTACATAAGACCTACTTAGTAATACTGCGAAATAAAAAGCACCTATTCCTGGCTTGTATGTGTCAACAAAAGAAGACTGGAACGCCTGGATGAGGCTCGCACAGACCAGGGAAGCAGCACAAAAGGGAAGAGTCCTATAGTCAGCAGTGGGTGGAAGTAAGGCTGCCAATGATGATGATGTTGATGACGTGTTAACAAATAAACTAAAGGATTATGACAAAGGTTGACAGAGTCTTAAAAGCCCCTGAAATTAATTTCAACGGTCTTGCAATCACTAATATTTTTGTCAAGCTTAGTAATAGATACTATCTTAGCACACGAATTCAACCTATAGTCTACTAAAGGCTCGAATGTGTTGCTGTGAACATTGCAGATATAATGCTAGCTCTACTCATTTAGCACCTATAAGTGGTGTGGTGTGGTGTTGTGGGTTTAAAAATCCGGCCGAGTACCAATGTGACTTTTTCAATTATGTGCTTTCTGAGTTTAACTTGGATATTACTGAAATCGGTAAAGGAATCCTGAACTTATAGTTAATTATATCTCTGAAATCGCTAACCCTTCTCTGTATGAGCACTGAGCAGAGAGCCTTTGCCCTGTAAACGAACAGTAATAGGCTGGTATTATATTATTAAGTAGGTACTTCCTTAACTCAACCCCGCCACACCCAATAACTCAAAATATAGTGTATAATTGAAATTTGAAAATCCCAAAACTACTCAATAACAATACCCAAATATGGCATTATGGTCGGGACCGCCGCATAAGCCTTAATTAAATAAAATTGAAATGAAAACGCCAAATGGATTTTGCGTGCTCCCATTAATGGTGCGTTTCGTATTATTTTCGAACATTTATTATTGTGTTGTAATGCGCATGAGTATGATCGTTATTCATGTCTCGCTTATTAAGCTGCTTCAAAAACAACATGTTTTCATTAACGACTGTGTGCAACGCTAATATTGTTTCGTACTGTTTTAGTTTATGATTAAAATCTGTTGTTTAATGGAACTGTGTTGTGGATATTCATTTGTTGTTTCATGTAATTATTTTAATGTTTTACGTGGTGGAGTGTATTGATGGGTACTTAATTCAACCGGGCTAAGATTTTATGGGTTTTTTTTTTAATTTTCACGAAATAGTTGAACACAATTAATTTTGCAATTAGTCACATCATCAAGACTATACATAGCGCTGTTGTTAATGTTACGAACCGCTATTATTTTATTGCATAAAACTAATATGTCTTGTAGTACCTTGCCAGAGTCAACTGAGGAAGAGAGCCTAATAGTCCATGGCAGTTTACTAAGAAAATGAACTGAGAACTAAACTAAGGACCACATTAATTTTACACTTAACCAGAAAATTGTAACAAGAAAATCTCCCTACATGAAACTTTCAACACTAAAATATTCCTCGTGAATATTTGACAAACAGCTACACATGTTGGTAAACAAGCATAAATAACAGTGAAATTTAACTATCCTCGAGCACCGTTCGTGTTTATCATTCTAAATGACGTAGGAAAAACACTGGTACGCGACTGCCTAGTCACGGACCGTATGAAGACTTAAAATAAGTAAATGTGCGGAATTGTTAATGTGACCGGTATATTTAAATTCACCTCAACGGTTCGCCCAGTTGCAGCGGACGGGTTAAACCGACAGACTTGACATGAGTTTTCTCTGTTACAAATTACAATGTCTCATCATGTAGATATTTAGATTAATGTTACTTGTTAGGAATTTCTCTACATTATTTATTTACTACACAGTGAAACTAACACAAGATAGCCATAACTAACACGAGTGACACCACTTGTGTTAGTTATAGCTGAGAACTGAAAAGATTCGTCGACTACTGCCTGTACTTTTCAGTGCCTGCAAAACAATAAAATGATAAATGGTATAATTTTTTTATTAAAAGATAATTAAAGAAAATTACTTAGCCATAGTATTCAAGTGATTTTGCGCATTTTAATTAGATGACCAATGAGAACAATGTGCAATTTATGAAAGAAAGAAATAGAAAATGCTTTTTTTTCCATATATTCTTCAGTCATTATTTAATTGTAGCAAAAATACCTAATACACAGCAAAAACATAATTTAAAAACGAAAATAAAAATAAATGTTTTCTTTTCTCTTGTTTATATGATAACAAACACACAGCAGTCACACAAAGATCTATTTATTACATTTTAAGTTGTTTACCGGCAACTGTTTGCTAGACAATGTCCCCGAAACATTTGTTAGGGAGAGCCGCGTAATTTTTTACGCGAAAAACACAGCAATGCGGTACGTTTTACAAAAAAAAAAGAGATGAGAATAAACAGACGAGGAATGGCGCGAGAGAGCGCTCGAATTTTGAATACAAATGTAAATTAGTATCTCCACTAATTACCTTGGTAGACACGTTCAGGGCTATGCGTCTTGCCGGCTTACTGGGGACGTTGATTTTTTTTTCAGTAGCGAAATCTTCGGCCATTTTTCACGTTAGTATCAAAGCGTAATTTAGCACAGTGTGTGAAAATCGAGGGTAATTAACGAATTAGTTATAGCTATTTTCACGGGTCTTAGTAGCAATTCGGGTACAAGATTTGTTGGAGTGAAAAAAGCAGTGTTGTATAAACAGGCAACATTCTACGGAAAGTCACTTGTTTTTCAACACTGCTTTTTCGTTTCAGCCGTACTAAGTGGGAGCTAGGTACTATACTTCATAGGTTTAGGTAGTTAAAAAAGGGTAAACAAAAAAAACCACGTGACTCGTAGATGCTAAACCTCTTATTTCAAATGTTAAAATCATATTATATAGAGTCACATATTAATAGGCTCTATTCTGAATCTGAATCTGATGAACTATCTGTTACATTAATAATAAAGCGTTCAGTGGTATCATCAAGTATTTTGTCTAATTTAAACATTTTCTGTTCTTCTTATAGCGCTGTCAACAAAGGCGTCTGATTAACCGACTAAACTTAAATCGTAAAACGTAATACCTGCCCCTTCAGTTGCCAAACTACGTCACAGTTGTACTCTTCAATTTAGCAACGTTATCTAATTCGTTGTATTTTCTAAAAGGTTTGTGGAACCTGTCTTTTTGGGCTCTTTACAATAGACAGATTTCAAAATATTATATCATTATAATAAATCTAACTAAAAAAATATGTTCAAGCAGGTACATCTACGAAGAGTAGTTTAAGAATAAATGATAAAGTTTAGCATACTATAATAAAAGAGGTAACTATCCCGTGATCGAAAATAAATTTAATTTTGTTATAACGTATTTTTAAACAAGAAAGTGTCAACTATAAAAAACCCTTTAACGATTTGTTTACCTTTTTTTAACTACCTAAACCTTTAGAGTATAATTATTTCTTGATGTTTTGAATAGTTTGATTGTAATAGTTTATGGTTGAAACATTAAGTTGTCATCTATCATAAGTTGTATATAGTCAGACCAAAGTTTCTTCGGGACAACAGGTTTCTTCGTACCTAGTAGACAAAATCTCTTTGCTGACTCAGTGATCGACATTCCATTATCATAGCCGTTATTTCTTACATCAATTAGTATGAAAGGCGGCTATGCTGTGTCAATACCTAGTCTTGCATTATCTATCAGCTTATAATGTTCCCATTGCTGGGACACAGGCCTCCTCTCGGTGAGAGAGAGTGGGCCCAGTGTGGGTTGGTAAATGTCAGATGTCTTTGAATTTTTGGTTCTAGGACATGCCGATATCCTCACGATGTTTTTCTTCACCGTTTTGAGAGCAGTACTAGTCTTACCCACGCGATTTTTAAATTTTTTATTAGTTATTGTTTTTTTTTTTGCGTTTTATAACCCTCAAATGAATAGCAAGCTTCAATAATCAACACGTAATCAAGTCATAAAAAATGTCCAGCGCCTCAGCTTGGTATTCCACCGACGCCCAGCCCTCGAGTGACGCTCTTCATATTTAACGCATTATTTATCATCGTCTCTGCCACCCTTTTCATCGCTGCTTCTTCGCTGGACGGCGATGTTCATATTTTTAATTACGTTTACAACTCACGATGTAGGTTAAAATATATCGAACTTATTATCATAGACAAAGAGAATGGACTCAGCGTTCCTTATTCAGTTGTGCAGTGAATACAGACCGAAAAGTTCGCGGCCAGTAGTTGTCTCTTTAGTAGTACTATATTGTATTAGCCGCACAGTCGCTTGGCCTCTTTCTAGAGAGTGTTCACTTTTGTGAGGCCAATTCTCTATGTCTATGCTAATTATAAAGAACAGATTCCGTTTTTGAATTGAGAATTTGCCAAATTATACTTTAACAGTAGGTACTTAAGGTGAAAGCCCGCGAAATTCAAAATTTATTTGCAAAAATGGATGGAATTTTCAATTTCGCGGGCTACGTTTAGGCACACCTTAAGTAATGCTAAAGTATTTAGCTTTCGACAAGTTTCGTTTTCGTTCGACTTCAAATTTTCAATTCAAAAACCGGATTATTTGAAATTGACCCAAAAAAATATTTTTTAATTTCGTTAGAAGCACCTAATTAGCATTGTTACAAGCTATGTCGAACCACGCTGTTGAGGTCAAAGTATTCAGTACATTTCACTTCCCTTTAAATTTCCAGATCCTAATCATCAGCTAATTGGTTTTCAGGTACTAGAAATCGCAGGCATAAAGAACTGCTGCTTACAGCTTCACTATTTCCCAGGCTCTCGAAAATGAGTCTTATAGAAACTCATATATGAAATAAAACGGGAAAATTCGCCTATATACACAACAGTGTAAAGCCTATGCGATATTTTGGAAAACAAAAAACAGTGTCAAAGCGCTGTAATTTCAAAATCGTAGCGTATAAAAGTCACTAACGCACCACGGCCGTCCCTCGTCCGTCGGAACTTTATAAAAACGTTATCATCTTTTATTTTTCACGTTCTCAATTTGCATGTCCCGCTTCAGAGATGATGCTCTATAAAATTATGCTCTAAAAGATATTTATTGTGTCTGCGCATAAGTTAGTGAACGAGCTTAATTAAGTGAATTCATATTTATTTTATTCAAGTAAGTGTTAATGAGGTAGCCGTTTAGTATATAGCATTAAGGAAATAAATATTCATATGTGTGCATGTGGGTTGACCTCATTTTACATTATTTGAAAAAACCTGTTAAGTAACTGGCTATTTTATTGGTGTTTCGTCCTGTCGGTTACTTTACATAATCATACATAAAACTCGTTGATTTATCATTGCTTTCTGGACCTTTGGTTTAATTACTTTGTAGTCTTTTTAGCCCTAGTGTCCATGCCCTAATGTATGTCTATGTGTGGTAACTAAATAATACTCTATCTCAAACAAAAACAGAAGCAGTATCTTTTTTCTTTTTTCGGTTTAGGACCGATTTACAAATATCTCTTAAATTTTTCACTTCATGAAGCATGGACCTAGGTATTCGTTTTCTAAATCAGTAAGTACCTGTAATATAGAGCATGTTTGCGTATAAACGTACTTCAAGCTTGAAAACACACTTCATAATTAAATTAAAACAAAACTGAAATCAAAACTGACACATACCTCTAAACATTTAATCATAGTTACGAACCTTTTGTTCTCTTTGTCCCAAATAAGAGATACAATTACAATTTTACAAACGCGTACCCGGGATGACGTCATAAATTTCGGGGTGAAATTTAAAATTTATTTAGAAGCAAATGCGGAGTTAATTTTTTAGTGAATCACCGGTGGCCCATTTCGGTGATTAACTTTTTTGGAACAGCTGATACGTTTTACAATTTAATGGAAAATTTAATTTCTGCTTATTGTTTGGGGATTTAAGTTTAATAGCTAGAGAGATGGCTAAAGTTACCCACGTAATCGTATGCCTTTATGTATCATATGGTTGGTTCTACAGGAAACAAAACAGGATCACTTTCGAATGTTACGATAAAATTTTCTAAACAGTAGGTAAATAACGACTAATGTGGTGCGAAAAATTCAATAGTTCCTCTGCCTACATTCTGTAATTAATACTAGCCAATTTTCCAGCATTTTGTCTCGTAATTTTAATAACAGCTGCACGGGTCGATCCATTAGGTTAAGCTACGCTTGCCGGGGTTGGTCCGTGGATGGGTGACCATCCTTTACATATCGAGACTCCTCCGTGCCTCAGAAAGCACGTTAAGCCGTTGGTCCCGGCTGTTATTCGTGGATCTTTGGCAGTCGTTACGGGTCGTCAGAAGCCCGAAAGTCTGACTAACAATCTTGCCAAGGGGTATCGTATTACCCGTTACTGGGTTGTGGAGGTCGGATAGGCAGTCGCTCCATCTAAAATACTGGTATTCAGCTGCATCCGGTTAGACTAGAAGCCGACCCCAACATAGTTAGTAAAAGGCTAGGCAGATGATGATGTCTCGTAATTTCCAAAATATTACTTTCATACATACATAAATTACAAAACGCCACCTGCTATGATCCTTACCTACATACTCCTTTAGCTTCGTTTACGTTCATACTTTTGTTCATACACGCACGCCTGTTGCAAGTACTTACACACCTGACATTTCTGAAGAACATGGCCAATAAGGTCACTTTATGTCCTTCTACGACGTCCCGACGGCGTTTTCACTCACATTTGCCTTGTAAATACCTTTTGTTATATTATACTATTGTAATATTACTTAATTTATTAACAAATGCAACCCGTTAAGTATCACTTACCTACTGTGTTTCGGAACTTTAGTTAAATACCTGCTTTAAATTACTAACATAACATTATCAGCCTATAAGTTCCCTCTGCTGGGACACAGGCCTTCTCTCGGTGAGAGAGAGTGGGCCGTAATCCACCACACGGGCCCAGTGCGGGTTGGTAAATGTCACATGTCTTCGGATTAAAAACGGTGAAGAAAAACATCGTGAGGAAACCGGCATGTCCTAGCACCAAAAAATTCAAAGACATTACCTAAATTCCTTTAAAACTTTTCCACTACAAACTAATTGAAAGTAAACCACACTAATTGCAATAAATACTCCACCAACTTGGACCCAAGTCACGCGTCACTTACGACAGCGTACAACTCAACTATTTTTAGAGGCGCCTCAAAAGCCTACCGCACACCAATATTTAAATACCTACACTTAACATTCTTCTTAGAGCCTAGACCTGACTTGAACACTGATTATCTTACAAAAACGACGATTTTTACAGAATTTCTCTTAACGTCGGATTTGAATATGGAAATGCGTCTAAATAAGGCCTATGACCCACTAACATTATTCTTAAAGTTAAGGATCTGATCTGGTTGCCTGTATGGTAACTGAATATAATTTAGAAAATAATTATTTTTTACAGAATTTCAACCGGATTTGAATAAGGAAATGCGTCAAAACACCTGGCAAACGATTGATGTTCGACATCACCTAATTACTATTCGTCAATAACTTTTAGCATAGTTGATTGATGTTCGACATCACCTAATTACTATTCGTCAATAACTTTTAGCATAGTTGTTTATATGCAACATTATGGACGTAAGAACTCATCCATTTACCATAGAATGGGCTTATTTTCTATGGCTCATAAATAAGCAATCATGGGGTCGTGCATTTGAAAATGTTTTGCAGAAGAAATGCCGACGGGAACGGGTGTTAAATGAAGTTTTTATTTTTTAATTATTTACTTCAATGTCCGTTAAATGTCTTTTTTATTGTGTAAGGTGGAAAGAAGGGTTACAACATAGGTGATTGTAATGTACAAAAAAATGACATTGATCGGTCAGACGCGAAGCTAAGCAGTTTTTGCAATTCGTCCTTTTATACGAGTCGTCAAAATAATTTGCTAATCTGCTAAAAGTTCTATTGGAATTCAATATTACAATCTAAAATTTAAAAATCCGTCTAGAATCTGCACATAGAGCAGATGTCAAAGGTGAGCATTATTTACCATCAGGTAAAATAACTAAGCCATTAGCAACAATTTACCATAAAAAATAATCGTCGTCGAGTTGGCCCGGGCGCAATGCGCAATAAATTATTACGCTGGTACTAAGAATCTTAATAAAGCTCTCCAGCTATTTGTAATAAATGACGAAACAAAAATAAAGACTGGAATACTTAATGCCCGCTAAAGGGGTACCAATAATGTGTTAGCTATGTCAGTCGAAAGCAATTCTGAGCTACATACGGATTTACTTCGGAAATATTGCGTAGCGCTTCTGTTAAATATTGGCAATTACATTTTAGCGATACGCGAAAATCCTAGCGTTGTAATTTATTCTCCCAAATGCTTATAAATTTCTGGATTACTTACGGAGGTTTTGTTGTAGGTAAGTAGAGGTTTTTGTTTAATGCTGGTAAAGTGTAAAAGATGTACGACTGTGCGTTTTTGTAGTGATAAAGTAAACTTGACGATGAAGTGGAGTAGGTAACTTGGTGCTCCTTGCAAACCTCATCTCT
Source organism: Lithophane ornitopus (assembly GCA_948473465.1). Taxonomy (NCBI): domain Eukaryota; kingdom Metazoa; phylum Arthropoda; class Insecta; order Lepidoptera; family Noctuidae; genus Lithophane; species Lithophane ornitopus. Next base: position 10,609,693 of record OX419623.1, read on the forward strand.
TTTCCAGTAGCGGCATCTTTTTGTTACACTGATAGAATCAAATTGTGAAAATCTGGTTTTCTTGTTTTAATGTTGCTAAGGTTAAACCACGATCACTCTGTGTGAGACTAAGAGGTCATCATGTCAATGGTGACACTTATCTTCAAATACAACGAAAAGTGGGTCCGGATTAACTTAACTTACAAGTTTGAGGTTTCCTCGTTTTCGTTCAGTCTTTCTTAAGCACTTTTGCCATGCTTTCCTATTGGTCTAATGTATAATTTACTTGTTCTGAACTTTAAACCACTGCAGTAATTTTGTGTGAAGTTTTTAGGGATGTCCGTCAGTGTTAATCCTAACTTCCTAACCCGAAAGTCTGACAACCAGTCTTACCAAGGGGTATCGTATTTACCAGTAACTGGGTTGTGGAGATCAGATAGGCATTTGCTCCATGTAAGATACTGGTATTCAGCTGCATCCGGTTAAACTGGAAGCCGATCTCAAAATAAGTTTGAAAAAGGCTAGGCAGATGATGATTAAAAAGCACGTTAAATCTTCCAAAAATACTTACGAGTTACCAAATATCTACTCCACATGGCAAACTGCACTACCAAACACCAAACTAAGACGATTCCCAGTAATAGCAATGATGCTGGGACCGCAGGTTAGGTGGTCAGGGCAAGACATTAAAGTGCAGTAAAGAAACCACCTCGTCTCGCAACTAAGTGCTAGACTTATTTGCCAAGATACCGAAATACTTCGGTCGGGAGGACCAAGTATTGTGGGTAATTGTTTAACGATGTGCTTAGGCAGATGTTTGTTTGTGGGCACTTGTATTGTCTAGGATACAAACTGAACATTTTGTACATTTATTGATTGTAGGTGGGACCGTAATTTAATTATTGCACGGAGAGTAATTATTGTACCTATTGTCTACAAAGTTTTATAATGTATTTTTAGAAAGAAAGAAAAAACAAAAGAAAATATTTTTTAGGGAAGAAGTTTCTATTACCTTAAGAAAATGAAAATAGTAATTTCGTTTCGGTCAGCGGTTTGTGATGACATCGACCATTTATTTGAATAGAAAATAAAGTTTCAAATAGCGTTCTTTCTACATATCTGACCTTATATCCCGGTCAAAATATCAATTCTTTATCCATTTCCATACCAAACAAATAATTATGCCAAAAACAAAGGAAGACCCACACTTATCAAGCTATAGATTCACGGCTATTTATTCGAAACACAGTTGAAGCAAATATAATTCGCGTTAAACCCCCATAAAAATCCGTCGTCGGGGCCACAGGATGAATAGACCAGGCTACATTCAGCGAGCTCATGAAAAGAGCGACCAAAAACGAATATATTCCGGGAGAGAAACGGCTGAAATACGTCGACCGGTCGCCACTCGTGCGCCGTACAGATCTACTGGATGTGGTAAGGGTGGAGTTGGGTTATGTAATGGAGCGTAGTTTGGGAGTTGAAATATAAAGGACCAAAAAGAATGGTATTCATCTTAACAAGTAAATATGGAACATGTTTGAGGAAAATTATGTAGATTATCGAAACATCTATACCTACGTATTTGAAACACTTGGATGAAGGATGTCCTTTCTATTCAAATTACCGAGTACTAAAATAACTTAGTACTAATTATTTACTTAGTCATTTTTACGAAAAAACTTTTGTTTTGGAAAACCTTTTATTTACATTTACAATATTTTAGAATTATTCATTTTATAACAAAGCAAGTATTAAGTTTACGAAACAATTTATAATTGAAGTACCTACCTATAGTACACGGGGGAGGGCACTATTGACGAAATAGGCAAACTGAGTTGGCTTGGCCTTTGTTTACCCCCCCCGTCTCACCGCTCACATACCTCAGGCGATGACTAGCAGTCGCGCGCGGACTATATTTTGTTTCTTTTGTTACCTTTTTGCATTTCAGACCTACAAGATATTGCTACTGTTCCAGAAAGTAGCACATCTAGTGATCTTACGTATCATCATGCTGGCTAAGCTACATGGCAGCGAGAATACCTCGACGGGAAAATAAAAATATAGCCAGAATATAGAACGTAAACATGTTTACCGAATCCACGGTCCGATTAAAAACTGACGATTAGGTAAACATTCATTATTCATTGAAATACATCTTTCTTGAAAGGATTGTGATGCAGAAGTACACTTTATTACGTACCAGATACAAACTTGGGTACTTTTACATCTTTCTTTTTTTGGATTGAAGGAAGACTATGTCCTAGCAGTGAGTAAATTATGTTTGACTAGCTGTTGACCTGCGACTTTGTCTGCGTTTTGTATTTTCTCTTCTTTAGGGTTCCGTATCCGAAGGGTGCCAAACAAAACCCTATTACTAAGCCTCCGCTGCCCGTCTACCTGTCTGTCAGCGGTCTGTATCTCATGAACCATAATAGTTAGACAGTTGAAATATTCACAGATTGTGTATTTCTATTGCCGCTATAACGAAAAATAATAAAAATTAAATGTATCGCAGGCTTTTTGAAATGAAAGAACTTATGTGTGACAGTTTCGTTCATACAACGAAGACCGTCTGGGCTACTCATTTATCTTTTTATATCAATTTTAATACCAAAATTAAAGCCGAGATTTAGGTAAAGCCGGTCTTATTTAAAGCTGGGTTAGATTAGGAAGATGAATGTGTTGTTACTAAAATATTTCTCTAAATTATTTAATGTGGCCATTCATTGATAGTTAGTAGTACCTAGCGTGTCTATAGGTGTTAACCATGATCATCAGATAATATTTACAGACTCCAAATGAAACATTAAACTCGCATACAAAGTATTAATTACGTTTGAACACTTAACTATTTTCCTACTTAAATTTTTATATTTTATTATTTTTAATGTCAATGTCAATGATTGGTTTAGAATCAAGTGTGTTATTTTTATAATAATCATATTAGGTTATTGAAATCGCGAAAAGAATCTGATGTCCCATACAGTTTAGTAGCTATTAAACTTTAGTAAGGAAAATCTGTTTATTTTTTGTAGTAAAATTTATTCAGTTCAATGGGCTTAAGCACTTCTTAAAGTTTGTAAAGTAAATTTTTTAACACCATATACATTCACGAAAATGTTAGGTAACTATAGAAATGGCAAAACACATAATTCGTTCTTTTATTAAAATAATAAATTGTCTAGATAGTTCTCTATCAATATCAAATATCCTGAAAGTGGTTTGAACACTGAAACAGTGTATATTTCAGGGGAGATATACTGGCGAGGCACTTAAATCGACAAATAGCTACGTTGCAATTGACAGTGTATTAAACAGCTGCCTGCATGCCAGAATACGACCAAGAATAAGTGTGGAGGGGACTTTACACTGTCCTGACTTAGGAAAATAATAATTCTTTAGTAAAAAAGTCTAAGGGCTTGACAAGTGACAATCGCTTCGAAAGCGTTTCGACAGGATTGACATAAGCTTTTCGATAGCTTATGTCAGTCCTATACATTTTTGCCTTTTCCATCATCGTTATCGCTTTTAGAATGTCACTTTGTCTAGGCCTCTTTTCGGTCCCAACATTAGATGAAACCGACGTTGATATTGACCATTTAAATATGTATTTTGGACATGATAGCACTTTTAATCTTATCTTGGAAACTTCACTTATCTACCTGCACATCATGAGAAAAAAACTATGTCAAAGTTTTTCTTGAAAAAACTACGTGACTCCATGCATGTATGTAAGTACCTACCTAAGTGTAGTTTTCCCAGTCATAAACAAAGGTGTCATGAGACAATGATGTCATAATTTATTGCTATCAACAATAAGGCACCATGGTGCTGATATGGTGTCTGGGTACCAAGAACGCTCATAAAAGTATAGAGGAAAGCCCCATCAGTTACATGTACCTTGATAAGGAAGGACATGACATATCCGACATTATAGATGCCTATATTTTTTAATTATCATTTTTCGAGTCGGATTTTTATCCCATCGGATTATGAGAATTCATGCCGTCGAGAAATATGTGTGAGAGATATTTCTTGACGGCATGTGAAGCCAAGTCAGAGGCCCATGGGAGGCATTAAAACTCTGACACCAGATTAGTCACTAACCACAAAAAGAAGATTAAAGTAAAGGAAGAGAGGTGCGCCAGTGTTTTTAAACACACTTGTGTAGGTACTATAATCTCCTACGTACTTTGGCTATTCTCAGATGAAATTGGCCGCTGCTGTGGTTTGACTTGATTCGGTCGGGAGGATATTATTATTTTTATTTTTTGCATTACTTAAATCATCGTAGGTGTGCCTCTAGTATGTAAGCTCCCTAACTCTCAGAGGGGGATGTCACGGCGCCTAGCGGGTTGCCAGGGAGCTACAACTTTTTCTTTGATACAGTTCGAATTTCGAATAAATCCAAGCCAAGAACGGCAATGCAGACGACTAGAATATCGGATTTGCACTTTCCAGAATCATTTGTTACAAATAACAAACATTCAATCTTACTTAGGTATTTGCATTAGTAAGCACAGATTTATCTTCTTCTTTATCCTATCAATGATTTTAAAATAATATGAGTTTTGACCAAATCCAGCCACGTCGACAGTAGCATTCGCAGATTTATCTTGATATTTATTTCATTTTTCATTAACACAAGAGGGGTAGTTTTTTAATAGAGGTGGCTGAAGTAACAGGATTGGTGGTCAGTAATAACTAAATACAATATCATTATAGTAGAAAATTACGATAATATTCCAATATGAATAGGGCAGCTTTCTTTCTGAGATCCTCGATCATCGATCATTAAAGTGCGGTAATTAAGTACGCTTCTAGAATCTTTCGTGCCTAGGGGCTTTTATAGGAGCACAGCACTTGGTACTTGGCGTTTATGTTTATAAAATCAGGGATATTATTTTTAAGCACATTGCCTCGTCAATTAAAAACACAACTGAAAAAATAACGGACGTAGGAGTCAATTTGCTTATTTTTTTTTCCTGATTGTGCATCTACCGACATTGACACTACGTTTTCATCGATCAATGTACACGTTGTTACCTTCACAGGAACCGTAACCAGCGCTACATCCCTTTCGCCAATACCTAAAAAAACACAAAACAAGCTACGTATTAATCTCCCTATGGAAAACAATTTAATACAAACTACAAGAATCTCTCATTTAATCAGTTGGCAAAGCTTTAAGCTAGCGGTCATCGCATAAAGGAAATTCCTGCATTAAATTACTATTTAACCATGCAATTTGAGTTGCAGCTACCACCGGTATACTGCACTTAAGATCTACATCTGACCACATGAATACTGACGTGTCGCGGCGATACGTCGCCTGCTGCTGCCGTCTGCGGTCGGCTACGGAATGTTTGCCCGTGAATGAAAGACTAGTTTCTATGACCCTTTGGCAAAGGAAAACCTGGCAGTGAACCAGAAGGGTGCTGAGAATTAGATAAGAAATAGGATTTCATTTCTGTCAAGAATAATTTGTTTACTCATATTAAAAAACCTTGGAATTTAAATGTTTATGTTCATTTTAAAGATAAATTATGTTTTCTCTTTGGCAGCCTTTGATCTAGGGCAGTTGGCACAAGAGGTATCTTTTCATTGCCTATGGCTTAGCTTATTCCAAGACCTGAAAATGAAAAATTTCGTTGCCTCTTACTGAATGAAAGTTTATTTTGTGTGGCCGTATTTTATACAGTGAATATTATAGTTGCAACAAATCAAATCTACCATAATACTTCTCGTCTAATACGAGTCCCCTAAATACAATATTTATGTATTTTCAGACAGTTTCATACTTTGTTCGCGATGTCCGCTCGAGTTGTATCCTCGACCAGATTAGTTTGAGCCGCGACTTTCCCTCGAATTGAGTTTTGTCGTTTGTATTCTTGTTTTGAAGGGAGAATATGGGTATCTTCGTATACTGGTCATGTGTTACGCGGAGTGGCGAGTATGAATAATGCATTTTTGTTTTGGATTTTTATGAGCAAAGTTTTGATTATTTTCAGTTCGGCACCGTATAGGTACACGAATTCCAAGACTCTTTCGGTAGACAAAATAATTGTTAGGATGTTCTGTTACAGAGGTACAGGCTGTTTGTTCTGCGAAAGTTTATTTGTGGTTTATATTATTGGTTGAAAATTTTCTGCGTAAATCAGGGAACATGAATAAATCGGAACTCCAATACTAAAAATATTGTGTTTACGTTGGTTCTGTTACCTATTTATAAGTTTTTGAAAGAGCCGAAATTGACTAAAAGTAGTTTCTTCTAATTTCAAATAATGTTTTTGATGTGAAGGCCCATGACGTTATAAAATCAAATCCATAGAATAATCAGCAACAGAAACAACTGTCATAACATAACATAAATCACGCCTGTAATCCCCGAAGGGTTAGACAGAGGTGTACCCTATTAATTGTAAAGCCCACATTTCGCCAGATATGTTTAGTACTTAACCCTAAAAACAGTAACATTGCTTTCACCACTAAACAGTTCAACACTCTAAAAAAACAAACAATAATTGCACCAGCCACGTTCATACGAATTGCGTTGGAAGTAAATCTCGACGCAGGCACGGGGCGACTTGCAATAAAACTACAAATATGAGCAATAAATCGATCCTGGTACATTAATCATGTGTTATTGTTTATGTGCAAACTACTTTTGTCATAGTTCGGATGTGTTCTTATATAAATTTAGCCGTACAGTGAATTTGGCAAAAGTTACCTGAATATGAGTTAATGCTTTAGGTCCAGGGTAATGTATTTATATTAGCTTGGAATAATAGGAATTCCAAACATAGAAAAGCCTGCGAAGTAACTTTGTTGGATTCCACATAAAACGAAACAACGTATTTTAAACTAATATATAATGTGCGGCACGGTTTCTAAGTAACCTTTTGGAGATGCACGTAATAAGTACCAATAGATAGATATAGCCAAGTGTGAGAAAAGAACTTCTACGAGCTTGATAGTAATAAGTGTTATGTAATTTCTACCGAAAGCAACGCACTGTAAGGTCTAAATCAATATAAATTCTAATCAGTCACTTTAGAAGTTTGTCAGTATTTTGCTTTTATTCCATCCCATAACTCACACAATGATTCCGCATACCGAATTCGAACTCCACACAGAGCTTACTCATCCCATATACACGCACTTCAACTACCTACCCAGTAAATCAAACGCCCTGGGTAAAGTGTGTGTTTATTTGTAACACGGTAGTCTTGTTACATGTTTGTACAAATCTGATAAACGTCGTAAACGCACTCTCACGCGATTTCGCGGTTCGGAAAAACATGGAACTGAAGTAGAAGACCCGATTTTATCTGTATTACTATTTTTAAACGTTAAATGTAGTGGAGTTGTTTCTGAAAAGGATTTTGGGGTTGAAGTTAGAATTATTGAATACTAGCTGCGCCCCGCGGTTTCACCCGCGTAAGTCTCGATCCCGTGGGAATATCGGGATAAAAAGTATCCTATGTGTTAATCCAGGTTATAAACTATCTGTTTGCCAAATTTCATCCAAATCCATTCTGCCGTTTTTGCGTGATTGAGTAACAAACATCCAAACACATAAACACACAAACTTTCACATTTATAATATTAGTAGGATTGTCTAAGACTATATAACTAACCAAGACGGAGCACTTTCAAAAGTGACGTGAGGCCGGTTTCGTAAACATGTGTGTACTTAGTGAGGTGTAGTTTAATTAGAAATGGTTGTAAATGTGGGCGGTGTTATTGGTGTGAGCGTGTATGCTTCACTGTAATGTTCGCAGCGCTGTCTTGGTTTTGTATTTGGTCCAAGATTATTGTATTAAAAATGAAGTAAATATGGATCTAGTGTTTGAAGAAAAAGATACCTATGACAAAAGCCAAACTTGAATAGCAGCTAAGTGACACGTACACAAATAATATAAAATGTTGTAGTTGTAAACAGAACTAAAAGGAACTGCCAGCATCATCATCGACTTGCTTGAAGCTACTTAATTCGGAGTAAAACACTTTACTATACCACTTTCTTAAAAATAATACTCGACCTGCCATTATAACTAAAATAAACACATTTAAAACTGATGTACCTACATCAGTTTTAAATGTGTTAATTTATTTTATGTGAAATAAAATAAGTGTTTAATAAATAGCGTAAAAACTTACTACCAATATACATACTTTATTGAACTTCTACGGACTCGAAAAAAATGCTATACATAGGTACAAAAAGAAGCATCACTTGAAGTTGGCTACTGGTGTACTGAGCACGAGCACGTGACAGCGAACAGCGTTGGAACGCTGCTTGAACCGAATTTGTGGTAGGGTTGTCAAAAGGCAGAAGGACTCTTAGTTCATGAAATAGAACACTAACCAACAAAAGAAAATTATCAAGGTAAAGAGCTCTTTCTTGCACATGTACAACTACATGAATTATTCTTACAATGATCTTGTTCTTTAGGACCCCTGTGGTCTGTGTTATCTAACACAGTATTTGGAGTATGACTCTCAACATCTACAGCTTCAACGTTGTTTTGAATGCCATTAGTTCTTAGGTTCCACAATCAAATCTCTACTGGCGTTTACTCTACCCTCAACAACGAAAAATAGACTTGCTCCAAATTCAACCGAAATATTTCCTTGCTTATATCAACGTATGGCATCCCCAACATACACCCACCATCCAGATTGAATGATTAAAGAAGTAATTAAGTATCGACGCTCATTCTGTCGTGGCGACTCTCAAATTTGCATGTTAAACGAAGTTTAACTTTAGTTTTTGTTTTTTTTCACTTATTGAGATGCTGGTTGTTCGCGTGCGTCGCCTCAGGGACATTTGAGCTACAAATTTATAACTGCATCTTCTGTATCTCCTATTTCATTCACGTTAAAGTTGATATTGGTTTGTGCTGTTGTATTTGTTTTTCGTGTAGTATTGATGGACTTTTTAATTGTATTGTTAATGTCAGTGTAAAGGCGTAGAGATCGCTTGCTTCGATTGTGTGCGGTCGATGCGGTCTTGTATTTGTCTTTGATTGCTTTTACCTGAAAACTGCATAGATTATTGTGTTAACTGATTTGACTTTGCGTGATTTAGGTTCTGCAGTAATTATTTAGATGTAATGCGCTTGTCAGTGCTTTCGTCTATCTAATATTAAAGTTACCGAGGTATTTATTTTAATTATTTATTTTTAAAGTGAATCTACAACTAAATATTTTGTGAATATTTCAAGCGTCTGAAAAGTAGGCTTTGATGGATTTTAAAATCTTAACATCATCACAGTCTAGAAATTTCTGCTGCTACACTCTTACAGCTCTTTCTCTTCTTTCTGCTCTCTTCTTGCACTCTCTTCTTAGTTGTCCAGTAGTTAGGTATAAATCTTCAGCTCTGAAACAAACAGAAAAAGCAAGTAAGGTCGTATAATCTTATGACATTGAAAAAATTTATGACATTAAAAAATGAACTCCCAACTTTCACAGCCAACTCCACAATTTAATTCCCACATACACAAACAAGTATCCAGGAGTTCAAATTACAATCACACCTTTATATAAAGTACATTTATAATACACCTACAGCACATAACTCTTAACGGAGAAGGAAATAAATTATGTACTTACGTCGGTAAGCCATATTAAGCGACCCCAATTAGGCTAGATGAGATATATTTTTATAAAATATATATTTTGTTTCGGAGGGTGCGCGGATCGATTCCCCGTTAGCGGACGGTGGTCAGGCATTAAAATATTAAGGGGACTCTAATCTGCCATGATTGAATTTTGCGTTACCGATGGCCGAGTGTGCGCCTGCCCTAACTCGGGAGCTATGTATCATGTGTGGGTACTATCGGTTGTCGAATGAGGTTAAGTTCGATGTAAGTTAACGTCTTTAGGAAAAAAAAACTTTGCTCAACAAAATTGAAGTTAATTAATAATGATCATTTTCGCTTGGGAAATCAAATCAAATCTTTCGGGATCGTTAAGAACTATCTTTCATATATGTACAATTTTACTACTATACTCGCGACAATCTAAGAAGTCCGTTTTGACGTTTCTTTCTCGTACATGTAATAAAACGTTAAGCCTTGAGAATCAGTTTTTAGCAATGTAGATAAGTCGTCGATAACAAACTCTCTAAGTATGTTCAATCGATATGTCTCGAGAATCTGTTTATAAGAAACCAACTTTTTTTTTCATCGTTTCACATAGAATTTTTATAGCTGTCAAAACGGACTTCTTAGATTGTCGCGAGTCTAACTAGTCTTCATAGTAGGAACTGGTTGCCGAGATCGAGGAATTTATGATTTGCTTTTAGTTCTTCTGACTATCGTAACTTCTTGGGCGAGTTTTATCACCCTAAGAACCCGAGAATGGATCGAGTACCACTAGTTTCCCTCAACCGTATGGCATAAATCTGGAGGTGGCACACAAAGCGTGCGCAGGACCGATAGCGAAGTATCTAAAGCCGCGGAGGAGAGCCCAAATTAGCATTTTAATAAATACACACCCTTTGAACACTCAACACTCGTAAATTTATACCTACGGATCTCTATAATCAAATACAAACATATAACTCTTGTTTTGAATTGAAAGTCGGGAAAAGTTTGCCGTTGGTCCATTTTTAATTTGTATTGATGACACTCGATATCTGGGGTATGGATATTTATGTGGTTCAGGTTTATTTATGTATAAACCATAGGTTTACTAATAATTTCACAGCCAATGAACAATATTAACCTCACTATAGCAACTGCCACTCTGCCACTCTATGATGGTTGATTCTACCACCACCATTACTATATATATTTTTTTTTTTTCAAATTGCTCTTGTAACATTTTATGAAGCATGGTTGTGAATGGTTATGTTTAGGAATCATCAGCGAGGAAAGTATCACGCTCAAGGAAAACAGATCAAGTCGACCCAGACGTTATTTACCATGTTCGTCTCTGCAAACCTTAATAGTAATTCTTGTATAACTTAAATCCTTTCTAATCCATTGAAATAACTCTTGCATTGTTCCCATGACACACGCACTCCAGTTAATTACAAACACTGATGTTGCGACTCTAAAGCTAAACAAGTGGATCGCGGTCATCGTAATCTTGGATAAGGGTTGGTGCATAAATCACGCGGGGCGACGTTGCCCCGGGCCTTTACTTTATCTACTGTGTGCGGGTGACGCTACTGGGGCGAAGAGGTTTGAAGACTGGATGGGGTACGGATGGGACAAGACTAATGATGGTCTATATTGTGACTTATAACAGGATCATAAGACAAGTAATATTCCTCCAGACCGTTCGGCCATGGCGACCAATCTCAGCGGAGTCCAGTTTTCGGCTCGGGAGATAGTGTGCACAAGTGTGTGCGCAGACACAGATGCACTCTCTCTTCCCTCACTCTTATAGTCTAATGGGACGGCAATCCGACACAACCGGAGAGAGATCAGGCGCTGGGCGCTGGGCGTTGCTTTCCGAGGCACGAACGTGATCTATGGATGATTTAAATATCCAGCAAGAAGTTATCAGTAACAGCTTAGAATTAGATGTCAAGGTTCTTGTTGTTAAATAATAACCCATATAGGAATAAATTAATGGTTATGAGAACAAGAACTTTTTTGATAAATTAACATTTCGTAATTTTTAACACTAACTTGTCTTTCTTCAATAGTCACAGCTCTTCATATTCAAAAAGATGCTCTATCTATGCTCTCATCTTTATGGCTCCCACAGACAGTCGCGACATGACGGTGCGACGCGATTCTAGTAGAAATTTCCATGAAGTTTTCATAGAAATTGTTCTACTAGAGTCGCGTCGCGCCTGTCTGCGGAAATCTTTCATCTTTAACAAAAATTCAAAACGAATTGAATTTATAAGGTGTATTCCAGAATTAAGTCTTCATTACCCACATGTCTCTTCCAGTCGCTCTATACATTCGTCCCCGATAATTGCCGGCCACCCCGCACCCCGCCCTGAGCACCTCTGACCCTCTGAAACTTGCAGCCGATCACAATAATTTATTGTACGTGCCACCCAGCACCGGAATTTCGCGAAAACTAGTACATTTAGTATGTGTAATTAGAAAAAAACGGAGCTAAATTAAGCTTGTATAGTGGAGTGGTATTCAGATGGTGGAATTTTAGATAAATAATTTGCATAGACTAAACGATGACGATGGATGAGAGATTTTTGAAAACTGTTCTGTTCTGTATCAAGAATAAAAGCGTTCTCATTTAGTGCCTGGTTAGGAATGTACAATTGTACATACACTTGTCACACTGCAACAACTATAATCATAGTACTACCTCAACAGAGTTATAGTAGTAATACGTACAGGAGGAAAAATTTGTTAGGTATTAGGCAAATTGACATCCTTCGTTAATTTGCCGTGTTATCTATATACCTCCAACTGTCACTAACGACACAATACAATTTTAATTGTTATCGCCTTCTAAAGGCCAATCGACAGTTGAGCGGATAGTCATAAAACTGTCAAAGAATGACATTTGTGATTGAGTGTTAAGACTTTTTTAGAGTAAAGCAAGCAATTGGAAGTCAATTTGCTTGGCAAATGTCCCAAAATTTACTAAAGATTTTTAACGATTTGCTGAATAAATGTGCACATCTTGTTGCCGATAAAAACACAGAGAGGTAACAATGACAGAATCAATTGATTGACTTAAATTAACGTTTGTATATATAGTTTTAATAGGTTTTTTATTGTTTCTTTATTTTTTGTGCCATGTTAAAACGCAACTTTATTAACATTTGAAATAAAATATACAATCTAAGTCTAGCAATATGTACAAAGGGAAAAAAATATATATAAAGGAAGGGCTCATAGGGCGTCAAAAAATTCTTCCGCATCGCTGTCAGTGGGAAAAGTACCCAAAAGGTTGGCAGCATTGCCACGTTGGATGGCAATGTTGATTCTTTGACCTAGAAATTGGCCAGCCCTCTGGTCACGTGAAGAGTCGACCAACCGCTGGGCGATGTCCCGAAATATTCGATGAGCCCTGGGACCCCACGGCCCTAGTGTTTCAACCCCAAACGGCTAAAAAATATAGCTGCCAATAAGGTTGCGCCGTTTGATGTTTTCTGCACCTGCAGCAGCCGCCCCAGCACAGCCCGCTTAAATTAACTAAGTTTCTGTGAGAGTCATCTATGAGATGAAGTGCAATGAACTATTACCTAAACCTTACCCAACAACTCATACGCCACACCATAACTCTCTTCTATACATCATGCCTTAATTAAATCAAATTAATTACCTAAAAAGTCCGGCACACAATAAAACAAATGAAGTCTCCAATAATTTATGTCCTGGACTAGTGTTTGCCGCGCATGCGTCAACATTGCCTGATTTACACACAAAACACTACCCCGATCTTATCCTGGGACAGGGCGGTCGCATAAATAAATGAACTAATTCTGAGATACAAACACTTTGTATACTGCCTATGTATCTAAGACTAAAGACTTTTAGATTAGAACGCAATATTAGGAAATCTGAAAAAAAAAACTGTGTCTGAAAGTCCTTCCGTTGCAGCGAAAGCCGCTACAATAGCGACATTAATTTAACAAACGTATACGATTTCGCGTATTCGTTTTATGAAAATACTTGAATTTCACTAAACGTTATTATTTATTGATTTATTTTAAACTTTCTAAATTACCATCCTGGAGCAACCTGTACTTAAAGAACTGTAGCAAAGAGGTCATTTGCCGGGGTCACGGATCATATGGAAGGCGAATAGAGGAAACCCGCGCAATTACTTAGAAATTATGCCGACAAAGCATAGTACCGATAGAACTTAAGCCAGCTGGTAGGTAGCTTTATGAATGAATCTTTTACACAGAGTGATCTCAATTTTGGTTATGTTTTTGTTATTTAGTTTGTTTGAAAATTAAAATTTTTCAATTTACGTTTTGTTAATTTAATTTTTTAATTTATTATTTTATTATATAATTTTTATGTTTACTGGCCACTAGCCCTACCCGTGTGTTAAATTAATGTCACAGTTGTAGCGGCACGCAGTATAAAGGGCGATCTGTGAAACGCCCACAGAAAAAAATCAAACGGGATACTTAACTCTATCTCTCGGGAAGCTCTTGGAAAGAGGCTTTTGATTTTTTCAGTATAAAAATATAACGCTATGAAAGTTGCAAACATTTTATCAACGTACTAAAAATCGTACATAAACCCGACTAAAACTCAGCCTAGTGCTTCAGAATGCCTTCATTACCTTCAATCTAATCCTGAACTAAATAATTTTCCGATTTATATGTGCCTAGTATCACTATGGACTAGCTAAAGGCCCAAAATTAAATATTATACCAATAAAAACGATAATAATGGCTTCCCCAGCATCCGACCGCTGCGATAATTCCTGCTCCCGACCAATAAATATACCTTCGACGTTTTCAAGTTAACTTGGTATATTTCAAAATAACCTTAGGCAAGACAGGAACCTTCCTTACGCGATACGGCAATAAAGGGAATCCCTTTAAACGTATCCTTGGCCCTTCGACATATAAATATCAATTTATCCGGGATGTCAAATACGGCGAACCCTGGCCATTTTCACATTACGAATTGTCTGCGATCCGTCTTGCTTGGGAGCGGTTTATCTCAATTTTTCTTGAAATTTTTATACAGAACAGACTTTGGCTGTGGTACTGAAAAAGTCGACGTATATTGCGGTTATTAACGGTGTTTGTTTTTAATTATTTTGTATAAAATATATAACGCATACAATTTAATTATAAGGTTCTTTTTAATATAAGAATTTAGAGTTATTATCTCACCCGTCGAGTATTTATAAGAATTTTAAGTATTCTACCGAACGATATTACCTTAAGATCAAAGGAACACCTCTACTTTACACAGCTTTTTAAAAACACCTCTTTCTAAAAACCAGATAAATCTCTTGCTAGCCTATTTCCAACACTTAAAATAGTCCAAAACAAAACAAAAGAGTTACAATTGTGAATGCAACTTGACATTAACATTCATTAAATAGCTGCGTCCCCTTAAATTTAAGTGTACCAACAAAAATAGAGCAATATATTAAGAGGATTTACGGTACAAATATATGTAAAGTTTGCTGGATATATTATATTTTGGGGTTGGGACGAGACGAGAGGGGGTATACGTGAAAACATTTGAGTACGTGCCTTAGCATAATTCCTTAAGGGCGCTAGGCTGGTAAGCTTCCGCAATTCGTCTTGGAGGAATCCCTAATTTGAAATGTGGATGAGTTTCGAAATTCCTCGAGTAAAAGGAAAAGCCTCAACGAACAAATGTAGCTAAGATGCTATGTGTACATGTTATGAACCCAGATCTAGATGTGGGTAGTGCCTAGAATGTGATCAAAGTTATAATAATTGTGTGCCACAGCCCATTAATAAAAAAATAATGAAAAAAAGCAGTATTCAGGAAAAGTAATCTTACGAACACTTATTAAATGTACAACATGGCCCGTCATTAAACGGTCAATAATTTATTAAATATACCTCCATGTTGGTAGTTTCTATGTTAATATTGTTGTCTGATTAGATTATCGATTAATTCCTTGTTTTTTATACTGAAACACATTAATTCAAAGTACTTACATAAATAAAATTATGTTGTAAAAGTCATCTACGTCGTAAAATCTTATAGCTTAACGGTTGCACCTATCTGCAAACTTATTTATTTTTCTTTGCATTTTTTTCTCTTAAAAAACTCTAACAAAAAGTATTCCAAAACAAAAACTAAAAACAAACATATCTCACTGAACTAAAAATCTCTCTCCCAGCACTCTGCCGTTTTTCTTCATAACCCCCAAAAGCCAAAACGCTGGATTTAAATTTTTCGTTTCAAACTTGTTAGCAGATTAGCAACAAAGCAAGCGCGATATCTTAAATGTGGATCTGTTGTAAACAGATTCGCGAGCACAACCGCTATTTATGAGTTTATTTATCATTAACAAATTATATTAAAGCTCACGGGAACACAGTTTTTTGTTGTTTCACACTTTTAGCTTGTAATTTTAACGCGGTAACGTAATATGCGTTTTGATTCTTATCGTAATTGTTAAAGATTGGTGGTGTTAGTGGATAATTTGTGGCGTTTGTTTCATGACTGATTTTTGGATTTGATTCAATTTCAGATGTGAATTTAGTTAGAAGATCTTTATCGTTTTTTTCGATCGATCTTTATTTATTATCGTTACCTTAGTCTTGATAATCAGTAGCTTGGTCGTAACTATCATAAGCCTGGTCTTTTCCTTCTTTAGCTCAGTCAGCAACTTGATCTTCATTATCAATAGTTTTGTCATCAGTAAATTGATCTTCATTATCAGTAGTTTCGTGTTTGCTATTGGTCTTCGACTCTCATTTACTTAGTTTTGATCATTAGAAGCTTATGTTTCTTTTCTATCTTAAGTATCTTCACAATCATGTTCTATTTTATCATCGTCAAAAATTTTAAAGACTTTGATAATCGAGCTTTTCATGTCTCTGTAGGATTTTCATGAAGATTTAAGGCTCATAACTTTTAGTACATGTCGTAAATCATTTACGGTTATGCTCAACATTACGAGAGTGTAGAACAAGACCTATATTTATAAAAGTTTACGTTTCTTTCGCACATTTTACGACAGAATATTATAAAAATGTTGTTTGTCCTCTTAACGAACAAACTCAAAAAACTTTACAGGCCAATATTGCTCATTTCTTTAAAGCAAAACTCACCATCAAAGGTGTTTGATTAACCGAACAAAAGCGTCTCTAGCCATAAAATCCTTCAAAACAATATCTTCCTAAGACATTCTTCCTGTAACAAACCGTTAAAAAAGGTAGGTACAGGCCTTGTGGGGATGATATTTCCGAGGTCGACGATACAAAGCGGAGGTAACAGAAGCCTCGGAACAATGCGACCCATCTGCACCCACTTCCGACGTTCAATTAAATTTTTACTGGAGATTATCACGCAGACGTACGAACGGCCCGATTATGGATGTTTAAAATGTTGTTTTAATATTAGAACCTTGTACGAGATTGGATTACGTGGATTTTATATTTAAATTAAGTTAATAAGGAAGACGGTTTTTTTGTTTCGCTTTATTTGGGTTGAATCCATACTTACTGCAGTTTATTTACTTTTATAATTTTGACTTTTCGTTTAATGCATCCGGTAAGACTGGATGCCGACCCCAACATAGTTGGGAAAAGGCTAGGCAGATTGATTGAATTTTGACTTTTCTTCTGTATAATTATATGCGCTGACGGTGCTGTGCTAAGTGTCTATTAATTTTGTATATGAATTTAAATGTAGATAATAGAAAATATTGGTTAAAGAATAAAAAGCTTTCGATCACAAGAACTTAATTTAGTGCTTTTTAAAAGTTTTTATGGTTGAAGTGCTCTTGAGTTAGAAGCTTCTATTTTTAGGCACACAGATCTCAAAAGGGCTCTCATTTTAAGTCGATGTGTTTGAGTTTTGTCGAGAAATCTATTCTTCTTCTCAGCGTTTCGAGGTGAAAAATATGTAATTTAAGTTTTAGTCGTAATTCCGTTAAAACTGGTAGGAGGACGCTTGGACTAGCAAGAGATAGAAGGAGTGGTGGGAGCCCAGTGGGACCGCGCAAGTAATATAAATAAAGGCGGCGCGTAGCTCAAAATTTTGAATTTAAGAAATCATTTAGATGTGTAGTTTCTTTGGGATGCGAACTGCGATTATTATCCTAGCTAGGATATTGTATATATATATAACTAAACAGCACACTGGACGGGATCAACCTACCATTTCTTATCCCCTTTTCTATCAAACACATTTTCTATCTACCACTCGTAATCTCCCCTTCTTTCTATCTTCTCTACACGGAAGTAATAGACTTTGTTCTTGTATAGCGACACGTAATAACTCCGTAGCTGTTTGCAGTACTCGTTCGTAAATGAAAAATAAACATGCGTGAGCTTTATGTGACTATGTTATACTTATTAACGTTGTTTGTCGTTTGTTTCATACTTAAATATTGTAAATCTTGTTGTTTTGTTTTGAGCTTTATGGGATCTCAGTTTTGGAAGGATTTTTCAGGTTAAGAAGTACTTACCTACGGATCATTATGCTTTGTTCGCAAGTCACAAATCCTTTTGTGTGTACTATTATGTGTACGAGACAGATTTTAAATCAGCAAATTTTTGGTACGTTTAAGTTAAAAAAAAATGTCATAGGAACAAATAGCAATATGAATAAAAGTAAACGAGGCATTTAATTTCCTGAAATTGCCTTCCATATTAGGTAGGTTGATCTGACATAGTACTTGGATGGCATTAAATACTTGAAGGAAATATTGTAATACATACAATATACTACCTTATTATGTCGAATAAAGTACAACAAACACTAATATCTTTATAAGCGCACCCAAAACAAATTACCATAGGAAACACATTCAAAAAAAACTTTTCCTACACTCATACCCATTATAAGTTTCCAAAGAAAAACACTTTTCGTGCACACGTCGGTCGCTCCCGGTTTTTTCTCGGCGCACTTTTCTAAGTGCTATAAATCTTTCACGTAAATAATTGAAGCTATATTTTATGCCAAAACATTCCGCGGGTGGGGATGTCGCACCACCTGCCTCCCAACTTGTACCACTTTCCACTTTAATTTGGTTGCGTAATGTATTTTCAATTACTTCCAAGGAACAGTGATTTGTGGTCGGTCTGGAAGAGATTGGAGAATAATTCTTCTTGCCTAATTTAAAGTTGCCTAGGTAACGGTGCGGTGCGGTAACTTTATAAGGTCTTAACGGCTTTTAAATCAATCACGTTATACTTGTGGGTGTGAATAATATCGAATTAATGAGAGTCATCGTTTTAAATTAATACTTTCATAATAACATTTTTTTTTAACTAACTCATTATGTTTTTAATAATTAGATTCGGTTGTCGTTAAAGTAAGTAACCGAGATTCAAGTAGCCAAAAAACAATTTTGAAACAAAATAGTCGGACCAATAATAAATATGTCTAAGCAAGATTAATTCTTGCGTCTGGGCATAAATCGTGTAGAAACTAGACGTTAGGACAAACTACGTCACTTCTACGCGATAAAACCATCAAAAACCTCCTCAAAGTGCGCTCCATTCACCTCTTCACTTAATTTATGACCGCAAAGGAGCATCGTCCGTCAAAGCGCAACCAAACGTGCATTTTAAATGCATGGCCCAACAAGATCTGATAACGACCTTTGTCGAGGCCACAATACACTGGCGTGTCATAAATAAAACCTCACTTTTTCACTTCCAAAGGGAAATTTATCATTTCGTACGACTTTTTTCCCCTTTTCCCAACTTTTTGTACATCTTGAATCACACTTTTAAATGCCATTTATTTCTTCGCTCGCTCCATACCGTTCTATACTGATGAAGGTATCGTAATGTGGTATCTGATAATAAAATGCTTGAGTTGCTTGATTCGATTTGCATGTTTTAGGGCTGTTTTTTTGTAAGTGGTTTATATAAGAGTTCGATGCTTTCGCTTTAGATGTTTGTGTTAAGATACTTTATTATTGGTGCACTAGTTTATTATGACTGTTCCATTTCGTTCTGATTTTTTTGGTTTAAGAAAAGCTCAGTGAATATAATCTACTGGAGTCAGTAGTGGTTAATGTGGTCAGTCTACTTATAATGTAAGGTTTTTTCATTTAGCCGTTAGACATCCCAACGGCTTAAAGATACTATAAGTAGATACTTGAAGAGTTACGATTGTGGTACCACGGTAAAAAGTTAGCAACACAATAATGGGAGAAAGTTATAATTTAACGCAGCTGAACCCTTCTAAATAGCCTGTGTACAGGATAATGAAATATCATTGTTTAACGGCTGTCTAATATGTTGTGTTTATGGCTTTTTATTCACGCTCTATTACACTTAAAAAGTATATCCAAACTGTCGATTAACACAGCGTTCATTTTTTGTGTCGTCGCGTCGGTCCTCGCTGAAGCCGAAACGTGACTAATGAAGCGCGCCAACTCCTTTGTTCAACACAAGTTGTTTTTATAAATCCTTAACATCCATTGAGGAGACTCGATTCCATCTCTTCGTGTTCTCTATATAAGTGCATTATAAATTTCTGTCTCTCGCGGCCATAAGTCATACGTGTAATGAATAAGGGCGATTTGTTTTGAATCCATCCAAATTTATGGACGATATCGGCGCTTTTTTACAGGCGTTCCTCGCCTCATTCCGCCATTGTGATCGCCTTTTTCTGCCCCTTTTTATCCCCGCCAAAGTTTTTTTTATTGTCCTCAACACTGACACTTTACGAGTTATTAATTGGTTGTCACGAGTTTATTTATTTCTCTATTTTGACATCGGAACGTTTTTCGTCGTATATTATGGAGGCCGGATTGAAAATCTATCATATTCAGGTTGTCGTAAATTTTACGTGATATAGTGCGTTACACGGTAATAATTCTGCGAAACCGTCGCGTAGTGCGGACGGATGTGACGCGGTTTAAATAACGACATTGGATATTAAAATGGCCGCCGAGTATGCGTTTTTGTCATAAATTATATATTAATTTACACTGCGAAAAAAAGCCATTACGTTGTCATCGACGAAAGAGTATGAATGCGCTTTTAAATTTAGTATAATACCCGTGAAATGTTTTCGGTCGTGTAAATTAGGTTTGGAAGTGTCTGTAAACATAACGATAGTTTATGCAGCTGCACTTAACAACCGATATCAAAAACACATCAATCGTGAATGTAAAAGTTTCGTTATTTATTCAAGTAAACAACGTCCACCCTTAACATGTCTGTTGGAGTAATATTTTACTCACTGCCAAAGCAAATCTAATGGCATAAAGATTGACAGTTCAGAGTTCTTAATGGCACGAATACACACATCGTTTCTCAACATAATACCCAATTAATGGAAATTCTGTGAAACGATAACATTCATAGATCAACTTGACAAGTAATCTCTCTCATCGTTCCTCTCTACATGCAACATTTTCCCATCAATCCTGCGTCCTCATTTCTAAAACATTATCCTCAACGATATTATCAGAACTTCTTGAAAGTACCAGGAGTCCATAACCGCGCAACAACGCACCTAACCTGAGTTACATTACGAAACTTGAAGCTTTCTCTTACGCAACACTAACATTCATAATGTATGTATGTACGAAGCCCTGTATGCTATTTCCCGTCTTATGTAGGTTCTTTTTTTCGCCCATAAAGCATTGTTGGCTGCTTTATTCCTTGATTTATAAGAAACGTTGGAAAGACAAATAGCCGGATTGTGTTCCAAATTTTTAAAGCCACATTTCGTTTCGCGCTCGCACCCCCTGTAGTAATACCTTCGGCGTAGTCTTGGTGCTTAGAGGATTGCTAGATTCAGACTCTTACTAGATTTGCTGGAACTAGTTTTGTATGCATGAAAAGTGTTGATTTTTGGATCTAGTTTCTAAAGTTTAATAAAAAAAATTCATTAGGCAGATACCTACGTTCCAACAGTGTTTGAAATATCAAGCATTGATGAGCCGATAAAAGCTAGCCACATTCATTTCCGCCACTTTGAAACATGATAATTAATCAATCAACTCTGACTATCGCCGCCAACTGCAAAAGAAAGACTTGTCCAGTTTGTCATTCTAAAGTTGCACCACAGCTGTCGGTCATTGCCCATCGGGATCTATCGTTATCCATCCAAAGTCTACATGAATATTCCCTTTATATTTTTCTAAAATTCATCTCTTAAACGTATCAAAACGTGTCGCAAGACTGCTCCAAAGTCTCACTAAGGTACACCCCATATTAAAATGTGTTTTCCCAACGCTTTTCCACTGCTTAGCTGAAGCGCCATCTATCGGCCTGTTAGAGAGATTTAATGGGAATTCTCTCATTTCTATCGGGTCTTACCGCGGAATTTATAACGACATCGCGGATCTTTTTTCCATACGAATGTACTTCGACGGATTTATTGACGTTAGAAGGTATTTTGAATTCGGAAAATTACTTAAATTGTGATTTTTCTTTTGTTTTACGCCGTGATAGGATGGAGGCCTGTTATTTTACTGACCGTTTAAAGCCTTGAGTTTTTTGAAACTCTTTGGTCGTATGAACATTGTTAAAATGAGGATTTTATGACATTTGTAGAGCTCCTGTAGCTTGATTAGTTTCACAGATATTTAATTATGACTTTTAAGGTGGATCATTGAAGTTAAAACCTAATTTGGCGCTCAAGTTATCACTATATAATATTATAAATGCGAAAGTAAGTTTTTTTGTTTGTTAGGTGTTCACGCTAAAACGGCTGAACGGATTTGGATGAAATTTGGCAGATGGGTAGACCATGACCTGGCCCCCTGGCTACCACCTTCGCTTACAGCAGTATTATTTTAATTTTACTTATTGGGGGAAAGATATGGAGCTATACGTCCGGTAGAGCTTCATCTCTTTCCTACACTGAAGTAAAATTAAAATAATACTGCTGCAAGCGGTGGTGGTAGGCCCCCAGGAGATTGGCATAGGCTACTTTTCATCCTGGATCCCGCAAACAAAGTCGCGGGCAACAGCTAGTAAAATAATAAGGAACTTTAAGTTCATAAAACCCAACTTAACTTTGTTCATTGTTTCAGCATGTTTCGCCACCGTAACTGCGAGTAAACGCGGGCCAATCTAAAAACAATTGAATAAATGCCTTAAAACAATGTCCAATTCGACCGTTCGAACTATCCAATTGAAAATCAACACGTAACCGTTCGCCGACTTAATTTTTACCCCATAAACGCACCCCACGAATCGCGATACGATATGGAAATTCGCCGCCCGTCGTCGGTAATATTCGGCAATATTCGGGCGGACGTGAGCCCCGAACTAAATTGCCTATTTATTCTTAACTTCATATATTACTTTGCGCGTGTAGTCTGCGCAAAACGATATTTATTGTTTGACCGTTATTGCGTCAAATGACGTATTGGTTGTACGTATTAACGGATAGGTTAAGAATGGTAGGCGCGTGACGGAGCCAACAATAATTTGTTGCTATGAAAACATTGCACATAACAAGCTCAAGAAAAAAAGTAACTTCATTTTATTATTCATAATATTTACCTATCTAATGAGTATAAAAGCCTTTTACCTTTTCAGGAAGATCCAAAGTTGTTTTTCAGGAGTCATCTTTTGGTTGTCTAATTAACAAAGACACTGTTATATACTGTCATTATCACTGTTACCGTCAAGAATGATCCCACAAATTAAACTTCGAACTTCAACAACGTTATGACAAACCCAGCTGTTGGACCCACGTGTTTGAACACGTGTATAACTTATATCGAAACACATGCCGAACACATATTGAACTTCAGTTGTCTTTTTTCTTCGAAAACTTTGATCTTCATTTTTTTTCTTCGACGTGCAAAGCTGTGACGTCGTCTGTGGTATTCCAAAACTTGCAATGGCACGTGCCAAGTCAATTTGGTCATGTTACGTAATCTCATGGATGATGGAGCCCTGCTTCCAATAAACAATCATATATTAGGGGTTGACCTGTGAGAATGCTATTGTCAGACATGTATTAAAAACAGGGAAAATCTTTGCTAAAATACCCGTAAATATTTGTGAAAGCTAAATACAGGGTGGCCCAAATATGTTAAGAAAATTCCTAGTTTCGTCGTTCGTTGTTAAAAATAATAATAAATAGTAAGAGAGCAATAATAACTATTGTACACAATATAATATTTAAAATAGCAACATCCCGCTGCGCCGCTATCGACGCAACCGCAGGGACAACACTAAAAAGTAGTGTTATCTGTGCGCACAGCGGTCACAAAGAAGAGGCTTTTGAGTTTGACATTTATAAAATAATAAATTCATAATCTATATAAAAACGTTGCTTAAAGTTATGTGATGTTCAAATGTCAAAAATGTATGTTTAAACAGTTGCTAATCATTACATAACTATAAAAGCGTTTATAAATAAACCCCTTAATTACCTATCTTGTTAATGTTACGCAAATTAGGCAATGGATTTTTCAGTACATGATAAAATTAAAATGGATGAATTGTTTATAGAGGTTGTGATCAGTGTGTGTTCTGATATCGTAGGCCAAACTGTTTTGAAAAAGGTGAATATATTATAGTATCGCAAAGCATAGTATGTCAGATAGCTAAGCTAAGCTAAAAACGTACCGCTTTCGGCCCACAAAAGACGTCCTCCATTTAATTGCAAGTTAATAGCTCTTTCCTATCTTCTTCGCCACTAAATATTTTCTAACACACACTCAATGGGGGAGTAATGAATTCGTTTTATTTACGAGCTGCAGACTGGCAGACGACCGATAACGTCCTACCCAATATCATATCGCCATTACATTCGGTTACTGACTGAAATATGTCTCGCTCTAAGTTTTTGTTGAGCAAAATATGGTTTGTTTGTATTTTTGGGTACATGTGGGTAGAAGACGTGGGGTTAAGTATTATGTTTCCGTCGGATTTTTAAAAGGAACGATTTTTGGTTTATTTTAAATAAAACCAGAAAATAAAACATAGTTTGATGTCTATACAATGGCTGTCTACTAATGCATATTTTATTTCAGTGCTCTTTGAAGAACACAGCATCAATAAAGTGGGCTATAACATTAAAATTAAAACTACCCTCCTTTCACGCACCTCACGTTCAACATCATAAATAACAGCACAGATCAACTTAAAGCCGACCTTATTTAACTTACACAAACTATCTACGTAAAGTATAAAGTATAAAAAGTAAAACATACCCATTTTACGCTTAGGCGAAAGAATAGGAATAAGTTGACAGAGACTTCGCCCCTGAATTATGTTTCTCAAGATAAACGACGCGGGCGAAATGAAGTCGCACCCCCCACGCCTTGCACCCCCCCTCTTCGCCCCCCAGCGCCCTCTAGAGGCAACGCGAGGACATAAATTTTGAAAGAAAAATCCACCACGGTTTCTCTCGGAATGTGTGATTTGGATTTTTAATTGAATTGGTTTCTGTTATCTGTTTTATGGATTTATTTCGTCTAATTTCTAGGTCGAGGGGTAGGTTATTCGGGTTTTGGGAAAATGAAAGGCTGTGCCAAATAAAAGTATTTTTATATAATTTTTCAGCGATATTAATTTAGTAAAGAAATACACTGTAAAGTTTACAACAATTATAACTTCCAAAAATTGCTTGATTACGCACTTTTCTAATTCTAATGTGTTTACTGAAAATTAACACTATCTATATATCTGCTTATGATGTGACCAGAAAAAAGGTCATAGAGTTTGAGACTACTCGTCTTTCCTATAATGGCTGTAAGACCATGGGTAAGCTCTATGAAACCTCGACATTGACGTCATTTTATACCATCAAGTGTAACTAAATTTTTATCCCCCTCATCAGATATGATTTGCTCATACACGATAATGAAAAAGTTGCACAAACTCGATCGTTAGACACTATCATATCACTATAAGCATGAAAACTCCATACAAACTTCGTCGATATCCACCATTATTTTATCTCGTAGCGATCAATCTTCTTTTTTTTCCTGTGTTTTTGTTACATTAATAATGCGTTACTATCTACAAAGATATCTATTGCTGACCTGTATTATTGTCATAGAGATATTTACAGCGTTCATTTATTTCTCGATGTCCCCTCTTATTTTCCGTTCGGGGCCAATCGGATAGAGGCGACTGTTGAAAATTTTTCGTAAGCAGTAATACATCTTGTCGCGACTCCTATCTCTCGGTGAACATTCGACGGCCACCCCTATACTGTGGACAAAGATCAGAGAGGTTGACAGAATGATGTTTGACAGATTGTATGTCAGCACGCTAATATCCTTCTTCTTTTTGGTTAAATAGGCAATTTACCAATTTTTAACACCTTTTTAAATGTATCAATATTTTACAATGTATCATATTGTTGAAATAATGGATCGAATTTAACGTGAATGTAATTCTTTAAGTTCGTGGGTATGTATTTACCGAAGTTGTAGTATAAAAATAAATAAAGTAAATTAAAATGTATTCAAATAAAGTAAAATTATGATTAAAATTTTACAATCGAGGAAAATTTCATTCTAGCTGTAATGTAGATCTGCCTGATTTAGGTTTATGAAAACATGTGTTTCAGGCCATCAGTATACAGGCCTACAGCCAGTATGATGATGACCTGAAACACAGGTTTTAAACACAAGGTATGTAAGTTTTTTTTCGTTAACCTGTACTGTACCAATTGGCAAAGATCTCCCCCACAGCTTGCCACTCTTCCCTGTGTGTTGCCTTCTCTGGCCAGTTCCCCATAAACGCCTCTAAGTCATCATGCCAGCGTTTCCTAGGCGTCCTTTGCCGCCGACGCCCATAACCAGCATCAAATTGTTATTTTATCCCTTTTTTCTCCTGATGTATTTTGCATACACTGGGAAACAATAAATTAAAATAAACAAATGTAAGTACTCATAAACCTCAGAGAGGCTTCCATAAATCACAGTGCGATAGGGTCCTTTCTCCACATAGTTTGATCTTAGCTCGCGCCCCGCGTCCCGCAGCGGCGCGCCGCCCGCCCCAGCTAAAACCACTTGTGCCAATTTTCTCGGGGACGCTTTCCACTTTACTTGAGCTACCACCAACACAACACCTAACGACCTAACTACATCTCAACCACATTCAAAAATCACTTCTACGACTCACAATTTAATGCCCATTTTCGGTTGCCGAATAACCCATACATTACTTCGTTGTTTACGAACCCTTCATGTTTCGGGGTACATTTGTAGGCCTAGGCATTTCTTTTCCCGCCCTTTACTAATGTCTTTTGGTTGTAATGAGAAGATTTTAGTGGTGGCTCTCATTTTAATTTGATTCTTGGCAGCTTTAGATTAGTGGTTCAGGGAATTGATATTAAAACGTGAGAGGGTGTTTTCCTGAAAAGAAACTGGGACAAAGTGGAAGCTGGTCTTTTTTCGTCACGGATACTTACCTAAGTCCCTTTTGAAATGATGTCAAAAGCATGGACATTTTATTTTTAAACATTATGTTTATTTATTTTTTTGTCCTAGTCACCTAAAATAGAGAATATTTTATCGCCGGAACTTGTACAAATTGCCAAATATGCAAATAATAATCTGCGCAAAACCACAAAGAGATGAATAGCTATTTTAATATAACATGAAATGAAAAATCTGAGAAATTATAAAAAAAAACTGACTCATCCATGCACGATCATTATCCCAGAAACTACTTTTATTTCTTGTCACATGTAGCTAGGGGGACCACGACGCGAAGCATTTCAGGACAATTCTAGAATTTTGAAAATCAGAAAGTGTCGATAAAACGTGCTAGCAGACAATAAATCACGGTTTCAGAGTCCTTGCCATATAGAAATCATTTATCAGTCATAACACTTAGTCACTTTTTTTTGTTCGAATCTTGGTTTTTCTTTTTAAGTTTCATCAGAAAATTGTTAATTTTCGCAACGCAACAGCTGCTTAGTAATATTATGAAGCACATTGTAATCTAATCTCTGTCTAACTTTTTTCAGGAGTTTGAAAATTGTGTATGAGTAATCACAATCACCAATTGATTTCATAGCATTCTAGGCATTTTACAGTCAATACCTAACACGTTGCTAGGATAGATTTTTTTATTTAGTCATAAAAATATTACGAACCATCACATGGTAACTATTGTAATAAAATGTTAGTTGGTTTTTTTTTCATTGCCAGGACAACATTTTTTCACGAGCTTGAAAATTAAGATGCTTTATCACCAATCCGCTTTCTACTCCATCTCTTTTCGATTTCAAATCCCCAACAATCCCGCTCCGCTCAAGTCCATGGCCAGCGCACGTAGGTAAATTATTACCGAGCGTCATAACTCGAGCTCGACCTTAGCCCGCGGCCACACTGAGCGCGATAAATCCTGCCTGTCTGGATCAGGTGACACCACCTTCTTTATGTTTTTTCCCAAGCCATTTTACGGGAAAGATAAAAATCTTTACATATTTTGACGCTGCCTCGCCAAGGCTTATTCTCAAATTACGCGCGTCCATTACGTAATACTGAGAATGAACCATTTTAAAGAGGTGAGTCTGTTAGTAACTTGAGTAGGATTTTTAATAAAATATTAAGTTTTGTCTAGCTTGGATGTAGTAGGCGTATTAGTTAAATGCGGTTTTGTTTCTCGTGAGAGCGTTTTGATCTGTGTTCTGATTAAGGAGAAGGCTTGAGATTAAGGACCAAAGGTCGTGGTAAGATGGACTTTATGTGGAAATATAGTATGAGCAATCTGCGATTACAATAATACTTTTCCAATTTGTAGAAGTTTCATAAAAGGGACCATAGTGAACCATAATAATAGAACCATACTCTACAGTGGTGCAGTTTAAGGATTATGGTCTAGTCAACCATTTTCCCTGTCACGGTGAAGCCAGCCTAACATACAAATATTTACGACAGATCATTTATATCGAAACAATGAAGTATTGTCAACTATATGAATCACCAATCTTAATATCCCTCACAGTCATCCACATTTGCAAGTTCGTCTACTGCACACACCAATATTGTTAGACCAGCTAGCAATCCCACAAAGTCTTCAAACGATATAAAGTAATAAGAAAAACAAACCCTATGTCGCTAGTGAGAAGGATAGATTTCCTTTACAAGGCTCTCAGATAAAAGACTAAACAATACGAATACACACGATTCCCACAATTGGAATGTTCGCGCGAAACAGTCGTAAACGAAACAACATAGGTTTTAGAAAATACGATCTAAGCAAAGAAAAATTTACGACGATTTTCCACTGCCCCCGATACAGCAACTAAAGCATAAAAGCTCGAGCAAAACTGGCAATGTATAAAACATTAGTAGATACAGAAAAGTAGCGGAGCGTAGTGACTGGGCGTCTGTGTATGTACCCCACACCGCACTGGGCAAAACGAAAATATATTACTTTTCCGAAGATTTAGGAGTGTTTGGACCGAACAATAATGTCCGGCTTTTGTGGAAAAAGATAGATGGCAATGCATAGGTTACATGGAGCGGAGTTTTTCTTTTGTGACCGAATGAAACTTCAGTATGGGACACTGTTATTAATAATATTTATGTTTGCAATTTAATACGAGACCTATTGTTAGTGAGGAGAAAAGATTTTTCCGTAATTTTGTCTGAGAAAACTCTGAAAGCACTTACTACTTACTCGTACCTCCATTACCTACGGCTATGATAGATGGCTGACGTGCTACTATTTCGTGTTCAATGACTTGTATATTATCTATACATTTGTATCTAGGTTCCATAATAATGTAAGTATTATTGTTATTTTTTATAATATTTAAATAGTTTGATAATTGTTAATTGACTAAATGATAATACTGAACATTTAAAAAATACCGGCCTAGTGCGAATCCTAAGATCGAGTATTAAGAACGAGCGAAAAAACACTTTTCTTGTATGGACCCCCTTTAATTATTACATTTTATTTAATATTTATTTTTAATATTTGTTGTTCTATCGATAATAGAAATACACAATCGTGAAAATTTCAACTGTCTACCACCCTTCAAGAGATACAGCCTGCTGTCAGACAGACGGACGGACAGTGTTGGCTTAGTAATAGTGTTCCGTTCGGCCCCCTTCGAATACGGAACCCTAGAAAACTATTATAAAAAGCGACTCTTTTCACTTTTTCCTATTAGGTACTACATAATCATAGTTATCTAGCTGAGTCTCGACTTGTCCTTAGATTAACACGTTTCTAAGTAGCTCGAAACTTTTAAAAGTATGTCTAAAAGAAAAAGCCTTCCTCCATAATTTACTTTGCTTTGGGTTGCAAACATTTGGTTGCGGTACCAATTCATATATTCTTTAATCTATGAAGCCATCAAATTATCAATTCGTATCAATTCAAATGTTATCCGCCTCATTTGAATTTGGTTGCGCAAGTTCACTTCATGTTAGAAGTGGGGTACAATGATTACGGATATCCTAATTCAATAAATCCATGATTTATTGATTACGTATTCTAATATAGATTATTTAATTTAAATGTGGTTTCGGTTTTAATATGTGTGTTCTACTTTTGCCATGGTTTTTTCCATTAGGTATGTTGCGTGGTCCCCTTACCTCTTTCGCTGCTTGGACTCAAGCCTCACTATGGTTATTGAGGACAGCTGCCTAAGGTACACCCTGACGAGGTCTTACCTATTTCTATGACTCTTCTCTTAATAGATCTAATTGAAATTAAACTTCGAATCGTGGATTCAAACGATATTTGTATCAATGTCTATTTTCATTGACATAAAAATTATCCACGTCTTCACTTCAACCATTCTCTTTTGGCGTTTCGATAAGGTTTTGTATAGATATATTCTATAATAGAGTAGGTTATACATCAAACAATGTTCCTTTAAAACAGTCGCGAATCAAAACTTTAACATTTTCGGCACGAATACAAAACGGACACATTGACACCGGAATCCAAATGATCAACTACTAAAAATAGACACGAAAAATAAATATAACCCAGATAAACGAGTCGTGTTGTACTCGCACCTATGGCGTACTTTGGCGTGCCTTTCAATAGAATATAGTCGAATAGAAAAGGTCCACTGCGGACAAATCGTTTAAAACAAGCCCACGCACACATTGACAACTGTCGCTTCTACAGTAATGTTTCTAGACTGTTCTGCCTCACCTGTGAGTTGTTCTATAGTATGTTTATAGGTGATGGTGGGTCTTCTGTACCTATCTCTTCTTTGGTCCCAGTGAAACTGCGCCTGCGCACCGTGACTTGCAGAGGAATCACCAATTATTGTAGCGCGCGTTGTCTCTTCTATATTAATCTGAATATTAACTTCATTCCCGTTGTCACGTATGCAAGTATTTTTATGGTTTTCCTACCTTTGTTTATATTTATGGTAATGTAAGTTTTAGTTATGTTACGCAGAGTTTAAATATCGATTTCGATAACTGGTAGCGTATTGATTGAATTTAAAACGGGCTTCCGTTTTTGTGATTTATTTTTATTAGTTTTGGTTCATGTTTAAGTGCTTGTAAGTCGTTGCATTATGTCACGTTTCGACCCTTAACGGTAATAGTGACATTATAATTAGTGTTGTCATTAAAAACATGGGTCTATGAAATATACAGAGATACTCAAAGAGGTGGATACGGAGGATACGTAAATGGGAGATTTTTTGACCCTATTTTGTTTGTTATTGGACTTATAATAGTATTCTAAATCAATAAAAGGAATTTCTAAATAGACAAAAGAGAAATAGAAAGTTAAAAGGAATTAAATCAAGAACCGTGGCATGCCTTTGTTTTAAACGTTTATAAGATACCTAATAAGACCTTTTTCTTCAAACTAGTGCTGATAGAAAACCGTCTCTTGGGTACAAATGAAACCATACTAGTACTACCTACCATAGTACAACAGTGGAGCCAACATTACGGTAGAAAATATTTGATGAAACGTATTCTACCTATGAATAAAATGTCATAGCTCCTTATTCTCATTTTCATCATTGAAGAATGAATTTGGACCCAATATAATATCTCATAGGAGGTGGTTAAGGCCTCGCCTATCATACACAAGGAAAAATCAAAATAGATTGGTTCAAATTCGGGCAAGTGTCAATGTGACTTTTCAATTCATTTCATTTTCCTAAAATAATCTTATACATCACTAACATCGGTGAAAGAAAATATCGTGAATTATTATAAATGAAATGCTGACGATTTCATACGATGTGTTCCTTCACCACCTTGAGCAAGCGTTGTGAACTGGTGATCAATGCTCATGCCTTCTCTATAGTAGAGGCGTTTAGCCTTTTCCCTGGAGTAGGACAATAATAAGCATTATTATTGTCCCACTCTTATAGGGTAGGGTCTTATAGGTTGCAGCTCGTGGCTAAGTAATAACAGCCGCTCGGGTAGATCCATCAGGTTAAGCTACGCTTGCCGGGGTTGGTCCGTGGATGGGTGACCATTTTCACATATCGAGACTCCTCCGTGCCTCGGAAAGCACGTTAAGCCGTTGGTCCCGGCTGTCATTTGTGGATCTTTGACAGTCGTTACTAGTCGTCAGAAGCTCGAAAGTCTGACAACTAATCTAACCAAGGGGTATCGTATTACCCAGTTACTGGGTTGTGGAGGTCAGGTAGGCAGTCGCTCCATGTAAAATACTGGTATTTGGCTGCATCCGGTTAGACTGGAAGCCGACCCCAAGGTAGTCGGGAAAAGGTTAGACAGATTGATTTTCCTATAGGGCAGGGTAGTAAATATTATTATTATATAACTCACACTTCCCAAGACATTCTAAAAGCCAGGGTTAAACCACGCTAAACCTAGTTTCAAAACATTCAAATAATGAATCCTTTTACATCGCAAAGCTTAGTCAACAAATAAAGGAATCCATTGCGGGGGGGTATACATACAGCTCTAATTTATTGAGCACAGGGCTACTCTCATTAAGGGCTGGGTTACACCTTGCCACCTGTAGAATGATCCGTTCTATTAGATTTATTGTTTTTTACCACTTTCGCTTTCCTTGTTTTGATGTCATCCAATTAATTTGTGGTTTTAATTAGATTTGCCGAGATTATTCTGATTTTCTTGGAACTTGTAAAAATACTGGCCTTTTTAGTTATTGTATTTAAAATTATTGTTAAAGCTTCTGTTTGCTATAAAGTTCATTAGGATTGAGAATTAGGGAAACGCATACAAAACTTTTTTGCTTTTTTTTAAGTTGAAAAAATGGTTTCAGCGTTGTAGGTATTCCAAATTGTTGTTTTTGTAAAGCAGATTTTTTACTTCTCCTAAAAATAATATTTTTTTGTTTCAATTGAATTTTAAATAATTATTTTTCGATAAAATTTATGTTTACCTATTTTATTCTATGAATATCACCCGTAACTGCAAAGCATCATTAACTGCTTGAAATAAAAATTTATGGAATTTAAAAATTCCCTCATTATATTTTATTAAAAATGCTTGGTCCTACGTCGACGCCATGCTCTCGACTGCCGTGGCTCCCACTCTTTGCATCGCACGCGGCATCGCACCCCGCCCATAAACATGTCACTCCGGACGGCACGCCGCGATTTACGACCTCTCGCTCTAACACACCCATAACTCAGACAAACAAAAGGGAAAGCTATAACGTTCATCGGTCCCATGCGGATAGTTTAATTTACACACACAGACGTAACAAAATGAGCTAGTATGCGATTTGGGGTGATAGTATACAGGTGATTTTGAGATAAATCACGATGATTTAAAGGGTGCTGTATTGAAGATTGGTTTTGGCGTATGATCGAGGAAAAGAAGGCGAAGTATACCAAATGTTATATTTATCTATTTATAGTTTGTCACACTGAATGGTCATGAAGCATCTTAGGAATTACCATATACTGCAGGAGTCTTGTTCTCGGAGCATGAACGAGCCGGCTATGTTCGAGTTCGCCGTCGGCCGAGAGTTTAATGTTTTTATCTCACTCTCACACACAATTCCCAGATCGTAAATCTCGAAATGGCCGCATGTAGGTTACGCACGCCGTCCGCGCTGTACCAGCGGGAGCGCATAAACTATAGTTTTCTCTGTTTTATTACGTGTTTTAGTGTACGATAAAGGAGATGAGAGTATAGAGGAGAAATCAGCTGTTTAGGGCATGCTTTAAACGTGCTGAGGAATGTGGCGAACGAAATGTGCTGTTGTAACGCTACGAAAGTGGCTCTACTTTGACTTTTTTATTTGATATTTAATATTGTAATTTTTTGCTGTATTTGATAAAAGGTGAATATATTGGCGATGAGCATTTATGGTTAGCTTCATTAGTCATATGGCTTATGTGCCTACTAATGTGACCTCGAATTCTAATTAACATATCAAACTAGATAAACTTGTCAGTTGATGACATCACGTTTTCGTGCATCATTCCATTAAGATAGTCGATTTATATTGGATGTGTCAAATTATGTGAAAGAATTTAATTTAAGTAGTGATGGACCATTCATTGGTCATCCAAGGACAAATGCAACACTTTAGACGTAAGTACAACATTACTAACATTTTATCTATGACAATAGCTTCTAAGATCATGAGTGAGGATTAGAAAAAATAAATATAAAGATTAATACAAAATTGTGCTTTGCCATTTATGAAAAAGCAGGTTCGGAATCACCTTCAATGCACGATGCTCTTATTCGTAATTTACCTATCACGATTTGATAAGAGCTGGATGATGTTTGACCACTTTGCTAAGACATGGTCATTATTACGGGTTAATATTATTGTGTTTAAGTCTAAGCCTTTTTGGTATCTACGTATTTAATCTAACGCCTAAAATAAAATGGCATATAAATCAATACGTGTAAATTGCTACACATTTTTGTAAGTAAAAGATGTTTTTACCGATAAACAGTTCCATTTTTGCCTTTCTGCTCACTCTTTGAACATTCTCTTGTGTGTGAGCGCATGCGTATCAATGGGGAGTAGTGGGGACAGCTTTGCGTTGCGCGGGATTGGGGTTCTCTGCACTATGCAGGGGTTAATGTGCTGTGTCCGGGCAGATGGGAGTTTACGTTCAGTAAGGGTAGCTTGTGGAGCTCTATTGTCATTGTGAAGGATTATTTCACTTTGAAGAAGCATTTTTAATTTGTGCCATAACTGCTAGAAGTGACTAGTTTTCAGCCAGACTCACAGTGTACTATTTAGGATTTGAGTACCTAACTAAAGTATTTTGCGGGCACTTTCACACCCAAAATAAACAAAATAAATTCCTAAATTGAAATATGAAGTTTACCGAAAACATGGTGAAATAATTAACTAAATATTTTTATGCTCTATCATTTTGAACAAATTTACATATTTCCAAAACTGTCTTTCACTGAAAAACTTACTGACAGAAGTGTAAAATTTTATTCTGAATTCTCAAAAAAACTAATCTTACCTAGGGTTATCACAAAGAACCAATCAAAACTTAATTTAAATAAACAGTCACATAAATTATATTTTAGTTTGTACCTACTTATTACGTTAGGTCCAGCATCTTGACGTTGACAGATGCGACTGGCGCTACCTCTCATCTCAATTCGGCGCGACTGGTGGGGGGAGCAAGATGGCGGACCAACCGCCGTTTCTGATTGGCGGGAACGCCATCCCTTTGTAGTCTATTCATATTGTTCAGTTTGTAGAAACAAAATTCTAAACGTTTTGTGCTCTTTGAATAGGTAAGTGTACATTTGACTTGAGAAGTTGACAGTGTATTTCAAGTATCTTCCGTTTGTTAGATATTACTGTTGTGAGATTGTGACGAAATGAGTAGGTAGGTAAGAGAATTTTATGTCTTATACTGTCTTGTTTTTGTATTTTATTGATCTTAATATTTAGGTTATTGTAGTAGAACACACGTTTTAATAAATCATCATCTTCCTGGCCTCGTCTCATGTTACTTGGTCAACCGTCACGCTATTATTCACTCCCTTCTCTTTCATAAACATTCCTCACTCAATCCATCCATCTTTTCTTTGGCCTTCTTCTCCCTCTCCAAGTCTCCATCGGCCCACATTTATATTCACCACTCTTTTAGTCACATAATTGTCTAAATATTTTAGCTTTCACTGCAGCTGCAGGTGCCTACTGTTAATTTATGTTAGAGAAAACTATCACAACCGTGAAACAGATTTTCGGTTTTCTGACAGATAAAATATTGATTCACAGTTTGTCATAACATAATTAGTAATACTGATGGCCGTTCTAATACTGATTGCCGTTTCTTCCAAGTGGATCCAATGTTTTAATGAATCAAAATTAATGCTAGCTCACAGACAGAACTCTAAAAAGATCTTCTTGGGCGAGTTTTAAGATTTGACAATTATATAACACCTTTCACGTTAAAGATGAACTTCCACTAGCCCGCAACACACGCACCTAACGCAATGGATTTTGATTTTCTTTGTATGAATGCACCGAGCACTCGGTTCATTTCTTCATATAAAAATAAAATACCGTTACGTGGCGTGCGCGCATTGCGATCCACGGTCTAGATTCGTTCTATTATTTCTACATACCAGTTTTTATTCGAATATCTGACCTAGCCCTTATGAGTAGGCAGACATCGGCTAGTTATCAGAACTACCGATATTATGTATTTGGTTTGTTAATTACATATCTATCTACTTACCTTGCAGAGTTAGCAAGCTGTAGTGGTAGTCTGTAGTGCTTGTCTGCTAAAGAACCTATAGTCGTTGGAGCAAACGATTTTTTGAATGGATAACGCGTATCTGCAAGCGTTCTTAGTGTGGGACACCCCAAGCCACATGGCCCGACGACTTGAGATTGGATACAGAAGGCCGAAAATTGGATATTGTGATGCAACTTGAAAGAGCAGTCAGAGAGTCTATATGCAACACCGGACTGCGATAGACTGAATTGACTGATTGATTTAATTTAAGGATGTTATAGCGACATGAAATGCCAAGGGACCTGAAAACAATAGCACCATCAGCAACGGACCTACAGATGACGAGAGAAGAATAAGTGCGGTATTGCTCACATTGTTTACACCCTGCAGCATCACTAACTGAACCACTATTTTTCCGGTCTTAGTGTCTCTTACTTGGCCATGCAAAATACCTGCACGTGGGTTTCAGTGAGATAAATGGCATTCCTCTCATTTCTTAGGCTCTGCAGCATTTCTTAGTGAACCACCACTATCTGCTTTGAAAATGAAATTTAGGGCAAGAATAATCGAGAACGTTTCGTCCTTTCAATAAAAAGAAACCACATTAGAATCCTGTCTCACTCTTCATTGATTGACACCATCCAGACGCCAAACACTACAGCACCTCCGCTACACAAAGCACACTCTTACGAAAAAGAGTTTTAATTGTAGGAGACAAACCCATACATGCCCAAGCCCTTACCTACTGAGTTAAATCAGTACGTGATCATTGCTTATTATATGATAATATGTAGGTATGTAAAGATCAATCTAAGGCTATTTGAACAATTTTAGCTGTCATGTAGTGGCCGTAACTATGTCTGCTGTTTTTAGCATGCAACTGCTTCCTTTTTGCAGTGCTTCAGAAATGTTCGCGGTAACTCATAATAGTTAATAATATTCTTTTAATTTGCTTCTGTCCGCTTATGTCGATTTTTTAAACAAAAATTTAACTCTTTAACAAATTAAGAGCAAAAGAACTGAAGTGTTAATACTCTTTTGAACTGTACCTCTGACTACAACTAACCTACCCAACAATGTATTAGAGGACCCCAAATTGGTTATGCTTTTGAAAATTCAATGCTTTGTGGGAACTACGAAAGAATCTTGTCCGTTATTTGTCATAATATGAAGTGGAATTGCACATGTATTTTATTATTTGCGATACGAATCGTGTTGCGTAACGTCTGCGTCACGCACGACTCCGCACGAGTAACAGTTCAAAGCGTAACAAGCCATTGGCCTGCGCGTACGCATTCTTCCTGCTGACCTAAAGTAAAACTAATAAAAAGTAAAAGTATATTCATTTGCTTGGAACAAAGTTTTAATATGAAGGTATTTGTGTATTAGCTTACAGATGTGTCTTCATTTGTACCTAATTGTGTAGCATCAAGATACTAAGACGAATGTAATGGAGTGGTTCTACTTTTCAATTTAACAGCTGTAATCAGCCAGTAAATATGATCGACACTGCCAAATAAGTTTTGCTGATTAGCTGATGACTGAGAAAACGTAGTAGAGCACCTTTCCAACCATGCGAACTGGCATCAACGTCTGGTGCATCGAACGATACACGAAGAAACTTTACGACGCCGCACTTGCTCGGATCGGCCGTGCTACGGCCAACCGCCGATACAATTCTATCGCGAGTCGAGACCGGACCGTTCAATTAATCGCTCCGATTAACGTTGTCTCTCGGACATCAATGGTGTTGGATTAACGGAGGGTGGTGGTGTCCTTTTCTGTTGGTCGCAGATTTAGTGCGGCGCCGCGGCGTTCGGCGTCGCTTGGCGGGGGGTGCGCCGTCGCTCGTAAAGCATCGGTCGCCACATTCTACTGACGCGCGCCTCGGCGACTACGCGTTGCGTAACAAACCGCGCCATAAACAACACGACGTGCTTGCCTCCGCACCTGACGGCTGTCGGCTACTTACCCACGTGCGCCTGACACATTACGTATTGCGCTCATGCCGCATCTAAAACGCTGACACGTGACTTGACGGAGTGAAACTCTCGGAACTCTTTTTATTCGGTAGAACTGTGAGTTTTGTGAAGAAGTTTTTAGCGAGCGGGATGGCGCGAGCGCGTTTGCCGACGGCGAGCGCCCGCCCGGCTTGAGGTAAGTTTATTGCCAATTTATGGCTCCCAACTTTACAGGTTCGCGGCAAGGGTCCGGCTATGTTCTGATCGTCAAACTAAGTTTTGCGAAGGGTCTACAAAGTGTTAGATGGATGTTTTGGAACAGTTTAGAGCAATGATTGAATTGATTGTTTATTATGTCAATAGCCTAAACAAATTGTATAACAGATTTTTCGTTTCTGATTCGACAGAATTTATGTCTTTTAAACATAGAAAAAGTAAGTATTCAAAAAAAGTTAAAAATTCACATGAAAAAAGGAACAATAAATAAATAAGTACCTTCCTCTGGATTTTCATTTTGTTACACATTAAATTGCAAATACAAAAAAACAGAGTGGTCCAAAAGAAACAAAATTCAAATTACTTTAGTGAAAAACTGAGTTGTAAATTGTAAACAGTGCACAAAGCTTCCATTAACGGTCAACAAATTTTATGACCTATAAGGTAGACTGTTTGTTGACTTTTAAATGAAAATCACTTCAAACCATAAAACAATCATAATCAAGTACTATGAGAATCTAAACTAACAGTAAAATAAAAGATTAGTATGGTCCAGTTATCCACTATACGCAACTCCGCTTACGCATTTTTTGACCAAATTTGAGCCTTCACGTCATAAAATTAGGGTTGAAAATTGTTTGTTAAAAGTCGAATATTATAGAAAAACGTTCCATTTATGAAATACAGTTTGAGCAAAGATAAGTAAAAAGATAACAGCTTCCTTGTATACAACACTAGATTTAAATTAATTTAGAAACGGACCTACATTTATCGCGGGTAATTGTAGGGTCGACCAAGTTTAATTGAACTTAAGTGTATTAGCACAATAATTACTCTGATTGATATGTTAAGTTTATACGAAATTGGAGGATGTGATTTGATTCTGATAATGGTTCATTTTAATGTTTAAATACTGATTGATGCAATTGCGATTTTACCTACTAAAAATGTCAGAGTGTAGGTAAATAAAGATATGTTGAAGTACCAATTTATTTAAAGTAATTAAAACAAATTAGTTAGAAGAGTTATAAAAATTTAGAAGCACATAGAAATGATTATAATGAATTTTTGTACCTAATGATTTGTTACTAGAGGCTGATGAAGGTACTGACTTTAATTCAAGAAACATTAAAAAAGTCAATTTTCTTGTATTAAAAAAGATAACAGAGCCAATAAAATAAATGCTGATTTAAAGAAAAAACACCCTGTACCTATAAAAATAATGTAGGTACATTGTATACAGGTTGTTTTTTCTTGATTCTTTAAATATATCTAATTATTATGCCGCCACGACGATAAGGCCGCCCATTTTATGTTTTGTAGTGTTAAATTTATTTTTTGCTGCCTATGTATTTTCTGCTGTACAATAAAGTATATGTAAGTACCTAAGTTATAAATAAATAAATTTGCAGTAGGTAGGAAGTACTGAACTAACCCCATAAGTATCTATAAAGATTAACATAATTATATGTTATCATCCCATAAACGTAAGAAATGGATATTTAAGGGTCCCTGATGATAATGGACGTTAGGTATAATATTATGAAGCACATTATTTAGATGAATGATCAATCCAAAAAATACATATTTTCATATTATTATAAACGTTGGTTTGTTCAATAAAAAAACAATACAAAGAAACTGTAAAATACTACAATATGAAAAAAATAGGGATACCTACAGATAAACATGAGTATATTTATGAGATAATATGTATAACCAGATTTACTTAATTTAAAAATTCAGCTATCCTAATTGTTGATAAAATATGAATTGTAATCAAAATGAATTTCATACACTTGGTTACTGAAAAGAAAAAATCTTTGCGTCCCTATGATAATAAAATGGCAAGCCGAGGTAACGTTCTATTAGCTAAGTGGGCTTTTGGCACAAGGACTTGTTTACATTTTTACCAACGCGTTTACATCATATACATAAAACAAAGTAGATAAAATACCTGTACACAAACATACCAAGAACTGATTCTCATTAAATATAAGTACAAAGTAAGACCGAAGCAAAAACTAAAATACCAAAGTTACTTGAAACAGTTGAAGAACAAACTGTTTTATGAGTCAAATTCAAAAATGGAACCGGCAGAACTTGAATCCAACACTTGTAGTTTTTCCTTAATATAGAGCAAAAACCAGTATTATTAAAAACTTAATTTAAAAAACTTATCAGTCCTTGATCAAAAAGAAGGAACTTCCTTAAAGTCCAGAAAAATAAAAGAAGTAGCTCAAGGAGTGTTTGCGCGGGCGCTGTATTTGTGATTCCGCGCATGCGCGCCGCCATATTTGTCTTATTTCACATCACCCTGTTAGATCTCAATCTCTACTTATTATTCAGTGATGCTGCTGGTTGCTTTTTGTAATATTTAGCTTTCCTTGTATGCGGCTGTGACTCAATTCCTTGGATATCATCTACCTAGTTGTTAACTCAATATGGTAATTGCTCACTCCTGCTTGAATGTATTCCAACTTACAACATAATATTATCCAAAGCAAATATGTTTTAAGAAAAATAATAAATAACAATCCCCAAAAAATATTCTGATCAAGTAATTTATAAATAGTATACTGTATACTACAGTATAGTAGATAATATAGTAATTAATTGAAAAAGAAAATCTGAAGAAACTGCAAAAACTGTAGAACTAGATGAAAAATATAGAATTACAATTCCCAATGATTTTGTAAACCTGAACATGAAACTGAAAACAATATTTGAATTATAAAAAAGAAATGTTTATATCGGACAATAACACAAGAATTTGTACAGCAATTAAAACGATATTAGCTGCAAAAGTTTGAACTGTAGCGCAGAAATTGAAACATTTGTTTTGTGGTTTTCGTGGTCTCAGAACACCTCGTGCCAACCAATTAGATACAGGATCCCCTAACTTCAATAACAAAGAAAATGGTTACTATTAAGACAATGAGTGACAATTTAAAGAGCTTCACATAAAAGATTTTAATGCATTTTCGATCCAATAATAAGGAGTTTCTGGCTCTAAATACTTTGATGAGATTTCAAAACTTTAGTGCACAAACATTAATGTACTTATGTGTATTTATTTCCAAAATTTCGTTAAGTTCTCCTACACTTTTATTGTTACTGATCTTGCAGGCACAATAAACTACAATATATAAAATATCCTACCATTATAACTGCCTCGTTTAAAAATTGCATTGAATTAATTTAAATTATAAGAAACTAGCGTCCCGCTCCTACTTCGCACAGTTTTTACGACTTGACAAAGCATCAAGATTTCTTAGTTATATGAACTTTATTTATACACATAAACCTTCTTGAATAAATTCTCTAAACGATGGTGAAAACCTCATCAAAATCTGGAACAACGCGGACATACAGAAAAACACGAAAAGCGACTTTAATTTATAATAAGAATAATAACTTCTGAGGTGGTATGTAGAGTTACAGATACTTTAACCAAATATTTTATAATTATATTTTTGGGTGAAACAGTCAGTACAAATTCTTACACTTGTGTTTTTACACAGAGGCCTTTAGCATATCACTTTTTAAAAGAACATAAAATAATACAATTTGATTAAAAACACTGGCCACGTCATATTTTGTTAATTGATTCGTAATTATAGAGAACATAAATGTACAATCTTTGCATCACCTGTAGGCTATTAAACTAGCTCTTACATGTTATAAGTAATTCAGCTTGATTCAATAGACTAAGAGTAAAAAATATAGATACATTCATAAACTGTTGACATCATAAAAAAGGCTTAGAAATTACTTGGCAATGTAAATCTCAATACAATTTCCATAAAATCATTGTTCAGATTATAAAGTCTCGTAAATTGACGCTTTGATTGATGGATTTATTCCCCTTCTACTTCCCGTAATTACTATGTTAATGTATCGAACAAAACCTATGACGCTTGGTTGCGCATCCGATGCTCCTGGACAAATTGGATACACCTAAACAGGGCGAGAATTTTCCGCGCCGTTTTTGTTTCTTGCAAACGTTTGAAGGGACCTTCTCAAACAAAAAAATTGAGGGGCACACATTCAAGTGTGTCAGTACGGCATGAAATTGACTTACTCGCAGTCATAAATTATCATCTTAATAAGTTAATGAGTGATTCGAGCAATACTTTTGTTTTTGTTACGCACCACGCAAGTGCCAACGCTACCGGTCGCCGCGCACCCGTTATTGCCATAAAAGACGCGCGCGCCGCGCATCTGCCTTTATCGAATTTGATTAAACTTCATGTTTATTTATCGCGTATTTATTTATACAAGTAGGCCTGCGCACCGACGCCATTTAGAGACAATAAGACTTGGAATGACAAAAATATTGCTAGCTTTTTGTCCGACTATTTAATTCCTGAGGTCACTCCCGTTTGAATGTTAACGGCTCACATGGGAAAAGTCCCGACTCAACAACTAGTTTGGTTTGGAATTTACGTATCTAATGATGAGATTTCTCCAGTGCATTATGATATTCCAGTGAAATCGAATGTTTATAATGCAGCTAGCTAAATGAATTTTCCACGTGATGCGTTCGCACATGTTGGAGATGACGTTGACGTGAGTAGTGCGTATGCTGGATCGATTCGCGGCACGTACCGCCGATCAGACGCTATCGAACTTTTAATTTCAGCAAAAAATCGTTTGCGAAGCGTCAAACATTACCCAGTAACAGGTGAGTCGGTTACCTCCCGCGTGCAACAAGCAAAAAACAACATCTGTTAGTGAGAAATTTATGCAAGCATCGGTCGTACACACGATCATATCTACTTGAAATACGTCGCTGGAGACAAATTGCAGTCACTTCAAACGTGGCGAGCGAGTCCCACTGCCGCAACGGAATAAGCAAATAGCCGATTGTTTCGCTCCCGACCAGGGATAGCGGCCCGAATAGATCTTAACCCCAGCGTAACAAAATACAAAGTCGAGTAGTATTCGCACGCCGTAAAGTACCGTAAACCTGAACGTAAAGCACCGCACTTCAGCTTTGAATCCGCATAATTATCGAATAGGCAATAAATCGTGCGGTGTGCGGCCGCGTGCTTCGTATTGTCTGCTTTGACGACATTATTGTCTTTAGTCTCAGTCTGAGGCAGAGTTGCGTTCCACGTCCAAGCTGTCATAATCCACCACCTTGCGTAAAAAAGTGGCCGTGCGTTATCAATATATTTATACTGCCTGACGCGCACAGATAAAAACTTGATGCCGATTAATTACGCTTTGGTAAGCGCGAATAATTTATGGTACTGCACTAAAGATTCGCATGTTCTTTTTATTAAATACTGGTAATTTGATAAATTGTTGTGAAATATAAAAATCATGTCTGTGCCAAGTGTTGTAATGGAAAAGTTGTGAACTAATTATTCAATGATAATAAATTCATTCATAAGTAGAGTGGTCAAAATTGTCCAACGTTTGCTTATCCATAATTTCATCTATGATTTACAT
This sequence comes from Lithophane ornitopus, assembly GCA_948473465.1. Lineage (NCBI taxonomy): Eukaryota > Metazoa > Arthropoda > Insecta > Lepidoptera > Noctuidae > Lithophane > Lithophane ornitopus. The sequence continues at coordinate 10,653,506 of OX419623.1, forward strand.
TGATGGTCCGACCTCATCGGTTCGATAATGAATGAGGTGGTCGTAAACGGCGAAGTCAAGAGAACATTAATGTCAATAAAAAAGCCATAAACCCTATTAGCCGTCATAAACTTCACCACATCTGGTCAATAACTCGTTTCGCGTACAAATAGTACTAATTGAATAATTAAAGTTTTGTATGGTAACGATATTGGTATACGGTAGGTGTATTATTATGTTTAGAAAAGATATAAAAAATTGATTATGTAGTTAAGTAATGGAAAATATTTACTTTTTCAACATTCACTGAGTTTACTGCCTGTTATAATCAAAAGAAAAGTACGTAAGGATTCAAATGTGACGTTTTCTTTTCTACTCAATTCCCTTTACTATCTTCATACCTACATTGTTATGATAATGCAGTGCAATATAACAAAAGGGCGACGATCATTTCTTTATAACATTTCCGAAAAAAGCCGTAAATTTTCGTGTCAAAGATAGCTGGGAGTCGATAGAGAACACGGAAACGAACTTTTTGTTATAAACGCCACAAAATATAACAATAAATTACGTCAAGGTGTTACGTGTTTTTGGCCACAATTCTCCAAAACACAGCACTAAGCACAAGTACATTGTTACTCGAATTACCATAATAATCGGTTACCTGCTTATTCGCAGGTGAATTGTCACTTTTGTCTATGCGTTTAATAGTTTGCGCAACTTTTATTGCAGTTTCTCATTGTCAAATGGGTCCTTTCTTTGTTTTTTTGCAGCTAACGGTAACAAAAAAGGAATTTTGTAAACATAACGGTGCAAATTTGCATCTTTTCTCTATTTAACATCACAATAGGATAGGCCCGTTTTGTTTTTGCGTATAACATTGCGATTTTTAGGAATTCTCTCCTCTTGATATTTATGTTTTAATATAACACATGTTCTTGTTTTGACTACTGTTATTCTTTGAAACAAATGTTTGTCTTTGTTCTATTGTCCCGTTTTGCTACCGTTAATTTGTTTACCGTTTTTTACATACTTAAATGTGTTTCTCTTTTCAATAAAACGTATAGTTTACAGTCATGAGAGAAACTAGTTATTATTATTATTTCCTTTCAATGAGATATTGTGCAATCTACATGAGGTAGAAGGTAAAATAACGTTACCCAACAAATAAATAGGTAATTAATAACAAATGCATCCGTGACTTTTAAGTTTTTCATTGTTCCTCTAATTATATTATTGTGAATATTTTCTCCTTCATAAAGTTTCATAACGGTGATATACGTAAGTTACATCATTTCTCTTCGCGTTGCAAGATTTTAAAAGCATCACTAAAAGTACCTATCGAGGATAGTAGGTACTTTTTAAAACCTAAACTTAGCCCTTTCATACGACTATCAATTGATACCTAGTCAGTTTGCTAAGCAATATTTTTCTTGTTTATTAAGTATTCTTCAAAACAACAAAAACAAAAACAAAACATAACTCACCACAAGTCCCAACACACCATTTTTTCGCCACCACCATAACAGAACTTCAAAACCGCAAAAGTCAACTATCTAAAGTATAAACGAAGTTGCAAGTCCGTCGAAGAGTAGGGAGGCAGCGTGCTTCGAAAATTGTAATATTTCAAAATTACTCAAGAGTCGCGTTCGCTTGAATAATGCGATAACTTTGAGCCGGGGGTGGTAACCCCCCGCGTGCGTGCCTCACCCCCCGCCACTTGTTTTTGAACTTCTGCTCCTGAGTTTGATCAAAATATACTTGCGCCGCCCGCTTCATTTGAGCTCGTTTATTTGACCGGGACAATACAGACTGTTGACTTGTTTTGAATTTGATAAACACCGTCTTAATTATCAACACATTAAGAATAATCAAAGAAACTCTGGTTAGGTGTAATTTTTTCGTGGGTTTCCTACTTACATTACATTTTCCCAATATCAAGTTTGGGTCTCCATCAATCTAAAGAAATGTATCTGAATAAAAGCATTTTACTAGACAAGACGTGTCTAGTAAAATGATTTTATGATGATAGTGACAAATAATTGGATCGGAATGGTCGTATCATGATTGTTAAAAATACAAATACCTAGATGACCAAGTTGTTATCCCAACTCGTATCAGAAACAATTTTTATACTGCCCCTAAAAGTCCAGATAGTAAACATTTTCAATATTCTCAGGTTCATAAAGAAACGCAAGGAAATACCTTCTTCTAAAGACATAAATGAAGTACCGAAAGCCGAATATTCTGCAGGCACCTAACAGAATTTATCTCCGTTCTATGCTAAACAGGATTCGGACTACACTGAGAAATAAAATTTGAGCAATCTTGAAGAACTAGGCAAGCGTAGGTACTTAGATTTTGTAGGATATAATACTCATAGATAAATTGTTGAGACTGTTTGACTACCAACTTAATTATAATGTCCGTACATTCAAATCACAACTGTCATTCTTTGACATTTGTATAAAATGGCTATAAATATAGTAATTATGTTAACTAACAAAAGGCGCTCCTGTTAACCCGCAATAGAATAGCGTCGTTAATTGCAAAAAAAAAAAAACAAAAAAAAAAACGTTTTTTAAATGTAAGTAGTGTAATATTCACGTAACTATTAAATTGATACGTGAAAGAAACACTCTGTACACGCACACTTGTATTTCGACGTAGAAAGACAAGTGTGACAAGTGTGCGTGTACAGAGTGTTTCTTTTCCGTATCAATTTAATATTTTTTGTGAATATTTCACTATAAAAAATAAAATAACTTTTTTTTATGCTAATATATTTTTTAGCATGTATAGATGCTCTATTCCAGGTTAAGCCACCGGGCTGCCCCAATTCATATTAAAACAGCTGATCATAGAATTTCTTATAAAACAACCTTTTTTATGTTTTGGGTTTTTCATTTTATTTTGGTTCTTCATTTGTAACACGGGAACGCCCTTCGTTAGATAACATACTGTATTGTCCGTACATTCAAATCACAACTGTCATTCTTTGACAGTTGTATAAAATGGCTATAAATATAACATGGTCATATTGACCTAGCGTGTCAATTTGCTTAACAATAAATATCCCTGACTGTACAACTCTAGTCGGCTGTAGATTTGTCCAATTAGTTAACTAATACCATAAGAACAACAAGCCTTCTGAACTAAGTTTTAATGAACCTCTACAGACCCGCTTGACCTAAGGTCAGCTGGTCAGCTAATAGATTTCTTTAACAATATCCAAGCCTGTACAAAACGGGCTTACAAAAGGCAGGTGTGTTCAAACTCAATAGATTCTAATTGATAGGCTGTGTTAATTTAATGAACTGCTAACAGTCTACGGCTTCTGGTAGTAAAATATTGTTTGTTACCTACTGTTTCTGCCCAGGTGAATAATTGAATTTGAAACCTACAGAGTTTTAAGTCCGTACTAACAATTTAGATCTTCAAGTAATCATTGCTGCTTTCGATAGTTTTAATTATATTCCTCTTAATCAAAGAAATCTCTTTTAGAAAGATGTACAACAGTGTGTAGATCCGGATATTTAGGATTACATTTACCTACTTCTTTTTCTTTTCGTGTTCAGTAACTAATCTGGTGTCAATTTTAAAGCCACCCAATGGCCTCTGGCTTCACATGCTGTCGAGAAATATCTCTCCCGCATGCCGGTTTCCTCACGATGTTTTCTTTACTAAATAAAGGAATTGTAATTAAAATTATCACTCCATCTAAACCAATCTGTGAAGACCTTGCGAGTGAAGATGATAACGGTTGCATGACGGTTTAAAATGGGAAATAGATGACAGTCTGTTTAAACAAAAGTAAAGATCGGGTAAGTAATAGGCATTGAGAGAGCGCAGTAAGTATATATTGTATATACACTCCAGACCGTATTTCGGCCATGGCAACCAATCTCAACGGAGACTAGCCTTCGGCGCGGGAGATATTATAGTGCACAAGGGTGTGCGCAAACACAGGTGCAATCTCTCTTCCCTCACTCTCATAGTCTGATGGGACGGGAACCCGACATGACCGGAGAGAGATCAGGCAGTTAGTATAACCCCAGCATCGGATAAAGATAAAAAAAGTTGTAGTGGATGATGATGACCGCACAGAGCTCAGACCAAATAAAAAATCAAGACAGACCGCTGCGAACAATACAGTGAAGCATGCCAAAACTACACCACCGCTCTGTGCATACACGCTCAGACGCACTCATTTACAATCAAACTACACCAAAATATGTGCACACATGTTTACGAAACCGGCCTCACGTCACTGTTGACAGCGGTTTGGTCTGAGCGCACAGAGCAAGAGGCTTTAATAGCTACAAAATTTAATATACCAGTAGATACAAAACTTGCTGATGTAAGCGTTATAGTTGGTCCACACAAAAACGTGGCTTAATGCAACACTCGACCCAAAACACAGTGTTTAGCAGTTTCGAAAGTTTAGGTAGGAGTGTTATTAACTACAAACAATAAGAAAGAACAAGATGTAGTATGTGGCGACAAATTGTTGACTAATTTAATGTATCATGGCTAATAAATTCTCAAGCAAATAGAGACAGTTAATCAGATCTCAGGCGCAATAGCAAATGCTTGGCTAACACGCCAAATCGGCTGGTTGTCGAAATATAGCAGAAATACTATTAATTTTCCTATGCTCATAGCAAATTATAGAGAGGAAGCAGATAAATTCAACAAAGGCGGATGAATAATATTTAACGAATAAATCTGAATCTGGAATTGAAACAGTAGATATCTTTAACAACAATCATGTGGGAGAATAGGTATACTTCAGGAAGGTGGCGAATTGTCTAAAACTGAACGACGAATCAATAATGATCACAATACACCTGAATCTGATCAACTAATCAATTTAATCTATTATTATGTATATACAGTGCCAAAGGAGCTGGTGAAGATATCTTCAGCAGCTCCTTTGGCAAAATAAAATCTTAATTCTTCTTAAACATTGAAATGGACTTTATCGTACGGTTACCAACTGTATGACTATGATATCTATGCATGTATGAATGTGTCATGTAAATCAATTTCACATCCTTATCGACATCAGATGGCAACTGCATCCTGTAGTTCAAGTTTACGTTGCAGGAGATAGCTATCTCCATAGATTTTACATTTCAATGATACCAAGTTATTATATGATATCTTTAAACAAAATCTTGGGAATATCAAAGTAAAAAAAACATTATGTAATTGATACCACCTTTTTATCAACAAGTGTAGGTGCCTAAGTACTTACTTTCTATACTTAAGTAACTGTTTCTAGTTGTTCTGAGCATTAAAATTTTACAATTTTTACCTCTACTTGTGTAAGTATAAGATTTATAATTGTAGGAATCTCCAGAAAGAATCTGTCAAAATTGATTGTTGTTAATTTAACCATTTCCCAAATAAAATGTATATCCTTAATATTATTAGTAACTTAACACAGTATTTCAAAAATGTTGCATTCCATCATCTTGATTATGAACTAAAACAACTATGTTTCTAAAAGGAGTTCAAAAATGAACTGCAAACAGAGCACGAGTGAACTTTTAACAACAGAATCCCGAACATAAACGAGGCATTTAAAAACTCATAAAATAACATTCACCATAAACTTACTGACAATGCGTTGCGTCCTCACTTCTACATAAACACATATATGGCAGCCCAGGTTACATTTACATTCATATATACCTATATATAAATGTATAAGTGTATTCTGGAGGCCGCACGTGGTCCATGCCATGTGATAAACCGGTCTTGGGCAAGCCTAGTAACCTCTAAACGACACCGTACGTGAACACTCTTGAAGGATGCCATGCCATAGCAACACTTTTATTTTTCATTTACAAACCGTGAGATATATTTTGTGAGAAACAAAATAAGTCGCACAGGCATATTTTTTAAATACCTCTGTATTTTTAGTGATCTTCGTGTCGTATGGTATCGTCATAATTTTAACCAAAATTCTCACAAAGTCGTTTTACTGCTTAATATTTTTGTATTTTAACCATCCTAGTGGTAAGGTTACTTTTTTCATGAATTATTTATGGATCTAATCTTAGAGGCCGATAAATCCGCAGTTATCAGCACGTATCTCGGGGTGACATGACAGCTATGCAAATCACTTCGACAGGTAAAGAAGATATCCATGTACTCTCAAAAAGGTGTTATTACCTTCTGTATCAGGCAAACATCATTCTTTATTCCGTTCTTAGGAATAAACGAGATGCCGTGTTACGGACACCAAATTACGGACCCATTAAATTTATATAGTTCATTAATTTTATTGAGAAGCTCGTTGCAAGCAATATCAGTTATACCGATTGATCCATCAGGTTAAGCTACGATGGCCGGGGTTACTCCGGGGATGGGTGACCATCTTTACATACCGAGACTCCTCCGTGACTCGGAAAGCACGTTAAGCCGTTTAGTCCCGGCTGTCATTCGTGGATCTTTGACAGTCGTTACGGGTCGTCAAAAGCCCGAAAGTCTGACAAACAGTCTTACTAAGGGGTATCGTATTACCCAGTTACTGGGTTGTGGAGGTCAGATAGGCCGTCGCTCTATATAAAATACTGGTATTCAGCTGCATCCAGTTAGACTGGAAGCCGACCCCAACATAGTTGGGAAAAGGCGAGGCTGATTGATTTTTTATCTAGTTCATTAATTTAAAAAAATACTTATTACTTATTTAAACAGTGTTGTGAACATGACACGTGTAACAAGCATAAGTGCTTTTCTTTGTTTATTTTTTCAAAAGAAATAATATACATTCAAAGTAATTATTCTGTGTAAAAAGTACACCATCTCAATATAAAACTGTTTGCTATTTATCTAGAGAACAAAAACTGCCTTTTAATTTACACCTTTATTGTAAAGTAGAACAATGTACATGACTGAAATAAATAATTGTTGTCGATGTTTAAAACTTGTTGCTTATGAATTGATCGGTATAATACTATTTTCCGTAAGTTCGGTGATTACACACAAATTATCATGCCGATTAAAAAGTAATGTAAAAAAAATATAGTTTATTATTTTTTCTGTTCCGCCCAGGCGTAATAAACGGGTCTTTAATTTACACGTTCATTATAAGGTACAACTAAGTATACAACCGAAGCCAATAATTGTTTAAATTGAAAACGCCCGCTCCCCGGGAAGTCGGTGGATGTAACCGCACCTGCGAAACTTGGAGCCTCGGGCAACTTGAAGAATTCTCAACTCTTAGAATTCCCGGCTAGGAACTTGCTTCGTCTCGTTAGCTGCTTGCCGCAAAACCTCCTCTTATTTATGCCCCTACTTTATTCCATTTGCGGTTGGCTTTTACTATTTTAGCGGTATTTTTCATTTTACGTAATAAAATTTTCAAGATGTGCTGCGGAGTGAACGACTGTCACTCTGTGCATCTGCTTTGCGCTTTTGTGCCTGAAGGAATGAGGTTCAGTAAGTTTTAGAGAAAGGTCTTTCAAATACGTAACTTCGAACTTATATTCGAAGCACAACTTATTTATTATTTTGTATAGTAAGTAGATTCTAGATGTAGGTAGGTACCTACCATTGCATCATGTCCCATAGTTGAAACACGCCTTCGAGCTTTATTACTCCATAAAAAAGATTAATAAATAATTCCGGTAGGTACATGATATAAATTGATTAATTTTCTTATTAAATTGTCACTTATCAATTTTACAAATGTCTACAGCAACGCTATCTATCAAACGTAAAATATTATGTCGACAATATATCAAAGTTAAAAAACTTTATTAACGATACAATGCTAATGGAGATCTTTAGTTTTGGTCATTCTTGTTATGTAAATTATTCGTTGAGGTAATAACTTCTCGAGGCCGTAGATTTTCCATTAGCTTTCGAGCTGCGATTACTTAATAATAATAATGACGGTTATTAATAGCTAATTATCAGAAATTAATGACAGACGCATGTTCTCTCAGCTTTTAGTAAAGATATTCCTCTAACTGCCTCGTTAGTCTAGCGGTCACAAGAGTTACTGCTGAGCATAAGGTCCTGGGTTCGATTCCTGAGTCGGGCAAAGTATTATTGGGTTGTTCCATCCCGGATTTCTCAGTAGCAGCCCAGAGTCTGGATTTGTGCCCTAACCGGCCATTGGAATTAAACATAACTGTCGAAATGCCTAACTACCCTGGGAATACAGGCGTGATGTTATGTTAAATTTATTCCTCTAAGAAATAATGCGCCCAAGAATTAAATACCTTCATACCTAGTACTCCTCTTATTTCTTATAGGCTCATCGTTTTTAAAGGCCAGGAACTTGTCTTTTATACTTTACTTATTGCATTAAGCACAACATACCGCAATTATATCATATCAATTTTTTATCTAACATTTAATAGTAATAAGATCTGTCATTAAAACCGTTCAGTCCGATATAGCTTTCTAGAATTCGAGTCATGCAATTGTAAGGTGTCGGAAAAACGCTGGCAATTCCATGAAAATGCATCGGCGCAAAGAAACCCGCCGAGGAATGCCACATGCCGTCTTTTAATCGATATCAGTCATATCACGAACCAATTTAATCTTTGTGAATGATGAATTAATGTTAAAAATTTATTGGCGTGCATTTGGTTGTTACGACGTTTTGTCGCATAAGTATAATTGTTTCGAGTTTTTATTTGAGCAAGGTGCAGATATAAAATGTGAACGGCGACTAAACGTTCCGATTATAGCATAGATAGTGGTATACAGTTATTGTTTGTATAATGTATTTAACGTACCTGGCAATAAATTATGTGAAATTATTTTATAAAAATAAACTGCATTTTTAGATGAAAGTAAAAACGGTATGGAAACAGCGCGTGTCATGTTATGAAATAGTTGTTTTTATTGTAATAAAAATGCTTATTTTATTGTTAAATGCTAAGCCAATGATGTAAGCTAAATATTTGGACTATGAATTATCATAGTCGATCTTAGAGACATATCCACATTCTCCAACAGTTCCTGTTGAAACGACATCACTATTCATAGTGATATTTTAATGAAAATATTAATTTTCAGGCATTCGATTCATGAATCAATCAAACATTAATATTCAAGGTAATTACATTACAAAGACATTAATCTTTTAACGAACAATCTTGCAAAAATTATCACAATAATAACGTCAAAATAATGTAATCGTGTTAACGGGTCATTATGACCCTGGTAATTATTGCAATTAATTATAAGCTCCTTTTAATAAACAAAGTAACCCTCCAACCCCTATATCATTAGACGTTTCAAAGACGGTTATTAATACCCCTTACTTTAGTTTATTATCCGTAAATTGTTACTAATTTGCCGGCTTCGAACGTGTTAGCACGACAGGGTGTACGCGAAATATTCGGGAAATTACAACTATGTCTGTTATAGTTCGGTCGAAATAGATTGATCAAATGTGTAAACAACTATCTGGTATTACTTATTTTGATTGACAATAAATTAGGAACAGTAACTAAATATAACTTTAAAAACTTACAATTAATAAGTACCTAGGAACCTACTCAAGACGATTTTAAAATATATCTGCGGTAGGTATATTAATGTGATTTTCAGTAAACAAAATAAAGTGTAGCGATATAATACAGATGAATTATTATGTTGGTCATGACGTGAAGACGTCATCATTCAAGTTTTTATTACGTTAAACATTAATATTCATAGCTTATTGTACTTTAATTATATCATTTAATTTAATAAACACTTCACACTGTTGTCCGTTAGTGTACTTATCAATGTATTAAGAAAGTTTTTTATCTTTTATAAAATTCTAGCTTAAAAAGTGAACAATACAAACAAAACAGTATTTTTAATTGCGTCAAAAATAGATACTGGAACAAAAATGGATTAAAATGTAATCGAAATTGATTCCAGTATCTTTTTTATCTTTGACAGTTGTTAGGGGTCGTCAGAAGCCCGAAAGTCTGACAACCAATCTTGCCAAGGGGTTACTGGTTTGTGGAGGTCAGATAGGCAGTCGTTCCATGTGAAATACCTATATTCAGCTGCATCCGGTTAGACTGGAAGCCGACCCCAACTTGGCTGGGAAAAGGCTAAGCAGATGATGATGATCTTTTTTTATCGAAAATCAAGGACACACTGTTGTCACTAGCTTCTGCCCGCGACTTTGTCCGCGTGAAAATCCTTGTTTTAACATAAAATATATCCTATGACACTCGGCAATACGGTGGCTTTGCCATTAGTGAAAGAATTTTCGGCATCGGATCAGTAATTCCGAAGATTACCTTCAATATATCTACTCTCATATCTCGCAAATGTTACCTCTCTATAATATTATTATAATACATATTCATTTTATTATAGATTATGAGGCATATAATAATGTCACTTGGGAAGTGCAGTTATGGTGCATACAATTTAAATATCCTGTTGAGACTTTCTTAGATACTTTACTCTAACTAGGTAGGTACTTAGTAGGTAGGTCATTAACATCTCAACAACTACACAAATCGTTTTAATGTTACCTTTTCCTACTTCTACAAAACGATGAAACATGGATTGTAGATATTCGTTTGTTTTTTCCAAGGTTATTCTAAGTAAGTATACATACATAAGTTAAGTGTAACATAGGTTACGTAATTCAAGTTAGTGTGCCCGCATATGCAGGCTGTCTCAAGGACTAATAAAGATTGTTCAACAACAGTACAGTAACCAGCATAAATATTATACAGTTACGCAAAATTCAAAAGTGTTTTTCTCGTAAAATTAAAATTGCAACTTTGTGAAAATACCTATTTCATAATAGATAATACTATCTTCTTAACACCACACAATTTCTACCAATACTTTAGAAGTATATCGGTTGTTCATCTTACGTAAGTGTAAGGTATATATGCTCGTGACTGTATACAACTCCGACGCCATACAGACCATACTTAGGTGTCCATAGATCTACATCTTATTGCAATGACCCTTCACCCTGTGTTTGGATCATTATTGTTAGTAAATTTAGCAAAGAATGAGATATGCAGCATATTACGTAAAGTGTAGGAACAGGCACATCACATCCGTATCACACACGTAACACATTGGTTTTGCTAAAAATTTGAAATTAGTCTCTATTCCATTTTCAATCCCTTGTTTCCAATTGATGTCATTTCCACTTAAACAAATATTCACTATATGCAAATGTAAATTAAGTTGATTTTAGAATGACTAGTACTATTGAAAATATGTTTTTTTTTTTCCCTTTATAAAGTATCACGGTTGGTGATACTTTATTAACATTACAATCTAGCCTTTTAGCTAATAAGTCATTTAAATATAACTTAACGTCTTTCTTATTCATTTTAAGGTAAGGGGAAGACACTTGATTCACGTGTTGTTTATAAAAGTTGAGAACGCAAGATAGGTTTTCTCTGGTTGGCTGGAGACTGTTCTATGTTTATCCGACTGTTAAAATTCCACTATCAAAATAATATAGCTTCCCTAATCATAGAACAGGGTTTATGTTTCTATCCAAGTATTGTTGAATTCTAGCACAACTATTTTATGTAGAGAGAGAAACGTGATACAAAATACCTACAGTAGGTCTCATTTAAATGCCATTGAGAATATTTTTCTTATTTGATCAAAGGAAAAGGTGAAGACCTGTATAAAGCTCGAAACAAATTATAACTACCTACCCAACAGCTGTTATAAAAGCCAAGATATAATAAATAATTGTTTATAAATTATGTCAAAATGATAAGTTTTTATTTTACAATATATTTTCGAAGATTAATAGCTATTAATACAAACTTTAATAGACTAAACATTGTCGTTATGATAGGGACAACAAATCGCATCATTTTTCATACAAAATAAAGTATACTAGCTCCTGAATATTTGTATATCATCTTACTAATTATATCATACAGCTTCCTTGTATATTTTATTTAAAATGTAATATAATTAAACGCAGTGAATTCTCCTTAAAAAAGTAACTATAAGAGTAACCGTGGAGTTTCTTGCCGGCTCCATAGGAAACGACCAATTGGAACCGTGCACCTAGCTTCTGACGTTTCATAAATGGCCATGTAGGTTTATGTGAAATAAAATATATTGATTTTTTTCCTGAAATGTGTATTAAAAAAATTAAAGTAATTAAAACTAAAACCCAACTACGACTAAAAAGGTATAAACAAGACACCACAGACAGACAAATTAAAAGACCGGAGTAACACGTGTTAGAGCATAAATCGAACAGATTACGTGTGACTCCTGATTTTTGTTTGTCTCTCTGTGGTGTCTTGTTTATACCTTTTTAGTCGTAGTTGGGTTTTAGTTTTTATTACGTTAATTTTCTTTTTTTTTCTTTTGGGGTTATAATATATATATATTTGATATGTGCTCATTAACCCCTTTTATTTGATACCCAACATGGTACGATTAAACAATATTTTTTTTTAGTTCCTGACTTTATGTCCTCAAGAGGGCATTATGTAATATGTGACAGATTATGTAGGCAAGCAATTAAATATTAAGCTTCAGTGCTTTTATCTTAATGAAAAGCATAAGTAGAAGTGCAAAAAATGTCCATAATATTGAATATAATTTCAATAAAGTAGAAACACACCTAATCTCCTCAGTCTTTTAAGATTAAGAGAACATATCTATATAGATATCAACTTTTCCAGCACCCCAAAAATGAATCCTTTCACCATAACCTGGTCTTTTTCAATGTGCCTTGCCTTAACCCTCAGATTTTTTCACCGCGTTTACAACAAAAATGAATCCTTACTGGTTGACTTCTGTCTTCTGTCATTCACCCTTCTCCAAAAGCGTGATGCTACACACAAAATATAAAGTCGTTTCACTGACAACCATTAAACGGACCCTTAAAGCCAAAAGCATTGTACCTCGATACATTGTGGCTTATCAACAATCTCTACGGATAGGAATTTTAACTAATAGTAAGTAGTTATCTACCGTCGAGTATCAGTATTATACCATCATGGAGCTCTTTGTGCTGACACGTCATCATCATGATTGGAGTCTTTACCGGTTTCTGTCCGGGAGCAATGCTATTGGGTCACTTCTTGGAATGCTCGTTTTCTTTCTTTGGTCATAGTTAGGTGAGCATTTTATAAGAAGGAAATACTTGAGAACCTTGGAAAAGTTAGCTAGCACCTGCACACAGCTATAATATCCAGATTTTAGTAAAAGTTTGTAATTTTTTTCCCAGAAGAATCTTGGACATCATAGACAGAATTTTGGTCGGAAATTCGAGTACATACTGTTTTTACCTTAGCATCTTTGGCTCCTACATGTTTATGTATTCAATCCACAAGATAAAGTTCAGAGGTCTATAATCAAACCTATCCCGCACAGAATCGAATCGCATGTGCGAAACCGGTTCCAATGGTCACAATAAACTTTATTACTAGTAACTAAACGATCAAGTCTTAGAATTAACCGCGTTGGAAGAATCCTATGGAGCAATACTATCTCTGTGGTAGCTACAATCACGGTAGCAGTCTCGCAATGAACCTGATCGGGCTTACACACTTGATTGATGGATAAAAGGACGCCGAGCACAAATTAAAGAACAATCCAAAGCCAACATGGCCATGGAAAAGTAAAATCAACAATTAAACTCGTTATAATATAAGTGGGTGTACAGACTGGTACGGATTTGTTGCAGGAGAGTTACTTATTCACATTTATGGTCCTGCTATATTATGTCTTCGACCTAATCTAGAGCGGAATCTGATTTAAATTAAAAAAAAAACATAAAAGAAGGTTTACTTTAAAATATTTCAAACTTCGCAAAGACAGCACCAGAACATCATGTAGGTTTTATTTTCGATTCGTAGATAACTGCATTTCGTAGTGACATAATATGAAATCACCCTAACATAGAATGCAGTTACAAAGTCTCTCCATAGATACAATCTCATCCAACTTTATGAACCACTAATGTACTAACACTGGTTTTATACTCAAAGCAAAGCACCGTGAATAATTTTGACATACAGTGTAATTACATTTCATATAATATGTGACTACGTACCTATGTAATTATGAAAGTTAAAAAAAAAAAACAAAAAAAAATGTATCGTAAGAATTTGGCTAACATTTTTTCAGGTAAACTCGCCTATTATTAACATAGTTAGTTACCAATTAAAATGTTTTATGATTAACTCGAAGAACAAGTAGGTAGACGTATTATAAATTTGTGTAATTAGGTATTTTATGTATGTAAAATTTGGAGTTAAGGCTCACGCACGCTGTAAAATGGAGGTAGATAACAGTTTAGTTATTAGTTTTATGTTATGCGGTGAGAGTCACATAAAAGCTCACATGTGATTGTTAAATACAGATAAAGAGTACACAGTAGCGTGGCCGTGTTCTGAGAAATTAAATTTAATCTTTGAAAGTAAATGTCACAATCAATTTTTAATCACTGTTAATTAAATTCTGTAATAGAAACTATATTTTTGAATTTTATTATATAGATATTAAAAAATATACAGTTTAATGAAATATCCAAGTAAGAGTTTCAATATATTCTCTATTTAATGTTATTTCCTGAGCGTTGCGTGGTCAAGGCGCCTGCGCATGTCTACGCTCAGTCGTCAATCGCTTCGATCGAAGATGTCCTTAGCTTCAGCGACATACTTGAAAGTTTATTTACCGTGTACATTTAAGTTCTAGGGATTAATTTTAAAATGAATTAAAGGCTTTTCTTTAGAACTGAAATATACCTTCAATGTTTTATAGGGTGCACTATATTATAGTCTATTCCGACCTAATAAATTTGAAAAATAATATTTCCCTTGTTTTAATCTTGCCTTACTTCCTCCGGCATTCAACAGTTTCAAGTCAGTTTGAACTGACTACAACTGGGTATATCATCTAAAAGCGCCTTAAATTAAGGTAAGCTCTTGTAAATTTTAACTTTGATCAGAGCACGCAGATAAATATTCATTTCACGCCTCACCAGTTGAAAGGGGCGTAAAATGAAGACTGGAATATTTCATAATAAATAAGAAGGTGACGACGAGACGTTCGTCCTCTCCTGTGGCCTCGCAATGACTGACGTCAAGTCAGCGATGATTTATGCATCGCGGGCGCAGTCTAATTAGGCCCAGGCGCATCTCATTCTATGTAAATTTGAGCCGGCCCACAGAATGAATGATATTCTCATCGGTACGATCTCAAACTTCGTGTAGGTTTAAACAAATAAACGTACGAATAAGCCAGTCGTGATGCGAATAAGTAATTACGTTATGATCCTAATATTCATTATTTTAATACTGTTTGTTTATATTTTTAAGAGAGCGCCTCGAGAGGAATAAATTTGAAAACACAGTTGATCAACTACAGTTGTACGTGAGTGAATGTATTTTCACACGCCAGAAATTAATTCAGAGTAATTTTAGTACACTCTCAAACCAAATAAATAGCACGTTCCCAGCGAAAGACTGCTCTTGAAAGCTCTGTACTACGATCCAGTTGCGTTTTGGGACGTCGCGTCAAACCCACTGGAGCGTAGTTGGGCATCCAAAATCTGTGGAGACTACACAGTAGCGTGGTACGGGGGCCCGAGGACGAGTAATGTTATGAGCAAGCCATTATTGTCTCGCCCCATACCGTAAAACATTACGCAGTCGTGCCGGGACCGACGAATGCATTTAGAGCTGTCAAATACCCCTAAATACAATTGGTACTTTATAAATCACGTAGTTCTTGAACAAACAATTTGAGTGTTTTCTTCAGAATTTCTAAAATGGAAGATAATGTAAACGAACTCTTAAAATTCACGCACGTTTTTCTTGTTTTCAATGTGTTCGATTTAGATTCAGGGGAATGTGCAAGCAAAAAGGCTGAAAGGATCAAATTATAAATAAGATAAGTGGAATTTCTTGGGTCAGTACAAGGCTAATTATCGTGCCTACACCGGTGCATGCCATTAATCTGAACGCGTTAAGTTCTTCCTGGGATCGTTAATTTGTGTGCTAACCTAATAAATTAATTGGGTAACAGGAAGCGACAACAAAGTGTGTAATAAATAAGCACATCTCAGGACATGTGTTATCTGTCAGATATTTTTCATTTTATTTTTGAAAATTGTATTAACAGCTCTATGTAGCGTGACAGTGAAACCGCTTAGGACCATCTAGTGAATGTTTGTACGTATAGTAAAAGATGCTACGATCTCATGGGAATAAAAGAGTTATCAATAAGTTTTATTCAATTGGAATAATTTAGTTTGGGATAAAGTGGTTGATGGCGTATTTTGGCCAGCTGTTAGTTTAGGACTTGTTGTAAAAGTTTCTAATACGGTTTTCTTGATCTTTCCTTGAAGTTTTCATGAGATTTTCTGAAGGATTATTTGCTTAAGTACTTACTTAACGGTTTTTGGTAAACAATCACACTCCGGAACTATTTGGTATTCTTGCGTTATTCAGTTTCAGTTCAGCTTTGCCTATGTAAAATACAAAGTGTGAAAAAGTTTCGGTTCAAAATAAAAGGCAAACTCCACGCACTTTACCAACAGTGACAAACAACACAGTTTTCCATACACGAGATAGTGTAACTGTACAAATAAGATATAAAATTTTGTCAAGCAATAGCTTGACAAGCACGAAATCGCGAAACACAAAACGAGCGTCAACATAAACTAACATCCGGCAAACACTGATGTATTGCAGCCGCAGAACTATGGAAACAAATCTCTCGCAGTAATAATTTACGGGCGCAATATGGCTCCGCAGTTTGAAAACAAACAAACAAAACAAAAACAGAAGCGCGACCCGCGATAAAAGATGTCGCCACACTCGCTGGCCTCACTTTAAAGATAGACTAGCTAGAGCTTAGATAGCGGCAAATAAAGGACATGGACTTGCGCCTGCGACTGCACAGAGACCCGTGGCCAATCAGCGGCGGCCGCGTAATTATAGGTTGCGTTCGAATTAGGAACGACTGCTGTGGCTCGTGCTAATTGAAAATAGAATTCGCTGATTTATATCATTTTGAGTCGGAAGCCTTTGCTGATTGTTTTTAACATGATTAACGAGCTCTCAAACTATATTTGAATTTAGAATTTTAGATAGACTTCTAGTTTCGAGACAATTTATAAGCTTTACTTGTTGCCGCTACTGTGTTGAAAATGTTTATTGATTAATCGGCAGCAGATTACTGAAATTAATTTTACAATATCTGCTTGCTACTTATTAAGCAATTTGTATTAAACATGTATGAATATAGATAGTCCTAGGTACATTAGCATACTAACACGCAATAAATTAATCTCTAATGAATCTAATCTATTAAATCGAAATTACAGAAGACTTGTTAATATAATCATGAGCAGTTTGACTTTGAAGTACCTAACAGGTAATAAGATGTATGATGTATTGTGAGTATACCTACTAATTACCTATTAAAGCATTCAGTGTTGCCTACCTCTTTTCGAAAAAGGCTTCTTTGTCTTCAATAAAAAAACGATGTTTTTGAATGTTGATTATCACAATAAAGTAAAAGGTAATTACAACCTGGACAATTAATAAACACAGATAAAATTCCCATAACAGTTATTCGAATTTTAATACAAACATGACTCACGAGGAAACAAATTAAATGCCCACTGTCCGCGCTAGGGTTGCCAGCTCGATAAAATGCTTCGAATTGTCGGGTGCCTATCGTCATTCCTGACTCAATTATTTAAAAAACGAACGCCCGTTGCGTGCGGTTCCGTCCTTGTCCCGCGTGATTTTTGACGATATATCTGACTCTTTCACTCAAATGCGCCCGCGTCGTCGATAACCGCGGAATGTGCCGGCTGACTTCAGTCGGGCGGCGCTCATAGACAATTTAAATTGGAGAAATTGGTAGCCAAGTACTTCGAGGAACTGGTAATAACGGACAAACGTCAGCGTATGTAGATAGAGCGGGCACATCATCTATTACCAATGACATATTATTACAAGGAAGCGAGGAACCCGTTTGTACTGTGTTATTTATTTACTTACTCAAATGGAATAATAAATACTCGTAGAAACACACTAAGCTTTATTAAAAAGCTTTGGAATAGGTAAACACAACATGATAGAAAAGAAACCTTCGTTGACTGCAGTTCTTTTTTTAATGCTCATCTTATCATTCGCGATTCGCAACAACAAAGTAAAAGCCAAAGAGCAAAAAGTTCCCGATCGGCTCGGTGTCACAGCAGAACAAGAATTCTCAACAAATTCGAAATCGAAACTCGATAAGTGCAGGTATCGATAAGATAAATGCTATCGATATAACTGCAATACAATCAATATGGCAGCTAATCAATCCAGCACACGTAATGTGTCGCGAGTTTCAATTAAGACTTGGCTCGTCAACTAGTTATTCGAGATTAAGATTGGAGATAAAAACCTAGGCCATCATAATAGGGATAATTGTATTCAAGTATATCATAACGTGTTGCAAGTTTTAATTGGCGTCCTAAAATGAGCACCGTTTAAATAACAAGTTAGCGATCAATTCATTAAGATGCAGTTGGCATGACGAACTTAATTCTCGAGAGAGAAGCCCTTGCGGCCTGTCAGAAGACATAAAAACTCCGCGACGACACCGACGGTCGAAAAGGAAAAAAGTGAAATCCCCGAACTAAACCGTTTACTTCCCGAGAAAATTTTCAAGTAGTCTTGAGCGCTGTATTAAGGGTAGCATAATAAGGCTTTCTGGATTAGGTGTAGCGCTCTTGAGTGGGAATAAACCCAAGGGAAATCCTGGCGCGCAGCTTTCCTTCTAATTTATTGCTCTTCCAACGGCCAGCGGCCTTTGTATCGGATCTGCCGGGAATGAGAAATATATTTCTAGATGGATTAACATGTTTGCCACTTAGAGGTTGGTAATTAGTGTACTCAGGTACTTTCGGCTTTCTTGAGTCACGTTTTAATGCTGTTGAGTTGAATACAAGTGAATGACATAAGCTTAGCACTCTGTGATCGGAAAATGTTTCTTCGCTACTTATATATCCATATTGATGTGACTAGAATCAATTCTATTTGACTTCGATGATTTCTAGAGTGGTCATATATGCCCTGATTGCGATTATAATTAGGGAGGGATTCTTAAGATAACTTTTTGCACCCTCTTAAGGAAGCTGTAATAAAAAATGATAAGATTTAACAAAGTCTATAGTTAGTGAAAACAGATCGCAGAGTAATTTACCCACAGTGTTATATATTTCATCTATTTGATAAAATCACTTTGAATAAAAGCTATAATATCTCTCACACGAAATCCTAGCATCAGCTTAAAAGCAGACTTAAAACTGCAAGCCTTTTTAGTCACCACGATTTCGCAAGCTCACCAAAATAACAAATAGCTTGGATTGCAGCCATCGAAAACAAAGAGATGAGGATAGCTATATGTTACTGTCTGCTAAACAAATTGATTTAATGACTTCTTAAACTAATTGGATTTACCGGTCCACTTGTATTTCGTCTTTGCGCCGAGATTAACGCCCTGTTCACATCTTAACTTACTCTCTCTCTGTGTGGACAGCGTTGTTTGGCTATAAATTAAGAATTATATGCCTTTGAAGATTAAAACATTTCACTTAAGATGTACACCCCACTTAAGAGTATAAAGCAGTTTTGTAAAACGATCAAAATTATAAACAAGAGCTCATTTTGAGCTGTGTACTGAATCTCTCAGGTCCTAAATTAAAGAAAGAGCAGAGTTCGCTGGTGTTGTATCGCGAGTGCTTCCTACTATTAATCCGTAGTAGTGAATTAGTGCGATGCACACACGTTTGTAGTGTGGAGACACTTCATTACGGGGGCAGGGCATAAATCAGGACTTCTAATATTAAACGTGCCTTGGTGGGGCAAATTGCGGCCCTGTCTGCGACTGTGCGGTCAATGGCAGCGACCTGATGAGCCGGGTTAAACCTTACTATTAATTACCCTTAGTAATTATGTGCACCGTGGTCCGACAGCCCAGCATGTCGTAAGTGTAACAACTAAGTTCTTAAACTCACCAATGAACTCTCCTACTCTATAAGTACCTAAATCACTGCACATAGAGTAACAATGTGCAGTGAACATAAAAAAAAAAACATCTTTATCTCTACTTCCATACAATTTACTTTTTTTCTGTCATCACCCAAATGAGTTATGAAATGTTTAAAGTATTTTTTATTAATTTATTTTTTTCCCACTGCGCAAGATAATTTCGCGGGCCCCCACCAAGATCTTCTACTAATGTGATTTTAATGTACTTAAATGTCTTCTCACCTATATTTGTATAATCTGTTTTGTGATTTTATTGTTATCTGAATTTTATTTGGCTTTATTTACGTACTTTGCTGAATGTAATTCATGTTTAAGTATTTTTATCATGCTCGCGTTTCCATAACAGAGCTTATTTAAGAGCATGGTTTAAAATATATTATGGTCTTTGAATTTTGAAAACGTGCAGCAGTTAATGTTCTTCAATGATTTCAAGCACAGATTTCTGAATAAAACATTATTTTATCCCTGCATATTCTGCAGTTCTTGGAAATTCTAGGTTTTTAAGTATGTCTTTTTAATGGGAGTTAACTTCCTCAAAGCCATATAGGTACTACTAGGCTGAACATACGCATATTATGTATAAGGTAATTTAAATAACGACTTAAATATTCCACTTCGAAAGCCATCTTCACCCATAGATAAATAAAAATAAGTAATGGGGGGAGAATTTGAGAAAAAGCGCAGTTTATAATATTTTTATCTTTTTTTGACACTATCGGTCCCTCCCTGTTCTGCGTGTTCGAGACAGGGGCGTATCGAGAGTCATTTAGGATCTGGTCCCCCATCTGACCCCTTAAGAAATATGGGGTTGGAATGGGGACGAGACATACACCTCTTAAGTGTGAAACATCGATTTAAAAATAAAGGATTAATTTGATTTACAGTAAGCTGCTTAATTTTAAATACAGCATAACTTGCGGAACTTAATTTTAAAACTTTATACAGGTTCAATAAGAAACGGATTGTAAATAGGTTTTATGTTTAATTAATTGTCAATTACAAACCGAAATTGGAACCATGCCCGAAAATAAAAACAGACTCGCCAAATTGAGACCTAATACGACTATGATAGACTTCTGCCTTCTCTTGCTAGTGTACCCACTACCTATCTATAAGTAAGTAGGTACCTACTGGCTTACATTCACATTCTGTGATGCATTTTTGCTTGCGAAAGGTGTCAATTATATTAATTGTTATTGCATACCTCCATTTATTATTGAGAACATCGCTGTTATTGCCAACATGACGACACGAAGTCTTGTTTTAGACCTCATTTGAGCAATTGATCGCCTGAACGTGGCTCAAATGGATCGGAAAATGCTCGGGATGTTTGAAATTATTTTTGTCGCGTCGGCTCCCGTGGCTCAGACGTTTATTCGCCAGTGTATCAACGCCCTACTGATGTATGGTGCGTTCTAACATGTACTGTATTAACTTTTTAGTTCTATTGTTTCGCCGTATTTGTTTATTCGAGCGTTTTTGTGAAAATTCTGGGCTTTTTGTTTTTTTTTATGATGAACGCTGTTGTTTTGTTTTATTGTTACGTGGCATTTAACACGGTTATACTATACGCCTAGTTCTAGTCTTCTACAAGTTAGATAAATAAAAATAAGTTTATATATGAGAAGACCTCTTTTTGAAATTATTATTATTACTGCAACTTTTATAATAACTTACTGAAATAAACTATTCACATAAGTAATTAATCTCAACAATACATCCGTGATTTATCAATATTCTTAAATGTGTCAACTAACATCCAGTAGATAATTAACTCGAACTACACAAAACCAAAAAGCTATCTCACATCTTAACAGATAAACCACAAAAACGACTGTGTCAGCCAAAACCCGACAATTAGCACATCTTTTACCCAACTCTCGCCACCTAAACATCTTAGCCCCAAACTTTACTCTAACAAACAATTCAGTTCCCACATTCATGTCAATGGCTCGTTTGCTATGAACTTTAGAAAGGCGACCGGGCCCTCGAGTACCAACCTACCTACGAACTCGCACATTAAAACTTTGCCCCAAGTACGGCTCTGGCGAGTGCGTTGTACAGAAAAATGTACTTAATTAATTAACATTATTTATGATGAGTCGTAAATTTATTTATTAAGATAGAAAAGTTCTGAATGTGTCTAATTTTTCGGGGGTATTTAAAAGCGTTGTTGTATTGTTAACAAGGTATTTTTGTGTATGGTGGGCTTGAATGAGACTCTGTTTATGTTCCTTCATTAATTTAAAATGTTCTAGTGATTTCGTGTAATCACACTTTAGCAGCTAAGTAGATAGATATTTGGTATCCATTTTTCAACCTAACTTGTTTATTCAAAATGTCTAAATGTATACCTACTTGAGGGTAGGTCCGCTTAGTTCTTTACAGAAGTACTAGCTGGTGCCCGTGACTTTGTCTGCGATCCAGGATGAAAAGAAGCATATGTCTCTCTCAAATCTATACAGCCGTTTTAGCGTAAAAGCGTAACAAACAAACTCACTTTCGCATTTATAATAATTACTTGGGAATTATATAGCTAGGATTTGTTACACTGTTCTGCCAA
This sequence comes from Lithophane ornitopus, assembly GCA_948473465.1. NCBI lineage: Eukaryota > Metazoa > Arthropoda > Insecta > Lepidoptera > Noctuidae > Lithophane > Lithophane ornitopus. The sequence continues at coordinate 10,676,093 of OX419623.1, forward strand.
CTTTTTATAGAAAATTTAAATACCATCAACTATTATTTGAACGAACAGGTGTATGACTATTGCCACCATAATTGATAGCAGTCTCATATGTGGTGTTTGCACCATTATTCAGTGCGTAACTTAAAACAGTGTCTACCATAACACATGGTTCAGACACATAGTTGTAGAAAGCAATAACTTATCCCCCTCATCCCAACTATTCCCTTGACTCAAACATACATCTATGCGTAACCTTACAGACAAAGATACAACCCTCTCTAGAAATGGTAGTGCTGTGTAAGGGAAATGGTTCGGTAGCGAAAATAGTTTGTGATTTTTGAAAATGGAATTCGATGTTGGATAATTGTAGATTCTGTCAGGCAGGGTCCTATTTAAAAGCGATCGTCGCGCAAATACGCGATCAATAGTCACTTTTTGTTCGAAAACCAGAGAGCGCCCTCTGTCGGCGCGACCACGCGTCCAGGTTGATAGATCAAAAAGTTCGAACGATCGTGTCCTCGCGTGAGGATCGCTTTAAAATAGAACGCAGGATAATCATAGAAGATGAGATGACAAAAGATTAACGATGCATTTTTTTATGTCTGAAAAATGATATGATAAATCGCCGTTTTAAAACTTTGTTTGCGTTGACGCAAAATAAAACAAAATATATTTGTATCGTCCTAATAAACAAAACATCCATTTATTTATCTAGAAAACCTCTAATAAACCATACCTAAGAAGAAAGGAAAAATAGTTTTCACACCACCTATTTGTCAAATTATATGCCATGCAAACCTAACCTAAAATACCTTAGTCACTTTAGACCTAGGCTCTAGCTGGGCAATAATATTGTACTGAATTTCATTATAAATGTAACCCGCTTGTGAATAATACGAATCGAATTTGGAAACCCAATGAAAAAAAAAAAAACTTTTACCATATAAAAAAACTTGTTTTCTATTAAAGTTCAGCTCGATTTAATGTGAGTAAACAATAATAAATTTAGCAAATTTTATAATGGAAGTTCGCGTTAACTATCAATTCCACCTCGCTTTATCGCACAAAATTCCTACCCCATCTAGCCCAAATACATCCATTACTCTACCAAATACGAAAGTTACTCGCGAACACCGCGTGTTGTTCAATATATCACATTTTGATTCGGTCGCGCCATAAACAATACAATATATCAATATAAAGCAGACGGTGGCGAAATTTGAACGGAGCGAGTGCGTTATATTTATGTGCGAGCAACTGTACGCATTTATGTACTACCAGCGTTTTGTGATGTTTTAAACACATATTCAGCAAGTCTTGTTGTGTTTTGTATAGTGGCATTTGGTAAGACTAAAAGCTAACCTCAATATTGTTGGAAATACTGGAAAAAGGTTAGCTTGATGATTTAATTATCTGCGCTGCTAGCAGAACAGGCAAGTAAGAGTTGGGCTTGGGATTGATTGTTAAGATTATCATATTAACGAAACTTTAACTAACAACTCAAACTCAAAGCATTTATTTCAATTAAACCATTAACAGGCACTTTTGAATTGTCAAGGAGTCAGTCAGTCAGAAATATGAAGCTAGTTGCCCATTCCAAAGCGTAGTAGGTACCTATGGAGAAGAACGGGCAAGAAACTCCATGGACACTCTTTTAAATCAAAATATTGTTACAATATAATGGTTACATCATTCATGTTGAAATTATACATGTGAGAATAATGTAGAAAGCACGTTAAAAGCGTCCGCAATAATAAAATAAGAACAATTCAAAACTTAAAATAAGCCATGGCAGCTAAGAAATGACCAGTCACAACTGACGGCGCCCGTTCACGAACATGACGCATGGATCAGCACCATTCAGCTCAACCATTTTGAAGGGAGCTAAATGATCCAACACATACGCTACCAGCAGCGAGACATTTGAGTGAGCATGACATTCCCAGCCGCCAGGGCACATTCAAGTCAACTTAATCAGTACCTAGGTAGGTATAACTTCAGTTCGGCCGTTGAGACATTGCGTTCCTGACACCTGTCAGTTGGACAATTTCTAGTTGTAATAAGGATCAAATTCGTAATACACATATTCGTTAGTATGAAACTGACGGGTTTTAAGAACAGATTCTCTCAACGGCCGGACTTATATTAACAAGTTTTTCTAAAAATTGTGGACCGTAGAAAATATCTAAAACGGGAAGAGGAGCTAGTGGCTAAATAGTAACAGCCGCTTGGGTCGATCCATCAGGTTAAGCTACGCTTGCAGGGGTTGGTCCGTGGATGGGTGACTATCTTTACATATCCAAAACTCCTCCGTGCCTCGGAAAGCACGTTAAGCCGTTGGTCCCGGCTGCCAGTCTTACCAAGGGGTATCGTATTACCCAGTTACTGGGTTGTGGAAGTCAGATAGGCTTAACGTGCTTTCCGAGGCAAGGTGGGGTCTTGGTATGTAACGGATGGTCACCCATCCACGTACCGACCTCGGCTAAACCTTGAAGATCGACCCGTGCGGCTGTTATTATTTGGCCACGAGCCCCTACTCTCCCACACCCTATATGAAAACAAAATCTCTAACAATTTATTTTTTCATAAAACTGGTTCTTGTAATCCCTTGAGAGAAAACTTGTACCTACTGAACCAAAAAAAGCTTTTAAAACCACATGTAAGCGTGCATTACAGTACATAATGAATGTTCTGTCATACTGTGTTACATTTTGTTCGATTTTAAACGCATTAAGTCAATAAGTTTGTTTGAGTCAACTGACTTTGCTGGGATGTGACCGGGCGTTGATCTTGTTTACTTATGGACGCATATGAAGTAAATAACAAGCTTCGATTTATAAGCTTAGGTTTTGATATTAGTAATTGGAACGAGCATGGAATGTGCATTTTATTTAGCATTGGATATCCTTTTTCAGTCGCTTCAGTACCCGTACCCTTCTTGGGGCTTCTCGATAATTGACGACGCTATCGTCAATTATTAAGATAGAGAAATTTATTTATTTATTTATTTAGGATCTCCAACAAAAGATGTACACAATACATGACACAATTAAAGGACAACATCGGGTAATAAGTAGGTGTACTCCTTCACTTATAGGAGACCACAGCGTGCACAATAAAGTAAAAAATCTAACTAAGCTAACAAAGTTAAAAAGGTAAAATTTTGAAAATAAAATATTTTTTTGAAGGACATTAAAAAATTAAGGAAATCTAACATTTAGAGGTACTTAAATTAAATTAAATCTAATAAACACTGTTTATATTTGGACAGTGTTTATTAGATTTAATTTAATTTAAATGAAAATGATATCAAAAGATGCGTTACTGAAAGGGCTACAATTTTTTTTTGTAAAATATTTATATTACTTTTTAATAAAATAAAAAATACGCCAATTTTTGACAGTTTCTTTTGAAACTTTTTTCAAAGAATCTTAAACTTTAAAAAAAACGCAAAGAGATATCGAAATGATAAAAAAAGTGATCCTGGAGTATTTAAAGGGGTTCAAAATGATACCATTCTGATTTCGATAATTTCCTTTAACTCCTCTGATTTTAAGTGCCTTAATGAAATAAAGTCATTTTCAATGAGTCAGAAGGTCATGGGACCAAGGTCTATGGAGTTCTATGGATTTTTTGTCAAAATATTTTATACCTACTGCTATCCTTGATTTTGCTTATTGATTCTTTTTTTTTTTTTTTTTTTACCAACTATGTACAGGTACACCTCTGCCCAATGCGTGATGTTATGTGTGATTCTTTTAACAATTCTTATTTCTACGCTTACATGCTCTTTGCATAGGTAATGACTATTAGCTCCAAGTTTCCTCATGGTCATTCCTTAAATCAGAGTTAAAAAAAAATACTACAGGCAAACAGTAAGGTTGATGGTGACTGCTTCGCTACTCTGCTGAGCGTGAGGTCCTGGGTTCGATTCCCGGGACGCGCAATGTGTTCTTGAGTTTTTCCATTCGTTTCTCATTAGCAGCCCGATGTCTGGATTGGTGCCCAGTTGGTGGCAATAGGCTCAATGGCTCGCCTCCTATGTTATGGGACTTATACATAACTAGCGACGTACATCTCTGACTAACCCTTCGGGGAATACAGGCGTGTTAGTTATAGTATGGTTTTTTAAAGCTTTTATAAAGTGTTACATAATGTAGGTATTATTATGCTAACAAGAAAATTGCTTGGTAACGTTTATATTACAGATTAGAGCCGATCTAGGTGTCAAATAATATAGAACACGTTAGAACGAGGCGACTATAAATTACGTTTACCCAACAATTAAGTAGTTAACGTAATGTTTACACCATGCAATTTAAACGTACCTAGGTAGTAGTACAATCTTTTGATTCATCAAAACTATAAATAACTAATTAAAACAGGTTTGAAATTAAAACAATCAGTTTAAAACTCTTGAAAATAAATATTTTGTAAATATAAATAAATAAATAAAAATACAAAAATCTTCCACAATGTCATTATTTTGCTTCATATTAATGAATAATGTGATCTTTTCCAGAGTGCAAAGTACACGATAATTTTCATATTGAACAAAAAAAACATAAAATGAACAAAAACAAATCTTCTCAGTAAGTCAAGTCAACAGTTTTCTTATCGAAGGAAGACCTCAAAATCTCTATCAAAATGCAGTTCCAGCGAGCGATTATTCATAACACCTTAAATCCAACTCGGCCATTCATAAAGGCACTAAGAACAGCGGCCTAAAGACTAAATCACTGGCAGTCACATAGGTGCTTGATAAAGTTGTATCTACGAACATTGTTCAGCCTACGCGCCTATATTTTGATTTGCATAAGCAAGGCTGGTTTTGAGGTTACCGCCTTGTTTAAACGGTCGAATTGTTTTCAGGGTTAAGTTGCGATTTTTGTTAAAAAGATTTTCTTTTTGGTTTCTCGAAAATCAAACTTTGCAGGTGATTTTTTAATGATCTATCCAAAACACGTTAGTATGTTAAAGGTACCTAACTATTGTCACTCAACAAAAGAATGTTCTTTTTAAAATCATTTTGTTTTATTTAAGTAATTTTCAAGAATGATTTATTACCTAGGTAACCTAAGAAGATTTTTTTATTATTTACTTAAATTGAGCTCAACTCTACTCTGCCATCCAATTCTAGGTTACGAAGTAAGTATATTTATTTATTTATTTTATTATTTATGTACACATAGTAAAATACATGGAGATACGACATAATTATAACATGAGTACAAAGGTACTGCTTATTTCTTAAGAAATTTCTTCCAGCAGACCTGCGAAAGGAGTAATGAGAAAGAAATGAGAATGAATGTAAAAATGTAATGAAATGTGATGAATGTAATGTATGGGAATGTATATTTGGAGTCTCGGAACCTCTCTATGAGTTAACCACACAAGTAATTGATTTAATTACGCCATGTTTGAACGTGTATGTCGCATGGACTCCAGACATGTTTTACGCGGTGTTTGCGAAGACCGCCTCTTGTTTAGCCTTGTTCCGAAGTACAATGACTTCATTGTCACCTTCTACATAATAGTCACGTCACTAACCGGCGCGGCGCCATCTAGTTTTAAAACAGTGACCGAAAAATGTACGTATATAAGTGTTTTAAAAGATCTACTTACAGAAGTAAACATCATTTCATTTCATTACTAATACTTCAAACTCTATTAAAAATAAACAAATACATTTAGAAAAATTCAATGCTAAGAAAATTTTTTCTCATCGTAATTGAAATTCACTGCTTTTCTACAATTTATTTAACTTGCCTACTTAAACTTTGAACTTAATAAAACGAAGTCGAAATATTAATTTCTAAATTCGCGCACAACAATAGAAAATTACAAGAACGATTTAATTACTAAGCGTGGCTTTTTCGGTCGTGGCTAGCGCGCAACCAACATGTCAGACACCACAAGTTGGGCGCACAAAACATGTTCAAGCGTTGTGTTGTGCACGACTTCTCTTACTTCGCTTGCTTCGGCGAAGTATGTTTCTATTTATTCTTTGGAGCAAAAAATCACAGTACCTTCTTGTCTATGTATTTTACTAATTTACTTATTTATTGTTCTTGATTTTAATGAACAAACTTTATTTATATTTTATAAAGCCCTTTAAAGCCCATCTACACAAGCCAACAAACCAAAAAAAAAAAGTACAACACCTACTGCGTAAGCGCCTATGTAAGCGTTAAATTGCTCCCGATCGTATAGCATCCCTATATTGAAACGCGTTTGTAGACGCACGAACACACAACATGTTGGGCGCACTAAACATGTTCGCATGTTCGTACGTTGCGGTGTGTTCGCACTCGCGCAGCCCGTCTCGCCCCGCCCCGCCCGCTACATGGAATTGTTTTAAACTTTGATTAATTCCTTGCCAACGCGCTGATGTTGCCTTGTTTTCAGTTGATGAATACTGTGTCGAATAGTTGTTTACTGAAAAAGGGTTTACTGATTAATTTTCGTAGATTCGTATGTTTGTTCTTGCTTTTCTGTAAACATGATCCAGTTATCGAAATGGCGAAGGCAATACAAAGGCTTTTTATGTAACTACAGATAATTTTATTAGTGTAATTGTGTGACGATAAGTTTACCTTTTTCTCTCTCTCTAGAGTTCTCTGAAATTTAACAGTTGAAATTTAATGATAAATGTAGGTGTAACATTTATCATTGTGCGAAAGTAACTGACGATTTGACCTGTCGACAACCGTACAACGAAAGCCACCGAGCTTGACACATTCAAAAGGCGACACAGCGGTTATCTCAAGAATTACATTAATTAGAGGTGTGGTTATAATTAATATTAATTAAAGTCACCTTTTAGCTCGCGACACTGAATGCGTATCGCAGTTAATAAATTTAACGGCATTGGCGGACCACTGGCTAACGCAGATAAAGATGCACCAGAAACTACAATTTTATCAACAATTCAATTCCAATAAAACGTACCTTAATTCTGTAACCACAAGGTCCACAAAGATCGCATCAAACGCTTGGCAATTACGTTCGCTCGTTGTAAATTTTGCAAAAAGTGTTTATCGTCCCCGCAAAGAATTGTAGGCTTTGCGACATCGAGATAAGATAGTTGACAAATGAATAAATTTACTTTGTTTTATGTCCGCTGAAAGTTTACGATCGTAAAATGCAGGAGTGTAACGGGCGAAGAAATTATAAGTGAGGATATTTTTGATCCATACAACAATCCAATTATGAGGTATTCCAATTTTTTTTTTGTCTGAATCATGATAAGATGTGTAGTTCCTTTAATGAGCGGATCATGGAATGTAAATAGACCTGTTGAAGGTGTCAAACTTAATATTCGTGACATAAATGTCAGTATTAAGAGAATGTATGCGACCTTTTGTAATGGCACGTGTTTTAGTTACATTATTAATGGGACTAAAGGTTTCGGGGCTTGAGATACGGACGCTTGTTTCTGTATTGATCGATTTGATAAGTTCACTTTCGCCTTCATCGCGTGAATGTTGACTAAGTTCATAAATTAATTATTTCGTGAGAATTCTTGTGTTATTTCTGATAAAATGCTAACCAGAGATAACACAACGAGAAAAAAACAATATTAAACATTGCTTTTACGTCAACGTCACTTTTACAGTGCACAACACATTCTGCAAAATGTCACGCATTCATGCAGAACTTCTCACAGCATTTAGAAGTAAAAGTTTATGTGTTTCAATCTAAATAAGAAATACTATATTATTTATAATGGCCGCACATTTGCATCACATAAACAATAGCACCTAATCATTCCTCGTAACCATTCCTGACTAACCGAAGTCTACATTAACCCGTAGCTATTGTGTAGCGTTACTGCATACATTGCTGGCTTTGTGAACAAAATGCAAATGTATCATAATGTTAGTATTGCATAAATCATCGCGCCGGGCCGCGCGGATGCCCCGCGCTGATTATCTAGCTATGGATTTCAAGATAAAAGCTTTATTTGTTTATTGCTTAGGATAGAGGAATTAATAAAAAACTAAATAAAAGAGGAGCTATTTCTATCTCGGAAGAAGTACAAGTCAAATCGGAACTAACCAATTTATTCCCAACTTGTCAATGTAATCCTTTTAGCACGTATAGATAGTAGAACTATCACAATTTCGAAAATGGAACATCACTGGCAGCTAATAAAACAATTAGTGACGATTATAATTTGAATAATTTTGGTGATATGTAAGAATGCCATTTCAGATTATCATTATGGTTTTAAAGCAAGGGGCATAATCGACCCTAGATTTCCACAATAAGACTGTTCATTACTCCCTACATCGTCCGTACATAGGTGTAGGTTCAACTAATAATAAATTAAGCGGTTGAACAACCGAAGCCAATTTTGAAATAGAAAAGGGTTAGGTTATTATTCGACCGCAGACGTATTAAAACCGTTCTCGTTTTATGAAAATTAAATACAGGGCCCATTCGACCCTTTGTATATGACCACATGTGCTTGGGTTATGCAAATGACGTATTGGATGTCGGGGTACAATACATACTTGATTAGAGATAGTTTCGTACATACATTATTATTAAAGCTTCTAGATTAACATAGTGGAAGAAAATTTTGGAAAACTATGAAGAAAATTGAATACAAGGAACAGTAAAGATGAACCGGAAAGTTATACACACACAGAGTAGGTACTTTGGTAGTATTTATAAAGTACTAGCTGCCCCCCGCGGTTTCACCCGCGTAAGGCACGATCCCGTGGGAATATCGGGATGAAAAGTATCCAGGTTATAAACTATCTGTGTGCCAAATTTCATCCAAATCCGTTCAGTAGTTTTTGCGTGAAAGAGTAACAAACATCCATCCATCCATCCATACTTACAAACTTTCGCGTTTATAATATTAGTATAATTTTACAATCTATCAATCCTTTTAGAACCAGTTTAAATTCCTACCGAATTTTAGAAACAAAACTGGTACCCACATTCAAACTATTTGGAACAAACACTTCTTTCTTTTTCGCATCCAGCCTATGGTGGGCATGGACACGCTGGAATATCAAACATTTTGTCATTAGGGAAGCATGCAAAACATATTTATGTCGCGGAAATATCTCATTCTGTCAACTAAATGCGTTTTGGTTTCGCTAAAATTGCATGATAATTTTGATTTTAGGATTCAGCTCGACCGCTGTGATGACGGATATAAATTCTATGCCGCTATATATTTCACATGACTACGTTTCGTATTTACAAACGCTATTTATGTAACATGAATGGTCGAAAATACGACTAATTTACTATTTTTGTGGTAGATATAAAAAATTGGCGTTGGGAGATAAATATTGTGCTACATAATGCTCGTTAGTTTCTTACGTTGTTGCTGCTTCAAGGAATGTTGGCAGACATTTGTAGCTGATGAAGAAACTTGAGTGTGTGACATATTATTCGTAAAAGTAATGTCTGACCATATGTTTACGATTATGGGTTGTGAAACCAAAAGCTTCATTAGAAAGATCATCACCATCATGATCATCATCATTGGCAGCCTTTTTCCACTCACTGCTGAGTATATTTCACTTCTTGTTGTGTTATGCTTCCCTGGTCTGTGCGAGTCTCATCTAGCTAGGTCTTCCTCGAAATCTAAGATAATAATTAAGAATTAAAGATATTATCATAAAATGGTCATTATCATTCAGCATTTTCGCCGAAAGACGTCTACTGCTGGACATAGGCCTCCCCAAGCACCGCCACTTCGACCGGGTCTGTGCTTCTCGCATCCAGCGGATTCCACCAAGTCATCGGTCCACCTTGTGGGGCCTTTCAATGCTACGCGGTCACCACAACCTGTCGGCCCCAGCGACGATCTGTTCTACGAGCAATGTACCCCTGCCACTTAAGTTTTTTTTTAATTCTTCGCATGAAATGGTGCCTAGTATTCTCACTTTCCTAATACACTTTCATGTTCATTCATATTTACAGTGTTACTCTTGTGATTGTGTCGGGATTTCGACTAGTTTCATGCCTGAATGGAGCTTTGAATCATGACTAAAATAACGTGGTAACTAAATAATGCCATTTTCCAAAATTTCACGTTTGATGTTCTTTAGATATTATTATATCTGAAGAAATGATAAATAAAAGATACTTTAACGCCTTTTTCTCCTTTATCCTATCCTTTCTTGAGACTTACGACGTTGCATGACTCTTAAAGACGTCTTCCGCATTCCTTGAGTGCAGGGTCAGTATTAGCTATTTTGATTAGGTCGTTAATCCTTACAACCTATATTACCTAGATAGGGCCATGAGAGTTTGACTCATTTACGTGAGTGAATCTAAATATGCGAGTGAGCGTTCAGTTCAATAAAAAAGGAATTGAATAATTTTCTTGCTGGCTGCAAATTATTTTCTTCTGGAAGTGTGTTTAACACAAAGTGGTCTTGATTTAATTCTACTATCCCTTTTATCGCTTCTATTCGGAATTTGTAGTTATTCTCTTAAAAAAACCGGCCAAGTGCGAGTCGGACTCACGCACGAAGGGTTCCGTACCGTTATTTATAAAAACGGCAAAAAAATCATGTCTGTTGTATGGGAGCCCCCCTTAAATATTTGTTTGATTTTAATTTAATTATTTATTTTTAAACTGAATATATAACTAACTACTAACTCCGTCTACCCTGTTGCCGTTATAAATATCGAGCAAAAAAATCACGTTTGTTGTATGGGAGCCCCCGCAAATATTTGTTATTTGTTGTTATAGCGGCAAAAGAAATACATCATCTGTGAAAATTTCAACTGTCTAACTATCACGGTTCATGAGATACAGCCTGGTGACAGACGGACAGACAGACAGCGGAGCCTTAGTAATAGGGTCCCGTTTTACCCTTTGGGTACGGAACCCTAAAAATCGTTATTATTTCATACAAATATCCTTTTCAATTGTATTTCTACCTAACTTTCAACCGTTGCAGTCATGACATTTCGATTCTAATGTACCTAAGCTCACAATACAATAGCTTCGTACATCATGCTATTGTGTAGTTTTAAATGGAACACGACACGAGCCTGTTCGACGGGCTGACATGTAGGTATCATAATAAGTACTGACAGCCTGTGGGTAGATGTTTCAAGCACGATATTAGAAGTTGACAGCAGTGGGTGTTCGAGTCCCGTGCGTGACCATTCATGAGCTGCTCGGAATGGTTCATAATTTTTACAAGGTTTTATTGCTATGCTGTTTTATAGGCGATTTTGAGTTCTTGTTGTAATTCATAGGGTTCATTTTTAATTGAAGACTGATTTCTAATTGGGTTTCTGTAATATGGGAACGTGTCATTAAATGCCTTTATCAATTTCATGTAAACTTAGATATTTTGCCTACTGATGAACGACAACTTCACGTAAAAAGTCTGAAGCTTGTTTTAAGTCATTTACAATTTAAATCACAAAACATACCATCACATTGACCCATCTGCAACAATTTATAAGATATGAATAGAAGAACGCTCTCATCCATTTTATAGTACATCTCTTAGTTGAGTGACCTGAATCTAGGTAAATTGATCGACAGGCGACGAGCGCCGTCATTTTCAACGTCAATGCGTACAAATTGAGGAACCCACATATCAAGTCTCGTTGGCAAATCTGTGATGAAGATCTAGCTCTGAACGATAACCCGGAGTAAGTAGCCACTTGCGTCATTGGCATGAATACGAGAATTGAGTGATCTAACTAACTCAGACAGCAGTCACACAGATTAATTTAAATGTGGAGTGTATGATGTAAACAGTAGAGTGTGTGAAAATGTGGGCGATGTCTGGAGATGGCCGTTAGAGAGCAATTGAATTTATGAGGTTTAGAATTTTATTAATTGGATGATGGTAAATCATCTGAGATATATCCTTGAGAAAAGTATACCTAATCAACTTTTTTCCATATTGTATTTTGATGTGAAAACCTTTTTCCTTCATCCATTACGGAATTTGAGTAATTTAAACTGTTTTATTTAATTCTAATAATCCATTACTGGTTTGCGGGATCAGGGAAGAGACACAAATGGACATATGGACGCTTCGCTACATAACGCCACAGATTCCAACAAAAGAATTAATAATTGAATAGTGTTTTATTTAACGCTGACAGCAAAGGGTTACCACACGGAGGGTAGGTACATACAGTACATATTGAAAAAAAATATGACAATGTGGCATCAAAAACTTTTATTCACGATCCCGAATTGTCTTAACCCTTCAACCCTTTCTATTCGGCTCATAAAGTTGGCGAAACGTACAAAAATACCGACATAATGCCATTTGCATAATGTTTCGAGCTTTGTTTTTTCATAGAACGGTGGGTTTGAAATGTCACCGCAGACTGGGGGTGCGAAAACACCCATTATGGGGTGCCGAGTGTATTAAAAATCGTTCGCGTCCTTTGCATTCTTGAGGTTATGGGTTTTCGTGCGTGGATCCCTTGAATGTGAAGAATGAACGGGAGTAGTACTGTGTACAGATAAATATCTATTTAGACGTTTATTACGTTAAAAAAGGTTGAATTATAGGGGAATGATAGCATGTCTTCATGATGGTAATAATTTGAAGGATTCGTTATTTTGTAGGTCGTTAGCAATTCGATAATGGCTTCTTTCTTATTTTATTTTGACTACATGGGGATATTGTTTCGCCATTTTCTTTTCAACGATTTATTTTAAAAAAACAACTAAATACATAAGAATAAATATAAATTGTAAAAGTAACTACAGACCTACGACATTAAGAGTCAATTTTCCAACATTAATATAAATAAAGCACTTTCTCCGGAAAATCCCAAGTAAAAGTAAACTTGATATTTTCCACAACCTGACTTAACTACAAATTCTTAGATAGTGTTGCCAGCAAGCATTTATAACTCTTGTTCTCTTGGAGCATAACTTAATTCTTGGTGTTTAAAATAGTTGCCATAAATTAAAGCTTTCACTGGAATGAAAATCTTTATTCTTGGGTATTTCTTAAGACATTCATGGACTAATGTGTTTCTCAGTACCTGCTCCTAAATCACCAACTGTATTATGAAGGGCACCTTTCGATCTTTTATTTCATTTAGAACTCTTTCAAGACGTTCACCACGAATAAACAAATGCACTCCGAATACAGACACCATCTTCCACATAACTGTTGCATTATCCCGATTCATAGTCCACGAAGGTACTCTCAAAAATGGCAAAGACAGTTATCGTCACCGGCGTAGACTTGAAGTCTACACGACCGGATGTAGTAGTCGTTCCGGCAATAACATTTCCGGTACCGACACTCGGCTTACTTCCGTCGTCTGCGAGGGTACTGTTTCCTTCCAATTGTTTATGCCTTCGACAAATACTAAACGACAAGTGTGAATGCATCATAAAGACAAACGGTACAGTTAAAGCACTGTAATATATGAAAATATTTTCATTGATAGCGGTAGGCAGATACAAGCTTAAATGCGGATAATACTGCTACTGACAATGTTGCAACAGATCCAAAACTACTTGAATTTGATATAGGTATTACTCTCATTGAAGCAGTGCATAAGGGCGATGCGCAAATATGTATTTACAGAATTACAATCATTAGAATCATAAATTAGAATTGGCCACAAATATGATTTCATGAAATAGTAAGTCAATAGAGTAATTTGAATTTAGAGTTTTAATGATGATTTTAACGTCTATTATTCTGTAAATACATACTTATTATGATAGCGAATTAGATTTTAATCAACATACAACCTAGTAATTGATCAAAATTTGAAGTTCTCGTGCTACCCTCGCGCTTTCGCCTTAAGCATGATGCACTCACTATACATTGCTAGTGTTGTTACACAATGCTTACTATACTCCTTGAGGACTCTAAATGACAGGATATATTCAATTGCCTATTTAGTACTTTCTAGTATCAAGCGAAGTTGTAGCTAAAGTGTTTCGTAGTAATAATTTCAATCCTATATGGTTGATGCTAATCCTTTTTTTGGGACTGTATTTTGCTATATTCATATCTCATATTTTTATGGTTTAGGTACTGGATGATTGTCAATTAATTGTTCCTATCTTTCCAATCTTGTGCTTATCCCAGACTATTCCTCTCGTTGTTCCTAAGCTATTTATTTCACAGCACACTTGCCAAATCGATTTAAGAGTACGCTAAAAACCCCCCTCATTATTATGTACGAAATCATGAAACTGCTCTAAAATAGCTATGAATCAACCATCTGATGGCAATGACAATTTATTGCTATTAGAATATGGAAATGGCCGCCGCATGGAAGGGACTGGGCTGTTTTTAATTTGGCGCCAAATTAATGAAGATTCTGTTGTTTCATTTACGTACAGTCGTGGTATTCGCTTGTTTTGCCCAGTAATTTGGTTTCGCTCTTGTTTTGTTTATTCTGTTTTGTTACTTAATTTGGGAAATAAGTCAGATATTTTTGTTTTTGATAGATATGGTTTACGTCATTCTAAAGCCGAACTAGTTTAACTTTTAATCTAGTTCTGCTATGTGGCTTCAATTCTGCCCCGTCTTCATCGTCCTTAGTAAAGGATACTTCGGGATTAGCAAGGCTTTAAACTGTTCTAAGTTGGTCTGCATAGTTTCTTACAGTAGGTACTTACTGTGATTTATGTTTTGAGATATATATAGGCCTTAATCAGTTGTATCTTAATTTAGGGACCTATTATCGGTTTTGTTACTTCATTTTATTCAGTAGTGGTATCTGAGCTGTTCTGTACCTAGAGTACTTAATTTGGTTTTGTTTTTTTCCATCCCTGGTTTGAAGTTACTGTTTTACTCTATGTAATTGAGAAAATTGAAATACAGGGCATTTGAGAAGTGGGTCTTCTAGTAACTATAACTAATAACTTTGACTATTCTCATCATTGTTGGAAACTTTGAAATGGATATTGGAGTAGGTAGGCAATTAATGGGTCTGGTTTACAAGTCATAGAAACGTTCTAAGTCTCAGTTCGTCTGGAGTCTGCTCATAATATTGGTGGACATAACATTATCGAATAGGCTCTTCCCGAAAAGTTGGTATCGGGTGAGCTGTCCAATCAAAATACAACACAAAGCTATAACGAAATACTATTACTTGCCACCCCTTAGAAAACCAATAAGAACAATAATAAATAACTCTTATCATATTTCGAGTATGCTCCTGGTCGCATCGCGAGAGATCCGAACCTATATATCACTAGGAATTTACGAGGCAAGATACGACAGGAAAATTGCAAGAATGGTGGCGCAATCTATCTTAGTTGGGTTGCTTGGGGAGGCTGGGGTAGCGCGGGAGTCCCAGAGGCGCGGGGACGGGGGCGGCGAGGGGGAAACTTCGAGAGGTTATTAGTCCAAGCATCTGTTGTTGAGCGGGGGCGTGATGAAACTCTTCGGGTAGGTACAAGCTAACAAATCTAATTGCTCAGTAGGCGCTCGTGTATACCAGCCCTGACAAAACGGCCCCCCTCATGCGGTCGCCGCGCAAGACTATTTGTTAAGCGCCCAGGTGACCGTGGAAGATTTAGGATTTTTCCTAACATACATGTTTTATACTTACTTTTATTACGAGTAAATTTTGTACGTCGTTTGTAAAGTTTACGTCGCATGAAACACTCGGATGTTTTTAACAGACGCCTTTTCTACATAACCGGTTTTATTTTAAAACGTAACTTTTGAAATATCACAGAGAATTTAGTAAAATATGTGCAGTCATTCCTTTGCGTAGCGACAATAATTATTCGCATAGTCGCTAGCCACCGCTTTAGTCTCCACTAAAAATAGAATAAAAAATATTATGATGGAATTTCAGATAAGAAAATCTAAGTTGTAACAAAAATTGCGTGTTACTTAACACTTACTGAGAAATTTTGTTTAGCTATGTGAGTTTGCTTTACTCTGTCGGCGTGACTAATCTGCCTGGTCAAATATATAAGGTCTTAGTTTTTGGTCTATTACCTAAGTGGTTTCGGGGAAAGGTGTAGGCGTACATTTTTTGTAGGCCCCGCTTGACGCGAGATAACAAAATACGAAAAGTTTAGTTCTACCGTGTACCCACCTCATACAATCTTTTTATGCTTATCTTTCTGTGATTTATGAGTTGTTCGGCGTCCAACAACGGGAAAGAAAGGAGGTATACAAAAGTAATTTATTTTTTACGTTTGTTTTTCTTGTCTTACCATCGGTGCGTGCGGTACTGGCCACGGGGCGAACATGTTTTTGAAGTTGGCATTTTTGAGATGTCGCAATATGATTTATGCTTGACCCCGCGCGTAGGCGGTGCTTACTGCTTAGTCCGATCGGTATTTTCGGCTCTATATACTATAAATCATAATACATATATAAATCATATATTAAACGTCACCTCTTTATTATTGAGATTTATTTATGGCGCGATTTTCCCCGAATATGTTGTCACAGAATAAATATGAAAGTAAACAGTCGTAGGCTTTTATTTATTGTCTGCTGCAGGTAGGTAGTTATGATGAATTTCGAGGTGTGATTTTTTACAGTGCATTTAATCATTTATGAGATCCAGCTCGTCTGTTGTATGGACTTTTTAATATTGAGCTTAATGTATTTTTATTCATCAGATCATCGAGGTTCAACTTCGGCAGTACTAAGTGGTCACTCCAGTAAAAAATTCACGTCATAAATCCAGAACTGTCCGTTTACGAAACGGGGTTATTAAGATTCAGAAAAAAGTTCACACGCTTTTATTCGACAAACACGTTGTTCTCTCAATTAAGCGTCTTTACTGGTCGGACAAGGCCCGGACACGGCCCGGACACGGCTGTACGGAATTATTCATGACGCGACTGGCAGACATGTCATTCGGCCAAATTAGAGGCTTGTCATAATGAAGTAGACAGTACGAAGCTGAGGGTAGTTGCACGTATGTTTCTCTGCAAAAATGGTAATTAGTTCATTAGGCTCTTGCAGCATGAACTCGAAGTAGGAAGAAGGAATTTTAGTCTCGAGCAATGTTGACTCTCGAATCTCGATGTTCCTATCATTCGTGATCGACAAACGTGTTGAAATGGATGTGAAAATTTGTTGTGTGCCAATGCTTTCTTGCCTTAGGATCCATAATTCTTTAAAAACTAATATATCACTGAACAGGAATTAGGTTCCAATGTTCCCAAAGCAATTATTTCCCCATCTTTCTTATCGCCCAATCAAATACCTCCTCATTTTTTTTTTTATTGTTCACAGGTATGTGTGTTACTACTGGTTACTACTACTTTTTACGAGTCCCACAACGTTACGTGAGTATCAGTAATACCGTTGGCTTTAATATGACCGTAATAATGACATAAACTTTCTACGCACTCCAAAACCGCTTTTTTCCAAGAATTTTCGTCACTTGCCTTTCTCCATATTTTATATTTTCTCGGAAAACCCGTTATTCATAAAAGTAAAGAAATATCAGGCCTGCACTGTTCATAAATTTTCATATAAACTTTGTAGCAGCTATATCTTAGTAGAACATAGAATACCGACCACCCAGTCATCGAATTCCTCAAGCATTAGGTTGATTGCAAACTTATCAATAGACTAATACATTTCCCATAGATAAGTCGTCCTACTTCCTAATCGTAGAAAACAAGATCGAAAGCTAGTCAAACACTCGATACGTTCTAAGATCAAATACAATTATGTACTCTCGAACCGCTATTTACAACAATATAACTTGAGATAACAGTTCCAAATGCACTGGGCGAACCACTCTAGTGCTTACGTCACTGGCCACGTCAAACCGCCTCCAGCGGTATCATACAAAAGTGCATGCATTATGAAGATTGCATGCACATCTAGCTGAGCCAAGTACCGGGTAAAGCTTTGTTGCCAAAAATCACACAATAAATAACACAAGGGGGCAAACTGCATGCATTATAGTCGTACCTTATCTTACTGAATTTGAAGCCAAGAATTGCCCATTAAATATGCATTAAAATTACCTGTCTCGGATGAAAAATAACGGCCAGTTTTAAGCTTTATTATTGGTTTGAGGAAGCATTGACGCGTTTAATTAAGTAATTTGTGCGGTTGATGTCTGTAGGTGTGTTTAAGGCTTTAATGTGGGAATACTGCTCGTTGCTGGTTTCCTGGGGAATCTGTAATTGTAGGAAGGTAGCAAAGAGATGCTGATCGATTAGGCTTTCGATTCTCCTTCAGAATGCTGAAGAAGAATCGAAAGCCTAATCAAGTAAAATTACATATTATTAAAGCAAAGACAGTAATAAGATACATAACATTTTTGTTAACATCCTTCAATCTAAACACGTGCTCTTAACTTATTCCTCAAAGTAATAAGGTATTCACAATAAATAATTCCATTCCAATCCATCTCAGGTTTCTTCATAAAGTTATTGTTCCAACAACAATAAAGAAATCATAAATCCTGTTCCCTTCACGACATCGATTAAAGAAATGATTGTGCAAACACGCAGACAAACAGGCGCTGCATTTTATATAAGGTAGAGATTAGTAAATTTCATCATGTAGCCACCGGTGACACGATGAATCACAATAATCACATTCTGTATACACCACGGTCCCATCAATTAGACGAGTCGCAGGCAGATTGTATAAACAGATATTAGACCAACTCACCGTAAACGCATTATATAATTTGGGTTTTTTTCTCCGAGTCAAAGGAATTCTAAACAGGAGAGTGGCGATATCGGATCATGCAATTCTATTTTAGAAACCATTTCGTAACCTGGGAAAACGGCCGAATTAGAATATTACGAGTACATCTTCAGACGTTTAGATGTATTTCTTTTAGTTGGAAGCATTACGGACTGGAGACTGGAGCAGTGTTTGATAGTATTCCACAGCGATATATTGCCAATTTCAAAGTCCTAGAGGCTGCCAAATATTTTGTAACGAAAAAAATCTTCAAACGATCTATTGCATACAAATTGGCTGCAATATTATTGGCGTTGCAGACATCGTAACAATTGATCTGAAGATTTCGACGCTGTCACGATATCGTGACGATAGATTGGAAAGTGTATGTGGCTTAAGGTCATGGTTTTGAGTGATTTATTGTTACCTCAATGACCTGCTGCACACTCAGTAACTCATCTGTGAAAGAATAATGTTTTAATGCGCTTCTGTCCGGTTTATCATATTTAGCTTTCCATTCATATTTTTGCTGCTTTAACTGAGATCATTGTGATCTGTACTTGTGTTAGTAATTAATGATTTTTAGTCATGTTGCTAGTATTTTTTTTTTAATATTCAGCTTCATAATCCTCGTCATCATCCTAACTTTCCACAACTACGAAGCCAAAAATTATATCATGTTTTTGAGCAAACTCTGTCCATCCATCAGAGCTTGGTACATCGGGTGACATGTAACAATAAATAAATTTAATATCATCGCGCATGTTCCCAGGGTCGGTACCGGACACAGCTCTCCAAGTGTCCAGCTCCGTTGTCCGTTCATTGCCAACATCACTGTCTCCGATACTCTTGTTTCCAAGATTGCGACTACATGACGCCTCTACTACTGGTTCTGGATATACTTAATTTATATCTCGATTTGTTTATTCATTGAACACTAAAAAACATAACATTTAACATTAGAAATTTCGTTTTGTTAAAGGACATAATTTTTTAAGGTGGAAACCGATTGGTTTTCGATCGAATTACTAATTTGTAGACAATAGAAGAAATAAATAATTGTCTTGTTTTAAATTATTGCATATCTGATCCATTTAAGTAAATATTAAATTCCCATCGAAGCAGCCAACAATAACACTATATTAAATCTAAAGTTTCACAAGTTAAATTCGAATAAAGTAAACACTTCCGAAACAATCTCTCAGTACTTAACTGTTGACGCTACCAACTTTAGCTTTAACAGTTGCCACAATCTCACTTAGCAACTTGGCTAATCTCGCTTACCGAGTCCATGGTAGGGCCCATCTCATCACAGGCTCACTGCCAACTGCTCGTTTGTTATTCACTAGCACACCTCCACTTGACATCGCACGCATACGGAGAATACTCAATGTGGGGAATTTTCGCATACGATCAGGACCATGCGTTTCGATGGAGTACCAACGGTTGCCGTCTTTATTTTGGCTTTGATCGATGGGTATATAAATAAAGGAAGGTCTCGTTTGTCTTGTTGATACGGTAAACTAAGATTAACAGTCGATTTGTGGCAAATTTATTGTAGAAACACAATACTGAGTGAACTGGAGTACGCTGGCAGAATCCGGGTCCCTATAGACAATTGGGTCAGAAAAACAAGTGAATATATTATGATATTTGGAATTCAGGAGGCTCTAGAATTGAATTTAATTACGTACAGAATAAACGGTCATGTATTTTACGCAATTTCGTTGGAAAGCCCTAGTTGGCGGCACTTAGGCGGACTTAACTCGGTACGTAAAGTTCTCGCGGCTGTTCAGCTACATGCGTTCTGGTCACGTTTTTATCCATTATGGATTATTGCAGGGCACCTAGCAACTTGTACCATTATGCCTGTTAAAGCCGCATGCAGAGGAAACATATAGTTTCACTACAAACTTTAGCAAATACTATAACGGCCCGCTATATATTTATGGTCATCCAATTTCAAATTCCGACAAAATCGTTGAACTCGTGGTCGCTTTAAATAATTCTTCAAAATGATGGCAGAATTGCGGTTTTAGTTGGGTAATTAGTGTTCTACCGGAAACGACAGTATCAGAGCTTTCATCTACTCTTAAACTTTAAAGCATAACTAAAATGTTCCAGTATATTGAATTAGCTATAGAGAACATAGATTAGATCTTGAGAAGTATAGAACCTGTCTCATTGATACTCTTCGCTCTACATTTGAGCAAAAAATATTATCCACTTTTAAATTCTATAATCTTTTAATTTGGATTATTCTGAATTTACTGCTAAAATAGAAATATGAAGTTTTAATTAAAACTAAAATAATCAGTAGATTAATATATCGCTAAAAGCTCAGGAAGTAAGAATGATATCATAAGCACAGAAATTCTAAACCGTGGGAGTGAATTTTACTTTGATTAAAATCGTGTGTGTCAATGTATAAGCTATTCATAGTGTAGGTATCTATAAGTATTTTGAAGTTTGGTATTTTGTTGACTGCCTCGCTGGTCTAGTGGTCGCAAACGCTACTGCTGAGCTTGAGGTCCTGGGTTCGATTACCGGGTCGGCCAAAGTGTTCGTTTAGTTTTTCCCTGTGAAATTTCTCAGTAGCAGGCTGGAATCTGGATTTGTGCCCGGTTGATGGCAATAGGCTCGCCCTAGCTATTTATTACATGGGACTTAAATATAACTGGCGAAATGTGGGTGTACTATAGGTATTCCTCTGTCCGACCCGACCCTTCGGGGTATACGCATGTTATGAGTTATGTATTTTGTGTAATTTTTATGGCAATATTTCAAGTTAAATCAATAAGCTAAGTATCTAAAGTAGGATTGAAAGTAACTTCTACCTACGGCTTCGTTCGCGTGAAATTCAAGATGAATGATGTAACCAATATATTGTAACAATATTTTGATTTAAAAGAGTGTCCGTGGATCTCTTGCCTACGCTTTGGAATGGGCAACTAGCTTCATCTTTCTGACTAACCGACCCCTTGAATTCAAAAGTACATGTAATCAATACCCATTTATTTGAAATAAATGCTTTGAGTTTGATTCGGCTTCCGATCCACCGCGTCGCATCTCATCTCCTGCCCGCTCTATTACTTCGTTTTCGCTAATCGATCTTTTTGAAATTTTTCTCTCTTTCCTCGGCTCCTAAGAGTTGTCGCGTGATGTTAAATAGACTATAATCTTTCTCAAGAATTGGGCTCATAAATTCAAAAAGACTGATTTTTTTTTGGCAGTTCCAGACATTGGTGAGGAGTTTGTATTTCTGTTTGTTTATTTAAACGCGCAAACAAACAAACAGAAATACAAACTCTTCACCTTTATTATTAGTAGGTATATAGACTGGTGCCTAATCGGTATACCTTCTAGTTTCCAAATAATCTTCTATGCACTTAAATAGAAGTAACTTTGACCAAAAGGTTAAGTCTATAGTCAAAGAGCTTTCGTTTGTGTGCGTATTATTTTGTCATTTTCAAAGTATTAGCAGTGGGTAGGTTCTATATTCCTATGATTTATCAGCAGTTGGTAGGTAATAAATAAAATGAATTCTTTGTGAAACTAGAATTAATTAAAAATAAGCGGATAAAAATTATATTTAGCTATGGTTACTTATAACTATTGACTATGAGAATATGAGAGTCGGCATGCGTTGCAGTGCCTTTTTCTATTTTTTTTAAAATTAGTAACCTTTTCCGGCGCGCTCACAACAAGTTACCAAAGTTTCATCACAATCACTCGAGCCATTTTCTACTTTTTTGCGAGACTAACGCATGGGAATTGATTTATGTATTTATTAGATATATAGATGAGAGTACCGCGTAAAAGTTAAGATATCAGGAATCTTTCAATCACCTCACGTATCTATTAATAACTTGAAATATTAAAAATCGTGACATAATCAGTTATTTATAACATACATAGAAACTATGTTGTCATTATTAATGGCTAGTAGGCAACGTTAAAATTAAAACGAATTAACATAACCGGAAACTACTTGATTGGAAACCCTTTTTCTATGTACTTTTCTACTATGTTAAAACTGATAACATCGATAGATTTACGTTCGCCATTCGTATCGATTAAATTTATAACCGATAAATCGAATAGAAAATTCAAAACCCAATCGTCACCAAAATATTCTTCATTCATTTAAAATCGAGAAGTTTTGATACAAAACCGGTTTTTGAGATGTTGAAAATGCCGATTCGCGATAAAAGGTATACCGTTTACAGAAAAAAAAACATCTTCCGATGTCATTGTCCGAATAATGACGATAGAATTCAAAGTAGTTTGTGGTAAAAAGTATGTGTAGTCTATGCCTTATATAGGTGCGGAGTCCAACAATTTTGTGTAATTTATCTGACCTGTCACCTATATTTTGTCTTAAATGAATTTTCTTTTTTAAAATCCAAAGAATAAAGATGATTTGTATGACATTGTTTGCTTCCGAAACTAGTATTTTATGAATTCGAGCCAAATATAGTGGGCGTGAATAAAACTTTAAAGAACTTTAAACCAGTTTTGCTAGGAACTTCCTATAGGATTATTGTTAAAAAAAAACGTTTTAAAACCACGATATTTGGCATTTTAGCCTAGGTGCATCATTAGAGTTATTCTAAAAGTATGATGACCAAAAATATCACAACATACACACACCTTGAAAGTAAGGTAGCTGTTGATAAAATTAAACTGTGCTTAAATAACTGACATGTAGCGGGACATCAAAATGAACATCTTTGTGAAGCTGACTGTACCTATATACAACTACAATTTTCCTTCATAGACCTCCACGCAAACAATATTTTCGTAACAAACCTGTTTAAATGAATAAAGTCCGGTAATAAAACATTTAAATTATGAACAGTAGGCTCAAGGAAAAACACGGTTTTACCATTATTTTCCACTCTAAACTTCCTGTTCTGAGTACGAAAAGTGTTAATACGGAAGCCTTACAAAGATTTGCACAAAACTGGTAATTAATATTGCACTACCAGCTATTCGTTCCCAAGTAAATTGCATTCGATTAATTGCCGTGACAGTCTATTAATAACTAACACTGTGAGACATCTTTCATTACATCGTAGAGACCCAGCACTTGTAGGTAAACTAGAATCGAAGTTAGTTGTGACTATAAATCAGGTTTAGTATATACGTCTGGTTTATTGAAAAATATGGCATCATGCTGTTGACAAATTGAAGGGAAGCTAAGTAAATCATAGTGCAAGCAGGAACCTGTATTAAAAGCTTTGCTTAGATTTTCGCTGGGAGGCGAAGTTTTGCATAAGGTGTTAGAGCCATAAGTAACCCAACTGCTGTAGATCAGATAAATAATAGAGCTATCAACAAGGTTTTCGAAAGTTTACGTAATGTGGTAACTCTACGTAACACGTTTAATGGAAAGGACATAATTAAAAGCACAGCTAACCTTTAACCTAAAATAATAAGTGCTAAGAAAAACGAAGAAAACACTCATAAACTTGGAAATCAATCAGAACAAGATCAAACAATCGAAACAGATGCTAAATTAAAACCTGATAAGCAACAATATCATTCCCCTCGATACAACAACGTAATACCGTCCAATAACCGCGACGATTAACAAACCGATTCGGTGCTTAATAACAAACAATTCAGCGTATACTAACCTGCACAATAAACCGACCAGTTGGTAGGAAGTCAATAAAATAATAGCGGATCCAGCCCACAATAGTACGGAGAGCAGAGCAAACAATGATGCTCGTAAACAATCTTACTGTGGGGCAGACTGGCGATTTTGCGACTAAATTCTAGGGTCACATTTTGTTTAGACGACGAAAATAAACCAAATATTATGAAGATTAGGAAATTCTGGCGTGATGACTTGGATGAGTTTTCGTGAGATTGGCTGGAGAAGGCAACACACTAGGAACAGTGGAAAGTTATGGGGGAGACTTAAAAAATAAGATTAGGTGATTTGAAAGAAAGCAACGTAAATATAAAACCTTATTATACAGAAAAACTATAAATGGAAAGACGATTATTAATTTATTTATTGTAAATAGGATACGATTATTCATTAATTTATTTATGGTTATTGACAGCTACATACACACAGTGATGGATGACATGACAGCTATTCAATATTATATTAAGGTGCAAAGCCGCATCCGCGCAGGTGTTCTACGCTTCCATTAATATGCTTAAAAATAAACAGTGTGATTGATACTTTGTGTGATTTTTGATAAATTTACTTTATGCAAAAAATATAAAACCAGTTTCAGTTTTTACATTATTATAAAAAATCAACAAATACATCTTTTACCTACTGTAAGAGTTTTATGGATTCGTTTTAATAGGTAATAATTTATTGCTTTAATTAATTGCTATCAGCATAGATCTTAGATTATTTAGAGATATTAGATTGCAGTTTGATAGTGCCACCTGCTAGATTATTTAATTCTTTTGTCTCAAATGATGCTATTTACTAACGACTAATCGCAATCGCAAAAATAGTAAAATTTAAACTTAGTCGCAGGTCTGCATGATTTGAAGTATGAATTGCGAACTTAATACCTTATACTTTGTGGAAGCTCATTGAAAATCAATGTAGTTTTACGATTATCAATATTATTGTCGGATTATGCAATTATTGTTTACTCCAAAGGTTGTTTATTGCTTTATGATGGAAATATTTATTTATTATTTATTTTATGGATTCCCACATTTACAACATCTTCTAGGGATGTCGTTTTTGAACTTTCGTTACATGATTTTTTCTACACGTCGTTGTTTTAAATGAAGAAGTGCATTTAGACTTGTGTATATAGTACTAGCTGGTTCGACTTCGTCTGCGATCCAGGATGAAAAGTAGTCTATGTCCTTCTCAAGGTCAAGGTCTAATCCTGTGCCAAATGTCACCCAAATCCGTTCATTCGTTTTAGCGTGAAAGCGTAACAAACTCGCTTTCGCATTTGTAATAGGTATTAGTGACGATAATATTAGTTAGGATTGACAAAACTGGTCAATGTTCTGCATCATTTGCTGACAGCTCTCCACTTCATATTTAACTTTATTCAACGCTTTGTAAACAGTTTGAAATTAAACCCCTCCTCACAATTTATTTTTACGTGAATTTTTGACATGTATTGCTTTTTAATAAACATTATACCCTTTTCAACAAAGAGACAATTTAAAAAACCTACATTCGATTTCATATAAGATTGTATTCAAAATGCAAACCCAGAACGAATAACCTTGAGAATATTCATCTGCGGTTACAAGGGATCGTGAAATATAGTGAACAAATAATAAAATCATCAAACTACCATATCGACATTTTAAAATTACAGTCGTGACTTTCATTCTAAGACGTTGAAAGCTTACGGCGATGTATTATTTAAAGCCGAGGCGCGAGTTCCATAAATCATTCGACTGTCTCTCACTACAATCGTATCGATTATATTTTAAAGAATAAAACTTTACAGAATAGGAGCGTAATTGAGTACAGTACTGACAAAAAGTAATGTAGGACGACACGTGAAGGGTTCAGCCAATTTCATGAAGTGTTTCACTAATTATAATCGCGCCGAAACGGTGTATAATTAATCTTATTTGCTCGTGCTTCGCGCAATTAACATCGGAATTAGGTGGAACTGGTTATCGCCATCATGAAGTTGTAAGAAATGGAGGTTTTAAAAATCCTGTTCTCATTACTGATTCAGCGAAGTGCAAAAGCTGACGCGAAAACAATCGTTTATTAATAAAGGCGACAGCAAAACATTGGTTGGACTCGGAATAAATCGGAAATGAAAATGCCGATTGTCCTTATAGTGCATTAGGGGCACGTACTGGTCTGAACGGACCTCGTCAGAGCGTACAGTTCTTTCTCCGGTACCGGTAGGGTTGACGACGCCGGAATATGTTGCTACTCGGTTTCTCACAATGCCTTTGCGATTTTAAATGTAACTTACTGTTTTTCCTGAATCTTTAACCGAGTCGTAAAGGCTGAGAAAAGTATCACTGATTTCGCTATTGGAGTCGATGACGTCAAGCAAAGGTGTGTTTTAAAAAAAGTTGGGTAATACCTGTTGTAGATGTAAGATTGTTTGACATGATATGTAAGCTCTAAATATGTTACCAACATCCGGAAAGCGTAGGTACCTACTAATCTTGATATTATCTTATATTGCGTTCCACTGGTTTCTATAATAAAACCACAGATTCAAATCTGTTTACTAGCTTAATTTCCTTTAAAACATTTTAGGGACAGTTTTTTATTTTTAAAACATGTTATTATTTTTAAATTATCTTTTAATAAATTTTGTGTTTTTAATTTAAACTTTTCTTAGAACTTACAAAATGATTAATTTACGTATCCCTTAACTGCCTCTCTTTATAGCAGCGTAACGAATTTCCGATCAACCCTGCGCCTGCAACCAAAAATTCGATATTCAATAATTGTTGTAGGTACGGGTACGTAAGCTTAATGTCTTCATCAATAACTGATAATTTATGTACAGCACGATCGGTACAAGACGAAATTGCGGCCGCCGGCTCCCCTTTGTAATCAGTGCAGAATTATAAAGCCATTGCAACACCGCGGGGCCAGTTCTCCGTGTTATTATAAAAGTTATATCTCAATGAATGTACTGAATGATTGTGTTTTTAATGGAACGGAAATGTGTATGGAGAGGGAACACAAATATAAAGTACCTATGTACAGTAGAATGTTAAACCAGTTCTATTAATTTTCAATTCAAATAATTTAATTCATTACATTACATTTAGGTACAAATAAAATTTAAATAAATTACTTAAAGATAATGTTTAGGGAAACTTGTGGAAATATCGATGAGCATTACAAAGAAAACAAGAAACAAGCCAAGCTGTGGGACCTACATAAACATTTATCTGCCTCAATCAGACAGAAAAACTCCTGAAATATTTCAGGACGAAGTGAGTAGGTAGGTGCTGACATTTTTCAAGAGTACAACTTAACTCCAGAAATAAATACCTACGTACATAAATAAACTCACGCCTTTTTCCCATGTGGGCACAAACCACTACCACAACCAAGCTACAAATTTCTCGTAAAAATACGCCGAAAAGTTTATTGTACAACACATTGATAAATCATAACATAACGCGAACGAAACGCCTTAAAATAAACGCATTCGGCTCCCGAAGTATTTACACTGACGAACTTGATTGATGTCTATCATTAGCCAGTTGGTGCATGCCTCTTGTTTACCGAAGATAAGCGCAGTATTCGAGCTCTTGAAAATTTTCGGTGGCTATTTTGAACAAGCTCTTTTATTAGTTTTAAAAAAGGTCGTTTAGATTACAGCGGCGTCCGAGGGTTGGGTGGCTTATTGGCTTCTGAAATATTAGGTGGTGGGATTAATGGGACTCCCGAGAAATATTGTAGTTATTATGAAGTATCGCTCGCTATATATTTTCTTTGAGAAAAGTCGCGTTTACTTTTTTTTGTGTTGCGCTTGACACAGTGGCAAAGGCTTGCAGGAAAAAGTTTTTATGAAGAATCATGAACACTATTCTAGAATCAAGGGTTTTGATTACTATTTTTTAAGTAAAACAAGGTAAGGGGTGAATGAAAGGCAATTAATTGCATGCAGGAGAGATGAGAATGCTAAGAGGGATGTGTGGGGTTACACGAATGGATAGAATAAGAAATGAGTATATAAGAGGAAGTCTGAGAGTGGCACCGATGACTGAAAAGTTGTGCGGGATTAGGTTGTCATCGTATAGTGATACGATGCGGTGGATATGAGAGATAGTTTTCAGGAAAGTATGCATGTAGGCTATACGAGTAAGGGAAGACTAAAGAAACGATGGATGGACTGTGTGAAAAATGATGATAAAGCTAGAAAGGGATTGACTACTGAGATGACGACTAATAGAGAATATCGAAGAAAAAGACATGTTGCGCTGACCCCAAATAAATTGGGAATTGGGAGAATGATGATGACAAGGTATTATAAATACCTGTGTTACATACCTACCTCTACATAAACTCACGCGTTTCCCATGAAGGTAGGCAGATTTTACCCGTGTTATATTTATTAAAGAAAACCTAAGTGCTACACCATTAGTTCATAACCAAAACATGAAAGATATTCAGTACTTAATTCAATTCCCTATCTTACAAATGAACATTGCAAATAACTAATTATAAACCTCAAAGGAACGACTAAATAAACATACTAATACCGAGCTCTTCCCGTGACCTGACAATACCGGCGGTACCTCGCTGTACCTACAGGTAGGCATCTAAATGTGTAGGTTATGCATACCGGTCCAGAAATAAAGCTAAACCGGGCCCGCCGTAATATCTTCATCAAGAGGTGTGTTCAATCGATTATACCGCTGTGCCTTATAAACCATATGTATACTGTAGTATACAACCTACTGAGAGATATTGTGCGTTGTTTGATTTTTATTTGCCAGGCTTGTAAAAGTGGTTACATTTTTCGTATCTCAATTGCGAGGATCTGGATAATGGACATCCTTTTACTGAATTAAGTACAGACTCAATTTCGTCGCCACTCTTAATATTTAATGTAAACGTTGCTGTTCTCATGGGTACGATGAAGATGTCGCAATCGCATACAAGCATTAATTAATTCTCGGGTGTAAATCAAAGTTCTGTTTTTATGACTTAATAATATGTTGCCAACGCTAAATCTTGGTTCAATCAACTTTATTAAATTACTTTTTTAATGAAATCAGCATGAAAGTAATTCGTAGTAAGATGATATCTTTAATTTTTCATTACTAAAATAAATGCGGAACAAATAGCAATCAGAAACAGTAGTTTTGTTCGGATGACCACAAATTACATGTTTTAGTTGTATCCGGTAGCGTACAAACATGTTGTTAGATTTAATTTCGCGAGCTAATAATTCATTTTGGAACATTTCACCAAATTATAATACAAGTATCAAAATTAATATACAAAACGGTGCAAGCATTAATTTTTTTTAAATCCAGCAAACATTCAGAGCGTGTATAGCGAAAGCCTTTAATCAATGCGCTACGCGCAACCGCGAAGCGAATTGCCAACTTATGCGTCTTTTACTTTAGTATGTAGATGAGCTTAATTCGCTCGCATCCACTCTGAGTATGTTAAACACTCATCGGTGGTATTTTTAATGTGAAATCTCCTTCCAGATCCCGAGATAAACAGTAAAAATTACACCGTTTTAAAGCATTTCTCTCTCGGCCGCAGTTTGTCATTTAGCACACCCTTAATATCGATGCCAGTGCCAGATAGCCTCGTGTTTATGTCGCTTAAATTAAATTGCTTGTGTTGATTATTGTGACACTGCTTTTTGTATGTGTTGAAATTTATTTCACTCCATATTTTATGTAGCGCGGACTTAGCTTTTATTTTCTGGCCATCCCTTTAACGACATGGTTTGAGTAATATTGGCGGTTGTCTAAGTTCTGGCACGACAGAGAGTATCATGGACGAACCCGCCTGCCAAGCTAAGCGCCACCTTCATAAAATGATGTTGTCATAAAAATCAATATAAACACAATAACATTCTATAAGAGCGGCCACGATTTAGCTTAACGTCTTCATTAGGGCGCGCACGACCTCCCGATCGCAGTCTTGCAGCGCAATTTTCGAATCGGCTCGATTCACAGTCGCGTCCATAATTTGCGTTGTTCGGGTCCCGATTTGTCGGTCGGGTCCGCAATTCTGAAAGCGTTTGCCCGACAATTTCCAAGAGGTCTTGTCGAGCAATTTTCGAACGCGAGCGATTGGTGCACTCGCGATATTCGAGGTGCCCGAGTGCCGCGTCGTAATTGATGCTTGAGGCAGGTCGCAATTTTAAAATTTACCATGATTGAGTGTTCACCTTTTATTGCAGCGAAACTTAAAAGCTTTTAAATTTACGCACGATGCCAGTAATTTTGGTGAGAGATTCATTAAATTGTTGTTTAAAACAATGAATTGATCGGATACGGCCGCGGTTTTTTGTAATTCATTTTTAAACGTAGCGAGCTGGTCCCTCCTTTCGATTATCAGGTGAAATCATATCGAAGGAACAAAAAATAATTTGCGGATGTGGCTAACCCAAATATTGTAGCTCCAGGGTGCGCAGCAGAGAATATACTCAATATTTTTTTTTTTGCGCCAAATTGCGTTTTCTTTTCAGACCTGGCTGCGGTTAATGCTCTAATTATCTGGCCTATTCACCCGCCCGACTAAAAAACCCCGCCATAATTTTCTACTAGCGTCACCTTGCCTTTTTTCTATACAGGCATAATTGTACAACCTGAGCCTGCGCATGGATCAGTACAACAAAATGATTTATGGTCTCTGGCTAGTTAATTGTATTTTTCTCCCAAAAAACATCGGGCATTATCTCCCGGCGGTCGACAGGTAACAAATCTTGCTTTTTAAATATTATTACTCATCGTATTCGATTTGGGAACGAGCTCGCTACGAATGCTTTATCACCACCTACTCGGCGTCCCGCGGCTCACGATTATTTGGTCCCCCTAAACTTTATTCAAATGCGACACACATTCATCTATCTATCTCAGTCGCACGCGCCGCGATTAGTCGCCCTCAAAATATACCCGTCTCGCACCTCACTAAAATAGACTGTGCCCAAGCGCAAAGTGTTCGTGTCAAAACTTTTGTATAGAGTCGGATAATGGCTTACGAAATTTTTCCCCTACCTCGTGACTTTTTTTTTACAGTCGAGCTTGTATGCTGGGGTCGTGAAGTTGTGTAGAAATATTCTGGATCGGTTGATGCGGTGTTTTATCGTAGCATAGGTTTCGTGTAATGTCGGGCAGATGCCTTCTCCGTTCTATGTGAGCACAGAACACGACTCTGATATAGTATGGACAACAGTGTCAGTTGTAAATAAGGATTTGTATAGGCCATACGTATCGTAGTAGTGAACGCGGTCCGATACGCGCCTAATAATTTAATACGAACTTAATCGGTCCAAATTCAAGATATAAGCAATAATTAATTATTGTTTATTTATTGTGGTCCAACAAGAAACTTTGATGAATTTAATTCGTCTTGGTGTTTTTAATAGTGATATTGAAGATTGTTTTTTGGTGTGCTAGTGTCATCGTTAATACAATTAAGTGATCCGACCGAGATTTTATAAGGATTTATGTTGATTGTAAGTATCAATCAAGTTTAAACTATATTATTTAAACTATTCTAATTTAGGTACTTCCTTTGGACTTTATAAAGTTTGCAAACTTTTTCTGAAGTTTTATATTTTTATAGTGTGCTTTTAAATATCTACTTACGCACCCAAGCCAAGCTCTTTAAGTTTATTGCATTTTAAATATTCGCACGTTTTTCAAACTATTTTTTTTTAAACTGTTCCAATTAGATAGATCCATAAGAACTTCACAATATTTATGAGTTTACGTATTCTTTAAAACGTTTTTACTATGTAAAAGTACCTACCTAATGGCAACAAAAATATTAAACTTGTTAGAAATACAAACATAGCGGCTTAACACAAACTCTTTAAAGACCGTCGAGCGGAATGCATCGCGATAAAAGATGTCATCCCGATCCTCAGACTTAAAGGCGAAATTAGACCATATTGATATCACGCAATCAATCGATAACCACCCTTATCTCAACAAATCAAAGTTCAATATAGCTCACCTACATCGGAGGGTCGAATTACTTTTTTTATCAAAGGACCGAAACAAAAGTTCAGACCTAGCTTTGGGAATTCATAAAATCAAACCTCCATCCGAATCGTTTTGTTATTCCCCGAAATCGTGCTCTTTTGTTTTTATCGAACATTTTTCATTATCATTTTAGTAAATTCTGGTTGTGTCGGTGGAGTCACGCTTCACGCTTTCGCTGAAAGCTTGTACGAGCGTACTCTATGTATGAACACATAAGTGCTTCGTTCTAACCTCAACAACAAAATAAAAGGCGCTCACGATATTGCCAACACCTGTACTGAATTCAATTTTTATCACTTAGGTATTTTTGTCAGCGGCTTCCTTAGATAGCGAAGCTCTTACAGCTTCGAGGAAATGAAATTCTTATCGTGCTTCTGTTGAAAGAAGCTCACTCCTCTTATCCGTACAGGAAATATATCGGGGGGAAGAAAACCGCTTGCAATATCCAACATCTGATTGCCAAAAGGAATCACGGGGAAATCTCGGGATTCAGCAAAAATGTATCGTTCCAAATATTTGGGGTGAAATTGAATAGATCACATTGATTGAGGGGTTTTGTTATATGTACATGGAAGCCAATATATTTACTTGCGTCATGTTTTTATCTTAGTCAATAGAAAGTTGGCGTTGTAAGTAATTCAAGAATTCGCAATAAAATGTTTAATTGATTAAACGAAAATGCAAGAATAGTTGATATTAATGGAATACGTTATCATGTAGACTAAATAAATGACGTGAAAATGCGAACACAAACAAGCAACGCGTTTATTATTGTCATGCAAAGCGACTCGATTACATACGAAATCACAGAATGCGTTCGAAAATTTTCAACAATGATGTCCCCTTTTTCATTCTGACGCTACAGAAAATTTACGATCGGTCCTCGCGACCGAGCATTTCGTGCCTGATGTTTCTAAAAATGTGTCAAACTTTTTTACAAACTTCTTTCATTTAGCGTCGTCCGGCCTTCCTCTTTAGCCTTGCAAGTTTTTATTTCTATTGTTTATTTTTTAGTCTCTATTGAAATGTCGCCTGGCAAAGGATTCTGAGCAAAACCATAAAACGGGCACCCCGTGAGTAAATGAAATTTCTCTTTTTAAATGCTCTTTTGTACAAGTGCCTTTGGGATGTCACTTGTCTTTGTTGATTTTTTGAGATGAAACAACAAAGAATTCTTGGGGAACATTAGAATAAAAATTGTCTCTGCAGAATTCTTTATTTTAAATTAAAATTCTTACACCACCACAGATATATACAGAATCAAGTTATTCAAAACACCAATTGTCTACATCAAGAGAACTATATTCAGAAGTTGTCTAATATACTATTTTGAGGCGATGATTCTTCACGTGCAAACCTCATTTCCAGTGTTTCCCCAAACAGGAAGTTACCCAAATCGCTTCGAGTTTCGATCACAAGCCCTTATTATTTGTTCCTTGTTTTATCAATGTTCGCATAGCGCTTTGCATAATCGGTTTATTCAGAATTTATAAAGTGTCCCCGATGATTTCTTTGGGCTCGGCGGTCGCAAAACCGGTCTCTACATTAGATGTTTTGGTCGTATCTTTAGTCAAACGTTTATGCTTGATTCTAATTCGAATATTATAAACTAAAATGTCACATTTATGTATATGCACAGTTAATTTTGTTAAGATACGTGTTGGTGTGTTATTAACAATATTGTTTTTGGATTCGATTTTAATTCGATGTACAATTTATGTGCAATCTTTAATTTGGTTCGACCTACAGAGTTTTAAAATAATATGATATACCTATATCGAACAAAAACAAGGAGGAGGAGGAGGTATATTAGATATCTTCCCGCGCAAATTGTAAGAGTCAATTGAGAGGAACGAGACAGTTTGTGAACGTGGGCGATGGGCTACTACAGAACTGTCACAACTTAAGCTCTATATTGAAATCTTCTATAACTGTTTTGTAGCCATAGTTTTATCACCAGACTATAATCCATTTTTATTTAACTTCGAAAACTTCGATAATTAAACGGACGACATTAAAGAACTTTAATTACCTTATTTAATGGAACTTGAAAAGTTGATCACATATCCGAGTGGACAGTTTTGCCAATTCATTGGAAGAGACTATGATTACAGGTGCCCATTACTATCCAATTTGTAAAACGTCATCGCGGCAGACCCAGATGGAGATGGCAGGATGAGCTGGACTCCTTAAATAAAGATTGGTCTTTAGAGAGGTGAGAAGAGAGTAGGCCTTTGCCCAGCACTAGAACAATAATGGCTAGTTAAAATAAAATAAAAATACTATCCAATTGTAATTCGTAAGTGACGAAAGGCTGGGTGGATGCCTAGAATTTTGAAACAGGTCTATAAATTAGGCATCAAAGAAAAAAAAAGATAAGCTGAAGATGTACCAGTATGAATCAGTATCCACGTGTAATAAATTACTCTTAACCTTGCAATTTGACTTGTTAATCCAATATTCAATGAGTTATCTACATATGGACAAGTAGTTTAGGTATATGACGGAAAACGGAAAGCTTCTTATAATTTAATATACTACAGCATCCCATTTATATGATAATATTCCGATATATTTACAAATAATAATAAACTAATTGATTTTTAGGTATAAAAGTTTGGACTCATGAGTAATAAACTTAGCGTATGATTACTTCGTTGAATCATACTGAATACATAATGAATTTATCAATATATTAGAATCAATAGATTCATTAGATAATATATTAGATTGATCCGATAATATAATTTATTTCCTTACGTGGGTATTTTGATAAACATCGCATTTGCTCTGCTCCACTAGAAATCAAAACAGCACTTTTAAAAATTTTAAGGAGGTTATTTTTCAAAAACAAGATACGACCAAATTCATTATTTCTTAAGTTTCTTTCATCAAAAGACATCGCACAAACACTCTAAAACAGAATATAATAACATTTTCACTGTTACACAAACCACTTACAAACATTAAAAGACCAGTAACCGAGAGTCGAACGTTATTATCCCGTCAGGAGTAAAGGAAATGGATAATAAACAATACAGCCCAGCCCTCCTTCATATGGCCAGGCCATAGCCTGGGGCTAAGCTGGTTATAGAAAACAGATACCATAAGGTGAACACTAGGGCCATCACTTTCTAAGGGTCAAATTTTAATGGATTTTGCAACACGTTTTATGGTCACTATAGTTTGACGTTCACTTAAATTTCCATAAAGCATCCATTTTCCACTTACTATGTTTTGTTTAATGTAAAATTATTTATTGATAAGCAGGTAAAATGTTTATTAAATACGTAACTATACGTTTATATACGTTTTACCTGCTTATCAATAATTAATTTAGTTTTTTTGCAATTGTAATTGATTTCTCAATAACATTAATAGGCAATGCCAATGTTTTTGTTTTTGTCGCTCCCACGGAAAATTATAGCTAGTGTTTTAATGACCTTAATTATGTTATATAATTAATTTGCGGAAAGCAGCTGAAAATTATACAACCCTTGCAATATTCAGCAGGCTTTTAAAATTCTAGTTTCATTAAACACTTTACTAAGCTATTGAAAGAATTCTCGGTTACATTTTAAACTTTGTGCCCGTTTTTTTCCTGCGTACACGCGTCTTTGACTACATAGCTGAAATTAATTTAGTGGAGTATCTTCCCTTTGTTTCCCTTTGTACACACCTGTTGAATATTTTATAGATAAGAAATATACTGGGTAACTTTTTAATTATCTATTATTTTAAGCCCTAATTAGGAAACAACGCCCACTTCCCGTGAAAACATGAATGTTCGATATAAATACCTCGTGGATAAAAGAAATTGTTTTCTTTTAGATTCTTTTACGAGATAGCATTTTGTCTTTTTATTACGAAACAATTCTATTTTATTTAGTTGAATATCTATTTTAGGATAACTCGTTTTAAGTTCTTGGTTGTCGAATGTTGTAATGTTAAATTAAATGGCATTCAGAAAACCAGTGACAAAAACAAATATTTCTGGTAAAACAATCTGTGGGAGAAGAGGATAGAATAAAATATTTAAATTAATAAAACTTAATTTACATAAGTATTGATTATATCAGAAACAAATATTTAACATTATTCATCAATATTAAGTGAATATGATAAAAGATTGAGTTACAGGTATCTTACGTATTCGATAACGGTTTAACCGCGGTTAAATAATAATGTAAGTTACACTAAATTGTCTCATTTTATTTCATTTAACGCTTATAAACTCTGTTTAATATCTGATTAGACATCAGACACCGACAGAGGCGTGCCAGTCAAGTTTATGTGTGTACCTAGTAATAAAGAGCATTGAGTTATTGACTCTACAATGCCGGACACACGAAAATACATATCATAAAATAGACATGTCGAATTAGTGTCCCCCATAAATGGAAAAACCGACTCCATACTAACAAACTTATGCTAATTACGAAACTTCCACATACAACTTTATATTTTTTAAAGACACACACAGCAAACCAAGGTGTTCATATTTCGGCGTTCAAGTTTAGAGATGCGTAGGCGCACAAGAATTAGCCGGTGTGTAAAAAGATTTTAATCTGTCCCGAATGTGGGCAGTGACTTATAGGTTTTTTCTATTATAAATTTTGCTTTCCAAGTCGAATATATCAACTAATGAGATTGGGACACCGGCTGTCCAGGGAAACACGGTTTTCTTGGGTACCTACATAACCCGAAACGTAAATCAAAGTGACACGGTGCGTTTGTTAATTAATAGGATTTCACGCTTTGAGCGCAGGGTTTAATTAAATAGGTAAGTTATATACGACTCTGTCAATTAAAATTTCATGGATTAGTTATTATATAGTAACATTTCGAGACGGTGTTTCATAGATTTGCTCCTTGATATGAGTGGATGTCGGGAGCACCTACATCATGCATGCTACCTGGATAGGAAAGCATGTATGGAATATAAGGAAGGGTGCACACAGGCGCGCCGCGGCCACAGCTGCCTGCCGCGTTAACTGACAGCTTTTAGATTAGGGCTCCCACCTCCCCGCGCTTCGCTCCTGAGCCCCTCCCAAATTGAGAGCTCCATGCCGCGCCGCCTAAATTAGTAACGGTTACCAAATTGCTTTTTAATTTCGTGTCCGTTATTAATTAGGTAGATATTTTTGGAGTAACCAAGCTTTTTTGCTCCTGTGGCGTAATGATGAAATCGTTGGAGATTCTTTCCTTCCAAAATTATAAATTCTTTTGCACGAAGCAGCTGAGCTTTCGGCTTACGTTTTAACAAATTTATTATTATAATTGTATGTTCATTATTCGTACAAACATTATGAAGCAATAAAACAAAACGGGCTGAGTTCAATATTGAGTTACAAGTAACAAGAACAACGGGCGGACATTGAGAAATCTTTCATCTCATCTGTATCGATGCCCGGCAGTTATTCATTGTATGTGTGTTTTTTGGTTCGTTTTTTTCGATGAACCGAGCCCCAGGGCGCGCCGGCCCCGGCCCTGCCCTAGTCACGGGTTTCGTGGCCCAACCCTAATTTTAATGGCTGCTTACTTCGTCACATCCGGGTAACTAAATATGGAATAGGTTTTTGTTCCTTGGTATATTTGAGACACGTTAGGAATGTTCGGAAGTTAATCTAAATTAATTAATTGGATTTAGTAGGCATGCGTAATTTTGCGTTTAATAACACATAGCTCTGCATATTATGCAGGGTTAACGCAACCCACAGCGCTTATCTGCGTGTTGATTAGGAGGCGTATCTAATTGCGATAATTAAACTGCTATAAATCAATTACTTCTTAGTAATTTTGTAGAATTTATGTGTCCGAGGTAACTCGAGGAGCATTCTATTTCTATGGGTTTTGTATTCTTGGAATAGCACCTATAAAATATGCCTATATTTGCGGCAAGAATTTTTTGTGAAAGCCGTAGTTACCTACATAGCACATTCATTAATTTATTAAGATTAATGAAAGCACTCAACGCAATTTTTCAACAGCTTACATAACTTTTCACTTGCAAAAAATTGCTACTTAAATCTAATTAGGCAGACCTACCTTTTTAGTTTCAAGGTACCTACATCGTTATTCGGAGTAATAACTCTACATCTTTTCAATGTTCTTTACTTTCTGAGGGTATTATTATTAAATCAGTAGCCTAATAAATGTAATATCTTTATCATAATTATTATTTAAATTATCCTATCCATATATTCCAAACTTACAATCCACATATTAAACGTATCAAGTCTAATTCTATTATTGAATAATCTAATACCTTTTCCCGCATAAATTAATTAATCCGAGTCAGATTGGATTCCTGTGTTCGAAGCGTATTAATACAAACTATAAGTCATCGGCGCTGCACTCGTGGCCAACCCTATCCCGCAAGCTGATGCATGAATTACGAGTGCGTCGGACGGGCCTCACCGACCCCGCCGTGTCGGATCGACCGACGCTTTTTGTTATATTCAACCCGTAATTGCTGAAAAGTTTTCACGCCGTTGCGCTGGTCACGCGTATTTTATTACTATGAAATTGAATTATTTATGACGCAATGCCCGACAGAGCGACCATTGTGCGTTGTACACGTCGGCTGCTGAATTTTAATATTCGAATTATTATATTTTCACCGCTATAAAACGCAATTGGACGCGATTAGTATTATCCAAATCTGGTTAATACTCGTCACAAAATGACATATCAGCGCGGAGGCTTAATTGCGTCGCCCCTAAAGCCTTGTCCGAGATTTATGTATATCCAATCCCGGCCACCTAATCCCGCTCCTGGCCGGGTCAATCCGACCCCGGAAAAGGTTTTCCCGGTTATTTTCCGTGGAACTTTTAATCCTGCCGAATACCGACATACATCATAGAGGATTAAGAGGTTTAAATTGGAAGTTACCGACGTCCGAAATAAATTTAAATCGGCTGGCAGTCGGTATTGTGATATCGGTGCCGATGCTAAATGGGAGCCAATTTTATCCCACAAGTAAATCTTCTAAAGAACGGACGTTTAGAAAAGTTGATATAAATATATGTAATATGTAGGTACTTATGTAATGAATGTTCATTTATACAAAATGGGATAATATGGGCTGCTCTACATAAAAGAAAGGGTGATCTGTGGATTTCCTTTTAGTTGAATTGATTTTTAGATTATATTTAAAAAAATCTTACCATCAAAGAGACACAAAACTACGTAACACTAAAACAAACTACGTGACACAAAAACAAACTACGTGACACTAAAACAAAATAACACAAAGTGGTTCATGTCACGTAGTTTGTTATTCTTTTCATCAAAAGCCAAGTTAGAAAGTAAGATTCTTGAACTACTTCACTGCATTAACTTTGACCATTACTAACTAACACCATGTTGGCAAACCAATCGATATTTCCTATTCTAATATGCAGCATAAAGGTACCATGCTACATACATACATGCTGAAATGGGACCAAATTAAAATGGGTATCAATAAGGGCCCCATAAATCATGTGAAAGCGTCTAGCTGGCAGAGGGCCCCTCTGGAGTGGACCTTTAGGGGACACCTGACCTGCCACAGTTGGGCTGTACGTCGCATATGGTAGATGGATAGTAGGTATAGCAACATATTATAGTATTAATTTTTGTTTCTGTTTTTTTTTTGCATTTTGCAGGATAACCAAGTTTGAAAACACTCTACTTTTGGTATAGTGACAACACTGTACTTTTGGTAAAGTTGGGTTTACATGACGTTGTTTTTTTACACATTCGAATGATTCATCTATATTTTTGGTCTCAGTTTGTTTACCAATCTATCAATGTAGTGTAATCTAGCAATGTGAATATGACACCCCTTCTATCACCTACGTTCAACAACACAGGCTTTATAGCCTTTAGGTACTAAAAAAACGATGACTGAAAGTTTTTATAAAAACAGCAGTAAAGCCAAAATCAAGTCACTTATGAAATGAAATGATGCTTCATTAGTAAACATCCAATTAACCCTTAGAAATGTAACAGTTGCATAGGTAACTCGATCCCTAACATGTACATACAACATAGGCTCATACATTGTATACCCTCAGCCATATACCCTCGTGGACAACACGGAATTGGGTACGTAAATCATTAATCAGCCGCGTCATTTGTTCGCGCCAAAATTATTAATGTCCGCACTGGCGCTGCGCTTACGTCGCACTGCCTCTTTAAAACGCAGTTATTGCCTTATGTGCTGCTAACATTGCAGTGCTGAATAAATACAAATAAAATTATATTTTATTATTGGGTTAAAGTCAAAATATTTCGTAGGGTTATTGAACTTTATGTTTGAATAAATAAAATAAATAGTTATATTTTTCATTTTATTTATTATACCTATTTTATTTAATGATGTAAAAATAAGTTGTATTTTAAACAAGTGAACGGCATTGAAGTGATAAGTATTTCATTTTGGTTAATTTGCATGGAAGTTTAAATCAAATCAGATTGACAGATAAGAATTATTCAATGAATTTAGTTGTTTCCATTTTTATCAAGCCATTGTTCTGCCACTTCATCTAAAATTCTAAACAAAAAGACTAAATAAATGTTAGTGGAAAAATTACACAAATTCTGTAAACTGTATTCTTAAAATACATTTGAATATTTGACAGCAATTAAGTATGACATTTTATTAAGCATTGTGTGTGAAATTGAATTATTGTGGGAATTTTGCGGATTTTTCCTCAAAACTATGGTCTGTTGTAGAAGTTTCGCTTGCTAGGGGTTATTAATAGTAACGAGAACATGTTTCACCCTTCCACCTTTCGCATCTATCAAAACCTTGCCAGCTGCCTATCAAGGCCTACGAAAAAACCAACTAAACTATTAATAAATCCGGCAGGTGTTAAACAAAAAACAACACATTATATAATTTGAAGCATACGGTCTTCCATAATAAGATTTCACGGCTAACACTTTAAAGCGCCTTAAGCTACTTAACAACCAAATCTAGAATCCAGCCCATAAATTATCATACATTGTCAAAAGAACAGCGGATACACAGAACCGAACTTTTCCGAAGTCACCGTGGCTAATCAACTGTAAACTTGGTACAAAGTTGGGTGGCTGTTGGAAAAGGGCGTAATTCAAGTTGGAAG
Source organism: Lithophane ornitopus (assembly GCA_948473465.1). Lineage (NCBI taxonomy): Eukaryota > Metazoa > Arthropoda > Insecta > Lepidoptera > Noctuidae > Lithophane > Lithophane ornitopus. The sequence goes on from OX419623.1 coordinate 10,717,494, forward strand.
GGTTGTAACCGCTGGAGGGCTGAGGGCCGGAGGCGCAATAAACTGTCGGAGGACTCCCTTGATTAATGGATGTGTAATTGTTCCCACATAATGTACAATAACTCGCATAGATAGACGCTGCGCCGCTGTGTCATTATGGATGCGGTATAAAAAATTGGAAAGGCGCTCTTATTGGAATCTTATTCCAATTTTTTTCCACTGGACACTCATTTATAGTCTTAGGTGACCAACTAGAAATAACGTGGCAGCAGACTAGGTTTCGACTTCAAAAAAAGAAGAAGGATAAACAATGTTCGTCAATATGTTTTTTTTTTCATCGATATTTTCGTCTGATTTTGAAAAGATTTTTTAGATTTGTTAGAGGAAGCTTGCTCGTTGGTGGAATATAAATTTTACTAACTTTGCTTGGGTAATTTTTGAGTTAGCTTCGATAGGTACCTATTTCATCCATTTTGTGAATATTTTGTTTGCCACTGTTGTTTACATAGCAAGTAGTAGATACGGATTGGTGTGGTGATTCCACATTAATTTTGGAAGCCGGTGGCAAACAACTAAAATACAGATCCAAAGACACTGACTTCCGAAATGAAAGTTATCTTTCGCTTTGTAGTGTTTTTTTTAAGCCTGTTGTTTTTTTTTGTAAGAAAGTTATTTATTTTTCACTTTTTTATATTAATTGATTCATTGCCAACTAGAGTTATCTATACTAATATTATAAAGAGGAAAGATTTGATTGTTTGTTTGCATTGAATAGGCTCCGAAACTACCGAACCCATTTGAAAAATTCTTTCACTGTTGGGAAGCTACACTATCCCCGGCTGACATATAGTATACCACCCCGGTATATTTAAAAAAAAAATTGGGCGCCTTACTAAAACTCCAATAATGTAATCCAAGGTGTAAAAAAAATACCTAAAATAGCCGTAGATAAGTACCTACTTAGTGCTACCCGTGCGAAGCCGGGGCGAGCAGCTAGTAGGACAATAAATAAACCTTAATTTTTTTTTACGAAAGCAGTTTATTAATCAATTTAGCATACTTTTTGCTATGGAGCAAAAAGTTCTGAAATCACCAACAAAACGAAACTGGTATACAAGGCTACATAGTATACAAATTGGAAACATTAATTTTTAGTCCCCTCTAATAGTCAACATTCCTCGACAGGACCCAAAGACCAATCCGAGGGTCGTGTAGCCCGATGCTTTATAATGAACCCGGAGAATGTTCCACTAACTAATGTCTTTGTAATTGTCCTTGTATAGTAATGTATCCCTAGATTGCCAAGCATAAGAAATTCACTAACTGTGGCCGTAACGTGCTGGACGGATATTGCTTAATTTAATGGCGAGGAGATCACATTTAAGTTAGAATGTAAACTATCGTCACTTTGCTTAGTAAGGAATTAGTTAATAACTGGTCTGTTTCAAGATTTGTGTAGCTACCTACTTAAATTATTAACTCCATTAATAACCTAAATAGTAATCTTATAAATTCGAACTTAGCACAACCTTATCGACCGCTTTTTAATAAAATTCATTATATCTACATCAAAAAGAAAAAAATCGACACCGAAATAGAAATGATTATAATAATTAAATACATAATACCTACCAAATTCTTATTAGAATAAGTTCCGTTCCGCATAAAACACTCTTCTCTCAGCGTATTAAATTAAATTTGTTATCAGACGAATTAATCTCAGGGCTAGGTCACGCATCTATTGTCTCGGTTCCGTTTAACGCACACTTAATTACACGTGGTCCAACGTGAACACCTTAGCTAAAGGTGAAGATTGCACTTATCTTCCTTTCCTAATTTAGCTAAAGATAAATAATTCAATTACCACACGGTGGGGCGGAATTACTGGGTGGGCGAGTAATTGAACTAATTACGTCAGTGCCTCTGTGTTATTAGAAATGAATTATTGATGTGCCGTAGCGTGTGATAAATGATCTTCGCTTGTTAACTAGACAATCATTATTTTTTTCTAGCATTCGTACGATGAATTCAATTTTTATTGTCGTCTCGTACCTACACGTAGCCTGTTTAAGGAATAGCTGATTTGAATAAACGTATAGACAATAATTCCCTACATGTAAGCCGGCCATTAGAATTCGCAGTATTAATTTAAGGAGTTAATTCATCTATTCGACGGCAGATGTCGCTGTTTTGAGTGGTTGCGTTTTCGCGGCCAAACGCAGGAGAGCGCCACTTCCCGCCACAATAACTGTCGTGTTTTATTATTATTTTATTGCTGCGTTCAGTTATCAACGTTGTTTATTGACATTCTATTACAAAGCAGTAAATAAACAAGCGTGTAACCGCAATAAAAGTGCTCGTTCATCATCCGAGCGAGATTGAGACGATAGTGAAGCGACTAATGTCCCGTAGTTCAACAGTGTACCGTTAGAGGGCGTGATTTATGTCAACATTGATGTTCGTTTATGGTTCAATTTGTTCTAATCGACGATTATGAGCGCATTAGTTTTTACGACGTATTAAAACTTGATTTTAATGGGCGGCTCTTCAAATATTTACGTACTGCGGAGCTTTAATCTGAACTAATAAACTTATAAGGATTTATTGAAGTGTAGTTGTAGGATCAACTTCTTAATTTTAGTGTTGAAACACAATAAGTCGACGGGTGTGTGCCAAGTAGTATTTCAATGAGATTTAAAATTTATTTATGATTATTATTTCAGTTGACTTTGTTATTACTTCGGGTTCTTTATTTTATTAGGGGCTTGGCTTCAGGAGCTGAAAAATCATTGAAAAGATTACACTATTTCTAAAAACTCTAGTCGGCCGACTGGCTTAATTTATTGCATTTATTTTAACGGTAGGTTACAGTAAAACAAAAGGGTCTACCCGTTTAATATTATTGCAGCTGCTGACCATACCTAATTGCTTTAGAAAAAAACTACACTTGTTTATCTACCTTAGAATGTGCCTTTACCTACTAATTAAATGCATGTTTTATCTATACTATCACTTTTAATGAATGTAGATAATAGATACCTATCGGGGTAGCTGGCAACTTTTGGGTTATTTTAATACCACCACTACCAAAAGAAAAACATAAAACTACCTACTCACTTACACCCATTATAAAATTCCTACCATCCCCATTCGTCATGTTATCACTACTGCGCACACTTAATAATAATACTGGCAAGGGAGAGCGCGAGGTACCCCTAAAAATTAAAAATGGCGGCTGTCGGGTGCGGCTCGATTGGTGGCTATAACTCATGCGGGCAGCAGGGGCGCTAGTCATTTGTCTGTGTCCCACCCCCGCCCGAGAAATGCTCGCAAGATGGGGGATGCGAGTGTCATATTGTTTTATTGTGTTTAGGAAACTGTTTTAATGTATTTTTTTAAGGAAATGTTTTTTGGAACTTTGGTTAAAATGTTTACAATAACCTAGAGAATATTTCAATTTCTACAAAGATTACTTCAAAAATATTGACCTAACGCAATTTTGTTAAATGATGCAGTGTCTTAAAGTTTCTGTAAAATTATTGTGTGACATAATGTCTCCTTGAAAATGTAGGAATGTCTGATTAACCTCACTTTCAGGCAGAAATGTCTTTATTTGCTAAAAGTTTCAGCACATTAAGTCCGCCTTTGTATCTTTTTTGAGTACCTACCTACGAAAATTTTAAATAAATAAATGGTAAATAAAACAATGAGGAATATTCAATTACAATCAATAGGTAGGGTAACGTAATAGATACGTCGGTGGAATTATTTTTGTCATGGCAACTGGGATTCAAATTACTTATAAGTATAATCTACCTAATTTTCTTTGAACATGGTTACCTACTCCGAACAGGAAACGAGGTACCCTATACGAACCTGAAGTTACAGTTATCTTTCAAAATTACTTACCATAAACAATCCAATACCAGTAAATAATTACATACCGACTCAATTACTCATAAACGAAATTAAAAACTATCGACGAGCAACTCTGGGAGCCATCAGATAATACAAACTTAATTAGTTTCTTCGTGTTGCCTAAATGTAATTCTTATCTATCTATGTTTATGAATATACAAACCAATAACTTACAGGGACAGGTCTCACTGATTAGGTCTCCGTAATACTAGCAACTTACAAACTTATTTCTTCTTTTGAAAATGGAACATTTTGGGTGAAGGTTGATTAATGCTGAATTGAGTAGTACCGAAATAAGTTACCTTTGATTTTGTCAACGGTAAAGATAACTTTGTGGGTGAGGTTGCGTGTTCCAAGGCAGTATCGGAACCCACCTCACGCACTCTTCCGAAATTATTTTAATAAAACCAGGTTAGGTGAATGTTTTGATATTTTTTCCTCAAAAAAATAGGGAAAGGAAATAAACGTGGAAATTATTTGACGTAGCTTGTTTTGCTTTCGTGAAAATTGTTGGTATTTTTGAATTATTTCTAGTAGTTTGTTATCTGGATAATATTTCTTACATTTCTTGAATTTTCAGTATGAAACCGCCTAGTTTCTGGACAAAATAACACACGCTTTATTGAGCTCACTCGCATCATCAAGCTGCAGTTTTCTATCAACTATTGAACGAAGAACAAAAATTTGAAGAACCGCCAACAATAGACACTTAGGCAGGTCCTTTTGTAGTAGACAGTTCTTCATACTTTTGAATAACCTATACCCCATTTGAAATAAGATTAGACATTAAAACAAACCCTTTTACAGTCCGTTCAACCGATTTTGACTTCTATACCGTAGGCATAAGGCTAGCATTAAAAGCAAAAAAAGTTACACAATACCAACTATCTACTGCGGCTGCCATTTGTCATGCCACCAACGCAATAGAATTCAAAATCGGTTAAACGGAATGTAAAAAAGGCTTATCTATACGTTTAATCTTATTTCAAATGGAGTATAGTAGGTAAAGTCATGTTATCGCGACATCTAAAAGTGGGCTAAATCTTAATAAATTACAAGATTGACAAGTATAACTACATAGTTGCATTGCACAATACCTAGTTATAAGTTTGGGTTCATAAAACATATTTATATTAATCGATTAGATAATTCAATTTCAAAGCGCGTTAGCTAATTTATTTTAAAACTGGCAGAAATATGCGTCATACTGAGTAACTAAAATTATAATTAAGCAGTCACTCCGCTAGGTAGTGTACAGGTGTGTACAACGTTACTAGCACAATATTATAATTGAATATTTGAAACCCTTATTAAGTTCAACAATGGTTGACCAAAAATAAATCAACAACAACAACTCTATCTTTGAAACAACAAAGCACTTGCATTCGCAACGATTATTATCTCTAAAACAAACTTAATGCATTTAAGGCTAGTAGCGACACGGTCTAGAGACATTTTACCACTTAACAAACATAATTTCGCAATCAATTTGACCTTTAACTGCATTTAAATAGAGCCCATTTTCGGATGGTCTAATCGCAAATTTCTTAATCGTTACCAGACAATATCCTTAAGCAGTTGGTTTAGACTTTAGTGTTGAAGATATAGCGTCTGTTTTCGGTTGTAGAGGAACTACAAATGAATAGTAGAAGGACCAGTCGTGATCGAGGATCGTGATTGCGACACCGTACTGCGTGCCCTTTGAACACGGGTTCCGTAGCCGTGAAAAATCACTTGAACATATGCAAGCTGCCGGCCTGTCCCTTGGCGACATTCTAATCCAGCGTAATGGTAGCAGCGACATTTATTACATGTTTATTCTTGTAAATCCAAGTTTTGTAGTCAGTTTGGAATAAGGTGGACTTACATTAGTTATTGTGTAAGACCGGTAAATATCCATGTTTGGGGAATTAAAGAAAATTGGAGTGGAGTCATCATCTGCTTTGGAAGTATCAGTGTTGACTGCATCTAAAGCTTTATTTTTATTCATGGGTAAAGGTAATAGGCTCATTAGCTGTCACTTTTATAACCTTAAACTGCTTTTTATAACGAACTAGTCCATTTGCATGTCACTTCCTTACGCCATCACAAATATTTAAAGTAAAAAACTGTTCGAAAAAATTGTTTCTTAAAAACACTAATTTCAGTACCCACGCTCCAACTTTTTGTTCGCACTGTACTCCACAAATGATCGTTTGGTTGAACACGCGAACATGCTGGCACCGTGAGCTGTGTCGAAAGAATTATTGCCCTATCTATCTCGATATCAGTTTCATGATACCTGCACGCTGTTAAGACAAATATCAGGCACGATTAAGTGCTTTTAAAAGTTAGAACTCTGTTAAAAGTAGCTATTTAAAGAGACAGCTTGTAGGGTAATTTCTCTTTTGTATTCCACTGTAAATATTTTTGAAAAAAATTCAATCTTAGTACTCCTTAGTAATGTAGGTGGTTGCGTGGAAACGATAAAAACTAAGTAGGCATTCTGAAAATTCGTAAACAGCGCGCGAAAAGCTTTAAATAATGTATCCACGTGCGTTACGTAGTATGATGCGATACTAGTACATACTATAATAACAATTATTATTTCATAATATTAATAGCCAATAAAAAAATCGACTAATTATTTATCGACTCATCGATACTATCGACACAGGCGCGCGCGCGTTTTGTTTAAAATTCGAACATCGACGCCGCCCGGTATGGCGCACAAGGGATCATAAAATATTATGGCTCTATTCTTTTCGATACGTGATAACTCCTGGATCAAGTGTTGAGTGAATGTTAATGTAGGGCTGTAGCTAATGTGACACCGATATGCTTCCGGGATGTATCGATATGGTGTTTCCCAGGTTTGTTTTTGAAGTTTTCACAATACTCAGACTGGCGGTACGCTTTTGAGGAGTAATTAATTGTCGTAGCGCGTCTGCTACGCAGCTTTTGATTTGCTACGCGAACGTTTGTAGCGTTTGTGTTCTGTGTTTGTTATACTTCTAATGCTGGCACTTCACTTCGCGTCATCATCATCGCCTTTTCTATCCTAGCCTTTTTCCAACTATGTTGGGATCGGCTTCCAGTCTCACCGGATGCAGCTGAATACCAGTATTTTACATGAAGCGACAGCCTATCTGACCTCCACAATCCAGTAACTAGGTAATACGATAACCCTTGATAAGACTGGTTGTCAGACTTTCGGGCTTCTGACGACCCGTAACGACTGTCAAAGATCCACAAATGACAGCCGGTACCAACGGCTTAACGTGTTTTCCGAGGCACGGAGGAGTCTCGGTTTGTAAAGATCAGTCGGTCACCCATCCACGGACCAACCTCGGCAAGCTTAGCTTAACCTGATGGATCGACCCGTGCGACTGTTATTACCTAGTCACGAGCTCGTCGTATTTCGTTAATACAAATTAAACTTTTATTCAAAATGTATAAGGCATATTTTGTATCACCCAAGTAACGCATTTTGACAAATACCTACGCCAAGTGAAGTGCCAGCATAAGTTATATTTAATCATCGTTAAAAATTAACATAATGGGACGTAAACCATCAAGTATGTTTTTGAAATTAGAACCTAACTGATATCGAAATTTTGAAATACAAAGTCTGGCTCGAAGTTTTATGCTCGGGGTAAAGTTAAATCTCTTTTTGTAATAAGACGGAATGCTTTCAATAGCAGATCCCAAAACTAAAAGATCCAGAAATAATTTCTTTGGATGTTCTTACAAATTACTTGAATAATAAACGAAGAGAAGATTCGCTCATAAAATACTTTTATTTTATTACAAACATTTCAATCATCTACATCGAAATTTAATTACTAAAATGTCATAAACAGTTATACTTTATTATAGTTTAATTAATAGACTATCGACCTGATATCACGGGTCATAAATAATTCATCTATAAATCTATTATTTATTTAAACAAATCATAACGCCGCATAAACGTGCGTGTTGGTAATATATAATTTGTGGAGCACGTGTCATCTTTTTTAAAAGTATTTTGGCATAGTAATGATGATCGAAGAAAAACTATAAAACTTCGCATTAGTATTCCGATACAGCCTTTTTCTATTTACGACAATTTGGACACGTAGAGAGCTTTTTCGTTGTGTTTAGCTGTTATTGAAACGGTAGTTTAAAAATATTGAAGACAGGTGTGGAACTCAATAAAATCATCTGAGTTATGTAACACGTGGCATTCAAAATACATGTAAGGTATGTTCATTCGTTTATAATTATAATAAAAAATATTAATTTAATAAAATAATAATACTAATAATTATGATATGCATTTTGCAAGACTTAATTAATTTGATACACAGTGACGCTTTACGAAACGTCATTATTCTGAAAACGGTTATGCACCTTTAAAGTTATCAGCTTCCGCTCCATTACGTGAGTTTGATGTGGCATAATTTATGAAACATGGACTTATTTGGCATATACATAGTGAAAATCTCCCAATAAATCAGTATATTTTATTGGATAGTTTGAGCTTTCAGCGGTAGGCGTCACAAATCATTGAAACGCATCGCCCGCCCAAACTGACGTCAAATGGTGCAGAAACTGTATGTATTGTGCGCACCTAGTTTTGATGTGTGGTGACGTTTGTTTTACATACTATTTTAGTTTTACAAAACTTCATAAATCTTGTTGAAAGTCGGTTAAACTATCTCTTTGAGAGTGTTATTGTTTGTCTATAAAGGACTGTCTGAAACATTGTAATATGAAATAGAACAAACAAACAACATTGAAATTCAGTGCATGTCTATGATTCGGTTGATAAAGCTTCAAAGTAGGTAAGGTTCAAGTACTGCATTCTAAGCGCAATGTGTCCTAAGCCTTTAAAAAATACAAAAATAAAACAACAAAACACAAAAAAAAACAAACAGAAAACAACAAACACAACACAGAGAAACAGTGAGATTGACGTTTAAATGTGATATTTCCTAATCAACTGTCAAGTTCCAAGAGAGTAGGATTAATAAAACTATTTGGAACCAATCCTTTCTTAATTATTGTACCCCTAATTTTGCTTCACTGTCAAAATCACAGTGATCTTTAATTCCATCAAAATAAGGTTGCTGTTGCGTTGCTGCTGTCAAACGTAATATAACTGTGAAAAGACTGTGGATGACATGCACAATGTCTTTAATAATGTCCCAGTTCGCTACTAGTTTTAACTCGAAATTGTTAGAGCCAACATAATTATGCAGTTTAACAAAATGAAAACAACTCCATGACAATGATCTCTTATGAACTATAAGATTACATCACGACTGTGTTCCTCAAAGGGTTAGGCAGAGGTGTAGGTACCTATATTTCGCACACTCACATTTCGCCAGTTATGTTTATGTCCCATGTAATAGGGGAGAGGCTATTATCATCAACTGGGCACAAATCCAGACTCCAGGCTGCTACTCAGAAATTCCAGACGGAAAAACCCAATAACCCAGACCATCAGCAGTAGCGTTTGCGACCAACAAAGCAGGGGGTCTAAACCGGCCACATAGCAATTCCTCTAAAAGCAGTTCATTTCCTGAATCCCAGCTGTCATTAGCAATTCCTCTTATTTGACACAAAAGCAATTCATATTATGTGGACCATTTTACGAATCTCCATAGAAAACTGTCAAACAGATGAATTTTTTCCTAATATGAATCGCACGCAGATCATATTTTTGTATTGTCAGTTTGTGACATTTTACGATGATTCATAGTATTTTCCTATTATGATTCTGTCAAAGTGACTGTTTTAAGCCCCCTGTTCTCTTATCAACCAAAGCAATCAAAACATGATTTAGATTTACCAAAACAGTTCCTGTTTGCCAAAATGCCACCGAGAACCATATAATTATTATAATGTTCATTAAAATGCCAGCAGCTTATTCCAATGGACCACGATAAATGCCAATTAAATCGTAGATTAGATTAAATTCAACCGTAATGTCTGTCTCAAGACAACCAAATGCAATGCCTCGTTTGATAGCGGAGGCAAGATTAATCAAGTTACTGGACGCCAGTAATGACGTGAAATGTCCTTAATTTAATGTGGCAAATAATATGTGCTACAATGATTAATATTGTTTATATGCGTTTATCTTTAATTAAAATAATGCTGCTAGTTGTATCAGTATCAGACATGAATGACAGTGACAACACATGTCACGGATCTACATTCAAGTTTTGTATGAGAGAATTTATTAGATTTGTGAGTTATGTAATGAAACTAGAGTAGATTTACGAGTTTCTCAAGTTATTGTGATAAACTAATAACCTAAATTGTTTTGTATCATTAATTAATTATTAGGTACCAATGAAATCAGTGTGTAATTAGATCTCTGTAATAGATCTTCTTTTGTTTGAGTCGATGACCTAGGTGTAAAAAACGGAGCTCATGGCTAAGAAATAACAGCCGCACGGTAGATCCATCAGGTTAAGCTACGCTTGCTGGAGTTCCAGGGATGGGTCACCTCTTTACATACCGAGACTCCTTCGTGCCTCGGAAAGCACGTTAAGCCGTTGGTTCCGGCTGTCATTAGTGGATCTTTGACAGTCGTTACGGTCGTCAGAAGACCGAAAGTCTGACAACCAGTCTTACCAAGGGGGTATCGTATTACCCAGTTACTGGGTTGTGAAGGTCAGATAGGCAGTCGCTCCATGTAAAATACTGGTATTCAGCTGCATCCGGTTAAACTGGAAGCCAACCCCAACATAGTTGGGAAAAGGCTGGGCAGATTGATTGGCGTAGGATTGTAATAATGTTAAATGAGTTAGGGCCTGTAGGTGGCCAGCCAATCGTGCTTGGCATTTTTAGGTTCTCAGAAGTGCAGTGGTGGCCCATTGGTAAAGGCTGCCACTTACGAGTTGTAGGTCGTAGGTTCGATCCCTGACAGGCACTTTACTTTGTGTAAATTATTTCATCACCACTGCTCTTAAAATGGTGAAGGAAAACATCGTGAGGAAACCGGCATTTCCTAGAACCAAAAATTCGAAGACATGTAACATCTACCAACCCGCACTGGGCCCGCGTGGTAGATAACGGTCCACTCCCTCTCACAGAGAGGAGGTCTGTGTCCCAGCTGTGGGAACTTTATAGGCTGATTATGCTCAGAAGTGCAGGTGCATGTACACTTTGAACACTCCATTAAGGGACATGGCTTGGTCAGGAGCACCGCATGCGCACTGGGTATCGGTTATAGATTCTACCTTGTATTTCAAAACCAGGTTCCTCCACCTTCCAAGTGTTGTTCCATTTTGTAGTCAATTTCTTCACGTAAGTTTCAGTATCTTTAGTTCTCTGATTAAGTAGTTGACTGCACTTAGACCGACATTCAATCGCATTATTTCTGCAAGGCATCATAATGCATCGCCAATACATTCCATAGGTTATTGCTAGTTACCTAAAAGCAAAAGGTAAGTAATTAGTATTGGTAGGTATACCTATATTTATTGGTATACAGAAGCATATCGAATTTCAAATTAATTAATACCTAAACAGCTGAGTAAACCCATTATTCAATAATACCGTAAAATTAATTAGCAATAATTACCCCGGATCGAGCGTAAAATTTTTATAAGAGATAAAATGTTCTTTGTCTCACATTCAATTATAGCTTCAGGCCTTTTTGTCGCCTTATCGGTCTAACACGTGGACGTATATGTATAGGATAAATGTGTTTCTATAACAAATAAATTACATACATAATTATCTAGTGTCCAGCAAAAGACGTAAAAAGTTTTCGCACTTGACAGTGACAATTTAGCATTTAAAGTGCAAGTTAAGTTTTACAAAAGTTATTGACTTCTTTGAAAGAAAGAAAATAAACTTTTGAAAAATTAACACAATTCAAATACATGTATTTGAATTGTGTTAATTTTTCAAAAGTTTATTTACTGTACCGTACAGTCTTACCAAGGGTATCGTATCGTATTACCTAGTAACTGGGTTGTGGAGGTCAGATAGGCATTCGCTCCATGCTAATTAAATACTGGTATTCAGCTGCATCCGGTTAGACTGGAAGCCGACCCCAACAAAGTTGGGAAAAGGCTAGGCAGATTGATTAAAATACATTAGAGGATGCAATGGAAGAGATGCCATTTTCTATTTCAATCCGATGTTATTTCCACAAGCTGTAAACACTCGTCAACTGGGGGTATCTGAAGTAAAAAAGATCGTGTCAGGCATAAACATTTCCAAATTACATAAAAAGCAATCAATTTCAGCAGCACACGGCCCATCAATCCGAACACGGCATAAAATCTAAATCTGCGCGTGCACATGCATAGTTAATCATTCGTTAGCATAGCAATCTGCATGCGTAACGTACCAGGGATGTACACAGTAATTAATAATTTCGACACTCGCCGATTAACATTTAAATCAGAGTCGCATTCGGTCGGGATTGGTCGGGTTCGGTCGGGAGCCGTCGTGCCTGATCGACCGTGGTCGGGGGGTGAACAGTGAAGTCTGACGGATTGATTTATATTTTGTTTATTCAGCAAACAAATGGCTTTGCTGCGTGTACGGGTATCGTCAGTGTACAGTGCTGACTGCTGAGTTTTAGCTGCTAAACGAAGATCAACAATAAATTATAGGATCCCAGTTTTACACAAATATTTCCGAGTTTACCGCGCAAAAGCAGCGATAAACTGAGAAATAGTTTATGATCACCGTAAGGTGTAACAATACTGTGCATAATTCATACTTTACCTACTATTTCTTGATGCTAACTTTTCCGAGAAAATACTTAACTTTTTTTGCGCCAACTAAAAACGGAGCAAAAAATAAAATTTACTAAACCGCCGGATATTTTTAGGGTTCCGTACCCGAAGGGTGCCAAACGGAACCCTATTACTAAGCCTACGCTCTCTGTCCGTCTGTCTGTCAGCAGGCTGTATCTCATGAACCGTAAGTAAATTTCAGCTGCCTACCTAAGGCAGCTGAAATTTTCACAGATTGTGTGATTGTGTGCTTTTGCCGCTATAACATCAAATTAATATAAGGAGTAAATGAAATAAAGGTTAAGGTGTAAATAATATAGGTACGAATAGGTAAGGTGTAAATAAATCAAATAAAAAAACGTGTTTTACGTGTTAATACGGTACGAAACTCTAGCTGTGCGAGTCCGAATCGCACTTGGCCGGTTTTTTTTATATTTTCAAGAACTACATTATTCTCATTCCCACTAACTAAACTTGATGCTCGACGCATTGACAGTTAACAGTCAATTACCTACATGTGGGGTAAATGTACCGGTTGTAGTCGGCATTCTAAGCTTCTTTAAAAAATGCCTATGTAAATCTTATTGCGGTTAACAGCGTGTAAATGTGGTGGCTAATCTATCACCATACAATTAGCCTGCGTCTAGACGCACACCTACCTTCAACTGGTTGAAAGATAAATAGTGGCTGACAGCTAACTGGCCAAGCGCCTGCTTGATGCTGATAACACTATCTGACAAATTACAGTTTACATTGTAGATACATTGCACACCGTATTTCGTACTTGTAATTTACCTAACGAATGAGCCGTACTGTTTCTTTCTCACTAAACAAGTTTTATTTATTAATAGCAGCGGTTAATCATTTCGTCGAACGTGTGAAGTTACAGAACAAAAACTAGAACACTTCGCCAAAATTACATTCTTATTAAGACTGGTATCCAGGCAATTACTTGGGTACTAATCCATAATTTTCCACTTAGCAACTAAGTAATGACATAAATAATTGCACTTCTCGTACCATCTAGTACAGGTGACCTTCTAGGAGTTCAACCCTTAATTGCGCGTTAAAGGTATCGAAGCATGTCCTATAAATTACCGTAGGTAATTATGTTAATATTGTCACTATGGACGTGGTTTTGTGGGCCGTCAATCGTGGGTCACGCTCGAGTGCCCGACACTTGCCCGACGTATGCCCGATGTATGCCCGACGCTGCCCGTCATTGGGTGGCACGGCTCATAAACGAGACACCTTCTATTACCGTATGTATTAAGGAATGTACTAGTGTTAATAGGAAATTATTGGCTGGAGTTCAGATTGTGATAGTGATTAAGTTGGAAGTAATAAACAGGGCCGGATTTAAGGCGGGGGGCAAAAGGGGCCTCCAAAAAATAGGGGCCTCCCCAATTGTTTTTTTTTATATAAGTAATAAAATCTTTTCAGAAAAAAAAACAACCGACTTCCAAAAAAAACACTAAACCCTTTTTAGTGTTTTTGCCTGACACAAATTCGAATGCTGCTGCTATGTAAATAACAGTGACGGAGTAACTTAAAACATCATGTAGAATGTAGTTATACTAAGTGGGAAAAATACGTAATATTGAAGCTAACTCAAAAATTACCCAAGCAAAGTTAATAAAATTTATATGGGGCCACCTCTGAAGCATGACCTATCAAACAAAAAAATAATCATCAAAATCGATTCAAAATTGGGGGAGTAATCGCAAAAAAAAGGATAACATACAGCCGAATTGAGATCCTCCTCCTTTTTTAAGTCGGTTAAAAAAAAGTTCACATTCACAAGGAACCTTTTCTAACTTTTCGTGGTAAAAAAAAAGTTCACATTCACAAGGAACCTTTTATAACTTTTCGTGACCGGGGTGATGTTCTTAAAAATGATACATTGGCATACAATGACTCTGATAGCGAAAACCGAATTAAATGATATTTTTTTTCGTCTGTTCCGTAAAATTCTCGGGGCCTCCACTTCTCGGTTGCCCTAGGGCCTCCACGCCCTTAAATCTAGCCCTGCTAATAAAGCAGTTGGATTGATTGATTTTCTGCGACGTAGTCATAGGGAGAAATACTTCCTGTGTTTTGTTACAGACATACAGTTTGATCTTTGGCAAGAATCGAATAGATCGACCGAGTCGTCTCTATTTATCTTTATGTCGGACCAGAATCCAGAGTCGGCCATAAAGCTCTTCCTCTTTCCGGTGACATTTCAGGCTTCAGTCCGCCATCTTTGGCAAGGGCCTCGTCTTGCCTATTTATGTATAGGTATTGAAATAGGATTAATACTATTCATACTTCATACTATGAAGGCCGAACATGAAGTATTTTACTTCTGTAAGCAGTTTTTTTTTCTGCTCATCACCTTTGGGCAGTACCTACCTCCCTGAGAACTTCAATATTTACATAGGTACCCATTCACAGATGATCCCTATTCACACATTTTTGTTTCAATATCTTTTAAGAATATTACTACTAATTACCGAATGTTCCCTTAATATCTAATTCCCAGCAGCTTTACCCACTTTCCTTATCCAAATCAAATATTTGCAAACAAAAATTTCCCGAGTACAATTTCGAAATGTTTTCGCGACTACTTATTCCTGTCAACCGATGGTGCACGTGTCTTAAGGCACGTAGGCCATTACTTCAAGTTTAGCTACAACATGGGTGAGCCATCCCACTAGAATACTTACCTACAAGGAAATGTAAATTCACTTTCCGATTTCGTACTACCTACTAAACTTTATAATGAATCCCTGGTTTGGTATGTTAAGGATAAAATTATGCGATCAAATCAAAATCTAAAACTAGCACTGTGAACATAAACAGTTCCTGAAAACAGTTTTAGCATACATTTTGTGAGTTATTATCATGTTAATTGGTTTAATTAGAGCCAAAGGCCAACCCATGGCCTAATTTCAGTATCCAAAAATACTTTTTCCCTCATAGTTTACGTTTCATACTGCCACATAAAAAGCGATCATTTCCACTTCAAGCATTTTTTTTTAAATGTTCAAATAAGATACCTTCAAATAATTACAAATTATGTCATCAAAACATAAAATGACGTCTACCAAAACACGTAACACGACAATTATTTCAAAATCGCGCAGAGGGCACACATAACTCGTGTTCGACACGCGCTGCCCAACGTTTTTTCATCAATTTGTCCAACGCATTGATATGCGAAATGTAGTCGCGAATCGCACGTCGCATACATACGATTAAAAAATCGCCGCGGTAGGTGACCGGCGCGTACCCAGCTTTAATTGAATAGATTTAGCGTCACAACTCGACTCCTAATTGTCTAATTTGAAGCGAAAACAAGGTATGGTTGACGGGCGAATATATTACAGTGGTATGCAGAAGGACTTTCTTTTGGTGCGATATAAACATTGGCCGGGAATAACAAACAGTAACGTTAAAGGACTTCTTGACATTGATATTGATTAGGCAAGATTTTATGAATTAGGTCTTGGCACACTTTAAGGTAACCCTTGCCCAAGACTTCAAACTCACGTTCTCTAACGCACCAACTAGTCAGTTTTACGGGCATTCAGTTCAGATATCAAACTACACAAGTCTACAATTACATATTATGAACAAAAGGTACAATTCAATACTGGATTTCTTCAGTTCATATTCATTAGGTACTTACTTACATCGCAATTCAGTGCTGACAGAAAAACAGCTATCGATATATTGTTTTTTTTAGGCTGAAGGCTCCTCCCTTCCCTGGCTTCCAGTCAATGACATTTCCATTCACATCTACGTTTCTAATAACATTGCGTCATGTCAAAAAATAGCACCATACATTGTCAACATTTTTAAATTATTCAAAACACTTTAGGGCAAAAAGTAATCAAGACACTATTGTCTAGCCGGCCTTGTGTCTAGGTGCAGCATTATTATTCGTAGACCGGCGACCATAAACCTGAAGGTATGTAGGTAAGGCATGCGGGTGGCCTATGCTAAACCGTCGATACTGCCAAACGTCGGCGGACGATTGCGGAATACCTATGACCAGCGGTCAGCTCAGTCTACTGGAGGTCTCAGACAGAAAAGTTTTGATGCGGATGTATTGTTTTGGTTTGAAAGAATTGGGACAGGATAACGGTATGTCGGTTCGTTTGATTTTCCTTGTGGCTTTAAAGCTAACGGCGCCGGCGCCGTCGCCTTTCTATTTTGGATAATTTATTAGTGTCAAATGACAGATTAGTTCATCACGTTTACTAATGCTTGACAAATATTAATAGCTAAAAAAGCATAAATCAGTTTGCTGCTGATGTCATAATTTTTAAACTGTCAGTACACTACGAGGTCCCCACGCCACCTGCATAACAAATGCAAGTCTCTAATTAGTTTTACGAGGCCTGTAAACAACTCAAGATATCAATCAACATACACAACACACGTCTACACAAGATGATCACCGAGTGATTAACTCGATTGATAACTTTTCTTCAACTTTGTAAGAAAAAGCATCTTTCACGACACAACTTTGGAAAAGCGTCCAAATTTTTTCACAATTTATCATGACGAGCAATTCAAAATACGCGAATAAAACTAAAACAAACCATGTTCTCGCGGCACTAAAATAAAGACAAAAGACGACACCAATAAATTGTCGCTGAAAAGTAACCAAAGCATTATACAGTTGCATAACAGTACAGTAACAGTAAATAAAAAGAGGAAAAAGGAGCAAAACTGTGCACGAAACTGTGCGCTTTTAAATACGGACGACGTTGAGCGCGGGTAAGGCAAAGACATTTATGTTCACTAAACAAGTAGTAAAAGTCACTACTTGAGCGTTTTTATGGCACTCATAAATGTCAGATTGTGCGCCGGGGGTTTAGCAGGCCCAGGCCGGCCCGTGCGCGGGACGGTGCCCGACCTACTGAATAAGGCATCCGATTTTACGAACCCGACCACCGATACTTAATTGATTCTGTTCATTTCTCAATTTGTGTGTTTTTTTAATGTTTTCGTTTACACTCGCTTGACGTTTACGACTGTCATTCGTTGTATAATAAAGCGATTTCTTTTCCTTTTTCAGGTAACCATTTCTGCTGCTTAACAGTCCATAAACAGTAAGGCGTTATTTAATGGTAAGTTGACGGCTGCGGAGAATGTTTAGCTGGTGCGTGAATGACGAGCGAGCACAACGAGATCGCGGCGACTCGCGATATTTAGCACAAAAGTTCACATAACAAGAGTTGCTACTGTAAAAGGAAACTTTATAGCCGAAGACAGACGTGAGAATAGGTCGCGGTTCTCAGCAACGGGCCCCTATGCAAATTATTGCATCATTAAACACCTCGTTGCGAGCTTTCGTGTTAGATTGACGTTTGCTACACCAGCCAGTTGTCTCAAGTTTGAACACGATTTGTAAGACCGGATACGTTTGACTGGCGTTAGTTTGTTCAATTATTGTAAAGAAAACGCGTTGTTCTTGCTGAGATTGACGGCTCTAGATAACACTTTATATATGTTTGGATATTTTGCCGGCCATGAGTGAGCGAGCATGCAAATTAAATCGCCGTAATATTATTATGATTAAGGCGACACACCCATCTTGTTGGGTCGAGTCTTAATCATCCGTTACTAAGGAACTATAAATTGTTTACTTTATTGGCACAACACGTTGACTCATTTGCAGCAAAATTATTATAAAGAGCTGCTTAAAATTAAAACAGTTGACATAAAACGCTAAATGGCCAGTGTTTCAATATTCTGGTATGAAAATGTTGACAGCATCCGTCTACGAGCCGCGTATTTGCATAGTACGTGTTTACGACCAGCTAGGGTTATCACAGTACTAAAGAACTTTTTTACTGTAAACCATTTTGCTACTGGTGAACTCGTAAAATGTATATCTCGATGAAGGCATAAGTGCGGTAGCGCAAATAAAATCTTTGAGTAACTGAGTTGTTTCAGTAACGACTTTTCGTGTTATGCCCTTCGAGTTTTCTGGACTTCTTGGGTCCAAATTAACACGGATATAAAACTGGAAATAAATAACCTTTAGCTATCACATCATTGACAAGGAAATACGAATGACAAGTGTGGTACAAAACTTATGCCCAAAGTGCTACGTAGTTCACAGATTTTCAGAGATTAGAGTAAATTCGTTTGCTTTCAGCATTTTCAGCAGTAACCATACACTGTTTAATCAATTAAATAGGTATTAGTTTTCGTACTTATGTTATGTGTTGAATTGGCATCCGTACCAAATGATTGA
This sequence comes from Lithophane ornitopus, assembly GCA_948473465.1. NCBI lineage: Eukaryota > Metazoa > Arthropoda > Insecta > Lepidoptera > Noctuidae > Lithophane > Lithophane ornitopus. Next base: position 10,736,379 of record OX419623.1, read on the forward strand.
TGCTTAAGTACTTATCACTTGCTCTTTCAAAAGTCTTGGAACACGGAAAGTCCCATCTGTTACGAAAACATGACAGAAACTTTAATGGTTTTACAAATTAGGAGCTTAATTTACCAGTCACTTAAGAATGCAATTTATTATAACTTCTTACCATTAGCAGGCAACCCTACTGCCATATCCTAGGCAGTACACCTGCTAGCGGGCAGTAGACATGTGTATGGTGGGACGGTGACTTTTATTGACGCGGCCGTGTTTATTACTCGCTCCTGCCTTCTTCGGGCGAGCCTAGCGACAGTTTTGCCTTTCGGTGTACTGGGGTTGAAGAATAATAACGGCGCGAGTGATTTTTCAGCATATTTTTTTTATGTTACCAGTTCTAAGTTATTGTTTAATACTAAGAGGCTTCTATTTGAGTGAGGGTCAAGCATGAGTCACGATGGAACTGACCAAAGAATGACTGAAATTAATGTAGTTTTAGATCGAAAGCATCGTTTCAAAAGTCGGACTTAAGTATTGATGGGTGCATAGATATACCATAGGAATAGGATAAATCAAAATATAAATTATTGGTTTCGATCATAACCACGTTCAATTTTATTTTATAAAAACAAGGATCAATTTACTAGTCCATTAGCAAAATAAATAATAATACTGTTTCAGTTGAGTGAACTCTTTACTGTTTAAAAATGCGCATAATGAATAAGAAAATGCAAGCAAAAACTTTAATATAACTTAATAAGAATAAAATAAAAAGCATTGACGAATGACGAATCAATTTAGGTTTCCGCTTCCGCCTATAACTTGGCTCATTTAGCAAACTTCGTTTTATGGCTTTTGAATTACGTATGTTAAATAGAAAATGAGGCATGGGAATATTCTACTTAGTCGCTTAGCGGGGCCGATGCAAAGGAATTTGATTGGAATTGAATTGAATTTGTTTGAATGAATTTCACTATGCGATCTTAGTTTACTACATCAATAAAATATTTTTATCTTGTTTCTTTTCTCTATTTTTTATGCCGGAATCGTAAAACCTATTTTATTACTATTCAATTAAGAGGAGATGTGTAAGTAAAACTTGTCTTTATAGATGCTTAATGGCACATCAGCATAACAAGATTACTAGTCGTTTTTTTCATTTTTACTTTCATTTGGTACTAAAATAAATGGCTTATCCATCTAGTTTTCTCCTTTTATGGAAAGGACATAAAAGTTTTGTCTTTTTATTGATGTTCATGGTATTTTCTTCTGAATAACAGTTTTCCTTTTTTTTTCCATCTTTTAATCATTGTCTGGCAGTTTGAGTAATGTATGCGGCCTATCCAAATGTTCTTTCTTTGGTATTCTGCGTCAAATCGTTGAGCTGGTTAAGTTCTGAGTTGAGCTGCACGATTACTGACAAATGCTTGCACTCACTGGACCTTGTTATCTCAGGTCTTCACATGATCTGACCAAGATTACGTCTGGACTTTAAAAGAGACTGTGCATCACAGTCTATTAAGAAGAAAGGCCGAAACAAATTCAGAAGTCACAGACTGTGACCTCTGACTCTGTTGAGGCCTTTCTTCTCAGAGTAGTCAGTTAAAAAACTAGATGAAGTTTTTTAAATAGTATCGACGTGTAAAAGTGTTTGTACAAACCAATTTACAGAAAATAAAATAATTTCATTATCATTTCATCATAATGTCAACAGACTTTCCTTTGCTAGAAGAATCTCTGATAGTAGTGCAGCAATTTTCTTTATTCAGGAGTCTCTATAATCTCCAAATGATGTCTCCAAAGCCTGTCTGTCTTTTGTATTTGTATTCCCCTTTATCTTCTCTTTCTTCGGAAAATCATTGGGTGGAACACAGTGAAACCGGGCTACCGAAAGCGTCTCCTGGCTTTTCATGTTGTAGAAAAAACAAAAAAGATCGTTTAAAAACCTGTCGATTTTGAACGCAACCCTTTCAAAAAGCTAATCATTCTACCATAAAATAGGTGCGTATACGTTGAAAGCACCAATCGTAATGGCGCGAGAGGGCATGTCCGCGATCGTAGCGCCACGATAGCATTGTGCGGTGTGGTGCGCAAGAGTCGATCGCGACGCCGATTGCGAACGCCTGTCGCTTACGTGTCGCCTCCCGCCCGTATCTCAGACCGCATCGCACGCAAATTATAATCGATACCATTATTGTAATATCCGAGTGTAACATTCACACCACTATTGTTCCTTTTCTTTGGCGTAGTCTTAGCTCTTTGTTCGCGGCCGTCTGATGCTGTTACAGATCTATCTAAAAAGTCGAGTAACAGATACATTGTTCAATTATAGCTTTCAACTGTGTAATAGTAGCTAATTAACACTTGATTTATTAACACCTCTCAAATGTATTATTAATAAGACTCTTGGAAGAGTTTCTCGTTTGAGCTTTTTTGCGTGAGTTGGTAAGTATGTTAAAATTTTCTTTGAATTTTGACTGAGGAATGAAGAGTTATTCATAATTTTCATGCACATGATAATTAAGCAAAGATTGCAGTGTTTTGTCGTCTTCTCGTGTAGTGTTTAAGTTTATTATCTTGTTTAATGATTTCGTGTGATCATTAACAAGGAGTTCTGACAGACCGCGTGCCGTATCGGCCGAGACGTCCAATTTAAGTGCCGACAAGGGGACACGTAGTCAACAACTGACATCAATGGTAAAAAGTTCATTTTGTTCCAGCAGTGTTTATTTTGTTTCCAACTGTCCTTTCTGGTTTCACACTCCGACCAAAATGTACCGAATGTCCGTTTAATCGGCACATTTTCTCGTTCCGCACGAGTTATGACTTACGATATTTTTTTTTAAATAATAATGAGCTGTCAACTCTTATAGTCATTACGACTTTTCGATTGTGTAATTGGATAATTTATTCGATCTTTATCTTTTCAATTAGCGTCGTGTCCAATGATGTGAAGTTTTAATATTCATCTGACAAATTGTTGCCATTAATTTTTTATTAATCAGTTTTTTTGTTATTTATTTGCTTCAGCATTGTATGCATCGTGAAAAAGCATGACTATAGTATATGACTTTATTATTTGTGCAGTACAATTTATAATTATTATCTCAGGCTTGTTTTACATATTCCTATTGGTTATTGTGAGTTAATTGAGTTGACTCATGTCTCATTGGATCGCTCTACCACACCTGATGAGCATAGAACAAAAACAAATGGTATTAATATTGAAACATTTAAATAAAGCTTTTAATTGATAATAATATATATTACAATATCATTGTTAACTTAAATAACTTTCTCAAGCATATAATCGTACTAGTACCTAACCAATTGTTTGCGTTGCCCTTACACCAACCAGTAAGGTAATCATTAGTAAAGTCACATAACTATGACAATTATCATTTAAAACATAGACAAGTAATGTTATGCCATCAATTTTAAATAAAAAAGAACATGAACATATTTTATTCATTCCATCGGCGAATCGATTTCTGGAGTTGTCGATTCGCCTAGAAATAAATTAACTTTGTGCGTAACGCTCAAGAAAACATAATATTATTTAAAAGTATTTTCTTTGATTCGGGCGAGTAAATTCATGCGACTCACCATTGACCCGAAAAACTTTTGAAACAAACAGGAAAGAGCCTCTAAATTCGCGAAAGAAAAACCTCTTTTACAACTTATTGGCGATCAAACTCCGATCCAGCCAGCAACAACCATGCATTAATAAAAACAGATAAAATCCTCTTTTTTTAACCAGACACGGACTCGGGGCGTGTCCATGGTTGCACTGTCCTCATAAATCACAGCACTTACGAACATTGTTTCATCTCATAAATGCGATACAGTGCTGTCTTTATTTGCAGCCTGTCCGATAACAGGGAAGATCTCAATTCGCTTGGATCCAATCTTGAGTGAGGTGTATTGTGCGATATGGAGATGAAAGCTTTGTTCTGGAGTTCGAACCTGGTTCTGTAGGCCTGGAGTTTTGTTATGTATTGATGATCTCAGGATCTAAAAATAGAGATGAAGTTTAGTCAAGTATTTTTTTGGGATCTCAGTTTGTTTGGTTCAAAAGCTTTGTTGAACAAAGACATACTCAATTTTATTACCACCACCACTTCAGTATTAATTATCAATTTACGATGGGGTTAAAATAAAACAGCACAAGCACATTATTTACCTAATGTTTTTTTCGAAAATATTTATTAATAATTCCGTTAACTGTCATTTTCTGTGGTACATTGCGACTTTCGCCAACGTCCATGAAATTCAATAGGTAATTAATTATCTATGTTTATGAGATAACATTAGGAAATTGCCCTTTCGTAAGTGGCGCTTCGCATTCGGTCAAGAAACTCATTAATAGTTAGTTAACTTTCCAACAGCTGAAGAAACAGGTGAAAGTCCTATGCAAAACAGGGTCACTATGCTAAGGCATCACGCGAGACACAACAGCTGTTACGTAAAACAGCGTATAACGGCTCTAAAGCTATAAATTGACGCGATATAAGGTCAGGGTCCCCATATAAACGTTCAGTGTTCGACGTTGGATGCACTACTCCGCAAAGTGGTCATTCGTTTCAAATAAATTACCATGTAATGGCGCGTTAATTTGCATACTCTACTCGACGATACAATTGTCTCTGCAAACGAAACACTACCTTAACTTTGAGGCCTAAGCCATATTTTCCTGTACACAGTCGTTTTCATTCAAAAGCTTCAGCGATGGTGCTGCCACAGCGGCAAAGCTCGGAACTACGAGCTTTCACGAAAGTTCATGCGCCATCCCAGAGATGGCGCTAAGGTTGCGGGGTAAAATGGTTCCAGTTTCAGCCGCTTTTGGGTAGCTACGGGGGTTGAAATTGTTAGCGTTTGAAGCTAGAGGGTGGTTTTGTCGCTCCTAAATGTAACGGGGTTGAACGAATAGATGGCGCTACACTGGGTTGTGGGAACTTTGTGAACTTTTTGGAGCTTTCGTTACCACGTGCGTACAAGTTAGCAAGATGGATGATTAAATGAATGGTTATACTAACACTTCGGTATTGTGTTTGGTTTGCAACGGCCGTTCAATAAATTTTTGACATATTTCATTAGGTAAAAGTTAAAAATGTTATAGTTATTTTCATTAAGTTGTATATTTAGGTAGAACAAGACAACAGTATTAGAGAACAACTTTATAAAATAGTACAACATAATATTCTGAGATTAGATATAACTTAAATATCTAAGCCTATTATCGAAATCATAAAATAACTTGAATAGTAATCCTATTTATTTCAAAGAGTTTTGTTTACACACAACCATTGTGGGATCCTTTGAATGGAGACATAACAAAACTTGAGGAAGCAAAAACTTTTTCAAAAGCCTCTTTATTCCAATTCCTAACAATGAAAAGTGAAAGTGCGAATCTTTATGCAAATTATAATTCGCACAAATATACCTGCTTCTGTGTATTGTTCTCAATTGCATAAGTAAAGTTGACAATTAAAGTCGTAAATCTAATGCTTGACCCAATTCAAGACTTCTTTTGTCGACATTTGTGTTTCTTCAATTGTTTTGACTTACCTGTTATTGAGAACTGTTGAGGTATTTTGTGCAATTGACTTCACTTCCTTGTTCTTTGCAAATAAGTGTTCATGTTGGTGCAAAGATTTGTTTGAGTACCTGAGGATTCTTATACCATTCAAACTAGTCAGATTATTTTGTGATCTTTTTATCGTAACCTAAGGGCCTAGACAAGTGACAATCGCTTCCAAAGCGTTTCGTATTTCTACAACGACTTTCAACAGGATTGACATAAGCTTTTCTATAGCTTTTGTCAGTCCTATACATTTTTGCCTTTTCCATCATCATTATCACTGATAGAATGTCACTTTGTCTACGCCCACTGGTCGTCTAATAATTTGTCAAACCTATTCCGCAAATGCGGTTACCTATGTTATAAGCCACTTACAACAGTCTCATGTAAATTATAACTTGGAAAAAAGCTTTTGGTGCGACTCCACTACGCTGTTAGATCCTGGAGGTCGTCAGGTCTGCGATACAGCTTTGTTCTTTGCCAACTGGAAGCGATGTACAGCGTTGTAATAATAGATACTTATAATAGAAATTTCAGAACAATTTACAACTCAAAGGAGCTCTAATTAACTGAAAATTATTCTAAAATCTTACACCCTCCGAAACATAACCGCAGCCGAGAAATTTAGATGTCTCATGCACTAAGCAAACACATATGATTTATATCCAAACACGGATCTGATGACGTTTCCACGCCATAAATCGCAGCCCTCAAGGCGAGCGGACATATCGGGTGCTTTATGAAGAGCACAGACTCGACGACAGCACGGATACGACCAGCGTACCTAGCCGGGTATAAATTGGTACACGCGCCGGTCACAGGCCGGTACACCCGGGTACGCCAGGGTATAAATCTGGCACATCCGGCCGGCTACCGCGCCGGTAGTGGCGACGATTATTCACCCAATATCGAGTTTTGGCTTCACTAGCTAGCTTTCTAATCTTCGCTTTCGTCGAACTGGATTTATGTCGGACGCTATAAACGTTTTCTGTATTTTTAAGGCTCACCCAACCCCGATTTCGTTTTCAGTTTCTGCTGTTAAACCTCGTTTCTCGTGAAATACGACCGAATCATTTTCACGTGACAGCATCCCTAATTCGGTGTGTTCATCCATTAATTTCCATTACGAAACAAGAGAAAAAGTTAGTTTAATTTCTCGTACTTATCCTCTCGTGACTTTGATAACATTTCGCTTAGTTACATTTATAACAAAGAAAATGCCGAACAACTTTAGTAGTCGAGAGAACCTACCAAATTATGACGTAACTACTAAAAGCTTTGGCATCGACTTCTAGAGCGGAGCCCTAAATCAATGTCCATTCTCATTAGGGCGCGTTCGGGAATCCTCGGAGTAAACAACACGCTGCCCTTCGACTGTCGTTCGTCTAGACGTGACCCAGCTCACCTAGCTTTGCCTTTTTTCCACCGGCCAAATCCCCGAATCACACACGGCTAATACGCGACCATTCGCAATAAATCAATTCGCCATTTTTGTTTTCAACGCACCGATAACTCTTTTGTCATAGGGTGATGTAGTAGTACGAGTAGGTAGGGGTCCAATGGAGTTATTTATATTGTCGTATTTTCCTTGGTGGAAGAAAATTTCCTTTCTGTTTGCTTCATGGGTCAGTGATCAGATTCGTTCGGCGGTGCCTGCTGCTGATGGCTGCGGCTAACAAGCATAAGGTTGTAAGTGAAACATCACGTAATTGTTGGAGCAATTAAATGTACACATGCATGTTATCTTAAGACCTATCACGGTTTTAACAAAGCGCTGGTAAATTACTTACCTGCTCATAATCTCCTTTACAACCAGTTATTATAAACGGTATGGTATTATCAAAGTTAAAAACTGCAATTAATCTATTAAATCATTATTAAATTGTTGCAAGGAGGTACTTATGGGATATTACTGTATCATTAAGTTGGAGCGCAATTTAAATTATATTTGCACAAGCGATCGAATGTACTAATTATTAGTTCTAAGATTGATTAGTTGATGGATTATGTAGTTCTATTGACTGCATTCCATTTAAGATTGACTTGGGTAAAAAAGAGATAAAATCTAGCAAAACATATTCAATCAGATTTTTGATTGCTTAGTTATCCTTACTAATATTATAAATGCGAAAGTAACTCTGTCTGTTTGTCTGTCGCGCTTTCACGCCAAAACTACTAAACGATTTACATTAAATTTGGTACACAGATAGTCTAAAGCCTGAGAAAGCATATAGGCTACTTTTTATCGACATACCACGCAGGGCGAAACCGCGGGCGGAAGCTAGTTTTAAATAAAAACGGAATCTACCCAATCATCGTTAAGCGGCCACTGCTCCTGAAAAGAGAATAAAGAACAGATTGAATGAACAATGAATTTAAGTCTAAACTAAAAATACTTGTTAACAATTTTGAGTGTCGCCCTTCTTTGCCGGGAGCGTTTGCACCCCACGACTCCTAGTTTGCAGGCTTGCTCCCTGTAAGGGAAATAATTGTTTATTTTCGACAGCCACGCACTTAAGTCCACTGCGAACTAACGACCATATACAGCGCGGTCACCCTAAAATCGTGATAAACTTGATTAAGGAATTTCATGAATTTTGTTGGATTTAAAATGTACATGTAAATTAACATCACGGTTATAGCAATTTTTAGACATATGTAATGGAAATATGGCTGCCTCGTTGGTCTAGGCGTTCCAAGCGCTACTGCTGAGCATGAGGTCCCCGTTCGATTCCCAGTTCGGGCAAAGTGTTATTGGGTTTTTCCATCGGGACTTTGTCAGTAGCAGCCCGGAGTCTGGTTTTTGTTATTGAAATAGGCTCGCCCTCTATTACATGGAACATAAATAGACCTGGCGAAATGTGGGTTTGCCTAGGTACTATAATAGGTACACCTCTGCCCAAATCTTCGGAGACACAAAGGCGTAATGTTATGTAGGTATTAAAAATCTTTATATATTCCTTAAAACAGAAATTAGTGATGAATTTAAGACTGTCTTCCGGCTACTTTGCTAGCATTTCCCTTTTATTTCCATCACCAATTGGATTCACTACTCTACGTAAAGCAATTTAAAAAAGTAGGGTTACACAGAAGCTTTTGAATATTTGCTATTGGTCGTTTCGCACATCCTCTTGCATTGCATTCTACGGGACCCTCCTTCAATACCAAACATTCCAGATTTAAAACAATCTTCCCGCTGAAATAAAATGCGTTTACATACCGAACGCAATCAACGGCACTACTGAACTTTTTTTTGCACCCATAGACAGTAGCGACATAAATAACAGGGACATAGCGGGAAGCATAGACTATACAATGGCAAATGTCGGTGCTCACTCGCGACCATTGTAGCGTGGCGCGGAGGCGTTACGAATCAATGGAGGGAATTATCGGCACTGCGACTGGCGTGGAGATGACGTACGTGGAAAAATATGGGAGCAATCATCTTGTTAGCGGGTTAGAATGATCCTATATGTTGTAGCGCCTGATATATAATTTGAGTCCTTTTTAGGTCGCAATCTTTTATTGGGACTACAGCTGGTCCTACTAATCACATTCGTGCCCTCACAGTGTTTGGAAAATCACGCCATGGTCAGTTGAGTAGATCTTGAATGAAATTGAATGAATGTTTTTTTTTTTCATTCGGCAAAGTTTGTGAGGTTCTTTACTTTCAAGAGAGGCCTATACATACATACACAGCAGTGGGATATTGCCAATAAGTATTAAAGTCCTACCAGAGTAGCGCTGACAGTTCCTGTGAATCGTCGTCTTCTAAATCCATCTAGAACTTACATATCTTGGTCATACTTTTTCAGATACTTAATATTGTTTTGTTATTGTTTTACTTCCAAAGCGAGGTTTTCGAAATGACGGGGAATCTGAAAGTAAAACAAAATTAGTTCTAATTATATTTTGTTACTAGCTGCTGTCCGCGGCTTCGCTCCTGTGTACACTAATTCGTTTTCTAAAATAAAAGTTAGTTACTCCTTATAATATCAGCCAGTGAAAGTCCCATCAAAATCGGTCAAGCCGTTTCGGAGATTAGCCGGAACAAACAGACAGACAGGCAAAGATTAAAAAAAAATGTTTTTTTTGTTTTAAGTACCGTATATACTTTCATAAGCACTTAGTAAAAAGCTGTTATGTTGAAATTACAAACAGACATTTTAAGTTTATTTATTTGTATGTATGTATAGATAATATAAATTAGGTACTGCTCTGCCAAACCCAATCTCTATATTGTGACAAACAAAAAAATAATACAAAGTCTTATAATATCCATGACGACATCTCCATAGTCAATCTTGTGCCAGATTAGTTCGTCCCACGCTGCGTATCGGTTGAAGAGGTAAATGAAATGCTATCCGGAGGGGAAAAGTTAAATTACTGAATTTGAGGGTCAAAGAAATAAGTCTTCCGTAGACAGAAACGCCTATTGAGTTGTCTATTGATTTAAAATGTGTTGTTTTGTTTATAGCAACGTGTACATAGTTCTATAGATGAAAGTAAAAAGTTTATTTCCGCCGAAAGACTTGCTTTTGCTTGACATAGGCCTTGCCCAAGCACCGCCACTTCGACTGGTTCTGTGCTTCTCGCATTCAGTGGATTCCTGCGGCCTTCACCAGATCATCGGTTCACCTAAAGTGGGAGGCCTTCCAACGCGACGTCTTCTGGTACCTGGTCGCCACTCTAGAACCTTTCGCCCCATCGGCCATCTGTTCTTCGAGCAATGTCCGCTGCCACTTTTAAGTGTGGCAATAAGGGAATGGTTAGTTAAGTGTGAACTACTTGACTAATGTCATCATCATCATCATTATTTAACCAAAGACGTCCACTGCTTACCCTAGGCATTGCTTCAACGACCTGTCTAATATAAAAGAAAAAAATTATGATTCTTTAATAGCTTTAGTTACATGCTCAAATTAAGGGATTGAGGTGCTGTGAAAAGCTTCTGTACTCATAGTAACTATATACCTAGTTAGGTACTTATTTTTATGTTCCAGAAAAACGTTTTGTTTAATATTATTTAAACACAGTATATTTTTGTAAATAAACAAGCCTTTGCATTTAAAAAAGCTTCATTGTGTGCAATATCTTTACTTCCCCTTGCTTATTCGATGAGCAGCCAATACATACAACATACAATGGCAATCAAACCTTTCAATGAAAATTTATCTTTACTGCTATTATGTTAAAATACATTTTCATATTTTGCCTCCCTTTTTTGGGTTTTTCCACGCATAAGTGGTCAATTCTGAATTTATGGGAATCGAGCTTACTAATCTCTTGGGGTTTCCCTGCTCTATTTCTAAATTGTACTACATTGTTGTAGTAAGGGCGGAGTCAAAATAATTCTTTCCCTGTCTCATTATACTAAGTAGACCATAAACCAACTGTTTTGTTTTTAAAATGAAGTTATTAAGTAATTGAAGCAATAAAATTCATGATATGAACGCTCAAAATGAGACGTTTGACAAATATACCGCATTTACCCAAAACCTCGAAATTGGGGTAGGGTCGTAGTAATGACCCCGTTTACTGTTATCTATGGCGATCACTACCACAGACCCTAAATTGCCGCCAAATTTAAAATTCGAACATCATAATCTAACTTCTTGAGGACGAATTAAAAAAAGGCCCGGAAACTTTTTTACTGTGTGTGTCCGTTTGATTGCATGTTTTATTTATTGGTGATTATAGTTCAAAATTGTTTGTGTTGCGACTCTGGGAATTCGAACATCTGCCGGTGTCTGGAAGCGGCTCGCGCGCATTTGAAATTTTGAAAAAGGCTCGACGCCAGAGCAACAGATGCGACATGGATTCCAAAAAGCAGATGTTTATTAAATACCCTCATAGATTAAAGTGGGGAGTGCTTTTGTTTTTTCGTTTCTTACATTGGACAATATTGTGCCTTAACTGGTTTGACCCTTGGTGTTGATATGCGGGCAAGATAACATGATAATTGGTTTCGTCGTCTTTTGTACTGATGTACGATATGAAAATTGCTAATAATTGTGCTTATTACTTTGCATTGTGCGTTCAACGCATATATGGATATGGATTCGTTTTTTGCCTAATCGATTATTACAAATAAGGTGTTCAATATCTTGACCGAAGTCGAACAAAAAGCGGTTGTAACTTGATACAAAGTGTATTTGTAGAATTGCAATAAAAAGTGGAATTGCAGAATAAATACTCGATATCTCATTGCCTAACTAAAATGTTTTCATATACTATACTATTACTACAAATTGCATATTTAAACATGTTAATTTACTTTTTGTAAAAGGTTTGTTGATAATATTTTTTACAAAATATTATATTTTTGGCTTTTCATTGAAAAGTTAATTTCTTTTCCACACAGTACCTAAGTTTTCAGGAAAATCTCTACTATATAGTTGATAAGTAAGCCCAAGTTGATATCGCCCAGTGGATACAACTAAAAGCTGTGTTTACACGACTTACTTTTGGTACATCCAGTAGTTACACATCGATATTGACTCGTGACGTAAGATGTATTACGTGTACTAATTTCAACTACAATCACACACAACCACACATTCAAAGTGCTTAATATTCCATCAATGAAAACTTAACTGTAAACAACATACCATTAACTTACACACAATCACGACGTTTTTAATCAAAAATGTTCGTTAGAATTAACACAAAAAACAACGATCTTTTTAGAACGTTATTCCCGTAGCGAAGGTGAAATTTCACGGCCAATTTTTATATGATTCGTGGAGTTGGCACTGGTTTAATCTAAACTACGGTTAAACTGCTGTTTGACATGCAACTGCGTGGAAGGGAATTAGATAAAAGTTTCGAAACTATTTCATAGAAACATTTACGGAATGGGGAAGGCAAGGAAATAGATGGATTAAAATATTTTGCGTAAATTATAATGCGTGGTGGGTGAATAATTTTGGGTGGTTTTGTAATGTCATGAAAGTTTCACCCTTTAAGGCGCGGGGCACACAGAATTGACGTGAGACGAGGACGGGACGCAAACGCGGCGTCTCTTTCACGTATCTTCATTATTCTTCATACAACATGTATTAACACTATCTAGCACAAAATATACAGAAAGAACAAGACGAAGCCGCGTTTTCCATCTGCATGCTATTGCCAAGTCTGCGTCCCGTCTTTGTCCTGTGTGGCCCACGCCTTAATTTAGAGGAGGCATTGTACTAAAGATATAGAATATGAATTTTACCGCCTTATTGGCATGAGAGAGCATTTGAGCAGAGTGAAAAGATACATTAGTTATTTTCACACTTCTTTCCATTTTCTCCTTTTATGGGTCTAAACTTTTCAGTGGCACTGACTTGAAAATTAGCATAGACCAGTGATATTTTTTTAAATTTGTAGGTGCTTTTTGTTGCTTGGATATTTTTATAACAAAAAGCTTCGCAAGGCTTTCCAAAGCTTCTGCAAGCATCTCTGAATATACTTAACACAATACTCTGACCACTTCCAAAGCTCCCACTGCGCATTTTTCGTCTGCTATGACGTCATCTAACATGGCACGGTACACTCCAGTCCACACAAAAGAGGCCACGGGCGATTCCGGCCTCGCCCCACTACCTCGGATATAATATTTATGAGGGGTACATTTTCACTCTATAATTACGTATCGATTCGTCCGTCCAAGTGACGCCCAAATATTATTCATACGACCTCTTCAATTACTATTACGTAGGTGGACGGCTGTTATTTTTGTTTAGAATTTTTGGTACTTATTTTGATTGGTTTGTGGCAGTTGTGACGGGTTAAATACGATTATTATGTAATTGTAACGTTGTTTTCTTTGGTCCATAATCATAATTTCCTGAATAAAGAAAAAAAACAGACATGTTGTACGCTTCATGGTCGATTCCAGTATGCTACACTGAAATTCAGCATTATATTATGACAAATAGTTTTTTTTTAAATAAATTCAGAATACAGATTTGTTATTCAGTTAACCCTTGAAAACTAACCTCGGTATAGTCTGCGTCTATTTCGAGAACATCCGTTTACGTCATAAGTTTATATACAACCTGATTCATTAACTACAACGTATATAAATTGCTATAGGTCATTGTTTTGACATACAACAAGAGTGATACATGGAGATAGCCTTTTCATACTCAAGTAAAAGCCTTAAAAAAGTAATCAGAATAAGTGGCCACTATTAATTACAACCTTTATTAATTAAATGGCCGTCAGGAATTTGCGTGTGGCATGCCGCGGCCTAGTATGGGCATTTTTTTTGTATATAAAGTTCCATTTTCACACAATAGAGGATGTAGGTTATGTAAAAAGGTTTACCAATAAAAAGATCAATTCACAAAGATAATAAGCAAAAGTGAAAGCGTACACGCGATTGTGGAGTCCCGTTGGCACCGTACCTGTTGCAGTCTTATTTACGACCCAAAACAAACGCTTTATCTCGCCCCGTCCATATAATGCGACCATAAAACGCTCCACGCCGATCCATTTACGACTTCTTGCATAACACCCTTTTGTTTATAAACAAAAAGATTTCAAGGTCCACGCTACCTTGCGATTTTAAAGTCGCAATTGAATTTAGTGACCGTTTTTCGGCCGTCCGGTGAGCTGGCCCGTCCTCGTGTGTAGAGTCGAGACGACAAACTGCAATTTCATTTAAAAATGATAAAGCCGACGATTAAAATTCAGTGGACACGCGTGTCATTACCAGCTGATCGTTAAATTGCGGTATTTAAATTGTGGTAGTGGAGTGGTCATAAACGCGGAATGGTTGTAAATAAACAATAAATTATGTAACGTATCGCTTAGGGCCGATAACTGATTCCTTTTCACATCTATCCGCAGTTTACAAGCCTTATTGTGTTTACGATCTGCCAAGTGCTAAACGAAGATGAATTAATTAAACGTATTATTAATTAATTATAATTATGAGAGTTTTATGAGTGGTGTTGACGGATATATTGTGAAACAATGTTGTAGTGATGATTAATGAGAACAAAGGTAACAATTGAAATTTTCTCGTACTTATCTGTTAATCTTTATTATTATTACCCTTTAGACAAATTGCTCACACCAAACAGTATTAATTGAAACTCAGTGCCATTTGTAACCAATTAAATCACCAGGTATTAATCTTGATTTTATCCATATTCTACAAATCTCAAATGCAAACTCTTCTCTCACAAACTCAGCGGCATCCAATCGCGTACTAAGCGCGAAGTATAAGTAAAAAAAATAGACAAAAAAAGTGATTCTAATGTGGGGAATGGCGGCTGAAACGCACCGGGAGGGGCGAGCGGGGCGGAGCGGGCACAAAAAACTAATAATAACAGTATGTGTCACCCCATCACTGTGGAGTGTGGTGTCCCATTCCTGCGTCACCCGACGTCACTCGTGTGAACTTTGTATGCCATTTTGGATCGAGACGCTTTTGGGAGCGAGTTTAATAATAGCGCAATAGTATTTGTATGTATTTAGATCGTGGGTAGGTATTGCGAACTGTCTGTCTCTCGAACGTCTGCTAATTAAATATTTTAGTTTTGCAAGAGATAATTGTGTTTATTCTGTCTCTTGGAAGCTGTTTAATTGGATAAGTTGTGTTCGCACTTTGACTTTGCATAGACTTAAAATGTTTTGTACAATGTAAATCCATTCACAATGTCGTAACACTTAAAAGAAGGATGCTTCGTTTCTTTTAAACAGTATTTAAATATCGTGGTAGGTATTTGAGATCGGCGAATTTTAAATCAAAGCACGTTTTCTTTTAGACGGAAGGAATTTCAATCACTGTAATAAAGTTACAGTTCCAACTCTCAAGACCACCGTCATTGCCAAACAAACGGTCCACGTTCTATTAATCTCACACATACATGTGAACATTTTTCTCAGCGGATTTAAATCTCCGTTCACCTATCATTACGAGGGCGAAACTAATCCAGCGTGTAATCTTACGTAATTATAACATGGCGGGGCTAGTGTAAGTCACGAATCCTGCTATCTAGGCATGAGGCGAGACTTTTAAAACTTTGCTTCTATGTATATGTTCAGATATGTATATAGATACCGTGGCCGGAATCTGATTATCATCGCGGACGGCGTAAAGTTGCGGACACATTGTGAACATGTGCGATAAAGTTTTTGACAGTGGAGACTTTGGAATGTCGTGTCACGTTATACTCAGTTCTTGTTTCCGAAAACGCGTCGCTTTAGTTTTTAGGGTTCCGTACCCAAAGGGTAAAATGGGACCCTATTACTAAGGCTCCGCTGTCCGTCCGTCTATCACCAGGCCGTATCTCATGAACCATGATAGTTAGACAGTTGAAATTTTCTCAGATGATGTATTTCTATTGCCGCTATAACAACAATACTAAAAAAACAGAATAAAATAAATATTTAAGGGGGCTCTCCATACAACAAACGTGGTTATTTTGCCGTTTTTTATAGATAATGATACGGAACCCTTCGTGCGTGAGTCCGACTCGCACTTGGCCGGTTTTATTATATATGACCAATAGTAGGTCATAGTAGAGTAACTGATGCCGGGTTCCTGTAAACACGAACGAATCGTTTTGTTTACCAATGGTACGATTTCTTATTTTAATCTATAACGGTTCGTAAATTATTGGAATCGGCCAGTAGTAGAAACAGCTTTTACGACGCATGGTTAACATTTTAGTAATTTACCTAACGATTAACTACTTTATTCAAAGAATTATGATTCAATTCCTCAAAATGTATCGTATGTAACCTGACGTAATTGTAGCATATATCGCACTGTAGCAACAATCGTGAATCGTATGGCATTTTCGGAAAATTTTTATTTGATACGATGCCTAAATTTTTTTGCTTTTCCACTGACGTGTACCTAGCTCAACTATACTACTAAATTTTTTAAGTATATCTCATTATATATAGAATACTAGCTGCGCCCCGCGGTTTCACCCGGGTAAGTCTCGATCCAGTAGGAATATCGGGATAAAAAGTATCCTATGTGTATAAACTATCTGTGTGCCAAATTGAATCTTCGTTCCAAATTGAACGTTCAGCCGTTTTAGCGTGAAAGCGTAACAAACTAACTTACTTTCGCATTTATAATATTAGGTAGTGAGGATTATTTTCAGTTAGCACAATCATAAATACCAATGCCCAAAAACAAAACACCAACATTGAAATCTCCGTAGCACACAACTTGTAGCAAATCGTAGCACCAGTGTGCCCCCTGCCTAACATTAAGGCCGTGAGTTTAACCGGCTGATAATCCGGGATGTAAACACGCGAAACACGATCGCCTCCCGAAGCCCGCCACCGTCGCTAACTACGTCAAATAATACACTAATATTTATTTATTTATCTACATGGAATTTTGCCCTAATACGGCCAGTCTTTGAGTAGATTCTACTGGGTGCTACATCATTGTAGTGTACTTATAAAAAAGATGCCAAACATAATCCTAAAACATTTAAGAAATCACCTACGAAAATTGGTCTCTCTCTACCTAAAGTAGGTATCCCAAATCATGTTGTTAGAATGAGTCACTGTTGCACTTTTGTTTTTTATAGGTAATAATTCATGTGTCATAGAAGGTAATAATTACCTATCATTCCAGCATCCATATTTGGGTTTGAATCAAAATAATCCTTAAAAGGAAATGTGGGTCTATTTATATCAGCCAATATCATAATAAATTAAAAAGCGATTACTGAAATTAAGATGTAAAAACTTTATCGGGACGTTTATTGGCATTTCATCAACGTCAAGCTGTGATGTGTGATGGCCGACAATATAAGAATTATGGTCAATTTTCTGATGTTGTGGTATATTTAAGTGCTTTATCATCTTATCTGGACATGCAGATTCAGAGCAAAAAGTTGATATTATAAATGAAGGTGTAATGATAGTGTCTGTGGTTTTAACTGTCTCACAATGAATTTTCATCCTAGGAAAGCACGCGAAAATGACAGTACAAGCTTTGAGCAATTTGGTAAAGTTGCCAAAAACAAAACAAAAGCTAGTTCAAGTATTCAAAAAATTCCCAAAACGATTTATGAATTTTAAATTCAGTTCGATGCATAAAAACCTGTGTTCCATTTAAAAAACCGTTCGATTTGACAAAAGAAACAATGCAAAACGTTAAATTAAATTCAAATATCGAAAGAGGAAGTCGCCTCGCCGCCCTCGCGTCTCTGCGAGATTTATTATATTTGTCCTGCGCTTATTTCATTATTGCCAGTCGCGCGATTCCGAACAGGCCCGTTGAAATTTTAGGAATAGTTTACAATGTCAATGATCTCTGATAGTCACGAATATACGGTAATTCGGCATTGTTCTGTATTAATGATAGTAAGTATTGGTATGTTTCCAAAAAGCGTTTTTGTTAATAAAGTTTTACTTTTGGTTTCAGGTAAATTCAGCAACACACAAGTTCACGAGAACGATTATTCATAACAGCAGTTTTATGTAGGTATATTTTCACTGCAGCATATTTTTCAATTTTCAATATCAAGGCAAACCATTAAGTTAGAAAAGTGGTAAGGGCACGAGGAGTTAATGGATTGAACATTTCAAAACAAGAATAACTTAGAGGGTTAAAACGTTATGTAAATAGAATGAAAATCGTTTTCTAACTGAACTGTAAAAGCGCGCAAAAACTTTATGATGGGCTCCCACTGAGCTTACAGTATATTCAAAATTTTGCAACAAATTAATTTAATTTTGTATTAAAATAGAAAATTTTATTTTAGAAGGCATTTTTGTTCAATTTAAATGTTTGTAAAGTTCAAAGTTGCAAAAAACTTAACTCAAATGTCGATTAATGTTTGTAAAATTTTGCGTATACAATCACTTATAAATAGAAAGCGTTCAATGAATATCTGTCTCGTTCACACTTGGGAATAACCTTATCAATCTAACACGAATCGAACAATAGCGTCGCATGTTTGATTTATACAGTCGCTTAGTAGGAACATTACGGATAATTATAGTGCGACTAACTGATTTTAACGCTTGAAAACAATGAATTTATTTAAAATCGTGAAGTGCTTTTGATTGAAACATTAAATTCCACAGTTATTAACCGTAAAGTCTGCGTTGGTAAAACCAAATTAAAATTTAAAAAAATGAGGGAAATTATATATTTCTATTGCAATTTTCTTTAACCATAAAAAAATGGAAAATTTTGCACATTATGAAAGGCCAAGGTCTCTCACTTAGATACTCTAAATTTAATTCATCGCACTAATTCCAAGCCATCCGACCTTTAAAAAGGCAATTTCAAATTGCGAACTGTCAATTGGAGCGTTCACGACAAATCCCAAGAGGTCTCGTTCGAAGTACACCTCCACAAAAGCCGAACAGAAGTAGGAGCTCAGCTCACGAGGTTTTCAAGGGTGGTGGCTGCTTTCGGCGGGAAAGCAGCGGCTTGAAGCGGCCCGGGGATGGGGGAGGGTGGCAGGGGGGGCGTGATGGCTCGTATTGATTTAGTGCCGTCGTCGACGGAGCTATGTACTGCTAGGTAGGTAAGTATCGCTCGATGTCGCTTGATGCGCTTTCTTTGAGCTGTGAATGGATGAGTAGCGGGCGCGAACATAAATGATGGCCTGAAGTTGGTATTCTGTGTTGTGTGGTGAATAAAATTGAGATACTTATGTACTTTTTATTCTTTTGCACAGTAATGGAACATCGGTCATAGTCATAATTCATTTTATAAAGTAACGTAAGTAAATTGAATTGTCTGATTGTTAAAGGAGGTACAAAATTAAATGAATGAACAATTAATTAAATGACCTTTAACTAAGTTATTGTTTGGGGTAATATAGATCATTACGACTTACAAGAATCATACGATGTAAACGGAAAAGGATTGATCAAGGTATTTCAATAAAAATATCATATTTTTTGCGTAAGACTTTTTCCCGTGGAGAACTGAAAGATCTTAGTCATATAGTAGGTAGGTAATCCATTAATTTTCCAAGTTATTTCCACAACTATCCTAAATATATTTCTACAAAATTAAAAACGAATAAAAGCAAACCCTCTCAAAAATCCTAGTATAACACAATCTAGCAATTTTCCGGTGCAGTCAATGTAAAAGCGCTTTTCGCTGCTGCAGCGCTGTATACCCCTGAGACCTTCAGCGTCGAAGATTTAAATGGATATTTAACTTTAGTCTCAAGGAACCTAAAGTCTATTGCCTTCGTCCTCCAAGTCTGTAGGTTTTTTTGTCTTAGAGAAAAACTTGCGAAGCTCCTAGCAAATGGTTTTAAATAGTCCAGATACAGCGTTTTAAAACTTTTATAATGGTCTGTTTATTTAAGTTTGTACGTTTTGTCTTTCTCTTGGAGAGGACTGGGATGGTTTATCGTTATTTTAGTTTAGCAACGCTTGATATATATATATATTTTATAAGAAATATAGGCTATGTACCTATACACCTACTGTGTTAGCAATATTTGTAGGCCTTGAAAGGCAGCACATAGTGATACAATATTTTTATTTTCTAACATCATGTACTTACCAGAATATTTTGAACTATGTGTCTCAAATAAATAAATTCGAATTTGTTAGTTTGACCTAATACTAGACCTATTTGACCTAATGGACGTAAAATGACATGGGAATGTCTGTCGTTTTTGTCAAGTCAGTTTTTTGATTTCCATTCATCATTCTCACATTGGTAGAACAAAAATCGAACGAGTTATCCAATGGAAAGTCTAGGCTGTGTTTTTGATTGAAATTGTGTCTGATACATTGCGATAGGCTCGCTTCCGATGACTGAAACCGATAGCGTCATCGCTGAATGGTTGTGATAACAAATGTGCCAAGTTGGACGAAACATTTGGATGTTTTCAGCTATGGTTTTAGCTAACGAACCACAGTTATTAAGGCTCGTACAAACAGACGCGAAATCGCGGGCGCGACAGGCAGCGGTACCTTTGTCGACTAAGGTACCGCTGCCTGTCGCGCCCGCGATTTCGCGTCTGTTTGCACGAGCCTTTATCTACCACCACTGATGACTCCTGGAAACTAAATAGGTACTACCGTGTAGTGTACAGGGTTAGTAGATAAGTTGCTATCTTAACACAGTTAAGTAAATGTTTGGGGCACTTAGTGTGTAGTCGCATGGTTTATATTTTTTATGGTCTTTATTTATTAAGGCATCCCTCAGGATAGCCTAGTCAAACAGCCGACACCCTCCTAAGTAACCTCCTAAGTTGACCTGCTCAAAGACATAAGTACACAAAAAAAACAGCAAAATGTCAGACATAGAGCGATATGTTTAGTTTAAAGATTGTGAAACACTACCACTAGCAGTGATATTATATCACCTAATTCAAACGTTTGCAATAAACAGTGATCGATAAAACAATTTATTTAAAAAATATTTTATTTCAAGCTTTATTTTATTTCAAGCTTTCTAGTTTTATTAATATAAATATATTTGGAATTAACTCATTACTAGCTTTTATTTGATACCAATATTATTGTAATTTATTTAACAAAAAAAGGGAGGGGAAGGTTTTTTTGTTAAATAAAAAAAAAAAAAAAAAATATATGTCACTCCCACAATTAAGACGAACCTAATGACACCTCGTATGTTAAAATCCATTGAGCCGTTTAGGCTACAGAGCGTGCCAAAGAAATAGACATACATACATACATACTCTCGACAAACTTTACCTACATTCAAACTCAAACTCAAAGCAGTTATTTCAATTAAACCATTTACAGGCACTTTTGAATTGTCAAGGAGTCAGTCAGTCAGAAATATGAAGCTAGTTGCCAATTCCAAAGCGTAGTAGGTACCTATGGAGAAGAACGGAACATTACCTATATTCCTACCTATATTCTGTTGAAAATAATACAATGTATAAACTCTACAGTTAGTCCTTTTTCATAGATATAACATAAACCTATTTACTCAGAAGTAATACAGTAGTCTCCAACTCCATGATTAATGAGCATTTTTCTGAACAGAATAAAATCTTTATAATATTTTTATTGAGAAACGAGGAGGCTTTTAGGATTTTTTCATTTATTAAAGCGAATGACACTCTGATACAATTGGGGCTACCACCGCTCCTTCGTCTTTTAGCAATTCAATTATAAAAACTCGATCACATAAATGGATTGTTGATAAGTACCGCTGCTAACATAAAAACAGCTTCACGAATCCGTACGCAGAGTAAACAAAAGACAGAAACACCAAACACACCTCATAAAATGACAATCGCACTTTGCTCAACAAGAGAGAATATGTCTTCCATAGAAGTATAAGACTTGTGACACGTTAAGCCGTTGGTCCCGGCTGTCATTCGGACGTTCAAAAACTAAACAACCACTAATATTGCCAATATGTCCAATTGTCCACTTAAATACACGGAATGAATAGTAGATAACTATTAATATTCAAAAAATAACATCTAAAATGCGAAATATGGATGTGAGAATAATTAAGGTTACCTTTTTTTTTTTGCACTTTTCTTCTCTTTAGTACCGAAAGAAAGTCAAAACACCGTACTGACTTGCAAGCACTCTCTATCCGCTAACCTAATCTGTGTCAACATAAAGAATTTTATGGTTGTTGCGGCGATGCCCGCGCCTATACCTTACACCCGGTTTTGGGTACGCTTCCTACTTATTTTAATTACCATTTTAATTGCTATACAACCGCCGATAACGATCGTTTCGTTACAAACACTATTGTTTGAATTCGTTCGCACAACAAAAAATATACGTTCCAAAAATATGTTAAAAGTGAGAAAAAAATATAAAGCGAATAGTAAAAAAGTTTTGACGCCTAAATGTGATGTTATTCAGAAGTCAGAACTTTATATACGCTTACTTTAGACAGTTGGTATTTGCAATTCTCAGACAGAAGTCGCTCGGCAGGTACGACTTTAGAGTTATCTTTTATTTATAACTACGCAAAGAATCCCTCTCTAATGTCTAACCATGGGATGTCAGTTTGCTCTCCCCATTGGAATTGGGAGCGAGAATCAGATGAGTCTTCGAATAATGTTGGCCAACGCCAAATTAAAACATTCAAAGGCAACCCATATAAAAATAAATTCAGTAATGTTATTGAACATCATCTTAATACCATGATACCTACTTATTAAATTATTTATGTAGATAGAGACAGAACTAAAGAAATAAACAAAAGATGAGTTTCAAAGCCAAAACTACTAAAAAGTAAATGTATAATTTAAGCAACCATGGATGAAATGGGCAGTTACTCTATCCCACCAAAGAACAAAGTATTTAAAACTACTAGAGCCTCAAAAACTTTTAGACATCAAATAGATTTTAATTCCTAGAACAATCTTCGAGGAAACACTATCAACACCTATGCCTTAACCAAATATAAAGACAGTTACACATAAATAGTAGGGGGTCCACAAGTCCGGAAACCAGCGGGTGTTCGCTCTCATAATTATATTCACGTCTGATATTTTTGAACTTTCACGTGAGCGCTTTATTTCGGCGCTTTTTTTTTTCTAAACTCCGTGATTTACGTCAGTTGGAGTCGGATTCTGTGAATGTCGAGTGTCGAAAGCTTTATGCGGGACCAAAATTTATTTTGTTTTAAACGATCCCTAAGCATTGTCTCTATAATTTAAGTTGCAATGAAAAATAATGTGTTGAATGTATTAATGAAGATTCTCTAGGGAATTAGGGTATGTATAAAATATATTATGTTCAGTATAAATTACTCTGAACAGCGTTTAATAATTATATCATCTGGAAAAGTATTTCACAACCTGCTCACACTATAAATATTATCAAAACGTGTATTTTATGACACGTTGACATGAAAATTAATATCTCTTTAAAATATCAGACATCCACCACACCTATGTTTAACAAAATTTATACAGTATGACATCAGAATTCAGAAGGCGGACCAAGGACCAAATTCCAAAGTCAAAGTCAAATCATTTATTTCAATGAAGCACATAAAAGGCACTTTTGAACGCCAAAAACAAAGAAATAGAACTGATTCTAGTTGACCCTTCCAAAAGGTAGTTTTCGTGGAGAAGAATGGGCAAAAATCTCCACCGTTATTTTTTACAATATTTGGTCATACATCAATTATATAATTATATGTGAAGACGATACTAACCCCTGAAGTAAAAAATCTTCGCTAAATTAATAAAATCAAAACACTTAAAGCAGCTATACAAAGTAAAAACAATTAGTTACCACAAAGTGTTACAATAAAAGCGTGCCCACTCCTCTTTCCTGTTAGTTTTCGCTCCCTTGCACTTTTCCGGACCAAAAGGAACAAAAGATTTACGTTGGCCACGTCTGAGCCTTTCTCTAAGACTACTTTTGTTTGTAGGTAGGTATCTACTCTAAGTACTTTAATGCGCAAGGTGAGATGCTTAAGATGTATTTTGTGATGTATTTGGTGTTGCTTCATTTCGGTAAATTATTTTTGGAGCATTTAAAATAATTGGAAGGTGATCATTTAGGAAATTTTCTGTTTTTTTTTTAAACACTGTCTTTTAATTAACCTTTAGGTATTCTTCGTCGTATCGATGATTGCACATAAGTTTCGACCAGAACGCAATCACATCGACAGTGTTAATATTGACCTCACAAAGTTCTTTCATGCATGTTGCTGGTGCAAAAACCTTTTAAACTAGCCCTATTGCAATAGAGAAACAAAGCTTGAGTTATTGAACCAATCATCCTCCACATTCACGGCAATTTAGTACTAAAATTAATCTAGAAGTAGCTCTTTTGTTACGCAAGTTAACACTTAACAATAGGTCTTCATCGAAACACAAACGGTACTGGGATTACCTGATAAAGCTCGATCCTCAAGTCCATAATTCAAATAACGAAAGTAATTCATCTTTCCAAATTTTCTTCCAACTTAAAACAGAGTTAATTATGATTTATTAAATCTATTTCCATTTCTACAAAGCTGAATCACACCCAACAATGAGTTAATAATCCAATTAAATTTCCTTCGACTTCTGTGTCCTGGGCCATGTTTCAAATTCAAATAAATCACCAACTTGAACTCGTCCGACGAAAATAGCACTCCGTCCGTCCATAAATCCAAGTCTATTTAAGCAATCTCAAACGAAAAATCTGAAATAAGCCGCATAACATGTCACCTAGCACATAACTTTTTCAATTCCAAAAAGATTAAACAAAAGACTTTGTTTTTTAGGAATTTATCGTGGTTGCTCGAAATCTAAATGTCCTAGCTATACATCTTCAAAAGAGATCTATGCCTTTTAACACAATAAGCTAAGAAAGATTGCACAGATTGATGTCACAGCATATTTTATTTGAAAGTAGTTCAGCCAGTATGCAAATGTCATATTTACAAAAAACTTGTGCGGTCGGGGAGACCCCCGCCCCCTCAGGAACGAAGTTCCCTCGAATCTCGATTCTCGCACTCACACACACATTCGTATATAATAGAAAGAGATAGACAGAGAGAGAAAGTATATTAAGTACATACGTTTAAAAAAAAAACAACTGTCAATTAAACGTCAACTTAGCGTTCCGTTAATCGATACTGCCAATTCAAATTAGCTATATTAACGTAATAACCGGTTACAAAAGAGACGTTTTACAGCAACAATTATTAATTTTCCGTGATTATCGTGCACACAATCAATGCGAACGTTCGCGCGCGATACGCATCGAGTTAAAATAATTAATGCAAATTTATGAAACGCGCGGGATTTGGAACGCACCGGCGCCAATGGTTAGACTTGTTGCTATGTTCTAGTTATTTTAAGAAGCTGGTTTCTAGTTTTGGCAATAAGGTAGGGAGGACTGTTATCGATCCTATGTTTATTTTGAAGTGGCTTAGACATTTTGGCCATGATAACGAGGTACAGTTGAATGAGTTAACTAACAATCACATGAACGATCTTCATGTGTATGTAATGAAACTATGAATAACCAACGTTTGGTTACACCAGGCCACCAGGCTTATCAGCGAGCTACTAAAATAAATACATGTGACTATAGTATGTGTCATCTTGCTTAGTTTAAGATATCTATTAAAAGAACTCAAGGAAACAAGATACAAAGCAATTAGAATAATTTTAATATGTATTTTTTTATATACATGTACCAAGGCACCCAACAACAGTCCCTGTCACCATATTTAAATACATGTAAAATATTTTCGTAAATATCATTAAAAGCGTAGTATCAAGCGTGGGAACTTCTTAATTAATTGCATACTAAAATTATAATGAAACAAACTAGTTTTTTTTATTATCCCACAAATCTATGAATATCCATTCAAGGCTTTCTTATTATAACTATTTAGAGTTGTTTGTATAGTTTCTATCGCAACAAATTGGTTAACGATTTACTAATTATATTATTCTACTAAATGAGCACGTCATGACTACTTAATTTTCTGTACGTTTGTTAATTCGGCACTCGAAATTTTATAATGCCTGTATCTAGAGCCTCTTTTAAGAGTCATACGAACTGTAAAAGGCTGAATAAATTTTATTAAGCCTTGATTGGACTAAAAAAACAGCAATTAGTTTTATTCACTGTATAGCCAGCGGGAAGAATGTAGATTAAATAATTTAATAATTAATTGTTATGTAGACTTAATAATTTAATAATTAAATGTAATGTAGATTAAATAATTTAATGTTTTACATTCTTTAAAAATTACAACGAAACTTGTATTATTTTAACTAAAACCGACATTATCACTTGAAGCAAATATCAATTCGTCTTCACTTCACTTATCTTAAACTTGAGTGTTGTTGATCCACCGATGTAATTAGTCTCCATAAAACCTTTGATACATATTAATTTATCCCGTCAATCCGGTTGTAATACATACAGTCTGAAATATACTAGTAGCAGTATATTGATAAACTGATGTTAATGCTCTAGCTATGACATCGATATCGTTACACTGTGGTCAAATGACGTCATTAGTGTGTTGCTATCTACAGATTAAAACACATTTTTTTTAACGGTAATCGCGACTTTTGTGGGTATCAGTTCTATTGGTTTTGTCAATTTAATAAATAATTGTTTCATTATGACACTTTTCCATCAAGTTATAATAATAGGCTCTATAGGTTCTGATGCCAAGTTTATAGGTACTTCCAACAGGTCCGTAATCATTCATTTAAAAATGGCTGATGTTATTAAATGTAAATAATGACATAATTAGCACGAATAAATTAAAAAACGAGGATTAGTACCACGATGAATTTATTAAGCTTAATACGAGTATTTATAAGAACCCCGCAAGGTTAAATTCATAGTAAGACCGCTATTAAGTAATTTATCACGATCACTAAATAAGCTGTTTTGGACATAATATTTGCGAATATAAATTAAATTCCAGAAGCGAACGCCTACATAAATGATTATGGAACTTTAAACGAACGAGGTAAACACTAATAACACGCATTTTCATTTCATTATAAAAGTGTAAGACCACCTTGTATCGATTTAAGTATTCATTATCGATAAAAAATCGAGCACGTACTCGGATAAAGTATCGATGTTCGGTATAAAAATCGTTGGCGGCACCTATTTAATCATGTCGGCTGGCTGGGTGTGCACCTGCTTGCATACATATTCATTAGCTCGATATCGGTACGCAGTCACTATCAATGACGGTTTTCGCAACACTACGCTGTGATAAAAAATACGTTTTGGAAATCGAATTCGATTGTTTAATTTAAAAACACGTGTTCGAATTTCGTGTTCTGTATTTGAATCGTCTGGCTGAATACACGAGAAGTAAAGCTACGTTTAGACTGTTACCGAGTTGGCGACACAAGTATTGGGACCTCATTTTGTGTTCTTCACATTTGTGTGAATTTTAGTAGGCAGGCCGCGTTTGTTAAAGACTTTTATACATTTGGCCACGTTTTTTTTTATTAGCCATGTAGATTCCAGCTCTTGATTTAATAGTAGAGTTATATTTTAATTAACACAGTACCAGAATATGGGCCACATATCAATGTTTTTTGAACCGCATAACTATAACAGTAAATGTATGCGGAAGAAAACCCGTAGCACAATTTGGTCGTGTAACAGTATTGTAAATATAGACGTCTGTAAATAATTAGTTATTTCTGCACTATTAACAGCGCATAGAGCGGTTATTAAGTCGATTTAATTTAATTATTATTTACTCATAAATTACTGTGTGGTGTTGAATTACATACTATAACCAGTTAGATCTCTTACGGTGTAATGACTTGGAATTGGAGATATCAGGGGCACATTAATATTCATGTAGGTGCGATATCGTGTCTGACTCGTCGACTTGTTGGGTCGAAGAAATCCTAAATTTTTCATGTGCGTTTGTTTATGTGTGTGGCTGATATTTGGGTACTCAGGCAGCAGCAATTGATCTTACTTATAACGAACTTAACAATAAAATTCAGATTGTAAAAAAGTCAAGTGGTCCCTGTGAAATTAGTGTGCCCTAACTTTGGTTAGACTTCCAAACGGTAAGTCTATTTTCTTTTGGTTCTGTGTTCTACCAAAGTTTCTGTTCCTGCTCCGTAAGTGGTGAAGATTGCATTAAATTTTCAACTGCACAAAATCAGGGCAATAAAATCCCAATCCATATTATCGCATTATGGGTAACCAACCGTACCCTCTCGGCCCCTCAACGGAAGGAAAAAATTCTAATTTGCAAAAAGCTTTTTAGCTACTCAAAGACGACGTTATCACGCGATGATATCGATCAGTTTCACCGTCCGTATTTTTCCCGGTTTAACGAGCGTTTTCTAATCAAAACGAACAATGCTATCATGCAAACAACACCAATTAGAATTGTTACATAGGAACGCCAAAGAAAAATGCAAAGAGGAGACGAATTCAATTTAAAATGAGATCCGTCTGCGTTCCGCTTGGTCCCGCGTCGATCGGGGCGAAATTGAAAAAGAGAAAAAAATCCGAGAGTGGAATAAATAAAAATAGAGATCCCGCTACAGCGCAAGTCTCCGTTGAAATGAAAATAAAACAGCAAAAAGCTTTTTGTGGACGAAATAAATTAAAAAGTGTGTCGCGATTTTGTGAGCGCACCGTCCGCCATGCTTGCCCCGACTGTCTACGACTATCATACTCGTACTGCGAGTGTTTAATGTGTTTTCAATTCCGTTTTGAGGTTTTAGCCTTTACGAATATTCATTTTCACATAAACTTTAGAAATAAATTTGCTTTGTAAGTAAATTGTTAGCTCAAAGTCGCCCCGGTGGTGAATATAGACGCAACTTTTCATCAAATGATCTTCAAAAGATGAACTCGTTTGACAAGATTACATAGAAAGACCCAAATTTTTGATGTTTGGGTCTAGTACGCCTGCAGTATTTAGCATGGTGCAGGCGTTTTCTGTAAATAGCTCCTCAAGTGCAACTCTAAATAGCCACCTGTAAAGCAAATTAAATACGTAATTATTCAAAGTCAATTATGATGTATTTATTCAATTTTTTGGATAAATCTCATGCATCATACCACCAACAAATCAGGTTAAAAGCAGGTATAGCCGTTAACTTCCCGAAATTTTTTACGACTACTCGACATTAGTTTTCACAATCGATGTGACGTCACTATTTCAGACGCGGCTAACATTGTGAGCCGCGGTGCGATGACGGATGCTTGTCAAACGAGATGCGGACGAGCGAATGACGTCACGGACCAGTAAATACAGCCAAGATATTGGTTATTTATGGGTTTTGATTGATTGCTGAAACAATCGTCGTGCGATGTTCGTTAGGCGTAGACAGAAAGGTATCGTCACACATTTCTCTATGTTGTCGTAGTTTCTGTATGCGGAATTCTTTCGGCGATTTTTAAATTGTATTCATTGCCAACTAATAACTGTCTGTATTTTCACTTTCTCTCTTCGGTCCGTCTAAGGTTTGTCGGTATAAATTACTTTTAGCGATGAAATTGCCCTTTTTTACTTTCAAACTACTACGTACGTACTTTTAAATGTAGGTACTATTTACAGTTCTTTAATGTTGCTCCATCTCCTTCATAGAAAGGTCTAATATTATACCAATCATAAAAAAAACAATCTGCCTAGCCTTTTCCCAACTATGTTGGGGTCGGCTTCCAGTCTAACCGGATGCAGCTGAATACCAGTATTTTACATGGAGCGACTGCCTATCTGACCTCCACAACCATGTAACTGAGTAATACGATACCCCTTGGTTAGACTGGTTGTCAGACTTTCGGGCTTCTGACGAATCGTAACGACTGTCAAAGATCCACAAATGACAGCCGGGACCAACGGCTTAACGTGCTTTCCGAGGCACGGAGGAGTCTCGATATGTGAAAATGGTCACCCATCCACGGACCAACCCCGGCAAGCGTAGCTTAACCTGATGGACCGACCCGAGCGGCTGTTATTACTTAGCCACGAGCTCCTCGAGATTATAACAATCATAATATAAAAGGCAATTCAACAATTAATTTGCAAATCTTTTCAAATAATTTAAAAAATTATTCACTTCCATCAAAATTACAAGCGCAAGTCATTAATCAAATACATTTTCCGAAGCATTAGCAACCCTAAAAATATCTTAAAATTTTAATTCATCACATCCCTATAAAAGTACGTCACCTATTTAATGCACCCAAGCTCGGCATAACCATCGGGGGAAAGTTTTACCTAAAATTATATTTGTGGGTCGTCACGCTTTTCCGGGGGGTGAAGTGAGGGGGAGAGCCGGGGGGGCGATTAGAGGGGTCTTTTGTGAGCTCGCCGTAGGTGGCGGGCCATGGCCGTATCTATAGGAAAGCATTGATTGATGTTCGATTTATTAATTCTCGTTTTCGGATGAGGACGTTGTTGGTCTATTTCAGCTGACTGAACATCATCTGGTTCAAATTTTTATAGAAGTATCATTAATTTTGAAAGAAAATACATACCTACTTTATAAATCGAACTCAGTAGAACCTTGTATAGTGCCACTAGTGCGCCGGCTTTCTGCTACCGCTGCACCGCCCGGTTGACTTCAGCGGGCGTGTCTTATACGACGATCCGTTTGACATTGACAGCTGAAAAAATAAAGTTCCTTTAAGCCATATAGACCACCATTCATAGAACAATCATTCAAGCATACCAGATTTCAGATTAGGAATAACTGAAAATAAGTATGATTATAGAGGTCTACGGCGTAGCCTATCGCTACGCCGTAGACCACTTATGCAGTTTTTCTGAATTTTAGAATTGTGAAATTAGAATTTAATTGTGTTGTGTCTTTTCTGACTTTCGAGTTTTTCAAGGATTTCAATACCTACTTTCCCTTATGTATGAGCTTTTCAGGAGTTATTATTGACCACATGATGTGGCAGTACCTAACGACTTTGTACTGGTTGTTCGCTGGGTACCTATTTCTTTTCCATGAGTTATTACTGTGTATCGGACTACAGATACGGCACATTTCTAATCCGGCCGGCACTTAAGTTGCGGGGGCAATCGGGTGTAATGCGCGTTTACAGCGTTTCTATAGTTTTCTGTTGTAAACTAAACGTAAACGTTACGTGCCAACAAAGCCTTCGACCACCTTCTCCGCGAGCCTCGTAAATGTTTTACAAAATTGTAATAAACTTAATGGCGCTCGACAAATACCTCATACCCGGCATTTATGTACGCAAATACATAAAACACGTAGTTTACTAACATATGCATATTATGGGTTGCTAGTTTTGTACTAATGAAACTTTCTATAGAAAGTATTCGTGTTCTTACAACCACCACTGTAATTTAATTTAACTGCTGTAATTACCGAAATTGTAGCATTTCTATTACACACATAGTGTTTAGCTACCGTATGTATCGTACGGTAGTCGGAAATTAAGTATTAATTTTAGCCAAGACTTTCAAGCTACCGTTTGAAACGGCATTCCTTGACGCGCCAACTTCCCAACTTTAAATGGGGATCCCGTCAAGGTGGAAGAAAGTGGCTTACAAAGAAACCATTTATGGGAAGTTGGGGGCTATCCCGAGAAGAAAGTTTGGTAAGAATTTTTAATCAGCGGTGCGTGGGGTGCGGGGTGGTGTGGGGCGGCGTCGCGGCGGCGGCGGCAGTGCGCCGCGCGCGGCCGACGCGCCGCCCGCCCACAGTCGCCAGTCGCCCGCCGCCATGCCGCCTCGCGCGACTCCACGCGACCACGCGACCACGCGCGCGCTATAAACTCGCGCGACCTCACGCACGAAACTGAATAAGTTCGACAAATCCTCCTCCTACCTGGACCACTACATAGACAAACGAGTGTCACAGTGATAGTTTCTTTCTTTTTCTAGTACAAAATTGTATATCTTCTGTAGAGAGAAATATTAGTATTTTTTATTGTTAAAGTACAAAATAATGTAATATAGCGGCACCGTAGCGTCTATAGTTTACATACGAATAAAATACAGGGTCAGTTTTTGTATGAATTCAATGTGATTGTAGTTTAAGTCGCCGAGTCGAGATCGCTACTGTTCATACCGCTTTAGATTACCTACCGTGAGTAATTCTAGGTAAGTAACTGACGGTAATGATACTTCTGTTGCCCGTCTACATCTCATTAAGAGTCATCGCCACTATCGCGATGCGATCACTGTTACACTTTCCAGTCAGATCATAAATATTAAATTCGGCTTTATTACACGGCTTAAGCCTTATAAATCAAGTTGTGGTACATAAATTCAAGTAATACACACGTATGTACGTAATTACAGCTTATATCACATTAACAAATTATTGGCCAACAACTTACATACATGTAAGAATGAATTACACCGGCTTACATCTTCGGATACGGAACGTCTAAACAGAACCAAAACAAACCATATTTCTCGAGCGATGTGGCAACTGATGGCCGGTGCAACGGTGGCTACATTCAAGCTTTGTAAATGCAAAAAGCATACGTATTCCGGTCTCGAAGACGACACCGCTATGATTTAAGCGCGCGGCAAACTCCTAAATCACGCTAGGTGGCAGAGGCGAGTGCCGACCGACACCACTCCGTTGCTCACAATCCACAAATTGTTTGTCCCAAGCCTAACAATTTAAATTTAGCACGAACAAATGCCGATCGTAAATCGAACGGCTCGCAATTGTTTTGAATATAGCAACGAAACTTAGCAGCGAACAATTGAGATGCAGCGGAGTCGCGTCGAAAGTTTGATTAATCGTTCGCACACAGCCACCGGCTCGCGTTTTGTGTTTCACCTAATGTGTTGTGAGTTCATAAATTGTTTAAGACTCCTTAAATCGCATTAAGGTTAAGTTTACCACAAGGCATTTTCATTACAACTTTATGGAATGTACAGAGGCGATAAATAACCCTAGTAACATTTTTTAACAATATACTTGGATGTCAAATGACTATGTGATTTCGAACAAGGGAAAACTCATAAAAATTTGAATTCACACATACAGATTACCTAATTTACAGCTTAATGTTCTATTAGCGGTGTTCTGAGCCCATGGGAATTTTTCCGTCACAGAAAAATAGTAAAAATTACCTACTGCTTCTATCTTTGTTACAAAATTAACTATGAAGTTTAACTTAAAACAATTTGAGATAAAGTTTAAAATATTCACATTTAACTTTGAACGTATTGCATGTTAATGAAAGAGTGGCAGTTGGTACGAATATAATTTACGATTGGCATGGAATTCAATGAATGTGGCTCCATTTTTTATCGTTCACATCTCAATAAACGTCTCGCAGAGCTGTCGACAAGAAAAATATCTTTTTAAAAACTACATTTTGTCACAAAGACGCAAAAGCAACAGCTAAAAACAAATCCTCTTTAAAAAAAAAAGTGTTTTTTTTATCAAATTCTTAAAGAATGGGACAACCACTAAATCATATTTGCCCTTTTGTTCGGAACATCACAAAAGAAACTAGTCTAGTTTTTATCTTTTGGAAGCGTGTCCCTAACGGTACACTACGATATTACGAAAGCCTCCAAAAATGTTTATAACAATGGTTCACGTGAATGCGTTTGCGCAAGACATTGCTATGTTTTTGTACACGATTTTTCGTGGATAGAGCAAAATGTAACGTGTTGGCATTTAAGAGCTATTGTTATGGGGGTGGTCGGTGAAAGCGAGCGTCATTGAAGCTTTGTTATTTATCAGTTTACAATATGCCTTTGTTGTTCTGCTTACCTTTAAATTGGACCGAGACCTGACATAGGCCTTCGACAGCCATCGCTGAAATGAGAGGCATAGTTTCTATATTGATGGTATAATACATTTGCTTTTTATGTCGAGTAAATCACATTGGAAACAAGACCTTTTAAAATCTTAAATGATATCTCAATAACGTTTTTTTTATTACATGACCTAGGTCTTCTACACAGAACGCCACCAGGCACTATTCTAGGCCCCTTGACATGGAGTAGGCTTTTTTCTACATTTGTCTCTTATATCGTAGAATGTTCCAGTATTAAACATAATAATATGTATTTAGGTACGTAGTAGTTAGTAGGTAGCTTATCAAACACACGTTAAGCAACTGATGCTGATGCCATGAGAACCCGAGGGCCGTGACCCCGTTACCAACAGTTTTATTTTTATTTTCTAGTCCAATTTCCTTTCCGACCGTGTCTAAACTTCATAAATATAACGACTTCCATATTTCGAAACACTTTCGAAATGGACACGGATTTCGTACGTTTTTACGAAGTTTCGTAAATCTGTGTTTCGTATGGTATCATGGTAGTTGATTGCTCTAGTTACCGGTTTTAGATACTTCATAATTCATGTAATTGTAATGGATACTTTAAATGTCCGCTAATCTGAAATCGTTTATGTTAATTCTGAGAACTTAATAACACTTAGATTTATTTCTTGGATTACTGACTTACCAATTTGAACATTTTCCACTCTCGAAAATAAAATCATCACCACAACAAAGTCTAGTGCCATTCGCGTCTGTGTTGTGATATAAATCATTCTCGAACCGAGTAATTAAAATACTGGTGTACGCCAGAATCAGGCATTTCGAATTTACGCGGCCAGGCTGTGTACGATGTAAAAACACGAAACAGATATTGTACGAGTGTCTGGATATGTGAAAATGGCGACTGAATTGCAATTGAAAATGGCTATCATTTTTTCAACTGGCTCTGAAAAAAACCAATAATAGGTAGTCACGGTTAGCTTTTTAATTCGTGGTTGTTTTTTAAAATAGTTACAATTTTTACTTTGGTAAAGCTTTTATTACATTCCTTCGCGTTCCCCAGTATAAGTTCAAGTGTGAACGAAATGTACTTTCAACTTTAAGCACCCATGTTAATACCCATTAAAAACTTTTTCATATCACATACAAAAAAAATCTACAAGCATTCTTATTTTAAATGCAGCCTACAACTGTCTTAACGGCTTCATTTGTTCGCGTAATGAGCACATTTACGTATGTAAACAAAAACAAAAACGTTCTTGCAAATCAATGGGCCGTTGAGAACGACTGTTATCTATAATACAAGCATAAAACAACCAATTACAAGGCTATAATCTCAATATGCCAATTAAGGTTAGTATTACGAGTGCATAAACGGTCGCCGGTTGAGCGCGGTAAGTGCGTCGTAAAGTAGGATTTAATAGCCCAGCTGACTACCGAGGGAATCCCGACACTGGTACAGCTTGTTTCAAGAACTTGGAACAGTTTGTGGGACATTATCAATCAGTTCGGGGTTTGAAAAATTTTGAAAAGTTCTGTATTTAGCTGTTCATTGAATAATGATGGTAAGAGATTATTCAGCAAAAATATTTCCTGCTTCAAAATTCGAAGCTATTCCAAACTACAAAGTAATTAACAGCGCCTATAAAGTACATAAGACATAAAATAATGAGCTTATAAAGTTTGTGTAAACGGTTAGTTTGTCTAGTAATGATGTTATTTCTATGTAGACAACTTGGAATCCATCGCGTGACTGCAAACAGAAATTCTTATAGTGGGACACGCCAACTATTTTATGTGGTATGTTATTTAGGATTCAAATGTATGTATGTTAGTAACTATCAAGACATTTATGAACATATTCATAAATGCTTAACCGTTTATTGTCGCAATAAATTCAGGTATTATGCTTTGTTTTCTGAAAGTGGTATTTTGACTAATTTTATTGAGGCATTACTTTTATTCACACATAACAAATGTTTTGATGTCGACTGTAAAGGAGAATTAAGTTTTATAAATGTAAACTGGGTACTTAATAAACACAAAATGACAAATGTTTCATAAGAAACCGTTTATAGAGCAGAAGAGACTTTGTCATTATAAGCCATTATAGAGTAACGGTTGATCTATAACGACCATGGTATTGAATATTAATAAAATTCGAAATGTTTGACAATGTTAGTGGACATCAGAGTAACCATCATACATGATTAACATAATAATATAATACACGATGCTGATTGCTCAGTGCAGAGCAGTGGTGGCTCAGTGGTAACGGCCACGACTTATGAGTTGTAGGTCGTAGGTTCGAACCCTGACAGGCGCTTTACTTTGTGTAAATTATTTCATCGCCACTGCTCTCAAAACGGTGAAGGAAAACATCGTGAGGAAACCGGCATGTCCTAGAACCAAAAATTCGAAGATATGTGACATCTACCAACCCGCACTGGGCCCGCGTGGTAGATTACGGCCCGCTCCCTCTCACAGAGAGGAGGCCTGTGTCCCAGCAGTGGGAACATTATAGGCTGATTATGATGACGATGCTGATTAAGAAAACATCAAATCAGCTTTAAAACAAAGAACAAAACAGACCTTTATTCTGGATTAACACGATCCCGAGGGACATCAAGCCAACGAGAGCCGTCCGAAAACCTACATTTACATAGACACTTACTGCGACCCCAAACTGTACATAATTTAGGAACTCCTTCGGAAGTTGGTAAAACAGATCCAAAATCTAACGATCACAACGATTCTATCGAGAAAACTGATAATTCAGATAACATTGAATAGGCAAAAGAAGATTGCAATCGATTTCTCCCAACCACAGTCAATGAAAATGTTACAGCGTGTGGATAGTCTCAGTAAAGTACATTTCGCAAAGCTATACGATAATCATACCGATTTCATCTCACAAACTGATAATTTACACTCCATTGAATAGTCAGAAGGAGATTGCTATCGATTTCTCTCAACCGCACAGTCAATGGAAATATAAGAGTGTGTAGATAGTCTGAGTAGGAACATGGTGGGTTACTTCGGCCTGTTTGCTATGCAGGGCAGCGTGGTTCGCCCTGATTTTTGGCCGATGCCGACAGTGAGCCCAAAATGTATTAGTGGATTTAACGCCTACGGAATAAGAGGCACCGATCCAGAAATGTGACGAGAATACGATATTAGAATACGGAGGTTCTAATGCTTCGGCTAACGAAGTTGGATTCGGTTTTGTTTTAGGTGATTTATTTGTTTTGAAGAGAATTTAATAAGAATTCAAAATTGATCTACCTATGTTAGAAAATAATTCCAGCGTTTTTCAGATGTTTTTTTACTTACTTGAATTTGGCTTTCTAAATGATCCTATTTAAAGGTTCCTATCATTATAATAAGTAAGGAAAGCAAACTAGAGAGGGATATTATATTTCTCGGAAAACACAAAAACTAATTTGTTTATGTACTCAATTTACACACATATTGCGTGTTTGATCGACAGACGAAACTACATTAAAATAGATTGGGTCTCTAATCAGTGGGGGACCTAATGCAATTTCCTTTATTGTTTTCATCCAATAAGACAGGTGGGGTGGGACACACGGACAGAATATTTGGGTAAACGATATGATTAGCTTTAAGTGGAAATTGGGGAAAAAATATGTCTTGTTTTTTGTAGATGGTTTACTACTGTAGGTGCCTAGGTATATCGTAGCATTTTCTTTGAGATTACGCTTATAAATATAATGAAATGTAAAAACGTAATGCCAGTTTGTTACAAAAAGACCGTCTAGATCAAAAAGGTTTCCTATACCAACAAGGCAACTGTGAACTCCTGCCCTTTTTTAAATGACGCAAACTTTCTCTTTTTATGTATATTTTTACAAGTTTGAAGCCGTTAGACCCAACCAACAAATTATTTAAATCCAATGCACATAACAATACACAACACATGAGGAGCTCGTGGCTAAGTAATAACAGCCGCACGGGTCGATCCATCAGGTTAAGCTACGCTTGCCGGGGTTGGTTCGTGGATGGGTGACCATTTTCACATATCGAGACTCCTCCGTGCCTCGGAAAGCACGTTAAGCCGTTGGTCCCGGCTGTCATTTGTAGATCTTTGACAGTCGTTACGAGTCGTCAGAAGCCCAAAAGTCTGACACCAGTCTAACCAAGGGGTATCGTATTACCCAGTTACTGGGTTGTGGAGGTCAGATAGGCAGTCGCTCCATGTAAAATACTGGTATTCAGCTGCATCCGGTTAGACTGGAAGCCGACCCCAACATAGTTGGGAAAAGGCAGGCAGTTTTTTTTTTTGCACATAACAACACTATAGTATTCATACAACCAATTATTCCCACGAACTTTCTAAAAGAGCAAAAGAAAACTGCATCTAAAACACGGACCAATGACCACCTGCTTTGCCATATTGTATCCAAATGAAAAATATGAGTAGGATGTGGGCGGTACCAAGCTTAACGGTCAAAACGATCTATGTTCTGAACAGCTATTAAATTCACACGAAATTAGCAATTATATTGCATGAAGAAAAAGTTGTTCTGCTCCCTACATTGCTTTCGTGAACAATTTCATGTTCATTTGTAATTAATAGTTGGTAATTGCACCTACTATATGCTTTTGACTTAGATACCTACAGGTGCAAAGTTGACTATGTTTCAAATATTGTTAAAGTTATTATCACCTATTACGGCAACAATGACTTATTATTAACACCTTTGTTCGTTACCATGCACCCACTTTTCTAAAAAGCGCTTCAAGCAGTCCCTTACATTAATTTAGACAGCGCTTGAAGCGATCCAGGACTTGT
Organism: Lithophane ornitopus; assembly: GCA_948473465.1. Lineage (NCBI taxonomy): Eukaryota > Metazoa > Arthropoda > Insecta > Lepidoptera > Noctuidae > Lithophane > Lithophane ornitopus. The sequence goes on from OX419623.1 coordinate 10,774,916, forward strand.
CTTTATAAAAGTCTTCAAGCGGTCTTATAAAATGCCCATAAACTTTCTTTTAAACTTCATGAGTTGAATTCATAATTGTATATTTCACTGTTTCTTAAGACGCCGCCAGTTGTAGAAAATTACTATTGAAACACATGAAAAAACTTGTTTTAAGTAATTATGAGTCTTAAATTCCTCTGAATCGAGTCCATTTAAAGTTTAAAAGGTGGTTGTTAGTGCAAAATATATACCGTTTTTCACAGAACTTGCATCATTTTAAAAAAAGGCCAGTCACATATGCAAAACGCAGTGGTAAATAACAAAACACACATAAAGGTTAATGCAGACGAGCGTAAGTACATAAGGCGTCGTGCACACTCGCATCTCATTTCCCGCCCACGCCACTTCCGGTGACGTCACTCGATAGGTGCTCGCTAGGGGCTCGGCTCACAATGCTATACACTAGAATAGAGCTATGGAGCTACCGAAACGGTTATAACAATATTGTATGGCTTCATCTAGTAACATAAAGTGAACAGCATGGGAAGCAACATTCTTCCAAGTCCTTCAAAATCAAACGGACGATTATGATCACTGATTCCATTGCCCAGCTTGGTAATCTAATGGTTACTCTATACCTCGGACATATTCCAAGGGCTGATGATATGAATGGTGATGATCACTAACTTACAGTAACGGATATCTGTATTGATGATAATCTACTATCATAATTTTATGACACACGTGAGCACAGGCATAACAATGTGCCTGGTTAAGGCCATAATGTCGAGGCGTTTATTAAATATTAATAGCCATTAATGACTATTAATAAACAGGTCCCGCAACAATGTTTCAAAGGTAATATACAATTCCGATCTTGTCCTTCCAGGAGGCTCTTACCAAGATTCTGCGAAGACATAAATTTAACCATCAAAGTGTGAACAAGTATTCCTTTGTCAGTTGAGATTGTGAGTCAAGGAACATAAAAATAGAATGTTTTGAAACACGTCCAGGGATTCCACTACTTATTCCGGATTCAAAGCTAATTGACGTAAAAAAATCGTCTGAGTAAATCGTTGAAGTGTTCGCGTTTTTTTCGAACGAAGCGTGTTTGATTCCAGGATGTGATAGTGGAGTTATCGCCTTCGCGATGTAATCATTCTTTATTTCGCCGTGAACCGGCCAGGTTTCGTCCTTCACTCAATCGTGCACGCAAGAAACGTTTCCAAAAAAGAGGTGTGGAAACTTCCTGACCTTTCTGTTCGTGATTGCCTCTTTTGAATTCTGCTCTAATTTATTGGTTTAAGACAAAATTATAGACATTTACTAAGTTACCATTACTTACTGAATAAGTTTCTTAAACTTGTTCTTTCGTATCGTTGTTAATTCCTTCTTCATCAATCACGTCATGTAGTGATAAATAAAGGACTTGGTTTTCGCATACTATTATTGCTTCTCCGCGATTACTATTAATTCAGACATTAGTCACTTTAAAACTAAATGTCTTGGCTTCTGACCGAACGGCTATAAAAGGCAATTATTTTAAATTGGTACCCATTCCTCATGCTATGGGACAAATCAAAAGTCATTAATTGAAATAACGATACGGAATCGATTTTAGCAGTTTACCGGTTGGGGTAATATCTGAAAATGTTGGAATTCTATGAGATGTGGTCATCAGCCACAAAATTTTGTCCTGATTTTAAGAATTAATGACATAATTTACGTGATAATAACTCTTTGTCTTACTTAAACTCCTTAATTTTCATGGATTCCTGAAATTGATTCTAAACTAAACTTTTTCAGTTCATTGTATTAGGTATGTACAAGCTAATTTTTTTTCAAGCCACTTAAACGAAGCATTCTATATCTAATACATATCTATATTGATATGACAAAAACCAGTAGCATTCGGTTACTTTACGCCCTAATGCGATCTTATCGGCGGAAGGGCCCGAGTCGGCGCGCTTTGCCACTTAAAGCTATGCTATTTATATCTTGGACCCTTAGACAGATTGGGTGACCGAGCATCCGTCTGGCGGCGTTGAGTTTGAAAAGTTTTGAAAGAAATTATATAAGTACTGAGTACTATTCAAAAGCTTGTTAAATCATAGGTAGAAAGAACTAAGCAATGTAAAAATGAACGAAGTTCCATGGTTCAACATTTTATCTGATATGATATTCAATCATAATTCTTTTAATACTAAACCATCTGTTTAGTATTAAAAGAATTATGATTGAATTACCTACTCACATCACATTATATCTCATCTCAAATGATTCTTTATGAAATCTGTAGTGGTATATATCGTCGTAACAGCCCATCAAAAACATCTCAAAGTTTAAGTTACAAGATAAGATATTTCAATACCGCACATACCCTCTTTTTACTCCGCCATTAATTAATTTCGTGTGAGAACATTTTGACACTGACACCGTCCTCTTTATTACGTACCGAAATTGACTCGGATCATAGACGACCATTCATTAGAAACAGATGCCTATTATCCAATTAAATGCAGTGCGTTAAATGCGCTACTTGATATCTTATCAATAGTATTAGGTCGCGTACAGTGGTGGACATCCCTATGTGCATTTGACATAATGTTGTATGTGTGTATGTTACTTGCTTTAGACCATGTCAAAGCTTGTATGAACTTGGTGTTATTATATTTTTCACAACCAATAAACATGGAAATAAAATTGTACATGTAATCCACGACCAATACTTTGATTATATTCTTATTAATAAAAAAGGCAGAAGTTTCATTAACTAACCGACTTCTAAAAAGAGGAGACTATTTTAATAACAATTGTAGGAATTGGGACTTTATTCGTTTTGCTAATATTGTGATTTTTCTTTTTCAGGTATGTATCCAGATTTACATGACAAGACTACTTAAATAACAATAATGGAAGGGATAAAGTGGTCAGTATCTATTTTGTGCTATATATAGATATCACAACAAAAATATTGTTACCTTCATACCCAATTCCATTGAAAACATTCTAGCGATTATCACTAATGTTCATAACAATACGATGCCTGACTTCAGTCTCAACTTTTGTACTAAACTGCCAATAAGGAACGGAAATATCAAAAACTTATTTTATAAACACGACAATCAGAACTCACCTTGAGGTGTCAGTGCAGAAAATAATAGAAAAATGTCATAATACGTGATCGCGAAATCCCTGTACAAACGATTCTCACAAAATCTTTTTACATATAAACTGCATAGAAGCGTTGAACTTTTACAAAAGCACTCAGGTAAGTATAGCGATAGGTAGTGCCGTTTATAGAATAGGATAGAGTCTTATCCACCGTGTGGAATAGAAATACGCAAATACAATGAGAGTGAGGGGGACGGCGGTATGCAACTCTGTTGCGTCCCTGCAAAGCTTAGAGCTCAGCTGTCTGCCCCGAGCGGTGATGTTTGAAACACGGGACAGGCGGAGCTTAGCTACAAATCACTCAATGTCACATTTTGACATTTGAGATATTAGGTCTTTTTTTTCTATAACACCGCCATCTCTTATTTCTCCGTGAGCTTTTAGGTATACATTGACAATATGGCTAATTAAAATGGAATTTGCGACTTTGTTTATTCGAATAAATAATTCGTTTAGAGGCGACTTGTAAAATTCTTGTAAGTGACTATTAAACATTCACACGGCTCATCAGTACAGCTATAAAGTTTACGACGTCAAACTCATTCTTGGCTTTAAATTTTGAACAACGGCACGGAACAAAGTAGGCACGCTCTTTTAGTGGTGCTAAGTTAAAAAACTTTACAGCCAGTTTACTGAGGTCCCTTAGTTGTTTGGTGATTATACTGAAGTGGGAGCTTTAAGAGGTCTTGCGTTCGTTGGTCGGTCATGGTTCAAGGAAGCGCCCTCAAATAGTCCAAATGAGGCCATAAAAGTCCCGCTGAGCGACGTCTCAATACAAGACGTGTTCAGTCGCGCTAATCATATTTTTACGGCCCACAAATTACTTGAGTAACAAAAGCCGCTGGCAACAGTAAATTGGACTACATGCACAGATGACCGCACCATAAATTTGTAGAAATTCGCTTGTATAAGCCTATACTAATTAAGAAAATATTATTCAGTAGATTATCATTAAAATTACCCGTGAATTCTTTATTTTAAAATTCTACGACCGTGTTTTGTTTCTTCCAAGATTCTAATTACTTCTCGCAAGAACAGTGTTCCGTATAAAACAGTGTAAAACTAATCGAATTTTCATTCCGATTCTGTCAATCGGCGTTACTCGCGACTTTTCCTATTACGAAGCTGGAACGGCTCCAATACGGCTTTACCTCGAACTTTAACGTAGCACTCGACGATATTAATTTTCTTTCCATAAATATCACAACCCTAAAAAATTTTGAAACAAGAAATAAGACACATGCAACGCCTTAATTTTAGCTTTTTGTTTAAAAACAATCCCCAAAATAAAGACCCATTATTTCTTGAAAAAATTCAAGCATATGACATAGCTGTTTTGTCCGCAAATTACGCAAAACGTCCAAACATGTCCAGCTTTGTGAGAAGAAACAATAACCCGAGCTTTTGTTTGCATAATTAATTCTTCGTCCAAAACTCAGTTCGACCACGATCCCATACCGTTATACTCGTAAACGCAGCAGGCTACAGAATACGGATCCACAACTTTACCCAAACACTTTACATAGCCCTTATGACACTTCAGTAAGAGCCATTTTCTTTTACGGCAAATGCATTAACAACTTTGTCTAAATACAGAATCTTTGTTTCACGCATTCTAATTCTTACACATTTTTTTCTGCACATACGAAACAATGCTTATAATGAATAAAATTATTAAGTATAATTACCAGCCCGCCTTTATTCGGTTTGCGTTTTGTTCACGAAAATAATTCGTTACTTTAAAATTATTAATGGTGTTGTAAAGATGATCTTTGATAACGAAATTAAGCTCTATTTTTAATACACAGTGTAATTAAGAATTCGCGTTTTGGACTTGGAAAGAGAAACTAGCATTCCCAATACCGTCTACCATTACCAATAAAAGAAAGAGTTAATTAATAATAATAATACCAGCCTATTATTGCATAATTCTTCTTCCTCTTCTCATACAAAGAAGGCTCGGCCACGCTTTCTCAAGAAGCGATGGCAATTTCAGAGTCCAGTGTCGGATCAATATTTTTCCCAGTTTTTTTTAGTCTGTAGAGGTATAACTGTCGATTCTTAATTACCTTTATAAAAGTTCACAAGTTTTTTTCGTAAAATAAAAACAAAAGACTGAAATAGTATTCAATTACCACCACCAAGAGAAACATAAAAGACAAAGCAACATTCCCTAATACATCATTAATTCAATAATATTTACCAATTAGACCCATTTTTATAACCAACAAGGCTCATAAAATATCATCACGCTATAAAACGTAGTACCTGAGTAAGCAGTAAATAAGGCAAAACCTTTGCGTTGCGGCCCGCAACGTTGCGGGCAATGAGCTAGTTAGCTATCGGAATAGCCACACTCAAGTTTTATGGCACTCATAAAAATGTTTTTACCAGCTCAGTTGGTTAATTAAACAATTACCATTGTTACTATCTGATGCGAAAGTATAATCAGTTACATGTTGTAGCAGTGTAACTGAATATATTAGATAACATCCGCACTGACCGGGCAATGTCGACAGTCTTTGCAAACTGTAACGAGTGCAACGATACTATTATTCATTTTGCACGCAGAAATATTTACCTCGTTCCGCAATTTCAAATAACATAATTATATATTTTTTTAACTTGTAGGAATCTAAATTTACATTTTAATAACTTAATTAGTGCTTAATCACTGAAAAAAAAAGAAATACCAATTTATTACAAGCGGTGTTATTTTTCTAGTTATTTATTACGGAAAAAGAAAATGGGTGATTCCGGCGTGTTATTCGGTCATTGACCGGTCACTTACGACAATGGTCGTTTTTCTAATGCTTCCGAAGCACCTGTTCACGTGTACCTATGTAGGTACAGGTACACCAGAAAAACTATGCGGTAATCTAAGTTATCTTCTTGTGCGAATTAGCACGAACGTTACGCACGCACGTGCGTGCGTTTGTGTTCGTACATATGCCCCTTAGAGGCAAAGCTTCTAATTTTTCCACTGCCGCGCTTTGTAGGTGTGCAGTGCACCTATCGTTAGTCGCAGATCGTCATCTGTTGAAAAGTTTTTTTGAATTGCATTGAGTGGTTATTCTGTAATGTTGTAATCTTGGTAACAGAACATAGGCAAGTACCTACTTCCATGGTTGTAATAGCACTTTATTTAAGATATTATCATTCGTTCATATCCGTTCATATCCGTTCATCACGTTCGTATTTCTGAAGACAGAGGATGATTTTCGAAGCGCATACTTTTCTTGGGTTATCTGTAGTAGGTAAGTACCTTCCTACGTACATTTTGTATCAGAAAGGTGTAGACATCAGCTGACAAAGGTTTTCTAATATAGTCGCCCCCCGTTGCGCTAAGACGGCTTGATGGATGGTCAGTATATTGAAAAGCAATGCCTAGCAGCTTCATTTGTATCTTACACATAGGGGTTGGTCACGCTAGTCTTAGTAGGATTACTATGGGGCCTCAATTTCATCAATATTATTAGATTAGGTGAGTTATAGGAAAGCTTCTGTGGTGCCTAATTGTATTACCGAGTAATCCAAAACTGGTACTTGGTAGGTAACCAGACATAAATAAAATTGGATTTCTATTATAAACTAGATGCTGACTCCTAATAAGATCAGCTATCTGCCAGTGAAAGTCCAGTCAAAGTCGGTCCAGCCTTTTCGGAGATTAGCTGGAACAAACAGAAAGACAAAAATTATTAACAAAAATATTAACAAAAATATATTATAAGTGCAGTATATACTTTCATAATTATGCATTTATTTAAATGATTATCATAATAATGCTGTTATTTTGATATTACAAACCGACAGTTCAATTGTATTTATTTTTTGCATAGTTATGTATAGAAGATATTATGAAAATATACTTAAAACATGTAGCCTTTCATATTCTGGGTTTCAATATTACTATGTTGGGTTTATATCTAACCCTACTACTACCAATCATGTTCAATGTAATCAAACCATTTATTATAATACAGTTAATTCGTAATGCGTAAAACATAACCTTTTCTCTGACGACTTTAGCTAACATGCAACGTTTTTCCTATACTGAATCACCATGTAACAATACACTAAGAAATATTTCCTGTTTCAGAAAAACTGACTATAAACTAGCTTTGTAAATGGAACAGACATTTATAGTTTTCACCTTAAATAAAGAAATAATGTATAGTAAAATAGACTCCACCTTAAATACAAGTATTGAAGTAAATGGCTAAGGTAGATATTTATTCAGCCTGTTAATTTATAGTTGTAGTGACAACTGAGGCAGAATGCCGCCATCATAAATTTCATGTAACTCATATATTTCATTTGATATTTAAATATGTAGGTGTTTGCAAAACGAATACTGATAGATGCATAATGTTGCTAGCAAACAAAATGTACAATTTATTCGTATTAATAGTACCTAGGCACTTCTTTGAATATTTCTATCTAACGACTTCAAATGCCATCAGTTTTAATATCCTTGAAAATTACTTCTAAGTGTATAAAACGCAGTGAAATAACAAAAAGCTTTTTATCGATACAATACGTTCTCAATTACAAAATATATACGGTCTATACGAGCAGATGTTTAGTAAAACCAATTTCATTTAAAAGCTTGAGTGTGGAAAACATGCCGATAATCGCGCGGCTGCGATGTTCTTAGAAAAACAAAAGAGATTACTCATCCCGATGCTCGAACTCTATCTGAGAATTCTTCGAAGCGCACCACCGCACTGGGGCCTGTAGCGTCAGCACCGACATTCTACGATAAAATACCCACGTATAAACTAAACACACTCAATAAACATACATAAACGTAAACTAAATAAAAACTCCCATTGAACGACTACATCGGAAATCATGATAAAGCATTTTCCTACCATTACCTATACCAAAAAGAAACGATTCGAAAACTCAACAACATTATTTTTTGAGGTATAAAAAAATACAATTCAACCCGTCATCGCGACGTGACCGCGTGAAATAAAAAATGTACGTGTGAGGGTCTGTCCGTACCCACCCCTAGACCGAGACGAGAGAACGTAAGACGGAGTACAGAGAAAGTTTGAGTGACGTACCCCCTCCACCGCCCCGTCTCCCCCAGCGAGGATTTACGGCGCCATATTGGATTGGGACAAGATGACACGAGGCCCGGATAATTTGGGCAACGGTATCACGTGACAGGACCCGAACTCTGAAACGGCACTTTAATTATGATATTCTCGAGTTTATTCCACTTTGAGTTTGCGAATGTTTAGTACAGATGTAGTTAAGTTTTGTTTTGTAGTCAATACTGTCAGATTAGTATGTAAATGCTTATTTAATATTATACCCGTTACTATAAGTATTTGCTTAAATAATTGACCATAAAAAATACTAATTAGTAGGTACCTAAGGTGGACTTTTATTGTTTCTGTAAAAATAAGTCAATCAAGTTTTATAAACTTCGGTTAGCACAAATAATTAAATTATTTCACTGATACGAATCCGAATTGCGGTGTAATAAAATGTTAATGAATTCAATAAAAAGTCAATAAGATATTCATTGGCGTTTTAAAACTCAACCCTCAAATGAAAAGGTGCTATATAAACAAAACTAATTCATCAGTAAGGCAATAAATAACCCGAAGCGGTTGCACGCACTCGCGCGCAGCGTCTGATGTCTTGACACGCATGCGCCGTTTGGCGTGCCAAAGCACATACTCGTACTGTATCTACAACTCGGATAGACGAAGAAAATAATTGAGTGCAGAAGTTTTAATAAATCTCAGTTGAAACTTTTGTATACATTTTCACACATCGATGATAAATACTGTATTAACAATGTATGAAATCAACTAATGAACGATGATTAATTGTCCGAGTATTCGAGAAATATGATGTAGTGATCGTTAAGCTCCGGCCAGTGTCGTTTAACAAAAGCCGCTGACGTAACAATCCGTGCAATACGAAACAAGGACGTTACCGAACTGCTAGTATTCGAACACTCGAGGGTGCGAATACTGCAAAAACAGAAATCTCGTTAAGATGACAATTTATGGGTTGTTTTTGCTAAATGAAAATAGTCGCAGGCTGTGAACTGAACAGACCTTTTTTGATTTTCTTAATGGAATCTTTCCGCTTGGGATTTGTGTCGAGCAATGCTTTAAGCTCTTCCGTTTACTCACAATACCCAATAGTGGCAGATTTGTACAAGCCTATTTTCTTTTTCGTGAATATTTTCTTCGAATCTTGGCATTCACTCGTATAATTGACACTGTTACCAAAACGAGCTCCGCCATGCTCAGGGTAAAAATGTTGACACAAAAATGTTGTGAACAAACAACGTAATAGGCACCTATACAATTAGCGGCCTTTTCATTTCCTCGTGGACAATAAAAGCTTCGTAACATTGATACAAACTTTCTTTGTAATAAAGCAACCAGCCGGAAGCATTTCATGATTTATGACAAAGCAAATTTTTATTTCCATTTCTCTTCGTTCATTGTTTTTTTATTATTATTTTGCCACAATTCCTCGCAGCTTTTCAGTGGAAAAAAGTCACCGTGGAAAGTCGCTTTCGTTTTAGTGGAAATGGAAAATGGAGGAAAAATAAAAGAAAAGGCCGCATATGTGCTGCGAGCGAGAAACTTTGGCGTTATGATCGCCGGTCGAGTGGACTTGCACCAGCATATAAGGGTTAAAATTTTCTTATTAAAACGATAGGTAATAAATTCAGCTTCTAATAAAATATGCTAAACACCACTGATGCATTAAAAAAATGAGATTGTTTAATAAAACATTTACAATAAAGGTATCAATTTACACCAACGGTGTGTCATGTAAAACTTGAACAACATACAATAAATAAAATAGGCGATAAAGCAATTTATAACGTTTGCATATTAATATTATATTTGTGTAAATATTGCTTGTTATAACTATTTCTCTGCCTACACGCAATAAATAAACTTTAATTGCTGTTATATTTTATGAACGTTTTAAGACAATGATGGTTATATCTAAGCATACTGTAGAAGTAGATGCATATGAGAAAAACTTGATTTACCGTGATAATTGTCTACGTATTTGCTACGTACGGCGTGAGTTCTGCCAAGTCCCCAGAGGTTTCACACAGCCGAGGCGAGGCGAGTACATGCCACACTTTTTGCCTCGTTTTCCTGTCACGCTTTCCTTTTCAGATATAACTGTCTCGCTCACACTTTATTCAGGAACTAAGGACCTGTAGACGCGTTAAATTAGAAATTAGTTTTGTGTCTTCGCAACAACGTTCCTTAATTATTAAAGGTTTCTTTATTCACTCCAATTAATTAATTTGTAATAAACAAAAGTTCACACTTCCTCGCATGATTAAAAAAGACTATTAGTACCCAAAAAAAATATGCAAAAAAAGAACTAAACATATTCACACGAAAGCTACTCCACGGCTCCTCTGTTCCAACACGCGTCATTCTATTTTCTTTATTCCACTCTGTTTTGTTGCGTCCCGCTGCTTCCGTACCGTGGACACTTTTGGTTAGTTTGTTCTGTTTTCCGTATAATAAATAATAAAGCCCATACCACTGGACTATGTAGAAAACATTCTGCGCTAACTGTGTCTTGACTCTTGTATCGTCGAGGACAAACGAGCCCTGTCGCACTTGGAGGGTCAGGAATGTAAAAGTTTGGGGAGCGGCTGCATATCGTCTTGATGATGTCTGATATAGGTATAAGACGATTTAGTAGGTAGATGTGAACGACCTTTTAATTTTTTATTAAAAAATCTCGGACATAATTTATTTATTTATTTATTTATTTATTATTTATGTACACACAGTAAAATACAAAGAGATATGACATAATTATGATATGAGTACAAAGGTACTGCTTATTTCTTAAGAAATTTCTTCCAGCAGACCTGCGAATAAATTAATCTTTTTTATTAGATATCTTGTGATTTGTTTTTAAATAATTGTTAGCGAGATTATTTTCTGTTGTACATCGATGTATCTACAACCGATTTAAATCGGACAATGAGCATCCAAAAAGATAAATTATTTCATCGATTCTTAAAACGAGCGTAAAACCGATAACCACCGTCATTATGTATGCAGATATAATGCAGACAAAGTCGTGATTTGATCTATGGCGCTTTAATATTCTATTAACCGATATTCAGTCGTTTATTAGCATCAATGCATTATTTATATCTGATAGTAATATATCATTATTGAAAATAAGGGATATATTGTCAATGATACGATTTTTCGTTGATCAATGGTGGGCACGCGTGCACTTTTATGTACAACTGATAAATAGCGCCCGTTTTATGGGGCGACACCATTGATATCGAATGTGTACCCATTGATTTATCGTTTCGGCGTATAATTCGCAATTTCAAAAACAAGTTTTTTAAGTCATCGTTTTTATACGAGATATTTGATGATCCGATGATGAAATATAGCTAGTTTATGTCACAATATCGTTCAACCGTATAACAGAATCGAATTTAATTTGGACCACTTTGAACTTGATTAATTAATTTTTAATATCAAATGTAACGGTTGCCAGAATAGTGCTCATCATTCTTCGTGTCTACAGAAACTTAAGCCAAGCTAGCGTTAAACTTAAATTGAATTAGGAATTTGTAGAACGCTCAGCTCAGTCTGATAATTTCTTTTTCTTGGCCAACGAAAATAAAATTAATTTCCCAATCGAATGAACGTAACCTAATATCCTAAAAAAAGAAACGCAAATTACGCCTACTATTTATCAATGTCATCGCCGAAAAAATAAAGAAAAGAAAAATATCTAAATTCAAAAATATAAATTTCGAAAAGTTTACGTTCGTTCGGCTCGCGATTCGCGAAAGAATCAATTTTATTGGTAAAACAAGCGGCGTCGGTGATTTATGTCGTACGAACGTGGCCGATAGCATGTCACCGGCCGGCGTGTTCGCGCCTCGCTCTAGAATTTGCTAGAATATTCTTTTGTGTTTACAAGTACAATGAATGACTTTTTGGTGAATCGAATTTCTGTTTTAGATACTGAAACACATCTCTTAGATCAATCTGCCTAGCCTTTTCCCAACTATGTTGGGGTCGGCTTCCAGTCTAACCGGATGCAGCTGAATACCAGTAAACACATCTCTTAGATACCTACTGAAATTCAGAAAGACAGAATTTTACAGAAGGATTATCTTCGCATATAGAAGAAGCCTAAGTCCCGGCAGTGGAAACATTATAACTAAGGCTAATTATATAAATGTACGGTATTTTGAAAAGTAATGTACTTAATAGTAAAGTAGTAAAAATAATTTATTTCAGCATTAAAATTACAAAATGGACATAGCGTTGGTCCCAAATTAGGAACTGCCTGCATCTTAAGAATCATTAAATGAAAAATTTTGGTTATATTTTAAATAAAAATTGAAATTGGTGACAATTAAACTAGTCTCTTCAAGACAGCTTAACTAATTATGGAAGGAATACTAATCAATTCATAAAGTAATTTTCCTTTACTAATTGTTTTTACCTAGTTTTAGTTTAGTCACGAGTAAGATTTATTGCATTTATGACACATTCAATGACTCAGATCCTGATCTGCCAATTCATGCTAACAGGAAAATAAAATGGTAGGATTTAATATAGAAAATTAACGATTTAAATATAAATGTCATTCCTATGCATTTAGAATCTCCTCGACATTTAATAAGTTGAAGGTTCAGCGAAACAAAGAAACGTTTTGACCTTTAAGCAAGGTGTCCCGATTGGAATCTAAGCTAATGTAAAAATATAGAAAACAAACAACCTTTTGCAATTTCTTTGTCGTTTCGACGACAGAATTGTGCATGCATCAATGTAGGATACGGAAGATAGAAGAAATATTATGCGAGAAACAAAGCCGAGCCCTATACTACACAATGTAGGAGGTTGACTTTGGATTCTTTCATTTAAATGATATAATTGAGATTTCAAAAAAATAATCTTCAATATTCATGTACGTTACTTCTCTACTTATTTCAAACATGGGAATTATAAATATTCCTGAAAAACTGCAGAATACATGCATGTTTTTGCAAGAACAAAACGATAAATAATCCTTTTTTATTGATCCAATACACGCACGAACGCGAGAAAAACCGCGAACAAAAGCCAGTTCCCAATAAGCAGGTGCTACATTATCATATGGTAGTACAAAATCGACTACAGACGCTAATCTACCCGTCAAACATTTGTTCGCGGACTATATATCATTATCGATCGCTATTACTATTAATTCGCACGTTTACCCATCAATTACCAAGAGTTTTTTAATCATTTGTCATATATAACGAGTACCGCATAAGTTTAAATTAAGTGCTTATTGTTTGGAATGGTTTTAGGAAACATTAAACTGTCATTGGCAACATGGTTGCCACCGTCCAGCGATATTCTTTAATAGTTCTATTTACATTGCCGGTCCCTCATATATCTTGTTTTTGCTCGCCCAATGATGTACATTTACGATTATACAATTCTATTCGATCGTTATCGTAAAGAAGGAGTAATGGGACTGTTTGCAAAGGTTAGAGAAACGTTTAACAACTTCTTGTAGTTAATTTAACATTATAAGTATAAGTGTTAGTGAGTTGTATATCAATATTCAAGACCTACATTATGGCCCGGCCCTATTCAGCTAATTGTCACAGTATATTACTGATACATCTTGAATTACTGTCATTATTAACGTGCTAACGCATCAAAATTATGGGTTTGAACGTATTAGAAACAATGTATTACAAAGAAGCAGCTTTCCATACTTTTTAGTATTCTGTATGAACGGCGAGAAAGTCAGTTACAGGAAAATTACGACGCATTATTTACATTGATATACTTAGTTAATCAACAAAACACCTGTGCAGGTGAAGACTGAAGCTAGAAATTATTTGACTAGATAAACCTGAAATGAATACAGAAAACTTTTTTGTAATCAATAGCAAACATGAAGACTATGATAAAGATAATAAAAAGCAGTATAAGAATGAGGGGGAAGAGATTATACTCGGCAAAGCTGATCGTAAAAAATAAGACCACGCTTTCGGTGATAACGAAAATAAAATAGGCTTATCGACCATATTCACGATGATATATAAAGCTTCTCAGTTCTATATTACGATGCTAAACGTTTTATATCTACTTAACGGATCATTAAGATTATTTCGTCGCGGCATACGGCAGTGACTAACGTTGCGAAAGGTCCAAATTCGGAAGGATTGGGGTCACGTTCGTCGGATGATATTAAGTGGACTCAGAATGTTGTTTTCGTGACTTAGATACAATGGAGTCATTTTGTGATCTGTTATCTTTTTAACAGTTCGTTATATACGTTAAACCGATTAGTGCAGCTTCAATGTACATTATTCGTCGATTGGTTAGTTGGTATTTCGTTAAAGTTATTATATATAGCACTGTGTTTATACAGAGTCGTATATCTGGGAGATTTAGAATAGTCTAGACTAAATTAAAGTGTCGATTATTTGTTGTGATACATAGATTTTCATATCAGAGAATGTTAGAATTCATAAATAATATCACCACATTCAAGGGAATCAAGTATCCATAGAAGGTGTAACAAGTTTGTGGAAGAATATAAACACCGGAATCCAAGCGATGACTAAGTATCTGCCGGTCTACCATTTTGGGTAAAGCCTGATCAGCCACCTCGACAGGTAGTCGCAGAATAAATAATTACTCGAAATCCAACTGATATGTAACTTCCTGTGGTTAGGTTAATGAACTAGGCTAATGAAATAATGAAATATTGACCATCATTTTAATAAATTCTAGAAAGCTCGGAAACAACAACATAAATTAAAACTGGAGCATTTTACGTCTTGAAATCAATTACTGTAGCAGATGACAAATGGGGACTAAAAAACTTTGATAAATGTTTTCAAATGCAAATTCGGCGACCACCAATGTTGAGCCGATATGATTATCATAATTCTAATTGGCTTAACGAATGACACTAAAGCGTAAAGTTTCACTTCCTTCATAATACTTCTTCGTTCGGTTTCAATTTCTAACGGCAGAACACCGGGAACTGTTTAAATCACGCGCATACGCCGAAAATAAACTGCGCGCGATCACTCCTCGGTCTGGCCGTAAATTCACTGCTAATTTACAGCCCCTCAATGTTATAAATAAATAAATATTCGTCGTAGAGCGCCACATCCACTCCTGACACATTGTGCCAGCACTTGGATGCTGCTGTCATAACAGATCCTTCGTTGCACGCTTAATGGATCGCTTCGGCTACTGTTATGAAACTCCATGTATTTGGGTGCATTTCTTCTATAGGGTTTTCCGCTGTTTCGTTTTCACAAAGAATGTTGACATTGTAGAACACTCAGATTACATTGCTGTGTAGGTTTTTATTTTTTGTAAGTTTGTTAACAAGTCTGACAATATTCTAATTTGTCAGTTAGTAACAAGCAGCAATTGGTTATTCAGCAGCTTTGACGGAAACATAATCACTTTCGCCATTTAACATAAAATCTTTCAGCAACAAGATCTAATCAATTATCAACATAGTAGTGGCGAACTCACAAATTATTCTGCCACTCGCGACGCTGGTACCCAACGAAAGTTATTGAGTGCCAAGTAGACTGAAGCAATGGAACAGCCGCGTTAGCTCCGTGCCAGCGATCATTGGTGGGATTGTGGCGGCCATTGTAATACAAATTCCCCGCCGCTGTTACCATCTGTCTTGAAACCGAAATTCGAAAAATAACAATAATTAAAGGAGAACTCCACTACGATGATTAAAATGTAGCGTATATTAACCGAGGTGCATAGTGGCGTGTGATACTTTTGTTGATTCACCCGCGTCAGCGCCAACCGCAAGCGATAGAAAGCCGTCATATATCTGTCATACGTAACCGTAACTTGAATACATTGCTATGTTACTAACTTAATTTATAGTTGATTTGCACCTGCAGCGAATTATCAATGCATGCTTCTGTTTAATGGCATTCTTTCACTTGATAAACTACCATTAATCGTCGCTTACATTCTTAAGCCGCGGGGACAATTAATCTGATTCTTCGACCAACAGTAATGTTCTTGGTTTCTTTTCGAATCACTCCCCACTGTCATTGCGCGAGAAACACCTTGGTTTACTAGCGTGGAACTTTAAGATTTGTGTCGGCTTGTAGCGTGTCACAGTACATTTAACGAATTGAGTTGTTAATCATTTCAGCACTTGTCGTGACGATGATTGATTTTTCATTTTACAATTAGTTTGCAACAAGAAAAAAGTTGTCTACTAATTACAAGAATGTCGATTTTATTGGCAACAATGCTGTTTTAAAAGTTGTTGAAAGGTTTTGATTAAGTTGTTGTGTTCTATCGACAGATATGACGTGTGCTATCCGTCACTATAGATATTTTGTGATGCGCTCTGGTTGCCAGCGCGGGCGGAGTTTGCATGGTGCCAACTATGGCGAGCGCGTTAATGTAGCGGCGATGCATGTGCATGTTTTTATTGTCGTCTGCGCAAGAGTCGTCTAGCTATTAGCCGACCTATGCGTTAATGCCACACACGGTGTTGCTTGAAAAACCACAGGACTTTGATGTTTAAAAACCTGTTATTATGCATCATCAATCGACCGATGATTCTGAGTTTTTGATCCAGTACCAGCTCTTACTGTACTAATATTTTACAAGGGACTATTTTATTTTAGCTTTTCTGTTAAGCTTTATTGTCAATTCGTGGGAGCTTGACTGTTGTGGCTCACAATAAATGTCACACTATTAAACAGTCGTAAAATGAAAACTCTGTCTGCATTGAAGCGATTGTTATTTAGTTTTATTCGTTTTCGCTAGCACTTCGTTTACGACTTTTTGTGAGACGATCTTTTATATTCGTGTTACAAACGATGACTCCAATTGTTCCAATTAAACGTGATTAGAATTTAGATTCGTAGACGCACCTTGTTTACATTCGGCTGTCTAGACTTTCATGCATCAAACCTCGTCAATAAGTCTAAGCAGCTATCGAAATAAAACATTTAAGGTCACATCTCACTGCCAATCGTTAAGATGATTGGATCGTGCGACTTAACAAGTGCTGCAGTTGATAGTCTCTATATAGAAAATAATTGCGCCAGTTATCCGAAGATTTCCAAAGCTCGCGGTGAAAGCGTCTCAAATCACATACGCCGAATCAAGATCAGTTAACATCCGCAACACATACATAAACAATATGTACATATGTGTACGTGAGAAGGGCCCGTCATGTTTTATTTATTCGCGGCCGACTCGTAATAGAGTCGTGCCGTGAGAGCCACCGCCAAGTTTTTTGCCGACCGTAAGCCTCGTCGAGTATTGAGACGTCTGGATGCTGATGTCTTGTTGCCTGTCCATACTATACTTTCGACATGACGGCGACATTTATTTTTCCAATGTTTTTTTAAACATCCGATACAGCATGTTAGTACAACACTCGATGTAAAACAGTGATAGATAACAAAAAGTTCCATTTACTAACATTTTTCATCAAAGGAACCACTGAGTCTGGGACAGCTGCAAGTGGATATTAAAAATCCATTCATCACTGTAACAGCAAAAAATAAGAATTCAGATTCACACTGGAACACGGCGACTGCGAAATCTGGTGAGACGAGGAGGTATTTTCCCTCCCCCTGTGTCCCCCGATCTGTCGGGGGGCGCACGCCTCCCTTTTGACAGGAAATGATTGTCTAATATTAGCTTTGTTATAAGGTCCCTCTTTTGGGATTTGAGCGAGTTTTTGGAGTAACGCTTCGGATGTATCTTCGTAATGCTTGTTGTCTTAGCCATTTGTTTTGAAGTTCTACGTATTACAGCGATTCCTGTTTACATTTTGAATCTGGCAAACGTAGAGCGATTCGACATTGAGAACTTGTTTACCAATACTTGGGTGTGTATGTACAATTTTGTAGATCGGATTAATATTATGATCACGTGTTTCAAACAGAATTACCCAGCTGTAAATGTTTGTAATAATTCAGCTGACAATGAACACTAACTTACTCTATACTACAGCTCCTCGTTCTCATTAAAACGAATTTATAGTGTGGGTGTTTATCTCCGTGCGTTTGTAAAAATACGCGACAAAAACTCGGTAATATTAGAGTGTCGGATAAAAAATCTAATTCGTAACGTTGACTCACTTCAATAATTTAAATTAAACATCCAATGAACCGTAGGAAAAATTCGGGTCGTTGACCTTCACGGTTTAGAAGTGAGAAGAGATTTTTGAACACCCCCGATAATCACAATAAAAAATCGTCGCGGCTTCACAGAAATAAAACTGAAGCTTTATTTTCTAATTTATTGGTGTTATATCTATTTCGGTTCGGATTTCGTTAACGGTCCGCTGGGAAGTAACTGGTGTCGCCTATGAATAGTCGCGCCTACAGCAACCGACTACCACTGACTCCAGTGACAGATTTGTGTTTTACAAATGAATTCTGAGCGGGTCCGGAACACTATTTTTTGGTTTAATGATAGATTTAGTTTTGTTTTCTTCGTAATTTATTCATATCACCATTAGTTCGTCTACCTATTACAAATACAGGTTTATTTATGTCTGTGAATGTCGCTGTGGTACAACTATTCCTGAAATTCCAAAACCACGTCAGTGTCTACCATATGCAACCATAATGTAGAACTCTATCGTTGAAATATACAAAATAAATTGACTCTTTATTTATTGAACACAAACTTTGTTAACCAATCGTCTGCGGTTTACACACTGCAGTTTCGCAATAATCCGTATACATTAAAACAAAAGGGTTTATACAAAATTAAATAACCAATATCCGTGGAGCGCGTTGCCACAAAATATTTTTGTCGAAACGGCAATAATGCGAAACTCGCATATTGTGCGATTCGCGCGTAGATAACAGAAATAATGGGGTTCAAAAATGAAATTAATTCCAGGTTGATGATTTCAAATTGAAAAGTCACATCGGCTCGCGCCATAATTCATGATCCTGAAACGTGTCCGGGCCGCCGGTGTTGGACGCCCGCGCCAACGAGCGCAGGGCTGTACAAAACAAACCGTCCTTTTATTTACCAACATGCATAACGTTTTCATTCCAAATTAAAAATCACAAAATTATGCATCGTAATTCAGGCTACACGTTTTTTTAATCATGCATTATTAATAGCAGCATAAATACACCAAAATAATTTCTATTCACGTTTGTCATATTAATAAAAAGACACGACTAAGCCCGTGTCACATATTTTTGCCGCGTATTGAATAGAACAAAAAGCGAATGCAAATATTGGCATTATTATGTGCTATCAGCCCTATTGCGGCCCGGGCTCATTGTCACACACAGTCCTTTGTCGGAGGTCTCTTCCGCATCACCACGCGCGATATCTCGCAGAGGTGGCGCCCTCAACCGAATATTCATGAACACACCGAGTTGTGGGATAAGTTTTATTTATATACACAACTATCTAATACATAGAGTTCATAGTTGAGACTATGGGAGGAGTCAATGATTTCCAATTGATAAATGTTGAGTGAAGTAAATAATTATGTTGATTATTATTATTATATTCTTGGAGTTTCCACTTTGCTTTTCCTGGAACTTACAAGAACACAGATCTGTAGGTGCTAAAGATTAGTACGTTAAGTACTATGAAAAGTAATAACTTGAAATAAAATGGCTACGGGTCTAAGTCGATTACATTAGACTACGAATAACAATAACTAAATTTAATAAAATAATATGAAATTGTGCACTATGAAATTAAATTCCTACTCACTGCGAAGGTCTAAAAAAACTTTTCACATCGCAGTGCCAGCCCTGAAAGGCGTAAATACTCGTCGTGTAAATACTAAAATAAATGTAGTTGGATATACCAATATTTTATTCTTATTAAATGAACATTAAACTTTTTAATTCTTTACGTAGGTGATTTGAAAGGATCCGCTTGAGGGATTAGCAATTCATGTTTTAAAACAAGTATTTTTTTTATCAAACAAGCAAATTATATCTTGTGCTACTTAAGCAAAAACATTGAGTAATTTTTTTTTTTTTTTTTTTTTAATCTTTTGAGCAACCCTAAAAATTTCGAAGCCATGTATATGAAGTAAGTTCATTCTAAAAACATTTTCGTTTGTATTACAATAAAAGTAGTGATCAATTTCATGTTACATTGGTACTCATAATTGTTTCTAATGAGTTAACGGTCTCGGAGCCGGTTATTGAATGTTTTATATTTATAGCATTCACTGTAGAAATGTGGAAAGTAAGTTTTTTATATGTAAATATAACTCGGTGGCAGGTCTCATGTTTAATGCAACCGCTATGTCATGAACATTTGTCGTTGCACCATTTCAGACGGCTGTAGGTACTCCTGTTAGCTTAGTTTCTACTAAACATTTGCACAAAATGTTGAATTTCATTTCCAAATAATTCATCGTTCATATTTCGTGTTTAGTTGCACATGTTCCATACAAATAAATTGTCTAATCCTAATAATAGTTTAGGAACAAAATACCCGCGAGAGTATAATGAAGATGAAACCTTTTTTATTTCGACTCAGCTTCCGGAATAACAAGAATTTTTAATTAATATTTCGGAGTTTTAATAAGCTCGGTGACGTTGAAAAATATCCATGCTGAACATGTTAATCCAACTAATTATTGTACAGCGTAAATTAGAAAAGGCATCGTAAATCATTCCATCCACAGTTCTCAGCCATGTAACGCCGCAAGGCTTTCAAGGAAACACAATAGCTCAGATGGTGTCCCTGTCTGGTACTCCAAGAACCGTAGTAGTAGAAAGAGACAAAGTCATTCACGAAAAACGAGCCCGTAATTTGCCTGCACGAAAATTTGATAATAAATCATAATAGTTTTAGACAGAGCAGAGGTAAAAAAATAAACCAATTTGGAAAGTGAATTGTAAGGCACGGCGAGCACCGCCGTACGGTCTGTTATTAGAGCAATTATGTTATTATGTTCGCCGTATCTAATCCGAAAAACTAAATTGGAGTCGGCCGCTGCCGGCGAATGCCCGATAGGTTCAATCATTTCGACTTTTGGGTCGCACGAAATTCGTTGCGGAAGCAATAAGAAACACGAAAATTCCGAACGAAATAGTTTCAAATTATCGAATAATACATAGTTGTGAGCGAAATATCGATCGATGCACAAAAAACCGGCCCAACATATTTTTGAGACCCCATTTCGCTACGGTTCATAGTTTAGTACAAATTAAAAAAGGGTGCATTATTGCAGTACATATTTCAAAGTTCACATTTCATAAACAGCCTCGCGTCGCCCTTTGATATCCCTCACTTAACTCATATTTCATTCAATATGACCATAATTGAAGTGATCGCTGGGACTTCATTAGAATAGGATGCTTATTGCTTCAGCAGCAGAGTCCACAGTGGGCTGGTGACGTTTCTGTAGATAAAGAAACATCGTATGAACGATTGCCTCTTTCACAATTTGTATCTTTAGCATAGTCTGTTGGTAAAACAGGTTTTTCTCGTGTGTTTTCGTTTCAAAATGCGTGGTCCCTTTGTATTTTCAAAGTATCAAATATGAATACCAAATAAGGGTTGGGACAAAAGAAAAAGTGACAACTTTTTTAATTTATGCGCAAACGAGTACATGAAAACGTAATAATAGGAGCGTGTTTGGTAAATATATTAATGTAATAATTCTCTGAGGGCGTTCCTAAAGTAGTCAGGAGTTATTTTTCTAAAATTTCACGGTAGATACATCATGTAGGGCTCGTGAAAATTGTTAACGTCTTCATTATAGTGGAGTGCTTGTGTTGTGTTAGCTTCATGTCAGTTTCCACGATTTGTGTAACAATAGAGGTGTGGTGAAAGCAAATGAAGTTGTTCAGTTTGTGCAGTTCTAGTTCTTTGTTCAGAACTGCAAA
The DNA here is from genome assembly GCA_948473465.1 of Lithophane ornitopus. Classification (NCBI taxonomy): domain Eukaryota; kingdom Metazoa; phylum Arthropoda; class Insecta; order Lepidoptera; family Noctuidae; genus Lithophane; species Lithophane ornitopus. The sequence goes on from OX419623.1 coordinate 10,796,988, forward strand.
GGAGTAAGTTACAATGATCATAATTATTGTAGACACGGTTATTAAAACCATCATGAATTTTATGTTCACACACATAACCATAACATAACACCACGCATGTATTCTCCGAGGCTTTAGGCAAAGGTACCTAAAGTACACCCACATTTCGTCAGTTATGTTCATGTTCAATGCAATAACTTAGCAAAATATAAAAGTAATAAAATAAAATTTATTCAAGTTAAAAAGTAAAGTAAAATTCTGATTTACATTAATTACAAACGAGAAAACTTTATTTCTAGCTGTAATATAGACCTGCCTGATCTATACTCCATTTGAAATAAGATTAGACGTATAGATAAGCCTTTTTTACAGTCCGTTCAACCGAACCGATTTTGAATTCTATTGCGCTGGTGGCATGAAAAATGGCAGCCGCAGTAGATAGTTGGTATTGTGTAACTTTTTTTGCTTTTAATGCTATCCTTATGCCTACGGTATAGAAGTCAAATCGGTTGAACGGACTGTAAAAGGGTTTGTTTTAATGTCTAATCTTATTTCAAATGGTATAGGTTTATGAAAACCTGTGTTTCAGGCAAAACATTGGAGATTAAGATTACCATTTCCAGATGAAAGCTTTTTTCCTCGGGAATGCTAGTTTCCACACGAAGGCCGCCTTATCTAAAACCTCAGTCGGCTATTGAAAAAAGCTGCGTAAAATACGTTCTGCGTAATTTCATTAGGTAAACAATTTCGTCTCACATAAATTCCGGAGAAACCGTTCACCTCAGTGTTTACAGACTTTATCTAAGTGTTTATTTTTAAACTCACTCATACGCAGAGGATATGCAATAAAATATTTTTATATTAATTTATTCTCCTTCGACTTTTGTTTACGAATTGCACACAACTAATTTATTCTATACATTTATCGTTTTAATTAACTTTAGAATGATAATTTATTATGTGTGTTTGTATTTTTATATAATTTATTGCAAATAATATCTCGGTTAGTGTTAAAGGTTCGTAATTTAGATGCACAGTAATTAATTATTTTTGCTATTTGATAAAAGTAAGTGAAATAAATAGCGTCTTGTGTTTGTTTGTTAGCAATAATGCTTGACTTTTAAACGCTAATCGTCAAACATATATGTATAAACATATTATAAAGTAGATAACTTCAACGAAAAAAATACACTAAATTCATGTATAATATAAATAAATAAAAAATATATAAAAAGTACCTATGTAAATAGTAAGTAGGCATTTTATAAAAAAAATACCATTTAATTACCTTCTTATTAGACATCGCATCACCAAATCAAAAAGGTCACCGAGATAACATAAATAAAACACAATAAGTACTAATTACCTACACAGTTAAAATAAAATATATTTATGTTCGCAAAAAAATATATACTTATTATCAATCTAATTTCTAACAACAAAAAATACTACATCCGTAGTTATCCCACAAAATTTTTCGAAGCAAAATATAATGTTAGTAATTCAGATAAAACTGAACTTGACCACAATACCAAATCTTTATACTTAGCACTGTTGCACTGACCCACTTATCTGCCTACTGTACTCCTGACCCTGTGGTCATATCGCAGCCGCAATGATAATATATTGACATAGGTCAACGATAAGAAAAGCCAACGACTTTTTGAAAATATTTTTCCTTGATTCCTGATAAGAATGCACTATGAATGACGTTATTGTTCTTTATTTGAATACAGAGTTTGTACGTTTAATGGCATAATAATAAATTATAATTAATTACTTAATTTATTAATAATTATTATTATAGTATGATTACAGTTTAACCCATTTAATTATAGTGTGGAAAACGATGTTGGTTTTGAAGTGAAAATTATTTGCATTTTTAAGTGTGTAGGTAATGTAAAATTATGAGCTTTTTTAGATGCAAATATAATCTGTTTTATTTAATGGCATTATAAACTGTGGATATCTACATAATTGGTAGTTTTGGTCAACATAATAAATTGGTTATAAAACTATTTATAGTTATTTGCATTGATCACAGTAATCATGTTTTACACACAACATTTTGAGCGTGAATTTTTGTACAAATTTTAAGATTTATTGATGGAAATCAAAATTGCAAGAACAAGCTTTTAGTTAATTCTCGGTCCATGATTTGATTGATACCTGTTACCTACTTCTTCTTGTTAATTTCTTCTTATATTTAAATACACTGTGTAAAATGTTTGTAAAGTACCATTTCAGGTTGGTAGAGTCACGTTCTTGAAAAAAAGCAAAACTTTCTACGAAGCTCAATATCTGCTTAAATCACGTTCATTAAGTCAAATTATTCAAAAACAGAACAAGATAAACGAATAACGTTCCATTTTTAACTGACCGTTTTCTTTTTTGTTGCAGGTAAGAAAGAATTCCTGGCCGCATGGAACCTAAGGAAATATGTACGAAATTCAAATTGCGAATTATGTGCGCGTGTGTGTGAAGTGATCGTTTGTTTTGTCACGTGTTCGCCATACGATTATCAGTTCAATCGTAATTATCATAAAGTCGTAATTCAATTTTGCACGAAGACGTGAACTGTGTATTGAGCGTGTGTTGGTACGACAGCTGAAAATCAAAGGGAAGTTTTCTGTCTCGCTTGGTCTGAGGTGACTTTACAATAAATGAAATCAATTGAATTGATGTTGGTATGTATTATATCTTCTTATGATTTAAACACGTTTTAGAACCTGTTATTGCTGAATAAGAACTTAGTCAATAAAGTTTTGGTGGAACAAAAATTTCAATAGCAGTTCAAGTAGATAGGTAGATACAAGACCGACTTTAATACAGTAGACGTTATTATATCGCCTGTTATAAAACGAACTAGGAAACTGGTATTCAACATCAAATCCAACAGTAAAGGTTTGCATACGAAACTAGTAAAGAACTGTTGCATAATAAAAATTGCAACTGTTTGCTGATGTGCAAATTAGGGTGACCGTGCGATATTTAATTTTTGGATATTTATTTTATATAATTATACATTTTTGTTAAATGTATACCTAAAGAAAAAAGCTCTATGTACAAAAAGAACTGTGGCAAGCCAACTGTGCGCAACATTGAACACAATTTAAAGAGTCAAACCGAAATGATTTGCTCGATTCCAATCATAGCGACAGCGGCGCATCTCTTCATAGCGTTTCCCGCCCATACGAACCACTGCGCTACATGCATTCGCACGCATTCGGCTAATCTCACATGTGATCGGCCACATAGACGCGCATAACCAGCCATTTTATAAAACCGATACAGTCCCAACTCCGTTCTGCAGTTAGGCATCATTTCGTCTGGCCGCGTTAAAAGCACGCTGCATGTTCGCACTCCCACCCGCCCCAACACAGACGCGACTCATGTATGAATCACAAGCTGCGTATGTGCGAGTGCCCGTACGTTCGCGCTCCGCTGGAGGCTGTCAGTGTGTTGGTGACCATCGACACACGTGCACGCGCCTATGTGTGCGGGCCCACTCATGGCAGCGGACTATGACGGCTCGTAGATTTGACAGCTAGCTCAATGCGGGTTCAGACGTTCATTATACGCCGACCGATGTAATTTTCGTGAAATACTTGACAGTTTTATTTATGTACGATAAAGACATTAGTGTTGTTACGCCGCGTCTACATGTGACAGTGTTTAACTTAAATTTTGCGCGAACTTGAACTTCAGTGTTTCTCCCCGGTATTGGAGTCAGCCCAATTTGACGATTGATTTGTGATATGCCCGGTCTCAAGGAACGTTTATGATGGTCACAATTAGATACGGCTCGTTGGAAATCTGTTCGAGGGGTACCGGAATGAATAAAAAATCATTGGACGTTTTGCAGTACAAACTAGACGGAACGAAAATACATTCCATGACTGGAAGATGTAAATAAAATAAACTTACCATAAAGTGCCTAGAAGACAATAAAATTAATCAATTATGATAAAAAAGAGGTGATATTTTTATTTTCCATTCTTTTCGCATTTAATTTTGTACGTTAGTAGTGTAAATCAAATGTATTTTTATAATCAGTGAATATGACTAGGAGTTAGCAATCGGATTGAGTGGTTCATTTATGGATTGTTTGAGAAGCTCTCTCTGGAAACGTTATTTTGCCGCGCAAACATTATCGGTGAGTTTTGATAACTGTTATTTTCTCAATAAATTGTATTTGTAAATAATTTAATGCGACTAGAATCAAATGTTTTGTTTTCTTTCAAACCGGTGTTTTCTGCTCCACCTAACTACCTATAATATTACTGCAAAAATTACTAATAAGAATAACCCAAAACAAGATATTCTGCATTTAAAATGAACTTGTTTTTATTCATGCTACCTACCTATTTTTAAAAGAAACAAAGTGAAAACAATAAACATTAATATACGTAGGTACAAAAACCTAAATAAATTCATTTAATATACTTAATGCTCAATGATCACTGACATTTTTTAAACTTTACTATTTATATTTTGCTATCGTAAACTTAAATTATTTACAAATTTTGAGCACATTATACCACACATCACAATTTAATTAAATAAAATACAATAAAAAGTCAAGAAAAATTACGCTTTAGAAAATAAAATATGAAAAATATGTATCAAACGGAAATATAAAAATGCAAATGAAACAAAACAGCTGTGGCAGTAAACTAAAATGATTATTATTTAAAAAAAGAATAAGGTGCACATGTCACTAAGATTAATAGAGACATTAACGCAAATAAGCATAAATTTTATTGTTTTCTTTTATATAATAATGGTAAACCCTGGTCACCTTTTTGTAGGAGTCGCCGACAAGCAGGTACCAAAAAGGTTTGGTGATCATTAATCAAAATCGTAGTGTTATCCTTTTAAATGAGTCGACGAACGGCGAAATAGAGATGTAGACGCAAATGGGGATGAAGTTTGGCACCGCCCTAAGAACGGCCATTAATTAGTGTTATTTTCTTTATCTATGTATCTTTTACATGATATCTATTCCATTCAAGTATTTATTATTTAATGAAAACATCATTATTACTGACTTATATCAATCACTTGTTTATTTTTCAAATAAAATATTTTGGTCCATCACTAAATGATTAGTATCAATTGACATTTTATAATTTAGTGTTAGTCTGCCATAGACGTCAATTTTGGTGTTAAACGTTTGTTCGTTCACTTAATTTATGTCCTGACCATATTGCACCTAATAAAAATATTTGGATTGAGATGATTAGCGCATTTGATTAGTAAGTTAGTAATCAATTATTCATGTTATTTATCAGACCATTTGGGTCTATAACTAAATTTTTATTATAATCAGAAGATAAATTAATTAGCTTTTTTTACGAATGATTTGTTAATGATTTGCAATAATTATTCTAAAACAGTATTGTTTTGCGAATGAAGTTATAAATAAATACAGTAGAATCTTTATCATGTATCGTGACATCACGCCCAAATTCGGCTCCGTTGTATGTGTTAATTGTCTCATTAAACGAATAAGAATGTATTCCGCATGTTTTAATATATTTAATGAATGCCTGTTATGTGGGTATCCATTTCAAAACGTTGCTAAAATAACAGGCTTCACTAAATCAATATTAGCTCCAAGACTCCAAATATTTATTACGCAATTCAATTGCTACATACAAAATTTAAATACTTAATCATTTAGCCAATTAAACAGTGCAATGTTATAAATCATTTGAAAGGTCAATGGCAAAAAATGGAGCCGTCAAAACTGGTACCATTAAATTGATCCAGATACATGCAATGAAACTAGGTGGAGATTTCCTAGTGGCTATTATTCTAACGGTCCCTTTCACCGCTATCTTCTGACCATCTGATGAACTGCTTTTTTCAAGTGCCTTAATAAAGCGAGCAGCATGTAAGATTGTAATGTTCAGTAGACCCGTAGATTTGGTCGGTGCGATAATACGCCGTGACTGTGCGCTCACGACTTTCTATGAGTGGACTTTTAGAGATCGAGCTGTTTTTTTTTTTAGTTTTAAATTGTTGTGCCCTTTTGCGAGGTAACGATTTGAAAGTTGCTTACATGATTTTTATCGTAAACCCATTAGATTAGTCGTATAGGTACAGATATTGTCACAGTAGTCATCGCTGATATTATACACCTATCTGTTAAATTTTCTTATAAATCTTCTTAAGTAGATGTCAATTTATTTAAAAAATTCGCCCAAAACATCGGAACAAAAATGATTACGCCCACCTTTGTGTGTCGTTAATTTAATATCATTCGTTTATGTCATCGGCTCCCACTAACAGAGCGAGCTTCTCATTAAATATTTTAATTAACTTTCGACGGTCATGTAAATGTCAAAAATATATAAATGTCCTGTCGGATGTGTGGTCACATGAGTAATATTTTGACATAGGTTTTATAGACGACCTTTAGTTTAGACAATTACTTACGACTACTAGTAAATTAAATTAGAAATGGAGATTAACATTATCATCATGGAACAGGTTTTATCGTATATTGGAACTAGTTCACACTATTCTCAGCCTATTTCTATTAAAGTTGTAGCAGAGACGAATGTGTTACTTTATTAACCTAATGATTGCTTATTTATGGAAATAACGCGAGAAGTTTTTACAAAAATGTGTGACCGTATCAATGAGCAAATTAACTTAAAGTTTAATAGTAGGTATAAAATTAATTCGATACAATCCGTTATTTCCTAACACTTCCATAATTACAAGAAGTCACATCTAATTATATCCGACGCAAACAAACGAGACGACATAAGCCTGACGTTGAAAAATTTCCTCAAAATCGACTTTCTGTTTGCAAATTAGTACAAAATAAAGATAATAACAAGTGAATTGGCGGTTTGACATGTGAAGTCGGCGATATTAATGTGTATTATAGGCCCACACCCGATCGTTGAGGCGAATTTGTAAAATTATCGGTCGAACGATTTGAATATTAATCTTGGGATGCGCCTGCGCCGATCGAGCTCGTTAGATTACGAACTTTTTGTCCGCCGAACGTTTTTGATAGCTTACAAGATTGATCATTAATCATTCAATGTACCTAGTAGTACCTACCTACATGCAATTTTGTAGCAAGTTGTATTATTTTAATTGAACTTGCATGTCAAAAGTTGAATGTTAATTTTAAAATAAAACTTTTATCTTTTTTAAACAAGAAACAGACACTTATCTCTGGTTTTGTTTATTCTGATAAGTAATTGTTTTAATAACAAAATTCCGGTAGTAACGTGTTAAATGTTTTGGGCAATTTGATATCGTAATTATGATTACCGTAATCATATTTATAAAGTCAAATCTTATAATATCAAAAACATGCTTGTTATTTGCGTTAATAGTGTGATAATGTTATTTATCACCGTCGGTTTAAAATTAAGTTAAAATGAGCTGTATGTAATAGCGACTAAGATTCATACGTAATATTACTGAACAAAAGAATAAAACTAAATAATTGGTATAATTAAAGACAACCGTTTTTACTACCAATTATTATAACTAAATTTTTTAAATTCTAGAACGTTTGGCCTGTCATATTTACCTACAGAAATTGTATTTTAAAGATTATGCGCAATCTTTATTGTTTTACTGAGTTTTGTTATTATAAAGAATGAAATTAAAGTGGTGTTATTTTGCCGAAATATTAAAAAACTTTATACCTACTTACTTACAAGAGAGTAGTATTTTTCGATGTTTATATTTTTATATCTGAATTAAAAATGATATCAGTTCAAACATTTGTTTAAAGTAGTGATTAAAATACCTAATCGAGATCTGTCGCACTCAATAGTAAGGCACCTTTTAGTTTATTTGGCGTTTAGAGTGTTCATAATCATGCTATTGCGAACCGTTTCACTTTATTTATTGAAAATAAATAGGTAGTATTGGAAATAATTAAATTGAGTTATAATTTTCTTTTCTAGTGTTTCTCTTTCTTTTGACATTTTGTGAAATCAGAAACATAAGATCTTTCAGTTACAGTTCTTTATTTGAAAACGGCGCCCAGCTTAAGTTTCTTTTCACATTTTCTTCTTAAAAGTTGTCGTGGGACTGAAAGTTTATTTAGATTTTTTCTGTAAAAAAGCATTTTCGTTTTCAAAGCAGTACTTGTGCTACTCGTAAGAGAGCTTCCATCATAAAAGCAGAACTAAGTTAGTATCAAATACCTAGGGTGGTAATATATTCTTTCATTGTTCACAGTACATTTAATGACATTTAAAAATTAGGAAAATTTATATTAATTACATAAATCTGTCCTAACAAAGTTATTAATCATTTTTTATAGTCTAGCTAAGTATTTTCAAAAAAAAGGCTATCATCATCTGCCTAGCCTTTCCCAATTATGGGTCAGTTTCCAGTTTATCCGGATGCAGCTGAATACCTGCACTGTACATGAACTGACTGCCTATCTGACCTCCACAACCTATATAGTGACTAGGTTATTAAATTACGATACTCCTGGTAAGACGAGATGTCTCATAGAATATAATATTGATCCATCCATCCTTACTAATATTAAATATGCGTTTGCTTGTTACGCTTTCACGCTAAAAAGGCTCATCGGATTTGGATGAAATTTGGCATATATGTATGTAAAATATTGAAAGTGCAAGGCTACTGGGCTACAGAGATGTCTAACAAAACTAATTATACTTATGTAAGCATTGCCTAATTAGATACAGCGTCTGCGTCTCAAACGTTTGAGTTGGGTTAGACAAGACCGTTTTGAGGGTGACCGGACACTATTGCAGATCTGTTTATTTATATACATATATGTACATATACTATACAAGTACCTATATAGATGTATTGTAGTTGCTAAAGCAATTAAAATTTTATCTCGGCCAAAATATGTCAAGGAAATAAAAAATTGTAACTTGAAGAAATATTGCCAGTTTGTCTGATGACAGAAATGTTCCTTCTTTGATGATAATGTGCCTTTTGATTTTGGTATATATTTTGAATTTTATATAATTGCATAGATATGTGTCTTGAGAAAGCTTTCATAAAGGTAGCTTTTAGTAACGGGTCGCTCCATGTAACTTATGGTATAAGTATTCAGCTGCATCCATGCCGTTTGGAAGCCGACTCCAACATAATTGAGACAAAGCTAGGCAATATGATGGTGCTAGCTTGCTGGTGGCTAGCTGGTGGGCATTTGTATTAACTAGGTATCTATACTTCTGTCAAGTGTACCTACGTAGTTATATTTATATTTTGTATCTGCTGTTACTACACTGGTCAGCAAATAAACCGGGCACTCGCTGCCTACGAGCTCTGATTTGATTTTCTCAAAAAGTATAAAACTTACAACTATCAATGAAACCTACAGAACGTGAGATTCATGATGATTAAAATAAATGGAATCTCATTGGGATTAAACAACTAATTAAGTGTTAATAAGGATTTTACAAAGAACATAAAATGAAAAAAGAAATTAAAACCAAAAAAAGATAAAAAAATTGTTTTTTTGTCGGTATTCAATATTCCCTCCTCGGATAACTGCCAGCATCCTCGTATTCGTTCGATTAGTTCGATAATTTGCTTCATCAAAGTTTCCAATTCTAAATTCACACGACTAAAAACAATTGCTAACTTTAAAACGCCCAAAACATTGAACTCAACAATTAGGGTTACCTAATTATCACATAAGTAGATAAAACCCACGTATTCAACTCCTAAAAACAGGGCTGATTTATTACTTTTCGAATAATAATATACGTACAGTATTGTTAAACAGTCCCAGTGAGCACTTTGTTTAAAACTATCGCATCTATGAAAAACAATTGTTTTAAATTATTTATTTTAATGTAGTAATTGTTTATGCGTGTAGGTGACAATTGTTTTATTGTTTTAATGTTGATCAGTTGGTAGATTTGGTGAGATATTGTTTGAATGAAATTCCTTGCGTGCATTACAGGATTTATTATACTTCCTATTTGTTTTATCATTATGTTATGTTATATAATTTATTTAAGCACAAACTGTTCGGTAATCGGAATAAAAGACTAGATTTCTGTTTTAACAAAATTGCTTTCAGCGTCGAACTAGGGCTTGGTAGATATGTTTCAGATATTTCAATTGCGTGGGAAATGTAGTACCCAACGATGTACACGTTTGAGAAACCGTAAGCACTACCTAATATAATAAAGCTAAGGCGTTTGTTTGAATGCGCTTATCTCTGGAACTACTTATTAAACGGATTTGAAAGATATTTGTGCATTTGATAGCCCGGTTCTCGTCTTAAGGAGCCTAAAACAAAGAAAAAACGGCCGGTGCAACGGAGGAGCACAGCTAGTTATACATTATTATTGATTAAATTCGTAAAAAAACAAACTAACTCATCAGAATCAAACTAACATAGAATCCAATATGGCTGATCATCGCCTATAAAGTAGTTGCTACGTTACCAACAAACTCTAGATAACAAACACAGAACAAGTTCATAAACTCATCTAAAATTCTGCACCAATTGCCCACTTTAGAACCACAAAAGTAGTCGCTAGTTAAATGTGGTCACTTTTGAATGATCCGGCCTTGAAAGTGAAGCGATTCGAAAAGCGGTACCACCGTTCAACGATTGTTTGATTCAGATTCCGACAGTCGAACGAGACAGACACGGGTTCATTTGAATAAAATTCACTCCCACTGATAGCAATCAGTTTGTATTTTTGTATTCTAGATACAAAATTGATTGATTGGTTGACGATTGATGAATTTGCGGACGTAGTTTGTATATTTACGGAATTTCTCTTACATGAAAGATAGGATAATATAAACAATTTGTTCATCGTACGTCTGGATATTCACCATTTTTTTATTCTTTCACAAAACTTTAAATTTTTTACTTACAGTTTATTAATACTTATTCATTAAAAAACTTAAAGGAAAGACTAAATATCACACCGTTGATGTATCTCGCGATTTCGTAATTTAGAAACAAGTTTAATTAGCATTTGACATCCATTCATTGATTTACGAATACATTTTATAGCTACGTCCGATCCAAATCTGTAATAATCTGTTTTAGAGTACCGTAAGAATTAAATAAACAAAGAATAAACACAACATATACAGGGTTACCTAAGTTAAAGCACTTAACTGGCGGAACTTATTTTTCTATCATGATTTTATAGGTATCGTTACCTGCGTGAAGTTTTGTTAGTTTGTTTAATTCGACCCTGTATTTCAATTTAATTTTGAGTTGAATAAGGTAGGTATCTAAATATTTATAAATAAAACGTATGTTTGACAGAAATCCGTTATTTATTTTAAACTTGGAATGCCTCATCTTGAACAAGATTGGATTTTAAAAACATGTGCATTTTCAATCCATCTCGTTCTACAAATGGCGAAAGAAAACATTGTGAGGTAATCGCGCTGACACCTAATAAATTTTAAACATGTGTTACTGAGGGGACCTGTCTGCCACCTATCGGAGCTTTGCTTACTTAAAAATTTATTGATGCTCAGCTTAATAATAGATTTCTCACTGACCCTGCTTAATCCTAAAGATTACTACTGTTTACAATCACTGTTTCTTGTCATTTCTATTTTGTAATTTAACATCAATAAATAGTTGGTGGTCTGTGAATATCTAGGTGTTGAAAGTGTGCTCTGATTACAAACAGGTTTGAGAATCGTCTAGACTTTGAAGAGAATCCTATTCCTAATTAGAAGTTGATGATAACTCCAATTCTAAGAAGAAGTCTTTTTTAAAACGACCATTATCGATATCGATGATCTTTCAGTAGCATCCTCTGAAAAGTAATATTTTAGGAATTGAAGGTAGGTACTCACTCACTCACTCAATCCTTTTCCAAATTCAAATTCATGCACTGTCATTCTTAATTATTGGCTCGGCTTCCTGCAGGATGTGGGAGATAGAACCTTTCACCTTCTCTTTCACCCGTTTTCTGTTCCCCGCGTAAGCATACCATGATCAAGCGCTCAACCTTCTCTGTCGAAACATCCTTGACTGGACAGACGGCCTAGACAAGTGACAATCGCTTCGAAAGCGTTTCATATTTCTACAACAACTTTCAACAGGATTGACATAAGCTTTTCGATAGCTTATGTCAGTCCTATACATTTTGCCTTTTCCATCATCGTTAACGCTGATAGAATGTCACTTTGTCTAAGGCCTTAGATATTCTCACCAAGACGACTCGTCCTGTAGTAGATCAAAACTCAAAGCCCATAAATGCTTTTACCTAATTTAGGTTATACCTGAAAACCGAAAGATCTTTTTCTGATGCCTCGCCAATTAACGCGATTTTAGGTAGAGCAATTTCCATAAAGCTTTCATAGTAATTGTGCTACTGCCCGCTTAGCATGACCGCAATAGATACGGGTTTTATCTACCGAAGAATAGACAAAATGACAGATAAACAATCCTGATCTATCATTTTGTTTATTCTTCCGTCGACAAAACTCGTAGAAAACCCTTTTCTATGGTTGTCATGCTACGCGTGCTGAAGTTGAGTGCCTTTATGAATCCAACATTTCTCCACGTCCCTCAAATTTGAATTAATGCTCTAAAATAAATCCACTTTACACTTAACTAGTTTTATTACTAGTTACTCCATACATAGAATAATCTAAATTGGGTACAGTTTATGAGCTTAATATATTTTGCATGTGAAATTCGTACCTCGAATATTTTATCACCTAACGGTGGTTGGTGAAACCAGCCGGGTTTCTGTGTTGAACTATAGAATTAGATACTTAAATTAAATAGTTAAATAATCAATTTTAATGACAATAAAGCTGCCTCATATTTTCAGGGATGGTAGATTAAAGGTATTCCTGTTGAGGTAGCGTTTATTCACATTATTATAGGTCACACATACTTTAATTAATTTAATTTTCGTCGCGAAGCAAGACAAGGAAACAATACAAGAAAATGTAAAAAAGAAACTTAAATCAAGAAAACAAATATTTACTCGTAATAACATAATGTATTTCTACCTGGAAACATAATCTACTAGAACCTATTAAAAAACAACTATAAACAATAAAATTGTCATCGACCACAAAAATATACACGGTTAGGTAGGTATCTTAGTTAGTAAATAGATACCTACTCTTAATATTCCGAAGGTTCTGAATACATAGCACAGAACGGAGTACATTATATCAACACATATATCAAAGTTACTCAAGCTAGGCACGATCGCCGACGGCTACGATCATTGCTCTCGTCTCTATAATTTCGGCCTTTACTTTTTTTAATCGGCCCGATCTCCGATTGCCGCTTATTCGGCGGGGATCCTTGGAATTTTATCCAACCAGTGATGTGATGATTTATAACCGAACATTAAATTAAGAATCGGGTTTGTACGTTAATTAAAACATAGAAGTTTCCCGTTTTCTTTGTGACATGTTTTGTATTTGTGTCGGTTATTGACGTTGTAAGTTCATTGTTATGTCTAATAATTAATATTCTGCAATGATCGTTGGCTAAAGAAAAGGTGTAATCGATATCATAAATTCAAACGTTTAAAATGTTAAAGTAATTTAACTAGATAAAAATACGATGTGTTACTTTAAATAAATGGGTTAAATAAATAAAATTGTTATAGATATTGTTGTAAAAAATAACCTTTGTTTATTTTAAAAGGTAATTTCAGTTGTGTTGAATATCTTCTGAAAATGAAGATTTATTAATCTTACTGTGGGACAAACCTACTAATAATTTTGTAGGTCACTTTGGTACACCTAAGCTATATCTTTTTTCTACTAGCCGTCAATGTCATCTACCAACTGAACAAACAGTAACACATAATAAGTCTCATACTTTTGTAATTTTATTTACATAGTTCAATATGGAACTACATCTGTTACCAATCGATTAGGTGATTTTGAATAGCACCTACGTGTTGCCAAACCTACTTATTGTCTACGGTAATTTTATTGTAATGTTGGTAGATTATCAGCTGCCTGTGATTTGAGAATCTCCCAGTGATTGTAAGTTGGATTTGAATTTGATCAATGAAGATCGTATTTTTGTTCATGTAAGGTTATAAGAAAATAAAAGGTCATTCATTTGTTTTTAATTTCGGTTTTTGATTGCGTGAGATTGCTGGCAGAATAAAAACAAAAACTACCCATCATTACTGTCTGATTGCTACCTAAGCACTGCCTTTGTTTGTGTTTAAATTCAGATATCATTTAATTTGGTGGAAGCTTCGTGGGTTGCCTGAATTGATGCATTTTTTTAAATTCAAAATTCTTATTATTATCTAGGTACCTTTTCTGACGTATGGTTCATGTTCATAATCATTGGCGGCTGTAATATTTCTTGTATATTCTTCTCCTTCTTCCTGGGGCGTAGATAATTCCTTTGTAGACAGTGGGCTGTTTCCGAAAATATTCCGAAAATATTATTAATATTATGAAGAATGGGTTTCACTTGTCCGCTCTGCTGCTTAGCCAATATGGTTTTAAAGTCTGTTTCTCTTTCACAATAAAAACAGACGTTACCTACTTTACGTTGGTAACGTTTTGAAACGCAACCGCGACCAACCGCCAACAACCGGCGGGCAATAGGCGTTGCTAGTGATGTGCCACGCGCGAGGTGTTCCCGCGCTAACTGCGCACCGTCACGCGAACACCGCTCCGCCCATCCTCACGCACGCTAATGCCTGATTTTTGAAACGCAAACTCCATTTTTTACCTTACTTAATTATGCCTGTAATTCAGTCGATACACGGTCTGATGAAATCACACTCGATCAAGCCACTCACGGGTTTCAGGTCATGTTTTGATATAAAACCGACTTGCACGTGCAACAAATAATGTTTGTTATTTGTTCTATTTAAGGAAACAACAGTTTGAAAACAGTATTATTTATACGTAACGGTGCATTCTGCTTTCTGTCTACTTATTTATAGCGAAATGCTGAGCAATACAATGCTGCAGCCGAAAGAAGACAAATACCTTTGCAAATAAACATTAAACATGTTTGCATAATTATTATGCTGGCCATTATTAATAAAATAACTTTTCAATGTAAATAGCACGTGAATTGTGATTTCAATTCAATCAAAACACAATATTCCTCACAACTTAGATACCTACATCATTCTTATAATTATCGCGACGTAGTAACAGTCACAATGAAATAGTCCAAGTGCAGGGAACTAACACTCGTTCTTGATAAACGGCGGCCATCACTGCACGCCACGGCCTATTATGAGAGCATGACGTCACCGCCCCGCCCCCCACCTCCTCGCTTCAATCAAACCGGGGAACCCTCGTCATGCCCCCACCCCACGTTCCGCTTTACTGACTCCGCATTTTTTCTCATAATAATAACGTCGAAAAAATCGCACAAAAAATCTCGACAGACGCGGCGTTGCTCATCCCATCCCTATCGCCGCCGTCCTTTTTCGAATCGAGTCTCGGAATTCAAAATTTGAATTTAGATAGAATTAAATCTTTGTTTTTATTTTTTAATTAGGAATACGGTATTGGCCAAATCAGCTCAATGTACCAATCTTGGTACATTTAGCTAAATATTTATTTAAAATGATGATATTACCAACCTGCATAGTTATTATCTAGCTAAGTATAGGAAATCAAACTAGAAACTTATAGACTAGAAAATAAAAGAGTCATGTAATTTTATTGATCTTCTAATTACAACAACGTTCTGTTTTTTGCTTCTGTAACAAAGAGGCCTCTGTCCCAGCAGTGGGAACATATTTAGGGTAGGTATGACATGTAGTTATGTAGGTATTTATAGCTACCTGTGTTCCAGTTGTGTGAAACTCTCCGGAAATAATCTTATAAGATTAATAAGAGAAACAAAAGTTTTAATAAATTCGCTATCTTCTGAATAATCATTTACAGGCATTGTGCACAAAATAATGCTCAAACAGTTGTTACAAATTAACAATAACAGAAGGTTACGTCAGTGGTCGCAGGTGTTCCTTTATAAAAGTAAAGTAAATAGTCTTATTGGATAATATTATTACCCACCTATTTAGACAAATGTGTTTGTATTGGACTACCTATTAATCATTCTGTTTCTCTTGTTGGTATAAGACTTTTCTTATAGGAATGAATTTAATACTTACCAGTTAGGTATAAAAGTAATATAAGAAGTCAGCACTTTTCTTTAGAATGCCACCAACAGTAAAGTTAATTTATATTATAAAATTAAATCATTAAATCATTCATCACTAAGAAAAACATCAAATTATAAAAACAATTTCTTCGAACTATCCAATAATGCCATCTGTCATCAAGTCGAATTCGTTCAAAGTTGAAGTCAAGGACTCCACGTAATACGACTACTCCCCGGTAGAGGTCAGCAGCGTGCGAGTTTTTAAAAGTTTAGTTAACTATCTCTTTATTTAGTTCGAACCAACTTTAACAGATGGTGTTGTTGTCAAAATTTTTGTTGTGTTTATTTTATTGAAATACAGTTATTTGAATTTATTTATTTCAAAAAGTATGTTTGAATAAATTAAAAAGAGTTGTACCTATGTTTGAAGTAAAAGAAAATTTGGTAGGTATAGGTGTGATTTTACTTTTAATAAAATTAATTATTAGAATGGTGTAAAGAACTTACCAAAAACGATAGTAGGTGGACCCGTAAACTCAGCTAGTATTGCTATAATATTGAAAGGACATTCAGGTTCGCATGGAGAATTTAAATTCCATAATCGTAAAGCTTAACCCTTGTCAATGTTGACAGCGTCTAAATTAATAGTGCGTGAAGGTATTTAGCAAAATATAGACTTAATTTATGTATGAAAAGATTTATGACTACATAAGATTATTGCCAACAATATGACGTGTGTTCATTATAAAAATAAATTTGCATAATATATTATTAAAGTGCTATTAATATATATATATATATAATAAATATATAAAATGCGTACCATAGTAGCAATTAAAAAATACCTAATAATTAAATATTAAAATACCTAACAATTGCGAATTCAAGGATAGGTACTTTTCAATCATTATTCAGCCATCATGATTTCCATTACCTATGTGAGCAGCAGCCATTATTCCTTAGCTATCCATTCCTTAGGAACTATGGCTTACGACGGTTACGTAATTTTTACTTAAGTAAATATTTCAAAATCATCTACCATTACAATTGTTTAGGTACATTAGGAACCTTAACATTTGCTTTGACTTGAGAACCCTGGGAATCTGATTTTGGCATTCGTATACCCCATTTGAAATAAGATTAGACATTAAAACAAACCCTTTTACAGTCCGTTCAACCGATTTTGACTTTTTTACCGTAGACATAAGGATAGCATTAAAAGCAAAAAAAGTTACACAATACCAACTATCTTCTGCGGCTGCCATTTGTCATGCCACCAACGCAATAGAATTCAAAATCGGTTGAACGGAATGTAAAAAAGGCTTATCTATACGTCTAATCTTATTTCAAATGGAGTATAGGTAGGTACTAGAAGGAAAGTTATGATCATGATAGGTTACCTTTATACGACAACAATCACCACAGAAATAAAAACAAAACTACACTGATTTTCTATATTTTAAGAACTTAAGCAGGTACTATTTACTTACACTCATACATTCTTCAAACTAACAAGGAACGAAAACTCAATTCCAAAGCGGTATTACCCCATAGATCTCACAAAGGAACGTTATTGAGAGGAGCGTGCTGCGACCGAAGCTTGATGAATGATTTTCATCGCTACCGGCGCCAGGGCGGAAACTCTCAGATACCGCCCGCCCAGGGCAGCCGCTGCGCGTAAATTAACCCGCCCGCCATGCCACGTTTCCGTTTACATTTCTGTTACATTTAATGTAAAGCCGCGATTTACTGTTTCGATGACATGGTTATGATAAATGTTTTTTGGAATTCGTGTAAAATATTGTTTTACGCACGTTACTTTCAGGGTAGGCTGAAAAATATATTTAAAGTTTCTGTGAAATATAGGTACCTACCTAAATGTACTGTCCATTGATGAATGAACACGATATTTTAATCTATAAAAAATACGATAGATACAGACCTAGTAACTAAAAAAATAATTATTACAAAAAAGGAAAAATTTGCAACTATTTGTAACTATTGAATTAATATCTTTTTTTAAAGTAAATGATGACTCGATGACTTAACGTGTGTAACCTTTTAACATAGTATCCTCCAATAGGTAAACTTAGAGAAAGGGAAACGCTGATTATTCAGAATGCGTCTCGAATTATTCAATGTAGCGGGAAAACGACCGTGATAGGAATTTTAATAGAGTTTATAGACACTCGCTTTCCCATTTAAACCATTGCTGTTGCTCAATTCAAACTTTATTTTTAGTTCTTCATAGATTATCGTGTCTTCAAAACATTCCCGACAAGGATCTCTGCATAACTGTCCATTTTGAACTTGGAAGTAGTTTACTGCCATTGATGGTGGTAGTTCATTACAAAAAATACAGATGGCGTTGAGTTAAAAATGTATAATTCGATACACAGATGGTGTTGTTAAAAGTTTAGTCACATGAACAAAGTAACGTTTCAACTTTTTATCTCCTGACAAAACCTATATATATAGAAAACTATTTTGTATACAAATGTAACAAGCTGCAAGCTATAATTACAATGATTGCGATAAATTGAAAATCAGTACCGCCTACTTATTGTCATAACATCTCACCCTCGCTGCTATTGTTCGTACGTATGCATGCAATGTTTGAATCACGTGTGGCAATTACAAAGGTGTCGGCGTTTGTATCTCGCCATAAATCAGCTTTGCGCGATATAACAATTAGCCGGTATGATAGCAATGTTAATTAAACGGGTATAACTCGGCGACCGCAGCGCCGCAGCGGCCGAATTCGGAACTACAATGAAACATTGCGGAATTCGATTCAACTCTGTCCCGTATTTACCGATGACTTGTGTTATGGTAATCATTTTTTAAACTAGTAATTATCGTGCAAATTAAATGAGTGTAATTAATGTAATTAGTAATTCGATTAACATTTCCATTGAAATACCTATGTATATCAACTTGATAAATATTTAGCAGTAGGCTTCCATCTTATGTGGACATTCACTGAATTTTGACTTACTTATGAGTCAAGTTATTTATAAGTAGTCACGCATGAAAACGTTTAATAAATTCCATGTCATTTCAATAAATTGGAAAAAATACTTTGTGGAAGCCTGACGTCCTTGATTTCTATTTCCTGTTATTTATTTTGAGACAACCTTACTACACACACGTCATAGTACCTACCTAATTGATTTATCAAATAATAAAAAAAACAAATTGAAAATCTCATCTCAATCTCATTTTACCTACATTTAAATTAATTCAACCTCATTCATTTGTTTTTAAATAACTGTTGCCAATCTCAATTGCGACACATCGATACTGCCAACTAATTTTATCGATATAATCTCCACTTAATCGAAACCACGACCACTCAACATCCAGACGTTTGATGCTGCCCCCGAACCCAGCGGTATGCCAGACATTTTGATTGCGATGCCAGTAATTGATAGCGTTCACTTTGATTAACAGATTCCAGCTTACTGTACCCCGTAATCGGTGATGTGGGACTATTTGCATCGTTTTGTAGGTATATTGGTAGGTAGGTAATTAAATGTGGGTAGTTGGTAAATAGTTAGGCTACATTTCAAATTACACTAGAACATTAAATACTTTAATGTATCTTAATAATAGGTACCTAAGTTTAACCTAATGATTTTATTCATGGAGCATATATTATGATTTCATTGGTAAATCAATCATCCTGTAAATAGTGCTATGTGTAAGTGAGACAGAGATATACCTACCTTAAATACATAGAAAAAGTTGAATAGACACTCAACTTATAAGTACATAATTTTGAGCTGAAAACTGCATGAAAATATATAAGTATGCTAGTGATGGAAAGAAACAAATGCCTCTATTTTATGTATCTGAATTTCTCAGGACGTTCCAATTTCCTAAAATCCTAAAAAATGCAAAATCCTCTAAAACCAACCATCGATTTATCGCCTCACCGATTTGTTAACGTTTACACAAAACGTCATCGTATTTATTTATGAATTACTTGTGACATTTAAACAGCAATACATCAGATTCATATCTATCCATTTAATTTATAACGTACTGACATTACGAAGGTTATGTGGTGTTTCGTTATTAACTTATTTATTTTAATTCACTGCAAGTCAAAACTTCCGTTATTGAACATAGTATAGATGGAGAAATATAATTTGCATAATGTTTGAAATGTTAATGTTTTTCCTTTAGGTTTAGAAGACAGCATATTTGATGGTAGATGTATAGTATCTACAGTTACAATAATTTTTGTTTCAATGAAAACAAGTCTATAAGTAGCTTTAAAATTGGTCCTGTTTGTGTTGGTGTTAAGGTCCAATTTAAAAATTATGACCTTTTTATGCCCAATAAATAAAAAATTCAGAATTAGAATCTTTTAAATCCTTGGTAGTTTTTCATATGTAGAAAAGGAAAATATGCATAAAAAATCAGCTTCCTAGTCACCTAAACTACCTAGCCATTTATCAAATCCATGCAAAAACTGCGTAACACTGATGCTGACGCGAAACACAGCTTTTATGCGCGGCCACGGCACGACGTGACATAAATTAAATGACATGATACTACTAGTGCGAAACAGTAGCCACAGATAGCAATCTACTAACAGAGCACAGATTATACAGCTAGATAATTGCATAAATGCTTCGTGTGCAAGTAAGCAAGGCGTTCCTAATTGAACTACCGTAGAAATGTTATGATTATGAACACATTATCAACCGAGGCGATTATTACTTCATTATTTAATTAGACCTTCGCGCTTTAGTTAAGTTAAGATTTCTTATTCTTTGTACGAGAATGTTCTTCATGTTGTACTGTTTGACCTTTAAAAATGGTCGCCTAGAAACTTAAATTAGTCTCACTCCGAGCGAAAGTCGCCAAATGCAAATTCGCTCATTGTTTTTCGCAAAGGACCTGTCAGTGTCATTGTTCACTTTTGGGAGAACAAAGTTCTATTCTAGAATTTGACTTCATTAAAGTTTCATACAATACATAGGATATTGATATATACAATAAGGCGTAATTAAGTCACTTTTCACTTTTCCTGCTATTTAACCCTCCACACGTCAGAGTAAACAGTGACATACTAACGCGGTAATCACAACACCTCCCATCCCGACGGCGTCATGAAAAATTACGGACCCACCGCGAAAATTACACAAGTTGTCTGATTAAATTTAGAAGTTGGTTGGCATAATTAGCAGGAACATAGCTATTCACTCAGGGTACGCTTAGTGGCCCGGATTTACGCAAGGGGGGAGTTGGGAGGAGTTTTCGCGGAAAAATGCGCCCGTTTTTCAATACAGAGAGGACTCGTAATGTCACGTCGGGGAATATGACGTGTTTAAGGGTTAATAATGGAGCGGGTTGATGATTTTTTTGGTGGAATGTAATGAAATGTCTGGTATTATTCAGTATTTTCACGTGCGTGTACCTAAAAGGAAAATTGTTCAGGCGAATCTATTTTGCCATTCAGAAGTAAAACAACCTAAGTAATGATTTTAAGAAAATAACGAAAAGTAGTGTAATGAAAAAAAGTTAGCCCACATTTACCAAACTATCTAAATAAGGTCAATGATTATTCGTACGTAGTTTTATTAAGTTTTATCTATGGTAAAATAGATAAGAATATATTTTTCATTCAGTCATTTTAGAACATCAACACAGTACTCAACTAAAAAACAAAATCTTGTCCAATTTCCTTTACAATTTCGATTTCAAAACAAGGTGTCTATCTAATTAAAGGATTAATTTAACACAACACAATAATAAGAACATCAGAGGGAGCCACCGGCAGATTAATGGTCAGCCATGTTTAATAAATGGTGCGACCACAGCGCTCCTTAGAAAGTGGTGGTGCAACTAATATGCATATGACGTGTAATTAATTCGACTACTTGGTTTAAAAACAAGATTTAGTATTTCGTAATAAAAGTTAGGTATGCTGTGGGAAATAATTATCAGGCATTGCTGATTTTTATTTCAGCTGTACCTAGCCGCACGGGTCGATAGAAGCTACGCTTGCCGCGGTCAATTGGTAGATGGGTGACTGGTAATTTTTAAATTTATTTTATTTGAATAATTCGTTGATAGAGCGGCAATAGAAATATTACAATGAATACAATCTGTGAAAATTTCAACTGTCTACCTATTATGGTTCATGAGATACAACCCGCTGACAGACAGACGAACGGACAGCGGAGGCTTAGTAATAGGGTTCCGTTTGGCACTCGTCGGGTACGGAATCCAAAAAATGGTTGGTTGGTGACTAAAGATACTTACTTCATTAGGTACCTAATATAAAACTCGCGTGTTACTTGCAACACTATTTATACAAGATATATACCAATCTAAAAACATTGCAATTAGGACTCAAACAGTACCAATATCTCGAGTTGGTATCGTCTGGCGTTGCAAAACCATCGGAGGCGTGAGCAAAACGAACAAAAATGAATCAACACAATTCATTTATCTGCAATCTTTAATGTTCCTATACTTAAACAATCTCAGTATCTATACATATTATAAATTAAAGTCGCTTTTCGTGTATGTCCGCGGTGTTCTTCTAAACTACGCAACAGATTTTGATAAGGTTTTCACATCGTTTAGAGAATTTATTCCGGAAGGTTTATGTGTATAATACGTTACTATTAAAGTTACATTTATTTAAAAAATCTCGATGTTCTTCGATGTCGAAGCAGGAGCAGCTCGCTAGTTAAATAATAATAAGAAGTCAGTCAAAGACGTTCGCAGGTTCTGTCTTTGAGAATCAAAAATAACATCAAAAGCTGTTGACCTTAAAAAGGGAAGTTTTCGTGGCAGAAATTAAAGTGACATCCATAATGATCCAAAGAAACGGGTTATGAAAAATTCCCTTCTTGAGACGTCGAGTCCTCTTCCGCTCTCACCATGGAATGTGCTCTACTTCGTAAAATTTTCCTGAAAAACAAAAAGAGGTTTAAATAAAGACTAAAATAAAAAAATACGTTGTAAATCTAGAAAAAATATAGCTTTAGCATTTACGCCGACAATACATCGTGTTTGTTTTTTTTTTTTTTCAACTTTTTTACGATATTTATTACACACCTTTAACGATTCTACTGCATTATTTGTGAGTGTTATTGTAGACGATGACACAAATTTTGTTTAAATCACTTTAATTACTTAATGAACAACGATTAATGCCATCAGTCCTGTCATCTAACGCCGTTATATTTTAAATTAAAAGTACCATAAAATAGGTTTTAAAAAAAACTTCGCGCGAATGATTCTATGAAAATCTACGTCAACAATGAGATTTTATTGAGATAGATGGGAGCGATTTCCCGGAACTGAAAACAGTGCAATAAAACAAGGTGGAGCAACTTTTCTTGCGTACTGTCGCATTAAACAGATACAGGGTTTATAAATCAAAGTACTACGTTGTTCCCACAATAGCTCTCTAATTGACAAATAGTAGAAATGATAAATACACGCGTTGGGAATTTTCTCAAAATACGCATCCTTTGATCGTGTCTTGATTAACAGCTGCCGACTTGTGGTCGCGAAATGTTATTAATTTTCTTTTTAATTTGGTCTCTAGTCTATTAGACGATGTATTTTTGTATGATTTATTGTACGACTCTTCTAAAACAAGACGCGAGATGGCCCATCGAATATTTCGCAGTTTTAACGTATGATTAAAACATTTCCGAGTTGATTTACACGTTAGTTCTTCAATGAAATTGTTTAAAAAATATATTTGTGTGCGTATTACGGATATTAATTCAATACAAATGTAAATCTAGAAACATTATTATCATAGAAAAAATTTGACGTTTATATATCGCTGAAAGAGGCTTTAAATATTTTTTATGTTTGTATTATTATGTTATCTGTTGCCAATATCTCGGGTGGTCTTATTATAGTCAATACAGAATTTATTCATGATGAATTTTCTGAGCTATAATGATGCAGTTAACGTCAACATTTCAACGTCTTAACCCTCAAAACTAGCGCTGCTTCTAAAAATCTGATTACCTAAATATGACAGTAAAGAATGTGACTGACATTCCTAATGTTTGTCTGCTTCTCTGTACCTTTCAGAACATTCGAAACATTAACAACGATTGTTGCCACAAAAGTAGGAGTGGTAGTTGTTCTAATGACATTTAACGAAATCGTCTGTTTTCTCACGATTTCTGTTTTAATAGAGATTCTCTAATTCTTCGAAATAAAAGTAAACCGGTCTCTAAACTTGAACCTGTAGGTAATGTTTTCTACCCAACGTGTATCTTTAATAGAATTTACCTAGAATCAACTCACAAACATTTTGACACACACCTAATTACATATCCAGCTTTACTTAGAAGCAAGGGGCATGAGAACGAACCTCGGCTGACTCACAAACCAGTTATTTGAGAAATAAATCAAACCGTAGACGTCCGTTATCAAATTATCAAAAGCACGTGAGACTTAATTTCGACGTCGGTCAGTTTAAAGATTATATTCCTTGAACGTTCAGGGTTGAAGATTTTTATCTTGATCGTAATTGTCGGCTAGAACATTAGCCGTACGTGCACTACAGATCGAGCCACGACTATGAGATACTGTTATAATTATTACACATGTAATTTTAAAAGTTATTTCGCCGAATTTTGTTAAAACTTGCTTGGAAGTAATTTCCTTAATTTTCGTCAAAAAAAAAGTGCATTTTTGCCACTTTTTTTGCCGATATTCTTATGCGCTGATTGCACGAGTTTAGCGTTTATAAGGACGAAGTAAAGCAATTAAAGTAAAATTACCGTATCTAGAGCTAAACGTAGTCTATGTGGACGTAATTGTTCGCGCTCAACTAGCATAATTATTGGTTCTCTACATCAGGCGGGATAATAACCTGCTAACTTGAGGCACTATGTGAAATAAGACCTTAGCGAATAAAACCTCATAAATCAGTTCTCTTCTACATATACTTACATCTATAGGGAGAGTTAGTTGTAGGAATGCAAATGAAAATTGAAAATTAAAAAAAAGCGAGGGTCGCGCCGCTCGGGGGAGGCGAAATCGTAAATTTAAATTGTCCAGCCCTGTACATGCAAATTTTCCGAGTAGGCATGCCTTTCAATTGTTGTACCTACGCTCAGTTCACGCTCGCTTCAAAATTAATTAACGCTTTTATGTATTGTCCTTAGAATTTTCACGATTTCATGTGTCATCAACAGAGAGATTGAATCCGAATCTGGAATAGAATAGGTGCTATTTTGTACTGATGGAACTTGTTAAGGAAATGAAATATGGTTTTGATATGTCTGGATGGTTCACCTGATAATTTTAGCAGCAGATAATAATATTACATGTTCCCATGCCAATGTTTGTTACACAACAAAACAGTAGGTAGCATCTGCGAGTAGCATATTGTCTCGGAGTCGCCGCCATCATTAACTGTCGCTAATGAGGCTTGAGCTTTTGGTTTTAAATAACTTGCGCCGGCCCTTAGGGGCGGCACTTCTACTGCAAGGATTTTTTACTCAGTATATGATGTTAACAAAGCATATCGAAAATATTCCGACGTGACTTTGTAACGTTGTTAACTATTCCGAATTTAAAGTTGTAGGCACAAGCTACCTCTTACAATAGCTTACCATAAATTGAGGAAAATATGACGCAATCGCACGTTTGAAGTCGTCTTAACTCTAAAATTATTCTCGTTTTTTATTTGCTTCATTGAATTTTTTGTTCCATCATGTTGGCTACTTGGTAAATTCTAGTAGCTGTCGTATTAAGTACGCAATAAATTCTCTACGTTAAACCAGTAGAGCGAGATTCGGCGATAACGCGGTGGTTTCTGTGACACTTGTCCCTCGGCGCACAAATTAACGTCCGTGTAAAGTTATATCGTCGGGCGGCGGCGCGGTTGTCACTCATGCTCCATCAACTGCTGGGAAATGTCGAGGGTATGACGGCGGGTCAGCCACATGTCGATCTCGAGACGTGACACTATTCCATCTGCCGTCTCGCTTCTCAGGATCCACTTCCTTCAGCCAGACAAAGACAGATTCCAAATATGAATCGCGTTTAAGAATGTGCCGCTTAGTTATCTCCAGCGAACGGGGGCCCGTATCGCAGACAGGTTGTCGCTAATAGGCGTTTTACTCGGAACATGAGGTTTTATGACTTCGTGTGTGTCCCAGCTTTAGGACACGTGTCAGTCTGTCAGTCAGGTCGGCGGCGGCGCGCCATGACTCTGGCGCAGCTAACTGTGAGCTCGCCAACACAAACACGATCGACCGATAGTCGCTTTCCTACACCTGACCATTGGCAATTTAATTATAGATTTATTAAGTGCATCAACCTCTCTTTTCAGATTCGTGGAAGAATCAGATGAGGAGACACCGTCCGTCAACACCGAGCAGCCCATCAGTGAGACCGATAGCTGTCGTGTAGTGAATGGAATCCGAAGTGTTTGTGTAGTGACTAAACTGTGATAGGTAGTGTCGGCCCGAGGGGCCGAGAATCTGCAACGGAAGATACGGACGCGAGCCGCGCGGGCTGCGGGCCCGCGATGAGCGCCAACAACTGCGATAGCATGACCTACTTCTCTAACGCCTACATGCCCGACATGAGGAACGGCGGCGGCCATGAGCACCAGCAGGCGCACGCGCACTACGGCGCAGTGCCGCAGCAAGGCCACGAGATGGAGGGCTGTGACCAGCAGCTCAGGCCGGCACAGCACCACTACCCCGCGCAGCCGGCACCCGGCATGCCATACCCCAGGTTTCCGCCTTACGACAGGCTGGGGTATTACCAACAGATGGAGCAAAATGGCTACCGGCCGGACAGTCCGTCACAGATGGGGCACATGGGTCCAAAGGCGGCGGACGCTTATGGGCCTAACGGCCACCAGCCACCAGCGCCAGCGGTGTACACATCGTGTAAACTGCAAGCGGCGGCAGCGACGGCGGGGGGCGTGCCGGGCAGCCCGCCGCTAGAGCAGGCGCAGCAGATGCCTCACCACATGCACCCTCAGCAGCACATGGTGCAGCACGGCGTGCCGCACCAGCAGCACCTCATGTACCCCGTGGACGACATGCAGCACCAGACACAGATGCCGCCCATGCACCAGCAGTCCATGCACGCACAACAACCGCCCCCACAACAGCCCCCGCCAAACACCAACGCCTCGCTGCCCAGCCCACTATACCCCTGGATGCGAAGTCAATTTGGTGAGTTTAACTTCTTCCTCTGTAGTTATCATACCAGCCTTGCCTTTAACGATTTAGCCATTAGGATTTATTAAAGCATATTATGGCAGACTCGTGTAATTGCTTATCAAATCCTCCACAAATCCAAAGAGTAGCCCTTTTTCAACATGGAAATCGAAGTCAGCACCGGACAAGACCTATTGTGAGAACTAAACCACTAAAATTACCAATTCTCTATCTACCTACCTTCTACTTCTTTAATATTAAAGTCACAACAGTAGGCTCGTACTACTCAGAACTGTTTATTGATTTATATTGCGTCGAAAGTGAGAGCAAATTCCTGTGTCAACGTAGAATTTGCACAATATACATTACGTGAACTCAGGTAGCGAAAATAGATTCGACAATTTGCAAAAACACTTTCGCTCCACGTGCGCATTGATGAGAAACAATAAGTGCCAGAAACAATACCCAGCCTACTGTTCGGGGATTATTTATGAGTCGAAGAGGCATTCAAAAGGAATTTCACTTTTCATAAAATTTACAACTGCCGACACAAAAGCGCTCACCTTCTGTTTAGCTGACGCCGATCCCGAACAAAGACCCTCAAGTTGTGCTACCATCTCCTACTGTTTTTGAATTTGTCTGAAATCTAATTTATGGTGGAACCGCCTGATTTAGGGTCCCTATTGTAATTGGCGATATCATTCGCAATAGAGATGCTGTTTAGAGTTTCGGGTTTAGTTTTGCGTGCATATTTGCGCGGGATAGTTTGGCTACTGTCCGGGTCCGAGTTATAATTATTCGCGAAAGTTTTGAGTCAGTTTAAATAATTTTAACTTCCAGTGGTAATGAAGTGTATTATAGAGGTACTTGTGAATACCGAAGTGGTGCTAAGGTAACAATTTTCTAAACTAACTTTTTAAGCGTTGGTTCGTGGTCGGGCGTTCCTCCTCTCAGTACCTGGACAGACTAGACATTGGTAAGCTTCCTGATGTCTATTTTCAACCTATTGGCTAACCACACAGTATAGTCGTATGACTAGATACGTTCTTTATTCACTATTTGCAGTCGCAGATTGCGGAAATTCCAATGATGTGATGGCTTGGTAGCGTCAACAAGTACGACATTTTATTTTATTCCTCTTATACTTATTTTCTCTAGCTCCCAAACCGATATGATTAATTTAAGTCTTACAGATGATATCTTCGACGTCTTTCGAAGTTAGGTTGGGCAGCAGCTTCCTCTTTATCGTCGAAAAAACTTATTTATTTATTTATTTATTTATTTATTTGGGACAAACAAACAGTAACACATTATTGTGGCTACTAACAAGACGGAGATCAGAAAGTGTAAGACTTGAGATACAATATGATAGGATTGATGGTGATATTGCTAATCTGTGAACGTTGCCTTATTTTTACGGTAAATTTTATGAACCTAGAAATAGTCAGTCAGTCTCATCAGTCAGTCTTAAAGAGAAATGCATTGAAATTGTTGCGCATGCCAAAACCGAGGCTTAATTTAACAGCACAGCAATTAACAACACAACTCACAAAGCATTTTAATTCGTATAAATCAAGTAATCATAAATCAAATCTGATGGTATCTGTGTGTTCGCCAAGTTTTACTGTCCCTACGTAGCGTAGGATGTGGACCGATTTACGTCCAACTACGAAGTTACTAGAGATGAGGAGATAAAAAGTCGATTATAATTTATACAACTAAATAATCGGTGGACAATAATGGACAAAAGACTTGAATCGATTAAACGTCGTTGTTGATTGAAAGATTAGTACGTGACTGGTTTATGAGCTATAACAATGCAATGCTTTTGACATGCAAGTATATTTTTTTACGTCTTGTCCTATTGTTTTAACTGCTTCGGTAATTGAATTCGTATTGATCAAATTAATTTTATGTTAAGTTTACTTCTTTCGCTTTTTGTGTGACCCCATTCGATTATGCACCATCGAGTAACTCGTATATATTCAACTACCAAGCTCTCCTCAAAACCAGTTAATACTAAGTGTTTCTAACCCATGTCATAACCAATACCAGCTAGATGCCAGATAAGACGTGCCAATTTTGACTTAGTTTCTGTTTGCCAGACGGTCTGAGTTGGCCGTCGTAGTTAATTAATTCCCAACTTCGATGTGATTTGATGAGGCAGAGATATATTGTTACAAAGTGGGATGCAAAAAGATGATGCAAGGTAGTTACACCTCTTGTATGATGATTGGGTGATAATGCGCACTTTCATTTGTAAGTAGGTAGTTGGTCAACGGATTCTGGGAATCTCGTCTTTTAATTGTTTAGTGGTGTCGGTCAGGCAATTTCTCGTCTCTAATTTTATTTATTTTATTCTTCTTAGTTAGCATTCTGGTCTTTTATTTTGTTGGTGTGAATGATATATCGATGACTGTAATGTGGTGTAATTAAGATAGGGTTGACATCGGTTCAGATGTTAATTTTCAATTAGTCGGTACAATAGGTGTTCATATATCACACATCAGTCATATATTGTAAACCATAAACCCAATTGATATCTACAATAAATACGAGTCAAGATTCTACTTACATGTTTGTAGCGTCATATGTATTATGAATTGCACAACTGCAGATACGAAGCAAAAAGGATACATTCTACCAAAACCAGTCCAGTAAAAAACAAATCTCGGATATTATCTCTTAAACACCAGACGTGCCTATTTAGCATGTGAAAAATACTCGGTGCTTAAAGCATACAGTAGCAAATAGTCGCACTTAACCAGAAATATCGTTAAAGCTCTTATGTTATCTACTTGAGAACGTTCCTTCATTAATTATCTTCAAATATCGGCTGCCATTTTGAAATAAAAAACCGACCAATAGGAACACCGCGTGCGTTTGTTTGAAAATAGAACGCCGTTCCGTTTGAAGCTTACGAATCATTAATCATTGGCCAACCGTAGCAACGTGTACGCAATGATTATGTACTAATACAATCTGTTGGTATGTCTGTACTTAATGAGCTACATGAAAGAATAGTCAGGAAAATGCAGATTACATTAATGAGATAGATAGAAAAAAAACTTTATCAATGGTAGTGTTTTGTTTGTACACGAAAATCCGCAGGATGACATTAGACAAAGACAAACATTAAAGTCTGATTATACAGCTGATGTAGCCTAATGAGATATCGTGTTAAAACATATCACAAGCTTTACTGATAGAATTATGTGACTCATTAGTTTAAAAAGACAAATGATAAATCTGCATACATTTTTCATTTCACATCAAGAGGAAGCTGATGAAGATATAAAATGGGGAATTTCGGATGACGTCAAAAGGTGGTCAGTTATTGCAAGATAATTAATCGAATCACGGGAAGAACATTCATTAGAAACTGTAGTTGTTTGTTCTGATGTGACACATTGGGGATAACGAAGAGGAACAGGATATACCATCAGTCCAGCTGGTCGACATGAGCAAAGAGTTAAATGAATTAAAAGCTTTAGTTGTATTAGTATAGCTAGTTATATATTTAATATGACAATATTCTTTAGTGCACGGTCAGTGTCCAATGATTATGTTACCTACTGTTAAAGCAATCTTCTCATTTGGGATTGTTCGTGAATATTTCGGAGCGTCGCGTTTCTGAAATATTATCTTGAACAGCAGTAATGCTTCAATAAATCCTCTAATTTCCTAAGCAGTTGGCGTTTCATTCTCCAAAATCCCTTTATCAACGCCACTGGACTTATTTTCTCCAGAATTCACACAAAAACACCTTTATTTCACCACATTTTGACATATAGCCGTACTGACTAACGGCATAGAAAGATAGACTTACCTAGTCCGAGAGGTAGGCCGCGATAAGTCGCGGAGAATCGAGGTGGAAATGGAAATATAATGGAAACCCCCCCCCTACGCGCCGCCTCGCCCCCCTTCGCATACAATGCCGGATAGACGACTTGTTACATTTCATTGTTCAGTTATCAGCCCCGAGGCCTTTGTGAAAGCCAGATGATTGAATACAAGTATTTGTTCTCGTGCCTGCTTCTGATTTTCCCCGCTTGCCACTGAAAGCTCGAATCGTTTCGTATTAAACATAGAAATGTATAATACAATTACAAATGTGTTACGGTTGGCTGTTTGTTTTTTCTTGCAAACATCTAGCAGGAATTTGGATGTAGACAGGTTGTGAATAAAACGGGAATGAAAAATAGACAGACAAGACACGGGCCTATTTTTGAACTGAGAAAATCCAAAGATTTGATGGAACATAATAGTTTGAGTAGTTTTTAACCATCATGATTTTCATATTTCATGCTAGTACGCTGTTAAACAAGAGTAAAGTACAAAGTACTTCAAGTAGGTTCGAAGCTGAAAGAACACACATTTTATTCTTCTGTGTCTATAAACTGTATTTTTTCTTCACATAAGCAAATTGTTTTCTCACTACATAATTTAACATTTTTCCAGTAATTTTGTCGCCATCTGCGACAAAACCTAGTGATTTTCAAAGTAAAGTGTGCGATAAGTCCCATTGTCGATGTCGGTACGTTTGACTTGATCGATTGTCGATTGTCGCGCAGTAACAATGACGATAAATGCCTCACTAGATTGGAGTTCAGTTTCTTTTTGTACCAAGCTTTCTACTTTTCCTTTGTTTTTTATGCTTTCTGAAACTTCTTCAATGTTTGTGATCGCTTTTTCTTGTTGTATCAAGTTCTACGTTTCAATTTGTTCATAATATTCCTCCAATATTAACCCATTCAAAACAAAGCTTAAAAAATCGTGTGTTTAAATTATTTTGTCATACTTAAACAGTTTCATTATGTTAATCTAGTCGAAGGAAATTGTATTTTACATTTCTTGCAGCATTCAATTCAAATCAATCAAATTGCTCAAACATAATCATCAACAACTTAATTTGGTCAATTATAGATTCCTTTATTGCAAAAGGTAATAAACTTCACTTGAATTACCTATTAATTTGTCGTACATATTCTGCATCATTACCTTTCCTACCCTTCGAACTAAAGAGATGACGTTAAAAATTTCCGAAAATGTTATTATTTATTTAACACAGGAGATGGTCCGCATTTCCCCAACTTCCCCTTGTATTTACACGTGCTATTATTTGCATAAATATTTTTTTACACAGTAGGGTAGAGTGGGGTAGAGGGATAAAAATATATTTCTAATTCTGTTCGGTGGTGACTTTCCGGTTCGGCCCGGTAGCGGGACGTTGACGAATGGCGTTTATACTGTATTTTGATATTATTTTTTCGATGTTGGCTTAGGAGTTTTGATGGTTTTCAAAGTAAGTGTGAACGAACATATTGAATAGAGGATGTTGCAGTACCTCGCTACTCTAAATAGATACATTTATTTGTTTTTTTTTTAACTTGATTAAGTTAATAATTATGACGGTAGGTAGGTACTAGCTATTTTCTACCAGCCAACAATGTTTGGAAAATATATTATTTTTCTCTTTAGTCATTAGAAAAACTTTCAAGTAGCAATCTACATATTACGATGGAACGATACATTGTAAAGAGATGTAGAAAAGTTTTTGAAATTCTAGTAACATTTAGCTTACTTACCTAGGTACTTTATCAAGCAGAATTGATTTAAATCCTTTAAAAACCGCTTCAAAATGACAAGATCAAACGATAATCTACCTCAGTAACTTAGCTTTGGGGAACTTGAAACAGCTAAGTGTGTGCTTGTTAGTTCTTAAGTTGTCTGCAAGATGGCGTTGAATCAAAATTATTCGACTATAAGTTTTGAAGCTTATGTTTTTAATGGTTATGTTTTATAGTACACATTTTTCAATAGCAGAATAAAAAAAAAAATATATACCGATATTAATTTGATAAATAGTTGGGTAAACTCATTTCATAATTTAAAATGATTATTTTTTCAATTACTTATTGTGCTGGTGTGTCCATAAGGAATTATGTTCATTAAAGAACCTTATTTAAATATCTTAAATATTAAGCGTGATAATTTGCTTTTAATTTAATTTTAAACATGTGAGTAAATCCATTCATAAGTAATTCACACCCACATTGCTTCATAGATAGGTATACAACCAAATGTACACATGGACGAAATATGAATATGATTACCTACTACACAAAACAAAAAATATAAAAAGGCAAAAAGTTGGGAGCTTATTAAAAAACCATTATGGTCCTATAATTACATACACCCACATCGAAATAAACCAATCCCATTAATATATGTCTAACGCACACATAGAAAGCCGAATACTCACGAAGACACACGAATATTCACGATTACCTTCTCACGAATAGGACGGCACACACACATTGACGTGTCGAATGCTGTATGACGTGAGATGTCAATGTGTGAGTCATGGAGTTGCCAGTTATTTTCGATACCGTTAATCGGTGGTAAAATTTTGTGCCAGAATTTTTTAAGTAATTACGTTCATAAATTATTGTTGCTGTAAAAGTTTACGTGGAAAGTTCGTATTAACTTTTCTAAACTTTTTTAAGTGGTCATACCTATTTATTTGTTACAAAGTTTTGTGTTTTTTTTTGTATTTTTTTCATTTCAGCTAACTGCTGATAATCAAATAATACAAGAAAACTTGACTCGAAATATATAAGCATGTATTGGAATCTGTTTGTTTATAAATAGATACAAGCTTAGGTTACAAGTCTTACATTGAAGATGAATGTAGAGATACTTTCCTGATATAAAACGAATATAATTATATCTCGCTTCCAAGCTTTAATGAATGGGCTTGGTGAGTGATTTCATCTTTAAATTACAGCGACTAAACGCAGGCGGAGCCAAGCATCACATAATTCATAATTAATGCATAATTACATAAATCTTTTAAAAACTGTTCAGTAGTGAATAAACTCACAGTATTGTATAAAAATTCCCACCATTTGCATTTGTGTTGGTAGCGGATAAATCTTAATTATTTTACAGCTATCTTCCTTATCGTTTAACAACTTAATTCAACTTTTGTTGAAAACATGACTCTGAGATATAGGTAGGTACGTAAAAAGCTTTCGAAATCCAAGTAGAGAAAAACAAGTCACTTTTTTGAATACATTGTTATGAAAATATGTCAAGTCTTGGATCAGTAAGTAATTAATCAAGTTCCCACAATACATTCCTTCAGTTACCAACTTGAGTTAAAGTTCACCAAATAACAAGGTGCCTTTCTTGTACCCTCTTTCAAGTTAATTTACTAAGTTCATTCCAATAATTTCCCCGAACTACGTCCTTATACTTTAGAAGTAAGTTGTGTCCAATTAACTGGCAACATTGTCAGAAATCGTCTTTCTCTGTTCGGCCCGCTCTCCCCGTCCTTGTCTCACTCGAGGTTAGGATAGCTTGGCCCACATTAATTAAACGTCGGGATAGAACGCCAATCAAACTTTGACCGCCGCTAAGCCGATGAAGCCGAACTTATTATGTGGTATTAAAATTCCATTTTCGAACACCAACCGCTCGAAATTGAAATGGATCCATAACATTATGGAATGATAGCCACTAATTCAATAAATACTAGTATACCGGTGGCCATTAACTATTGAAAAAGTTTGACGTATTGCTCTTTCCGGTCATAATTACCGACACAGCAAATTACTGAACTAATAGGTGGCATGTTAGATATCGAAATTAAATTCTATCATCGCTCGATACTCATTAATGTGATATTAAGTCTGTTCGTATCATTAGTTGTGTACAAAAAGTGGCGTCACATGATGCGTGCACATGTGCGAGTCGACGGTGCCACATAAATCATAAACCGTATCTTTGTACTTGCGCCGGTAGGTAGGGAGTAGCCACGTCGATGGAGGAGCGGAAAAAAGCCCCCCTGTTTCCTGCCCGGGGATCACACATGACCGGCCTGTCTATCTGCCAGACCCGTGTCAAATATTCTCTGGAGCGGAGATCGCCCCCCACCCGGCTTACGGGGGCAGGGGAAGCCCCCTGGGGCACGCTGTCCCGCGGCGAAGCTCATCTTGGAGCCCTAATGCGTTTCGCGCTCGGCATTATGTTGAGATGAATTTTTAGGCAGCCTGAGACCACTACTGTTTTTGTTACGGTCGCGTATTATCTAGCGTTGCCCCGAATAACATCACTAGAACCTTTAATATCGACGCTGAGTAAAATGATTGAATATTTTCTTTTTCATTAAGATTTTCGCTTTCACAGGGCGGGCGTTGAAAAATCACCACCCCGCACCTTTCATAACTTTTCACTTCGTGATCCAAGGCAATTACTCACTTTCTATCGCCTTCTCAAATATTCATTCGTGCTTTTCCTGCTGCAAATTATAGTAATGGCCCGAACAAAACTGGTAATTAGCCCCCTACGTGTGAGGGGGCACTCATTTTTATAAAAGCTTCAGGTCATTACATTTCACTTTTTCATGTTTTTCAAAACATAGTCCTAATACCTAATTGATGGGTTTAATTTAGTAATGGAAAGATTAGTATTTTGTTCCTCTATCACGGTTCGTGCGCTATCCTGATATGGTTAGATTGTATTGCGTGTGTATGATTAGGCGTAGGAGTGTTGGTACAGAGGTCGGGTAGGATGTCGCGTCGACAGGCGGAGCCGGGCACAGAACAAAGCTGTGCGAGCCTAACAAAGACGTCACCGGCCGTGGCTGCGACGCGGAGTTATGGCACCCATTGTGCGCAACAATACCCAACAAACGAGTTTGTATAAGCTATTAGGTACGCGCATTAATATATATTTTTTGTTCGCCCGAAAATTTAGCATTCCATTACGAGGGAGAGAAATGAAACGCCCGCCGCATGAATTATATTAAAATATATTTGAATATTTCATTTGACACCTTTTTTGCGGGCGGTATTTCGTTCAATCCCGGGCGGGGAGCGCGTAATTTTTAGCATACACCAAAGCTAAATTTTTGGTGAATAACATTCCATTTCGGATGCGAAACACGACGGGTATCAGCGTCAACACAACACTGACTGATGACTGTGTGTTCACGTTATAAATTCTTTTTGAGATCCGCTCGGATTTGTGATGAAGCCTTTCCTCTGTATGTAGATTTACAGTCGTATAGGGTTATTATTAATTCGTATATTACAACCTTTTAGTATTTTCAGCTAGAGATTAGATCGTGGACTTGCTCGTGTTATTCTCCATATTAGATTCTATTCAAATTCTGTAAAACTCGAGTTAATCTAGATTCTCAAACCACGAAACTAACTTAACAGCACCAAACATGGTTTACTATATCAGATATCTACAGAAATGGTTCGAAACAAAAGTCATTAGGGCAGCATACATAAGCCACTAGCAATCTTCAGTACATAATCTAGCCACCACGCCGCCGCCCAAACCTCGGCAATGATTAATGATTTATCAAACCTAAGGCAGCCATGTTGTTTTTTTGACATGCGTCACTCGACCCTTTGTGTAAGATTCGTTAACGATGTTCTTATTGGCATATAGTCGAAATACTACTTGCATAAAATCGTGTTATTAAATTCCATATTTAAGATGCAGTATAATTAATAGGGAAAAACAAAAGAAGGGTGGTCATTAACATCAAAAATATTTCTTTCTTGGCCAAATATGATCTGATACTGGAAGGCAACAGCACAAGACACATGTGGCAACAGTAGGCCTGCTCGTGGGAAAACACATAGAGACGTCCCCAATTTTTTCTTATTATATTATCTACATTTTAGTAATACCTACTCGCATGTAGGGTTAAATATGTACGCACACGAGACATTAATCATGCATGAGGTACTCGTAATTATTATGTCGCGTGTTTTGTCATCCATCGCATTTTGGCCGTGGATTTTATCAATGTACAACAAATTGTGTTCATGTCATTAGTATACCAATGTCGCTTTTACAATGCCATTGCCGTTTTAATGCTAAGCGATATTATTTACGATATTTACCACCTGTTTAGTGGAAGATCCTTTTTATGGGTTGCTGTGGTAAAAAATTATGAAGCAGTAGGTAATAAATAAAGGAGATGTCAAGATTACTAGGAAGGGAAAATACTATTCAATGCTATGCTTAATTATAGGTGTTTAGGATATTCGTGGACCGTCTTGTAGTGTGGGGTTGACTAAGATATGGCTAAATGCAAAGACACTGCTATAATTTTGAACAATGGTCACATCACATAGGTAAGTACTAACAATGATCACTAAGGAGGCCCAACAATTGTAAAGACACACGTAAAAATTTTTAGGGTCACTCAACTTTATTCCAATCTCCACTGAGAGATCTTGCTTGACTTTATCAGATTACAGGGGTAAGAACTGGACCTTAAGTGCATTACAATGTATCAACAGAATTGTATTTTATTAAGTGGTAGATAATTGCACAAGTTTGATTGATTTCGTCATCAAGTATAGGTAGTCTTCAAGCTTCTTAAAAGGGCAGGAAGATTTATTTACCCTGACTAGTCCTTAATTCTTCATCGGCGACTATAAAGCCGAACAATCGTCACTACGACATTTATTTATTTTTATACGATTGCTATATCAATTAAACACTATAAACATGGATCGACCTTCGCTGTAGTCGTTGGGAACCAGCAATTTTATTTACGACGTGTAAGCGTTTAAGAGAAATTGCATTAATCTGAATACCCGTTTGATATCATGTACGATGTTGCAATACACTGAGTGATTTCACCATAGCTATAGGTCATAACAAACAAACGTTCATAAAGCATTTTGAGTTCAGTCACGTTGAATATAAAGTCAGGATTCGATTGGTTTTCGTCGCCCAAATATAGCGTTGGCGTGGAGTCGAAATGTATGAAATTGTAGGACATGAATTATGGATTGTCGATATCGCTTCAAGCTGTTGCTGTATTTTTTTCGTGTTCCTGTGGCGATACCGCAACGAATTAAATTAAAAGCTCTTTTCACTTGTCATCCCTTGATGAATTTGGTATTTAGGCTCGCACGCTTTGCCTGTTATTATTTTTACTCGCGGTTGCGGAAAATTTCATTACATGACTGACATTGGAAGAGTTCGGTTTATGTTCTGTTTTATTACCCAATTATTATGCCACTGGTATTTCAACAGTTTACTTCATATTTTTAGATGTAGGGACCTTTCTTTCCAATCCTTACAATCCAAATCCAACCATTCGTTATCGGAAATCTTTTAGGTCCTCCATCATTTTCAAGTAAAACCTTGACGACATCGTTAGGTCTCAGTAAATCTTGATCTAAAGCTACCAAAATTTCATGGAAGTAACGATCACGATACTGCAATTTGGCATTATTTTCCTTAACTTTATTTCTTGTAAGTATCGAAATAACAGTGTTTACGAGTTAAACGTTGTCCCCATAGTTCTTGAAACACCTGCCTTAACCGCAGAATCTATTTTACTTAATTGCTGCAGTTGCTAAAGTTTACCATGCAGTTGTAATGTTATCGGTTGCAATATTTTTAATTATTCGGTTAGTTAATTCTAATGCATTTGTTGCTTTGTTAAACTATTGTGGCTAAAACGCAGCAAATTCTTAAAAAGCATTCTACAAAGAACTCCACACTGCAAATAAAGCTGACCTTTAAAATTCAATAGATGTAGATATAACATTGTAACGGTTCCATGCTATAATAATAATGCCATTTATCATCAATTCTATATACAAAAGAGTATACATCTCAATTCAGTTTAGGCTGGTTACAACCGGTTTGCGGCAGCTGACCGCATTTTTCGACCCTTTACCTTTGTACACGCAACGCTGTAATCAGTACAAATGCGATGTGAGATAGCGCACGCCTTTCAATATTTTAGCACGCACTTTATCCAGATAAATGTGAACGAACCTTTACTTCTCAGGGGATTAGTAACGTATGGATTCTGTTGCAATCGCCCTGGAAAACGCATTCGTGAACTTAGTATTACTTACGATAATCTCTTCGGCTCGATACATCAGAACCGTAGCGATTCCATCGATTCTGTATTTCTGGCTGTAAAAATTTGTTTGGTTATTACAATAACTTCTTCTCGCCACTTGGGAAAAGCAAGAGTTTAAGGTTGTGATGATCATGATTGTATTTTCTGACCGAAAGTTGTTTTAGTTTTAGAAATAGAAACTGCACGTGTTACAAACCATCGTATCAAGAATTAATATGATCTAGTACACGTTATTAATACATGGTGTCTACGAGCATAGGTGTAAGGGCATGCGGTACAACAACAAGATCTTACATTATAGCATCATACATATAGCAATAAATACTCGCAAATACAATTCCAGTTTTAATCGTATTTCTATTCTGAATCTCTTACATCATTACCAATCACTTTCCCCGGTCTATCGTAGCCAATTTTCAACAATGCCCGGTGTTTGTCCACATCGTCGTGAAAGTAAGCCCCTTCCCCTGCCCGAGATGATTTATAGTCGACCGACGACACATGCAGCGCTGCGCCCGGCGCTCCTAAAGCTGCGATTTCGTTTAGGACGGACAGACGAGCGGGTTGGACGCTGCGGTTTATACGCCCGTTTGTGGGGTAGAGCAAACGTCGTTTTGTTGGCCATGTTTTCTAGGGTTATGCAGAAGGCACCATTGTGACTGTGTCGTTCAAGTAT
This sequence comes from Lithophane ornitopus, assembly GCA_948473465.1. NCBI lineage: Eukaryota > Metazoa > Arthropoda > Insecta > Lepidoptera > Noctuidae > Lithophane > Lithophane ornitopus. Next base: position 10,836,842 of record OX419623.1, read on the forward strand.
CTTGTCTGCTTCATTATGAGAAAAAAGAATTTTGTTTTCTAGGAACTATTTTGTCGGAAAACATCTAGAAAAAAATAATCAAATCACTATTCATAAACATTAGGATTTCTCCATTGCATTTTGTTGTTTCCAACTACGTTTTTTATTAAGACGTGTTCTATTAGGACTTCCATCTTCATCTCGAGCCTCAACTCTCGTCATGAACATCATAACAATTAACTTCTCATCTATCCCAAATATTTAGTACGAACAGTTAAAATTAAGAATTACCATCGTCTAGCAGCTAGCATCTCGCTTGCCTCATGCCCTCTTTAATGCTCTTATTACGGACGGTTTAAATCTGACGGGGGGATCATGTTTTATGCATCTGAGTGTGCGATGAAACCGCTGCTGTAATATATAAAGCCCGCTAGGAAGGGGATTTCATGAGCTATATCGCTATACGACATTGTTTTGGAATTTTCGGCGCGACATGACCGATGAGATCGTGTGTTGTCTTGATGAAATGTAAGGTCTAGAGACGTGGTGAAAACTAAAGACCGTGGTAGATTGTGGCTACGATGTAAGTGTTAATGAATGAATCACTGTGTGATAGGTGAAACATGTATGATTTTTAGGGTTCCGTACCCAAAGGGTAAAACGGGACCCTATTACTAAGACTCCGCTGTCTGTCTGTCTGTTTGTCTGTCTGTCCGTCTGTCACCAGGCTGCATCTCATGAACCGTGATAGCTAGACAGTTGAAATTTTCACAGATGATGTATTTCTGTTGCCGCTATAACAACAAGTACTAAAAAATAGAATAAAATAAATATTTAAGGGGGCTCCCATACAACAAACGTGATTTTGTTGCCGTTTTTATAGGTACGGAACCATTCGTGCGCGAGTCCGACTCGCACTTAGCCGGTTTTTAGGTCTACCAATAGCCTATGATGACTTAAGACAATTCTTCATTATATAAAAAAAATCTAATCCTGCTGAGTACCCACTGCTTGTTCTTGCAATATGGAAATGCCAATGAAATATATTTTTTTGCATATACATATACATACTCGTATGTGAATTTCTAATTACTATAGAGATAATGTTATCCAGAAAGAGAATTAAGGTATAGCAGAACAGACACAAAAGCTTTCAGTAGACGTCAAGCTTGCTGCACCTCATTGCCCAATCTGACCCATAGAAAACTCCTGAATGGTTTTATAATATTACTAGGTACTGCTGCTTCACATGGATTTTACGATTTGACAAAATGTTTAATATTGAATCCATAAACCTTCAGAAATAAATTACCGCATCAAAACTTGCGCAGTATAGAAGAACAACGCGGTCACACAGACAGACACGAAAAGCGACTTTAATTTATAATAATTATGTATAGAAGTTCTAATGTCATTGTCTCAAACATCTCAAAGACTACCGGCAACGTGGCTGTACTTGAATGCGTCCCAAAATCCGGGCAGGACGATGAGGTTGTTATCAATTTTCCGAGCAACAAGTGGGCGATCATTTTGAATCCGTTGCAGCAACCCTAACACAGCCTGACTCTTTTACATCACTCTGTTAAATTCCTCTAGAAATCTTAAGATTTATGTTAGCCGGTCAGAGGTTATCTATATTGATGACGTTATAGTCCTCAGTAACTCGTTTGTCAACTCGTAACAAACTGTCGTGTTTGTCATCAGCTCCTTTCTTTTTTCCAACGTTATGAATATTGTCGTTCTTGGAAGTCGTCGGTAGTGTGATTCGCAATGTAATCCGCGATTCGTGTCTGCGTATTTCTTCGAAGTTAGCGTGTTTATCTTGTATGGCAAGCCGTTTCGCGTGTTACCGTTGAACTGAAAATAATCAGCTAACTTTTGCTTTGTTTCAACTCCAACTTCAACTGTTTCTATTTCAATTCTGAATGTATTTTGAGGTTTGTATATATTTTGCGCAGGTTTCAGGTTAATAACAATCGTTTATGTCAAAATTTGCTAAATATACAAAAGTCAAAGTTTTCCAAGAGTATGTTCAACTATTATTAATTCGGATTTATCGACAGACAGCCCTAAAGTTAACTATTTACTGTACTTGTTCTGATCTACTCTATCAATTACAAAGTCTTCTGTCTTATCTATTTCTTTAATGTCATAATCACGTTTGTTACGTGCAGTTTCATCCACAGATTTGTCTTTTTTCACTTCAAATAAATTACAGTTCAGTGCATCATCTAAACCGTGTATAATAGGCTTCGCATCTTCCACGAAGAATAATGATTACAAAATGAAAAAGCCCTACGGCGTCTTAAATTATTTTAATTGGCTTCGGTAGCGGTTCAGAACTTCGGACCGTATTCACTCACAAACACACGTACATCTCATTTTACGTAATACACACTTAATATCACGCACACATACATAAAGTTGGTAATATATCAGAATTATTAAATATCTGTAAATTTATTACAGGCGTCTACTTACGTCTCACTAATAGCCGTATGTAATTATAGAACTAAGACCACTGTACGAACATTGTCGGTAGTGAGAAGGACTACTTTGATTGATGCCGAGTTTGTTTTGCTAAAAATACACATGTATTCTGATTTCAAATGCGAATTTACTACATGGATCCATTTTCTAGATGACAGTTGTCTATGTTGCTCTACGATGTCTACACACATTTTAATGCTAAAAACTTACATTATTAATTGAAAAGGCTGAAAAATTGATTATTTTGCATTTAAAAGAGCATGTTTTTAAAAGATAACTTGATGATAAAAAATATCTTATGTCTGCTGTGAATACGAAGCCATGTGTAATATCTTGAGTTACAGAATTTCTTGCCATGGTCGATTTCAAATTAATGTTTAAAATTAGATTAAAGTTTCCCAGCGCACTGATTTCTATAAGACTCCAGAACTCCTGACAGTCGAGAGATGCCCAACAAGCAAAAACAATTAACAAATTGATAAGCTCAAAACAATTTTCAATTAACTCGGCGCGGGAGTGTTCGCCGTTTACAAATAACCCAACATTTATCAGAAATGCCTATGCAGTTTTTAAAGTCTGCCGTGTCAGGGTTGCCCCGTGTTTTAAAATTAATCTGTTGTATTTTTTTCTTGTTTCGTATTAACGTGTACCGTTATCTAATTTCAGAAAGGAAGCGGGGTCGGCAAACCTACACCCGGTACCAGACGCTCGAGCTAGAGAAGGAGTTCCATTTCAACCGGTACCTGACGCGGAGGAGACGGATCGAGATCGCACACGCGCTCTGCCTCACGGAGCGCCAGATCAAGATCTGGTTCCAGAACCGCCGTATGAAGTGGAAGAAGGAGAACAAGACCAAAGGCGAGCCCGGCTCCGGGGACGAGCCGGACAACATGAGTCCGCCCACCTCGCCACAGTAAAGGCCTCTAGCTTAGTTCGCGCGGTCCAAGCTAGGGGTGACTTGTTTCAGATTTCTTCGCCCGAATCACAAACTCCGTTCTCCGCGTTTTATTTTGTGTATACGATTATGTTCGACTGCTTCGAACACAAATCTGAAACAATACGCCCCGAGACCGAAGTTACTAGAACAGTTTAATTTGTATAAATTGTATGTTGGACTTTTCATGATAATATTACATTATAACTAATACGTAACCTAGTGATTTCGAGTAATGATAGTGTGATGAAGAGATTTTTACAGTTGTTAAGTATAAATTAATTTATAGAAACAATCTCAATACCAATAATTACCAAAAACGCAGTGTATATGATTAGTAAACTGCATCATTTATGTGATTATATAGTTGATTAATTGTCATTTTCTCGGTATTAACTACTGATTTGCAATCGGTCATTACTTTTGTATAAGTTCTTGACAAAGTGCTTGATACTACATGACTCATAATATTTATTTCATAGCTACTATAAGTTGGCATCAATAGTATTTTGAAATTACAAAAAAAAAAAACGAAAATGTGACGTCCATAATTTATTGTTGAATTCTGTATCAAGCACTATGCCAGAAGTTATGTAAAGAATAACAAAATCTAATAATTTTGAATCACAAAACCATAAGGACCTCTTATAATTAACCATTGATAAGAAGGCAATTAGTATCCATATTGTTATTATTTAATATATTTGATGTTTTATTTCTTAATTAAGCTATCTAAATACTATTCTGTACATACATACATAATAATTTTTAGATTATATGATGTACAATTGTTTTAGTGTGAATAATTAATTATTGAGATTAATTTGGAAAACAACGATATTATTCGTGTTTTGAGTTTTTTTGCGGTATGAGTGTTTTTTTGATTTGTGGATCGTCTTTTTTTTCTATATGCGTAACCGTAGTGCGGGAAGGCCAGTTTACAAGTGCAATGTATACGATTTTTGATGACACATATACGTAATTAATACTGATAATAAACGTCATAGGAAATCTATTATTATTGTAAAATGTTACGAGATTGATGCTTATAATTTAGAAAAATACTTAATGAGAACATAAAAGAGATATTCTTTGAACTTCTATTATGGAAAAGGGTGTGTCACGTGAAGACATCTTGGACACGGTGAAAGGAAATGAAATGAATGAGGAAAATCACTTTATTTATAATGAAACAAAAGTTACCTTCAATATCGTAGGTGCAGAACTTGATACTTTGATTTATAAATCTCTTGTGGAATGTAGGTATGAGGTTACATGTTCACAGTATACCAAAGTTAGGAAATAAACTGGTGTTTATACGAACGAATATACGTAGATACGGAGGCGCTTGACGTTTCAGGTATAACCGTAATACATCATTTTGAAAAGGTATTTTTATAAAATCATTGATTAAGAAACCCGATATACGTAAAAAAATATCTAATATAATATATATACTCGTAACACGTTAGTTTTACGAATATTATTATTAATAAATTGGCGAGTGATAGAAAGGTTGATCTTGTCAGGATTCAAGTTATACGTTTTTTCGTAATAATGTATAAAAAAGTACTATTTGTAAATTATTTTTCACATAGATTGTAATTAGTGAATGTTTTTAATAAGAACTCAGTGAGCCGGTTCTATATTTTTTTTTTCTTTTTTTAATTTTGTGCTGTGTTCGTTAAGTGAAATGTAAATTGTAATAATTGTATATTGTCGATATATTCAATATTTATTTATTGATTCGCTAATTAGGTTCGCTTACGTTTTCTTCTATTGCAATTGGGTGGAATATTCGATAGCTGTCTGGCTGGGATGCATTTTGTTGAATTATTTTTAATTGCTCAATTCACATGTTTGTGTTGTAGTTTATTGCTAGAGTTAAGCAGTATTTTAATTTGTTGTTACTTTTAAAAAGTGTACTACAATAAGTATGGTGTATTAACGACATTGTCAGTTATAAATCCTCTTAGATGGTAATATATTTTCAGTGCAATGTTCCACAAAATTTTTAGATCCCTTGCCAGATGGAAACTATGAGTTTGAAATGTAAAATTTTAAAATTAGTTTTACTTATCAAATTAAGTTCTGATTCTTAAGTCTGTTGAGAACTGTCCTCAAAACTCAAAAATTAGGTCTGTAGAGAGACATTGGAACCTAATTTCAACGATTTTATTTACCATTTATGTCCTATCGATTCAAAATTTATGAAATATAACTATAATTAGTAACATAATAAGGTTAGGCGAGACGATATTGTCATAAATATATAAATACATGAAATTAATAAAGCATAATGATTGTACTTGAGATTTTTATTGTTAACTACCTTAACATTAAGACACACTGATAGTAAAGTTGGCAGTTTTATAGGTTTCGAGACTCTTTATTATGATAATAAGTACCAATATTGATAAATATTACAGATAAAAAAAAAAAAAAATACAACCTAGTTTTAAGAAAATACGTAATTCGCGACTGGCGAATATTTTGTTGAAAACAGAAAATGTGAAATTATAAATAGGTAGACATAGAATATAGAAACATAGATTCGTTTTTATACTCCTCTCAAGTTCAAGACTCACAATTTTGCTAAAGTAAAAAGGTCAAGGTTTAACACAGCTGTGCCTAATGCTGCACATATCTCAACTTGGGCTATAAAATAAAGGCTTTCTTCCAGATCGTAGTTCTAGATACCGTCATTATAATACGTCAGCTTAACGACAAAATAATGATTTTGCGTGATACGACCGTACCTTCCGTGTCAGTTACGGCTGATTGGTACCTCCCCCCTCACAAATCTCGAAATTACGTTTTTTTTCTGTTTCACGAAAGCTATTTATACGACTAGGTGTGGCTTCTCTAATGCGTTTTTAATAATCCCTACGTCCAATGAACGCTGAAGGCGAAACATTATTCTCGTGCGCGATCTCTACTAATGCGATTTTGACAAGTTTGAAATTGAGGCAATTATGGTTTTGCAGGGTTTTAAATGGCGTGTATTTGTCTGAGCGATTTCAGCGATCGCCGGAAGTTATTATAACTATTTTTTGTAATTAGTCCAGTGTCGTATTTCGTGTTGTTTCCCGTTATATAGATTGATCTGATAGTCGGTCTTCGCCCCACATGAATAACCATTTATGTTTGACTAGAATCATTCATCCATCCAATTATTTTGATCACTGTTTGTTGTAAGTATGTCATTATTTCAATGAATAATTTGACAATATCGTTTCACCTCATTTTTATATTAGTGTGGACTTGATCATGTATCATCAATATTATTTCATGGACCGTGTGTGGCTTTGGCAAGATTGTATTTATTTACAAAACATTGATATTGGCACCAATGTATTTATTATTTTTATCATTCACCAACGGATGTAAACAATCCAATTTCTTTCAATTCCACCACCAACGAAGCTAGATCCTTTATAGTGAAGAAATTTAAATTCAATTTGTTTTGTGATAGGGGTCATAGTAAAATGGTGGGTGTCTCATCTCAGGGAACGATGATAAGTGTTATTTATGAGCTTCGTCAATGTGCCATTGCACTTGCCACAGATTGGGTTCACGGCCGTGCTCAGATAACACAATCATCTACGTATGCCAAGCAATTGGAGCAATCACTCTGGTTCTGTCACTTGGAGTATTTTTTATAAAAATAGTTCTGCTGTCAGTGTTGTGGTTTGATTAACCAGTCTCAATGTCATTGTTAAGATAAATTTTGTATTACAAACTATTCTTACTTGAATGTTTAGTTGTAATGGGCATTTGGTTGAAACTGCATCTTAAGTCTAACAAGTTTCTGATAATAGTCTAATTGATATTTCTTGCAGATGTAAAGTTCTTATTTCAACCAGTACCTACCAATAACTTGAAAGCTAGTCATATTGTTGGAAATACTTCTTTCTTGGCAGTATACTGTTTTTGGTTATACATCATGAAATTCTCTGCTACGTCTACTTCGTTAAATGCAGTGTGGTAGGTATCGGTTTCATGAATAATAAAAATGTTTTCAAATGTTCTGTTTTCATAAGTTTCCAGATTTTGGACAATCTGTTTATCTAAATTTATAGTTAGTCTGGTAGCATTCATGTATTCTTTCAAACTTTTGTAACTAAACCATATCTTTCTAAAACATAAAAAAACCTAAACAACATCAAACTTATACTTACTGTCCCAAGATGAAGACATAAATCATTGACGATTTTTCACTTACGACCTTGCCTCATAACGTTCAATTTTATTGACTGCAATAAACCAAAGCAATGGTTAAATCAACGCCGCTGTATCGATATAAACACCTCGTAAATATTCCCTGTCCCTTTCATGTTTATGGGAATTTAGACATGCTTGAGCGAGATAGAAAAGTCGCCTCTTCATTTAGCTGTTACTGAAAATAGTTTATGAGAGCTAAGGTGTGACTCCCAAACAAATTATTGTAGACTCTATCGCTTGTGATATAGGGTTGATATTTTAGTGTGTTGTGAAATTTATAGCTTTTAAATGGGTCCTTAAATCGCAATAACGATTTGTTTATAGATACTCGTGTTGTCGGCGATCCTTTGTAGGAATAAGTTTAATTTATGGCCTCGTGTTAAGATACAAGTCAACTCTGTAATTGATTTTATTGGCTTTTTGACACGTTTGATAACTTATCTGACATTCTGTTATTAATTGATTCGTCATCGCTGGTCATTCATGGTGGGAGACACCATTCGTGGTGGATTGTATGAAACACCTATATGACCATAAATCACGAGGTAGGTATTTTTTACTTTGACAGTTATATTTCTAATCGTATCACAAGACTTTTCATTCTAATGAAGTTTTTTAATAGGGTTGTTTACTACATAGTAAATATTTTTACTTTATTTTTCTCATAACATTCGTTAAATTAAAAATATTATGTAACTAGTCCTTCTCTAGGTCACGGCCCCTACAAACAAACTCGCTTCCACAGTTATAATATAAGTGGGATACACATTTGTCCATTAATTTTAGAAATAAAATTTCTATTGCCATTTTTCATGAATTTTAAATATGTCATACTATTCAAAATTTTGAATGCCCAAAGAAGTCAACTGATTTTTAATAATTTCGTCCAACAATTATATAGTTTTCCCTGATTTTCATTACATAACAGTTATAAGTCATTTTACAAATCTAAATTCAAATTCAAAATTGGCGCCCGTGCGGCCGCCATTTTGTTTGGGGCGGTGTTCCCACTCGCCCCGCCCCACGGCGCCACTCCCACGCGTCAGCCACTCGGACGCAGCCCAACTCATTTGTTATAGTGTACAGTCCACCCAACAGGTTGCTACAGCGTTAGGAATATTATTTAATTTTATGATTTGTAAGGTAAATAAAAAATCAACATTTTCGTAGACAACAGGAATCTAATAAAGAAGCTGTGTAAATAATCTATGCTTAATTTATAAACGATAAATATCTAAATAACTGAGTGGTAAAAAAAAGAGAGAATAGAGGTATTGATGAAGCAATGCGTTACATATTAATTATGTAATATGTATAAATCGACTCAAATACCTAGATAGATTAGGTAGGTACCTAATCAAATGACAAAACAATTCAATTAATTTAAAATAATGTTAGAAAGTAAAATAAGTTGACAAATTGGGAGACAACTCAGAATAATTATGAGTTTTCTGGTAGAAAGTAAAATAAGTTACAATCAACTTGACAAAATGGGAGACAACTCAGAATAATTATGAGTTTTCTTGTAGAAAGTAAAATAAGTTACAATCAACTTGACAAAATGGGAGACAACTCAGAATAATTATGAGTTTTCTTGTAGAAAGTAAAATAAGTTACAATCAACTTGACAAAATGGGAGACAACTCAGAATAATTATGAGTTTTCTTACGGCAAAATGCAGTTTTTTTTATTGCCACTATTAACTCAATTATTTTCCCAACATATTTGAATACTAAAAGAATGACACTGAAATACTTATAAAACACAAGCACTATAGAAATATATTTTAATTCAACTAAGTTAGCGGAGAAACTTGTTACCGCTAGATACACGTCAGGCGTTGCATTGGAAGATGACACCGATAGAGATGCTACCGTCCTATTCCCATATATGGTAAGTTATATATTTCTGTCCTTTTTAATTAGCACTTTTAGTCAGTTCAGCTTGAAGCACAACAGACGCGGGGGAGCAGTTACGTCACTTAAGGGAAGCACGTATCAACTATACGTAGGTATATGAATAGGTATGTATATCTAACTATATTGTGTTGCGATCTCTTGAATTTTTTAACTCGAGCACAAATGGAATAGGTATACCAGCTTTAAAGGATGATACAAAAATAGATACGAATATAGACGTTGGTGTAGCTAACAACAAGAAAACCAAAAACTAAGAAATAGGTACTTAACTCACACTTAGCGTGAGGCATCCATTACTAAACACGAGAACTTGGAAAGATAATAAATATTGAAATAATAGATAGAAAAAAAAGAAGTACCTACCGAAAGACTCGTACAAATCACTTCCTCCGATGAAGTAAAGCAATTTATTATAAACAGACATGTATATGATTAGGTAAATGATACAAACAACAAGTTAACTTAGATAGCTAGGTACTGTGTACTCCTTGATATTTGATAAGTACTTACCACTAATTGTACATTTTGCACAAATAGCATTTAGATATTATTTATCTCCCTACGTAAGTACTTACCTACTGATTGCATCCCTTAATTGCCCTTCATTTCATGTTGGCAGTAATTGAAGTTGTATTATTATAATATCATCAACAGCTCCGTTATTATAACGCCATTTGTTGAATATATCCTAAGAAGATATTTTTTTTTTTATATTGACATGTTGGTTCTGTAAGTATATTTCATCTATTGGCAGACTTATGACCTACACAATTACATGTACCTAGTCTATAGAAAATCGGCCCACATTTTTTCAAATATTTTTTTATCGAATTGCGCTTACGCACCCTGTAAAAAAATATAAAATTAATATTCCACTTCTAAGTATTGAACTTATTATTGCATCTACACTTGTTTCATTATCATAAATTTTCCCATACTCAGCATCTACAGATCTCTAAACAGATGATCTTTCTAAAATGACACGCATTTACCTACTTCACACGCAAGTCATTAATCTCATCACCTAGCTCTCACAAACGATCATTATGACTGCTGGCAGACACCTCGGCTATACTCAGCCTCTTACATTGTAGATAATTACTTAATTATATCAACCAATAAATAGTTCAACGTGGGAATTCAAAAAAGAATTCTTTGACTGTTTGGCTGTCAATGTTGCGTTCAGCGATCTTAATTAATGTAGGTAGATGACCTGTCTTCATAGATCAGTCTCCAATAGACACGTGTATTTGACATTAGATACCCAGGATTTCTTCTTCTACTTTGTTATCTTCGTCTGTTTCTCGATAATGTCTGTATGTTTGTCCAAGTAAGTGTTTTGGCCCTAAAGTAATTTTTTTACCAAAATAGCAAATTAGACCTGACATTTTCTCATCAGTCAGTTCTTCCACAGCAACATATAAAGACCAAGTTAAGTGATCTCATATTACTTGGTAATAACGCAATTTATAAACCTTTAATTATTCCACTCCCTTCACTTAACAGGTGCTTCGGCTGATGAACTGATGTCCACCGTAATTTCATAATCTTCTTTAATATCAATCCAATCTTGGATCATTTATGCTTACACTTTCATTTTAAAGTTGATAAGTACCAATTTTACTTGTTTTTTCAAAGTATTTTTCGTACATATTTTATGTGGCCCACTGCTGGGCAAAGACCTCCTTTTTTCCTTCCAAATCTTTCTGCCTTTCTTCTTTGTGAAAAAAAACTTAGATATTTGTTTTAGCATGTTATAGAATGAAAAAACATTATAGTATTCATTGGTACCTATTTCATTCTCATGAATCTGCATCAAGAAGTTTACAATTTCTTTAATTAGGTATAGGTACATAAATTAATTATGCTTGACGTAGTGTAGACAACTGCTACGTGCCTGCTAATTAAAAATGAAGGACATGTAACACGTACTGCTACTATGTAATGTAATAATAAATTTCATTAAAGCTAATAATACGTTATAAACCCTTAAACTGATCGACATGAAGCAATTAATTTCACCGTTACTCATTACATGAATTATTAATGGATTTAACACAAATTGTGCAAGCTCACAACATTATGCTCGGACACTTTAAAAAATAATTAGACCCTAATGAAAGCTTTGACCTTATTATATTGATTGGTAATTAGATTATTTTTATCTGACTCCAATTTGTTGGTATTTATATAGGATTGTTAATGTCACTTCCGATGTGCATGTCAATTTGTCTGTCAGTGTGCCAAGTTTTCGTGTTTTATCACCTGTTTGATATTTTATACTGCTAAACGACTTCTCGGTATAAATAAGTGAGAGCATATATCTGGAGGGACGAAAAAGTTTAACTTTTTGGTGCAGGTAGCGGTACGGCCGACGGATAGTCCCGAAATAGAGCACCGCCGACGGTCGTTGAAATTATTTTTGGGGCTTTCTCTTCTATATAAAATTATTGTTGATTTTCCAAAAACCCTAAGTATCATAAAATATATTCAGAGACAATGGGTCTGGTAGTGAAACGTGAATGCAGATGCTGAAATACCAAATTCTCATTCCCATGCATATAACTTACCATAATTACCTACCTGGTGTAAATCTATGTTTTGAGCATGTAGCTCAAAATATAGATTTACATATAATTATATTATTTATTAGATATACATATAATTATACTTACCACCAGATAAAAAACTTACTAGTACTACTGGTACTAGTAAGTGCTGGTAGCAGCAGGTACTGGTACTGGTGGCTTACTAGTAGGTACTGTTATAATTACTTAAGCTATAAACGATGCAGAGTATCTTCCCTACTTCTAGGCAGGTTGTTCCTAATACATAATAAATAAATGATTATTGTGAGCTATTTTCAATAGATATGATAGATATTCAGTTGCTCATCACCATGCCTCATTGTATTACTTTTTTTGCTCAATAAGTAAGCATAGAATCTTATCAAGCACCAACAACACAAAACTTTTATTGAAACAATGGGTAACTGTATCAATAAAAGTTTTTATTTTTATTATAATTTTCGTTTTGCATGTTTATATAAGTAAGGATTCAAAAGAAATTATCAATCACATAATCATACCTACTATTACTATCAATCGATAAAATTATAAAGACGTGAAGTCATTGACTGATTCGATCAAGAATTGCATGTAGGTTAATCCAATACAAGTTTTCGTGCTAATACGCAAAATACACACGGATTTAAAACTGAATAATCTCATCATATTTCATTCGTTGCCGTTTTACAAATACAAATAGTCTTTAAATATAATGTGATGTTATTTAACGGTATTCATTAAATGATTGATAATAGCGCCTCAAGAAACGACACAGTGTTCTTCTGTGTTAGCCTGTCTTATACTTTGTTCGTGTATTTCTTAACTGTGTCGTTTTCTTGTGTTGTTGGAAAACAATGATCGGTGTCGGTTGCGGCTGCTTTGTCGGTCCAAGGTTGGTTCACATCATTTGCATAGGCAGCCGTGATGCCAAGTGTACAGTCACGATCTCTAATGCCATTTTTATGTTGAGCAAAATATTGCACTTTCTAATTTTATGAAGTTGTTTTTGTGTTACATACTGGGATTAATTTAGTATTTTTGTCGGTTATAAGGGAATGAAGACAACTCATCTAAGGTAATTTTGCTATCCTAGCTTTACAGTGACACTACTACTCTCGTATCCTACTCTCGTATTGTCTACAATGGTCGAATTCAATAAGAAAACGAAAATAATGAAACACATAAAAATAAAGCATCAATCACAGTTTCATGTGGATTCCTGAATTCATACACGTTTTTTTAATGATACTCTGTAATTAATTTCATCATCATTTCAGCCGAAAGATCTCCAATGTGGGCCATAGGCAAGGGTCGCCACATCGAGCGATCCTGCGCTTCTTGCATTCAGCTAAGAATTATTTTTACGATTAATTTAGGTATATTGCATAATTACAATCTTATTTCAATAAGATAATACAGTATTTCTATAAAACAATACCTATAGTGCTGTAGATCATCATCTGCCTAGCCTTTTCACAACTATGTTGGGATCAGCTTCCAGTCTAAACGACGGACTAGAGTAGCTTAGCTTAACCTTAAGTGTAGCTTAACCTGATCGATCGACCCGTGCGGCTGTTATTACTTTGACAAAAGCCAAAATACCTATAGCGCTGTACAAAATCTTTTAATAGTCTGTAATGCATTTCCTGAAAGTACTCACTCAATAATATAAGATAGTTCTTTCAGTGTTAGATAGCCAATTTCCCATAGATGGACAAATCCCATTAATAAATCCCTAGAGGAAAAAAAGAAAGTATCTATAAAATCGCGGAAATTCTTTCACGGAAATGAATGATTAATTATTTGTTTCTAATCGAAGTAAGATAATTTATTTGCATTCTATTCCGAATACCTATTATTAAAAATCAACAGTTACTTCATTCAAAAGCCTTGTTTTTACTACTCGGCATGTAAAATATTGTGAAGTTTTAGGATATCCAGATAATTATCCTATAGCCTTTTTTTTCTAAATTCTGTAACATATCCGACGCTTCTTTTTTCTTGTCATTCAACATTCGCAACTTACCTATCTATAGTCGAATTCAAATGAAAAGTATCTTTATTAGTAACTTGATACGGCATGCTTACTTCTTCCTAGGTAGAGACTAGATAGACTTCTTACTAGGTCGATATTATAGATTTTATTCTCAACAAAGCATCTCAGTACTCCGGCAGTCTGTCGAACATCCTCCAGTAAAGGTCATATCCGCCTCAGATCTCCTCATTCCGTCTCTCGATACATCTGGACCTACCTACGCTCTTATACAGACCAAACAGACATTCAGTGATAGCACAGATTACATAATAATAGAGATACTAACTACCTGATAGTGTAACGACTAAATAATCGTTGTTATGCATTATGTTTTATTGGACTAGATCTGGTGCTCTTAAGCAATTGAGTCCCTAGAATTTTGTACTGGCCAATCGGATTTCATTCATCATCATTACAATTAGCTGTGAGCATGTCTGTTATAGAAACATAGGTAATTATTTTAGATCCTCATCGAGCTTATTTAGATTCACTATTATTTTACCATAGATTTTCTGCTTTTTCACTCAAAATTGCCAGACGGAAAATTTCTCCTTCAAAACACCTCGAAAGTTATTGCCAATTTTCTTACCTCTCAAAAACTTACCAACAAAAATCCTAGTTAGACAAAAATAACGAGATAAACCCCTTATTGCACGGTCCGTAGTCTGCAGTAAGTTATGTTGGGCGGCGTGCTGTGAGCAGCGTGTGGCATTCAATAAAGATAATCCGCAGATACCAGCTGGTAAGCGTGTAATCATAGCGAAGATATAATCTAGTTTTAGTTGTGCAAGAATCTAGGGTAGTTTTGTTTTGGAAGGATTTAATGTGGAGACAGATAATATATTAAAGTCTAGAAAGAGTAATAACAGTGGGAATATTAAAGACAAGAAAGGGTTTAGTAATTAAGTATATTTTGCAGAAGCTGGACAGGCTGCAGAAATGAAGAATGAAGTTATCAATGCAGTGGGTAAGACAGTGTGTGGTGGTGATCAAACTGTACATAAAACTATTAAAATCTTAGAACAAACATCAGTGATTGAATACCTGAAGATAGATCAGCAGGTAATGCATTGACAAAAAAGTATTATTAATTTTACTAAGATTACTGAAGAGTCCGGCGTCACCATACCGCCTATACAAGTTCGTGACCTCAAAACCAGTCTCTTGCATCGGTGACACTAACACCACATTTTGATGAAACATCTCATGATAAATTCAATCAACGCAACGTAACATGTTACGTTAATACTTACGTCATTATTTAAGTAGGTGTTGAAGAGATAAATGTGTAAGATTATGTTCGTAGGGTTCGTAAACTTTATTACGAAGTTACTAATGCATACTCACCTATGGATGTCACCTTCTTGCACATTTTACAAACTATTTAGAAGTAGAAAATATTGTGTTAAGGCCAGTGAATTATTACGGGTGAGATAAGAAGTGAAAATGTGTATAATCTGCAGGTTTTAGTAAGTTTCCTCAGGGTTGCGTCTTACGTAACGTTGCGTACGTTATGTGATTTTCTGGACATAGAAAGTTCTGTAGTGATTTGGTGCCCAAATAATTGCTATTGATTGGGCACTTTACAATTTTATGTAAGTACTTACATACCCATTTTCGCTTTAAAAAAGAAACGGACTCGAAGACAAACTCTGCGTTTCCTTCCTTAGTTGAAACTTTTACCGCTTCGTACAGCATTTCTCCGCTCCGCTTCGTACAGCATTTCTCCGCTCCGCTTCGCTCAGCTCCACTGCTTACCGCTGTCATCGTATACAATAATGCGGTGTTCCGATTTCTCTAATATCATTGCGTGTCTACGGATAAGCTCAGCGGGGTTCCTTCATATTTTTGTTGCCCCACTTTTTGTTTATTTCCTTGCCCACATTTTGAAACTTTAGCCCGAGAGCAAAAAGAAATGAAACGAGAATTTAAATAATATAATTGAGTTTAAGACTTCCTGCTTGGATTTTGGTATGAGCTGGCGGTCATAATAATAAACTAAGATTGTTTTGTTTATATTAAATTCGTCTTTAGGTCATGAATTTCAATTCCAGAATTTGTTTAAAGTGATTTTATTTTATAAGTTTATAAATTCTTACAGTATGATCAGTCAGAGTTGTTAAGTATCGATTATCCTTATGACGTTCATATACTTACGATATATCAGCAGATTCTTGGTGCAGCCTCACAAAGGCCTCTATCACAATGTCGCTGGAAGCAATCTCGTCGCTCTACGACACAATAGCAAGTATTTCGTATGTCGCTTGTTTCCTAGCTTTTCTCAGCCAGGTCGGAGTTTTGAACTTAGTCTAACCAAGGAGTCTCGAAACCGAAGATGTTCTTGATTCTTAAAAAAGCTTGGCTACTAAACCAGGCTGTATAGTAGTAGACTAATGAGTATAAAAGTCAATGACATTCAATATTGATTAACAACTACAATATTATTAACGTACCTAGTTTATTTTGAAGTTGATAAAATCATTAAAAGCATCAGTAGCCCAAGGGCAGAGGCGTTGATTGGCGATTGAGAGGTAATGACTCAATCTTGTTCAACGGTGAATGAACTCTTTTAGCGAACAAGTTTAAATACGATTCAGGGGTTCACGGAACCAAATGGTTCAAGAAAAATATTGGTTATGTTTGTAACCAATAGGTACAAAATTTTACCTAGATACCTAGATATTAATCAAAAATCTTTAATGGATCAAATCTCGTCTATTTTTTTTAGAAAGGGTAAGCTGAGATAGATTACAGTACTCCCATATTTCGCCAGTTCTTCAAAAATTCCCTAAAGCATTATCACTCAACACTTTCGAGAAACCAAAGTAAAGTTCTTGGCAATGTATAAGGGAAAAGTGACAAGCTTACACAAAGGGGCCAGATATATGATGAACGCTAACTTTCCGTGAATTCAGTAATACCTATACGTACCACATATCTACTAATGAAATTATCTGTCCTCGTTGAAGGAACCCTCGTGATTAACGAGCCGAGTGAAATGGTGGGGAATGAATGCGAGTGTCGTTAGGGATTTGATTTTGCATATCACAAATTAATTTTGGTTTCAGTTTGGACTGCGGTTTGCATTTCCTGGTTTTCTGTGTTGGTCAGGAATATGTGTGGGATGCACCTATGGATAATTAAGTTAAAATGTTTCAAAATTGACATCATTATATTTTCATCTATAGCAACAGTGACTGAAAAGTGCTTCATCTAAATAATAATAATTAGAAAAAAAAATGGCTTTCCACATACACCTTCAATCAGACTCTGATATAGGCTTATGGGCAGGAGATTGATGAATACGATGATGAATCAGATTCTGTCATTGTCAATTTGCCTTGCTTCAGCATACATTTATCATTTACTTACCTTTTCATCATTATGGTAAACAATTATTTCAAGAAGGTCCTCGGTAGCATACCAAGTCGTATTATCTCATACATAATTAATAAATATTTATTCAAAATCAAACATTTTATTATCATAAAAACTAACGTCTGGTACATAAGTACTTATATCTTGAGCTTCCAATAACCACGTGGGTAGAATCGAATTGTCGTCACAATAACCGTTATCTAGTGTTGTGTTGTTGCCCACATTATGTAGATGTATTCACTTGATACACTTAACCAGCTTTTCTTGACCTGCTAGAGTTCTCAAGTCTAGTACTTCATAGAAGGTAGCAGGGTACAAGATAAATTGGTGAGATGAGTTCAGTTTGAGGTGAGCGGTACTATTGTTGTCCTCCATTGATTAATGTCATAGTTTATCCACGATATGACAACAATGGCGTCTTGCCCGAATACCTTAATGCGTTCTGCCTATAGGTTTTATTTACCCTTCCCTTGTTTTCACTTATATGGTGTTCTTTATTGTGTTGAATATTGATGTGTTTTTTTTCTCTTTTTCTTGCAGGAGATGCTGTGATGTCGGCTCCGTGATCTGAAAAGACGAATTGATTATGTGAATTATTCGCAACAATGAATTTAAGAATTATTACGTCTCATTTATTTATTTTTGTCCCGATGCATAATGTAGACGTAATAAAAGGTAATTTCTTTGCTAAGCTATCATTAGGTGCGGTATAATTATTATTTCAGCTGTTCATGGGACAAAAACTTGAGATGACAATTAATAATCATTCATCACTGCGACAGATCTCAAGGGTCGAAAGAAAGTAAATTATATCAGTCTAAAAATCCCTTACGAAAAGCCCATTATATCAAGCCGTTATCAAAAAAGCTCTAGCTACACGTATGTAAAACGTACCTATTGTCTATTATGTACGTCAGTTTCAAATCAAAGATAAAGGAGGTGCCTGAACTTAGATAGCAGGCGTGGGAATTAGAAAGCAGGTTACATTTTCGTCGGTAACGCCTTCATAAAAGATCAGTAAGCACTTTTAAAAGAATTGTTGTTTTCCAAAATTCGAACACCCCGTACAAGGTTGGTGTCACTCACACAATTTGACGAATGGCATCGTACGTATCGTACCATTATATGCATATGTTCACTAGTGTGTACCAACACTGTGTACGATCGCGATAGAACACTGATCACCATCTAAGTAGCACGCCACTGGATTTGGTGATGAATGACGTGACACTTGTGGGAAATATCGGTGATTGGTGAAGATGGGGGTCGAAGACTGTTTTTGAGTTGTGCTAGATGTTGAATACTGTTTAAGTTCGAGTTCCATCGATTGACCCTTAGTCTAAGATTGCTAAAGCCCTAAAAAATCTAAGGCTGGTTCGGTTTTTGGCGAACACATATTATTGGATGTCCATACCGAACTAGTCTTAGATTTTTCCAGTTCAGTATAGGCCTCTTCCCTTTTGTATCATGATTTCCTAGTCTGTAAGTCTCATCGAGCAGCCTCCTCAGTCCTTTGAGCTGTAATAACGTTAATACATCTAATGCAGCAATGCAGCTTTAGGGGTCACCAATTTCCCAGGCTGGACCGGGCCGGGGCCGCCTTGGGGCGGCTCCTGCCCAATCTTGGGGGGCCAAACGCCTCCTGCCGGAGGCTCTACGCGGGGGTCGTGCGGTCCATGGCCCTTTACGGGGCACCGGTGTGGGCGCGTTCCATTAGGCTGCGGCCAGCCCGCCGGTTGAACGCGTCCCAAAGGGTCATGGCCATTCGGCTGGCCCGGGGATACCGCACGGTCTCTCGTGAGGCGGCGAGCCTCCTTGCCGGATTACCGCCATGGGATCTGGAGGCGAAGGTCCTCGCGCACATTTGGGAGTGGCGCGAGGAGATGAAGCGCCGGGGCGTAACTCCGCTGCCGCGAGAAATCGCGGCACAGCGGACAGAGCTCCGGCAGGATCTCATGGCGGCATGGAGAGTGCGATTGTCGCAACCCAGTGCTGGGCACGCCACAATTGCGGCGATAAGTCCCCTCTTTGAGGAGTGGCTGGAGAGGCGCCACGGCGTCCTCACCTTCCGCCTGACACAGGTCCTCACCGGACATGGCAGCTTCGGGAGGTACCTGTGCAGGATTAGGCGGGAGGAAACGCCCGGGTGTCACCACTGTGCGGATCGTCCGGAGGACACGGTGGAGCATACGGTGGAGGTGTGCCCTGCTTGGGCGGAGCACCACCGTGTCCTCGTGGAGGCGATTGGCGGCACTGACCTCTCGCGTCCGGCCCTGGTCCAGGCCATGGTACGGAGCGAGAGGGCATGGGAGGCGGTCACCTCCTTCTGCGAAGCAGTGATGCTCGCGAAGGAGGAGGCGGAACGCGTGAGGGAGAGGCAAAGCCTGCGCCCTCACGCCCCTAACCGCCGCCGCTGGAGACACCCTGGGCGTCGGGAATCCCAGGCGGATTCCCGGCCACCATAGGCGTGGGCTTGCGGACGGCGAGCAATGGGCAGCTCGCCGTCCGATAAGGACCAGGCCCAGGTCGATGGCGCGTTGTGTTCCACGCGCGCCTCAAGGAGATGTCAGCACACCTGACGGGGTCCGTTAGGACCGATGCCTGCCAGGGTTGCGGAATAGTCCGAAAGGGATACCGGGACCCTGGCAACAGGCAACCGAAGGAAGACGGGTGGGTTTTAGAAAGGGGTCACCAATTTAGGGATATGAGGAATAGGGTGTAAAGTTCACTGATGTCGGAATCTTGTTTAAATATCCAGCGCCCGGTAAACTCTAATTGCGCCATGCAGGATTTATGTAACGTCAGGATTTTTGTGTGACGTCAGGTCTTTTATGCGTAGTTCGTATGTGGCGATGAAGATACCGACACACAGCAATGGGCTGAAAGCCTATACTGAGCAATGGGCTGTCCACAACTGTCACACTCACACTGTCTGTCTGATGACGATTTGAAGCATTTGGCACACTTTTTATATGCAGAAGATACCTCGAGCTATTTGAGTTATTTTTGTAACATGATAAGTTGGTAGCATTTATCACAAGTGTGACAGGGTTACTAACCTGCCTAGCTAGTGTAGGTTTACAATAGATGAGGCCTATGTACTGCCCTAGGCCGAATTTAATCAATACATCTGAGCGAGATAAAAAACTACGAGGGAATCCGTTAATTGCGTAGGCGCACCTCAAAGGTTTTAACAGTGAGTGCTGGGTTAAAGATCACATCAATAGATCGACAGTGACATCAAACGCCTACATTCATTGTAACCTGTTAGTCAGCGTTTGCGCAATTTTAAAGGTTCCTGATATATTTTTTCACCATGGGTAACTATGGCATTTACAAGGCTCTGTCCAGCAGGAAAAATTAAGTACCTAAGGGATTAATGTAGGGCTTTACTAAGTAGTAATTCATGCTTAAGATATGTGTAATTATCTGCCTTTTTTGGTTTATCAGGACCATGAAACGTTTCGAAAGTTTTTCTCAATTACATTGTAGAGAAATGATAGTTATTTCGTGAAGGCCTGAACCAAAGCTGAATTATTTAGGTATAATATTAGTTACATCAAGATTTCTTTATAAGCGATCATCCTCAAAAGTATCTTCTTAAATAGTTTTAAGATTAATTAAACAAATAAAATTAAAAGTAATTGCTTACCATTTTCATCTACTACAAAACATCTGCCAAAAATAATTACCCACCAAAATGCCAACTTCATACGACAAACTGAAATACCAAGTTCCCGCGATCTTTAAGAAGAAACAGGTATGTGTCATGGCCGATGGGCGATGACGTACGCACTTCAGCAAGGCAAGGAGAGGGGAGACCGGTGACATGTAACATGTGGAAATGTGAAGAAGCTGCAGACACGGTGTTGATAAGTGATTAGTTTGTTTACTATGTGAAATAATAAATAAAATGACTATGTTTGTTGGGAGTTTGAGAATTATTACGGTAATGAACCTGAGAAATATGACCATGGGAATTGATTTTGAGGAGACGGATTTTTTATGAGTGCTTTGGCAGCGATGTTTAGGTACTGATCTCGACCTGTATATGAAAGGTCTCAAATAATGGACTACATGGATAAGCAAATATTATGCTTATCATAACCTTGTGCATCTTCTCCTAGGATCATCAAGGTGCGAAATATTGAACGTTAGAGTTGACAGTAATTTAAGAAATGCAAACTTTCTTTCCTGTTGGAATAACTTCGAATTTAATTCATAGTTTTTGAATAATCAATAAAAAAATAATTTGTTGCCACAGTATTTTAAAGACACGATTAATACGTTGCAGATTAGAAAGCTTACACGATATCAATAATGTTGAGGTCATTGGATCAAAAGTTCAGGCAGTTGCAGAATTATATTTATTTTGTATGATGACAAGTTTTATGAGGTGGTGATGATCATGATCTTACTTCGTGGGGGAAGAGATGGAGCTATACGTCCTGTAGAGCTTCATCTCTTTCCTACACTGAAATAATATTAAAATAATACTACTGTAAGCGGTGGTGGTAGACCCCAGTACATTCTTGTTTATTTTCTTAAGGTTGCATATACTGTTTGGAACCATTTGGTGGCCACATTTATTGCGGCCTCAGAGGTGTTATTCTGATCGTCACGGGTGCAGGTCAACAGACAAACGGGACACTTTAGCAGAGGGTACATAGTTTGTTTAGGTCAATCTGTCAGTACCTACAGTGAATGATAAAGCTACGCACATAGTTTCTCAAGTTTGCGACTTGTGCGACAAAGAAGAAGTAAGAAATAGTTGGATATATATTTCAGCACTATTTACGTGAAATGAAAGTGTAAAAGTAATCTATCTACTTAATTGAGTTGTCTAAAAACCTTTTACTATCAAGGAAATGGTGAAACTAATGATTACGAGATAATGCGTAAGAAATGGACGAAGGCAAGAACGCTTTCCTACGTCTATTCTGAAAAAGCGAAAAAAGGATCTGTGATGGAGAGGCGAAAAAAAAAGACCGAATTTCGTCTCAGGAGAGTAAGACTGCAGAACCTGAGTATGATCACCCAAAGAAAAAGGTACTAAGTAGAAAAATAATACACTTGAAATAAGAACCAACGATAAAACAATTACGGATTGTTTTCCTCTGATGAGATTAACGTTTTAGAAAGATACTTGGCAACAAATAAAAACGAGATATCCGTGACTAGTGAGAGAGGAACGGAAGTACAAAAAGAGAGAGACAAAAATATGGCATTTTGATTAATACGTAGCCATTGCTCAGAGCGGGCTGTGTACCATTGCTAAGTAATGACCACTCCATAAAGACATGGTTAAGGTTAAAAGAAAATTACTTTATCAACGCCTTGTTTTAAATAAATATCCTGTTTCAGGAAATATTATTGTTGTTTCCAATACAAGAAATTGAGATGTTAGTGAGATGTTAAGATTCGGCCGCTTTATTGATAGCTACACAAATGATGTATTATGAGTATCGTTTATTTTGTTAGGAAGTTTTGTTTCGACCGTTTTATTTGAAACATGGCGGGTTAATTTTATTGCTGCTATTAATTACGCGATTGTGAATAGATAACGTTAATTAAAATGTGTTTATTGCGGTAATAAATAATATTATTGCTTGTTTTTTTATTATTATTAGGTAATGGGTGTCGCGTTTTATGTTTGCTGTTATTTAGTTAATGTTTGGTTCACAGAGTTTAATGATTTTACACGTGTTTTTTTCTCTAATTGAATGGTAATAAAATATTTGAGAAATTATAATGTTTTCTTCGGCAAAAACTTTTAAAGCAGTAGCTAATAGGTAGGTACAAAACATTCAAATATTTGAAGGGTGACCAGTTCCAAGCTTTAGGAAATTACGAATACTTTAATATGCACCTATAACAAATCTATAATTATGAAGGAATCAGTTAGGTAAGTAGGTTATAATATAGTTGTGATTGACCATACAAAATAATAAATACCTAGGTATAATTTTCCTTGTCTACTTTCAAGGAAAAAATCTGACTCAGAGTCGTCCCCAAGAATCCAAGTCACCTAACAAAATAATTAAACCCCTTCCTTCTAAACAGAAACAAAAAACAACAAGGATATTAAAACGTAATAAAAAAGCACTTAATATACTAAGCTGGGACGAAAAAAAAACGTCTCAATGTAAATCGTGCGCCTATGACATTCTCATTGGTTAAAAAGGGTTAAGACAGCTGTCAGATTGGTCCTACACCAAAGGAAATGAATAATAGCTAGAGATAATCTGTGACAGATCCGTCTTAGTAAAAAAGCCGTCGTTTGACACAGATAAATAAGATTATTCAGCCATATTCCAACCTTGAGTTTTATTCCTGATTTAATTACCTGGATTCTCACAATGTGTGTCATGGGGGCTTTGTTTAATTTTTTTCTTATCAGATGTTTTAATATGATAATTTTGGGGGTGAGATATTTTTGTGTTGGTTTGATTATTTCGTTAGAAGCTTGGGTAAGCAATAATTTGCTTACCCAAGATTCTATAGTAAGCTGCAAAAAGAACGGATCCTTTGATATTATTAATTTTATTAATAACAACTGAAAAAAAATTAACTGTCTTTTGTAATAGTCAAGTAACATGCATGAATGTCACTTGGCGTAAGCTGACACTTCGATCTGTCAAAATCTAGTCAAAATGTACTTATTTTGACAGATGGAAGCGTAAGTTTACGCCATGTTTCGTCTCTGAAAAACATAATTTTCCCACCTCTTATTTTTGCAACCCTCTACTGCAACACGTGGTTCAAGCAAATGCCACTTTCTTCGGATCCCGTGGGAGGAGTGTTTGCAGTAAGTTTCCTCTTACGGAGAACACGAAGGGAATTATGTAAAACATCGTTAAAGATGCAAGCATATACACATAGTGCAGGTAATTAGGTTTCCAAGAGTATGCATGACATTAGATGACTGTCATTGTGACATCGAAGAGAACGGATATAATGCTAACTAGGTATAAAATTATGTAAGTAAGTAGATATTGGATTTCGCCTAGTAAAAAAATTAAAGAATCTTGTTAGTGGTTTTTATATGCTAAAATAAATAGCTATTCACTAAAGATCGAGATAGTGATCAGAAAACGTTTGTCATAGAATCAGGGCATTCATCACACTCAGAATTTTGCGACGAACTCTGAGGTCCTTTACGACTCACTTGCAAAATATTCAAATAATTCCTCAAAAACGGTCTAAAATTCTAAAACCAAACTTCCACCGAAGGGTTCAGTGGGATAATCAATTATGTATGTCTAGGTGAGCCACCAGGCAGTTAGGTACAATGGTCTCGCCATTACCAACTAATTCCTTGTCATTTGCCTGTGGCGGGCGCCGCGCGACGGTCAACCGATTGTGTACTCGCTATGTACTGCGATTTTACTTTGATGACTTCGGTGGAGCTTGGTTATGTAATGTTTGTGGTCGTGGAAAATTTCAGGGCGTATGGAAAATTTAGGATTTGAAAATGGAAAAGCCAAATGCTTATGTTTAGGTTTTCCAAACTGCTACAAGTTGTAGGGTTGTATGCAGGAAACTAGGTTGAATCCTAATCCTATCCTAATATCTTAATCCTAATACTAATATTATAAATGCGAAAGTGAGTTTGTTTGTTTGTTACGCTTTAACGCTAAAACGGTTGTACGCATTTGGATGAAATTTGGCACATGGCTTTTCATCCTGAATCGCAGACGAAGTCGCGGGCAATAGCTAGTATACAATATTCCAGGAAAATTGTATTTTTTTTCGTATGGAATCTGAGTTTTTCGCATATTTGTTGAGTTTGCTGTGGGAAAGTTGGAGTTCTGCTGATTCAGGATGACATAATAATTTTAAGGAGAATGTAGGGTAGGTACCCTACATTCTCCTTAAAATTATTAGGTACCTGTATATGTCTCCAAAAGGCATTTTCAGCAAATCTCTATTAATCTGCTCTCCAAAATCTTTGCCTCGTAAAGTGTATATCACGTAAGTATTGGTGCTAATGACTTTATACGTCGGCTGACGATATAATCTACACCCACTTTACAAGGTGGCTAGTGGCTATGTTATAGCGGCGAGTTGTAGCCACTGTAGCACAAACTAACTTGAGTAGGACTCACGATTGATTGAGGTTCTCCCAAATACTTGTTCCTATGAATATTGAGAAATTAATATTATTTTATGAAAATAATATTAAAAGGGTTTTATGCAGACAAGAAAACTAATGGCGTGGTTCACCACCTCCAAATAAATTCCTGGCAACTTAGGTATACCAAGGTCAGATGATTTAATTATCAGGATATTGAGAAACAGCTGCTAAATCTTCAGGAAAAACAGAAAAACATTTGTTTAACTATAATAAAAATAACCAGCATTTACGCTCCTAATCTCATCACGGTCCCTCAAAAAGTATTTAACAACGATCTAAATAATATGCAATTTTCTAATGAAATCCTTAATCTCAGTAAATCCACTCGCATAAGCGGTTGTATTACGGCAGCAAGACAATCGATTATGTACGGTGGCCGTAGCTGCGCCACACTTAGATAGAATGGTCGCGCCATTATTGGATAATCCTGTCCATTTGCGTGCGAGTGCAAGACATTTAAGGGTCAAAGTTTGTGACAGTTGTAATAAGTAATTGAGATTATATAGCTGTTGTAAGGAGTAAAAAGGAAAAAATAATTACATGAAGAGTTCTTTCTTAATTATTTTTTCTAGATTGTTGACAATGTACGGTGGCTGAGGTGCACCGTACTTAGACGGAATGGTCGCACCATTATTGGACAATCCTGTCCATTTCCGTGTGAGACGTGTGAGTGCAAGACATTCCATTGAGCTGTGAGGGTCAAGGTTTGTAGTAATTGAGAGTGTATGAGTAACTCTTTGTAAATATTTTTGGTGTTTTGGCGATTTTAGGTGGCAGTAGCAACATCGCACTTAGACGGAATG
This sequence comes from Lithophane ornitopus, assembly GCA_948473465.1. Lineage (NCBI taxonomy): Eukaryota > Metazoa > Arthropoda > Insecta > Lepidoptera > Noctuidae > Lithophane > Lithophane ornitopus. The sequence goes on from OX419623.1 coordinate 10,863,308, forward strand.
GTTGTGCCATTATTGGATGATTCTGTCCATTTGCGTGAGAGTGCAAGACATTCCAGTAAGGGTTAATGTTTGATTCAAATAATTAAGATTTTATGGCGATTATGTGGGTTTAAAATAGTTGACAGTTTTGCAGTACCTAACTACGAAAGAAGCTCTTAATATTTCTTGGTTTTTGTGACCATAGATTATTTAAATGTAAATGACATAAGATATTATGCGATTTGGCTTAAAATGTATAATTTGTGATATTGAGGTGATTTTTTTATTTATTTATGAGAACGATATGAATATGAACGAATCAAAATCCTACATATTTTATATTGTTAGATAGAAGTTATATCGCTCGGAGATACCGACTATTTGTTCAAAAATAAAACACAGAAAAATACAAAATATTAATTTTGTTGAGCTCGTCTGATACTTTGTCACCTTCATTCCACTACAATCCATCAAACTCATTGGAATTTGCGTACAAGAAAAACAAAAGAGCAAAGCAAAGAAATGGCAGATCTGCGGAGGCGTCTCGCCTCCATCAATCACGCACAATATTTGCTATTGGTCGTAATCTGTGTGCCCAAACTCCTCACTCAGGGGACACACACACTATGGGACAAAAATCGACTCTCACGGAAATTATATTGATATTCAATACACAATAAATGGGCCCTGTCAAAAACTTGCTGTTCGCTCCTACGGTCATCCCTAAGCTATCTGTGTCATTTGCTATTGGAAACGCAGCATCTATCTGTCCCTTTTCTCCCTCATAGACCTTGTAAGTTAGAGTGAGATAACCATGTATAGTGGGTTTAGCTCGCCTTTGTCACGAGGACTGAACTAATTTTTCATCATAGGGCCCGCGACAGTTACAAATGCGGCCCGAACTGTCTCCTTCTTTAATAATACTTTTTATATTTTTTCAAGGGTAGTTCGCCCTCGGTCGAAAGAAGATTTTCATCTAGACGCCGGGAAAAAATTTAAGAAGCTTAAAATGCAATTTGTTTGTGTAAACTCTTTAATGCCGCTTTAATTAGAAAAAAACAGCCAATTACTCGGATGTTTGAATTTGACAAAGCCGGTCCCGGTGAGGTATAGAGAGAATTTGTAATCTTAAAAGGTCCTACAGATAAATGACATTAAACAAATAATGATTTGAAATATAAGCAAAAAATACAGCACCAAATTCAAACAAACATCATCAATTTCAACAATACAAAACTTTCTTGTGAGGAAAGTTAGATATTACCGTTTCAATTTTCTACATTACTTTAGGTTCGTCGTATTCGGAAGCTGTGTTTAGATCCCAAAATAACACCCACAGGCACGACTCCCAAAAACCAAAATAATAGAAATCACAGATGTTATTCTAAAACCTATCGATGAGCACAAACGTCTTGGGGTACAAAAGACCCTTCGCATTATAATTCGGCACCCCATCAGATGAACTGCGCTCGCTCGATCAATCTCTGACGAATCTGTCATGTTCGGTTTATGAGAAAAATTGTTAGGATGCGTCCGAAGATCCCCTTCCCCTCCAGCAAAGTGTTGGTTTATATAAAGGGTATTGGCATGCTAAATAAATAATGTACAGATATTCAATATTTAAATTGGGTTGATGAAAAAATATTGGTGAGCTTTTTGAATTTGAATGTAAATTTATTTTGGCCAGCATGATACCGACACCAACGCTTAATGTAATGAAAGAAGGCGTTTAGATAATATTGGTAGTGACAATAAAAGGTGTACCTAATAGAAATAAAACGCGAAATAACAGTAAATTGAATAACTTAATAAGCTTTAACCGAAGTCATCCCGGCGTCGCCTCATATTATGTTATTGAACCACCTTTGTTGAAATAAATGATGGGTGGGATGGGAAAGCTTCCATTTATATTTCTGGTAAAAGATCTCAAAATACAGTCATAGTCTTAAAGATGTATTAAATAGATTTAAATCGAATCGCCCGCGGACTTCACGAAATCCCGAATAACATCGAAACGCAAAAACATTTGAAGAAAATACTTGGTTGGAAATCATTTGTCTAAGCATCGAGGGGTCAATGCGACGCGCCCGTTCCCACGCTGAACCTACGACTAAAAACCACGTTTTATTTTCACTTATCAAGTCTCTCCACATCTTGAAAGTCATCCTTAAAATGTAGGGGGGAGAGTAGTGTGTGTTAAAAAGAAAATTTTCAGGACTGAAAATGTAAGTTTGTCTCAGTGTAGGTATTTCGAGAGAGTTTCCGCTAATCGTCTAGAAAAAATATTTGCCGATTCAGCTACGGTTCTTTTTCCACTGATAAATGTGCTCGGAATATGTATCTGGCAATTTGTGTGTAGTTCGGATCCTTTTGTTTCATTAAGTGCTTTAGTGGTGGAAGTTTTTTTGTTTTTCCTGGGAAACCTCCCATGTGACGGCGACGATGTAGGAAAGTGAAACATTTGTCTTGTGTTTTTTTTTGTATGTAAACAGCTTTGTATATGAGTGTACAAAGATTTTGGTAGATAGTAATGGACGAGTGTCGAATACATTGCGTAGTAGGTATATAATGTAGAGGAAATGTTATTCGATTATTTTGTCAAACACAAACCAATTCTAACAGAACACGTCACCAATTAAAAACCCGATACACAAACAGGAAATCAGCCATTTCCCTATTACAAAATTGTTTGTCCTTGTCCCCAAATTGTAGCAATTAAACCAAACAAAAACTTTGTTTTTTTTTTACTTCAACAAAATTCACAAACGAAAAACTCCCAGTAATATTATTTACTAAAAAAATACATAGAAATCAAAAACCCACAAACATTAGGGCAGCGGGCACACCGAGCGGATAGATATTGAAATTCAAATGGCCGCCCGTGATTTAGTATTCATTTGACGTGATGGAGGCTTTACTTCGGTTTAGGTTTCGCCAGGCGTCGTCTTCTCGTACATCATAGCGCTACGCTTCAGATCATTCGGATGGGGACACACTGAGCGGCTGAGATTTTTATTTTGTGTTGGTAACCTAAGTAGTTTTTTATATAAGCCAAGAAGAATGAATCTTGAAATTACTGTTTTAATTTGATGTTAAAAAGGTGACTTAAAAATTTACGAAAAAAAATTACAACAATTCACAAGGTGGATCGATTACCTTGTGTGCCGCAGGAATCCGCTGGTTGCGGGAAGCAAAGAATCGAAGTGGCGATGCTTGGGGAAGGCCTATGTCCAGCAGTGGACGTCTTTTGGCTGAAATGATGATGATAAATTCACTAGAAATTTAAATTATGGTCAGTATTACTGATAATAAAGTGAATTCGTTCCTTGAATCGGTCATTATGTTTTCGAGCAACAATGAGTGTTTATTATTTTCTTTAAAAACCTTATACGTGTAAATTCAGTGCTACGAAAAATCCAAAACCTAGTGTGCGATAATATTTATTTAATTAACAAACCGAGTTTATTTAGTTATTTAAGGACAAAAAATAATTAGGTACATGTCAAAGTTTAATTAAAATTATGAGGAATTATTATAATTACTCATAATTTATATATTCATATAATATAACCCACACCATTGTCCACGTGTTATATTATAACCCACACCATTGTCCACGGATTAGCTAAAGCAAGCACCGTAAGTTAAGTTTCATCTGTATAAAATAAGCTGGTAAACGCACATTAAAAATGCGGAGTTGGCCTCGATTTTATTTAAGACAACAATAAAGTTACCTAAAGGAACACACACAATTTATAAAATCCTCCCAGTACATCCACACCCTCGTCCGGTTGACGGCGGCGTAATCCCAAAAGATTTCCACTTGAAGCGAGCATCAAGTCGCGTCCCCCACCGCTACACATTCTAAATAATAAACAGCTTCTCTACCTATATTCTACTAGACTCTATATGCTCTATATGATACCTATGTATTGGTGTATTGGTATTGTCATGAAGAAATTAATTTAAGATTAAGAGAACGAGCTTTGTATTTATTAAAATATTTTATTATGAAAAAAAAAAAAGGTAAATTACATCAGGTTTACAAAAAATATGGTAGAGTATGTTCACGTAGCTCTAGCAGATACTACATAATGAATTTAGGTACTCGAATTACTGTTTTTTTTTCTACATTTGTCTAAAAGGATGGAATATTGATATTAGGTTCCGCGGGGGTGCGGACTCGTGGTCACACCAGGTTGTAACACCAGTGTGGCTAACAGCAATAGTTTTCCTGGAGTCCGGACTCGTGGTAACACCGCTAATATTTCTACACCATCTAACACTGAATTAATAGTGCGGCGAAAAAATATAGTTATAAAAATGATGATACTTATCGATATTTTTTTTATATGTGGGCATTATTTTTCCATAGTTTATATTTATAGTACTTAACCATGGGAAAGCGACAAAATGTGAACTAGTATAAAACTTGCTTGCAACGTAACGCACCTTGCGCTAATACTAAATAGCCTCCCTAGCTGCGAGCAACTTGGAAGTAGCGCTCGCCGGCCGCTGCCGCGGCATTGCTCGCTAGGCTCGCTCGGCTCGCGCGTGGTTGGTCACAGTTCTAACCTAACCTAACCCATTTCACCCAGTTCACAATTAATATCAATAATTTATAATTTAACGGAAATAATTTAATACCGATAGATTATAAACTAACGTTTCTCACGATCTCAGGTGACACATAATATGTAAGAGATGCATCGAGTTAAAAATGAAAACTTATTGAAAAAAACATTTATCTCACCGCACTAGTTGAAAATGACAAGTGGTACATGGTGTAGAAATATTAGCGGTGTGACCACGAGTCCGGACTCCAGGAAAATCATTGCTGTTAGTCACACTGGTGTTACAACCTGGTGTGACCACGAGTCCGCCACCGTTCCGCGGTGGTATTTATTTATTTTACTTACATGGATCAATAAATTTTTGTATTATATAAAAAATGACTATTTAAGTTTTTCATTGATTACCTACCCAGGATCTCAGCTCCAACCAGTCTGCATACACGAAATAAAAACCGAATATTTATTTCACAATATATATATTTTCCAGATTAAATTAACTTAAAGACATTTTAGTATGTGATATCTACACATGAAAGGCGGCGCCTTTCATCCACTTTGGCGGGATAAGCAAACTGATATTGCTAATGAGTTGCTTGGCAAAGCAGACGCCGCGGCTGAGAAACTCCGAAGACGCCAAAACACAAAATGAAAGAAGCTATGAAGAATATAAGAAAATAATAATTGTTTAAGCTTTACTGTCTAAGTAAAATCTCAAGTAAAACAATGAATTTCCTGGTACAAATCAATCTGCCTAGCCTTTTCCCAATTATGTTGGGGTCGGCATCCAGTCTAAATGGATGCAGCTGAATACCAGTACATGGAGCGACTACCTATCTGACCTCCACAACCCAGTTACTGGGTAACACGATGCCCCTTGACTGGTTGTCAGGCTTTTGGGCTTCTGACTAACCTTCGATTGACGCACGGGTCACGGCTGTTGTTATTTAGCTATGAAATTCCATAAAATACTTTCAAATGCTATATAGGTACGACAAATACATAATGTACCTATATATAGCATATACAAGCCTTTATTTATTTGTCCAGATAATTTAAAACTTAAAATTCCTCAAAAACCTTTTGGAAGGAGCAACTAGAATAAATTCAATATTTTTTTTTTTTTTTGACGTTCAAAGTGCCTTTTATGTGCCTAATTTAATGATTTGACTTTGATATGACAGCAAAACATATTAATAACGGCACTTGTTCTTTTTTTCCACCAATATAGGTAGGTATATTATATTAGTACCTATTCTAAGTGTACTTAGAAGTACATAGTTTAAGTTCTCCAAGACATTTTGCAGTTTAACCCGTCGGCTGCGGCTCGGTCGTATTGACCCCAAGGTAATTCAGACGAAGGAACGTTATTTATTTATTTATTTAAACTTTTCACACAAAAAAAAGGTACAAAGGCGGACTTAATGCCTAAGGCATTCTCTACCAGTCAACCAAAGGTGGTGAAGAGATTAGATGGCGGGTGCTCTGATTGAGAGGAACAAAGAGAGAAAAAAATAAATAATAAGGAATAATATATATATCATAATGCATTATAGATAAAACACTTATGATACATAAATACTTACATACATATTTACTATAATATATACCTATAATATATATATATATATATATATATATATATATGTATACATAATATACAAATTCAAGGCAGAGAGGTGTATATGACTCTACTCTATTTATTTTGAAAAAAATCTCTGCAATTTCCGCTTAAATGCATACCGACTGGTGGCCGTCCGGATATCAAGAGGAAGAGCATTCCAAAGAAGAATGGACTGAATATGAAAAGAAGAATGAACAAAGTCAGAAGTATGAGAAGGGCAGAGTAGGAGAACATTGTTAGAAGAACGCAGATTCTACAATTCATTCGTTACAAGTAAATTGTTGTGCTAAACAAGTAATTTTCTATGTAGGTAATAGGTATAGTTATTATTGTATGGAATGTATCGGTAAGTATCTACTAAGTCTTTGTTAGTAAAAATAACCATAAGTTTTGTATAATTCATGACTGGGACACCATACTTAATTAAGTTTTAGGTCTTGACTGTTTCATAAGTTCATTAAATTACAACGATTTTTAAAATTTCTAACATTAATCCTGATAAATCATGAAATCTCGGACATTGAATAAACTTTGACTTCACGGCAAAATTTTTCGCAGTCAGGAATCTCCGTCAGGTACAAATGGTCGAAGAAGGACAGAAAACTACACTTCTTTCGTTGACCTTAGGAAACAAATATCCGTCTCACATCCGTCTGCGATTTCATCGCCACTTTGCTTTTCATTGCCGATTCTCTCCACTTACAAAAATTCAAATTCCGACCTAAAAGAGCGATGTATGTTGAAGACTACCAAAGAGTCGTGAAACATAGGGGTGTCAGATTACGCAGCTTTGCTACAGTAGTCCATTGATGCATTTCCTCAGGGCCACTGTGCATTCGATTGATGCACCGCCGACGCTGGACGTATTGCAATCGTTATGCACCTAATGTCAATGCGATCGTGTTCGACTACTGTTAGTCTGTGTCCGCGTTTAAGGAGTTTTATTTTAGTGTTAGATCGTAATGCTCTGTCTGCAACCGGGGGAATATCCGAATATACGAATTTCGGATAAGGTGATATTTTAAATCTAGATTTTCAAAATCTATTTTGGGAAAAAATAAAATGAAAATATTGTTGACTGTCAGGTTAGATTATATTATACCATTCAAGAAATAACCACAATAAATAAATTTCAATGATGAAATACAATGCAAAACCAATTCAAACAGAAACAACAAAGAAATATCGTTTACAAAAGCTGATTCATTGTTTATAAAGAGTCAATTTCAGCAAAAGCAATCTAAAACAGTTAGCCAGGGAACAGCGACTAGTGACCAACAAGTTGTTCGTTTGGGCAAAGAAACAAAAACTAAGTTATCGTAGGTAACTGTGTAATACGAAACTGGAGGGCGAAGAATTAAAATCATAAACGGTTTTGGGCCAGATGAAATATATTTTGGGGGTGCGATGAAGAAAATTATATTTAGATAGTCCCTAGGAAATAGAAAGCTGCATCTGGTTAGACTGGAAGCCGACCCCATCATAGTTAGGAAAACCTAGGTGATGAATAGACTGACATCTCCTTCGATAGTTTTAAAAAGTAACCTCTTTTTATAACTATGTTATGAGATGATAGCAACGAGTGGATGTCAGAATGAGAGCGAGAACTATAATGTGCCTTACAATATTTCAGTATCCAGTAGCTTAGATCTATCTTGGAAGTTATACATTTTCTTTTAGTATAGGTACATATTTGTCATTCTATCATACATCTATCGAACGGTAAAGTAGCCAGTACAAATTTTTCTTCTTCTACACGACTTGGTTCCATAATGGATTTATAACTCAACATACTGGATCTATAGAATAAACAGTAAGCTCCATGATATAGGTAGCCAATGCTTGGCCTGCTAGTATGAATCGTTCGTAAATAAACGTCTCAATATAAACGCCCTGTCTCCATAGTTGTAATACCATATAAATAAATCGGCATAGCCACTTTACTATCTCGAGACATTGTAATCACTTGAATCAGCTTACAATATATTCGCAATATATATTGTACATAAGTAAGTATATAAAGCTTCTCAAGTATAGGCTAATCTTTTGTTTTTAACCATTTAAAGGAGGCAAAACAAAATTAAATTAATATATATGACGTACTTTCTCGACCTGGAATTACTGTCGACTTTATAGGGACCAAAATTAAAGCTTGGCTGAACTGTCCTAAATTCAGATTACTTGGCAAAATAATAATACCATACGCTTACATTTATAAACTCACCAGTTGCTACGTCTCAATTCAAAACTATAGAAAGTTCATCGTCATTACTAATTGAAAGCACAATCTGAACACTGGGTAGCAGAAAAGAAAATTAGATCTCAAACCATTTAATACCACAAAAAGGTTATCCTATCCCTTCCAGCCAGCCCATAGAGTAGCTAGAACAACGTAGGAAGCATTCACAAGACTGGTTGAAACATAAATCTGGGACGGCGGCTCGGTCGCGCGGAAACTTTTTGAATTATTAGTTTTAATTTCCGCCTAAGATCCGCCGCGCGTCCCCGTATCTGTCAGCGGACATATACAATCCGCGGATATATTATGTTTGTGTGAACTACGCCTTACATGTGGGTTATGAAGCGAAGAATTTAATTACGTGTGGATTTTGTTAGTGATCTTTGGTTTTGGAAGGAGTAACGGGTTTATACGGTAGGTATAACAAAATTTTATACTATTTAAATGGTCATTCTACCCGTGTCATTGTTCCCGGCCTCTTCCTTATTAGGAAGTATAAATCAAACACTAAGCAAACAGGTTACTGACCGCAGACCGTTTCAGATGATTGGAATATTTCTATTAATTATTTTCGTTTCCTTAAGAACCTTAATGATATCTGAATCACTATAGAGTTTAGTACTACGTAAGTACCGCTAATCGATAAAATACAGTCTGACCGACACAACCTCTCCCATACATCACAATCCCTGTACAAACCGACTCCCTCCCAACACTGCAGCATTATATCAGACATCAGCAACATTCTTAGCACTCTATTAAGATACCAGTTTGTTATTGAATGGTAGCGTAATTACAGACTTTGGAACGCCACCGGCTGGGGCGATGTTGATTTTATACTACTGCAGATCGAATGCAAGATACGTGGGCAAATAATGTGCATGTGTTAATACGCGGTGCTTGGATAGCGATCGTCTGACTCGAAGTAGGGTTTATCATCGAAATGATACCTTCTGGAATAACGAGATGCGAGAATACAGACGTTGGGGCAATGATATGTGATTTGCTTTGATTTGGTGTTACGTGCGGCAATTTGTGAGATTAAATTCGATTGGTTGCTAATCTTTCTGTTTTACTTACTAATTTGAGTTGGGTTGTGAATCAGAAGGTGGTTTATTAGATAGCAGGTTTGTAAAGTTATCATAGATTATGAGAAGTATGTAGTATTAACTCTCCTGAAAACTCACAAATTCCAAGTTCGATAGTGAAATAGAAACTGTTTAGCGACACATAAAGGTGTAGAAATAAAAAGCCGATACAAAACACAAATAAAAGCGACCGGCCGATAGGATTAATAAATTTGTCTAGTGGAAACGCCACGCTTTCACCGTTCTCCCTTTTTGCGTGTGTTTCCACATTTTTCACGCTATAAATCATATTTTTTCACCGGTAGCGCTTTTTGCGCTGGCGTCCTTTCGGTTTGCCCGAGCGTACTGTCATTTTTTTCACTCGGACATGGGAGTTTGCACTTGCTCATTTTGCTTTTGTTTTGTACAGAGGATTTATCATTAATTTGCACCACCGATGACGCACAGTTGAATGACCTCGACATTGAACCGCAGTTTTTACATGTGTATAAATAAACTATAGGCTGTAATAATAACATGGACCTTAATGAAAATGTTTAATTATCGATAAACATAAACACAGTGAAGCAAATTCCCTTAACGCCGACATGACAAATATATATTCAGTCGACAGCGGGGGCGATGGGGCACCGCTTAAAATCTCTCATCGCTGTAAATTTTAATTTAGCTACCACAACGAGAACAATTTAATTTAATTGCCAAATCATTAAGTTAAGCACGAAAATATTAGTCGGCACTAGTGCGACGGAATTAATAAACTCGACAGTATAAATAAAGAAATCAATGACGTATCTATCTTCGGAAAAAATGGCGGAGACTGTACATTAATACGTGGCCATAAATTAAAGCGTGGCTTAAAATTAAGACAACAAGCCTCTTTAATCTACAATAAATGGTGGTCGTCGCTCGGAGACCGGTTTCGAGATGGAGGCGCAAAAGAAAAAAGAATAATCCGGTCCGGAGCGGGTCCAAAATATGATAGGCATCCATAATACAACATGGCCGCTAAGCTCCTATATCTGTCTCTGTCGCACGCGGAGACCTTGTGTATGGCTATCACACTTTATTAAGGTTGACCACATGTGGAGTGTTCCGCTAAGCCTAACCTTGATATCATACTCTCCGCTGTACGGGGTGTCCTTATGTCGATTTCATCTCGCGTTTTTACAATTTATTGCTCGACATCGTTTCCTCACGAGCTATTTACTATGTATTAATAAGTTCAAATGAGTCATATTTTATACGGAAACTTTATTCGTATCGCGTTCGAATGTCAATAAACTTTGGGTAAACTTGAAGAAAAAATGCAAAAATTAAAGATATACTTACCTACATCTGATGTCAACGCTAATAAAAAACAAACTCGTCTATTAATCGTTCAATTGTAACGTAAACAACTAGGTATTTATAGCGACACTCATCTCATGTCCAGTCACATAAATGTCCCCTATGTCCTACAGAGCACCCTATAGAGTCGGCCCCCCTCCCGCGTCGTCCAACCGTCGACGACCACAGCATTCCACATTACCAACACCACCTTATAAATAAAACCGCTTATGTGAGCCTACCTGCCGAAGCTTCTCTCAGAAAAACATAATGTAAGTAGGCAACCCGTGTTGGCATCAATAATGTTACGAACCTGCATGTCTTGCGGTATATTTTATAATCTCACTTTTCCGCCGGCCGTTGATTTTGAACTTTTTTAGAACACTCTTTGAACTTTCGGATATTCGGATCTTTTTGCACTGTGTGTAAAGGCTCCTGCAGGCGCGACGTGACAGCGTGGCGCAGCTCTAGTAGAACAATTTTCTATGAAAACTTGATGGAAATTGTTCTACCAAAATCATGTCGTACCGTCGCGTTGCGCTTGTCTGCGGGGGCTTAATAATTGCGTCCTTAGGCAAAGAAATATTATCTAGTAGGAAAAGCTTGAAAAATGTGTGCTACTTACTTCATTATTATTGACTCCATTTTCTCAGCACCGTACTAAGTATAAAATTACCATTAAAGATCACTTTTAGTATAATAAAACGCACAGGAGCACTTTTATCAATTTATGCATTACAACACAAAATATGAACTGATGTACCCAAAGCATAGAAACAAACTGAGCCGGTCATTTGAAAACGAAACGGCGTTTCTGTCATGTCAGTGCGAATAATATGCAAATTGTCACGATCAGCAGGTGGTCATTGTGACAGAACACTTTTGTCTAGTACTACCCTATTCTTCTCAACGAAACAAAATCACTTTCGCTCGCATTCCTGCGAATATGCTACACCTTTACTTTCAATTCTTTCCTAAACAAATGTTTTGTAGTATTTGTTGAATGTTTGCAGCCGCAGTTCCCTTAATGCGGTTGTAAATCAGTAAACACTTTCTTTTGCTAAAACGTGAAAAGAAAGTACCTGTTACAATTTTGCACAGTTTTGGCGCAATAAATAATGGTGGATGGTTTTTTTTTGTGTTGGCACCCTTTGGTTACCTTAAGTGATATTGCAATTAATTGTTGTAAGTAAAGCGGAAAGCAGCCTCTTTGCCCGACTGCTCTGCAAAAAGGCTGTAAAGCTTTTTGTGAAAAAGTGCAGCATTGTTGGTGATAATGGGTAAGCCTTTTACAGGAATTATTTGAGGTGACATAAAATTGTTCAGAGAGCAGTTTTTTCTAAGCTGAAAGGAGAATGTGAAGATACATACTAAAAGTAATTTTAAACGAAAATTACTAACGATTGTAAATTGACAGTCTACGTAGATAACATGAATATAAAACCAAATTACTTTACGAACTCTACCTAAGTTAGTTATTTTTTATTGATTCTTTTTATGAAGATTACTTTCACTCAATGAATTCACTGTTTAGCACTATTATAATTTTCCTTCCGGTAACAACAATATCTCTTTCATATTAGTCACATCTGTTGATTAGGCTGCTACCGTATCCATAGCGAGGCTATAAGAAGCATAAGCCTTAGCATAATAATAATTTTCTACAAGCGAGTTTACTATGTTCCGAATTTTCATTAAAAAAGATTGTGTTACACCGTATTATTTAACAAAAATTTTTGTTATTTTATTGAATTAAAAACTGTCAAAAACTAGACTCGCGACAATCTAAGAAGTCCGTTTTGACAGCTATAAAAATTCTTTTGTGCAGCGATGAAAAAAAAATATTGTTTCTTATAAACTGATTCTCGACACATATCGATTGAACATACTTAGAGAGTTTGTAATCAACGACTTATCTACATTGCTTAAAACTGATTCTCAAGGCTTAACGTTTTATTACAATGTACGAGAACGAAACGTCAAAACGGACTTCTTAGATTGTCCCGAGTGTAATGTAAGATTTTTTTAATGTAATCTAACACTGAAAAAAGTATCAGTAACGCCCATTTGAAGTCATATAAAAATCCAAACTTTAACAGTAAATTTTCAAAATTATTTTCCGACAATTATCGTAGTTTACTTAGTTGTTTTTTACATTCATTTAATATGTAGGTACTTAGGTGCTATTAAACGGTTGTTGCCAAAACAAGTTGTTAAGTATAAAATGTTTTATGAAGCATCGCATATCTACACGAGTGTATCGCGTGCCTTATTCGACTCATTATCGCCGCCTGCAATACCAGATGTTTCGCTGTTATTAATACTGTACGAATTAACTATTTGTTAACACACTATTTTGTTTTATTGTATAACTTTATACTTTGAGAAGACGGAAGTTTGTCGAATGAACTCGACAAACTGTTTGAGAAAATATTCATGATATACTGGTTTGGAGAAAATACTGTATAAGTGAGTAGAGTAAGATACAACTTACAGGTAAATTTTGACCCTTTGAAATGGAAATAAACCAAGGTAGGTATTAATTCTTTCCTATTTGACAGCTGAATGGCTGCTTTTGAAAGTTTAATTATATTTGGTTTCAGTAATACCGAAATTGAATAAACCTCATTTCATTTCACTTCAATACTATCGACTCCGCTGCAATCGCACCTCTAAAAAGTAAAAAAAAATACTTCAAAGCTTAAACCTGTACGAAAAATACCACACCATCTTAACCGTCTATTTTCGAAGCCACGCTCAACTTAACACCGTACGTATATTCCGTCATTTTATAAATACATCGTCGATACCAGTACCGTTACCTTCAGACAGGCGAAAGATGTATCTTGCGCTTGACCCGACCCAAGGGCACGAAGAACAAAGCTCCTAATTCTATTGAAACACCATTATCTAATAAGTCTGTGAACCATCGATCATCGTGAAACGTCCCCTCTTCACTTCCATATCATTAATCAGTATCTATAAATGTTACGCCGACACTTGTGTATCGAATTCTTGGGTTTTTTGGGGCTGATCCCCGCTAGCGTGGTTTGTACGTTGATATGAGGTAGAAATTGGGTGTGTTTCGTACTTTAATTATGCAGTTGCATGTAGGGTTCTTTGAATGTAAGCGTAGGTACTGAACTGTGTAATGTTTTAGAAATGTTTTGGTTTGTTTTTGTGTGTGTAATGGCAAAAAGTCCGAAAAAAGGGATTTAGGAATCTTCACCAACAGGAGTAGGTAAAGTTCCATTGAAGGTATGGTAAGTAACGTTATGAATTCAAAGAAGTGGATTGGTACATTGTGGTTCTGTAAAGTAAATGAATTAATTTTCCAAGGATTAAGGCTCCATTACAGGTATAATTATTTTAATTGCTTCTTTTTTCAAACTGCTGGTTCAAATTATCTGATAAGTTGTTAAATAATTATTGTCTTGTTAGTAAAATTTAATAGTAGCATTAAGTACGGCCAGTGAAAAAAATTAAAAGAAGTAAAAAGCGCAATATTCAATCCAATTCATTGACACGCAACGTTTCATTCCTTACAAGGTTAATAAGTAACGATTAAATAATCGATTTGCGTCAATTTAAATGATCATTTAACAGCCTAATCGAATAACAATTTGCTCATCACTAAGCGAACGAGCAATGACTAAATCGACATGCTAACTAATGCTGTGCATTTCTGAAAGCATTAACTGTAAGTGCCTGAACATAAAACTGATAGGTATGCGATATATCCGAGCGGCCATCAATCTGGAACTGATTCGAATAACATCTCGATATTTAGTATCGATAAAAAAGAGCATCGAGTGCGGTGCCTTTGTTCTTGTCTACGCTCGCGGTGATTCTTTAGTGTTGTGAGTAGTTAGCTTGCTGGAAAGGATATTGTAAGTTGTTAGGCTTTATTAATTTATTGGATTTTTTATTGAGAGCAAGTAGGACTCGTATGCAAAAGATTTACTCAGCTAAACTTTTTATATTCAGCTGAAGCCGCAGCATTTTTATTAAATCTAAGTATATAAATAAAAATGAAATGCTGTTCGTTGAGCAAATCACTTTAGAACGGCTGGATTGATTTGGCAATTTTTTGTTTTAAAATGTTTGAATTAGGTTTTTAGGGGGGAAAAAATTGAAATTGAATATTTCCCGGAATATTTTTAAATTCGGGAAAAATGTACCGCCCTTCTTTCAATGGAATTTTTGCATAGATTATTGAAATTTTAACGTCTGTCAGTTGGTTACATAAAAAATGGTCAAATAAAAATTGAGAATTAACAGCTCAACTGCCCCCATTAAAAGTACATTAAAACAGTAGCCATATAAATCTTCTAAGCTAAACAAAAGTACAATGTCCAAATCATAGGCAGGAAGTTAGATTAAAATCGGGCGTCACACAGCGTCATGACTTGAATAATTCCGTCCAATAATAGGGTGGGG
The DNA here is from genome assembly GCA_948473465.1 of Lithophane ornitopus. Classification (NCBI taxonomy): domain Eukaryota; kingdom Metazoa; phylum Arthropoda; class Insecta; order Lepidoptera; family Noctuidae; genus Lithophane; species Lithophane ornitopus. The sequence continues at coordinate 10,878,575 of OX419623.1, forward strand.
CCCTACGGCATGCGGGTATTTGACTCATGTACTACGGCACGGCATCGTATCGCGTTTCGGTACTACTGCATGCCGCATACCGATCGCGTGTACAACAGGCCTTATGTACGCGGACGATTTTTCTGACACTTTGGTTTCAAAATTGGAATGACTGATCACTGATGTTTTTTTATTTTTTTATTAATAAAAACAAAGAGATGTGTTGTTTTCATGACTGCAAAATGTGCAGAAAATGATGATTTTATAGTGTAAAATGACTTTGTAATATTTCTCGAAAAACTAATGATGTCTCTCAAAAGTTGACCCTTCAAATCCTTTTCTACTTACAATATTTAAATTAATCCACTCAGCATATCGCAGTCCACTGCTGACAAGGCCTGTCTAAAGCTGGACCACAACTCTGTCCTCCGTCTTCTGCATTCAGTCTGTCCCAGCCACCTTTTTAAGGTCGTAATATTTAAATACTAAAGAAAACTCTTAGAGAGTTTTCACTTCACTACCCCAAACATCGATTAACCAATCAATCGTCTCCAAATCCCATTAGCGCCACTATTTTTATCTATCACGACATTTTTGTCTGAAACGTGCGCGCGGCCGTATTCTTGTGTGTCGACAACCATTTGTCACCATCGATCGCATTCACCATCAGTCTACCTCCCAGACACGACGATTGCCTTTACTATGTGTAATACGTAATTGTTTTATTTGTTCTGGCAAAAGTTTGATATATCGCCAATTGAAAACTATTAAAAGATCGCCGTGGAACTTTAATAGACCATTAATGTTGGTCGAATTGTAAACATCGAGAAATTATTATGGGGGATCGGATTAAGAGATTTTGTGGTTTCAGAATAGACCATTTGGATTAGAAAGTGGTGGAAAGGTATTTTTTCTCGAATAATAATTATTTCTTGAGAAGCTCTAAATTCAATTCGTAATGATTTATTTTAAAATATTTTCTGCCTAGCCGTACAAATCACCGTAATTGGGAGTGAAATATCTGGTATTATTATTCGGGTTGAGTTGACTCGGGCCGAGCTGTCAATAACCCTGTATATCGAAATGTATTCGTATACAATAAATTCTTTGACACAATGAAACTCTGTATTATTTATTCATTTTTGTGTTTTCAGAATGTTTTTTGTTTTCCATCTAAAACAAAAACTTTTTTGACATATTTAATAGGTAAGTAGAAATTTTCTACCTTACCTAGTTCTAACTTCAGTTGGTTCCTAATATATTATGAAATGCTGCTGATGCTTGATTTTATAACTTTATTTACTTAGTAAAAAATAATCATTGCAACTAAATATTTTATGCGTTACGTAAAAAAATATTATATACAATCAAGGCAGAAGCAAGGTAAGAGGCATATGTGGCTTATTTCGACATAAATCTTTTGCAAAAATACTAAACATTAATTACAAAATAATATATTTATAATCTACCAGTTTATTATTATATCATCATTTTTACATTGGTATTAACAGTCGGAGTGTAAATTATTTCCTCATAGATTGTGTCGCGAGACCAGTTTAAATCGTACAATTATAACGTAATAATATCTTGATTGCCGTCTTCGTCACGAATGTTGTATCCCTTTCTTACATACAAAATAAAAAGAGAAAGAAACTACACGTACGATGCATCGTACGTGATTGAGGAAAGTGGGCGTGTTTGGTATATGTATTGAGTGGAAATTATAGATTGATAACTCCAATCACAACACCATTACTTTACTACCTACTGATTCGCGATGGATATAAATTAAAACACTTAATTAAGCGATCAATTAATATGCTTTTTATTATGTTGCAGTCTAACTAACTTGTGCCTACCTGGTTGAATAATTATTCAAACTGTTTCTAGCTGTTGCAAACTAGAACTGATATATTAATGTGTTGCAATTTTATCTTAGGCCTGCAGAATATTGAAAGGGAGAATAACATTTAGCGCATTCGTTATTTTTTAATTAACTATTATTAGGTTCCGAAAATGAATAACCCAACGAACAAACAAAATAAATTTCAAATCAATTGAGAGTGCTGATACTGGACATATTCACAGGCTGCCTGTGATATAGTTCTCTCCTTTCTTCTATTATTGAATTATAATCCAACATTTGGTAAATAATATTTGTTAAACTTGTACATACAGGCACTAGTATTTTTTTGTAACAAATATAAATCTTTTTAGTCCTATTTTCAGATATACTTGAATGCATAAAGTTTGCAAAATACTTAAGAATAACTCCAAGCAAACTTCATCCGACTTTCTATAATCACACTACTTAGTTTACGTAATAAGTCTTTCAAAAACACGTAGCGTGGGCGGTAAAAACTCCCTTTGTTGCCGCTCGAGCGAGCTGATTTCTTAAATAATGTCGGTTTGTGTAGGTAGAGGGCTGGCGAACCACATAGCAGGCAGGCATAGGCAAGCCCCGGTGCAATCAGTCTTATTCCACGCGGACGCGCCGCGATTAGTCAACGCCTGGTGCAGAGACAACCGTTCCCTTTCCCCCCGACCTCCTCTCGGGACGCGAATATCGATTGTTGGTAATCGATTTTGGTTTGGGCGTGTATCGATTGTATTGATGTTTTAATTGAATATTTTTATGTTGATTTTGTTTCATTCATATTATTACAATTTTGAGTCTGGCAGTTGGGATTTAAAACTGGATGAGGAAAGCGTACAATCGAGTCGTGTTACAGAATTTGGTGGCGGCTTGGCGATTTATTTCATAATTTGTCTCCGTCAAGAAGTGAACCGTGATCATCTGAACTCACTGATTGCAGGACTTTATGACTGTTACCAGACATTAGAAAAAACATTTTTTTTCCAAAAAGATCCTACAATTCCACACTTCCGTCTTTCTCAACTCCAGGATGTACAGACAGTTAAGTACATGCTATTAAGGACCAACCACCGCGCAGCATAGGTCACGTCAACCATAGCTCTAAAACCTAAACGTTCTCCGCATAAGAAAGGGGTAAACAACATCATCGAAGTCGTGCCCTAATCAGGGACTGGCCGGCCTTTGGCTCTTCCAGCAAATTACTGTTGTTGAGCGTACGTCTTCGTTATTATGTGAGGTATGAAGTTTCAAAATGTTTGGGCGTTTATTTTGATGGAATAGTGTGTTATTGTGTTTAGTTGCGAATATTAAGATGTTGTTCATTACGATGTTGTATTTTTCCCACTTAGTGTATGTAGACAATATATTGTTTGACTCCGTCACTGTTATTTACATAGCAGGTAGTGGTATTCGAATTTGTGTGGGGTAGGTACCGCAACTAAAAAGTGAAAAATAAAAACTTTTTACAGAAGTCGGTGGCAAAAAACGAAAATTGCAAAGCAAAGACACCGCTTCCGAAATTAAAGTTATTTTTCACTTTTTTAGTGTTTTTTGGAAGTCGGTTGTTTTTTTTTTGTAAATAGTTTTTTATAATAATATTTATGAAATGTGTAGGTACACGTATATCTAAGCCTTCAGGGATTACAGGATGTTATGTATTGCGTACTTAAATAATATTTTCTACGCATTCGACTGATTATTTTCAAGAAAGACAAAAATATTAATAGTTGGATATATTCGTCGAACATTCTGGCGGAAAAAATCCAAGAATTTGGGCTTATCCACTCATAATTTTCGAAAAAATTGTGAAAACGAGTTTACAGTACAGTAACAACCTTATGACAACATATTCTTTAGTAAAAACCCAGCTATATTACCTAACTATCTCGATTGCATTTCCCGTAAACAACTTAACACGCTGCATTATCTATCCACGAGCCTTCCTTTATCAGAATTCATTACCTATATTTTATTCACGTGGCCGTCTGTTATCGCGACTTTTCTCACTGCGGCATTATAATGAAGAGTTTAAATTTAGGAGTAATGGTTGACCAATAAGATAAAAGCGAGAGGGCTGCGCTTGCAAACATAACCAGACACTTCACTGAACCCTAAAACTAAAGTCTTAGAGATCAGTATTGTATGTTTCAGGTGGGTTTTATCTTGGTATTTTGGTAATGACGGACGCTTGGACGGCCGCATACAAAGCAGTCGGCTACCAGAATAAAGTTATCTCGCGATACATCCCCGTATTAATGGGCAACTCGTTACTTGGGTATTGAGACGTTTCGGATCACTAAACCTGATGATTTTAAGGCATCGAACTTTTGAAAAAATCAACATGGCCGTCCATTTTATTTATCAGGTTGGTGGGTTGGTGCTCCTCGTTTGAAGCGTGCTAAAAGAATGGTCCCAGTCAATCGAGATTATTTCTGATGGCTCTGTAATGAAATTAGCGGGTGCAGTAAATACGCGCGAAAAAAATTTTTGTTTATGTTGCCACAGATGAGAGACAGAGAGTTATATTTGTACGGAGATATAGGTAAGAACTAAGCTAGTAGCCAAGTTCTTCACTAAATGTTTTAAGCAAAAGGGCGTCTCGCGAAGTTTTTATGTTCTTGAAATGGTATGTATAATTGTAAACGGAAACGTTTGTCCTGATAAGGAAAGTAAACAAGCCATCATTTCGACGAATACTTATATTCCATCGTAGCGTTTAGTTAAGTCACCATAATGGTCGGCTCACAATAGTCGAGCACGCAATCACCGCGATCTCTATCGCGCACCATGACCGCGGCCAATGTCTGCGGTCCCAGACTATAATTTGCCAGTTTTCGCCGCCTAGCTGCCTGTAATTTTATAACAACGTCGAGCAACTTGAAGACTTCATTTTGATATTTTAAACTTTACCTTTTTTGCTTCGGATAGGCCCGTAATCATTGGCTTTCGGTTACGTAACGATGGAGAAAGTCCGCCATAATGCCACAGGGACGAACATCATTTTATCATACAAATGAGAAGTATCCTCGCTTATTGAGATGTAAAGTGACCGTTGTTTTGTCCAAGAATAACACATTAGGAATATAAGTTAATGAGTCAATGTGACTCGTTGTTTACACACGTATAGTCTCGCCTCATAGAAAACTAATCTGGTAACCAAATGTTCATTCAAATGCTAAGGACTCGTGGACGTATTGCGCAGTTCCATTGGAAAAAATCACTATGGGCGAGCGTTAAAATGTGCAAAGCACAAGACGACGTATTTAAATGAGGCATGTGCCATAAACATCAAAGAAACGTCACATAAATCATAAAAGGTTCTGAAGACAAAGGCTCCTGGCGTCTCCAGTAGTCCCTTAATAGGATTTCGTGAAATCAGGTCAGGATAACATGTGCTTCTAGTTCATTGTTCCGTATTGTGCAATCTTCCGGGTTCTGCGGGAATCCATTGTCGGCTATCGGCATGCAAATTTTTTGTTTCATTTTCGAAAGTGTCTTCGCTTTTTGATTTTTGCATTGTTAAGTTTTTGCTAGTCTGTTTTGAATATCGCAACCTTCAAAATGTTTTCTATCTTTGTTGTGTAACAGCCCAAAAATCTTGACTACATATAGCAAAATGTAGATCCAAATATTCGGGTTGCATGTCTGATATCTATTTATATTGTAGTGCCTAGACCGAAAGTACAGGCAATTTTAGGCACTTATATGATAATATCACGTGTTTCGCAGGTTCACTGAAGCCGCATTACCATTTCTATAACGTACGTACACGCAAGGAGCGAGAATCGAATTCGTGGGAAGTCTAAGGCGTCGGACAAAACAAATCACCGTGTCATTCCATCCATTTACTTGCAAATTTCGTGCAAAAGTATCGAAAAAACCCCATGATAAAGGTACAAAAGTGTTCTATTCTAGTCGCCAAATGAATAATTACCTTTCACGTCTCTCCTTTCAATCTGCGCTCGGCGATCGATCAGCGTCGAAGAACTCTTTCAGTGGCATCACCCTTGCCGCGCCCCAGGTAAAGCGCAATTAATCTGAAACATCCCAAATCAGTATTACATTAAAAACTAAATAAAAAGTCCGCAGCCTGCCGTTTTTTCGCCGCAGCGTTTTCTTTTCCATTCAGATTTTTTTGACAGCACGAAAAATGAGACTCATTTATTTGACTCGTACACAATGTAGGACTGTTTGAGTACGAGTATTTGCTATAAATACGCATTTTTCTCTACATCTCCTTCCTCCGTGGGGTGAGCATTAGCCTCGGATGCGAAGGGAGTCTCACGTGTTCCCTTTGTTCGATTTCGAGATTTTAGGGGAGTGCTGATGCTTGTATTCTCATGGAATCCATCAAAATAATCGCACACTCATGTATAATGGATTCGTGGTGTCAACAAAGTTTCACATGATTAACTGCTGTCGTATTGGAAAGATGTGATATATTGGTTGCTTATGCGTATCAAGGACAAAAATAATACTTTATAAGGAGTCTCGAAATTTTCAAAGTTCATAACAAACTACGAAAATATTCAGAAGTTTTTTATGTGCTTAGCTACTGTAAAATTAATGTAAATATAAGCTGAAATTGATGTATATACTTTTTATAATAATGTATGCGTCAACTACACAGTCGTGACCTGCCCCTCAATTACTCAAACTTAAAAACACAACTAATCAGGAAGCCGTCTTTAATTTCGGCTGCCTTTAATTGAAACGGCGTCGAACCCCAGACCGTGCCATACAAGTAAACGCGTGCTTCAAATCGCTCTCATTAGCACACACATAAAAGGCAATTGTTTCTTTATACTTTTGAAATACTCTCTTTTGTTTAACTGAACACCGTGCACTGGCAATGTCATATTTCGACGTTCTTACATTTGTTAAATGCTAATAGTTTTTCTAAGCTCAATTTTAAGGTTCTCGTGCGTTCAATGTTCGTCGGTCGGCCGAAACATTGGCTCATTGTGTGATAAATTAGTGAACATAAATAGTGTTTTGTCTTAAACCATTCAGCTATAATTAGGTAGCACAATTTGCTCTGTTGAATCGTTAATGAGACTGACTGACTAGTGGACAATAAGCGGTAAATCAATTACACAATGCGTTCACTGATTTTTACGCTTTTGACAGTTGTTCTTTATGAATATGTAACGTTTGGGAGGCTAATGAGTTTCGTGATGATGCCCATATTGAGCAGGTATTTCAACTATTTTATCATTTTAAGCATGTGTTCCATTTTCATGGCTATTCTCTTGTTTATCAACATTTTTGGTTAGGTATGTGGTTAAATTATTTCAACTGAGACTTCTGAAAGAGTTTCCACTTTCCAATTATATTGTGCTCTAAAAAGAAAATTAAGCAGATTATTGGTTTTTGCAATGGTCTGGTACTAATTTCAAGGTGACCTACCCACTAACAGAATTTATCTTTAAAAACACATTTTTTTTCCCTCCCCTTCTCATAAAGAGAAGGAAATCACTATTAAGTTTGTAAAAATCATTTAAGTATGACTTTTTATTTAGGTCTCAGGCATTTCCATAAAAAGGCAAGTTTTAGAGAATTTAGTAACTTAGTAGGTACTAGCAAACCCTTGATTTTAATTCAACAATTTTCTTATCGAAACTCAAGTTATCAATCACAAACAAAATAAGTTTGAACAAACCACTCGGCGATTTGTCCAAATGAAAAATTAATTTTGCCGATGATTAATATAATGACTTATAATAAAACGTAATTGCTGTTTGGAAGTTTTTACATCTTCCTCTTGTCTAAATTAATTTGTTTCAACAGAACGGTGGCAGAACTTAACATTGTTTAGCAGCCTGTAAAAATACCGACAATTAATTTTTTATGGATTAAAATTCGGCCTTCTTTTAAATGTCTTTAGACGTCGATTTTCGTGTTTTTCTTTCAAACTGTAGGATATACTTAGCAGTTTTTGGTTGCACTAAACATCAAGTTTTTTTGTTCTAACTTAAAACTTTCTCATTTATTTTAAAATTATAATCATTTGAAAAATACATCGAGACCACCGTTCTGAACGAGTTACTTTTTTGATTTTGAACAGTCACAAAACTCCCCTGTATGATAAATTCGTATCCGCAAACCCCGAAATTCATTCAATTCCAGGCATAAACTAGAAGACACCTCCCATTGAATCCTGAACCAAAACAATCAGGTGACAGCATGAGATATGACATTTTGTAAAACAATGAGCGGGATCTCGCCGTAATAATAGGATGAAATATCTGTGGTAACAATTTATATTCTAACGCTGGATTCAACTTGACAATTTATTAATCAAACCGATTACCTCCCCTGCAAAACCAGGGCCTATTGTGAAAATATTGTCGCCCAAACAATCCTATGAATAATTAAGGATTTAAATTTTAACACAACAAAGGCATAAAACAATACACGCCCTTCAAACTGGACAAAGGCATTTCTGTGAGTGGCATTTTAGATGCCCCTCGTAAAAATTTTAATGTGTGGGGTGGTCAGTTGATTGTTAGCACCTAGTTTGTCACCACATTCTTTACGACATATCTATGTTTTAGTTTTGCAAAGCTAAATTATTTTAGCTAAAACTAAAATGTTGATATTCCATGGTAAGTTTCATTCTGAAACTTTTGCCCGCGGCTGTTTGCGTGACTTTCAAAATTGGCGAAATTGAAATTGGATGTATTCAGAATGGGGTGATCATGTTTTACGGTTAGGTGATGTTTTGGAGTTATTTAGGTCAAAGCCACCTTCGACTACTAACATCAAAGGTATTTTATATGTATATTAAGGTTTGTATGGGTAATCTGTACCAATTTTATCAATAACAACAATCTACGATCATTTATTATTTTTCTTGAACAGAATGATATTCATTATTTTACGGTACCTACATATAATATTAGGTATTCATATAGCCTAATTAATAACAAAAATGTTAGATTAATCCAGAAATCAATTAAGGCCACCATTGGTTTGGTATACGTCTCCGACACATGTCGGTCCCCACTTCCCTCAGCTTTTTCCATAACGACCTGTGAGCCCCTCCCTTCTTTAGAGAGAAAAGCATAATCCATCACTGTACGTCACCCCTATTTTGGTGCTTGCTGTTTCACTCGCACGCTTTATCGGAAAGTATGTCTTTCCTTGTCTCGCCCGCTAGGGGTAGTTTCTCTCAGTCGCCGCTTGACGGGTGATCATTTTTCTTGTGGCGCGTTCAATCATCGCGTCACTATCGCCTTCCCTTTCGTCCGAGGGCTTGTTTTATGTTCCTCTCGCTCGCACGGGCCCTTCCTGTCTTTCTGTGTGTCCCTTATTTTCTGTTAGCGGTGCGTGTTCCACTACGTGCCCGTCGACCAAATATGGCGTCTTTTGTGTTTGATTTTGACGTTTTAATTTTTGTTAATAAAGTAGTCGGTTTTTTAATTACTTTTCTTTTGTTGTATATTTATATTAACATAACTGTAGAAGGACGGGTTGGGTAAGCAAACATTTTGAAAGACGTTTTTATTTTTAAAGACTTACTGTTATGCTGTAAGTTTGTAATTCGATTAACCCATTAATGTAAATTATAGATGCACTAACATTAATGAATCATAAATATTATCGTTGTTGATATAACACATGTTTAATTAATTTATCAATTAATTTATATCGCCTAGTAGCTTAATGTTAAGATTCAGATTACAGAGTATTAATCTAGCAGTCATAGGTACTCCTTGTAGAAACGTATGCAAATGCACTGAATGTGTTTAATGGATGTAGAATATGCAAGGAATTCAGATAGTTTATCATGCCTTCTATTTGGGGTTATAAAGTATAAGCCTAAGCCAGAAAAACTAGCAGGATCGCTAGTACCTACAACAGAATGCGTGTAGACAGTGCTTGCAGCAAGTATCTCAATCGCGCAAGAAAAATTCAAGGGAAGTTTTAGGTACGCCCCATGCTGGAACAATAATATTCCCCCGCCGATTAGGAATCTTAATTTATCTCATCTGATCTACGTCCGTATGTCAGCAGGGATCCATCAGAATATTAGCGGCAGGTATATTTGCCTGACACTAATTTGGTGAAACCTTGAGATATACTTACACTGCACTTTGTATGTTCGTTATTTGAAATAAAGTGTATCATAGCCCTACTTTAATTTCTTTAATTCTTTAAAATATTATGTTTTTTTTGTATATTGGCACCTTATATTTTTGTGCTACTTATTTCTTTTGTGTGCACTAAATTAATGGTTTATCTATCTCTACCTAAATACTACCTCCGGTTTCTGGAGGCCTAACCAATTCTATCTTTCAAGTACTTTGAAATTTCGGTAAAACTACCACACGGTGAGAATTGACTGCAAAATATATCGCGATCAGACTTTCACAACTTTTAAAAGCAGGGTTAAATCTTAAACAAAAAGAAATACTTAGTATCTTCACAATTTGCGTATACTATCCAATGTGCATGACGCTCCACTGTCCGCTCCCGGGACCGCCCGGGAGCTCCGTAGATTGACTTGTCAGAATATTTGAATTTTAATCCCAGCCAAACGTTACATAAACACCACTTTATTTATTCATGAGCCTACCACTGCACTGGCTACGTTTGTTGTCAAGTGAATCTGGAATTTAGGGATGAATTGGATTGGAAACCTTATAGAATTACCATTAAGCCTCGTGCAAACTGGCCTATCTAGGCTAAAGGTTCCCACAAACAGGCGCGATATCGCGGGCGCCACAGGCAGCGCAACCCTAGTCGCGCCCGTGATATCGCGCCTGTTTGTGGGAACCTTTAGCTTAGATAGGTGAATGAAAAAGTTACATTACCTATAGTTTCGCGGTAAAAAGGTGTCTTTGACAATTCTTCTTTAAATAATTTTATTATCCTGTGCCATAATCTTGTCAAAACCGTACGTTTCAATACTCCATTTGAAATAAGATTAGACGTATAGATAAGCCTTTTTTACATTCCGTTCAACCGATTTTGAATTCTATTGCGTTGGTGGCATGACAAATGGCAGCCGCAGTAGATAGTTGGTATTGTGTAACTTTTTTTGCTTTTAATGCTATCCTTATGCCTACGGTATAGAAGTCAAAATCGGTTGAACGGACTGTAAAAGGGTTTGTTTTAATGTCTAATCTTATTTCAAATGGAGTATAAATAAGTTCAAAATAAAACAGTATAATGCTTCACGCAATTAACCTTATTGACATTAATATCGAAACATTTTTTTACCCAAAGCAATATTTTATCCGCAGGTCCCCACATTTCGATGCACGCTTCATGTGAAACGAACTGCAATATATTAACTTATTGCAGTGGACTTCTGTTGTTGCTACCTACAGCATTTACCTACTATATTTGTAACTAGTAGTAAGTAATACCTAGTATTGATTATTCTAAGTACTTTATATATTATTACTTCTATAATATTACCTAGAAGGACGTAAGTGACCTTACTGGTTATGTTCATCAGAAAGGTTAGGTGCGTAGTACTCGCAACCGGCCGAATTATGGGTGAATTTCACCAATGAGAACGCACATCTAAATCGCGTTCAAGAGCTGTCAGTGTCAATATTGGGATATCAAATTATCATTGATGACAGTGACAGCTTTTGAACGCGGTTAAGATGTGCTGATCGCGTTCAGTTTCATTGGTGAAATTCAACCTCAGAAAGGCTTTGGTCAAGCTCCAATAAACATGTACCAGAAACTCAATTATTATTTACAGCTTCTTACATATTTATGATTACTTTGTTTTATAAAAGGTTACATGGGCGCGCTGATTGCAAAATTCGCCTCTAGCCTCGGGTAAGGTGCGATGCGTGCAACTCCTCGCGGGACAATTGGTGTGTTCCTCTTGGCACCACATCATAATATAACGGGTATGTGAACTTTTGATAATATTTTGTGTTTTTTTCTAAAGAATAGCTTCACTTGTAAAACTTTAGCGACCACTTGCTAGCTTAACATTTTTTAATAAAAATAAAATACCTATTTAAAAAATATAATAATTTAAATCTTAACAAGATGCAGATTATAATTAAGAATATAATTTATTACAATACATGTATTTAAATAGTTCAACCAGTGCAGAATTTGCAAGATATTTAAGTACCTACCTATACTCCATTTCAAATATGATTAGACATTTAAAATAAGCCTTTTTACAGTCCGTTCAACCGATTTTGACTTCTATTGCGTTGGTGACATGACAAAATAAATGGCAGCTGCAGTAGACAGTTGGTATTGTGTAACGTTTTTTGCTTTTAATGCATCCTGATGCCTACAGTATAGTAGTCAAAATCGGTTGAACGGACTGTAAAAAAGTTTGTTTAAAGGATATTGACCGATTTGGACCAAATGCTGCCCAGACATGGGAGTGCTTCCAAAAGGTTACTTGCATCAATTTATAAAAAAAAAAACGATATCAGGGTTAAAAAGTTATTGTCTGAGAAAGGTTAATGTTTTTCAAGTACCTACCTAGTTTTATTTACTTAATTATTGGAAATTTATAAGATAGCCTCGTTGAGTTTGAACTCGTTGAGTTTATCTTGACAAGTGCTATAGCCTCAAATGGTGTCCAGGGTCTGATGATGGAGCTGGAGAGTGGTCACGGGCACTCCTGAAGTAAACCAGATAGCCCCGTCGTATGTGGTTTCATTGGATACGTATTGAAAAGTCCTATTACACTAGGTTGTGTCCAAGGTCTGATGACGCAGCCGGAAGGTATCCATAGGAACTCCTCAACCAAAGAAGACAGCAACATCGTCTTTGGACTCGTTGAATATATATTGAAAAGTGCTTTACATTAGGCAGTGTCCAGAGCCCGATGATGGAGCCGGAAGGTTTAAGAACTCCTCAACTCCTCCTCTGCCATTGGTTGGTTGTAAAAAATAGTTTTTCTTAAAACTCCTCGGATAGATTTTATTCAGCTTTGGTTTACAGACTAGTATAGGCCCAAGGAACATAGTGCATTATGTGTCTATTCTGGGCAGCACTTTAAAATGCGCCATAGTTTGGTTGGTATTAATCAATAAAAAATACTCAATAAAAATAGTTTTTCTCAAAACTCCTCGGATAGATTTTATTGAGCTTTGGTTTACAGACTAGTATAAGTCCGAGGAACATAATGCACAATGTGTCCATTCTGGGCAGCACTTGGCCAAACTTCCATTTATGGATGGTCGGTATAAAATATCTAACATGTAAATGATATGCATTCAAATGAAATAATAATGTGTTGTTTAATATAATTACTGTCATTATTTAACAAAATGCGCCATCGGTTGGTTGGTATTCATCAATAAAATAATACTCAACAAAAAATAGTTTTTCTCAAAACTCCGCGGATAGATTTTATTGAGCTTTGGTTTACAGACTAGTATAGGCCCTAGGAACGTAATGCACTATGTGTCCATTCTGGGCAGCACTTGGTCCAACTCCCATATATGGATGGTCATTGTCCTTTCTAATTATATTTCAAATGGAGTATAGTTATCTTGCAAATCCACCGAGCAAGTACACCTGCCTATACTGATAAATATAGTTCATAAGCTTTCGAGGGACTATTAGTATAAATTAATTATTCTTGAACTAAAGTCATAATAGGTAATCATTATTCTGTTAACTACAACCTACTAGGAAAGGTCTTAGCTTTTTCATAGCCAATCTAGTAAGAGATGCTAAAAACATATATTATTTGGTGATAGTAGACAGTATCTCATCCTAAATATGAACGGAAATTATCACTTCCTACGCTCCTAATAAAATTTATTGGTATTAAAAATCCCCAATAAAATAAATTGGTGATAAATATGTCTCTCCAAAGACTTTTAATTACAAAATATCCAATAAGTCACGTCCGTCATCTCTTTTAGTATTTTAACGTCATAATTATTCCCATCAGAATTTTATTAATGGGTCCAAGTGGAACATACCACAGGCCTTTAAAGCCAAGAAACCTTTAGGCAGTAAACGATTTGATGGCTTTTTAATAAGTTGCCTTACGCGGCCGGCATGAAATTTAATTGAATGACCATAACGGATAGGTTGATGTGGCCAATCAGGAAGGCGAGACTAGAGTGTTAAATAAAAGGATTTTCTGTAAAATTAATGAACTGGTTTGCAGAAAAGGATGACATTTTCAAATAGTTAATTCTGTCTATATTAATTGGCAGTTAATTGCAACACATTTCATTTAAAAAAACTAGCTTTGCCCGGGGCTTCGCCCGCGTGTATGTCGCAAATTATACCACGAGATCGTATACATAACATAATCACTTCAGCCTATAATGTTCCCACTTCTGGGACACAGGTCTCCTCTCTGTGAGAGGGAGATCGTATACCTGGATGAAAAGCAGTCATTTTCTAAGGTTTCACCGCATTTTATCGAAATCCGTTCAGCCATTAAGGCGTGAAAAAGTTACAGACAGACAGAGTTACTTTCGCATTCATAATTATTATTATTAATTTATGGAAGTATGGATTCTAAGCTAAACTTTGTAGGCTACATTTTTCAGTCCAACTTATCATGAGCACCATTAGAGCTAGAAAATGGACAAAGGCCTCCAATTGCACACTCCTGAGCTCGTTCCTGGGCCACTCTCATCCATTTCAACTCGATGGTTGATATCTAAAAAAAACATTTTAGTTTATCTACACCCTTCTTAACTTGAAGGTCGCTCGATCTTTTATCTTTGTAAAAATAAAAGCAAAGGCTGTTACTAACTTCATAGTATATAGGCACCTATTTATTTCTTTATGTAAATACAACTCGGTGTCTCTCGCTGTAGAGTTTTGAAAATGGAGTACATTTTTATCACTTGTTTTTCTTCTTTTCTACAGATGGCCAGTTGTTTTTCTTATTGTAATTAGATACGGAGAGAGCCACAAAGGTAGGCCGCTAATTCAATTTTTTGTTTTTGTTTTGACGCGTACAGGGGAAAGATAGTGGCTTCCATTAGGGCTACAAGGCTGAGTAAAGAGCCGACACCAGTTGTCGTCGAGTATCCTACATAATATAAATATTCAATAGGGGTTTGAATATGTTAATACAACGTCTCCTCATTGGGTTGTAGATTGCGTCGTCGTTTTTATCTTATACGACATTTAACTCCGGTAATTCAATTTACTTTATTTGCATAATGTCGCCTGCTTTCTAAAGTAGGTGAGTATGGAAATCGTACTGAATGGGAACGCAATTCGTTTGTCCTTTGAAGTGTATAAATAGATTACTCATGTTAATTTTCCGTTTGATAAAGTAGTGTTTTAATTGGATGCATGTATATTTAGTTGAACAAATTTCAAATAGAATTGATTACAAAAAGTTTGTAGTGATATTTTACGCTTGTTTCAACCTACGCTATCGTTGTTAACATCCACCGAATCAAAAAGGTTTCATCACACTATTACGTATAGGCGAATAGAGATATCTAGAATTAATCGGGCTCTGAAGGCATACAAAGCCGTGAAATATTGCTCGCTCGTTGTTCACAATGGCTACGTCTTCATCACGACCCTATTGTTTTTTTTCTTTGGGCACCACACGCGGGATTGTTTTCTGTTACAGCTATGGAGTTGGGAAACGTGTTCTGCTGTCCCTGGGCCCATTTATCAGGGGCTAGGCTCATCGAAGGCTTAGCTTGCCGAGATAAAAATATCTCTGTACTTAAATTTAAGATTCTTACATACTTGTTAATAATATTTATGGACGGTGACCCGAGGATAGTGGCCTGAGGTGTAGGGTATACGAACTATAATTTATTTTATCACAATTCTGTATATTTGTAGCTGTAGGAAATACAGGTATTTAGAAACCATATTTTGCTACTAAAATGTATTTAAAAGTATGCACAATACAACTACAATCACGTAACTAAATATTTTTAAGGAAATATTCCAAAAACTCCAACGTAATTAATCAGAAACAAACAATCAGTCACGCTTCCACAAAAATTCTCAATACAAATCCAAGATATGGGGAGGAAATAAGTTTTAACCACAAGATAACTACCTACCTGTAGATAGGTAGGTACATACGTATACAAAGCCACAATAGAACGGTGCTCTTCATTCCCCGTTATCAATCTACCATGATGCCATCTGTGACGCCGCCATTACTCAATTTCCTGTGCCGCCAAAAAAGAGCGCGTAAAAAGAATTCAAAGAAAGAATTCAAACAACCGTTTAGAACACGGAATAGAGACGCGACGCTTCACTGTCGGTTTGATGTTACTCTATGATTTATGGCTGAATAAATAGGTATTGGAATATGATTTTGAACGGGTCTTCTAGGATTTATTTACGTAGATGTTTCATAGTGGGATGCTGGCTGGAAAGGTTTTATTTTCAGGAATGATGAGTTAAATGTTTAATATTACTTACCTAACTATTGAGGTAGGTACATAATATTTGACATTTATCTGTGGATTTTCCATAGAGGTAGGTATTTTTAGGGTTCCGTACCCAAAGGGTAAAATGGGACCCTATTACTAAGACTCCGCTGTCGTCCGTCTTTCCGCCTGTCACCAGGCTGTATCTTATGAACCGTGATAGTTAGACAGTTAAAATGTTCACAGATTATGTATTTCTGTTGCCGCTGTAACAACAAATACTAAAAACAGAATAAAATTAATATTTAAGGGGCTCCCATACAACAAACGTGACTTTTTTGCCGTTTTTATAGATAATGGTACGGAACCCTTCGAGCGCGAGTCCGACTCGCACTTGGCCGGTTTTTATTTAATCATTGAGCCAGAATCGTAGACAGATATGAGAATATTCAAACTATAGTAAGTCGGTACCTAATTCAGGAATGGTGCCTATTACCAGGATTTTGACTTGATTTTGATTTTTCATAAGCCCTCCTTTGCATTTCATGTCATGAGCCGCTGAAGTAATTTTATTCACTAATAGCTCTGCGAACAGTACCTAGATCTCACGACCACAAACTTTTTTGCAACAATTAATTTACAACTAATAAGTTAATAAAAACGGGATGTTTATCATGTTTTTAAAAACAAAAAACATGGTAAATATCCCGGTACTTATTAACTTTTGAAAACAAACCTAACAAATAGGGACCAATCGCAATCAGTAAACAAACTTGTCGGAAATAGATAGATTCTTATCAGATTTGCATATAAATTTTCGGTTTCTAAGCGGAATGTGGTGGTGCACCCACACACAACCGAATTTGGACTCTTGCACTGTGTGTTGGTACCACTGAATGATAATTTAAATTCATTCTCTCCGCCGCCCGCGCCATCATTTGGACAAATGCTGCGTCATTTGTCTAAGGGATTGCACTGAGGTACGGGGCGGGAAAACCACTCCACAATATCAAGGAAAATCAACCTTGTATTCTCAACTTTAATGTTAGTTTTCCAACAACACCAACCGATCAGATTCCAAAATCTTCAGTTAAGGTAAAGCTACGCAAAATTGATATTTACGTGCAAAAATATAGAGTTCATTCGGGTCCGCGCCACCGAAATCTCATTTTGTAAGCTTCCAAAAACATTTTCACAATGAAAAATGAAACTTATAAAGAATGTTCGTCGGTTGATTTTTGATCGGCAAAGTTTCGTTTCAATGGGTATTGAATTAAAACTTACCGTATTTGTGCTACGTTACTAATTAATTTAATTATTTATCTCATTGTGCGCATGTTTATTCAATACACATAATTTTAATGAATAGGTGCTTAAAGGAAGCTTCTGTAGCTCAGTAATCGATGACTACAATATAATTTAACAACTTTTTGGAAAAAAAGATTTTTAAACCCAGAAACTTCGTGTTAAAAAAAAAATTAAAAGATCACTTTCAAATAATGAAGCGTCGTTAACAAATCAAAACATTATTACTGCATTATTATTAACATTATTAGCTAAAATCGTTACTAGGATAATCCAAGTTGAACATTTTTATTTTAAAATTATCAACGCATTTTCTCATAGAACAGCCATTTTCTCGTTGATCTCGACTCGGGTGTCTTACGTTCGAAAGCTATTTATCTCGTCTCGCAGTGTTGAAGAAAACTAGGTTAGTAAGGCAAAGGTATCTTCGTATATTGACTTAGCCAACCTTCTCTTGTCACTATGTATCTTGTAGGATCTGTGACGTGACATTATCCAGGTACAGTCAAGTTTTTTATATCAACGTTACAACACTTAAGTAGCACCGACGACGACGTCACTGATCAGACTATTGCATAGAAAACTATATTGACTTGACAACAAAGATCAAAAAAATAAAGTAATAAAAACTAAAACCCAACTACGACTAAAAAGGTATAAACAAGACACCACAGACAGACAAATAAAAAATCCGGAGTCATACGTGTTAGGGCATAAATCGAACGGATTACGTGTGACTCCAGATTTTTAATTTGTCTGTCTGTGGTGTCTTGTTTATACCTTTTTAGTCGTAGGTAGTTGGGTTTTAGTTTTTATTACTTTATTTTTTTTTAAATTATTTTGGGGTTATAATATATATTATTTTGAAATGTGCTCATTAAGCCCTTTCATTTGATATCCAACATGCTACGAATAAACAATTTTTTTTTTTAGTTCCTGACTTCATGGCCTCTAGAGGGCGCGATTTTTAATTTAATGTGACGTAACATAGCCTATAACCAGCGGACGATCAAGACGCTTCCAACGATACCTCATTTGTCAAATTGTGATGAGTGGTTTAGATGATAGGAGGGAACAGATGAACATACATACATACATACATACCGGTCAAAATCATAACCCTCCTTTTTTCTTCGCCGTAGTCGGGTAAAAATAGCATACACATTTGACCAAAGTTGTGTTGACATGAACCTAAAACCTTTTTAATAGAAGGGCCCATATGGCCCATATCTTACCGTGAGTGTCAATTTTTTTAATTCGGTCTGTCATGAAAAGAGGATAGTAGAATTTTATTCTGTGATATTGATATTACCGTGCAATATTAGTATAATTCTGAAAAGCAGCTTGCATCGTGCAATGAGTAGACAAAAATAGACTTTAGGGCTAAAGGCTTTAAGGTGACGATCATAGTAATGTTGGTTGACCTATAAGATCGTGGGGTAAACCTGAATGATAGGTTCTAATTCATCAGGTTCCGAATATTAGTCTAAGAAGGTAGCAAGGAAAATATGGCGAAAGTTACTAAGTAGATATTAAAGATGTGAGCTAAGTAGAAAATCCTTAGCGAAACTGTGACTCTTGGATTTTGCCACATAACACTGCTGGACAAAGGATTATACCATTGGGCCATTTGTCTATCGCGACACCTAGATAAATAATTATAATCATATTTGTTTCATCTTTTGTAATACTATTCTCTTTGTCGTGTCTCACGATTAGTTCAATCGTGATCGAATCACTTGTTAACATCCTGATTCAGATACGATAATTATAATATAAAATGTATAGGCCATACAAATTTAAATGTTTGGCTCAATGCGGAAATCACCTGAGGCGGCTCAAAGCTCAAAAGGCGGTTGGTAGATGATAGAACCATTTCAGCCAACTCCGAGTCTATAATAGTCCACTGTTGTTCATGGCCTTTTCATCACCTTGATGCGAGAATCAATCAAAATACCATAATAACAGTTCCGTAGTTAAAAATATCATAATTCTTGTTACTTTGTGTTGTTTATGCTACGAGAAGGAAATGAAAGTCATCAATTTCCTCGGAAAACCTTAACGTGGTACATACAGGCAATCATGTAAAAAAGTAAGTATATAGGTAGGTACATAAGTACATTACTGAGGCTCATTTGTATCGGGGTAGGCAGTGTAAAATAATCGGATCCCGTAAATGTTATATTAATGATCGTCCATTTGTACGAGTGAAATAAATTTGATGAAATTAAAAGGAAAAAAAATCAGTATGAATAATTGGCGTTCGCTTGTTGTATGTCCGCCTTCTGTTATTAAATTCCACGTAGGTTTTATGTGAAATGTGGAAAGAATTGTTCCGTAGAAGTTGGCCATATATTAGCAACGGATTCTACAGTTTTTTTAATTAATTTGCTACATGTTGCTATTACTTATTTGATTCTTCACAAGTTGAATAACGTTTCAGGAAAAAATGTAAAGGAAAAGGATTAAAAAATGTATTACTATCTACATTCTTTTTTAATGAGACTCAGTGAGTAATTTCATGTTTGGGTATGAACCTACAAAAACTGTTCAAACTCCAGAACTTGACGAAAAAGAAGGTGACGTAAGCACAGTAAGCGAAAAAGACCTTCTACGAACGAATTCAACGAATTTGATTTTTATCTCGGCTTTTTTTGATCCACGAACCCTACAGTCCCGAAAGCAATCTAGTTGGGCCCAGGATTACTCGTTTCTTTTTTTTATTTTATCTAATTGTGCCCGCGGTATGCCCCAGAGATGGGGCGATGTGTCGCGGAGTATCTACTCTGCTGCCCTGCGCGGAAACCAATTTCAAAAGACCCAGAAACTGTACAGAGTCGGACGGATTTGCGATTTTTTATAGATAAACTTATGGGAGTTGAATCGAAGAATTTTTGTTGATTAGCAGTGTGAATATAAATACAATGTCTGCCTGCAAAGGGAATGTACATTATCGTTTGAAACGAGACCTTTTTGTTATCTGATGAAAGGAAAGGTCATCTCGTGCAGTAGAAATGCAGAGTCCTTGTCAAAGAATGATTTACGGCTCCAATGTTTACTAACTCGAGTCTATTTGCTTCGGGAATATTTCAGATATCGATCAAAAACCAAACCTTCGACCCTTTACAAGCACGTAAAATCCATATTAACATACAGATGTATATCAGAAATCGTAGGGTAAATATTGTTCGGAAAGGATAGCATACTCCGGCCCTGTCGAGAGTGGCGCCCCCTTCAGCCCGCGAGTGACACTGACGGATCGCGGGACATTAGTCATAGTCGAGACCTCCCGTCCTCCCTTCCCGCACCCCCCACTACCCCCGCACATACCCTGTTTATTTACTTTTTGTAACGCTATTGATGTTTAATTATAGAGCACCCTAATGTATCTCGCCTAATTTTGACGCGTAATGTTTTGCTAGTAATATTTCATTGCATCACGAATATATTTTGTTAGTGCTATGTCGTTTGTTAAGTGCTATTTTGAAGCGATTTTCTGTCTGCAGTCGATATTTCTTCGGCAAATGTAGGAGCGTTTGAGTTTGACCAAGACTCTTACTAAACAGAAAATACATAGGTACTTTGGTCGGCTGTCTGGGTGAAACTCAACTTCAAAACTTTCTTCTACATAGGCCTGGAGGCATATCTGGTAGTACCTAACTGGAAAACACAAAGCTACTTTGTTAAAAAGAAGTTTTGCTTATCATCTATCTAGTTTACTAATTACAAATTTTATATTACACGTACGTTCACAAATTCCAATAAAATCGAATCAATGCCAATTACCAATCTATTTATTTTTTCAAGGTCACTCAGCGAGCTATGGAACGAGCTATGCTTGGAGTATCTCTGAGAGATAGAATCCGGAATGAGGTAATCCGGCAGAGAACCAAAGTTGTTGACATAGCTCATAGAATAAGCAAGCTGAAGTGGCAATGGGCCGGCCATATTAGCCGTAGAACCGATGACCGTTGGGGTAGACGTGTTCTTGAGTGGAGACCGCGAATCGGCAAACGTAAGGTAGGACGCCCTCAGGCTAGGTGGAGCGACGATCTTCGCAGGGTGGCTGATAGCAGCTGGATGAGAGCTGCCGAGAATCGAGCTGAATGGCGTGCAATTGGAGAGGCCTATGTCCAGCAGTGGACTGCTATAGGCTGATGATGATGATGAATCTATTTACCAGGTTCTTTACTCTGAAAATATTTTACAAGTAACGCCGAATGACCACAACTTACTCATACACATCGAAGTATCCATTGCCGACAAGCTAGACGCAAATAAAACGTTACAACCACCTCTCAGTTGAAGTGGTAAAACAAGAGAAACACTGCATAGTTCTAACCGGAATGATAGTTTGTCTTACCACTCTGATAGTTGTTCATTAATACTTGAACAGCTGTGTCATTTCGAGCTATCAACACTTCGTTTTGTTTTACTGCAAGAATTAGCCTATCTATTCATTTGATGACGGGCAGAAATAGGTTATAGGCGAGTAGAAATTCATTTCTCATTCAAATAAATTTTGATTAGCGTGACATAATTGCGTCCTGAATCGGTGAATTCTGATAATGGGTGGTTTCTTAATTAACCTACATTTCGACCACAGCACCCAAGTGATCTTCGTCATCTTTCATTGTTTCTAGCATTTTTTTCTTTAATTATGGACTCTATTTTAGTGCTGCTAGCTTTCAGTTCAGCTTTCTAGCTGTTATTTTTGTTTATATGGAGCTTCTCTTCTAGCCAACTATTCAGTTTTCAAGCTCGATTCGATTCGAATCTCTAATCACGCGACTACCCTCGTACGTACATAATTAGAGTAGTAGTTTATTTTTGTGCGATGTATCTACGAGTTATTTTCACGATATAAGAAAGATAATCTTAGTTTAATTCAATAAGCAAACAAGTCCCTCCCCTCACTCCCTAGAACAAACATTCATCTCCAACCAGTAGCAAGAGCAACATAATCATCAACAAATCGAATTTTCCATCAATCACGTGACGTCATCACTTACGATATCTTTACCTGAGAGGTGGCGCCCCCTGCCTTATCACATAGCGACATGATAAATGACTTGCGCCTATCTGTTAATTAAGATTTTCGCGGCTCTCACGTGTAGACGGATGTCGGTAATTTAACTTAGATGTTGTTGGATGTTGGATGACGAAAAATATTCAATTTAGATAGTGATTGTTGATGTGATAGTGGATTTGTGGAGTTTACATGGGAGTTTCTCGTAGTGATTTCGTTCAGTGATTGGTACTAAGAACTAGTTCCAAGAGATTATTTTTGTTGAGAAAACTTTCATGTGTGATGAGAACATTCTTTTGAAGTTAAGAGGCTTTTAAAATCAATCTTACGCCTAAGGCGAGGCAATACTTGTCTATCTTATTAAAAAAATCTGGAAACTAATATTTTAAGCTTTAAGCTACACAAAAACTTTTCCCTGAAATTCACCATCTTACTTCTTATAAAATTCAAATCCAGACAATTTAATTTTTCTTTTGCAACTAATAATAGGATTAGAATTAAACAAACATTCTACACCAAAAAACACGGCTGCAAGTGCAAAGTGTATCAAGGCATAGTCGAGATAGTTCGCTGATCGCCGATAGAGGGCGTGCCCGAACACCCATTTGTCAGCGAGAGGCTCATTAGGGTCGAATCTGGTTGGAACTCCAGGGATTAAGGGTCTCAATACGAGGTAGTCGTCACAAGTGTACGGTAATGGATATTGAAGGAAAAATCTTAGGTTTGAAACTCTTTTTGTCTGATTTGATTGATGTATGGATGCGACAATTTTTAGTTCAGGCAGTATAGATACTAAGCTTTTTAATATTCTGTAAAATGTCCCCGAAAAACATAATACACGTTGAGTACTAATTATTGTCACTGCTGTAAGTAATTAAAATCATGCGTATTTCAAGGGACCTCTGAAAATAATTGTCTGAAGAGAAAAAAGTTCGCTATACTACACAAATAGGTAGGGTATATTAATTAATATTATAATACGAATTTGCAAAAAAGCCTCAAATGTTGTCCGATCAGATCATCAAACTTCTTACAAAGTATCTACAGTTTCTGTACCCACTTGACATAAATCTGCGCCAATTACTGCAGTTGCACTCATATGAGGTATAACTATTATATATACCTTGTTATTATGTTATCATTTGTTTTTGTCACCACTCACATTAGCAATCACAAGAGATCTGTCATATAAGTACATTAGATATCATTACACTAATCGGCTTTTCGAGCAAAAACTCAATCCCCAGAAAACGCTAGTTAACTCGACTATAATTTACTATATACGATGTGAATCTGTGTACGACGATTATAAAAACATTACACGATAGATATAAACTTATCGCGACCGCCAATCAGAAACGAGAAGTCTAAATAAATCGATGTTACATCCAATCATTACTCTACGTCAGGATCGACTCAATTAAAATATCGTTAATGTACTACAACTAAACAAAAACCAACCCTACACTGTAAACTTTAGAGTTGTTTTTTACACTGTCAATATTTTTACCTTGCAATGGTCATTATGGTAAATGTAGTATACCATAAAACCACGAAATCGGCGTGTCGGAATCGGAATAAAGGTAAAATAAACAGTCGGTAAAGCTGCGCTGGACACGAGGTTTTAAATAATATAAGCAGAGGTCATTATAATAATATCAACCTGTGAATATCATTGATGTTGTTTATTCTCAAACATAAGAGTTAGACAAACTAGATAAAGCATGATGATACTAGTCTTTAACTGTTTCTGAAACTGAAGATTTAAAATTTAATAAAACCAGTTCCAAAAGTCGTCGTGAATGATTTCTGCGATGTATCATTTTTTCATTATTTCTTGTAGGCATATGATATGATCAAACAAGAGACCTAAAGTGCCTGCTACACGGTTGCAAACCACGTCGCCGACAGAGGTGATCTAGGTTGGCGACCAGCAGAGCTGTTTCAAATTTGGTAGTAAACCAGCTTCTACACCTCTGTCGGGACGCGGTTGGCAACCGTGTAGCAGGCACTTAATGCATTTCATTCCGTAACTGCTGTGCATTTCCGATTAGATATAATTTGCAATAGGTCCTTCAATTCACTACACGTTTCTTACATTCATTTCAATTAATAACTTCAGTTTACCATAACACTGTATAAAATTAAAATGACCAAATATTCAAAATCCATATCTATATCCAATTTGTATCCAGTACTCTATGAAATTATAATTCCAGTACTAAACTAAAATGATTGCGTAGATTATCCATTTTTCATAATCAACGTAAACTCGGTTGTAATTTATCAAAATGTTTACCTAAAACAAATACGAGTTAAGTACTGTAATCTGTATTTTGTGTAGTTTATCTATAACGTGGGCGTGGCCCATAGTAATTTGCTTTAGCTTCAGAATTTATTTGATAGGAACTGCATTACTGCAATATTCATAATTATGTATTGTAATATCTAACTCTTTATTTTGTTCATTTCTCAGTACTGCAGCAAAGCTTGGACATCTATTAGGTACCTTGATTTCCGCTAACTTCATTGACCATTCCATCCTGGATATAAATTTTGGTCAAGATGCAATGTATTTACCTTCTCCTTTTATTTTTTATTTTTACTTGATCTTTACTTTGATCAAACAGTAGTTTATTGTCAAATTCATTACATCGACTTTAATTTTATACAGTGTTTCACCAATGAATATTTTCCACCAGTATTTGTAAATCCTGCTGGATCATCGATCATATCTTCCCAAAATACTCTAAAACATTTCGACAATCTACATGAGTACTTTTTAAAAGAAAATATTTACAGTCTCCAGCGGTGTTATCCTCGTGTACGAACGATAAATTACTTGTAATTTCGTACTCGGGTGATACCTGAGCTCAGTGAAAAAACACGAGACATAGACGTCTTGGTGCGTCGCAAATTACGGTCATCATCTTCTCATCAGGAGCGTGGGTACGCGTTGATGTATCGCTGTTCGGCTGGAGGGTACCGGAGCGTACCCATATAGGGACTTGAAGGTGCAGAAGGGATTTTTTGGTAGGTTGCTGTTTAAAGTTCAAGGGAATGGATTTTAATGTTATCAAATGATGAATTTCGTCTATTCCACTTGAGGCATTCTTAGTTCTAATTTAGTTCATTGAAATTTAACTTCGGTCTCCCTCCCTCCTCCCGACTGTTAATCCCAAACGATGGTGGATTCTGGCATATTATTCCTCCATAGTATTCTCCACTTCTGCGCTCTTACTTTGACATCCATGTCGCATGCCGTCATGTTTTGCATACTACACTATATCCTCCTGGTTTTAGGAATCCCTGGTTTAAGGAGGATCCCGAGAAGACATCGAAATTCCGTACAGGAACAGACAGTTTCAGTGTCGGATTGCCTACTTAACCAAGTAGTCCAAAGTATACTATTATTACCAATGTGTGAATCACACGAATCATTATGTTTTGATCACTTAAGATTAATAATATTATTATAATATTCTATATATTATGATCTGTTCTGGTTCTGATGAGTGTGTCTGTATTCTATGATTTGAGACTGCATTGAGTATGTGGCGGTATCTACATCGCCACATGCGAACTACGCATCAAAGACCTGACGTCAGACAGACGTCACATAAATCCTGCATCGCGCAATTAAAGTTTACCATGCAGTGGACATATATACGAGAACCCAACATCAATCGTTGGGCAGTTGCCCGCCAGACACAACACCCGTCTGGTTGGAGGATCCTCCCTTTTCTATGGAGTATGAGTGAACTTTACACCCTGTTCCTCATACCCCTAAAAGTACCTATTTGTTTCAATCATCACTTCTTGGAACTTACCACACGTTGATTTCAAATAATCATTGCCGCATCTAGACCCACATCAACTCTGTGGTGTAAATATGAGCACTTCAACGTCAGAGAGAGTTGGCTTAAAGAGTAAATGGGCGTTCAGCGTTAGGTTTTAAACTCCACTAAAGTTTGTGCCTCACAAGAAACAAATTACGAGGAAACGAAATCACCGCAGTAATATCCCGTTACATTACATTATGTTGCGTATATCGCCACCTGCGAATATTGCTTTTCTGAACGTAAGATAAATAGCTCTGTAAATGATCGACATGAATTCCTATGATGAAGGCAGACTGGTAGATTCTTCTTGGAGATCTTTTTTGATAATGTCGAATATCTACTCAATTATTTTCATGAATCCGGAATTTTGGAAACACAAGAAGGAAGCAATGAATTAAATAAAAAATAATCTGGTATTTTCCAATAATATATATCTATAATCTGACTTCAGTTTATTTTGAGCATCTCAAGCGGAGATTCCTAAAAGTTTGATAAGTAAACTTGATGAGTGAACGTGATTTTTCATCGTACATATTTTTATATTCAGAGGAATTTTCAAGTTTTAATGCCAAAATTCAAACACATACTCCTTCAGCGTAATTATAATCACCATCCCTCACTCCCCAGAAAACGAAGTGTAATGCTTGCAGTCATGACGAAACAATTATGAAAGTTAAAGAAGCAGCTGTCACTGCGCATCCTAGTAATACCATATCGAAACTAGCTTCCAAATGCCATCATACTTAGCCCATTTATCCAAAACAGAAAGGCAGACAGGCATTACAATATAATATTTCAACTGAAGGTATTAGAAAGGCAGTAGTAAGCGTACGACGGTAACTAATCGTCGCGCATGCGTGGCCAATCGGAATTACTGTGGAACAATTGCTGGCAACGCTTTAGGTAGCCATGGGTGCTTGATTTGCTGTGGGAAAGGGTAATGTATTTACAGAAATAGAGACTAAAATGTCAAATTCTTCGTTGACAGCTTTTACTTCGATAGCTCTTACATCATTCTGTCTGACATTGCTTTGTTGCGTATGCGGCTTGTACTTTGCGCTCTTTAACTTTAAGATCATGGAAGTTCATTTATTTTAGCTGTTTAATATTAAGTTCTAATCCATATCCATACTAATATCATAAATTCGAAAGTAACTCTGTTTGTCTATCTGTCTGTATGTTACCTTTTCACGCCTAAACCACTGAACGGATTTCGATAAAATTTGGCAAGGTGATAGATGACATCCTGGGAAAGGACATAAGGTACTTTTCATCGATGCGGGCGAAGCCGCGAGCGGAAGCTGTATCATATATTCAGAAATAAATGATAATTATTAATATTCTAATCAATGAAAATTAAAGTAGTTTTAACGTTCTAATCAGTCTCGATTAAAATGAAGGAGTATTATATACAATTTTGAATTAATTAATTGACAATGAAATGTGTCCAGAAATTAAAGACAGAAGAAGGTAATTATGAATTAAGCGTAAAATTAACTTCACTATCCCCGGCTATTTAGAAAAACCTTCACAGCAAATTCAAAGCCGTCCGACCCTGGGAAAGGGCATAAAATTTTCCTATTTTTTCAACGTCCACCCACACCTAATAGTTTTTACGCATCAAGCGGTAGTCGAGTAAAAACGTAAATTACCAAAACGTATCGCCGGTAAAAAAAGTGGGCTGGCCGTCAGATCATTAGTAAGAGCCAATGGTCGTTACCTAAAAGTCATTAGCGTCAACTTTTACCGTAATTTGAGGTTGTATACAACCTACATAAGTGTACTATGTGATGGGCATTTTCATTATAATAATTTATGTAAAATAACCAATTTTGTGTTATTAGTTACGACTTTCGATGATGACTTGATGGGGTGAACTTGATTGCGAAATTGTACCAAACTTGTTTTGTGACTTTCGATAGAGCTTTTTGCATAT
The DNA here is from genome assembly GCA_948473465.1 of Lithophane ornitopus. Taxonomy (NCBI): domain Eukaryota; kingdom Metazoa; phylum Arthropoda; class Insecta; order Lepidoptera; family Noctuidae; genus Lithophane; species Lithophane ornitopus. Next base: position 10,906,869 of record OX419623.1, read on the forward strand.
TTATCCTTCGTTTGCACATCGAATTATAATCGAAGTTGTCAGGTTTTACATGACGTAATAACTTAATTTGTCGCTTCACCCTTATTTTGCAAGATGCATGCCATACCTTGCCGATGATTAATTTAGGATCACCCAATGACTCAATTTCCATACCGGTTTACATTTAAACATTGATGTCTGTCTGAAGAGTACTTGAATTATTCTATAGCTACTCTGTTTTTTTTACAGAAATTACCTCCAGAATGAAAAGTTTAAACCTGAATAACTTTATCATTTCCAAACAATTAAATAGTAACGTATAAAATCATTTCCCTAAAACATATCGGTATTGAAGCCAATTGGTATTTATTTCCATAACCACCGGACTGTGAAAAATAAAAACCTAGATTTTCCGCCATCGCTTTACGATTACGAATCAATCAAACAAAAAGCCGGCTCCGTTTCCATCAATTTGTCGCCCAACTTTTACAATGGCATAAGTTTTTGCGCGAGCCAGTGCAGTCGATTGTTCTAATTGCGCGGTTCCATTACAATAATGTCTTATAATCACAGGGCTATTTGTAAACGCCGCGTCGGGCTGCAATGAGGTGTGGAAACGGACCGTTTTGCGGTGCGCGCTTTCAGTGGAGCGGGTGTGGTGGAAGTTAGAGGCGGAGATGAGTAGTAGCGATTATAACATGAATATCGCGAACACGAATATTCGCGATCGAGGTTACCTACCTAGATGAAACCAACATATTGTTATCTGTTTTACTCTACCTTCATAGCTCGATATAAGGGTTTTTTTTTCGGTTGTAAAAACGCTCTAAGCCAATGCCAACATTTTCTGCACTTTTTAATTGATTGAAAAATTAAAATTTTGTTTACAAATATTTCGCTAATTATCATCAAGATTTTATTAAACAGACAGACTCGGTTTGGTGGACTTTTTAATTGTGCTTGGGACTATTGACTATGGATTGAAACCTTTACCCAAACCAAAAGTTACGAATAAAAGTTATAAAGATTTGCTGAAAAAAGCGTAATTTTTATACTGACAAAACGTTATGTCGTTGTAAAACTATTGTAATAATTATGGCAACATAATAATATACCGTCGATTTAATCACTTTTGCCTCTTCCACAGTCCACTAATCTGTTACAACTTGCACCACGCAAGTTCTCTGCATTACTGTAACATTGTCGGTCGCTGATGGCCAGTAGCCGTGCGGTTTAGAAATCGATTCAGCTATTCATTAATTTAATACATTTCCTGTTAGTGAGCCTTGTAATTGATATCTAGTTTAATAACGTACAATAATGCTTAATGTACCACAAATTTTGAAATACTATTTTATTAGTAAAAGCATTTCCTGTGTGACAATAGATAATAATTAACTTCCAACATTATTAATAGGTAACGTTATGTTCCTACATATTAATATTGCATCAACGTTTTTTTTTAAACATTGCATAAATAATTTATGAATTCGGTTTTAGTATCAGAAAATATTGTTAGTGCTGATTTCGGTATATTTTTATTTTAGAACAATTTAATACAGCCTTATTCTATTCCAACCTATGCTTTTCACTGGTAGACACAAGCGTTCAGCAAAATCTTCGCTTTTCGATTTAAAACTCAGGAAAATTAAGGCAAACTTATTGTATCTCATTCTGAACTTCACATACCTAACAATTTCAAGACAGTAAAGAATTTATAATACAAACATCAAACACGAAAAATATACTGTATGAGCAAGAAGTGTGGCCATGGTGAAATGGTGTCGGGTGTTGGCAGTGAGACGTTCACTCGTCACATATAATAATTAGTCAGTAAGACAAACAGGTCACGAACAGGGCTGTCGTGAGATTAGACTGAAGGAGTTGAATGAAATCGCCTTTCAGGAGAAAGTCTTTTTCGTGATACAAGTAAAACTGATTTGAAAACCTGATTAAAGTTTTAAAGCTGATTGATTTTCTTTTGATTGTTATCACAATCCTTCATTCAATTCAATTATCACTGTTCTATGAGACAGTAGTTGTTAAAAAGTCAGCAAGGTTAGCAGTGATACTTACTGTCTAAGGTACTATGGACATATTTACATGAGTTAGTATTATCAATTTATCACTGACTAGCAGTGCCTCGCGGTTTCACCCGCGTAAGTCCCGATCCCGTGGAAATGTCGGACTACAAAGTATCCTATGTCTGTATCCTATGTCAATAATATCTGAAAAGCACAATTTGGATCATATTAGTTCAGAATAGTATTTAGAATCTTTTCATTCCATCCCTTGCAGGTTGCCTTTGCAGGAAATCGCACAATTCTAAGTTAAACTAATCCCACCAAGATCATTAATAAAATAAACATGATCAAAGAACTGCATGCCAAAAATTAAACAATACACCATTATTCATTGAAACATCTTGATGCTATATGCAAATTCTTGACGCGTTAATCTTGCACCTTTTATGTTAATTGAGGACATGTAGAGGGGCTTAGAAGTCCCCTCGAGAGCCAGTCTAGGATTGTGATTAAACTTTGAATAAAGACAACAATGACAGAATAGACAATTTTGAATACGTGTGGCAGTGAAAAATGATGATAGATGATAGGAAAATGTGCATATGTTGCGTTAGGAAAGCCAATGTATTGAATAGTACCTACTTAGTTAAATATTGACAAATAGTCAATATTTAACTAAGTAGGATCAGTATGATCATAAAAGGCGATTGAACTTTTGCACTATTCTAGGTAATGTCCAAAAGTATGATAAGTACGTCTACATTATAAATAACAATCGATTGTTTCTCTGCTTAGAACTATCTATCAATCGATTTTTGTTTGTTGTTGTTTTTCAAAATCTTTTTTAGACATTGGATTTACTTTTGCGGGATAGGGATAGCAAAATATCTGTCGTTTCATCTCTTAATAGGTAATGTAATTATATATTTTCCTGGAATGCTCAGAGCAACCCTGTCCAGCATGGCCTGTGACGTCACTAACGAGTCGACAGTGCTCGGATGTTAGCAAAAGGCGGACTGACCCGAAATTCCACTTAGCAATGTACAAAGCAAAACTTGTATAAATCTACTTAGTGGAGTTGCTATTAAGTGTAAACTACGTAGTACATGTGTACTAAGAAACTAAGATGACACCAGTAGGGTCATACATTTGAATGTATGTATTTAATAATAATAATAATAATTCCTTTATTTTCAGGCAACGCCCATAGATAAAATACACAAAATAATAAACTAATACATAATAAAAACCACACTACAAAATCTATTTACGTATGGTCGGCGACGTATTGCGCTGAATCGTGGTGTCATGTAGCCTTCCGCGAAAATGCCGATACACGACACCGGTCGGCCAAAATTCTTCCTTCATGAAAGTCTCCATGTGATGAGTCGGAACCCGCACCACAAAAGATTTGAAGTTAATCTTATGGCGTGACTACAACTTCTCGAATCTCAATGTGAACTTTGTCTTCATCCTGATGTACTCCACGACCTCCTCTGCCTTCCTTTATGTACACTGTTGTCATAAAAAGCTGAAGTCACATTCAATTTTGTTGCAATGTCTAAGTTGCGATCTTTCCAAATGCCTTCACCAATCCAAATCCCATATTTCTATGACATGGGTTCATCTTTTATTCAATTGTTGTATTTTTAAACTCTTTAAAAATACCATATATCACATCGAAGAAAGAATAACATTTATTTGGCAAAAGTTCGTGAAACACAAAATACAAATGAAAATAAAAAAAACACTTTATGTACTTTCTTGTCAAAAACGGTACAAAAAGATGGCCGTAACAATAATTATCATTAATTTAAGTTCAGAAATATTGTAGGCAAACGTCACTAACGATTTGGAAGTGCAGAGCTGTTATCCAAATGCGGGACGACCCGAAAATCCACTTAGCCTTCGACGAAAACTTGGTAAAGGGTTGCGAGGGTTGCACGTAAGAGCTTAAAAACAAGGGGTGTTTATTAAATTATTTCGTCGTGCATAGGGATTTAATCAGAGCCACTGATAATCATTTGGGATCAGGGAAAATGAGTGAAATTGTGTGAGGTTTTTTTTTTATTCTGGCCTAGTGCTGTCTAAGTTAAAGTTTTTCATTTATTGATAAGATTTTTTTTTAAATTGGATTTTTGTTTGGCTCGTTTTGTTTAACCATAATTTATTTAATACTTGCAGAAAATCAGGTCAATTTTTGTTCTGATTTATAAGATTTTTGTTAGTTTTAGTGCTAAATTAAAAAAAAAAGCTTATAACGTCACGTATTCTAATCTAGTATTTAGTAATTCAGTCATCATTATCCAATCGACATTCAACTCGATCCTCGACTTTCATCCAGCTGCTACCGGTACCCAGCGAAGATCATGGCTCATCTTGCCTAGTAGTTCAATATTTCCAGGTATTCCACTTCCTTCTATGTAGAATTACGACCAGCCCTCCAATGTGGACATACAAATATTTGTAGCAAACATTCCACCAACAGCACAGGATCTAAGCGGACTCCACAATGTCTAATTAGACACAACGAGAACACGTCCCAACCGTTGTTCCTTGTCTAATAGCTTGTTATTAAAACTTTATATTTGTGTCAGGTGCCTTAAGAGAGTGCTAAGTTGTCTGCCAAATGATACTTGTTTTGAATTACTGAAGACTTTATCAAGAATTGTGGAAGTAGGTATGTTGGTTAATTTCCCTTTTAGTTTTGAAAAGTTCATCCCTCATTACTGCCTAGCTTAGTACAGATGAAGAATTTATGTATCTACCCAAAAATCTAGGCACATTTTGTTGTTATGATTTATTTTTATTCCACTAAATTAAATTCAATTTATCTTTATTACAATCCATAATGTAAATAGACAGGTGGCAAGAATGAATAAATAGAAAAATAAGTAAGTAAGTTTAAATAAGTAGAAGAGAGGATTTTTATTTTTATTTTAGACTAGCTGATACCCGCAGCTTCGCCCGCGTGGATGTCGGTTATTATTTATTAAAACCTTCCTCGAGACCCACTCTATCCATTGCTTGGTGAAAACAGCATGAAAATCGGTGCGGTAGTTTTTGAGTTTATCGCGGACAGGACGACAGACAGACGCGGCGGAGTATTTTGTTTTATAATATTAGATTAAATAAGCGGGATGAGCTGGACTCTTTCAATAAAGATTGGTCCTTGGCAGTTTTGGAGAGAGGTTGAAAGAGGATCTTTGCCCAGCTGTGGGACAGTAATGGCTAATAAAAAATGTTGATGTTATACTGTTACATAGTTATAGTTGTTAGTTAATTGCAAAACGATTCGTTCATTATACGTATGTTATTTTCTGAATGACAAATTGTTCAGTTTCCTATCCAAACTTCAGTTTCTACTCCTCATAATCAGTATACCATCCCAACTCTACCATCAATAAAACATCGATAAGCAAATCCCAGTCGTCACACGATCAGCTAGACTCGACATCAAAATGCTAATACCAAAACTACGAGCGCACTCGAATAAACTACATTATGCTGGGATGTTCAGCTGTTCAGTTTTACAGCTCAACCCGCGTAACAATCCTCGGTGGAGCAGCCGCGCAAACTTTTAATTGGCGTGCCATTAGGACGGGCGGAGGCACTAAGCGATTTGTGGTGTACCGTCCTTCTCTCTCGAGGTTTTAATTTCTCTCGCACCTCTTGTGGGGGGCTTGTTGATTACGTATTCTGGATTCGGATTACGAGTGCCTTAGATGCGGTGGTAGATGTAATGGTTAAAGTACCTAGTGTGGATGCAGGTGTTAAGTTACAAAGTCAGGGAATCAAACGATTGTTTGTTAGCAACTTTAATGGGATTTAGCCATTTGCAAAAGTTGCAGATGGTCTATTCTGGACCTCATCGTCTTCTAGTTTACTGTCAGAGTGGATAATTTTAAAGTGTGAGTGTTTTTTACAAAGACCTCTAAGAAAATGTGCCTTAAGAAGGCTTAAATGTTGTACGATTGGTACTGTTAATCACCTTTAGTACGTCCACGCATGTAAACTGCTATCAGTTTCGACAATAGAACACTTCAGACCTATACAATCCTTCAACAGTTTCCTAAGCAACAATTTAAAAAAATCGTCCTTTTAAATATGGAAGCGTCTTTAAGACAGATTTAACTTAGTTCCAGACAGATCGAGGATAACTTAAAGGCACGATCTAGTAAAAAAGTTTGCAGCAAAAAGTTCTCGCAGAAACTGTGGAAGCTGTTATAATTTCAAGTGTTTTTCTCGGACGCTTTCTGGAGCAAAAAATTACGTTACGTAAGAAGAAATTGGTATGTTATATGTGACAAGTAAAGTAGAAGAAGAAAATATCACGAAAATAGATCTTTTGTTAGAATCAAACAATGCAACTCTCGATTTTTAAATTAGTCAATTATAACTTGTGGGTTTTGGCGGGGCTCTGTTGTAGCGGGACGGTCATGTCTTCGGCTAATGACACGTCGTTACCGCCACAAATCTCCGACATTACAACGTATTAAAACTCTAAAACTTTACTCGGCTCGCCATTTGGCTTCAACAAAAACTTTCTTACATCACAAGATTTAAATTCAAGTCTCGAACCGCGCGGAGTCATGAAAATATTTTGCGCAAGGTTGTCTGGCTTACGAAAGATTATCGTTGTAGTGTTACTCTTTGATTCGCATAATTCATGTTTTGAAACCCATAAATGTAATCTTCGAGGATTAAAGTTGTCTTATTCGATGTCGTAAGTAGGTAGTACTTAATGCTAGTAAGTAATTGTTAGAATCTAAATCTAACTAGATTTAAGTAAATAAAACTATTAAGACAAGTTTGCTTATAGGGACAGGGTAATAGTATTTTTACGATTTACGGTTTTTGTGAATCTTATTTGCAATTCTTGGTACTTAGTCAAAACTTTTTTATTTTTACAGTGACATAAGTTTTTTTTAGTCTATAATCTGCAAAGCCAAAAGAACTAGTTAAAGTGTTTAATAGCATAATTATGTTACAAAAACGCAACAAAAATAATAAAATACTTTCCCGGAAAACCTTATTCATACTTCGCGCCATTTTCTACTTCAATAATATTCGCAAGTGGCGCCGTTTCGCAGATTTTCATTCGCAACTTCGCAACCCTTAGCCACGAGGGGATGGTTATCGTTCGTCATGCCTTGGGTAGATGGCGCACAGAGCATTGTATTTCACAAAAACTAGAACAGATGGCGCTGACAGAACTCCTGGTCATTATTGTAAAATGGGATCAAAAAAATTAATCGTACTGAATTTTGATGGAATTTGATTTATTTTGTAATTCATTATTAATAAGATTTAAATAATTTGATACGAAACCTTATTCAATTTTTTGTGTGATTAGCCAAAATAACATCGGTTTAGGCGAAACAAAAGAAAGTTGCTTTTAAATATTCGCAAAACGAAATTCACGTCCTTGAAGTAGATTGGGTAAACAAATGTTATACGAATTTCAATTGTATTATTCTAACATTCAAATATACTATATATTTAAGTTAAAAGGTTCAAGCGACCGAACGCCGGCTGTCGACGATTAGCCACGCTAGCCGGAACAATTTTTTAATATCCCCAAACAAGGAAGGCAAGTCTATCGAGTGTTTGAAATGTGTGGATGAGGCATTCTATTTAAAAATTAACCTAACTTTTTCTCTGCGATGCCTTATAATTATAACCCATTGCCAGTGGTTACGATTGCGATGCAAAATTCTCCAAAATTATATTACTTTATCACAGTTATGAAAGTTTATCATAAGAAAATCTATGTCTAGCCGATAAAAGAGATCATTAAAATTGTATCTTTTTAAAGCAGAAAGAAGCCTTAAAGCTGTAATTGTTATCAAATAATCCTAAATTCCTACGTTATATTATAAATGCGAATGTGAGTTTATTTGATATGCTTTCCCGCTAAAACGGCTGAACGGATTTGGATGAATTTGATGATCGCACATGGGTAAACCTGGAGAAGGACATAAGCTAGCTTTTCATCCTGGATCGCAGACGAAATCGCGGTAACTGTATTTTTAGGTGATTTCTGATTAATTCTGGTTGGTTTCGACATAGCATCACGTTATGTTTTTATGTCATTTAACGTTTATCTTTGATTTTGCTTGCGTTAATGTTCTAAATGGCCCTGATCTATAATCCCTAGTCTAACTTACATAAATTATCTATGAATACACTTACAACAGCAATTCAAATCTGTATTCCAATTCCCAGTAAATTGTCATGTCTACACTAAGACAGCACGAAAGGAACATTAACAGTTCGCCAGCGAGTTTGACAGCTACAATACGTGTCGTGGTCGGAATTAGCATACACACTTGTCGCATGCACTTGGCGACTGACTATTTCCATCTCAGCAATATAAGCCACTTTGCATATGTGTGATAGAGATGGGACGATTATGTGTGGTAGCTGCCTTGTAAGACATTGATGTAACATAGTAGGTGTGTATCGCTTCGTGATGGAATACGCATTGTTTGAGGTATGAAAGGAAAACATAATATCTTGTTGCGAAAGTTGTAAGGTCAACACGGTAGGCCAATGGGTTACCGACTTATAAAGACCCTACAGACTTCACATGTAGTTAGGACGACGTTATCAATTTGGCACATGTGTAAAAGCACTGCCGCTCTTGCCCACTTGAGGTCCACTTAATGTCACTCATCCTTAAGGCAAATAAAATCGTATAAGGATATACTTATCTGGCTTGTTACTGACAAACTGCCAGTTGTTCTTTGAGTAATTTGTTTGAATTTAATTGAGACACCTAAACGCGAAATCGCAAATTTAATTTCAAAAGTGTATAACTTACCTATTATAGACTTGGGTTTGTAGATATTAAGTAATCGAAAATACGATGGAGTCAAATGATAAGAACTGATTGAGTGAAAATAATGAAATATGACAATTAAAAGCCACCAGCAATTTTATAGACTAATTAAGATTTTGCAATCGGCAGGCTAAAACTTAGAGCCAGCACTATAAGTAATTTTCACAGTAATTCTAACTCCAATACTGTTCTCAATACTAAATAAATTACTATTATTCAAATAACCATAGAACGTTTAATTTTTAGCAACAAAGGCTGACGGGGAGTGGCTCCACAAACACGGATTTCCAATTAAGTTAGGGCCTGATTGGCAGGTCGTTAGTCAACGCTGCAGCGTGAATGTGGGCGCACGTCTCGGCCCGGCCCGCGAAACATCGCGATTATTGATGGCTGATACACAACAAGATGTTTTAGAAACGTATTTTGTAAAACAAGGTTAAAGTAATGATAAAAATGTTGAATTTGAGGGAATAGTAATTTTATTAGTCACTAAAGTGCACTAAAGAAATATTGACGGTGAGGTACTGGCTATTTTACAAAAACTAGGGGCGTTTCAGTAAAGCCATGAAAGCTCACACACACACAAAATCATATTCGAAAGAATATTCAAAACAACGAATAAAACCTACAATAATATTATTATTGTATGTGTATGAGAGACATGCTGTAGAGAGTGTATTCAAGTGTGGTCATATTTTTAAGGTTATAGTCTGTAAACCATGACACTGAAAAACTTTTTCCATGCGACCAACATAGTCTGTAATCGCGAAAAAATATCAACTGTTCCAGACACAAATTCAATACCTACTCGAGCCAAATGTATGGGACGGATGATTATTTCTATCTACAGTTTACCATATAAGGTTAAATACTGCATTTTTACAGGCGTTAATACAAAACGAACTAATAACAAAATTAGTTCACACCTTCAAAACTTTATAGTAGCAATTATTAGCACACATGCTTATTTAGCACAAAGTGATCAGCACACCTTTTATCGAGTCTACTAGTATATTCGTTCTCCATGTAACGACTGAGGAACTCGTAAGCGATACACGGGCATACAAAAATAATAGGATCAATTTCTGAGGTGCCATCATCTCTATTAGCTTAACATACTCCTAGACATTTAAGTACATGTATTGTTGGAGCCTTGACTTCCGAACGAATCGAATAATGTCATCGACGGGTGCGGGGAGAGGGGCGCGCGGGCGCGCGCCATTATTGCAACTACCAACCACTGCACGAGTGACATGAACATTCAACAATTTTGTCGTCCAAAGTTCTAATAAACTTCTAACAATGTAAATTATGCATTAAACTGCATAACCAAACGAATTTGGAGTTTTCATTAAGTGTAGTGGCCCATTATTCAACTAATCATTTGGTGACCCCGACGCGACGTGATCCGACCGAAGAAAAGTACCTACCTACGAAAGTTTTCCAAGAAACGGTCGGTCATTCGAGCTTCGAACTACAAGCAAAGGAACGAACAAACCTCGAGAAACTCGCCAGCCAGCAGCTGCAGCCATCATTTCCGAGGGAAGTGCATTCATCGTTCCATTTTCTATCCTAAGTACCTACGAGGTACCCACATCCTATGTGCTTTAATTTGTGTAGACATCATTGGTAACTCCGATGACTATAACAAAAGTACGTTACCGCAATTTGAAATAGGTATAAAACTTTGCAAATTGCGGCTTAACCACATAAATTCTACAGAATAGTATTAATTTTGCTGTTCTTATTAGTGTTATTCAATATAATAACTCATTTTAACGATTGTCACAAGATTTGTGTTTTACAATCCATCTACTAGAATTCCAAACACAAGTGTTTATATTGTCGAGTTTTCTCCCACATTATTCATCCTAATTCAAGGTCTCAAAGTCCCTTTCACGTACTTATTATACAATAACACATTCTTACACAAAGTTACCGATGATTTCAGATGCACTCTGGGAGTAAGCTTGCGAGATTTTTAACAATAAAATCCGCAGTGTGTCGATCCGTGCATTCCAACTATCACCGTGTCGATCTCGCTGACACACGACGTCGGCTGTGAAACCGGTTTGCTATCTTCGCAAAGGAGTATCGTAACGTACCCATTCATTGTTTATTTCTATGATTGTATCAGTAACTTTTTATTAGTTGTGTTTACGTGTTTGCACCGGCATCATGTTGGATTTAAAGGATTTAATTAAACAAAGAGGCAATATCAGAGCTCGTTTAACATTGTTTGAAAAATATATAGAATCAAGCAAGTTAGATATTAAAGAATTACCTCTAAGACTAAATAAACTACGAGATCTGTCTTGCACCTTTGATGATATTCAATCTCAAATTGAAATGTTGGATGAAGACTCAGATAAGCAAATTAATGAACGTGAAATTACAGAAAATACTTTCTTCAAGTTGATTGCTAAAGCACAGTCCATGTTAGACAACTTTGAGAAAGATCATGGTAAGTTTGAGTCCTCGTCCAACTCAATATCCAAAATATCCCACAGTTTAAAACTACCACCGATTAAAATTGCTACATTCAATGGTGAATCAGCTAAGTGGCTTTCCTTTAGGGATATATACTTATCCCTAATTCATAACAATGAAAACATTGATGATGTAAATAAGTTTCACTATCTAAAATCTTACCTAGAGGGCGCTGCTTCTTCAGTCATAAGCTCTGTATCTATATCATCAAACAACTATTCAATAGCTTGGGATTTACTTTGCCAGCGTTATGATAATAAACGTCTTTTAATAAATGAACACATTAAGTGTTTGTTCTCAATCGAATCCCTACAAAGGGAATCAGATGTCGGCATACACAATTTAATTGATTCTTTATCTAAAAATCTAAGTGCGTTGAATCTACTAGGGGAGCCCACTGACAAGTGGGATACACTTATTATTTATTTGGCCTCAACAAAGTTAGACTCCATAACTGCCAGAAAATGGGAGGAATTTAGGAGTGACAAGGACTCGCCAACTTTAGAACAATTCTATTATTTTCTTCGCAAACGTGCTACTGTTATGGAGACAGTTAATGTTGGTAGGATTATTAAAAATGAAAAACGTTACAATTCAACCAAAACAAAATCATTTATTTCATCTACTCCGGACTCCTCTTCCAGTAAAAAACAGTGTCTTCTCTGTAAACAAGATCATAAGTTATATGAGTGTACTAAACTGAAATCTCTTTCTGTTGAGGAACGAATCTCACAAATTGCATTGTTAAAGGTATGCACTAACTGTTTCCAGGGAGGTCATAAAGCATTCCAGTGTGGGCTAAGTGGTTGTAGGATATGCCGGAGAAGGCACAACACTCTTCTACACAGACAACTTCCTTCACAGAATACACAACAGACTGAACAACCAGTATCTACTTCTACATCTAATACTACATCTACTGGTGATAATAATTCCAAAAAAAATGATACTAACTTACCTGTAGTTTATATTGCCTCTGCTGCGCCATCTGGTCCCTCCACTTCCATTTCGATGTCTGCTGTCTCCACCAATCAAGCTCTTCTGTCCACTGCGTTGGTCAAGGTGACAGTTAATGGTAGATTATTTATTTTGAGGGCTTTACTGGACTGTGGCAGTCAGACATCTTTCATCAGTGAGAAGGCTCAGAAAATGATTGGTACCTGTAAAGAAAAAAGCTATTATCATTGTGTTTCTGGTTTGGGCAATACAGTATTAAATGTTACAGAGCATTGCAACATAGAAATACATTCTATGCACAAATCGTTCAGCAGGTCTGTCAAATGTTTTGTTTTACCTCAAATTACTGATAGATTGCCCCATACTGCAGTTTCTGTAGAAGAATTAAACATTCCTAGTAACATCCAGCTCGCTGACCCTCACTTTTATTTACCAGCCCAAATAGATTTATTGTTAGGCGCCGATATATTTTGGGAGCTTATTCAAACGGCTAGAGTTAGTTTGGGTTCACAAAGGCCAATACTACAAAAAACTCACCTCGGGTGGATAGTAGCTGGTCCTACGGGGGGAGGCTCCTACAATGGTAACAATCAAAAGTTACATTGTCATTTTTCGCAAGGAATCAAGGATCAATTAGCTAAGTTTTGGGAACTCGAAGAGATTCCTTCGAACATTGACCACGATAGCAACGATTGTGAGAAGTTGTTTATCGACACTACATTTCGCCTTAGTGATGGCAGATTTTGTATTAAAATTCCGCTTAAGGATTCTATAGACGTGTTAGGTGATTCGTACAGCATGGCTGAAAAAAGGTTGTTTCAACTTGAGAGGAAATTTAAAAACAAACCAACTTTGAAACAACAATATTGTGATTTTATTCGCGAGTATGAAAGCTTAGGTCATATGACTGAATTAAGTAGGAAACCTGTATTTGGTTGTTATTTCCCACATCATGCAGTAATACGAGAAACTAGTGAGACTACCAAACTACGTGTTGTTTTTGACGCCTCTGCAAAAACATCTACCGGAGTATCGTTCAACGACATACAACATATCGGACCAGTAGTGCAGGATGACCTCTTTTCAATCCTGTTGAGGTACAGACAATATCAATATGTAGTCTCTGCAGATGTAGAAAAAATGTACCGCCAAATTTTGGTGGACCCAAGTCAGCGAATGTTGCAACAAATTTTATGGCGCGAAGATCCGTCAGAACCGATTAAGATTTTCCAATTAAATACCGTGACATACGGTACGGCTTCGGCTCCATTTTTAAGTACAAGGTGTTTGGTACAGCTCGCCAAGGAATGCAAGGACGATAAAATATCTAATATCATAAAAAACGACTTCTATGTCGACGATCTTCTGTCAGGAGCTGACACTGAAAGAGACTTACAAAATATTATACAGTCGGTGACTGCAGTTCTGAATTCAGCTCGTCTTCCTCTACGCAAATGGCGTACCAACGCACCATCCGCAAGACATGACGATTCAAACCCGTCATCCATAAAAAGTTTAAGCTCTCAAACCTCAACTGTGTTAGGGTTGAAGTGGGACCCGGCACAGGATGTTTTCCGCTTTTCAGTTGATATACAACGTGACAAAGCCGTAACTAAACGTTCCATTTTGTCTAGCTCGGCCAAGTTATTTGACCCATTGGGTTTACTTGGATTATGTACCATTATTCCAAAAATTTTATTGCAAAAGCTATGGCTATCGAATTTAGGTTGGGACGAACCCGTAGATACTTCATTACAAAGAGAATGGACAAGTTTTCTTAACAATTTAGAAACTCTCTCCGAAATTGAAATTCCGAGATGTGTTCTCATTAACAAACCAAGTACCATAGAGCTTCACTCATTCTCTGACGCTTCCCAAGTTGCCTACGCTTCCTCTATTTATCTCCGCTCGGTAGACAGTTCCGGGCATGTACTCGTCAGATTACTCTGCGCCAAAACTAAGGTTGCACCAGTAAAGTCTGCAACCATACCTAGACTCGAGCTGTGTGGTGCCTTACTTTCTGCACGCCTGAGTAATAAGGTTTTAAAAGCGCTACGATGTAAAATTGACTCAGTTTTTCACTGGACGGATTCAACAGTGGTCTTGGGTTGGTTGTCTGCCCAGGCTTGTAATATGAAGCCCTTTGTGTCGAACCGTGTTAGTGAAATACAAGAATTAACCAAGTCAGGCACTTGGAGACATGTTCCTGGCGATACAAATCCTGCGGATCTAGCGTCTAGAGGATTAAATCCTAAGTCAATTCATTTAGCTAAACTTTGGTGGGAAGGTCCATTGTTTTTATCTGAGGACTCAAGTAAGTGGCCTCAAACTATTAATAACAAAGGTATTCCCGATTTGCCTGAAATTAAAACTAATAACAAAGTAAGTACAATAACGTTGCAGTCTACAGCAGCTCGTCCTAGGCTGATAGATTTTGGAAGAATTTCTAGTTTCGCTACTCTGCAGAGATCTATAGCTTATGTCCTACGTTACATAAATTACAAGCGATATAAACAAGACAAGGTATAAACTGGTCCATTCACACCGGGTGAATTGGATGCTGCACTAAATGTTATAATCAAACAACATCAAAATGAATGTTTTCCTAACGAAATTAATTTAATTAAAAATAAGCGTTAACCCTATAATGGGAAACTTACCTGCTTCAAGAGTCACTCCTAGTCTTCCGTTCCAGGTAAGCGGTGTTGATTTTGCCGGGCCTTTCTTCATCACCGATCGCAAAGGTCGTGGGTGTAAAATCACAAAATGTTACATGTGTCTATTCGTCTGTTTCAGCACAAAGGCTGTGCACTTAGAAGTCGCAAGCGACCTCACTTCCGATGTTTTCATTTTGTGCTTGAGACGTTTCATAGCCCGCAGAGGAAAGCCCTTAGAATTGTACTGCGATAACGGGACAAATTTTGTCGGTGCAAACAACGAATTAACGAAGTTTTTAAAGTCAAGTAATGAATGCGTTACCGGTTTCGCTGCCGACGAAGGTATTAAGTTTTCGCCAGCTTACTCTCCCCACTTTGGTGGGCTTTGGGAGGCAGGCGTTAAGTCTGCTAAATACCACACGACTAGGATTTTAGGTGATAAACACTTAACGTTTGAGGAATTATCAACGTTGTTTGTTCAAATTGAAGCAATCCTAAATTCACGTCCTTTGAGCCCTCTATCATCTGATCCTAATGACCTGAATCCTTTGACACCCGCACACTTCTTGATCGGCAGGCCATTAACTTCGTTTCCATCGGAGGCCTTAATTAATGAAAATACTAATAGACTTGGCAGATACCGAAGTCTGGAACAAATGCGGCAACATTTCTGGGAAAGGTGGAGAAATGAATACTTAAGCGAATTGCAGCAAAAATACAAATGGAGGACGGCACAAAGGGGACTCCAGGAAGGCGACTTAGTCATTATCAAGGAGCCAAACGTTCCACCATTGAAATGGCGAATGGCGCGGATCTGCAAGCTGTATCACGGAACTGATGGAACAGCACGAGTGGCGGATGTCTACACATCAAAGGGCACTTTCCGTCGAGCAGTGCACAACCTTTGTTCTTTACCCGAACCGGCTTCGCCCTCAGGACCTCGAGACCCTGAAGTGTTCGAGGGGGGGGAGAATGTTGGAGCCTTGACTTCCGAACGAATCGAATAATGTCATCGACGGGTGCGGGGAGAGGGGCGCGCGGGCGCGCGCCATTATTGCAACTACCAACCACTGCACGAGTGACATGAACATTCAACAATTTTGTCGTCCAAAGTTCTAATAAACTTCTAACAATGTAAATTATGCATTAAACTGCATAACCAAACGAATTTGGAGTTTTCATTAAGTGTAGTGGCCCATTATTCAACTAATCATGTATATCTATGTCACTAGATATGTCTGTACCGTGTGTTCTTCAAGATCATTATTGATTGAAATGTTATTAAAATTAATTGGGGCCAATAAGGGTTTATCCTTGATGGGGTCTTTATCACTTTAGAGTGCTTCATTTTGATCAGTATTATTGCACCTGTCTTAATGTTGCATATTTATTACAAATTGTAACTATCTTGGAAGAAAACTAGTATTATTGGAATCGGTATATCTATCCGCTTTTGTACAACTATTTCATTTTATAAGCACACTCTTGTTTTTATTTCAGCGATCTAACTTGTAAAAAGCATATACCTGCTAACCATTGATTCATTTTTATTAAAGCAACACTACCTTCCACTTCTCTTTTCCAATGAGTGGATATTCGAAAAGTCGAACATTGAGTACCTTACGTTTCTGCCAATAACATATTCATGCGTGCCAAAGCCTTATGCTAATAAAGCCAAATATCTTGGCATAACTCTTGACGCCAAACTTCGTTGGAAATGCCACGTCAAAAAGAAAAGACAGGAACTCGACATACGTTATAAAAGTATGTATTGGTTACTCGGAAGGAAATCCTGCCTATCAATACATAATAAAATTATATTATACAAGCATATTCTTATGCCAATTTGGACGCATGGTATCCAACTTTGGGGCTGTACTAAACGAAGCAATGCCAACATAATTCAACAATTCCAAAACAAAGTACTCAGGAATGCTGTAAATGCACCATGGTACATTAGAAACGACGACCTCGAAACGTGACCTTAAAATAGAGCTCGTCAGCACCATCATACAAAAATTTGCTGAAGCCCACGATCACAGACTCCACCGACATGTGAATGTCGAGGAATTCAGCTGCTAGGCAACACGGACATTGTGCGTAGAATAAAGAGAACTAAACCATTTGAGTTAGTGTAGTGTTTAAATAGTGAATACATAATAAATAGTAACAATGCTGTGCTATACATATGACACATGAACAAAGTGTTTTTATCAATTATCAGACCCTAAGAAAGTGCTACAAAATTGTGTAAAAGTGTCTATCTCGTAAAATATTAAGTTAGAATTAAATTACTTATTAGTCTATTAAGCTAGATTGTAATTAATTACTAAGAACTTAGTTCTTATTAATACAGGGAACAAAAAATGCGTTCCAAAGAGTTGTTATCACCAATCTGTCTGTTAGTTTTAAAAGTCCATACGAAAACTTTGAGGTTTCTGAAGTACGAATGTCTGCTAAAATATAACATTCCAGAAACACCTCGCAATTTGAATTTTCTTTCACTACCGCGAAAAGCAACCAAGTCACGCATCACTACACAGTCGTTAATTATCGTCGACTGTCTCCGTATAAACATGATCGATTGACTGGTATGTACGAAAAGTGAAGATATCGGAGGGAAAGAAACATTAAGTGTATTCCTATGTCGGCAGTGATATCATTTTCATAGGCTGCCGAGGTTCCAGCAGCCCCTTGGAACTATTGTGAACAGGACAAGAGAGGAGACGCCAAAGAGTATGTTTATTTTGTCGGGAAAGAAACTCGTCTAACTAATCGCATTGAATTCGATAAATCATTTTGAAAGCCATATTCTAAAGATAGGCTGCCAAAGAGAAATTAACTGACTTCAAAACTAAACGTATATAGAGGAATGATACCTTACGATGTAATTAGTTTTGTTGTTTGCATCACAAAGTTTGATAGGTGAACTACTTTGAAAAATCGGGGTTTTACCGATTTACCGATGTCAAAGAAAATTGCTGTTTTAATCGTTCAGAAAATTACCAATGACGGATTGCATTTCATTTCCAGTAACGAACTTACAAAGGCAATAATATGACCACGGACTCTAGTAGGTATAATAAAAAAGGAACCAAGGTATGGTGACTATCAAATACCGACAAATGAACTAACTAGAAGGCGTAATAATGATAACCTTGGAACAGAAGGGATACGAGCAGTCTACATTTTTTTGCGCTGTGTGCAATGAACTGACAAAGCTTTTAAAATCAGGCATCTTCTGCAAACGAAGACTTCTCCTTCTTCTTATCGTAGACCTCATCCATCGCTTTCTATCAGGCCAGATCGATATCAAGAACAGGCTCAAACCACAATAAAAAAATCTCCATTTATGTTTGGTAAAACCACTTGACTAATGATATATCAAAGGTTAAGAAAATAGCGGCTCCACTGAAACCTTATTCTGGACTTACGAAAAATCAACTGAATAGTAAGGCGTCGAGAAAAAAAAAACAGAATGATTCAATCGGCCACTCTCGAATCTCGATCAGTCTTCGTCACTGTTTCGTGTGTTTAGTCGGATATCGATTTACTGTCGACACTTATGGAAAAACTGACAGTTTAGACGGCTAAAGTTTCACAGCGTCTTTCAAGATTTAGAGACTACGAATAGCTGATGATATTGAAATCGGTAGGTACTTCATTTTAAAATTGTTTCTGAATAATAGGATACTCACTTCTTGGATCCAAGCGTTTTATATTTATATCACAGTGTCGAGTCAAGATTTTGTATATTGGTTATTAATCTTCTATCACCGTATTTTGTCCAATATGGTGTACCGTATCAACCAATGAAGGCTCCGTTTTCATTTTGTCGTATCACCCATTTCGAAACATAGTCTTCCTCACCTCAGACTATTGTATTGAAGGATCGTGAGGTCATTATTGTCTTCAACGCTAATTTGAAAAATAAATATTTTACTTTTCAGAGCAGCTTGTAATTTATTTACACAAAACTATTTTACAAAGTTCCACTAACGTGTTTTCTTATGCAAATCTATGTTAATCTGGCATTTTCACGTTTAATTTTATTTCTGGCCACATTTCTCGAATGATATTGTCTCGTAAATCAGTCGTCGGGTGTTTTTCTTGGAGCGGCCGAGCCACCATGTTTTGTTTAGAATCACGCACACCCCGTCTGGGTTGCTTCTGCGATTGTGATTTACTACTCCTGGATTGTTTTATCACTAGTTTTACACGTAATTTGAATGTGTTTTTAAATAAATTTTGAAATTATTGTCGTTTCGAAATATAGCTGGCTACAAAATTAGCTTGTGTCATCCGTTTGCAGTGACCAATATTAGAGCCTTCGGAAACCAAAATTAAACAAATGAAGATCAAATTCCAAATTAATGTTTCTTCTGTTGATGAGTCTTCACCAAGACGTCAACAATCCAATTAATAACGAGCAACACTGTTTGTTCAGATCTGCCTTGCATATTGTGCTTGTACAACTTGTGGTGGCAAGTTATTAGTCTTCATTATATCATCATCGAGATCCAAATCTGCATCAAATTCGTCGTATTCTTATATTATGACTAATAATGATAAAATACTATTATCAACTTCATTTCGTCTCTCAAAATCATCGTAATCAATACTGACAAGTATTGTAACTTTAACAGAGGCTCAACGTGTTTTTGAATTTATATCAAAGTATGACTCATACAGCTAATAACCGGCAAACATATCAAATAACTGGTCATTTTACACTTTTGATTCGGTTTCGGCCAGCTATGACGTACCCATGCCGTATAAGAGTAATTATTGTTATTCTAATGGATCGTACGGGCATTCTGAACATTCCCCATTGTAAGGAGTCCAGGATCGAAGCTCTGATTAATGATTGTGCAGCGAGGGACGACTTTGGGGCGACTTATAGTGCGAAATGTAGAAAAAAATACTTGTTTTATAAAACCAAAGGATGCTACAGAAATGCCAGACATTTTTTTCGAAGTTAAGCTGATCTTGAAGGTATTTAAATTTCTTGTGCAATAGCTTTGTTAACACCTGTTCTTTTCTTGTTTTATATATTGTTTCGTAACTAAATTGTACTTAAAATAATTAAGTAGGTACCAACAGCATTTTAGCATGATAAACAATAGTTAATCTATGACTTGTAAAACTACATAAATTAGACTGCTAACGTAGAAATTACCTTAGTAGAAAATGTTTGCAGGCCATTGGAGTTAGTTAGTTTAAATTACTTACTTGATGTACTGAAATTATTCACCATAATTTCTTACAAGTTACTTTGAACAGATGTGAAATAGTAATTAATTATTTGAACTTGTCAATTTGTCATGGATATATTCATCTATGAGTATATATAGGTAACACAAATTAATCCATTAGGATCCAAATTGTAAATGGTTTCATAAGACTTTTTTAAATGTTTTAAGACTTTCAAGTTTACTATATAATAGACTAGCTAATGCTCGCGGCTACGCCCGCATGGTTGTCGGTTAACTAAAAAACCTTACTCGAGAACCACTCTATCTATTGGTGAAAACAGCATGAAAATCGGTTTTGGAGTTTATCGCGTACAGGACGACAGACAGACGCGGCGGAGGACTTTGTTTTATAATATGTAAGGATACTCGCCTTTTGTAAGATAGTGTGTTTATGCCACATGATGAATGTAATTCTTGAGCATGACCTTGTAATGATGACGTGATTATTTGTAAGAATAATATTATTTTCGACACCATCTATCTTTCCGACTTTGCACCGGATATATTTTTTTCTACTGTTTTTGTCCATACGAACCACATCGACCTATTCGTTTGCTCTACCTACATGTTCAAAAACAAAAATATACAGCAAAATCAACAGATAACCGAAGTCGGGAGCAAAAGCTAGTGCAACAATGCATTAGCCCACTGTGTGCCCGTCCTTAACGATGGTATCAGGGCATAATGCCGCAGCAAAAGATTATGCCACACAGTTGACCGACCGGTGTTTGTTTGCTGAAATCGACAGGCGTGGGGCACCGTCACCCATGGCAGAGCCGATGGGAATTCCATAGCCAGATAACCATGATTTTATGTTTGCGCAGATAATTAGGAAGTTTTTGAGGGAAGATAAGTAGACGGCCAGAAAACGGCAATATTTTTAAAATGATTAAGTAAGTAAGTAATTGACTTATTCAAATGATTAAAACATTCATTTTGTTAATGCCCTAAACTAGGCAGTGTCTGTATCTTGGGGACCTGACTTGTGATACATAATTCAATTATTACATGTTATAGAAATAGTTAATTAATTGCAAACAATAAAATTATTACAAAAAATCTAAATTAAAATTTGAAATGAGATCAAAGTTACAGCATAAAAAATCAAATATAAGTAGATAGCAATAGCAAAGATGAAAAATGAAAAGAAATATCTGTAAATTGCCACTTGTCGTTGTTATCAAAGACATTGCTTTTTCATCAGAATTGTTACCGAGTCAAAGAAGTTAATTATCTTAATAGATAGATCATCTAAAGCTTCAAAAAAACAACAAAGGACAGTCGGATACCTGGTTCAAAAACGTCGTTTCGCTTCAAACACAACTATTTTAATACCCAACACTACGCACATTATATGACGGACTTAGCAATCGTGCGTGTAACTCCGTGACAAATGTCCCTTAAAACAACACAATACGACAAAAAGATAAAGAAACATCTCATTTTCTCTTTTTGTCTTATAAAAAAAACCTATTCTTTTACCCACTTTGAGAAACGCCGAAGCTTTTTCAATATTTTTTCACTTGCTTAGGAAGTCATAATTGTGTTTATAGATGTGTATTGTCGTATTTTTAAAATGTTTGTTGTGAAATTGGTCAAGGGTACACAAAACAAAGACGTTGCAAAGTTTCGCGAAAAAGAAGTGTGTCGTAAAAATGGGTTTTGACTTTCGGCAAGTGGAGACTGTTGTCACTTCACTAGGTGAGACAGTTAAAGAAGATCGTTTAAAAATTAAAAATTCCTGCTAACGTTTTCTGTAAATCTGTCCTAGATATAAGAGATTTTTTTTTATTTTAAAATATTTAATTTTGCAGAAGACGTTGGCAGGAATTTTAGCGGGTAAATATTTACAATTTCCCATGTTACGAATTCAGTAGAAAAACTGGGGAATTTCGCCATCAAGAGTATCTACCAAGAATAACTGTATTTTCGCTAGCATTGAAATCGAAACCTTTAGTGTAAAACGGGTTACTCTTCCACATTTTGTCTGTATTAGGTTATAAACAATAGAACTTCCGAAACGGTACGTCAATGAGTCCCGTTCCCCGTACGTTGGTCATAAATCTTCAAATTTACCACTTTAACCGTTCAGTCGGCGAGTTGACAAAATAATGGTGTTAGACAATGTCCTGATAATTGTCCAATTGTCAGCCTGAAGCGAGACTAAATCCATCTTTGTTTACATGTTACATTGTAATGAGAATGAGAGAAGGTAATTTTCGATTTGAAACTAAAAAACGCCGTGGCTTAGAAGAAAGAAGATAACAATAATGTTAGTATGTGACACTATAACTCCATTTGAAATAAGATAAGACATTTAAACAAACCTTTATACAGTCCGTTCAACGGATTTTGTCTTCTATACCGTAGGCATAAGGATGGCATTAAAAGTTAAACAATACCAACTATCTACTGCAGCTGCCATTTGTCATGCCGCCAACGCAATAGAAATCAAAATCGGTTGAACGGACCGTAAAAAATGTTTATTTAAATGACTAATCTTATTTCAATTGGAGTATAGATTGCAAAAATAATCTTTAAAAAAAAATCTAAAGTAAACACCTCATACCAAATTACAAACCAGTATCGTACCATCATAGAACTATTTTAAAATATTGTGACAGACTTATGGAAGCTTACGAAATCTTAAAAACACAGGCAAATATTTAAATGCACATTTTCAGCAAAACAAACCCTTCACATCTGACTTTAGGAACCGGAAAAAAATTCGCAAAACATGAAAGCAGGTAAAAGTCCCAGTTTTATGACAGGCGGCGCGCTTTATCAAAGAACCAGAATCAACTAGAAAGTATTTTATTGTTTTAGGACCCTATAAAAGTAACATGTTTGTATTCAAGGAGCCGCCTCCGCCTCCTGTTTCGACGTGCCGACAAAAACAATGCTTGGATAGACTCCTTCGGTAGGTGCGTATGGTTCAAAGGGAAATTCAGCTTTTGGGCTTTTGTTCGAGTTCTGCCGCTGGATGAAAATGGAAGTCGGTCTTCTTTAGTAGCTGATTGGTAAAAGATAAGCCGAGGTTTAATACAATAGTAAAAAGTTTTATTCCATCCATCATGCACCTTTTCTGTTTTCGAAGCTATCAACAGAATATATGCAGAAATACAATTGGCGTAGATGCTAATGAGATTGGCATTATTGTGGTTCGAATATTTTCTAAACGGAGCATCTATGTTAAATCCAACAATTTATCTCAAATAATGAATTTTTGATGTTGTACATGCTAACTTGTGGTGCTATTGCCAGCGCAAACCTCTTGTTAAGAATTCTTGGTATTGCACTGTTCAGTATTATCTTCTTTTCAGGTGTCTTTCTGAATGCCCTTTTGTATTTTTATCGACACAGTACAAATATCAGTAAAGCGACAGATGTCACATTTTTTCGCGCAAACCATAAATTAGAGAAAAAGATCCAAAGTAAATATCAACCGAAAAGCCCCGCGGCAAAACCAAATACAATATTCTGAATAAGCCATCGATTGATTTCGTAAGATTAATGGTTGCACATTGTCAGCGCCACAGTATGACGAGAAGGCTAGCCGAATTTGCGCAACCAAAATGTGTTTTATAACCTTATGTATAAGGGCTAACAAATTTCATTTTTGAAATCTTTTTGAACTGACAGAGCAATGAATGGTGTTCACTGTTTTTATTTCCAACGTAACTCAAATTCAGCTTTATTTTGTTAGTGACAAAATTCATACTTGGTTTCTACAGAATTTCCTATTTAAGTCTCTTTAGCATCGGAGTCTGAAAGTTGGGGTTCGATAGAAATTGATTTTGGAATTCAGTGTGAAATTAAAATAAAAGTTTTTTATTTGAAAGCACAGTCGACACAAAGTAAGATTGGCTCTACGGTTAATCTGACGA
This sequence comes from Lithophane ornitopus, assembly GCA_948473465.1. NCBI lineage: Eukaryota > Metazoa > Arthropoda > Insecta > Lepidoptera > Noctuidae > Lithophane > Lithophane ornitopus. The sequence goes on from OX419623.1 coordinate 10,930,962, forward strand.
TTAAATATTTATTTGTTTGGTTTTAAAAACCAATAGTGCTATTTGCCCCGATTTAAATGTTCGACCACATTAGAGTGTAATGGGTTGAAGTTAATATTTTTTTGATTTATGATCGCTTACTCCGTCTGGCGCCCAAGTTATTTTTGTGTTTTACTAATATGTTACTCATGTTGGCATCGAGAGTAAAAGCTCTTTCCATTTCGATTTAACCGCGGAATGACCGGGGATGTACTTGTACCGTGTATTTTGGTTTACGATACTTGTCACGGGGGTTAATTTTCGTCTAGCCTATTTTCATATTTTTTCTATTTTGGCTTACTCTTTGAATTCTTCTTTTCGGTTATTAAGAAAATACCCATAAAAATATCTTATTAAATGTGTAAGTAACTTTAATCAATTCAGTGAAAATTCCTTTCAATTCCCAACCAATCTTTTCCGAGAACTGCCACAAATCGATCGATATGCCGAATCAAATGCAAGGCAGAGAACACAATGCACTCAGTTGGTGGGTGTACGCATGTAACAGATGTGAATCGCTCCGGACAGGAGGTGTGTACTGTGACAAAGAATGCATATGTCGCTCTCACTGCCGATAGTGTGTACCGATGCTTACTATTGGGCGTTCAATAATGCGGACGTTGCATGAGTAAGCAGTTTTAGTATTTGTAGGTATAAAAGCTATGTACCTACTATTTATAGAGTACAGGCAGTATAGATCCTAGTTCGAGAGAGCGTAGTTCAAGCATTAAACTAGAGTTGAGTATGGATTAGCATGACATCTGGCAGTCTTTGTGGCTTTTCGATGGTGTGAATACTTTCGTTCCATAACTTTTAATTAAGTTTTCATTTGATTGTGTGATCTATTTATATGCAAATAAGGTTTAAATAGCGACAGCATTGACAGAGTTTGAATTTATTTATGTCAAATTAGTACTTATAGGTTATTCAAATTGTAATCATGTTTGCGTAGGTATATAGGTATAGTTACATATTTTTTAAGCTTATAAAAATATTGACAGAAATAAGATATAATTAATAGAAATAATACTTCTTTTTTAATCTAAATAGAAATTAGAGAAAGTAGTTCAGTGTTCATTTGATTTTTATCTAGGTAGGCACAGTAAATTTTAAAAGTACCGAGTAGGAATATTTGTTTTGAATAAAACTATCTGGATAGGATATAAATGTTCTAGTTTTAATAGTTTTAAACTGGCGCGAATAAAAAGCAAACTATTCAACTTTTTCTTCAATCATCATCTATTCAAGCCAGCCGCTTCTCCAATTAAACAATCGTATTTAAAGCTCCAATAAATTAATTACTTGAAACATCAACGACATTAAAAGCGCAAAGTCGCATCGCATACGTCGCACGCGCAGAGTCGCATGCTGCGCCATTGTCGCGACCCCCGATTGAACTGTTACACGTCGAGATGAGTTATGTTCTAAACCAAGCCGGGTTTATACAGGGTGCGGTGGGTTTGAGTCTCTGTTTCTTTTAGGGACGTAGAAAGTTGTTTAAATGGTGGTTGAATTTGTTGTCTTTCGTTTGGTAATTATGAAATTTGCAAAGGCTTTGCAATACTTCTTTTAGATAGAATCAGCTTTATCTTACTTGGACATTTACTTATTGCTTAGCAATCAGCTACATTGTTTTATGGTTTGCTACTAAAACTACTTAAGTACCTACTAACGTAAGTACCTAAAAGCTAAAATAATGTGGCAGGAAAAGTCAATCATTTGCTGCTCTAAAATGACTTGCGTTAAGAATCACCATTTCTGTACTTGTAAGTTAATATTGTTTTTGCAAGCGGTAGTAATAATAATTACCTAATGTGATGATTTCTTACTATAGATAATGTAATAGAATGAATTGTGGTATGGGGGCCTTTTTTAATATGATGTAAAGTAGAAATCAATATTATTTAATATAAATCAAAACCTTTGTTTAAAATTATGTGAATTTACTTAAACATCCTGTATAAAATGCAATCGCCAATGCAGCACAGTGACACACATACGCGGCTTTACACTAAACCAATAATAGAAATCAATCCATACTCCCTCTCTCACTCACACAGTTACAGCGCAATCAATGATCTACCCATGCCTACGCACACACACACAAACCCAGTATTGGAAATATTGGCTTTGTAAACATTTACGGGATATTTGCAAAATGTTCCGCCAATCGGACCATGTATACCCTTCCCTTTCCTTTTGAATAGATGAACTAACAAAAGAGTGGGACAGCGCACCCGGGTTTACAACTTCGCAGAGGGACAATGGTGACGCTATTGTTGAAAGTACCCCAAACTTTTTTTAGGTCATAAAAGTATTACATTTGTTAGGGTCGTGCCGCCTGTATGCACTTACACCATTCGTTTCGCAGACAACTCCGGAGACGGGTCGCCGTCTCCTACGCAGTCCAGTTTCAGTGCTAATTACTCTAAATCAGTGCAAGTAAATCAGTGTCAGTGACGGATATTTGGATAACATTATGTCCTTAGCGGCTACTACTAATCGTGCTAGTGAAATGTGGAACAATCATGCAGATGTGAACGCTCAAAGTGCTAGACAACCTAAACTTAACGGATATAAACAATACCCAACGATGCCGTCCGATTATTATAACTATCAGAACAATTATTATCCTCAAAACTGTGAATATTCTAATGTGTTAAGTGCTGGTTACGGGAAACTGTACGAACAGAATCAAAGAGAAGGAGCTGTGAAATCAGAACCAACTCCCTGGCAAGGCTACCACGCAAACTACATCAATGGGAATCATGCTAATATGGAAATGATAAACCGATGGAGGGAAATGAGCTACTACGCACAGCAGCAACAGGAAAACTATGGGTATGACCAAAGAATGAATGCAATGAATCAGAATAGTGCGGAAAAACCAGAAGACGTTAGATTAATCAATTCACCCGGTGAGTGTAGTATTCCTGATACTAATTACGGATCACCACAAAGTACATCAAGTAATTTTAAATCACCCACACCTGAAGCAGAAGATTCACCAAACTTGAGAGCTTTACTAACAAAACCAAAGGACAAAAACCCATCACCATACTTCGTGAAATGTGACAAATCGTATACGCAGGAAATGCTACAGCGGATGATGTTTAACACAGAAGAGGTGAGCGATTGGGAAAAAAACAATGAGAGTGTGGAGAAGGAATGCAATTTGTCGCAATTTCATGGTGGATTCGAAAGCGTTGAGGGTCAAACGTCAATCAAGAAAGATGCAGTGGGTGGAGCGGCGGAAGGCGCACAGTCATCACAGGACTCCGCGGAACCCTGTCAGGATGTGACGAGGGTTGAAGCAGGCGGGGACAATGCGGATTACGCAGATAACAAAATGGCCGCTGCGCAAGATGTGCAAGCGTTTTATCCATGGATGAAAAGTGTTGGTGGTGGTAAGTTAAAATTTTGATCATCTTTCTTTCTACTATATCATAATCTGTATATATAAAAATGTATCCAAATATTGGAATGTATTTTTTATGATGATTTAGCATTTGAAGCTTGATACTAATAATGATTTGCTTTGATTACAGGTGATGACAAAAAGGAAGGCTCAAAACGAACCCGTCAAACTTATACAAGATTTCAAACTCTTGAATTGGAGAAGGAGTTCCATTTCAACAAATACCTATCCAGAAGGCGAAGAATAGAAGTCTCACATGCTTTGGGGCTTACAGAACGTCAGATCAAAATCTGGTTCCAGAATAGGAGAATGAAAGCTAAGAAAGATGGGAAGTTGACTACGTCACCCGATCCATACGGTGTTGATGACATAAGTGCGACTAAGTTAAATGGTATACCTGAGTATATGGACACGAGGCAGCAGATGCCTGGTGTAAGGGAATATCCCAACTATCACATGAATGCTGCACAGACAAATATACCACCTCATATAGCAGGCCCACCTATGCCACATAATTATATGATGCCTCCATATGAAGGGATCAAAATGTGACCGTAAGAATAACTTAACATGATGTTTATTAATGAACGATCGATAATGTTACAGGTTTCCATTATTCATGATTTTGTGATGTCTTCATTTGCATTGATATTAAAAACTTGCAAAATATCATTATATAAATTGGTTAAACGTTTTATGCACGTCGCTATTTGCAATTAGACTGATGTTATCTTAGTATCGAAAATGACATGATTTTTATCGATTGATAGCTGCAGGCTCTTGAATATTAATTAATTTATGTTTTTTAACTTCTTTATATCAAAATGACTAGTACTTAAACTACTGTTGATTATATAAACATGAGATTATTTTGAGTTTGTAAATTATCTGGATAATTATGTCCATACCAAATCGATCAATAGCTGATCTATTTCCGATCGATTCTATCTGAATATCATTGATTATTATTTTGATTCAGTTCATTGCAAGTCTATATTAAAACATTTTAGTGTATTTAACATTTTAGTTTTAAGTGTACCTAGTTATGATGTAAATATGTTTTAAAGCTTAGTGTAATAAAAATGTTCCTATTTAGACTAGAGATATTATTTTAAAGTTAAAGTAGCTGATTAAATTAATATTTTATTGTAAGATTGATTATTTATCGATAAAAAATATTTTTGTACTTCTCTAGTCAATTGTAAAGGCGCTATTAATAAAGAGGAGTGGTGATTCCTGATTATTGAATTTTTGTTTTTTTAATTAATCCAGATTTCATTATTTACATACAGAATAGCTCCATCAAGAGTATACCTACTTAATATCATTTCCTATTGATTGACTTTCGTGAATTCATGACATTTGAAAACAAATTAACTTAGAGAGATTTAGCTATTAATGATTCTAATGATTACTAATTCTGTAAATAAATTATTTTATATAGTCGCGATACATATTTTGATCAAAATACAACCTGACACTGATCTGCAAATTGCAAAAAACGCAAGAAAATTTTAATTTCGTGGGCTATCTTTGGGGTTCCGCCTTAAACTTTATCTGTTTAGTACAAACAATTTATAAAAACTTTTTAATTTGGCCTACTTTTGTCTAAAACCGTTACTAATAGAGTGTCAAATATGTGGACGCATTTCTGGACTTTGTTCATGGATTGATATATCATTTGTATAGGGAGCAATGAATATCTGGACGCGTGTATACACGACAGATAGTCTGTGTCTGTAAATATGAAAATAACTACTTTGCGTCCAGCGCTCGGTGTGGTAACACGTCGCTTTCTGGTTTGCAATTGGTCAATCGTCATCCTGAGGATGCCTCGTTGAGAGGTGAAACACGTGTCGATTTCTTACAGGGTTTTTTAGGACTCTTGAAGAATAGTCAAGCGGAATTGGTAACTAAATATATCTACGTCTATTGTATTTTATAATGGATTTCCGCAAAGTCACGCCTGAATCAATTAACTATGAAAATAACCTTTAATAATGATAGAAAAAATCTAGTGTCTGATTTCCTAAAACAAGAAGCTTAAACAGTCGCGCCAAACATAAAACCCAGGAGCAGATCCGTTTAAATTTAACGTTTAGCAACAAAAGGATAATCGTTAACAATGTAACCCTTTCACATAGTTTAAAGGGTCCGAAGTGTAAACACAGGTCTCCAGGGATCGGTTGTAAATGTGCAAATGTTGTCACTAACTTTGACATGTTTTGACTGGCTATTGGATTTAGAAAAAAATTGCTGAGTAATCCTGTTATGATCTGCTACCTGTGGAGCTTCTGCGGTTACTCATGTTTTTTAGGGTTCCGTACCCAAAGGGTAAAACGGACCCTATTACTAAGACTCCGCTGTCTATCTGTCCGTCTGTCACCAGGCTGTATCTCATGAACCGTGGTAGCTAGACAGTTGAAATTTTCACAGATGATGTATTTCTGTTGCCGCTATAACAAAAAATACTAAAACACAGAATAAAATAAATATTTAAGGGGGCTCCCATACAACAAACGTGATATTTTTGCCGTTTTATAGATAATGGTACGGAACCCTACGTGAACCGTATCTCATGAACCGTGATAGCTAGACAGTTGAAATTTTCACAGATGATGTATTTCTGTTGCCGCTATAACAAAAAATACTAAAACACAGAATAAAATAAATATTTAAGGGGGCTCCCATACAACAAACGTGATATTTTTGCCGTTTTATAGATAATGGTACGGAACCCTACGTGCGCGAGTCCGACTCGCATTTGGCCGGTTTTTTTAGTTAAATTGATATTTTTTCGATTCCGATTTTCTTTAATAGAATCTTAGGAAGCTCGAGTGATCAGTACCTTTTTAGCCATTATTTAGATTCTACGCTAAAGGTGCCTTGCAGAAACTTATTCGCCCAGTACTTGAAACCTAAATAAAGGGTTTGAAGAGTAAACAGGTCTCTAGGGATAAGTTGTAAATGTGCAAATATTGTCAATAAGTTTGACATGACATGTTTTGACTGACTATTGGATTTGGAGGACACTTTAGACAAATTGTGCTGAGTAATACTGTTATGATCGGCTACCTGTGTTTATCGGCTTTAGGGTTGAGCTTCTGCGGTGGGTTCTGCTTTTGATTGTATTAATTTATTGTTTAGAGTTTCTTGTGCGTTGTTGTTTTTGGTGATAATCTTATTTAATTATTACTTGCCGCTCCATTGCGGTAACTGAGTAACAAATATTTTTATGTTCTACTATACCCCATTTGAAATAAGATTAGACATTAAAACAAACCCTTTTACAGTCCGTTCCGAAGAACCGATAAGGTGCCGATTTTGACTTCTATACCGTAGGCATAAATAAGGATAGCATTAAAAGCAAAAAAAGTTACACAATACCAACTATCTACTGCGGCTGCCATTTTTCATGCCACTAACGCAATAGAATACAAAATCGGTTGAACGGAATGTAAAAAAGGCTTATCTATACGTCTAATCTTATTTCAAATGGAGTATACTTAGTTCATAGGGGTTTTTGATAAGGCAAACATTATGGAAGACCCCTATGACTACGGTTCTGCTAGATAGTGATTTTTTTTGAGATTGAGATATTGATAGATTCCTATGCCAATCGGTTAATAAAAATATTACCAACCGGCTTATTTAATCTAAATAAGATACAGAGATTTTAAAGAATTTTCAGGTGAGTCAGTCAGAAAGGAGTTTTTTCTCTAAAACAAAAATATCCAGAATATAGTGACTGAACTAATTGAATATATTGATAGTACCTAAAGAGTTATTCTATCGGAGGTTGATTACAATTTCATGGTCTTTCTCCAAAAATGCATGGGTCAGACGGCAGCTGCTCTTCGATCAGAGAACTCACATTTACCGACGATTTGTAATAAAAGTTTGTTTTTTTATTAACGGCACGTATATTATCTGCCAGTATTAGAGTTAGGTATAGGTAAACCTTTATTTTAATAGAACTTGAAACCAAAAATCAAAATTGGCATAGTATTATCAGATTCAAAAATGTAATCCTTTATCAAGTTCCATTCGTAGCTAACTTCACCCTATTCATCGCCCCAGTATTAGAAAGTCGACCCTCCTGCCTTTTGAATAGAGAATAACAATAGAGTCCGCGTAAAAGAGACAACAATGCATATCTGGCCCCCATGCGAGAAAGAGAGGAATACACAATCATCCCTTAACACAGGGGTAAGTTGGGACTACGCATGCGCTGCGGACATTCAGCCAAGATGGCTGCCTGTGTTTAGTTCGTATTTCTTTAGTTTTTCCTTTAAAAATACAGTTTTGTTTGAGTAAAAGTCACTGAAAAGTATTAGGAAATAAGGTACTGATGTATATTTTATATGTATTTGAATATAATATATGGCTGTGAATACAAGTTTATAACCTAAACTAAAACCCTGGTAAGTCTACGTCAGTTTTACCTCATAACAAAAAAGTAAACAAGCTCCAGAAGTTTTGTTCTGTTCAAATTCAAATCAATTGCCGACATAATCATTATTAACAAAATTTTTTTCCTGTAAATGAATAAATAATTAATTTAGATCCCTGTAATTGGTGTGATGAATGGACTAGTAAATATATCGATAGATTAGTTATTAGATCGACAAGTACTACAGAAGTCCTAAGTTCTCAGTCTTCAGCAGTTCCGTGTTGGGTTTATATACGTAATAAATATGGACAAGAAAAGATCTAAAAATATATCTACCTGATCAAAGAAAAAGCATTTGCTGGGGTACTTTCTTGCTTTGGCATAAAAATAATGTATACTTGCGTACCTAGAAACTGCTCTAAATTACTACACATGAACATGATATATTTTCGAGAAGCTCATGAATATATTTTCCTGACCATGAGCATGACAAATATCGAAACTGGCATTTTTTAAATAATAATTAACAAATCTCGTAGGTAAGTACTTATCGTTGCTCCGGTTTATTCCACTTTTGATCGATAAAAAAACCCCTTTGTTACCAATCAAATGAAAACAAGAACATTTTGGTTTTGTAACAAACACACCTTGGCGTTACAAACCAAAATGGAAATGCAGTTCTGAAACTGATCGCTGTTCGAAATGACCATTAATATTAGCGCCCTAATGATCTCCAGACTTCAAAATTCGGTTCGCCAACGGCAAATCTAAGTTGGTCCGTCCATGCATTGAATACGTTGCTTGAATGACGGGTCTAATTAATCCTAACGCTGAACGAGCCAGCTCTCATTGAAGACGGATCAAAAGAAACCTCCTAATGGGTATTTGAATGCCACTATAGTATTTACCTTTAGTACGAATCGACTAAGTAAGGTTTAGAAAATAGTGAGTCATATAATACAAAAAACGTATGAGGCCGAAGTCGGGTGCGGGCCACATTATGAGCCTGTCAAAATCAATCATAACATCTGTCTCTCACAAAGTAGCTAAAGGTAAAATGTATTCAGATAGCCGAACAAGGATGTATGTGGGTATGTATACTATGTATTGTATATTATACAATTATACGTAGGTACCTTCACTACATTATTATATTGTATTGATTTTTTAAATCGTTATGGCCACGGATTTCATAGTGATAATCATTGGGAAGACGTTCGTTACTTTTATGAGTTTTTATACTACGATAAATTGTATGTATGCTCCATTATAATTATCCATTTCCTCCAATGATAAACTATACTTGCATGACTTGTCCACACTTAGATATTTTTATGGAGCAGCTACTAATTCATTAAATAATTCTTTATTTATTTCCGTCCAAACTGAGTCTTATCGACACTCACTTACACATGTAGGTACACTTTGAACGATCAAAGTGAGGAGTTATCAACACCCATAAATTACAATTTATAATTAAACATTACGACCAATTAGTATTAAAGAGGGAGCTCGATTTATTGCTCATGACAAATCACCGTGATACGAATTTTGTTTGATGTTTCTCCATGATGTATCGATAGCATTTTATTGCTTCTGAAACACCTTTTAAAATAATTTTGGATTTGTTGGGCAAGAACTTTTATTTTGACATTCCAGATTCAACGCTCTAGAATAATATGAAAAAAAATAATTAAATGAGCAGAAATTCAGAAACGATTGTCGTTGGTACACGGCACTACCTATTTGAGTAAGCATTTCACGATTCAGGTCAACAAGTAACGTGTTATTTTGAACTAAGGAAAATATTTATTTTATTATTTAGATAAGTACACACACTAAAATACAAATAGATACGTTATAATTATAATTTGAGTACAAAGGTACTGCTTATTTCTTAAGAAATTTCTTCCAGCAGACCTGCGTACGGAGAAATGAGAAAAAAATGTAGACAATATTATTGTGTGAGAACAAGAAGAGAAAAATGATTATGCGAAGTCTTAAACTAAAATAATAATATTTAATATAACTGATACTGAAAATATTCCCTACCCTAAAGGTGCAACAGTTCGCAAACAATGGCTCTATTTAACTTTACGAGTAAAGCCAGACATCAGACCGTATGTGGTGATGTAGGCACAGAACCGTTGTGTACTTTTTGACATAATCGTAAAAATATTCCTTAAAAATTTGTCGATAATACTCCAGAAAACAATAATAATTTTTGGGTTTTCCCGAACATTTGATAAAGCTTCAACGACACAACACCGAACAGGACACAAATCGATACAGCATAACACGTAAACATCACGTTTGGTCACATCACAGTAACATCAGTGGACACAAAAAGTGTGGGATCAACAAAAGAATCTACACGGCGCATTGTCCCAGCCGTTCGGATCATTTATCAACAACGCTCCACTGCCATCGTTCGAGAGCAGATCGTGGATCAATGGAACCAGCTTCGACCGTGATTAAAAATTTTGCATCGTTATTACAAGTTTAGGGAGATTGTTGGTGGTACATTAGAGTTTAGAAAAGCTCTTGGAAATGTTTTGAGAATATTAAACAACAAATGAATAGTCGATCGATAAATAACGTGATCGTGTCTTCGATGATGGTGGTCAAGTTAAAATTAGGAGGTTTCTTTATCACAGAAACACCCTAACTTTTTCTCAATTTAATGAGATGATACTGACTATCAAGTCCTATCAAGTAAGCGAGATTCAGTTACATAATAGCCGGATACGATTGGCATAAATAAAACTTTTTAACTTTTTTTGTCGTCAAATTCCGCGTCAGCAATTTCGCCACCAGCGCATCCGTCGTTTGCTGAAGTTGCAGAGCGTGCCGCCCGCTCGCCCCGCAGAAAGACCATGCCGGAAAAGGCATCGAATAGGACTGATGATGACGACGTTTTCGTGACGGTGCAAAGGAGGAAGCGCCGATCACGAACTAACAAGAACCGCTGCGGTAAAGCTCCTACGGAGCCCATAGGACACCTTCGTACCGCAAAGCCTAGCCAAAGAACACACCGGTGTACATCTCCCGCCTTCACTACACCACTAAGGCGGAGGACATCGTGGAGTACGTGCGCCAGAAGATCAGGTACGCCGAGGGTGCAGTTGCTGGAATCGCACCGGAACGTGAACTTGTTCGTGGTGCGTATACCGAACTGTTATCGGCAGATAACAGTTCGGTATACGCACCACGAACAAGTTGACGTCCTCCCTCGTCATGGAAGAAGACTTTTGGCCGCAGGACGTGGTGTTCCGTCGCTTCCGCGGACAAGTACCACAGGACAGCACAAAGACAAACTAGTGCAAAGTGTAGTGCTACTAACATAGTCTTAAGCCTTATTTATTAACACAAGTTTTTGATTTATAATATGTATTTTTCTATGGGCCTGTGTCGCCTGAAATAAATATATATATATATATATATAAATTGTTTTTGCAAACTATTTATGCCAAAATGTGCTATTCAAAAACATAGTTTTACTTGAAGAATTCACTTAATGTTTAGTGAATTAAATCGTTAAAAAAAACAATATGTTTGCAACGTTAAAATACTCAACCGGTGTCATATTATGATCGCATTATGTTGAAACAGGATATTTATAGACTTATTTAGTAATAATCAAGTCTAACATGGACAAGTATGAAACGTCGATCGTTTGCCCCGCCACCGTATAATAGCCATTATTATAATTCCGCAATTTAACGCCTTTTTGCGAAATTTATAATGACTCAATTTATGAACTCCACAATTTTTTCCTTTGCACAAAACAACGATAGACTCTTGTTGAGTGGCTCATTAAATAAATTTGATTTTGAATATCGATTCAGTATTTTCATTTTCTTTTTTCAAAATTAATAATTAAATAGAGTGGCATGAACCAAGAAGGTTGAATTTATAAGAAGTTTTTAATAGGAGACATCTGCTTGTTGATTCAGTAATGTCCGAGAAAATACTGTGACGACCTCTTTGACATTTTGTTATGCTTTTGTACATAATAATGACGGTAATACGTATGTGCTACCTAATGATGAGTATAATTATGTGAATGGATGTAAAGAAGGCCTTGTTATTTCCCACTTAGTGCCCACTAATGTATGTTATAAGTAATCACAAAAGACAGAATACAGTACCTAATAACATTATTATGTATTCTATCAGTCTTTCTAGATAACTGCTACAACACGATTAAAATGGAGACGTTACCTACACCTAAACAATCCATTAAAGGCTCGTGCAAACAGACGTGATATCGCGTCTGTTTGCACGAGCCTTTAAAGCGTATCTGTTCCAAAAAACAAAACCAAAATCCAAAATCGTTTTCTGGCTTCGGGGCTACAATCTCTTGTCGGTACTTGTTCTGTTGGATTCCGTATTTAGGTCGTCCGAGATTCTATTTCTGTACCGAACTTTTCCTTCACCTAATTTTATACACGTCAAAACTACAATTGTCAGTCTCTGTTCAAATCAAAATCGTAACGTCATTTACCTGACCGTAACATGGCATGACGTGCCCGCAAAAATGTCCATTGACCGTCCAATTTTATTTGATCTCCACTATGGAAGAATGAACGTTTAATTTGTTTTAGGATGAGAGCTCAAGTATTGCTGGTTGGTTCGGCGTCAATGTCACTTATGTGCTTAACCCGGCGAGTGGATGGAGGAAATGATGGATGGTAGCAACCCGGCCGTTGCTGTAACGTCAACTATTTGGAATTATATAGAGCTGATAGACCGAAAGTAGGTTAATATTCTTATTTGATGTTAAGTTAACTTTTCTATTGCAAAATTTGAAGATAGTTTTATGTTCTGTTTTAATGGATTAACAAAATCAATTTAAAAAGCATTTTTATGGTCGGATAATAATAATAATGAGTTACTTTTCCTTATACTGTGGTATTTACGAATGATTTAGATGCGTTCACATGTTTAACAATTAATACGTAGATACTATCTACCATTTACCACAGCTTTCATACAAAAATATTTCCAAAATATGTGGTATCAACAGCTCTATGAGTATACAATTTTCCCAGCGCGCCGCCCGGACCCTCCACGCGCACAAATTCCAAATTGTTTTTGACTGACAGCTAAATGTAAGTTAGCATTGTTTGAGCGACGCACCGCACTTCGAAGCCGGCTCTTTCTCTAATTATTTCTCCTCTGCCGGTTGTAATAACACTGTTTGTTGCTAGTTTTCAGACGTATTGAGGTTACGGGGGATGGTTTTAAAGGGTTAGTATTGTGTTATAGATTTCATGATCTGTAGAGTGTTGCTATGTAAAGTCAAATACTACTTAATTAGAACTTTCCTAAAACATGAAGCTTTAAGTATATTTTGGCAAATTATAAGTTTGTTTAACATTACTATAGTAAATACGCCTGAACAATAGATTGGTATTTTTTCTTGTTCAGGATATTTAAAAAAAACTAACCAAATCGGTCCAGCCGTTTTCGAGTAATAGGAGACATACCTACATTTAAAAAAAAATCCTACGAAATCAGAATTTCCTCCTTTTTTGAAGTCTATTAAATAGCCAACGCTGATTCACACTGGAATGCAAAATATACTAAAATATATTTGAAATTAATACAAACAACTTAATTAATATAGTCATACATTTATCATTATAATGTTAAAAACACATTTGGGTATTTCTTAATTTATACTATTAATACAGAACCTAGATTTTTTGCACGCCCAAATAAATTGAGACATCTCAAAAAATACCTGAGTGGAATTCTCAAGATTATAGATAGAAAAATACATCAAACTGGGTAATAAATGACAAAGTTAAAAGCTAAAATTAATTAAGTGAAAGTCCACTCGCCGAATTGTTGAACCAACCCGCCATGCCACGAAGGATTGACGGGCAAACAAACAAAACTCTTAACGGAAATTCTCAAAGTTTCCAGCCATTTTTATTTAGCCAAGAAATCTCATTAAAGTGAACACTTGGTCGGTTATTTTTATTCTGGAAGTACGGCATAGTTTTTGTTGGCGATTTTATATTTTGTAGGATTCATACTAATGAATTTCTGAAATAATTTTTGGAATGTACTAATAAATAATTGGGAATGATAGAAAGTAGGACAGACTAAAATGTTCTGAAAGCTAAACAAAACGTTTTGCCTTCACGGAATTAATTTAAAAATATGGGTGGACTCTAGTCTACTATATAGACTATATACAGCAGTTCACTGATGATGCCTGCTGATTTTGTTACCGAAATAAGCAAACATAAAATCATGGTTTTAATAACGTTTTTTTTAACAGTTTGTCTTACTTATAAAATAAGTATGTTCAATTGTTCACACTAACAGTTAGTGTGAACAATTGAACATACTTTTAATCACTAATTAATTATCAAAAAACTGTTTTAGCATAACGTGTTTCATATTATTTTTAACGTGAGAATATAACTGTTAGAATAAGTACTCCTTATTTATTTATTTATTCTCTTGTAATTGGAATAAAAAGGTTTAATTATCGTTGTTCTACTTTTCTCATTGCAATTAAGTGGTACAGTGATGTTTTAGTGTTAATTAAATTGGTTGCCCATTTTACTTATTTTTTAATGATGTTACTCTATTAAAATGCTCATAAATGTTAAAGAAACTGAAATTAATTCATAATAATTATTTGTTTCAGGTAATGGCGCCACGCATTGCATGGAATAAAATATTAAACAGTTTGAAATATTATATGCCGCTTGTTTTATTTCTGTTGATTAAAATACCCATTCAATTTAATTGATTGAAATTAAATTAAATTGAGTTAAAGATAGGAATTGCATCAGATGTAGTGTTAGCTTGTGTGAGGACCACGGATATCTATGGTGAGGACACTATCGGATATTTTGCGATATAACGTTTTTTCAAGAGGTCATACTATAGACTGTTTAGGTTTCTCAGAAGAAAGATACGGCTAAAGTTGAGCCGACGAATAAATGAGCTGGTATCATAGGAACTCAATCTGCCTAGTCTTTTCCCAACTATGTTGGGGTCGGCTTCCAGTCTAACCGGATGCAGCTGAATACCGGTATTTTACATGCTGCGACTGCCTATCTGACCTCCACAACCCAGAAACTTGGCAATACGATACCCTTGGTAAGACTGGTTGTCAGAGTTTCGGGCTTCTGACGACCCGTAACGTCTGTCAAAGATCCACGAATGACAGCCGGGACAAACGGCTTAACGTGCTTTCCGAGGCATGGAGGAGTCTCGGTATGTAAAGATGGTCACCCATCCACAGACCAACCCCGGCAAGCGTAGCTTAACCTGATGGATCGACCGTGCGGCTGTTATTACTTAGCCACGAGTTCCTCTGGTATCATAGGAAATGCTGAAGCAAAATAATTCATGCATGAGCACTTAATAACATCAAACACTGTCACAGGGTGTTTAACGGCAATATTAGTAAGGTGACTGTGATGTCGCTCTGTCCCCTAGCTTAGTTATAGTCTTGAAGGAATGTCTAATAATAGAACTCAATATTTTATGCTAACATCGAACCACCTCTAAATAGAACTAATTCAAGTAGCTCAAGCTTTTCAGACCAAAGAGGGAAATAATAAGTTGGAGGAGGGTGACTTTGGAATGGCTGGAGCAGGTACCCGTTAGGCATCCTACCTCTTTCGGGGTTCGAGTATGGGGTATATAGAAAGAATGTCATTAAACATGAGCACTTAATAACATCACACGCTGTCACTGGGTGTTTAGCGGCGGTATTAGTAAGGTCGGCGTCGGGAGCGAGTTCGAACGTTTGACAAGGGGCGACACTTTGACTAATGGTGCTTCACGTCACTCTCTTACTTTCGCCGAGAAGGTGACTGCGGAGACTTTGGAGTTCGGCGTTTTGGAGTATGCAACAGTGTGGTAATGGCAAGTTCTGGTTCTGAGAGCCGTATGAGAGATGCGCCATCAATACGAAGTGGAAATTGGGTAAGGTCACTACTTCAAAAAATGGATTTTTAAAAGGTGCACTCACATTTATTTTCGAATTCAAGCTCGAAACAAAGCTGAAACTACTTCTTAGTCTTGAAAGTGTGGTGTGTCCTAAAACACAAAAGGGAGAGAAACCAAAGTTCAGTCGTACAGTTGAGAAAACATGATAAAAAAACTAAGTAGTAGCCATAAACCATGATCTACAAAATAAATATATATACAGAATATTTCATGCAATAAATACAAGAAAAGTAAACGAACAAAAAGCAAAGGAATACAAAAGAGTTTTATGAGAGAGAAAAAAGCTTTTTTTTGCATGCCCTAAATGTCCCAAATCCCAAGCTTACCCAGTCTCCCCGTAGCACCGACTTCTTTCGGCGGCACCACTCCGGTAGCAGAACACATTTATTGGACTGAACCGAACGTGAGTGAACGCTATTGTTTTTGAACTCTCAAGTTTGCATAATGTATTGATAGCCAAAGTTTAGACTGTGGTTAATAGGTTGGTATTACACTGTCGGTATTAGGTACATTGTATGATGCCTTAACAAAAACGAAGACATGCTGCATCGGCCCCAAATAAACCAGTAGTGGACATCTTTCGGCTGAAATGATGACAATAATGCGTTGCAATGCCTTTTTCATTATTTTTATTTTTTATTAAGAACCTTCTCCGGCACGCACACAACAACTTACCAAAGTTTCATCACAATCGGTCGAGCCATTTTCGAGTTTTTACGGGACTAACCAATGGCAATTTACATTTATATATTCACTAGCGACCCGCTCCTGCTTCGCACGGTTTTTACGACTTGACAAAACATTGAGATTTCTTAGTTGTATGTAACTTTAATATGATCGTATTATACACATAAACCTTCCGGAATAAATTCGAAAACGATGGTGAAAACCTTATCAAAATCTGTTACGTGGTTTAGAAGAACAACGCGGACATACAGACAAAACCTAAAAGCGACTTTAATTTATAATAATATATGTATACATGTATGGAAGTATAGATAGATAGATTACTAGCGTCACTGGGTTTTGCACAATTCGAATGTGTCAACCCTTCCATGTAAGTTAAGCTTGTGCTAATAGTGGATTTGGCGTTCAGCGTGGAACGGGTGAGGATCGAATAGCGACTTCTACCGTGCCAGTCCGCCAGTTGCCAACCTAAACGAATCAAGGGAAATTAAGATTTAGCGACTTCACTTCTACACTTTTCTTCCACCTTTCTTCTTTTCTTCGGTACTACTTTTTCCAAAAAAATGCCGAAGCCAGCTATCATCATCATCATTTCAGCCGAAAGACGTCCACTGCTGGATATAGGCATCCCCCAAGCACCACCACTTCGACAGGTTCCGTGCTTCTCGCATCCATCGGATTCCCGCGGCCTTCACCAGGTCATCGGTCCACCTTGTGGGGAGCCTTCCAACGCTACGTCTTCCGGTACGTGGTCGCACTCCAGATCCTTTCGGCCCCATCGGCCATCTGTTCTGCGAGCAATGTGCCCTGCCCACTGCAACTTAAGTTTGGCAATACTTCGGGCTATGTCGGTTACCTTGGTTCTCCTACGGATCTCTTAATTTTTGATTCGATCACGCAGGGAAACTCCGAGAATAGCAAGCCAGCTATTTTAATGCAATTAAAGCGGGTAGCAACTGATACTATCAACGCTTTCCTTATCAACGACATGGAAACCGTAATTCAAATAAATTGATTAACATAATAAAACTGGAAACTACTATGTCTTCATTATAAAATAACAAATTAATACCCCGTTTAACATCATTAAAATAATTTAATTAAGATGTTTTGTATGATACCTACATATTATTTATTAATAGTAATATAATTATGAATAATCACATCACATTTAACTGGTCAGTGGATTGTAGAGAATGTTTTTTGTAAATATTTTGGTTATTGATAGCATTGTAAAATCCATGTTAATGTAAAATATGTACCTACACAAGTATTTCACGGTAAAACTGTATCCAAAAACTCTTCTTACTCAAAAAATTCTAGTCAAGTTTAATAGGAAGTCACACTCAAACGAAATGAAGGGCTCTGAAGTCACATAGGAGTCATCGAATAAATAGTTACTTACGAACAAAAAACATTTGATTAGCGTACCTAAGTACCTACATACACAATTTCCTATGAGCACTTTTTTAAAAGACTATAGGAGACTTAAAAGACTATACGCACTTAAGTACCTAGAGTTATTGACTTGTAAAATAAAGTTCCATAATTAAATTTACCTACTTGAAATAATAAACAACAGCACATATATTATTTATTTTTATCCAAAGTATGGAAAGAATGTTGAAGAATGAAACCTACATCAACGCCATCTACATTACCGAACGATACAAATGTTTGGTGCTGAAAGACGTCATCGACTATGGCGCCTCTGTCGGTGAAATATTGTTTCGCTCTCGTTTTACTTTCAGGAACTTTCAGGATTGCATTGGTGTTACAATATATGTTCTTATAAAGAACCGTAAATAAACACATTCTTGAAAATAATAAAAGGTAACTAAGTAGGTACCTATGTGTAAATACGTAAGTATGTTTGTTTTGCAAGCGAGTAGAAACGAAGATATAAAGGTTACGAGCGAAAGATATAAAATATTAATATCATAGTCAGAAAAAAGGTCCAATTGTTGTGTATAAATGTTGTATCTTCTGTTATTGCAATAAACACCAGTTTTCAACAAAATCATTGTGATAAACATAATTATTGCAGTCAAAATATGACTGAAACATTAAAACTTATTGCATTCCTGTAAATAAGTAGCAAAAACTTCAGTTTCGAGTGAGTTTGTATCGAAAAGATACGGTTTGTTTCTCAAAAGATTAATTGAATCTAAAATTCAAGATGGTACCTACTAGGTACCTACCTTCTGTTCTACAGTAATTGTGATTGTGGTACTTATTGCCAATTTGCCAGTAAATAAGATTATCTTGAAAGTTATTAAAAATATTTGAGGTTAAAAATCGATCGAAGAGTAGGTAAGTAGGCAACGTAAATTCCGTTTGCCTTCAAAATATCGAAATAAAGATTCCACTAAGTGCAGATTCTATTTAGAATCCCATTTACCTACTTGAAATCTCCAGTAGCTTTTGAGTGAGAGATCTGAGATGGGAAACTAAATATCGAATCCTAACTGTATTCGAATCAGTATAAATCTCACGGTGGAAACTTAGATGAAGTGAGCTGTCATTCCAGATGCTAGGGATTGACATTATTGACACCTCACTTCACGCTTCACCTTAGTTTTCACGGTGAAATATTTACAGAATAGACGGCTGTCCTAGATTAGTTTGCATTTTCATTAACAAATTAGGTCTAGTAGCGAGCTTCAGCCTTCAAGTTTCGCTTAACAAACAAGCTATATCCTAAGTTGCATAACCGACAGAGCATACCTACTAACCCATAAGGTATATATACAACTGCCACCTACTACCATTAGGTACCTACTGTGGGAGAGGTACTTCAATAAAACAATATCTTTCAGGTAAAATAAATAATTATTACCTACAGAATCGTTTTAGATACGTTTTTTCCATCATGCGTTCAGCCCTTCAACCAACTCCAAGAGTGCGTTCATCATATAGTTCCTAAGCCGTAATGTTGGCACCGATACAAGTGTTCGTCGTACAACAGTGGAGTCAACATTATGGCATAGGAACTATTTGATGAAATGCACTTTATCGTCTTTCTTCTGTTCTAAATACAAATTGATGTTTTTTTCGTAACATAGCGGACTCGCGGAGGTTGCATGTTAAAACGATGTATGTTAAGGCTCTACATTACTTAGGAATGAGACTTTTCCACCTTGTTTTGTAATGACATTGGTATTGCGGATGTAGTACCTACGCGAAGGTTTTTACTTGAATTTGGTTTGCTCATCTGCTAGTTTCATCCCTCAGTAACACAACTAATTAAAAAACTTGTTTCCCTCAATCACTGACGAGTACTTACGTAAATTTGCCCGCGTACGGTTCGATCCCGTGGGAATATCGGGATAAAATGTATCATATGTCCTAATCCAGGTCATGGTCTACCCAAGTGCCAAATTTTATCTAAATCCGTTCGGCCGTTTTTAGCGTGAAAGCGTAACAAACAAACTCACTTTCGCATTTATAATATTAAGTTAGGATTAGGATTCTAGTGAGATTGAATAATTGCAATTGCATGCTAATAGGAATATTTTCGTTGGATAGGTACCTACATACATAAGTAGTAAGTACTTTAGTAACAAAAATACTTTTATCCCATAGAGTGGCCTTGGTGGGAAGGTTCTTTCTTATTAGGGATTTTGTTATAGGAGCGTGTTTTGGCTAACGAAAAGTTATACAGGTTATTAAAAAAAACATCAAAATTTTGTTCAGACAGTCGCTCCATATAAAATATCTACTGGTTCATCTATATCCGGTTAAACTGCAATTAGTCGGAATCATCATAGTTCCGAAAAAGCTAGGCATATGATGACTTCGACATTTTATTCTCAGTAATTGAAGAATAAAAATTTCCACATTTTCTTTGAGATCAGAAATGTTTTCCCTGAAAAACGACATACTCTAAATCTGTCAAGCCTTTTCCCAGCTTTGTTGACGTCGGCTTCCAGTCTAACCGGATGCTGCAGCTCAATATCAGTAGTTTACATACCTACCATTAACTGGGTAACACGATACCCCTTGGTAACTTCCTACTCTAATGAACACTATTGGACAATGGATTAGTGGACTTTGTATATAATTATTACATACGACCAAAAACTTGCTACTGTTCTCTGGAGATAGTAAGTAGGTAATTTCCTTTTCCTAGTCGCCTTCAACGACACTCATGGAAAAACAGTGAGTTAAAGGCCATTTCCTTAACCACAAGATAGAAGAGCTACTCAATTTACACCTCTATCTACCATACTTTAAGATATAATATAGGTAACATAAAATTATTTCAGATGTAGGTATTATGTAGGTTTTTAATTTTGATTGTCATAATGATTGTAATTAAAGCGAAATAACTACTAATCAAAGTTAACTACAGTAGGTAGGTGTCAAACCAAAACAAAAAAACTAGAGTAGGTATGGTATAGGTACATTTGTCAAAAACATTATAAACATTTGTATAAACATTTTGTCAATTGGTCATTTAAAATTAAATCCTGGGTTTGTTTATTTTTACTGGTCTCTATCAGTGATGGATGACCAAAAAAAACTATTTGTAGCAGGTATAAATAATATAAGTTTGTCACTTACCTTTCACTCAAACACGACAAACCATTATCTAATAACTTCCACATTCCAATCACGTCGCCAAAAAACGATAGAAAGTAGGAAATTTTAGTATAATTTCATAAAGTTTTCAACTATAAAACTGTTTGAAGTTTCTTCATTTACACCCCACTTCAGCATCTGTCGCGGCCAATCGGGAGCCGTCGGATCACGCAGGAAGCCGCGCCCACGGCCGCTGCAATACGCATGCTTCCACAACCGAGGAACGCTCACTCAACCATCGTCTCACTCCCGCCCGTACTAAACGACCCAGTGCGATAGAGACAGTAACACATTTGCCATTATGATTACATGCAAATTTTTTATTCATTTGCAAATTAAGTGTTGCATTAAGTAATTATGTGTTATTATGTGGGTATCACGGTTAAGTTGGTCTTTAGTTGAAGAAACGCGTGACGTTCTACTTACAGTGAAGGGTTGTGCAATAGCAGCTATTATGTCTACAATTATAGACAATGAACTTCAAAGAATCGAGGAATACACATTAGTTTTATTTATAATTATACCTACTAATAGGGGTGGTAAAGTATAATACAGAAATAAGAAAAAAAAATTGCAATATACAAATACCATGTGAAGAAAAATTATTGCTACTTACAAAAAATATTTTATTTGACATAAAGATCGTGATAAGTAATAGTTATTTACTTTCTATTAAAGTTTTTCTGTCAATATAAACTAAAGAAGTAATTAGTTGATTGCCATAAGATAGTGATAAATACCTTTAAGTGAGACAAATGTTCTACTGACCTTTTTAAAATACGTAGTACGAGTAGCTACATCTTTTTCTGTGTACCATAGACTAAAAATAATGTAAGTAATGGTTTTGATTGATACCTTCATTAACTTAAAAAAAACACCAATTTAATAAACTAGATGTATATATTGCTGATTTATTCCCACTCAGACAGGTATCTAGGTATACTTACAAAAAAAATGTTGTGTCCGAAGTTTCCAGCAGTTACCTACCTACAAGGATAATAATAATTATAATCAAAGCTCCATCTTAGGAAATTCCAATCCTATTTCCAGAAAATCCAGTAAGATATAAGAGTCCTGTCGGAACACCAATCTGATACAACTCTTCAAATTCTCCACATTCTTGCACCAACAGAAATAAATTATTTAAAACCCAAAACCAGTTCCCTATTAAATACCAATAAACGATTTTTAAATAAACATATTAATTGGGCATCCTTTTCTTTCGTTGCACAAAGAACAGAGACAAGTATAGAGTAACCCTTAAAGTCGTAAATTATTTCGAGGTTGTTGGCACACATGTGCATTTGTCGCGTGACTAGCCGATTATTAAGTTGTAATAAATTCTGTGGCCCACGGGACGTGGGGTAGGTGTCTTTTGGGACATCCGACAGGCCTTCTAATTTTTTGTATGATTAAGAGAGTTGTATGGAAATACCTGAACCAGTAGGAGTTGGTGATACATAACTTTATGTTAATGTTGGAGCTGATCGGGGAATTAACGATGAATTAAATGATAGCTAGGATGGACACAATGCTATTGTTGTTCGTAGGTGATGAAGATTTTGGTAAAGCCGGCTGCTCTGCTTCGACATGTCGTACTTCAAGCCGAGATAAAGCCTATCCTGTAGCTTGAATTCTCTACAATATACCAGAAAAAGTTTGGCAGGCATGTAAAAACTTACTATTTTATACAAACTACGCTAATTAGGAGGTCTTGTTAAGTAGTAATTCCATCATCTACATTATTTTTGTCATGGAAGCTGAAGCAATTTTCGAATTACAGATGGATGCAAGGATGCAACCGAAATAAGGCAATCCCTTGATTTTTTTGGAATTGTTGGATGATAGATATCTTTGGACATAGTGGTAACGGTTATAAACAATATCCAGATGGCAGAAGGCACTACTCAAAATTAGTTACCTGAACAAGCAAAAAACATCAGCCGACCAGAGGTTGACCGAAGAATCTTGCAAGAGTTGTAACGAGACGTGAATAATCAATGATAATCTTGTGACTATCTACATTATAGAACCTGATTTCAATAAAAAAACACTCTTTAATCTGTAGAAGCTGTTGTAACAGTGCAGCTTCTACACATCATATTTGGGCAAGTAAGTACCCCATTGAAAAATAATATTACCTACTATGACTGAATTATTCGCCCTGATGTTAGACCAGAAGCAACAACACGATTGTCATGAAGGCTTCAAAGTCAAACAATATTAGTTTTTTACGTCGATATTGAAACTGATGAAATTAACACAAATCTCTTTACGCTCTCTAATCTCAATGTTCTTGAAATTCATGTCATTTCAAAAATCTCTACTGTGTCAGGAACAAGATAATATATATTAATAGTGTTGTACCTATAAGTTGCCAAATAACGTGCCCCAATTCATCAAAACTTTAGTTTGTCCTCTGCCTTCACAGTCCACTGGCTCTGCCATTACTATAGATATGGATATCAGTATTTAATTCTTTGAACAATCGTCTTTATCTAATTGCTATTTAGATATCATCATCATTTCAGCCGAAAAAAGGCTTCCCGCATCCAGCGGATTCCTGTACTACTTTTACTACAATCAATAGGTAGGTACTTTTTCAACGGTTTGCTTAGATAATTCTATGTTTTCAAAAATGACTTTTCCTCATTAGTAAAAACAACAACGTCTAACTCAGTTTTCTAGTAAATTACACAGAATTTAACATAAAAGTAGGCATGACGAAAGCTATAGTTAAAATTTAAAAGCCTTACATTAAACCATGAACTTCATTTGCATTATATACCAAAACATATACTTACTTACTTACGAAGAGTATTTGGTTGAGATTCGTGTGAAAAAACAATAAATCCAACTGGAACATCACGCTATTAGTCAGAGGGGTCGTCAGCAAGTGGCGTACTATCGTCATAATTAGCAGTTAATTATAATTAAGCCAATGTACAAGATGAATGTAAGTCGTTAGTGGATCGTGGCGACTTTACAAACCGTTTGTAATACATTGAATTTGAGGACTGCCATTTGAATCGATGGCGAGATTTTTGCTGTAAATTGTTGGCAATGGTTGGCGTTCTTGGCGATTTTGTTTTGTGTTGCATTGTTTGAAGTTTTAAAATTCTGATACATTCAAAATTTAAATTGTTTTTTTTTTGCTCTACACCATGGTATGGTGGTTTTTATTAATTTTGCCAAACATATTAGGACAAAATATGCCTTCAAACAAAGTTGGATTTGCATTAGTGGACCAAAAAAATCGTACAAGACTATTAAGTAGATTTGTAGGTAGGGACTTACTTTGTTTTTGTTGATCATTATTTTAATGAATTATCTAAGTTACCTACAGGAAATTCCAATAATTAGTTATCCATGTAGGTAATTGCAAATACTCATTATCTGAATTATCTTCTGTTTTATTTATTATTTATTAAAACTTTATGCACAAGTAAAAAAATACTGTACAAAGGCGGACTTAATGCCTGCCTGTTTTCAAGCACTCCTTCAGTGAATATATTATGGAACAGTGAATAGAGAGTCATTGTTTTCACACTGGAAAATTGGGTTGAACTTATAACGAGAAAGATTTCAAAAGTCGAACAATTTTAATAAAAACTTGAAGGATTAAAAAGCATAGAGTTAAAATCTGGTGACTTCATAATCTACTAGGATTAATATAAAAAGCGTTTCTCTTTTAAAATTCCCATAGTCAAGCAGCTAGACTACGGCCATACATCTGCATGTGATTATGAAAATATAGGCTAGTGATACATTTATGCGGTGTGTGGTAATTTTTACTCCTCAGCAAGACGGCGTGCGTCAAGAGTGATGCATGGCCCTTGTCCGCTCATCTAGACTAGGACTAAGCACTTTGCTTGACGAGTTATGTTACCGCTTTTCGTATGTGTGTGTGTTTGTGGTATTATGATAATTATTATGATGTTACAGACAACTAAATAGGGAATTTTACAGTCGGTGTAAAATTAGTTACTTGACATTAGGTATTATTCTTTTTTTCATAATTGGTTTAGTCATAATTTTGGCCATAAAACAAAATGTAACTTATTTTCTTGCAAAGATTACCAAGAGAGGTTTCAAATTATAAGTATCCAGTTATCTGTTACCATAGCTACTTACCAAAAAAGGCACTAAGTACAAATCACAGTAATTCTACAAGACCATGCTACTAAAGCGCAACGAAACGCCTACAACCCAAATAAAAATAGGCCGAGAAAACCCTTGAACCTGAAAGTCATTCAACAAAATTTCCAACGTAGAAAAGCGAACAAAAATTGAAAAAAGATTGCAGTTCACGGCTACCGACAATCGTTCACCATTTACCATCCATAATCATCAATCGGTCCATTGAAATCGGATACGTGGTGTTGCGACGGTGTACCCTAATTACGCTAATCGAAGGAGCGGGCGCGGGAGCGGGAGCGGTGCGAGAGGAGAGAGAGCGGAGCGGGCTCGCACGTGGCGGGCTCAGGTGCGCCCCGCCCCGCTCGCCCCGCCCGCCGCTAGTTTGACGCCGCGTCAACTCAGCCGCTCACCTCGTCGTCAGACGCGCGCTGCACTCGACGCTCGAACGCCGGGAAAACACGAGTCGTTTTTCGCCGCGACGACACGCACCGAAGTTTTCCGAATTCTGAAGTTCGAAGTTCGATTCTTGAATAGACTTAACGGTCGTATTTGATTTTAGTAGATTTTGTTGTTCTATGATTCTTATTTTTTTTTATAAATATTTTTTGATGTGAAAAGTGTCTACAAATAAACTTGTGGGATGTTTTGTGATTTTGTCAACGATTGGTTGTGATTGGTCGTAAAGTTGGCTGATGCCGCTGTTGGTCACTCTAAACTTTAAATTGGAGTGAGTATACAAAATTAATCATTATTCGTCATCATATTTTTTTTCTGTAGGTATTGAAAATTATCGTCAATTGATACAGTTAAAATTGAAAAGGCGCGAGTCGTGAAATCAAAGCGTGTCGCAGTAAATCTCCCAGGACGCAGTGGATTCGAACTGTCCACTTGACACGGAACATTAAAAGTTATTATATCCCGTGAGCTTTTTGGCATTAGTGGATATTAAAATAATTTAATAGCTCGATTTATATTTATTTGAGCAACTTTGTAAGATCTGTTTCACTTTTATTGAGTTTATTGTAAGCAATGTATTATTTTATGGACACATGATCTCATAGGAGTTAGGTATATTCCTACTCTGATTAATTTGATTAGGTGCTCTGTCCAAGATAGGACAAACATCTATAGTGCTGTTTAGAAGATGAAAAACCAAACATAATTCTTCTTTCAGATCCAGGATCATATTTTTAAAAATCTCATCAAAAAGCTAGAAAATTAGATATCCTTCTGAAGTCCTATCAAATAACCACGACATAAAACACAGCTAGCAAGTTACCGTTAATACCAAACGACACAATAAAAGCTATCAAAGTGCCGAATTAAAATTAAAACAGACATCCGAGGCATGCTCATCAAAGGATGTCTGGGAATAAACAACTGTGCTGTAAGAAAAAAAAGTTTAAAAGAAAAAAACAAAAGCAATGAAATCGTTCGGCCCATTTAATGCGGACCGGACGGGAGTGACAAAAATTCTAAACTGAAATAAACTGAACACATGTGTCTGTATGTCACCCGATGTAGGATAGGAAACAATGAGATGAAGTACTGAACAGCAAGTTAGGGAAAATAGATAATATTTATTGGTTAAATGGTGAATTCTTCGCGGAAGAGAGAGATTAGATTAGTTATATTATAGAGTTGGAAGAGGACCTATTGGTTGAGTAACTTAGAAGAACTAAAACAGTATGTTAGTTTGAATCAACAAGGATTAAACAAGATAAGAATTATGTACACCATATCTTCAGATTTAATTCTTAATTCTAACGAAGCCTATTTGAGGCCAGAAAGGAAGTCTTTGGAACAAGCATTACGGAAGCTGTTGCTGTGAAACCTTCAATTTTTTCGTACATTGGAATCAAAATTGAAGCTTTTTAATTGTAAGAGTTTAACCCTTATAAGTTCTTTCTATGAATTCTCCTTTGTCTGTAGATTCGTCAATATCATTTCTTGCAAATTAGTTCAAACTTCTTTTAAGTGAATAAGTAGGATACGTGTTACTTTTGGCAGTTTTCTTTGTAATTCAGTATTTTTGGTTAAAACTGCTTAGAAACTGCTGAAGAAACAAGCAATCAGCTCCTGCTACATAAAACATAATATATGATATCAAAACTTTTAGTACTCTGTAGGTAACTCAATACAATATTTTTGATCTCTCTTAAGTTGGTTCAAATTGGTTATCATGAACTTGTTCTGCGATCATTTTGTTTATCATTTTTATGTATCCTATGATATTATAAATAACATTATTATGATAATGATCTACTTAATGTGTGATATACTTTGTTAACTGTTTAGTTTTATTATTTAATTATGAAGATTAGCCATTAAGCATATATTATGAAGCGGCTCAAAAATCTATTATACTTGTTAAGTATAATTTTATTCAAAATGTCCGTATACCTAATAAAGTAAACCCACAAAAAAACTGTTTTTAGCACAATAATTATGATGAATGATCAACTTATAGCTTTCATAAATTAGATAATTTTTAAAACTCTCAAAGTAAGAGCCCAAACAACTGATAATATCCAACAAATTAAAAAGATTCTTAACTCAAAGGCGTATTACGCTAAAATCGTTATTTATGCACATAAAATTTATGATTACGACGATGTCTGGCCGAAATTCACACATATATCATTCAGCGAGCAAATGCGACAAATAAATCGGGTGCACAATGACTGCTAATTTGCTCATAAAGATGTATGCACCGAGCGGAGTACATAAATCGGGAGAAGTCACATTCGGCCTACCGCTTACACCCATAAACCTCTGCGGACACTTTTATAGCCCTACCACGTGGCTGAGCCACAGTTTTTTCCGCACTTGACTCGACATGTGTACTGCGCTTTAGGAAGTCACATCCCTATATTAATTTATTGTTTTACAATAGACCCCCAACGTGACGCAAGTGGTACACGTGTTTAGTGATTTATGCAACTACTACTGAGTAGGTACCGTAAAAACAAAAGTGACCGTAAAATGAACCACGTTGCGAACTTCGCTATCGCAAAATGATTATGGGCCACCCTGGCGAATACTTGAAAAGGAACAGAAAAAGAAGGGTTTTTTAAAGGGTTTTTGAAAAAAGTATTAACCCATTTCACTCTTCAAACTATAATTACTCATATTAAACTTACAGATTTTTGAGGTTTATTTACTTGTTCAGAAGTTCTTTTTTATTTTTTGACATTCAGACAAATGCAACGGATCAATGAATGTAATAAATATGTGGGAAGGTTAAATAGACATCACTATACCTAATACAACAAAATATTATCTTTAGGTCATAGTATAAAGTTTGTATTGGAACCATATTTCAAATCGGACAAAACACAATACATATTTAAATCAAACACTCAAGATACGATCTGTATTACAACATTTATCACGTATAACGAGACGACGCACTTGACCGACTAATGTGTCTCATTTTATCACAGGTCCATCAATCAAGCTCCACTCTACGGGGACAATTGAAACGGACCGCGAACATCAGTAGCACTTAACATGTCCAACTAGACTATTCAGTGCTCGTCCAAACGATGACAACTGCCGAGTGATCTTGAGAAGAAGGATAAACACACGCTGTTATCGATGAACGAATTAAACTATAACGCAGGGATGAGCTCCTACCAGTTCGTCAACTCGCTTGCTTCCTGCTATGGGAACCAAGCGCCCGGGCGTACTGGGACGCCCGTCGAGCAAACTGGTCATCCCGGTCTACCAACACCTGGAGCTGATTACTACAATCCAAATGCGACAGCTTCAGCGTACCCGAATACTTGCTATTCGCCGCCGCAAGTTGGACATCACTATCCACAACACCCATATGGAACACCCGCTACTGGAGCGCACATGCAACCGCAAACGATGATAGACTATACACAGTTACATCCTCAAAGACTGGGTAGCACAGCGAGTCATATGCATCAGCACTCGAATCCGAGTCCAGGAGCATTGTCGCCCAACCTGATGTCCACACCGCCAAGCCAAGCCGCTGGAGCTAGTTGTAAATTTGCGGATTCGACCTCTACAACTGGAGTTGCGTCCCCGCAAGACCTATCCACATCTTCTGGACCAGGTCGAACGTCGCCTGGTTTCGGTGGCGTCGGTGGACAAACCTCCAGTGGAACTACAAGTACTAAACTAGGCCTAACTACTCCCATCGCTTCTCCTGTAGAACACAAGGCTAATGTGAATCAGAATATATCAAGTCCTGCCTCCAGCACATCAAGCAATGAGAGCAATGAGGCTAATAATTCTAGCTCAAATACGAAGAATTCTAAGTCTTCAGCGTCGAACTCTTCGGCAAATCCTCCGCAGATATATCCATGGATGAAGAGAGTACATCTAGGAACAAGTAAGTGGAAACATTTTTTTAATGATTTTGTAGATCTAAGATCATAACGGTAAAATATTTTGTCTTATTAATGATTTTTCTACCGCGAGAATAATCAACATTATGAACGGCTCGGTTCACACTTTTTTACCGCTAGCGTGAAATCATAAATGATTTAGCTTCGTCGGCTAAACTAATAACGGCAGCAATGGCCACGCCTCTATCAAAAACCAACAGTTTGATGTAATAGAAATAAAACAATCCATCAATTGGATACTGAGGTGGAGACAAAACAAATTATATATCTATTTATAAAGCATTAGCATGCATTAATGTTGGATCGATATGGCTGGCTGATAGATGGTGTCCATAATAAGGCATAATGGCTTTGTTGGCGGGCGCTTACAACTGAACATCCGAAGCCTTTTTTCTTCTCGTATCCTAATGATGGGGAAAGTGTGTAGTCATCGTGACGTTTAATTTGACGGATCCTAACCTTTAAGCGTGAATTGGGTTATTCAAGGGTTAATCTGCTTTAAATTAGAATTCGGGAGCATCCAAACTATTTGTTCTTTTTCTTCACGGAACATTATGTCAAATTCTGGCCTTGTGTAACAATTTCGTAATTGTTTGAAAATGTTCTGTTTCAAATTGGGAAGAGTGATTTAAAAGTCAGCGCTTAATTGCTTCGAGTGGACAGTGTCTGGTAAAAATGTGAAAAACATAAAATTCAAAATCAAAAAGTGATATATCAGAGAGATAATAGTACGTAACAAGACGCAGGATGCCACAGCGCCTGTCACGTAGATGTTCCGATATAAAGACAAGAGCAGATGTCAGCGGCCCACTGTTTCGGTGAAATTATACAAAATTCATATTGTTATAAGTAGCACAAATCTGTTTCGACCTTGTCAAGGCTTACGATGTTCTCTTAATTGGTTTATTTTTGCATTTCTTACGCAAGTGGTTACTTGTCACCCTCATGATAGTGACCGATTATTTACTATGTATTTTTAAAACACATGGTACTTCAGTTTCCAAGTATGAAACGGTCGGTCTATCGATATTCTAGACTCCTTTGAAACATCTACTAGAAAGGCGCTTGGAGCTGAGTTTTTATATTAAGTAGATCGTTAGTTTACTAGATTTACGTTTTAAACCTTGAGAACTGATTTTATCGATGACTTGCTGCTATAACCAAAAGTGAAGATGCTGATGAAATTATTGCTGAGTCAAATACACTTAACACAGTGTACAAACGGCACTTTTCCTATAAAGTACCTTTCGATACACAATTATGTTCATTCTGATGTAACTCTGCCTTCATTCAACAGCGATATTATTATAGCTATAACTAGAATCAGTATTCGACTCAATGAACGGATAAACAAACTAGACGGCTCAATAACAAAAAATATTGGCAAAGCGCACGACACAATTTCAGAACGAGAAAAAATTCCAAAGCAAATAATACGAGATATGAATGCCTCAGT
Organism: Lithophane ornitopus; assembly: GCA_948473465.1. Lineage (NCBI taxonomy): Eukaryota > Metazoa > Arthropoda > Insecta > Lepidoptera > Noctuidae > Lithophane > Lithophane ornitopus. The sequence continues at coordinate 10,962,026 of OX419623.1, forward strand.
ATAAATCATACCACTGTCATCAGGGATGATTGCAGAGTTGCAGACACCAAGTGGGTACATGACACCATTATAAATTGCCAAAGACCTGTTTAAGAAAATAAATAGTTCTCTTACAAGCATGTGGCAAAACCCTGTTATTAAACACAACAAGTCTGTAGGTTTGACAAAGCCTTATTAAAATGTACATTTCAGCCGATAGGCCTATTGCAGACGGGCTACTGTCGCAGATTCGCAAGACATTGTAGCGACTATGGCTTTGCTAAATATAACCTCACCTACACTATGTAATCAAATCATTGGATCGAGAAGAATTTTAAACGAACCTTTTGCATTGATCAGTCTATTTGAAGCTTGTGCCAATAGTCTTCATCGTAATATATGTAGTACACAATAGCCTATAAACACACTACTTCTTTTGATAGATAAGTCATAATGCCAACACATCGACGGCTTTTGAAATAACTTTTTTATAATCCGAATTTATTCGTTGACACATGAATAGCATATCAATTGATTCAGTGCCTCTATTAAACAATGCTGTAGTAGATCATAATATGATAATTCATTATGATACTTACAGCTCTATTAGAGAGCAATATTTTTTTTACAAATGATGCATGTAAGGCACACATGCGTATCGGGGCATCTTTGTTTCCATTCAAGATACTTACTCGTTCTTCCAATAGACATCTAGTAAAATGATTTTTAGCTGTTATTTACCTACACTAAAGCCTTCTTTCTTAATCTAGTCTTGGTTTCTGGAAGAATTAGTAACACTATAGAACTAATTTGCTTTAAAGATAATATGTAGTATGTCTGTGTATCTTGCTTTATCATTTTCATTCAGCCGAAAAACGTCAATTTCAGGAAGTAATCTTCCTAATTCTTCATTATTGTTAGATCAGCCAATCTTTGTTATGTATATTTCTAGCAAAATCTTTTACATAATATTGTTAATTAGTTAAGCAGAGGGCCTAGACAAGTCGCAATCGCTTATAAAGCATTTCGTATTTCTAAAACGACTTTCAACAGGATTGACATAAGCTTTTTGGTAATTTATATCAGTTCCATACATTTTAACTTGTTCATCATCGTTATTGCTGATAGAATGTTACTTTGTCTAGGTCGTCAGGTATTTTCAGAATTTTCAAAACATTTTGGACAGATTTTAGTCGCACCATTCGACAGTCGCCCGACTGCAACAAGCCGAAGTATGCAAATAGAGTTGGCAGGCGGCTAGGTCGTGTTACATGTTTGGTGGTCATAACTCAAGAAGAGGTGGAAGCCACCGCCCCACGTGCGTGCCGTCTGACGACTTATAAGAATTCAATACACCGTTATTTAGCACTAGTTACATACCCAACTGTGGAATTAACACGTGGAAATTAAGTTGTTTGGAAAAATCGCGTGAAAATTGTGTAAAAGAAGCCTTAGTTGAAAAGATAATTATATTTATAAGGTAGGCAGGCACTAAATCATAAAATGACTGTTTTAATGCTGATTATACGCGAATTAAGACCATTCTATCCTTGTGAATTACTGATGTATAGTTACGTAAACAGCTCTAACATTGTAGGAAAAACGTAAGGCACTATGCTAAATACTACACCTGAAAGTTTCTGAACCTTCATATAAGCAAAATAAAAGGCACAGTTATTGGGAACACCCATTGGAAAGCTGACTCTTAAGTGTTGTATCACCTCAGGTCATCATGAAAGCTCATTGGTTATGTCAAGAAAGCCAATTAATCTCAACGGATTATTAAAATTTCTGCAGGGATTCGTTTCATTAAAATTAAAAGCATGATTCTTATAAAACACAACCTGTAACCGAAAGTTAAAACAGGCCAATTTTATCAATAATTTTTTAAGAAGAACACCTCATTCTTTTTATTTTGGACCCCGTAAAATCAATTTAAAAGCTATAAAATTATCCGTGATTCTATATAATTATTTATGTGTAGACACTGTTAGGCATAAGCAGTTAAATATCTCATTATACTAACGTAATCTGATATAAATTATTGAGTCATAGTAGCAAAGGTTTTCAATTATCTTGAAATGGACATTGAAAATACATTAGGGAACCTAGTCTTGTTAGAATATACCTAATCTTGTCAATGTATGGCTTGTTTATTTGATTTGAGCTAGTGTTTGGTAGTGACTGGTTATTTTAGTAAGCAATACTAAGATCTGCAATAGGATTAAGTAGGTAATGCAATTACGCATAATATTGTTATGTAACTAATTTTAAGACTCATTGCAATTATATTAGATTCTTGGGGAAAGTTTTGAGTATGAATATGGATGGCTTTAAGAGTAGGAGAAGACCAATGAAACGATGGATGGACTGTGTGAAAGATGATTTGGGTAGAAAGGGGATGACTACCGAGATGAAGACTTGTAGAAGAAGTATGGAAGAAAAGACATGTTAAGCTGACCCCAAAAAAAATTGGGATACGGACGCGATTTGCGAGTTGTAGGTCGTGGCATCGAACTCAAGTAGGCACTTTACTTTGCATACATTATTTCATCACTACTGCTCTCAAAACGGTAAAGGAAACATCGTGAGGAAACCGGCATTTCCTAGAACCAAAAATTCGAAGACATGTGACATCCGCCAACCCGCACTAGGTGGAATATGGCCCACTGTCTCTCGCAGAGAGGAGGCCAGATTATGCTGTTAGGCTAAGGGCAAGATCATAACGATGATGATGATCTTTGAAATGTACAAATAGAACTAAGTACATGTTTTTTTGTGAAGAGCTCGGGGCTAAGTAATAACAGCCACTTGGGTCGATCCATCAGGTTAAGCTACGCTTGCCGGAGTTGGTCCGTGGATGGGTGACCATTTTCACATATCGAGACTCCTCCGTGCCTCGGAAGGCACGTTAAGCCGTGCGTTGGTCCCGGCTGTCATTTCTGGATCTTTGACAGTCGTTACGATTCGTCAGAAGCCCGAAAGTCTGACAACCAGTCTAACCAAGGGGTATCGTATTACCCAGTTACTGGGTTGTGGAGGTCAGATAGGTAGTCGCTCCATGTAAAATACTGGTATTCAGCAGCATCCGGTTAGACTGGAAGCCGACCCCAACATAGTTGGGAAAAGGCTAGGCAGATTGAGAACTAAGTACATGGAAGTTTTTAGTAACATGATCAGCTGTTATGAAAATATCTTGGAAATTCGTGGCGTTGCATATTTTCGAAAGCCAGTACCTAAATATTTGAACTTTTCTGTCATAGAATCCAAGCTGACTTTTATGTTTTAGAACGACAAAAGATTGTAACAACCAGATATAGACCAACTAACAAGCTGCCTACTTATAAACCCAAATGCCTTCTAAACGATAAGGTGGGCCACACGCGAATAATTTCGATCGTTAACAAAAACTTAACTACAAAACGGGTTAAGTTAATCTAGAGCAATTATTAAAATTTTATTCGTTTTAAATTGATTATTATTATTTACCACTTGATTCTAATAGCTGTTTGATTATGTCAACAGGGACAAGCAAACATAGATAGTAATTTTAGCTGTAATAAATAAAATAAGGCAAACTTATTTAAATATGACACCTTATTTTAATGTGAACTTCAACTTGTGTCATAAAATATATTATTTTTTACTGCGTCCTTTGACGACGTCTCTAACAGAGCAAGTATGAAACAAAGAAATTTTTTTTACAAAAAAAAACAACCGACTTCCGAAAAAAACACTAAAAAAGTGAAAAATAACTTTAATTTCATTTTTGGTTCCCTGAATAGTATTGATCAAGTAAATCCATCACTATTCCGTTAATAATATTCTCTCCGTCTCGTCTAGCTGAATCTTATCAATGACTAACTTCTGCCCGTGACTTCGGCCGCGTGAAATTGCTTGTTTTAACATACAGAAAATGTAGGTTCTTTCTTATTGTTACAATACATATCCTATGACACTCGGCAATACTGTAGAATAAGAATAGAATTTACGGAATCGGATCAGTAGTTCCAAAGTTCCCCCTCCAAACAACCCTACAAAATCACGAATAGGATCAGAATAGGATCGAGAGGAGACGAATAGGATCTTTATAAGATTAATATAAATTTATTTTAAGTATTTATTTATTTAAATAAATAAATAAATTTATAAAGAATAAATGAATAAAGAAAGATTTTACAATAAAACTTTTATCGATTTTAAACCTACTTGGTATATTTAAAAAAACGTGTATAAATTCCCCTTACTTCTTACTTTCCATTCCCTTCCGACTTTCCTACAGAACCCAAAAATAGCCTCCCCTTAAACCAACCATCTTTAATGACATGCATAACCCTACCTGTTCTACAGTTACTAGCGGCGATTAGTAAATAAATAACAAATTAAATTCCACTAAAGATTAGTGGCGGAGTCAGTATGGGCTCATAAATAAATCAAGCGTTCGGTCCCGGAGACCGCGGTAAATTATGACTCAAATAATATTATGCTAAAGGTATGCCAGCGTAGTCGCCACTTAAAGCAGTTCGTGCTTATAAAGCCTTTTTTGTGCTTTTGTAATTAGCTGTTCGATATCTATAGATTATAGTGTGTGCACTGCTTTAGCGTGTATTGAAGACCTTATACCTGACTACTCGTAATTAGTGATACTGAAAAGTGCCAATCATATCATGTTTTTTAGCGTAATATCAATGATTGTGAAGCGTTTTGTTTTTTGCAATAACTGTTTTTATTTTGCCACCTGCTATGATTCGTCATAATTTAATAATTATTGCATATCCTGCTATGATTCGTCAAAATTTAATAATAATTATTGTAAGGAAGAAGGTGTCATAAGATTGTGACATTTAAATTAAGGCGCAGTGCTATAGTCAAAGTACAGTCAGACTCCAAAAGATGTATAGGTACATCGACAAGAATTTATTTACTTTCCTACAATTTGTGTTCCATATTACTGTATCAAGGTGTAGCTGCAATTATAGTACTTATACTAGTAATTAATAAATATGGAAAAAATACTGCAGACAATTAAATACATTCTTGTCGCCGTGTACATCTTTTTGTGGCATATTGTACTATAATTCTATGTCTTCTAACAAGCAGAATGTCTTCTCTGCATGCATAATACCTATATAGCAAAGCCTAAAAATAAAGGTCAAGTTAGCATTAAACATTTACTAGGTATACCTACCTACCTAATTTATACCTACGATAAAACCAATATACCGTAATATTCTACCTACTTCCAGTACAGTAACAAAGAACCGGTCCTAAAGAATTCCTCCACACATACTATAACTTTCAAAAGACTTATATACCACATACTACTTAGTCCGAACCAGATCACTTGATAACACCGCTCGCATCTCCCCGCCTGTAAGTCGCGACCTGTGTTAAATATGCATAAAGGGTACACAAAAATAAAACTCCTAAAACTAGAATGGTTGAAAAAAGGAATAAATATATTTCGTGAAGGGATTAGCAGTCGCGGGTTGGTCCGTGCTTGCAATGGCGGCGCGATGATATGGCAGAATTCTTGCTAAAGTGTTGCTATACATAGATGTATATATGTATACATGTATAAGTATACTACTGTTGCAAGTTTCTCATTGCCGCGTGCGCAAGTTTTGTATGCAGTGTGCGTCGTGTTTTATTAAATGGCACTTTTGTATTGGTTGGTTCAGGATAAGACTTCTCGCGTACTTACCATCTTCCAAGCTTTTCTATAGAAATGCACATTTTTGCTAACGAAGAAGATATGTTTTTAGATAGCTGAACGTTTATCGATTTCATAATTATCTTTAAATCAGAAATCCACTAGTTTTCTTAGTCCTTAAATTAAATTAATTATTATACATGAATTTTCTTTTACCGGTCTTACATTTATAAGAATTTGAAATGTTCAACTATACATCCCACAAAAATACCAGGCTGATTACAGAACTTAGATTTTTGTTTTTGAAGTAAGTTCCAAACTAAAGCCACGTACACACCGTCGATATTAACGGACCCGCCAACTATAAGTACCCACACGTCAGGAGTACTGGTAAGCCCTTCTCCCCAGAGACACAACTTCAATTATTGATGGCATCTTCTAGCCACTATAAAATATAGGGGAAGAAAAAACTATTTTTCATCTGGTTTAGCTTTAAATAACTTGTAGCATGTTCTTGTTTTATTTTATATTTTTCATTTGCGAGTAATTTATATGTTGTATTTTTTAAATAGTTTCATACGTAACATTTGTTGGAGTATTAATAGTGTACGTTGAACGAATGTCAGGCGTACCGCAGGTGTATACTGAGCCGTAATCAATCGCTATGTTTGTGTGGTAAAGTTTTAATATCTGCATTAATTTATATTGCTACCTTGTTTTTATGATAGAAGTGTACACGAAGAGAGAAACTCAGTAACATTTATTCTTTTATAATTTCTACAATTCTGAAGTTTTTCTAATGATCGTTTCTACAAATTCAAGCTGGGTGGTATTTTTTTTTTTATGGATCAGATGTCTGGTTGTAGTAAAAGCCAGTAGTTTTTCCTCTGACCACCTAACAATAGTGGTCAGAGGAAAAACTACTGGCTTTTACTGGAAAAAATCTGCCTTCACTCCATCGTTTATTTCCTTCTAAGCCTTGTCATATTTCTCACAATATTTTCTTCAGTCTGTATCTTCTGTTATAGTCATCGAAATTCATACCTTATTCTGAATACAGTCAATCAAACATCATCAGTATTAATAATTTGACATTAACAAGGCCTTAATGCCTTAGCAGAAAAGGCGATTTTCGTAGGGCATGTGTTTCTACTGATGTGCGTGTGACTACAATACCTACTGTGGTGTTCATTCTGAAGTGGTTCTTTAAGTAGGTACCTACCTACCCTATCTACCTTAATATATACATAATACAACTAACTATTTACATAAAACACTAAAACTTAAAGAACTAACTAACTATAACTAAAGTAAGGCGTCGAAAAATTCCTCCGAATCGCTGTCGGCTGGTAATGGGTACATTACCAGCCGACAGCGATGAGACTGAAGAGACTGGCGGCATTGCCACGTTGAATGGCAATGCTTAGCCTCTGACCAAGATAAAAGCCAGCCCTTGGGTCACGGGAAGTGTCAAGCAGCCGTTTAGAGATTTCACTGAACAGACTATGAGCACTCGGACCCCACGGCCCTAGGGTTTCAACCCCAAACGGCTCGAAAATATAATTGCCTATAAGGCTATTATACTTACGTCTACGTTACTTACGCCGCTTGAGGTTTTCCGCAGCCGCAGCGGCAGCGCCAGCACAGCACGCCGAGCCAGGAAGATGGGATGGCGCAAGAGTATCGACACACGTTGCGTCCCACACTAAAGGCCTACCCATCTTCCATGGGAATAAAGACATGCCGTCTGGTCTTTTGGCATCGTCGCGTGCCAAGCCATTGGGTTCTAGTACAGCTGGAACGCCGACTGTGACAAGAGCTCGTCGGATGATGTCATTAATATTAGCGTGCCGTGCTAAGCGACCCGCACTTCGGCTGCAAGACAGGCCGTGGTGTCCGAGGCTGTTGACAACTTCGCCACAGTGACAGCTATGAGGAGTACAAAATGGGCTCCTAGGCGCAGGGAAGCAGCGATGCGAACGTAGTGTCGTCGAACAAAGTTCCTAGGTTCGATGACGGTAGTGCATGAAGCCACAGACCCGACTCCCACTTACCCACAGCCAGCAGGCGCGCGCGCTCCGCAGTAGTAGCAGACGTGTCAAGCAAGTTGTTCTGTACTACTCTGCAGAGCGGCTCATCCCACCGTCTCTGGGAAGATGGATTGTCGGGCGGATCTGAATTCGGGCAAGCGAATCTCCAGGCATCCATAGCCTCGGTGAGGCACGGCACGTCAAAATTAATCAGTGTGGAGGCTAGGATTTTCCTGATTAATTTCTCAGTACCGTGGACCGAGGATATGAATGCCGGTAAACTAATACTAGAAATTTTGCGGACGCCGAGGCCTCCCATACGGATGGGAAGAGTAGCTTGTGCCCAAGCTCGGTCGTCCATAGCCACATTTAGGATCAAAGTTAATGTATGACGGATAATTTGGTCCATTTTGTCTAAAAGATTAGTGTTAATTTAGGGCCAAAACAGCAGTAACGGATTAGGGTTATAATATAGGTATAAACTGTTTCCCAACAAGATGCAGTATGAATAATAATATCAAAGCAATCCATCATAGATTTTATACGCAGAGGACGTTGACAATCATTGATGCAAATTATCTCATTTTAATTTTTAATTACATCACATTATTCATTCTACCCTAGTACATAAATTGTAATCTATTAAAGTGTTCTTCGTAGGTTGCTCGTTTTATATGGATATTATAATTATTATACAAAAGATCATATCTACCTTATCTGAAAAATGAAATAAAGATGTGCCGACAGACGTTGTGCTCCGAATTTCAACAATTCTACAAAATTCCCATATGCACATAATTTCCCGGTAACTTCCTATATTTTTTCCGTGCCACTTTCTGAACATTTTAAAACAATAAATAGCCAAATCGGTCCAGCCGTTCTCAAGGAACATCATTTCTTACCAACGAACATCATTTCCATTTTATTAAAATAGATTGTAATTATTATACAAAAGATTTTATCTAGATTGTCTGCAAAATGTTATGATGATCCTAAAGATGATGGATTCGTAGTACCTACATAAAATAAAAACAGTCATTACAAGTTTAAATTATTGTTACAACTATTACACAACAAATAATTAGAACTTACATTTTTGATAAAGTATATGTGCATCATTACCACTTTAACATAATAAGTTAAGTTAGGGGGCGTCCATAAATTACGTGAGGTGTTTTTTTTAGTTTTCTGTCCCTCCCTCCCCCCCTGGTGAGATGTCGTGAGATTTTATTCAACCCCCTCCCCCAACCCCCAATCTCACATGAGATTTTTCAAAATGTGGGTTTCTTACGTAAACGCGTTGGATAATTATTGTAAAAAGAAAAAAAAATCTGCTTCGTGCTTTTATTTACGACTAGTTAAGACTAGTAATCAATATTGCTGAGCTGCTGCCACTCAGCTTGTACGCTCTCGTTCATCGCGCGTTCGGCTGACAGTGGCGCGAAAACAAAGGACGGAAAACCGTAAATTACCGTACCGTAAATTCAGATTAAATTGAGCTATTTGGTATAAAACAAATATGGTGGTTTGACAGTCAGTAGATGTATAACGTCGAAGTATGAATGAAATTATTTTTTGAACGAATGAGTGAATGATCTTAATCGTATTACGATAACGCTTAGGATTAAATCTTAAGCATGTACAATCTGGATTAAATGGACCAAAATAGTTTTTTTTTTTTTGTTTCAATCAGAAAAAAAAATGCGTGATATTTGCCGAGACCTCTCTCTCTCCAACGTAAGATTAGATGAGATTTGACTCGACCCCCTCCCCCCCTTAAACATCTAACGTATTTTATGAACGCCCCCTTAGTAAGTTAACGTCAAACGTCATAAATTATGAGGTATATAACCTACTAAATATGATTTTTGACGTTAACTTTGTTCAAAAATTAAAAACAAACCTCTCCTTTTTCGAACCTCTCTTATGATTCGTCAGTAAAAAGTAAAAAATAATAATTAGGGGGTAAAAATCTACTCTAAAACCCCAAACGTCTAGAACCCCTTCTTAGACCCCAAACGTGGTAAACCCTAAATTAAAGACTAGCTGCTGCCCGCAACTTTGTCTGCGAACCAGGATGAAAAGTTCATCAAAATTCGTTCTGCCGTTTTAGCGTTAAAGCGTAACAAACAAATAAACAAACTCACTTTTGCATTTATAATATCAAAGTTAGAATAAAAAATATAAAAAATGGAAAAGAATAATTCTCGAAACACCGACACATATTTATTATACGCATGGTTTAAAAGGGATTTATAACTAAACAAGGCAACAAGTTTCCGCAGTTGTTTTCAATCTAACATGTTTAGACAGCATTTGTAGGGACCTCGCCATATTTAGTCATAATAGTCCAATTACGTTCAAAAGCCCTTCACTCCCAGTAATTTTGCCTAGTTTAAGGTTTCTTGACGTGTTGTTAATTTAATTATTACTAGATTTCTGTTTATGTCAAGTTTATGTCCTAGAACCAAAGCATGTCCTAGAACCAAAAATTCGAAGACATGTGACATATAATATCAACCAGTACTGGGACCACGTGGTGGATTACGGCCCACTCCCTCTCACCGAGAGGAGGCCTGTGTCCCAGCAGTGGGAACATTATACGCTTATTATGCTTATGAAAGTTTTGTAAGTTTGTTCTGCAGATTTAATATTACTTTCTAAGAAATGTGTACCTACGATATTACAGCAATTTTTGTGTTCCAATGCATACTTTTATGAAGACATTAGTCACTGCAAATTTTAGAAAATTGCATAATGGCCCAAGGCAAAGTTTCTAAATTGAAATCGGCTAAGATTATCACACAGAAACATCAACTCAGCCAGATTATAAATTACACATTAGGTATATCAAAATTACAGGGCCATCAAACATCTAGCAATAAACGACAGCAAATTTTTTTCACATAGGTACATAATTTTATGATTCACGCAGGTAAATTATAGGAATTGATCCAAAAAATAGCACAATTTTTCTGCAATTATTTCGGGTTGAAGTAAATCCAATTTTCCCCACGGATGGCGCTACTGTGCAAGCTTATAATTACAAAATGAAGATACTCAACAAAAAACGAAACATTTAATGACGTTTATCATTATTTCCATATAGCACACAGCCACAATTACTGTTATTACGTCATTATTGCGTTTAATTACTAATAAATAAACATTGTATTGTGCATATCGATGCGTTTTCTCCGCGATCGTTTAAACCGCGTATGATGTGGCTTTTTCGAAAATTGCGTTTCTGTTGAGAAAACGCAAGATGAGAATGGTTGAAGACTAAAGAAACAGGCTGGTGTATTGAAGGAATGTATCATACTTAGTTATCTTCATTATACCTGTAAAAGGCACGGCTGAATAATACTTTCTTAGTAAATAATATTGCAATGAAATCACATTTATCACATCAACTACCAGAAACCTTTGTTTGGGGATGTAAAACTTGCCAAATGGATAAACATACCAGTTGATCTAAGATATTATACTATTATACTGAATCTCAGTACTACCTAGTAGTATTGTAACACATCTTCTTCTATCTTCTATACCTTATTGGTTAGTAGGTATGCTCTGTAGGTTTATAAAATTCTCGTGTCACAGTGTTAGTTGTCAAACTCCTCCGAAACGGCTGAACCGATTTTTATGATATTTTATATGTACGAGTACCTATATTCGGTAGATCTGAGAATCGGTCGTATTCTATTTTACGACCCGAGATCGAGACTTACGCGGGCGAAACGGTGGGGCACAGCTAGTATAAAATAAAATACTCATCAGAGAGAAGAACCAGCAACATTTTCACAATTTCCTTTTTATATGGCACAATCTTTCGCTCAACCTAATTTCATCTCTATATTCTCGTGATGAAACGACTACCGCATACACAGAGCCTATTTAATTTTAATTAAAATACATACCTAAAACGACTATTAAAACCATGGAGCCAGTGTTTTAATTTCGATTCAATAACCCGTGTCTGCGCAAGACATTGATTAAGCTTCAGGAGAAGTACAGTCGCCCGCAAATGCTCGTACGCTGAATTAGCATACGCAGCTTTATGTAGTATACAGTGGTAGTATACGGTGCCCTGAATACGAAACCCCTGTATCTACCGAGGTGGTAGGTTAGATAGATAGAATTTTTGAAGTTTACTTTAGAAATTACATTAATTTAGCGTTAAAGCAATTCTACAATAGCTTATTTCGTGGATACAAGATCTTCTTGATTTGATTTGATTAGACCTCCAACTGTGATAAACAAGACACAATAGAATTTTAATTGTTATCGGCCTTTAGAATGCCGATCGACAGTTGAACGGTTAGCCAGTCAGGGATAAATGTCAGGGGTAGGTACTTCGGGGGTACCAAACTTAGTATCGTCTTAAAAAAATAAATGAATTACAAACATTTTAAGGATTTTCTCTTTAGTACGCTTCTCCCTGCATGCTCATTCAAGCCAGATGTACACTCGAACACAAATGCTTTTGTGCATGTGTAATATTCTCGGAATTAGCATAGGAATCCTGAGTCGTTTATCAAACAGGACAACTATAAAGTGTGAGATTAGTACCGGTATCATATAATAAGTAATTATTTGTTCACTACATTATATGCCTACCTACTTTAATAGAACCTATAATATTTAAATGTGATCGTGAACTTAAGGTCACTTGATTGTACTTGATTTAAATATCTATAGGAAGTGGTATAGGATCATTCTTATAAGATTCACAAGGAATGCGTTGTTTATAATTAGTTAAAGATGTTAGTACCTATTAAGTTAAGATAAGCGCATTTATCGCATTGGTTTTCCTGTAATGGTAAATGTACAAATAAATAAATAAGATAAAATAAATTAAAGCCTATCCGTAAAAGGTTAGTAATTTCGCATGCAATCGATATCTAAAGGCATGATTGGATTATTTTCATTTGATCTCCCACCATAATTATTTGAAATTGTTATTTCACTGCAATTTCAAACTTGATAGCATTTTTCTCTGCAATATAAAAATTTATACTGTCTGAAAAGCAAAATTGTACTAAAGTCTGCCAACATTTCAATTGAAATCGTTGGCCGTGAATTCGTGATACAAAAAATGATAACGAACTTTATTAAATTTAGAAAAAATCCTCAAGCCTCGACATAAAAACAGTAAAGTCAATATTAAGTGAATCACACCACTTCACGCACATTATTATACTTACTATTGTTGTATCGTCCACAGTGAACGAAACGTCTTCATTTTGGGGACAAAAAAAATAATACAGTTATTGCTGTCAAATGTGATATAATGGTAACACTGCAATTGTTTTCGAGATCATAAATAACTTTTTACAAAAGATTCGCGGTTTCCTTAAAAGCTAAACGGGCTGATAAACATTTTTTTTTTCTTCCGTCTCGAGCCGTCTTTCCTGCGGCGGTACGAAGCCTATAAATATTAATACAATCAAATGTTTTGACGTGGGCCTTTTTTAAACTTTTATCTTGTACCTTCGCTTATTGTTTGTTGGTTCGATTCCGTTTTTATTTCGTGTTAATTTGGACAGCGAATTCGGTCTTTTAACAGATCGTAAAGTATGTGGAATGAGGCGAAGAGCGAGAAGTGGCGCCAGGTGCATTTAACATTTTGGGGGAAACTGTAGGAGAATAAAAACATTTGTTGCTTAATAAAATGAAAATCGACTTTGGTGGCTAGATAAAATATAGGTACGTAGGTACTTCATTAAATATTTTAAAGAACTTTAATTCGTGAAATACGATTTTGAAAGGCTATAAATAAGCCTAACTCATAAAGCTAATGATCACACAGTTGTCTCCTTAGATACGTCTTCAGACCATATCAAATTTACGATTAGTAAATAATGAAAATTACTCTGGAAGTGAGAACATTATAATGATTATGAGAATTTATGGTGCTCGTATAATATATGCGAAACAAACTTTTTTATTCATAATCAGATATCATTAATGCATAAAATTAAAATAACGGCGATTACTCACACTATACCATTAATTCTTAAATAAAAACATAAATCTTTACTCTGACTCTAAAAACTGTTGAACAAACACCCACTAAAACAGAATAAAATTAGTAAAATTCATCTTTATTGCTCAGAGTATAAAGTTTAAATGGCTTTGTCGCTGCTAATACAAGTTGGGTTTCGACAAGATCTGATCAAAGTATCTAAAATGGTCACAGTTAGTGGGTTAACCACTTTAAATTGTCATCTGTCTGATTTATTTCTGTATCTTTTGCGGCCAACACATTTTTGTCTCAGTTTCATTCTGATACAACATTTTTTACATCTATTTGGAAAGTTTTATTTCCTGAATCACGTAATAAAAATAATTTATTTGTGTCAAAATTTACCTGTGGTACAGAGCATTGGCATTTAGCGAATTTAATTATTTAATTATATTTTCATTTTGCATAGATTAGAAAATTAAAAAAAAAAAAACACCAACGAAAACATCGTATTTCCTCCTCCTTTTTTGATAATTAGCATCATTTAAAACAATGTATTAAATATATTAAATAAATAATATCATAAAAAACCAAGTTTTCAAGGTCTGAAGTCAAGGACCCACACTTTTGCAGAAAAGTAGTTTCTTCACCGTCTCCATGTCTGAGATCTTTAACGGAACCTAAAAACAAAATTAATTTTATCCAAAGTGTCCCGAATCACGGCCCACTGTGTACGCCAGAGGCTGACCTATCAAATGCTCGTAAACTATAATCATTCGCGGACCACATAAATAATTGCGCGGACCGACCCCGGTTTTTGTCGGTCGCGATGCGCTGGCGCAGGTAATATAGTCATAAATTTCCATAACCGCCACTCGATCTTATCAAACATGATTTTAATTTGATTTCGGAGCCACACGTGTTGTGGTCGTTTGGACTCGAGTTATGATCTTAGGTATAAGGTTTCGGCTAAAGTGTTGAGTGCATAAGAGTATAATATCGTGTTTGTAGCTCTATGGTTTTCGGGGAAATGTGTTTTTATTAGGTAATTTACAAGAATTTTAATGGTGAAAAAGATTTTCTCGTTGATTGTATTTTATGATGATGATGATCACCTGATTAACGCACTATTTACAATTTAAAAGTAATGGAACTGATAAGTGAGATTGTTTACGATACCTGCAATCTGATAGAATATAGGTGTGATATAATAGTTATTTATGCAACTGTTATATAATAAGGGGTATTAAAACACGAGGGTGATAATAGTATCACATGAGTGTTTTAATACCTAATTATTTACAGTTGCATACAAGACTTTATCTACACCCATGATATGAATCCTCTATAAAAGGTTCTTTGCAATACTAATATCGAACAAAAATGGAGGGATACGACGCACGTGAATTCGAATTTTTCGAATTCGAGTAATAGATGCTTTTTTGTTTTAAATTACGGTGCTTTGTTAGTGAAACGCGCCTGCATGACAATGTTCTTTTTTTGAAATGAGTTGCATTATGAAATTTAGTACAACATAATAACACCCGTTTGGATGATATTATGCTTACTATGACAACAATAAAACAACCAGTGTTTTAATGTTGGCAATAAGCTAACTGTTTCAGAAACGTTTATAAAGAATTTATAGCATGGGTGTAGATAAAAGATTTAACAACTTTGAGTGCATAAAGGTCCTCTATAGGTTAACTCCAATCTGCACAATTACAACTTACAAGCTTCTATTGATCGCTTCCTCAGGTAATTTACAACCCTATCAACTCCCAGACAACACCATTACATCACATAGTGAAAGTAACACTTGGTAAACGTAGAATATTAATACTTGTCCTAATTCCCACAATCAAACGATACACCGATTATTGTCAAACGTAATCAATAACAGCAAAAAGGTAAATCGACTTCTAATGATAGACTTTAACAAAACGCGTGACGCCTCCAATGTATCAACGTATATTTGACAGTTAATATGTCATTGAAATCAAAACGATATGATATAAGACTGGCTGCTTTTACACCGTATCGTAAGGTTGAGACAAAAAGCACCGAACGTCGATAATGGTCTTTCATGTTTTAGCTGGTACGTCATTAATATTATTAGGCATTGTTTTGTTTTGTTTGAGATATTCATTCAAATTGTTTTGTAACAGTTCTTTGATCTGCTAAACACTTACTTTTTTATCTTACTCCTTAAAGACAATCATTGCCAATTTATCCTCATCACTATATCACTCATATAATTTCGAACCAACATTGATCTCCAAAAACAATTTCTGCTTGAGCTCAATGCAAAATAGCTGTTTAAATCTGATAGACTTAATTTTGAATTTCTAACTTCATTAAGTTCGTATTGCATTCGGTGATGATAAACCATTGACAGATGTTGTAAGCGTGAATACATCTATCATCCCAAAATAAAGTAGAGTGTGACACACGACCGTATGACAGACGACCGCTATAAAAATCTAAAAAGTGACCACCGCTTACGAAACCTCGATTTACAACCCACAGTTCTTATTATCTAGTATCAGACTTTAATCCATTTATCACCGCTTTTGTTTACGATCCTCGCGTATCATCGACTATTAATTATAATGCGTTCCTCACTTCGAACTTTGACGTTCTCGCTGTGTGACAGACCAGAGATAAGAATTTTAATGTTACTCGATACCACTGTACTTCATTTGTTACATTGTGCTACACGAAAATGAACATTAACGAGGGGCAAATAAGATTCAACAGATATTTCTCGCAATACTACTCAACCGTCGATACAGTTTGAACTCTTTCGAACATGATTATAGGGTTGCTTATTCATTCTATCGGTTAAAGAATTCGAACGCTTTTGCTGCAAAGCTGAGTTTAGAATTTTGATGGATGTGGTTATAATTGTTTCTATATCGATTATGCCATTGATAAATATTTCGACTATTGCTCATTTTATTAATGACGTGGAAGCGGAAGAACGTTCTGGGCGATGCCCTAACGGCAGCGTAATGTCACAATTAATAATATTGGAGCTGTCAAAACATCTGTCAGCGGGCGCTTAGAGAACGTCTGCTATTCATTTGTGACGCAATTAAATTTATTAATAACTAGACTCCTAACATACCTACAACTAATTGAAGATGATGTTCCAGCATATTTTAAAAGCTCTTGTTTTGCTACATAAACTGGAAACTAGAATTTTCCAATTAATATATCCGTCGTCGATACTTCAGCGCGAACTGAAAGTTTGAAATGGTCTGCTCCAAACACAAGATATTTTATTCTTGTGTTGCTAAAAATAATTATTACGAACTTCGAGCACTGCGGACCAATTTTATTATTGGACCGTATTTGGTGAATAAAAATAAATTTTCGCTCTGCATTGCAGTGTCAGTTTGTGTACCAAGATTCATTTTTTATTGAGTAAACGAATACAAAGTGTTTTGACATATTACTGAGCAATTTTATATGTATCATTATGTCATTTATTTCAACCGTTAAAGTCTTTTGTAAGGTTTATAGTGATTTATGTAGTAGGTACAATCATTTACTTATCACCATCTGCCAGAATCATTGCTTGCAGCTTGTATCAAATTGTTCTCAGAACTCTTTCGTACTATCAGCAGATCTCTTTAATATTCAAAATTACCATAAAATTTATATAACCATTGACCTCTGATCCATCAGGGCTTGCCGGTAGTGAAGATACCATCATCTAACATCTACGGTTTGCCGATGGCGGTACTAGTTCCCAATGTAATAGGGCAACCTTATCACTTTGTATAGGGTAAAGATCCAATACCGAACTGAGTTTTACAACAGAAATGCTCAATTATACTATTGCACGATCTGGAGCATGAATTCAGAACTAAAAGATTAGAAATCGGGTCGGTTAAAGCAGCTTTGTTACCATTAGTCCAAAGAGGCGGCTATAATCGGTACTTACAGAGTGTATTTTAGCAAGCTTTGTGCGTGTAGGTGTGACCCTGAACCTACCTATTGCTACTGATCCAGGTGTATATTAGTTATTGTGACGATTTTTTTAATTAATAGCTCTTAATCAAGATACATTCATAAGATGCTAAGTATTATTTAAACTATGAGTTCCTTCACGTATATGTATGTCTTTGGGTTAGAATTTTATTACGATTACCACATTGTTTTTAGGTTGAGAATCGGACAACTCGCGATTATATACAATACAATCACCTTGGTCATGACCGTTATTGTTTTCAAATTCAGAATCAGCCACACAACCTCGTTCATGAACTCATGACCGTTCAGGTTCAAATCCCCAATCTGTATAATACAAGTCCGCGTATATATAAATCAATGCAGTTGTTGGTCGGTCAACCATTGTTCTAAGCATCTTTGTAGGTCCATCGATATTCCATAAGCTCTCGTCTTTACCTTTCTTAAACGTGTAGTAGCTAACATAGGTATAGGAATCATGGAACCGGTCAGGTTACAGTAGTGTAGGTCCGGTACTCTCATAGGGTCGTGATCTTTGGAATACGCCCTCTTACGCCTGTAGACCTCATTATAGACTTCGCGAATGATTAATTATGTGTTCGTTGAGCATTTTGCACGTACTTAATTGGTTAGGGAATGTTTGGTGAAGGATCAAAAGTGGTGGAACGTTTAATATCAAAATGGTTTTGTTAAGACTTCCAATAAGCAGTACCTTGAAAAGAAAATCTTAAAATGGAATACATTGGCAGCAGATGACAGAAAGTAAGAAACTATATAATTATATAAAAATAAATAAAAAGTAAACATGCGGAAATTAAGACATAGTACCTATTTTAGTTGCAACATGATGCTTGCTTGCTTGATGGCACATCAATTGTTTAAACCTATTTATGTTTTTCTCTATAAGTGAATTGTAAATCTTTTGAGAAATAAAATATCTTTAACCGTATATTTCATTTTTAAAAATCGAATAGCTTCTTCCTTGGTCTAATATGCAAACACTAATAGAAAATAAAGTACACATAGTTCTTAACTCGAGATCGATACTGTCCCCTAGTTCAATTTCCACTAAAATTAACGGCACCGTATAAACCAGAGACGCAACGAACCGTAACGGAATTTAAATAGTCTAAAGACGCCTTTAATACCGCGGACTCGAACACCCGGAATCTATCGATACGTAAATGATCTATCTCAATAACCAAACGTTGCAATCTAACACTTCATTCGATCAAGATAAAGTCTAGTTTCGACTGACCATATCAGGCGGGAGTTTTCCAATATTGCTCTAGAAAAATCATTATTTAGTTTAGCGAACTCTTGTCTACTGAAATTATTATTAAAGTTCTAATAAGTTGAGAAATAGTTTAGTGGGAAACTTTTCAATTTTACTGTTTTGGCGATTCTGTCAATCGATTAAAATTTTTCATATCTTTTCATCTATGACGGTAACGGATTCGTGTTCCGATTGATTGAAAATCCATTTCATAACGTATAATTTGATATACCAATTGATTTGCCTGTAGAAGGAAAAACCTCAACCAGCAACTTGCTAGTACAAGTTGATTTTAAAAAGGTTTACCGATCTGGTAAACGCCTTGAGCGACCTACTTTGCACGCTTTAGACGTTTTATCTAACTATGAGGTACTAACAGCCAGTACTGTATATTTACAGGCTAAGGCTATAAAAGATCGGTAAATTGTTTATGTATTACTTAATATGCAAGCATATAAACGGCCACATTTCCATTAAATTTACCATCACCATCCTTGTCTATAGAACTTCACACTTTGCTGTTAATTTCTTCACCTACAATCTTTGTTATGTCTACTGGAAAGGCTTAGTTCTCGGTAAGGTAAGGATTAAAAATTAACGAGTCGGTTAGTCTAGCCAATGCTAGTGTTATGACCTTTATACTTTAAATATAGATTTGAAAGTGTGTTTATACAATGTTTAGGGAAAGTTTGTGAGTTTATTGGTCTATTTTCAATACTTTTAATGTTTACTGTATCTCTAGTACTAATTTCATTTGTAAAGGAATAAGATGTTTATCGAATCGTTTTGTTAGAAAACACTAATGAGGAAAAATTGCTAATAACGTTTTCCTTAGCTGTAGTTAATTACTCGTTAATTACAAGTAGATAATCGGATCTTAAGCGTTTAGTTTTTATTATTGTAGGTACTGATATTATGCAGTTCCATGTCTCCATAACCGATGGCTTCGATTCTCTCACTTATTCGATTCCTCCTATTAGCAACTGGATAACAAACTATCTTTTGAAATAAAAGCTAACATTTGCAAGTATATTGCAGGAATTATATCGATAGGTTATACAAGTAATCGTATTGCTTATGATGTAAGTGACGATTGCGAGTGTTACCGGATAACGCTCGGTAATCGCTGACCAGTCGCTAGGATTTGACCACTACCTAACTGACAGTTTATTTTAACTCAATGTGGAATCGTTTAGCAAAACTGTGGTGCAACTATATTTTGTCCAAACTGATACTTACTCTGTCTATCCAAAGATTCACGGAATATTGTGTCATATGTAGAAAAAATTTTTTGTTCAACCAAATCATTAGGCTTAGTAGTGTCGTGCTAATTTCATTGATTTTGTCATAAAGCAAGTACGGTTATTTTATTATTTTTCAATTATATCTTTAAATCATTGTTGTATTTAAGTGTTTTATGATTTTCCAAATCAAACTCTTTAAATAGCTTTTCGATGCTACTGGTCTCTTTTATATTTCTTACACAATATAAGGTTTCCATGTGTTATTTAATCTCACTGCTCATCTTTCAGAAGATGAAGATGATATACAATCTGAAATAAATCATAAATGAAATAATAATAAATTGACATAAGTTAATAAATTGATCAATAAAACAAATCAAATTAAAAAGAACTTAAAACATTGAAACGTGTTGACATTCAAATATCGTCAAACAATAATCATTCGTGTTCTCACTTAAAAATACGTGAGAATTCGTACAATATTCAATGTATGAAGACTCTCATGTTTGTGTTAATAAGGCGATCGGTCGTGGATATTAAATTAACAGGCAAGTACGTAATAGAGCTGCATTTTCCAACGAGTATTATTAATTTTGTTGGGAAACTGTTTGCACATTTGTATTGTAAATGTGTACATAATGGATTCATATTTGTATATTTTAGTAAATTTTTCTTTTTACATTTCTCTGTTATTTCATGTGATTCCTTAGGCATTATTTCAATTAATCGCTCTTTCTCCTAGATTTGTTCCATTGGGACATTTAGTCATATGCTCACAGTGCTTTGCTGCTCTTCTTCCATGGTTCTTATAGATTCTATTTCGAAGTCTGAGATATCAAGACTACAAAATATATTTGAACCTAGTCTCCAGAGATGCAGTTTTCTGAATTGTTGTACCCCCTCATGACCTTACTCTTACTCTTACTCAATCACAGTCTTCTCACAGAATATCTGCGTCATTTTCTTGCATAAGCATAATCAGCCTATAATGGTCGCACTGCTGGGCACAGGCCTCCTCTCTGTGAGAGGGAGTGGGCCGTAATCTACCACGCTGGCCCAGTGCGGGTTGGTAGATGTCACATGTCTTCGAATTTTTGGTTCTAGGACATGCTGGTTTAGTGGTTTCCTCACAATATTTTCCTTCGCCGTTTTTGAGAGCAGTGGCGACGAAATAATTTACACAATACAAATTGTCATTTTCTTGGAGTGCTTGAAACTCTTAAACCTGTGATAATTGAGTAACTTTTATTCACGTTTACGCGATTTCAGTTTCCTTACTCCCACGCCAATCTGGAAGTAAAAGAAAAACATGTATCAGCTGTTTTTTATCATGCTCAAGTCATAAAGATCAAATGCGACAGGCTACATTCTCCTAAACTTTATTATACACATATTTGACTACTATATTAGCAGGTAAGAAACTAACAAGCTTTTAGAAAATACTTAGAGGAGTTTTTATCGAATTTTGGCTATAGTAGTTTTATTAAACACTTCTTTTAGGAATTACTAAGGTAACAACTATCAGGTATGTTAAGTGGCAACCCAGAGCCATAAGGGTCTGTTTCTGAACAACACACATAATATACCTCATTATCATCTGCCAAGCCTTTTCGTAACTATGTTGGTTGGCTTCCATTCTTACCGGATGTAGCTGAATACTAGTATTTTAAATGAACGACTGCCTATTTGAACTCCAGAACCCAGTGATTGGGTTACATGATACCAGAACTAAGAATCAGAGTTATAATTTGCACAAAAGGAAGTTAGATTTGACCTCTTTTTTGGATTTAACTTTAGACAAAAGGAGGTCAAAAATAGTATCAATTCAGCAAATAGTTGTGACACGTAGTGTATCGACATTCCGACAGAGGGTCCCGACATGTCCCAGAGTTCAGAGGCTCGACAGAAACTGACAGGGGTCGACGTGCTCACTTCATTAATTCTTGAACAACGCTGATCAATGGACGTGAAGGACATGCTATGTGACGTAATAAGTGAAATTGTTTCTATTGGAAGGGAAAGGGTGGGTATGGGAAGGGTGGGAATAAATGAAGTCTAGACTCTACTCTAGGATGGAAAGCTAATATTATAATAATAGACTAGTTCGCTTTCTAGGAGGATGTGAGTAATAGGGCGTTGCAAAAGATTTGGTATTTATCAGAGCGGAAAACAATTGTGTATTTTATAGTACAAGTATTTTCTAATATAAAACTATTCAGAATCGAAGACCATTTTATTATGTAGGTAAATGAACCTCAGTTCAAGGACCGGGGTGGCTGTTGGCTTAAGATTCTAATTTTAAACTTAGACGAGAACTTCGAATCACTGAAAGCTACTTTTCCACACAAGTGATAGGTAGATTTGAAAACTGAGAGTCGTCTTTAATATATTAGACAGATTCACAAAAATAATCGAACGGAGCAATTGTTAGTCAGTGTACAACTGCCCCACCGCACAGTGGGGCGAGTTGCGTCCGCCGAGGAAACAAAACCGACAGATATTAATGGTTATATGGAAAAAATATTGTGTTGCGTTTTCGTTTCCCCAGCTTTTAAAGCGCAATAAACAGCGTGCAATTAAAACGCCAATAGCAGATTAATGTATTGATAAATTGGATTGATTGTCAGTTTTCTTTTTGTTTTATCTTTGAGTGGAGACTACTAGAGCTATCTATAGGCTACCAAAAGTTTTAAACGAATAAATAATTCCATATCAATAACAAAGTGCTAATTGGTGTTTCTAATACATAATTTTTAACTTTATTAAGTTTATATCAATTAATATTACTTGCTTCTATTATTATTTTATAATTATGCATACTTTTTTTTTAAGTTCACGCTCAGTAGATGCCCAAAATCAGAATCATGCGTTTCTGCGAGCGACATGCTATAAAAAACCTGACAAACAGGTTCTTTATCAGGGCTTAAGAGAATACCTAACATAAGCGAGTAGGTATATGTAAAGAATAACCAATAAAATTGCAAAACAAAAACAAAGCAACTTAGCTACCTGTTACGAACTCCAATTATAAGATACGACGTTGCACAGTGGTACAACTCGATCGCCATAACCAACAGATTTATGAACCAATGCATAGGAATCGCTAACCAATTAAAATGGCGGCGATGGGTTGTCATTCTGTAATTGGTTAATTATTATCAGCGTGGCTGGGCGTGGTTGCACGTGCAACATTGCATTTGTGGAAAATGCAATCATAGTAGGATTAGTAGGTTCCTGTTCAATATTCATGTACCAAAACTAGTACAGGCTTACTTGCAAAATGCAACTACATCATACATTATTATGTATTTATTATTATTACATCACTTCATCGGTTTTGTTGGTAATGATTCTCTCTTTTATATTTCCTTTAGAGGTATTAATGCCTCCAAGCAATACCGATACTCTTTAATTACAGATATTACCGTGAAAATTGCAGTAGCGCACTTTAGATTTGTTTCTGGTGTATCGCCTGCAAGCACTTAGCACCATTAAGAGCTATTTTCCTCACCCAACATCAGAATATCTTTAAGTTCTTCAATAATTGAAAATTTATGATTGCCGAAACCATGAATTTTAATGAGCCGGTAGCTTATTATAGATTTGTATATAAATTATGAGATTTTATGTCAATATTTTCGGTCATCTATTTTGCAGCCATAAAAGATTGCTTGAGTTATTTGCTGGTTTTTTTATTTATTTTTTATGTAACTCTGGCCACCCAAGAGCCTGTTAATTCGATAAATAAAAATAAAAATTATATAATCGTCACAAACGATACGCTTTCATAACCTCACGTCAGGTTCTAAACACGTCATTAGGTGTATGATTAATTATGGCTGCCCCACGGCCCAAGGGAGTCTAGGCGTCAGTGTTAATGTCCATTCAATTCATAATCATTGTTTTTATAGCATAAGTAATAGAGTTGACCACCCTCCTGTCAGCTGTTTTACCGGAAAGTGTAAAAAACGAAGTGTGAATTTATTTGAATAAAATTCATCAGTCATAATAAGACATGTAGAAAATTAAGTTTTTGCACGTTAATAATGATTGACGGTTTCCTTATTTGTCGTGGTGGTTAATATACCTAAGTTGAAAACATAAGTAAAAGTTTAAACATTTTATTTTTTATTAATTACCAACTTATGTTCACAGTTTGCACCACACATACTAACTACAAGTTATCGTTCATTACAAGAATTGTTATTACAATTAAACATAAAACTTGATAATAATACCTACTACTTAATACCTAGGTACTTCAAATCTTAAGGCAATAAAAATCTAATCTAGTTCAGACTATTCGTCCCAATGTGCAAAATTCTCCACGTAAACTCCAGTAAACTAGCAATTTTATTCCAAACGTGCTGTTAATATTTTTTATTTATGTTTCATAAAGCACAGTGGTTAATTCATCGATTTAACCAGTCAAAATATGTACAAACAGTATCAAGATGGAGTCAGAAACACGCGTCGAGGTACTGACGTTGTACTGCGAAGAAAGATCGGTTTGTTTTGAAATGTCGTGAGCCGTGCCGAGCCACTCGTTTCATGTCACGACGTACGTTTACGTGTATTTTACTAAATTATCAGGCGGTTATATTTGCAATTAAAATAATTAAAAGCTATTTCGTGTTTTGTAGACTTGGACTTGGATATTTATGGAAGCGACAAGGTTTTGACTTGGGATTTTATATGATGTGTGTGTAGATTTTGATTGAATAGGTGTTATAATATTTATAATAGTAACACAGACATAACATTTAACGGTTATTTTTATTCCAGCTTATCCATTTTTGCAAAAAATGTTCTTCTGAATCTTCACTAAAAATAATTCAGAGCTCAACTCGAAATATTTACAAAAGTCAAAATATTTTGGTCCACATTTAAATTCTGAATGACGATGTCCAATTTAATATAAAGTTAACTTTAACATATCTTCACGTGCCTACTGTCCGGCGATTTGAAGAGAGGCGCGCGTGCGCACACCGCGCTGTCACTCGGCGACAGCGTCTGCGCCGGTTCTACGCAGAAACGCGGATTAAATAAATCCACTCACTAAGATCAAAATCCCGCATAAACTGGATAAGATCCACAGTTATTACTCCATTAAACCATGTTATTAATAAATAATTTTCTATGAAGACGTTTAATATCGATCGCTATACTAATTGCAAAAGCTGCTCTGTTCTAACAAATTAAAATTACTTTCGGAATTAACATTCTACCTCACCAACGGATATCTTAATTCAACCTTACCTACATACATAATATATTGCTCGAGATTGAGTTCTAGTTTATATATTTTACTGTGGGATAATCTGCTCTGCGTTTAGAGTTAATATAGTAAAACATAAACAATCTCTTTCCCCGCAGTTGGCTCATCAGTCGGCCAACAAATTAGTCGGTGTCACTACAATAATATACAATAAGGAGTGCACAGTGGTACGCAGGCCTCAGGCCGACGCATAAATCGCTCAACACAGCCGAGTAATGTTTTGTATGGAGATTTCTTTCGACAATACCGCGCTAGCCGTGTGGTGGCCTTTATCTAGTCTTGGATTATGTTTGAAATTGATAAACGTTGCTTCTTTCTTTAATAGCCGACGAACTGTGCGTTTTCACACTTGTTTTAATACTTAAGTCGTTTTCTGTTACAGCTATCGTTGCATTTGTATTATCGCGATGTGTATCTTGACATCAAATCCTACGCTATTGATAGGATCATAGCCAAATTGCTTACTAGATATTATGATATCATGATCTATTCCTGGCTCGGCGCACATTTCCATCCGCGCAAACGTCGAGGTCTTTATACTCTATAGTCTACGTCATCTTTGTTTGTAGATACAATGCAAACGACCGGGTACTTAATACATTCATTATGTTTTCCTTAGTCGCTTAATGCCCATACGATTCTTTTAAAGTTTTGCTTTAAGGACACCGCAAGTGGTCTTATTTAAAACAACTCGGTTTTACAACAAAGCATGTCTTTGAGACGACATAAATCACGAGTCTGTGCGAAAATTACCAAATGTTGCAAAACGGCGAGGTGGCGTGCATTTTACAAGGTCAGCTTGCATTCAAAATTGTAACATTTTTTTCTACGTTCCGAACCATTGTGCATTCAAAGAAAGTCTGAAAGACTTTCTTTCGAAAATGTCACAGTAATTAATTTACTAATGCGACTATTGATGACTGTGTGCTGTACTAATACTTTTACTTTCTTTAAAGGCATATGATGATAATTAGTTCAAAAGAAAAAAAGCCTTTTAAAAATTTGCATGGCTCGGACCCACCGCGGGCAGGTAGTGTCTCGTAATCGGACGATTTGTCTTATTGTCGGAGATGTCGTGTGTTTGTGTGCATCGACCGCGACTGTGCTCGAGATAAAAGTAATAAATTAAGTGAAACGGAAGGTGTTTGTAATGGTCGCCGCGAAGGTGTGGCTCCAAACATTAGGCTTTGACTAATTCAAACAAAAAACTTTTTACAATTAAACTTTTTAATATTTGTGACAACAATAAATCGTTGACCATTTAAATCTATTAAAATTGGTATTGCCGTAGTCGGAGTTAAGTTATAAATAAAAGAGGTATAGGCGAAGACTCGTCCGACCAGATTTATTATTAAATTAATATTCAATTAGCTTTCCGCACATGATGCCGTTGTGTTGGGCGTACGTATTATTAAATTAAATTTATGGCATCATTTACTGGGCGATATTTTTTAAATTATTATCGGTCCCACGGCGTCTCCAGTAATTGTGCTGCCAACGATTAAGAAAGCGATCGGATCTGGGCATTAATTTTATTTGGATTTTCGAGTCTGTTTGACGTTACCTACTTGCTCCTAGATTTTATCTTACCTTCTAGCGATTCGTGTAGTTTAAATATCTGTGTGTTGATAATTGCACGCGAATAAATAAATATTCAACTCGCTTAGCACTCCTTCGAATTGTTTGTCGGTTTAGTGTTTGGGAATTATACTGATATTATCATGCACTCATCGGTTAGCATCCAATACGTGTTTGTAAATGAGCCAATAACTGTTCCAAATTGATTAGTTGTATGAGCGCTGTAGATTTTCTTTAGGTTCATGAGTTATGATTTATTTTCAAAATTCAGAAAGTATTATTTTATCGAAATTATTAAAAATACCGGTGTACTCATACATACGGCTACAACAAAAAACGCAATACATCAAAAAATAAGATGCACAGAGTTTCAAAGTGCATGTCCGTAGAAAAAAGTAAACATTTATTTACGATTATAATTATGATAAATGTTCCAAAGGACATTTGATTATAAATCACAATGAAATCGTAGGTACGTACCGTTTGCCATTCCAAGGTTTTATACTTAACTTCCTATAAATAACTTGGCGCGGTTACCGGTTTCGTCCGTTAAGCTACTAAGTAAACGTAGATAGATAGGCAATTAGTCTTACAGATAAGTGATCTGAACTTAAGTCACATAATAGTGTACTAGGTTTGTACATAAAGGTATTTACTACTGTGATAAATAGTCCAGGGCGTCCGTATTTTGCATGATTCGCTGTGTTCGAGTAAATTGATGTAAATTGATTTGAATGACAGTTTATCAGTAATAGGTAGGTGAATGAGTTATGTTTTTAAATGTGATTAGTTTGTGCTAGTTTGCATAGCTATTTTATCAAAGTATCATGAATAATAATGATAGATAGAAATAGAAGACATAATTGTATATCTAATAAAATGTACAGAAGTATCTACTGGAGCATACAGTAGAGCAAAGAGAACAAATATATTAGCCACCGCATCGAAATAGTCCATCGAAAAAGCTCCAATAAGAATTTATCAACGGCGCCGTCTGCAACGCGCCGCTGCGCCCGCACATAGAGATTTATTGCGTGTTATGTAAATGTGTACAAGATATTAGTGTCCTTAATATTTCTACGTCGTGATTAGTGCTCACCACGAACGTGAGAAATCCACTCTTAATGCGAAGCTTCGTGCCCGCTCGGAATCCAATCGGGCAATCTTCGGATTCTCTTTTATGGATCGACGATTACGTAGCTGTAGCAGCGCTTGCGCCGCGCAACTGGTTCGACTCTATTTGTAATTCCACATTTCTCTGCTATAAATCTCGACTATTATTATCTTTACTGTATTAACTAATTTCCTCTGTATGTTAAAGTTAATAATCGCAAGGCAACGAGCCAAATAATAACTAGCGCCGACTAAGAGCCAGTGACATTTGGGTAACATAACACGATCCAGTGGGTTGGCTGATGACATAATTTGAAACATGCGTGCGAGTGGACATCATCGCTATAACTCATTACGTTAGGAACACTACCATGACTCTCAGCAGTCGTGGCGTCTTCATAAATGTACAGTAAATAATAGCTTTAGCAGATTGTTACGTTGCATTACTTTATTAAAACGCTAAATTTTAGCACGACAAATTACTCAAACATAAATTAAAAGCAACCTACCAGTAAAAAGCTATTTTCAATAAATTTTTTTCACCTTCATATCATATATACCGGTACCGGTGTGATATTCAGTTTTTACTCAAATAAGTAAAAACTGAATATCACACCGGTACCGGTAGGTATGATATTCAGTTTTTACTACTTGTTTTTAGTTACTTTTAGAATAGTATACTATTCTAAAAGTTATCAATCACTCAAACGAAAACTACCCTTCCAAAAGTAATTCAGCAAGAATCTAACGCTCAAGGGATACCATTAAGAAAATAAAAACCCGAAGTTTGTTAGTTAAGTAAATCAAAAGTTTCGTAAAGTGGCACCGCGGGACAGACTGACACATTGAAGCGATACCTCGCCTCAGATAGTGCGACCAAAAAATTCGTATCTTCAAATAAAACCTTTACACGATGCGCGGGTAGCTTTAAAAAGCAAAGTCTCGATAGGTAGGCGACATATAATAATTACTTACCAGCAGAATGCAGGGTTCGTGCGAAGGTAAATAAGCCCTACATTGGATAAGGATATTTTCTGTTTCAAAATGCAACTGTTTGCGTTCTCACGTTCGTTTTTTTAGCAACCTGTTTTGAAAGAATAAAATTCTATATGACTTTTCTCAACTTAAATCAACTGTATTTATTTATTCCTAAAATAATATCACCGTAATTCATTGCCAAAAACTCGTTTCATGTATGTAAGTCAACACCGAATGATAAATCTGAAATGAATGACATTATAACATGACTAATTCATCAAAATAATAAAAGATATATTTACAGTAGCATACGCCATATGAATTTTGCGTCTCAGAAAAGGCTTTAAACTATATGGCGGCGGAGAAAAAGTGTTCATGTAGTAGCAAATGTAAGTTTGTAAGTAGCAAGGAAGAGGAAGGCTGCATGTATATGAGTATGCCTGAGGCCACCTTGCGCACGTCAGTCATACGTCAAATATGCGCGTGCCCGAAGCGCTTTGTTTCAAAACGCAGGTGAATTTGCTCCGGTTAGTCTTATGATAATATTCCCACCAAAATGTCACTCTTTAAAAAATATTACAATATACAGATAATCATTTTTTATTATGTCAAACAGATAAATTTTCCTGTCACTATCGGAATGTATTTTTATAACTCATTTGTAGCATTTATATGACGTTTTAGTATTCTGTTAAGAGCACTTTGGAGAAAATAATATTCATAGAGAGGAATATCAAAACGAATCTTCCCGAATTAAATAAATAAAAACGCATTTTGGAATTCTCTGGTTTTTCCACTAAAAGAAATAATGTATACCTAAACTACACGTGTTTGTTCTTAGAATCTGGCCAAGGTTACTTCACAGTGTTTTTATTTCTGTGAAAAATCGAAAATCACAATCATACCCATGTTTACTAACAGCACAATTTAAATAATTCACTTCCGTCAAATCAGCTGCAGTGGAAGCTAAAATTAATTGTACATTTAGTGGTATATAAGTTCATAGTGTTACCTACCTGCTACAATATAATGTATATTAGATAATGCATATTAAAAAAGTAAAAAATCCGATCACCAGCTCAAAAAAAACCAGTCTAGGTTCAAATTCAAAATTCACCCGCTATTCATGATTGATCTGTCTAGTTGTGTGTGAGAAATCGGATGACCTGCTTGACGATGCACCGACTGCTAGTAATGGGCAGATGTTATTCATTCAGCTCAAACGCTATGGCAACTGATTCAATTGTTTATCTCGATAGAGATATCTGACGTTTTTTTGTCTGATATTTTTATGCTCAATGAACTTCGCTTCCGCTGCTGCAGCGGTGAGGTTACAAAAAAGAATTATTTTGAAATTACTTCGATTACATCAGTATTTTGTGAATTCGTCTACTTAGTTTGCCTATTAGATTGCATTTTCATGAATGGTTTTCACCGCTAATCCCTGTTAGAGATAAGCGTCACACAATTATATCTTACTTCTCAAAATTTGAATTCATCTGGGTGATTTGCTATACAGGTGCTACTAAGTCTTTGACTACCAAAAATTACTACTAGGTACCAGCAAAGTCAAAGTCAAATAATTTATGTCATAGGCACATAAAAGGCACTTTTGAACGTCAAAAACAAATAAACAGAACTGATTGTAGTTACCGCTTCCAACAGGCAGTTTTCTTATGGAGAAGAATGGGCAAGAAACTCCACCGTTACTCTTTTAAAAATGTTTAACAATATTTTGTACACATCAATTATTATAATTTGACGATGCACCTACAACAGCTCAACTCAAATAGTCATAGCTAGATACAAGAATCATATAAAACACACTGCAGCCACGTTCGTTTCGGGAGAGACATTTGTTTATGTTTGACATTACTTATAATAATCTTGACATAATTTAAAAGAGTAAAAAAAATAAGGTAACAATAGTTTTCAAGGCGAAAGACCATGTCTGTATTAACTGAATGCATACCTATTTTGAATCTAGTTATTCTATATATAGCAAACGAGGAATGCTAGAAGATGAATTGCTCCGTTTGAACTTTGAAGATACTACTACATTGTAAGCCATACCGACAGATACCTACAGATATTACTTCCACCAGACTATACCTAGCGTTAAATATAACTGAAATAATACACACAGGTATATAAAATCGAGTAACAAATTACAAAAAAAGACTAATTAGGTACATATATTTACAATGGTTGAAGCAGCATAAACATTGTTCCACATAAATTACGCTTGAATAGCAGCTGATTAATAAAGCGAAGAAAAGTTTATTGGAATATCTGTATGAAAATGTTGCACTAGCATTTAGGTGATTAGGAGGAAATACATAGAATTGACGCTACTGAAATTAATGTAAAGCTTTATTTATATGTTGCGAATGAACTTGATGTACTTACAAGAACTGAAGAAAAATTTATCTTACTATGTTTATTAAAGGAACTATTTAAAGATAGGTAGGCTTAACTTTGTAATATTGCGGTCAGATAACTAAAGATAAGATTTCAACGAAAAATATTATTTTACAGGTTTCAAAATATGAAGCCATCTATTAGTAGCACAAGGCATCCGACTCAATTAGCGACTACAAAGCTGCGCTCCAATTAATTATAGCAAAACAGTGTGAATACACAAACGATACAATCGACAATTATACGGCCTATGTAGACCACAGATAAAAATATATTTGTGACATTTTTATTGCACACTCTGTTCTCATCTAGATATCATTAGTCATTGCTTTGATCTTAAATCTCGGAACGTTTTTATGTCGGGCACACGTACAGAGTACAGTGCTGATTGAAGAATCCTAGCGTTTGATACAATAAATGTTTTAGTTGTTATTGCTGATTATATTTCATGTCCAGATTATTTTTGATGTTGAATTATAAATCATATAGGATGGGAAGAATTTTCTAATGGATAGAAGTGGAATCTTAGAGGTTTAGAGATCTAAAAGATTCTGGAGAAATGAAAAATGCAGAAATACAGTCACTAGAATTTTATAATATTGTTAATCAAAATGATGAATTTCAAATAATTCTCAAATAGGGACTAATAAGATTAAGCATAGAAAAAAGCTATCTTTTTTAATGCGTTTGTAAGACGGAAAAGAAACATTAGCAATAAAGAAACTAAATCTATTAATTATGTCCAAGAGGTCATAAGAATTAGCAATTCATTAGCAGTCATTAAATAAGTTCCAAATTGACACAGTAGCAGATAAATGTATTTATGATTATAATAATGCTATACTAATAACAAAGATTATAGCCTCTTTTTAATTATTAAGACAAATGAACCGTCCAATGCATTCCCAAAATAAACATCGTTCACATCTGAATATCACGTTTTATCAAATATTGTCTCCAGACGTTACCTATTTTAGATTTCAAATTTTCAAGTCTCATCCATTGGTAATGCCATGCCATAAATTCGACCATGCAATATGTCTAGACTATGGTAGACGGAATATCAATGGTCTGTGACCTAGAATTATCTTGTTTAGACATAAAGACGACTACCGTTTTCGTATATCTTGCTGCAAGTATAAGATCACTTGGAGATAAGTTTTTGTCTTGCACAATATTGCGTCGGCTCAAATAATTGTTTGAGATGAAAGCATTGCTGTAGGTGTATTTGTGATCTTAAGTGTTGGTACGTGATTTCTAATTATATTTCAGAACACTTCTTGCAATGAATATTGTCTTTAGTCTAAATGCAATAAAAATTAAAATGAAATAAAAATAATCAATCACTGTTTCAACTACTTAAAATTATTGAGATAATAAAATTAACTGGAAATAATCCTGCTGGTATCGTGTTTTAAGCACATAATATGAATAGTGATGACGCTCAGTTGCTATAGAATAAAATATCATCTTTCGCTGATGATGAGGAAAAAGAATTTATTACTGATTAATGAACTGCTAATAACACGGATAAAGACATAAATATTCATTCAAAAATTAATTGCAAAGATAAAACTATATTCATCAAACACACCCATTAGAATCAATTTTGCATGAGCGACTAATAGATAATATTGATTGATTCTCATGTTATAAAGCTCATACAGATATCGCCGCGATGACGCGACCAAAGAGAAATTTTTCTGTTTCGAGGCGCGACAGGTCGCCCCTATTTGAATCGTGTCGCGCGAGAATTCGCGGCAGTCAGGACGAGCCTTATTATTATTTTCACAGCCAGAAGGACCAACGATAATCAACTTGCAACTTTTGCTATATATTGATTGATTATACACATCGTCACAGTTCTACGCATATCAGCAGCAACAAATGATTGCATTTCTTATGAAGGAAATACCTGTCAATATTTCCATACACATAGCTTATCACTTGAACTTAAACACATTTAAATTATAATCTTGATGTGACCGTTTAATCAACATCAATGTATTCGTGTATTTATATTGAAATTCAAATGCTCCCGTATTGTATCCATTCGTTTCGTACAAGGATTATTTATGTTAAAATAATGCTGTACGTCTGTTGTTTGTGCATCGGCCTGTCACTAACATTTCAATCGGCTCGGTTTTTGCTGCAGCTTCACTCGTACGCTTTTAAACTCGAACGAAATCGAATATTTATACTCGTTTAAACATCTTTATTGACGCGGGTCTGACAACTGGAGGAATAAGGGAAAGGACTAAACGCCTTACTGAATCTATTTCTGAATTTATTATGCCAGGCAATTGGTTTATAATTACTCACTGCATCTGCTCCGGTTTATTTTAAATTGTAATTCACTGGCACAAGGCAACGATACAATCACAATAGCATGATTCAATAGGTTAATAATAATGATGTGGCTCACTCATTAGTGGACCAATCTCCTTAAAGAAATATAATAAATGGCGCAGTTTAATTTGGTAGACACACCCGAGACGGGCCGCGTATCTATCACAGGAACACTGGCGGCCGTCCAAGCCGGACCAAGTGGTGGGCCGGCCGCCGACATGCCGTGACAGGTGCGGCATGCAACCCATGACTCGCGCGCCGCCGCCATACCGTTCACTCGCTACTCCCCCTTTGATATTCATTTACTAACTGCACTTCATACTTTAGATGATTTCTAAATAAACACTTCTCAGTCATGGCCGATATGCCAGAAATAACAAAAAATAATCATTTTAATCACACCCAACATGTGTGATATTATCATCGGAGCCATCTCTCTCACATGATGAACCCAACTAAAAGTTTATCTTGGCTGCGGTTTGTACCCGCAAACAGGAACAAGCATGTGCCAAAACAATCATTAGAGAAGGTGTCGTAGTGCGTCGCAAAACAAGATATAAATTAAGAAAAATGTGACAGCTCGGAGGAATAAATTAAAAGTAATTGCACAATAGTGTTTATATTTCTGAATAGAAATCTTGTTCTTCGCGAAGCATGTTGCCGCGAGCTGTACATCACAATCGAGCAAGCGTGGCAAGCCACGAAGTCGATCGAGCCAACTATTCATTGGCGCTCAAACGAACATTCAGTTCTAAATATTAACGTGCCTCGCGTTTTGTGACCAGAATAATACTTAACGAACTTATACAACGAATGTGGACTACATCATGGGTCGTGTGAGTCATTCTAATCGATTCACTTAACTCTTTCAGGTACGGTGAACGCCAACGGAGAGACGAAGCGTCAGAGGACATCGTACACCCGGTACCAGACGCTCGAGCTGGAGAAGGAGTTCCACTTCAACCGGTACCTGACACGGAGGAGACGGATCGAGATCGCGCACGCGTTGTGCCTCACCGAGCGCCAGATCAAGATCTGGTTCCAGAACCGCCGCATGAAGTGGAAGAAGGAGCACAAGATGGCGTCCATGAACATAGTGCCGTACCATATGAATCCGTACGGCCACCCCTACCAGTTCGACCTTCACCCCAGCCAGTTCGCGCATCTCTCCGCATAGGATCAGTGGAATTTTTCGAACAGCGGATAACTGATTTATTAATGTAGACAGTCGTCCGCAACGCGGGGTTGCGTGTAATATCGTGGTGCACACTGATGTTACAGCAACCAGACTGGGTCAGTTATTCGCTGTTTGAAAAATTTATCTTGTGTAGTCTAATTTTGTTATTGTTATTGTGACGTTACTAGTGACGAAGACAGTGTTTGTGCTGCAAGATACCGTGGAACCGAACAGGAGTGGCGAGCAAAGTGTGGTAATTGTGAGAAATATGAATAAGAAACATAACGTTTTAAAGTTTATTCCAGTTTCCCATACTTGTACTAACGCATGAAATGAAATCATCAAAATTTCTTGTCACAAAATGTTAAATGTATACATTAACTACAACGGTGTTAAAATTTAAAGTAGAATTGAATTTTACCTAGTCATAAGCTGTATCGATTTGCATTATTCGTAAAACTGTAAGATATAAACAACTGAATACCGATATTATGTACATTGTGGTGACTAGAAAGTGTCTAAAATTAAACAACGTGACAGAAAAATTCTGATATCGTTTACATTTCATTGATTTTTTTCAACAGTGCGACGATTCATAATGTTGAAGAAACATTCAATGACCTATTAAACGCTATAAGGAAATTCTTGTAACATTTTTTCATCGTAGACACTTGATAGAATTAAGATAGACGTTATACCCAGAATATTGTAGTCATCACAAAGATAAAACAAATTCGGAATTGTACAGGGATAGAGTAACGGCGTACGAACAACACATTATTGTTAAAGACAAAATGTATCAGAAAATAAATATATTAAGGTCTTTTCATAATCTAGTAACGAATATTAGAAAGGGCTTGTAAAAGCGCTGTGAAACTTAACGAAGTAAGCTCAGTAATAGATTGTGAATAGGTAATTCCTTCCTATTAATGTAAATAACTTGTCACGTAGTAGGTACGGTGAAAAAATTAATATATATCAGTATGTCTCCTGAACTGTTTTATGTTCCTGTCCTTAGTTTGTAAATAACAAAGTATTTATCACATTATAAATACATACTATAATTAAAGTTATTAAGAAATAATTATTAGGGATTTTTTAAAGTTTCCACAAACGATACCATTTAAAAATTTCATGTGGCTCTATTGCGTACTTTAAAGTCTTTAATGTCGTATATGTAAAATGTACTTAAAATAATGCTAGTGATTTAAAAATCTTTTCTTTTTCATTATTGTCTTCAGTTGTTTTGAATTTGTTTTCATTTTCATTGAAGTTTTGTGAAATTATCAGTTGTTTGTTAACACATTTATTAATATCAAAAATGTTTTAGTCCTAAAGTTATGATTCAGATGCCCTTACAAGGTTAATACACCTCTCGATCTCGATGTCATACAACTCACATGTTGCAGCATTACCTAACCTTGTCAGAACGTCCAATGATAAATTAATAATGTTCGATAATTTGACCTTATGATTTATAAATCGTCGCTTAAAGTTTTGTTGTCACATTTTTTATTAGAAAACGTCGTGGTCAACTGTGATATTTTGTTAAATTTTAATTCTTAAGTGAAAACAGCGCGATTTGAGTTCGTATATTTGATTTTTTTTCAAGAAGTATGTTTGTAATGCTTATTTTCTTCGATTGGTATATGTTGCTTTATTTATTGTTTGTAAATATTAGATAACATAGTGTAAACTAAAAAATGTTCAAATTTTTAAGTAATTATCTTCTCATTATTTCTTTTGTAAAAATTCTGTGCAATAGGATGTGGCCTGACTTTTCTCTGTCTTCTATCATTTTGTAAAATACTTTCCACCTAATTTAGTTATGTTATTTCTTTATTAACTAATAAAATAACGTTTATCGTTCATTCCAGTTTAAATGAGGACTCTAGTAAAGTATGCTACTGATCATTTAAATTATTGTATTGTATTAATAAAGTGTATTAAATTTGAAAAATTGGTGAAGATGATAAAATAAATTATGATGATAAGATTGCGTTTTATTAAGGTCATAGAAACTGCTAAGCTCACTTATTAATAAAAGGAAAATGATGCTATATGAATTTCTCTCCAGCTGATAGTGTTGAAGATTGAACCTGCAGACCGACCTACTGCGGAAACAAATCAAAAGAAATCTTGACAAAAGAAAACAACAAACAATCAAATCAAAACGAGACCAAAAGCCTTTCAACAATTCAACTCTATAAAACAAATGATGACAAATACATCCAAACATTTAAAACACAATATTATCGTTACGATAGAAAGTATCGAACTATTCGCCACAAGCGCCAGAGAGACGCCCGAACAGTTGATGGCAGTATTGACTTGAGCTATGATAAATGAGCATCGCAATGACATGACAGCCGAAACCTGCGAGGGCGCCAGCAGCTCACCACGTGCCAACAAAAGAGTGTTCGAAAATGTGAAGGTTGCCTTAGTTTGTAGGTCGGAGGCTGGTCCTATAAATCATGCTGTCGGAATATTTCGCTCTATACAATGTTTTGATATGGTAACTGGTGCTGAAAGGTTTAAACGATCAAATTGGTAATGGTGGGAGAAGCGATTGTTCTGTGGTGTGTACTAGAGGTCAGTGAAGAATACAGATATATTATCTAGATTGTAACTTATTAGGAAGTTATGTCATTTCGAAATCATCTTCTTTGTCAACATTACCGTAGACCTGTTTAGAGGATCGCATTTTCTGTCACTTATTTCTGTAATCATCAGCCTGTTCATAGGTAATCGTCCCAAAAGGCAATGGCCCCTGCTAATACAGGGAACAGTGTAAAATTATTACAAGGTTGTTCACTGCGTCCTGGCTGTTTCAGACTTTATTAGCTTTATTAGAATGTTTTCATTGACCGAAATCCATTAGTTCCTAAGAATCACAACTTTCAACTCTTCCATTGCTAAGCTCAGCTGCTAATCACTAATGCATTCATCTAAGTCCATCACATTTATTAGACATAACAACTTTTTAAACCAGTTTACCTCCTACAAAACTCAAAGCATCCCAGTAATTTCCCAAGAATTTTAAAGATACAAGCATTAAGGTTACTCCGGAGATGTGTATCAGCCGTGTCACGTTACAATGAGTAATATTATTAATGTTCAGCTGTCCCCAATGTGGACAGTCCGTGATACACCTCACATTAGGTGTGTCGAAGTCGCGAATCATATTTCATACTGCGATGTACCCGCGACACTGTTTTGACAGAAATGATAAGATTTTACGTTACTTATGAGTTATTGAAAGGATTTCTTGAATGAATGTTGAAGGATGTTGATTTGAGATTATTTTAACCGTTAGGTTGAATTCGTTGATCCTTTCTCCTTGAACTGATACAAGAAGAGGAACTAATTTAATGTGTAAGTAAACATAAGTTGGTATTTTGTAGGCAATTACACAACTAATGAGGGTGCAGTACTACAGTGAAATACGATCGATGTAAAAAACAACTTCCTTACTAATAAACGTATTATATCAGGTGAATAGTTACACACCGATTTCTCTCTTTCAGACGTTAGTAATTTGACTTTTGAAAGAAGACGACAAAGAATTGTGTAACTTTACAGACGTTATTTATAACGTTTATTAGTAAGGAGGTTATCATTTAATTGAATATACGCGCTTAGCCATGGTCTCACAATTTTTTATCTTAACTAAGACCTTAGATAAGGTCAGGAACTACGACTTTCAGTACCAACGTTTGGTGAGTTGATGAACTAGATACTCCTATAGGTACTTGACAATGAATTCCTTCAAAAAGAACCTTGTGATCATAAAAGCCTTGACGAGGAGATCTTAATACAGTTTCAAGAATCAAGAGGAAATACGGAACAATAGTACTCCACTTTGAACGCAGCAACGCGGCCATTGAAAGAGCACTAACTACTTGATTGAACTTTTGTATACGAATTGAGACATGAATCAAATATAGGGCACTATGTTTATGATCTAAAAGGACCAGCCCAGCCTGATAACATTGCACTTTGTAAATGATAAACGATGCTTATTTTATAAGTCGGTTATTAGCCAACACTTTTACACGGCAAAATATTTTTTTAACTAGATAATAACTGTGTTGTTTCGAATCTGAGAAGAACCATCGAAAAAACCAGAGGTCAGAATCTTTTAAAGTTCAGACATTATCTTGGTGAGATCATGTGAGGACCATGCAGATTAGTGTCTGAGATAGACTTTTCAGGAGGTTTTTTTTTTAACCACAAAGATTTGAAGGGACCTATCCACTGTCCAGTCATTGCATGCATGTGTCAGTAATCGTGTAGCCTAGACATAACTTAAGCAGCTCAACACTCAACTGTACGTACTCCTTGAAAGAGTAGGCACAAGTATCTATCACATCTCGCCAGACTCTCCACTCAAGTATAAGTCCCATGATTAAGAATGGTTGTAGCGTTGCGCGTTGTAGTAAGGATGTAAAAGACTCACACATGCAGCTTGTGGGTGAGTCAGAGAGCCTACAACGTCCTGCGCGTTCAATATAATAATGGGCTAAGGATGTTGGTGGGGCTTCCGCGCTTCAGCAGCGCTTCGCTGATGTTCGCGGAAACCCGTGTTGACGATGTTCATCAAATTATGAGTAAGAGAACAGTATCCTAAACACATTATTAAACAAAGTAGACAGTCCCTTTATGAGGCACTGGGTACGGAGGCACGTGCCAACCTGTGTTGGACCACGTCAGTTTCCGTTTCTAAACGTTTACTAACATATTTTTTTAAGTCATTGTTACTAACACTATATGGATTGTGTGTACTTGTATGTGTAGTCCAAAATAAAGCATATATCTATAGGATCTTGCTGAATCAGTAGTTAAAGAAAGAAAGAAAATGGGTTTTTTTGCACTAGTAACACACACACATAAAGTCACGCATATTTCCCATGGGAGTAGGCAGAAATCACAGAACAAAACCAACTGCTACGATCCCAAGGTAAAGTAAGTACGTACTAGGTAAGTGTATTGTACAAACGACTACCATTAGATCATCATCTGCCTAGCCTTTTCCTAACTATGTTGGGGTCGGCTACCAGTCTAACCAGATGCAGCTGAATACCAGTATTTTACATGGAGCGACTGCCTATCTGACCTGCACAACCTAGTCACTGAGTAACACGATACTCCTTGGTAAGACTGGTTGTCAGACTTTCGGGCTTCTGACGACCCGTAACAACTGTCAAAGATATACAAATGACAGCCGGGACCAATGGCTTAACGTGCTTTCCAAAGCCTGGAGGGGTTTTGTTATGTACCTAAAGATGGTAACCCATCCACGGCAACCGCGGCAAGCGTAGCTTTACCTGATCGATCGTTCCGTGCAGCTGTTATTACGAAGCCACAAGCCATTTGATATCATTAGGTAGGTACCTACTGTGGAAATACAGACAACACGTCCATGTAGAATGTGTTCTACCTATCATTGCGTTCTTCTATCGTTTTTACACATACAAGGTAAGAAAATATCTGGGTAGCTGTCACCGGATACGATGAGGACTATTATTACATAGATAAAGGTATCATATATGCCTGTAGTTTACTTGACACCCATTCCTGCAAAATACAAGAATGCTTCTTAACGACAAAAAGAGGCAGGGTGTCCGTATGAACTATTTTAAAGGAGTTATTCAATTATGATGACTAGGATGACACACTGATGGAGAGTCCTGTATCCTGACACACCGGACATCGATACATGAAGAATCGGTCATCAATCCAGGAAATTCAATGAATCTAAATGTGACCACTGAAAATCAGCGCCGTGCTGTGGGTCCCCCATATAACAGCATCAGGCTGGAAGCCTTATCGTCACACTCACGACGCCGACGACCGTTGCACAATGGAACGAATGTATGGGACCGTTTGGACTTACGCACTTCAGAGAAAAAAAAATCTAATTTTGAAAAACCAATAATGCCATCGTATTTAGTTATCAAAAGCCTTCAAAACTTGTGCTGACAAATTTCTTTCTATCTCTCGTATTTCGGGAGTTATTTGAGAAAATGTTAAATTTTACTATGAAAATGACTATCGAGCTCCCTGCCACCTGATTCCGGCCTTGTTTCAAGTTTAGGTCTTTATTATCATAATACTCATAGCAAAAGCTGCATTTAGTGCTAAGACACATAGTGCGCCAAACGTGCACTTTCCGAGATACAGGGTGATGTATTTTTTTACGAATGGAGCTCTCTGCCTCCTAAATCTGATCCCGTTTTAAGTTATGGTCTTTACTATTATACACATACCAAAGCTGCATTTAGTGCAGTATATCATTATATCAGAAGGTGGCGTTTGGCGCACCATGTGTCTAAATAAAATTCGCCAGTTTATTTGTTTATTAACTTTATGTACACATAGAAATATTATAATAATCACAACCTAACAACATTTAAAAAGCAAATTTTAATCATCCTCCTCATCATCTTCGTCATTATTATCTGATTCGGAATCTATATTGGCTAAATCATTGACATCAACAAATTCGGTGTTATTCTTTTTGGAATCCGTTATGTCATAAAATTCCGTAAAAGAATATTCTTTTACGAACTTATTCATTGTTGGACGAATGCTTGTAAGCAGTGGATCAGACGATATTAAAAGATTGTGCATAATATCTTAATTATGTGAGATACTGCTGCATTTACGAGAATGCCCCTCTCTATATTTCCGAAAATCTTTGTTTCTGGCCTCAGATTCCTCTTCAGATAGAAATCCAATAGGTATAATTGACAAATTCTGAGCTAGGTCTGGCCCGTGTATAATAAGTTTATGAAGAGAAGAAGGCATGTAATACCATGGATACAAATCTACGTCAAGTTTAGCAGTATCAAAGCAGAAATCTCTGAATTTAATGTCATTTGTTTTCCGCCCTGATGAAATACACTGCAAGATCACACAGGTTTTTCTCAAAAGCTCTATCCCGTAAGTTCAGCAGATTTAGCGTAGTTTAAAAAAATCACCTTGCTGAGTTGCCATTGTTGGTAGATACACTATCTTGTTTCACAACATCGAGAAGTAAGCCCGTTTCTCTTCTTACAGCCTCTTGGATCCTTCTTTCCCTCTCATCAACTTCCCTTTTAGTCACAACATCCTTCGCTTGCCACGACTTTAATATCTAATTTATAGGAAATGGGTAGAAAACATTCCATTGACCGAATCCAAGCGTGAGGAGAGCATCAGCCGTATTTGTACATGTCCTCGTTTACTGGTTTCTTTTACCAACTCCAAATTATTCATTTTTTTAGGACTAGCTTTGCATATGTCACACTCTGAAGCTGCTGTATCAGATTTAGTAGAATTAATTTTTACCGTGAATCATTGTCAACAGCAGCTGGTGTGTAACACTAATTCCATCAGTGATGGTAGATGGCATTAAGGCCTTAATTTCAGCTTCAATTGCAGCCAGCTCTGTCTGTACATTTTCTTTAAATTCTTTCATAAATTTAAACATTATAGGACGGAAAAATGACGCTGAGGATCGTCGGTCATTTTCCCAAATTATAACATCGTTTGAGGCGAGCCGCAGAGGCACAAGACTTATCATGAAATTAATATTAGCCAGATTGCTTAGCTCACTTCCACTCGTCTTTTGATGATAAATGCTTTGGCTGGATGATCCATCAAATCCCCATTTGCTGGTCAAAATTAGGTGTTGATTGGAATCAACAGAAGTTTTTAAAGAACTTAAAAGTCTTCTCGTGGTCAAGTTCATCAGAGCTTGAAGTTTTACTTTTGAAGAGTTTTCTGTAACTATCAGATCTTCTTTGGCTGGATAACACTTCACTTTTTCTTTAACCAGCATGTAGTAACTGGGGTATTTAATTGGATTCTCAGGAAAGTTATATGTTGTATCGATACTCATAATAGCTATTCCATAATACAGTCCATGTGTGAATCATATTATTATAAGTCTAACGAAACCAGTATAGGTAATTAAAATAATAAGGACAACTAGGTTTTTTTGTTAAAAATATATAAATCAACCTGTATGTCAGAAGGTGCACGTTTGGCGCACTATGTGTCTTAGCACGAAATGCAGCTCTTGGTATGTGTATTTTAATAGTAAAGACCACAACTTAAAACGGGACCAGATTCAGGAGGCAGAGAGCTCGATTCGTAAAAAATACATCACCTGTTTCTCGGAAAGTGCACGTTTGGCGCACTATGTGTCTTAGCACTAAATGCAGCTCTTGGTGTGTGTATTATGATAATATAGACGACAACTTGAAACAGGACCAGATTCAGGAGGCAGAGGGCTCGATTCGTAAAAAAATACATCACCCTGTATCTCAGAAGGTGCACGTTTGGCGCACCATCTGTCTTAGCGGTAAATGTAGCTTTTGCTATGAGTATTATGATAATAAAGACCACAACTTGAAACGAGGCCGGAATCAGGCGGCAGGGAGCTCTATACAGTCATTTTCATAGTAAAATTTAACATTTTCTCAAATAACTCCCGAAATACGAGAGATAGAAAGAAAATTTGTCAGCATAAGTTTTGAAGGCAGTTGATAACTAAATACGATGGCATTATTCGTTTTTCAAAATAAGACTTTTTTTTCTCTGAAGTGCGTAAGTCCAACCGCTCCCATACATTCGTTCCATTGTGCGACGTGCAGTTACTGACTACTTTTTTTCTGTGCTTTTAATTATATATTTGTTTTGTTCAATTACTAAGTAGGTATACAACTAACTTGTCTTTTTTTATATGCACGTATTTCTGTGACAAAATAATAATTTTTTCTTTCTTTCTTAATTTTTCTTATTTATGTCAATAGTAAGTAGGCTGTGTGCACTAAGTGCCAACAAGGCTGACCTAAGTATGTATGCTATTGAATAAAAACCTGAACTGCTTTTAGAATATCAATTTCCAAAACTGTCAAAGTAAAACGTTCTATACGAACAAATTCATTCCAAATAGACCGAGAAAATATTATCAGCGGAGAATACAATCGGGCGAGCTGTTCATCAATCATAGCCTCATACTGTTGGACTCAGCACGGAGGTAACACAAAAGTGTTTTTTTATTGAACGTGGTACATTATGTTTAATGATTGAATCACCTTTATAGGACACGGGAGATAATAGTTGTGATCGTAAGTAAAAAATTAGTTGGTAAAATAAAACAAAAGACCTGGTTTTTTTCCATGTGGAAATCCTAAGCAAGAGACTTTTTGTCTGGATAAGGCAGCGAGAGTATGAAAACGATCTGGGTGTCAACAGATCATGAGGGGTTTTCCAGCTTCTTCAGTACTCAGAACTTGCCAGTGCTACTGGACTACGCTTTTCGCAAAATTCAGGCGTGAATGGGATTGTTCTAGTCTTGTCTATCAAAGAATTTTATTTTACTCTGTATCGAGTCTAA
Source organism: Lithophane ornitopus (assembly GCA_948473465.1). Classification (NCBI taxonomy): domain Eukaryota; kingdom Metazoa; phylum Arthropoda; class Insecta; order Lepidoptera; family Noctuidae; genus Lithophane; species Lithophane ornitopus. The sequence continues at coordinate 11,006,436 of OX419623.1, forward strand.
TAATATTTGCATACCAACATCTCAACACGGCCCAGTTCCCACAGCTGAATACTGTCGCCAGTCGCCTAGTCTAATGATTGGTCAATGGTAAAGTAAATAATGAGTCACTGACAGCAAGGTCCTCTCTCACTCATTTTAAAAATAATCAAATAAAATTAGCAACCCATTAAAATTATCGCGAAAAATGTATAATAATTTAATGTAGTGCAAAACTCAAAATTGCGACATCTTTTCAAAGTCCTTGGAAATTCTAAAGCAGCGTAATGGCCAAAGCTCCGTCAACTACCGCCATCTTGCGGGAAAAATTAGAGCTAAAACGAACCCGCAGTATGACGTCTGGGAATGGTTCTAAATTTTTCCGTAGATGTCGCCTTGTGCATTCATTAATAGGAAAATTCTAAGTAGAATCCGCATCCGTGACTTTCTGTTAAAAAAATCATTACAAGTTTCCCAGTGAGAATCATAAGTTTTCCGTTTCATATTCTAAATTCCAATAGGTTATTTCGTATAGACAAATGAAGGCAATAAGTTTTATTTGATATTTCGGGAGGTGCCCTTTAGACATTCTGCACTGCGGATAAAGGTAAGCTCAATATTTTATTCCGTTTATTGTAAATGTCATGTCATAGTTTCAGGAATATATTGTTGTAAGTAGTGCTTGTAAAAGTGATATTTATTTATTCCAACTTCTGCAAGAAATCTTACAAGATTATTGATATTTTATTCCAACAATAAAATTGCAAAGTTTCCTAGTTACTCTACTCGCTACTAGATGGCGCTGTTTGACAAACTAGAAGATGGTAAAACAGTTCCGTCACATTGTCAAGCTCGGGGGAGCTTTCATTCAAAAAGCTTTCGTAGCTAGCGTACGGACGAGACACGAGAGGTTCGGAATAGTTTTTAGGAACATTTCCTAGGGTTTTCTTTTAAATCGACGTCAGTTGCTGTATTGGCTGGCTTCGTTCTGGTAAGTATTTAATTAAATCTTAGTTTTATTTTATTTATTTTAGTTCGTCGGTACCGGTTATAATTTGCAGCCAAACTAATGAAGTATTTGTATTTTTTTCGATTATATGCATATTTTTTTTGTGAGATAATTATTATAAAGGAGTTCTAAAAAAACAGTTTATAGTTTTAACTCCTATCCACTTTGCTTCTTGTCAAGTTTTGTAGTCATTTTTAAGAAGGATGAGTTTTTCCTTATAGACAGACATCATTCTTGAATATTTAGATAACGTTTGTGCCACAAATACTATATTGATAAAACGATTCCGTGATAATAGGTAGGTACCAATTTCCTTTTTACCTCGGAAAATCCTAATTTCACACATCATGTTGGTATCAAACAATTATTATTCTTTTATTTATTTTCTTTCTTATTTATTTACATTTTTAAATATTTTTATAAAAAATAGAAATCCGCCGGTGTCGGGAGCAGGGTCCAAGCTACCGGTGGTTAGGGCTGCAGAGACAGGAACCTCCTCAAACAATTTATTGTTATTGAAGTCAAGTAGCTTACAAATAAAGCACAGAATTATGTTAGTGCATAGATACCTACTGATAGTTTTGTTTTTTTTTAACTAAAAAAAAACAATTGGATTAGTCAGGACAAAAACAAATTAATGGGAAATCCTAGACTTAGGCTTTCATTCATTGCTTTTTAGCTTGGTACAGCAAATTTAGTAAAAATTAATATTTATAATAACTAAAAGATAAAACCTAAGTAGGTAAGTTGTAGGTACTGTTAGTAGATAACATAATGTTCTAAGTATTTTAAATTTCGAACAACTCTAACAGCCGGTCTCTGATTTAAGTATTTGAAGTTGAGAATTTCTCAAACAAACTCTTCTTAAGCATTACTTAAGGTGATTCCTTTAATGTAACCCGCGAAATTCAATACGTTTTTTGCAAATCAATTTTAGGAGTCACCTTAAGTAATGTTTAAGAAGAGTATGTGAAATTTTCAATAAGTATTTTAAATTTTAAGTAGGTAGACCTACACTCGGCTAAATATTAAAATGTTAACCTAAATTACGTTCACCATGAGTTTGCAAAACGTGGCATTTACGCCATTATGAGGAAATAGGATCGGTCTTTTCTCCATACAAAAAGTCATCATTCGAAGTTCGGCTCTCGTCTATTTCCTCCACCAATATTGAACAAATTTGAAATATATTTTATAAATTGAATAAGAAGGATATTTACTTTGCCCCTTTGTTTTTCTTGTTTCATTAATAGTTGTCAAATTTGTACAATAGGCCTCTGATGACAGCGGTCTAAACAGTCAATTTTGAGCATTTTCTGAGGGTTCTAGTGCTTCTACAGATAATGTATCATCAAAACGGAAAACATAGGGGCATAGAACAAGTTGATATTTATTTTACTGTAAAAAATCATTGCTCTAAGGCCATAAACCAGAGATAAAACAGGCGAGAGCGTTTGTATGGGGAGGGGACCGACCCTATTTCCTCTTAATATCTAAGAGCCTATCCAATGAATCCTATATTGTAATGATCCGGTGATCAATCATCTAAAGGGCTTTAAATTTTCATTGCTATTTATATCTCATCGTCATTAACTCTAAAAGCTTTAATTGTCAACTATACCTAGTCATAAAATAATTATGAACCTATTATACATTATTATATTATGCATTATGATGGTCCTGCATGCTAGTTCATCCTCCTTTGTCTTACACATAGGTAGGTACCCATAAGACGCATACGTCATACCTCAGCTACCTATAACCAACATTTCTTAAAGAAAGCCCGCTAAAGGTTTTTTATTTGAAAAAAAAAAACCTGTTCCTGCTAATAGGCTCCCGCCATTAATACATAGGTAATCCAATTTCATAAAGCTCTATTTTCAAAACAATCTTTGTCTGCCAAACTAGATTTGTCAAGAACCCTCCTAATCCCGTATGGCGAAGGAACCGAACGGTTGCATTCTAAAAGTCAAACAAAAACATTTTTATACCTGACTTCTATGAATGGATATTTTTGTTCGTCCCGAAAAAAGGGGCAATAAAATATGGCCGCCACAAAGGCACCTTTGCGCCTGCGCCGATCTCGGACTTGCGCATTTGGGTAACGGCCGTACTTATTAAGGGTTCTCGAACGTAACTCGCATTGGCATTCTTTGTCTTTTACTAGTCAAGAATTTCACTGTTTCAGTTACTACGTTTGTTCCTGAGATAATAAATGAATTTCGTATCAATCAGACTTTCTGACGTTATTGTTTCTACTATTTGGTGGTCTCTACTCTTAAAATATATCATAAAGTACCTATAAAGAAAAAATGAAAAAGGGAAAATAATCTTAGGTTCACGTTAGTAAAATTAATAAAGCAAACTTCGTGTAACTATGCCAAACGATCTCACGGTCGTTACCTATATTCGTACTATAAAAAATATTAAGTAATTGAGATTCTTAAATAACATTAAGAAACATTCCTATGCCTACACGAGAAATGCCTAATTATTATGAAATAGCTTTGTTTGTTTTTTATTATGATTGGCTAAGTTAGAACTTATTCTTTTATTGCTCCAGCTGTAATTGTGGCTCGGAAATTTATATTTTAGCCAAATCATAGCGATAAAAATTTGTAATAGTAAAAGTCATTTCTAATCTTGTTAAATGAATAGGACCTCTTTGAAAAACATTATGGTTAAATTTAAGCTAGTTAATTCATGTCGTTTATAAAAAAAAAAACTATCATTGAAATTATATTCTAAATATATCTCACCTCTGAAATGACCACAGGATAAATATTTTCAATTCCGTTGTCCACATCTTTTATGTTTTCTACATGCATGTTCTTTTGGACATTTTCTAAAATGATACTTTTGTGTAGTTAAATCAATTATAGTTTTAATGACATTGATTTAATTTATGAAATGCTTGAAATCATTGTCATTGGTCTTCTCTCCCATCTCACTTTGTGCGACTTCCAATCATCGTGAGACAATGGTAGTGACATTTTCAACAAATCCTGTTAGCTACAGGCTGGGTTGCATTTCGTTATTATTTAATTTAGGTGAAAACAGTATTTGTTATTTTTATAAAATGGAAATTAGGCCGGGAACGAGAAATACATGAAAACATGAACAAATACTTAATTTTGTACAGAATTTTAAGTATATTCTTTCTGCACTTGGCATATTTTATATGTCTGCGGGCAGCTTGTTTTATTGCAGCCATTTACTGGTATATAAACTCATAGGTAGATAGATATTTAGCAGAACACAATTTCACTTATCTAATAGGTTTAGTAGGATCTATAAATGAAATTAAACAATGAACCTTAAATAATATTTCTTCCCATGTGTTCTTAGTCGATGATTTTACTTCCCTGCGTTATCGTGATGCCATGGATGTCAACGATAATGACGTCACATCAGAAATTAATACCACGTCAGAATAAAAGAGCACCTTCTCTTTTATATCTAAGAACCAAAAATTCCAAGACATCTGACATCTACCAACCCGTACTCGGTCCGCGTGGTAGATTACAGCCCACTCCCTCTCTAAGAAAGGAGGCCTGTGTCCCTGCAGTGGGAACATTATAGGCTATGATTATGAGTATGCCCCATTTCAATCAAAAACATAATGACATCAGTACCTATAATACCTATAGTTTTCTCTGCGTCCAGCGCTCGGTGTCGCAACACGTCGTGTTCTGGTTTGCGACTGGTCAATCGTCATCCTGAGGTAGCCTCGTTGAGAGGTGAAACACGTGTCGATTTCTTACAGGATTTTTTATTACTCTTGAGGAATAGTTAAGCGGAATAGGTTACTAAATAGATCTACTAACTACTACATCACTATAAGTAGTTTCTTTAATTATATATCGTAATTAAAACGTGCGTATTTTGACAAAAACAATAGAGAGAGACAAGATACAGCAGATCACCTTTAAAGACATAAGTAACAAACCCAAAAATATAATGAAGAAACTAATAATAATTTGTATCAGCTGCTTAGACGAGTTTACTATGAATACATTAAATAACAGATGTTCTAACACAATCGTGATCTCGTTTACTCTTGAGATGGAAGCAAGTAGCAACGGTTTTGACATGATGATGATGACTCATGCGCCTATAAAAATATAGGTGGTTACGTACCTATTAACATGACGTATTGAGCTATTACACAACTTGGTATGTATCTACATAAGAGTTGGTTTACGATTTGTGAAATATTCCACTGATCATGTGAAAATTTTGCTCAGATTTATTGAGTCATTGTGGTAGTGTCATTTCTTAATGATTTGAAATTATTTGGCATTCTACGTATTGTAGTGGAATAGTTTTTTTTTATTAGGTCCTGAAGAATTTAAGACTTTTTTTTGTTTTTCATCCAAAAATGATCGAAAAATTATCAAAAAAAACAAAACAATGCTGAACTCTTCTGATTTAAAAATTAAAAAACGAAAACTTTCAAAAAGAGAACACTCAATAATCTGTTCGACTAGGACACTCGGCAAAGCACCGCCTGTCAGCTATATTCGAGGGGAGCAGATTAAATTGAAATTCCTTTTTAAAATTCACCAATAAGGGGAGGGGTGACGTCGGATTGGCTGCGAGCGTCCGAGCAAAATAATCCTACGGTTGAGTGACATGGGGTATTGCAGTGTTTGCAACTTATAATTTTTTTGTTATTTCAACTAGTTTTATCGCAACGTCTGTCCATTTCACGGTTAAGTTATGAACATCTTAAATTTCCATGTATATTTTCTACTTTTAGAGTGTAGGATATAACCGGTTTTTTTTATAGTTTGAAAAACCGGTTCGAATAACCGGTTTTTTTATAGTTTGAAAAATATCACCGACCAAATTTCTCAAAATTATGTACTACTTATCTGATTAATTAATTTAAAATTAAAAGTAACTTTAAAAGTGTCGTCTGCCTACTACAGTAACTTGTTACTAAGTTATATTTATTGTCACAATAGGAACAGGCTCTCACGACACATGTAAATGTGTACGGAATGACGAAGGTTCCCGAAGTGACGAATTTTTCATAACGTCAAAGTGAAAGCAAACAAATTAAAAATTTCAAACCAATTAGCACTTCATAAAAAATGTGCGTAGGTATTAAATTAAAAGGAATGCTAACATTGCCTACCGCATCATTATTAACTGCTGATTTTGGCCTTTTGGGTTTACGTCACATGTGCAAAGAACTCGCTATATTCTATTCCGTAATATTCTCAACTTCTCTTTTTAAACTAGTAAGCTGTCATTCTACCTGATGGTAGGGATTGACACTATTGACAGTTCACTTCAAGCTCACTTCACAGATCGGCAGCAAATATATGTATAAATATGTCTAGATAGACAGTCAAAGCCGTGAACTCATCGAAAAAAATAGCTTCCAACTGTTGACCGCTAAATGCACGCACACTGGAATGACGCACAATGACGTGTTGCGAGTGTAAAGCCGTGGTCCTAAGGCCTTTTCCGGATTGACGTGCGGCTTTCGAGGCCTGTCGCGGCCCGTGTGAAGAGCATTCCCACCACAGGCCTCAACGCAGTCACGGCCCGCTTTCTCAGAGGCCAGATCGTGGCAGGCCATGGGAACCGCCGATCCCATGAAACTTGTAGCGGAAATGCTCGGCACGGGCCGTGACAAGCCTCGACAGGCGTAGCTGCGCGCGATACCACGACAGGCCTCGACAGCCCGAGGGACCGCGGCTTAAACGTAGCTGTCACGCACACCAACATATCAAAGTTGACTTGTTTGTTTTAGTTCTTTTGCAGCGCGACATTCTATCTAGACATATAAATAATCAAAGATCGGTAGCTCTCTTAGCGCAGTCTATCTGACAACTTTAAAAATAAAATAAAAATTGCTAGGTTATCTAAAGCTATGCTTGATTATTCAGTCATCTATTTATTTAATTAGTAATCTAGGAGCTTTATAAAATTACTAGCGACCGCCCCTGCTTCACACGCTTTTACGACTTGACAAAATATCGAGATTTCTTTATTATATGTCAGTTTAATATTAATTTATTTTATCCAAAAACTTTACGGAATAAATTATCTAAATAATGGAGAAAACGGCATTAAAATCCATTCGACAACGGATTTTGATGCCGTTTTCTCAATTTTTTTCCATTATGCCGTTTAGAAGAACAACGCGGTCATACAGACAGACACGAAAAGCTACTTTTATATAAAACATTCTAGATATAAATAGGTAGATGCTACAAGTATAATAAATTGACAATCGACTTCTCATACATCAAGGTTCTCAAAAATAATCACCACTCGAATCAAAATTTAAAATTCGAACCAGCAGTCACGCATGTCGAAACCCACAACCCATATTCAAGAATTAAGGGCAAGCCGTACTATAAGTAATAAATCTATTATACATTACCTAATCGCAATGGTATAAACGCATATAAAATCGCACGCACCAACGGTTACAAAGAGTTACATACAAAAATGTATTGAGTCATTCGCCCGTGAACGCCATATGGCGTCTTGTTAGTTGGACATAGACACCGGACGGACGTGTCACGATGGATAAGCGCCGTTTAGAATGTAAATTCTTGTACTGCGACAGTTTTGTCGCACGCACTGTGCCGACAAAAACGGTAATTAGATTGTGTATTCAAAAAGAAAAAGAATTTGCATAGAATGCATTTCACTTGAAAAATATTTTATTAATGTGACATTGAGATGTCATGGAATGACGCTATTGTTGCATAAAGGCACCGACGTGCGTCCCTCGAGATTAACATTCTCAGTTGAAATTATTTGAATAATCGCCTCTTGGGAGTCTTTTGCTTTTTATGAAAATAGCTTTTATTGGTACCTAGAATAATTTCAATACTTACAAAATAAAAAAATACGAGTCGTTTAAAGCTCAGCTCTGTCTGTAACTAAAAAGGAAACAAGAAGTCGGCAGTTAAAAGCACAAGTAACGGAAAAATTGCAAAAAATGATACCTACGGCTTCTTTTATAGGTGCCATACTACATCATTGGAATACTAAAACCCTATCACTTATGTCAAGTTATGTCACCATACTCACAATAACTAAATGAGAACCTAGAAAAAAAAAAGATTTGCAAACTGTATCGTATGACATATCAAATGAAAGGGCTGTAAAGGATTTTTCAAAATATTTTTTTAGTAAATAGTTTTGAAGTTATTAAAGAAAATAGATGATATGTGATAGTTTTGAAGTTATTAAAGAAAATAGATAATATTTGACCTGTACCCCTTATCTCCGAAACTGTTCAGTCCAAAATTTTGAAAAAACATAGTAAATCACTCAATACGAGTACTGTGCGTACAAACTTCGTTTGCCGTTGTAATTAATGGGGGGACATGTATTTCAACTACAATGTTAAGTTTGTTCTTGGGATAAGTTCATCCCAACTACGGAATCCTTAATTTGTGCATGGTCCAGTAAGCACATGGCCGTCATTTTTTAATAAAAAAAGAAACACCTTTTCAATTCAACCCTTGCATTCCCGCACAAAAATTTGCCGAATAGCAAAAAATTACATTGTGTCGGAAAACTCAATTTTCTACAGGTAATAATAAATTTTTCGGCAACCAACGTCCCATATTGTAACAAACAAGTTAAAACAGTCCAAATCGACAGACAATGTTTAAAATAATAATAATCGTTCGTTAAACGTTAGGCCATGTGAACCCGTCCTCCGGAACCGGCAGGCTCGGTTACGTCACTGCACGCGTCCGACGTTAACGGTTTCACTGTCAATAGGTAAGCACGCATTTTACTTTTGTTTGTACATCTTTGTACTTACATACTCACACACGTTTTGAGTTACGTAATTTTTCCGTCACACCTAACGTTTGGTTCCACAACCTTTCATTTTAAAAATGTAACGATAAAAAAAAAACTTAGGGCGTTTCACTACCTCCGAGTGAATTCCCTTTAAATTACTTGGCAGAAATATTTATACAAATTCTGTTACATTTTTTAAGTATTTTGTTATTATTTTAGTGGCGATTTGGATATAGTGAAACTGGTTTTCAATTGCGATACTCATTAGATTTTTTCGCTTTATGTTGTTGCTAACTGCCGGAAAATTGACACAAGCAAGCCTAATAAAAGGTAATTAATAGGTATTATTAGATCTAGAGCCTGTTAACTCCGGTAGCGAGGGGTTGTGTAGACAAATCTGTGAGGAGTAAGGAGTAGGGCGGGGCCGCGGGAGGGAGGGTGACGTAGTAGGCTTGTGTCGCCGCTCGCACTTCGCGCCGCGCAGCTGCCCCACGCGCCTCCCTACGGTAAGCGAAATTTTAAATTTTTCTATACCAACCTCGCGATATCGCCGCTCGATTTTCAAATTATTATTATTTTGTAGTAGGGAATGAATATCAATTACACGGCTGTTTGATTTAATTCCTTTGCGTGATTTAGGGTTATAAATTTTGAAGTTGTTTTAAAATGGCCGCGAAATAATGGTTATTTTGTTTAGTTTTTGAATTATTTTATTGTCTTGATTTTATTTTAAAAAAAAAACATGCAATACTATTAGCGTAATTCTGTCGTATTATACCGTATTTTAATATTAATTGGAGAAAGGAAGGAAAAAGTTGTTTCTTTGACAATTAACCCGTCTGCTGCACCGTATTTACGGTCAAATGGTTCGTAACGCATCTGTTTCGAAGTGCGGAGAACAAATTGCATTTCTTTAGGGCGCTATAACGGTTCCGAGAAAACATAATACAGTTTGCGATAATATGACATAGGTGTTCATATAATTATTCCACATCATAAAATATACCTATTTGGAGGATTAAGACTGGTCTGGTTTGGATTTCAAATCTATCCTTCTTGGTCAACGTCGTTTGAATTCAATTGAGTCGCTAACGATAAACTCCCGTTTTTGTATCTTGAACAAGCTCTTTTTGAACGTACCTAATTAGATTTTAGATACCAGTCATCAAATCATATCTTTACTCGCTCAAAGCACAATCTAGTAAATGTTCCCTTGTCAATATTGAAACAAACACCCGTTTTCTGTCGCGACGAGGTCAGTCCATCAATTATATTGTCGTCGTAAAAAAGTCTTATAGTCGCAACAAAATCTCGTATCGAGGGCTGCTATAACAGTCCATCGCGCTGACTCCGTAGGTACGGAGAACACAAGACATTCAAATCGAGTGGGATTGTATTATTTTTATTGTATTATTTACGTTATCGGGGTAGGGGAGACTGCGCGCGACGCCTGACGCTCGTCGATACCGGAGCGCAATGTACGCATGTGCGGAATTGGCGGTACACTGATAATATTCTGATTTCTCCTTTTATGCATGTTAATGCGTGATATCAAAAAAGGTTTGACCTTTCTCCTCTCCACCCATTGTCATGGCATTTCATAAATACGTTTTATTGGTCGGTTTCTTGTTTTGTGCAAATGGCAGCGCCGTTTGAAAAGTTCACTGCTTTTCCGGACTTTTCCGGGAATTACCTATCGCTTGTAGGAATTATTTACAATTGATTGCAGTAATGGTTTCATTTAAATAATATGGCAATTATGTACCTACTTACGACGTGCCTATGGGCTACAATACAGTACAGATAACTTTATTCTTACGCTTACTCCGCAAAAACTAAAAACTTAATAGATAAGTATAGAATAATGTAAAATTAACCTATGTGTATGTGTATAGAATAATGTAAAATAACCTAATATTTCTACATTTACGTAGATAGATAGAACATATGATTCTAGTCTTTATTATGTATATACCTAAATGTAGAAATTGTACTTACATAGAGTGGCTGGTGGGCAGGTTTATTGTACATATCTTGGTATCTTGTAATAAAGCTAATTGAATCGTGAAACACCTTCCACCAGCTTCAGCACGTAAAGTAAATCACGGTAGACGGTTCTATGTGTTACTAGATAACAAGTCGGTAAACGGACAATAGCGTCCGAGGCTTAAAGAGCTCCCGGGTTTTAATCACTCAGACTGCTTAACTACTTGCTAAAACAACCACAAATGTTCCACCTTTCCTGAACCATTATACCCACTTAATAGCCCCACAAATATGAGGTTATTTCTTTCACGAACAAGTAATATTACAGTCTGAACTGTAAAAGTGCCACTAAATTTAAATCATGCCACGTTTTCCCGTTCCCGTGAATTATTATGCAATTATTAAAAACACCGAGTTTTTGCTGCCGTGGAAAATAACAAATAAAAATTAGCTTCGTGTTGCTTGCATGTAATCGGTGTATATTTTCATAATGTTGGATACGTTTTTATTATTAGTTATGGGTTTTGAATACGAATGCGACGTTTAACAAATAATAAAACGTTTTCGTTCCGTTTTTATTAAATTTTCATATTTTTACTACTACTACTCCACTTGAAATAAGATTAGACATTTAAACAAACCTTTTTACAGTCCGTTCATCCGATTTTGATTCTTCTATACCGTAGGCATAAGGATGGCATCAAAAGCAAAAAAGATTACACATTACCAAGTCTCTACTGCAGCTGCCATTTGTCATGCCACCAACGCAATAGAAGTCAAAATCGGTTGAACGGACTGTAAAAAGGCTTATTTAAATGTCTAATCTTATTTCAATTGGAGTATATGTTGTTTGTTCTACTAATAAAATGATCCATTGTAGTGCTAGGGATAACCGATAAGGTTTTTTTCAAGCTTGAGTTATATAATTAGAAGTCTAATAATACTTATGTATAAAGTAAATAGTGTTGGGCCATGTATACTTCCCTGCGGGACTCCAACGCTAATTTCCTGTTCAAAACATAATATTTTCTTTTTCGCTTTCTTAGCTTTGAGCACCTTCCTACCTAAGCAGGTATAGCTTGTTGGCATAACAAAATACTTAGTTGACTGATAACTGTCACCGAAACAACTATGAGTAATTGAGCGAATTGATAACCAAGAACAATATGGAATGCGAAAAAGATACACTTAGTTCCTACTTTAAAACTATGTTCTGAATAGACAAACACGCGAATAAAAATTCAATCGTTCACACTTAGGTCTACGTGACTGGAATCGTTAAGTTTTATGACTGGGTGTCATGGAAGCCAACGTGTACTTACATTTTGTCTGTAACCTGTGTCTGTATTTACATAAATATAATAGCAGCAATAAAAGTTACGTCAGGTTCAAATTCAATATCCTCTCAAGGATAGTCGTCATGTTCAAAGGACAGTACCTTGAAATACATATATACCGATACCGACGTAGGTAATTTGAAAATATTATATGGATATCAGCGTACATTCAAAATATAAACCGATACCAAGGTACTTTGAAAATATATACCGCTATCAGCGTACTATGTACAGATACCAGCATATTTTAGAAATATGTTACTACCAATACCGTTAAGCAAACTTTGAAAAGAAAAAACTTTTTCTTTAAAACTCGTAACAGTTACTTTGTTTATCTATAACACTCTTATCAGTGATAGCCTAGTAGTATGACCGTCGGACTGCCAAGTTATAGGTTCGAACCCAAGGCGCAAGGCAAGCACCTCGAATCATTTTTTCAAAGCAACATCTAGGTACGTTAAAACTTGCACCTGCGAAGTTTCCAAGCACTTCTAAAGGAAACTCAACGATGCTCGCGGGAAAAGTCGCGTGACAAACTTGTATAAGAATTAATGTATTTTTATTACCAACGTAAGTTATTTTCATTGTCATTAAAAGTTCCCAAGTTCATAAACAGCCCTGTGAATAAATAATAATGTTCTCAAGGATTGCGTGTCTACGAGGATATTTTCTGTTTGACTTATCATGGCCACGTTTTACAGTCCTTAAATATTTTATTATAAAAAATCGTCAGTTTATCGTTGGCTCCATGCAACTTTTATTTAGGGTTGGAGCTGCTCAGCTTTTAAAAGGGATACTGGAATTGCGTGATGAATTTGTAATGACTTCCTTTAATACCATTAAAGTGTGCTTGTCAGAGTGAATTCTTCACTTTTTAAGGTATAATCTAGGTTCAAATCATTACCATAACTAGTCATCGTCAGATTCTGAATTCAAATGCTAATTACAAGCTGAATCAACTCAATTAGAACGTTTCAAAAATCCGTGAGCAAAATCTGAAAACCGATACCTGAAAATATAGTTACGAGTCACAATTCCGCATTTCGGTTCGTCCTAATAAAATATTTCAACACGGACCCAGAACATTTCCACAGCATGTACAGTACATTCCTATTCCCTCTCAAAATCTCGTCTACATTCGCGCAAAATTCGAAGCTTGCGGGCAATGCGAGGTGATTCGACGTTGCCGATCGATACAATCGGCACGCCTCGTTATTCGGAAGTCATCGATGTCAAAATATGTTTTTGTCGATAAAACAAACTGATGGTAGAAATAAATGCATGGCATTAGATACGGACGATCGATATCGATATAATTAGGTACCGACGACCATTAATGACGTTGGAATCTACTGGACACATTTCTGTTCTATACTTTCTATATAAGTACGGTATCTTTCGTGATTTTGGAGCGATAATTAATATCAGAAATAATTGTAGGTCCAATGGTATTCAGGAATCGTTTAGATTGGATATTTTTTCTATCATTTTCGTCGTAACCAACGTCGTGTTATTTGCCATGAACGATGCTGATGGAGAGACATAAAATATTATGTAGGCATCTTAAACCTTATTTACCGGTAACAGGAAAAGGAATATAATGTTTCTTTCGAGTAACTACCTTGAAATTTTTGAGATCGTCTTTGTTCTATGCGTTAATTTACAATGTTCCCGTCCAAAATAGTATTTCACACTGCGTCCTTATCTTAGTTAAATAAAGATTTATCAGATACCTAGCGGCTACAGGTGACATACTATACAGCCTTAATCTCAGTTGATACGATATTATAATGTGAATGCAAACACAGTGTAAGGCAGCTTCCGTTGCCTTAATCTCTTATCTATGATATTAAGTTTACGTAAACCAGGTTAACATAATAATCCTTAATCTTATCTTTTCTTAGAAGCCAAGTAATTTTATTAGACGAAAAATTAATATGAAACACGCTAAGAATATTTTCATCACGCCAAATCCAAATATACCAAAGCGTTAACAATATATTACCATTTTTGAAGTCGGTGTCAAATTCGTCGGTATGAAAGCTGTAATATTCATGCGAGACTCTACATTTTAAGTATCCATACTTGATGTAGCTACTTGAAATATAGATGAGCATAGTACAACTTCACACAGGGCAAACGGTCTTGACAGCACGACTGCGCAGGTGCGTCGACCAACCAATCCAGTGCGGTGGCCTGATGCAAACCGTATAAGCCAATCGGAGGTGTCAGGGATTCGGTCTTGCAGGTTGGATAAAACGTCGTGACTTGTGTGCCTTATACGTTATCTAGCATATGGAAACGTTCTTTATATGTAGCAGATGTTTTCTTTCTGCTCAGAGAAATACTTCTGGCGCCAACCGATGGATATAAACTTGTAAGTGATAGATAAGATCACTGCACTGCCGATAACTTATTTACCAGGCATTTAATTAATACCCAAACGATTATCGATCAATTATACAGTATATCGATAAGGCCTAATACATATGGATCGATTATCGATAGCTAAGCTCGTGTAACAAACTCGTTCGATTGCAAAACGTGGATCGATGGCTTAAAGTGTAAATGGGTAAATGAAACCAGTTTACGAAGTGCGATTCGAATTATCATTGTACTAGAACAAATTACAGGTATCTAATAAAGTAATTACTGTTTTTTTTCTTTTTCAAGATACACAGCAATTTGTTAAGGTGCCAGAGTTTAATGCCATTATTGAAGCCAGTTTGTGGATTGTCATCACACGAGAATTTACCAATTAGGCCTCTTGCTTGTAATAAGTCTTATTAAAGTCGTCCTAATGACAGGAATGTGGGTACCAATCATTATTATTGTTCCATAATAAGTGGACCCTATTAATTTTGCTACTACTATATTGAAGATACCATTTTAAAACTCATCCTGATATTTTACAGTTCTGAACTTAAGATTAAGTACGTAATTTTTGTCAGTTAGTGCATTTGCGTTTTCAATCATTATTGAATTCCTTGCGCTCGTCTAAATATTAGTCTGACTTAAATCTGGAAACCTGTCCTCGTTCTCACACATTATAGGAAACCAACTCTTGGCACGCAAAAGCGCCGTAAATGTTTAACTTCAAGATATTTATTTTATGTTAATATCCTAGCAGTGCTATAAAAGTCTTCGAGAGACAGATTCAGAGCTATTAATCAAATACTTCGACTTGATTGAAATATTTCATCTATAACAGTAATCGAAAGTTGGAATGTTTAAATGGATAAGATACCTTAATATGTATTTCCAATTCCTTGAAGTTAATGTTAGATGAATTATGTTTTAATATATCATACCATAGCCTAGCATATTCATTGGATTAGCAACATATTTGCTATTAATAACATTAAATTCAATTGATTGTGAATTTGCAACATTTCATTTAGAATTGAAATATCTGATTTTTTCTGTTTTTGTTTATCTTGTTATCTGATTTTTGTTTATCTGATTTTGTATCATTAGCATCTTCTTTAGATTATATTTAATTTTCTATCATTATTTACTTTTTCACTGCCTTAGATATTTTCGTGCAATAGATTATCATGCAGGTACTCAATGGTCATGTTAGTGTGTTTCTAAGCCAAATTGAAGATTGGCAAGAATCAAGGATTTTAAACCATCTGAAAGAATTAAAAAAAAGGTCCATCTAATGAATTCGACTTCTATAAGTTGGTAGTCAAAGACATTTGTCGATCATATCCTGTCAACTACACTAAACAAATTACTCATGGGTGCGTCTAAAGGTTCTACTGATCCTATAAGGAAAATACTTGGACAGTGTATAAGGCTATAAATCACGGTTAAAAATAAAATACTTTGATACAGTGAAGGCGATACCATTACTCCCGATGCAATCTCAATAACATTTGCCCGTACGCGTATTTCTTGATGTCAAAGTCCAAGGAACTATCGACTTTACAGCTTGGAATTAAAGTTTATTATTATGACGGGACGTCTTTGATTAAAAATGATGTAACTGATCGTGCATAATTATCGTACTTCCACACATAGTACTTTTAGCCTAAAATAGAACAACAATGATAGTCCGAATCGAATAAATAGAAAGCGGAAGACACATTTGGTCGGCGAACCCGTGTTTAGGAAAAATATGAAGTTTAATAAAACGGCAGGAAACCAACAATATATCCCGAGTCAGTGACCCCGTGACTTGAATACAGCTAATTCTGTTATGCGAAACGTGTTTTGTTAGAACAAACATATCCACATGTTAATTTTATCATATTAGAAAAGAATTCCGGTTTTTTATTAAAAATACAAAATGAGAAAAATTTGCTTGACTTAAAACACTAATGAGTTTTTTAATTACTCATTATAAATAATAAATTTCAACATTACTTTATTTTAGCTAAAATTGTAATAAAAATAACGTCAGGACTAAATGTTTCTGTTCATTCCCGAGACGATGGACGGCCTCGCAGCAATGTGGCAAAAATGTCGTTCAATTTATGCCCAAATTTTAGTCCCGAGACTGGTCCCTTTTTGTTACCATCTGCGCGTCTCGCCGACCCGAAAGTCCAGACAGCTCCACCCTAAAAACCGTTTAGATGAGATTCTTATCCTTTCGCACTCCTGTCAAATCGCATATCGTTATCTCTTTCTAAAAGTTCGAACAGCCAGGACCTGTCGTCCGTCTCTTTTTTGCACGTGCGCACAGATTGTTCTATCCTTTCTGGCTCGTAGTAATTCGTGTATTTCCGCTTCCCACACGAGCGGCAGCCATGTTTGGCGGGACTGTCAAGTCAACGCCAGTTTGGCGCGTATCAAGCAGGATGAACAAGGTCGGTTTCCATCAGTGGAAGCTTTTTGTAATTCCTGCTACATTGAATTACGCTACAGTGCTTTCATCTTTTGACATAATATTTGTAATAAATATTAATGTTTTATGTGGAAATCATTTCAGATGGCGCCAAAAGAGGAGAGCTGGGAGAAAAATTGCTTCTTCAAAATGTAAGTACATAATATAGTATCTACTTTAATTACTCGTCGTGAATGAGTTTTGATAAAATTGTTTCGGGCAATGTTTAAGTTCGCAGACGTTCTGGCATCGAGCCAAAGGACATGTTTAACCAGCTATACATTTTATGGGCAATCGTCTGCTTCCGTTATTAGATGTGGTGGAAACTGTGATGATATTTTTGTGATTTAGTGTACCTATATCATTTCCATAAGTCTGTTGGATTGTTATAGACATGGGATTTTATTTCAGTAGGCATACGAGTATAATGTTTTATATGCATAGACCCAAAAACATGTATTTTCATAATTAAAATAATTAGTAAAGGCCCTACTAAGCATGATTATTGTTTGATTTTCCATATATCTTAATGATTAGTATCCAAAATTTTTCTACAGGTACAGATTTTTTACACGACTGCCCAAAAAGGGGTGTAATGTTTTCAGGGTTCATGTATGTACGTATGTATGTATGTATGTATGTATGTATGTGAGTTTCTTTATTCCACCATAACTTTAAAATGCCTGAACGGATTTGGATGTATGGGGTATCGTTAGAATCCTTACATTATTCCGAGTGATTATATAGGCCATGTTTTTTGTGAAAAAAATCAATATGGCGGCAGTATGGCTCCATTTTCAAAAGTGAAAAATAAAAAAAATCTTCAATTATTTACAATATGGTTATCCAACTGAAGGCCTTGATGAGCACATTCCAAAACTATATAATTTATTGGCATAAATTGTACATAGGTAGGGTGTACAAATAAAGAAATAAAAAACATTTCATCTTTGGCTGCAAACGATAATCAGACTTTAGTAACACTGCAAATGTCTAATTGAGTGAATTGTTTGGTAGATGATTGAGTTATTATTAGAATTCATTCATAATCACGCATTACCAATACTTGCAGTCGGGGGACCTCTTAGATTAAAAAGTGTTCCACAGAACGGTCCCTCGACTGCAAAACCAAAACAGAAATCAATGTAGGGATATTGGCACCAATAAAATCGGTACCCGCTTTTGAAGTTCCACCTCAGGTACCTAAAACAAACAAAGATGGTTCAAATAAACTCGTAAAACGTATAAAAGGCGAAGTTGCTCAAACAATAGATCCAATGTGTTCGGCTCTAAAATAAGTAACAAAGCGTTCCTGTTAATTGTTTGTGCTCGAACAAACTTTCTGGGTCGGTATTTATTAGCACTATAACTACGCTGCATTAGTCATTGCCACTGGTATTTTCGGACGTGATATTGAAAAATGTTCTACAATTTTGGATCATTTCGTTCCTGAATCTTGACACATATCCTATTGTATCATCTAAAGAGTCTTGTGAATCAACAATGTTGAAACTGGCTTGTCAAGACTTCCCAAGATTACTATGGAGATGATTAGCTTCATCAGGGTATATGAATTTAAATGTTTGTCACCATCTATGTATGCATCTCCCATATCAATTGAATCTGCAGATAAATTCTCGATCAAACGATATTTTTGTATACCAAGTACATTGATTTATCTTTCTGCATCTATGATTGCTTAATTTGAATGCTACCAGACGCTTTTGTCTGTCACCAAGCCCCAACTGTTCAAACACTATTGTAAATAAATTATTATCTAACTGCCTCCTCATTGTCTTGTCTTAAACATATTCAACGATAAATATGGTAATGATCAACCGATCACCCACATTGTATGAATGTGTTATTAAATTCATATTTGTAACTGTTAATGTTTGACCGTGGTTCATGGTTTTTCCGATTATTTTAGTAACATCTTGTAGGTACTTATTTACATAATTACTCAAATCATGACGTAATGAATAAATTAGTGTTGGTACTCTTTAGCGGTTGTTGCTAGGACTGATTTGAAAAATATTCTTTGAATAGTGTATAACTTGTATAAATTGTAGAAAACGCATATAGCTCCAACTCTGGAGAGGAAAAAGAGAAAGTCAATACAAAAAACTGATTGAAACAAACTCCACAAGTCTTTCACAATCTATAGATACAGAGAACGTTTGGGAGGTAGGTATCAAAGGTGTTAATAAGTAAATTAGAACAATTTCTAATTTGCCTATTACCACCATGAATATTCATGCCCTCAAATTTAACGGCGTGCCTTAAAAAAAATTCACCGTTCGTGGTTGGCACATTCGTATCATCTCCCATGTAAACAGGCAACAATTATGCACGCTGGACTAACGAAATGTGTAAATGGGCCAATTACCGCCGCATATGTAGGCTGCCGTACAATTAGTGGCTTACTAATAGTTTTCATCACCAATAGTTTCAAGCGCTGCGTTGGACAGGAGCACATCATACCGAGATCGTCTCTCGTTGTGCTCACATCGTGTTTTGCTGTGTTTTTCTTTATCCTCGCTTTTCCAATATAGTGTCGAATATTCTATCTAGTCAATTCAGTTCTTGTCTGCTTTCGGATTTCAACAGTGAGTCTTCCATTTTCTCGTTTAATTATTTCAATAATTCGGTTCATAAATTCAACTATAGAGTTAAGCGTTTGCTAAGTTAGATTTATTTGACTGAACTAGGTCACCAGTGCAGGCTTCTAGGGTTGAAATGTATTATACAGCTTCGCATTTAGAGCGCAAGAAATTTATGTTAACGACTACAAAATGTAGTTGAATCCGTTGTATAAATCTTTGCCTTTTTTCATTTATTTCACAGACGTCCTTTTCAAATTGTTCTCCGCAACAGTTTTTTTCGTTTGTTTATTTAGAATTCTGTTTCTCATTTCTTCCAATTCCACCAGAATGTTTTTTCTAAATAATGTAATAGTGGACTCGGGCTGTCTCATAACTTTCAATATATTTAGCGAACCAATATAATCAACGTAAACACCCAAAGAGCTTTGTATTATGCGTTAATTTGCGATATTAAGATTTAAGAACAATATTCCAGAAGTAAGAACAATATATAATCAAAATTCCAGGATTGATCAGTAAATGAAGTTAGAGCCTATCAGCTCCATATTAATTCATAGATTCTTAGGACCTTTGTTACAATTACTTTTCTTACTTTTAATTTTGTTTGTTGTGTCGAAAACTTCCAACAACACAAAATAAAAATGTGTCCACGTAAAGGGTTTATTTCATAAACATTTAGAGGGTAGTAGCTTTATGTAATACAATTCTAGAATACAAGAGAGTAAAATAGAAATAACGCACATAAAAGAATTGAGAAAAGTTTCCTGCCTTCATAAATTATTCTTATGTTGAGAGCTATGAAAGGAAAGAAAATTGTGTTTGTTCAAAGGAAAACATGATTATTGGAAATGAAAATGTAGAGAGAAATGAAATTACCTACATTTACAATAGTTACAGTTAGGGAGCCTCCTTGGTTTTGTCCTTTTTGTATAAACTCAAGACAAGACAAGCGATAGGAAGTTGTCGCACAATATACATACGGTGAGCAATATAATGAGTTCATACTGAATTTGTATTCACGCTGAGCTGATTTTATCTGCTAGGCAATCATACTATTGAATATCCTTGCATTGAATAATTCACACGGGATAAAGCATCAATCTTAACCTTTCATGTTTATCAGTAGGCGTTATATTGTATAGTAGCCATAATGAAATGCCTACACAGACAATAGACAAAATCAAACATCCCAAGATTCGCTTAGCAACTAGTAGGCTGAGCGCTCAACAGATTTGTACAACAGCTGCTAGGACTAAAGACCAGGCTAGTCGGAGCTCTTCCAGCCTTTGAGCCACCCCAAATCATGCTGTCATCGTAAATAGGATCCTAGGAAGGGGAGGTCAGGTTATGTTGGCTGGTGGGTCTAAAGTGGGGGGTCCGGGCCATTCATTCGAGGGCGGGGGCGGTGCTCATTGCTCGTGTCCGGAGCGCATGCGCGTCCCCTGACCCACTTGCCTCCGCCGCGCCGCCGCCGGGCGTATAGCGACCTCGTTACGCCAAGGTTGGCGAATCAACCGACGAATTCGCGGCCCGCAGACGTAGTGACGCGGTGATTACTTAAAGTTCGATGAACAGTGATTAAATATAGAATCGATGTCGATATTATCGACGTCCCGGATCGTGATTACGAGCGGATATTAATCGAGGAATAAAAATATTGCATCAAACGCGTAGGTAAGGGCTTTTATATAGAAAGACTTGTTCCAGGACGATTCTAATTTAAATAATAGAAGTTGCCATTATAACTGGAATACCAGTTCAGGTATTCCATAAAAAACCGGTTGGTATTAAATTAGTGATTCACAAAAGTTACTACGAGTTTTTGTGAGTCAGCGTGATGCAACATTCGCGAAACGATATTACGTGTGTGTAAAAACAAACCAATCTCTTTGTATTGATTAACATGCATCATCTAAAATGAGTCCCTGTTAACAAGTTCCTTCCGTTGATGTGTAAAATGCCTACGTAATAGAAGTTTTTAACACAACTTTCTATCACTTGCCTACTTTCAACCTTGTGTTAATGCGATCACTAAGCCATTATTCATCGGCGGACAGTATAAGGCTGTGCAAACACTAATGTCCTTACCTGTCTCTGGTGTTTACCTTACTCTTGTCTAAAGATAAACAGCGCAATTACGATGATCGATTACAATACTCGGCTTCTGTTACACGCTTATTATGGAATCTGATTGTGTAGGTGACGCCGCTACCATACGGTGATATTGTAATCGATAAAATCTATCGCGCGTTGACAACACTATTTATTTTGATGGATGTGTGTTTTGACGTTAAGTTCAATATATTACGTTTTTTTCAATGATTTATTCGTTTTTAAAGTCAATTTAAAATTGTATGTATGTTTCCAAGTATTTGAACATTATTTTATTTTTATTTCAGATGCGAATGAGCTTGGGCCGAGAGCGCGGCGCGGTTCTGACTTCAGGCGCCTTGGCAGATTCAACCTCGATAGATTCAGAGAAGTTTCTTGCGTTTCTCTTACCTTTAACATCTCCTGCAAAATTTGTCTAAAAAAATATTATCTGGCCACAAAAATGATCTACTCATAAGAGAAATAGGAAGTCATTTTCATTCCTTCAAGTCTTCAAATTTTTCATTCCTTAATATTTTTTCGAAAATAATGTATAATTTACAAAACGAATTGATTTTAATAAAATTTTATTACAGTAAAAGTAGATAGACGATACTGTGGATTACTGGATTTTTATTCTTATGCAGAATAATCATAACTTTTTTTTGGACATTGTGCAATTTGTTTTTGAAACTACATTTTTGGATGCCAATTTCACTTGTCACTTCGATACATATAGAGTTTTCCTTTTCAATACAATTAAAACGCAGTAAACAAAAACATAAGCTAGGTTTTCACCGATTTATCTTTCTCATATCACTAAAAAGGCTATCTCTGTATGTAAACGTCTGTAAAATCCACAGAAAAAGCAAACAAACTCGCCGTTATTAGTTACATAAAATTTCCTATTATGTTGCAAGATGAGAAGCCATGTTGCTTATTTTTTATTTGAATAAGCTGCTTATCCTGCTTAAGTTGTACGAGAATTAACTTAAGCAATACTGGGTGTAACTTGAGAAGATTTATGACCAAGTAGTAACAATATCATAATATACATACTTATTTACTAAGACTGTCGCTTAGGACTACAAAATTCGATTTATGCTAAACAGAAGTACACAATAGACTAAAATCTTTTAGTAAAATACTCGGCTTTATGTAGACTACATGTGCCCCATTTTGATGATCACACGCAAGTTTCATTTGATGGAGTCGTATTTTTTAATAACGAAAAATGAGCATTGATAGAAACAAAAAGGCACACCTTTTTCCTATATACCAAAGCCTACAAAATGCCAATTGTTACCATCCACACCCATTGTCACTTGAAACATTGTGCAAACAAAATTCTTCTGTTTCCAGAAACTTCTCTAAGAAGACATCATCAAGAGGACATCTTTGGTGCCCATCGGCATCAATATTAGTGCCCTACATCTACCCTGTAGATCCGAATTTGTTTGAAGTGAGGCGACAAATTCGGTTCTAGAGAGGTTTGTGTGGTGCATGCACTGCGACGATTCAAGACCATGATGACATCACTGAAAATATTCTTCTTTACCTACTTGATTTTTGTGTGTAAGTCGCGGTAACGTAGCCTGAGACGAATAGTTGGTTACTAACTCCAAATCAATAAGAAAATAGTTTTGAAATACAACTTTACAATTCCTGTCATGTCTCCGTTAATAGTAAGTATGTAAATTCTTTAAGTTAAAAAGTGCTATTGAAGCTAAATCCGTGTACCGGTATCCAGGCAATATTACAGCGACTCATTTTCTATTTGTCTGTTTATTTTTGTATTATTGTCGTAGGTATCTATCTTTTCTTCTTCTTAGCATTTTCTCAGCCAGGTCTAGGTAGGTAATTTTCCAATTTTCTTATCTTACTATACTTATAATATTCTGGTAACTAATATCTTAAAGTTAGGCGTGGTGTCCGAGATATCTCCGGAAGACTAGGAATAAATAATTTTCCTCACAAATAGGTACTTATAGGATTTCAGTTTCCAATAGGCTACATTTTTTCTGTGTAGGCACCGTATCCAATTTCCAGCTAGAAAATCCTACATAACACAAAAATGAAAATATTCCGCAGCTCAGAAAATGTGAAAAAACTAAGCACGTATTGTATAAAATAAAACTAAAGTTATCTAGGAATATGAAATTCAGGGCACGTTTTAGGAAAAATTGTATTCCCGACACTCATACGAAATGAGACTTCCTTATTGTTAGCGATATGGAAATGGGCTTGGGAGGGAATCTTGTTTTGTACATATGAATATTTTCATGAATGATACAAACAATATTTATGTTATTAGGTTAAGGATTTATAAATTATCTAATATTTTCTTTCTAATATTTTTTTTAAGCTGTCAGTTCAATATTAAACAAAGCACCTTTTATATACTTAGGTAGGCACATTACCATAGAAATGTTTGATTCTATTTACCTACATTTGCAATTATAATCTTTCATAACCAAAAAAAATCATGAGTTACCTACTCATAAATATTTAATTGCATTAACTACTGATTATATTGAGGTATTTTAACTTAAAAACTGTCTTTATAAAAACCTTGAAAAAAAAAAACAATGGATACACAAGTACATAGATATACATAATACTACTGTAACAATCAATGTATCGTAGTGTAGTAATGTGTACTTAATATTTATGCACAGCATGTCGCCATTTTCCTAATACGATTATTAAGTACAAGGGTAGCATCATAATGCATTTATATATTACTGTGACTATACTTAGGTACCTACTTAGTAAATAGTGATACTTTATATAAGTAATGTCATTCTCCTTCCCTTATCCCAATTTATTCGGGATCGACGCAACGTATTGTCTTTTTAGTAGTCGCCATCTCGGTAGTCCCTCCCTTTCTAGCCATTATCATCTTTAACATCCATCGGAATTTATTAAAAGTAATATGATGTTCAAAAACTAAACCTATAATAAGGGATTGTTACATTATTATTACACATTATCTAGGTATGAAGGTACTCCCAAAAATTTAAGTTGTGACACTATGCGAAACTATCCGGTTTTTTTTTTTCTGTTTTGCTTAATTATAAAACAGGCTGGGAAAATGATAAGAATGATTTGCAAAAATCATTTATTGTTTGGTATATTTCCATTTATTTGTGTCAATTTCTGATTTCTTCAATGAAAAACGACAGATGTACCTGACAAACGACAGATGTAATACACATCTCTCGTTTGTCAGGTTTTTCTCAATATATAGATATCTTTGCAAATGATCAGTTTCTTCCATCACATATTGCAAGTGCATCAATTTTAGCATTATGTTCGTTGTACTTGCAAACTTATGTGTAATCGAATCGATTGGAACTGCTTTGTCTGCATTTTATATTCCGTATTTTGAAGAGTTTAAATATTATGTACAAACCTTTCTATCATAACCTTGTATTGTGTACCTACAATAAGATACTTTAATCAAAATAGTATTCTATAAAAACACAAATAGAATCTCCCAGCAACTATGAGCTAGGTATAGGCATTCATATAATATTGAATTCTCGTTCTTTACGAGCTCGACACTCTTGTAATGGTAAAATATAGGCTTAATGTCACTTTTAATTACGATTATTCATTTAATGTCACCTAAGCTTTGGTTGGTGACATTACATGATATTCGTTATTACAAAAATTAGAAAACGAACGTGTTTAAAATGGATGTAAATATAAATCGAAATCCAATGATGCAACCATTGAGTTACTATTTATTTCTTGATTTTATTCTTAGTTACAACATTGGTTAAGCTCACCATACTGCCAAGATAATTGTTTTTAGCTGTTTACAGCGCTCGTGTTAGTTTCCATAAAAATTAATTGATGTTAATTGCCATTTAACGCTTTGGTACCTACCTACGTACATCGTAACCTCGCTAAATTCTCTTATAAATGTGAAAACTGCCAGAGACAGGTTTATATTTGTTTAATACCTTAGCTAGATGGGTTTAAAAAATAAATAATCTGTGAGTATTAAAACAGCCTGTTTTTAAATCAATTCTCCAAACGTTATAGCAACTGAACTATAAACTGAATGCGTCCGTTTTTTTAAAACCTTCTATTTCTGATTTTTTGGGCTGCGTGTTTTTTTTTCTGTAAGATTTACTTAGATAGCTCCTCACCCATTGTACCTATTGTTTTTATAAAGATGTTCCTTTATATCATTATTTTCTTACAATTTCTGTGTATATTAAATAAAATGACAAAATTTTCTTTGTACCTATGTATTTATTATCCTACCTATTACCAACAGAATACTCAAAACGAAAACTTAATACTTCCAGCAGCATCAGATAGCAATCAGAATACAGATCTCTAAAACAAAATAATTTCAGTCAATAGACGTCTAGGTAGGTATTACCGAAATCCTGCTACCGCGACTACTTCTGAAATACAGAGGAAAAAACCAATTAACCATCACGATTTGTAAATGGATTGGCGATAGCATTATGCGTTTGAGACACTGCAGACCCACCGTACCTCTGGCCGAGGAGGACGATGCTGTCCGTTCTCATGGCATATGAATAAGCTTGGAAACTGCTGGTGACTCGTAGAAATTAAGAGTAGACCTGAAAATATGAAATAAAGAAAAATACAGTAAATAAAGGACGTTTTTTATTACTGTTAAAACAATAAATTTACATTACAATAAAAAAAATATCTATTCATAATAATTACCTATTTGAATCAAAATCATATTATGTTCAGAAGCTTTACGAAAGCTTGCTTACGTTTAGATATCTTATTACTGTGGTACCTACCTAAGTATAACGCAATACAACAAGCAATCGATAAATTGCTTAAAATACAACAAAATTACACTGTGAAGCAATAAATTAACAGACAGAGGGGAAGGAACGCACTAATGTATTCAAACTTCTCTATATTAAAAATCAATACTAACACTGCAGGCTTTAGTTACTCTATTCCCCACTAGATGTCGCTAGTTTAAGATAAAACAGTTCAACTAAGCTTTTTAGAGTGTTTGTTCTATTTGATAATAGATGGCGTTAAAATCGTTATTGAGGGTGGAGTTTGTGTACTTGATATAAATCGATGTAAACGCAAGCCCAATAGCGTCTTTTTTCTTCTTGTATCTGGCTAATCGAAATAAAAGTAAAAGCATTTAATTCATCTTTTCAACCTTTTAGTCAGCCTACGTCTAGATTAATCAGCCAAACCGTAACAATTTTATTTCAGCAAAGTCTCTAGTTCGATTGTAGCTACCAGTAAGGGCGGTTTTCAAAGTTCAAGTTTTACCGACCGATGACCGTACCTCCGAATCTCATACATACACACACTCGTATATTAATTTATATCAGTTTTGACATTTTATCGACCAATAAAAGATGACATTTCTTATTTTGGTGTAATGTAGAAAATTGCTTGAAAATGGAAACTAGAGTGCGTCAAATAGTTCCTATGCAAATGTTGGCTCCACTGTTGTAGGACCAATACGAATACGCTACGCTGATAAGGCGCTACCTAATATGTCCGTTTTTTTTTAATTTAACCGTGGAGCCAACATTACTGCAAAGGAACTATTTGATGAGGTTTTGAGGTTCCATTCCATAGGATGGAAACGAATAAAAGTTTAGAATTTCTACAATGACCTAAATACCTAGGCAGGTATCTAAAGGTTTTAATTACGAAATTCATAACGCCACAGAAAATTCATAAAATTTTAATTACAGTCCTAACTACTCGTCGTTAGGTACAGGTACTGTTTTAATTGATCTTTGCCATTACTAAATTAATCAAAAACTACCATAACTAGAAAACACGTGTACTAATACTAATGCGCTTTCAAACACATATAGTCGATATTATGACGTAAACATAAGTTATTACTGTAAAGATTGTCTACAAAACCTCTAACATCATGCAGACTTGTAGAAAAGTGACTCTGGTTGCATTCGATCACTCAATCGAATTTAGAATTCGTTTTCAAAATTGAATATGCGAAACAACAGTTTTAGTGATGGTCGCGTATAAGTCCTCTTGAAATAAATAGCGAAAATTCAATATTGCTTCTTAATTTCATATGTAGCGCCTGCCCCAGGGCGGATACAGGTTCCTGTAGAGTTAGCACGCCCAGCGATAACAGTACCTACCTACTAACTATCTACCAAGAAAACGGAAAAGGTTGCGCCATCAATTTCGGAATTTCAGTGATCAGAATCTACCTAGTTTCTGACAGAAGTCAGCAGAGGTACTTTTTATTCGGATCTCGTAGGTAAATAATACCTACGTAAAGGTTACCTACTTGTATAAGCAAAAGCTTATTATTCATTACTGATATTAATTTAAAATTGTTTTAATATTTAAGGATCATCTTTTTAAATCTCAATAATTTCAAGATGGAACAAACCGAGACCTACAAAAAGGACTACTTATTTCCTACGTTTTGTATCAAATTTTTTTTTTGATAAAACATTATTAATACCAAAATTCCTTTAAAACATCTAAATAAAACCTTCTATTTGTGTCTCACAATTTCATAGAGCGGAGAGCCGGTACAAACTCCGAGGTACCAGGAATGTATAAGGAAAGAAAAGATTAATGACTATCGCGGGACGGCAGACAAGCGCGGCCACGTTTGACAGGCGCAGGTGCGCTATTTTCATAATTGGCCCGACCCGAGACCTTTCAGCTTTCAGGAACTACAGTGAGTGTGGTCATGTGAGTTCATATGGCGATGTTTCTTTGTTTTAGAGCCAAGGTGTAGTGGAGTAATTAAGTTGATTACTGCCTTAGTTATTTATAACAACCTCCTTCTTTCCATAGTTGCTTGGTAGGTACCTACTCGTAATTAAGAAGCCGAGATCTTTCAGGAACTGTAGTGAGTGAGTTCATGCATTGTGATGTTTCTTTGTTTAAGCGTGGTCGTGGTGTTGGGTAGGTAATTAATTTAACTTACCTTAGCTATTTATAACAACCACTTTATTTACGTTACATTACTTGAAGACGAGAGTATTTGCTGAATTGTTTTACTTTTGCTTTAATTTTTAGTACCTTGGTATCTAGCCATAGGCAAGGTAGCTACGTTAGCCTATTCTGAAGATATACCATAGTTCTAAATTATATATACTATGCATTGTAATCATACTCAATTGAACACCATAATATCGCCAAATTATACCCGATATGTCCATCGCTTTTTATGGAAAAGCCTAACTATTCACCGATAGATGTTTGATTAAAAACATCACTATCTTCAATGTAGTACAAAATTGTCACATCCACATATCATCTAATTTCACTTCTATCTCAAGTAATTCCATACAAAGTGGATTACGCCACTAATCCGGCGCCGGACAGGGCTGCCACGTGTGCGAACATGGAAATCTGACATACAGGGGCTCACCTTTCTCCGTAATGAGTACTATTAATCACGCGAAGACCCTATGTTGTTCGCTAAACTTAAGCACTACTTGACATGGATACGGCCTGCATCTGTGCCAAAACTAACGACTTGTGATGGATTAGAAAAAATGTTTAAGACCCCTATTGTAGCTTTGAAGGCAGACTTTTTTCGTGTGTGATTTTTGAACTGTCGAGTTTCGAGATTAAACATTAATCTTTGAGCTTTTTTCTAATGCTGTTGTACGATTTTATTAATGAAAAGATCAGCAAACTTACTAAAGAATTATAAATTAAACCCTAACAAAATTATATATTAACAGAACTAGCTGCGCGGTTTTAGCCGCGTAAGTCTCGTCCCTTGGGAATATCGGGATAAAAAATATCCTATGTTCTTATCCAGGTCATGGTCTGCCCATTTGCCAAATTTGATCTCAATCCGTTCAGCCGTTTTAGCGTGAAAGCTTAACAAGCAAACTCACTTTCGCATTTATTATATTATAATATTTGCATTCTTGCACTAGAGAAATTGGAGCACGAAAACACACAAAAAAATTATGATTTTCCTACCACAAGCGATACCTCTCAAATAATATCAATCTACTACTCTTTTTCCCTTTTCCACAAACATCTCACTCAAAAATACTTCCATCGCAAATAAACCGCTCCGAAACTCCTACGATAGAAAAATTGTGTAACTGAACGAAAGCATTGCAAGCAGGAAGGGCCACGTCAAAAATTACTATTATACCCTCCGACATAATTAATGAACTGCTTATTCAAATACATTTAAAACTATTATTCATGCCGTTTACGTTTGAAACGTTCCGACCTTTTCTTTGAAAGGACTCCTTTATATTATTAATTAAAAAAAACGTTGCCTTATGCGATTTTTAAATAGTCCTAGCTAAAGCCGTAACGAATTTTAAGGATAAATATTTTTTGCCGACAATAGTTCGTTATTAGATTATTATGTAAGTAGTTAATGATCTTTGCACAATTAAATGTACTTTGAATAGTAATGGGTAGCAGTTGAAAGTAATCATTTACGCCTCGTTAAGCACCTGTTTGTTTCTTAGAGACATTATAAGAACTACGGCATAGTTACGAGTTTGTCCTTATTTCTTTGCAGCTTCGTGAGCATTATTGAGATTTTATCCATGGAAAAATTATACTTAGGTACTGGCCAATATTGACGATAACATAATTAATCCCATTGAATTGTAGATATTTATATTATGGAGAAAATCACGTCACTACGGGTATTTCATAATTAGTTATATTAAAAGAAATCAAAGTTATCTACCTAGGTAGTCAGGAAAATAATCAGTACTAAGCTAATTAAATAACAATACACATACAACGGTCACAAAAAAAGGCAATGGAAAAAACTTCAGCAAAGTAACGAAGAAAATGTTTTCTGCAAGAACAGAATTATTCGCTCCATTCGTACAACTTTCCAGATTACTGTGACCTCCCCCACCCCTCTATATTTAAAGAAAAGTGGATGGAAAAGCAGTGTGCGGTTTTCCTCTGGGGTTCATTTTGTAATGGTCGGTAGAGATTTCCCGAATGTTTTTTCCTTTTGATATTTTCGCTATTCGTCGGCTTAGTAGGCATCTTCTCATTATTATTACTGGGGCGAATCCCTGGGAAAAGCGACTGGTGTTTCTGATATTACGTAACGCTTGCATGCCCAGTCGCACGCTTTCGATTAGCCGTTTGCTTTGTGTGCCAGCCCTAATATTGGCGCGTATTTTGCTGATTGTTACAGAAGGGTTCCATTTTTGAAATTGGTTGTTGATAAAATTAATAACTTTATTAGTTGGCTCTCAGCTGTAGGCGTTTTATTGAACTAGGACATTTTAGGAGAAATATTATACCTTTTGAAAAACATTTCAATGCAATAAATAAGTGCTAGTAAGTATTAATGAAAACAATGTAGTCAGCTTCTCAAATGTAATTCTCTTCAAAACTACTTCCTTGACTATTTATTAAAGGAATCTCAAATTATAAACTCAAGAAAAAAAAAAAACACTATACAATTTCACCTTCAGGCTAGCGTTTAAAAATTAACGGTAAAACATAACTATGTTTGTACAAAATAAATTATTTTTCGCGTCCAGAGACTTATAATATTGCAGTTTCCATATCGAAATCCCATTGCAACATTGCACAGCGAACTTTTAATCAAGTCCTGGAGAAACGATTTACTACGAACAAAGAGTAATCACGAAATATCCAAAGGGGACACGTTGACGATTAGCTTTTTATCATCATATCACATTAAGATAGCTTAATAAGCAATCGTTGCTATTATTCTGGCTACTAGACTCGCGACAATCTAAGAAGTCCGTTTTGACAGCTATAAAAATCCTTTGTGTAGCGATGAAAAATAAAATTGGTTTCATAAATACTGATTCTCGAGACATATCGATGAAACATACTTAAAGAGTTTGTAATCGACGACTTATCTACATTCTTTAAAACTGATTCTCAAGGCATAACGTTTTATTACAAGTACGAGAACGAAACGTCAAAACGGACTTCTTAGATTGTCACGAGTATAATTGAGTGCAGAGACGCTTTATAGTTACTTGCTAAAAACTTCTACCAATTTCACACCAGGTATCTGAGTCTAGGTATACGGTGTAAAACTGAAAACCACTCACTTTTGTCTCACACTTGTCTTTGCTTGTTTTCAGCTGTTATTTGCGTATTTATATGACGTTAATAATCACAGCCTTAGACAAGATTCAAAGTATCTCTAAAACCATTTAAGATCATAAAAGAATAGCATAGCATTAGCATAAATAGCCCATTGCTAAGACACAGGCTCCTTCTCTGTAAGAGGGAATGGGCCATAATCCACCACGCACACCCAGTATCATTTGGTGAATGTCACAAATATCTTCGATATTTCGGTTCTAGGGTATCCCGCTGCCTTTCGATACATGTTCCTCCACCGCAGCGGTGATGAAATAATTTACACAAATCAAAATGTCTGTCTCGGTTCGAATCTAGGACCTGCAACTCTAAAGTCGCGGCCGTTTTCACTGGGCCATTGTTCTCTGTAGGCAGAAACCTTTCCAATTTCCCTATCTCCACGTTACCTAGTCTGGCCCGCCCGCAGCCGCAGTCGCCGGCCGACGGCGCCCGCGGCGGGCGCCCACCATTAATCACTAGTTTTAGCTCACGTTGAACGCTGACTAGCCGTACCTACTGCACTGCAATGTACAGCTTGCGGTACTGCGGAAAATTGCTTTTCTGTTATTTGAGTGTAGTTTTTAAAATTATTTAAGGATTTATGTATATTTTTGGGCAGAATTTATCAAAATGTTTTAGCTTAACTTTCTCTAGGTGGTTTTTCTAGGTGGGTGTTGTAGAAGGCAATTTCTGAGGCTAGTTGTCATTGATAAGCCAAGAAAAACAAACGAATTCTGACTTGCTACAATAGGTAACTTGGTAGCTATGTAGAAATCAAAAATCAATGCTAAAATATGGATGAAAACATATTCACTTTGTTTCTAAACGAAACGCTTCTCCAAAAAATTATAATATATGAGAAACCCTATGTTTCTCATATTTATCATCTCTAAACCAAATATTATGTATATTCAAAAATCTTTTTCGTTTCGTTCAAATCTTCCAATGTAAATAGAGATACTTTAATCGAATGTCAGTCATTCTGTACACGCTACGCCAACAGTTACCACTGACAGGTAGCTACAAATCACTGCAGAAAAGCTAGATTTGTATGTTATCGTAGGTTAAGAAATGGCAACAATTTATAATACTGTAAGTATCACAGATGAAGAAACAGACCGGCAGTGTGGGAAATAATGTTACTAAATACTACATATACTAATCTTAGGTACTAAATATACCTACTACTAATAGCTACGAGTAGTAGTCTAGATATCCTAATCCTAACTAATATTATTAAAAATGTGAAAGTGAGTTTGATTGTTTATTTGTTTGTTACGCTTTCAAGGTAAAACGGCTGAACGGATTTGGATGAAATTTGGCACATGGGTAGACCATGACCTGAAATAGGAAATATAATACTTTTTATCCCGATATTCCCACGGGATCAAGGCTTACGCGGGTGAAACCGCGGGGCACAGCTAGTTAAGAATAAATTCAATCTATCAATAGACTAAAAAAAGAAGATATATAAACTTATGATACAACGCCATATCGTTAAGAAAAAGAGTTTACGATCCGGATGCACAACAGCAATTCTCTCACAGTTATTAATTATTGATTTATTATTTTGTTTATTATTTATTTATTATAAAAATATTTATTTAGTTAGCGTAGTTACTTACCACAATCACCAAGCTGGTCAAGTGTACTGATTCAGGATTTCCTTCTCAACTTCTGTGTTTACCTAAACCTTCTATACCACAGCTGCTTCAGTTTGCATTACATCTTCCAACTCCGATCTTTACTACAAAACGGTTCAATTCAATCAACTCCAATTACAAGTACAAACGCCTACTGAGCAAATCAGCAGTTGCTACCAATATAATAGTAATCTCTATCAACTTACAACCGATCGGTATGTCTGTCTGTAGACCGAACATTGTTAGTAGTTGCCGAGTCATCTAGGGAGCCAGTATCGAACAGTAGTTAGCGTTGATCAGCGCCATATGGGGTTCCAGTCTTTGTACCAACGAATTAGATATGCCTTTGTTGTTCACGAAAGTTTGGAAAAATAATGAATTAATTTTTAGATTGTGCATGTAAGCATAACATTGTTAATAGTTGTGTTGATACGGGGATCACAGCTTGCAGGAACTTTATAAAGTAGTCTAGTTGTTCCAAGTTCCCAAATGATATAGAAGAAAATAATTCTTCAGTTTGCAGGTCGTAAGTAGAGGAACTCGTATTTTTACCTTTTCTAGCGGTAGCCGGTAGAATCAGTAGAAAAACTTAACTGATTCTACCAGCCAACTCGATATAATGTGCAAATATCTTCAAAGTCCCAGAAATTGTGATTACTTCTACATAAAGTGGGCTTAAATGCAAATAATAGCACTACTAACTTCAGTTGCTCGGTATTTGAGTTTCCTGGTACCCTATGAAAGTCTTATTAACAATTACAAATCATTAACCTCTTTCAGTACCTAATTTGCATCCGCATACCTAAACGGATGCCATGTATTTCTGCAAATCCTTTTAACTATTTAACCTCTTCAAAAAAACTGTTATTGTAACCATTCGCAGAGGTCTCAACATCATTATATCCAAGACTTTGCATATCACAAAGAACAGTAGCACAAAATGATTTATTGTTTTTAAACAAAATGTTTATTGTCACAATTTGCAACAATAACAACCCTTTTCTTGCAATATTCGCAAACTACCGTTTGTAACTGTTACAATTTTTGTCTGTTTAGAAATAATTTATGGTGTCGTAAAGGTGGTCTTTGACAAAGGCAGGTTTTTGCAAGTCACTACCCTTTTGTAGGTCAGTTACTGTTTTCCTGTATCGATACTGTAATGTATCGAATGGGCAGCGGTACTCAAACTACAGTGGGGTCCAAAAGGTAGCCTCAGTACCTATTTCTTGCTTAGTGATACCTTTCAAGGCCTCCCAAAAGGCGGACCGATTACGTAGTGTAGGCAGCAGGAATCCGCTGAATGTGAGAAGCACAGAACTGGTCATGGCGGTGCTTGGGGGAGGTCTATGTACAGCAGTGGACATCTTTCGGCTGAAATGATGATGCCTTTCAGTGGATTGCAACTGTACTTTTTCAGTCATTACTATTTCTGATTGCGGATGTAGATTTCTCTCAATTTAAGCCGCATCGCGTCAACTGGCCCTCTACCTTCGCCAACCCAGCTACCTCTACTGCAATTGATACCCTCCAGGAGACTGATATGGCTCACTTCAGATTGCTGCTTCCATGAGCTATTTTGATAGGGTCATCACTAGCAAACCTATCTCATTGCTGATTTCATTAACTGAAGACACGCTAACTGACTGAGGGTATTGTGAACTAGCCCAGCTGTCATTTTTTAGAAAGACGCACTGCCCTCATTTGAAGACTTGAAGACAAGAAGTCATGGCGTGGTTTGACCACCCACATATTAAAATAACAAGTACAAACGGTAAACGATCGCCAACAATACGCACAACATTTTTTATCATACCAACACTAAAACACCTA
The DNA here is from genome assembly GCA_948473465.1 of Lithophane ornitopus. Lineage (NCBI taxonomy): Eukaryota > Metazoa > Arthropoda > Insecta > Lepidoptera > Noctuidae > Lithophane > Lithophane ornitopus. Next base: position 11,041,640 of record OX419623.1, read on the forward strand.
CACAAGTAAAACATTTTCCGCCATTACCGTCACACATAAAATAAATGATTCCTTTTAATTGAATTCAATAACCTCGCGGATAATAGTAAAATTAACCCTTGAGTACAAACGGCGGCATTCATTGCATACAATGAGAGTTTGAGAATCGCCGACCACCGACATACCGCGGCACAATGCCTCGCTAATGATCTTCTTAACATTCAAGTCGCCCACGCTCCTCTTTTGTCTCCAAAAACTCCTAAGTTTTTCATTCGCACGTCTATTTTTCAAGCAGCATGATACTAAATAAAAATTGCCAGTGATTGAAGGATCTGGGTCAACGGGTTAGGTCTGAATGGCCGTCCGGTGTGTTACGACAGAAAAACTTTTAAAAAGAAGGTTGATTGGTTCACGGGCACTCGTTGTTTTGCTACCGAGTGTTAATTAACTTCCATAGACGAACTTTAATAGATTCGTGTGTGGAAGGCTGTTGTAGTGTATGCGAGGTGTAATACGTAGTGTGGTTACAATATTGATTCAATGAACGTAATTATTTATCTCCAATTGTGCATCCTTACGTAAGCTTTGCAAGTAATGCTATGCATAATATACTTATGACTTGAATACGTGATATTAACCAAGTAATTCGATATAGTACCTATAGTTTATTATTACAATCTTCAAAATGACTTCTTTTTTACCTGATCAATGTTTAGTTAGAATTATAAAGTAAGTCCTAGAAACCGCAAGAAACTGGTATTTTCTATAGTGTGGTATTCACCTTACTTCAATCAGCAATGATTGAACTAAAGTACTTAAACTAATAACTTATTGTAGCCAATAATTTAACAGTTCTTAGTATTAAAAGTGAACTGAAGTCAAGGCTGCAATACCACATAAGCTTCCCCAGTAATATCATTTAAAATGCGATTTGCGGTTTTAATATAGGTAAATAACTGACTCCATTATTATTTCCAAGTTAATCATGTAAATTGAAGGTCATCTAAATTAGTTTCACTTGACGCTATGTATGGAAAATGTTCATTTGAACAACATTCTAAAGCTGAACAATAGAATCTTAGAAGACATTTTTGCTGTAACCATAACAAAGTCAGGCGTTATTGGAATCGTAAGGCATATTTAATACAAGGATAAGCAGAACAGATATGAACATTTGTGAGTCTTCATCTGCCTAGCCTTTTCCCAACTATGTTGGGGTCTGCTTCCAGTCTAACCGGATGCAGCTGAATACCAGTTTTACATGGACTGACTGCCTCTCTGCCCTGCACAACCCAGTTACTTTGTAATATGATACCCCTTGGTGAGACTGGTTGACAGACTTTTTGGGTTTCTGACGGTTTCACTCAAGTTCTGTATATTTTTCAATATCTTAGCCCCATAAACTCAGTTTATCACATTCGACTGTTACGGACATAAGCCTCTCCTAAGCTGCACCACAACACCCGGTACTCTGCCTTCTTTACCTATCCAGTCCAGTATAGCCAGCCAAAATTGCCAAAATGGTGACATGTGGAGAACCACGCTTACTTTGCAAACCAGAAATTTCTTTTATCACTAATCTATCAATGATTGATGGGTACAAGTAGAGAAGTATCACTTCCCTTTCATCATCATAATCAGCCTATAATGTTCCCACTGCTGGGACACATGCCTCCTCTCTTCAAAAGGGAGTGAGCTTTAATCTACCACGCGGGCACAGTTCGGGTTGGTAGATGACACATGTCTTCAAATGTTTGATTCTAGGAGATGCCGGTTTCCTCACGATGTTTTTCTTCAGCGTTTTGAGAACAGTGGTGATGAAATTATTTACACAACGTAAAGTGCCTGTCTGGGTTCGAACCCAAGACCTACAACTCGTAATTCGGGGCCGTTACCACTGGACCACCACTGCTCTCCCTCTCAATTTCCTTTACCAGTGTAGTAAATTGCTTTCCTCCTGACTCTTTGTTCATTTCTCTAAGAATAACTGCAACTCAAAAAAGTTTTTCAAGCACATTCCTCTAGGGCCGGTATGTCAAGCGGTTTCCTTGCTCTCTTGAAATAATAAGCTATGCGTGCCGAGGATGATCCGTGACGTCACTGCCATGTGACATCGCCGTCTATTAATCATGAACAAACCGCCGCTCGCGATCGGGGATGTAAAATCGTTTACAAACATCCGAAGCTTTAAATATCTGCGGTAGAGTTTATTTTTGTTGGATTTCAAAATAATTTTATTTAATTTTGTTTTGCGTTTCAGAATTTATATAGACGTCAGTTGACAGACCACCTGTAATGGAACACAAATAAGGAATTGCCACAAAGATCTGACCATAACACAAAAGAGAACTAAACTAAACTACTAACTAACTAAAACTAGTAAACTTGTATATAGTTTTCCAGCAATTACCAACGTACACAATAGTTTTTAACAATACAGTAAGTCAAATTAAATAGTTTTTTGCATCATAGAGGTAAAATATAAAAATACTAGTTCGTCTCTATTCAATTACATAGCCTGTCAACTTCGACATTTTATCATTATTATTCTAGCAAAATTCGTGAGAATAACTTCAACATGATCATTAACAAAACGCGTCAAAAACCGAATTGTATTGTAGCGGTGAAAATGGAAAACCAGTCGATATGTGCAAGAATTCATACAATGCAACAATTTCATGCGCCATAAAACATCTCTACAGCATCCCAACTTGACGCGGGATGAAAACGAAACGAGTGGCGTCCGTATCGAATAAAATAAATCGATTTATTTTCAAAAACGATTTCGTTATTTTCTTGACATGGGATTGAGGGGCGCCGATGACAGCGTTTGTTATTTACCAAAAATCTAAGATCGATGATAGTATCATGTTTTCAACAATCGTCGTTTTTCGCAGGAATTTAAAAGATATTTCTTGGGCACACTTCCAAGCAATTAAGTATTAGAGGAATTAGATAAAATAATGCCTAAAAACATGTAAATACAGATATATTCGTAGTTATATCCTATATTCGCAACAACTCAATAGTTAAATAGTTCAATGAAGTAGCAGGCTGAAATAAATTCGATATTTAGTCAGAATCATCAAATCTAATTAATGTCAGAATAGTTCCTAAAACACCACCCACCTGGTGACAGAGCCGAACCTGGTGGTGGAGTGGTGCCACCACCAGGTTCGGCTCTGACACCAGGGTAGTCACTAACCACATAAAAGAAGAAAGAAAGAAGTTCCTAAAACTTGTTTTACTCAATATTTTTGATCAAAACAGAAATATTTTTTTTTTACCTATCTTCAGTAGAGCAATTCGAAAGAAGTATTTGCTAGAGCACGTAACTCTGTATTATTTGCACCACGTAAACAAAGTCCAGTCCCTACAATAGTGTTAATTCCCCAATTCCCAAATGGCGAGTGGTCATCACTGTGCCCTCTGTAATCCACTAGAGCTGTGCCAATCAGCACTGTAAAGGGGCATGGGGCCCATAGGGATGCGGGGACATAGGACTAAGGGAGGAATAAAGACCATGGGGTCGAAAGGGGAGAGGGAGGAATGAACGATGAATGCGAGGGGCGCATAAGAGGGAAGTTTTTAAAATCACTCGCATGGAATGGGAAAATTGTTGAAGTGTAAATTTGTCGCTGACGCAAAAAGCTGGCGAGGAGTTTTTTTGTTTATGTTTCAGGCGTTTTGGGATGTTTGAATATATTATGCTGCGAAAATTCAAAGTACCTACCACCTACCTAACGCCTCAGCCACCAATTTACAAATGAATGTAGGTATGTTCGAATATATTATTTTGCCTAAAAAGCACATAGCAGAAAAGTAACCAGTTTTTTTTAAAGTTATTATACTAACAACTGGAAACCTAGTTCGCTAAAGTTAACCTTGCGGTCTACTACACATGCTTATTCATACGGACGAGCTAGTTATTTATAGTAATCCAAACAGAACAGAAAGTATTTGCTTTATAAATAAACAACCATCTAAAATTACCGAAATCCTAAAAGTGTACCCAACCTCTGCCAGAGTTACCTACCACAATAATGTTTCAACAACAATCCAAAGTTTACGAACCCTAATTTACAGCATAACCACTGGCCACTCACCCAATTTTAAAACTATTCAGAAAACTTTCAACGTTAACCCAAAAACAAAACAAAATCACCAACTTTGCTTTCAATGATTTCAACTTTTAACCACATTCAAGTAAGCTACCCTTTGGAGGTGCTAATTAATTGTGAAAGTGCCCAGAGACTATCCCACATAGTCCATTAAGCATAAAACCCTAGCTTAACAGTTACTGTTGTTTTTCCATGACCCTCGGAGCGAAATCCCTAAAGTCCAGTCGAGTGACCAGGGGAAATGACCCTCTCCGCCCCTCTGGATGTTCCAAAAATATGACGTGTCAGGTGTAATGTGGTGTAGGTTAGGGGTCAAGTGAATCTGGCTGGTGACTGACCGCAACTTTTGTTTTATTCATCGTAGGTCTACCTGCTGAGAGGTGGCCTTTAATTGGATTAAAGATTGTTGATAAAAGGGCTTTTAATGTAAGCGCTCTGAGGCGGTCGGTGGTCGTTGACATTTCATTAAGGGATGACTATTGATTTTAACTCCTCGCACGCTATTGGCTGGTTTTGTACGCCTTTATGGTGTAAAAGAAGAAATGGAATTCGTTTCTATTAGTGTGTAAGGTGACTTAAACATAACTGGCGAAACATGGGTGTACCTACTATAGGTACACTTCTGTCTAACCCTTAGGAGAGTACAGGCGTGATGATATGTATAGTGTATAGGAGAGGCCTATGTCCAGCAGTGCTGTAGGCTGGTGATGAATGTGAGGTCTGAGCAGTGTGCTTGAGGGCCCGATAGGTATTAATTGCAAATATCTAGGCACCACAGACTGTTGTATTGATATATAGTTAAGTTATACATAATTAATAATTAAAGTCGTTATTCGTGTCTGTCTGTGTGACTGCGTAGTTCTTCTAAACTACGCATCAGATTTCGATGTGGTTTTCACCATCATTTAGAGAATTTATTCCGGAAGGTTTACGTGTATAAAACATCATTATGAAAGTAACATAATATAGTAAAGAAATCTTTATATTTTGTCAAGTCTTTCAAACCGGATGAACCACCACGGTTTCTAGTTTTCAATAAAATGAAGTAAGTACCAACTTGCTTATTTATAGTTTTAATTCAATCAAATGATTAATGCAAATTACATGCTATCTCTTCCAACACCTAAAACAGAATGTCGTAAATAAAATGATGTATAGTCAGCAGCGGTAGATTTCACTTGCATAGCGTGTGTTGTTGATTAGAAGTAGTCAAAATAGCCATCAATCTGTTATAACTTATACATTTATGTATAAGTTGATTGTAAATAGATGGTTCAGAGATTTATAAATGAATGTGAATGTACGCGAAACAAATCATTTTATGACATGTGTGTACTACTTGTAGTTTAAACCAAGAATGTGTTTGTGTCGTGTCCTTGATATAAAAAGATCGAGAATAAAGTAGCAGAAAAACTAAAAACATACGATGGGACACTGCACTTCACTGCCATTTAGAATTCCATCGTCATGAAATGATCTCTTAACCCTAGTCTTTGGTATTTAAAACTATTAAAAAATTACCAGGCAGTCTTTCCTTATATAACTATGAGAGTAAAGATTCCAGAAGATTCTGACAATTCAAAAACATTCATTGCTTTATTCACATTGCTGTGGAGACAAATTGTTCAAATATTTATGAAGCAAGGGATTAACAATTTCCTTCAAAACATTTCGGATTGTGATTGAAAATATGTTACGTAACAATCCCACTGGTTCTAAGGTGCATATAATAATATGGTAATAAATAGGTTCTATTTTCATTGTTCACGAAAAGTTTTCCTGAAAATTGTGCATAAACCATAACTGATGTCAAACTTTGCGCAAGAAAAATCCCGATGTTTATTCGAAACGGAAATCTTGACGCCGTATAAATAGAAACGCGTGTTTTAAAATAGACTTCGTGGAATGTGTGAGTCAATATATTGGGCGTCGGTCGCTGACGGTGGGCGTCCACGAACGATTTCAGCTAATTATTACACATCGAGATGCGTATGCTGTGTCATGTGTGGTCCAGGGATAAAAGAAGACTTTGAAATTTATTGGCTAGTGAAATATATTGGTTTAACTTCTTTGGTTTCCGCTTTGTGTAGTCACCACCTTCAGCATCCTATTTGCTCTACGCGACGTCCATCCAAATACTTTTGTGGACAACTGCGAGTTCATAAAGCATTTATTTCAATTAAACAATTTACAGGCACTTTTGAATTGTCAAAGAGTCGGTCAGTTAGTCAGAAAGTTTAAACTAGTTGCCCATTCCAAAACGTAGATCTCTATGGAGAAGAACGGACAAGAAACTCCAAGAACACACTTTTAAATATGGATATAGATATAAAAAATCCTGGGTACATGTACTAGGTACAATCATGCAAAGGAACCTTCATGATTTGCTGATTTTTTAATTGGGTTTCTGGTAAAGTAGTATAGTTAGTTAGGTAAAATGCCACTAGCAAATTTTCAATTTCCAATCTATCATAGGATGAACACACAGCATGTTTTTTACATGTTTATATAATGATACTTTAATAATACCTATCTAAAAACTCAACTGACTGATCAGCCATTAAAGTCTCATGGTACCAAAATTGTAACACACTTGTACTTCCACAAGATCTTTCATGCATCTAAAATCATGATAACTACCAAGTTTATAAGAAACCAAGTTTTTTTTATCAAAACCTTACCAACCTCAACCGAACTCCTCCGCCTCTAAAAAACAAAGCCATCCCAAACTTTATTAATACCTATATACAAATGAAAACGGAAATAAATCCACACGATACATCAAGCCGTGGGCCCGGGCCGCGGAAGGCTCGCCGCGCGGCATGTCAAACAGCAGGATACCTCCGGTTAAATTGAAAAACAATCTCTAACCATTTTCGCTCGCCGAACGTAATAAATCTATGTACAAAAATTGTACACGTTATTTATGAAATGTATCAGACGGGGCGCCGAACTATGCGTTTGTTGTGGCGGCCGATGTCTGGGATGCAGCTTGGTGTTGAAGCTTTTGACGGGCTGGGAAAATTTTAATGTCGCTGAATGAATAATATTCTTACTTCGGAAAATTGGTTAGTGCTCAACTATATTGGTATTTTTTTATATAATATGCTGCACCTAAGCCAAACTATTATGAAAACTTCTGTTACACAGTACTTACACTGTATTCCCAAAAAAAAAAAATGTCGTCTTAGCATTTCGTTAATTTCGATACCTATTAAAATATATTCTCCTGAAAGAAAAGGAGAGAAATATAGAAATTTCTTCTGACGGTGAAAATATTATGTTTAGTTTTCCTAATAGAAGCCAAAGTTTCAGAGCTTTTTTTTAGGAAATGATTGAATGTATTTGGTATTTTTGTTTCCTTTTACAATGCATTCCAACAACGACGACTAAAAACAAAAGCTTTTAAAATTGAAACGCTACACATTCAAAGGCAGGCAGTGTACTGCGATGTAGCCATTGTGGGATTAATTGCATTAATCATGCCCACTGACAGCTATTACATTTTTGGTGGCCGACTTTTGGCTCCAACGCGACAGACCGAGTTTCACTAAACAATACAACAATGTAACGTTTTCGTTTTGAAACAATTATGAATCTATTTCGATTGTCTGTCAAAGGTCTAAAATTGATTGAGATACGTATAAGTTGTACCGAGTACGATTTGGAGCGAATGGTACAGGCTTTGATACCTACTTGTATCGCATGTGTGATACGTATTCCACCTACCTACTTGTTTTTTTGTTTAGCCCCCTCAGCGCTGGAGTCATAGCTGCTGCTAGAAAGTTTTGTTACGAAGTTACTGGAATCACCAAAAAAGTCGAATAAGACGACACTGGCACTGGCTGGTGACAGTTACTCTAGCAGAGTGTCACATCGATGGTTGCGTGGTGGTTGTCTTCTGATGACAGATGATGTCAGGAGAGCCGCAGTCGTACCAAGTCCACGACGAACTGCCGAACTGCTATAATCCGACACAATCCTGATGATATTGAATCTGCTGGACCAATCATACGATGCCCACTTCTGGTAAAGGCTATCCTGCGCAATTTATAAGAAATCTGGCGGCTAAGGTTCATAAACAACACCTATGTACAAAACATAAATTATGTTTTGTACATAGGTACGCAACCACCTAAAAACTGAACACCTAAATAATTTCCATAAACACCGCTAATAATATACCGCTTACCTTTTCGCATAAACTTAGAAGTAAAGTCCATAATTTTAAATTGCAACACGGCTCAAAAACATGTAGATCGATTAAGATTTAAGAGCTTTTATCCATTAAGTTGATGGCTCCGGGATGTAATGACTTCATTAAGAGCAATTTTCCATGCGGTAATCGTCGCGACGGTCATCTAAAGAGGATTGAAAATTAATATACCTTGCACATAATAAGCACTACGCTGTAATTACGGTTTTACATATTGATTCTGTTCATATTTCATATAATTATGGTATTAAAAGTATATTATGAGGTACAGTTTTCGAAATCAGCTTCGATGTTGTGTTCTCGACTGATAGAAGATTTTTGATTGAAGATTTTGTGCAGAGGCTTAAGTGATACTTATTTCGAGTCGTTTGTAATGGAGTCTGCAATTCGTCGGAAAAGTTTTCATGCATTTTAATGATTAAGCACTTTGCGATACACAACCGTTACAAGCCTAGCGACTGAAATATAAGAAAAACAGGTAAAAGATTAAGAGCCAGTTTTGTTATAAAATAAACCCGCACCGTGTCCGTAAGTATATTAAAAACCTTTGTAAAACTTTAGAAAGAATGAGAACGGAATTTGGCATGATCCTAGAATGTGCAAAGCTATAGAGGACTAACACAAGGTATTAAAATAAAATAAAACGTGTTATATTTAAGGTTCACACAGGTAGTGTTCCATCTATAAAATTTTCTTCACCTACGTGTTTCATAGCGCGTAGTACAGGCATGCGCTAGCGCACGGCTCAACGTGACAGCGGCGCGCGCGTTCGATTGGTCTCGCATTATACTACAGAGTAACTAGGAAATGGAGTGATGATAACACACTAAAAATCATGGTTCACAGTGCAGTTTAGCCTAAAGGACACACCTAATGTTTGAAATAAATGCACACATTTACTTCCAGTTGCGATGAAGAGAACACAATCTTTAACCTTAGAAACGGAAGAAACGAACGACAAAATGACAGACTGTTATAGAGAAAGATTTCTGAGGTGTGTCAAAAACGAAGAAAAGAAATGTGACTCTCTATAGAAAAAGATAATAATTATGTCTATTCTTCGTAGAGTAGAGATTGAAATTACAAAGGTATTTTGGCGCTCGAATGACATAGATATGAAAAAGCTGTTGGTAGAGTGCGTTTCATCTAATAGTTCCTACGGCTCCACTGTTGTAGGATCAATACGAATACGCTAACGTAATAGGTCCGTTTAAAAAAATAATAATAGTGGAGCCAACATTACGGCAAAGGAGCTATTTGATAAAAAGCACTAAACATTTTGTGAAATTGGTTTTGTGAAATGTATTGATAAAACAAGATGGCAGGGTTAGTTCCGATTTTGGCCACACACCATAAGGTCTTTGTATGACTATAGCTGATAGTCATGATACTCGTGCCGGTTGCGGTTTTATTTGTTAATAACTTGAGCGTGCTCATCCGGGCACTATTTTTGCAACGGTTATCAGTCGCTACGAAAGTCATCATCATACTTCTCATCGAAACGTATCAAGTCTACATGCACGGTGCAATTTTTTTTATGTTAAATGTTTTAAGCAAAACATGTACGTTTTGACATTCCCTTCACCCTCTCTTGTCTGTTGTCTCCATAGTTTCACTACTCCGTGTTCCCACTATATATGGAGTTGGCGCGCAATCATCAATTACGACCGATTGTAACGGAGATCAAAGCGACCGACCACTCATGCGCAACCAGAATGTAAATTATGATATACATTGCTAAGAAGGATCGCCTGAAAATTTCTTGTGTTGTAAACAAATCAATAGAGCATGCCTAATGTAGAAAATATAGGTATGTTCTGTAAATCTATGGACTGAAATCATGAATACATAATTAATATAATAATCATTGGCTAGTCAATGACAGAGAGATCTGTCAACGGTACGGTATCAAACTGAAATATTTGAATCCGTAGTTTGAATCACTAAAATGATCTTGCTGCTTCGCTGTACAATGGCAATCTCCAATGCAGTTGTCGTAGTTGTAATGTGTTGACTGCCAAAGTAGACATTGAAAGAGAAGCTGATGACTTTAGATTGCAATCACTACTTGTTTTCTGAATTTAGTATACAATTAATATGTTGATACGTAATTTTCGTAGGACTGTTTTTGGTGGTATGAATCCTATACCTTCCTACATTTTTTTGTCCAAAACTAAACCTTACTTACCTTACCCGTAAATTCATTATTTATATTATAATTCACAAGCGAATGTTTAACACCTTCCAGACAATTTATTAAAATATAAGATCAAACGATTTGAACTTTATAATTAAGTACTTCGCAGCTCCGTTTATCACACAATTGGAAACTAGGTTAGCAGAAATGAAATCACTCTTCGAAACAAAACAAAAGCTAGTGATCGTGAGGCACCAAGCTGATTTGATATATTCAGCGCTGCAGAATCGTGCGCACGAATGCGTAGCCTGATTTATTACCCGTCAATCCTGCGCATACGCATACAAACACAACCATCCTCATTTTCAAACCTACTGATAAACATAAACCGTTTTTTCGAAAATATCAAATATAAACTATTAATTGATTAGCTGAACTAAAGTAATGACAGGTAATAAATATTTTCTTTTGGACACATAATGTTCCGAATGATTGATTATGTAGTTTTTTCTGTAACTGTACGTAATGCGCTTCTGGCTAGACTAAACTATATTTAATGTATAGTGTGATATATTACGGGTCAGAGGTTAGGTTAAAATGTTATTGATCTTTGCAAATTCAAATTAATCGATGGTAGCTTTGTATTAATTTAATTTTAGTAGGTAGCTCTTAAAAAATTACCGTTTATAGGTACAATATATAATATTTTTATTAAATAGCAAATGCAAATGGAAATAGCAAATGGCAAGCAAAACAGATGTCGATTATTCTGCCAATGTCTAAAGTCACAACATCAGAAAAACAAATGTGCATGATAAAAAATAAAAATAATTTAGTATAAAAAATATTAAATGCTGTTTATTTATATTTAGTTCACATACAAATATTTTTATTATAATGATTTTAAAATGAATATCCATGAGAATATATTTTATTATATTACAGAGGCCCAGAGGCAGGAGATAAAGTGACATTCTAACAGCGACAACGATGATGAAAAGGGCAAAAATGTATAGGACTGACATAATATGCTTATAGCTGCATATAGCTTTATGTATTTATTTAAGTATGTTAATATATATAATAATTATAATATGTTAATTTTCTTGCGTATACGTGTAATAATAATTTAATATTTTAGTTAAGATTTCTTAACTCTTAGGTTTTTCTCTTCTTGTTCCACACACTATTGTCTACATTTCTTTCTCATTTCTCCTTTCGCAGGTCTGCTGGAAGAATAATCTTAAGAAATAAGCAGTACCTTTGTACTCATGTTATAATTATGTCGTATCTCCATGTATTTTACTGTGTGTACATAAATAATAAAATCCTACTAATATTATAAATGTGAAAGTTTGTGTGTTTGGATGTTTGTTACTCAATCACGCAAAAACGGTTGAATGGATTTGAATGAAATTTGGCAAACAGATAGTTTATAACCTGGATTAACACATAGGATACCTTTTATCCCGATATTCCCACGGGATCAAGACTTACGCGGGTGAAACCGCGGGGCGCAGCTAGTAAATAAATAAATATGCTATCGAAAAGCTTATGTCAATCCAGTTGAAAGTCGTTGTAGAAATACGAAACGCTTTTGAAGCGATTGTCATTTGTCTAGGCCCTCAGGTTACCTAAGCTACGAAAAAATGCAGTCAAGCTAGAATTTCCTGAAGTTTTGTCGTCGGGTCGCAAGTTGCATTGGTCACTTTTAATGTCAATTGATGAACCATAAGTTATCTGATGCAATTCATAATATTGAATGGAGAGATAGTGTGCCCGACAGTATCCTCACATACTTATTATGAAAGGCAACAACTATCTTTCAGCAGGTATGTCCATCAATGCAGTGCTGCAACTGAAGACACACACTTGATTTTTGCTATAATTCATAATCTGTTCTCAGGCTTAATTGTATGCTTTCAGTAAGATTGTGTTGTGTTTGAAAACTCGTGAACAGAGCCCGCTAGTATGAAAATATTACGATAAATCGAGAAAAAACACCTCCGCATACTAAAATTGACCGACCAAATTCAACACTTAAAATGTTTCAAGTGACCCAATTACACGGGATATGACCACTGAATGGAGGCTATGTTTACAAACATCCTAACCTAGGCTAATGATGAACGACAGGGCGAGGTAATCAGCGGGCCGTTGACCCCGATAATGACTGCCCGATGACGTTGCATGTACGGAGCACGTGCTCAACGGTCTACACAATGGGGAATGAGACAGATGTGAGCTTTTTATGCCCATTCTGATTGGGTGTTATTGATTGGTTTTTGTTTTTTAAGGTAATTGATTAAAATGGCGAAATTTTGAAATTCGATTGCGTTTTCTTTTTCTCTCGTGTGGCCAGCTACGTTTTTACTACTACTACTAGTAGTAGAGCAGACTTACTAAAGGACTTGCTTCGCCAGTCGTTATTTGACTTCATCACTATTGGAATTGCGTGATGTTACTTCGCCTAACAAATTGTATACTCATTTTTACAAAATAATATGCACGTTATACTATCGGCGTCATGTCCGCTGATGAGTGCAGTGTTATCGCGATCAGTGCGTTCCATGCAATACAGGCGAACCATTGTCATTTATTACTCTATTCACAATCTAAATCACGACTGATTACTGAGAATATTTGTATCAAAATTGTTACTATGTTAACATTTAGCACAAACTATGACGTAATCAGTACCTATAGTATGTCATTATTAAATCTCGTCTTTGATTTCAATGAACATAAACTAAAACCATAATTTTAAAACAACCAATATACAAACATTATTATGATAATTATTTTATTGTTTCTCTTCGAAACTCCACCAGATTAGCATGATAAGAGACTTTTCACTAAGCCATTTGTCTCAATAAAAACTGACAGTCGCCACAGTTTTTATCATTTTTAATTCACACCATTGTCTGACTGGCTGTATGTCAATTCTGTCAGATTTCTGGTCATAGCGTCCAGCATTGAGCCGTCAGTCGAATGAAGACAAATATGTTGGCATGACTTTCAAAAAGAAAGTGTTTGCGCAAATTGAATAGAGTGCAGTTATGGTGGTTGAACGTCTATATTAGTTTTTCGGGGCCATTTTAATGAACTAGTTTAGTAATGTTTGTGTGGAACGTGTGTGTCATTATAGACCTACTATGTATTACTGAATAATTGCTTTGCAAATATTTATTTAAACGAAACTTTTTCACCATGTTATATTTGTGTTTAAGGCACCTTTTCCGCCGCCGACAAGAAAGCGACTATACTTGTAGAGTATAAAGTTAACAACAATATTCTCGCTCAAGAAACGTATCTACAGAAGATTTTAGGTCCCGTGTAAGTAAAAGAGATATATTATATTAATAGTTGGTCGTTGACTGTTCACACTGCTCCGGCGAGTAAACTCGTTTGTCGCAGCGACAGAAGCTATCAAAGAGTTCACACGCTCAGCGACACTCGCTTGGCGGGTAGCACACTCGCTGCGAGACTCATGCTTGGTATATATGCAGACCAGGGAGCAATCGCTCGTCACCGTCGAGCATTCGCTGCTCGATGCTCGCCAACTCGTTTTTAGGAGCTAGCTCTACTCGGTTCCCGTTAATCGAGGTGGGACAGTTGCCTAAGCTTATATTTCTTCTCAGCTTGTAGCTTCACAAACGCAGCTCACATACATTCCTAGCTATGTAGAAACTAGTTTTGCTACAGAACTACATTTTTTTTTGAGTTATTTAGATAATCAAGAAGGCGTAGCCAGCTGTTATTTCGTTAACACATGTTGTTATGTTTATGTTGGAAATCTATCGTAAAAGGTCCAAGGACTTGAAATGTTATTAAAATTTACGTTTTCTGGTTTGTAATAGTCCGAAGAATATCAAATTATTAGGATTAGGATTTCACTTTCGTAACTGTGTCAGGTACGAAAGTGAAAGAAAAATTCCTTTTCTGTTTGTCATTTCTGTCACTGACATTGGATATTTTTGCCGTTCTTTACAAAACCCTTCAACGACATTTTTTAAATCCACACAACGACGACATATCATTTTATTTTGTAGCTGGCTGGTGGCCATTGAGTTGTTTATTGGCTCAAATTGACATGTCCGTCTTCATAACGGAAGCCGTCGGATTACGTTCAAGCCCAATATTGTGAATTGTACGTACCTACGTTTCTCTATATTTCTGCTTTTGATTTAAAAATATTTAAGTACTCTGTTTTATTTAGTTTTAAACTTGCGCACATATGTGTTAGCCGTGTTCAGAAGAGCTGGGGAACTAGTGATACGAAATTCGACAATAGTTCCATTTTTTTCAGAGATTGAAAAAAAACATCAGTAGTTCCATCATGGAACTGTAAATGGTACTAGTGGCAACGAAGGTGTTAGTGTCATCAATGTTGTGGAATACTGACACATACGCTACACATACACTACACGTCATACTGATACTGTCAGTTCTTGAATACGATATTTTTTTTCACTTTACTCACAGAGAGCAGAGGCCCTAGACAAAGTGACATTCTATCAGCGATAACGATGATGGAAAAGGCAAAAATGTACAGGACTGACATAAGCTATCGAAAAGCTTATGTCAATCCTGTTGAAAGTCGGTGTAGAAATATGAAACGCTTTCGAAGCGATTGTCACTTGTCTAGGCCCTCTGGAACATTATAATAATATGCTTATTAACTATATAGGTAATTTAAGTATATAACTGATATTGTAGGAATAAATGTGCATATCCATCCAGCACGTTAACAAGTTAAAGGCAATTAAATTTTACGGATATGGTTTTCTTTTTTTTACACTGGTTAAAAGTAACAACGGCTATGATATTACGTAATAAATCACAACAATATAAAGACTGTATTTCACACCTCATTTAACAAATTCATTATCTTTTTATGGCAGCGAAAATGAACAAGTTTATATCCAGGCAAGAAATATCATAAATAAACTAAGTATAATTCACCAATTACATTGTAATCACATCTAAAGCCGAATTTAAATTACGAAACAATAACAATAATTCGAAATCCACATTCTTCGTATCATTCTTTTGATGAAATTTGGCAAACAGATAGTATAACCTGGAATAACACATAGAATACTTTTTATCCCGATATTCCCACGGGATCGAGACTTACGCGGGTGAAACCGCGGGGCGCAGCTAGTATATCTATATTTACCAAATCGTAAAGCTTATCAGCGATCCCGTCACCTATAATACCACCAAAATCCGCATCAACATAATCTTATTCCGATACCAGAATGACTAGCATAGTTCAAAGTAACAATCGGATATCAAGCGGCGCAACTGACATGTAAATTGTGATCGACCAGGATCCGAACCCGCTACTACGGACTACCGGTGCCACTGTGCTGACTCAGCACTTATTGCACACCTGCCTTAGTAACCCATAGAAGGCGTAGTAGAATGGTTGATAGATAGGAGTTTAGGTCGTGTGGAAAAGGTGATAAAGGCTATTGTGCTGTGAAGTGTTTTGTGATAGTTTCTGCAGCCTAAGTGAGATTTAAGCGATAGATACGGGTTGTTAATTAAAGTATTTACAAGGTTATGTAGTTGTTTTGGATTTCATTAGTATCCCCCGGACTAAGTATTTGTTCTGATGCACATTGGATATCACCGCGTTCGTGACACATTGAGATCAGCGATAATATTATTTTCTAAACTTACGGCCAGAATCAAACATTTTATTTTACATACATATGGCTGAAACATTATAAAAGAACTTATCTATACACCAGCATCTGACGATTCCGTCCAACAATCAAAACCGAGTGAACATCATAGTACATACTAATTCCATGCCGTCCTGTCATAAAGAGTGCATTAGTGCAGTCTAAAAATAAATCTACAGAGAAGACGCAACAACAATACCCATAATATTCCTCATATCAAAACCAAAGAAAACCTGGTACCTGCACGTTATATACAACAATAAACAAAATACATAACCGGAGATTCTCACCGACCTTCGTCAAAACTTTATCTAACGCCTCATAATCATACAGCCGGAGATTTTTTTCAACATAATTCCTTGATCCTCTTAATGCAAAAAAAAATCAAAGATGATGTTTTTAATCTAACGTTTGGAAGATTGACAGGTCGGTCGGATACCCGCGGCCTAGCAGGTAGGCAAAGGTACGTTTGATTAAAAATATTTCAGCAAAAGATCGCTTGCGATGCTATCGGGTTTTACCTTTTTATCTTCAAAATATTATTCTTTTTCATTCAGCTGTTCGAATTATGAATATTTTTTGTATTTTTCTTTTGGCTGGAAAGCTGCCAGGATGTTTTGTTTTTATTTAGCTAGTTTTTTTGGTAAGATGTCTAATAATTGGCTAGTGTGTTCTCTTTGGTATCTGCCATAATAGGTTGGACGATATGAAGCAGTTTGAAACTGAATACCTAAATTTTCCAACGTTATACAGCACCATTGAATGTAAAATTCCATTATAACTTTAGGGATATCGATAAACAAAACAAAAAGGCCTAAAAAAATAAGCTATATAGATTGATTTATATTCAAAAAACGTCTTTAGATCTACACACAGTTGAACGATTTCAAATGTACAGAGTTAAAGGGACACGCACATAGAACTCAAATGTGCGTTAAAGATATATCACAGTTGCAAACATCTCAACCACTAGTAAATGCACCCTACAGAAGCGGCCATTTCTCAAATTGTACGGACGCATTCAACGACCCTTCGTAAAAAAATATTGAACTAAAACCATCCCCTAAAATTATTTTAGTGAAAAGAAAGGAACTTAATACAGTCCCCACCATGCCGCGGGGCGCACCCCTAGTGTGTGTGTATGTGTGTAAGTGCCAACCGTATTAGATTGTGGGTGTGTGAGTGCCCTCCGAACGAGCGGCTGACAGCTGAGCATGGGAGGTAGAAAGTACTGACTGAAATGAAAAAATATGTGGAAATGTGCAGCGTTAACGCTGAACTACATTTTTGATTTTATATTTATACAGATGATAATATTGTAAATATAAGTTGGCAACCGTTTGTAGGGTGTTGTTCGTTCTAATTCTAATTAGAGCGTGACAACCACAACTCCAAAGGATAAAACGTGTTTTAATTGTTTTTTAACATATAAAAATCACTATGCATCACGCAAAGAGAAAGGATGAGACGGTTTAATCGGCAACAATATTGATATTAGGTAAGAAAGCATGCGTTTCATGGACTAACTGCTAAAACTACTAACAAAACAATATGAAACTTAAAACTCATATTCAATTCACTTTGATAAACCAATTTAATTCAATAAATCCCAAGTACTTTCTTCCAACCATACCTCAGAACCATACCGAGCGGGCGCGGCGTCGCGTCGTGTCGGGAAATCAACGCACACTCACACAACTAACCCCCACAGACTCACGTATATACGTACGTACGTCGCCCCACAGAAGGGCACAAAAGCTTGGCCGACTGACTACCGAGATATGTTCTATACATACAGCCGTGATATATTGCATGTCTTTATAGTCTATGTAGTAGGTATATGGAACGTCTTGAAACGCGTTTGAGAGCAAAACAAAGTGCGAGTTTGCTTCGTTGATTTGATTTTCAATGAAGTGCGAATTAAGAAATTGTATGTGATTTTGACTTGAGTTTTCTTTTGACCGTGGGAAGTTTCTCAACATTTTGGAATCCAAAATGTTTTTCATTTATTTCAATTAGGTATTAAAAAAAACCCATTGCTCGCCATTTTCATTAAGCTAAATACAGTAAATAATAATTTACTTTAGTTTCAAAAGATATTATGATGATTGAATAAGCTTATATGGACTGCTATAATCTTATCTCACGTATTTACACCCAAATGAATTGTAATTTACTTTATAGGTACTATACTGAATATAGCTTACGCATGTAATCTCTTTATCATACATGTTGATGTGTATGAATCACCTTGTAAAGGTTGTCTGCAAGAATACGTCCTCACGCGAAAAAAAGTGAGTCCACAGTATGGATTATTTTTATATTTGATATTCGTATTTCAAACTGGAATACGTGCAAATTAAAAGCAAAGCAAAAAAATATATATTACAGTCGACGTTATCTCTCTCTAGTGATAATCGAACTCTATTGCCCAAAATTATCCGTATGAATCAAATATTAATTCAAAACCTTTTACAAACCAAATATTAATTCAAAACCTTTTACAAACCAAATATTAATTCAAACCTTTATAATAAAGTTTTCAGGTTACAATTAACAAACTTTAAAGCTTATTTGAATTTCACAAAACAAAATTGAAAATTATTGCATATCATATACTCCACAAACACAGAAATCCAATATCTTGAGCGACCCCTCCGCACATGTCGGCTTCTCACGTACATTTCTGCAGCTCTCAAATCGACTCGAGTATGGATTACATACAGCCGACGACTTGAGCCACCCTATACTATGATGTACAGGCACAATTTACAAGAAAATGCGTGGACAGACAAATAATGTAAAATATTTTAGTGAAGATACTGAAGTTTTCTAGTAGGTTGATATGCAGTGGTCGGCTTAGAAAAGTATTTTCTCTTTAGATTTAGTGAAGAAACCTGAGGTGGTGGTAAAAAACGAACCTGCGTTATAATAAATTGATTGTTTTATGCAGAAAATGGGATCCTTACCTTACGACTCAGCTTGGAGAGCCACAAGGAAGCTTTCTAGGTTCATTGATTTTTTAATTCATTTCATTCTGCCTTTTAAAATATCCCATAACATTCCCCCTTTCGTATTAAAGGCAAAATCAAATTTATGTAGGTAATATATTATATTTACTTTATAAACTTGCACCACACGAAAAACAGCCGCCATATTCAGTTGGGTGGCGCCCCTACGCAAGAAGACGATGTATTGAAATTTGTCGCGTCGTACAGCCCTTTGAGTTCACTTCGCGCCGCCAAAGTTGCTGACTGTTGCTGAAACGTATACGTCTACCAAGTTTGGCTTAAATTTAAGACGTCCATTGTTCTGTGTGACGTGTATTGCTAATTATGTTACTTTGTTTTCAGCTTGCGTTGCTGTAGTTACGTTTTGATCATCAATATTGGAGTTTAAAACTAATACTAGTGAATTACTTCAAATCACACGTACATAATAATCGAAGAATCACTTAATAAGGTTGGTATTTCAACATAATTTTGCATGATTATTCTAAATTTTAAGTGTGGATATTCTACAATCACACGTCCCATTCTCCAAAATCGAAGTTATATGTTGATTTAACTGCTATTATAAAACACTGTGAAATCGAAATCTAAATCGTCCTTGCCATTCTACACCTCGTTTGTAGACAGTCATACTTACAGACTTACTTACCTGAATACTTACCGATGTTTTCGCAGTTTGGCAAGTCACTCCACAGAATAAAACTAAAGTCATCCACGAAAAGGTAACCGCACTCTATGTTAACTGTCCCAGGAGACAGCTCTCCTATTAAATTGTTTCCATTTTTAGGACATTTTAAGTTTACTTTTTTATTCGTAATTATTTACCTATATATATAATTTTAACGTTCAACTACAAATTGTAAACTAATTTCTAGATTCCACACGTAAACCTATCATTAATTCTGCAAGTATAAGATTTGAAGAAATGTCGTTCAAGTTTTTGTAAAGTGTTTGATTGTTTGAAATCACGTTATTGAAGAGCTGAAGCACCCATTGTGATGCAGCATTGTCTTAGAGGTTCCAATTTTTCTTACAGACCGTCCACTATTTGTAAGTATCTCACCTGACTTCTTACCTCCTCATTCCAGCAAGTCACGGTCTCGGCGGCACTTTTACTCCACCTCCTCAACCAGTCCCATGAGACTCACCTGCCGAAACCTCCCCTTTCTGAGACCTTTTACTTTACCGCCCTTTGTTTCCTAAATGTTAGAAGGTTGCAAAATAATATCCCAATCCCAGTGGAGCGGTAGATTGTAATTTTTGGAACTAGTATTGCAAGGAAACAAGCTTTTAATGTTGAAGATATTCACAAACTTTAGAGTGACCATACCTAACCTTCAGTGAAGTACCTAAAGTTAAGGAGGGGCTGACTTATTAATCCTAACGGCAGTGAAATAATAAAACTATAAGAGGAAGGACTTTTCATTTTGATACCATTATGCCAATCGGTACTCCCTAACGAAAAACACCACGTTGCTTGAGCTAGGAACCCACTCTTGCACTGTGGGTCAGTTTCGACGTCTAAGTCGTCTCGAACGAAGGGTTCAATGTTACTCAGTGTAAGAAATAAGTAAAGTAGCTACCGTCTGCTTTGACAAAAGGGCCTCATGGGACACGAAAAACACTAAACATTTTACAAGCGGCAAAGCACAAAAAATCCTTCAAACGGCGACGGTAGCATAATCTTGTTATTTGCATACAAATCTCAACAACAATAACATCTTTTGTCTACACCAAGAAGATCTGCAAAAATTATAACTCTTTAACGCGCCGTGCAAAAAAGGGTTATTGTGAAGAAACCTTGCCAGTATTTTGCGAATGAATAAGAAAATGTTTCGGCTAATTTGGGAGTTTTTGCAATATTTTTTGCACATCATCTGCGTCTAGGACAAAAAGCTAAAATCTTTTCGTTATAATACTGTTCCATAAATTCTGTTGGAGTTTTGCCAAAATCTTTAAATTTAATCCTTATTTGGCAGAACTATCTATATCAGAATTAAAACTTCGCATCAATTCCAATGTCCATTTCTTTATGTTCCCATTTGCTTTGTAATTTCGTGTAAGATTAGCGGTCACTTACTGTACAAATGAGGCACGCGATCTATTTTTTGTTGATCGGCAATTTGGTTAATGGCTTTTAATATTTATAATTGGTGCCTACGAATTTATTTATGTAAATGATAGGAAAATCTTTTGGGACTGAATTTTATCGTTAGGCTTTGCAACAAATATTTTGATCTAATTTCGGGCCACTAAACAATAATAATTAATAAAGTAGAAGGAAGGCGAAGCCCATGAGACAAAGAATGTTACGAAAAATTTTGGTGGAAAATCGAACTACGAATTGTATATTAAAATTGAACTATCGAAGTGCCTATTCAATTTCACCTAACCACAAAATCGTGACATATATTGTATATTTTAATTCCGAAACTTCAAACAACAAAAGTGACCTAAAGCAACAACAGCAGTGAATAATATCCAAGTGTGAAAAATCCTACAAGCGATATTAAAACTGTGAACACAAGTACAAGTTATATCAGAGTTGATAAAACCGTAGTCGTCAGGCTCGCAGGAGATGTTGCGTGCCGGCCACACAATGAGCCAGCGACTTTGATTAATGACATTACATTCAACGAATACATTACGATTTTTGCTTTCATTTCGTTCGATACGAATGTCACAAGGTTATGATATCGATGCCAGAGGAACGATCGGTGCGTAGGAGTGACTTGTGATGCATGCCGATATGCTTGGATGCGATTTTCGGTTGTATGTAAATTGGGTGCTTGCTTAACGATTGTGGCTTTAGGCGAGGTAATGTTCATGATGGTTGTAATTGAATTCAGATTTGATCATGTTATCGTTTTAAAGTTACTATTATTTTCGCCTCTGATTATTTTACTATTCAGAATACAGATACAGCTCCTCTATATTTATTTTAACCTACTGGTTTATTAAACATTTTAGCAGACTAGCCTTCGGGAATCGCTTTTTCTATTCAAAGTTTAAATAAAAAGCAATAGAAGTATTTTTCAATACTATGTTTATTGGTTTTGTATTCACATTTTTCTATTTCAGTTACAAAACAATTTCTCGTTAAAAATTAAATCCACATTTTGTACCTAAGCCTAAGTCATTGTCTACATCACATAAGTCATGAACATTATGAACGACATTATTATGAATATGATTATTTTTTACATACACAGTACATCTACCCATCTGTAGCGTTATTTAGGAACAATACATTAAATAATTTAACTAAATACATTATTTTTTACATAAAAGCTTTCAGCTAATCACCAAAGTATTCAAATTATTTAAGCTTTGTAAAAGGAAACGTTTAATCTTTCTGTTCATTAAAATGAATGGCAGATTCCTATACTGCTAACATAAGCTTGAATTTAAAAAAGCGGAATTTTAATACCTATACACATGATAAAAACAGATTGGTAGACGTCTCGAAAATAAGGAACTACACCAGTTGAAATGGTAACTAAAAGTAAGTAGACAGTTTAGCGAACATCGATGACAATATTATTATCCTTGCAACGTATAAAAAGTTAGTTATTAATTTAATAAATACAATTGTTACTACTGACAATGACTTAAAATAAAATGTACAAATTCAACACTCAGAAGATGTTTACCTACCCTAAAATAATAATAATCACACTTTTGACATTGTAAAGTTTTCCACCTAACTATCCAAACATCCGATTATGACTGGTTACTCTAAAATACTTACACAACTTAAAAATAAACCTTAAATTAATTTAATCACTTTATTACACCTTAGACACAAAGGAATGGTAAGAATTACAGTTCGATAATGAAAAATAGAGTTTTCTTCTTTACACATCTAAAGATTATAAGGCGGTTAGACCGTAGTCTGATTTGATGACTGGTTGGTTTGATGGGATGCCAGTGCCACAGCCTGCCGTGCCGACGGGAGAGCCATGGGCGGCAAGGTTAGCAAGTAAAGCAGGGTCCATGCCTCCATGCATGCTCATCATGTGAAGGTGATGTGGCGTCATGGGGTGTCCCGCATTCATCTGGCTCCCTGGGTGAGACATCGGACTGATCGCTGGATCGTGCGACAAATTTTGCTGTGCCCCAACACAATGCAAATCATTCATTATGTTATCAGTAACATTTTCTATACTGTCTGGTCGACCATTGTTGTTTGATTTCTTCTTATCATTGTTATTTGTATTCTTATTCGATCTACTCTTTGGTGTACCCTTAGTCGTGGTAGTGGTGACGCCGGCCGGATTGGTTTTTCTTCTCACGTTTTTGGTGTTCGGCAGCTTATTGTCCTTCTTCCACTTCATCCGTCTGTTCTGGAACCAGATTTTGATTTGCCTTTCTGATAAAACTAGAGTATGAGCTATCTCTATTCTTCTTCTCCGCGTTAGGTATCTGTTGTAGTGGAATTCCTTTTCAAGTTCTAGTATTTGGTGTCTGGTGTAGGCTGTGCGTTGGCGCTTTGGTTCCATTCCAGGTTGATATTGGCCGTTTGCTGTGAAAGAAAAAAATAATTAAATGTTGTGTGTTGGTGTTGTTGAAATTAAGAAGTCGGGTTTAATCTTACGATTAATTCTTAACTATGTAAAATTTGGATTCGTTAGTGAATTACAGTTTATGTAATATTTTAAACTAACTGCAATAGATTAACAAAAGTCAGCTTAAATAATAAATCATTTTAAGTTGATCTGAAAATACTAATTCCAATGTGCATATTCTCAAACACCATACCTCTAAGGGTCAGTTCACACCAAGACGCGTCGCGGTCTGAACTGACCCTAATAAAAATGTACCTACCTAACAAAATATAAATAAGGCCGTACCTACTCTACCTACATCAGTAGCATTGCGTGCTCGACACAATAATTTATGTACCGGCCCGTTGTGTTAATTAATGTGCATAATAATTACACATGCATGCGCCTGAGCTTCCTTTTTGTTTTGATTAATTGCGCCTAGTAAATTAGTTGTACAGACACCGTAGACATTGATACGATTTCGTACACCTTCTATGGCATGTTATAATTTTGCATGTAATATGTACGCACATATTAGGAAGTTATTTATATTCGTATATACGTGTTGTTGAGTATGTGTAAAGGTTGTTTGGTGATTTCAATTTCGTTTGTTGTCAATTTTGATTGATCATTTAGTTGTAAGACACTTTTACTTTTTTAGATTAGTGAGTCAAATTACTTGTCTAATACAGTATTTTTTTATTAACTCTTGTCAGTAACCAAGCAGTAGTAGCTAAAGTTCAATTTTAACCATGATTGGTTTCATATTTTGTTTTTTTTTTTTTTTAATTTCAGGTTTGGTACAAGTAGGTGCACATTGTGAAATGTCGCACGCTGTCGCTTCTGATTCTTTTTAAATCGCTAAACTAAGTTTCAATAGTCAAATCATTGAGTGACGTGACTTATTTATAAAAAAAATATGATCGTCGATATTTTCATCAATTGTAGACCGATTTTCAAAATTATTTTTTCTTTTGGTAGAAAAAGCTTGCACAATGGTCCTATATAAATTTTATTAATTTTTCTTGGGTAGTTTTTGAATTAGCTTCGATAATACGTATTTAATCCACTTTGTGTTGTATCTTGATGATGTTATAATACTTCCTGTCACTGGTATTTAAATATCGAGTAGGTATTATAACTAAAAAGTGGAATATAAAAACGATTATTCATAAAAAAAAACATCCGACTTCCAAAAAAACACTACAAAGTGAAATTTACTTGGAAGTCGGAATTTTAGTTTTTTGGCTGCACCTTACGAAATTTTCGTTATCCGTTTTTTTATCACTAAAACTATGGTGAGTAGGTAGGTACTAACAATAAAGTAGGTACAAGCAACTCGTATCATAACTAACTTATTCTATGCTTTTTCTACAGATTTCACAAATCAATATGTGATTCTAAAGCCTTGCTAAACATAGCGAGGTATAAAAGGTTGCTACTTGACGTCATCCTCACCCTCTTCTACTCCATAAATCAAGTTTCATATAATTCAGGTTTAATCAACGAATTCTATAGTCCCTTTCAATTTGTTTAATACACAGTCCTAGGTTATAGATTATTATTAGTTTTTCAGTGCTGAACGATTTAATGCCTATCAAGGTCAAAGGCCTAGTATTAAACCTCACTTGAATGTTCAATGGGGCTAATGGTCTTGACAGAATAGTTTCATTGTCAGCCAAGTCCTAGTAATTTTGTAATTTCCTTTCGAGGAAATTGCCTTTATATTTGATGTCAAAGAGGCTTTGTTAATGTAACATCTTTTTTATTTGTATATATAGGAGGGAATGGAAAATTCTGGAATTCATCAGCTTTTTCATATTTCTGGGTTCAATGACATGGCAGAAACCGATAACATCGGAAAACTAAAATAAATATGAATTTTTGTATAGAACCTACCTATCTTTTATTGCGTAGAAACTATCGTCTTATTTAAAATTATAATTATCGTGTTAAGAATAACATTTTAACTTTTGAATAGAAAAAAGTAATCTAGATTCGCAGCACAGTAATTATCTCATTCAACATTTTCTCACTAACGTAATGAAACGGATGTAAACAAGTTATTATTTTGTTTTTGCAGCTGAAATATTTAATTTACAATTTGCTACGCTACCTTCATGATTTGGAAGAGTACCTACCTACTTCTATCTGTAATCTTCTAAACAATACCATGTATCCACAAGATATAACAATACAACTGATGAAATGGATATCGAGAAACTCCATCAGTCGAAATGACCGAATAGTTATAACATAACGCACACACAACCAACCGAACTTCCTTTTATTTATATCGATAAAACAAAAAGATAATCTGGAACGAGATCACAAATCACTAATCTATACATAAGAGCCTTAGTGCGAGAGGGATAGAAACATTTCTGTGGGGTTCGTAGTGGTATTTCTTTGAATCTCCGCGGTTCTGGTATGTGCGGTCGCCGGGTTGAGCCGAGATTCCCGCTGACCACTGACAAGTCTACATTGAGCAGGGTCCAGGGATCGCACCAAATAAATATGGAGATATAGTCGGCTAGTTTTAGGTATGTTTCGTTCCCGATACCAGGAAAACAGGGGAAATAGGAGGCGTGTCTGTTTTTGTGGACACGTATGGCTATGCAGTGTTCTGTAATTTTATTACTTTTTGTTTCGGATTTTGCTTTCGCTGATTCAGTAGAAGTGAAAGCGGTACCTATCATCTATTCGTAAAGTTGCAATGGCTAAGATCATTTTGCTATTGCTTGGCTATTTTTAGCAAAAAATATGGATACAATCAGTAGGTATCTATCACTATACTCTATGAATACAATCTGCTATGCTCATATTTTTTGTGTTGCATGAATAAGTGCGAACATAACGTGAATTTGTTT
The DNA here is from genome assembly GCA_948473465.1 of Lithophane ornitopus. Classification (NCBI taxonomy): domain Eukaryota; kingdom Metazoa; phylum Arthropoda; class Insecta; order Lepidoptera; family Noctuidae; genus Lithophane; species Lithophane ornitopus. The sequence continues at coordinate 11,068,217 of OX419623.1, forward strand.
TTACTGTGAGAACTTTCTCAATTTCACAGTATTGTTAAAAGAAAACATAACAATGAGCTGTAAGTAACACCTACTGTAGTAATTACCTATACTACATTTGAAATAAGATTAAACGTATAGATAAGCCTTTTTTACATTCCGTTCAACCGATTTTGAATTCTATTGCGTTGGTGGCATGACAAATGGCAGCCGCAGTAGATAGTTGGTATTGTGTAACTATTTTTGCTTTTAATGCTATCCTTATGTCTACGGTATAGAAGTCAAAATCGGTTGAACGGACTGTAAAAGGGTTTGTTTTAATGTCTAATCTTATTTCAAATGGGGTATAAATGAAAGCTGAAAAAAAAACAAAGTCATAACAGATTTTTCTTGAGACTATCTGAGGCTGATTATGATCATGAATCTCATAATCTGTTTAACATGAATATTTCCCTCTGTTGATTCCTAACAAATACTTAGGTCCTAATTTTAAAAGACCAGAAGCCAATACAAAGAAGTTACCAGGCGAGTGTTTGTCCATGTAGCTGTAGGTAATCAATTACCGACAAATTATTTAAACGTCTGTGCGGCGACAAACAGACTTTGTTGACTGATTAGCCGTGAAAACCATTAGAGTGTGTATTTTTTGTCCTCTAGTAACACAAACTAATTAATCAGTTCTCAAAATAGGTGTACAAATATTAGTCATTCAAATAGTCCTACGCATACTAAACTACTGTAACCTTATTCCAACTTACTAAATGTTTAGGTTGTAAAGTAGGTATCAGTCAGCCTTTTTAAAAAACAATCTTCCATGAGTAGTTTGTTGAAAAAATATAAGTATGTAGCGTGTAATGTTGAAAAAAAGAAGATAAATATTCAATCACAAAATAATTCGATATTAGGGATGACAACGCATACTAAGACAGTGATCAATGTTACAACATAATAAAACTTTACAGCATATCATTTTAATATTCTTTTAAAAGCTTGTATCACCTGCCAGAGCGAACCAACAACTCATTATTTTAATCATCATTGCAGAACCGCTACTCGCTACCGGTGCTCGATCTTCGCTTCGTTAGCCACTATCACGTCATCGAGACGATGACAATCTCAATTGAATTACGAGCTACCTGCGACCAACGTGTGGTCCATCTGTTAATCTCGAGTCGATCTTACGACGCATGCGCTATCGGCCCGTCGAGGTGGTCCCGCCTCATTACGTCCAACTTACGATGGATCTAAAGCCTCTTTGTCCCACTATTGTGTACCATGAAAAATGTTAGTCCAATGACAGGTGTCGATAAGCCAAGTCTCTCTTTTAAATTCGGAATAAAACGCGCGAATGTGATACTAGCAATTCCTTCGGCGATCAATCAATGAGACCGGTTCATTAATGATGTTACAATGGATGAGGATTCCTTTGATGTTTGTCATTTTAATCGTGAAGGATTTCACTTTTGGTGTAACTTTGTTTGACGGTTTATCGAGTTTGTTTATTTTTAGAGATGATAACAAGTTGTTCGCGAATAAGAATGGAGCTAATAATTATTTTAATATGCTAGTGATAGGTGAAAATCGGAAGTAGATAAATAAGGCAAAACCATTAGATAAACTATCTCATTTACTATCAAAAATAGTTTTTTGTCAAACATGCTTGGAAATTCTAGCATTATTTTGACATCCTTCTTCGAAATAAATCGAAAATGCTGTACGGGTCAAATACATGCGAGCAGGCGGCCGGCAATGATAGTATGAAAATCCATATCTGTGTTTAGCGGGAGAATATATTACTATGAAAATTAATAATTTAAAAATGGAACGAACTTTTTACTTCGACACATGACAACCAAGGAGGATACCTATCAAGATTTTATATCGGTTTGACTTGCAAATAGAGCAACATTATGTGCCCGTGAAAAATTATAGTTCTTCGCCATTGATTCCGGAATTTATAATTAATTTACTTAGTTTGAATTTCCGATCATTATTTGAGAAAAGTCGGTTCTATACAAGCCTTAGCCGCAAACAAGCATTGATGGGCTCATGTATATATGTGCCTGAGCTACGCCTTGGCTTACAGTTTCAAATTCGTCCATAATGCCCCTTTTGCAGGCCGCGGCAGTAATGTACTATTAATAAAATTTTAACGCCTCTCTCTCTTTGTAATCTACCAACTTATAATCCTAAGTTCTCTTTATTTTTGACAATCATGGAGCCAAGAATTTTTCTTTTGATCCAGCTGTTATTGAAACAGTTTCTAAAAGGCTGGCGACGAGAAATATAAAATTCACATCATCACGCACCCTGTCTTTTCTCGTAGTAAGGGATGAAGTATTACAAACTTGCTGTATCACGCTCGAGGGAACCTGGTTGTGCATTTGCTAATCGTATTTCTTTAGAAAACTGAGAAGCGAAAAAGCCTTTCTAAAATTATTTAAGAATTCTTTGGCCTTATTTTTATAATTTTTTTTGACAGTAACAAAATAGACATGCATAAGAAAATATCCTGTAAATGAATATAGAGGATATTTTACACACGGTAAACCAGTCTAACTAAGGGGTATCGTATTACCCAGGTACTGGGTTGTGGAGGTCAGATAGGCAGTCGCTCCATGTAAAATACTGGTATTCAGCTGCATCCGGTTAGACTGGAAGCCGGGGACTCAGGCTAGACAGATTTTGGTTAATTTAATTTGAGCCTTTATAAGTTAAGACTACGGAACCCCCAGATATGAAGTTAGACAAAAATGCCAACATACCTACACCCAACTTTTTGCTACAAGTGAATACAATATGCATAATTTAGAGTCATGCATAGAAAAACGTGTCGACAGCAGGTTCATGAGACATAACTAAAGGTCACTAGTGTTATAATGACACATGATTATATTATGTGGCAGAATAATGTATGTATTTATTCATTCTATAAATTAAAGTCGATTTTCGTGTCTGTCTGTGTGACTGCGTTGGATTTTGATGCGGTTTTCTCCATCATAGGGATTTTTTTTCGGAAAGTTTATGTGTATTTAACACTTTGAGGGACTCTATGAACGCACATAGTCATATCAACAATAAAACTTCTGTTGGGTCTCAGTCAACCGAATAATAGACAAACTTACATAAAATATAATAAAGAAATCTCGATATTTTGTTGTCAAGTCGTAAAACAAATGCGAAACAGGAGCGTATCGCAAGTATAATATAGAAATAATATTAATGTTTGATTGAACAAGTACCTAAACAAAGTAAATGATGAATTTTCTAATGTTCGTATCGAATTATCAAAGATGATCGTTAGATATATATGTACCTACTATTGCATGATTTGGGTATATTATAAAAGATCAGATCATTACATTATTTTAGCCTTTCATCTAAAATATTCTCTTGTTTCTTTGTATAACTAAATATTTTAAAACTTTTTACTACTTCACTCCTTCCAATTTAATTTCATGTTTGATAGGATTCTTTGAATTTTGTTCGTACTATTAAGAAAAAAACTAATACTTACCTACTTACCTGTATTTTTGCGTCCCAGTTAATTTATGAAAATGTTTATAGCATAGAGCTAATGGTATAACTTTGTTTGCCTTTCATGTGTTTGAAATAAATGTATAATATCAAGTTTTAATGCATCAGTAATTTGACTAATTTTGATTTGAGGTTTTTATTATAAAAAATCACTGCTTAGTGTATTTTTTCAGCAATAGAATAGTCACATGACGAGACATATATATACATGTCTCGTCATTATACGGTGCCTAATTCTTTTATTATCAGATTTAGTGTACAATAGAACAACTCTACGATTCAACTCAAACTTTTGAAAAATGCAGAAATTATTTTACAGAAATAAATTGCGAAAAATCATATACTTTCATTATCAGTAAAAAATAAAAGAAACTTTGAACAAAGAAAAACTCAAAACTCATTAAAAAAATTGGCCTCAAACAATTAAAACAATTACTTACCGCGATCGACTTATGAAAAAGTTTAAAATTCAGACTTTAATTGGCTAATACTAAAACTTGCAAAAAGCCTATAACGGCAGTAGACTGTGCTTAATGTAATTTTTTTGCCGGCTGCCTCACACGGAGGGTAATGTTTTTCGAGAGTATGTATACTATGTAACTTTGGGAGGTAGTAAAAGAATTTTTTGCCCTGCAGAGTGTCCGACAGTTAAAGACTGATTTTATAAGAAGAAGACCCATTCTTTTGCCAGTCTCCAGAGCCTCACCGCAAACAAAAGAAAAGAGCTGGATGATGTTAACGTGGCAGAATTTCTCCTTAGGTTATTATTTTTAGAATTATGATTATCCTTGTAGCTACCATGTGGGGACAAGGTTTGACAATAATTGAAAACACTGGCCATACACTAATATTTGCAACCATTAAATACCTTAATCAAAACATCAAAATTAAAAAGGATTAGTAATAAATTAGTGATTCATTGGATATTATGTAGGTATTTTATTGATTTTTTGTTTATAGACTGGGAAACGTCATTAGTTAAATATGCGAAGTTTAATTTCTACATGTCGTCCCACCCAGTTTCTAAGTAATAAAAAAACTAGTAATTTGTACGAGCTCAGTCAAGTGACAAATTGCAAAGTTTAAGTTATCGTATAAAATTAAGAACACCTGAAACCAAACTACAACAGAGCTAAAGACGACAAAAGGGAGACAACTCGCAAGCAAAAAAAACTATAATATCGATAATCTCCACGCCAAATGTAGAACCACAAACAGCTATTTAAAAGCTATAAAAATAAATGACACTCATTAACATGAGTGTTTGGTCCTTTGTAGCTCGACAATAGTCCTGGCGTCTTACAGGACCACTTTAATGACATCGCATTAGTAAAATGTCAAAACAGAAAGGACACACTCGAAGACGAGTGGTTGAAGTAAACATTTGAGGGTTATTAATTGGAGATGATTTGTTAATTCTTTCATGTACACACCGCGAACGTTTAATATGTTTAAAAGTTTTCGCATTGATTGTACACAATGGTAGAATTAATGTGTGGGTATTAATCTTGGAGAAATGTATATTTTATATTCATTTGTAAGCCATTAGTCGGTTTTACCTTGTGATTTGGGTGCATTGTGGTTTTTTTCTCAGTCTTCAATATTTGAATCGGTTTATAAAATCTTTATTTTATTTTGAGCACACTCACGTGCATGTTATTTTCATCAAAAAATCAATCTGCCTAGCCTTTTCCCAACTATGTTGGGGTCGGCTTCCAGTCTAACCGGATGCAGCTGAATACCAGTATTTTACATAGAGCGACTGCCTATCTGACCTCCACAACCCAGTAACTGGGTAATACGATACCCCTTGGTTAGACTGGTTGTCAGACTTTCGGGTTTCTGACGACTATTAACGACTGTCAAAGATCCACAAATGACAGCCGGGACCAACGGCTTAACGTGCTTTCCGAGGCACGGAGGAGTCTCGATATGTGTAAATGGTCACCCATCCACGGACCAACCCCGGCAAGCGTAGCTTAACCTAATGGATCGACCCGAGCGGCTGTTATTACTTAGCCACGAGCTCCTCTTATTTTCATGTTATGTGCATGTTATTTTCATGTTATGTTGATTTATTTTAGATACCTACTAAGGAGAAACTCCCGACAGATTGCTCAAGTGATTAATTTGCAAAGGTTAGCATCAAAACAATCGTTGGGAACGGAATATATTTTACGGGATTTGCCATAGCATAACCGACGAAGAATAAATTCAGAAGTAAAATGCAAAGGAAGGCAAAACCACAGCCAGTTTACCCATGAAAATACTAGGGAACGTCTAGTGACCAAGGTAAGTGCGTGATTAATTTACACAAATTACACGCAATCAATTGTTTTAAACTCTATAGATAGGTACCTATGCGAGAAGTAATTTTTTTTTCCTCATCAATCCTAAAGCTCTGACGGATCCGAGGAATGATTTTAGAAAACCTACATAATGTAAATATTGCGAAATAGATTTTCAGGAATATTGTTTTGTTTCTATAAAAAGTTTCAAATCATTAGAAAAAGCAATGACAACATCCAATACAAAATTATATACGTAGTCACAAGTGTATGTTAATTTAGAACAAATGCATACTCTAGTAAACTTAGTCACGAGAAAACCTTAACTTTGAACAAATGCCAACTGAAAAACAAGATTAGAAGCGTTAAATGGTGATGATAATGTCAATCTGCCTAGCCTTTTCCCAACTATGTTGGGGTCGGCTTCCAGTCTAACCGGATGCAGCTGAATACCAGTATTTTACATGGAGCGATTGCCTATCTGACCTCAACAACCCAGTAACTGTGTAATACGATACCCCTTGGTAAGACTGGTTGTCAGACTTTCGGGCTTGATGACAGCCGGGACCAACGGCTTAACTTGCTTTCCGAGGCACGGAGGAGTCTCGGTATGTAAAGATGGTCACCCATCCACGGACCAACCCCGGCAAGTGTAGCTTAACCTGATGGATCGACCCGTGCGGCTGTTATTACTTAGCCACGAGTTCCTCCTTAGCCACGAGCTCCATGGTGATGATAATGTACGTAACGCTAATCTGAAGCTACCTTCAGATTAACGTTACCTACTCTTCATTATCATAAATAGAACATGAGACATTGTTGAAAGAGCAAGACAGTTATGATATAGCAAACGGTATATTATATTTAAATCGTCTTGTTTAGTCCTCTTTCCAAATATTAGATTACATTACTGTCACGCTGTACAGGGTGACAGTTTCATGGAGGAAGACGGTTTAAAAATGTGTACCAGGGACCTATTATAGATTCACCACACTACCCAACTCCTACCTATGTTTGGAAAGAGAACTCAACAAGAAACTTGTAATATAGACCGTTTGCTATATATCTTAACTGTCTTTCTCTTTCAACAATGTCTCATGTTCCGTTCTGTGTAATTAAATTTCACGCTTTTCTTTCTTTGTATTCCTTCTGTTGATAATTAAGAGATATTTCAACACTGTGTGGCGTGACATGAGTAAATATTGAATAATGTTTCAAACATCATGTTGGATACTTGGCAACCGATATGGTTGGCGACCATGTACGTATGTATGTTCCTGTTGATCAGGTTTTTACATTTATTAAAATTTCCCGCCTGTCAAGAACACAACGCTATCTACTAATTTGAATTTTAATCAGTTGATACCTAGGAGTACGTTTTCCTAAACATCGAGACTTGCACTGAAAAATGCCTATTGTGTTGATATTTAGATCCTTATTATACTTATATCCTTGATATACAGGGTGTAAGGGCAGCCCTCCGTAGACTGATGGGATGAATTCAGCATATCATACTAAGACGAAATTAATTCAGAAACGTTATGGGAATCCAATAAACCTGATTTGTATTATTACCTCACGCGCATCGTTGCCGCGTTACCGTGGCAAAACCCGCGTCGCCGCACTCCCCATGTCGGGGGGGGCGCGTTCGAGTATTTTAACAACCATTGCAGGTTTTTTGATTTTAGCTGTTTTATTTACATAAATGGAGTGCTGCGTACAGAGAATGTAATTTTACATTTGAAATAAAGGAATAGTAACTGCAAAAACGATAAAAAAAATGGAAACTTTCCTGAGAAAAATTCCAGTAGAATATGAATCAAAATAAGTAGCTGAATGCCCCCTATTAATTTGCGGAGGGCTGTCCCTTACACCCTGTATTATAAAATCATTACTGTAAATATATCGTGTACCTATTGTGTTACCAGCTAGATGTTTTCAAGATGTAGTTTCATAATGTAGACTCTAAGTACTATTCATTAGAGTCTCGCGAAGAAATAGTGCTTGGAGTCTACATTATTTCTCTAGGCACATAGGTATTTCCAGATCAACATATAGTTCGCTTTTTTCTTTATCGAGGTTACTTCAACATCAGCCATAATCAAAGATGGTGCATCATTAAGTTGCGTTTAATGTGGCCTCAAAATCTATGCATTGTATGCATTGTGATGAACAACATGTAAGTAGTTGTATAGGTAACATCTATTTAGTTTTAGTCCAAAATATAAAAACAATAAATCATACTTACAGACGCCAGCAACATGTATCTTCTTCATCCATGGATAAATTACCCTATCAGTATTGTCTGAACATATGGAGGAATCATCATCTTCTACAGGTGGAGAATCTAGTAAAAGCCTCTCGTCATCTAGTTCTGATCCAGGGGACCCTTCTCGCCCTAAAGCATGTAGCTTTCTTCCTGCTGGAGCTGCCTCTTCAATATGTCTCTCTAGCCTTAAACCAAGTTCTGCCAAACCTGGGGCGGTCTCAGGATTGTGAGAAGGGTATCCATGGTCTGCATCGGATGGATGAGAAGGCTCAGGAGGCCTTGGTGGTGGGGCGACAGGTGGGTGCTGCGGCAAAGGATGATAATACCCCCCATACCCATAACCTGTCCCAATCTGAACTGGAGCATATTGGTGCTGGTATCCATACTGCAAATGTTGGTGTTGGTAGTACTCCCCTGGTGGTATGTAGTCTGCTTGGCTGTATTCCTCGGAGGGCGGGAATTTGGGGTCTGGCTGCGGTTGATACCCACCGTTGGTGAGGAATGAGCTCATGGTGGGCGTGGTCCTCTCCGCGCATCACCTTGCACACAACACGCCTGCTAATATGGCCGCCATTCAATTTAACGACATTTTTACAAAATTACTTCTTTGTCACTTTGTTTTATGGACTATGGTCATAATATGTATGAATGAGTACAAATATGTAATATTTTCTTTCGTTGAACTCTTTTGCAAAAGCAAATATAGAGTCAAACTCACAGGTATAATCGGTGTTCAATGAGATTCTTTAAATAGGGTGTGGATTGAGATCCAACACAAAAACTGCTACAGAAGATTACAACAAATATTGATTCCTCTCAAATCTATTTATCGTCACAGCAATACTGAAAGCTCTTCTTAAATCACCAAAGGACAGGTTGGATGACACACTACACAGTATTTTACAAAATTATTTGTGGTACAAAATGTTTGTTCACAGCTTTTCTTCCACTTTGAAGATCTAAAATAAGTAGTCCAAATATTATAAACTCGTTTAAAACGTCCACAAACCTTACAGTCAACTTTCAGTTTTTCTAATCATCTGTTGTTATAATTATCACATTTATTAACACTGTTATCTTCACTATACAGCGTTTGTCCACTAAACACTATCACAAACCAGTCAGTTCATTTCACAATTTTGATCGCAAAAGTTTTAGAACAGCATTATTGCAAAGTCATTTGATTTATCACTTTTTGATAATAAACAAGGGTGCTGGAGGCGCGCTGTCCTGCAACATTTTGAGACAATATACACTGCCCAACACGCCAGCACACTCTGTCACTTTAAGGACTCCTATACATGTTCATCAATTTTTACATACCACCTTCCATTTTTAAGGCGGAGCTGTTCTTATTGCTACTTGCTTATAACCAAACAAAGAACTTTCAACCTTTTATCTGTACGATAAATACTCATTTTGCTTGCAGCCCTATTTGAAAGCAATAAGCTGCAACCACGCTTTTCCCCCTCCCGCTTGTAAACATACGAATGCGTGCGAAAGAAATAGACGCATAAATCGTTCGTCGACGCAGTAACCAACCTCATATGGCTGTCTCATTCTATCAGGTAAAGTTTTAGATTAGAGCAAATGAGAACAAAGTTTAGAGCGGGCTTTACTATAGAAGAGATTAGGAAGCTGTTTAATAATAATACAGAACGAACATGGTCTCTGTTCGTAGCGACACGGCGGCGGCGGGTTTTAAATATTTAATATGCAATTTCCTTTATTTTTCATTATTATACTGTTCATTATTTTAATGGACGACAAGTGAGATATAATTAGGTAGAAATTAATAGTTTTGATACAAACCGTGTACGGCCATCATACGGTCATTTGCATTTTAGTATCCGTCACTCATGGTCAACGCAATATTAATGATTTGGAGTGTTTATTTCTGTTTTACTTATCACTAATTAATTACGTTAACATCATGTTTTGTGATAAAACTTGCGTAAAGCTTTATTCATTTACTCACTTTTTAATTTGCGTACTTCAAATTAAATATCTTTTTGCCTTTATATTTTGAGCAGTGCTCCATTTATTCATTTGTAATTTAACCACCATAAAATTAATTAGGTACTATCATGATCATTGAACATGCCAGGTTTTTAATTAGATTTTACAAATAAGTAATTATTTTGGGTTTAGTCATAGTAATTTAATAAATACCACTACATAACTTGATAGAATTTAAAATATATTACATTCACACCCTGAATATAAACGGGATAGAGTAAAATACCAAATTCATGATCGTGATGCGGATCATAGGACCTAACTAAGTCAAGTCTAAGAAGATAAAAACAATACAGAAACACAAGACAATAACAAAACACATGACGTTAACCAAGATATCTATCACACAAATCACACGACAAATCCGATCAGTCCTTACTCTCCAACAAAAAACAAAGCAATCACTAGTCACGGTACTATGATACCGTCTAAGCCGCTAATACTACACTAAGACCCGACAAGGGAGCCGACTTGGACACCAAATAAACAAAAATGGTGATTTTATTGAATTAGATGATCACAATGGACCACGGTGAAGTTCTGCTGAGTCATGCCAGCTCCCGAGCCGACCACAAAAGGTGGTAACACCCGATCAATGGATGTTTGATCAATAAATAGACGTGTATCTGGTCCGGCTCGGCCTTTTTTGATACTGATTCTGTTTTGTGTTGCTGGGATAAAGGTTCAGCTGCTTCGTGTGCCTTTTGGGCCTGTTGGGATTCAGATGGAGTAAGTTCTTCAATAATTTTAAGGTCTATAGAATGAGAATGATCTACGTTATCAAGTCTTGTTTTATTCTATTTTAGATATGTAACTTCATGAGTTGTAACCATGATATATAACTTCATGAGTTCTAACCATGATATGTAACTTCATGAGTTCTAACCATGATATGTAACTTCATGAGTTCTAACCATGATATGTAACTTCATGAGTTTTGTTCTTGTCATTCCAGCAATTCAGATCAACTCTATATTCAGTCTCATCTTTGTGTTCTTTGTAGAATTAATGCTAAGTTTTGGTCAAGTAGAGCAGTAAACACTAGGTTTTAAGAATCAACACTTACCATCTAGATTCTGTTGTGATTCTTCATGTCTGAGAATACTTATTAATCATGATGGAAATAATATTTCTTAACTGTATTTAGGTAGGTACCAATTTTACTCTTCTTCAAAAGTTTGTAAAAGGCAGCTGTCTAATATTTTTTAAGAAAGATTCTGATGATCTATAATAATATAACTGACTTTTCCTAAGTAGATATCGTCGATAAAAAATAGGGTTTGCTACAAGATCCTAAATAGCAATATTTTTATCTGCCATAGTGTGTCACATGTAAATTATTCAATCATTATCAGTACCTATTCTTGAAAAATCAAGAGAGATCTAGAGAGATCAAAGAGTCATGCTTGACGAAAGCCGATGGGCTTTAGAAACGTAGACTTATAAAGTCCAACACCAAGCATGGATATGGGTAATGATTTGTTATTGTCCCCATGACCGTTAATTACAATTATCTACCGGGGATCCCCGATGATTTTTTGTTACCTAGGAACAAACAAGCTGATAATGAAAATGATAATTACATAGCTACTAGATACAAAGAGATAACCGATACATGTATTACATAACACAAGGAAAACGTCAACCATACGTCATACTCCTCTACTCTAGATCGTGTCTAATCACTGTGCAATGTGTCGATATGTCTGTCAGTATGTGCTATCGCTGATCTTGACAAGCAATATATTGTTTTCATCTCAGACAAATGCTTTATTTTTTGGTTTGCGTCCACTCAACGCTGGCTATTAGGTGCGTATTTTGAAGCTCGTATGGCAAACAATGCTATGATTCGAAAAGAAAAAATCAAATCGATACAAAGTGAATGCTAAAAATGCAAGAATCCATACTTACATTTTGATAGACTCCCAAAGTTTTAAATTAAAATTATTTGTTTATGAGAGATAAATCTCCCCCATTGAAGACATCCTTATCGGCGCAAAGTTTCTTCAACAAACTTGCTCACTCCCGTTGTGTTTTTTCCCGTGACGCTAACTGCCTGCCAGCTCGTTCTATCCAGCGCAAACTTAATCCAAGTTTAATGAACAATACGACAGGCCCTTAATCAAACTTTGGACTTCCTAACTTTGCTTACAGGCGATTTCCAACTTTAAAAAGTGCAGCCACGAGTTTAAATTCTTCTGTACGCTTCAATGCAGATAGGTCGTTTTACCTTTGAAATTCCCAGCTGGAGAAAAACCTATTTAGCTGACTTTGATCGTATTATTTGTTTCTTGTTTTGCCTTTTAGATACAGTGTCGGAATAAAGAGAGTTTATTTGAACTGGATCTTATTAAGATTTCAACAAGGTCATTTATAATATTCAGATTTGGTACAAATACAGTTTAATTCTGATAGGATTTAGAAAATATTTTGTTTTCGTTTTCGGGCCATATATAAGGGACTGTATCATTAAAGTTGAAAACAAAAAATACAATTTAAAATTTCGCAGTCCTGTTCCCAATCACATGTTGTGAAGGGGATCGTATAGCCAATTTTCTGTAATGGCGGGTTGCGTTTCCTATCTTTGTTGAGTCGAGTGCCGACGTTTTTTGCAAAGTCTCGCCCCTCCCTTGCCGAGGGCTGACTTCGATGAAATTTATGGGGTACACATGTAGGAATCTATATACTTTTTAATTTTTTGCTGGCGTTTCTACTTCTTATGTGGATTCTAAGGCAGCTATAGTCTCTTTGCGAACTTCATTGTCATTTACAATCATGTGAATTTCACAAAAACAATCATCTGGAAACATTCTCATGTCACGTCTTTATAATTTAATATTAACAATGTCAATACACACCTACATACATTGTGTACGCGTCTACTTCGGAGCAAGCTCCTCAAAGCCACGCACAAGTTTCTGACGCGGGTGCGTCATCGTATGTCAGACGTTTGACAGCCGACACCACTCTCGCCTCCCTGCCACCTCCCACGCCCCCCCGAGATGACGTCACCCATCAAAGGGATCCTTTCTGGATGGAAGCTCTGTGTCTAGAAAAATTCGGATATCGAAGTTTGAACAACTTTTTACTATGACGAGACTTCCTTGTCGATTTTGATTGAACAATTTTGTGAGTTTTTAATCTGCCAGTATGAACTCCAAAATTGTTCTAAGCAGAAAAAGTGATTATTCTCTATTACAATAATGCACCAGTAATTATATCTCTTGGATCTCTCTTGAAAGATATATTTGGGCCGATAGACCGTAAATTGTCATAATAAAAAGCCTCTGATTCTTACTCCAATAATTTCGCAAGATTTATATGGCATTTTCGACCACAGCCCAAAGTTCATATTTTGCCATTTTATGTGTATGTATGTCTCACAAAAACGTCAAATGTTACAGCGTCGAGGGGGAACGTTTGGTATTCCTGACAAGACCGAGCCCGTCAGCATAACTCCTAACTTTCTCCACTCGACTTACAACCTTAGCTACTGTCTAATAAATACTATTTTACTCTGTTTCTTTTCAGGCGCTTACGATGGCTTCCAGCTGAGTGAGCAGATGTTTCATTAATCAGCGAACAGTCGCGACAGTGCAGCAGTGCTGGCGTCGCGGTTCAATTTTTTTCCTCGTGCGCCCTTAGATTGGATATTGGACACGATTTCCTGGGAAACTTGGCAGAGACTGGGTGGTCGCTAATCAATAATAGGTATATGTATATATTACTTATTATATGTATTGAGATAGATTATAATAATTAATTGTTTCCTTCCTCTTCTTTCTGTTTGTTCTTAGCATATTTCTTCCAGTCATAGGGGGAGAGGTCGTCGATAACCCGTGTTCCAGTTATACCTACAAAAATATGATATATCTATTAATCCAAGTAGGGACCAATCACTTTCAATCTAAATTTAAATTGAGATATTTCCTTTGGTGGTTCGCTTGAGCAGTCATATAGAAGAAAAAATCAAAAACATTTCATGCTCAAAATTATTGACGTCATCGAACGAACGATGTAACATCAATCAGTACACCAATACAAACAACCAGCCCACTACAAAAATCTCCTCAAATTAAACATCTCATCTCAACTCAAAGAGATCCTAAGCCCGAATCTTTTAACCCTCTTCAACTTTATCTAAAAGCAAAAGCAATTTGCATTTCAATGCATAAATTTATCCGACACACGCTTACCCTGTATAAGTATTGCTATCTCCTCCCCTCTGGGTGCACTCTCGGAATTATTCCTCCGCGAATAGGGGTGCTTTCGTTACTGCATTTTGATATTATGTATGGTGCTATGTGGATCTCGGTGAGCATATAAGTCAGTGGATGTTTGAAATTATTTTACTTGAGAACAGCTTAAATTGATAGCAAACTCCTTTTTTCATTTTATTTCACATTTTCTCTTCTTCTTCGGTAAAAGCTAGTGTCTGGTTTGTTACCAGACATACCTAAGCTTTTAAAAATATATAAGGCATTGCCTTGAGGCTAGTGACGTTAACAATATTGTTTTCACCTCACAAGCTCGGACAGATTCTGTTTATCATTCGAAATCTGAGTGCAAAACTCACCTAAAGAAGTTTTCTATTCAAAAAACTTTACATAATGTTCTTCTATATCAATTCACTTTCCATGATTTTGGTTTGTTTAGCAGTGCAGAGTTAGTGCAAGTGGTACATAATGCCGAATTGAGCTTTCTTCCGGAAAAATTGCGCGAAAAGTTTTTATGTACTTTTTGCGTACAATATTTGTTCAATTCATGGAGACACCTAGCATTTTCCTCGCTGTAGTGAGGTGAATAGTTGTGTGTTTCGCTTGGCAACAAAGTTATTCTGCGTCTCGTACCTTTGATATTTCACCCACCCAGGATTCGATATTTCAGCCACTCGCTTCGCTCATGGTTCAATCCTAGAATCTACTGCTTGATCAGGTTTCAATACAAGTACTCGCGCCAAAAACAACTTTGAGGCCTTGCATAACAAATAACTATTCTCATCAGAGCCTATGTGTCCGGTTCTGGCAAATTGGCTGATTAACTCGCTTTCTTTCTTTCGTCAAGACTGCGATGGCCAATTAGCTGGATGCAACCTGCAAAAACAAGGATAACGTAATAACGTAAGAACACTAAAGCCAGCTACCCTTTTATAATTTTGGAGGATTGGTGACAGTAATTTTTACAATCATTGACTAACACACAAAAGAAAGTTTGTGTTCTAACGTTAGTTCTAGTAAATCAAATAAAATAATGGAACTAACAATGCAATATCATGACACTATAAATATTCATAACAAGCAAATTACAAAAACGAATCTGCCTGTAATACCGATCGATCAGACGCTGACTGTTACATTAAAGTTAAATAAACTAAAATTTCACGCTAACATCTTACTTTCTAATGATCGATCGCCCGGAAAATCGTACTGATTCGACGTAAATATTTTGACATCGAAGAATCGTATGACGAAACAATCGCTTTCGTATCTGAGGGGAATGTTAGAAAACTTAATATCTGTAGACGTTTGATAGATCGGTCTCGGGGGTGTTGGACGGAGCGCTCGGAGTCCGAACAGTAGCGATTCGCCTGTGCTATACAATGGTGAGTTTAAAGACAACTCGTCGCTTGGGAGTTCGATAAGATTGGTAGCGGGATAGTTAAAAGCTATACGGGATTTTTGTAGTATTGAGGTATTGTTACTTAGAGACTACTATTGTTTAGTGATCCCAGGTGCATTGTAAAGGCATTTTTCTCCCAGTGTATAAAATTCAAATTCATTTCATTCTTGTTAGTCAAAAATCAACGACCAAAATCAAACATCAAGAAATGTATCAATAATCGTGTTTCTTGCGAGATATATAGTCTATTAATTACTAAAAATGTGCTCTTGCGTGCTTTCGAAGCATTTATTTGACCTGAAAATATTTTTAATACCCGTTTCCAATCAACTAAAACATAAACCTAGAAGCTACTTCTTATTAGCAGTTCCCACTCAAACCAAACTGCCGAATAAAACCCACGTCACGTTGTTTCGTTACATCAGTCTCTCTACACAGAATGACTGAGATTCGGTAGAGTGCGGATTCTTAATTTTGTATATTACGAGCAATAACTATGTCCACTTTCGGTGTTTACAAGTAGATCAAAGAGTGTTTTAGGCCTATTTGCACCACAATTCACGAAATACATTTAACGTTAAACATTTAAACATGTGTCTGTCATCTGCAAATAATTGACGGAAATGTTTAGTTTACCACGAAATGCATTCTCTAACTATCACAGAAGGATCTAAAAGCTGCTTTCTCTTAGAAGTAGGTACCTAGGTACTCACTTATCCAAACTGTCGAACAAAACCGTCTCTCTCCAAGCCACGTTCTTTCGTTGCATCAGTATACATCCGCAAAAAGCGTCTCTCGCCACTACCTCAGAATGACTAATGATGCTGTGCAGTGCGGATTCCAAAAAATACCTCGCACTCGTACCCGTAGACAATGACGATTGAAATATGTATAATTGGGTAAAATGTTCAAAGATGCCGCGGATTTTGGAAAATATCTTAAAATATTTCACGAATTAGATTTTTTTTTGAAACTGCTTTAAGATCTCAAGTTATTTTACAAGAAGCAGTGCATATGAGACCAAAATTCTGTATTTTCATACAAGTTACCTATGATGCTTTGATCGGAGGAATCTGTACACCTGCCTAAGTCTTATACAAGGTGGAGACGACAATACAACAAAAAAAAACTCCGTATAGCTAATGACGTTCTCGGTCTACATACAAAAAAAATATCAAATATATCCAATAGTTTAATTACGATAGCTAGTCAAAGATCGGCAAACCCCATACCAGCACTACTATTTAGTTTGTTTGAAAGAAATGACTTTTTTAATTTCCATGTTAGGATTTATTTGATAGTTCCAAAATACTCTTATGTATTAGTATTGCCAGTGTTTTCATTTATTGTTGTATTGTCGTCTCCACATTGTATACGTCATCAACTGCTGTTTCGAAAGATCTTGGAGGCAAGTTGCCAAGTGCTTTTAGAGGTTGTAGAGTATAACATAATATGCATATGTCACGTCTAAAGGAGTAAAAAGGATCAGAAAGAAAGCAATCAATATGCACCAGAAATATCGAATTTATTTTAGCTAATTGGTTAATTACCTTTGTACTTAGATTCACTTCGAATATTCAGTATAGATGAATTATTACCACTTGTCAACCAAAACTCCGTGGACAAAATCAAGTCATCACACAACAGCTGAACCCTGAACAAAAATCCAGCTCGCAATCAAATTCACACAAAAAGACTAGGACGGTAGGTAGGTAGGTATAAGCCGATCCTTTTGCACCAGCCAAGAAAAATAGTAGAAAAACCATTAATAACTGTCACAGTTGCCTTGTTAAATGCATACAATACTTGGAGCTTTTTAAAAGGCTCACAATGGAGACTTGGCTAAATTAAAAGTTTTTCGATACAGCCGCTCGCGACATTGCACGGAACTGGAGTTGGTAATTATTGTACGTTACTGGTACGGTCAGCAAATTATAGTTAAGGGCTGTTTTTCGAATACAGGGTGTTAAGGTAGACACCGTTATCCTTGAAACTAGAGGTTTGGTGTCATCTATAATATATTGGTGTATGTGAGTTTCTATGTTTGTAAACGCACCCATGATACAGGAAGAAATTCCGAGTGTGGGGCAACGTTTTCTCAAAAGTAAAGTTAAAGTTAAAGTAATATACTTTTTCTATGAGACCAACTTTGAAATCGCAAAAAAAAATCTGCTGTTCCATACATTTTGTCGAATTAAGTGAACACAAATGTATGGAACAGCTGGTTTTTTTTTCGCGATTTCAAGGTTGGTCCTATAGAAAAAGTATATTATAGATGACACCAAACCACTAGTTTCAAGGATAACGGTGTCTACCCTAACACCCTGTATTTTATAAGATTGTATTTAAGTAAGTATAGTACAAAATCTCTTCTTTGACCTGTAATTATAGATGTTTTATAATTTCAAATAAATTTTATAAATTCTCGAGTTTTCATTATTAATATACACGTGTAAATTGCTTAAATAAAAAATAATATAACATCAGGCTTGTATTCCCCGAAAGGTTAGGCAGAGGCGCACAAATAGTACACACGGCTACACATCAAGCTATACATTTCCAGTTTATGCTGATCTCGCATTCTATAGTATTTTCGTACAATGTAAGGTCAGCTTATACTGGAAATGTATAGCTTGATGTGTAGCCGTGTGTACACCCACATTTCGTCCCATGTAATAGATAGATAATATAAATCAATGAATAAATTAAAATATAGACTCATTACTAAGAAGATACAAATTAACTGCCCATTAGAATAAAATATTTACCAAGTTCTGAGAAACTTTATAATATCATTAAAATATAAATAGACTTATAACCGACAGGCAATTTACTTGTCATCAATATTTATACACCGTGGTAAATTAAAAGCTAGGAAAATATCAAGTTCTCTGAAACAGAAAATTGTTGATAGATGATCTCAGATTTCTATAGAACTACAATGTAATATGTGGAAATAAATAATTATGAACAGTCAGGGACATTAATTCATAGGCAAATTGACAACCTACATACATTTTCCATGTTATAGACATATCATAGGTATAACCGTCAAAGCATGACCGTTGTGATTTGAATATACTTACGGACATATATTTAAGTTGGTAGTCAAATCAATCAAATCAAAATAATAAAACCATAGTGAAGTTGGTGTCGTATTGTTGAAGTAATTTTCCATTTAAGTACTAACCCTGTTTAATTACAGCTCTCTGGTGCGCCGGGTGCGGCTGC
Organism: Lithophane ornitopus; assembly: GCA_948473465.1. Lineage (NCBI taxonomy): Eukaryota > Metazoa > Arthropoda > Insecta > Lepidoptera > Noctuidae > Lithophane > Lithophane ornitopus. The sequence goes on from OX419623.1 coordinate 11,087,159, forward strand.
CCCCCCAGCATTAAGTATACTGCAGTGTACCGCGAGCTGACTAGACTGCTTGTGTGAGAATCGCTGCCGCTGCTTTCTACATCGGTTTTGAGCTTGCAAGGATTCTCATAACTATATGGTAGGGTTAGGTTAAGTTTATAGATTAAGTTTACTAACATAGTTGTCAAGAAATATTGTAACTTACATAATGAGTCTATGTTAATTTTTGATTAAAAATAAACAAATAATTGCTGTTATTAATTCAATTTATTAAGTGCGTATCCAAGTTAAAACCATCGTAAAGTCACTTTTTCTGCGAACAGTACACCCTAAGGTTGGTACGTCAACTGACACTGGTTTGTAAAGACACATTTAAGCGGAAAAAAATCAAAATTAATGATATCGGTGGCAGCTACTAGGGCACAGTTGAATACTCTTCTATAGTTCCACCTCAGTACGTACGATTTGTGAGTTTCCTTGTCCTAGCCAGTTTTGTTTAGAATACGTAGGTAATTGACAGAAAAAACTTCGTATTCAAGCAGTTTTGGTAGACAATGGTTGCAGACAAAAAGTGAAGGATATGAGTTAATTTTTGTGTTGACGGTAGGTGGTGGAGGTCATTTTGATTTTTCAAAAATATTATAGTAATATATAAAGGTATTTTCATAGAATAGGACTAAGGGATTAATAGGATAAAACTCTATTATAGCTTTATTTCAGTGTTAAGTGGGTACTTAACTTTGAAAAGTTCTTCTAGAGGAAAAGCTTTTTCCTTCATAACGTTGATTATGCAGAGAGGCAAGAAAGTTATTTGCCTATAGACGTCGGTATATCAAAAAAAAAAAAAAAAAAAAACATTTAAGTACAGTCTTCACACTTTGTCATCATTTTCATGCTCACACATGAATAAGCCAGCTCACACTTGTTTTCTCGAACCATTCACCTGAATCAGCACAAATACAATTCACGAAACACTGACTGTCCCATCATACGACCTGGATAGCAACTTGATTGACTTATCATTACAATCTCACTGACTACCACGAGAACACGAAACGATATCACTACGCTCCACCAACGAAACAAAACTCTTTATACTTCATCTATTGCGTTTTTTGTTGAATGTCGTAAATCAGACTGCTGTTGTCAACGCACAATGTATAACGAACTAAAATGTTAGATGTCGAAGAATTGGAAGGTTTCTTGGTAGGTAGTTAACGCGGGGGCGCTTGCCTCCGCATCATCAGATGATAAAATCTCCAGACAGTCGGTGTGACGTCGAGACCTGATCTCCCGTCAATGTTTTGACGTGGGATGCTGTACCTAAATATAGGTACCATAGTATGTAAGTACCTTTAGGTAGGTGTGTTAGTGTTTTTTGTGGAGAAACGGGTATGTGATGTATTGGTCTTGTTTCGCGAGGGTTCATTTGGCTGACTTTTTGCGGGTCATTTGGTTTCGTTTAGGTTAGTTATCATTCAATTAAATATGTATAATAGTATATTTAATTAAGAATAATAGGTAGGTATTTAATTATCTTGTAAAATAAACCTATCTGCATGGAGGTTATAAGACAAAATAATTTTCTCAAACATGCTTGGAAATTCGAACATTATTTTGACAACCTTCTTCCAGATAAATCGATATTCTTGCTTTTCAATTACTAGTCGAATACATGCGAGCGCCCGGCCGGCAATTTTTGTATGAAAATCCATATATGTCGTGTTTAGCAGCCTAATAAATTACTATGGAAACTCAAATCTGTCGTGTTTTTTAATAAAAATGGAAAGAACTTTTTACTTCAACACATGTCAAACAAGGAGGTAACTTATCAAAGTTTATTTAAATTTCGATTTGGCTTGCAATTAGAGCTGTTTATAGAAGAAATAAATGAGCATAGTGAAAAATTATTGTTATTCGTCATTGGTTCTGGAATTTATAAGTAATTTACTCAGTTTGAATTTCCACGCATTATTTGAGAAAAGTACTATGAAGCCTTGGCCGCTACCAGGCATTGATGGACTCACGTGGCTTCGCCTCAGCCGTCATTTTCACGATCGTCCATCAATGCCCCAGTTGCAGGCCGCGACAGTAATGTACTATAGTTAACTACTACTACTATAGTTACAATTACTAGATAGTCCAAAACAGCATTTCCATAATGTTTAGCACAAAAAATCCATCTATCAAAATAAAACAAAACTCTGCCGAAGAAAACACAATCCAATTCTATCCCCTAATTCCATCAAACGAACCCAAAGAAATTGCATATCGATCTTGAAATTTTAATTACTCTAACAGTGAGGCAATCAGGCGAAACCCTGTGACCCATTTTAAAAGTTTTATACGTACCGAAGCAACGAGGGGAGTGATAAATGAATAACATCAATCAGAAGAATAAGTGTTGCAAATTTTCACCGGGCAAGTTATCGTGGAGCAAGGCTCGACTTGTTTTAAACGATAAAAATGATCGAGTGCGTTGTATTTTGTATTATCTGTGGTCGACGAGGCTACAATTTTGGCGGGATGCAGTTCGTTTTTTTGTTGTTTTATGTGTGCCATGTGGTGGCCATTGTTGTAACGGGATTTAATTATGCAATTTTGGAAACTTTTAAGAAAAATATTTGAGGTAGAGACAAATGAAGATTTTAAGTTTTTTGATGTGGTCCTTCATCAGCTCTGAGCCGAAATAATTGGAAGTCATAGGAGAGGTCTTTGCCCATCAGTGGGATGATGCGGGGTGAATAAACCTAAGTAAGTACCTATCATGCTGGGGCTACATTGTCGCGTTATCACGAACTAAAGTTTGCACGCTCTCTCTCTCGCACACCGCTCGATGCCTCACTGAACAACAGAGAGCGCGCGAAGTTCGCGCTAACGCGACAATGCAATGCATCTTTAGTTACCGATCAAACACTTTTTTTCTGACATTAAATTGACCAAGGTCATCATGGTTAAGAAAACAGACTCACTACTAAGATTTCCTTTTTGGCATACCTAAGTAACGATATACCTCCACATATCTATAGATATATATAAACAAGTAAAGCATTCAGATTAATATATCTTCCTCAATAGCTCCAACCCTAGATTTGATATTGTGTCTTCACTCCAGTAGGTACATTTCGTAGAAACTTTTAAGTGAAACGTTGATTCCAAAGTGGATCGCAGATCCGAGCTGACGGCAGAGCGATTGTTTTGAAGAGGGGCGAAACTAGTTAAGAAGATAAAATTGCATTGATGTGGAGGAAACAAAATTAATGGAAGGAATATCGATTTTATCTATTCACTGCTATATATAGCACCAAGATATTGTAATTTAAATATTTGAATTTGAAAATTAATTTGATATTTACCAGTTAAAGATACAGGGTGTTATGTATAATCAACCTATAACGTTCCCACTGCTGGGACACAGGCCTCCTCTCTGTGAGAGGGAGTGGGCCGTAATCCACCACGCGGGCCCAGTGCGGGTTTGTAGATGTCACATGTCTTCGAATTTTTGGTTCTAGGACATGCCGGTTTCCTCACGATGTTTTCCTTCACCGTTTTGAGAGCAGTGGTGATGAAATTATTTACACAAAGTAAAGCGACTGTCAGACCTACCACTACGACCTACCACTCGTAAGTCGCAGCCGTTACCACTGGGCCACCACTGCTCTCTCTGATACAGGGTGTAAATGACAGCATTCCGCAGACTGATGGGATGAATTCAGCATATCATACTAAGACGACCGGTACATGAAATTATTTCAGGAACGTTATGGGAATCCATCAAAACGGATTCGTATTATTACCTCACGCGCAATGTATCGTTACCGTAGCAAAACCCACGTAGCCGCACTCCCCGTGTCCGGGAAGGCGCGCTCGGTTATTTTAACATCCATTGCTGGTTTTTTGATTTTAGCTGTTTTATTTAAATAAATGGAGTGCTGCATACAGATAATATAATTTTACATTGAATTAAAGGAATAGTAACTGAAAAAACGATAAAAAATATGAAAACTTTCCTGAGAACATTTCCAGTGGAATATGATTCAAAATAAGGACCTGAATGCTCCTTGTTAATTTGCGGAGGGCTTTCCCTTACACCCTGTTTATCAGGCACCTAACCTGTAGCCTATTTGGTAACACACTTTCAATGTTAATGCCCTTTTGAAAATTCAACAAAAACAGCCCAGTAAATCATTTGGCTACCAAATGATTAACTGGGATTGTTTTGTTGAATTTGAGCACAGGAGCCATTGTATAAGGAGCTCCGCTACTAGTAATTATACTTTTCTAACACACTTGCTCGAAAAGTGGCTCTTATTGCCCAGTTTTTAGGTCCTATAAACCTACTAAAAAGCTTGTCATCATACTCTCGGCTCCATTACGCCCTCACCTTCAGCTTGAACCCAGTCTCTAGTGCAATAACAAACTTTTCCCAATTGTATCTACCAAAATGTACTATTGTGCTCCTCTGGAGATTTTATTCCTCGACCAAAAATCCATAAAAAGTTAGATAAATATTAAATCCCTTTTCTCAACGTGTACTAATCAAACACGTAAGATAAGACGAATTAGGCGTGATACATATCTTGTGTCCACGAGGGTTACGGGAGGTGTCCTCATCAATAATGTGTTATCTGCCGGACGACTGACGACCGGCTACTGTGGACACGGTGGCAGTGGACACTTCCGACAATCTATAGGTATAGATGTTTGTTTTATTGCTGTGAATTTAAAGGTGTTGGATATGCTGCTGTCTGGATGCAAGAAGACGGAGTTGGATCGTGCGAAGTAGTATCAACCTAGCGAAATAGTTAAGACTTGAACTATTGATCCGTAAGACCGTAAAATTATTTGATTTGTTCACTGCCCAATGCCAATATTAAGCAAGCCAGTGCGTCTTGCAGTGTTTTGTTTGATCTTGAATCCGAGGGGCAATAATCGTAATTTTTAAGAACGTTCGCATCTCATTCGCAAACTGTCAAAAATACAATCATTTTACCAACATTTTTGACAAGTTTGACAGATTGCGACTTAAATGTGAACGTTTTCTAAGTACGAGAATTGGCCTTCTGGGCTCTTATCTGTAGGAAGTAGGTAGTAGAAAAATTATCACCATCATCCTCGTCACTATCTTTGACAAAACACTACTGGCCAATCTGGTCATAGGGCTCCCCAATCATCACCACAGCCTACAGGTGAAGGTCACGGATCATTAGTACCCAGACCTAGAACTTGTTTTTGAAGGACTCCAAATGTAACTTCAAGATAGGGAATCCTCGACACTTGCAGATAAGGGTCGATATTGAAGTAAACCGATCGACTTTATTAATGGTATTTTATAAGAAAAGATCCGAAAAAAGACGTCACGTCCATTCATTACATTTCTCACAGAAGCACGACTCCAGATCGGGGACAGTTTTAGGCAACTATTAAAAAATAACCCTGTCAAATGCTATTAATCAATGTTCGATAAGGCCGCTCAAAATGGGCGGTCTATGTTGTAAGGTAATTTATTTCATAAGTTCGAATGCGATTGAAAGACTAACTGAACCAGTTTAACTTTACCCTTCGTTTGCTTCTACGATCTCTTCTTGCTTCTATATTTTGTATGGATGCAGGAAGGGGGAAGGCCATCGATTCTGGTCGTTTTATATTAGCGATGGGCGATAGTGGTTGTTGTATTGACAACGTTCTATGGACAATGGGCAATAGCCTTATCAACACATCACATGATTTTCTGTGTACCATCGTATAAAGTGAATCGGTTTCGGAACAAGTTTGATTTGTGGATTACTTAGGATAAGCACAATATTTAATAAAATTGTCCTCTGTTTTATACTTTCATATCAGATCGTATGGTAACCCAGTTACGTGAAAAATATAGGTACCTACCTTTAAAGAATATTAATTCAGGTACTATACGAAGGGTTTCTAGTAAAAGAAAAAAATATATCTCTGGTGTTGTGAGAATGGACGAGCAAGCAGACACAGCAGCGAGTTCGCTACATAGGGTGTAGATGTCGTTGTCTCTTTTACAAAAAAAAACAAAAATATAAAGCACAAGTATCTTAGGAAACAGTTTTGTTTATTTTTTTATTTATATTCAGTGTTAATTTGTGAGTTCCTAGTGTACTATTTACGTTGCAGACTCTTTCTACTATGTGTGCGAATAAATACAACAAATATTTTCTCTTTAAATAAAATCTGCTTTTCGTAAAGGACGTGTGAAACTATACTCTCCTGTGCTAGGTTCAATAATCACGTTTCTTGCTCGACATAATTATAGGCTAAATATAGAATTGATCTAGTTGAAACAAAATACGTATTTGATGTGCTCTTAGTCAAGGTTAAACTCAAATTGATAAATAATTAAATTACCTAATTTATCAATGCCAAAAAGCCAATCAAAATTCAATTAAATCTTGACCATACTGAATATTGTACAACAGCTTAGTCAATGTATACTAATTGTGTCTTTTGCTGCGATGCGTTTTAAATTTTTCGGAAATTGGAAACCCCATAGATTTTGCAACATACTTACATTCTACACCCGAAGCAAACAATCCACTGCGGTTTCGGTAGGTACCTACTTTCATTAAAAAAAAACTCGCAAGACATCGCATTCCTTTTCAAAAAGATCCTTCTGAACACAATGATGAAAAAATAACCAATAAAACAATACATCGTACATATAGTCGGTATTATTCAGCTACGCAACGCCACCTATTGTTAACAAAATAGAAGTAAATATTAAGCTGGCCGCTACATCCGCAGCCGATGACTTCGCGATGATATTGTGCTACATAGAGATAGTTAGTGCCATCTACCGTCGAGTAGCATGCGTTACGTAGTTACATAGAAATCTATACATAGTTTAAGAAAACATAGCAGTAGGTATGGGTATATGGTCTGGCGTCCCACGTCTACAGAGATATACTCGTATATTCCAGGGTTAAATTTATATATTTTGCCAAAACTGATTATGTATGATGCTAAAAATATTTAAGTTTGATAGTTATTCTTTTCATATTATGTTTGACACCTTTGATAGGTCAAATATCACTACTACTGCGTATCTACAGTACCTATTATTGTCAAAATATCTGCCCATATACCATAACAGCTTGTAGGTACATCGGCTTTCGCAACGACCATTCCATTCTGAATTTATTGCCTAGCTTGACTGACAGATTGGTTATCCAAGGCAAAAAGAATTTTGTTAATCAGTTTTCAACTCAGCTTACGACTTGTGTACATGGTATGGTTTCTAAATCAAGTCTATGGAAACCTCTGTTTTACTTTGCCAAAGCTTTAGTTATAGTCATTGATTAGGAGTAAGTACATTTTAACCGTCATGCCATATATGATTAATATCTATGTCCTGTGAAACTAAGCTTCGATTTTGGAATGGATGATTGAAATACTTAGGTATGTATATTTTAGGTGCTTGTTGTCAACTGCATTCTAATGCAGTCGGCGTGAAGTTAGCATGCAATTCTAATGTTGGCAGTTTTGATGCAGTTATGTCAACTGTATTGCAGTTCATCAGTTGCCATAACTACATCTTGCATATGAAGTTTGCATTCAATCTGCAATTTGCAGTCAGAAAACAATTGAATTGCAGACCAATATAGACCTTAGTAACCTGGTACTTATAACCAATTTCCTATCAATCTGCCTAGCCTTTTCCCAACTATTTTGGAATTGTTAATCTTAAAGAACCTGGGTGCTTTAAATTTGATAATTATCTGTGTTTCCTTTCTACTGAACTATTTATCGGGATATTTAAATACGAGATAGTTATACATATGTACCTACAAAACTCAATTTCTTGATAGACCTGTCTATCAAGAAATACGTAGGCAGAATTATGACAAAGAATTATGTAGTCAGTACATCATTTAGGAAAATAAATTCAGGTAAATAAGGAAATTAACATTTTTATTTATTTTATTTAAGAGGTCCCCTTGTTATAGGAACTGCAAGGTTCAATTTATTACTGAATCATCATCATCAGCCTGTAGCAGTCCACTGCTGGGCATAGACCTCTCCAATTGGACGCCACTGAGCTCCATCCTTGGCCACTCTCATCCATCTAATTGCTTGAAAGGTTGATGATAAATCTGAAACAAAAACCTTTAAGGAAAGAAGCACACCGTACAATATGCTGCATGATGCTTTATAAAACCAAAGTTCAATCCTAGTGCAATTTAATGTGAACAAAATGCTCCGTTACATAAACTTAACTATGAATTATAAAAACAGTTAATGAAACACCATTTGTTAACAGTGTTTCTTGTTTCATTATCTGTTTTTATTTCAATTTCATTTACCTGTTCACATTATATTGTTAATACGTTGTATTAATTTAAATCTCTGGTTTGTCTATGATAACTTAATTAATAACATGAAGAAGAACAATTATTTAATTGTTATTTTTCAGCTAACTGTTTTAAACTTTCGGTAAAAAATTTGCACCTGATGTAGATTCCATTATAGACATCTTTAATTATTAAATAATTATCAATTACTACACTTAAGCAAAGACTACTCAATTATTTTAAACTATTATTTTATCGATGCATTGCTTTGTTAACCCACCGTCCTTCATATATTGTTACGTTAGTATGTGAGACACCTATTCGTACAACAAACTGTGCCAAATCTATGAACCAAAAATTCACACCGAGATAAAGTTACTTTTATTGCCAGATCCACAACTAAACTACACTCGAAAAATCGTAAAACCGAAACCAAATCTCTCTCTATCTGCTACAAAAATGTTTCAAACCAATATTCCCACTATTTCATGAAAAATAGCCCGCGAATCGACATGGAGCTATAAAAGAGTACCACTAAAAGCAATCAAGTGCATATCTACGCGTCATAAATTGCCCTGAAGCCTTTACTTTAGTACCGCAATAGCGCAATACGGGGCAATAAACTATTGACATACTGCATAGATAACACATTGTCTCTTTATAGGGCATAACCAGAGAATGTTATATGTGTAGTAGTTATGACTATGTTATGATAGAGTGGATTGGAGAATAAAATGTAGTGTAATGGGATTGATGTAAAATAAAATATGAGCTAGGAAGTGTTACATTGTAGCTATAACCAATGCAGTTGTCGTTTTAAATATGTGACGATATGAGAAAATATTCTAGTCATCTCACCTGCCTAGCCTTTTCCCAACAATATTGGGGTCAGCTTCCAGTCTAACCGGATGCAGCTGAATATTAGTATTTTACATGGAGCGACTGCCTATCTGACCTCCACAACCTAGTAACTGGGTAATACGATACCCCTTGGTTGTCAGACTTTCGGGCTTCTGACGACCTGTAACAACTGTCGAAGATGACAGCCGCTACCAACGGCTTAACGTGCTTTCCGAGGCGCGGAGGAGTCTCGGTAAAGACTCTGTAAAGACGGTCACCCATCCACGGACCAACCCGGGCAAGCGTAGTTTAACCTGATGGATCGACCCGTGCGGCTGTTATTACTTAGCCACGAGCTCCTCCGAGAAAGTATTCTAGTATTAGTGGTAATACTATTTTTACTTGTTTTTTTTTGTTCTTGTTACATTTGAATAGGTACTTACAGTTATATTGCAATAATTGCTATAAATATGGTATGGTTATATTATATATAAAAAAAGTTAATAACTTCTCGAAATTAATTATACAGATAACTTTTCCACAAAACGATTCAAAAATTAAAATCGAATGAATTTAAAAAAGTTAGAGATGAACCTCTTAAGATTTTGTAAAGATGAGAAAAGGCTATGTTACCTACACCACATTAATTATATAGTAAAAACCGAAAGTAACATCTCTTGTGGCAACATTTTGACTAAAAACCTATCTCCAAAATTCACTGTAAAACCGTTGCTGTTTTTATTACCTATCCTATCTCCCAGAAATCTTTATAAACAAAAAACAAGTAGGCATAAGACATAGGAACTGAATAAGTCCGCAGAATCTTCCTCCAGCCATCTTTCTTCCCATCTTCAGGAACCCCTACCACAGGTGCTCATTCCTCTCCGTGCCGTCTTCAGAAACCTCTACCACAGGTCTTCATTCTTCGAACTCGTCAACGTTCCGTAGCGTGGTCTTCCAGCCGTGAGATACCTGTAGAGACGAGCTTCTGATGTGAACTAAACTACAAAAGCCCGGATCTACAGGGTAGATCACGAATGTGCCATATAACCTTCGAGTTCTTCGAGTTTCAGTGGTAGGTTTCGAGTTGCGGACCAAGTTTTCGGTTACAGCTGCCGTCCGCGATCTGAAACTTTGAAACAATTTTTTTTTTGTTTTAGGTATATTTTCTTTCTTGTTTCGGCGATTCATAAAAGTTGTTATGAATAGAATTTTGTTCTTTTGGAAGTTTTTGGATATAGGGGTTAATAATAAAGTTGGAACATAACATTCATGGAGTGTCTTTAACAAAAGAAAACTTCAGTAGGTACCTGATTTCTCACACAACTTTAATTCTGGATAAAATATTAAATTGCTTTTAAATTGAATCAAAATGACATACAATGTTGTATATAATATGGTCTTTAATATTTTCTCATAATTAAAACAATCCAAACTCCACGAAAATTAATAAAAACCTTTTCCTAAAAAGTGACTTAATTAAAGCATGCTTAAACATAGCAACAATAGGTACCTCCAGCTCCCGAGCGGGCAACAAAATTTTAATATGACGTGTAACCCCATACGTCACTTTTAACAGAACCTACATGATATAGGCTTAACGTATAATTAACACGACAGCTGCCAGCATCCGTTTAATATGGAAATCTCGTTATACACGACACACGTTGCCTATCATTTATTACTTGGGAAAATGCGGCGTGAAACGGTTGCTTACGATGAGAAATTTTCATTAGGGTTCGTGTTTGCGAGTGTTTACGATTGATCGGGTAGTGTTTAGTGTGGTAGTTTAGGGTCAAAATTTGTGTTATAAATAATATGAAGTATAGGATAGTTTGAACGATCCCTCAGAATTAGTAGGAACACTTAACTATTGGCAACGGTTTTGAAGTCTTAATAATAATATTCAGTAACATTTCTACACTGATATTAATTTAAACCAAGGAAAATTTTGATTGAATAAGACTCCAAAAACTTTGCGAATTCCTCGAAAAAAAACTGTTCCCCGACAAAACTCAGCGCCTTCCAGAATTCAATTTACGCTCAACAATACAACACTTTCACCCTAATCTGATAGCATGACGAGGGATCACAAATCAGAGGAATCAGCATCGAAGCCTCGCGGGATACGCCACAAAAAAATAATCTCGACGTATTTCCGCAAATCATTGTGACCATTGTATAGTCGATAATGTAGTTGAGGAAAGCGGGCCTAACAAAAAGGTTCACTTAATTGCACGAGGGAAGAACGCTGAAAGGCGAACGGCTTTTGTTTCCCGCGAGGCCTTTGTACGAGTTCACCCGATCGTCTGACTCATCAATTTCCCAGATTGACGTAAACGTTTGAGTCTTAGATTGCGCTAATACGGATAGACGTACGACACATACGGAACTACGGGTGTTCGAAGAGATGAGATGTCAGATTTAGGGATGTGTTCTTGGAAAAACTCGGCAATGGATATCTTTTATACAAGTCAATGATGGAGAAGGTAATACGAACTTTATTCTGATTCTAAATGAAACACAATCAGTAGCAGATTTTACCAATGATACATTGAACGTAAATCAGTTTCTAGGTTGTTAAACATTCACTCGAATCTCATGAATGAGTTATTTATCTAAGTTAAATAACTCCAATTAAACATAAAGCCCAATACGAAAGCCTCATGATAAAGCCATTACACAAGTTAACCTAGCAAACGCGAGGAAAACACGGCACTTGAACTATTATTAACTATCGGGTCTAACGAGGCGCATCGACTAAGCTTAATCGAACCTCATTTATAAATCTCTAACTAACTAAGAGTATAGGTGGCTCACGTAAATATCTACAAGCAATTAGCGCAAATAGAACTAACGTATTACAGCATTTGGGGGACTGAAGCCCCCGTAGGTGGGTAGGTTCCCCCTAAGTTCCCCCGGCCGGCGCAATGTCGTCCCGCCATCATTAATCTTGCCGCTCAGCAAACAGTCCTCCACAAGAGCAACTTTAGAGCTGTACCGTGTCGATAATGTAAGTAAACTATCGTAGATATGAGCGATAACTACCTAGAGGCCTCCCCGACCCAGCGACGCTGCTTAATTAATTGGATTTTAGATACAACGAGAAATTTGTGTTCAACAGAATTTAATGGCAATTACTTTTGATTTGTTTAATAAAAATATATGATTTGTTTAAGCTTGCTAATTAAAATATATATTTTTTTTATCTGTGCGAGAACCAATTACTGATTTGTTTTCGGAAATTGATTCTACTTTGCAATATTAATTTTATCAAGTCGTAAAAATATACGCGAATTATTTTTTTACGATTTTTTACGACTATACTTAGTTGATAGGAATCTAAATCTTTATACTAAAGGGAAAAGCTTTAATAGGTCCGCTCAACGCCAGCAGGGGGACATTTGGGTAACGAATATCTTAGAAGAAAAATCCTTACAAATTGGAGCGATCAGTCTTCTTAATTCTCGACTCATCGATACAAATTCGTTTGCTAATGGAATCCCTATCGGTGCGAATTTCATGGAAATGTTCAGCTGAAAGATTTCGCTTTGGATTCATATCGGAGCGTATTGAAGACGATCGTCCTTTATCTATTGAGACCGAGGGGTAGCCTGCTGATATAGGTATTTTTAGTAAGAGAAAATGGATGTATTTTTTTCTTAGGACCATAAAACTAACACCCAAATTTTCACTGGAAAATAATCAATCTCGAAGTAATCACAACTACAAATCCAAAAAACCTTAATTTGGAAACAAATACACATCGCTATTTCTACATTTATTCTTTGTCACGATGCCTTTTCTAACTTGCACAGATCTTCAAAATTAACTTCCCACATTGCAAACAAAACACAATCAAAACTCAACAATCTTTTTTAAAACGTAATTATATTAGATGATTGCATTATAAATTCGATTCGCCCGCGAAGTTTAAATTTTCTTACGTTTTTTGCAATTTGCAGGTCAGTGTCAGGTTATATGTTAATTAAAATATGATTCTCGACCATAACAAATATGGCTTTACTAAATTATAATCATTAGAATCAGCAATACTGGTATTGGTACTGGTATTTGTGGCTGTACCTTTCAAACTTAGAACGATCTTCACGGATGATCTTTCCAAATTGTAAAACAAAACACAGCTGAAACTTAACAATCATCCAAGTATGTTCCAACGCGATGAAAAATACAAGTTAACATAGAACGTACCTGCAATTGTTTGTTCCAAGCATTTCTCATAACAGCTTGTTTTCCCTTGAGCACCGCCTGAAACATTCAATCCCAAATGTTACATTTCAATATGCTGACTAAAACAGCCTAACTTTTACTCCACCCCTTTCAACGCGTTTTATTTGAAAGCAATATGTCTCCATATGTCTGAGAACATAATTTCACATTTGTGTTCCGAGATATTTTGTTGGGCGCCATTATGTATACAGAATCGGATTGTTAGGTATATAACTGGTAACGCATAAATGTTATTTGTGAAGCTAAGAGATAACATAAAAGGGAGATCAATTTAGCTATCTGAAAGCCACCAATGAAAAATGTGGACTTCGGCCTTTATTTATGCTGGCAACTCTTTTTGTTAGAAAACCAACCTCTTTAGATAAACCATCATGAGATCTTATTTAAAGATAATTATAGGAGACAAACTTGGTACCTTTAAGATAATAATGTCTGTGAGTGATGATAATTATCTATGACAGTTTGTCGCACGCTAACAATCTAGTTAACTGATATTTTACCAAGATCTGAAAACATTCGCAATACCTCGGTCGGAAATAAATTACTCAAAAATGTAAAAATATGTATTACTCTCTGACTGTTGAAGTATAATAATTTACTCTTCACAAACAAACAAAAGTTTAAAACGTAATTAAGGGCAACAGTTCATTTACGCGCTTTTGACGCGGTCAGTGTGAAGTGCCAAGTTCGTTTCCCCCTATGCGCAAAATGCGTACGTGTAAATTGTTAACAGATATACAGACATAAAAGAGAATGTTAATGTTAATGCCAATACGAACAGTATTGGCATTAACATTACAATATCTTTTAGGTTATTACTGTTACCGGAAAACACTGAAATTGTGTTGAATTACAGTAACCTTTTTCTATATTCTGAAACTAGTGCTAATAAAATGCTCGTAAACTATGTGAAAAACAAACATTTTTGTAATAAAAAGAACATCATAGTTTCCCTGTGTATAATTACAAAACTTTTGCATAATATTATGATAATGTCGAGTGTGGAGTGAACATAAAAATGTACTTGAGTTCAAAAAGCTTTAAATATGTATCCGTCTAGACTTGGTTTCGCCTTTCAAATGCTAATTTCGCAAAAAGACTTGGTTTTTCCTCTGTTCCTTGTAGCATAATCATCTTCTCTATTAGTAGAAGATAAGAAAGCATTCCTAGATACATAAGTCTGTAACGGAAAAGATAGTACTATCTTTCCCGTTACAAACTTGTATTTAAACCGACGTAGGCAGCCATTAAATGAGCACGATGTTGTAGTTACTACGAATTTGAAAGATTTATTTTATTGAAACTTGTGAAGATATTTGATTCCAGAAAGCAGCAAATCAAATTGAAGTTTTCAATGATATTAAAAGAAAGGAAGATATAAGATTAAGTAAGTTTTTAATTGAAACACGAGGAAAAACCTATTTAATAAAGGACACACCAAAAAGTCGCAAATCAAACCTAGCTTAAATATGGCACGATAACTCCCTAACGACAGAATAAAAATTACAAATTAAATTAAATTACTTAGTTAAAGCGAACAATCCATTACGTCAGTGCATGCGACCCAGCATCAGTGACTCCTACATTAAACTTGATCCCATTAAACAAAAACTTTGCTCTTAATATTCCGCCTAACGAGTTAACTTCGGACATACGCCCTTTTGACATTAACTTTTAAAATTTGTCGAGTAATGTCAACGTTAAAGTTTATAGTGCACATTTGAAATGTAATAGAGGTGTGAGGGTAGGAATAAAATAGAGTAGCTATATCTCTAGTTCGTCTCGTTAGTGGTACATAAAGTTTAGTATGTTGACGCACTTAGACGTCAGACAGTAGCCAGGCTGAGAGGAGTCTAGACCGAAAGGTTTGATCGTTAAATTCTGTATCATGTTTCATTCAAACTTGTTTGCCAGACTAATTATGTTGAAAGAGCGTGGGTTGAAAAGATTATCGTCATCAATCAGCTATTTATTTCCCCGATTACCTTCTAGAACATGGCAATTCTCGAACGAATATTAGATTGCATGACCATGCAAATAATTTGAACAAGCTAAATTCCCTTTACACATAAAATTAAAATCGAATAATTTCATGCTCGCACATAGGCTTCACTGCCAAAATTATCAACATAGCGCAACTGTGCCCTGATTAACCATCACTTAAATCAAGAACCGAGGGCTGGGCTTGGCTCGGGGCCAGTCGACCGCTACAGATTTATATTTGCAAACATATTTCCATATACCCGCGATCGATATGCCTATCATATGGGATGGGTGTATGGAGCCAAGTCGCGCGCGCCAGATGAATATTTTACTGCGTTTCCGGGCCTTGCTGTGAAAATGCCAGGCGTAAAATACTGGAAGCAGTAAAATGCTGTTCATTTACAACGGTAGCATAAATATGTGCTGGCTGTTAATGTTGAAATTTAAATTGAGTGCGACTTGTATAATATATGAATTTCCTCCCACGTAAAAAAGGAATTAAAAACTCTATCGGAATTTCCGGAATTTTCCTTGAAATTTTTATCCAAAATGACGTATTCTCTAAATAATAATCCCACGACCCGACACGACACGACGATTCTGAATTTTCTATCTTCGGCTAAACTATTTTCATTCCAAATACTTTTGTAAAAGCAGAAGATGGAAACATCGAACGGAAACCTTTAAAAAACTTCTAATTTATTCTTCCGATAAGCACCGGCCGGAATTACAGCGAAGTTACATGGAACATTTTAAACATCGCAAGTACGTTTTTTACGGAAGAAGCGAAGAGCAACATTCAATCCGGAAAAAAGCGACAGCTACTAGTGGAACTTTCAAATTGTTTTTCTTTTAAGCACAAACAAAGGGAGACGATGCCAAGGAAATTAAAGGTGGCTTGAAATAAAATAAAAGTCCACCGAAGCGGAGGACTTTTTGTCGGATAACACGGCTCTCAAGTCCGAACTTTAAGGTTTTTTGATTGCAAAACTAATTGGAAGCAATTACATTGTTTTTAACTTTTATTATCTCGAGGACTTTAATATACGTTTTCCTGGAAGAGGTTATTTTAATTTCTTTTCAGCAGGTGCAAGTTGGAAGGATAGTAGGAAATGTAATGTCGACTAATAGTTCGCAAACTGCACAGGAGCTCGTGTTATGGGGTGCTTCCCGTATAGACAGCGACCACAAACGATCGAAGGGGATGGGGCTATAAGCAACACGCTTGCATGCTAGGGGAATTAGTGATGCCGATGCAATGTGTCGATGGACACTAGTGCGTGTTGCTACGTCGTATCGATAGCTGTTATGCCTGTTTCCAATTTCAATTGCCCGTGTAAAGTATGCAGTTGGTAGTCTTATTTAATACTTAGCACACAATTGTACCGAGGCAAACTTAAGACCTTTTGGTTAACAACAGAACACCAAGCTCTGATTGTTGCTATCGATCCATACAATCCTATTACTTACCCCAAAATTAGTAATGATATTTTTCATAATCTCCATATAAAACATTCTCGAATAAGAGTCAATTTCACCAATGAAACCGAACACGATTAGCCGAACCGCATTCAAGAGCTATCAGTAACAATATTGCACAACAATGATGACAGCTCTTAAACGCGGTTTTAATGTGCTTATCGCGTTTAGTTTGATTGGCGAAATTCGCCCTAAGTTTCACAAAGCTTGGCTAACAAACAAAACAATCTACTGGTGCAACATCCAACAATTATCCATAAAGCCCCGAACAATAGCAACGAACATTAACCGTTGCATTAACTTAAATAAACACTATTATTCGCACTTAAAGCCGTACAAAGCGGCGACATAACTCAAGCCTAACTTCCAGAACAATCTCACTACATATCTACAATTGTTGGAACTTAATTTAGTTTCAAACTGCAGTCGCTTTATCTGCATAACGGAACTAACCCAGTTAAGCTGGGGACGTTTGCGCTGTCGCAAACTTGGCTGTGTGTACAGGCCTAAGGTATTAGAGCTACCTGTATATTTCAGTCAGACTAAACCTGCTAAATTAACGGGTAATAATAGCCTGAGAAACGTACGTGTTTCGTTTATTTGGTGGTATTATTATCAATTTCCAGAATGTTTTCCTTCTTTCTTTTTACGGTATATACTAGTACCTATCCAAAACTTGCTAGTATTCATTTCTGCCTGTTTGAAACCGCAAGTTTAAGTAACCGTAGGATAAATAGTCTAGTACGTGGTCGGTAGGACTACAATTTAATTAGTAAAAACCTAAACAAACTTTAACGCTCAGAAGCATTCTAAACATTGGAAAGTTCCAAAAACAAAACGTTAACTAACTAGTAGTAGAATTAAACCAATAATTGAAATGGATATAAACCATTTCATTAAACCAAATGACGTCTTTATCAAGACAAAGAGGTTATAAATAAGAACCACTAGCTCATAACCTAGGCTGGAACTACTCGTAGAAGTCGTAGATTATAACGAAGACTATGAAAACCGGCTTTAGTCTAAGCACGCCTGAGCTCCATAAGTATATAAAGCTGATGACACAATACAAATTAAACACGAGAACGAAATAACTTTTCATGACGTAATGCAACTTGATTAAAATCATGGTAACGGATGCTAAGCAAAACGACTGTCTGCAGATCAAGGAATTCAAGTAGAAATTTCGAGTAACTCGGCTTGAGTTAAGTTAAATTCAGTGCTGTTAGGTAACAGATGTTTTTCTTAATTTTCAAAATATTGTACTGAATTATGTGACTACGATGTTGGCCCTATGAA
Source organism: Lithophane ornitopus (assembly GCA_948473465.1). Classification (NCBI taxonomy): domain Eukaryota; kingdom Metazoa; phylum Arthropoda; class Insecta; order Lepidoptera; family Noctuidae; genus Lithophane; species Lithophane ornitopus. Next base: position 11,105,305 of record OX419623.1, read on the forward strand.
GCAAGTTGTTCAGTTTGATGGTATGTATCTCTTAAATTTGACCATACCTTTCTGATACTTACACATGTTTTACTTATACCTACCAACACAATAGAGTAGAAAACCATGAATTAAAAACCAAAATAACTTTTTTTTGTTATTAATTTTATCTATTAAAAAAAATGTAAAACAACTACTTAAAATACTTAGTAATAATGTACAAGTATATAATTTTTGTTCTCTAAATAAATAGGTAACTTCAACATAAACGAGTGTTAGTAAAATGGAATCCCATGCAGATTAATTTTAAGCTATGTTCTAAGCACGCTAATTCTACAAAACTAGAAAATATGGTCCATAAAATTTTAAAATCTTGGTTTTAATAAGAAACTGACTCATAGCCTAACACTACTAATCTAGTTGTGTTGGTAGGATGTAATTACATCATCTACCATAAGAAGACGGCAACATTTTGTGAGTTTTATTCCAAGCATCTTGTCTTCTGCTGTCATAACGGCACAAACTATAGAAATGAACTCAAGTCGTAGTAAAAATACGGCTGTTGTAAGGCAGCATCTCTTCGCAAAAATTCCATTTTATTTAAATTCTAGTAAATATGAGAATTCTGAAACACACCCTAGCACAACTAGTTTACACCCCCTTAATAAACCAGCGGACGCAGGAACAACCCTAGCTCTATTCTCAGCACGCCAGTGCTGTTACTTCAAATTGCATTTGCATAACGCACGGACCGTGGTGTGTAGCGCGAATTGGAATACATTAAAAATATAAAACACTATTCGTAGAAAGTTGGTCTTTGTTTTATTTGGATCATGTTGTTTGTTTTCAGTTGGTTTATTTAGTTTGCATGTGTTTGGTATTGGTTAAGATTTACAGATTAAAAAATTCAAACGTAAAAGTTTTCGTTCTGCTTTGGGAAAGTAATACCTACGAGGAGCATTAGGATTTAAAAATGTTTTCTCTTGAAAGATTTAAACTTATTAAGGAAACGGCAATAAGAAGTTTTTTATAATAATAAGCCTATTCACACAAACATCGACTAAAGTCAAAGATGGAATATATTGCACTAAAAGTCCCTTCCCATAGATTAAAGAAGCAAGCTCGTAACACAGAAACCCTCTGTGCATTTCTATTTAAACATTTTATTCTATAATCATGAAAATAAATAGAGAGAAAGATATTACTTTACATTAGTAGTCGAGTTGAAAAACTCGTTATTCATATTTATGCAAGTTTCTGAGCGCCAGCTAAATTAATGCGAGACGGCGACCATGTAAAGTTGAAATAATACAGCTACAAGTGAAATAATTTACTGCTTTCGCACGTTTTCATATTTTCCTTTTTCCTGTATGTATACACAGCTTTATTTGAAGAAATGGTCCAGTTTTCTGTTGACACGAAGCGTGATAGATGACCGAGAATCTATACGATGACAGAGCTGAAAGATCGTCCAAATGTGAAAATGTCGCAGAAGTTTGATCGTGTTATTAGTTATTTCTTAAATGTAGACGTGTTAAAAATTTCATCGATCATTTGTGGAGCGATCGAGAAAATAAACTTGAGTTTAGAAGAAGACAAAATACGTGACTATAAAGCTTCTAATGTAGTTTCGATACGAGACTTGAGGTTCGATCCGTTAGATGAGTAGGTATTATGGACAAAAGTAGAACTAAGTGATCGTTCATTACAGACGGCCTAGGTACAGCTTCTGTAATGCAAGTTCACGTAGAAAAGAACCAAGATGTCGTAAAGCATTATTTTTAATACCGAGAAATTGAGATGACTATTTTTCTCGGTATTAAAATTAATTATTTTTACTCATAAATATAGCCACCTACAAAAACAACACTTGTGAGCGTCTAAGTCCCTATGCAGTAATAGACAAAGAATCTCGAGGAAAACTAGTTAACATAGGACTTCGGATGACAAAAAAACGAAATTCAGTCTCAAAACGGTCCGTCAGAGCATTTGTCTCATGTTTCAAACATTTTTATTTACGCCGCCACCAAAAACGAGACTACAACCAAAATGAAAAATTCACAAGTCAAGCCCTTCTATGACACCCCAGAGTCTTGATCCTACCACAACAACGCTTCCAGAAAAACCTGAATAATATAACAAAAAGAATATATTTCCAGATTAAAACAAAGTGAAAAGAGCGAACTAAAAGGTATGAGTCGTTTTAGCGATGTTAATTTAGGGACTGTTAGCTAATTTACATGATAATCTTCCCTGAAGAATTTATTTTTTGTTAAAGCAGAAAGGCGGCCTTGGGCTAAGCCGGTTAAGTAATATCAGAATTTACGCGGACCTTTCCCTGCCAATTCGGTAATGTAAAGGGTAGACTAAGCTGCGTATCCTTGCAAATTAGTATTAAATTCAGTAAAGGTTCCATTTGAAGGTCTACGGCCTCTCAAACAATATTAGGTCAAATTCGGGTCGCACATTACTAAAACATCAGTCTATATTAATACATTTTTAGTAGGACCTCCTAAAACTTTAACATTGAGAATGGCATCCAGTTTCTGCGACTCCATTTACATGTTTTTTTTGTGAATAAAACTAATAATGGTGTTGATCTACCTACTTGACAAACGTATTCACTATTCCTATAAAATGTATTCCATTAATTAAACATAAACTGCATTTGCCATCTAAAACGAAAGCCCACTAATAAAGACAAAAACATGAGACTCCTAAAATTAGAACGGCAGAAAATGCGGACGAAACTTAAGCCTTATAACTGGATGCTGCAGGCAGAATTCTAAAACCACTAAAAAAGGACATTAGCACGCTAGTGTAGGTGGTTTACTGCATTTTAATTGTGCCCGCGCGTCGAATCAAATAGCAAGATGGCCGCCACCGACTGGCGGGAGCAGGGGGAAAGGGATCGTAATTTCGCGCCCGGGGCGACATCTATAATTCCAGAGAGCTATCATAAATTAGCATACGTATTAGATTGCGCGAGCCACGGGCGAGGACGAATTCCGTGCACGATTTTACATACATAAGCACAAATCCGGACCTATCTGGTAAATTAAAGCGCAATCGGAAAAAATCTGAAAAATATTCGTTATAAAACCATATGTTTCGAGATATTTGTGTATTGACAGAGATACTAAACTAACGGGAGCAGTTCAAAAATGGTTGCTTCAAGATTGATCTCTAATAGAGATTGATTTTTCGGAAGGAAAACCAAAAATCCCTTGAATACTAAAATGTCCTTTTACCGCCTCTTCTAAAAACTCATAGTGCATCCTCATTTCATCGTGTCCATAACCAGGCAGATGAATAACTAAATCAAATTCTACGACACCATAGGAATTCAAGACATCTCAAAATCCGGCTGATTCAATCCATTAGCAGGCATTTATTGGCACTCGTTAGCGAGGCATGCGAACGACACGCGAAGACTGGTTCAATTTACTTTTACATGCCATTTGCTTATAACGTTTCTAAGATTGGCAAAGAAAATCTTTCTTTTTGAAGAGGTGTTTGATGTCAAGTAATAGACTTTATGGAATGTCATTGCAAGGGTACGCAAGATACTTGTAACATAAAAAATGATAGAATTTAAAAACTGACCAATGACAAAAGAGCTGCGAAAAAAGAGTTATGTATGTATTCATCCAATGGTCGAAAAAATAAATGCCTTTATTCGGACGTCAAATGAGACACACACGAGGTTTTTATGAATGATCGATACGTTGAGAGACAGACAATCCTGTCAAATATATCCATCAACTTCACTGATCAATGATTCTTCGGAAACTATTTTATTATTCAAAGTCGAAAGGTCAAACAAACGAAGTCATAAAAACTTGCAGCCTTTACGCCGCGGCTGGGGACATCATGAGGGCAATTTATGCTAGTTTAATGGTTGTCAGCCGAACAAATTACAAAATTAATATTTAAATTCAGCAATATAAAAGGCGAACTCATTTAGCTCACAGATTAAAATAAAAGTCTGGATGTTTTGAATGGGGATAAGAGCAAGATAAAATGAATTTACACTGGCCCGTAATAAAAGATCCCTTTCTAAGACTTGTTGAGCATACTCATTAGTTATTCATTTTAATTTCCTTAGATATAGCTGTAATTTTTACATCTTGCGTTTTACGCCAGTGGAGTGATAAAATTTTAGTATAATAATAAAGATAGCGCCATGTGAACTACTTTAAGAGCGCAGCTGATCTCCTGGCCGGAAAATGAGCTCGTATAAACGATACTATACATTTCCTAAAGGAAATCAGATCGTGGGTAGTAAAACCCTGGACAAGATTGAAGATAAGTGTACCCACTCTATTTTTTGACCACTTGGCTTAAAATATCCCGAAAATAAAGTAAGAATATTATTGATTATTTTAAACAGATTACAAATTATTTCTGTATTTAGGTAATGACCAATTTTCGTATAGCGTGTGGTTCTGCTAAAACGACGTGACACATATTGCGTCGGGAAAGAAAACATATTATTCTATTAATATAGCGTCGAAATACCAAAAATCTTCTGGAAAAACCACCGAATTATTTCATTAATATCGCCACTTACAACAATGCTCAGCCTTGACAAAATATAGAATAACTAAAACGCCTCCGCAAAATCATTGGCGGTCGCTAAACTCGCTACAATTCTCGTCTACAGCCACAAAGCTCCACCAAGAGAGACGTAAAACCTTGTTAGTATTGTAAATTCCCCTCATTCTTCTCTCGGTAAACAAAAGGAATCCACCGAGTCTTATAAACGCGGTGCGTATACCAAATTGTTTCGGCCATATTGCCGGCCACCCGAGGATTAAGTACAGGGTTGCTACATTACCGGTAGGATGGGACACAGCGGTATTTCGGCAATAAAGAAAAGAAATAATTCGTTGTTGGTGGTTGTAAAATTTTTGTGCCGAGCGTGTATTTCGAGAAAAGGCTTTCTATCGAAATAAAATGAACATAAACTACCTCCAGGATTAAATCCGGTCTGTGTAAGTAAATATCTATTTTCAGTTTCAAAATCATCAAGCCTTCATTCCAGCTTTTATACCAATGAGAGGTCTTGTCATGGACTATTTTTATTTTTTGTGCCGATACATTTCTTTTTTGCACAATTCAAGAATTTCAGAATTCGAAATATCTTGGTGCTACAAAGGCTCTTATTAGAAAATCAATAGAAAATAGAAGTTGATGCTTAACCAAATCCATTTCCATTTCTTCAATATTCTCAAGTAACAAATCTTCAAAATCGACCGCAAATTCAAACGCAACGTCTATATTACTTCCGATTGTCCTAAAACCATAGTAATATGCTTTTTCAAGCACGTTCAATGGCGTCTTTTTCCGGTATTTCGAGTCTCACCCCGATTGTGTGCAATCTTGAAAGTGTGTATTAATCTCGGCCACTTCCCGGCGGGGCACTATAATGGATAGTCGCGAAATCGCGCCCAAACAACCTCTTTGTACCGTTGAAAACTATTCTTTATGTGCTCGTACATTATCCTCTTTCCCCTTCTCGTATGTGGTAGAGAATGTTTTATCAAAACATGCTTACAAGTTGGATGATACGGCCTATTAATTTTCTTTAGATACAAATTAAACCATATAATTAATATTATTTTGTGTTTTCAGAAAGATACTTACCTAATTGAAATTTTTAGAAACGAAACACATTGCGTTCTAATTGTCAAATCCATTTTAAATACTTACTATCTCATAACCTCTGTGCTAAATTGAGTGATATTTCAAAAGGAAAGTTCGAAGTCTACGATCATCCATAAATGTCCATAATCGTCAATTGATTCAATATGACGTAGCGTGAGGACTTCGACAGGAAAAGTTTAAAGAAAACTCGAGTAACTGGTGAGCGATGAACAAAAACTTTTGACAGCTACAATCATTAACGATCAAAATTCTACCTATATAAACGCAGACATGACTTTCGATACGAATACGATTAGATCGTTCCCTCTTTTCTAAAATATTCCACGTTTTTGCCCAAAATTAGCATAGAGATTATTAATAAAAAGAGAAACCTAATTAAATGCCCTACAGGGAAAAGAATTCTCACCTAAAGTCACGAGTATAATACTCGGTTTACAGAAGTCCGTAGTCGCAAAATCCTTATTTGCTTTTGTTATTACATTCTGCTCCGCCTTCATAAATATGGCCCTCCCGGGGCCGTTTGCTACAGTCGCTATGATATGAAAACGGAGAAATACCTATTTACGCTATCCTTATATTTTGGTCCTTTGATAAGGGGGTATAATGTCGGTAATTACGGATCGGATAATAACGAACCGGAACGTTCCGAAAATGATTGTGATTCCGCTTTTAGATAAGAAAGGTATGGTTTTGCGTAGATATTGGTTTGTGAATAGCCTAGACGTCTAGACTTTAGCAAATATTGTTGAAGAGGAGTTCGATTTCAAATGAGACTCGACTTTAAAATTATTTTCAATTTAAAAACCGTCAGAATGTTATCATGAAAAACATGGACTGTTTTTCATGATAACATTCTGACGGTTTTTATTCCAAGAAACAAAGAAAAATCGATTGCTTTTGATTGACTTTTTTTGCAATGAATATCTTTATCTGAAGCTATCATTCGTTATTTGATTAACCTTAACTTACTTTATAGGTACCTGAGGATTTGTCGATACTCAAACTGTTCTTTATTATTTCTTTAAGTTTAAAATAAGACGCTCAAATGAATACCTATCTGAATATTTTTTTACTAAAAAAGACATTATAAAAAGTCTGACTTGAAGGAAAATCGGCTTTTGATACGATTTTATCCCGATAATGGCTATTAGTTAGGAAGTGTGGTAAAAAGTTTTAATCCCTAACCTGAAATGCAGCTTAGCGGCGGGCGATCAAAATTTCGCGACGGTAAAATTACTTACTGGTAAATTAATTGAACGTAAATAATTTGCGCAAGAAAATAAACATATTATTATACATAAATCAATAAAAGTACTGAATTAATACATAAGTAACGAAAATTAAACGATAGAGGAGCAAAAATTTAACATTCAAATTAATAAAATATAAAAACAATTTTAATATTTGAAAAATCCATAATAACAAATAAAATATAAAGAGAAACATAATTTATACTTTACCTGACACAGAAGTCCGCATGACACGCGCCACCCGACCCGAGATCTGAAATAACAAAAATACCAATTCACTACAACCGCACTGAAGAAAAGGTCCAAAAAGTTTGAAGAACAAAAAAGGTGCAGATAAATGCCAGTTAGAATCCAAGTCAAAACAAAATAGAAACAACAAGTCAACAACACTTGTCCGCGTCACGACTCACGCGGGGGAAAAGGTGAGGGCATCAAATCGCATTAAGGGAGCGTTTGACGCAATCAAATTATACGAAAACTTCACCCCGCAAACATTACACGTGGACACAGAAAAATATTCACAAATACATACCGCAGATTTTCCAGTTTTCTTCTAGATTTTCTAAAATATTTCATTTTAAATTCTGAACTGAATGTAACATGAAGTGTCGTTATCGGCAGGAGCTCAGTTGCGTCTAACTTTGCGGCGAGCCGCGCCCCTACACGCTACTTGTACTGAATCTCTACCCCTATTCCGGGCTTCGGGAGGCGAGCGCGCCCGCGTGCTTCAAGTCGTAAGCTAAGCAATAGTAGCCGGTCAATACAAAGCTCTATGCTCTGTGGAATAAGGTTGAATTCCGAAAATTAAAATGTAAGCTTCAGCCATTTTGGAGTCTGCGGACTGCATTTGGGTACCCGGGGATGCTGCGCAAAATAGGAACACGAAATATGAACGAGACTGCGAGGCGCTGGCGGGTGAGGAGGGGTGTGAACAGACAGGGGATATTTGAATAGACCTCTCCAGCTCTTTCCCGCGGCGGGGGGAGCAGGGCGCGCGGGAGGCGCGGGTAACGCTGTTGTGTCGGAACCACGCTCCGCGGTACAAATCGCCAATGTACACTGAGCAACGAATGTGCACTTTACCAAGACCTTGCTTTGGAGAGGGAAAAACAAAGAGATACTGTAATTGAATTCTCTCTCATTACATTATCTGCGAAGCAAGATGTTTTGCTAGAGGAATTTATTCAAGTATTTTGTACCAAACAGGAATACTTACAGTATTTCATACGCAAATGTCTAAAAGAAAAAAAGCAGGAACACTACGTAGACGTCATTTGCTAAAAGAGCTTTTGTAGTACTGAGATTTTTTTTTACGGTATGTCTGCAAGATGTTCGTAGGGTTGAATACAAGGAAATACACAATTGTAAGTCGCTATAGATTGCCGAACAAACAATATGACTCGAACATTCCAAACTAAATAAGTTACCGAGAGAACACAGAAGTAAAGGGCATGGGACCAAGTCGTGACTTCGCAACTTTAATCCCTTACATGCCAACATTCAGCTTTGCCAATGTAACCAATGATACCGACTTACAAATAGCACCATGTACTCAAAGCATTTATTTGAAATAAATTCTTTGTGTACATGATGCCTAAAAGCATGAAAAGAATTCACTCAATATTCCGAGGTAGTAAGATGATAATAAGAAGGTAACGACTGAACGGAATCATATCTTTTGCAATTCCTAAAAACAGAATATTTGCGAAGAACTTCTGACAAAATCATAGTCACAAAAGCTAATAAAATGCCGAACGTGAATAAGCACAATGAGAAATACATCACGATGCTACGCCAAGCTTTCACAAAACATTTTCTCCGTCAGACTACCGTTTCCGTTTTAGGTACTAAAATATCGCTTACAGCTGTACTTTTTCACTACTTTTATTTAATTCCGATGCCGTAGATTTCCATTGTAAAATGTAACGTAAACTAGTTTCTTTGAATACAGCATAAATTCTTAAAATATTTACATTTCAAGCTTGCATAACTACATAAAATATACAGTTTTAACGCTATAGGCGTGCTGCAGGGTATGTTAATTGGGCCATTGTTGATGCACTAATACCTTAATAAAATATTTGTTTAGGGATTATGTTGTTTTCAATCATCTAAAATTCAAAACAAAATATTGCAAATAGAAGAAAAACTTTTTCTAAAAAACATTATATAGCTATATAGTACCTACACAGTTTTGCTCGCGACAACCTCACGTGAACTAGAAATAATGTTTCTCGCGATATTTCTGCTCCCGCTATCAATTTGTCAACCTATTTCTTGACTTCGCCTCAATGGATTGAGACAAACTCGCTGTTTCGTCACTTTAATTACTAAGACATTTTGTTGAACACCGTTAAGTTGCTAGAGAAAATTCTCGATAATCGATGTTAACTGGAAAACAATCTTCAAAACTTTCGCTCTTGAACCTTGTTGTCGTTTCAGATTAATAACTTTCCAATATCAAGCAAAGAACATGATAATTAGTTCCACAATCTATTTTTCGAAAAGTTTCTTAACAACTAAGTCTATATACTAAAGTGCTTTCTATTCAAGCGCGTATTGATCGTGTGTCTAACAAAGGCCGATGATAAATCTATCGCTATTACACTAGTACGAAGGACGTTCAACCCTAAAATGCAGTGTAGTAAGTAAATCCGTGCATTGTCCAGACGGGTAGGTCGTGTGGAATCCCAAGATATCTCACAACACCTCTTAGCCAGCCATGCAGCGTGTGCACTGGGTGGATGCCAATACATACCACTTGGATGTTTGTTTTATGTTCATGTCTTATGGATTCATCGGTTTTTAGAAGCTTTTGGACGGTTATTTAAAGATGACTTGCAATGCATTGTGATTTTTAGATAAAGCACTATTGTATTTACATGCCCAGCTGTACGTTTTTTAACAAATATAAAATAAATAAATAATAATGCTACCTAGGTAACAGTAAACAAGTGAAAATTAAACCTACAGTTGCCCAAACCACTTCGGTTGAGTGTGGTCAGTGATATTAGAGCGTTGTTGCTTTATGGTCTACTTTGCCTACTAGTACGCAAAATACGCGCTTTGGACGTTGAGTTGCGGACACCAGCCCGAATACAATTTTAAAATGGCCCTACGTTAGGCCTTGATTGACTTTCTTGGGACTCAATGCTTTTGTTAGCACTTATTTTAAACGTATTTGTACAGACGCCAGCACATCAAGCTACCCGAAACTGTCAAACTTTCCCAATCAACCTTGAACCTAATGCTTTAGCGATAAAGTTTAAAATCTACTAAAGATAGACAGATTGTAGTTGCTTGATGTGCTGGCAACTGTATCTGACAAAGGTTCCCCGTTGAACTACCGTCTATAAACTCATATCATAAGAGCTTATAGACGTCGACATTACACAAACAAAAAAGAGGGTCATTAAAAAAAAATAAAAAAAAATCTACCAACTCCAACACAACTCCAAAACAAATTATGAAAAAGATCTATCGGAACATTAAACTAACACAGACAATGCCATACCTTAATAAGCAGCATTTCAAATATTAGGCCCGTTATGTAAAGGCCCATTAATTGAGCACAAATGCGATGCGCTTGGGCTTCAGCCAATTTAATGTATTGCTTGGCACGAATTCGCTATAATCCGATGTTGAATAGGAATGATGGTTGTGCACAGTAACAATGTATTGGGAGTGTAACCTGGCTGTGCCGCCGTGTTCGTGTTGGTAGCAGAGTTATGCATTGTCTCGTGTAGATACAGTGATTTAATTAATACAAATAAATTACTAGTTCCACATTGTTGAACAGATTAATATCCTTTGTTACTTGGGTACTTGGCTGTATTTTCTGTATATTGTCGCGATCGCCACACAGAATGTATATATAGGACAGATTTAAATGCAATTATAGACTCAACCTTGAAGAAAATCACATTATGAAACTTTATATTGTTAAAAAATCTTCGAAAAAATGTTTCATCACTTATACATTAATAAGAATACCGAAATACAATAAAATCACCGTGTAAACAGGGTGAGCAATAAATTGTATGTTATTAGCTTATAAAGCAGCGAGTTACACTCCTCCTGCTATTTGCCGACCGTAAAACGTAGAGTGGGTAGCTGCCCTTCACAATCTATGTTATACCACTTACAACAATACTAAAATATCGATAGTATACATAAAAGATACATAAAACCACAATAAAGAAGGAAAAGGAAAAACTACAGCAATTTTTGTTGTACTCAATAAAGAGACTGAATGTTACTTTTGTTTCACGAAAGTATAAAAAAATTACAAAATATGATATAACTAAGAACTAAAAATGAAATCTGATATTCTTTATGGAATTTTTCCACAAGGAATGATGAAATACACAAGATAATTCCCATTCCCTCCGAGACCGTTCAAAGATAATGTCTAACAAGAAAAACCTCACGATCAAGAGTGTCCGAACGGTCTAATTACACAAACATAGCACCCTAACGTTGGCAATGAGACTCGGTGTGGATACTGCTCAATGTACAAAAACCAACCGTTAGTTTTATTATCAACATGTTAATTAGACCCGAAGGCACTCGTTTGGTGCCCGGCCAAATGGCTGAAAGGCGGACCTATTCTATGATGTGCAAAAGATCATGTTTAGATAAGTTATAAGATCAATAAAGACGTTTATCGATGTGGTGTGAAATCTCGATGGTGATTTGTTTCTTTATTCATAAATTAAAGGAAAAGATTCTTAAAATGAATATTATGTGAGGTTATGCATTTTTTAGAACACAAAAACTTTGTCTTCTCTAAAGTGGCGAAAACGATTAAATTTTTACTCAAAATCTCTCTCAATCTTTAAAATAAATTGATGACGATGAAAATCAACATCCAGTAAAGGGAAATTTCCACAATCACATTAACGAAACCACACTGTATCCTACGGAGTTTCATTCTGCTGTCGAAAACGTACGTCGGTTTTCATTACGCAATGAATCGAACAACCATTTGGAGCGTTTTAATCGGCGAATGATCGAGTGGCAACCGTTTGACACGTATTAACCCTCAATTATACATCGCTCCCTTTCTGTCTAAAATAGAGTGAATGAAATGGTGAAATAGCTGATGACTTGATGTTTATTTAGAGATGTTTTATTTCTGCCTCTTTATCTAGTTGTCGCAACTGCTACTGCTGAACATAAGGCCCCAGGTTCGATTCCCGGGTTGGGCAAAGTGTCATTGGATTTTCCATCTGGAATTTCTCAGTAGCAGCCCGGAGTCTGGATTTGTGCTAGATTGATGGCAATAGGCTCGCCCTCTATTATGGCAAAATGTGGGGTGTACTATAGGTACACTTGTGCCTCCTTCGGGGTAATACAGGCGTGGCGTATTTTATGTTTTATTTATTTAATTTAAAAAAAACATCGTTGCCATGTCCGGATATGAAATAATCATGTCAAGATGACAACTAACCTTATAGAAACTATAGGACCAATGACAAATGAGGACACCATAAGATTAAGAATCATTCAGGATCATTACCTCATCAGAGGATGATCATGATTTGAGAGTTGAAGGTAGAACACAGAATTTTAAGCAATCAATGAAACCTCTATTTTTTATATTACATATTTCACCCAATAAATGGCCTTCAAAAACATACAGTTCTCAATCTGTACTGTCAAATTCTACCTCTCGTATAATAACCCAATCCATACTGCTAAAATATTTTCGTTCACAGAATAGGCTTGCTGCAAATTAGGTCACCCACTGTCAATGGAAGTCGGAGCGGCATCCGGCACTTAAATGCTTTAATTTTGCATAACGTGCGGTATGTAAGTACATGCAGTTGCTTCTGACAGATCATATATAACGCTTGCGGTTGGAATTCTATGAAGCAGACGTTCAGCGCTTACTAATCGATTACGTTTCAGGTCTGCGTTGCAGGTTAAATAGATATTTTTGTTCGATGTTCTGTCTTCGGGTATTCTAATCTTTTTATCTTTATGGTTTCATTTTAAGCGCCCGTTACATAATTATATGGTTCTAGTTTCTACTTCATGTTCTTAATTTTGCTTGGAATTCATGAGAGTTAATATATATAATTTACTTGACCTGACTTGCAAAGGTTCCTACTCAAATAGATTACAAACCTTTATCTTGGTTTGAAATCAAATTAATCCACAATTTAAAATAGTACATTGTGATACGAGTGTGCTCTTTTGGTCACTCTCAGCTACCTTATTGCGCTCGCCTGCGGCTCGCGCTAATAATACCGCCTCGACTGTAATAAACAATGCACACGCATTTCATACGAAGTTTTTCAACACACTTGCGAGGATAAAACAGACTTGTTGTATGAACTTATGCTACAATAACGTACCTATAGAGATGATAGATTTATAATTTATAAAGTTTAACTGACCTTTGTTGCCAGGTAGGTACTCACTATCCGGAGTTTCTTTTAAAAACTTCTATCTCGGTTGGTGACAATACTTTAAATTTTGTATTTTGATAATAATTAACCACACAACGAAAACGATAATAAATATTTATAGAAAATGGCGCACTGGTTTTATTTTTCCATAGGTGTAAATAAAGGCACTGGAAAAACGTTACACAGCCTATACAAAAAAATATATTATGAATAAGAAAAAAAAAAAACTATAACTAAACGTACCATGGCGGAGTCAAATCTATTTATTATTATTTACGCTCTTCTCCCCAACGAGAAATTGACATTTTTAATAATGATTTTAACCACACAACAAAAAAGTTAACAAATATTTATGTAAAATGGCGGCTGGTGTTGTTTTTTCTGCTAGCGATACCGCTGAACAGCCTATATAAAAATATAATAATGTTATAATACATAATACGCAAATGGGGTTAGGGTAGTGAACAATATAGACTAAAATTGCCACAGACAATATAACCCTTATTTAATAGTATAGATAGAGAATTATCCCGCGCTAACGTGGTGTCACACGGGCAGGGCAGCGCGGTTCGTCGGGGCAGGTCAAGTGACCTGCGCGCGTGCCACCCGCGGTCTTACCGGTAAAAAGCGCATGTGTCTGCTCGGGTTTAAATAGAGAATGCTCATTTATAGTACAACCCGTGCGCATTAACATGGCACCTGGCTCAATGACGTTTGTAACTCCCCCGCTTCCCCGCACGGCGCGGCGCGGGTAACAGGGGGAGTATTGAGTTCCGAGCCAGGTGCCATGTTAATGCGCAATGGTTGTAGGATAGTTCATACTAATTCAATGTATAGTATCCCTCTGATGTTTAGGTATGCATGGGATTTTTTTTTACCATAACTAAACGCCACGGGTTTGCTTATGGTTCTTTTTTTTTTAAATATAAACTTGCTTTTGAGCGCGTGTCTTTGGTTAAAAGCTTCACCAAAAACAATATCTATTGGATACAAATTCCAAGCTGCCATGATAGGACTTACTTATTCCAAACTGCCATGTCATTACTCCGACTAGTAAATAATATTAATCTGTGGCGCACATTACCGCACTAGTGTGTTAATACAAAGTAAAAAACACGCTTCCATAATACACTGCATTATGAACCTAAAAGCGGTTCAATAAGAGCCACTTTACGAGCAAGTGTGTTGAAAAAATATAAAATAATAATTGTCATTGTTTTCAATACATTCCATACATGATTGTTGGTTAACTTATACAACCCACTTCTTTTCCTTACAATCTCCCAATTAAAAATCTAGGACCTGATGACACCCAAAACAAATGAAGTTAACCAGATGTCATCCCTACTAGTGTTAACCCACGAATACCTACACACAACGGCAAGAAAACCATCCCAGCTCAACACACACATCCACATCGTACAAGATTATATGGAATCTTCGGAAACAGAGGAAGTTTTTGTTATAACACTAACGAGGTTAGTGGCAGCGACTGCGGTCTCGTCTCATAATAAGTTGTTAACTGTCGCCAAGAGCGTAAGTACCAACTTACAAAGTAATACAAGCGTCGTGTACTTTTTCCTTTAACCGTACGTACGGAAATTGGTATCGGAGATATTCGTAATGTTTTGAACTCGGGGAGTATTTGCTTTTGTCTTTCGGAATACGAAATAAGTTTCTGTTTTGTGTTGCCTCTGTACTTTGTACATGCTGCATTTGTGACAATGTACTGCATTTTTTGTATTTAGATTTTCAGACTTTGTATAAGAAGACCTCAAAATCAAAAGTCATTTATTCAAACTAGACAGATAATCAGCACATTTCAAACGTCAAAATTACATAAGACCAGTCCCCTAAAACGCCCACCCGTCACCACTTCTTAGTACTTTAGCTGGGAAGAAAAAGTGGCGCAACAAACTCCCCAGCAGCACAGCTGTCTGTCCAGTTAGAAAAAAAATGATTCTCTATGATTTAGGAATTTATCTTATGTTATTATCTGTACAATGTGGATTGCCCGGATTTATATTTTTTTTTTTTACTATAAAAACTATCATCCTTGGCTATGTAAAAAAAAAAATGTCTTTAGGTGAATCTGCATTTTCTTAAGGAAATCTTTTTCGCAAGGAATCGTAAGAAAATTTGAATTTCGCGGACTACCACTGCGGATCCTCTTTAACAACTAACCATCAATGCTGCAGTGGCTTAAGTGATATGATAAATTAAAAAAACTCTAAATATATCCATAATATCATTAGAAATCAAGTATTACGAGTCTTGATTCATATTATGTATTATTTAGGATCCAATCTGCCTAGCCTTTTCCCAACTATGTTGGGGTCGGCTTCTATTCTAACCGAATGCAGCTGAATACCAGTATTTTACATGAATCGACTGCCTATCTGACCTCCACAACCTAGTAACTGGGTAATACGATACCCCTTGGTTAGACTGGTTGCAAGACTTTCGGGCTTCTGAAGACTCATAACGCCTGTCAGAGATCCACAAATGACAGCCGGGACCAATGGCTTAACGTGCTTTCCGAGGCACGGCGGAGTCTCGATATGTGAAAATGGTCACCCATCCACGGACCAACCCCGGCAAGCGTAGCTTAACCTGATGGATCGACCCGAGCGGCTGTTATTACTTTGCCACGAGCTCCTCCTCATTATGTATTATTTAGGATATTTAAACTTTATTTTTTATTATATTATATAGCAAACCTTACGACTGACCTATACGATGGGAGTTGTTTAGTCAACTAATCAAAATAGATAACACATTTGACAGACTTTTAATAAAATCTGTTGTCAACATTCATGTTAGGTTTTTCACAATATTAGAGTCCTGAGAGACTAAACCCACCTCACATACGGAACTGAAAGCACAAAATACTATTCCGGTACCTATGTGCCAGAATGTTCCACATATTTCACGGGCAAATCTCACCGATAGCAAAGTTATTAGGAACACGTTCCTAACTTTCGTGTAGCTCGCAAACTGCGCATATTGTACAACTTTTATTCATTCGCTTTTATATTGCACATACCGTACCTACATATTGTTTTAAAAGACTTTAGTGTTTTTGTAAAATATGTTGCTGAACTGGGACAGATATATTTATTTAGTAGAAATCTAGGGAAATATTAGATATAATTTATTTACAGATATTTTACAGATTGTTGACAATCATTTATGTACGTAGTACGTACCTTCACTAAAAAATCCAAAATTAGTTGGGAAAAAGCTAGGCAAATGATGAAAATGGAAAAAAAGTGGATTAGATAGTGATCATAACTTTATTTCACACCATATTTGTACACCATAATGTTGTAGTAGAATGTTCAGAACTTGTAAAATATTAACATAATATTATGTAAAACTCGTGGAGGAGCTCGTGGCTTAGTAATAACAGCCGCTTCACATATCGAGACTCCTCCGTGCCTCGGAAAGCACGTTAAGCCATTGGCCCCGGCTGTCATTTGTGGATCTTTGACAGTCGTTCCGAGTCGTCAGAAGCCCGAAAGTCTGACAACCGGTCTAACCAAGGGGTATCGTATTACCCAGTTGCTGGGTTGTGGAGTTCAGATAGGCAGTCGCTCCATGTAAAATACTGGTATTAAGCTGCATCCGGTTTGACTGGAAGCCGACCCCAACATAGTTGGGAAAAGGCTAGGCAGATTGGCAGATTGGATTATGTAAAACCACATTCTGATTTTGACAATATAGATGTCCTTCCACCATTTCAAATCTTCTTACTACCAACTTTATCACCATAAAAAATCCCACAAAAAGTTTATTATAAATCTCATATCAAACGCCACCCAGACATTCGTACCACGTTATCTTTCATTCCGCAATCAGTTGGGAGAGCACAAAGTTTCGAAGCAATCAGAACGCAGCTGCAAGCTCTGCGAATGCTGCGATATGGAAACTCTTTGCCAAATAAGCCTGCATCAAGCTACCGCCATGGAATTTATTGAAACTACGGAAGAGTTCGGTGGAATTCAATTTGGCAGTTTAAGGAATCAGTTTAAATGGTTGAAGTTTTTTATGTGGGCAGGTATGTCCGTAAAATGCTGTCGACCTCTGAGAGTGATAAAGAATAGATAGATGTAGACGAAATATTTCAATTTAGCCCTTTAATAATACGAAGCTGTTTACGTTTTAACAATGTCAATCTGAAGATTCCACACAGTTTTCGCTGTTGGACCTTGCACCTTTATTTATCACGTTTAAATCATAAAACAAAAATACCTCTGAACTGAAAATCAGTCCCATCCGAAGAAGAAAGACGTCCAAACGAAGTCTCGAATACTAATGCAACGACATTCATTTACTCCAAGCACGAAACACGACCTGCATTCTATATTTCCAATACTTCCGTCCGTCGAAGCACCTGAAAAAAAAAACAAAAGCTATTTTACTTAGCAAAATTAACAGTAAAGTTTAAACTGCTCAAATTAAATGGAGAAACGAGAATAAATCACAAGAAAAGCTAATAACTATTCTGCTAATTAGTTTTATGTCGCTATATTACTGTTTATATCTGGCCAAGGCACATGCAGCCTGAATGTAATTGAGAATTTATGACGTCATTAAATTGATGCAGAAATAGTGCAGCGCCAAACATCAAGGAACGTCAGCAGAATAATATTACTGAAGTTTCGGAAGGTATAAACATTGTTATTGGTGATTTTTATGTGCTTGTTCATGCTTTTCCGACAGTGGAAAAGCGTTCGGTAAAATTAAGTCATTTAATAAACATGGTCAAGGTATTTCAGCAGGAGACAAGAATACGAGAAAACAAAGAGTAATTATGTAATACTGTTGAATCTTTAAAAAAATACAACAAGAAAATTGAACAACTATACTGAATTGAGAACACGTTTTCTTTAATCAGGAACCGAAAATATACATGTTTTTGTTCATGTATTGTGCGGTACATCGTTTTATCTACACACCTCACACAATTCACACATACCTTTGCCACAAACATCTAAGTAAACGCCAAAACACAATAACGACGCTCATAATCAAGGCTTCATACGGAAGGTAGCCATAATGTTACCGTTTATATTCTGCTAACGGTACCTCGGCTATAAATCAGTGCGATAATAATTATACATCGGCCATTTGTAGCCGTGTAGCCATAAGGGTATCAAACAGAGGTGTCTGATAATATTCGACGCATGGCTTCGGCCAAATAATATAATTAATTGATGTGTTGACAAACAACGGTTTAATCTGTGTTTGTTTTCGAGGATTTGAATTTCAGGAATGTTGACTCATGTCATGCAAGTTTTAAGCTTGAAATGTGAAAAGTGTCGGATTTCTTGTGTCATTTTGAAACATTTTGCACTAGTACGCTTAAGCATGCAATTAGTAAACAACTAAATATTTTCATACAATAATTTACAAAGTAATGAAACGAAAAAAATAATGATTATAAGTATATATTTTTTTTATATTTATGCTGAAGAAATTTAGAATTCATTGTTGATAAACTACCCCAAGAGACGTTTTATATTCATAGAATTATTACTTTCTACATTCATTTTAAAACAATGAATTGACGTTAAATTATTGGAAATCAATAAGACGAACACTGAGGTCTGAGAATCTCAATAGCTATTCATACTTTTGTACCAATTCACACTACAATCAAAATTCAAATCGATTCCTCATCTCTTTCACTCCTACTGTTTGCAAAAAAGACAGCATCAATTATACAGCGGCGTGTAGAATCGGAATACGTTGGTAGCTGTCACTTTAGCCGTGTCGTCTACGAAACCCCTTTCCGAAAGATTACGCGTATCATAGGGTATAGGCTAGCGCGGGTAAATAGCCGGCTACCCTCCTTACATTTATCGGGACACTCATGTAAATAACATCGGCATCGGGATTCGTGTCCTTTCATATTCTAAGAGACTGAAGTATTAAACTTATCATATTGTAAATAATTCAACGTGGTGTATTTGTGTTTAATGTATTTGGAGCATATTTTTATTTGGATGTTTAGAGGGTTGTAGTTTTATTTTTAGGTCTGGTGATCTTATCCCAAAGATATTGTTATCTATGTCTTATCCTTGGGCCTGATCACAGCTTAATAAACTAAATTGACAAAAGTATTATAATTATTATCTCTCTCATTATATCTTATTGAGAAAAATTTTTTTTGGTAGACATTCATTTAAATTAAAATAAAACGATATACGTATCGTTTTTAAATAAATTAAAATAAAAATGGCAGGAAATGATACGTATATTAGGTACGCCTAATATACGTATTATTTCCTGCCATTTTTATTTAATTTAACAACGCAACGTGCTTCAATTTTACCAAACATGACTTGTCCCAAAAGGAAGGCCATAAATAAATAACCAAAAACTTCAGGACAGCTGCTCCAAAAAAAGAAACAAGAGTCGTAACTTTTACAGAACAAACAACCGAAAAATAAAACGTGGTTCGCACCATACTGTATTCATAGCGTATCTAAATACGCACTCAGTTAAAAGCCAGTCAAATCGTGAGCGTCGAAGGACGCCAGTGCCATAGCCCCGCATTATTGCCCCACTCTGCTCGCACCCTTTTTATCTGAGCCCGCTCGACCCTCACAAACTTTCTCAGGAATCATCGCTTCCATCCCACCCTTTAATATTGTTACATAATATTTTCAAGATAACCCAGTATCTACACGATTTATGAATACACCAAAAGCAGTAGACCGGATAATGATCAATAATAATACAAAAATCAAACCCCTTTAAAAAAACCGTCAATTTCTTTCTGAATTGCACGTCTGGGTCTTTCACTCCGATCCAAAAACCTATTACCGCGCTGTTTATCACAAACTTCGCGACGATAAATATATTCCCGAGGTTATATAAAACACAAATCTCTGAAACGAGCGCCTTCGTAAAATCATTCCAACTAAGTAATCCTTTCTTTTATCAAATATGCAATACATTCTAATGCTAATAAAACATCCTTCTCATTCCTAAACTAACGTTTTCGATAAAGTATTTACGATCAGATCCGGATAGGTTTGGGTAACATTTTTGAGCGATTTTCTTTCAAGGATAATGTTATTTGAGTATTCAAATAACAAATATGTTGCGATATATCTCAGTCAGTTATCATTGGCGGTATAACCCCATGTTTCCACGACATGTCAACGTATTCCTTCTTGCAAATAGCGTATTTTTATAGCGTTGTCTGTCGGATCGTCCAAATAGGAAATTGTTGCCACTCCCAAGACGCGTAGCATGTCACGAGATATGTACGCGAATTATTCAGTTTTTTACCTCCTCAAGGGATGATCCGTGTCGCATGTCAAGCGACGTAACCATTAGCGCTTCTATATTGAAAAGTAAACTCTAATTTTCGGCGTTTAGAGAAGAAATTCCTCCGTTGACAAGCTAAAATATATTATGTTTGATGAGTGGCGAGTGAAGATTCCTTGTTTTTACTTCTGCGGTGGGATTTGAAGAGCTTTTGTTAAGTGTTCAGCCAGTACGGAATGACGGAACGGGAAAATATCCTAGCTCCGTATCTAATGCCTGGAAAAAACTGGCAGATGTTTCATTTGAATTTAATTCACAACGATTGCAGAACCACTCATTGAATTGGTAAATTATTCTAAATAGCTTTGTAACGATTGGGAAATTCCGGGAGACACGTAGCGAAGAAGAAAGACTAAAGCCGCCGACTACTTTTTGTTCTATAGGTACATAAGTATCTGTATCTATAGAAGGTTTTTTCGTTTTCGTTACGGAACTGGTAGCCATCAGAATCGATGAGAGCAGGCAATAAATCGGGCAGCTCCGTGCCCGCACTAACTCTTCGATTACTAGCGACCCGCGAACGACCCTAATGTAAAGCTTTAATGAACATATAAAATCGGATTCGATTCACGATCGTGGACTAGAGCAATATAAATTGTCAAGAGATACACACGTCATTAAAGTAAATGCGTTAAAATAACGATAAAGTAGGAAAAACGGTGGCGATCGTAAAATCATTTGTTACTGAAAGGGACGGTGAAACAATGTTATTTATTTAGGCTTATCTCGTCTCTTTGAAAGTAGCTAGGTGTATTTATGGATATCAGTACCTATACTTACATCCATAAATACCACCTACCTACTTAAAGTAGGTATAATTTCAAGCACGTGCTTAATATTTTTATTTATTTATTTAAATCACTAATGGAACACCTTTACAGACCGATGATAAAAGTCACAATGTCTAAACAAGCACACAAAGCAACAAAAAAAATAGAATGACCTGCAAGCAGAATTACAAAGAATTATAAGTAATACAGGGTGTAAGGGTAAACACCGTTGTCACTCAAACTATGGGTAGTTGAATTAAATATAAAAATAAAAAACCGAGAAACAATAAAAAAAAACGTTATTCTCATTAAAAGATTTTAAAAAGTTTCTATCCGACACCAGGGTCGCTAGCGAAACAGCTGACAGACTGGGGGAGGGGTCGCGCTCGCGGCCGGTCAGGTCGCGTCCCACGCCACCCACCCGTGTTGAGACGCAAATTCGTTGCACTAGCGCCCTAGGGTGAAAGGCTGAAATACTCTTGTGGTAATTATTTATTATTGTCATTTTACGTTCTATAAATGAAACCAAACCACTGGTTTCAAAGTTAACGGTGTTTACCCTGTATAACAATTATTATAAACATGACAATTTTTATAATATCAGACCTCTTTCAATTATTATTTGTGCCAGTTTAGTACGTAACAAATATGTAAGAAAGTTATTCACTGCATCTAGATCGATAGATAGAATACCATTTCTTTATACCATAAAAAATACAGACATAAATGTAGACATTTTTCATAAGGTGACACAATGGACGGTCTTATCGCTAAAAGCGATCTATTTATATTATTTCAACAATACAAAAAGGCAAGCGAAAACATCACAAAATACCTCATTAAACTATTTCACAACACGTAGCTACAGAAACGTCTTATATTTTCGTCTCGTAAGGGACAAAAGCTCCATTTTGTAATAAAATGTTACTTTTCATCGTGCGTCTGCACAAATTGCGGACTGTTCTTTCAACTCGCTCTTACTCTGTGTACAATAACAGTATGTTTTGTATTTTCTTGACGTACCGCCCAGGATTAGATTAAACAATTTGCGATAAACAACCTCGAGAACCTAAGCGCTATTTCCTGGGGTGCGCGAAAAAAAATCTAGTTATATCAAAGCTTACGACATTGTGAACATTACTAGCACTTATGTTTTCATCCTGGCTCGCACCTTTATGTAGCTTGTTTTAAATCTGGAAACATAAAGAACGTGTGCTTACTTTATATTTTACTGCCGCGCATTAATTCGCTTAATCTCAGCTCAAACCATGCTTACAAAACATCGCAGACAGGCCACACCTACAAAGTTTCGGCACACCTATAAATCAACGCTAATATTTCCTGGAGTTTTTACTACACAATTTTTACGCTGGCCATGTCTAAATAAGTTTTAAGAAACTTTAATAAAGAATATTTCCACGTTGCCGCTGTATTAAAGGGATAAGCAGTAACGAGTTTATCTTTAATTTTTGATAGCTTTGGTTAAATCGTCTACTTTGTTATTTTAATTCCGGGGAGAACGCAGCAGAAGTTCAATTAACAAAATTGCCAATTAAATGTTTACACTCCGTAAAATAATTTTAAACGCTCGAATTTTCATAATCAAGCATTATCTCTAGGCCCGACGTAATGACATTCACCGCAAATCGCTAATCGCTTTACAAACATAACGCGCTCTTCTAGAACTCTAAAAGGTCCACACGTCGAAGATCTCTGTGAAAATTCGTAACTGAAATCTGTACCGTCATACGACATATCGAAACTGTGATACGCCACTCCGACTGACAGAGACAGATGTATAAAGCTCGTGAGTGCGACGGGGACAGTCTCACCTTTTGGTAGGTCATATTGATCTTTCACCCGCCATTTTAGACCGTGCCATTTTCGCTTCAGGCTTCACATGTATACCAGGGCCCGGCGCGCTGAAAAAAAAAGAGAAAACCTTTTATTCGCCTGTCATTTTGTGTTTTAATGAAATATTCCGCAAAAACGAGGATGAAGGTAGAATTTGATGTACAAAAATTAGCATTTTTGATGCCGTGAAAATGAAGCCTCGTCACGTTTTGTGGCGTACTACTAAAATAATTTACATAACTTAAGGGTTAACCTACGCCTTTGGTACGATTGAAAGTCAGAAAACTCATTTTCCGACAATCATAACTTTATTAAAGCCAATTAATAAGTACGTCAAGTTATTAATATTCTAATACTCAGATAAACTGACCTACCATTTAGCCACCAACTTTTAACACAACACCGAAAATCAATTACACTTAACATAGCAAATGTGCAGAGTTATATGTGCTTTAATACTGATATCGGACGGGCTCGAATAAACTGGGGTTAATAAAAAATAATGCCAGTATTAAACCGGTAACACGGACCTCGTCCCCTGGGAGGTCTCGCCACAGATATAAGCAATTTTACATACGTAAACTCGAAAAGGTGTCTACAGTGTCGAAATTTATGAAAATTCTATGCAATTTTTGTTTAAAAACAGCCTTCACATTAATCTCGTTCGGAAATGGAACGGAAAAATATATTGACTGAACTCTTTTCTTTGTTGCGCGGAAAAGGAGATATTTTAAAATTAGTATTTGATTTATTTTCGACACTAAATTGCCGAGTCCATTTCTGCTCCTGCCCTTTTTGGTAATGAATAAAACTGGTCAATGTTTGCGAAAACAAGGTTCTCTTTAGCGAATTTGATCATTAGCATAAAAACGGTGTTTTCGTATATCCATCTTCATAGACCAACATAATTCAGTTTAATTCTTACGCTGTGTCGGAAACACTCGGAAATATCCGAATATTTATCTCCTAAGAGGGTTATTAAGCGGGATTTCATCGCTACTAACTCCGGGTTCAAAGAAATAGCTACCATATTGTATTAATACTCTTAAAAATACTACGGACAGACGATTTTAGACCTTATGTCCTTATGATAAGGTGGTGGTGTTTATCAAAATATTGTCAAGGAAGCTGTGAAGACTTGCTATACAGGATTAATTTCTATCTGCATTTATTTAGAACTGCAAATGGTTTTCTCTATTTGAAGACATTATGCTTAAAACTAATTGGAAAACGTCAGGATGCAAAACGTCATTTCCTATTAGTCGTAAAATCTACATAAAGACCTATTCAATTAATTTGTTTAAATAATAGGTAATTATGTTAATCTGTAATTGAAATCATGATACGTAATGCCATACGACATTAATTCTAAATCAAAACTAACTAATGCATGATTAGAATTAAATAACAAATCACCGAATGCTAATAACCAAAATGGCTGACAGGGTTATTGTAGTATACCATCAGATAGCCACTAAAATGTTATTACAGAATATTATAAAGAGCCGATATTAGGCAGTTTCCAATTTCCAGCGGGATGGTTTCGCCAGCAGTTGCGACAATTAGTCGTGATTTAGCGCGACTAATAAACATAACGTCGATACTGCGATAGGGCCAAACGTGACGTAAATAGGAAATGTCTAATTCCAGCTATTAACGGTAACAAACTAACATAATTCAATTAAATTGGTGCAATTGATGTTACTGCTATTCATTATATAGACCTATATTTTAGAGAGCAGTGGTGGCCGAGTGACTTACGAGTTGTAGGTCATAAGTTGATCCCTGACAAGCACTTTATATGAATTATTTCATCACCACTGCTCTCAAAATGGTGAAGGAAAACATCGGGAAGAAACCAGCATGTCCTAGAACCAAAAATTCGAATACATCTACCAACCCGCAGTCGGCCCGCGTGGTGGATTACGGCCCACTCCCTTTCACAGAGAGAAGGTGTCTCAGAAGTGGCAACATTAAGGCCGGTAGCACACCTGCGCTGCAAAATCATAGCAGCGAAACCGCAGTAGTTCAATTGTAGTGAAATCGGATTCCAGTACAATTGAACTACTGCGGTTTCGCTACTATGGTTTCGCGGCGGAGGTGTGCTACCGGCGTTAAGGCTGATAATGCTATTAATTTGTAAGCATCTTAGTTATGTTTATTAGCTAAAATTACGGATACTATATAGTGTCCATCCATCTCTAGTTATCAAAACTGTCATTTCGGTCTTGAAATTCTTTAGAAAGATTTTAAATCTTCTGATTCATCCATCTTCATCGTTTTCCATCCATTCGACGTCTTCTCTTGTGTCTGCATGAGATATACTCGTGAATAGCTTATGCTATGAATAGGATTAGCTTAGATTTGGTAGCGAGAGCTATATGTCCAGAGAGCAATGGATGTATTTCAGTATTCAACATTTGTTTTCAGTTGGAAAACAAATTATTATCTTTTTTTTTACACTTCGTTACAGTACCTACTTACACAACTTTGGTACACTTTTTGATTTAGTGCGCGTAATTTGCATGCATACTATTCATGTGTTAGAAAAGTTGGCATTACCTATAATCTCCTAAAATCCTATCTTAATTGATACAGTAGCGGTTGTGACAAACTTGATAGGTATTTATGATTTAGCTTAGAAACATTCTTCTCACGCAAGTGACGTTGTGTATTTTTTTTTTGAGAATAAATAAATATAAACCTCAAAATAAAATAAGTTACATCCTTAGTTCCTAACAACACCCGCGATATTTCATTTCACAGCTTGTTTTACAGCACAAACATTTACTTAGGGAAACGTGTCCATAATTACAGTTCAACTAAAAACAAGCATAACTAACACTATTTGTGGAAGTTTCGTTTCAGATCGTTGAGTACAAACACTAAAAAAGGTATAAAGGTTTGAACCGTTGTCCTAACAGGAGCGACCATTGTAAATTGACCCGCGGAGCTGGTTGGTCCCCCTTATTTTACATGGAAGTCTATTGTTATAAGGAGGCAGAGGAGGTCTTTGTCTGCTGGTGAGATAGTTCCTACATTGGCTAGGGATGAGACCCTCGGATAATTGTCACCGTCAATGGGAACAATGACCCGAAAATATGGTTAGGGTATTTAGTACACACCTTGTGTTATGGAAACCATGTTTGTAATTTGTATAGCGACTATAACGTATGTAAAATGGGACCACAAGATAATATGGCAAGTTGGTAAGAAGATTCAAAATTATGTTTATTTTTCGTTTTAATCTGGTAATCTGATCGATAATATTAAATAGAAATAAATATTATTAATAGTCCGAAATATTTACACAACCAGAAGCAATTTAAGATGTCAATAAATCTTTATATTTTATTTACTATTTACTTCGGTTAGTCCCCGCTATAAAAAATGAATCGTCCGTTGTGTAATTGGATGATAAATTTTACAGCTGTCGTAAAATTACCATGAGAAAGTGTTAACAGCGCCTCAAATGAAAATATTTGTTTAAGACGTAAATAATGCAGGTTTTGATGGCACTTCATCAGTACCACAGACAATATGTTTAACGAATCCTTTCTCTAGAACTACTGCATCGTTTTAAATGCTTTAACAACGTGTCCTTTCCAGGTTCTCATATGATGATACCATAAAGCCAGCTTTTCCTAACCAAGCAGTTTCTTTGTGCTGTTGGATATTTCTTCGATAAATAATTACAGAATTATACCGATTATGAGTGTATGCCTTTTTACCAACTTATTTATACCAAATAAATTGTCGCCTTAAACTAGTTTCTACCCGATTTCCAGCACACTATCCCTTTCCAATTTCTAGGCTTATGTCCGAAATTATTATAATAAAAGTGGCTACGGCCCATCTCGTATCAGGCGCTGGCATGAGTTCAGAACTGGGCGTTAACAGGCACATTCACAGCATCTGTCTGTGCGAGAGGCGCAAACCTTTTTAATATAAAGACTTCTATGGCTGCGTGCACGTGTGTGTATAGTTTGCACACCAACTAGCGTAATTATGTGTGTGTCAATCTTTTTGTTAATAAGTTTCTATTTTTAAAATTACTAGGTATTCAAAAATATAATACAGCTATAATTTTTCGGAATTGAACAACAAAAAGCTTGTCTGTCATGAATATATCGAAATATATTTTTATTCAAAGTGCCGGTGGTGTTCAATCAGAGATAGAACTTTTTAAATCTAACTTGAGTTTCTGTTGAACTAACTTAGGTGTTCTTGGATGTGGGAAGAAACTTCTCTAATGACATTTTGCTATTGGAAAAGGATTTAATCTATGTGTGTAGTGATGTTGGAGTGATTACACAATGTTTACAATTTACACGCAAACAACACCTATCCTACCACCTCCCGTCAAATTAGCCACGACATAGCCAGAGTCCAGCCAGACATCTCCCATAAACAACCCATCGTTATACTTACCCATACAACCGTTGAAGGACCATTCCAACTTCTCGTAGAAACTCAACACAACTCGAACATAGTAAATTCGCTAGAACAAAATTAATTCAGACGCCAGCGGTTTTACCGAGCACTTGAAAATTTCTTTCGCGATTTATGTATAGCGAGAATGGACCAACTTGTACAATTACTGAGCCAACTCGCAAATCTTGTGCTGCAGCAACACTTGTAGGACTTATAGATAGAAGCATTCGAAATATTTCTGCTTGTTTTTAAAGGAGATGCTTGTCGTAGAATGTTCTTTCTTATAAGGAAGTGATCGTGGAAATATTGAACTTGAGAAATAGAAACAAATGAAGCAGTAAGTTATTTAGTAATCTTCAAATTAAAAATGACAAATCAGATTTGCCCAATAACGTGGCATAAACTGGACCCAACGACGACACAGCGAATTCTATGATCCAGAGAATTTGTATTAACAATTGTATTATGAACGTAATTGTTTTAACAATAATTGTTCTGCTTTTGGATCAGAACAAAGTTATGATTACAGGTAAGTTACTAATTGAAGAAGAACGAAGAACTTAAAATTTTTATTAGTAACTTACCTATTGAAGGTAATTTGAATTTCATTTAGACTGAAGACGGCGTGACAAAGGCAACCAGACGGAAGCCATTTCAACGAACATACCTAGTGGTACTATAGCAAGTAAGGTATAGCACATCGATTTGGCTAGTCGCAGTCAGTAAGCTAAGTGCCATGCGTTTATGTAGCTGCCTAACATGTCTATAATGTTGTCGTTGATGCGGTCATTAGAATTGAAGTCAATACTGAATTATGAAAAGAACAGGAAAAGCGATTACAAAACAAAATCAAAAAAGTCGAAATACGAATGAAATGTGGATTGTTTTCAATACTGAATCGCAACATTATAATAATAATAAACTTTATTTCAGACTATTTCTTACAGAATCATCCATATTTGTGTTAGTAAGTACTTAGGAACTAGGTTAGTAAACCACAAAAATAAAACAAACAAAATCACACAGACACATGGAGTGCGATCCAGTGTCTAAGAAAAGGACCGTCTAACCGGCCCGCTATTACTTTCAGGATGCTGTTGGAGCTTGCTCGAATACGGTGCAATATGGAGGCCGCTCTCTTTCTCATGATGGCATGAAAACCATCAATCTGAGCCTCCATAAACATGCCAGACGCACTACAGCATCTCGGCAGCCCCAACAACATCCTAAAAGCGTTATTGTATTGAACACGGAGGGCGCTGAGTGCCCGCTGAGTACAGCTGACCCACAGAGTGCACGAATAAAATGATTGGCAGTAAGCCCTAAACATTGTGCACTTTACTGCGTTCGGGCACCGTTTAAACCTGCGCGCCAGCATGTTCCCACGGACAGCCAACGCCCTCCGTTCCCTCTCAACGTCCATGTCATCAACGAGGTTCTCCGTGACCCAGTGACCCAAGTACTTGACTTGCGTCACTCTGTTGAGCGGTACACTATTAAGTGAAACCAATGGGACGGTGTCAACTTTAAAATTCCGCGGTAGGAATACCAGCAGCTCACTTTTCTTCGCATTGTACCTGAGCCCATGAGCCACGGCGTACTCCTCACATCTCCTAACCAGTTTCCTTAAACCGCTAATTGAAGGACTCAGCAACACCATATCATCCGCATAGCTTAGGTTGTTAATAGTGGTACCATCAATAGTGCAGCCGACTGCAGTGCTACTGAGACCCTCAATCAACTCATTGATGTACAGGTTGAAGAGCCGAGGGGATGTTAAACCACCCTGTCTTACACCACACTCCAGCCTGTACTCATCAGACACAACGTTCGCCCACCTTACAACATTAACTTGATTCTTATACCAGTAATCAAGAACATTAATGATCTCCACGGGGAGTGAGGTGGCCCTCAGTTTCTCCCAAAGATGTTTATAGGACACCAAATCGAAAGCTTTCGATAGATCAAGGAAGCATCCATAAACTGGAGTCTTCCTGTCCGTATAGTACCGGACAGTATGCTTCAGACATAAGATTGCTGTTTCTGTTGACAGTCCCGCTTGGAAGCCGAACTGTGCATCACTTATTTTCAGATGACAACATAATTGTTTATCCAGCAAACTGTCCAGTACCTTAGCTACAGTAGTAGCTAGCGAGATGGGCCTATAGTTGGAACCATCAGAGGGGTCTCCTGTCTTATTCTTGATTACTGGCACAACAATAGCCTTCGTGCACTCATCCGGTAAGTATGAGTGTCTAATACAAAAAGTATAAAACATAAATAACACTCTAGGCAAATGTACACCTGCATACCACAGGTGCTCAATGCTGATGCCGTCATGTCCAGGGGACTTACCCCTCGTCATCTTACTAATAGTGGAAGCAACTTCCTTAGCAGAGAAACAGACTGATGGTAATGTATTTGACTTTCGAGTATCGGCCTTGAGCACCGGCGGCAACACAGGTGGATGATCAGAAGGTACCACTTTAAATTTATGAGTCAATCAGTTCCACAAAAGTTTAAAAAAAAGTTTTAAATGTCACTAGACATGATCAGTCAAAACAATTATTCAGAATCTTATCTGCTGAAAACAAAACAATAATAACAATAATCATCGCTTCTTTTTGTGCATGGGTGACGTTTTTGACAAACCACGTGGGAAAGTTCATGGCATTATAATCATAATCATTATTTGCCAGAATATAATTATAAATGGTCTTACGTTTAGAAATTTACGCATCAATAATTGAATTTCCATGCTTAGGTACACCCACTTTTAGGCTGATAATAGATAAATACATATCATAAGGACGACGGAATATGTATACCGATAAAGCTTCATCAATAAATGATAAACAAACAACACCATTCTCCAATTATTTCACCACAACCTCAGCATCTAGTCAGCACAAACCATTACATCTCCGAGCCAAGTACAAAGTTAACGTAAAGAGCTGTGCAACGATTCGTATCGTCCGCAGGCGAAGCACTTAGTCCTATTATATGATAACATGATTCTAAGTAAGAGCATACTTAAGGAACGCTTACTTCCGCGTTCAGTGAGATGGAACGGGAAATGCAGGTCTCTTCTAGTACTCAATAAAGCTGCAGACAGAAGATTGGATGGGTATATGTCTGAACTTTCTACGAAATTTAGACTAGGTAGGTAAGTTAACAATGACAGTGACTGGTACAGAATGGATGCAGTATGTGAAGAGTCGACTTGTAATAATAGCTTTAGTCCACAGTAGACAAGCCACAATACACAGATTTGAATTATTGATAGCTTCTTTGTAGAAAGTATCGTACTATATACGATACGTACAGAGCCTGGTGGAAGAGGACCTGAATATTATAATATATCTTATCTATTAACTTACATAAAATATACTCTAAAAACGGTAACAACAAACTATAAAAATGTGGAAAAGTATGTACTTACAGATATATACCACGAATGCAAGACACTAACATACGCAAAATTAACAATGTAGAACTAACAAAGTTATAACTCACATCTAAAATAATTGAAACAACTATTAACATATAAGTACCTTAG
This sequence comes from Lithophane ornitopus, assembly GCA_948473465.1. Classification (NCBI taxonomy): domain Eukaryota; kingdom Metazoa; phylum Arthropoda; class Insecta; order Lepidoptera; family Noctuidae; genus Lithophane; species Lithophane ornitopus. The sequence continues at coordinate 11,136,581 of OX419623.1, forward strand.
ATACTACCTTCAATATAACATTTTGAAGTACCTACAGCAGCAAAATGTGAAGCACCTTCATGGTGCACTATGTAGTAACTAAAATTCACGGAAGATGGCGCCATTAGAAACCATTAATTTTTAACATCAAAGTATACGCTTTTACAAAGTTTGAATTCTACTTATAAGAATAAACATCGAAACAGTTGCAAATACTAATAGAAATATTATTACAGCTAAAAACAACGAGGTTACTAGTAACGCCATCTTCACAACCAATATGGCAACTACAGGACTCCTCTGAAGCCTTAATACCATGTAACCTCCACATGAACCTTCAGTTGACTGGTCCACAATTCAGGAAAATTGTACTAGTTGGTATGATTGCAATATTGAAGATGGCAGATATTTTGGAAATAGTAAAGACAAATAAAAAAATACACACTAACCTCATTGATATCATTGGAATGATTCATATTTCTCCCAGGCGACGGTAAGCGACGCGACGACGATATAGTGTTTTCCCGACACAAAATCTTATGTATACCGTCACTGTATGATGTTCCCACACATGAACTGCAGTCATCACTCAAAGTATTTTTATTAATATTGCCACAAACATCACTACCAGAAGCCTAAAGCAAACTGTTGATAGTGATCCACACCAGCTCAGCTTGAATCACTTTCCTCTTTGGCGGGAACAGATACGCTTATCCTCCATCCTTCTCGCACTCGCAGAACCTCTTATCTCCGTCCTTCACCGGTGTCGATTAAAGTAAAACCATTACGGCGAGAACAAAAAAGGGTCCCCTTTGAGCAAATCGTAATATATCATCGCTTTGACGTTATGAGCTTGGGGTCTTCGTCCGAACCAGTTCGTTTTGTCCAGGAGCAGTAAATTTTATTGGAGTTAACGGTTTCTATGCGATTCAAGCGAATTTTGGACCCGTTTTGAATAAGAGCAAAGTTCCCATAAAATGACTTGGGCAAGAACTGTTGCACCTTGTCAGATCGGAAACAAAACATGCTCTAGTTGATAATCCTTTTAAAATAATCTTTTTTGTCTATTGACATACCCGATGGGCATACGAAACTGTGACTTCAAAGGCAGAGAATGACTTCTGTAGTGTCTCAGAAAATAATTTTATGACGCTTGGCTCCGTATTATTTTTACCATTCCCAATTCAACTAACAAATAAACCATATCAAATTATATCAAACTCACTACTTCCACATCCAATATTCCCAACGACACCTAATACGAATTTATGAGGTCATAATCTGTCTACTCAGGATCGGAACAAACGTAAGCTGCGAGAGCTTCGATCCCTCACGGATGGAGCTCATCCATCATACGAGACAATGGCCAGGGTCGGCGTTCGATGCCGGAGCAGCTGATTCTGTACAATCGAATGCTATATTGCTATTATTTTGAAGGTCATAAACTAGGATTTTTAGTTGTGCAGGATTTCGTTTGTGTTATATTTAGGGATGACTGGAAAAATTGGATAATTTTAGTTACTGTTTTTAAATATTGGGTATAATATTTTTTAACTGTTGTATTTGTTTTAACCTATCCTTTTATATCCTCTATCCTCTCTTTTATATCTATTTATTTAGGTAGCCACGAGCATAAATACCTTAGAGCACTTTATGCAAGATTCAAAAGGGATTTTCTACAAAAGTACAGTTAAAAAATTTACGGTCTTTTCTAAACCATACTCTTACGAAATAGGTGGCAATCGTTATTTCACGAGAAAATCGCTTTTGAATTTTGCGTAAAAGTAAGTTACATATTCATCCTCGTGGCTGTACTTGATCATTGACCACAAAAGCTTTGACTAACGCAAAGCAAATTTCTGATTATGAATTAATAGCTGCGCCCCGCGGTTTCACCCGCATAAGTGTCGATCCCGTGGGAATATCGGGATAAAAAGTATTATATGTCCCAACCCAAGTCATGGCCTACCCATATGCCAAACATCCAAATAAAAAAACTCACTTTCGTATTTATATTATAAGTTAGGATTAGGATTTTTAGCTTATTTTAACCCTATTTTATAGCTTTTTCGGACTTAACATAAGATCTATCTTATATCAAGTCCGAAAAAGCTATAAAAAAGAAGAAATAAGAGAAATCAACACAGACTATATAAAGTCTATATAGCTTTTTTGTTACTAGAGATTTTTGGTTTTTATTGAGTCTATATTCGTTAGACTATCTATAGTCTATATTGATTTCTCTTATTTCTTCCAAATCCGCCATGGTGTTAATTTTTTTTTTTTGCAAATTGTGGTAACACTACAGCACGTGCCATTATGTTAAGTATCTGATACAAACTCAATAGGTTTCTGATTGTCTCAACGAAAAACATTTTAAACTATATTGCTTAGCACGTTACCATAATTGGTATGACCATTATAATCCATTTTAATTTCCAAACCACTTATTGGATTAGCGAAATCTATACCATCGTTACATTCACACTTTAATATTATAATTTTCGTAAAATGTAATATTTATATTTTAGACAGTCTTTGTATGTAGGATTCGCTTCTATCTTAATGGGTTTAGTATCAGTAGGCACAAGTAGGTAGGAACCTAAATACTCTACGTAAAAACTTGTGGTTTCAATATCTATTGGTTCTTGTTGTGGATAGCCTAATTGACTAATGATGAAATCAATAACATTGGTAATACTTGTAATATTAAGATCATTGGTGATAATAGAATTGTATAAGCGCAAGTTTTATTTGCACATGTAACTGTTTTCATATTTTATTACGTGATGCAGAAGTCAAGGTTACATAGTGCACGCACATATCACCAGCTATATCATAAGAAAATGATTTCGAGTTGGACAAAGATTCCGGTCGACAGCGATATCCTAATGATCAAATCTAGTAACAATGACCGACCTGAAGACGCGCTTTCGGCTACTAGAACCACTAGGTTAGTCAGAATGACATCATTGTCGACCCAAAAAAAATATTGGGAGGGGGACGATACGATACAATACAAAATACCTACCTGAGTTTAGTAGCATCAACAACTTACAAAACTATTTAGAATAAATAGTTGTGACAGGCGAGTTGGCTACCGAAACAGATTTTAAACTTTTATCTATTGTATGCACACTATCGGAGACCCGGTATGTTCCGCTTATCGGTTGCACACAGATGCACTAGCCCTTTAAAAATTATACACACAAACAAACAAAGTCATTACCAAATTAACGACGTACAGGTGACGAAAAAGCATTTTGTAAACAAGCCTCATTCCATACGGTCGCCTGGGTGCTTAGTGATTGAATAATTTTATGTGCTAACTATAACACTAGTTATAATTGAAATAAATTATGTAATAGTGATAACGCTATCAGTGAAAGAAATCATATCATGTCTACGCCCACCCCGTCTCCACCGAGTCTACACTCCGATCAAGATGACTCTCGAGATACAACGTCATCCGAGTTCTCAAATCCTGGTATAACAAAGTATGACCCCATTGAACTATCTCAGAGAAATGATTGCAAAACTAGTGCAGTAACGTCACACGGGGTAGAAGATATATTATCAGAAGATGTCAATTATACCGTCAATGACAATGTATTTTCCGATTGTAAACCAGAAGTGCTTTCTTCAATACCTAACTCTTTCGTGCAAGATTACAACTCAAGAGACTCAACTGGATTTAGCATTCAAGACATTCTTGGACTGCATCAATCATACAATGCACCTAATTCTCAAGATGACTTAGAAACAAGATACGAGTATCAAATGACGAATTACGAAAATATCAGTAACAACTCCAATAACTACGGTTCTGGAACGGAAGAAGTAATAACCGAAGATTGCATTGACAAAAGTGACAACATCTTTAGTGCAACCACAACGCATATTGGAAATCAAGTTATTTACACAAGAAGCTATGCCGCTAATGAACTTATTAGATATCATGAAAGAAGTGGTCTAGCCAGCGATGTTGCAAAGGATCCTGCAAGAGAAATCAACGACTTGCATGATTCAAATTTTCCCAGTCAGGTAAATGCTATAGAAAAATATGCTTTATTGAACTAGCTAGCAAAAGCAAACTTCTATTTTTGGCATGCATCTAAACGACGGTGATTTACCGCAGAACAACCGGATTCCTAATTGCATTTTAATTTTCTGGTAGATAGTAGCAATTAAGAATTAGGTCGAACTCACCTTATTGTAATAGTGCACATTGTCAAAGTTAGACGTATTATTAAAGTGATTATTTCTATTTCAGAGTCCTTCTTGGAATAACAAGTCTGCGTCAAGCACTCCTATCCGAGCTTCTTCTTCTCTATCAGCTACTGGTGAGTCAATATTTAATACTATATTTTTACTGCATACTCCATTTAACACATTCATGTTTAGGTATTAGTTTATTATTTTGGGCAAAGCGGGTCATAGAAAATCAGTGAAATTTATATTTCCGTAACAACTTTATTGTTTTTCCTTTGCTTTCTATAGAAGCCATTATCCCTCTTTGAAGAGGATGTTCTTGATTCAACGTTTCATTTTCACTGAAATGCTCACAAAATGTTTCACTTTTCCAGAAATGTCAACCGACACAACTTACCAAAAAGGATTCACGAAGCGAGCTCGGACTGCCTACACCAGTTCTCAGCTTGTTGAGTTGGAAAATGAGTTTCACCAAAACCGATACCTCTGCCGGCCGAGACGTATTGAACTCGCTAACTACTTACAGCTTTCGGAGCGACAAATAAAAATATGGTTCCAGAACAGGAGAATGAAGTATAAGAAGGATAACAAACACAACAAGCCGTCCTCGTCGGTGGACGACAGCAGTCCTTCGAGCTCTAAGGAGATGTCACCAAGTCAAGACCATAAGATGAGTCACGGACGAAGCTGCGGTGGACACGACCGGCACAGACGCCTCCTCTCTGACAACCATGCAGCTCATCATAAAATATATCTTCAAACAAACGACAATATATCAAGACCTCCGGAATACTCCTCAATAAATCCATTGAAATCTGTGATAAAAGGACCACAGAGTACAATAGAGCTACCATCGTATACACCGAACTTGTCTTATTCATCGTACTACACGGCGGGTTCAAGCAGGGCCGCTTACTCACCGATGTCTGAGGTTTATCGATACAGCAACGATGAGTCACTGCCACCGAATTCTAACACTTTGCCTTCGTTGACATCTGATAGCTACGTGCCGAACGGAGCTAACTTGAAGTTAAGCGATGATTTTGTCCGATTTAATGCTGGGCCGACTTATTACAATCCATTGCCGATTGGTGTAGTTATGCCTTCAACTACAACAGATAGCTATGGATTTGGTTCATCTATGTCATCTACTACGATGCCTACTTATGATGAAAGCAGTCTCCACACTAGGACATCTAACTTGGGACTGCCGCAGGATCCTTATTTCTCATATTTGGCACCTTCAGATCCTGCTACTCAGCATTCTTCTTCTGCTACAAGCAAGTATTCGTCGTCGTACATATCTTTATAACATTAACTTCCTCTAATATGTTAGGGACATTTTATTCACCCATTCTTTTGTTTGTCTTGCAGTATCTATATCTGTATAAAGTGTGCTAAAAATATTTTGTCAAATTGTTTGCATATTTATAGTGTACATAGTAATCATTATGTGTTGCTACTTAATTTTTAAGTTTGTTTTTTTATTTGAGATTTATAACATAATATTGTACTGTTTTAATAATACTATAATTATGTTTATTATCAGATTTGATCAGAATATTTTTTAATGACAACGAATGTCTGATGTGATTAAAATAATAAAATTTATACAATTAAATCATTTTCTATATTATGCCATGCTGTTTTATTTTTCATCATATTAATGTCCTAATTAGTAGCTGCTTGATTATTATTATGATAAGTAACTTACTTTAGGCAATTTCTAAAGGGTGATAATCATACTGTCAGGATTCTAATGTCTTAGATTCAGCATTGTACCTATACCAATTTGAATCCTATCTTTCAACTATAGACTCCCATATTGGCAATGAATTTATTAATGGGGGAGCACCACACAAAAGATGCCTACAGATTTGCTTGATTGTTGACGATGGATACGTGTGAAACAAAATCAAGTAAATGTGTAAGCAACAGCAACAGCAACGATCGATATCGTATTTTTGTACGCAAATCTGTAAGAAGCTGACAAATCATATTGATCGTCAAAACACAGCATATCAAGCGACAAAAATGATGGCCAAAATCCAGCAAATCTGTCGGGACCTAAACATTTGCAAAGACATAATTATTACAAATATGTACATTACTTTTTGTTATTACTAATACCTACATAATTTGATCAGTATTTTTGTTATAAACCATAGTCGGATTTTCTACTGTGAAAAGCAAGTTCATATTCAAATCTTTTTTTGAATTCCTTCATGTTTAAAAATTACAAGCTAAAATACAATAACGGACCCTTTAGGGCAGTTTTTTAGGGTTCCGTACCCAAAGGGTAAAACGGGACCCTATTACTAAGGCTCCGTTGTCTGTCTGTCTGTCCATCTGTCACCAGGCTGTATCTCATGAACCGTGATAGCTAGACAGTTGAAATTTTCACAGATGATGTATTTCTGTTGCCGCTATAACAACAAATACTAAAAAACAGAATAAAATAAATATTTAAGGGGGCTCCCATACAACAAACGTGACTTTTTTTTGCCGTTTTTATAGATAATGGTACGGAATCCTTCGTGCGCGAGTCCGACTCGCACTTGGCCGGTTTTTTTAATATGATACAATAGTCTTTGCGGGAAACTGAGCATCCCAGACCTGCACGTATGTAAACATATTTTTACACAATAACAACACTAGGTACCATAAAAATATATAAAAAATGTAAACATATCTTCATTTTTTGAACCCTAATTAGGTATCAATAAAAGGATTATAGACGACCAATAGAAAGACACCCCACCTGTGGAAGGGGTAGCTAATTACTAATTAGCCAAGGATATGACACGTATAAAAAGGAATAGGATATTGCTAATAGACATCATTCTAACCCAGTACTTATTACAGTAATCATGGCCTCATACCAGAATACTAGTGAATATTACTGTGGCTTGCCTACAATGGATACTTATCCCGAACATTTTGAAGATCCAAATGTATTTTTTAAACAGTGTTCTACTAATTATCAAGTAAATATCACTTCTTATAAAAGTAATTCTAAAATTCTTAATTCTTTTAAAACATTGTATTTATTTATTTTACTTTCTTTTCAGATGCATGAAGTTGTTTATTCCCCTGAAAATCATGAGAATCAGGTTGTGTATCCAACAATGTCTCCACATGTCATGACTTGCGATCCAGCTCTTTATGAAAACAGTCACTTTTACGAAAATTCTTCAACACCTCAGTTTAACTTAATCCAGGTGAGAACCCGATTTTATCAAGAAATTAAAGTTATCTTAAATTCAACTAGCACTAGCCTGCAATTTAAAACAAGGTTTTAATGTAGTTTTTTTCTTTTTTAGTACACTCCACTCACACCAGAGCCAGTGTCATATCCAGTGTTTCACCTAGAACCAAGACCACACCATCATAATAATTATATGGCTAAAAGACATCGTGCTCAGATTACAAGTGAGTATTAATAATACTTTCTCTTTAGTCATCGTCTATCACTATAGAAACAATTTATGTTACTGTATGATCATTTGTTAAAGTACGTGTTTTTATTTTTTCAGTTTTACCATTATCTAAAGGAACCTTCAAAGCTGTAGTCAAACGCAAGCGCAAGCGCACCATCTTTACGACTGAACAAGTCGAAGCTTTAGAAGACATCTTCAAAACAAAGCAATACGTCAGTCGAGAAGACAGACAACAGATAGTGAACAAATTACAACTCAATGACAAAGCTGTCAAAATATGGTTCCAGAATCGCAGGTTGAAAACCAAGAGGATGCAAGATCAGGATTCAGAGGAACAAGAAGATTGTTCTAGTGCAGAACATTTAGTAGAAGAACGGAGCTCTCCAGACATTGCTCGTCTGGACTCGGTTGAATCTCAAATAAGTAAAAAGACTGATGAATATGGATTTGTTACTCTTGATGATGGAGTCATGGGAGACCTGGTTAATGTTATTGATGATTTCCTTACAAAAACCAGTGTAGATGTTCCTATTGAAGAAGTTGTAGCAAGGGATAGCAGTCCTGTTTATGAACCTATTTCTCCAGCCAGTATTAGTGATAGTAATGAGGAAGATAGTTCTGCATGTTGGAAGCCGTCTGAACCTAATGAATCTTTGCAAAGACTTTTTGATTTACAAACTATGTTATCATTGTAACCTGTGTCTAAATAGTAGTGTAATTTATGTTTAGTTTTAAGTTATTTATTTACTTATTTAAGATGTGAAAATAAATGTTTTTAATTTCATTTCTGAATTTTATTAACTGTGAACCAACCCAATTCCCTAAAATCATCCCTAACGAGAATGTTAGAAAGCCGAGTATTTTGATAAACAGATTGTTCTGATAATTGTTGAAAACAAAATGCGAAATTTTGTCATTTCGCCGTAGAATGGAAAGTTACAAAAGTTTTTTAAGTGCACAAGAATTATATATCATATCTACAATTGTTGAATGAACATAAATATGATTCTCTAGTTCATGAATCTCTGCTTAACTTTTCAATGGCCATAAGCCTGATATTACGAAGATTATATCTTAGATAGTTGACCCCACAGGCGCAATTTTATCGGTCGATAATAACGCAAGCGTTATTGCGATAATGCGTCCGGATTGCTTGCACACAGCTGCGTTTTTATCGTCCAATATTTCTAAGGTCTACGTGTAACCTGCACTACAGGCCCACCGAATGCACTACACCGTACTAACGTTATTAACGCAGGCGTGTGTAAGATCACATAATCACATGCGACCAAATTTTTTTTTTCTAAGAACACATATTGTAATATCGCAGGACGGAGGAACGCAAGAGTCCTACTTCTATTGCGTCGGTATTATCACAAAGCAGTGTGTAACTTCGTGGCCGTCCTAATACAAAATGTTCTGAAAAAAGGTATCGCAATAATACTTGAGGAGAGGCTTCATGCTGAATGACGATTAAACTTTCTCATAAAATGACGGTATATGGGAAAAGCTACCAGCAAAAGCTATTTTTACGTATCGTAAAAATCAGGACACCTTCAGAATAAAAAATCCAGTCAGACAGAAGTGATCGCTTGCTGCGTGGACCAGTGATTCCTAAACCAATAATAATTTATTCGATAATACATTATTCTTTGATCATCATGATACAAAACGTTTTGTTAACTTCATTGACTCCTTTGAAGAATAAGAATGAGGTAAGTAAACATTCCTAGATTTTATTCCATAGTTGTGTTTTTTTGTTGCAAAACTTTTCCTGCCATCTTTGCAAACGATATTTGAATCCTAACAAGAAAGGTGTTAACTACTTTATTATGTAATTATAAAAAAGTATAGTGGTTTATTTTTAATTGTAGATTAACTGCTGGGAAAATCGTCCGTTTACAACGGTGTGGCCAGAAAATATACAGCAGAAGAAAACAGGTTCGTTGCTTTTTGCATTAAATACTTAGATTGACCGTGTTGTTAATATTTTTTCTAACAATTAAAACATAATTATTATGTAATTATAATGTGTTTGAATCGTTTTTAAAGTAACTGCAATGGAAGTGTGTCTATTTCCTTATAAATTGCAGGCTTAATAAATAAACTGTGATAAAATCATACCAAACCTCCCGTTATTAACGAGAAAGAAATATTATTTCTAGTGTTTTTTTTATAGCATTCTGTTATTTCAGATATAACCAGAACAATAAAAAAGAAACAAAAACGAGTGCGGACAGCCTTCTCAACCGATCAACTGCGGGCTTTAGAAAAGACGTACTCCCGTCACAAGTACATTGATTCAGAGAAACGTGCTGAGCTCGCCAACACCTTGAACATTGGCGACAAATGTATCAAAATCTGGTTCCAAAACAGGAGAATGAAGGAGAAGAGGGAATCATCTGAGTCCAGCTACGATTCTTCAACCGAATCTGCCAGTATTGAATCCCCACCAGTACCTGCTTCACCCCCATTGCAGGTAACTATTGATCAACCTACTACTGAACAGCTCAACAAGTTTTCTCATTATACTGACAATTCCTACCAACTACCCACTTACTATAATACTAATCAAGTACAGTCTGGCTATGGAGCTGTGGCTCCACCCGGTTTTGCTACATATTTTTATAACGAAAACGCTGTGTATCCTACTCAATATTATCCGTATGATGTCAACTATTCGAATGGAGAAGGCAATGGGTACAACCAATATAGCAGTGAAATAAACAACTATTGGACGGGGAATCAATACCCGTATTATTCAACTGTTTAGATTTTTCTTAATTTGAGAACTTTAAAAACAAATTCTTTTTACTATATGGCCGCTATACAACCAAAACCAAATAAAAAATATTCTATCATTGTTGAGCTTTGTAACTATGCTACACTCTTTACAAAGATTATCTATATTTAAATTATAAAATTAATCTTTCAAGATGGTTTTGCAGGTGAGAGATGAAAATTCAATAACTAATTTATTTTGATGTGTGTTTTTAATAATTTACTTATTTATATAGATCGCCTAGTCCTATTTTTAGGTAAATCTTCATGTATATATTTAATTCGTATTATTACAATGTTTTCGTAATATTACACATTAGTACAACTTCCATGTTATTGGTTTTTCCAGAAATATAATTACTTCACATTGCAATTAAATCTATGTATTTGTAGATAAAGTTTTATGTTACTTTATTTACTATGTTTTTTTTGCTATTGTTTTATAATTCATTTGTTCCCAAATTGCGTGTTAATTGGTTTTGCTTGTTTAACGGTGAATTAATGTAAATACTGATATGTTTTTAAGCAAAGGTAGGTGAATATGTAGTTAGTTAATTTTAATTATACGTATGTATAATTTATTGTTCATCAAATTATTTTTGAATTTGCAACTATATATTTAAAATGTTTTATATTTATGGTATGGCGATATTTAAAAAGAATCTGTAAAAATACTATTTTGTATTAGATATGTAATTACTTCCTAGGCATTCGCTATATGTAAATAAGGTGACTTGCTTGGATACAATCTTTAATATAAAATAAATAAAATTAATATATTATTCTTTATTCGTTATAACTTTAAAGTTATTTTTATCAAAACTATATTTTAACTTATTCTAAAATACTTTGTTATTTTTATAATTTGAAGTTTAAACTTTTGTGTGGAAAGTGTTGGTTGGCGAGTTAGAGTATTTATAAATTTATAGATACTTACTATTAATTGTACTTTCTTTTCTACGTCTTGTTATTTTTCTGTTTTATCTTGAAACTATGTTAAAAATATCTTTATTTCTAACAATTTGGCTAGCTGTAAATTAATTGTGTTATAATTAAGTAAATAGTGCTATAGAATTTAAAAATGTAAGTACTACATCTCAGTGTGAAAACTTTTCGAATAAAATATCAATAAAACTGATTGGTTTTTTTAATCACATACATACATATATAACACAATTTAAATGAATAGCTTATTTTAATATTTACACAAATTAATGAATACAATACTTTTAGTAAAATAATTTAACAAATATTCCTTCTAAACGATTAACGCATAGTTTAACATAATTTGACTTATTACTAATAAAGTCTAGAACAAAAACATTCTAAAAAAGTCATTTATTCAAGTGTATATAAAATGTATATACCAAACAGTGCAAAAATAGAAGACCTACTAAATCACAATCAATTGGTTAAAACTTTGTACTGGGATTTTGAAAAGGCACAGCAGTAATAATATATTGAGGACTTGGAGATTGCTGGGGAAAATTGTATGGAACTTGATGCATGACTTGCTTAACATGACATTCACAATTACATGGTCTTTTGGTAAAGTTTTCTTGAACTGTAGACATATTCAACAATGGATTGCTCGGAGCAGTAGCAGGTGATGGACTAGAAGTGACAACGGGCATGACACTCACTGGCTTCCAAATAACTCCACTGGCAGAGATATAAGGCTGCGTATAAAACGGTGAAACAGTTGGCACCAGAGATACAAATCCTGGATTACTAGAAGCATTCCCTGGAAGAGTTTGTTGCGAAACCATCGTAGGAATATTCATCTTTCTACTTTTTGATAAATCTTCAGGTATCATCTGTTCTACGATACCTGAAAACTCGGGCCCTACAATCTTCTTTAGATCGTCAGCTTCCTTTTTGAAGGCCTGTTGTTCTACGTACGACGGTTTTTTAAAGGATTCAGTTTTGTATTTCTTACACAAATCAATAGAGAATTCAGCAGATGTTTTGAAATCCGGAGATGAATGACTAGTTTTCACAAACACAGATGGTGGATGAATCACTTTAGCTGTAGTAACTATATTTTGAATTATGGGTGCAGCTATTTTTGCTTCAGAATCTTTGATTTCAACTCCTTGAACCATTTGCCTTGTTGTATTACATGCAAAATTGTTTGTGCCCATATTTTTGTAACAGTTTCCTTGAGTCAAATTAATTAGTGATGGTAATGAACGCGGTTGTTCATTAGTTGATGGCACAACATTATTTAATTGATCTTTAGTGAATTCCAGAGACTTTCTAATACCTTGTTCGTCATCAAATTCTTTAGTAGTACTTTCTTTCTTTTCCTTCATTCGACGATTCTGGAACCATATTTTGACAGCCCTTTCAGGGATGTTCAGAGTTGCGGCTACTTCCTTGCGATGTGCGTTCCCGATGTAAGGAAACTTTTTAAACTGCTTCTCCAGGTAGTTCACTTGGTCTGTTGTAAAAGCACTTCGGAATCTTTTCACCTTTTTTGGACTCTCATGTTGTACATTCTCCATCTGAAAAAGGAATAAAATAATTAATTACAATTGTTTCACCATATTTTTTAACTGCTTGCACGGTGAATGTTTAACCAAAATTATCACAATCTTCTAAGAGGATGCTGTTAATTTATTAGTGTTATTAATTAATTTAACCGAAACTAAATCACTGTTATTACTGTTATTTATTTCAATCATTTAAGAATAAAAACACTGCATGGCACTTACTACTTTGATGTGATATTCCCTTCCGATAAAGTCACCACCAGCTTGCATACTTAAACTATCTTTTATACCGTTTTGATTCAACCACAGATATTTCATTATCAATAAATGCTGACACCACCAATACAAAGCGACTAAGAATTCTCAACTGATTATGTCTTATATATAGTTATGGTTGGAAAAGCATTATTTAATGACAATATGACCTAATCATACACTATTAACTAATTATTAACGATTGTCATAATGTGTACCTATAATTAATATTTGAATTACTTAATGTCCCTTATGGCTTAAAACATGACTCTACTCTGTTTAATTAGATACCAGTATTGATACTTGATTCGTAATTATTTAAATAGGTACCCACTTATCGGCAGTGTAAATATGACTTAAAATAGTGTAATGTGTCATGTGCATCTACACTATGTATGTAGACATATGGTTTTAAAAAGTGGTTTATTTCCGAATATCATTGTAAATTGTTCTGCGAGCAAACTGCCCTGCCCATTGCCACTTAAGCTTGGCAGTTCTTCAGATGGCCAATGGGGCCAAAAGGTTCTGGAGTGGCCGCGGGAATCCGCTGGTTACGAGAAGCGCAGAACCGGTCGTAGTGGCGCTGCTTGGGGGAGGCCTATGTCCAACAGTGAACGTCTGATGATGATTATAATTTTTCATTAGTAAACCATGCAAGTTACTTAGCATGTGACACTTGAAGTCTGATTAATTTATGACATACTGGTGACCTACTAATGTGGTGACATATCAAAACATCGAGTGCTATATCTAAATTAAATATTAATGTAGATAAAGGCTTTCACCATGGTTTAGAGAATTAATTAAACCGGGAGGTTCATATGTGTGTATAATAAATCCTAACTTTATAAATACGAAAGTGAGTTTGTTTGTTTGTTACGCTTTCACGCTCAAACGACTGAACAGATTTGGATGAAATTTGGCACATAGGTAGACCATAACCTGGATTAGTGTACTTCTTAACGTGACATTCCAACGGGATCGAGACTTATGCGGGTGAAACCGCGGGGCGCAGCTAGTTAATAATAAACTTATTTATTTATTATACGTTTATATATTATTATATTATAGTAATCTCGATGTTTTGTCAAGTCGTAATTGTACCATGCGAAGCAGGGGCGTGCTGCTAATCCTTTCATAATTGGCATTTCTTTTTTAATGAAGCTTAATTAATTACCGAGTCACACAATAAAAGAAATGCAGAGTGAAAAAAAAAATCTGCCGTACTTGTAAGCAGCTGTTTTTTTTTCGCGATTTCTGGTTTTTTCCCATATTGAAAGTTGTTCTTAATGATGAGTACCCTTTAAGAGGATTAGAACGAATAAAATTTAACCCTGTATACGATTCACATTTCACACTTTAAAATTATGTTTGTTTGTAGGAGCAGTGGTGGCCCAGTGGTTACGGCCACGACTTACGAGTTGTAGGTCGTAGGTTCGAACCCTGACAGGCGCTTTACTTTGTGTAAATTATTTCATCACCACTGCTCTCAAAAACGGTGAAGGAAAACATCGTGAGGAAACCGGCATGTCCTAGAACCAAAAATTCGAAGACATGTGACATCTACCAACCCGCACTGGGCCCGCGTGGTGGATTACGGCCCACTCCCTCTCACAGAGCGGAGGCCTGTGTCCCAGCAGTGGGAACATTATAGGCTGATTATGCTTATGCTTATGCTATTTTAGTAGAACTTTAAATTTGTTTTCTCGGTATTTGAAAGGAAGGGAAAGGTTCTCGGAATTCACACATCGGAATAAGTGGCAAAGTTCGTATCGGGCAAAGTGATATTGGATTTATTCCATCAGGAATTTCTCAGTAGCAGCCTGGAGTCTGGATTTGTGCCCGGTTGATGGCAATAGGCTCGTGTTACATGGGACTTGAACGTAACTGGCGAAATGTGGGTGTACTAATCACCTCTTCCTAACCTTTCAGGGAATACAGACGTGTCCTCAAAAGTAACGACAATAAAGACAATAGCTTTTACAGTGTTGGTATAATGTATTTAAATGAATTAACTTTGATTGGTACGTACTTTCAGCTCAGGCATGACAGCTAAATCAAGCCTTGTCATCCTGACATTACACATGTTCCAGCCTGGTATGTTTCACACCAAAATTACTTTTTGTAGAACAACATTTTGCAACATAAGAACATTTAGAAGTTTCTATAACTTTAGTAAGTTTACTAACTTTTTGTCATCCGTTGTTGTCCACTAACACTCGCAAACGTTGCTCCATAAAAAGTACCTTTGTTGTGGAAGCATCTTTAAGAGTACTCAGTGGATGAGAAATCTATTTCTTACCATTCTTTTTGCACCGTACAGTCGAACTTCTTCCGAAAAAAATAAGGGCGAAAATGTCTTGAATGGCTTCGATAAAGGATGATACGGCTGTGCCTTTGTTTGTCTGTTTTTGCTCAACTTGGCGGGGCACTGCCGCGCCACCAGATGATGTGCTGTGGGCCTAACAGGAACGCGCGGAATAAACATTACGTAAATTCGACTGATTTTAAAATTGAAAATTCTAGTTCCACACAGTAATATTCATTTACTTTATTCATCTTTGGATAATTGGTACTTATTGCGCTTCAATCAATCAATCTGCCAAGCCTTTTCCCAACTATGTTAGGGTCGGCTTCCAGTCTAGCTGGATGCAGCTGAATACGAGTATTTTACATGGAGCGACTGCCTATTTGACCTCCACAACCCAGAAACTGGGTAATACGATACCCTTCAGTAAGATAGTTGTCAGACCAGGTCAGACATGGTTGTGCGTATTGCGCTGTAACCGTAACCAAAATGCTATAGGATGGATAGGAGTGTATTTTCGATTTTATTCGAACAATTTTCAGAACTTAGAAGCCCTACTTAGGGGCCCTACCACGAGCTGCCCCTGAGTTGTGTGACTGTTAGATCTATGTTTCTACAAACAAAAACGAATCGTTTTGCTTAATAAAGGTTACATTTTTATTGCGAAACTGGGCATATAAATAGATTCGTAAGCTAATTTAACCTGCGATATCTACTTGGGAGGATCTACTATGCAAAGCTATGAGATATTTTATTCATTATTGGTAAAGATACAAAAGTCTTAATTTTAACCAATAACGGAAAAGTGCGAAAAGTGTAGAAATCGGCCATTACTTAATGGCTATTCTAATCAAGCGCGATCTACTATTTTATTTCAGGATCTCTAACAATTCTATTGATTCTATGTGGATGCCCAATATTCATAGGCGTACATTAATATAAATAATAGAAAATAATATTTTATAACCACCTTTTTTATTTAACATAATTATTAATTACACAGAATATTTACAATTATTACCTACCTTATAATTAAAACTACAAACACTTATAATCGTCCAGTAACACTAATAATCGTCCTCATACTGAATACCTGACCTGATCCAGGACAAGTCCCAGCTCTTCTCAATGATATCACTAGGAGCACTAGGGGTCTGTGGTTCCGTCTTTGGTTCCACTTCTGGGGACAACTCCTGGGCTTCAGTGTACGGAGGCTGGTAAGGCTCCAACTGCAAATGTACCTGCTGGTACTGCGCCTGGCATTCCTCCTGCGACATGAAAGTCTGATACATAGTCTGCACCGAAGTCTGGACTGGTACCGAGGTTGGTAGACTCATTGTTGGCATTGAAACTGGGGTGGACACTACTGGATACTGTTCCACATAAATATTTCCCTGATTGTAGACCTCGTTCTTGATACCCGAATACTGTTCATGCATTAGCATCGGTATGTGAAGGTTACCCATTTCGGGAGATGACTCAGATGTGCTAGCTTCTTCGGAGTCTTCCATACTCTCGGCTCTGTCTTTCTTCTCCTTCATGCGGCGGTTCTGAAACCATATCTTGATGGTGCGTTCATTGAGACGCAAGATGTCTGCTAGTTCAATCCTTCGAGCACGATCTAAGTAACGGGTCCTAGCGTATTCCTGTTCCAACTCCATCATCTGTTGGCTCGTGAACGCTGTTCTGACCCGTTTTTGTTTCTTGACTCCTCCACTTGTTTTGTTGCTGGTCCAGCCAGGTGACTGAGAGATGAATCTTCCGAGAACCGATTGATTGGGCCAGGCTGGCCCTCCAATAATCTGACCATTTTGAGTGCGTAGAAGATTTTGCCCATGTATGATTTGCGGGTTAATTCCTCTGGTCGGGTTTAAAGTTGTATACCCATTAGGTACTGTGTTCCTTGGATAAGGGATGTTCATATAATTCGGCGGGTTGTACACGACTTGGTTGCTGAGAACGTTGATGTTGTTGACGCTGCTGGTGACGTGGTACTCACTGGACACATTGTTGGTAGACACTGGCACTGACACAACGCTGTGTGGTGCCAACTCGTTCCATTCCGGAGGCTATGAACAATAGAACAAGTTTATTAACAATTTTATAGATGGGGTAAATGACACTAAACAACTGATTCAAGTTTAGAACTTTTAATCTTAAACATTGAGGACAAATATTAAATTCTGAAAGACCTGGTAGAGACAGGCACAGACCAGGGAAGCATGGCTTACAGGGAGGGGGCTTATAGTCAGCAGTGGGTAGAACAAGGCTGTCAATGATGATGATTATGATGATGATGATGATTATGAAAATTATGAAATCAAATTACCGTAGTATTCTGCAACATATTAGTGCTATCAACTTGGTTCCAGCGACCATCACTGGAGGTAACCACACCATTACCAACATTATACGGGGTTGGTGTCGAAGACTGACTGGAAGTGGTAGATTCCGGCATTTTTGAATATACTTAATTATTACAAGAGGAAGTAACGATCGCAACGAAAGCTCAGCTAATTATAAAGTCTGTCAGGATTGTGCCTGATTTTATATGTCCACAACAACCCCTTAGTAAGGGGTAATTAGCAAATTAGTCAAAAGCTGTGGCCTTCGATTAGGTGATTAGATTAGCAAGTTGTTATGTCAAAATATTGTTATTGTTAAAAGTTTTATGTTAACGTTTACTTATTTATGAAAATTCCTAAGTATTATTTTCGAGTATAAGTTTTTTTTTTAAATTCAGTTTAAGTTTTTTTCAAAAATTAAAAATTACTGACTAAATTGTTACTATTGTAACAATTTAAATTGTTATTGTCCTTTAAATTTTTACCATTGTAACAATTTACAGGAAATGTACCTTTTCACATCTCGTAACGCTCCTCATCTACTTTTTACCTAAGCATGAAGATGCTTAGGTTAAAAAGTAGAAAAAAAGTAGTAAATGTCTGATATATATATATGTTGCTATTTTGTTAGACAAAAAAGCATAATTAGGTACCTAATATTTAGGTACTGGTTGTGAAAATAAATTTTTCCTCCAAATAATCTCAAACAAATGTTGTCCCTAAAATTCATTCTCAACATCACTGCACTAGTACCTCCTATATTTACATACGTTAGTTATTCCCACTGTGTTCGGTTCTACAGAACTAAATGAATGTAGCTGAAGCACAAATTCTTATACCAGATATAATCACTAATCTAATGAATAATTAAATGCCATAAGTTTATTTGGGGCTTGTTAACTAGCTTCATCTAATTGACAATTCGTTAATATCTATAGCTTTACGCTTACTATGATATTATGGCTTTGCGTTAGCAGTAGGTACCTAAGTATACCAAAATAAATATTATTTTGAGGTTTAGAAAAAGCTTTGGGCTTTGAACTTTGATATGAAGTATATACATTAGGGTCACTGCTGATTTATATTATCTGGAGCTTATTTAAAAAATCAAATAATGATAAAAATGCCAACAAATATTGAGAAAAATTAAACAATCACACAAAACAACAATAAAATTCCTTCAATAAGGAGCTGATGATGAGCTGTTATTGAATCTGTTATATTGTAATAATATCTTTCTACTACCTAAGGGATTTTCAAAAGAAAAACAACTTTCATTAATTATTAATAACACCATAGATTGTTCATGTTATCGTCGTAATTAAAATAATTATTATTTACACCTTTCAGTCTCAGACCGACAACCTGTTTCATTAATATGTTATCAAGATTACTGAAATTATACACAGTAATAATTATAATAATGTTCGATAGGATTTACTTTTTGTTTTGTATAATCTAAAAATAAGAACAGCGCCATCTATTCACAGACTTCGTTACTTCAAACAAGGCTTTTGCGTCGACTACCATTTACCCATGGTTCAGAGAACAAAGTTTGATCTCTGTTCGTGGGCGTTGAATGTCTATTTCACGGAGAATTTCAAACCTTTTCTAAAGTAAGATTTTTCCTTCAGAAATGCTATAATTGTTTATAGATATTGTTTTAGCCCAAATATATTTCATGCAAACTGTATAATACAAACTATGAAAGCTTAGGCTCCTTGTAAAATCAATAGAAAAGCGACTATGCCTTGTGGAACGCGTTTCAGTATAGTGACCCCAGCATATGAGTTAACCTCACTGAAAACATACAGATGGCGTAGTAGGTATGTAGCAATCTGTGTGAAATAAGACGAAGTGAGAAAACTCAGTACCTACCTAGAAAAGGGGCTGGCATATCCATATGAAACATCATAAAACCCCTTTTGTTAATAAAGAATAAAGATTTAAAAAACCTACCTACAAGCCTATAGTTCCTGGTTTTTTTATAACATTTTTCAGAACACGTAAGTCGTTGCTTGTTATTGCTTTGGTTTCCTAATATTTTGAATGTCTCTTTATCGTACGTTTCATATTTAACCCTATCTAGACATAGGAAATGGGTAGGTACAATAAATCTAAAAGATATAAGAATCTTATACACACATAAATCCTTTATCTATCTAAATGATTTATAATCAAAAGCTTATTGTTATATAAATTGCAATAAAACACAAGGCATACCTACTATTGTAGTAAGGAGATACCTATACTACATAAACGTCCTAGGCAAAGACAATATCGTATAGGTATAACTATCCTAAAAACCTTTACTTTAGGTATTCACCTAAAACTTATCAGAATTCATATACATAGTACCTACCTACATAGTTTTGTATGTGCCTACCAAAGTAAGTACATCGGAATGGTAGCAACAGTATCCAACGCTTGACGAATGTAGAATATTTCGCTAAAGTACTTTTACTGTGGCCTATGCCTAAGTTTGCTTATATTGAATAAACGTGAGTTGAATAGACAACTAGGGTTGCCGCGCGCTTCTCTAGCTTATTTTTATTACGATTTTTATTTTTACTCTGAGAATAAGAATTAAAATTCAATTAGATAATTTTATTCATTCCGTATTTATTCCAAAAATCAAATAAAAATGTTGAGATATTCATATTTTTATACAAAAATAATATAATATCTCTAAATAAAATGATTACGAAGTTGTATAACAACTTACCTACAAGAAATCTGATATCACTAACCCTTGATTTAGGTATGTACTTATACAATTTGAGCATACACACTACAGTTGCCCTATTAGCACACAACAAATTGGAGGCGGAGTCCAAATTAACAAAAGATTAAAAAGAGACAGAGAGAGGAACTGTCAATCACTATTACAAAGGGGATTATCCCTTCATTGTTAGAAGATGTTTACTAGCGTACTGCGTAAATTCAGAAGTATTTGAACAGTTATCTGAGCCAATAACAATAGATATGCTACTAATCACTTTGTTGACGGGATATGGAGATATTTTTTCTCTTAATTTGTTTGGTGTTTACGGTTGAGTAGATAAAGGTCTGAATTTGATATGACATTTTTGTTTTATGACATTTTTGTTTTGCTACCTGCTACTGATTAGGATTTAGTTTTTTTTATGATCTGAAATGACTGGGTATATTGCTAAGTATATACCTAGTCATTTACGCACATTATGTAAATAAAAATAATTTATATGAATTAAAGCATCAGAAACAAAAAAACAAATTTGATTGCCCTTTAGTGTTGTCCCTTTCACACCGACAGGAAACCAACGCGAGGAAAGAGGATAAACGGGTAAACTTTCTTCGTCGTCTTCTACAGAAACAGTAAATAAATGTTTAATGTAACATTAACAAGCATAAGAACAACTAGATAGGAGTTAATTGAATGAAAAATTAATATGATTATGCTGTATCCAGTAAGTTAGCTTAAAGTATTTGTATACATTAAGCTACCTCACGCCTATAACCCCGAAAACTAAGGCAAAAGTGTACCTAGTACACACACATTTCGCCAGATGTTCATTTCTGATGTTCTACTTCCAATAATCAAATCTAAAACCAATGCCAATAAAATAAAAATCCAAAAAATATTCTCCGAAAACTTAACTCCGCACAGCCCTACACCACAGCCGCCGCGAAAGATCATCAATCATCGCAGCAAGACAATCACAACCGGCGACACATCTGCCACGCTCGCACCGTACCGCGCCGCGTCGACACCGCGGCGGTGCAGCTCTGCATCGATACCGCTCGATAATCTTCGTTAATCATCGGTAATTTTCGGGTAAGATATGCACTAAACTTAGGAAGCGTGGATACAGTTGATTACGGTGCAGTGTTCCAGTTAAGAGTAGGTCGAATTAAATCTTTATAATCCGACTGAGCGCCAGCAAAGACAGATTTGTGTTTATATTTATTTAAGGATTACCAACGAGATACATTACAATTATCTACTACAGTATTCAAACTTGTATATTATATATTTATCCTGAAATACACACTATTCACACAATTATAGGTAACCACAGCTTCTTAAACGCATATCTATGTATCTTAAAGATAAAAAGATAAAATATAATTTTATTTTGCAAATATTAAAAAATAAGTATATAAATAAATATATATAAATATCTATGTAGGTACTTATATGGGATTCTTTATAACCTGGAAGCATCTTGACGGCTGGATGGATTTTTAATAACTGCCACGAACTGCATCAGACAATTTGAAGTGAGCTTGTTTTGAACTAATTAGTCCCAGTCGGGTTTTTATTATTTATTCAAAAAAATTGTTGGTGTTCTATTTATTGACTAGGGGATAATGTGATAAACGTAGGCGATTGTTTTACTACGTGTATGAGAGAAGCAAAATCCCTTTTAAAAAACATGGCTACCTACGTACCCATATGTTTTTTTCATTCGCGCCATCCTATATGTCTCTCCAAGATGATATAACTACCTAATAGATAACTTAGAGGCACATGTTATATCTTTTCTTTTTCTATCCACAGTCAGTCTGTACCACAGCCTGTAATAATAAAGTAGTCATCCACCGAAGTTTTACAAAAGGCTGGTAGACCTTCAAATTTTGTTCATCACAGAAAACGCTATTGTTTACAATCTATTGTTCTTGTACGGCTGCGAGCTTCTGTATTGTAATTGTGTAGTAAAATAACTTTTAGATGCTATGTCGTGCTAAAGCACAGTTATTGTAAAAATAAAGTACAAAAAATTTAACTTTGAAAATTTTAAAATCAATTTTATATTGATTTTATCGGGACCTAACCACAGTACGATTCTCATTTCACCTACAGTTAAGGCTCGTACAAACAGACGCGATATCGCGGGCGGGACAGGCAGCGGTACCTTTGTCGACAAAGGTACCGCTGCCTGTCGCTCCCGCGATATCGCGTCTGTTTGCACGAGCCTTTAAATGAAGAAGCATTTATTTTTCAGAAAAACTCTTTTTTATCCAATATAATAAAATAAATATAACTTAAAACATGAAATATTACTCCTTAAACCGAGTTTTAATAAAACAGCCAACTTACTAGCTAACATAAACATTAATAATAAGGCCAACCCTACGCTTTTAATCTCACATACACACCTTGTTATATTCTCGTAAAAAATCGCTTTCCATATTTCACTAGTACAATATTGTAATATTGCGTAGGCGCCGTCTTAATAAACATTTTTTTTCGTCATATGAAAATGACATTGAGGCGTCACGTGTGATTTTGATGAAAAAATATAAAAGAAATGATGGGATCGACGGCGAACCTCCCATCCGTTGGTTATTCCTTGTCTCTATAAGGGCATCCTTTTTTATTTATGTGTGAGTGTTAGTTTATGTAGGTGTATATTTGTGTAAAGTAGGTACCTATAGTGTCATAGTAATAAGTAAGTTTATTTGAATAAAATATATTAGAAGATATCGGTCATTGCAGCCGTTTCTGCAGCGCACTTTCAAGTAAGTTCATAATCACATGTTTTAATTAAGATGTTTCTCAAACAAGCAGACAACGTCTCTGAGTTTGTTTCTGTCGTTCTTCTCTGAAACAAATAAGAAGTCATCGAATTTTAAAAGCAAATTTTTTTTTTGACTTGTAATTGTTTTTTTTTGAACCCATTAACAGAAATAAATATGATTTGTCATATATCACAATTTACACTGAAGTCTTTCTTCAGTTTGGTCCTTAATATAGTGTAAGATCATTAAAACCCCTGCAATACTGTTGCACACCACAAACATGCAAACAAAACTCATAAACAGAATAGCCCTCACATACCTACCCATAGCCACAGTATATTTGATTGAACAACTTATACAGTATAACCTCAGTAAACTCAAATAAAGAACATCGCAGTATCCCGATTGCGTTTGACAAATGAGCATCATTATTTGACAGACGGCAGATCGGGCGCGCACTGTCGACATGCTGTCTTTTGTTTTATTAAAGTCACCCTCCATTGATGTTATGAGGGATGACGGTACATGATGCGAACATGTAAGTATTATGAGCTAAGATCGTTTGGTGGGTCGTGTGGCCGTACTTACTTATAACTTTAGTAAACGGTTTAGTCTTTGAAAGCTAAATCTTTCTACCAAATTGATACTTAAAATACATATTATAATCTCACAAACCGTACTGCAACTCACATTAAGTTACAGTAGGCAGAGGTACCCTTTTTTACTACAACTCCACAAGTACCTACATCGCAACACGCAAACATAATTACTCATCATCCTACAAAACACCTAATTGAAACATAAAACCCTATTAAGCATATTAATTAAGCTAAAACAACTATATAAAACCCTGAGAACGCAGCATGAATTCATTACAGAATCGAATCATCGGCTGTCTATTACATCGAGGGTTGCCACAAAGCCGGATCGAGCGACAAAAGGAAACGCGAGCCCGAGGCGAAATCTCGCGAGCCATAAATCATGGACGACGGAAGCAACCCTAGCGCGATTCTCAAACGCTCAAGGGGTTCATTTTAATGCTCTGTTATATTTATCTGTTATTATTATTTTTAATAATGCGGTGTTTTTAGGCTTTGGTTAAAATATGAAAGTCGAAATCAGATACCTAGAAATACCGACGTAAAGGAATAAGATTTAAACCATGTTACGTTAATAGAAATGATATTATTTGACTATCATAGCCCCAAGATACAGACATAGCAAGATATAGCCCCAAGATACAGACTAACTGTCTAGTTTGGGGCTCACTGGTAAATAATTTGTGTAACCTAACTATAGGTAATATTGTAACCTGCAAACCTGTTTATTATTGTAACCTGTAAACGTGTTTACTGTATATTACCTGGACAATTAACGATTTTCTATTTTTTTTCTATTTCTATCAATGGTGTGTACATTCGATGTTGCAAAACCTGAGCAATCTGATTTTTTTAAATAAATACATTATTATTTTGGATGAGGAAGGAAGGGAAGGAAGTAGGTATTATTTTAATGCAAATGTATTAAGTTGGTACTGAATCGCGTATATTGTCGTTACTGCAGCTTTTAAGTTAATTGTCAATTAACTTAATTAGGTATTTTGATTAATATTAGAGCTTTTCGTAGAAAATAACTACATAGGCATGTAATACTTAGATCGATTATTAGTTACATATTTCTGTACATTAAGAAGTAGGTACGATAAGTAGGTACTTAATGCGACTATAATTTGACTAATCGATTCATTATTTTAAAAATAAAATTCCCGATGACTAATAATATCCATCAGCATTTAGTTCGAATATCAATTAATGTTACTACTTTTTAAGCAATTAATAAATTAGAAATAATTAACAATCGTTTAGTCATATGTAGCACTTGCACATCATTACGAATAATTATAACTGCTTACGTAATTATAATGAGGCAAATTAATGAAATTATGCATGTAGTTGTAGTACCTAGTACCTACCAAAAATACGATTTGAATATTTTTTGCAGAATTAACTAATTAACGTTGTACTATGGTAGTATGGTTTTAATTAAAATATGTATTAAGTAAAGTAACAATGTATGATTACGGGACAGAAATAAAAAAATACATGTAAAGAATTAATCAAAATGAACCCACTATTATTAACAACATCGAGTGAATCATAAAATAATAAGTCTGGATTTAAAAATAATACCAATATCAAGTAAATGTTATGCCAATAAGAAAACAACTCGATAAAATTCACAACTTTGATGTCATATAGAGTGGAGTATACCACCACCTCGTGAATAATATTCTCTAGTCACTTGCTTCATCTTCACTCGGTTATTTTTGATTTATGTGTTTTATCCACTTTATGTTGAAGAGCAAATCAAATATGATATAATATGATGAAATATGATATAATATGATAGTGTGTTTTGCAGGCTGTTCAGAGGCAGCAGATTGTATGTACAATAATTTTGTTCAGTTTTATTAACAAAAACTATAAGGACTCAAAGTCTTAGACGACCTACTGGTATTATTATTCGGGTTGAGTTGACGTGGGCCGAGCTGTCACTGACCCCTCTTTACAGACATAATTGTAAACACAGCCACATGAAAATATATATGGGTGTACAGTCGAACAAGCAATTTGGTATACAGGCAAAATATATTCATTTTCCGCTACACTGCCAAAATTCATTTTGATCGTGTGTGTAATTTCTTTTTGAGCTTGGCTTATGAGAGTGACGTAAAATGATTGTTGATTACTGAAAACGCTCATAAAATTGTTTAAAGTAGTTTCAAGTTATGTGCCTGTATACCAAATAGCTTGTTCGACTGTACAAATATGCGAATATGAGTGCCTCTGTCTCAATAAACTTATCACAGATAACCGCAATTTTCAAAAATAACTCGGTTGCCCGTGTAAGTGCACCGTTAGCAGAAAAATTGGTATGTTACTATTATGTTCTACCGGTAAAGAAGTCACACATCCACACACGGCAAAACTTGGGTCACAAAAAGTATTGTCCCAAAAAAAAAATTGACACACATTCATGCCACTTAACACAACTCCGCAACTCTTTATAGATCCCGTATCGATGATTAGTATCCTTGTAAACCGTCGAGTGCGGAAAGCTCTTGATAAATAGTCAAACGCTGGCGATAGGCCAACCTCGCGGAATAATCAAATTTTGTACCCAACGCTGCCTCTGCACTGCCGTGTCTTTTATGGATTTTATTCCCCCTAACAAGATGCTAGAGGGTAGCGTTGCGGTTGCTTGAATTAAATTGTCGTTGATAAACTCTTATGTGCTCTTTTAGTTGAGAAGTGAAATATCAACGCAGATGTGCCCTTCGCAGGTTCAGGCAGAGTCGGGCTGCTAAGTTAGTGCTTTGTTTATTCCTAAACTTATCCACGCTACGGCTTCATAAATTAAGGAAGAATATCGTTATACAAGTTGAAGAATACCTTGGTGATGTAAAGAGAACCGAAAACGTATGAGATAATTTCCAAATTCCTATTAGAGAATACTCGTACAAGCTGTCAGATTTATTCTTAATGATTCCAATTCGAGACCACATTCATACCAGATTTGCATTCCAATCAGACTTCCCGTCATTTTCCATATTCGAAGCTAATCGGAAATTGGACGGTATTCCAATGGGACTACTATCTACATACGTCAATAGGAACGACGTGTTTATTTTCAACAGAAGTTCACTGGGCCCGTGTTCGGGCTAACAATCTTTATAAATAAAGCGAGCCCATTGCCTATTCATGACCGGGCAGAATTCGCCCCCCTCCCCGCTGTCAGCTCACCCCCGTATCAAACAAGCCCCTTCATGTCAAATACTCCGCGCCCCGCGTCTGTCAAACTCTTCGCCAGCGTTTGACAGGGATCCTCCCTCGCTCGCGGGGAGGTGGAGTGCCACCTTTCACTGTTCTTCAACACTGTATTACCAACCTTATTTCTTAAAAGACAGAGTTGGTTATTGGCTGTGTTTTGGAGTTCCACCCGCGCTGTCACGAGTCTAGGTGCAGGCGCCACATCGAATGATGGATGACGTCAGGGAAGGTCGGCAGCATCACGCGTCATTCATGTGTACACAGGCGTAAGGGATACGTTTTTCGCGTGACGATATAATATTGGTGATATGCAAATTTGCTGTCGGCTCGCATCGAACTGACAACGATTGTGTGCTTATAATAGTTGGACATAGTATCGGGTTTATTAGGGACAGCTTTTCTTTAAGGGATACGTGGGAAATGTTTGTCTATACTTAGCTACTAGAAGAAAAACTAGATTAAAAGGATTAGAACTCAATATTGATACATCATTCATTGCACCCCCGAAAAATCTTGAAAGAGGAACAAAGGGAGAATTGTCACGCTAATGAAACAAAGTAAAAAAGTCGTCAGAAATCTTAAGGAAAACAAAGGTACCTTTCTTACTTTCGCATTTACAATATTTCAGTGAATTTCGTGTCCATTACAAACTTAATCTAAATCACATTTAAAGCGCCATAAAAGCCAGCTTTTTAATTAATACCCAGCGTCTTCAAAATAGGTATATTATAAGTGTTTCTGCGGTTCAGTTAACAAGGCAGTGAGTCCCCCGACTTGTTCCTCTAATGTATACTTTATGAAAATTAAATATTTCACTCCCAGCCGGCGGTTCGCGGAGTGGGGATTACAACAAATTTGCATTATTTAATGGATACCGTGCGTGAGGATTTGTCAACAAGTTCACTTGTTTTGAACACGACTCAATGTTTCGGAGACTGTTGTTGGTAAAATTGAATTTTGCTTAGAAAAATAGATTAGGAAAAAAAAAAGATGCAAATATACGACAAAATGGGGGTTATAATCTGTCACACCAAATCTCTCAAATGCAAGAAATTAGAAATCTTTTACTTCACGTAAGTATTTTTAAGGCACAATTACATCTGAGATGGTGTTCCATAAGTTTCAAATTTGTATTGATACAAAATACAGGTTTGAACAATCCAAGAACTCAAGGCCTGAAGCCTTTGTTTTTCCTCCACATTTTTCATGTCATCGTACAAAGGTATACTCATAGTTCACCTGCTTTCAATTTTAAGCACTAAAGTTTTAGGTATGTTTGCCAGCAAACTTGAACTTAGTTTCTCAAACAAACTGCTTGGCATTCCACATTTTTCCCTTCTTTATTTTTTCATGAATAAAACAACAGATTTCTACTTCCGCCGGGTAACTTCTCCCTCCCACCTTCGATTTATTCGTTGGATAAAGAAAACTTCTTTTAAAAATGTAGGTAAACTTCCCTTTAATATTTTCCTTCTGTTAGATATCTCGCGGCCTGCCGTTCAAATTATGTGCATTTATAACTGTGTTTTTATTTTGTGTTTGAACGACAAAGTTTTTCCTGTGTTCAAGGTTAGTTTTGAACGTGACAATTTTATAAAATGCTTATAGACTATAGATCTATAGCTTTGATAGCCCCTCCAACGGTAGGTCAATAATTTTATTGTGAATGGTCCAGTTGAAAAGTAGAGTTTATGATTGATTTCCCTATACAATACGAATGCAAACCTCCTTGTTTTTCCTATATTTGGTAATTTCTACAAATTATAGGAAAAGCATAGAGCTTTTAAATTACTCTTCAATAAAGAAAATCTGAAATGAAACTTTTCAAAATATTTTCAAAACCCTTTAGAAATCCAAAATGCAAACCCAAAAATAAACCAGACCTACACGTATCTATTTATGAAGGATTATGTTCTCTCGACTCTCGATACAATCATCGATCTATCAAGCTCCGACATGAGTGACACTCGTTAGATAGAGACCGTTGCAATTTAAATTTAAATCCTAGGAAAGCCCACCCTCCCCGTTTCTAATGGATACACAATCGGT
This sequence comes from Lithophane ornitopus, assembly GCA_948473465.1. Lineage (NCBI taxonomy): Eukaryota > Metazoa > Arthropoda > Insecta > Lepidoptera > Noctuidae > Lithophane > Lithophane ornitopus. The sequence continues at coordinate 11,165,780 of OX419623.1, forward strand.
GATACACATCGCTTTTTAACTAACAAAATGTTTTGCTTTTGTTTTTAAATATTACTATACATTGCGTCGCGTTGTTAATTGTGAACAATAATATAAAACGTTCTTAATTGGTGTTTTTTATGTTTTTCAATAGTTATCAATTATATTGACAGACATCTTGTTATCTTATAATTGACACCGTAAGTGAGCAATGATCACATTATACCCATTTTACTCTTGCAACTTTTCCGTGCAAAATATTCATTATTTTCATTCTTCTTCGATATATAAATTAAAATCATGCTTGAACCATCAGAAACCCACGATTATTTTCCAGAAAAAAAAAACTGCGCATTAAATAAAAAAGTACGAAAAAAAATCTTGATCCTATAGATTTTTTTCCATAGTGTCGGATCACGTTTATAAATATTCATCGTGCAGTATTAGCATGCGGGGAGGACGTGGTAAAACCCGACGCGGTACGTTCGTCTGTCATTATTTCGCCATTTGGACGCAAAAACCTGCGCACCTTCGTTTCGCCTGTCTTGTCTGCGCGTTGTGTATTGTATTTTCTATGAGTCGTGTGATATTTAAGAGAATATCATGTTTCGTGATTCTTATTTGTGTAAATACGATGTTTTGGTTGTTTTAGAATAAAAAATTACGGTAAAAATGTTGTATTTTTGCTATGGTGAGATGTTGAAATTGTGGAGTAGCTGCCTCATGAGTCATGAGGTGAGGTGAAATTAAAGAGTGACTCTTTAATTTTCAGGAGATTTCCGGTGCAAAACCAGCATAAGATGATTCATCATCGCTTGAATCAAACTTTTACCAACACCATAGCGCCATCGCCTATGGTCAACCCTATCACTTCTACAGTACCATGAACCGTCGGCAGTGGCGCCATCTGTCATGTTGAGCATGAATTACAGGCACGATGTGCATACGTCAAGTGTCACGCATTCACCACGATTGAATGATTAATTTTGTCAGGCAATTGCATTTATTCCTTCATTAGAGATACTTGGTAAGATTTCTAATTTAAGTAGGAAAGAAAAAAAAATTTTTTTTTTTCAGTGTCTTTTCGACTTGTAGCAAAACGTGCCTGCAGCAGCAAGCATCTAGGGACTTAGACGGTATACTGCATGCACTGATTTTAAAGCAAGGGTTTCAATCGTATGATCTGAGTTTGCAACCTGACTAAACGTAGGTCACAATCGGAAACCAAAATCGGTTTTCTTCTAAACGAAATCAGATAGGTAGCCAGTATAGTACAGTGGAGTCCCACGAGATTCTACATGAAATAAAAATAAAAAAAACAACTTAAGAACATAATTTCGAAGCAAGACTAAAACTTACGAGCAAAAATTAATTCATAAAAATCCAACAAAAAAAAAATCTTTAAACAACTCGGTTGAATTAATAAAAGATCCCCGATTCGGCCTGAGTAAAAGAAATTATATAATCCTTTCTTTTAAAATGCAATGAGGTGGTTGTTAAAAACGTTTGCGGGGATATTTAAAATGCCGTCCCTTCCCTGGCAATTAGTGATGGCAGTGAAATTAAAACAATGAGAGTAGGGAGGCACGCAACCATTGTGGGCGATGAATGGCCATGCTGGTTCTTTCAGGAAAACTTGTTATAGACACGGTTATTGCATCTTATTGTCTATTTGTTTTTCTTAATTTTTGGTATGACATGCAATTTTAAGCTGAAGGGTAATAATCCTTGTCGACCGAGTAAGTAGGTATCCTATAAGAAGCCATAATTACTGATGAATTTAGTATACCGATGAGCCGCCCGGTTCTCATTATTCCAGTAGCATTCCAGTCCAGCGATCGAAACCAACGCTGGAATGCCACTGGAATAATGTGAACAGGCACTGGAATGTACCCATCCCAGTGAAAAATCCAGTACAATAACTGGATTGACAGTCTACTTTTTCATTCCAGTGCCACTGGAATAGTGTAGACGGCCAATCCAATGCTAGATTAAACGTTGAACAGTGAACTTGTATATTGAATACTGACTGACTGAATGACTGGAATGTAGACGATATATGCAATTCAGTCTAGCACTAGCCTGGATTGACTCGGTGGAATACTGCACCGGCATAGTGTGAACTGGACATTAAGAACATTAAAAACCTATGAATTGGACTGGATGAGCCATTGATCGTCAGTCAACATAAGTCTAAAATAAAACCCTCATTTTGGTAGTGAAAAGTCCAAGGCCACCGAATTTTCCTCAATATTCACGTAACCTAATCTACATACCTTCTCATCTATGCTAATAACATCATAACAAGGTATTCCTCCATACCTACAACCTCCGTGCTCATATCTCGAGGGTCTATTCTCAAAGTTCGACACCGTGTTATCTGTCGACGACGGGTTTATGAGCAATCAGCTGCGGAGATAGCAGCTCTGACGTCACCTCCGCTCTGCACCTCGACTCGACCAATCGTAGGAAGTGCCCGGAGATATTGTGTATTTTATATCTGATGTAAACGAAGGCGGAATATTTGAGTCATACTGATAGGTATGCTGCTCTTGTGGCAATAAATATTTTTACTGTTCTGTTAAAGATAATGTGACTTGATGAGTAGAATCAACTAGCAACAGTAACGATGTTTCTCTTGTCGAGTTCAGCTTCAAACTACTGCATTTGTTTAAACTAAACCATTTAACGTATGTCCAAAAATTTAGCAGCAATCTTGCGTGGCTGCCGCGCGCGGCTACCGCGTGTGCCCTGCTCCGCTTTGTTTGTTCAACTGCCGCGCGCGAACACTTCTGGCAAAAATTCGTCAGTAATTGTGTTTGGACGAATTATAAGCAGAGGTACGATACATGCAACCGCTTTCATTTTAGTGCTGAGCCAACTGAAATGCGCGACGTGTCTCGGATATGCCATTGCCACATTCGTCGGTTTAGTCCTAACTAGAGCGCGGCAGAAATGTGTCCAGCAAACGCCGCGTGTTGCTACCGCGCTCATGCCGTTCAATGTTTGGACAAACCTTTACTTTGCACTTTTGAATTGTCAAAAAATCGGTCAGTTAGTCAATAAGTTGAAGCTAGTTCCTTCAGAGGCGAAAACTCAACTTGTGTGTGTGACATTGACTTGTTGTTAGTTGACCAAAATGACTACAACATGTCAAAACACCTATCATGAGATTTGTGATCAGAAACCGGTGTCCCACTTCTCATAGATTTCATTTAAGTACCTATAATAGTATCACTGGGCCGTCTTCCTAAACTCCTAACACACACTACCGGCATCTCTTTAGCACACATAATTTATTATTCCAGATACAGGATGATAAGAACATTAAAACAATTTTCACAAGATATTCAGTATTCCGCTACGTCATCGCGTCATCGTGTCTCTCGCAATATCAGTACTGTGGAGGTATTCATAAATTTTCGTACACAAATCTGGTGCTCGTGGGTGCTCGTGAATGCTCGTTGTCTTTGTCTCGGTGGGGAGTGACGTTTAGTGACGTCATCATCTCACTGCTCACTGTCAAGCGCGATTGACATTGTTTTGTGTTTTTGCTTGAATATAGTGGGGGAGTGGAGCATTGGCTGAATAAAGTTTTGAACCATCGCGCTTTTCTAATTTATCGATGGTGTTGGAGGCTATTTCTTGCTTAGCTTACTAACATTTATCATAAGATTAGTAAAATGATGCATAGAAACATTCCGACGAATTTAAGTAGGTAGGCAGGTGATTGAGAATGTTATTCAACAAATTAAAGACAGTGCGGAAAAAAATACAAACCACTATTTTTAGTTTATTTATAAGATTATATAAATATCCCACTTCGATCCAAATTAAACCCCGCGCACCCTACATGCTACGCAACGTAGCTACACGTAAGCTACACGCTGAGCTACGCCGTAGCAATAGCGTGCTGTGTTTAGTTAAATTTTATATTCGAGTCAAATGTTTCGTAAGCTCTTCATGTTCAAAATAAAACCTGATTTTCTCAAATAATATTATGGGGAAGCATCCTGTTCCTGATTTAGAAACCTGGTTTTCTCCAATCTTCTCTGTTCATTATTGTTAAAATAAAATATAAAGGAGATGTTACATTTTCAGCCATAAAGTGTACGCTAGTGAAAAAAAAGGAAAAAAATCCACGAATTGAGGAAAAATATTCTTTCCTAAATATTCCCCTGATTTATTTGGTACAAAAAATAATAGTTTATCAAATGATTGCCATATTCTATTGATCATGGCGTCGTCTTACTTACACAATGCTTTCGTCCAGAAGTCATGTTACATTTAAACATAATAAAATCACGTAGACGTTATTTAAATAATAAGAAAGGCATGTATTTCTCTGCTATTAAGATAAAATAATAAGATAGCTACCTAAAAACAACTTTTTTTATTAATTATAAAGTGTGATTCATCATTTAAAAAAAAAAGGGGATTGTAGATTTGTAGGTACTTCTGGACGAAATATTCAATTGGTATTTGACATCACATCTTTGACAGTTCTAGATTTTAAAACAGAGATGGGTTGTAACAGATTAAACATCACTGTTACTGTTACAAAAAAATATCAGATCCAAATATCTGTTATTAAATAACAACCTGTTATTTTTGTACGGACGATAAATACGTATTTAAATCTCAATTGAATATCTTCTATATCTCTTTTGGTTTAAAGTCTAAAATACTTAAGTAACTGCCACGGTAACAATCTGTGTGGGGATTGTTATAATGTATAAACAGTAAAGACCGCGGTAACAGTCTTGAGGATCTGTTATTTTATGTAAAACGTGTGGTTTATTGTTAGGAGCAATTATTAACTGTTATTTCTTAATATCTGTTATTTCTATCTGTTACGATACATCGCCTCACCCCTATTTTTATTTATTTATATATTTATTAGGGACAAAAAACAGTTACATGTTAAAAAATACAGAAAATTACTTAAGCTAGGAATTGTCAAACATGCAACCCACACCATTGTCCACGAATTAACTAAAAGTTAAAAGAAGTGATAAAAGAAGTGATAATATAAAGCGAAAAACAAAACAAAACAAATGAAATCGTTGTCATATTAGCGCTGAGATTGCCTAATGTTACTCAATTTAATCTGCGGACAAAATATCCAGAGCCATTTTCTTAAATACTTGCTTAGATAGATAAAATATATCAAGGTCCATGAAACGCGCGTTGTATGCATCAACAAGACGCCGAAGAGGTGCTCGTTCCCCAGCATTAGTCCGGCATATATCCGTTTGGAACAGTTGAGGCACGCGCACCCCCCTTAAAATAACACTGCGGGGAACCTTATAACACAACTTACTTGTAAATTCGATACAGTCAAATTTGTTATTACATATACCGTGCAGGGTAATGACATCAAGTAATAACCGCCTAGACCCCAGATCTGGAACTCCATACCGTTTCAATAGCTGCACATATGTAATTTTTGACTGGAAACACTTATAATTCATCGATCGCAGGAACTTATTCTGTACCATTTCAATTCTAGAGCCGTATTTGTCGTAGAAGGGGTTCCAGATTGGAACGGCGTACTCTAGCTGTGATCTTACCAGAGTCTTATAAAGCAGCAGGAACGTAGAGGGTCGCACAAAGTCACGTGAAGATCTCATGACGAAACCATACATCTGGTACGCCTTATTTATTATGTTGTCGACGTGCTTGTCGAAGTGCAAACTGGCATCCAGTGTAACACCCAAGTCACGAACGGAATCAACTTTATCCAAGCCAGCATTATTAATGGAATAATTAAAATTAATTTTATTTTTCTTCTTAGTAAATGAGATGGCATGACATTTGGGTAGACTGAGAAAGAGTTTATTTTTGTTACAGTATGTATATAATCTAACAAGGTCCTCTTGAAGAAGCAAGCAATCCTGTATATCTTTGCAAGATCTATATATTTTTATGTCATCAGCGTACATTATGAAATTTGAGTTGATGAAACAACTTTCAATATCGTTGATAAATATAATAAAGAGCAACGGGCCTAAAATAGATCCCTGTGGAACGCCAGAGGTGACAACTACAGGGTCAGATTCATAACCATTAACCGCCACTATTTGTACCCTATTAAAAACATATGAGACAAACCATCTAAGTAGGTTACCACGTATTCCATTATATGCAATCTTCTCCAGAAGCAGTACATGATCCACCTTGTCAAAAGCCTTCTGAAAGTCTGTGTAGACAGCGTCTACTTGAACACGTTGATCCATTTTTTCAAAGAGATTGTTGACATATGTTAACAGATTTGTCATGGTAGAGCGATGTTTAACGAATCCGTGTTGTTCGGGTATGATAAGCCGATGAAAATGAGGATAAACAGCACCGTGGACAAGACGCTCAAAGACCTTGGACAAGATGGAGATGATTGAAATAGGGCGGTAATTCTCAACATTTTTTTTGTCACCTGTCTTGTAAACAGGAGTGATAAATGCCCGTTTCCAATTGGCAGGAAAAACTCCCTCACGCAAACATTTATTAAATATTATACACAAGGCAGTGCACAAGTTATCACATGTCTTTAACAAAAAATATCGGTGGTAGACCATCGGGGCCCGCTCCTTTGGACGAATCTAATGACTTTAGTGCCGAGCAGATAACTGTAGGGGATAGGTATATATCAGATAGACAGGATGTGTTATCTGCATGGTAGTTAGATGCTTCCCAGTTATTAGGGTCGAGGGTTGAGGGTTCGTATACAGAAGAGAAGAAAGATGAGAATAAATTGCAGATTTCCGCGGCATCACCAGAGGAAACATTTTTAAAATACATACAGGCAGGATAATTGGCTTTTCTATTTCGCGATGAGACGTAAGACCAGAAATGTTTAATATTCTTCGGAATGCTATCCTCCACGGATTCTATGTACTTTCTGTAACACTTATTATACTCACCGTGGAAAAGTTTGCGATAGGCAGAGAAACTTAGGTAATCAGAAAGATTATTGTATTTCTTCCATTTTATCCAAGCGCGTTCTTTAGCTTTAACGATACGTATTAGAGACTGTGAAAACCAAACAGGAAAATTAGAATTTTTAGTTTTGACTAACGGAACATGTGATCTGATGACACCGTATATTATCTCGTAGAACAAAACGTTTGACGTTGACGTTTACATTTTGAAAAATGTAAACGTCATCTGTCCAACCAATCTGTCATGACTGGCTGTCGATGGTCGTTTAACGTCAAATATTTTCAGTTTATAATTAGTACCCAAAAAATATCAGATATTATGAAAAAAAAAAGCCTTTACTGTACGAGTATTTAGGGGTTCGTTATCCAAGTTTTATAAAGTGTACATGTTATGGCCGGAGTCCCATATAAAAATGAAACGTCTCTTTTATTTGTACCAATGTACCTGCTCACTTATGTAATATTATACCTTACAGTCTAAATCACTTAACATCAAAATAATTAGGCTCAACCCAATCAATCTGCCTAGCCTCTTCCCAACTATGTTGGGATCAGCTTCCAGTCTAATCGGATGCAGCTGATTACCAAAATACTTCATTAATACCCATTGGTAAAATATTTACCTACATATTAAATAAAAAAGACAATATTATACGCCAACTCGAGTCAGCCGCATTATAGTGCCCCGTCTCGCCGAGGTACGCAGCGATGGAGCGTACTGAGCAGTCATTTATCATGGTACACCGTGCAGCGTACAACAAGTAGACAACCAATCACAATTTTACTATTATCTATATCGTGATATTTTGTAATTGGGGTAGTTTTAAATATTATTATGAAACAAAATAAAATAACCACACAATAATGATATTCTAACTTTCTATAATAATTTTATTCTTAATTTGAACAAATTCAACGTTTTTTTAAATCTAGCTTTTCAGACTTTCGGATAATATGAGAGGCTTTTGGCTATGAGGGCCTTGTGGCTAAGTAATAACAGCCGCACGGGTCGATTGATCAGGTTAAGCGACGCTCGCCGCGGTTAGTCCGCAGATGGGTGACCATCGTTACATACCAAGTGCCTCGGAAAGCACGTTAAGCCGTTAGTCCCGGCTGTCATTCGTGGATCTTTGACAGTCGTTACGGTTCGTCAGTAACTGGGTTGAGGAGGTCGGATAAGCAGTCGCTCCATGTAAAATACTGGTATTCAGTTGCATCCGGTAAGACCCGACCCCAACATAGTTGGGAAAAGCCAAGGCAGATGATGATGATTTTCGGATAATTATTTTATTTATTTATATATTCTTTATTGTACACCACAAAAATATATAACAAAAAAAAGTCTACAATATACTAAAATAGATACACATATACATACATATCCTAAATAATAAAACATACATACGAAATAAGTATATAAGCAACGAAAAATTAATGATGAAATTATCATCGACAGGCTTTTTGGAACGAGTTGAGAATACGTCTTCGAAATCTCAGAGTTCACAAAAGTTAAGTTAAACATGGTTTTTATTCATGGTTAGTATCGAATACATCAATTGTGCATTATTAATTAAACCTGTACTTCTAAAACATGTTTTTAAAATTGCTAGAAAATAATTACTTTGACAATACTTTTCAATTAATAACCGCCCTGCGAGCACTGTACCTAGTTATTACAAAACCCTTGCTAGCGCACTGGCAGTGCCCATGCGCAGTTCAAGCAATTTATCACGAGTGAACCGTGCCTCAGGGTGGGCAGATATACGGCGGCCTAGTAGACCTTGTATCTCAGAGTGGTATCTTCTACTATTTTTAAATGCCATCTTTGTGTAATCCTAACTAATATTACAAATGCGAAAGTGAGTTTGTTTGTTGCACTTTCACGCTAAAACGGCTGAACGGATTTGGATGTTTGGCACATGGGTAGACCATGACCTGGAATAGGACATAGGATACTTTTTATCCCGATATTCCCAAGGGATTGAGAATTGCGCGGGTGACACCGCGGGGCGCAGCCAGTACTTGTTATATACGTTTTGTGTGTTGGACGCTGGTAAACCAGGGTTGCGGAATAGTCCGAAAGGGATACCGGGACCCTGGCAACAGGCAACCGAAGGAACACGGGTGGGTTTTAGTCAGTAAGAGTCTGACACGCCCTTCCGCTCCGCCCAGAGCGGGAGAAGTCATATGATGATTTCCCAACCAAAAAAAAAAAAAAAAAAACCCTAGGCAGTCAGCTTTTCTTATGTGCTAGGCCAGTTAGCAACGTTTGGTGGAAGAGCTGACTGTGAAAAATGCGTATTACTTATATATTATTTGGTATGGGTAAAGAACATTTTAACAACTAAAGGAAAGTTCGAGAAAAAGAACTGAGCCGTCCTAGTTAAAAGTGCCTTGACTAATTTTTCGTGCCTTTGCTTGTTCTGCCAGGATGGACCGTAAAGGTTTTTCAGAAACCTAATTACTAGTTCGACCGCAGCTAAAAATAAACGTCACACGAAGACCTACATCCACGTCGAGCTCGCTGATTGTTATTATGTCCTTAAACATATAATTGCAGATAACATATTTCAGTTATTATCTCACACACATCGCTACCGTGTATGAAGTTATTTTCAAATCCGGCTATTTTGGCTAATGTTTTTACGGCTGACATCACAACGTGAAAACCTACATGCTTATTATAATAAAGACATTGAAATAATTGTTTTAATGGACTACTATTACATGAATTATTATGATCTCTTATTTTATTTAAAATAACATTACGCAGATAACAGAATAGAGTCTAGTTGCTCGATTGTTATTCGAGATTTTTATCGTAAAAGCACTGTATCATTGTGAGATAATAATGGCGGATGACAACGTATTATTCGCGGTTATTCATTCCCACGAAGGCCGGTTCGATTCAGCCAATCTCAGCGGGACTCCGAAAATTTTCCCGAAAGGGATTCGACTACAATTGGATTTTTGGTTACGAAACCGGAATAATACAATCGGGTATCGTCCTGAAATCTCTGATTTGAATCGTTTCAACGAGGCTTTGGTGTGAATTGGGGCCGAGAAGGTGTTATTTCGCGGGTTTTGCTGCGTCACGGCAGCGGGCGCCGACGACCCAGGCGGCGTAGGCGGCCCGGCCGTGAATAAGATATCTGTACCAACAAAATTGTGCTAATGTATAGTTCTCACTCAATAACATGTGTGAGAAAAGGGGAGGGTAGACAAATGACACCAAACATTTGCTAATATATTCTGAAATTCCTGCGCAACAGAAATAAAGTTCACGGTTCTGTTGAGACTAGCAAACTCTAGACCAAACAGTGAGCTTTTTTATCAGTCCATGGCGAGTGACATTTACGTACCGATCTAATGACGCTTACCTATGTCTATCACTAAGCAGGATTATCAATCCATTGACAGTTATTACTTTTAAGCTAACTGCTTAACTGTACCTATATAGAAATGTTGAAAAGCAAATTCCAAATTCTCCTATGCCAACTATGTCTCTAAGAATCTCCCACTCCATCTAGAAATACATCCAGAACAAAAACCTTTCCATAAATAGTCTGTATCACACTTTCCACATACTTACCGCGCAATAGAAAATATTCATAGATTACAATATTAAGCGCATTGTGTATCGCGCGTTTATCTGAGCGCACAATGGCGCCGCTCAAGTAGGATAACGCGGCTTTGTGACGCTGTGTTGATTTCATATGCTGCTGTTACGTGTGAGGATTACAATGGAGTTTACTTGCTTTTGTACTATGTGGAAATCTTATTTAGTTTTCGTAACAGAAAGTCACGAAGAGAAAGGTTGTATAAATATAAGATGTGAAAAACCTCTGGGCTCAATGTGGTGCATAAATGTTTCAAGGGTCTAACGAATGACAACTATTTGAATAACCCGCAAACCTACCTGCCTGCTTACTTCAAGCTATGATATCAGCACAGGCAGAGTGTGATGCCTAGCTGTCTTCTGGACATAATCATGCGAACATTCTCCTAACCTAAACACGGATTTGATTTCGTTCATTCGTTACTCGTAATCCTGATGAAATCTTACAATATAATTGACGAAATCCCTGTAACCACAATATCTAGTCTTACTAGTAGGTATAGCATTTTGTGTCATGTCTTTTTACAGTTGCCAGACGAACCTGAATACCTTAGTGTAAGCTATGATTCACGCAACATCTAACACCGAACTGTACACTCACAAACACTTACCATACCCAACATGTTCACATCGTAACATAATAAAGACATCTTCAAAACTATTTTAGAAAGTATTTCCCATGAAACGCAGTGAAACAGGCAGAAGGGCGTCGAATGAAATATTGCATAGAACCTCAATACCGTTAAAGATATTCCATTATTCTCATAAGCTAGTACACGTTGGGTTTGTAATGTTGCGCGGCGATGGTCAAAGTAAGGCGTGACCTCAGAGGCGTGAGAACAGCCCGGCACCGCCCGCGTAGAGATGCATCCTCCCCCCTTGCCCCCCTAGTCCTCTACTACACTACATAGATTAGATGCAGAAGACCTGCTTCTCAGAAAAGAAAGACCACAGATATATTGAGGCGAAAAAAACCAAATTTCGCTTGTGATATACAACTGCAGTGACTCGAGTTTTGAACTTGCTGGTTCATCAGCATGACTGACATACTTAGGTCTTTGTTAGGTGGTGGGTCTTCTGATGATTTTTACTTCGTGGCCACAAAGCCTTGCACCTCGTCTGACCTCAACACCCCCCCCCCCCCTGCCTGACCACTCCACTAGTCACGAATAATACAGTCCAGAGGTGAGCTGGGAAATCTTTAGTGTTATTGCACAAACGCATGAAGCGTTGAGGTTTTCAAGGTGGCTGGGTAGATACAATCGTGTACAAATTGTTTTAGTAGTCGTTGATAGTCGATAACAATACTTGAATAGGGTTCTTTATAGAAAGTGGCATGTTAAGATAATAAGGTTTTGAAAGTAAAGGCTTCTAAGCTTAGCTCATTGCTAACATCGCGGCTTTTTCAATGATTGTTTGTTCTGAATTCTATATCTCATATTATCACTTCTTACAGGAAGTAGATATGAATGCAGGTCCCTTATACCCTTAATATCGATCTACTTTGACGCCAATTTGGTGGGCATTTTACAAACCCGACTAAACGCACTGGGTATATATTAATTTGATATCGTTCTGCTGTCGATCTAGATAACCTACTGACTTTTACGACTGCTGAGAAGTAAACACATTTTAAATAAAAGTAAAATTTATGACTAAAGTTTTATATGACACGTAAAATTTTACGCTTCACACACTACAGGAAATAGCGTCATCACAATCTCAAGCGTCACCGCGGGGCACTATAGTAACAAATGGTCACACCGTCGCATACTAACCCTTCCGCGGCCAGCTTTTAATTCTATTAAACGCTGTCCGACCTCATTAGGCGCGGGTTAATGCTCAGACGCGCGACGCGTATTGATGAGAGGCATACGTCATCGTATCACCCTTTACGATTGTAACTTTAGTGTGGCTAAGGATTGGTTTTAAATCTAGAACCTAAAGGCTGTTTTTTTTTGTTTCCTACTTTATTTGAAAAAGTGCAGGCGAACAAAAGGACCAGGTTCATATTTTCGTTTATACAAAAATATTCATTAAGTTCTATTCATAAGAAATAATTAATTTCGTACCTAAGGCTGTAAAAGATTAAAGTAAGCATGGTAACCGAATGTGCGTGACTGTTACACTTTTTATTTTAATTACTAAATAGCATCCTATTAGGTAGAATAAATCGAATTGTTTTGGCACTATAATTATTTCTTAAGAATCTGTGTGTAGACTTGACCACGGACGTCATTGAAGTTAGGTCACAACGAAAGTGATTTGATGACCTATGCAGAAATAATAGTAGTCCAAAAAAATTTTTTTTTTAAAATGACATCTTAAGTTCAAGTAGGTCCAACGCCACCTATACCATCCCAGTATGGCTTCCAACACAAAGCCATGGTGCAAACACAAAGAAAAATTGGCTTTTAATTTCGCATCTTTCTATGTTCTTGTATAGGGGAGTGTCTCATATAAACTTACAAGATAATAAATGATGCCCGGATTGCCCATGTTTACACCTGACCTAATTATAACAGTAATCTACCGCAGTTAAAATAGAAACACTTTATCAAAACGTAATTTGCTCTACTTGCATTTCACCTGTCGATTTTTCATCAGTTAAATGGAACTGCAAAAACTTCTTGCTCCCTACTTTCTGATAATGTTTGAGTAATCTTTAAATGGAGGTAAAGTGTGTATATTTCTCTTTTTGGGTATACTGAAACGACTTTTATCATTCACTAGCTTTTCCCTACGGCTTCACCCGCGTGGATGTCGAAAAATATCCCACGAGAACTACCGGGTTTAATATAACGTATGTCCTAACCCAGACCATGGACTACCCATGTACCAAATTTCATCCAAATCCGTTCAGCCGTTTTTGCGTGAAGCGTAAGATTTTGAATTTAAGAATATCATCACTTTTCTCAAGTTCAGTAGGTAACTATTTAAACTGGTAAAATGATTCCATATCACTGTAACAATCTACACAGTCTGGATGCTTTTGGAGAAGGCTGGCCCTTCATTTAATATATTTTTAATAATCCTGCAGGGACTACTAGGACACAAAACATATTAGGTTCGTGTCTCAAATGTGGCGTGCTTGAAGAAAAATCTAGACGTGTAAAGAATTACATATTTGGAGAAGGATACACTCCATCCCCTGGGCAATGTGGTTAACATCCCCCATTTTTCATATTCGTCGTGTCGATGGCACGACAGTGTATTCAATTTTATTGGCTCAAAACATCGCCACTTTCACGGCATCGTCGGTAGCAACAACAATCCCACATTTAGATCTTAAGACGTTGAGGTTTTAGGCAATGCACTAAATGTTACTCATTCTTCCTAAATGCAAAAAATTGCCATGAAACTTTTCATCGTTTCGATTTGTCATGTAACGTGTTTTATAAAATTTATTATTTAACGCGTTACTAAATAAATGGTCGACAAGAAATCGTAACGAATTTATACACGCGTGACGATACATCCGCGTTACCGAAAAAATATATTTTGGTGCTCGGTTCCGCATAAATTGTCAAATTAAATTCTATGGTAGATTTTTCTCTGTTGCGGTTTCGTATTGAAATAATTCAGTGTGTTGCCGATTAGTGTTTCTTATAAGAAATGTCAAGGATGAGATCTTAGTGGAGTTTATAATAGGACTACAGAACCCTAAAGTTCTGTACAGCGTATTAATGAAATTAGTAACGGTCTCTAGACAAATGCGTTGCTTGACAGTCCACCTTTTTGTTACAATATCATTTAATTCATGTTTTTATTACATACTCGTCCGTTCTGTTTCGTGTCAATATTTTGTCACGAATCCCATTTGTGGTGACGTATACTAATGACGTCATTAATATGTTTCTAACGAAATTAACAAACCGGCGCACGGCTTTGATGTCCTTTATCTGTGTTCGGACATTAACTACGTAGTATGCATATATGATAGAGAACAATGATGTAAATTACGGGTGAAGCGGAAAGTTGATTATTTGTACATATTTTAAGTGACCTCTATTTTAGCTGGTAAATAAAAAACGATAAAATCCCCCAGCACGTGTACGAGTTATCTCTCGATCAAACAACAATGATAACGATCATGTTCCGTAGCAGTGGAATTAAACATAAACCGTACCAACTTTTAATGATTTAAAAAAGAAATTCCCAACCTTACCCATTTAATATGGCAAACGCAAGTTCTGGTAATGAACAAAGATTTTTGATCGAATTTCGGATAGGTTCGTTCCTTAGGTTGGAACGGCCAAGCACCGAACAATGTTTTAATTGTAATCGCATGCCACGCCTCACCGTCACGCGAGATCGCGTTTGGCAGCACTACCTAAAATACAACCCTACCAACAAAAACAACTGTTCAGACATCGTGATAAACTAGTTGTACACGAAACTCCCCACAACCGAATAAGAATTACCTACAACTCGAATAATTACATCAATTTTCTCGCACATATCGATCTCCAACCCTATTGGACTCGAGTCGACCAATCGCAGCGATCGATACCCGATTCCAATCGATAACACAAATAATCACTAGTATTCCACCTGCTATAAATTTTATTTCGTCTCAGACAAAAAATGTATAATTTCCTTGCGGCCAATAGGAAAAAGTTTATTAAGGTTATTCTAAAAAAAGACAAAAAAATCGACGCGGCCGCATGCAGCCGCTGGGGGCGGATCGAATGTTCACCGCGGCTCGGTTTCAACTATAACCTGTTTTTATTTTAAATGTTACGAGTATACATAAAATATACTTTTTTATGGATACGAGACTACAGAATTTTGTTCAAAACTTTCAGTGCTGAAATAGCTATGACACAGCTGAAACTAAATAGTTCGCATGCAAATGTGCATTTAGAAAAGCATGCAGAAGCAAAATGCTTCAGCTTAAAGCTTTAAATTAAACATTGCCAATCCAGAAGAATCTACGGATATTTGTGCAAATAGTTCACTTACCTCGCCATTTGGTTTTAATTCCTAGGGACCATAAATTGGTCCTTTGTATAACTACTTATTCAAAGATAGAATTCCGATTAGTCTTTTTCTATTTATATTTTTGGAGCATTTCCACTTGGTCTCCTGAGGGGCTATACATAATTTACCAATTAGATCGATAACCGGACGCACCATTACACTAGGGCCGGCAGGAATCTAGCCCGCTTGGGGTAAAGACTGATGGTAGAAAATTATAGATAATTGACCGATTACAGCGGCCCTAAGGCGGCACGATCGCTTCGGGACGAAATGTACTGATTATAAATGGGACCAGACATGTAATAGCATCGATTTCGATTCAGCGATGCTTATTATATTAAGTGGGGACCGAATACGAGTTTGGTGACGGGGTAATCGTCTGTAATCACAGTGAAGAACAACTGCTGCATGTTCTCAGGCTTGTTCACCTATCATTTGGTAAATGGTCGCGTCATTCGCTGTTATATGGTATTTATTGGTTGACGTGTATTAAAATAAAAGCACATCGATCATGTTTAATATAATACCGGGAGTAAGTAAATTAGGTACGGGTTCATGAGGATGTATTAAATGAATATAGGTAAATTCATATTATGTTTTTCACACCACTCGCTCGTTATAGTCAAATTATACAGGGTCAAATTTAATTAGCTAGCGAAACTCCGCAGACGTGATAGGTCTCGATATCCATGTCATCGCAACAGCCTGATCGGTTGCTATGACGCTTACCGCGTTAGAATGTTGATTTTGGGCGTTTTATTCACGATACGATTTTAGATAAAATAGTGTATGAAACTACACTTAACTATGTATTCCCCGGGTATTTAATAGTTTCATTAACGACTAATTCGAAAATCGAATTGGTTTTTATTACCTCGCAGTAGGTACGAAAGTTAGGTAGAGTATTCTCCTCAGGGATAAAGATATCTTCGCCTTGGACGAGCTAGAATCCCTTGCTGAATTCAGAGCTCCCACGCTGCGCTCAGGAGCCCTAAAATCTTTTGTTAAGTTCGGGATTCAAAATAGTGTTACATAAGACACTGCTTTATATTGCGGCATTATGCTATATTATGCTATAATGCTGAATCTACTATTATCGCTCGGCGTATAGGTGTACTTGCTTGTGTAAAAGCGTTCAGGTTCGACATATTCATATCAGCTACAGAAATAAATTGCCTGAATTAGAAACGTATTGATTCTACGTTGCTATGTCAACCAATTCAAAAAGTTTTGATTTTTCGTCATTATCAGTATTTTGCTTGTACATTTGTATAAAAATAAGGTATTTATACGCCGTGTAAAAACCCATTCTGCATAAATCGATTAGTGATAGAACAACCACGTTTTATTTTTTCCCGACTACGGCGAGGAAAAAAGGAGGGTTTTGATTTTGACCGGTATGCATGTATGTATGTCCATCTGTTCCCTCATATCTTCTAAACGACTCGTCACAATTTGACAAATGAGGTGTCGTTGGAAGCGTCTTGATTGTCCGCTGGTTAAAGGCTATGTGACGTCAAATTAAATTAAAAATGGCGCCTTCTAGAGGACATAAAGTCAGGAACTAAAAAAAAATATTTAATCGTACCATGTTGGGTATCAAATGAAAGGGCTTAATGAGCACATTTCAAAAATATATATATTATAACCCCATAAGAATTTAAAAAAAAATTAAAATAATAAAAACCAACACCCAACTACGACTAAAAAGATATAAACAAGACATCACAGACAGACAAATTAAGTCGTAGTTGGGTTTTAGTTTTTATTACTATTATCTCAGACTGTATAGAGGTTACGGTCACCTACACATTTTAATAAAGAAAAAAACCTTCAGGAAAATCCCCGATAAAACATAATACAGTAGAAAAAACTGCCTTTTAAAAGCTCCTCTAATATAGTTGGGCAGATAACCTGCGTCCCCGAAGGGTCATCCCTTTATTTCTGCAACAATCGCTAGGAAATTGATATTGATGTGGAAAGGGCAGGTTTTCCATAAAAATAGGGTTTATTTGAATAAAGGATGGCCGGTCGGTACGGGCCTTGACGTGTGATGGTCCGGGTACTTTATAAGATTGTCGGGTACCCTCCAAGCTGGTGATGCATGGCCCAGCCTTGTTACAAATATCGACGATGACGGAACTATAACCTATATCTTCAATCATGTTAGTCTTGAAATTGGGTTGGCTTTTACGGGGATGCAGGGTACAGATTGTTTTAGGTTTATGAAATATTCTTGGTGCCTTGGCAATTGATTATCCAGAGATGATAGTTGATGCGATAATAAGCACAATGCGGCCTTTAATTATAAAGCTTATGTTTACCTTTCAAACTTAACTAAAAGAGTCAGACGTGTATTTTAAACTTACCATGCCATTGCTTTATTCTCTTTTATCACAACAACTTATTACAAAAATAGTTATGAGGTATGTTACTCCTAAGGCTTATGACAAAAGTTCACAAAGGAGAAAGCCCTCGTTGAACAACCAAGTTCATACAAATGACACATCAAGATGAAACAAACGCACACAGAGGGACGTAATGAACTACCAAATGGACAGAAATCCACGAAAATGAAAATATTGACGGGAACGGAAGATATATCGGCGAATAATAGGCGTGACATTACAGACGAGCACCCCCGGGAATCGAACCCGGGACACATGGCGAGCTTGCACTGACCGGGCCCGAATTAGTTTTACCCCATTTCACGGAACTTTTGTTATGGTTCAAACTTATATCTGACGGTATTTTAACACAATTATTTGATTGGTCCATGGAGCATTACTTCATTTGGTGGTTAAATTCAGTAAATTAATTTTTGTGGACAAAAAATCGATATCAAATGAATTAATTCAAGGTTGGAATCTAATATACCCACATTCGTTACGGAGTAATCAAGACTGAAATGAAACAATGGGTAAGTAGGTATTTGGAACATAAATTAGTAGGTACCTAATACAAACTTTTTTATTGCTGGTGTCTTTGAGGTCTGTTACAATGTGAATACTGCAAGCTTTTGAAAAATTCCTGCATTCTACAACCCCAAAAGCACATCCAGCTATATACAAAGAGTCATGGTTATCTTAATTTTAACAACTAACACCTTTAACATTCAAACAAAACATTTAGTTAAAAACAATCTCCTAAAAAGCTTCCACTGGTTGACCTAATTTAAAAGCTCTTCGTCCCAACTTAGCCATTACAGCTATTTAAACTTCCAATGCTTTTAAAATTGTTCGCATAATAACATTATTCACTATAGAGCGTTTACACAATATCTTTAGTGAATAGTCTAAAGTTTAAGCGACCGAATTTAGAAGGTCCTTTGTGTACACCAATGGCCGTGGTTATGAAAAGGATGTGCGTGTCAGCAGACGTGTTTGTCAATACACCAGTGTACAGTTGAATAGAAGAAGTGTTACCTTGTTAATTCTGCCCCTTCATCGATAAACGTCACTAAAATAATAAATACAATTGAGTATACCCCCTCAAATTCGAGCACGTCCTGTCTGTTGCTGATTCAAGACTTTTTTCTATATGGTTGTAATGCCAAATATCAAGTAAATTAAGAATTAAAAGGTTATATAAAGAACTTATCCTCTGGCATCAGGCATCAATGTCTTAGCCCACGAACCTATGCAACACCCTATGTAAAGCATTTACCCTGTATAGATAACTAGCTGCGCCCCGCGGTTTCACCCGCATAAGTCTCGACCCAGTGGGAATATCGGGATAAAAAGTATCCTATATCCTATTCCAAGCCTTGTGCCAAATTTCATACAAATCCGTTCAGCCGTTTTACCGTGAAAGCGTAACAAACAAACAAACTCACTTTCGCATTTATAATATTATAAATTATATATAAAATTATATGATAACTTCTCTATGTTCATAGACCTCGCTGTTTAATTTCTCATATGGAATCAAACTTTAAATTATAGGAATCCAGCCTATGCTAAGAATTAAATGTGAACTGAACCTACTGTCATTTGTCTTTACAGCGGCACAGTGAACAAAACGCGTGTTTACAGGGGGTCCGCTGTTGACGCACGCTGATCACTCAATTCACTGTCTAAATACAAATAAACCATAGAATTTTAACAATTATGAGTCCATATTCGAAATTCTTTTAATACTTACCAAATGAAGGAGTCTTCAGAATGTATAATGTGAAACTTTTTATACCACATTTTCATTTATATATTATAAGTATATTAAAAGAAATAAACCTGTGTGTACCCGACAATTATGTATTGCGAAGGCGACGACCACGTCTATTGGCGGTTCCCAGTAGTAGGACCAATCTACTGAGTAAAGCCCCTATAACGCGTACCTTGCGTATACTTAATGACGTAGCAGACAGCATAGATCTTTTTACTTGTTCTCTGGGTGAGTTCACGAAAATCACTATGTTCAGAATATGTTATGAATATGATAAATAATAAAACTGTAATTGTAGCCACACTATTGAATTAGGACAATCCTGTAATGATAGTGATGATGAGTTGCTAAATAAATAAATAAAAAAATAAAAAACATTTAGTCACTGTCAGCAGCTTGGTCCTTTTATCCGCGTTTTGTACTGGAAATAAAAAATATTTTCATTTCCTGAAAAATTTATTGAAACATCATGAAAAAATTACACCCAATATAGAATAGGTAATTATGGCACTCTACTTTTCTTCGATGTAGGTAAATATAGGGATGGGAAGTGTATTCTTATATTAGAATGGTAAAACAAACACAAGTAATGATTTAGGAAGTCATAAAGTCATAAAGAACTTTCAGTAAATAACCTGAAAATAAGTTATCATAATTTCCACCTACCTTCTTATTTGCTTTCACTCACACCAGACAGAACCTTGGGTATAATTTTTTTATGATTTCTTTATTTTCATGACGTCAATTACTCAATTTGTGATCGATTTCTTTTAATGGAATCAGTTTCCATTAAAAGAAAAGAGTATTTTTTCAAAGACAATATTTTAGGAAGCTTATAGGAATTGGACACTTATGCAAAACGTTACAAAGTATGCCCCTCATATCATTAACATGGTGCTAACTTTACTGCGGCCTCCACGATCTGAAATAGACTCTACATCTTAAGTTTTAAGGTTCTAATCAGAAGTTTAGTGTACTAGAACAAGAGAAAAGAATTGACATGTACACCGCAGTTCAATTAGGGTAATGGGGTAGGGCTCGAAGGGATTAAATTAATTAGTAAGAAAGTTTCGCTCCATTTCGTAACGCCGCCTTTGTTTGCCGCCATGTCTTGGATTTTTGTTTTCTGTCTGTACAAAGCAACTTAGATACGTCGCTATTTCGAGAATTAGAACAAATGAGAACTTTTGTTCGGGTGAGTTTTTACTGTATTTTTTTCTGCTAAAGTTATCGTTTCAAATTGCATTGAGATACATATTTGAATGAAATATTGAATAATCTATGTCCTGTACAAGTGATAAAATAATGGGATATGATGTAGGTAATTGTTGAAAGGTGAAGCGAATATTCTAAAATTTCCTTTCCAAACAGCCCTTAGCTGGCTTGACCATTTGCCATTTCATTCTTAATCAGCCTATAATGTTCCCATACTGGGCCTCCTCTCTTCGAGAGGGATTGGGCTGTAATCTACCAGGCGGGCCCAGTGCGGGTTGGTAGATGTCACATGTCTTCGAAATTTTGGGTCTAAGACATGCTTGATTCTTCACGATGTTTTCCTTCGCCGTTTTGAGAGCAGTGGTGATGAAATTATTTACACAAAGTAAACCGCCTGTCTAGGTTCGAACCCACGACCTACAACTCGTAAGTCGGGTCCGTTACCACTGCCATTTAATTATAATCGCATAACTTGTTTGGTGGTGGTTTTTTTTAATAGTGAGCATCTTTATTCATCTAGCTGAAAAAAAACTGCTATACAAAAGCAGTTTTTTTGCTTTTATAATACATATAAGTTTATTGGCACCACTGGCAACAAATTGAACGAAAGAATTAAAACTCATTAGGAAAGGGTTAAGAGTATCCTAACTAATATTATAAATGCGAAAGTGAGTTTGTTTGTTACGCTTTCACTCTAAAACGGCTGACCGAATTTCGATGAAATTTGGCACAGGGGTAGACCTTGACCTGGAAAAGGACATAGGCTTCTTTTTATCGACATACCACGCGAGCGAAGCCGCGGGCCGAAGCTAGTTATTTAATATTTTGAAGATTTAACTAATTTTAGTCAGACAAGCACAGATTCACAACAACATACAAAAATTCTAGCAAAGCATAAAATTCTAAACAGATTTACTCCTATTAGATCTTTTCTCGTACACCCAAAATTCATGTTCACATTATCCAAAATACAAAACGTTTACGAGCACTCGAGGCTCCGTAACACCTAATTAACGATATTAAAATACGTCCACAACCGCAAAGGAGCGTCACAAAACATTGCATTCGCACATTGTAGGCTATAAAACGCAAACGTTACCCTCCTTATTTATCCGAGTGAGAATTTTAAATTAACTGTGTGTAGCAACCCTGGGTAAGCGGCCGCTGCCCCGGAGCATGGCGCCGACCCGGACTGCGGGAAGTGTTCTGCTTGTAACCTGTGAAAAGATGCAAAATCATTAAGAATTATTTTTAATTCAAACTAATATAATATTTAAATTGTTCAAAGGACAGTGGTTTGAAGTGAAGGATAATGTGTATTAAAGAAAAACCCGTCATAACTGGAGGACCAAAATGAGAAGCAGATTCCATAGCATTAGATGAACGCTGGGATTTTTTTATGACGGGAATGTAAAACTAGATAAAAAGATCCTAACATAAGAGACTGTCCTCCTTTAACTATTAACACTGTAATTCGAAATTATTGTAAAAGCCAATTATCTTTTAAAAGAGTAACCGTGGAGTTTCATAGGAAACGACCAATTGGAACCGTGCACCTAGCTTATGACGTTTCATAAGTGCATGGGCACAAAAATATAAAATAAAATCAAAATATTTTATTTCACATAAGCCTACATAGGTAGGCTTATGTGAAATAAAATATTTTGATTTATTTTATATTTTTATTTTAGACGTGACTCTTTACTATCTATAGTGAAAATCTATTCCTGAAATAACTGACAACAATCTATAAACAACGCATAATAAGTATCTTAAAAATCTTATGTGTACTTCTCTCCTGAACTCATAAAAGATAAGTAGATACTGCCAAATACTTACTCCCTTATAAGGCTAAGGGGTGATACGAGGGTCCCGTATAGAACACTCCGATATTTTACACGGAGGCCATTATGTCGCGTTCTTGTAAACTGCTCGCGACCACTTGTCGCTGATATATCTCCGCTCACCGTATTAAAGTCTGATCGCAAGTGCGTACCGGCCCTTATACCGGTTACCGAGATATTTATACCCGTATCGTAAATTAGTGGGTACGCAAATCGGTAAATAAGTAAATAATTACTGCAGCTTCGGCGTATGGCGTATGAAATAAGTTGGCTATTCACTTGGGAATAAGTTTATCATCAATCATGTGTAAAATAGCTTTCGTATCGAAGCTTAAGATAGTTTTTAAAGCTTGTCCTCGTCACTCGTCGCCCTTATTAAAACGAAAACTGAGAGGAGTTTATAAAAAAATAGGTATCATATTTACACAGAAAAACATAATTACTACAGATATCCTCGTAATATCTTAGACTGAGTTTTCCTAATAAGACAGTGCTTGAAAGACGTCGCCATATTTGTATCAATATATATTTTTTTTTAATAAAATTTGTATCAAGTTGTAGATTGTATAGAAAATGCTTACACAAGCGAACCACAACCCTTCAAGTTCCGCGACACTGCGCAATACGGAAGTGCGACATGTGACAGTAGTACACAGTACCACGTCAAAGAAGAGAGTATTCCAGAGAAATCAATGATCCATTTTATTGAGTAGCAAGAGTTATGCAACGGGAGAGGGCGCGCTCCTATCAATCATTGGAGGCTTTTTTTGAATTTAATAAAATAAAATTTGTATTTTGTCATCGACGCTCCCTCGCGTTTTGTTGCAGGGACGGATTTGGGATGCAAGAAGATTTTGCGCGTGTCTTTTTTTAAGTTTACTTTGTATCATGATTCATGTGTTATGAATGCTGTAACCATCAATCATATTATAATTGTAGCGTATTTTGTCTACTGGACCTGAACCTTGTGTTCACTGCGTCTTCCCGCCAGTTTTATTACAGAATGTTACTTTAAATAAATATTAAATAAAACCATTTATTGCAGGCGACACAGGCCCATAGAAAAATACCTTAACCTAAACATTCATATTCTATAAACAAAAAAAAAGATTCTATAAATTATTTATTAACACAAGTGTTAATAAATAATGCTTAGACTATGTTAGTAGCACTTCACTTAGCACTAGTTAGACTTTGTGCTGTCCTGTGGAACTTGTCCGCGGAAGCAAGGTTAACCACCATGTTCTGTCGTACGTTGTAGAGAATTTTGCCCCGCTGAAAGCCCATGTGAAACTTAAGTTTGGTTAACCATACGATCCTTTGACGTACTGTTTGAGTAGAAAATCACCCGAACTGAGACATTAGGGTTCATGAGGGATGAGAGTAAAATCGGGAGTACTTAGCATAAACCTTCAACTATCATTAACGAGACATTTAAAAGCCCGATTGAAACATCATGGGATAATATATGCTTGCTTAAAGGCTCCCACAAACAGGCGGGACATGTCGCGCGACGCGACGCCGCTGCATTGTTCGCCCTGAAGTTTTCTCAGAAATTGTTTTGTTAAAAGTCGCGTCGCGTGACAAGTCGCGCCAGTATGTAAGAGCCTTAAATCATCATGGTCCTTACAAGCTGCATGAAATTCATGGCATGAGCATACTTGGAATTAGATTATCTAGTTTCGCTTTTCTAAAACAAAATAATTCTGTCAACCCAAGTCCGTCCCTACCCACCGTCAGGAGTTGGCGCGGCGGCAATGCAGCGCATCTGTTACCGCGCGCCCCCCGCCCCGCGCCATCCGCGACGCTTGCAGCACCCTGCAACTATACGTGTGTTGTACACCTTCGAGATTTGTTCGACGGAGGTAGACGTGGAGGATAGTGTAAGGATTTGAGTGAGTAGGTATCTTTATCTTGCGAAGATATTGTTAGCTCCAGACTCCAGTGAATAAGCGTGTTACTAATAAGATGATTTCCATTGCCTTTGCCTGTTTAAAGTCGTCAAATAAACACATTAGAGTGGCGAGATTTGTTCAACAGCAGTTGAAATGTAGTTTTTGGAATTTACTCCTTAGGAATCGATTTTCATATAAGGGCCCCGGTATGTGTGAGGATTACTATATTGTCAGTTTTAGTTATAGCGGTAAGAGAGTTTTTAAGAATTCAGACAGTGTAAAGTTGCCTTCACAAACTATAATGGTCTACTAAGTAACATTTTTAGAGCGTCAGTAAAGATACTTACAGACTACTAAGACAAATGACTGAAAACCTTAAGTTAAATACAGTAGGCAGCTTATTAAATGTATCCCAATATTGAAATCATCTGTCAACAATAGATTATTAAATAACTCTCAAACAAACATCCAGATTAAATTCACAGAAGACACTTCATCTTCGTAGTACATGCAATACCGCGATTTTATTGCGCCAGTCGAAGAGCTGCCCAAATGTACGGGCCGTAAAGACGCTGTTCGTTTCCAAACACATCGCACCTGCGCGGCATCTGCATCTTTATGAAAATATACTGCGGCTTGGTAGCGGTACACGCAAGTTTTCGTACGTGATATATTCCTTGTAGCTTCTAGATGTTTCTCTATTATAATTATAACGCAATTACCCCAATTGTGTCAGACACTTTCAGTGGCTTTCATTTTGACAGTTCTACCACATTGATAGCGATAATTTGAGGTTTTCACCTTTAG
The DNA here is from genome assembly GCA_948473465.1 of Lithophane ornitopus. Classification (NCBI taxonomy): domain Eukaryota; kingdom Metazoa; phylum Arthropoda; class Insecta; order Lepidoptera; family Noctuidae; genus Lithophane; species Lithophane ornitopus. The sequence continues at coordinate 11,191,224 of OX419623.1, forward strand.
CACTGATTTCAACGGCACTTCTCCGAACCGCACTTGAGCACTTCCACTAAAAGCACTGAAACAAATTTTTGATAAGTGCGGTTCGGCGGAACAGCAGACAATTTTTTTCGAACATATGAAGCAATGGATTAGCAATATCCTTCAAAACCATTCTGATTGAGATTGAAAGCGTTTTACGCTTAGGGTGCAGGTATAGAACATTTACATATTCTTCAGCAAGCATGACCAAGTATTTAAACAATACAATCGTCAAAAACTGACGTGAAGTCAGCTGTCATTCCACCTAATGCTAGGGACATTAATGACAGCTCAATTGAAGCTATACCATATAGCAGTAAACAAAACTAACAGCACTATACCTAAGTTTTCACGAGAAGTTTATTACAGAATCAAAGTTGGTGCGCTTCGAGGAGTACCCCAAAAGATCGGCTGATGCTAGGGACTGACACTATTGACAGCGCACTTCAAACTTACTTCACCTTAGTTTTCACGGTGAGATTTTTACAGAATAGATCGATATAATGCAAATATGATTTTTTAAATGCAAGCCCAATGTTCTTAACTCATACGATATTCCATCGAATCCTCGTGTGTAGAACCCTACCCTTTTTAACCGACTTCTTCAAAAAGGAGGAGGTTCTCAATTCGTCTGTATGTTTGTTACGCGATTACTCCGCCAATTATGAATCGATTTTGATGATTCTTCTTCTTTTTTGTTTGGTAGGTCATGCTACCGAGGTGGTCCCATATAAATTTTATTAACGTTGCTTGCGTAATTTTTGAGTTAGCTTCAATATTACGTATTTTTCCCACTTAGTTTATCTAGACGATATCCTGTTTGACTCCTTCACTGTTATTTACATAGCAGGTAGTGGTATTCGGATTTGTGTGGGGTAGGTACCACAACTAAACAGTGAAAAATAAAAACTTTTTACAAAAAAAAAAACAACCGACTTCCATAAAAAACACTAATAAAGTGAAAAATAACTTTAATTTCGGAAGTCGGTGGCAAAAAACGGAAATTGAAAAGCAAAGATACCGACTTCCGAAATTAAAGTTATTTTTCACTTTTTTAGTGTTTTTTTTGGAAGTCGGTTGTTTTTTTTTTTGTAAAAAGTTTTTTAATACGGTAAGTTCCCTTAGCGTCTTTTTCGGGAATTTTATTCCTTCAATAAACTAGTAATTAATACAAAGAGGATCAAATTGTGCCTTATTTGTGTTCAGAAATGTATAGTACGAAAGTAAAATGATTCATAGTTTATTTGCATATTAATTATTTTTATTCAGTGGCATGAATTCATCAGATACTGAAAGCAATATGGCTAGATTGTGTGATTGCTTTTACGATTTCAAAGAAACATTCATAATGCATGCGTACACTACTGTTCTTAATACAATGCTTTACTTTCTTTCCTTATCTTAATTGATTTTATGAAGCATTTTAGATTTCTAAAGAAATAACTAATTTCTTAGAAATTGAATTTTGAATTGAATATAAAATTTATTTTTTCTTACTGATCCATTGGCTAACTAAACTGTTTTGACAACACTATGTTTTAGATCCAGGCGAGTTTTATCACAAAAGAAACTTGGATCTGAACAATCCAGTAATCACATTCGTGAAAGCTGATCCTTTCAGGGTCAATACGTGGACCGATGGTGAAAAAGGTCAGGGTAAAAAAAAATGGGTATATATACAACGTGGAGACGACAATACGACAAAAAATAAAACTCCGTATAGCTAATGACGTTGTCGGTCTACAAATAAAAAATTAATCAAACATATCCAATAGTTTAGTTACGATAGCTAGTCAAAGATTGGCAAACTCCATAGTCGGCCCATCACTATTTAGTTTGTTCGAAAAAATGAGTTTTTTAATTTCCACGTTAGTATTTATTTGATAGTTCCAAAATACTCCTATGCATTAGTATTGCCAGTGTTTTGATTTATTGTTGTATTGTCTACACATCCTAACTAATATTATAAATGCGAAAGTGAGTTTGTTTGTTTGTTTGTTACGCTTTCACGCTAAAACGGCTGAACGGATTTGGATGAAATTTGGCACATGGGTAGACCATGACCTGGAATGGGACATAGAATACATTTTATCCCAATATTCCCACGGGATCGAGACTTACGCGGGTGAAACCGCGGGTCGCAGCTAGTTGTATATAAAACGACTACTCAGAGTATTCGTGTTATTTTTGTGTTCTTCCTGTAAGAGTTCCAATAAATACTTATTCTTTCTTTCGCATAAGCAATAAGTTGTAAGACGGTGAAACTGCCTAAACTAATTACTTTTAACTACACTCAAACAAGCAAACACAACTCTAATTAAAGCGAACATTTAAAACACCTGCGATTTTAATTAAAATTATGCATACACAACAATTTGCGTATCTGAACACAATCGCTACGAGAACATTGCTGCTAACAACATTGATACTATCGTACGAACAATAACTAATATAAGCGTATCTGCGCGCACGCATCGTAGTCGCAAGCACAATGAAATATTACGTCAAGGAAAGCATGTGTAGCGGTGATACCTACATAATTTCGAGATTCTTATGGGTAGTTTCTAAAGTAAAAGACTACTTTCTTTTTCTTCACCCTATGTCCATCCAATTCTAAATTGAAGCTTCAACAATTTTTTCTTGATAAGAGTTACGTTGCTACATTTTCTGCATTCCCATCATCAGCTAAGTCTTTGGAGACCGTGTCTCATTAACTTGGTATAATATCGTCATATAAATAACTCTTCAATGATATTACTGCCTGGCTGGATAAAAGGACTGGATAAAAAGTAAGTGGTAAAAATATAGGACAAGCTGCATCGTGATTTTATTTTCTTGAAATTCTAAAACCAAGAGAAAATACCTAAAGGAAGAAATTATGCACAATTTGCACTCATAACCAACAACTCAAAAGCTAAACCATAAATTATAGTTACCTGCTTCACACAAAACAATGCAAAAACGGACGGATGAGAGTTTCACTAATGTCATCCTTGAACCAAAGAAACGGATGCAAGCCATTAGCGGCTCAAGGCAACGTAATTCAATCAACACAACGGAAGTAAAAACAGGACCTGATACATCAAATGTTTAAATTCGCACTGGGAACGCACAAAATTCACACTGATTTGGAATTTTGTATATTAAATACACGTGTACCCATACCACAGCACATGATACACCCTTATAGCCAACCTTCTTGGTACGTAATTTAAATAATGTGCACGGCATGCGATCGCCACGCTCTGAGGACCCGATGTTATTGCAAACCAACTTACTTAAAACACAAAAAAGGGTTATTTTCTCAAATTGTGGAGCATACGGCGGTCCATCGCTGGGCCGAAATAATGATTAATGATGGCAAATAAGCGGGTGAGCTCCACGCCACAAAAAGCGGTGGCGCGGTGCACTGAACTGCCTCAGGAGACTGTTGATACATTGTAACCATTTAAAATCTGACAATAACGAAGAAATATGTTGGGAAGGACGTGTAGGTCTTGTAGTACTGGTGTTAAATGTTGGACAGGTTTGATGACAATTAGTTAACGACGCTGATGGAAATAAGGAACAAAATAGAATTTGTAGTCAGCAACAGATGTGTGGAGGCGATTCAGTGATTATTAGGCGATGTCAGGTATTATCACACCTGTATCCTGTGCTACAAATACCTACCCATCCACCTGCTAAGAAGGATATGATAATGAAAGTGCAAGAAGAGCATTGACACCTGAAAAAGCCAAAGGTGGAAGAAGACCAGACATTAAAAATAAAATAGATTTAAAAAAACGAAACTATTTCTAAATTAACAGAGGATTATGAATTGTTCTAATTTCAAATTCACCAAATAACCGCTCACGCACCACAAAAACGCGCGAAATAATTTCTCCCCATAATTAAGTTTTGGCTTGGCGGGTATTAATCGATCGCGGTAATTAATTCGAGAGGTAGGCGCTAGGTACGTCAGTGGCACGCCACGACAGGTGGCAGCAAATGTACAGGAAACCCGGACTAATTAGACGGAGAAACAACGGATCTGAGAATTAAATAAATGTACCGTTATTATCTATAGGTTACATAAATACATCATGGCTAAGAAAGTACATTTCGTTTGAGGGTTGTGTTTTTTTTTCCAAATATGAATTATCACACTTGGCCATACTTTATTCACATACAATCTAGCCTATATATTAAACTAATGTGATGGTTACTTAGTATTTTATTTATAAAACGGATTTTTCTTTTGTTACTTTGTTCATGACGTTGTGTCTGCACGAAAATAGTATTCGTGAATGTGGAATTTTCTTGAATACTTACTTATGTTAACTTATCTATCTAATCATGTTCTCAATACTAAGTTAACATAAGTATAGATAAAACATACAGGCAAATAATGCATATATCCACTCCTAGCCAAATTCTGGTCTGAAACAATTTACATGGTCCACACCAAGAAGAAGATAGAAAAAAAAAACATGAAATAAATATCTAGAGCAAGGAACTTTTCAGAAAAATAATGTCAACGAAACCGTTCACCTTGACTCAATGCAAGCAAGACGTAACCCGTTGACTGCAGCCTCGTCAACGCTTGACAGACGGTCGCCCCGACCGAGAGCATCTGACACTAATGACAGCCAACCCTCCCGTGCACATGTCACGTAATATGAGGCTAAATTATACCTTATCACTTGACGGGTTTGAAGCCTTCTATTTTTATTTTTGCATCAGTCTATGGCTGTGAAATTGTTTATCGTGTTTGTGGGAACATCAAAAATATTCCCAGAATTTAGATTCCTATAATCAGCACTTGTAATATGAATAAGCATTCATAATACATATTTAAAACTTTGTAGAATCTCTGGAAACTACTGAGCAGTTACTGGGAAAGAATGAGGAAAAGATTGTCCAAAATATCAAACCACAACCTAGAAAGGAGAGAGAACTGGAAAGATGGACCTATGTCGACTTTACTTACAATATTTTGTGTAATCTATTTACCTGTTAAAGTAGACCACATTTCCTATTCTAATATAATATTTATGATAGAATAGAATAGGGATACCTATAGATAGAATATAATATATGACTACTTGCACTCGTCTGATCCTATAATACGTACCCAGTCTGATATAAATTCTTGCCCTAGTTCAGGGCAAATGCTTATTACGTATAATACGTAGGTATAGGAACGAACGATATTCTGCTTGTCAATGAAAAATTCGACATTGTGTTTATTACCAAAGTTGATAATACTGGGTAATGATTCAGGAATATTATAGGGAAAATAATCCTCATAATATATCTTATTCATCATCAACATCATTTTAGCCGAAAGAAGTCCACTGCTGGACATATACCTTTCCACCTCCGCTTCCTGGTCCTCTGCTTATCACATCCAGTGGATTCCTGCGGCCTTTACCAGGTCATCGGTCCACATTGTGGGGGGCCTTCCAAGGCTACGTCTTCAGGAATATTACTTTCTTATTGTTCTTACAAAATCAACGCCAGCTATTACTTCTCCACAATCCCACATTACGTTTATAATTACAGCATATTAACGTTTGATATACACTCTAATTAACCGTGTATCGCGATACTAACATCAATCATTGACACTCACCGATCACGATCTAACACCAACTTACAATTACTATAAACGTTCTACGTTATTGATGCGTTTTTTCACTTAAGTACAGTATTCTTGCTTCAGTTACTTAGTACAGAATGTTTGCACCCCGTGGGGTGGGTTTCTTGGTGTACCACTGCGTATTGATGGTTATTGCAATAGTTATGTCAGTTTATTAGCTATGTGTGTCTGTTCTTGTTGAACATCAACACACAAGCTTTCATTAATGGTGATTCCTTTAACTGACTGTGAAGAAAAGTATTGATTTATTATGAATTTTAGTTTGAGTAAAGTTAAGGTATAGTACATCACACATAAACGTGAAAGTAATGGCCGAGACTGACAATACCAAGCTGTGAAATGTTTCAAAAAATTTGGCAGTTTTCTGAGTTAGAGTAAATTTGGCACTTGAAGGAAAATGTAAACAAAAGCGCTTGCGATGAGAAAAAAAGGATACGACTGCTATAGACTTACTGTTAGAAATCAATAATAGGTATTTCTGTAATCAATTCAGTTTAATTTTATTTTTTTAGCTCTGACTGTTCTCTCTCTGTACCTACCTACATTCAATGGAACTCGAACTGCTCGGAGGATTCAAATACGTACTTAAGTAAGACTGAATTTTGATTTTATTTAGGGTTTCTTTATAGGTAATTTCGTTATAAACCACTTGCACATAGTACCCAGCCATACCGTAAAAAATATTCCTTCAAAGTAACTAGATATAATAATAGTGAATATACGTACGCAACTAATGAGTAAAACAGGTTTTGAATAGCTGATGACCACGGATCGTAGCTCCGTGGAATATTTAAATAAGTTTTAACGTCATTTAATTATTCCTTTTAAGTCTCGTGAATATTCAACGATACACAAAGCCACTGCCTGAAGGCTATACTGGGTGTACCTACACATTAATTTTATATGGTAAGTGAGCATATAAAACAGTGCGACGAGGGAGGGTTAATAAAGAAAGATTTGTAAGTAAATGAAAAAAGTGTGCATCTGCATTTTAAAGGCTACGTACTAAAGATCAAACATACAATTTTGCTTTGGAAAATTGGGTTTAGAATCCCATATATTTTTTAAACAATTATGTAATGATTAAATGTCAGCCTTTTCTCTGTAGTCTTCTAGTTTTCACTATGAAAAAAAAAATAAGATCACAAACTTCAGTTTTCTCTAGAAATTATATTATTCCCCCATAGACATGCTTAAACATAAAGTTGAGTAACTCAAAAAAAACAAGCCCATCTTGATAGTCACACGTCTCTAGCCACAAGAATGTACGAGTAGCCACGAGCATTCGAGCAACAATGCACGAGAAAGAAGTCCTAAATCGTAGGGTGTAATTAAGGCGGCCACCCACCGCAGCGACCTCGAGGCCTTGACCGACAACCGTAATGAGTTCACCCGCCGAACAGACGCCAGACGAACCTCTTGTACCTACCCGCTACTTGCACCCACCAGATATCAGCCACTGTGAATGAAGATAAGAAAATATAGAGCATCATAGAATAGGAGAAATCAATATTCATATACACTGCATTCGAATATGGAATAATACGTATCGTTATCTGTATTCATCTTTCACAAAGCTCAATAATCCATGAAAATTGCATACGTACAGTAAAGATGAATACGACGCCATATTGTTGCATTGCATTTCTCATGCAATGTCCCGTTCACAAAACAAAAATCAAACAAAAGGAAAATACCGACAAGCCGGTTACTAAAGTTTTTTACTTTATTTCAGCGGGACTAGCTCCGCGCGGCCACGGACCAAAAGGTTCTATCTCACTTCCAACGCTAAACTTAAAACTTCCGTACATAAAAGGCTTAAGTTTCTGAAAACAGGTTTTCGTTAAAGACATTTTGTTTTTCAATATAAAAGCTCCGACACGAGAGCTCCGCCTACACTTGATTTAAAATTAGAACTCTTGCGTGACAAACGCCGGTAACTCGGAATTAAATGGTAAAAAGTTAAACTTTATTCACAAGCGATAGAGTACAATATTCCGCGCTAGTTTATATGCCGTAAGGTGGGTTGCTCCGTAAATGCTATTGGCCCAATCGCGGAACGTGAAACAAACAAGAAATATGAGAGTAAATGAGATGGCGCTACTCGGCCGGTAGGTGATGCGCTCCTACAACAACTTTTAATCATTCCAAAATCGTATTTCGACCTGCAAGACACAAAATCAAAGTATCATACAAGTTACAGAACGAAATATTTTGTCTTTAATACCCCAAAAAATGATTCCTGAAATTAAAAACAATCCTCTATTTTAAAACAAACATTCCAAACATGGAATGATAGAGACGTAGAATTACTTTATGCTCTGGTGCGAGCGGTACAGCAAATATATTTTATAGAAGCGCTTCTTATTCATATTAACGTAAGAGACGAAAGAGTGGAGCGGAATTCAAAGCTCTATGCCAAGTGGATAAGACAATATTTGGTTTGTTTGATTTTGTATGATAAGTTGTATGGTAAATGAATATTGTATGGAAGTGGGCATGGCGGCAAGCACGCAGTGACGATTCGTTTAGTAGACAGTTGACAGTCGCCACGCCACACTGACATTCCGATAGTAACGCTGATAACAATTTTCTACTGAATCATTTTTTTGCTGACTGTTCGTGCTAGTGTTTTATGGACGAAGAGAACCGTGTACTGTGAATACATTGAATACTCAAGTTAAAGTGTAGTGCTGTGTTTTGTGTTTGTTGGATAATGACTAAGATTTTTGTGTTGACTGTACCTAGTGGTCTTACATCGTGTTGAGGTGTAAGTAACTTTTACTATTTATGTAGTTATTGATAAATAATTTGCATGAAAATACCTTATCAAAGTTACCTTGGTGCTGAAAAATAGCCTAAAGTTTGAAATACCTATGTGACAATATCTGGGCCAGGTAACAAATAGATACCTACCTATCCATAATACACTACACACTATAAAGGCACGTAGTATTCACTTAAGTATGAAGGTATTAAGATTTCAGTGGATACCTAAATCATGCTTTTAGTATCTACTTGTACTTAACAAAAGTAAAAGGTGTAAGTATGTATGGCTCGTAAAAGGTAGTGTTCTGTAGTTTCTACCTACCCCAATAGGAAGAAGGCGTGAGTGTATGTGTGTTTGTATGTTGTACCTAGATAAAACATTTATTAATAATTTTATATGTTAAGGTTATCTACCTTAGACACGGCAGTTATGCTTGTTGTCTACCATTTTATTTAATTTATGCAAATAAGTATACACCTATGTAGGTATTTGTTTTATTTCGTTTTGGTGTTACGACTCTATTATTATTTTGTTTATTTATTTTAATTATGTAGCTAATTTATTTGATAGCTATTTATTTTTTATTTATTCAATTAGTACGTATATACCGACAGCATATACATAATTATAACGTTATTAACTTCTTGATTAATAGATTTTCGACACACACACACCTGTACGTATTATTTATAATAACCCCTTTTTGTTTTTGAGTAGTGAATGAGAATATAATAGATTTACATATACAATAGAGCAACTTTTTAATTCAATAAACATTAAAATGATTATTAACAATATATAACACAACTAACTATTTACACTAGGTAGGTACCTACTAAATTAAATGTCTGAGTAACTAACTATACAAATAAACAATTATCTAGAGATAGATAGTTTTATCAAAAGTTTTTCTTCACAAACTAAGTTAAATTAAAAAAAAAAAAATGCACTTTTATTGGCTAGTAATAATTAGTAATAACTTGGAATTATTATTTTTAATAAAACATGCATAAACAACTTAATAAGTCATTAATATCAATTATTATTCCTTGGTAATTGACCTCTACGCTTTTTCGTAGCAAAGGTCTACGCCGTAGTAGGCAAATATTTTATAAAATACTAGTAGTTTACATACACATCACTGTTGTGCTTTGTGATCTTATTATCTATAGGTGTGTACTATACATATATGGTTTAATACGTCAGGACTTTACAATTTACCCAAGGATTAGAAAAACACAACTTTTTGTTTCGACATTATGGTTCCCTGAAAATGTATACTTACTGAAGGAATGAGTGGTTTATCACCGTGCTTGTTCACTGCATCTTAGTGATTTTTATTACAGTTTCCAGCTTCCTAACAGTGTTTTCCTTCCCATAAGTTAGTGGTGTCTTAAATAATCTGAGAACAGTTAATACGATTGAAAACTCACTAACATCCTGATTTGGTCCTCCTTACCTATTGTGTGTATAGCAGGTTCGTTCACTTATAAATAGGCCTCTCGGGGGTTTCTTGATTTCCTAATTGAGAGAGTTAGTTTTGCAGTAAACATTTTAGATACTTCTATGAGTCGTTCTCTTCATTTTCATCTTCTCACAATTCAATTATCGTACTAAAGAATATATCCATGTAGGTAATACGTGATATATAATATTACAGGTGCTGTAAAAGTCTTGGTTGTTGGCAACCAATATCCATAGCAAGCAAGAAAATTAGATCTGCGAAAAATCTTTATTTTTATCTTCAAAAACTTGCGAGCCTATAAACCAATACCATACTAATATATTCAGAACTAATTCCCACCTATCCTAGGTATAATTCAGCAGAATATTCCAAGGCTTTGTATCTAGGCGATGCTATAGGGCGGTCCTCTGGGCGGTCGTAGTGCCGACACGCCCACTCCGCCGTCGCTACTCGGTACGCCTTACATAGCCGACGTGTGAATATATTCCAAGTTTTATGAAGTATATATGTGTGTTTTGTGGGCTGCATAGAAGCGTGGGATTAGTATGGAATTGTGTTTAGGTATTGTTTAACTTGAGTGAATTTTGTTTCTGTTGTTTTGTGTGGATTTGTGTGTTTTTAAAAGCTTGAGGACCAAAAAACTAAAATCAGGATAAGATTGTCACGTTTTACTGTGTGATGAAATGTGAGTAAAGTATTTTTTCTAAGAATCTATTAAGTACGATAGGTACAGATATTCGTGTCGCACTTTTCTGTTAGCAAATATCACACTGGCAACTTTGTCGTAGATAGTTAATTGATTCAGGCGTGACTTTGCGGAAATCCATTATAAAATACAATAGACGTAGATATATTTAGTAACCAATTCCGCTTGACTATTCTTCAAGAGTCCTAAAAAACCCTGAAAGAAATCGACACGTGTTTCACCTCTCAACGAGGCATCCTCAGGATGACGATTGACGTCACGTTCTGGTTTGCAATTGGTCAATCGTCATCCTGAGGATGCCTCGTTGAGAGGTGAAACACGTGTCGATTTCTTACAGGGTTTTTTAGGACTCTTGAAGAATAGTCAAGCGGAATTGGTTACTAAATATATCTACGTCTATTGTATTTTTTAACTTTGTCGTAGTAAAAACTTTGGTTAGAAATATTGTAATATCTTAATTTATGTCGTTATATTAGTGTGTTAAAATTCATAAGGCCCATAACACCAACTCCTCACTGCATTCGTCTTACAGGACCTTTATTTGAAGGTACTTAAATAAATAAGTGTGCACCTGGTATTTTTTTCTGATGCAATAGGTTAGGTACTTCTTTTAGGATATAAACAGCCTGTCGAATCAACATAAGTTGGAAGTTTTCCCTTAAAAAAATGTAATTGTATCACCTAATTTATCCAAGCGTTTGTATAGGTTTGTAGTTTGTGTTGCCGTCCCATCGGACTATGAGAGCGAGGGAAGAAAGAGTGCTACTGTGTTTGCGCACACCCTTGTGCACTATAATATCTACCACGCCGAAGGCTAGTCTCCGTTGAGATTGGCCGCCGTGGCTGACATACGGTCTGGAGGACTATTATTAGTTTGTGGCAAGTGGCAAACGTGTGGAGCCAGCATCAAAAACCGACACTCGATCGGTCACAAGCGCTTGCAAGTCTACACAAGCCAAGGCAAACGCTCTATCATTCATCACATTTGTATTTGTGATTGGCGAAGTTTGCCAAACGTGTGGAGCTGGCATTCGTCCCTTTTTCGTTTTTTTTATTTAAATCGTTGGGGCTTATTCTTTTTTATTTCCTATCTATTTTATTTTGTAGGTATCTGGGGTTTCGATTGCAACACACACGTGACTATGTAGTGAGGTACTTATTGGTTCTTTTGTTCATTGCAATTTATTAAAGTTATATGTTTGGTGTTACCTTAGCTGTAATATTGTCTCAATACCTACTTAAAACCTTGTACATATATTTTTAAACAAACCAGGAAGCCTAATAAATTGTCAAGACACTTAATCGTTGTCATATTCATAAAACAACCTCAATAAAACACCTAATATAATGTTCATAACAATCCTCCCGACTGTTAGTGCGTGGTCTGAATTTATATTGAAACATAAACATGTGTACCATATTGTGTTGTGTCGCTGAAGAACATTGTGGAGTTGCTTTTCTCTCTTGTAGCTTTTTGGAAGAAAGCCGGTAGACATAAGTTAAAGTTAATATGGCTTAAGACAAGAAACTGTGCTAATCTTATCAGGCAGGTTTTGTAAGTTTAGTTTTAAAAGACAATATAGTAATTACTGGGGCCACAGGATACAGCCTGATAAGGAAGATATTTGCTGATTTTTTAAATACTCCATAACAACAATTTTAAGAAGAATATCATGGCATAGAATCATGAAAGAAAAGTAGGAAAATACATCGTAATGTAAAATCTGGCAAGTCTACTTCAATATTCCTTGAAATTCTCAATCATTTCCTAAACCAAACATCCTGAAAACTACATCAATCTCCACACCATACATTTCACCACACTTTCCCACAACAGTATAAAGAGTAAAGACAGTACTTGTAAGTGTATACCGATGTTAAGTAATAACAGAGGGTTGACGCACACACCCCTTCCGTGATCCATCACCGGTTCAATCACGATGGAAACTCTTCCGACGACTCTTAAAATAATTAGGAGAGTAATACAAAAGTTTACTATAATCTAATGTGGAAGGAAAGTTGGTATTTATAATTGTTTTTTACGTTTCATTACAGAAAAACCAAATGGAAGATAATTTCTTTCAATTTTGATTTTGTCATATGTTTCGAAATGGATAAACTTCCGTTTCATTTGTGTTCGACCAGGATTTTAAATTAGCTACGATTTCACATCTATGTGTTTCAAACCTTCTCCTAGAACATACCGACGTATTTTAATTCTCCTCTACTGCTTTGGCTTACCTTCGGCTTCTGAAAAAAAAAACACATTAATTTGCTTCTCTCAGCTGTTTTTTTAAATATTTGTATTACTGAAACATTCCCTACTACATACATTAAAAAGCTCATTTAAATCGTACCAAAACTCATAATTATTATGATTGTAAATCACAATCGTTACGCCACAGACGTAACTAAGTATATGATACAGTCTCAAACATACCTACATAACGTACTCTACGTTTTCAATGTCTTATGTAGGAACACAGTAATTAAAAGGACAACGACCTTTACGTTACCAAGTATTCTCGTAAATAGTCATCTCTAAAAATACATTAAACTGACTCTAGAAATACTCATTTACCTTTGTTAACTATTTCTATAATATCTAAATTACGTTTCTTAAAAAGGCTTTTTTTATGTTAGCCTTTTATAGGCAGTCCCACTGCTGGGCTAAGCCCTCCCCAAATCCTACCAAGTAGATACTCATTTCTTGCGCCACTTGGAATCAGGCAGGCCTCAAAAGTCCGAGGACAATACAAATTGCATTACAATTTCTAAATAACTATATTCTTAGGAACACTTTTGTCGCTCTGATTACATGTCCCCGTATATTTTTCTTTTAAATAAAGTTTTTCAGAAATAATATTTATTTTCATGTATCAAAGATAAATCTGGCTACAGTATTTCGTATAAGAGAACGATCCATCACACGAAATCACCGCCGCCGGCGACCCAAGTATTCCCCGGACTCTTAAGTTAAATATATTTTTCATTCTAGTTTAATTGTTTTAGTGAAATAGTCTTGCCATAGAGGTGTCAGTAAAGACCATCGATGTTGAATCATACAAGAAACCTTATCCTAAAACTTGATTAGTTTAGAACATGTTAGAGTAATTTTGGGGACCAATCTGACTACCACAGTAAAAATGGTGTCTTTATCTAATGCCAATGCCAAGCAAACAACGTTAATCCTAGCTTGGGGTCTAGGTATATGAAAAGTACATCCATTTTTTCGAATGGTATTTTGGATCGAGGTGGCACTGGAAAAGGATGTTTAAAAAGATTTGGGGGAGACCTTTACTTAGCAGTGGGACAGTGTAGGATATCATCTATCATTTACCCTACTTATATCGCCATATGCCGAAAATGCAATTATTATTATTATTGTGATTTTTTTCGATGTTTTAATAGTTATTCTGCTATTCTGGGCGGAGACAAATCCAACAAATAAAAGATCATCAAAATCGGTCCAGCCGTTCTCGAGTTATAAGTACCGACGTTGTTTTATAAGATATATCTAAAATATCAATAATTTGGTCTACCCATGGGCATATGGCGATATAAGTGGGGTAAATGATAGACGATAATCTGGCCAATCGACAGTTTCAGGGTTATCCATTATTTACGCCACACCCTGTATATATATTTACTTACAGCTGCTTCAATTCACAGAACATCACTGTATGAAATATGTTCAGTCCTTACGTCATGATTAAGATAGAAACATCAACATTCATCCACACGAGCATTCGTATTCTGTACATTAATCACGACCTCATATAATTTTCCCACAGCAGTTTTCCAATGTATCACAGTTTCCCTCCCCGCGATCCATCACGAATCACAGCCTACCCCGGGCTCGCTGATGTTCCTCCGACGTTTACGAGCAGAATTATGATGCATACCTTCCGCCACAGCAACTCCACACACTTTGTCACAATACACCCTCATATTGGCCTTGTTAAACTTTATTTATTACCTAATATCGGGATCATGGGTTTGGCAGTAAAGCCTTCTAGTTTTTTCATTGTTCTTGTGTTTTTTTTTGTGTTTGGGTCAGGGTTTCTGGACATTTGATTTTGGTATTGGATACGTACCGAAGCAAAACAATATCAAATGATTGACGTATCTGAGGTTGCATTAAATAATTAATTCTGAATTAGATGATCATAGAATGTTTTACAATCATCTTATCTTAAATCCAGATCAATTCAGAGTAATGAGCTTTTAAAAATGCCGCATATTTTTATTGTAACAAAAGCGTAAAGGTATGTGTGTCTGTTTCGCAATAAAAATAACTATTAATTTGTTATTAGATGTTAATATAATGTTAATCTAATGTATTGATACTGTTCTTATTGAATTGTATACAAAGTTAGAATATTATGTATCCAAAATGACATAATGTAATGTCAACCTTGAAATTCTTTATTTATCGCCTAAGGAACCTAGTTAATGAACGCAGGTGCAATATAATAGATTATGCTGCTATGGCAACCTATAAAACAAAGATCTTGAATCTGAATACTGCTTTATGTTAACTGTTTAAAAAAAGCAAATACAATTTCTTTCTTTCTTTCTTTATTTGTTTCATAGATACTGCTACAAGTATGTGTGCTATTTAAATTACCTTAGATATAAAGTGAGCTGATTTTATTGGTGCAAATGACACACATTTTAGGTAAAATATGTAGTAAGGTACCTCTTTCATATTTTCCTTTTTTTTTCAATTGAATGTAATACGATAAGAAGTCCTTTAGTAACGGTTGTGTTTATGAGTAAAATTAAATACTAAACCTGTAATGTAAGACAACTATCATTCCAGAAAATTAATTAAAAGCTTAACACGTAGGCACAGCTACTACTTCATTTATCAACAAAAACATAAACCAACCATCTGAGTAAGACTATAGTCTTACTTTACAATGACAGATACATTACACAATAATTTGCGACCCAGCCTAGGGAAATGGTAGCGTATTTACTAAAAAATTGCAGTTGTCAAGTCGGTTTCCATGTCAACAGCTTTTTGCACCTCAACTCACGCTCTCAAGTACATAACATAACTAGTATAATTTGCGGGCCCACAAAAAAATAATTATTCCCCTGTTTATTAGCCATGGTCAGATCGGAAGAAAATAGAAAGTTAATACCACATGAAATAGGTAAATTTCTAATGGTGGTGTACCACTACCTTTTAGTTTTCTTACGAAGAGTTTCACCCGGTGTCGTATGTTAAATTACTATGTTTTTCTTAGAAGTGAGTGTCAACGATATGACGGATTTTTATGGAGTAATAAATGTGTTCTCGTGGATGGTGTCTATATAAGCTTGATTAATAAGTATGAGCGCTTGGTCGACTCTTCACGTGACCAGAGGGCTGGCCTATTTTTTGGCCAGAGAATCAGCATTGCTATTCAACGTGGCAATGCTGCCAGCCTTTTGGACACTTTTCCTGTTAACAGTGATGCGGACGAATTTTTTTATGCCCTTTTATCATTTCCCCCCCCTTTCTTTATATACTTGTACATAATTATTACCTATTATTAATTTACGTCAGTAAGTAATTGTATACATTTTATATAGACAAAATTGTATAGAACTGATCTTAGTAAGTACGTCAATACATATTATTATGGTACATATACATAATATAGTAAAGTTGGTCCTGGGTTCGATTCCCAGGTCGGGCAAAGTGTTATTGGGTTTTTCCATCAAGAAATTCTCAGTAGCAGCCCGGGGTCTGGACTTGTGCCCGGTTGATGACAATAGGCTCGCTTGTGCCCTATTACATGGGACTTAAACATAACTGGCATTAAAGTAATAAAAACTAAAACCCAACTACGACTAAAAAGGTATAAACAAGACACCACAGACAGACAAATTAAAAATCCGGAGTCACACGTTTTAGGGCATAAATCGAACAGATTACGTGTGACTCCGGATTTTTTATTTGTCTGTCTGTGGTGTCTTGTTTATACCTTTTTAGTCGTAGTCGGGTTTTCGTTTTTACCTATTACTTTAATTTTTTTTTATTTCTTTTGGTGTTATAATATATTTTTGAAATGTGCTCATTAAGCCCTTTCATTTGATACCCAACATGGTACGATTAAACAATTTTTTTTTTTAGTTCCTGACGTTATGTCCTCGAGAGGGCGCCATTTTTTATTTAATGTGACGCTTCCAACGATACCTCATTTGTCAAATTGTGATGAGTCGTTTAGAAGATATGAGGGAACAGATGAACATACATACATACATATCGGTCAAAATCATAACCCTCCTTTTTTCTTCGCCGTAGTCGGGTAAAAATGTAGGTGTAGCTACTATTTATACACCTCTGATTAACCCTTCGAGGAAACAAGGCGTGATGTTATGATATAGATAAAGCTACACAAAACGGCCAAACAACCAATAGCATTCTTTGCACTGTTCCTTCTTCTCGCGTCATTTGTCCCAGACTCACTTCTTGGCCAATGCCAATTGCCAACGCTCATGTTTCTGTGTCTGTGTATCCTGAAACTTTAAAGTTATGTTTAAAATTATTAACATGAGGCAACTGAGAAAAAAAAATTGACCATTTCCTAAGTCAAAAATTCTCAAAAATTCAGAAAAAAAATAATTACTCGAAAACTATGAAAAATCGCGGCACATACATGGGGGTTTTTTTAACATATTTATTCCGGCCAGATATTTATTCTTCCTCCGTCTCACCCAACCTCTTCAACTCCTGTTTGTGCATTCTTGTATTATTCTCTCTGATCTATTTCTAAAATACAACGCACTCATTTCCTTCGTACATTTCCAAATCCACTTTATACGTAAGTACATCTTATTTTGTGACCAAGTTATTGCACACATTGTTCCCAGTATCATAGTTAACGCTATGCTTCACAGAATTTTGCGTCTACACATAATAGCTTGTCTAAATGACGTTGTAATTATAAAGCTTCCGTTTGCAAATTACATGTTTTTTACCTTATTAGCGAACACTGTTTGTTTTGCATCGGGTTATTTTTTATGTATATTCAAGCCACTTAAGAAATATTATCACATGCTAGCTTCGAGCGATTTTACATAATAAACTTATGACATATATTATGTTGTGTATTTGGATCTTTTGCCAACTCAGATTTAATAAGATTAACTCTTGAGTACCTCCTCAGGAACATAAGAATTTAAATAAATTCTGTGGAAGTTTTATTTTATCATTTACTTAAAATTACCTTTTGGTATGATAATAATCAAGTTAAATTCTGGTGTACTTACATTCTATGAAGGTAGCCCAGAATTAAAATTCTTATTTGGGTAACTTCGTTGAAAACTGGTCATGTAAAAATGCAACAAAAAAACTCATGCACTGTCGAGATTTGCCATCTTGTATCAAACGATCACCGTATTGAAGGACCACATTTACAATCAGTGTCTCAATATTTGGTTTTCAGGCGGTTTATAATTCAAAAGTCAGCTAAGTTGGTAGTATTGCTGACGACATATGGTGCGCCGGATGTACTTACATAGATTCTTACACATCACCATTCGTGAGATTTAATTTCTGCATTATACAATTATACATGACCTTTGAAGGAAGTAGATTTGGTATCTCATACTTTCAAACAAACATCTCCAACATTATAAGAACAGAATTCCTTGCCCATACCTAGTTACTCGCATCAATTGTCTCAAGCCCTAACAACTTAGCCGAGGCCGGCTACATTCCAACTAAAGTACTAGACATACAGACGCACAGATGATACGACGACCAATAATACAGATTGACAAATAAGCAAGCAGGCGGTCAATTGTTGTCGCTGATTGTACGTGCGTGTTGCCTGAGAACTGGCTAATAATGAGCAATAACGGACCGCCATGTACTTGTTGTGTTGTCCATAGATGTACTGGACATTTTTAAGATACTGTTCTTGTTTGTTTGTGTTTTGTGTGCATTTTATTTTAGTGCTTGTTGCTCAGTACAAGACAAGTATTAGTAGGCGGAATTCCTTTGACATTAGATTCATCATTCTCTTCTGGATAATACGAGAAGGAATAATTTCACTGTCTATTTCTAAAATGAGTAAACTCTTAACTGATTTTTCAATTTCAGGAGCAGTTTTATAGAGTGAAAGAAGGAAAGCAAATTTGGTTTATTGGCATCAGAAACACTTGCTCAAAAAAGATTATTTAACTCGAATAAATGATAATTAGTCTCCGTCTTTAATATCATGCTTACCTACTTCTCTTTTCTTGTTACCCGTTACTGTTCTTGTCAAATAAAAAAAATACATTTACTAATGACACGTAATTATCAGTTGCAATCACTCTCTTATACGTACAGTAAGTAGGTACTTTAAAACTGATTTCTATTAGATAACAATCCTATTTACTCCGTTGTGCTTATGCACGAACCAGAATTAGGTACATACCGTCTTTCACAACCTCAAACATGCTAAATCAACAATAATTGGAGCTTTCTTCGAGCATACCGTACATTGAACCACATCGAAAGCCTCTTACTGTACTATACACTTTTCTACGTGTGTATGTATGTAGGTGGGCGGCATCCGGACGCACGCCATTCGATTCCCCGAAGAGGAAATCGTTACGGCCAGCAAATTGGACCCTAACCACTAGTTTGGACGCCGACACGCAGATGTTGGCTTATTTACTCTACACCATGTATAAATAACTAAATTGACGATAATAGCTACTTATCCCTTGCCTTTATTACATGACTTTTTATTGTTACCTACGTTGTAGATATACTTATGATTTTCAAAAAAGATTGTGATTTTTTGGTATCATTACATTACAAAACCAATGCTTTGATACCAAGATACATATTTTATTATCAAACATGCTTATGATTTTTTTCTCGTTATTTATTTGGCCTTGCAACCATTTAGGTTGCAGGCATTTAAGTTAATGTGGTCAGACATATAAGGAAACAAATAGATCCACCACAAATTAGACCTATTTAATCTACTCTGAAAAAAAAAAAGAAATATAAGTGGCTGATCAAAAGTTCGCGTACCTTAATTACAAAGCAAGTGCTAGTTCATGACTGAATTATAACTCTTTATTCAGCCAGGTGAAAACGAAGAGGTATTCCACTCAGAGCACTGATTTCAATGGCACTGGACCGAACCGCACCTGAGCACTTCCACTAACCACACTGAAGGGGTTACCAAGTCATCTATTTTGATAACCAACATAAACTGCTCGTATCAATAAAGATTTAGAGGCATTAAATTAGGAATATTGTTATTTCGTAAGCTCCCAGATTTTGAAGTCGACGTCTTCTAAAAATGGGGCCATAAACAAATTCATAAGTAGGCTCTGTTCACGTTTTATGCTTTTTTAAGGGGGCCGCTTGAGGGCGCCGGTAAAGTGAAACGCGGCGTAAAACCTGCGGAACCCTGCTGGGAAACAAGGGGAAAGGGGACTTTTAAAATTTCCTTTGCTTTCTCAAAAGCCCTGGTTTAGTGAAAGAGTTAGTTGCGGGAATTGTAAATTGAGTTTAGAGGAGGAAAAATAGATTTAATTTTTGTGGTTTATTTTGAACCTATGTATAAAAACTGTCCTTAAACATACGCGAAAATATTTGGTCCTAACTCGAATTAAAACTAAATTGTGTCAGAAAAATAATTTAGATAAGTAGCACAGTCACACCAGCATGTACAATTTCCTACACACGTACAAATAAAAACAGCATTCTCGAAAAGGAAATTACATTTCATTGTCCATCCGCGCGCTGAGAACAGACACAAAATTTTTAATTCAAAACACACAGCAACCCATACGCATTAAAATAGGTTTAACCGCCAGCCGTTCCATTTTCAAAAAAATAAAATAAAACAAAAAGGCGCGTTCCCGCCATTTCTCCGGGCCGCACCGCAAATTCCAGTGGAAAAAATCGTATTTCGAACGCGGTTTGAATTTTAATTGACGTTGAGCCAACAACGCGATCGGCGTTGCGAACATTTTCGAGTTTACATCTCGTTCGGTTGGGGCTGGTGGTGCCCCACAACATGTGCGCTATAAAAGTGACGCCACACGTACGCAACCTCGACCTCCCGTCAGTGGTGTCATAGCGGTGCCATAGCGGTGCGTAGCTACACGTAGTTAAAAGCACCGCTTGTCAACCTTTTGCACGTCAAAACTTCAAGTATCTCACAGGTGCTAAACAGAATCTTTTAGGTACTTGACATGACAATAAACTGAGCTCTACTTTGTGGAATCCCACATTATTTACTGTATAACACTTTTTATACTGACTCTGAAGTTATGTAACAGCACAATAATAACATATATTTAGGTAACATATCAATAACACCGCTATGAATAACGCTATAACTAAACATATACGATTATGTAATTTCCATTCTATCTACATCTGGGCATTATATTTTCATAATTTTCAGCGGTGTTCATAAAAATGTAATAGCTTCATTGTCGTCGGTCACGTGCTACAGTTCATGAGGCCTCTAAATTACAATAAACAATTTGGTTCGCTCATTATTCGCGGGTTCATCACGGCTTTACGTACAAATTATTCGACAAAGGCGCGTAATGTCGAATGTCCGCGGATAATTGCGAAATAACCGCGATACAGCCTTCTCCCGTTACTTTTAATTTGGCGCCTCTCTATTTGCGTCAAATTGAGGACGATGAGGCATCGTTGCGGCTTATTGTCTTCTTAGTTTACCTACCTAATAGTCCTTACTGGTGCATCAAATACTGAAATATTTTCTGGATACAGAAATCCTTTTTGTAATTTTGGTTTGAATAATGTAAGATGGCATTTTAACAACAAATCATTTTTTCCAGATAACATGCTGCTACTATCAACATCCAGTGCAGCAATCATAAACAAAAACCTCCGTTTTAAATAAACCTGATGTGTAACCAAAAATGACGCATGCGGCCAAACGTAAGCCGAACACGTCACGTGAATGATCAGGCGTTGGGCAGCGTGGCACACACACAGCGATGCAAGAGATATGCAACACCGCTGCCTTGCCGCTCGACACTAACCCGCTGGTGCGCAAGATAAAATGCGAAGAGTTCCCCGCCATCAGAGGGAAGCAACACACGAGAGTTGGCATGGGGGTGCGCGATGAGATGGAAGAGGACTTCGCCGTGAAGACGAGGAACACGCCGCCGATGGGGCCCGCGCCGGGGCAGGAGCACCCGCGCATGGAGCATGGCGGCAACGGCTTCTGGCTGGCCGCCGTCACCACCGCTGGCGCGCCGCACCCCATGCTCGAGACCTGCACCGAGACTGGCTTCATCAACAGCCAACCTTCCATGGCCGAGTTCATGACCGCCTTACCTCAACTAGGAGGCGGAGAACTTAGCCCCCAACACACTCCCCCGGGCTACGCGCCCGACCTGCCCTCCCCTGGTGGAGGCCTCAACGTCCCCGAGTACCCCTGGATGAAAGAGAAAAAAACTACAAGAAAGAGCAGTCAACAAGGTAAGTGATAATTTCTGTAGAAATAGAAGTAGGTAATCAGAATTAAGCTTACGAAACTGCGAATAGCGGTCAGAAACATTTATTAAGCCCCACCATCACGTACTTAGCGGCCACCAATAAGAAAATGGCTCCTCCATCAAACGCGGACATTTTCGTTTCGTAAGTGCGCCTAACTGCCGCGTGAATAACAACTTCGGAATTATTATTGTGCCTTTCAACGGCAACAACAAATGGCTATTCAACCATTGTATTCTGGTTCACGGTCCCAGAGTTTCTTTAATGAACATCAAATTACTCCGAAATATATTGAATTGTGTGGCGCGACGACGCCGACGTTTTGTGTCTGTAACTGTAGTTGGTCGTGGTGTGGGAGTGGTATCGCTACGCGTCGGCACACGTATTATCCGAGCCACCGACCCGCTCCGACATGCCGTGTAACGGAACGGAATACCCGACATGCACTATAACCACAAATTATAAGTGAGAACATTTTAGAACATAATTTTTACATGCTGACAAGCTTGTAGGTAAATATATCAAAGAACGGAGTGGGGACTTGTCACTGGGCATAACAGACTTTATTGGTTACACTACAGTTGTGCTTCTTCGATTCTTCTTCGTGTCTATGGTACTGTTAAATTTTATTGACCCACCGTTGTGCTAAGACGCACAGACAATCAGCCTACGTTACCTTATGTGATGGCCATATTTTTAGTATCAAAAATCCTATCTCAATTATTTAGCAAACGGAAACGACATTATTCAACACACAGACAGAAAAGCTTTTTAGAAAAATAAACTAAAATCAAATACGTCACAATTTTTTTCCTCTTAAATCTGATAGAGACATTCATTTTTTGTACAATTAAACTATAGATAAAAGACGGACTGACCCCAAATTTGTCTCTGGGACAAAACGCGTGTTAGGGAGAACAATGAGCGGTGGATGATCCATCACCATCCGTCGTGTGAACCGACCCTCACCTGGTGAGCGATACATCATGAGGATGCGATACAAATTGCGACATATCTGTACCGACCTTTAGCTTGGGAAAATATTGATACAATTAGCGAAGAATTACGAAAACATGGTTGAAAAAAATAATATATATACAAGTTCTTATGGATATGTGCCAGTAAAACTGAATATAGCTACTCGAATCGTGGTGTATCCATAAGTCAATATCGTATACTGTTTTAAATATTGCATTACAACATCTTGCAAAAAAATTGTCTTCATATACCATAATCCGCATCGTAAATCCTCGGAACAAAAAAGAACCACTCACTTACACACAATCTTTGAAATGACGTCTGTCAGGACAAAAAGAGGTTTACAGCTTACAGCCTACCGGTGTAGGTTACCGACACCTCCAATTCTAGGAACCGTTGCAATATGAACTGATTACCCGTTCACCTTTCTATAAATCACAAGACCAATCAGACGCGATGATTCTACACTTTCGTCTCGGTCGTTCACATGTGCGACCTTCCCAGTTTTTTGTGGACTATTCATGTAAAAGTTGAGCAGTTTTACAACGTGTAATAGATAATATTTTCATATTTGAGGCGATTAACGCGTGGTGTACAGGAGCGATCTCCCGCAGGGCTCGACGGGGGGTCCCGCCGACAAAACGCACGCGTTAACATCATTTTATGGACGCTACTTCTTTGCTAAGCGGTTCTTGAGAAATTATTTCGGAAGAGCAGTTAAGAAATCGGCGCTGTTGTTTTTGACTTCCTTGTTAATCTAAAATAGAAGTAAAGTATTCTGATCAGATCTTAGTCTTTTTTCCAGGTTCAGGTGTTCAAGTAAATCATCTATATTCCTTATCACCAATCTGTGCCATATCATCTCGCCTGTTTGTTGCACCAGTCTACGTCAGGATCTTATAAAAGAAGATGGATAGTTGTTGCTTCTTGGTCTTCCAATATTCGTACTACGTGGACTATGATGAAGCCCACATGGTTCAATCAGTGTCTACACAGTGTGGTGTTTGAGCCAAATGAGCTTTGATACAAATAGGTATATCTATCTTAGTCTGGCACCTGACCAAAACTATAATATTTAAACTTTTGCCTTCCTCTGCCAATAGATCGGAATCAAGTGCTAACAGATCGTACCTACACCAAAAACTTATCACAAAAAAAAGAAAAATAGTTTATTTTGCACAAATAAAACATAATTAAAAAAAAAAATACACATAAAGCATCAAGAAAAGAGCCTTAAATTACTAGCAGTTTTCTATGTAGGTATTTAGATTATATAATTAAAACAAGAATAACAAAGTACAACAGTACGATGTTATATTATTGCAGCCTATTATTACCTATACACAAACTTGCTTATAGGCACCCTGATGATACCACTCCAAATATAAGTTTGCACAAACATGTAGGGTTGCCAAAGTCTGCAACTTTAGTATCCACATTTTTCTCACACATCTTGTTAATCGCTAACTTTCAAATACCTGATAAATACGAATGTTTTGTGGAAAATACTAAATTATTTTGCCTCTAAAAGTGACAGTTTTAATAAAAGTCAGTGGAAAATAATTTAGTGTTTTCCACTGACTTCTTGCCTGGCATAATTTTATTCATAGTGCTTTATTTAAACTAGAAATCTGCAATTTCTGTTGAATGGTAAATTCATTTAGATACTTTGTTTGAAAAATAGACTAAAAATCCTATTTCGACTCAAATACAAAAAATTTCGATCTCAATACTTCGATCTTAATCTACGACCAAAATGTCATATCTTTCGTCACACCGAGATCTGTCGGCAACCCTAGCACACAGGGGCTGCAGAGCCGGCCGTGAACCGGCGCTACCGGGGTAATCCGTCACTGTCAGCGCTATCGAGCGATGCACGCCCGCGCGATGCACCGCCGCGCCGCGCCGCCACCGAACGCGCCTGTGCGCCGTGCGCCTAAACTTAGATATTGCCTTCACCAGCTTTGACTCATCCCGACTCCGCGTCTATTTACAAATGCCGCATATCCGGCATTTTCAATACCGTTTCCTGATTTTTTCTTTATTCCCCTGAGAGTATATTTAGACACAAAAGAACAGTTATGTAAAACGACAGCAGCGACAATAAAGAGACAACAAAAAACACCGCTGAAAATTCCATAATTATATTTGGAAACCTACTTATTTGCGGCGAATATTTCAAGGATTTTTAAACACAAAAGATGTTGCAAGAAACTTAAACATTTCTATTGTTCGCCAAACACATTTAAAAAAAAAAAAAAATACGGAACTGCGACCACGAACATGTCGAATAGAAGACAATTCTCAATAGAATCTGGAGATAGATATACCTACGTATTAGGGACATGAAATAAATTGTTCGCACAACCACGCCCCGGGCCGATCTCGGAGATCGAAATTAAAATGAACGCCCTGACACGATCGATCATTCCGATTCTTTAATACAATGCCGCGTTATTTCTGCACTGTCTCAATTTGTTCAGACGATCGTGAGTGACGTGAGAGGCACTCGCGATTTCACGTTCCTTGTTCACTGTAATGACTTTAGAGTAATAACAAAAGGTTTTATTAAATGTAACCAAGGTTTTTTGAAGGGTTCGCGCAATGTGAAGGATGAGATATCGAGTCGCGAGACGCGTGAAATATCGTGATGTGTACGAGCAGTTCTATTTATTTCAAGTGAAGGTTACATATTTAGTTCAAGTCATCAAAACATATTTACAATCAAGTGATGTTAAATGACTTCGAAAATTGATTACAAACAGTTGCAAAAAATTAAAACAAACTACCTAAACCATAGTTTGCCACTCTATGGAAGACACTATTTCCGAGATTATTTTTAACTCTGGAAGCAGTAGGGCCTAAATCAAAAACAGAATCCAACATATTTTATCATACCTAGGACTTTATCCAAGTTCTAAAATAGCAAATACGAAAAAAAGGACTTGGTCGCTAGCAGAATCGCGTGCGCCGTATCGCGTTCTGTAAATAAGCAACTGAAATATTCACTGTAATACGAACCTATTACACGTAATGATGATGGCATGGGAACTTTGTCATTCTGCCTGCTTACCGCTAACTAACATTTTTTGTTAGGCTGGTTTTTATTTTTTAAATTAGATATGCAGGAAATTCAAACAAGACAATATTTTGGGTGCAATCTTTTTAAAGTAGGCTCATTATGTGCCAGAATCCAGAAGACATACCTACCTACGATAAAATTAGACAAACATTTATTCCAAAAAATTCAATCGAAATGTTGTATAAGCTCGGAGTTTTGTTATAGACAAGTAGGAAATGTCGAATTATTTTATTTAAGTAGATAACAAAATGCCATATATTTCATATTCGAAAGTCGATTATTTATAATCGACAGCTGTTTGTAACCACTTTCCATCACAACAAGTCCTCAACCCTCAAATGCGCAAGGTGTGCAAAAATAGCGCCACTTTCAATTTCAATGCAAAAATAAGTCGTAAATTGTGAAAATTAGCCACGGTCGGAACAAACGCCAAAACTCAGGTAGTCTTTTATCTAGCACAGTTGACCACATCTCGCAAATATAGCAATAAATCTTTAGGTCGGCCCGCTTTGATTTATGTGAAAAATGATCGTAAATTTTAGGTTAGAATGATATCCGAAATGCGGGCCATTCTTGGTCACCACTTAAGGTACCTCTCGCCTATTATGTTTTATTGAGTTCCAGTTACTTATTATTAGTTAAAGATTCTACTTTAGAGCCAAATGATTGTTGCTGGTTAAACAGCAATCATTTGTGGCTTGTTTCTAGGTGTAATTTTATTATAAGCTAGGTACTTCAAATAACTTAATATAAGCATAACAAGCACGGTACAGAGTACCTCCTTATTTTGAAATAATCAAGCAAGTATCAGTTAATAATTAATAAAAGGTTATTTTCTAAATATTTGTAGTATTAATTTTATGTAAAAGCGAATGCGCAGATATGAAAAATACCTGTTTGTAATGAATGTATACCTCTGAAAGTTTCTCTAGAGGCTATAACCTCACGGTGGGTATTAATTAAGCCTATGTGTATGTGTATCTATAATTTACCAACGTTTCACATGCTCAAAAGTCAACGTTCCTAGTCGCAGTAGTATATAGTTCAAGGTTCACCTGACTCCTTTCTTTGAGAAAAAAATGTTCTCTGTACAACCCTTCTAAAACTATTATACTATTAATAAATCATCAACATTATCAAGCGTGAAACTAAAATAAAAATATACAAATTTTTCGGCTATAACAACCGTATTCATTGGCTGTCAATACATTCCCGGCTATGATTTACGCTGGCCGTAACACTTTCGCTGCCACCGGCTATCATCGCAGCGACATAAATCAATGCGGCGACAACTGGCCCTTTGTGCCTTTATAGCCGATTCCAAATAATACACCCGACACCCGAAGGTTAAAACGTTAATGCGATATGTTTTAGGATTTATTTGACTGTTTAAATCGATGTCGGCCCTCAAGTGTGTGTTTTATAGGGTTAAGTGATTCATAGATTTACGTGCTAGTTATTTAATATTTTTCAGCTGATGTGCTTCGTCTTCTTTTTATCTGACGGTTTCTAAATCTATCTTTAAAATATGCTTTTGGAAAAGTCCTTTTCAAAGACACCTAAAGGTGGGTTTAGATCTTCGTGATGTAAACCAAACGGGCGAATGCTCATTCTATCAAATTCTCTTCGTGTAAATAGAGATAGAGCATTCTTTCGTTGTTCTGTCTATACAACATTATCTATGAAAGTTGGGAAAAGAATGCTCTTACTCTTGGTCTTCTGTTCGTTTGGTTAAAATCGACCTTAAGATAATACAGAGTGATTCTATAAGGCGTTTTCAAAGCTGTGGAAACTTCTGCCACACTGTATTATTTTGCCACAATATTTCATTTCAGTATAATTAACACCACATCAAATCCACAACATATCGAATAAAAACCCGACTACAAACGAAACGGGAGCCGCTGAGTAACTAACAAACAAACAAAACATAATCCTAAGCCGACATAAAGAACGCGCCAATCAATAAATCACTCTCACTAAGGGCGGGCGCACACTGGGCGCCTCTTTGTGGCGTATTGTCGGCGCCGATTTTTACAGCAATTAGAGACACTTACCTGCCACGGTCCACTGTAATCCTATTAGGTGATTGGTGAGAGAGACGGAGGATCTGCGTGGGCGGTCGTGGGTGCAAGACAGAGATATTGCTCAGCACTTTTCTGATAGTAAGATTTTGAATGGACACCGCCATGAAATCGTTGTTTTTGGACCGGTTACGTTATGTACGTTGTTTGATCTTCATTTGTTCTCACACTCGCTTTCAATGAGGATTTCAAGCTTCTATGAACATCTTTTCTATTGAATCGTATTTTTTTGTTTCGATGTAAAGCTTCGTGTTCAGGGCGCCGAATAATTAATACGACTGTACTCTTTAATGTCGTACCGTGTGAATGACCACATATATCGTAGATATTGATCGGAGTTACAATGAAAAATATACTGCAAAGTTTATTATTAAAACATAACGGTTTCCTACAACCCAGTATTCACACCACAATGTAAACAATTCTGCATAATCAATTTGTTCATTTAACACAAGATTGTTTGGCATTTCGCACCCCTCTATGAGTCTCGAGTGAGCTGTTTGGTGGTTCAAAACTGATTTATCATATCAGCGAGAGTTCCAAACAAGCATCATCTTACACGCATAAACCGTGGTATCGCAGTCGGCAACTATTGTTGCCGGCTACAAAACATTCTCGACAATATGCACTAAAACTTGAAGCACATATTTGGATAACGTTGCTAGATCATCTTTGCTTCGTGTGCTAATTTAAAACGTCGTAACTCTGTTTACCCAGTCACCAAAATCTAAACTCTTTGGGGTGGGTCTAGGGTTGAGATTGGCGTGTGTGTCGTGTGATGTTGTTTTGTTGGTCGCGCCGCGGCTGTCGGCAAACAGCAGCATGTCTGAGACGAGGGTGCGACGCCCGACGTATCGTGTTGTCCGGTTTCCGGACACGAGTTTGCTTGGTCGCGGGTAATTAACTAAGTTTCTGTACTCCATAGCATAAGTGCTTATTGATAAAACAGTAACTATATACATCTGTAGCTAAGTTCATACAACTTGAATTGGAATCAAGACCGCTGTATCGTATGATAAATGAAAGCTGTGAGCTTGACAGGTTAAACTAAGTACAATCACGATACCAATTCGTCACATTCAAAGTAACTGTGACTGACTTTTTAGATTTATTATTATAAGAAATACATGTACACGAAATAGGTATAAACTTAAATTTTATAACTGTACAGCTAGACAGCAAATTATTAGTTAGCCGTCAAGTTGCGATATAAAATATTCACGCCGACACATATCTCAACAAAGCCTCGACACCGCATATTAAGCTCTAACGTATAAATCAAAGGCGAACATCTTAAAGCTAAGCCGCGAAATCCGTTTAATCACCTCGCGAGTTATTAATAACGCCTTTGAAATTAAACAATAAATTTAGCGGGGCTAATCGCGCGACGAGACCGCAAGCCAACCGCTCGCTGAGTCAACATTTATAGAGACAAATTGTTGCACCACTAACACGGCCTCTACGATGTATTAATCTTGAGACGTAGCTCGTAGCGGCGCTACGCCGTAGTCGAGGGAGATCCCTGTGCACGCTCACACTACGACACTTTGCGAACATCCCGACATGACAACGCAGTAAATCCTTATCATTCATAAACAAAAAACCTCTCTTGGACGGTGAATTCATGAAGTATGAACGCACACAAAAGTGTTTTATTTATGCTAATGCTAATGTGACCACTGACTTGTTTAGACACGAATGTCATTTATATGATGCGTGTCGTTATTTTAATGCTGTTCGTGTTTAATAATTTATTGCATCAATTTTGTTCACTATGCGCTCTGTCTAAATGAAGTGAAGATGGACGTGATATTATTTTTGAATGAGAACTATTTTTATAATGATGCTGAGTAATAGATTGTTGTTAGAAATAAATAATGTGAAAGTTACTGATTTATATGCAGTAATGAGTTTTATTAGCATAAAAAACCAGCCATTTGATCTAACATGATAAAATTACGAATAAAGATTCTATCTCCAGCAAAAACACTCACACTTTTTCACCCACACATCATAGTCAATAAAGCGAAAATTCGGAAAAACCAGCTAAAATATCTGTCAGGACAAACGATTCTTGACCTTATCACGTCCGAGGGTGATAGGACGTTTTCCCCCCATTACCCTCGCATGATATATGGCGCTAGCGCTGGCGACTGCGACACAACTATTAGTGCATCCGTCATTACTCACCGTCAGAGCTACGTTTAGCCGCAGGAGCGTCGCTGCATAAACAACTACATCTCTTGGGGCGAATGTAGCCGTACTGCTGTTACAATTTTGTTCGTGAGTGTACGACGTACGTTGTTGTAGAAGGTGCTTTTCTTGGATACAGTGAGATATGAATGTAACTTGGATCAAAAATGGAATACCTGTCCGGCTTGATATAAAGCTTCAGATCAATCAAGCAATTTAAGCAAAATGTTTTATATTTCTAAGTAATTTTCAAAATTGTAAAATAATAACAAATCTTGTAAGAGCTTCAATAATTAAGTTTGATATAGCTTCCTTACAACCAGTTATTAACAAAACAAAACCTGCTGAAATTATGTTATTATATGTAATGTTAGTCTTAGACTGGACCCATAAAAACCATCATCCAAAATACAATTAAAGACGAACCCAAGATAAATGTCACCATGAAGATATAATACCTATAGTTCCAAAATAATCATTAAGTATGGCGTTAACGTGGGGGTAGTCTGTAAGTGGACGAGTGACGTCGGCGGGTACCCGAGCCTCGTCCGTCTCGTCACGAGGGTGTTAATTTGCTAAGACCCTGCTAATGAAACCCGCGACTTACCGCTGACGCGCCGATCCCCGCCAAGATAAACGCTCACAAGAATCCCGCAGGAAATTGACGCTTTGAACCAAGTCCAACTTGTCCCGATAACATCACACTATTACATCTCATGATGCTTATGTTTTAGTTAAAAATGCAATGTTTAATTAAGCTGAACACGCATGCTATTCAAATAAAGCGGGTCTCGCCACCCTCAGCTCGTAATATTGAGAGTGCGATCGATTGCGAGGGAATCACTCCGCTTTGGAACTAATTTGATTTTAGCATATTAAGGGGGGTGTACATCTAGATATAAGGAGCGCGTCTTGTGGCCCCTCCGCCCCCCCTGCCCCGCACAGGGAGGGGTAATAACGCAAATGATGTAAGGTGTGCCCTTAATATCCATCACACGCGTCCCCGTATTTGCTTATCTATGGAAACACGGAAGTGTAAAAATCGTCGTGAAAAAAGCTAGGGGTTTCAAATGTTATGTTCAACATACAATACACTTAAGATTATTAGATTCTCGGAACGTATTACTTTTCTTTGCATTGAAATGTTTCAGACGTGGGGATTCATTGTGGTTTTTAAACAAGAGTTTCCTTGCATCCAGACTTAATTTTCATTAAAAGCAAGCTACAGAAGAGTTTGTTATTTTGACAGTTTCAATAGGAAATACTTAATTTTCCTACTTTATTATCTTTACCAAAGTATCTAAAATTAACATTTCTAAAATAAATAAATATCAAAATCAAGCGGAGCGTATCGACAATTTTTATCAGATTCAGTAACCCAACAAAGACGCGATTATCCGATGCCAACAAACTCATTTAACTTTACGGAACTCCCGCTCAAAAATATCTCCTTAAATATTTCCCTATTTCGATTTTATTGTTCTCCATCCTCTTTTATACATTCATTTAATTTACCAAAGAGATTAAATTTAAAAAAGTTTGAAATCGAAAACGTATTTGTTTATCCAAATATTTTGAAAATTCGAACATTTAGAAAAAGCCAGGTTTTTAGGCAAAGGTAAGCACAATCAGGCTGTGGGAAGTTCGACGGAAATAAATGTAGGGTCGGAGGGTAGATAAGTGTTCCCGTGTAAATGCCCGGCCTCTTTCGTCGAGCTCTCAATCGGATGCTGGGCTACATAAATAAGAGTGGATGAAGGTGTCCCTTATCTGAACAGTTTTGTCGCCTCACTTCTTACTTTTGAATGCGGTTGTTACCGTGTCGCCTTCTTAGAAGAGTTTCCGTTGTGTTAGTTGTAAACGTGTGATGATGTGATCCTTAACAAATGATATTCTGAATAGAGTAGCCCATGTTATGCAAAATAAGCGAATTTTCATCAGGTTCTCTTTGCTGATTGCAGAATTATTTCTGGAGGTTAATTTAACTAAGGCCTATTTTGTCATGTTATTTTTACTCATAGTATAATGTTATTGACTAAGGTTGACGTAGCAGTAACTCATTAAAATTATCCATATTGCATAACTACACCCATTGTCTGCTAGTGCCATAATCGACTATTTCCCTCGGCTAACTCATGCATAATAGAGATAAATAGTAGACACAACATTGACAATAGAAACAGTAAAAAAGTGTGTGTGTGTGTCAGCTCCAATAAACGACTGGAGTTTACTACGTAATACGATTGTCTTTGAATATGCAATAGGTAAAGAGGGTAAATAAACGCATTTGTTTAAAAATAAAAAAAACAAAAACCCTAACCCCCGCACCCTAATATAACTCAAATTAAACAATAGTTAGATCATAATTAAGACTTTTCTTTGCGATTTAATTGGATGCAGTAAAGTGCAAGTAATCCGCCGAAATATCTAAATCGAAGTGTGAAATATGTAATATGTTTTTTTCAAAATTTTAATAATGTGTTATTTACGAATAAAACACAATACAAAACGTAACGCTTTTGAGTAGTAACTATAAATTTCACTCCTCATAAAATTTCCATAACTACGGGGGCCTTATATGAAAATCAATTCTTATGGAGTAAACTCCAAAAATCCTCGCTTATTCTGAAGAAGTCGTGATAAACGTTAGCCGGTAAGTAATTCGTCTAAGACGCTGGTTTCCTCCAGTGGGTTGTTTATTGAACCGCGAAGCATTTGTAATCGTTTAATACCCTCAATTCTTTATCAGCGCGCCGGGGGTGCATCACACTGGGTCGGATTCACCCCCGGCCGCTCTAATGTATAGCTCGACGACAGCCATCTGATTATCTCTTTCGATACAACATTGAAATTTAATTAAAATCACACTTTACTACCAAAGAAACACTTAAATTTTATTTGTGTCAACCAATATCGAGATATTTTTATTGGTCCCGAGACGACTCTCATTTCGCGAAAGTAAAATGGAACGCAAACGATACAAACTAAGGCCGACTCAATAATGACATCATTTGCTTATCAGCTGACCATTACCGAAAATCGAATGCTACATTAGGCACGCACAGTCCGAAACCTAACTGCCCCTAAATCTAATAAAAACTCCTTATCGAAGCTTCACCATTGTAAACTGCCATCGATTGCAATATTTACTTTTAAGGCGAACATAAATTCTTTCCATTTAAAAAAATAAAAACATTTCGGCTCTTATCGTGTTCGATTTTTAAATAACGGTGTGCCATTGGTAGCTAAGTTGAGGACAAGGTTTTGTCCCCAGTTCCCCTTTTTTCCTGGGGAGGAATTTCTTTTCGGCAATTTAGAGGCGAGCAGATAATAAAAGGGCTCTAACTGCCCCGATCGCACCCTAATGAAAACTGGAAAACTCCTCATTTCAGTATCAATAACTTTTCTATTTACGCCGACACACGCGAAGTGTAACTCAAACGAAATCTACTCACTAATCACTCAATTTGAGAAATCAACTTTGGACACCTAATGCGTAGCGTCTATAATTTGAGTTTTGTACAACAAAGAATAAACAAACTAATTTCATCGATAAATTATAGCTCGCTCTATATACGAATTTAATACAATTTTCATGTGATTACTGCGTGAATGTGTTACCTTAAATCCTGTAGACCAGATTTTTTATCTACATATTTACTACAATTTTAATCAGAATATTTGCCTTCCTCTGGTAATCCTTAACGTTATCTCCTTGGCTTATTTCTTCACCTAAATCTTCCCTGCTCCATTCTTACTCCAGAACAATACTATCCTCCAATAGCCTTTCAATACAAATACACCATAAAACCATAGACATGAGGCTGCGTGCAGGATCAGATCATCGTGATCCTCTGGCACTTGACCTAGTTCGGGTGCAGCGGGTGTAAATCGAGAATCGATATGGCAACGACCCTTGCTTCTTGGTGACTCCCGCGCTCCTCTCGCCTTCTATGATAGCGATTGACGCTGTCGTGTTGTGTGAGGCTGTGACGTCAGTGTATATGATTTGATTTGAATTTGGAATAATAACAAATTCTTTATTTCGGACCACACATACAAGTACCTAGTCACACAGACAACTGTGTTAGTACCTAAAGATGTATGGTTGATGGGGATTTTTTAGGAATTAAAATGATCGATTCATATATTATTTTAGTGGATACGTTTTTTAAAAAGGATTTTATAAATCAAGGCTTCTGGAACCAGGATTCTTAGCTGGTTCTGTAGATCAGTTAATTAGGAAAAACGACGATCATTTGCAAAATTTCCTAATAAGAGATGACACATACTCACCAAAAATCCTGAAACAGCAGAAACCACAAATAAAAAGTATATACAAACAACAATACTAAAACACTGTAATTAAACACATGTCGAAAATTGAATGTACTATAACAGTAATTATCGTGTACTTGGTTCAGTTGTTGAAACCTATAATCTACAATGGGACCTCACAATAATTTGGTCAGCAACGGCGTACCTTTTTTCCGTAGACTCGGTTGTTCCCCCCGGGACACGTGGTCCGACTAATTGCACAGCTGGGACAACCCACACCACCAAATGTGAGTTTTCCACTTAAATAAATACATATATTTCATATTACTGTAACATAAATATAGCTTCTAATTACGAAGGGAAGGACGCTCTATGAATTACTGGCTCATAATTAAATGAATATTACCTTTTTTTTTATCATAGGTTAACAAAATACAGTAGAAACTTCCGTGTTCTATAAATGAACATGTTCTAATGTTCCTGTTCACCTCTATTTCTTACCTGTATCTCCGAGATAAGGCTGAGGATTTAGCCTAGGTAGGGTAACGAAAATCACGTGGAAATCGATCTACGCTGCAAACAAATGTGTACATTTCAACATAAAACATTTTCCCAACGCAAATTGTTTTAAAACATTGTTCGAATCCACCGCCTGTAAGTTAACATCAAACAACGAGAAAATTAACGCACACCCGCCATATTGAGATTGTTTAAACTTGGATATTATGTACAAGCAACCGCCACATGTCCTTCTCGGAACCCGGGAACTTCTCCACGCGTATTCGAATTCCTGTATGGAGTAGAAATACGGCTTTATAGGAGTAAAATCATACTTTCTCCTGGCGGGCGCGGGGCCCGCGGTACTAATGACCGCGCGGGGAGAGGGAATATCTACCTATACCTACACATGGCACGACAACCACACTTTATATTGCGTTTAGCAGGCTGCCTACCCACACTCCTGTTACACACACAGACAAACCACCAAGGTTTGTTTTTTTTTAGTTATTATTCCGACGTGCACTATTTTCTTTTCTGACCGCCACTCTTGCGGTCCGCTCAGGGGTTCACGACGCTTTCGCAAAACAAAGGTAGCTTATGTTAGGGAAATATTACGAAAAGCGGTTACATTCGTAATTAGGATGATTTTATTTAACTGCCTAATGCTTTTTCGGAAAATGGGGTTTATTTTTTTGTTTTTATGGCTGAGGTTTTACTTTAATATCAGCGGATTTGGATGATTATTCTGGTTTATAACAGTTATATTTTATTCTGACTGCGGAGCGGAGGATTGAGAATTAAGACCAGAATTACGCAAACCGATGACTCAATATTATTTTTTGTACGAATAAACACAAGGTTTGTGGTTTTGGACATGGAATTACACAACACACGTCGAATTGAGTCGTTACCAGTAGCATTGAATTGTCTATGCTACAAGCAATTAAAAAATGCCTGTCAGAGTTTCCTGCTAGTCATGTTCCGTGCATGTGTTGAACTCGCGGCCCGAAGTCGGTAGTAATGCTGACTCACTGACCCTGTGTCAAATCTCGATGGACAGTCAACCCAGTGTTTAGCACATGTGTTGAATTTTACATGCTCGTGTTGAGCGTTGGTTTTAGGTAGTTCGATAAGGGTGGGTCTGACTCTGGGTTTCTTCTTTCAAAGTAGCTGTAACAGCATGTTATTTTGCTCTCTCGTGTAGGTTTAAAGCAATTTGATCTACAGTCACAACTATGAGGTTTTATAGTTCGTTTCGCAGGTGGCGTTCTATTACAGTGTCTGCCTACCCACATGGGAAAGAAGCGTGCGTTTACCAATCAGAGATTTGATCAGGTTTCCGGTAGGTACATATTTTGATTATGTATTGTGAATAGGTACATTTTCTTCACCTCATCACACTAAAGTACAAACCTGTACGTAAAGCTCATATATAAAATTCAATCAAGAAATGCAATCTATTTGATAAAGTAATCATGTTAAAAGATTGAAGGAAGCGAGTGAATATTAGTTGTAGATAATAAAAACCGATAGCATCGACAGTTCATTTAGCAGCGAATGTGTGACAGGTATAAAATGCCCGTTCGCACGGACTCACACGATTACTGAGAACTAACGTGCTCACCTCATCTACTTACCGATCGCCCATGCTTGATTACTGCACACCACAACCACTATTCTGAGGAAATTGCATTTGTTGAAGTTGAATAATGGTAAACATGTATCACAAGTAATTTTACACTTTTCTTCTTCTTACTATCAGCTTACCTATGCAAATACATTGACAAACTGCTAAACTCCAACAACGTGATATATTATTAAACGTAGAAAGCGCATCAGAACAACAGCGCCCATTCATATAAAACACATTTCTGACTTTCAAATATTCAACATACGATATCCAAATTGTTATTGGAATAACGCATCATCCATCAGACATCGCGCTTCAGTGGGGTGAACGTAACGTCGCAAGAACGGGAGAGCTACACACATATAATATGGGCGAGAGAGGGACAAAGATTGAATTTGAAGAATTTGCATAATCTGCTCGGTACTTTATCATAGAACCACGTGGCAGTGACTAGTGCAGTCGCGGATTACGCGCGCCGGATTAAATCGACACGTCTCCCGTCGCCGAGCAACGAGGTCGTTCGGATCACGCGTCTGCTGCCGATGTTTCAGCTTTCGACACAACTTCAAAACTAAAATATTACATTCATAAGTTTAATGATGCGTAAGAAACCACACACGATTAATCGAGCCAACTCACTATTTAATTCGAACTCGGTGGCCGAAATCAAAGTAAGAACACAATTGGAGATCCGACTTTTATATCAAATGATAAATATCACACCGCCAGCCTCGGCCGTCCAAAAAACGCTTAACTTGTCCCGCTACAAAAGGAAAAAGCCAACGTCTTCCGTTCGGCCGGAGCCAAAGAAAAAATCTTCGCGAGGGATCCGAGCCTTCCATTTATCATATTCCATATTCATTTATTCGTCAAGTTCTGGATTCATTTATTCGTCATGTCTTGATTTCGTCTCATTTATTATTAAAAATGAACTGTCCAGAGCAGAACGTGAATACGACATCGGCCGGGGGCCACTGTTTCAATCTTAGTATAATTTCATGCTGAATTAGGCCACTGTAGCGGGACGGGGCAGTTTTTGCTAGTAGCATTTTTATGACATGCTTCGAAGTAGTAATTCTTTTGTTACTGGGGCCCTTAGGTCCACGACCTTGTTGGTACAGGGTGATCAGTGGGTCAGCGATATCTCAGGATCTGGGTCGGTGCTGACCCGGGACTTCCGAGCGGATGATGTATCACCTGAGCGATATCGCGCTTGTTGTAGTAACTCATGTGAATGTGTAACACCGTTTGCGGATTTCGAAGCTCTTTTGTAAGCCTTTGTAAAGTGAATGGTTTTTGGTCCATCAAAATGGACAACTTTTAATTAGTATACTGGAAATACTGTTTGTTAATATTATTTTATTATAAACTTTGAAGGTGAAAAAACTAGCTTTATACAAAACCTATATTTAAACTACCAATTTTTTTAATAGCTTGACCAAGGTCTTTGTCTAAGCACCATTTTCAATCAATAAACAATATTAGTAATGGTATTTTTTCGTTTTAAATTAATGGACAGTTTATTTAAAAATTGAACACAAACATAAATAGTAAATGGAAAGTAACTTAAACGAATAAGACTATAAAACCTTGTAGTAAAGGAATTAAATATGACCTTTCACAAATATCAAAACAACTATCAATATTTTTAGAAGTTACGAAAACACGAAGTAGCCTTACAGAGCCAAATACCGAAAGAATATATACGATACATTTGTAGGCAATCTTACAATAAAACGTTGTCAGTCTTTGTGTCGGCGGTCGACGGGCAGTAATACGGCCATTTTGCAAACATAACAAATGAGGACATTACTGACCGAACCTCCACCATACATACGTCATACCGACCCATAGGGAAGTGCGGAATTATGATAATAGATAATAAAATTCGACTTTGCATCTCTAGGTACATAACAGTATCCGGGCGTAATTATAGCACAACGAGCAAAAAAAAAGTCCAATTAAAAAGGTAATAATTTACGAGACATCGATGTTGATTTTTTTAATTATGACTTTTTATAAATAAAATTAAAAATAACATCAGTTTTTGTACCTACAGCCTGTTAAAATCATAACCCCCCTTTTGTCTTTGCCGTAGTCGGGTAATAAGAGACTGTCACACAGATAGAGACGACGCTCTACAAAACCGACATTTTCTGAAACTCGATGTGCCATACGGCCAATACTTGCTGACCTAAAACGAGCGATTGTGATATTAATAAATTAAAATACAGCATTATAAACTGTGAAAATAAAATCTGTTGTAGACTTTATTTTCACAGTTTATAATGCTGTATTTGCCAAGAAAAAACTACATTTAAAATGAGCCCTCCGCGAGGACTCCAGACATCCCATATGCGACTAGAGTGAGCCTCCGCGAGGGTTCCCGGCATCCAATAGGTATGCGACTGGAATGAGTCCTCCAGGAGGGCTCCCAGCACTGAACGTGTTAAAAGCCGACTTTTTCTTAAACTCAATATGCCATATACGGCCGATACTTAGCTTACATAAAACGCACAGTTGTCTTACTTCAGCGAGTTCAAGGTCCCAGGCCATTTCATTACATCACCTAGTGGCGTTGACTGCCTCCGACGCGTCACTCGAACGTCCAAAACTCGATGTACCTGTACCTGCTTATAAACGTTAGAAAGACACCGTCGCTCAAATATAAACGACATAGACGACTCAATAAACAGCCGACTTTTCCTGAGAATCGATGTGCCATATACGGCCAATACTTGCTTACGTATTAAACGCACGATAGTCTTTTGTCGTACTTCAGCGAGTTCAAGGTCCCAACCTAGCCATTTCATTTCATCACCCAGTGGCGTTGACTGTCTCCGACGCATCGCTCGATCGTCCAAAAAACTCGGGCTTCGTTTGATGGGCGCTCGGGACAGCCTGGACCCGCCCCGGGCGCCGCGCAGCGCACACCGCGACAAGAACAAATGACCCCGACGCATCATAATAAATAAAACAATTTGTTCTTAATTAGATTTCGTGAATTTAATTTTCATGCCAGTAATTGGTCGGTGGCCACAAAGAGCGGCTCTCTATCAGTGATGGATGATCGAACAGCGCCTTCGTACTATTTACCTTCGGTCTTTCTACAGTAATTAGGGGGTTCGGAAGTTTACTTTCATTATTACTTATGAACCTATTACTGTTTCTAATATAGATTTCATTTGCTGTCGGACTATTTTTATTTTAAGCATGAGAACGTCAGGGTTAAGACGAGGTGGTAAAGGGTTTCTAGGGCGCCATATTGAATTACATAATCCTTTATTTCACTGACCGTAGTAATCACCGATCTCTTCGCTGAAATGAAATGTACGAAACACCTACAAAAAGCAAACCGATTCCTCGAGTTCCCGTAGCGTCTATAAAAAGAAATGGAACGAAATAAATAAAAGAGGAAAACAAAAGACAAATCGGAAAACGCTCGCTTTTATATACTCGCTACAGAGCCGCGCCGGGCGTAAAGTTTAAAAAATAAACGCCGAAAAAATCTTGAAAAGTCACGGACGCTTAACTTTCTTCCCCCGTTTTATTTTTCGTTCCCTCTTGTGCACTCTTTCGTCTCCTTCTTACTTCAGAAATGTAATAAAGCTGTCTCGCTCTTCTTAACTGATAAGTTACTTTTTTAAACTGCAGGAAAATCGAAGTCGTTCACTGGGCGAAATTAAAAGCTGGCACTCGCAGACATAAGTCATAAAAAGAAAATATGGAAGACGTTAATCTGGTGATTTATTTTGGAATCTATTTGTTGTTTTTGTTATTTTTAACAACTACAGTAAATGTTAGCAGAAATTAAACGCATATTACTTGCCACAATACTTTATTTCATCATTTTAAATCTTAGGAAATTATTATGTAGGTTGGCAGTGTACCCAAAGTTGCTAATGGTTTTAAACATTCAATAAAACTTTTGCCAAATAATTATTTCGTAAGCATGACGTCATAATAATTCAATACAGAGAAATAAGACCACGTTTGATTTTTATTTTGCAAACAGACAGAAGCATTAGAGTAGGTTGGGGTCAAAAGCGCCAAATCACTGTGGGCTAAGTAAAGACAGCATGCAAAATTAAATAAAAAATATTAAGTACTTTTAGCGGTTTTTAAATCGAATGCTATGCTAAGTTTATATAACTTCAGTACCATTTATTTCGGAAGTTTTTTTATTGGAACCAAAAACCGTCTAATGTGAAAATGAATCGGTCAAGACTGTCCGGGTGGTTTCAGATAATTATGTAAAGTAGTAGACAGTGGAAACTCTGTATCTAAAACGTAAAAATACCTAGTATTTCTTTAGCCAAATAACTTTTAGAGTAATAAAATATATAATATAATGGAGTATATAATTATATAGGTACCTATAGTGTATTTATGTTTATATATTTAAGCTTTATGTATTTATTTAAGTATATGTTAATTTTCTTGCATATATGTGTAGGTATATTTAATATTTTAGTTAAGACTTCGCATAATCATGTTTTTCTCTTCTTGTTCTCACACACTATTGTCTACATTTCTTTCTCATTTCTCCTTTCGCAGGTCTGCTGGAAGAAATTTCTTAAGAAATAAGCAGTACCTTTGTACTCATGTTATAATTATGTCATATCTCTTTGTATTTTACTGTGTGTACATAAATAATAAATAAATAAAATCATTGATGGATTAGTCACCTTTCAATAATTCATTGATAAGTTACATTTATCATTTTTTTTATTTTCATGTTCACAAATTCTTACATAAAAATATGCCAAAACACATAACCTTTGTAATCGAAGTAATAAAAAGTACACATTCCCACACGGAAACACTGACGAGAAAACTGTAGGTACCTCTAACTTACAGACATTTTTGCCAACCATACCAGCAATGATGCAATGCAAATGTAACGGTGCTCCGTCACCGCAATCGGATGCCTACCGTCAAAGCGGGGAACTTTACACAAGTAGAAGTAGTGCAGGAAGGTCCCCCCCCCCAACCCCCTCTCCTCACCTACCCGCCATTACGACAAATAGAGGAAAAAACTCGAGAGCTGCACCGGCCGCGCTGTGTACCGTTTGTATGCCATCCGACGTCATTACTCCACTAATATCGAGGTGAAAGTTGATGTGAAACATCTTTTTCTTTGTAATCACGGTAGATATGTAAAAGTTCGAGGAGAGTACTGGCTAGTTGAAGTTTTTAGAGACTTT
The DNA here is from genome assembly GCA_948473465.1 of Lithophane ornitopus. Lineage (NCBI taxonomy): Eukaryota > Metazoa > Arthropoda > Insecta > Lepidoptera > Noctuidae > Lithophane > Lithophane ornitopus. Next base: position 11,233,271 of record OX419623.1, read on the forward strand.
TACTGAGTTTATAGAGGTTTGTTACTGGCTACTCCGTCAGTGGACATATGTAAGTAATTGATTTAAAACTCATGGACGTGACTCTGTGAATACGACACAAGTCGATCACTCGACCTAAGCGTTACTAAAACCCAAAATAAACTACCCTTATCCCAGAAGAGCACATCAGTTAGTAACGATAACTCTTGTTACGAAGTTTAAAACGGAGCCACAACTCCACAAGTTACGCAAAAAGTGGTGAAACAAAACGAGGCGATGCCCCCAATGCCCCCGAGCGGCCTGATATTGATATGAGTGACTTGCACTTACCTCCCCCATCGCCGCTCGATGTTATGGACAACTAGCGCCCTTCGACCCCCAATGTTTGCCTTACAAATATTGTCTTTACAAACACAATGCTCACGTCGTAATCTTAGTTAAGTGTGGCAATAATGTGTTAATCCGTTGATTTGACGTCCATTATTGAATAAATGATGGAAGAAATAATGAAGTGCATTGTTGTTTTTTTCTTGGAATTTACTTAGCTGTTGAGGGTTATAGGCATTTGTACACATCACGTTACCGACATTACGTCATCGTCTATATTTCCGGTTTTTTACTTTTAATGAACACAGAAAAATAGAGAACATTTTGTGAAAATATTTGAAATTTCTGCTAAGTACCTACAGACTATTAAGCCTCATCCCATAATTCGGTATCTAAATCTTACGGGACGACAGTCAACTGGCCATTCGTACGAACTTGCGAGACCACAAAAACGGGGGCGAAACTGCCTCCATAAACAAGTAGAGGCGGCGCGAGAGGAATATTCAAGAGGAAAGTTGGTCCAGTTAGCCCGCGTCCACTCAATGTGCGACACTTGCATCTAACGGGCCGAGTTGGGCCGTGCTGACCACCGTACGTCACGCCATGCATCGCCCCGTTGTCCCCTTAATGAAGCCTGTCCCGAAACAAGTTTGATACTAACTTATAGCCATCTAAGCACGGTTTGATGGCCACTTAAATGTTCTGCCACCACTTAATAGTTGCCTAACTTTTGCCATTATAAACTACAGATTTTGTACTATGATAACGTGATAAGTTTGTAAAATAGTTAGTACTTATGATGCTTTGTTAAGATATCCATTAAATTCAGTAGCTATCTCGAAGGAGGAAATCTAATAAATATTCTTATTTTCTTATGAGGAAATGTAAAAATATCAAGGACTTAACAAATTGTAATACATACCTACAACTAGGTTTATAATCATGAAGACATTTAGGGACTTTCCAACGTCCCCTACATGAATACCTAAAACATTAGTTACACCATCTTCAAACGCGTATTTTATCGGTTAACCAACCTGTAACACACCTATCATCAACATTTTTTCTTTATCTTACGTATATTGTAATGGATACTCCGAAGTGAGAAATGTTATCTACAAAGGATATACCTACGTAAGGAACAAAACTTGCTGCCCATTCACAGCGCAAGTTAGTCGCATTATAACCGAATGTTGGGAAGTTTGTCGCACACTGCGCACAGGCGCGACCACGCGAAACTTTACGAATACGACCGAACTGTGAATATGAATCCTATTATTTGCTGCAATAAAAAGTTTTCTTAGCACATTGGGGCCATAGATATACCAATAGTACCTATTTGTATATTTATATTTGAAGAGGCAGTGGGCTTTGAATACTGTTGTGTAACACCTTTAAATCATGTTTGATTAGCAATGTTGGCTATATCAATAGTTATTGCAAATCGATACTGTATGTATTAAGGTCCTGTCCACTTATTACTTAAATATTTTAGTTTTTTTGATTATGAAAATAGACGTAGCACCATTAACACATAACAAAGAAATTGTCGTTTGTTTTTTCCTGCCAGGGTTGCGGGAAAATCCGAATGGGATACCGGGACCCTTGGCTACAGCTACAGGCAACTGAAGGAACACGGGTGGATTTTAGTCAGTAAAAGTGTGACACGCCCTCCCGCTCCGCCCAGAGCGGGAGAAGACATTTGATGATATCCCAGCCTCAAAAAAAAAACTTTAGATTTTGTAACAATCGCTAATTTTTCAGCACTTAACTGAAATTAAACTTCAAGAAATACTGCTACAAGACATGTATTTTTTACATAAAACGTCACATCTTACGTTTTACGATTTTGACATTTGATGACAAAAAAAAATAGTAGTTGTGTAAAATGTTGATTTTCAGTGAGAATTTCAGAATATCATGTTCAGTTGGTAACCAGATAATCCACTCAAATGTGTCAAGCGATCAAAAACTGCTACAAAGCATGTTATTTTTGACACAAAACGTCGTAGCAACGCTTACGTATCTGACGTATTTCCATCGAATTGAACAAAATGTTAAAATATCGTGTTATGAGTGTGTTTGTGACAGCAGGACGCGCCGCCCGCGCATCAATCGTCGCGCCGTTCGACGCTGCGCTTGCGATGGCAGACAAGTCGTGCCGTGTGTGTTTTTAGCCCTTCACATCCAAACAAATAAAAACAATATGTCACTGCGATATCAGTCTGTAAATTCATGTGTTAACAACATGGACACATTTATAAAGTTAAATGTAATGTGAAAAAAATGACCCCAACGGCGATGAAACAATTTCTGTTTTCTGCGTAAATCGTAGGTGTCAATTGAGAATACGCGTTATTGAAGTAATGCTAGTAGACACGCCATCGGACTCTTAATGTAGTGATCCAGCAGAGTCTACTGAAGATATCAAAGGCACAAATAGCTATCATGATATTGAAATTGTTAGTTGCATTAAATGCAAACGCCTACGCCAGCACTGTGGCGTAGGCTTTTCGTAGACCTGAAACAATTAATAAAATATGAACCTACATTTCTAAAATCATACAGTTTCACATTTAATACGGACAACTCTGTCTCATTGATGTGTAGGTGACACTGCGCCCGCGCCAGTACATGTCCGGAAAGTCCTCACTGACGCGTCTATCGACACCTCGCTTGACAGACGCAAAAATAACCTCCGTCTAGAAAAAAACAAAAGATCGGATATAGTTCTCTTGTGTGTAGACAAATGTCAAAGCTTTTAAAATTAAATAAGTTTTTATTTCGCGTTATTTTTGTTCGCGTCTTTCCAACGATGTACAGTTGGCAGCGTGGCGTATGAATGAAGATGTAACGGCAAAGCTGAATAATTTAGTTACAAACTGTGGAATAATGAAATTCAATTAATCAAGGCATGTCATTAGTTCACCACAGTTTACCGCTGCACACTTTATTTAAATTCTGAGTTCTGTGTTTGTGACGCTTTATACACCTTTACTTTGGTTTATACACCTACAAAAATCGGTGATACTTATATAAAGTCAATTAAGAAAGTCAATTTATTTGCTGTAGCTAAGCGTTAGTACAGTATTGGTCTTAACATTAGTACATTTAAGAAAGAAATGTATTAATCTCTCTCATATGAGTACTTAAGTGTAACACTTGTCTTATTTATTGTGACATGCAAACATTTCAAAAAGATTCGAGTTTAAAATAAAAAACTAAGTATAGGTAATATCCTCTTCTTAGATACTGCCTAAATCGCCATTAAAATCAGGAAAACTTATTCGGATTATTTCCAGCGTCCAACTTTCAGTACCCATAAGCTGCTAGAAGACTTGTGTCTGTATTCTAAATCGAGTCCAATTATGCTCTCATCAAACCTACTGGTTCCTAATAGATTCCAAATCTCTTAAGCAATCGGAAACTTGGACAATCTCACGCTTTCAAGAAAATCTTAAGACTTTATTGCAATAATTTTATCTATACTCATACCACAATTTGCCTTATCTACTAAAAATATTTTCCAACAATTACCTACAAAGACAATATAAGGAAAAAAATAAAAAAATAGATAAAACGCCGACTCTTGTATAGACTTCCGTTCCGTTGTCTCGGACAGCGGTCGGATTGTTTCTTTTAATCTCTGCCTCCGACGATCAAACCGCAGATAGAACACAGAAGGTCGACGATATCGTTGAAAAATCACCCATAATAGCCATAAAAAGGCGTATAGGCAAGCCTTTCGCCAGTCTTTTGGCCGACATAAAAATGTGAGTAGCAAACCAAAGGCCTGTATGTCTCACCCAGGGCAGCAGCCTGCCAGGGTTGCGGAATAGTCCGAAAGGGATACCGGGACCCTGGCAACAGGCAACCGAAGGAACACGGGTGGGTTTTAGTCAGTAAGAGTCTGACACGCCCTTCCGCTCCACCCAGAGCGGGAGAAGTCATATGATGATTTCCCACCCAAAAAAAAAAAAAAAAAAGTGCAGCAATCAACAGGGCCACCGATATATGGATCGCTCTACTTTATTTTAAAACTTTCTTCATTCGAAAACCGAAAATCTTCCATGATGTCTGTGTCACCACGATTTTTAGTTAGACCAATCCCTATATGTCGACCAGTACCATGATCCGATCTTCTTTTGTTTATTCTAAGTAATGATGCTAGCTGTGTACTTATTTTAAAACGCGCTGTCGGATGAACTCGAAACTCGATAAGGTACCTACAAACATGGGGTTTTTCAAAAATCAGCTCCTAACGGAATTTAAAAGGGGAATTTAGTTTAAGGGGTAAAGATCGTACATAAATGTTAAAGATCGTAAACATTAACTTTCGAAAACTATCTTTCAAAGGGGGTGGAGGGGTTGTTGAAGTTTTTAAAGGAAAGTACGAAATACGCGCGGACGAAGTCGCGGGCAAAGTGCTAGTTTATTTATATATACTTTATTGTAGGTACACCACAAAAATATATAACAAAAAAAAAGACTTACTGTACTTAGTAATTAGGTACTAGTTGCTGTTCGATATAAACCTTCTGTTCCTCTGCATACAGTGTTTAAGCACAGCTAATGATGACCGGCGGACTGCGCAGACGCACGTAACGGTCGCGCTCATTCATCAGCGCTGTCAGCGACATCTATTGACAGCTGACTTCTGTTGCTTCTGTGTCACGCTACCGGTTCAAGTTATTGTATTTTTTATTGAAATGTAACGTCTTTAATGGTCTTTAAGAATCTTAAAGATGAGTAACCCGTTAGATAGAATCTATTAGATATTAACTCTAATCTCAAATTTGTTGCAAATTTATTCATTTTGAATATGTACCTACTTTATGATATTGCACTTTTGATTAGAATTATCACATAATTGCTAAGAACGTATGTCGATTAGCTGTGAAAAACACGGATAAAACTTGAATTATATTAACGAAAATCCTTAGATTTTAGTGAGCCCTACCATAACAAAGAAAATCTCCCGCCAACGAAGCAGTAGAATAAAAAATCAAATTCAAGTATAGAATCTCTTTGTAGATTCACACACGCCGCTAGCTACCAACTACAATAGTTAGTGATAACAATGTTAAAGAAAAATAAACCATTAAAATATCATCAGTCATTGCGGCGACCCCCGCGGTGGGCAGGTCAGCGGCCAAGAAAAAACCACCGAATTCAAATGAAGAATGATTCATTTATGAAAATGAAATGACAGATTGAATGAATGGTAAGACGGGTACAAAGGAGAGCGGCTACTGGCCACCGCTTTGTGGTATTGTGCCACGTGCTCCTGTGGACTGGTCCTCTGGGAATTGAGGACCAGAGGCAAAGTAAAAAAAAAATGAAGTTATTCTTGCTACAGAAAGGCTGAGAAGGTATGCTCTGTTTTGTTAGTTACTTACTTCTTGATTTCCTTCTAAAATGTCATGTGATATTCGCAACTCATACGAAAAGGGGGCAGTATGAAGATAGTAGACATAAAGAGATTGTCTTTTAGAAATCTATTAATCTACTTCTCTTCGACTTCTTGCAGGTTTTTTGTTTCGGGCATGAAGTACCAGGCAACGTCGCATTTATTAATCGATGTCGATCGTGACTAATTTGTCTGTCTAATGCCAAAATTTATAGGATCAAGGGACCAAATAAACTTTCTTTTATATACTAGTCTTATCACGTTACGTCTAGAACCAAACCATTTACGTTTTTATTGAAGCAATCTAGTTGGAATTTATTTCTTATTGCTCCTCAAAATTCGCTTTAAAATTCTTGAATGTGATATAAATATTTCGTTTAACACGAAAAACCACCGGAATGCAACATAAAATATGTTCGACATTCAAAGTTGTGACCTTATCTCGTAAAAATAGCAATTACAGCTACCCTTGCAATCTCGTCGGGACCAAGAGTTAGTGAACTCCGACAAACACTAAGAAAGAAGGAATGGGCAATGAAATTAAAAATATGTCTTAAGGGCAATTAGCTTTAACTTTTACAGTAAGTGCCCTATCTGCTCGCCGGAGCTCCCCCGCGCTTTTCAATTGTGGGGAACGCGACCAGCTTTTCGGTCGGAGTGAATTTTATGAACTCGCCAAGAGTTTCGACTTTTGAACGAGTTCACTTACTCTGCTGAGATAAACTCATTTAGGTACTTTTTGATTTAAAAAATTACTCAAGTCAAAACTTCCAACGAAGCGTAATTTTTCTTGGTTTCTGTAAACATGATTTCTAAATAATCCACATAGTTGTATTGCTGCTAACTTTGCTGTGAGGTCAGCATAATCAAACAAAGGGCTGTGAACGAAGCAAGGCCGACTAGGCATATTGTTAAGCGTTCGGCTCTTCGTCTGACGAAGTGTTTAACAATAAATTTCCATTTAAAAAGCCGCAAGGTGTCTGCGGGGAACGAAGGAAGTGCGGAGGGGAGGGAGCCGCAGCTTCCGCCGCTTTTTTCCTTCATTTCCTTAAGGCCGCGTGGCTAGGGCGGCGCCCTACCAGAATTAAAACGTTGGTTTATTTTTTTAATAATTATATGTACATAACAGACATGCAATAAGGTACTTAATAGTTGGAAATGATGCAACATTTATAGTAGTAAACTAACAGCATTATAAAAACAGCGTAGGTACTGACCTAAATTATTCGCAATCATGGTTTCAATCGATTGTGATGAAAGGATTTAAAAAAAAACCTGACTTTATTGCTCTCAATCTCTTATTTTATCCATCGAATTTTATTTCCATAATAAGTTATGCAAATTCATGTAAAATTATACACTTTATCGGCAGCGCGTATGGTAAAATATCAATCATAACAAGTACCAAAGCTGCGTTTAAATTATTTTCCAAAATCATATGGAGGGCTCCCGCCGAAAATCTACTTTTAATAGTCGCACCATTTAAGGGTGGGATTTATAACGGTACTACGGAACCCTAATTTTTTGCTTTACGCATCGAGCACAAGTACAAGAGGAGGCATAGTGTACTTCGCATAAATATCGGCGGGATAATAATTAAAAGAAGCGATAATGTCTGTAGCGCGGTGAAAAACGAGCGGACCATCCTTTTTATTTGATAAATAAAATTTATTCCCCGCCGCCTGCCTTCCCCGCTTCTTTGTGGGTTTTAGCTTCCTATAAGCCGCTGTCTTTGTTTCTAAACTGTTTATGGAAAATACGAATTAAGTGAGAATGCAAACGAATAATTTCTGAAAGTCTTTTCTTTTTTCTGGGTTTCTTTTTATCTATGGTCATCTTATGTTGATTAGATTAGGTATAGAGAAGTTTTCTTTTGAACGGCTTTGATTTAGGTATAATTTAGATTTAATACAATTTATGTTACGTCAAACCTATACCCAATGTCAAATATCGCGCTCATTTTGGCTACGTTTGCAATCAAATGCGCCCCAGGATCACTTCGCCACCCCATCTAGAAAGACATCCACCCACCTGTCATTTTTAAGGAGTCGATAAGGTCTTGCACTTGCATCTCATTACAGTACTTCTTCCCCTCAACTATTAACCTACCCCAGGCATCCCCAAGGATCGCAATCGGGCCGGTTTTACGGCGCACTAAATATTCTCCCGGCGACAATTGCGATTATGAAAAGTGCACCGTTATTTATACCCCACCATCGTTTATTTTTTGTCGCCCCTTTCAAGGGCAATTAAATACCACCAGTCTTAAAACGCTTTGCATATTCCGTAGAGTTTATTATCGACCTGCTAATAAAGATAGTAAATGTCACAGTAAGTCACGGAAAAATGTCGCAGGATGTTTGTTTGGTCTTTATGGGGGCTGCATTTTTCAACCGTGCGAAATGTTGTAGATAAATCATAAATACATAGGTCATTGGAGGTAACTTTGATTAATTTTTAATACTTACTTCAAAGTAAGGGAACAAGTTTATACCTAGGTACGCGAAACAGACTCAAAACTTAAAACAAACGATTAGTAAAATAGAACTTCTTAATAACGGGATTAATGAAATTTCCTAGTCGTCGGAATCGAACCGCATTCCCCGGGGACGGGCTGTCAAAGTGCTCCAAACTCGCGCCGCCTGTCTCTGCGACAACTTTTAATAACCTTCTGTATCACCCAAATGGATTTGGGACCCAGCACAATCCGACACTCGTTACGTTTCTAACAAACTTAATGTGAACGCAAACTTTCATAAAAGGGTGGTAGTACCTGCTTGTGAATACCACTTTAATTATCCAAATAGGTACGGCGTAGCACTACCTATGCTACGCGCTACGGCGGGCGTAGAGGTTATAAATTAGCTTATCGACGAACTCCTTGGCTTTTTTAAATAGATACCAGCCGATCTATTCTGTAAATATATCACCATGAAGTCTTCATGGTGTGAAGTGAGTAGACAATAGTGTCAATCCCTAGCATTAAGCGGAATGACAGCTCACTTCACCTAAGTTTTTACGGTGATATTTTTACGGAATAGCTCGGCAGAATACAATAGCTCCAAATTGAGACTCAACGTACCTATCTTCTTAGATACCTATTTAGTTAGAACTTCAGAACATCGCAACAGCTTAAAAAAAAAAGGTTATCGCAATACCCCAGAACCTCAAAGCACGAGCGGATCTTTCCGAAGCGTGCATAATGGGGAACATCAGGCCTTCATCAAGCCCTGATAAGGCAATCTCGAGTCACTTCCTGATATCACCCTTCACGGAGCCCCGCTTCTTCCCCGCACCGAAACGAAATTGAACCGTCTTAGATCTGTCTCGGCGTAATCCACGCTTATAATTGATGCGACAATGTCAAACAGGGCCCCGATACAGCCGGCTAATCGGAAAAATACAAATCCGCCACAACATGATCGATTGTTGCGACACTGACACACTCAAGTACAAATTGATAACAGACTCGATTGCTTACCGTTTATTTTGACAGAAGACAAACTTTGAAGCTCTGAGTTTTCATTAGTTTTGCGATACAAGCTAAGTATCATCGACATTGATCATGCTTGTTCTTTCGTAATTCTAATACTAAATCGAGTGTCAATTTTTGGAGTAAAACTCGAGCGCTTTATGTGTCAATACAGCATGTTAAATCTTGCAAGTAAACAAAATATCACACGGGATCACTTTTTCCCCATAACGCGCCAAACGACATTGTTACTGGCAAGAAATTGTGGAAGAATTTCGCTTTTTTTCTTTTGAAATATTGAATTTTTACATTTATGCCTTTCACACCTCATAACGTAATAATTCTTGGTGGGCCCCTCGTGGAACTTTTCTGTTGCAGCGGCAACATTCAAAATAAATGTTTGGTACTTTATCATCACCGTCAGTGTGTGGCACGCGACTTGCGTCTGCAGTCACTTTATTGTCAAACTTGTGTTTATTTTATTGTAATACGAGAATAGTCTCTAGGATCGATATTTTGTTATTTCTACTATTAAATTTCAATTATTTTTCAAGAATTTTAAGGAGAACCGTTACTTTCTTACATAGGTTGAGGTACCCACTTAATCTTAAAACAAAGCAAGTTCGGACGATAGCAACACCCTTAAAACTCCACCCAGCTTATTAAAATATTTTACAGCAATTCCATGTCAGATCCACATGTTAAGAAAACCAATTAAGCAGTTCTAACCCTCGATTCCTCGCGCCTCTGACACAAATAATGTGACCGCAGCATTTAGTCTCTCCGGCCCTCGCAGGGGCATCGAACGATCTCTAATGGCATCCAACCACCAACTGGCCACCGCATTAATCCTTTACCGGCTCTTGATTAATTATTTAAAGTTGCCCGAGGGAGTGCTCTCGGCAACTCCGCAAATTGTTTACAACTGCTTGTTACATTACATTTACACGTCGGGGATCAAATGCTTGGGTTTACGGCTACCTGTTTTTGGATTGCCAAAAACCTTTGGATTATCAGTTAAACTAAATTACAGAGTACCTACTTCTTAATTCAAGGAGTCTTCAGATTCGTTTGTAGATTTATAATTTGCTGTGTAGTTAGGTACCTACCTAGAAAAAGGTAAAGTTAATCATACTCAAAATATGTATGATAAAGAAGATAGGTATCCCAAAATTGGTTAATTTCGGCTTTACAGTTCCTTACAAAAGTTAAACCCCACTTACAAAGTAATAATTCAATTCCAACACGGGCTACAGTGATATTATCAAATTAAGTGCGGACAAGCGGACTCTTGACTTGACCGATGTAGTGACCCCTAATCCGCAGTAAATCTTGGGACCAACATACCCTGTCCGCGGCCGGAGGGTTAAACAACCTACTTCGCAATCATTTGTTACCTACACGCTGTAGACAAGACAGGGGTGCGCAATAAAGAAATATTTACATTCCTTCATAATTTAATACCACCCGACCTTTTAGATTGCCCCGCACGGGATCGTGGGAGTATGCGAAAATAAAATCGAAATAGTTCATCGTGATTGATTGAGATACCTGTTATTGATGTTCTTGCTTGGATATTTATTAATTTGGAATATAGTAACGCATATGAAATGAAGTAATAGACACGATCGATTATTTTCGCCATTCTCATTTGAACGAAAAAATGTGGACGAGGAACGACCACAATTACTGAAAAAAAAATGGATCGATATACTGTACACTTGAGAAACAATTTGATCACCAAAATCAATCGTTCATCTATTTAACACCAACGATTGAATTCTACCAAATATTCATGAAGCGTCCCAGAATAGGATCGTATAAGGGGAAGACCAGAACCACATCAAAAATGGTTGTTCAGTGGTTCGGAAGTGTACACGGAGATAATGTGAACATTATACGAACTCTCGAGCCCGCATAATCGTGCTTATTATGCCGTGGAGCAAAAACTTACTAACTTGCATCTTTCGCACATTCATCCTGGTACATGCGTGCACACAAGTTATATTAGTTTTTAGTTGAATTGTTTTTAGTTTTATTTTAGTATATAATGAATGTTTGTTTATAAAATGGGTATCTAGTTTTCACCATGGTAGGTACTGAAAGATTTCTTATATGTATAAAAATACATCATATTTTTTACACATAAACCAAAAAAGGAGAGCCTTTACCCAAGAATGAGAATGAGACATAGCAGGCTAGTAAAAAAACGAGGATAAACCTCTTCTGGCTCCCAATAGCCTAAAAACTACATGCCTAGCCTACTAACTCAAAAGGACTCACAAAAGTCAGTAGACGATAGGTAAATGGTAATTCCAGTATTTCACATTAATGTAACACAGGTAAACACTTTCGTACCCCTCTATACTAAGACATGATAATTTTGTTGGATGACCAAGGGCTATCGAGTTTCGGGTTCAGTAAACCGATAATTTTGGAATGTTGACCAAGTATACGAACTTATGCACGTTAGGTGAATTAATTACACTTGCACTGAGTTTAGAGAAACTGCTAGCACCACCTATTAATTATTCTTAAGAATTGAACTCGTAAGTAAGGCACTGTTGCTAGTACCTACAGTAAGTAAATAAGGGTAAGCTTTTATTTTTACAAATTAAAAGCAGCATTTACTTCAGTGCAACCAAGCGGAACCAGGGGCTGCGTTACCATTTGATTGACAGCTGCCCTTGCCCAATAGCAATGGCGAGACCTGACGAACACGTCAATCAAACACAAACCAACCCCACCTTATCAACAAAAGCAAAACCACATAACAACCCTTATAGCGTACGACATAAGAGCCATAACCAGTGCACAGATGACATCGCGAGCCCCGCGGCCGAGCCATCACGCGAACGCGATCGCCCCATTATTCGCCGCCCTTTTGTAATTTGAATTTCGAATTCCAATTCGTATTTTGTGGTAAAATAAAAAGAACACCGTTTCGACACAATGGCGTCAAGGGCGGTGTTCTGACATGCGATCAAGTTATTACATTAAAGGAAAGCGTACCCGCGAGCCCGGGCCCGCCTCACGACCATGTTATTGAAAGCTTCCAGGAATACCATTCTATAAACTTAATTTGAAATCGGCCGTTCATATTTTATAGAACAAAATTAAAGCTGTAAACCAATAATGTAATAGGTAGGTTTAAAGCACACATTCAATCAATTATTAAGTTGGATTGTTTTTATTACAGAAAATGGACTGCCTCGACGACTACGCACTGCTTACACGAACACACAACTGCTGGAATTGGAGAAAGAGTTTCATTTCAACAAATACCTGTGTCGACCGAGAAGAATTGAGATCGCAGCTTCATTAGATCTTACTGAGAGACAGGTACGTATGAAAATACAAAGAACATCATCTTCCGCCTCCCCTTTACTACGCCCATGCGTAAAGAATCTAGACACTAACTTGACTTATTTGCGCTTGTTACAGGTAAAGGTCTGGTTTCAAAACAGACGTATGAAGCACAAGCGACAAACGCTGAGCAAGACTGAAGATGGTGACGACAAAGACTCCACCACATCAGAAGGTGGCAAGAGCTCTAAGACGGGGCTTGACAAATTTTTGGACGACGACGGTCCTTTATCCGGCAAGAAGAGTTGCCAGGGTTGCGAGTTACCACCCGGCGCACTTTGTTCCCCTACTGAGGATCTACCAGAGCTAGCGTCACGCACACGGAATAATAATACTCCAAGTGCCACCAACAATAATAGCTTTGCGAGCGATGGAGCCTCCAGCGTAGCTTCCTCGTCTTCCCTGGACAAACTTGCCGAAGACGACTCACGAGACGGACACCCTCCCCTCACAGCAATGGCCGCCGCTCCTAGGAACTTGACCAAGAGGATCAAGCAAGAATCGAGGAAGAGGTCACCTTCACTGGATGCCACATGTAAGGTGTCGCCATCATCCTCTAAAGATGGACTTGGCCCAGTAGTTGGTCTTTCGGATAATGGAAAATTCTCATCAGTCAACTTGACACCGTCTTCGACGCCAGGCACTCCTTCGAGTATGCATCCGAGTCCACTGGGCCATTATCCTAGACCGTCGCCTCCAAACGCGCCGCCGGGCCCGCCGCACCCTCAAGCCGTGCCCAACGCGATGCCTCCCTACGTCATCAGAGGTAACGCGCCACCTGGACAGTTCGTACCGCACCCAGACTTCCGCATGGACTCCAAACAGTTCATTGGAAAGCTTGCGCAATACCCCCAAGGTAACAGAAACTATGAAGCATACGGAACTGCAATTCAGTCTGCTGCTGAACAACACGGATATGTGCGAAATCAGCAGCATACACGACAAGAGGGATCTCCCTCTACGAGAGCGACAAACGGTGTAGCATCAAGGCAAGCGTACCCTCACGAAATGTACCAAAACTATGGATATCCCGCGTATGGAAAAGATCAAATAGCCTACGGGCACCCGGGATATGACCAGTCGCAGAGTTACAGTGGGGAGCATATGGGATATGCAAACAGCCACTATGGGTACCACTACCACGAAGGTGCGCAACATGATCACGGACACAACTATTATGCTGCTGACGGACAAAAAACCGCACACGGGACGGACTATTCGAAGAATTACTATGATGGGAATGCTTACTCGCAGCAGGCAGCTGGGTACGCGGCGGCGGGCGCGCAAGCGGGCCCGGCGGGTGCTGCGGGCGCGGCGGGCGAGGCCTACAGCGGAGCCGAGTGCGCCGACGGCTACGGCTCGTTCCAACAGTTCTACGAGGCCACACACGCCGCGCCTGTCGGAGACAACTCCAACTCCTCCTCAGACTTCCACTTCCTCAGCAATCTCGCTAATGACTTCGCGCCAGAATATTACACCATTTGAGATAAGGACTTCGCCGAGCAGGCGAGTGATCTGTTCGTGTAAGCTTACTTATATAATACTGTGTATGGAACGTTTAATATAATAAGGGTTATGGTGTTGACACTCCAGTGTTCGCCCAAGGCGATGACGTACAAGATTGCTGTCCACGGCTAATCCTAATCCAATTTAAGTTTGTTATATTATAGTTGCTATAAGAATTGATAATGTAATAAATTGTAAATAAATACTTATTTCTTAATTATTGTAATAGATAATTAAACTAAATTTTTACTCTGATGCGTACAGAATAAAGAATAAAATATATTGAAATTGATTACAAACATTTAATTAACTGCCCAGTTGCGACACTTATTCGAGCAAATATCTGAGGAAAATATGTTAATATTATTGTAAATGAAAAATAGCAGTTTTTCAAATCTACAAGCAATTTGTTTGATACATACGCGGATTAGGTACCTACCAATAAATATATACTGTTGATATAACGTTTAAATAAATTGTAATTAAAACTGGTATCAATGTAAATTTCTACAAAAATAATATTTAAAAGTTTATCTTGTATCCAAACACCTTTTCACGTGTTCATGATAAGAGATATTTGAATTAAAAAAACATTTTACGACACTTAATAATAGAAATTGTTTACAAACTTAAGGAATAGTCGTTGCCTTATTTAATTAATATTGTTTTGTGACTATAAGACATACTGTAGATACATTATAGGATAGTTTATTGTAAGTCATTATTATTGTAGATATCATCAGCTCTATCATTTTGGCCTATTAAAAAAATAAATCATTTGGTGTCACATGTTTTCTGCTTTTACTCCAACTGCCCAGAGATATACCAATTTGACATGAATCCACTATCCTGTCTTCCTTAAATTATTTATAAAACAATCTTGCAATCAATGCTAATCTCTTCTATGGTATATAAAAAAGTGCCACATCTGAAAGACAGATTTAGACCCGGTACACTATAGTGTTCAATAATGAGTCTTCTCTGTTTAAGAAGAGGCCTTTGACTTGCACTGGGGCGATAATAGGATGTTTATTATTTAATAAATACTTTTGTGTACAAAGAATGCAAACCTCACGAGATCTGAACCTCTTTTGCTCTATCGTGAAGGTGTTTTAAACATGGAACAGTCTACATGAATAAATTAAACGAATCCAGGACCACTCCAAAAAGTATTTAAGACTTGATTTACTTAGAAATTGTAATAAAGGTATATGGAACCAGAGTCTAAGTAGGGTGATAAATAATTATTTGAGTAAAATAGTAGTGAATACTGATATTAATTTATTATCAAACTAACTCATGTGAAATAGAGTGAGATTAACAAAGTTGTGATCATTTAACTAAACAAAGTTATACACTTTTATAAATATCAATTATTTAGAAACAGAAATGCATTATTATTTGCAACAGTAAGATTATTTGAAATAGGGACATTAGAATCTGGTTAGTTTCATAAAATTAGGTTACATTTTAAAACGATACTCCATGTAATAGTAGTCTAAGAGAGGTATATAGTTCTCAAAGTTTCCTATTTACTGGAGAATATTAGACATTCCATATAAAATGTGTGATCAGAACAGTATAGTACTGAGTAGTGTAGTTACCAAGATTCTAATGCATACTTCAGTAAAGCCTTGTCACAAGACTATGAAATGAAGTAAAGCAATTGTTACTTAATAAGTATTAAAATATTTTTATGAAGTAGACGGTTTCGCCGCTTGCATCTGGGCTTGCAGCTTCATTTCAATCATCATGCATATAGCTTTGTGAACCTTTGATTTCTCTATGCCTAACATTTTTATTTTGTCCATTTGTTCTGTGACAAAAGCCACTTTCCTCTGGAAGTAGTCCTTTGCACCTGGAATATCCTGAAAAGGCAAATAGACTTTTTAAAACACAGGTAAGATGAGCTTACTGAACAAGTAAAACAGCATAACAAACAAACTTCAATAAAAAACAGGAGTAAGTCCTTCCTAAAAAAAGGAATCAAAATTAAATAGTGTCTTTGATAAACATGAATAAAATTGCTGCACTGACTTCGCAAGAATTTATAAAATTATTACTTTCTGTAAGCACGTAACTTACTTTCTGTGCATAATATCCAGTTCCTATGTCAATAAGCACATGCTCAGTATCTGATATTTCGCCGGGGATATACATAGATCCAGTCAGCGGTACAAGTATGCTTTTGCCTTTACACTCCGGGGTCATTTTCTCAACACATTCTCCTGATTCCATAAACTTTCCTTGAGCTATCTTCAATGTTTGTAAAGAGTCTTGAAAAACGGTCATTTCCTGAAAAAAATATAAAATTTTAAATGAAAATATCTCTTTGAAATAAATCATTGTAATTAATTAAGCATAACCTAAATATAGCTGAAGATAATAAATTGGTTATGAAAAGAGAAATGACTGAATATTAGGTAATAAATACACAAACTGAGACATATATCCCGTAGACATTCATTTGCCTTGTATATTTTTAACTTACTTGATCCAATTGCTGTTTGAGCTGGGCCAACTGCTGTAAATTGAGCTTGGATAAATCGATTTGATGCATTCCTGGCGCTGGTGCACTTGATACAGTAGCCATTTTTAATAAAGTTGATATATTTCACACCTAGTTAATAAGAATAGTGACTAATTTAAATAAATGCAAGATTTCTCAGCATAATTCGCAGGAGGTAACCTCAAATATTTGCCCCACAGCAAAAAAGACAGTTCTAATTTTGACATAGACTTAGGTGTCAGTGTCAGAGTTCTGTCAGTGTCAGTGTTATGTGGGTGATAGACGTGCGTACATAAAGTACACGGTTTTTAAGTTCGCGACCTTACTCGGCTGAACTCGGCTCGTGGCTCGCGGTGATGACAGACGTACGAGCCAAGGCGGGCTACGAGCAAAATTTCAAACCTGTAGAATCACTGACGAACTTACTCCGAGGTTTTAAAGTCCGCGTACTTAGCATGAGACACGGGCGAGTAAGGTCGCCGAGCTATAAGTACACGAACTTGGTCGCACGTCTATTTAGTTGCAACTGTAATGAAAATTGCAACCCCTGCCCTCAATACCGGAAAAGTTTTTTGTAATTTGACCTGCAAATTGTAAAAAAATTGTCCGCTATTCAGTTTGTTGGGGTGTTAGACGTGCGAGTAAGTACGCGTAGGCTCGGCGAGCTTACTCGCCCGCGTGTCATGCTAAGTACGCGGACTTTAAAACCGCTGAGTATGTTCGTCGACGATCCAACAGGTGCGAAATTTTGCTCGTAGCCCGCCTTGGCTCACCGTCTGTCATTTCCGCGAGCCGCCAATTTGACAATGAAATTTTGAGCAAACTTCACGTGTGTCACCGACGGCGAGCCGAGTAGGGTCATGAACTTAAAAACTGCGTACTTTAAGTAGTCACGTCTATCACCCACTTTAGGTGGTAAGTACCTATGTACCCAAAAATAATACTTTTTTTAAGAATTTATTCCGCATGTTTGTAGTTGTGATTACTTTGTATAACCATGCCAAAATACAGCTTTTTAGGATCAACGGTTTTTGAGTTAAACCACAGCTGGACTTACTGTGCGTTTGCACTGGCGAATCATTCACAACAAAACATGCTGAAATCTCAGTTCCTGTCAAAAAATTTATGGAACATTGATAGAAAAGGAAATAGAGATTTCAATTCAACATGTTTTTTTATGTATGTTTTGCCAGTGCAAACGCAAAGTTAGCGTGGCTTGTTTTACTACGGAACCCCGTATTATAATATTGCTCTGTGACGGAACCCTAAAAAAAGAACCTGTTCCTCGAACTACATTCATAGTCGATTTTCATCAACAGTGGAACAACTAAACTCTCTCTGGTAACAACTGTGGTAACAACACTACCAAACTTCATTCTTCAATCAAAAAAATTTAGAATTTATTTGCGATTCGAGACCGGAGACAGTAGATTTCTAGATTATTTTAGAATTTGTGTAGAAACGAAATAACGTAGTCGTGAGACGTATAAAAGTGCCGCTTTAAATTAAATATTGAGCACAGGTTCAATTTATTAGTGTTCTAAGGTGAAACTTAACCCCAATCCAACCTCGTCATGTCTGTTACCAATTTGGATACAATCGAGAATTTTCAAAATTTTATTAGGTAAGAAAATAATTTCCAATTAATATTTCCATTCCATTTTATCAGAAGATTTGAGTCCTTTCAGAGGAAACTTTGAATGTGACTTATCTTTTTTTTATAATACAAACATTCTACAACTTCTGTAGTTTTTTGTAAAATAATTTTATTGTAGTTTACTTTTAGGAATTAAATTAAAACTTCACAGATAGTCCATTGACAGCTCTATTTTGCAAGGACCTTAAATTGTAATCTAATATTGTTATGCTAAAATATCTGTTAGTCATTGTTTTCAATAGTAATTATTATCAAATGTGTTTCACCTTTTCCTAAGGTCACCAAAGATAACAAAATGCTATACATTTATCCATGCCTACCTCATGGCTTTGATGTGACATGCTTTGTTTATTCTGCTTTATCCAGATTATCCGTCTAAACAAAACACTGATATATACAGATAAAAATTCTGATAACAGTAATCCGCCTATGCTACTGAACTACTGATATCTAGAAGTTTTGTGTTCCTAGTCCAATGATGACTAACATAAAAAGCTTGTATTTTCAGGACACCTGTGTTAACAGTAGTTCATTTTTCTGCTGAATGGGCAGAACAATGCAAGCAGGTCACAGAGGTGCTAAAAGAACTGGTAAAATTACCAGAAGTACAATCCAGTGGAAGCAAAATAGCTTTATGTGATGCTGAAAATTTATCTGAAATCTCATTGCAGTTTAAGGTAAAAATAATTCTAAATTGATGAAATTCAAATTATAATGATAAAACTAAAATAAAAAAACAGTTATGTAAATAAAATAAGAGTAATATTTAATGTTTCCGAGAATACAATTAACAACAGAGCAATGACATAGCAGAATCCAAAACATACATTTAAATGGAAAGAAGAAAGAAACTGAATAAATAACTCATTTAATTTCCAGGTGGACTCCGTACCAACAGTAATTTTATTCAAGAATGGTACGCAACTGGACAGAGTAGATGGTGCTGATGCTGCCCAAATATCTTCCAAAGTTAAGGCCCATAGTACAAATAAGACTGTCCTGGGGGACGTAGCTCCTGTGAAACTAGATGATAGACTGAAAGCCTTGATAAATAGACATGATGTTATGGTGTTCATGAAAGGCAACCGAGAGCAACCTAGATGTGGTTTTAGCAAAACTTTAATTCAAATCCTTAATGGAACTGGGTAAGGATACTACTAAATTAGATGGAGTATGTTTTATTATAAATTATGAGTAGCTTAAATATCATGTCATTATTTAATAAGAAATATGGTGGGACAGGAAAGTAATGAAAGTAGATATATGTTTCGCTATTACAGTCTTTACCAGCAACCACAATTACACATCCTTTAGTGGTAAAATTGAAATGACTTGTAATACTGTATATTGTAATATTAAACTACAAGCATATAAAACTGGTGGAATGCTTGTATATGTATAGTATCGATAGTTATAATCTAATACAATGGCACCCTATGCCATAAGTGTAATATAAATGTTTTGAATAACATTGCTCTTGATTGTTTTCTGTTCTGTCCTATTTACACTTGGGGACATACAATAATAATGGTGGCTTGTCGTTGTTTTCTAGGGTGCCGTATGATACGTTTGATATATTGACTGATGAAGAAGTACGCCAAGGCCTTAAGGAATATTCAGACTGGCCTACCTACCCTCAACTTTATGTTAAAGGAGAACTAGTGGGAGGCTTAGACATCATTAAGGAGCTACAATCTAGTGGAGAACTAGATGCTACACTGAAGCCGTAATAAATGGTTCATGCTATTGTAGGTACATTAATTTATTGCAATAAATGAATGATTTTAATAAATAATTCTTATCATTTAATACTTTTTGCTACTCAACTTGATTGTAAGGTATTAAATATGAATGCATGTCATTGCTACCTATACCATGAATCATGCGAGTCATGCAATAGTTTCAGTAAAGGTAGGTATGTCCAAACATTGCGCGGCAGCAACTCACGGCGTTTGCAGGACTCCTATCTTCCGCGCTCTAGTGTGGACTAAACCGATGAATGTTTGCGCGGCAGTACTGCGTGGCACATCCGCGCACGATTGCTGCCCAATTTTTGGACACACCTTTAAAAGATTTTTGTTGGTATAAAATTAACTCTACGAGTAGCAAAACAAGATTTTAGACTTAGTCCGAATCCAACTATCCCAAATGTAAATAAAATGCACAAAATAAAAGGGTTTTGTCCTTGCACACATTTAAAGGCAAAGCATAGGTTGAATATGAGCTGCAACCTTGCTTTATTGTTTATAATACCGGACTATACACCTTCACCAATTTATCTACATTGTCTTATCATCCGAGGCCGACCCCGGGAAGGGATCAAGCGACGCGCAAAGTGGAGGCTAGGAAAAATAAATCGACTAAAAAGCACGCAAAAAAGTGGTCGTTTATTTCTGGTGGAATGGAGTGATCTTTTGTGTCTGCTTTTTGCTGACGTCTGTTGTCTGTTATGAATGACAGCTGACAGTGCTGACATTGACAGTTGTAAACGAAGACCAACCAAACCAAACCAAAACTTTGCGAACCATTAACAGAAAAGGAAAACGAAAAGGGATAATATTATTATAATTTAATAGAAACTTGGTAGATGCTGTATTTGTGATTATATGATCTGATTTTCCTGACTTTCTTTCTCGTAAATATGGATAAATCATATACTTACAACCCAAGTATGCGCATCCATATTCAACCTATTTCTTACATGCATTCGTGTACATTAATATATTTATGTATCTTACTGATTGTGTATCTTTTATCTACTGATTATTATAATAATCTAATTACCTTTCTATTGTAGAAATAATGAGTAAAACGAGGACGGCAGGCGATGGAATGGAATCGGACGAAAAAACGTTGGAAGTGGTTCAAAATGTGGATTCTAAGATTACAGCTAGCCCAACTAGAAAAGATAGTTTGTTACCCGCTCGTTTAGTGCAAGTGTACGCTACTAAAGTGTTCAGATCAGAGAAAAGGAAGTCATTAAGCGGGAAGACAACGAAGTTTGTGCCATATGAGCCGTATCCAGCAGCTGTAAAACCAATGACACCCACACTTGTTACAAAAGACTTAAAAAAGTCGAAGAACAACATGGATATTAACACTTTGATAACTCAGATGTCTCAGATGAGTACAAACTTGAATGAATTCAAGCCTCGTCCGAAACTGAACTCCACAAGTGATAAGTCTGGTCCAGATGTTGATAGACCCAATACAGAGGCAGTTGAGATGAAAAAAAAGATTGATAGCTTGACACATGAAAATGAATCTCTAAAAGAACAGTTGAAGCAACAAGTTCAAGTATGAATATTTATATTACCTAACTTTCTATTACATAAATAACAATAAGTGGTTTTGCTTGGGAAATCTGTTTATACTACTGGGTATATAAATGAAAGAGAATGGTAGGATAGAAATTAAAACGAAAGTCTTGTTATTTCTGTTAAGTTCTACATTACATGACTATAGTAAACAGATTATATACAATGTCTCATACAGTTTTATCAAATCAAATAATTTATTTTACAGATCATAAAATCCAATTTGTTAACTACATACAAATCATTAATGTCAAAAAACTAAATTAACAAAATTGGAAGCAGTATTGATTTTACTTGCTTTATTTTTAACATTTTGGACAAGTGTATATTTATGTAACTGTACAAAACTGCACTGAAGTGTCCTGTTTATAAATAAAAATAGTAGTTATGAAGAGACCTTATCAGAATGATTATAAAACATGACACAAGCCCTAACAGTTTATCAGAATTAATTAGAGTGCTTTAAACTTATTATCGTCCTTCCTACTATCTCAGCAACAGCATTGCATCATTACTATGATTTACAATCTTGTGTTATCTGCAGGTCAACAAGGAACTTAAAACAATGCTGGTGGCATCTATGGGTGAGGATCTTGAAACACAAGTACAATCTCTGAATGAAGATAAAAAGCATTTGGCGAGTGCTTTACTAAGTTCTGCACAGCATTTGTCTACTCACCAGGTATGTTGTTAAAGTTATATTAACTGAATTTCTGAGGAGTTGGGGTGAACAACATGCCGGAGACTGGATACCACAATCGATGGTTGAGCTTTTGAGAGGCCCAGGAGTGACCTGCAAATTGTCTGTTGTAAGACAGTTACAACAGACAAAACATGACTTTGGTAAAGAAATGACTGCCCCACTGTATGGGAAAGGACTCTGACTACTTGATGAGGAAAACAGTCTTATTATTAACAATGTTCATGACTGGTATTTAAATGAAAAACAATCTGCATAACCTTTTCCCAAATATGTTGGGGTCAGCTTCTAGTTCAACCTGATGCAGCTGAATACCAGAATTTTGCAAGGAATGACTGCCTATCTGACTTCCACAACCCACTGGGCAATACAACTGTTAAAGAGCTGGTATTCAACAGCCCCTTAAAATATTTATTTGTTTTTTTAGGAGCAAACTGAATGGTTAGCAGGGCAGTGTGAAGTATGGAGAAGTAAATTCCTTGCAAGCAGGTAAAATATCACATTTATAATAAAATTATTATAAGACAAAATTCAATTAATGTTCATCTGAAATAAACTTGTTTACCCCACTGTGTTTTGATGATGCATCATGGGTTTATAAACATGTCGTTGTTGAGTCATAAATGTTTGTTTTTTCTTGCTTTGTCATTCGATCAGTCTTTTAGGCTATGAGCAGATGACATAGTTCTGTTGGTTGGTGATGGTTATCATAATAAATGAAAAACTGATGACTAAGATTGTTTTCAGCTTGATGGTAGAAGAACTAGCTCAATGTAAGAAGTTATTAAACGAAAAGACTGAAAATTTACAACAAGCAATAAAACAATTGCTTGACGAGCGATGCAGGGCACGGGACATGATGTTATGTACTTATAAGAACTTGTACAGCCTGCACGAAAAGTGGCTTGAAAATATCGCAATAACAGAATATGTGGGCAACAGTAAGATGTACAACCGTCCTATTGGCAACCTCAACTTTAACGCGACTATTCCGCATTCGACAAATATACTGGATATGACATCGATCAACCTGAAACTGTCGGAAAATATCAGCAGTTCCGTCGAAAAGCAAGATATCAGCCATTTGAATAACTTGCCAACTATCACTGAAGGGGAAAAGAATGCTGAAAATGTAAGTACAATTTGGTGAATACTTAATTAAATATTTATATGACCTGACATGACCTCAACCCGTTAATCTTAGCTTGGTTATGCAAATCAAATAAATACAATAATAAGTATCGTGATATTAACTATTGTCTGTGTATTCATAAAACATGTATCGCCAACAAGTTTTGCTGCATCGCAACGCAAAACGATGCAGATTTTTTTGCGGCTCACCAACACTTCGCGTTGCGTTGCGGATGCTAATAATTTGTTTTCGCCTTCTGTATACAAACAATTATAATAAGATCATAAAACATCTTCTAACAGATAATGGCGACGCCTATAGACATCAGGAAGGTGAGCGAGGAACCAGTGAACGCGTTAGTCCACCATGCCTACAGCAGCAGCGGCAACACACCGCGACCAATCGCCTCCTGCGTTCACTGTCACGGCAAGGTTCAGCTACTCTAATTGGTTGAAACGTGATGACGTTGAGGGACGCGTTACGGTAGCGGATGCAGCACAATATTAGGTTTTTAGGAACAATAGGACCCCTTATGGCACCGTTCCCACCACCGACGAAGAAGTGACTATACTCCATTTGAAATAAGATTAGACATTCAAACAAACCTTTATACAGTCCGTTCAACCGATTTTGACTTCTATACCGTAGGCATAAGGATGGCATTAAAAGCAAAAAAGTTCACACAATACCAACTGTCTACTGCAGCCGCCATTTGTAATGCTACCAACGCAATAGAAGTTGAATCGGTTGAACGGACTGTAAAAAAGGTTTATATAAATGTCTAATCTTATTTCAAATGGGGTATAGTTATAAACGATTTTCCTGGTCAAAAGACTTACAAAAGTAAAAAAGATACATATGTAGTTGATCACTGACTGTTGAATTCACACCGCCCGGCGAGTACTCGTTTGTTGAGCGACGAGAGCTATCAAAGAGAGTACTCGCTCAGCTCTCGCTTGGCGGCCAGAACACTCGCTGAGAGACTAGCTTGGTACATACGCATACCAGCGAGTAATCGCTCGTCGCCGCCGCTCGTTTTTACTTGCTAACTCTACTCGCTTCTCGTTAATCGCCGGCGGTGGTACAGGTGCCTAAAGGAATGGTTTGCAGCACTACGTTCAACAGTTTGGCAAACTATGCAAGTTCGTATAACATTGCCTTTACGGCACTTTATTACTTTTATTAGGTTGTGTATAGGTAGATTGTCGACGATATTTTGCAATAAATAAAACGATTGGCTGTAGATATAAATAAATATCCAGAAGTTATTCCATTGGATAAACAAACAAGCATGTAGATAACTGGCGAAAAGTAAGTGCACCTCTGTCTAACCCTTCGGGGAATACCTAGAGGCGTGATGTTATGTTATGAATAGTCGACCAAAGTTATATGTGTGTTTACCTAGCTTTGGAAACGAACACTCCGGTCCTATAATCGTCTCCACTAAAACATCCTTTGTTGCAGAAAGAGGCTAGTGGTAAATTAATCTAAAGTTATGTTAATTATATTTAATATTTATAGGTATTATGGTGCTCTGTATTATTAGCAATAATATAAATTGGACTGTTAAAGTTTTAAAAAAATACTCAAATGTAGTCGATTTAATTGTTTTCGCGTCGGCAAAAATGCAACAACTATCACATAAATAAATAAATTAGGTATGTCAGGAATTTATTTGGATATTCTGTCAGTGGCTATTTAAGTTTATTTGACTAATCTTAACTTTCGTAAATATTATTTACTAAGGCTGCCATCAGACGGACTGTTTGAATGCAGTTTAGTACGACTGCATACTCGTAATGTATCTGCTGCTGTGTACTGCATTCAAACTGCAAATTTGCAGTTGGAGTGCAGTCCGTCTGATGGCATCCTAACATGTTTTATTCTTTTAGTTATAATAACCAAGTGCGTGAAGCAAGGGTAATTTTATTAAGTATTGTACAGTTCGATTCAAACTTAATGGCGGTTCGGAACATGAGGCGAGTCGCTGCGCATTAACAATTTCATGTGTCAGCGAGGTGAGGGGTGGGGTACTGCGCAGTGAGAAGCTAACTTCCGAGCCGCCATTAAGTTTGAATCGAACTTGTATTTTCCGAAGTTAAATGTTGACCTTATCGACACATGTACAGACGTAGGTATTCAGCGGATATGTGCAAAAATGTCTAATTACCACCACAATTGGTAACGTGTATCAGGAAAATATACTATTGCCTTATTATTAAACTGTGTATTCGATATATTTTTTTAATTATTTTACTTTGTGTTTGTAAAGTGTATTATACTTAATAATAAAATCTTTTTATAATAAAATAATATGGGAGTGAATTGAATATCTCTAAAAATCATTCCAATAAAAAGCATTTTTGTGTAAAAATGTACATAATCCTGATAATAAAACTATTTATTGTTACTGTTATGTTTTTATTTCGTAATAATAACAGAGTTTGTTATGATTATGATATAATGTTAAGTATACGATAAAAAATAGTACTTATTGTTTTCTTCGCTTATATCACAGGTTTGATATTACTATTTTATCATTACATAATATACTGTTTACTCTTATCAAAATATAAAAAAGGGCACAGGTCTTACTATCAGTCTACCGGTGAGAATTATTTGTGACCAAACACGATGCGAAAAATTCACAACAAAAATGTACTTATTCAAAATAATTCGGTACTTTTCACCAGTAGAAAGCAGTCTAGTTAGGGTCTTCTATACATACACGCTTATTTCTTATTACTTACACTATATGTTAGGCAATTATGTCTTCACACACTGACAACCGTGGTTCTAACTGGATCCTCATAAGTATTTTGATACTTATGCTGCTTCATTTAAGGATCAAGTCAAACAGTGTGTGAAGCTCATTTGTCCTCGCTATTTATTTAGGGTAAAACAGTTTTGTGTAGACGTTGATTGTGGTACTGTAACATTTCTGTGCCAGTGTAGTTGTACGCTAGGTAATCGCGGACAGGGATGTACTTGGCGCCACCAAACCAATCAATCATTGCTATTTGAGCGATCTTCAGCTTTGCTACGAACCAGTTGTGATCTGAAAGTAACAGATTATATGCGAAATAATTTTGGTGAACTGGAAACTACTGGAAACAATTGGGTGTTTCGCCATTATACCAATCAAGCGATTCTATACAACAACTGTTGTAATCCGATTAACCCTTCGGCGAGTACAGGCGTGATGTTATGTCTGATCCTAAACTATAATTTATAGAAATCCATAGTTTAGAGGAAAGTCAGACCCCAAAATCAAAAGCAGTAGATTTTTTTATAGAGCATAATTCATGTCTAGTTTTCTAGGTAAGATAGATTCAAATACATACCCGGAGGGAAGTCAGCCATAGACGGATGTCTTTCAAACAAAGCTGCCTTTGCGAACTCATACTCTGGTGTCTGTTCCTTAACCTAAAGAGATAATAACATCATTATGGAAACAGAACAATTATTGTCAAGTACTTAATGGATTCTATTGTTTCGATAAAATGGCACTTTATATAAAAGCTTATCTAACTGAGCGCATAGATTATCGATATCGAAATGTTTTGCAAACACTTGTGTGATATTTATATTAGTAAAACGGTTTTACTTTATCAGTAAGCTGTTATCGTTGGCTGTTTACCTAGAGAAAGCCCTTTCCAGTCGTTAGATTTAGATTGGTGACTTCTTTGTACCTACTTCTATTAATAAAGGTTAATTTTAGAACCGATACATTCGTGTAGCTTCCTCTCACGACTAACTTCTATTTCGAGATCAAAATACGTTTAATAAACATCAAACAGCACCCTTATTGCGTATTACATGATCAATCACAATATGAATCATTTTGAAAAAGATTGCTAATCCATAAGATTGCTTCATAAGTTCGAAAGAAAATTCTGCTCAACAACGTAAATAATGCAATTAGATAGCAGATCATTTTAGATTTTTGGTGCCTACACAGTACATACATATTAAAATCAAAGTTTATCGACCTATCCTATCGCCTCGCCTATCCTAACTAATATTTTTAATGCAAAAGTGAGTTTGTTTGTTTGTTACGCTTTCACGCTAAAACTGCTGAGCGGATTTGGATGAAATTTGGTACATAGACCATGACCTGGAGAAGGACGTAGGCTACTTTTCATCCTGGATCTCAGACGAAGTCGCGGGCAAAAGCTAGTTACCTATATTTATATACCGACTACTTACAATAAGCGAGTTCAATTTTTCATTAACATTAAATATGATAATTATCTTATCTTTGCATTTAATCGTTTTGCAATTCACATGTTCTGACAGCGAACAAACGAAATTATCACAATTCAACGAATCACTCCGCCATTCTACACCCTTACCCTTTAAAACTGTTCAAGACCTAATCTGGCCAGAGATATGCCCTGATGGCTACCGTCATCCTCCAGCATTGGGCTACGAAAAGGTTGCATGACTTCATACCTTCTTCATTTTTCCGGACAGCATCAACCTGGTGCATCTTGGGTCTTCAGGGTCAATCTTCTGATTCTCACAGTACCTCGTCTCTTCGAGCGATACGAGGACGGTAGCGCGGCTGTTGTGCTGTTGATAAAGAATTTGTTTTAAAACAAGTTCAGTTATATTTAATAGGCAGGTTCTGAAGGTGTTAAGGCAAAAGGAGGAGAACTTCAAATGAACGAATTTTGTTATCAGCTTTCTTACTTTCAGGGAAACTAAAAAAAAACGATTTCCAAAAAAAATCACGACTTCCAAAAAAATACTTTTTAGTACGCATACCGGTTGCTGCTATACCATCAGCTGCAACCGGTAAGACTGGAATCAAACCTCAACATTGGTGGAAAAACGCTAGGCAGATTGCTTTTTGAGCTGAAGGTGGTAAGGTGGCCTAGAATGATTTAACTACCTATTGCTCCTCCTGGAGACTGTTATCCAGGATGATGATCAAACTTACCGATAAATCGCGAGCACTGAAGTCCAGCGGTGACATGTAGAAGTAAGGCACACCAGTGGAGTTAGCAAGGGAGCCATCTACTATAGACTTCACGTTTGAGAACGGGAACCCTTCGATGGCTGGCAGAATTGATATCGTGGCCAATGACGCCCAGTCTATTGAAATGTAAACAAATGCACGAGGTAAATAATATAGGTACTTAAGATGTGTAAGTATAAGTTGAGGAGCTCGTGGCTAAGTAATAACAGCCGCTCGGGTCGATCCATCAGGTTAAGCTACGCTTGCCGGGGTTGGTCCGTGGATAGGTGACCATTTTCACATGTCGAGACTCCTCCATGCCTCGGAAAGCACGTTAAGCCGTTGGTCCCGGCTGTCATTCGTGGATCATTGACAGTCGTTACGGGTCGCCAGAAGCCCGAAAGTCTAACAACCAGTCTAACCAAGGGGTATCGTATTATCCAGTTACCGGGTTGTGGGGGTCAGATAGGCAGTCGCTCCATGTAAAATACTGGTATTCCGCTACATCCGGTTAGACTGGAAGCCGACCTCAACATTGTTGGGAAAAGGCTAGGCAGATGATGAAGTTGTGTAAGTATAAGTACGAGACTAATTACACGTAAGCATTCGGTAGGTATTATGATGAATTTCAAGACGTAGGTAAGTATTGCTATTTGTAATTTACATAAATAAATATATACTTACCTACCTACCTTTTTTCATTGATGATTTTACGTAGATAGATGTAAAATACAGTTTATGTAATAGAATAGGTAGCTACCTAACTATTTTAACTGACTCACTTTAAACTTGTTATTTAACTTCATCCTGATAGTGGCCAGAGTTACATAGGGCACCATAATATGATGTACCTTTGTTATGTAAAAACAAATTTTGTATCATCCACATTAATCATTTATCACCCGAAACACGTCCACCGTGAGGCATAATAGCCCTCTCCTCAAACATCACCACATCAACCAACGCTCCTGCCCCCTGCGCTGCCACCTCTAGCAGACATCACCCATACCATACTTAATTAATCATAAAATTCGGGAATTATATTTTAAATTATAATGTGCTTTATGATGAAGGGATAAAAGTTATGAATCAAGCTATCTCTCTGCCCAGGTACTTTTCCAGTTATACAGGCGTGATGTATTATAAGTACTCATAAAGGGTTATTTAAAGCTAGATAGCTTTAAACAAATAAAATTTTACCTGCATTGTGCAACACGTATCTGGCCATAGGAATTATCTTCGTGTGGTCAGGGGGGTCTTGCCTATAGTTTGCCTTTGTGGTCATCTCATTGGCATTTTCCCGCCAATTTTTTTCACGACGCTCATGTTTCCACTTGCACTCCGCGTAGGAATTAAAAAAACACAAGCAAGCAAATAAAATAGCTTCCCACTTCATTTTGCTATCCTACAAGAAAAGTATTACAGGATTACCACAAGCACACATAGGAAAACAAAAGAAAATATTTAAAAGAAAATATTCCAACTATGAAAAATAAAACTGAATTTAATCACGTCGATGTACTATTTGATTACAGTGCCAAAAACACAAGTCACGGGTAACGTAATGTATGTTTATTTATAACTAAAGTAGGCGGAATATGCGCAAATTATAATTAATCACGTACAAAACAAGTTAACACGTTCGTTTTCTATCGCTGCCGGAGCGCGACTGAATGAGTGTGCAGATAAACATACGAAATAGGTATTATTTTAATTAGGTAAGTACCTAACAAATGGAGGATAAGCTTCGAACAGAAAACCTATTGATAAAAAAGTATAATTAATTGGCATACCTTAACTAAAACAGTATTTAAAGTTCAATGCGTCGTAAATACGCACAAAAAGAAAGTCATTCCTGTTTATTGTCTATCAACATCACTTTATATGAAGTGATTCAGACAGCAGTCAGACAGGTGTTTGACATTTAAAATTCTCATTATAGTCCAAGAGACGGGGACGCGACGACTACCTAACGTAGTTTCAACTTGCACTTATAAATATATAAATATGTAAGTATGTAGTTACGCTGTTTACATTATTTTGTGGATATAAGTTAATACACGGATTTTCGCACTTGTGATTTTGGTCATTTTGTATAAAAGCTTTGATTTTGCTGCAGAAAATATTTTTAATGAATTTTTAATGGTGATTAAGGAGTAGGTGTAAAAATGCCTACCTAACGTGCACTGACCAACGGCAAGCCACTGAATGGCTTACCAGACAGCCAGCAAGAATCATCAGTAATTATTACGATAAAAACATCACGTACGCGATAAGAGGCCGATTGATTTGACCTAAGTACGTGATTTAGCACAACGCTTTATAATAGTTGAAGTAATTGTTTATCTTACATAAGAGATTATAAATGGTAAGGTGTCTTTTACGATAGGGTAAATCTAGAAAAAATAAACACAGATTATATTTAATGAAATATGTTTTATTTAACCCAATTTTTGATGATATTACAAAATAATTAAGGTTAAGTTAGATGTCACTTTAAGGCTTAGGATATATCTATGAGACTAAGATCTTTTAGTGCAAAAGCACTGATCGTGAGTCAAGGTGGCTTAAAAAAATACATTACAAATGGGATCAATACATTGAATGATATTAAGATATGACTGGTATACTCAATCACATCTAAAATTGGAAAAATTAAACTAAACACGTACGTCAAATTTATCCATCCTTCCAAAAATTAGTTTGATATTATACTAAGAAAATCTTAACAATATACGTTAACGCTGCTGAGTGCTCTTTGCGATTTGCTCCTTGAGCATCAGAATACTGGCTCTTTGTTCCGGCGGCAACAGAGCGATTTGCTCGTCCGAAAGTTGCAGTACTTGCATGATGAGAGCGGCCTGTGACAGAGAAATAAGGATATTAACATTCACTATGAAAAATTGGTAGTTATTTAATTAAAACAAAAATTATGTTGATGTCGGTTTTTCCTTTGTGCAGGGAACATATAAAATACCGTTCATTAAATTTTGTCATAACAGAAGGTAACTATTGATTATAATATAACCAAAATAAAATACTAGTAGGTTCCTGATTACCTACTAGCTCTTAGACTACACAGTATAATACGGCCGATATAACTTGACAGGTCTGAACATAGGCTCTGCGAACTTTCGCGCATGTTCTCCCACTCACACTCTCCTTAAATCACCATTTGGTTCCTAAAAAATGTTACTACGCAGCCCTTTATGCGAAGTTCGGAACTGTCAAGTAATATCAGCTGTATTGTATTTGATGAAACGTTACTAACTATTGTGCGTTCATTATAACTTATCCCTCCCTCCCTTGGTAGTTGAACTCTTATTACTATTGAAAATAGCTTGACCAACAATGGTGCCAATATGACGTAATTTCTGGAAAGTCTGATCTTTGTCTGAAATGTGGGAGTTATACATAATATGAAGGAGAGGGTTAGGGGAACTAGGCTCTAATCGAAAGGACGAGACTTTTTTATTGTGTTAACTTCCCCCCCTCCACTAGGAATTTATACTGTATCGTGGGTAAATGCTATTTAACATACGGTCCGTAAATATCGGTAGGCGTCAGTTGTAACTCCCCATGGGTTCTACTTCCTTTCCGTAAGACACCTATTATCAACAGAAGATAAAGATGAGCTGGAAATAAATATTAAACTGACCTTCTCTTGATCCGAAGCGCCTGAAGGAATACCCTGGATAGTCCTAGCCTGCGCTGCGCTCGGCATACCAGGCGGCATTTGTTCTGAAAACAAATATTAGTTAAACATAAAGAATAAAATGGCTGCCTCGTTGGTCAAGTGGTCAACAGCACTACTGCTGAGCTCGACGTCCTGGGTTGGATTCTCGGGTCGGGCAAAGTGTTATTGGATTTTTCCATCCGGAATTGCTCAGTAGCAGCCTGGATTTGTGCTCGGTTGATGGCAATAGACTCGAGCCCTATTACATGAACTTAAACATAACTGGCGAAATGTGGGTGTACTATAGGCACTGCCGTAATTAGCCTTTTATGCGCCCGCCCGGTGCGAGCTGCTATAACCGCGCCCTTCAAAATTGTCTAATCATAACCGGTTCTGACAATAAAATGGATCGTCTTTAAAAATAAATAATAGGTATTGTTAGTGGCCCTGGTCTGGTCATTTTTGCGCCCCTCCAGGGTCTGCGCCCTGTGGCTGGGCACCGCTGGCACCGCCCTATTTACGGCACTGACTATAGGTACACCTCTGCCTATCCCCTTCGGGGAATACAGGAGTGTGACTACTAACTAAACCTTCCTTGATACATTTATAAGGTTTTGCAGGGATTTCAAGCATCACCCGCCAAATCTGCACGCCTTACCCAACTTGAAAATGTAAACTGCTTTTTGAATATTTATGTGGTATGTACTGTGATTTCCTAGCGAGGTAATTAACCTAACTATGATTCGGACTATTATTCTATGCTCAGACTTGATTGGTGTCAATTTTGAACATAATTCACTATCATTTTGAAAGCCCAATTCACTGTCAAAAATTAGTTAGGTATATTACAATATTTATCTTTGAACTCAACATTTTAACCTTTGCAGCATTTAAATAATAAATTGTAAAATACATTTGACCCCTTATCTAACAGCTTTTAAAACAAAATGATGAGTGTATGACGTAAACGTGTAATTTAAATATAGATATCTATATACATTATACGTTTACGTCATAAACGAGTAATAAAAAAGTAATTAATTAAAATATGTCACGAGGTCATCGATCACGCGCAGTCTTATTGCGCCCTGAGGTTGGTCATCCCTGAAATAGCATGAAATATACATACGCTTAGAACTTTCACAACGTGACGAACTTTCTCACGTAACGTGACGCGACGCTGCACACTTAGCGACACATTATCGAACTTATTTTCTACACGAAAAGGTATCATTTCAGTGAGAGCGTGAACGTGCGCAGCGCGTATACCTTTTCGTGTAGAAAATAGGTTCGATATTGTGTCGCTAAGTGTGCAGCGTCGCGTCTCGCCACGTCGGTATGAACCTTATACGCGGGACATTACCGACAGACGGTGAAGGAAAAACTTCGTGAGGAAACCAGCACCACACGATTAATCATAATCTGAATCATTTTGAAGGAAAACGTAAATAAAATAACGCAGTGAATGTAAAAGTTGTACATTGATAAAATGTGACATCGTCCGTCTTGAGAAAGTGGGGAGAGATAATAGGCTATATTATAATAATCCTTACATCCTTACATATTATAAAACAAAGCCCTCCGCCGCGTCTGTCTGTCGTACTGTTCGCGATAAATTCAAGAACTACTGCACCGATTTTCATGTTGTTTTCACCAATGGATAAAGGGGTTCTCGAGTAAGGTTTTAGTTTACATGGTGTTAGGGTAAACACCGTTTTCCTTGCAACCAGTGGTTTGGTTTCATTTATAGAACGTAAAATCAATGGAAAATGACAACTTTTTTTTTTTTTTATCTACATTTTACCACAAGGGACGCAAGTTCGTTGCCCTATGCGCTAGGGCAACAAACTTGCGTCTCAACACGGGCGGGACGTGCGGTATGTGACCTGAACGGCCGCGAGCGCGACCCTTCCCTCAGTCAGTCAGCTGTTTCGCTAGCGAGCACGGTGTCGGATAGAAACTTTTAAAATTCTTTTAATGAAAATAACGTTTTTTTTTGTTGTGTTCTGTCATTTATTTATATATTTATATATTTAAGTCAACTACCCATGGTTTGAATGACAACGGTGTTTATCCTTACATGCTGTATAATAACCGACATCCACTTGGCCGAAGCCGCGGGCATCAGCCAGTATATATTATACATACGCTGCTGAATCTTCTGCTGTGTGCGCGGATCGTTGGACCGCACGCGCGGGTCCGAGTTGAACGATTGCGTCTGCATGCCTGCTAGCCGCGGGTCGCGAGGGAAGCCACTGTTACAAACCAACATTATTAGAATATCTCCTGTAATAACTTACTTGTACAACGTGAACATTGACAGTCGAGCACTTTTCACCCTTATGTCATTAGTGATAAGGTTGAAAAGTGGTCGACCGTTCGCCTATAATTTTTTATTATTATTTAATGGCAGAATGGTGTTGGTTACGCAGCCAAGGTGTTCTGAGATCCACAATTGTTCTAAATTTCTCATCATTTATTCACATTTTATCGAAAGTTCTTCATTAATACTGAACTTGTTAGGTGTACTCTCGATCAAATTCATTGAGTCAATACAACATTATCTACAATTGTTTGTTGACACCTTGATTGCACAAAATACATTCAGAAATTCTTAATAAAGAAAATGAAGACGAGTGCAGTGGAAAAATAAATAATTCTAATCTGCAATGAAGAACAAAAATATAACATAGGGTAGGGTATACAAGATGACATCCAAGCCAGAACAAAAACTATAAGGAGTATGTATACTGTATTTTTAAGTTACATCATAATGTCACTTACGTCTGTTCTGTTGGTTTCTCCACTGGGGGAGCAATACTTGAGAGAAAAAGCGTAACATCAGCAATATGTACATCATATACATTAATTTGAAGTACTTACAACACAACATCACGCCTGTATTCCCCGTAGGGTTAGGCAGAGGTCTACCTATAGTACAGGGTACATTTACGGTTTATATGTAGGTACCTAATTTGTGTCTCAAGTAGATTGTGGTATATAAGTTCGTAAGTATGTATAGTTACTGAGTTTTTAGTAGTTACCGAAATGTGGGTGTAATATAGGTAGGAAGAGTTGTACCCTCTACCTACCTATATTACACCCATATACTTACAAGAAAAGTATATATGCTGCTTTGACACGGGTGTAGGTATATAATATTCAACTTTACTATAAAACTTAAATATTTGTGGTTCGAGCAATATGCAGCGAGAACATAATATCGTCTCGCTATATTGAAACCAGCAACATTTTAGTATACTTCCGTACTGTAGCCAGGCCCCCCCGTATATAATTATCGTTCGGTGGGACCCTGGTGATCTGCTATACAGATGTTCCTAATGCAGGTATCAGTCCTTCACAAACTAGTGTCACATAGAATTTAAGCTTTTTTAAATCTTCTTCTTTTCGTGTAGTTTGTGACTAACCTGGTGCCAGAGTTTTAAAGCCGCCCAAGGCCTCCGACTTGGCTTCACATGCCGTCGAGAAATATCTCTCAGGTCGGTGAAGGAAAACATCGTGAGAAAGCCCTCATGATGTTTTCCTTCATCGTTTTTAAAACAAGTGATAATTTATACAATACGCACATGAATCTGAAAAGTCAGAGGTGCGTGTATTGGGTTCGAATTCGAGACCCATGACTTGGCAGTCCGACGGTCACACCACTGGGCTATCACTGCTGACACTTGCACTTTTTAAATAATATGATTTCATTGTTTGTAAAGAGAAAGAAAATGAATTGTTTGAATTTGAGTCCGGGATTTCTAAAGTGTCGTGTCACCTCACCCTCACGTTTTACGACGGCGAACCTTGCCGTATAGTATGTTAAATAACCGCAGAGTACATACGAGTCCTGCGCGTGGTGCAGCGGCGGCGGCACGGGGTGCGGCGCGTGCGGCGCGTGCGGCGCGTGCGGCGCGGGCGGCGCGGGCGGCAGGCTGCGCATGTCCTGGTCCAGCAGCGCCGCGCCCGGCCCGCGCCCGCGCAGGTCCACGTCGCCCATGGCGGGCCGCGCTGACGATATCAATCATATATTAAAACACATATATATTAGCTTTATTTTGTAACTAATTCAACTAACGGTAACACACTTTAATCAGCTCATTTAAAAAGCACCATCGACTCGAAAAGAGGAAGAACACCATGTGCATGGGCGTACCCAGGTGGGGCAGCTACCCCCTGGAAATCTCGCAGAACATGTATAAACTCGCCTAATTACTAATCAAAGTGTAAACGGGGCCTTATACTCTAATTTTTAATAAACCGCGCAGTAGACACTGGCAAAATGCACGATGCAATTGCCACAATATAGGGCAAATCATCCAGCTGGTTCATTAAGCGAATATTTTCGATCGTTGTACGTGCCCTATTTGGATTAATTATCATCCTCATTAGAGGCGAGATTCGGTAAAGAACATTCACCAGCGTTTGCTCTTTCATTATTAAACCCTGCTCAAATAATAAAAATTACAGCTCCAAAATTAAGAAAATGTATGGACGAAGTTTCCAAATTTTATGAATTAGAAGGGATCACATCTGAAGCTGAACTATGGCGCACTTTTTGGGTTAAGAAGCAGGAGGATTTCGAAGATTTGGAGATAATAGAATTAATCCAACAAGCAGAATGTTTTTATCCGAAAGTGAAAACAGCCCTAGAAATTTTACTGGCAATACCTTATTCTACGGCTACGATTGAAAGATCATTCAGTATGCCAGGATATTGCCACAATTTTTCATTAAAGATGCACTCTTGCTTTGCATCAGTATTACTCTTTCATTGCACTTTATAAAAAAGAACGGGCCAGGCAGCATACATAAATTTATTTAAAAAAAAAACTCACGCCATCTTTCCGTAAATAATAAAAAACTACAATACGCCAAGTGGTATCCTTATACACTACACTACATATACCTAATGTTTCATGTGCCGCGGACGATCCGACCTAAAAAATCTGACTTGGCCCCCCCTAGGCCAGAAGCTGGGTACGCCCATGACCATGTGTAAGTACACACATAGTAACAGCTTGCCACAGGAAGAAAACAACATAAGATTTGAATTAAATATAATATTACATAAAATATTCGTTAAATAATAATCTGTTCCATCTAGTTGATACTAAGAATTTTGTTGGTAATAATTTGATTTTGACAAGAGATAGATATAATACTGTTATGTACTATCTTTCTAACTATTACAGAAGACAGATAGCTGTGTCGCTATCATATTTTTTTTTCCATTTCAGCCAAAAACTTGGCTAAACAACTTGCTTCTTTTGAGCAACGCAGTGACATTTTAAATAATTCTGCCAATAATTTGGCAACAACTAAAGACATTGAATATCATTTAAATTAGAAATTAGGACAACAGAGGAATCCTCTTGCATAATAAATGAAGAAAATATAAATACTGGTTTAAATCATCATAATGATTCAAAAAGTTCTTCTTTAATATCATCACACCCATCAAGTTGATGGGTGTGAAGATTGTAGTAATCTAAATAAATATAATAATAATACACTAAAAATTGTTCATCAAAATATACAGGGTGTGATAGGTAAGGAATTAGAATTGGAGCTGTTTATGAACTGTAGTTATATTGATATCCTATGTGTAACCGAACATTGGTTAAAAGTCAACCAGTTCATGTTCAGCTTTAATAACCACCAGGTTGCCAGCTCATTCAGCAGAATTAATATGATACGTGGTGGCTCCCTAATAATTGCTCGTAACAATATGAAATTTAAAGAACGTAAGGATATTGTGAGTCTTTCTGTTGAGCGACTTATTGAAATAGCATGCATTGAGCTCGAGCAGTTCATTGTAATGAGCGTGTACAGGCCACCATGTGCTTCATATGATATTTTTGAGAAATGTATGGAAGAAGTATTATTAAAGACTTCTAACAGTAATAAAACAGTTGTTGTCTGTGGAGACTTCAACATAAATTTCTATCTCTATTAAAGTCGTATAACTTGTACAATACATTCTTTGAGCCGACTAGAATAACTGCCACTAGTGCTACCTGTATTGACAATATTTTTACAAACTTAAGACCTTCTAGCCATTTAATTATAAATGAGTTGGACTCTGATCACTGTGGCCAGTTAGTCACTTTCCCTCAGAAAATAATCAGAGCTCAAAGAAAACTTGTGAGTTTTGTTCCTGTAAACAAGAGTCGCTTAGGTCAATTTAGAAATAATTTAATGGAAAAACTACCGGGTTTGCCTTATCACGACGACCCGGATCAAGCTTATACATTACTATTTAACCTCATTAATTGCGAGTTTAGAAAAGTTTTCACCTCAAAAACATTGCCTGTTTGTTACCGCGTTATATTTAGTGATTGGGCTACACCGGGAATTTACAAGAGTAGGCAAAGGTTATTTGAATTGCATAAAGAAAAAACATATAACCATGATGAAACTTTAAAGAATTTGTTAAAAAAATTCCAATATTTTTAAACGTGCCTGTTTCTCAGCAAAGGCCATACACATTAAAAATAAAATAAAATCTTCTGGAAATAAAATTAAAACCACTTGGAATATTATTAATTCAGAAACGGGAAGAACGACAGAACGGAATCGTGACTTCCATCTAAAAATCAATGATGTAGATATTGAGGCACACGTGGAGGTGGCGACTGAGTTTGAAAATTTCTTCACTAATATTCCCATTTTAACAACCAAAACTCTGTCATCATCGTCCTCCACTTCTGCTTACTCAATACTATAAGAATGTGTACCAGAATGTGACAAGCTTTTTGCATTTAGAATTATTACTGCCAAAGACATTATAGAATCTTTTAAAAATCTTGATGTAAAAAAAACTGCCGACCTTTGGGGGTTGTCAGTACATACCATGTCTTCAATAATTGATGTTATTTCACCCTTTTTAGCAATTGTTTTTAATTCTTGTATTGCATCTGGTGTATTTCCTGATCTGATGAAACTTAGCAAAGGGATTCCAATGTTCAAATCTGGCAGTACAACTGATCCTACGAATTTTCGGCCTATTTCGATATTACCTACATTGAGCAAAATCTTTGAAAAATTAATTTTAAAACAAATGTTAGGACATTTCAATGCACATAATTTACTACATCTGAAACAAAAGGTCGTTCTACTACAGACGCGGGCGTGGAATTACTGAAGAGCATATTCGAGGCCTGGGAGGAGTCGCAAGATGCTCTTGGCATTTTCTGCGACTTGTCCAAGGCCTTCGATTGCGTACATCATGATACACTCATCAGGAAACTATACCACTATGGTATGAGGGACAAGGCTCTCGAACTTCTGACTTCTTATCTGAATAACAGAATTCAGAGGGTCGATGTTAATGGCAAGAGATCTGCAGGATCTGCGGTCACTATGGGCGTTCCACAGGGTCCTTTCTTATTTCTAATTTATATAAATGACTTACCTTATCATATAAGGGATAATAACAAAATCGTATTATTCGCAGATAACACATCGCTCATTTTTTAAATCAAACGTCAGTTAGTCAACTTTGAACAAGTTAACGATGCACTCTCTAAAATTGTGCATTGGTTTAATGTAAATAATCTTCTCCTTAACGAAAAAAAGACAAAACTGATTAAATTTTCAACGCCAAATGTCAGACAGCTAACTACCAATGTTC
Organism: Lithophane ornitopus; assembly: GCA_948473465.1. Classification (NCBI taxonomy): domain Eukaryota; kingdom Metazoa; phylum Arthropoda; class Insecta; order Lepidoptera; family Noctuidae; genus Lithophane; species Lithophane ornitopus. Next base: position 11,272,924 of record OX419623.1, read on the forward strand.
AAGTCAATGGAATAGAGTTGGACCCTGTTGATTCAACGGTTTTTCTTGGAATAACTATTGACGGCAAATTACAATGGGGCCCACACATAGAAAAACTGTCAGTAAGGCTTCGGCCGCCTTTGCTGTTAAAAAAATTAGACAGATAACTGACGTAGATATAGACATTAACACTATCTTTGTTTTACAGAAAAGGGCTGTTCGAGCCATTTACAACCTAGGTCCAAGAGATTCCCTTAGAGAAAAATTCAAAGAAGTAGATATTCTGACTTTAGCCTCACAATATATATTTGAAAACCTGTTGTATGTACACAAAGATATATCAAATTTTAAGAAAATGTCCGATATTCATAGTATAAATACCAGGAACAAACACAATCTTGCTGTACATCGCACTCGTCTCCACAGAGTAGGCAACTCGTTCATGGGTCAATGTATACGCTTTTACAACAAACTTCCCATTGATATTAGAAATTTACCCATTAAACGATTTAAAGGCTGTATTAAAACCAAACTTTGTAAAAAAGGGTACTATAAAATTGCGGATTATTTAGAAGACAAAAAAGCATGGGATTGAGCTGCTCGCTCTGCTAAGCCTTGATAAAACCCTAGAACTTGACATTTTAATTATTATCTAAAATCATTACAATATACCAGTTTTATAAACCTACAAATTGACATTGTTGAATATTTTATACAAAATGACATTATTACTTTGTAAAGTATTATTCTATTTTAATTATTGTGAATGTGAGGACTATGTGGATCATTTTTATTATCTCCTCTTTCTTTAGTTTTAATCTGGCAGTTTGAGTACTTTTTGCGGCCTACCCAAATGTCCTTTCTTTGGTATTGTTCGTCGAGTCGTTGAGCTCCTTAAACTCTGAGTTGAGCTCCTCGGTTACTGACAAATGCTTGCACTGACTGGACAGGTCCACTCAAATCTGTGTGGTTCTTACCTCTAAAGACCATTTCAGACTCTAATCTACATGGTCCTCATATGGCCTGACCAAGCTTATGTCTGGACCTTAAAAGAGACTGCGACCTCTGAGTTTGTTTCGGCCTTTCTTCTCAGAGTAGTCAGATAGGAAACGCCGACCTCACCTAGATTATTTTATTTTTTTAAATATGACGTGTAAAAGTGATTCTGATATCCTATTTACAGAATAAACAATTTCATTTCAATTCATTTCATACACAAACTCACGCCTTTTTCCCAATGTGTAGGCCCTCGTCCACACAGGCGTTTCTTTTGATGCGCTTATTTTATGCCGCGCCGATTTTTTATCGCGTTCTGGATTTTTAACATCCTGCTTCGCACCGAGTATATAAAAACTTAACAGAGCGCTTTTTTGATGTGCTGGGATGCGATCTGTTGGATTCTCAATGCCCGGATCAATACTGAGAAGTGAAAATCCAGTGCGTATGAGAGCTATGTGTGCTTACCTAATATCTATTCTATTCTGGAACTTGGTCAAAAGTGGAGAAAAAAGGCATAAGTAAGGTAAATAGTGGTAAATTGGAACTCACGCGTATACTGAGCTGGTGGCGGCACGGGCGCCGCTAGCAGTGGCGGCATTTGTGGTGGTTGTTCTACAGAAACAAAATAATAATATTAATTAAATATTGAGATATTTATAAAAAAACAAATATGACGAGGTTCTGTGTTCGATTCCCATCAAGAATTTCTCAGTAGCAGCCCGGAGACTGGATTAATGCGCGTTTGATGGCTCGGTATCGGTTGATGACGGATTACACTCGCCTCATATTCTAATACATATGCCTTAAACATAACTGGTGAAATGTAGGTGAACTAAAGGTACCCCTCTGCGTGATGTTATGTTTACAAACATGATGAATTACTATTGATGATGTGCGATCTGTCATTTGGTATAGAATTTTTTTAACCTTAAACAAATGAGAAAAAATAACTCACCGCGAGGTGGTGGATTGCTTGGCATATAATGGTTTGAAGGTGGGATCTTGTCTCCCGGCTGAATCAATGGTGGAAGTGGGTTACTGGGATGTAACATACTCTGCAATGTTTAAGTTAAGAATTGGTTAAGTTATACAGGCATACACTTTCTTTGCTTTACTTAAAAAATATATTGTATTATCTACATTAATAATACTGGGTGTTAGGGTAGACAACGGTATCCTTGAAAGTAGTGGTTTGGTGTCATCTATAATATACTTTTTCTATGGGAGTAACCTTGAAATTGTGAAAAAAAAAATCAACGGTTCCATACATTTGTGTTCACTTAAATCGACAAAATGTATGGAACAGCTGATTTTTTTTTTTGCATAGAAAAAGTATATTATAGATGACACCAAACCACTAGTTTCAAGGATAACGGTGTCTACCCTAACACCCTGTATAAAGAGAAATGATTTTTATTTTTGTTTATAATGAAACTAAGAATAAACTCAAAAACTACTGGACTCATTATTAAAATTCTTTCTCCAGTAGAATGCTATATTATTACTGAGTAAAATAGGCTGCAAATAAAAAAAAAATCACGCGGGCGAAGTCGCTGGCCGAAGCTAGTTTTCAATAAAAGCAAACTATAGTCAGTTATATTATGTACACAACATTTATGCCTTACATACTGTTAGAAACAGTTGTGTATTTTTTTATTAATAGGTCTTTACCTATGAAATTGCCGTTTTGTATGAAAAAATTTAAACGAATTTTTTTCATGAATTTTTTATTTGTATTAATCGAAGTAATCACCCATGCAATCAATGCATCTTTGCCATCGCAGTGGCAGTTTATTGATGCCCTTCTTAAAGAAATCAGCTGGACGGGAGGCAACAAATTCTTCAAAGGCATTTTGTACTGCCTCTCGGGTATTGAATTTTTTTCCCGCCAAGAAGTTATCCAAATTCTGGAAAAAGTAGTAGTCTGTAGGCGCAAGGTCTGGTGAGTAGGGCGGATGACGGAGAGCTTCCAACCCCAGTTCTTGCATCTTGGAGACCGTCTGCTGTGCAGTATGAGGTCGCGCGTTGTCGTGCAGGAGCAGCGGAGACGAGCGATTGACCAATGCTGGTTGGAGATGCGCCAGCTTCTCCATCATTGTGTTCAGTTCTTCACAGTACACATCTGCAGTAATGCTCACCCCGTTTGGTAAGAAGCTGTGATGAATCACACCGGCGCTAGACCACCAAACAGTGACCATCACTTTTCTAGGGGTAAGTTTTCGTTTAGGGCATTGTTTAGGTGCTGAACCAGGATCCAACCAACTTGCTGAGCGCTTGCGGTTATCAAACAGAATCCATTTTTCATCGCAGGTAACAATGCGGTTCAAAATTCCTTCATTTGTGTGTCTGTTGAGCAGTGCAAGGCACGTCTCGACGCGTACTTCGCGCTGGCGATCATTGAGTTCGTGGGGCACCCATTTGTCAAGCTTTTTTACCTTGCCAATTTGACGCAAATGGACCAATATTGTTTTGACGCTAACGTCGAAAGCTGCTGCTAATTCAGCCGTAGATTGTGTATCATCAGCTTCCACAATCGCCTTTAATTCGTCATTGTCGACCAAAGTCTTCGGACGACCGCGAGGTTCATTTTTCAGGTCGAAATTTCCAGAACGGAAGCGAGCAAACCAATAACAGGTGGTGCGTTGGTTTGTAGTGTTAGCTCCGTAAACGTCGTTGATGTTGCGTGCCGCTTGTGCCGCGTTGCTGCCACGACGGTACTCATATTCCATAATTACTCGAATTTTTAACGTATCCATGATGACGAAAAAGATTGAAATGCGATGAAAATGTAACACTAATCAATAAAGAAATGACTACTTTTGGAAAAAAAAAACCATGTTTTTAAAATAAAATTAATTTGAAATTAGAATTCTTAGCCAAACAAAAATTATTTTGATTTGAAATGGCCAGTACTGCAGAACGGCAATTTCATAGGTAAAGACCTAATATAATCCAGCAACATCTTATTATCATGAGATTAATAAATAATGTTTTAGAATTTTCTAAAACTTAAAGACAAGTTTTTTAGTTACTTTTAAGTTTTAAGCAGGTGATTATAATAATTAAAATAATACTTACAACTGCAGTGGCTGGGTCCACAATCCTCATTATAACTTGAGCTTGCAGTAATGCATAGGCCAGTTGTGGATTTTGTAACATCATGTTCCTGGCTTCATTTGGATTGTTCTGTAAAAATAACATAACATAAAAGAATAATGAATATAAATAATTTATTGCTGAACATACATAAAAATTACAAGGAATTGACAACCTCCATCTTTTTTATGAGTAGGTTATAAATAACAAGACCAAACATTTAATAAAATATTTTTTGTTTATTTTGTGTTCTATCTATGTTAGGGGTTTGGTTTTTAGGATTTCGTGCCCAAAGGGTAAAACGGGACCCTATTACTAGGAGTCCGCTGTCTGTCCGTCTGTCTGTCAGCAGGCCTTATCTCATGAACCGTGATAGTTAGACAGTTGAAATTTTCACAGATGATGTATTTCTGTTGCCGCTATAACAAGAAATACTAAAAAACAGAATAAAATAAATATTAAAGGGGGCTCTCATACAACAAACACATTTTTTTTGCCGTTTTTATAGATAATGGTACAGAACCCTTTGTGCACGAGTCCGACTTGCACTTGGCCAGTTTTTCATTATGAAAGTAGGTTTCAATATTTGTACCTGAATACACAGCTTCATTTGTTTCATCAGTTCAAACATCTGCTCTGGTGGGAGGGTGGCTACCGCTTTGCTGATAGCCTCTGGAGCTTTCTCGGGCTCAACTGCTTCTCCATACGGATTCTCTATCTGAAATATTTGATAAATGGATCATCTTAACATTATGCAGTTTTTAACATTGAGTGCATTACAGTTCATGAAGGTTATTATACAGTATGTTATATAACGAAGGGCGTAATATTCTATTATTATGTCTAATTATCATCAATGCAATTCATTAAAACTTAAACATTTAGTCTGGTTGTAAGTGCTTAGTTATTATTTATATACTGTCTGCTGCTAACATCTTACCCTATATGATCAACAAATAATGATTTTAACATTTGGAAAGACCTTACTGAATATGCTTCACTGTTAGGCAGCACACTACATAAACTAGTTGCGTGGTTACCTGAGGTCCCTGCATCAGTGCTTGCATTTCCATCCTAGACTTTTCAGTACAAGCATTGTCGACGCGAAGGGATCGCCCTCCGATTTCATACCCGTTAAGGTTTCGCATAGCGCTGAGAGCAGTCTCCTGATCCTTATATTCACAGAATCCATAGCCTTTCGGTTTGCCGGTCTCCCTATCAAATACCAGCTTGAAGGAAAGCACAGGACCGACCTCACTGAATATATCTTTCAGTTTCTCTTCTGTAGCCTCGTAAGGTATATTACCCACTAAAATAAAAAACATAAATATAATAATTTCTGTTGATAAATTAAGATTGTTAGGGCTAAGACAATGTTGTTATGCTTTCATCTTACCGAAGACAGATCTCATGGATTTGTCCATGATACTTTGTTCCTCCTTTTCTTTGCTTTTATCCATGGTTGATATCTTTTCGTATACTGTAGTAATTACAACGAAAAAGCCTCGGTTAGTTCGAAAAAAATCTAACCTGACTTTCCAAAATATGTTGATATTTATTTGACAGCAGACGAGTCAGAGACTATACAAATAAACGCAACGGAAACGCAAAAACCACAGATTAGTAACAATCATAGTGTGTTGTGAGTGAGTGAATTATCGATATGTCTATTGATGGAACTACTGCAACACCAAAAACTACAAATTGTTCCTTATTCGAGACACACACAAAGTGACTTTAGTCATCCTAACCCGTATTCATCCTTACTCCGGCGCTGCAAAATAGCCTGCACGTTACTGCGCTGCGCCGAGCGGTCACTCAGCAGTCGCACACATGCAGGCAAAAAAATTGCGTGTGTATTTCGCGAGTTGACGCCACTTCGGATTGGATTGGTTAGATTCATTTGCGACATTCGTGAGCACAGCTATTAGAATTTGTTTGGATTCACGTACTACTAAACTTACCCGCCGAGTAGCGTCGCGAACTTAATAACCGCGTACTTTAAAGTGGGTGATAGACGTGCGTACTTAAAGTACGTGGTTTTTATGTTCGCGACCTTACTTGGCTCGCCGTCGGTCGGTGACACAATCATGTGAAGCTTGATCAAAATGTAATTATCAAATTGGCGGGCTACGAGCAAAATTTCTATCCTGTTGGATCAAAATTTCTATCCTGTTCAATCGACGAACTTACTCAGCGGTTTTAAAGTCCGCGTACTTAGCATGACACACGGGCGAGTAAGCTTGCCGAGCCGGCCCCCTATTTCTGCATTTTTGTAGATAAAAACAATAAAAATTATTAGAAAATGACTCCCATGTGTCAGGGTAAGAAACATTTATTTTTCAAATTCGATGGTTAAATGGGGACCCCCTTTAATTTTGTACTTTAATAATATTTTTTGATAAAGCGGCAATCTGTGAAAATTTCAACTGTCTATCTATATGAATGAGATTTGATGAGTTACAGCCGGAGAACAGACAGAAGGATGTATGGACGGACGGACGGACAGCAGAGGCTTAGTCATAGGGTTTCACTTGGCACCCTTCGAGTACGACACCCTAAAAAATTTAGTATGTCAAATCGTTCATTTTTGCCCCCCCCCCCCGAATACCAGGCTACATTAGGTCCAGGATAAGGATAACATTAGAAGCATGTCGGCGGTTACACGAAACAAGGTTAACTTAACCTTGTGGTTAAGTGGTGACCTTTGGAAGACGTATTTTATGTACAGTCGATCGCTGGTCAGTAGTAACATACTGACGTACTTTTTAATGCAGGTGCCTATTTCAGTGGAAAGACTCTTGAATTGGAAAATAATATATTATGTATGAAAGTCGTAAACAGAGTAGGTACAAAAGTATTAGAGAATACAACTTGACGGTTTCTCTTGACAAACCACACTGACACAATGTTTTTTTATTAACTATATGTCACTGCAGCTGTAACATGCCAACGTGCCAAAGAGGCTTTAATACTTTCCCTCAGCTGCTAGTCGACCTAATCCTTCAGACCTAAGCTGTGACAGGGTCTGGGCAGGGCCTTTGTCAGCAGATTTGCCAGCTGTGTAGCAGAGCTAGTCCTTTCGACCACAATATCGTTTTGAAGAACCAGTTCTCTAACAAAAAAGTGTCTCACTCGAACATGTTTGGTTCTTCGGTGAAATTCGGGATTATGCGCTAGTTTCACCACAGCTTCATTATCCACAAATAGTACAGGAATTTCTTGTTGACCATTCATGTCTTTAAACAGTCTTTTTAGCCAAAACAATTCTCTGGCGGCCTCGCTTGCTGCCACAATCTCGGCTTCTGTGGTGCTAAAGGCAACTGAAGCTTGTCGTTGAGCGTAGGTACTGCTTCTCTGGAAGGAAATGACTCTGACTCATTCTCAGCTTTCCCTTTTTTAATAATTCCTTCTTTCTGTAAAGGAGTCGACACTGGCTTGCAGCCTCTCATATTGAATCGCTCCAAGACCTTTCTTGCGTAAGCTTCTTGCTTTAAGAAAATCGAGCCATCTTCCATTTGTACTACTTGATACTGCTTCTTTATACGTTGAAGGTTCTCTTTCTAAAATCGAATCGACCAAGAACAATTTAAAGTCATCCAATTTTTGTAGAGGTCGTAGAGTACTTCTGTCTCTGAGATTATACCTTGGAACGTCCGGCATAGAAATATCGTTCTCGGAATTCATCGGCATCTCATCATCAGGAGGAACAGCATCTACGAACTCTTCAGTTTCACTTTCTATGATCTCAATTTCTCCCTCTAATTGGACTGAAACTCTTAAAGGAGAAGCTACATTTTGCGGAAAAACATCTTCCGGAAAGATCACTCCCTCTGTCTCCTATCCTATCATAACAGAATCTCCCTCTATCTCACCGCTTACTGGTAAATTCATATCTTCCTGAGGACCTGGTCCCAAAGCTGTTGGGATTCTCAATTCCATGTTTGGACAAAAGGTGACATTCCTCGATCTTTCGGTCTGTTTTCCATTCCAGATGCGATATCCGTCGTCGTTATCGTATCCAATAAGTCTACCTTTGACAGCCTTCTTATGTAGCTTCTTCCTTTTCTGTTTAGGAATGTGAAAGAAACATTCACTCCCTATCACACGCAAGTGTGAAATCTTAGGCTTCTTCTTATGCCACAGCTCATACGGTACTTTCCCTTCTTCTCTTGTGGGTCCCGTTCGATTGAGAACGTATGCAGCTGTATTGATAAGCTCTGCCCACAGGGCCTGTGGAAATTCGTCTCCTGCGTGCATGTATGAACGAGCTGTTTCCACGAGAGTCCTGTTCTCTCTTTCTGCGCACCCATTTTGCTCGGGCGTGTATGGCATCGTGAGCCGCTGGATTATTCCCTGCCTATTAAGTACCTCCCGAACCGCTTTATTATTAAATTCCCCGCCATTGTCACTCAATAGCGTTTTGACAGTGTGTCCAGCATTTTTGGCTTCTTTAAGAAATTGAATAATCTTTTTCTTTACTTCACTTTTGTTTCGAATGAAATAAACATGACGAAACGCGGAGAAGTCATCCTTTAAAAGAACAAAGTAGCGACATTTCGAGTAACTTTCAGGGAATGGTCCACTTACATCGGCGTGAACCAGCTCTCCAGGCATACTAGCTCTTTCTCTTTTGCCAAATTTAAGACGCTGTGCCTTTCCATAAATGCAGCCTTCGCACTGTATATCATCTTTATCATTTAGATTAATCCCCAGTTCCCTCTTGACAAGATCTTTGATATATTTCTTGTTCTGGTGACCAAATCGTTCGTGATATAACTGGAGTAAGCTCGATGGATTAACAGCATTAATCTCTACAGGTTTGCTTGGTAGAACTGTCTTCATTTGTAACTTATACTGTCCTCCACTCTGGTTCCTGTTTCCAACTGCTAAAATCTGACCATTTAATTCCAGCCTGCACTCTATCTTGGTGGAAATAAATGTGCTATTTTACAGTTTATCTTGTGCAGCTAACATGGATAGCAAATTCTTGGTAAGCTTCGGTACATACCAGACATCACTCAGAGTTAAATTCAGTGTTTTGCCGTTAACTTTGGTTTGAACTACCACAGACCCTTTCTCTTTTGCAGGAACTACAGTCCCATCTGCCGTTGTAACGGTGTGGTTCGATCCAAAATCCTCAAAATATGTGAATATGTCTCCCCTATTGGTGACGTGAGTCGTAGCACCATTATCTACATACCAATTTTCTGTAGGTATCACTTTCTTCAGAGCAAGAGTGTAAATCATCAACGTTATATTCTGCACTTGCTGCTGCTTGGACGAAGACTGTGTAGGTTTCTTCGGTCTGCCATCATTAATCCACTGCTTGCAATTTTTAATGCGGTGGCCTATTTTTGAGCAGTACCTGCATCTTATGTTCTCGTCTCTTAACTGCGATTTATGCTGCACCTTTGAGGTAGAGGCGAGCACTTCTTGAGTCTCATCAATATGACCACCTAGCGCTCTCTCATACCCGCACAGTTGTGCTGTCAGTGATTCAATTGTCCTCTCTTGTTTGTTTAGCAGCATCCAACTTGATTTGAAACTGAAAAATTTTTCATTGAGGGAATCTAAAATTTTACAGATCAAGAACATTTCCGGCAACTTCATGTTAGGATCGGTCTTCAAAATCTCAGCATTCAAATTGTTCCAAATGTTTTTAAGTTTCGACATCATGGTTGATGGGTCATCAGTGGTATTATTTTTGAAACTAAAGAATTGCATGCATAATGTGTATGCTCTGTCTTCTGATTGACCGTCAAACAAGCGGTGAAGTTCCTGCCATACTTCGTTTGCTGTTTCTAATCGCATGACTTTCATTAGATTCTCTTCGGTCATGTTGCTTGTTATGATAAGTAGAGCGTTGCTGTCTGCCTTCCTATATTTTAATAATTCTGCATTATAGGCCATCAGAGCACCATCACCTGTTCCTAAAATTGGCTTTCTAAGTTTTCCTTCCGCCGCCTCCATGGCACCTTTCTGTACCCCGCAGCATGATGGACACCTTATATTTCCATGTAGCCCAATTCTGACTACCTATCAGCTGACCGATCTGAATCTTGGTGGTGGTAAAATTTTCCATTTTGACAGCACCGATTATTTTTTTGTTTTTTTCCTTTTTTCCTGGTCTTATCTTGGGTAACCTGGGTAACCTGGGTATTCTGGGTATTCCGAGTATTCTGAGCCCATAACCTAATGCAGGTGCCTATTTCAGTGGAAAGACTCTTGAAATGGAAAATAATATATTATGTATGAAAGTCGTAAACAGAGTAGGTACAAAAGAATTAGAGAATACAACTTGACGGTTTCTCTTGACAAACCACACTGACACAATGTTTTTTATTAACTATATATGTCACTGCAACTTTTGACCTGGCACTGCCTGGACTTTCAATAGAGTAAGACGCCAAAAATTGTTTTTGTTTGTAGTCACAGACGTGTGGCCTACTGTACATAAAAGGGGCAGTCAGTAGTAGTACAACTTAGTTTGTGCAAGGGGCCGACTAGCTCTGTGGGGTCGACAACTAAAGGCAACTCGCGCGGAATCCCGTAGGTACTCCCGCTCCCGTTATTATTATAATACTCGACTAATTTTATCGATATTATTTTTTCGATAATTTTATCGAGTATTTCTTGCAACCCTGCTTGAAATGAAATCTGTCTGACGGAATTCCATCCCATTTTTGCTTGACTTGAGTCTGTTTTCGAGAAAATCATTATTTTTATGAACATTGAGTGCTTTTGTGGAAATAAAAGCCAAGAATTATATTTACTTTTTTATTGTTAGGGAAAAGTGCTATTTATATGCTCGTGTCATTGTGGATGGATGCAGGAAGTCTTTATTTCATACCACTGAACTAAGGTATTGATTTGTGTCTACGGTGAGATGACAAAACCATGTCAAGTGTGTTTTAGTAAATAATCCAGAGAAGGTAACAGATCCAAAACTTATTGCCAGCGATTAGAAAAGAACGGTATGAATCTCGATAATTCATCGAGAGATACTCCTGAAGCACTGGATTCTGTCGGTACCGTAAGCCCGAAGGAAAAATATCAAAGCATGAGAGAAAAGAAGTTATCTACTGCGTCGCTGACCAACGCTGAGGGTGCACGACCGAAAGTCGTGACAGTCAAGCACCCGGAGTCCAATAAGCCTAAACCAACTGCCAAGAAGAATAAACCCATACAGGCTGACTTAGATATCATCAAAGAATTCCAAAGATGCCGTGACGAAGGATTTAAGCGCCTGGATTTGAGCAAATCTTCCATAACATGTCTCCCACCGAATGTCCGAGATCTAACACACTTAGTGGAATTTTATTTATATGGAAATAAGCTTGCATTACTGCCTGCTGAGTTTGGATGCCTGGTGAACCTGCAAACATTAGCATTGAATGAAAATTCATTAACGAGTTTACCACAGTCCCTCGCCAACCTGGGAAGCTTAAAAGTGTTAGACCTGCGACACAACAAGCTCAATGACATACCGGAAGTGGTATATAACCTGACATCGCTGACAACATTATTTTTAAGATTTAATAGAATCAGAGTTGTTGGTAATGGAATATCACATCTGACTAATTTGACAATGTTAAGCTTGAGAGAAAATAAAATTAAAGAATTATCATCTGGAATTGGCAAACTGGTGAACTTAGTAACATTTGATGTTTCACATAATCATTTAGAGCATTTACCTGAAGAGATCGGAAATTGTGTTAATTTATCAACACTAGACCTGCAACACAATGAACTATTAGATATTCCAGAGACTATTGGCAACCTTCAAGCTATAACTCGTCTTGGCCTGAGATACAACAGATTGACTGCTATCCCAGCTACACTCAGTAACTGCAAGCATATGGATGAATTCAATGTTGAAGGGAACTCAATATCTCAGCTCCCTGATGGTCTCTTAGCCAGTTTGAATGAACTGACAAGCATCACTCTTTCTCGTAACTCATTTGGCAGCTACCCATCGGGTGGTCCAGCCCAGTTCACAAATGTCTTCTCTATAAACCTGGAACATAATCAAATTGATAAAATTCCATACGGGATATTCTCCAGGGCAAAGAATGTAACAAAACTCAATATGAAAGAGAACCTACTCACATCTCTTCCATTAGATATTGGAACTTGGGTAAATATGGTGGAACTCAACTTAGGAACAAATCAGTTGGCAAAATTACCTGATGACATACAGTGCCTGCAAAATTTGGAAGTGCTAATATTGTCCAACAACTGCTTGAAGCGAATACCACCGAGTATTGGAAGCCTGAGGAAACTGAGGGTCTTGGACCTTGAGGAAAACAAGTTAGAAGTTTTGCCCAATGAAATTGGATTCTTGCATGACTTACAGAAACTGATAGTACAATCCAATCAGATAACATCTCTGCCACGTTCTATTGGTCATTTGACTAATCTTACAACCCTCAGTGTGGGTGAAAACAACCTGCAATATGTTCCTGAGGAAATTGGCACATTGGAGAATTTAGAGTCGTTATATCTAAATGATAACCTCAACTTATGCAATCTGCCATTTGAGCTGGCTCTATGTGTGAGTTTACAGATTATGAGCATTGAGAATTGCCCATTGACAGCGATTCCACCAGAAGTAGTATCATCAGGGCCATCGCTTGTAATTCAATACTTAAAGTCCCAAGGGCCATATAGAGCTATGTGATATCAGGAAGATGATTTTTTACCAGGCAGTGAAGGCTTGTAAATTTTGTAGATGCTTGAAAGGGCAAGCTTTTCAAAAAATGTATACTCAAAGGTTTCTGTTGTGAAATAAAAAAAAATACTATATCCATTGTATGCTACAAGTAAATTTTAAATATGTAATTGTGGGTTATAATGTTTTATAATTATGATTCTGTCTATAAATTTATTTCAAAATAACTTTGTGTCCAGTTTGTTAGATATATAAATCCCAATATAAACTATTCAATGTTTTCATTATATAGATGTTTAAGATTTAAGAAATTGTTTTATTGGTATCACAAAAATGATAAAAACACAAAAACAAACTGATTAGTGTTAGTAGGTAAAAGTATATTGTAAAATGCTGTATATAAAATGCACAATAATTATATTATCCATGTTTTCCAGTCCATCAATGGATTTTTTAAATAAATAGTAAATAATGTTCTTTCAATATCAAGTGTCAAAGAAGCTACTAATTTCTGATTGTTATAATATATTGTATGAAGATGATCCAAAAAAGAATGTGCAATCTATAGAGCTTAGTGTCATAAGATACCAGTTAACTATGAATAAGTAAATTTATTTGGTCAAAATAATTTTCAAAGAAACTGTTTGTTTGGACAATATCTAATGGTCCTGTTGAATCTACCTATCTGAAAATATTTTCTCAGAAATATTGCTTTTATTAAGGGGTTTTAAGTCATTTATCTATATCACATTTTTTAATCAGTATTTTATGTATAATTTAGAATTTGATGTTTTATAGATGAGTTAAATGTGTACTTTTATGAATAGAGATTGAAAACCTATAAAAAGATCTCAAACCTATAATAACATTATTTGAGCTGTAGCAGTGTGTATGTTGCTGTTGATTCTGAGGAAGTTCCTCATTTGTCATGACTAATTTACATTATTAACTATAGGTTTCCTATCAGTTGCATTTAATATTTTCTGTATTTATAAGTGTATGTTATTTAGAAGTTAGATACTACTAAGTATTGTATTTTTTTTGGGCTTTATTCATGTGCAGAATTGTGCCTAATTCTGTAAAAAAAAATTGACGTTTTAATGTGCGCAATTCAGTTCATTACGATCTACAGATCTTTTGTGTACCTATGACATCTTTACAAATTTTATAATCCTAGTTCTAAAAGAAAATCGATGTTAATATTTTATACGATAAAACATAGTTGTCTAGTCACAGTAAAATTTATTTCTTAATGGCGATTTAATGTATTCGATGTATTCCATGACAAAACCTTACCTACAATAATGAATATGAACCTATCAATGTAATTCTTAAAGAGATTGCTGTTTTTGCAACTTGTGCTAAGCGCTCTGGTAAAACCTATCCTAATTTTAATGTTGATCCGTGTGTAGGTATTTGTTTATCATCAATGTTTCAGTGGCATGTAAACGTGTTATATGAAATAAATAAAATATATAGTAGTGAGTATTTTATTTACAGCATGACTCATAAAAATTTGTTCCCACTCCCAGCATTTACTATTCAGTCATGATTCCTACTGAATACCTACCTATAGTAAAATTATTATAGCAAATTCCTAGTCTGAGACAGGAATCGAACCGACGACATCAAAGATAAAAACTTTTTACAAAAAAAAACACTCAAAACTGAAAAATAACATTAATTAAAGTCGGTGTCTTTGCTTTTCAATTTTCGTTTTTTGCCACCGACTTCCGAAATTAAAGTTATTTTTCAGTTTTGAGTGTTTTTTTTGAAGTCGGTTTTTTTTTGTAAAAAGTTTTTATTTTTCACTTTTTAGTTGTGGTACCTACCCCACACAAATTCGAATACCATTAACTGATAAATAACAGTGAAGGAGTAAATGAAAACATCGTCTAGATAAACTAAGTGGGAAAAATTCGTAATATTGAAGCTAACTCAAAAACTACGCAAGCAAACTTAATAAAATTTATATGGGACCACCTCGGAAGCATGACCTACCATACAAAAAAAGAATCATCAAAATCGATTCATAATTGGCGGAGTAATCGGGTAACAAACATACAAAAAAAAAACATACAGACGAATTGAGAACCTCCTCCTTTTTGAAGAAGTCGGTTAACAAATCGACACGATTTCCCGCGTTGATGGCCAGTCTCTGCGCTGAGATTGACGGTCATGGCCAAGGAACATATAGGCTCACCTACGGCGAGGTCATGGCCGAAACTCGGTCAGGACAGGACCAGCACCCTAATTGCGTAACACACGATCAATCACAATCGGTTTCATTTTAACAGTTCAACAACAATCATTTTTTCGAACATGAAGAAGGATATTGATAATCCATTGAATCCAATATCCTTCCGATTATGATTGATCGTGTGTTACGCAATTAGGGCAGCAGCATAGTTATTCACAACCATTGGATAAGCTTCCGTGACGAAATGTAAAAATTTTCATACAGATGTCTAGCTATGCAGGAGGAATATCTGCGCCCTGCGGTTTCAACAGCATAAGTCTCGATCCCGTGAGAATATCGGTATAAAAAGAATCCTACCTATTAATCCAGGTCATGGTCTACTCATGTACCTACCAAATTTCATCCAAATCTGTTAAGCCGTGAAAGCGTAACAAACAAACTCACTTTCGCGTTTATAATATTAGTTAGGATTCAGAAATACTTGCCACATATTTGATTCATCTGGTGAGCTTTATTTTATTTTATAAGGGTTCCGTACTTCAAAAGGAAAAAACGGAACCCTTATAGGATCACTCGTGTGTCTGTCTGTCACAGCCACAACCAATTTGCACCGTATCTAATGGACCGATTAAGTTGTGATAAGTACACATCCTAATTACCTATTTCTGTGACCCAAATACGGACGTGTAACGTAAATACATGAATTTTGAATATGGGAGCTACTGCCCTTACGTACGTTAGTACCAACTATTATTACTATCTATATCTTCGTGGGCCGCCCTCGGCGATGCCGTCCATCCTCAGGCACTCACCGTTGGAGACCGTTGCCCAACGGGCACTATGCATGGGGCTGACGTGACCCTCCTAATTCTATTTTAGCTTGCCAAGCTGAAATGAGCCTTTTTGCTTTCGTCTGTGGTCCCCGTTTTGGAGCTCAGCGTGGTGTTGGTGTTGCGTATTATATTGTCAATTCTATTTACGCCTGGGATGCTGAGCTCTATTTCTCTTTGATATTTAGCTTAATACTTTTAGTATAAACAATGGTAGAATGAGGCCTAGTTAAATAAAAAGCCAGTGATAAAGTTCAATAATTTATGAAGTGCATAATACACAAGTTTCATTTAGCTCTTACATAAATAGGTATATACACGAATTATTTTTGAAGCTTTACATGTAAATCAAAGCAGTCTACAAAATAATATCAATAATTGAAGGTGCATTTATCAACACGCACACTGTTTCCTTCCCTGTGCAATCCCACTTTTTATCCTCATTTATGAGTACTTGATGGTCGAAAAACACCAGCTCTTACATTACTTCCTTGTTCGAGAACGCATGAGACACCATCTAAGTTGTTGTGCTTGACTTTAATTGCGAAATTAGTATTTTTTAAATGCATTATATTCCTTAAATCTAAGATTTTCACATACAAAAATATTTCGCCCTAATAAATCACTATAAACACACTTTGTATCTAATCACAAACATTATTCGAAATAAAATAATTAAATTAGTAATAATAGAGAATTTAAAAGAATCAGTAAAATAATGGCGATAAGACTAAATTTCACCACCACTAAAGCTTACAACAGTCATGTCAGCTGCCGATACGGTATAAGTATTTGTCAGATTTATATTACGTATGTAATAAATGGCTATAAAAATGTCGCAAAAGTTATTGCCTTAAGAAATTGTTAGCTTATGAGAAATCAGCATCAATTAATAACGCTTTATTCAACCAGAATAAAGCAAACCTACTATTATTATAAGCATGGATATTAATAATATATCTAAATAAAATACCGCTTAACAAATACGTCATTCACTGGATAATAAATGCTTTAACATCTGCAACTAATTCAAGTT